>FR997827.1:0-10000000 GCA_905475405.1 Schrankia costaestrigalis
AAGAAAGAACAGTGAAGATAAGATATGGGGGGCAAGAGTTCGAGAAGGCAACATCCAAGGGCTGTGTCCAGGGATCGGTAGGGGGACCGGTACTATGGAACATTCTGCTGGATACTCTGCTGAGGTCTCTTGACGAGCGCGGGGACTACAATCAGGCTTTCGCAGACGATGTGGTTCTGGTGTTTGACGGGGACACAGCGGCTGACGTACAGCGACGTGCCAATGCCACTCTCAGACATGTTCGGGAGTGGGGTTCTTTATATAAATTGAAATTTGGACCAAATAAGACAAAAGCTATGCTTTTGTCAAACAAATTGAAATACGACACTCCTCTCCTGAACATGGATGGGATAGACATTGGCATGTCAAATGAGATAAGAGTGTTGGGTCTCACTATAGACCGGAAATTAACCTTCAACCAGCATATTAGGGAAGCAGTCGCAAAAGCTCAGGCGATATATAAAAAGCTCACCAGAGCTGCAAAAATCAGCTGGGGACTCCATCAAGATATAATTAGGACTATCTACACAGCAGTGGTTGAACCCACAATTATGTATGGATCCAGCGCATGGGCACCGGCGGCTTCAAAAAAAGGAGTGCAAAAACAGCTGCACCTTGTCCAAAGAGGATTCGCGCAGAAGCTTAGTAGGGCCTACAGAACGGTTTCGCTAAACGCGTCGCTGACCCTTGCCGGGATTCTACCGCTCGACCTCAGGATCCGCGAAGCCGCGGCCCTATACGAGACCAGGAGTGGTGTGGCCCGGTTGGGGCTGGAGGCGTGTGAGGTGGAGCGCAGGACAAGATTCGTAGATAGTCCCCATCCGGCATCTCGTATGGTCATCAAATTCGCGAGCCTGGTGCACCCTGATGAGGTTCAAACCCACAGTACACAAACAGTGCGCATCTACACCGATGGCAGTGGGCTTGAGGATAGGGTAGGAGCAGCTCTGTCTATATGGACAGATGCTGGCGAGGACCGTGTTGTCAAGCTCAGGCTATCTGCGCACTGTACTGTGTATCAGGCGGAGCTGTTGGCCATAGGAAGGGCACTAAAGGAGGTCGTGAAGCGCCCGGAAACAACTTTCGGCGTCTTCAGTGATTCGCGCGCGGCCCTTGAAACGGTTTCTAGCTGGGAGGCTCTACACCCGCTCGCGGTATGGGCCCGGGAAAGCCTTCGTGAGGCTGTGGTCCAGGGGAAGGAGGTGTCCTTGTTTTGGATCAAGGCTCACGCAGGTCACGAGGGTAATGAGCGAGCGGATGAGCTAGCTAAGCAAGCAGCACTAAAATTAAAAGTTGCACCTCACTATGACCGGTGTCCGATTTCGTTCCTCAAGCGAAGCATAAGAAAAGAGTCGCTCGAGGAATGGAATCGTAGGTACAGTGAAGGAGAAACTGCAGGAGGAACAAAGATCTTTTTCTCAAGCCCGGTAGAAGCCTATAAGATCATAAGGAAAATAACACTGACACCGCACATTACACAAATACTAACCGGGCATGGGGGGTTCTCGGCATACCTAAACCGATTTAAGTGTGCGGAGAGCCCGTCGTGTCCATGTGATCAGAGCTGTGATCAGACAGTGATACACGTATTGTGTCACTGCCCGATGTTTGAGAAGATAAGATGGGAAACAGAGGAGGAAATGAAGGAAAGAATATCAGAAGAAAGATTGAAAGAGTTAATAGCGAATGGAAAGACGAGAAATTTTTTTGTGAAATATTGTGAAGAAGTGGCAAAGAAAGTGTGTGCGCTTAATAAAAGCGAAAGAAGTAGGATGTTGACTACCTAATTAAATAATTAGGAAGAAGTAACATAGGAGTGAAATTAAAGATGGTTATAGACAACAGAACGAAAGGATGGAAAATAAAGTAACAACAGCAACAAATTGAGGAAAGAAAAGGACCCTGAATACCACATTAGGGGAATCATTGTAAAAAAAAAAAAAAAAAAAAAAAAAAAAAAAAAAACCTAACCTAACCTAACCTAACCTAACCTAACCTAACCTAACCTAACCTAACCTAACCTAACCTAACCTAACCTAACCTAACCTAACCTAACCTAACCTAACCTAACCTAACCTAACCTAACCTAACCTAACCTAACCTAACCTAACCTAACCTAACCTAACCTAACCTAACCTAACCTAACCTAACCTAACCTAACCTAACCTAACCTAACCTAACCTAACCTAACCTAACCTAACCTAACCTAACCTAACCTAACCTAACCTAACCTAACCTAACCTAACCTAACCTAACCTAACCTAACCTAACCTAACCTAACCTAACCTAACCTAACCTAACCTAACCTAACCTAACCTAACCTAACCTAACCTAACCTAACCTAACCTAACCTAACCTAACCTAACCTAACCTAACCTAACCTAACCTAACCTAACCTAACCTAACCTAACCTAACCTAACCTAACCTAACCTAACCTAACCTAACCTAACCTAACCTAACCTAACCTAACCTAACCTAACCTAACCTAACCTAACCTAACCTAACCTAACCTAACCTAACCTAACCTAACCTAACCTAACCTAACCTAACCTAACCTAACCTAACCTAACCTAACCTAACCTAACCTAACCTAACCTAACCTAACCTAACCTAACCTAACCTAACCTAACCTAACCTAACCTAACCTAACCTAACCTAACCTAACCTAACCTAACCTAACCTAACCTAACCTAACCTAACCTAACCTAACCTAACCTAACCTAACCTAACCTAACCTAACCTAACCTAACCTAACCTAACCTAACCTAACCTAACCTAACCTAACCTAACCTAACCTAACCTAACCTAACCTAACCTAACCTAACCTAACCTAACCTAACCTAACCTAACCTAACCTAACCTAACCTAACCTAACACTGGACTCTATGGCAGCCAAAATGGAGGACATGGTGGGACAACTTAGGGCTATCCAGGTTGACGTAGAGAGGTGGCGCGACACGGACACGGCAACCGCGCGGGCCCTAGTGGACGCGGAATGGAGAGACAGAGAGATGCCGGAGCGACCTAGAGATACCACCAGAGATAGCGAGGTGCTCCAGGGAGTTAGAAATGAGCTGGCCCAGCTGAGAGAGCACATACTCCGAAACCAACAACCGACGAGCTACCAAGACCACTTGACAAGGGACGAGCTACACGAGGAGCTCCGGGATGCGACTGGTACCATCACGAACCAGCTTAAAACCCTGAGGAAAGAGGTGGAAGAAGTGAGGGATATAACCCTGACCGACCGGATTTCTCACCCTAGTACTAACATGGGAGTCGGAATGGAGATATCACTCTCTGAAACTACCACGGCACTCAAGGAACAGATGAGGGTTCTAACCGATGCGCTAGAGACCAATATAGAGATGTGTGTTAAGCCCACCTATGCAAATGTAGTCGCGAACCCGACATCCAAGAATATGTTCCAAAACCGTCCGGCCCTGCACTCTATCATTGTGTCTTCAGAGAAAGAGGACGAGACAGGGGACGAAGTTTTGGAAAGAGTTCGGAAAGCAGTGGACGCTAAGGAAGGCTGGGTAAAGGTCGAACGGGTGAGGAAAGCAAAGGACAGGAAGGTTATAATCGGATGCCCGACAGAATCAGACAGAGAAAAGGTGAGGGAAAAACTGGTGTCTGGGAGCCTGGTTGTCGAAGACGTCAAAAACAGGGACCCCATGGTGATGTTGATGGATGTCTTGAGTATCAACACAGATGAAGAGATACTCGGAGCACTCCGGAGACAAAACCGGGAGGTTTTTGGCGGCCTCGAGGAGGAGGAGGATCGAATGCAGGTGAGGTACAGGAAGAAAGCTAGGAACCCACACTTGTGCCATCTGGTCTTGTCGGTATCCCCAAAGCTTTGGAAGATGGCAATGGAACTGGGTGCACTGCATGTGGATCTTCAGCGAGTCCGAGTGAGGGACCAGTCTCCCCTTGTGCAGTGCTCTAAGTGCCTGGCTTACGGACATGTCAGGAGGATCTGCACAGAAGAAACGGACGTGTGCAGCCACTGCGGGGGCCCACACCTTAAAGCAAAATGCGAGCAGTGGCTACTAAATACCGATCCTGCGTGTAGGAACTGTTCGAAAGCCAAGATGGCACGAACAGAGCACAATGCTTTCAGCGACGACTGTCCCGTTCGTAGACGCTGGGAGGCCATAGCCAGGTCTACAGTAGCATATTGCTGAGGTGGATGCGGAGGCCCGGGCACACATCGTACTCCAGGCAAACTGCATGAAGAAACAGCTGGCCACCAACGAGCTGATGATAGAAGCCACAAAGCGGAAGGTAACCGCAGCCCTAGTCCAGGAACCATACGTCGGTTCGGGTCGAAATATTAGGAACTACAACGGTGTGAGACTCTTTTATAATAACGTCACTGATGAGGGTTTCATCAAGGCGGCAATCGCGGTATTTGACCAGAACATCGACGTCATCCAGTACCCGAGACTCACCACAGATAACATTGTCGTGGTGGGACTCTCTACCACAGCATGGAGAATCACGATGGTCTCTTACTATTTTGAGCCGGACCGACCCCTGGAACCCTACGCTCAACAATTAAAAACAATAGCAGAGACACCTGGACTAGGTAAGATATTAATGGGGGGTGATGCTAATGCCTGGAATGCGTGGTGGGGCAGTGTGTCGGTGGACGATCGAGGGCAGACCTTCATGGGCCTAATTGACGAACTGGACCATCACGTGTTGAATGTGGGTGACACTCCGACCTTTGACACCATACGGGGCGGCAGGCCGTTCCGAAGCCACGTGGACGTCACTTTCTGCTCGACCAATATGTTGAACCTGGTGGAAGATTGGAGGGTGGAGCAGCGTTTGATTAGCTCGGACCATCACGCAATCAGTTTTAAAGTGGGACTACAAAAGGCAAAAGGAACAGACGTCAGAAGAACAACCAGAATATATAACACAAGGAAAGCGAACTGGGAGACGTTTAACACCAAAATGACACAGCTTAAAATAGAAAACGGCCTAACGACAGAGGAAATGGAGAAGATCGGGAACGGGATGGAGCTGGACCGAGCAGTTAACACGCTTACGGAAGTGATAACCAAGGCATGCATATCATCTATGCCTAACAAAAGCGCCGAGCAGAAATTGAAGATTCCATGGTGGTCTGAGGAGCTTGCAAAGCTAAAAAGGGAGGTGTCTACCAGGAGAAACCGTATAAGGTGTGCGGCGCCGTGTCGAAGGGAGAGGGTCGTAAATGATTATCTAGAGTGGAAAGAAAAATATGAGTCGGAGGTCAAAAAGGCCCAGATAAATAGCTGGAAGGAGTTCTGTAACAAACAAGACAGGGAAGGAATGTGGGAAGGTATCTATAGGGTAATAGGCAGAACAGCAAAGAGAGTCGAGGACGTACCCCTGGAGCTGAATGGCGTGGCTTTGGACGCGGAACAATCGGTTAGATTGCTGGCCGATACCTTCTACCCAGAGGATCGGGAGGGAGAGGATACAGAGGAGCAAGCCCGTGTTAGGGAGAACGCGAGGATGGAGACCGGGGGGTCCTGCTCTGTACAGCCAGACCCGCCGTTCACCCCCTTCGAACTAAAAACAGCCATAGACTCGTTTAACCCCAAGAAGGCCCCTGGTGTCGACGGATTTACGGCCGACATCTGCGGCCACGCCATCAGAAACGAGCCGGCGCTTTTCCTTGCCTTGGCAAACAAGTGTCTCAGCTTGCATTACTTCCCGGTAGCATGGAAGGAGGCAACAGTCGTTGCACTCAGGAAACCGGGCAAGGACACTTATGTTCTTCCTAAGTCTTATAGGCCCATTGGCCTCCTCCCCGTGCTAGGCAAAATAGTAGAGAAGATGATTATGGCAAGACTCAGGCATCATCTTCATCCGCGCATCAGTGTGCTTCAGTTTGGCTTTATGCCGCAACGGAGCTGCGAAGACGCCCTCTATACCTTGGTCCAACACATAAGATCCCAGTTGGAAAAACGGAAAATGATAACACTGGTGTCCCTGGATATAGAGGGCGCCTTCGACAGCGCATGGTGGCCAGCCATTAAGATGCGCCTGATCGAGGAGGAGTGCCCCGAGGCTCTAAGAAGAACCATAAATAGCTACCTGGAGGACCGGCGAGTCAGGGTGAGGTACGCAGGCCAGGAATATAGCAAGAGAACGAGAAAGGGATGCGTCCAGGGCTCCATCGGCGGGCCGATATTGTGGAACCTTCTCCTGGACCCGCTGCTCAAGAGTCTTGAGGGTAGGGGCAATTACGCGCAGGCTTTTGCGGACGACATAGTCCTACTTTTCTGTGGAGATACAGCCACGGAAATAGAGGGAAGTGCAAATGCCGCCCTTGACCATGTTCAGGCGTGGGGTGCCCAAAATAAGCTAAAGTTTGCCCCACATAAAACAAATGCCATGCTAATCACACGCAAGCTCAAATACGACATCCCTCGCCTGAGCATGGGGGGGATACATATAGGTATGGTGCCGGAGGTGAAAATACTTGGAATCACGGTCGACAGTGGTCTAACTTTCAACTCTCATGTAACGAATATATGTAAAAAAGTCACAAACATATATAAACAGCTGATTGGGGCGGCCAAGGCAAGTTGGGGGTTGCACCCAGAGATCGTGCACACGATCTACACGGCGACGGTGGAACCTATAGTCCTGTACGGGGCCAGTGCGTGGGCACCTGCGGTCGATAAACTGGGGATACAGAAGCGTCTGAACTTCATTCAGCGCAGCTTTGCACAGAAGATCTGTAAGTCATACCGAACGGTCTCCCTCCACTCAGCGCTGCTCCTAGCGGGGATTCTCCCCCTCGATATCCGCGTTCGCGAAGCAGCCTTACTATATAGGGTCAGGAGGGGGGATTCTCTTCCGAACATGAGAGGGCGGGAGGCCGAACGGATGGCTTCGGCCATTGAAAACCCTCACCCCGCAGACCATATCTGCCTGGACTTCCAAAGCCTGGAAACAATAGACCAAGCTAACGCAACGCGAGGAAACACTGTGGAAGTCTACACGGATGGCAGCAAAATTGAGGGTAAAGTGGGGGCCGCGTTATCAATATGGGATGACGGAGCCGAAACCCGATCTCGTAAGCTCTGTCTGCCATCCTACGGTACGGTGTACCAGGCGGAGCTCCTGGCCATATGTGAGGCAACGAGGGTAATTCAAAAACATAAGGCGGAAAATTTTAGCATATACAGTGACTCGACCGCGGCACTCCAGACGGTCGCAAATCCCGGTTGTCTCCACCCCCTTGCAGTTGAGACAAGAAAAAATATAAGATCCATATTAAGCCAGAATAAAACCATTAAATTATACTGGATCAAAGCACACGCGGGGATGGAGGGAAACGAGAGGGCCGACCAACTGGCAAAGGAGGCGGCTTTGAGATTGAGGCGAGCACCGGATTATGACAGCTGCCCAATTTCCTTCGTTAAGCGAACTATTCGTAGGGACTCGATGGACGAATGGAATCGGAGATATATGTCTGGAGAAACCGCCTCAATAACAAAGCTCTTCTTCCCAAATGCACTCGACGCGTACAGGATTGTACGGAAAATCGGTGCCAATTTTCACCAGACACAACTTTTCACTGGGCACGGTGGGTTCTCCGAGTACTTGACGAGGTTCAAGTGCAAGGACAACCCATCGTGCCCATGCGACCCGGGGGTGGAGGAGACGGTCCCCCATCTATTAGTAGATTGTCCAATCTTTGGGAGGGTTAGGTTCGAAACAGAGCAAAAATTAGACACAAAAATTAACATCGACAATATCAATGTTATTATGGCCAGTGAAAATAGAAACATTTTTATTGAATATTGTATTCAAATTGTCAAAATCGTAAACAATAGAAATAAGTCAGATTAAGACAGTGTTGACAGAGTAACTTGCAGTTACTACTGGGTATCACAATAAACTATAAGAATAAAATAAGTAAATAAGAATAGTAATGTATAAAATAAAAACATAAACAATAGAATAAGATCAATTAGAAATGAAGATAAGTTAAGTAATAAATAATAAGTCAAAATTGTAAACAATAGAAATAAGGCAGATTAAGACAATAATGACAGAGTAACTTGCAGTTACAACTGTACGTCACAATTAAGTATAAGTATAAAATTAGTAAAAAAAAGAAAAGAAATGTATAAAATAAAAACAAGCACAATAGAATAAGATCAATTCTAAATGAAGATAAGTTAAGTAATAAAAAATATGTCTAACAGTGTTAATAACCTAACCTACCCTAGTAAAAGTTGTTAAAATAGTAGTAGTAATAAAAAAGTAGCAGGAATAGCAGGCAATCCCACCTGTAGTCGGGCGGAAGAGATGTATGAAAGAAAGAAACAGTATGCAGAATAAAAGTGCGAGAAGAATTAATGCGAGAACTAGTATGAAAGAGTAATGTAGAAAATGCCTCCAAAATATTCATATATTGGAGAGAGTAGTGTATAAAAAAAAAAAAAAAAAAAAAAAAAAAAAAAAAAAAAAAAAAAAAAAACCTAACCTAACCTAACCTAACCTAACCTAACCTAACCCAGTCGCGCTCTGAACGCCTTCCGAGACGCCACGTTTTTACTCTGCTCCGCGTTGAAAAATTCTAAAAAGTGGTATTTTTTGACCGCACCGTAGTGTGTGATACACCAAAAGTTGCGCGCTGACGAGATCTATACATTGGTGAAAAGTTTTTAAAAATCGTGTAACGGAACAAAAAGTTATAACGAAAAAGGTAAAAATAACCAAAAAGTGCAAGTGTTTTTCACAAATTGCGGTGAAATAAGATCTGTGAGGTGTACTTTTTGAAGTGTAGAAAGACGCGGAACAGCGAGCTGCAGCTGCTGGAAAAGTTCCAGATTTTTTGGCCTAGTAACAAAAAAGTTATAGGCCAAAAAAACAAAAGCCACGTGTAACGTGGCCATCGATCCAGAGTTGCTAGAGAGGAGCTGGGCACCGATCCTGGTAGAGGAAGACGAGGGCAGCCGGGAGGCACCTGCAGAAAAATTTTAAGTTAAGTAGTTTTTAAGATATTTAGTTTTAAATATAGTCATAATTTCAAAGTTGTATATTTTAAAAAGTAGATCTATTACATATTAATTTTATTAGCTTTTATTGTAGAGATTAAGAAACTGTATATATGTACCAAATTTTAGATTTTTATATCCAAAGCGCGCGAAAATATTAAATTTTAAAAATTAATTTTATAAAAAATTAAAAAAAACGCCTGTATCTCCGAAACGGCTGGAGATACGCAAATTTTAAGGGCAGTTTGAATATACCATGTATATGGTATATTCAACAAACCTACGCTAGAGCCACACATCAACATCCCATTCATGAAAAATTTTTTGAAAATTATTTTTCAAAAAATTTTTTATGTCTGAAAGTGGCGTATCTCCGAAACGGTAAGAGATAGGCAAAATCTGACAGCACCTTGGATATCCCACGATAGTGGGATATACAAGTATCTTTCCCGGGTGCTACCCTATATTTTAAGACTGAAAAAATTTTTCAGGAAATTTTTCAAAAAACCTTTATATTGTAATTTTATTGATATCAATTGAGTCAGAAGCCTTTTCAGGCCTCTGATAACATATTTTAGAATATTTCAGGACTGAAAAAATTTTTTTTCAGGATTTTTCAAAAATCTATATTTTGTTAATTAGTTCATATTTAATGATCCAGAAGCCTTTTTAGGCCTCTGCTTTTGTGTTTTTAGATCTTAAGACGGTAGAGCTGAGCTCTATGAATGTTTATTTTATAGAATATCAATATTAAATTAAAGAATCTGTTTTACTGTGTATAAGGAACAAAATACGTAACTAAACGTAAATCGACTCTGATCTAATCTGACTATTTTGACCTAATTTGATCCATTGTAAGAGTGCACACAGTCACCACTCACACTCATAAACACCACGCACATATTATACTCATACACAAACATCACATACACAACATACACTCACACTCATAAACACCACGCACATATACTCATACACAAACATATCATATACACAACAAGCACAATTACACACAGCATACACCATACACACATACAACAAACATACAGCACTACACAACCATACACCCTTATATTGATAGACTCTGGCAGGGCCAGAAAATTAGATTATAAGATATTACTTACCGTTAAGTAGAAGTTGACTCCGACAAGTAGAAGGGCCTTTTACACCCAACTACCTTTTACACTGGACCTGGTGACCGCAGCACCTATAACAAAAGAACAGGTTAGTCACTCTTGATACACAGTTAAAGTACTGAAGCCAAAATGTTTGGCTACCATACCCCAACACAGAAAAGCATAGAGGGCGCACAGGCCAGGACTGATAGGGACAAAACATCGCAGGAAAGACCAGCGAATGTTAGGCAAAGCATTGAGGGATGGGAAACGGGACAAGTAAGAACAAGCCCTAACCTCAAAACACCCCCCAACGTCAAAACCTCATCCGCTACCATAACCAGGCCAAAGAAACCCAAGCCTGCAACACAGGAACAGAGACCAACTGGTAGTGGTACACTGATTGCTGAAAAGGCTCAAACCTCGCCAAAAGGTACCTACACAAATAGGACTCAAGAAGCGAGGGCGTGTAACAATAAAGCCAAGTTGGGCCTGTCCACCTCCAAAAACATGAGGTCAGATATTAAGGTGGACCTTACTTATGCCATCGAGAGGCTCTACCAACTCGTTAAAGAGGCGGAAGCTGAGCTGGCAAAGGAGAAAATGGCAAAGGGTAGTGGAGACGGAGTCCCGAGGGAAACAACACCAACTAAGATGGCAAACGGGGAAGGGAGAGAGGAAAATAGAATATTGGAAGCAATAGCGGAAAATAAAAGAATTCTCGTGGAAAATGGAAAGAAGATCGAACAGGTAACGAAGGAAATAGAAAGGAATGCAAAAACCGCAACAGGAAGTGAGATAGGGAAAAGAATGGATGGAATGATGGATGCTATAGAGAGGTACACAGAGAACGTAAAAACAGCTACCTACGCAAGTGTGCTAGCTAAAAACCACAGTAATGGTCAGGAACCGGAGAGAACTGTGCTGCACTCAGTGTCTGTCACCTCAAAGAATGAAAACGAAACGGGAGAGGAAATATTAGAAAAAGTGAGGAAGGCCGTGGACGCCAAGGAGGGATGGATAGAGGTTGAAAGGGTAAGAAAGGCGAAGGATAGAAGGATAATCATGGGATGTAAGACGACGGAAGAAAGGGAAAAATTGAAAAAGAAATTGGAAACAGGAGGGAAGGATCTAGTTGTGGAAAATATGAAAAATAGAGACCCACTACTCATCCTGAAAGATGTGCTTGCTGTGCACAGTGATGATGAAATCCTCATGGCACTGAAAAATCAAAACCGGAACGTCTTCCGTGGTCTGGACGACGAGGAGGCCAGAGTCACGGTAAAATACAGAAGAAGAGCCAGAAATCCACACAGCGGGCACGTGATTCTAAGTGTCTCGCCAACGGTGTGGGGGCGGGCTCTGAGCGAGGGAAAACTCCGCATTGATATACAGAGCGTGCGTGTGGAGGACCAGACACCATTGGTGCAATGCACTCGGTGCCTGGGCTTTGGTCACGGCCGACGCTACTGTAAAGAGCAAGTTGACCTCTGCAGTCATTGTGGCGAGGAGGGGCACCTAAGAAGGGACTGCTTAAATAGAGTTGCGGCAGAGGCTCCAGCGTGCAGGAACTGCGCCAGAGCGAAGATCCATGCTTGTGGTCATGACGCGTTTAGCGAAGAGTGTCCTGTTAGGAAAAGGTGGGATGCAATAGCTCGAGCATCCATAGCATATTGCTAAGGATGACTCCGGAGAAATCCACCGATACAAAATTGTGCAAGCAAATCTGCAAAGGAGCCAACTCTTCACGCAAGAGCTACTTTTAGAGGCGGAACGACAAAGGATCGCGATCGCATTGGTGCAGGAACCCTACACAGGGAATGAAAACAGAGTAAAAGGATACAGGGGATCACGGGTATTTCAGTGCACCGAGGTAGGGGAGGGTACTGTTAAGGCTGCTATCATAATTCTCGACCCAGACCTGGAGGTTACGCAGTACCCACAACTCACCACTTATAACATCGTAGTGGTGGGGATCCAAACTCGGCAATGGAGTATCACCCTTGTGTCCTACTATTTCGAGCCAGATAAACCCCTAGAAACCTACCTGGAACATCTGGGAAAGATAACGAGAAGAGTTGGAAACCACAGGTTAATTGCTGGTGGCGACGCTAACGCGAGGAGTGCGTGGTGGGGAAGCCAAGGTGAGGACAGGAGAGGACAGATGATGTGTGGGACTCTAGACGAACTCGAGCTGCAGGTTCTGAACGTCGGGAGCACACCAACCTTCGACACGATAAGGGGCGGGATAACCTACATGAGTCATGTCGACGTTACGGCGTGTAGCATAGACATTCTGGATCGAATTACAAGTTGGCGGGTAGACGAACACCTCACAGGCTCGGACCACAATGCCATACGGTTTGAAGTAGAACTGCAAAAAACAAAAGGCATAAACATACAGAGGACGACAAGAATATATAACACGAGAAAGGCAAGCTGGGGTCAATTTCATGAGAAATTGACCCAGACTATGCAGGACAGAGGACTGACAGCACATGAGACAAACAAAATAGATGACAAAGACGAACTGGACAGAATGACAAATAGGTACACGGACAGTATAACAGAAACATGTAGACTGACTATACCGAACAAGCGAAAGACTGACAGACTCAAACTACCATGGTGGTCCGAGGAACTCGCCAACATGAAGAAACATGTAGCTACCAAAAAGAGGAGGGTGAAAAACGCATCGAGCCAGCGTCGTGAAATGGTTGTATCCCTTTACCTTGAGGAAAAGGAAAGATATGAGATGGCGGTCAAAGCAGCACAGACGAAAAGTTGGAAACAATTCTGCAACAAGCAGGATCGGGAGGGGGTCTGGGAGGGAATATATAGGATAATAAAGTCTACATCAAAAAGAGAGGAAGACATTCCACTACAAAGGGAAGGTGAGGCTCTGGGTGCACTAGAATCAGCAGAATGGCTCGCAGAGATCTTCTACCCGGAGGACAGGCCGGAACAGGACAACACAGATCACCTCAGAGTAAGAGAGCTAGCAGAAACAATAAATGTGGGAAACGAAACTGAGACTCACGACCCACCATTTACCATGAGTGAGCTGCAGCGATCTGTGAAAGCCTTCAACCCGAAGAAGGCCCCCGGGGGAGACGGACTCACGGCTGACATCTGCGAGCAGGCTGTTAGTTGCGATCCACAGTTCTTTCTTGAACTTCTGAACAGGTGTCTAAAACTGGGACACTTTCCGGTTCCCTGGAAGGAAGCCACTGTTGTCCTGTTGAAGAAACCAGGAAAGGAAACATACGTCGTACCAAAATCGTATAGGCCCATCGGACTCCTTCCCGTCTTGGGGAAGATATTTGAAAGAATGCTGGTCGCGCGTCTTAGGTTCTACCTACTGCCCGGAATCAGTACTCACCAGTTCGGCTTTATGCCTCAGAGGAGCGCCGAAGACTCCCTCTATAGCCTGATGCACCATATCAGAACCAAGTTAAACGAGAAGAAAATCCTGGTACTCGTGTCATTAGATATAGAGGGGGCATTCGATAGCGCCTGGTGGCCAAAAATTAGAGTTAGACTGGCAGAGGAAAAATGTCCTATAAACCTGAGACGCGTGATGGATAGTTACCTCAGTGGAAGAATGGTAAAGGTGAGATACTGTGGCAGGGAGGTGACAAGGCAAACCAACAAAGGATGCGTGCAGGGCTCCATTGGAGGACCCATTTTGTGGAACGTCTTGATAAACCCCCTCCTGGGGCTGATGGAGCACATGGGAATTTACTGTCAAGCGTTTGCTGACGACGTTGTCTTGGTGGTGGAGGGCGAAAAAGCCCAGGATATAGAAAGAAGAGGAAATGCTGCTCTCGATGCGGTCTTAAACTGGGGGATAAGCAGCAAACTCAGGTTCGCCCCACAGAAGACCTGCGCTATGGTGGTCACCCGAAGACTGCGATACGATACGCCACGACTAAGTATGGGTGGACAGAATATCGCCATGTCCAACGACATAAAACTTCTGGGCCTCAGAATCGACTCCAAGCTGACCTTCAACTTACACCTAGCCGAAGTCTGCAAAAAGGCGATAAACATCTATAAGCACTTATCAAGGACGGCGAAGGTCAGCTGGGGTCTGCACCCAGAAGTCATCAGAGCGATTTACACCGCGGCGGTGGAGCCGACGATCCTGTATGCTGCAAGCGCCTGGGCACCGACGGCAAACAAACTGGGTGCCCAGAGGCGGCTAAACATGGTGCAAAGGGGCTTCGCACAGAAACTGTGCAAGGCGTACAAAACCGTATCCCTAAACTCTGCCTTGTTGCTGGCTGGGCTGCTCCCTCTTGACCTTCGCATAAAGGAAGTGGCTTCCTTGTACGAGGTTAGGAGGGGGCTGCCATGGCCGGGACTGGGAGACAGGGAGGTGGAGCAAATGGTCCCAGCACTGGATGCCCCACACCCTGCAGAGCAAAAGAATATAGAGTTCGGTAGCCTGACTGACATTGAGCAATACGAAAGCCATAAAAACTACGACTTACGCATATTCACAGACGGCAGTAAAATTGAGGGCAAGGTCGGAGCATCGCTGACAGTATGGAAAGGTGAGTCAGAGATAAAAACCCTCAAGCTTGCGCTGCCGTCGTATTGTACTGTGTACCAGGCGGAACTTCTGGCGCTTAGTGAGGCTGTTGTCGAGGCCTTAGGAAACCGCTCGATCACCATTGGCATCTTCTGCGACTCCACGGCCGCCTTGCAAACGGTCTCGAATCCGTGCTCCTCCCACCCCCTTGCAGCCAAGATCAGAAACATTCTGAGACAATGTGAGATCCAGAATAAAACAGTCAATCTATTCTGGATTAAGGCACATGTGGGGTTGGAGGGGAACGAAAGAGCCGATCAACTCGCGAAAGAGGCGGCCTTGGCGTCGAAGAGGAAGCAAAATTATGACAAGTGCCCGTTGTCATACGTAAAGCGCCAGATTCGCAGGGAAACCGTGAGAGAATGGGACAGCAGATACAGGGGGGGAGAGACAGCATCGGTCACGAAGCAGTTCTTTCCGACCGCGGAGACTGCCTTTAGCATAGTAAGGAAAATGGAGCTAAATGGCGTCCTTACACAACTCATGACGGGCCACGGTGGGTTCTCTGAATACTTACACCGCTTTAAGCTAAAAGAGAGCCCAGCGTGCGTTTGCGACCATACAACACACGAAACAGTGGGTCACATAGTTCTGCACTGTCCTATTTTTGCCGGGGAACGTCTAGCTTTTGAACTAGAAAATGAGTTAAGCCTGACGGAGGCCTGTATACCGTATCTTATACACAGTAAAAAAAGAGAAGCATTCTTAACATATTGTAGCAAATTAGCCAATAGAGTAATAAATAGAAATAAGATAGACTAAGCAAATATGATACTTCTGTATAATAGTATATAGAAAAGTACCATAGTTAATAAGAAAATTGTAAATAAACTGTAAGAATATTTTTAATGCGCTCAAGAAAATGTAACTTGTAATAAGTTTACACAGCCGAAGAAAAGAACTGACGTAACAGATAAGAAACAATGTAAGCTACATGTAGGTTAAATAGTCACTGTATAAATAAATAATAAATTTAAAAAAGAAAATTGTTTAGAAAATAAGTTTGCAGATACTGAAACAGATATAAGAACTAGTAATAAGAAAGCAAAACTGTATAGATAAAATATAAGAATATGATAAAGTATTGTAAGAAAGATATGTAAAAGAAAGAAAATAAAATAAAATATTATGTCAGTAAATCATTTCCCAAAGAAAATAAAAATACATAGGAAACAGGAGTCCCACCTGTTGTAAATGAATGTAAGAGATAGAATGAAAGAAAGACCAAGTATGAGGAATAGAAGCGAGAACTAGTATGACAAAGAGAACTGGAATGTAAGCGAGAACAGAAATGTAAAATAGTATAGGCCACTTCATGGCACGATGAAACTTGTAAACCGATGTCCATAGACACGACAAATACAGGCCTTATTTACGATAGGGGTATAGGTATAAAAAAAAAAAAAAAAAAAAAAAAAAAAAAAAAAAAAAAAAAAAAAAAAAAAAAAAAAAAAAAAAAAACCTAACCTAACCTAACCTAACCTAACCTAACCTAACCTAACCTAACCTAACCTAACCTAACCTAACCTAACCTAACCTAACCTAACCTAACCTAACCTAACCTAACCTAACCTAACCTAACCTAACCTAACCTAACCTAACCTAACCTAACCTAACCTAACCTAACCTAACCTAACCTAACCTTTTTTTTTTTTTTTTTTTTTGCGCTGGGAAAATGCTATTACGCATCCCCTTCCCCATCGGGGGACGGGAAAGGGGTATGTGAGACTCCCCGGGAAGGAGATTCCCGGTATACCCACTAAAAACCCAGCGGTGCTCCGACCTCGCCTTAGTGGAGGGGGCCTGGGAATCCATGTCGTCCAGTCCCCCACCGGCGATTGCCCGTCTTACGGCAGGCCCTTCACGCCTCCCTCCACTGGGGAGGGGGCCTTATAATGGCCGGAGCACAGGGGGTGGATCATGTGATGCAGGCGGTGGCGCCCCCGCGCCTGTCGCCTGCTGATCACCCCCCGGGGTGGATGAGGGCGGACGTTGAGTTCGCCGTCCTCCACCCCTTCTTCGTCTGCGGAGCGGCGCCGCGAGAGGGTCGTCCTCCCGCAGCCGCTCCGCTGCCTCCTTCTGGGACATGACGTCCTCACAGAAGGAGGCCACCGCTACCCACGCCTCCTCACTCCCCAGCATGGCAGAAATCATGCTGGGGAGCGAGAGGTCGTCCCCGACCGCCGCCACCAGGGCGCAGCGGGACTCCGCCCACGACGGGCACGCCTCCAAGGTGTGCTCCGCCGTGTCCACCGCCGCCTCGCAGTGGTGGCATAGCGGAGTCTCCTCTCTCCCAATCCGATGCAGGTACGATCCGAAGCAACCATGCCCGGACAGCACCTGCACCAGACGCAGGGAGAGGCAGCCATGACGCCGATCGAGCCAATCATTCAGGACGGGCCCGATGGCGTCCAGCGTCCGCCGACCAAATGACGCGGAGGCAAGATCCTCGGCCCAATGCCGAGTCACTGCCTCCCGCATCTCCTCACGCACCTCTTCCCGATCCGCCGGGTCTGGGCGCCGGTTGAGCGCCCTCTGGTCCGCGGTCCAGTCGTACACCCTGGCGAGCACCCATGCCTCGAGTTCCCAAGGAGGGGTTCCCGCCAGAGCGCACGACGCCGCGAAACTCACTGTGCGGTAAGCTCTCGCCACCCGCTGTGCAATGGCCCTTTGTGGCCTGCGGATGGCGGCGGCGTTCTCCCGTCTGCACAGTGAGTCCGCCCAGATGGGGGCCCCGTAAAGGGCCATACTCTTGAGAATGCCGGCGTACAGACGCCGGCATTGCTCGCCGGGCCTCCCTAGGTTCGGGAGGAGCCCTGAGAGGGCGCCCGCGGTCCTCAACAAGCGCGTCGACAGTGCGCTGAAGTGCGCACTGAAGCGCCACTTATTGTCGAGGACTAGGCCCAGATATTTCATCTGGGCCTGCACCCCAATGCGGACGCCCTCTACATGAATGTGGGCGTCGGGCGGTTGGCGCTGCCGAGGTCCGTGGAAGAACACGGCCTCGGTCTTGTGCAGCGCCACCGACAGCCCTAGGCGGGAGACTCGGTCCACGACTTGTGAACCGCCCGCCGAGGCCAAGCTAGCCGCCTCTCCGAAATTTTTCCCCCGGGCAGTCAGTAGGGTGTCATCTGCATAGCAGATGACAGACGTGCCACGGGGGAGATTGCCTCTCAAAATCCAGTCGAATCCGATGTTCCACAGGAGCGGCCCAAGAACAGAACCCTGTGGGACACCGGACTCGACGCCGTATTGGCGGAGCTGACCCGACTTGTCCTCGAGGAGGACTGTGCGGTCCGTCAGGTAGTCCGCCAACAGGCCCCGCAAATACGGAGGCACTCCATGGAAACGGAGCGCCTCCAAAATTGTGGAGTGGGGAATGGAGTTGAAGGCGTTGGCTATGTCGAAGGACACAGCCAACAGTCCATCCCCCGCCTCCATCGCCTCCTTCACCTGGCCCTTGAGTCGGGACAGGGCGTCCACCGTGGAACGCTCAGCTCGAAACCCGAACTGAGCGTCCGCTAGGTCCGGGCCGATTGTGCCCAAATGCCTGTTGATACGGGCGGCGAGGATCCCTTCAAACATTTTACCGACCTCATCTAGTAAAACGATGGGTCGGTATGCCGATGGGGAGTCCACCGGCCGCCCTTCCTTCCGAAGAAGGCACAATCGGCCCTCCTTCCATGGCTTCGGGAACCTCTTACACGCAACACACGCGCTGAAGAGGTCCCGAAGCCTCTCTCCCATCTGGGAGGCGGCGATGGCCACCACCTTCCCGGGGACGCCGTCCGGACCCGGGGCTGTCTTTTTCGCCTGGAGGCGGGAGACTGCCCTCTCCATCTCAACCTCCGTGACTGGAGGGACTTCTTCGGCCGAAGGAGCCGCACCGCGCGAGGCGCCCATTACTGGTGGAGTGAAGTCGGTGTCCCTGCGCGGAAACAGGGACTGGACCACCCCATCCAGCAACGCAGGCTCGAGGGTCTCGGCAATTGGGGGACCGTACGGGCGCAGTTTGTTACGCGTCGCCTTGTACGGTCTCCCAAAGGGGTCAGCATCTAGACCCTCCGCCATCTCCGCTCTCGCGCGGTCCTGGGCTGCGCCCATTCGCGCCGAAAGGACCGCCTTCGCCTCCACGTAGACCGCATAGAGGCGGTCCTCGTTGTCACGGTCACGATGGCGCCGCCGTCGGCTCCTTGTGTAGGCCCGCCTGGCCACCACACAAGCGGTCCGCAGTCCCCCCAGCTCCTCCGACCACCAGTAAACGGCGCGTCGAGGGGGCGGACGGTGAGACCGAGGCATGCTAGAGTTGCACACCTCGGTCAGGG
The DNA here is from genome assembly GCA_905475405.1 of Schrankia costaestrigalis. NCBI lineage: Eukaryota > Metazoa > Arthropoda > Insecta > Lepidoptera > Erebidae > Schrankia > Schrankia costaestrigalis. The sequence continues at coordinate 19,059 of FR997827.1, forward strand.
AGTCCCTCAACTGGACCGCAGTTGCGTCCACATCCATAGCGTCGACAGAGGGCGACAGCCAGTCCAGGACGAACGCCGCCTCCGTGGCGGCCTCCCGGTCTAGGCGGGAGAGCGCCCACCGCGGGAAGCACGAATGACCCGCGCGTGCTCCCTGGGAGCCCTGGCCGGAGACGTCGAACCGCACGTATCGGTGGTCCGACAGCGTCTCCACCAGCTCTACCCGCCAGTCAACCACACAGGCCGCCAAAGAGGGGGAGGCAAAGGCGAGGTCCACGACGGATCCCCCCTCTCGCCGCACGCAGGTGTGGACGGTGCCTCTGTTTAGGAGGGACAGACCTGACGCAATGGACCAGGTCTCTACCTCGCGTCCTCGGGCATCGGTGACTGGGTTGCCCCACACCACCGACTTGGCATTGAAGTCGCCCACGATCAGCACCTGGCGCTGCGCCAGCCTGCCAGCCACCCTGGCGAGGACTTCGAGAAAATTCTCGAAGTCCGAGAGAGGGCGGTTTGGGGAGAAATACACCCCTACAAGGGCTATGTCTCCCCATGCGGCGGCCACGTATCCCGGTCCCTTCTCTAAAAGCGAGAGGGGAGGGGAATCGGTGGAAGACCGCTTCATCAGACCGACCAAGCCGTTGTCGTCCCCTAGCCAACTGGCAGGGACAGAATACGGCTCGGCGACAACCGCCACGTCCACCAACCACTCCGCACAGGTTTGGACCAGCAGATTCTGGGCCGCTCTGCAGTGGTTGGTGTTCGCCTGCAGGACACGTTTTTGGTGTCCAGCCATCAATCGGCGTCCATGGCACCTCCCTCGATGGCCGGCACTGAAGCTGGGGTTTCAGAGGCGGCGGCAGCGGCAGGCCGTAAAGGCACCTGCGCTTTGCCCTTCTTTGATGGCGGACAGCATTTCCTGCCCGTCATCACGTGGTCGGCTGGACGACCACTCGCAGCGCATACTGCGCAGTGCGGGGTGGGTGCCTTGCAGTTGGCCGACCTGTGGCCCTCCTTAGCGCAACGGAAGCAAAGTTCCGTGCGCACGACAGTGGACGGGCAGAGAGCCCCTGTGTGGCCGATCCCGAAGCACTTATAGCAGCGCATCGGGCCGCCCTCTAGCGCGCGGACAACGCCCGAGCTAAATCCCACCGGAAGGCGACCCTTGGCCAGAACTGCCTTGGCACACACAATAGGGCACTCCAAACGAATCGTGCCCATACCCCTGCGGCCTGTTCTAATGGGCCGGCCCTTGATAGAGCCGACGGCGCAGCCTCCTGCCGCCGCAACCGCGGCTACCACTTCTTCTTGGGTGACCGAGTCGTCGAGATCGGTCACCTCAAGAGCCACGCACTTGACGGGCCTCACAACCTTGGCCGTGTCTGCAACAGCCTCTCGCAGCTTCGTTGCGAAGAGGTCCGCCTTGGTGCCACCCTGAGCCCCCGAGAACTCAAATATGCGAGCCCCCGTTTGGGTCTTCCTGCAGGTGAAACCTAACCTAACCTAACCTAACCTAACCTAACCTAACCTAACCTAACCTAACCTAACCTAACCTAACCTAACCTAACCTAACCTAACCTAACCTAACCTAACCTAACCTAACCTAACCTAACCTAACCTAACCTAACCTAACCTAACCTAACCTAACCTAACCTAACCTAACCATGGCGTACAACAACGACGAAGAAATAGTCATGGCCCTAAAGAAACAAAATGAAAAAATATTCAGAGGCATTGCAACACAAGACCAAAACATCGAGGTCAAGTACCGCAGGAAAACGAGAAACCCACATGTGGTACACATAGTCATGAGTGTCCCGCCGTGTCTATGGCTGAGGCTCACGGAGGAGGGAGTTGTGAGTGTGGACCTGCAGAGGGTTAGGGTGGACGACCAATCTCCCCTTACTCAATGCTCTGTGTGCCTTGGCTTTGGGCACGGTGGTAGATTCTGTACCCAAAAAGTGCCCGTGTGTAGTCACTGCGGAGGCGAACACGTTAAAAGCAGTTGCTTAAAATGGCAAGCAGGCGAACATCCAACCTGCTGTAACTGTCTAGCAGCAAAAAGCGCGAAGACGGGCCATAATGCTTTTAGTGCAGAGTGCCCGATAAGACAGAAGTGGGATGCCCTCGCTAGAACAAACATAGCGTACTGCTGAGGGAGATGCTGCAAACCACTCGAAGATCACTGTTAAAGAGCTCAACCAGAAAGAAAAGTACACAGTAGAAAGAGATAAAATGACAGAAAGACCGCGTCAACAACGTTATGATTGGGATAAGCTATGGATGGAGATCAGGGACAGTATGAATTTCGACAGGAATGGTGGCGCCAGTAAGGACTGTACATTGTGCAAAATAGGACAACAAATTAAATTTTTGTATAGACTTTTTGCAAGAGATATGTGTGATATGAAATCTGTTATGTGTGGAAAGCCAGGATAGTTTAAAAGAAGGATTGGAGAAAGTTTAGTGAAAAAACCGTACCCAATAACAGGTGTGAAGGCAAGAAGGATGGCGATGTACTATTGTATATTATAATAATATAAAATAAGTAGCATCAGCACATAACAGATAATCATAAGAATAAAAGACAGTAAAGTATATAGAAAATGAGATTACAGAAATATAGCAAAGAAAAATAAATAGAAATAAAATTACAGTTATTAAACAAAAACTTTAAACAACTAAATCTACTAAGAAACAAAACTGAAACAAGCAAACACTGTCCCTGATCTCCATGTTAGGGGAAACATAGCCGTATGGTTTCAAAACCGTACATTAAATAAAAAAAAAAAAAAAAAAAAAAAAAAAAAAAAAAAAACCTAACCTAACCTAACCTAACCTTTTTTTTTTTTTTTTTTTTTTTTTTTTTTTTTTTTTTTTTTTTTTTTTTTTTTTTTTGCGTGGGAAAACCTTTTATAGGCCGTCTACCCGCCTTTGGCCCAGGCGGGCAGGTGTGTCGGAGTCCCGAAAGATGGAAGCTCGGTTTACCGACTAAAAACCCACGGTGTTCCTCTCTCACCCAAAATGCCGAGACGGCGAGAAGACTGGCATTACTCGAGCCGTCCCGGCGAGTGCTGGTCCGCAAGATGCGCGGACCCCGAAACTGGACAGGGCAGGACCGTGCCCTTCCACTGTAGAGAGGCGTACGTGGAACACTACGCCGTCCTCTCTGGCCTGCTACTCAACGGCGACAAACTGGCCATAGTTTGCCGCCCGCAGGCCCCTCACGGTGGCTGGAGGTCGTCTCGCGGCGCCCTCCTTTGACGCCCAGATCTGCGGGTTGAGAGGGAGGATGAACGATGACACTCCCTCTCCCTTTCCGCCGCTTCCTTGACGGACAGAACCGTCTCCGCGAATGAAGCGGCGGCTTCCCAAGCACTCTCGCTTCGGACGATCGAACTGATCAATACCGACAGCGAGAGGCTACCCACCCTGACAGCGCCGGCTAACTCACGGCGCGGCTCGTGCCACGCCGGGCACTCCGCCAACGTGTGGTGCGCCGTGTCTTCGGCGCTGTCCCCGCAGTGATGACAACTGGGCGTCTCCTCACGGCCGATTCGACATAGGAACTTGCCGAAGCAGCCGTGGCCGGTGAGCAATTGCGTCAACCGGTACGAGAGGGCACCATGACGCCTCTCTAGCCACTCGTGGAAAACGGGACTTACCGCCACAATCGTGGCGTGCCCGGCACTAGGTCGCGCAAGTCGCGCCGCCCACTCCGCCAACATGTTACGGCGGAGCTGGGACCTCACATCCTCTACTACGCGGGGCGCTGTAGATACGCCCCGCACCAGTGCGTCCTCGCGCCATTGGAAAAGCGACGCAAGGACCCTGGCCTCAAGGTCCCACGGCGGGGATCCGGCAAGGAGGCTCGCCGACTCAAAGGCGATCGTGCGGTATCCTCTGATGCACCTGACGGACATGATGCGTTGCGGAGCTCGCAAAAGGGCGAGACTCCGGTCCGTCAGGTCATCGGCCCAAATCGGGGCACCATAAAGCGCCATCGACCGCACGATCCCGCAATAGAGCCTCCGGCAGGAGGCGTTTGGCCCTCCTAAATTAGGCAAAAGCCGCGACAGACTGGTCGCGGCGGCCGTTAGTTTTGGGGCCAAGCGACGGAAATGCTCCTCGAAGTTCCATCGGCCATCGAGTACGAGCCCAAGATACTTCAAAGTGGGCTCGATGCCGATGCGAACCCCTCCTACCACAATGTGGGATCCCGAAGGTGGACGGTTCCGAGGCCCATGAAAGAAAACGGCCTCGGACTTGTGAAGCGCCACTTCGAGACCCAAACGCCGGATCCTATTCACGACTTGCGCGACTCCAGCAGTCGCCAATATCTGGGCCTGCCGGTGCGTCTTACCCCTCGCGGTGACCAGTGTGTCGTCAGCGTAGCAAACAATGCTGACACCCGCGAGGAGCGCACCCCGCAACGCCCAGTCGTAACCAATGTTCCACAGGAGCGGACCCAGAACCGACCCCTGTGGAACTCCACATGCGATGTCTCGCCGACACAATCCCTCCCGACCCGGGTAGGTAATCAACCGATCTTCCAAATATGCCCCGACAATGCGGCGGAGGTAGGGCGGCACACCATGGTACACTAGTGCCGCCCGAATACAACTCCAAGGCAAGGTGTTGAACGCGTTGGCAATGTCAAGAGAGACAGCCAACAACACCTCGCCCCGGGAAACAGCATCCTCCGCCAGGCTCCTCACGTGCTTTATGGCGTGCACGGTGGAGCGCCCCTGGCGAAAACCAAATTGACAATCCGCCAGGTCCGGCCCAACTAAGGAAAGGTGGCGGACGAGGCGGTCTGCAAGCACACGCTCGAACAGCTTGCCCACCTCGTCCAGCAACACAATGGGCCGGTAGGCAGACGGTGAGTCTGCCGGGCGCCCCTCCTTCTTGAGAAGGACCATACGCCCATGTTTCCACGGCTCTGGAAATCGGCCCCTCTCAAGGCACGCCGATAGGAGCCCTAATAGTCGGGGCGCGAGCTCCCGAAGGGCCAGGACCCACGCTCGGCCTGGAATGCCATCGGGTCCCGGCGCGGTGTTCTTTCTCTGAAGGCGTAACACCGCAGCCCGCAACTCTACCCGGGTCACCTCGGGCACGTCGTCGTCGTCCTCTTCGTCCGCGCTGGCAGCCACTATGGGCGGAACCATGGGCGGAGGAGTGTGCTCCGTCCTCGAAGGAAACAGAGTGCCAACAACTCTCTCCAGCACCTCTGGCCTGAGACTCTGGGTTAGCGGAGGCGCCCACGTGCGCAATTTACCCCGCACTAATAGGTACGGACGCCCCCATGGATCTTGGTCCAGAGTCTCAATTAAACGCTCGCGGGCTTCAGCTTTAGCCCGCGATATGGCCAGATTGAGGGCCTTCTTGGCCACTCTGTACCCCTCGTACAGTTCCGCCTCGATGGCATCGGCATCGGGAGTGCGGCGGCGCCTTCGACGTTGACCGGTGTACCGGCGGTGCGCTGTTACACATTGACGGCGTAACTGCGCGATGTCAGTCGACCACCAGTACACCTGGCGCTTCGGTCGCCCCGGTCTAACCCGGGGCATCGCCGCGTCGCAGATTTGCGACATGGCCTCCCTGAACCACTCTGCCTCTACATCAATGTCGACAGGCCTATCCGGTGCAGAAACCCAGGCCTGGACGATGGAGGCTTCAAGGAGGCTCTCCCGATCCATTTGCTTCAAAGCCCAGCGCGGACCAACCGAGGTAGCCCGGACCGGCGCATCGGAATTGCGGGGGGAGAGATCAAACCGGATGTACCGGTGATCGGATAAAGTCTCGACCCCCTCTTCGACGCGCCAGTCGGTGATAAGACAGGCTACAGCGGGGCTTGCGAATGAAAGATCCACTATGGAACCGCCCCGCTGTCGTACGCATGTATGTACTGTTCCCCGGTTGAGGATGAGCAGGCCAGTTGTTGTGACCCACTCCTCGAGCACCCCGCCCTTGGCGTCCGTAGACGGGGAACCCCAAGCCGTTGACTTGGCGTTGAAGTCCCCGAGGACTAGAACGGGTACGGGGTGACAACGAGCGACGACGTTACCCAATTCGTGTAGAAATCCCTCGAAGTCGGCGAGACATCGGTTTGGCGAGAAATATACTCCGATAATACAAAACGATCCAAAGCGCGCTGCCACGCAACCCCGACCTCTTGACAGATTTTCGAGAATCGGAGCCCCGGCAGCGCGCGACGAAATGATAGCCACCGAGCCGTCTTGGTCACCCAGCCAATCATCCCTGTTGGGAATAAAATATGGCTCGGCGGCAACACTAATAGAAATGCTCCACTGCGCCATGGTCTGTATTAGAAGGTCTTGAGCCCTGGCGCAGTGGTTTAGGTTCGTCTGGACGAAGCGGAACCGTGGAGCCATTAAATCAATTCCATTTCAACTGGTTCCGCTTCGTCTTGCACCTGGAGTGCTTTCTTTCTCTGGGTAGACTTTTTGGTGTTTTGCTGTGACCCTTTCGATTTTGAGGGTGAACAGGCCTTGCTGCCCACCTTGTGATCTGCGTTCTTGCCAGACGCCGCACATAAAACACAGTGCGGTGTAGCCTCGCAGGAGCTGGCCCTATGCCCAGACTGACCACACCTAAAACAGCGCATACTGCAGTCAAGACCTGACGTGCACTTCACTCCTACATGGCCCTGCGCTAAACAACGATAACAGCGCATGGGCCGAGGTTCCAACAGTCTTACGTTCGCCGAAACAAAACCAATGAACAGTCGGCGACCAGATGACACTTTTTTGGCTGCAGTGACTGGGCACTTGACTATGACAGTGCCCATACCTCCCCCTCTAAAGCTGATGGCGTTCGCCTTTACAAGTGCAGGTGAACATTCACCAACTTTAGCAACTGCATTAATAACCTCCTCAGTAGTTGCGTCATCGTCTAATCCAGAAATACGGATATCGACGCATTTTGTAGGACGAGATACTACGACTTCCTCGGTATTGAAGAGTCCACTTAACTTTTCAGCGAGTGCATCAGCTTGATCGCCACTCTTGGATCCTGGAACTTCGAGCAAACGAGCGCCAGTTTGGGTTTGTCGACACCGAAGCCCATTTGTGATTCCAAGCTCCTGAACTTGGATATTCTCTTTCGCCTTTTTTAAGAGATCGGCATAAGTAGTGCCTTTCTCGACTGCTGTTGGCTGCAAAGTTAAAACAACTGCAGAAGACTTTGGTGGGCGAAGTAAACCTAACCTAACCTAACCTAACCTAACCTAACCTAACCTAACCTAACCTAACCTAACCTAACCTAACCTTTTTTTTTTTTTTTTGCGTGGGAAACCTTTTATAGGCCGTCTACCCGCCTTTGGCCCAGGCGGGCAGGTGTGTCGGAGTCCCGAAAGATGGAAGCTCGGTGTACCGACTAAAACCCACGGTGTTCCTCTGTCACCCAAAATGCCGAGACGGCGAGAAGACTGGCATTACTCGAGCCGTCCCGGCGGGTGCTGGTCCGCAAAATGCGCGGACCCCGAAGCTGGACAGGGCAGGACCGTGCCCTTCCACTGTAGAGAGGCGTACGTGGAACACTACGCCGTCCTCTCTGGCCTGCTACTCAACGGCGACAAACTGGCCATAGTTTGCCGCCCGCAGGCCCTTCACGGTGGCAGGAGGTCGTCTCGCGGCGCCCTCCTTTGACGCCCAGATCTGCGGGTTGAGAGGGAGGATGAACGATGACACTCCCTCTCCCTTTCCGCCGCTTCCTTGACGGACAGAACCGTCTCCGCGAATGAAGCGGCGGCTTCCCAAGCACTCTCGCTTCGGACGATCGAACTGACCAACACCGAAAGCGAGAGGCTACCCACCCTGACAGCGCCGGCTAACTCACGGCGCGGCTCGTGCCACGCCGGGCACTCCGCCAACGTGTGGTGCGCCGTGTCTTCGGCGCTGTCCCCGCAGTGATGACAACTGGGCGTCTCCTCACGGCCGATTCGACATAGGAACTTGCCGAAGCAGCCGTGGCCGGTGAGCAACTGCGTCAACCGGTACGAGAGGGCACCATGACGCCTCTCTAGCCACTCGTGGAAAACGGGACTTACCTCCACAATCGTGGCGTGCCCGGCACTTGGTCGCGCAAGTCGCGCCGCCCACTCCGCCAACATGTTACGGCGGAGCTGGGACCTCACATCTTCTACTACGCGGGGCGCTGTAGATACGCCCCGCACCAGTGCATCCTCGCGCCATTGGAAAAGCGACGCGAGGACCCTGGCCTCAAGGTCCCACGGCGGGGATCCGGCAAGGAGGCTCGCCGACTCAAAGGCAATCGTGCGGTATCCTCTGATGCACCTGACGGACATGATGCGTTGCGGAGCTCGCAAAAGGGCGAGACTCCGGTCCGTCAGGTCATCGGCCCAAATCGGCGCACCATAAAGCGCCATCGACCGCACGATCCCGCAATAGAGCCTCCGGCAGGAGGCGTTTGGCCCTCCTAAATTAGGCAGAAGCCGCGACAGACTGGTCGCGGCGGCCGTTAGTTTTGGGGCCAAACGACGAAAATGCTCCTCGAAGTTCCATCGGCCATCGAGTACGAGCCCAAGATACTTCAAAGTGGGCTCGATGCCGATGCGAACCCCTCCTACCACAATGTGGGATCCCGAAGGTGGACGGTTCCGAGGCCCATGGAAGAAAACGGCCTCGGACTTGTGAAGCGCCACTTCGAGACCCAAACGCCGGATCCTATTCACGACTTGCGCGACTCCAGCAGTCGCCAATATCTGGGCCTGCCGGTGCGTCTTACCCCTCGCGGTGACCAGTGTGTCGTCAGCGTAGCAAACAATGCTGACACCCGCGAGGAGCGCACCCCGCAACGCCCAGTCGTAACCAATGTTCCACAGGAGCGGACCCAGAACCGACCCCTGTGGAACTCCACATGCGATGTCTCGCCGACACAATCCCTCCCGACCCGGGTAGGTAATCAACCGATCTTCCAAATATGCCCCGACAATGCGGCGGAGGTAGGGCGGCACACCATGGTACACTAGTGCCGCCCGAATACAACTCCAAGGCAAGGTGTTGAACGCGTTGGCAATGTCAAGAGAGACAGCCAACAACACCTCGCCCCGGGAAACAGCGTCCTCCGCCAGGCTCCTCACGTGCTTTATGGCGTGCACGGTGGAGCGCCCCTGGCGAAAACCAAATTGACAATCCGCCAGGTCCGGCCCATTTAAGGAAAGGTGGCGGACGAGGCGGTCTGCAAGCACACGCTCGAACAGCTTGCCCACCTCGTCCAGCAACACAATGGGCCGGTAGGCAGACGGTGAGTCTGCCGGGCGCCCCTCCTTCTTGAGAAGGACCATACGCCCATGTTTCCACGGCTCTGGAAATCGGCCCCTCTCAAGGCACGCCGATAGGAGCCCTAATAGTCGGGGCGCGAGCTCCCGAAGGGCCTGGACCCACGCTCGGCCTGGAATGCCATCGGGTCCCGGCGCGGTGTTCTTTCTCTGAAGGCGTAACACCGCAGCCCGCAACTCTACCCGGGTCACCTCGGGTACGTCGTCGTCTTCCTCTTCGTCCGCGCTGGCAGCCACTATGGGCGGAACCATGGGCGGAGGAGTGTGCTCCGTCCTCGAAGGAAACAGAGTGCCAACAACTCTCTCCAGCACCTCTGGCCTGAGACTCTGGGTTAGCGGAGGCGCCCACGTGCGCAATTTACCCCGCACTAATAGGTAGGGACGCCCCCATGGATCTTGATCCAGAGTCTCGATCAAGCGTTCGCGGGCTTCAATTTTAGCCCGCGATATGGCCAGATTGAGGGCCTTCTTGGCCGCTCTGTACCCCTCGTACAGTTCCGCCTCGATGGCATCGGCATCGGGAGTGCGGCGGCGCCTTCGACGTTGTCCGGTGTACCGGCGGTGCGCTGCTACGCATTGGCGGCGCAGCTGCGCGATGTCGGTCGACCACCAGTACACCTGGCGCTTCGCTCGCCCCGGTCGAACCCGGGGCATCGCCGCGTCGCAAAGCGACATGGCCTCCCTGAACCACTCTGCCTCTACATCAATGTCGACAGGCCTATCCGGTGCAGAAACCCAGGCCTGGACGATGGAGGCTTCAAGGAGGACCTCCCGATCCATTTTCTTCAAGGCCCAGCGCGGACCAACCGGGGTAGCCCAGACCGGCGCAGCGGAATTTCGGGGGGAGAGATCAAACCGGATGTACCGGTGATCGGATAAGGTCTCAACCCCCTCCTCGACGCGCCAGTCGGTGACAAGACGGGCTACAGCGGGGCTTGCGAATGAAAGGTCCACTATGGAACCGCCCCGCTGCCGTACGCATGTATGTACGTTTCCCCGGTTGAGGATGAGCAGGCCAGATGTGCGGCCCACTCCTCTAGCACCCCACCCCTAGCGTCCGTTGACGGGGAACCCCAAGCCGTGGACTTGGCGTTGAAGTCCCCGAGGACTAGAACGGGTACGGGGTGACAACGAGCGACGACGAAGCTTAATTCGTGTATGAATCCCTCAAAGTCGGCGAGACATCTATTTGGCGAGAAATACACCCCAATGACGCAAAACGAACCAAAGCGCGCTGCCACGCAACCCCGACCTCTGGACAGAACCTCGAGTATCGGAGCCCCAGCAGCGCGCGACGAAATGATAGCCACCGAGCCGTCTTGGTCACCCAGCCAATCATCCCTGTTGGGAATAAAATTTGGCTCGGCGGCAACACTAATAGAAATGCTCCACTGCGCCATGGTCTGGGTTAGAAGGTCTTGAGCCCTGGCGCAGTGGTTTAGGTTCGTCTGGACGAAGCGGAACCGTGGAGCCATTAAATTAATTCCATTTCGACAGGTTCCGCTTCGGTGCGCACCCGGGGTGCTTCCTTCCGCGCCGGCTCTTGTGTTAGAGCTGTTTGAGCTTTCTTGGTCCCCTTTTCTGGGACGCAGGACTTCCTTCCTGTGCGATGGTTAGCTGCTTTTCCAGCAGCCGCACAAATTATACAGTGCGGCTCAGACTCGCACTCAGCAGCTCTATGACCGGGCACACCGCAGCGGAAACAGCGGTTGCTGCAGTCAGCTTCCGACGTGCATTTAACGCCGACGTGGCCTGCCACAAAGCAGCGGTAGCAGCGCATAGGCCTCGGCTCCAAAACTCTCACGTTGATAGAGAAGCAGCCTATTAGCAATTTGCTACTTCCCGATACTAGCTTCTTTGCAGCTGTCACCGGGCACTTTACAATCACGGTGCCCATTCCTGCACCGCCGGGGCGTATGGAACCAACTTGAATGTGAGTCGGCAAGCATTCTCCAGCTTTCGCAACTGCGTCGGTGATCTGTTCGGCACTCGCTGAGTCCACCAATCCCGATAACCTGATATCGGCGCATTTCATAGGCCTACTAATTGTGGCCTCTTCCTCCGTCAGTACGGTGCGTAGTTTTTGGGCTAAGGCATCTGCAGCGTCTTCACTTTTCGCCCCTGGAACCTCTAGAAGGCGAGCTCCAGTCTGCGTCTGCTTACAGCGCAGCCCTTTTGCTATGCCGAGCTCCTCGATATTAATGGCCTCTTGGGCCTTTTTCAAGAGGTCAGCGTATGTGGTCCCCTTTTCGATCGCCGCTGGCTGCAGTTTTAAAACGACTGCAGATGAGCGGGGGGCACGAAGCGTCTTTTCCAACTTTTTCTTCTTCTGAGCCTCCCGTTTTCTGGCCTTTGCGCTGGCCTTCTTTTCACCTACTGTCTGCCACTCACCCTCCCTTTGATTGGGTGGGTTTATTTTAGCCGGAGTGGACTCTGGCTTCTCTTGCCTCGGTTTGTTCTTTGCTCCCGCGTGTTTGGGAGTAGGAACTGATGGAGCTGCACTCGTAGTAGTACGAGCGTTTTGCACTACTGGGGCAGCTACTGACGTCGAAGGTGATGGTTCTTTCGACGGCGCCGAACGTGCAGCAGCTGTTTTGGCTGCGTAAGTCGCTCTAGAATCAGAGGCCAGAGGCGGCCGTAAAAGACGACTTTCCAGGACTTCAAAACGAGCTGCGAAACTTGCTAACCAGGGTGGCTAGATCCGAATCCTGGCTCTTTTTCGCTGAGGACGTCTCACGTTGCTGAACTGTGTGAGCTTGTTCTCGGTCCTCACGCAATTCACTCAGCTGGCGGCTCAACTCCGATAGTTTTCTCGAGAGCCGAGCGTTTTCATTCCGCAGCTTTGTGATCTCTTCCGAGACGGTTCTGCTCTGTAGAGCTTCCGCTATTTCATTGAGGCTTTCAACAGCTCGCTTCAGGTCTCTGGATTTACCACCTTGCAAGCCTTTGCTGACCTTCCGCACTTCTTTGATCGCCTCAGCAACGCTTCTGGTTTTCTGTCCAAGATCCAACAGAGTTAGATCCTCCGTGTCCGAGTGCAGGTAGCGATCCGGTGACGACTCAGACAGGCGTTGAGATCGCGATTTGGGCGATTTTCGAGTTTCTTTGCTGAATACCTCTTTGGAAGCGTTAGCCTCTTCCTCAGCGGCTTTTTTGGCAGCCGCCAATTCCTTACGGGCTTTCCCGACTCCAACATACTGGCCTGTCGTTGGTGGTCGGCCTCTTCCTCTCTTAAAAGATTTCGCCAAGGTGTCAGTCTTGACAGACTCGTCGCTTGACGAACTCGGCTCCTCTGCACCAGAGCGCGGTCTTTTGCGCCAAAAGTGAGATGGCATCTCAACGTCTGACGTCAAAGTGACGACTACATCCGAGGTCTCAGATGCCGAAGCATCCCGAGACCGAGCCTGAGAAGGACTCTGAGGTTGGCCCTGAAAAGGGCCTTTGGGTTGGCCCTGAAAAGGGCCTTTGGGTTGGCCCTGAAAAGGGCCTTTGGGTTGGCCCTGAAAAGGGCCTTTGGGTTGGCCCTGAAAAGGGCCTTTTGGGGAAAGACGCCCGGAGGCGTCCCTCGAAGATTGAGACATTTTCAACAAGTTCACAATATCAAAACAGACGAAATTTGGTACGCTTTGATGCACAGCTTCCGTTAGCCGCCGGCCTGCCACTCCGTTACGGTGGTCAGGCGCGACGTTGCCCAGGGGTTACTACGTGGAAGTCGAAGCTGTGGGGGAACCCCCAACCTAACCTAACCTTTTTTTTTTTTTTTTTTTTTGCGCTGGGAAAATGCTTTTACGCATCCCCTTTCCCGTCGGGGGACAGAAAAGGGGTATGTGAGACTCCCCGGGAAAGAGATTCCCGGTATACCCACTAAAAACCCAGCGGTGCTCCGACCTCGCCTTAGTGGAGGGGGTCTGGGAATCCATGACATCCAGTCCCCCACCGGCGATTGCCCGCCTTACGGCAGGCCCTTCACGCCTCCCCCCAATGGGGAGGGGGCCTTATAATGGCCGGAGCACAGGGGGTGGATCATGTGATGCAGGCGGTGGCGCCCCCGCGCCTGTCGCCCGCTGATCACCCCCCGGGGCGGAGGAGGACGGACGTTGTGTTCGCCGTCCTCCACCCCTTCTTCGTCTGCGGAGCGGCGCCGCGAGAGGGTCGTCCTCCCGCACCCGCTCCGCTGCCTCCTTCTGGGACATGACGTCCTCACAGAAGGAGGCTACCGCTTCCCACGCCTCCTCACTCCCCAGCATGGCAGAAATCACGCTGGGGAGCGAGAGGTCGTCCCCGACCGCCGCCACCATGGCGCGGCGGGACTCCGCCCACGACGGGCATACCTCCAAGGTGTGCTCCGCCGTATCCACCGCTGCTTCGCAGTGGTGGCATCGCGGAGTCTCCTCTCTCCCAATCCGATGCAGGTACGACCCGAAGCAACCATGCCCGGACAGCACCTGCACCAGACGCAGAGAGAGGCAGCCATGCCGCCGATCGAGCCAATCGTTTAGGACAGGCCCGATGGCGTCCAGCGTCCGCCGCCCAAATTCTGCGGAGGCCAAATCTTCGGCCCAGTGCCGAGTTATGGCCTCCCGCACCTCACCACGCACCTCCTCCCGTTCTGCCGGGTCCGGGCGCTGGTTTAGCGCCCTTTGCCCCGCCGTCCAATCATACACCCTGGCGAGCACCCAAGCCTCGAGTTCCCAAGGAGGGGTACCCGCCAGAGCGCACGCCGCCGCGAAACCCACTGTGCGGTACGCCCTCGCCACCCGCTGTGCTATGGCCCTCTGTGGCCTGCGGATGGCGGCGGCGTTCTCCCGTCTGCACAGTGAGTCCGCCCAGATAGGGGCCCCGTAAAGGGCCATGCTCTTGAGTATGCCGGCGTACAGACGCCGGCATTGCTCGCCGGGCCTCCCTAAATTCGGGAGGAGGCCTGAGAGGGCGCCCGCGGTCCTCAACAAGTGCGTCGACAGCGCGCTGAAGTGCGCACTGAAGCGCCACTTGTTGTCGAGGACTAGGCCCAGATATTTCATCTGGGCCTGCACCCCAATGCGGACGCCCTCCACATGAATGTGGGCGTCGGGCGGTTGGCGCTGCCGAGGTCCGTGGAAGAACACGGCCTCGGTCTTGTGCAGCGCCACCGACAGCCCTAGGCGGGAGATCCGGTCCACCACCTGTGAACCGCTCGCCGAGGCCAAACTGGCCGCTTCCACAAAATTTCTCCCCCGGGCAGTCAGTAGAGTGTCATCCGCATAGCAGATGACAGACGTGCCACGGGGGAGGTTGCCCCTCAAGATCCAGTCGAATCCGATGTTCCACAGGAGCGGCCCAAGAACAGAACCCTGTGGGACACCGGACTCGACGCCGTATTGGCGGAGCTCACCCGACTTGTCCTCGAGGAGGACTGTGCGGCCCGTCAGGTAGTCCGCCAATAGGCCCCTCAAATACGGAGGCACTCCGTGGAAGCGGAGCGCCTCTAGGATGGTGGTGTGGGGAATGGAGTTAAAGGCGTTGGCTATGTCGAATGACACAGCCAACAGCCCTTCCCCCGCATCCATCGCCTCCCTCACCAGGCCCTTGAGCTGGGAGAGGGCGTCCACTGTCGAACGCTCAGCTCGAAACCCGAACTGAGCGTCCGCCAGGTCCGGGCCGATTGTGCACAAGTGCCTGTTTATACGGGCAGCCAGAATCCCCTCAAACATTTTACCGACCTCATCTAATAAGACGATGGGTCGGTATGCCGATGGGGAGTCCACCGGCCGCCCTTCCTTTCGGAGAAGGCACAATCGGCCCTCCTTCCATGGCTTCGGGAACCTCTCAGACGCAACACACGCACTGAAGAGGTCCCGAAGCCTCTCTCCCATATGGGAGGCGGCGATGGCCACCACCCTTGCGGGAACGCCGTCTGGACCCGGGGCGGTCTTTTTTCCACGAAGACGGGAGACCACCCTCTCTATCTCGCCCTCCGTGACCGGGGGGACCGCCTCGTCGGCAGATGGAGCCGCACCGCGCGAAGCTCTCATCACTGGTGGAGTGAAGTTGTCCCTGCGCGGAAACAAGGACTGGACCACCCCATCCAGCAACGTTGGCTCGAGGGTCTCGGCAACTGGGGGACCGTACGGGCGCAGCTTGTTACGCGCCGCCTTGTACGGTCTCCCAAAGGGGTCAGCATCCAGACCCTCCGCCATCTCCGCTCTCGCGCGGTCCTGGGCCGCGCCCATTCGCGCCGAAAGGACCGCCTTCGCCTCCACGTAGACCGCATAGAGGCGGTTCTCATTTTCGCGGTCACGATGGCGCCGCCTTCGGCTCCTCGCAAAGGCCCGCCTGGCCGCCACACAGGCTGCCCGCAGTCCCCCCAACTCCTCCGACCACCAGTAAACGGCGCGTCGAGGAGGCGGACGGTGAGACCGAGGCATGCTAAAGTTGCACACCTCGGTCA
The DNA here is from genome assembly GCA_905475405.1 of Schrankia costaestrigalis. NCBI lineage: Eukaryota > Metazoa > Arthropoda > Insecta > Lepidoptera > Erebidae > Schrankia > Schrankia costaestrigalis. The sequence goes on from FR997827.1 coordinate 34,805, forward strand.
ATGAGTCCCTCAGCTGGACCGCAGCCAAGTCCACATCCCGAGCGTCGACAGGCGGCGACAGCCAGTCCCGGATGAACGCCGCCTCCGTGGCGGCCCCCCGGTCTAGGCGGGTGAGCGCCCACCGCGGGAAGCGGGAATGACCCGCGCGTGCTCCCTGGGAGCTCTGGACAGAGACGTCGAACCGCACGTATCGGTGGTCCGACAGCGTCTCCACTAGCTCTACCCGCCAGTCAACCACACAGGCCGCCAAAGAGGGGGAGGCAAAGGCGAGGTCCACGACGGATCCCCCGTCCCGCCGCACACAGGTGTGCACGCTGCCCCTGTTAAGGAGGGACAGACCGGACGTCACGGACCACGTCTCTACCTCGCGTCCTCGGGCATCGGTGGTCGAGTTACCCCATACCACCGACTTGGCGTTGAAGTCGCCTACCATCAACACTCGGCGCTGCGCCACTCTACCGGCCACCCCGGCGAGGACCCCGAGAAAATTCTCGAAGTCCGAGAGAGGGCGGTTTGGGGAGAAATACACCCCAATAAGGGCTATGTCTCCCCACGCGGCGGCCACGTATCCCGGTCCCTTCTCTAAAAGCGAGAGGGGAGGGGAATCGGTGGAGGACCGCGTCACCAATGCGACCGAGCCGTTGTCGTCCCCTAGCCAGCTGGCAGGGACAGAATACGGCTCGGCGACAACCGCCACGTCCACCAACCACTCCGCAGAGGTCTGGACCAGCAGATCCTGGGCCGCTCTGCAGTGGTTGGTGTTCGCCTGGAGAATACGATGTCGATGTCCAGCCATCAATCGGCGTCCATCGCACAACCTAACCTAACCTAACCTAACCTAACCTAACCTTTTTTTTTTTTTTTTTTTTTTTTGCGCTGGGAAAATGCTATTACGCATCCCCTTTCCCGTCGGGGGACAGAAAAGGGGTATGTGAGACTCCCCGGGAAAGAGATTCCCGGTATACCCACTAAAAACCCAGCGGTGCTCCGACCTCGCCTTAGTGGAGGGGGTCTGGGAATCCATGACATCCAGTCCCCCACCGGCGATTGCCCGCCTTACGGCAGGCCCTTCACGCCTCCCCCCAATGGGGAGGGGGCCTTATAATGGCCGGAGCACAGGGGGTGGATCATGTGATGCAGGCGGTGGCGCCCCCGCGCCTGTCGCCCGCTGATCACCCCCCGGGGTGGATGAGGACGGACGTTGTGTTCGCCGTCCTCCACCCCTTCTTCGTCTGCGGAGCGGCGCCGCGAGAGGGTCGTCCTCCCGCGTCCGCTCCGCTGCCTCCTTCTGGGACATGACGTCCTCACAGAAGGAGGCTACCGCTTCCCACGCCTCCTCGCTGCCCAGCATGGCAGAAATCACGCTGGGGAGCGAGAGGTCGTCCCCGATCGCTGCCACCAGGGAGCAGCGGGACTCCGCCCACGACGGGCACGCCTCCAGGGTGTGCTCCGCCGTGTCCACCGCGGCCTCGCAGTGGTGGCACTGCGGAGTCTCCTCCCTCCCAATCCGATGCAGGTACGATCCGAAGCAGCCATGCCCGGACAGCACCTGCACCAGATGTAAAGACAGACAGCCATGCTGCCTGTCGAGCCAGCCCCCCAGGACGGGCCCGATTGCGGCCAGAGTCCGCCGACCAAACTGTGCGGAGGCCAGATCCTCGGCCCAGTGCCGAGTCACTGCCTCCCGCACCTCCTCCCGCACCTCTTCCCGCTCTGCGGGGTCTGGGCGCCGGTTGAGCGTCCTCTGCTCAGCCGTCCAGTCGTACACTCTGGCGAGCACCCATGCCTCGAGCTCCCAAGGAGGGGTACCCGCCAGAGCGCACGACGCCGCGAAACTCACTGTGCGGTAGGCTCTCGCCACCCGCTGTGCAATGGCCCTTTGTGGCCTGCGGATGGCGGCGGCGTTCTCCCGTCTGCACAGTGAGTCCGCCCAGATAGGGGCCCCGTAAAGGGCCATACTCTTGAGAATGCCGGCGTACAGGCGCCGGCATTGCTCGCCGGGCCTCCCTAGGTTCGGGAGGAGCCCTGAGAGGGCGCCCGCGGTCCTCAACAAGCGCGTCGACAGTGCGCTGAAGTGCGCACTGAAGCGCCACTTATTGTCGAGGACTAGGCCCAGATATTTCATCTGGGCCTGCACCACAATGCGGACGCCCTCCACATGAATGTGGGCGTCGGGCGGTTGGCGCTGCCGAGGTCCGTGGAAGAACACGGCCTCGGTCTTGTGCAGCGCCACCGACAGCCCTAGGCGGGAGATTCGTTCCACCACCCGTGAACCGCCCGCCGAGGCCAAACTGGCCGCCTCCTCAAAATTTCTCCCCCGGGCAGTCAGTAGAGTGTCATCCGCATAGCAGATGACAGACGTGCCACGGGGGAGGTTGTCCCGCAAAAGCCAGTCGAATCCGATGTTCCACAGGAGCGGCCCAAGAACAGAACCCTGTGGAACACCGGACCCGACGCCGTATTGGCGGAGCTCACCTGACTTGTCCTCGAGCAGGACTGTGCGGTCCATCAGGTAGTCCGCCAACAGGCCCCGCAAATACTGAGGCACTCCGTGGAAGCGGAGCGCCTCTAAGATGGTGGAGTGGGGAATAGAGTTGAAGGCGTTGGCTATGTCGAATGACACAGCCAACAGCCCATCCCCCGCATCCATCGCCTCCCTCGCCTGGCCCCTGAGTCGGGACAGGGCGTCCACCGTGGAACGCTCAGCTCGAAACCCGAACTGAGCGTCCGCTAGGTCTGGGCCAATTGTGCCTAAATGCCTGTTGATACGGGCGGCAAGGATCCCCTCAAACATTTTACCGACCTCATCTAGTAAAACGATGGGTCGGTATGCCGATGGGGAGTCCATCGGCCGCCCTTCCTTCCGAAGAAGGCACAATCGGCCCTCCTTCCATGGCTTCGGGAACCTCTCAGACGCAACACACGCACTGAAGAGGTCCCGAAGCCTCTCTCCCATATGGGAGGCGGCGATGGCCACCACCTTTCCGGGGACGCCGTCCGGACCCGGGGCGGTCTTTTTCGCCCGGAGGCGGGAGACTGCCCTTTCCATCTCGCCTTCTGAGACTGGAGGGACCACTTCGGCCACGGGAGCCGCACCACGCGAGGCGCTCATTACTGGTGGAGTAAAGTTGTTGTCCCTGCACGGAAACAGGGACTGGACTACCCCATCCAGCAACGTAGGCTCGAGGGTCTCAGCAACTGGGGGACCGTACGGGCGCAGTTTGTTACGCGCCGCCTTGTACGGTCTCCCAAAGGGGTCAGCGTCCAGACCCTCCGCCATCTCCGCTCTCGCGCGGTCCTGGGCTGCGCCCATTCGCGCCGAAAGGACCGCCTTCGCCTCCACGTAGACCGCATAGAGGCGGTCCTCGTTGTCACGGTCGCGATGGCGCCGCCTTCGGCTCCTTGTGTAGGCCCGCCTGGCCACCACACAAGCGGTCCGCAGTCCCCCCAACTCCTCCGACCACCAGTAAACGGCGCGTCGAGGAGGCGGACGGTGAGACCGAGGCATGCTAGAGTTGCACACCTCGGTCAGGGAGTCCCTCAACTGGACCGCAGTTGCGTCCACATCCATACCGTCGACAGGGGGCGACAGCCAGTCCTGGACGATCGCCGCCTCTGTGGCGGCCTCCTGGTCTAGGCGGGAGAGCGCCCACCGCGGGAAGTGCGACCGACCCGCGCGTTCTTCTCGGTAGCCCTGGGCGGAGACGTCGAACCGCACGTAACGGTGGTCCGACAGTGTCTCCACCAGCTCCACCCGCCAGTCCACTACACAGGCCGCCAAAGAAGGGGAGGCAAATGCGAGGTCCACTATGGAGCCCCCCTCCCGCCGCACGCAGGTGTGGACGGTGCCTTTGTTGAGGAGGGACAGACCGGACGCAACAGACCAGGTCTCCAGCTCGCGACCTCGGGCATCGGTGGCCGGGTTGCCCCATATCACCGACTTCGCGTTGAAATCGCCCAGCACCAAAACCCGGCGTTGCGCCACTCTACCTGCCACCCCGGCGAGGACCCCGAGAAAATTCTCGAAGTCCGAGAGAGGGCGGTTTGGGGAGAAATACACCCCTACAAGCGCTATGTCTCCCCATGCGGCGGCCACGTATCCCGGTCCCTTCTCTAAAAGCGAGAGGGGAGGGGAGTCGGTGGAAGACCGCATCACCAGTGCGACCGAGCCGTTGTCGTCCCCTAGCCAGCTGCCAGGGACGGAATACGGCTCGGCGACAACCGCCACGTTTACCAACCACTCCGCAGAGGTCTGGACCAGCAGATCCTGGGCCGCTCTGCAGTGGTTGGTGTTCGCTTGGAGAACACGTAGGCGTTGTCCAACCATTATTCAGCGTCCATTACACTCCCCTCAATGGCCGGCACTGGAGCTGGGGTCCCGGTGGCGGCGGCAGCAGCAGGCCGTGAAGGCACCTGCGCTTTTCCTTTCTTGGATGGCGGACAGCATTTCCTGCCCGTCATCACGTGGTCGGCTGGACGACCACTGGCAGCGCATACTGCGCAGTGCGGGGTGGCAGCCTCGCAGGTGGCCGACCTGTGCCCTTCCTTCCCGCAGCGGAAACAGAGTTCCATGCGGTTGGCAATGGAAGGACAGAGAGCCCGGGTGTGACCAATGCCGAAGCACTTATAACAGCGCATCGGCCCGTCCTCCAACGCCCGGACTCCACCCGAGCTAAGCCCCACTGGGAGGCGGCCCTTGGCCAAAACTGCCTTGGCCGCCACGACAGGGCACTCCAGGCGCATAGTGCCCATACCCGCACGACCAGGCCTGATGGCCCGGCCCTTAATCAATCCGACGGCGCAGCCTCCTGCCGCCGCAACCGCGGCCACCACCTCTTCCTGCGTGACGCAGTCGTCCAGATCGACCACCTCAAGGCCCATACACTTCACGGGCCTTACTACCTTGGCCGTGTCCGCGACAGCCTCTCGGACCTTAGTCGCGAAGAGGTCTGCCTTGCTGCCACCTTGAGCCCCCGAGAACGTAAAAATGCGAGCCCCGGTTTGGGTCCTTCGGCAGGTGACTCTGCCTGCACCAAGTTGCGTAGGGTCAACGTTTGCACGAGCCCGCCGCAGCACGGACTCATAAGTCTCCCCTCGCTCCGCTGCCTCTGGGGTCAGCGTCACCACCACGGCTGCGGTTTTAGGAGTAGAAGGGAGTTTCCTACTCCTGTCAACTGGGGCTGCAGGCTTGGCTGCAGGGGGCTCTGGGACCGACTTCTTAGCCTTCTTCTTCCTCTGGACGACCTTTGTCCAAGGCTCGTTGGTAGGGGTGGTGGAGGGCAAAAGAGGGTCTTCCCTCTCTCCTTCTGGGACTAGGACCGACTCAGCAGTTGGGGCCGGAGCGGTTTTCTTGCCCTTTCCTTTTCCCTTGTGGGTCTTAGGGAGTTGGGGCTGCTCCCACTGGACCGGGGCTGTTGAGGGCCCCGGTGCGCTCGTCACCCTTTCGGGTGCCTTATCTGCCGCGAGCGAAGGGCGGAGCCGCTTCTCCGGCAGGAGCCGGTCCTCAATTCCGGCCAAACAGGCCCTGGTGAAGGCCCTCTCCTCCATGACGACCTTACGGATAATGTCCTCAATGGTGGAGGGGGCGGCTATCGACGTTGGACCCTCAGAAGTAGGCCCCTCAGGCCGAGTAATCAGCTCGGCAACGCGCGCATGAAGCGCAGACACTTCTTTCTGCAGGCGATCCACCTTCGCCTGCAGTTGGCGCGTCTCGTCCGAGGTGGTACGCTGCGCTAACTCCTTAACAATGCCGAGCATGCTCGCTGCCCGGCATTTCAGGGCCTTCTGAAACGTCCCTTTAAGGTTGGAGGACTTGGAGGCCACCTCCAAGATCTCCACCTGATCCTCCAGCGCCATGCGCTCCATCTCCTCCACGGAGTGGTCCGCGTAGAGGACGGTTGATGCGCCGTAACCAGCCTTGGCTCTGGCGGTTCGCGCCCGCTGCTCTTTGCAGGCGATCCTCTCCTCCAAGTCAATATCCGCCCGCTTTGCGGGCTTCTCTGCATGGTCCGGAGAACCTCCGGAACTCCGCCTGAGGAAGGCCCTCTTCCTCGAGGCGCGTGTCGAACCGCAGTTCGACCCGCTTACTACCGACTCATTGTCGGACAAATCCGACACGACCACACTAGCCGCAGATGGTGCGCGGCTGGTCCCAGACGCCGAAGCATCCCGAGACACGGGTTGGCCCTGAAAAGGGCCTTTTGGTTGGCCCTGAAAAGGGCCTTTTGGGTGGCCCTGAAAAGGGCCTTTTGGTTGGCCCTGAGAAGGGCCTTTGGGGAGAAAACGCCCGGAGGCGTCCCTCAAAGGTTGAGACATGCTCAAAACACAACAAAAACAAATCAAATCAACAACAAATCAAAGACAACAAGAACTTTGATGCACAGCTTTCGTTAGCCGTCGGCCTGCCACTCCGTTACGGTGGTCAGGCGCGACGTTGCCCAGGGGTCACTGCGTGGAAGTCAAAGCTGTGGGGGGACCCCCAACCTAACCTAACCTAACCTAACCTTTTTTTTTTTTTTTTTTCTCGTGGGAAAACCTTTTATAGGCCGTCTACCCGCCTTTGGCCCAGGCGGGCAGGTGTGTCGGAGTCCCGAAAGATGGTAATACGGTTTACCGACTAAAAACCCACGGTGTTCCTCTCTCACCCAAAATGCCGAGACGGCGAGAAGACTGGCATTACTCGAGCCGTCCCGGCGGGTGCTGGTCCGCTAAATGCGCGGACCCCGAAACTGGACAGGGCAGGACCGTGCCCTTCCACTGTAGAGAGGCGTACGTGGAACACTACGCCGTCCTCTCTGGCCTGCTACTCAACGGCGACAAACTGGCCATAGTTTGCCGCCCGCAGGCCCCTCACGGTGGCTGGAGGTCGTCTCGCGGCGCCCTCCTTTGACGCCCAGGTCTGCGGGTTGAGAGGGAGGATGAACGACTCCTCTCCCTCTCCCTTTCCGCCGCTTCCTTGACGGACAGAACCGTCTCTGCGAATGAAGCGGCGGCTTCCCAAGCACTCTCGCTTCGGACGATCGAACTGACCAACACCGAAAGCGAGAGGCTACCCACCCTGACAGCGCCGGCTAACTCACGGCGCGGCTCGTGCCACGCCGGGCACTCCGCCAACGTGTGGTGCGCCGTGTCTTCGGCGCTGTCCCCGCAGTGATGACAACTGGGCGTCTCCTCACGGCCGATTCGACAGAGGAATTTGCCGAAGCAGCCGTGGCCGGTGAGCAACTGCGTCAACCGGTACGAAAGGGCACCATGACGCCTCTCTAGCCACTCGTGGAAAACGGGACTTACCGCCACAATCGTGGCGTGCCCGGCACTAGGTCGCGCAAGTCGCGCCGCCCACTCCGCCAACATGTTACGGCGGAGCTGGGACCTCACATCTTCTACTACGCGGGGCGCTGTAGATACGCCCCGCACCAGTGCATCCTCGCGCCATTGGAAAAGCGACGCGAGGACCCTGGCCTCAAGGTCCCACGGCGGGGATCCGGCAAGGAGGCTCGCCGACTCAAAGGCAATCGTGCGGTATCCTCTGATGCACCTGACGGACATGATGCGTTGCGGAGCTCGCAAAAGGGCGAGACTCCGGTCCGTCAGGTCATCGGCCCAAATCGGCGCACCATAAAGCGCCATCGACCGCACGATCCCGCAATAGAGCCTCCGGCAGGAGGCGTTTGGCCCTCCTAAATTAGGCAGAAGCCGCGACAGACTGGTCGCGGCGGCCGTTAGTTTTGGGGCCAAACGACGAAAATGCTCCTCGAAGTTCCATCGGCCATCGAGTACGAGCCCAAGGTACTTCAAAGTGGGCTCGATGCCGATGCGAACCCCTCCTACCACAATGTGGGATCCCGAAGGTGGACGGTTCCGAGGCCCATGGAAGAAAACGGCCTCGGACTTGTGAAGCGCCACCTCGAGACCCAAACGCCGGATCCTATTCACGACTTGCGCGACTCCAGCAGTCGCCAATATCTGGGCCTGCCGGTGCGTCTTACCCCTCGCGGTGACCAGTGTGTCGTCAGCGTAGCAAACAATGCTGACACCCGCGAGGAGCGCACCCCGCAACGCCCAGTCGTAACCAATGTTCCACAGGAGCGGACCCAGAACCGACCCCTGTGGAACTCCACATGCGATGTCTCGCCGACACAATCCCTCCCGACCCGGGTAGGTAATCAACCGATCTTCCAAATATGCCCCGACAATGCGGCGGAGGTAGGGCGGCACACCATGGTACACTAGTGCCGCCCGAATACAACTCCAAGGCAAGGTGTTGAAAGCGTTGGCAATGTCCAGAGAGACAGCCAACAACACCTCGCCCCGGGAAACAGCGTCCTCCGCCAGGCTCCTCACGTGCTTTATGGCGTGCACGGTCGAGCGCCCCTGGCGAAAACCTCGGGTCACCTCGGGCACGTCGTCGTCTTCCTCTACGTCCGCGCTGGCAGCCACTGTGGGCGGAACCATGGGCGGAGGAGTGTGCTCCGTCCTCGAAGGGAACAGAGTACCAACAACTCCCTCCAGCACCTCTGGCCTGAGACTCTGCGTGAGCGGGGGCGCCCACGTGCGCAGTTTTCCCCGCACTAACAAATAGGGACGCCCCCACGGATCTTGATCCAGAGTCTCAATCAAACGCTCGCGGGCTTCAATTTTAGCCCGCGATATGGCCAGGTTGAGGGCCTTCTTGGCCACTCTGTACCCCTCGTACAGTTCCGCCTCGATTGCATCGGCATCGGGAGTGCGGCGGCGCCTTCTACGTTGTCCGGTGTACCGGCGGTGCGCTGCTACGCATTGGCGGCGTAGCTGCGCGATGTCAGTTGACCACCAGTACACCTGGCGCTTCGGTCGCCCCGGTCGAACCCGGGGCATCGCCGCGTCGCAAATTTGCGACATGGCCTCCCTGAACCACTCTGCCTCCATATCAATGTCGACAGGCCTATCCGGTGCAGAAACCCAGGCCTGGACGATGGAGGCTTCAAGGAGGACCTCCCGATCCATTTGCTTCAAAGCCCAGCGCGGACCAACCGGGGTAGCCTGGACCGGCGCATCAGAATTGCGGGGGGAGAGATCAAACCGGATGTACCGGTGATCGGAAAGTGTCTCAACCCCCTCCTCGACGCGCCAGTCGGTGACAAAACGGGCTACAGCGGGGCTTGCAAATGAAAGGTCTACTATTGACCCGCCCCGCTGTCGTACGCATGTGTGTACTGTTCCCCGGTTGAGGATGAGCAGGCCAGTTGTTGCGACCCACTCCTCGAGCACCCCACCCCTAGCGTCCGTTGACGGGGAACCCCAAGCCGTAGACTTGGCGTTGAAGTCCCCGAGGACTAAAACGGGTACGGGGTGACAACGAGCGACGACGTTACCCAATTCGTGAAGAAATCCCTCGAAGTCGGCGAGACATCGGTTTGGCGAGAAATATACTCCGACAATACAAATCGACCCAAAGCGCGCTGCCACGCAACCCCGACCTCTAGACAGAACTTCGAGAATCGGAGCCCCGGCAGCGCGCGACGAAATTATTGCCACCGAGCCATCTAGGTCGCCCAACCAGTCATCTCTGGGCGGCACAAAATAAGGCTCGGCGGCGACACTCATAGCGATACTCCACTGCGCCATGGTCTGGGTAAGAAGATCTTGTGCCCTGGCGCAGTGGTTTAGGTTCGTCTGGACGAAGCGGAACCGTGGAGCCATTAAATCAATTCCATTTCCACTGGTTCCGCTTCGGTGCGCACCTGTGATGCACCCTCTTTATTAGTTGGCTTATCTGTTCCTGCTGGGCTTTTTCCAGCAGTCGCCTTTGCCTTCTTTGGAGCTTTGCAGGCTTTGCTGCCTGTGCGATGAGCTGCCTCTTTACCTGCGGCCGCACATAAAATACAGTGGGCTGGGGCTTCACATGTACCGGCCTTATGCCCGGTTGCACCACAGCGGAAACATCGTGTGCTACAATCTGCCACCGAAGAGCATTTCACGCCCACGTGTCCAGGGACGAGGCAGCGGTAACATCTCATTGGCCTCGGTTCTAAAACCCTAACTTGACATGTGAAGCAGCCAATGAGTATGCGCTGCTTCAAATTCTTGGCCGCCGACACTGGACAGCGTACAATTACTGTTCCCATTCCTGCGCCCCCAGGACGTATAGTTCCTGTGGTAACTTGAGATGGAGAACACCCACCTACGTTAGCAACGGCTGTGGCAACTTGTTCTGCGGTTGCTGAATCCACTAACCCCGTAATGCGCACGTCAGCGCATTTTGTAGGTCTTGTCACAGTGGCAACGTCCTCCGCTAAAACTTCTCTTAACTTGACGGCTAGGGCATCAGCAGCCTCACTACTTTTGGTGCCAGGGACCTCGAGAAGACGTGCACCCGTCTGCGTTTGCTTACATCGCAACCCGTTTGTGATGCCGAGCTCCTCAATATTTATAGCCTCTTGAGCTCTCTGCAAGAGGTCGGCATATGTTGTGCCTTTTTCAGCAGCCGCCGGTTGCAATGTAAGGACCACTGCTGATGAACGAGGGGCGCGAAGTAAATTCTCTATCTTTTTCTTCTTCTTAGATGCACGCTTTCTGGCCTTAGCTGCGGCTTTCTTGTCGCCGACTGTTTGCCACTCATCCACAGAAGGTTTGGGCACCTTGCCTGACTGTGCAGAACTTATCACAGCAGGCGCAGATTTAGAAGTAGCCTTCTTTTTCTGCTTTCCACTTTCCTTAGCAGTAACCACTGGTACTGGAACTTCTGTGGACACATCTGCAGATGTCGATGGAGTTGGTTCCAAAGCTAGGCGGGAAGCGACTGTTTTGGCTGCCGTTCCGGTGTTCGATGTCGTGGACTTCGCTGGGGGAAGTGATGCACTTAGCTTTGCAGCGTATGATGCTTTTCGATCGGAGGCTAGCGGAGGTCGTAAAATTCGAGCCTCCAGAACGTCAAACCGAGCTGCAAAACCTGCCAGCTCGTTCTTGAGCAAAAGCGCCAAATCGGACTCTTGCTCCTTCCCCTGGATTTTCACTCTGCTTCTAGCTTCAAGACGCTCTTGTTGGCGATCATCCTGAAGCTCCTTAAGTTGCTGGCTCAAATCTGACAACTTCCTGGAGAGACGTGAATTTTCGGCTTGCAGCTTAGCCATCTCGTCCGAAACAGTTCTTCTTTGAAGAGCTTCTGCGATCTCATTCAGATTTTCGACCGCTAATCTGAGATCTCGTGATCGACCTCCCTGTAGACCCTTCGAAACCTTGCGAACGTCCTTGATGATCGAAGCAATATGACGCGTCTTATCACCTAATTCCGAAAGGGTCAAGTCTTCCGCTTCCGACTCTATTCGCGAGTCTTCCAACAACCTTTGGGAACGTGGCGCTACCGGTTGCCTGCTTCGCTTTAATTCCTCTTGAGAGGATCTGGCCTCTTCTTCAGCAGCTTTTTTGGCAGCTGCTAGCTCCTTACGAGCTTTGCCTACTCCAACATATTGGCCCGTCGTTGGTGGACGGCCTCGTCCTCGCTTAGAAGATTGAGTCTGGACAGACTCATCACTGGACGATGTTGGGTCCTCCGCACCCGAGCGCGGTCGTTTGCGCCAGAAATGTGATGACATATCGACGTCAGGCAATACTGTCATTACAATTTCCGAGTTATCGGAATCCGACATGTCTCGCGATGCCGAAGCATCACAAGGTTGGCCCTGAAAAGGGCCTTTTGGTTGGCCCTGAGAAGGGCCTTTGGGTTGGCCCTGAAAAGGGCCTTTTGGGGAAAGACGCCCGGAGGCGTCCTTCGAAGGTTGAGACATTTTCAACGAGTTCACAATATCAAAACTGACGAAATTTGGTACGTTTTGATGCACAGCTTCCGTTCGCCGCCGGCCTGCCACTCCGTTACGGTGGTCAGGCGCGACGTTGCCCAGGGGTCACTAACGTGGAAGTCGAAGCTGTGGGGGGACCCCCAACCTAACCTTTTTTTTTTTTTTTTTTTTTCTCGTGGGAAAACCTTTTATAGGCCGTCTACCCGCCTTTGGCCCAGGCGGGCAGGTGTGTCGGAGTCCCGAAAGATATAAATACGGTTTACCGACTAAAAACCCACGGTGTTCCTCCTTCACCCAAAATGCCGAGACGGCGAGAAGACTGGCATTACTCGAGCCGTCCCGGCGGGTGCTGGTCCGCAATATTCGCGGACCCCGAAAGATGGATAGGGCAGGACCTTGCCCTTCCTCTGTAGAGAGGCGTACGTGGAACACTACGCCGTCCTCTCTGGCCTGCTACTCAACGGCGACAAACTGGCCATAGTTTGCCGCCCGCAGGCCCTTCACGGTGGCAGGAGGTCGTCTCGCGGCGCCCTCCTCTGACGCCCAGATCTGCGGGTGGAGAGGGAGGATGATCGACTACTCTCCCTCTCCCTCTCCCTCTCCGCCGCTTCCTTGACGGACAGAACCGTCTCTGCGAATGAAGCGGCGGCTTCCCATGCACTCTCGCTTCGGACCATCAAACTGATGAGTACCAGTAGCGAGAGGCTACCCACCCTGACTGCGCCTGTTAATACACGACGCGGCTCGTGCCACGCCGGGCACTCCGCCAATGTGTGGTGCGCCGTGTCTTCGGCGCAGTCCCCGCAATGATGACACCTGGGCGTCTCCTCACGGCCGATTCGACACAAAAACTTGCCGAAGCAGCCGTGGCCGGTGAGCAACTGCGTCAACCGGTACGAGAGGGCGCCATGACGCCTCTCTAGCCACTCGTGGAAAACGGGACTTACCGCCACAATTGTGGCGTGCCCGGCACTGGGTCGCGCTAGTCGCGCCGCCCACTCCGCCAGCATGTTACGGCGGAGCTGGGACCTCACTTCCTCCACTACGCGGGGCGCTGTAGATACGCCCCGCACCAGTGCATCCTCGCGCCATTGGAAAAGCGACGCGAGGATCCTGGCCTCAAGGTCCCATGGCGGGGATCCGGCAAGGAGGCTCGCCGACTCGAATGCGATCGTGCGGTATCCTCTAATGCACCTGACGGACATGATGCGTTGTGGAGCTCGCAACAGGGCGAGACTCCGGTCCGTCAGGTCATCGGCCCAGATTGGAGCGCCGTAGAGCGCCATCGACCGCACGATCCCGCAATAGAGCCTCCGGCAGGAGGCGTTTGGCCCCCCTATGTTCGGCAAAAGCCGCGACAGACTGGTCGCGGCGGCCGTAAGTTTTGGGGCCAAACGACGAAAATGCTCCTCGAAGTTCCATCGGCCATCGAGAACGAGCCCAAGGTACTTCAAAGTGGGCTCGATGCCGATGCGAACCCCTCCTACCATAATGTGGGATCCCGAAGGTGGACGGTTCCGAGGCCCATGAAAGAAAACGGCCTCGGACTTGTGAAGCGCCACCTCGAGACCCAAACGCCGGATCCTATGCACGACTTGCGCGACCCCAGCAGTCGCCAGAACTTGGGCCTGCCGGTGCGTCTTACCCCTCGCGGTGACCAAAGTGTCGTCAGCGTAACAAACAACGCTGACACCCGCGAGGAGCGCACCGCGCAACGCCCAATCATAACCAATGTTCCACAGGAGCGGACCCAGAACCGACCCCTGTGGAACTCCACAACCGATGTCTCGCCGACATAATCCCTCCCGACCCGGGTAGGTAATCAACCGATCCTCTAAATATGCCCCGACAATGCGGCGGAGGTAGGGCGGCACACCATGGTATACTAGTGCCGCCCGAATACAACTCCAAGGCAAGGTGTTGAATGCGTTAGCAATGTCTAACGAGACAGCCAACAACACCTCGCCCCGGGAAACAGCGTCCTCCGCCAGACTCCTCACGTGCTTGATGGCGTGCACGGTGGAGCGCCCCTGGCGAAAACCAAATTGACATTCCGCCAGGTCCGGCCCAACTAAGGAAAGGTGGCGGACGAGGCGGTCCGCAAGCACCCGTTCGAACAGCTTGCCCACCTCGTCCAGCAACACGATGGGCCGGTAGGCAGAGGGCGAGTCTGCCGGGCGCCCCTCCTTCTTGAGAAGGACCATACGCCCATGTTTCCATGGCTCTGGAAATCGGCCCCTCTCAAGGCACGCCGATAGGAGCCCTAACAGTCGGGGCGCGAGCTCCCGTAGGGCCAGGACCCACGCTCGGCCAGGAATGCCATCGGGTCCCGGCGCGACCCCCAACCTTTTTTTTTTTTTTTTTTTTTTTGTCCCAGGGGAATCCATGAAATTGGATACCATGGAGACTCGAGGGAGTCTTCCATGGCATGCGGGGATCTCCCCCCCAGAAGGGGAGGGCCTACCCGCTAAACCCCTGGGCTATTCCCCACGCGCCTTTAAATTAGGGGACAGGCCGGATCGCTCCGGGCACTCACAGCCTGCCCCCCAGCGCATTGTGCCTTCGCACATACGGGCCCGCTTATGCGCAAGCCCTGACGGCACAAGGAGGCGCCCCCAGGAATAGTTGGAGACGCCCCCTTACTGAGGACGCAGCGACCCCCTCGGATCGCCACATCCTCGTCCTCAGTTAGGTGGTCGGAGGGGGAAGCGGCAGCAGGTCAGCGTACCTGCGCCGCCTCACCCCTCTCCTGCATCGGCGGAGAGGGGCCGCAAGGGGATCGTCTTCGCGGACCCTCTCCGCAGCCTCTTTTTGGCTCATGACCGCCTCGCAAAAGGCGGTCATGGCCCCCCAATTGGTGTCGCTGCCGACCGCCTGACGAACGATAGCCGGCAGCGACAAATCACCCCCAAATACCGCCACTAGGGCTCTCCTCTGTGTGTCCCATGTGGGGCACTCCTCTACCGTGTGGCGCACCGTGTCAGCCGGTGCGCCGCAGTGGTGGCAGGCCGGCGTCTCCTCTCGCCGGGCCACCTTGTGCAGGTACTCACCGAAGCAACCGTGTCCGGTGAGCACCTGACACGTCCGGTAGGTGAGGGTCCCCCTTCCCCGGGAGACCCACTCATCCAGCACGGGGCGGATCGCTTCGATGGTATTGCGACCCGCACCCGGCTGTTCTAGGGCCGACCTCCAGTCGCGGAGCAGAGCAGTCTGGCAGTCAGCCCTTACTCTGCCCGCGACGAAGTCGGCCCCGGAGGCCCGCGCCATTCCACGCTGCGCGTGAACCTCCGCCAGGACCCTACCTTGTAGCTCCCAAGGAGGGTCCCCCGCCAGCAGAGTGACCGCCTCGAACGATACCGTGCGATACGCACGGCACGCTCTGGCGGCGATCACCCTCTGCGGCCGCCGCAGCAACCGCACATTGTTGCGGCTAAGGGCATCCGCCCATATCGGGGCCCCGTACAGGGCCATACTCCGGACGATCCCACAGTACAGCCTTCTGCACGGGGACCCCGGGCCGCCGACGTTGGGGAGGAGACGTCCCAACGCGGCGGCAGCCCTCTCGAGCTTCGGGGCTATCGACTCAAAATGAGCCCCGAAGCTCCACCTCCCGTCGAGCTGAAGTCCCAGGTATTTGATGTGAGGCTTCAGCTCGACTTCCTCCCCCCGTATATTGATTTTAATACCGGGGGGGGCACCTCTTCGCGGGCCGTGGAAGAGGAGGGCTTCTGTCTTCCTCATGGAGACCCTTAAACCCAGGCAGTGTATGCGGTCCACTACCCGGGACACCTCTTCCCCGGCACGCCCGACCGCTTCCGCCAGGGTTGACCCGCTGACCGTCACCAGGGTGTCGTCGGCGTAACAAAACACCCTGGTGACGCCAGCCACCGACCCTCTCAGCAGCCAGTCGAATCCGAGGTTCCAAAGAATAGGGCCCAAGACTGAGCCCTGTGGAACACCCCGGTCGACCGGCTGCACGACCAGGCGGCCTACCCTGTCCTCCCAGACCACCGTCCTTCCCGTCAAATAGTCCTCCAGCAGCCGCCGCATATAGGGAGGCACCCCATGATACCGAAGTGCCTCCCGAAGAACACCGTGCGGCAGGCTGCCGAAGGCATTTGCAATGTCCAGGGAGGCAGCCACGACCACCTCCCCCTCGCCCACCCGGGACGCCGTGTGCGCTTTGAGGGCGCCCAGGGCGTCAAGTGTAGACCGACCCCTGCGGAAACCAAATTGGTTCTCCGACAGGTTCGGCCCAACTTCCTCTAGATGCTTGACGAGGCGGCCAGATACCACCCTCTCAAACATTTTGGCCACCTCGTCAAGTAGGACGATTGGCCTATACGAAGAAGGGTCGGCCGCATCTCGGCCGCCCTTCGGCAACAGGACCAGTCGTCCCTTCTTCCAAACCTCCGGGAACTTTCCATCGCGTAAGCAGCGCGTGAAAAGCTCCCGGAGCCGACCATCCACTTCTCCTTTCACTTGGCAGAGGAGCCGGCCCGGAACCCCGTCCGGGCCAGGGGCGGTTTTCCCTCTGCGGAGCCGGTCGAATGCGCGGTCCATCTCCGCACATTCGACCTCAGGCACCTCCGACGCGTCGACGAAGTGGGTCTCCGCCCCCCAGAAAGGGGGCATTGGAGGCGCGGAGTACCCCGGGACTTCCCTGGGGAATAACCCCTCTACCACCGACTGCACCAAAGCCGGTGGAAGAGACTCCGCGAGGGGCGCCCCGCACCCGGCAAGCTTACCTCTTGCCTGCCGGTACGTACGCCCCCAGGGATCCGCGTCCAACCGGGCCAGTAACTCTTCTCTAGCCCGGTTCTTTCCTTCACAAATGGCCTGCTGCAGGGCTTTAGTGGCGGCGTGATACGCCACCCGCAGCAGGCCTTCTGTCGCTGGATCCCTCCCCCTTCGCCTATGCCGGCTGTATGCCCTCCTCGCGGCGCCGGTGGCCACCCTCAGTTCCGCAATAAGCGGTGACCACCAGTACACTTGGCGCCGCTGAGGGGGCCGCCGCGCCCGCGGCATGGACGCGTCGCACACCTCCACCAACGAGGTGCGCAGCCCTTTGGCCAGGTTCTCAACGGGGACAGAACCCGTTGAGAGCGAGGCGAACCATTGTTGAACGATTGCCGCCTCCCTGGCCAGCTCCGCGTCCATGGCGCCGAGCACCCACCTCTTAAAGGCGCGACCCCCAACCTAACCTAACCTAACCTAACCTTTTTTTTTTTTTTTTTTTTTTTTTTTTTTTTTCTTTCTTTTTTTTTTTTTTTTTCTTTTTTTTTTTTTTCTTTTTTTTTTCGTGGGAAACCTTTTATAGGCCGTCTACCCGCCTTTGGCCCAGGCGTCCATCGGCCGCCCTTCCTTCTGAAGAAGGCACAATCGGCCCTCCTTCCATGGCTTCGGGAACCTCTCAGACGAAACACACGCACCGAAGAGGTCCCGAAGCCTCTCTCCCATCTGGGAGGCGGCGATGGCCACCACCCTTGCGGGAACGCCGTCTGGACCCGGGGCGGTCTTTTTTCCACGAAGACGGGAGACCACCCTCTCTATCTCGCCCTCCGTGACCGGGGGGGCCGCCTCGTCGGCAGATGGAGCCGCACCGCGCGAAGCTCTCATCACTGGCGGACTGAAGTTGTCCCTGCGCGGAAACAAGGACTGGACCACCCCATCCAGCAACGCAGGCTCGAGGGTCTCGGCAACTGGGGGACCGTACGGGCGCAGTTTGTTCCGCGCCGCCTTGTACGGTCTCCCAAAGGGGTCAGCATCTAGACCCTCCGCCATTTCTGCCCTCGCGCGGTCCTGGGCAGCGCCCATTCGCGCCGTAAGGACCGCCTTCGCCTCCACATAGACCGCATAGAGGCGGTCCTCGTTGTCACGGTCGCGATGGCGCCGCCTTCGGCTCCTTGTGTAGGCCCGTCTGGCCACCACACAAGCGGTCCGCAGGCCTCCCAGCTCCTCCGACCACCAGTAAACGGTGCGTCGAGGAGGCGGACGGTGAGACCGAGGCATGCTAAAGTTGCACACCTCGGTCAAGAAGTCCCTCAGCTGGACCGCAGCCGAGTCCACATTCCGAGCGTCGACAGGAGGCGACAGCCAGTCCCGGACGAACGCCGCCTCCGTGGCGGCCCCCCGATCTAGGCGGGTGAGCGCCCACCGCGGGAAGCGCGAATGACCCGCGCGTGCTCCCTGGGAGCCCTGGGCGGAGACGTCGAACCGAACGTATCGGTGGTCCGACAGCGTCTCCACTAGCTCTACCCGCCAGTCAACCACACAGGCCGCCAAAGAGGGGGAGGCAAAGGCGAGGTCCACGACGGATCCCCCGTCCCGCCGCACGCAGGTGTGCACTCTGCCCCTATTAAGGAGGGACAGGCCGGACGTCACGGACCACGTCTCCACCTCGCGTCCTCGGGCATCGGTGGTCGGGTTACCCCATACCACCGATTTGGCGTTAAAGTCGCCTACAATTGACGACCTCGGTGGCGCGCCGGTAAAACCAGCGGCTGCCGCGCATGAGGTTGTGGGTTCGATCCCCACGCAGGACAGTAATTTGTGAGATCCACAAATTATTGTCCTGAGTCTGGGTGTTCTATGTGTCCGTTAATTGATGTTTGTAAAAGTCCCCGCGACACAGGGCATGATCCCTAGTGCGGGAGTTGTCTTTTTAAAAAAAAAAAAAAAAAAAAAAAAAAAAAAAAAAAAAAAAAAAAAAAAAAAAAAAAATTAACACTCGGCGCTGCGACACTCTACCAGCCACCCCGGCGAGGACTCCGAGAAAATTCTCGAAGTCCGAGAGTGGGCGGTTTGGGGAGAAATACACCCCAATAAGGGCTATGTCTCCCCACGCGGCGGCCACGTATCCCGGTCCCTTCTCTAAAAGCGAGAGGGGAGGGGAATCAGTGGAAGACCGCGTCATCAGACCGACCGAGCCGTTGTCGTCCCCTAGCCAGCTGGCAGGGACAGAATACGGTTCGGCGACAACCGCCACGTCCACCAACCACTCCGCAGAGGTCTGGACCAGCAGATCCTGGGCCGCTCTGCAGTGGTTGGTGTTCGCCTGGAGAATACGATGTCGATGTCCAGCCATCAATCGGCGTCCATCGCACTCCCTTCGGTGGCCGGCACTGGAGCTGGGGTTCCGGTGGCGGCGGCAGCAGCAGGCCGTGAAGGCACCTGCGCTTTGCCCTTCTTTGATGGCGGGCAGCATTTCCTGCCCGTCATCACGTGGTCGGCTGGACGACCACTCGCAGCACATACTGCGCAGTGCGGGGTGGGTGCCTCACAGTTGGCCGACTTGTGGCCCTCCTTACCGCAACGGAAACAAAGTTCCGTGCGCACGGCAGTGGACGGACAGAGAGCCCGAGTGTGGCCGATGCCGAAACACCCATAGCACCGCATCGGGCCGCCCTCTAGTGCGCGGACCCCGCCCGAGCTAAAGCCTACCGGAAGGCGACCCTTGGCCAAAACTGCCTTGGCCACCACGACAGGGCACTCCAAGCGCATGGTGCCCATTCCTCTGCGGCCCGGTCTTATGGCTCGACCCTTAATACAGTCGACGGCGCAACCCCCCGCCGCCGCAACTGCGGCTACCACCTCTTCTTGGGTGACCGAGTCGTCGAGATCGGTCACCTCAAGAGCCACGCACTTGACGGGCCTCACGACCTTCGCCGTGTCCGCGACAGCCTCTCTTAGCTTGGTGGCAAAGAGGTCTGCCTTGGTGGCACCACCATGAGCCCCCGAAAACTCAAAAATTCGAGCCCCCGTTCGGGTCCTGCGGCAAGTGACTCTGCCGGCCCCAAGTTGCGCAGGGTCGACGTTTGAACGAGCCCGCCGCAGCACGGACTCGTATGTCTCCCCTCGCTCCGCTGCCTCTGGGGTCAGCGTGACCACCACGGCTGCGGTTTTAGGAGTAGGAGGGAGTTTCCTACTCCTGTCAGCCGGGGCTGCAGGCTTGGCTGCAGGGGGCTCTGGGACCGACTTCTTAGCCTTCTTCTTTCGCACGACCCTTGTCCAAGGCTGGTTGGAAGGGGTGGTGGACGGCAGAAGAAGGTCTTCCCTCGGGGTCTCCTGAGGGACCGACTGAGCAGTTGGGGCCGACTGGGCAGTTGGGGCCGGGGTGGATTTTTTGCCCTTTCCCTTGCCCTATTGGTTGATGAGCGCGTACCTGCTATACTATAGTAGCAGAGCGCTGCAAACGAAATTATACTTTAAGTGGTAAAGATATGCAAGACCCCGATAGTACATAACAGAACAAAAAAAATATATACTTCTTCTTTTACATTAAGTTATTTTATTAGTTATATTATATGTAGTTACTTTATTTATATTATTTTAGTTAAGTATTTTATTTTTACAATTACATAAAGGTATATTTTGGAGGATTGTTTAATCGACATTTCCTAATGGGGCGTAAACCCGTTTCCTCTTGGAACTGATTCCCTATTGGATCTAATACTATTTCATGCGGATCGGGAGAAGCCGTGGTCTGAATCAGAATCAGAATCAGAATCAGAATCATTTATTTGCAAGAATATGGTAGTAACAATGGATCTTAAAACTAGTGTTAGAGCATACATATTCTGCCATGCAATGGCGTGCAAACTTATTTAAAAAAAACATTTTTTTTAGCTATAAATTATATTTTATCAATTATACATTATATTATTTACACGTACGCACCATTCTTATTAATTACACATTATTATTATTAATTACACATTATTATCATAAATTACACATTATTATTATAAATTACACATTGTTATTATTAATTACATATTATACAGTATCATTACTAATAAAACCTTATATTTTTTTAATTATTACACAACATTTTTATCGTTAAGGTAGTCTTTCACACTGTAATAGCCTTTTGTGTGCAGTAATTCTGTTAGTTTTCTCTTAAACAGTAAGAGTGGCATATCTTTAAGACTTTTGGGTAGGTGGTTAAAGATTACAATACACATGTAATTAGCATTGCGCTTCACCAACTCTAGTCTTATAGGTGGTAGACAGAGTTTATCTCTATGCCGCGTTCGACTATTTTCCATATCACCAAACTTTTTAAAATAATCAGGGTGTTTTTTAACAAAAGAACATACCTCTAAAATGTAAAGACAGGGTAGTGGCAATATTTTTAACATTTTAAATAGTGGTCTACAGCTATCCAGAAAATCAGCATCACAAATTGCGCGTACACATTTTTTTTGTGTCTTAAAGACCCTATCGATATCTACCGAGTTTCCCCAAATTATTATGCCGTATCTGAGAATAGAGGATACATAAGCGTGATAAGCCATCTTTGCCGCATCTGTGCTAACAGTCCGTTTAATTTGTCTAAGTACGAAAATGAGACTATCCAGCCTATTAACAATTTTTTCTATGTGTGGCTTCCAGTTGCAAAATTTGTCTATTACTATTCCCAAAAATACACATTCATTCTTAAATGTTAAATTATAATTATTGTAGTGAATGTCAATCTTATTATTATTGTTATTGTTATTAAAAGTATGAAATTGAATAATATTTGTTTTGGTCATGTTAACTTTTAAATTGTTTTTGTTTAACCATGTAATAGCATTATGTAGAGCTGTATGAATTCCGTTCTCCAGATCAGCCTGTTTGTCACTTTTAATTATTAGCGTAGTGTCGTCGGCATATAAAATACATTCCGTTTTGACCGCATCAGGAAGATCGTTGATGTATATTAAAAACAATAACGGGGCTAATATACTCCCCTGAGGCGTGCCATAATTATTTTCTCTATATTCAGAAGTAAATGATTTTTGGTCGTATTTATCTAATTTCGTTATTTCTATACACTGCCGTCTTTTTGTAAGGTAACTTTCAATCCACGCATTTGCATTTCCACGAATTCCGTAGGTGGACAGCTTTGTTAATAAAATCTTATGACTAACAAAATCGAAAGCTTTTGTCATGTCTAGGAAAATGCATGCTACTTTTGATTTTGCATTAAGATTGTCAGTTATCTGCTTGATTAGTGAGAAGCAAGCTAGAGTAGTGGAACTTTCTTTTCTGAATCCAAATTGCTCCTTCTTTAATATGTTACACGATGTTAAAAAATTCTCTATTTTATAGTGCATGATCTTTTCGAAGACCTTTGCTAAAATTGGAATTAGAGTTATTGGTCGATAGTTACTCATCTCTGTTTTTGACCCCTTTTTATACAACGGCTTAACAATTGATGTCTTTAGGCGCTCTGGAAATACTCCTTCGGTTAATGACATATTTATTATATATGTTAATGGTCTTACTAAACATAACGCACATGTCTTTATTACTTTTGTGCTAACTTCGTCGTAGCCGGTAGAGCTAGTATTTTTTAGGCCTTTGATTATTTTATACACATCACCGGTGTCAACGGGGGTGAGGAAAATGCTTTTTGGGTTATGAGGTATAGAATATGACATTGTAGTGTTTTGTGTGTCAGCCATATTACATTTATTGGTAAGATCTATGTAATAGTTATTAAATAAGTTGCATATTTGTTTCGGATACTTGTGCAATTTATTTTCATATTCTATGGAGTTAATTTCAGATTTAATGACAATGTTTGTTGTTTTTTTACTAATAAGTTCCCAAGCGGCTTTACTTTTATTTTTTGTGTTATTTATGTAATGTAGACTGTTTAATTGTTGCGCTTTGAGTATGCATTTTTTTAGTAATTTATTGTAGTTATTGTATTTTTTCTTATTTTCCGATTTATTCTCTTTATTTAAATGATATTTCAAATAGAGAGTTCGCTTTCTGATACAACATAGCTTTATACTCTTCGTCAGATACCTGTTCTTTACACACTTATTGGTAATTTTTACTCTAATAACGGGAAAACATAAGTTGTAAAAGAGTGTAACTGAATCATGTAGGTTAGAGAAGGCTTCGTCTGTTGATTGGCTGTTATAAACGTCAGCAAATGATATACTTGCCATGCAATCCAGAAATTTGGCTACATTTTCTTTGTTATAATCCCTTACACTTTTAAACCAGAATTTCGGATTATCTTTGAACTGGCTGTTGGCCTTCAAGTTGCATGTCAATGATTGAGCTAGATCATGATCTGAAAGCGCTAGACAGTGCAAGTCTGCTTTAGCGTTTTGAATGTTGCCAACTACCAAGTCCAAACAGGATTTTTTACGCGTTGGTAATGTTATGTAGCTTATTAAATTATTATTTTTCAATATTGATTTTAATTCAATGGATGCTTTATTTATTTTTAATGTGTCTATATTCCAGTCACCACACATCACAATATTTTTATTTTTATTTTTACACAGTTTAGATGCTAAACATTCAAGATTTGACAAGAAAATATTTATATCTGATGTGGGTGTCCTGTAAATGCATGCTATAATGAGATTGAATTTTGGTATTTCTATGGCACAGCACTCAAAGTGAAGAGGTATTGCAGGTTTAAGATTATTAAATATTTTATACTGTAAGTTATTTCTAATAAGGATACAAGAACCCCCACGACGCTGGTTTGGACGTGAGTAAAATGAAACCAGTTTAAAATTGTTTATCCTAAGGTTTGATTCTGAACCGTGTTTAAGGAATGTTTCAGTTAAACATATAATGTCTATTGAACCTAAGGTTTTTTCTAAGTCTAGTATGGCTAGTTCAATAAACTCCTGTTTGCATAATGCCCCTGCTATATTTTGATGAATTAACCTAACGGGGACGCACTTATTTTGGAAGTCTGTCACGAAAAAACAAATCTTTAGTGTAATTTTCTGTAGTATTAATTTTATAAAAATAATTGGTAATCTTTGTTTGTGAAATTTTTGTAGATTTTTGTATCTTGATAGGGGGAAGCCGCGGAAGTAAGCTTATATTATTACTTTTACGTTGAATAAGGAACTCTTTGCGGTATCGCTTATAATCTATTTCTATATTCAGTCGATTGGTCAAACTTGATGTGTAATTTTTGTTGTATTTTATTGAATGGTTGAAGTAATTGTTGTGCTGAAATTTATGATTATGTATTAAGAGGTACTCACAGTTTGTGTAGTTCTGGACAATTAATTCTAGATTGTTATTAATCATCTTTTCATTTAGGTACGGATTGTATTGAACATTTGTGATGTAGACTGTTAGGAAGCTTAACTTTGAAAGTATGTTACATATCTCAGACATAAGAGCATAAGGTCGTTTGTCATTTGATCCTAGAGCTAATACTACAATATCATGAGGCGACAAGGTCCTGATTAGGTCTTCATTGCAGCTCGCAAGAATTTGAGCACTACTTGCATTTGGTTTGATGATCGATGTAATCTTATATTTATCATTCCATTTATTATATCTTGACTTAATTAACTGAGTAGCGAGACCGTATGCCTGCTGATCTCCAAATATTACTACCTTGTGTTGTGTGTTATTTAAATCTTTTATTTTAAATTCATTTTCTGAGCTGTTATTGTTTTGTAGAATTTTAGTTTCATAATTATAAATACTAGTGGCGACATCTGTTTGTGTTTCCTGACAAGTATTTTTTTCACTAGGTGTTATCAGACCCGTATTTTCTTTTAATTCAGTTGTATCGTTGTATGGGATCGCCTTAATTTTTGTAGTGCTTTTACCTGTGTTCTTTTGCTTCTTTTTTTGTGAAAAAGATTTGACGTGTTTGATGTTTGGTGTACCACAGCATATTTCTTTAAATGTAGTTATAGTTTTCCCTTGCTCTGCAGATGTTTTTTTGAGTTCGCTGTTTTCTAATATTAGGTTCTCTATTTCAAGGTGCGCGCTCTGTAATTCAGCTCGTAGTGTAGTGATTTCATTTTGAAGTGATTCTATGTCATCAGAAATTGTAATATCCGGTAGGCTTGTTTGGTGTAGACTCGATGATGGTGATGTATAAGAAAGATCGAAGGAATCAGTGGACATGTTCACCTTTTTTTTCCTATGCGTTACATTATCTAAGCTCATTCTTCTTCCCGTCTTATCCATTTGAATGACCAGCTTTATAACTAAAAAACTACTCGTAAATGTCTAGCCTTATATTTAACACTTTTATAATGTTGGTACAAACTTTGAACTAATTTTATGCCGATTACGAGAATATCAGCCACTAATCGTTCTGCCGATGTTGGTAGTACTGGTTGCTGAGACGGCAACACGTCAACGTCTACGGTAGTAGATTTCTTTGGACTTAGTTCGCTTATACTCTGAGTATTAATTTATTGTGCGACATGCACACTAAATTGATAATTTAAATAAATTGACATAAAAATAAATCAAATAAATATAATAGTTATTATTATCAATATGTTATACCTAAAGAATAAATTTAAAATAAATGAAATGCAATTCAAAAATTTGTTTATAGTCTATTTATAATCCGGTATTAATTCCTATTTTAATTTCAAATTAGAACTTCATTATTAAGTCTCAAACCATACCTTCAATTACAATCATAATGTTAGTGTTTAGTTTTTATCACATCAAAAAAAAATTATTTATTTATTTATTACATACATGCACCATCCTTACAGATCACCCTAATTCTATCATCTTCTATCTATCTAAGTCTATTATAGCCTACCATACCCAGAACAAATAAACCAGGATACAGCAATGGATAACCTGGTAAACTTGTTCTGGATACGCTCGACCATGAATTTATATTTTGCCTCATGAGGTGACTAGATTGCTGAGTTGTTCTCTAGGTGACTCCTCACAAGAGCTGAAAATAGAGCTTTCAACGCTTCAACATTTGTAAACTGACTTCCCTGTCTTAATATGAAACCTAGGTTACGGTATGCCTTTTTACAAATGATGGTAACGTGTTTACGAAAGTTGAGGTCGACCGGAGTAAAATAAGCGAATAACACAAGGTAGCTGATATACACCGTTAAGAAGCTCCCTCGACTCTCTGTCGTCTCCATCATCAAATCACGTTGGTGTAAAGTTTTCATCAATACGAATAAAATATGCCCAAACACAAGGTAGCTGCTATATACCGTTGAGGAGTTCCTCAACGGTATATAGCAGCTACCTTGAGAAATTGTTCCTTTGTATAAATCTGGCTGTACATCAGACCCAACTAATTTTAGACCGATTTTAGTACTGCCTACGTTCAGTAAAATTTTTGAAAAACTTATTGCAGACCAATTAATTGCAAACATATTTAAATAGATAGATACAAAATTTTACATATTAAACAATTTGGTCATTGACAAGGGGTCGCTCCACGACTGATGCTGGTGTGCTGTAAAACATAATTATGACGCCTGGGAGAAGTCTTATGATGGTTTAGGTATTTTCTGTGACTTGTCCAAGGCTTTCGACTGTGTCGATCATGATAAACTTTTACGGAAACTACACCACTATGGCTTAGGTAAACTTGGATTAGATCTTTTCACGCCTTACTTAAATAATAGAATACAAAGAGTTAATATTAATGGAAAATTATCTCCAGGATCTGTCGTAAAAATGGGCGTTCCGCAAGGTTCCATACTTGGACCCCTTTTGTTTCTCATCTATATAAATGATTTACCACATCTAGTTAAATATCAACATGAGATAGTTTTGTTTGCCGATGACACTTCGCTTTTATTTAAAGTGAAACGACAACAGACTAGTATTGAGGAAGTAAACTTGGCTATCTCTAAAGTGGTTCGTTGGTTTGACATTAATAACTTGCTACTTAATAGCCGCAAAACCAAATGTGTTAGATTTATAACGCCGAATGTACAGGAAGTGAAAACCACAATAAGAGTTAAGGAGGATCAGGTAGACCTTGTGAACATCACAAAATTTCTTGGTATAACACTAGACTCTAAGCTTCAGTGGGGCCCACATATTATGACATTGGTGAAGAGACTAAGTTCTGCAACTTATGCCTTTAAGAAAATTCGAGAACTGACAGACATAGAAACTGCCAAATTAGTATATTTTATTTTCACAGCATAATCTCATACGGTATTTTACTATGGGGACATGCTGCCGACATTCATGCTATATTTGTACTGCAGAAAAGAGCTATTCGTGCAATTTATAATTTAGGTAGGAGACAATCACTTCAAGAAAAATTTAAAGAAATCAATATACTTATGGACTGTAGCAAGTCAATACATTTATGAAAACATAATTTATATTCATAAAAATAAAGAACAATTTGTCAAAAGAAGTGACGTCCACAGTTTAAATACTAGAACTTATTCATCCGTATTCTAGGTTTAAAAAAATACACAATTCATTTAAGGGTCAATGTGTGCGATTCTATAATAAAATCCCGAAAGATAATCAAGATCTTAGTTTTAATAAATTTAAGAATGTAGTCAAACAAAAACTTATCCTAAAGGGATATTATACTATCCTAGGCTACACGAAAGACAAAAAGGCTTGGGATTAACTTCTTCTATTCTCAGGCTGTTTCAAATAATTCAAGTTTATGCACTCTTTGCATTGGCCCTTTGGGTTGGCCCTGAGAAGGGCCCTTGGGTTGGCCCTGAGAAGGGCCGTTTGGGTGGCCCTGAAAAGGGCCTTTTGGGAGAAAACGCCCGGAGGCGTCCCTCAAGGATTGTGGCATTGCCACCAATAACACTGAAACTTATAAGCGCAAGATAGTTTCAGTACACAGCTTCCGTTCGCCGCCGGCCTGCCACTCCGTTACGGTGGTCAAGCGCGACGTTGCCCAGGGGTTACTACGTGGAAGTCGAAGCTGTGGGGGAACCCCCGAAAAAAATACTTGGCACAACCCGGTTTCGAACGCACGTCTACTTCATCAAAGTCGAGTGTTCTATACCCTAGGCTATCGAATCTCAACCTTTTTTTTTTTTTTTTTTGCGCTGGGAAAATGCTATTACGCATCCCCTTTCCCATCGGGGGACGGGAAAGGGGTATGTGAGACTCCCCGGGAAACAGAATTCCCGGTATACCCACTAAAAACCCAGCGGTGCTCCGACCTCGCCTTAGTGGAGGGGGCCTGGGAATCCATGTCGTCCAGTCCCCCACCGGCGATTGCCCGCCTTACGGCAGGCCCTTCACGCCTCCCCCCAATGGGGAGGGGGCCTTATAATGGCCGGAGCACAGGGGGTGGATCATGTGATGCAGGCGGTGGCGCCCCCGCGCCTGTCGCCCGCTGATCACCCCCCGGGGTGGATGAGGAGGACGGACGTTGAGTTCGCCGTCCTCCACCCCTTCTTCGTCTGCGGAGCGGCGCCGCGAGAGGGTCGTCCTCCCGCACGCGCTCCGCTGCCTCCTTCTGTGACATGACGTGCTCACAGAAGGAGGCCACCACTTCCCACACCTCCTCACTCCCCAGCATGGCAGAAATCACGCTGGGGAGCGAGAGGTC
Source organism: Schrankia costaestrigalis (assembly GCA_905475405.1). NCBI lineage: Eukaryota > Metazoa > Arthropoda > Insecta > Lepidoptera > Erebidae > Schrankia > Schrankia costaestrigalis. The sequence goes on from FR997827.1 coordinate 62,897, forward strand.
GTCCCCGACCGCCGCCACAAGGGCGCAGCGGGACTCCGCCCACGACGGGCACGCCTCAAAAGTGTGCTCCGCCGTGTCCACCGCCGCCTCGCAGTGGTGGCATAGCGGAGTCTCCTCTCTCCCAATCCGATGCAGGTACGATCCGAAGCAACCATGCCCGGACAGCACCTGCACCAGACGCAGGGAAAGGCAGCCATGACGCCGATCGAGCCAATCGCTCAGGACGGGCCCGATGGCGTCCAGCGTCCGCCGACCAAATGATGCGGAGGCAAGATCCTCGGCCCAATGCCGAGTCACTGCCTCCCGCATCTCCTCCCGCACCTCCTCCCGCTCCGCCGGGTCTGGGCGCCGGTTGAGCGCCCTCTGGTCCGCGGTCCAGTCGTACACTCTGGCGAGCACCCACGCCTCGAGTTCCCAAGGAGGGGTTCCCGCCAGAGCGCACGACGCCGCGAAACTCACTGTGCGGTAAGCTCTCGCCACCCGCTGTGCAATGGCCCTTTGTGGCCTGCGGATGGCGGCGGCGTTCTCCCGTCTGCACAGTGAGTCCGCCCAGATAGGGGCCCCGTAAAGGGCCATGCTCTTGAGTATGCCGGCGTACAGACGCCGGCATTGCTCGCCGGGCCTCCCTAGATTCGGGAGGAGGCCTGAGAGGGCGCCCGCGGTCCTCAACATCGAATCTCAACCTAACCTAACCTAACCTTTTTTTTTTTTTTTTTTTTTGCGCTGGGAAAATGCTTTTACGCATCCCCTTTCCCGTCGGGGGACGGAAAAGATCCCCTTTCCCGTCGGGGGACGGAAAAGGGGTATGTGAGACTCCCCGGGAAAGAGATTCCCGGTATACCCACTAAAAACCCAGCGGTGCTCCGACCTCGCCTTAGTGGAGGGGGCCTGGGAATCCATGTCGTCCAGTCCCCCACCGGCGATTGCCCGCCTTACGGCAGGCCCTTCACGCCTCCCCCCAATGGGGAGGGGGCCTTATAATGGCCGGAGCACAGGGGGTGGATCATGTGATGCAGGCGGTGGCGCCCCCGCGCCTGTCGCCCGCTGATCACCCCCCGGGGCGGATGAGGACGGACGTTGTGTTCGCCGCCCTCCACCCCTTCTTCGTTTACGAAGCGGCGCCGCGAGAGGGTCGTCCTCCCGCACGCGCTCCGCTGCCTCCTTCTGGGACATGACGTTCTCACAGAAGGAGGCTACCGCTTCCCACGCCTCCTCGCTGCCCAGCATGGCAGAAATCACGCTGGGGAGCGAGATGTCGTGTCCGACCGCCGCCACCAGGGCACAGCGGGACTCCGCCCACGACGGGCACGCCTCCAAGGTGTGCTCCGCCGTGTCCACCACAGCCTCGCAGTGGTGGCATTGCGGAGTCTCCTCCCTCCCAATCCGATGCAGGTACGATCCGAAGCAGCCATGCCCGGACAGCACCTGCACCAGATGTAAAGACAGGCAGCCATGCTGCCTGTCGAGCCAGCCCTCCAGGACGGGCCCGATTGCGGCCAAAGTCCGCCGACCAAACTGTGCGGAGGCCAGATCCTCGGCCCAGTGCCGAGTCACTGCCTCCCGCACCTCCTCCCGCACCTCTTCTCGCTCTGCCGGGTCCGGGCGCCGGTTGAGCGACCTCTGCTCCGCCGTCCAGTCGTACACTCTGGCGAGCACCCATGCCTCGAGCTCCCAAGGAGGGGTTCCCGCCAGAGCGCACGATGCCGCGAAGCTTACCGTGCGGTAAGCTCTCGCCACCCGCTGTGCAATGGCCCTTTGTGGCCTGCGGATGGCGGCGGCGTTCTCCCGAGTGCGGAGAGATTCCTCCCAAATTGGGGCCCCGTACAGGGCCATACTTTTTAGTATGCGCTTTTTATAGGCGCCGACATTGGTCGCCGGGCGCTCGCTCAGCGCAGCGACTTGTCGCCGGAGGTCCTCCAGATCATTGCGGAGACGACTGTTCTCCTCCTGCAGCTTTACGACCTCGTCTGAGGCTGTCCTGTTGAGGAGGGTGCCAACCGCCTCCCTAATGTTTTCGGCGGCTTCCTTGAGACCGCGGGTGAATGTGCCCTTCAGGCTGCCGGATTTGGTAGCAACCTTCAGGACTAAGTCCACCCCGTCCAAGGCCAGCTGGCTTAGAGCCACCGCAGATGGCTCCCCTCGCTCTGCCGCCAGACCAGCGCGTCGCTCTCTTGCCCGTCGGGCCATCTCCGACACTTCGTCGGCCGCGACGGCTTTGCGCTGCTCCCTCCTAGTGGCATTGAGCTCCGCCTTGGAGCTCCCAAGCGAGGCACAGCTCTCGCCACCAGGGTCCTCTGTGGTGACCCCAACGTCACTCTCTGCTTCCCTGGCCTAATAATATAATAATAAATCCTAATCCTATAATATACAAATTTTTTTTTTTTTTTTGTTTTTTTTTTTTTTTTTTTTTTTACCCTAAATCTAGTCTATAATTAATCCTAACCTACCCATCACCCGGCACCGTGGCTCAAAATAATCACCACCTCCGTCACCACGACGTACATGTCGCGGAGACTCCTGGACCGCGGACTGTAAAACGATCCGCGGTCTACCTCACTTTGCTCTCTAGTCATGCACTCTACAACTGTAGAGCGCAGATAGAGTTCATTCTCCCTGTTTGCTCCGCTCACCAGGCTCTGCTGATCAGAGCGCGGGCGGAGCAAGCCCCTCCTGGGGGACGATTAGCCGTCGGCGGCGGCGTGCTCCTCTCCTCGACGAGCGCGTCGTCGCCGACGTTGCCCAGGGTGCACCACGGGGAAATTGTCCCACCACGCACCCCAACCTTTTTTTTTTTTTTTTTTTGCGCTGGGAAAATGCTTTTACGCATCCCCTTCCCCATCGGGGGACGGGAAAGGGGTATGTGAGACTCCCCGGGAAACAGAATTCCCGGTATACCCACTAAAAACCCAGCGGTGCTCCGACCTCGCCTTAGTGGAGGGGGCCTGGGAATCCATGTCGTCCAGTCCCACACCGGCGATTGCCCGCCTTACGGCAGGCCCTTCACGCCTCCCCCCAATGGGGAGGGGGCCTTATAATGGCCGGAGCACAGGGGGTGTATCGTGTAATGCAGGCCTTGGCGCCCCCGCGCCTGTCGCCCGCTGATCACCCCCCGGGGTGGATGAGGACGGACGTTGTGTTCGCCGTCCTCCACCCCTTCTTCGTCTGCGGAGCGGCGCCGCGAGAGGGTCGTCCTCCCGCACCCGCTCCGCTGCCTCCTTCTGTGACATGACGTCCTCACAGAAGGAGGCCACCGCTGCCCACGCCTCCTCACTCCCCAGCATGGCAGAAATCACGCTGGGGAGCGAGAGGTCATCACCTACTGTTGCCACCAAGGCGCAGCGGGACTCCGCCCACGACGGGCACGCCTCCAGGGTGTGCTCCGCCGTGTCCACCGCGGCCCCGCAGTGGTGGCATTGCGGAGTCTCCTCCCTCCCTATCCGATGCAGGTACGATCCGAAGCAACCATGCCCGGACAGCACCTGCACCAGAGCCACGCACCCCAACCTAACCTAACCTAACCTAACCATGAGGGTCCGGCGCCGTCCTGTCTGTTAATTCTGATGCTGTTGTATCTTGCGTACCGGAACGTTCCGCCTCTAGCTCTCCTGATCTCTGCCTTATCTGGTCAATATGTCTATGTGTTTCCTTTCCTAACTTGTCCATTACCCTATACTCTGACGTACCCATTATTTTAACGATGCGCCCCGGACTCCACTTTTCATTTCCCCTATACTGCCTAATCCATACATCTTCTCCTAACGGTAAAGAACGTTCGACTGCCGTACCTACTCGTCGCTGCCGCTCTTGAGCTATTTTAACCTTATTTTCACGGTCGGGTCTTAAGGCGTCTAGTCTCGTACGTAAATTTCTACCTAACATTAATTTAGCTGGACTTTGCCCCGTAGAACAGTGTTCCGTATTCCTATAATATAGTAAAAAAGTTTTCAAAACTAAGTGTATATTTTCTTTTCGTTTGAACGCTTTTATAATCACTTTTTTAACCGTACGTACAGCGTTTTCCGCGGCCCCATTTGATGCAGGATGATAAGGAGCAGAAAATATATGCTCCACACCGTTACTTCTTAAAAACAAGGATATTTCTTTACTCGTGAATGGCGGCCCATTGTCAGAAACAACCTGCCTCGGAAGCCCCCACCTAGCAAAAACTTCTGTTAGTCTTTCTATAGTTTAACTAGCCGCCGTACTAGGTACAGGAAATACTTCTATCCATTTAGTCATTGCATCAATCATAATTAAATATGTATTACCAAAAATAGGTCCTAAAAAATCTAAATGAACGCGCGCCCAAGGTCTAGACGGCCATGGCCACGGCGTAATTGAATGACGAGGAGGTGCGTCCGCCTCCTCCGCGCACACCGTGCACTCCCGACACGTCGCTTCTACCGCTTCGTCTATACCCGGCCACCATACGTAGCTCCTAGCGGAAGCCTTAGTCTTTACAATGCCCATGTGAGGCTCGTGTAATTCCCGCAATACCCTATTTCTACAGCTTTCAGGTATCACTACTCTGTGACCCCACATTACGCAACCTAGTTCTTCGTATATTCACGGCGACGGTTAAAATACGGCTGTAATTCTCTAATGACATTTTCCGACGGCCAGACATCAATTCACAAGTTTTAGATAACTTTTTCAACTCCGTTATATACTGTGTAATAGTTTCGTTACTCTTCTGTCTTGTTTGTCGTAAACGATACCTTTCCGCCATTACCGCGGGTTTCGGTTGTAAATGATTTTTCAAAAGTGTAACTGCTTTTTCATACGTGATATCCGCCGGTTTGCTTGGACTACATAATGTGCTCAGCAACTCATAAGTCTCATCACCCACGCCGGTAATTAATATCGCCAACTACAATTCCTTTTCCACTTTATTGACCATAAAGTACATTTCTAACCGCTCCACATATAATGTCCAATTTCCTTCTTTCAAATCGAAATCGCGTATTTTACCGATTTTTGTTACGGACATGATTAATATTTTTTTCTATTTTTCTCGTCGCCACTGAGGAGTCTTTAATAAAACACATGTACTGCGTTAGAGCGTATAATAATGACTGAGGTGTGGGTACATAAAAACATTACACATTGAAATTAGAGGAGAAAAATAAAACCAATCTACTACTCGCATCTACTTCGTCTGTCTGTGTTGATCCATAAATTCCAGTTTCCAAATGATAAGGCCAATAAGAAGAAACTCATGGTAACTCTTTTAAAATTCAGTGTTGTGTTTACAATGTTTTTTTTATACATTAATCATATACCCAATCAAAATATTTGATAGTACCAGACACGGATAAAACACCATATAAACACTGGCATAAAAAATAATAATCAAAGAAAGGAAAAAAAGAAAACAAGCACGAGAACAAGAAAGACAGAAGAGAAAAAAGATAGAAAGGATACAATAATACAATTAAAACGTAGAAATAAAACAATACAGTAGCACACATAAATATAAAGAGTGCATAAACTTGAATTATTTGAAACAGCCTGAGAATAGAAGAAGTTAATCCCAAGCCTTTTTGTCTTTCGTGTAGCCTAGGATAGTATAATATCCCTTTAGGATAAGTTTTTGTTTGACTACATTCTTAAATTTATTAAAACTAAGATCTTGATTATCTTTCGGGATTTTATTATAGAATCGCACACATTGACCCTTAAATGAATTGTGTATTTTTTTAAACCTAGAATACGGATGAATAAGTTCTAGTATTTAAACTGTGGACGTCACTTCTTTTGACAAATTGTTCTTTATTTTTATGAATATAAATTATGTTTTCATAAATGTATTGACTTGCTACAGTCCATAAGTATATTGATTTCTTTAAATTTTTCTTGAAGTGATTGTCTCCTACCTAAATTATAAATTGCACGAATAGCTCTTTTCTGCAGTACAAATATAGCATGAATGTCGGCAGCATGTCCCCATAGTAAAATACCGTATGAGATTATGCTGTGAAAATAAAATATACTAATTTGGCAGTTTCTATGTCTGTCAGTTCTCGAATTTTCTTAAAGGCATAAGTTGCAGAACTTAGTCTCTTCACCAATGTCATAATATGTGGGCCCCACTGAAGCTTAGAGTCTAGTGTTATACCAAGAAATTTTGTGATGTTCACAAGGTCTACCTGATCCTCCTTAACTCTTATTGTGGTTTTCACTTCCTGTACATACGGCGTTATAAATCTAACACATTTGGTTTTGCGGCTATTAAGTAGCAAGTTATTAATGTCAAACCAACGAACCACTTTAGAGATAGCCAAGTTTACTTCCTCAATACTAGTCTGTTGTCGTTTCACTTTAAATAAAAGCGAAGTGTCATCGGCAAACAAAACTATCTCATGTTGATATTTAACTAGATGTGGTAAATCATTTATATAGATGAGAAACAAAAGGGGTCCAAGTATGGAACCTTGCGGAACGCCCATTTTTACGACAGATCCTGGAGATAATTTTCCATTAATATTAACTCTTTGTATTCTATTATTTAAGTAAGGCGTGAAAAGATCTAATCCAAGTTTACCTAAGCCATAGTGGTGTAGTTTCCGTAAAAGTTTATCATGATCGACACAGTCGAAAGCCTTGGACAAGTCACAGAAAATACCTAAACCATCATAAGACTTCTCCCAGGCGTCATAATTATGTTTTACAGCACACCAGCATCAGTCGTGGAGCGACCCCTTGTCAATGACCAAATTGTTTAATATGTAAAATTTTGTATCTATCTATTTAAATATGTTTGCAATTAATTGGTCTGCAATAAGTTTTTCAAAAATTTTACTGAACGTAGGCAGTACTAAAATCGGTCTAAAATTAGTTGGGTCTGATGTACAGCCAGATTTATACAAAGGAACAATTTCTCAAGGTAGCTGCTATATACCGTTGAGGAACTCCTCAACGGTATATAGCAGCTACCTTGTGTTTGGGCATATTTTATTCGTATTGATGAAAACTTTACACCAACGTGATTTGATGATGGAGACGACAGAGAGTCGAGGGAGCTTCTTAACGGTGTATATCAGCTACCTTGTGTTATTCGCTTATTTTACTCCGGTCGACCTCAACTTTCGTAAACACGTTACCATCATTTGTAAAAAGGCATACCGTAACCTAGGTTTCATATTAAGACAGGGAAGTCAGTTTACAAATGTTGAAGCGTTGAAAGCTCTATTTTCAGCTCTTGTGAGGAGTCACCTAGAGAACAACTCAGCAATCTAGTCACCTCATGAGGCAAAATATAAATTCATGGTCGAGCGTATCCAGAACAAGTTTACCAGGTTATCCATTGCTGTATCCTGGTTTATTTGTTCTGGGTATGGTAGGCTATAATAGACTTAGATAGATAGAAGATGATAGAATTAGGGTGATCTGTAAGGATGGTGCATGTATGTAATAAATAAATAAATAATTTTTTTTTGATGTGATAAAAACTAAACACTAACATTATGATTGTAATTGAAGGTATGGTTTGAGACTTAATAATGAAGTTCTAATTTGAAATTAAAATAGGAATTAATACCGGATTATAAATAGACTATAAACAAATTTTTGAATTGCATTTCATTTATTTTAAATTTATTCTTTAGGTATAACATATTGATAATAATAACTATTATATTTATTTGATTTATTTTTATGTCAATTTATTTAAATTATCAATTTAGTGTGCATGTCGCACAATAAATTAATACTCAGAGTATAAGCGAACTAAGTCCAAAGAAATCTACTACCGTAGACGTTGACGTGTTGCCGTCTCAGACCACGGCTTCTCCCGATCCGCATGAAATAGTATTAGATCCAATAGGGAATCAGTTCCAAGAGGAAACGGGTTTACGCCCCATTAGGAAATGTCGATTAAACAATCCTCCAAAATATACCTATAAGTAATTGTAAAAATAAAATACTTAACTAAAATAATATAAATAAAGTAACTACATATAATATAACTAATAAAATAACTTAATGTAAAAGAAGAAGTATATTTTTTTTTTGTTCTGTTATGTACTTACATATACCTACTTTATTGATAATTGTCGAATGTAAATAAATTGTTTGTAGATTAAGTTTTTTTCTTATCATTAATGTAACAGAAAGAGGATCTATTATTTTAATTATAACCAACGTTTTATATAAAGTTTAGCTTAAGTTTGTTCAATTTGTTGTAATTAGGTAGGATTAAGTAAAATTTTAAGGTGGAGAATTGTAATGTTTTTATGTAATTGATTGATTGATAAATAAATCTGCTTAATTACCACCGCACTCAGTCATTATTATACGCTCTAACGCAGTAGGTACATGTGTTTTATTAAAGACTCCTCACAATGGACAATACAACGCGGGTTTTTTAGTGCTGTAGCGTTTGTCTGTGTCGATCTATAATTTTAATTGTAGCTTCAATTTTAATTAAACGACTATTTCAAACAATTTGTAATAAATTTTATGAAATAAAGTGTTTTGAAATTTGAAATTCAGCGTATTCTAATCCCGTACCTACTGGACGTAGGTCTGTCCCAGTTCATGACTAAAACATAGCCGCAGGTCGGTGGTTTCTGGTCTACTTTTATACTACGCTAGCCGAATGAATGTAGGTAGTTAAATGTTTTTATATGAGGTTCGTCTTCGTTATACAAGTCAGTTTTCTACTTGATACAACTTTATTCGCTTACAACAGTTACGACTGTCTAGCTAGAGGCCACTGCTTATTTTTGCTTCCTTATGAGGATACAGTATAAATACCTACGTTTTCTTTTTGTTTTTTCAGAAAAATAAATCAAGAATAAAACAGAGAAAGTCAAGAAAGACGTGTCCTAGGTTCCCGAGGTTACAAAAATTACTTCCAACAAATGTTAAACTTGCATGCGAAGCAGTTTCACATAAGCAAATATCGTCTAGAAACGCTGATCTACTTTCAGAATACTTATATTTTTTAATAAATGTTTGATCTCAGAAACAGTGTTTCATATTTTAAACCTTTAAAATTTAAAAATAAAATAATATTAGACTTTTGCTAAATTTTGACAACCCTAAGGAGTTCGAGTTACAGGCTAGAACTTGTATGGAAAGATGCAAAATGCACGAGGTAAACATTGCCCACCCATTTTATAGCGAAAATATTATTTTATTGCTGAAAAAATATTGACACATATGCAAAGATTACCCTAAATCAGAGTAGGTATATACTATTGGTCTCATAAATTGTAAGAGCTATATTTTGTCAGAAATAGACGTGGGCAATGTTGGCTAAAAGTTCCGATAACTTTGCCCGCCAACGAAGCTCCAAGTAAAATGAACTTTATTATCAGTTTTCTTTAACATAATCATAGACAATAGCTGGGTATTGCCATGCAAATGTTGCCAGTTAAAAAATATACTGTTGTTCCCGTAGATCACTCGAATATATTCAAAAATCGGGCAATGTTGGAGGGTTTCACGGTGCCGAATTGCACCAAATGCGTCAAACCCAAATAAAGGAATAAAAACAAAATTTTGTAACAAATATAACATTTATTTCAGTGTTTATTACATAAATACCGTAATCACAACATAAAGACATATTTTTAGTACTGTGTTCAAAGGGGCTCTCTATTTTTCTGCGAAAGTTGTTGATTCGATTTTTATTATGTAGGTATATATCGAACACGGTATCGCGATAATTCAGTAGTACGATGTTATATTATATCGATGCTTTATTAGTGCGACGTAACGTTAGTGCGAAAAACCTTACAGCGATTGCTTGTTAGTTCGATAGTTTAATGGTTCAAAACGCCTGCCATTTGCCATTAAATCAACTTGACGACACAAATGCTTGTGTGTTAATTTCTGTCGGATATCGCAGTGACGAGATGACTGATGAACGTGCCATGCAATTAAAGCTTTTTTAAATCAATTTATTAACAATGAAATTTTTTTTATCAATTAAACTTTAAATTGCTATGCATGTAAGATTTGCTTGCACACATCATTCTTCACGCTGCTGTTGGTAATTGTAACAAAGTCAAATTATTATTTTTGAAAAGAGTGGCCTGAGTTTCTTGGCCACATTCTTCTCAGAGCTCTACTATAGTCGTCTGCGAAAGTGGTAGTAGTTTGGCAGACATTTTTCTCTATACTATTCTACTACATGTATAACGATTTGCATGTGTTACTTTGTAACCTAAGTGAATAAAGCTATTTGACTTTGACTTTTGAAACTATCGAACTAACAAGCAATCGCTGTAACGTTTTTCGCACTAACGTTACATTGCACTAATACGAGTACACTTATGTTGTGTCTGTATCGTAGGGGAGACCGGGGACAATTATTGAAACAATTTTCCTTAAACCATGCGCAGTGCAGGTCGACTGTCTCACAATGAACCATGCAGCTACACTTAACCAGCGCTATATTTCCAAAATTCGACGTGGCCAGATCGTGTTAATTTGTGCAAAAGATAGGTACAGACGTGTCTCTTCCGCTCAGTAGTTAGCGAGCAGATCGCGCGAGAGGTGTATGTATGCGAACCTTTTTTTTAAAAACTGTCACAAAAGTAAGTTTTAAATAAATTTTACTATCTTTTTTAGCATTTTTCCTTTAAGAAATATCGACTATTTTATTTCTACACCGAATTATATAGTTATTTAGCTTATCTATGCACTGTAATTTATTTCATAATTATATTTCTTTCAGTTTAAATTTTTAAGGTTAGTTATAAAAAGGTGCTATGTCTCACATTGAACCATGTTGAGGTGGTACTCAATGAATCACGGATTGTGTACCCCAAGAATTGCCTTGGCGTACACATTAAACAAAACGTGGTTCATTTTGCTAGTGTTGTTAGATAATGTATTGAAACTTTCAAACTACATACATGATATTCTTTTACCTAGCTGTTCATATTATCATTATTAATATTACTTTATTTACTTCCTTTGGTCAATATTTCTATCTGTTACAGAATGGCACGGAATAAAGTAAGTCAGAATAGGGAAGTCAGGGTGGGGAGACCCCTTACACGATGGACCGACGACCTGGTTAGGACGGCGAGAAGCCGATGGAAGAGGGAGGCATAAGACCGCGCAGGGTGGAAACGTTTGGAGGAGGCCTATGTCCAGCAGAATAATAGTCTATAGGCTGATATTTATGATGATGATGAAATTAAGTCAAAGAAAAAAGGGGGCCACACTGCTTCCAATATGTTAAGAGCTTTCAAATTAAATAGAGAAGGTGTAATCATCAGAAAAGCTGCATTATATCCTACTTTGCGCCGCTATGTAGCACAGTATTTACACACACGTAAAGATGATCTTGCTAACAAGAAGTATATACTAAATTATGATTTAAAGACTACTCTATTACAAGTAAAGACTAATTACATAAGAAATGGACGTTTTACTTTTACCTTAATTAATTATTGATAACATTTCTTTTTTTATAATTAAGTGGTTCAATGTTAAAATTAACCCGGTTCAATGTGCACACCCTAGAGTACACATTGATCCAAATATTTATTTTTATATTTATGTGTTTATTTTTAAAAGTATAAATAATATTGAAAATTTGTCAATGCTCTTTTAAAGCTAGATAAATTACCTACCTTTGTACAAAATTTGAATCATTTCGAAGCTTAAACGAGAGAGTTATGCGCCTCCAAATTTTACATGGTTCATTGTTGGACAACTTACCCTATCTATTAAAGACACGTCTCTTATATTCATATCAGTGAAAGAGTAACTATCTAGTAATTCAGTTAAATGTGATATATGCCTCTATTTCGAATAGTTAAGGAGCAATCACCCATTAAACAAGATCGGGTACCGTGGTTCTATTGACCCCACCCCAAGGTATGCGTTTCGACTGCTCGGCCACGGCACGCAAACAGAAAAAAAATTAGTCAGGGATTCTGTCGAAATTTGTCGAAAACGAATGGCACAAACTAAAAATTTGTCGAAGTAGAAATAAAGAAGTTATAGGGGTCTAAACGTGGCCGCGCGAACGAAACGCGGAGGATTGCGCGGCCACGGAGATCTCAGCAACTACTTGAGCTAGAGATCTAATTCTTTTTGTAAATGAATGGCTGAATTTGTCAACAATTGTCGAAAAAAGAATCACAAGCCCTAGATCAATACTTTACTAGATATTCACCTCTGAAGTCATGGCCGCGCAATCCTGCACTTGTGATTTCTTTAATGTTGATTATTTCTTTCAAACTAAGACTTAAGACAGTAAAATTGGTGTTGACAGCAAGGTTTTAATTTGTCGAAACTAATGAAAGCAATAGACTCTATTAAAGTTTAGCCATATAGACGAAATCAGAGGAAAACAAAAAGTTCATGGCCGCGCAATCGAAACGCTACTTTGGACGCTGATATCTCAGTAACTATTATTGCAAGGATATTCGTGTTTACATTTATTTATTCTACATTTTAACCTCATTGTAATGACATATCGTTTGATTCTCAGAACAGTTCTCAAGCCGTGTAATCTCAAAAATAATGATACCCTATACAATGTTCGAGCAGAGTAACCATAATTTCGATTTCATTAGGAAATTCCTTTTTATTAATCATAGTAAATTATTTTATGCTTGTAGCATTTTTAACATTTGTAGATCTTAAACTATCAAGGAACTATTGAGTCCATTATACTTTAGTTATTTTTAAAGACGAAAGATTTTTAATAAGTATGTATTTGTACTTTTTTGTTATCGCCTTAGTTATTTTTTCGTACATCGATCGCATGATTCTTTACGAACTTACTGTGTGTGTAGTGATATTTAAAAGATATTCTGTGCCGTGTAGCATTACAAGATTTACTTACATCTTGGTTTTATAACACCACACAAACATTTTTATTTACACCCATTGTTATACCTATTATTTTAAAATAAAAATTGAAATGTACCTAATAATTACTTTACAACAATTGGATAACCCAAAAGCTTCAAGGTCTAATTTAAAGCAATTTTGCCAACGATTGCGCTAGAGTTAGCCACGAAACCGGAAGGATCAAGCGAAAATTAGCCTTTTGCGCTCTCACTCTAAGATTATGATTTCTCACTCGCACATTTGTTTGCGAGCGAGCCACCGCACCGGGCGGGACGGCCGAATAGTAGTGGCTTTGATCCAGTGTTGCCAGCCGTACGATTTCAATCGTACTCATACGACTTTTTGGTACGTTACACGACCGTGAACTCAAAATCGTACGCTACGTTCTTACCAAAATCATCATTTTCGTAACCAATTAAGAATAATATTACAATAAAAGTTACATTTTTCAGTTTAAAACATCAGCTTTTCTGTCAATTTGGCTTTGAAACAATGACATGATGTATCGCGCATTTTAATGTACAGTTTCTCTGTTGGTAGCCTGTTAATGAACATTATTCGGGTATTGATTTTAACACATCTAACGAAATAATATCAAAACTAAATTTAAATATGAAATAATACATACAATCAACACTTTCCCTTCTGTTAACGATAGTCGCTAAAACTTACTGAAATAAAATAAAAAAATTAAAGAAAATAATACACCCATTATTAAGATTTCAACATGTATCTACTATTATTTTTTTATACATTCGAGCTTAATACAATCTTTTGTACTTCGTGGAAAAATAAAGTTTGCAACACTGTTTAGTTGCATAGGAACGTTATGCCCGATTTACACATCGACAAGTACAGTAGCGAGTTAAGTAGTAAGTTGCTGATTAAGTTGATTTAAATAGATCTCCATCCTATTTTTTGGCAAGTTAAGTTGGCGAGACGCGAGAGAGGGGGCTAATTCGTACTTAACTTGCCAAAATATAGGATGGAGATCTATTTAAATCAACTTAATTTTAAAATACTACTTAACTCGCCACTGTACTTATCGATGTGTAAATCGGGCATTATTCTCGTTTAAAACTCAGCTGTGTGTCGATTTGAATCGGGAGATAAATACTGTGTATAGGTACTGTGTGTTAATTTTAAGTGATTTGCTTTTAACGAAACATTCACATTTAACGGACTATCATATTTTTATGTGTCAACTGTGATGGGACAGGATATATCGTATGGAATGTATCGACTTTACCATTCAACCTATTATATTCATTACATGCACGCACTAAAGGAGTAATTTTATTGTTTTTTAAAATAAAAATGATAGTCTCCCATTAGAGAAATATCCTAATGAAATCGAAATTATGGTTACTCTGCTGGAACATTGTACAGGGTATCATTATTTTTGAGATTACACGGCTTGAGAACTGTTCTGAGGATCAAACGATATGTCATTACAATGAGGTTAAAATGTAGAATAAATAAATGTAAACACGAATATCCTTGCAATAATAGTTACTGAGATATGAGCGTCCAAAGTAGCGTTTCGATTGCGCGGCCATGAACTTTTTGTTTTCCTCTGATTTCGTCTATATGGCTAAACTTTAGTAGAGTCTATTGCTTTCATTAGTTTCGACAAATTAAAACCTTGCTGTCAACACCAATTTTACGTTTCGTTCGCGCGGCCACGTTTAGACCCCTATAACTTCTTTATTTCTACTTCGACAAATTTTTAGTTTGTGCCATTCGTTTTCGACAAATTTCGACAGAATCCCTGACTAATTTTTTTTCTGTTTGCGTGCCGTGGCCGAGCAGTCGAAACGCAGCTACCCCAAGGACGGATGAAACAGTATGTAGGGATAATTGAAACAGCAAATATTTAAGAAATTACTAAAGGTTTTAATTATATTATACAACTTTTATAAAGTACCTACTACTAACTTACTAATTCAGATCATGATAAATCAGTCTGCTTAGCATTAACATTTTGAAAATTATAATGATAAAAACATCTCTGACATTAATACCTCAATATATATTTTATAGAAGTAATTAAAGTGTTTTGGTTGGTATAGTTAGATACTATTACACATGATAATATCCTATAATGCTTAAATGACGCCATATTGACGAGATAAATAAGGAAATCTAGTCTCATACAAAATAACCTGTTTCAATCATAACAATGTTTCAATTATAACTCCCGTGAAATCCCGTTCAAAGTGGATAGGTCCTTGATTAAAGTATACAGGGTGTTTGGTACATCGTTTGCCAAATTGAAATAGCTGATAGAAGAGGTCATTACCCGTCTTTCCTCACTCACCTAGCCGGTTTTAACCTCAACATATTTTAGATATCGATGTAAAGGTATTTTTTAAGAAAAACCCAATATTTACGATGAAAACTTAAATTAAAAAAAATATGTCTTCCGTGAGTCCTTATAATTATGTTTTATTTTAAAGTTTAATATTAGGAGCATCAAATAAATTCAACATAGCTAGCCAAGAACGCCAACTTTTTCTTTTATTGACTGACAAAACTGTTGAGATAAGGAAAATTTAAAGATATGATCAACTTCACAGTACAATAAAAAAATAAATAAAAGAGAGAAAGTTCTTCCATTTTCTGAAAAAATGCCTTACTTTATCCTCTTTCCATTGGTATACAACATGTTATAAAATAGTAAATAGTTTTTCTACAAAACATGTGTAATACATAATCCGAAGTAAAGAAAACACGTTTGATGAATAAGCAAAGGTAAATTTACTAGCTATAATTGCTATAATTGATTCATTCTAGCGTACTTACCTAGTTACTTTAGTTTTTTTTATCACTGCATTGGGTCTAGCTTATCACATTTGAGTTAATTTTAATATAATAAAAGAAAAAAAAATTTCATCATTTACTATAGCGTCAATAATTACGATTAATGTTAGGCATCAAACGTGTTTTCTTTACTTCGAATTATGTATTACACATGTTTTGTAGAAAAACTATTTACTATTTTATAACATGTTGTATACCAATGGAAAGAGGATAAAGTAAGGCATTTTTTCAGAAAATGGAAGAACTTTCTCTCTTTTATTTATTTTTTTATTGTACTGTGAAGTTGATCATATCTTTAAATTTTCCTTATCTCAACAGTTTTGTCAGTCAATAAAAGAAAAAGTTGGCGTTCTTGGCTAGCTATGTTGAATTTATTTGATGCTCCTAATATTAAACTTTAAAATAAAACATAATTATAAGGACTCACGGAAGACATATTTTTTTTAATTTAAGTTTTCATCGTAAATATTGGGTTTTTCTTAAAAAATACCTTTACATCGATATCTAAAATATGTTGAGGTTAAAACCGGCTAGGTGAGTGAGGAAAGACGGGTAATGACCTCTTCTATTAGCTATTTCAATTTGGCAAACGATGTACCAAACACCCTGTATAATACTAGCTGATGCCCGCGGCTTCACCCGCGTCGTATAGCCTAAATGTTATTCTACACCCTAAACTTTCCAAATTTCATGAAAATCCGTTCAGTAATTTTTGCTTGAAAGAGTAACAATCATCCATCCATCCTCACAAACTTTCGCATTTAAGTAAGTACAGTATGAGGACATTGATAATATTATTGGTTTTTAAAGAAAGACAGACAACAATGAGGATGCGAGAAAGAGAGCTTATAATTTATTGATGATTTTGAAATTGTATATTATGACATTAACAATAAGTGCTATATTTTGTTGCACTGCAATGACTTTTTATCGAAGTGCAATGTTTCCGTCACCAGTGTCACTTAGTAAGACATGATGAAACATACAATGTCAAATAGAAGTAAGTAGGGATTCAATCTTTTATAATTTCAACCTTATGTCGAACGCTATAAGATACATTTTAATGTGATAATTTTCAAAACTTATGCTAAAATTATTCAGCTATTTTCGGTAATCGGATGTACTTTTCTTACTCATTGATTTGCTGTCTTTCTTTAAAAGCCAATCACATTATCAATGTCCCCATACTGTATATAATATTAGTAGGATTTTTGTTTAAAATCTGGCTTGTAAAATTAGTTTCGATGCGGGCCGTTTGGTGAGGCTGAGGATGGACCTTTAGCGGGTATTTCTGACAAGTATTATAAACATTTTGCGGGTTACTTATACTTAATGTTTTAGATTTTGACTTTCTTTACAAACATTTGGGTAATTTGTAAATGCTTAATAAAGTCTCGACATAATAGATCGTTGACAATCTAAGAAAGAGTAAAACAATCAATAACCGGAATCACTGTGCTCCTGCTCACTTTCAAAGAATTTATGTTTAATATTTTAAATCATTTCTGACAGTCGTTCCCGTACTCCTCTAATCGGGCATTATATGAATTACAACCAAAATAAAGTTTCGTTTAAACGAGTTACATTTTCTCATAGGTCTCGACATGGCCGCACGTGGTGCAGGCGCGCGAGTACACGTCGCCGTCCGGGTCGTGGGTCTCGGCGGCCCACGCGTGGGCGTGCGCGGCGTGCGTGCGGTCGAACAGGCTGGAGCGCACCGACATGCGCAGCGCGCGCAGCCGCCGCGCCGCCTGGCGCCCGCGCGTGGCACTGCGCGCCTCGCCCCGCCGCGCGCGCTCCTGCTCCAGCGCCGCCTCCGAGCCCCACACGAGCAGCGCGCGCGCCTCCAGCTGCGGGCGCAGGTACAGGCGCATGTCCTGCAGGCGCGCGCCGTGCGGGTTGCGGCGCCGCACGCAGCGCAGCGCGGGCTGGCGCGCGTCCAGGTCGCAGTCCTTGAGCAGGTACAGCGTCTTGGCCTCGGTGCGCGTGAGCAGCGCGTGCGCGTCCTCGTCGTCGCGACACTCGTCGCACACCGCGTGCGAGAACGAGTCGTACAGGTAGGACTGCGCGAAGGTGCGCGCGCACTCGACGCACTCGGGGCGCTCGCTCGGGTCCACGACGGGCGCGGGGCGCGGCGCCGGGCGGGGCGCCTCGCGCTGCTCGGGCTCCTCGGGCAGGAAGCCGCCGCCGGTGTCGGGCGCCGCCGGCCGCGCGTCCCTGCACAGACGAGTGTGGCAGTGAGCTGCGAGCTCTGCGCGCGCGGTGACGTCACTAGGTAAGGACGGTGCTCACGTGGCAGGCGCCCGCACGAGGCGCGCGTCCCGCAGCGCCCGCGCGCGCACTCTGTTGCGCTCGATGCGCGCGCGTTGTGCCATCGTCAGGTCGTCTTCTGCGCTTCCATCTTCCTGGAGGACATCTTCGTTGAGTCCGCGCTCTTCTCCGTCCTTCACCATTCTGCAGTATTAAACTAATTGTCGCCGAGACCTACGACAATAATAAAATATACTTATTATTAAATAAGGCCATGATGCCATCTAGTCATAGGATGAACGAGCGGAAATCAATCTTCTAGCGGCCAAAGAATAAATAAGTACAAAGTCACATTTCAGAAGTTCAATAAAAGAGCTTCTATATTCATAATCAATATGTGAGTTATTTGTTATTGCAAATTATGAAAATATAAATATTTTATTTAACAATCATAATTCATTAATAACTTAAAAATTATGTTTATTTAAGTTATTGAAAAGTGATAACTTTTAAACTATTAGGTTTCATTGTTATAAATCTATACTAATATTAAAGAGGTAAAGTTTGTGTGTTTGTGACGTTGTAAGGGGTAATCTCTGGAAGTACTGAACCAATTTTAAAAATTCTTTCTGTGTTGAATTTTCTATTTATTGGGGAGTGTCATAGGCAAAATAGTATCACGCTATTACTAATAGGAGTGGAGCAGTAATGAAATATGTTTAAAAAAGGGACGCGTGTTTTTCGCCGTCAAATGAAGTGTTCACGGGTCAGCTAGTATTATATAAAGAGGATATCAACTTTCATTCTAGGTATTTACCTTTTTACTTGATTTTTTGGCACAGGTTGCATTGGATGTGGTTGCAAGCTGACTTAATATCCCGTTTATATATTTATTGAATAGTTTTTTTTATTCTTAATTAGAACTCTGACAAAACCTTACACTGACAATAGTTTGATTAATATTCTATAGAAAAGCTAAAAAAAATCTGTTTTAACAAGATTTGTCTGTCTCCATGTGACTAGAAAATAGCACAAAGAATTTTAACATCCTAACTTACTGCTGTTTCTTTACCGGTTAAACTCACTAACATGCTTCTTATACTTATGAAATTATTCACCATTATAGCACAATATGCCTCAGTCTAAATATAAAGAAGTAAGTACCTTTACACTTCACTGTTTCTGTAAGTTCAGTTCAGTCAGGTCAGGTAAGGTTCCTATCTAATATAAATATGACAAGAGCGATGTTGGCCAACATTTGAATCAACAAATAATTTAACTTTACTTTTATTAGCTTCAAACTATTACCCTAACAAGTAAATGACATAATAACAAAATAAAATCCAATAATGGCCAAAGACCTGAAACTAGTGATCTTTTAGGCCGACTGACAAAGCATAGTAAAGTGTTAGTAGTATAACATACATAAATAATTTATTATTAACTTTCACTACTTCTGGAACTTTATACTTTCAACTACATAAATAAACCACTTTTATTTTAAACATTCCTGAACATGTTTGAAAGTAGATTGTTTGAGATTTCTTGAGACAAACAAATTTATTCTTTGCCTTTAGTTTAGACATTAAGTTTTAAAAAATGCAAAATGTATAATATAATATATTATTATTACATTGTAAACTATTCCAAATAGATTTATATTGTATTTATAGAGTAAAGAAAAATAATTATATTAATTTGATATAATGATACTATGCGTTTCAAATAAGAATAGGATCGCACTTGCTGCAAACTTCATGTGGCAACTGTCATTTTAGTACGACCAACAAAAAAATTCGTTGAAAATTCCGAAAGAAACAGATTGTTTTATTCAACGAAAAAAATGTTTCTTCGTTTTTTACAGTTCAATTTGTTTGTTACATTGAAACAATAACATAAAAAACCTTACGAAAAAAACCGTTTTCATTGAAAATTTTGCAGTTTGTTTCACATAGAATCCGATTCGGATGAAGAACGTAGCTATGATGCCATAAGTGGTGTGGAAGATTTAATTCCAATTAAAATTTAATTTATTTAAAAATTTATATAACATATTGAAGTAAAAATTAATAAAATATTGTGTTTATTTTTTTCCTACCGTACATGACATTCATGAAGTTCGTTAGAAATGCGAAAGAAGATGGCGCTTTGACAGTCCTATTCTTATTTGAAACGCATAGTATGTAAGTACATTTGGTTATTATTACAATTATTAGATTTAGTCGTTCTCTATATTATGTTATACTTAAGTCAATGTACTTACATATATGCAAAAACCATAATTAATAATATTCTGATAAGTACATAAGTTATATTGATTATATTACATAAATCATAAAAAAAGTATGTCGGTAATAATAAAATTTACCCAATGAAAGCATGTAACACAATAATTAATAATCAAGTAAGTAAACTATGTAAATCCATCTTTTTATGTGGTAAATTACATTTTGAAGAATTAAAGAAAAGTTTAAATTATTTACTGGTTTGTAATAACAGTGATGAAAACTTGTTTTATTTACAAAACAAACATTTTACTTAACCTTTTTATGTAGGAGGAACTCACCTAAGCGTGTAAAAATATAGTTAAAAGAAACCTTAACTGCGATATTATAAAGCAAAACCAATTATTCCTAAAACGTAAAAATACCTATTAAATACTTGTTAACAATCAACAGATCAACTTCACCACATTTCTGTGATCTTTGCATTCTTTGCAATGCAAATGTCATGGTTGGTTATTGTCTGTAAAGTTCGTACTATACTCTGTGGACCAGACTCTGTCTGATCTGATCGTAACTAGAGATGTGCTTAAATTATAAGCATTTTATAAAACAAGTTTTTAAAATTAAGCACATACGCTCACTTAAACTAAAAGCAGATAGAGTTATTAGCCTTTTTACATCAAGTACTAAAATAAGATTAGATAGTTCAAAATAACTAATTTGTATTAGTAGTCTTACACTTAACAGTTTCATTATGTACTTTAAGTAGTATAATAACTCAAGTTCTTATTCAGATAGTCCTTAACCTGCAAACACTGTAAAATATCGTTGAAAGTAAAAAAAACTGATGATCAATTTATTTATTTATTTATAATCAAGACTTACAACTATTTTTACAGGGTTAACCTAATGCAATTGTGAAGCAAACATAAATTAACTTAATTTCTATAACTAATTACTACTTAGTCTCTATAACTTTATATAATTATTAATATATCTCTAAATTTTTTAATATATCTCTATTGTAACCTTATCTCTATAACTAATCACATGTAATGTTACCCTTGTGAATTCACTCAGTGTACAAACAAAAATATCTACTTCTTCCGCCACAAAGTTAAGAAGGTAAAGCGCCCTCGTCAGAGGATCCTTCCCTAGCAGATAAGTGCGGCCTTGAGGAATTCCATTATCCACGATATGGTGTTGCCGTCTGATATGTTATCCGCAGAACTAATTTATTAATTACTCATAAGTAAGTAGGTATGTAATGTAGAACTGTGTGTTGAATATTGTTTTATTTAATCCCTTAATTTAACCTACCAATCTTATAATAACCCCGAAAGATCTACACCAAAATGTCAATGGTTTTACTATAAACTATTGGCAGCTATAATCACAGAACATTTATACTCAAAGGAGAAGAATGTCAACTTCATATAAAATTCGTGAGGAAACTTTTCCTAAGCGTGCGGCGCCATCTATCGGGAGCCAAAACTGCGGTTAAAATCAGCAGCGCGGGAAATTGTATTATTTTTTTTATTTAATAAAAACAAAGAGATATATCTATTTGTTTATTTTGTTGAAGGTTTAAATTAGGAAGGAGTGTATTTTCCGAGGTAATATAAATGAGGAGTTAGATTTAATAATAAAAAACTTCATTTCTTTTACAATTTATTTATGTAAATAATATTCATAATAAAAAATATTCACATTCTTCATTGAAACATTCTTTTCTACATTGAAACTCATTGTAACATAACAAAAACCCTATAGGAGTCACTCTCTCAGAACTGGAGTCAATAACGTTCAATTTCACAAAAACACTTTAACTAAGGAATAGGATGCTCGTGCAACGTTTTTAATGCAGGATAAACTTGTTATTTATCGAGATTTTTTATTTATTTACAAGATATTTAGGAATTTACAAAATAAACGGTTTCTTTTCTTGTAGTGTTGACTGTTGACAGCTCCATATAAACAAGTATTAGGTGGTTGCTAGGAAATGACATAACATTTCTATTTCATCTTTTCTCTCTGTCGTATCTAACAGCCCTAATAGAAACATTGTGTAGAACAGAGTTGACTCCCCCTGGCTATAATCATCCTTGAGCTTCATAGGCGTGAACTGTCACGCCTCTGAAGTTTCGTATTGTTAAAAAAACTTTTTCAAAAAAAGTACATGCAACCTGAAACCTAAGTTATCAATAAATTAAAATCTCTCCTGATAGAAAAATCATATTACAGTTTAAGCGAATATCTAAATGATTTAAATTATCATATTTATTTATTTAAATTTTAATTGCATTATAGGTACATATAGGTAAAGAAAAATAATAATAATAAATCATCATCATTTTTATATCTCATCCTATGGGTGTCGTAAAAACCGACTAAGGGAATAACCGTAACTACTATCTTTACGAAATAAAAAGAAGGAAAGCTTGAAATTAAACCCTATACCAATCCGTCTGGCCAGCGTGGTATTAATAGGCCAAGTAACCCTCCATCACGGGAGGAGGCCCGTTCCTGCAGTGGGACATTAATAGGCTGTTATGTATGAATGATGAATGAATTTTAATATTTATATTTAAAAATGTAAATTAATATGAAAAATGTAAATAAAGAGATAATATAATAAAATAACAGTGTAATCATAAGATTATACATATTTCTATATCAGGTTAGTATGCCCGTATTGCTATGCCCGACAGGGTCCATAATGATCTAATATTATTTTTTAAGTTACCGCCTAAGTAAACATTGTGGAATGGAATAAATATATTGAATATTGAGAATTTATAAGAATTTAGACGAAAACGCTACCGTAAAAACAATAAAAAAGAAGATTGAAAATATACGTACATACGAGTTATGGAAAAGAATTTAAATACATATCTCTCTCTAGACATTCGTGTATAAACTGAGTTAGGCCCCAATACGCAGGGAAGTGTAATAAGTGCCGCACTAACTAGGGTACACGCCCACTCTAACTTGGAATTTACACTCTGTCTATAAAGTCCTGAAAATAAATGAGGCCGCCACTGTGCTACACGTAGCAACCCTATTTAGTCTGAGAAAATAGTTTTCATACTAGTAATTTTTTGAAATAAAATAAGTAATTTTGAAACACATTATATCTAATACTCAAGTAAGAAATTCACACAACTCATAATGAGATAATTCATTTCATTGGTTGAAACCCTAAGTGATTGAGAAATTTGAATAATTGTTATAGCATGACCTATTAGAATGGTATGGGTATTAGAATAAATTAACGGATTGAATCAGAGTAATAAAAACGCATGTACACAGTTAACAAGGAGATTTATTCATCGCTTTCATCGTAGGATTTTTTAAATATTCGATGTTGAGATAACTTTCGTTGCCACCTTCATCGTCATCACTAAAGCTTTTTTTGCTGCTGCTATTATCGTCAGTATTTGCCCACAGGTGACGTCCTCTCTAGTAGTATTCTGATTGGAGCTTCTCGACGCGATGGCAACTGTTTTTCCAAGTTTCAGCTGTGATGCTGCTGAAGGCCCTTTTAGAAATTGCCAACATTTCGTGACCTGCGGGAACATAAATAGTTACTTGTTAGTGATTATTTTATAAAATATTCTGATATTTTATATATCAATTCATCATCATCATAATACTTGGCCTACTGGTACCACGCTGGCCAGACGTATTGGTATAGGGTTTTATTTCAAGTTTTCTTTCTTTTTATTTCATAAAGATAATATTCACGGACAGTCTCTTAGTCGGTTTTTACGACACCCATGGGATGAGATGGGGTGGTGATATAATGTATTATTCCTTCGTCACTACACGGAAACTACTGATTTACTAACTATACTAATATTATTATTAAAAAAGATTTGATTATTGGTTTATTTGGAGGGGCGTGTAGGGGGCAAAGAGGAGTAGAAAGGGAAAATAGGCTAGAAACTATTATTTTAACTATTTTATACAGTTAATAATGAGAAAAAGTACTATACAAAAGAATATGCTTTATTATAAAGGTTACCTTGTATGAAGAATGATAAATAATGTCTTTCCTTAGTTCTTCAGGCAAATCTCGATTTTTATATTACTAGGGCATTTCTTGTAGGCCTATTGCATTTAAAATTTTGCGTAGAACTTCAAGACTACAATTAAAATCCATCACAGTTCTAGCTATCACCTGCAACTATCTGAGGGTTGGTTGGAGCCTGAAATTTTACAAAAATTATGTTGATTGAACATTTGATTATACTTTTACAATAAATTTAGACATACCTAGACACAAAATACAGGCAAAGAATGGGATGGAAAGAATAACTGCAATACCTAACTAAAATTTATTCAGTGTTAAATATTAACTAACAAGATATCATTTAACATGGAGTTACTAAGAACTAAATAATAAAAAAAAAAAAATATATTGCAATTAATTATTCATTGTCGACAGACCAGTTGATGCGAAAGTGACATACTTAGTTTAGTTATTAACCGTAATATAGACATAAAGCAATTAATTCAAATTCAAAATTGGGATAAATCTTGACTGAATTATACTAATGCAACTGATAATGTATCAACAGAATAGGTCGTACTACAATATTTCTTACTTTCAATGACAATCTTACCTAAAACTATGCTATGTACGCAATGCCTGTTTTTGGTCTCTAAATCGCAAATGGAGTGAATATATTACTTGAGACAGATTACAAAACACAGTAACACGATTACATACCCATCAAAGTTGCAGTTCGCCCATAAATATCATCCAAAGCACATAAAATTTAAGCAGCTTCGTGCTCCGTCAAACATCGTTAAAGAACTTTAAAAATCACTTCCCACGTGCCACTTTGATTTACTCTACTCATTCTTTATGTTGTTCTTCGTAAGTCAGTATTAGTTTATTGTAGATTAATGAACTTATAAAAATCACAAAATAAAAACCGTTCCGCAACTTCTACTCGATGACAGCTCATGTACAAGTCTATTTTGAATTTCAGTGTTGCCAGACACATGAACAATTTAGTTCCTCAAACTTTAATTTCTTGACTTTATAGACAACCTATACCTTGAAATTGGATAGTGTAATAAGCCTTTTACAAGTCAACAAAACAGACACCCCCTTACTCATAAACGCCTCTTACTTTAAATCACTGTTTAGCGAGATTTTTATTACGAAAACCAACCTTATACCGATCAATTTAAGAGTCTATGCTAATTAATCAATTGACTAAAATTTAAGAGGCGTTTATAAGTAAGGGGGCTAGTCCTTAACTTGTGGTATTTTACAATCACTGGTTTAGATAGGAGTCCGAATCCTTTTTATTTCTTCTGCCTACCTGTCATTCGTGCGTGTTGCTGAATGCTGAATCAAACTGACTTGTAGCGATGCGCAATTTAAATCTTTGAACTGATCAGGGATTTATAAATCTTTTGGTCCTAAAGAGTTATATCCATCTTTTAAATCTTCAACTCCTTTAAATCTATGTAATTATAGTGACAGCCGAACGAACAAATATGCATTATGAATCTATTAACTCTTAACACGACGTAGATAAGAAACATTTTAACTTGTTTGTTAATATTTCACTGTGAAGCTTGATGATTTGTTTACCGAGTTCAGATTCCGAGAAAACAATGTGTCATTCTGCACGTGTTCAATGCAATTAAGGATAACAAAAGCTTAACCGACCTGTTCGAAACTTCAAAGTCTTTTGTTACCTGATAACATAACATAAACAATAATACCGATAATAAATTAAAGTTATAGTAGTTACCATTTTGAAATAAATTGAATTATACAACATAGATTTAAAAATGTCTAATAATTAGTGATAGGTAAAAAAAAAATTAATGTGATAATATAAATATAATGTTATGTAATAATTAATCCTTAGATACATTATTAAGTACTTTATTTGAATTGAATTGTATTATAATAAAAAGATTATTATGCAATTAATACGTAATGTTCAATAATTAGTAAGTAAATGTAATTTTTTTAAATATAATATTATAAATATATGTATTGTAATAATTACTTAATAATAATATGCAGATATAGATATTTAGATATATCATGTAAAATATTGTAAATGTTGCATTCTATTAAAGCGGAATAGGGCGATCCTACTCTTATGTAATATCTTTTACATTAACCCATGTTCGCAATAAAAAAATTACTGTCTACAGATATGAACACATTTCTTCCTAATAGAAAATGGCGTATCGCTATAAAAAGCGTTTCAAGTTGGACTCACTTCAACGTTACCAGGAGTTTATTTAAATTTAATATATTTATTTATTTCACTAATTACACAAAAAGCGAAAAAAAAACCTCGACCGTGACTAATAGGTATTTTAACTTTTAACTTTTAATAAACCAGCTAGCACAATGCAATAGGATATTAATCCTAAATTTTAAAGTACCTATTTGAAATTAAAACAACAGGGCCCACATTTAAAAAAATATGTAAACAAATCAACGAAGTTCATCAGCAGTGACATTTGATTTTGCACTTTATAACAAACGCAAACGAAGTAGTTTCCTATGCACGTCAAAGTTCAACAGTAAATCTTATTCATCCATCAAAATCAAATCATTCTTTTTCTTTTTGATTCATATAATTCCGCAATCAATCTACATCCTCAATCTACATCTCCTTAAACAATCATCAGCAGTGACATTTGATTTTGCACTTTATAACAAACGCAAACGAAGTAGTTTCCTATGCACGTCAAAGTTCAACAGTAAATCTTATAATTCCGCAATCAATCTACATCCTCAATCTACATCTCCTTAAACAATCATCAGCAGTGACATTTGATTTTGCACTTTATAACAAACGCAAACGAAGTAGTTTCCTATGAACGTCAAAGTTCAACAGTAAATCTTATAATTCCGCAATCAATCTACATCCTCAATCTACATCTCCTTAAACAATCATCAGCAGTGACATTTGATTTTGCACTTTATAACAAACGCAAACGAAGTAGTTTCCTATGAACGTCAAAGTTCAACAGTAAATCTTATTCCGCAATCAATCTACATCCTCAATCTACATCTCCTTAAACAATCATCAGCAGTGACATTTGATTTTGCACTTTATAACAAACGCAAACGAAGTAGTTTCCTATGCACGTCAAAGTTCAACAGTAAATCTTATAATTCCGAAATCAATCTACATCCTCAATCTACATCTCTTTAAACAAAAAGGAACCATAACGGCAATGATTTAAAGATGTAATTGAAAAACAGGGGAGTTAGTGAGTGAATACATCTTTTGTAAGGATATACATCTTTTTTATGAGTCACTCCTGAGTTACACAGTGACTTGTGTTCTGTGGAAATGACTGATTCGCACTCAAACTAAATTTTCATTCTATCTAATTCTAATTACCATCAGACCACCGTCACGCCGTTATTAATCCAATCACTTTTGGTAATTTTGTCAGTTTTCGCCAAGAATTAATGATTTTATATTAAGTACGGCGCGTGGTTCCTTTTAACAATATCTCAAGGGAGAAGAAGCAACTATTGTTATTAAAAACTTTTATTAGGTGAGATTGAGACGTTTCTACATGGTTATATTTTGTGCTTTGACATTTTTATCTTTTACTGTGCTTTATAATTTATAAAGTTTCTTTAGATTTTTTTAAATTTGAGTTCTGATACTGGTGGGTTATTATTAATATTAATGTACATCTGACGAAGTGCTGATTTTAAATAAAATATTGCGAGAGTTTAGAAAATTGACTATTGTCAATATAGTTGTATTATGTGTTGCTTAATATGGCTATAGCATTAAAGCGACAAAATACCACACGTATTTTGTCACTGTTTTGCTATAGCCAAGTTATTTACTGATCATTTTTGTGTATAATATAAGTACATAATTAATATGTTGAGTTGTACTCACATATATCTTGTGCACCATTTACTTTAGTAGGTAATGTTCTGTTGTGTTGTTCCTGTCAGATATTAAGATATCTACTAAAATATTTACTGTAAGCAGTAAATGTTTTAAAGTGAAAGTATGATTATCACATTATGTAAACTGACTTACAATAATTGTAAGTTACATTTCAAATTATTTAAACTAATCTTTGTACTTAGCTACTTTAATAATCCTTAGCTCATAACAGTGTTTACATTTATCTTTTTAGTTTTGAATAGTGTTTTGAGAGAAGAACTTCTTCTTCTATACTTGGTAGGAAATTAAGATGGAAGTAACTATGTCATTGATTTATTTATTAGTTCTTCTTGGTTCTACTTAGTTTAGTATAATAATGATTAGTCATTCATGAAACTAATAATGATTTAGTTCAAAAAATAATTTGGTTAGGTTTGGACTGTGACAATTAAAACGCAAAGGCGAGCAAGCAAAGCGAGTGTGGCACGGCAGCGGCCTCCAAGCACCACTTTCTTAATTTATTAAAAAAAGATTTAAGTCAAACTTATAATCTCTTTTCGATTTCAACATAGATTATATCATTATTTTATTTATTATTAGGTTCACCAACTGCTATTTACATTAAAACCTTTCCTTCTTATTTTAACTTTCCTATTATAACTCTGTATTACCCCTTTGGAAAGATGACTCTACATAATGAATTGTATTATCTCTGAATTCTGTTGTATAATATTTTTATTCGTAGACTGTAAACTAAATTAACCTAAGCCATGGTCTCAAACAAACTTTAATGTTTGATACACTATAATTTAAAATGTGATTTCATTTATGTAAGTTACCAATTTTAACAAAATTGGTCCTGTTGATTATTTTGTACATTATTTATCTTTGTATATAACAACACTGGCATTAAGGATAGAGTGAAATCAGCAACCTCATCAGCAACTGAAAAGGTTTATGCTTAAATTCAGTGTTATACTACACCAGTGTATCTGTTTAACTGTAGTACAAATATAGTATAATTTCAGGACCCTACAAGTACTTAAAGAATGGCTCGTGGACAACAAAAAATTCAATCACAGGCCAAAGCGGCAGAAAAAGCATCTAAGATGAAGAAACAACAGGGTCACAGTGCCACAGACCAGAAGAAAGCTGCACAAAAGGCCTTGGTCCATGTCTGCGCTGTGTGTAAGGTATTTATTTATAATGTTGTTAGTTACCATCACATTCTTTACTCCATACACATTCACACATCAATCTTCAGAACAACTTTTCAGTTGAATATCAAATATACACACCTCAACAAAGTCTAGGGATATTTTGTACAAAGTACAAACCAAATTTTTTTGAGTATCACAAAACTCAAGAAAATTGTTTTTTTTAAATTCTATAATAGAATTAAAAAAAAACAATTTTCTTGAGTTTTGTGATACTCAATTCACCTTCGGTACAACAAAGTCACAATTAGCTAAATAGCCAAAATTGAGTTAAGTACGCCAAATTGTCTAAAAACCGTGCCTTCATTTGGAGAAACAAAAACACCCGTGATAAGTTCTCAAAATTCTACTAGATGGCGTAAGTGCCTTTGTGGTTACTACTGCTGTTTTCTAAAACTTTGGGTCTACAGCGTCTGATTGGTTAGTAGTGCCCCCGCTTCGGCGACGGTTTGTTGTGTCTTGGAACTACAACCGCATTAAGGTATTTATGACCTTTGTTATTCTCGCATATTGGAACAACAAAAACTCATCTCATCATAAATTATAAAACTAAATTTCGGTCTGGTGCAACATAGTCACAATTGAGGGCATTTTATTTTGTTTCGCTTTTATTTCACGTTCTTTTAGTAATTTTAAAATTTTCTTTGTCTACAAAACGTAGCGAAAGAAATAAACAACATAATTTTATTCAGATATAAAACCTCCTATATAAAGAAATTCAGTAACAAAGGTAGCAAGAAAAACAGTACTCTCCTGTAAAATAACAAAATGAGCTGATGTGACTTTGTTGCACCGAAGGTGCGTATTGATGAAAACTTAGAGAATTTAAAAAATAAAATTAAAAATAAAAGATTTTTAACGTACCTAGTCAAGCTACGTTTTAGCCGCGTAAATCTTTTATTTTCGAAAATTTAATTTACCAACAGTAAGTTTTGACTGCTTTTTTGTGTAAAATTTAAGTTTTATGACAATTTAAGCGTTTATTTCGAATGAATGATATTGTGTGCATAAAGCAGCGGCGCCATTTCATCATAGAGGAAATGTTCAGGGCAGTAGGCATGCTCCCAGCTGCGGGTACTAAGCGTAGTATTGCTGAAGAGATTGGAACAATACAAAATATGAAACAATTATGGTTTGGGCGGGAATTCGTGTCGGTCGAAGAACAGACCGCGTTTTGATCAGAAACACCATGGCGGCTGAAAAATAACTTAACGAGGTGCTAGTACTAATAATCTACCCCCGTAGACTACAATTGGGCCAAATGTTTAAACTCATGGACGACAAACACCTGTCTGCATAAAGCGAGATTGATGACAAGCTGGTTGCAGAAGCACGACGTATCGATTTTATGCTGAACCACTCAATCGCTTAACCTCAAAACCATAAAATACGCGTAGGACATGTTCAAAAGAAGGGCTTTGATGAGTTTTCCTGTGTGAAATTGCGATGGAAGGGCAACTTTTTTTGTATCCTAGTCGGACGTGGAACAATATACCGCACCAAGATATGTATACCTTAATCCAAGCATGAAAAACCACTGCAGGCCCGTTATTTACGGTTTTTTTTAATATACTGACTACTGATTACTCACTAAAAAGTTAAAACAGATTAATTTTCGCTTATTTTCACTTTTGCTTAAGAAACACATGCCTTGTTAGTTTTATTATTTTCCAAGTTTTTTATTTATTTGAATAAAAAATTATTTACGAAAAACTAATACTTTTGTTTAATTCTGAATTGTAGCCTGATAAATTGCCTTTATAAAAATATAAACATGTTGCATGTTATCTTTAATAATTTTAGCCCTCCGGCGCCAGGGGTCTACTTCTCAAACTGTCTATTTCGCATCATTACCCACTTCTCTGTTTGACTACTTCGCTAACTGCCTACTTAGCAAACAGCCTGTTTCGCATTCCGCCTACTTTTCAATTGAACTACTTCGCAAACTGACTACTTTTTTCTTTAATGTCATCTTCGGACAGTTAATAACATAATAGCAATAGAATGCACATTCGTTACCTCCTTGCTAGAGGAAATTACTGGCCACTTTATTTTTGATATATCCTTCATTTATTTTCCTGTAATGACTAATAAGATGAAATAATGTCATATCAATGTCATTGTGTATTCAGTGCGTTAGTTTATTAAAAGGGAATAGTATTTTGACTGTGTACGTAATGGATTTGCAATTTACTAAGAACCAAGTCGGTCGTATTTCCTTGTTACAAGAAGGCTACAGGTACAATTTTGAAAAAACAAACAAGTCTGGCAGTACACTGTGGCGCTGTGCCAATCGTAGTTGCTGCAGTAGTACCATTACATTAGACCAATCCAAAACTAAAGTCCTCAGATCAAGCGACAAGAACCCTCATACGTGTTCTCCCGATCTAAACAGAAACAGAATTCTATCGGCTATAGAAAAAACAAAAAGCGATGTCTGTGATAATTTTG
Organism: Schrankia costaestrigalis; assembly: GCA_905475405.1. Taxonomy (NCBI): domain Eukaryota; kingdom Metazoa; phylum Arthropoda; class Insecta; order Lepidoptera; family Erebidae; genus Schrankia; species Schrankia costaestrigalis. Next base: position 94,601 of record FR997827.1, read on the forward strand.
ATCCAATCCAAAAAAATTATGAAAGTAACATTGAACATTTAAAACTTGATTGCTGTGTTCCATCATTTTTGTCAGTAAAAAATACGTTATATAGAGCCAGAAAAAAATTTCTAAATACCGATCGTTTAATATTTTCAAACATCCAGGAAGTTTACGTTCCTAGCGGTTTGGCGAAGAATTTTTTAATTTGTGAAGACGGTGATATAGAAAAAATTTTAGTTTTCTCTACACCCTTGGCGAAAAAACAGATAAAGGGAAAACCTGGCAGATTTTATGGCGATGTCACGTTCCGTTGTGTACCGTCACCGTTCTATCAATTATACACTATCCATTTTGATTTGGGTTCCACGATTGAAAGTGTTAACGTGAAACCAATTATTTATGCGATGTTACCTAACAAAAGTGAAATAACATACACGCTTTTTTGAGATCCTAAAAGAAAAATTAAAGGTTGAGATGACAGATTTCAAATGTGATTTTGAAAGTGCGGTTATAAACGCTGTGCAGACTGTTTATCCACAATGTAAGGTAACAGGATACTACTATCATTTTCAAAAAGCCATTTGGAGAAAGTATAAGCAATTAAAAATACAAGGCCATGGTGGACGAAAAATGTTAAGATGGACCACACACTTGCCTTTATTGCCGTCACATTTAATCGAAGAAGGGTGGAGGGTTATTTTGAATAATGTCCCAGAGCTTACTAATCCGATTATGGAGTTCAAAATTTACTTTGAATCCCAGTGGCTGAGAAAAGTTTCTGCGGAGATCCTGAGTTGTGCACACCAATTGCATCGTACAACAAATGTTCTAGAAGGTTGACATAGGCGTCTAAATGCCAGGATACCTAAAAAGCCAACTTTCTTCTCATTTGTTCATAAACTGCGCAAAGAGGGAAAACATTTCAATTTTGAAATTCAAAGATGTTTGTACCACCCTTTGAAAAAAAACCGCAAGAACTGTGATATACAATTTGATCAAAAATTAGAAAAACACGTGTGCCAATTAGAAGCTACCGAAATAACAATTATAGAATATTTACAAAAAATTGTTTATATGCGATTAAAATTTAATTAGTGTTTTTAAGTTTTTCTTTGTTTGCATGCGATTGAAGGTTTATTAGTGTTTTTAAGTTTTTCTTTGTTATTACATTACAATTTAAGTTTAATTTCATTTTAAGTTTGTTTGGTTAATAAAAATAATATAATACAAAACGTAACGAACAATTTTCTATTTATCAGTACTTAGTTCGTTCTTTGACAAGTAGGCAGTTTGCGAAGTGGTCTCTTTGAGAGTAGGCGGAATGCGAAATAGACTGTTTGATAAGTAGGCGATTTGCGAAGTTGTCTCCACGAAAAGTAGTCAAAATGAGAAATAGACAGTTTGAGAAGTAGACCCCTGGCGCCGGAGGGAATTTTAGAGATAATTGAGTAAATACCAAATATCCCTAGACTTGAGGTGTGTATTACCTGCATAATTACACAAGAGTTGTCTTGAATGAATATAATTATATTTGTATTTAAGTTTATCAATGACATCATGATATTACTGAAGCTTTATTATACTACTACCTGACGCGTGCCCACTTTGATGAGCGGCGAAAAAAAACGCGTCATCTTTTTATACATATTTAATTACTGCTCCACTCCTATTGGTCATAGCGTGATACTATATAGCCTATGACACTCCCCGATATTCTATTCAAAACAGAAATAATTTTTAAAATTGGTTCAGTACATAGATCTAGAGATTACCCCCTAGGTAATCTCTAGAACCAATTCATCCAACGTCATATACACATATCACCGAGGCCGCAGAACTTGTGTGATCCGCAAATGATTGTCCTGATGTTCTTTGTGTCCTATGAATTGATGTTTGTACAGTCCTAACGACGCAGGACTTGATCTCTAGTGTAGGAGTTGTCTTTATTTCTTTCCCAGAGGTTCTTTTTGTGAGCCGAGGTATCTAAAAACAGTAGTTTCGACGAACAGGGTTTACTGCAAAAGGTGTTATATAAGGACAGTGATATCTGATAACAGTGATTCCTGTGTACCGAGATATCTACGAACAATGTTTTCTATGAAAAAAGTTTTCGGCGAAACGTGCTTTCTAGGAATAGAGATTTCTATGAGCCATGTTTTCTGTGTACGGTCATATCGTACAAGCGTGTTTCTGTATTACGTTCCACACTTATGCATTCTTGGTTGTTGCATTCTGTTGTCAATTTGATGGCCACAGTTGTAACCTAACCCACAGGAGTCTATTCTTTGAAAGTATTTTCCAAAACATAATTTATTCCGTAACATCATGTATCATTTTAAAAGTAGGTATGCCATGTAGCATTCTGCCAAACAATAAATATGGTCAATAATGCTTATACCTCTTAAGCATTTCATTTTGGAGTAGCTCAGAAAAAAATAAGAGTTTTTTTAGAAACCGGAATTTTCCAGTCTCGCCGTCTACGCAAGTAGCGGTCAGTGGTCACGCACACCTATTCAGAATTGTGTAGTAGTGCCACCAAAGCTTCTTACCAACAACAACATAAACTTGTCTCATTACAATAGGTATTTATATGTTTTAAACTTTCGACAATGATTAACTAAAGATAATAGTTATATTTTTATGTTAACAGGCACAGATGCCCGACCCTAAGACATACAAACAGCATTTCGAGAATAAGCATCCCAAGAACGAGCTACCAGAAGACTTAAAATCTGTCTAGCACTGTTCTACATTTTATTTTTATTTAACTATTAAGAATTGTAAAAATATCTTCTAACTGAAACTGCATTTGTTTATTTCATTATGTTAATACTATGGTTCTTATTACTAAATGATATGAACACTTCATTAAACTGTTTACTTTATAAATCGTGTTTCACTCTAACTAACTATTTGCAATTTTATTACTCTTTTTATAGGGTGTACATGACAATGGTGCATACATTTTTACACGAGGTAGAGCATAATTTTACTCGGCAGAAACAAAACGCGCACCGAGGGTTCCGTGCAAACCTATTTATTTTCCCGCCAAAATGTGATGACGTCAGGGCTCAGCTGTCAAAATATTAATTTTCCTAATACTATTATAAACACGGGTCTTACTTGCGGAATATACTTATTAGCCTAGATATTAGTAAGATAAATACCTAGGTTTTTTTCCGACGCACGTTTCGGCCGACTTGCAAGGGCCGTGGTCGAATAATAGATTATATCCTACTACATGGAATCCAGTCATCACCAAGTGTAAACATCATCACAGTATTGCAGCTCAAAAGCCAGGAGACGTCATAAATGTAGTGTGTCAAAATACCTACAATACGGCGAATACTCAAAATGTCAGCCAAGTGAGGGTAGATTCCATTCCCCGCACTTCACAAAGACGACTCTCAGCTGACAGTAGTGTTGCCGAACTATCGATAGTGATACTATCGATTGTTTCTGTCCAAAATCATCTACTACATCGATAGTATCGATTGTATACTTTACGTCAGTACTGACATGCATCAATAGTATCGATAATACCGATAGTATCGAAGCTCGTAAAGATAATATTATCTACTATTGTGTTTATGTAAGTTTTATTGTGTAATTTTGTATGTATTGCTGTAAGTGTGCCATACTTTAAATAAACAGTATTGTTTCAGAGAGCTTCGATAGTATCAATACTATCGACAATTTTACAGTATCGATAGTGGCTTATATTTATCTCTTACGAAGGCTTTCGATTGTGTTGATCACTCAATTTTGTTGTGCAAATTGAATGCATATGGCGTGAGAGGCAATGCTTTGGACTTGATTGCATCATACCTCTCTGGAAGAAAGCAATGCACACAATGCACGTAGGCTATGTCCAAAATTAAGAAAAGATACAAATTATTTATCAGAATATAGGGATATTATCCTGGGTATCCCACAAGGTAGTGTGCTTGGACCACTTTTGTTTAATGTATATATAAATGACCTTCCGAAAATAACGAAACATCCCACCATTTTATTCGCTGATGATAGTACTATTGTATTTACGGGAAAGGATAAATCGAATCTGGAATCTGACATACACAATACTCTTGATGATATAATGCAATGGCTGACATACAACAATTTGAAAATTAATTTAAGTAAGACCCACATAATGACATTTAAAAATAGAATTCCATTAGTTAGTAATATTGACATTCATTATAAAGGTGTTTCAATCCATGAAGTCGAAACTACAAAATTTTTGGGACTGAACATAGATAATAATCTAACCTGGAATAGTCACACTGAGATGTTATGTTCAAAATTGAATAGCCAATCTTACGCACTACGTAAACTTACAAAGAAAGTTAATCAGGACACAATACTTACAGCTTATCATGGTTTCGTAGGGTCAATATTAAGGTACGGCATTTTGTTTTGGGGTAACTGTACTCAAATAGATCAAATATTTATATGTCAAAAGAAATGTATAAGGGCAATGTGCTGTCTCCAGCCACTAGATAGTTGTAAACCTTATTTCCAGAATAATTTGAGAATACTAACTGTTTCGTGTTTGTATATATATGAATTAGTAACATTTGTCAAAAGTAATTTAGGATTGTATGAAAATTATACAAGTAGGCGCCATCAACGTAAGATTCATTGCCCTCAGCATAGTACAACATTAATGAATAAAAGTATTTTATGTATGGCACCTCGAGTCTATAATCATCTTCCTAAGAATCTGTTGGAGATTGAGAACCTCCTTGCATTCAAAGGCAAAGTGAAGGAGTTTTATTGGTAAAAGCGTATTACTCGGTTGATGAATACATTAGAGACATCAACTAATAATAAAATTATTGTTTTGTATGTCTACTGTTTTTTATAAATCTCAAAGGAGAAAAAGATATTAATATGTATACCTATAGCAAGACATTTTTAGTTTTTTATTTAGGTATATTAACTGTTTATTATAATTTAATATTGACTGTAAAAATAAATAATTTACCATTAATATAATTTACTAGTTTTGATTTTTACATTTAATTTGATTGTTTTGTAGAATAAAATCTTATTGTACTTATTATTATATGTCATACTGAAAGGTTCAATATGGTGATACTTTTTAAAAAAACATTTATATGTACTACAACAATGTAATGCCCACCCATATTATGCAAATAAATGATTATTGATTGATTATTGATCGATAGTACCTATTGCAATAATATATTGCGCAGGTATAAGAATCAATGATGATAAAGACCATTATAAACTATATATTTTACTGGTCTCTCGTTGGCAACGTGTAGGTTTTTGATGTTAGCTGCTATTTTGTATTTTGTTATTTTTACCTGAGATAGATAATTTTACGCCGAGATTTCCATAGCAAGATGGACGGAAGGAAGTAAATAGATTCTCGTTTACCTATAATGTAAATATGTTGCGGTATACAAGAGAAACCAGGGAAAGTAATGGAGTATATTTTTGCGTTTAAATTACATAAAGTTATGGGTGCAAATAAATACTATTTCATTTAAGGTCAAGGGGGGGAATACCGGCATATTTCATTTTTTTTTAATTTTGTTTGACCGTCTAGGAGTACTTATTGAACCTAACTTACTTTTTTGTAACGTATGTCATAAAGGATATTCTTCTTTACAAATTCCATTAATCATCAATACCCTAATATAATCCATTGCGAAATTAAAGACAATTTTATAAAATTTAGTCTGTTGACGAACTTTCCCGATTTTTTGGGGTAAGTCCGTCATATAGTTGTTTTTTAGTGAAATTTAATGTTTTATCGAGTACGTTTATGATATGAATACGTAAAAATGTATGCTTATCAAAAGTAAATTCTCAAATCTTAGATATAAGGTACGATTTCCATTGAATTGCAGTAAAATCATAAAACGGGGTAATGCCGTCATATTGATTAGGCCAGGGGTTGTAAACATATTATACATACCTACCCACTAGGCAGGTAAGGCTGTTAGAATGTCAATGTGTAGATAAGTAAAACAATATTTAATATAATTAAATGGGTTTATTTTAAAATATTTGTACTGAATCAGTCTTTAAGTATAAGTAAAATCACAGTAAGTATTTAAACGAAAGTAATTAAACATATAACTGTTGATATCGTTCGAAATCAACTAACAAAATGTGTTGACTACAGAGTATATTATTGCTTACTGCTCGCACCGCATCTTCTAACTTTTCTTTTGGATATGATGCTTTATCAGTTTTCCTTTTATAATTCCGCACCATTTTGATGTTTACCTAAAAATAAAAATAACACATTATGTGATGAAGAATATTAGTACCTACTCGTAAATCAAATTGGTTGTTACTGCAACCACTAACTACCAATTTGATTCACCGCTTAAGGAAAAGTAGACTTAAATAGTGAGGTCTAGTAATAAAAGTCTAGTAAAGACTTTTTTTTACTTACCAACGATAATGTTTAGTCAAATATTATATTATTTATTATAAACTTATGGATTAGTGGTAGGTAAAATAATATCTACAAACAGTTGTCTACTGGGAAAAAAATACACTACAACAAAAGGTTTACTATATCTGGAACGGGACAAGACCGGCATATGACGGCATTTCCCTAAACCAGTATACGCCATTACCCCAACATTACTTTTTGAGGTTAAGTTATTTTGCCGGCTAATATTTCTCGAAAAATTGCACATATTCACTTGAACACATATGAAACTATAAATTTAGAACACAATGTAGCCACTTACCGTATAAACACCTGTGAATTTCTTGTTTTCCACACCGAATTTTGGTAAAACTTATGATATCACTTACTTGACTACCGCCATAACTGACACTAAAGTTTTTGAACTATTTTTTTACTGCTGTGAGAGTCGTAGCGACATCTGTAATTTGATGGCAGAACCAGCAAGAGACACTGTTTTACCCACATACACTATAACTGCTGTAGGTGGTTAAAAAAGCGCGCAAACGAGACGTGGACGGACTTAACCCGCTGCCGGAATTCCCCCCCTTGACCTTAATTTTATAAATTATTTTAATCTACAATATGAGGTTGACAGTCCCTTCGCGACCACGGCCCTTGCAAGTCGGCCGGAACGTCGGAGAAAAACCTAGGTATTTATATTACTAGTATTTAGGGTAATTAGTATAGACCCGTATAAAATAGTATTATGTAGGTATACAAGTCGCGATAGTTTAAAATCTATTATTAATTTTCCTGCCAAAATGCAATGATGTCAGGACTCAGCTGTCATAAAATTAATTTTCCCGCCAAAATTCTATGACGTCACAAGTTATCTGTCAAAAATTCTATGACGTCACAACTCAGCTGTCAAAAGATGTTTTCCCGCCAAAATTCTGTGACACCACGACTTAGCTCTCAAAAATTCTATGACGTCACGACTCATCTGTCAAAAATTCTGTGACGATTTAGCTGTCAAAAATTATGTTCGTATTTGCCCACAGGTGACGTCCTCTCTTGTGGTCACGAACGTATACTATAACGTAGTATTCTGATTCGAGCTCGACGCGATGGCAACAGTTTTTCCGAGTTTTAGCTGTCATGCTGCTGAAGGCCCTTTTTAGAGATTGCCCACATTTTGTGACCTGCGGGAACATAAATAGTTACTTTTGATAAGTGACAATTTTATAAAATATTCTGATAATTTATATACCAATTAAATCTATGGTAATATTATTATTAAAAAAGATTTGATTAATTGTTTATTTGGAGGGGCGTATAGGGGTTAAAGTGGAGTAGAAAGGGGAAATAGGCTAGAAACTATTATTTTAACTATTTTATACAGTTAATATTGAGAAAAATTTCTATACAAAAGAATATGCTTTATTGTACGGGTTGCCTTGTATGAAGAATGATAAATAACTTGTGTTCAGTGTTGCCAGACACATGAACAATTTAGTTCCTCAAACTTTAATTTCATGACTTTATAGACAAAGTAGATGTAAGCGTATTGATTGTTGTACTGATTACTACTCATATAATGATATATTTTATTGTAAAGGCTATGAAACTGTAACATTATGTTACGAAGAGATCACTGCTTCCCAAAATACAGGGTTGCCTAGTTTGGGAGTCAGAGACTTATTGTTAGACCATTCCCGTATAGCCTGAATTTGCAATATTTTTAGTAATCAAAATCATTGTTAATATTGTGGCTTTTTTAAATAAATAAATTATAGACAGCAAAGTAAATGACCTAAGCGTGTTCCGTAGAGGCCTAACAAAAAAAAAACTCAAGTCAAGTCAATTTGTCAATTGTCAGTTGTCACAACAATACAATAGCATAACCTAAAATTGCTGCACTACCTTTATCAGTAAAAGGTCTTTATTTTATGAAAACAGAATCACCATGTGGCTGTTACTAAATTATATTATTTACGAATCAATTACTACCCGATGAAAACATTAATTTGTGTATGAATATTAGATAACCTGTACATACTAGCTGCATGGTGTGCACTTCAATACTTGTTTATAGATATAAAACATAATATTAATAATGCTGGTTTTAAGTCGTACGCGTGGTTTAGTGTACCGTTCCGCTACCCTTAGAAGTTATGTCAGTTCAAAGTCGAGTGAAAAATCACCTCTGCGCCGACTGTTAGATGATGCGAGCTCATATGGCGTAACAGAATCAGAAACATTAGACCCAGAGTTACAATGGGCTACACAGCCATACACCAAAAGACTAGAAGATGAACGATCAACGCCAGAGCGCGTGGATCCTCGCGATACGACTATACTGCTGTTTCCGGGGCAAGGGTCACAGAAAGTTGGCATGGGTCGGCAACTGTTACATATACCTGCTGCTAAGGAGTTGTATGAGTTTGCATCTAGTGTAGTTGGGTAAGTAAATGTATCTGGCCTCAAATTATTATAAAAGTTAAGTGGCACAGATTAATTCTACCATTAACTCATCAACTTCCAAACAAATAAAAAATGTAATGTAATAACAATAATATGGATTACTATATCCACATTTAATTTACTCATTCGTTCTTTTTTTTTAACCTGGGTCTAAATTTAAGCTGCACCAATAGGTCAAGCAAAAACATTGTTATAATAGTTAAATATGTGGTCTAGTGTATCCTAAACCTTCTCAATATTGCAATAATGGGTATAAATCACCAAGTGATTTAATCTAATTAATGGACCCCATGAAATGTGCCAATTTAGTGCAATATTATGGCAACATAATGAAGTGAATAAAACTTGCAAAGAGATAAGTCTGAGCTTTCTATTTTTGGTGATCCCCAACTTTACTCTTCCTGGTTGGAGCAAAGGATTTGAGACAGATATTCATTGTGAGACCTTGCTGCCGGGACTTAGCTTGTTATATCTGGCATCCCGACATATTCCATTCCACCATCACCAGCTTTTTATTATCATCTTATGTGTTATATTTGGCCCTTTCTCAGATGATAATTATTAGTCCAATTAAATGTTTATTGCCAACAAGCTCTATGGCAGTTAATTTATTTTTTCTTTTAGTTCTCATTTAGTCTTGCAGGTCAGCTCCTTATTTAGTCTTATCTTTGTAAAAGAATACATAGTGTAAGTGCATCATACATTGATTATTGTTGATTAAGAATGATTGCAACACCCTTAATGTTCGGCATATTTGCAGTACTAGAACAGTGAGGATGAAGGGAGGAACGTGCTCCTTCTTATTACACTTAAACATCCAGCTTTATAAAACACATGAAGTAGCTGGTAGTATGTTTCACATTTTTATTAGTGAGGGAGTAGCAACAACTGTATCTGTGGCAACGTAGCTAGCATGTGCGGTGCGATGGTTGTACTAGTCATTAGGATTCATGTTTAGAAGAGCTTTAATACATCCGAAAGAATACGCTAAGAGAAGCAAAGTCTACACATAGGTTCCAAGTAAACTTTCGGCTATGATTAATACGCACTGCATTCTAATGCGGCCGGTGGGCGGTAGGGAGAGTGAATGTGTTGCCCAAAATCTCATAGGACGAACCCATCTACCGGATAGATCATTCGCCGAAAGCTTCCAAGGAGATCTATATCCGCATATCGGTAATGACCAATAGCCAATAATAAGAATGCGATCGCGTCAGGTGGGACGTCGCCCGCGTGTGCCTGGAGGGGCCCGAGGAGGAGCTGTCCCGGCGCTGCCAGACGTGCGTCGTGGTGACCGCGCTGGCGGCGCTGGAGCGCGTGCGCGAGGAGCGGCCGGGCGCGCTGGAGCGAGCGCGCGGCGCCGCCGGCTTCTCTCTGGGCGAGCTCGCCGCGCTCGTGTTCGGCGGCGCGCTGGCGCTGGAGCGCGCGCTGCGCCTCGTGGAGCTGCGCGCCGCCGCCATGCGCGCCGCCGCACAGGCGCGCCCCGGCGCCATGCTCACCGTGTGGCTGGCGCCCGACGCGCGCCTGCCCGAGCTGCTGCGGCGCGCGCGCGACCACGCGGCCGGGCCGGGCCTGGAGGCGCCCGTGTGCGTCGTGGCCAACTACATGTACCCGGGCTGCAAGGTGCTGGCGGGCGACGAGGCGGCGCTGCGCTACGTGGAGCGCGCGGGCGGCGCGGCGGGCGTGCGGCGCGCGGCGCGGGTGCGCGTGGAGGGCGCGTTCCACTCCCCGCTGATGGCGCCGGCGCAGGACGCGCTGGAGGCGGCGCTGAGCTCGCTGCAGCTGGCGGCGCCGCGCCTGCCCGTGTGGAGCGCGGCGGCGGCGCGGCCGTACCGCTCGGCGCGCGAGGTGGCGCGCGGCGTGGCGGCGCACGTGACGTCACCGGTGCGCTGGGAGCAGACGCTGCAGGCGCTGTACGGGCGCGCGCGGGGGGAGACGTTCCCGCTGACGCTGGCGCTGGGCCCGGGCGGCGCGCTGCGCTCCACGCTGCGGCAGGTGAACGCGCGCGCCTGGGACTCGTCGCTGCAGATAGACGTGTGAGGAGCTCGCGTGTTGTTTGTACATACCTATAGTATACGTTCATTGTACATAGTCAGCATTGTTTTATTTGCTCGGCGACCACCTTGTGTTACTCTACGATAATGACGTGCCGGATTGCTCCGCTCCAGTTCGGTAGCAGAGTATTACATAGGTACGTCTTGTGAGAAACTTGAAGTAAAATAACTTTTGTTTCTTAATTAAATTGAAAATGTTCTCATTATTAGCCGAAACCCAACAAGAAGTAATCCGAACCGGTTAGTTATCGCCCTATTAGTCTGCTGAAAGGTTTAGGGAAAATATATAGTTTGACCGCGAGGAAGAACCGCAGTATTTATAGTGGTCGCACTGCTGCCGCAAGATTTGTATGAAAACAAACGAACATTGTTTGCCGTTCGAAAACGCACGGCAGCCGTACGGCACGAAAACCTAGCTGGAGGGCGTCCTACACAACGTCTGCCGAGTCGCGGTCTCTACTTTAAGACACGTTTGCTCCAACAGCAACCGCTCCTTAGACAGATATGACCAGCCCATTGCCACTTCGGGTTGCTTATTTATCTTTGGTTCTTTGTCGGATAACCTTGATTCAAATTTTAGTATAGTAAAAAATAGTAGGGTGTAAGGCTTCAAAATAGGTAAAAAAAAAAACTATGTAAATGTACGAAAAATGTACGTTTATGTACTAAAATATGTATAAATGTACGTTACTATATGCGTAATTGTACAGCTCAGTAGTCGTAGGTAGTGTAGAGATGAGTTGACGAAAACCACAAAGTCCAAACACAAGTTTCTTTATTTCGTTATAGTTTGATTGTTATGTTGGATGCCAGTAAACATATAGCTAGTTCGATAGTAATTAGTCAACTGAATAATAATATAATTATGTTAAGTATTCAATGTATTAATGAAGGTCGCGAGCGTCGCGACGTCAGCATAATATGCCTGTACGTGAACCGTACATGCTCCCGAGGGAAAAGTAGAAGTATAGTATTTAAGGCATCCAGCATAATAGTTTAGTATGTACATGTAAACAAACAATACAAGTTTATAAAATGTAAATAAAATTAATGTAAGTTAAGTAAATAAAATGGTGTCCAGTTCGACCGCGCGGCCATAGCGTTTTTTTAAAAAAAAAACCATGTCAATTTTTTGTAAAAATTTGTCAAAGTTGATTCCCAAAACCATAAATTTGTCAAAGATACGGTTAAAAAGTTATAAGGGTTTGAACATGGCCGCGCCATTGAAACGCGGCGAACCGCGCGGCCACTGAGATCTTTAAAACTAAGCCTTGTAGAGACCTGAAATTTACGCAAATGCAAGATTTAATTTGTAAAAAATTTGTAAAAATATAAAAAAAGTACTCAGGTTTATAGTTTAAGAGCTATAACACTAAAACCGAATGGCCGCGCCATTGAAACGGTGGAGAAAACGCTATCGCCTGTATCTCGCTGAAAAAAAATCGCAGAGGTGTGTAGTTTATTGTAATTACCCAGATTTGAATTTGTCGAAACTAGGAAAAATACAACAAAAATTCCTAGGTTTATATTTCAGGAGCTATAAGACTAAAACGATATGGCCACGCCATCGAAACGGTGAATAAAACGTTATTTCGCCTGTATCTCGCTGAAAAAGCATCGCAGAGGTCTGGAGTTTTTTGTAATACCTAGATTTTAATTTGTCAAAACTAGTAAAAATACAATAAAAATTCTTAAAGTTATATTTCAGAAGCTGTAGAACATTATCAGTATGTAGTGCGATAGGGTGACCATGTCTTATTGTTCCTTTATTCTCAAAATACCAGATTCGCAAAATACCAGATTCTCAAAATACCAGATTCTCAATATACCAGATTCTCAATATAGTATATTTCGTACATTCGAAAACAAAATTGTTATTACTTTATTCACTTACTAGCAGCTCCGCGCGGTTATACAAATAAAGGTTATTATTACTTTTCCTGCAAATAGATTGCATGCGCTTTTTGCAATAAAATACTGTCTGGTTTTCCTTTAGGATTGTCTCTATATATTATTGACACTGTCATTATTGACACAGTCATTGCTGCTTAAAAGCGAGTGTAATAATTTTATAAAAATAAAACAAAATGAAATTTATATTAAGCCAGAAAGGTAAACCAGCATTACTACATGCAGGATACAGGTACAATTTATCTGTTAAAAATAAATCTGGAACAACGAATTGGCGCTGTTTCAGACAAAGGGAATGCAATGCCTCGATCCTTTTAGATTCCCATAAACAAATTTTAAGAGACGCGAATCACAGATGTTCACCGGACAATATTCGGAACCTAATAGACGGCTGCATGGACGATTGTAAAAAAGACCTACATGTAAATTTTAAATCGGTTCAAAACGTTTTTGAAAACCGATTTTTGGACGGTAACAAATTCAAAAATTTGGAGCATGTAATACCCGAATTTAGATCTAAAAAGGACACGTTATACAGGGCTCGAAACAAATATTTAAATGTAGTCCGATCGTCTTGTGCAAATTCAAAGGACGTGAGATTACCTCAACACATTGTCAATGATTTTTTTTTGTATGATGATTATGACATTGATACAGATGACAGAATTTTGATTTTTGGGACTTTAATGACGAAAGAACTTCGCGAGTTTTTAATGTCTGTTGATACTATTTTCGGTGACGGCACATTTAAAGTGTCGCCAAAACCATTCTATCAACTGTACACATTTCATGTGGACTTAGCACGCAGTGACGATACAATTAGTTTTGTACCATTAATTTATGCGTTGCTCCCTAATAAAAGTCAACGCACGTACGAACGACTATTTTCTATTCTAAAAATACAATTTGGGATGGAGTTCTCAGTATATAAATGTGACTATGAAGTTGCCGTCATACAGGCAATGAAGGAAGTGTATCCGAATGTAAAAATCAAAGGTTGCTATTATCATTTCTGGAAAGCCGTCGAGAGGATGAGCTATAAATTGAATTTCAGTGAATCCCAAGAAGGTCGCGAGATAACACACCTTTGCTCACAATTAGCATTGCTTCCTCCAGTTATTATTCCCGAAGCGTACCTCGCTATAAGTGAAATTGCCCCAAAAAATGAGATAACAACGAAATTTCTAGGCTATTTTAATACCCAATGGATACAGAAAATCACGAATGAAGTGTTTAGTTGTTACGGAGAAAAAAACAGAACAACCAATGCTGTAGAAGGTTGGCACCGAAGAATTAACGCCTTAATTCCACCCAATCCTTCGCTATTTCAGTTTATACAGAAAATGAAATCTGAAGCACAAAAGAATAGAATTAAAATAAGAAGAAATGCTCTCTACTGTCCAGATAAAAAAAGAAGGGCAAAAGACATGGCAAAAGACAAAAAAATTCAGAACATTATTTCTGATTGTATGAGTAACAAAATTACAGTTACCGGTTGTATAAATCTCTTAGCCACAATAACGCGATTTTGAAGAAACCGTTTCTCACTTGTAGTTGTGTGTCCCGGAGTATATTTACGAGTATAAAAGATACTTTTAGTTGTTCTGTATAGGTACTTTTATTTTGTTTTTGGTATTAGGTACAGTTAAATAAAATACATTCAATTTTGTTCCTTCTCTTTTCTTGCTTGTAGTTATGCATTTAAGTGTACTTCTGCTATATTGAGAATCTGGTATATTGAGAATCTGGTATTTTGAGAATCTGGTATTTTGCGAATCTGGTATTTTGAGAATAAAGGTTATTGTTTACAGAATACTTTCTACTTATTGTTACAGAAATTATAATTCAAGGATTCTAAATAAAATTAAAATGAAACCATAAATATAAAAACAATTATGTTTATTGGTTTAAAAGTCACATAAATCACAGAATGTTACAAATTAAAAAAAAAAATCTTAAAAATCACAGATTGTTTACTTACACTAAGATATAATCAAAAATCACAAATTGTTTACTTACACTAAAATATAATAAAAAATCACAGATATTTTACTTACACTAAAATATAATCAAAAATCACAGATTGTTTACTTACACCAAGATATAATCAGAAATCACAGATTGTTTACTTACACTAAGATATAATCAAAAATCACAGATTTACTTACACTAAGATATAATCAAAAATCACAGATTGTTTACTTACACTAAGTCAGATATAAAATGAAAAATAGAAAAAATATAAACATAATTTACTTATAATTTAGTTGCGCTATCATTAAATATAAAGTGTTTTAGTCATCATCTATTAAACCATACATTAAATTATGATTTGTAAGAGGTTGTGCAGAACTTTCATGTGTTTCAGTTTTATTGTCGTCGTAGCAAATAAATTTAGAATTATTTATTAGACAATGACACTTGTGACCTGCGGAGGCGCGCGGGGGTGGCGCGTGTGAGATGCAATAGTGTGCATTACCAATCACATAGCTTAGGGGCGGAGTTGCGTCATTTAAACCAATCTTAGGGCTAGTTTTTCGTAAGTCCACGCGGACTGTAACTGTATTATTGACTTTTCAAGCAATAAACATAATTGTTTTTATATTTATGGTTTCATTTTAATTTTATTTAGAATCCTTGAATTATAATTTCTGTAACAATAAGTAGAAAGTATTCTGTAAACAATAAGACATGGTCACCCTATCGCACCACATACTGATAATGTTCTACAGCTTCTGAAATATAACCTTAAGAATTTTTATTGTATTTTTACTAGTTTTGACAAATTAAAATCTAGGTATTACAAAAAACTCCAGACCTCTGCGATGCTTTTTCAGCGAGATACAGGCGAAATAACGTTTTATTCACCGTTTCGATGGCGTGGCCATATCGTTTTAGTCTTATAGCTCCTGAAATATAAACCTAGGAATTTTTGTTGTATTTTTCCTAGTTTCGACAAATTCAAATCTGGGTAATTACAATAAACTACACATCTCTGCGATTTTTTTTCAGCGAGATACAGGCGATAGCGTTTTCTCCACCGTTTCAATGGCGCGGCCATTCGGTTTTAGTGTTATAGCTCTTAAACTATAAACCTGAGTATTTTTTTTATATTTTTACAATTTTTTTACAAATTAAATCTTGCATTTGCGTAAATTTCAGGTCTCTACAAGGCTTAGTTTTAAAGATCTCAGTGGCCGCGCGGTTCGCCGCGTTTCAATGGCGCGGCCATGTTCAAACCCTTATAACTTTTTAACCGTATCTTTGACAAATTTATGGTTTTGGGAATCAACTTTGACAAATTTTTACAAAAAATTGACATGGTTTTTTTTTAAAAAAAACGCTATGGCCGCGCGGTCGAACTGGACACAATAAAATGTAATGTTAAAAATGTAAATTATAAAAGTAAATTTGGAATATAATATTAAAGTTAATGAAGTTCGTCAAAATGAAATATTTTATTTAATTGCTTCGCTTCGGTGAGTCTCGGCGCTGGTGAAGCCTGCTGCATCTCCTGTAGCTCGATATCTCCTCCAACGTCGTTAACTCTTCCTTTAGATGTTTGTTTAGATCGGCTTGCGCCTCTTCCTTTGTACCAGCGTTTTATGAAATAGTAAAGGGCAAATAACGCTATTCCTCCCAGCAAAATAGATGTCACGGAGTAGTGATAGATATCATGGTTAGAAATAGTCGTCGGCGCCGCCAAAACTTCCTTCTGTTTTTGGTACTCTAATTGCCGGTCTACCTTTATCGTAATATCAAAATTGGTTGTCGAGTCTAATTTAGTAATATTTATTTCTGAATTGTTCCAGCCAAGGTTGAATATGTTGTTAATTGTAGAGTTGATAGTTGGAATTTCAATATCGGATTTCATGTAGTAGTTATTTCCAAGTTGATTATAAGTAAATATTGTGGCGTCTCTTTTCTGTAGTATGCATTTTGGCTCTAATGAAATTATTCCCGTGCCTTCAATCACAACTGGTGTAACTTTATCCTGACATATGACACGTATAAGATGTTTTCCGCATACTATATATAACCACAAATTTGATTTGTGCAGCTTTAACCATGTTTCTTTGCAATTCACGTCATTGAGAATACATGATAGTGATGCTTGTTGGCTGAAGACCTGGGCTTCACATGGAGCGTTCTTATCTTGTAAGGCGTAGACCGGTTGACGTAATACACAGATTAGTTCGTCTTCTCCATACGACGTACATTGGCGTAGGTCATGTTCCTGCATAGTGACGTACGTGTTTTTTACAAAGTTGATAGCGATGAAATCTGAGCTTGGCTGCACAAGTTTTAATTGTTGTTGTCTTATAAACGGTATAGGTATAACTCGATATATATCGTATTCTTCGTCACTTAATAGCGGGATATGAATTTCAAACAGGAAATAATTGTTTGTTATCCGAGCCTTTACATGAATAAGGTCATATATTTTCTGTAAATCTCTTTGTACATCCTTCACCGGTAGAGATAATCCTGGTGGTAGGCTGCCAGATATGACATTTAATTGTTCTCTCAGTTGTGATGCTGGGAAAAGATGTGTGTCTAAATGTCCTCGGTAGATGTTTGAGAGAGCACTCATCAGCATTTCTAAGATTCTGTTGAGATCCCCTAGGATCAATGTAGAGGTAACAGCAGCGGAATTTATTTGGTTTGTTATATAAAACATGTGAACTCTATGCTGTATCGTCATTATTTCGCTGTTTGTTTTTTCCATATATTTATGTTTGTAAAGTTTTAAATTGTTTTTGTACAAAGACAGTACTTCTTTTTATTATGTTATTTTCTGCTTCTATGATAAGAGTTTGGTTCTTTATAAGCTGTAATAAATAATTGTCGTTTGACTGTAAATACAGGATGTCCTTTTCGTACTTCTCTGCAAAGTCTGAGTCCAAGACGCCAAACAAAGTTCTTGCTATTTTACCAACTCCGTCAAAGTAGCCACGCTTCTGTCTTGCATGCTGAGATAGTATCATGGAGTTGTATTCGTCAATATGACTCAATTCATGACGTAAATGATCAACTATTGCAACACAAGGTTCGTATTCGTGCGATATTCGTTGACATAGTTTGTCAATTTGATTTATGTAAGTATTTATCTGCTCCGTGGCTTTCCAGTATGATGTTAAGTTATAGTACACCAAGAGAGTCCACTCATCGTGAACAAGTTGCATTCTGCCTGCTTCGTCAAAGTAAATAGGATGAAAGTTTGGGATTGATGTAATTTTCAAGTTACTTGTTGTAGGTGAAGACTGTACATAACCTGTCATAGTCAGTAGACACAAAAGTACCAGAGATATTAAGTAACTTTTGTTAGTACATATTTGTTTCGTAGGTTCCGGACTCTTCGGTCGTTCTTTGGTTTGCATATCTTGTGGAGCTTCTTCTAACGGTAAAGGTGACAATTTGGTTATAGGCCGCTTGAGCGTCCCCTTTTTAGGTTTTAAGGTGACGACACGAACGTTCCCATCTGCTCCGGGATGTAGTTTCTCCACTCTGCCCAGAGCCCAGCGAGTTGGTGCTAAGTGTTCATCCTTTATAAGTACTAAGCTTCCTTGTTTTAGATTTTGTTTAGTATGATTCCATTTACTTCTTTCTTGTAATTGATGTAAATATTCATTTGACCATCTCTTCCATACTTGTAAATGAATTTGCTCCACTAGTTTCCATCTGTTTCTTAGGTCATGTTGTACAAAATTTTCTTCTTTTTGTGGAAGTGCTAGCAGTGGGCCACCAATGAGAAAATGACCAGGAGTTAAGTACTCTAAGTCATCTACGTCTTCAGTTAGAGGACATAATGGGCGAGAGTTCAAACAGGCTTCTATTTGTGTTAAAAGAGTTGTAAACTGTTCAAACGTAAGCCTTTGCTCTCCTAGGACCCGATGTAGATGATATTTCATCGATTTAACGGCGGCTTCCCATAGTCCTCCCGCTGTTGGCCAGAGAGGTGCGTTAAAATGCCACTGTATCTGTAAATTACTCATCTCGTCGAAAAATTCTGTGTGCTTGAAGGTTCGATGTAGTTCAAAATCTTCTCTTAATAACTTTGCTGCGCCCACAAAATTGGTCCCGTTGTCTGAGTATACATGTGTTGGAGTGCCTCGTCGTGAACACATCCTCTTGAAGGCAGCGAGAAAAGTTTGCGTACTCAGATCTGATACTAATTCCAGATGTACAGCTTTGGTCACCATGCATACAAAAATAGCAATGTATGCCTTGCAAGTCTTTACTCCTCTTCCCTTATTAATTTTAATGTCGACGTGACCAGTAAAATCGACTCCTGTTCTTGTGAATGGTCTCGAAGGCGTGACTCGCTCTTTAGGCAGATCTGCCATTAGTTGTACATTCTTATTAGGTTTGAAGCGATGACATCGAATGCACAAACGTAGTTCCTTCTTTACTGTTCTGCTGCCTCCAGTTACCCAGTACCTCTGTCGTAAGTGAGCCAAAGTGAGCCGGGCGCCTCCGTGAAGAGTGTCTCGGTGAGCAGCTCTGATAATAAGCTGAGTTAGTTTCCCTGTCGCAGGGATGATGAGGGGATGTTTATAGTCGGGAGGTAAGGCTGAGTTTACCAGTCTGCCTCTCACTCTTAATAATCCATTTTCATCAAGAAATGGAGTGAGTTTTAACAGCTTGCTCTTTGTTGCTGTTTGTTGATTTCGTTTAAAATGTTCAATTTCTTCGCCATAATGTTCCATTTGAACGCTCTTGATTATCATCGTCGTTGCAGTCATAATTTCTTCTGGAGTTAAATACAATAAACTTCCCTTTGCGCAGTCGGTTAAGTTATTATTGGACTTAATTGTTTTCTTCAACTTAAACGTTTTGCTAGCTCGCAAAATCCATGCATATACTCGTATTACACGGTTGTAGGTACAGAATTTGTTCAATAAACTTTGTATTATTTCACACGACTTAATTGCAACGCAGCATTCCTTTTGTTGCAATCCATTGTTTGTTTGATAATTCATGCTATTTTTTAGATTTTTATGTAGATTTATTTTTAACCAACTAGGCCCTTCCCACCAAAGATGAAAATGTAATAGCTGTTCTGGTGAAAGTCCTCTGGTGGCGCAGTCAGCTGGATTATCTTCCGACTTCACATAGTTCCAATGCTTGGCTTGAATGATATTATTTATCTCGGTTACTCTGTTCGCGATATATCTCTCCCATCTGTTGACATCTCCTTGTATCCATGCTAGGACTACTTTAGAGTCACACCACAATGTGATTTGGAGCGTTTTCTTAGAAAACGTTTGCTTGACCTTGTGTATCAGCTTGGCGAGCAATAAGGCCCCACAGAGTTCCATCCTAGGTAATGTTATTTTCTTGCTGAGTGGTGCCACTTTTGTTTTTGCTGCTATTATCGTAGTCACGTAGGTACCAGCTTGATTTTTTACTCGGCTATAAATGACACACGCGTAGGCCTTCTCGCTTGCATCGCAGAATCCGTGAATCTCTAAAGTCTCGTCTTCACATTGTAACCATCCTGGTATTGATAATTTATTTAACTTGGGTGTATCTTTTCTTAGTAATTCCCACTCGTTTATTAGTTCGACCGGTAGGCGCTCATCCCACTCCAAGTTACTTATCCAAACCTTTTGAAAGAGTAATTTTGTTCTTATAATAAAAGGTGATAAAAGACCCAGCGGGTCATACAGCTTGCTTATATCACTTAACAGTATACGTTTCGTAAGTTTATTTTTGTAAGATAGTTTCCAATCGTACGTAAAACTGTCGCAGTGTTGATTCCATCGCATACCTAACATTTTTGCGTTAATTGTTTGCTCAGGACTAAATTCGATGTTCGGATTACAACATTTTTGATTTTCTTTCAAATTTTCTAGTATGGATGGTTCGTTGCTTTTCCATTTTCGCAGGTTAAAGCCTCCCTTCTTCAGCAAATTAATCAATTGTGTAACTAAATGTTTTGCAGATTTTACACAATTAACACCGTAGGCAATATCGTCCATATAACAATAGTTTTGCAGGATCTCAGCTGCTTCAGGATAGTTATCCTTTTCATCCTCGGCTAGCTGACGTAAAGTACGCATAGCCAAATAAGGTGCACTCTTCATGCCATAAGTGACAGTACATAGCTGCCACTCTTGTAAAGGCTCCTTTGGTGAAAATCTCCAGAAAATAGTTTGTAAGTGTTGTTGTGCATTTTTAAGCCAAATAAAACGATATAGTTTCTCTACGTCCGCTGTGAAGACGTATTTATACGTTCGCCAGTTGATAAGTAGCGTGAGCATGTCTTTTTGCAAGTTAGGACCGCAAAACATACGGTCGTTCAAGCTGCTGCTGCTATTCGTTTTATAAGAAGCGTTAAAAACCACTCGTAGCTTCGTTGTTGTTGATTCGGCTTTCAATACGCCATGGTGAGGTAAATAAATTCGATTCCCATTTTGTTTATAAACCGGTGTCATATGACCCATAGAAATATATTCTTCCATAAACCGTTTATATTCATTATTAAGATTTTTATTTATCAACATTTTTCGTTCTAGTTGATAAAATTGAGCTAAAGCTTGTGACCTTGCGTCGTTAACGATGGTGTCATAGTTTGGCTTCATAGGCATCTCGACTACGTATTGTCCATTAGTTAGTCTCGTAGTAGTAGACTTGTAATGCTCTTCACAGTATTGTGTTTCATCCGTCAATGTTGCCGATTCAGATATTTCTTCTGTTTCCCAAAACCTTGACATATTTTCAAAGTCATTGAGTGTTACAAAACAGTTAAATGACTTGACATTACCACACAGAATCCAGCCAATTTTTGTTTGTTGCGCAACTGGGAACATGTCGCTACTTCTGAATACTCCGTTCAGTATAAGTTCGGCGTAAATATCTGCCCCTAATAGTATGTCAATAGGGCCAGAGTTGTTAAATTGTGGGTCAGCTAGTTTTAAGTTTTCTAAGTAGTCCCAGTTTTCGATTGAAAATGAAGCCTTTGGCAAGTTGTTTACAAGTTTTCGTATGATTAATGCATCAAAGTTGAATGAATAATCGGAATGTACCGACTTACATTCTAAGTTAATTGTTCCTTTACAATTGCCGCTTAGAGCGCCGACACCTGATACTATCGCGCTCATGTTTCGTCTAGGCAATCTTAGCCGTTGTGCCGCATTCTCTGTGATAAGGCTGACTTGAGAACCTTGATCAAGTAGGCCTCTTAAGTTAATGAAGACCTCATCTACTGTCTTGACTCTCAGAAGTACTGTCGCTAACAATACTTCCTTCTCCTCGTTCGTGATGTTATTTACAGTATAAGATGACGCTGAAGTAGAGGGTTGAGGGTTGTTTGTTTGTGCCGCTTCATGTAAAAGTGTATGATGTGGTTTGCGACACACTTTGCATTGTTTGCGTGAATAGCATTGTTGTCCCCCATGATCATATAAACAATTATTGCAAAAGTTCTTATTGCGCACTGTTTCTTGACGTGTTTTTACGTCCATTGCGAGGAATTTCTCACATTTCATTAAAACGTGATCCGTTTTGCATATCGGGCAATTTTTAATAGCTGTGAAGAATACCTTTGACGCGTTATGTGACTTGTTATTGTACGATGAGTACGATGACCTCGGATTATTATATTTATTATGATTTATTCTATGTCCGAATGAGCCATGATGTTGTTTCTCTAGCTTGAAAGGCTTGTTTAACGATGGTGACCGTTGACTGCTTCCTTGTAAAGCTTCCAGTGCCATGAACTTAGACTCTAAAAATTCTGAGAATTCTTCTAAGTCCGGAAAGTCCCGAGGCTGTTTTATCTCCTTTGTATATTCGTTATAGGTCACGCTATCCAGCTTCTGAGACAAAAGGTGTACAATAATTGGACCCCAGTTGGTGATATCCAATCCGATGTTTTTAAGCCCGTTCAAGCATTCCATCATCACGTCATGTAATTTTCTTATATTCACAGCACTAGGTTGTTGGATAGTAGCCTGGTTTAATAAAGTATTCGTATACGATGTGAATAGCAGTCGCTTGTTATCATAACGGTGAGTGAGAATTTCCCAACACGAGCTGTAGTTTTCCGCGCTGATGCCAAGATGATGTACCAGTTTTTCCGCTTCTCCCTTCAGCTTAGATTTTAAATGTTGCATCTTTTGCGCTTTAGATAGTACGGGATTGTTGTGGACGCTTTCAATATAAAGGTCTCTAAAGGTCAACCATTGGTTATAGTTGCCATAGAAATCCGGTATAGCTATTTTTGGTGTAGACTTCTCGTAATGAGCATTGTTCCAATATGTTGTTGTAACTTTTTTCGTAAAGTATCATAAAGTTCTTCAGCAGCATCATACTTTTGTTTATATGTAGAATCTTCGTCTTGTAAAAGATAGTCAAGTTCCCAATTTGTCTTTTCCAGATGCTCCCACTTTGTTTTTAAGATGCTTAAGTAGTCATCCAGCTCCCATTTCTCCATGTTAGTTGTAAGGGCTATGTTTATTTTTTCTGCGGTACGGTCAAAAACTCTAAAATTGCAATATTGCTGACGTAAAAGAGTTTGTTGCTTCTCATTTGACTCGTGAGATTCACGAGGCGGAACATGAAACTTAATATCGTCGAACGTAAATTTCGTCACATCTGTACTCACACTAGGCGATGTAGCCGGAGCTGGGTCCAGCTTACTCTTAGAACTAGACGATAATTCAGCTTTTCGTTTCAGTATATCATGTAGGACTTCTTCATACATACATTTTGTAGAGTTATATACGTCATCTGTAAAATATTGAAGATCGGTTGATCCCGCTTCTTCCAAAAGTTTATCATTGTAAACAAACTTCTCCCAGTTACTGTTAAGCCTAGAAAGACGCTCTTCCAAGTATCCCAAGTTCTTCCTGGTAGAACTATCCTTCTTGTAGTTGATACAGATGACCTTTAGGTTGTTAAAAATAGTTTCCTGGCGGCTGATAAGTTCCATGACATTCTGAGCCATTGTTTATAGTTGGTTATGTTATAGTAAATGTTGATAGATGATAAATGTCGATAAAAGATAAAAGACCTTTGGTAAAGCAGAGTTGTGTTACCTTAGGTACTGGTTCACTTTAGTTTTGCAACTGTAAGTAGTAGATCCTCGGTGTATTTTGCACTTTAGTAAAGGTATGCACGACTTCTCAATACAACTGGGGCGACCCGCTTCTGGGAGACCAGTTGAACCGATTCGTTACCAACACTAAAGACACTTTCACACGTATAGTTCGCAGGATCTTGAGTTCTCGAAGGACCAAATTGCATGTACAGCTCAGTAGTCGTAGGTAGTGTAGAGATGAGTTGACGAAAACCACAAAGTCCAAACACAAGTTTCTTTATTTCGTTATAGTTTGATTGTTATGTTGGATGCCAGTAAACATATAGCTAGTTCGATAGTAATTAGTCAACTGAATAATAATATAATTATGTTAAGTATTCAATGTATTAATGAAGGTCGCGAGCGTCGCGACGTCAGCATAATATGCCTGTACGTGAACCGTACAGTAATAAACATTACTTTATAAAGTGAGCCGCCATTATGATATCAGGATGGCGGGTAAATTTTAAGATAGCTATTTTTTTTTAAATTTGACTTTACGAATTAAATGTACGTAAATTGTACGTATAGGAACATTATTTAAAAACTTCTAAAATGTTACGCAAGCTCAGGTATGGTAAAATACACGTAAGCCGCCACCCTGATATCAGAATGGCGCGTTGTTTCGAAAGCCATAAAACTATCGTGATCTATTAAATACCAAATAAATGTGCGTCTTATGTACTTTACAGATTGTAAAATAAAACTTGATTATTAATCCATAGTATTTTTTAATAAATTATTTAACATTTGACCATATAAAATGCAATAAGCAATTAGTTTTTCTGGACTTCTGTTTAGTCTTGGCTTTAAATCGTCATAGCACATCCATATAGGGG
Source organism: Schrankia costaestrigalis (assembly GCA_905475405.1). Taxonomy (NCBI): domain Eukaryota; kingdom Metazoa; phylum Arthropoda; class Insecta; order Lepidoptera; family Erebidae; genus Schrankia; species Schrankia costaestrigalis. The sequence goes on from FR997827.1 coordinate 119,360, forward strand.
AGACGGCTCCTATATGGATGTCATCTGTTACTGTACCTATTAAATAAAATAAAATATGAATGCGCTTTATAGTGGCCAATCACATCATTATTCTGCCTGGAAAGTACAAATTCAATAACTCCTATAACATGTTGTGAGTTCTTGTTCAATGTTATTTCTGACGGAATATTGTCAATAAACACATTGCTGATTGACTTTATTCAAAAATGATTATGTTGTGGAGTATATTATAATCAAATGTTCGCATGCCTTTACAGTCATTTCGATTGCATGTGACCAAAATTACCGTCGCGCCATAATGTGGATACAGCTGCCTCGTTTATTTGAGAAATATCTTTTGTTGGGTCAAGTGCAAGCAACGGCATTTTTCTTCAGATATTATTGGTCACACAAGTCTCACTTGTACAGGTTTCTATCCTCTCGGCGCTCCAAATAATATCAGTGCAGTCTCTCAAAAACGTATGTCACGCTACATAAAGACAAATCTGACTATACCCTTTCCACTATATTTAACGACATTTGACAGATTGACGTTAGTGACGTTCAGCAGTATCTCGAATGTAATGCCAATCGATTGTAAGCGATTTTTCGATTTATCAAATTACTTTATTTTACACATTTGGATCCATATATCAACTTACATTATCATTTTATTACTGTTTCTTTCTTTATCTATGTAAAGAGAATTAGCCTATAGCTTAAAATGATAAAATTATAGTTAGCGTAGGTATTATTTAAAATACATAATTTACCGTGACACATTCGCGGGTTATAGCTAATCTTAAATATCATATTACATTTTATAAACGTATTATGAAGAGTTCAGGTTTATTCATAGCATTTATTTCTACCGATTATTTGTAATTTGTTTCATAATGGTGGTAATCGTTATGATTGTCCATCACTAAGTAACCATGGCAACTGAAAAAAACATGGGTACGTCCATGAAATACAATATTATTTGTTTGAAAATTAAGTAGATGTATTACGAAACTTCAAGGACGTGAACTGTCAAAAAGCTAAACTTACGCTGGAAGGGGTATAATTGATACCTACATAGTTTATTGGTAGGTACCTACCTACTGTTGAGGAAACTGAATCATTGATCAGCATTGACAATATTTAATTAAATACATATTGTAACACACCTATTATTAGTATAAGATAAAATGATCTAGTATTGTATTCATCATAATTAGTTTGTTAAGTTTTCACTAGATGGCGCTGTGCCATAAAATTAAATTGCGCTGTTAAGATTCTCCGCGACTGCATAAATACCTGAAGATTTTTAATTGTAAGAATAAACTTTTAGTTAGCAGTCAGCTTCAAGTTGCATCTGCTGATCACGTCCTACTTGGAATGGTCTATCGGGACTTCTTGGATTTAGACTTAGTTATGTAATCTATTCAGGTTGCATCTGGGGGCTACGTCCTACTTGGAATAACCTACAGGGACCTCTTGAACATAGTTAGTATTTATTCGTAGGTATCCTTAGGCTGCCCTTTAGGTCCACATAGGCTCTAGGATTAAATATAATCAGCACCTAAGTCGATCTCGAACCTACTATAATCTAGCGACCAACGAAGGACCCTCAAGTCTATCATTATTGTTACCTAACCAACAATAAACCTATTTTTACCACTCTGTGTATTTTATTACTTCATCGGCAAAGAACCTACTTACAATATTTATAATTAGGTACATCAATTAAGCGATTGGGCACTAAAAAGCGCTCTCATAAGTATAAGGTACGGCGCCATTCATGTAAATGGTTCTCTATTTTGTCTCATAATTTTTTTATCCATAATCTAAGGTGTCATAACGTTTTGTGTCCGAATGGTAGCTAGACCTAAATTCATGTCTTATAATATCACTTGTCCGAGTTAATTTAAAAATAAATAAAATAATAAAAAACTTGTTTACTTCATACAAAGTTATCATCATCATCATCAGGCAGCAGCCAATCGACGTTAAATTCTGGACGTAGGCCTTCTCCAAGTATTGCCACCTCGTGCGGTCCTGTGCCTCACCATCTATCGCTTTCCAGCCACACCAGCGCTTTCCGGTACGCGGTCGCCATTCCAGAATCTTTCTGCCCAATCGACTGTCGGTTCTCCGCGCTATGTGCCCTGCTTGCCGCCACTTTAACCGGTTATGTCGGTTACTTTGGTTCTCTTGCGGATCTCCTCATTTCTGATGCGATCACGCAGGGAAACTCCCAACAAAGCTCTCTCCATTGCCCTCTTATTAAACATGAGCCTTTTGAGAAGGCCCATAGGTCAAGCTAAAATTAAAATTTGTAAAAAATTTGTTTGTTTGTAGCGTGTGTTATATACCTATTATAGCCTAAAGCCTTCCTCGATAAATGGTCTATCCAACGCCAACGGTTAAAACAAAATTAAAATCGAAGAAGTAGTTCCTGAGATTAGCGCGTTGAAACAAACAAACAAGCTCTTTAGCTTTATTTATTTATTTATTTCAACATAATAACCTAATAAAAGTGTTTATAGTCCTATAACTTTTTAATTACTAACGGAAAATGACTGATACTTACTTAGCAACATGTTGAAGACACTTACAAGGTTTGTATAAACGTGAAAATCTAGACCCCAAAGTGCATACTTTACGAACTAGGACCTAATAGGCGTATTTTACGTTTATATTTTTATCTTTTAAAGCCTACGCTTTTTTCTAAATGTATGCGTTTCAATTGCTCGGCCACGGCACGCAAACAGAAAAAAAATTAGTCAGGGATTCTGTCGAAATTTGTCGAAAACGAATGCCACAAACTAAAAATTTGTCGAAGTAGAAATAAAGAAGTTATAGGGGTCTAAATGTGGCCGCGCGAACGAAACGCGGAGGATTGCGCGGCCACGGAGATCTCAGCAACTACTTGAGCTCGAGATCTAATTCTTTTTGTAAATGAATGGCTGAATTTGTCAACAATTGTCGAAAAAAGAATTACAAGCCCTAGATCAATACTTTACTAGATATTCACCTCTGAAGTCATGGCCGCGCAATCCTCCACTTGTGATTTCTTTAATGTTGATTATTTCTTCCAAACTAAGACTTTAGACAGTAAAATTGGTGTTTACAGCGAGGTTTTAATTTGTCGAAACTAATGAAAGCAATAGACTGTACTAAAGTTTAGCCATATAGACGAAATCAAAGGAAAACAAAAAGTTCATGGCCGCGCAATCGAAACGGTAATTTGGACGCTGATATCTCAGTAACTATTATTCCAAGGATATTCGTGATTACATTTATTTATTCTATATTTTAACCTCATTGTAATGACATATCGTTTGATCCTCAGAACAGTTCTCAAGCCGAGTAATCTCAAAAATAATGATACCCTATACAATGTTCGAGCAGAGTAACCATAATTTCGATTTCATTAGGAAATTCCTTTTTATTAATCATAGTAAATTATTATATGCTACAAATATTTGTAGATGTAGAATGTATGTTATGTTTAGGGTTAAATAATAATATATGTTAAATGATAAGAAATGTTAAGTTTTAGGTAAGTAAACGTATATTGCACGTATTACAATGATTGAATGATAAAGGAGCGAGGGAGCACGCGCGACGATACTCGAAGCGTTTGATTTGCGTACTGATTAATGTATGACTAATTATATTGAAGTAGAGTAAATTGATGAGTTGCTAAAATTATAATAAACTAGGTATATGATGTATGTTTCACCGTACATGCTCCCGGGCGAATTAGTACAAATTAAGACAAAATATAGTTATACAGGATTTTTTAAATACATACTATGCGTTTCAAATAAGAATAGGACTGTCAGAGCGCCATCTTGTTTCGCATTTCTAACGAACTTCATGAATGTCATGTACGGTAGGAAAAAAATAAACACAAAATTTTTATTAATTTTTACTTCAATATGTTATATAAATTTTTAAATAAATTAAATTTTAATTGGAATTCAATTCTTCCGCACCACTTATGGCATCATAGCTACGTTCTTCATCCGAATCAGATTCTATGTGAAACAAACTGCAAAATTTTCAATAAAACCGGTTTTTTTCGTAAGGTTTTTTGTTATTGTTTCATTGTAACAAACAAATAAAACGGTAAAAAACGAAGAAACATTTTTTTCGTTAATTTAAACAATCTGTTTCTATCGGAATTTTCAACGCTAAATATTTTTATTTAAATTATTTTACGAATTTTTTTGTTGGTCGTACTAAAATGACAGTAGCCACATGAAGTTGGCAGCAAGTGCGATCCTATTCTTATTTGAAACGCATAGTAGTACGTTTTTGAATTATAGGAGAAGTTGATTTGTCTTGTGTACTGTTTAAACTATATGTGCTAGTACTTGGCACAACCTTCACTTCACTGGGTCGACGATCGACCGTACTCTGCTTTCGCGATTCACTCACTGTAGGCACTGACACACACATGTGATTCACGTCATTAGGCTGGCGATTGCCTACACTTTGTTCTTGCGAGAATGTCACTGTTGGGACTGATATAGGAGAGCTTCTGGTAGAGGCCCTACGGCGTCTCCACAGGAATACTGCTATTGTTATTAAGGCTGCTGCTACTAAGCTATATGATATAGCGTATTGGTGTACATCGTGAGACGATAAGCTTTGTTCCAAATCATCTGATGTATGATCCGACTGTTCTTTTAACAGGTTGATCTGTTTACCGATATTATCTAAATTAGAATTACTGTTAGACTGATCATATGCGTCTGTATAGTTTAATGAGATGTTAACGAAATATCTGCTTTCCGATATTTGAGGGATTTCTATTTCAGGGTCTAATCTGAGAGTGTTTTCTGAGTGAGAGCGTGAGTATAGAGCAAATAGCTTGATAAAGCATTTTGGTTCTAAAAGCATGATACCTGTTCCGGATACTTGTGTGTATGTAACCTTTTCTTGGCAAATAATTCTAACTGAATCTGTGTTACAGCAGAAATATAAATACTTAGAAGGGTTCGTTAACCCGATCCACGTACTCTTACACGGAGATTTGTTAACGGTACATTGATTGTTAGTGGGATTAATTTTACAGAATTTTTCGTCGATGCTGAGATAGTTTATTGGCTGATTTAATGTACCTACATATATAAGTATTCTCATTTCGTAAGCATAACTGAAGCTCTGTTATTGAGATAGTCGTATAGGCATCCTTCTCCACGTTAATTGCTACATACTCGGCGATAGGAGAGACGGTTAGCATGTTAAAACCAATTTGGTGAGGAATTGGTAAGACCTTGTAAATTCTGTAAGAGTCTCTACTAACTAAAGGAATTGTTATTTCAAAAATAATATATTCTGCCATCACTCGTGCCTTAACTTTGAGCATTCCGTAGATAGACTTAAGGTCTAAATTTATATCGCTTATAGGCAAGGTGACGTCATTGATCAGCTGTCCTGATATAAATTGTAGTTGTTGTGTTTACTTATATGTACTTACCTAGTATATGTCTGAGGTGTAACAACAGTAATGCAAATGTACCTACTTATTTGAGTTGCAATAAAATCTTTGAGGTGAAAAGACGTTTAATTTATATCAAATTCTGTGCCAAGCAAAAGTGAACCTAAAGTTGAGAAACATATGGTCCAAACGAACCGGATTAATTAATAATATTTTTATAATTGAATTTATATTGTAAATACGGCCGGCCGCTCGAGAACAAAAGATCGCATTCCACAGCGATAGGTACTTATGCCGACTACAATAACAACTTGTTTACGAAGATTATATGAAGCAATAATTATTACGACTGTTACTGTGAAATAACGAAGAACATAATTGCTTAAATTTGGCTTATATACTGCAGTTTAAAGGTTCTTTTATACAAAAATGAGTACTTCAAGCACTAAGTTACTTGATGTGTTAGAAGAAACAGCTGGAAAAATACAGAAAGCACAAGTAAACTTGAAGAAATGTTCTAAAGCAAGATTAATAAAAGGTTACATTGAAACACGATTACTTTGTATTGATGACTACTGGGAAACCTTTAAGGATACACATTTAGAACTTATTAAGTGTACACCTAAAGAACAACGGTCGAATTTCCCGTACTTTGTTAACGAAGATTATTTTGTTATTGAAGACCTTTACTTATGTTTGCAAGGAGACCTAAAAGATATGTTGTCGTCAATATCGTGTGGAGTGGGCACCGGAACTCGTCAGATGTTGTAGAAGTGGGGTAGTAAATGATACTATGATGACATGTTGAATGCTGCTTTAATTACATCTTACCACCATTTATATACTTAATATCTACGTGTCTTATAGCTATATTACTATCTTAATGTCTTATCTTAGTATCTTATGATAGTTATAGTACAACCGTAATCTATTCCTTGTTATCGGATGATGTATGTGACCAGCTCACACTACATCACCCTTCCAGAGAAAAAAAAAAAAATTAAATCTAAGTTAATTTTATTGTTTTGATTATAACTATTATAATTAATTTTAACTATCATAATACAATTTGGTTCTATTTTTATGTACAGTTTCTATTTTATTTTTATACTTTATTTTTACATTTGGTGACTCATCTTTTATTACATAAAATGGTCCATTGTACACATTATCTAACTTACTTGCATTCTCATTTTTCAACAATATTAAATCACCTTCCTTATATGTTACAGGGTTACTATTTTTAGCATAAACAATTTTCCTGGCCAATTTACTAGTTATCAAGTTTTCTCTAGCATCCGCTTGAGCTTTCTGTAAACGAAACTTAAACTCTAAAGGATAATCATCGAAATTATATATAGGTTCAACACTCCCATTATTTAAATTACTTGGTAAGTTGCATAATTTTCCGAACACTAACTCATATGGAGTATATTTAGTTACAGTATTTACTGTTGTGTTGTATGAAAAACACCAATAAGGGATCCAAGAACTCCATGATGACGAGTTGTTATTTGTCTGAATTCTTAAATACGCACCCAAAGTTTTATGAGCATTTTCTAGCGAACCAATACTTTCATGATGATACGACGTTGCTAATATTTTATTTATGCCTAAAATTTTGAATAATTCTACCATGACTTTGGAAATAAACTCACTTCCCCTATCTGTAGCAATGTTTTGCGGTATCCCATATCTCAAAATGAAATTTTCCCCTAACGCTTTTGCGACCTCATTGGTTGATTTGTTTTTTAAAGGATAAGCTTCCACAAATTTTGTTAACTCACACTGTAATGTTAAAATATATATATTTCCATTCGTATCCTTATCGAATGGTCCTACTATATCCAAGTAAATTTTCTCAAAAGCTGTTGACGCAGTCGTCGTAATTGTCATTGGTTCCCTAATATTTTTCTGAAATTTTTGTTTCTGACACTTATCACATTTTTGGACGTATTCTACTACATCTTTTTCGATACCTGGCCAGTAAAAAGATTTCTTTATATTATTAATCATCCTTCGTATCCCTGCATGACCACTAGTTGGTAATATATGAAAATCGTTCATGACTACCTTCTTTTCTTCCCTGTCCTCTATCCTACGTACATCTTTCACTATACATACTTTAAAGTTCTTTTGTAATGAACTATTGTTTTCCTTTAAATACCGTGCCATTCCTTTTATCAAATACTCGTTATCATTATTTTTTAACATAATAATATGTTCCAAGTTTTGTTCAAAACAAAACTTTACTATGTCTTTCAGCAACTCGTCTAGGGAAGAAGCTGATAAAGATTCATAGTTAATATAAACACTTAAGTGTTCTGGCACGTACATCAATTTATTTCGTGACTTAGACATAATTATTTTACAATTTTTGTCACGTATCAATTTTCCCCATTTATTTGCATTTATTCTGCGTAATTCCACATCATTCCCTTGTTTCTTCAGTACTTCTACTATTCTGGGATGCCCTATCCTAGAATCTATTATATTATCCTTCCGAATATCCTGTTCTTTACCCAATTCCTGCAACCGCCTATTCTGCATTCTCGTCATTACTGATATACTATTATTTCCCATATCTTTTAAATCTTTAATGGAGATTTTTATTCTAGATAATGCGTCCGCTAGCACATTGTCCTTCCCTTTCACATATTCGACCTCAAAATCGTATTCCTCTAAATACAGACGGAACTTCATTAACCGACTTGATGGGTCCGTCATATTAAATAAATATATTAATGGCTTATGATCTGTTTTTACGATAAATTTCCTACCATATAGATATGTCCTAAAATGTTTAATTGACCAAACTATAGCCAATAATTCTTTTTCTATAATAGGATAATTTAACTCGCTTTTCCCTAAAATTCTACTCGCGTACGCGATGGGTTTGCCGTTTCCATTACTCAAGACACTTCCTATCGCAAAACCTGAACTGTCTGTTTGCAGTACAAACGTGTTTTTTTCGGAAAAATCGGGAAAATCTAAAATTGGTGGTGATATTAATGCCTCCTTAAGTATTAAAAATGCTTCCTCGCATTCTTCTGACCAATTAAATACAGCATTTTTCTTACACATTTTATTCATTGGTGCAACTATTTTAGCGAACTTAGGGATGAATTTTCTGTAATAATTCGCAAAAGCTATAAACCGTTTTATTTCATCATTATTAGCGGGACGTGGGTAATTTCTTACTACTTCAATTTTTCCCGGATCTGGAGAGATACCGTCATTTGATATAACGTGTCCTAAATAAAGTATTTGCTTCCTTAAAAATTCGCATTTAGATGGATTTAGTTTAAGATTCGTTTTTCTTAATCGTGTAAAAATTGACATTAAATTTCGGTTATGTATTTCTAAATTTTGCCCAAAGATAACCAAATCGTCCTGGTATATTAAACATTTATTATAATTTAATCCGGACATCGCCACAGTCATCATTCTACTAAATGAACTCGGACTAATTTTTAAACCCATTGGTAATCTGTTCATTTGATATTGTCCTTTGTCTGTCGTAAATGCTGTATACTGTTTACTTTTTTCGTCTAATTGACATTGATAATATGATTGCGACAAATCACAGTGACTAAAATACATAGCTCCTGATAATGAATCTAAAATTTCATTAATATTTGGTAAAGGAAACTTATCGTCTTGAATTTTTTCGTTTAATTGCCTATAATCTATTACAAGCCGCCATTTTTTATCCCCGTCCCGGTCTGCTTTTTTAGGGACAATTAACACAGGACTAGACCACTCACTAACCGTCTCTTCAATAATTCCATTTTTTAACATTTCTTGTACTTGCCTATCGACCTCTTTCTTTTGAGCAATTGGTATCCTGTACTGTTTTTTATATCCCGGTGATACATTGTCTTTTAATTTTATAGATTGCTCATATATATTAGTTACAGTCAACTTATCTCCCGGTAAATGAAATATATCTGGATATTTCGCACAGATCTGTTCAATCATTAATCGTTCCTCATTGTTTAAATAGTCTAATTTTAAAATTGAAAATATTTCCTTAATACGTTCAACACTCTTACTTGACTCCGGAAAATAACAATAGCTATAATTCCTTAAGGGTTAAATATCTATATTTTTTAAAATACATTCAATTTCCTCGTCTTTTGTATTCAATATCCTAATAGGTATCATTCCATTTTTCGGTTTAGCTATTACGCTGGCCAAAAAAACCCCTTCCTGTAACTCTTGTTTTGATACCACACAATCTTCGGTTATGCTAACTGGAAAATATTTAATTACCTCGCAACGCGGCGGAATACTTAATACATAATCATAATATCTAAGTGGCATCGAAATAACTTGCCCTCGGTATTCCTTAAGAGTTAGTTTATTTTCTGAGAAATCTATAACGCCTTTATATTTTTGTAAAAAATCTTGACCTATTATGCCGACCGATTTACATGGTAATTCATTAAATACATAAAACTTATGCATAAACGAACACTGTTCGAAATTTAAATTTAAGTACACGTAACCTATCGCTTGTATTTTACCACCTACACCGTTAACTACTACCTTATCCTTAATAATATTGTAACATCCCGGGTAACATTCTAAAATTTCATTTTTTATGGCTGATATTGACGCACCCGTATCAATTAGCCATTCCGAGTGTAGGCCATTAAGAAAAAAATAAACCCAGTTTATACTATTATACGTTAATATATGTTTATCTTTATTCACGAAAAAACTGACTCGGCTCTATTTGTTGTTCCAATGTGTCAAGTTCATTATCGCCTGACGTATGTTCTACTTCTAAACATGCTACAGCTCGCCGACCTTGCTGACTCGGTTGTTCACGATAACCGCTACGTCCGCGAATTCCATTACCATGCCATCTCTTTGTATTATTAAACACGTACCTATCAGCTGTGCTTTGTTTTGCGCGATAATTTTGTTGGAAATTATTATTATTTCCACTACCTCTATTATTCCTGTAGAATCCATTTGTCCTGAACTGTCGTTGAAAAGTTAATGCCTGTTCTAAGGAATTACAACTTTCGTCTTCTGCTATCCTAATTGCATCTTTTAATGTTGTTATATTCTGTGCTGAAATGATAGTGCTTATACGTTGATTTCGAAGCCCGTCAGCGAATCTTTTTACTGCGTATTTTTCGTTTAATGGCCGTAACACTTTGTATGCTTCCTTATCGTTTCCTGCCTGCGCAATGGTTAAGTCTATCATATACTTTTCTATTTCTATCCCGAATTCTGTTATCGATTTATTACTTTGAGTAGCCCTAGAGAATTTATTTTGAATAGCTACGTCTGATTTTATTGTCAATAGATGTTTTTTCATGTCATTTACTAATTGTTCAACCGAATCGTACTCTCCTGATAACCGTATTTTAGCCCCTTGGTTTAACCGTGTTTTTAATACAAATTTTATTAATAATTTTTTTTCTTCCTCTTTAATCATTGAACTGTATAACTCAATAGAGTCTATAAGGTCTTGAGTGACATGTTCTTCTCCCGTTACTTTAGGCAATAGCCCCACGGCCGTCCTCAGAGAAAAACTCTCGGTACCCATTTCTGACGGTGTAATCTTATTTTCGAATTTTATAGTCTCTAAATAAAGTTTCTCTATTTTATTAATTAATTCTACAATTTCTGTTGAAAATTTGCAACTTCCCGAAATAATTGTTTTAAATTTATCGTATAAAGTTTGTATTTCGTTAATTTTTCCTTCAAAATTACTTCCTACCCTTCTACTGGGTCCTAGTTTAACAATATTTTCTCTTAAAATTTTTAATTGTACAAAAATTGTAGTTAATTCTACTTCCATAATTTAATAATAACCGATTATGATAAACTTATAGTCTTTAAACACATTCCGTACACAAACATAAAATAACACTGATTTTCACTCACGTTTCCTTCCTTCTTGTTATGCCTGCATCACTCGCTGGACATCCCTCTTATTTATTTCTCCTTGTATCCAGTTCATGTGGCACCTTCGGTAGAGATAACCCACTGCGCTCACAATAATAACCAAAAAACACGCTGCCATGAACCAAACGACTGTACTTATGGCTGACAGTTGTTGTTGTGTTGCTGTTGCGTTGTTGGATCCACCAGAAGCTGTCTGAGCTATGATTACTTCCTCCTTCGAAGTAGAACCACCCATTTTAAAATAAATTTAATATTTGTACCTCTATTTTAGTTTTCCGCGTATCCATAACCTGTTCCGAATCTCATTCTGCTTTTCTAGACTTCTTACGGCAGGGTCGCCATGTGGAGTGGGCACCGGAACTCGTCAGATGTTGTAGAAGTGGGGTAGTAAATGATACTATGATGACATGTTGAATGCTGCTTTAATTACATCTTACCACCATTTATATACTTAATATCTACGTGTCTTATAGCTATATTACTATCTTAATGTCTTATCTTAGTATCTTATGATAGTTATAGTACAACCGTAATCTATTCCTTGTTATCGGATGATGTATGTGACCAGCTCACACTACAATCGAAGAAAGGTATAGTAGACGCGGTTTCATTAAACCCTGCTCAAGTGAAACTCCCCAGAATCCAGCTACCAGAGTTTAGTGGAAATTACGAAGATTGGCCCACTTATCACGACTTGTTTATTTCACTTGTACACAGTAATCAGTCGTTGAGTTTGGTACAGAAGCTACAATATCTCAAATCAAGCGTTACTGGTGAAGCGGACACATTGCTGAAGCACGTGAAAGTTACTGAAGTTAATTATGAATTAGCATGGAATATATTGAAACAGCGTTTTGGCAATAAGCGAGTTATTGTGACATCTATAATGAAAAGACTTACAGGACAGAAAGTTATTAAGACACCTTCTGCTAATCAAATAAAATCACTCTTAGACACAACTACAGAATGCTTATACAGTCTTAAAAATCAAGATATTTGTATAGATAACTGGGATCCCATTATTGTATACTTAGTGGTTCAGAAGTTAGATCCTGAGACCCATAAGGATTGGGAGGAGCACTCATACACTCAGGAGGCCAACCGACTAGCCACGTGGAATGAACTCAATACATTCTTGGAGTCCAAGTTCCGTACATTAGAGCTGGTAACACCTGGAAGCTCAGCACTTGTCTCAAGAGAAAGAACAAAACAATGTCACATGTCTGCAGCTACACCGGTTAGATCCTGTACAATGTGTAACGATGGTCACTCACTATGCCATTGCAGAGATTTTATTAAGCTTCAACCTATGGAGAGAACTGAGTTTGTAAAGAAGAACAGTTTATGCTACAATTGTTTGGCCCCAGGACACTCAGCGTGGAAATGTCGTGTACCACTACACTGCCGACGTTGCAACCGCCGTCATCATTCATTATTACACCAGCAGAGAAATTACACCAAGCAGCCTAACAATACACAAACTCAGCACAGCTACGATATCGAAGGAAAAGATAAAATGAATGAAGAAACAAACAAAGACGTCGCAATATCATCACACTTCGCTGGGAAGAAGTCCACAGCCTTGCTGGCCACAGCAATGGTTTATGTTAAGGATGACAATGGACTAACAACCGTTTTGCGCGCCTTAATAGATCACGGTTCACATGAAAGTTTCATTACAGAGAGAGCAGCACAGAAATTAAAGGCAAAAAGAAAACCAACAACAGGAACAATCACAACAATTGGAGGACAACAAACACAAATAAATCAATTTATTAATTTTGATTTATTATCCCGATATGAAGATAATTTTAAGATAAATATGAAAGCCTACATCATATCCAAGAACTTAACCTCCAACTTACCACCAAGACATTTCACTACTAATATCAACAACTGGCCACATTTACAAGGACTCACCCTGGCAGACCCAAGCTTTAATACACCAGGACGAGTAGACCTTTTATTAGGCGTTCAAGTTTATGACGTCATACTAAGAAGTGGTTTAGTCAAGGGTCCACCAGGTACACCAACTGCACAAAATACTTACCTTGGTTGGATACTTTTTGGAAAGGTAGAGGAAACTACTGCTTCAGAAAATATCACTGTAATGCATCAGCACATTGATTATGACAATTTGCTGAAATCCTTTTGGGAAGAAGAAATAGATAATAAGAAGAAATTAACAAAGGAGGAAGAAACATGTGAGAAAATATACTCAGAAACGCACTTGCGTAATAATGAAGGAAGATACATAGTAAAGTTGCCTTTTAAGGCTGAAAATATTAAGTGTACAGAAGGTAATACTAGAGATATAGCACTGAAAAGATACATGCAGCTAGAAAGGCGTTTTAAGAACGATGCTAATTTGAGGACAGAATACACAAAAGTCATTAAGGAATATATTGATTTAAACTACATAGAAATGGTTCCCATAAATGAAATAGAAAATCCAGCAGTATATTTACCACATCATCCTGTCTTGAAAGAAACAAGCGATACAACTAAGGTTAGAGTGGTCTTTAATGCTTCTACTAAAGGTTGCAATAATGTATCTCTAAACGACGAGTTGCTGGTAGGACCACAATTGCAAGATGATATGAGACACTTGGTAATGAGATGGAGAATGAAGCCAATATGCTTTGTGTCTGATGTAGAACGTATGTACATGCAAGTTTTAGTGACGAAGCCAGACGCAGATTACCAGCGAATTCTTTGGCGTTTTAATATTAACGAACCTGTAAGAGATTATCGCTTATTACGAGTCACGTTTGGCACTGCTTCTGCCCCTTACCTTGCTGTGAAGACCTTACACCAATTAGCTGACGATGAAGGTGATAACTATGCTGTGGCGGCTGCCACTATAAAGAAAGACTTCTTTGTCGACGATTTGATGTCCGGTCAAGACACTGTAGAGAAAGCTGTAAAGGTAGCAAAGGACATCAATCATATTTTAGGAAAAGGAGGTTTTAAGTTGAAGAAATGGGCAGCTAACAGTAAAGAATTCTTGAAACAATTCGAACCTACAGACCGTAGTCAGCATGTTACAATTGACGTCAAACTGCACGGTACCATAAGAACACTCGGTTTATCCTGGAACATGGAAAGTGACACCCTACATTATCATATAGATTTCAAATTTACAACCGATATCATTACTAAAAGAGTTATGTTGGCAGACATTCATCGGCTATTTGATCCGTTGGGCTGGCTAGCTCCTGCAATTGTACCTGCAAAGATGTTAATACAGAAATTATGGTTGAAGAAAAATGCCTGGGATGATGCTATAGATCCTGAAACAGAAAAAGAATGGATTAATATTAGACAAAGTTTTACACATTTAAAATTTATTAAAATTCCGAGATGGCTCCAATGTACAAGTAAAAGCATAAAAACCGCTACAATTCATGGTTACTGTGATGCATCCACCAAAGCACATGGAGCCGTTGCTTACCTGAGAGTGTTGGATAAAGATGACCAGTTCACGACGACCATTTTAGCTGCCAAGTCCAGAGTTGCACTTGTAAAACCCATGTCACTGCCACGGCTCGAACTTTGTGGTGCTGTACTTTTATCAAAATTATTAAAACAACTAAGTGAAGCTATGGGAGTACCAGCTACACAAATTTATGCATGGACAGATTTTACAATTGTTTTATCGTGGTTACAAGGTGATCCTTCAAGATGGGAAACCTTCGTAAGAAATAGAATTGTAACTATTCTTGACAATATTGGTAGCAACTGGTATCATGTGTCATCAACTGAAAACCCTGCAGATGTAGTATCTCGTGGTATGCTGTTAGACGATTTAAAGAATTTTACATTATGGTGGAATGGACCAGACAATCTGAAACAAAAAGAAATTGAATTTAAAACTGTAACGACACAAGGTGACTTAGAAACCATTAATAATATTAACACGAACGTAGCAACAGAACAGAAAGTCGAAGAAGAATGTAGATGGTCAAATTATTTCAAAATTTGTGACACACTGACAGATCTTGTACAAACAATTACTTACTGCAGACAATTCTTGAACCTGAAAAAAGAAAAAAAGATTAGTTTTAGTACAGAAGAGTTAGAAACATCATTACATAAATGTATTAAAATTACACAAGGAGAATGTTTTGCAGAAGAAATCAATGATTTGAAAATAAAGGGACAAGTTAAAAATAGAAGTTTATTAAAGTCTCTAAATCCATATTTAGATACTAGTAATATTGTCAGGGTGGGCGGTAGAATTCGCCACGCCAACATGAACATAGATCGAAAACACCCCATTATACTTGACAATAAATCATATTTAACGAAACTTATTGTTGCCGATGCACATATAGCAACATTGCATGGAGGGGTACAGTTAATGACAAATTATATAAGATGTAAATATTGGATATTAAGATGCAAGAATTTAGTTAAGAATGAGATACACAAATGTTTGATTTGTGCTAGACAAAAAGCTTTGATAAGAAATCAGTTGATGGGAGACTTACCTAGACAGCGAGTAACACCTGCTCGACCATTTTTGCACTGTGGAGTCGACTTTGCTGGCCCGTACCAAATTCTTATGTCCAAAGGAAGAGGTGCCAAGATAAATAAAGGCTATATAGCACTATTCGTGTGCATGGCAACAAAGGCCATACACTTAGAAGTCGTAGGCGACTTAACATCTGTAGCCTTCATAGCAGCTTTTCGGCGATTTGTGTCCCGTAGAGGAAAATGCAGTCACATGTGGAGTGACCAAGGTCGCAATTTCGTCGGAGCCAATAAAGACCTAGCAGCAGCCTTTAAGGAAGCTAACCTCGAATTTGAAAGCGAGATTGCGAACAGCTTGACAAAAGATGGCACGCAGTGGCATTTTATTCCTGGGTACAGTCCTAATTTTGGAGGTCTTTGGGAAGCAGGAATAAAGTCCATGAAATACCACCTGAAACGTGTTTTAAATAGCCACATGACCTTTGAGGAAATGAGCACGCTTTTGTGTCAGATAGAGGCTTGCCTCAACTCGCGACCAATTTGCCCCATCGACGATTTAGATAAAGACAGTTTAGATGTACTCACTCCAGGGCACTTCTTGATTGGGGAAGCGCCAGTCACCGTTCCTTCTCCAAGCTTAAAAGACATCCCAATCAGCAACTTATCTCGTTGGCATCATGGTCAAAAGTTGTTAAATGATTTCTGGCAGAGATGGCAGCATGAGTATCTATCTAGACTACAGCAACGTCCCAAGTGGATAAAGACAGTACAAGAACTAGAAGTTGGACAGATAGTGCTCATAAAAACTGATCACGTAGCTCCTGGTAAATGGCCACTTGGACGTATTGTTGACAAGCATCCTGGTTCTGATGACATAACAAGAGTGTATAGTGTGAAAACTGGCAACAATATAGTTAAGCGATCGATTGGTAAATTGAGTCTTCTACCTATAGATGCTAAGACATAAAGAATTTCTTAAATTATGTACAATTTCTTTTCATTAAGTGCATGTAATTTAATTAGTTTACAGCTTGTTATAGTTTTGACTATATACAATATTGTAATTAATAAATTCGTTATTACTAAAATAATAACCAATCGAGAGCCTTGAATTGTTTATAAAATATTATCTTTGTCTGTATCTTTTTATGTAGAATTATAATAATATGTAGTAGGTATGATTGTATGATTCAAGTTATTTTTAAAAGATCTTTAGCGCTCTTTTGGTGGGCGGTATGTTGTGTTTACTTATATGTACTTACCTAGTATATGTCTGAGGTGTAACAACAGTAATGCAAATGTACTTATTTGAGTTGCAATAAAATCTTTGAGGTGAAAAGACGTTTAATTTATATCAAATTCTGTGCCAAGCAAAAGTGAACCTAAAGTTGAGAAACAGTAGTTCATTTTTAAGCTGATCTGGCGTTAATAAATGAGTATTGAATTTGCCATGAAAGACGTCGGTTATCGAATCAAGTAAAGTGTCTTGTACTCGCCTTAGATTATGAAATAAGCTAACAGCTGTTAATGCTGATAACGTGAAGTCTTGAATTTCATGTATTAAGTATTTGTAGTTCTTGTTTCACAACGTTAGTTCCTTTATATAATTCCTTTAAATGCATGTTGATTGTTTTGTGTTGGAGTTGTATATTTTGTTCAGTTCGTTTCAGTGCATTATATTCCGCTTCAACGATAGAAGTTTGGTTTTTTAATAAGTTAGTGATATGATGTTCATTTCTTGATATGCGTAATATGTCCCTTTTATATTGTTCAGCAAAGGACTCATCTAATACTCCAAATAATTCATGCGCTACGTAACCGACTCCGTTGATAAGGCCACGCCGCCGCCGCTGTCTGTCGTGCGCCTCAAAATGCTGACTTAGGGCCAGATTCAGAATTCAGAGACCGCACTTTGTCTTTACTTTAGCAAAGTCCAGTTATTATCTC
Organism: Schrankia costaestrigalis; assembly: GCA_905475405.1. Taxonomy (NCBI): domain Eukaryota; kingdom Metazoa; phylum Arthropoda; class Insecta; order Lepidoptera; family Erebidae; genus Schrankia; species Schrankia costaestrigalis. The sequence goes on from FR997827.1 coordinate 137,127, forward strand.
TGAATTTGAACAACATTAAAGTAATTTTTCGCATGAAAAAGTTTACTTTCATTATTTATTACTACAAAGTAAACTTTTCATGCGAAAAGATTACTTTAATGTTGTTCAAATTCAGAGATAATAACTAGACTTTGCTAAAGTAAAGTCAAAGTGCGGTCTCTGAATCTGGCCCTTAGTAGTAGTCGGTTGTAGTGTAGTATTTCTGAGAAGTCGTGACGTAACTGGGATAATATAATAGTCAATAACATTTATTCATGTAGGTTACAAAATAACACTTATGAATGTCAAAAACATGTTTACAAATAAAAATAAAAAAAATTAAAATAGGTAATAACAATAAATACCTAATTAATAAATTATAAATAATCAATAAATCAGTTAACACATTGTAAATAATTAATAAATTAATTAACAAATCATAAATAATTAATAAATTAAAACAAAAAGTAGAAATAATACAAAGATTACATTAGTATGTCAAGTTCTGTATTGAGCCAAAAGTTTTTATCATTTAAAAAATCGTCAATCTTATAATAACCCTTCTGCATTAAGTGATTTTTTACAACAATTTTAAATTTGTTTAGGGGTAGGCTCATTATTTCTTTGGGCAACATGTTATAGAAGCGCACACCGAGTCCCACAAAAGTGTTGTGAACTTTGTGCAGACGATGGTGTAATCCTACCAGCTTGTGTTTATTTCTTGTATTTAAATTGTGAATGTCGCTATACCTAATAAATAAATGGATGTTCTGTTTGACATATATTAAGTTAGCGTAAATGTACTGTGACGCAACAGTTAGAATACCTATCTCCTTAAATAGTTCTCTTAGAGAGTCTCGTGCCCGCAAATTGTAAATGTCACAACGACTCGTGTTTGATAGTATCGTACATGTTTTGTTTAAATACTTAATGTATGTACTTTGTTGCTGTATTCATGCCATCCCAATAGGGAGCCATATTATGATAAGCGACGAGGGTCCGCACATTGGAGACTAGACTGTCTCAAGACTGACTTGTCTCATAGAGACAAGTCTGTCTTAAAACTAAAACGAAACAGTTTTGACTACGATACGTCGCACACATAAAACAAAACTGTTTTGTCTCATAATCAGTGATGGGATTATACTCGGCATACATGACCACGTGTTCAGTGATGGAATTATAATCGGATAAAAACTCATTTTTGAGTAAATACTCATAAACACTCGTTCCTACCCGAGTATTTATCCAAATCTTGGGATAAAAACTCTGATGCATTTTCCTATCAAAATATTTAGTTTTTTTTAATATTATAACTGGTTTTGACTATCTTTGCAATACTTTGCATCAACCTGGAAATTTACCTTCGAAAGTTACTATATTTTTAACCGACTTCAAAACAAAGAAGGAAGTTTCTTTTCTTTGATTTGTGACCATGATATAATTATTTACTTTTATAATATAATATTATTGGTAAGTAGTTATTATAATCAAGTTTGTCGTTGAAGTCCGTTTTTAATTAGAAAATTATTTTTTTTAATTCATTTTATCTTGGTTTCATTACGTAGAATACTATATTTTACCCCTCTCGAATAAATACTTGTTTATAACTAAATTCAAATATATTATTTTACTATACTTTTATTTATTTTTTAAACATATTAATATATAAGTTTTTTATTGTAATATACTTGGAACACGACAGTCTTAAGACAGACTATTGCTTTACAATATGTATGAATATGCGCACACTTGGAACAAAACGTCTAATAGACAATATTGTATCAGATAGACTAATACCGCACGGCGACTAGTCTGACTAACGATTGTCGGCTTCCCTTTTGTATCAATGCGGGCGCGCACATTAAAGACAAAACTGTCTACCGTCACACCCCGCACGCACCCCACTCTCGTCCGAGCGTTCAGAAAGTAAACACGTGCAGTGATGGGCAGTTGGATAAATACTCAAATGATAAAAACTCAGTAAATATCCAAAAGTGAGTAAATACTCGTAAATATCCGAATTCTTGGATAAATACTCAAAAAGTTCGGATAAATACTCGGCTGCATTCATGTATCTAATGTTTTGGATTTTTTAATTGTTTTTTTAACAAATTTTCATGTTATTGTTTATCTGCAGGTGTTTTATGGTTTAAAATATTAGTTGTACTACATTAATAAATGTTTGCGGCTTTATTTGTTGCTATTACACGTAAATACCAATATATAGATACATTCTTTGCGAGTAATATAGGATATATAAAACATTACGTTAAATGTAAGCGGAGCATATACGAAAAATGTTGCAAAAACGGGGGTAAATTACTACTTTTGTAAGCTTACATTGCGTGCGCTGTGTACTTATATGGTTACTTATAGTTACACATAAATATGTACTTGCTACGGAATAATTGAAGAATTGTTCTTTAAAAGTATTCAAAATAGTCCATTCATTTGTTTAATGTCAGCCCTAAGTAACTATTCCACGCGGACGAAGTCGCGGATAGCAGCTAGTTTGGTTAATAACACTTTTACATTCATAAAAAAGTTTTTTTAATCCTACACATAGGTACTAATAACAAATACACGAACTCACAAAAGGAGACAAAACATGTAAAAATTATTTAAAAAACCAACTACTTTGATACAAAAATGCAGTAAACTATTTATTCGACTTGAATACTTAAGGACCCTGATAATATAAAAATAGTTTTAGTTTATAATTAAAAAAAAAAACATTTGATACACGAATGCAGCTGAGTGTTTATCCAAATTTTTTGAGTATTTATCCATGAAATCGGTCAGTTTTGGATATTTACTGAGTTTTTATCATTCGAGTATTTATCCGATTGCCCATTACTAAGTACAATTAATACTTTAAACTATAAAACACCTGAAGATAGACAGTAAAAAGAAATTTAAAGAAACAATTAGCAACAAATAAAGCCGCAAACACTTATTATTGTAGTACAACTAATATTTTAAACCATAAAAGACAATAAAAAGAAATTTAAAAAAAAAACAATTAGCAACAAATAAAGCCACAAACACTTATTATTGTAGTACAACTAATATTGTAAACCATAAAACACCTGCAGATAGACAATAAAAAGAAACTAAAAAACAATTAGCAACAAATAAAGCCGCAAACATTTATTAATGTAGTAGTACAACTAATATTTTAAACCATAAAACACCTGCAGATAAACAATAACATGAAAATTTGCTAAAAAAACAATTAAAAAATCCAAAACATTAGATACATGAATGCAGCCAAGTATTTATCCTTTTTGAGTACTTATCCAAGAATTCGGATATTTACGAGTATTTACTCACTTTTGGATATTTACTGAGTTTTTATCATTTGAGTATTTATCCAACTGCCCATCACGTGACGTGTTTACTTTCTGAACGCTCGGACGAGAGTGGGGTGCGTGAAACTAAAACAAAACTGTTTTGTCTCATAATAGAACGCGGCGCACGCTCCCGTCAATTTACCATCAGTATCAAAATGGACTTCATAGATACTAGTGTATTAAGCATCCTTATTACGCGTGCCCTTGCAAAACGACGACGTAAACGTAAATATTGGGTGCATCCCATATACAGCGAAAGACTGTTAAAAGGAAAATTTTATTTACTGTACAGTAAATTAAGACAACACCCTCTGAACTTCTTTAAGTATTTTCGAATGAACGTGTCTACTTTTGATAATTTGCTGAAATTGGTGGAGCCTTTCATTACGTATCAAGACACAAACTTTCGCAAAGCTATACCTGCTCCAGAGCGACTAGCAGTGACGTTGAGGTAAGTGAAACTAACTTGTATTATTGAATAAATCAGTATATATTTTTCTCATAATTATTTTAATTCTTAATTAACATCACAGATAATAATCGGATTCATAATTATTTTAATTCTTAATTAACATCACAGGTAATAATCGGATTGATAATTATTTTAATTCTTAATTAACATCACAGGTAATAATCGGATTGATAATTATTTTAATTCTTAATTAACATCACAGGTAATAATCGGATTGATAATTATTTTAATTCTTAATTAACATCACAGGTAATAATCGGATTCATAATTATTTTAATTCTTAATTAACATCACAGATAATCATTTATAACAAAATAAAACAAAACTCAACAATTTAAAGACTTGAAAGTTCCTATAAAATACTTATTCGTAATCATCTACAAAGTAGTTGGAGTAATAGCTTTGCGCAGAATCGTTAGTTTCTCCACTTGGTGGAGTTGGCTGGATCCGGTCTTCAGGTAATGCCTGTTGTATGTGCGAAGGTCCAGTTGAGACTGCTGGCGGTGGAGAATAAACTTCAACTTGAGATGGTCCTGGCATTTGGTCTTGAGGTGTGTTATGTTGTATTTGAAAAGGTCTGGGCGAGATTGCTGGCGCCGGTCCACGCCATATATTGGTAATTGGGTTTGGAGGTATAATAGACTGATTGATTATGCGTATTTTACGCAATTCTGTTTGTGGAGCACATTTCTCCTTAAATATATTTAAAATTTGCATTTTAACATCTATTTTGTCATAAACACTAAGTCGTTGGAGCATAGGTACCAGCGACAACGCAAAATTATGATCTTCACTATTTACGATTGTTTCATTCTGTTCAATATTAATTTTCCTCTCTAATATATGTAATAAAGATTGTTCAAATGATTTATTATTGTTAGGTGATGGACGTGCAGGTCGCATTGGCTCGGTATTTGAAGAATCAGTCCCGTCACCATCCTCGCTGTCATTATTTATATTACTTGCAGTTTCCCTTGGATCTATAGTAGGCAATAGAAACATCAGCCTTTCAAAATATAAATATGTTCTTCTTTTCTTAGCGCCCTGTCCCGACTTAGTATCCCGCTGTAGTCTTAATTCTCTTGTAAAACAATTTCTTAGATTTTGCCAGCGCTTTTGTGCTTCCTTACCTGAAATTATAAAAATAATATTATTTGTTACAGATATTTAGCAGCAGAACAAAGTTTTTATGACCTCTCACTTGACTATCTCATTGCACCATCAACATTGAGAAGTATAATTAAGGTGACATGTGATAGGCTTTGGTGTATTTTACAGCCTTTGTACATGGCTGAAAAAACCAATGAGGATTGGATGGAAATAGCGAAACAGTTTCATATTAGAGCCGGTTTTCCTAATGTTATAGGTGCCATAGATGGCAAGCATATCAGGATAGAAAAACCCAACAATGCAGGTTCCGAAGATTTTAATTATAAAAAATACTTTTCTGTGGTATTGATGGCTTGGGTAGATGCTGATTACAAATTTGTATTTGTGGACATCGGTTCATACGGATCCTCATCAGATTCAACGATTTTTAAGAATTCTAATATGGGAAGACGATTGGAACACGGGACTCTGAACATTCCATCAGGAAACACGCTACCAGGTGATGAAGATGGGCGGATTCTTCCATATTATGTAATTGGTGATGAAGCATTTGGGCTATCAAAAAATATATTACGGCCATACGCTAAAAGGGATTTGAACATAGTTAAGAAAGTATTTACTACCGTTTGACTAGAGCTCGCCGATTCGTCGAATGTACTTTCGGAATCTTAGCTAACAAATGGCGTATTTTACACAGACCTCTAGACGTCAACAGGGACTTTTGTGATAGTATTATTAAAGCGTGTTGTATTCTTCATAATTACGTTCGTGTTCATGATGGCATACAGTTCACAGATACTGTTTACGATTGTCCACTGACTGATTATAACAGTAATAACTCTGCTATCTCATCTGGTAATGATATTAGAAAATATTTGAGCAGTTATTTTGTAAGTTCCCAAGGTTCATTGCCGTGGCAATACTGGCAATATGAGAAAATATAATGATTAAATGCATACATAATAATAAAGGTTGTGTATTGTTTGGTATAATAAAAAATCTCCATTTTACTTGAAATAACGTAGATTATAATAGGGTGGTATTCAAACGCACATCAAAAATAGTACATTTTGTATGGAAAAATAATCTGAGTTCACATAAAAAATACTGTTAATCAAAATTCTCAACTCAAACTATTACTATATAAACATCAATTTATTGACGTGGTGTAGGTACCGCTATTTATCTTAAAGTAAAGCTTTTTTATTAATGCATAGCTAATAATTATTTACAAAATCGCAAATCGTATCTACAGTGTAACTGTGCATCGCCGACGCGGCGACGGCGCGGTGACGGCATCGTGTGCAGGAACGCTTACAGTTCTAACCTAACCTAATCAACAGAAGTTTGTATCCTGATTTTTTTAAACCTAGGTCCAAAAGCAAACGCATCTTGCTTCTCGTAGCAACTTGATTTTTAGTTGTGTCGCTATATGGATAAATAATTATAAAAGCGAAACATAAATAGGTACATATTAACATAATAATACATAACATTATTATGAAACTAGCTGACCCGTGCCCACTTCGTTGGACGGCGAAAAAAACGCTTCCCTTTTTTAAACATACTTATTAGTCATAGCGTGATACCATATAGCCTATGGCACTCCCCGATAAATGGCCTATTTAACACAAAAAGAATTTTAAAAATCAGTTCTGTAGATCCAGAGATTACCCCCTTCAACGTCACAAACACACAATCTTTACCTCTTTATAATATTAGTATAGAGTATTATCCATGTAACGATGGATTAAGAATACATGGTATTCATCAATAAACTAATTAGCCTATCGCAGTCCACTGCTGGACAAAAAGCCTCTCCCAACAAACGCCACAGAACAGGGTCCTCCGCCCTCCGAATTTAGTCCGACCAAGCGATCTTTTTCTTCGTGTGGTGACGGAGTAAAAATACAATATGTCACCGCCCCATCTCATCCCATGGGTGTCGTAAATACCGACTAAGGGACTATCTGTGAATATTATCTTTACGAAATAAAAAGAAGGAAAACTTGAAATTAAACCCTATACCAATCCGTTTGGCCAGCGTGGTATTAGTAGGCCAAGTAACCCTCCGTCACTGGAGGAGGCCCGTCCCTGCAGTGGGACATTAATGGGCTGTTATGATGATGATGATAATGAAGCTGTCTTTATGAGGTAGAATTAATTTATAGTACCTACTAGGGATGCGCCGATCCGATCCGATCTTGTTGAAAATCGGATCGAAGCCATACGATCTCTCGATTTTTGGATCGGATCGAGTCCATACGATTTTTTGTAAGATCGATACAAAGCTACAATGATCGATTCGTTTGGATCGTATGGATTCAAATTCAGTTTATCTACCTACATTAACTGCTTACGATGTTGTTAGGAACGAAATGATCTTTTGTTTAGGTTACGTTATGTTCCAAACTTGGCGGCGTCTTTTGCGGGTAGGTATACGAGCATCTTATTACATTTTATTTATAATATTTGTGTGGGTAAGTTCGTAAACAAACGAGTAAAGTTTATGGTCGGTTGATTAGTTTTATTGAGTATCTTCATTGTGCGGACATTTTGTTTTATAAAACTGAATTATGGTGCCATCAGAGCGGCTCTTTTCGTCGGCAAACTTAACTTTAAGCGAATGTCGAAACAGACTCGATCCATGTCGTCTCTCTAAATTATTGTTTCTCAAAAGTTTAGAGTTCGAAGATTGGTACCTATAGAACTATTTCTAAAGATGCCAACTCGAACTTTTAACTTATATATAACTGGTTGTTTTTTCCTCACCTTTCATAATTGTATTTACTTAATAAATGCTTACCTATCTAAAAATAATTGTGTCTTACTTATTTGCATCCGATCCGGATCGATTTTCTTGACATCGATCGGATCGATGGCATGCGATCCAATTCGTGGATCGGATCAACGCATTACGATCCGATCCGATCCTTAAAATCGGATCGATGAACTGGATCGCGCATCCCTAGTACCTACAGGTATTTAAAATTAAAAACGTAAGCAAGCGAGCGGATACCTACTAACATCGCGTTAGACAGACATTTTACATTATTCGCGTATTATTTAAAAACTGAGATATCTTTCAAACTAATTATCGGATCTCATCGCTGTAAAGGTCAATTTCGTTTAAAATTAAATAAATATAATGATTAACGCATTTATTTTGATAAGGGTCAATACCATATACACAAAATATCTTTACAAACAATGCATTTCTTTAAATCAAATTTGATTACATATAATAAAAAAGGTCGTAGTGATTCAACTTTATTAGATAGATATATGCTATTGTTGACTTAATTGTAAAACTTTTTTAAAGGTACAATTCTCTAATACATCATTTCAGTATATCTCCAGACGTTTAAGCAGCAGAAGCAAAATAAACGTTTTTAAGCGTCCCTTTTATAAACATATTTCATTACTGCTCTACTCCTATTAGGCATACGGGTCAGAGTGTCGCAAAAAGGGTCCCACTATATAAACGAAAAATTTTTTTTTTCAAAATTGAGCTTATTTAACGTAGTTACAAAAGACTTAGCCGAAATTTAGAAAAAAAGAGATTTTTTTTTCGATTTTGAACTTAGAAAAATTTTCATCGGTTTTGTATGGAGCTGGGACGAGGCAAGAGAAGTTTTAGTATTATTTTACATCAATCTATACGATAAAACAATAAAATTTACATCAATTTTTTTTTGACAAAATTTTTCTAAGTCCTAGCGCCATACAAAACCGATGAAAAATTTTCTAAGTGTCGGGACCCTTTTTGCGACACCCTAATGCCCGATTTACACATCGACAAGTACAGTAGCGAGTTAAGTAGTATTTTAAGATTAAGTTGATTTAAATAGATCTCCATCCTATTTTTTGGCAAGTTAAGTTGGCGAGACGCGAGAGAGGGGGCTACTTCGTACTTAACTCGCCAAAAAATAGGATGGAGATCTATTTAAATCAACTTAATCTTAAAATACTACTTAACTCGCTACTGTACTTGTCGATGTGTAAATCGGGCATAACCGGCATACGTGATACTATATAGCCTATGACACTCCCCAATAAATGGACTATCAAACACAGAAAGAATTTTTAATTATGTAGTATTGATGTACTACATTTTCGAGTTAACTGCACTTTTTGTTTAGTTATTTGTTGTGAAGTAATTTATTTGATGTAAAAAAGAATATAACTGATAAATATAAATTAATATGAAATTATTTAACAAAACGACGAAAGTTGAGGACTGTCTGTATCACCAATTCATCATCTCAATTTGTTTGGTATATGATACAAAAGTTTGTTAATTGAATAACTTTTTTGTTAATATTAATTTCTTAAAATGATTTCTTTGTTATTATATTTATAATATGACTTTACTAGACTTAATACCTATGAAGAATACCAAACATTACACATCCAATAATGATATCTATACAAAATAAAGGCAATTAATAACGAAAATACTTACATGCATTTGTTTTTTCCTCAGCCGACATTTCTCCCCATCTCATACCTACTAGTTCCGTGACAACTTCGTCCCATTTGCTTTTTTTTAAATTTATGTCAGAATATTCCTTGCACATTTTATTAAAAAGTACAGATAAATAATATTATATAGATAGATAATATTATTAGCGGAATTGGGCCCCTGGGGCCCAATTCCGCTAATAATATTTAAACTACTTAACGTTGACAATCAATTTTGATTCTGTTACGATTGGAACAAATTTTGTATTCTGCAAAAACTTGTTTGTGGTCGAATGTGAATCGTAATCGAGTCGAAGATCAAAGTTAAATCTGTGTTGCCTTGTATAATCTACCAACTTATTAGAGTTGCCCTTTAAAACCTACTAATAACCTGAATAAGAAAATCATGGCTGTATTACGTAATTGCCTATGCAAACTCAACTAAAAAAATCTCTCATTCATATTATGAATGACAGATTAGTTAATAGGTAGTTACTACAATATGAATTATTTTATATAATGTATTAGGAAGAAGAATTTATTAGTGTTTTGGTTTTTATCACTTCACATTAAGTCATAGCACTTCGGACTCTGGCAGAATTGTCGACATCGGCATAGTTTGCCATATAACAGAAAGAAGAAGAAGAAATAATGTAATATTATTGTTACTTTTGGAGCTTACATTGCATTGAGAGTTAACATTGCTTCAGAAGAGATTGCTGAAGGGTACTATTATAATTAAAGTACTATTGGTGTGCATACTCAAATACTTTGGTACACCGGGTGCTACATTGAAGTACCTTTACCATTCAGACACAGCGGGAAAGTTCATTATTGCATGTTGCTCTTCAATATTTGAAAAAGTGCAGGCTTTACCTCTCCAACATTGGGTGAAGATAAGAATAGTCTTTGTTGGAATAGGGTGTAAGGCTTAACAGTGAAATAAGTAGATGTACTTACTAAGATTATTAAGTTTAAGTTAACAAAATGTTCAATATTTTAAAATTAATTTGATAATAGGTGAATTTTATGTTAGATACTTACTTAATTTAATGTAAATAGCAGATACTGATATTGTTAAATTACTTACATGATTTTGATAAAATTATTAGGTACATTTATTAAAAAATTAAACAAGGCATTTGAAAAGGTAGCAGATACTTTATTTTTATTTTGTACACTTATTTGCTATATTTTGTTATAAGATACTTAATTAGAAATATAGAATAAACAATAAACCTATTGAATTTTCACTATAATTATATAAATCAATATCCTATACTCCTAACATTAATGAATGCTGTGAGGGTATATAATAAGTTACCGGACGATTTTAAGAATTTGCCTTTAACAATATTTAAAATAAAGTTAACAAAATGGTTAAAGGCAAAATGCTTTTATAGTGTTGATGAATATATGTCAGATTGCGGAGAATGAGATTGTAGGTTATGGATCATTTTGGTAATGGTGATGTCAAAAATCATTATATTTTAATAAGTAATTGATTTATGTATTTATTTTACTACTGTAACCTTTAAATTATAAGACTTACTAATGTACTTATTCTTGTTTATTACTATTATATTATATTGTGGACTTATTTGTATTCTTGATCTGACATTAATTTAATTTTACTCAATTTTATCTGTTTAACTGACATAAACTTAGACATAATCATGCATGGATATCTTATTTGTTGCTGTTGTTTACTTATTTTATCACTCAAATAATAAGTAGCATTGTGCATGTTAAAATGTAATATTTGCACACCATATGTAATGGTAGGATGTAAAGGCACCATTATACTGTAAGATCATACTCTGTAAACCTACATTCTGGCAAATAAATGATTATTGATTGATTAACTTTAACACAATATCACTATTTCAAAAACTAAAAATGATTAATACATATATTAAAAACCTTATAAAACAGATATTATTTTTTATTGCCTCTGCCAGGGCAGTTCTTCACCAAAAGCCAAGCTAGCTTGTACACCCTGACTATTTCATTACTGCCATGATGGGATTTGGTAATTGTGGCTCTTCATAAACTTTTCATTAATGCTTGCAAATTGATAGCATCTGCGGTATTAATATGGATTCTTTTCATCATCGTCTGGCAGCTATAAATAATTTAATGAAAATATTTCACTAGGATAAGCATTATATCCTTCTGCAACCACTCAAGGATGTCTTATGTGCTGAAAGAAATAAATACAAGTTGATTTACTAAATGACTAAAATGAAAGCATGATAATACTTAAATATGTTACTTTACAAAAAATGTTTTTTTTATTTATTTATTTGATGATGATCACCCATACATGGAATGTTTAGTGGATGACAACAACTTTAACTATAAAAACCTTGCCTCTACCTTACCTTGTTTCATTTATTTGCAAATTACAAAGCAGTTTCCCCGATGCTGTTTAATTTAAATTTTTCATTCTTTATCGGCTTTATCCTTAGCACTGGGTATTCTCAGATAGTCTTACGCTGGGCTGGATGTTCTGAAGGATGAAGAACACATTCAATGGGGCTGAAATAATTACATCAATTAGTATAATTCTATTAGGTACAACTCTTAAAAAAATACATAACTAATATTATAAACTATTGATATTATTATGTTATATTATACTAATATACTTACTCCACATTAAATAAAAGTATATAAAGTAAAAGTAGTGTCGTTTTAATTATTGTCACTAGATTGTAAAGCCGTAACATTAGATAAATAGCAGGGGCCCAATTCCGCTAATAACATTTAAGCTACATAACGTTGACAATCAATTTTGATGCTGTTACGATTGGAACAAATTTTGTATTCTGCTAAAACTTGTTTGTGGTCGAATGTGAATCGTAATTGAGTCGAAGATCAAAGTTAAATCTGTGTTGCCTTGTATAATCTACCAACTTATTAGAGTTGCCCTTTAAAACCTACTAATAACCTGAATAAGAAAATCATGGCTGTATTATGTAATTGCCTATGCAAACTCAACTAAAAAAATCTGTCATTCATATGAATGACAGATTAGTTAATAGTTACGTTACTACACTATGAATTATTATAAATAATGCATTAGGAAGAAGAATTTATTAGTGTTTTGGTTTTTATCACTTCACATTAAGTCAGCACTTCGGACTCTGGCAGAATTGTCGACATCGGCATAGTTTGCCATATAAAAGAAAGAAGAAGAAGAAAAATAATGTAATATTATTGTTACTTTTGGAGTCGGTGTCAGCCACGAGTTATATACAATTTCGACTTAATTTAACAAATATTATGGCGTCGTGGAAATTTTGGAGTTACTAGGTAATATACAACTTCCTCTGTAATTGTCATGTAATAATATAGATAATGGTCTCTTATATCTCAGTTTTTAAACACACTTTTTAGTAGATACAACTGGGACTGCCAAAATAATATTTCTGTTTTAAGTGTAATAATTAATTGTAATCTTATTTTCAGGTGATTTTGGTTATCCCCAGCGTTGATATCTAATGATACAGTTAACATTGCTTCAGAAGAGATTGCTGAAGGGTACTATTATAATTAAAGTACTATTGGTGTGCATACTCAAATACTTTGGTCCACTGGGTGCTACATTGAAGTACCTTTACCATTCAGACACAGCGGGAAAGTTCATTATTGCATGTCGCTCTTCAATATTTGAAATTGTGCAGGCTTTACCTCTCCAACATTAGGTGAAGATAAGAATAGTCTTTTCTGGAATAGGGTGTAAGGCTTAACAGTGAAATAAGTAGATGTACTTACTAAGATTATTAAGTTTAAGTTAACAAAATGTTCAATATTTTAAATTAATTTGATAATGGGTGAATTTTATGTTAGATACTTAATTTAATGTAAATAGCAGATACTGATATTGTTAAATTACTTACATGATTTTGATAAAATTATTAGGTTCATTTATTAAAAAATTAAACAAGGCATTTAAAAAGGTAGCGGATACTTTATTTTTATTTTGTACATTTATTTGCTATATTTTGTTATAAGATAATTAGAAATATAGAATAAACAATAAACCTATTGAATTTTGACTATAATTATATAAATCAATATCCTATACTCTTAACATTAATTAATGCTGTGAGGGTATATAATAAGTTACCGGACGATTTTAAGAATTTGCCTTTAACAATATTTAAAATATAGTTAACAAAATGGTTAAAGGCAAAATGCTTTTATAGTGTTGATGAATATATGTCAGAAACCGGAGAATGAGATTGTAGGTTATGGATCGTTTTGGTAATGGTGATGTCGAAAATCATAATATTTTAATAAGTAATTGATTTATGTATTAATTTTACTACTGTAACCTTTAAATTATAAGACTTACTGATGTACTTATTCTTGTTTATTACTATTATATTATATTGTGGACTTATTTGTATTTTTGATCTGACATTAATTTAATTTTACTCAATTTTATCTGTTTAACTGACATAAACTTAGACATAATCATGCATGAATATCTTATTTGTTGCTGTTGTTTACTCTTTTTATCATTCAAATAATAAATAGCATTGTGCATGTTAAAATGTAATATTTGCACACCATATGTAATGGTAGGATGTAAAGGCACCATTATACTGTAAGATCATACTCTGTAAACCTACATTCTGGCAAATAAATGATTATTGATTGATTAACTATAACACAATATCACTATTTCAAAAACTAAAAATGATTAATACATATAATAAAAACCTTATAAAACAGATATTATTTTTTATTGCCTCTGCCAGGGCAGTTCTTCACCAAAAGCCAAGCTAGCTTGTACACCCTGACTATTTCATTACTGCCATGATGGGATTTGGTAATTGTGGCTCTTCATAAACTTTTCATTAATGCTTGGAAATTGATAGCATCTGCAGTATTAATATGGATTCTTTTCATCATTGTCTGGCAGCTATAAATAATAATGAAAATATTTCACTAGGATAAGCATTATATCCTTCTGCAACCACTCAAAGATGTCTTATGTGCTGAAAGAAATAAATACAAGTTGATTTACTAAATGACTAAAATGAAAGCATGATAATACCTTAATATGTTACTTTACAAAAAATGTTTTTTTTATTTATTTATTTGATGATGATCACCCATACATGGAATGTTTAGTGGATGACAACAACTTTAACTAAGTATAAAAACCTTGCCTCTACCTTACCTTGTTTCATTTATTTGCAAATTACAAAGCAGTTTCCCCGATGCTGTTTAATTTAAATTTTTCATTCTTTATCGGCTTTATCTTTAGCACTGGGTATTCTCAGATAGTCTTACGCTGGGCTGGATGTTCTGAAGGATGGAGAACACATTCAATGGGGCTGAAATAATTACATCAATTAGTATAATTCTAATATGTACCTACAACTCTTAAAAAAATACATAACTAATATTATAAACTATTGATATTATTATGTTATAATAAACTAATATACTTACTCCACATTAAATAAAAGTATATAAAGTAAAAGTAGTGTCGTTTTATTTATTGTCACTAGATTGTAAAGCGGTAAGTGGCCGTAACATTAGATAAATAGCTCTTGTTGTTCAATCGAAGGTCAAACGAACGTCAATGCAAAATCCACAATTGAAACAAACGTCAAACAAACGTCAATTAAGAGTAGAATACCGAATAAGTTCACAATCGACTTGCAATTGCAATCGATTTTAAAGCAGAATAGGAAATTATCCAAATACGATTCAATCGAAGCGTAATCGTTCTTGTAATAATTGCAGAATAGCAACTATGTCAAAAACTGACAATGAGACGCAATTTCGATTCTATTGAGTCATTTGTAAATAGCGGAATTGGGCCCCTGTTGTTGTTCAATCGAAGGTCAAACGAACGTCAATGCAAAATCCACAATTGAAACAAACGTCAAACAAACGTCAAATAAGAGTAGAATACCGAATAAGTTCACAAACGACTTGCAATTGCAATCGATTATAAAGCAGAATAGGAAATTATCCAAATACGATTCAATCGAAGCGTAATCGTTCTTGTAATAATTGCAGAATAGCAACTATGTCAAAAACTGACAATGAGACGCAATTTCGATTCTATTGAGTCATTTGTAAATAGCGGAATTGGGCCCCAGGTCTCTTTTCAACCTCATCAATTAATTTACGAGTTCTTCGTCTGTAAACATGATGTCACGTGTTTACTTTCTGAATGCTCGGACGAGAGTGGGGTGCGTGCGGGGTGAGGGGTGTGACGGTAGACAGTTTTGTCTTTAGTGTGCGCGCCCGCATTGATACAAAAGGGAAGCCGACAATCGTTAGTCAGACTTGTCGCCGTGCGGTATTCGTCTATCTGAGACAATATTGTCTCTACGACGTTTTGTTCCAAGTGTGCGCATATTCATACATATTGTAAAGCAATAGTCTGTCTTAAGACTGTCGTGTTGCAAGTCTGCGCTCAGCCTTACAACTTGCATGTTGTTGATAGAGTCGAAATATAAGGACATGTTGTTAGGTAACGCTTTTGTTGTAAATGTTGCTTGAGCATTAGTAAATAAAAATATGAAAAATATTAATGAAATCGCCATTGTAATAAAGGTTGACCTTGGTTTGCTTGTTTTGATTACTTGCTTCTCCTGACAAATGTTTATTCTCGGTTTATCGTTAAGACGACGCTTTGAAAATTTTCGAGTTGAATTCGGCCGTGGCCAGAGGGGCGCGCCCCTCGGCGCGCGAATGAGACGGATATACTCTCGCTCACGCGCCGCCGCACCGTGTGCGCCGTCGTCGTCCCGCCCGCGCCGGCCCTCAAGGACACGTTATCGCTCTGTGCCATAGTACACAAATATATACAGTATTTCAATTTCATAGAAACGGACGAAACGTGAGTTTATACCTACACGCTCACGATCGCGGAGGGAACAGTCGCTACTGTGCCGCAGTAACGAGCGGACTGTGTGTTATAATTTGAAACTAAAAATATTATTCATATGTCAATTTCAAACAAACATGGCTGAATAAATACCTACCTTACTAAATGACTTAGGTATTTAATACTATAATATAGTATTTTGTGTATATTACGAAAACGGTTTGTTGTAGGTACTTTGGTCAATAATAATGAAAATTTAGCCCCCCTTTATGAAATCCCCCATGCGTGTCTTTCACTTTGATCTAGGTAAATTTAAGCAATGACATCGATGTCATTTTTTGATTGGATTGGTCACCCATCCATAAAGTGACCTCGATGCCTTTATTTTGACATTAAATAGATCTAATAGACCTGTTTAAAGTTTGGTTTTGGTTATCGATAAATTCAATTTCAAACAAACATGGCCAATATAATAAATAAGTACAGTACCCGGCCGTAAATATTACACATCGTCTTTTTCTCTGACGCTCTACGAAGCCGAAATTGACCGATTGTATTTTTCTACAGGTTACGAAACGGCCCGGTACTGTACCTACTTTACTGAATGACTTGTTAAGTACCTTCTTAATATTATAATTTAGTATTTTATTTATATCACAAACATGGTGGATATAAATACAAACATACATGTTTCTTTAAATAAAATGTATCAATCGTAAAACAACACGTTTTTTACAGAACACTTCCTATTTATTTAAATATAAAATAGAAAAATAAAAAGTATAAATTTACAATTACAAAACTAAATGGAAACACAAAGTAGATCCCATGTATACTATTGTTTACGTACTGCGCACCCGTAGGCATTTATAATAAATATTCGGCCCAGTTAGACTACTGGTTATACTGTGACGTCAGTCCGCGGTAGGTAACAGAAAATTCTGTTACAGAAAAACCTACTATCTACCGGTCTATTATGTCTATACAAGTAGCCCCCATTTTTTTAAAATTTACTCCCGCACAAGGTATTATGAAGGCACAAAGCACATCCAGATTCAGGACAATAATTTGGGGATCACAAAAATAGTTTGACCGCCTCGGGGTAGCGGTCGCAGTGCACGAGGTCGCGGGTTTGAATCTCACGCAAAATAATAGAACTTTAAAAAAAATACAATAGCCTCACTATGTATTGTCCTGTGTCGCGGGGTATTTACAAACATTTACTTAGCTGACACAAAGAACATTCAGACTCAGGACAATAATTAGTGGATCGCACAAATAAAATTGTCTTACGTGAGATTTGAACTCTAGGTGATTTTCCACCAGAGGGGCGAGACGAGGCAAAAATTGAAATCTTTATGTAAAAATGAACCGTATTGCATAGGAAATAGAGTATATATTAACTTTGTAACAAAAACACTCGCTTCTCGCGATAGGCCTATTGTTGTTTGTTGCTACGTTTTGTTTGTGTAAAAATGAACCGTATTATTTCTCTTATAGAGTTCAAAATACATTAACATGAAACACGCATGTCGCGATATCAATTTTTGGTGGAAAGAGTTCTGGGCTGAGTCTGGACTTTCTTTGTGTACGTTTGTTTCATGTCTGTAAACGTTCCCGCGGTGGAGTCCATGATAGTTCAAATCTCACTTATGACATTTTTTTTGTGTAATCCACAAATAACTGTTCTGAGTCTGGATGTTTTGTGTGCCTGCTAAATTGATGTTATGTTCGTTTATTTCATGTCTGTAAAAGTTCCCGCGAAAGTAAAAAGTATTATTTAGATCTTATTAGTAAGTACCTAAGGTAGGTACTTATTTTTTTGAGTTTCACACAACTCCTAGGTATTGTCGCGGAGACTTTTACAAAAAACATCCGAACTTAGGACAGTAATTTGTGGATCGCTCAAACAACTTTGTTGGATTCGAGCCCGCAACCTCGTGCACGCAAGCCACTACCGCGACCGCGTCACACTGCCCGCGCCACTGAGGCCGTTTCAATTACGTGATCTTGACGAAAACGGTTATAAAACTTATAACACTTGAGCATATAGTCTAAAATCGCTTATAAACAAACGCTTGCATTATCAAAAGGGCCAACAGTAACTAGGTAGTTGAGTTAGGCGAACTTTACCTAAGTTTTGTAAATGACATAACTACGAAAATATTTTACCAAACAATGTTAAAAAATAATACTATTATTTATTTATAAAAGAGAAAGTATAAATAAAAACGTAAAATAAAAACTTAACTTAACTTAACTTTAACAAAGTATTAATAAAAACTTAGGTATAAATATTTTAAATCTAACCTATAATATTATATACCTACGATTAAAAAATACGCGATAATATATAGTACGAACGCTGAGTCGACGTCGAAGAGGGCCATCGCCCGACTGATTCGTCGACCGTATTCATTCTGTATCCATCGTTAACTAATCGGTATAAGGTCTAAAATTACGATGCGCCCGCAACGATCCAGAGCGCTTTGATATTGCTAAAATCTTATTTTCTTAATTAAGGTTGTAAGGTTGTAGTTATGTAAATGATATTCTACAGTAAGACTAATATTGATGTTACAAATGTATTTGAGTAATTCCTAAGCATAATGATAGTGTACTTTCCGTGTTATATGTAAAAAGCTGTTTTTTTAGAGGTGTTTTCAAAATTAAATATGATCGAGCCAAAATCAAGCTATCGCGTTTTCGTCACTACAAAAGGCTAGTTAAAGGTATCAATTTACCTATATCAAAATTCTAGATTAATAGGTCTTTTCATATTCCTGTAGTAGTTGATGAAAGATAGTGCATTTTGTCAATGAGTCCTCTTAATATCGTTCTCAGAGCGGGGTGGTATAGGTAAGAGGGATAATTTGACAATAGGTCGCTTTATTATGCCATTTTTGGTTTTTAATGACACCACTCGAACGTACCCGTCTTCAGCTTCATGAAGTTGGACCACGCGGGCCATCATCCATTTCCCGGCTGGTACCTAGATTGTCATCCTGAATTGTTACTAACTGTCCTATTTTGATATTATCATGACATCTAGCCCATTTTGACCGTACCGATAACTGAGTCAAGTATTCTGTTTTCCATCGCTTCCATATGTCGTATGTGATTTTAGAGGATAATGTCCATCTCGTGCGTGCATCATGCTCTGTTTCTATAATTGATGCCCCAGGTCTACCATGAAGGAAATGGGCTGGGGTAAGTACCTCTAAGTCATCGATATTTTCTGATAGCGCGCACAGAGGTCTAGAGTTGAGACAAGCTTCTACTCCGGCTAAGACAGTGGTGTAAGTACTCCTCAAATGTTAGCTTCTGTTCACCTATTACCCTTCTGAGGTGATGTTTGACGCTTCTAACGGCTCTTTCCCACAAGCCACCTGCGCTTGGCCATGATGGTGCGTTAAAGTGCCATTCTATGTTTAAATCTGTTATCTCTTCTAATGCTTTATGATCTAAAATGCTTCTTAAATCTAAATATTGTTCTTGTAGTATACGGCTTGCTCCTACAAAGTTGGTTCCGTTGTCACTGTAAAGGTGACGTGGAGATCCTCTCCTTGCTGCCATACGGCGAAGGGAGGCAAGAAATGCAGAACTGCTCAGATCTGATACTAGTTCTAAGTGTATAGCCTTCGTAGCCATACAAACAAATAACGCTATGTAGCCTTTACTCGTTTTAATACCACGCCCTTTGTTGCATTTAACTTCCTGTGTAGTCGACACCCGTATGATAGAACGGATGCGCGGGATTGCTTCTGGCCTCAGGTAATTGTCCCATTATCTGATTTTGCATTAGCGGTGAGTGTTTTCTACATGTGACACAATTCCTAATTGCCTTTTTTACTATGTTGTTTCCTCCGGGAATCCAAAACTTTTGTCTAATATTAGCCAAAGTTACACGAGGACCGCCGTGAAAGGTTAAATTATGACTTTGATTTATGATAAGTGAGGTTAACTGATGATGATAAGGGGTAATTGCTGGATGTTTCATCTCCATGCTTATACTAGCTTTACCTAAACGTCCTCCTACTCTAAGAATTCCTTTGTTATCAAGGAATGGATTTAATTTAAGTAAACTACTTTTACGGCTCAATATACCTTGTTTCTTTAAATGTTTTATTTCTTCATTCCCCTTCCCTCCGGATCGCCGCAAGGTATTGACGTGCATACAATAATACTCTACAAAAATTATTTTAAATATTCACTAAATTAAACTTAAATCAATTATTTAAAACAACATAAACATTAGGAGTGCATAACAATCAAGGAGAAACTTCCGTGAACCAGCCAAACTGCAGATAATCTCCAGCGTGCGCTGTGCGCCTGGTATTCGAGGGCCGCTCACGAAGACTTCGACCAACAGAAACACCAAGTAGGAGGTGAGCCAATAATCATTAATTACTGCGCGGGCGCACCCCCTTCCTGCTCAGGGACACGACGGCCACGCCCACTCGACTAGCTGATTGGCTACCTTGACACACACACGGATCCACCCTTCAACTTACGCTCCAATAATTATTTCGCTCCAGAAATAGATGCTTATTTTTCTACAATATAATATTTTTATTACCTATATTCTTTTGTAATATCTGGCCGACGCACAGCGAGCTGTTTATTGTCAATAAATATTGTAGTAAGACTGTTGAGCTATGACTTCGAACTTGAATAAATCAATATCAGATACGGAAATTAACCAATTAGAAAAAGAAAACAAGACACATCCGAAATGTATGTTCAAAAGAGCTAAAAGAAGTAGAGAAGAAGATTCAATCTGCGAACAACTCGATGAATTCAAAAAAGAGATGAGAGAAATGATGACCCTTTTCTCAGATAAACGAGAACAGGAGATACACCAGATCAATCTCACATTACACTCTATACAACAATCTAACCTTAATATCGAGCAGTCTATCTCGTTTATATTAGCCCAGAATGAAGAACTTCAAAAGAAGGTTAGTAAGTTAGAAAATCAGGCCCAAGAAGATCAAAAATACATAACTATTCTTGAGAATAAAATTGAAGACTTACAACTAGGCTGTCGCAAACCTAATTTCGTAATAAAAAATGCACCTAAAAAAAATAATGAGTCCAAAGAAGACCTACTAAACATGGTTATGTGTCTTTCAAAGAATATAAACTGCACCGTAAACAAATACGACATTAAAGACATTTATAGAGTAGGTACGAGGTAAAAATGCAGAAAATCAGAAACCACCCATAATTGTTGAAACTTGCTCAACATTGCTGAAGGCCGAAATTATGAAAATGGGTAAGGCATATAACATAAAACATCAATCAAAACTATGCTGCAAACATTTGGGTTATACCACACAGGAAGATATACCTATATTTCTCTCTGAACACCTGACACCCAAAGGGTCTCGCCTGTATTTTTTGGCCAGAGACCTAAACAAATCCGGTGCCTTCAAATTTTGCTGGACTGCCTACGGAAAAATATACCTTAGGAAAGACGAACAATCACCTATAATAAATATCACAAGCGAGCAACAGGTTCAGAAACTAATGGTAAATAAATGACTAGAAATTAAAAATTACACTCACCTAACACTCACAAATATTTATACACAAACTATTATAATACATACATCCTTATCCACAAACACACAGTATTATTCTATTATTATGTTCCACATACTTTGTTTAAAAGCGTATTTTCCAGTGAATAGTAAAATGATAAACGTTTTTTATTGTCTAGGTATAGCAATTGCTATAAATTATATACAATCAAACTTTAGATGTTTAAATCAAATTACTTATAATAATATACTTCAACTATATTTTATTTATGTATTTTTACATACTACACACTTTACATTTAATATTGTAAGCCATTCTCACAAACATAAAAACCAATTATTTTATCATACCAAGGTTCTAATCGCCTACATAATATATTTGTACAATACAATACTTAAAAATGAATGTCTAAATAATAAGCTTAGTAACAGTGATCGGATGAATAACTATATAATTCTACTATAAATATTAAATTATGAATACATTACAAACAATCAATGAAATTGATAATATTGAAATTGCGACTTCTATTGAATGTGATAGTGGAAATTTACATAAACACATTTACGTAAAAAAAAACGATTTGACTATTATTTCACAAAATATCAGAAGCATTCACTGTAATTTTGATGATTTTACTGTTATGTTATCCATCCTTAAATTTGAAACCGATATTTTAATTATGACGGAAAGTAGACTAAATTCTGGTAAACCTATCCCACAACTTTATAATTATCACTCTTTTGTTAGTTCGCATCAGATCAACCAAAACGATGGTGTTGTCGTTTACATTAAAAAGTCATTAAAACCAAACGTTCGAGAAATTAAACTATCTCAGGCGACTTGTCTTCAACTAGAAATATTTGATTATGTTGTTTTATGTATCTATCGTTCACCATCAAATACAAATCATGATAGCTTTCTAGACTCCCTCAGCAATCATATTGACTCTGTAGCCTCAAGTAAAAACTTAATAATAGCAGGCGATATAAACATTAATATTCGACCAAAAGAAATAGAAACGTCCTATGATCAGAAAAATAGAATGAATTATATAAATATGTTATCAACACATGGAATAATGCCTGGTCATATATTACCTACGCGAGAACGGAATTGTTTAGATCACTTTATGTTAAGGATTAATAATAAGAAAACCCGAGCTTCAATCGCAATTTTACACGCTACAATTACCGATCATTATACTACGTTTATATTACTATCTAAAATAAAAAATAAAAACTTAACAACTAAGACTACTTCTAAAATAAACTTTGAACAAGCCCTAAAGTACCTACAAGAAAAAAAATTTCAAAATTGTTATTTTGCAACGAACCTAATTTACTAGCTAATTTAATTATTAAAAACTTGGCTGACGCTATTAAACATAGCACGACATTGTACAATATACCTAATAATAAACGAATAATAAAGCCTTGGATTACCCCAGGTATTCTAAAGTGTATAAGAAATCGTAATAAATTACAGAAAACAGCCCGATGGGATCCAGATAACAAAATTTTAAAAATAACATACTGTAGGTACAGGAATTATTGTAATAAATTAATAAAAAAGCTTAAGCTAAATTATGAAAGAGAGTTACTTAAAAACTCAATCTCAGATACAAAACTACTTTGGAAAAACGTAAAATCAATAACTTACACTAACAAACAAAAAACCACAAACACTGAACTATTAAATATAAAACCATCCATGCTTGAATCAGTAAACTTTGTAAATGATTTTTTTGTAAAAATTGGCCAAGAATTAGCAGAGAATATTCAACCGAATTCTTACATTTCTAATGTAGAGACTACGTCTGTATCACAAAACTCCTTTGTCCTCCTGGACACTGATACAGAAGAAGTTCTAAATATTTTAATGAATTTAAAATCAACTAGTGCCCCAGGGTGGGACAATATAACTACTAAGTTCCTAAAATTGAAAAACAATTGAAAAACAGTAGAGCGATTTGAAGTTTTGCGCTAGCATTTTTTGCTTATAACTTTTTTACGGAAGACTTTAGCCATGTAATATTTTTACAATGTACATAGATATAAATACAGCTATTATTGATATAATTATTTAGTCTAAAAACTATTCCTGTGCGTAGATAGTGTGTTGCATGTGCATACATAACATTGTACTGCCAACGAAAATAGTTCAGAAGCTGTCTCTTGAACACATGGCACATTATTTGACCAAATTAATCACGTTGTATGTGCAGGTGAAACAATATTTTACGAAATCCTAAAATTATGTCAATGTTTTTCGTGAAGATGTTTTATATAATACTAGTTTGTTGGCCGGCTCCAAGTATTAACGTAAGTAATGATGTGAATTTTTCAAGTATTGAATGCACTTGCACACACACTGCAGGGACGGGCCTCCTCCCGTGACGGAGGGTTACTTGGCCTACTAATACCACGCTGACCAGACGGATTGCTATAGAGTTTAATTTCAAGTTTTCCTTCTTTTATTTCGTAAATATAATATTCACGGATAGTCCCTTCGATTTTTAGGACACCCATGGGATGAGATGGGGTGGTGACATTGTATTCCTACTCCGTTACCACACGGATAACTAAAAGTTAACTAAGCCGAATTTTTATGATTACGACTATAAAGATGGTACACGTAATTATAATAATTATTGATCACATGAATATGTGCTGGTTAAATTTGAGATCCGGCTTTTATAGACTAAATACACACATCAACTTTGTCTAGGGATATTTGGTATTTACTCAATTAACTCAAAAATTATTGAAGATAACATTCAATATGTTAATATTTTTATACACTAAAATTTTATTTAATTCTAGATTGTAGCCATATAAATGGCATATAGCTACAATCTAGATATTATTTTAGCGTAAATAATGTTTTATTCAAATAAATTCTTATCAAATAAATTAAAAACTTAACTGAACAATAAGCGATTATTAATCTGTTTTTAACTTAGTACTAGTCAGTACATCCAAAAAACGTAAATAACGGTTTTTCATGCTTGGATTAAGTTATCCAGGTCTTGGTGCGGTACATTGTTCCATCTCCGACTAGGATGCAAAAAAGTTGCTCTTCAAGCGCAATTTTTGCAGGAAAATTCATCAAAGCATTTCTTTGGAACATTTCCTACGTGAGTTTTATGGTTTTTAGTCCAGGTGATTGAGTGATTCAGGATAAGACCGATATGTCGTGCTCCTGCAACTATCTGGATAACACTTTCGTTTTATACAGATGGGTGTTATCGTCCATGAGCTTAAACATTTGGTCAAAATGTAGTATACGGGGGTAGATTATTGGAACTAGAAGCTCAAACAACCTCGTTAAGCTAGTTTTCAGCTGTCATGGTGTTTCTGATTAAAACGTACTTAAGTCTGTTTTAAGACCCACACGAATTCCCGACCAAACCATAATTTTTCCATCGTCGTATGAATAGATTTCCTGAGGATATTGTAGACAGCTATCACATCTAGGAACTGGCCAAACACGCCACGTACGCACAACATGACCTCTTAGTTGTGTACTTTAACACATACTCTCATTGCTTTTTTCAGTGACAAAACTCCTAAAACTATTTAAATATATCTAAGCTTTGTACGTAACTAATATCAAAGCACTTGATAGACCCATTTGTTTTGTATTAAATACGTTCCCAGTTTTAGTAGAGTGCTCCTTCCTAGATCAGACCAATTATCGCGACTTATTGACATGGTATCGCAAGTTCAGAAACAGAGCTATTTATACCATAAAATGATTAACTGATCAGAAAGTGCACGTAATGCCATCACGTTACTCTCAGTGTTGAACTGACTTGAGTAAGATTTAGCTATGGGTGCATTCGGTTGCTTCACTGAATTGAATGGATCATGATGATGTTCTTCTGAAAAATATTCTTCAATACCTTGCAGTTTTATCCAGTACTTTTTACGAATACTATTTAAATACGTTTTTTGTCTTGAATGTTTGACTGGCTAGTGGCGCTTTTTTAGTCGACTCCTGGCAAATGTAATTTTATCATAACTCAAGTCAGATTCAATTGACTGATCTGAATATATCAGATAAAAATCACTATAACACTTTGTCTGATACTACGGAGGTGGTGATAGCATAGGCGTAGGTATACAAATCTTCGATACTATACTTAAAATCGCTGCTGTACTGATAACAATGATGCTTCATAACTGGATGCAGATTGAATTTACAACGTAGTTACAGGACGCAGTTCAGTAAGAGTCGATGGATCCGCTGGTCCATCACGACAAGTAGAACGACGTTTACAAATGTACACGCTGCTACCGTTCAACCTAAACAGAATCAGTGAAAGCTGATCTCGCATTTGGTTGTACATATTATGAAACCATCGCTCGGCCAGCTTAGACTGTTTATGTGTAGTACACACGGATGTGTGTACTATGAAGTTAGACCTAGGTTTTTTTTGAAACACCAATATAATTGTAAAATTTCTTGGTTTTTATGTAGAGTTAGCCGAAAATTAGATATTAAGAATAGCTGTGTACAATTAATACTGTATTTAATAATTTTATAACACTTTTAGATTTCGAATAATGTTTTACAAGAAACTAATTAACAGAAAAAAGTAGCATAAGTGCTTACGTACGACGCACACTTTAAAATATAATTTGGTCGAATAATGTTTCATGTGTACGTACCGACGAAAAGAAGATACAATTATGCGTAGTAAAATATAATATGTGCATAAGTAACTACAAAATTAGAAAAACAAATAAGACAAGCTTCATTGTATATTAACATGTTAAGAAACGTATCAGTAAAGTATTTTAGTGGATTACACTTAATTTTAAAAAGATGCGGCAACTTGGTAGAAAAATGTTTTATGTGATTTTAAATACTGTCTTTGTGGTAATGTCAATAATTTTGTGTAATAGACCTAAAACAATGTAATTAACATACTTAAATTAAATTAAAATTAATTAAAATTTATGGATGTTGTATAAATTTTATAAAAATCCATGAAAAATGAATTTTACGTATATTCTATTTTGTAAATAATTTTCTTATTACTAATTTAAACGTTTAATTCTCAATAGTAATAAACAACGTTGTGTATGTAAACAAAATAACAATAATTTAATTGATTTCTGACCGATTTCTGACCATTCTGATTGCCACTGTCGGTTTCCATTGTTACAACACCTCACTCTTGCCGACTCCGTTGAACAATGTGCGTTGTAATGAAGAAACGCGACGCACGGAGCCGGGAGCGCGCGTTATGTGGCCGTAAGACGTTATTTTAGGTAAGCCGCGCGGCAAAAACTTTATTCGAACTTCATAACTTTTAAAATATAGAACAAAAGTTATAAAAAAAATATATCATTAGATAGCTTACATAATTATGATAACGAATTTACAATAAAATCATTTTTGTTACTTGTGATGATACAACAATATTCTACTAATGGGACGATTTTAAATGAAATTTACGTTGCTCTCGCTCAATCCGTACTGACTTACTGTATCCCAGTGTGGGGAGGCGCAGCAAAATCTAAGTTTATAGATTTAGAGCGAGCGCAGCGTGCCTTTATCAAAATTATGTACTTAAAAAAAAGGGGACATTCTACAGAAGATCTATATAGAATTAGCGATTTGTTATCGGTCAGAAAACTATTTATCACTTATGCTGTTCTGAAAAAGCATAAAAAGCTGCCGTATAATAGAGATTCATTTCTAAAGAGACGCAAGGATAATGTTGCTAAAATACCACGAACAAAAACAACATTTGCTAGCAGACAATATAGTAAACTTTCAGCAATCTTGTACAATAGAATTAATAAAAAATTACACATTCATGACAAACATCAGCATGAATGCAAGAAAACACTAACAACGTGGATTAAACCTCTTACGTATGACGATACTGAATTACTATTAAAAATATGATATTTATATAAACGTACCCCTACATCACACACCAGACAAACACACACTCACACTCACCTACAAGCACACTCACGCTCACTCACAAGCACACTCACACACACACACACACACAAATAGATATAGATTACTAAGTAGGTAAAGTAATGCAATAGTGTTAAGATTGTAATGAAGTTATGGAAGTGCGGAGTCTCCTAACACAGACAATTTCTAGTCTAAAAGGAGGCTCCTATCACAATTTAATGAACAATGTAACTTGTTGAAGAAATAAACATTTTGTATTTTGTATTGTATTCATGAAATACTGTTCTTTGGACGTGCTTAATAATAAATAGTTTTGCATTTTTTAATTCTCCTAACGTTAAATATGAAGGTAAAGTGTTGTGTGTTCTTGACTTGTTGAATCCAATTGTTTTTGTTGCACGTAATAACCATGCTAAAATTTTTATAATCTTCGTAATAGAACTATATTTTTCTAAAAGTTTAATGATAATACTCTCTGAGTGACATTGAGTTACAGTGTTAGATTGTAGCTCTCGAGAAAGATTTGTTTTTAACTCTTCGTCTGTTGAGTACGTTTGATTAGATGAGTGTAACTTTTCATCGAATGTTTGTAGTGATTGAGGCCCATGCCACCACAACTCATGATGTTTTAATTGCAAAGCTGATATGCCTCTACTCGCAGCGTCGGCTGGGTTTTGATCTGATTTGACATAACGCCAGCTGTTTGCTTTTATCATCTCCGTTATGCTGCGAGTTCTGTTAGCTACAAATGGTTTCCAACGTCCTGGATCTCCTTGTAACCATCCTAAGACAACCATTGAGTCGGTCCATCCATAGACACGTACTCTGTGTTCATTTAAACAGGTTAATACCTTTTTCATCAATTTGCTAAGTAAAAGTGCTCCTGATAATTCCAATCTCGGTAAAGATATTTTCTTTGAAACAGGGACTAATCTGGATTTACTTATAAGTAATGTTATGAAATTGTTTTGATTTGTAATACGAGCGTAAATTATTTATTTATTTTATTTTTATTTTAAACTTTTTGCACAATGTTGTACAAAGGCGGGCTTAATGCCTTAAGGCATTGTCTACCAGCCAACCTTTGGGTGATGCAGAGAAATTGAAATGGTAGGTGCAGCAAATTAAAATCAAATGATTTAACATTAACTTTGAATTAATACTAAAATACACACTATACATAAAAGAATACATATTTATATATATACAAGACAAAATATATAAATAATGAAGGAAGAAGGAAGTTATTCCGCTAATAATTAATGCATAATTGGCGAACTCTTGTTTTAAATGTAAGTTGATTAGTGGACATCCTGATTTCAAGAGGGAGGGCATTCCACAAGAGAATAGATTGAATCATAAAGGAAGAGTGAACTGAAGCAGAGCTATGGAGAGGACAAAGAAGGAGAAGATTATTTGTCGAGCGAAGGTTTCTATTGTGACTCGAACAAAGGTACTGAAAATGAGGTGTAAGATAAGAAGGAGCATTAGGAGAAGTAAGAACAGAAAATAGGGTTGTCAGCGTCCGAAGGTGTCGTCGTTGGCGTATGGGCAGCCACTTTAATTCTAAACGATAAGATGAGACGTGGTCGAACTTACGAAGATTGAAGACGAATCGAATGCAGTTGTTTAGAAGTCGATCCAATTTATTGAGCAGATCTGCATTCAGGTCGAGGTAGCACACATCACCATAGTCGATGATTGGGAAAATTAAGGATTGCGCAAGCATTGCTTTGGTACTATGTGGTAGAAAGTTCCTGAGACGATAAAGGGAACGTAAAGAACCTGTTACCTTCTGACTAACGTATTTAACTTGATTTTGCCAGTTCAGGGTGGAGTCGAGATATATCCCTAAATCTTTAACATGATTACTGTAGGGAATGATACATCCATTAAAGATAATAGGCAATGTAGAATTTAAATTAATTTTACCTACCATCCGTGGGCTCCCTATTACTATTGCCTGACATTTGTCAGTGTTTACAGAAAGACCAAATTTTAAACACCATTCCTGAATTGCCGTTAAGTCTCTATTAATAGAGTCTATAGCCCTAGAAAGGTTTTCTACTTTTGCTTGACTATAAAGCTGCAAGTCATCGGCATAAAGATGATAATCACAAGAAAGTTCTTTAGTTAGGAAGTTAATAAGTAATGAAAACAATAAGGGAGATAATATACCGCCTTGAGGTACGCCAGCATACAAACTACACCATGACGAGGTGATTTCATCAATCCTAATTGACTGCTGACGACCTCGAAGATAAGATGAGAACCAATCCAATGCTACAGGTGAAGTCTTAAGATGAGAGAGAATAGCAATAAGGATGTCATGACTTACGGTGTTGAAGGCATTTGAGAAGTCTATTAGGACCAGCACAGTAACCCTGGCCTCCTCCATTCCCGTTCTCACATCGCTGGTTACTTTAAGAAGTGCTGATACTGTGCTGTGTCCAGGTCTAAACCCAGACTGAAGAGGAGAGAGAATATTATTTTTATGTACAAAGAAAGACAGTTGTTTGTATGCTTCTGCTTCAAGAGCCTTCGACAAGAAAGGAAGAATGCTGATCGGACGAAAGTGTGAAAAAAGTGAAGGACTAGAGATCTTTGGGAGCGGACAAACATAGGCTTTACGCCACAAAGATGGAAACTGACCAAGACGAAGAGATTGATTGAAGATATGAAGAATAGCTGGAAGTATTTCGTCTAAGATGATGATGATCATATGACGGCTGATGCCATCAGAACCTAAGGCTTTCGATTTTATAGACAAAATAGTTTTTTTGACTTCACCTGAGACCAGTGGAGAAAAAGCAAAGGGGTCTATATTAGGGCAAGGCAAGTCGCGGACGAGGTCAACAGTATCCTTAACCGTGGTTGCACTTGGGATAACAACATTAGCAAAGTATCTGTTGACATCGTCCACTTTAATATTTGGTGGGAATGGCACCTGTTGTGACTTCCCAATCCCAAAAGATTGCAAGAATTTCCAAATATTAGCAGAAGGACACGAAGTTACATTTTTATGAATAAATCGGCGTTTAGCGTTGCGTACCATCTGATTACACCTATTTCTTGCAGCCTTAAAAACGAACCACTTAGCATCACAGCGATCCCTACAGAATTCTTTGAAAGCCCGGTCTCTTCTCCTCATGGCTATTTTAACCTCTTCAGTTATCCAATGCGCCGGTAGACGCCTAATTTTGATATCTTTGACTGGAGCATGTTTGTCATAGAGTTGTATTATGGATGAATTAAAAATATCAACCATATCATCGACTGAAGAGGCCCCAGTCAATGGGGTCCAATCAATTTTAGACGCATCGTCTTTTAATTTTTCCATTATTATTTTCCCAAAACAACGCATGCGCAAGATTTTGGAGTAGGGCTTAGGGAGTTTTTGGATGTAGGAAACGAAAATTAGGTCATGATGGGAAAAACCAGGAGCGGAAAAAAATTACTGCAGCGTAAGCTTTCGTCGTGTAGCTCGATTACGTCATTTGGTTGATAACTGATCCACCGCGGTATTTTATATTCGTTAATGTGTTCGATGTCTGTTTGTCATTTTCCACTCACGACATATATCTTCTGGGACTTCCGCGTCCCAAAGCATGTTGTCCTTCCATAACATTTGAAATAAAAGTTTTAGTTTTGTTGATACAGGAGATATCCACCCTAGTGGATCGAATAACTTTGATATTTCGGACAAAAGTACTCGTTTAGTTATTTTTTGTCCTTGTTTACTTAATTTATACTTAAACGTAAAACTATCGCTATCAGAGTTCCAACAAATACCTAATGTTTTTGATGGATTTTCTGTCTTATGATTAAATGTGAACTCGTTATCGCTCTCGTTGCTTGCGGTAATGTTCGTTAATAGATCAGGGTGGTTAGCTGACCACTTCCTTAGTGTCACCTGACTTTAACAGCTGGTTTAAATCAGAAATGAGTTGTTGTCCTTGAGGTATCAAGTGAACTCCATGAACATAATCATCGACATAAAAGTACTCGCTTAAGGCTTGGGCGGCCTCAGGGAACCTTTGCTTCTCATCCTGAGCTAGTTTCTGTAAAGTCATAAGTGCTAAAAAAGGTGCTGATTTTGTTCCATAAGTTACTGTGGTAAGTTGGTAAGACTTTATAGGTTGATGTGGTGTATCCACCCATACTATTTTTTGGAGTTGCTGATCTTGTTCGTGGATGAAAATCTGCCTATACATCTTCTCGATGTCAGCGGTAAATGCATAACGGTATTGGCGCCATTTAATTATTAAACCCTGTAAATCTTGTTGTAAATTGGGCCCCTTGTACGTCAGGTCGTTGACACTATAGCCACTAGACGTTCTGGCAGACGCGTTGAATACGACACGAAGCTTCGTAGTCGCTGAGTCGGCTCTATGCACTGCGTGATGCGGTAGGTAACATGATATCGAGTTATTGTTATCGTAACTTGTCGCTTTCATATGACCTAAAGCTAGATATTCATTAATAAATGATTTATATTGTTCTGCTAAATGAGTTTGTCTAGTAAATTTACGCTCCAAACTCTGAAACTGTGCTATAGCCATTTCTTTAGATGTGCCTAACATTTCTCTAATGTTTGAATTGAGTGGTAACCGTACCTCATAACGACCATCTGATAGTCGTTTAGTAGTTGATAAATAGTAGTCCACACAATGTTGATCTTCTGAAGACAGTTCTGATTCTTCACTAATGTCTTCAATCTCCCAAAATCGTTGAATATCAATAATGTTGTTCAATACAATATTGCATCGGTATGACGTCATTTCACCTCCTCCGTATATAATCCAACCGAGTTGTGATTGTTGTATCACAGGCTGATAAGGATCGTTGCCTTTTATCAAACCCGGTAATAGTATAATACCGTGCACGTTAGCGCTGAGCAATAAGTCTACGGGACGACTACTGTTAAACTCGGGGTCCGCTAACATAAGGTTTTCAATGTGTGACCAACGAGGACGTTCAAATGATTTGTTAGGTAAGTTTCCTAGTAAATTGTTCATCATTAGTACCTCTGTACTAAATGAAAAATCGCTATAAGTTGAACAACAGTGAATAGTCAGCTTTCCTTTACAGCTGTTTTGTTGTTCGCCAATGCCTATGACGACACCGGTACATGGTAATTTTTGTAAACCTAATTTTTTCACTGCGCTTTCTTTTATTAACGACACCTGTGAACCTGGGTCGATGATGGCTCTCAAAACTTGATGTGACCCATCAATTGCTTGTACTTTGATTAATGCTGTTGCGAGCATCACTTCGTTAAGCTTGAAGTCATTTCCTGCTACATGGGATGACGTTGGCATGATCTCGTTGTTATGATGTGAGTTGGTAACAGTCACGCTGCTGCTAGGCGATGGCCTCAATTTAGCGCACGCCTCGTGTAAAATCGAATTATGCGGCCCATCGCACTTACGACATCGCTTAGTAGAAATGCATAGTTGTCCATTATGGCTAAATAAACAATTTATGCAAAGTCTTAATTACGCAACTGTTTTCATTTTGCTATCATTGCTTAACTCAAAAAATTTCCTGCAGTTATACAGGCCGTGCTGTTGACCGCAAAAAACACACTTGTATAAAGACACGTGTAGATTTTTGGAGAATGTTTTAGATGTACTGTTGCCATGCTGATTACTATAAATGCTATGATGATTTTTTGTCCCTAAGGGCTTACTATCTTGAATGTTTTTGGCCGTAGTATTGTCGTGCTTTCTACGAGCCGTTTCTAGGCTTGTAAATTTGGTTTCTAAGTAGTCTAGGAACTCTTGTAACACAGGCAGCTCTCTGGCGTTCTTTAGAGAGTCTACATAGTCGCTAAATGTTTCGCTATCTAATTTCTGAGACAATATATGTACAAGTAGCGGGTCCCATGTAGAAATATCGATCCCCAAGTTTTTAATAGCGTGAATGCTTTCTAAAGTGATATCGTGTAATTTCTTAACTTGAATAAGGGATTGATGCTGCATGTTAGGAACGTTTAATAATGTATTAATGATAGACGTGAAAATTAATTTTTTATTGTTGTAGCGATGATTTAAAAGTTCCCAACAGGTACTGTAGTTTTCAGTGCTTATCGGAAGATGCTGTATGATTTTTTCTGCTTCGCCTCGCAACTTTCCTTTCAGAAATTGCATTTTCTGTGCATTTGATAAGGAAAGATTGTTGTGTATAGTCTCGTTAAATAAATCTTTAAACGAGTACCACTGATTGTATTTACCGGTAAAGATCGGTATATCCATTTGTGGTGTGCTATGCTCACGATGTGCTACCGACCAGAGTTTTTTGTTAATCTGTCTTTTGAGACTGATAAACATTTTTTCATTCTCATTGTAGATGAGCTCGTAATCTTCATCCACTCCGCTTATCTCTCCGTCGATTTCCCAATGAAGCCCATCGACTTGCTTCCACTTTGATTGAATGGTTTTCAGAGCGTCCTCTAGTTCCCACTTTTCATCAATTGAGTTCAAGTCGACATTGCTTACGGCTCTTTTAAAAGCCTTTATATTAGCTGTTTGCTTGCGAAACATGTCGTCCAGCTTGCTGCTAGAACCTCGGGATTCCATTGCTGGTCTAGTGCTTGGCGTGGACTTTGCTGTTTCATGGTGTTTTGCCCCAGGTTCCGACGGTGATATTGGTATGTTAGTGGCTGCTAAGCCCATGCTTTGCTCGTTTATTATTGCTTTAATGTTCGTGTAGAGTTGGTTTGTTCGCTCATACTCAGATTTTTGAAAATAGATGTGATCTTCTATCCCGTACGCACACATGTTTGCATGATTGGTTTTATAATCTGACCAGTAATTATCAAGTAATTCTAATCGACGTTTAAAGTAGTCTCCGGTTTTCCTATCGGCTCCATCTTTTTTGATATTTGTTTTCAACTTTTCTAACGCTATAGTAAGTTCAAGTTGAGATTCGTAAAGAGTTTCCATTCTGCTAGTAGACATAATGTTATACTGGACTTATTATAATGTTATAATGGAAAGATCTTACTTGTTATCGGCTGCTTACGACCGTGTGTTGAGAGACGATGATGGGCGGTGACAGATCTGCTACTGATCTTGCCTCCTTGCTAATGACGACGTCCTGCTGCTGGAGTCTTGCTTGGCTTCGATGAGTATTGCTACACCCACGACGCTGATTACGAACGAGTGTCCTCACGGGTTAGGGTCTGATTTGACTATTTATCTCTATCCGCACAGAGAAATTCAAAACTCGCGAGGTCCCGCACTTATGCTCGAAGGACCATGTAGAATGTATGTTATGTTTAGGGTTAAATAATAATAGATGTTAAATGATAAGAAATGTTAAGTTTTAGGTAAGTAAACGTATATTGCACGTATTACAATGATTGAATGATAAAGGAGCGAGGGAGCACGCGCGACGATACTCGAAGCGTTTGATTTGCGTACTGATTAATGTATGACTAATTATATTGAAGTAGAGTAAATTGATGAGTTGCTAAAATTATAATAAACTAGGTATATGATGTATGTTTCACCGTACAGTAGATCTTAAACTATCAAGGAACTATTGACTCCATTATACTTTAATTATTTTTAAAGACGAAAGATTTTTAATAAGTATGTTTGTACTTTTTTGTTATCGCCTTAGTTATTTTTCGTACATCGATCGCATGATTCTTTACGATCTTACTGTGTGTGTAGTGATTAAAAGATGCTTCATATTATATAAACCTAAAAGAGGCATGTACAACATTAACAAGAGTAGAGATATCAATAAAGAGAGGTGAGCAATATTTGTTTTTATTCTAAATAAACCAAACAAAATAAATTATAATTAAACTAAAATCTAGGTATTCACAATAAAAGGCAAAATTAAAATATATCGACTTTACCATTCAACCTATTATATTCATTACATGCACGCACTACAGGAGTAACTTTATTGTTTTTGAAAATAAAATTGATAGTCTCCCATTAGAGGAATTTCCTAATGAAATCGAAATTATGGTTACTCTGCTCGAACATTGTATAGGGTATCATTATTTTTGAGATTACTCGGCTTGAGAACTGTTCTGAGGATCAAACGATATGTCATTACAATGAGGTTAAAATATAGAATAAATAAATGTAAACACGAATATCCTTGGAATAATAGTTACTGAGATATCAGCGTCCAAATTACCGTTTCGATTGCGCGGCCATGAACTTTTTGTTTTCCTTTGATTTCGTCTATATGGCTAAACTTTAGTACAGTCTATTGCTTTCATTAGTTTCGACAAATTAAAACCTCGCTGTAAACACCAATTTTACTGTCTAAAGTCTTAGTTTGAAAGAAATAATCAACATTAAAGAAATCACAAGTGGAGGATTGCGCGGCCATGACTTCAGAGGTGAATATCTAGTAAAGTATTGATCTAGGGCTTGTAATTCTTTTTTCGACAATTGTTGACAAATTCAGCCATTCATTTACAAAAAGAATTAGATCTCTAGCTCAAGTAGTTGCTGAGATCTCCGTGGCCGCGCAATCCTCCGCGTTTCGTTCGCGCGGCCACGTTTAGACCCCTATAACTTCTTTATTTCTACTTCGACAAATTTTTAGTTTGTGGCATTCGTTTTCGACAAATTTCGACAGAATCACTGACTAATTTTTTTTCTGTTTGCGTGCCGTGGCCGAGCATTCGAAACGCATACCTTATGTAAACAAATTCACAACCTGTATGTAAAAATCTACAGCTCTCTATTATAAGCGCTTTATAAAAAACTTGAATTTCTCCGAAGTTTATGCATAGGGGTACACTAATTTTATTCATACATACACAATCGTACACAAATTCACGCTAATTTTTAGACATTTCTTTTCTTCTAAGTTTAGGATTAAAAAAAGTTCCGCCAGGACAACATTGAGAACGTCCGCCCAGCGAAATCAGGTTTTTGGCGAATTTCTCAACAATGGCTGCGTACACAGTTTTTTTTTATCATACACAATTACGCTACGTCATACACTATATACCTGGATACTTCATCATAACAGCCCATTAATGTCCCATTGCAGGGACGGGCCTCCTCCCATGACGAAGGGTTACTTGGCCTACTAACACCACGCTGGCCAAACGGATTGGTATAGGGTTCAATTTCAAGTTTTCCTTCTTTTTATTTCGTAAAGATAGTTGTTACGGTTATTCCCTTAGTCGGTTTCTACGACACCCACGGGATGGATGAGATAGGGACCTGCATACTTAAAATATTTAAATTCAACAACATTCCGCTAGACGTAGGTACGCACACTCTTTATTGCACTCTATACGTTACAAAAGGTGTTTTACTTATAATATCACAGATACAATATGGACCCTGTGGTTATGGCAGTTTAGAAGAGGAGGATACTAGATATTAATAATATATTTACCTATATGTAAAAGCATCAAATTAGCAAACTTAGTTTTAAATATCTAATTATTATACATATATGTATGTATACAGGGTTACAGGAAAAGTCGTGCTAGATCCGTTAAGGGCGTGGAGTACCCATCATTTCTGACTTATTTTACTATGAAACACCCTACCCTAAACTTAACCCTTTTCGAGATTTTCGACTTTTAATTTTTTTATGAAAAATTGCCGATTCTTAGGCTACTAAATTATTTTTTTATTTTTTGTGTAACTTAATATTAGTATTATTGCATTTTTACATAGGTAATAAGATGCTTTAGGACGTCAATAATTAAAATAGTGCATAAGTTAATTGAATGGACCGTAGTAGACAAGTAAAGGTTAAGAAAAACAAGAAAATATTGGAAAGGTTATTTTTCTCTAAGCCATAACTAAAAAAAACATTATGATTGTTCGGCAGATGTTTTTCTAAATATCTACGTTTCATCAGCTATCTAACGAGGTATAACAGTCTAAGGTTTGTATAACATTTCGTGGAAAAAAAGTCGCTTAGACGCTCCAGGTAGCAAGCTCGCAATGAATACATAACTCGCTACCCTGGTCTTAGTACCGGATGTGGCCGTTTTTGACAGAGTTTATCGAGCCGAATCCAGTTTCGTCTGTAGAAGACTTAAGAGAAAGGATTGTGGATGCAGCAAACAAAATAAGGATCACGTTGACCACTAGAGTAGTGAAGACTGGTCTCCGTAGAAGGATGCGACAATGAGTCAGAAATAGAGGCGGCCATGTTGAACATGACCTGTAAACAATAAAAACTTATGAGAAAACCTCAATAAATAACATTTCATGCTCACGTATTGTTTTATTTTACTATTTAGGGCTAAGTAATAATTTTCTTTCTTCTTCTCTGTCGCCTATAAAACTAACTTTTTTTCCACGAAATGTTTACAAACCTTAGACTATTATACCTCGTTAGATAGCTGATGAAACGTAGATATTTAGAAAAACATCTGCCTAACAATTCCCATAATGTTTTTTTAGTTATGGCTTAGAGAAAAATAACCTTTCCAATATTTTCTTGTTTTTCTTAACCTTTACCTACTTGTCTACTACGGTCCATTCAATTAACTTATGCACTATTTTAATTATTGACGTCCTAAAGCATCTTATTACCTATGTAAAAATGCAATAATAATAATATTAAGATACACAAAAAAATAATAAAATAATTTAGTAGCCTAAGAATCGGCAATTTTTCATAAAAAAATTAAAAGCCGAATATCTCGAAAAGGGTTAAGTTTAGGGTAGGGTGTTTCATAGTAAAATAAGTCAGAAATGATGGGTTCTCCACGCCCTTAACGGATCTAGCACGACTTTTCCTGTAACCCTGTATATACATACGGGAACCTGGGGACACTTGATCCCCCCTTTTGTTTTTCATCCCTTATTTCCTTAGTGACTATCCATTTTAAAAGATATTGGTACCGAAATACGTGAAATTCATTTGCCTATAATTGATGTAAGACTCAAAGATATAAGTGCCTAAATTTAATAGTTATTTGACTAAAAGTAAAAATAGGGAATGGTATTAAGTGTCCCGTATATACGGGAGACTTGATCCTGGGGTTCAAGTCTATCCCTCCCATATCTAGGTTCACATAATACTATTACTAAGGAAATAAATAAAAATTTACAAAAGCGTCAAATTTGACAAGTGTACCAACTTTAGTAACTTAGCGGATACCATAGACAACCGATAATGCCATTATAAAATTTAATATTACCCATACAAGTTCTGAAAATCTCGTGTACCTAGTCTCCCTTAAGGATCAAGTGTCCCCAGGTTCCCCTATGTTACGTAAGTAGGTATATATGTTACAGCCAACCATTGATTTACAAAAAACCAAAGATACACACTCCACTTCCCAAAAACGTCCGCAACAAATGGGCGCATTGTGCACTCTTTTCAAATTAGTATCGCGTTGTTCTACCGGCAAACGTCAATCATTAAATTTTATTGCTTTATGTGCATTACTTTTTAAATACAACTTTATGTCATGCGTGTAAGATTGAATTTGAAAAAAGAAATATGTTTACGATATTACTATACGTATTTATTGCGTATGTTTAATTTGGTGACACTTTTGGCTGTTAGTTTTGTTTGAAAATGTGCATCTAGGGTTTTTTATAAATCAATGCAGCCAACGTAATAAATATGAAATTATACCTACTTATCTAGCTGACCCGTGCCCACTTCGTTGGGCGGCGAAAAAAACGCGTCCCTTTTTAAAACATATTTCATTACTGCTCCACTCCTATTACTCATAGCGTGATACTATACAGCCAATGACACTCCCCGATAAATGGACTATTCAACACAGAAATAATTTTTAAAGTGGGTTTAGTAGATCCAGAGATTACCCCCTACAACGTCACAAACACACAAACTTTACGTCTTTATAATATTAGTATAGAAGTATAGACTATATTATCGGTAAAAATTTCCTTAGTCGACATCCCTTTGTGTGAGGTGAAAGTCGCGCAAGGAGATAATCCTCATGTAACTACAATACCATAAAAATACACCTTACTATACATGCTGGATGGATATCATGATTTGTAATGTAATAAGAAGGTATAAATAAATTTGGACTGACACTATTTATTGCAATCATAGCTATAGGTCATGTCAAATTTATGGTAATTTAATACTGAAGATTGTGTTAGAAATTGGCAACATTGTCTCACAAAAGGAATTCCCAAACAATATACTTATACATAATAGGTCAGCGTAAAAAGAGGGAATGGGACAATGTCAACAGATGTCTTCTGAGAATAAATGCATTCTAAATATAATACGTACTTAATCATCTATACCATCATGAGTGCCTACGACCCACTATATGGACAACCCTCCTCCAGTTACGAAAATAATCTTGGTAATAATATCACCTGTCTACAATGTAGGCACAGGGTTTTGTTAAGGTTTACTTTTGTAACTTATTTACCGTTATTGTTATTTACAAATTTGAACTAGGTGAGGGAACTAGTAAGAATTTACAATCGTAAAGATATCTTCACCATGTTGCATAAAAAGTAGACAGGGCAAGAATCACAAAGTGTAGCGATGTAACATCTCACTTAAGTAATTTATTTTTATTTACACCTTTTTTATTCGCTTCGTGGGTCGTTGTATTCCGTAGTAAGTACTGTTACATTTTAACTTCATTGTAGACTACCCACAAAAAAAAAAGTTATTCTTAAAATCTCATTTATATTTTATTACTCATACCTATCAGTATAAATAGAACTATAGCAAGGAGTGAAGGGTTGATAACCTGAGATACAGGAACCATCCTAGTTCAGGTATCAACCCACCATAGTATATTAGTATTGGTGTACCTATAGTGTTTCATATGTGTTTTTGTATTTGTGTTACCACAAGTGTATAGTGATAAGTTAGCTAAGAAACAAATAATAACTATCTGTGTGTATGTGTACCTGTATTATTGTGCTATGGTGAGACTTAAACATTTTATTTATTTACCTTTCACACCAGAGTATGAATGAGTGGAGTAAAATAAATATTTGAGCCATGTTTTATGGACACTAGCCTACACTTTAGTAGGCCAGTAATATTAAATGTAGCTTCTAATCTTCTCATACTGATACAATTTATTATAAATATATATTTAAAAATGATGACTAGGCTTTTCAAAAACATTTGGTGACATTTTCTATAATATTCCCTAACAAATTTATATAAGTGTCGTTATCTATACTAATATTATAAAGAGGTAAGGTTTGTGTGTTTGTATGTTTGTGAAGTTGTAGGGGGTAATCTCTGGATTAACTGAACCGTTTTTAAAAAATCTTTCTGTGTTGAATAGTCCATTTAACGGGGAGTATTACATAGCCTATGTAGTATCACGCTATGACTAATAGGAGTGGAACAGTAATGAAATATGTTTAAAAAGTGCGCGCTTTATTTTGCCGTCTAACGAAGTGGGCACGGGTCAGCTAGTTTGATATAAATGTTATTTCGAAACCCTCGTTCTTGTTCCATTATTTTTATTTATTTTTCATTTTCTTCGTGTTTTTTTTCTTCTACTAAAGCACTAGAACCACTTTCCACACTTTGCGCAATATGATAGATACTCTGCGCTGAACTTGTGGGGATTGAAGAGTTGTAGGAATTCCAAATAATAATGCAGGTGAATAATAAATAGACTATATATTTCCTGGTACCAGATTAATAATGTGTCCCTACAAACTAAATTTCATTGATTTTGAAATTAATTTTTGTACGGAACCAACTCTAGTTTGGTTAATATTTAGTTACAATGTCACTTATACTGCACTTATGAAGCATTTAGTCGTTCAATTGTTGCAAAATAGTATAAGAATTTGACTGAGAGTCGTGTAAAGGCCTACGCAGACCGGGACGGCATGGCAAGGGATTTTAATTTTTACTAATGGAAATTCAACCGTACTTTTTTTTTTTCTTTTTTTAGCAAAAGACAACTCCCGCACTAGGGATCATGCCCTGTGTCGCGGGGACTTTTACAAACATCAATTAACGGACACATAGAACACCCAGACTCAGGACAATAATTTGTGGATCTCACAAATTATTGTCCTGCGTGGGGATCGAACCCACAACCTCATGCGCGGCAGCCGCTGGCTCTACCGGCGCGCCACCGAGGTCGTCAAGTTACAGAACTGTTACAGAAATACGACATAAATTGCTATGCTTTAAAATGATGCCGCGGCATTGAAAGGGATTTTATCGCACGCCATTGTTCATTTTAAAGCATAGCAATTTATATCTTATTTCTGTAACAGTACGGTTGAATGTCCATTAGTAAAAATTAAAATCCCTTGCCATGCCGTCCCGGTCTGGGTAGGCCTTAAGAGTGCAATTGGTAACTCTTTTGCTACTGTCACGTAAGAGTCGGCTTCTTTACGAATAACGTTTGTGTAAAAGTCGTAAAGACGTTCCTAGTACGACTTCATTGGATATACCAGTGAAAGTTGTATAATGGTAATTTCAAATAATTGCAGTGACGTTTATACAATTCTGAGTTCTATTCAGGTAAGGGGGCATTAAGTTGTATTATACGCTGAAATTACTTCAATAAGATTGTTTAAAGTACTTTGAGCCGTTCCAATTAACAGACTAAAATGTTTGTTGGGTAGCCATTATATATTATAGTCAAAACTCATAACCAGTCAAAACCACTTTTGACTGGTTTTTTCAGTCAAAAGTGGTTTTGACCATCGATGTTAGTCAAAACTCATTGAAATTTTACCTTTTAACTGGCAAAACTACAATATTAAGGCAAAAGTCGGAAACAGTTGGTTAGGTTAGGTTAGTATAGTGAATAGTGACCACAGGACGAGATGCAAGAAGCATTTTTTATGTAAAACTAGAATATATGTAGTACATAATTATACCATTTTTCAGATCTTATGGGTACGGTGACGTTTAATATTTGTCATTAGGAGAGATGTAGTAACACTAAAATCGTTTTTAAAAATACCGATTATATATCTAACCGATATAATTTACAAACAAGAATAAATCGATTATGGGTACAAAATAAAAAAACTTTATTTTTTCAAAAATAAATTAATTATGACGAATCAAGTGATTCATCTGATGAATTACTTGATTCGTCACTGACATGAATAATTAACTTAAAATCGTCTGAATTTTCGAATCTGATGTCTCTTTCCCAGTCATGGAGTATTAGATCTTTTGTTTTTAACACCACTTTCTTCCAATCATTGGAGGACATTGGAAAGAGGCAATAGCGTTCCGCCATTTTCTCGTTCACGCTCAAAGTAGTCCCTCAACCGGATTACAAATTCACGGGCTTGACTGACCCAGCACAGCCTTCTTCGTTATTTTTGGCATGTTACCAAAATATCAACGAAATAAAACCAACAGTAAGTAAAACTCAAAGCACACAACACGGACAGTATACGAAGCATACGCAATCGTACTGACATATTAACAATATAGAGCATGTGACGTATTTTTCTTTTTCTTTAATTACATTTATCTTTGGCCTTATAGCCATCAGCTTAATCCAAAGTATAAATTATTCTCTCATAGTTAAACCTTTAATCACCGACCTATACGTCTCACAGACGTCACAGTTTTTCGAACCCAAATAAGATTAAATTTCAACTCTACAAGAATCGGAAGTTATCAATACTATTACCAGTTTTCCGATTGAAATTGAACAAGATTGTGAAGAGGATGATTGAGGTAAGAAAAGAGCGGAAAGGCTCAGTTCATAGGACTGAGCCTTTCCGCTACTATTATGGTAGAAGTAGATTTAAATTGCGCGAGGATTAGTTTTACCTCAAATGAAGCTGCGCGTCTATAATGAAAGGATTCCAGTCTCCTCCACCTGTACAGCCTCCAAACATGCAAGGTATAATTCGGAAAACCTGTACTATTATGTTTTAGCCGTCTAAAAAGACGAACAAAATACTTTCGCTACAAATCCAATACACCAATGTGTCTTATCCACCAACACGATACCAAACCAAGATACCATTCCATATAATTTCACAAAAACTTATATTTATAAGAATTTTGAAATGTAATTAAGGAATATTTAAAAAAAAATTAATCGATTAATCAATTTAATAAAAAAAAAATAGATTTTAACAATTTTATTGTGTCAATCTCTATTGAGATTCGTTTCGAGTCGCGCATACGATTTTAAAATGTATATGTTTATATTTTACATAATAAGGTTGAAGATGGGATATAAACCAAATATTTCATATAATTTTATTAAATAATAACGTCTAAACATTGATTTATAAAAAACCCTAGATGCACATTTTTAAACAAAACTAACAGCCAAAAGTGTCACCAAATTAAACATACGCAATAAATACGTATAGTAATATCGTAAACATATTTCTTTTTTCAAATTCAATCTTACACGCATGACATAAAGTTGTATTTAAAAAGTAATGCACATAAAGCAATAAAATTTAATGATTGACGTTTGCCGGTAGAACAACGCGATACTAATTTGAAAAGAGTGCACAATGCGCCCATTTGTTGCGGACGTTTTTGGGAAGTGGAGTGTGTATCTTTGGTTTTTTGTAAATCAATGCGTCTAAATAATATTTTTATTTTTCTATCAGTTCGGGTTTATAAGTTGATAGCTTTTATTTTGAATTTCTACAAAAGTAAACTAAGTAACACGGAAAAGATCAAATGTCACCGTACCGTTCAGTCCTGTCATAATAACTATACTATATTCTAGCACTCGCCGGCCGCTGTCGCGGCACGCTCGCTCGGCTCGTGCGTCCTTTGGTCACCGTACTAACCTAACCTAACCAACTGTTTCTGTCTTTTGCCAGTTAAAAGGTAAAATTGAATGAGTTAATCACTTTATCAAAATTGAGTAGCCCTTATACATAATGACTAGTTATTATGTATAATATTCATATTTATTACTTTGGCTGTAACATATAGGTACCTATACATATATATGTTATTATACGAACGAATGAAATTAAAAGTCGTATCTACGGAAAAAGTAGGTAAATAAAAATAAAACAAACAGTTAAATTACTTTTAAAAAAAGTTTTATACGTTAAATAAGTTTATAACAATATATTTTTCATCTCAATTTATTATTACGATTTTATCTTACTTATTATATAACAATACGGGAGGAATCAGTTTCACCTAGAGCTATATGTACAGGGTGCGGGTGGGGGGTGGGGGTGGAGAACGCTAGACGTTGAGCGGGTTGTGCGTGAGCTGTCCGGGCATGGCGGCCACGTCG
The DNA here is from genome assembly GCA_905475405.1 of Schrankia costaestrigalis. Classification (NCBI taxonomy): domain Eukaryota; kingdom Metazoa; phylum Arthropoda; class Insecta; order Lepidoptera; family Erebidae; genus Schrankia; species Schrankia costaestrigalis. Next base: position 182,063 of record FR997827.1, read on the forward strand.
CGGCCCAGCGCGGCCAGGCGCTCGTCCTGCTGCAGCGCGGCGGGGTCGCGCGCGGCGTGCAGGGCGCGCGGCAGCAGGGCCAGGCGCTGCGCCGCCCACGCCTCCGCCAGGCGCAGCTCGTGCGGCGCGTGCGCCAGGCCCAGGCGCGCCGCGCGGGAGGCGCGCGCCAGCACCGCCGCCGTGCTGTACGCGTCCACCGCGCCGCCCGCCAGGCGCGTCAGCACCGCCTGCTGCTCCACCACGCGCGTGCCGTGCCGCACCAGCAGCGCCTCCACGCAGCGCCCGTACTCCGCCACCAGGCGCGCGAGCTCCGCCCCCGCAGGCCGCAGCTCGGGCGCCAGCAGCGGCGCCAGGTCGGGGCCGCGCGCGAGCCCCACGGCGGCGGAGGCGCGGCGCCCCGCCTCGTTGAAGATGAGGCCGAGGTGCGCGGTGGGGTTCTTGAAGGCGCGCTGCAGCTCGCGCAGGTGCGAGCCGGCGAACTGGATGCCGGTGAGCGCGACGAACAGGCGCAGGATATCGTTGGTGCCCTCGAAGATGCGGAAGATGCGCAGGTCGCGCAGCACGCGCTCGAGCCCGGTCGCCTTCATGAAGCCCATGCCGCCGAGGATCTGGATCGCCTCGTCGACGACGACCCACGCCGAGTCGGACGCGAACACCTGCCGACGTGGAAGGAGACCTCCGATTACTCGATCGCCTTCGACCGGTTCCGACGTCCGCCCGCTCTACCCGGTCGTGCGTAGCGTACCTTAGATATTGCAGCCTCCAGATGGTAGTCCTGCGCGCCGGTGTCCATGTTGCCGCTGACCATGTAGGCCAGCGTCTCGGTGACGTACTGCAGCATGGCCATGTTGGCCAGCTTCTCCTGCACGCCGCCGAACTCGGCCAGGCGCTTGCCGAACTGCACGCGGGTGGCGGCGTGCTCGGCCGCCTGGCGGATGGCGGCCCGCTGCGTGCCGGCCAGCGCGGCCGCCATGCCGAACCTGCCGTTGTTGAGGATGTTCATGGCCACCTTGAACCCGTTGCCGAGGCCGCCGAGCACGTTCTCGACGGGGATCTTCACGTCCTCGTAGTACACCTCGGTCGTGTTGGAGCACTTGATGCCCATCTTGTCCTCGGGCGGGCCGGACGACACGCCGCCGAACGACCTCTCCACGATGAAAGCGGTCACCTGCTCTTACAATTTATCATAAATGCTAGTTTCGCCCAGGTCAAATAGTACTACAGAATGTTTAACTTTTATTGTTATCTTATCTTTAAATATAAATAAAATTGGAGTGTCTGTTTGTAACATGGAACCCCCAGTTGTTTACTAACTGCATGTGAATATCATATCAGCCTATGTACGTCCACTACTGGACATCCTCCAAAAGTTTTAATCAATGTATATGTTATAGGCAATGTGTATAATCCGGCATTGTATAGAATACCTAGCCATTCTATACAATGCCTAAAATGATCAGGCAATGTGTATAATACGATTCATGTCATACATTGCCTAGGTATTGTATTAAATGCCTGAAGCGCATCAGGCAATGTCTATAATGGACAACCACATTAAGAATAAGGTGCTTTTAATATATTTATTTACGGGTCCATATTGGCTTACATAAAATTCGAAGTCATATTTTTGGTCTTACTAACGCTTTGTGTTCATAATAATCAATCTTCATAATTTTTTTATTTATAAATTTTTATTACTACCACCGGAGCTCATAACCGTTAGTGATCATAATTTTTTTATTCATACTGTTTGTACCAAGAAACGTTTATAATCATAATTTTCCTTTTCAGAACTTTTTTCTTCATAACATTCTATGATCATATTGGTTTAATTAATAATGTCATTGTTTAGAATAGCTTAGAATGTATGTTGTAAGGAATTTAAATCTGGCACTTCGGCAGCCGCTGCTGCGGCACGCTCGCTCGCCTCGTGCATTAGTCGTCACAGTTCTAACCTAACCTAACCTACAGAAGTTGTAATCTTAGTGGTTTTTTTTTCGAATACTCTATAATGTCTTGTACGCTTGCTATTGAAATTATAATGTTAAGCTACAATAGGCATGTAAGCAGGTGAGAGTTTAAATATATAATTAGTACTTAAGTATGTTTATTGTATGGCGACCTCTCTCCGGTCCCAGATAGCACAAAATTCCACTTTGTGCTATCTGGGACCGGTGTTATTGTTAATAATGAAGCAATAAAAATGTTAATAATCGATTTCTTCGGTTACGAACAAATGTCGCTTTCGATGACAGATTATAATATAGGTTACCTTATCGACCGTCTTGCCGTCCTTGGTGATGGGCGTCTGAGCGAAGACTGTCATCACCTCGGCTATACCGCCGTTACTGATCCATATCTTAGAACCGTTCAATATGAAGTGCTTCCCGTCGGGCGAGAGAACTGCGCGAGACCTGGCAACAGATACAACATGTACGACATGTTCCGCGAGGGAGAGCGCAGAGAGCGGCGCCCCCGTAACTCACTTGATGGAGCCGGCGTCGGAGCCGGAAGAGGGCTCGGTGAGGCAGAAGGCGGCGTACTCCCCGCCGGTGACGCGCGGCAGGTACTTCGCCTTCTGCTCGGGCGTGCCGAACAGCAGAATGCCCTTGAACCCGATGGACTGGTGCGCGCCCAGCGTGATGCCCACGCCCAGGTCGTGCGCGCCCACCACCTCCACGAGGCGCGCGTATTGCGTGTTGCAGAGCCCCAGGCCGCCCAGCTCGGTGGGCACCTGCAGCCCGAAGGCGCCCATCTCCCACAGCCCCGCCGCCGTGCCCTCCTCCACCTTAGATTGTGCGTCGTTCTTTGCGGGGTCGTTTACCTATACACACAAATATACACTTTTCTCGAGGCTGGATAATAACAACACTTCCAATGATTCTCGTAAATGTTTACTTCCTACTACTTAAAAGTCGATTTTTAAAATAAAAAAATCAGTGCAGTTTCAGTTCTGAATCTGCTAACACGTTCGAGTCTTGCTTCTCACTAAGGCTTGGTGAGCACTAAAAGGTGGAGGTGGAAGGAGACGTGTTTTCGACTTAAGAATACTATTTAAAAATCGCGCAGAGATAAATTAATGTTGGCTGGACTGTAATGGAGATGCGCGCTGGTTAGTTAGGGTGGAGATACGAGCGTTGGATATAAATGCAACTTAGTGCGTTTGGATACGGAAGATAATACTCAAAGAGCTCAATTATTCCAACTCAACGATTTCCTCGTAGCTTTTCAATAATTGGCGCAACTTTCAAACTTCCTCTAATGTACTCATTTCTAATCTTATCTGTCCTTCTATAATAGGACAATGTCGTCGGCTAATACCTAACATGCATTAGGATGCCTGTTCCTGAATATCCTGGCTTAGAGCTGAGTGAGCTGACCCTTAGTGTAAGCCTACAGATACACTGAACTCTTCGGTGTTACTGGCGGCCGAGGGAACATGCGTGTGTGATTGCCCTTACATTAACTCTACGTACTTCCCTGGCATACCTTTCTCTTTCAGGGCCCACCACAAAACCGATCAGGGAACTTTATCATACGCTTTTTCGAGGTCCACAAACACCATGTGCAGGTTCTTGTGCACGCGTCTATATTTTTGACGCAATGCGAATATTGCATCTGTGGTACCCCGCCTTGGCATAAAACCGAACTGGTTTTGGGTGATCTTACTTTCCTCACGCATTCGTTTCTCTATTATTTTCTTCTACACTTTCATACTATGTGACATGAGCTTTATTCCCCGATGGTTATTGCAGTCCTGAACATCACCCTTGTTTTTAAAAATAGGCACTAGTTCACTACTGCACCATTCGCTTGGGATCGTCACTTCTTGCAACAACTTATTGAAGAATAGAGTCTGCCACTGCCATCCATCTTCTCCCAATAACTTCCACACTTCTACAGGTATTCCACCTAGCCCCACTGCTTTCCCATTCTTTATACTGCTTATAGCTCTCCTTACTTCATCCATACTAATCTCCTTTACCAAACTAATATTTCTAGCTCTATCTTCTAGCATTCCATGCCACGTATTCTCCTCATTCAATAGTCTTTATAATAATATGTCTTCCATCGTTCTTTTATATCATTCTCCTGCAGTAGAATATTTCCTCTTTCTTTTCGTAAATGTGGACGACAGATGAAAAGATGGTCGGATAATATAAGAGAAGCCGGCCCACTGTGGCCGAGGTTGGCCAGGGACAGATCGGGGTGAAAAGGGCTGGAGGAGGCCTATGTGTCTGCAGGACACGCTGAATTATAAGTGAAAATGTTATTGATGTGTTTTTTATTTATCAATAATAAAGTCTTTTGTATTTTATTGTACTTTGTAATGTTGAGCTGGGACAAAGTGAGTTATCGCCAAGCGGAGACCCAAGTTAGAACACTGTCCATTTCCTACTTCTACTTCACCTCTATGTATGTACACCTTTTTTTAAAATTGGAACTTTAACTTGACAGATAACTTCTATCCTCAGTAAACTGCATATTCATACATAAAAACATGAAATAGGTACCTCCTCAAAGAACTTCTCAAACGGCGGCACAAGCTCCTGCAGCATCTGGCGCTGATCATCGCCAAGAGCTTCGGGAAATGGAAACACTTGAGCTGGTTCGAAGTGACCACGAAACAGGTTCAGTGTGAATGAGGCGCTGTGTCGTGGACCCGCCTTTTCTGGTTTTGATGACATCCATCGTGAGCTGAACAAGAAACACAAAGCTATTTATGTTTTTTATATAACCTGGGTTGAGATATAGTAATAGACCATAAGTAGAAATAGCTTATTGAGCATAATTCTTTTGAACTGAATACAAAATTGTGAAATAAATTGAAATAAAATGTATTAGCATAAAAATATGATTGTTTTAAGTTCATTTTGGTATTTAAATGTTAACATTTACTATATTAACACATTCACTGTGCGTGCATTACATGTAATGCACTGATGAGTTAGCTCCATAATGTCCGTGCATGACATACAATACACCGGGTTTTCCGATCTTATGCTAGGTAAAATAAATTAAAAGGGTAAATTCTCAGATTCGTTCCCCAGCTTTCACTCTAGGGTGAATTTTTTAGGGTATCACATTGGAGTAACCCCAATACACTATTAACCACCAAGAATAGTGTTAGTGCGGATAATTTCGGACGTACGGAGCTAACTCATCAGTGCATTACATGTAATGCACAGACAGTGAAAGTGTTAATAATAAACATGACTGAAAATGTGACCAAATTTGTGATCTGACTATGTATTGAGTTTGTAGACACAAACTACTTGTATGTGCTACCTTATTGCTTAGACAAAGTTATGCAACATCTAATAACAGATTGACTCTTTGCCAAATATGAATTGCCAAACTAGATCAAATCAAATCAGTTTATTGTCAATCAATCAAATCAGGTTATTATAGATGATAGTAGTTATTTTATAATTATATTTAGTATATGATGCCTTATGATTGTATGGCCATAAACATCAAAATTAATATATATCTATTACATTAATAATGTGAAATCTGTAAGTGTGTTAAGTAACTTGAAAATTAACAGGGCTATTGGACTAATTATTAACATACTGAAAGTCATCATGTGGAGCGATGATTCAAACCCGTAAATTCAGAGGATTTCACAATAAAGTCTATTGCCTTATTTTAATGTTTATATTTTGGCATAAAGTAAGAAACCAGCATTATTAATTTTAACCTTTACATAGATGATAAAACAGATAATTATTACCCATGTAAACCCTACAACTGGACAAGTCAATGGCGGCATGCCTAATTCTATAAAAAATAAAAATTTCAGAGTCAGAAGTAGTAAGTTTCCTTAGGGTTAGAACAATTTAAAAAAAGTAGTGAACACTATGGGGCACTCAGACATGGATGTGGCAATGATCTGCCGGGTTTGATACTGAATATCAACAATCATAATATCTACAATTAAAACATCAACACCGTAACATCAACGGTTCAAAATCTTAACACTTTTAGTTTTGATTAATAACACAGTATGACCATATAAAAAGTCCTGGCATAATTAAATAACTTCATTCTAAAAATAGTAATAGAAAGATAAATGTGACAATGACAACGACATAATATCTTTAGAAAATGGGGTAAACTAAGTTCTAGGTTTTATAAAGACTAGTACTTCTATACACTTCTTATACATAAAAACTTTATTAAATAATATAAGTAAATACTTTCAGTAATTTATAATAATAATGTAATGTGTATAACTTTTAAACAATACCATTTTTATTTTAATTCCTTACATAGAAGTCAAATCAAAAATGATTATGTAAGACTGATAAAAGTTAGATAAATTTAAAAATATTAAAAGATGAGGCATTACTAGACTTGACTAGTGGTGTACATCTATCTGTTATTATACCTTACTATTTGCTATAGAGGCATTTGTATTTACTTTTCACAGATCAATGTTATTGGTTTAATTAAGTGTTCCTATTCTAGTTTAAGAGTAAACATGGATTATTTAATCATGAGTTAACTAGTAAATATAATTTAAAAGCATATTAATTGTGTTTAGGAGCTGCCCAAGCAACATTAAGTTGACAATATAATGTGAACTGATTAAAGATGTCCTTTAAAAATAATAAATAGTTGTTAGCATATAAAGTAAGCCATTGAATTAATATATATGATATTAACTAGATAACTGAATGTCTAATAAAGGTTGCAGTACAAAGTCCAAGGTGCAGACTATGCCAACATTGGCCAGGAGAGTAAGGCTAGTCAACTATTTTATAACATTTACCTTCGCAGTGAAGAAGAGTTCTTGCTCAAGCAACGATTTGCACACGATATCAACTTAGTACTTTTCATGATGAATTAAATTAACCTACTTACAAATTATATCAATCAAAAATAGTTAACGTAACTTGAGGTAGATTCAGTTATCACGTACAAATAAATAATGTTTATAAAAACATGAATATAAAAATAGACTTATATTTCGTTTATATTGATTTTAATACACTTCGTTTATTTTCACAGTCAACTCACTCGTGCTTGTCCGAAATTTCGTTCGCAACGCAAACAATAATGAAATGAACAAAAATAAATTTTGATTGAAAATACCTATTGCTTCACATTTACATTTGACATAACCTAACCACAGATTCAGATAATATAATTCTAGTCTAGGCTTCACAGGTTCTGTGGGTTCATAATAATATACTGTATCCTCAAGGTTAATGATGGTGTATGTACAGGTTGTCTATAAAGTCAAGAAATTAAAGTTTGAGGAACTAAATTGTTCATGTGTCTGGCAACACTGAAATTCAAAATAGACTTGTACATGAGCTGTCATCGAGTAAAAGTTGCGGAACGGTTTTCATTTTGTGATTTTTATAAGTTCATTAATCTACAATAAACCAATACTGACTTACGAAGAACAACATAAAGAATGAGTAAAGTAAATCAAAGTGGCACGAGGGAAGGGATTTTTAAAGTTCTATGGCGATGTTTGACGGAGCACGAAGCTGCTCAAATTTTATGTGATTTGGATGATATTTATGGGCGAACTGCAACTTTGATGGGTATGTAATCGTGTTACTGTGTTTTGTAATCTGTCTCAAGTAATACTACTCAACAGTCACTCCATTTGCGATTTAGAGACCAAAAACAGGCATTGCGTACATAGCATATTTTTAGGTAAGACTGTCATTGAAAGTAAGAAATATTGTAGTACGACCTATTCTGTTGATACATTATCAGTTGCATTAGTATAATTCTGTCAAGATTTATCCCAATTTTGAATTTGAATTAATTGCTTTATGTCTATATTACGGTTGATAACTAAACTAAGTATGTCACTTTCGCATCAACTGGTCTGTCGACAATGAATAATTAATTGCAATTTTTTATTATTTTTTTTATTTTTTAGTTCTTAGTATAGGTTGTCTATAAAGTCAAGAAATTAAAGTTTAAGGAACTAAATTGTTCATGTGTCTGGTAACACTGAAATTCAAAATAGACTTGTACATGAGCTGTCATCGAGTAGAAGTTGCGGAACGATTTTCATTTTGGGATTTTTATTATGTTATTAATCTTCAATAAACTAATACTGACTTAAGAAGAACAACATAAACAATGAGTAAAGCAAATCAAAGCGGCACGCGGGAAGTGATTTTTAAGGTTATAATGTGATGTTTGTCGGAGCACGAAGCTGTTCAAATTATATGTGATTTGGATGATGTTTATGGGCGAACTGCAACTTTGATGGGTATGTAATTGTGTCACTGTGTTTTGTAATCTGTCTCAAGTAATAAATTCACTCCATTTGAGATTTAGAGACCAAAAACAGGCATTGCGTACATAGCATATTTTTAGGTAAGATTGTCATTGAAAGTAAGAAATATTGTAGTACGACCTTTTCTGTTGATACATTATCAGTTGCATTAGGATAATTCAGTCAAGATGTATCCCAATTTTGAAGTTGAATTAATTAATTGCTTTATGTCTACATTACGGTTGATAACTAAAATAAAGATGTCACTATCGCATCAACTGGTCTGTCGACAATAAATAATTAATTGCAATATTTTATTATTTCGTTCTTAGTAATTCCATGTTAAATGATATCTTGTTGGTTAATATTTAACACTGAATACATTTTAGTTAGGTATTGCAGTTATTCTTTCCATCCCAATTTTTGCGTGTATTTTGTGTCTAGGTACCTAGACCACTTACTGAACAGTTTTACTACTCAGTTATCACTACGTACCTAAGTATAATCAAATGTTCAATCAACATAACTTTTGTTAAATTCCAGGCTCCAAACCTCAGATAACAGCTGCAGGTGATAGCTAGAACTGAGATGGATTTTAATTGTAGTCTTGAAGTTCTACGCAAAATTTTAAATGCAATAGGCTTTACCTACAAGAAATGCCCTAGTAATATAAAAATCAAGATTTGCCTGAAGAACTAAGGAAAGACATTATTTATCACTCTTCATACAAGGTAACCTGTATAAGCATATTCTTTTGTATAGTAATTTTTCTTATTATTAACTGTATACAATAGTTAAAATAATAGTTTATAGCCTATTTTCCTATTCTACTCCTCTTTACCCCCTATACGCCCCTCCAAATAAACCAATAATCAAATCTTTTTTAGTAATAATATTAGTATAGTTAGTAAATCAGTAGTTTCCGTGTAGTGACGGAGTAAGAATACAATATGTCACCACCCCATCTCATCCCATGGGTGTCGTAAAAACCGACTAAGGGACATGTTATCTTTATGACATAAAAAGAAGGAAAACTTGAAATAAAACCCTATACTAATACGTCTGGCCAGCGTGGTATTAGTAGGCCAAGTATCCCTCCGTCACGGGAGGTGGCCCGTCCCTGCAGTGGGACATTAATGGGCTGTTATGATTAGTATAGATTTAATTGATATATAAAATAACAGAATATTTTATAAAATCATCACTAACAAGTAACTATTTATGTTCCCGCAGGTCACAAAATGTTGGCAATTTCTAAAAAGGGCCTTCAACAGCATCACAGCTGAAACTTGGAAAAACAGTTGCCATCGCGTCGAGAAGCTCGGATCAGAATACTACAAGAGAAGAGGCAAATACTGACGATAATAGCAGCAGCAAAGAAAGCTTTAGTGATGACGATGAAGGTGGCAACGAAAGTTATCTGAACATCGAATATTTAAAAAATCCTATGATGAAAGCGATGAATAAATCTCCTTGTTAACTGTGTACATGCGTTTTTATTACTCTGATTCAATCCGTTAATTTATTCTAATACCCATACCATTCTAATAGGTGAATTGTGACCCATGTAGTTCAGGGTTGGTGTATGAAATCGATTAAGAGATTCGATTTAGATAACAAGCGATTAATCGATAATCGATTATTATTTATAGTTTAGTTTTTTAAGTTTGGTATACATGTGGGAGCAGCCATATAGTAGCAGCACTAAAATTAAAACCATAGAACATAATTATTTTGCAGAAGTCAAAAATTACGTTATGGCTCATAATTCTTACACTAAATTATGTTACATTTTATGGCTCAAAACAACTGTCAAAATTTAAAATGGCTTGACTATAGTGCATATAAAACAGAAATAAAACATCGTCATCTAAAATGTTTAAAGGGCTAAAGGCTGATTTACACAGGGTCAGTAGACAAGTCAGTCGCAGCGCCAATGTCGGCGCCGCGACTGACTTTAACTGTTTACATGAAGTAAGTAGAATTGGTGCGTTTCTCACGGTGAGTACAGGCTGATTTACACAGGGTCAGTAGACAAGTCAGTCGCAGCGCCAATGTCGGCGCCGCTACTGACTTTAACTGTTTACATGAAGTAAGTAGAAGTGGTGCGTTTCTCACGGTGACCACACGTGTGTGAAGTCAGTGGGAAAAATGAATTCGCGAAAACAACTGAAACGAAGATTTAATTATTTGTTAAAAAAAATATCAATTTTGCTGTTCAATGAGTTAATAGAAATGGTAGAAAATGAGATAACTAAAAATAAACGACCGTAGGTAAGAAAATGGATTGACGATAGCAACGAAACTGGTGGCTCTGCTTTGTTGCTGAAGCAATTGCAATTTGAAGATCCTGCGGAGTACAAACTGGTTATGAGAACTTCATTTTGAAAAAAAACGTGGTTACTCTACAACGCAGCGGCAGTGACAAGCACGCAATGACTTGTCTGTTTACACGGGGTTTATTTGGCTGTCACGGGGGTGCGCGGGTGGCGGGGGGCGCCAACTGACTTCAAAATATTCGTGTGCGAATATTCAAGTCAGCGCTGACTTCAAGCCACTGTACTGACTTCAAATCAGTTTACACGGGCTTTTTTTCGAGTCAGCACTGACTTGCCTCGAATTTGAAGTCAGTTACTGACCCTGTGTAAATCAGCTTTACACGTGTGTGAAGTCAGTGGGAAAAATGAATTCGCGAAAACAACTGAAGCGAAGATTTAATTATTTGTTAAAAAAATTATCAATTTTGCTGTTCAATGCGTTAATAGAAATGGTAGAAAATGAGATAACTAAAAATAAATGACCATAGGTAAGAAAATGGATTGACGATAGAAACGAAACTGGTGGCTCTGCTTTGTTGCTGAAGCAATTGCAATTTAAAGATCCTGCGTAGTACAAACTGGCTTTGAGGACTTCATTTTGAAAAAAAACGTGGTTACTCTACAACGCAGCGGCAGTGACAAGCACGCAATAACTTGTCTGTGTTTACACGGGGTTTATTTGGCTAAGGGGTAAGGGTTTCGTGCATAGATAAAGATAATACATGTTTCGTGCCCTTGATTTATGAAATTAAAGGCCTTTTGCTATTTGTATGAAAGATTACGCAGTAATAAGCGGTTTACGAGGTATTAAAAATAAGTACTTACTAGATCTCGTTCAAAACAATTTTCTTTGGTAGTTTTTATAGTAAAGTACATCATTATGTTTTTTTTAGATTTTTCATTTTCTTATTTAAGAAGTTAGTGGGATGGGGGGGGCGAATTTTTTACACTTTGGAAGTGTCTGTCACGCAAACTATTCGATTTAGAAAAAAAATATTTTAGAAACCTCGATATTATTTTGAATACCTATCCATATACGATAACCCACACGTATGTGTTTGGTGAAAAAAATTTGAGTTTCAGATTAAAATCTTAATGCGGTTCACAGAATACAGGAGTCTGTACCTACCTACCAAGTTTCAACAGTATAGCTCTTATAGTTTCGGAAAAAAATGGTTGTGACTTGTGACATACGGACGAAGAGATAGACGGACGGACAGACAGTCATGAGTCATGACGAATCTATTAGGGTTCTGTTTTTTGCCATTTGGCTACGGAACCCTACAAAAGGTAATAAAACAATATTAATAAAAAAATATTGCTCGCTTGCTTATGTCTTAACAAATAATTCTCTAATGGCTACATTTTTTATTTATTTATAAATAAATCTTGTACTGCAATGCAACATGTAAATACTTGACATGCAGATTAGAAATAGAGTAATAGAAAGACATTCAGAGAAATAACATAAATTTAAAAATTAATTAATGAACTGTTTGTCAAATAACAAAATATTTGGTAAACTTGTCGTTATATTCTATTTACTTATCAACTGTACGTGTCTGTTAATTTGTTATTAATTATTATTATACTCCTCACATACTGGACCGATGACCTATTCGACTGTCGATGGATCATGGAAACATTAGACCGCTGAAAAATATTTAAATATTTAGACAAGGCCTATTTCCAGCAGACTTAGGGCTATCTTACGAATATTATTTCTAAGAAAGCAGATGATACCTATATTATTATTTATTTTATTGAGTTACAATACAATCGATATTTGTTTACTTATAATTATAATATTATGCAGTTGCTATAATTTTCTTAAACAGCTCTTCCTATACTTCTTTTTATAATCAATGACACCATATGATTCTTATCAGTTGATTGAAACACTGTCAGTGTCAACTTGTCAGTCCGTATATGAATTTGACAGTAGCTGTTTTGCTCTAGCGAGTAGTGCAAGTTACATTAAGGTGATAAAAACTTGGTGTAAACAGTTTAGTTTTGACGTAATTTTCATTTGATATTTAATTTTAAAATATTTTGCCTTATTGTAATCATGTTAGGAATTTTAATGTACATATTTGAATTAAAAAAGGAAGTACTAGTCGGGTTCTCGCTATCGATATTATACATAACCTATTATTTGGTGGAAGTCGTCAAGGTAAAGACAATTATATTATCATGTGGAAATTTGTACACGGTCGTACCGAAGCGAGTGTCATCACCATACGAGGTTTCACACAATCGCCTGCCTGCCTTAATTACAGAAGCCGATATTAGTATGTCGTGAGGGTGAGTTCCGCCGCTTCCTGGAGCAGAATGTGCCATTGCTGAGCGAGCACTACTGGCCGACGCCGTGGTGCGTGGAGTCGCGGCTGCAGACGGTGCTGGGCTCGGTATTACGCTCGCGCCTCCTGCCGCCCGTCAAGTACCGGCGGTACAAAGTTCACACTATACATAATACAACTACACAACAAGCATAGCTTTATATTATTGCACTATTGTACTTGTACTAATCACTCAACATTGAATATTGACAAGTCAGCTTATGAGCTTGTCTCTTGTTACTTACTTATTTATGTGAAGGTCACTTGATTGTATTGCTAACTGTCACTAAACTGTACTACTAATACATAGTTAACTTGTGCTGATATGAGAAGGCATATTTAGACTAGAAATATATGAATACCAGAGGCTAGTTAGTCATTGTTAAAGAGGAATTATGTATAATGAACCAAGTAAAAGAGATATTTTTAAAAACATGTCAAAACTTAAATAATTTGAGAGTAATAATAATATGATGTTAGTCTTCCATGGATTATAGTTTGTTGATAGTAATCTTTTTGGAGGTTAAGTCTTATTAGATATATATAAGTATGGTTAACAAGCATACTTTTGCACTATACTTTATAATGTTTTTGTAATATATTTTGTTGATGCTTTATTATTATATGTCATAGTGTAGTGTTGTGTAGCATATGACCTTCCTGAATAAAAAGATCATTTGATTCAAAATTAATTTTCAATTTGATAAGTGGTTCTGAGATTAGTGTGTTCAATCAAAGAAAAATCTAAGGTATTGTTAGTAGTAGTTATATATATTTTATAGGTTATGTATTACTTCCATCCATATATTGTACTGCCTAGGTCTCACATCGGAAAGCAGAAAACAAATACAAGTACTGTATGTGGGTCCATATTGGCTTACATAAAATTCGTCATATTTTTGGTCTTACTAACGCTTTGTGTTCATGAAAATCACTCTTCATAATTTAGTTCTTCATAATTTTTAAATTCATAAATTTTTATTAAGTACTACAAACGGAGCTCATAACCGTTTGTGATCATATTTTTTTTGTTCATACTGTCTGTACCAAGAAACGTTTATAATAATAATTTTCCTTTTCAGAACTTTTTTGCAATAATAAATTTCAAAAACAGTGATTTTGTGACCTAATAAATCGTGGTTTATAGTTAGACCGTATTTTGTAATAAGGCCGTATGACTTTAAATTGTATGAGAAACATTTTCGGAGTTCCGATGATATGAGTTGAAATGTTATGTAAAAAGAAGCGCTCCCACTGTATGTATATGTCGCAGGGAAATGAGGAAACCCGGGATTTCACGAAATAACTAGGGATATGACGAAATCCCGTTTGTTCTAGAAAAGAAATGCTTATATTTTTGTTTGTAGATTTAAAACACAAGGAATCCAACTTCTATAGGTTAGGTTAGAACTGTGACCATAATGCACGAGGCGAGCGATAGCGGCCGCCGAAGTGCAAGGCATTTTCGACATTTACCGGGATTTAATCAGATTCTAAAAGGTATTTTGTTAGCAACCCAGGAATATCCCACGGCAGGTTCCTCTAAGAATGTTTAGACGTAGAAGTAACAGAGACGTGTGTGCGCACAGTGAGGTGCTGCGGCTGTCGGACGGCGGGCAGGTGGCGCTGGACTGGGCCGAGCCGGCGGGGGAGGCGCGCGCCGTGCTGCTGGTGCTGCCGGGGCTGACGGGCAGCGCGCAGGCGGACTACGTGCGCTGCCTGGCGGCGGCGGCGCGGCTGCTGGGCGCGCGCTGCGTGGTGTTCAACAACCGCGGGCTGGGCGGCCTGGCGCTCACCACGCCGCGCCTGTACTGCGCCGTGAGCCACAGCGACCTGGCCGAGGTGCTGGGCGCCGTGCGCGCCGCGTGCCCCGGCCTGCCCGTGCTGGCGGCCGGCGTGTCGCTGGGCGGCCTCATCCTGGGCCACTACCTGGCCGAGCACGGAGACGCGGCGCTCGTGCACGCCGCCATCGTCGTCTCCTCGCCGCTCGACGTCGTTAAAGGTTCTTGTCGCTTTATTTTATTTACCAGGTAAAGAGCTGAGGTTGTAAAGAGCTAATTGTAGGTATAAGGGTTAGGTAAAATGACGCGAGGACTTGTACGTACATAAACGGACACAAAGTCGTCAAGGCTCGAGACGATCACTGGTAGATAACTTGCATAGTATTCCAAACGTCGCACACGACAGGACTGATATGCCACCGAGGCAGCCTATTAAGGTATACAAAAGCAGACATATTGTCCAGAGACAGTAGCAGCCTGTAACTGTAGCAGGTAGTAGTATAATAATACAATGTTAGTACCAAGTAAATCCTCGACACTGATTAGTGCGGTATCAGTTCGTGCGGTTCGCTGTGTTTTATAACTTTACATTGGTTTTATTACATTCACAACCTTGTCAGTTGCATGATTTAGCACTTTACTTTAGACTTGTCAAATGAAACGAAACTGCTTAACACGTAGCGCCTGTTAGATAATTATAATGTTTGTATAGTCTGTCAATTGTCTTAAAAATCGCACAACCATCAATGCTCTCAAGTATGTGGCGCGTACATGTTCAAGAGCTAACAAATAAATCATGTCCATCTGTACTGAGTGATCCTTTCTTAGTTTTCAACAAAACCTAAACGTACATTTAGTTAAAAATTGTAAATAATCATAACCGAAATCAAAAAATTTGTCACTCCGAGGCGATGGAGGATATTGTCCAAAATGTGGATCACTCAATCTAGGCATGAAAAATTTTCACGCTCAGAAAATATTCACGCTGTGAATGAAATTTTTATATCAAAAATACAGAATTTGTAAAATTATTGTACAAAAAATCAAGACATTTAAACGTAAATCCAGGAGTCTGTTGTGATTTCTTGGATCACTCAATCCAGACGCACTTAGATTGAGTGATCCTAGAATAACTGCATATAGAACCTATGCAATTATAAGCAGTAACGCACATAACGCGCAAAAAGTCTGGCGCACAAAAGACTCAAACATAATATGTCGTGTATGGCAGACTTTTTGTGTGCAGCAGACTCGATCGCACAAAAAGTGTGCCGTCTGCGCCGGGCCTAATGCTTGAGTCTGAGGTCTAAGTAAAGTCGTTGGAGCTTGAACAAATATGTATTAGTCATAGTGATTGTACAAGAACAATATCGAAGTGCATGCACGTAACGTAACCTAGTAATGTTGAACAGCTAGAATCAATTTATATTGCTCGCCATAATGTTCCGTAACGTGGTTACATAAAGCTATGACGTCACTACGTACTGTTGCTGATGGTTCATTGTGTTCCAGTAGGGTATGTGTCTTTTAATATTCGTAACTTGATACTCCTTTTCATTATCGGCGTCACGTTTTCTCGTCTCTCACTTTCGAGCCACAAATTGTTTAATGGCGTTGATGTCAGTGCATCTTCTATACCCACTGTTTTCGGTTACAGTTTTAAGAAAGCATATACATATATGAAATTAAGCAAGAATATAAAACAGCAGATAACGTTAGACTTTAATTATTTTTTTATTTTTATAAAGACAATAATATGACCATATCGTAGCTGATGGAGACCGCGAATAGAATCCAGAAATTAAGACAACAGATGGTAGTAACTAGATGACAAAACAAATACATAAGCTGAAAGTTCCACAACATAATCGTTCGGCATAGTAAAGAATTCTCGTTTCAGTGCGGGACGATATCTGACACACCGTCAAGGACTTACAAGATGATGAGACACGCTTAGAGACGCGTCATCCCGGCGAGCCTGAAGCGAGTGCGCGAGCTCCGTGACCTGGCTGATCAGTTATGTCTCTGTAGTCGTTTTAGATCACCCGTAACATACCTACTCGACCTCGAAGATGCGAACACGCAGCATCGGACGAAGCAGTATAAAGTACTTCGTGAACACCTGTTCCTCTCGAGGTCCTTCCGGTCGGCCGAGGCTCGCATATTTGCCCCACTGATGCCTATCTGTTCAATTTTCAACAATAGTCTGCTATGCTCAATCCGGTCCAAAGCTTTGCTGTAATCAGTGTAAACGACATCAACCTGGTGTCCCTCGTGCATTGACTTAGTCAGGTAGCCGTTTAAAACTAATAGATTAGTCACAGTCGAACGCCCTCTTAAGAAACCTGCTGTGAAGGGCTGAAAACCCTTACCGACTCGTAGTCACACCAAGCTTGTCACACCAGTGTGACAAACAGTAATCTTTTTCTTGTTTGTCACACTTCTGATTTTGACACACCATTTAATGTATTTATTTCTAAACTAGTGATGTCCAAGTTACAGTACCTACTAAGTTTTTTATATTGAAATCATCAAAGTATGTAGGTACTAATGTGTTCAGAAAGTGCCAGAAAAAGATCGATAATACACAAAACGTTTCTTATTCATTAAATTGTATCATTTTCTGCTTTTCTGGAATCGACGAACTTACCTACACCAAAGAATAAACCATACAAAACATTTTTAAACAATGTCTCCGGAATTGTGTTTAGTTCTCGTTTGAAATTCTCCTTTATTCAGTTTCATTTATTCTACTATTTAATCTAAGTTTACATATTCAAAGTTTATCAAGCTTTGCCACCGATTTCAAGGCGTTAGTAGAGAAGAAGCGGCGTGCGTAACTAACTGCTATTTCTAGACTATATAATTTAATAACATTGTAACTTCAGTAGGGTGCAGCAACCATTGTTTACCATTATATAACCATAAAAACTAAGGATTATACTAAGGAATCAATATACATTTTAAATATCTTAAACTATAAGGAAGCATCCTGTAGGTACCTAGTACATAAAAGTGGGAGTACCAAATCACATATTATTTTATATCAATGTATTTCCAACCAGTCAGTTCTATAGATGAGTAACTTGTAAGTACTTATTAATTATCGGCAAACGATTTTACTATGTAGGCACTGCACTAGCAATTATGTTATACATGATGTTGAAAAATCAGTAGTGTGACTAACAAGAAAAAGATTACTGTTTGTCACACTGGTGTGACAACCTTGGTGTGACTACGAGTCGGTAAGGCTGAAAACATGCCTCAAAGCAACGTACACCTGATCAAAGACCAACTTTTCAAGTAGTTTCGAAACTATACAATATGAGATTGGTCTGTATTTCCCAATATCAGAACGTGATCATTTTTTATGGACGTAAGCTTGCTTCCAGATACAAAGAAGGTCACCCTCTGAAAGCGATCTTTCGAATAGCAACGTCAATAAACAGTGTGACTGGCGCCGCAGGGTCGGAGTGCATGGAGCGCGCGCCGCTGAACGCGCTGCTGTCGTACCACATGGCGCGCAACCTGCGCAACACGGTGCGCGCGCACGAGCAGTTCGCGGCGCGCGACTGGCGCGAGGTGGACAGCGCGCGCTCCGTGCGGGAGTTCGACGCCGCCTTCACCACCAAGCACTTCGGCTTCGACTCCGTGGCCGCCTACTACCGCGCCGCCACGCTGCGCGACAAGCTGGCGCGCGTGCGCGTGCCGCTGCTGTGCCTCTGCGCCGCCGACGACCCCTTCCAGCCGCTGGACGGTGAGTGCTGCCCACACACCCGCACACACACGCACACACACACGCAGGCACAGAGCGCGTGACGAGACGGTCGTGTTGCAGCGATCCCCGTGGCGGAGGCGGAGGCGGCGGGCGTGGCGCTGGCGGTGACGGCGCGCGGGGGCCACATCGGGTTCCTGGAGGGCTGGTGGCCGGCGCGCGCCCCGCAGCAGCAGTACATCGCGCGCCTCACCGCGCAGTACTTCTCGGCGCTGCTGGCCCGCCCCGCGCTGCTGCACGAGCCCCCGCGCTCCAGCTGACCTGCGCGCCTAACCTCACCGCTTTGCCTTTACTATATTGCTAAGTCGTTATAAGTTTACATAGATATAATATTCATTAACACGAACGAGTTAGCTACTGTTGACGGCACCGATATTACACTTGACTAATTATTACTACGTTGAATATGTTACACTTGCAATGTTAAGTAAAGTAAGAGACAAGTCGGCAGGTGGGTGTCCGCGTACAAGTCGAGCGAGGCTTGCTCGGCTACATATCGTAACCTACATGTAATACACTGTGATTTAACCGATAGATAAATTTAGTTGTTAGTTATATTGAGGTTGCATAATATATTTACCTTGTAACATTAGCGCACTCGCACATGCGCACTCTAGTTATACTTACGCGTATGTATAACTATAATGTACATAATATTGTTGAAACACGAATGCTACGACACGTTCGTGTGTATGGGCCTTAATAGTTGTTAGTTATATATCGTATTATGTATATATACTCGTTTATATATTGTACAAGAGTCGACGCCGCCCGATTAGTATTATTGTTATTATATTACATGTTACATTTGTTGCATTTCAGATTGTTTATAATGATTAAGTAGATATTTATTATTATTTAAGCGCTTTTACAACAGCTTTATCGATATGTTATACTGGTGATGTGAGACAATATAGTTATGTATACACTAGCTATTAATATTGAAAGTTATTAAGCCTATAAGTCTTGTAATGGGTCCAACCTACTATCACACAAACTGGCCTCAAACTGATTATCATTACATAGATATAACACTCAGTCTGTAGGGGCCCAATTATAAGGGGTTCAATATAATGACCATAAAAATGCCTTGATATCTTTAGTTCTTTTACCAAAAATATTATACCCAACTACAGATAAGTGAAGTAATAAATTACAATAGCTAATAATAATTAATACTTAATTATATTCGTACACCAAATGTTTGTAGTAAATGAACATCAGTTGGCTGTCCTGAATCTTTTAATAAATACTATTACAGAAGTGGTTGCGAGTAGGGATAATACCGAGGTTAGGTTAAAATGGCAACCATGCTAGAAACATTTTTTTAATGTTGATTTATTTTTTTATTAAAATGCTGCTTTAATTTGGGTGATCATTTACTACTTATGGTTTAAAGAATGGTGTATTTAGAGTTATTTGGCTTAAATATAATAGCGAGATGTTGATACTTTCGTTATAAGTTTACATTAAAATGCGGGTTTCACTTTGGTAATTATTTACTGTTTGTAAGTATGTTATAATATGTTACTTTAAATGGTGATAAGTTATACTTGGGCCAATTTATGATATAACAAATGGTACCGACGTAACGTTGCTGCAGTCACTTCACTAAATATTATTGTAAAAGTCCTCCTCTATTGTGTTCTCTCTGAGTCTACGTTGTGACATAATTTTAACTTATTGAGACACATGTACAGCTGCTACAGTGTCTTTATAAGCTAAACTAGTTCAGAGTCAGCACTGATGTGCACTCAGTGTCCTAATGAATGTTTTAACAAATTAACGAGAGGCTATTCAATCCCTTCGTGAGGAGAAAGTTAGCGTTGTCTGAGCAACCCCAGTGGACATGTTGAGCGTTCTCTGGCGCGAGCAACGAGTCAGTAATAACACTAGACTATTGTAGACACGTTACTAAATTGTATTGAAAGCCGATTGTATATCTCTAGTCGCTTTACGATGTAGTTATACAATTGATGGCAGATCTTAGTATAAAGTAATGATCGACACTATAATAGAGACAAGTGTGGTGCATGAACACTCATGCGTGGCTCAGGGGGTTCAAGTTGAGGTGTTTATGTTGTATTGCTTGATTGAAGTTCAAAGTAAGGAATAAGTGGACAACAAATAGTGGTCGGTAAGCACTGCGTATACTTACCGACCACTATTTGTTGTGAGAATACACCTGACTAGTTACAATCCTTTACTACACAACTACACGACGAGTTACAATCCTGAACGTGGACGTACCTCTCTTAGTTAGTTTGACAATAATGTTATAGTGAGGTTGGCGTCTACATCGGTTGCCTACGTGTCCACTTGTGTTAGTTATGTAGGTACATCATTTTATTATATTAACATTTACGTTATGAATCACACAAAACAGCTCAGTGATATTCATTTGGTAGTATAACAGACACGCAAGAGTGATAGTTGTGGGTGGTAGGTACCTGATGTACAATGTAAGCGAAGTTGGATGTTGCGTTACGTATACACAAGGGAGCTGTTGTTGCTGCATTGCTTGCTTATCACTGCTCACCTATCACATTACGAATAGCTCCTCTTCATCTTATTATAAATAATGTTCAAAACTAATTCCATCGAAGTATTAAGTAGCGTCTAATGCCTATATAATATAGAGATTGTCATGATTGCTTGTTATTGTTTAATGATTGCGCGGCGGTAGGTGACGGGACGAGCGTGGCGCAGCGACGAGACTCCGTCAACTACCCGCCTCTACTTATTCTTAACACATCATATTGTTAGATAATATTTTTATATAAAGTTATATACAATAACATACTCAATTGTTTTATTTAAATGACCTCAAATTTATATATACTTATTATATAAATTTTGTTTAAAATAATTGTAGTGGTATAAACGTAGGTACCTATAGTTTAGATACTTTGGGTTGTGGTATCTCTAAACGCTACTGATTACAAAACATACTTGATTCTATTTTAGTCTCTATGTGCTCTTCACTGTTAAGGTAATGCTTCACTATTTTATTATGGTAATTAATCAGTACGCATCTAACTATATAAATATAAAAAATACAAAACTTAGCTGTTAAAGGTCGTCGCACATTACATCGACTCGACGCCAACTCAACTTAGTATGGCATTGAAATGTAAGCTTTATTTCGTGTTGTATTTGTATACGAGTGAATTTTTTTAAACATATCTAAGTTGTGTAATCAAGGACAAAAATATATATCTTTACAATTTATTGATAAAGTGTTGCCATACCTACCTACTTGTATTGCTAATATTAAACGTTCTTTACAAAATCATTCATTGATATAAATAATTCCAATAAGTAACCTATAAGTAGATATTATTAAAGTATTATCATACATTATAGGTACTTATAAACAGGAAAAAGCGGATATCGCGATAGTGTATCATGTGTGTACCTGCCTAATATCTAGGTGCTATCAAGGAAACAGTGATAAGAAGTAGATAGGTACGTACCTACCTATCGTTGCTGATATCACTCTAATAAAATAGGTAGCTAGGTACTTGCCACTAGAAGGTACAGTGGGGGACCGAAAACGTCCGTCAGTTTTGTTTTTCATTCGTTTGTGAAGCCGAAAACTCTTAATACCTTTTGAAACTAAAGCATTGTATAGACAAAACACATAAAACTATACTCACATAGCATGATAATAAGGGGCAAATTCATTTTCACCTTTGGCCTACGTCTAGTTACATGTCAACATCAAACTTTTTAATGAACTATTTAGTCTGTTCTGTTCTATTTTTTAATAATGGCTCTTAAGTTAATCGATAATTCTGCCTACAGACCTGTTTAGTCATTACAAACTTTTAATTTGCTGTGATATCCTCTGTTTCATTTTCAATGTCTATTACTGTTTAATTAATAATTTATTATACCTATAGCCACAAAATATAAAACTTGAACATTAAATAAGTAATGTTAAATAATAAATATTACTTCTGATTCGCGAGCATTCACGAAGGACTAATTATGTAGCCTAGGTAACCGATATTGTATTGTCATCCCTACTAGTGACAGCCGACCATTGACCAATATTACGTCATATTCAATCGGTAAAGCAGAGTATCGCTCATAGTGCATACGCACACGAAAATATGCCTTAAGGTGGCGGACCTTTAAATTCCATGACTGTACATGGATCTAACAAAGACACACAATTAGAAGAATATTAAACAGTTTTCCACTGTATCTTGCGAAAGCCAAGAAAATTCTTAAACTTTACCGTATTTGTTTTTACTTAGCTTATAAAATACACTTCCCATCAAAAAAATCGAAACAAATAGCAAGTTTATGTTTTGTATGGATAATGAGAAAAATGTGTACCTACCTATCTATATTTAGGAATATGTGTTACCTATATACCTATGTTATTTAATAGGGAATTTAATGAGGTTTTCAAATAATAATGTACCTACAGGGTCAGATTTCACTTGTCACGATGTGACTTTGGCGCCGAAAAGGTTAATGTTCTAAATTCAAATTTAATTTTCGTAAATTCCGAATTTTGTTTAACAAGTCGTTTTCACCCTGTTCGTAGTTTGACGGAAATTGATAAAAACGCACGTAGATGAAAAAAAAGTTAGGCAACGACAATAACTCGTATATACCCTCCCCGAGTTCTAAGTCCTGCTTCCTTACGGTTCTTTATCGATCAGATGAGAGTCACGATCAAATATAGTCGCGTTCTATTATATTCCTCTTGGATTGCATTTTACAGCTGGCTAAGTTTTTTGAGGCATGATCTCTTACTCTAATTCGTCTATTTTATTCATCCCATAGATGTTTAATCGGATTCATGTTCGGGCTTCTTGCTGGCTAATCAATAATAGAGATATCGACTTCAGTAACATAATCTTATAAGACGCTCGCGGTGTTTGCCATAGCTTCCTCGTGCATAAATGTCAAACCGGTGTGAATAAAATGTGCATAGGGCATCACATGAGATTCAAGACACTGTTCGATGTGCTTATGACTGTTAAGTAAGGACAGACTACGTGACCCAAAAACAAGGACAAACTCTGTCCTATCATTGCTACTAATTTCTCCCCAAACAATGTATGAACCGCCACCATGGATGACCTTTTCTTTTAATCCACCATGGTGCAATGCGTTATCCATCTCTTCTGTAGACCTTAGTCCTTCCATCTTTACCATACAGTATAATTTTACACTCATCAAAAAGGAGGAATTTGTTCCACTAGTTGAATGCCCAATTTAGGTAATTACGTGAAAAGTTAAGACGCGCTTTTCGATGATCTGCAGTTAATTTCTCCCTATTTGCTGGCTTGTACGGTACTAGTCCACGTTCCTTCAACTTTATTTTAATTGTAGAGTCACTTACAGCCACCATAGGTTCATCATGAAGCTGCTTCTGCGGTTTAAAGACATTAAGGCGTAGATTTTGGAAGGAAGTTGTTACTATAAATCGATCTACTCGGTCAGAAATTACTTGTTTTCTGCAAGATCTCTAACGGCGCGTGAACAAAACAGTTCCTTGATAGCGTTTGTAGTTTTGTAGATTCTATGAAAAGACTACAGGCTTAGTTGCAATCTTTCAGTCGTTACGCTGACTAAGTCCAGAATTCAGCAATGGCAACACTTGGCGGTTCTTGCGGGTGAACATTGCATGGACGCAGTAATAAGAGTAGCGAGGAACTCAGGGAGTGCGGGGATACGGGTTATTAAATAAAGGTTTCCTAGCTTTTTTTTCATCTACGTGCATAATTTTGTCAATTTCCGTCAAACTACGTACAGGGTAAAAACAACTTGTTGCTTGAGCGATGGACTCGCCTAGCGAGGCGTATTTCCCTTTCCGTGTTCAGTTGGCGACAAAAATCAGCACGGTTTTGTATTACTATTCAACTCGCCAAACCCGTGCCTAATTGGCGTCAACTGAACACCGTTTTGCGATCAAGCAACGCTAAAAAACGTTTTACAAACCCGTGTGCATTTTAAGAGAATGTTCGGATTGTTCGGGAATGTTCGGAATAAATAGCGGCACTCGAAGTAGGTACTTAGGCTAGCCGGCACTTGGCGCGCAATTCGTCTACGTAGTACTAAAAAGGCGTGTCCAGACATAGCGCGGCGAGTGCGCGGCAGCATCACGCGGCATTCGTAAGACACATTTCTGCCGCGCTCTAGTTTGGACAAAGCCAACTAATGTTTGCGTGGCAGTACTGCGCACAACATACAATCGCCGGCGAATGAACAATGATAACGTTCGCGCGCGGCAGCCGCGCTCGATTGCCGCTCAATGTTTGGACACACCTTTAGTAATCTGTGAATTCGTCGTCTAAACGCGCTTGTCAACGTTTACGTGTTTACCCATTTAGACCAATATATTTTTGTAATATTTTGTAATTTTTCAACAAAAGCTTGCTAAAAGATACCTCAGAAACCTAAAAAAAATATCCAATAAATGGGGGGGGGGGGGGCGTACAATATACGGTACAGTAGGCCTATAGGGTATGCAAAAACACTTGATTTTTACCAAAGACTTTACTTTAATAAAATAAATAATCCTCGCACATTCACACATTGCCACCTAGTTCCAAACTAAGCAAAGCTTGTACTATGGGTACTAGACAACGGATAAACATACTTAAATACTGTTTTTTTTTTAATGTAAATAGATACATAATTATACATAGAAAACATTCAGACCAATGCAAACAATCGAACCCGAGACCTCTGCGTAGCAGCCATGCCGACTGCGCCACAGAGGTCGTCAATTGTATGTTTCACTAAACTTCCATACTTAATCAATTTAACCTTACCCTACCTTGCTGTATTCAGTTCAACTACACTCTAATTAGTAAAACATCACCTAGCGCCACTCGTTACAAAGACAGTTGATGCGAATTGAACACGGGTTAGTTGAATCGTAATAAAAAACGTTTATTATGTTGCTTGATCGCAAAAGCGTGCTCAGTTGAGGCGAACTAAGCACGGATTTGTAGAGTTGATTAGTAATACAAAACCGTGCTGGTTTTTGTCGCCAACTGAACACGGAAAGGGAAATACGCCCTAGCGAGTCGCCGGGATTGGAATGAAATTAACATGAACTCGCGGGGCGAGTCGGCGGCACTGAACATAAGCATAACCACTATTGAC
This sequence comes from Schrankia costaestrigalis, assembly GCA_905475405.1. Classification (NCBI taxonomy): domain Eukaryota; kingdom Metazoa; phylum Arthropoda; class Insecta; order Lepidoptera; family Erebidae; genus Schrankia; species Schrankia costaestrigalis. The sequence goes on from FR997827.1 coordinate 207,667, forward strand.
TTTTTTTCACATTCAAAAGTTGATTTGACTTTTAAAAATAAATAAAATAAAATTTGTTCATTGCAGACTAAAAGTCCTTATGTACCTATTAGTAATACAAGTAGAACTTAAAAACTAACGTTAGTAACATAATCTACTAGGTATATAAAAATAAGTCGGGTTTTCTTTCCTGACGCTATAACTCCAGAACGCACGAACCGATTTCCACGGTTTTGCATTCGTTGGAAAGGTCTCGGGCTCCGTAAGGTTAATAGCAAAGAAAATTCTGGAAAAATGTCAACAGAAAAGCGGGTAAATAATGCCCGTGCGAAGCAGGGAGGGGCCGCTAGATCTAGGTATACTAATATTATAAAGATGTAAAGTTTGTGACGTTGTAGGGGGTAATCTCTGGATCTACTGATACGATTGTTGATTAATATCCGTACGATGTTGTGTCTGTCTTATCAGTGTATACACCAATATTCTGTTTGGACTTCGCTGTTTCAGGATTGAGTTTGGGTAAATGTTTGACTTATTCATATTTTAAAACTATCATGACATATTTAATTGATCTATTATTTAATCTGCTGTATAATTTAATGATATTTTCGTATATTTGCAATGGCTCTGAGTGACTTAAGGGTGTATTACCAAAATGTCCGAGGACTGCGGTCTAAAACGTCAGATTTTCATCGAAACCTGAGTCTGTATTCTTATGATGTAGTAATGCTGACGGAGACATGGTTACTGCCGGGTGTATGTGACTCTGAACTATTCGACGACCGTTATTTAGTGTGGCGTCGTGATAGGGACTATGATTTAACGGGTCAATCAAGAGGCGGTGGAGTTCTCATTGCCGTTCGCAAGGACCTCTGTGCCTTTCCTCAGCCGAGCTACTTTAGTACAGCCGAAGATCTCTGGCTAACCATTCGCCTAAAAACAAACAGTGGCAATTCGGTGACCTGTTTTAACTTAAATTTTTGCTGGTTTACTTATGTAGGCAAAATCTCGGACTATCTTTCTCGAATCAGGTAAATAATTTTATTTTAAAGTTAGATGAGGTTATGGTGGGCAATCCTGAAGATAAGTACCTTATTGTGGGTGACTTCAATATGAGTGCAATATCTTGGAATGCTAGTCCAGGTGAATCATTTCTAGTCCCCGGCAATGTTAATGGTGTGGATGAACATTCTTTAATAGACTTACTCTACACACATGACCTAAAACAGTTCAACGGAGTAGCTAATCGATTCGGTCGATTGCTGGACCTTGTTCTGGCTAATGATGATGTATCAGTGAGCAACTGTGACGATCCTTTAGTTACTATTGACCCACATCACAATGCGCTTGCCATCGAAATAAAATTTTATCAGTTACCCAACTTGGAGTCAGCGGCACGTAAGGTCTTGTTGTACGCTAGAGGCAATTTCGATGAACTTAACCGTGAAATTGCTAGAGTTGACTGGGAGAAGGAATTTGAGAATCAATCGATCGACGTAGCCTTAGATGGTTTCTATGCTTTTATAAATACAATAATCAGTAAACATCTCCCATCGAAATTGTGCAAAGGTGATAATTACCCTGTGTGGTACACCCCTGCATTAAAGAAAATGATTAAAGAGAAAAACAAATTTCACAATAAATATAAAAGATATCGCAATACGTCCGACAAACTGTGTTATCAGCTTTTGAGAGCCAGGGTAAAGAAACTGGAAACCAGTTGTTACCAGTTGTATGTTTCCTCTGTAGAAAGTTCTATCAGGGACAACCCTAAGCATTTTTGGAAGTTTGTGAAATCTAGATCGCAATCTCGAAACGTTCCCAATACTATGAACTATGGCAATGATATAGTTAGTGGGGGCGATGCCATATGTAACCTATTCTCTAACTACTTTCACTCAACATTCGTGATGGCATCCAATAGCCCTACCCCCATTGATTTGCCTGATGCTGTGGAATGTGTATCAGAGGTTTCTCGTATAGAGATTGATAGACGTGAGTTGACTAGATTGCTGAAGTCCCTAGATCCTAAAAAATCGGCAGGACCTGACCATCTGCCTGCTATCTTGTACATAAACTGTGCTGAGACTATCTCAGTACCTGTCGGTTTGCTGTTTGAGTTGTCCTTATCTCAGTTTACCATGCCATTGATGTGGAAATCTGCTTTTGTAACACCTATACACAAGAAGGGTTCTAAAACCGACGTAGATAACTATAGGCCAATTTCAAAACTATGTATAGTGGCAAAGGTGTTCGAAAAGGTGATACACACACAGATGTACGAAGCACTGAAAGGCTCTTTGAGTGAGTACCAACACGGTTTTGTTAGAGCTAGGTCAACAACCTCCAACTTAATTCTGTTGCACGACTATGTGACCCATAACATGGAACAGGGTAGGCAGGTAGATGTGGTTTATACTGATTACAGCAAATGCTTTGATAGAATAAATCATTCTACCCTTATCAATAAACTTGAGGCAGCTGGTATAAGAGGTGATCTGTTGAGATGGCTCTTATCCTATATTACTAATAGATCTCAGGCAGTAGCACTCAATAACTATGTCTCTGGATGGGTCACAGTACCAAGCGGTGTGCCTCAAGGCTCGCTGTTAGGGCCTCTTTTGTTTGTGATCTATATAGGCGACATCGACATTTGTTTTCAATCGTCCAACCTACTTTGCTTCGCAGACGACATGAAGATTTTTGCTACGATTACGAGCAGTGAAGACGTTTCTGCATTGCAAGCTGACTTGCTGCGCCTGGACGACTACTGTGCTAGGAACAGGTTAGACCTAAACCCGTCAAAGTGCTCAATCGTCACTTATACAAGAAAAAAATACGTCATCGCCTCCGAATATTATATCAAAGGACAAAAGCTTGTGAGGGGAGACATTGCTCGTGATCTGGGTGTTGTTTTTGACTCAAAGTTGCTATTTGACAGCCACATAGATGCAGTAACTAAAAAGGCATATCAAGCTTTGGGTTTTATAATGAGAACCTCAGCTTGCTTTCAAGAAGCTAAAACTTTTAAAATCCTATACTGTACCTTTGTGCGCAGCATTCTGGAATATGGGTCTCCATCTCCAGTATGGAATCCTAGATATACAAAATACATTGATCAACTTGAAAACGTGCAGAAGAGATTCATAAAGTATTTGTGTTATCGCACTGGATGCAAATACGAGTCTGATAAGTATTTCGACCTTTGTGCTAGATTTCACCTTCTTCCTCTGACTAAGCGTCGTGAGATCGCTGACGTTATTTATTTTCAGAAGATATTAACTGACTCGATAGATTGCCCTGAACTTCTCTCAAAAATATTTATTAATGTTCCAACCAAGTCCAAGCGGCATTATATCCCTTTTCATCTACCTTGTGTATCTACGAATTATAGGCAGGATAGTTTTGTTTGGCGGGCTGGTAAGACAATAAACAAGTTGAGTGGTGTGCATGATATAGACATTTTTAACGCAAGTCCCGAGTCGTTAAGGCGGCTACTGGCCCAAGAATATTTTGTTCATTTTCAAAATGTTTAGCTACCAAGTAGTGTGTTGTGTTGTTGAGTAGTTTGTTCGTGTAAATTTTAAATTTATTTGTGTTGTTGACTAGTTTATTTATCTTAATTGTAAATTTATTTGTGTTGTTGAGTGGTATGTTCTTGTTAATTGTAAGTTTATAATTTATTGTTGTTTAATTTTTGATGTCTATCTAGTACTCTAAAAAAACTTTGTTCTTTACACGGATAGAATTATTTTCATATTATGTTATAGCTTATAAGTGAGAACCTATAATTGGCTGTTTGTTTTATATACCTATTGTTATACATGTTGCAAATGCTGTTGGTTTTCCTTAAATTATAAATAAATAAATAATATCGTTCATCACAGTGATAATACTGATAACGACTTTAACATGCTTTCTCGGTTTGCTATTAAATAAATAAGTGATTTTAATTATAAAGAAATGTTTTTATTCATACACATTTTATTTAGATGAGTCTGACTAAATACTTAATTACCCTAACACCAGTTATTGGCACCATCATCACCAATTAATTGCATCGACCGAGCCAATTATCAGCACTGTGATATAAGTCATAACATTATGTAGATAAATGAAATAAAACGATGTTAGCAAAATCTATTTTATTTAACCTAGCCTAACAACTAAAGTTTCGGAAAAAAAATAACCAAAAAAAAAAAAAAAACCTAAAAATATTCAACATGTTTTTGATCCTAATATAAACACTAAGAAAATAACTAGCAATGTCAGTTTCAGCGCCATGCTAAGATATGGAATACGAAATCTTATACCTAGTAGTTTTTCCAAGAAAATTTATTTCTAGGCATAAAATAATCACGCTTTACATTAAAAACTATGGATTAACAATTAATTATAATTAGTATAGGTATATATATTAATATATAATAGATAACTTATAATTTGAGTTTTATCAGTTAATGCCGTTAACAAGTACTTTGTTAACATTGGTCAGACATTAGTAGAGGCTACAATTGTGGATAAAAATGAGAATACACAAATCCCTTCGTTACAAACCTCCCCCCACAAAAAAACTTTTTTCTTATACCCAACTGATACTCAAACTGCGCCATCGGCTCTGACGGAATTACTGGAACATTCTTGAAGAAGTTTAAGAGAATACTAGTCCCGCATATAACATACCTTACCAACTCAGCTATTGAAAGTGGAGTTTTTCCTGATGCCTACAAAGTAGCAATCGTTCACCCGATTTACAAGGCTGGGGACAGAAACTGTGTGAACAATTACAGGCCAATCTCCATTCTTCCGACTCTGTTCAAAATTTTGGAAAAAATTCTAAACAAAAGACTTAATAACTTTCTTAACTCACACAATATACTATCACCAAATCAATATGGGTTTAGGGCAGGCATTTCAACTAACGACGCAGTCCTGGATTTAACAAATAAGATTGTCACAAAACTGAACAATAAAAATAAAGTAATTGGTATCTTTTTAGATCTAGCGAAGGCGTTCGACACGTTTTCTGTTCCTATCCTCCTGTCTAAACTTGAATACATTGGCATTAGAGGTACTCAATTAAATCTTTTCCAAAGTTACCTAACAGGACGTAGGCAGCGTGTTAAAATTGATGGTTGGGTTAGCGACGACCTCTCTATAACTTACGGAGTTCCTCAGGGCAGTATCATCGGTCCTACCCTATTTCTAATATTCATAAATTATCTCTGTAATCACTGCCTAAAAAATGGAGAAATATTTACTTATGCTGATGATACTGCTCTCATTTTCCACGGAAAGACCTGGGCCGAAACCTTTACATATGCTCAGTCAGGCATTAACCAGATCTCTAAATGGCTGGCCAAGAACTTACTAACATTAAATGTCGAAAAAACTAAATATATTACCGTTTCTCTTACAAGCCCAGGCCAGCCACCATCTGGTTCATTTAAAATTCAAGCACACAACTGCAAACATGAAGGGCCTGCGTGTCACTGTCCTAATAGAACCAGTACAGACTTCATAAAGTACCTTGGTGTTCAGATTGACTACAGATTAAAGTTCCATCAACATATTGACTTACTTGCTTCTAGACTACGCAAACCCATTTACATTTTTAAAAAATTGCGCCACATAGCCGACAAATCAGTTATAAAACTAGTATACTTAGCTCTATGTCAGTCAATAACTTCATATTGTATCATCTCCTGCACCTTGTCTACCATGCAACTTACTGCCTAAGTCTGAAAAGCAAGTCGAGCCTCCGTGGAAGCTTTTTTTTCCTTATTCCATCCTACAAGTGGCTTATATTTTCTAGTGTTGTCAACACCCACACTGTGCTTTACAGCGTATTGTAGTATGCACACAATTTAAAGTTTTGACTGTAACATACGGACAAAAATCGAGTACCTACTTACCTACGTATTGTAAATTAATATTTTCGGATTGGCAAGGAGTAATCTTGTTAAGTGATCATCATAACAGCCCATTATCGTCCCACTGCAGGGACTGGCCTCCTCCCGTGACGGAGGGATGATTGGCCTACTAATTCCACGCTGGCCAGACGGATTGGTATAGGGTTTAATTTCAAGTTTTCCGTCTTTTTATTTCGTAAAGATAATATTTGCGGATAGTCCCTTAGTCGGTTTTTACGACACCCATGGGATGAGATGGGGTGGTGACATATTGTATTCTTACTCCGTCACCAGACGGAGATCGTTTACGTTAAAATGTAAGTGTTTGTAAAGCAATGAAAACAAAGAGAAACTTAGTAGTGGTTTAATTAGTTTACAGTATGTCGGGCTCGTAGCCGAGCGCGCGGCAGAACGCGGCGACGAGCAGCTCGGCGTGCGCCAGCCTGTCCCCCTCCCCCTCGCCCCGCGCCGCGCCGCGCTCGCGCAGCTCCCGCGCCTCGCCCAGCGCGCCCAGCGCCGCCACGAACGCCTCCGCCTGCTCCACGCCGACCTCCTCGTCCTCCTCCTCGTGCTCCTCCCCCTCAGACTCTACAGACGAACTCTCGCACGACTCATCTGTCAAATTAACAAACGACACCTTCACACACAATCCTTCCTTGGCTCCAAACAGAAATAATACTAATAGGTAACTAGGTTAGGTTCGCCATAACTGAAATAGAAGATAATAAGTAAACACTCTATGTAGGGGTAGCGTTACAGTTGAGCGAGCCGTTTTATCCTGTAGGTACCTAATTCTCGTAAATATGATAGTATAAAATTTCAAACCAATCTCAGTCAGTAAACTTCAAATTAATGTCACTTAGGTATGTCAAATATGACACTTTATTAACCAATGAGACAGCGCCAAACGCTGATTATAATCTGTACAGTTATCACTTGGAGTTAACAGAAATGTAATTATAATAAACTAGCGGCCCGTCCCGGCTTCGCACGGGTACACATAAAAATAGGTACAGTATGAGGACATTGATAATATTATTGGTTTTTAAAGAAAGACAGACAACAATGAGGAAGCGAGAAAGTGAGATTATAATTTATTGATGATTTTGAAATTGTATATTATGACGTTAACAATAAGTGCTATATTTTGTTGCACTGCAATGACTTTTTATCGAAGTGCAATGTTTTCGTCACCAGTGTCACTTAGTAAGACATGATGACACATACAATGTCAAATAGAAGTAAGTAGGGATTCAATCTTTTATAATTTCAACCTTATGCCGAACGCCATAAGATACATTTTAATGTGATAATTTTCAAAACTTATGCTAAAATTATTCAGCTATTTTCGGTAATCGGATGTACTTTTCTTACTCATTGATTTGCTGTCTTTCTTTAAAAGCCAATCACATTATCAATGTCCCCATACTGTACCTACAGATATTTAAGTTATATGCATGCTAATTAAAACGATCATGAATCACTTAATTAGAAAAAAAAATGATTATCTTAAAGCCTCCCTGTACACTACGTTGGCTGTGGGGTATTTGTAAGTGGCAAAGAAACGTATTGATTTTCAGAAGATCCTACTCAAAAACAAAGCTCCACGTACCTTTGCCCGTGGGAAAGGCACTCTTTCCATAAGTCGATACCAACTATGGTAAAAGTTTGTCCTTTTTGTGTTGTGTTGACATATTTATTGTATTGTTAGTGGAAAGGATATTTTTAAAGGGAACTGTAACCTTTTAAAAGATATGGGTAAATCCGTTGGTATCATCGGGGTCCGCGGAACATGTGCGAGCTGAGCGGCCGCGGGACCCGTAATGGTTGCTACAATCACATTGTATGGTTCAAAGGTTGGAATGTGTTTGTATTGGTGGAGTTGACCTAAACACTTTGATAGTTTATTGAAAGTACAAGTTACACGTAGGATGCTTAATAACCGTGCTTCACAGCATGTCAATTCTCGTACCTAAAATTCGGTTAAGTTAACTTTTAGTTGTCAAATTGTCACACTCTAAATAAAACTTTAACACGACCCCAAAAGATTACAATTGCAATAGCAAAAACATGACAACTAAAAGTTAACTTAACCGTATTTTGGGTACGAGAATTGACATGCAGATGATTGTTATTTGTTAAGCTCGTTTGCTTATTGCATGAGTTTCTTATACATATCTTTTAATGTGCCGTATACTACTTCTACATGAGCTCATGGCTATGGGTCATGGTACAAATGAAGTCCGCGGCCGGCCAAATATAGCCTGTGTTACCTACTCAGTGATAATGTAGCTTTCTAATGAAAAAATATATTTTTTTACTTGGCTAAATAGGTTTTTATTAAAAAAAGGAAAAAAAACATATACTACACAACAGCGTTTATTTTTTCTACTTCTAAGAATAAGATTGAATTCTTAATATCTTTTGAATAGAATAGTCGTTTTGAACAATTTCAAAAATAATTTATATATACTGAACCAGTCTCGATAACAATATTAATTATTTGGGTATAGATTTAAACAGAAGTATGAATACCATGATCTAATTTTGTTCGGAATTTCTATCATATTTTAACATCACGTCTCAATTGGCCTTTCCTTGTGTATGATTTAAACCAGAACCTCTTGAAACAACTAGATGCTAAAGTGACGAAAACATTAGAATCGTGGCTAGGGTTAGCTCAATCTGCAGACTCTTTCGCTCTGTATCGAGACACAAATAACTTTAGGATGAAACTAAAAAAACCATCGGAACTCTACAAACATCTAAGAGTTACTAAAATGCAAGTCTTATGCAACATCTAAAGACGAAATTGTAAAAACCATACCAACTGATAAAAAATCATCTGCGCTCGAGTCACGGTTGCAATTCCACAAAAAGTTCATGATAGGCGCACAAACTAGTAGAGTAGGTCTAGGAAATACGGAGAGTCAATCAGACAAAGAAATTATAAAATCTTTCTTAAACCAAGATGAGAATGACAGCTACAGAGTGCACGCAATGAACCTAGAAATGCAAAATGAATGGGTTACTCTAGGGGACTACTGTATACCTTTAGCCTTGAAGTGGCGCACTTTGCTTTACGACTGGTCACCAGCATTACTTAAATTCTACCTCAACGCCTTCCAATTGACTCTCCCCGATCAAAGCAATCTTGTAAGATGGGGAAAAGCTACGGACTGTTCGATGTAATAATTCATCGAACACAATATTATGCTGAGATAGCATATAGTATGAGCACATGCACCGCGCGGCGTCGTTACCGTAAGTCAGTGCATATTCGGAAGCGACCGCGTGCATTCGATTCATTATCATAATTATCAGCATTTAGTATTAGGTATCATAATTACAGCTTTATATCATTTAAATACAAATAAAAGTAATACAGTGTTAATAAAGTGTTTGATTGAATATCTCCTGAAGCAGCATCAGCAACGTTAGGTGTAGGAAATAGCCCCTACACTTTGGTCCTTCGAGCATTTGAAAGCCTTAGGCGGTACAAGGTCTTTACGCTCGGACTAACTTGTAGTTATTACGACGCGACGCGTAAAAAGGACTTGTATTACCTATATCAGTGACTTTGGAACAGTTCTTTAAGCAGTGACTTTTGTGACTAGAACTTTAGTAGCAGTGCAGTTAAAGTGTCGGTTTATATACTACAATCGAAGCTTATATTCAAGCACGTTCAGCATTATTCTACACATCATCAGCAGCGTATCATCTGGCGATCGAGATATTCGTCGAAAAGCGTAAAAGCAGATCAAGTAAGATCGTTCAATTTTACTCTTTATTATATACTTAGAGCAGCAATATGGAAACTTTGTACTTCAATCAAACTGAAATATCGGAAAGCATTAAAAAAGTTTTAGTTAACTTTAAAAAGGATAGCGTAGATCGTAAGACTATTGATTACTGTAAGCGTAAACTGGAATTATTGGAGTCTTTATGGAGAGATTATCAGGTGAATAATGAAAAGCTTTTGCCATGTGAAACCTCTAATCATGAATACTTCGTAAATTCTGAGTATGTAAAAACTCAAGAACTCTACTTAACAGCAAAGCGGCTAGTTAGTCAATTTTATGACGAATTAATCATGCGAGGTGGTAAGCATACAGGTTACACGCAAGAGGTGCAACTTGATACGGCTTCGACATCAGCAGGTACGTCGGCGCAAACGCTTCAAGGTGGAATGTCTCCGACATATAAATCTAAAGGTAATTTTAGCAAGCTTGACGACATGTTACACAAGCAGTCGGTCAATTTCAAGGCCTTCATACGAGCTGTCAATAATATTAATGTAGAATTAATATTTGACAAATGGGAGTTTGAAGATGCCCTTCAAACTTTGCAAAACCGCTGGACCTACATTGATAATCTACATTGGGAAATTCTGACTGAGTCTGGAGAAGACCCAGCTTATGAGACTCATTTTACAAAGCATGAACAAATATTTATTAGTATGAAAAAATCTATAAACTCCAAGATGTGGTCTACCACTCACAGAGACAAATCAACTCCTAAAATGGAGATACCTGTCTTTACCGGCAACTATCATCAATGGGTATCATTTAAAGATTTGTTTAATGAAGCCATTCACAAAAATACTTCATTATCTAACGCACAAAAAATGCAATTCTTAAAAGGAAAGGTTAAAGGGGAAGCAGAACGATTAATTCAACATCTCCCCATAAGCTCAGACAATTATATCGTCTGCTGGGAGATTCTTAATCACAGGTTTGATAACAAAAAACTTATATTTACATCTCAGATCAATATATTTTTAAACTTGCCTACTATACAGCATCAATCTTTTCAAGCTATCAAGAAATTACATGACAATACTATAGAGAGTCTACACGCTATTAAAGCCCTAGGTGTAGATACCAGCACGTGGGACCCGTTATTAGTACACATTTTATCGCAAAAATTAGACAGTGAAACTTATTCAGAGTACATTGAGTCGTTAAAGAACGCTCGCGAGCTCCCCATATTACAGGATTTTTTAAATTTTTTGGAAAATAAATTCACCAGCCTAGAATCTGTACGTCGTAGACAAGATACGACACCAAAATCGCAGTTAATGTTAAATAATACGTCACCATCATTTCCTAATTATAGAAAACCAAATACTTTTAAGTCATTTGATCACGGTAACAGCACTTGGAAACCAATCAAGGTTACGAAAACTATGCACGTATCAGCTATCAAATGTCCGATGTGTTACATGGAACATAATTTAATTAATTGCGAAAAGTTCCTGGAAATGCCCAGTGAAGCTAAATTTACTATGGTAAACAACTTGCAATATTGTTTAAATTGCATTTTTAATCATAATGGAAATAAATGTTATTCCATGAAAAGGTGCCGCAAGTGTTCTGGAAATCATCATACTTTGTTACACGATTGTTTTGCGCAACAATTATTGACATCTGATACGAGAAATCAAATTTCAAATAATTATAATAAACAGCGTGACATGTGGCCATCCAATAGCAAAAATGTGCATTCTTCTCAAGGAGATTGTAATGAAATACTTTTAGCTACAGCTTTACTAAGGGTCACATCAGTTGATAATTCGCAGTTCGTTTTGCGAGCCCTTATCGACCAGGGGTCACAAATATCCCTTATCACCGAGAAAGCAGCGCAGCAATTAGGGTTAAAAAGAGAACACTACAAAGGAGTGGTGTTTGGTATAGGAGAAAAGGACAGTGATTGCAAAGGGAAATTAAATATTACGTGTCAATCGATGTATAGCAGTTATAAATTTAATACCGACGTTTTAATAATGAAAAACTTAATTAAAAATTTGCCAAATAAATCTTTTACGAGGCCATGTTGGTCACATTTAGATCATATTAGCTTAGCGGATCCAGAGTTCTACAAGAGCCGACCAGTAGATATATTACTCGGTGCTGATGTTTACGCCTTAATTATGTTAGAAGGGGCTATACGGGGATCAAACGCCGCTTCACCGTTGGCCCAGCAAACCCAACTGGGTTGGATATTATGTGGCGGCATAAAAACATTTCAATGTAATGTCATTCTAAATAATGTAGAGGACATTCAACAGTTTTGGCAGATTGAGGATATTTATGAGCAAAATGAAATGTCAAGCGAAGATCAACAATGTATTACGTATTACCGTTCTACAACAAAACGTTTACAAAATGGTCACTATGAGGTCAGATTACCAATGAAACCGGAAGCGGAAGAAAAAATAGGAGTATCTAAGAATTTAGCTTTAGCACAGTTTAGTAACTTAGAGCGTAAGTTTATTAAACAAGAAAATTTAGCTAAGCAGTACAAGCATTTTATTAGCGAGTATATAGAATTAGGGCATATGAAACTAGCTTTAAATGACTATAAGCAACTAGGATGCTTCTTACCACACCATTCAGTTTATAAAGAAGATTCTACTACTACGAAGCTGCGTGTAGTGTTTAACGCGTCAGCTAAGACCTCCACTGGATTTAGTCTTAACGACCTTATGTACAAAGGCCCCAATCTACAGAAAGATCTACAAGAACTTTTATTAAGATGGAGAATATATCGTTACGCCTACACTGCTGACGTAGAAAAATGCTATCGTCAAATTTTTATCTCAGAAGAAGATCAGAAGCTGCAAAAAATTGTATGGCGTGAGAATCGAACACAACAAATAAAATCATATCAGTTAACTACAGTCACATATGGCACTAAAGCTGCCCCATATTTAGCTATTATGACTCTTAATCAATTAGCTTCAGATGAGCAGAATAGCTACCCTAAAGCCGCAAACTCTTTAAGAGAAGACTTTTACATGGACGATTATTTAGCTGGATCTCATGAAATTGAAGATGCTAAATCCAGCATAGCAGAATTACTCTCGTGTCTCAAAAAGGGTGGTTTTTCGTTGAGGAAATGGTCTTCAAACGAAGAAAGCATTCTGATTGATATTCACAACTCCACGCAACATTGTCAAACTCCGTTTATTTTTAAAACGGAAAACACAGCTAAAACCTTGGGTTTACGATGGGATCCTATACAAGATGATTTTACGTTTCAATATACACTCACGGAAAACATAACGACGTTAACAAAAAGAAAGTTACTCTCCGAGATATCAAAACTGTTTGATCCCCTAGGATGGCTTGCCCCACTCACAACAAAATTTAAGTTACTTTTCCAAAAAGTATGGTGTAATTCTAAAATTGGATGGAGTGATGAAGTTGGCTCAGAAATAAAAAACGAATGGATTAAATTAACTGCGGAGATGAGCTTAATCAGCCAGATACAAATTCCACGCTGGTTATATAGCGAGCAAAAGGACGTCCTTGAATTACACGGATTCTGTGATGCGTCTTTGAAAGCATACGCATGTGTAGTTTATAGCAGAGTAGTCTCAAAAAACTCAGCATTGGTGGTACTAGTTGCAGCAAAAACAAGATTGGTACCGAGTAGTAAAACAGTGTCCTTACCGAGATTAGAACTGTGTGCAGCGGAATTATTATGTAAACTTTTATCAAAAATCATCACTAGTATAGATGGCAAAATAGATCACCATATCAGCGCATGGAGTGACTCGAAAGTCACGCTTAGCTGGATACAAGGCAGCCCTGATAGGTGGAAGCCTTTTGTATCAAACAGGGTCAAGAAAATTACTAGCATAATATCAGCTGATTCTTGGCATTATGTATCAACAAAAGAGAATCCAGCCGATTCAGCAAGCAGAGGGCTTAGCATGGCTCAATTAAGACATAATACTTTATGGTGGACAGGACCAGCCTGGTTATCAGACCCTACCTTTAATTATAAGAAAGAATTAAAAATATATACTACGGAAGAAGAAATAAGAAAAAATATAGTGAACGTGCAACAAAGTTATTCAAATAATAATATCATCGACGATTTGCTTAATCGTCACAGCTCAATCAAGAAAATTATTCATATTATAGCTTGGATATTACGTGCGCTTACACCAAAACAAAAGCAAAGGCCGTCGTATATCACATTACAAGAGCTACGCAAAGCGAAAGTAGTTATAATTAAACATATACAGTATATGGAGTTTGAATCCGATATAGAAAATTTATTAAAAAATAAGACATTAAGTTCAAATAGCAAAATTTCAAATCTTAATCCCTTTTTAGATCAAAATGGGTTACTACGAGTGGGAGGACGGCTCAAAAATGCAAACATTTGCGTGGATATGAAATATCCTATTATAATAGCTTACAGTGGACGACTAACTGAACTTCTTATTCAGCAAGCGCATGAACTAACATTCCATGGCGGGCCTCGCTTAACCTTATCATTATTACGACAAAATTATTGGATAATTAAAGGAAACCGAGCCACTAAAAAACAAGTACGTAGCTGCGTAATTTGCAGGAAGCACGAACCACGAAAACAAAATCAATTAATGGGAGATTTACCTGATTTTCGTTCAAATCCATCCCCACCATTTTTTCATACGGGAGTGGATTTTACTGGCTTTATTCGTGTGAAAACTAACAAAGGCCGAGGCGTTAAGACATCCAAGGGCTACATAGCGTTATTCATCTGTATGGTAACAAAGGCAGTCCACATAGAGCTAGTCTCCGATCTTAGCAGTATTTCTTTTATAGCAGCTCTTCGTCGCATGTCGGCACGAAGAGGGACGCCGAAGCACATCTACTCCGACAATGGAACAAACTTCATAGGAGCAAACAAAATCTTACAAGAAGAGCAACTAGAACTAGAGCGTATTTTTAATGACACTTTATATGCAGAAATAACTGAGATGAGCATAGAATGGCATTGGAATTGTCCCTCCTGGCCAAGTGCAGGAGGAATATGGGAAAGATCAATTCGAAGTCTTAAGCAGCATTTAAAACGTGTGATAGGCGAACAAGCGTTGACTTTTGAGGAATATAGCACATTACTTTCCCAAATAGAAGCTAGTTTGAATACAAGACCATTATGTGCAATATCCGAAGACATCGACGACATTGATTTTATTACTCCATCTCATTTTTTAACTGGTCGTGCAGGTCTGTCCGTGATAGAAACGGCACAGGATGCTAGAACGAGATGGTATACTGTAAATAAAATATTTCAAGATTTATGGAAACGATGGAAGACGGAATATCTTAGCCAGCTAAACGTCCGTAGTAAGTGGCTTAAAAAGCACAAAAATCTTGAAGTTGGTGACCTAGTTACGATTCACGACGATGGTCCGTCCGGTACTTGGCCGGTAGGTCGAGTAGTAGAAGTACATCCTGGAAAAGATGGAATAGTAAGGGTAGTAACTTTAAAAACAAAAAACGGTCACATTAAACGACCCGTTTTAAAGCTATCTGTACTACCCATATCAACTAAAGAAAGTATCGAAAAGGAAGACCAGCAGACCTCTAAAACAGAAAGAAAAACAAAACGAAGTTATTATAATAACTCCACTATATATAATCTCGTGCTATCGATCTTATTTCTATTTAATATATTATCTTATACGGAAGCTTCATATAAATTTACTACATTAGACAATAATCAATCCTTATACTTCGATCCTTTCGGAAAGGTACAAGTAATACGAGACAAATGGACAATCGTCTCATATTATGACTTGTCTCCCTATTGGCAAGGCGATAACGCTATTACGAAATTTTCTAAATATTTAGAACAAACTTGTGAACAAATTCGTAATCAAAGCCATTGTGACATCATTATTCTACAAGTGAAACATGAGTACAATGAACTTCAATATTATAATCAGCTGTTGTTAAGTCAACATTTTGGAAAATCGAGAGTTCGACTGGGACTTATAAATGCAGTAGGCTCAATAGCAAACTCTTTATTCGGCGTACTGGATCAAGATTTCTCAGAAAAATACGAGCGTGACATTGACCTTGTGCGTAGTAATATAAACCATCTCAAACGTCTGTACAGAAATCAAACTTCAGTCATAGAAGTTGAGTACAATATTCTAAAAAGAACAGAGGAGACAATCGAAAAGCAACATAAAATTATTAACAAACATCTACTTTACTTAGACAGTGTAACAAACACCCTACAAAAGGAAGTTGATACGTTATCTATTCAACAAGATTTTACTATTGCGTCATTAGCGACAATCAACATGATTCGAAACCTAAAACAAATTCAAAATACATTTCTAGATACAATGACAGAAATTTACCATGGCCAGATCAACTTACATCTTTTAACACCTAATCAACTTCGTGCAGAGCTGCAAATCGTATCCAGTCAACTTTCACATGAGCTAGCATTACCCGTGGATAATGTACAAGTCAACCTGCATCAGATATATAAACTATTAAAGGTTAAAGCTAGAATAACTCAACAATATTTTATATTTGAAATCAGCTTACCATTAATTAGCAGAGATACGTTCCAGCTATATAAATTAATACCAATTCCGGTACAAATTAATCACAGCATGATAGTCGTAAAACCCATATCGGAATACGTCGCCATCAATCTAAGAAGAGATGCCTACCTGTTAGCTACTATTAATGATCTACAAGGGTGTGAATATCAAGAAGAAACTTACTTATGTCATTTACAAGGCCCAGTACAGAGCTTAAGAATAAATGAAAAATTTTGTGAAAAATCAGATTCATCCTCTTGCAAAATCGTTAAATCTAACTGTAAAAATAAATGGATACCATTACATGACTATTCTACCTACCTGTACTTCTGTTGTAATTCCTACTCTTTGAAAATTATATGCGACAATGAACTGCGAACGCGCCAAGTCAGCAAGGCCGGGCTTATTCACCTTACAAAGCAATGCATTGTTAAAGGCAGTGACATAACACTACATTCTTATCAGCATCTAGAGAATACGCTCGATCTAAAGTTAAATATACTTAACACAAAACTTTCACCTATTAATCACGTAATCAATAACTTTACGCTACCTATCCAATATTCAGAGTCGATTGAAAATGAGAAAATACATGTCAACAAAACATTAAAACATCTCGGTGACGCCATAAAGTCGTTGAAAGAGTCAGCTGACCAGACAGACAACGTTACGTCACATGATATACATCATTATACTGTTTCGTACGTACTAATAATAGCAGCAATCTCAGCGATCCTGTGGTTCCTGTGGAGGAGGCGAAGGCACAGCCGTGCTGAGCCCCCTGTCGTCCGTACTGCAAGCGTACCTAGTGTTAGTGTATGTGTAAATCGAGCTGAGCCAAGCTCTAGTGCAAGTGATGTAATCCGATCTGATCGCGGACCAAGTGACAGCGGTGAACATAGTTTTATAAGAAAGTGGTCTAGTTTACGTATAAAAAAGCGAGATACGTCTACATCTCCTATCGCGAAACGAAAATCTGTGTTTACCATTGCTGACTCAACCGTTTGAGATCAGAATTGTGAGCTAGTATTAAGTTAATTTAGTTATATTGTTTTATCACCTTATAAACCATTGATCATCTATCATTGTCCTAACCGTCATTAGAATAGCTCACACTCATGTAACTTAGCCTTTGTTAAATCATTTAAGCTCAATCTCTCGTCTCGGGAGCATGTTCGATGTAATAATTCATCGAACACAATATTATGCTGAGATAGCATATAGTATGAGCACATGCACCGCGCGGCGTCGTTACCGTAAGTCAGTGCATATTCGGAAGCGACCGCGTGCATTCGATTCATTATCATAATTATCAGCATTTAGTATTAGGTATCATAATTACAGCTTTATATCATTTAAATACAAATAAAAGTAATACAGTGTTAATAAAGTGTTTGATTGAATATCTCCTGAAGCAGCATCAGCAACGTTAGGTGTAGGAAATAGCCCCTACACGGACAAAAAATGCACGGAATGTGGCAAAGAAATTGGTACGGCAAGACACTTATTGGTAGGCTGCAAAGTGCTTTTGGACATTACTCGCAACGTCACGACAAAGTACTAGGGATTATACGCGAGGAAGTGAGTCTGTCGATTGCCAGAGCTAGAAAAGGACTGACTACGAATGAAAGACTAAACATCCAATTTGTTAAGGAAGGCACTACTAAAAAGACCACCTACAAGCCTTTTTCGGTCCTGAGTCCGGCAGACGATTGGACTCTACTGGTTGACACGTATGAAACACACTACAAAATCCCGGGGGAAATCTGCGTGTCGCCGTTGAGACCAGACATATTCCTCTACTCAAAATTTAAAAAGCGTGTAGTACTTATTGAGCTCACGGTACCGTGGGAAACTAACATCCCTAAAGACCACGCAATTAAGACAAATAAATACTTTGACTTGACAAATGAGATAACCAGAAATGGCTATAGGGTTACTCTGTATGCCGTGGAAATAGGTGCGAGGGGTACACCAGCTAAATCGAAAAGAACTAGGACTGCCGAGAACTTCAGTAAGCTCTCTAATATCACGAATGTCCAAAACGGCATTGTTAGGTTCCTACCAAATTTGGATAGATAGGGGACGGAACATAGCAGACAGTGCAGGTGACCGCTAACGCGTTGTAAGGGGGCCTCCTTAAACCTACATCTGGGTCGTAAGTCCCAGACGCTGTTACGCCAGTGTTCCGTCCTCTATCACGCGATGGACCCGGCACCCGCACGGAGAATCCATGGAATGCTAAGATTAGGTCTTACTTAGCCGTTTCCCGCGACTTCGTTCACGAAAAAAATATTTAGGTAGGTAGTACGTAGTTCAGCATTTTTTTCTGCGGAACCCTATAAAAAAATCTTTAACGTGAAATAACGACTGTGTCCCTGCAACGTCTACAGGGACCGGAGTTTTATGTCCCCTCCGAAACACGGTCAGATGGAAAACCACTGAGTGGTCACCCATCTATGGAATGACCTCGCCGAAGTTGCTTAACCACTATTATCGTTTCTAAATCAGTGACCGCAACAGGCTGTGAGTGGGTGCCAGTAAAAAAGCATTTATTTTTGCGGATCCCTAAAAAAAAGAAACTTAATTATTTGTTACAACATCAACTATCCGCCTGTAAAAGGCCTGTGTAAATATTTTAAATTAAATAAATATATAATTTTTTTGCTGTGACTTTGTAGAAGAGTTGTCAAAATTATACTTCTAATATTATAGACACAATAAACAATGGACACTAAAAGCTCATAAAAACCCAAATACTTACTACGCGTTTCAAATAAGAATGGGATCGCACTTGCTGTCAACTTCATGTGGCAACTGTCATTTTAGTACGACCAACAAAAAAAATCGTAAAATAATTTAAATACAAATATTTAGCGTTGAAAATTCCGAAAGAAACAGATTGTTTTATTCAACGAAATAAATGTTTCTTCGTTTTTTACCGTTTTATTTGTTTGTTGCATTGAAAAAATAACATAAAAAACCTTACGAAAAAAACCAGTTTTATTGAAAATTTTGTAGTTTGTTTCACATGGAATCTGATTCGGATGAAGAACGTAGCTATGATGCCATAAGTGGTGTGGAAGAATTGAATTCCAATTAAAATATAATTTATTTAAAAAATTATGTAACATATTGAAGTAAAAATTAATAAAATTTTGTGTTTATTTTTTTCCTACCGTACAACACTTTAAATGTCTTTCAATTAGTTAAATTTCACATTCGAAAAAAAAAATGCAATATTTATTTGATTGAAAAACATTTAAAGTGTTGAAAGTGTGTTATTTAAATACTTTATTGCCTTTTCTCAAGACTTTGTTATCAACATTTACCATTATTCATCCTATTTGCGAATTATGATTTTTTTTCTATTGGCGGCGCTAGTGAGCCCTATAAACGCTCTTAACAATAGTTATAATAGTTCGAACGTGAGCTGCTTTGACATCGATGGAGCTAATGCCCGATTTACACATCGACAAGTACAGTGGCGAATTAAAAAAATAGACAGTTACGTAGTAAGTAATAAGTAGTAAGTACAGTTCACACGTAGGCGAGTACAGCTCATAAGTTGCCAAACAGAGACGAAGACTAGTCGCGTCGGGCGTGCCTCGGCTGAGATTGTTTACGTTTATTTAAAGCGATCAAATGGACATTGAACAATTGAATACCAATTTACGCGCTATTATACGAGAAATAGTATTAACACTGAACATGCAACACATTAAAAATGAAATTTTAATAAAAAGTATACTTAGAATAATAAAAAAATAAATATTCCTCACACTTTCACACAACGCCATCTAGTACCAAACTAGAATAGAATAGAATAAAACTTTATTTTAGAATGCCTCAAGAACACATAACATTATTAAAAACATGATAAGCAAATAGCTGGATACTTAGGTAATACAGGTAACAAGGTTTTCAAACATGATAGGTACAGTTGTTTAAAAAGTAAAAAGTATGTGTCTCTCGGCTTATTCTAAAAAGGGCGTCCAGATCAGCATTAAGTCTAACAGTAATGCTAGACGCTGGTTTTCATCTGGTCCCAGTACGCGTGAATGTCAAATAGCGCAACAAACCTGCTATTTCGCTTGTATATGTAAAGCAAAGAGAAAAAGAAATAAAATAAATAGGTACTCGTTTTGTTTCCGTGTCGTGCGGAGTTGTGTGTGTGTGTGTGCTTGTGTATGAATGCGTTGACATTAAGTAATTAAGGTTTACGTGACAAAGTAATGTTTTTGTATTAAATGTGTATTTACTGTTCTTATAATAAGTAAATAATAATAAATAAAAAATAAGTATAATTGTACATTAATGATAATAATGATATTCTTAACGATGTCCCCGACCTTAGTATTTATAACGATGTCCAAATTTTATAAAATTTATCTATGTGACTTATGCTATGTTACGTGACGCAAATAACTGTAATTATTATATTTTCCTAAGACTAAACAATAGATGTGTCCATACGCAAGAAGCCTAACTCTTGTTGGTTTTTCAAGAGGTAATTTTTCAAACTTATTTTAAAATTGCTTAAACCTTCTATCTGTCGCAGAGGAGGTGGAAGGTTATTCCAAATTTTAGCTGCTGCGTAACGGAAACCACCCCTAAAAACAGCAGAGCAATGGTATGGGATTGAAATCTGTCGAGCACACTGTCTAGCCCCACATTGTCTTTTATCTGTAACCCATGAAAGCTTATTGTATAAATATGAGGGAGTTTTATATTTCATCACCCCAATCAGTAGAGAAGCCAAGTGGAGCTTTCGCCGGGACTTCATTTTAATTATGCCATGGTCGTTCAAAAAAGGTGTAATGTGATTACGAGGAGGTACAGCAAAACAGAAACGTGCACATGCGTTTTGTACCTTCTGTATGAGACGACTTGTTCTGGCTAAAAGTCGAGGTCCATATACGGTGTCAGCGTAATTTAACTTTGACAGAACTAAGGACTCAACAAGCCGCATACGCAGGTCTTCTGATAAGTAAGGTCTAATCTTATAGAGGACTTTCAGTCGATAGAAACACGACCTGACTAGGTTATTTATGTGTGTTTCGAAACGTAAATGAGTATCAATAAATAACCCAAGGTTACGTGCCTCATACAGCCTGTCCACAGGTAGCCCTAGAAGTTCCACGTTAAGGGATTGAGGTAAGCCCTCCAGTTGATGTTTCGTTCCAAATACTAAATAGTTGGTTTTGGATGGGTTCAGAACCAAACAATTTTCACTCGACCATTCAGCTATACGTCTCAGATCAGCATTCACCCTTTCCACTGCAGCCTGATACATGTGGGGTTTAAAAAAATAATATATTTGGGCATCATTAGCGTATAAGTGGTTGCTGCAGTTTTGAATGCATTTTGTCATGTCCGAGCAGTATAAACTAAACAAAAGCGGGGCCAGAATAGAACCCTGTGGTACTCCTCTTTCCACAGGTGCAGTATCAGAAACTTTGACCTTTCCATCATTCATTTTCAACTCAACAAACTGTCTTCTGTGCTGAAGATAACTATTAAACCATTTTAAGGTCGTTTCATCAAAGCCGTAATAATGTAACTTTGATAGCAATAGCGAATGATTTACACCGTCAAATGCGCGGGTAAAATCGAGCATCACCAACAATGTGCACATGCCCTTATCCTGTGCAGAGATAATATCATCAGTCACACTAAGAAGAGCAGTGGTTGTACTGTGTTGTTTTCTAAAACCCGACTGTAATGACGGGATAATACCATTCTTCTCCAGATACCTTGTTAGTTGGTCACATACGACTCTCTCAAGTACCTTGGATAGACAAGGTAAAATGCTGATTGGCCTCAATTCTGACACAGCCACAGGATTGGACTTTTTAGCAAGAGGTTTTATTTTAGCCTTTTTCCAAGCTTCAGGGAACGTGGAAGTAGACAATAATCTATTAATAATAGCCGTTACGTATGGCATAACATATGGACAAGTCATTGTCAACATTTTTAAAGCTATATTATCGTGACCCACCGCGTTTGACTTACATCTTATGATACTACGCGCAACAACCTGTTGATTCACCTCTGTTAACTTAAAATTTGATTCACTAAAACTATGGAACGCCAAATATGTCATTAAGGAGATAGTCGGGCTTAACCTCCCTGGCACTGTAAGAAATGATTTATTTATAGTACAAGGGTCACAAAAATGAGGTGGAAGGGCATGATCATGGTCGTTTTTGGGTATTAGTACATTTTTAATATTATTCCATAACAACCTGGGATAGTTTAATTTATTGTTTATGTTAAATTTATAATACGCACGCTTTTCATTTTCAATAGAACTAACCACAAGCGATTTGAGTTCCCTATACAACTCCCTTTTTGTGTCCAATTTAGTGCTTCTATACTCGGACAAAGCCTTGTTCCGCAGTTGCATCATTTTCTTTATAGTGTCAGTAATCCATGGAGATGAACGTTCCTTAATTGTACATGTCTTAATGGGCGCATGGAAATCAAATAGTGTAATAATAAATGTATTAAAATAATTAACCATTTCATTAACGTCACTGAGAGAATAAATATATGACCAATTCAAACGAGAAAGGTCCTCCTCGAAAGTGTCTATAGCATGCAAGGGTCTGTATTCTATTTTGTATGGTTTTAAAGATTCACGCTTAATACTAAACTCAGCAATTATGAAACAGTGACCAATTGTTGAATGGAACGGTTCAACATTAGTGTATCTTGCATTAAGATCAGTACAAATCACATCTATCAGCGATTCACTATTGTTTGTATAATGCGTGGGAGAGGCTACCAACTGCAGTCAAGCAGCTCAAGCAGTTTTATTGTACTTGCTGCGGTTGTGTTCATAAGGTTTACATTAAAATCACCTGTTAATAAATAGTTATCGAAGTCGCCCAATGAACTCATGGTTTCAGTTAAACAGTCCAAGAACAGTTCTAAACTAAGCCATGGTGGTCGATACGCAGTACCCACCGCTATTTTCTTACCATTTATATTACACGCTAACCACATCTGCTCAACAACTAACCAGAGCTTGTACTATGTGTAATATACAACGCATAAATATACTTAAATACTTTTATAAATAGATACACATTATACATAGAAAAACAAAAATAAATACGACATTATAACTTGTGAACTTTACTAAACTCGCCCGTCTACACGGCGGGCGCTGCGAGCGCCGAGCCGGCGGGGTGAGGGAGACGCGAGAGAGGGGGCTACTTCGTTCTTAACTTGCCGAAAAATAGAATCTTGATCGGCAACTTACTACTTAACTCGCTTTTGCCGTCCACACGCAAAAAGTGACTTAACTCGCCAATGATGCAAGTTAACTCGCTACTGTACTTGTCGATGTGTAAATCGGGCATAAGGGCGACCGATACAGTTGCCGCGCTACCGTTCCTATATCGGCGGCCGATCGACGTCTCCCGTTGGATATAGGGCTCCTCCCTCATCCGCCCTAATGCTGTCGTCCGTCCACCGCGGGAGGGGTCTCCTCGCTCGGCAACGACGAAGACGCGCGAGCCGTATCGACTTTAACCGGTTCCACCCTGTAGCACTAATATCTACGATAGTATCATAAGTTACCGTGAAGCGCGAGCGGGCGCGCGACGTCAGTGCGCACGAGGTTGGACCACACGTGCGCGTGCAGCGCCGCGCGCGCCTGCGCCACGCCGCGCAGCTCCGCGAAGGGTCCGGCGGGGACGGGGGAGGGGGGGGAGTGTGTGTCACCGCGCTGCACGTGCTCGGCGCGCTGCGCGGCGGCCCAGGCGCGCCCCCCCGGCGCCGCGCCCGCCGTCACCAGCACGCGCACGTGCGCGCCGCGCCACGCTCCCGCGCTGTCCGCCGCGCGTCGCTCCGCCCGCGTCACGATATCGTTGACCTGACGGGAGCCCAGGTTTAAACCTATAGTCCGACTTTCGATAAGATGCAGTAAACTGCATAGACTAATGTCATATGCAAAAGTTATGTTGCCACATTAAAATGTCCTTCTTCATTGAATGAACATAATTACGATTATGATGAATGAACATTTAATACTAAAATTAAACCAATGAATTAAATTTAGTTTAATTAAATTCAATTTTTTTTGTTGGGGACCCATAAAAATAAATACATTTATAATAGCGTAATTTCTTGTTAGTTCCTTTCAAAAGTAAAAGTATTTTAATAATAATAGAATCGAGACAGATGAGTAGTAATCTACCTATCTTGATTATGGTATGGTTTGTATTATGTTTTCTTTATTGAGAGATTATCTCATGTTATAGAAGAACAAAATATTTGTAGGATTAGCCTTTTACTCAAACAGATTTATTATAAACATTACAATACAGATACAGATAATGATTCTGAAATTGAGGAAATAAGTAATTTTTTTTTACATTATTAAGGGAAGTTGCTTTAATAATTAGGTTTTACTTCGTCTTTCATATAATATAGTCATTTAAAGTTCAATCAAATATGAATAATATTATTAATATTTAGTTTTATATCATATTTATATTTAGTCAAGTTACTATTTTATTAATGGGAAAATGGTTTTCCTCCTTTTTATTTCATTAAGTTAAAATGCATATGGGGTGTGATGGGGTGGTGACATATTATATTCTTACTCTGTCACCACACAGAGCGAACCTATAAATTAAAATAACTGAAATCATACAAACAATAGTCTAAATTTCATGCATCCTATTAGTTATTACTTACTTCATCTTCTGAAATATATATTATATGTGCTTCAACAGTTTTTGGGTCAAAATCAATCTCTGCATTGTCTAAAAGTTTGTGAATCCTGATATCGGCGCTGTAGTACTTATTGACTAGCCTCCATACACGGTCTGAGTATTGCGTATTTGTTGTTTCATATTCGTGACTAACTTCATTATCTATTAGATCTGGAATTTATTAAGTTTAACCACATATCAGTCAATACACAATAAGTGGTAGGTGTTATTCATCTTATTTAACACATGGTTTCAAACCTGATATCAAATCCGTAGCGAGAGTTTCGTTTGCGGCGCTTATAAGAAGTAATGGTAAGTTATCGAACGTAGACATTATTGTTTTACAAATACCTCAAAATATAACTTATTATTAGAACTGTTACATCGTAATACTTATAAGAACGTTCCTTTGATACACATTACACAATCCAAGTAAACACATTATTTTAACAGTTTGCAATTTATTCAATTTACTAAATAGTTTTCTTTTTCTATGTTTGGACCAATAACATGATTTGTTGTCAAATCTTGATAATGTCAAATGTCACTGCCAGGTCATGACGTGAATGACAGTGACAAATTAAAAACATTCTGAGGAACTGATGAGGAATGGTTACGAAAAGCAAGCAGGCCTTATCGAAGAGGAAAGCGACACGGGTCGTTTTTATAAACATCATTTTTTTTAAACATATTTCATCACTGCTCCTGTCCTATTAGTCATAGCGAGATACTATATAGCTTATGACACTCCCCGATAAATGGACTATTCAACACAGAAATAATTTTTAATATCGGTACAGTAGATCCAGAGATTACCCCCTACAACGTCACAAACACACAATCACACAAACTTTACCTCTTTGTAATATTAGCATAGACAGTATAGATTATGTAATGCTTGTATCACGAACGTATGTCGTATAGTATACGTCCGTGGGTTGTATATGTGTAATCCTTTGATTTTCAGTTCGGAAAAATTCTTAGAGTCAGATTCTAATAGTTATTTTACTCTTTGGAGTCAGATGTCATTTCACGCTGTCACCGAGAGGATAATAAATATTTTTGTTTTAATAAAAAATCATTTTTAGAAAATTTACATTGATTGGGCTATTCGGGTATGTTTTGGGAAGTTATCATTGAAAAGTACATTGTCTTAAAATAAAATGGATAATATTAGGACATGGACGGATGAAGACGAGGCCATCATCGCAACTAACACGGATGCAACAGAGTGCAAGCGGTGCGCAGTGGAGCTGGGTTACTGGAAAGATGATTATATTATGTACTTCGCTCGTCACGTCGATCGCAAGGCGCCTGAGATCAACCGCGGCTACTACGCTCGGGTTAAGGCAATGGAGTTATTTATTCACCAGTTCTTAGAGGTCAGCTTTTGTCACATAATAATTTATTCTCAACAAAATCCAATCAAATTTAAACAAATTAAGTCTTTCATATTCAGAGTTGTTCTGTGTTTGTTTTAATGTGTTGTTTAGAGAGGGCAACAACAACAGGTGCTTAGGTACTTCATTGCTTATTAAACATTATTTTTTAAATAACCATATGTGAGAGGCCGCTACTGACTACTCAGGTTAGCTAATAAGTTTTTAATGTAATGTATGAATAACTGGTTTATTTACAAACACACAGAGTATCGTCACATGGTATATGACATTGAAATTTTAATTGCATACTATTTTTTATATTTTTTTATTATTTTATTTTAATTGGTAATTTGTATAAATATGACCAAAATTTATTTTTCTTGTTTTTTTTATGTAATGTTAAAGTACAAAAACTCTGTCTATAAGTAGAGCAGGCAGAAGTTGACTGCTTAGCAAAGGTAAAAGAGTAAGAATGTTTGTGGCTCTAGGACATAGTGTGTATAACGCAAGATATATACTTGGTTTTAGTGCTATGTTAGAGGCTAGGGACTGCATGCAGATACAAGGTAGATGGTAATACCATTACACTACTAATGTTTATATTTAATTTGATTTGAACAAGTGTTGATTTGTGGCATATTGTCATAATAATTATGTAATAATCGCCATTGATGATGACAGAGTCAGGGTTTTTTTAGACTACCATCTGTTGACTTTATTTTTTAGACTACCATCTGTTGACTTTATTTTTTAGACTACCATCTGTTGACTTTATTTCTGGACTGTATTAATGCTTTTCATCCAGGTTTCAATAATCATATTGCCTTGTTGTTAAAATAATTGAGAAAAATACAAATTAACTAGAACAATCTGTGTTGTATAAAAGTAATGTAAAGTGGTAACAGTGCCTTTACTAATCATGTTGTATTACATTTACAGCGCTGCGGCACAAAGTGTCAGATTATTAACTTAGGCTGTGGCTTTGATACACTCTACTGGCGACTCAAGGATACCACGCAAGCCGTCTCTAACTTTATTGAATTAGACTTCCCTTCAGTTACTAGTAAAAAGAGTCAAATCATCAAAAGAAACAAGCAGTTACTGGAGAAAATAAGTAATGAGGGTGTGTATACAAATGGGTTTTATTTAAAACAAAAATATTTGAGATAATTCATATTATTATATTATTTCAATGAACCACTGTAATTAATTAATAGCTTGCTATTTCAATAAATTAATAATCAGGTTATCTCTTCCAACTATTATAACGGTATAAGTATTACTTCATTACAATCGGGCCGTTACGGGTCAACGCAGACATCGATCAGTATCTCGGCGGGTAACGTTCCAGACGGCGAGGTGATGATCAACGCGGGCGACCTGCACGCGGACGACTACCACCTGGTGGGCTGCGACCTGCGCTGCCTGGGCGAGGTGCGGCGCAAGCTGGCGGCGGGGGGCGCCGACCCGCGCCTGCCCGCGCTCGTGCTGGCCGAGTGCGTGCTCGTGTACCTGCGCGCGGAGGACGGCGACGCGCTGCTGCGCCACCTGGCGGCCGCCTTCCCGCGCCTGGCGCTGCTGGCCTACGAGCAGTGCAGCCTGGGCGACCAGTTCGGCGCCGTCATGCTGCGCAACCTGGCGGCGCGCGGCTGCACGCTGGCGCACGAGCGCCTGGCGCGCCCGCCCGCCGCCGCCGCCGCGCGCCTGCTGCAGCTGGGCTACGAGCGTGCGCGCGCCTGGGACATGGCCGCCGTGTGCGCGGCGCTGCCCCAGGCGGACGCGGCGCGCGCCGACGCGCTGGAGATGCTGGACGAGCGCGAGCTGCTGCTGCAGCTGCACAAGCACTACGCGCTCACGCTCGCCACCAAGGGCGACATCTTCGCCGACATGGACCTGGACGCCTAGCTCGTCGAGCTAGGCGTGATCGCGCGCAGGTACCCGGCGTGTCCGTCCGAGGCGTACGATGTATGTTTTGATTGTAAAAACCCTTTCATTTAGTCGTTTCCGGCGTAGACGGATATGTAAATAAGAAAAATAATTTACCTAACGAATGTTTAGGAGTCCGAATTTCATGATGCCCGAGGCGATTAATTTTTTTGTAGGATGGTGCTCCCACATTGCTGTTAGAAAATGTTTAGTAACGTTAATAAACATTTATTAGCAAAAATTTAATCACAATGTTTTCATATTAGAAAATGTTTGGTAACATTTGTTAACAAATTATTACAAACAGCAAGCCAATACCAGATTAAAATGTTAGTAAACATTTTTTATTAGTGTAGGAACACTTATAACATGCAACAGTCTCTAACAAAATGTAACAATTGACAACATTTGTTAGTGAATGTTTTTATGTAACAGCAATGTGGGAGCACCAAGAGATTTAAATCTCTACTGAAATGGTAACAGCTACCTATTGTGTCACAAAGTTTAGAAAGCCTTTATCTCTTCGACGCGACGTTACTGTAGTATCGACTGAGTTGTTACTGACGTAGAAAGTAGAAATGTCAGCTATTTGAAATTTTGGTTTGTATTGACCGACTCTGACAAAGTTAATAAAAAGATTCTGGTTTTGTTTGTTGGTTTTTTGTGTTAAATTTTTCGAATAAAATAGCATCAAAATGTAATTTACATAAATTAATATAATATTAAAAATTACCCACCAGTTGTTATTTACGTCCAGTTACTTACTTGTTTTGGGAATAGGTATGTACTATGAAATTCGGATTTGTGTGATCGAACTTATAAAAATATATTATTAAATTAATATAATTTTTCCCGCATTAATGTTTGGTGTTATCGTTCTAATATCACTACTCTTATTATAATATTATAATGATTAAATGATGTACGTAAATGTTTATTCAAATAACTGTTGTGTTTGTAGAATTCAAAACATTAGTTTTAAATGACGGTGTCTAAGTATGTGTATAGGTGTTGTAGAAACATGCTTCAGATCATTACTACTTGTATTATCATCACAATATATTAAGTCTAGTGCGTGTGTACACGAGTAACGCGTCGCCAGTGTCAGGCCGGGTGTGTCCGCACCGCTACGCTACGTCACTAAGCTGTTACTTTTCAGTTCTGTTATTCTTTATCGGGAATGGAGATAAGTTAATAATTAGTTTTATTTATTCTGTGTTATTTGAACTGTATATAGTACATAATTATGACTAAGTATTGTTATATAAATATAACTAGTCTGGACAGAAATATAGCTAAAGCTAAAAAAAATAGATACACTGGTTATTTCCTAGTTAATATTAATTTATTATGTTAAAAGGTAAAACAGTTTCCCTCATATAATCATGTTTTCGTCGTGATTATTATTCAATTATAATGTAGAGTGGGTTATTAAAAAAAAAGGATTGCACTGATTGTCTTACGTAAAGTGCGTATGGAGATGTCGGTCATCTGTCATTTACACCTCTTTATTTTACGAAGAGTGTTTAACAACTGTGTCCTTTCTGATCTACAAAAGCTATTATTGAATTCTCTGAAATGTCAAATAGGTGTAATAAAAATGTCAGCTAGTAGTTTGTCATGTTCAAAACACAAAAGTAAAACTCTTATGTATGTGTGGACTGAGGGCCCATTTTTTTTTTTGCGGTTTTTTGCAGATTAATCAACAAAAGTGCTTAGTTAAAGTTGTTAAAGAGTTTGTTAAACGATTATCAGAGTTTGTTAAGACTTCATTCAAAAGATATATCGCTTTAAGTGGGTCCCTCAGTTCAAACACAAAATCTCCCATAATTAGATAGGTAATGAATTAAACAACAATTTTTTGGTAAAAATCCTTAGTTAAACATGTATAAAAGTATAAAAAGCATTGAAAAGCCTAATATGAGTAGCTAATAAAAAATAACAAACGTTTTAAAAGGTCCCCGAGGGCCCACTTGAATTTATCTCATAATTAATCAATTATAGCATGAACATTAAATATTCCTAAGCCAAACATTTGTTAAAAGGGCAAGGATAAATTTAAAATTAAAGAAAGATCACAAACAGTGATAACTATTGTTATTTTTAAGTTTTTAAGTGGTCCCTCAGTCCACACACTATGCAAATGCTAATTGTTAAATATATAATTAAATACAACAATTACGAAAATGGGGAGCCTTTCAGTGCATAGTTAATTTTGTATTTTATCGATCTGTATTTATCTTGTGTCTGGTTTATTTATATTTTTTGTCATTTTAACTGTTTTATTAATTTTCATACTAAGTCTGGTGTGGGGTGTCCACGTTTTAAGAAAACGACTGTATATTTGTTTTTAATGTCATTTATTATTAATTTAGATATTTATTTATTTATAATTAGGATAACCCACGAAACATACACAAAGTCAATCAGAAATAATACAATACTTAAGTAGCTCAAGCAACAGTGCTGATTCCATTACAAGTTGCCACGGCAAGCAAAACATTACACAATATTAATATTAATCAATTAAATCTAAATTGCAATCATTTTTTAAATGTAAAAAATAATACAATAAAATTTGCAATACAGTAAAATTAAAATGTAATAAAATTTTAAGTTTTAGACAAGTGTCAGGTTATATTATTAATTAGCTACAATCGTAATACATATCTGTATGTCTATACATATAAATAAAATTGGACTGTCTGTTTGTAACATGAAATCCACAGTTTTTAAGGTTCCGTACTCAAAGGGTAAAAACGGAACCCCAATTACTAAAGCTGCGCTGTCCGTCCGTCCATCTGTATGTCACGAGGCTGTATCTCATGAACCATGGCAGCTAGAAAGTTGAAACTTTTACAGATTGTGTATTTTAGTTGCCGTTATAACAACAAATACTAAAAACAAAATAAAATTAATATTTAAGGGTTATTTATTTTATATTGGAAAAATAATTAAATAATAATAGAATAGGCGCTGGACGCGTTTAGTCCAGACACGCGGGTTTGAGTCCGGCTTCGAGTACCATTTTTTTCCACTGTCTTTCTTCTTTTCGGATTTTTCTAGTTATACCTAAGTTTTATAGGTAAAAAAATATTTGTAATTTAATACAAAAAAAAATTGAAAATTTTACGGCGCGTAAACTAGGATACTTTAGATTTTGAAAAATATTTAGGATCTCCAGGAAAAAGAATAGGCGAGAGTTAGTACTACATAAATTATTTTATCGTGATGAAGTTGCGGGCTACAGCAAGTTGAAAATAAAACTAAATTAATTATAACTTATTGTTCTAAAATCACAGACAGAACGACTGAGATTTGTCATCAATGAGACCATATGAAATTACATGTAAAAACATTTTCTCCTTACTGCTTTCCGAAATTCTACTAGAGTTATCATCGTAACATTGATTTTTTTCATTTACTAATGAGTGGCATTTGTAATGTCCGATGCCACCCTCAAGCAAGGGAGGGACAAATTCGATTGCTCCTATACATGCATAAATTTTGCCTTTAACTATAATTGAACGAGGGACATCACATAAAAACTGTTCACTAGTACCGTTTAAATCAAAGGATAGGAATACTGACAAGTCATGTTTAAAATATACTATACTTTTGCAATACACACATTCTCTCGTTTCTTCGTCAAATACGATTGCTTGCTCCAAACAACTTATACCGAAGGTCTGAATAGTATTAAAATTTAAGCATAAAAACATAATATCTCGTTTGATGGAAGGCAATGAACAAATCAAGTTGGAACATTGTTTTGTAAAAACTGCACTACTGAAATTTTGAAGTGGAAACCGTTCAATAATATTTGTGGCATTGCATTCACAATGATATATTAAATGATCTCCAACTTTGGAAGGCGGTGTTTGCAAATATACTAAAATAATTTTTGCCCTTAACATATATATCTCATGGTCTTCACAATCTATTTCTGATAACTTTTTTAAGTATTGTGGAATTATTTCATTTTGTGAAGCATCGATCAAATTTTTAATATAAATGTTTTCCTTGTACCCTAAGCTTAGCATGTACATAACGGAATCGAAGGCACAAGTATTTCTAATTTCTACGCAATAAGAATTAACGTTCACATAGTCACAAAGATTTCCATTTTTTAAAAACTTTAACTTAGACACTGATATTTGTTCTGATAGTCTTCCCTGTCCCCTCCAATTTTCTATAAAGGAAGGGTTATCTGCAAAAATGGAGTCCTTATTAAAAACTTTCATTTTTGGATTTTTTAGAATTTTCGTTTTTTTTTGACATTTTGTTTTCTTCACCACTATTTTTCTTTTCCTTTTTTTTTTGTCGACCGTACATCTATTACCAATATCATGATGCAGATCATCCAAAGCCAATTTTATTTCTCCGTCAGTATAGTCGGCATGAAGTTTTAGGAATTCATCCACTCTGGATTTTTGTACTTTTGATTTAAATACGAGATGTTTCAAAGTCTTAAAATGGCTTTCAATTCCGGATGAAGATGGGGCTTTATTATCGGACTCGAAAAATGAACATGCTAAATTAGACCACAGCGGAAGTTTCCATAATATTCTTTTGAAAGTAGAAATAAACGGAGGGTAGTAAAATTTATTCTTGTTATTTGATATTATGTTTTTATTTTGTCTTTTTACGTCTTCAACAACAGTATCAAACCAAACAGTAAATTCTAAATCATCACCGTTGAATGCGTGGGCATCATGCGATTCATTTTGTTTGACATTTCCTGTACCAAAATTAGGATCTAATTCAATTTTATGTATTAACTTATTAAGACGACTTTTTGCGGTTTCGTCTTTAATGTCCTTACTATAGTCGCCATCGTACTGGGTGAGCGCAACACTAATAATATCAATAATAGTATTTTTAATTAATTGATAATTTTCACATTTTTTTAAAAATAATACGCACTTAATGTAAAAATATTTCAAACCTAAATCAACTTCATTATCAAAACTGCGATGAAGATTCTTGACGAAATGACTAGTATCCAACCTGATAAATGCTTTGGGTTTATCAATGTTACATACTTTACCTTCAAAAACTGAAAATAAATATTTGATATATTGTTTTGTGCAAGAAAATAACGCGAATGCTTGAATGCATGCAGAAATCAAAGCTGCAGAATCATCTATGATTACTTCTTGTGGTGGATTATTTACAAAAGTTAACCATTTATTTAAGCAAAATATTATGGTATCCTGGGAATGTGAATCAGTTACCATCTGAAATGAGGGAACAGATTTCAATTTTTCATTTCCTGTTATAAGTCCTGCATAAAGAAACATTTTTTTTGTAAGAGGAATCCGACCAGGAAGATATATAGTTTCGAAAAAAGACCCAGTAGCATCAACTGTCAAGGTAACTTTTGAAAATTTTTCTTGGTAGGTATTATAATACTCGATTTGATTATCAGACCAAAACAACAAACGAAAATTTGGAAAAACACATATTTCGCGTATTTCTTTTTTGTCGTCATCGGTGGATTTAGCCATTATTATCAGTGACAAAATTTGATCAGAATGAGGCAATGGTTCCATTTTACACTCAGACTTAATTTTACGGAAAGCTGCAGATGAAGGGAGTATTGGTGAAGGTATATTTTCGTTGGTGATTAATTTTGATGCCAAAATGTTGCGGACCAATACCGCTGGTTTATATTGTAACTCTTTAGCCAGTTGTCGTCTCCTGTAAGGCGTTAATTTTGATTTAATATTTTTCTTGTGTTCATATAATTCATCAAAATTATCAATTCTACACACAATTTTAAAAAGTTTTTCGGTAGTAGTTTCGCTTTTTATAACAATCTGTGCACTGCACTGGGAGCATTTACCAAATAATTTTATAAAATTGTGACGAATACAACCTTTTCTTAAAGTTAATGTACAGGGTAATTTGGAATTTAACCATATTTTTTCTTTTAACATACAGCTCCATTTAAATTTTGGTAATGTTTTGTATCTTCTGAATGATGATGATGAACCAGACCTTTTCTTAATCCCTATCATTGGCTGAATTTTATTCCAGTCATATATGTCTAGGTAAAAAGAAAATGTTTTTGAAATAATATTTTCTTTCTTAATTCCTAAATCTGTTGAAAATGTTGGGCTATTACACGACGTTAATGGTAAAGTTTTGTTAGACTGCTCGTATTTTGAGGCAAAAATATTTTCTTTTTGTCGTTTGAATGACATAAATAATCCTATGGGTGAAATTTTGTACTCTAGTTCTTGAGACATTACTGTAAAAATGTGGTCATTGTATTTGATATTTGAATTTTCTAAGTATTTGGCATGTTTTAAAAATATTTCTTTTTGACGTTCGTAGCGTACATTCGGTGGCCGACCCGCAGAACATTTGTCACTGCAAAATACATATATATTATTGTTAGTTTTCAATCCTACTAACACGAAAATAAATAATAATCAAATTGTTTGTTGTATCAAATAGAAACACTTACCAGATAAACAACAGAGAAAACAGTAATATAAATAACAAGTTCATTTTCGCTGCTAAAATAATAAATATGGGTAGAATAATAGTACAATTTTATTTTATTTTAATTTAAAATTAATACTCGTAACTGAACGAATTCACGATAATCAACAAGCTGACAGTTTCCCACAGATTTGAGAGTTCTTCTTTCTTTTATATGGTTCTTCTTTTTATGGATTTGAGAGTTACTATGTAAATAAATAATTTAGAATAAAACGGTCAATATCTACTGCTATGAAAAGAGGTCAGAGTGTAAGTAAAATAAAAAAAATATTTCAAAAGTTATGTAGACTAAATTATTATGTTTTTTAACATTTTTATCAATTTATTATTAACTGCAATACGGGACCATAAGAATTCTATGACAATATTTTGGAAAATTTAAAGATTAGGTACTTCGTAATATATATTTTTTTAAATCATTAATTTAACAGGAACATGTATTTTTTTATTGTTTGTTTACGTTTGCATCAAATAGCATTTAATTCGGTCCGCATACGGCCCAACACAATTACAACTATTTACTTTTATCTCACACTTTATGACTATGCAGAAACTTTAAAACGTAATGTAACATCATTACATTGTATGTAATGGTTCTTGATTATCTCTTGACTGCATGGACACTCTACTTGTACGAAAAACATATTTTGTAAATTTTTCGTAAAAGAATTATAAAACCAGTGATATGATAAATACAGATCGATAAAATACAAAATTAACTATGCACTGAAAGGCTCCCCATTTTTGTAATTGTTGTATTTAATTATATATTTAACAATTAGCATTTGCATAGTGTGTGGACTGAGGGACCACTTAAAAACTTAAAAATAACAATAATTATCACTGTTTGTGATCTTTCTTTAATTTTAAATTTATCCTTGCCCTTTTAACAAATGTTTGGCTTAGGAATATTTAATGTTCATGCTATAATTGATTAATTATGAGATAAATTCAAGTGGGCCCTCGGGGACCTTTTAAAACGTTTGTTATTTTTTATTAGCTACTCATATTAGGCTTTTCAATGCTTTTTATACTTTTATACATGTTTAACTAAGGATTTTTACCAAAAAATTGTTGTTTAATTCATTACCTATCTAATTATGGGAGATTTTGTGTTTGAACTGAGGGACCCACTTAAAGCGATATATCTTTTGAATGAAGTCTTAACAAACTCTGATAATCGTTTAACAAACTCTTTAACAACTTTAACTAAGCACTTTTGTTGATTAATCTGCAAAAAACCGCAAAAAAAAAAATGGGCCCTCAGTCCACACATACTCAAACTCTTTACTTATCGTCGACACACTCTAACAGTTACAAAGATCCACTTGTCTTAATATAAATCAGAAATACACGTTTATGAAATTACTTACACAATTTTAATTAATTAAATATTAACTTAATAAAAACAATTGTACATAGATAGCTAAGTACATTTTGATGTGTAACATTGTGTGAGGTGAGCAGGCTGGGTACAAGTGTAGGTGTAGAGTTGATTGTCGAGGGCGGCTGGAGGCAGAGGACCTGCCTCAATGTTGTGCAATATGTGGAGCACCTCGTCTGACGTCACACACAAGCGTCGTGGAAGGTGGCATCTAGTCGCGTCTTTACTACTACTTTATTGATTTACTGTTATTTATTATTATTATTATGTTTGTAGGTCATTGGCGAATATTTTAAATTCATCAACCACTGCTTAAAATGTCTATTGTGAAGAGTATTATTGTGTTGTACAGTCAGCGTCACATATATCGTAGCAGACAAGGTCCTTAAAAAAGTTGCAAACACCCAAAGTTCTCATAAATGTAAAAGTGGTCAAATAATTCAGGTCAATCAGAGGGCTCTCAATTATACCGGAGCATCCATAACGTCAAATACATGATTACATGCAAACACCGCTCCTACCGTTACAACCATATCACCGCTGGTAACGTAGCACTCGGAGTAATCAAAAGTACCTAACACATCAGAAAACTTTGCTTTATGTTGTTAATACATGGTGATTGGTGGTTGTTAACATATTATGGCGTGTTTGATAAAAGTCGCTAGTTTTGAATAAATTGTCATTTTATTATTATTTACGTTTAAGCACCTACAGTTCGAATTATGTTGTGGAGGTCGCGGTGACGTAACAGCACCACGCCTCCATCGAAAAGGGAGGATCCTCCGACTAGGCGAGGGTGATCGTGCCTGGCGGGCCAACTGCCCAACGGTTGTTCGTTGGACGTTGTATATATGGGAAATCGCTGCTGTGCGAATCTTGATATCGCGATTCAGGATGTATCTGACTTCTGTTGATGGTGGGGGGTACTGAGATAGTGTAGGTGTTCGCTTGAGTAAGGCGCTAGATGACGCTACAATGTAAATTGAAAAAGGACTTGGACGTTGGTGATCTTGTCTGCTACCTATCTGACGCTGACTGTATATACCTAAATTGATATTTAACAACCTTATGTATTATGTTGCTTTATTTATTTATAAAACAATGTTTACTTATGCAGCTATATCTAGTACAGTATACCTACTACAATGAACAGTTTGTTAAGTATCAGATAAAGTTGTTATTTTTACGAACGCGTCATACTATCTTACTGACTTGTGAAGTATTCGCGTATAGTCACTAATTGTAGATAACTCGGATACTATTTCATTTAGTAAACTTCACAAATTTATAGAAAATATTTCTCCTATTTTTACATTATATAAATAAAAAAAAGTTTATATCATGACGGAAATGATGTTTTATTCGCAACTGAGAACACTTGATAGGTCAATAACTAATAACAAACAGTGAAGGGCTATCAGAAACTAGCACTTAATATAAGCCCGAGTGTAGAGATGGAGTGCATTACCCCAGCAGAATCTTGTCGAAATTTGTATTTTTTTTTAATCAGATTTTTAGATTTCTAGCTCCTGTAAATGTCTGTGTAGTTTTTGGAATTAGTTCAGTCCTAATTTTAAAGATATTTGACAAAAACAGATTCTGCTGCGGTAACGTTACCGCAGCAGAATCTTTTTTGAAATAATGGGATTATTGAAAAAATCTTTAGGTACATTTTTAGATCGCTGGACGAAGTAAATGTTTCGATGTAATTTGAATTTTTACGCTACATGGTTTTTCGCTTATCTCTGTAATTATTGAGTGGATTACGCTCAAAATTTTATGGTATAAAGTTGACACAAAAGTCTAATTGTTTATACAGAATTCAGCAAGTAAATCGATACGAAACTCAATTAATAGGCAGTTAAATTAACCCGTTGCACATCGCTGGCCAAAATGAACTAAATTGTGTGATAACTTTTTAATTACTTACTGTACACTAATGAAACTTCACACAGACCTGTAACTAACTATAAACTATAAAATGACGTTTTAAACAAGTCTCCAGAGTACAAATCTTAGGAGTAAGGGCCCAAAAAGGGGTATTTATATAATTTAAAATAACTTGCAAACGGTGCATTATAATTACTTTTTTATTCGTGAACTAATTAAGACGAAGCTCTGTATAAAAAATTAGGAAATTACGCTGTACCGTTTCGGAGATCCAGCAAACACGCAAACGTTACGCCAGCAGCATCTTGAATATCTCCGAAACCATGTAGCGTAAAAATTCAAATTACATCGAAACATTTACTTCGTCCAGCGATCTAAAAATGTACCTAAAGATTTTTTCAATAATCCCATTATTTCAAAAAAGATTCTGCTGCGGTAACGTTACCGCAGCAGAATCTGTTTTTGTCAAATATCTTTAAAATTAGGACTGAACTAATTCCAAAAACTACACAGACATTTACAGGAGCTAGAAATCTAAAAATCTGATAAACAAAAAATACAAATTTCGACAAGATTCTGCTGGGGTAATGCACTCGTAGAGATGCACGCCGACACGCACATCCACACAGTGCAGTCTTCTGTGTCCTCGAGACGAGTGCGTCTATACCTCCCTAGTGCGCTAGTGCTCGCTGTCAACTTAACTGTAGTGTGTGGTCACCGTCCGCACCCGGCCTGGGGCCCAAGTCTGGTATTTCAATAGTGTCTCAAAGAGCGATCACTTATCGCACAATTGTTCATTTTGACAAGTTTCGTAGTCTAATATTCCCATCGGCGCCTCAACGGCTTATCACTGGCACTGCGATAGCAAAATGGCCTATATTAGTAGTCTTGTAACGAATGACAGCGCACTGACTAACCAACGTGCCTAGTCTATTAAAATTTTGACAGATCATTGGTCATTGCTCTGCCTTTGGCATACCAATTGTGCAATCATAGCTCTTTTGTGAATGTGTTCAGTGTGATCATTGTGAATTGGACTAATATTTTTCAGTAAATTTATATTTGTTATGTTTAGTTGTCTTAATAACTATAACTCTGATACTGACTTTTTTTTACTAAATAACACATTTTTATAATGTGACAAAATTAAATTTCCAACAAAGTTAAATTTAAATAAGTAATTAATTTATTTTCAATAAAATGTGACAAAATTAAATTACCCTTGTTCGCTTACTAAAAGTAATGGTCATTGGCGGAATCTAAGACTCGATATCATATCGAGAAAACATTTTGTGGTGGAGAGTTCTCAAGTTTTATTTATTTAGTTAGAACATGTATACCGCGCAAGTGAGGATTTTGGAATTAGCCAATGCTGTGGATATGAACGTGAGAAGACGAGCGGAAGAAAGATGACGTCGTTGAGCTCGCCGGGTGATGTGGGAAAACAACAAACCATTTAATGATTATTATACCCGAAGCCGAATTTTCAAGATACAAAATAAAATACGACTTGTTTATTGCCTCAACAAGTATATTTTGTTCTTTAAATTGTGATTGGAGGTCCTTCCTTTAAGACTAGAG
Organism: Schrankia costaestrigalis; assembly: GCA_905475405.1. Classification (NCBI taxonomy): domain Eukaryota; kingdom Metazoa; phylum Arthropoda; class Insecta; order Lepidoptera; family Erebidae; genus Schrankia; species Schrankia costaestrigalis. Next base: position 247,311 of record FR997827.1, read on the forward strand.
ATTGTCAGTGACTTGACTTGACTTCTTCGTGAATGGCCTCATGTAAAACGTCACATATTTTGCCAGTGTCTTGTCGAGGGGCTCGTAATGTCATTAATCAAGAAGTGTCATGATAAAGATTGTCAGTGTTATGTTAGGTGACTCCACGCAGTCTTAACTTCAGAATCTACTATAATGTTTCTTCTAACAAATAACCTCAGTAAGGGAGTTAGTACCTACTGTTAGTAGACATACTTAGTTAGTCCCAGCACCTATAGCCAGACCACAAAGAAAATATAGTTCAGAAGTTCATGAAGATGAAAAATAAAACTGAAAAATGACTTTACCATCGGTTTAAATATATAGCTATGGACATGAAATAGGTTAATTAATGTTATTTTTTCATTGCAGATTCTAATAGTAGGTCACAGGCATTTAATGCATCTGGTTTACACCAACTTTAGTTGTAGGTACCTACATAATACCTTAAAAATATTTTCCCAAAAACAGTGTATATGTCAATTAATTAGGTTACAGAGGCCTTAAATAAAAATTATTATATAGTGTACCTACACAAGTTGAAGAAATAAATATTATGAAGGCTATTCTGAATGTTGTTAATGGGACACTGAAACATTATTATAATAGAAAACTTGTAACTGCACACAATGATTAAATTGTACCAGAGTCTTACCATACTGTTGCAGGTACTAATATTATCTAGACTATTGTTTGTATAAGTAAAGATAACATCAGTCAACTAAGATTTTGTTAAATAGGGTTGTGTAATTTTTTTTTTGTTGCAAGTGTTTGCATAAAGCATTTGTGTATAACACATTCATCATACTAGCCCATTAATGTATCACTGCATGGACGGACCTCCTCCCGTAATGGAGGGATACTTGGCCTACTAATACCATTCTGGCCAGACTGATTGGTATAGGGTTTAATTTCAAGATTCCTTCTTTTCATTTCGTAAAGATAATATTATTGGATAGTCCCATAGACGGTTCCTACAACACCCATGGGATGAGATGGAGTAGTGACATATTGTATTCTTACTCCGTCACCACACAGAGTTTTTCACATTATAGCCAAGCTACTACAAAGAAGATTGTGGATGCTTGTAGCATATTACACAATATTGAATATCTTAAGAAAATTTCTACATGATGATGATACAATAAGAAAGTAGGAATATTTAGTCTAAAAATAAAACCACCATGTTAAATATCAACAGTTTAAAGAATTTTCTATTTCTCACCATCCTAATAAACACTTATAGGTATTATAACAAATAACAGAATTTAATTTAGGACATTTATGTGAATCTGAAATGCTAATGTTCTATAAAAAATGAAAAGACCTTTTGTCCTTTAAATAATGAAACACAATTCACAAAGTATAATTGTCAATAATTTATCAATACATCACAAATAATGGCTTAGAAAGAAACGCAAAGTATTTTATTCAATCTTGTATAACATTGTTATGGCTCTTTGACATCAGCATACACTTATAGTAATACCTAACAACTCATTCTTCGGAGTAAATCTTACCTAAAATAATAACAGATCACGAATGTCTTTTTTAAAATTTAGAATGGATATAAATAGCCATTTTTGGGTGAACCGGGTCTCCTAAACTTTCTCATTATAGGCACTTAAAATGTACAGCGTGGACCACTTTGAAGTATTTAATAGTTCTTTGAAACAGAAAATTACATCTTGAATAGGTACTTCATTGCGAATATTGATAACAATATATTGCAGTTTCTGTAAAAACAATAGTATCACAGCTGTTACTTTGATAATAAAGTCAAGCTTGCACCTAACAGAAGTTTCTTTTATAAATAGCTGAGAATTACAAAGTAAAAACAATAACTTTATTTTTTATTTTACTTTATTAAGATATCCAACAGCATTTTACATAGTTGCTTAAAATAAAACAAGTACTATATAGCTATTCATAACATTATAATGACCTTAAGTTTTAAACAATCGCTATATCAATTTAAAAGACTGATGTATAGGTACACGAAAAAAAAAAGAAACAAATTTTAAATGACAATTAATTATAGGTAACATTTAAAATATAGGTACATACATATACAATATACATGTGCATCTGAACACAATACACAAACAATATACCTACATAATTATACTAATAAATATAGAATAAATAAATATACATTTACACACCCACACACAAATGCCCCAATATTTGATGTCGATAGTCTCTCAAGCACTTGCGATTTAAATTTGGATTTTGAAACGGTATAAATGTCGATGTCACTGTAATATTTATTAAAGCTTTTGATAGCCCGTGAAGTAAATTCGTTGTTTCCGTAGTTTGTTTTCTTCGTCGGAACATAAAAAACGTTATGAGTATTAAATCTAGGATAACATCTAGAGATATATAAGAGACGTCAATGAGGGGCAGTCGAGATTTGTGTTTACTATATCGTGTAGAAATGCTAAGTCACCCTTCGGCGTTTAATGTCCACAAATGAAAGAAACTACTTCTTAGAATTGTCCACATCTAGAAATGACCACTCTTGGAATGTCTATTTCTGGAAATAACCACTTCTAGAAATGACCACTTCTTAAAAAGACAATCTTTCAGAATACTATCGATGTACTTTGGGGATGGCACATTTTATTGTGTTCCACAACATCATTATCAGCTATATTCATTACATGTGGACATTGGTTCGAATGAGAATGTAACAAATGTTGTTCCTGTAATCTTTGCTTTGATTCCAAACAAGAGTGAACAAACTTACGTACGACTTTTTGAGCTTATTAAAAATAAACTCTCTGTAGAAATGCTGACTTTTAAATGTGATTTTGAAACTGCAGTCATGAACGCTGTCAAGACAGTATTCCCCAACTGTAAAATATCCGGCTGCTTCTACCACTATAATAAAGGCATTTGGCGTACTGCTAAGAAATTCAACTTAACGCTGTCACCAGACAGTAGAAAAATGGTGAGAATGGTATCTTACTTACCTCTTTTACCTTCAAGATTTATTGAAGACGCATGCGAATTCCATGCAATTCCATTATTCGCGAGACTAATGCCACAGAAGATATCCGAAAATTTAAAACATATTTTAATAAACAATGGATTCCATTAGTTAGAGATGAAATTTTAAACTGTGCTTTTGAGCGGCACCGTACGACGAATCCCGTCGAGGGATGGCATCGTCAAATAAATGCGCGATTTCAAAAAAAGTGTCCCTTTTTTAAATTTGTTTTAAAACTGAAGAGGGAAGCGGATTACCAAGATCACAAAATTATGAAATCCTATTTTGATGTACCAACGAAAAATAGACGGGATCGACAAATTTACGTAGACAAAAAAATTACACAATTCATGCAAGATGTTGAAACCGACATTATAACACTAATTCAATTCTTGAAAAAAGTTATTTACTTTAAGTTAAATCATTGAAGTGATTATTAGTTTAAGTGTAGCTTCTCCCTCTTGTTATAATTAGAAAAAGTGTTGTGTTGTTTTATGAGTTTCCTGAATATTATTCATCAAACCTGGTATTAAACAGTTGCAAATAATAAATAAAATGAATTCCGATTTAACTCTTATTTACAACTGTCTCAGAATTAGGTATGTCCAGTCCAACAAGCATTAGGTATAGTCTAGTTAGTTCGAGTTACACGCACCCATTATGAATAACTATCTAAAGATATTTTTTAGCAAATGTGACGATGCCGATGCTGATTACATTGTGGTCATTTCTAGAAGTGGTCATTTCTAGAAGTGGTCATTTCTAGAAGTGATCATTTCTAGAAGTGGTCATTTTAAATTGTGGTCTATTTCAATTGTGGACATTAAACGCCGAAAGGAGTCAAGCATAGTTCTCCTATTTTGTAGAGTGTCGATACGATAATACTTACATGCTTCTTCGTAAGTGGAGAAGTTAAGTTTTTGTCTAAAGTTTAAATGATTTATGAATATTTTTTGTAGACGCTCTACTTTATTAATGTGGATATTGTACTGTGGGTTCCACACAACACTTCCAAATTCTAAAATACTTCTTACGTAGGCATAGTATACCATCTTTACACAGCCTATGTCATCGAAGGGTTTGCAGACTCGCAAGACGAAGCCAAGGTTTCTGTAAGCTTTATCAACAGTAAGGTCAATGTGACTTGTTAGTGCCATTTTACTATCTAAATGTATACCCAAGTCACGAATTTCAGTGATTCGGTTTAGTGGTTTATTGTCTATCTTGTAATTAAAAATTATAGGCTGTTTTTTGCGAGTAAATGTCATTTGATAGCATTTATCAACATTAACTTTTATCCTATTTAAGGTATAGTAAGCAGAGACACAATCTAAATCGGCTTGAATTTTGTGACAGTCATCAATTCCAGTATTTTTTAAGTAAATCTTATTATCATCGGCATATAATATGTGCTTTGAATGCGTGAAACATGAATGTAAGTCATATAGATAGGCGTTTTAAAATAAGGGGCCTAGGTGAGATCCCTGTGGCACTCCGGACGGTATATTAACGTAATTGGATTTATAACCACCAAGTACCACAGCCTGCCGTCTATTGGATATATAAGATGTAACCCAGCGATAAAGATCCCCTTGAATTCCCAGAGTGTATAATTTATTTAAAAGGATATAGTGATCTACTCGGTCAAAGGCTTTTTCGTAGTCTGTATAGATGACATCCACTTGTGCTCGCTGATCCATCCAACGAATAACATAATTTGAAAATTCACACATATTGGTATAAACGGATTTACGACTCAAGAAACCGTGTTGATACTCACTAACATTAGACTATAGTACAATAGATGGTATCATAAATGATTTTTTCAAAAAGTTTTGATGCAGCGTTAAGTATAGATATGGGCCTGTAATTTTGTATGATTCCTTTAGACTCTTTCTTATGGATTGGAATAATGTGTGCCTCTTTCCATTTATCTGGAAAGATGCCTTCCTTAAGAGATCTGTTGAAAATTATTGATAAGGGTTTGCAAATACTTATTGCACTTTTATGAAGAAACACGGAGGGCATACCATCGCTTCCTGCACCTTTGTTAGGGTCAAGTTTTTGCAAATATTTAAGAACTAAGTTTGAGGTTATCGACAACGTGTGAACGTAGCCACTGTCACCTCGGGGGGCGCAAAGGGACTCAATCTTCGGGTAATTTGAAGCTGGGGAAACAAAAACACTCTGGAAAAAGTCACTAAAACCTTGACAAATGTTCGAACCGTTATCAAAAGTGACGAGTCCGTTCGAGAGCTCACGGGGGTATACGGACCTACCTCGAGTGCCACGCATTGAGTGTACAAAGCTCCATATTAATTTAGGATTATGTTTGATATTACTTTGCGATAATTGTATAAAATTGTCATAACATTGCTTTTGTAAAATTTTCTGTCGCGATCGCAGAAGTGCAAATTCGTCATAATCCCTGGGGTTTTTAAATCTTTTCCATTTTGCGTGCAATTTTGATTTTTGTTTAATTAGTTTTATTAGAGATCTTGAGTACCATACAGGGTAGCTGTGATTCTCACAAGAGTAAGTAACTGGTACGTGAATTGTGATTATATTATTAATAAACTCATAAAAAACTGAAACAGCGTCGTCAACAGTACCCTCATAGAGGATATTATCCAAAGAGTAAAATAACCATTAGTTAATATCATAACATTTAAATTGTAGTACTACGACATAAAAACGTCAAAATTTTAGAAAACTAAACGTTGACGTATTGCGTTTTAAGCTTGCTCTTGATTACGCATATTTTTAATGTTTTTTGCATTTTACTAACTTTCTTTCTCTGTAGATAGCTTTGAATACTATTAAATATTGTTTAAAAATTTATGTAAACGAAATCTGACTGAAATAAATTTTAAAATTGAATAGTAGTTTTATGAAAGTCATTTCTACTATCACAATAATTGTGAAAAAAATATTGGGAAAATTATTTTCTAATAATGGCAATACAACCATGCCATTCCAAAGTAAGGTTCGGGGACTTTTTGGCGGGAAGTCGAATAAAGCGGCAGTTTTAAATAACAAAATTTTTCAATTATTAGATTCATTGTTTAATATCTGTACAGTTCTGTTGTAAAATAATATTTTTGCGTAGTAAGCATAAATATGAGTGTAGATAGCGACGGGGGCCAGCCCCCGGGTGAAAAATATAAAAAACGGAAACTTGATGGAGGAACCGAGTTAAAATATAAAATATTCACCAAACAGCACTACAAAAGACAATTTCCTGAAAATCGCAGTGTTGATTGCATTGTTTATGTCGAATCACAAGAACAAGAAAAAATAGGAAATAAAAACCCCATAACATTGACAAAAATTTTTACCGAAAATGTTAAAGGGATTGTTGGAGTGCATAGAGTAAATGCTTATAAAGTTGGAGTTACATTTCGTAAACCGGCACCAGCAAACAGTTTTTTAAATATGGACAGTTTCCTCAACAGGAATAAACTCAAAGCTTTTGTGCCTGCTTACATGACTGAAACCACAGGGGTCATAAGACATGTCCCACAAGACATGTCCAATGAAGAAATTTATAGGAATATTACATGTGACGCTGAAGTTATCTCTGTAAAAAGATTTATGAAGAAAATAGAGGGAAAGCTCACCCCTTTGAGCACTATAGCAGTGACTTTTGCAGCAACTATACTACCACAATATGCTTACTTACAAATGTTCAGGTATCCAATACGCCCTTACGTTCCACCACTGCTGCAGTGCTATAAATGCTTAAAATTTAATCACTCCGCTAAAGTATGTAGAGGCGAACAAATGTGTTCATCATGCGCTGGACGGCATTCCTATAAGGAGTGCGACGTTGCAGAAGTGGTATGCATAAACTGCAGTGGCAATCATTTAGCCATCTCAAGAGATTGTCCCATCAAAAATCAAAAAATTATTGAAAAGAAGCAAAAGTTCAGCCAGTCATATGCCACAGTGGTGAGTTCAACAGCACCTTCAGTGCCTCCATTAGATGAAATTAATGTTTTTCCTCCTTTAAAAAAGAACATAAAAGAGAAGTCGTTTAGTGTAGAACAACTATTAAAAAATGACATTATAATTAATGCACTAGTAAAGTCATTAATATCACTGGGCAATGATAAAAGTAGTACACCAATTACAAATAAAAGAATTAAAGATATATTGTTAGCTAATTTAATACCTTAATGGATACATATTTAAATGTAGCACAGTTTAATATACAAAGCTTACAGAGTAAGAAAACCCTATTAAACACATTTCTCTCTAATTATAATATTGATATATGCCTACTTAATGAAACTTGGCTTACAAGTATTAGTATTATTCCCAATTTTACACCATATAATTTTTTTTACAAAAATTCATTAAATACTCATAATGGAGTAGCCATATTAATTAAACAAAATTTAAAATATACTATTGTGAATACAAGTTTTTATGAAACTATACAAAACATTTGCTTATCAGTAGAGACATCTATAGGTACCTTATATATATTATGTGTTTATTGTCCTCCTAATAGCAGTAGGTTTGATACCAACAAGATGAGAAAAGTGTTGCTTGAAACTCCCAAACCATGTCTGGTTATGGGAGATTTTAATGCACATCATATATTGTTTGGATGTTGTGCAAATAATAATAGAGGTAATAGTTTATATAATCTTATTGATGATTTGAATATGTGTCTTTTGAATGATGGTACACCAACCACTGTTCAGCAACCAAACAGAAATCCCTCCGCAATTGATTTGGCTCTGGTCAGCCCAACTTTGGCTCCACTTTGTGAATGGCGTGTTCATGACGATCCAATGGGTAGTTATCATTTCCCAACTCAGGTAATTATTTGTGTGAAGCCATCTATGTATGAAGTACGTCCTGTAGAAGAAAAATATATCTATAATAAAGCAGATTGGGAAAAATATTACCAGTTATCAGAAAACTGTTTTTCTAATTTAGATTTAAATGAACCTCTTGTTTCTTATAATAATTTTGTAAATATTTTGTTTGATCTAAGAACAAAAACAATTCCAAAACAAAAGGCCAAACAATCATTACAAGTTATGAGAAAACCTGCCCCTTGGTGGAATCAAACATGTACAGATGCTGTACAAAAGTCTAAGCAAGCCCTTTTATTATATAGAGCATCATCAACCATTCCGAACTATATTATGTACAAAAAACTTGATGCTAAGAAGAAAAGAATTCTAAAAGAAGAAAGTATTAGATCATGGCATCAGCTCTGCAGTAGTTTTAATAGAATGACACCTATTTCTAGAATATGGGGTTATATCAAAAGATTTAAGAGGATAGGTTCTTCTCGTAATAGATATTTAAATGACGACTGGTTACCAACTTTTTTAGACAACCTTGCAGACTCCACACAAGTGAATGTCAGTAATTTAGATGATATACTTGATCAATCTGTTGAAAATGATAACAACTCATTTCTCAATGAGCCATTTACATTGAGTGAGTTATATATATCCCTTAAAAGTAGAAAAAACACAACACCAGGGCTGGACACCATACCATACATATTACTAAAAAATTTACATCCCAATGCTCATGAAATATTATTAAATATATATAATACATTATGGAACACTTTAATTATACCAGAGTCTTGGAAAACCCAATGTGTTATTCCCATATTAAAGACAAACAAAGATGCCAATAACCCTACATCATACAGACCTATTTCTTTATCATCTTGCTTAGGTAAAATTTTTGAAAATATGTTAAAGTTACGTTTAGATTATTTTGTTGAGTCCATGGAGAAGTTACCAAACATACAATTTGGATTCAGAAAGGGTAGAAGTTGCTCTGAAAGCTTTGTAACTCTTATATCAGATCTTAAAAAGGTCAAACTGAGTCATTCTAATGCGGTATGTGTTTTTTTAGATGTGAAGGGTGCTTTTGATAATGTAAAAATTGAATGTTTAATTCGTGTTTTATATGAATTAGCCTTTCCAAAAAAGGTGTTAAATTGGATTTTAAATTTTTTAAACAGAAGAACCCTATATGTTAGATTTAACAATAAACTACATGGACCAAGAGTTGTTAGCAAAGGGACAATGCAGGGAGCAACATTGTCACCATTATTATACAATTTATATACATCCCAAATCCTTGATTTTGTAAATACATCACAAGTGAAAATACTTCAATTTGCAGATGACTTGCTCTTATATAGTGAAAATCAAAATTTAAATACTGCTATTAACAATTTGAACACTGCATTATCCCAATTAAACAATTATTATAGCAACATTTTACAATTAGAGATCAGTATAGAAAAAAGTTCAACATTAGTATTCAGTAAAGAACCATTTGAACAGGGTACTATAAATATCACCTACAATAATAAATTGATTCCAATAGTACATCATCATAAATTTTTAGGTGTTATAATAGATGACAAATTAAAATTTGATAAACATGTCAATTATATAAGTCAAAATGCCATGAAGGGCATTAATGTCTTAAGAAGTCTAGCAGGAACTTTTTGGGGTTCTGATCCTAAAACACTTAATATGCTATATAAAAGTATAGTCAGAAGTCATTTTGATTATAGTTGCTTAGCTTATATGAATGTTAGTTGTACACTGCTGAGAAAATTAGATGTCATACAGAATATGGGTTTGAGGATTATGAGTGGAGCCATGCGCACCACTCCAATAAATTCCATGGAAATTGAAAATTGCATACCTCCCTTGTCATTACGCCGTTTACAGTTGGCTGAGCGATTTTGTCTCAAAGAGTTGTCTAATAAGAATGACATAGTTATGAATAATGTTTGCTATCCAGAAGAAATGATTCAGTCAACTGGAACATCAATCTTCTCTGAAAATACTCTTATCTCTGGTGTACTGCCTGAAATTCCAACCATAATGACAATTGTTAAAAACATTACTAATAAAATGTATATAAATAACAAATGGCCAATGTATCAATTTCCATATAACATATTATTGAGTTACTTTAACATCACATGCCATTTAGAATCTGTTGAAAATAAGCATGATTTCTTGGAATTTATAAGCAATAAAAATGATTACTACATTCTGTATACTGACGGCTCCAAAAGTAATTATGTTAAAGCAGCATACTATGATCCACAAGTCAAAATGACCAAATGTATTAACTTACCAGTTATTTGCAGCATCTTTACCGCAGAAAGTTGGGCCATACAGGCTGCTTTAACATATGTAAATACCAATGTAAATAGTGCGAATATATTAATAGTTAGTGATTCTAAGAGTGTGTTGTCTGCATTAACTAATTGTAATTTAAAATATAAACAAAACTATATTATATATAAAATTAAAGCTCAGATTCAGATTTTACGAAAGAATGTAGAATTTGTGTGGGTTCCCTCGCACTGTGGCATAACTGGTAATGAGCTTGTGGATCAAGCAACTCGTCAAAACCATGATGAAGATCTTTCAGATCATTTTAAAGTACCATTTACGGACTATTATGACAATTTTAGACAGTCAGCAAAGAATATATGGACAAAGTACTGGACAAAAACCTCAGAATCTAAAGGAAAATGGTATGCAGATATACAAAAGAAATTACCAACTACTCCATGGTATAATAACTTTAAATACACTGACAGAAAGTTCATAACAGTTATTAATCGTCTCCGTTTCGGACACTGCTTGGTTCCAGCGCATCTCACCAGAATGAAAATTATTACAGATCACAAATGCACATATTGTTCAGAAGAAAATGCAGATATTGAACATTTTATTTTTAAGTGTAAAACTTTTGCCATCCAACGGTTGTTGCTTGTCAAATGTCAATGACTTAAGTCACTTAAGTGACATTGCTAGTAAAAATTCACTATGTGTTCCCCGCCGCGTTCAAGATTTATTATCCAATGCAGCCTTTTTTGTTCCCGTGTATAGATTCATTGCAAATACTATAGAAACAATTTAATTACTTTGTATTTTTTATAGAATAAGCCATTTATATTTTTTTCTTTTTTTTATATATAATTCTTCTTTTAGTCATATTAAGATAGTAAATATATAAACTGTAATTAGTTTTGGGTCAGAATTAATATTATTTTAGCTGGTTTATGTAGCATGTAATAAGAGGTATAACATTATAGTAACACTAACATTGTTCTAACTTTATCGATGTAAAATAACTATTTTAAGACTTCGGCTGAAGGACTTGTATCCATGGTCATGAAATAAATTAAAAAAAAAAAAAAAATTCCAAAGTAACTCCACTGGCCGATCCCTAGTTTAGCCGACTATGGATTTTTAACAGAATGACGGTTTGATTGCATTGGTCGGGCGTCGGCATAGAAAATTTATAAAAATAGCAGACTTGGGCCCCTGTACCTAGGTACTTACTATTACTTAGAACATCGCATGCACACACGGTCTACTAACTTGTTATTATCATACCTACGTGTGTGTAGATACGTAGGTGCCATCATCGTTAAGATAATCAATATTATTATCTGTTAGTGCAGTTGTGTCACGTGACCATGATGTTGTACTTGATTGTTATATCCATTATATACCTACTTACTCTACTCATCTTACTATGTACCACATAATTATATACCTACTTACATACACTTATGTACTTCTTTGTATATTGTGGTGTATCATTGTCACAGAGTACTTACATTATTTGAACTATATGTAACATAAGATTTATTCTATTTAATGATAACTTCAATCACCAGATAGCGCACATATCTTTTGATCTCACACAATGTAGGATAAAAACGATAAATACAACATCAAATGTAAATCTATGTACTTATAGAAACATCACACAACAAGAGTGTTGGTACAACTGTTACCTACGTGTTGTATCTGTCTTGCAGCGCTAAACACCACATTGATTTTAGCACAGAAATCTAAATAAAAGGAGAAGTGGTATGACGGGGTTTTCTTGTCAACGCAATATGATTAGACCGATTATATAGCTAAAAATGGCTGTCACCTAGGTTTAGCTGTGTTTTGACAACGACCGAGATAACATATAAAATGCCGAGTTGTTCAGTGGTTGCCTGTAAAATTAAGAGCAATAAAAAAATCTTTATTAATAATGGAATCACTTACCGTATGCTAGTACATGTATTTTATTGTATTTACCTCTAAAATCATGAAAAAATAATCTTCAATGTCCTCACTATGTTATTTTCATGTTCGGACAATTAAGTACTATAATATTTTTGTAACATATACATTGCTTCTCTAATGCTGTCTAAACTAGTCATTCAATGATATATGAAGCAATGAACTATTCGCTCAACGATATTACGTATGACAAGTGGTTGCTAACCGTGATCGCTCTAACAACCATACGATAGTGACGATCCGTTCATGACTACGACTATCTATCGTTTTCGATAAAAAGTCGTGTATTGTAGGAATTTTAAATTGTAAAAGTTTTATTGATTAGAGTGGTTTTAAAAGTTTTTTTTAAACGCTCATCCATTTATTAGCACACACGTGCTTTTGACTGGTTTTATCAGATTTGCTTAAAATCAGTCTAAATGCTCATCTATCAATTATATTCATGCTATTGTTTTAATTTTATCTAGGTGCAATATTGCTCGCGCATTTTGGCATGCGCATGCACATGCTTGAATAAATGAACTGTACACGCTGTTACCTGCTTCAAAAAATAATCTGTATACTTAGTCTTATATTATACAACTATCCAAAAATTGACATCTATAAGTTGTAATTGACTACAAAACAGTTTTGGCCCAAAGCTCAAAATATGGGCCACACAAGCTCACTCAAAGAAATTTAATGAACCATGATGTAATTAAACAAAGCGCTTTTTGAAGAGATTGATAATTGGCGATGAAAAGTAGATCATGCATGACAAGCACGTGCGGAAAAAGTCGTGGTTTAAAGTCAGCTAGGTTTTACCGACTGTGGCTAAATTATCGCTAGCTCTCCCTCACAGGTGCGTTACTTTTGTATGACAACAGACAAAATGTTACATGCTGCTGCGACAATAAGGACGCAAAAGAAGTATGACGCTTGAGTTCCTTCAACCTGCGATATTACGACATCAGTTCACGGATTAATTTGTTTCACGACATGTACGATCTTACACAAACTGTCGTGAATATTATTTTACAAAAGTATTGTACAATTATATATTATTATATAATACATATTTATATAAAAGTAATTATTATTTACGTATATGATAAGTATTTAATTTTTAATAATATATAAGTCTTGTCTATCGATAAATTTTATTAATTATTTATCGATAAGGTCAACGCCTAGCATAAATGTAATTTTTTTGAATGTAGTAGTTTTAAATTGTAGTAGTTCTTCTATCTAAATTTTTTGAAGTTTGTTTTAGTTGTATATATATATATAGTAGCGCTGATTGGTTCGCTGTGACACCGTGTAAGGGAGATATTTCAAGGAAAAACGAGACAGAGTATTGCGTTCATTGATAATCTAGATGTAACTGAGAACCAGTGATGTGAATAACGACTTAAAATAAAAAACGAACTTATCGTTTTATTTTTTTTCAAAAGTGACTTTTGTTAATTGCTTATTTGCTTATCTGCTTATTTCGTTTTTATTTTAAATTGATTTAAAAAACCGTAGTTTAACCTACGCTATTGGTTCTTTACATGAAGTTTACTTCCTGAGCTTACGTTCGTTCAACAAAATCTTTAATAAAATCTTTATAGATTTTAAAATAATATATTTGATTTTTTATAATCCTAAATTTACTTTTAACAAAAAATGTGGTATAGGCTTACCAGGAATATAAAAAAAACATGACAGGAAGTCGCTTTCGTGTTTAATTGTCAATGTTATGATCAAAGTATGAATGACGAAAATTAGTTCTTAAAAATTCCGCAATATGGAGAGGTTTTTATTTTTCTGGTTAGGCTTTATTTCTAAAATAAAACATAAATATGTCCTTTGTTTCAAGCCTTTTATTTATATTTACATATTAATTAAGTTATTATTTATATACTACTGTGAATCAATTATTTATTTATTTAATAAGTAAAACGTTTGAAACGTTTGACCGTGCGTTTATAGAGATAGCTCTATAAAGGCACGGCATTATCTTACAAACGTTTTCTATTTTATTATTAAATAATAAAATGGGAAACGTTTATTACTATCTTTATAAAAGAACGGCATATCTTAAAAACGTTTCATAATTCATTAGTACCTATCTCTATAAACGCACGGCATATCTAACAATGTTTCCTATTTGATTATTTTTATTACTATCTTTATAAACGCACGGTATATCTTACAAACGTTTTCTATTTTATTATTAAATAATTAAATAGGTAACGTATTTTAGATATGCCGTGCGTATAAAAAAATAGTAATAAAAAAATATTATTACTATCTTTATAAACGCACGGCATATTTATCAAACGTTTCCTATTTAATTATTTTTATTACTATCTTTGTAAACGCACTGCAAATCTAACAAATGTTTCCTATTTTATTATTTTTTACTATATCTTAAAAATTCGTGGTATATCTAATCTCTAATATCTATCTACTTATTACTATCTCTATAAACGCAAAAAATTTACACTAAAAATTAATAAAATTTAATAAAAGCAACTAACGCACTAAACGCGCGAGCAGCAGATAACGAGCGTCGTTGTTCGTTGTTTGCTTTTTTAAGTCAAGTACAATACTAAAATAAAATTTAATGCATTTAATGTCAATGTCATTTTTGTCGTTTAAGTACATTGTAAAAAGCTAATAACCTTAACTGCTTATAGTTGAAAGTGAGGTTAATTGCTTATTTTTAAAAGTTCGTTTTATTAATTGCTTATGGTTTAAACGTCCATCTCTACTGAGAACAGTAGTCTATTCGTATATTCTATTGCTGTGTGTGTTAATAAAACTGGCGACATTAGGTTTCCATACAAAATGACATTCAGAGCACATCTCCTTTTTTCAGATATCTGTGGATTTTAGTAGGTATGTATACTTATTATAATTATTGAAAGTAAGTGTTAAATATTTATTCCCATAAATAATAATTTATGAAAATAACACGTAGTCGTTTGCTGGTGCCTTCCTTCCTCTTTCCACAAGAGACATCAGCAGCAATAAGCGGTGGCATGGCGGTCGCGGCTGCCTCCTGCACGAGGTCGTGGGTTTGAACGCCACGCAGGACGATTCTTTGTACGATCCTCAAATTATTGTCCTGATTTTGGATGTTCTTTGTGTCCGTCAAATTTATGTAAGTATATACTTTTACAAGTCCCCGCGACACATGACATGCTCCATAAAATAAAAATGCTTCTTCAAGCAAGGATTGAGCAGGACAGGATTCAGCAGAAAAAAAAATTATAACCTGTTTATCTAAATCTGGTAAATAAATATGACGGGAATGTCAGAAATGGATGTTTGTAAGTAAAGTTGGATTCCTGAGAAAGTCGGAATCTTGCGAACAAAGGGAATGGACGGTCACTACCCATAGATCACGTCGAAATAGAGTTGCTACCAATAATTAATTGCTACCTTTGATAAGTTAGTACTAACTTACAGTATGGGGACATTGATAATGTGATTGGCTTTTAAAGAAAGACAGCAAATCAATGAGTAAGAAAAGTAGTACATCCGATTACCGAAAATAGCTGAATAATTTTCCTATGTCCACTAAAATCCATTGAAAAGATCCATGGATCTTTTTACACTCAAATCACACACTTATGTCCACTTTAATCCATGATCCGAAAATATTTTAAAAATGGATCTTTTAGCACTAACGAGTGTAATAAAATCCATTGTAAAAAATAAAGCGGGTGACACATACAATCTTCTTTATCAACCTTAAAACTTTACTGGTAGAATTTTAGACATTCAGAGATAAGAAATAACACTTTGGGGAAAGGGTATTACGTACAAATAATATTAACATAAGTATAAATAAATACTATTTGATAATAAATTATTAAAGGAAGGAGCAATTAACTTTCTCCGTTTGTATGGAGTTGTTGCGACTGGCATGCGTACCCTTTGTACGGACTTGTAAGGAACCGTACATGTGGGGTGATGTTATGTAGAAACACGTCACAAACTTCAGTAAAGTTTATTAAGTAACGTGGATAGAACCACGGCTATAAATGGTCTACAATTAAAATGCTTATTATTATCTTATTTATACACAATTAATTGGTTAGTAATTACTATGTTAGTAATGCCTATGTGCGAGTAGGGTGAAATGATGTCACCGAATCAGCAGAAAAATGTGCGGTGATGAAACCGTACACCCTTAAAACAAATTATGATTTGATAGTGTGCGACAGAGATGACGCTCTACGACTGACCGATTTTCCACATGTCGATGTGCAATATTTACGGCCGGGTACTGTACAACATATTTAGTTAGTAGCTATACTTACAATATTCTGAAGTGTCCTTGATTTGTGTTTAGTTTTATTTATATCATACTAGCTGACCCGTGCCCACTTCGTTGAGCAGCAAAAAAAAACGCGTCCTTTTTTTAAACATATTTCATTACTGCTCCTCTCTTATTAGTCTTCAGTTAAAAATTGGTTCTGTAGTTCCAGAGATGACCATAACCATGATTATTGTTCATCCTGCTGTTGGTACAGTCACGAGCAATAATATATACACATTGTCAAATTTTCTAAGCTATCTAAACGTCTATCTCTAGACATTAGAATAATAAAATAAATTCGTAATTTAGAAAAGGTTCCGTATAGTTTTAAACTAATGTTCGAATATTTAATTTTGGATAGGCAGAACTTTAGATAACTGTTTTACAAAATCTGAAAATGTGTACATATTATTGCTCGTGGCTATACTTACTCAGTTGGCCAACAACGTATGGAGCTAACTAATGTCTTAGGAGGAAGGGCTTTCCGTACCACGACTCTGGGAGGTCGTCAGTAAGAACAAGAACATTTGTCATGGAAAACACATCAATAAATTTAAATATTGTTCCGTCGTCGCTCGTCGCGGGGACCACAGGAACAGAGATAATTTATTTTTAAGTAAAAATGCAATGGAACCAGTCGTCATCGTTTTTATACATATAATAACTTTTTCTTAACCGAATCGTTGGCACTGAAGCGTTCATAACAGTCGGTCGCGGGTCACACGTGCGTGCGGCACGAGTCGATGGCGCGCTGCAGCTTGAGGCGCAGGTCGGCGCTGCCCTCGCAGAACACGTGCGTGGCGTGGCGCTCCACGTGCAGCAGAGTGTCGTGCGCCGGCAGGTGCAGCATGAGGCCGTCCGCGCCACGCTCCACGCGCGCCTCCAGCCCGCCGCGCGCCAGTGCGGACACCAGCGCCTCGCCGTCCGGCGCGCCCAGCGCCAGCCTCGCGCCCCCCGCCCCCGGCCCCGCGCCCACCCCGCCCGGGCCCGGCTGCGGCGCGCGCAGCTCCAGGCGCCGGTCCCGCGCGGACAGCTCGCACACGAGCGGCGCGGCGCGCAGGCCGGGGCGCAGCTCGCGCGGCTGGGCGCGCGCCGCCAGGTCGCCGGACAGCCAGGCGCGCGCCACCCCGCGCCGGGCCGCCACGCGCCGGGCCGCCCCGCGCCGCAGCACGGCGGTGGGCACGTCGGCGCCGATGCCGGGTCTGCCGGGCCCGGCCGCGTACTGCTCGGGCAGCGCCAGCTCGCGCGGCCGCAGCTCGCGCACGAGCTTGTTGGCCTGCGAGTAGTTGAGCGACGTGTCGATGGGACAGTGGAACGCCTTCATGCTCAGCGGCTGGAAGGGCGCCAGCGCGTCCAGGTACGGGAAGTCTGGCTCTGCGAAAATACAGAACGACAATCTTTTATATCGTCAATTACAGACTTAATACTTAGCGCTTCACTAAATCTTCAGTGGCGGAACAGTCGTCGTCGTGTAATTCGTCGATAGAAACATTGTGACTTCGTGTTAATGTTACGGTGGGCAAGTCACCTTTAGGTACTGTCCGCCGTGTTCTGTTCTGTGCATCAAACTTTACACAAATCTGGTGAGATTTTAACAATGTCGCGGTCTGACTGTTAAAAGCTTTCTGAAGCTCTCGGCAGTCCTAGTAGATAAGTACCTACTACACACATCAAAAAAGTCTAAGCAACATGCATGATATTACAAATTTACCATTTATATTAATTAATTTCTAAGTATTTACTCACTCAAAGTGTATAGAAAAGTGTATAGTGTGTAGTGTGTAAAAAAAATTTCGATTATGTTTTGTTTTTTTTCATAAAATTCAAATGACTGCGAATTTGTTTGAATTTGAGTGCATGTTAATTGCTACGTTTTAGTCTTGATTTTATAATTTTACCAACCATTTAAATACAGTTGGCGACAAAATTGAATTGTTAGATATTCTTTACGTCATGGAGCGACGTCATTTGACGGCAGATGAAATGCAAAGAGCTGTAGGGATGTTGCAAGCGGGAAGTAATCAATCTCAGGTATCTCGACATTTTGGTATTCATAGAAGTGTTATTTGTCGTCTTTGGCAGCGCTACAATAATACAGGGGAACCCGCTGAACAGCATCCAGGCCGTAAAAGGAGTACAACCACTCGGCAAGACCGGTACATACAACTGACTGCAAGACGCCAGCCGATGTTAACCGCTCGAGAGATAAGTTTGAGGCTACAAAATTCAAGTGGTGTTGATGTAAGTCCCCAAACTGTGCGAAATCGACTGCATGAGTACGGCCTACGAGCTCGACGCCCTATCAGGTGCCCACCGATACGTCACGGGAATCGCGCTCGTCGAAATGAATGGTGTAGAGAACGCATAACATGGACCCAGGAACAATGGGATAAAATTATGTTTTCCGATGAGTCGCGATTCGGGTTTAGGCCTGATACAAGAAGGGTGCGAGTGTACCGTCGACCCGGAAATACTGAAAGACTCAGGTGCGTTCAGGAAGTTCATCCATACAGCGGCTCAACAGTTATGGTATGGGAGGGTATTATGAAGAACAGGCGAACTGAGCTCGTTTTTGTAAATGGAAACATGAACGCTGAAAATTACGTTGAGGATATTCTCAGACCTTATGTCCATCCATTTGCACAAACCTTTGGCTCCGATTTTACGTTAATGCATGACAATGCGCGTTCACATACAGCTCGGCGAACCAGTGAATACTTGGCAACGGAGAACATCCAGGTATTGCCCTGGCCTGCACAATCGCCAGACCTCAACCCCATCGAGCACGCATGGGACATGCTCCAGAGACGTGTTTTGAAGGACTTGGACGGAGTGACAACAACCCAACAGCTGAAGGATTTGCTACAATTCCATTGGGAGCGAATACCGCAAGATGACATAAACAGTCTCATTAATTCAATGAATAATCGTTGCCGACAAGTTCTGAATAGCAGAGGAGGCCATACTTTGTATTAAATTGTCCTATTCTTTCACAATAAATTCATTTTCTTAAGAAATTTCAATTTGTAAAAAAAAAGTTTAGTTTCTTATGTACCTGTATATTCTAATATTGTTAATTTCTGTTATTAAAAGAACTTATAAAGAAAACAGCTGTTATTTTTACATCATAGAACCCTAAAAATATTATTTTAAAAATAAAATACAACGTTATAATTAAAATAAATGGTAAAATAAATTAATATAAATGGTAAATTTGTAATATCATGCATGTTGCTTAGACTTTTTTGATGTGTGTATATAAAAATGCTTGCAACTTTATAAATTATAGGTAGGTATCTCAAAATAACATTGTACTTACCGAACATTTTTACAAATTCGAAATGCTTAAATTAAATTAGTGCAGTGAAGGGGCGTCTCTCGGACAATGTGTATCACATCACGCACTCAATCATTAGCTCCTATTCATCGAGTAACCGCCCGATTCGATTAAATAAATTCAATTTCAATTAATGTAATTATAAATTTACGACTTGTTGCCAGTTATAAATTTAGTTGATTCTTCCATTGCATATAGTTTTATTATTTGTCTGATTTATTATTTGGTTACATCTGGGATATTTACGAGTACAGTTATGATTATTGCATTATCGTTTATTATTTTTGATAGCCAATTTGATTTGTCATATTGGCAACTTAACTACTTTGGGAGGCCTATATCCAGTAGACCGCTCATGGCCGAGAGATAGATACATGATTTGTCATTGTAAAAGAAAACCAGATTCTTGTCAGCTCTCAATCTCCCACAGCAACGATAGGTCTTCTTCACAAAATTGACCTACTGACTTCCATGACAAGATGGGTTGGTAAAGTATTTGTTTTATTTTAATGTCAGTTTGAAAGTTTTTAGCATCCCCATTAGTCTTATCGCTAACTAGTTCTTTATTACTTTACTACATTTACAGAATGAGAAGGGATGGTGGCTTTGATCTTGTTTGATATTCTTAGGAAGGCAACAATTTCACAGAAATAATTTTAATTAAAAGTAACAAAAGCTTTTTATTTTGCTTATTTTGATGGGTAGGAAAATTACTCGCTTATAAATATTTAGCGGTGCCGAATACTGTGATCCTTCAAAATGTATAAATAACACTGATCACTAAAACAGGGTACTCATAATTAAATTTCGTTGAAGTGTATTTATTGTGCAAAAGACAATTTATTCTGGGGCACTTTGACCGCTACCTATATTAATCGTCACTGTTTTCTCTGGCCACTTGTCTAAGTAAAGGTCAGTTTGGTCATTCTTTTTGTTGGGTGACACCCAACTTGTATACTTAAAATGAACTCTATGTCCTTGCAATAAGGGTTGTGTATATAGAGATATAACAATAAAGCTGCCCCATGCCGGTAACTAATTGTTAAGCAATAAAACGGTATGGTCAGTCAAAATGTATTTGATCGTGAATGACAAAGGGACGTGAATGCAATCTACTTTATTGAATAATAATGTCAACCTGCTGGTCCACTTTATGGTTTTGGGCTTGCTTAATAGTCAAGTTACATGTAATATTATATTGTTTTTATCAGTTGGATATTGAAGTATTACGAAAATAGGTAAATTATTTTCTGTTAATTTTCAATTAATTCAAAATTAGCAACGTCAAAGGTGCATAATATAAAATGCCTTAATTCGAATAGCTTAATGAGAAACTCTCGTAGGTACTGTTAGCTTCGGCCTTCCTGGGTTTCTTTGTGTACGAGGGCAAAACTTTGATTACCTTAATGCTGGAGACACGTAGATATCAGATTTTGTTTTATATTTACGACGCCCTAGATTTGAGATGGGTGATATTCTGTATTCTATATCCATCACCACGTCGAAATCTTTACGTGTTGTAAATAAATTTAGAAATACTTTACCAATTAAAACAATAGTATTATAGGTTATAAGGAGACTTAGCTACAAGTACTCATCGCTCCTACTTTCACGACAGATGTAGTAATCGCCATTTATCAAGTATGTATTTGTTTCTGTATCTTTAATGCGTGCTTATATAAAGCATGATGGTTTCCTAGAAAATCGTCGCCGCAATTAGTATAACACGCTTTTCTGAAGGAAAATAATAAAATACATAAGGTCTCAGATATCATATTACTCATCATACTATTATTTGATATCACTAAAAGCATTGAAGAAGAATTAGAGCGGGTCGTAGGTACGTAACGGTACGGGTGAGCGAACTGACCGGTGAAGATGACGGCGTGCGCGGGGTTGTTGGCCCACAGCTCCAGCAGGTGCACGGCGGCGCCGAAGCGCAGGCTGGGGTGGCCCGCGAACACCACGGCGGGCTGGCGGAAGTCGCTGAGCGCGTCGTCGTGCAGGTGGCGCGCGTGACGCAGGCGCCCGGCGCGGGCCAGCGTGGCGTGCGGGAACGGCTCCTCGGGCAGGTACACGCGCGCCTGCTTGCCCGCCGACACCCACTCCGCCAGGATGTTGCTGTAGGCGAGCGACGAGTCCGCCACGGGCGACACCACGTACAGCGGCACGTGCGCCAGCCCCGCGCCGTCCAGGTGCGCGCTGAGGCACTCCAGCAGGTCGTACAGCACGCCGCTGGGGTACACGGGGCACAGCACGGAGCCGCCCGCGCGCAGCGTGACCGTCGCGTGCACGCACAGGTCGCCCAGCATGTGGTCCGGGTTGTGCGCCGGCGTCTGCGTCAGCGCGGCCAGCACCAGCAGGTCCGCGCCGCGCAGCGCCGCCTGGTTGATGGGGCGCGGGTGCGTCGTGAGCGTGGACGAGCCGCTCACGTACGCGACCTTCTCGTGCGCCGAGCGGATCACCCAGTTGGCCGAGCCGAGGCAGAAGCCCGAGCTGACGGGCGTGGCGTCCAGCGCGCCGTACAGGTCCACGCGCTCGTCGTAGCCCACGCGCCGCACGCGCGCCAGGGCCCGCGCCACGCTGGCGGGCGCGTACAGACGGCGCCAGGCCCGCGGCCGGGCAGCATGCGCCAGGGGGCCCGGCAGCACGTGCAGCAGCTCCTTCCAGCGCCGCGCCGCGCCCGCGCCGCCGCCCGCGCCCGCCACCCACGACGCCAGCTCCT
This sequence comes from Schrankia costaestrigalis, assembly GCA_905475405.1. Classification (NCBI taxonomy): domain Eukaryota; kingdom Metazoa; phylum Arthropoda; class Insecta; order Lepidoptera; family Erebidae; genus Schrankia; species Schrankia costaestrigalis. Next base: position 269,781 of record FR997827.1, read on the forward strand.
CCAGGTAGAAGCGCCCGATCTGCAGCGTGGGCTCGGTCGCGTACACCTGCCCTTTGAAGCCGGTGTCCTCCGTGATGAAGGGCAGCGCCATCATGCACGTGTAGTTAGAGATGAGGATCGCGTCCAGCTGAGAGAAGTCTATCACCTTGTCCAAGGGTGGACAGAACTCGGGGATGCTGTCCACGAACACGCGCCCGCAGCATTCTTTTAATTCCTGTTGAGCGATCGATCATTTTTAGCGTGCCGTTCCTAATGAATAATTTCCGAACCGAACTGACTTTTTCTAAGTAACTTAAGAATACGGCTCTCTAAAACTATCCATTAATTCAACCTATGTAACCTATACTTATTCCTTATTTATTTATTCAGAAACATTACATGTAGAAATCAAAAAGCATAATACATGTTCATATTCGTTTATTTTATTCAAAGTATATATTAAATCCAGGCATCCCGGTCACTAACATAATTTCGCTTCTTTTGTTATATAAATGTATATTCTGTCTTACATGCAGTATACTGTTATAAATAAATTGGGAAGCGACGGTTAAGATACCTATTTCCTTAAATAATTCTCTAAGCGATTCTCGTGCTCCAAGCCGATAAATGGCACGGATAGCTCTTTTCTGTAAAATAAATACACTTCGTATATCGGCAGCTGTACCCCACAATAGTATACCATATGACATAACGCTGTGAAAATAGCTGAAGTAAACTAATCTAGCTGTATCTATGTCTGTCAAACATCTAACTTTTCTAACAGCGTAAGCAGCTGAGCTGAGCCTCACTGATAAATCACATATGTGCGCACCCCATTGTAACTTCTCATCTATTTTTATACCTAGGAACATTACGAAGGAACAACTTTAACAAAAGCAAAAAATTGTGGCAAAAAGTGGTAACTTAGCAAGGTGCTCCTTAACATCACAGATGTCAAGAGGCGCTGATTTTCAGTTACACCTGGTTCTCTGAGATGTTTGATTCAATAGACAACTGCAAGAAATGAAGAACACATAAATAATATGCTAACATATTGGTAATTTATTTTAATCTTGCTAAATATTTGTAATTTCACTTTAAATAGTGACAAAATTGAATAATAAGATGTTAGACAATAGAAGTGTGTCTTATATTTAGAAATCCTGGTTGTTACAACGCCCACAATGGTTAATTTATATCATTACATTATATTTTATAATCTTGTAACACAAAACATAGACATAAATACCTACCTAAAATTTATAAACACTTGATGCAAAATGTATTGAAGAAAACAAATATATGCCATATTTATGTTTCAGTGCCAATAGATATGTTAAACATCACAAGATAGACTAATAGACAAGGTTCACCTCTATCTCTCTCGGATCTCAATCTAGTGGTTACAAAATACACTGCGGTAAATATTATGAAAAAAAAATCTGTGAAAATGTATAATGCATATAGTGAGTTTATTATTGTATAAAAACTTACTCCTTCAAGTAATGGGTCGTTGAGATGAGGAGGAGTGTAATTGGGCAGCGACGCGAGCCGCGTGCTGGGCACTGGCGGTAACGGCAGGAAGTTCAGTACGGAGTGCGCTGACAGACCACAGTCCAACATTATCAGCAACTCCTTAAAGGACAGTACGAAGCATGGCTTCGCCGCGTCGCTACTCAAACAATACTGTGAAAGTAAATTTAATATTATTGTTTTATCAACGAATAGTAGTTGTAGTAAATTCTATTACATATAAATAATTCATTACCAGTTTCATTTTGTTTGTTTATATATTTGTAACCTATAATATTAACATTTTCAAATATTTAAGATGTTTGCAACATCATAACTGTGTATTACTTTTATAAACAATGTAATGGATTCATGTAGTATAGATAACGGTTATTAAATAAGAATGCAGATCGTTAAAAACAGTACAATATTAAATTAAAGGCAACTTGAGCACTACATCAAATCAAACAACACAATAGTAGCCACTGACGGATGACCACAGCGGATGACGATTGACGGATAACCCCTCAGCTGGCAGGCAGAGGCACTTAAAAGTCATTATGACGTAAACTGGCAGCCCTCCCCGCGGGGTAATGGCGCGCGCCGACTCGGGTTACATTGTTTAAGTTTAACTCGACAATCATAACAATAACATCCTTGATACTTATGTCTACGTAATCGTTATGAGTTAGGCTAACTGATTATTAAATAATGTTAACACGTAAGTGTGTGATTTTTTTCCTAGTTCAAGGTAAAAAAGAGCCTAACGATTTTTTCCCAGTTTCTTTTACTAAAATACAAATACTGAAGAAAGAAAACACTATACTAAAACGGTATTTTGTTTATTTACAATATACATAACTATTTATTTATATTCTATTAAAAAAATAGGACTCTCAGAACATTTATTTCACACAGTCGTCTTTGAAAGATTTACTGATTACGGGCCACTTAAGCGCACGGCACAAAAAAAAGGGTCTCGTTTTTATGACTTGTTTGTCGACACATGACCTCGCAGCGATAAGACGATTAGTTTGTTTCAAAGCTTGCTTTGTCTAGTTAACATAAACAATATATCTCATTCAATAGAAATGATTAGTTTAAATTTATGACCCATACAACAAAACACATAGAGTTTCGAAGAATTTCTCACCCTAGGAAACTTTGTATTACAGAAGAAATTCTAAAACATTTTCTAGGAGTATTTTATTAAATTCTATTAGAACACTATATTTACTAAAGAAATAGTGAAAAACATACAATGTGATAGTACAAAAATAATCAAAATACAGTTTCCAAAAACAACCCAAAAACGTAAGAAAATTTACTAAGTACGCCATGGAGCGCGTGAGCCGCGAGGGATGATCGGATACGGCAATCGCGCACTGCCTTTTGAGTACTACATAACATAGGAGTACATGTACTGATATACGTAATATAATATAATGTAATACAAATGATTCGGAGAAAATATTGAAGTGAAAATTAATACAAATTTAATGGCAAAAATTGTTCGTACTTCAATTCCAACTACGCTCACGATGCCGCATCCTATGCGTTTTACGTTATTCTCCTTGACAAAAAATGGCCGCCGTCCGTGCGCGCCTGACTGGCAAGGCAGACATATCGGTCTTACTCATAAACTCGTATTAAATATTAATCAATCGATTATGGCAATTCTTTACTCATAAAAACAATTTAACTTTAAGCAGTGGTTATTCTATTGATTAAGAGCTGTCAAAATTAACCACTCGTTCGACCTAGTTAAGATGTTGCTTAAAAGGCAATATGGCCGTTTTAATATCATCAGCTGTTCGTTTGACAACAGAACTGGTAGTACCTATATTTTTTACGTTTTTTCATTGTAATAGGGTTGTTGTTATAAACATGGATTTTGGAGACTTTTAAAATGATATTGCAATAAAGAGAAACCCCTACAAAGCTAGTTTCGATCCGCTACGAAATTTATCAGGTGAAGAGTTGGGGTTGAAATACTGCTTTAGCAAAAATAATATGAGCTGCATTACAGGATTAGTCTGAATTAGAGTGACCTGATCTCCATGGTGATACCCGAGGTGTAGGTATCTCCGGAGACTTTCAAGTAATGGCAGTAGTCAGATATAGGAGTTGTCATGAGGTGAGTACTTATCTGATCTTATTAGTAGGTACAGTTACAAAATTACATGTGCATCCTTCTTTCTTTAATTCACCATCATCATATCAGCCTATGGTCCTCCATTGCTGAACATAATATGCCTCCTCCCAACTTCCTTGTCCTCAAATAAGTAATAATACTTTTACATGTTAATTCAAATTTCTTTATTTGTTAGAATATGGTACAGAAAAGATCTTAAATTCTAAAGTAGTACACTCATATTCTGCCAAGAATGTTTTGTATGCCACTAATGTGTCACATTTAAGACATTCTAGAAATCTTATATTATCTATAATCTTATTAACAATAATTCAGATTTAAAAACAATAAAACATAGAAAAGCTAATACATCCAATGCATGTCCATGATAGACCGTAAGCAAAGAATTTTCATTGACTACCTGACCAAGTTTATAAAGAGCAATGATCTACTACTTATTTTTTTCAGATAATTGTTCTATAGAGCCTTTCAAATTAGTTTATCATCTATCGTTAATCCTAGAAACTTGAGATTAAGAACTGTATTGATGAGAACATTTTTATATTGAATACTTACTACTTAATATTGTAATTTTGATATTTCTTTTTAGATTCAAGAAGACTGCACTGACATCCATAGCATGAGCCAGCAGACAAGGTGTCAATGGCATTGTTGTGGAAAAACTTACTTTAATATTACTAAAGAAATGTAGATAATTTGAAGCGATTTGTGTTCTTCAAGGGATACATGGTGTAGTCTGCATGCATATTAAAATAAGAAATATTGTTATTTAAAATAATAAAATTTTTATTATCACCTATGCATATTCATTTAATAAAGATTCACTATTGACATTACACAAATTATAATTGTTAAAATCAATTATTAAAATCAAAATGTTACAGTTGTATAATCATCTTTTATTTGAGACAAGCATTTCTTCCTCCAGCAAATAAAAAGTTACAAAACAAATACTATTTATAATAGCTCATGTGTTACATTAAACATATTTGCCTGTGTCGAGTACGTAAGTAAGTTTACACAAATTATTAAAAACGACATCAAAAAGCCCCCAGCTAGGTGGACTGACGACCTGGCGCAGGACCGAGTTCTGTGGGCATGTTGGGAGTGGCCTATGTCCAGCATTGCGATAGCTTATGCTTCACTTTTCATTGTTGTTCAGGTGAATTTGACGGAAACGCGTATATTGGAGACAGGAACAGCGTGACCTCGATGCCACCAGCTATTCACCATCACAATGCATATTTCATTATTATGATTAAAACAAATAGTGCTTGAATTATAGTAGTTTTTATACTGCACAAGCTTGCTTTAGTAAGCAGTTACATAGATCGTTGTGGGTTACGGATATTTAATTATTAATTCAAAGATTTTTAGATTTAAAAATCCATCAAGTTTAATTCTCCGTATAGGTTATGTTTTGAAAATCATATCTGTCAAAGTCACGATGTGTCATAATATCGCCATAGACGTAGAAAATCCAATTTTTCATAGCCAATACGTCCGATTCTGCGAAAATAGTCGACTTTTTCATTAATTATCTGTGGTTTCTTTATTTTGTATCGTTCTTTGTTCTTTTACATCATATCTTATTTAAGCAATAGATTATCTGTTTTTATAAGTAAACAAATTTAGTTCATAGTTTAAATGCTTAAGAATTGATCATGTAAGAGACGGCTAATCACTTGCTTTAGAGATTTTTATAAGTAAGGGGGTTATGTCTTTTCGATCGACGGGTGCTATATTTTCGCTTTTAATTTAAAATTTATAATGATCTAAACCGATTTTGCATTTAAACAACATAGTTAATTAGTTAACGAGTGATTTGAGTGCCTGTAGCGAGTAGTTTACTAAAGAAATATGATCATAAAACAAAACGTAAAAGTTGGAAGAGTTAAAAAAAAAAAAAAACAAACTCGAGGAGCTAGATCATTTTGGCAAAATAAGGCATTTAATCTCTTGAAATAAGTAATGTATTAATTTAAAATAGTTTGTTACATTCCTATCCACGTTCACAGTAAATTTCACCCTTTTGCTGGCATTAAATTAATTAAAAACACGAAATAACGTACGCGCTTTTAACTGTTGGTAACCGCCGTAGCAAACCTTTTTTCAAAGTGTCATAGATAAATAAATTTCTTGGAACCGACGTCTCCTGTCGTAATGTATACTATCCTTGTTTAATATAGATGCTTTTACTTACTCACATTAACGGCTAATTCTTAAGGAAATGTTAATATAAACAAAAGTTTGGCACATTCCGGTCGCAGACATATTATGTCTGCCCGCCAGTTTACGCACTTTTTTTTGCAGACATAATATGTCTGTGTGCCAGCTGAGGGGATAAGTTGACAAACAAAATGAGACTTTGACAGAACTTTGACACATTACACTAGTGTGACCAGATTTAATTTGATGAATCGATCAATTGTATAGTAGTTTTTACACTACTAAAACTAAATCAAGGTATACTTTAAAAATCAATTTTAAGTTTAAGCACATTAACAATGCAATGAAATAAAAGATACTATAGTTTCAGTTTCAGTTTCTTTATTTTTCAACATAATGTTACAAAATAACAGCTTATTAGTCAGTTTAAAACTTCTTAGTCTAAAGCCCGATTTACACATCGACCAGTACAGTAGCGAGTTAAGAAGTAAGGTGTTGATTAAGTTGATTTAAATAGATCTCCATCCTATTTTTTGACGAGTTAAGTTGGCGTGACCCGAGAGAAGGGGCTACTTCGTACTATTCAAATCAACTTAATCAACAATTTACTACTTAACTCGCTACTATACTTGTCGATGTGTAAATCGGGCTCAAGTTTACATATTTAAAGTTTTCCAAACTTTACCACCGCTTCCAAGACGCTAGTAGAGAAGAAGCGGCCGCCCGGCGCGGCGCGTAACAAACTCTAAAGCAGCATTTTTTATACGTCTCTATAATAAGAATAGATGGCGGTTTTCGCAATTCTGGCAATTATATACTTTAACATATTGTTCATAAGGGTGATATTCGCGGTATCTATTACCTATGACCTCAGCGACAAGTTATGCGTACCATCGCATATTAGTGACACGCGTACCACGCCTAATTAGCACTTCTACTTCTCCCGGGTCTTCACACCGTCCCGCGCTGGGTCCCTTTGTGGGGGTTAGGGCCCAGGGGGCGTGTGGGTCAAGATCGGGGCTTGGGCCCCCTGCTTGTGGTTTCCTTTTCGCGTAGCCCCAGAGAGAGGCTACGGTCGTTGGGTTTGCTTATACGCATGTGGTGTCATTGTTGTGTTTCTTGGCCGCCGGCGAGTCAGCCCGCCGAGTGGGACCCCGTTGGGGGAGGCCCAGCGAGCGACTGCAAGCACGGCGGCCGTGGTCTTCTCCGGTGGGGCGGGACGCCAGCGAGGTCAGCCCTTGCGGGCCTCCGTCGAGCTGGCGGCCGGGTCACTTCTACTTGATTTTTCTTCCGTGCTTATATACCCTTCAAATATCTTCTATCTCTTTTTGCTGTACTCAGATTCCGATGATAACGTATTTTCTATACCTAATTTAATGAAATGTTTACCCATGAAGAAAGCTGTTGCCGTTGTAAATTTTAATGTTATAATATAAATATAATAATATTAATATGTATTCTAGATGATGCGCTGGTCCTAACTAAACACATACTTAGCAAAGTTTACCATATTTTTAAATTGTTTTGATTGTTTTTTAATTGAGATAATAATATTGAAATTAGCGCAAGAAAAGAGGCCTTTAAGGCCTACGCAGACCGGGACGGCATGGCAAGGGATTTTAATTTTTACTAATGGATATTCAATCGTACTATTACAGAAATACGACATAAATTGCTATGCTTTAAAATGAAAAATGCCGTGCGATAAAATCCCTTTCAATGCCACGGCATCATTGCAAAGCATAGCAATTTATGTCGTATTTCAGTAACAGTACGGTTGAATTTCCATTAAAAAATTAAAATCCCTTGCCATGCCGTCCCGGTCTGCGTAGGCCTTTACTTTAATAGGGTTCCTATATGGCACATCGTAAGGGGTATAAAGATAAACTCAGAAGTCCAATCCAAATACCTGCGTTTCAAAGTCATTAAGAGTTATGCAAATAGTAGCAGTATTCTCATGCTTTGTCTAGTGTTAATTAGCACATAAGTTCCACTGTTTTTTTTTTTACTCTGCATTGATGTGATGATTGCCTACCTATTGATTTTTATCAACAAACCATTGGCACGCATGTGACCTGTGACATAAAGCAAATTGTTTGTGCGATCGCCAGAAGATTGTCTTGAGCCAGACTCGTCTTGTCGTATACTTTCTTTCCGTTACTTCAATGGTTTATCGGGTGTTGTTAAAAGCATCAATCATTCATAGTGCCCTTTAAATTTTCAATAGGACCTCTCTGCCATAATGAGACCTGTATTACCACCCTAAGATACGACTTCATAGTTAATTTTTAATTTTTATTGATAAGGGTTTAGTCAGTCAGTGACTATAACACATACATACATACCAATACATAAACAATCTTAAATCATCTAAAATAATGCTTAAATAATCTTGTTAGCTGCGGTTATCAAAACTACTTCAGCTAAAGTGTACGTACAATTGTTTAGCCTTTCTAGATGTTGGGGAGGCTTGAATACTCATACATTGGCCAACATTATAACAATTCCCGCCAAACAATCGTTCTCTCTGGGTCTTGTTCCGGACACATATTTAATCAACGCTTCGTCGTTGCGTCTGAAAAAAAAAGTCTGTAAATAAGTAACGAACTGTAAAAGTAAGAAACCCCGTGTAAAAAAGTATTTTTATATTAACAAACTAACAGATAGTACTTACAGTCAAATAAGGCTAAAATAGGGGCAAACCTCGGAACGGAAGCGAATAAGCTGTAAATTCGTATAATCCTTTGTTTTGATGTTCTGATGACTGGTGAAGAAGTCTCATATGATCACGTGTCTGCGTTATAAGTTATTCAAGTTCAAAGGTCACGAAAATCAGTTTTTTCCAATTATCTCGTTTTCTATGGGAAATACGCCATTTACGTCATTATAAATATTGTAGATCACAAAATGGTCTACAATTTTTGTTCAAAAAATTTTTCCGTATCACCTACCGTTTTCGAGATATAGCGCAACGAGTGGCGGGCGCGCATTAGTACAAAAATAAAAAAATAAATAATATAAATTAATAATAATAATTGTATCTTTATTCAAATATCAATTTTTTATAGTTAACTAAGTATTATCTCAACTAAACAAACTAGCACCGCTTTTCACATGATTTCTTTATGTACAGGTGCGTGCACTCTACTCTTTGAGCTATACCTTGAAAACGGTTCATGATACAAAATAATGCTTGATATAAAAATTGTAGATAATATCTACAATATTTATAATGACATTAAATGGCGTATTTCCCATAGAAAACGAGGTAATTGGAAAAAACTGATTTACGTGAACTTTGACCTTGAATAACTTGTGAGTTGTGACGCAGACACGTGATCATATGACACTTTTCTACCAGTCATTAGTACACCAAAACAAAGGTTTATGCAAATTTACAGCTTATTCGCTTCCATTCCGAGGTTGAATGCTTATTTTACTGGAGTAAGAGTTTTTTTGGAATATTGTTACATCTGGTGGATTATACCAACATAGCAAATAAATAAAACTTGTCTTCTTCTAGTTTGCAGGCGATTAATAATTTACAAATTTAATGAACTAAAATGGTTTTAGAAGGCGATCTCAAAAATATATACAACATAATATGTTTTAATGTAATTTGTAATGCTGCTAGATGGCTGCTAGGCATAAAAACAAGTACAAACAGCTATTTGCCTAGATAGTATAGAAACTGGCTAAAACTCTCATTCACATCCATGATGCCTTCGGGCTTATGTTATAAATTAGTTACATTTTATTACGTGACATGTAACAGATTCTTCTTCGTTTTGAACTAAAAAGCAAAAAAAAAAAGTAATTAAAATACCTACCTGCTGGTCAAAAAACGTTGGATTTTTATTTATTTTATCACTTTTACCAATAATGTCGTGATTTACCTATTAAAAATTACTACTAAAAGTAATAAATTTCGATCGATTATTCACATTTACCAAAACATGTGGTTATCTATACTTCTATACTAATACTAATATTATAAAGAGGTAAAGTTTGTGTGTTTGTGACGTTGTAGGGGATCTCTGGATTTACTGTACCGATTTTAAAAATTCTTTCTGTGTTGGAAGTAAAAGCACATTGAATAAAACTATATAGGTATCATTTTTATCAGCGTTTTTATCTTTTTCTACGTAACCTTAAATATTTTTTAAAATCTAAAGTACTTATTACCCCAGTTTACGCGCCGTAAAATTGACCGAGTGGCCGAGTAGGTTGGCCCGCGCCTTCACCCGCTTTGTTTAAGTAGCATAAATGTTATTCTACACCCTAAACTACCTTTATTCCAAACATCAAAATTCATTCACAGTCTCAGTACGTCATTCGTACGAGGTAGACGAGTTCTATGTTGCGAGTAATATACCTAACAGTAATTAATTATTATCCGAGTGAATCTATTCTTTTGTATTCGACGCCCGTGCGCATTCCAATAGGCCCAGGTAGATACCGGTCGGCTCAAGGACACGGGTAACGATGTTCATAGATTCAAGTACTTATAATAATGAGTTTTAATAAATCTTTATCATGTACTGATCTACACGAAGAAAGTGTTTTGGAACAACAACAGTGCCAGGACATAACCCAAGATGTAATAAATATGGAGGAAGAAGAGTACGAAGCAAATAGACGTCAAAAAAGAACAAGAGAAGAAGATGAGGTAGAATGGGAAACTGTCACAGGAAAGGGAAAGAAGATAAAACAAAAATCGGAAAAAATTGAAATATACATCTCGAATAATGAAGGCATGCCATTGCCGAAGTTGTTTACATTAGCAAAACTATTTAAATCGTTGGGTTTAATTGATATCGAGAGGGTTAAATTCATAAACCCCTACAAAGTCCGAGTCGATTTTAACAACGAAGTGAGTGCATTCAAGCTTGAAAACAGTAAAGAACTTATGGATAAAGGATGGAAAATTAATCGTGCATTGGAGACAAATTGGTCATTTGGTGTTATTAAAAATGTAGATATAGAAATGGCTGACAAAGACATCATGGATGCCATCACCTGTCCTAACAACGCGGTCCTAACTTCGGTTTACCGTCTAAATCGCCGTAGTAACTCGGAAGAAGGTTGGAAAGCAAGTGAATGTGTTCGTCTTTGTTTCAAGGGGGCGTACTTGCCTGCATATGTGATGGTAGACGGACTGCGCATCAAGGTGGACCCATATGTTTTTCCTGTTTCACAGTGCAGTAAATGTTGGAAGCTCGGCCATTTTAAAAAACGTTGCCCTTTGAGTAATGCTTTATGTCCTAAATGCGGAGGCGAACATGCTAATTGTGAAACAACCAAGTTTAGATGCGTAAACTGTGGGGGCAGTCATATGGCATTAGAGAAGAGTTGTCCAGTTTTCCTGAAGGAGAAAAAGTTGCGAGAGATAATGGCCGAGTTCAATTGCACATACAGACGGGCACTAACAATGTATGTTGTACCGCACCCTCCTCAACAATCTGTGGGAGCGCAATTGCAGGACGACTACATAAACGTGGAAAAAGCTCAACCTGTTATTCTAATACAAGAGGATAGTCCAACTTTCGCAGAGGTGGTGAAAACTACAGCTTTAATACACGACCAGAAGCCTGAGCGAAGCGCGGCGAGCAAAAAGCCACAAAGAGACAGCCCTCTCCTTATGTCTGGTCTGAGGATTTACCACCGGATATTTCATTCTCCCAAACTAAGGATACCATAACCATAGAAGAAACAAAAGAAAGATCTGTACATTTTCAAGAGTTGTGGACAAGAATAAAAGAAGTTATTTTCCTAAGAGGTGCAACTATACAAAAGAAAGTGCAAATGGTGATTAAATACACAATAGAATGGGTAATATTACGTTTAGCAGACTCTATTCCTGAGTGGCCAATGTTACAAAGTTTATTTGATTATTTTTGCGCTAATAATGGGTGACACAACAAAACATATAATTAAATTAAATATAATACATTGGAACGCTCAAAGCTTAAAACCTAAATTAATGGAACTAGAACAATTTTTATACCAAGAAAACATCCACATTGCAGCCGTCAATGAAACCTGGCTAGTCCCACAAACTCGAATTAAGGTAAATAGTTATAATATTTATCGACAGGATAGGAGTGACGGATATGGCGGTGTAGCTATACTTGTACATAAATCTATTAAAAGTAGTAAGTTCAACTTAAGTATTAGTAATTCAGGAATTGAAACAATATGTGTAAAATTGTATAATTGTGATCAAATTAATTATCTTATATCTGTATATTGTGCGCCGTCAGTCCGCACAGCTCAACTTGACTGGGATGTTTTGTTTTCTTCATTTACTAGTAAAACGGTTATAGTAGGAGATTTCAATGGCCATCACACCAATTGGTCTTGCAGAACTGACAGCAGAGGCTCTAAAATATTCGATGCTCTAGTTGATAATGCGTTTATAACCTTAAATAATGGTCAGGCTACACGTATTAAATTAGTAAATAGTGTACTACAGCAATCGTCCCCTGATATAGCATTAGCTACCTCAGATATAGCTCTTAGCTTAAACTTTACGGTATTTAACGAAAATTTGGGTAGCGACCACCTCATTGTCAAGATACATTCACATATAAATAAAGCCAAAAGTGATATACAAAAAAGAAACTTTAAGAATGCTAATTGGGATGGTTATAAAAATCATTTAGAAGAAGCTTTTAATAATTTTACGGTATCGGATAATCTCCAAATGTCCTATAATAAGTTTATAGATAATATAAATATTGCAGCAGATAAATACATTCCATATGTAAAAATTAATTGTAATCCACTATCGAAATTTAGGTCCAAGCCATATTGGAATATTAACATGTCTAAAGCCGTGGCTGAACGTAGATTGGCTCTTTCAAAATTCCGTCGTAACCCGACTCCCCAAAATTTATCGATTCTTAAAGATAAAACTAAAGCAACGCAAAAAATTATACGAGATGGAAAATTTAAATCGTGGCAAGAATATTGTTCATCAATAGATAGCTCTATTAACCAAAGCGAACTTTGGCGTAAGTTAAAATGGTTTAAAGGAATGAACGGTCCTAATTATTGTCATATCACCGACGATCGCGCCTATCAGCTTCTAAAGAGTTTATCACCCGACTCAGTTTGTTATAAAGACCCAGTCTTCGTTTCCGCGAATGACAAATTAGAAATTACAATTTTAAGACAGGAATTAGATCGTTGCATTAAACATAAAGACACTTCGCCCGGAATTGACAATATTTCATACTCAATGATATTTAACCTCCCAGATAATGGTAAACATCTTTTAACAATTCTTTTTAATAAATTTTATATAGTTGGTTTTGTTCCCATACAATGGCGCGACATAATGGTAGTACCAATACCAAAAGCAGGAAATAATACCTCCCAATCAGAATTTAGACCTATTTCAATGATCTCCTGTATTTGCAAAATTTTTCACAGCATATTAATCAACAGATTAGAGTGGTTTGTCGAAAAAAACAAGATTCTATCAAACAACACTATTGGCTTCAGAAAGGGTTTGTCTGCCTTAGATAACATAACTAGCTTAGTTTCTCAGGCTCAGGTAGGTTTTTTACAAAGAAAGCCTACAATTGCTTGTTTTATAGATATTCAAGATGCTTACAATAATGTTGATTCTAACTTTTTAGTAGAAACTTTAGATACAGTAGGTGTAGGATCAAGAATGTGCCAATACATATGGAATTTTTTAAAGGAGAGAAATATTAATATTAGGTTGAGCAAGTCTTCCATCTGTCGGAGTACCCATCGAGGTCTAGCCCAAGGAGACCCATTTTCACCACTGTTGTTCAATGTAGTGACAGCTAGCATATGTAAGGAGATCGAATATTATGTGAATATCTCGCAGTATGCTGATGACTTTGTTCTCTACCTTAGTTCCAGCAACGTAGACTTAGGAGTTACAACCATGCAAGTTGCGTTAAATAAACTAAATTGCATACTTTTTAAAATTGGTCTTAACATATCTCCCGCTAAAAGTAAAGTTTGTATATTCCAAAATTCTTATATTAGACATGCCCCAATAATTTCTATTGAGAATAATCAATTACAAGTGGTAGATCATGTTAAATATTTGGGTATATGGTTAGACAGATCATTGCGTTGGGCTAAACATATCAACGAAGTAAAAGCTAAATGTACAAAATTAATCAATATATTTAAAGTATTAGCGGGGCCAGGGTGGGGAATGCATCCCAGTCATCTCAGACGTTTATACCTTGCTAGTATCCGGAGTAGGTTGGACTATGCGTGCTTTATCTATGGCAATAGCTGTGGGAGTCATTTAATAAAACTAGATAGGATACAGAATCAGTGTATGCGTGTCATCGGGGGATTTATAAAATCGACTCCTATACATGTCATGGAAGCTGAACTTCACATTGAGCCTTTACATGTTCGGCGATATTATCTTGCGGGCAAATTTTGGTTAAGAAAAAGATCGATTTCGAATAATAATATTATTAATTTATTAACTGAATTATGTAGATTATGTCAAAATACATTATGGAGGCGTAGAAATAAACCAATCTTAGTAACTTTACATGAAGAATACGCACATTTATCTATTTATTCTAGTCATATAAATGCTATGTTTTCTTTAGAAAAGTGGGTAAGCAGTGTGGATGTTTCCTGTATAAAATGTAAAATTGATTCTATTAACAAACCTAAAACTGCTTATGAACCAGATTCCATTAAAATATTATGTGAACAATATTTGTCAATCAAATATGCAAACTATTATACAATTTATACTGACGGTTCTAAATATAATGATATATCAGGTCTGGCCATATTCGACCCTCAAACCACGGGCTATGTTAAATTAAAAATACAGTCACATATATGCATTATGTTTACTGAGCTGGTTGCTATAAGTGAGGCACTTTCCTACGTTGACTCCTTTGGTGAAGGCGATTATGTGATTCTGTCTGATTGTAGAAGTGCGCTCCAACATCTTGTTTGTTGCACAACAAGTAGTCATGGAGTTCCCTTAGCGTACAACATTTTAGATAGACTAGATAAAATGGCACATCAGAACAAAAAAGTCACTCTCCAGTGGGTGCCGGCCCATGTTGGCCTGCTCGGGAATGAAACAGCGGACCGCCTAGCTGTGGAAGCGGTCATGGATGGGATCGACACGCACTGGACGCCATATTACAGCGACTTACTTCATGTAATTAGGGGCCAATGTAGACAACGTTGGAAAGAATACTTTGACGCGAGATCACTGAATAAAGGTATCTGGTATAAGACAATTGAACCTGAGTTAAGGGGATCCACGTGGTTTTCTGGGACGGATATGACGAGATCGAGCATAACCACGCTGTTGAGGCTTCGTTCCGGACATGTTCCGCTTAATGCATTTGCTCACCTTATGGGCAAAGTAGACAGCCCAATGTGCAGGGAGTGTGGTGTAGTAGAAGATGTATACCACATACTGGTGGAATGTGTCCGTAACGAGGTTGAAAGGCATAATTTCAAAAACTTATTTAACATTGATTTTTTTAGTGTGGGTGCTTTCAATAGCATTTTGGCTTTCCCTTTGTCGGCGGAGGCCCAAGTGTTGTTGAAGGTTGTCAGAGTGGCGTTAAAGCGCAGAACATAGTTGTTTAATTTTTAATGTATGTGTTTATTTGTTGTGTTAATCTTTAATTGGAAAAATTGTTAAGTTTCTCTTCGAGGGTGACATAATCTATGTGATTAAAACCCTCCATAAATAAATATAGATAAAAAAAAAAAAAAAAAAAAATCAAAATTCATTCAGTAGTTTTTGCGTGAAAGAGTAACAAACATCCATCTGTCCATCCATTCTCACAAACTTTCGCATTATGCAGCGGTGCGAAAATGTTTAGGTGGAAGTGTACAGTAGTAGTATAACAGGCCTATGAGGATCAACAGCTACTCATATCTAGGGTCAGTGGGCAGCAGCTTGGCTGTGCTCTGGCATTGCTGAAAGCCTTGAGGGGAGGTTATAACTTGCCATCAGGTGAGGCGACTCCTCGCCTAACACCTTGGTGCAATGATAAAGTGTCGGTTTACCATTTATCATTGGGTCAAGGTCCTAGTTTTGTCGTAAATCGGTTCCTTTGTGCTTAAAAGCGTCAAACGTGTGCTACCTATATTCATTGTTAAAGCAAATGTGTACAGTACATTAACGGAAAATTGTTTAAAATTCCCAGGTAAACCGTTTTAATAATGAGGTATTAACACTGTATGACCAACTGCGGAAAAGATAAAATTATTGCAACGATCAAGTTATTGTAAAATTATTTACAATTAAGGATTAAATTTTTAATTTGAGGAAATATTAGGGAAGGCCACTCGATATGATAAAAAATTAAGAAACACCCGTGGTGACAAACCACGGTTTTATAATATTCTTCATTGTTGCTTTGCTCTTACTGATCGCAGTGTGATCTTACAAAACCTAGTCTTCCGAAACAAATTGACTATGTAATACTTACATTAAGCATAATACACACATTAAGCCGCGGGGACATTTACAAATAACAAATTAACGGACGCAAATAACATTCAGACTTCAGACTCATAATAATAATTAGTAGATGACACAACTAAATGTGTTCCGTCGACATCCTCGGACACAGCAGCCTCATGCGCAACCGCTTCCTCAACGAGCCACTCAATGTTTGATAAACTATTCGAAACACCAAGCCGACCTGACGCCACATACATTTTATCAACCGACTTCAAAAAAGAGGAGGTTCTCAATTCGGTTGTATTTTTTTTATTTATTTTTTTTTTATTTTTTTTTTTTGTGTTTGTTACCTGATTTCTCGAAAACGGCTAGACCGATTTGAAAAATTTTTTTTTTAAATATCAGCTACTTGAAACGAGAAATAATTTAATTTTTGTTTTTAAAGACACTAAACAAATGAGATCTATAAGCATTAGTCCTCTATTGGTATAACGGAGCTCATTTTAAAAGAAAATACAAATGAGCTGTTTTACATAATAGTGACGAAGTAGTCAGTATGAACTATGTTAGTACACTACGAGCACTAGACGCATGTGAGTTGTTTTCTTCGCACGGCAAAGGGTAAGGCTAAGGTCACATGCCTCTAGTTGTACCTACTGATGACGCAATTCGTCATCAAAACATAAACATGCTATTTTTTTCAATTTGATAAGAGATTTAAAATATTGTGATGTATAAAATAATTGTTGATACTAATATTTCATATTATAATTCACATTTTATTTGAATTAATTTCCTTAAACTTGAGTTGCTCTATGGCCAGCCATAAACAAATATTGCAATAAGCAATAAATAGTGAAGGAGTGTAGCTAGCACTGTATTCTATGGCAAATGAGTTAGCAATTTTGGTGCACTCTTGGTAAGTTATAGGCATAGATAAACTAAATACAACTTTTACAATATTCATTGCTTGATGATGAATTATTCAGAATACATTAGAGAAACGTCGGTCATAATGTCAAATAAATTAGTTAACGGGAGGTAGTTGAGTGAACATTAGTGAACGCACGGCGACCGGTGCGGTAGTGTGAGCAGCATTAGCTTGTGATAGTGAGGGTGGCCGGGGACTACCGCGCTCCTCGTTTGACAGAGCAGTTCATTCGGTCTAGTGTCATCGTAAGGATAGATCTGTAGAGTAGGACCCCGACAAGCGTACGAGGCGCACCCTGTCAGTTCCCCAGCAGCCGCCGTGTGAGGTGCTCGCGTGCAACATGTCCGCTAAGTTCACGCGCAAGGAGCTGGAGAGCCGCAACACCCAGCAGGACCTGGTCGTCATCATCGACAATGCGGTGTACGACCTGACCGAGTTCCTGATGGACCACCCGGGCGGGATCGACGTGTTGCTCAACAACGCGGGCAAGGACGCCTCCAAGTGCTTCCACGAGGTCGGGCACAGCGAGATCGCGCTCGAGTGGCGGCAGAACTTCCTCATCGGCGAGGTGGTGGACGAGGACAAGTGGGAGGTGCGGCGCACGGAGCCTCCCGCGCCGGACCAGGCGGAGCCGCTGTCGCTGAGCGCGCTGCTCGCCGTGTGGGGGCCGCCGCTGCTGCTGGCCGCGCTCGCCGCGCTGCTCTACATCTATCTCTTCCCTTAGGAAGAGAACACAAAACACTACCGGCGCCATGCATCACGTGAGCCACTCTGAGCTCCGTGTGCACTACCCTCCATGCGAGACTATTAATTGGGTTGAAACGATTTATTAGCTACAGCCTGAACTAACCAGGCCTGCCCGCGGTGTGCCAGTGCAAGATGGCTGATAGAGGAGAGGAGCGCATCGCGATCATGCGCCGCGAGCAGTAGAACATCCCAGTGAGATACTCTGTACGTCGAAGAGTTAGCGCTGCGCCGGTACCTACGTTAATAACTACTTACTAATACATACATCGTATCATCGTAACAACTAATTGGTTTATGGAATAAAGGTTGTGTTTTGTACTTTGATAAAGTTTATTTAGTTTTATTATCGAGTTATCTTAATTTGATAGCTTTTCGTTCCCGTACAAGTAAGTACCGTCAGATCATATCAACTAGCCTACGCCTATAGGTAATCAGGTAAGGAAGTGCATGTGTATCAGTGTAACTAGATGTGCCGCGCAATTGATATTATCTTCGTTGTCAGCACAGTGCAGTGCGCGTCCACTGTGGAGCGAGACGGACGGGCACCGGCGCTTGTTCAAGGTGATCTTCTCCTCTCACTCCCATGGATCTCACAGTTTTAGTGATTACTTTGGCCCTGACAGCTGCTACGTTCAATGACACAATTTTGTTAACATTATATACATACTTACTTATAATTTTTTTATTGTATTTAAATTGGGAATTGAGGGTAAAACTAGGTCCATTATAATTCACAAAGTAGTCGACGATGACTCGCACGATTGAATACTTTAATTGTGTAATTAGTAAACATTATTTGTTTCGTGTGTCGCGTCAGTATTGTTCTACAACCATACGTAACGTTCTGAGGCAACATTACTTATATTTGTTAAATAATATCATATTTATGGAGAGCACAACAGATTGAATCTGTCATTAGTGTGCACCTTACTGCAGTGTGTGTCTGTGTGTGCACTCGCCATCAAGACTATAATTTGTGGACGCACAAGTATCTGGGCTGACAGGTTTGCTAGTAAACCTGAAACCTGGCCGTTTTTATGTTGTGCCTCAGTTCGCCATACACAAGAATTTAATGAAAGAGAACGAATTTATTTTTATCTTTTTTTAAGATATTACAAACAAAGGAAAGAATATTGATTTGGAACACTATTAGATAATGTCGTGAGAGAACCTTACAACACTCTCGAGGTGCAAGCTCGACTAGTTGACACCCATGAACACATCGGTCTAAGTATTTTCTATTTTCTCGTAAAAATCACTTTTTGTATAAATGTTGTGTATTAACTAGAACACGTAAGTATACAATATGTCACCACTCACCACCCAACTCATCCCATGGGTGTCGTAAAACCGACTAGGGGACTAACCGTAAATACTATCTTTACGAAGTAAAAAGAAGGAAAACTTGAAATTAAACCCTATAATACCAATCCGTCTGGCCAGCGTGGTATTAGTAGACCAAGTATCCCTCCGTCACGGGAGGAGGCGCGTCCTGCAGTGGGACATTATAAAAATAAAATAAATAATTAAAAATAATATATAAATAAAAAAAAAGTAATATTTAAATTAATAATATATTAATTAATATATTTAAAAATGTAAATTAATGTGAAAAATGTAATTAAAGAAAATAAATAATAAAATAGAAGTTTGTACATTAATAGGTTTTATATTTTTTCGTATTTTATTATAACAAACTAGTGAAGGTTATTAAACAAATAAATAATAATAATACATTTAACTGCAATGTCGTTCTCTCAAATTATAGTGACGGACCTCTACATTTAGGTAAGTATACTTACTTTTATTAAATGCCTTCAACATTTCATAATACATATGTAATATTACAGATTTTTTTAACAAGTAAAGTAAAGTAATACGAGTTTGATGTTTGTTCAGCTGGGAGCCGTGAAAGATTTAACAATTAAAAATGTACCTATTGTATGTACATAAATATTTATGTTGGTATTTCATGTTTTTGATTAAGTTTCCCCTCCAGACAATCTTGTAGTAAAATTGCCCATTTGCCTATTTATCTAGAATTATTTCTGTGATTGATGAAATACTTACACTATGATTTCCCTTTGTTATAAACATCAGTTTTATGGAACTATTTTATAAAATCGATCTACCTGATAATTAAGAAGTTGTAATATCAGTATGTGTTATCAGACTGCGGTAGTAGACAGGGGGCAGGGGGGAGGAGGCACCCTCCTGCCCCGCCACACCGGTACACGTAGCTGGGCGCGCTCCATCGCGCAGGAGGCAGACTGACCGACATCACTATCATTCGGCAGTCGCTCACTCGCGCCGCCGCACGCCCGCACACGCCCGCGCATCCCGCCAGTACACAACACACGTCAACATGACTCCCACGAGGAAGTTTACCCGCGAGGAGGTGGCCAAGTACAGCAGCAAGACGGACGCCGTGTTCATCATCGACAACGTGGTGTACAACGTGACGCAGTTCCTGGACGAGCACCCCGGCGGACACGAGGTGCTCGTCAACGAGGTCGGCAAGGATGCCTCCGAGGACTTCGACGACGTGGGCCACAGCCTCGACGCCAAGGAGCTCATGCAGAAGTACGTGATCGGCGAGCTGGTTGAGGAGGACCGCGTCGAGCGGGAGAAGCGCTCGCTGCCCTGGGAGGACACGAAGCCGGACGCGCAGGTCGGCTTCCTCGGCTCCTGGAAGTTCCCCGTGGCGCTGGGCGTGCTGGTCACCGTGCTCTACACCTACCTGTTCGGCTAACACTGCCTGTGCGCGTGCGCGAGCGCGACACACGCCCGGACTGATGTGCATAGAGGTGTGATGTGAATAACATTGTGCTCAGTGAGTGACCTGTTCTGCATTTTTTTATGTCGAGTTGTGTAAAACTTATGTATGTTGTGATATATTATTGAAGTCATTTGTATATTAAAATGTATTTAGGTAAAGGTATTACGCAATAGTTTGGCGCAAGGTTGTCGGTGTCGCGCAGGACCGGTTCCGTGTTACATCTCGTGAATTGACGTATCGCGCGAGTTCATGATCATTGAGCTCACAGTTACACTGCGGTGTATACGCACAGTGCACACGCGCCGCGCTACAGACTACTACACACACAATGTTGCATAACCGTTACTATCATCGTGTTGTTGATGTATAATGTACTATACTACGTGGCTCGCACTATATATTGTTATATACCTACTTATGTCATAATGATTGTCAGCCCTAGTACTGAACACGTGTGGCCAGGACTAATTGCTTAGTGTTTGTTCTAGATATATGTTTGTATAATTTTGTTACGGATTTAAGTATAAATGGTATTTTAATGTTATCTGTATGTTGTATGGATGAATCAACAATACAATTATTTTTATTACTTTAAACATTTTGTATTATTTCTGTAATACAATAACTCTACCCTCTATTTGTGAAATATCGTAAGTAGATAACATGATACACGAACAAGTAAAGGTAAAATATAATACATCAGTAAGTAAAGTACCTAGATATTGCTAAATCTGTTCTTAGATATTGTTTTCAAGCTGGTAGCAGAGGTAATTGTGCATCTCAGCTGTAGGTCATTTTGTGACTTTTTAACAAAACCCTCACGTCCTTTAATTTTAGTAAGTAAGTAAATATAAAAAATTGGGCAAGGATAAATAATTAAAACGATAAGTGGACTTTGTATAAAATATTCATTATATTTGCGTTACAATAGATTATACTTACACATAGTGCTTGAAGTCAATTCTTACGCAATTATAATTTAATAAATATTTTGAACTATTGTGGTGTATGTCATAAATCATAAAAGCCCATTAATGTCCCACTGCAGGGACGGGCCTCCTCCCGTGACGGAGGGATACTTGGCCTACTAATACCACGTTGGCCAGACGGATTGGTATAGGGTTTAATTTCAAGTTCTCCTTCTTTTTATTTCGTAAAGATAATATTCACGGATAGTCCCTTACACGGTTTTTACGACAACCATGGGATGAGATGGGGTGATGACATTGTATTCTTACTCCGCCACCACACGGAGAGTGGTGTATGTACGATCCACAGCAGATTGGAGCGATGGCAACAGAAACTGGAGGTTTGAAAATCAGCAGGGCCAAGGCAGAATACATGTTCTGCGATTTCGGCGGTCTCTCCAGTCCTGAAGCTTGATGGCGTGCGCCTTCCAGTCTGCTCCGAGTTCCGGTATCTCGGTTCTTGCATTCAAAGCGATGGGGAAGTATATCGGGCGGTCAAGCACCGAATTAGCAAGGAATAGATGAAATGGTGGCAGGTCACGGGCACCATTTGTGACTCCCACATTCCCCTTAAATTTAAGGGGAAGATCTATAAGACCATGATTAGACCTGCCGTCCTGATCAGTTGGATCAGAGTGTTGCGCCACAAAAGGGATGAAAGAAAGACAATTGCATGTAGCAAATAAAAATTGGGATAAGGGCAGGGGAATGACAATGATGATACAAGATTTTAAAGCAACCTGCTGTTGTGTGTTGAGGAATCGCCAACGACAGACAAACTACACTCTTCTAAGTACAATATTCGTACATTAATAATGTCATCGTGATTACCTAAAAGTTGGTATAAAGAGCGCCGCGTCGGCACATGTGTGAGTATGTGTATAACCTTGTTATTGAAGATAATGTCTATGGTGAGATCATATCAATTATGAGCGACGACGCGCGGCGGCTGAATGAGCCCTCAGTTAACTCGTGTCAAATGTGAAACAACTAAATATTACTAAACATTGTATAGGTGTTAAGTGTAGGGTAACAATACACAATATTAGGTATACATAATGTTTCTTGACTGACTGACACTTGGACGCTGTAACGAGCGCCATTATAAGAGACTTAAGTACAACAAACGAATGCCTAAACTTGTTGATGTGCACCTACCGATTTTAATTTGTTCAATGTTACGAGTGTTATTTGTTCAATGGCATTATGTATTAGGCCCCATTCAACATTTTAACCTGTCATCATAACAGCCCATTAATGTCCCATTGCAGGGACGGGCCTTCTCCTGTAACGGAGAGACACTTGGCCTACTGATACCACGCCTGGTCAAACGGATTGGTATAGAGTTTAATTTCAAGTTTTCCTTCTTTTTATTACGTAAAGATAATATTCACGGATAGAACGAATAGTTATAGAACGGCTAGTTGTGCAAGGAAAGGTGGAGGGAATCAGATCACGCGGCAGAACACCTATGCGATGGACAGATCAGGTTAAATCCGCAGTGGGGAGCGACGTGTCAGACTGCGCCAGACATTCTGAGCACAGAGAGAGATGGCGGGAGATCGTGAAAAAAGCTGGGTCCGCCACTAACATCAACGCGGACCCCTCAACGGCTGAGAAGAAGAATATTCACGAATAGTCTCTTAGTCGGTTTTTACGACACCCACGGGATGAGATGGGGTGGTGACATAATGTATTTTTACTCCGTCACCACACGGATAGTTTTAACCTGTATTTTAACATTATTATAAAGACTAAAGTGCTGTGTGTGTGTGTTGTTCACGCACAAACAGTTTAGGTACCTAATATATAATTTTGTTTGTAATTTTGAACTTGATACAATTGAGAAAGAAGATCTGAGCACGGACAGTGCGCAACCATCTCCTTTCTCAGTTGTATCAAGTTCGATTGTCTATAACGTAATGTTACAGGTTAATGTAACAACAATATTAGGTACTTAGGTTCTGAATATCAAACAAGTTATTTGATGTATTACTTAACATAGTGATGGTCGTTGTTAGTGTTATGCAGTAGGTGTTTATTATTAGAGGTGACCTTCAGCACGCGACCGAAGGTTATGTCTACCTGTAGGTAGCTTACGTTGTGTTAAATTAGCTGATCTTATATGATTCAGCAAATTTGAATCTCGACAAACAACTATTGAGATATAATATTATCTGTACACTACAGCAACACAGTAAGTCACTGCACATTATTATATCAAATACCTACTACTACACTATATTATTTCTTCATAACAACTATATTTTGTTGCGTTGGTACGAGTACATGGGTTCAACTCATATGCAGAGCATGAGTAGGAGACTTGTAACACTGTTCCGGGATGTGGAGGTAATGAGCGTCCTGACGAGCAGTATTAGCCAGGACATTGTCACCGAGACTTCTTGATATCAACACATCGCGCCCAACGTGCACGGGAATGACTTTACTTTATCATTTAGTCGTAACACATAGATGTCTCACGATCAAAATAGAGAGAACGGTGTTAAATGACTAGTCATAATTGGGTTTTCACTTCTCATTTTTGGGGTTTCGAAGTGATAAGACCTCGTAGATTGTGATGAAAAAGGGAAGGAAGTATCGACATGACGACGGCTGGGCAAATAAAAAGTGAAAGAAAGAAAGAAAATATTTATTTAAACAAATAAGATATTTATATAAGTGCATCCTCGCTTACTCGCGTTACCAACATACGAGTACTAATCTGACAGATTACTAATTGGACAAAGTCTCTGTCTGTTTAATCTATAACTACTAATATTATAAAGAGGTAAAGTTTGTGTGATTGTGTGTTTGTGACGTTGTAGGGGGTAATCTCTGGATCTACTAAACCGATTTTAAAAATTCTTTCTGTGTTGAATAGTCCATTTATCGGGGAGTGTCATGGGTTATATAGTATCACGCAATGACTTAAAGGAGTGGAGCAGTAATGAAATATGTTAAAAAAAGTGACGCGTTTTTTTCGCGGCCTAACGAAGTGGGCACGGGTCAGCTAGTTAAATATAATAATATAATGTTCCCTGTAAGTATTTTAGCAGTTTGTCCATGTTCGGTCTTACATTTATTTATTTGTGTATCTTGAGCAGTGTTGAGATATGTCGTAGTTACCTTAACTTATCTTTTTGTCAATGTCCGCTCATGGACGTATAAAAACCACGGACCAAGGTCCACGATAAAACATGGAGATACAACTATCTCTTTTGGTCCATTGTACGTACTTTTACATGTATATTAGTATTATTATGCAACTAAGTATTTTGTTGCAGGTATACATGAAATATAATCTACGACATCATCATCACGAACACAGGTTCTGTCGTACCTTTAACTCTCAATATATGAGAGGATGGGTGTATGAAGGACTATTTTTGTCCTGTATGTAAAGTACATTCATGTCTAAGTACTTCATATTAAAGCACTTTGTTAGATAACATTTCATACGGATAAATATGTTGACAATAAGTAAATGTTTATCTAACTAATTAATTTGTTATCAGTTGATAGAGAATGTCACAGTAAATAGTTAGCAACGCAGGACCGTAAATAAGTACCGTTTAAAACGTAGTATAGGTATCCATGTGAGGCGGACCTTACAGGCGTGTTATGTTTTGGATTCACTAGTTAGAATTGATTTAGTAAGACATTGTAGAGCTTAGGTAGTCTCGTTACGACTACAATATCTGGATATCGAGTAGAAAGTCTGGACGATATGTGGTTCACGGGAGCTTGATGTGTTTGAATTCTGTAGATGCGGGCTGACCTTTCTTTCTAACGAAACTGAATCTACATTTATATTATTAAGGTCCGATAAGTTTACTGATAAAACATGTAGAAACATAAATCTGTACGCAGGGAGTAAACGCATTTGGAGAAAATGTGTGGTAGTAGTGGAGGTATTATAATGATGATGGTCAATAACTCTGTAGAAATCGCGTTTTTTCCACCACACACATCGATGGTGGTGGCTCACATGTTTCTAGAATAGTTTTACAATTTAGATGTAAGTACAGTAATAAGTGTTTTATAATTGTTTAAATGTAACATAATGAGCCATCACTGTAACTAAATAACTTTACATTAAACAATACATACTTACTCTTTTTTTAACTATTAGTTGCCATTTGTGATGTCATACCAGTTTATTTTGTTTTAAAATATTTGTTGACTATCACTGGATTGGTGGGAAATAGAAATAAAACGAACTGTTGATTCTTCCTGAATATAACTGGACTATTTATTCTTCCTTGTTCCTTATTACACTTGTTGTTCCCTTGACTGTTGCTTGCCGACTGAGGTACCGTGAACAAACGGCTACCCCTTTTATACAAATTTCTTACATTATTTTGGCGCTGTCTCATTAGTCGGCCAATTAAGGTAACTACTTTTTAACCAATAGGAATTCAGCAAGCAATCCGTTTACTGTAGCTTAGGTAGCGCGCAGTATTACCGGAACGTGGGACCTTATTTTTTGCTTGTTGAAATCCTACTGCAAGTTTATACATTTTTATTTAAAAACCTATTATTTTTCTTTATTAATATAAAAACATGATATAATTTGAATATTTAACAACTTTATAACTTAATCTAACATTTTAAAATATTCTAAAAGTGCCGTCGGGCGTAAACTGTGAGAAATCTTTATTTAAATGCTAATAAACCACTAAAAACTTATGTTAAAGTAGTATTTACACAGTATTATTGCTATATAATTGTAATTAATTATTTAATTACTATAAAAACTATAAAATAACTATAAAAACACTACTTTAAAGACTATTTAACAAAAATCCACTAATTAAAAAACTGTCCCGCTCAATTGCTATATAAAGACATTATTTACAAAAAACTAATTAAAACAGATATATTCACTTATTATTTTAAAACTGTCTTGTACACAAATTCACTGAAAAAGTCTATCTCGCACATTTCTCCCGCCGTGCAGACTATGTTGCATCTTCTCTCGGTGCGAGCTCGACGTCTGTAGTCACGGGCATGATCACCAGCTTCCTCACAGGTCTCCGCAGCACTCCTCCTTTGGTCTGGATGTCCACTGTTCGCACGATGTCATCTGGGCCTGGATACGTCGCTATCACTCGACCTCTGATCCAGACATTGCGGGGTAGGTTGGCATCGACTACTTGCACGAGGTCGTTGATCTTCACAGCTGGTCCTTTTCCATGAGGCTCCCGCCGGTATTGAAGCTCCGGGAGATACTCCTTTACCCAGCGGTTCCAAAAGATGTCCGCTAGGCGTTGCGCAGATCGCCAGCTACCTCGGGAAATAGTGTCCTTTTCATCGAATGTTCCCGGTTGTGGTACTCTTCCATTTCCTCCCAATAAGAAGTGATTAGGAGTTAAGGCTTCAGGGTCTTCCGCACTGACAGAGACATGTGTTAGTGGTCGGCTGTTCACTGTGTACTCCACTTCTGCTAACAGCGTTGAGAGTACTTCTTCTGTCGGATATCGTTCGTGTAGAGTCGCTGATAATGCTGTCTTAACTGAGCGAACCATACGTTCCCATGCACCTCCCATAAATGGTGCTCCAGGTGGAATGTAGCGCCAAGAGATTGTTCTCTTAACTGCTTCTTCTGTTGTCGCCTCGTCGATGGCTTGTCGAAGTTCTTTGTCCGCTGCCTTCAGGTTGGTGCCGTTGTCAGACCAGATTTCAGTTGGGCACCCGCGTCGTGCTATCATTCTTCTTAGTGCCATCACTGCAGAGTCCGCGGTGAGTGAACCGGCGATCTCGAGGTGTATGGCTCGAGTGGTGAGACATGTGAATATTGCAACATATCTCTTCTGTCGAGCGCGTCCCACTGTCACAGTCAAAGGTCCGAAGTAGTCGACCCCTGTATAGGTGAAGGGTCGTCTATGGTGAGCTAGACGGCATGCAGGTAAGTCCCCTGTCCTGGGAAGCGGCGGTGTCTGTGTCTTCATTCGGCAGAAAAGACATGCACGAAGTAATGTACGCGTGATGGGTCGTAGGCGTAATACCCAATACTGTTGTCTGCACTCGTTGACTGTAGCCTCGACACCAGCGTGATGTAGTTCGCGATGTATTGCTTGAATCCACATTTTCACCACTTTATGTTCACCGTCAAGTATCATAGGGCTTTTAATGCTATTTGTCACTTCTTGTACTGCTTGGATTCTACTTCTAAGTCTGATGACTCCGTTGATGTGCTCGATGCTCAGCTGACGTAGTCGACTCTCTTTGTTAATTGGCTTCTGTCTTTTCAGTAATTCTATTTCTTCTGTAAAGGAGTCTTCTTGAGTCGATTGCATCAGAAGCCTTTCTGCCTGTTTGAGCTGCTCCGCGGATACTGGGATGAACTTCTTCCCCTGTGACGGTGAGGTTTTCTTGACAGCTGATTGTGGCTTCTTCTCTGTTGGTTTAGCCACTCTGTTCCAGCTAGGATCCTTTTCTGTATTCTTCTTGGTTTTTCTATAGTTGACACTTTGTTTTAGTGTTCTGCACAACTCTATAAACTGTAGAACCCTTGCTGTCGTATGTCGTAGTCTTGTCCAGTTGGAAAATCGTGATGCGTCTGGTAATCCTTCTGACAGATTTGGTCCCGATCTGTTTGTCACGTTATTTATTCTTTCTTCACCAGAAGGTTCTTCTGTTACTATTGTTGATGTTTCTGTAGGCCAGAGCTCTTCTACTTGACATAAGAAGTCAGGTCCTCTATACCAACGGTGATCCTTGTTGAAGTTCAATGGGACATCTCGTGTTGCGTCATCTGCTATGTTCATTTTTGTGGGAATCCATCTCCACTCGTTCACTTTTGTGCTGTCTTCTATGGCTGCTAGACGATGCGCTACATATGGTTTATATGAGCGTGAACCAGTACGTATCCATGTGAGAACTGTCTTACTGTCAGTCCAAAACACTTTGCTGTCAGGTTTCCTTTCGTGTTCTTCAACTATTGTTTCTGCAAGTCTGGTCCCCATAACTGCGGCTTGAAGCTCCAGTCTTGGTATGGAGGTCAACTTCAATGGTGCAACTTTCGCTTTCGCCATAATGAGTGATAAATTGATCTCGCCGCTTGGTGTCACTGTTCTCCAATACAACACTGCAGAATAGGCTGATTCGCTTGCGTCGGTGAAAATATGTAGTTGTATATTGTCGGCATTGCTGTAGTTGATATATCTTCGTGGGATCGTCGTGTTGCGGAGATTTTCCAGATGATTCATCCAGATCTTCCACTGTTCTGCCAGGTCTTCGTCGATCATGTCGTCCCATGGAGTGCCTCTGCGCCATACTTCTTGTAAAAGTTGTTTCGCCTTTATGGTGACTGGTGATGCCAAGCCAAGTGGGTCAAATAATGACATCACGATGCGCAGCGCTTCCCTCTTCGTTGGTGTCTTTCCTTCTTTAAGTGTCTGCGGGATACGAGCCAAATTCAGGTTGAAGGTAAGCTCGTCACTGTTGATACTCCAGACAACACCAAGGACTCGTTCTGTCTTCTCTTCTGGCTTGTATAGATCCACGTAGTCATTTTGAACATCTTCCCCAAGAGCTTCTAATAGTAGCGGAGAGTTGGATTTCCATTGCTTCAATTCAAATTTGGCCTTAGCGTGCACTTCACGCACACTCTTCGTGATGCGTATGGCGTCTTCAATGTTTTCAAAGCTGTCTAAGTAGTCGTCAACATAGTGTTTCTGTATGATCGCTGCCACGGCTTCAGGATGAGTATCTTCATGCTGCTTGGCGTTCAGGTTCTTGACGTATATTGCTGTAGACGGGGAACTCGATGCACCAAATATCAACGAGGTCATTCTGTATTCTTCTGGAGGTTGGTCATCTCGTCGGTTTCCTCGCCAGAGATATCGAAGGGAGTCTCGGTCTTCTTCTCGTAATTTGACTTGCATAAACATTTCCTTTATGTCTGCAGTCACTGCTATCTCATGTTGCCGGAAGCGCATGATCACTCCGGGTAATGATTGAAGAAGATCGGGTCCTTTCAGCAACATGTCGTTGAGTGCGATTCCTCTTGTCTTGGCTGCAGCGTCATGGACTACTCTGATTTTGTCAGGCTTCATCGGGTTGATTACAGCGAAGTGTGGTAGATACCAAATCCTTTCTGGTGTCTTCTGTTTAGGTGCAGGTTCGCTGTATCCCTTTGTTATAAGAGCTTCCATCTGTTCTGTATATTTTTTCTTCAATTCAGAGTCACGATCTATCTTCTTTTCTATGTTCAGGAGTCTGTTCAGCGTATTCCCGTAGTTATCTGGGAAGCTAATGTCTTCTTTGCGCCAGAGAAGTCCTGTCTCATATCTTCCTTCTTCTGTCTTCTTAGTTGTCTTTTCCAATATGCGTAGTGCTTGTTCTTCTGGATCTGACTTCGGTCTTCTGTTATTCAAGCATAGCGAATCCATTTCGAAGTACTGCTTCACGAGGGTTTCTAAGTCATCTGTGGTTTCTTCTGTGACGTGTGACACATAGTCGACGGTGTGTCCGATGGTCCTTGTTTGACTGCCATGTAGTACCCAACCGAGAGGCGTAAGGGAAGCCACTGGTTGGTTCTTGTCTCCTTTTCTTACTTCAGTTGTCAGCAGAAGATGCCAGTTGTCTTGTCCTATCAGCACTTGTGGTTTCACGCTGGCGTATGTGAGATGATGCTGAATATCTTCTAAGTGTTTGCAGCCTTCAATCACTTCTTTTGGCACTTGTTGCGATGAGACTTGCAAGTTCTTCACTGTGCGCGCTTGTATCCGTTTCTCTTGATTGTTCACTCCTTTAATTTCAATGGTGACTCTTCTTGATGTTAACTCTGACGTCTTCATGGCGTTGATGCTTTCTATCTTCAGTGGATCGATAGGTCCTGTGGCTCCGACACGCTTGGCCATGTCGTTGTCTATAAGTGTGACTGTTGACCCATCATCCAGTAGTGCGAAAGTGTTGGCTTTTCCTGCTGGCCCCTTTATTTGAATTGGAATGATCTTCAAATATGACTGTTTCTTCTTCAGGGTCCAGGCAGAGTTAATTGCTTCTGTTGCCATCGTTTCTTCTTTCGCCTGTGTCTTCTCTGTTGCCTTATTGTGGTGCAGCATTCTGTTGTGGAAGTATTTGCAGTTGTCCATGCCGCATGTCCTCGCTTTACATGTGTGTGTCTTGTTTCTATAGCGGAGACACCGGAAGCAGAGACGTTTTGACTTGGCCATGTCCCATCTTGCATTCACTTCCATGTTCTTGAATTGTTCACAGGCTGTTGTGGTATGTCCTGTCTCTTCACATACAGGACACTTGGCGACGTAAGTTTTCTCTGTTACGTTGTGTATCTTCTGTGGTCTTCTTTGTGCTGTACTCGTATGTGACGCCATTTGTTCTGGTAGAGCATAAGGTCCGCATAATTCAGCTTCTCTTCTGAGGAATTTTTCGAGCTTCAGTAGGTCAGCATCTTCTCTGGGTTGTACTGCAGCGAAGTCGTAGTATCTGTAGCGCAGGGTTGGTGTGAGCTTGTCTACCAGCGCCTTTGAAATTTCTGGATTGTACATATAGTTGACGCAGCTTAGTGTCTTCAGAGTTGCGACGACATTGGAGATCTTCGTTGAGAATATACAGATGTCCCGTGGAGATTCTGTGAGGCGAGGTAGTCCACGAAGCGTTTCCATTTCCATCATAGCAATGGATTCTGGTCTTCCAAATCTTGATTCCAACGTCTTCATGATTTCTGCGGGCTGTGCACTTGTGATGAGTAGACCTTCGACTGCCTCCTTTGCTTTTCCTTTGAGATTTCTTCTAAGTCTGTTGATGTTTTCTACTGAAGAGAACGTTTTTTCTGTTTCGAAGTATGCGGCACGGAAAGGCAGCCACTCTTGATGAGATCCATTGAAGATAGGCAGCTCTATAAACTTCGGTCGCTGAGCGGCTTTGATGGCTTGTGTGATAGCTGCGGCCAGTTCTGTAATGTCATTTTTCACTCCCGCCGGTGATGAATGAAGGCGCTGTGACTGTTGATGAAGCTCTTCTGTTGTATTGGCAGCTGGTTGTTCTGTACGTCGTAGCGGCGCGGTGACTACCTCTGTTGTAGGTCCATCGGCTTGCTCTTCCAACCAGTTGACAACACGTTCATTGACTTCTGTCTTCGATACTATTGAAACTTCATCATTTTCTTCGTCTTCATCTTCGACTTCCAGCGAGGCGAGGCGCGCAGCTGCTAACTCGACTTGTAACTTCAATAATTCTTCTTTAGCCTTCGCTAATTTGTAGGCCTTAGACTTGCTATGTGTTGACCCCCCCCTTCCCCCCTTCTTGCTGTGGGGACGGGAGAGCGTCGGTCCGGGTGGCACTGGTGGGGTTTTCTTCTTTATTGTCGAAGTTTCTGTTTCTTGATATTTGACGGCGGCGTTTCCCCCCTTGCCCCCCTGTGTTGGCGGCTTCATGGGTAGCGTAGGTGCGGCGGTCTGGCCCTCGGACGGCGTGATGACGGTGGAGACGACGGGTGAAGGCTCTGTCGTCGCGGAGGTGGCTGTAGTTTCGGTACACTCCGTGGCGGTGGTTCCCGTCTCTTCACTCGTACCAGTTGCCGAGGTTGTGCCAGTTGCCGACGTCGTGGCTGTGGCTTCGGAGGACGTCGGCGTCGGTTCCGTCGGTCGCTTGCGCCCTTTACCCTCTGAACGGGTGACCGGCATCGTAGGTCAAGCTTCTATATATATCAGGAACAATTCTTCAATATTCAGGAACAATCTTCACTATTTCCCACGTAGTATCCGGCTCGAAGGACCATAAATGTTGACTATCACTGGATTGGTGGGAAATAGAAATAAAACGAACTGTTGATTCTTCCTGAATATAACTGGACTATTTATTCTTCCTTGTTCCTTATTACACTTGTTGTTCCCTTGACTGTTGCTTGCCGACTGAGGTACCGTGAACAAACGGCTACCCCTTTTATACAAATTTCTTACATTATTTTGGCGCTGTCTCATTAGTCGGCCAATTAAGGTAACTACTTTTTAACCAATAGGAATTCAGCAAGCAATCCGTTTACTGTAGCTTAGGTAGCGCGCAGTATTACCGGAACGTGGGACCTTATTTTTTGCTTGTTGAAATCCTACTGCAAGTTTATACATTTTTATTTAAAAACCTATTATTTTTCTTTATTAATATAAAAACATGATATAATTTGAATATTTAACAACTTTATAACTTAATCTAACATTTTAAAATATTCTAAAAGTGCCGTCGGGCGTAAACTGTGAGAAATCTTTATTTAAATGCTAATAAACCACTAAAAACTTATGTTAAAGTAGTATTTACACAGTATTATTGCTATATAATTGTAATTAATTATTTAATTACTATAAAAACTATAAAATAACTATAAAAACACTACTTTAAAGACTATTTAACAAAAATCCACTAATTAAAAAACTGTCCCGCTCAATTGCTATATAAAGACATTATTTACAAAAAACTAATTAAAACAGATATATTCACTTATTATTTTAAAACTGTCTTGTACACAAATTCACTGAAAAAGTCTATCTCGCACAATATTTGTGATTAAATAATGTCCATTTACATCTAATTATTGCTTTGTTTTAAGAAACAAGCTGAGTATAATAATGCTATTTAGATTGATCCATCTAAATAGATAATAAAGAGGTTTCGTATTCATTATAAACTCCTTAGAAACAAAAGTTTTGATATAATAAATGTACGCCTCGGTTACGCTGTAGCTATCGCTCATTCATCAGGGTAGGTAGGTACTCTTGTTACCTGAAGGTAGACAACCTTTTTCTTGTAGATTTTAACATTATTGACCCGTGATATGTTGGGTATTCTTATTAGAAATGTCATTCCGGTCTAGTAGTACTTTATAATATATTAAAACCAAAATAGTACTTTATAATAGCCTTGTGAGAAGAGTACTTGAATATGGTATGGTAGCTTGGTGTTCACATTATGCTACACAAAGCCTAAGAATTGAGCGCATTCAAAAGTGTTTCTTGTATTATCTCTAGCCTACTCTACGGGAGGCACAACATACACAGAAGGTGTTTATCGTATAAACAACTGCACAGAAAGAAAATTATCATTTACCTAATTTGATTTAGGTACCTATAGTATAAATTTGTAAAATAAGAATAAGAATATTTTATTTGCCAGAAACATGGTTACAAGATCTTAATAGGTAGTACCGTACTGCATGTTCCACTAGTCTTGACGTATCTCCTCTAAATTACATATTTACATAGTAGGAGCATATCAGTTACTCTTCTGGTTCTAATTCCACGCAATTCGTTTCATCTACAAACATTATTATTTACATTGAGGCAGAATGATCTGTGTTTGTAAAGAGATGATGATGATGCAAATAAATAAGATAAAGACAATGTTCTGAACTTTGTTACGATTTACGTTAATATTAGTTGCGCGTTCATTACCTAGGCATGATTGATAAAGGTATCAAACAGCTTTATTTGATTACGGGAACATAGATAATAAATATCAGGTAATGACTTACTGTACAGGACATAACTTATCCGCTAAACACAGATTAAAATGTTTGTTAAGTGACCTACTTTAATATTATTATCATCTCTAACTTATGTACAATATGCATAGTGTTATGTCACAGATTACTTCATAGTTAGGACGGTTATGTTATGATCAAATATTCCATATTGTCGTGGACAGAACACACATCTCGTGGTATACCCTTCAGTCCTATCTTCGTGAGTAGGTCCTGAAGTCTATTGAGGCATCTAGTTCAGCTCTGCAATGAGGTTCTTCCACGTCAGTTGTATACCTACCTACTTACATTACAAATAATTAACAAAACACTATACAATATATAAATACATAGGAACCTAATATATTGATAAGTTCGATAGGTATTACTTGTCTTTTATAAAAATAGTGATTGTCTGAATAGATAATATCAATGACGCATTATTTCGATTATTCAACTGATATCGTTTAGATAGTAAATATTATATATTTTGTGATTGCAAATATAATTAGCAAATTATGTTTGTTTAAGTAATGAGAGATAGGTACGTGTTACACGTGTGCGTAGGAACATACTTGTAGCTGAACAAGAACCTGCACGAGGTACTGACTTGTCTTGTTTTAGCTCAGACCTCCTCACTCGATGCCTTACTTATTTAATTAATTTTTGTTTGAAATTATTATATAGTTCCCAGTTGGGTCTTATCTTAAAAAAGCGTCCAAGTGTTTCGTAGCATTGTAATAAAAAAAACCCATATTTACCAGATCTCGTTCATATTCATTCACTCACTCACTCACTCAGAGCATTCAGCGAGCATTCACTAGGAGCCTCGCATACACCTCCAATGGTATAGGTGTCCATATGAACAACGTCTACGATATTTCAATATGTATTCATTGCGTGAACGACGTATTGTGCTGGACCTATCATTCCTTCACAAACTTGCAAATGGACAGCTTGATAGCGCTGAGCTGGTGTCACGCATCAATCTCCAAGTTCCAAGCAAACTACCCCGGTACCCTATCACAAATACTTACCACTTGAGAACTTGCAAGTTAAACATTGGATATAGCTCTACCCTTCATCGTCTTTGCAGTGAGTTAAATGAAAGAACAAAGTCCTCACCTGATATTGATATCTACCATGATTCGAAAAACAAATTCAAATTTAAATTATACAACAGCTTTGGAGTCTCCAACAATGGCAGTGTCTTGCTTTAATATTTAATAAGTCTATAAGTAATTTTGATAGCTTCATCTGTTTTATTCATGTTTGTTGACGTTTTTTTTTTTTTTATGAACCATGTTGGTTAATCCATAATTGGCAATTGTATCAGCCAAACTACTTGTATTTATTATTTGTAATAATGTTATATACTTTTGCTGTGGTAAACCTTAATAAATAAATAAATAAATAAATAATAATTTTCTGTGTTAGTGTACATCTATATATGTATTATATATTTTTTAGTTTTGCCAGTCTCGTATTTCAGAAGTTAACAACATTTTATAACTTTACCAAGTGATAGTAATTTATTGTCATATGTACACATAAGTCTATAGTAGGTAGATACCGACACATAATGGTATTTATCATGATTATCACTCAAGGTGACTTTTGACGTGATAACACAACAAGTGCTCTGTACCTGTGTACGTGGGGCGTTGACCTGAACATATTTGAATAATAATGTAAAAGATATATATTATTATATTTCATCTTATGTTTCTTAACTACAATAGATATTTTAAGTACTTACATATCTTTGTCAAACGACTGCATTACATTACGCACGTTAGGACTTGTGACTACTATTCCATTGTCCATTGAAGTTGATCGAGATTGCGTGAAATATCTTCTAGAACATTTGAAGTAATTAAATTGCATCGGTACATAATTATTTTTACTGCGATTCTCAGCTGCGTAATAGACAGGGAGCTGCTAAATAGTATATCTACACCTAGGTACCTACTGAATGATCGACTTGACGTGTCTTATTTGTAGCAGTACTAATACATAGTATATTTAATCGTACAGTATAACTTGGCGAGTCTTGCCTAATATCCTTCCTAGACTGAGTGCTCCAGGAACAAACTACTTGTGATGCAGGAAGTGGCCGCGCTGACCTTCATGCTTAATTGCAAACTAATATTTAACACATATTAACAAACCCACATTTATGCCCGATTTACACATCGACAAGTACAGTAGCGAGTTAAGTAGTATTTTAAGATTAAGTTGATTTAAATAGAGTTCCATCCTATTTTTTTCTATGAGATCTATTTAAATCAACTTAATCTTAAAATACTACTTAACTCGCTACTGTACTTGTCGATGTGTAAATCGGGCTTAAGTCAAAGTAAACTGTTAAGTACAGTATAACCCGCTTAAGACGATTTTCCAGGGACCCCACCAAAAACGCGTCTTAAGCGAGAAAGCGTATTAAGCGGGATAGGAAAAAAAAAAGTGCTACATTTATTATGTTTTTTGTTCTTATTATTTGAAATTATGTACCTACATTCAATACATTATTAAAAATAATCACTTATTTTGGTTTAACAGAAAGATTTTGATGCATTAGCAATTACAGGATTTTCAACTTTTGCACCGCGTCATCCTTTTCATCCAAAGAAGCAACTTATTCATTCATTAAATCAATAATAGCCGATAATGCCTGACTCATCTTTGTCCTCATCATTATCAGTTAGGCATAGGGGCCTCGTTTTGTGTGTTATTCGCATCCTCAATAAGATATGGATTGAATTTCGTTCGTGCTACATTGTCATCAATGGAAGAATATCCAGCTTGAATATTTAGTATCTCGGGATACTGCAGGAAGAAGCACCCGAGTTCTTCGTTAAGCATGACGTCAACCACGTTATTTCAAGAACCGGCTTTCTTAAAACAACTTTAAAAGGGCTCCACGGCTGGCCTCGAGTGCGGTTGTAGGGCCTGAGCACGGGCGTATTAAACGGGATGACGAATCGTATTAAGCGTTAAGAAATGTATGAAAATATGTCTTAAATTGCAGGGACCGTCGTAAAAAGGCGTATTATGCGTGAAATCGTATTAAGCGTGATCGTATTAACCGGGTTCTACTGTAGTTGTTTTTGTAGTGAATGTCGACGCAATGAATTCGTAGTGAATATACTGACTAGGTACATTAGTATATTTAATAGTAAGCGTGTGGCGCATTTGTAATTTCAATACATTATTAAGTTATATTTATTTAATGTTTTATGAAAGGCTACAGTAGACAGTTATTATGTAATTGGTAAATGCTGTATCCTGCATCAATGTTACAATTTCAATGTGTGGAGTCTTAAACTGGTTAGAGTTGTTAGCTTTGGCAGTTTATTTCACATTTTTATGTTATAAGTAGGTAATAGTATTTATTTTATTAGTACTATTTGTGTTTAAGTCAATATCTATACTTATAATAAAACTGTAGAGAGATCAATTCTGTACATTGAATATATGTTAAAAATTAATATTGGAGGATGAATGGTGATCGATACTAATGCCAAAAATGCAATCAATAAATTTTTTGTCTGTCTGTCTGTCTGTCTGTCTGTCTGTCTGTCTGTCTGTCTGTATGTGCAAGCATGGGTCAAAAACTACTGAAGGCATTTTAACCAAACTTGGTACAATTGTAGTCCATACTCCCGGGCAGGTTATAGGCTGTATAACATAACGCTAAGACACATAGGAGCTGAGCAGTGGCAAAAAATTTGAAGCAAGTCGGTTGAAAAAAAGCGCGTTCGAGCTCTTATCATCGCATACGTTGATCATACGCCAAAAATATGTATTACAAAAATAATGGTCTTCAAACGATGAACAAAAAAGTCCTGAATAGTATATATCTATCTTTTATATATTAGTCACAATAACCTGTTTAATCGTTAGGGTTTTCTTCAAAGTGTATTAAATACATAAATATATTGTAATTTGCATAGACATATCTTTTTCAAACTCCCATATTTCAAAAGTACACATTAATACCTTATTCATAAAAAAAAATTATAGAAATCGGTTTATAAACACACAAGATTCAGATGAAAGAAAATTTCCAAATGTCGCCGCGCCAGTATGAGTACGGCAGTACGGTTGATTTTTGTTTAACGTCCGAAACGGCCAACCGGTGCATCTATATAATTTCATTCACATTGACACTTAATGCGAACGGACGTGGTTCTTATTGACTCTTCTCGGAATAAGCGAGCTTTAGATATTAAAATACATAGATACGTAGTTTTTAGGTATTAAGTTTAAAGTAGGTATCTATCTATACTATAATAAAACAATCGGAATCGGATAAGTAATACTCGAGATATCGCTAGATCTCTTTATTAGAACAGTCCAATACAAATCAGGGGTCATGAAAAATGGATTGGGTTCAATGTTGAATGAATTTAAATTTCGTTTCTTTTGTTCACGAGATGGCGTTACCAGTAGTAATCATAAAATAAATGAGTTTTTAAATAATATATAACTATTTTATTATTAAGTGCTATTAATAAGTTATTCCTTTTAAATGTTAATAAAATTAACCATGAATCGTATGTGTAATATCAATTATTATAAGTCTTCACACTAGCCTTTAAAAATATCAATTTAACGGACACAAAGAACATCCAGACTAAGGACAATAGTTTGTGTATCACAATTGTCCTCCATGGAATTCGAACCCGCGACCTCATGCACGCCAGCCATGTAATGCGACCGCCGCGCCACCGAGGCAGGTAATTCTGCCGCACCATAACGTGGCGTGCAAATGTATTCATTCATAATTAATTAGCGATTATCCGTGTGGTGACGGAGCAAGAATACAATATGTCACCTCCCCATCTCATCCCATGGGTGTCGTAAAACCGACTAAGGGACTATCG
This sequence comes from Schrankia costaestrigalis, assembly GCA_905475405.1. NCBI lineage: Eukaryota > Metazoa > Arthropoda > Insecta > Lepidoptera > Erebidae > Schrankia > Schrankia costaestrigalis. Next base: position 308,847 of record FR997827.1, read on the forward strand.
GTGAATATTATCTTTACGAAATAAAAATGAAGGAAAACTTGAAATTAAACCCTATACCAATCCGACTGGCCAACGTGGTATTAGTAGGCCAAGTATCCCTCCGTCACGGGAGGAGGCGCGTCCTTGCAGTGGGACATTAATGGGCTGTTATGATGAAAAAAGCGATGTCATTTATTTTAACTTACAAATTTGACAACAGATGGCATTGTGCCTGTGACGTCATTTTCAGTATCGCGGTATTAAGATTTTACTTGAAAGAATGACGTTCGCTCATGTCTTTCAGTATAAGTTTAGACACAGTCTTCATAGATCTGTCTTTGTAAAGATCTGTTTTTGAAAAGGTTTTGGTTCGTTCGTTAATTTTACAATTCGTGTGTAGGTATATCTGTTTGTTATAAGGTTTAAAAAACGATTTTTCAGTATTAAATCGAATTGCGAAGTAAGTAACATCCGCCACGCGAACGAAGTCGCGGGCACAGCAGCTAGTCTATACATATAATAAATCTGTAGAGAAGTCAATTCTGTACTTGAAATATATTCTCAAAATAACTATCAGGGTGTGATTAGTGATCGATACTAATGCCAAAAATGCAATCAATAAATTTTTTGTCTGTCTGTCTGTCTGTCTGTCTGTCTGTCTGTCTGTCTGTCTGTCTGTATGTGCACGCATGGGTCAAAAACTACTGAAGGCATTTTAACCAAACTTGGTACGATTGTAGTCCATACTCCCGAGCAGGTTATAGGCTGTATAACATAACGCTAAGACACATAGGAGCTGAGCAGTGACGAAAAATTTGAAGCAAGTCAGTTGACAAAAAGCGCGTTCTAGCTCTTATCATCGCATACGTTGATCATACGCCAAAAATATGTATTACAAAAATAATGGTCTTCAAAAGATGTACAAAAAAGTCCTGAATGTATATATCTATCTTTTATATATTATCCACAATAACGTGTTTAATCGTTAGGATTTTCTTCAAAGTGTATTAAATACATAAATATATTGTAATTTGCATAGACATATCTTTTTCAAACTCCCATATTTCAAAAGTACACTTTAATATCTTATTCATAGAAATCGGTTGATAAACACACAAGATATAGATGAAAGCAAATTTCCAAATGTCGCCGCGCCGGTATGAGTACGGCAGTACGGTTGATTTTTGTTTAACGTCCGAAACGGCCAACCGGTGCATCTATATAATTTCATTCACATTGACTCTTAATGCGAACGGACGTGGTTCTTATTGACTCTTTTTGGAATAAGCGCGCTTTAGATATTAAAATACATAGATACGTAGTTTTTAGGCATTAAGTTTAAAGTAGGTAATCTATCTATCTTCTATACTATAATAAAACTGTAGAGGTCGAAATGTCTGTTCTTTTCGAAAATTCAGATAAAAATTATCTATAAAATCTTGAAAAAAGTCAAAAAGCAACAACACTACACACTTACAATTTTTAGAATTAATGTCTATCTGTCTGTCTGTCTGTTACCGCACATCTTTAAAACGAATTAAAATATAATCTTAAGACCAATACATTGTATTGTAGCCTTAAACTGAGGTATGTTTCATCAAAATCGGATAAGTATTACTCGAGATATCGCTAGATCTCTTTATTAGAACAGTCCAATACAAATCAGGGGTCATGAAAAATGGATTTTGTTCAATGTTGAATGAATTTAAATTTCGTTTCTTTTGTTCACGAGATGGCGTTACCAGTAGTAATCGTAAAATAAATGAGTTTTTAAATAATCTATAACTATTTTATTATTAAGTGCTATTAATAAGTTATTCCTTTTAAATGTTACTAAAATTAACCATGAATCGTATGTGTAATATCAATTATAAGTCTTATTAAATTAAACCAATTATAAGTTTACTTGATTGTTATATTTTTGTGTTTTTCGTAATTGAAACAATTTAATTAAATATAAATTGTATTAGTAAGCTATTAATCTAAAGTAAAATTATTCTTTTGGTAAGTATTCATTTAGTTTAAACTGTAGTAGTTACTGGTCAGCGTAAAAGTATGCAACAGACTCCACCTGTTTTTATTAACGTAAATAAATACAAATACAAATAACCTTTATTAGTTAATCACAGATACAAAACATCTGACAAAAATAAATAGTCTTTTCCTGTATTGCTAATATTGGCGTACAAACTTCATTTTTTAAAGTTAAACTATACCTATACTTAATCATAAATATTAAATTGAATTTAAATAACATTCCTTTTCTCACAATCTTATTATAACTGCAATTATAACACACTTATATAACTATTTAATAATTAATAATATATGGGTATAATATAACAGACAACATAATAAGCAACACGTTTTTTCTTTATAAAATCATTTTACACATTATTGCTATTTGTCAACAATAAAAAAATACAAAACTGACAATAAAATATAGAAATACAATTACAAAACATTAAATTATTATTCAAAGTGTTTGTGTTTATTTTATTAAGTAAGTAATTCAAAAATACTGCACGCAGTTTATCTATAGATAATAATAATAATATAGTCGAGTCTAAGTTTAGTCAAATATTTTTTGCTAGATGGTAAAAAGGTGTGAGGTATAATAATTTATTTCAGCATTTTTTTTACAAAAGACAAATCCCACACTAGCCTTTAAAAATATCAATTTAACGGACACAAAGAACATCCAGACTAAGGACAATAGTTTGTGTATCACAATTGTCCTCCATGGGAATCGAACCCGCGACCTCATGCACGCCAGCCATGTAATGCGACCGCCGCGCCACCGAGGCAGGTAATTCTGCCGCACCATAACGTGGCGTGCAAATGTATTCATTCATAATTAATTAGCGATTATCCGTGTGGTGACGGAGTAAGAATACAATATGTCACCTCCCCATCTCATCCCATGGGTGGCGTAAAACCGACTAAGGGACTACCGGTGAATATTATCTTCCAATCTATCCGTATATTATCAACCAATCCGACTGGCCAGCGTGATATTAGTAGGCCAAGTATTCCTCCGTCACGGGAGGAGGCGCGTCCTTGCAGTTATGATGAAATAAGCGATGTCATTTATTTCAACTTACAAATTTAACAACAGATGGCATTGTGCCTGTGACGTCATTTTCAGTATCGCGGTGTTAAGATTTTCCTTGAAAGAATGACGTTCGCTCATGTCTTTCAGTATAAGTTTAGACGCAGTCTTCATAGATATTTTATTTACTATTTATTTACTTTGAAAAGGTTTTGGTTCGTTCGTTAATTTTACAATTCGTTTGTAATGTAGGTATATCTGTTCGTTATAAGGTTTTAAAAACGATTTTTCAGTATTAAATCGAATCGCGAAGTAAGTAACATCCGCCACGCGAACGAAGTCGCGGGCACAGCAGCTAGTGTATAATAAATGTAATGTAAATATTTACCGTGTTTAGATCCGTGTGGTGACGGAGTAAGAATACAATATGTCACCACCCCATCTTATCCCATGGTTGTCGTAGACACCGATTATGGGACTATCTGTGAATATTACCTTAATATAGAAAGAAGTAAAACTTAAAATTAAACCTTATACCAATTCGTCTGGCCAGCGTGTTATTAGTAGGCCAAGTATCCCTCCGTCACGGAAAGAGGCCCGTCCCTGCAGTGGGACATTAATGGGCTGTTATGATGAAATATTTACTTCGTTGTCAACATCCAACCTACATATCTATATCTACCAAAATGAAACTGAATTACTATCAGTTTCAGGAGATCATTGACATATTTCATCATATTACTGATACTAGTGACCTTGCTTAGTATCTTAAAACGTAAAGATTTTACATGATATGGATACAGATACTTATAGGACGTTGACCTTTGAGTACAAATATTCGAAGCTGATATACCTAGGGACACTTAGATTTTTTTTAAACATATTACGTACGTATTATCCATTGATCTAACAAATATGGGCAGACGGCGGACCAGCGGCTTTTCAAATCCATCAATATTACCTGGTGGTTGATCCTACACTTACAATCAACAGACATTAAAATAGTTCTGTATATCTATACATAATTACTAAGTTTAGAAAGAGTTGTATTCACGGGTTTTATTTATGTGTCAATCATATTATTCTTTCGACAATTTAATAAGTAAGTAGGTCAGATAGGTATCAATAAAAGCAACAAACTTCATTATTACTAAACAGTTCACACGTATCTACATTTACGTTACAAAAGATCATAGCTATTGGTAATTACTCCAACAAATGCTGTATTTTTAACCAGTTATTTTCCAAGCACCTCATACATTAATAAAATAAGTTGTACATGTAAGTAGGTATTTCGAAGTTTAACACCTATCAACAGTTTATGTGATAGAGCGTTGACCCCTAGTTTATGTCTCCCATATAACGGTTAAATTTATAAAAAATGGAAAACAAGTTTATTTTTTTGTATGAATATTAATTTTAATGTAAATTTGCCAAAATATGACAACTTCTAAAGGAGCACTTTTATTTTAAAGTGTGATTCATGATATTTTCCATATAGAATTCTAGCTATAAATAAAATAATACGTAATTCAGCAATTTTGGAAATACTTTTTTATTCCGCGAGAGCGATGTTGCCGCAGTACAATATATTTTTATGCAGGATTTGAACTAACGACCTACTGCTCCGCATACATACTACAGCTCAGTAGTTCAACAGTAGACAGTGGTCGGTAATGGACCGGCTGGTTAAATAAATAAGTTATATAAACCAGCAGTTGTATAATATTTAATAACTCTGATCGAGTCAGACCTTGACTAACTATTTATATCTTGTTTATTTCATTATGTTTGTTTATTACAAACCTGTTTTGCTCTCATTGTGATTAAGTAATCGGTAGGTACAGAACTGCGATGAATGTTTAAATGTAAAAAATTGAGTAGGTGCTACTTACATATTATATTTACAGTATTCCTAATAAATAATATTTTCATAAACTAAGCATAAATAATTGATACAAGACCAAGCAGATAGCACATAACAGTTTCAGTGATAAGTTATAAAACAGTACCTACATAGCAATATATTATACCAGATTTAATTATTAATACTTTATATATTTATGGTTCTTTTGCTCAGTGAGAACGCTTATGGTAGAGCGATGTTATGTCCAGGAGCAGAAGTCGTTTGACTGTGGTCATGCATGATGATGTTTTTGCATGAGAATCTGTCTGTTACGCAATCACACCTCAAATAGTGAAATAATTTCAATATAATTCAGTATAGAGCCCATGCGATTTGTTATTGTAAAAAAACCGCGGTTGTATTACTATGCTTTCGAAAAAAGAAAATAAATATTTGATCTGACGTCAGAACGTGTATCTTTCCAGTCTACCTCTGTGGAGCAGTAGTGTCTCACGCGGCTGTCAAACACGTCCAGTTACTCGTAGTGGTCAACAACTAATGCTGACCTTTGTAGCTATTTGAGTAGGAACGTTAGTGAGGTCATACGTAGTGCGTGAGGTGAGTTTCAGAGTTGATACTAAGTGCTGGCTACTAATAGTATCTACCATCTTTAAACTATCCATACCAATCATGTTCATCGCATTCATCTAAACTGACATTATGTACTTTACCCTTTGTACAATGTTCAGTGGCCGCGCTTTGTTCAGTTGTTTTTTATTTAAGTACATTATATTCTTGTGTTGTAAATACCTATGTAAGTATATGTACCTAAATGATAACAATAACAGTGATGATAATAATCAGTGAGAACGGCTTGATCGTTCAAAGTTCAAAAGATTCGTGTAGTGGTAGGTACTTAGTTATGTGATAGTAATTATCTACAACAAACATCAAATACAAACAGTCATCGTGATGTTTTACTAACAACCACTAACACTAAATCATCGTGATTTGTGACTTACTCATCGTTATTATTAATAAGTAGTGTATTTTATGTTGTGTACGTAGGTGAAGTGTGGGTGCCTTTATGTGATCAAAGTCCGCCGGAGTTCTACACAATGATCCTTTCGAGGGTCTACCCGGAGTCTCAGACACACGACAGCTGAAAGATTACCATGCTGTTTTAGACGGTTCTAGTCAAACGTGCACGGTGCTGTCCTAAACATAATTATACAATGTTATAATTGTTGCCTTGATAGTGCCGCGGTTCTTGAGTGAAATCGCGCAATTTTTTTGCAAAATAAATGTTTAGGTATACATAAACATAAAAACAGCCAATCAAAAGCAATCGAAAAACTACTGGACACTAACTACTCTGCCATCTAGCGGCCACGGCGCGCGCTAGCAAGGGTAGGTCTAGCTGAACAAGGCTCGACTACTATACACATAATTATGAATGACGGAAACGAAAATTCAAAACTGATAAAGAGTTACTTGTGAGCAGTTTGCCTTCGCACTATCATTGCTATGAATAAAATATCAGGCGCTCATAGACGAATGTGCATTTAGATATTATTTTATAAATATTATCTTCCTCGTAGTTTCCTTCCCCTTCTCCTATATCGAGGTGGAGCAGTGTGCGTGAGATAGTTGCAGGACGGAGCGTGCCGCTGAGCTCCACTCCTCACGTAGCACCGAGTATGCACACTCACGCTCGTATACTACTTAGTTAGATCGGCTATGCTTTCATTACTGAATTTTCACTATTTGAAATTTAACATTAGTAAGTAAACTGTATCTATAACTGTATCAGCTTTTTAGTAGCTGTGCTTGTGATTAATATGAATTTAAAAAAATACATTTTACTGTACCAAAACCTTATCAAATATTTAGAATACGGAGCAGCTAAACGTATAATATATATTTAATTTGTAGATTGCATAATAGTAGTCTAGTATGAGCTTATAGATCCTCATGCACGGCAGTCCCAATAACGACCGCTTCGCCGGTTACGCCACTGCTACGTATAATAAATAACTCGCTTCACTACAATAATATCGTAAGGTACGTCGGAAGAAAATATAAATATAAAGTCAAATCAAAGGCAATGAAGACTTGGTAAAGCAACAATCAGCAAACAGTTTTATGTAATGGTTGTGAGAGGCGAAGTGTACATATACATATGTGTGAATGAAGAGTGAGATTCGTCCGAGTGTGGTGTGACACACGCGCGCCACCACAAGCCGGCTCAGCCGCGCTCACAACCAGCTAGCCACGAGACGTCAGACCACGCTAACACCACTACGCAGTCAAAACGTACATAGTACTGCTATTTCTCGTAGATATACGTAATTGTATCTATGGGTTAACTCTTACGATACAATATGTCAGCGTTCGAATTAACTAAATTAAATAACCACATTACGTTTGTTCATCAGTTACACTTTTTGTATTTTGTACACTAAAATATGGGTAGATGCAATATTTGAAAACTAATTAGTTATATATAGGCTAAATAGATTTTCATTTCAGAAAATGATTGAAGGACCACAAAAGTAAAGAGCAAGTTTAGGAAACTGACATTACTTATTAGAACCGGTTAGTTATAATGTTGTGTCTTAGTAAGCTCAGGCTCCATGTACCACAGGGCTCCATGTACGAGAGAAGTTTAAAAGTCACATTTAAGGACTATTACTAATATGTATGTAGTTATACACGAGGAGCTTGTGTGTAATTTGTTTCTTTCCGAAGGGCCACTGTGTTTTAGTCTTATACAATATTGCGTTTATGATGATGCTGATTACAATGATACCTTAATATACTGCTACGCTACAATATGTCAAATGTGGCCTCTAAATTGGTCTTACATCAAAATTTAGGTAAAACCGTAATTAGATAGATATTTAGATAACAATAAAGATTGTCAAAATGTGGTGCAAGCAGGCTGCACAGTGTAGTAAGGTACGTTTGTAACTACATATATTATATGTGAGCATGTGTGTGAGTGAGGCAGGCGACAGATATTTTCATACAGTCAAGATGCAGCCGGTGCGAGTGGCACTTGTGACGTATCGTACAGCCTTCACTACATCGAGAGGTTCAAGAGTACTTCGCCGTACAGTGGTGACACTACACAAGCTGTGTGCAGTGACGATTAGCTCGTGATACAGCGTGGCTTGTGATGTCGTCAGAGATGTCGCGAGCTACGTGCTGAGTGCAAGCTCTGTGCTGGAGTGAGTGAGCTTAGTGCGTGCCCACTCGTATGTTCTGTTACAGAGCATTAACATTTAACATTTAGAATTGTGTACCACCTCGAAATATTATACTAAAATGGTGATACTTTTATACGTATGATACTTTTGCTCAGTACGTGTTTGTAGTAGAAAGTAAGACCGTCGCTAAATAAAAGTAATTGTAAGTTTTAAATTACATTTGTAACAAAATTTGCTAAATGATGTAATAGAATACAATGTGTATCTAAACAGTTGATCCATGACTTGACACTGAGAACCGTTTCGTTGCTTCAATATGCTTCCGTCAGTGGTAGGCTCTGGTAGAGCTTAATTATTCTAAAGTAAAAACGTTTTAGTATCATTACTTGGTAGAGTAAGATCTTAGTTACAGTTTATAAGATGTTTACGTGTGTAATGTGACGTTACGCTTGTACCAGTGTTGACGGACGCTTTGACAAGGGTCTCATTCACTAATTAATAAAGTAGCGTTACACACAGACGCACACACACACACTCAATTAGTTATTATATTAAATACGATAAGTATCTTTAGCTGAGATTGTTCAGTGACGGACTTGCTCAACTAACACCATGAATGTTGTTGTTGGTGTTGGTTCACTAGTGATTAGTAGGCTTCAGGCTTCGGTTTTATTAACAGTCGGTGGTGTCGTCAGGAAAAACAGTGCAGACTGTTTACATTTAAAACAATTAGTTCTTTACAATATTTAGAATTGGTATCAATCAGTCAGCAAAACGAGACCTACAATAAAACAAAAAAAATGCAATTAATACAATAATATAGATTTTTTATCAAATGCTCCTCCCCCTTTTTTAGCTACTTAAAATGTAACATCATCAGAAGGATGCACATTGTATCATGACTACATCAGTCAATACTCAATATGTCCCTCGGAGCACATACAAGTACCGCGAGCGAGTCTGCGTGAGACGCTTACCATTAGTTGAATGTCTCCCACGTACCCACACTCAATTGTACACCACAGTGTAGGTACAGTGAGCCTGACACAAAAATAATATTTATGTTAACATTTTTTCAATAACTTCTACACAAAGGTTTATTAAAAGATGAAACATTAAATATGAATTACATTATTGTTTGTTTAGACCATGATGTAATCCCCGCCATCAGACGAGGTGAGGACGAGTGAGTGATGGCCGGCCGGCTCCAGGGCCCGCACGGTGGGCCCGGCCACGCCGGAGCAGGGCCTAATTATAATAATGATAAAAGATTAGAGAGGGCGACGCGACCACATTTGTCACGATTCTAATTAACGATCAGATTAATAACCTCATTTGGCTGTGAGATATTCGCCAGGAAATTGCGCCGTACCTCTGGGACAGGTGCTCATTACATTTATAATATCCTAAAACTGAATAATTATACACATTTATTACTTAAATGTTACTTACTAAATAAACAAGTTTCATCACTTCTAATAACGGACAGACTGTAAGGAGATAGCTGCATTACCTTGTAGTAACATTACTACTAAGTAAGCTAGAGATTACTAAACAACAATAGTTGTCAAAAAAATACATCGGAGAAACAAGATATTGTTCTGAATAGAAATACTGAGAACGTTTTATTTATTTTATGAAATCCTTCCAATAAATTCAGAACATTTATAAAGGAATATGACGGACGTATGATATAACACTATCAAACGTCATGTTCGCTGTGGCTACACGCTTCAACGTTTCTCTACTAGATGGCGTTGCGCTACTATAAAATAAAACATTTTGGTCTAAAGTTTGTTAAAGTTGTGTGTACTTATTTGCTGTTTTTATAGTATTAGTACTTATAAATCAATAATAAAAATAAATATTGAGCGTCGATATCTTTTGTTCGCAAACGAGAAGGTGCGACGCCGACGAGAAGAACCTAAAATCAAAACCCTGTTTTGTAAAAAGTTCTATGATTGACTGTGTAGTGTTTGTGGCTGCCGGCAGGTCTACATTAATTTAAGGTTTTCTTTTACTTATCATTGATTAGGTTAGTGGATCACATTAAAGTCCCAGAATTGTGTCCGGGTACATTATAAGATTGTTAAAAGTGGAATACTCTGGGACTATGAAAATTAATCTGATACAGTGCAGCGTGAGAAACGTACTTTTAGAATAATATCACTGCTGTTACATTACATCCGGTGTGTCTGTGTGTAGTTAGTTAGTCTGTTACTGCTGTCCACTGTACCTGAACCGATTGAACAACCGATTTATATTACACTTGATACAACTATAACTGGAGCCAGATAGGCTATGTTCTGGGAGGCTTCAGGTTTTAATGCCTACTTACCAAACTGTTAATCCATTGGGTCTGGTAAATTTTGGATTAAATGTGCAAAGTAATGTTATCATTAAGTTCTGAATAATCCAAATTCAGTACATGTTACTATTAAATGCGGAAGTTAGTTTCTAAGAAAAAAATCAGCAAAAAAGTCCAAGTTACAACATGATGAAATGAAAGTAAAAGTGTGTCTTCTATCAATAATTTGTGCGAGTTGTTCTGCTGAACGAAATTAAAAAGACTTTATTCTATTTAAACATACGTAACAAGTACACCCGGGGGAAATCACCTCAACTCCTCGTTTGACGGAAATGTTGTAGTAACGGCTCATACCTGTACCAATCAGCAACCTTATATTATTGCTAACTAAGTTACTTTTACTCTGTCCGACTGAAGTGGTAAACTTTAGTCGTGGGCGCCGTTTTAGGTAAAAATTTTGATTACAAGTCACACCATTTAGTTAAGAAATCTCTTCAAAAGAGCATTATATAGTTTATTTGAATATTTTAACTTTCGTATACTTCACAGCAAAAAAGTTATAGGCTGCACTAATAATTCTTCACCACTAATTTATTTTGACCATCCTTATCTTCCTTCACAAGAGGAGTCCCGATTCTGCAGAGGGATATTAATGGAGATACAATGTGGTGTGGACCATGTATAGTATGGTGTAGTGTAGTGCGTGTGTAGTGTGTGCGTGTCGATGTCGTCGCTAAGTAAACTGGGAGTGTGTACACGTGAATGCACTCGACGCCCCGCGCGTACTCGCTGCAGGCAGCGCGCCGTGTTACAACACATCTGACTTAGACGCTTACACCTCACTGTTGTATTGTGTTCGTCTATAAAACTGTTTTGTGCGTCTACAATAAACTTACTGTTTTATATTTTTAAACAATTCTTGTGCCGGAGCTGATCACAAACACCGAACGAACAATGCAAGAACAGTCTGCCGGAATTTAGTATAGAACAGCCACATACTCTTCTTGGTTACTTAATATACCTAATGAATTCATGCATAAGTTCTTACTAACTATGATTTTTTTGTGCCTAGCCTTCGTGATCCCCTTTACTGTCATTGATGATATCATATTCTTGTCTTACGACCAGGTGGGTCAAGTTCTATTTTGTATAGGCGATATATTTTTCTTTATTTTAAATGAGAGCACAGGGTACTCTACATGTCTCTTAACGTATTGAAAAAAAAGTGACATAATGTTGATCGATGGCCACTAAGAGACAGTAAGAGACTTCCATAACAATCAATATTTATAGCAAAGAATGATCACACAAGACCAGATAGCAACCAGTTTGGGCAACATTGTATTAATATAATCTTTGTTCAAGATGCTCGTCCGTCCCTGCGGTGGAACGTTCAGTGCCTGTTATAGTGATGATGATGATTTGTGCGCGCGATGTCTTGAGGCTAGCAGCTTGTAATGAGCAGACTGTAAAGGACCTATACAAGATTGTCTTGTTCCACAAATATACTTATAGCATTATTGTAAACATATTGTAGGTTGAGGTTCATGATAGATACATGAGTAGTGCAAACAATAGGTAACACAGCCGGCACGTCTGTTTGTTTGTGCACACAACACTGAGGCGACATCGCGCTATTTATTTATATTTACACAATTAAGTGTCGCGCGCTGTGAGACTGACAACTACCTACAGTACTGTTAACAAGTAAGTATACATACTACATAATATGTCGTATGTGTATGATGTGGAGTGAGAGTCACGGCTCTGTGTACGGTTACATTCACTCTACCCTATATTCTATTCTGTCAGTTTGTAGGTACTTGTATTTCTTGTGCATTCATACTCGTATTATTTGAATATTCGTAATATTTATTAAAATTATTTGTATTAATATTGGCTAAAGATTTCTATAACATATTTGTTAGTAATGATTATTACTATTTCTGAGAAATCTCTGTTACAATCAGTTTACGCAATTGATAAGGTGATAAACAACACAAAATGTAAAAAAACTTATAATAATAAATGGAGATAGATATACAGTAGGTACGTAGAGGAAAATATGAAAGTGTTATGTAGAGCTGAGGACGTAGTGACAGACACAATACGAGACGTGAACGTGTCAGCTGTCACCTTGCACATGTATCGTACTCTCTCTCTCTCACACACGACTAAGTGCACACTCCAAAACTGCCGCTGCGAGTATGTAGATATGATAATACCTGCAGCCGAGTTCACACCTACACCAGAACTTAGTTCAATTCTTGTTGTAGAAATGTAAAGATATGTTCATATGATTACCTCACATCTGACTATGATATTGAAGGGTTCATTAAGTGTGTATTTGAATGTTTGTAGTTCTCTGAAGTAGCACAAGTACTTGGAATAAAATATTACTCACTTAAAATAATTAATGAAAAATAATACAAAAGAAAGTTAGTGCTTCACTAGAACCTAGAGCTGTATTTAACCAATTCATATTATAAAACATAAACAGCTGCAGTGGGGCCAAATATGTTAAGTATTTAAACAAAAATTGTGGCAGGAATGTTAAAGGGGGACCTATAACGTACACTTGGTCTACATATAGCACACTGGCGCTGGTCGGGTTGGTTGGTATATTGTTTTGTATTGAGTCTTCTATCTATCTGTAGATATGGTGACAGCTACATAACTACGCGACAGAGTGGCGTGACGAATGAGCCGGGTGCACGTGTGACTGCGGCTGGTGATGCTCTGCCAACGGCACGATATACTCCTAGTTGTTGCTTTCTAACGGGGTTACAAGTGTAGTGCGTCGGGTGGATGACGGGAGTCTTGCAGGAGTTTTCTGCAATGCTTTTCGGCACACAATTTAACTAGTGATACAGATGTAGTGTATCATCGCTTTTCAAGTGCCGAAATAGCCAATAAATATCCCCATAACTTTATAATATTCAACATTAAAGGTTAAGTTATAATCTTAACCTTTAGAACATTGTATAAAGAAGAATATTATGTTGAATGACGACCTGATACCACTCGCTCGCTGCTTATGTTTGTGTACCTAGTAACAGTGTTTGTACGTCACACGTAGGTGGGTATTGTAAAACTATTTTCTTTTATAATTTTCTATTTATGTCAACTGTTGTAAACGTTTGTCGCGTTATTCTGTCGCTCAGTTTGACAACAACCCCTCCCCCCTCCCCCCTCCCCCACACCTGCACCCCTGAGCTTTCACATGTCGATAAAAATAAGAGCACCAGAGTGACGTCACAACTGATCTAACAATCACACGCACTAACACACACGTACAGTGTACAGCTTGGGACATGTATAGTGCAAGGGTATAAAAAAAATAAAACTTTACTTGTAATATTAAATATTTTATTTGAAAACAAACTTATTCTGTTTATGTATACATATAGTTTTATGTTTCACATACATATATAATATACTCTCGATATATAATACAACTCGCAGCGCCCTCCGTCGCCTCCTCTACTACTTAGATCAACTTTATTGTAAAACTTTGTATCTATATCGTATTTACACTTTATTCTATACAAAAACATTTTAGTTAGAATGTTCGTAATTTACAATTATCTATGTATTACGTTAGTACTTATATATACGTGTGACGAGCATGCTCCACGTCACCACCACATCACCACGCGTGCCACCGACGACAAACGCGCTCATCTATTGTTCAACTATGAGCTCGCTAAACAAAATTACATTATTAACTGTGCACCTTCATACAGCTATTAGCTTCGTTTGCAAGCATTCATAGACTGGTGTTTCCACTGTCTAAAGCTGTGAATAGAGAATACGACAATATCCAGATATAATATTAGAATCAGGACTGAGCATCGTAACACGAATATAAATAAATATTACAATATTAACTGTATTGTTGTGCAAATCTTCTTCATCCATTTCCTATAGCATAATAAAGTAATTGGAAAGTTGGATCCCAGTCGTCGGTTAGATATTTAACGAATTATTCTATCATAAAATGTATCGAATTATCTCTAGTATGTTACACTACACTCATTGTGAGCACTCACACAGACGCATCGCGACCGACACACACCACGTCAATATACACACGCTCTCATACACATGTACACACACACACACACACACACACACACACGTATCAGCACACACACACACAGTGACGACGAGTACGCGACAGAGACGCAGGTCCTGTAACGCAGCGTGAAGTATTATTTACAACACTAAGATGAGCGTCACAAAGGTACAGTCAGTATACACTGCAGAATCACTACAGTACACACGACGCGACATTGTGACGCGTGTCGGCGCACGGTGCGAATGTTTACTTACACCACATAACATTAGGTGAGTCTACGCGATATAACGTAAATTGTAATAAGTTTGTTCACAATTGAAACTAATAATAATTAAACTAGCTCGTGTTAAAACAATACATAGAATCAATTATTTGATGCCTTATTTTATACAGCGGCAAAATGATTTTGTGTATTATTATATTATTATACATAACTTGTTCAGATATTATAAACTTAAAATCAAAACCAAATAATTATGTATTCATACATATATTTAGCGTTAAGAGGGAACATCCCACAACTGCAGGTAACAGAGAGCTAGTGTGAGATATACAGACAGTGACGAACTAACGACAATGTAATAAATACAATATATAACGATCATTACGATAATAAAACAATATATTTACAATATTAAGTTGCAACAAACGCTATTATATAAAGAGTTCAATTCATTAAAATGTAAAATGTTCTCCTCTGTCATGGCGCCGCTGATGTACAAACACAACACACTTATACAGTACACAGTATACTTATGCTCAACACACATCAATAGATAGCTCTGTGTACTCACAGTTACACATTGAGTATTAACTTATGAAGTGTTGGTAGAGTATGACTTGCGAATAGGTATGTACACTTACGATATATATATCTTGGTTTTTTATATTCTTTTGATAGAAAAACAAACCAAAATCCTCGTATTTCTTTTACAGTAGAAAGTTCTTTCTGATAGCGTCAAGCTATAGGCAAAGCTCTTACGCACTTGTTTATTTTGTGATGACAGGTTTAAATAATACTTAAGTAATTGTTCAATTTGATTATCTTATGTTTATTGAACAGTCAATATTCATTGAACCATAATATTTGAAATGCACAACAAGAACCAAATTCGTCGATGAAATAATTAATAAGTAACAAAATTTAACATACAATGAGTCCGATCTTAAAGGGACACCAATTGCCACACTCCAAACAACTACGAGTGTGATAAATACATTTAGAAATAATAATACAACGCGGACGTGTAAGACTCAGATTTTGTTCAATAAGTGCAGTGTCTGTCTATCGAGTGAGTCATGTTATCTTAGTTGTAGTATTAAATTACTTACACAATATACTCAGTACTGATGCCGTGTACTGTGTTGTACATTGTGTTAGTACACCAGCCGAGCACCTGATACTCAGTGAGAGTGAAAATGAATCACAGTGATTTGACGCTACGCATTATTCGCTTCTCATAAAAATCTTATCTTACTTAATTACATAAATATTTTTATTTATTTACTTAATTAATTGAAAACTAAGTTTTCTTTTAACTGATAGTATAAAGTTAGGAGCGCGCTAGTCACGAGTGTCCCCGCACGTGTTGTCCGCGGCACTGGCACTAGCACTGGCACTGGCACTGGCACTAGCTCTCACAGTCGCAGCTGGACAGGATCAGCTGGCGAGGTGCGCGCGCAGCAGCCGCGCGTGCAGCACGCACGCCACCAGCAGCGCCACGATGCAGCGCGAACTGTTCGACAGACCCGCCGAGCCCGTCTGCATAGCAGCGGGACGCTCACCTGCACATACGAGTATACATAACATTATACGTTACACTTGAACTTGTTGTAACTAGATAATAAACTAAACAAAGATAACTAACATGAAATTACGTAAGTATTCCTGTAATAAATATTATCCAATGTAGACGTTGCTCTAGACAAAGTTTGTAAAATCTCAGCATAAGTACTCCTTATTTGATTTGTTCATAATTAGGCTGACATAGTCTCACTTCTTGTACGATGAATATTTGTACGTAGAGTCCAAAACCATCACAGAAAGTCGTCAGCAGGTAACCTCTTACACAGTGACACTTGATGGTCTCGAATAGTTCGCCACAGTTTAACTTGATATGAATGAGATCTTTGCTTTATCCCCGCTAATATGACTTTAAACCACAACAAACGAAGGAAGAAATGATTGTAATGTTATTTGAGTGAGTTATGTATAAAAGAGAGTTGAGACAAACGTGTCCTAGAGTGGAGACCACGACACGCCAAACGTAGTGTAGGACGCCCCCCAGATAGTTCCCGATGACCTCAAAAAGGTCTCTTGGTCGGGCTGGATGCGGAAGGCGCAGGAGCGTGTTCTGTGGCGCGTGTTGGTAGAGGGCTATGTCCAGCAGTGGAGTGCGATAGAGTAATTGATGATGATGATGAGTTATGTAAGCTGAGATACCGTTGAGCACGTGCACCCTGACGGAGGCGACCTCCGCGTTGGAGGGCGAGCAGGAGTAGCGGCCCGAGTCGGCCGGGGCCGCGTCCTGCACCAGCAGGTAGGAGGTGGTGGCCGCGCCCTTCTCCGTCACCACGGACACGCCCCCCCGCGTCGAGTCGTACGATATCACCTGCTGAACACACACATTACCACACACATTCATATCTACAAGTACCACGTACAAAATATCTTATAACACACATTACCTTACTACGAACATTACTAAATACTTAAACAAATATGACTTAGCTTAAGTCGTGTGTAAAGTTTTCTGTGAAGTTTTATCTTTACCCAGTTTAGTGTCTGTGTTAATCAGACGATAAGAAATGTTAAAAATGTGATGGTGGTGACTTTGTAACGAGGATGTATTTGTATCAGCTAGTTATTAGACACATATTTTGGATCAAATACCTAAATTATTTAACTAGACAAGAGTTGGTAACTTTGTATCTATTCTAACATGCCTAATATAATGTTTAAGGTGTTAGAGTATGAGTGTGTATGTATGTGTGTGACCTGGATGCGATCCAATTACCTAAAGAGCGGGCGGAGCATTGAAATCCGGATGGCTCTATTACCATCTCGCTTTAGCGTTCATAATTGATCGCCATTAGGTATAGCCGTTATACTGGTTACAATGTTACATTATTCTGTCCAACTACCGCCTCTTAATGTCGTTTACACAAGATTTGAGATACAGGAAAAACATAAGAGTTGTTCGTGTGCGATACACACACAAACATAATTGTGCAACATGTTGTTACTTCTAGTACATACATATTCAAATCTAAGGGCCCGATTTCTTAAGAGCTCCCTCTGCGGCGGGAATTTGTTTTTGATCTTAGAATTTGTGGTTTTTTAATTTAATAATAATACGTCACAGTACTGTTTGCATGTTAACCATTGATGTCTTAGCGCTTAACTAAATAGAAAATATTTTAATAAAATTGCTTTTTATGTTTAGACTTCGTTTCAAAGTTTAAACATAGACAACAATTTTCTAGCTATAGTAAGATAGTCCCTGTACGAGAGCAAACAAGAGTGTTATTATTAACATATTTGCGTTGTTTAGGCATTGACACCTATTTGAGTGAGTTACAATAATGTTCGTGTGAAGTCGCTCGCACAACTAATAGAGCTAGTATAGTCCAGCTTGATGGTATGAGCGATGTAGAGCCGCCGTGTTTTTACTGCCGCCTCACGCTCACACCGGGCGCTACTAGTTACTCACTGAGCATACAGAGCTGTTACAGACCAAGATAAGTATCTGATCGAGTATATTGTATCATTTATTGTATTGATGGCCTGCACACACACACTTTACAATGCTCTTCAAAATTCTTTGACTACTTTCGAGCGCACATCACAGGTGGAGCGCTAATTATTTACCTATTGCTAATAAATTAATAGATAAAATAATTATTTTAAAGTTATCTTCAACATAAATAACAGACACTCGTTATACTTGAGGTGTTTATATAATGGCACAGGCCAGGAGTCGAACCTGCAGTGGTGCGTGGTATACTTATATATAGTATAAGGTAGTAAGTGGTTGTGTATAATTACTTTGCGTCCGCTCACCTCGTCCTCGTGGTACCAGAAGATGTAGGCGGGCGGCTCCGGGCTGAACTGGATGAGGCACGTGAGGTTGATGGTGGAGCCCATGTCCACGTGCAGGTCCGGCCCGCCCAGGATGCGCGCCGACGGCACTGCAGACAAACATAACGTTGAGATAATACTCTCCCAGTAGATCAGATGCTATCAAGTAACGTTGCTACAAGAACCGTCGGTCTACACAACATAAGGACTTTATAATATAGTAGCAAACAGTTAGTATATGTGATGTGATATAAACATAAATATCACTATAATCATTGCAGTAGATCGACAGAGCAGGTAGGGATCGCAGAATAAGCTTACAACTTATATTTTGTTAGTGATGAGCATTGAGGTAATATGTAGTACATATTAACTCAATGGTGATGAGTGAGTACGATGTGATGCAGTGCAGATACACTCGACACTTTACCAGTTCTAGTCAGTATATACTAGGTACTACAGTTCAACAAATCTAAAAGATACAGTATGACGTTTCATATTTTTCAAACTGAAACAACTTTGTTCATGCGTACATTATTCAGTTTAAAAAAAAAAAAAAAAAAAAAAAAAAAAAAAAAGTAATGTCTTAAAAATCGGATATTATCGTAATCGATCTCTTAAATTTCGGATATTATAGTAATCGATTTTTTTATCCCAACCTTATTATTCAATTTGTCAGAACTGTCATACCGTACCTATTAGATTTGTTGGACTTTACCTACTACGTTAACTGTGTTTGTAGAATAATAATTACTCATCAGTTTCGTCAGTTATTTATGAAACTAGATATTGTCATTCAGGACTTTTTTTTTCTTTATATTCAGGAAAACAAAAAGGCGCTTACAGAAATAGTAAATTATATCATTATGGTTCTGATTGACTTGGAGTTCCATAAAAGCAATAACTAAAAAAGAATACAAAATAACAAAAAAATAAAGAAATTAGTAGGTTAGTTGTTGGTATACAAACAAAAATACACAAGAGCCTTATAGTTAGTGGGTTAGTTTACAATAAATCAAGTAGTTGCTTTTTATAAATATACAAACTGTTTGAAAATGGATCTAATTGAGAAAATTTCTTATTATAATCATCAGTACTGCGTCTGAAGAAGTAAACTCCTATAAAATGAAACGAAGTACTTAATCAGATTTTGAGGGTGAAGAAGTAAAACATCAGGTTTATATCAACCTTAAGGCAATCCCATGTCCACGTACACGATCTGTTCCTCTCAGGATACGCAATCATTCACAAGATCATTAAGTTCAAAAAATGGCAATGGAATGCGCCCTCTTACATTGCCTAATAGGAATAGGAAGACAAATTACAGTAGGTATTAAGAAACAATTATTTTGGATCTGCAATTATCAATTTGTATACAGATAGACAATGTAAAAATAAGTATATGTGTGACCAGGGTCGTAGTACTCGTAGTAAAACGTTATAAGATCAAAGGTTACATAAACATTAGATTCAGTAGTATGTAATGAGAACAAGACACAATGTACCGCAAGACACAATGTTAGGTCACACATGATCTCACGCGCGTGTGCGGAGGTTATCCACTTATTTACGTGAACCCGCCGGAACTAATACATCTATCTGTTGTCTATACTTATTGTTAACGTAGTACATTGTATACCTACTAGTGTGATTATAAACATTTATTCATTTCACACTTTGTGTATTACTGTACTTACAATACATCGATCTGTTTCATTGTGACGCCTTACTGACTTTAAAGTTTGAGATGCTGTTAGATTCCTATTTTTTCCCAGGATCAAAGCATGTAATATCAGTAAAATATATAAAACTATCAAAAACGATGCAAATCTATATCATCTCGATGCGCGCCTAAAATCTACCTCGACCGACTTTAACTATTTTAAAGTTTTACGATAAATTAGGTAAGTATTGAATATTATTAAGAACCAGTCCAGTATTTGAATGAATTATGATGTTATTGCAATTGAAATTAGAGGCTAATTAAAAAAATATCTTATCAATGTATGGCTTGTAATTAACATGATGCTAAGTGCCCTTCCATACATTGCGATGAACTTCATCCATATTTCTTTTTAAGACTTGATGATGCAGAGTAAAATAAAAACAATGTGTAAGGGTCGGAGAGTGAACCTCCTCACAGTTGAGAGGTTAACGAACTTGTAGTTAGTGTACATTTGTGTCACGCGGACGAGAACAGAATAACAATCATTATGTAAATTCAGCTCAGCTTCAGTGTTCAGCTCGCACCCGACTGACAGAAGTGAAACATCTACTACTACAGTGAGGGTCGTCTACCATATATACTACTTATTATACTTCCTATACTCAGAAATCATTGTAATCAAAGTAACTAGGTGTTACTAATCAATTCAAAAGGATCAAATGAAGAAAAACTATTAATTAACTCTTCCGAAATGTTGATGCGTTATGATTTGTTGGTAGTACATCATAATGGTTCAGTTTTAATACTTAGATGTAGTTGTAGAGTCATACACGTGACGTGTGTATGTATGACGGCGGTATATATCACGAGAGTTATACATTATGCAGGAGGACACAGTGCAGAGCCACTAGTGAGGGAGGGGTGAGGTTAGAGAGTGACACATTTGCAGTTCATCGTCCTCATTATAGTGGGACGTAGTTTCAAGAGCGCCGCTTAACCCTGAACAAACGCGCGCACTTAATTAGCTCGCTTAGCGCTAATGTCGGCGGTTACTCTCACACTGCACCACTCTGCACTACGCGTAGGTATACATCACACAACAGACATACAACAACTAGTTGTATTGTGTTTGTACACAGTATACAACATAAAGAGTGTCACTTACGCGATGTCACCACGTACGACTGAACAAGACTAGTTCACAATCATAATGGAACAACGAATATAGATTATTATGCAGATCAGTAGTCCAAGCAGAGTACAATGCGTAGTTACGTTGTATTAGCCACACTAGTAGATGTGCAATCAGCAACCTCTCCCTACAGACATGTTTGTACAAACAATAAAGCTAGAACTGTATGACGTCACCTTTTTTGCATACCTATGTTACAACCACTTTAGTGTATATGTCCTTCACTATATATAATATTTATTATAATACTTGCCTATTTACAATTATGGCGCAGTAATTATAACAGAAAATAGAAAATCATCGAAGTATACTCATCCGTTTAAGAGATATAACCATTTCCATTTTTACTTTTTTACCCTTTTTCGTCATAAAAAAGTATTGTAATGTAATACGTAATGTAAAAGTTTACAAATACTTGCAATAGTGAGTAGACACTGCGTAGCACCTCTACGCTACGTCTCAAGCTGCGAGCTCTACGAGCGTAGCACCGCGTCGCTACGCGTTGTAGCTAAATATGAATGACACTAGATACGAATAACCCATACACAGAAGTGCACTGTGTTACTAATGATATGATTGTAAGTGTAATACTGTTGTTACAATACTCCTCACTGTAACTATGTACACTACGTACGTTGTTATATACCTAGTTATGTTACGTTCATTTCAGAACAAGTGTGCTGTGATCAATGTTCACTCGCCCACATCACTGACCACACACACACACACACACGCACACACGCGCGGTAATGGAGCGGCGACAATAACCTGCGCAATCAATACCACAAGAACATTCTAAGAATTGAATTGTGTGCTACATTAACTGCAGCTGGAGTTTGGCACCGAGCCACCGCACCGCACTCGCACCGCACACGTTCCGCACACGTCATGCAACCTCATCTCACTCAAGAACATTAAAACTTACGCAAATGTAATTGTTGGATGCATATTATAAATGTCAATTAATGAAAGAACTTATCTTAGTAATAAAAGTAATACATTTCAGTATACGCGGCGCGCGTGTTGCTCGACACGACCTGAGTACAACAGTACCTGGACAGCTAAGTGTTAAGACAGACGTAACGTAAGCGCTCCTATAATCACGACGCATATTCACACAGCGGAGCACACACAGCTAACATTAACACGAAGCGCCGCTCAACTTGTCTGCGTAGTGCTAATGTGACGCCTTCATCACAGAGACCAGACACATTCATATTGCCAAGGCTCATTCTCACCCTTATCCCCCCTCCCCTCCAGTCTACTAAAAGTTAAAACAAATCACTCATATTTAGAGAAGAAGGCGCGTGTAAGCATTCGACAAGGTTACACCAAATCATTAAAAGATTGAAGGTCGCACGCACTCGCGACTCTGTCACAAAGTACACGAACTGTGTGTGTGTTTGTGTTACGAGTACATTCTAGGAATAATACAGGACGTCTTTATTATAAATAATGTTACACGTTTAGTATCGAGGTAACATAACTACATTCTAATTTTGTCTGCAAGTTATGAGCTACACTATTACTTAAAGATATTTATTTCTGACAAACTTTAAGAAAAATGTGCTGTAACGTCTGGAGGAAGCACGAAATCCTTTAACAGTATAAAGACTAGGTAGTGCAGTGTTGTTCTCTTGTTGTCTCTCTTAACAAAAAAAATAATAGTGTCACTCAAATACTCCTTGTATCAATACGAAAGTAACGTCTTGAACAATATTTTCGTATTTTTAAATGATGTTAAAAAAACTATTACTTACGTTATCATTATTCTCGCATACATAACAGTCTAGTCTCAACTCAACTATACTTGACATAAATAATGTGTACGGTTTCATCACCGTACATTATTTTAGCCATTTATAGCCGTGGTTCTATCCACGTTACTTAATAAACTTTACTCAAGTTTGTGACGTGTTTCAACATAACATCATCCAAAATGTATGGTTCCTTACAAGTCCGTACATTTTGGTCCTTCGAGCATCTGTGTGTGTCTGTGTCTCTTGGTAAGGTACCGAATCGGTCAACTGGTCTCCCACAAGCGGGTCGCCCCAGTTGTGTTGAGAAGGTGCCATACCTATAAAGAGTATAGGCATACATTACCAGCAACTTTACCAGAAGAGCTATACGAAGACTTTCTAACAATATGAAGACTTCAATAACAATAACTAGGTGAACACTTACAACAAGAAGTGTTTACTTGTGGAAGAGTCCTGCAACAAGAAGGGGTTCAACCACTACAACATTAACTAGGTGAACACTTACAACAAGAAGTGTTTACTTGTGGAAGAGTCCTGCAACAAGAAGGGGTTCAACCACTACAACATTAACTAGGTGAACACTTACAACAAGAAGTGTTTACTTGTGGAAGAGTCCTGCAACAAGAAGGGGTTCAACCACTACAACATTAACTAGCTGAACACTTACAACAAGAAGTGTTTACTTGTGGAAGAGTCCTGCAACAAGAAGGGGTTCAACCACTACAACATTAACTAGGTGAACACTTACAACAAGAAGTGTTTACTTGTGGAAGAGTCCTGCAACAAGAAGGGGTTCAACCACTACAACATTAACTAGGTGAACACTTACAACAAGAAGTGTTTACTTGTGGAAGAGTCCTGCAACAAGAAGGGGTTCAACCACTACAACATTAACTAGGTGAACACTTACAACAAGAAGTGTTTACTTGTGGAAGAGTCCTGCAACAAGAAGGGGTTCAACCACTACAACATTAACTAGGTGAACACTTACAACAAGAAGTGTTTACTTGTGGAAGAGTCCTGCAACAAGAAGGGGTTCAACCACTACAACATTAACTAGGTGAACACTTACAACAAGAAGTGTTTACTTGTGGAAGAGTCCTGCAACAAGAAGGGGTTCAACCACTACAACATTAACTAGGTGAACACTTACAACAAGAAGTGTTTACTTGTGGAAGAGTCCTGCAACAAGAAGGGGTTCAACCACTACAACATTAACTAGGTGAACACTTACAACAAGAAGTGTTTACTTGTGGAAGAGTCCTGCAACAAGAAGGGGTTCAACCACTACAACATTAACTAGGTGAACACTTACAACAAGAAGTGTTTACTTGTGGAAGAGTCCTGCAACAAGAAGGGGTTCAACCACTACAACATTAACTAGGTGAACACTTACAACAAGAAGTGTTTACCTGTGGAAGAGTCCTGCAACAAGAAGGGGTTCAACCACTACAAAAACTATGAAGCATTCATACGAAGACTTTAAATGACTACAAGAAGTCATCAAACTACTGTAAACTAATTTTATATGAAGAATTCAAGTTACTACAAGAAGACTTCAATTATTTTCAAATTGAATATAATATTACAATAATATGAAAACAACGATAAACTACAGTAATTAGGTTGCGCGTAAAGCCTAAACTGCAATTCTGCAATAACTTCACCCACTTTCAACAATATAACAACGCAAGCACAAATACATATTATTATGTCTCAACGGGTCAACGGTCAACGCTTTGGTCAACAACAAGTGAATTAGAGCTACCAAGTTTGAGGTCATATCTTATCTCCATCAATGAGAAGGAAGTTCTACTCCTCTTACTTCCATTCAACTACAACTCATGAATCTCCGAGCGTAAAGAAGCAGTTATATTCAGATTACACAGAGCCAACATTCAACCAATGCAGTTGTTATTTGAATCCATTGCGATGAAGTTCAAGATTATCTTCTTCTCTTCACTAACAAATGAACATAAGCAAGGTATAAACAAATAAAAATATATTATATTTTATGTAACATGAAGAAACAAGTATTTACAACTAATGCCCGATTTACACATCGACAAGTACAGTAGCGAGTTAAGTAGTAAGTTGTTGATTAAGTTGATTTAAATAGATCTCCATCCTATTTTTTGGCGAGTTAAGTTGGCGAGACGCGAGAGAGGGGGTTACTTCGTACTTAAATCACCAAAAAATAGGATGGAGATCTATTTAAATCAACTTAATCAACAACTTACTACTTAACTCGCTACTGTACTTGTCGATGTGTAAATCGGGCTTAAAGGATGCACCTTGAACAGCAAAACTGCAGAGTCAACAAACTTATACGTCGTCGCCTTGTGACGTATTAAACGGGTCATGCTGGATCAAGTTACAAGCATCGAACAGCTGACTTGTTGTGTGCTGTGGAAGGTGCGAGCTACGTAACTACTGTTTACAACAACGACGTAACTTCGACAACGACTCCATCATCAACTACACTTCTCAAGGCAACGAGGATAAGCCAGCTGTACAAGGACATCGGACCACAACAACAACAACAGGATATGGCGGCTAAGGAAGACGTCCATCATCAAACAACTTGTCCATCATCACCCTTGACATGCTGCTAACTTTCTCTTTTGTTTAAGTTTATATAATTAATTCCCTTTTTAATAATGTCAGTTACTATCTACATTTTTACATTTAACTTTACATTAACATATACACATTATACACATTAACATAACATAACTTCTACATTCTTATTTTACACATCACACTCTTTTTGGGGTTGCCAATATGTACGGTTTCATCACCGTACATTATTCTGCTGATTCGGTGACATCATTTCACCCTACTCACACATAGGCATTACTAACATACAACATAGTAATTACTAACCAAATAATTGTGTATAAATAAGATAATAATAAGCATTTTAATTGTAGACCATTTATAGCCGTGGTTCTATCCACGTTACTTAATAAACTTTACTGAAGTTTGTGACGTGTTTCAACTTAACATCATCCTACATGTACGGTTCCTTACAAGTCCGTACATAATGTAAAGTAGTAACATTAGCACCTCACAGTAGGTACACATCTAAGGTACAACATTGTAGTGTCGTCGTCGCAGGAGAGTGTCTATAACTTGTGTGTTAGTGCGTGTTGCCTCCTCGTAAACACTGCACAAGTACCTACTATGTACACAACGTACTGATTAACTCATTGTACAATGTAAGAGATTTTTTTTTTTTTTTTTAATTCTTTTTTTTTATTTAGAGGCTTTTACCTTACAAAGGTATGCCAGCCTCATCATATCCTAATATTAAATAATCCCACCACCAAATAATCCTAATACTAAATATTATTAATAGAAGAGAGAGCTAGTAATGCAACAACCATTTGGTATATTAATTTTGCTTCATTAGAGTCGAATGTAAGAGATGAGTAACAAGTTTTACGTGTGGAGTAACGTCAGCGCACATTCTCGTTATGACGTGAGCGACACGTCTTTATTACCGGTGTCGTGCGCTTAACGCGAACGCGCCACCGACACATTCTCATCATAATGTAACAATGTTTGATCGATCTAACTTTACATTCTTTACACGTTATTATAAATTATTCGTAGAACTGTTATTATAGGTATTTAATTAACTTTATTTTATTAAATTAGTTAGAATAGTATGTTAACTACTGCACAGCCATTATTATTTAAGATTGTGTACCAAATCGCGACATGAAAGGCTATTTAATGGTGAATGATCAGAGGCGGCGGCCAGCTGCAGCTCGAGGCAGCACCCTCGTCACTGTCACACTTAATATCTACCCTACTACCTACTGTGTACCTACTCTACTTATAATAGATAATAATTAAATAACTCGTCGCGTCACATTGTTCTCACGCCGAGATTGTTGTGATGTGAGCGAGCAACACTACTGACGCGAGGATATTAAAGTATTACAACGTTCTGTCACGTTATATTGTGTGTGAACTAGTAGTGCGAGGTGTTTGCGGAGTGCACTCGCATGTAGTATGTGAGGATGTGTCTCTGAGAGTGAGGGTAACAAGTAAACAAGCCCACGGTCTTCATTAACTGTACTCCTACATTTATTGCGTACGACACTAATGTTGTTCTACACAACCAGTACTCGCTGACGAATATTACATTAGCGCAATACCTATAATAATATTTTATATATTTATTTCTACGGTATGCACAGAACTAGTTACTTGTGGTAATTATTATTAACGTCCGATTACTCCAGATAAACAAAAGTAAATTTGTAATAATTGAACAAAAACACTTGATATACTAAATCTGAACTATAAACTTTTTTGTGCAAATATCCAGTTTTATTCACTACACTGCTAGTACACAGCCAGCTACCAATGGTATTTTCTCGCTCTCTTCCTCCAGGCAATGTATAAACGGTTTCCAAAATTATTGGCAAGCATATAAAATTACCATATTCAATCGCAATATTACTCTGAGTATATTTCGTCTGAAAACTATTTGAATTCAGCTCTACATTAACTTTTTATTTAAAATTGAAAGATTAAATATATGTAATGAGAATGAAGACAAAATCTTGCGTTTTTATGCTATGCCTTTGTAAATAATTAGTTTTTTTGTAAATAATTAGTTCAAAATAACTTATTTTACTACAATATGGTCACAATTATTAAGTAAAACTTTAGTACATAAACGTTATCCGTGTGGTGACGGAGTAAGAATACAGTGTGTCACCACCCCATCTCATCCCATGGGTGTCGTAAAATCCGACTAAGGGACTATCCGTGAATATTATGTTTACGTAATAAAAAGAAGGAAAGCATGAAATTAAACCCTATACCAATCCGTTTGGCCAGCGTGGTATTAGTAGGCCAAGTATCCCTCTGTCACTGGAGGAGGCCCGTCCTTGCGGTGGGACATTGGTGGGCTATTATGATGACATAAACGTTATCGGTTTTCAATGTAAGGTAAAGTGAAGCACGATGTATCGTTGAGGTACCGATAGGAGCCGTGGTGAACTTGTATGCGGCTCGTCCTGTACCCTGCTGGTTAAACACGGACTTGCGCATAATACAGCCTAACCAGGAAATGAGCAGAGAAGCCTTACAACGTGCGGGGTACAGGCGTTTATTATTATCTTGTTCTAAAGAGTATTCTGGGCCGGATACATAACGTGTTGTACTATAGAATATAATGAATAGTTAGTAGTAAACATCGATGAAAGGAATAAAAGTTAATTTGAGCTAGAAGTAAAGGAGGGCCGGCGGCGCGCGGACGTGGCGCGACTCACAACCTCACTAATAAAACATCTACCACTCTATATATTCCTGCTTAGTTGCTTCACACAGAACTTCTTACTATTATACTTTGTACAAACATAATACTGTAACAAATCAGGTTATGACTTCCCAATTATAGTTGCGTAACTAGAGTACCTACCTACTTATGACAGAGGAATAAAAGAAAGAAATCTGGATACTAACAACTGCAGGTTCTTACAATTGTAAGACAGTATAGTATGAGCAGCGCTTTATATATGTCGCAGGGAAATGAGGAAACCAGGGATTTCACGAAATCCCTAGGGATATGCCGAAATCTCGTTTCTACCAGAAAATAATTGTTTGTAGGTTAAAAAACACAAGGATTCCAACTTCTGCAGGTTAGGTTAGATTAGAACTGTGACCGTCGAAGTGCAAGGCATGTTCGACATTTACCGTGATTTCGTGATATCCCTAGTGATTTCGTGAAATCCATGGTTTCCTTATTTCCCTGCGGCAAAACATAGATAACTAAACTTCTGCACGTTAGCTTGTGTAACATTTGTAAAAGTGATGACGCATGCAATTTCATCTGCGTCACAAAATAATACGTTTTAGCTTTATAATATTTTTCAATAAGTGAACTATGCATTCGTGGCTTCACTTGTTTTTATTTGAGCCTGAGACAGATTTGTGTTGTGATGCTTCGTATGTACGAGTAACAATCATAGAGATATGGGAATTGTGCAAAAATAATGTACTTGATCATCATGGCTCGTGTGTTAAATCAAGTTGTGATAAGAAATCATAGCTCATTGGCACTGTTATTGAATTTAAAATATTTCCGTAGAGTAGGGATTATATTTTACAATAAGACGTCTCGCCCCAGCCCCCGCATTAGTGCTCGCTGTCGGCGCCGTGCTGTAAACAAACTCTTTCAAAATAACACGGAATCGATCATTGAACAGACAGACAAAGTTTCAATTTAATTGAACCATTCGTTAGGCAAAGTTCATCGTAATAATTTCTCTACGGGTGGAACACAATTGAAAAGTTTAGGATTCAATATACTCGTACTAGTCAGTTAAAAAATTGGCGCCGACTGCTGAGACCCACGCGAACCAATTACCGATCAAAACTATATTTAGCAGTCGATGTTCCTTGTAATATTGTTCTACGTGTGTTTGAACACGGTGCTTTTCTTTAATTATATTAATGAATACCTAGGACAGATTATTTTGTACACTAAATTTGTTTATATATTCTGTACCTACGGTATGCAGTTACCTACCAGCTAGCCTACATCCTCTTGAACCAAATATTATGCTTGTATTGTAACGCGTTGACACGGTTCATGTGAACTGGAAACTTTTAAAGAAGTCCGGTACAAAATACACAAGAGTATTAAACTGCTCTTGTCTCACAGTTGTCGCACGACCATGTGTCGGGTGTGACCCGTACGTCGCTCGTCTAGTAGGCAGGCAGGCTGTGCGCGGCGCTACGGAGGAGCACGTGTATTACGAGTATGATATTAAATTTCACATCGTATTTGTTTTGGATCGCCATGTACGTAATTACTACGAATATTGGTTCCTTTGGTTGCACGTAATAAATCTTAGAAATAAATAGTTTGATTACTAATGATTTTATTATAATCTGATGATTTTATTAATCTGTTGATTTATTTTGTATGTCGTTGTAAAAATTTTGAGTATTTTGTGCGTGATCGAGTAAAAATAAGTTGATCCGCTCAGATATACAAAAATTAACAAAACTGTTGTTAGTATACATCTCATTACTTTAATGATACATCAGATAGTGATGAAATCCATTGACTGTGACTTACTACTCTACGATGTCTAAAACCGTATAACTTATCAGGTACTGCACCTGCAAAGTTTTCGCAAACCGTATGCAATTTGTAAAGAGCGCTAAACTCATGTTTAGAATGCAAAGTTATGCGGGCGACATACTCACATACTGCTACAAATTTTCTTATACCAAACGTAAGTAAGCTAGTTAATAACGTGTGCTAGTTCAACGTTTGACTGACGATTTGAAAAGAATAAAATCTAGATTCTTTTTTTTAAATTTAGTAGAATAATTTGATTGAAGAGTAACCAAGAAGCGGAATAATTGTATAGTGAGATCTAATAGAAGCGGAATAACTGTATAGTGAGATCTAATAGTGAGTTAGCTTTGAGCGCACCCCAGTTTCAAACGAAACGATATTTTTACTTTTTTGTGCATATGTTACAGCCAACGTAATAAATATAAAATTATACATAATAACTAGCCATTATGTATAAGGACTACTCAATTTTGATAAAGTGATAAATGTCGCAGAATTAATCACATTAACTAGCCATTATGTAATTATGTTATAGTCAAAACTCATAAGTGGTTTTGACTGGTTTTTTCAGTCAAAAGTGGTTTTGACAATCGTTTTGAGTCAAAACTCATTGAAATTTTACCTTTTAACTGGCAAAAATGCAATATTAAGGCAAAAGTCAGAAACAGTTGGTTAGGTTAGGTTAGGTAAGTATGGTGACCAAAGATGGCTAGAATATAGTAATATGTACTATTTTCTAGTTTTATATAAAAAAAAATGCTTCTTGCACTCGCCGGCCGCTGCCGCGGCACGCTCGCTTCGCTCGCTCGGCTCGTGCGTCCTTTGGTCACCATACTAACCTAACCTAACCAACTGTTTCTGACTTTTGGATAAGAAATCGATCTTGTTGGATAAGAAATCTATCAAAGAGAAAAACTACTTAGAAACAGATTCAATCATCAACCAAAGGTTAGAAACAAGTCAAGAATTTTAATATAATATGCTAATTTTCAAGTATGAGATAATTAGATCTTAGAAATCCAAACAAGAACATGAAACACAAGCCATCAGACAACAAAAATATAATGCAGCTTTCAAGTAGCTACTGTACATAGTCTATAATGTTTATTTCGACGGGTCCTACGTATACTAATGTAACCCGCAAATTGACGAAAATGACTTTTTTGCATGAATGGCCTTAAAATAACCTATTCTTCATAAATCAGTAAGAAAAAAATTAAAATTTCTTTTAGTTTCGGCGATAAAAACTCGTAAACTGATGTAAGTAACACAATTTAATGCAAGGAGACAGTCAAAACTGATATAAGTTACTTGCATTAGTTTACGTAGTTACGATCCACGTGACGCGTGAGTGTAAGTGACCGTTGCACCAGTATACGCGCGGCAATGATACAGCGCGTACGTACAATACGGGTGTAACTGCAACTACTACTCATATTTTTACGACGTTTTGAGTGTTTAAGACCAGTGAACATAAAAAAAATAATAAATATGAAGCGTTCTCGGAGTCAATTAACCCAGATACTACTGAAACAATCAAGGGATCAGATCTTTAAAAAAAAAATATTTGTTGGTATTTGTGTCACTAACTTTTTAGAAAAACTACAAAAAAAAACCCTGGTCCTCTGGTAAATTTGGAAAATGATCGGTGTTATAATACCTGGTAGGAGAAGAGAACTATGGGGAATATTGTGAATAAAATTTTACATGTTTCTTGATTTTTAAATTTTTGCTAGACTTTTATATATTTTAATAAAATGTGGGTAAATAAATTAATAAGCAGTTAATATTTACGTTAGTTGTGCAATGTAAGAACTCTTAGGGAGCAAATAAACTGAACATTTCTAACATAATAAAGTTAGTTTTTGCATAATTTACAAGTTAGGGCTTAAATTGCTTGCAGCTATGGCTACCAAAATAAGGCAACGTTGCTTTATAGATAATATAATTCTACAGAATCCATAGCTAAAACATTTTTGTTCAATACATAAAAAAATCTCACTTTCATAAATTTGTTGTCACTTGTAACCACTTGTATATTAGCACAGCCGTGAATAATACGTGACATTATGCAATTCAATCGATCTTGTGAAAGAGTGCTACTTATCAGGGGAAAATTAGTATCTGACAACAGCTTTTCCCAGTACATGCCACTTAGAGGGACAACAATGTTTCCACTAAACAAAAAGATAGCCAGGAAACATGTAATTTTATTGATTGTGCCAGTATTCGACATGTTCTATTACCTAACATAAATATGATTACAAGTTTGTTTAATAAGTGTACAATCATGTTGTCTACGACATCATAACCAAACAAGGCATCAGAATAATTTACTGATAGCTGTAGTTTATTCAGACCCTCAAAGTTTTGATATTCTAGGTAAGAATTTGGATAAGTATGTTTTTTATACTCTTGGTGCAAAGGCACTACCACCAGGTGAAAGAAAGGTTACAGGAGATGAATGAGGTACCGTGGAATCTTTTAAGTTGGACAGAGATTCGGCACGCCTTCTTGTATTAAAATAAAACGTTAGAACGTTTTATATAATATACGTAAACGTATCTGACTAGGTGTATATGTTTGTTAATAGAAGACTTCTTTTTTTGAGTTATTTTTACCACTTAGTAGATTGTTGTTGTGGTAGACAATTAACTGTGCAATGTATATTTAATTTTGATGAGTCTGTAAGACAACTATTTAATTAGTCTTAGTAGTCGTACAGTTCTTACCTAAAAAGAATCGAACATTTTGTTATAGAAATATTTTCTTTTATTTACTGATTACTTTAACTAATTATTATTACTAAAAAGACGAAGCCAAGTATATATTTTATTATAGTTTATATCTTGTTAAGGACTGATTTAATAATTTAATATCTCCTTAACCTATTAAAGATGATATTTACTATCTGAGCGAGAATCATGTTAAATTTTTGACATTTTAAAATTACATGGAAAAGGCTTCAAAATTTGAAGTCGTTATAAAAATAGTAAATACGTTTATTTTTACACATTTAATGTTACACAATAAACGTATTTTACTATTTTGTACGTTTGTTTATTTCATTTTTCCATAGAAAAATCAAGTTAAGACCACAAAACTACATAAATTACTGGTACAACTAGTTTCTTAGTAGCTTGTAAAGTAGTGCAAGTGCTAAAAGTAGATTAAAGAAATTATTTTCCCATATTTCGAGGTTTCATGATTTACAAATTACACTCATATGTATGACTAATAATGTGTATTTCTTTTATTTTCATTATTTAAAAACTAAGTCAGAACTTTGTAAACTAGTACAACTGGGTACTTGTAACAGTTTACTTGTTTGGATACTTTGATCAAAACAAGCTAAACAAATGCAAGTACAGCTATTTTCTAAAATACAAAGAAATATAAAAATATATTTAGTCCGGTTTTTTCCTTTCATTTCCAGGTATAACCTATCAAAATTTCAGTATTTTTTGTAGAACTTTGACAAAGTTATAAGCATTTGAACCTTTGAATTGCTCTCCTGTAAAATTGTGTTTTTGCACTTATACTAGTCTACGTAGGACCCGTCGATTTGTACATATTATGCTAAGTTTTAGATTATTTAGATGGTTTCAATGTTTAGTTTAGTACAATTTTGTCAAGAACCTTTCCTGCGTAGATCTGATACCGTAACTACGGCTCATTGTAAGTTCGGGTCAACACTAAAACATATTGAGCTTATTTACACTCATATCCTGTATGTTCACAGATTGACGTCACGTCGCGTAATAAATATGCGCCGTGTGCGCTCGGCCGAGCCTGACTGGTATGCGAGCCTGACGCCTGACGCCTGACGCCTGACGCCTGACGCCTGACGCCTGACGCCTGACGCTCGCACATCCGGGTCAATACTCACTCCAACCTATTGCAAACCTTTTCTAAAGCTAGCTGCGAAATTGTTCACATACCGATACTCTAAACTATTTGCTGC
The DNA here is from genome assembly GCA_905475405.1 of Schrankia costaestrigalis. Lineage (NCBI taxonomy): Eukaryota > Metazoa > Arthropoda > Insecta > Lepidoptera > Erebidae > Schrankia > Schrankia costaestrigalis. The sequence continues at coordinate 343,102 of FR997827.1, forward strand.
CTGTGTATTTTATTGGATAAATTCTTTATAATAATTGGATTTAAGCTATTTTGATGAGGACATGAACTCTACAGGTCACAATCATAGCAACATTATTGTGTTGAGCATGTTATAACACATTGCCAGGTTGTTATAGAGCACGGGGGGAAGTGCGAGTGTTTGTACAATCACGCCGCCTCTGAGCGTCCTAGGTTACTCATTACTACACCCTATAACGTTTACTGCACTGCACATTAGACCTTAAACTCTATAGATAGTTATATACATAGAGATAGTTTTCTCGTGTAGTTAGAATAGGAGCGACAAACTATCGCGTTCTGCAAATTCTCGTTATTAAATCTGGTGACCGTAAAAGCAAGGTGAAGTAGGTTTTCTTTAGTTTTTCCTTCACCCCCTCCCCTCCTCCACGGTCGCTATTATCGAACAGTTAAAATGTCGCTTTGTTTATTGATAATTGAACCTTAGTGCTTTAACATTAGTTAAATGAGTTTATGTTCTCTCCTAGGTCAGAATGTAATTTGTAACATAAATATGAGAGCTCGTGTGGTCAGAGATAATGGAGCTCGCGCTAATGTGGTGCACTGTCATCGCGGCGCTCAACTTCATCTCGCTGCGCTTGTTTTGTTTACATTTCGTTCCTCGCTCTTATAATGAGAAATACTTAAGATTATACTCGCTGGTGAAACACAGATATAAAGTTTGTTCTAGTACACAGTGAGATAAGTAAATGATAGGTGTTGTTACGTTACGTTCGGTGGCTCAGTATCGTTGAGTAGTGAATCAGTGTCGTTGTTGTCCGCAGAATAAATAGAGAAGCGCGGTTTTCCTCCGCGCTGTCACGCTCACTAAGCGAAGCCGACATTCATACCAACGTACAGAGGTTTTTATGTACTATATACCTGCGTGACATTAAGTAGTTTTTTATTGGTAACTTAAAATATCTGTACATGTGTACTTGGTAGAGAAAAAACATATGACGGCAGATAAATAGGTTAAAACTAATTACGCAAACATAGTATGAACACCGTGTGACTAGTACGCAGAAACCAACAAGCATGCATGTGGACAATTAGGAACATAATAAGTATATTGATTTACAGGTTGTTTGGATTTGCAGATATCAATTTAGATTATCACACCAGATAATTATTTGTATGAACCACAAATATTTTTCCTAGGTCTCTCAATATTTGCTATTAAAGCAAGAGTTATTTTTAAGCATTCCATTTATATTACAAGGACTATTACAATAACTTTCAAATTACAAGAAGAGTGTCCATATACCTAACTGATTTATAGATACATTGTATGTAAATGTAAGTAACACATAGAGATAGCGAGGTAAATGTAAATCAATTTGTAACATACATGTACAAGGTAGATATATCATGTGATAGAGGGCGCCACGTGTACATAACGCTATCGCGTCTCGACACAGACGTGATTTTTACTAATACAACTAATATCTACCCTCATGTCACTACGAGTATATTATTATATGCGCTGTCACTCACTACTATACAACTAACAGCGATTTTGAATATTATAACTCTGTAGTGTAAGTTAAAAGACATATCGAGTTATTACCGCCGACTTATCGTAACCGACAAAAACTAAATTTTACAGGAGAAGGTTTTTTTTAAATATTTTTACCAATAGTGGTCATATCGTACTCAAATTTAATATAAAGTAATGATTTTTGAAGCTTTATTTAAAAAGTGTTTTGCCGCTGTGTTTATAGTGAGTGACACTTAATTTTGATGAACAGTGTCGGTTGCGATAGCAAGTAGGAGTCATTTACGCTACTATTCCTAGATAATTACGCAACTTACGATAATATTAGTTATGTCGGTTACTTTAAAAAATAGAAAACTGTTGTGCCAACGTTAAATTTAGCACTTGCTAAAACTTCTTAATTAGTGTATTTTCCCCTTTTTTTCGACAGACCATGATCCGTTATAGTTCAAAATGTCGTTTGTGATAAAAAAACGTTATTTAGGTAAAAATTTCGCTTACGATAAGTCGGCGGTAATGGCTCGATATATACGTTTTGTTTTGCTTTAACGCAGGTTACTAGATTTCTTACGTAAGAAATCTGAATAGGACAACTAATAGTAAAATTTTATTTTGTTGGGTTAGTCTGTTGTACTTTTCAATTAGTTAATTAGATCGGGACAATCAGAAGAACTGCTTTGTATAGTGAAGGGATGGTTTCGTTATCGAATATGCAATGAGGTCACGAGTTATAACAATACGACCATATTACTATTGACTATTGAATCAAATATGAGCCGTATCTTAGTCGACACAATGTTGTATCAGTTAGTGCACGGTATCAACGGACACAGTTTTACATACTTAGTATTATTTACACTTTAATTTTGACTTAACGTTTCAACGTAACGAGTAAAGTTTTACAGCATCACGTTTAATATCGTTGGATCCTTAGCTTCCAATATTTACGACGCAGTCAAGGCGCCTGTGAAACTGACATTAGTTACGCTCATTATAAACAGTAATGCGCATCTCCTCATGAGCACGTGTGCAAAGTTATTTGTACAACATTAACAATAGGTCTATGGTATAGGTATATCCTATGAAATTGCCGTTTTTTTTGCCGCAGTCTTTAGCCTCTATTTTCCTTTAAAACATAGATTGCTTATATTATTTTTGTAATTTGGTAAATACAGCCCATTACCAACAACTAACAAAAGATAATTAAGAAAAATAATTATTATTTGTATTAGTAATAAGTCTGTAAATATGGGCCCAATTTAGACTAGCGGATTTTACCATTTAAACAAATGTAAATTCTTTCCATATACCTATTTTTTTTCTTATGATTAAAATGCTAAAACATAGCTAAGATGTGCACTATTACTTATACCAAATTTCATTCTAGTAAGTTTAATAATGATTGAAAAAACTAAGAAAAATCAAACTTCGCATAAAATATCTATACAAATCAGCAATTTCATGGGTATGACCTATAATATCGTTCTAGTAAAGTTTAAACCTGTATAGATCTCACAAACGCAAGTCGTTTAAGTTTAAAAGGTGCAATGAAAGGGTGTTCTTTCCTGAGGTGAAAATAAAACAATACTGATTTCTTAACGTTCGCCTCTGTTAATGGTTCACCAATTAAGTTGTTACCTTTAATTGTTGGAACCGTTCTTGTTATCGGTCATAATGAAAGTAATACTACTTATTGATTCTTACTGTTTTCATCACTTGCGTTATATTATGATTTTTTTAACGTTGCTTTTAAAAGGTTACCTAGCGAACCAGTTGACTAAAGCTGCAATGCAACTCTATATAAAAATGCATATGATATTTGAATGAATAAATAAAGAATGGTAGCAACAATGAGAGCTCAGGTTCAGTAGTATATAATACGTGAGGTGCGACGTCGTCGGCGGAAATCCAATAAACTGGTCGCAACACGTGCACTCTACACGTTTGCTTCTTCGCGCCACTCTCAGCGTGCTACTAACACGCTCTCTGCTCTCTACATACGTATACCTACGAGTGTCTGTGTGTTATCTAGGGCACCTCGCCTCACTTTGTTGTGTTCTCTCGCACAATATTGCCTTCTTTCAGTGGTAGTTGACGCCGGTAACCTTATTTTCATAAAACCTACTGAAAATTTTTAGGAAGTCTGCGTCAGTAGGAAACTTTCCGATAATGTGATTTGATGTTTGTTTAGTAGTACGTTACGTCCAATAACTAGTTTCTGTGTGTGTGTGTAGAGGTAGCGAGGACTCCTCGTAAATCTTACATCCGTCGATGTTATCTCGTGTTATATCCAAAAGGTTTGTTATGGAAACGAATTTATAAAGCAGATAAGATATTTTTAGGGCTCCCTCACTGTCCGACGCCTGCCGGAGCGCAGGACTAAACAAATTGAACATGTAGGGTAAGATCACCGATACGGTTGTATACGAAAGGGTTACTACTTCATGCCTTGACCCATGATCGCTCCTTGCCGACGAGCCACTCTCTATTACATAAACTAACATGCTCGCATGCAACCAACATATATCTATTCACTATATCTCTACTCACTGTGTATTTATGTTTTGGGGATATATTAAATCTCTGCCTTGCATGCAGCTAGTGCGTAATAGTTATGATATTGTATACAGAGTTCCATCAATTACAAATCAAAGCTCTCGCGTCATTCAGTTCATGGGAGTGCATGGAGCGTAGTTTAGAATGATGTTAGAACCCCTGCTTGTGTCTCCCGCCTCATAGAAACTACTTTCTATTAAAACAGGAGTTATATTTTTTGTAATACAAAACAAAATACAAGGTCACAGTGCTCTTAACTACAACACAAACTACATTGTTATTCAGTAGAGAGATGTGTCACATGCTAGCTTTACTCTTACTTGCTAAGATGATATAATATGGTGACTGTTTATCTGTCTGTCTGTGTGCTTCACAAATATAATTGTGTTATATTGACACTTGACAGGGCAGACAGGTGACACGCGCACGCTGTCACGTGACGTGACACACGGTGACGTCACAAGCGACACACTAACTTTTATAGAAAGTGTATTAATGAGTCGGAGATATCGAGCTGCGAATATATTAGTTATTTACAAACTTTACTAAGTACAACTTGTTTAAGTATTTATATATTGAAGTAACAAAGAGACGCGTCTCTTACTAGATAACACTAATTTAGTAAATATTATGTGTATAGATCACTCATTCCAATTGTTATATTAAAAAGAAATTGGAGGACACCAAAATTAATTATCAATATTGTCCGGTGTCGTCGCACGAATAAGAAAACTAAAAAGTGAAGTGAATACTAAACGATCACATTAATAAAAATACTAAAAATGATTCTTATTTTATCTGACTTTTGCACAGATGTAGGTCTGTAAATAGCTTTAAAATAGGTATCTATAAATCTTAATAAATTAAGTATAAATTCTTTCTTAAATATTTTTCCTAATGAAAAGAAAAATTGCATTGCAGTCAATGCAAATTTTCTCCATCATTAGTTATGTCATAGAGTATTATGAAACAGTGTAACAAATCCAAATGAGTAGATAATGGTGTGTGAAATCAATTCCGCGTAGAGATCTAACCGTGTCCTCTACGAGTACACCGCGCGTGCCGGCAGAGCTCATTACACAGACCACTTGTCAAAGCGTTACCAACTCGCGGTATCATAAACATGTGCCTACCCCACCATGGGTAATACTCATTATTAGATTCATTACATGATATAGTGTATATACTGAGTGTGATTTATCTAACATTACAGCTATAGTTACTACAGACTATAGCTATACTATGACGTATTCATTTTCACCTTGGCTCTAGATCCAATTATGTTTTCAACTTTTATTTTGTCGTGGAGACAGCAACATTTTCAGAGATTTGTTAAAAATCTATAACAAAAGAGTTTATAATGGTATGTAGTTTTTAACTGATGTATGTTTGTATGTGTTGGTATTCGTAGCGGTGAACATAATCGTAGTACAAACAGTTGTGTTGTAGCTAATCCCGGCGCGTGTCCACAGCGAGCAGGCGCTCAGTCGCGCGGACGCACGGCTTAGTGCACCCACCACCGCTTCACACTACACTACGCACCGATCAGACTAACATACTGACTCACAACTACTCAACTGCACTAACACGGATTGTTTCTGTACTGCCTCTATAAACAGACAGCTGAATCCTGTCTACTGTAATGCCCATTTATACATACTGAAGAAGCTTAGAACATGTTACGTATTTTCTGTTCAACGTCACATTGGAAATGAGGTTTCATAAAATATAACTACTTCACTTAGTACGTGAGGTTTTGTTACATGCAGCTGTAATGATGCTAAATGTATAAGTATATAAATGAATACTCCATATATTTTTCCAAAAGTGAGTACATCAACAAGCTCGAGAGATCAAGTCTCTGTGGACGTTAAACATCATCACTAATAGTCATTAATCAATGAACATTACTTGTAAGACATTTGTAATATCCGCACTGATCATTACTTCTCACATTATTATACTAAGACTTGTATACTTTACTAATGTAACGTGTCAAATCTGTATAATGAATAACGCTATGAATGACTTACAGGTAATACATTTATATTAACGTGAAGTTTTTACTGTATTGCTTATCTACAAAATATCAGCTCTTATCCCCTTAATAGACATACACACAACGGCGCTACCTATAATAATATTAACAAACGTAAAAAAATAAGTTAATTATTAAAGTAAAATAACAATCGTACGTTGTACAAGGCAATATGTAATTTTCATGTTAATCAGATAATGATAATAAGTGTAAACGTCATCATAATGATTGCAATAACAATATAATGTGAGTCAGTCGGCAGCTCAGACATACAATCAGCGCATCGCACGCCACGCGCCGAGGAGGAGTGCGTCTGTGAACTAGCCGAATTACGTATTTATTCGCATCCGGAATTCGGCCTACATTCTCGAGTCGTCCCTTTATAGGCGGAGGACATGCCAGCGCGCCGGAACCTGCGGCCTGCTGGCCCACTGCCATAGTAAAAAATGAATGGGATAAAGTAGACGAGTAATTGAAATCGGCTGAAGCGACATCCCCCCACCTCACACCATTCCGCCACCCGTGCGAGCCTGACTGAACAAGGAAGTTAACTTGGACAATAGTAAGTCTAAACGACGCTCCCTTATTATTTCTTAAAGTATTTTTTGTAATAAAAGTCTGTTTATTGTACTTAATTAGTATAAATCTGAATAGCAGGGACAAACTTCCTATTTTGTTGAACCTTCTAAACGATGAGCTTTTATTACTGATACGACTTGACGTCATTTTATATAAACACAATATTATTATAGTTAATATGAGGTGATCGAATAGATCGTATGTTACATACTTGTATGTAAGTAACACAATGTATTATTGAATCTGTGAGCGAGGTGTATGCTCGTGAGGGAGTCGTTACCGTGCGGTTATATTAACTTAGTGGGTATTAGTGATGTGGTGACATTGTTCCCGACAGGGCGCGGCTCGCGGTAATCCCGTCCTTATATTAAGTGAAGCATCCTCGCTCATCCCGCGGGATACAATCTGATAACTCTCACCTCACTACTAAGTGAACCCTAAACAATGATCTAACTATACTTACTATATTGTATTATGTTACATTTCTTTGTATTTCAAATACAGAGCGTCACATGGTGGATTGAAAATCAATTTTCCAACACCAATGGATTTCAATTCGTAAGTTCTTATTTTTTTCTATACAAAGTTTATATTGGTGGTGATAACTATTATTCGACAGTTACAGCATGACATAACATCCAGGCGCATCCTAGTGCAGAGCAGACGCAGTTAGCCTGTAATTCTATTGTCTTGTTAACCGACAGTATACGACAGATACTTCCCTACACATTTACTTATTTGTAGTGTTTTAATGAAGCTCGTTCAGAGGAAGCTCACGTTGAGTTGTCCATATAAGAGGTTGGTGCTCTCAGCCGTGTGCCGCACTAATCAATTATCGCATGTTGCCGAGTAGTACCTTCTAACACAATATGAAAAATGTAGTCGCAATAACAGATATTGTTTCGCTAATAACGTATAGTTCATTCTGTTATTTATGTCCCCCCGTCCCCTCCCCTCCCCTCCCTGGCGTGGTGTCCTGTGCCTCCTCGCGTGACATGTTGTGACATTATAGTTAAGTGATTACCAATAACACTTAGTGGATGATTCGCGGACTCCTCTCCTGTATTATTTATTGAGGTATTGTTTGCTAACTTGTGACTAAGTGAACTAACAGATAAACAATCATTCATAACTATCTGATATAACATCTTTCTATTTGTAAGTAATGTTTATACATATATGTAGCTCTAACTTTTAGATAATATTCAGAGAACAATTTTATATTTATTAGGAAAAATATAGTACATAAGTATGCTCTGATTAGTTTCAGACTAGATGGCGTTGTATTTTGTGTTATTTTGGCCTCTACTAAGAAATAAATTTGTAATATATGAAAATAATAGCTGTAGAGATCAATATATGCGAGAGTGAGGGGTACAAGATCCGCTAGTTTCACTAACTTAGTTATCTGCCAATCCGAGATAGTAGACCCTTCTGAGATCAAAGAGACGCTACGTCGCAGCCTCGCGGGGACCTCGCCGCGGGGGAGGAGGGGGGGGGGAGACTTACATCGCGACGATTGAGCAAAATGCGCTCTAAGTACCTCCTAGTTCTCGAGAGTGCATCTTAGGTACACGATTATGACGCTCTGTGACGTCATAAAACTGTCACAAACTAATTTGTGTTCAGCGAAGTTCATGTTGGCGACAGAGACACCACACAGATTTAAGGTCAAGAACACACTCAGATAAAGAAACAAACTAAACTATACAATCGTTTCACTTATTTAGATAAACGAGTATCGTAGCGTAATAATAAGATAAGAGTAGCGTAGCGAGATAAAAAGACAAAAGAATACTAGGTATTAGAGTGGTGCAGAAGCTGCAGTGTCTACAAGAGCAGTTATGTGTCAGGGACGTACACAGTTACTTGAATAACACAGATGTACGTACAGTACACGATGCACAGCTCTGCACTGGATCTGTTTACACAACATCACTGCATGGATACAATAGTGAAGATTCATTATAACAACACACATAAACAATTGTGAGCAAAATGCATAAAAAGTTGTCAAATTAATTGAAACAATATAACGTATATTTTATAAAAATATATGAAATTAACACAACACCAAAACTGCACCAAACATTTCTGTGTACATTCTGATTTATATTTTCTGATTTATATATTAGTATAATTATAATAAATTACAAAATTACATAAATTACAAAATTATCTTACAGGCTATTTAGATTTTATAAAGTGGTGAAGTCATCTGTAGCCGAACTAGGCAGAGCCTGTATATCGGCTATCAGAGCCCAAACCACTCGTGTATTATAGATTAGTAGCCAATTTAAATTATTCATTTTAATATGGTACAAGTTTACAATTTTAACTTAAATTTAGAGGCATCACATTGTTTATTTATTTAGTATTACATATGATTTCTTTATACAAACAAAAAGGCATAGATAATTTTAAGGGGATATAATATAATATATATAATTTTAAACAGTGTTTGCATGCGGGCCCTCTTATTTGTGTGGGATGTGAGTGTACGTGTGTTTAAGAGGGTGTGTGTGTATTGTGTAGTGTTTTGTTTTGAGTAAGTACAATAATATAAGTATTTATAAATTTTGTCATAAAAGACGAGTTTTTGTTAAATTTTTTATTATGTTGCTATATGTAAAATTTGTTCAGTTTGTTCATATGTCAGGCTTCTTAAGTAATCAGTAATTACTGAACTAATTAATTACACTACAAGCCTCCTCTACGGACTTCCATTTTATTCGATCCATGGCTTCTGTCTGCCAATAATCTTTTTAATCCAATAATTATACTTTATTTATTATTAAGACAAGACCGTTAGTTAATATTGCTTAGTACCTACGTAAGGAAGATATGGAGTGAAAATAAGATAAGCTGAATGTTCGCATGACAGCGCGACCTATAAACGTGTGAGTATACGTTGAGTGTTCGCGTTATATGAGTCGTGAAATTACGTCAAATCTGCTTACCTACTGCTGACGCGAGCGACACGAGACGCGTCTAGTTATAACATAACTTTTGAGATCATTCTGCTAAATTACTTTACACGCCGAGTGTTAATACTTTACGCGAGTGTTTGTAACAACTACAGAGACCTCTAGTGCCCGTATGAAGCAGTAATGCTGAAGTTTATAGTCTGAGTTTGAACTTGTTACTGTAGCCAATATAAAATGTGGTAAATATTTCCTACGTTAGTAACAGGCAGTAGGAAAAGCTGTATTTTAAAGTACTAAATTACCCAGAATTTTTGTTGACCTAATTCACGAAGTTTATAATAATTGCTTTTATTAAATGATAAATAATTATGTGTAATACTCGGCGTACTTTGCTTTCTTTCACGTATCATATAAATCATCGCCAATCACACCCATTCTTATAAACAATGTAATTTTTAAAGAACTTATTAAAACAACGCGTCTAATGAAAGCGTTGTTCATGGTTGATCAAATTTGTATGAAAAAAATACAGATTTTGATCTGACTGACCTTTAAGTTGGTGAAGACAAGACTGAGTTCCGTGGTGATCAACATAAACAAAATAGAACCGAATTAAAGTTTCCTCGTTGGAGAGTCGTGACGTCAGAAAATGTTGTTTCTAGTACACGATAGTGTCGAATAGTACAAGTATGACAAACAATGTATCACACAAGTAACATGAACACATGGTTGTTGTGCACAGTCTACTAACACGCAGACCTACCTACGCGCAGATAGTACACGCTGGTCACTCACACCGACACTGAACTATGTGCGCCATTCGTTTTGTTCATCGTAGCCTAGCCTCTACTAAGTACTTACACTAGGTTTCACCTCGCAATACTCAACACCGCACCGTGTTTACCAATTCTACTTCTAACTACTACATATTTGACTAGTAAAAGTTTATTAAAACTTTGCCAAAACAACAGATATTTAATTAAAACTTAACACAGACAGTATTTCGTTTAACGTTTCATATTTATTTTTATTTCCCAACAGAGAAATAATAATTGTTACGATTATAGCTCGACGCGCATTTTAATCTGTGAAACATTTGCACATAGAATTGGCAATTCTAAGTGTTGAGATAACGCGGAGTACCAACGTAACGAAAATTATATAATTATTAACATCGTGACATTACTGACTTACACTTGCTCATGTTCTTGTAAACTCACTCAATAGAACACACTAGAGCAGCTCGAAACATCTTCCCTATAATATTATAGAATAATACAGAATCTAATATAACTGACTCCGTGGTATGTGGTTACACGTTTGCTTAACCACATTGCACAAAATAGAAGCTACAGTAATCTATAAGTGATATTAATATTATAATCTGTGAGGGATAAAGCAACGTTTTAAGGTTTATGAAAGAGCCCTAATAGTCGTTATGATAGCAAGGAAGAACCATCCAAATATTAAAACACTATTAAAATATGTGAATATTAAACTACATACGAGTAGGTTTTTTATAACATTATTATAAATTCACTATAAAATCTTATTTACATGTTAAATTTAAATTCACCTTCAAACTTAACGTAGAGATGTTTTTTATGACGAGTGCTAAGTGTGTGTGTGTGTGTGAGTAGTTGGTACGTAAGAAGGAAAGTAATGATATGTTAGCAGCGCGTTCTCGTAAAACTTGAGCTCAACCTTCATCGCTCTTAATACTTGATGCAGCATCGCACAGGATTTACTTTAGTTTACTAGTTGCGCCGCGCTGCACTCGCCAGCGCCACGCACACAATACACTACTGTGTCAGTGAGCATACTATGACAAACGTATACCTAACATCTGCAGGTGGTTAAGTGATTACTGAGCTGAGGTATAACTTAAGGTGGTAGAGACACACGTTACACGTCATCTGACCCAGTTTAGTTAATGAGTAAATAAATAATATTCTATCATAAGTATCTTTTTGCAAGAATATTCACAATTATTAAGGTAGGTTAGAGATTTTAGCACGAATGAATGCTTGAAGGTTTATAGAAATTCTAATATATTTTTTTTTTTCGGATGGAAGTAATGACCACCAAGTGCTCATCATAAACAATACAAGTAACTTATGAGCTCCACATGGCACACTACAGCGCGCACACACGATCTGACTGCATCAGTATGTTGACACAAGTACCTCACATAACATACGACTAATGTGTGTTTGTACTGAGCTCGTAATATTACACCATCTCGTATAATTATGTTTGTGTAGCTTTTAAATGTTCGCGCGAGGCTGCATTAACGTCTGCGTCCGTTGAACGTTCATCACGCGCTCGACACACGCTACTGATTATACTATTACTTGTTCTAGACGATTTCGAGGATATGCTCACACTAAGTGAGTGCAAACTTTTACTATTCTAGTAACTGTCTAGTCACGTGAAGTCTAGAGGAACAGAATAATTTGGGATAAAATTCTTTAACAAACCATCTGATTTATTCTTTTTTTTTTTTTTTTTTTTTTTTTTAAAAAGACAACTCCCGCACTAGGGAGCATGCCCTGTGTCGCGGGGACTTTTACAAACATCAATTAACGGACACATAGAACACCCAGACTCAGGACAATAATTTGTGGATCTCACAAATTATTGTCCTGCGTGGGGATCGAACCCACAACCTCATGCGCGGCAGCCGCTGGCTCTACCGGCGCGCCACCGAGGTCACCACATTAAGATATTACACATAATATTATTAACATTCTGATGTGATCGCAAAGTTATCGTTCAATCATTAATCTTCAGACATCAAACTGCGTAAAATAGTAAGTCCTTTTTTCTTCCGAAAAGTGATGCAGGGACAAACGCTGAAGAGAAACATTAGCGTATTGATAAGTTGAGGCCACGAGCGGGTAAAGTACGCCAGGTGCGAGGGTTTTACACTCAAAGAAGTGTTGTGAACATGTAGGCAACGATGCGTGTTTATTGTAATGTTTCCTCATCTCTATCCTCACAAGTATGTACCTACTTTATATTATAAGCACCGAGTGTGCAGAGCCCGTGCACCGCACTCCAACACGACGACATCTCGCCTAATTTGTTTCTCAAAAATAATTGTGTTATTTGCGACTTTCATATTATTATTACATTATGAACATTGTACACACAGGCTTACACAAAATTACTTAATATTATTTAATAAGTTCCACGTATGTTACATGTCCTTGTTTGTGATAATAATTTACATGATCAAGATCACAAGGTGGTTACTGCTCTTAGTACGTCGTGTAAATAAAGTAACTAATCTATCTGAGCTACCCTCAGCTCACACAATTGTGACCTACATTTAAGTTGAAGGAAAGAACGCCGCAAAAACCGGATACCGACGACATAAGTCATCTAAAAGCCATACAAAAAAGTTTCTCTCAGCTTATATTGGAGTCGGACGAACGTCGCAAACTTGCGCGCCTCTCTGCTCTCATATACCTACAGTCACTTGATGAGAACTTTTCTACAACAGAATAACTCATATCTAATGTTACATTACAATTAAGTACATTGATGTCGGTACGTAATGCTGGTAAGCATGCTTATTACATTTAGTTATGATATTGTTGGGTATTCATGCAGCATTAGTGGCGGGGCACTCGACATCAAACGTTTCAAACATAATTATGAGTAGAATGGTCGGCGGCGCTAATGCGACAATTAGTCGCATGTTGTACTCACTGCCGCTGGATATGATCGCATACTAATGTCACTAGAGCTAGTTTAATAAGGTGCGTGTGTGTGCTAGTGTAGTGTGACGTCACAGTGAACTGAACGAGCGCTGGACGATGTGCGCGCGACGTTTATGTCGCGTGGCGCTGATTTACATCGCGATGTCGCACAACACAACACGTTACAATAGTGCCTACTCTAACATTAATACACTATATATGTTTTTGTTGTTATGTTACATCTAAACTTGTTCTATATAATATTTATACTACATAAACTGTGTCTGCAACAACGCTATTAAGTTCATGATACATTGTGTTGTAACAAAGCTTACCTATAAATTGATTAATACTAAAGTTGTAGCTTATCTTGAGATGTGAGAGCTTGCTCTCGCAATGCAGAGATATTATATCAATGTGAAGCAGATAACCTGCCTACATCTACATGTGTGTGTGTGTGTTTGTGTGTGTGTATGAGTAGTGTGTGTGTGAGGACACGTGAGGGGTCGCAATAAACCGTATTGCTCAATTATGTCTCTTAGTCATTGATATTCCGCAGAGCAGCTCTCAGTACCTACATACGTCATCTACCTACGTCTTGTACAGTCAGCGTCAGATATATATAGTCAGTCAAATATATTGTAGAAAAACAAGGTATATATACCCACCAAACCTCTGACCAATTTGTGAAAAAAAATGTCAATAAGTTTTAAGCCGTACAAGTGACCATTAATATCTGATCATTAAACAAATTGACTGTTTGACTCATAAAACAATAAATGTTCAGATATTAATGGTTACTTATGGGTGTAGAACTTATTGACATTTTAAATAGTTCAGAAGTATTTGATCGCCTTGTCTGCACGATATATCTGATGGTGAGTGTACATAGCGCGGCACAGTTTGCTAATGCCTCCCTACAGCGGAGCGTGCTCGCACTTCTGCCTCCGACCGATCTGAACCCTTGTTGAACGCCTCAAACACCCAAATGTGTTTTCAAACGCGTACCCTTCATTTTGTACAAGAGAATATATATTCGCCGCTCAAAGAACACCGACTTATAGATCATTTAGTGTAATTTGACGCAGAAAAGGGAAAATAGCTGCGTTCGCTATTTAGGACGCAGAGTCATGGACGATGTGTCATCGAATCCTTGGGTTCCTCGAGGGACGTACCTTTAGTGATGGCTATAAGTTAAACTTTATCTTTTTATTCATCACTTTCACTTTTTAGCTTTTGTACGAGCTGATAGTGCAAGAGCTTTTTATATTTTTTAAAATTTTTAAATGCATTTCAAATTAAACAAACATTTTTGTTGCTCTAATAATATTTTAAAGACGAAGTTTGTAACTTCTTCACTGTTAAACAACTTTACATATTTTATTGTGGTTGTATATTTTGTGGGTGTGTATATTGTGTGGGTTATATATTTGGTGTGGTTGTAGTTGATATTTGTTCATGTGTAATATGCCACATTCCCCAGGTTTTCTTGGTTAAATATAAAACCACCCATTTACTTGCACAAAAAATATGTACTACGGAATTAATCCCGGCAGAACATAATATAATGTATTATCTATTCGTTTAATGTCAGCCCAAAGTAACGTTTTCACGTGGACGAAGTCGCTGGCAGCTAGTAGTTAATAAGTCGATACAGTAGAATACAGTTAGCTCACAAGATTAAGCACTACAATGTTGTATAATGTTGTATCGTTATATGATTAGTGTCGTCTGGGATGATCCCTGAGCTGCGCCTAGCGCTCGACAATATGGATTAGCTCAACATTCATAACAAGATATGACTTAACTGTACCCAGGATACCTACAGTAAACACTTAGCGGATTATTACGGCTTCATCAACTTAGAGTAAGACTGTGTTGTGGGTTTGGGATCAGCAGAGCTAATAAGTTAGTAACCTTCAGAAGTATTGAGAACTATATCTTTATCTGACTTTTAGGACAATAGTTACTTAAGTATAATATTACTTTATGAAAAATATATTCTGAATTATTTATTAAATTGTTAAATTTTTGTTAAATTTTTTATTGAATTTTATTTTACTTTATTCCAAATTTTATTAATTTTTTATTAAATTGTTAAGTTTTTATTAAATTTTATTGAATTTAAAATTATACTGTATTCCAAATTTTATTGTTTTTTAAACTTAATTAATGATTCACGTAATAGAATTGCATTATTTTTTACATTTATAAAAAAAGTAATTGCAATCTATATTTAATTGATTAATGTTAATATTGTGTAATGTTTTGCTTGCCGTGGCAACTTGTAATTGAATCAGCACTGTTGCTTGAGCCACCAAATATTGTATCTCTAATTGTCTTTGTGTTTGATTCGTAAGTTGTCCTAATTATAAATAAATAAATAAATGAATACAAAAGGACAGTGTTGATGAGCTTATGTTGTTGCCACGCAAGAAGCGGCAGCCTCGTATCACACGCATATGAACATAATACGACGTATACGGCTAATGATTGTTTGTATTTTAAACGAGTTCCCTGAACTGATGCGTTATTGCTAAAGTTGTATCATTTTGGAAACAGAATAAATAAAGTTTGTTTCATTGCACACACTTTTATCAAGTTATTTGACCCAATTTGAAACAAAAACTACAATAAAAAGCTAAAAATAGAATAAAACAATGTAAACTAACTAACAAACATAGTTTATAAGGTTTTAGTTCTCATAAGAACTTTTTTTTCCACTTATTATGTCTCTTATAAATGTACGAGAAGCAGATTATATCATATTATTATATAACATAATGACGTTATGGTATGATTCTCGTGGCTCGTGAGATAACGAACATTAGCTCATTGAAGATAAAAGTTAGTCTTCATTAACAATTTAGTATTATTCTATGCGATGAAATGTTCCTTATATTAATTTAGCTCAGTATAAACGTTCGTTATGTATAATGAGTGTTTGTTCAGGTGGTGGTGTGGGTACGACAGAGTAGTGTCCACTACCGACACACTCGTACACCGGATAATATTAAGAGATAAAATGATAAGATAATTGAGTGAGTGAAGCTGGTACATTGTCACACGCAGCGGTTCCGACTAGCAGCTAACATTCATACTGATATTTGTTAATTCCCACACCAGTACCGGGAACACGTTACGTCAGGGACTGTACGTGTCGTGTGATAATGTTAGTGTCAGTTCTACGTTAAATGTTACCACACTATTCTAAAAATTTAGCATTTATAAAAATTTAAATAAAGTTATGTTTTATAAACTTATAATATGAAAATTAATTATTTTCGAGTGGTAGAGCCATGTCGTCAGTCTTTGGCTGCGGCACGCATGGGCAGGCTCGTCCGGTGAAATAACACCCTCTCACAGAAAATCGGCGTAAAATAGTAGTGCTTGTCACTGCTGTGTTTCGTCCGGTGAGTGAGAGTCCGGTTGCCCATTCCCACTCCCTTTACTTCCCTTTTAAAAGGTCGGCAACGCACCTGTGATTCCTCTGGTGTTGCGGGTGTCCATGGGCGGCGGTGATCACTTACCATCAGGTGACCTGCGGGCTCGTTTACCTCCCATCATATAAAAAAAAATTAAACTATCAAGTAGAATTGGTTTTAATTACCGGGAACATTTACAGTCAGATGAAACAGTGATATGCAATCAATATCTCTGTGTGGTGTGTTGTAAATGACAACAGAGAGAAGATGTCGCCTTCATGAACACGGCGGGCGGCGCGCGGGGCGCTAGCGGTCAGCAATACGAGAGAGCGATCAGAATCCAAGCGGGATTAGATCATAGATAACAATATGTGGCTTAGATTACATTAAACTGACTAACTAGTACATTTTATTACTGAGCAATACAGTGTGCGACATTGTTAAGAGGTAAAATATTGAAGCATTCTGGTTATAGAATTATAGAATACATTGTATAATGTATTTATTTATATAATATACACAACTATAATCTAATTATGGAAAAAAAATACATATAATGCTTGACTTCTTCAGGAGTATTTTGATCGTGTAAAACATTTTAAAGGCGATTTACCTCACTGCGCTTGGAACATGCAGGCAGCTCTGCGTACTGAGATATATTAAGTAAAACTGGAGGTACCAATTTAGTGCTACAGATCAAGTTGCACTACATATAGCTACAGAGAGCTCGAAAGTAAATGATCTCATACTCTCATTTGCTATGCTTTATTTTAATAATTTTTAGCGGTTTTGCGAAAAGTAAGTCCATTTTCACTCTTTCAGGGTGTACATAAGCATAGCGCATACATTTTAACACGAGGTAGGGCATAGTTCTACGAGGCAGAAACAAAAAAATCATCGAAAAATGTCCATCCGTTTGGGAAAAATGACCATTTCAGTTTTTGCACTTTTACCATTTTTCGTCGTATGCGCCATTGTTATGAACACCCTGTGTATGACTAAATATTAAATTAAATATGCCGGTAGCTCGATTCTAAAAATAAGTATCGGGATGTGATTTAGTTAGTCGATTGTTCTCACTAGTTAGTATTGTCGCTACTTATAGACGGGTTATATTAATTCGGAGTGGAGTACCACTCTACTAATGTGTGGTTTTATGTTTGAATGGTTCAGTAACTTCGCATGCATCGCTTTAATGATATGAATAGGGACTTCGAACATCGCGGTTTCGGTCGACCATTCCCCGTCCGCTATTTCAATGCCCATTAACGAGAGCCTCTGTTATATTTTTTGCCGGAAAAGGCTGTGAGTTGGAAATGTAAATTTATATAGATGATATGTTTGAATAGATCAAACTCAGGACGTAGGTTTTACAAATTATCTGCCATCTTGTAAGTTATTATCTATCTGGTAATAAAACTGATGTTTTTCTAGTCAATATCGATCAGACGTTTGTTTAACTGTCCACAGTGCAAAGAGTCAAACTGAGATGCTACCAGGCGGCTGGTTAAAGAAGTGATGCTTTTACGCAGAATAGCAAAGTTCTGAAATAGACTAATTCCTACACTGATTTATCCTTGACTGTATAATATACACTAATTCGATGTTTAATTTCACATAGTTATACCTTGTCACACATCATATATTCATAAATAACCACATATTATTTAGGTAAAAGACGCAATGGCTGTTTCAAAAGTTTATAGGCACATGAAATAATTTGTTGATATGTTCGATAATAAAACGTAAAAGAACGTATTATATTTTATTACAACAGTACAGACGTCATCGTATTGCTTATATTATAGGTATATTTATGTGTATACCTAAGTACGTTCACTAACACAGCTGCAGTAACATTACAGACAATTACGGCCTGCTCTAGTGATGAAGGGAAACTCTGCCTATTATTACTTTTTCCAGACTAACTCTTACAGGGTTTTTGCTTTTCAAGTTTACTCTCGCTACTTTTAGTAGGGAAAATATCTGCAAGGTTTTCTTTAGTCAGGTTCTACGACCACCATACCGTGGGGTGATAAAGAGCAGTGACACTTACTCTGTCATTACATCAAGACGTAAAACATAACGTTTATGTATGTGTATAATTAAAGCAGTTAATTTAGAAAGGAAGTAATCGCGTCCCACGCTTCATCAACTGACACGTGATTACTTTTCAAACGGTTCCTCTAGGCACGTCGCACTGTTGTAATCTGTGACCACGACTCGACCTAATGAGATAACAGCTGTAACTGCGATCAACTGGACCCTCCAACCGACCGCTGACCCCATGAGAAAAACTTTCTCACTGTTAATTATGTTATATACGAGTATGTCTCTGAGACACATGACAGTTATTACAGTATTCTATATAAAAGTTAATAATATACGTTCAACACATATGAGTAGGAGAGTTACGGACTAGAAGTAACTATAAAATGTCTCACTTGTTCTTAGCGTTTTGGAACATATTATTATTATTGTTATGTGATTAGTACTGCTGTAGTCCTCAGATATGTTCTGTAGAATGATTATTTTGATTTAGGTGTATGTACCTACTCTCTATCTGAAGAAAGTAAATAATCAAGAGACGCTGCCTGAAGCTTATACTCAGTGAGTGTAGTATGTGCAGTATAATGTGTACATTAATATGCATTTTACTAAAGTTCTTGCAAACTGTTACAGTTTTGTAACGTATGTTGAGCATTTCTGTAAGTGCTGTCAGTATTGCGGCGACATTACTTTTATAATAAGTATGCAATATTTCAGTGTGAACAGGTGTACTGTTCTTCCGCGTGCTGGGAAACATAAGCGATGCTACAGATATAATATGATGAGTATTTTATTAACAAATATTTATAATATATACACATCCCACTTTAGCCGATATAATTGTCTAATCTTCATATACATTGCCATATTAATTTGTATATAGTTTGTAATAGGTAGGTATTTACTTTTATATTTTGCACCTAATAACAAGAAGTAATTTTAAAAATAATTGAGTGAGCTCTTTTATAATTATTGATAGTAGCTAACGATGCAAAATAAACTAGTTTTCTAACCTGCGCGCTCTGTATTGTAGCTTATTTAAAAAGTAAATGATATAAAGTTGGTTCGGCGCCATGGAAGCGGGCCCTCATTACCGCGAGGAGCGAACTACAAAAGGTAAAGAAATATAAAAGTACAATCCACTGAAAACGTTCCTAATTTATTATTGCACAGAATTGATACTGTTTAACTTGTATGTATATGTGTGTTTGTTTGTTTGTTTAGCTTGTGGCTTAAGTGATAAACTATATCAAATTATAAACAAAAATTGACAAATATAATGTAACGTTCAACAATCGCAATAAAATGTATTCGTATATTATATCGTTCGGGTTTAAGTTGAGAAACGCCAGGAAGCCCCGGCTCTCACCCAATTTGTAAGCTTCGATATCCGCTTCGTATAATAAATAACTTACAGATCGGTACATGACGTATTTTAGTATATTTGCGGCAACTTCCCGTCTCCTCGGTCGAGCACACGCCACACTCCTACACTACATACGCCACTGTTACACACTTGCTTGTACACTTTCGACCTGAACGTAATGATTCTTGAGAATTTTAGTTTTAAACATTTCTCTAACAATGATACCCTTACATTGATTTATTTAATGTAGGTATACTATTTCCTAATAGTATTAATTACTAAATCCATACTAATATTATAAATGCGAAAGTAACTCTGTCTGTCTGTCTGTCTGTTTGTTACTCTTTCGCCTAAATGGCTACACGGATTTTGATGAAATTTGGTACAGACAATCTTTAGACCCTGAGAAAGAACATTAGGCTACTTTTTATTAACAAAAAAAAATTTTTTTTTTTACAAACACATCGTATGTTTTACCATTTGGAAATTTTTACCAGAGTGGGGGTGAAATAGGGGTTGAATTGAAGATAAGACAGTAAATCTTGGTACGTAGGCTTTTTCTACAAACGGAATTCCCAAAATTTGAACTATATGGATTCGGAACGGGAACTACAAAGCCAAACTCACATTCACTTCTTTCTCACTCACAACAAATTCTGATTCTGATTGACAAAAACTAATTTCACGCGGGCGAAGCCACGGGCGGAAGCTAGTTCGTAATATAATTCATTGAAAATTTAGAAATTATCATTCTTTTTTTTACAATAATCTTCGTATTAGGGCTCTTCCAACGTAGCCGTTTCGTGCCGTACGACTGCCAAGGTTTTTCGAACAGCAAAAGCAACGTTCGTTTGTTTGCATACAAATCAAACAAACGTTGCTTTTGCCGCTTGAAAAACGCACGGCTGCCGTACGGCACGAAGTTGCTTATTTGATAGAGCCCTTACGTTCGTTTGTTTTTCATATGAGATTTTCTCACAGAAGATTAGACCTTGGCGTCAATTCTGCTATATGTAGAGCCTTCATTCACAATGTTGGATCTCCTGCAAGTATATTTGACCATATGAAACTATCACGATTGTAATATATGAACCGATGAGTTGACCCTCTTCGAAGCAGAAAACTATTTTAGTAATATAATTAAGTTCACTAAATCTCTAAGATAGAGAAATATTGGTTGAATGATTTTTTGTACAATATGGGCTCTCAGAAACGTTTGTGTCTTCTATTGATTTAATTTAGTTGAGCTGATAAAGATAGTGAGTTGTGTAACAGATGTATATCTGATACACGGGTACAAGCACACAAACATACACACAGGTACACATAGAGTATATTCGCTAGCACAACTGCGCAACTTTTATGCGCTCGTTCATGTCCGTGGGTTAATGTTCCGTGTAATGTGTCTGTGAGATTGATTACAACGATTATTATAAATATTTACTCAAACTGTAGCTTTAATTAAAATGTTTAAAAGTGGACGCTATGTGCTAACTTATATTTTGTGATAATGTTAATGTTCGTGAGCGCGTCATCATGTACTAGTTGATGTTGTGAAGCAGTTAGTGATGCGCATCACGTGGGTCGTGTCAGTGTAACCAGCGACTACGTGTGGAGAGCGACGCTCAGACCAGGCGAGCAGCAGAGATTCGATGTTGTTCTACATTTCGTCAACTTGTATAGTACCTATATTATGTTATAGTTAACATAATGTGTAGATAGCTAGCACCATAGAGTATAATCTGACAGAATATGACACTAATTAAAATTTCATGGGCGTACATTCTGTCAAACATTTATTTCAATATTTGGTCAAGGTCTGAATCCCTAACATTTATAGAAACTGAATTATTCAAATTGAACACTAGACTTGTGGGAATAGCTGTACGTATGTATCAAAGTCCCAACAGGGTCGTAGAACTAGACCCTTACCTACAGGTTAAAGTTTAGCCTGTGATTTTATTTGCTTGTTTATAAGTTCTGTAAATTTTATTACTATTGCATACTATGCTACAGCAAAACATACCACTATAGAGAAAGAACTACATACGCACACACACACCATTTCACTTTAAATACGGTTGTAATTAAAATACATACTCGTATAATGTGTTGTAAAAGCTTGCAATCTTTACCTTACATTTTATATACTATGCATACATATATAGTATGAAGTAGTTATAAACAGTTTGGTTATTTTAATACAACAAGCATTTAATACCATAAAGGGACGTTATCCTATTTAGAGTTGCCAAACTAGAAAATGTAAGCAAATATTAACACAAATTAAATAGTAGCAGGGACTCGTGTATTAGTTGTGGTTACTTTATACAAATATTAGTACAGGTTTAACTTGTAAACTACTCACTATGTTGTGTAGCTCAACTTTACATACTTTAATACGATCATAAATATATTTTATACATCTACCGCGACATTATTATAAAAGCATTCTCACAATCTCGTCCTGTGGGTCTCAGAAGAGTTGGCAAAAGCAATTTTAATAAATAACTATTACAATATAGCAAGAGGAAGACATCTTGAAACTAAATTGACAGCGAACCACCGGCGGCGTAGTGTTAGCAGACTAAGCTCTTCATCATTTGCAGCAAACTCATTCCTGCACTCGCGTGATAACCGATATAATAAAAGTTAAGCTCGATTTTTAAAGTATTATGATCACAACCATGCAACGATTATTACCATTAATAGAACTTCCAGCTGAGGAAGGAATATTATTATTAAATTAAACCGCAGAGAGATCAGAAGCTCGACATTGGTCTTTGTTTAAACATGTTCTGTTTTAATAAACTACATCTATTTACAATGTATGAAGACAGAAGAGGAAACACATATAACCCTATAAATGTGACTGACCAGCATGTTATCGGGCTAACTTTCCCTCAATCACAGCAGGGATAGGCCCCGGGTGGGACGTTAAAGGGCTTTGATAACTACAAATATTTCTAAATAATGATAAACACTAAGTTACAATTACACACTCATATTATATGTGAGATTTAGTTAGTTCAAGTAAAGAGCACACTCTGAGATTAGTAATGTTATTGTAGTAAATAGTTTAGTGTTACATTAGCGGTTAGTAAGTATCACTCGCACTCGGGGCACAAACTGCACGCACCTTGGTCAGAGAACATCCGCTGGTAGATCTCGTCACAATCTGTCGAGTCACAACAATCACGTTAATATCTACTTGTATTATTTATGTGACGTCACGTAGACTGCGTAACACAGGCAGAACTAGCGCGGGCTTGTTCAAAAATAATAATACATATAATATAATAATTGCGTAATGTATAACACCATATCAATATAGACAGTTTGAAAAACACTTTATACCTAAATTATTATGATGTTACATGGCCGTTTCTGAATTTTGTCTCACAGAATTAAAACTGTATATGGTAATACCTGGTTTATTTACTCCAACTCATCCCTTACTGACTCAAGATAAATTCTCAAACATTACTCCTACGACACAGAAGTCATAAGATGGAGACAATTGATATTAATCCTGACGTGGTGGTTAACATTTACAATATAGTATAATCGCACACTAATATACTTATAATCATCTAGCTGGCGCGACTGTCACTTCTGGCAAAAAAATATCCTGTACTTATCCTTCTTTGAGACACGTTTAAATCTAAACATTGTATGACTATACTAATATAAGGAGAAATGTTTATGAGCCAGTCACCACTGCGCCTGTCTCTTGTCTCGCTATTGTGATTGACCAACGTAAAACAAGATTAACTTTACGTTACAAAAGTAATAGAATTCGTCTCCCTCCCTTAGTGATCAGTGGAGCGCGGGTACACTCGTCACGGCGCGGTGCGGGGGCTGCTCTCATTTGATTCTAAACATTCGAACTGCTTTACTGCTAATCTTATCCTAAATGATGGAATTATCTGCACACTGTGCTAATATCAGATGCTAAACATCCTATCTATGTTTCTATTTGATACAAATAAAGGATTAAAAGTAAATACTGATGTATGCTTACTGAAAATCAGTGAATGACAAATGTTTATTAGGAGTGCAAACCAATGAAATCCGTTAATAATTTAATTATAAGCATTTCTTGTTGCTTTCCTCTCCTCATCTTCATGTTTTGATACAGTAGAGTTAGTACCGCACTCGTACTCTATGATATCTAGGGCTGCATTTGTTTTAAGTCGAGTACGCGCGCCCACATCAGTGTGAATATAATAATTAATGTAATAGAAAGGGTCTAAAGAGCGCCATATTTCATTGTACGGAAATATTATAGGAGTGGTTTCAACGATAACGATGTTATTGTTACTAGTAACCAGTCATTTAACTGATTTATTTGTATCACACGGAATTATATTATTATTTATTTGTCACAATGTGGACCCACTATCTGATACAGGTGGCAAACATACTAGGAAAGGGAGAGAAATATGCTTAAACATTTGAACGAGCTTTATGTCCAGTGGTGGTATCTTTTGGCTTTGATAAAGATTTTGATAATGAGTTACTGGTAATGGTGTTCATATTTGATACATAAATGTAAATGGAATACCACGGAATGAAACAGAGAAACGATAGATAATTGAACCAAATAACGTTATATCAGATGTCATTTAGTCAGACTAGTTTGCACTTACTTTACGAACTGACAATAGGTATGTATTATATATAGAGCAAACAGTTTAGAGTACAGAACTATTTTTGTTTGACAAGTGTTTGTGTACACGCTGGAGTAAAGTTGGCGCAAGGCCAGCTGCGTCCGAGCGCACTAGCACACACACACACAACTATACAGTACCCACAAACACACACAAACACTCACACTAGAAGTAGTACACAGTTAATCTACTCAGTAGTGTGTCAGACACAGACGAGAGCCCACATCGTGCTCTAGTCCTTACATCACATAATGGAAGTAATTAAATATATTCACAACTCATAAAACATTCTGAAAGTGGAATTGTGTTAAGCGATGTTACGTTTCATAATACTTTACAATATTTAATATGAAGTAAAGTTTTAGAGACAATTGCGAGAGTAAATGAATAATGTACAGGGAGACAGAAACATTACATCTGAGCGAGTTGCCAATGAACTGGTTACATCTGATGTTATTAACTGAACAAACACTTTGGTAACTCGCGATACTTACATAAGTACCAGTACTTTGTCATACTATGTGTAACATATATACATAAATGTGTTCATATATAAACTGATTTAAACGAAATATTTATAAGCACAGTGACGGTGCAACAAGGTGCAAAAAAGCAACAAATGATGTTCATTTGTTGCACCTAATCTGCTTTCCTCTCCACGACTTACGGTTGACTTATAGAGGATGCCAGTGGCATTACGTGCACCTTTTTATCACAGAGTAAAGAATTAAAATAAATAAATATACAGTATGAAGAGTAGATTCTCAGTTTAAAGTAATATTAAACAAAGACTTGGTATGTACGATGTAATAAAACGCATGAATACACAAGTCGAGTAAATAGCATTCACGAAATAAGAGACGATATAAAGACACGATCGTATTCGTATTCGTAGAAAGCGTCGCGACGCGTTTGTGATCTAGTTACACGAGACATACGACAACCTGCTATATGTATACTATTACTATTTGATTATTTCACAACGTCAGAATATAGCTCCTTTTATATTAATAACGCGAAGATTTGAATATATGTTAAATACAATAAGAATCAAAGCTATAATTTGGACATGGATCATATTAACTGTTCACGACCACTCGACCAAAGATGACTTCGACAGACAGCGTTTATTTAGTGTAATTTGAGCATACATCTTCTGTAAAGCAGGTATAGAAATAGATGCCAAGACTTGGGGTTTTTTCAAGGTGTCGGATGCGTATGGTGATGCGGTTTCAAATACTGCGCGTAGCTTCAAATTTTTTAATTGTGTTTCTGTGTATTTAAGTAAATGATAGCCCATTAAGTGTAATAGGTAAATAATATGTATACGTGTTGAAGATAAAGCGATGACTTAATGTATGAATGAATTATCTGCGACATTATTTGTGTTAATGTATACGATTGTGCGTGGTGCTCGATTACGCCGCTAGGTGGCGTCGCGAGCTCTGTACACTTTTATCTCTGGATTTACAACAAATTGGTGTTTTGTGCGCGCGATCCACCCGATTAATTCAAAGCACGCCCATTCGGTCCAATAAATATGTTAAAATGTTCCGTGACAATGGCTCGGTACCGATTTCACATCGCATTTTCGAGTCGCCGCCGTTTGTTCAAATTGTTCGCGCTTTGTGCTGCTCACCCCCTCCTCGAACCCCTCGGTACGCGTGTCAGCCCCCGCTGTGGTCCAGCGGTGCAGAGTCGCGACTCGATCGTTGAACGCAACACAAACAGTGTCCGCGGGAGTAACCCGACTGAGAGGCAACTTCGTGACGTCACCATGGCGCCGATAAACCACTCGCGCTACCACCCCCGCCTCCCCCCTACGTACCACCGCGCCCCCCCTCACCCCTAACACTCACCACCGCAGCAACAGAACCGCAGCCCGCGTCCAACCACGTTAACAATAATTTTATGTAAATCCTAGACAGTGTACTCAAACGAAGAGCACAGAATAATGTATTCAAATTCAGTAAAATTATACGTTTATAATTTTATCTTAGCAACATGCTTTAGTTAAGAAACAATCGTTTTATTATTATTATACAACTATAGTCTCATGTTAACATTATGATAATTGCCTTGTTTCATAATTTTACTTTCAGTCATTTAAAACTGCTAATATTGTCAAACTTAAAAGGTGGTATACTTAGAAATTAAAGACTGAGTACCGATAGAGAACATGACTGTTATTTTAACTCTGGTTGGTTGGTGATGTTATACACGCACGATAGAACGCAAAGAGCCTATGGTAGACCAGGAGAGCGTTATAATGAAGCTTACATAGAAGAGAAAGTGTCGGAGGCTCTGTACACTTGTGGGCTCGCTGTGTTGCTTGCGTGGATCTACTACGTGTCAGTATAATATATGTGTGTACTGACCGACAACATGCAGCGTGACGAAGAAGGAGCGCACAGGCTGCGTGGAGACCTGGCACTCGTAGACGCCGGCGTCGCGCTGCTGCGCCCACTTGATGTGCAGCGTCCAGTCGTCCGCCTGCGCCGAGTGCGTCGCCTGGAAGCGCTGGTCCGACGTGTACGTGTAGCCGCCCACCGTCAGGATGTGCAGGTCGCGGTGCCGGATCCATGACACCTGCAATACAACAGAAATATCACCATTAGTTTCAGACTTTCATCTTACTTACTCTATGAATGAGAGAGTGTGGTCCAGCACCGGAGAAGATCCAAAAAGCTCTCCTTTTAGATCTTCTCCGGTGCTGGGTCTTGGACCGGAACCGACTGTACGGACAGTTTCTAGAAACCTTTCGTGATATTCGTCCATATCTATACTGAGGCTCTTGAAGCGGTTGTGAAGATGGAGTTGAAAGTTTTTGGGGATTTGGACTGGTGTACGAAAAAGCCACATTTTATGTAACTCTCACCATTGATTGGATTGATCACCGAAACATCATTAAATATGGTGCTTTTTCGACATGATGAAGTCTGTCTTATTTTTTGTGACACAGTCAGGACTAAGCCAGTTTTGCTGACAAAAACACTTCATTCTTCTACCTCCCTCTCAGAAAATTAGTTGAATACAAATCTAGGTGAAATGAACTATTTAAATGTACCTAAGTATTTGAAGTTTTTTCTTACTTTTAAATAAAGAGGCGACAAGTCCCCTTCCAAAATCTTCTGCACTACAGAGCATAGGCTGTGTTGAGGGATTTACAAACATCATTTTAACCTTAACAAAGTGCAGATACACTGCGCGGGGTTCTAACCTACGACCTTGTGCTCGGTGATTTATATCGTGTATCGTTACTATGGATTTTATTTGTAAAGGGCCACATAGTAGTAAACATATACATTTATTAGGCTGATAAGCACAATGTCCTGTATTGTCGGTAACAAATATTGTGTGCGTCTGTGCTTCACCATGTCTTGTGTCCAATACTTGCGCATACTATAGAAACCAAACTAAACATGATGTTTACTTCATTTTAGTACTACAGTACTAAAATAGGGAAGTATATAAATAGTCCCTGTCTTATAATGTATCTAACTATTAGATTGTAGGGACACAACATGTAACTTGAGCGACTGCTGACAAATCACCTTTACAGACGCGCCATTGTATTAGCGTCGCTCAGCAGTCGTCTCCCCGCAGTCATGTAGTTAGGTCGTCGTTATTATGTATTGTTATTATATTGTAGTATAAGTATGAATCTGGTACCAGTAAATATATTATATATTCGTTACTCAACATGGATTATTATTATGGAGCCCACACATCTTCAACCCCTACATTGGTGACCCCGACAAAGAAGACGCAACTTTTGGAATGGACTCGGCAATCGGAGCATGCGCATGACAACGTGGCCGGAAAGCAGCGCGCATCGTTAGCGTGGCGTCGAACACGCACATGTGACGCTGCACAGCCAAGATTATGGAGGTAAGCGCACACCGGATACGAGCCATGGGGGACGACTCGCCCTTTTCACATCAGAAGGGCTACGACCTAGCTTTTCAGTTCTACGGCAGCACAAGCACGAAGTTTATCGATTATACGAAGAGTACGGCGATCATCTTAACTCTTGTCAGCGCAAGCATTTGGAGAATCATGGCTTATGTAACGCAGTAGTATGCGGCATAATCAGATGATGCAAGGCATGGGACACGACGGCGACACTCTTAAGTACAGTGTGCGCGTCGTAAGCGTGGCATCAGACTTTGGTAGCGCTAAGGGAAATACGTACCAAGTGCTGGATGGCCCGACCTGCCTCATTAGAAGACACGGAGCTGACAGAGCTTGTGGACGATGGAAACCGCCGCAGACATAGGACGACTCACGACAGCATTGCTTCTTCGTACGAAAAGCTAGATCATATTCAGCGTCATACGAAGAGCAAGAATATACGTAAAGGGTATTGTGAAAGTGTCGTTAGTGATATGTGCAAGTGCCGGTCATATAAAAGGTTTTATAGTAGATTTTATTTTATTATGGCAGTATTTATTTGTGTATTATGTCCGACTTTAATTTGATAGTTCTGTATGTGATTGTAATTTTTTATGAGTATTGATTTTGTGTAAAATTGTTTATAAAGTCCTAGTTTTGTTAAAAAGATATGTTTTAAAAGTTAAAGGTTGTTTAAAATTTGTTATGTTAAAAATTCTATTACGCACACTTGCACGGTGTTAGGTTCCGAACTTTGTTATTGTTAGCCATTTGATCCTATAGACGAGTAAGCAAAATGTTATCGCTGCTCACACATAGCATTGGACTTATTGTTATGTTTAACTAGTAAGTATGATTATTATTGAAAACTGTTTTAGATTTTTATTTTGTAAAAAAATTGTAATTTTTGTAAAATAAAGGGGGAAGTAGTGTAGGGACACAACATGTAACTTGAGCGACTGCTGACAAATCACCTTTACAGACGCGCCATTGTATTAGCGTCGCCCAGCAGTCGTCTCTCCGCAATCATGTAGATAGGTCGTAGTATATCGTCTAATTGTATTTTGTATTTTATATTATAAGTCTGGTACTAGTAAAGTAAATTAATAGTCAACGCATTTTTATTATGGATCCCACACTTATTTACCACCCCCACAAGATGATCAAATACAAAGTATGTTTATTTATATATTTATGTGCATAATGTAAACATTTAACTAATATAGGGTTGCATTACTTTGATCGTTCATCAAAATTTATAATATATTAACTAATCGTTTGGAGTTACCTTGTATTTATATCAGAAGCAAACGGGATCACTCGCAGCCGGCTTATTGAATGTGAGGGGCGCGTAGTGGGTCTACGCGGGTGTGCTACGAGCGCTACGTACCTCTACGGACCTCTACGCAGTATAACGTTTGAAGTATTTGAAGCATTAATATTCGTCGGCGGTTGTTTTAGGCGCGGCGGACATTGGCATGCAAATGAGTCGTCTCTATGAAACGAGTCTTTATTACTTATTCCTTTTATTTAGTGTCGGCGTGTGAGTGCGGGTAGAGAGGGCTCACTGTTAAATTATCTGCTCTCACTAACCCTACGCTCTTTTATTTACTCTTATAAACACGTAATACATTATAAACTGTACTGATTACACGAGCCAGTCTGCTTCTTGTTTGTTCGTCTGAGTGAACCGGATTATATAATATCTTATACATTCTATGTATTATACGTATTTAAACGTTATTGTATTAAATTTGTTACTTTCTAGGAAAGTACATTTACGTACAAATATCTGTATGAAAATTTGACCTTCTGAATATCACACTGGTCAGACAGATTAGTGACGGTCTAGTCAACTTTTTATTTTTACTTCTCTAGTAATGATCTCATGCTAGAGGAAGATGTATATCTTTAATCACCTCTAAGGTCAAGCACGATACATCCCAAGTAACACATCAAAGCATTATAAGGGCCGAATAAGAGTATTCATGTATCCTTTTAGCATTGTGAGTTAGTTTTATAGTAGCATTATAAACGTTTATATGGCTACTGTAATGCTTATTTGGGCCCAAATTATTCAGCTTTAGGCCCTATATGGGTTCACAGTAGCTGGTTAATAGCATTGCTGGCGCATTATATTAGCATTATTGTGGTCAAGAAAGATGTCAATCGCATTAAGAAAGAATTATAATAGTCAATGAGATAGCCTATTGCATTACAAAAGCATTATAATAGCAATGTTATTGATAGTGAAGATGCCAACGGCATTACAAAAGCGTTAGACTAGCATTTAAATGTTCTAAAAGATTTATTGGAGCACTTTAAGTGTTACACACAGTTAGAACTAAAGTAAACTAACACTGCAAATTATTACAATCAAAAAAAGGATAAGTAAAGACGGTCAAAATAAAACAGTGAGTGACGCCATATTATTTTTTGCATCAAAACAAATTCACTAAGTTTTTCACTCTTTTGTTATTTCTTGCCTTCAAATATTACTGCGCAGTGTAGTTTACTGTACTTGTTTATACAAGTTTCACTGAAAATTTTTACGGGCCTTCGATATTTTGTGGTTTTCATACAAAATGTGTTATAAAATAGTGTGTGTAAAACCAAAACAAGTGTGTATTCCTAGTACAGAACAAGTTTTGAATAAATACAATAATAGTATTGCTTATACTGTATTAAATTAAGTTTTAAAATTATTTTAAATGACAAATTTTATAAATAGTTTCGAAAGAAATTATTTTTTGGTTATAAAATATTTACAAAATGGTGGTCAGCCTTAAGCAGCCCAGTGAGCCCAAGTAATGCCGCCAGCATTACAACTACTCACGTGTGATTGTTTAAAGAGCCATAAGCTACACAACAGCACTCAGTTCTTCCTTTAAAATGCAAGCATTATATTGATTCACATTTATGCTGTTCAGCAGCATTAAGCTTTTACTTACCCCTTACAAGTGCTTTTACACAGCAAAAGGCACAAAAAACAGCTTAAAGCTGGATAGCGGATTACAATGATTTTCAAATGCCAGTG
Source organism: Schrankia costaestrigalis (assembly GCA_905475405.1). Lineage (NCBI taxonomy): Eukaryota > Metazoa > Arthropoda > Insecta > Lepidoptera > Erebidae > Schrankia > Schrankia costaestrigalis. The sequence continues at coordinate 374,868 of FR997827.1, forward strand.
TTCAGCTTCAAGACGCTCGGTGAACTTATATAAGTGTTTATACGGGTTTTAAGCTCTATATAAGTTCACTTGTTGTTTGTTAAAATGCTTTCTGTGTTACTTGGGATGTTTCTCCATATATTATTATTTAATTATCACTTAGTGCCTGTCGATACTAGCGAATTATCCTGGAAGTTTTCAGCAAGAGTCTGGTCATATTTGTAAGATTGAATGTCTGAAGTGCTCTAAGAAATGTCTGAAGTAGACGTAAAATAATGATCAGTAATGATGAAGTAGTTACAGCTCGTTCACTAACACGATGTATGCGTCCTCACTTCTACAATACTTTATACTTTTAAATTGTATAGTAACGTGAAGTCATCGTTTTTCTAAACTATCAATGTACAAGGAAAACTCTTTTATATGATAAAGGAATATGAACCCTATGCTCATGGCGCGAAAGTTGTAAATAAAAAATCTTTAGAAAACTGAAAGTTATTGGAAAAATATCAACCAAAAATGTTTCCAATGTTGAAGCTAGCCGCGCTCGAAGTTCCGCGGTGACAGATGTGGTACACAAAACCAAATATATTGTGGACAAGTAAATTGTTGGCCAGGTTCACTACCTATACATCACTAAAAGTTTTACTGAAACTAGGCCAGTACATTGAGCGACTCTAACATAAGAAAATAATGACAATAATATTTTTATATGTTTTACTGCGACAAGTACGAGATAGATACTTTATGGTAAGTTATAATACAATTATTACTTATTCGTTGTTCGCAGGTAACTACCGCAGGAACAACTTTTACATGTAAGGAGAGAGAGAGAGAGAGTAAGTATATATCTTTTCTAAATCAAGTATTGAGACGGACCTGCTGTGCTTGTTTATTTATTTAAATATTTTTTTGGCCATTTCTTGATAGTGAAGACATTAAAAGTACATCAGATATTTAAACAATTTAAGATTGTTAACGTGATGACAAGCATGTAGAGCGAGGTTGTGGCGCGTCACGGCTACCCTCCACACAGAGAGAGGAGGGGAGGTGTGAGGGCTGCGGGGGGTAGACCTGCCAGTTGTTGTGTACACAGACAGCTCGAGAGATAAAATTCCTTTCATTTAGTGAGTTATCCGGGCCCTGAGCTGCGCAAATACCTTAAGAATATCCGCCGGTAATTAATTTGTCAACTTTAATGAATGAACAATAGGCCTTCACTAACAAGCTTCAACGAAATTAATTAATTCATTTTCCATTATTACACGAAAGGGTCCAACAAGTTTATTTTAAGAGTTTGTAGCTGAGAGAGGGACCGCCGGAGTGGACCTCAAGCGGAGCAGCCCGCTAAGTTATTGTAACTTATAATGTATTATGTATTCATGTAAGTGTAACAAATCCTTGTGAGGGATTTTAGTTAACATAAATTATTTATGTTTGATTTTTACTTTTAAATTAACTAAAATAGTTTTATTCGTTTTAAGTATGGACTCTCCATTACACAGCAATATTGGTGTGTAGTGGATGTTATCCATTTAACTGATGACTTCCCGGATCATAAGGCCAACATGACAGTGAATACTTGTAGCTAAAGGCTATAATGTAAAGAATAGTCGATGTAAGTATGAAGTATTAATATTACTCATAGTAGAGAAGTCTAATTTTTAAAATGTGTTTTATTGCTTTTTGTATTTTCTTAGTGTTATTGTACGGAAGGCGTTACTTTGCTACTTTCCCTAAATATTCAGAAGTTATAATTAGATAAGCAACAGACGTGATCAAGAGCCGATTGATTAGTAATATTAGTATCATTATTGTATTTTCTTAACGAAAACGTTATAAATACTTGCGGAAATCATACTTTATTTATAAACATAACACGATATAATCATTACACAGGTAAAGTTGATTCAGAACGATTTTCTCAAATGCGTTAGTATTTTTTACAGAATAACTTCTCTGATATAATGATTGTCCAACACTAAAATGTTTGTCACAATTTCTTACTACCACATTCATACGTACAGTCAAGAAGCACTGGACTAGAACTGCTAAGTGAAGGTCAGGTCACGTGAGTCAAGTCGTTACAAATATAAGACTTTACCAAGTACACATTCACAGGTTCATTAGATACTGGGATTAGGTATCCGCTACAAAACTATTTTTTGATAAAATCTAATAAAATAAAATGTTTTGTTTAAACAATTTCAGTATATTAGTTTGAGATGCGAAGTGTAAAGTGATTCCGTGAAAGAAATTCTGAACGGTAATGAAGTAGATACAAATAGTGGTTATCTCATGGGAAGGGGAGGACAGATGGGAGGGTGTTGGTGCGCTCGAGTGTAAGCACTGCAGGCCGCGCTCACGTCTACACTAAGTCAATCGTCCAAGAGGTGAAGGGATCCTTGTCGCTCAGCACACCTACACCTTTGAACATCTATATTTTGTATTTTTTATGAAAGCTTTTAACTGACTTTTAGTACACCTGTTTTTGTATTTGGTAGGTAGGCGAACAAGATTGGTATTTCTTGTTAATGGTATAATTTATACTTATGTATTAAAAGAGGTTAAAAGTTATTAAAATAACCATTTATTCTCAAGATATACTTTACAAAAAAGAGAATGGTTTTAAACTAAGTATGCTTCTATTATTAAAAACGTTAATCCTATAATTATCATATATCTCCTACAAAATAAAAAAAGTTTATTCGTTCTAAGATGTTAAAAAAACACATCCACGTGTCGTGAGGATCACATAAAACTCGTTAACATTATGTTGAGTACAAACGTAGAGACAATCAATAGATACAACATAATACGCCTGTGAACGGTTCAGTATTGCAACATAAACATTTATAAGATTACTTCTTCAGCAAGGATTACGACGACACGGAGGGTTCCACTTTCTTACAAATAATACTCCTGGATGAATTCAAGTACATTATTTTGGTTATCCAAGAGATCCGGAGGTCCGGCCCGTCCCTGCAGTGGGCCATTAATGGGCTGTTATGATGATTTTGGTTAAACGTGGAACAAAATCTTCGAGTTATGAGAGTTCTATTATGGTATTATAATGGTAGCCATACACGATCCTTCCTATCGTCCAATCGGCAAGACGCTACCGATTCAGTCCGATCAGTTAGAATTGACCGTGTGTGCGAGTGGATCGGAAGGACAGTTAGAATCGATGGCAGGATTGAATTTCGTTTCTTTTGATTGAGATTGGATCAAGCCTGCAGTATCATGCCGATTGGACGATAGGAAGGATCGTGTATGGCTACCATAACAGTAAAACTTTTTAGTACAAAATAACAAATTTCATCTCCTACTATTATTTATTAATATGATCACTAACAAAAATCACAGTCATCTGACAAGGCTTCTTGTTTAAGGTGTAACCCCCCTACTTATTAGGGGGGTGAAGCTTGCTTGCCCAGGTTCATTTTAGTGTTGTTTATAAAACTACTAAATCTACATAACAATCCGAATAACGATCCTTGATAGATAACTAATAACATACGTAGTACATATCACACAGCGTAGTTATGTGTTCTATGACTAGTTGAGGGCCACTTGTGACTGAGGCACGCGGTGGCGCGACCTAGCGGCGGCGGAGGTAAACACCCGCCTCCGCCATTGTTTTCATTTAGTTTACATGCCGCTAATTCCTAGCCTCATAACAGGACCCTTCCTAACTATTTGCATGACATTCTCGACAGTGATTACGCCTCCTCACCCCCCCCCCCCGCATCCCCACCCGCTGCGCCGCTCGCGTGGGGAACGTACACAAAGTATTTGTGACGTCACTAATAGGTGCCACCTCTGCGCTATTGGCATCTAACTACATATTACTTTAACACTAAACATCATAATATTTACATTTTAAAATCTCTTTGGAGAAATCAATGAATGTACCGTAAATAATAAACTTTGTATGATCATAAAATAAATAGTTATTTCAAACACGTTCACATATTTTGTATTAGAATCATAAATTCATCGACGCTTATCCATATTAGCTGCTCATGTTCTGTTTTATGACGACATATAAGTAGTTACTTACGCTTTTAGGGGGACATGGTGGATTCTTCCATTACCGACAAAAAAATATATCCGCGTGAGAGCTAAGGTGTCCGGCAAAGCGATTAGGGAATCCCGATTGAAAGAGCAATAAGAAAGGAGTACAAATATGGCGCAGAAACGACAGCCACTGAAATATTTCGGATTTTCCATACGAAGCTGCACAATGGGAAGTGACTAAACCACTCACGTAGAAAAAATATCTGATAAAGCTACCTTTGTCAAGTTGTTCTAATCATCTACCAGTAGGTGAGGGAGGCCTTTTTTGATATGAAGATGACGATAACGTCCTGTTAATTAAAGCGGGTCTGTTTCGTCGTTAGCTGCTGTAATTATTGAAATTTAAAAAGCAAGCTAATGTAAATACAAATAAATGTTCGATACATAAAACAAGTACAAGACATGTGTCATGTAATAGGTAATATAAGTAAATGTTATTAGACAGAGATCAAAGCGCCAACACTGAGTGTGACATTGAATAACAAAAGTAACAAAGTCAGGCAGTACTGACACACGAGTAGTAACGAGTGTTTGTCGAACTGAGAACAACCTTCGCATTACTAAGTCTATATTAAATGTGTACGCGACAGAAGCGATCATAATGTTGTATCCTCCCTGACTACTCAGTACGAGTATGTAACAGTGCGTACAACACACACGCGTCTCTTATTCACCTGTTTTATAGAATAAAATGTAACGTCTCAATAAAAACATGGCAATAAAGATTACTTATAAAATAAATGTATTTATAAATATCATTACTTTATTCGTCTGTTTTATTTCTTGTCTTACACTGAAATATAAAAATTACCTCCTAACTTACTTGTGTAATTATAAAGTTAAGCAATTACGCGGTGTTAGGTATCAGTTGAATTATTTTAACACTGAACTGTTCCCAACAAAGTGTAGGCCCAATAATAAGGCATCTTCTCTAACTTATCTTAAATAAACTTTACCTCTCACAAAGTAACTCTTTACAGATTAAAACTTGCGAATTGATAAGCGGAGGAGGTCGCCGAATACTCAATGTTCGCTGATAAAGAAGTGTTTTAGCTGATAACGAGTGTATATTTATGTATGTAAGCAGCAATGATCTTGTTTGTGTATTATCAGTGATCGTTCGCGACACATAAACATAGCAGTTAACAGTCGCGACTCACGCGGTATCAACAAGATAACGCGTCTTGTTCGTGCGACGTGCACATACTACCTAAGCGCTCTGTTCATACCATATATAAAGAGAGATACCAAAGAGTACTAAAGCTTTGTATAGTATTTCTAATACTTAATTTTAAGTACGATGGTAGATTTACAATAATCTGGCATTGATTTAAATTACGCCTGAAATCGTTTTATTTTTCACATTATCCACAAAAAAGGATACGTATAAAAACATATTAATCGTATGTATAATGGTACCTCTCTCTGACACACACACACAAACACACACATACACACACACACGACGTGTTTATGTCCACATTGTAGTAGAGAGATTACAGAACGTGCTCTCGCAGTAGATTTACGAGATTAATATAAAATATATGATAAGTAGCAGGACCCGCAGCTCTCGTGCGCGCCACTACGTACCTACAGACAACGAGACAGACTCTCTTGTGCTATTACTTAACTAGTTAAAACGTTCACAAAGACTTGCTTGACGTTCCTACCTTGTTCATTAATTGGCTTGTCAGCAATTTACTGACGTTAAACACTGACAAGACAAAATATATTCACTTCACAATGCGGAAGTCCTCTATTAACACTCATAGCACTAATCTACACGCGCACCACTGTAATACTATCACTCCAGGCTATGCTTGTAACTGTCCAACTATCTTACGCACTAACACTATAAAATATCTCGGGATCACAATCGACGACACCCTTTCTTTCAGACAACATATAGAGGGGTTGTCAAAGAGGTTAAGAAAACTAATATTTATCTTTAAAAAAATACGAATAATAGCAGATCCAAAACTGATTTTGCAAGTTTACTCTGCTCTTTGTCAATCCTTAATATTTTACTGCATTACTTCATGGGGCGGAGCTTTAAAAACAATATTGATACCACTCGAACGGGCCCAGAGAGCAGTGTTAAAAGTAGCACATTTCCATCCCTTTCTATTTCCCACCGACCTTTTATACAAATCCTGCAACGTGTTGACGGTTCGCCAACTATTCATCATGCGATTAGTACTAAAACAGCACACTCAGCTTCCATACAATAATGTCGTAACTAACAAAAGACGGAGAGATATAGTCTGCAGCTCACAATCAGCCTCTAAACACACTTATATTAGAAGATTTTATGTATTTTTAGGCCCATACCTGTACAACAAATTAAATAAAAAAATATGTATTTATAATTTAAATTACTTTAATTGTAAAAATAAACTATACTCATTTTTACATAATTTAACGTATGACCAGACAGAGACTCTGCTAGCTGTATGTAAATAAATTTTATTATCACGTAGTTTTGTAAGTCTATATGTATAACTGTAATTTATTGTTTATAATTCATTTTGCCTAGTTAAGCACTTAATATTATAATCTAATCTCCACAGTACCTGAAATACAGGTTTTACCTAGTTCGGGTAACTAAAATAAATGTGAACTAATTATGTAAAATTCATATACCATGTAAATTCTAGCTCATAAGTTTCCTGAATAAACATTATCTTATCTTATTAAGTGTTTGTTGACTTTCACACAATCGTATTACCCTGAGGGCTCTTACACAATTAATTATTTATATTTCATAAAATACAAACAAGCGTACATGTTATGAGTGCTATTATTTTTGTGAACACGTTTATGTAATAGATAGATCAAGGCAATGTTTCACCCTTATACACACCAATACTTAACACGAACGGAGATCCAAGACTACAACTACTACTCCATCAGGTACCAGGGTGTTTGTTCATAATTACTGAGATGAACAATGATTTCTACCATAACAGCAGTAAATGACCCCGCCTTTGATCATCTATTTAAGTTGGAGGGTGTGAGGTGTGAGGCGGGCGTGAGGAGGGCAGTAATTCTTTGTCTGAAGGTTTCCTCATTTGATGACAAACCTCAACTCCACAATTTTCTTAAAAAGGTTTTAGAGTGACAATTTACAAGGTTATGTTTAGAGAAGTAAAGTGAAGTGCCCTTTAAAAACAAAATAGCTAAAAATGTTTTTTTGTAAACGAAACACAAGTTTCTCTTTGATGAAGTTCAACAATGAAACAATTGTTTAAAAATGTTCTACGTTTTACTTACGCCATTGTCGTGTTTTAATTAAATCATAATATTATAATATAGTAGGAGAGTAGCTGATAACTACATAGTATGTACATTTTCTGAGATGCAAAGTAAATGTTAATATAGTTGTTGTGTGCTGTCAGCTTATCCATCATAGTGGCGCGCTCCATCATAATACATAAGTTTTACACTCTCTGTTTGTAGAGAACCCCTTTGTGCTCGCGTCTATGCAACATAATGTAGCTTCTGTTGCCTGTTATAATAATAATTACATAATAAAACATAAATTATCTGATTAAAAATCCGTCTCTAGGGTGTCGATACTGATTATAACACCTACTAAAGCAATTTCGTTTAAATTTTATATTTTGTTAGATAATAATCAAATTAAACTTTGATGATATTTTCCTGAGCTAACTGTTGTGGACACGAGGTGCCTTATATATCTGGCCATCAAACGAACTATGTTACGAACTCAGTATAGTCTTTTTTGGAATCTTCTTACACATAAGGGTGATCCCTCAATAAATGTAGGCGTAAAGAATGGCGCGTGCATACCTGATTATAAAGTTTAAACGATTGTAAACATCACTTATGTATCTTATAAGAATAAATGATTTTCAATTCCATTTGTAAATATAAGGTAATAAACAGACTTACTAAGATTGTTTACTACTGAAAAAACATTGCATGAGTCAGCATAAAATTTGAGCATTATTTATTGAAACAAACTCCGCTATACAACTTGAGATTACTTAGTACAAGTGTAGGTTATTACTTATCACGTGATAATACTCTCTCAAACGTTACAATAATAAGTCTTCTTGTTTGTTATGAATCTGTAAACAAATACGTTTATTACTTTTGTATATTATATAACTTTTTTTGTAAATTATTGACACGTTGTTTTTTGTGCGATTAAAGTCCTTGTTAGCCACAACCGCACGCTGTCAATCACTACACCACCAAGTCACTTTAATTTTAACTGATCACGTCTCTATAAGGCAGTACAATAGTGAGTCTACATGGCACGGGTCCGGCTTCACTCGTAAATTAAACAACATCTCACCAATTGTAATGCAAATTGTGAAGCCCCTCCACACGCCCCCTCCACCCCCCTCCACCGTATACCAGGCTGGTAGGCGGCGGTTATGGGCCGGAGCATATTATAGGAATGACTCTCATCATCGCACGAAAGAGATGTTCGGGAGCGTCTTGTTGGGTGCTTGTATAAAATTACTTTGTTGTTCATATTATTATATTAATCTTTACATTTTGTTACAATGATAGCGGTGATGTAGCAAAATTACAATCTAAACAAGGCTATACGGTAGTATACTGTACACACAGTGTGCGTCTTAGCTCTGAGCGTAGAGACCGCAACACAGTTAGATTGCGAGCTCGTAGCATTCCCGTAGCGTCTGCGTAGCCGCGTAGCACCGTTGTATTCAGCTATGTAATCAAACAGACACTGTCGTAGCAATCGTAGCTGTGCCCTACTACATATAAAATGAACACCGTCACCGAAGTTCTAAGAAGTAATGTTGACTTCCAAATTGGTTCAAAATGTCTTGACTTGCCTAAGTTTGCTTTAAATGCACATTATTCATAATTTTATTTTTATGATAGAGAATCCGTTAAATAAAATATATTTGCTCGCATATTATATGCGCGAGCGAGCTCGCTAACGAGTTGAATATGTCTTTTGATCTACTAATTGTACACAAACAAACACAAACACACAAGTCCGTTTATAATTCCACCCGCATTTATTATGTTATCATAATTGTATTGATTGTTTCTATACTTAAGATGTGTGTATTTAATATGACCTACTTATATAACGGAGTGGTGACAGAGTAAAAAGACATATTTTATTACAGTCCAATTCATTTCATGGATGTTCTAAAAGCCATCATAACAGCCCATAAATGTCCCACTGCAGGGACGGGCCTCCTCCCGGGACGAAGGGATACTTGGCCCTCTAATACCACGCTGGCCAGACAGATTGGTATAGGGTTTAATTTTAAGTTTTCCTTCTTTTTTATTTCGTAAAGATAATATTCACGGATAGTCCCCTAGTCGGTTTTTACGACACCCATGGGATGAGATGGGGTGGTGACATATTATATTCTTACTCCGCCACCACACGGAGGCCGTCACCACACGAAAACCATCTTAGGTATGATTTCCAGATCATATTTCTATAGGAACATAGAAAGAAGCACTTGACGACGTCAATAAGTTGTTATTTTGAAACATTATGTTGAAAAATAAAGAAATTGAAACTGAAACTTGAAATAAATAAAACAAACATGACTAGGTTGTTTTAATGATTTTAAGTTTTATAATTTATGTCTAAATATATAAAACAAGTCGAGACGAAGATATTATGTTGAAATTATTATAATAACTCAGCAACAGACTCAGTGGCAGTTGAATAGAATTCCACGTAAGACACTAATTAGTGCGATCCTTAAGTGACTGAAGAGAAACCAAGTAACATGTTGCCTCCGTGTTGTAAATGTCTCTGCGACACAAGACTTCATACTTAGAGTGAAAATTAAGATCACAACGAAAATCAAACTGCCAGCGTTTTTAATTACCTACAAGTAAATGCAGTGGTTTTTTAAGTTTGCAAAAAATAAGCAGCATGTCAATTCTCGTACCTAAAATTCGGTTAAGTTAACTTTTAGTTGTCATGTTTTTGCTATTGCAATTGTAATCTTTTGCGGTCGTGTTAAAGTTTTATTTAGAGTGTGACAATTTGACAACTAAAAAAAAGTTAACTTAACCGAATTTTAGGTACGAGAATTGACATGCAGATTAAAAGCAGAGTGCTTTTGCAATATAAAAAAAATAAACAAAACAAATATTTTATAAACATAAAATGTGTACGGCAGTGCCGTGGTACTTGGATTACTAAATTATACAGTATGTATGTAAAAAAAATATAAAAAAATACAATTAAAAATGTATGAGATAACTCGATGGTGACATTAATAAATAGATATAATAAATAACAAAGTGTATATTTATAAGTGAAATAAGAGTTCATTTTTTGAGTTCATAACTATTCACAGCATTTAATAATACACCACAATGACATACCGCAAACTAACAAAGAAAATTTTGAGAAAACATTTTGTTAGTTTATCTCAAAAAACAATAAAAATCAAGTAAAATTATATATAATCATGTTAATAATGAACTGTTCATTCATGTTCTCTTATAAAACGTATCATTTAGTGAGGATACACTCTTAGTTAGTCTTATTACTTATTTGTCCTCACTGTCACACTTAGCTGGAGAGACCTTGACGCGCTACTGACCGGGATGAAGGACGTACGGCGGGGGAGCGCAGGGTGCGGGGTGCACGGGGGGGGGGGGGGGGCTAGTCTCTGTGGTCAGCCCAAGATTAATCTGTGTGCCTTTGTCGGGACAGCGCACGGTTTTTAATTATGAATGATGTTTTGTTGACAAGTAGCCTCACACAAAGATGTACAGATATTTTGTGGTTTTACTCACCGCTAATATTGCTGTCTTACTAATATGTATGATGATTATTAAAACCTTCCGGTTACGAGAGAACATCTCTCTACAAACCCGTTGATATAGTCTTCTACGATATTATATGTTCATATAGTTGTAGTATGTTCATATTATAGCTTACACAACATCACAGTGTATTTAACATTAATGATTTTTTTTTGCTATTGACTTACACAAGAGTGCTTGTGTAAGTCAATAGCAAATATAAAAATAGATCGTTTGTGTAATAACACAAAGTTAGCAGTGGATACATACTAGACGTTACGCCCACGCCTGTACTTTATTGATATAGCTTTATACTTGATACATAACAGCTACACTAATTTAGTTATATACGCTCTACAATTTGTTACAATTTCGTATATTTTTAAGAAATTGTTTGTTGACACTAATAATATTTTTATACACGTTACAAGATGGTAATCAGTTTTAATTTATAATAGTCTTAAATTCCACAAAATTATTATTTTCTTAAATCTATATTATATATATTTTAGCTTAGACGACCTCGGTGGCGCGACGGTAGCGCAAGCGGCTGCCGTGCAAGAGGTTGTGGGTTCGATCCCCACGCAGGACAATAATTTGTGAGATCCACAAATTATTGTCCTGGTCTGGGTGTTCTTTGTGTCCGTTAATTGATGTTTGTAAAAGGTCCCCGCGACACAGGGTATATGATCCCTAGTGCGGGAGTTGTCTTTTTTAAGTTGTCTTTTTTAAGCTTAATTGAACATGTCATTGTGTTAAATATATACCAGGATCATTTTGTTAAAAACTCAAAAGTAAAAATAAATGTCGTAACGTGTAATCCACTATGTAAGTTTAGAACAAAGAGGTGTCATTAATCAATCGTAGGTTCGTGTGAGTTATATATAAAAGTGCGCTTAACTGGCGCAGCGCACGCCACGTTACAGGCGCTGACGACGTGTGAACATGATTTAGTTCATCTATTTACCTACCGCGAGCTTACACTGCCATGTTACACTACAACAATAATTTCTATATTGTAAGGTATTGAGCTATTAGATTGACTTTCTTGTATTTATTTTAACAAACAACGGTTACAAACCTTTATTTTTGTTCCACTGCATGTCATAGACATACTTTATTCTAATCATTCCACAAGTATTGAATTACTACATTTTCATTAGATTTTAAAATATTTATAAATATAATTCAGTCTATAAAAAAACTGCCTCTAATCTACGATGACCATGTAAGGTAAGTAATACAGGAAAAGCGGTAATAAATATGCCTTATTAGTGTGCTAAGGGAATAATTATAAAATAATAAAAGTTTATTATCGTCGTTCACAACAGACTTGAGTAAATTGTAGAGTGTAAGATTTATTATAATTCTGGGCCTCATACTAGAATCTTCTGTATCACGGGGTTTTGGTATTTAAAATATTAAAAAAAAAACTATTCTAACAAATAAATACTGAGATGATTTCAAGTTTATAATATAATATGTAGAACGTACAAAACACCACTTACTATCAATTTATTATTACATTTATAAAAAAAATATAAAATTATATTAAAACAAAACCTCACCCTTTTTTATTTAATCTGATATATTTGCTTTCGTGTTTACAGAATATAATGTGCTTATATTTTATAATATTCCACATTGAGTCACAAATACTTTACTAAAAACGTATTCGTTATCAAATTATTGCTCTACACTAGATTAGATAGCGTATTAATAATAAAATACTTTCTACTTTTTTAACGTTATTTATTATATTTATGAAATACTTGGTAGAACAATAGATCTCACATAACATAATATGCACTACGCTCACTACTATAGTTTTGCTAAACAAGACTTATATGTTGTGTAACTGTGTACACACTCAGTATGCCGCTATTTTTAGGGCATTTCAGACAATAATAATATGCATCAAAAAATTTAAATTTTACTTCGAAAACAACAGCATTATTATAATTTAAAAAATATTGTAATAATGTTTATATATAAATTGTTAAGAACATTGTTAGTGGTTACAAATCTCTATGAATAAATTGTTACTTTTCAGAAACAACTCGTAGGTACGAAGTAGGTACAGTCACGAGCAATAATATGTACACATTTTCAAATTTTCTAAACTATCTGCACGTTTATCTAGACATTACAATATCAAAATGAATTCGTAATTTAGAAGAGGTTCCGTACAGTTTTGAATTAATCTTCGAATTTTCAATTTTGGATTGGCAGAACTTTAGATAACTGGTTTACAAAATGCGAAAATGTGTACATATTATTGCTCGTGACTGTACAAACAAATTTTTAAAAAGTTTTTGAATGTTTTATTAGTTTACTTTAGTCGAACAATTTTATTCAAATGTTGAAAGTGGCAAATAAGTGGACACTTAAGCTCATCATTTTGGTTCAATCCTCAGTAAGCTGTAGACAAATGGAGCATTACACGATTCACTTAAAATATACCTTCAATGTTGAATGGATTATATTTTAGTATTAAGTCTGAGCTAGTACTTTACTTTACTATCAGATTTATGTCTTACTTTTATATACATTTTACTTAGTTTTACTAAACTGTTTATTTTAAAATTTTATTTTGGATTATTTTAATGACGTTAAGTAGTTGTTGTAATGTTGGAGATTATAAGAGTGGCACAGGATCGCGATGGAATCGTGTAGAGGATGCCTATGTCCGTATGTTGATGATGACGAAGATGAATGAGCAACGGCTCTATCATGCAATTTATTAAAACTACAAAATTCTAATAAAACCCATTGAAGTGCAACGAGTAACAGCAACAGTAAGGTCCCCAGTGGTTTCCTCCTAAAAAGTAAGTGTGTTGCAAACATCTCGGTAAGTGTAACAAATATCTCGTAAGTAAAACACACGTGAAAGTTGTACGGAGCGTGCGCTAAGTTAGAGTTTCGTCCCAGAGAGCAATGATCTTATACCCACAGTGCGTAAGATCACGCAGTATCGATGCCGCGACGTGCCGCCTCTCTACTTATACTCCCGCGGGTATAGCGCGGTTGTACTCTAATGTTCTGAACAAATTATTTCTGACGCGTGGTCCGGGTCACTTGTACACAACGCTAGGGAGAGTTTATGATACACATAACGTGGGCACTCGTTTTGTTTTTTTACAAGAATGTTGCTGAGTTTTATGTGTGAAGTATACCGGCGATGTGTCGAGCGACTTGTATTCAACTGCAACTATTAACTTTGAAGAATGCTTTAATTTGTTATACATTAAACAAAGCTTACGTAATAAAGGTTTATGTTTAATTTGTGTTAACACAAACAAAGTATTTAAGAAAGTCGTCGAATGTTGGAGCACAAAGAAGCTGAGAATAATGTATTTTTTCTTATTATTTGTTACAAAGTTTAAATGGAGTGCCGAACTTAACCAGTTGTTAGGTAAAACGCGCCGCAAAGTGTTTTAGTCTCAGATATTTATGTACAAATTGTGAATTTATTTCTCCTTTTAGCAGATTACTTTAAAACTTGAGTTTTTTCTGAGCCATTTAGTAAATATTTGAGTCGCTTGCTTCGATTAAGTACAAATCTCTACATTTTAGTAAAGTTATTATAAAATGGCCACGAGTAATATTAGCGAAGCCATTTGTTATTTTATATTAAAATATTTTTAAATTTTTATTAGTATTTTATTCTAAATTGTTAGTAAAACTTCTTGATATTTCTTCCTCAGTTATATAAGAGTGCCATTACTCTCGTAAGTTTGATTTAACGTAATAGCTGTTCTAGGGTATAATGGAACAGTATGTCAGGGTGCGCGCAGCAGGGTGCGGCGGACAAGCTGCGACAAAAACACCCTGACTAATGTCCTGACGTCCACCGCCACATCGACGACGGACCTTTGAATAATACTAGTTGTGCTTCCACCCCCATATCTCCTCCCCCACACCCCCTCCCTCCTTTATGCTTGTCAAATTGACTATTAGCTTGTAAAATCTTTTATTAAACTTGTTAGTTACGACGATGTCTTGTTATGTATTTGTATACGATCTTCATTACAGGAGTATAAAATTAGTGATCTGATTGGTCGTAATCACGTCTTGTATCATCTACACATTGTATCAATAAAACTGTTATTTTTTTATACTATTTTTATACTGTCATGCACAAGTCAATATTTACAATTATACAGCCTAATTTGTTAGGTGAAAACAATGAAAAAAATACTATATCTCATAATGAGTACATTCTTAAAACCTGAGGCCATCGCGTAACACAGAAGTCAAAGTTACAGACAAGAAATTGTTATTAAGTTTCTCTTATTGGTGAGATTATAACGTCAATTGCGTTAACTTAACAATGACTATTATCATCATAGCCATCACAGTAGAGTCTGGGCGACAATGCAATGTAAATTAAGAGCCCTGCATACATACGAGTAATTATTAAACACATCTTAAAATACAAGTATAAAATAAAATATGTTTTATTTCCCAAAAATATAACATTTAGAAGAAAAGTGCTGGTTTATTCAGTTTTACAAGAACGTAAAAGTACGACCTCTATAACAGATAGTCGATACAAACATTGTTTACTACTCTACCACTATCTAGCACACACTACAACTATTATTTTATTACGAACCACACGTGAATACACCGTAACCACATTGTCTCTTACGTCCTTACCATACTTGCCTACTCTTAGCGAAATGTAAAGAATCTTCGCGCTATTTAGAACTGAAAGGTATTAAGCGGCAAGGTCTAACAGGCCCTGTTCTCTGTAGGTAGAGCCTGTCCTGTATAATATATTCAATATAAACATATTGTCTATGTTTTACTATCGTTTTACGTGTTTATTTGTTATTGTGGTTTTGTGTCTTTTATTTAGGCAGATGTTTCTTCAAATTATTTTTTGTACAACAAATGATTTACAGAAGTTAATAAAATTTCGTGTTATCTTACCTACTTTATTACCTATATAGTATGCAATCGAACGAATAAGGATTTAAAATTTCCTCAGTCATACTACATGATGATCCCTATATCCTATTAAATTACATAAAATTTTCAAATTACCTGTATGTTGAGTACCTACATATAACAAAAAAATAAAGTTTTGAACTGTAAGTTTTAACAAGAAGTTCGACGTGTTCCCGCACTATGAATTTCTACCAACATTATAACATAGGACATCAGAGAAAGTAACATGATCAATAGTAAGATATATA
Source organism: Schrankia costaestrigalis (assembly GCA_905475405.1). Classification (NCBI taxonomy): domain Eukaryota; kingdom Metazoa; phylum Arthropoda; class Insecta; order Lepidoptera; family Erebidae; genus Schrankia; species Schrankia costaestrigalis. The sequence continues at coordinate 390,923 of FR997827.1, forward strand.
GAGAGGAATCAGTTCAGTTGGGAGAGTATCAGCAGATATATAAATGAGGAGCGATTTGCTCAACACTTATGATACCTCACCCCTCCCCCTACCCCGTCCCGCCCGCGTCTGTACGTCACACGAACACATACGAATAATTTAACACGGATTCTTCTTACCTACGGACATTCTTATCTGATGTGTTCACTTTTATGTTTTATAAAGTACACATATTATGTTTTATGAAACTGTTTGTTACTGTGAAAAATTACCACGTTTCTTGTGTAATATGACCTAAAACAACTAAATTTTTGTGGTTTGACCGTCGATATAACAATTAAGTAGGTATTTTTTCCGAAAACAGGAGAAGGCTATCCCCACCTTGTAAATGTGTATTTAAGGGAAAACAGGTCACAATTATTGAAATATAATTAAACAGCTCTGTGCTTTTGTAAAATACGTAAATTTAAGAAGATATTAAGATTTTCAATACCCTTAAGGAATCGAAGCATATTTGTGTGTCTTCCTCTTAGAAAATTAAAGCGTGTTGTCTGAGCGGGGTCTTTAATATAATAGAGCTTTTATTACAACATTTATTTATTAAAGTCAACGTTTAAAAAATTAATTAAAATATCTTTTTTGCTAAATTTTCAACAGTTTAACAAACATATTTTAAGGCAACAGGTTAAAATTCTCATCTAAAGGGTACCCTTAAAGGTAAAGGGAACTTATTGCCACCAATTAATATAATATTTTTAGCAAAGAAATACAACTAGACTTCAAACTCACTGAGAAGTAGGTAGTTAGGAAAGCCTCGTATGTTAAGTAAAAGTTTACTTAAAAAGCATGATCTGTTGTATAAATGCCCTGTGTATAAACAATCGTAGAAAGAAAGGTTATCTTCTATCCAGTTAATGTAACATAAGGTTGTATGTATATACATATATGTATGTACGTAGATACGTTTGTCCGCTCGTTACACGGCACGTATAAGCCGCGCCACGTAATTTCCGCGCTCGATTACCGCGCTAATTATTTACTGTGCGCGGGCGCCATTTGTCAGAGGCAAAAACTGCCGGACATCCTGTACCTACCCTCCCTCCCCCTCCCCTGTAGGTGGGGGGCTACATGATGGCTCACTTCCCTCCCCGAGACCTCCGATTAATGACAAGATGAACCTTCCCATAAACATAAGTTCTATCTTTATTTGAACCAGTACTGTTTATGTTTTGTTATATTATGTTAAGTTGTTTTTATATGAGATTGACGACCAGACAACGAACTAATGTGCCTATTTACCTCTTATAAGGTTACTAGCGAGATCGTGCGTGCTGTATGTATGAAATTATATCGTTATCCTTACACATAAGCAAGCCCTGTAAATCAGTACAGTATAGAACAAGTTTGAAATATTCTATAGCTGCTTACATTAAATATCTGAAAATATAAATATTGAAAGGTTTTGCTGGTAATCATTTCGCAGTTTATTTAAATAAATATCTCGCAAAGTATATTTTTATGAACGCAGCAACTCTACAAGGCGACAGATATTCAATAATGATATATAGTGTAGAGCGCTCTGACTTAAATAAAATGTAAGTCTCATGTTGAAATGTAAAAACTATTTTACAAATTGTGTCAACCTTTAACATTTCAAGTCGTTTGCCAAGTTTTTCAAGTAACACTTTAAAGTTTCGCTGCTTGCTAGTTCGGCAGTGCGTTGACCTGTATGATGACGTCACAGGAAGATTCTGCCACAGAGCGGCAGGACGGGCACAAACGTTCTGCCAAACCTGTTACACTCGTCGCGACAGAATGTAAACACACGAGCAACTGTGAGTACTATTAGCTGAGACTAGTTCAACATTTAAGCGCGTGCACCTCGCACAACGTTATATATTTAAAACGTGTATAATTTCCCTGAAGTACCGCGAGGAAGGGTACTTAATATTAACGTAATACAGAGGCAGGACCTCTATTGTTAACCTCCACGTAGGTAATGCTACATTTTCACCCTTTATTCTTTTTTCTTTTAAACTGTACTTAACCCTTTGACTGCGCGAGTGGGATTCCTATTGTAACGGCTCTGAAAAGGATTCGCTTTTTACTCTCACCGAGGCTGCCTTCGTATTTGTACAACGAGGCTCGCCTTCATAATAACATCGTTTATTTATATTTTGGCAGCCATTTAACTTGAATTAGGCCTTGTCCTATATTTAATATATATTTCGGTGTAACAGAATTTAATGTTGGAGATAAACTGTCGTATGAATGGTTTGGGTTCGTTTAGTCGGTGTTCCGGCTCGTTGCTGCTTCTATGTGACGACAGATGCTCTTTTAGAATTATGTATGATAACTTACTCATACAAAATGTCATAAAAAATATAAACTTTGATAAAAAATGTACTTCGTCACGAGGTTAGCGACGCTTGCATGTACGTGCTCTGGACCATGAACTCGTATCTCGCTGTCATGTTTGATTCATATCACATAACGTATACATGTGTGTGTGTATTTGTGAAGCAAGTGATATATGTTAGCGAGTCGCGCGGAGGTCGCGTCGTCTTTATGTAGTCGCGCCTCAGCAAGATTAATTGACCGCGATATCGTACAGAGTGAGTCACGCGCCCACGTGTCTACTGTGTACTGGGGAGCGAGCCAACTTAACGACAAATTGTTTCGTAAAACTAACCTCACTGAAACGGAATGAATATTTCAAATGGTTTATGAATATAAATAAAACGATTCGCTTGCGCTTGCATATTTTGAAGTCGCTATTTGTTACTGTTGACCCAGTTCACTAAAATAATAAAATAAGAAACTGCTCCGCGACTGCGATTAATTGCGATACAGTGACGCGACGCGACGCTAACAGGGTTAATACGTCGCGACATGCATCACGCGCGCTACGCTGCGACACGCTGCCCGTAGCGCTACGGTGCTACGAGCGCTACGCCGCCACGACCGCAGGTAATGCGGCGGTACATATAAAGTAGCCGCGGGTTTGGTAATTGAACGTTAGATTAATGAATGCTCGTTAACGTTTATAGTTTCAATGTTTATTTAATTTGTGAGTTCAGTAGTTGTGTGCGTGTTGTGGTCACACACAACCACACAGATATATTTACACGTGCTAATATAGAACAATATTCATTAAATATTATAGATGTTATCCTGTTTCACTTTAATTAGTATCGGTAGATTTGCTCTACTTGTATTTGATTAATATTCCCAGACCCTTTACAAGGTTCCACAAATTGCAATCTATGAGCTAGATTAAAAGAATGACAGAATGTCAGTCACGTTAGTCAGGTTTTCACGAGAAGTCCGCAGAACATACTAGAACTAAGAACGTTTTTGAATAAAATATACATATTATACTTTGTAATTGGCAAATTTTGGAGACTATACCCTTTCCACTATATTTAACGACATTTGACAGATTGACGTTAGTGATGTTCAGCAGTATCTCGAATGTAATGCCATTCGATTGTAAGCGACTTCGCGATTTTTCCCAGTTACTTTATTTTACACATTTGGATCCTTACATCATCTCACATTATCATTTTATTATTGTTTCTTTCTTCTATGTTAAAAGAATTAGCCTATAGCTTAAAATGATAAAATTATAGTTAGCTTAGGTATTATACAAAATACTTAATTTATCGCGTGACACATTTGCGGGTTATAGCTAATCTAAAATATCATATTACATTTCATAAACGTATTATGAAGAGTTCAGGTTTATACATAGCATTTATTTCAACCGATTATTTGTAAATTGTTTCATAATGGTGGTAATCGTTATAAGTGTCCATCACTAAGTAACCATGGTAACTGAAAAAAACATGGGTACGTCCATGAAATACAATATAATTTGTTCGAAAAATAAGCGGAAGTATTACGAAACTTCATGGACGTGAACTGTCAAAAAGCTAAGCTTACGCTGGAAGGGGTATAGTAAACAACACAAAAATATTCAGATTTTCAATACCTATAATAGTTAATCCATCGCGTTTAGTTCGTATTGAGATGAATCTGTGGCACTAATATGTTCGTGAGATTAGTTCTGCTGAGAGGCGTGACTCTATTTGAGATACATTCATACATTCTCTACTGTAACTAGTCTGTGTAGTGTGGAAGCTTCTGTAGTACGAAGTGAGGCGGAAAATTGTACACAGGTGCCACAAAGTGGTGTTACGTGTCAATTTGAGACATACACACACACATACATACATAATATACGTTAGTATCTAATTATATTATGTTAGTCTAAATTGAAACTACTTATGTGATTATTTTCAATACAAAGATCTTTTCTTGTAATTTAAAAAGAAATCTAAAAAGTATTGAATGTTATTTTACTGTAACACTTATCACGTAATATTATGTAATATGCAAATCAAGATGAGAGAGTCAAATCAAAATCAAAAATCAAAATCATTTATTTGCCAGAATGTAGGTTTACAGAGTATGATCTTACAGTATAATGGTGCCTTTACATCCTACCATTACATATGGTGTGCACATATTTCATTTTAACATGTCATATTGAAGGCAAGGTTATTTATCAAAGCCCAACAACGAACTTAAATGTTCCTAATATAGGACAAAAGAATCCGCAGAGTACAACAAATAAGATTACCAATAGGTACATTATAAAAGAGTTTCTCAAATTAATTTAATATCTGTGAGCCACAAAAATTTGTATAGAATACATTTTGGTTCATATTTCATACCATTTCTATTTAAATAGTTATCGAGAAATAACATTTCACTAAGGTTTTACAAGATATCATCAATCATATAAATTAAAACTTACAAGTCCAGTTATATCGTTCCGTCTAACAACGGATTATCGACCATAAACGTTATATCTAACAAGAGGCGGTAAGACTTACAATCGCTTGAGACATCATAATTCTCCGTATCTGTTTGTGTCTAGAGTAAGGCACTCGAAAAGATTATACAATCACTCAATAGCTTATGAAGGTTCTTGGAAAATCCTCTTTATCGCTTTAGTAAAGGGTTGAAATTGCTTTGAGACTGGGAATGGCTAATTATGATTAAAATATGAGTTGATTTGTGAAGGCAAGGAGGCAGGTAACGGCGCAGGACTTGTGAACGGAATACTCAGCAGCAGTGCGGGTAATACGGCCTGTATCACTTGATACACGTTGGCGTCGCATCGTACAGACAGACATGTCGTTGTTTTCTATTATAATATGTTTATTTATTTAGTTAATGGCGATATGAAAGTTATTTATTTTCATACAAAGCTCGTCGTCACTATATAGATACTAGAATGGGGACGAGGTCGAATTCTAGTGACGCCGTCGTCGGTTAAATACGTTTTATCATGACTAAGCTAAGTAATAATACATTGAATGTGTCAAAGGTCTTCTGAAGCGCTGAAGTGAAGATAATATTATCGGTGTCAAAATTAATATTACATGTTATTTATAGAAATCTATTTCAGACACATGTAATCTAATTTAATACCACTTTTAATTAAGTAAATACATACAACAGACCGCAGTTAATTATAAGTAATTGAAATTATCTCTAGGGTAAATATATTTAAGCTCAATAATGCGGAGACAAGAGCAGTTATATCAAGAGTATACAGTGAAGGGATCTTCTGTTAAATCTGCTCGCACAAGGACCCGCCTCAAAATGTTTAATCCTGACCTCGACTCGCGACTGCCCTAATGAAAGAGCGACAGAATTTCCGCTAATGTGTCGCCGCGCGGAGAGGGGCGAGTGAGGCTACTGACACTATCTCACTATTGCGACAATGACTATAAAAACAGCGTATTAGTCAACTTTTTTTATTTTTAAAGATCTAAGATGTTCAATATGACTTAAGGCCTTTTTATCAACAGCTAGCTGTTAGTCGCGTCAACAACTTATTATCAATCTTGTTTTCTGTCCTAACCCATAAAACTTTGTCTACTTTCATAGCCATAATTTAAATAACAATATGTTCTATAGAGCATTTAATCTAATTTCCTACGTACTTAATTTAACGATTGTTAAGGTGCGCGTTGATTTAGTAATTTGTTCAATTTCATGTTCAATAGCTCGCTATAAATTGTGGAGTTTGCGCTGATTGCTCTGTTTTTACGAGTTGCGAGCAATTTGATAATATTTGACACGTTTCTCTGATTGTTCAAGATGATTAGTACCGACAGTCTGAAGCTCCATGCATTCTACTACATCCGTGATCTTCAGCCAAGTAACACAATTTCCAGTCTGAATCAAGTCACCTATTATGCTAAGTAATGTTAACAAAGTTAATTTCTCCTCGCCGAAATGTCCACAAGCTCAAGATACTTGATGAGGTGCAGTGTTGATGTCGGTCATGTCGACCAGTTTTATTAAAACTGACATTTTTTTTCCTTATAACGTAGACGAGGCGAGATGGCGACGCTCAATATTTTTAGGGATTAGTGCAGTGACATTTAAAAGCTCGCATTTACAAAGTCATTATCAGCGTGTTACACCCAGGCGTGTAAAAATGAAGAATAATGTTTGCTTACATTATAAGTAAGCAAGTTAATGTCAATTTTGCTTTATGCTCTGCGTGGACTAGTGAGAGGCATTTTAAGAGTTGTAAGACAAAGTAGCGGCGAGGAGTATGTATCAGTTGTAGAGTGTTGTGAACATTTGAGCGTTAATGAAGAATTCCTCAGTCTGAGTGAGTGAGTGTAGCGATTAGCGTGCGGCCGGCGAGGGAGTGCGGAGGAGGCGTGGTGTGTTTTTGTGCGGTCGTAAGGGATGGGCGCGGGCGGCGCCGGGCGCGCCGGTTAGTTATCGCTTCATTATGGCCTCGCATGACGCTCACACGACAAACTACTTTTGTTAATGTTACACAAACTTATGTCACATATTAACCCAGGTTGATAAACTATACCCCTTCCACTATATTTAACAACATTTGACAGATTGACGTTAGTGACGTTCAGCAGTATCTCGAATGTAATCCCATTCGATTGTAAGCGATTTCGCGATTTTTCAAATTACTTTATTTTACACATTTGGATCCTTACATCAACTTACATTATCATTTTATTATTGTTTCTTTCTTCTATGTTAAGAGAATTAGCCTATAGCTTGAAATAATAAAATTATATTTAGCTTAGGCATTATTTAAAATACTTAATTTATCGTGACACATTCGCGGGTTATAGCTAATCTAAAATATCATATTACATTTTATAAACGTATTATGAAGAGTTCAGGTTTATTCATTGCATTTATTTCTACCGATTATTTGTAATTTGTTTCATAATGGTGGTAATCGTTATGAGTGTCCATCACTAAGTAACCATGGTAACTGAAAAAAACATGGGTACGTCAATGAAATACAATACAATTTGTTCGAAAAATAAGCGGAAGTATTACGAAACTTCATGGACGTGAACTGTCAAAAAGCTAAACTTACGCTGGAAGGGGTATAACAACATTACACTGCTTGCTTTTTTAGGTGTTTATTTTTATATAAACGATTATTTTATTGTTGAATTTTTGTAATTTCAGAATACTTTTATCTATTTATGAGCTCATGAAGGCAGTGTATTTTATAAATACTAAGCACTGCGTTTTCTTACGCACTTTGTACATTTCTTTCGCGAAAGATTCCTATCTTCATTCATGTAAAATTGTTGCATGTCATTACCTACGTAAAAAAGAAAAAAGAAGGTTACGGCTATACAAGAAAAAACGGAAACGTGTTAAGAAGGTCTTTACTGAACATATTATATATAAAAATAACCTTTCTCCATATAAATTATAATCCGAGGTATGCGTTGAATTCCGTTATAAAAATAAACCTCACATTTAGCGTGCAAAGCCTTTTTGCTCCGCGCTATGTGTCGGGTCGGGTGCGTAGTATGTGGTACATAGTGTACACAGTATTGTGAGTAGAGCCTTCTCACTCACTACGCACTATATTTATTATTATAATGGTCTGTATGTCGAGCGGCAGGTAGTGATACACTTGTACGAGGAGAAAAACACTACTTTTATATTGTATGAAATAGTTATGCGTAATATATTAGTTACCTTATAGGTATAGAACTTACATCCTTATCTGTTAAATCATTTGCTTTATTTCAAAACAAGATCTATTTTGTGCGTTGTTACCTACTCGCGTTCTTTGCTGAAAACTATTTTTATGACTTCATATTGATATTACAACTATGACATCACTGTGTTTTTGTTGAAAGTCAAGCTAATTTAAAGTAGCAGTAATTGTGTTATATTCTTGAAAAACTCGTGTTACCGCTTTTTAAAATGGAAAATGCATTAAACGTTGTCGGCCTGGAATTGGCTATTTGTTCATCCATACCTAACTGCACTAAGCGGAAAAAGTAATGTTTTTGTTCCCATTACGTTAACTATAAATCAGGTAAAAAATAAATGTTTAGTTGTAACTATGAAATAGAAGTGTCTGCCATTAGAATAGTGGCCCTGGTGGTCTTGCCCTATACACTGAATGTATTTGCAAAATAGTTTCAAGTGTTCTATTTGCGAAAACTACGCTAAAGTAGCCTACTACGTTACTAAATATTATTAGCATATTACATTTGATAAAAAGTTTTTATATTGTAAAAGATAATTATGTTTCTGAGGATCAATACACATCGAATGAGTGACGTATCTTTTCCGAAAGAAAATACTTAGAGGTTATTTCTACCTAACTATTTCTTTTTTATAATTATTTATTATTTCACAGTTACTTGCTTTATAATACGTGAATGTATGATAAGGTCTTAATAGTACAAAATAGTTAGTTCCATTAGCAGTAATAGCGGGACCTCGGCGCAGTTAATGTTATTAGCGGTAACCGAAGCTGTCTAGACCTGTCTCACCTACACGACTACGACTAATATATAATCTCACACCTCGGGACCTCACTACTTACAATGTTATTATTTTAAAGTGCAAAGGCTCTCGCTTGTACAGCCACATATTTTATTGGATTGTTGTTATTATGTCTTAATGTAAATATAATTTGTGATTCACAGCTTTATTTAACTAAGTCATAAGTCAGGTATTTTTGAAAACCTATTCATAGGAACACGTATGTAATGTGATTGATAAAAAAAATTGAATTTCAGTTCTAAGTATGGGGAGCCAAGGAATTATTTTTTTTTTATATCTGCATCAAAATCTTAACGCGGTTCACAGAATACATTTACCTACCAAGTTTCAACCGTATAGCGCTTAAAGTTTCGAAATTAAATGGCTGTGACATACGGACAGAATTATTACAGACGAATTTAAGAGGGTTCCGTTTTTATATTATAAATTCTATATCCGTTATAAAAACTACTAGACGTAGTAACTACTTACTACTCTGTGTAGCTAGGTAATACGATTAGGTATGTAATATATACCCTAGACGTGCTTATTTATTTCGTAATTGTATTTTGAACTATGTTAACATAGCCAGCATGTGCTTTTCGGGTCTGCCTATATTCTCAAACTTCTAAATGTTCTAAAACACTACAATTTTATGTAAGTTAATATCATTATATAAAATTGTTAATGCTTGGCCATATTTAATTTCAACCTACTTACTAATGTATGTAATTATTTATTATATAACTATTAATCACTATAATTCATTGTAGTACATACGTAAATATCAAAACTTTTAACCATTGCCATTACTATATTTAAATGAGATAAATGTGTAAAGTTTTATTGACAGGTCCAGTCAGTTTAATGAGGCATATCTTTTAATAGCTACTTAAACTACTGTGAACGATTCTCTTGTGTGTTATTGTCTTTTGTAACAATGAATTCGTTTTAAATAATTTATTATGAATTAAGTTCAATTCAGAAAAAGGTTTTTTAACATTTGGCAGAACTGAATGATGTTACTATGTAAGCAAATGTGTATTTAGTAGTTTATGGATTTACAGGACCAATTAGGAAGCAGTGCCAAGCTTGACTAATTAATCATTTTTTGTGGAACCTGATAACGTCGTGGTCGAAATAAAAGTTTAAATTACTGTAAAGAATGATGCTCAATGCATGAATAGCAAATAATAGTATTTAGGAACAGAAAACAGTCGACCAGAGAGTGCAGTCACACTCGCAATAATTAGATCTCAATTTAATTTGTACCGCACGGGATTCTAAACCTTAACAATATTGAACGTAAGGGTGATTTGAATTTCACTAACGTCATTGTTATGTGCTTCTTTGCTCAGAAAGGAAGCACCATCTTTACGATATTAAAAGAAAAACTTCAAGTAAGACCATATAACGTGCGTGCAACGATGCTGACCACCATGCTAATACAAAAAAGATTATTATAATTTGTGAGTACTGTTACAAAAGTTTAAGATCCACGGCTAGACAGAGGTTACTCTTTCAAAAGACTATTTACAGTTGTCCAGGTAATGGCAACGATTAACTAGGTCGCGGTATATTTTATTGTAAGAAAAATGCGGCAAACGTTTCTTTATACATAATGTTAATTTCTCAAAGCTCTTCTTGTCTGGTTATACTACTTAGCTGTTGACAGCGAGCTTGCTTCATATCTGACATACTTATGTACATACATGCGTATAAATAAGCATTATGTACGTGTAATATAATATACTTGTTAATGTTTGTAAGATATACTCGTATGTGAGAGGTAAGAGCCTTGTTCTGAGACGTGCAACTTAGCCAACACGGACGATGTTGGACAACAAAACTACATATATATTATATTACTTACATACGAAGGATCTGCTCTAGTTTGAGATAATTTGAATACTGTTTACCTGCAAAACAAACAACACAGAATTTAGATACATTATACTGTATGAAACTATTACTAAAATTGAATTCGAAATTCTGTCTGACGTAATGACGTTTCAAACAAAGATTGGAGGTTTTAAGAAGTGAATAAAGTTGTTGACAAAAGCAATAATGTAAACAACACAAGTACATTGTATTAATAAACGTACATTCTCCGTGTGGTGAAGGAGTAAGAATACAGTGTGTCACCACCCCATATCATCCCATGGGTGTCGTAAAACCCGACTAAGGAAATCTTTACGCGGATGTTATCACTGCTAGAGAAGGAAAACTCGAAATAAACCCTTTACCAACCCATCTGGCCAGCGTGGTAAAGTAGGCCGAATAACCCTCCAAAATGATGACAACACAACACACAGTTACGATAAATTTAATAAAATTAATAATTTAGTTCGTTACCAATAAACCGCATGAAGCAGGCATACTAAGCAGGTAGTATTCCTCCTCCTACATCACGTGGCACACAGTAAGGTTCATGGGGCGAGGAATTTTAATAAAATAACAATATAATGTGTCTCGTTTATTTGAAAAATTCACATTAAGCGTGTCTAGCGGCACCCTGCTTCTATGTTTGATGTTCTAACACAACGAGTCATTACCAACTGTATGTACCTATAGGTACATTGTATACATGTACATACTACACATACTTGTAATTAGTTTACTTTATGAGAACATACAAAAGTAATTTGTCAACTTTTAATTTATGTCGTAGAAGGCAATTTTCCACGTTATATTTTAATATTAATATTAAATGAGAGTAAACAAGTCAGAACACAATATAGGTACTTGCGCGAGCTTCATCACGGTAACATAAAGTGACTTAAAAATAACAACATCATTTTATATTCCTCTTTTGAGAATAGAGAGACAACATTTTTAAATAAGTTAATTTACTTCAGTGCTTCACAGCAACTATCATGGTGCACTATCACCGAGCAATGCTCTAATAAACGTCGCCAACTTTAATTAAATATTTACAGTGGAATTAAATTAATGGTAAGTACTTAATAGTAAAAGTGGGAATTGTAAACAGAATGACATAAACATTAAATTGATTGTTTACAATGATGAAGTCGTATTGGCCATGGCAGGCTTGATACTTAAAAGAGATAAATAAAATTGTTGTTTAGTATATCGCGTTACGAGACCTTACAAAGCGGAAACCTTTCATCAAGGAAAAGACGTTAAGTCAAAGTCAAAATCGCTTTAATCAAGATAAATACAATTCTCATTATATATTTCTTGACGTCCTTTAAACTACTTAATCTAAGTTTAAATACATTTAAAAGTTTAGCAATCTTTACCACCGCCTCCAAAGCGCTAGTAGAGAAGAAGCGGCGCAACAAACTCTACTGCTGCATTTTCTTGACGTCATATTTTTTTACATTGTAGATAACTAACTAAACTCTGTAACTCTGGTTCTCCAAATTTAACTTTGTTGCGTTAATAATTTGGAATAAGATTTCTAACAATGAATAGCAAGCGTAAAATAGACGTGGTCTCTAATCTAATTTAATAACATTAAGCTGATTCATTGGCTTGTCAACCGTAACAATTATGATCTATGTACAGATAGCGCGCGAGTTGAATGCAGAGCTTAGGAATGCGGTAGTGCTGTGACCTAATTATAAATTATTGATTGACATTCATGTCGATTTTAAACAATTTTATAAGTTTAATTTTATTTAGTACACTAGGTTAACATGGTGAAAAAAAATACAATATCATAATTATCACATGTTTTAATAATCATTTCACAAAACGGAATAAAAAAATAACACGGGAACTTCATTATTACTATTAACACAATAACACGGCAAACGTACGATAATTGACAAGGATGGCACAGCACTACACTGCAGGCGCGTGAGGTGGGGCGTGCGGATAGCGGGGGGAGATGCTCCCGCCCTTTACCTCAGACCCCGACTGCATTCAACTCGCGCGCTATCTGTAGTTACGTCAACAATCAAGGCTGCTTACGTTCACATCACATTCTGTAACTGAGTAGAGACACAGAGGTGAGGTATTTATTATTTATATTTATTTTCTGAGATCGGTGCAGTATTTTCTTGTATGGGTTTGTCAAGCAGGGCTGGGTTACGTCTTATATTATGTTTATTAACAAAATGTCAGGTTGAACAAGGCATCATAAATATATTTATATATCACGGAACGCAATGAAAAAAGTTCAATAAGGTATTGGTGCATACATTCCAAATTGCTCTCGTGAACATTTTGCATACGTAACCAGACAGGAAATTAAATTAGAATTTTGTGATCATAAATTATTTTGCGGAATAACATAAATCAACTAACATACGGAATATTTTCGTGTGCAATATTTCTTTTAACAAATATGAAAAATGTATTTATTATTTCAATACAAATAATAGGACAAACGCATCTGGCAACATGTGGTTTCTGTTAAGATATAACTAACAAATAAAAGCAAAGATGCAGCAATAACGCACTAATGTTGCCAAGCGTAGTAACTAAGTGTACTGCCCTACTTTTTATTAGGCTCTGTTATGAGTTTCAAACTTTGCATACTGACAGGGTAATAAGAGAAGAATGGCTTTTATAGTAGTAGTAATATTAATACGAGGATGTAAAGTGTCACGCTGGTATTGTGCGATCTTCTTGATGTACGGGGATGATACCTGAGTGCTAAATAAAACAAATCCCACGGGGTCCTGCAGCTGTTATGCACAAGCGCGGAGCATCGTGTATACAACATAGTATGTACAATGTATGTATGTGGTACAAACCGATGTAATTGTTCACGCGATGTGTTCACGTGAAGTGTGAATGTTAATGTTTGTGAGTAATGTAACGTTAAAACGTGAAACGAACTTAACGTGCAGAGGTACCAAACTATTTGTCACTCGGTTTGACACTTGACGAAAGAGTAACACGCGATGTTCTCGCTGACACATATACATACCTACATGTATATACGTACCTATAATGTGTACTATACATATATAAATTGCTGTTCAGAATAAATAATGACAAAGTTTATACCAAAACTTTCGTGATAACAGCTTTAGTATAAGTATGTACAGTATAGTTACATTATCAAACAAATAATTTCATTTTACGATATAAAATACCAGCATGATTCGTTTGATTGTGTTGCTTACTCGCTTTACAAACATTTATTTAATGCAATAAAAAAACTCATCAGTTTATAATTTAAGCAAGTATTTTCAAGTTGGGTATATTTATAATATTTACACAAGTGATATGTATACAAAGAAGATAATAATATAGTTCAGTTGGCGCCGGGGGCGAGGTCCGTTCCGTCAAATATTGACGTTAGTGAAGATCGCGCTACATTGTGCTGGGACGAAGGTAAACACGCCACAGATACTTAATTTAACTATTTGTTTCATTACACGTTCAACACTCGGCGAAGTTCTTTATCAGTACACTTTGAATATAACTGAGTTTCACTGTCTTCGCAATGCGTCGCGTTACTCTCACAATGTAACATACAGTTATAAGTACCTACGCCAAGTATATCTCATGATATACTAAGATTAGTACATTGTTTATCTGTATTATACAACCATTAAATGACATATAAGTTAACCTATGATGCGTAGGTATAACTACAACATTTCTAAAAAGAGAAAGAAAGACAAATATTTGGTAGTAGAGAGAGGATTTGAATCTGCGTTTAGCATAATACGCCTTCGATGACCACTAGGCCATTCGTGTCTCGACCTTATTAGTCATAACTTAATTAGATATAACTTTTTACATTACCATATGTCATAATCACAAGTTTCATAATAATTTAATCTATACTTAGTTTACAAACTAATTAAAAAGTTTTTTGTTTTGTACAAAAATAAGGCCTTCAAAGCTGCTCTGTCATTAAGAGAATTATTACAGTAGTATATTAGTAAATATAATTAAAAAATAAAATCTTAGGCAACATCAAAATGGCTTAGTTTACATAGGTTTACATGGCTTAGTTTACCCGTTTAATTACAGTTGAACGGGTTTTGCTCCATTGTACCTCTAGTACATACCGCTAGAATCTCTAACGCGCCAGATAATGTTTATTTGCGAAGCATGCATTTATCCCAGATTAATTTTGAGGATTGTACATCTTTTATTGATTCCCAACGTGAAAACTGTCTACTTTTCAAAAAACTATTGTAGTAAATAGTAGATTAATTAAGGCCTTTTTATGTTACTAATACTACAATGTTTATCTAACAGTCTGTGCTAATTGGTTCGTCATAATTTAGTACAAATAAATGATTTCAAAAAAGTTAACTCATCATTTAATTTTATCTGCAAGTTTTTCACATTTACTATGTGTTTTTATTTTTCCTCATAGATATTTTCCTTAAATTTGCAAGCAAATAGTTAAAGAATATTGTCAGAAAATGTGTCAAAACAGAATGTGGTATAATCGTAATGACACGATATTTCTACGTAATGATGTCCTTTATCCGAGCACTGACACTCACACAGCTCTCGTACGAAGATGCTAACGAAATTTTGCATTAAGCTGAAAAGACATGACCTAAAAAGCGGCTTGTTGGCTCCACGACAGAGCTTCTGCTAATTAGCCATTTTGTAGCTCGTTCTGCAATAAAAATGCGACTGAAATCTCTCTCCCAACCGTATTGTACAATAGTAACAACTACTCGATGCTATCTGATATTTCGACAGATCAGTTGATGTGGAATGAAGTTTGTACTTAATATTGAAATTAATATTCAATGCTCGGTTCTGTTATTCAATTATAGATAGAAAATGAAATGTTCTAATTATACAATGAACAAATAATCAAAGCTTGTAATGGCCTTGTTACTGCTTATTTTGAAACAGTATTCAGTTTAAAGTAATACAATTTTTACAAGCTTTTAAATGACATGATATTTTTTTTTTTTGCGGTTTACTAATACATGTACATTTACTACGTCTGTATTTTTAGCTACATAAAATTTCTAGTTATGTTTTTTTTTATACTAAACACGGCAATATGACTATATTGAACCTGATGGAAAGCGCGAGTATAGTCCACAAATGAAGGTTGGTTTTAGTTTATCCAACAAAACATATAATCAACTGGTACGGTAAGCAAAATTTTTAGAGAAAGCTATGAAGTGTGATGTCCAGTGAAGGCCTTCTTCGATCAAGCTAAGCTATTGGTCCTGAAGATAGCTTAACTCTACCGGCTAAAACACTTACATAAATTGTTTAGGCTGGACAACAAACAAACATTAGTAACTCAGAACTGAATAGGTAATCGATGACAAATTAGTTCTCCACAAGTCGCAATGTTGTAATCAATTCATCTAACAAAGCTGTCACCGAACAGTTAGGATTTGTCTTCACCCACATTGTAGTATAATGTTCCGTCATATAGAAGTAGTATATCGGAGGGCAATTTGTCCCTCTGGGCCTGCGCGCCTCTTTGTTCTCACCTAATGTTGCTCTGAGACGATATTTTTTGTATACGATCCGTTTGAGATAGTTTGAGCTGATGTCTGGTCGCTCCCCCGGGGGTGACACGGCTCTAATGCTACTCTTACTGAGTTACTTGTCGGTTTCACTTTACCTAATAATATATGTACTACACACTACAAGTCTATTTCATATCATATTATTCGTCAAACATTTCTAGAGAATTCTATTTTGAGGAAGTAAACTGATTATGCTCACATTTCACGTTTAATGCTATTTCATGTTGTTACATTTAACAGATAATAATAATACTTACATCTGAAACAAATTGGATAAGCAAGTAATATTTTAAAAGCAAAGTCTACAGGATGTGGTTAAAATGTTTTGTGAATTTGTAATAAGTAATTATTAAAGTATCGACTTAATTAAACATTTAATCTCAGCTTTAAAGGGTTTGTAAACCTAAGCAAATAATTTTAATTTTACAGCTTTATTAACATTTAGAATGTCTGTGTATGTTAAATTATAATTATGTTGCACTAAACAAAACATATTCACCATAAGATAAATATATTAATACTTATGACTAGATTCGGAACAGTGCACGGAGTATTAACAAGAGACCAGTCATGGTCGAACGATAGTAATCTTGCTTAAGTTACAGATGTAACTAGAAGTCACTGTGCTGTAGGTAATGTGTGTTTATTAACACTCTTGTAAAATATATCTTATGAAATAACATCTTTTGCGTAAACAGACTGTTTAGTTGCTAAGTAATTATTGAAGTCCAAGTTTATTGTTGTAAGTGTTAGTACTGTAGAAGTAAGTATGTATCACCGCGTGAGTGCGGTGTCCTACTTCGTCTTACAATAGTACACCTACGTAACAGTATGAAGGAGTGCGTCACAGACGGCGGCAGAACAAACGTGTATTGAGCTCGCGTCGCCTGCGGTCCCGCACCGGCTCACGACACAGACGCTCAATGACTTCCAACCTGCCTCGGGCTCCCCCTCGCGGCGACACTGCAGCCCCCTGTCTACGCGACACCTACTACTAAGAGAGGAGGGGGCGGCTCCCCCCTGCCAGCCACTCGCCAAATACACTCGAGCATTTCAAAGCGAATCCCTGATTTCGCACCTCGGATTTCCTTGGGCGTTTAAAAAAAATAAAATTCCATTCGGAAAACGAAATTTAAACTGCCGTTTTGGATGGCACGCGCAAACAAAATTGAAAATAGTGAACGGCAAAGTAAGATAGAAGGACCACCGTGATTCTACAACAAATTGGATAACGGTGTGACACGCTACGAATAGTTTTACATTTTTAGTAAACGCGTGCTCGCACGTGAGCATTAGTCTCCCACTCCTCGCAAGCCTAGACCTTTTTGTCTACTATTTTAGCTTTATTCACAGCTCGGAACAGAATCTTTTTGTCAAAAACGACGTCCATTTGCGTTTTAAAGGCCTCGTTAACTTTTTAAGGAAAATGTAAAAACAAAGACGTCACTTAAAAGTTTGTCGCGCGCTGTAAAAGCTTTCTATGAGTAATTGTATTACTTACAGTGCCCGTGCATAATACTAGTGACGTCCCCGCGTCCTGCTACACTCGGATATATATTATTTGTTTGTTGTGTTGTAAGTGTGTGTTTGTGAAGCTACATCAGTAGTATATACAAGTGGAGGTCGCGCGAGTGACTCGGTCAAACGTCTGCCCTCCACTGCATCACTCACTCATGTAGTTATTGTTTAATGAAACTTGATCATATTCAATCACACCTCACTTATTCTAATATTATATTTCATTGTGAAATTTATACGCATTCTCCTAAAATTATTCATGGCGAGTGAAAATATAGAATGTAACTTAACAAAATAACAGAGAGTTCTTGTGCCAGATACCTTCATTGTATCTGTAATCTCGCAAGGAGCGCGATGCAATACGGCCTTCTCAAACAAAAAATAAATAAGACTCTCACAGTACTTATCGAGGTGAAGCTCCTTCGGTATTTGATCGAAGGACATTTAAAGTCGGCCTTCGCCCCACGGAGGTTCTATCTGTTACTTTACCTAAAAAAATAAAATGATGTTGTAAACTCTTTAGAGAATTGGTTGTTCTACTTCAACATAATCTTAATAATGGATTTCTGAGCAACATCTGATTTTATAAATTATTCCTTCTTTGAATTAAAGTAAAAGGAGAACTAGAATTCAGTCAATTTATTTGAACTTCGAAATTATATAAATTTGAGAGACGATTTTATTGAAATGGAAGAGTTAAGTGGAGGAGCTGTTACAGTATTATTCTTACTTCACATTATTGAGGCAAAAGTGTGATGGCGAGATGCCTGCGCTTCAGCGTTATCACTACACTAAACTCCTGGTGTAGTCCTAGTTCATATCTAGTAAGGATATATTATATTATTTTAGGCAGCGGATAACACAGTCACTTTTGTAGTTTAGTTAAAGTGAACATCTATGAATATCCATTGGCTGATGGATGAATGGATTGGTGAATGTTTTAATGAAATAGATTTTTACAGAACGTTCACATTTCCTTATAAAGTTATTTACGAACGTATTTCTAGTTTGCGAGAAGTCACATAATAAGTTTAGTGTAACCGTCTCGGTTGTTTTTCGTTTGCGGATCGATTCGGTAGTAGTTCGCGATAAATTGGAATGTCTCGCCCATTCGCTTTCAGGTCAGCAACTTCGTTTTCTTATGAAAACTTTCCCAAATATTATGCGGCATTCACTTAACAAAATAGTTTTGTAGTAAGCAAACTACTTTTATATTCAGAGGAGAGCGCTGGCCAGAAATGTAGGTATTGTTAGGGCAGATATATTGAGGCGAAGCTTGCAGCCGCGACGGAGAGGAACGTGGAATGATAAACCAATCAGATTGGTCAAAGAGCACGTCTCATAGTGTTTTATTAGAAACTAATACTGATCAAGATTATCTAGATACACTGTTTTAGTGTATCAGAGCGCTATAGTAGGTATATACAAATTATACATATATAATATTATGTATCAATGGTATACATTGATATATACAATGGTATACATAAACGTCACATAATGTTACAATAGTGTTTGTATTTACACGTTGAAGAAGTAATTTCATTTGATAATAAAAATCACACAGTGTGTTCCTATTTTTCCCTGTGCATATCGTGTACAGAGATCAGTCCGTGTACATACAGCGAACATTTGCGGTTAGGTCGGCACACTGGTGGCAACGTAGTGAAGCCGATGTATCACTAATATACGATGATATTATATATATAGTTTACTACAGAACATTGTATTATTATATTGTATAAAATATATTAATGGCGAATAAAAGACTATTCTTTTATGGAAACGAATATATTTAAAATTTACAGAAACAATAATTTTTGTTCATTATTTAGAACAGTATAACAGGTTATATCAATATTTTTTAATCCTTTATGTATGCTCGTTGTGTACAAAGAAAGAAAATACTTAATGTTACTTCTCTTTATCTCTTTTAAAACTGATTAAAAAAATTTAGTCTTTAAATAGGAAATATTAAAAAACAAGAAACGTGCGGTTAATTATTGAATACTTACTTATTTGTTTTATTTACACTAAATATAAGCTTAATCTCATGCAATAACAAATACATTTCAATTGAACGCTTCTGATTTAGTGCAAACGGAGCGATGGAGTCAACAACATGATGAAACTTTACTAATAAGCCACACATACATAGCTGTTGAGGTTTACTATATGTCATATTTAACATGTAATAATATGAATTTATGTCATTACATTCGAGCTCGTACTATCTCCAGTATATATTTTTAAATGTTATTAATCATCAATTAATCACAAACATTATTGGAAAGTTTATCATCGGACATTTAATTAATCGTAAATCAGTTGTAGCTATACAGTGTAGTTTAACTAAATGAATTAATTTATCAAAAAACGTTTAAGTCGTTATCAGTGAAATTATGTAAAATAATAAATAAGCAACTTTGTCATTGTACCAATTTACTATTAATGATTATTCAGCGGTATTGTAATAAGCTAATGCAATCGCACGAGACTTACAAAATTTATTAACAATACGTAAAGTTAATCTCCAATGCATGCTATATTAAAATTAAATGTACTAAAGTAAGTTATTAGATTCATTTTTCATATATTCAAGTTATTCTGTAAGACACTTATAATATTCCTATTGATTGGTATTCATAATTACAGACAAATAAACTGCGAACGTTTTATGAGAAATGAAATTAATCTATTTTAATGTATACTACGTGTATTATTCTTTCTATCCTCATCCTATAAGTGTGTGTTTATAGTGCATTATTCATGTAATGTATGTGTGGTGAGGTTGTGTGTCCACGTCTCAGAGGTAGAGAGGTAGGAAATGAAATTCCGACGTCGGCGAGCGCGCTGTCCACCGCACGCTGCCGTGCTCCGCTCTCCACACACACACGCACACACACGCGCACACACACATACACACAGCTCAGGTACACAGGACGACGACGGTGACAAATAGTTGGTAAACACATTTCAACTATGTGCAAGTTTAGTGAATCTTAAAGGTAGAATACTTTACTCTGTCGTTGAGATTATACTAAAGTATCATTGACAATAAATACTGTTAATGCTAATTCATTCATTTCAGCCAATTGACGTCCACTGCTGGAAATAGGCCTCCTCCAAATATTGCCACCTTGTGCGCTCCTGTTGATGCTAATACTATTATTAGAAATTGATAATGATGCGTTTTCACGTTTACCAGAACGCGTATATTTTATTTATACCGGTTATACGTCAAAAGTTGTGTAGGTACAACTTCAAACGACGGTAGGATCATATGTGACTTTTTAATCCGATAAAATATGGTGTCCCTATAGGGCGAGCAATTATTCTGTACAGATAGTTACAGAACAGACTCATTGTTTTCAATAACCGACCTCAAGGTAAAGCCGCGTGCTAGAGTCTAATAAGATTAGTTCTTTGTCTAATTTAATCATAGAACATGTAGGAGGAGTCTTTACAATCTGAACCAAACTGTAATTAGATTGATTACGTCGTGACTTAACGTGTTCACTCGCTCTGTAACGGATTGTAGAGACGTTCGGTTCTTGTTATTTGTAGGACAATCTTATTCATCAGCCTATATCATATGAGATAAATCTAACATCTAAGCAAGTTCGTAATATAAGCAGGTCAAATAAAAATATAAACAAATAATATATTTATTAATGTTTGTTCTACTATACAAACTGATTTCGTATTTGCATTTAAATTCCAATTCTAATAATACTATTTATAACTTTAACATCATTATAGTAAAGTACATTTTGTAAGTAAACATAAAACGTAAATAGATTGTAGGGAAAGAAGGCTTATAACAAAATGGTGTCGACAAAGCCTTTAATCCATTTTTGGTGAGGAGTCACGTCGAGGAGTGCGATGCTCAGAGTAATGTGATTACTTAGAGATATCAGTGAGGGGTCATACCTAGTACTAGTTGCGTGGGTGTCTGTTTACTCCTCAGTTACAAATAAATCAGGTGAGAAATCGCGGAGAGAGTTAGATAAATCTTAGATATTTGGTTAGGTAAATAAGATTTATTTATATTTTTGAATACAAAATGATGTAGAGTTTAGCTTCTTCATAGTTTTAATTTAATTAAGATTACATATTAGAATATCATAAACTAATAAATTTAATGAAAGTACTTAAAACCAAGGAAAAAAGGACTTGGCCTAAACTTGTAAATAAGAAATTAAAGAACTTGAAATAACTTTGCATAGAGTTTCTAAAGAGAGTTGATTATTTTACAAAGAGACTTACTTTCATTGTCAAATAAGAATGAACAATATTGAACCTGGTACAAACTTCGTCAGACATGTTCACTCTATATCCTACGAGTTCTAGCTATGTGTTAAATTGTGTAGAAAGTAAAGTTGGTTTTAAATATGTAGACAAAATAGTACGCGCGGGGGCGCTTGTGAGACAGAGTTGTGTCTGACAATGATTGGGCATCGTACCCTCTGTAATACTGTCAACAACCACAGATATTGGGTTTAGCTTTGTTTATTATGCATAGGTGGTGTTACCACTTTCAGTTACCACTGTAGGGACGGGCCTACTCCCGTGACGGAGGGATACTTGGCCTAGATATATGTTTGATTGATGAAGAGATTAAAAAACTAATACATTTTCAGGGGGTTTTCAGATTCAGTATCCAAAGGCCATGTTCCCATTATTATCTAGAGATACCTCATTGCACTAGATTTTTAATGGGAGTTTGCTACGAATGCACAGCGCGCGATTTATTATTTTGTTTATTTGTATACAATGTAAAATATCACCATTACAGCCCATTAATGTCACACAGGTGAGACAAATGTTAAGTTGTCGTATATGTCGTACTTAGATAAATAAGTAACTTAACTTGAATACGTATCGTATAGCAACAGTATAGTGTCTTTGAGAGCAACGCAACAACATTCATCCACGGAAGAGACTGAACCGATACAATTACTGATTTGTACGGATGGTACCCGACTGGATACGAGTACCAGGGACTACACTAAAATGTGTTAACAATGTGCCAGAGTTAATTGGTGCAAAGTACCCGTGCGTGACATACGAGTCATTTCTTATTTAACTGCTAAAACTCGTATCTAGGCAGATCATCACGCTTGCACTGTTTTTTAACCCGGTGTATTCAATTCTATTGAAATTTGGCTTTTGTGAAAATTGGGAATACAATATTTTATAAATGTGCGTTACTAACACGAATAGTGTATTGTTTGTGTTATTCCTATACGTTGTGCGGAATTTACGTAGCTGACGGAATAATAGATTTTTTAAATAATAGTTTACAAAAATAATGTTTACCTTTGGATGTTCAATCATACAAATTAATGTCGTAGCAACAGAAATATGACTCATATCTGTTGTCGTAGCCATAACTCATCAAACATAATCTTTTCATATTCATATATAAAACACTAATTTAAACATAAAAAACTATTTTAAATTACTTATAAAATTCACTATAAATACTCAAACACACATAGCACACACCGTGTGGACCCTCAGAATATAGCTTTAAAGTCAAATTAATCGCTACATTAGGTTTAATAGTATAACACATACAATATGATACAATACAGATATAACAGAGAACAGTACCGCATTAACTTAAGGATAAGAAGTTTCAATGAGAGCTATACGAGAGGTGTTAGTAGTGTGTGTAAGTGTGGGTAGAGGGCGCCAGAGGGCCGGGCGTTGCTCTAAAAGATGTGGCTGTTAACGCTTATTGCCGACATTAAGGGATTCGTAGATGATAATCACCCGTCCGCCTCACTTACGCGTAGCCATTGTTTGTGTTGTGAACGTCTTAGGATACGAACAACCCACACTAATGTTCTTTACCACCTTCAAACTCACTCAATACACTCAAGTACCTCGTAAAAAATAACGCGCTTTTAACTTATCCATCAAAAATGGTTTCTTAAGTAATATTACTTTGAATAAATACTTAATTTTGATAATATTCGGGCAACAAAGCAATTGATACCTTTTCTAAAAAGGGGTTTAGTGGTTGACAACCGCGCGCAAATACAATGACACTAATATTAATGTCTTACAAAACTGACTTAATGATGGGCTACTGTAAAAACTTGAAATAAATCAATATTGGGAAAAATCTACTACCGAATATTATTTGGGTTGATCTCAACCGAATCCGATATTCGGATTTTTATTTAGCCACGTAAGCATTAGTGTTTCATTTATCCTTCTTTGAAAATGTAGGAAAACTAATATTTTGTTGTTGCAACGTTTACTTATCATATTTTTAAACATAAAATTGAAATATTTGAACCGAATAATATTCGACACCAAAACTAAATAATTCTGCCAAATGCAAAATAGTCAATAAGGTGTAAAATCCCCGAATACCAAACGAATATTAGAAGCATCTCTAGTAAAAATCATCTTTTATTGTGGGAATGTATGTAACAGCGTAAGGTAATCTTGTATATGTGTGGCACCGCCACACCACGGTCACGTCACCGCCACGCTACCGGACGCACGCAAAACTAAATGTTTGAATGTTTATCTACTAATCTGGTGTTGAAGCTCGCGGTGGAGTTGTGTCCCGCACAGTCTGTATATCAGCCGTATCAATACGCGAGCAGGGCAATCACCTCGTACACATTTCCTCGTTCATAATTTAAAGTATTTGTCAATTTTTATTTCATGTGCTGACAGTATTTTTGCATGATGTTTATTTTGGCTCCAAAATTAAATAAACTTGGAATAACTCATTTGTATAGCAGTCCGAATAATGGGTAAAAATGTTATCTAACGTTACGCGTGTGTTTGAGATTATATTTGTACTAAAGTTATTTCTTATTTTGTCAATTTATTGAGTAAAAAGCACAGCCCGCTACAATTCATATTGCAAAGTATTATTCAATACATGAAACAATTCTTGGGATATTACAACCAAATAACATCAGGGTACGTTTTATACATTCAACTATATTATTATTAGTAAATGAACTATGAGTGGGGTCATATTGTTTTCCTCTATGACCCTATCAAAGAACAAGGACCGTACGCTCAATTAAATGTAATAGTCAACGAATCATTTGAAAGTAAAACATTCAAAGCTATAATGTAGTTAGGTATAAAGTGGAGAGATATCCAGTGAACTAGTTCAAAGGAGAAGGAAACAAAAGGCTCGTCTCAGGAGCGTTCTCCAAGTAATTGATGTTATCTGTGATATCGATGTTTTTCTCAGTAATGAACGGTGTTACCGAGACAGAGGGAAACTCTTTGAGAACGATGCCGCGCCATTGTTCTACGCATTCGATAGATTTACATTGATTGGGAACATTACACAGATCAACTGTTTACACAAACAACTTTATCTAGGCGGAATGTTACCTATCGACGTCATCACACGTCGATAGGTAACATTCCGAGTCGGACGTGTGCGTTCATAATTAATAATACAATTAGTGTTTAGCGCGGCGTAAGCCGGCGCTCGCTATTTTACGTCATGAGTGACATACTTGTGACGAACGAGCTGCTGTCGTTCTTGCAGCAGAAACTGGATGTGATGGATGAAGTATCCGCCATTCAAATCTGCGCGACCAACTTCAGCGAAGAAGATATTGCTGCATCCAAGCTGCAGTTGTTTACGGTTTTAAATAAACGTGACCAGATGGTGTCCCGCCGGCGTGACGGGACAAAGAAAAGTCTTCAAGACATAATCACGCTACTGAAAGAAACGGATCCTGACGACGTGCCGACGTTTGTGGCGAAGGACCTAAGCAAGTTGCCTCCCGTCACCTTCGACCACGTCGACGTTACAAGCCTTCTGAAGGACATCATCTTTCTGAAGGCAAGCTTAGCTGATGTGCAACGGAAGCTGGAGACATCCGAAGCAACCGTGGCAATTATGCGAAAAGAGTTCGACGAGTTGCGCAACAATACAACTATAGCAACTAGGTCACCGACCTGTGTTAACATAAACACACGCCGAGGTGCATGTCGCCTCGACACATCGACTGCAAGCTACGCGTCAGCAGTTTTGTCGCCAACGCCGACGATCGCTGAAACTGCAAAATGTGCAGACGACACGGCGCACAACCTTGCCCCTGCCCCCGCGGTGCCTCCTCGTACCGTGGCACGTGTAAGCAAGTCATCGGGTCAGCTGATTTCAGCGAGCACGCCTAAGACTCCCGTAGAGAAGCCTGTGCTTGAAAAGGCACCTACTGATGGTTTTACTACGGTGAGAAACAAGAAGCGCTGCCGCCCGAAGACTAATAAGAACAGTTGCGGAACGGCACCGACGGTGACGCTGAGAGCCGCCCATCCGAATACTCCGGTGTATATATCTCGCCTCCATTACACCACGGAAGTAGATGACATCGTGGAGTACGTCTACAAGAAGTTGAAGTACAGGCCGAGGGTGCAGTTATTGGAGTCTCACCGTAACGTGAACTTCAAAGCGTTCGTGTTGCGAATAGCGAACTGCTACCTGCATGACGTCATGGACTCCAACTTCTGGCCGCAGAACGTGGTGTTCCGTCGCTTCCGCGGACAAATTCCACAAGAAGCAAAGAAGTAACCGGAAGTTATTTTATTTTACTTATATTAGTCATTAAGGTATATATTATATTGTTTTATGTATGTTAGTCTATAAGGTATATTTCTATGGGCCTATGCAGCCTGAAATAAACGTTATATTATTATTATTATTATTATAAATCATTATTTGTACAGCTTTTTAGGAATTGATTCAACAAACATCTTGTAATTACTCTAAGTTATTAAGACATAAGGCATTAGGCCCTCGAACGAAAGTTAGGTATCAAATCAATAATAAGGCATAAAATTCCTAAGCAACTGTGGACTTCAAACATCCAATAAAGCCTTTTTTATCATTAAAATGTTTGTAAGGTTGTATAAGGTAAATGGTTACTTATCAAAGAGCGTACAAAGTTTGCTTTATTACAAAAAACGTAACAAACTGAGAAGGTTTCACAATCGTATTGAAGTAATGTGTCCTTATATAAGAAGCTGTCGAGTAAACATTTGTAGGAAGAGCCTTTGTGATGAACAAATCGTAGCCGATCTTTTGTACGGATAACGATATCTGGAATGTTTGACGCGATACTTGGAGCTCAGTTTGTATGAGTAACATACGTGATCTCTGATTGTTACTAACTTAGTCTGTACAAAACTTTTGTGATAAGTATTCTTTTGAAATAACGAATTGCTTTTGAAATTATACAACCAATACAAATTAAGTATGTATTATAAATGACATTATCCAATACTTTATGAAGTGTTTTTCATTTTTGAGATTTTTATTGTGGTCAGTAAAAGTAGTGCCATAAATCAGCAATTGTGACTATAGGTAATGTCTAATGAAACACTTTTTCAATAATATCGCGTTATATTTTAGCCTGACGTTAAAAAGTGCTGTGTTACGATCATGAATGTTCGCCTAAATTTATTTGGAATTTTATTCGCCGTTTATTGGAATTCTAATTAATACAAAGATAAATAAATTAATTCGTCGTAAATACCTACAAAAGTATAACAGTATTACAATTTTGAATTGATTAAATTCCAAACGCAAATAAGAAAGTTAATAAAATGATTGTGTAATCATATTCAAGTCGCACAGAATAACGTCCGCACGGTTACACCCGCACAAAGTGTTGAGTCGCGGGGAAATCTTAGCAACACGCGCTCTGTGTGTAATCATCGTAATAACGCGCACACACACACACACACATCAACATACAGTGACTACCTCATCACAATACGTTCTTGTGGAAACAAGCGCTTTCCTACACGACAACGAGACGTTTAAGTGAGTCGTTTATTCTGTCACTAGCAGCTGAGGATTATCTAGTATGGGTCAGTTGGACTATTAGTTATACTATTGAGACATCATGCAAGAGAAGGATGTCCAAAATTGGTCTTATACCTTACTTATCAACTATTAACAATACCATTTTATCCAATGTTTATACTTAAGTGTTTTATTTTAAATTCTTAGCTCTAGTTTATATAAAAAGAGCATACATTGTAAAACAGCAGAAAGAACATTTATTCATTTTCATTTAATTGTTGCTATTAAATTAGATAGGTAAAATTAGGTTTGTTAATCATAATTAAATGTATTAACTGAGATGACTTCAAATTATACTTAATAATATGTTTTTTTGCAGTGTAATCGCAATGTATATCATCTCTATTTTTTATAACCTATCAACACAACATTATTACTCCAAAATTTTTACAAGACATTATTATTTTAAAAATAGCTGAACAGGTAGGAGAGCTCCTTTTATACTCAAAGGGGTGTAATTTCTTCTACAAAAGCCACTATATAAAGGGAAAAAGTGCTTGTTACATGGTTGGGACGAACCTTTACGCCAAGAATAGTTTCCAGTGTCGAGAAAGCAGTCTTTTGTAAAGTGATAGCAGTAGAAGTAATTATCTATTAGTTCTAGTGAACGTAACTGTTCGCCTTAGATCAATGAATTAGTTGATTGTCGATAAAGCTCGAGTGTGCTCACGGTGCTACTGAACCATAAATGATACTTTTTATTTCGTTCCGCTGCTTTTGGCGCACGCCCAACCTTTATTTTCAACCTTTTAATGTTTATCGCTAGAATTGTAGATACCTCATTCTGGATTAAGATTTAAAATTAGTTTTATGTAAGAACTTTTTATTAAGGGTTAAAGTAGATATATATTATCAGCCATTACTCAAGAATAAAATAGAGCTAGATGCGAGAAAGGATCTACTCCTAGTAATATTAGATAAATAGAATAAGACTGTTAATATGCGATAATAATAAATATCCGTATTTAAGCTGTAATTTTTTGATATTTAGATAGTAGAAACTACGCCGTTAAAAAAATGGAACGATATACGCCTTAACAGTGCCTTAAAATCATTAAAATTCACTTTAAAAATGATAAAATGTTGCAGTGACGACGGTTCGTAAAATTAACACTTTTTTGGGTCGTCGTGAAGGACTTTTTTTGACCGGAATACAGATATAGGGGAAACCATTCAAGCTGTTAGGATAAGTTAGTGATGTGAAGAATAGAGCCCGTGCACATCGCTTATGAACAATTGAGCAAATTTCTGCTCTAGGCCAAAGTGTGTCAGAAAACCAAGATTTGTCTATTCTTCGTCGTTCTTGGATTTAGAATTGGGCATTCCACACACTATTACACCATATTAAGTATAAAGACGACGTAAGGTTTTTAAAGTACAGTTAACACAAGAACTCAGCCAAGCTGATCATCAACAACGCCGAGACGTCGATTTTTGCTGTTTGTTTCTTTGAAATTCGTGTCAATGATCCGCAATTCCATCGAAAGAAAGATAAAGTCTACGTCAACAGCCTAGCATCAATTCAAGACCTCAAAGACCACTTTGAATTTGATTATGAAAAATTTTGTGAAAATGATATGATCCTGTAAACGTGGCCGTGGTGCTCATTTGGCTAAACTATATCACTAACGGCATACCTTCCTCTTTATGCTCGAATAAATATCTGTCCATTAATCTAAAAAAACTACTTTTCTTTGAATATAAATTAACACCTCTTATTGGACAACCCTGTACATTCGCACATGCACTGTGTAATGTAACACGCGTAGAGCTAATAATAACTATACTTATCTACATTGTTGTTTTAACAAAAGTGTTGATTCAATACTCGCGCAAACAAGTTCATCATCCCAATAATAAGTTTAACAACTTAAAGCGCATTAACGTGACATGCAAATTGTAAAATGGTTCAACATAGTGCTATTACATTATTTATCGCAAATAAAATAACTTTTACTGAATAAATATCATTAAATGAAAAGCCGCAGATACTTTGAAAACAAAATTTAAAATTCAATATTTGCATCACAAGTCGGAGGGGGGCAGTGACGCTAGGTGTTTAACACCCCCTCTTAATGCAGAGAATGTCCCCGAGTACTCACAAAGAACAAATTGATTCGCTTCCGATTTGAGCGCGCGCCGAGCGATGCGACGTGAAACAGTTAGTGTCGAATACACTCGCTTGAGTACGTGACGCGATTATTAACATTATGTGTACAGTGTCACAGTACACTGTATGTATTGTTTGTACCTCACGTAATACTTCCTCTAAGATACTAACAATGTATATTTTGTTGTTTTGTTTTCATAGATAATTAACTATTTTTAGAACTGGAAACCATTTAGAAACCTTTCAAACATTCTCCTCAGCTGTTCAAGTGTTGGCCAACATAATATAAAACATAAAGTCAATAATAATTACTGGAGTACCTACATATAGTTATTAGTCACTTGGGTACAATTGCGGCGCACTCAAGGACACAGTTAAAAAGCCCCCGTCGACGCTTCGTGTCCGAGTACTCGCACGTTAATTGTTGACTATGTACTCGGTACGTGGCGGGGTGCGTGCCGTGACAGATTTAAACGGATTTATAGATTATGTACACTGATATACGAGCACAGAGATCCCTGTTAAATATACCTCCTGTTATCTACTTGTAATCTTTTGCACGAGATTTGTTAACACTTTTAATTAATCACAAACCATGTTATGAATACTTTGAGTAAATTTATGTATTGTTACGTCGGGCGTACGACGACGCGAGCTTTTCGAGGCTTTGTGAAACTTGCATGTTAAGTTTTAAGTCTCTTGTGTGTAGTTGAGTAAGCCTTAAGTCTTAGGTAAGTGAGTGTTACTGATGCATTATGGATCACAAATGTTCGATATAAATCTGCATTTTAAGACGACATTTGACATGCATTTTAAGAGACACGTAATGTTATTTTCTGTGTTAAGTTAAAACCAAAACTGTTAACTGACGTTTGCTGCTGTTAGTTTTCGTTACCCTTAAGTTAAGTGACAAAATGTTTGGGCAAAATACGACCCTTTAACATTTAGACCCATTCACATTTATGTTTAACACATTGAGTGATCATATGATTGAGAAAACACATGTGCCGGTAGTTTATTCCTAAATTTGATGATTCAAGATTAGAAAGAATTTCCGAAACTTTTAGTATGAAACAATACCTGGCAGACCGTGTGAGGTAGGCACAAAATCAAATAACTCTTCATAGAACACACCATAGTACATGCAATATAACATGCTGAGCAACGTGACATCCCGGCGGAACTATAATGACTCCGCATACTCAGTGATATGGTTACTATCAATAATGCGCCAGCATGGTGCTGCAGTCGGTCTAGGACTTCCATGAGGTACTTCGCAGAGTCATGCCAATACAAACGGTATTTAATAGTAGCAGTTTCGGAGGAATGAACAATTTCCTTTATGAGAGTAAATGTGCGGCGCATGAGTAATGAAAACTATATAAAGTCAGTAACTACACAGGTAACGTTATCAGTAATACATATATTATAGAGGCAGTAAGCTAGCACAAACACATTTGTAATAGTAGCACGACGTAAGCGTCTCTGGCGAGATACGTCGATCGTTTGTCATGTGCACTGTCTCGATATCGGCCGCGCTCTGTGATGGATCGCCAGACACACTCGGCTATTGTCGGCTACACTCGGCGCTGTTCGGCTACCAGATAAAAGTACAGGGTAAATACCTTGTAGTACCTTGAGTGATTGGCTGTTAAGATGGGACGGGTAACAAAATTTGGACATGGAGGATATTATATTTGGAAATGTTTGTATGTAAAAATGTAATACGTGCATCTAGCTGTACGTGGCACGCACTCTGTGCTGGATTAAAAGCCTTAAGGTATGGTAGAGCAAAGGAGACGCTTATGGAGCATATGAGTTTTACAAAAAAATTAAGTCCCATTGAAGAAAAAAGTGGTACAGCGCATGGAGATGTCTCTAAAGTGGCACCGAACAAGACACTAAAAGTGTAAATTAGCAATGGGTGGTATAAAGGTGGCCGTTGAAAAAGGATGCATTAACCAAACTGGTGACATTTGAACAATATATCAGTAGATATCATGTGGAATACACAATTATATCACACTAGCTGATGCCCGCGGTATTACCCGCTTAATTGTTATTTTACACCATAAACTACCTATATTCCAAATTTCATCAAAATCCATTTACCTAGTAGTTTTTGCATGAAAGGGTAACAAACATCCATCCATCCTCACAAACTTTTGCATTTATAATATTAGTAGGATAGGAAAGGTGTGTCACTTTGGTGCCTAACAAATAAGGTGAATATTATCTTCACTAAATAAAGAGAAGGAAAACTTAAAATTAAACCCTATACCAATCCGTCTGCAAGCGTGGTATTAGTAGGCCAAGTAGCCCTCCGTCAAGGAAGGAGGCCCGTCCCTGTAGTGGGACATTAATGGGCTGTTATGATGAAATAAGTTGACAATTACGAATTTAAGCTCTCTAGATATATCAGACCCACAGCTTAAAAAACCGGTCAAGTGCGAGACTGACTCGCGCACCGAGGGTCCTGTACAAACCTATTTATTTTCCCGCCAAATTGTGATAAGGTCAGGATTCAGCTGTTTAAATACTATTTTTCCCGCCAAAATTCAAAGACGTCACGACTTAGCTGTCAAAATATATTTTCCTGCCAAAATTCTGTGACGTCACGACTCATTTGTCAAAAATTCAATGACATCACGCCTATCTGTCAAAATTGACAGCTGTCAAAAGTGACATATGTTTCAAATATTTTCCCGCCAAAATAATATGACGTCACAAATCATCTGTCAAAAATTCTGTGACGTCACGACTCATCTGTCAAAAATTCAAAAACGTCACGGCTCAGCTGTCAAAATATATTTACCCGCCAAAATTCCGTGACGTCACGATTCATCTGTCAAAAATTCTGTGACGTCACGACTCATCTGTGAAAAAAAATTTTCCCGCCAAAACTCTGTGACGTCACAACTCATCTATCAAAATTCTATGACGTCACGGGTCACGTGACCAAAATTCTATGACGTCACAGGTCACGCGACCAAAATTCTATGACGTCACAGGTTACGTGACCAAAATTCTATGACGTCACAGGTCACGTGACACAGCTTTCCCGCCAAAATTCTATGAAATCAAAATATAATATGATTGCTAATAAAAAGTAGCCTATGTTCTTTCTCAGGGTCTAAAGATTGTCTGTACCAAATTTCATCGAAATCCGTTCAGCCGTTTAGGCGTGAAAGAGTAACAGACAGACAGACAGACAGACAGAGTTACTTTCGCATTTATAATATTAGTATAGATTTATTATACCTACTTATAACAAAAAATACCGAACATATCGTAAGAACTTACGAGCGATATATTAAACTCTTTCTAAACCTAACCTAATATAGAAGTATAGAATCAGAGGTAAAATGCGGTCCTCAAATCAAATTTCGATATTGTTATGGCGACGTCCCCGGACGGTAGAGGTTCCGGCAAAAATAAATGAAACAAGAAAATTTAATCAACAATCTGAGTGATATTAAGTAAATTATTAAATAAGTTAAAGGTTTTGAAACTTTTAGGAGTGGCCCTTTGTGGCATAACGCGTTTAACCTGAAATTTGGAAGCCTCACCGAAGAGCTGCCCACGCACTCTTGTTTTTAACTTTTAATAAAAGAACAAAAAATGTTGTCTGCTTTTAATATTAATAACTTTAAAATTAATTTTGCAAACTATAACAAAGTACATAAGCTAGCTGTCTAAATGGACCATTATAAAATAAAACACTTAGTCGTGGGGCTGGACTCAAACCCAAGCCTTTTTGGATGAAGTCCAACAGTCACGCTACCCTTTTGTACGTAATATAATACATTAGTAAGTAAAAGTAGAGTATGATAAGTGTGTTGGTTTTACAAATATTTTGCCACCAGCGAACACAAGTACACAGCTCAATATATGTTATTAGTATTATGTGTTATCTAGGAACTGAAGTAAAATGTGTTATTTATTACATGTTATTGTGTAAAACTTATTACAGTTACAAACAATTTAACTAATACGGCCTTATTACAAAATACGGTCTAACTATAAACCACGATTTATTACGTCACAAAACCACTGTTTTTGAAATTTGTTATTGCAAAATCAGTCTTAACGTTAAAGTATTAAAACTGATTTTGTATTAACGAATACAAAATCATAAATTTGTTAATACAAAATCTGTTTTAACACTTTAGCGTTAAGACTGATTTTGCAATAACAATTTTCAAAAACAGTGGTTTTGTGACGTAATAAATCGTGGTTTATAGTTAGACCGTATTTTGTAATAAGGCCGATTATGTTTAAAGTCACATAGGATCCACTCCTTATTATAATACAAAAATTATGTCTAACTTTATGGTTTTTATGAGTTTTACATACTGCCTTTGTGAGGGGTAAAGCTCTACAGTAACGATGAGATATAACAGATGGTTATATAATTCTTAAATCAATCAGTGCATTGTAAATTGAACTGTAAGTTTGCTTTTTTATATTAACGAAGTATTCAATGAATTTCGCTTCATTACTCAAGCCGATGACTTCCGAATAAATGCAATAAACATCAAACTGAACGTGATGCGTTTACGTGAAACAAGTTATTACTTTTAACTTGTGTGGATACAAAATATCGAAAGAGACGAAACAATTTTTTAATTCTTTATTAATGTTATGACTCTACTAATTGCTTTTATTGAAACGATATTTATCTCAAAGAAGTATACTTAAAATTATTTATTTATTTTTTTTTTATTAGGTAAACCAACGACTATAAATACATATTACAAGATTATCAGTAAAAAACAGAAAGTCATTTATAGGTTTCCACAGCTAGTCGCACTTTAGGTAGATAATACAAAGGTGTAAGCTTAAAACATGCACATCACATCATCTATTCTATGGTTACATGACACTGTACATAGGAAATATAAAAATAAAAACAATATGTTTTAAGTGGATGTGAGCAATGAGTTTTTGTACTTTTTTATACGTATGGAAATACCGAACCGATTTCATGACAATTGGATGTCAGTGTCGTGGGCATATCTGACTCTATTAAAACCACAGAATGTTGTCCTCAGTTGTCATGTGTCATAGATGTAAATGAAAACAAAGAACGAATAATAAGTCAATTTACCAAATAATTTAATAGAAGTTAAGTGCAATGTTACAATCTGCAGGAATACAAAGTGACGTACAATCTATCAGTCTATTCACTCAACGTACACCTCGGCAAAGGATCAGCTTAAGCTAGTGTTACTTGGAGACAAACAACAAGCCTGCATGTTACTGAAGTAAACCTCTGACCTCCGCACAACAAAACTGTTGTTTATATACTCCTACTTCATTGTACCTATACTGTGTACATGTTGGATCTTTGTCCATCGTTAGTTACCATACGTTGGTATAGATTTGATATATTTGATAAAATTTTGTTTGGGTTTCATTACGTTATATCGTTTTATTAATAGGCTAATGCTACTGGCATTATGCGTTTCTGAGATCTACTATACAACTTGTTGTACTACACACGATTGCGAGTAATTTGTAAGCTTAATAAAAAAGTCATAAATTTTTATTCAGATTGAAAACAAAACTTTTGCCCACCATTATGGTGCCATCATCCGTGCGGTTAAAAGCCGTACAACAAAGTTAATAAGCGTAGATCGTAGATATTAATTAATTAATATGTTACAGTTCACGTACTGTATGACACAATGATATATCCACTAAACGACAAAATAAGATGAAAGCAAATTTGGAGAGGTGCCAAATATAACGAGACAAATTAGTAAACCTGAATGCTTCACAATTTCTAAGTATTACCAATATTGTTAATATGCATCATGGCAACACAAATAATTAGTGAAACATTTGTCGTTTTAATAATGCACCGTGAAGTTCAGTTGCTTTTGTTATTTCCCCGGGGCTAGTCGATGTTGCGATAAAGGATTAATGTGCCGTATCGTAAATCTTCCATCAAATTTATTGTGAACCAAGACTGACTAGGTATCGAGCTAGCCTGCGCCGCTATGTAGGTACCTACTCACAGCCTGATAGAACAAGTTATGGCTTGTGATTTCATTGTATATATCTACGGATTATCGGACAATCTACTAATCAACTTGATGGATTGAACATTAACGCTATCATTTTGGTCGGGGATTAATCAGTTCACTTGATTAGCTTTTTAACAATCTAAGTAATTGGAATTGTGTCATCACATATTATTACCAAATAGTCGTAAAATCTTACTCATCGTAAAATATTTTCTAATACTAACGTTCAGAGATGTAATATTAAACTGAAGTTAATTTTGCTCGAATGAATTGTTAGTAGGTACATCCGAGCAGTTATTAGTTCTAAGGCTCAGGGATGTCATTGCATTCGAGGTTTAATGTCACAGGAATGAAATCAGTTGGCGCCGCAGGCTGCATTAACAGTTAATCTGCTAATGCTCTGTAAAGTATCCTTCACATCGCGTAATGAAGCCTCCGCGCGCGTATTGTTGTAATCATTTGTTCTGTAACCGCTTGTTTGTCCTACTGCTTACATTAAATGTGTGGGACGGGTTCATAACACGTGATTGAAGAAAGAAATGCCGCTATATATGGCGGGTATGTAGATTTAACTGAACCTTAAATTTTCTAATATTCTATTAAATGTATATTGTAAGTATTTGATTTTATAAACTTAAAACAATGTACCTAGTATTTTTTGTAAATTCATTGTCAGATATATAATACCAGTAAGCTGACTTCTAGCCTTAGCTATTTATTAAGTCAGAGTAAAACTTTTGTTTCAGAACATTTTTCGTCAGGAACTCTCAGTGTTGCTGCGACAAATGTATGTAGCGCCGGGATGTCGAGAATAATTTAAATGTAGTTTCATTTTAATTGTTTCTGTTCCAGTGTCCGACCAAAATATAGCAGCGCTTACACTGACGAGCGGTTACTCGCTACATTACTAACTTACCTAACAATGTTCTTTGTTCTTTTAACTCATTTATATCTCTCGTTATTTCTTATATCTCTTATTTTGTATTATGAATGTTAACATATAAGAATATATAACTCCCTCAGTGGTAAATTATGCGCTAATTCCCGTTGTAAAAGTCCTGTTAATATAAAAATTATAACATCCCATTACTGTCCCTTATACCACCGAGGCACGGGCCAATTACGAAGGGAAACTTAGACTATCGCATTTAAGCCACACTGGCTGGTATAGGGTTTTATGTCTAGCTTTCCTTCATTTGTTCTTATAGACATAAAATCGGCACACTTCCACTGATAATTTAAATTAGGAAAATTACAAGCAGCTGTGACTAATTTTAAACTAGAGCAATTTGTCACGAAATACGCAATCAATATAGTTTAGTAAACGTACGTAGAGGTCGGTGTACGCTCCAACAATTCTCAATATACCGGCTCAGAGAGTTGAGGCGCCGCATTCAAGATCTGAACTTGTTTCACGCGGATATAGCTAGGGATAAAGCGAACCGTACAGACAGACGGAGCAACACCTCACCTATATATCTCTACACTCATACATATGTCGCTCTATACAGAATATTTAGAATTTAGATGAAAGTACGTAAGCCACCTACACGTATCCTTTTGTTCTACAGAACAAGATTTTCTTCGTAAATATTGTTCCATTTTAAATTGTAAAATAATTCTAAAATGAAATGTATTTTAGATACACAATATATCTATATATTAGCTCTTTAGCTATGAAATTGGCGTTTTGTATGAGGATTTTATCAGAAGTTATATCATTCATACTAACGTTTTCTTAGATATTTCAATAATCATTAAACATAATAGAATAAAATTCTCGTACTTAAACAATATAATGTTTTAAAAGAATATAGAGTCTTAAAACTGCGCAGAAATAAAACGGCAATTTCATAGGTAAAGATCTATTAATAGAATTTAGGTACTGAATTTTCCAAGGTTATATTGAAATTAGTTTAAATAAGTTTTTACAAATAACATATTAATAAAACTTTTCTTAGATAGTAAGGTTCTTTAGTCCAGTTTTGCAAAAAATGTAATATGGTGCGGATGTAAATTTTTTAAATTGCGTACAAATAAGTTTATTTAAAAAACAACCCCCGAATATTGAATCAAGATTTAGAAAGAAGAATACAACTTGGGACTTCTAACTGTAGTTTTAAGTGAATTTTTTAACTATTCACTATACATATTTCACATTATAAGAGACTCCTCATGATATTTTTTCCAACAAAATATATAGATAAACTGCAAAACAATAATCAAACACAACCAAATACAAACTGATTTATTAAAGAAACTGTTTTACTGTTCCAAAAACGGTACAACAGTTATTTTAGGAAAGTCTTATTAAATCATGTTTGTCGTAAAGCAATTCAGTGACAGAGATGTATAAACTAGATGTAATAACATGACGATTTCCCCTTCCAATGCAGTTTAGTGCCGAGTTATGACTTATAAGGATATGGGGTTATGAGGAGCGGAACCGCGTCGCTCAGCTCGTAAATGTTATACACATGTAATGTTTGTACAACACTACGAGTACATGGTACGTCCTTACATGTCAACAAGACTGTTTCACTCATTATTTAATAGTAAATGTCATATTTCAAGGATGATTGTTTAAGTAATACTTTGGTGCAGGAAAAGGGTAATATAATAACTAAAGATGTTACAGAAAAGCAAAATGTGCAATTCTATTTGCGTACTAATATAATACATTTAAGTAATATTATGAGCAGAACTATTAAAAAGTCTAACATTAAAACTACCTACAGCTACAAATAAAAACGGGAATGTCACATTTTTATCAAACGACAATTTGTTACACGAAAAATGCAAAGCGAAGGGAGAACCAAATGGTCTGAAATAATATTGTCACTCTCAACATTCGATAGATACACACAAGTAGCGATATAGTTGCACACCGACGCGTAAAATATTGTGTTAGGATAACTTTATTATATGGGCCGTAGGTTCGAGCCCCTCCGGTACACATGATGAATTTTAAGTTGCTCTACGTACTAGGTATAAAGTGA
Organism: Schrankia costaestrigalis; assembly: GCA_905475405.1. NCBI lineage: Eukaryota > Metazoa > Arthropoda > Insecta > Lepidoptera > Erebidae > Schrankia > Schrankia costaestrigalis. Next base: position 429,745 of record FR997827.1, read on the forward strand.
TTTAGTAAAAGTGAAATATAGTGGAAGCCTGCACGTAGCCAATGAAGCTATTCTGTGATATAGTTTTAAATAAGGTCAGTATACAGTGGGGGTCATACTCTACACTGACTGATGTGCAGTGTAGTACTGACGTACTTCGATTTTTGATTCATTTGATTGGCAATTTTCATAACTGTTAGTAACTTTGTTTCACAGTTAATTTCAATTTTATTTTCTATTCTGCGCACATAAACAGTTGGACTTGTATTGAGTTTCTATCTACAATTCTGTTTTATGTATGTGCACACAGTAGAAGATTTAACAAACGTTTTCTTAAGTGTTAGACGAATGTTACGTGGAAAGAGGTTACAACGCGAAAATAATATGACATAACTTTAGAAATATTTCAAACAGTATTACGCGGTTTTTGATATTATATGTAACATTTTATCTTTCTCACAATAATATGATTATAATCAAATGGTAAGTACCTATTTAAGAATGGGTGTCGTAGAATACTTATTTGTGTTGTTGAGATTCTTGATTCTTGCGTGTTAATTAAGTTTGCAATTTATTGTACACAAAGAGAAATTAATTGTTTTCAAAGACTTTATTTTTAAAGTTACTCTTTCTATTTAAATTTACCTAACTCCTTATTAACACAGACAGTCATAAGGTCCGTTGGCATAGTTATGAATATGATAGTTTTTTTATTTGGCACTCTTTTAGTAGGAACTTGAAAACGTACTAAGTATTTACTTAATGTAAGCATTTTCTATTTTCCCTAAGAAATGTACGCATTTTCTTTAGTGAAAACTTTTAGTGTTTCATTAAAGCTGTAGTATATTTAGATCGTAAGGTCTGGGAGGCGCGTTGTCCAGTGATGTAGGTTACAAGGCGAGTGCATGTGTGCAGGAACCAGGTCGAGGCACAGACTTGCGCCCTTATCGATTGTGTGCGCGCGCCGGCCCGCGCCAAGCGCTCTACATCGCTGTGTGCACGCCGCGCGCCACCCGCCGTGCCGGTAGCCAGCGCGCGATGTAACACCTAGCGGCTCTGAGAGGTGTGATCGAGTCTGCTCGCCGGCTCACTGATGTAAAGTGATTGTGTGCGGACGTCGGCGGCGCGGTGGTGGAAGATGAAATAAAATTAACTCGGATGTAAGGCGCCACTCGATTTGCATTCGAATCGAATGTTTCTAGTGTCGATTACTCGGCAAGCGCTGTCCTCGAGCACTCGAGCCATCTAATGTTGTCTGAATGTTGATTGCGAGATGAGGAGTTGCATGAAATTGATTGGTTAAATGAAATTTTACTCAGTTTCACTGCGACGCCTCACTATTTGATATTTAATGTTTTAGAGAGTATAAATGGAGCAGTTTGTTGAGAATGTTTGTTAGTGTTGGTGGGTGCATTGCGCTACTATGTGAGATTGCTTAGTGCGCTGTTTACAAGTACACTCATAAAACATGTTCTCAAGTCAACTCTCGACATCGTACGAGTGACGTCATACACTACAAATATCACAAAAAACAAGTAATGGCGACATTCTCGAACATGGAGGAAATATATAGTGAGTTGAGAGAGCACATTGTTGGTAACGAGTATGATCGCTACACTCTATGTTCAAATTAATTTGTCTGCACATTGAGGAATGGTCGAGTGAAGTACGTACAAAATAATGTTTGATACAACCTCCGGCTTGAACTTGTACACGTATACATAAACGACTAACGACAACTAACTTACTCACTGACACTGCTTTTATTTACGGAATATCAATTTCCATGATCTGCGTATGAAAGAGATATTGAAATTACTCGAGAGGAAACCAGAGACGTACCTACTGTGGCCTACACATATACATTTATATATTATTTTACGTAAATATTCTATATTTCTAAATTATATTATTTCATTTAAATATTTTCCATACACTTTATATATTTACATACGTTATTATATACAATCTTATATACTTACCAAACTACACAATAAAATACACTAAAGTTTATATACTTACATAATTATATACTTTACCTAACATATTAAATCAATATAAATATTATTAATATTAATTACGTGTGTTGTTAATATGGTGTATTGGAAACACGCATTGTTTTGTACCTGGCGCTAGAACCGGTGTCGCGGGCGCATTGCGCCGTGTCATTGAAGCGACCCTTAAACGGTTAGTTACTGAGATACCACCGGCCGTGCTCCTTGTATGATCTGTCGCGCTAATTACGAGTAGTGTTAAGTGTTTTATATAAGACTGTCGCATTCTTCTATCTCACTATCATTCTTATATTTCTCCTTCTATTTACGTGGACTATTCTGTGTTTGTGATATTGTGGAATTAAACTCTTTGTGTGCCTGTGAACTGTGTTTACTTTGCTTCCGCCATCTTCAGGTACCTATTTGCTTAATACAAACTTTTATTCTTCCACTTACACACTTGCAACCATAACTGGTGACCCTAATAAGAACAGACAATGAGTGATAGTGATGCTTCAGTAAAATCTAGTGATTTTAGAGACATGAACGTAACTGAGCGTCGACCGCAGAAAAAGTGCGTTTCCATTGAACAAAATGTGACGTCATACGATAAGAACAAATTAAAATTAAAAGTTCCAAAATTTTCGTCTGAAGATCCAGAGCTTTGGTTTGCGTTGCTGGAAAATCAATTTGAGTGCTTTGACATCACAGATGACGCGCTCAAGTTTAGCAACGTCACTACTAACTTAGACATACAGCATGCGAAGACGGTCAAGGATATCATACTAAATCCTCCTAAAGTGAACCGGTATGGCAAGATTAAGCAGGAACTACTTCGTCGCTTGTCAGCCTCTCACGAAATGAAGGTCAAGCAGTTGCTGACCCAGGAAAAATTAGGTGACCGGAAACCATCTCAATTTCTCCGGCACCTACAGGATTTAGCGGGATCCTCAGCGGCTGATGACATCATTAGGCAGATATGGAGTAACCAGTTGCCCATCAACGTGCAAACGGTCTTGGCATCGCAAACTTCCCAGAACCTGGAGCAGTTAGCTGACCTGGCTGACAGGATATTTGACATCACAACACAATCGTGTGTGGCTTCCACATCTGCCATTACACCAGGCAGTTCCAGTACATCATCCGAGATCGCAGAACTGAGGAAAATGGTTGAACGCCTCGCGCTTAAAATTGACGAACATAGTCGCCCTTCTAAGCGCCCTCACATGCGTTCAAGACATCGTGAACAGCGCTCAACTTCTACTGCAAGATCGCGATCAAGCTCGAGTTATCGAAAGTTCCCTGTGTGTTGGTATCATTCCAAGTACGGACCACGTGCTCATCAATGTCTCAGCCCATGTGATTATGGCAAGTCGGGAAAAGACACAGGTCGCTAATGGCGGCTGACGACTGCCCAACATCTTCAGGCCGCTTATTTGTCGTCGACAGGATGTCCAACACAAAGTTCCTTGTGGACACCGGCAGTGATTTGTGCGTGTACCCTTACTCTGCACTTCGTGAACGTCGATGTAAAACCGATTTTCAACTGTGTGCGGCAAACGGAACGACTATAGACACTTTCGGCACTATAGAAATTAATTTAAATTTAGGTTTAAGAAGAGATTTTCCTTGGCGCTTTACTGTTGCTAATGTAACTAAAGCTATCATAGGTGTAGATTTTCTTAGCTTTTATAATCTCATAGTTGATGTTCGCAACAAACGGCTTATAGATAATACTACCACTTTGTTTTCCAGCGCTTGTATTGCAAAAACTGATGTATCTTCTATTAAGGTCGCAACAGGTGATACGAGGTACCATGCACTTTTAAGTAAGTATCCAGAAATTACTCGCCCTTCTGGCACTCCGTGGCTTCCAAAGCACAACACCAAGCACCATATTCGCACCACACCCGGCCCTCCTATATTTTGTACTCCCCGTAGGCTCGCCCCAGACAAACTTCAGATAGCTAAGAAGGAATTCGAGCTCATGCTTAACAATGGCACAGCACGTCCCTCAGAAAGTCCTTGGGCTTCTCCATTACATCTGGCTCCTAAAAAGGATAACAGCTGGCGACCTTGCGGTGATTATCGTATGCTTAACGCACGGACTATACCAGACCGTTATCCCGTTAGGCATATACACGATTTTGCCCACAACATAGCTGGTTGTAAAATTTTCAGCACAATAGATCTTGTGAAAGCATACAACCAAATACCTGTGTGCGAAGAGGACATACAAAAAACGGCAATCACTACTCCGTTTGGCTTGTATGAGTTCCCTTGCATGACCTTTGGTCTTAGGAACGCAGGCCAAACCTTCCAGAGATTTGTAGACGAAATGACTAGAGGTTTAGATTTTATTTACCCTTACTGTGATGACTTCCTTTGTTTTTCTCAGGATGAGGTCCAGCACGAACGTCATTTACAGCTTTTATTTGAGCGTATGAAGGAATACGGAATTCTCATCAACACGGCAAAGTGCGTATTCGGAGCAAGCGAAGTAACTTTCCTAGGCTACCACATATCTGAACATGGCACAAAACCTCTTAACTCAAAGGTTCAAGCCATTTCAGACTTCCCGGTGCCCAAGACCGTTAGGCAGTTACGACGTTTCCTAGGAATGGTAAATTACTATAGGCGATTTTTACCCAACGCCGCCTCAGTTCAAGCTCCGCTTAATGCTTTACTCGCTGGTACAGTCAAAGCTTCTCAACCAGTTGACATATCTGGTGATACCTTACTTGCTTTTGACCAGAGTAAGCATATCCTCGCTAACGCTGCACTACTCGCACACCCAGATTTAAATGCTAAGCTGGCGCTAGTAACAGATGCGTCTGACTCAGCAATGGGTGCAGTTTTACAGCAACTCATTAGAGATAGCTGGCAGCCTCTTGCGTTCTTTTCGCGCAAGTTGAGCCCTTGTCAGCAAAAATATTCACCATATGACCGAGAGCTTCTGGCTATATACGAAGCGATTAAATATTTTCGCCACATGTTAGAAGCTAGACATTTTGTCATATTTACTGACCACAAGCCAATCACTTATGCTTTCCGTGAAAGAAAGGCTAATTGTTCGCCCCGTCAGTATCGTCATCTTGACTTCATTGCACAATTCACGACCGACATTCGACACATATCCGGCAAGGACAATGTTGTCGCCGATACACTGTCGCGAATCGATGAACTGCAAATGCCTATGGATTTTGATCAATTAGCTGACTCTCAAGGCGAAGATCAAGAGCTCCTCAGATATGTAAACGGTGAATTATCACTCCGCTTACAGAAACTCAATATTTCCGGCAGTTCAAAAGAACTTTATTGCGATCTAAGTACATCTCAACCTCGACCTTTCGTAACAAAGCCTCTTAGAAAGCTTTTATTCGACAGGCTTCACAATCTTAGCCATCCAGGAGCAGCAGCAACCACTAAGATGGTAGCTGCGCGATTCGTCTGGCCTGGTATGCGAAAAGACTGTCGAGACTACTGGTCACGCAAATGTCTAGCTTGTCAACGAGCTAAGGTAAATCGACACATATCTGCACCTTTAGGTACATTCGATTTACCACGCTCCAGATTTTCTTTTATTCATGTGGACATTATAGGCCCTATGCCTCCATCACAAGGCTACCGTTATTGCCTGACGGTGATTGACCGTTTCACCCGCTGGCCAGAAGTGATACCAATGATGGATATCACCGCGGAAACCGTAGGTAAGGCTTTACTATCGTGGATATCCAGATATGGATGTCCAACAGATATTGTCACAGACCGCGGTCGACAATTTGAATCCTCACTTTTCCAGTTCCTTGGAAAAATGATAGGATTCCAACATCGTCGTACTATCGCATACCATCCAGCTTGCAACGGCTTGGTGGAACGGTTCCATCGTCAGCTGAAGGCAGCCATAATGTGTTATGCAGACATCAACTGGATTGACAAGCTCCCATTAGTTTTACTAGGCATTCGAGCTTCATATAAAGAAGACCTAAAGGCTTCATCGGCTGAATTAGTCTATGGTGAACCTTTGCGTCTTCCGGGCGAATTCTTTCACCCGACAGTCCCTGTTTCAACTGATTTGTCAGATTTTACCGCGCGACTACGTCATTTTGCTGTAAAGTTTCGTCCTTCTCCAGCTTCACGCCATAACAAAGAACGTATTTTTATCCATAAGGATATAGCATCCTCGAGCCATGTATTTTTAAGGGTAGATGCATCCCGAGGCTCTTTAGAACCTCCTTACTCTGGCCCGTACGAAGTACTCGAACGCGGAGACAAAACATTTAAAATTCTTGTCAAGGGGAAAATCGTCACAGTAACTATAGACCGCCTTAAGCCAGCCTATATACTCGCCGACCCGTCCCCCGACAACTTACCATGTCCTAATGCCACGTCTATTCCTGTGGCCGTACCACCCGCCAATACTGGCCCTACACCAAGTCAGACGGAAATTCCACCACAAGCTAGCAAGAAAACTACTCGTTCAGGCCGCAGTGTTCGTTTTCCTGACTTGTATCGACCGTAGTGACGGTCTCCGGGGGGGAGTGATGTGGCCTACACATATACATTTATATATTATTTTACGTAAATATTCTATATTTCTAAATTATATTATTTCATTTAAATATTTTCCATACACTTTATATATTTACATACGTTATTATATACAATCTTATATACTTACCAAACTACACAATAAAATACACTAAAGTTTATATACTTACATAATTATATACTTTACCTAACATATTAAATCAATATAAATATTATTAATATTAATTACGTGTGTTGTTAATATGGTGTATTGGAAACACGCATTGTTTTGTACCTGGCGCTAGAACCGGTGTCGCGGGCGCATTGCGCCGTGTCATTGAAGCGACCCTTAAGCGGTTAGTTACTGAGATACCACCGGCCGTGCTCCTTGTATGATCTGTCGCGCTAATTACGAGTAGTGTTAAGTGTTTTATATAAGACTGTCGCATTCTTCTATCTCACTATCATTCTTATATTTCTCCTTCTATTTACGTGGACTATTCTGTGTTTGTGATATTGTGGAATTAAACTCTTTGTGTGCCTGTGAACTGTGTTTACTTTGCTTCCGCCATCTTCAGGTACCTATTTGCTTAATACAAACTTTTATTCTTCCACTTACACACTTGCAACCATACTACTATGTGCGAGCGATCATATTGTATTATATATTTGTGAAGAGATTTTGATGGATTTTGTTATACTTTGATACAAAGACATCATATAGGTACTTGGTATACATGTATAAGCTGTATTTACTTCATACCTTTTTATATGTATAAAAATAGAATCAGCGTTAGAATTATATCAGATGAGAAGTGTCCCTTAAGCTCATTAACCTTACCAATTACGTTCTATAACTTACCTCAAAATACTTTTGTCCATTATTCTTTTTTTTTTAAATCTCATTTAAAAAAAAATAGCCATACATCATATAGATTAAGTCGGCTTATTGTCCATTATTCTTGCTTACAAAACTATTAACTAAATATATTTTACCTGAAACAAAAAAAAACAAATCTTTACTCAATATTCAAAAGTAAATCTACACTCGCCTACGGATTCTACGTAGCAATAGTTACGACGTAGACGCTCTACGACGTAGAGGTTCTACAATGTGTACAATAGAGTGTATCTGGCATGAATGCAACAATACGATTAGCATAGAGGTGTGTGCACACGGCGCCGGTCACCCGTGGCGGACACTGGCCGGTGATAATTGTGCCGGACGCCGGGCGGGTCCGGATATTAATATTGTGCAGTCTCGGGGCCTGCAAGCTAATCGCACCTTCATGTTACGTTGGGGATTAAAAAGGAGGAAACTGATTTAGAATTTATATGACCTCATTAAGCTTAAATTGTTTGGCATAAATTGTGGTCTTTGGGATAGGATTAGTTATTAGCTAGCACTCAGCCGCTGTTCTACTTACTGTATTCTATCGTTCATGTAAAGGGTAACAATAAGAGTTTTTAAACTTGACTTTCTAATACTATGCTGGAATGAAGTCAGAACAGAAGTATTGGTAGAAGGTTTTTATGTCTGATTTTGGTCAAATTTTACGACACCCGTGAGATGAGATGTGATGGTAGCCACCATGAATTCTTATTTCTCCACCACAGGGAGATACACACATTTTCGAAGACCGTTTTTTTTTAACCTCTTTAGGCCCTCTGCTGGACAAAGGTTTCCCTCAATGCTTTTCAAGGGTTCTTCTATATCTTGCTTTCTTCTATATCTTCTTATAAATCTAGACTCAATAAATAAGACAATTAGTTCTCACATACATAGTTGAACATGTTACTTTATTTAGTCAAACCACATTGTATAGTTTATTTAGTAAAGACAACGGTCAGTTGAACACACTCACACTGATCTGATTCAATCTCTCGATATTTGTATAAAGTGTATTACTGTTGCACGTGTGCGAGCGGGACGGAGCGATGTTGACAGCTCCGTGTTTTCATTCGTATTCAAAGGAAGACTCAACTGTTAGTAATTGCGTTTGTTTGATTAGCAAGTCTATCAGACATAATTTGGTTCTCAATTTAGTTTGTTAGTAATTATAAAATGTTATTAATAACAACTTGTCTAAGAGATCGGTAGCCGGCGCACGTACCAGCACCCTACCTACTGGGACAGGGAGCGGAGGGAGGGGAGGCTACAGGCAGATAAGTGGTCGTCACGATAACTATGTTCAGTTGTAACCAATCAAAAGTAATAATTTTGTTATGTGAAGTTAGAATTACCAAAATAAGTAGAGATTTTTTACAGTGTCTACTCTACAAGTGATAAGCATATCTTATACATAAATGTTATATTTTTTGGAAATGTAAGTTTAATATTATGCTTATAATTACTCCGACCAAAACATGCAGTCAAGTTCATACACGTAAGACTTTTATCTTGTGCGGGTATCAAACCCCCGACCTCTGGCGTGGCAAGCTAATATACTTGTCTCATAATCTGTGGTTAATATTAATGGAATTGTATGGTATTATTTTTATACCTATGAAACCTAAGTATATACTTGATGACACAGTAGATTGGCAACCTGATAAAGGTAGCGCAGAGTGCAGATGCATCATCTACAACACCGAACGAAATTGAAACGTTAACAAAATATAAAGTGTGAGTCTTGAGCTTATATGATATTTAATTTAAATTGTTTCTCATGTAATAACATACTACGAATGTGGCAGAACAGAATATAAAATATAAAAGTAATGTAAAGCGTAGAATTCAATTTAGAACATAACATAGGTACTTGTGTTTACAAGTGGAATGAATAACAAAAGAGTAAAACTTAAGTGAGTGCCATTCACAGAACAAACAACTATTGTACAACTAATAACACAAAACTATTTACTTTTTGTTTATTTCAATATATATATTCGTTCATGTTATTTTATTTTTTACATACTGTGTTATGGTGTGGGTCTTTAGTTTTAGCTTGCAGTCCTAGCTGTTAGTATTATTGTATGTGCGTACTGTACATATTTATGCCTCTAGTCTGGATTAACAGTTTATTTTTATCTACGTAATAGTCTCGCGAAATCTCGTAATAGATCTTTCATGTGCGTACAAGTGTTTTTCAAAACACTCCAATAAGCAGTTGACACCCAACCTAATTTACAACGACTCATTGATTTGATAAGCATGTTGTAAGCATTATATCTCGGCACATAACATTACAAATTTTCATAATGGTTAAAAACATTTACGCAAAACATCAGTAGGTGTGGGAGTATGAAGCAGTTTTACGTTCGTCGCGCCTCGCAACAATAAATTGCGGCTCACATTTGTCGCTTGTTTTAAACGCCCATTTAGATTAATTTCCCAGCATTAAGATTAGTGTGTCGCGTCGTCCCCGGCGGTGTGTGAACGTTGCTCGCGCGACATTAGCGGCGCGGCGACGACGCTCTAGTGCCGCTCCACAGAATATCTTTCCGGCTCATAAACCCGCTGAACACTGGGACGCCACAAATTGAATCGTCGAGATGTTCGCGCTCCATTATGACGTCATCCGCACCTGCACACCTCCGCCCACCCACACGACACTGCACTAATTATGGGCTACTAGTTACATTGTGTAGTAATAGTTGCCGTAGTTTCACAGAGATCTTCAGCTACCGCTTAATTTTCCTAATAGAGCAGCGAGAGAAAATGACGACACGAGAAGAAATATTTTTATTTCATTATGCAGAAATATTTTTATTGCGAACATATGCAATGCAGTGTATTTTATCTTGGTACTTTGGAATTTTACCTTTGGGTATGTAAAATTAGTTCTTAGTTTTTCTAAAGGCTGCTATTGTATTTGTTTCAAGCTTTGTGCTAAAGAAGCATGCTGACTTTTATATTCTCACGCGGGAACTATCTTAAACCTTTATAGTTTGTATCTATGTATACTTTTGCTGTATGGAGGTTTAGATAAACGAGTACATGCTCGTGACTTAGTTTATTATAGTATACAAGTGACAATATGTGCCGCTGTCGTGTCACCGAGACACTATTATAATCGGCGCAGGTCGCAGCCGTCACTGCAGTAAACGCAAAGCACATGTTGGAATCAGCATGTATTTCAAATTGTACAAAACATTTTATATTCTCAGTTTTGCGAGTAGCTATATTTTTTTTTTTTTTTTTTTTTTAATCTTTATTTTTAAGGGGGTTTACTCCTAAGTATGAGTATGTCACCCCCGTAATAAATCATACATTATTATTAAATACAAATATTAAACATAAACATTACAAACTTCTTCTCTTAATTCCTATTAAAGTAATTTTGTATAGCATTTTGGCTTTTTCCGACAATGGAAAAGTCAAAATGCTATTGTACCAACCAACATAATTAATGTTAATATTAAATACCTCCAACATAGTTTTTCTAACTTCTTCGTTCCGGACACATTCCGCTAGAATATGTGGCACATCCTCTACTACATCGCACTCAGTGCAGTTAGGTGACGTAGTCTTGCCCATTAACATCGCGAATTTATTTAGCGGAATATGCCCGGATCGAAGTCTGAAGCTTGTTACAATGTCCTGCCTTCCCATGCCACTTTCCGCAAACCACGGAGTCTGGAGCAAAGTCGGTTGAATGGTCTTGTACCAGATGCCTTTAGATAGTGATCTTTCGTCAAAATGCTCAGACCATAATCTGAGGCACTTCTTTTTGGACACATTCAAGTTGTAAGTATAATGTGGGGCAACATCTAGACGAACCCCATCCTCGATAGCATCTTTGGCCAACCGGTCAACCTCCTCATTACCCTGCAGTCCAACATGTGAAGGCACCCATTGTAGTATTACAGTTTTACATTGTCTTTGTAATGATAATAACGATTTTATAATATTATATGCCAGTGGAATGCCCCTATACACAGTAGCACATCGCATTATGTGTTGTAGGCCACTTTTAGAATCTGTTAAGATAACAAATCTATCATAATTAATTGATTGTATATAAGAAATTGCCTCAGAAATCGCTACCAACTCACAGTGCATTATAGATATAATCTCAGGCTTAATTGATAATTTTATACTACTAAGATTTTGAACATCAAAAAAAGCAGCACCAGATCCCTGATTGTCCTTTGACGCATCTGTATAAATTTGGTAAAATCCCTCATATTTTGTATTTAAAAATTCATCACACATTAGGAGAATATCACTTTTATCAAACTGCCATTTTGGACGATTGATTTGGGGAATGTTAGTACTAATAAATATACTAGGGTCAATATTAGTGACCCACTCATCTAAAGCAAACATATCTAACTGATTACTAATATGCATCGGGGATTTTTCAATTTCTTTTAGTACAGATGCTAGTAAAGGTTTTTTCCTTCTTCTCGAAATAAAATTCTCACAAAGGTCGGCTAATTTAATTGTTATTTGATTTATAGGGTTATTTTCAATAGATTTTGATTTAATTAGAAATTTATAAGCCAAATATGTACGTCTAACAAAGAGAGGTTGGAGCGCCAATTCAGACTGCATCACATGAATAGGAGAACTCTTTATAAAACCACCTATTATACGCATAAATTGATTTTGAACACATTCCAACTTCATCAGGTTAACTTTTGAACTGGTGTCGTATAAAAAACATCCGTAGTCTATACGGCTCCTTACAATAGCTATATATAAACGTCTTAAATGTATCGGATGAACACCCCAACTCACTCCATTTAAAACTTTAAAAATATTTATAAATTTTAGACATTTTTCTCTTGTTTCGTTAATATGCTTTGTCCATTTAAGACCTTGATCAAACCATATCCCCAAATATTTTATGCTTGAAACATTTTCTAAAAGAATATTATTATTGTATATTTCTACTTGTAAGTTTTCTGTTCGTCCATTATAAAAAACACAGACTTTGCTTTTGCTCGAAGATAACTCTAAACCTAACTGATTGATTAATTGTTTAAATAAATTTAGACTATTTTGTATAATTTGAGCCCCTAAATAAACCTGAGAACAAGAAGTGTATAAAATAAAATCGTCAGCATATTGTGTGATGTAAACGTTCGTTTCCAATAGCTTGCATACTTCTATCGTAGCCACATTAAACAATAGAGGTGAGAGGGGGTCACCCTGCGCTAAACCTAGCCCGGTAGTCCTGCTCAAAACATATTCGTCTGTTTTAATTTTTATGTGTCTTTCTTTCAGGAAATTCCATAGATATTGACATAGCTTGCGTCCAACGCCTAACTGATGTAATTTTTCTAGTAGCACGTTAACATTTATATTATTATAAGCATTGTCAATATCTATGAAACAGCCTATGGTGTATTTTTTTTCAGAGAATGCAGACTGAATTCTGGAGACACAAGTACTAAGACTGTCTAGGCAACCTTTAGTCTTCCTAAATCCTACAGTATTGGGAGAAAACATATTATTTTTTTCTAAAAACCATTCTAGCCGTCTATTTAATACTAAATGAAATATTTTACACAGACAGGACATTAAAGAAATAGGCCTAAGGGATGATACTTCTGTAGGTTCCCTTCCTGGTTTGGGTATTGGAATAACTCCAATATCTCGCCACTGTGTTGGTACGTATGAAGAACAAAGAAAAGTATTATATAAATGAAGTAAAATACGTTTGCCATTTTCTGGTAGATGTCTAATCATAGAATAAGAGATATCGTCGCATCCAGGAGATGTATCCTTAGTTTTAATACATTTGACTAGCTCCTGTATGGAGATTTCAGATTCCATTTTTGAATTGCTATTGTAAAAGTTTGGAGTGTTAGGACATGAGTAGTCTGGTGCCAAACAGTGTAATAACTTATCAGCTCTATCCCTATCAACATACGTCAGAGAAGACTTGAAACCTTTTAGCCAACGCATTTTACGCCACATTTCCCCACTTGAAACATTGTCATTCACCGAAGAACAAAATTTTCGCCATTCCTGTCGTTTAGCTCTACGAATAAGCCTCTGTGCATTTCTTATTTTATCCTGAAGCATATTTAAATTATAGGGAGTTGGGTTTCGCCTGAAACTTGCTAAAGCTAGTCTTCGATTAGCTACAGCTTCTGATAGTTCAGAACACCAGTAGGGTTTAGGGGAGAATTTTGACTCAGGGTTTTGGTTTATTTTAATTAATGGAATATGAAGATCCGCTGCCAAATTAATATAACTTATGAATTTATCGTATGCCATCTGAGGGCATTCAGTAGTATCAAAATGATAAAACATATCCTCTAAACATCTACTATACGAATCCCAGTCAGCTTTCTTATAATTTCTCTTAATACATAAAGACTTATTAACGCTTATTTCAAAGTACATTTTGATAATTATATGGTCGCTTCCAAGAGTCTCATTAGAAACATTCCAATTACAAGCTAATGCGATGTCCGCTGATACCAAAGACACGTCTGGAGCCGACTCCTGCAATACCCCATTTACCAATTTGACCCGCGTATTATTTCCATTATTTATAACTACAAAGTTATTGTCTATTAAACTATCTAAGATTATGATACCTCTCCTATCAATCTTGTTGGACCAGTTGGAGTGATGTGCATTTAAATCTCCTAAAATTAATGTTTTCCTGTTAAATGTCGCAAACAAATTATTCCAATCACTAGCTTCAGTACGAACTGACGGAGGGCAGTACACCGAGACTATATCTTCAATTAACGGAATACCTACAAGCCTGACATGTATTAATTCAATCCCCGAATTAGTTGACTGTAACTTACCTAAATATGCCTTAATAGAACTGTGGATAATTACCGCCACTCCACCATATGAGTCCAATCTGTCACGACGAAAAATATTGTATGAATTTATTCTAAGATTATTTTCATTTCCTAGCCATGTTTCAGAAATAGCAGCAATGTGAATTTTATCTTGTATTAGTAATGACGATAGTGACTGTATCTTTGGATTCAAACTTTGGGCATTCCACTGCATAATATTAATTCTGTACTTATTTGGGCCGTTATCCATTAGCAAATTTCATAAAAAGTTGCATAAATGGTGTTTCTGACATATTATCTACTACTAGTAAAATTAACCACTGAATCCCTAGTTTAAGTACATTTTTAACTTTTGTTTGATATGAACAATTTTGCTTAAAAATAATATCCTTTAATCTTAATAATAATTCCGGAAAAGTTACTCGCTCGTTCAAATTTTGCTGTTCTTGATTATCACATTGTCTTGGCTGTTCCGTCTCAGAGTCATCATCGTCAGCTGTAGCCCAATCTGAGGTTTTATTAAATTTATTTTGTATATTCTTTGCTAATCTTTTATGCTTTTTCTTGCTTGTACTTTCTTCATTTAAAGTGTTGTCTGTACTAGGAATTTTCATCACTTCAGCGAATGTGGGAGTATTTGTACTAGAATTAACCGCTACATTGACCACTTCAACCACATAAGGATCACTCAACACTGGTTCTTTATTTTCATCATTCCTAGTATTAGAGGGTGGGACATACATCTCCAGCGCTATTTTATAGGTGCAGTTAAATTCTGACATAATATCTCGGATTTTCTTTTCCTTTATAAACACAGGGCAGGACTTAAACATCGACATATGTTTGCCACCGCAGTTAGCGCATTTGAATATATGTGTATCACAGTTCTCGTGATATAGCGAGCACTTAGGACATACTATCCTATTAGTTGGGCATGTCTTACTCAAATGTCCAAACTTCCAAACTTCCAACACTGCGACACTGGGAATACGTACGACTCGACCCTAATTCTTAAATTGTTTGTAAACACATAAGGTGGTAGGACATTCCCTTTAAAACAAAGTCTAACTGCCTCACTTGGGCACCAGCCTTCCTTTGCATCCCGTCGCTTTAATCTTTTCACTGAAACTAGTTCTATACCTTCCGGGCAGCTTAATTTATTTAGTATTTCATTTTCTTGTAATTCCAATTCAACATCTCTAATAACTCCATATGAGAAGTTCACCTCTGAGTCTTTGCTAAATCGCCATCCTTTCTGAATAAGATCGTTACATAAACAAAGCCTATCAGCATTTACTTCATCCTCAAATTGTATTCGAACCCTGAACGGATTAAGGTATTTAACTTTTAAAACATTTTTTATTTTATTTGATTGTAGTAATTGAGCCAGTGCAAATGACTTCGGTAGTTTTTCTATACATGAGATAGTAACTTTATATTCATTATTTACTAAATTCTTATTTTGTCGTGACTTTTTGCCCCTTATTTCAATCCATTCCTCTTCCGAATGATTATCTTCTCTTACTCTTTTAGTTGGTCTGCTCAGCTGTTCTATCTCCTCACCTTCGTATGTATTAACTCTTTCCATCTCCATAGACTCCTCTTCATGTATATTATCACAATCCGATAACGTAGTCATTGTATAAACACAATAAGCCGGGCGGGGCGCGCGGGGCAGCCAGCCGCGTCGTCCGACTGCGCGGCCGCACTCGGAACCGGTTTAATTCAACGCAGAATACGAATAATTAATTAATGCAATAAATACATCTACCTCGTACGCGTGTCGATACGAGACTTGAGTAGCTATATGAAATTTCGCTCTTTGTGTAAGACGAGGTGAGCGTATTGTAAACCTGAAACTTCGCTACTAAACTGTTCAAGTCATTTGTCACAAAAATAATAAACGTCACATTGTCCTTGGTGTTTGTAATTTGTAGAGTCGATACAAATTGCAATTTCGTCAGTCGTTGGAACTCGTCGAAAGTTGAGAACAAGTTATTGGTTCTGCGCGAACTTATGTGTTGGTGGTAGCGACCGCGCCTACTCGCGCCACTACTCCCCGAGACTGTTCGAACCACTTCATAAGTTTTAATTAAATAAGTTTTAGAATGGCGAGATTCTTGCAAATTTAATTTTATGCATACAGTTTTGTCAAATAAAAACTAAACTTGAATTAATTATGAAAACAAACTTTATTATTTTAACTTGTGAGTAAACTTAGCTTTGTAAACATAGCCGTAAATCATGTTTACTATAATTATTATCTGACATTAGTTTTATTATAATTTATTAGCGTGTATAATTTATTAAGTAAAAAACAAATTAAAATGTAAAAACACTTTAGAAATCTCGTAACAAATAGTTGTATTTTAACTTCAAAGTAAATGTATAGACTCTAAATATAGAGATGTTAAAAAATCTTGATTAATAAGTTTATAATAAGACATCTCCCAGCAAGGGATGAGCTTTCTCCCTTTTTCACCTATGACATGTAGTTTGGAGGTATCTTATAAGGAGTTGAGTCTAGTGAAGATACTCCTTAGTCTTGATTTACTTGACAAAACATGTAAGTGAATCTGTTAAACTTACAAAGTAAGTTTCCAAGCAAAGATACAAAAACTAGTATTAAAGGAGCTGGAGTCGCTGAGGACAGCTAGTTAGTTATAATGTCTCACCTGGCCCTGGCACTCACTTAAACGATTCTTCATCTACTGTCCCGAGTTAACAAACTTTTAAGAATAATAACCTTTTTAAATTCTACAGAATCAAAAATGTAAAAACATTTTTACGTTGTATTGCTATTTTTATTAAACGATACAAAATTAAAACGAATAAGTGAAAATTTTAGACAGATGATCTATTTATTGCACATCAAGTATTTTCTATCTTTAAGTATTATTTGAAAAACTAAAATGACTGAACTAAAGTGTATAATCAATCAATCTCAATTGGATTAGTCTCGATCTCATAAAATGGTAAAAGTAAATTGAGATTGATTTTTTCTCATCTATACCATATATCTCATGTCATACTGTAGTAGGTGTAAGTATCAACCCTGATTGTGTGCTAGAAAAGTAACGCGTACAAATCTTAGGTACTTCTTTCTTACAATTATAAACTAACTAAAAGCAAAGTATCATTAACAATTTCACTGTCCCGCCAATAGTAAAACAATGCAAATGTTCATATATGACTCATGGGACAGTTAAGTGGTTAAGTTTATGTTTCTGAGAAGCACATGTTCATGTGCATAGATATATATGCATGAAGTAGTCAGGGTCTGTTGCATGGGTAATATGAGTATTTACTAGTATAGCTTAGTTAAAGACCATAAGGGGTTGTTTAAATCTTATTCTCGCAAATGTTTATTAATTTTTTTATAAACTAAAATATTGTTGTGTTCTTCTTCTTTCGTGTCAATGGTAGAAACTCAAACAGTTTTAGAATAGTGAGCGGCCACTTCAATAGCATTTGGAGTAGCCGCGTAAAGGTCAGCCATCGTACACCGCTCAGGGCACAAAGGGCACACCAGTAGATGTGACATCGATTGCTCTGGATTGCCGCAGTCACATTGGGGAAGACAGGCGTCTCTGAATCCCCACTTACACATATTTGCTCTACAGCGGCCAACCTGTGTACGAAGTCGGTTTAATGACCTCCAGATCGGCCACTGCAATGTGTGTCCCGGTGGAAGACTTTCGCGCGGCGTGATATAGTCCGGAGGTGGAGGATACTTTTCAAGCCAAAGTTTGTACCAAGTTTGTTGTGTTACATAATACGTACACATTAATACGTCTATGAACGAAGATTGAGTAACTTTGGGCACATTTGAATGTGTCTGTGAAGATGAATGTAGTTTGTGAGAGTAAAGCAATAAACAATGTGAAGTGTTGCCAATACAAAGTTGTTTTAGTGCTCGTTAAACCGGACCCACGCCCTGTTCAAGTTTTTAATTAATGCAATTTGATTTTACTGTGACCTCCTTACTAAGTTATGTTTTCTATTACCGTAGAATGAGGTTACTTTAATAAGCAGGGGATACATTGATCACTCCTTTTTCTCTGAGTATGGTAAGAGAACGATGACCTAATTATAGTTTTAGCCCTTATCAGGATTGTCACATGTATGGTGTGCTTCATTTGCACGAAAATAACACTTCTATAATAAAGAAAATTGAGCGATCAGTGTTACCCCGCGACATCAAAGTACCGTACAGTTTACCGTACAATGTGATATTACTTTTGGTTCACTTATCACTCTTTTTGTTATTTCTTCACATTTTTAGATTACATTAACTTAGATATCGTAAAAGTTGACTCACGTAAGTAACATAACTTGAAGAAAACCAAAAGACGGAAAACGCTACTTGTCTGCTTGAAGGGTATTGTGTGAAACTGTAACAAACAGCTTCATCTGTCTGGCTTTCATCCTCAGCATTTAAACATTATTTCAGTACCTATCTCGTATCTTATCGTTCTGGTTTTGAAGCATGAAGAGACTTAAATAATTGTTTTATATTTATGTTCTATGCAAATAACAGTATCTATACGTATCTGTGTCACAATATACTACAGAAAATAATAATAAATGCTTAGAACCATAAATGTCATGGACACAAGCGTTAGTATTTGAATAACTCTCCATAAGGTTTTGGCGTGCTAACTATAAGGTTTACATTTACGACACGGATCAACACACATTATTCCCAGCAAGATAAAAATCAGAGCTATATAAAAATATAAACAATTACAATATACGGTGTATTGAACTAAGTTGTTTGTTCGTTGCAGTGTTGTGTCACATAACACAGCATCAGATGAGGCAGAGATAAGCGGACGTGTAGAACAATAGCTTGTTAATAAGCTGTTACAATTCAATACACACAATACGGGGTTAATTGCAGTGATGTTGGCGTGCGGCCGATTTGCAACACACCATTACACGATCATAAATTAAAACTGAGCTGGTTCGATGGTGCGGCGCGGCGTAAGTCGCCTGGTATAACCAGCGCGCGCGACGCGTGGCGTGGCCCAATTCTCTACGCGCGGCGCGACGCGTGGCCCACATCTCTCCCGCGCGGCGCCAGGCTCAACGCGCTCAGTGTTCACTTTCATTGCTCATTTACTGAATTGAGGGCTGTTTTACGACGCCAGCCGGAATAGCTGCGCACCTCTTACGCCTAATCTTTATGTTCGTATAAAACGAAACACTAAACGTGCGCCTTGAATAAATGTGAAGCGAAGGACGGCGTTAAAGGGCGTTCATACATGAGTCCGTCTGCGCCGATCGGAATTAGTCGCTTTATGACCTACTGCTCTATTGGACAGAATTAGATCAGTCGAGATTAGATTGTTTGCTTGAGGTTCACAATACATACTAGAGTTAATACGTTGAGGAGCTGTAAACTTGAATAGGAAGGCAAAGTGCCCGACACACATCGATACTATTATTTATTGAGGTACTTGTGCGTAGAATAAAGTTGTACAAACTAATGAAGCTTTGTCAACGTTTTATGTCAGTAGTAAATGTTAATTTTCTTTTAAATATATATGTTATAGTCAAAACTCATAACCGGTCAAAACCACTTTTGACCGAAAAAATCAGTCAATAGTGGTTTTGACCGACGTGCTTAGTCAAAACCCTTATTGACTGTTTTTTGCAGTCAAAAGTGGTTTTGACCATCGATGTTAGTCAAAACTCATTGAAAATTGATCTTTAATACATATTAAGGTAAAAGTCCGAAACAGTTGGTTAGGTTAGGTTAGTATGGTGACCAAAGGACGCACGAGCCGAGCGAGCGAAGCGAGCGTGCCGCGGTAGCGGCCGGCGAGTGCTAGAAACATTTTTTTTAATGTAAAACTAGAATATAGTATTATTATATTCTAGCACTCGCCGGCCGCTGCCGCGGCACGCTTGCTTCGCTCGCTCGGCTCGTGCGTCCTTTGGTCACCATACTAACCTAACCTAACCAACTGTTTCGGACTTTTACCTTAATATGTATTAAAAATCAATTTTCAATGAGTTTTGACTAACATCGATGGTCAAAACCACTTTTGACTGCAAAAAACAGTCAATAAGGGTTTTGACTAAGCACGTCGGTCAAAACCACTATTGACTGATTTTTTCGGTCAAAAGTGGTTTTGACCGTTTATGAGTTTTGACTATAACATATATATTTAAAAGAAAATTAACATTTACTACTGACATAAAACGTTGACAAAGCTTCATTAGTTTGTACAACTTTATTCTACGCACAAGTACCTCAATAAATAATAGTATCGATGTGTGTCGGGCACTTTGCCTTCCTATTCAAGTTCCTTCCTATTCAAAACCACTTTTGACTGCAAAAAACAGTCAATAAGGGTTTTGACTAAGCACGTCGGTCAAAACCACTATTGACTGTTTTATTCAGTTAAAAAGGGTTTTGACCGGCAATGAGTTTTGACTGTAACATATATATTCAGGAATAATATTCGTTAGTACGAATTATTTTATAATTATCACGTGGTAATATTATCATTATTTAATCTATTTTGATGCATTATGAACCATTACATGTACCTATTATTAAAATATTATTATTTTAATGTCGGAGATGTCTATTAAATATAATTGATATGACAAAATTATTACGAGCCATATTAAAAGAAGGAGAACACTTAAGTTTAACGGTAACGGTTTTATGAACGTTTTAACTTCGTTTCAAGTGCTCATCTGATCAATGCCACGTATTTTACGATATCAGCGTTTTACACAAGCATATACATTTTTATTAACTTCATATCGCCTTTTGTTATTTTCGATCATAAAATATAATTTTATGGGGCGCTATTTGTTCGTTATTAGAAATTTAATTCATAACTTTTATTTTTATTCTATTATAATACTTAATACTAGTCAAATTAATACTTAGCACATTTTTGTTATATAGGTACTTATTTACATTTAGAAAAATGTAAAATATTTCACATATTTCTAAAATAAAATAGTGAGTTTAGTTAGTATGAAAAGAATCATTGTTTTAGTTTTTTTAGAATTTCAAAGACAAATACGGAAGTAGAATAAGGTTAAATTCGATCAGTCTATACTTGATTACATTATTCTTGAACCATCTTGACGAATAAAACTAGTTAGCCTCAACTTATATTATCCCAGGAGATATCAAGTGCAGTCAGGGAACTTATTATAAAACACAGTTTTATAGTTGTTGCTACTTTATTCAGTCCGAGGTAATCAGCTTTCTCTACTTTATTGCATCACGTCACAATTTTTCTAGACCTTGATTATTGCAGTTGTTGCTCTATACAGGGTGGCTCATTCAAAGGGGTCAGTATGGGAAAGTCTTAAACTATAAGTCATACGAAGATTTGTTCTTAGGAACCATGACACCGATTTTGATAAAAAGAAAAACTGCATTCATACATTTGAGAAAGATACTGTACCCAGCTCGGGAATCGAACCCGGTTGTTTTGCAAAAATAAACTTATACTTTTTCTATTTAAATATCGATTCTGTAGGTCTTAAGCAGTAAATATCTCTATGAAACATTATGTCTAAAATGAATAAAATGCATTGTTTTCACATACTTCAATTTATCATAGTAAGTAGGTGTTCGAAGTGGCTAATCTTCGAACTGTTACAATCTTCAACAGTTTAGGTATTTAAAATTATCTCTATGGTTGTTTGTACCCCTCTACTTGTTACATACACCGTGTTACATATCATGTGGCCATGGTCATTGCATTAAACCTTTAAGGAAGTTTTGTTATCTACAGTAATATTATTATCTAGATACAACTGCTTACTTCTTTTAATCAAACACTAACAATCAATTGAAAAGCCATGTGTAAGTAATGTAGATATTGTAGATACAGAGACGTGTTTAGTTAAGCCTCATTTGAAAATAGAACGTTTCAGTGTGACTGTTCGAATACCAATAAAAAAAGAAAAAAAAGATCGTTACCTAAACGTGTTGAATATTGTATTGGAAAAAAACGATGGCCACTTCGAACACCTACTTACTATGGTAAATTGAAGTATGTGAAAACAATGCATTTTATTCATTTTAGACATAATGTTTCATAGAGATATTTACTGCTTAAGACCTACAGAATCGATATTTAAATAGAAAAAGTATAAGTTTATTTTTGCAAAACAACCGGGTTCGATTCCCGAGCTGGGTACAGTATCTTTCTCAAATGTATGAATGCAGTTTTTCTTTTTATCAAAATCGGTGTCATGGTTCCTAAGAACAAATCTTCGTATGACTTATAGTTTAAGACTTTCCCATACTGACCCCTTTGAATGAGCCACCCTGTATAAACTCGAGAGCAAAAGTTCCGGGTCACTAGCATTTACTTCAATATCTTGAAAACGAATAAAGCTATCGTATTGAAATAAATTGAACTTTATAGACAATTTAATAATCTTTCATTAAACATATAAAAACTTATTGATTGGCGGTAAGTAATGGCATTAAAAAAGTTATAAAAAAAAAGATCCATTTTTTTTAAATCAGAACTTCTAATTTTCACTACTGTTTTTGCTTTTGTTTTTGTTCTGTCATAAAATGTATTTATAAGGAGTCATCCAGGTATCCAATAGTCATTATTAAAGTGGTAATTATATCACTCACACCTGAGGAATGTACGAGAATCCTCACGATCCTGGAAAATGGGAGCAGTCAGCGAGAAACAGCAAGAATAGTCGGTGTATCATTGTCTACAGTTCAGCGTGTTCGCCAGCGGTTTCTAGAAACTGGTTTGAACCTATGCAGACGAACAACAGGCAGACCCAGGTGTACGACGGCACGGGAAGATCGATATTTAGTGAACTCTATGCTACGAAATCGGTTTCTTACGGGAACAGCACTGACTCATCATTTTTTAGGACTTGGTAGAAGCAGCCCTTCTGCTTGGACTGTAAGACGGCGACTTGCTGAAGGTAATTTGAAACCATTTAGACCCGCAAATGGTCCGAAACTCGAGAGACACCATCGTATAGCAAGACGAATTTATGCACGCGAACACTCGAATTGGACGATTGAAAATTGGTCAAATGTCATATTCTCGGACGAATCAAAATTTATGCTGTATACACACGACGGAAGGGCAAAGATGTACAGAAGACCAGGAGAAAGATTTATGCAAGCCTGTATTGAAGAAAAGGTGTCATACGGTGGTGGTTCGGTACTCGTGTGGGCTGGAATTTCTGCGGAAAGCCGAACAGAGCTTGTACTGATCGAAAACGGTACTCTTAATGGCGTAAGATACGTGGATGAAATCCTCAACGAGCACGTCGGTCCATTTATGGCAAGACTTGGTGAGAATGCCATCTTTATGCAGGATAACGCCCGTCCCCACACTGCTCGTGTAGTGCAAGACTACCTTGATGAGGTGAATATTCGTCCCATGGTGTGGCCAGCACGTAGCCCCGACCTCAACCCAATCGAGCACGCCTGGGACGAGCTCGGACGACGGGTAAGACAACAAGATCCTCCTTTAATTACGCTTAGTGACTTGAAACATGCATTGGTAGAGGAATGGGAGAACATTCCCCAACAGTGTTTTAGAAACTTGGTGTACAGCATGCCAAATCGCATTGCAGCAGTCCAGACAGCACGTGGGGGTAATACCAAGTACTAAACCGTGTTAAAACTACTTGTAAATATAAAAAATTCAATATTTTCAGTTTTGGTTTTACAAGCAAAATGACGCCATTTTTAATTTGTCCTTTTAAACATAATAAAATAAATGGTCAGTAGTAAATGTAATGCATTTTATTTTAGTAACATTAAATTGTCTATAAAGTTCAATTTATTTCAATACGATAGCTTTATTCGTTTTCAAGATATTGAAGTAAATGCTAGTGACCCGGAACTTTTGCTCTCGAGTGTATATATCGAAAAAAATACTTTAGTAGAATCGCTTATAAACTATTATCTTCTTTATATATTTTAATATTAGTTGTATGCGAAACATAGTTAAATGCGGAAGCATTCCAACAACTAAATGCTTTTCATGGAATAAGCATTAATATTTTCTGACAAAATACTAAAGTATTTCATAACAATTAAAAATTAATAACTACTGACAAACTGTTATTGTAATCAATTAAAATGTAATAAAGATTCGTTGAAATAATTAATTAGCTAGGAGCATCCAGCGTGCTCCCCTCGTCGCGATCTTATCGATATCACCGCAATCATTACGTCCCGGCCACTAAGTGAGGTGACTGATAAAGTACTGATGGGGAGGAAATTTGCCTCTCTACGAACAAGACCTACGACCAGAACAGAGCACTGAAACTGTTTTATAATAAAGGAAAACATTAAACTTACCGTACTCAGTCTTACGTCAGGAACAATTATTATTATAACATACTTTTCTTACGGATTAAGACATACTTCCCTGCTTAACTCGTACTTAATTTAATACTTAACGCTTATTCTTTATACTAAATCGTGAAGTAAAATTATTATTTGTAGGTAGACCTCATATTCAACACTAGATTAACCGAATGAATCAGAAACATTATTACCTTGCGCGTTAGTGAGTAAATTTTAATAACGAGGCAAAGCTTGAGTGATCTACTAAGATCAAACAAACTTTAGTATTAGATTAAGTCCTGTCTCGGTTCTAAAGATAATAATTGTATTTGTATCTTTACATACAATCTACAAACGTTTTTACAAAGTGTCTCACTCAGTGTGTGTAATATCTGCATGAAAATAGCTGTACGAGATGTTAGTTCATATTTTCCTTCAACATTAAAAATAAAATGTTAACAAAATATTATGACAGCCTCCCCGCACAACCTCGAGCTACACGTTTAGTAAAAGTGCGCAGCTTGTGTTCGTTTTATTTTGTGTTGTAAAGGGGAACTGTTTAATGAATTTCTGTAATAACGACTCGTGTCACTCATGTACAACTTTTAGTGTTTAGAGTTATACGTTTTATTCATCAGTATTTGTTTTTATGTCAGGTTTGGTCCAATCGAATTTTTCTTTATACGTAGAACTATACCATATCAAATGGTAAGGACACTATACAGTGCCTTTCGTAGTATATAGTGTATTATTAAATTTATTTCTTACTATTGAAGGACTCCTGTTGGCTTTATCCGTCGCATTTACGTAAGCCAAAAAACGCCAATTTTGGATGAAGTAATAGAAGATCATGGTTCTACTTGGTTTTTGACTAAAATGATGATATCAAAGGAGCATTTTCACCCAGTATTCTTTACTACAGAGGTTGAAATATAAACAACCTATGAAGATAGAGAATATGTACCTAAGTATATTTTATGAATGAATTGCTTTGTGTGTTGTTGGTTATTGTTATAAAAGTGACATAAGGCTGACTGGGACAACATAGGGAATGTTCTCAAGGACAGTACCTACACAACGGAAACAGACGGTAAAAATAGGTCGGCGGGTCTATATGATACTAACACTTTGAATGTGATAAAAATGTTAATGTTGCTCTATATATAACTATAAAAAAAATGAACTATGCACCTATATTTATGAAATAAAAGGAAGAAAGTTTGAATTTAGATACAATCAATTATATCTGAAATAACTCTGTCTCCAATAGTTTAATATCAGATACACAAAACCTCGTTGTGTTCTCTGGTAATGATGTAGTGGGTTGTCGATTAACCAATGGGCTATGTTTACATTAGCCACACCCCCTATTTTTGAAAATCGGCCGGTTTTCGCAGCGCATAGCTAAGCAACGATTATAGATAGAGAAAACATAATATGAAAAGTAAAGTTGTAGAGAATTTTATTAATTTTATATTTTCCTTATAAAAATTCGTACGAACGCACCGTTTTCAAGATTTAGGCCAAAAACCAAAAAACGGGACCTTCTTTCCCCCCCTCGCCTCAGTCTCGAGGCGGAGGGACAGGGACTTTTAGTATGTTTGTATCCTAACTAGTACAAACAAAGTCCCTAAGTCAATCTCTCTGCTTTCGACTTTTCCATCTAGGCACCTATTTTGAGCACTCGTTTACTGGACTATTTGTATTATTAGTCAATGCCGCAGTTGCCGCAAGAAAGAACTTCCTATACAAATTATTAAGCATTTATTTTAATTATTATTCAAATCAGTTTTAAACTTATGTAAATAGTTTTTGAAAGATAAGAAAATAATATTCTAAGTTATATTCCAGAGTTCACCATATATTCACGGTGAAGCTAGTTCTGGCGCCTGTCAGGGGAGTGTCTTGCACATCGTCAGGCTCAGGGGACCCTGTTACTTGTCGGAGAAATGAGCTTACCTGACCCTGGCTGAGGAATAACCTCCTAGACTTTTTATGACAACGAGGGATTGCGTTTAGTATTATGTGAGTTTATGAGATTATATTATGTGCAAGAGGGCTATGCACACGTAAATTTTGGTTTTCAAAATTTAAATGCTTATCCAATACTACTTTTTTCATATTATTACAGCTTTTTAGAGGACGTTTGAATGGTGAGAACCCATTGAATGGCTTTTTTTAGTTACAGATAGTAACTTGGTGTACTACCAAGTCAGCTAGATAGATTACCATAAGTTTATACTTATGTTAAGTTTTGATTTTTCTCTTTTCGTATAGTTGATTTCCACAAACTTTACTTTAGCCTAATGTCATCTATGGGGTGCGATAGATTACATTACGTCACGCATTTTTACTCCGTCACCACACAGAGACACAAGGCACAAGTGTATGAATGTTTGTAGGCTTGTGTCATGTGTCGCACGTGGGTGAAGTATTATTTACTGAGCAGCTCAAATGTATACAACGTATGACGTAACGATCGACGTCAGTTCGATACGCGACATTCTCACTAGACAAGTGACGTCACTTAACATCAGGGCTGCCATTGTATCATTGTTAAAAGCCTGCACAAGATGTTCTGCTGGAATATACATTTTATATGAAAATAGGTATTACATGACATGTATTATATTACATTTCTGAATGCTGTAGGTTCGTAGTACGATTTTTATTCAAGTTGGGTACTTGAATAAAAATCGTACTATAATAACAGTTAAAAAGAAATTCTAAGTTCCTACTATTTAGAAATAATAAAGAAAAGCTGAATAATATACTAAGGGTTGCATAAAATTTAGTTAATTTGTCTTTTCAACTTTTGAAACTCAAGAAAAAATTATATCAAAGCACGCCCCTTTCATCTTGGGCTACTATTCTGATACAGTAATACAACCCTATTTTCATCGACTATAGGACCTTTCATGGGCCATGTGTAAATAAATTAAATGATACAAAAGCATTGACGATATAAAAATGTTTCTTCTTTGTCCCTTCGTCGGTACGTTCGTCATTGAAAGTTTAATTCAAATCCTTGTAATATAAAACTTATAAAGAACTGTTTATATAAAACCTAAGTTTTTCTTAAGGTAAATTTACAAAGTTTTTGCAAAACTAACTTGTACGTACGACTTTTAAAATATATTTTATAGTTTGCCTACTACTTGGGGCAGTAGTTCCAAGTTATGAAGTATAAATATGTATGTTAAAGTTATAAATGTATTTAGCGCAGGTCTCTGCGGCTGGCAGCCCTATTGTTATGTGCGGTTGAGCTCGGCAGCAGAGCATTCAACACGACTCTACTGTCGGGGAAAATATATTTGAGAAAAAGTCAGTTTTCTCTATACTGATGTACGGACACCTGCATTGTAATATTTATATGACTGTGTAAATGTTATCAAGGTGCCATATGGATACAAGGAAGAAAACACATTATATTTAGCTATTATATAGCTATTTAAAGGAAATCTCCTAAAATATGGTTATTATATACTTAGGTGTAACAATTGTAATGAATACCTCAATATTTAAAGACTGATGATCTTGAATCTCGATCAGAGGACGCATTTAAGAGAATAAAAGCTAATCATAAGCCAAAATTTCCCTCTGTCACTGGGAGCATGATGATGAATATTATTATTCACAATACGAATTCATATAATATTCGCAATCTAAATACGTACATAGAATTGTGGCGAACCGTTTGGGTATTCATTTATTACTGTCACAGATAAATAGACATTTATTGGTCATTGAAATGTGACCCATTAATCAGATAGATGGGACCTAAATTGAAATATCACTCAAATTAAAATATTATACACAAATGCCGTCAAAGCTATTTGTAACCGCATACATCATACACATTACATTAGACACATATTTATCTGGTGATACGTTACAACATGCATTATTATATTATGTATTACCTAAATTACAGCCATATCATTTAATAATATAGAAATCACGTAGTACTCTTTCTAGTATAGGAATCTTAATAGATTCTCATGAAAAGAACATTAACACATTAGCCCATTAAAAGCAGCCCCCACCTTACAAACAATTACCCTCTTGAGAGGTGTCAGTCCGTAATAGTTACCTAGAACATTTAGTGTTAGCCATCTTAACATATGATTATCGAGCTCGATACCATAAACAGTTACCTAAACTTACACCCCGGAATGTGACTTACGGAAAATGGGGATCCAAAATTACAATAATAAAAACGTTTGTGAAATGGAGTGAAAAGTCAAAGCACTGCATTAGGCAAGCCGACACGTACGGAAGACGCAAATGAAATAAAACCTTATTGCTATAGGTATAGAGTGCTCTTGTCTGCACGTAGTTTGGTAAGAGGAGGGTGAACGGGGCGGCACGGGCCCGGCAGAAGCAATTCATTCCACATTAGAAGGGCGAAGGGCTTTTTTATATTAATTGCCGACGCCATTACAAGGTCATCGTCAGATCCTGTAATATATGGAAATTATATGGTTCTAGTTGAGAATGCGATCCCGATGTTACATTGATTTTTGCACTCGACGATTTAAATTGGATGTTAACTTTATGACTTTTATGTATTTAAACGACTTTCATTTGCTACATTTGATCTTTTTCAACAATAAAAATGTTGAAATGGTGTAATTTATATGCTTCGAACATTAAATGGTACTTTTTTACACATAAATAGTGTTAGGTAAAGAAACATGCCTGATAACAATATATTCCTCTAATAATAATGAAGCTGTAGTTATCTCGGTCAGTACACAGAAGCGGCTTGTGATTTATTACAAGTTTTTAATCATACAAGAAAAAACTTGAGGCCCGAGGCAAGTATTCGTACCCACATCATTTGGCTATACTCCCCAGATACCTTGCTGACGCCTCTTAAGTGCTTATCTCAACATCTTAATTATTCTCCTTTTGCCTAGAAAAAAAATAGTTAGTTGAATTTTAATCGTTGGATGTTGTAAATATGTTAAGCAAAAACATAAACTGATCTTAAAATCCTATTTTTTAAATTTTATTAATTGGTAATTATATGGTTTCCTCATTTATTGCAGAACTTAAACTTGCTTAAATAGTTTGTTAGTACATCTAGAATACACGGACGTTCTAACGCTTAGCTTTAGTAGTTTAAAGTGGCACCTACTCGCCCCTGCTGTTTACTTGATTAGTATTCACAAACATATGGCTCTGCACACTCAGGTAGAGTTCATGTATCTGCATGTACTTGGAACATTAAGTTTTTGTACATTTTAAGCAGACTTAAAACAAGACAAAAACCTTGATACGTTATAATGCAGTACCTAAAGATAGGAAAATGTTTCGTAAGTAAATAAAATCGAAACTACACATTTACAGACGGCTAAAGTAAGGCCTCGCAAGCATCTTTACTGCATAAATATATAAATCATCTCGCGCGTCTCATCAATATCTATTAGCTACTTAATTTACTCTTTCCAACTTTACTTTACTTACTCAATTTGTTCTGTATAGCTACGTGACTATATTGTATACTCGTGTGTCTGAAAACTTATTGCGTTCGTGTGAGTAATTAGGTATTATTATAAGGTAATGAGTTTATCACTAAAGTCAGAGTTAACTTTAACAAAACTGGCTAGAATTAGAATGAATTAGTTTCGTGGGAATTTGTTAAGGTTAAATCTAACTATGTAGCGTGGAAATATAATACTTATCTAGTTTTTCAGACGTCAAGCTAAACAATACAGTGTTAATATTTCAAGAATTTAATGTATTTTATTTTCAGGTTAAACCTTTTTCTGTGAAACAAAAAATAGTGTATAGAATGTGTAACTATTTGAGTGGAATGTTGAACGATTAAGGCTGTGTCAGAGGTCAATTACTCGCATCAGTCGTAAGTGACGAAGGGTGTGCACGAGCAGTGACAGTGCCAAGCGATCACTGCGGTTTAACACGAAACAAAGTATTGGACTAGTGCCCGACCTCACCCGAAATGAGGTTAAAATTATACATCATGAAGTTATATTAGATTATAAATATACTTTAATTACAGACTTGACGACTTAGTCGCATGAATTAACTGTTTTACGTAGATTACCATAATGTATATTTCAGGACTTAAAATCACAACCCTAATCCATTTCTGGGTGTCTTAAAAGATCGAAGATATTATATTCATTCAACCATAAGGGGGTAACTACTAATAAATCCATTCATAAAATTATTCCCCAATCTGCCTGGCTAGCGTAAGTACTTAGTATTTGTATGTCTATTTATAATATTATGATTGGTCTATTACGAATGAACAAAACCAGTTTGTTACGTTTCTCTTAACATTTTAATTCTATTCAAAAGTTATAGGTCAAAAACCTTTCCGGTACCTTTTTCGTGATATCTAGATTGTTTCGCAGTTTAGACGGTTATTTGCTTACGCTTTTGTAGTATATAAACACGAGAGATGGTTCCTTTACAATTTGGTCTACAACCACTATGTCTTAAAACTAATACTCAACATTTAAGTTCGCATCGAGCATCATTACCTAGTCCTAGTAGTTACGCACACAAAATAAAATGCTGTAACGTAAACCGAGATTAACCAGATTATACGAGTACATTCTTCGATATGTTTGTATTGTGTAGGAGTACTCAGTCCTCACGTCGCCGTAAAGAAAGCACCTCCTGCCATTTATTACACTCACACATTACCATCGATCTGAAAATTATTGCCAAAGAAAAAACAAACAACTTCGACTTCTGTTGGCACGTAAACACTCCGCTTTACCTCCACTTTACCGACCTATATCTTTTATCAACTGACAAACAAAAATCAATCTTACCACAATCTAATAAAATAGATATTGGAATGCGTTAAACAGTCGCGTTTGTCTCTTGGCTTTCAGTAGAGATTTATATTTAAGGGGAGCTACTTCAGTGGGTGTATTTGCATAAGTTTGTTTATGAAATTCGTCTGTACTTTGTCAGTCGTCGCGGCGGCTGCTACTTAACTGGTTATCATCTGTTTATTCAAGAGAATGGAATGCAAACAGATTGAGTGCAGGTACTGAGCCGCACTCTGTTCCAAACTGTTTTCATAGGTTACTCTACAGATATGTACAATTGTCTCGGAAAGCTGTTTTGTAACGTCACAGAGCAGAATTATTTGCAGGTATTGAATATGATAAATAATTACCTTACTCTTTATTTGATATAATTTGTCATGTGTTGTTAAAATCCAAAAGTAGGTTAAGTATATGTTTTCAAAATAAATTCAATTTTATTGGGAATATGCCTAACTGATAAACAAATTAAAACTTTCGTACGCATATTAGTTTATAAAGGCATACGAAACAAAGTATTTGCGAGCTCTTACAGCTTCAATTTAAAACTATGATTAAACGCGGAAGCTCGTTAAAAGTTTTGTACACAGCGCTCCAGGAACGTTTAAAAGTTCTACCTGGACGTGGCCGGACGCGGACAGACGGAGCCCACGTCCGGAGAGCCTCGGCGACACGTCACACGAATACGTCCCACATACAGCGCATAATATGCTAATGGATACGTGTCACATCACTAATGAAAGTAAAACGAACCAATTTGACGGTGTAGTGAGGGAATCGTGACCAAAACTTTCGATAATGGCTTTAGAATGTTCATCCTTAGTTTAATTAAATATTCACGACTACGTAATTGTTACATTGAACAGTGCTCGTTTACAACTTAATGTTTTGTAATTGAAGACAGGTTTCAATTAATATAAATAATATAAATATTATTTTAAATGTTTTGATTAATTGGTCATTTTAAATTGAATGGATGGAGCTATGTGCTATATTGTAAACTGATAAATCAAGATATTATTTTACCGATCTGTCATAATCATAGCAATGGCTTTAGCCTCTGTATGTATTTCTAAAACAGTAGTAATTGTTGTCGTAATTATTAAAATAACGACAGTTCAACTAAACTTGAGTTTATTAGAATAAACTAAAAAAGCAACCTTTCAGGTAAACTACATAAAGCGTATGTAGGTATATTAAGGAATCACAAGTTCATATAATATACAAATCCAACTAGAAACCGCTTCCTAACATCCGAAACAGCATAAAAAACTCACCACTCCGAGCTCCCCGACCTACACACAAATCTCACAAACACTTCATAAAAGCCTCATATCAGTGCAAAACCTCCAATTGTAAGTCCTCTATTAATAAAGATTATCGTGCAAACGCCGCTAAATATGGCCGACCTTAGTTTTTACAAGCTCGGGGCTAGTGCTCTCCGCCATTACAGTTTTTTGAGGCCACAATCACACAACACTGCAGTGTGGAATACAGTAATGGCACTTTTTGCGGTCCCGTTTTATTGTAGTGCTATTTGAGGGTTGGAGCGTGATCTGCCTCAGAATGAGACCTTGTGGTCGCTGAGTACCACACCTCCATTAGCCGAGGACCAGATTTAGTTTTAAACAACTTAACACGTCACACTATTTATTCATTGTTTTAGCATATTAGCAGACACTAAGCCGCGATTATATTAGTGATAGTCTACATGCAGAGAGATTAGACTATACTGCACTAATATTAGGGTTCTAATCTTATAGTTTATATAGCATAATATTATATTACAAAGTGTTGTGTTAATAATAAATATTTATTGATTTTGAGTACGTGATTGTAATACTACGTTGATTTTGTATATTAAACTATCAGTAATTTAATTTGGTAATGTGTTTCAAATTTTGAACTGGACTATAATTACTAAACTAGAACTTAATATTCATAGCAATGAGCATGTTTCAGACTATTCATTACACAAATATTTAGGCAAGTTAATTGATAAAAACAAATACGGTAATAGTTCAATATTGCTAAAATCAAATACTTCAGTGAACACAAAGGAAACTGTCGCACGAATACGATCGTATTATAGAAGGAATAAAATTGACATAAAGAACTTTTTCGATACCAATTCAATAAGTAGGCTCGCAGTTGTTTCCGCGGTGGAGTTAGCTAACAAGGACCCTTTTATAATAAGATATCCCGAACACACAGTGCACAACACACTGTGCACATAGTTGGAAAACACAGTCCTTCCTGCGTCGGGTTCTAGTATGGTTCTATGCGGTACACATGAACACATTTAGAGCGGTAATGTGAAGTTAGTATGGGGGAGGGGGGGGCTGGGGTAATATTACCGCATGTGCCGCTCACTACAATAAACGTTTTTTCAGAGATATTGTGATACGATTCCATGGATTATTGTACTGTTATAGGTTTCGTGGTAACTGCACGTCTTGAATGTGAGTACGCGAACAAATATTGACTTTGTGTGTAACACTTTTAAATTGAAAGTAAATGTGTTTTTATTTGTGTTGTATTACATTTTAGAAACGAGACTTCAATATTATTCGATTATTGGAATCGAATGAAAACATGGCTCTCAGCTCTTGTTTGTAAAAGAACATGTTACACAATATTATGTAGAGCTACATTTTTACTTTATTCTCAGTAAAAAAATCAGTTAATATACCTAACATGTTATTTGTAAAATAAAGTATTACGCATAATGTCGGGTAGTGTTACGTATGTTGTTCTTTAAAACTTTTAATGGCCTACTGCAGAGACAGGAGTACTTCAATAGTGAGAGGAACTTGGAGTTCTAACACAACACTAGTCTGAGAGCTTGTCTCAAATTATACTACGCTTGTTAAAACGCACGTCAACTCTTACTATAACTAGAAGAGGTCCTACTTGATTAATTATTATAACAAAAGTTTTCAGAAAGGCTATAGCACAAAGAAGAAAATACGAAAAAGACGTGAAAGTGTCCGTTTTCAAATCGTCAGTAAGAATGTCAATATCGTCACGAGCACACTCACAAAAGTGTCGCCTGACGCTGCTGATAACGTCCTGTGAACTAAACCTTTTCTCACAACTGTCACATCACAATACACATAAGCCTACCATACAATACCACCCTTCACACTTCTCACATTCCTATAAAAACAAATGGAACCGCAAACCGTTTATCAAAATCAGCTTAACAGTTTACGTAAAAAGACAAAAGCTGACACATACATAAAACATAGCAAGTAAAATACTCGCCAGATACATCACACGTTTCTACTTTAAATATTTTGCGCATGAATATCTGAATGTATCGAGATTCAACTTAACTCGATATTTTCGCAACTCGATATGCGACGACATCGAATACCAACAATACTATTGCAGTTATTTGTCGCTCAGGTATATTATTTATCTTGATAGGTAATAATATTTTTTTTGTGTTACCATACCGACTCATTTCGTGGTTTTAAAATATATAATTCAATATAACTGACATCTATTTACTCATATCATATGAAGAATGCTCATTCTCCCCTTTGTGTAACCACCTCACCTCACCTCTTCATCCATACTATTTAATTCTAGTAGATTGGCTGGCGTTCCTTTTTTTCACTTGAAATAATATTTTATTCCGTTTGAAAGTTTATGGCATGACCACAGCATGATTATTTACTCATTCCACATCACAATTCAGTCACAATATTTGAGAATTGATATTTAAAATAATAATATGAAGTGAGCCTAAAACTTTAGGCTTGTTAATTAACGTTAATTAAGATCGTTCAATACTAACGAAGGAAAATATCTGTTAGCGGCTACAAAATGCTCTCTAAATGAATAAATAGGGATTGTGTTCAATTTATAAACTAAACAGGATTGTTAACTTATTCGTTTGATTTGTTTATAGTAATAATAGTGCCTACTCAACCTTGCCATACAACAATAGCTGACCTGTTGAACACTGGAGCATCAATAATACGAGCTTCGAAGTCACTCAACAACTTAATTTACTGTACATGTACAGTTATTTAAGTTGTTGTTTATCATGTCATTTTCTATATTATAATAACTTCATCGCTATCACAATCCAATAAACATAATAAATACTAGTATTATAAATTGTTTATTCAAATGCAGATACTGTGTGAATGTGGTCGATATCTCAGCGGACAGATGATATTAGCACATACGGAGGTATCGAGCAAGAGTTTAATCGTAACTGAACAAAAACATTCGATTGGTGCTCGATCATTTGTCGATGGGAGGCGACGCGTCGACGGCTCGTCAATCACACAGACAAATAAATTGATTCTACATACCTACACATGTTTAACAAATTATTGTAGTTTCAAACGCTTCTAAAAACTTTGGAAAACATTAAAAAACTAGTGATCATAATTGAAAACAACTAAATATAAACTACGTTCATTATCATCAACATCCTCGTACATCGGAAAAAATATTTTACAGCTGGAGACACGTTTCTACTAAGCACAGTTCTGGTTATATTGACGTTGCATGTTATTGTTTTGTCTTTATCCCTTTTAATGTGCTTATGCCAATAAATGTTATGTCTAACTAAGTAGTTACCTAAACTGTATAATACCTATTTAACACGTGCAAGTTAAGTACCGTTTGAAAGGATAATGGTTGGTCACTGTAGTTTATAAAAATGATAGCCACTATTACTTTTACTAGTAAAAAGTAATGCCTTATAATGTTTGATTATTCAGGTCTGGACCGATATGGGCGATCATTTATATTTATTCTCTTAGCTTTACCTTACTTATAATATAAAGTTTTAGTAGTAGACAAGAAATGAAATTTTAATACGAATAATGTAAATTTTTGGTTTTACTAACTTTTGTAGTGATTTTACCAAACCTCAAATGCTTATAATATTTAACTAATCCACGATTACCTACGAGTATAATTAATTAGTAGTTTTCATTAAAGCAAATAGGTTTCCGTAGTCTAAGGCGAGCATAGATTGAGTTCTGTGTACATAAGGTATGGTGTTCAATAGAGAATAAGGACAGGTACATGCGGGATCAATTTGCGAGTGAATGGGTGTGCGATGTGCATGGAGCCGGGGAGTATTGCCGAATACTTGATTGCGTGGAGTGGTGGCTCCTTACTGTGCCGAGTTGTATGTTCCTTAGTTATTGAGCTACAGTGATTGATCATTGTTCTGTGTGCATTAGTTCCCTGTCGGTCGTGAATAGTGTTGCACTTGTATCTCTGTGGAGGTTGCTAGGTTGCTGGTTTATGATGTTTAATTTAATTATACGATATTGATAATTTAATTATAGTTACTTATTATTTGAGAGGTTACCTCATATTTGATAAGTTTCTTATTTATATTTAATGTTGAGCTTACCTGTAACAATAAATAAAAACAGTTTGTTAGGTGACAAAGGTGTACTCCAAATTGTCGATATAGGTACCTACATAAATTTTTACACTTAAAGATAAAATGTAGTTACCGATACTATAAAAAAAAATACGTTGTAATTAGCGCAGGATGCGGTCAAGTTCACATTTTTTTTTGCTTTCTATTTATAAACATGATATCCCACAGTCTGTTAAACAGGGTTTGATTAGACTTAAGATAAAACTTAAGGATTAAGTACTTAAAGGTTCTACGAGAACAGTGATATCTCCTCATAACTTTACAAGTGGCATGCTGTTGAAACTGTTACACCACGGTAGCTTATCCCTAAAAGAAGTTATAATTGGCCTAATCTAGATCCAATATTCGTATTCCAATTTTCGTACTAGTAAACATCAGAATTGTCTGTACAAAATAAAACAAAGAGCAATGATTTGTTAGGAAACAAGATTAAGAACAATAATTGAGCACATTCATCATCAAGTTTGTTACCAAAAAAGTATTAATCACATTTATACTTGGAGCAAAGTTAACAAAGTCATATTAATTATCTTACCTTTCAAGTATAACGGATTCATACTCAACTTATTACCACGGAGCTTCTCCCCATGGGATTAAAAAGCTAACTAATGTAAGTAGAATTATGGCTAGTTACTATATTGAATAGGTACTGGATTGCGAAGAAATAAGATAATAAATATATTAGGTGAACTTTTCCATTGAGATTAAACTCTCTCCATGTAGTTACTTAGATGCAAACCATCAAAGAATTGCTTGGTGAAATTTGCATGGTAGAGCATCGACAAGAATATCCCAAAAAAATAAGAGATATTTTAATTTATTAAATACGAAACTATCAATGAAACATAATTCATTACAAAACAAAATCATTTATTTTATATTTCATTGATAGTTTTTGACACCTTTTATTATATGAAAATAAAATTATAAATAACAGCAAGATTTTTCACTTTACAGCATATTATGACTGTTATTTAATTTATAAAATCTGTTAACAATAAATCCATGTCTTATTCACGTGACATTGAGCACTCAATAGAAAGTGTACTACAACTCCGACACACGTCATTTGCCTTTCTCATAATGACATCATTACATGCTACCAGAAATATCGATTTAGGGGTGCTTTCAATTGATTTTCAAAATGGAAAATTTACCTAAAGAAGAATGACATTGATGTACTTAGTAAAAATACATTTATAAAAAAATATAAAGCAGTAATTTATTTAAAACATGTTTTGTCATAATTACAATATAAATTAAGTGTAGCGAGTTTAGAACAAGTTTTCGATCTACCATTTTTACCATAAAACTCCGATACTTTATAAATAATACAGGTATTCAATAAAATACAGCTATATTTGAGCAAGTCGTGTACAGTTTCACGTTGTAGCACGCACGCCACTTGGCGACGCTAAGTAAATAAGCGTCTCTGCGGACTAAGAGCTTTGGTTTCCTTTGAACTGAACCATATTTACCTTGCGACGAAGCTGCC
This sequence comes from Schrankia costaestrigalis, assembly GCA_905475405.1. Taxonomy (NCBI): domain Eukaryota; kingdom Metazoa; phylum Arthropoda; class Insecta; order Lepidoptera; family Erebidae; genus Schrankia; species Schrankia costaestrigalis. The sequence goes on from FR997827.1 coordinate 468,026, forward strand.
TTCAACGAGACTAAACTTCTTATCAAAATATCCTTACTTTACGAGAGACATCTTGGACAATTCGAACAATAAAACAATATAATACTGTCATATGCAATATTGAATTTATAAGCAAAATATAAATTTATGTATAAACATTATAATTTGTCAAATAACTGTTATCATCATGTTATATTTAGTCTGTGTGACCAGGCTGTATTAAACAGGCGATGTAAATTAATAACTTGATAACAAAGTTAAACGTTAAATACTAATTTAAATTAAAGTCCTGTTTTAATATCGATGTCGATAATAATTAACAGACAGAGACAGAGTTTTGGAAACGCGTTTTCAATTAAATCAAAATTAATTTATAGAGATGGAATCTATTTCCGGACGTTATTTGGAACAGAGGAAGCGAGGGCTTACGGACCGATCGGCACTTCAACAGGTTTGAGCAAATGCATGCAGTTTACAAGTGTAGAGACTCGACAGAAGGAATTCTAAGAGGAGGGTTTCAGTAGAACCAGTAAGAGCTATTGAAGTTCACAGTTACAGATTCATCAAAATGTTATAGCAAAGAGTAATTTTTAATTTATTATTATATTCTTTGTCGAATACGGGGCACATTTAGTTGTATAGCGGGATTTTAACAATCATCAATTAAATAAACCCATAAATTTATAGCTCTGAAAAATTTTAGGTAGATCACAAAAACGTGTTTTAATTAATTGAGATACAACTCTAGACTAAGTGCACAAAATACGACGACTACAAAACTAAAGAAAATAGTTATCTTTGATTGTTGGTATTCAATAATTCTAAACTATGCTAAGTAAAGGGGATGTTTAATGACAGTGAATAACAAGTTACCCTCTCTGAGCACAAAGTGTAAGCGGTAACTAACAGTAACTACTGGCTGTAATTATTTGTAGCTCCGTTCTGATTATATGGCCAACACTAACACCTCTTAGAAGCTGTTACGAGCTGTACATAGTGTAATGTTCTGAATAAATAATACTTTATTGCCATATTATAATAAAGAAACAGTAGCTGTACAAGGGTATATAATAAGCAAGAGCTTGAGTTTGTTATGTACTTACTCGTACATACTCTGACTATAAGTCAATTCCTAATTTTCTTATATCATAATAAGTTATTTCGCTTCTGTTGCTAATGTTGTATTACGAGTAGTGCCCCAAAAGTAGATTGTTTGAATCATTTTTCACAACTAAGCACTTGAAGTTTAATAGTAGTATATCATATTATGTTTTATTCTAGAAACCTTTTAAGTCGATATTTAAAAGTGGTTTTAGCTAATAAGAATCACAAATCGTTTCGATGCTTCAAATAATTTAAATCTGAATAATATCTACCAAAGCAACCGAGTCTGACACAAACAAATATTTCCTATACCCTTTCCACTATATTTAACAACATTTGACAGCTTGACGTTAGTGACGTTCAGCAGTATCTCGAATGTAATGCCATTCGATTGTAATGATTTGATTGCGATTTTTCGATTTTTCAAATCACTTTATTTTACACATTTGGATCCTTACATCAACTTACATTGTCATTTTATTATTGTTTCTTTCTGTATATATGTTATGAGAATAAGCCTATAGCTTAAAACGATAAAATTATAGTTAGCTTAGGTATTATTTAAAATACATAATTTATCGTGACACATTCGCAGGTTATAGCTAATCTAAAATATCGTATTAAATTTTATAAACGTATTATAAAGAGTTCAAGTTTATTCATAGAATTTATTTGTACAGATTATTTGTAATGTGTTTTATAATGGTGGTAATCGTTATGAGTGTCCATCACTAAGTAACCATGGTAACTGAAAAAAACATGGGTACGTCCATGAAATACAATATTATTTGTTCGAGAAATAAGTGGAAGTATCACGAAACTTCATGTACGTGAACTGTCAAAAAGCTAAACTTACGCTGGAAGGGGTATAATAATTCAATAAAATCTGTCATTAGATCTATTGACTGATTTTATTTATTCCAGTAGCGCGGTAACAATCTAAAACAAACATTGAAACAATTGACACAAATTATTTTCATATTCAGATCTCACAAATATTATTTGTCATTCGTATTTAAAACACAACCTCAGCACGGTAGCAACGTACGCTTTTATATGCCACCGATGCACCGAGTTTTGTAAAAATAGTTGGTAGTATTAGTATATAAATGTAAATGAACAGCACATAGAACAGTGAGTACACGCTGGCAGAGTATAAACAGCAGTGGCATACGTCCGATGAATACAATACACTTGAAATTCACAAATACTCTGTGTACGTATAGCGGACTCAAATAGTCGAATCTCAACTTCGTATTTACAATAGATTCCAATACAAGGTTTTTCATTGATTTTTGTGACCTCACCCTGTGTGTGTAGTGCTAGTATTTGTAATACGACGCCTTTGTTGTGTACCGCTTACGTTACACACTTTTATATAAAAATAACTGGAAACAAGCTCTTTGTTGTGTTAAAATATATCTAATAATAGACACCGATGTCTGATTACATAGAGCTAAAATAATGTTGGGTTGTACTACAAAGAGCTGTAACTCTTTGTAGAATAATTTTCTATAATTCTGTCTCTAATTTCGAATGATGACAAGCATGGGCTGCTATGATTGCCGTGTCTAACAATACAAATACATGCCTAGAGCAAAGGTTATAAATCTCAGATTCTGCCACGCCTGATTTTTACCTAAATTATCTTAATTATTTCATTTTTGTTAAACTATCGCTATCTACAGATTATAAATATTATGATAATATATTAGTCTTAAAATATATTGTATACTCCTTTTCCCTACACGTTGTTTGTCTTATGCTAATAATTAAATTCGACTCGGACGCTCCCAAAATTATTAAGATCAAAGTTTTAAACAAAAACAATTTGATTTTCCGCCGCGATAGAGATCTATAGAAATCCCTTATAACTGATTAGCTTAATTACACTAATAAAAAAAAATTGAAAATCCAAAAGTACTTGTTGAAAATCTGAATAAAATGTATATAATTAAACAGTAGAAGGAATTAATTTGATGAATAATATTATGATGGTTACATATCGGCTGAGCGATGATTCTGTACCATTTAGTTAATGGGATTGAGAGTAAATCTCTTTGCTACGTTAATTGGCACTGCCAGAGATGTTTGGATAATTACAAGTTATACTGCAGTTTTGTAATTACGTACTTAAATAATAACATATTAATGTAGTTTTTAATTCCCATAATAAAGAATTCTATCTATATCAATCAAATTATTTTTTATAGAATTAAATTACTAAATATTAGTATTACTTATTAAGGAGTTTCCTTAATTAGTAGATATAAATTCGTCTATAATAAAGTCGTCTGAATGGTAAGACCATTATAGCATAATCTTGAAGTTAATATTCGTGTGCTCTAAACAATAACTAAATTATAAGTGCTATGAATAATTTTCAGTGGTATATTATATAATTTATACAAACTACAGCTGACACGTATTGATTTTCCTTGTGAATATAACATCGTACTATAACATAATATTCGAATCAATTAATCAAATATTAGCTTTAGTTCGATATCAAATATGATTCGCATTCAATACGTAAGCCCTATTTAACAAATCAGGCTCGTTGTTTGGCTCCCAGTGACAGTAGATCCGATTATAAGTGACGCTTGTCCGAGCTCCTGTCAGCGTACAAGATTAGCCTTTGCACAGATTCCAACTGATGTTATGTTGCTGTACCTATGTTTGTGTAGAGGGGTGCTTGTACTCGACGGATACTTTGTGAAACAAGCAATTTATTGGGATTCAACAACAAGATTATTTAAAAAAATGTAAATTTGTATCTATAACATAAAATATTTACATGAATTTATGACAAAGTAAGAGAGTTAAAAAATGTCAAATAAATGTCTCAAATACGACCCGTGTTTTACAGTTTGTTATACTTGTATTTTTATATTTGACATGGTAATATCACAATATCGAACTATGAATTGTATCCATAAAATGGCTTCACGGTGTTGTCATTATTTTCCTGGGTGACCACACGCGTGCTCTGGATTTGCAATAGCAAGAGTCAAGAGTCTATTTGCTAGACAAACCTTTGTGACCACTTTTCTCTTGAATGTATATTGTTTACTATGCATATGTGTGGCCATTTGTTGTCCTACAATCTTGCTGCAAAAGATGAAAAATGGTCTCTAGAGCTGCATAGGTTACAAGTAACGACTTCGTTAAAGTCGATTCTGTAGGAATATAGCGATCATTCGACGGATTATTCCGTGAAAGTTAGATTCTTAGGCAAACTCATAATGACTACTGATTTTGGTAAATAGAAATAGTAGAAAATAATACACACTTAAGTAACTATCTATGTTTGTGTATTATGATTATGAGTCGATAGATATCGGGTCGCGGCGCTACTTGCAAAATAAGGCTCTGACTTAGCGTTGAGTCCTTTATGTAAATGTATATGTTATGTTACTTTAGGCTTGAGCCGGGGTCGCGCACACAGAATGACAACTGGTTTAGAGGTAACATTAAGATAAGATAAATAATAATAATTCACTTTTTTATATTCATCAGAATAGTGTGGGGGTTGTAGTGTAGTTACTAATTTCTTAAAAGTTTTAAATACTGAACAATTATTAAAAGAAAGAAATAAATGTTTCAAATTCCTAGTATCGTAGCTGAGAGAATGTATTTTTTTAGATCGTTCATTACTTAAAATTAAATGTTTTTGGAGTTTTATTTAAATTTAAAATTGTAAACGTGAAAAACAGTGAAACAAACCTCAAAATTTTAAAGACTTACGTACGAGTGCACAATTTTATCTGCAATTCTTTTCAACAATATGAAACTACAGTAAACTAAGGAACTCTTCTATATCTGACACAAAGGTCAACTATCGTCAACTTGTCTATTTGATCGTTGATGATAAGATCAACTGTCACTTTACTCGCTGATTTTATATTTTATATCATAGTGTAAGAATGTAACAAAGAAACATTCATAATGTAACAGTGAAATAATAATAGTGAAATCGGTGGATCATTTATTAGCACGTGTGCTGGGCACGACGACGCGACGCAAGTTGCTGTTTTGATATCCACTTACAAAAGCTATTTACTACTGTTTTTAAATTAGAATGTGCATGACCCTGCGCTCTATTGTGGCGTCGCCGTCGTCCAAAGAAAATCGTAAGGCGTTCGTACTTTTTAATCGAACTTTGACAGATAAAGGTCATTGACTCGTCAATTCTTTTTTGAAACGCATAGTACTTGTGTGATTCATGATCTTGAATGTCCTGTGTGTCAATTAAGAGGTCATGATCCCTAGTGCGAGAGTTATCCTATTAAAAAACTTGAAAACGTAAGCGTAAATAAGTTTACTTTATTTAATTCCCATTATTTTGCTTTCCATTTTTTAAGTTCTCTGTCGAACGCTAGAAGCGTCAACTACACTTTTTATGAAGCTTGAAATCCTTTCGGTCGGGTCTGCTCCCACCGGAATAAAGTTAGTGGTGCGAAGTAACACTCAGTAAAATGTTACACTTTATACCGTAAAGATCATTTAATATAATATTATATAAGTAGATTTAACGGAATGTTCAGAAATATTTACCTATATGACACTGTCAATTATCGTCCTTGCGAAGGGGGAATTATGTAAGTCTCCGGCAAACATGACGATTTTTAAAAACCTTACTATCCATCTGTTTAGTGTATAGTATTAGTGAGCCTCACAAGGTAGACTCTGGTTCCTACTCTCCTAAAGGAAAACTATCTCTGCTGTGGAGATGCCAGGTAGATGGCATCTAAGAGGCAAATTTTTATGTTGTGTCTAGTTTTTTGCCGTAGGTTTAATGTCTGTTTTGAGGCGTACACTACATAAAAGTACCTATACGTCGGATCACACTATGTATGAATCAAATACGTCAACCCTAAATGTGAACACACACCACTAATGCAGCTAAATTTATTCAAGTTTATTAAGCTCATTCATAGCAACGTAAAAAAAATAATATTCAAACTTTATTTAACCTTTTGACCTATATTATTCGAAGAGCACAAATCAAATAAAGCAAATGTATGTACCAATATGTTTAGTGAGATTAATAGTGTTTCCGTTACTTAATCTTTTTCTCCTTTACGAAAGACTCGGCTCCCAGAGGTACGAATACGGCACATATTAAACAGGGCGCAGGTGAGAATAAGTTACTCGGCACGCCTCCAGAACACTATTAACTGGACCCTTTTTCTCATATAACTTGCCTTGCAAAATAATCCACCTTTCTTACTGCTAAGATGTGAATAAAACAATGTGTTGTTTCTAAAAAATATGTAACAAAATACAAGTGTACTGACTGCTGGTGTGATTTGTGTTCTCTATACAATACACCGGCACTTACAAATGTGACGCTTAGCATAAATAAATGAGGCAGAGGTACGAAGATATGTCAATGTAATTTGGTAGTAGTCGCAGACGTCCGAACACCTACACCATTAAATATCGAGGACGCTACATCGGGCGAACATGAAATATTCAGCGGCGAGCGAGCGACGACGATCCCCCGCGCCCCTCCGCTACAGCCGCTATTCATTGCTCTCTCGAGCCTTGAATTCTGGAGTGGCGAATCTAAAAAGCGATGTGTAGTCAGGTGCGGTGCTATTCGATTCGTCTCCGAATATTTTATAGAGGGTGTGTCGGTGAGCGGATGATTGTCGCCCGCCACTGTGTCGCCGTATATCTTACACTTTACTGACAACCCGTGAGTGCCCACTGTACTTTATAGCCTGCGAAGGGATCGCCGATATTGACAACCTTTTCTCGAACTGTTTGTGTGAAATAACAGGAGTGAGCCGTCGACCGCTCATGAATGAAGGTTCCGAGTACGAAGGTCGAAGTGTTCCGTCGAGTCCAAACGTTTTCGTCAAGTCTACTTCATTCCAGTACGGGCCTATTTGCCTATTACGGTTCATATTTCAACAAGAGGATTATCGCATTATCCTTAAGGAAAATTCTTGATGCTTAGCGAAAATGAATTTAAATATCACTTCCGGCGAACAGAAATTCATTGTAGGTTCTCAAGTGAGTTCCGACGTGTCATCGAGTAGAACTTTTCCCATTATTAAATTTTGCAGAGTAAAAGGAACCTTCGATAATCTGTATAATAAAGTGGCGCCGTCAAAAACACATTACTTGTTTAAAACGTTCACTAAAATCTAGTTAGAGTAAATGTATTAGAGGGTCGATCAGTGTGTCAGGGTGCACAAACATGATTAGGGACGAGCGTGGTGGGAGGGGTGGGGGGGGGTTAGGTAATTGACGCTATTGCCCTAATTTGGCGGCCATTACTTAAGGTACAGCGTACGTTTTAGTTTATTTAATTTTGATTTATTCGATCCTTATACTGATTGTATTAAGTATTTTGTTGTATGACTTCTTTAGGATCTTTAGGACTCGAAAATTGAATGTTCAAAGTCCGAATATCAATGTAACCATAGTTTATTTTCTAAAAGTCGTATAATGATGTATTTCTAAGACTTAAGGTTTGGGTCGAATCTAGACAGTCTCACTTTTGTATACACTCTAAGTTAAAATACTTTAATGGCGTCCTTGAGATCGAAATGAGGCTTTTAAAGAGAAAAGGGTGCAACTAGTCCAAGGTCACGGGAAGTACGGATCGTTGCATCAGAAGAGCAGAGAGGGAAGACTACAGTTGCGGCGGAAGTGGACGGAAGTTCCTTTGATGTTGTGCGTTTTGGGTCAAGAGGGCTAATTGGTTTGGTGAGCTACAACATATTGCGAGCTTTTGTTATGTGAGACCTTAGCGCCGCTACTTAAGTGTTATTGGTTCTGTTCTTTGCTCTGTACTGTTTGCTACAAGGTTATATTTAACTTTTGGTTTAATGCAAATATATTTATATTAATATAATATTGCTGTAACCAAAATAACTAATTGTTCACAAAACTGTTAGAGCCATATAATTAATCTAGACTCCTGTGGGAATGCATGTTTCTGTTATCGCGCTGGGTAATACTAATTTGTATTGGATAATTTCATTGGAATTTGTGACGTTTAAGCGTTACATAATATAAACAATCAGAAATCGGATTTTTATAAAAAGGTATGCCTCCGGATTATTTTAACCCAAGAAACCCTGATAAGTCTTCCTACAGAAGTGATCATAATTGACGGCCAAATGTATTTTTTGAAGTGCGGATTGCACCTATTCGAAAAACTAATAAGATTTAGACTGAACAGAGTTCAGTTTGTTCCTAGTTGGCAACAAAGGCATAACGCATGTTTAATCCGTCATTGCTAAAGTTCTATTCTTGAACATCAAGATTATTTATTAATGAATAATTGTAATATTTACATTTATTCATTAATAAATCAAGATGTAATTGTAATCATAACATTAAGATGTTTACACGAAAAGGTAGCGCTAATATACGTCATAGTCAGTGGCAGCACTCACAAGAATTATAGAGTTGCTTATCGGAACACGTTTAATCGCTAAACTTACCAACTTATTCTTTGTGCGTACTTTATCTTCAGCTTTGACGTTCAATGCGCTCATAAATATTATAACTTTCTACATAATATTTTTATTCATAATCACTTAAAAAATATTAAGTAAGTAAATCACTTTTCAATTAGGAAACCACATTAGCTTAACATGGAAGTTCATGTACTCTGAGAAATTACGTTATGTGAAGAAAGAGAAAACCTTAAACAATAGTACATATTAATGTCTGATCAGCTGTATAGTTAAACATACCAACTACTTACTGAAGTAGGTTTCAAACTAATATAAAGCCTAACAAATCAATGACAAAACAAAATAAATACGGATATGTATGAGCATAAAGCTGTCCTTTGTCAACATGAATTCTATAAGCCTTTGATTCCGCTGCCCCTAACTAAATGGGAGTTGGATATCTGCATGTTTAGTGTGGGACCCGTATATCGCTGCAGCGCTTTAAAGTCATATAGGAAGGCTTCAAAGCGCGCTGTACCAGTAACCGTTCAAATAGAAGTGAGCTTTCAATAATAAAGTTTGGTGTACAACTGCGGGTCTGCAGTTTTGAATTTGACAAGTTTGTTTACGTTTTGGAATTTGGTGTACTACATTAAAACTGTGATGAACTTTTGAAACTTACTACTCATTACTTACGAGTATCTCATGCATAAGTCTGGATGTCTTCGTGTTTATTTATTTAAGGTAAATGCACCAGTGGATGACTCTATAAGGAAGAATTTTACACATTTTTGCACATATCTCCTTAATTATCAATTTTATCGACTTCTAACAAACGCGAATACACGAACTGGTTCTTCATCCATGATATACGAATAAAACATTGTATAATAATATTTCTATTATTGAGCTATTTCAGTTTTTCACAACCTCTGAAATTGTACTAGTGGATGACAGACAAAATCTCGAATGCCCCAATGTATGACTATGAAAAAACAAAATCGGTGACCCAGTATATGACAGGATGTTTTAGGGATTTCCATAGGTATCTAACCAGTTTTAGAGCAATGTATGAATAGGCCAACTATTGGAGATCGTCGTGGGTGGCAACCTACAGTCATGTGGGTGAGAAGTATGAGGAATTTTGATCCATCATCAAGTAGCTTGTAGGTCTCATGCGCCGTTCGATTGGGTGTTTACCTTTTACTTTGTACAACAAAGTAATATGTGGGATATCATACTTATTTGCTACCGCAGCCACAGACATGCCCTTCGATACCTCGACTAATGCCCCTAACACGTCGTCCAGACTATATTTATACGTCCTTGGAGGCATATTTGTAAAGCAAAATATCTGAAACCAATGTATGACACTGTAGTCTTGACCCAATGAATGACACCTGTCATACATTGGTACTCCATAGAAAACCAGTCGATGACACCCCCTGTCAGGCACTACTCAATCATCAAATAAAAGTTTTTTGTTTACAGGGCAATTAAAATATAATGCTCTACTTCGTTATAATTTAATAATAATGATGTTTTAAAAAATATTAATTTGTACTAGAGAATGACATAGGTGTCATCCACTACTAAACACATATAAGATTACCCAGTGAATGACACCCCTCTAAAATACTAAATTATTGAATAAAATCAATTTAAAACCGTTTATATTTGTCATTTGTTTAATTATGTAACAATTTCAATAATCACTTACCTATATAACATACAATCCTGGCTATAACATGCACTTTCACAAAACAGTTCCTTAACAAATCAGATAAGTATCGCGATGCACGTCTTACTTAAAGCACTCGCACTCTAAAACTAATTCATAATTACAAAAATAATGATCCCATCGATGCCCAATTTTGGTAAAATATCTTAGATAGTACTAGTAGCCTATTTAACTAATTTTTTTAGTAATATTATTATTTGTTGCCTTATTATTTTATGTTAACTGCAAAAAAGTCATTCATTGGGTACCTGTCAGCCACTGGTGCTTTTACCTTAGTTTGTTCCATTTTCTTATTAGGAATATATTATAATAGCGCTTTTTTGCGCGCTAAATAACATGTTAACTACAAACAAGACTTTTTAATAGAATATTTATTTTTTCTTGATGCAGGAGAATAACTTGTCTATTAAATGGATCCATAAGATAAGGTCAAAATCTATTCTACAGACAAAATATTCTAGGTCATCCTACTGCGGTGCGCAATAAAAAAAACACGTATCTTTCCTAAACATTAGTAATGCTATCTATCTACCAATAACACCCTGGTGTAACGGATTGATACAGATTTTACCGCCAAAACTTACTATTGTCGTAGAAATAATACTATTTATTGTAACATTATGTTCACTTTTCACCACATGTTCATGATGAGTTTGTAAAATTAACTCTCTTTTTATAGGGATAAATAATAATCATACAGATTTAAATGAATGCTAGTCATAAAGTAATTATTTTGTTTTTAATAATGTTCTGTCATGTTTATCAAATTATTGTAGACTTAATTACAAATCATCGTAAATTAATTATAGGACTAATTAGTGTGACCATTATACATCGATTAATATTTTATACTTAATTCCGATAATCCTTTTTAATATGTGAGTGAGTTCCAATAAATTTGCGCTTATCATAAATTGTTTAATTATAACTCTGATGTATTCAAGAGCATAGTGAATAAGTACTAGTTTATAAACCAAATGAAATAGCAGCACTAGCTAAATATCAACTACACATAAAGTGTGGGTTATTCTTACCGTTTTTTATGTGTGTGTTTGTAGAGTGTTTTTTATTATTTATGTAATTTATATTATCGTTTCAATGTGGAGTCAACACACCTCTATTTTGATAAATACTTTATCTGGAGGACAAGTGAATGTGTGTGTAGTATCAGCGTCGCGTCGATGGAATCTTGCTGCCCGCGCCACTCATCACTCAGCGCCGGCTATATGTTAGATGTTATCTCATTGTGAGTAATGCTGTAGAGGAGGCTGTGTGCTCTGTTGTCTCCCGCACATAATACTACCATCTATTTGATAGATATAAGATTTGGTGTGTGGATGTTTGTTAACAAAAAAAAACCTTTTTTGCTATTTTGAATATTTACGAGTATGTTGATGTTATTACACTTAAAATATTTAGTAAGTAATAAATTTAATAATAAACAGCTATTATATTGATTCTATGAAATAATTCTGTTTTCGTAAATAAGTAATTCTAGTGTAAGTTTTTAAATTAATTAATACAGATGAGTTTTACAATTAAAGAGAAATAGTACAAATTGAATTTCATTAAAATAAAGTATATTCGGGGTAAGGCTTTATTGCGAGGCCATGACATTCACCGATGCTATAAATAATTTACTGTTATAAATCAAAGCTGCCAGTTCACTTTCCCGTTCGATTTTTACAACACCCATGGGAAATTACAAAATAGACAAACTAAATTTGTAATGTTACGAAGCCCACGAGGTACATTTTTATCACGCATTTAAAACAATATTGGAGTACAAAAATATTTACGATAAAAATTGTTAGGTAGGCAAAATGGAGTCGTAATCTTAGTTTCTTTTTATCATCATATCAGCCAAGAGGGCCATTTGAAATGAGGCTGTTGTGTGAGAAATCTAAGTGCCTATATCACTAAAAGTGGGTTATCATACTAAGGAAATCTCAGGGATGGTAAAGTAGATAAAGTAATTTTCTATTAGTTTTCATATGTAGACTTCTAAACCCTATTAGATGATACAGATCACGTCTCAACGTCATGTAGAATACAACGTCTTCGTAGAGAGTCGTCAGTATCCAGAGATTGTGAGCCATTTGTCTTGCCTCTGACGCTGTATTTATCATACCAAGCGACGATTTCTCTTGTCAACATGCCACTTGTTATACTTTCGAGGGAAATCTTTTGTTTATGAACTTGTTTCAACGATATCGTCTATAAGATTGCTGTTTGTAACTTTACAAAAGTTTAGAGTTTATTACATTGTAGGGATTAAGCAGGAGTGGCTGCATAATTATCTATATCATCTATTTTCATATTGGGGTTATTGATTAAGCAGTTTTATATTATATCTTAATTTTAAGTTTAACTTCTTCTTTTTAATTTCTTACGCAGCATAGAAACTTTAAGGCGGCGGATACGAAACTTGCGACAAGCGGAGCGACGGCAATATTATTTTAAGGTGTACAGATAGGTTGCTACAGCCCTTTTCAAAGTTTACTGTTCTCTTCATCTACTTCTCAGGTTTTATTATTCTTACTGTACTTAATGGTTTTACTATAAGGTAACGCTTTCTCTCATATAAAAAATCTTGTGTAGATACATGCAATATTGTAACAAACTCTTAGAATACGAAGAGAAACATGTAGACGTCTCTCCTGTTACCTCGAAATACCTAATATAATTAATATACATTAAAGGTGTGTGTATCAATAAACAGGAGTAAAAGACAAATTATTCTCATCGCGATCATTACTTAGAAGGGAAACAAGTGGTGAATTACACGTAAATGTGGGTAAATTACTCGTAATTATGAAGTACCTCTGACACCCTTTACAAATAGGGGAGAGATGCATCACTCCTCTACCGACGACGAGGCTAATTGAATATGTTATATTCAGGGGTGGCGCGGGAATTTATTGTCTAACGCTTTGAGCACGGGAGGGACATTTTCAGCTGATATATTCCTTGTTAGATAGTAGAACGCTTTGTAAACAATTAGCTTGTACTAACTTTCACGCTCTTAGTAATTGTATAAACGCAATTTTTTAAATAAAATAGGAAATAGGTTGTAATGTGTGCACTGTACAGTCACGAGCAATAATATGTATACATTTTCACATTTTGTAAAACAGTTATCTAATGTTCTGCCAATCCAAAATTGAATTTTCGAAGATTACTTCAAAACTGAAGGGAACTTCTTCTAAATTACGAAATAATTTTGGTATTATAATGTCTAGATAAACGTGCAGATAGTTTAGAAAATTTGACAATGTGTACATATTATTGCTCGTGACTGTACATGTTAGTATAATATGTACATTCAAGATTGCTAATCTTAAAAAACAAACTACGATCAAACAAAACATAACTTAGTTAACTTAATAAAATAACTTGTTAAAATTTAAAACAATCAACAATTATAAAGTTATAAGAATAAGTTCAAAACATCAAAAACATTACTTTAGAGTTTAAACATTGCCCAACAGATGGCGCTGAATCGTGACTTTCAAACTTGCTTATCGACTGCTAACCCATTAAAAGTAACAACTTTAACACTAAAGAAAGCTTTATTTTATTATACCATTTGGAAGTGTTTATTAAATTATTAAGAGTTGCTCCTTCGTTACACACAAATACTGTAATAGTGAGGTTTTGCACATCTAGTGAGGAATGAGCTCGGAGATCAGCGAGGTGAATAATTAATTGTTCCTCGCCGGGATTGTACTAACAGTCGTATAATAATGAGTCGTGTAGAGCTCTGCCGGGATGTGCTTCGTAACGACATTATAACATCATGTTGGAGAAGGATTTCGTTTGTAGAGATAGAAGAGTTTATCTACGTCATTTTAATATTGTTGTATTATAGACTTACTAATAATATTACACATTTCTAGGATGTTATGCTGTACTGTCCGAATAGGAGCATAATTTTGAACGTCTATAATGTAGAAGTCAATCTATTTACATAATACGTACAGGTTCGTTTGACAGGTGAAAGACATCCCTGTTGACAATTGGGTTATTATTATCAATTTATTATTTTTCGTCAAATATATTTATTATAGTAGGTACATATGTATAGACATATATATTTAGGTAACATTTATTTTAAAAAAATACATAAAAATAAAGAAAACTTTGTTTAATGTAAAGAAGAAGTAAAAAGCTATCTTAGTGGCTGGATTATGTTGAGATGCTTTTGATGTAGCCCACGCAATCCGGATACCCACCTGTTTTGTTAAGCCAATAATGTAATATAATAAAAGTATATAACTTTGTTTACTTTAAGTAAAATATAAATCAAAATTTTAATACAGGTTCTTACATTATCAGAAGAGACGACTAAAGTTTACGGGATCATAACAATTGACTGAAACTAAATTGACTAAAAAACTGAACATCAACGAATTTCCAAACAGAAAAAAATATGTCTAACAAAACCTATAAAATGTTAACAAAGTGGCAACAATTATAAGGTTGTCACCTCTTTAACGCAAGAAACAATTACAAGAGACATTCCCTCAGCTAATTTGCTTGTAAAAGTTACAAGTTGCGCACTTCCTTCATAATAGAGAGACAGTTATAGTTTACAACAAAATCTCTGCAACATCCAAACTAAAACAATAGTGAACCAAAGTCGTCAATCGTACGAGACACACCAACAATAATACCTTTGTAGGTTTCCTTACTTCTGTAGAGTTACCATAAAGACTAAAACAAAAGTTCATGGCGAAACTAATTCGGTGAATGATATGAAATAATTATGTCTGTGTATTTATATTGTATTAAAGTCATCTGAATAATTGTTATGTTATTTACAAAATGTCTTTAACATGTTCCACTAATAATTCGGTATGTAGAATTTATTGTCTTGTAGATAAATAAGTACATTGTTAATTTCTTTGTTATGAACGGAATTGTCCATTCCGTTCATAACAGCATTTACTAGTAAATTATGTATATTACAAATTACTAACAAATTTGAAATTAAATCAAACATAAGAATAAAACGGTGACTAAAGTAAGTTTATTATTTTCCCAGAAAATAGGAAGTTGAACAGTCCTTTTACTCGATGTCGATACTAAAGAATAAGTAGATATCTAAGTTTAAATATTATAAAAATGGCTCAGTCTTTGATATTCATACGTTATCATTTTATTTCATCCATTACATAATTATCATTAATTCCACGAAACAAATTTTCCAAGTAAAATATTATTCACGTTTTATTAATACTTTTATTCACTGTATTCACCTACAATGAATTTTAAAATTATAAATATAAGGTAGGTACATGGGCCGGCTGATAAGTTATCTACCTAATATAGAAAGAAGAGACATAGGAAGCTAATATTTTTTCAGTATTTAATATAGTTCTCTGCAACTGTAATACACTTATTACATTTGTTAATAACAGTCATTAAACCGTTAAAAAAATATTTCTTGGATTGGTCGTCGAAAATGGCCATCCACAGCGCCCTTCATTTCCTCATTGGTCAAAAATCTCTCCCCTTTAGGCTTTACTTTAAATTTCTTAATGAGAAATAGTCACAGGGGGCCTAATCTGGACTATAAGGTAGATGGTTTAGTTCTGTGAAGACGTTTTTGTTTAAAACCGACTTCGCATAGAAAGGTCTTTGGACCGCAGCATTTTCGTGCAAAATTAAAACTCTTTTATCAAGTTTGCCCCTTTATTTTTCTTTTATTGCTTCTTGCAGTTGCTCAAGTAAACTGGCTTAGTAAGCGGCATTTATCGTTGTATTTTTTAGTAGGTAAATTATCCCTTCCACATCCCAAAAAATTGGTTCCATAAGGTGCCTGCTGACGTCCAAACCTTAAACTTGCGCGATCGCTTCTCCCCTTTATATTTCCATTGCACTGACTCCTGTTTGTTTTCCGGGTCGCATTGGCAAATTTAGGTTACATTGTTAGTTACTTATCAGGAGATAGTTTTTCTTCTTTGTCTATTACCTGGTCCAAAAATGCCTCACAACATTCGACTCGTCGTTGTTTAAAAAAACACGTCAGAATTCTGGGTACACATTGGGCGCTCACCTTTGACATCCCTAAATAATGGTAATACTTCCTCTAAAATTTTAAATAATTACGTGAACACGTTCCTTACTTATTTTACCATCTCTAGTGATCGCCAACTGCTTAAGACTCCGATCTTAGTGTATTATTTTTTTCATTAAATCAAATCTGTCGTCAGTGACTCCAGAAACCGGCCGTCCGCTACGGAGGTTGCCTTCTAGGCTCATACGGCCATGTTTAAATTGTTCAGACCAAAACTTTCTTATAAAATAGGAAGGGCATGAATCATCAAACACATTAAACCTCCGCTGTTTGATTTGAAACGGCGTATTACCCTCTTTAGTTAGGCATTTATACACAACACGGTGCTCAAGTTTTAGGATTTCAATATTTTCATTCGACATGTTACTGTGTTGGTGTACTATTTGTAAAGAAAACAATTAATACAAATGAATGCTATTAATTTTAAATAATGAATTCATAAGTAATAAAATGACATAGTGACCAATATCATTTTTGTAACTTTATTTAACAAAGTAGATAACTTATCAGCCACCCCTCGTATAACCCCAAAATGTTGTACAACATGGCCTCACAAAGCCGAACGTTTGGAGCGCGTACTAACGTGAGGGAAGTCATGTATCGAGCTCGAGGGACGCACGACTCGATTGCTCACTAAATGAGTTACAGGCTAATTTGTCCCCGCATTAAATTTTCCCTGTAAGCTACAATGTGTGGGCGATGAGGCAACTTATTGTGTACACATGTCTGCGTAACTCTACCTCTGTTACTAGTGACATGTACGAACATAATAATATAACTAAAGGGTGTTCTCATACAATCAGTAGTTTCTTAGAAATCTTGTATATCACGTGGAACAAAAAGCCTTGGTTCAAGGTAACATGAAAGGTTGTTTATAAAAAGAATTTTATATGTAAGTATCGATTGTTTGATAAGTACCAATTTTGGTATATATAGTATTTCTTTTATAGTATTTTTATTATATATTATAGTATTTCTTCTTTTTTAATCAACTGTACTGTGCCAATCAGTAAAACTATTGTAGATAAATGGTATAGAGTTTGGTTCGAGTACTCGAGTTTCCAAGAATAACGGAGTATTTTGTAATTACTCCCCTTTTACAACAGGATGAGATGTGTACATAACATATTTATTAACTAGATTAAAACTATCTGCGATACAATATTAAGACATAGTGTTATTTTTTTAAATAAAGATTCTTTGATAGAAGTAAAAAGCCGTAAGTCTATTGTCATGGGACTCATATGGGGCTCAGCGTTATGTATCGCAGCCAACAGAACGTAAATATGCAAACATAACAAATGCATTTAAATGAAATGTTTTGTATGAAGCTGTTCACTCGTTATGTTACGACGTGTTCACACATAAATAGGAACATTTCTTTGTAATGTGTAACGTTAGCGAGAAATGAACTTGTAAGAGTTTCATTTATTTTATATCGTACCACAAAAACAAAAAACATTCAAACGTCATTGTTAACTTAAAAGTTCCTTAACTGTGCAATTTCTTTAAAAGTTACCAATAGGCAGCACTTTTTCATTCCTAAGATTGATTAAACTATCTAACAAACTCGTTGTTCTGTTATGACTAATATGTAAATTACTAACTAATCATCTTAATTACGTTGTGTTTTGTGATGCACTTGCTGGCATTTTGTTTTCAAATGTTAAGTAGTAAACCTTTAAAAAGCAACCTTTTAAAACATTAGATAATCTAAAACCTCTATAACTTATCGTAGTAGACACTGACCACACAGTGAAATAAGTTTTCGTTCTGCAGCTCCAGCTTAAAATGTAATCCCAGCGGTGAGCAAGTGTAGCTCCTACGGCTAGCAGCGACACTAACTTCACCAAGCTTACCTAGATTAGAAAACTAGCCGAGAGTAAACAACAGCGTAATATGAAGCTACGATAATATACCATGCTCCCCTCGAATATAGGTCATTTTAAACTACAACAAAACATCCACCTAGTTGCATGGAAAAGAAAAATATAAATGAGAGGTAGGTAAAGATTTTTACTGCGTTTATGAGAGCTTTGCGGATGAGTTATCGTATTATGTTTCTACTTGAAAGTAACTGACTTATTATGAAAATATAATGCAGGGCTTTAACAATATTCGGACAGTAAATGAGATAAGTAAGCGCCGGAAGAGATTGATCACGCGGAACGGGCCTGATAACGATCATACTCCTGATCAATTTCTCACTTGTTGTGTTTTATTTCCTCTTTTGCATAGTATATGGCTAAGATTTTTATGTTACTTACGTTTCATACCTATACACGGAGGTAACTTCAGACCTATTTTGCAATCGTAGTAATTTGACACAATAATTTGAAACTGCTACGTACCTGAAACAAAAAAAAAAAAATTATTTAAAAATAAAATTAGGAAAAGAACAATTACAGTATTCAAATTACGATATAATTATGATATACAAGTAGCGAGGACGCTGTCATAGTATGATTTATTTTCTGGTTTTAAAAATAAATGTTGATGCACCCTTTTGTAGAGATCTCTCTATAAAATGGTGCTCTACTAAGGTCAGGGCATTGAGCATTCTGTATATGTCATATAACTATGACCACAATCTTGTTAATCATTTGCTGATTGCTGGTCTTCTCTTCACTTCATCTTTTAAAAGACGCCAAAGTACAAGATTAATATACGCTCCTAGGAATATTCAATGATTTTTTAATTATTGTAGATAGTAGCTAATATAGCAAAAACATACAATAGTGTTTTAGTAATACAACTAAGAAAATGCGTCGTGTAGATAAGTAAATTGGTAGATTCCTTACATAAGATGGGTAGTTCTACGACCACAATAGTACAGCCTCTTTACTCGTCGGTCCTCACAAATTGTGCCCAGATAAAGAGCTGATAAGCTCTGTGGTTTTTTCTTTAATCTAAACAATATTGCAAGCCGAAGAAATGTTCTGGATGTAAGTGCTATTGAAATTTTCGTACTGAATATGTATAGGGATACTGACTTAATGTTTCTGTTTCTCTCTTAACTGCTATGTTGTAAATGTTAGGTCTTGCAGCAACTACTGATCGTTTCGGTTTGATGTTTGCTAAAAGTCACAATAGTAGCTGAGGATAATCAGTTGTACAATAACAACAATGTTGGAAACTGCCAAATTTTCTGAAGATAGCTCCATTATTATAGTGTTTTCCTACTCGCTAATCGAATAGTACCAGAAACCGAAAATCACACTACAAACGATAATATTGTTTTTCATTCATCGTACAATAATAATAAGTAACAATATATAAAATAAATAATAGTATATCAGGGGATTACCAAACGATTTTATTTCCTCTGTGGAATCGTTCCCGGCTGGCGGTGGCAGTGCCCGGACCTAGCGCGTATTTCAATGGATAATGGTCGCGTAAATTATATGCCCGGCTTAATTAAACATTGTTTTGTACGATCTATTGGAAGGACATGCTTATATGATTGTGTCTAAGGGTTTATTAATTCTAATATTTATTATTAGAACTTAGGTTTAGATTTTTTTGTAAAATTTAAATGAATTACTGAGTTTTCTATCCAAAAGTGGCTCCAAGATACAAATAATATAAATCTGTATTAGTATAGGTAGAGTAATAATAGGCAATGCCTTAAAATACATATATTTATATTACAGGGTATTTAACTACAATATAAAATTTTAAAGAAAATATTCGTTTATATTTATTTTCAAATCTCATAAGTCAATGAAGATTATAAAATTAGTATAGATTTTAAAATGCCGTTATGTTCAATTAATTCTATTATCATAAATTGTAAATAAACATCTAGTCTAATAATCTATATTTCTATTTGTGCAATATCTAAAAACATAACTATGAAAGTTATTACTACAACGTTGCATAATCACGAGTTGTGTTAAATCTAATCGAGAGTTTAAACACCATTCAGATAAGTAACACATTGTGTAGAATATGATACGTGTCGACATGAATGTTTCTTTTGAGATCAAAGCATACCACGGATAAAAATGGGACGCGCGAATGTATGAGCTGTGTCTGTCCTAAATAATACTGTGTTTGTGTTTACTGACATAACAAATGAAGCACAATGATCTCTACAACTTTAAATAGAATTAGAATAGAATGCAAACTATACTTCCTTTGTATGTGATTCCTAATTGCATAATTTCCTATGTTGTATTAAAAAATATATAAATGGTTTGGTTCAAAACTTGTGTCTCTTATTTCATGTTTCTAAAGAATGTAATTGACTAAAAATAACTACATAGTATCAATAATTTAAACTCTTGCAATTACTAAAACTATGCATGAATAAACGTCTATACATAATTCGTTTGCCAAAATGTCGAAAAGAACAATTTCCATGTATTATAATAAGTCCGGTATGCAATGTATTTAGTTGAGTGTGTACGCAGCTTTCTCCTCGTATATTTGTACAGCACGACTACGGGCAGGTATTCTCGCCAAATAAATTGCTGTAATTAAGATTTGTTAATGGAACCTTTCAGTGCGGAACGTTTATTTCTTACTTTTCAGTTGGACCGTGTCTCGGAATGTTTATGCCTTTTGCGAGTCGAATAAACTAGTGAACATTTAATGTAAATACTGATGATAATATTAAATTTATAAATTATTAGTCTTCTTAATTAATTAACGTTTCAAGACCAGCAAACAACTTGAAATATTACAACTTAATTGCACATTTCATTGAAATCGTTTGGTATGATTTCATTTACTTTTTACTTTAAGTCTTCTCTGATCAGACAAGACTTAAAGTTTTGTTATTACATTTACATAATTATAAGTATATGTTTTTGTTATTACACAGGTAAAAAATGAGTGATTGGGGCGGAAAAAGAATATAGTACAATGTCCTATTCTAGACATAATGTCTCCTAAAAACCATAATACTATGCGGTGCTGTAATTCCCTCGTCCATTGAATTCTCACCAACTTGAAATTAGGTTGTCGGCCCACGTGAGGACTGTGTACACTTTCTCTGTTTTTAACAAAACCAATGTATACGGGAATAATATAGACCAATACTACAAGTGTAAGAGAGGCATGCCCGGTACCAGGACCCGCCATCACCAAAACCATATGTTAAAAAAATAGAACAAATTCCGTTGTTGCACGCCCTAGTTCAACCACTTCCAATCAATCAGATTACACGTTAGTAAACTGTTGAACTATAACAGATAAGTATATTAAAAGTTTGACACTCTGTCTGTGTGTCGTGACCGGGAGCCATAACGCGAAGGTCGACAGGTGTTCATTCGCCAACATTGATACAGATGTAACCGTACACCGGGATGGTATCGTCTACAGTGGTAACATTATTAGTGGTAACACCATAGTAGACACGACACGTCGCGTGCCAACACATAAACACTCTACATATTAAGACGTGTTTTGTTTTTAAGTCATTACTTTGTTTAAATTGTTTTTTGAAAGTTTTTTATTGTTTCTCGGTAAACGATTCATCGACTTTGTATTAATGACAGAAATAGATTTTGATTTAATAGCTTTTTTAAACTTTTTCGGTACAGGTAACTGTCATGTCATTAAACGTTTATTATTTATCTCACTGATGAAATAAGAAGAGCTCAATTAAGTATTATTTACCCATTCGGTAAAGTAAAGGCTTTGTTGTTTAAAACAAATTGTTTGAGAATTTTTGTATTAGATAACTTGACAATTGATCAATCTCTCTGTCTTCACTTGTAGACTAGGTAATATCTCCTCGTACAATACAAGTAAAACGTCCATCGATCGATGTCGTATCGTATAGTTTGACCGCACACGAGGCTATTCAGTGGCTCTTCCATACATTTAGTCGGGCTCGTGCGTCCAATAGGCGGTCACTCGCTACGACAGTCGTTCGCTGTCAGCCTTCAGGTGGCCGAGCACTTGCGGTTGCGGCGACGGACGCTATTATACGAACCGTTTAGATCTAGACATCTCTCTTGTGAATGCATTTCTCCTAATACTAACGCATTCACAGCCTGACATGTTTACTTAACTAACGTACTCGTAGCTTAACTGAGAGGACAGAGATCGATCACATGCTATATGAATTATTTAACAAATCCTAATTTTAAACCTCACACACATTTACGAACCCTGTTATTAATGTTAATACAGTAACAATATAATTCTGCAACACAGCGGTTAGCGTTAATTAATATATCTTATTAAACTCAACATGAATAGATTTCACAATAATTTAACGTAATATAATTTCTAACTACGCAACATCGCGCTAACACAGCCTATTAGAAATATAACCTCTATAAAGTAATATTAGTGGTTACGCATAAATTGGTAGACGAACCCTTCGACGAAACAGATACAAAGCAAACAAAAGTATAAGTAAACAAACGATAAGGGGAGTGCTCACTGCGGATTATACGGCGCGATACACACAAGCGAGTTAGTGATGTGACCGCGGTGCGATAACACACGAGTATGTAACAGCGGTACATACTACAACACTAGTTGTGAATTCTCTTCCCACTTTAGGTATGTGTAAAGAGTTAGACGTACATAAAGTTGCTGTACCGCAAACATGATGTCCAACCTACTGCCTTTTGTCTGACACTGAACTCGACACATTGTTTATATGTATGGTCCACATGTTTAGAACAACAACTTCCTACACATGTGTTCATACAGTTTTTGATCATTTTGGCCAAACACATTATTTAGTACATACTAAGGCATAAGTTTTTACGATTTCGAAGTTGTGAAAATGTATGTAATAAATAAATAAAAATAAATAAATAAATAACGAAAGGTCATGAAACGACTTTACACTTTTTCTAGTCTGATACATGTCTGCTGGATATAAACAGACTGATTCCAGAACACGATAACTAAGTGCAAACCAATGTATTGTTGTAAAGCAACATAGTCAGTGTTCGTGTTTATGTCATTAAATGGTATGTTTGTATGCCATTAAATCTATTAGCATTATTGCGGTTTTCTATAACATATTGATAAAAAAGTATTCTCTAAGATACTGCCATCAATTCATTTACTCTACAACATCTACTTAACAAAACCAAGTTAGGTGTAAAATATTAAAATACGCTTAAGTTATTTTGAAGTAGCTGAAATCATATTCCGTTCAAATATAATTTTCATTCGCAGTAGTGATAGTAATATCTGTATAAGTCCTTAGTAGTGAGTGATGTTTGGCTTATAGGTTGTATACACACTGATGTATAGAACCGTTTTCATCAAATGTTTATGTTGTTGAGAGCGGTTTAGTTGGGAGTTTGAAATTAAAGCGTGTTTAAATTATGAGCTGAAACCTCGCTGAAACGTTCCTGAGCTTATATTAGCCGCACAACCTGCTCCTGCCGATGTCAACCTCTACATATTATGTAGCCTACTTGTATGTGAGTTTTATTAGGTTTTTTGTAAAATTTTACTTTATAATTATTTTCTTTTTGCAATAAATCTTTGCATTGGGCAAATCCTCGATTTTAACTGTAGAAATGTAAGCCGTCAATCATTTTATGACCAGTGTATCGCTAATAAGTCATCAGTCAAAACAATCAAATAGAAAATATTTATGTTTGACATTATATAAATTTTATAACAGTTATCTCTGTATCAAACGACAACTAGCGTTAGAAAGAGCTTATTTAATAATAAAATTGTTATTCTTATCCTATTACATACTCTATCAGCGGAAACTTGTAAATGACCTTCATAAATCTATAAGTTACGTTTATTGTATATGCTAGTTGTAAGTATCCCAAATAAATGAAAAAATAAAAAAAAAATAAAAAATAAAAATAAAATAAGAGTCAGGGCATGTCGAGGAGGTTCTATTTGTAGAACAACGCTGTAAAAGGAAACATCTAAGCTTAACAATATGATATCAACGCGTCGCCTGAATGCTTATTTGCTCAACCGACCATTTTGACGAATTTCACTTTATAATGCAATTTTATTAAGGATCAAATTGCGGTTCGATTGGTATATAATACTTGCTGTTTGGACTTGAAATACATTATTTATAAGGAATTTAAGTTTTTGAAAACTAACACAAGAGAATTAAAACTTCATGCTTAATTGCTCAAAGTCCATAGAGAAACACCAAACGTGCATCCGAGCATCGATTGCGTGCTTAAGTATTCAATCTCCTCACAGGTAACCAATCACGACATCGCATTTTGATGACGCAACACGCCGCCATTATTAATTTATTTTGTGACGAAGCTGGTGCTCGCACGCATTTGAGTAAAAACTAACGCGAAATATAGAAAAAAGTATTAATTTTAATAGAAAACAGTACCCGAAATGTCCGTGACGAAATATAAATCGGAAAATATAGTCACAACTATAGAAAAGAGTCGTTAACTTGTATTTTTGTTAACATTTCTTTGCAGATTATCACTGCGTATCGTTAACTTATAGTACAGGATGTTTAAATTTAATTCTTATAATTTCAGATTTAATTAAATCTTTAAATGAAATTGTGACGTATCTATAAATGAACAGATTATTTCGAACATTTCGTAAGGTTGTAAAATATAACTAGTATAATAATAAAAAATATTGCTTTTGTGCGGTGACTGTCAAAATATACCTGCTACTTGCATGTTTGCTAATTGTTAAATGGGTAAATTTCTTAGCATTAAATGGGTAGTTTTTTGTTTACATATACCTACGCTTTGTGTTCGCAATGATGTTAGATGCTAGATAAGAAGATTAATACTATTTTTTACTCGCCACAGATCCATTGCTCACATTGTACATCTATTTTTATTATGTCCGTTGCTTTGCATTTTCTTCCCTATTTTGGATGAGAAATTCAGAACTAATTACGCCGTTGAGGGATGAATAGCCCATAAACTAAAGAATTCCTTATGAAAACATAAAGAATCGTCAAAAAAGGGTTAATTTTATTTAAAAAAAAATCCATTCTAAATTGTTTAAATAGTCTCAGTATATTAATTATTTTTTATACGTATAGGTATGATCTTATCACAGTTTTATTTTCAATTTATGTCGTTTTTATTGTACATATTGAAATGAAGAAGTGGAGTCACGGTAATACCATAGTTCTATTTTATGTTGACATTACGTACGATGAATTAAGAATCCGACGAAAGAAGAATACGACGAATAAGGACTAATTCAAATCAGACACTAACCGAAAAGAAAATAAAATATATTAGAAGTACGAGTACCTACAAATATATGAAAGCTGACGACAAAGCCTGTATGGAATCTCTAATTAAAAAGGTTTTGACAGGATCAGACAACATAAACAATACCAGGCGAAGTAAACGATCTTGTATCGGTACAAAAAAAAATATCTGCTGGTCAAAAAACGTTGGGTTTTTATTTATTTTAGCACTTTTACCAATATGTGTCGTGAATTATTAATAATTACTACTAAAAGTAATAAATTTCGATCGATTAATCATATTTACCGGTAATATTAATATAATAATTTTCAATTAATCACATTTACCGTAACATATATATCAAACAGTGTTTTTTTTTAATTCTGTGTTTTTTTAATGATAAATAGCCAGTTAACTAGTTTTTTTTTTTACCACGATACCCAAACACACTGTATTTGGTTATAGGGCACTTAAGTACTAAATATATTCGAATGCAAAATGCTCAACCTCCACTCCAGTAGTAGTCTATCTCCAATTGCATAATTTGTTTTGTGTTTATTTGCTCAACCTCCATAAAAGATTGTGAAAATAAACATAACTGTTTGACTTTTTAATGATTATTTGTAATATATCATTTCATAAACACGTTAACTATTTTTTAAATATAAAACTTATATAAAATCATATTATTTGCTTAAACTAATCAATAAAACGTCTCTGGTGTAAAATGTTGCAAATGGAGGTTGGACACTTAAGTATTCGTGCGACGAACGAGCACTTCTTCAAATAGAAACGGGAGAGAATTACAAAAATAACACGGCGCGATATTTTCACAGCGGATTGCACAAACCACTGGCGGAAATTGCGAGAGGGAACGTTATTTTTTGCTTACTTATCAAAGGGCAGATTCAGTTAGAGGTGGTCGCTTCTCAACGCGGTTTTGCCTGGACACAGATTGTTAAAATTTGGTATTTTTATTTAATCAAACTGATCATTGAGTTAATAAAAATTTTAATGCTTATAATTTAGAGCACACTATTTATTGAACTTAATAGAAAGCTCGAACACAATAAATGAAAGCAAAAGATAGTAGGAGAAGCATTAAATTATTTTACATAGTTCCCGTCACTTTACCAGTCTGCCTTACTATTTTTCACACTAAGTTTGATGACCCCGCCATAAAAAGAAGGCAACACGTGTGACGGAAGATTGTTCCTCCATTTTCCCTCAAACCTAGAGCAAGTTATTGCAGTTTGCTATAATATATCAAGCAGAACACAAACAACATAAAGTCAGTTGTGACCCCAGTTACTTAGGAATCTAAAAACATTTAGCACTTAACCTTAATCCAATCGCAATACAGTAATAGTTGTGCTCAGAGAAAAGGTCACGATAATCATTAAACATGTAACATGTGCCCTGACACGAACTAAACAAATGGATCTGGACCTTTCTTACACACTGCTTATGTAAACATATGGCTTCGACAATATCGAATAAACATTATTTTGTGGCTAATATTAGAAACTGCAATACCAGATTTAGCAATGATGTTTACAAAAACATTGATACTTACAAAAATCCTGGAAGCATTCAATTTTTTTTTTTAATTTCTTTTAATAGGCTTTGTCGCTTATCGACCACATCGCCTATCATTCAAACTTGTGTAAAAAAATTCTCGACCAGCTCATACCTACTTTATCAGCAACGACATATCGACGAGAAGTAACTTAAAGTTGAGTTTTATTTAACTTATAAGATAACCTAAAACCATAAGCGGGAACGTTGAACGGCAGGTATAGGGGCACAGAAAAATTACTAATTAAATTATTCTTACTCTTAAATTAGAAAATTGAGTAGGTGCATTTCGGAGATGTCATAAGATAATGTTATTTTATCTTTGTATAAAATATCCAGTTGAGTTGATTAATCAGCGATAGAAGCTCCCTGAGTATCCAAAAAAAGGTATCGATCACTTAATATCTCATTAACGAAGAATAATGATCTGAGATTTTTACAATATTACCTTCATAACTATGATTATTGTATGGATTAATACAATGCTCATAAAATAATGTACTTATTTTCGAATCTACAACAATCATGCAACTAATAACTTGAAACTGAAAGGTGGGAGTTGTCTTTCATAGAGGTAGAAGATAGGATGGAGTAGAGTACTAAAATAATCTTGAAAAAGTTATACCGAAGGCAATTCAGTTGTTTTGTTTACTTCTTCATTAATTTAAACTATTATAGTTCTATTTATGGTTCTAAGCGTCCTTTACCATTAAGGGTAACCTCTAACGAAGGATTTAAGTGATTTTACCATCCCACGTCCATGGACAAAGTTTATCATCTATATAATCACCGCTTACTAACCTATGATTAAACCCAAAACTAACAGTTTACTTTCATGTAGCTCAGCTCTTTAACTACAATTACAACCTTGTTTTAATAAGAAACGTTTACTGAGAAAATAACACAGAGAATAAACTTTCTAAGTGGTTTGTTACATGTTAATATATTTAATAGTTCAAGGTAGAGCATAAACTTAGGCAATCAAATACTAATTGTCTACTAAGTTATATAACTTGAGTAATGGTCACAATTGCTCAAAATCTTGTTATATGGAGCTATTTAGCTCCATATCTATTTAGATATATGAAATTTGGCTAGAAGCAGGACCATGGAAACATGGCGGATAGTACAGATGACCAATATTATCAGACCGATAATTATCATGAACGAACATAACATTTTATTATGCGCTGTTTTCCTGAAAATAATCAGTCTGTTTCTTTTCTGTAAACAATAATAAGTTAAATATCTAGATGTGCAGTAAACTGAACGTCCGCTGCAATCAATCAGTTTGAGCGACGCGTACGCGACAGCGACACGCGACACACGACGACGCCCAGGAAGCGACGACTCGACTACGCGGAGATAGCCTAGCGGACTATACACACGATCCACTGTTACATGTGGACATAGGGATAATTTAACTTGTATATAAATAGTATCTACAGGGCAATCACGCTCCCAACTAAAGGAAAGCAAAGCAGAAATCATGCCTTCCAAAAAAAACTTGACCAAAACCAATATTCGCTACCTTAGTTAGTTTCCTTACAGCATAGAAGCAAGCCTGTTCTTGTTTATGGCTGACTTGAAAATACAAAGATTGTGTAGGTATTTGTATTGATGAATTGAAAACAGTATTTTTATAAGAGCTTTAAGTTCAGATACAAACTTTGTTTAATTAGCATATTTCCTGGAAAAAATCATTACGTAAAACAGGTTTTAATTACTTAAGTAACGAAAATAATGAGTAAAGTATACAACGCCTATGTATCTACTTGACGTTTTTAGCCTCACATAATTTGAAGCAGGTAATATTATTTAATTTAGTTTGGGTCTTTCCTTGCATAAAAAAAATACATTTTTACATAAACATCTATGCAAATAATAATATTCATCAGTGCCTACAGCACAAGATCAGCTAAGATGTGGGAATGTGCACAAAATATTATAATATCGTCGCTTTTTTGGAAGCCAGGCGAAACAAAATATCAAGTAGTGCACATTGCTAAAGAAATACAAGAAAGCTTTTCTAACACACGGAGTTGTTCGGAGTTCGAATGTGGTTTGTTTCAGTTATTACATATTTATAAAGCTGACACAAGAATTGTTCCCACTCGGTCCCATCCTATACCTAATACAAATTCTATACAATTTTCAAATAATAGAAACATGTTGTTGCACTACTTGCCAACGTGTTCAGTACTGAACCACACTTTCAACTCTAAACCATTTTTTATTCTTGTCTTATTGATTATTTATACAAATTCACTTTATAATCAATGTATTTCATAGTGTTTTATTTATTTATTTATACAATTGAATGTCCGTATCAAGAGCTACTGCGTAGCGTAAAATCAAATACATATAAAATCAAATATACATATTATATGTGATAGTGATGGGATAAAGTAAAAGATAAATAAATATTTTGCAGAGTATGATTCACGTAATATGCATTAATTTCCTAGAATATTACGGTCCTTGTCTGTATCCCACATCATTTTCCAGCTAATTGACCACTTTCTTTAAGTAAGAATATTATTTAGGTTGGTTCAAAATAATATGGAATCACGACGGTAAGCCCGCATTAAAACTTTTAAGGCAGGTAGGTTACACTGAACTTATAATGTGTCATTAAAATTTAGACTAGCGTATATTAACCTAGTTTGGCCTCGTTTGAATTCTCATTCAAATGATTCTTCATACTTAAATTGTTCTCCTGACGTTCATAACACAGTTTTCCGATCAAGAATCCTCAGTTGTGTAATAGAGCACAATGAAGTTTAAAAACTATATTAAATGGTATAATAGTCAATTATCATGTGCAATCGTAAGGATCTTATAATTAACATAAAAGGGTTAAAATGTCTACAATAAAAAGGTATTTTATCGTTGAGAAGTTTAACGCGTAATCGACTTGTTTAATGTTTGGAACCTATTAAGAAACTTTCATGATATCAATTATCTTTATAATATCAAGCCCTGGATTTTCTAAAAGCCTAAAACAGCGACCATTTTGGTCTTTACCTTAATATTTTGTTAGTGTTCTAATAGGCCATGGGATAAAGGCATTAAATTCGCAAAGCGTGATGTTCTTAGTTCTGCATTTTTGGTTTGTTGTAAGGGTCTTGATTTGATACAAATCTCTATATATTTTTTGTTTCTCCCCTAATAGTTTTTATTATTATGTTTGAAGTGCTTAAGTTTAAGAATGTACTCTAAATAATTTTCCAAGCATTACATAAAATGAGCTGCAATCAATCTCTTAGTAGACAGGCGACAAGCCGCGGCTACAAAGCAAAGTATTTAAGGTATCGAGATAATGACGATTTATTAATGTTGTAAATATATTCCATTGTAAGAAGGGTCCGCTTTTACATTCATGACAACAATAGAGTATATCGTATTAAACTGAAGCTTGACCTTTTTCTTCAATACAAGTAGGTATAATCAATTTTCTTGTAAGTCTATTTTAAGTAAAATTGACCCTTACAAAAATATACCTGTATACTAAGGTATCTAAGAATATTAAAATGTTACACAAAACACTATTTTACTGAATCTCATTTATAAATTGAAAGTTTGTTTGTCACGCTTTTCACCATTTTTTTAGGTACCTCAGAACGCATTTACCACTTCCTAATGATACAATTTTAATCATGGTATTATTGGGGTAAGATTTTTTTTGTATTTTTACTTATTAACTGTTATTACATTTGTAAACCATAATAGCAGATTATTATTTGCGTTGTGTAGAATTAAATGTAATGAAAGTATTTCTTGTGTATACGTAAATGTATTAAACTTAGTGTATGTATGAAAGTTTGTAAATATAATATAAGTTAGTTAGTTACATCAATATTCAAGGACGAGAGTGGGATGAAGCAGTCTCAGCTCCTATTCATAACGGCTGTTACACACAACGCGACGCAGATTTTACAAATGAGGTACGAGGGCAGCACGCAAATTGTTGCTCGTTGCCGAATTACCGGCATTACCCTCGGTACATCGGCACCAGTATTACTCCAACACGTTACATTTAATTACGTTAAATTATTACAAGCCCTTACAAATTCGAGCCTGAATTGTTAATATTATTGTATTTAAGAGGTGGCTATGTTTAATATTTATTATGCCGAGTTCTGCCTAGTGTCTCTAGGTTAGCTCGAATACTTTAGATTATTATATTCACTAGTCGGAGTTCATAGACATTATTAAAATGGATATTTCGTGTTTTCATTGCAGTCCGACATTAAACATTTAGTTCAGGATCGATCGACGGATAACCACGCCGATGTTTAATTTAAGCTGAAATGTATTTTAAAACGAAAGTTGATAAACAAACATATTTAATACTTATGTCATATCTAAAGTAGTTACAAGGTCTTTTTCATATTTGAGTGATAGATTGAAGTAGAAAAATATTGAGAGATCTTGACTAGACTATTCAAACTATACTCTATCTATAAAGATAGAGTATAGCTATATAATATAGTATATAGTTTTAGTATATTATATCTATACATAGTTATCTATATAAAAGTATTAAGTATCTAAAGGAATACATATTATTGTTTACCTACTTTTGAGTATTATTATAACTCAATAGATGGGCAAAATTAATTATTCAAATAACTAACATCTAAGAGATAGGCCTCTAATGCCTTTTCAGAAGCCAATGACGTGAAGATAAATAAAGATAAATACGAGTACATATTTAACTCGTGAGTAACCACATGCAAAGTAAACATTCCCGAAATTATAATAATATAAGCAAACATTCATTATTATGTTAATTTATACCTTATTATTTAAACAAATACATTATTACACATGTGCAAACATACATTATGTATTAAATGTGTGTCAGTTGCAAGTTCCCAGGACTTGAGCCATCGACCAGTGAATTAATCACGTTATTTGTAATCAAGGATACTTTACATAAGTATGATAAGGGTATCATTTCAGTGAAGGTCGCTGTGTCATGGTAACAAATATGCACTCAGTCGATATTAAATCTACGCATGCTGCTATCGATTTCAACAGCTTATTGAAATTAACAGCTTTTTAGAAAACCATCAATTATTTGTAGTATTTTATTTAAAAAATTACATTACTGATGATTAGAAAGTAAATTAAAGGTAAATTCAAAATGTAATGACAACAAGTAGCAAAATTGATTGGTTTTAAATATATCCACGCGTTGCAGGCAACAGCTTTATGAAATGAAATAAAAGTGTGTGCTAAATAAAAACAAAAAATGAAAAAAAAAAGGAAATTTGAAACAGTATCTATTAGCGACTATACTATTCAAATGCATTTAAGTATTCTAAACTGGAGGTAAGCACGCGAAGATATATTCGAACCTCGTTAGCATCACCTACTTAGGCCTCGTGATGGATTAGTGAATCGCTTGTTCATTATTTAAGAAACAAATGGAACTTTTAACGTATCGATTTTATGAGTACTTGAATAAATGCATCGCTATATCACACTATTTAGTATATAAAAGTACCTTACCTATAAACTTAAATATGTAACATTTCGATATTGTAATGATTCACTGCCATATTAAAATACAATATTGTAAAATAATGCTACGTTAATAATTGTCGTCAGGTTCTCGTAGGAAACCTCCCCATTATGACTGTAAGCTTGAAGGAAACCTTGAAAGTTTGCCACCTACTACGAGCGGGTTAGTGCTACATTTAAATGACTTAATTAATGCCATAATTACAGTGTTACTTGTCTTGAAGTGTATACCGCTAAACTAGTTATGTAATAGTACCACAATAAAATCAGTTTTAATGTTTGTACAGTTTTTTAAGCTTATGCAAAAATAATAAGAGTAGTGTTGGACTGGTACTGGTAGTTTTTTTGCTTTTGCGCAAAAAAGTACCAGCAAAAACTATAATTCATAATTGATGAATTATTGATTAAATTAACTTGATTCTTGGTAACACAAGATCATCTACTTCTTAACTTACAAACAGTCTCAAGTTATTTTTGCCTTTTTTATCCAGAAATCATTGGCAATAAACCCTTCACGCTAGGGGCTTGTATTTTGAACAAAAAGAATCCTTATTATATATAAAAAGAATACTATTATAGAAATAGGTAGGTGACAGCGTAACATTTGCCAATGTAAAACATTATCAGTTCATTCCCCTAGGTTAAAATTGTCATTCAAAAAATTTGAAACCGGGCTGGTTGAATTTAATCTAACTCTGAATGTAGAATCGATTTTTATCAAAATTATATAAAACAAAACATTTTGTGTAGGCTCAAAATAAACAAAGGGGTAGGCTAAATAAATTCCAACATTTTTTGGTACAAAGGCAGAGAAACAATTTATAACTTTTATAACATTCGGTATACAAAGGTGTGAGTGGAAGTGGAGTGTGACAAATGTGTCGGGCGGGTCAGCGAGCTAATTATCTTGTAAATGAAACCAAGGTTTTGGACGTTATCGGTCGGTGTGCTCGCTGGCCTTATTAATCTGTGTTATAATGGCGTGTTTATTGTGAGTCTACCTGCTACTGACCGACGCATCACACCGTCGCTGCTGAACTTTACAAATAAAATGTATCTATGCATTACGTTTTGACTTCATTGTGGGTTTAGTGTCGCTTTAAATAAGACGGTTATGAAATGAAACAGACAATTATCGTTATTTTACCTGGAGCTTTTACTTGCAATTTTGCTCCCAGCTTAATAATTTAAGTCTTTTTCTTATTTTAACAACTTCAGGATTTTTTTGCAAGGTGCATTTTTTTGTAAGCACGCTAGGAATTTAGCGTACTTGTCAATGGAGAGTTACTTTTGATACATAGAGTTACTTTTGAATTTGAACTTTTTTGTATTTTTATTCCAAAAGTACATATTGTGATAAGTAGGTATATAAATTTATCTGCCAAACTGTACTCGTATAACAGTTTGTCGGCAGATATACATTCTGCCGGCAAACTGTTGCACATTGCACAATTTGAAGTAGATAATAAGGGAACAATTTAAATAAGGATTCATCTGTTAGGAAAATTGTTAATTAAAATATTTTCATATTATGAATATTACAAGATACAAGTTATTTCAAAACACAGGTAAATGAATTTACTAGCTAAAACGGTTCTGAAGTATTTTTCAAGTAATTCCAAGTCAATATCAATCGTGCTGAAGAGCTATTAAAATAGAAATTGTAAACTAAACCTTATCAATATAATAATATTACCCTATTCGATATCCATTACAACAAATCAACTTAATTATAATTAGCCATTAAATAATAAAATCTTAATAGCTAACGTTTAGATAACAGTTCGAATTTTGATAAAATTTAAGCTATTAAACGGATTTTACCTATAAAATGTGTTGTTTTACCTTAAGTAGGTAATTTCACCTAGTTACTGGCATTTAAATTGCATATTTCTTTACTTTTAATCAGGTTATAGATCCGGTTGTAATAAATATGACTATAATAAGCATAGTGCTATAAAAAAGCTACTTAGATAAGCTGTACGAGAAATAAAACCAAGTATGTTAATAAATTTATACAACGTTTGAATTTAACAAAACTCTACATCACAATAAAAGCTCGTTATAAAAACTAACATAAAATGAAGTGGGTTTATATGTGAGTACCAATTAGTTAGCAATACCTTAGTGAAGCTATCGATCGACCTAATTCGGAATTATTCACTAGATTACTATAAAGAAATCGTGTACTGCCAAAATGATTGTTACTACCATGTCAATTATTGTGATCAACTCGACAAAAGTTGCAATTTAAAATCTTACCATGTTATGATGTGTACTACGTCTACAAAATACCAAAATGTTATCACAACTTCTCGTCCTTTAGGTGTCGTTAAAGGTGACTAAGTGTCATTTAAAAACATTGTGACATCCCAAGATGTAAAAACTTGGTATTAATTCTTACTTGACTAGGCCAAATTATGGACATTTAAGGATTAATAACAGTAGTTTCATTATCGTTGAAAATGACACTTCAAATAATATGAAATAATAGCCAATAAGATATTTTATAAGAGTACCAGAAAATCCAAGCAAAAAAAGTCGGAAAGTCGTTGATAAACGAAGCAATAGCGGCCGTTTCAAGAGAGTGCGCAACCCGGTGATGTGACAAATGTGCCGCGGGATTGGTCGGGATCAGGCTCCGAAGGCCCGGACTACCAACTATTCCCGATTTATGTATCCCAGGTTACTTGCGATTCAAGTGGCATACGACGCCTGCCTTATAAAGATATAGAGCCACTGTGCTTAATGTTACGGCCTCTATTTATACTTAAATGAAATTGCTTTACGGTTTGTGACGTATATTATTAAATAAAGTTAATTTTATTTAATAGATGTTACACGACATAGTAATTATATAAAAAATTTGCTTGTGGATGAAGAAAACCTTGTCATTTAACAATATAATGCTTAAAGTACGTCTGCTCTGCGCCTTTATCATAAAAGGAACTGATTGGATAAGTCAAAAAGTAATATACCCCGTATTTGTTTTATACTGATGTTATATAATAATCAATATTATAAAGTAAACAGTATAATGGTGTTAAATAGCTTACAGCTTTATGTCGTATAGCTTTAATACAATCAGACACGGTGGGCACTCAGCTGTAATCAAATAACAGAACTATTACGCAACCGACTCTATAAACAATTAACACCGCACAAACATATGAAATTACGAAGTAAGCTGAACTGTCCCAAATTACTTTGTGTTGGTACAATTTCATTGCACTCATATCGATGGGACGCGGCTCGGCAAGTTAAATAAAAGTTTCCTCTCAAAATACGGAACTTTGCCGTTCGAAGCGCTTCCCACAAATTAATATTAGTTGGAACACGAAATAGTTATTGTTTGCAACAAAAGTCAAAACGGAAAGTGTGAAACTTACTCCACGATGTTAAAACAACGTTTATAATTTAACGTCAATATTTCATTTTGTATTGATAATTAATCGTTTACGTGACACTAAAGATATAATAATTATCTATAGTTATGATATCAGGTATCGTCATAATTATATTGCTCACACATAGTGTGAAATTGTAACGCTATCCAGTATGTCAAACTAAGTAGTGTTTGTATATATAGGTAATGATTACTAAAAGTGACGATCTTTTATATTTCATTTTTCATTAGAAAACCTTTCAGTAGATTATAAAGTATTTCCTGAGTCCATTTTTAAAACGACTCGACACATTTAACAGGCAAATTAAGTACACTACGCATTTATTCAAAATTATGTTATCTGCAGATAAAGTTTAAAATAATATTGAGAAGAAGAGCTTCGTAGTCAGTACATAGATAACAATAGCTATATTTTACTGTAGATATTATACTTAGTTAGATCTCCTACTACAAGTACAGATAACGTCTCACGGTGACCAGATTAATTGGTATTGAGTTTTCTTTCTTTAATTGAGATATTTACTTTTAAATAGTACCTAATTCCTTAGTCATATTTTAAGACACCTTTAAGATGACATTCTCATTACATTACTAGACGGCTAAGTACTTAGTAACAATGTTAAAGACATTTTTATGTAAAAAAGTTACACAGTAAAGGACAATGCTGGAGGTTGACTTAAAGTCTGGCATTTTGCCAAACTTTAAGTCATCAAAGTCAAAAAATACGCAATGTTATTTAAAAAACAAACCATACGCAGCTCAGCTACAGTTTCAGAACCGAAAACTAACAATGAGTTATGATTCCATAAAATTAAATTATATCCAGGAAAGAACTATTAATAATCCAGTTTCCACGTCATTGAGAACAATTACAAATGAACCCGAGTCAAAAACAGGACGTTCATTTAATCGTTCGGCAGAAAATAACGTAAAAAATATGAGATTATACGAAACATTAATGTGATATAAGTGAGTGCTCATTCAGCCGTGACTCACTCGGCAAGTCGCCATGCATGGGGCAGACATGTTTGATCACAACTACTCCTTGCGTGGGTAAAGGTAAGTATCACTTTAGTAGGTTAAGTACAATTAGTCACACAACCACCCTTGCTACCAATTATAATAACCGTTTAACAAAGCAATGTAAAAACAAACTGAGGGAGAAACTATGCATACATTACCTATGAGAAAGAAAAGGTACATTTATGGGCTGTTTTACTGTAATGTTTTTCATTCCAAGTGTTTTCTTGGCGTTAAAGAGCCCGCCCTTGGAGTATGTACTTTTTTCGCTGAAATTATGACTATTTATTCTTTTTAACACTCAACAGGATCTTCTCCTGTGATTAAAAGAAACCTTGCTTTCTAATAAGCACAATGCTAAGATGGCTGGATGTATTTGTAGCAGTGTGTACTATAGTATAACTCGATTCACATTTTAAAGATCGGCCTATGAAGGTGAGTAACAATTTATGTGGTGGTACAATTCATACAAAAAAGGAGATTATATTATTACATTTATTTTTACAATAGCAGAATATACAATGAACATTGGTGATCTGTTCTAATATTAACATCTCTTTGAGGCAGTATTGTATCAATTACCATACACGCAACGTGCCTAACATGCAACGTGATGTTATACAAAGAACAAATATTATAAACTTTAAAGCTGAACCTATTAAACCTTATGTACAACATCAGTATCAAATCTAGTTTTCTAAATCCTTTATATTGCTATTTATGCATGAACTGAAGCATTTTATTGCCAGCTGGAATCATTGTATTTGAATAAAATAAACATAAACGTTTTTTATTTGTGGTTTCGTTTTAAAGTATTTAAATTAATATGCTTAGCTCATAAATCGTAGCAAGTATCTGAAACTTGTAAGAGTTAAACAAAAACATGGAGTGAGTCCGTGTAAGAATACATAATGCCACAACCCCTTCTCATCTCATCTTATATTTAAATTACTTTGTAAACAAACAGAAGGAAAATTTGATACGACGGTATTAGTTGGTCCATTCGTTACAGGGGGATTTTCGTTCCTGCAGTGTAGGGAGCTAGGAGAGTTAAGAGCAGAAGAAGATTGAGATTGAGACTTGACTGAGCAGCAGTAAAAACTTTTCTGAAATCAATTCCAGGAACATGGATCACAAGACTAAAGTACGCAAAATAAACCATTTCCTTTAATTTCCCGAAATGCTTAAAGTATTGTATTTTCGTTTGCCATTTATACGATAAATTGAGGTTATAAATGGTTATTTAAATTCAAAATAAAGACATGGTAAGTAGTTTGTTCCGAGGCACGTCCGCTGTCCCCGTCGTTCCGCACGACTAAATCTAGATAAGTCGTCAAACAATGAATATATTAAAAAGAAACAAATTGCATTTTAAAATGGCGTATTACATGAAACGTTTCCGTGTGTCGTGGCCATAAAGCGCGCCACGACGCGGGGCCGGGACGAGGCCGGGACAGGACTTGCCCCTATGACTACATTTGGTGGGTAAATTGATGGTAAAATTTATGTCACGTTACAGAGGACAGTGGTTTGTACTAATTCTATTATGGAGAAGGTACTTAATGTCTTTGTGCTTGATGTAATCATAACAAAGCTGAAGTTTGTGCGTTGTTGAATTAGTGCGTCAATTCTTATTCGATTTTAATTATTCTACTGAGGATTGGTCTGGTCAGTAATATATAATAAAGAAAATGTTGTCCACTTTAAAGTTGCCCTTTAACTTTGATAAAATTAAGATGTTCTGTAATAGAAAAGAGGTGATAACTAAGGTTCATAACAGTGACGAATACAAATTGTGTGTTAAAACATAAATAATTATTTATGTTTTAACACACAATTTGTCGATTATCGATTATAATCATAATCGGTGATGAGATAATTATAACATTTTTCAGATAATTTAACATTGTACATTTTCATACGAGTAATTTATGAAGTTTGAATTTCCATTTTTATCTATCTTCTACAGGTATTAACAACACAGTATTCAAATGTTTGTCTGTATATAACTAACCCAAGTTGAGTGGGAGCCATCCGTCAACTATGGACGATTGCACTCGTGCCGATTTGGAATAGCTCCAAAACGCGCGCTCACACTCACTGCTACTCGTAGTACCTATGACGAGAATACTTTCATGATATTTTGTGATACCTTTCTTCACTCACAAGTGTCATTCATAACATTGCGACCTAAATATAAAATGAAATATGTTACATATGAAACTGAAGCTTTGATCTTCTTTAAATTAGTCAACCAGAGTGACTCTACTTTGTCATGGTATGTAATCAGTAGAGTCCGTGATTGTTAACCATCATACCTTTCATACCTAGTTGTTGCAATAATTGCAAATATAACATAATAATTCCCACTATAGCAGCTTTAGGAAATCAATCCTCAATCCTTCTTTGAGAAACGTTAACCCTGATCCCCAAAAAATATTTCGTAGAAAGAGTAAAGTTATTGAATACTATTACTAATTTATATGGTTGGTTTTTTTAGCAATTATTTTTCAAAAATTAAGTTAAGTAGTCATTCTTAATCTAAACTATTATTTTAGGAAAATAATAGACATTATAATTATAGAATTAGGCTACGTATAAGCTAGAACCAAATGCACTGTATCAGTTAAATACTCTGAACTAATTAATGCATAGTACCATTCAGACGCAGGTTATTAATGTAATAATACGAACATTTTCAATGACACATCACGCATACGTTTTATAAATGAACACAACCTGTATGTTTCAGTAAAACTCATTTGTTATTAATTACATAAAGTTGAAACAAGTTATATTTATCTCGTCTGTGAAATGGTACAACAATACCCATTGCCTATTCAAATGCAAAGCCCGCAGTGCATTTCTTCTTTATTTGTTTTTAAAATAGATTACATTTACAAAGCTTTCCAATCACGAAAGTAAAATGACATTTACATACACACTAAGAGGTGAAATACATTTGCAAATACAAGATTAAAATACACAAACAATAAAACTTAACGAATAAAAATGTAAGCTCTTTCGTACATCGCATCGTGGCGAGCTGTATTGGTAACGGGACAGCACAGTCTACGGTTACTTTTATTTTAATATGTTGACCAACATAATAACAAACCTGTAAAGGCTATGTCGCAAGCACAGGTAGGTATCTGGTACAAAAATTAAGAGGGGAATGGCGAAAATTGTATCTGTTACTGCAGTAATTCCCGGACGCTTGTTAACCAAGTTTTTTTGTTAACGTTTCAAATTTCACTCGGTCGACGAAAAATGTTCGTTAACGAGGCGTCCTTTGTGTATTATTACTAGGTTTGAAATGACGGCGAGCCAGGATTGCGAAAATGAACCAATCCGCAAATGTTTTCTACAAGCATTATGTTACTCTAAGAAACCATTCATGAAATAAACCCAACGTTTTTCCTTACAAAAATAATGACTGTATTAAGCTTAATATTACGCTTGTCTAAATCGCACGTCATTTTAAAATTAAATCATTTTTATTACTGAGTTTGCTTTTAACAAATGGCAGAAATATAATAAAGCATGCATATTGAGCTCCTAATGTTCCTAAATCTAAATCAAAGCACGTTTTCGTACCGAATAAACGTCACTATAACTTTTGTGAGGAGTCCCAATTTACACGGGATAAGCCAATAAAAGTTAAATATCCGTTTAAATTTTCATCAAAGCTCTCACAAAAAACCAAACGGATCGTTACGAGTTAATACAACTGAAACGTTCGTTATAACAGTTTGTAATTTGATAAAGAAACGCATAAGCGGGATTGTTTGTGACGTCGATTGTAACTGGCACGTGCCCGGTGTGTCCACAACATTCACAATGACCACTTAAACTGAACTAACTTTTAGCTAACACAAGTCGACCCGGACCGGCAGGTAGCTCGGTCACATTAACCATACATACTTATTAACATTTGTTTACAAAAATTGTTTAAAAATCATTTCAATACATTTTCATAAATATACAGTTTCTTGCAAATATCGAGTCCGCGCTGAATCGTGGCTTCCTTTAACAAATATTTTAAAATGGATGCTGGAAAGAAACTAGTAAACAGTTTGTTTGTTTGCAGTTCTGACCTACTTTTGCCGACAAAGTAAGTTTTAGGTTAAATCATGGATAAATTGTTTCGAAAGGTACGAAATTTACAGCTCTAGCAAATTTTGTTATTTGTTTTACTTTGCATTAGAAGTATTGCTTGCGAAAGAATCTCAATCCTTATTTAAAGGAAGACTTATTTCTTGCAAGTTGTTAGAGCTGCATAAAATAAATAAAGAATATAAAACTTTTGTGTAAATAGTTGTTAGATAAACAGAACCATATCAGTACGTTTCATTAAAAAACCTTGTAATAAGGTTAAAATAGTAGAAAACAATACATACATGTTTTTCATTGTCTGCGGCAGCAGTATGGGTGGAATATGAAGAATAACAGTACAATCTTGTAAGTGTAATTAATATTAATTTAATTAAGCTTTAGACTTACTAATAAATTAAATGTAATCCAATCATATAGCAATGGTGTTTCAAATGAAATCTGATTAGTTTTTACAATGAATCATTTTAATGATATTCAGACTTATTTAGTTGAAATAGTATAAACTATAAAGCTTTAGTAATATAAAGTCACTGATCAACAAAACCCGTAATGAGCCGTGTTCAACTATAATTAGAACATTGTGGAGTTCAATCATATAATTTGATTATAATGGCTTAGTTAATTTTAGTATGTTTAGCGAAATAACTATATTTAGTTCTCTATTTATGGAACATTGAGTTAGCCTATTGATTATGTTTGAATTTACATAACAGCAGTAAATTATATTAATACTCTAAAAAAATAATTTCAAATACTATCTAGTACCTACAATCTAAAATACAGGGTGTTTGGTACATCGTTTGCCAAATTGAAATAGCTAATAGAAGAGGTCATTACCCGTCTTTCCTCACTCACCTTGCCGATTTTAACCACAACATATTTTAGATATCGATGTAAAGCTATTTTTAAAAGAAAACCCAATATTTACCATGAACACTTAAATTTAAAAAAAAAATTCTTCCGTGAGTCCTCAAAATTATGTTTTGTTTTAAAGTTTAATACTAGGAGCATCAAATAAATTCATAATAGCTCACCTAAAACGTCAACTTTTTGTTTATTGACTTATTATAAGTATAGAGACAGGTAAAATTTAAAGATATGATCAACTTCACAGTACAATAAAAAAATTAATAAAAGAGAGAAAGTTCTTCCATTTTCTGAATAAATGCCTTACTTTATCCTCTTTCCATTGGTATACAACATGTTACAAAATAGTAAATAGTTTTTCTACAAAACATGTGTAATACATAATTCGAAGTAAAGAAAACACGTTTGATGAATAAGCAAAGGTAAATTTACTAGCTATAATATTGCTATAATTGATACATTCTAGCGTACTTACCTAGTTACTTTAGCTTTTTTTGTCACTGCAGTGGGTCTAGCTTATCACATTTGAGTTAATTTTAATATAATAAAAGAAAAAAAAAATCACCATTTACTATAGCGTCAATAATTACGATTAATGTTAGGCATCAAACGTGTTTTCTTTACTTCGAATTATGTATTACACATGTTTTGTAGAAAAATTATTTACTATTTTATAACATGTTGTATACCAATGAAAAGAGGATAAAGTAAGGCATTTATTCAGAGAATGGAAGAACTCTCTCTTTTTTATTAAATTTTTTATTGTACTGTGAAGTTGATCATATCTTTAAATTTTACCTGTCTCTATACTTATAATAAGTCAATAAACAAAAAGTTGACGTTTTAGGTGAGCTATTATGAATTTATTTGATGCTCCTAGTATTAAACTTTAAAACAAAACATAATTATGAGGACTCACGGAAGAATTTTGTTTTTAAATTTAAGTGTTCATGGTAAATATTGGGTTTTCTTTTAAAAATAGCTTTACATCGATATCTAAAATATGTTGAGGTTAAAACCGGCTAGGTGAGTGAGAAAAGACGGGTAATGACCTCTTCTATTAGCTATTTCAATTTGGCAAACGATGTACCAAACACCCTGTATAACGATAATATAAGCTTTGCATTTAGATATTATTCAAACGAACTTTCCTGATTTTATCTCTAATTAATACAATGAAAATAAAAGTATATTAGTTCATCCGATCACGAGATAAACAGAGAACAGTATTAAACAAAAAAACCATGAAGTATAATGTTTGTTTTGCAAGTGACTTATTTGAAAGTGAATATAAACTACGATGTTTATAAAGAAGGAACGGAGGCACAATGCTTTATACAGATATTCTTTGTAACTGCAACAGAGGAGATATGAAACAACTTTGTTGGACTTATTTCAATATTGATCCCAACATTGCTTGAAGCAAAATATACAATTGAAAGATTTGTTAGTTGTTATGCCGAGATATCGCAGTTGTTAGAAATAAAGTCTGGAAAAAAAAGTCTGGACAACTATAGCTTGTAAAGTTCTTTTGTACGGCAATAAATAATAATTCTTTAGGGTGAAACGTACGCAGTTCTTTTTAGGGTCCCGTAGCCAAATGACAAAAAACAGAACCATTACAGATTCGTCATGTTTTTCTATCCGTCATTATGTCACAGCCATTTTTTTTTTAAACTATAAGAACTGTGAACCGCATTAAGATTTTGATACAAAAATAAAATAATAATAATAAATATTGGGGACTTCCCATACTTAAAACTAAAACTCAAAAATGTTTTTTTCGTCAAACACATACGTGTACATATTAAGTTACTTTTTATCAAAAAACCACGCGGGCGAAGCCGCGGGCGGAAACTAGTATCTTTTAAATAAAAAATGAATAGTTCTTAAAAAATGAAGACAAGTTTCGAGGTTTCTAAATTTATTTTTTCTAAACCGAATGGTTTGCGTGACAGACGCTTCCAAAGTAGAAAAAAGTATCCGCCCCCCTCCCCTTCTAGAAATGTTATATACATACCGAAATTGGACCTTGGATTTTTTTGTTCAAATAACACTTTTCAAATTATTGAAACTACAATAAATACAAGATACCATTACCACAAGCGGTCACGTGTAATTGTTGTCATAGTAATGCCGAAATTTATAACAAAGTTGTTCAATAAATTCGTAGGTTGACAAAATATAGGTTAATGGTGATCCTTGGTTGGTGTTCTAGGGCCCGGGCCCAGTCGATAGTCCATTACGGTGACGTATTTGAGTACCGAGACGATTTTACCACTAGCCATATCTATACATACGACAGCTTTAAAAATAATACTGGTTAGAACACCGTCGTGTTTGGTCTAAGTTAAAAAGTTGATAAGTTTCAATTGAAATATTTTTTGTCATATATTTTTGTAAACAATTTATAAAAATAAATAAATGTCTCTTATTGGCTATCTTAGACGAAATAGAATCCATGACTGCACGCGCTTTGCGATTTTATTTAGAAGTTAGGTATTTTGTTGTATTAGCTTAATTCGTTTTGTAGTTTTTGAGTTGAAGTGTCATAAATATCCATGCATATTTCTCACAAAAGTTTGCATTTATTTTAGTAAAAAGGTGTAATAGGTAAACATTATTTTTAACTCTGCTAGATAATACAGGAATTATTCTTCGCAAACAAGGTATTAAAACTAACAAGCCTTAAGAAA
Source organism: Schrankia costaestrigalis (assembly GCA_905475405.1). Classification (NCBI taxonomy): domain Eukaryota; kingdom Metazoa; phylum Arthropoda; class Insecta; order Lepidoptera; family Erebidae; genus Schrankia; species Schrankia costaestrigalis. Next base: position 512,714 of record FR997827.1, read on the forward strand.
ATTACTTTAAAGTCTTAACAATAGATCAAAAAACAAGCAAATTGAAAGCTCTGTAGAATAGAGAATCGGAGTATCTTCAATACCTTATTAAATTCTATAGAGCCAGCCACTTATCACAGCTGATACCTAAGTAAACATGACCTAAACTTGATATTCGTTCCAGACTAGACAAATACTGCATAATGAATGCCGATCACTGAAACTTATTTAATTGAAATTGGACGGTGACTCGAGAGTAGGCTTAAAACAATTCAGAATCTTTAATGTTACTTCTTAGAAGTTAGTTTGTGTTTAATTATGTGGTCCAAGAAAATTGGTATAACCTAAGTGAAAGAAAGAGCTTGTAACTCTAATTACTATTACAAAAAAATACGCTATTTACAGATCAGACATCTTGAGTATAATTTTGGGTAATGGCTGATTTACACAGGGTCAGTAGACGAGTCAGTCGGCGGGGGGCGCCAACTGACTTTAAAATATTAGTGTCCGAATTGAATATTCGGACACTAATATTTTGTCAGCACTGTCTTCAAGCCACTGTACTGACTTCAAATCAGTTTACATAGGTTTTTTTTCGGGTCAGCACTGACTTGCCTCGAATTTGTAGGTAGTCAGTTACTGACCCTGTGTAAATCAGCTATTAGTACTTAATATTTTTTTTTATTAAAAACTAAAATATAATGTTTTTCCATGTTTCTATATCTTTCTCAAAAAGTAATTACTCACTAAAATGGTTAGTTGACTTTCACATCCATTGTAGAAAACTATTCAAGTCAATGTTGAGATAATGAAATTCGGCAAACTCAAAACAAAACCAGAGCCTATTATTGTTTATGTAACAAAATAACATTATGATTAGTCAGTAGATAAAACGCGTACCTACTAGGACATGTCTATCCCTTCTGATGTTTTAGAAAACATATTTGTCTCTCCTCGGGGCTCCCACAACTTGCGCCGCTAAGTTATTTTTATTATTTCGAAGAGCGATGTTTATGAGTGCATAAAGCAGGCGGGGCCGGGGTGGTCGATAAGCGTATGCCCCCGGCTAACACATTACGTCGCATTTTTTATTTCGCACAAGTTGCGAAATGGTTTAACTACCTATATACCTTTAATGTTTGGTTATTCGCCGTATGCTTTATGTGAATGGACCAAAATTATGACGGATTATACGAGAAATATTATGTACCTACTACATATTTATATAATATTCTGTGAATTTTCGTGTGCATTTCAGATTTAATAACGTTCATAACAATTTAATTTGTTACTAAAGTGTTCTACGAAACTGTAAAACAAAGAGGTATTAATTGCCATAAAATTGTTTATTTAAAAACACACAGCTCATAGCTCATTAATCGTAACTACCTTAAAGCTTCTAAAATGGAGTTATCAAAAGCCTGCATGATGACCAAACCCAGTGGCGCAGCGGTTTGTCATGTAAGTATTTAACAGACACAAAGCGCAAACCTGTACTATATGGGTTGCATAGTTAGGAAATAGACTGTGAGATAACCGCTATTGAAAAACCACAACTTTGTAGCACTAGCATTAAACATGAAAACTGTCATCTGAAATCGACCCATTGAAGTTATAGTCTCGACGTAATGAGTGCGGGGCTCAGAATTACTTCCAGCTTAACACGGCCGGCGGCCATGCCTCTCACACAATAAACACTGAAAATTGTTAGCCATTTAATATGGCCCTTGCATCCGCCCTCCGATTCGTTTATTTAATCAAAATCCTTTCGACGCTATTATTATTTTGTGATCCCGTAGGGTACGTTCAGATTAACAACTTTTTATTGAGCGGACATCGATACTTGTCCCGTATACATGTATCCACATATCAATGTAGGATTAAATACTTTGAAGTCGCTAAAATATTATGCAACTGTTTCACTCTACCGTTAGATTTAATTTAAAAATAAGATCAAGACACTAAGTTTTTGTAGTGGAAATGTGTCAATTTAGGATCATATTTTCTTACCAATATATCTATGTATGTCAAAGAGAAGACTTTTAGAATTTTAAAATTCAACCATAAATGTTTAAAAGAATTACTTTCATACACATTTGCTAGTTTTTTATGTCTTACAATCGACAGACATGACATCAGTAAAACAAAAACATTTAAACACACTAGCTATTTGTCTTGCGCAGAACCACAATTCTTAAGCTCGAGGCTGTGAAATTTAAAGCTAGACATTAACTTGCAAAGCAGTAAAGTTATAAGCTTAATATAAAACTAGAATATTATAAAAGCTGACAGATGAAGGAACAAAACTTCAAAAGCTTTTCGTAAGTGGGAGGAGGATTTGGAATCATATTAAGTTATACTACTAATACGTTTACTTTAGTTTAATATTTTAGTAGATGTAAAACGTTTTAGGGTAAGGTTGCGACTATTGGACCACTTAATTTTAAACAGACCTGGTATCTAAAATAGAGCGTGAAATAAAACAAAATCTGTGTAAACGAGTAGTCTGTATATTCAATTATCGGTAATTAATATAATTAAGTAAATTTTATTATGTATACAGTCACAAAAGAAGAAAATAAAACTTTGTGATGGTTTCCTTGTTTGAACCACCGTCTCTTTCATCGGACCACTTAGTTGCTATAATTGGACTTAGGGATTATAGGTGGCTGGTCCATTCAAGGTGCATGTACAAAAATTAACAAAGTTAAATATTTTTTTTAATAAATTTCTTTTATTTTAGAAAATAACTAGATAGTTACATCAACTAGTCGATTCTAATTATATTTCTTTATTTATCATGCAAAATCTCAAAAATATTTCAGGTTCGTCAAATCTTCTCTTAAACCTCGCTTTTAGCACTCGAAACATTCTGATTACCTCATTCAATACAACTTCTTTTTTCCCTAAGCTAGTTTCATACTCGCCTGTCTCTCCTCTTTCTGCCATGCTAAAATAAAAAGATTTGTTTTTTAAATAACACACATTATAGAAGTTGCCATGATTGGACCGGTTCAATGAAAGAGCATCGTGCCAGTCCATTGATAGAAACTCACTAACATCCACTAAAATATTAATTTAAAAAAAGAAGTTCGTTACTCAACAAAAATAAACGATAGTAAGTATGCATAATTAGTTTACTGTACTAGTAAAAAAAAAGCACATTAAAATAATTAATACAACAGTACTTACATGCTATTATTTGGCGCGTAAAAATTAAATTCAAGGTCCGAGAAACAAAGCGAAGTACGTCCATTCCTCATGCTGCCTGCTGCGGTACTGGCAGTTGGAAGGCGGTGTGGGGGGTTGTAAAGCTATCGTTTTGATGGAAATATCGGGTTCAAATATGAATAGATCGCGAAATATTGAACTGGTCCAAACAAAGCGCTAGTCCAATGATCGCAACCTTACCCTATATAAGAAAATACTTAAATAGTCCTAGCTTTGGCAATGAAAGGTATGAATTTAAATCATTTTTATTTGTTTAGGTGGAAACGTAGATAAACACGCCATCACGTCCCAGAAGGCTCAATCATTTGAGAAATCATTATCTTACACTTTACGTAGATAACATTAAACGTGGCCGTAACAAAGTGCATCGTAAACACAGCTTGCATAATGAGTGTAATTACTTCTATCAGTACTTATGCGGACAAGGGTTGTGGAGTAGGTAATTAAAACAAAACGTTCCTTTTTCCACACCATTACTCCAATTAACATTTAAAACCGAACGATTAGGTGTTCTAGCTTCTTGTTTTTACAAGTATTTTATTTTTAAAATAGTTTTACTGAAAAAAAAATAAACACTGTTTATATTATTATCTCTAAACAAACCTTGTTAGTCATGTTATCAGCTGTTGAAAAGACATCATAATCGTAAACGAATTAAAAAGTTCGCATAATTTTGAGAGGTGCGGCGGAAAAGCAAATTAAATTGTAGCAATCAAACAAATTAGGTTACCGTGGTGGGCACTAATAGCGCCTAACGATGATGAAGACTTGTCAACACATTTACCTGTTCAAAGTGAACTAGCCTGACCTCGACCTTCGGCTTTCCAGACTAGACAAATACTGCATAATGAATGCCGATCACTGAAACTTATTTAATTGAAATTGGACGGTGACTCGAGAGTAGGCTTAAAACAATTCAGAATCTTTAATGTTACTTCTTAGAAGTTAGTTTGTGTTTAATTATGTGGTCCAAGAAAATTGGTATAACCTAAGTGAAAGAAAGAGCTTGTAACTCTAATTACTATTACAAAAAAATACGCTATTTACAGATCAGACATCTTGAGTATAATTTTGGGTAATGGCTGATTTACACAGGGTCAGTAGACGAGTCAGTCGGCGGGGGGCGCCAACTGACTTTAAAATATTAGTGTCCGAATTGAATATTCGGACACTAATATTTTGTCAGCACTGTCTTCAAGCCACTGTACTGACTTCAAATCAGTTTACATAGGTTTTTTTTCGGGTCAGCACTGACTTGCCTCGAATTTGTAGGTAGTCAGTTACTGACCCTGTGTAAATCAGCTATTAGTACTTAATATTTTTTTTTATTAAAAACTAAAATATAATGTTTTTCCATGTTTCTATATCTTTCTCAAAAAGTAATTACTCACTAAAATGGTTAGTTGACTTTCACATCCATTGTAGAAAACTATTCAAGTCAATGTTGAGATAATGAAATTCGGCAAACTCAAAACAAAACCAGAGCCTATTATTGTTTATGTAACAAAATAACATTATGATTAGTCAGTAGATAAAACGCGTACCTACTAGGACATGTCTATCCCTTCTGATGTTTTAGAAAACATATTTGTCTCTCCTCGGGGCTCCCACAACTTGCGCCGCTAAGTTATTTTTATTATTTCGAAGAGCGATGTTTATGAGTGCATAAAGCAGGCGGGGCCGGGGTGGTCGATAAGCGTATGCCCCCGGCTAACACATTACGTCGCATTTTTTATTTCGCACAAGTTGCGAAATGGTTTAACTACCTATATACCTTTAATGTTTGGTTATTCGCCGTATGCTTTATGTGAATGGACCAAAATTATGACGGATTATACGAGAAATATTATGTACCTACTACATATTTATATAATATTCTGTGAATTTTCGTGTGCATTTCAGATTTAATAACGTTCATAACAATTTAATTTGTTACTAAAGTGTTCTACGAAACTGTAAAACAAAGAGGTATTAATTGCCATAAAATTGTTTATTTAAAAACACACAGCTCATAGCTCATTAATCGTAACTACCTTAAAGCTTCTAAAATGGAGTTATCAAAAGCCTGCATGATGACCAAACCCAGTGGCGCAGCGGTTTGTCATGTAAGTATTTAACAGACACAAAGCGCAAACCTGTACTATATGGGTTGCATAGTTAGGAAATAGACTGTGAGATAACCGCTATTGAAAAACCACAACTTTGTAGCACTAGCATTAAACATGAAAACTGTCATCTGAAATCGACCCATTGAAGTTATAGTCTCGACGTAATGAGTGCGGGGCTCAGAATTACTTCCAGCTTAACACGGCCGGCGGCCATGCCTCTCACACAATAAACACTGAAAATTGTTAGCCATTTAATATGGCCCTTGCATCCGCCCTCCGATTCGTTTATTTAATCAAAATCCTTTCGACGCTATTATTATTTTGTGATCCCGTAGGGTACGTTCAGATTAACAACTTTTTATTGAGCGGACATCGATACTTGTCCCGTATACATGTATCCACATATCAATGTAGGATTAAATACTTTGAAGTCGCTAAAATATTATGCAACTGTTTCACTCTACCGTTAGATTTAATTTAAAAATAAGATCAAGACACTAAGTTTTTGTAGTGGAAATGTGTCAATTTAGGATCATATTTTCTTACCAATATATCTATGTATGTCAAAGAGAAGACTTTTAGAATTTTAAAATTCAACCATAAATGTTTAAAAGAATTACTTTCATACACATTTGCTAGTTTTTTATGTCTTACAATCGACAGACATGACATCAGTAAAACAAAAACATTTAAACACACTAGCTATTTGTCTTGCGCAGAACCACAATTCTTAAGCTCGAGGCTGTGAAATTTAAAGCTAGACATTAACTTGCAAAGCAGTAAAGTTATAAGCTTAATATAAAACTAGAATATTATAAAAGCTGACAGATGAAGGAACAAAACTTCAAAAGCTTTTCGTAAGTGGGAGGAGGATTTGGAATCATATTAAGTTATACTACTAATACGTTTACTTTAGTTTAATATTTTAGTAGATGTAAAACGTTTTAGGGTAAGGTTGCGACTATTGGACCACTTAATTTTAAACAGACCTGGTATCTAAAATAGAGCGTGAAATAAAACAAAATCTGTGTAAACGAGTAGTCTGTATATTCAATTATCGGTAATTAATATAATTAAGTAAATTTTATTATGTATACAGTCACAAAAGAAGAAAATAAAACTTTGTGATGGTTTCCTTGTTTGAACCACCGTCTCTTTCATCGGACCACTTAGTTGCTATAATTGGACTTAGGGATTATAGGTGGCTGGTCCATTCAAGGTGCATGTACAAAAATTAACAAAGTTAAATATTTTTTTTAATAAATTTCTTTTATTTTAGAAAATAACTAGATAGTTACATCAACTAGTCGATTCTAATTATATTTCTTTATTTATCATGCAAAATCTCAAAAATATTTCAGGTTCGTCAAATCTTCTCTTAAACCTCGCTTTTAGCACTCGAAACATTCTGATTACCTCATTCAATACAACTTCTTTTTTCCCTAAGCTAGTTTCATACTCGCCTGTCTCTCCTCTTTCTGCCATGCTAAAATAAAAAGATTTGTTTTTTAAATAACACACATTATAGAAGTTGCCATGATTGGACCGGTTCAATGAAAGAGCATCGTGCCAGTCCATTGATAGAAACTCACTAACATCCACTAAAATATTAATTTAAAAAAAGAAGTTCGTTACTCAACAAAAATAAACGATAGTAAGTATGCATAATTAGTTTACTGTACTAGTAAAAAAAAAGCACATTAAAATAATTAATACAACAGTACTTACATGCTATTATTTGGCGCGTAAAAATTAAATTCAAGGTCCGAGAAACAAAGCGAAGTACGTCCATTCCTCATGCTGCCTGCTGCGGTACTGGCAGTTGGAAGGCGGTGTGGGGGGTTGTAAAGCTATCGTTTTGATGGAAATATCGGGTTCAAATATGAATAGATCGCGAAATATTGAACTGGTCCAAACAAAGCGCTAGTCCAATGATCGCAACCTTACCCTATATAAGAAAATACTTAAATAGTCCTAGCTTTGGCAATGAAAGGTATGAATTTAAATCATTTTTATTTGTTTAGGTGGAAACGTAGATAAACACGCCATCACGTCCCAGAAGGCTCAATCATTTGAGAAATCATTATCTTACACTTTACGTAGATAACATTAAACGTGGCCGTAACAAAGTGCATCGTAAACACAGCTTGCATAATGAGTGTAATTACTTCTATCAGTACTTATGCGGACAAGGGTTGTGGAGTAGGTAATTAAAACAAAACGTTCCTTTTTCCACACCATTACTCCAATTAACATTTAAAACCGAACGATTAGGTGTTCTAGCTTCTTGTTTTTACAAGTATTTTATTTTTAAAATAGTTTTACTGAAAAAAAAATAAACACTGTTTATATTATTATCTCTAAACAAACCTTGTTAGTCATGTTATCAGCTGTTGAAAAGACATCATAATCGTAAACGAATTAAAAAGTTCGCATAATTTTGAGAGGTGCGGCGGAAAAGCAAATTAAATTGTAGCAATCAAACAAATTAGGTTACCGTGGTGGGCACTAATAGCGCCTAACGATGATGAAGACTTGTCAACACATTTACCTGTTCAAAGTGAACTAGCCTGACCTCGACCTTCGGCTTTACCGTACCTTCAAACGACGCAAATATGTTTTTACCACCAAAGATATAAAATTAGTCGAGCGTCGGTAGCTGCGGACCGGCTTTAAATCTACCTTTTATTTTTACCGCCCTTTACTTTTTATTGGCGCGTGTCGTTTTTATACGTATTTGCTTATGTCCGATACCTACCCGTGATGTTAAACGTACTGCATGAAATTGATACAATTTAACGTAAATATTTGTAAATTGTGAAATATTCCGCCGACCATCCGATGTTTGGCATTTCAGATATGCCCCATTTTTTGTCACTTTATGTGGTGGGCGGTTATAGCAGGGAGTTGAACGGCAACGAGCCTGTCGCTGCATATTGTTAAACGATAAAAAATATTTTTAAAAAGTCTATCAATTACAAAGGTTGTGGACGTGATATTTCAAAATATTTGTGTGTAACTAAAATTTGTAAAAAAAACAACGAATTTTTTAATTATACTTTTACAGCACAAAGCTATAGCTGCCTACTTAATTCCACAAACAAACAAGACACCAATATAAACAACTTATTTACGTTCAAATTCAAAAGATTTAGTCTAAAGCCTTTGAAAATCTGACGGCAGCCTTAAGTCCGTAAGCAGTGAGTATTAAACCTTGTCCTTTGGGCTAGGGTCTCTCACGGTATGCAAATGTCGCAGGCGCATATAAATTATTGGCTTTGTGCTGTCCGCGACTAACTTAACCAGGAGTTCGTGTTTTATTACCCCGACTTCGAGGGAGACACTTTAAGGCATTATTTTATCTATAAATTTACAATTATTCGGATTCAAAAGTACTTATTACCACGCATGTAGGTACTTATTATTATTATGCAATTTAATACATAACTACAGTCGCATATACCACGGACACTGCTCTGAACAGTCAATCTTGCAGCATTACATTCTTATGTATAAATATAATTAATGTTCTTTAAAAATACAATGACAAGCATTTGGCCAAAATAAACAAAGTTCAACGCCTATGCAGGGCTAACACCTGAATTCTTTTAGTATAATACCAACTAGGTTACAAATTGAACTTACTCGTAGCTCAGAAAAATTAAAGCAAAACTTAGCATTATAGGTAAAACAATTTATTCAGTTTAATGACTAAAATTTTCTTACAAATAATTTAATAAAGGCAACCTTTGGTAAATTTTTTATCACAAGTTGTTATAACAAGTTCGAGTCGAGAACAAAACTTTTAACAGAGTGCGATACTCTTTCCCTAAAACCGAAGCGCATCGCATTACTTTCACCCTGTGGACAAACACTCATGAATTTTCATCCCACTTTCACATAAATCGCCCTCGAGGGAGGAACACTGTATTGATCATCTTATTCATTTATCCGAAGGTTTTTCATAGTACTACATCAGTAAAACAAAACTAGAGGGACATAAATTGTTAGGAGTGGCAGGGCGGCGGGAACAAATTAGTTAATACATACTTTTCGCATAAATATTATGGTTTCTGTATAAGTTGAAATATTCTGGTATTTTCTGTTATGTCTGTCGTAAATGTTAGCTATTACATTTGTTCGGTCGCATCCTTTCTTTTCTATGAGTTTGTTTACTTTTTGATGCTTTGATATTTTGTTTGTATTCTCAAGTTGCCATTTTATAGCATTAATAAAAACTTTTAATGTAAAACATTCTCAACCCCTGTTATAAAATGCCACGACGCTTGTTAATATTATTTCACCCTTCCTGATTATCAATTATAGTTTGTAACACGCAATCTAGTTTATGTACATTTCTCTAGTTAGTGAATTCGACTCATTAACTCATATTTCCACCTCACTTCCACTAAGAATGAGGAGGTAAAGTTGTTTTTTTTTTTAAATTATTTTGTCAGTTATTTAAGAATTTTTATAGGTATCAAACAAGTTTTTTAATGCGGGGAAAAAAAAAAGATTGCAAAAGACTGTGCTCCTACTTAACTGATTTCCATTTGTATTAGATAATTTAATAAACTATTGCGACGCGTCTTAAACTTGTAATACAATATACTTTATAATTTATGGAAATAACCCAACAATAAATAACGACAAAAATAATTTAACCTCCCATATTCATATCTAAACGTAAGAGCTTTACATTGAAAACATCTCAATAGAATGGTTTCGATGATCATAAAGGAAGTTTAGGCGTATAACTGTCAAAGTGCAGGCTACAGATGTGAAAGGGACCGGCCCAATGTTACGGGACGTTTTATGTTCCATGTCGGAACTGCCAGTTACGATTACGACGTAGACGATTATGTTACGGCGGAGGAAGATCTAGATAGCATTAACACGCTTCCTCCTGAGCCTGCGAGCAAGCGGGACTGAAATAACAATACTCTATATTGATGTTTATTATTATAAATTACGATAATGAATGCAGTTTATTATACTTACAATGTAAACTATAGTAGGGAAGTAAATTTTTATAGCAGATGATTTTAATATACCTAGTATTTAATCGAAGTAAGTTTATTAATTACAATACGAGCCTACGGTTAGCTAACAGGGGTATTAGAGTAAATTGAACATTAATATTTCAGAATATTTATATTTGTATGAATATTTTTTGTGCACTTACTATAGGTATAAGTTTACAGTATGTATTAGCTATACAATAGTTAAAATTACAATGAAAAAAATAATTATGATATTTTTATTTCCGCAACACGTGAATTTGTACCAGCCTTCTTCAGTGTAAATGGTTAGATATAATATAAAGTTATTTATTCTAATAACAACTTTAGACATTATATATTACTCCATAATAATATTCCGACAATTAAATCGAGTTTCCTCTGATATAACAGTTTAACTGTAAAATGGGTACGATTATTGCTCCTGGCATGTGAATTTCGTCAGACTGTCATGTATATTAATTTCCTTATGATTTCCTACAATCCTAATCGGAATCCGAGAAGTAGCGTTTTAATGATAAACGGAATCCCTGGTAAAATAAAGCAGGTACTAATTATTATCATCGAAATTAACTTGGTGGAAGTTACAATATTTATAACAGAGATTCAGAGTACCTAAATTATTAATTCAACTCTCTAAACTAAATCAACTTGATACCTGAAATGATTTTCTTGATATTCAAAATCAATGTTCAAATTCAAAATCAAGATTTAACAATACGGTTCGTCTTGTCAAATCATGAATTAAGATGTCAGTTGAAGAAGCTTTTTGATATAAAAATAATTTACGTTATGTGTGTTCATCGAGGGGATATTAATGTATATAGGAAAGAATTTTGAATAAAGAGAAATGTACATTTGCCTTTCTATCTTTAAGTCTGTTTGCCGACGAAATTGCTGCTTATAAAGACAATGAAGAGACGCGCCAAATCACACGGACCTGAAAATATTCAGCTACACTTTATTAAAGAATTCAAGTACATTAAATGCGTTCTCTTATGAATGAGAGAAATATTTTGGTATTAATGCCAACGAAACATTTTCAGTTAGCTTTCTTAACAGAAGTATTCACATAGACTTAAGTTGTCCCAAGTTATTTTGTCATTTTCCCTGTGACTTACATACCGGACATAAATAATGAAATGGATATTTTATTGTTCGAAGTTGTAGGTGATCCATTGCTTACCGTTTCGTTGATGCCATTACATCAAATAAGCCTACGATTCAGAAACAGACGCGAATCCTTGTAATTTAAATTAATAAAACTCACTAAGTCGGAATATAGAGCTAAGATACTTTACATACAAAAATGATTAACAAACAAAATATGAGCGTACAAATAAGCAGTTTGAGGTGGCAACAAGTTAACACACAAAAGTAATATATTTAGAACATAAAAGCAAACCCCAGGCTTAATAGTCAGCGTAATGGCGGGCAGACAATGATAATAAGCAAGTTTATTTATAACCACGGCGTAATCTACAAATTTAAATATTTAATGTACAGCTACGCTTTGTACGGGTAGTTGGGGGACGAATGCTGTTTTGTGGTTAAGGGAACAATTCATTTTTGGGATGTAAATTATATTTTTGTACAGGGCTGTGTTCTGGTAAGGCATAATCACAATGTACCGTTAATGTCATTGTTTTGAATTCAATTATTATTAGATATTTTATGCGATGAAAGGAATAGAACAATCTCATTGAATGTTTGTAGCATTTTCATAATATCATAGCTTGATTCAATTAATTTGTAAAATGACTTTTTTATTTACGTTGGAATAACAAGTGCTATAAATTTATACGAACATTAAATAAGTTACCTAAGCATCATGGGATGCAGCATGGTTATGATGTCTTTTACCGTTTGAGAAGCGCTTTTGTAATCACTTCTTAAAAGGTAAAAGAAAAAGATCAACACAAAATGTGCCTAATTGTTGTTAATCTTGAACAACGGGTGATTCAATGAACTATACACATTATTATTATACTTGTAGTAGGGACGTCACTGACTCGTGATAAACTAACTGTCACTTCCGCAACTTCCGTAGCGTCTCACTTCCTTTCTATATTATGTACATAATTTAATCATTTATAAGTTCACGCATTTTTCCTATTAGGAGTAGGCAGAGACAAGTGAGTGTCAAATAATACAATCCTTACTAACCGGCTCTCCGCAACTCGTTTTCGACTCTATTATAATTTAAGTCTTTTGTAGGAGTTTTTTAACTAAATATGTATAAAAATTTATCCTTGACTTTGAAATAACCGGTGCTTGGACTCTAAATAATCATCCTTCCTAAGTACATGGCAAACAGGTAAAATAAAGAGATAATTCAGACAATATTATAGGATCACTAAACTAAATTACCAGAATTCTAATTATCGAAATAGAGATTCGGACAGTTATTGTGAACAAAACTGACAGATGAGTTCCGATTATAGCGTTAATGATGAATATCAGTGAATGAGGCTGGGACTCAGCAAGCATTAAACTATATTATTATTACTGCGCCCCTTAATATTCAGAGATTTGAAACTCAATGAGTGCTACGCAGTGGTCTCTGGTTCGATTGCTGGGTTTTACAATGTTAAATAAGTAGCTATAATATACATTTTTACGAAAAAAGTTTATTTGTCAGTTGTCTAGAACCCAAAGTACAAGCTCTGCTTAGCTGTGGACTAAATGACGTTGTTTAAATGAAAATTATTCCAAAAAATACCATTTGAACGTTGAATCTAAGTTTTAATAAAGACAATAAAACATATGAATTTGTATTTGAATAATACATTATTACGAAATAACGTTAGTATTAATATTCATAAGTTAGAGGACGCGGGACGCGAAGGATAGTCGAAGTTATTATTTGTATTAAATTATTCTAACATAACCTTTAGTGAGTTACTGGAACTTGATATTATTCAGTTATTGTTTAAACTGATTACTAATAACTTTACTACGAAGGTTCAAAGAAAATCACCCTCCTTCCACGTACACACAGGTTTGGTTTAAAAAAACGTTGGCCCTCCTTTTGAGAGGTCCAACTCGGCGTCTAAGCTTAATATAAGTAGGTACAACTTTTGTATTTTTTAATAGAACCTAACAATTTAGTATCAATATAAGCAGACATCGTATAACCCTATCCCGTGGCCTATATCTATGACATGTATGGCGTCGTGTTTGCACAAGGGCGGAGGTGTGAGGCGCGCGGGGCGTTCAGGAGCATGTCCACAGGAAATGGGCCTGCGATGCACCCACTCAGCTGAAGCGACGATAAATAACATTGCGTTCAAGATACATCATCGATCAGCTACTTGTATGTACACAACACTACACTATCGACAGTAGTGGGTAAGTGACATGCATAGTGCGCTGTGATTGATCTTGGTGTAATACAGCAGGGTAGTAGTAAGTAAAATGATAATAGAATCAAGGTTTACTTAGAAAACATCCAGGTACACAGGTATGTCTAAACCTATACTGATTAAAGTATAATGCATAATAATATTTTGGTTAAATGTAGGAAAATAGCAATCATTTGTTAATCGCAAATATGATCCTGTGTTTCGAACTCTTAATCTCTTACAAGGCATCCGCGCTCACAACCGCTACGCCACTTACATATTGCCACAGAACAGATATTGTCATTATTTTCTGTAATTATTCAGTTTATCCGAAAAGAAGAAAGACAATGGAAAAAAATGGTATTCGATGCGGGACTCGAACCCGCGTCTCTGGACTATACGCGTCCAGCGCCAAGACCACTAGGCCAACCGAGTAACCGTCTCGACTACCAAATTTAACCATTGCTTTATACGGCGCCGGGCCGCAACTTAGAACTCAACTGTGCAACGTCATCAGCTAGGCGCGACAGCCGTAAACTTTCAATGTTGCAATTGAAGAGTATACGTAATGGTTTAAGTTTTTGTATTCAATTAAATTAAATACCAGAGACGCGGGTTCGAGTCCCGCATCGAGTATCATTTTTTTCCATTGTCTTTCTTCTTTTCGGATTTTTCTAGTTATACCTAAGCTTTATAGGTAAAAAATATAATATAATACTATTTTTACGGGTCTTACTCGCGGTGTTACTAATTATCCTAGATACTAGTTATATAAGCAACTAAATTTCACAATAATTATTAGCCATAGGTACCTAGGGTAAGGTTGCGACTATTGGACCACTTAATTTTAAACAGACTTGGTAGCTAAAATAGAGCGTGAAATAAAACAAAATCTGTGTAAACAAGTAGTCTGTATATTCAATTATTGGTAACTAAAATAATTAAGTTAATTTTATTATGTATATAGTCACAAAAGAAGAAAATAAAACCTTGTGATGGTTTCCTTGTTTGAACCACCGTCTCTTTCATCGGACCACTTAGTTTCTATAATTGGACTTAGGACAATATAAGTGGCTGGTCCATTCAAGGTGCATGTAAAAAAAATTATAAAGTAAAATATTTTTTTATCAAATTTCTTTTATTTCAGAAAATAAATAGATAGTTACAATAATGAGTCAACCCTAATTATATTTCTTTATTTGGCATGCAAAATCACAAAAATATTTCAGGTACGTAAAATCTTCTCTTGAACGTCGCCTTTGGCACTCGAAACATTCTGATTACCGCATTTAATCCAACTTCTTTTTTCCCTAAGCTAGGTTCATACGCGACTCTCTCTCCTCCTCTTTTTGTGGTGCTAAAATAAAAAGATTTGTTTTTTTAAATAACAGACATTATGGAAGTTGCCATGATTGGACCGGGTTAATGAAAGAGCATCGAGCCAGTCCATTGATAGAAACTCACTAACATCCACTGAAATATTAATTTTAAAAATAGTAGCACGTTTCTCAACAAAAATATACGATAGTATGTATTCTTAATTACTGTACTATAGTAGTAAAAAAAAATCACAACAAAATAATTAATATAACAGTACTTACATGCTCTTATTTGCCGCGTAAAAATTACATTCGAGGTCCGAGAAACAAAGCGAAGTACGTCCATCCCTCATGCTGCCTGCTGCGGTACTGGCGGTTAGAGGGCGGTGTGGGGGGTTGTAAAGCTATCGTTTCGATGCAAATACCGGGTTCGAATATGAATAGATCGCAAAATATTGAAGTGGTCCAAACAACGCGCTAGTCCAATGATCGCAACCTTACCCTACCTATTTCAAATAAATGAAAAGGTTATGACTACATAATATAACAGTTTTAATTACATAGATATGCTTTTTTAAATTTCTTAATTGGTTATTCATAATTGTTAAGCATACATAAACGAAAGAAAACAAATAAAATGATTGTCAATAAATAAGATAACGAGCTAATTTAAAATAAATTACATAAACGTAAACTCAAGTAAACATACGAAAATAGTACAAAATTACTTGAGACAAGGAAAGATACCACTCACGCAAATAAGAGGATAAGAAATTGTCAAAGGACAGAGACAGATGAGAATTGCTTCGCTGAATAAAGCCTGGCTCTTCAATCAAAAGCATAGTCATGAATATAAAGTGACATGTATGATGTTCAATATTGTTCTAAGTTTTATATTGCAATGGTAGTGCAGTGTGGCACGTGGCAGTAAATCGTTAGCTATCTGAGATCAGCGACAATGGTTCCAGGCAGTGCACGCGACCTCATTGCTTATTACTCATATAAAACCTTGTACGTAAGCTTGCATTGATGTATGAATATTTATCATTCTTTGCAATTCTTTTGCAAAGAACAACGAGTGACGACCTCGGTGGCGCGACGGTAGCGCAAGCGGCTGCCGTGCAAGAGGTTGTGGGTTCGCACTTTTTATTGTTAGGTAATAGAAAAACTACTTACATTTTTACATAAAATTTAAGTTTAAAAAGGATTCACAAATATACACGATAAACAGGAAGGAACACTGACTGTGACATTGGAATTACGTAAGAGGGAAGTTGTGTCAAATAACACCTCTGTAACTTGACCTCAAGGTGAAATAGCTGAGTGTGCGATAGAGAAAACGAAGGAGGACATTAATGCAATAAATCTCTTAACGTATTAGTTAAGAGATTTATTGCATTAATGTATGAATGAATGAATTTATTTTTATGTGTACGATATTTACGTTGCTTTAACGTTTACATGCTTGTGACAGAATCAATTCAAAGTAAGATAGAATAAAACATTTTCTGTTTGAAAATATTAAAGAGAAAGTTTGTTCATTCTGTGTGGCTGATACAGCACTATCTTGAACAGTATCAAAAGTAAATAGTTGTTATTGTTGGACAAAATATATTGTGTTTACATGCAAGAGTTGGCGTCGAGTGGTCGCCTCGCCTCCCCTCAGCAACATTTACTTCTGCACTCTAAGTTTCACTCAGTTTTTCTTCTTAACTATAAAATGTTTATGTTCATTTGGAATTTTAAAGATTGGTTTGTTTAGTATATTGGGTTTATGTGGACATATAATAATACAATTTCAATTAGAATTTATTGACAAAACTTTTGAAACAATGTGACTTCTCTTAAGTGTTTCAACAATCAATCGTAATTGCGTGTTTAAAACACATTTTTCCATTGAATAATATTACTTTACTTGTAAGTCTAGCTAACTTTAGCTTAAAAATTTGCTTTAATTTCGCAAAAAGAAACAAAACTGTAATATTTTACACAATACATTGCTACTACCAAAAAATAAGAAACATTAATGTTGCCAATCGATAATTTAATGTCTTAAGCTATTATCTTTTTAATTTAATACATCTTGCAAATATACTGAAGCAAAACTTTACCACCGACCTTATTTACTTAATAATATTAAACTGTTATATTGAAACATCCGTTACCCGGCTACGCTATCGCCTCACAATTAAACTTTCCGAAGAACACACATGTAAGGCAACAACTTGGCGTCATCAATCTTACAGGATTTTGTCGGAGAAGCCTCGTATTGTCCTTGTTTTGTTATAGAAACAATAAACTACATTACATATTTAAACTTATACGTTTCAGACATTGTAAAAATATTCTTGTACATCATTTTGATAAGATTATTTTAGTAATACTTATACCATATTAAAAAAATAAACTACTCTAGAAATTAAATTAATTTGTTCAACTCTTGACAAATAATTTTATTGTAGGTTTTATCGAGAAATATTAAAATTAAAGGGAGAAAAATAACTGTCTAGACAGGCTTGTAAAGACTTAAGTAAAATTAGAACATCATTATTATTATAATAACTATTAACATTATAGCTACCTATGTTCTAAATAATATAGACTGATCTGTCTTGATATTAATTCTTACTTATATTTCTTATTCAGACTTAGTACTAACATATTATATGTATTAAAATATTGTTAAAGATACGTGTGACATAATATTTTGATCCTTTTAATAAAAATATGATAATAACTATAATAACATAAGGAATTATTTAAGATGCACAAGGGGTTAAAACAGCTTATATCATAATTTCCTTGTTAATGACTCTAATTAAAATACGTTTATTAAGTCAGGTAATAGTAATACATAATGTAGGCGCACTTAAGTCTTATAAGCTGCACATAATGACATAACAGCCACGTTAGATATAACTTTGTTGTGTGCATCTAAGTGAAAATTCCAGAGACATTACCGTCGCTGAGAAGCTCAATTTTCAACGTAGACAACGGGACAAAAGTGAAGTGTCGCCGACACAAGCTGACGATGCAAAAAGTAGCGGAATGCACCCTCTCGCCTCACTGGAGCCCGAGGAGACACAAAGAAAATTGTACTGTAAAATGTTCACTCAATTTGACCTGCTTCTACCTCTACCATGAGCTTTCTATCCTTTCTTTTTCGGACTGTGTCGTGTCGTTACGACGGCTGTGAAATTTTAGTTTAGTTCTCCGGATACTAGCGCTCTAATTGTTACTGAGGTTTTTGTTTTAGCCGCCCTCGTTCAGTGTTAATTAACATGGTCGCTCAAACTTCATTTAGATCTATTTCAAGATTCAAATGAATCTTACTATGAACTTTTAGCAGCCAGAATCAGTTTTAAGTTGACGATGATCATAAACCACATAAACTCAGTATTTTATTTTGTTCTCAAATAATATAAGTACGTATTTTATTTTTCTTTCATGTTATTTTTTTAAGAATTCATTCTAGCTGGTATTTAAATCATTGATAGGAAAATGCATGTCAAGAATTTTCAGAACAAAGTATTCTAAGAAACACTTAGACAAAATATAAACATTGCATATCTAGCCAGTTAACATGTACCCTATGCATAAATTAACGATAACCCACGACAGAAAAAGTATATATTTATAACGGTATGTCTACACGAATGCATACGTATCGTGATTGCAGACAGTTATTTAGCTTGCCCCGGTTGAATCGTGAACATGTATTATAGCAATGACTTCAGAATGTAATCAAATTGAATACAGCCCGGGGCGAGTCCCGAGTAGGAGTGGGTGTGCGTGTTGATACATGAAATTATATTACATTCAATTTTATATTTTTTGAAATTTGTCCAATAAATATATTTAACACGATGTCGCGTGTGAAATGTCAAGCGTTAACACTTGATCTACTTTATACACGAGAGTATTTTAAAGTAATTTAAATTTGAAACATTTACGATTTCCCAAGAAAAAGGGTATTTGATAAACAGAATAATAGATGATGTAAGAATTTTGTTCTAAAGTTGTTTTGTTTGTAAAATCTAGTTTTTCTTAAACATTCATAAATATCATTCAGATTGTACCTTGTAGCAAATGTATTTATCAAAAATAAAGATGTGGAATCACACAATCAAAATATTTACATGTGAAAAGATAAAACATTTTTTACTTTGCAATACAAATTTTGAATTGGTAGGTTGGTAGAAAATGAATAGAAGTTAATGACAAATACGCATAACGACTTTCACATAAGTTACCGACATCCTAACATGTTTATCATGTTTCGTCAATAGCGAAAAAGGAAGCACAAAATGTAATTGAAAATTTAACGAACTTGCCAAGTGAAGTTTCCAAATATATGAGCAGCTTCCTTTGAAGAATATACCAAGCATTATCCTGTTTATAAAAAATAATATTAGAAACTTGCCAATAAGTTATTTTCGTACTTACTTTTTTGCCTGAATGGTTAGTTTATCTATTTCTTATATTTGGGGTCACGATTTCGATCTTTGAGTGGGTGTTTACCTATTTCTGTGTATGCATATGGTGCATGATTTAGTTAGTGTTTTTACTTATCTATAGAATTATTCATGCATTTAAAAAAGATAAAGCCTATTTCATGTCTATTATGTTTTGTTTCCGAGTGGTGACGGAGTAAGAATACAATATGTCACCGCCCCATCTCATCCCATGGGTGTCGTAAAAACCGACTAAGGGACTATCCGTGGATATTATCTTTACGTAATAAAAAGAAATTAAACCCTATACCAAGCCGTTTGGCCAGCGTGGTATTAGTAGGCCAAGTATCCCTCCGTCATTGGAGGAGGCCCGTCCCTGCAGTGGGACATTAATGGGCTGTTATTATTATTTATACATGTTTTGTTTAGTTTGGAACTTGTTCTCTATTTGTTCCTATGGAAACTAGCAGTAACGTTATAATAATATGTTATTGAAAACAAAAAAATCTTAGTTTTAGTTGAATAGAATTGAATATTTTCAATATGTTATTCATTTTGCATATATCAACAATCACTCAGTTGGTGATTCTCTGAACCGTAAATATAATGAAATAAATTTACAAATGTAAGGTATTCCTCAAAGTTTCAACGATTTATTAAATCTCATACAATTAAATTGTTATTTCCTGAAAACCTTTACGTAAATCATTTTGTATTTTTTTGTTTGATTTTTTTATGAGATTATTTTAACTGCATTAACTTGAAATTAATTTACTCTGACCCACAAAAAAAATTTGTTTTTATAATACATAGCTTTAATATTTTAATGAACATAACTTATTGTGAATATTAATGTCATTCTTGAAGTTTACAAAAATAAAAATCCTGGTACGACTAGACTCTTTCAGGTCTCTCTCTTTCTCTCTGTCTATAAAGTTATATTTCTTTATTTTACTGTCAACTATAATTACAATATATCAAGAATAAAACTTATTATTGAGTGAGTCATTATGTTAAACCATCCTCCACACTAAGCAACACAGATAACCGCAAGTTTTCTCGTTAATAAATCCATACGCACTCACATACGCCCCAATAATATGTTAAATCCATAATAATCTCGTCGGCCATTTAAGTTCAGACTCATGTATTATTCCGCACACCGCGACTATCTTCGGTTTCACCATCTAAACGACCTTAGGGTGACAAAACGTTTAACATTAATAAGCGGGCAGTGAGGCCTATGCCCTAGATCGCTTATGTTATAACAACATTGCTCAAGTTATAATGGGTGAGCTTATCGTAAGCCCGCTGTTACAATACGATCTAGGGTGCAGTCGAGTCGTGCCTTGCGTGGCTAGATAACGACTATTATAACATACATGAAATATACATTCCTAGGAAAGTAGAACATTTATTTATTACATTAAAACTTATCCTGGGAATAGATTTATTATTTATAAAAATGATTACATACATTCCATATTAAAATATCGAAGAAAATAATACTGACTACTAGAATGTGACTAAACAAAGCATAGATAGTAAGCAAACTGCATATTAATGCATCTTAGTGCTGCCCCGCAATGAAATGAACCTTGCTCAAGACAAAGGGGCTTAAAGCTTAAGACGCAGAGAATTTAAGCAACAGGACAATTATTTATGCTAGGAACAATTTATTGTACTGAACCTACATTGTGTCCATTGTTTGAATACGACAGAGATTTCCCTACAATACTTAAATTATTGTTATTAAGAACATTTATCTTGAAGAATAAACACCCTACTACTCTTAGCATGAACTATAAACGTCTAACCATAGCAACGGTCAACCTTAACGGACATAAACTAAGTGTTAGCATGTTTACCAGGTGGATAGTTAAAGAGTTTTATGTCAAGTCTTATTCGCTGCTTTTATGACCTCCATGCGATGAATACTATGGATATTTACTTCACCACTCCTAGGCCCTGACTCTCACTATCTACCACCAAACCAATTACAAAGTTTTAGTCCTAGTATAAATAAATAAAGGAAGTCTTTACGCCATCAGATAGCTACCTTATTATAACTTTAAGTAACGTTATCAACACCCAATACAAGTAACAAAGCTGTTAAAGTATAAACAAACAACTTTCCACATTGTATTTACGTCGTTAGTTTTAACTGTTGAGATACTTTCCGCCATTCATCCGAGCTTACAATAACAATGCCGGACAAAATATTAACCCGCTATTACAAACTGAAATCCAACTTCACAACACTGAGCCAATGCTGAGCTTGTCATTCTAATAGGAAGGTAACTGTCCCAATTGTCAGAACTGAGCCCGCTGCGGTCGTTACTGCTCCAGTACTCGACACATACAAATTCAATCCTTATAATTCAATTTGTAAGGTATAAATTCAATAAACAAAATAGTGTGATAGTTCAATAATTCCGTTTACACTGAAGTTATTATAGGGACATATCAAGAGCTGTCAGCACGCGGAAGCAATTTCGTTTTTGACACCCGAGCAATGTTTTATGTTGTTTTTCTTATAAACAGCTCGGTGATATATGGGAAATTTTATTAGAAATGTAAACTGCGCCAGCTGGCTATTGTGATGTATGGGCACTGATTAATCAAAACGGATGTTAAGTATATTAAAAGAATAATGATTATAAACTTTTATTAAAGTTTTAGCTGCTGAAGCCTACGTTCTGTCTTTATAATAATGCAATTAGAGCAATGCAGAAATCAGTTATTAAGTATTAATTTATTTATTTAGTCAATCAACAGTTGCTATCACTAATACAATGAATTTTCATAATCCAGCTCTTTAGGACCAAGTGTAACAATTAGTTACAGGTTTAGTTACTACTTGTTCTTTAAATGGCCACTATTTGTTATGCAGCTATTAAAATATATAATTTTAGATTTAATAATATACACTTAGGGGCACGACAACATATTTAATTAATTTTCTTTAACAAAAAGAGTGGGAGTGAGAGAAGCTCACTTAAGTCAGCAATTACTCAATTCTTGGGCTTCCACATTCTGTGTGAAAAATAAATATGGATTATATAAATAGCTAATGAAAATAACTACATATTATAATTACGTAAACGGTAATATCGCTTGTCAAAATTGTTTAGACATCAAATAAATTTTCTCTTCTTACAAATTACTGTAATGTAACATTACGTTAAGTTTGTAGAAAACGTAATTATATGAGACATCCCTTAGAAATAATAAACTAGAATTAGCTTAGTTCAGATTAAAGATCAAGTTATACTTATTAGAAATAGCTTTGTTGAGAGATTATTTTGTTTTTATAAAAAATATATATCTCGGTTTTTTTAATAGAATGTCTTTGGCAGGAAATAGATAATTATACTATACTAGCGGCCTGTCCCGGCTTCGCACGGGCATTATTTTCCCGCCTTTCTGTTCAGTTTTTTGTAAATTTTCTTTGCTATAAACCTCACGGAGCCCGAGACCTTTCCAACGAATGCAAAATCGTGGAAATCGTTTCGTGCGTTTTGGAGTTATAGCGTCAGGAAGGAAAACCCGACTTATTTTTATATAGTAGATTAATTAAGGTTTCTTATTTAAATTTACGAACTCATGGAACCACCTACGTGTCACCTTCTTGAAACATTCTGCTACAGTAACTTGTTACTGTAGCAGAATGTGGTAAACTGGTATGAAAGATCAAGATCTTTCATACCAGTTGAAGAGATTTAGTAAACAGTTTCAACTTGAGTATCTTGCAATATTATAGGCGTGTAACTCGCTTTGCAGCAGTTTCAACAGTGACTCTTACAAGAAAGAATATAATGAGATTGAATTACAGTTTCCAAGTTTTGTGCTTTTGAAAAGAGTTTGAGTTTGAGAACCTTAGTATGTTGCAAGTTATGATTACGGTACTATGGTTATTATGATCAAAACAATAACTATTTTCATCTAAGAAAAACTACGACAATTAAGCTAAGAGTGCTTTAATTTATCGGCTATTATGTTAACTGCATACAAACACATGAACGCGAATGTTTTTACTGCTGTTATGTTTACGCAGCACCGCAGTTTGTTCAACATTGACTCGCAACACTCCATCAAACTACAACACCGACCAATTCCCACGTTCACACGCGTGTGAATAAACAACAACATAAAATATCTCCACATAACAAATTCACAGAATCTGGTTACACCGAGGTGCACCTGTAACCAGCTTCTGTGAATTTGATATCTGAAAATATATATTTATGTTACTTTTGGGAATACTAGTTTAGAGTTTACATTTTTTTGTTAAATTTTCTACGGCTACGTTACTCGTAAACGCTAAACGTGCTGAACGCATTTTCACACTGTATTTATATAAAATCTCCATTATTGATGCAACCAATAAAGACGGGTCCAGATATGTATCATTCGATCACCTTATCTGTATCCAGAGCGTGTTTCATGATCGCATAATATGGACGGGTGATGATACGCGTATCATACGAGGCTTGATACGTGATAAGATAAGCTCACGATCATGATACGCTCGGCGATACGGATACGGTGATGGCATCGGGCAAAATATACATATTTTATTTGGACCCGCCTTATGATGTTTTATGTTTACGGTAAGTTTCTTCATCCAAAAACTGACAAGTAATAAAGTATCAAACAAACTAGAAGCTTTGCCAAGGTAAACGAATTCTTTCAGCCAAGAAACTCGCGACTTAGTTCAATTGCAGACTTTGCCAAATGTTTGAATAATGTACCTCAAAACGTGCAATTTTTCAAACCGGCGAAGCCAGACTTAAGACAATCAATAATTCTGTGGATAACACACGTTAGAATCTCGAATCCGCAGTGGATTAAAAAAAACGTTACTATTATTTTTAGTCCAAAGGAAGATACACCAGAATTCTTAAAAAAATATATGTGATTACTATTAAGATTTACTCAAAATGTCAGAGGTAGAATCTGATTTTCTTACAACGATTTTCTTTTAAGTTTGACCTCACAAGGGTGGACAAACTCAAATAGCCTATAAATGGCTAATCTTTATAAAAAATTACACAAGCATACGTAGTAAATGCAACATGATTTAATTTTTTTTATCTTTATTGGACATAAAAGGGCTTATTCACTTTGTGAACATGTCGCCCCAATCGATTAAATTAATTAATTAATTTGTCGATTTAATTTTTACACAGTGGTAAAATAGTGTCAACGTGCTTTAGATAGTTCAACCAATCAAACTTTAACTTTAAGCCACATTTAATCCGTAACTGTTCACTCCACCAAAATGTTAGTCTGCCAGAATAATAAACCTCTATGAAACTTTTACAATTAGGGTGTAACGATCAGGCGGTTCAGGGCATGTCACTGCATTATCTCGCAAATATAATCTGAACTGCAACTGCGACGTGGTGTGGCTACAAGTGACGTCAGGGGCTACATTGCGGTTAAATTCGTTTTTAGTTTATTTGAACTCCATGTTATTTAACTGTTTTATTGGCGTTGTTCGAAGCTTATTTGAATATGTTTACTTAGTTTAAATGAGAATGGTAATGAAAATATGTTTTTAGACTTGATCTTGTCTAGCGTTCTCTCTCTGCCTCGGTTTCACTTGCTTTAATTTCAACCCTAAAAAGTAATAGTTTCTTGTTAATTGTTCCAACCTCTTCATTCACTGAACCTGTTAGCCATCTTGAGATATTCTATGCTGTTAACCTTTGGTTTTTCTCTGTACTTATTAGGATTCTCAAGCACGAATAATGTAACAAAAACTTCAAAATGTTTAAACCTTTGGTCACAGGATGTTACAGCTATACAAAATTAGTCTTATTGAAAAAAAAACGCTTAATATCATCTGCAAAGTGTATAATAAAAATCAAAAACATTTACTTACAGAATAGCGCAAACTGGTTTACGTCTTTCAACTGTCAAGTCTACCATTAGAATGTACCGCGCGCCGTGTGTATAGATACTACATCACGCTACGCCATAACATTGCAATCTGAATAAAAGTCATAAATAAAATGTACCAGCATTCATAAGTATGAATGCTGTCATAAGTATGTGAGCAAAAAAGCAAGGGAGCGTTCACAGCAGAGATAGGATACGCAATATCGTAGCCTATTTATTTGTGGTGTAAATAAAAACGTGGCGACAAATGACGGCGGGCATGCACGCGCTCGCGTGACGCGCGCGTTAAATAATGTGAAGGCATGAGCTTAGATTTATGATGGGGCCACAGCACGCGCGATCAACAGGCTATGACGTTACGCGACTTGTGTAGCATCGCCCGCTATTTATAACCCACCTTGTTTTTATAGCATCGTAAAGGCACTGCAATTAAACTTTATGAACGTGACGTAAGCGTGATGTGGTTCGCAAACAAATGGCAGTGTGTCTGATAAGAGTTCTCAAACCTCCTACCGGTTAGCTTTTGCATTTAGTTTAAAGATAAACTCGTCTGCAGATGACAGCTGCACGCGGCTTTTACCTGTATAGTACGTATTAAAATTTATATAAAAATGAAGTAATTTAATACTACACACACACATCGTGTACATTGATACTTGAGACGTGCAATTTACTGTTTTTTATTCAATTTTATAAGCAATTTGTTTTTGTAAGAGGAGAATGCTTTCTAAGTAATACTGGCTTATTTTAAAGCGAAGAATTATGATAGAGATTCAAGGGCATTAAAATTGTGTTGTAACAAACTAAGACATCATCATGTTATTTCTGGGGGTGTCGTAAAAATTGGCATCAGGGGAAACTATTAATAAGTAAGATTGAATAAAAGCAAAAAAAAATCATAACACCGATCTATTTAGTAGTATGGCTAACATGGAAACTCCTACTTATTCGATAATAAAATAACAATTAGTGAAAGTAATGAAACGAATCATAAATCTACTTAATTAAATAAAACAGATACGACAATAAAATTAGCTCGAAGCTCTCAAGCCTATTTTAACGTCGAGTGCTCCACTTTCAAAGAGTAAAAACATATTTTTCTAGCTAGAGCTTATTGCTAGCTTCTTAGTAACGTTATTAGGTACCTGGGCCTTGTGTGAGCTCGGTTTATTTACGTAACATTTATGCATCTTTTATTATGTTGAAGTAAGCTTAACATAGATTTATTATAATAATGTTAAATACGTTTTGCGATAATGTTGTACTTTTAATGATATTGTATTATACATACTTAGTTACTGTGTTTTAACATAAGTTATTTCATACAGCCGCATGTTGAAAACTAACGTTGGAGCTGCATGTCATTATTATTCCACAAATCCGATTTTTTCTGACAATTCGGAGGTACCTTTGTATAAATATCGATTCATAAGATTATTAAGTAGCTTAGGTAAGTGTGTATCTGAATAAAGATTAATAACGTGTATATATTTCAGATATATAATGTTTCGTCTTCACGGGTGTCGCTAACGAAATTGATAATGTAATTCATTATCGCCCCAAAAACGTCTATATTCCATATTTGTTAATATATTCAAAATTCCACAGAAATTGTGAACGAAAATTAATTATTATGATTAATTGAAACCTTGTGGCGTCTAATGTTATATTTTCCTGTTATTATAATTATTAGAGCATGTTTCGCCAAACTTCTGATTCAAAATTAAATTTGTCTCCCTATAGGTGCCGCGCTGGGGCTTTATATAAAACATTTTCTTTTATGCTTTTTACAGCCCAAACATCACTCAGTGGTTATCAAAAATATAATTTAGTCACGAAATTAAATTTCATAAACATAATGGTCTTGTGGTGACGACATAAAAATACGTAATTTCACTATTTTATCTTCTCCCGATCAAGTGAAATTTGTACCGAGCGCTTAGAAATAAGATTATACAATATCTGCACGGTTATCTCCTTTAAGAAAATTGTTTATCATCTGTTTATTATTATTATAAGAAAGAAATACGCGTGAGCTTCTTTATTTATTAAAATTTTGTTCCTCGAATTTAGTGTTACTCATTATAAAATACACGATCACATTTTATGAAATGTTCAATGTTCTGAATCTTCGGATATTAATAATTGTATATCCGCGTATAATCTACAATGTTATAATGTACTTAAATACAAAAATGAATTTTACAATGTATCACCACCAGACCAGACCCAATATATCAGAACCAGGGACGAATACTCGATACAATACATAAAGACATAAACAATAACAATGTAAAACAATGATTCATTTCTAGATCGTAATAAAATAATGTACGCAGAAAATGCGTTCAGCACAAGTAAAGTCGACCTCGCAAAGTATGACGAAACAGCCGGCACAGTTACACAGAACTTGCTTTCATAAAGTTAAAAATATAATGCGAACGCTCTGCGGATGGCCAGTAAACTACCTTTCATGTGGTTAGTTGAGGCCGCCCACTGCCACCTACCTTCCTGGACCCCTCTCAGAACAACGCCTTTATATTATACATTTCATAGCTCCGCGTATTTTACAAACTTTATAATTGCTATGGTCACTGTTAACATACTTATAACTTCCTGTTTTAGTGCAATATTTTGCATCGGCTGCCGTCCGTGCACTCAACTAACTTATGTTGCGTTTACTTACGACTTTGGATTGAGTTTTTATGTCTTATGCTAAAGTAAGTTATGGGTTTTATATGTTAGTATATCAAGTTTATTGCCTAATAACTAATTTAGTATTAATTATTAAAAAGGTGCATTGCGGACGAAAGATTGAAGAGCCATGGTTTATACGTAAGCTACGAACAATCCCTGGCCAGTCTAAGTACTAGTTTATATTTTATTATTTATTGTGATTAAACTTATGTTTGCCGAAAAAAATACTGTAAACTTATTTTTCATTGGCCTAGAAAAATTAAACATTTTTCTTTTGAAAAAGTCCGTGAAATATGGTTAAAGTTTATATTTGTGGGAAGTCATATTAAAATTACGAGTTTTAGCGAAGGCAGTTCGTATGCTTAAAGCTTACAAGCCGAAACTTTTGAGACCTAATTATATTTCTTTTTCACAGCTTCTGACATTGTAATGTAATATTCATACGCGTGTTAAATGAAAACAAACTATAAACAAACTTATATACTTTATAATGTAAGTCAGTTTGTAATGTAAGTCAGTCAGTTAGTACATTGCGGGTATTACATTACAGTGTCGATGTTAATTGATTTCTACGTTATTTGCATTGTACCTATACATTGCTGGTAAAGTTTTGACATCTAGTATACTATTAGGATTAGTTTTATAATGTATGTTGAGCTATAAGAATTATTTATTTATTTACGTTTTTAGTGGTATAGCCAATTTATTATGTCAATAAACGTACACAGTTAATGGTTGATATTTAATAATTAATTACATTTCTATCGTTTAATTTTAAAATAAATAAATGAATTGGAACTATTGCCTATAAAAGTATTTGAAACTTCTGCGTTTACTTACTTACTTACTCCGTTGGCTCAATGACCCAAAATTTGTCTTAACTTCTGCGTTTCGTTTATGAAAATGCCGCAAGCCTTATTTCTTACTTTTCTTTTGCTGCCTACTTTCCCAAGATCAGCAACTAGCTTAAGAACACTTGCTTTGTACGTTCGCTTAAAACTCCGACCTACTTATATGGTATAATGCTTGCTTCCGTAAGTATCTATGGAAAGCAATTGAATAGAAAATATTGTTATAACATTACAGAATAGGTTATCACAAATTAATCTAGCTGTGATAAGCCATTACTCTGGTAGGCGTTGTGAAGGCTCGATCAAACTTGCAAGTTTAATTAAAAGTGATCCGAGGAACTTGTAATGTGGAGCCGGGCCTTTTGAATTTAAATATTTATAGAGAGCGACACAGTGATAGGGAACCGGGGAGGGGAGGGGATAGGGAGGGGGAGGGCGCGAACAAGTGCCGAGGATTGACGAAGCCTCGCACAAGCCTCGCATTATAGGAAGTTAAACAGAAATTTTGTTTGTGCATAAATAATATTAAGTTGAAGATGAATTACTGTTGATACACTTGGATGTAAACATCGTGTAATAAAGAATATATTACTGCGACCCACTTCTACTTGTTTACTTATTGTTCTTACTTCATCCTCAGTCTGGATCTGAGTTCATAACATTTTAGATTTACGTTTATCATCACAAACAAAAGTTGAACGAAGATAGAACCATGTTTAAAGTATAAAGTATCCTATAGAGGCTAGCATGGCACTACTGCTCAGCGGAGTAGGCGGCGAAAGGCACACTAAAATAAGCTTGCTAAACAGCCGGTATTTATAGCAAAGAATTAACACTACATCCTTTTCTAAACTGTGCAGCGTGATATATTTTATAGAAGGAAACCGAATTTCTCCAACAGTAGGATATTCACGGACTGCTAAATGTAATTTAGCAGAATATGTAGAACATGACAGTAATCAGTTTTGATATGTGAACACTCAATTTAATGTAATTATCTCTACACGGTGAATTAATAACAACGCCCGTGTTATGAGAATATGGTAATATATAACGCTGCGGCTGATGTCGTATTTGACAAAGTTAATATCTTTGTATCATTTTATTAGCTCTACATTGTCCTACTGCAGGACTTGTTATTAATGTAGGAAATGAAGTCAGTCCTCAATACCTTATTTAGATTTTACGATATCTTCAAGATATGAAGATGTAAAGTCATGTTGTATTTTTGTTAGTACCAAATAGGTAAACAGGTACAGACCTTTAATGTTACAAATAAATAATAATCAATAAATATGAGGCTTGCTATAAATTATAGAAATAAACTATTATAACAATTTGAAACCCGAGACATAATTGAAACCTACGTTCCTTGAGTTAAACTTTAGTCGCCTTTAACCGCAAAATGTAGAGTATCATATTATTAGTAGATACATTGTAAACAGGTCACATATGACAGCTCAGCTATCAACCATCGTCACTATTATTATTATTAAGACAGATATTAGACAGACGAGCTCGGAGGGCGATATACCGAGTAGAGTCAACATTTTAGCGCGAGCACAAACAACTAATGTTTGCTATGTAGGGAAACATTGTGTGTTTTAATCTAAAGGAAATTACTACGTAAAGCAGCTGTTACTTTAACAGCTAATAACAAGACAGCGATGCTCGTATTATCCGCGCAAACTACCTTGTGTGCATTTATGTTGCAATTTATTACTTTTTTAAAGGCAATCATCGTATTACTTAGATAATAATTTAAGTGTTTTGTGGATATGTGGTTAAAGCTCTTAAAAGAGGGATTCGAGCGTACGTCTACTGTACAGTGTTCTTCAACACAACACGAATTGTGTGTCGGTTCCTCTCTTTCTATTGTTAATAGCTGTTAGCTTGCTCTATGTACTAGTGCTAGATTTTCCATATTACCATTTATTTATATTTTAAAACGAAAAATAATAAGAAAAATAATAACACTCTTCACACAGAAAATTATCTTGATTTCAACAAAGGAGAGCACGTACAGTAGGTAGGTACTAGACAAATAATAAACATACTTATACACCTTCGTAGAAAATACATACCGGAGACAAAGATACGTTACATCGCTCGTAGTGAATGTTGAATATTTCAGACACACAACAAAAAAAAATATTACTATTTGGCATGTTAATTAACTATTATAATAATTTATTAAATGAATTTACTGATAACTATAGTTTTTCCTAAGAATGTTAAAGAGTTAATTATTTAGTGAAAGCTAAACTATATTTATTATATTATACTAAGTACTTATTGTTGTTCTTGGAGAGGCACTCCTAAGAAACTAGCTCGCACAAATGGTTTTAGCCAATTTAACTGCTGGCGCCAGACAATGTACGATGGCTGATTCTTTGAAATTTCAGACAAACACACTAAGCAGAAGTATATATTGCATTTGATTACTATAAAAATACTTGGAACTATTAAACATTATATTATATTTATACGTATTTTCAATATTATTACAGTAAGCAGAATGATTTGCTTTTATGCAAACTTTCTTCGGAAATTGCGTCTCTACATTAAAATGTATTTTCACTACAGCTTTGCTGTATTAATTAAAGAAAGAAGACAATCTAATATTTTGTGGGTAATTAAATTATGGATTACACGCCCAATACAACCTCTTTTTTTTTGAAAGTTTTCGTTTAAGTTTACTAAATCGATCTTGTTCATCACACAAAGATTATAGCGGGAATTGAACCCGAGACCTCTGCGTTACAGCCACGTAATATAGCGACTACGCCACAGAGGTCGTCAGTATAATACCATAACTAAATTATCTACATAACAATACATATTATGACGACCTCGGTGGCGCGACGGTAGCGCAAGCGGCTGCCGTGCAAGAGGTTGTGGGTTCGATCCCCACGTAGGACAAGAATTTGTGAGAACCACAAATTATTGTCCTGGTCTGGGTGTTCTTTGTGTCCGTTAATTGATGTTTGTAAAAGGTCCCCGCGACACAGGGCATGATCCCTAGTGCGGGAGTTGTCTTCTTTAATAACAAAAAAAAAAGCATCATTGATACGGAGTCTAGACGCGAGTGTACGTACAAATGTGATGCCATTTACAAAGAGATCAAATTTTCCATCGCACACGGTTCGTCCGCATCGTGTGATACGAGTTGAAGACGGGTCATTTAGGGGAATACCCGGGAACTGACCGGTCACGTCCCGATCGTTATAGGCAATGAAACGGCACTCAACCTAGTTCACTCTGCGTTTGTAATTTGATTATATTTCTTGCATGAAAATAGTCTCGGGACATTTGATATGGGAAAAAGTATTTTATCTGCGAATTTTGTACGTAAAATTTGAATGGAGTAACTTTATGTTAGCAAACAAATAAATTGTTTACCATTGTATCAAATACAAGCATCAGTCACATTTAATACAGAATTTTCCAAAAGTTTGCAAATATATGTCGTTTTTATAATAATGAAATCCGCTTATCAATGTAACAAAGTAAATATAAATGTCTGTCAGCAGTTGTCATTATTACGATTGTATATTCGACCATCAATGCTCGTCACAGCTAAATACGATGAATATATCCTATATAATAATAAATAAAGTATTGTTGTCCGTTTCAAACCGCCTTCTTTTCATTCCATTTTTCTTTATAATTGTAAATTTTATTTTTATATTGATAATCAAAGTACCTCGTCATTTTATGAGTAACCAATATACTTTTAAAATAAAGAAAACAACTTTGTCCATAATTTTTAGACTTACAATAACACCTAATCATACTACCCAAATTTGACTTGTATGAGCAACAAGTGCCTTTTTTCTTCCATCTACATAGCTTAGCTTATACCCTAAGCAAACGTAATTACGCGTCAATTGTCGAAGGAACATTGCCGAAGACATTTAACACATTAGTAATTACGATGAGAAGCTAAACTGAAGCACTAGCGCACATTTGATTCAATTAATTAATTTAGCCTGTAGCAGTTCACTCGGAGCTATTAAGTTACATTGGTGCACTGAAACTTAAAGTAAATTGCACATGTAACTTGAATACACGTCGTCCTATGACTTTCTGTCGGATTCAACATTCGTACTAATTGTTTTGTGTTAATCGATATTGAAGTACAGGGTGCATCGGCTTTCTATTGCTATGTATTCATCAATATTGATGGGTAACGATGGGACAATTTTTTAGCGTCGGTTTTCAGTACTTAGTAGTCTGGGTTTGTCAAAACGAAAAAAGTTTTTGATTACTATCTTATAACTCATCTGAATTCCAATGCACAGTTATAACCTTTTGAGTGTAAAAAATATTTAATCCCGATATAAAACATACTAAACCACATAATTTAGAAACTTAGTATTAATTAGATTTTATCTAAATAAATTCATTTAAAGTCTACGTAATATCACAAGTCTATAAAGGAGGCGACGACGAAGCAAGTCGGGCGAGTGAAAAGCATTTCGAAGGGGAAGACATCTATAGATTACATTCTGATGATAGATTTTAAACTTCAGGTTTCAATCCTGCATCGGTATCTAGAGACTACGTTTTGTAGTATTTAAACCAAACTAACCACATTCCTATAAAAATATAGATTTATAGAAATCACTTTAGAATAATGTTCTATAACACGGACTATTATGAAATGTAACAAATAATTAACGACTAATTCCATAAAACTATAAATACTACGTTAAATAACAATAGTTGCAGTTACACACATAGAATAAATTAAAAAGCTACATGTAGTTAGAGGTTAATCTTTATTGGCACAGTAAAACAACCCCGGGATTAGAAACCAGATAAAAATACAAACAAACAAGACAAAAGCGTGACGAGGGTCTGCACCTTATCAAGCTTACTTTCTATTCTATTGTAAGACGAAACCTAATGTTTTATGATCTGTCTACAAGGAGCGCATTGTTTGTGGCTAACCGTTTGTTATTGAAAAAAAAAACACTTTTACAGGCAGATTTTCTGGATTAGGTAAAGGAAATTATTCTACACAATCTTATAACAAGATACAAAACAGTCATTGTATTATAGTCTATATTACAAACGTTCTCCTCAACCCTTTTTTTATATGAGGCTATGTTGACATTTTATTTTTCCTACTCCGTCAATGCACGAAAATCAGCTTATTGAAATGCATTCATAACATAAATGCATTTCACGTTCACGAAAGCAAACAATAAGCGGCAAATACTTGGCACAATAAGATCGTATTCCCACTAGTTTACCTATAAACCTTGTTTTTCAGACAAGAAAACAAAAGGAGCCGTGATAAATAGCGTAAGAAATTTCATCTGACCCGAGAAAGGTTCTTTTTAAATGGAGTGTAGTAAGTGCAAGTACGCCAAGAGGAGGTTGCTATGTGGAGCCGGCAGGGGTAGAGACAAAAGGTGAAAAACTACAAACATTCATTACGTCGACTGCGTAGTGTTTGTTTGTCCTGTTGTTCAACTAAAGTGGATGCTCTCTTGATTATTATTCGTGTGTAAATGTATGCTGAATACATTAAGGGAGAAGAAAAAAGTATACTTAAATCTTTACGTGAAATGGTTTTATTGAACTCTTCTAGACAGAATACAATTAACTGGTTTACTTAAAATGTATGCAGCTAATTTTATTATCATAAGCCGTTATCATAAGTTACTACCTTTATAGATTCTAAGTAGTTTTAATATAAGTTATGGAAAAGATAATAAAACATGTATTTTCAAGGCTTACTACTCGTAATACTGAAATCCCATTACCGAAATAATATGTTACATAAACCTTTTATCCCAAAGTTAGCAAAAAATAACATGTATGTGTATGATAGAAGATTAAAGTATGTTTGCATTCTCCAATTCATTGTTTACAATTAAACAATGTCTGAACAATGAAATATTGTGTTTGTTATCATAAATTGCCATAAAAACTGTTCAATGCGGAAACACGATTTACAATTACATATTCATATAAAATTGGTGTCCGTATATTTACCAAAAAATTGCTTTTCATCATAAAACTCGGTGTAAAATGTTGAAGGCGAGGTTATCCCTGTCCGCCCGCGTTCCAATATTAATTTAATAATTTGCGATAAGCTTCAGTGAAGGCGCATCGGTTCAATGATGAGCCTATCTGGATCATTTTTATCTCAAATGAGCCGTGAACAGACGGAAGGTTCTCTTAAAATTAACTGAACGTTTTACAAAGTTTGAACACAAACACTCATTGATATCGATTACTACCTGGACTGGGGGCGAGCCAAATTAGGGATCTTTGTTCTACGAAAATTAACGTTTATGTTGTTAAGATTACGCTTCTAAATATATACGAGAAGGTATTTTCTTTGCTTCAAGACCAAAGGTTAAAGAATACGAATAAGTTTGTTGCCTTTTTCTTTGCAGTCGACTGAGTTATATGTTTAACAGAAGCCGTATATCAAGGCAAAGTTAAATCAATAAATATACTAAAAACAGAGAAAACTAAAGAAATAAGAACAAATTAAAGTTGTCACAATTAATTAATTAAAATGATATGATAGAGCGATTTGTCTTGATCATTATTTTAAATAACGATCAAGACAAATCGCTATTAAGCACACTGCATAATCACTGTACAACCGTAATCATTAATTAAACAGCTTCGGTTCATCGGATTATAAACGTATATTATGACGAAAATGGTTCCGTTTTCTCTGTATCTTATATAATAAGCTTGATCAGAATTATCGGAAGTCATTTATAGGTACAAGAATTATTAATGAACAAATAATAAATTAACGGTCTGTTATGATGATGATGAAATAATAAATTTTGGGAGGTCTGTAGAAATTTTGTAATTTTCAATATGAACTTCGAGACTTATTTCTGAACAGTTTCATTTCAATCAGCAAAAGTAATGAAGTTTTAAATTAAAACTTTTTATTATTGAGAGATAACTATACAATTCATAATTTTTATTATTTTAATACCACAATCTTTCCCAGACCTAGGATTTAATAAAAACGTAGCTCGGAGCGGACGCTCGTTTCGTCGTTCACACGTACCATATTTCAGTTTAAGCTCATTGGTTCGACGAAGCGCGTGGAAAATATCATCCAATAACAGCCTGCACGCACACAGCTAATAAATTTACTGAAAAAAAAATGAAAATACGCCATATTTTGTAAAATAAATCAGTAGCTATCATAAAGATGTGCCAGTAATTGAGGGCCCCATGTTTTGCACCAGATTTAAAGATTATTTTGATTGGATTGTTTTTGTTTTTTTTTTAGATCTAAAACAGGGTAATAAAATACACCCTTATAAATCCACCATGTCTGTTTGTATGGCATACAGGAAAAACATGGCTATTTCGAGAACGTTTCATGATTATGTTTGCGTGCCTATAGCTTTTCCAAAATAAAGAGTATCACAGTTGTTCTCAAAGAACCTTATTTTCTATATCGTACACTATAATGTTCTCGATTTGTTGAAGCAGAAAATGTAAACGTATAGGAGTAATACTAAGATACTTTTTTATTCGAGGGGCGACATTTATATATTGGATACTTGACCCTAAAAAACAAGTCGAAGAGATATAATGAATGGTGTGAGTTAAGTAATTAGTTAAACACTGATCAAATCACAATGTTCAATTAACGTAGTACTTGTAATTATATTACTCTTCTATTGTAATATGTACTTCATTATAAAAGCAAAAAACATTCACTCCGTAGCCACTACCTCCCCTAATGGGAAACATCGTGAATTTATGTAAAGACAAATAAACTATGAATGATATGAATGTGTATGAATTCAGAAATGTTAGTACCTTTACCTACTTAGTAAAGTAAATATTTGTTAGATTGATTTCCTCCATCAAACATGTTCGGCAGATTACACAACATAGTTATTAGTTAAGTACTTAGGTAATTTTAACTAGCGTTACGTAAGATCTCTCTATTCTGTAAAGCAGAGTCAGTGAAACGGTTGAACTATTTATATGACAAGCGTTCAGAGCACGAACTATGCGGAATGTGGAACTGATTCAGAACTAGCGACCAACTAGCTGCGTCCGCAACCACACTGCGCATATTTGCACTCTGTCGAACGACACCGCACGGAGTTTGAACATCAAACAGAAACACGTTTGTACGATACGACTACGTACATAAAGTACGGCTTAAAGAAGTCACTATTTATGCCGTGCGGTTCCCGGTGAGAATAGGAGTACCCCATATCCTCCCGTGAGTGTCGTAAGAGATGACTAAGGGATACTACGACGCGGTGCATACCACCTGGCACCTCGGGTCAACCTCCTGGTGGAGAGTAAACCACTAACAACAGCATTCGCAAAGAGGGTTGGCACCAGGCAGGCGGCGGGCCGTAAAATATAGCCAAAACTGTTAGCAGCATGTGGAAAAAGAAGACATGTTGTGGCAAACCCAAAAAAAACTTGCGACAAGGGCAAGAGAATGATGAATAAAAGTCACAATTTGTATATTCAGCACGTTTAACCGAACCATGCAATGTTTCTATAATTCGTCGAAACGTTCTGTCTACGAAGAGTGACTTCTAATAACTGTACTTTCTATAGTACCAGAACACCA
Organism: Schrankia costaestrigalis; assembly: GCA_905475405.1. Classification (NCBI taxonomy): domain Eukaryota; kingdom Metazoa; phylum Arthropoda; class Insecta; order Lepidoptera; family Erebidae; genus Schrankia; species Schrankia costaestrigalis. Next base: position 550,227 of record FR997827.1, read on the forward strand.
TGAGTTTACATTTGAAACAACACTCCGAAGGGATTTAACGACGAGAGGTTAATAGTTAAAGCAGACTCGTAAAAGAGGCAGTAAAGAACACCTTAATGTATTTCTTGATTGTTCTTTTAATAAAATAAATTCTTACTATAACTGCATTGCAAAGCTTGCATTGCTAGAATATTTTATTTTTGTCGGTCAGTTATTTAATGAGCACCATTGAAACTAGAAATCGTTAATACCGTAGACGCAGGTTTGACAAGCCCCCTAACAATTTGTATATTTTTGAAAAACTTTTATTAAAAGAATGTAATGACATGTGCATGTATCTATCAGTTACCAATAATTTTCTATGACTACGAAATCAGTATAGCTTTACTTGGTCTTAATATAGCTTTACTCCACCGCCGGCACCGCAGTTTTGCCGGTCAATCTGTGTGGTCATTAATAACGTGGTGTCTAAGTAAATCAACTAAGAAGCTAACCAAAAAGATGTGCACAGTTAAGATTAGTCTGAGGTATGTGCATAACGAAGGGTAGTTGTGGCTTAAACTTCCTAAATGGTTAACTATAAATAAAAGTTTTATTATCTTTCAGGTCAGAAAATACAAATAGCGTTATCTCTCCGCGCTATTCTCTAGTTTTTATTACTAAATACTCTACGCTGCTTCTAAAATACTTTTATTATCTAAAGCGATAACTATTTTAGTAGTTTGCTGGAAAAAATGTTGGCCATTTTACAGAGAATTTAGTAGACCACATTAAGGTATATAACGTGAGGAGTTAGCAAAGCCAACAAAACCCAAACTAACCGTTTAAAATAAAAGCTTAGAATATCGCTCGCGTTCAAACAATGGCGGATCCTAGGAAAACACATAAAGCCGCGCACCGCCTTGCTGCGATAACTAACAAGCCGCAATAAAACTTTTTCTCCCTCCACCCTCGGAAAATAATCCACGTTGAAAAGTCACTGAAACGGCATACTTAGCAAAGGGAATTTGGTCGGCTTACAGAACAACCCTCACTGACGAGAGCAGTACGATGAAGATGTCCAGGATATATACTACTGAGATTACTACACACGCTTAGAGGGTTATGCCTCACACATTATAATAATATATCTCGAGGCTACATTTTAAATGTTTTAGTACATTTTAGTAGGTCAGTAAGAGTTGCTCATTGTCATTAAGTTCACTCGCCACTGATTGCGGAAGTTGCGCGCGACGACGCAAAGAAACTTTTAATTTAGTTTTTGCGCTTTTCGCCAATGTCAATGGAATGGCAGTCTAATTTAAAATTGTTTATGCAAACAAAATCGAGACGGAAATATTTATTTAAAAGTAAGACTTAAATATTAAATTTGACATTCAAATTAGGAAGGGTTTCACAGTTCAAAAGCAAAATTTAAGAGTTCTGCGATAAAATTTTAAGCTTTTTTGGTAGGGTTCTGCTTAATATTATGGAATCGGAAATTTAATGCGACATCAATCGGCTTGAAAATGTTTTTATTGTTTTTCTACTTACCAGTCATGCGATATCAGGCCTCTTTTATTTATAGGCAAAAACTTGATTAATCATGCTAGCTTGACAGATTGATTTGTTTCCAGTTTTTCTTCGCTTGTTATGATGGTAGGCTTGTCAAATCTCCCTTAGTTGAGAATTACAAAATTCATAAGATTTGTGTTGAGAATAGTGACAATTTGTATATGTCGCAGGGAAATGAGGAAACCAGGGATTTCACGAAATAACTAGGGATATCACGAAATCCCGGTAAATGTCGAATATTCTTGATTATTACGTCTTCTTACTGAAAATGTTTAGTGATATGTCATTTCACTAAACAAAATCTAGTGAAATAAAGAATCTATATCTATACTATAATAAAACTGTAGAGGTCGAAATGTCTGTTCTTTTCGAGAATTCAGATAAAAATTATCTACAAAATCTAGAAAAAAGTCAAAAAGCACGAAACCACAATTTTTAGAATTAATGTCTGTCTGTCTGTCTGTTTCTTACCGCACATCTTTGAAACGAATTAATATAATCTTAAGACCAATACATTGTATTGTAGCCTTTTTTATTGGGCTTAAACTGAGGTATGTTTCATCAAAATCGGATAAGTATTATTTGAGATAATGCTTGATCTCTTTATTAGAACAGTCCAATACAAATTAGGGGTCAAGAAAAATGGTCAATGTTGAAATGAATCTAAATTTCGTTTCTTTTGTTCACGAGATGGCGGTACCAGTAGTAATCTATCTATATCTATACTATAATAAAACAGTAGAGGTCGAAAGGTCTGTTCTTTTCGAAAATTTAGATAAAAATTATCTATAAAATCTAGAAAAAAGTCAAAAAGCACGAAACCACACATTTTAGAATTAATATCTGGCTGTCTATTTGTTACCGCACATCTTTAAAACGAATTAATATAATCTTAAGACCAATACATTGTATTGTATTATAAAATAAACATAATGTTGTATAATAATAATAATAATAGTTTATTTATCGTCTCAAAAGTTACAAATTTCCCTTAATCTACGTGTACTTAAAATAAATGAATATAATGCAAAAGATGTGTTTATTAAGGGATTACGTTGTCAACTGTACTAGTATGAACTGTGTCACAGCCGACAGCGTCCTCCACCCGGGTGCTATTTACATATTTGCATGTAGCTAGGTAAAGTTACAATTAGGTACGTAGTTAAGAATAGGATAAGGATTCCTTAAATTAAGTTTAACAATAAAATCTTAAAAGTATACATAACAATAAAATCTTAAAAGAATACATAACAATAACAGTGTATGAATTTACATTTCGTAGATTATTTTTATACACAACGATTAAGCGTAACTTGAAGTTACATTTAGTTTTTGTTTCATTGCAATCGGTTTCTTCTATTAAAAGATATTTGAATTTAATTAATTAATATTAAACAGCGCCATCTTTCGAACTTAGACTGTAGTACATCAAGAGTTAAACTGCGTGCTGTATTTTTAAATGTAAATAAATACAAATAACCTTTATTTGTTAATCACAGGTACAAAACATGTTACAAATATAAATAGTCTTTCCCTGTTTTGCCAATACTGGCGTACAAACATCAATTTTTAAAGTTAAACTATTTAATTAATCACAAAAATAAATTTAATTTCAATAACATTCCTTTTCTCACAATCCTATTATAACTGCAATTATAACACACTTATACAGGGTGTTTGGTACATCGTTTGCCAAATTGAAATAGCTAATAGAAGAGGTCATTACCCGTCTTTCCTCACTCACCTAGCCGGTTTTAACCTCAACATATTTTAGATATCGATGTAAAGGTATTTTTTAAGAAAAACCCAATATTTACGATGAAAACTTAAATTAAAAAAAATATGTCTTCCGTGAGTCCTTATAATTATGTTTTATTTTAAAGTTTAATATTAGGAGCATCAAATAAATTCAACATAGCTAGCCAAGAACGCCAACTTTTTCTTTTATTGACTGACAAAACTGTTGAGATAAGGAAAATTTAAAGATATGATCAACTTCACAGTACAATAAAAAAATAAATAAAAGAGAGAAAGTTCTTCCATTTTCTGAAAAAATGCCTTACTTTATCCTCTTTCCATTGGTATACAACATGTTATAAAATAGTAAATAGTTTTTCTACAAAACATGTGTAATACATAATTCGAAGTAAAGAAAACACGTTTGATGCCTAACATTAATCGTAATTATTGACGCTATAGGAAATGATGAAATTTTTTTTTCTTTTATTATATTAAAATTAACTCAAATGTGATAAGCTAGACCCAATGCAGTGATAAAAAAAACTAAAGTAACTAGGTAAGTACGCTAGAATGAATCAATTATAGCTAGTAAATTTACCTTTGCTTATTCATCAAACGTGTTTTCTTTACTTCGGATTATGTTGTACTTGTGATTATGATTATGTGTGGGTTTTTCTTAAAAAATACCTTTACATCGATATCTAAAATATGTTGAGGTTAAAACCGGCTAGGTGAGTGAGGAAAGACGGGTAATGACCTCTTCTATCAGCTATTTCAATTTGGCAAACGATGTACCAAACACCCTGTATAATTATTTAATAAATAATATATGGGTATAATATAACAGACAACATAATAAGTAACACGCTTTTTCTTTATAAAATCATTTTACACATTATTGCTATTTGTCAACATTGAAGAAAAAATTGAAAATTGACATTATAATATAGAAATACAATCACAAAACATTAAATTATTGTTCAATGTGTTTGTGTTTATTTATTACTTAATAGTACCTAATTCAAAAATACTGCACGCAGTTTATCTATAGATAATAATATAGTCCAGTCTAAATTTAATCAAATATTTATTGCTTGAATAATAATTGGTAAAATGAAGTTTTAAAAAACGATATTTCAGTATAAAATTGAATTGCGAAGTAAGTATCATCCACCACGCGAACGAAGTCGCGGGCACAGCTAGTACTATAATATATTACTACTATAGATGAATATTGACCCCAATAAAAAAAAGTAACAAATCAACTAGTGTACCTACTTTTATTTAGACAGTAAAGTTTCAATCAACTAAAGATAACATTCTGAATATGATTTTATTATATACTAGCTGCTGTGCCCGCGACTTCGTTCGCGTGGCGGATGTTACTTACTTCGCAATTCGATTTAATACTGAAAAATCGTTTTTTAAACCTTATAACAAACAGATATACCTACACACGAATTGTAAAATTAACGAACGAACCAAAACCTTTTCAAAAACAGATCTTTACAAAGACAGATCTATGAAGACTGTGTCTAAACTTATACTGAAAGACATGAGCGAACGTCATTCTTTCAAGTAAAATCTTAATACCGCGATACTGAAAATGACGTCACAGGCACAATGCCATCTGTTGTCAAATTTGTAAGTTAAAATAAATGACATCGCTTTTTTCATCATAACAGCCCATTAATGTCCCACTGCAAGGACGCGCCTCCTCCCGTGACGGAGGGATACTTGGCCTACTAATACCACGTTGGCCAGTCGGATTGGTATAGGGTTTAATTTCAAGTTTTCCTTCATTTTTATTTCGTAAAGAGAATATTCACCGATAGTCCCTTAGTCGGTTTTACGCCACCCATGGGATGAGATGGGGAGGTGACATATTGTATTCTTGCTCCGTCACCACACGGCTAATCGCTAATTAATTATGAATGAATACATTTGCACGCCACGTTATGGAGCGGCAGAATTACCTGCCTCGGTGGCGCGGCGGTCGCATTACATGGCTGGCGTGCATGAGGTCGCGGGTTCGATTCCCATGGAGGACAATTGTGATACACAAACTATTGTCCTTAGTCTGGATGTTCTTTGTGTCCGTTAAATTGATATTTTTAAAGGCTAGTGTGAAGACTTATAATAATTGATATTACACATACGATTCATGGTTAATTTTATTAACATTTAAAAGGAATAACTTATTAATAGCACTTAATAATAAAATAGTTATGTATTTAAAAACTCATTTATTTTATGATTACTACTGGTAACGCCATCTCGTGAACAAAAGAAACGAAATTTAAATTCATTCAACATTGAACCAAATCCATTTTTCATGACCCCTGATTTGTATTGGACTGTTCTAATAAAGAGATCTAGCGATATCTCGAGTATTACTTATCCGATTCCGATTGTTTTATTATAGTATAGATAGATACCTACTTTAAACTTAATACCTAAAAACTACGTATCTATGTATTTTAATATCTAAAGCGCGCTTATTCCGAGAAGAGTCAATAAGAACCACGTCCGTTCGCATTAAGAGTCAATGTGAATGAAATTATATAGATGCACCGGTTGGCCGTTTCGGACGTTAAACAAAAATCAACCGTACTGCCGTACTCATACTGGCGCGGCGACATTTGGAAATTTTCTTTCATCTAAATCTTGTGTGTTTATAAACCGATTTCTATAATTTTTTTTTTATGAATAAGGTATTAAAGTGTACTTTTGAAATATGGGAGTTTGAAAAAGATATGTCTATGCAAATTACAATATATTTATGTATTTAATACACTTTGAAGAAAACCCTAACGATTAAACAGGTTATTGTGACTAATATATAAAAGATAGATATATACTATTCAGGACTTTTTTGTTCATCGTTTGAAGACCATTATTTTTGTAATACATATTTTTGGCGTATGATCAACGTATGCGATGATAAGAGCTCGAACGCGCTTTTTTTCAACCGACTTGCTTCAAATTTTTCGTCACTGCTCAGCTCCTATGTGTCTTAGCGTTATGTTATACAGCCTATAACCTGCCCGGGAGTATGGACTACAATTGTACCAAGTTTGGTTAAAATGCCTTCAGTAGTTTTTGACCCATGCGTGCACATACAGACAGACAGACAGACAGACAGACAGACAGACAGACAAAAAATTTATTGATTGCATTTTTGGCATTAGTATCGATCACCATTCATCCTCCAATTTTAATTTTTAACATATATTCAATGTACAGAATTGATCTCTCTACAGTTTTATTATAAGTATATAGATTTTCTAATTACCTACGTTAATTCGTTCATTATGTAAATACAGATATAAAAAACAAATAGAATACGTAAGAATAAATATTCCTCACACTTTCACACAACGTCATCTAGTCCCAAACTAAGCAGAGTTTGTACTATGGGTACTAGACAACGGATAAACATACTTAAATACTTTTTTTTGTAAATACATATTATACATAGAAAACAGCCAGACAAATGCAAGCAATCATGTCCAGTCACACAAAGATTTGCATTGAGCGGGAACCGAACCCGAGACCTCTGCGTAGCAGTCATGTTATATAACCACAACGCCACAGAAGTCGTCAAGAATATTATTAAAATTAACAGGACGAGGTATACGAAAGGAAATGTAATCATTATAATGAAGAGCGCATTAACGGACATTAGAAAAAAATATGATCTGGGGAACCTTCATCCAAACCACACTCACACATCGAGCTGTCTATGATCCGTAATTTAGCAAGATGAACATTGGTACAAGCACATTTCACTAGATTTTGTTTAGTGAAATGACATATCACTGAGGTTATATTAGTATTTTGTCATATCACTAAACATTTTCAGTAAGAAGACGTAATAATCAAGAATATTCGACATTTACCGGGATTTCGTGAAATCCCTGGTTTCCTCATTTCCCTGCGACATATACATTGTACCAAAGCAGTAGAAAATGTACTATTTTTATAACAATAAAAATCTATAATAATACAGCACTTAATTAATATATTGATACAAGAGTAGAATAATATAGTGTAACCAAAAAGGTCAGCGTTAATTAACCGTACGGTACGTAGGTCACACTTTTGTACGACAATCAGGGGGGTCGGGGACTAATTCGTCTAACTTTTGCATCAGACTCGACGTCTACTTGTTTTATCTGACGGCAAATTAATCGTTAGTAATATCGCATGGGGACTCGCTAGGGAAGTAGGAGGGCTATAATGTATTACGTAACACTCTGATTATTACGTACAATCTTATTGTATTTTAGTTTATGTTTTAGAAATATTACTTAACTACCCACCGTTTTGTGGTAGCTAATACTGTAGGTGAATTATCATACAATATGTGTTTAGGATAGGTAGACTGTAAGGAGCACAGAGTGGACCGATGAACCAGTTAGGACGGGAAAGCAATAAATAATGGAAGCATTGAGACTGTGCTGGAAGAAAATATTTGGAAAAAGCCCATGTCTAGCAGTAGACGTCTAATGGCTGATATTATTATGAATATTTGCAATGTGGTAACACTGGTCGGTCCTTACTACGTGTTCTGGTCTTTAATCAGAAGAAGTGGTACGAAAACTTGATGTGGAATCCGGTTAAGTTTATAAATTGTAAAACGTAACAATAAAGTAAAGTAGTAAAGCTTCGCTTATCCGATACTGTTTGTTACAGTCAGTTTGCGTTCTCAAGGCGCCGTGTCCTCTATAGTTTCAGATTCAAACTGCATCCAAGTAAATTTGGTTTCGAACAAAACTTCATAGTCAGCAAGTTAGAACCCTTAACTTTTTATTTGTATACTTGTTTTGACTGCAGTTTTACCTACCTACAGATGTAAAACGTGAACTTTATATTGCGACCAGTTCTACTCACGAAAAATTTGGTTGTACAGTTTTATTGTTATTTTAAACATAGAGTGTTGAGTTGGTATGGTGTTTTTACAAATGAGTTGAGTTTACCGAATCAGACAATAACAACGTAAAGGTTTTATGCTGTTTCGTTTCTTTGGTTGGAATAGTCCCAATTCTTTAATTTTATTTCAAATAAATAAATAACAAGAGAAAAGGAACAAATTCAAAAGACGGAAATCATCTTGTGTAGCTTATAACGTAAATAATGGATACGTCGATATTATATTTTAAAGAGCTTTGCACCGTATATATGTTATGTCATGTTTTGCTATTCACCTGGCGGGTTCATGTTAGTTCCTTTGAAACTTGTAAGTAGTATTTAATTTAAATTCACTGAAGCTAAAAATTAAAAAGCTGGTAAAAGATTCATTACAAGAAGATTACTTGTCATAAAACATAATACAGTCTCTTGTGAAAGTACCAAAAACCTGCGCCCGGTAAATTAGCGATAAATAATCTAGGAATAATTTATGTAAACACAACATAAAAAAGTAATTTCTGACTACAAAGTCAAGAGTACTTTTAGGTATTTTATATACTTTGTTTTATATACATTGTTTCTCAAAATTGTTACTTAAATGTTAAAAGTACTTTTCAACAAAATATTTTGAAAGAATCCTCTTAATAATCGAATATAAAACAAAATAAGATAATAAATTTTCAAAGAGGAAGGTAAATTAACGCCATGAAATATAATTAATTGATAATAAATTAAAAGAGCCTTTCTGTGTATTTTTTGTGAGAAAAGAGATGAGTTCACTTTGTAGAGAATATATTTTTATTTTGGTGGAAATGGGCGCGTTTTAACAAGAAATTCTAATTATTTTTTCATGTAAATAAGTATCAAGTACCCGATGATAAGGAAACAAAAACTTATCGACAGGGTCACGGGAATAGATGGTCTTTATTAGGCAATTTCGTTTTAATTCAATGAATATGCTTACTTTGCATAACTTGGCGTTGGGTTTAAGAATAACTGACACTAAGTACTTCTTAGACTTTTTCTTCAATTAGTCTAATCAAAATGTCTTGTGATTCGATATGATGTCCTACTGCAGATGAAATAGCATCGTAATCAAATCTCCATGATAATAAAACATTATAAATAATAGCATTTCTTATCCAACGAGTAAAGAAATCACATAAAAGCACTGCAATACAAAAAGGTGACTAAAATCGATAAAAAGTTGCATATCTGTCTGACAAGGAGAAGTAGTTTCCCTTTATTGCTAAAAATGTTCCACCACTAAAACCTAGTCGTTTTTAAAAAACATTAACATAGAACATTCCCATAGCTACCAGTTTTACTGACAACATAGTCCGCATTATGATTCCTATGGGAGTTTTAAAAAGTATAAAGTCAAATGGCTCTGCATCGACATAATGAATGCAGTGTAATAAAAAACAGGCTGATTTTTACGAACTTTTTGACATTTAGAGGAACTCAGTAAAGCAAATAACAGATCTATAAATCAAAGGGAGTCCTTTAAAGGGAACCTGCATTCCTTCGAGGATTTTATTTTAGTTCAGTATACGATCTGCACAGTACCTTAAGAAGCACCTGTTACCTTTATAACTCAGCTCTATCTGTCATATAACTTGGCAGCTGAAAGAAATGTCCGAGAGGAAATTGGAAATTTTAAAATCTATTATTAGTACTCGTTATCACGTCATAAAAATATTTCCGAGAATTTTCTTCCAAGAGTCAGTGTACTTTTTATACATGACAAAAAAAATATTATGTAATTATTTTTTATTCAAGGTATACGACATGAAGACCGTGGTTTTTATTAACGTAAATTAACTATGTAAACTGTAAAATGAAAATGATTGATATAGGTAATATTAAAAAATATTAGTTCTACTCGTAGCATTGATAAACTTTTGCTTGAGACGTGTAGCCAAAACTATCATAGCCATAAAAACTAGTTGGTATAGGACTATTTGTCTATCAACATTGTGTTAGAAAGCTAAAATTCTCTATAGTACGCCTTGCAGTGGGACATTTAAGTACACTAAACTCTTTTGACAGATTCAAAAGATTTTACAACATTGATAAATAAAGATGCTGTGCATGTTTAATAAGACATAGTTTTGTACTCTGTATTTTATTATTATAATGAGAACGAAGGTCTAAAGCAAGCAACCCTAAGTGTCCCTAGATTCTAATGACAATACTCACATTATAACATTTTACATAAAAGGCAAATAAAACCACAGTTTTAACGTTTAAGCCACCCTACACTCGAGACAAATATTTAAGCGCCCTGATATAATTATACCTTAATTATTTCACAATTTCTATTTAAAATAGGACATCTCCTTCACTTAATTGTATTTACATTAAGCGCCCACTCATTTTCTATTCTCTTCTTTACAATAGGTTTGTATTTTTAAACCATTGTAAAAATATTGAATTTAAATAGGGATAAGTATGTGGTTTTTGCATATGCGTGGTAATAACTGCGTTATTTATTAAGAAAAATCCGTACTTTTCTTAATAAAATAAATAATTAGAATAATGGTACTTCATGAATTTTAATTTTTCCGTTGCGTTCAAACTAAAAATTTGAACAATAAGGAAATTATTTAACACATTAGTACTTTGTCTACCACTTCATTAAAACAACAGACATAATGGTGACGAAAACCTCTTAATCTATTCATCATAAACAGCCCATTAATGTCCCTCCTGCAGGGACGAGCCTCCTTCCAAGACGAAGGGATACTTGGCCTTTCATCTCATATCTCAACTTTTAAAATAAGATATTTCTTCAAAATGTATAAAAATGCAATTTATTTATCAATCAGTATTCTGCTCAGTCAGCGACGTGAAGTACAACTTACGATAACGTTCACATTTCCTCTAGCACATTCAGCACAACTAGGACCAGCTGGCGATGTAACGATTATTTTTAAATATAATATTACCGACATACATAATACATTAGTTAGAACGAAACAAAAGGGAGAGAAGGAAAATAATCGATCAGATCATTATTGTTAATCGCACCATCAAATACATTCCTTCCTGTTGACTTTTCCTTATTGCGACTTGCTTTGTCGACAAGTAAAAAATCTCTGCCATTACTCACTAAGTACATTTTTGTTCAGAAATTTTCGTTTCAATAAAATATTTTGCTTAATCAGTGTGTTCTTATTTTCTTAGGACGATTTGGGAGTTCAATTTGTTTTACGAAAATAGACTAATACAAAGGTTTGTATAATTTTATTTCTATTGCTTACCTACTCATTAAGGTTGTAACACCTTTTTTTCCTTTATTTATTACTATTCTACTTTGACACTCTACATTAATAAAAGCATGCAATTACTGCCATTGCTCTTATAGCTTGCTACGAGTGAATTCCAACTGCTTTAAATTCTTACTTAACTTTACCCCACGGACCCATCTTCTCATATTCATAACATCTCATCTTATCTACTTCTATTATTAACTTTGGATCGTACTTGTAACTGACAGGTTTTACTTTAGGTTGTAGACAAAAAATACGATGAAGCAGAAATTCAATAATAACATCTTCATCTCCCCCATATCGTAATAAAAAAGATTTAGAACTGAATTGTTTGACTCAAGTATGTCAAACAATCCCATCGTACCTGAATTTGGAGATCCCTACATTGAAACATGTATGCTTACACACATGAATGGGCAAATCCTTTCGTTCCACATATTAAATAAGGAAGCTGCCACTGAAGTGTGGAAATGAGCTCTAAGTAGGGTCCATATCCCAACATTGTCCAAACGAGTCGGCCGGTGACCTTACTCATATTAACCTACCTACATACAGATTACGTTTTCGAACAAGTAAGCGAATAGTTAACGATAAACTACCCTCTGTACTGTTATTAGTCTCTGATCTTCACCTTTTCTATTTAACAGGGCCACTTTTATCACATTCAGAAGTGCTTTCAATTACTATAGGATCGTTTTTATTTGAGATCGCCTCTCGGATATTTAATTTCATGATCTGGTTTTCATGAATATAACGTTTAAAAATGAAAGAGTTAAATAAAAATCTCTCAATTAAAATAACACTTTTATTATTCATTTGATCCGTGAAATATCTCGGTTCATTACTTTTACGTAATTTTATTACATTTGTTTTCTTTCTTTTTTTGTTGTTTTTATTTTAGACACGTTAAATATTATTTTAATATTCAACCTAATTAAGTATAATGTAAAGATAATTTATTGTTTTAAGCGGTAATTATTGTTGTCCTGTTTTCAGACATAGGTAATGGTTAACTATTTACTTATGGTTACGTTTCGAAAACACTTATAAAATATTTTCAACGAGGCCCAATACTGTATATACATAATAATATGTATCAATAAATAACACAAAAAACGTAATTATCAAATAAATGTCATAATGGGTAAGGCAATGAACTCTCATAATATATCAACTTTTATTGATAGTCTTTTATTACAAATATAGCAGTTTCTGGTGAGTTTTGATCAAAGCCGATAAACGTCCAAGGGTCAAGCACTCTTCATGTTGTTCGGCTAAAGTGGGGGTTATTGCTTCGTGATACGAACCAAGTTTCCGTGAAGGTCACGTAAAATGTCAGACTCATTTGTTTTTCTTTATTAAGCTTTTACACAAATCGTATAATTAAAAATAATTTTGTACAAAAAGCTGTAATCTCCAAGGAAACATTGTTATCAGAATGTCCAATTCATTATGATTTGACATTAATATATTACGAGTAAATACCGCTATTGTATTTGGAAATTAAAATATTTCTGTATTAAATATGGCACGTAGCCATGTCGCTTTAGTATTTTTATCCAATTTATAAAACACATAATTTTTTTGTTGAACAATACAAATACTCAATTCGCGATTAAAATTTATGTAAATTATACGTTGGTAAAATGGTTTACCATTATAATTTATTGGCATGAACAACAATTGAAACTTTTTTGTATTCATTTCATTCATCGCCATTTAGTTAAAATATCTATTTTATTGTAACGTACTCTAAATTAATATTTATTAAATAAATTACATTATTGTATTTGAAATACAAATGAGTAATAAAATACAGATAAGTAAATTAATTCGAGTGGTCTACAACAAATTTATTTGCATTCATTAATGTTTTTAGAGCTGAGCAAATACGCATGAACCTTTTGAAATAAAGCACATTTATTAACGTCAAATAAACAAAATGTGAGTTAACACGCGATTTTTAACCTTTTTTATTATTATTTTAGGGTTAATTAACTTACTTTATTACAAACATCTTAGTTTTTATTTGAACATTTTTAATAGCAACATGGACTGTTATAAATTATATTATTCCATGGTGACTATAACAAAAAAATGTCCTAAGTATACGAGTGCCGATACACAATATAGCTAGCAAGCATCATCTATCCCATTCACTAGTTTCATAGCCTCACGCTGAGTCTATTCAGGCTATGAAACTAGTCTGACATTATGCTGAGATGGCCACCTTTTTATGGACCAGTCAGGACATCTTTATTTTGTATCTCCTGTTTGTTAGTGAACAATTTCTTAGCATTATCCATGAACGCATAGAAATCAAATGCATCTTTTATAGTTTTCTTAATAAGTCATAGCTGTTAACTTGAAATAAAGTGTAATTTTTATCCATAAACTTATTACGTTGACAAACTAGACCGTCATAGCGAAAAATGTATTTACAAAGTGTCTATTAAAAATAAATGTGCTCATGAATTATGTGAAATATTTTTAGGACAACAAAGTCTTGTAGTGTATAGACTATGTACTCTTAAAAAGTAACTTTTTAAATTGCTATCATAACTCAACAGCCGCCGCAAGGCATTAGTCTGGCAACACTCTTAATGACATCGCTTTTTAAGAGTTAAAAACCTTTATAACGTAAAAGTAGTAACAGGACACTATTAAAGTATCATTACGGTAGGCGAACAATATACACTTACGAGAATATAAACTTCAATAAGCTGAAAGTCCAAAGTAAACCACATTTCCAAATTTATATTTTAGACAATATTAAATTGCCCAGAAATATCTCTACTCTTGAACTAGAAAGAACTGAATATATTTTTATGGACGTCAATATTTTTATAGTCAGTTATAAACAAGTTGTTTATCTAATTGTTAAGTCCTTTATAATATACACTAAGACAGAATATACAAGAAGATGTCGTAAGTTCCTACTTACGACATCTTCTTGTATATTCTATCTGAACACATGTACAGTAAGATTGCTCCCCAATTTAATGGTTCGCCATAGGAAGGGATTAATAGTTAATTGATTTAGATTGTTGGAAACTTGGCGACAACGACAACATAAACATTTCTATAATAAACAACGTTAAAATCAATGAAGGCAACATAATTAATCTGGCTGATATATTCAGGACTGATGTAAGCTGTAGTAAACAAGACGAGTTTGAACGTCGTTAGTCCCTACAGCTGCACTGATTGTTAACTGTACATTGCAAGCTAGGAGTAAACCGACGTACGAACGCTATAGCCCTTGATAATACAATTGGTAAACCAAATAAGACACTGTGACAGACTTCGCTTTCAAACAAATACACGAGGCACCAATCACTACTACTATCTATTTTTAGGAAATTGACTATTCATTTGGATGTTGTTCAAGTAAATAGTAATATGTGGCCGTCAGAAACATTTTTAATAAACAAGAGTATAATACCAAAATTAAGTAAACTCACTTGCGGATTACAAAAAGTTTTGAAAGTTCCGTTTGGGGTAAACATATTAATACAAATAACAAATTAATAAAAGTAAAGTGTTAATATTGTATTGGATGTTCCTGGCAAATTGTTTCGTATAGGCAATACACATGTTAATAAATAAATAATATTTATTGTCTGTATATAAACAACTTAAAAAAAATCCATTTATGTTAAAGCCGAAGCCAAATTATTCAAATACTCGTAAGTTGTAGCAACTTCCATCGATTATAACTATAATTATAAGAGACTCAAAAATAATAACTAATTATGTTAAAATATGCACATAGCTTCTTAATTCCAGAAGAGCTATTCAAGAATATTTTATACGAAAACACCTAACGGCTAAAAGAAATTAGTTTCCTCTTGTCGCATCTACTCAGCTTGTCTTGATTAATCTGGTACAAGTAAAGGCTATCTTAAAACAAAAGCGAACCTCCCCGAACCAAAAAAATGCCGGCCATATTTACATAAATACATCGAGGAAGTTCGTGCATTATTTTTAACGAGCAACAGAGATTGTGACGCTCAAAGGACGAACATGAAATGTAGGCGGTTCTTTGACATAGCTTCTTTACTAGCGCGTAAATTGCTCGGCCGGCGCGCCGTAATCAACCACCGGACTTAGGGTAGCCACACTACTTTAAACGATTTCACCAACTTTAGGGTACAGTTTCGATCTAAAATAATATTATTTTTCACAATTACAACAGTGATGGATAACTTACCAAATGGTGATTGTTTACTAAATTCATATTTACCTGAAACAATAATATTTTATATGAGGAGTAGGAGTAATTATCTAATTCAAGTAACGCCTACACTTTCTTATAATTACTATACACTATACAGAACGAGTGATTTTTAATGACTGTTTTGATGATGCAGCAGCTAATTAAAATATTGTAAACACTGATGAACTGATTGCAAAAAAGAACTAAAAGGCCAGACAGCAAGAGACATCAATAAACTAACGTGATATATGTATAGAAATGTATAAAAGTTGTATAATGGCATTATTTTCTGAGGCTGAAATAGGTATTACCTGTAGTTTATGACATAGTAGAATGAGCGTCTATCATTAGTGGCAGCCCTGGCTCAAGTCCACCTTATGTTAATCTAGAGAAGGACGATGAAGGCAAAATTGCAACTCGGCGATGATAAATTGTGCGGTAAATAGAAATGGCGCATGCAACGCTTTTATATAACATGATTTTCATGTTTGAGATCTTTATCGACCATTAACTGGTTCAAATAGCCATAGTTCACCCAACTATACGAAAACGCGATGTTTTAAAACCCAACGGGATTTACTGACCTCTTTTTAATTTTTTAAAAGTTTTCAGTTTGCATTTTAACAACTTTACGGTCTGGTTTATTGAAATTTAACTAAGTCATGTAATGGCGTCCGAAAGTTTGGAAGTAACTTCAAAACAGATTCAACGGCGTATAAATTATTTGAAAACTAACATTCGTTCACAAATTGTTTTGATAATCAAATTATAGTTTGTTTATTAACATTAGACATAGCTAGGTTAACTATTTTGACATTAAATATTTATAATTTAATGATAATATTTATGATGCGACACTTGACGATGCATAAGTTATCATACATGGACTAGAAATAAACCGATGACCGCAGTATAATAACTTGGTGGAAGCACAAAGTTTATATTCTGGTGCATTATCCGTAGACTCTCCCCCCCACCGGTGCCTTCACCCCCTCCCGGGTCTGGTACGCCCTGATATCACTTCAAATGATATATTTGGGGGCAGGTCCGCCTTTTTTCTTTGTTTGCACTAAATTTATCGCATTGTACGAGCAGATATGCTTCCTCCGGGACCTACGTGCGTTAGCCGCGGGAAACCACTCAGGCTTTGGTGAAAACGAAAACCTAATTCTGACTGGACGGATTTTTTATGTAAAGAATAATGGACGGTGTTTATATCACGCGAGGGAATAGTTTTATGTATTACATACCTTACTATTTGATGACCAATATGGATTGGACTGAAATTACATTAGGAGCCATAGAGGTTTATTGAATATTACTGACTAAAGCTAGAGGAATTCTATAAAGTCTATAATCATACAAAGTAAACGTTAAAATATACGCCAGTGTTATTTATACAGGTGAAGTCCCAACATGGTTTGTAATTGCTGGTCTTAAGTACACATAAAATAAAGTTAAATACCGCTACGTACAAAGCCGTTGACTACAATATTCAACCCTGAGCCGATCAATAGTCTTTATTCAACAATTAATCATCATGGAAAAATCCAGCTGAGCAAAATTGATTTATTAAAGCTTCTTTTGTTTGGGTCATCGCTTTTAATTGGTTTTCAATCCCCTTCCGTTTATTTAAAAGCCTTAAGTCGCGCCAACTTGACAATAAGTAAATGAAACTCTTTTTAAATATCCTTAAATCAAAGATACCTTACCATTAAGAGGTACTCGATTAATAATAATTTGTGTGGGACGAAAGAGTCAAAGTAGAAGGCGTCACTACTCCAATTCAACACGTGGGTGTAGTAAAAGCTTTCTATGGGAAATTTTCTTAGATATTATTAATTTGAAGATATAAAACTTGATTATAAAAAGAACAAAATACATTAAATTAACTAACACAATCTTATAAGAACACTCTGTGTTAACCAATGCACCATACTGTCGAGCCAACTAAAACCGCATTGTCCAAATCTGATAGACAAACAATAAATAATTATAATATATTCAATAAAAGTTATACATTGTTAAGATTTGAAGTGATTGACGTAGGGTTTAAGTAGACGTTAAGGCCTCCAACAATATCTTTTGACTAAAGCCTAATTTAACTTTACAAGATAAAATGATAAAGCCATTAATATAAAAGACCGCCCAGAAGAACGAACCCAATGAGCGCAAGGAAACTTTTTTCAAGAACTTGTGCAATAAACAGTTCATTACTGACGCTCTCCTTAAGCCTTCTAAATAAACCTGAATGTTTATGGAAAGGTAAAATACTGAGCCTATCGGTTCACCACAATTATTCGACGAGTTAATTTTAAAATCTTTTCATCTTTCTTCAGTGCGTACTTTTCTTAATTTGAAACTCGTATATCTAAAATAAAATGTGTATAGAAAGGGATAATGTAAAATATAGTACCTAATTAGCATTTTAACACATTTGCATCTCAATCCTTACCTCTAAAGTAACAAAACCGCTGCTTAACATAAATCTTCAAAGCGCTTGTATTTCGCTTAAAAGGTATCTTAAAATTCAATGTTAAATATAAATACTAAATGATTTTCAGACTCATAAATAGTAGAAATTTTTCAAACATAGAGTCGAAATAACTAGGTGCCGTGTAGTGTCGTTAAAGTTTGAGATTGGACCTAGATTAAAAACTATTGGCTAACGAAGTTGGTTTAATTAAAAATGGCTACCTGTCACCTTGGGGCGTCCTTAAGCGACCCTACTGTATTAATATATGCTAATATAAATATTATTATCTGATCACTGGGTCATTAAGTAACAAGGGTTTTAATCATACATCTTCATTGTGCTTTCTTTACGCAATGTATTTAAAAGTGAAAACAATCGTTATAATAGGTAGTCGTTGTACTAAAAATTCTAACCTAATATCTCTTAAACCATTTTTTTTTAAATATAAGAGAAATTATTATACTATCCATCACTTCTTCGTTTTATCCATGGGTAATGTAAATGACCACTTAGAAAAATCTCACAGATATCTGCAAAAAAAAAGGAAATTTTAACAAAACACGACTCTGTGTACCTACCTAGTGCCAAGTCAATGATTAGCTATTACGCTAACTGTGTATGTGCATTACAAAACACAGTTACAAAAGTGTAATCCACCATTTATTTTCTTAGGGTCAAAGAAAATCATTCTATCCTAGTCTCAAGTTACATCTTTTACGTGACTACCTCGAGACAAAACTAGCGTAACTTCAAATCCCAAGTATTTATTTTAGATACCCTTCGTAAATATAATATGTTATAACATATGATCACATTTGGCTCGCAATACTTAAAGCTCATGCTGTGAGGTATGCTACTTGGCAAATGCAAGACTTAAGCAATTAAATACGAAGTACTCGTACCTAATTTAGCACCCAGAGTCGCTATTACCTTATTAGTTCACTTATTTTTTTTTAAAGAATAACTTTCACCGCTCGATTTTGAGAGCTTTTTTAACACCATTTTGTACATATGTCTGAAAACAAATAAAATGATTCTTATTCTAATTCTTTTTGTTTCTTTCTTAATTTTCTTCCTACCAGCGACGGTTCAGTGAGTAACTGTTGTATCATCGTGTCCAAAGATGGTAGTTCTAATAAGCAGATCAAAGGTATTAGCAAAGTATGAAATTTCCCTTTACATAAAGTGATATGATTGTCAAACCTGCGTCATAGAACTTTCCAAAACTTCCGACATAGAGAGCGGTAGAAATATTTTGTGTTAACATGGATTTATATTTAATTAATATTGCAATTTCGTTTATATTCAGCAGGTATTTTCCTTTACAACCCCGTCTGAATCAAGGAAATATCTGTAATACAATATTTATTGGGTGCTATGATTATGTAACTTTAATCTTAGTAAGATGAAGTCATTCATTCAGGGCGACCCAGTTTCTTGAGGTTCTTTGTACTGCCGGTACCTCAGAGATTCAAAGATGACCGCACAATTTAGCACATTTGACATAGTTTGATAATCGATGTTCTATTTAGTAACCCTTGGATAGTTTACTTCCTTTACAATAGAACTACTATACAGATATCTCTAGCTTAAAGGGTATCAATACAGCCAAGTATAATTATAGACTTAGAAGACGCCTATTTATAAAACTGCTTTGTTAAGGGTCTATTTAAAAGAGGTCTGGTAGTGAAAAGTTGGTTAGATAATGTAACAATCAAATGAAAACGACTACAACAACGTCATTTAGTTGGTAAGGGTAAACTGGTAATAAACCCACGCCCCCGTATCACCATGTATAAGTATCCAATAAGTTAACTTAAGGCAGAGGTATGCGGATTTAAAGAGAACTAAAATTCTATTCCTTGCACAGAGACTATTGTTATTTTATTTGACAATAAAGTTTAGTGATTGTAAATATTTGAACATACAACCAATTTATTAAATCTATATTTAGTCGGTTAGCGGGTCAATATAAATTGTACGTATATTTTATTGAACTGGTGCCTGTTTGAAATAGCAAAAGGGAAGGTTAAACAGTGCAGGGTGGAAAAGTTTTGGAATAAAAGTTGAGCACCGACAAGAGCATGGTTGGAAAACGCAGTATTCGATTGCTTGAGTACCTTTCAGTGTAAAGATAATCATCCAATCATTGATGTTACAAACATAAGTATCTACTTATTAACTCAATAATACACTAAAGTGTAACAATTTAGAAGTAACAAGCTTGTTTAGTCGTTAGTTTTAATGCAGTGTATTATATTAGACGTCGACCCCACTTGGGGCATGCTCTGGGGATAGTTAATAATAATGCGATTAGAGTAATAATCTTATTATAACAAAGACGTTTACAAACTTGTAGTCGAGTGTTTAAGTTGATAAAGTGTTCTTAATAAAGTTTAGTTCATCTCTAAATGTCTAGCCCTCACTTGATTATTAAGTGATAGATAATAGTGATAATGACTACAGCCTAGTAGTACAAAAGCTTTTTAAGCTTAAACCAGATGTAAAAAAGTTAAATGTATAAATAATGTAGTAAAGTAATAGTTCACATAACTTTTATATCTGTTTCCTTGTTAATTTCATGAATCAATATGTTTTTACAAAACAATAACAAAATTCTCTAATAACTGTGTCAAGAAAACTAAAATACCTACCGAAAAATGTAATACTGAATTCTAAAATTAACTTTGCTAAAAACATGTTGCATTAACTGCACAGTCAGAGTCGATTAGCAGCAGGTTTAGCCTACTTTTCCTTAAGAATCGTTCTTCCAGAAATGTTAATAAAGCTGGCTTCGTTCCTATCCTCAGGCTGGCGCAGATTACATTGGAAATCATTACGAGGTCTATGGAAGGAGTTGGCTGCTGTCCAGGACCCATCAGGCATGACACAAAATCTACCTGTGTAGGTTTCCAAGCATAAAAATAGTGTGACAACTGTTCTGATAAGAATAATACGATCACTTTTTCCAATGAAATACTTAGTATGATAGTTCTTTGTTATTAAGATATTAAGGTAGGACAGTTTAAGATATTATTATGCTCTGAAAATCTGAACTTTTATACATTCATTCATGGACTGCTAGATAAGTTACTATTTAAAACAATTGCAAGAATCAAGAAGTAATTCCATGGTCTTATACATTGTAATTTGCACAACAACGTATTAAACGAGCGTTTATATGTAGACTGCTATACAAAACGTAGAGAGTAAATTTGGTCTATTTCCCAGATATCGTTGCCTAGTATCAGAGCAATCAAGCATCCATCCATGATCCGAGCAAAACCCAAATTATATTTTCAATTGGACGCGTACAAACACATCCGATACAAATTCACTTTCGGTCTAAACATTTTGCTCCATCGATAGCACATTCACTCGCATGCAATACTGCAACGGTTACCGTGCAAACGGTGCTACTGAAAATTGGCTCGACAATTATCGATGGCTGCAATAAACTCGCAATGTTCCACAATAAAACTCAGTAAATTCGCGATAGTTACGCGTTTATGTCGGTCGCGTCTGTCGGGACTGTCGCGCGTCGCGTCGCGGGGCAACACACACACACATACACGGGCGTCTAGTTAGACTTTCAATGCTTTTTGAATTTATTGCACTTACAAAATTTAGAAGAATTACAACTTGGAAACTATTGTTTTTACTTAACGTAAACAGTCAAATATTAAAAAGTGCATCAAATCTATTAACCTAATTTGATTTCTATTTAAAATGAGACAGTTAATTATTATTTTATTCATAAGGTATTATATCGAAAACACTAACTTCTTCTATGGAATACTTACTATTAAAAATTTTATCCCTAATTCAAATAACAAATCTATATAGCTGTGCAAAGGTATCAAACACATTAACATCCAGAGTTAGAACAATTCTAAGTCAGAGCAAAGAACAAAACCCCTGAAATATTGAGACAACTAAACTTCAGCATTCTGAATGTAATGGAAGTGAGAAGACAGTTATTTTCAAATAATAGCAATTTCAGCGAATTGTTCGGTGTACAAAGTTGAACTAATAAAGTAATAGTTAGTTAGACAGAAGCCCGGCGCAGCGTATACTCCGGGAAGAGCTAACGAACAAATGCAGACGTGTATTCAATAACAAATGTATCCCATTACCGGCAGCACAATGTTCTACCGCTGGGGGAACTCTATTGTGTACTAGTTAAAGTTCAAATTGGTTCAAATCGATTGCAATCGTAAGTTTGTAAGTAACAATAGCGGATCCCGGCCGCTCCTCCAGTTATTTACGACGAAACTTGGTTGAACCGGAGCACCGGGCCCGAACACAGGTACCTCTGTCTGGCCAACTCACCTTAAAAATCTTACTGTAAAATGAGGTAACAGATCTGCGTCTTTATTCAGAATTCGCTGAAATTTTAAAAGTTAAAACGAACGGAATTCTTGAAGGTTCTCATTCTTTTCAAGAAAAGACATTTGGTTAAATCGTCTTTATATCTTACTCTTTAGTTATGTAGCTCTGGATGCAGTTTTGTTTGAATTTAATGTTATTGTCTTTATATTTGTACATATTTGTTACTGCACTTTGTCCATTGGCTTTCAACTTACTTTTGTTATTTTTTAAGTAGATAAAACACTAAGCAAGTAGATAAGGTACTTAGTCTATTGGGATATCATGAACATAACAATGCACCTTCTTAGTTGTACTGTTCTATTTGATTATAGATACGTAGGTAATTATGTCAGATAACATCATGGAGACCTTTAAAGAGTTGTCAAATCTCAAAAATGTAAATAAGAGTCCAAACCATTATCCTTAGTTCAGTATGTGGTACATACGTAAGCGTGTCACCCATTCATCTGGTATTGACTATGGCTGTAGACATTCGGGTGTTATTGTTCCATTTCCGAACGTACGTAAATCAAGCTTAACCGACTCGGGTTTGAGGTTAACTTCAAGGTTATTATTAATTGACGTTGATTGATGATTCGCAATTCAAGAATCGAAGTATCGACTCCTTTGATCAACATCGGGCTCCACAAAGCTCTTCCGACAAAGAACTGTCAATAGCTGTCGAGGAGCTCCTTTTTGAACAAGAAATATTACTCGAACACTATAATCCTACTAATTCACAAGTTATATCAAAACCTAATCCACCAAGTTAAGGTTGATTATTGAATGTAGATAACTATTAAGGAATGTAACTAAAGCGTCGAACATGAATTATTTATTGGGAAAATATGTACGAAAACAATTGATATAGTCTGATATTTGTTGTAAAGATTATTGTTCGCAATTTCGTTCGAGGAAAAGATACCTAAATCATGAACATATATTTTAATGTTCAATTATATAAGCCACAAGTATATTTCATTGTGTACAATTGTATATAAGTGATTTAAACAGATTTTCGGGATTAAAATTAGTTTGTACATGATTTGACCTTATTTTTAGGTATAATTTGATTTTCTAAATTTAATGAAATAGTTTGTTTCTTCTTTTAATAATAAGAGACTTCTATACACTATGTTTGTCAGTCCATTTAAACGGTTTTGTATAATATAACATTAACTATAAATATAACTGTAAATAAATAAACTAAAACAACGTACAAATCCTGAAATGAAATCTTTATTTGCACAATTAAGTAGTTATTGTACACAGAACCATTTCGTAACTGTCGAGCAGGCATATGGTCCGGCCATTTTTCTCCGAAATGGAGGCGTAAGATAGGATTGATAGGCGTGCCATTTAGAAAGTGTCCCCCGGCTCGTTCCTCGCTTAATTAGTGGGAGCCAGGTCCTTGCGACGTGAACTGCGCACCAATTACCCGTGTTGCCTTTACTTACGGACTATCTTTGCAGTTTGCTACACTCATGATGTTTTTAAGCCGTTCTTTTTATTACCTTTGCAGTTACTGAATCGTTTGGATTGTTTTAGATAAATGTACTTTAAATTAAAATTATAAAGAAAATTTATTTTGATGCAATGGTTAAAGCTAAATAAATTGAAAACTACTCATCATTCCCCTGCCCTTATCCCAATTTTATTTGGGGTCGGCGCAGCATGTCTTCTTCTTCCATACTTTCCTATCAGACGTCATCTCACAAGTAACACTCTTCGCAGCCATATCGTCTTTCACACAATCCATCCATCGTTTCTTTGGTCGTCCTCTTCCCCTATATCCATCCACACACATGTCCAACACCTTCCTCACCACATGACTCTCATTCCTCCGCATAACATGCCCATACCATGACAGCCGGCTGCCGCGTAGTTTTTCTGCTACCGGTGCCACTTTCAAACTTCCTCTTACATACTCATTTCTAACTCTATCCGCTCTCGTAACACCACACATTCCTCTTAACATTCTCATCTCTGCTACATGCAATTGTCTTTCATTCATCCCTTTTGTGGGCCAACTCTCTGATCCATACAAGACGGCAGGTCTAATCATGGTCTTATAGATCTTCCCCTTAAATTTAAGGGGAATGTGGGGGTCACAGATGGTTCCCGTGACCTGCCGCCATTTCATCCATCCTATGTTAATTCGGTGCTTGACCGCCCGATCTACTTCGCCATCGCTTTGGATGCACGAACCGAGATACCGGAAGTCGGAGCAGACTGGAAGGCGCACTCCATCAAGCGCTATGGCTTCAGGACTGGAGAGACCGCCGAAATCGCAGAACATGTATTCTGTCTTGGTTCTGCTGATTTTCAAGCCAACACTCTCCAGTTTCTGTTGCCAACACTCCAATCTGCTCTGGATCTCAGGTCCATCCTCCCCAACCAGAACAATGTCATCGGCAAACAGCATGCACCAGGGTGCCTCTTCCTGTATGTCCGCCGTCAAGGCGTCCATAATCAGTAGGAAGAGGTAAGGACTTAAAGCCGACCCTTGGTGCAAGCCTACCGCCACACTGAACTGGTCGGAGTTGCCAGCAGACGATCGGACGTAAGTACTGGCTTGCCTGTACATAGCACGAATTAACTCTACATACTTCCCAGGTAAACCTTTCTCTTTCACGGCCCACCACAACACTTCTCGAGGCACCCTATCATACGCTTTTTCGAGGTCAATGAACACCATGTGCAAGTTCTTGTGGACACGTCTGTACTTCTCGCACAATTGGCGGAGTGCAAAGATGGCGTCCGTTGTCCCTCGACCTGGCATGAACCCAAACTGGTTTTGGGTAATCTCACTCTCTTCTCTCAATCTTTTCTCTATCACCTTTTCCCATACTTTCATAGTATGTGACATGAGCTTAATTCCTCTATAGTTGTTACAATCCTGGACATCCCCTTTATTTTTGAAGATGGGTACCAGCGAGCTAGTACACCATTCTTGTGGGATGTCTTCTTCATGTAACAACTTATTGAAAAACGAAGTCAGCCACATACATCCTTCATACTTTAACACCTTCCATACTTCAACTGGTATTTCATCTGGTCCCAAAGCCTTTCCATCTTTCATACTTTTAACTGCTGTTATAACTTCATCCACGCTAATTTCTCTTACCAATCCCTTATTTACATGTGCCTCTTCGAGTATACCATTCCAATCATTCTCTTCGTTCATAAGCTTTTCAAAATACACCTTCCATCGCTCTTTTATGTCATCATCTTTACACAATACCTTACCAGACTCATCTTTCATACATTTCATATGTATTACATCTCTCGCTCGCCTTTCTCTCACTTTCGTTATTCGGTAGAGTTCTTTTTGGCCAATAGGGCTATCCAGGTTCTCGTATAACCTCTCCTGCGCCCTAGCCCTGGCAACTGCTACCACCTTCTTTGCCCTCTTCTTGCATTCATTGTAAACTTCCTTTTTGTCATCTTTCAAACTTGCATTCAAAATTTCTACACCCTGCCATTCTTTAAACGCCAACTTTTTCTCTCTTAGGGCGTTTTGTACCTTTTCATTCCACCACCATGTATCCCTATCTATCAGACCTTTACCTTTCGACTCTCCACACACATCTTTTGCGACTTCTCTTATGCACTTTGCCATCTCACTCCAGCATTTATTTACAGATTTTCCTTCCATCTCACTCATTTCCGTCATCTTGTCCACAACTTGACTTCTAAACATACTAGCACATTCTTCCTTCTCTAACATACGCCATCGTGTCTTTGGAGGGGGGCGGTTTTTCCTGTTTTTAGGCGAGACACTTAGTTTGACCTCCAAAACAATCAGCCTGTGTTGGGTAACTAGAGCTTCGCCTGGCAGCACTTTGCAATTTTTGACACAGCATAGACTCCTTCGCTTTATTAGGAAATAGTCTATCTGTGTCGCGTGGTGGCCACTTTTGTATGTTATAAGATGTTCCTCTTTTTTCTTAAACCACGTGTTTGTTATAGCCAGGTCGAAGGCACAGGCAGCTTGTAGCAGTGTCTCGCCGTCTGCGTTTCGGTTACCGAATCCCCAACCACCATGCACTCTCTCATATCCAACACTCTCTCTTCCTACGTGTCCATTAAAATCACCACCTATATAAACTTCCTCACTGTCCTGCACATTCATCATCAAGCAGTCAAAGTCCTCCCAAAATTTCTCTTTTACGCTCTCCTCACAACCTGACTGCGGTGCATATGCACTTATTACATTTAGAGTGACGCCGTCCACAATCAGTTTAACCGCTATCAATCTATCATTCATTCTTTTAACATCAACCACACTTTCTTTCAACCTGTTATCTAAAACTACCCCCACACCATTTCTCTTGCCGTCACTACCACAATAATAGAACTTATATCCTTCCCCTATCTCTCGAGCCCTTTCACCCTTCCATTTTGTCTCTTGCAAACACGCCACGTTTATCCTTCGCCTTTTAAACACATCCGCTAACTCTCTTCCTCTTCCAGTCATCGTTCCCACATTCCAACTCGCACACTTCAACCTTAATTCTTTCACACTTTGGACTCGCCTCTTACGTCGCACCCGCCCGTTTAGATGCGACAACCCTTGTCCATTTCCCACAGTAGCCGGGTGCTGCCCCTGTGCGTCGCCTGTGGGGTACGCCCTAGCCCTATCGCTCACTTTATTTATACTTTTCATGCTGCTAGTGGTTTTGGCTATATTTTTACGACCGGCCGCCTGCCTGACGCCAACCCTCCTTGGGAATGCTGTTGTTGGTGGTTTTCCCCCACCAATAGGTTGACCCGAAGTGCTAGGTGATAGGCACCGGGTCGTGGTATCCCTTAGTCGCCTCTTACGACACCCACGGGATGAGATGGGGTGGTGACATATTGTATTCTTAATCCGTCACCACACGGAAATAAATTGAAAACTACTATTGAAAGAAATTAAAATGTAGATTCGTTTGTATTTGATTTAATTTTATTTTTAGTCTTGATTTGACATTGTTTAGTAATTTTAGATACTTTAAGTTCCTTTTAAACAATATTATACAGAATACGTGAATACTACTCTGTTTAAGTTTATCTAGAAATAGAGTTTGTGTAAAATTGATTCATCAGCTTATCTGGTTTAGGCTGTTCATTATCTTGCTACGTTAAAACCTACCGAGATTTTGAAAGACTTTTGATTTGTCACGTCACCTACATAAGAACACATAACATAAAACGAAGTAAAAAGTAACAAACTCTGACTCAAAGACATCTAAGAGAATGGGATCACCACACTTCAGTTTTCAAGGTGCAGCTGGAAAAATCGCTTGTTATACCATCAGCAGCCGATTGATACCTGACCCACTTGTGAAGAGGCCCGGCTTCGTTTTAATTACCGCGGACTACCCTCTAGGAGGGGTTGGCCGCCACTTGACACGGCCTCCGGCTAGGGTTGATACTGGAATTGATCCAAATATTTGGCAAGATAAAGATTGGATACGCTTCGCTACGTTTTATAACCCTTTCAATTTGCTACCAGGAATTTCAGAAAGTTATTTTATTCTTTTCTTTTTACGATTAGGTATGATTGTAATAGACAATTTGGTAAAAATATTAATTGAACAATTTCACAAAAGTGATTTCTAAACTAAAATATAAAAGCTATTGATACTCAATAGAAAACAACTGTAAATATTCATTCACGTATGCATACACTAAGAATTGCATTGATAACATCAAAAATATAAAATACCTAAATCTTAAGAAGAATCTTCAGCAGAGCGTACGATTTAAGTTTAGAGGAGGTAGTAAAGTGTAATAATGTATGGGCAAGCATATAGTGCAGCTCTAGTTACTGCGGCCGGCTTCATGCGCAGATTTACTCTGATACAAAATGTACTGAAAAATTATTACTGTAACCCACCCACGCTCCATGTTTGCTTACAGAACTTGTCGAAAACTACAGGTTGAATTTTATATGGATATGTTTCATGTTTCTGGATGCACATGGACTATAAACACAGCGTATTTAAAGTTATGAAGTCATTGGCTATCCTTAATAGCTCATAGCTCATTTATTTTCTCAATATTATGTTACAAAATAACAACTTATTGACGTCGGTTTATAACTACTTAATCAACAGTGCCTTATACCACACAAATCAATAAACTAAAAGTACTACCTCAATGTTCCAAAATTTTGCTCTTACGTAGGTACTTACTGGAAAAGTTTCCTCTGCGGTGTAAGATAACAAATGCACATACTCGTAGAAGTATTTCATAATTTTGAAGGATGAATATCGAGTCGACGAAGACGACAGAGTAGCACGACACATATTAAATTATTATTTGTCACATTCATGCGAGCAATGCATCAACCGAATGCTATTCCCCTAAAAATCTAACTTCAAGTACCTAACTACCATTAAAAATGCATAATATGTAATTGCGAAACATAAAAATTGTAAGAAGGCCCAATCATTTCCCGTATAGTGTGTTGCAAACATAACAAGTATATTTCGTCCCCGTAGTAATTAAAACTTTCCCAATATTCAACAAGCTGTTCAACCATGGATACAATAAGTATGCAAACCTCGTACGGGTTCAGGATATTAACCTTTTATTTTTGTCAGTTCGCATCCAAGTACTACTATTGCCATTTTGCAAACATTTGCCTTATAGGTCTAAATTTTTGAAAATCAGGTCTATATTACTAGTTTCTAAATGCTTTTATTACGATCTAACTAATTTGCTCGATCGAAAAAAACAACTCATTTATTGAAGAATAAGATTTATTATAGTATCTACTACTTCTTGTGTAAACATAGAAAGTCTTGCTAATTAATTCCTCATCTCTGATCCTGTAAATGGAACTGAACAGATAAAACGCTCATTCAGGTTTAAAGCGTGCTATAATTACTGGCCGTCTTTGTCTGTGTTTAGCGAATACAGTTACATTACTTACACAGGCACGCCTTCTCTATTCGCATTAAGTTATCTCACACGTTTATTATTTAAGTCATAACTAACTTTAGTAATCACGATTTTTACATGTCATCTTATGTCATATAAATTGTATACTTATTGTTTAATAAAAAATGAAAAATGATTGAAATAAAATGAAAAATGACCTCCTAGAAATAAAAAATATTAAAAGTGCATCAGATGTACTGAAATGCAATTTCAGATGTCATGTAGGTAAAGGTAGCTGAACCTGGATTAAATTTATACATTTAAATTGAATTCAAACTTTTCTATCTTCGTTTGCAGTGATCTTGGGTATTTATACGTTTGAAGTAGCCAATGTAAGTTATAAGTATTGTAACATGCAAGAAGTAAGTTAATCTCATGAACCATCCGGGTGATTTACAAAGCAGCCTGAGTTCTAGTATTTATGCAACCCACCAAGATTCTCCTCCTTCCCCTGGATGTCTCCCCTGGATGTCCGTTGCGTCCTGTACATACATATCCATATGCCTTAAAATGCTTGTTTGTAAATCTTTGCAACATAACGCCTAAATTGTAATGCAAATATTGCTTGAAAAATATTTATTACAAATTAAACGAAATCTGTTAAATTATATACGCATTTAAACTTCCTTCATAATAAACCTGGTACGCTTATGTTTGTATTGATTAGTTAATTCAATATTACATAAGTAGGATCCCGAGTTCCTCAACTTATAATTACAGGGAGATTTATTAGAAGACATTATGACAGCGCCGCGTCGTACCAGCGGCCACACCAGAGGGAACAGAGAAACCAAGTGATTTAGATGAATCACTGTACACAATAAACAAAGGAAATACATTATCTGGGAGGGAAGACTGAAACGAGAGCGGGGGTAGGCCCCTACCTGAAAAATCCATTGAAAAGGAAAAAAGCGGCCGCCTTGAACAGGGGCAATGGGGTGTCTACTATGTGTACAATTAAGCTAAACGAAGCTAGATAAGTGAGAAATTTATCACTCAGCGAAATGGGCCAGTGAATTGTTTTATAGACGTTGTTGTTTAACTTGGAAGATATAGATGTGAACGATTTGTACAATACACTTGAGCTTTCACTTACAGAAGAGTGAGCGGCCAAAGCGATAGGTTAGATGAACTCAATATTATTTATTATGTCTAACCTAGTCATGTTATGATATGTGGGTGTTTGAGTAGTAAATCCGTACACAATTAAAAAAAAATTATAATATTTCGATTGCATTCATATTCACTGATATTTCAAAAAGTATGCAGAGTTCCCACTCACCCCTATTCTGAAAAATTATGTCACAGGAGTTAAAATTATTAAAACTCCCTTAGACTATATTCTTTTGGTACACCTTATTTATTTTGTGCATAGCATGTCACTATACACACCTACCTTTAACTAATCATGGATCAATAAAGACTTAAACAGCAATTTCTACAAACGCATGATGTCAATGTGCAGTGCTTGCAACATCCACACGTCACTAAAGACACGGGACATTACTCCGCTCGTCAAGTGATTTACTCGCGACGCACGACCGATTATTGCCGACTCATGAATACTATGACTTATGACGAGCGGCGACCACTGTTTATAATTAATAGTCTGTGCTAATGCATAATTTCACATGTTTTCTGAAACTGTTGTGCTCGGTAATAGCCATACTGACTAATGATGTGGATGCTTAATTTATAATTATAATTGTAGCAAACACAGTATTATGTGTTATCTGCAAAACGATGAATCGCATCTGTGATTTTTAAAAGCCCTAATCTGGTCCTAAAGCACCCACGAAATGATATGGTAGAGACAATGTTTTCTTACTGCATCGACATACGGACAACTAAATCTTAACTTTAAATATATTTTTTCCTTACTTTCACACTACGTACAACCCTTGAAACCGTCAAAACGTTTCCTGAAAGCAAAATTCACAATAATTCAGAGCTACGAAATTATTTTATCCAAAGGCCTCATGATGTTCCATTAAGGGAAATGAACACATATCCGAAATAAAACAGCATTCAATTAAAAAGGTCGGACGTAGACGAGTGCGGCAGCGGGCGCGGGCTCGACCGCGATAACGCGCGTCAAACTCGACCATTGTTCACTTTTATCTCGAGGGGCTTTGTTTCATTTGAGGCCTTTTATTGGTTGTTGGGGTGTAAAAATGCGGATAGAAATTCGCCGCGGTCCCGTTCGATGCTATCCACGTCCGGCCCAGATAATGAGACGGTCGAAAAGCCTACTGCGCTTAGGGTTGCCCAAATTACACCAAGTTTATAACGTTAAACCAAATTTTAGGCCGTAATCGAACCCATTGTTTTAGGGAGATTTCAAATTAGGACCAATTTCTAAGCAAACAGTTAAATGTCTCATGAGATTTAGCAAAATATATTACTACAGTTGCAATACTCTTGTGGTTTGTTAGGATATACAACGTTACGCAGCCAGCCCTGATTGTGTAGGGCCGTGTTATTGTACATTCAATCTTCACCAATTTAGGAGCTCCGTTCGTTTCAGCTTCTTTCATTCTTCTATATACGTTTACACCGGTCCAAGTGTTGATTTGAAAACGTGCACGGCTAGTCAACTCGTCTCGTTTGTATTACTTATTGGGTTCGTCCTTGGAGGTTGTTACGAGTACTATATTCCCGCTCGTTTCAAATTATTCTCGCATTGTTCGAAAGTTGCTTTTATTCGGTTATGGAACTGTTCAATCAAAGTTTTTCCAATATACACTTAGGAGCAGGCGAATATATTTGCGTGTTGTAATGTCTTTGACCTTCTTCTTGTATGAAGACGAGTTATTGTTCCATTTTGACTAAATATATACTTAAATCTGTCTTCATTCTGTAAGTAATTGATTTTCTTAGAATCTAAACAATATACAGAATCTACATAATTATAAAGTATCGAATATAACTAACAAAAGGCATTAAATTAAATTGTTGGTTTCACTACCATACTAGTCTAATCTGTATCGTTCTGAAATGTTCATGGTTCTACAGTACGTTTTTTAAATAACAAATTCTTTACACCTTTTAATATTAGTATTGACTCTCATAAACTACAAATTCCCTTGTAAGCTATAACTAAACATGTAGCCTTACAGATACTCGTATAACATTTTGAGTTAATTTGTATTCCATTACTGGTCAGTATTCACCGCCCAACAGCGCCTATAATTTATGTCGCGTGAAGAAGTGCCATCACAATGAGCAAATTTGTTCACCATTATACTAAAACCTACAGCTGGATTATTTTGGCTTATTTATTGTTATGTAGTGTCCTATAATGTGACAGTTATGTAATATTTCTTTTTTAGTATTTAATTTAGTTATTAAGGTGAAGTTTATTAAATTGTTGAAAGCATGAGAAGCAGTATCGACGTTTTTATCAGTGTTTGTAATATCAACAGGTAAACTTAATTTACAAGAAATAGGTACATAACATGAATATGGATGCTTAGTCCCTATCGCTCTGTTTTTTCCGTGTCTTAAAGCACGTGAGCGAGCACCAAGGTTTAACAAGATGACGGTGTAATCGCCTCTACACGCAATAATATTAAGGTAAAAGCTACGAGAACCTTGATGTGATGCCTGGGGCTAAATGTAGCTGTAAGTTACTTAAAAATAATTGCATTTTGAGTTCAAAATAGCCAGAGTATTGGACCCATCTTGCACTTTACTCCTGGGTGTGTTAGTATAATTTATTCATAAATCTGGTTATTTTTGAGCTTGTTTCTTTTTCGTGTGTTTCATTAACTTGTCAATGTTTGTTAGTTAATTAGTTAACTTATTTGGCGACAACTATAACGTCCAGCATATAAATCAGACAGTCTTTATGAGAAATTTTTAAAGAATTCATACATTTTCATCCCACCACGTGGAATTTAGTTCGTAGGTCGGTTTGTATTAAGAACAATGCGGTAGGAAAATCATACCTAATTTAATTAAAAACCTTTTGTGTTACCTTATTCGTAGTAGAGCTACAATACAACACAAAGATGTTATGGAAGGTAACAAAACGTGGAACAAATTGAATCAAAACGATACATTATGTATAAGACACATACATAATAAATCGGTTACAAGGAAGACAATAATATTATTTTACCATTACTCCAAATTTTACATCGAAGTAGCTAAAATGAATGTGTACCTATGAGGGGTATAAAAACTGACATGTAAGATGATATGGGTCAAAGATAACCTGGTAATGTGTGTCACTTAACTGTCACCTGTCAGTTTTGTCGTACGAGATATTGATGGGACACAAAACGATGGGTCACTCCATGTAGAATATAATGGAAAATTGTCGGAAATGTAATCAAAATAATAGCCATTCAAATATAGGTCAATAAACCGCACTTTTATTATAGCATCTAAGTATAAATTATATTTTTATTTTATCTAAGGGTTTGCATCAAACAATCTTTTACTTGCTTCTAGTGTTTTTTTTTGTCTCGGTATACCTAATGACGATCCTCTTACTGGCAAAATTAATCACTATAATAATATTTAATAATTACACATTTATTTATTTTTATAAAATAAAAGAACAATGCTCAAAAATGTATGGACACCGTCCCCACTTTGTAGCACTTTAAGATATTATTATGTGTTAATCGAAAGGTATTAGTCATCTCTCCATTTTATTGTATGACAGCAAAGCTCAAATGTGTATCCGAAAAAAGTTATATCGACTTGAAGAAACCGAAATCAGTCACAATTATGTTGCTGTTTATTGTACTTTTTTGATATGATAGCCAATAAAATACATAGTTAACAGTGTAGAATATAAGAAAAATATAAAAGATTATTTATATTTATTATTACGGGCCGTATATGCCCAATAAGCCGTTTTTTTTTTGTGAGCACGAGTAGTTTGCCTCGCTGTGGGGCGAATGGCCCTCAACCTAAGACATTTAAGTGTCATGCTTCAGGGGCGCCCCCTGTGGGGTACGAACCTCGGCCTGGACCGTCACCGACTAACAGGATGTGCGGAAAGCACGCCCTCCAGGAGCGATTCCTGCCTCGGCGACGAGGACAGAACCGCGGACGTGTTGTTGTGACTTCGCGAGCCGTATGAGCTCTACGTTGAGCGATCGCGATCCTATCACCCGACTCTTCGAGAGCATGTCTAGGTCTACTAATTTTGGATATTCTAGAGGGGATGTACCCGGATGCCTCAACCACTAGTTGGTTGGGGTGAGTAGCAGCCGTTTCGAAGTAGCGACGGGAACAGAGTTTCATGTGTTGCTGGATGGTTGGCAACTCGAGGTCGATATGGAGATCCTCGTTACGCATAAACGACGGTGCTCCCGTCGTGTCTCTGGCGAGACAGTTTGGCTCTTTTCGGGGTTGACTGTTATCCTCCATTGCTGGAACCAATCGCTGAGGGCGTTGGATGCAGATTCACGAATGAAGAATGAAATAAATCCTGTCTAGTCACAATTTGTCTGTTGCGTCATTGAAGCCATAAACGGGAGATTTAAACGTTATTTTAAAATGTTCAATTTAAAATGTGTGTGTGAAGACACAGACTTCCGAATTGCTGGCGCGCTTCTCAATACATTAGGGGAGCCTTTTCATGACAGTGTCTATGCCACAGACTTCATTATACGAATTCATCGCAGAATTCAGGTCAAAAATAATTTGGGTAATAAAAAAAAATACCTTCATAGTCGCAACTTTTTATTATAACATTAATCAGTATTTTCAGTGTGTATTACAATATTGACCCAGGCACTGGCTGGCGGCTGACCCAGAGAAATTGCCTTAATGCCTTCCAATACCAAAGTACCACACGATACTGACGACATGCGCGCAGGCACCAACTGTTCTCATAGCAGTTAAGCATGAACAATAATATTATGCCTGAATGGCGTTTACATTATGTGCGTTATTTAAAACCAAATACGTGTAACAGGTCGCATTTGACTTATGTCTGGATAAAATTCGACCCCTCAAAAGAGTGCGATCTGCCGTGTACCGTATTGGATCATAATTGGGCTTGGAGTTGCACAAACTTCTATGTTGCAGACGCCGTCACGTAAATGTTCGCTAACGTAGGAAGCTGGTAGTTTTAAGTGTGATATGTCCCCAAACTAAACAAAATAATATCCTCGTTTGACAATTCAGGGAACGGTATATTTATGGACTCATCAGTCAATGTTCCGAACATAGCCCACTGCCTGTAACGTAGTTACCCTAATTATTTTAGTCGTGAATTTTGCGATGAATTCGTTTAACGGAATCTGTGGCATAGACACTGTCATGAAAAGGCTCCCTGAAATTCTGTGTCTTCACACACACATTTTAAACCTGAACATTTTAAAATCACGTTTAAATCTCCCGTTTATGGCCTCAATGACGCAACAGACAAATTGTGACTAGACAGGATTTATTTCATTCTTCATTCGTGAATCTGCATCCAACGCCCTCAGCGATTGGTTCCAGCAATGGAGGATAACAGTCAACCCCGAAAAGAGCCAAACTGTCTTGCCAGAGACACGACGGGAGCACCGTCGTTCATGCGTAACGAGGATCTCCATATCGACCTCGAGTTGCCAACCATCCAGCAACACATGAAACTCTGTTCCCGTCGCTACTTCGAAACGGCTGCTACTCACCCCAACCAACTAGTGGTTGAGGCATCCGGGTACATTCCCTCTAGAATATCCAAAATTAGTAGACCTAGACATGCTCTCGAAGAGTCGGGTGATAGGATCGCGATCGCTCAACGTAGAGCTCATACGGCTCGCGAAGTCACAACAACACGTCCGCGGTTCTGTCCTCGTCGCCGAGGCAGGAATCGCTCCTGGAGGGCGTGCTTTCCGCACATCCTGTTAGTCGGTGACGGTCCAGGCCGAGGTTCGTACCCCACAGGGGACGCCCCTGAAGCATGACACTTAAATGTCTTAGGTTGAGGGCCATTCGCCCCACAGCGAAGCAAACTACTCGTGCTAACAAAAAAAAATCGGTTTATTGGGCATATACGGCCCGTAATAATAAATATAAATAATCTTTTATATTTTTCTTACATTCTACACTGTTAACTAAGTATTTTATTGGCTATCATATCAAAAAAGTACAATAAACAGCAACATAATTGTGACTGATTTCGGTTTCTTCAAGTCGATATAACTTTTTTCGGATACACATTTAATTTTGAGCTTTGCTGTCATACAATAAAATGGAGAGATGACTAATACCTTTCGATTAACATATATCTTAAAGTGCTACAAGGTGGGGACGTTTTGAGCATTGTTCTTTTACGGCATGAAAGAGCCACGGCGCCAATGCGCCGTAAAAAATTAACAGACCAAAGTGGTTTCTTAAATTATTTTTATCTATTTACTTCAAAACTAATCGCCAACGTTTATTAAAACTAATAGATAGTTGCACTCATAGTGGTACTTAATATACACATTACCTAAATAATACATTCAGTAATGACGATGTAAAAAGCGTGATTTTATCCAAAAAAATATGAATCCTTTCAGAAAGTGAAAAGGGTGTAAGTGAAACCGACAGACAACAGTGATTCAGTGTTTTCATGAAGGTTGTATCATCAATCATTCTTTCATCTCTGCCCTTAATGATAACCATCAACTAAAATATCATTATAATCCTAAATTAAGTGAAATTTACGTTTATAATAAACCTTTTAGTTTATTCTAAATGCATTTTACTTTAAGTTTATGTCTATCATTTTGTAGAATCTGTTTTTGTAGTGCCCCACTGAAGAGATCGGGCTCTTACAACAAAATTATAGGGTAACATTACTTATTAGTACCCCACTGTTTAATGCAGTATAGTTTGTTTCAAAATATCAGTCTTCAGAATGATAAATTATGTTCTGCGGTTCTCTCATAATAGACTTTTACGTTCTCCATGATAGGAGAAAAAGTAGTGAAACAATTTGTATTCTTAGTTCTTCACATAGACTTTTCCTATTATTAATAATTATTATATTTCTTTATGTACGAATATACTATTTGCACTGGTCAAGTATAAGTAAACTCCTTAGTAAGTTACTTTATCACGCTAAACAAAATGTACAGACGGAAAGATTAGTTTTGATTTTACTTATCTTACAGCGATATTATCTACATCCTTTTCATAATTGAAAATAGTAGATAAACATTATTAACCTATGTCTCTTTTTGAATAATAGTTCAAAGAACATTTTGTTTACATTATATATAAATGAGTAAGTAGATATATAAAATAAAGTTGGAGCTACAAACTGAAGTGAACCCCTCACTAGCTTAAACAAGATAATTTGAAAGTTCTGATGACTGCCGATGGTCGACTGATAGACTCCAACTTAATCTCGTTTCTGAAGTACTTTGACGAAAAGGAAATAAGATCGTAATATTTGAAGTTTCAACTTGGAACGCCATTAGAGCGAGGCGCTTTGATGCTCCTAGATCTGTAATAGTTATACTACCAATTTGTATTAGCTACTTGATTATTAGCTATTTTGCTTATTGAATAAAATTTTAAATATGCAATTTACCTATTTAAGATATAAAACCTGCGTAGTTGTAATGTACAGTAGAATCTAGATCCAAAACTATTATCGGCTAATCGCAAAAAGTATTCACAAAATTTCTAGCAAAATGCTACCCTAAATATGTAATTGTTTGTTAAATAATTATCCAAGGGTTATTTATTCTTTAATGCGTTGTGACTTGAATTATATTAAAGGAAAATAAGTACGGAAAATTAGTCCTTGAAATATTTAATTTCAACTTGAACAAAATTATAATATTACAACTTGGTACAAAGTTCCAAACTACGATTACTTCTCGCAACTTTACGCCTTGATCTTTATTTATTAGCTGATGATTGAGCAAGAGATTGAAAAGGCTGTAAACAAATTTCCATATTACGCCAGTCTCAATGGTATCGTTACGATAATTAATAAACCATCATAGTCAGAATCTTGTGCCCATTTTAAAGAGGTTGCCGCTTACCACACACACAAAACACTTATACGTGTTACATACAAACTCACTAAAGTATCTAAATTAAAAACACTTGCAATACTAACCATTTATTTAGAAGTAGTATTTAAGAAAAATATTGTTTAAAAGAAATCTGTTTGCGTATGTTTACATAATAATTGAAATGTACATTATAAGGGGAGGAGACCTGGTGTCCTGAAACACAGAGCTCGAGTCTATGTTAGGCACCAGTCTCCCACGATGTTAGTGCTCATATAATTATGTTTGTTATGTTTTTGTAGCATTCAAGCTCTGTAGCCTCTCACTTTCAACCGTGATTACAATCAAGGAACTAAATGGCTTAGGAAGCAGTCGCGTCACCTCATTCACAGAGAAAGTTAGGAACTGTAAAGAAGCGGTGAGAGGAAAAGAAGTAGATCTTATGTCTTACCCTGCGAGCATGGATGCTTAAAAGTGCCACAATATAACTGCGGCGTTACTTGATTACATAATAATATACATTTACCAAGCGAGCTCAAGACGCTTAGACTCTAAAAGAGTTAGCATGTAGATATTGTTTATTTCTAGCTCTTTCTGCTCTTTACAAAGTTATTGTAGCAACTAATAAATGCTGACAAAACGTAGACATCGACACAGTTAGAATACAAGTGAATAATGAATTCTCGTGTGTTTCTTATCCGTTCGTTCGACGGCACCCGCGTCAGCCGCTAGATAAACTGGCAGATTTATTGCGAGAATCCGATCTGCGGTTATTCGAATTTAACATAGTCTAGATATCCTTTAGATTTATATAGATTGTAGTTTTACAAATTTAAAGGTGAATTTGTATAAAAATTGTTTTTATTCAATTTATTTTTTATTTTCTTTGTTCCTTTAACAAAGGATCTTTAGAACAAAGTTTTTGTAATATGTACTTATACCATGGCGTTCTATCTTCATCATAATATCAATCAATGGCGGTCTTGTGCCAAAAGTTGTTGTTAATCATTCATTAAACATTTAATATGATTAGGATACACACAAGATAGTATGTTCTAAGTTATGTTATGATGCATCTCAAACTATATTCGAACCATTTCCGCCGAGGTGAGTTCTTCGTAAAGGTATTAATTTAATTAATAAAGTTTTATAATTACGACATTAATATTGATAGAAGGAAAGTTCTGTAATATTTGCTATAAAATTGTTTATTAATGTAGTGTAGTGTAAATTACAAAATTACAATTTCATAAGAGTGTTTAATATTCTATTTATATATTAAATAATCCTTATAAGAGAACATGAACATTTAATTTTTTATCACGTTGAAGTAAAAGTAAATTTAAAACACTCTGTTTTCTAACGCGCACCCTATTTTTTTCCACAGAAACTGTCCTTTTGAAAGCAGAATTGAATTATAAAGAGCAAAATAATAAGATAATGTGAAAGATAAAAGCATTTCCTAAGTAAAGTTTGGTACAACACGTAAATAATACGAGGAACTAACAGGAAAGTAAAATGTTTAACTTTTACCACCTCTTACTATCCATAACTAACATGATATACGAGTAGAAGGAAAAAAACATAGTAATGGCTGATAATTAATATAACCATCGAGTTTTTAAGAGTAGGTATAATATCTTACAAATATCACTAAACAAAATGTATTGACAGTAAATATAAAAGTATTCTAACTTTCTAAGGGAAAGCGGTTAATATTAAACGTTGAAGTTTGTTACAGGAGTTTTTAGAAAGTCTGAACAATATTATTTATAAAAAGGCCGAGTTGTCGAGTAAAATATTAGATTACATAAAGTGTTTCCGCTGTTAAATATAACAATTACAGTTGCTTAATAGTTATTTAGGTTAAAATGTTACGGGTTTGCAAAAATGTATGTTTCTTTTACTACTTAAGAAAACTGGTAATCTGATAAGATGTAGAATTCAATAATATTATAACTTCCAACAGTAAATTGGATTTTTTTACAAATATTTTGATAGTTTGGACAGAAAATAATTTTTTTTTCAAATATGTGTTATAACAAAATTCATTACAATGAAAGCTACCATTTGCTTTAATCAAATACAATAAAAATAAAAAATGTCAGAAAATCCTTTGAATAGCAATGAATTCAATATTTCCATTCGAAGGATTTGAGAGCATTCAATTTGTTCTCTCACTCACCACGTTATTATGTTAACTAATACACACGTCAACGTCAACAAATCTCTATTACACACAAACACAATACTCATATAAATATTATGTCACTCTTACAAATATCAAATTGAATATCGCCCCGAGCAATAACACTGCTCACATTTTATTTATTTTCAAAATAAACTTACATTTTTGTGATAGTGTTTTTATGAAATTGTAGAAAATTTTGTATGTATGATTTCATTTATTATGCAAATTGTAATTAAACATACATAACTCCTACGCAGAGGTCCCGGTGTCAATTCCATCTCACTGCTATTTAATACGTAGTTAAAATTAGCAAGTTTGTCGACACGGTATTACAGTTAAGCAATGCCATCCGAGGGTTCTCTATTTTGTCTCATAATTTTTTTATCCATAATCTAAGGTGTCATAACATTTTGTGTCCTAATCAT
Organism: Schrankia costaestrigalis; assembly: GCA_905475405.1. NCBI lineage: Eukaryota > Metazoa > Arthropoda > Insecta > Lepidoptera > Erebidae > Schrankia > Schrankia costaestrigalis. Next base: position 591,267 of record FR997827.1, read on the forward strand.
CATGTGTCCGAATGGTAGCTAGCCCTAAATTCATGTCTTATAATATCACTTGTCCGAGAACCTAAATCCCTAAACATAACATAACCTAATTTTTTTTGCTATAACCATCACAATCTATAATATTTAAAAAACATAATCAATAATCAATAATAATCAATAATCATTTATTTGCATAATATGGGTGGGCATTACATTGTTGTAGTACATATAAATGTTTTTAAAAAAAGTATCACCATATTGAACCTTTCAGTATGCAAAATAATAATAAGTACAATAAGATTTTATTCTACAAAACAATCAAATTAAATGTAAAAATCAAAACTAGTAAATTATATTAATAGTAAATTACAATAACAGTCAATATTAAATTACAATAAACAGTTAATATACCTAAATAAAAAACTAATAATGTCTTGCTATATACATATTATACCCTTTCCACTATATTTAACGACATTTGACAGGTTGACGTTAGTGACGTTCAGCAGTATCTCGAATGTAATGCCATTCGATTGTAAGCGATTTCGCGATTTTTCGATTTTTCAAATTACGTTATTTTACACATTTGGATCCTTACATCAACTTACATTATCATTTTATTACTGTTTCTTTCTTTATCTATGTTAAGAAAAGTAGCCTATAGCTTAAAATGATAAAATTATAGTTAGCTTAGGTATTATTTAAAAGACATAATTTATCGTAACACATTCGCGGGTTATAACTAATCTAAAATATCATTACATTTTATAAACGTATTATGAAGAGTTCAGGTTTATTCATAGAATTTATTTCTACCGATTATTTGTAATTTGTTTCATAATGGTGGTAATCGTTATGAGTGTCCATCACTAAGTAACCATGGTAACTGAAAAAAATATGGGTACGTCCATGAAATACAATATTATTTGTTTGAAAAATAAGCAGAAGTATTACGAAACTTCATGGACGTGAACTGTCAAAAAGCTAAACTTACGCTGGAAGGGGTATAATATCTTTTTCTCTTTTGAGATTTATAAATAACAGTAGACATACAAAACAATAATTTTATTATTAGTTGATGTCCCTAATGTATTCATCAACCGAGTAATACGCTTTTACCAATAAAAACTCCTTCACTTTGCCTTTGAATGCAAGGAGGTTCTCAATCTCCAACAGATTCTTAGGAAGATGATTATAGACTCGAGGTGCCATACATAAAATACTTTTATTCATTAATGTTGTACTATGCTGAGGGCAATGAATCTTACGTTGATGGCGCCTACTTGTATAATTTTCATACAATCCTAAATTACTTTTGACAAATGTTACTAATTCATAAATATATATACAAACACGAAACAGTTAGTATTCTCAAATTCTGGAAATAAGGTTTACAACTATCTAGTGGCTGGAGACAGCACATTGCCCTTATACATTTCTTTTGACATATAAATATTTGATCTATTTGAGTACAGTTACCCCAAAACAAAATGCCGTACCTTAATATTGACCCTACGTAACCATGATAAGCTGTAAGTATTGTGTCCTGATTAACTTTCTTTGTAAGTTTACGTAGTGCGTAAGATTGGCTATTCAATTTTGAACATAACATCTCAGTGTGACTATTCCAGGTTAGATTATTATCTATGTTCAGTCCCAAAAATTTTGTAGTTTTGACTTCATGGATTGAAACACCTTTATAATGAATGTCAATATTACTAACTAATGGAATTCTATTTTTAAATGTCATTATGTGGGTCTTACTTAAATTAATTTTCAAATTGTTGTATGTCAGCCATTGCATTATATCATCAAGAGTATTGTGTATGTCAGATTCCAGATTCGATTTATCCTTTCCCGTAAATACAATAGTACTATCATCAGCGAATAAAATGGTGGGATGTTTCGTTATTTTCGGAAGGTCATTTATATATACATTAAACAAAAGTGGTCCAAGCACACTACCTTGTGGGATACCCAGGATAATATCCCTATATTCTGATAAATAATTTGTTTCTTTTCTTAATTTTGGACATAGCCTACTAACTTGTGTGCATTGCTTTCTTCCAGAGAGGTATGATGCAATCAAGTCCAAAGCATTGCCTCTCACGCCATATGCATTCAATTTGCACAACAAAATTGAGTGATCAACACAATCGAAAGCCTTCGTAAGGTCCATGTAGAGTACGCAAACAGGAACTTTCTTATCCACGCTGTCCGTAACTATTTTTAAGAAATTATAGATAGCTGTATTAATGCATTTATTTTTTCTAAATCCTGCCTGCTCTTTTGCAAAAAGATTATATTTTTCAAAGAAAGAATTTACTCTATCATGGATAACTTTCTCAAATACCTTCGATATCGTTGGAATTAGTGCAATAGGTCGATAACAATTTAATGAATGGGGATCATTTTTCTTAAATAACGGCTTAACTATGGTTACTTTTAGTTTGTCAGGAAACACACCATAGGAAATACACTGATTTATAACATAGCTTAGTACAGTACATATTTGGGACGAAACTTGTTTTAATACTAATGTAGATACATCGTCATATCCAGTACTATTACTATTTTTTAGATTTAAAATTATTGTTTGTATTTCACTTGGAGACGTTGGAGTAAAAAATAAAGAATTTGAAATATATGTTGTTTGATACAAACTGCTGTTAACACTGTCTTGTTTTTCTTGATCAATAAAATAATCATTGAATGATTTAGCTATGTTCAATGGATCATTTATGACGTGGTCACCTATGTTTATGTGTGTTATTTCGCTTTTAGGAACATTAAATTTCGTATCGTTTATTAATGACCATGTGGCTTTACATTTATTTTTTGCACTACGTATATAATAATTATTTTGGGCCTTTTTTGTTTGTTTAATAATACGGTTAAGCCGCGAAGAGAGTAAATTGAAATTATTTTTACTTTTCATAGAACCATCCCTTCGGTATTGCCACAGTAATTGTCTCTTTCTCTTACAACATTTTCTAATGCCGTTCGAAATCCATCTAGGTCTCCTATATACATTTACTCTAATCCTAACTACTGGAAAGCATAGACGGTAAAACAAAAGAAATGTGTTATAAAAGCTATTAAAAGCTTCAAGTGGGTTATTATTTTCTAAACATTCGCTAAAAGATAGAGAATTCATGCAATCCTTAAACTTTTCAATATAATTATCGTGTAAATCTCGTTTCTGAACGTACCAGTATTTGAAAGCAACAGTAGTCTTTATCGGACATGTTAGCAGTTGAGCTGTATGATCGGATAATGCTAATTCATGTAAGCTCGCTTTAGTATTACAGACGTTATGTATAAAATTGTCAATGCATGTACCGCTAATTAAACGTGTTGGCTCCTTAAATGCCAACTTTAAATTGTAACAAGTCAATAAGTCTAAAAAGTTAGTTGATAATTTTGTTTTATTTAGAATGTTTATATTAAAATCTCCACACAGAATTACCTTATATTTACCGGTACAGAATTCGGTTAAGAGTAAGTCTAATTTTTTAAGGAAAATATTTGTTTCTTCGATAGCTACTTTAGGATGTCTGTAAACACAAAAAACAAGTAACTTATGCTCTATAAGCTCTACGCCTGCTATTTCAAAAATTCCTGTTTCGCTGTAATTCTTAAGACCGAGAACCGGTTTATATTTAAGTGAGTTACGGATTAGTATACACGCTCCACCGTGGCGATTTTTCCTGGAGAAACATGAACCAAGCGAATAGTTGGGTATGTCAATGTGTTGGGTATCTAACGATATCATGTTATGCTCAGTGATGCACAAAATATCTATAATTTTATTATCTTTTTGGAACAATTCTAAAGATACAGTTAGCAAGTCAGATTTATTTTGGAGACCATTTATGTTCTGATGTAAAATGTTTATATTTTTATGCACGAAAAAAATCATTTGGTTTGTTAGAAGGGCTCGAATTATTATTAATAATGTCAAAACTGTTATTTAGTATATCGGTTTGGGTTGATTTATCAGAACATTTTATATTGGTCGCATCTATATCATTAATTTGTCTCCTATAGTGTTCATACTTCAATCTATTTCCTATACCCAACGTCTCTCTAAGGATGTTCTGAGCGATATGTAATGAACGAAAACGATACAAGGGCAAGTACATAGAATAATTCATGTCAAGAAATCTAGCATGGCTATAATGCGAACAAATAAATTTGAGTTCATAATTAATTTTGTTTTCATTTAAATTTTTATTATATGGCACCTCTGTAATTATAACATTAGTATTTCGTGTAACATTCAAAAAATTTAATAACGAAAATCGCAAATCATTTGGTTTTATGTCATTAATACCACCCATAAATACTATATACTAGTTTTACATTAAAAAAATTGCCCTAATATTTTATTTAGGACATGTGACTTTATAGCAAGAAAAAATTGGATATGTAATAATTATAGTACCCCATTTTATGACACACAAGTATTATAGGTAAAGAAGATTAGGTAATATACGATTTCGTATACGCGAACATTATGGAAAGTGATGATTATAGTAAACTTGTTTGGGATTATGATTTTCGGACGATCGATATTCGGAGAAGAAAGGGACTACCCCATCCGAGAATACTCTACTACACTACAGATTCCCGGGAAAACTATTCAATAAACTAAATCACGAGTAAATATACTATTTCAAATAGCAAGCCCATCTTATGTTTTATTATAGATCGTTTAATTATAAAACATCGATGAATCTAGAAATAGAAAATACGTGAAAACGATAGCTTTGAATAAATTTTACATCTAAGAACTCAACATATTGGAACATGATTTTGATTTCAAATAATATGTAAATTAGTGTAGGAATGCATATTTCTAATATTTATCACGTAGCTCTTGTAGATGTAGAAATACGTAGTACGTTTAATGCAGCTAGCGTTCACGTGATGTTGACTGTATCGATTATTGGAACTCCTTTCAAGAAAACTTTTAAAATAATATTCAGTTTTATAACATTAACTGCAAAACGAACAATTTCGTTGCTTCATAATATAAAATTACTTCCCAAGTAACATCGCATTCAGCACACTCATATAATCTTCTCATAAACTTTACAAAAGAGGCAATCCCGGACTCGTGTGAACGAAGGAGAGGCGATAACTCAGCGATAGAGAGGGCGAGTATCGATCTTGTAGGGGGTGGACTGGCCAGGTTCCAACACCTCGAAGCTAGCTGACCACCGATGTTTCACACCACTTGAGTCTACAGATACAATGGAGGGCAGTTTCGGGAGTTATTGTTTCACACATAGTTTAAAGGGACCCCATTGATTTTGATGTCCTTTAGTTTTTATTGTTATTGCGGGTTGGGAAGATAAAATTGGAGCAGTTGAGGAATATCGTTATAGCCTTTGTTTATTTTGAAACTGTGTTATATGAAAGTGTAGTTTGATTGATTTTAATGTTTTATGTTACGTTAGCGGACGTTGCCATAATGACGCATTTAAAACAAATCGTGTAGTAATTAATTACTTTTGAATGTGCATTGTGTATATTACAAACGACGTTTTAGCTTAAACCGCGATAAGCCACCAAATACCTACGCGTGTCTGGAAGAAACCGTTTTTAGCGATAAGACCGCCCATATACAAACAAATTGGAGATGTTTTCTTTTCTTATCTGTTTTTTGGTGTAAGAAAGTTTTTGAAGAAAATAAATAATTCAATTACTCGTTAACCTTCCTCTCATTTTAAAATCACAACCATCTAATAAACGCATTTTAAATTCAAGTCTGGTTTTTCAGGACTTATGAAAATATATTATAATACCTAAGCTAACATACTAGTATAATAAAACTTAAAACGCCAAACGAACAGAACCTTCTTATGAGGCTAGGTACTACAATTTCTTTAATTTTTAAAGAAATAAATGCGACGCTATAGAGCCACAACATTACGGCATTTGTTTAAAAAAAAGCTTTAGCGTTAACAAGGTCTGCAGTAAGAGTCGCTCATCCTGTGATATGCCGTCACATTACGCCGGGTTAATCTTAGGGACCAGCTGTTTGATAAAGCCAAGCTAATGTAAATTCCGCGGCAAGAATGTAGCCCTAAATAAGTGCTCCTCAAAGTCCGTGAGAGCCTTTTCTGAGTACAAAAGGCCAATTACATAATACTACCCCTCTCGGTTAATGACGTGATTATGTTGAGAGAAAAATTACGCGTCTTTTTGTGGTGTCTAGGAATTGGATGGTGTCCGACTATATACGTTTATTGTGTGTAGTTTTGGTAGGGTGGTTGTTAGCCAAAGTACAACGATATTAAAAATGGTATTCCATCATTTTAGTCTTTTAATTTAAAATGCTTTTGTCAGTAAGCTATTAATCCTATTTTACGGAGAACTAATAATCTAGAATCCAAACAAAATTTAGGTTCAGCGTACGTGCTACGGCTATGATGATATTGATGCTCAGTAACTCACTAAAATTATTTATTTGGAATACGTATAAAACTTTTGGAATATGTTTGACAAATAAAGAATCTGAATCTGAATCTTTATTGTTACGATTACATGCTGAGTGTGTATGAAACTTAAAGAAACCAATCTAATATAAAAACTACAAAGGTGTTAACTACAACATTTCAAAACCAAAGCTTAGAAAATATATTCATCTTGTAAAAACAACATTTATTTTGCAAATTATTTTGTAATACTTACAAAGAATATAATAATATTTACGATAAAAGTACTCGTACTAGGTTTCTTCAAAATGTAATTTTACTTTTATAAACTAATCAGTTTTACGTTTTCTTTCATGTTTTTGTTTAAGCAAGTTTCTTAACTCTCAACATTGGTTGCGGTCCCTCGCATGCAATAAAGTATTTTAATTTATTAGCTCAACTTTTATTTAACTTGCCACTTTGTATGAGTTCCATGAAGTTCATATTAAATAAGACAGATGATTGCTGACTTGTTCAAAGAAGCAAGAATTTGTGCAAAGCAAACTAATTTCCGCATCGTATTTACTTACTGAAAATTAGTAAATACTCTTAGTTATTATAAGACCTAAGTACCTATTTAAAATTATAGTATCGTAGGAAAAAGTGCAAATCTGTGACTCGTCTTTTTTTATACACTTTCACACATTCACACAACGCCATCTAGTCCTAAACTAAGCAGAGCTTATACTATGAGTACTAGACAACGGATATTACAACGAATGAACATATTTTTTTTTGTAAATACATACATATCATACATAGAAATCACACAGACTAATGCAAACAATCATGTTCATGCACATAAAGATTTGCATAGAGGGGGAATCGATCCCGATCTGCGTAGCAGTCATGTTAAATAACCACTACGCCACGGAGATCGTCTTTGAACAAAACTTTCCTTTATTCTATGTACGATGGTTTGTATTGTAAAATATTACAAAACCATGGTCGGTCTTTTATATTCCAAAACCACACAAGTAATTTAATAACACACTTACGTATAATCATTAAGGCATTGTTCTCACCTCTGCATACATTATGAGGCGCAGCACTTTCTCATAAATAAAGCAGAGTGTACACCTTTTGCTTTATATTATGTAAGTCGGTAGCTTTTTGTACCGGCCACTTTCGTGGTTTGCTCGCACGTGAACGTTTGCGTCCGGCATTTGAACAAAAGGGTCACCCTTTGATGTCGAACCATTCAACCTGGATTATGAAAACATCATGTTATAATTATGCGATATTTTGAATAAGATATTCATAATAAAAATGGGTAAGTAAGGATTATGTTATCTGTTATGTCATTAATAAATAATACTTTATTTTTTTTTACATTAACACAATCTTATTTTATAGTTTCATCAAAATCTGTTAAGTAGTTTTTGCGTGAAAGAGTAATAAACATCCATCCATCTATCCTTACAAACTTTCGCATTTATAATATTAGTAGGATGCCATATTACTATATCACTTCTTCAATTAATTGAAGCCATTTCAGTAGATCTCAAACAAGACTAAATTATCTTATTAATAATCATTAAAAAAGTAGGTAAACTAAAAGGACGGTACATCTCAGTCTGACCACCACCGATCATACCCTAGAGTATTACTTTATGCTTCCAGTTCGAATCATTACAATGGTAACAAAAGCTTTTTAATTGTTATAAACCGCTAATGGATTGTGTCCGTGTCGGTAATGACAAAATCTTCGACACTATTATAATTATATCCTGCTAATAAATACGTGTCTGCACATACTGGTATCCCCCAAGAGGAACTACCACTCTACACCACCTTGTTATCAAGTAATAATATTAAAATAGCTATAAATCATAATCGCAATAAAACAAGTATAGATAATTTAAACCTTATTCAGAGGCGTTGCCTTTATTCTTCATCGTTTTATAACTAACAAGGTATTAACTACATTTGAGTTTTCTCTACGCCAACCTCAAATCGATAAAGTAAGATAGGTACAAAATATACATTATCAACAATTTTAGCTACCTCACTTTATAATATAAGTGGAATTAATTAAGCGAATAACTCATGAGACCACACGCACGTGTATTAGTAAAATGATGAGGTTAATCTCACTATATAATATTACGTGGAATATTTAGAACGATATTTCGCGAAATGCTTATTTATATGATTACGCTTTTACTACATAATTATATGGAAATCCTTTATTTTATAAGTAAAATAAGTCAATCTAGTCTACTTTATACATTATTAAGGAATAAAAACACATATTTACATAGGCTATAAAAAGTTTTGGTGTCGTAGGTAAAAATGATAATTGCTATCACACTATGTATAAGAATCATAAAATTTATTATTCTCGGGTTAAAAAAAGGCAAACCTGACTTACTAACACTGCACTGGGCTGACAGAATAGTACAGAGATTTATGTTGATGTTTGCTTCTTATTCATCAATATTAGTATTTAGGTATTGCTTCTTTAATTGAATTCTACGACACACACAGTAACAAGCGACATTTTGTTTTCTCACTCCTTCGCTACACATATGAATAACAATGTAACCATGTGAGGCAATTTCAAAATTAATATAATTTAATACTCAAACTATAACACGTTGCAAATCGTTCATAAAGCTAACTAATTACAAGTTAGTGTTGTGATATATTAGTGGTAATACCACCACTAGCCTACTTGTGCTCGACCTCGATACAATTGGCATTCACCACCGCCCTGCCATTGTCCACTAATTGCAACCTACATGATTAATATCCTAATCTAGGAAATAGAAGCACAGAAAAACGAACATTAATAATGCGCTCCATTTATATATTTAACTGTTCTTTGCAATAATTTATAACAACTTAATAATTCTTTGGCATAAGGTCAATTATATTATTCGCGTGGCGTTTTCCTGAAGGCGTGTAATTAACCACTCTATAAATTAATTTGAAAACTCTTCGCTATGCATTATTCAATTTCTATATCCTATTAAGAAAGGTACGTTTTTGTTAAATTATCGACACCCTCGAATATCCGTGGCGTGCTCAAACCTATAAATGACTACACCATTGAATTAATCTTATTATGATGAGGTCGTTGTCTTCAATTTGCTAGTCTATTATTATGAATCATAATTAATACCGTAGCTTTACTTACTAAAATAACAATGAAAAGCACTAACATAATATTTTGAATATTTCCTCTTTATGAGGTGGTTTCTCTTACGATCCTCAGACCATAAAAGTCTTCCTTCCACTCTGCTTAAGCTGTATATTTTAATGGCAAAGTGTTATCTAGGCGTAAAGAATCTATACGTCTTCATCAGTTAAAAAATTAACGCTACATAATGCTACCTAAAATGTATAGGCATTGTATTTTTTTTCATTAATTTATTAGACAGGAGTTCTGGATGTCATCAACACATTTCATCACAAAGGTAAAAGTTGACTAAGAGACTACTACTTAACAGTTAATGGTCGTACCTTCGCTTCGTTATAATATAGGTACCAACTGAACATAATGGACTACACAGTGAGCGGTACTGTAGCTTCAAAATCTTGGCAAGACAGAAAAATCGTTGTCTATTTGTCAGACATATTCTTGTTATCCTTGCGTTCAAAATGGTTAGTTAGATGTTTGTTTCCGTACAGTTTGCATATAATATGTTTCTAGTTCAAAGTAAAGTAATAACAAACGTCTGCCACCGGGAACGTGTTTAGTTATCGTCGGCATAACATTATAGTTTATTGCTTTATTACTTTTAGTCAAGTGCTTAGATTTTAGATTAATTAATATAATCTATATAGAGACATGGAATAACGAGTAGGTATTCTTTGTAAGGTGCCTACACTACTGCAATGTTTTGATTATCCGATTCAAAGCTATATATTTAATTAAAATTTCCCAGAGTTCCATTTAATCTAGTAATACAATTTTGAGAAATGTCTTTAATACTATAATATGGGTTATAGCACATATAACGTAACGTAAACGGATCGGCATCGCCTCGCTTTTTTCCTCGGTGTCAAACGTCAAAATCCGATTACGTTACGTATCCGCTTAGTGTGCGGTACAGTAAGGAGTTTCATACAAAGAATACTGAACGGCTCGGGTTGAAACGGTGACGTTCCGTTTACGTTACGTTATATGTGCTACGACGCTATAGCAACACATTTATTTTCTTACAATAAATAATGTATTCTTAGATAGACAAACATAATGCACATCTTTAAATCAATTGCGTATAGACAAAATTTGAATGAAAAATATATTTTTCCCGTGGGACAATAAATTTACATTACAAGCGACAATTTGGCAGTATTCAATCAAAAAGGTAGATTTTATTTTACGAGTTTCGAGAATGTTCAGTAAATATGCCTGTGCGTTATATATAAATATTATAAATTTTCAAGTTAAACCTTTTTATACATAAGAACTTTGATTGCCACTCAGACAGATGTAAAACGATTGTGCATATTTTGTAGTTCATATTGGCAACTTTATTCTTTCTTTCATAGGCATATGCACGTATGTATGCTACATTTTTTTATACATAATATTATTCATTTTGTTCAATATTCAATTATGCCTAATATTTTAAACTTTTAATTAGTGTATGAGGGTGTGTATCTACATTCTTTAGTGCTAATACTTATATGAAAACAGTAACTTCCTCACTAAAATAAATTCAATGTCTCAAAGAAAACTACCCTATAATACTGACTATAGATTACAGCAATGGGGATCGATAGGCTTACTAATGTGGATTAGTACAGGATGCGTTTATTACTATTTCTTATGAATTCTGTTTACAAAATATATTTTAGTCTACTTTTCCGACATCTACGAGATGTCTGAGGACAAAATATTGACTGATTAGACTACCAATACTTCATTGTACACTGTACCAAATGTAATATGTAAAATATACCAAAACTTTAATATGTCGAATAGGCACAAACAAAGAACAAACTGTTGCCGTAACTTCATGTAAGACAGTGAAGATTACTTTCAATTACTTTAATTCGTGTAAAACTATTCATGTATTTGAGAAAGTTAACGGCGCGTGAGATACAGGGAGCCACCCTTTGACATGTAAATGAAGAAGAATTAATTGAGAGTGCTAACACTCAATAAGCTCAAACGGCTTTGCAACAGATTATCTTTGCTTTCTGCTCAAAGGGACCAGGTTCATTATTTTATCAAGCAGATTATGCATGTTTATGATACTCGGGGATCAAGTCTCATCTAATAATAGCTCGGAGAAGAGGTACTACAAACTGTGAACATAATAGTAGAGTCACATTCATAAATATATTTAAGTAAAATTTATACAACCACTTTCTGTCTAGCAGTTACAATATAATACTTTTGGAACAGTAGCGGGTACAAATAAACAGGATACTTATAAATAGAGGGAATGAACAATACTCTTTAATAGTAAACTATTATTATCAGCAAATAGATGTTTATTAATAGTTATTGCTATACCGATGATGCTAGTTCAGTCAATCCTGACAATTCTATGAGTCGATCGCGTAGACTTTTTTACAAATAATATACCCAATATAGGTATACGACATTTTTTCTAAAAATAAATATTATATCTAAAAGAAGTTGTGTTAATAACGAACCTACCTAAGTGCCTATTATAATAAAGAGATCGCCAATATAAAAGCAATCTCAACATTCATATCTCATTATCCGTACGAACTTGACCTTGTTCGTTTACCGATACACATCAGTGCGGGCTCGCATGAGGAAGAAACCATTAAAGATTGTAATCGGGACAAACATGGAATAAACAATTTTGTTCACTTGTAAAATAAATGTTTCTAATTTAATGACTATTTTTGTATACATTGCAATCTGAAATCAAATCTTTACACCTTTCTTTTTGTATTTTTTACTGTGGACAACTTAATAAGTATGAATAATACGTACCAGAAATTATTGGTTATCTAATAATTTGTGAATTCTACAAACCTTTACACCACGTACTTTTCATCGAATTTCCCGACCACAAATTTCTAAATAGACAACAAAAATATCTTAACTTTGATATTTAATCTAAAAGTAGCTTTAAGCAACAAGTAAACAAAATTGAAAAACAAAATTAAAATATCTTTTGGTAATATTTTGATAAGTAGATCATACTGCTTATACTTTATTACCCTGTGTTTAAAGATATTGTAAATATCTCACAAAAAATGCACAAAGAAATAAACATATCATAATACCGCATCATAGTATTCGCCTACGTAAAAAAATATGATTAAATATAAAACGATGGCATGACATAACATCGACATGAATAATTCAGTTATCTTCTATAATTGATAACGTGGAAAAACATCATGTAAATATAGCAAAACAAGTTCAATATAATCTATAACAGATATGTTACGCGATATATACGTTCACAAATTATACTAGGAGCAAATATTCTGACATAATAAGTACTGTAATGCCAAAACTGTTGCGAAATTATGAAAAAAAAACAAAAAGTATAACTTGACCCTTAACCGTATATTAACCTGTCTGGTTAGCGCGGAGTCTGTTGGCCAAGTTCTTCTATCCTTACATAGGATAATTGTCCTTGCATTTACAGGGTGTTAAAGACATTTACAGGGACATTTACAGGTTCCCGGACATTTACAGGGTGTTAAAGAGTAGAAGAATGAAAACCTAATAGATATTCAAAAATAAATAAAATTTCTTAATGTAAGTTTTGTTAAATCCCTTTGTTTTCTCTATATTATAACTAAATATTCGACTATGTAAACTATCAACAGACTTCGCCTATTTCTCAACTACAGACTCAGAGGGTTAACTTAATGTTAAGCTAGATTGAAACATTAATATGAGTAAGCAATAGAAGAGACAATCTAACCTCACGAGGCATCACTCGTCGCTCAAACGTTTAAACGTAACACCCGCGATATACACAGATCCGATAATCCCTATGATCCCTGTAATCCCTGCGCGGTCGGTAGGGCTCTCGCTGATACGCAGACAAATGTAGAGATGTGTAGAGACACGGACCAGGACTCGGCCAATGTTTGTCAAGTCGTTTGTTCAAATGTCTGGGGAGATAAACTTTAAGGCGGAGTTTACTTTCTGATATTATACTGAATTGAACATAAGTTTGGTTTGAAGTCAGATCATCTTTGGCATTCTGACGTAACGTGTGTTCTTGAGCCACGAGTTTGTTTAACTTTTATAATTCTGTTTTGTTTCTAGCAATACGGGTTGTTTTAAGTATTACTTCTTAAATGCGAAAATTTGTGAGGATGTATGGATGGATGGTTTCATTCGAAGTTTTCATAACTGTTTCATAAGCATGCTCTATATTCATTTTTATATTATGTGTAAAGATTTTATGTATACTACTAATATCGACTGTTTTATGATAACCTCGCTCTGGTGGTAACTTAATAGGTATTAAATTCTTAGTTGTGTAATCCTAATATCACAACCTGTAAAAATACAAGTTTTTTTTAAATTTTCAAATTATGTTACTAATATTTTTTTTCCATTAAAGGCCGCAATTAAAATTACAGTCTAAGTATGAGAAAATTGCAAAACAAGATAATGCTATAGTCCTTATCTTCGGCCAACATTTGTAGTAGTTTGTTCAAACGTCGCACGAGTCAATATTGTGGCTCGGATTAACTGGAAATATCTGCTGTCTGCGAGCACGGGGCTTGGAGATAAATGACTGGTATAGAAGTTGATACACTCATTTATACCATGCTAACTTGTAGCCAAGGAGCTAATTATCATTTTGACATGATTATTTGTCACTAGAATTTACTAAAATAATACTCGTGTCGATGTCGCTGCCAATATAACAAAGCTTTCACTTGATAAAATAATGAAATAAAAAAAATGGCTAATATTGGTTAGCTGTGTTTAATCAGATTTCAGGGTACGTGGCTTACCTGTGTATGTTTTATTGATAAAATAATGTTCCTCCTATGTCTAATAAGACACAGCTGTCACATCTAGCGCCATACTAAATGATAGTCCCATATAGGGTAAGGTTGCGATCATTGGACTAGTGCTTTGTTTGGACCACTTCAATATTTCGCGATCTATTCATATTTGAACCCGAAATTTGCATCGAAACGATAGCTTTACAACCCCCCACACCGCTCTCCAACCGCCATTACCGCAGCAGGCAGCATGAGGAATGGATGTACTTCGCTTTGTTTCTCGGACCTCGAATATATTTTTTACGCGGCAAATAATAGCATGTAAGTACTGTTGTATTGATTATTTTAATGTGATTTTTTTTACTAGTACAGTAAACTAATTAAGCATACTTACTATCGTTTATTTTTGTTGAGTAACGTACTTCTTTTTTTAAAATAAATAGTTTAGTGGATGTTAGTGAGTTTCTATCAATGGACTGGCACGATGCTCTTTCATTGAACCGGTCTAATCATGGCAACTTCTATAATGTGTGTTATTTAAAAAACAAATCTTATTATTGTAGCATGGCAAAAAGGGGAGGAGAGAGAGGCGAGTATGAAACTAGCTTAGGGATAAAAGAAGTTGTATTGAATGAGGTAATCAAAATGTTTCGAGTGCCAAAAGCGAGGATAAAGAGAAGATTTGACGAACCTGAAATATTTTTGAGATTTTGCATGCGAAATAAAGAAATATGATTAGAATCGACTAATTAATGTAACTATCTATATATTTTCGAAAATAGAAGGTATTTAAAAAAAAATTTATTTTACTTTATTAATTTTTACATGCACCTTGAATGGACCAGCCACCTATAATCCCTAAGTCCAATTATAGCAACTAAGTGGTCCGATGAAAGAGACGGTGGTTCAAACAAGGAAACCATCACAAAGTTTTATTTTCTTCTTTTGTGACTATAAACATAATAAAATTAATTTAATTATGTTAATTACCGATAATTGAATATACAGACTACTCGTTTACACAGATTTTATTTAATTTCACGCTCTATTTTAGATACCAGGTCTGTTTAAAATTAAGTGGTCCAATAGTCGCAACCTTACCCTACCCAGTCACTACCCTAATGGCCAATTGCCTATTTATCGCCGCTAAAAATTAATACCCCCAAGTTGAATTTCAATTATAATGGTTCGTTTTACTTTATGTCTGTTTGTTTGCACCCCAGGGGTTGATAATTTGCGCTCCAAAACTTTAATTTGCATAACTCCGGGGGTTGATTTAGCTTTGTGATATTTTCTTTAATGTTACCTTATAAATTGAAATGGTTTACGAGTGGAAATTATTTCGTTTTATGGGGATGATAATAAAACAAAAATTTGCATTTAATTCTTAAAGAGCTGAGTAACTAGAATTAGGTGAAATTGGTTCACTTTAGTCATAAGATAATAAACATGATTTTGTTTATACATTAATAACTAAAGGATGATGATGAGATGTTTAGGAATATTAATAAGCATAGTTGCGACCAGACTATAATGTACTACTTTAATGTTAGATGTTCATTGCGTAACGCTTACGTAGACTATGCCCCAAGCTTATGGTTATCATACTTCAACAACTAAGATGAAAACGTTCACGGCAAAATTGAGACGAGTTAGTTTGGTTATATTTTAAATTTTTAGTCCAAGATCTTTGTAAGTCTAAATTTTATACTTATTTCTTAATGATACTTGTAATCTCTACCTATTATCAAAAAGATTTTATATGGCAAAAGTTTCTCAAAACTACAACGTTTTTGAGTATCTTTTAAGAAGAAGTACATGAAATTGATATCATTGTAAACTATAAACAACCGCTAAAACAAGGGCATCAATTACTAAATAAAAAAATAACTGTACAATAACCATCAATACATTAGAGTTATAAGCTGCGACCATATTTTTTATTAAAAAGCGAACGAAGTATTTTAACAGAAAGGTTTTAAAACGAACTGTTCAAATGATATAATATTTTTCTCTATGAATACTTTCGACTGTGTCTGGCCCAGTTTCGAGATGATAAAATTCAAAAGCCTATAATTTACAGCTACCATGACGATAATCAACATTTCGTTTTAGTTAGCTCGTTAAATGCAGCTGTATTTATAAAGAAAACAAATAGGTACAGATTTCTGACGCTTATCTAGTTCACGTATTCATGACGTTGTTCAATGGTACACAAAATGAGAATATTATGTTAATTTAACAGCAACTTGAACAACTGTAATTGTCAAAAAGTGGGTGCTTTTTTGTATTGTTTGGTTAGAAATATCTTTGTGTTATTTTTTATGTTACGAACATAAACGAGTAGGTATGTAGTCATAAAGAGATGTTACAAGTACTGTGAAATGTGTATTCTAATGTACATCTATCGATTTATCATTTTTGTGACATTTATCATACACATTTCTATTTATTACTAGTAAGTATAGATTTGTTAGGAACCACGTAGTTGACTATGTATCCAATTCATTATAAAAGCTCGCTTTTTAGTTGAATTATAGACATAGTAAAAGACCTCATTCTAGAAAATACACCATTCTGTTTAAAATATTGACATGCTAATAACAAAACATTGTTCCACCGCTAAGAAGAACCACCTGAAGCGAAAAAAGGCAATTTGAATAACTTATACGAGCTAACCAGAAGGCATAATATATGCACAATTTTTGTACAGATAATATTTGTGAGCTTTCCCTTAATCAGCATTTACAAAACACGTAAGATGACCCTTTTCAATTTACTTGTTCAATGAAAAAAAAGAGCAATAAAGTATTAGTTAATTACGATTGTGATTAATAAAAACATTGTTAATAAAAGAGTTATATTACTCATTCCTCAAAGGTCTGAATTAACACCGGTTTAGCTATATAATATCAAAAGATCCCTCCCTTTTGATGTGATTATAATCATATTAAATATTAGATGAGTTTTTATTATTTAATAAGTAACCACAGTAAATGTTACACTTGACGGGAATTATCTCTTATAATTCATTCATTCAAATCCGATTACTTTTCTGAAAGATAAAAGAAAGACGAAATATTATATAAACGTGGAGGAAATTATTTGAAAACCTTATTTTATTTTATATTTTTATCGTTAAATTTCAAAAGCAAGCCGATTAAGTATTTTGAGCGAGAGATTACCCATCAGAGTTCCTTTGAGTTGGAATATCTAGAAAATATTTTGTCGAAGTGTAATATAATATAACGAATGTAGTTTCAATTTTCTCTTGATACAAGAAGGTGCTTCCGCGAGTGAAGTGATCATCGCACACGTGAACGACATTAAACTCTGAACTGCACATAAAATTCAAGAGAAACTTAATTTTCTAGACTCGTTTAGCTTCTGCTTTTTCCAAGTACATGTTATTTATTTGGACCCTCTTGGTTAGATACTACACACAGAGTTGCTTTAGAATTTTGAGAGAAATTTTTCTTCTCATTTGATATTTCTATTCAAGTAAATATCCTATAATAAGAAGAATATTCTTAGCTATTCTTCAGATTACATAAGTATGTTTTTTGTGCATGAGGCACAAAGCTCAAATATAGGCAGTAGAAACCACGTGAACGGATTCTACTACAAAAAACTAAGGAATGTGTTGATGCGGCTGAAATTTCATTTTATTTCATAGTCGCTTAAAAGAATTTCTCTCATAAACTTAGTTAAAAATCTATTTATATTGCAGACTAAAGTCTCACATAATTATGTGGTAAGCGCTTAACTAAAAACAACAAGTCTGCTGACCACAGCTGTTCTAAATTACTCAAACGCAGCTGAAATATTTGAGTAAGTAATGCGAAACATTCCTTGTTACAAAGGCTTGGCATACACTTGTACATCACAGAGGCTGGAGGGCACGGGAGGGTAAAAGAAAATGTTTGGGATAGCAACATTTGTTCTAACACAATATGCTACCGATACCACTGTGCAAACTAAACTTATTTTAATCTTGGAACGGTATCCTTGTCCTGCCCTACAACCCTTCGTCATATTTATAAACCAATATAGGTTTGATTCAAATGATGACACACTTTATTTATATTTGATAATACAAAAATTATCTTTTTGTCAATACTTACTATCTAAATGTTACAAAGTTTTTTATTCCTAACTACCCTGCCAGTACTGCCATGTTAAATAACATAAACGTCAAATAAATAGGTACTTTGCTTTGTTCATGAGAGAAACTTGGCAATTCTCTTCTTTCCATCATAGTATCAGGAACATTTCAATGTTTTGCGTATACGGAAGAAGAATACACCATAAATACTCCTCAAAAAAAAAAAGTAAGCCATTCCTAATGATCTCACTCTTCGGTGAAGAAGTGAAACTAAGAGAAACGTAGCCTTCACGCTGGCCATATAGGTTAGTATCACACTACAATTCTTATATTTTGATGGAGATAATATCAGCCAACTATTTACTAGTTTTTGTGAGACCCATGATTTGCTGTATTTTACTTCATAAAGAGAACATGAAAACATATTTTTATATTTCTTTTTCATAACTTAAGTTATATACCTAATATACCTAATACATCTAATAATATACGTTCCCAATATGTATTATATGCCATACAGAATAAGTTGACAATACCTCTCAAAATCTCCAGTACTCTCTACATAACAATATAGACTTGGATGAATATTCAATAACCTTATTTATCATAAGTAAGTACTCGTGTACTCACAGACCTACGTCTGCGAACTTCCCCTACGCATTGATTACAGACCTTTTATGAAAAAAATTAAGGGTCCTTTAATTACTTTTTCGGTGGTGAACATTTTGCAACGTCATCTTGATTATGGTTTTTATTTGAAGGTTGTTGTAGCTCACCCTTTGTACACTGTGCGTGTGTGGATTACTTTTGACGTTGTAAATATTAACACAATGGTAAATAATGAAACCGCAGGAGGTATGGAAAGAAAATTAAAATTGTGTTATTAATGTGTCGTAGTATGAAAACATTGTGTCACCTTTTACCTGATGCAACGAGTTTTTTGTAAAACCCACAATTTATTTTACGAGCAATACTATAAGCTAAATTTTATTTCTTTTGTAATACTGACCTCTTTAAAAAATATATTTAATAAATAATATAAAGAAACCAAGAAGTATCAGCACCACTGTCTTTTTATTAACAAAGCACTATTATGTTTGCACAGTGGTGCGGGCGTGACAAATAAACGTATATAATTTCTGCAGTTTAATGCTAGCTATACCCAGAGGACAACCGCGGAGTCGTGACGGCAATACCAGTAAAGTTTTTATAACGACACATTTGCATTTGTTACTCAAGTTTATAATTTATGAGAAATGGAAATATTAAAGATTATACGACAAATATCAAAATGCATTCATATTTTCAGTTGAGTAGGAAACAATATCTCAATGATTAGTTAGTAATTAACTCGTATGTGCTGCATGCTGCATGGAATGATAAACTAGTAATTAGTTGATATTTCAATATCATACTGAGGGACGGGTTAGTATATTGTTCATCATAATGAGATGTGACAAAGATACTATACTGTCCCTGCAGAAGGGAGTACAATTTAGCTATTGTACTCCAACATGTACAACCAATATTATAATATTTTTTTGCTTTTATTGATATGAGTAAACTATGCATCAATACGTTGCATACCGCAAAAAGCTCAACGTATGTTTAGATACTCGGAACAATAGATATTTAAGTTTTCCACAAACCATTAAGTAAGATTTGGCAACAGAATAACAAAATACCGAAGTGTCTAAAACCCTGTTAGGTTCACTTGCGTTCACCAGCGGCGGAGCAACTAAAATTGTATTTTAGCGAGTTAATTTACTCTTGAGATTAAAATGTATTCTCACGACTATTTAGTTTAGCTAGGAGCCTTCATTAATTATACTTTCACGAATTCTTTTACCTAGTATTAAAATTTTCTCGCAAAATTTAGTTTTTGTACAAAAATTTACGTGTTTTATTCTTTACGTCTGGGCTCTTGTTGGTGTGTTAATAGCGAATTTTTTTTTGTAAATAATAATGTAATAAAAGCTTCTTAAATTTACAAATTAAAGCAACCAAAAGCTCTGCTGCAAGTCCAGCAACAAAAGAGCGAAAGGGTTTTCTGGTGCAACGCTGGTCAGAAGAATTGTTAGGAAAATCGAAGAAGAATTCAACATCGGTGTTTTCCTTCTTATATGATATTTTTATCGAATAAGTCGTCTCATGAATAGAATATTTGCATACTTATCATCTACTTTACTGCATATATATTCATCATACATATTCATTGTAACATAACTCAAACATATATCACTAATGCTATATTAAAAACCAAAACGTAAACTGTTCATTATTTATTGAGACAATTATAACTTACCGTTCTATTGCCGAGGTTGCGCACCTTACAGCTGAGGTAGGCCGACTTCCCCACCAGCGCCGTGACGTTCCTCGGAGTGGCCGCGTCGAAGGAAGGCGCCAGCCGGGCGTTGGCGCCGCTCGGCAGAGAATTCACTGACCCCGCCCCGCCTGCCACGTCGCATGCACCTGGGAGAGACAGAAAGAAGAGGTTTTATATTTTTTTACTTTTTTGAAAGTTATTACCTACATTAAGAATAACTATTTTTAAAGTAAACAAGGTTTCGTTTGTTCGATTTTCGCTAAAATCAAATCTTTGTGTGCATGAACATTAATATTGCTATTGTTCTGGGTTATTGCTATACATATATTTTTATCTATTTACAAAAGTAAAGTACATGCAAGCTTTAGATTTTCACTCTTTTCTTTCTTTCCTTATATAATTTTCAGCTTCTAAAAGGTAAAGTTACATCCATAGTCATGAAGAAACATAAGCTTCAATATGTAAATCTATTCTGAAAACACATTTTGATGTTACTCTAGCCCTGAACTGTGAGTAAATATATATTTCATGAAGTTAACATTACTCTAACCTTGAAAACGGAGAAAAACATGTTACATCATCGGAGCAGAACATTTTATTTGTTCAGAAAATAAATAAAATTTGTGTCTAGATGGAGATTATTCGTGTTAAGAGACAAAAAGGGAATTTCACGCTCCATTTTCACTACACTTTAATTAAATTATAAAAAGCAGAATATCATCTTTGTTAAATACTTGTTCTACATTATGTTTTGTTGTTTATTACGCCACTGTGTAATAATTATTGTATCCGATCACTGTTTAGATGATGACAATTATTTGTTTGTGTGTTTGGTGTGTCATAGCAGGTATAAAAATTAGGAAAAATATATAATATCTTCTTACATTTCAATTAAGCCGGGAGACCCGTCACGTTACAGTCCTCTGACGGACACTGATCACTATGATGCTACAACAAGTTCATCAATGAGCTGAGAAGACTGCCCATATTTTAAGGGTTGTGAATAATTATTCCCTTGCCCCAAGGACATCGGTCAGACAGATATTTCCCATAGCACCTGTGCCCACTTGGAGAAGGCTAGAGATAGTGTATGGTAGGTACTCGTAGGTAAAACTGTTATCAAATCTCTTTTCTCTCAACCTATAAAAAAGCTAAAAATCTACAAAGAGACACCAAATGAACAATCCATCAAAGAGTAATACAGCTGACCAATTTTTCTTTCATAGTTCAAAAAGGGTCGTTCCGTCCATTTTCACGTTTATAGATATTAAGAATATAAGAGATACTCTAGAGATGTGAGAGCAATAATAGAAAAAAGCTGATATTGAACAACAACAAAGAGTTGATAAGGAACGTAATGCTCCCCGGGGCCGAACCCAATATACTTTAAAAAAGCAATAATGTGTGTCGACGTGTTTAGCCCGAGGGAACGCCTCTTCAAAATCCTAATATCCTCAATTGTAAAAAAGAATAACGTTTATTTTGTTTTATTATATTAAATTGATTTTCTACAGTATATTACATAGAAAAATGGGTGAAAATTTAAGTAATACAAATACAAAATATTACCTTAATTTCTGCTGCTACAGAAACTGAACGATAAAACACTAAAACTCAAGAGAACTTTTCTGGGTCGAAATCGGACCAAAGACTTCAGCATCATACCTGTATTCGAAAGAGACGAAGTAGTTTTATTTTTATAACTTTGGTTTCGCTAACTGGTCTTTCCAACGTGGTTTTTAGAACCCAGGTTTTAATCTTATAAGGAGGAAACTGGATCCTGAGAAATTTTAGGTTGTTAAACTTGATATTATTAACTGAGATTATTAATGACAATATTGCTTTGTCTAATAAATAATAAAATTAGCATCCTACCACCTGGCTATTACACTATGCTATACCGGACAAAGTGCATATTTAGTATATTTTTAACCTCACTATTGTACATTGTGGAACACAATAAAGTATTGAGTAAATAATATAATGAATTTCATAGTATAAACATTCACCGTAGTTGTACGTTTAAGTAATTGAATAAGGAGGTAATTTAGAACAAGCCACGCATTCTAATAAAGACAAGTAATCGGCGCGCTTACCAGAGACGCGGAACGAAACACGGAAATCATTCGGCAGAGAGTTCCACACTAGTTTAATAGTTGATTGATGTTCAAGTTTCAGTTATTGCGTTACCAACTCCATGTTAGTTCCGGGTAAGTTCCGTACGGGTAGGTCGTGATTTTCACGATTGATCTGAGCTGTAATTACATTAACCGGCTCAGGAATGTTTCAACGTTGTAATTAAAATGTAATTTCTGTTTATTCGCATTCCACGTTCTGTCTATTAATTGGAAATTGTTTTTTTTATTTTATTTCATGTATTGCGTCTCAAGTAATTGATATTTACTTTATTGTAAAAAAAAAAAAAATTTTACAACAATTTATTTCGTTTTCAGTATTGTTTTTCTGTAAGTAAATAGAATCAACTAAAACACAAAAACAAAAAAAAAATCTAAATAGACATAATCTTATAAACTAAGTTCTTAATCTTTTATAATTTTCTGATAATTTATTCGTAAAGTACCCATGTTTAGCTATGAATATTGTTCTTGAATAAAAAATAAATTTTAACTACGGTTATTGTTGAAGTTTTTAATAATTATAGAAATTGTTCTGTGAGACGTTGGCAGGACGACTTATTTTCATTATAAATATGAATGCAAGCAATTTTTGTTTACACCTTGAACTATACATTGGAAAAAACAGTTTAGCCTTATTATGTGTACGCATCCCTTTAATGTCGTACAGACACGCGAATCTTCTTTATGGATTTAGTATCGGACGACCAGGCGAATTGATCAAGAGTTTTGGTCTAGCTTCCCGTCGCGTCGTTGCTATTGGTAAGAGTCTCTTAGTCGGTTTTAAGACTTTTTTGGCAGAAGATGAGGTGGTGACTTGGTGACATTTTTAATTCGTTAAGACACATTCGCAGACTATACCTACATATAACATAAAAATAAAATTACATTATTTATTCCTTGTTACTATTACGCTTAAAAATACAAAATCAGCGCAAACTCTTTTTATTGTTCATATTTTTATATTCGTTATTAAGTAATCATTTCATTCGATTTTTAATATACGTTGTAAACATAATATCAGGAGCTCGATCAGCAGTTTATTTTATTAAAACAAAACAAACAATATCATAACAAGATGAATATTCATAACCAACAGTTCTGAATATATAAATATTTAATTAATAGCCTTTTTTCCGAAAGTTCATAAAAACCAATCAATCTAGGAAGTTGGCCAAAAAATGACAGACCGACGACTTAATCAATGAACCATCAATGAAGGTATGATCGATGTAGCCTTAATTAAGCAACAGAAAATAGATAACAGCGCGAATAATTTAGCCAAAGTAAAATGTTCTTTATTGCCTACTAATAAGGTAGAAAACGACTGGTGATCAAAGTTTGTGTTACCAACAAACAAATGAAAATGATTTACAAATGTGATACAGGAATTTCTACCTTATGCTGAAAGCAACAAGAGCGTCAAAAGCTGCACTTTGTTAGGTTCAATTCGGCACAGATTGCGGCCACAGATTAGCCAATGAGAATGATAAAGGAACCACTTAACCAGCGAACGTCAGTGTCAATATTTGTCTAAACAATAGAAACTAATTTGCACCTGTTACATTACCATTATGTCACTACAAACATTACCTAGTACACAATCTTGAAACACCAATTAGCCTATTATTAGAACCCGTACCTAGTATTCAGTACTCAGTCTGATTTGTGAACATTTCAGGAATAAGTGCTTTCAGTGGATGTGATACAGGACAAATATTATGATCGATCTCGCAAACTGCTTTGCTAATAAGCAGCTTCATAAAATATCTAGATTGGAGTAATACAGTATCCGGAAAGGAAAAATAATTATAAAGCGTTTGAAGACTCTGAGTATTTAGCTGGACATGTACACAGAGTGGTCATACCTATAACTTATAGGTATGACTACTCTGTGTACATGTTTCTTCTTTCTTCTACTTATAGGCTATAAGTAATCAGCAAATAAATACAGTTTACAGTTTATACGAAATATTTTTTATCGTTTGAATTATGTAGTGAAAATAATTCAACAATATTAATAGAAAATTTCCATTTGCTTATAAATTCATTTAATAAGCGACCAAGATAGTAGGTACTCGATACAGTCGTATTTTTCGTGTTTGTTACCGTTTAAGTAAATACAAAAACAGTTAATTAATAATTACGTTTCCCACAGCAGTATGAGCTGAGAACCATCCCTCATGCAGCACTATTTATTTATAGAGCCCCTCACGACGACAACACCGGTCGATAGATAATAGTTTATGCAACATTAAGGGTGTTTGAACTTTCAGCGCTTTGCTGAAGGCTTAATTTGTTTCTGTGAATGGTGATAAACGTATTGATCGAAACTGTTTAAATAACAAAAACATAAGTTTCAAAGTGCACTAAACTGCGGTAGTTAGTGTCTTCTGGTTATATTCGCTTTAGTAATTCAAAAAGTTAAAAACGTTAGAGATCTGTAGATCTGTAGACTTCAAAAACTAAGTCATTGACCACTCGCAAAACTTTAAAGATAAATGCCGTTAATGTATACTAACATATTAATTATGAGTAAAGCTACTAGTATTTTATTTTGAAAATAAATAAGTATGTATAATAATATGTGGAAAACTTGGACGAATACTTTTGAAGTCACAAACTTCAAGGGTACAAGGGGCTCTAAGTTCCCTAATACTATTACGTAATAAAAAGCCGTCAGTATGAAAATCGTAATTTTTAATCCCAATATCTCATTGTGCGTGGAAGTTGGCTCGTTCTGGGGGAAACTTTGGTGATACACAAAATGTTCGGTAAGGCAGAATTGTCGATATTATATCATATCATAGTTTTGTGCAAGTTTATTTCTATTTGCGTCGGGATATGTAACCTCTAAATGGCAACAGCTCTTATGTATTGGTCTTAATAACTTTGCCCTACTCTGAAGTACTGTAATAATATTAGTATAAATATTATATTTTAAAAAAAATATTGTCGTGTTTTAATTTCATGATATTATTACTGTCACATACACGACAGCGTTACCGAGGCAGAATTAGTAATTATTTAAAGGGTTCCGTCCCATAAGCGTATACATACAAATAAGATACACTACAAGTGCAGCCACTTACTGGTTAATATATTTTGAGTTTACACTCAATAATACTTATTATGTGTAAAGATAAAACACAGACACGCTACTGAAACATTTAAACGTACATACAAAATTAGAGTAAAAATAATGATATGGGCGTAGAGTCTGCATTAGTCATAAGGTCGGCGCACCCATCACAAACTGTGCTATGAGAGCATGCCACGTGTTATTCAAACGAGAAATGATCTGAGACATGGCTGTCCACTAAGATTTATGAACCGTATTTAAAACAGAAAGTGACGACATCTCCGCGGTATTCGTTTGTGTCAAGATTAATAGTAGAAGTATTATTTAAAGATTAGTGATACTCTGTTCATGAAAAGAGGTGGAGCTTATCTGTCTGTGTCTGATGACATGTGTGAAGAATATATCCGCTTCAGAATTCTTCTATGTGGATAGGTGATGTCTTATCTAGATCCTAATCAGTGTCAACAGAAGTAACACTAGACGTGTGTTCTGTAAGTCACATGTTACCTACTTAAGGTATTTCTCAAACTACACCAATTTTCTACACGTTCAAATGATTATGTCCAGTTCTCAGCATAAAATATTTTAGAATAATAACAACAGAACGGTTCTACTTCCCACGTAGGATATTTATTCTATTTACATTTACTCACTTAAGCTTTACTTACGCGTGGGTGTAGGCCACTCTGGAGTTACTTTTATAATTTAAAAAGACGAGTTAAAATCTAGACTTGAAATTCAATATATTTCATAATATTAATTTCTTAAACATTAAAGACCATTCTAAAGTTAGCTAGTTCATTTTATGACCAGACCGGCTAGTGAAACCTGTGCTGAAACGTTAAGCATCTTAGCTTGACCTTACCTACTCATCGGCCATTCCATCACATCTTAAGTGTAGATGAACACTCCTTCCATTTTTCTAGGAGTCACGTCCATGTAGGTAGTTGCTTTAATTTATTTTGTTGTTTTAATAATAAACAATAATAAAGCTACATTATCAGGTTACCCTACATTCAGTATGTAAGTTGGTATGTTTACAATACAACTTAACAGTTAGTAAAGTCTGTTTATGTTTAGTGTTAGGAGTGATTTATTTCGGTTCTATCTAACCCGCCCGGCTGAGCTATACTTGATATTTTTGTTAGACGTTTATCTGTTTAACACCCGTGAAGGTGTTTAATGCTCGCTATTTAGTATAACAAGGGTTCGGGGAGTTTAAAACCTTGAATTATTTTGTTTGGTCACATTAAAGTTTTTGAGTGTACCACTACTCTACCGCGATATAAACGTTATGGTTAACCATAGTATGTGATGTTAATTTTGTTTGTTAAGTAGGACATCATTTCACTAGAAAAGGTATGTACACTTTTGTACTTACGTTCTTATTATGGATTATATGAATCTCTCCCCTGTTATGTGTTTTATTTTAAAAGATGGTATCGATTACTCAAAATCTCTAAACAAAAAGGTATAATTTCTTTGTAAAATGAAACTTCAACATAAAAGTTGCAAAATGAAAAGGTATATAAGGCTTCAGCAAACCATTCCATAATTTCATTTCTAATCAAACCCAAATTGTGTCAAATTACAAAACAATAAAGTATCATATTTTGGCGGTCCAATTATCAAATTTTAAACTGGATTACACCGCGTCATTACCTTCAATATTGGTAACGTGTATCAGTTACGTTGTGGAGCAATGTAAACAAAACCGTTGTGCCAGCATCCATCATTGTCAGTCGCGCGCCGGCGCTGGTCGTCCGCGGACCTCGCCTCATTGTGCAGGTACACGCGCGAGTGCCCCCGTCGACAAATGGATTTGCATGCTCTTAATTGGTAACAAGGGTTAATGATTTATCCTATTATTTCGCAGGATTTTATTAATATACGTGTCCATAGAGTACACGTGTTCTGTTACCGTAGAGTATGGACACGTAATGCCATCTCATCATGTAATTGTTTTGCTGCTCACTTGGCAATTCTTAAGACAAAAATAATAGAAAAGTATTAATATGTTCTTTTTTTATCATAATAATATCGTCTTCCATTCTTCAGTCTTCAAGCCACGCTTTATGGAGAATTAATCATTTTGTAGTAAACGAAAACAAAGGACACCAAAGGCCAGTTGATGGTTAATCTCAGTAAGGATTACGTCCGAGAAATGAACCCGTCTACTTTAAAGCAATGAAGCGAGTCAAATTAAACTGCACTATTAAAATAATCTAAGTAAGAATTATATAATAACAAAAGGAATTGTAAACACCTTAACCAAAATAGAATACTATTTGTGAGATAAATACGTTAAAACGACCAGAAACGTTATAACGAGAGGTTTTGGTCACGCGCCAATTAAACCGAATCATGTTTCTAGTTATTATAGCTGTTAAATGATACCTTTTTACAGCAATATGATGTCGGAATTACACGTAAATATTTGTTTTATTTATAAAAGAGAAACAGTTTATTTGTAGTTTAATTTTATGTCCCAATTTCTCGCTAACCGAAAAATAAATACGAATATTGATAGATCATAATGCACCTATAGAAACTTCACAAATCCTCATAATATTGAATAAAATGTATTTTAGGATATAATAAAATAGGTACAACAAATTTTATATTCTTATTGAATTATTACAGTACGATTTTAAACAGAAAAATTGCTCGGAAATATAATATGACACACTGCCCACAAAAGCTTTCTACGAAACCACTCATGTGCAAGCCCTGCACGGTCCCCAACATTCCCCAAGCAACTTATAACAACTTTCCTCACTTTCAGGTAAACATAACTTACAGCACTTACACTATAATAAATTTGGGCGACGACCACAGCTTTGCTTTAATATCCTGCTATGCGGAGATGATTGCCCCTCCTCCTTACCTCACTCCCTCCCCTTAATCTAACACAACCTCCTCCTTTAATTCTAGATGTGAAGTGCAATCTCGGAATAGTTGGTCCGTCCCGAGATAGGTATGCTATCTAGTGTTGGACGGTATGCGGGTTCTGCTTATTTTGATTGCATCTAATGCTCATCTTGTAGACGAGTAGTCCCTGATATTTACTTTTAGTGTAGTTTGAATTAAATCTTATTATTTACCTCACTATCCTAAAATCAATCTTACGTAAGAAGAAACACAAGAAAATACTTTGCTGTTAAAAATAATTAAACTAATTATCGTATAATAGTTATATTTAAACGTAATAATTTAAACGTACTTTTACGTTATCCCATAATCTCTATCTAAACAAATAATCTAGACCTCGTTACATTACAAACCAAAGAGGCACAAACAGTGAGATTAGAAACTACTATTAAGGTAAGAAAAGGTAAGTTTTGAACCAATTTAAACATATTTATTGCAAGAAATTAGACATAAGAAAACATGTCGTATCACACCAGCTAGCCATACTTACCTATCGTCTATTCATATTGTACTAAGCTACCTTTCGTAGAAATGAGTTTTAGTCCAATCAACACGAACAACAAGATCATAAAATAATGAATTGCAATATTCTTGAAGTATGTATAAACGTTCATATAGTGTATTTACTTCGTAGTTCCCATGTTGTACGACTCTTACATGTGTTTGTGTAAGCTATCTGCCCTTTCTACAAGTATTTGTCCGCAATTTACCCTCGGACTCATAAACTATGGATTAACTTCTTGCGATAGTCGATGCCGCACAAATATAGACGTCTACCCAACTTTAATCTGACAACAATATACTGGACGTATGTTTGTCATCGTTTGTTATAGAACAAGCTGGGATCTAACCGAATGTACACAATTTATTTACTTTGATCTAAGTCTGTTAGTTACTAGTAGCTACTCTACAATGCTGTGACGCGGGGAGTTTTACTAACAACAATTTCACGAACACAAAACACCACGCAAGATAATCATATTTCGTAGTTTGCATAACCGCAAAGGATTCAAACCTAGACCTTTTGCACAGCAACAGTACAACAGCATCGCCACGCGCCGATGAATGTTTTTTTTTATAATATTTTTTTGCGGTCTAAGCCCACGTGCTTGAGAGCATATCTCTATCAGTATCTATCTATCTCTATTTATGATGACAGGGTAAAGCAAACCAAGTGAACAAGTATATTTTAATTTTCCGAGATTTTAAATGAGATTGTGATAAAATAGGATTGTATTAAACTTTACAAAAAAAGATTTCAATTATTTTCCCAAACGGCGCGCACAAACTTACCTGTACAATTTAAAAAGATACAGAAAACTAATTAAAGAAAAGAAACAAAAATAGAACAATTCCGTTAAAAGTTGTTTACGCAAATTAAAACAAACACACCCTTGATTTGTGTTGCCATCGAACTTAATTCTGTTAAAACGTGAAGGGGAGGAACAAAAAACGTTAG
The DNA here is from genome assembly GCA_905475405.1 of Schrankia costaestrigalis. NCBI lineage: Eukaryota > Metazoa > Arthropoda > Insecta > Lepidoptera > Erebidae > Schrankia > Schrankia costaestrigalis. The sequence continues at coordinate 621,692 of FR997827.1, forward strand.
ATAGAAACCAGACGCGGCTCATTGACAGTCAGCAGTCGACACTTAGTAACTATTTGTTTGTAACTAATTGATTACGACTGTCTTAACATCTGGCAACGAAACAGACATAATTTTTGTATTTTTAGGTACCATTTCAATTATGTTTATGACTTTCACTTTTTTTTTTCACTGGTACCTACAGGACAGGTTCGCCTAGTGTGGGGCCGATGGATATAATTGTAAAATTGTACTTCAAACTGACAATAAATGGTTTTTATTTATTTATTTATTTTTATTTTAAATATTTTGTGATAGAGGAACCAACTTTCAACGTTCAAGATGATAGTACGACTTACTCCGTACCGACGATATCGGGTCCTCCAAATATAGTGTATAAAAGCATTTTGTCCCAACAGGCAAATTTATGGCGGCGTTTAAAGTTTTTTTACCACCTGCCTTTATTCCTGTACTGTACTCGCTCTTTATAAGGTTTGAATTATAGTGTGACTTTGTTATTAAATTATTTTAATAATACTAATAAAATAGCAAACTATTAAAGTAGTATTTAAAATATATACGCTTTATTATTATTGGGTATAAAATCTGGTCTATGCACAAAAAATGCGACACTACTACCTAAGTATACATAAAAACATAAATGACGCACGTGTAACTTATTTGTTTCTACTTATTATAATATAATTATATTATTGTACAAGTTAATTAGGTATGACGTCTGTTTGTTTATACATGTATCAATCAATTAACAATTACACGTTCAATTTGACCTGAATTACTAATAACTAAGTGGCTAAGTGACAATGACAATGCTATACTTTAGTTCGACATGAGCACAATGTATGAATGGTACATTGTTTACTTCGAGTTTTCCTTTTGTGACTTTTGTCGAATTTTACTTATGTCACCCAAGAGAAAATAAAATGATGACATTTACATTCATATCGATATTGTGTATTTTAATATCTGGATTATATCACAAGTATATTTTTTTACTAACAATGTTAAAAATAGATTTTCATTTGATTATCTTTCTCAACACCTATTTATAATTCGTTACGTGTGAGATAATTTACTATTTAAATTACAATTTTTTTCAACTAATTGAGAAGAACAAATATTTGATTTATTTAAATTATTAGTGTTCTCCGCGTGGTGACGGAGTAAGAATACAATATGTCACCACCCCATCTCATCCCATGGGTGTCGTAAAAACCGACAATCCGGGACTATCCGTGAATATTATCTTTACGAAATAAAAAGAAGGAATACTTGAAATTAAACCCTATACCAATCCGTCTGGCCAGCGTGATATTAGTAGGCCAATTATCCCTCCGTCATGGGAGGAGGCCCGTTCCTGCAGTGGGACATTAATGTTACGACGACGACGAAATTATTAGTGTTAGATACAGGCTCTTTGTAATTTGTCTAAGAAAACTTTTTAGGACAGCTGAAAATCTCCCATCAAGTTGAAGCCTTATTCACTCATAATTGAAGAAACATTCAAGATGGCGAAGCATATTTAATTACAGGTGGTCGTAGTGTAATAACTCGTATTACCAATTAGGTTATTATTGATGGAATACGTTTTACAAGCAGGTGCGCTGTGCAACATTCAAGGGTTGTATGGAAATAATAAGGTATGAGAAATTTGCATCTGTTTCAAGAATTAATTTAACACCTGACTGGTATATCATATTAATAACTTACCAAACATTATCTTAATGGATGAGAGAGAATAAAGGTGTATTTTAAAACCTAATAGAACGAAGTCAACCACACTTGTTTTTGTGTTTAAAATCTAAACACTGTTAATGTTATAAAGGAGAAATTTTTTGCCATTAAATAACAGTCACATACCTTCAAAAGGTTATTCATTAACTTGAAGAAGTTCATGTGAGGACATTGGTTTTTTTAAATACCCCTTGGAAAGGATATCGGTTACTCCAAATACCTAATTTATAAATTATATTATTCCACCATCTTAGTATTCTGCAATATACATAAAGTTGTGATCGTTACTTTTAACAACATTGATATCAAACGTCTTATTGTTTATCAATAACATTAAGTATTGAAGTGAACAGAGTTAAAGTCATTCAATCTAATCAAATAGTCTGTCTGATTCTAGTATAAACTTCGTCTAACGTAGATTAAAGCCAGCAAAATAGCCTCAGGCACGACCACCATTTTAGATGTAGCTTGGCCGTGAGACTATTTCTGTTTATTAACTTACAATAACACTCCACTCAGATAAACTCCAGCTACATTCGAAATGATCTAAAATAAGATGACCTACAATATAGTCGCAGAAACATGATGACAAAGGTTGGGATGGAACGTTCGAAGAATATTAATTCACAGCTGATTTATTAGAGCACGTAAATCTATTCTAGTAGGTACCGCTACGATTCAATCGATTTCTTTTTGTAGGTAAACAAGTACTACATTTTATTTTAAATATTAAATTATAGTGACTACTTATCACCTAACAAGTAGATACACATACCTATAATTATTTGTACAACGAAACACTATTTAAGGAATATTAAAAAATATATTCACATCATTTCGGAAAGGAACACTAATTAGCATCAACATCGAATGCAAACATGATTATATACCCAAACGTAGCAACGAAACAAGCCAAAATTATTCACACAACTAAAAACAATTTGCACCGAACGGCGATAGAACCTGTATACGTTAGCATACTTCGATAGAATAGTTGTCTAATTAATTTAGTAAGACAAAGCGTGGTGTGCAAAGTTTCAGACAAAAGGCATAACTTAACAGTTAGTGTTGCTGTAAATGATTGCCTTGTTTCTGCTTCGTATCGGCGGTAGTATCACATTCCAATAACACGGCCTCCCTTCCTTCCTGCATACTGTAACAAGAATAGAGCCATGCAACTTTGTCTTTATACGAAACATTTATACTGTCGCAACTGTATTTCTTCTAAAGCATTTGAAAATATACATCAGCACTAAAGGCTTAAAGATCAAGGTGCAGGGTGCCCTGACCTCTTACAAGGTGTACCGAGGATCTGGTAAAGATTGTGGCTTACCAATGAATGAGGGAGGCACAGGAGAGATCAAGGTGGAGACGTTTAAAGGAGGCCTACGTCCAGCAATGAACGCCGTTTGTCCGAGATGATCATGATGAAAGGCTTACGACATTATTTATATATTTTTATTACTGTATTGATTTAGCAAATGACCTACATGTTCGGTGTGGCAAGCAAGCTATCTATAAATAACTACGCCCTCTAAAAGCCAAATAATGTTGGCTATTTCAGTGCTTAAAAAAATTACAGGTTCTGTCAACAAACTTTTTAAAATTTTATCTTTCTTAAGTTGCACCACAGCATGGATATTAGGTCATAGATTTTTATGTAAGTAGTATTTTATTAGATGTACAATAAAGAGTCGATTATTTATTGTATTATGTAAGTCAATGGCAAGCAGGCACTACTCTTCAACTGGAGCAATGCTTATTTTAAAGTTATAGTTATATTAAACACCCTTAATAAACTTAATTATCTCAAAACATTAAACACACTTCCTTGCTTACTCTCATGCTCATATAAAACATAGTCGTCTCACAATATTGTGTGGATAATATATAAGTAATAAAGCTTAAAGTTTACGAACAATATTATTGTCCACCTCCCTCAAGTGACAAACACTTGGATACTTCATTCCTGCACAACTTAGTTTCAGTTGACATTTCCTCGGCGTTCGCACTCGACTGAATCGCTGCGAGCATTTTATAACGCTGCTTCATGAATTATTCACAACACAGTAGCTATATCGACACCGGCTATATAAAAATCTTCATTCTCTCTAAGAATAAATACATATAAAACAAATGGACGACTCTAGAATAATACACAATTGCAATTTTGTATGCTCTTACGTTTGACTCCTGGTTTATTTAGCAACAACTATAAAAGTTAAAAGAGGTTTATGTCATTAAATTTTACATTTTAAAGGTATGCACGATTTAAATATATTGTTGCGAAGTATTTGTTTATTTTCTAAGTGCGGATCACTTTTTAAGAGAATATGAGTAAGTAAGAAACGTACAAAATTATTAGATGCTAGGTAAGGTGTCCTATATTATTGAATTGTCATTGTCCCTTTTAAATTTGTTAATAATTAAGTAATTTTTCTAAATACAAGCATAATATAATATTTAAACATCTTTTCACTAGTTCTTCAACCCCATCTTGTAGAACGTTTTAATTTCATAGACAATAAACTACTCATTGATTTGGGACTTCACAAGATTACTCTATATTAACAATCAATTTTAATGTGTTTGTCCAACTTCACCAAATATATAGGTATTCGTTAACTCTATTCTAATACCCATCATTATAGAATTTCATCTCTGTCTATTAGAATAATTACTATTTGATTGCCAGTTTGAGTCATTGAACTTATTGTATTGAAAACGTGAAATGCTGACCAGACGGATTGGTTTCTTTTTATTTCGTAAAGATAATATTTACGGATAGTCCCTTAGTCGGTTTTACGACACCTATGGGATGCGATAGGGTGGTGACATGTGGTGGGGTATTCTTACTCTGTCACCACACGAAGCTATCGTCATATCAATATAAGGAAAAAGGCGTCCACTACTGGACTATGAGGTTCTACATATTGTACGGGGCGCTGTGCCTCCTTCATCCATGGTCCTGCCCTGACTGCAATATTTGCAACCACAACAATATATAACATTTATGTTCAACAGTTTTTTATTTCGACAAACAAAGAACATTTTAAGTGCTGAGTCACAATAAGCTCTAACGACAGGATGCATTACATTTAGCTTTACAGCTTCATACTTGTTCGTACATAATTTTAAATAGTCGACACTTAAGTGAAAATACTTAAGATGAATATAGAAAGTTGAAAGTTTTTTTTTTAGTTACTTGAAAGTTTCATTGCGAATTTAGTTATTATTACAATGATTAAATAACGGGGAAATTGTAAATGAAATTTTACTTAAATCGTTTCATCATGTAAATAAGTTTTTTGGTTATCGATTCGTGGTTGCGATTGCAACTAACTTAAGTCTCTTTTTTACTAAGATTATAAATACTACGATAATAAATTAAACAATTTAAACTAGCATAAATAAAAGTTTTCGGATCTTTTGGTTAAAGTTTATTACAGGAAACAGAGCTTTAACTCATTTAACGTTACTTTACGACTTTCAGAAACTAGTTAATGTTCTGATAAACTATTTAATATCTTGTCCAAAAATATTACTGCAATTCAAACGATTATTGTGACCTAACGACATTTAATACATGACAGTGCTGATAGAATTAAGCACATATACTGGACTGGCATTACAAAAGTGATACAAATAACAACTTCCCTACTAACACGGAACCATTGTCTTTTAAATAACTTTACTCAATAAAAATAAAACGCTGCTATTTTTCACTCAACAGCTATTTACAGGCAACCCCTTGCATACTTAAAAGTACAATGAATGATGTGTGAGATACTATAATTGTTCCGGCTATAGAAAGAGACAACAATACGCTTTTACGTAACTCTTTCCTCCTCACACACATTTGTATGTCTCCTTTAATAATCATTCATAGTGCCGACCCTGTTCCAAAATAACTCCTTTGTTGAGTACATTTTTTAAATAGCTTTGAGATATGAATGCGAGTGTTAAAAGTTACATTTGGAAGTTTAACTCATAATATGTTTTATGTCATATATATTTTATTTTAAACGTAGTTAGTATAACGACAAAAAAAAAACAAACTATCGCATTAATTTCTTGAACATTTCATTTCTCTATACCTCTATCTTCTCCTTATATTATTAAAATCACAATTGAATCAATTTGTTAGCAATTTTATTTAATCTTAAGTCTTAGTCTAGTTTTTGCTTAGTTTGGGGCTGGCGTTGTGTAGCTGTGAAAAATATATAACAATTTATTTTTTTATGTAAATGTTTGTTAAGAATTTTAGTTGCAAAAAATAAGTCGTAACACTCCTTAAGATTGCTCTTCGCTCTCATGTATAATATAACATAACAAAAAGGTATTCGCATTCCCTGTAGCAACTCGAAGGCAATACAGTTAGCAGTAAATAACAGCAATAGCAGCAGAATATCAGGTAAATAGCAGTTAAACAGACAATAGCAGGCACATTACAGCGCCACGTGCGTAATAACTGCATGTGCACACCTGCGCCTTACCTGCGTACTTTATAAATATGGTTATTACCTTGATTATATTACAATATTATGGTAAATTATAAACACATTGAGTACTTTCAGGGAATCGTCTACTTTGTGTTATTCATAACAGCCTTTTAATGTCTTACTGCTAGGTTGGGCTTCGACAGACGGAGGAAACTTAGGCCTAAGTTACCACTCTGCCCTGCCCAAATAAGTAAATAGTTTTATTATTACGTTTATTTGCTTTCGTACATATAATATCTGCGTACATCCACACATCCTTTAGGCGTAAGGAGTTTTTAAAATCAACATTTTATGAGATAGGTGATAGGTTCTTTCGTTAGGCTGTATTTCCTATGTGTTAATAGCTAACATAAAGAAATGAACATGATATGTTAAACATACTAAAAACAATGTAAAACATGGCAAGCATGACCCCTTATATTATCCATAAACCCAAGATGTCTTACCGATTACACCATCTGAATGCTTGCCTCAAAATCCTAACTTTACCTCCGCTTTCTTCTACAAATTTTAAGTATAAGCTATGCTATATTATTACAAGAAGTACTTTCATATTATTATTATCCTCAGTACTAATAATAGCTATACTCAACTTCATAGAAATAATGTAGCTATTAAATAAAATATGCTAATAATTAACTTTGAGTAGAAAGACTGTTCATTGCCAGACGAAGTAGTAATATAAAATGCTAACGTTTGCTATTTTTAAATAAGGACTCTCGCTTTTTCCTCGTACTATTAATGGGTATTAAAAATTTGCTGAGTGCTCCTCACTTTATACATACATTTAATTAAGGTAATATTGCTTTTTTATTTTTTGTATTCTGACTCAGCAGCATGACCACAATGAACCCGATGCATGGTTGGTTAGGTTAGGTTAAATTGTAGAGTATAGAAATTACGACTACGGGTGTTGGCTATGAAATGACTACACTCCAGGGCTCTTACACTCTGACAGTCTGGCCAGATTCTTTTTTTTTACATATTTGAGAAAAAAAAATTAAGCATTGCACTCAAAAGGCTAAACATTTTTAAATAGGCCAGCAAATAATAGTTTTTTGTGTTTTTAGGTATAAAAGTATTCGTCCAAAAATATCATAGCACTGCACTGCTCTGATTCGTACTGCAGATAATTAGTGCACATTATTTAACATATAAATGATTTTGCTAGTTTTGTGCTAACACAAACAAAAATACATTAAAAAGAATAACCCGCCTTTAGCATGTTCCGCATATCATGTCTTGTACACTAATGACATCTAATGATTTAAGGCTGTGAATATACAGCTGCCTTATTGCGACAAATAGAATGACGACGATAGTTTATACTGCGTATTTAATTTTATTATTATAAGTTATAAGCTAATAAAAAAATGTAACTGGACTTTTTTACGTTAAGATTTAAAAACATAATACGTATTATTGTAAAAATAATCACACTGACATCACAATCACGACCAACCATCAGACAAACTGTTCAAAATTGTCAAATCTTTCTTATCATAACAGCAGGCGAAATGTAGAGCATGAGACCAAAGGTTTATTCTCAATAACCACGAGACCGCATAATATTACAGGTTTAACCAATGATAAATATTTCACACGGAATGAAACCATTTTATACATTAAAATTGGGATCATTGTGCGCATTATTTAAATAATAAATGTTATACTTAATTGTATTTTGATTAAAAGTAGATAAACTATTAACTGATTCATAAAAGTACGTAATTAATACATTTATTTCTATCAAATGGATCATGGAGACAGTATATAATACTTCTGTAAAACTGATTTAGGTGTTGACGTACCAGATTATTTCTTTATTTGTTTATCTAGTCTGCTATGTTACAATATTTCCGTTTTTCCAAGTTTAACCCCGCCTCACCATACCTTGAGTCTTACCCTTCGTCTAATGACATGTTTGGTCTGTTAACATCACGCAATGACAGTAAAATACGTTTGAAATGGAAAACTAATGACCCCAAAGGGAAACAAATATGGACAAAGTAAACTAGCTACTAACTACCGATGGATAAGGGGGGCACAGGATAGCACAAAGTGGAAATATTTGGAAGACGTCTATGTCCAGCAGTGGACGTCAATTGGCTTATATATTATGATAATGAAGATGAAACAAGCTGCTCAAAAATTACGTTAAAAGTAATAATAAGCTTTTCCAAATCAATGAGCAGTACTTATTTGTAATTATCATAATGTGTGGTAATCAAAGGGTGTCGAGCACATTGTCGATTAATTGGAATTCAATGTATCAATAGGCTGTCTAATCAAAGCCTTGTCTGGACGTAACGGGGGGTAATTATTGGCTAGTACTGAGTGCACCACTAATAACACAGTTACGGAACATATAATGTATAGGGAGTTTTAATAAGTCCCGTTTACTGTTGAGGCCTTTACAAAGCGTGCCTTCTGTGTTAACTTAGTTTATAAAGGATCCTTCATTTATTCATTCATACAATTTACATTGTGTTTGAAATAATACATTACAAAAATAATAATAAGACATGCATTACTTTATATAAAACGGGAATAATTCAACATAATAAATAATTAAAACAAATAATTACAGTTCAATTGATTTGATATAAATTAACTTAATGAAAAATATCAGTATAAATAGTATTTAATGTCAACAGATAAATGTATGTCTACCAAAATACGTTTACAACATAAGTAATATTCACAGTTTATTTAGTCTGAAGTCAGTTCTGATACTGAGTATAAACACTTTCCCAACAGGAAGGCCTTAAGTCTTGACTTAAAAACGTTGGTTTGATATACCAAAAGTTTCAAGTCGTTTGGTAGCCTGTTAAATATTTCTACTGCTTGGTAATCAGGGCAATGTTTAATAATATTAAATTTTGGTGATATTTTGTTTTTTATATCCTTTCTACGTGTGCCCTCTCTAATCTCTCGTTCTTCACTTGACTCGTACTCGTGAATGTGTTTCGAAAAATTTGTCACAAGAACCAGTACGTATAAACCAGGAACTGTTAGTATACCTAATCTTTTAAAATGCTCCCTACATGAGTCACGTTGTGTAATACCCACCATAGTTCTTACGGCACGTTTCTGTAAAACAAAAGCTTTAGCACAGTTATAAGCATAGCTGTTTCCCCAAAACATGATGCTGTAACGTAGTCTAGACTCTACTAACGCGTGGTATACGGCCTTTATTTGAACTAGTTCTAATTCATTGCTCAAGCTCCTGAGTGCATAGCATGCAGATGATACCGCGGAATCTATAGCTGCAAGTTCAGATTTCCAGTTCAAGTGAGAATCCAAATTAACGCCTAAGAATTTTACATTTTCTACTAGGGTAATATTATTTTCTTTTACTAATAGATCCTGATTAGCATTTTTTTGAGCAGTAGTCTTAAATAACATTATACTTGTCTTACTTGCATTTAGTATTAGACCATTCGACGCAAACCAATCACAGAGGAGCTCCACAGTTCTATTAACACGTCTACTCAATTCTTCAAGGTTAATTGCATCTATTACAATATTTGTGTCGTCTGCGAAAACAACGAGACTTGCCTCTGGTTGAGTTATATGCATGTAATTGATTAGGTCATTTGTAAAAAGAATGAAAAGCAAAGGTCCAAGTATCGAGCCTTGAGGCACACCACGTTTTATATTTGTTATTTTTGACGTGTGTACTATCTCATGATTACTTTCATTAACAGATTTTATTTCGACATACATTCGCCTATTTTGTAAGTAAGATGTTATGAGCTGAAGTGCGCTACCTCGTAAACCATAATGTTCAAGCTTCAGCAATAACAGTTCAAAATCTACGGTGTCAAAAGCGGAACTTAGGTCGATAAATAAACCAGCCACTTTCATTCTGTTGCCTAGCTTATTCACCACGTCACCAACTAATGCACCCACAGCATCAGAGGTACCGACTCCCTTCTGATAACCAAACTGTCTCAAGTTTATTATTTTGTTAATATTAATGTGTACTACAAGTCGATGCTTAATTACTTTTTCAAAAATTTTTGACAGCGTTGGTAACAACGATATCGGCCTATAGTTTTGCGGGTCTGTCCGCAAACCCTTTTTAAACACTGGCATTATTTTAGCTAGCTTAAACTGATCAGGAAATATCGACTCTTCTATACATCTATTAAAAAATTTAGAGAGTGTAGAGGCTAATATGTTAACATTTTCTTTGATGACTGTAATGGGTATGTCATCAAAACCACTAGATTTCTTGCTCTTCATTTGGTTAATTATCTTTGCAATTTCATGAGGTGTTGTAAATTCAAAAGATAAATTACTCTCTATTCTCTTTGTAGATGCCTTCATAAATGATATTGCTTTATTTACTTCTGTGGTTTCTAACGACGATTTATGAACAAAATTGTCGACGAACGTATTAGCTATTTCTTTGTGATCTATAATATTTTTATTATTTACTTTTAGGGTTAAATTTTTAGATTGTCTGTTTCTAGTTTTATTTTTATGTTGATTTACCAGTTTCCAAGCTGCTTTTGCTACGTTCTTAGCTTTATTTATTTGATTTGATGTCGCTATTTTTTTTGCTTTTTTTATTACACTTCTATAAATTCTAACATAGTTGGTTTTATATTGGGTAATGCTTTCGTGTTTGACTCCACTAGTGCATAAAACTCTTTTCATTTTGCTAGAGGTTTTGACTCCTTTTGTAACCCACTTTATTACACTATTTTGACTAGGTTTTATTCTAATTGATTTCTTTTTATAACAATTCTGAAATGATTGGTTAAAGCTTTTAAGAAAACCATTTATACCCATATTACTCCAATTTTTATTTTCAATATTAAGCCTAAAATCATAATTATTTCTGTCATTAAACACCCTTTTCTTAACTGTTAATGCATGTTCAGAATTATATTTTTTTTTAATAATTTTATCTAAACGTAACTCACAAGAAAGTCCACCATGGCCATCAGCTAAACCATTGTGGTCAACAAAACTATGCTCTATAACTTCTTCTGCTACATTTGTGATTAAATTGTCAATGCACGAACGAGACTGATTGCGTATGAAAGTAGGGTCACTTATGAGACACCTAAAATTGTAACACGTTAACACGCCCAAGAACTCCTCTGATTTTTTGTTCTCAACAAGTATATCGACGTTAAAATCACCGCAGATAATGCACTTCCTGTCAAGAAAATGTTCTAACAGTTTTTCTAAGTTGGCCATAAAATAATCGAAATTTTTATCATCTGGACTTCTATAACAACAACATATATGTAGACCTGTTTCTAAATCTCTTACACCACAAATTTCAAAGCTCTCTGACCTATACAACTTTTCAATAGAAGTTATGTTCTCAAATTCCCTGTTTATATGTGCCAAAATAAGACTACCTCCCCTTTTTTTGTTAGTTCTTGTGTTAAAGCTAGCCAAGTTATAATGAGGCATACTGAAAACTTGTACTGATTTGTCGTTGAGAAAATGTTCTGATATACACAAGTAGTCTAAGAGTGTGCCTAATGTTTCAATGTACAATTCAAGCTCAATTTTTTTGTTACTAATTCCGCATAAATTTTGGTGAAAAACGTTAAGGCTACTATAACAATCTTCCTTCATAGATGTTATACAAACTTCATCTGTTATCTCTAACCTAGTTCCGAAAAAACAAGCTATTACCACAATTCATATCATCTGTTGTTTGCGTGCTCATATCAACGAATACTTTGGACTTACCCGTTGTTCCGCTTGCGTTATTCACAAGGCACGAATTCTTTTGCGTATAGCCTATTTCACACTGGTCTTCCTGCTTTTTTATAATATTTTGTGTATAATGCATGTAATTATTTTTATATTGAATACGTAGAATTTCTCTATTTATTAGCTTACATGCGCTGTACCTGTTAAAATTATAATTATAATCCCACCTATTGTCCAATGATATGAAGCTGGAGTTTATACAATTTTTACAAACATATTCCAAAACATCATTAACTTTAGACACATTTAAATATCTATTATAGTAAACTTTACTTACAATAACGTTTGTATTTTTTATTTTTTGTAAACTGTTATATAGAGAACTGGTCAAACTTAAAGGATTATCGTCATTTGAACCTCCCAATATTAAAACAAAGTCGGAGCTTGTAAAACTACTACACTCTGTTATACATGAACTTAAGATATCAGACATTGACGCATTAGATTTAATAGTAGACGTAACTGAAAACTTATTTCCTAATTGTTTCTGTAATAGTCCTCTTAAGTGATGTCCATTTTCATCAGCATATATCATTATTCTTGATTTGCTTGCGATTTCTAATTGACACTGAAAGGCGTTTTTCTTATGAGTTGATTCTACCTCAACGAGTGTCGCCATATCAGGTATCTTTATATCCTCTGAGTTGTTTTGAGTACCTTTCAAGGCAAGGTCCTCTGTTACCCGACTCACTAGCGACCGCGCTTTTATAATTATTGGTGTACAGGGTAGAGAATTTTGTGTATTATATACAGCGCCCACAACAAGGTCTCCAGAAGATGTCCTGGGAAGGCCTATTTTTATAGGATTCGAGCTAAATTTCCTCTTATATTGAGGTGAGTAGAATTTTCTTGGAGAAAAATTTGTACATTTCACTGGCTCACCAGCACCAACCAGCTTGAATAATTTAATTTTATGTTGACAGCTTGTTAGTTCTTTTTTTAATAAATTATTTTCTATCATGAGGTTATCAATTTCTGCGTTAGCACTCAATAAATCCATATTGACCTTGTTCAATTTATCAACGAGTGTAGCTATTTCTGTTGTATTAGTAGTGTATGGTAAGCTTTCGTATGAGATATCTGATTCGATGAAATTGTTAGACAAGTCATGTTTTTGTCCTCTCCTCTGAGTGTTAATATTTGTAAATGTTTCTGAATCTGAATCCGAATCCATTCTAGGGAGTCTGAAGTGGGAAGAAGAACAAGTCGGTTATCTGATAAGTTGAAGAAAATAACTTTAAATATCTCAAAAAGTGTTTCACCACAACTCAGGTTCGATCCTCACAACTCGGTAATGCCACGCCAATAGCTTATCCGCAGCGCCACGGTAACTGATGTAATATTAAGCGAAAAGATTGATCGCATTCGTCTTCGATGTGATAATATCAATGTTTATCACAAGATGGCGTTGTTGTGTATTTATTTATGAGATCTATTTAATATTGTCTTTCTTCACGATGAGAAACTTGAACCGGTCAGTATTATGACAGTTCACAAGTGTTTTAATAGATGGCTCTGTGTGTTTAGTACTTAACGGGATGAATTGGCATTTTCGATTAAAATAATAATTATGTTTTAAACCACATATTTCACTGTTTTTAGCCGTAAGTTATGAAGTATAGTTAAGTATATGAGTTTTAATATTTCCGTACACTTCTGATCACTGTTACTTGTCCGTAAATATTGTCGGATTTGTTTTTTAAGATATATTTCTTTTAAAACTACCAAACAGAATTAGTCTTTGAACCTTACAATGGTTCAAAGACTAATTCTGTTTGGTAGTTTAAGATAGTTTATATGTGAGTTTACCATTGATGATTGCCATAATTCTGAAAAGGAAAATTAGCAGAGTCAAGAGTACGAAGAACTGTAATGGAGCAGTAAAGGCAATAGTGACAGAGAGTAGTTAAGTCGGTGTCTCAAACGGAATTAACTAATTTTGGTTAAAATTATTAGCTACCTGACTAATAACTAACTTTTAACGTTCCCTTTCCGTGTGGTGACGGAGTAAGAATACAATATGTCACCACCCCATCTCATCCCATGGGTGTCGTAGAAACCGACTAAGGAAATAACCGTAACTACTATCTTTACGAAAGAAAAAGAAGGAAAACTTGAAATTAAACCCTATACCAATCCGTCTGGCCAGCGTGGTATGAGTAGGCCAAGTAACCCTCCGTCACGGGAGGAGGCCCGTCCCTGCAGTGGGACATTAATGGGCTGTTATGATGATGATGAACGTTCCCTTTTCCTCAAAGAAGAATCCTAAGGACTAAGCTGATTGTTGTTTCAGGAGCATGAATGTTGAACTTTTATGTTTTAAGTTATTCTTGGTACTTGCTACAAAGATAGCGACCAAACTTATTTTAAACAATTCTAAATTCTCTTACATTCGTAACACAATTTTATTTTGTTACAATTTTGTAATCAAAAGCTAAAATGCGAATAATGGTAAGTGTTTCCTCTTGGAATTTAAATCTATTATAAAAACAATGCCCAATCGGATTTTCCTTGTTGTGGTCTAAGTTCACGAAAAAAATCTTTCTGCAAAGCTCTGAAAGTGACAGACATATTAACGAACGAACTTAGTAATCTCTTTTTTATATTTTTATACAACGAATCCATCAGAAATATATATATTTTTTTATTATCCTTCGTCTTTATTTATCTTCATTATTTAAATTAGGTATTCTGTTAATTTTCCCTCCGTCACAGGAAGAGACCCGTCCTTGCAGTAGGACATTAATGAGTTGTTATGATGATGATTCTGTTGATTTTCTTTATTACCAATCGCGAATGTTGTTTCTTGAACTTGTACAGTACCTTCTTGCATATTATAAGTAAAAAAGAGACTAAAGTTATTTGCAGCTGCAACCACGAATAATATTTTAATATTTTCTTCCTTGTATAAAACTATAAACCTAGGTTTTGACTATTATTTTTATCGTTCAAGTTAATAAATTAATTATTATGCTATTTATAATAGTAAACATAATGGCAAATATAAACTTTTTCTACGTCCTAAATTATTCTCATGTAAACAAAACTTTTTTTAGTCGGTTATTAAATAAGGCAAAGTATTGTCTTTATTTCAAATCTGCGCAAGTATTTAGCTTATAATCAATCATATCATAATATACAAATGCATCAAAGTTCCAAATACTATTAGAAGGTAATCAAGCTAATCATTGATCACTGAGATATCTCGCACGGGCTGTAATCACCAAACTGATAGAGATTGATAACGTCACAGATTGTGCTAATGTAATCCACTCCCTGTCTAGATGCATTGTATATGGCGCTAATGCACTTCATTCATATTCATTATAAACTTAGTTTTTAATTACCTGTTGGAATTGAATTATAAAGTTTTAGGTTCTAACTTCATTAAGACGTTAATTAAAACTTAAATTTGGTTTTATGTCTATACGTGGTTAATAAATATTACAAGTTTTTAAACCATATGTCACACGATAGACTATAAAAACTTAGGTATAAAAAATTGGTAAAGCGAAAACTAAAGATATTTTACAGTGATACTAAGCATAGGTCGTTATTGTGGCTTGTTTGAATGGAGTATAATATTATAACACACAAATAAAACAAAATGATATGTAAAGTTCTCTAAGAAATTTCTAAATGTTAGCTCCGAAGAGGCGATCGAAAGATTTGGGCTATTCTAACTCTGATGGCAAAACTTGTGGAACTGAGATATATAACTTAAGCTGTAAACTACGCTGTGGAAACATAATCTGGCTCCCCATCCAATTTCCGGATCGAACACCGCCACTTAACATAAATCATAGAAACGTATTAACTGCTCTAGAAATTACAACGACGCCTGATAATAACTCTTGTTCTATTAGAATGTTACGGCTTTATTATACGGTCATTTAGTTTGTGCCTTCGCACAATACATTTGTATTAAAATCTATACTTTGACCTCATGTACATTACGAGATACCTAATAGTTGTTACACAATACCTATTTGTTCCTCCAGAGTTTGCAATTTTATTTCTATTTTCGTTCCATTACGTAACAAGACACATAATATTTTATTAAGTTTTGTATTAACCGAGAAATTCTTGACTTCTGCTTTAGGATAGGCCTTGAGCATCGTAGCAACCAACGTAGGGGACTCCGTTGCTAAAGCGACTCGAGATGGATGGGGCGGTAACCAGATGTAGCTATGGTTGCCGTCAAAAGTCCTGAATTATAGAGGCAAAAATTTTCTGAATGTGAAGCCCTTCGGAGAGCCTTGCGTAAGCAAGGGTCACCACCCTTGATCTCGGATGTTGTATTTTTAGTTCCCGGGACTCCTCGTATACCCCGAAGATGTTTACCGTGGAGGTTTTAGTCAGTAGACCGGTCTATGGGAGTCTGACATAACCACTTCACCAGCACCACCAGTAGGTATGTCGAAAGTATTTCCTCCACGAAAGAAAAAAAGTCCTTGAGCATAACTGCAGTCACCACGTGTAGCAAACTTCTTTTTTCTTTGCAGAATTGGTGCAGATTTGGTGTGAGTTTTATACACACTTACCTCGGTTTTGGGCTCGTAGTTTTTTTTAATCGAGTAGCTAAGGTTATTATTATAAAGTGCATGTCAGTATACAGATACAATTTAAAAATTAGTATAACATGCAGTATCGTAGAAACATGCCACAAAAACAAAACAGATTTGACTGTCCTAAAATGGTGACAAATGGGCTGATCACTGAACGCATGATAAGCTTTGCTCTATGAGGCCTTGAATGTTCTCTTAAGATCCTCAATAATATTCATTTGAAACACCGGAACTCAACAAAGTATAGATTTGCAAACATAGAATTAACTAATCAATATTAAATACTTCATAAATTAATATTAAAGCACAAAGTGTTCCCTTGCCATTTCCGAGGCACTCTATATTATTAGTACATTATTCGTCTTTATTAACTAGGCGCACAAATCTCATAACAAGAGAGGCCCTTGACTAATTGGGTTAAAACTTTACAATAATCTTACCGCCGACCTTAATAAACTAACTGCGATTGGAAAACAGAGCGGACTGTCCTACTGTACGATATCTACGATTTGTTTCATTAACATTATGTAATTATAATTACATCGAACTGTGGCTATAGATTTCATTTAGACTTTTACGTAAGATTAGGTAACTTTCTTTCAGTTAGTTAATTATAATAATGAATCCCAATGTAATGTATGTATACTATGTGTTTGTAGGGGGTGCGCCAAAGTTCACCTAAAATTTCAACTCCTATAATTGGAAGTCCGAAAATGTTCTTCCTAACATTTTTCATCCTAATAATCGCAATTCCTAATTTTTTTGTCCCTAATGTTGATAATCCGAAGCATTCAACTTCATAATTTCAGTAGCAATAAACATCTATTATACTATTATTTGTTTTCCTATATTTTCTCAACATAACCAGTTATTATATTTATAATTATTGGTTTAGGTTATGGTAGAACTGTGACCCCATGCACGAGCCGAGCGAGCGCAGCGAGCGTGCCGCGGCAGCGGCCGGCGAAGTGCCATAACCGAATTGGTCCTTTACTTCATCTGTAACTTCCTGCGAACTAGAACTAGATTTGCGCAAAAACACTATCCATTTCTCTCTAGATATCTATACAATAAGGCAAACCGGCTACTAAATATACTTTCGCTTAACAAAAGAAATTGTAAAATAATAATTTCTGAGTGGCTACAAGATCTCGATTATGAGAGTACGGAAAAAATATTAAAAATTCCCGTATAAGTAATTGTTAAGAACTTGGATTATATATAACTCTTGTAAACTTTCATTTTTAATCTTGTACAGTCTATTATTTACTTTATGTTTTGTTTGTATACTCGTATAATGTTTACTGATTTTTTATTTGTTTTTGTTTTGCATTTGTTTCTCTCACGTCAATAAGATATGTAACGAGATGAGGGGAGCCTGGTGATCTGTAACACAGGGTTAGCCCTAGCACAGACACCAAGTCTCTCGCAAAGGTTGTACACTGTTCTAATTTAAGAAATATTTAGTTTATAAGTACCTTTGTGGAGAAAATAAATGTTATTTTTATTTATTTATTTTATTTATTACTTATTGGTTTAGTTACGGTTACGGTAAACGCTCAGGCCATAAGCATAACCGTGAACGAGTTCTGTTTTATGGATTTCATTCATTTAAGACAAAAATATTCTAATAATTTTAATAAACAATAATTTAAAAAAAAAAAGGTTTAATGTAAAAATGTAAAAAGTTGTTTTGTAATCACAAGAAATAGTGTAAAAACAAAACTTTTATTACTTTCACTTGGTAAATATTTCTTTCTAAGTATGAGAGAAAATATTATGGTGAAAATGTTTAGGGATAAAAGCGTTATGATAAAAAACATTAGGAGTTTAAATATATTTACATAACGATAATATTAATAACGACTTTCGGAAACATGAGTGTTATGAACATCGCCGGTAGCAATACAAATAGTATGAATGAAAACTTTAGGATTAAAAATTTTAGGAAGAGTGATCATTCGGATTACAAATCGTTAGGAAGAACATTTTCGGAAGAAGAACTTTAGGTGAGCCAATATGGACCCGTTTGTAGGTGACCTGCTGGCTCGTTTGCTTCCCATCATATAAAAAAAAAGTATAAAATTAATTTTCACAAAAAAAAAGAACCGACTTCAAAGACAAAAATTGCACTAAAAAGTAATAAATAATTACTTGTATTTTGATTTTACAACAATAAATCAGCCATTATTTCTATTTAATTTTAATTTATAGAATAGGTTCTTTTCATTAAGTATTGTAAAAGTATTGTTAAGGATATTTCTTGAAGAGTCTGTAAATATATTTATTTGTAGATTGTTTAAAAGATAATCAAATTATTACAAATAATGTAATATTATTGTTATTTTTGGAGTCGGTGTCAGCCACGATCGTTATTATTAAGTATACCATTTTTTATTTCTGACTGAAAACTTAAACAAATATTATGGCGCCGTGTTATACACAGACTAATAATTACATAAAATTCACATTCGAAAATGAAACGGCCGTTTTCGTTTTAAATGCAATATTTATCTAATTAGAAACCATTTAAAGTGATGAGAGTGTGTTATACAAAACTTTATTGCCTATTCTAACGAACTTGTAGACAACATTTTGCATTATTGATCCTATTCGCGAATTATTTCTTTAAATCTAATCTATTTTAAGTTCTGGAAAGCTTTAATCAGTTATTAAATATAATATTAAAACGTTTAAATGTGATACTGGTATTTTAAAATATATTTATTTAAATATGATAAGAATAGTTGTTTAATATTTGTTTAATTTTTAAACTAATCCATACACAATCAACAAATATAATGTCGAAGTCATTTATAATCTGTAATTCATGGCCGTCATTCCGTTTGCTTAGGTATTATCGTACTTATTCCGTTGGCTGACACCGCCTCCAAAAATAACAATAATATTACATTATTTGTAATAATTTGATTATCTTTTAAACAATCTACAAATAAATATATTTACAGACTCTTCAAGAAATATCCTTAACAATACTTTTACAATACTTAATGAAAAGAACCTATTCTATAAATTAAAATTAAATAGAAATAATGGCTGATTTATTGTTGTAAAATCAAAATACAAGTAATTATTTATTACTTTTTAGTGCAATTTTTGTCTTTGAAGTCGGTTCTTTTTTTTTGTGAAAATTAATTTTATTTCTAAATTTTTAGTGAATTCCAATTCTATAAATCCGTGTGGTGACGGAGTGAAAACACAATATGTCACCACCTCATTTCATCCCATGGGTGTCGTAAAAACCGACTAAGGGACTATCCGTGAATATTAACTTTGAGATATAAAAAGAAGGAAAACTTAAAATTAAACCCTATACCAATCCGCCTGGCCAGCGTGGTATTAGTAGGCCAAGTATTTCTCCGTCACAGAAGGAGGCCCGTCCCTGCAGTGGGACATTACTTTGTCGGAATATGGGTAGACCTACGAAACGCGCTGCTTATATGAGACAGCGCCGATTGAATGAAACAAACGAAGAAAGGGATAAACGCCTTTTAATGTAGGAAATCTACCTCCAATGTCATTTCAAAAGAGACTAGTGAACAACGGAGGACCTACATGCAAAAAGTTTTAAATAGGGAGAACATCGAAAAGCGTAGCCACCGTCTCGGCATGGTTAATTGGTAATAATAATTAAGTTAATTAAAATTAAAATAAATCAAATAAATATAATAATTATTATTATCAATTTGTTATATCTAAAGAATAAGTTTAAAATAAATTAAATGCAATTCAACAATTTTGTCTATTTATAATCCGTTATTAATTCCTATTTTAATTTAAAATAAGAATTTCATTCAAGTCTTAAACCACACCTGCGATTACATTCATAATGTTAAGTTTTCATCAATACAATTAAAATAAGCCCAAACACAAGGTAGCTGCTGTATGCCGTTGAGGAGTTTCTTCGACCCTCAGTCGTCTTTATCATGAGATCATGTTTGTGTAAAGTTGTGTAAAGTTTTCATCAATACGAATAAAATAAGCCCAAACACTCGGTAACTGCTATATACCGTTGAGGAGTTGCCTCGACCCTCAATCTTCTTCATCATCAGATCATGTTTGTGTAAAGTTTTGTAAAGTCTTCATCAATACAATTAAAATAAGCCCAAACACAAGGTAGCTGCAATATGCCGTTGAGGTGTTCCCTCGACTCACTCTGGTCTCCAGGATCTGACCAGTTCTTACTCTTGACTATTTGGTAGTGACGTCAGAGATGCACATGTATGACAAGATTTTACACAATGCGTCCCTACAATTTTCAAGAGATGCCCTCGATTTCTCTGGGATCCCGTCATCCAGATCCAGATCTGGTGACAATGGGACCAAATGGGAAGCATACCCATACGAACAAAAAAAAAATTTTTCAAATCGGTCTAGCCGTTTTCGAGAAATCAGGTAACAAACACAAAAAAAAAAAAAAAAAATAAAAAAAAAAAAAAAAATACAACCGAATTGAGAACCTCCTCTTTTTTGAAGTCGGTTGAAAATAAAATGTCTCTATGATCTATGGTCGTACATTTATGTGACTGTTTGATGGTTTACTACATACTACTACATTCCATTACATTAGCTACATACTGCTGAATGGACCATACAATATAAGAATTCAAAAGGTTTTTATTATTGATATTAAATTTGTTGTTCACCCTGCCATATCACCTATAGCTGAAAATTAACCCTATGGTCACGGCAACTTTAACATGCGCAAAGTCGTTGGTTGACAAAAGTATTCCTATTTTAGTATGATGATTTGGGGTTGTAATACTACATATTCTTCTTCACATAATCTTACATAAGATTACTTAAACGATAAAAATGCCTGGATCTGAATTGTCCTGTTTTCTTAATAAAATATTTGTGAAGTGATCACCTAAAAGAGCGATAGGAACCCAGCAGAGTTTCTTGTGGGTGTCTTCTCTGTCATGGTAGTGTTCCGAACCCTCAGTAAACTTAGCCGTTAAGTTAGACGTGCTGTGATCACTATAAAAACTCCGACGTTCACAATGACGTGACTTAGATGAAATAAAATATTTTTTCATTTTTTTTTCATTTTTAATCCACATATTTAATATCAACATCTTCAAAAAATTGTAATACAAAATTGACACAATGAATTCTACTAATATTACTGCACAAAACCGGTATCTATCGCATTTAGGTATAATATTAGTCAGGTAGAAGGAAGGTACCTCAATACTATCTATAAATTCTGAGAATTAGATAAAGTGACAGAGCATTAGAATGGTTGGTCATTAACGTTCCCTAGAGAAGGGTGGACGTATTAAATCTATCGTTCTGTAACACGACAAGTCGTGGTTCGAATCCCGACGGCGACGTTGACAGCTATTTTGTAACTTGATTGGGGTCCTATTTATGCGCGTCGCTTGTTTGTCAATTTGATGCTTTCGCGATAAAAGGATTTTGAAAACGTCGATTTCCTCGAGAAAAGTATAGCGTGGCGGATATAAAAATGTCGGTGAACGTGAATGTTTTAGTAAACAAATTACCACAACAGTCCATGGATATCCCACGGTGTGTACTGGTAACCACGTCAGAGAAACTTGGGCTACAGGCACCACGTTGAACAAGTTCTTGATTTTGTGGAAATCTGCTAATAACATTCTGTGTAAGTATATATTTTATTATTTGGTCAAATTCAGTCCTTTTATTTGCTGAAATTACCTAAAATGCCATTACCTACGTACTTATTATTATTTTACTTAAGCGATAAATTTTAATATTTTACTTATAAAGATACGTTACCACATAGCTAAAACTCCTTACTTGTGTTCCTATCTTTAAACAACAAGAAACTCCTTAGTTCGAGGCAACTCCGACTCAAACTTTAGGTTACCTTTGAGATCTAATCAGTTAAAATTCTGAAAGCCTTCAAAATAACCATAAACTATTAAACGGTTTTCCTACCTCAAGTTTCAAAGCGGCACAGAATACAGGCATCAAAGAGATTAGATCGTTCAAAAAGTGCCCGGTGCAGGCAGATGCCTCGTGACGTCACACGCATGCGCACACACAGCGACACACGAGTAAACAAAAGTTCTGTGACGGTGGCAAATTGAACTACTGTTCGTGTTTGGTATAAGAGTTAAGCGGAATTAATAGCTTATTACAATATACAATATCTACGCAAAAAAAACTATGGGTTTAGACCATTGATTTACAAAAAACCAAAGATACACACTCCACTTCCCAAAAACGTCCGCAACAAATAGGCGCATTGTGCACTCTTTTTAAATTAGTATCGCGTTGTTCTACCGGCAAACGTCAATCATTAAATTTTATTGCTTTATGTGCATTACTTTTTAAATACAACTTTATGTCATGCGTGTAAGATTGAATTTGCAAAAAATTATATGTTTACGATATTACTATACGTATTTATTGCGTATGTTTAATTTGGTGACACTTTTGGCTGTTAGTTTTGTTTGAAAATGTGCATCTAGGGTTTTTATAAATCAATGGTTTAGACACAGATCGCCTACTGCATGTCGAACTAACTCAGGGTTCAAAGACTATTTAGCTATTCCCGGGTCTTTGCTGTGTATTTTGAAAGCATGCCTCAGCTTTCAAAAACTATAGTAATATTAATACATACCAGATACTACAGAGTTAACATTAAATTATAATATTTAATTTTATATCATCATCATCTTATTAGTCAATCGACGTCTACTGCTGGACATAGGCCTCCTCCAAGTATTGCCACCTCGTGCGGTCCTGTGCCTGGGTCTAATGACTAATTATATTTTTTTTGTTTTTTTTTCGTGTTGTATTATTATGCTTTTAAAATAATTACTGGGTAAAATACACTGCATACTTAACACTGTTATTTCAAATAACTCATTGCATTTTCCCTTTATTTGCAACGATCACACACATTGACTTCACTATGTTTAGTCTCAGAGATCACTGGAAGTGGAAGCCTTAAACTTTTCAATTAGCTCTGAACGACTTACAGCGACTTAACTTGGTCACAGTTAGCAATATCGCCTGCAGCGCATCACTTGTATACATCTCTCCCTGCAATAACTCAAAACCGTATTTGTTAGAAAAGTCGCGGCCGAGACATTGCGACTGAAACGTTTTCGTATACATGGCTATTTATTTCTTAAGATTTATAGTCAAATCTTTTATTCTAGATTATTCTTTCTGTTTAAGAAGTACGGATGAATGCACCATTGATAATACGAATACAGATTAATGTATCAGACACTACTGCTATCAATTGTGAAGAGCCTTCGAGTAAACGAGCTGTAAGGGTTCACGGAGCGATATTGATGTCATTACTTTCTCGTTCAATTCACATGTCGATGGCTTTAAGTACTTATAACTCACACAACAAATCGCGATAAATATGGATCCTTTCTTATTTATATTTTGAGTTTGTAAAGTAAAGTTGTTTTCATCAATATTTTAACGTCAGTTACTTTATTGCCTTACATTATGTTAAATTACATGAACGACAGCAGACTTTTCAAGCTAATGCTCTCATTATTTTCTTATAACTTTTGATGGTTTATTTTAAAATATCCTTAAGCTATTATTAACAACTTTGTGATAAAGTAATAACTAATGTAAGTTAAAGAAAATCCAAAACAATCTATCATAACACTTTCATTGGAGGAGGGTCGTCCCTACATTAGATTGTTGGTAACTAATTTAAAGGTCACGTATAATGTAAAAGTAGAATGCGATAGAAGTTTTATCAGGGTGTCTGACTATCAGATAACCGTTGAAATTATAAATTGTGAAAAAACATTTGAAATAGGGCTAAGAAAAGAACATTTTCACCTTTTACCATAGTTTATATTAGCTTTTATATTATACCTTTTACTATAGTTTTTAAAAGTATTATTATTATACTAATACCACTAAGCAGGTTCTTTTTCTGTAATGAAACTTCTCTAGTGAAGCTTTTCTAATATAGATATCAAGCATAGAAACATTTCGTGCAAGTCTGATAAATGTAAAACTGTAGGTATTTCAAGACCACTGCAAGACGATAGTAATATTAAACTTTCAGCTTTTCACGTGAAGAATAGTCCTGTCGGGATTCAAAATAAACGTGAGAATATTATATATTCTCCTTTGTTTTACCTACAAATATACATTTTTCACGTACCTACATTTGAACAAGGCTACGATGTGTTGGTCAGAATAATTAATAAAACAACTACCAATGCCGTCGTTCCTCTTTAGTAAATTAAGTTCTATCGTGTTTTTTTTACAAAATTAAAGAGGTGAAAGTTTTCGTAGAAATAAAACACAAAGAATCATAAATATTACAGGATTAAGTGTACGTATAGAGCCAGAACAGCTTCATTCAGTAATAAAATCAACCATCCGATACGGGAAGCCCATCTATCCGGTCAAATCTGAAGACCAAGTTTTTAACAATATGGTCGTTCCTGTACACGACCACATTAATGAGCTACTATTGTTATATTTACTGTTTTAAAGAATTACAAAGATTATGTTTAATTTAGAATCCTTTTTATATGAACAGATTTTTACGCTTTTCCCGTCTTTTAAAATGTCTCAATTTTTACTAGGCGTAAGTCTAAGGAAATAGTGTCATTCCTTTATTTGAAGAATTAAAACATTAAATGTCATTACCCTTAATTCGAGCGCGTCACGGCGTCATTTGAACCGCGCGCGTGTCATTTGGCGAGTGTACGCAAATAGCGCGTCATTTGAGCAAACACCACGCCACGTGATTACTTACTAATTGGGACGTGACACTGTCGCCGTGCCCTCCCGAATATCTATATACTTAGTACTATGGACTGAAGGGTACTATAATAATATATTGTATGATTATGTCCTACACATTCGAATTGGATCGAAAACTGGCTCATTTGCTCGCATGCGTTACATGCCTTTACAGCTAACAGTAGCTTACCTTTTCAACAAGAATGTTCTTGCAAAGATTAAAATCAAAAAATGATAATACCAAGACAAAATATACCTGATAAGAAATATATGAAAAACTTGATGGCAATTATTTATTGCAAAAAAAAACTTTTTTTGCAATTTTGAAGAACACCGAGTAAAAAGATTTTAGGTTGTAAGCAACGTTTCTTCCGATTAGTATTCGGATTATTACTAACAGCGGAATTACTTCATTATAAGCCTGCAAGCTTAAAAGTTGAGATTATTTTACGTTTATTATCTTTCGCTTATTACCTCTTTACGAGTTCAAAAGGAAATTCTTAAAAAAAAAAGGTCTTCTACAAATAAAATCTAACCAAAGTTGGGCTTCACGTGTATTTGCCAGATGTCATGATATCGTTGAGTGAATGAGTGACCTTTAGCTTTAATATATTGGTTGTATTCAATTAGATCAATATATCTAATACCGAGATTATTTCGCAGAGCTCACTATCCCGAAAGAACCTTTTGGGAACACAATTCGTCTTACTGACCCGGATTTCTTTTTCAAAATCAAATAACTATTATATATGTGAGCATTTGAGTAAGAGGGACTTAATTCCAAATCAAAGCAATCACTATTTCTCTGGTATCGATGTGGTTCTTAATAGAAGTTTTCCTGTATGGTCACTGTGACTCTTTTTGTCTTTGTCAAAGCTTAACAAACATTATTTATCAATACATCATATTAAACTACAACTTCTAGTTCTAAATCATTTGACACAGACTGTTAAAATAAAATCTAAAAAAGACAAACTGAAAAACGCCCTCGGTCTACAGTAGGCTGTATTATAACCGCTAAACCCAATTTGATTGGGTTTGCCTCGACCGGATAAACGTAGAAACGCTAGAGGTTTTGTTGGTCCCTTTTTTGTGCAAACACCGCAGCGGGTGCGTTTTAATTGAACGTTGGGATCACTGACGTGATATACAAGTGACATATGTGTGAGACAGTGTTGTGGATAACTTTACCTATATGTATTTATTAAGTATTATATGTTTATCTACACACCCCTTTGTCTATATTCAAGCTTTCATTAGGTTCAAAACAGTCTTTTTGTTGTGTCCTATAACGTAATTCCTATTGATCATTCGAACATGATTATCATTGATTACGGGGATAATTGTCCGGAATGTTTTTTTTATTTATTTATTAAAATTAAATTTCACGGCATGATAGATCCAAGGCGCCAATGCTACGTTATTTCTTTTTCACCAACCATTTATAGCAGTTGACTTCCCCGGGATTCAAAACCACGACTTCTTTCCCAGTAATATGGGACTACTGCCTAGTCTTGTCTATTTTTGTTCCTCAGTCTGTGATATTCCTTCCATACATTATTATTGATAAACATTAAAGCTATGGAAGCGTTAAAGAAATTAGTATCCTGTCAGTACATTGTGTGTGATGTTTACTTAGTAGGTATAATATATCAGAACGTCTACGTCACAACCATTAATATCAGTTTATTACCGCGCAGAACAAAGTTCACGCATAGCAATAAAGTGTTTTTGTAACACCAAGTAATTGTTTGAGGCTATGGTCTCTATGAGAGCGATTAAAGCGTTTCTTGAATAATAAGGAAAACATTATTTAGTCATAAATGTTCTAAAGCATGTAGAAATCCTCCAATGTCCAAAAGACAGCTTTACTTAGCTATACCATTATGACCAAAAAGTCCCCGTCTTTTTTGCGTCGGGGGTTAATGAAGAGTAGTAAAAAATTGAAATACTCAATGGTAGTTATCCGTTTGCAGTGTACTATTTAACTACAAGGCTTAAGCAAATCAAAATGGTACTTAATTACTAAGCAAGTTAATACTCAAACAATTTTATCGACAAACTGTAGCAGAGAAACACTGTGTAGGTATTGAACATTACCGTTAGCGATAACAGTTTTTTTTTTAAATTTATTACCCACACACTGAAAAGGCTCTAATTTATATCCGTCGTAACATACAATTCAGCTATATGTAATAAACGCGTGAACCGTTTCCGACCTATTTCGCAACCTCCCCTCTCTAACACTCATTAAGGAGGTTTTATTCTCGTTGCCAGATGTTAATATTTCTGTTTATTTTACTTTCTCGTGTTTACGCGAGTTTTTAAAGGGTTAAAGTTGAAGAGAGAGAGAGCGGCTAACGGTATTGCGGGGGAGGGGGACGGGGGAAGGTGTATAACGTTAATTAACGAGATTTTTTTGTTGTTTGTTGCCCACGGGGATGGAAATAAGACCCCCGGGGCGTGAACGACCCGTTTCCATTCACCCTTAACCTGATTGTGCATTCCGTTTTACGGTTTGCCAACATTATAAATAAACCATGACCATGGTTGTACAGCAATATTCAAGGTTCGGCTTTTAATTACCTTCCAAGCTGTAAACCAGGGGATAGCAATAAAATGCAGAGCTCTCTTATGTATACTGAATAGCAAATTAGCAATCAATATTGTATCAAGCAACACCTGCTTTATACACTTTACGAACCCGTAAATCTGCACGAAATGAAATTACTTTTAGTTGTTGTTTTACAAAAACATTCATATGCAAATACTTTTGTAAATGAATACATACAAAGTTATTAACGATCTAATCTACTTCCTTTGTAATCTATTGGCTTAAAATATTACTCAACGCCACTGAACAAATTATTTAAATACCCTTAATTATATTTACAACGTAACGCAAGTCCACCAATCTTATGTACACAGCTCAGGGAACTTGGCATACAAACAAACAAGGAACGAAAAATCTCTTTAATTAGTCCTCCCCATCCCTTAACTCCCTACGGTCAGGAGAGCCGTCAGATATTCAAACAAACAGTATAAAGACTCGACTTAACACCGAGATGGAACTTTTGGGGAGTTTTTCTTCACAAAACTTATTTCAATTTGAAGTTGGCAACATTAGCGGAGGCTGCAATTAACTTGCTAATTAAATCGGTAATTCATTCTCTCTCCTTTACAAATTATGGATGTTGAAACGAGACGCGACGCCTCAACTTTGTTTGTTTGAAGCCGCCTTCTTTAACTATTGATCTTTACGAAACAACCTTCAGTTACGTTAGAAAGAGATTATAAAAGCTATTACTGTCATTACAAACATTGCTGCCTCTTCATGAACATCACGTGTCAACCAAGTTCCTACGCTTCAGAGCAACGACTACAAAATTAAATATGCAAATACTTACTTAATATTTAAATTATCAACTGTTACTTTAATAATAAATCTAAAATGCTGTTTAATTCTATGGTTGTTGTTATTGCAGGAGCGCATTTATAAAAGAAAGTGTTAAAATAAATTTGAATGCTTAAATTAAAGCGCATTGTAGAGTTCAGCAGAGCTAGTTTGCATTATAAATGGTTTAAAAGAAAACTTTCGAAAGCCTCATGTTCACTTTTATTACTTGATGTTATTTCTGATATAAAAAATAGATAGTAACTCTTTTCAGTTTTCAACTCAGTTATTAAATTCCACGCGCTAACGGTTTAAATATCAAACTAGTGCTTTAACACGCTGTCTCACCTGCGTAATAATATTACGTAGACTTTTGTAATCTTTTAAATATACCTTGATTGATGGATAACTTTTTCAAATTGCATTAATTCTTATCTACTATTGATCACAGCGTATAACTTCGTATATCTCTATCTATACAACACAAAAATAAATCTTAAAACCAAACCAGTAATTTCTAAGATTAGTGACCTTAAAGCAACAAAAACAGTTTGTTTTATATGAGCGTTCAATCAAATAACAGAATCCAATTTACAGACAAAAAGGTAAAATGTAAATGTATCCAATGCGACGGTCAGAACATTTATCATGCAGAAGGTTATCTTGGTAACCCTTATTACCTGGTCGTAGAGACGCTGTGGAGATTATGAGTTGGTTATTTGCAGACGATTGCATCTACCTTCTACTATGTGTAGGGAATTTCAAACAGTACGTACTATGTATACTACAAAATGTATTTCTTACAAGTTCTATTTGCAGTTTTCAACGAACAGTAGCTACTTCTATTACATAATGTTTTTTTTTCTAACTTCAATTTTCAGGTATTTATCATTCAAGTCTTTATTTATTTAAATGCTATCTTTTGCCTTAGGGGACGTCAAAATGTGGCATATACAGGGTCCGGCAGAAAAACCTCCCCTATAAGAGAAGCTAATAAAAACAAAACCAAATAAGGTACGACATTTTTATTTAAACCAACTAAAAGTGCATATTATGCCATTTTAGAAAATGTTACTTTATAAATAAAACATCCATCTTATACAATAGGCGCATGTGTTTTCTACTATCTATTTCACTGACATTGAGTCCTTCAAACATAGGTCACAAACATTGTCATTGTGCTATTCATTAGTCGCTGTTATTTTATGTCTACAATTCTAGACTGTTCTTTCTGCTTTCATTGGGTTTGATATAGTCCCTTAGCTTTAATTGAAATAAAAAGTCTCCATGCCTTATAAACTATTTCTCTCTTGTAAAGTTTATGTAAGTTAGAAGTTATCGCAAAAATAACTCGGTTTCTAGACAATCGATTTTCCGGCAAGTATCATTCAAAACAGATGAGATAAAGGCAAGGCTGATAGGAGCTAGGACGTTCTACATTTTTAACATTCCGCACCAAAGTTATGTAAGGGTATACTCACTTCGACATTTTTTCATGTAGAGAATAAGAAAATAGGGAAAGTTTTCCTAATTTCAAAACTGAAGTTTTTGGATTGCAACATTTGTTTATTTTGTTGACTAAGTACAGGGTGGATACGAATATAAAATAGTAATGCTTTAGCGACTGGTGAACTTCAATAAAGAAACCGTTTGTACTTTCTTGAACTACTTTTTATTGATTTTAGGTAAACTAGTAAGTGACAGAGAGGCGGCTAGTTTAGAATAAGTTGGAAGTACTTTGGGCTTCAAAAGATCTGTGCCATCCTATCATTTAATATTGGCTTGAAGTATCTTGCCTGTGAGTCTAATTTTCTTCTTAATACTAAGCACTATTTTTCTCTAAGGTCATAATAATTTTCAAGACCTAAGTACAACAAGATTTTTTATACAA
Source organism: Schrankia costaestrigalis (assembly GCA_905475405.1). Taxonomy (NCBI): domain Eukaryota; kingdom Metazoa; phylum Arthropoda; class Insecta; order Lepidoptera; family Erebidae; genus Schrankia; species Schrankia costaestrigalis. Next base: position 652,277 of record FR997827.1, read on the forward strand.
AAAGACGATTACATATTACGTGACGGAAAATAATCCATAAAAATCCTTTGAAAAATGTCGTCTCAGCTCTACGCACAAAGGCACTCAAGTGCGTGCCCGTGGGACAAACACACAATACCTCCCTTTACCCGACCACCGTGAACAGCGGCTATCCCTCCGGTGCCTCTTATACCCTCCCGTATCCTGGGAGGATCCTTACAAACGTTTGTGTTGACTGATTGTGTTATTGACTCTTTGAAGATAATAAATAAAGATCTTTAAGCTTTTAAAATTTGTCTATTTATTTAATGGTGTATATTTGTATAAAGCGACAATTATCATAATTTCTTATGTGAATAAGGGAACTAAATAGTATTATGAACTGTTTAACTAATTGTACGTATCTCCGCATCTTGAGGGCAATTCCGAGTAAGGTGCAAGTCACATTAGTCCGCTTGGCACTATAAAATAAAAAGCTAGCTCTAGCATATTACGAGTATCTTTGTTTGTTCAATGACCCACGTTAACCTAGCAATATATTATGTTTTTTACTAATATTCTAAGAAATGGATTTCTTTTTAAAAAGAAATATTATAATTAGTTTTTTTCATAAATACCATATTTTTTATTATTTTCGATTAATCAAATTTTAATATTATAAACACAACATATCAATTATTAAGTACCAAAATGTTGCCAACAATAATAAAACGGTCTTTACTCTACGGCTCAACCTGCCACTTTTGAGTACTAATTAATCTAGGTAAAATAAATAAACCTACATTGTTAAATTAAATTAGAGCCTTTTGTTTAATTAGACCTTAGTTTAGTGTAAAGCCTCACAGGTAGTAATCAAGCTCTTATGTATTAATTGCTCTTATGTATTAATTAAGTTATTAAATTGAGGCATATTAATAAATTAGTGGGAGTTATGTTACTTGTAAAATAAATGCTCTTATATTTAGTTTTATTTGTTACTTGTATTTACGTACTTATTCCAAGAGAACTCTATTCCTGTATTTTGTAATACGATAGAAGCGTACTTATTTTATTTAAAAGTACGCATTTTATATGAAAAAATAAAAATTATTATTTTATTAGGTTTTCTAGCGACTGCTGCCAGCACCTCTGCAGAGTATTTACTACTTATTTTTACCTTATTTTTTTTTTACACAGGTAATGCTTTATTAAAGTTGACAATACTCCGTGCAAAGCTAGTGACTCTCCTTAAACATTGAGGCCCATAACATCTTTTTTATCGTGACCTCGCTTTTTCTCGTATGATACATTCGCTCGTTTAATTTAATTAATTTTAATTTTTTCACACATTGTATTGCGTGTAATATTTGCAATATTGTTGTTATAAAAGTTGACTAAGTAACTCAAAAGAAATGAAAGGATACTTGTTAGATTAATGAACATTAATTTTATCCTCTCGATAAACCACTAAAATAAAGCATTTCCTATTCAGGAAATTGAACCTTAACTATGCGTCGTTCGATGCCATTCAGCACATCGACTCCGAAAGAGTTTGAAGTGCGACTAAGAACTCCTTTCATACTTTAATGAACATTGAATGTGGAAACTAACGAACCTATTTGGAGGGTCCCTCAAGTGTCCCACAGGGGCTATTTATTCCCCGTCTATTTATATAACTATTACATTGTGGAACTTACTACGTACAAACTATTTTCAGTAAGTTTTACTTAGATTTAATGTTTTATAAAGGTTTTATTATCGTTTTAATATAATAGGTAATGTTTACTAAATATAATTTAAATTAATTCAATGTAATAGCGGAAGGAATCCATTATGTTACCACTGCATCTCTTTCCGTTGTTGTCGTAAAATGCGACTAAGGACTTCTAGTTGACGCTAGTATTTTTTATGTCAAGCATTCCCTACAAAGATTGAGGAAGTCCATCTCTGCACATACTTAGTACAGGAAATATCTTTTGAAATTTGAAGTAAAATACTTGAAAAGCGGATAAGAACATTCGTAGGTGTATAATATAAAGTAAGAATGTAATATTCAAATTCGTAGCTTTATCTCGCTGTATCCACTTCGATAAACTCAATCCATTATTAGGACGGATGACAGACTTTGAATGAAGCTCGCTAATAATAAAAAAATCACTTTGACGACTTCTGTGACGCAGTGGTTTAAATAGTTGCGGTTCGATTCCCGGTCAATGTATACCAAGATAAAAGTTTGCATTCATTAGTCCATCCATTATTTTAAAATGAAAATAATAATTACTTACTAGAATTTAAAGTTAACAATAAACGTTTTATTTATTCAATAATAAGTTTTCAGCTCATAACTTGTAAGTACGAGCTTTAAACGATTAGCCGCGATAACGATATGAACAAAGCCATTGCTGTCAAGAGCAGGCCGCCATTTAAAAACCTTTACTACATATAATAAGTACATGTAGGTAGGTACTTTATACAGATTTTATTTTCTTATGAACTTGAAATAAACAGCTTACATCATCTATTTGTATAGAGGCTCAGATCTGAAGAACTGTTGAGGATTTTAATTAAATCGTGAGAAAAAAACTCTTGGTTATTAATTTGCTGGCTCAGGGTATTATATTGCTAAGATAATACATTTTTTTTGCTTATTTAGAATAGTCTTTGTAATTAGGGCGTGTAATTAACGATCTAGATTTAAAGTAGGGTATAAAAGTCTTTGTTTTAATTTTTGTAAAGGTCTCTTCAGCGTACTTGAGCCTAGCAATGAATCTTTATCTCCTTACCCATTTTTGTTTAAGTACTATGTGTGCTATATTGATATTGAGAACAGGACAAGAGCTAAAACTACTAACTAGAATTTAATACTAGCCACAGTAGTCATGTGTCCTACAACTACATGTGCAAAATACTACCCTTGCCAGATTAGTATCCAGTCTTTAGCAGAAATATTATAAGTACACAATAATCTAAATAAATAAATAAATATTCACGGACATCTCTACACAGCGCCATCTGCTCCCAAAGTAAGCTAGGCTTAACCTGCTTGTGTTATGGGTAACAGAACAACGGTTATTAATACTTATATACTTTTTTTTGTAAATACATACATATTATACATAGAAACACTCAGACCAATGCAAAGAATCATGTTCATGCACACAAATATTTGCATTCGGCGGGAATCGAACCCAAGACCTCTGCGTAGCAGTCATGTTGTATAACCACTACGCCACAGAGGCCGTCAAAATCTTACAATGAAATGTGTTTTAGCAAAACTAAATAACTGAAACCTGTGTTTTTTACCTTGCGACATTATATATTTCTGTAATAAACCGTATATTATAATCAAAGTTCACGAAAACAGTAAATATTTTCAACTACGCCAGTGTTTTCCATCAGTTAATAAAGGTTGTTTCGTCAAAATATCGTAAAATTATCAATTTGAGTTGAAGGTCGATACTTAAACGAGTCTAATGAGACTAATCGGTTCCCGATAAAATATCAAATGGAACAATATCAATATTTTAAGTGATTTATATTTTTGGTTGTCATTTTGTTGGTAAAGTACGTACCGTATTATTTGTCTGAATGTTTATTATCCTTTTTTAATGATATAATAGGTAGGCAGAAGTACTGGCCTTTACTAGTCATGTACATGTCAAGGGGAGAGGCCTTTATTCAGCAGTCTGATAAGCATAAATTGTTACCACCACACAAACATGCACAGTACATTAAACGATCTTTTATAATATTATATCAAAATATCGGTATTTTGTAAGGTATGTTAAATCCAGTTTTAAGTAAAGCTAACCAATACAGTATTGGCCATTGACTTAAATAAAAAAGAATAACAGGAATACTATAGTAAAGTAAATTAAAATAAAATCAAAACACTTAAATTGTAATTACTTCACAAAGTAAAACGTACAAAACTCGCCCAAATGCAACGCACTTGACCGATATTTGGCGAACACAAATCCCGGTTTTCAACAGCCAGTAATGGGACAAACGAAAGCCACAACTAAACTTGTATATATACTTACATAGATCTGAATTATCAATTAACGTACTAACTTTGAAGTCATGCACTAAACGCCATAAATATATAATAAATCCAAATTCTGTCTAAAACGGATACGGCTCGGCCCTAATTGCAAGCAAATGAGCTTTTTCCATGTATCGGTACACTGAACTATTTGGAAGGGGTATGGCCTCAATTACTGCTACGTTAGGAAAATTGGTAAAACGATCGATATTGCTAGTTATACACCTCGTAGGCTTGGATGACCATTAGCGACAGTTTCAAACTGTTGGCCCTACTCGTAACATTTGATTATTTAGGTAGCTATAATTTTAATATTCGTAATAAATAAGTTAGGCATTGTATTTATTTGTAGCATTCCTACTAAGCACTTTGAAGTTTGAACCAATGTGACACAATAGTAGTGGAAAAACACTTTCGTATGTATCAAAGTCTCTCCATTTATTTGCGGAAGATAGTCTCTTCGCTAAACCAGTAGTCTCTATTTTTGGAAAAGAGAAGAAACATAGCACATTGACACACTGTTACTTTGTCTATAAATATAGTAGCCGCATATAAAGCTATCCATGTTATCCTCAGTCCAGGTTCCTGCAAGACGATCGAGGACCTAAACACAGAGCTGGGTCTTACGAGCTTATCCTGTCACAAAACTGCCTTCATAGAGTGTCGGCTCTCTAAATTTTATGCCCTGATTTTATCTTACCGTACAATGTAGAATAATAAATGAGATCTATTTTTCCAACTCCTGTATGTTATGTTCTATGTAATACTTCACCAATACAGGAAGTAAAACAAACAAACAGCTATCAGCCACCCACGTACACGATGAAGTTAGAATAGGTTTGTAAGAATGTATCGAACAAGAAAACAACTCTGTAACGTGGCCACGCGATGTGTATACCTACTGAATAATAATATAATTGCTTAAAAGTATATTTTCATTTCTTAAATATTTTTAGAATAATATTATATTCACAAAATATTTTTAATAATAGCTTTAAACAGAAATTTAAAGTTTTTTTATTTCGACCTTAAACCTGATATAATACGGAAGGTCACGCAAGGAGCTTAATATATGATTACATAGAGTAAAGGCACAAAGTAGTGAGTTACACACAAACAATGTTTTCTCTTGTATTTCGCGTATTTCGGTCGTTTTAAACTTTTCCCATTAATAAACAAGTGGCGCAGTTTCATGTTGTGACGTTTGATGGGATTCTGCATCATTAAAACCCTCATAACTTTGAACCTCCCCGGGACGTAAGACGACAACTCCTATATTACTTATTTATTAGAATTATATGTATTAAAGATTAATCAATATAACACATGACGTCCGTCACCCTTACGTAATACGCCATGAACACAATTAAAATTTCATCTTTGTCATATTTATGATGTAATAATAAATGACTTTAGATCACAAAAGACAAAGTTTACTTTATCCAATTTCGACAACGTAATCAGATGAATTTTATTGTTCCCAGTTTGGTAGTACCCGACACGGAGGCCTGGCCCAGCCCGCGGCTTTGCCCTATCTGGAAGGAACGAGGCCCCAACTTTTTACGATTAGGTAAATTTTATCGAGTTTATTCATAGAGCCGGTCCTGAGCTCCCCACTACGAAACGCTTTTCAATTTCAACAAGGATCGCCCTTTCTATCGGCGCGGTGAGGAAACTTTGTGAGATAAAACAATTTTTGGCCGGTTGAGCATCAATTCCGCGTTTTATTGGCCATTTTAGAGCTGTGCTCCGCGAAATTTCAACATGAAACCCTTATCGCCCGAGTGTTTTGTCGTTACGACAAATAAAACCGGTGAATATGAAAAAAGTCGCAATATATTTGGTCCTTTACTCTCCATATTCATATGTGATGACGTAGAGGACACATACGAGAGCTCAAACATAATAAATATCTCGGCGCAATTCACTTATTCGTTCGCCAAATGTTCAGCGTCTAATAATGTTACTCAAAAATATATTCGTAGTACGATATAAAGCTTATCTTTTTTACAAGAGACATGATGTACTTAATTAATCTGCACGTTACGTTGAAAAACATACAAGGAAAATATTTAAACAGGACAAGCGACGGCATAACTTATGAGCACCCCAAATGTATCAAGAAAATATAAAACGCAGCCTCCGTAATGTAAACAGAAAGAATATTCATGGAGTTTTATTTTGTCTGAAGCCTTTAGGTGTTCACAAAAGAGAAATAATATGATTACAGTTCTATCTTCTGTTTGTTGCGCCTTTCCTGTTAACTGACCCAAATTAAGGAGCTTTAAATAATATTTTAACTTAGATTTTAAGCCTTCATTAATTTATGCGAAATGAAAGTTTGTACTTAGCGGAGCTGTAATGATTTATTTATTCGTGCATTTGTTTAGAATACAAATTTACAATACGTTGGTAGTAATATCATTTTTGTTAGTTTAATAGCTACGAGTATGTAAAGTAGTAGTTTCTCTGTACTTTCTATTTCTTTTAAGGTTTATACATAGAGCGGCTATCATCAGCGGCTGTAGCCTAGGTAATGAATTAGAATTAAACTGCCTAAACTAAAGTAATCTGATGAAGCGAGTGTAACCAGCTTTTTATCATTAATATGTATTATTTTCTAAGTCTTTATCTGCATTTGTATTAATAATACGACTACCAACAAGTGTTTTAGCTTTGATACTGAAATGTGCAACGTGCTCAATGAATGCCGCAATGGTCGTGTAAAACATTCATCGGCTTCGTCCTGGCAGATCTAGTCCATCAATCGCCGCGTAAGCTTCAGCTTAGTTTTAGACTAGATTACTATGATAAAGATTTTTAAATAGAAAATGAAAATCATCAAAGACCACAATTTATGGTTACACAAGGTATTTTCCACCGTATAAGTAGGTACAGAGCGCGCAATGAATGAGCTATAATAACGCGCTGATCAAAAAACGCGTTACCAGTGCGTAAAATAAACATGGCGGGTAAAAGCCTTAGAATGCGCGAGCTGTAACTATTATATTTAAAATCATAGAATCTGGAAGCATAAATATTTCGTTTGGTTTTATTATATTAATGATTGATGGACTAACCTGGTGGTGTCAGATGCGCGAGCGCCAGCAGGGCGAGGTGCGCGGCGGCTAGTCTCACGCGCATGACGTTAGCGGGGCGGGCCCCGCGCGCGCCGCCCGCTGCGCATGCCACGACTAGCGCGCACACAACACACACAACTCACACGCGCACGACACGACACTTCATGTACTACCACCACGACAAACCTGCAATGAAAAATATATCATGAGAATTTACAACATTTGAAGTTTACTCCTGTGTAAACTAGATGGCGTTGTTACAGTTGAAAAAGTACGAAAGATATTTTTATTAAACAACTGACGCACTAGGGATCGTGCTTTGGGGACTTTGCAAACATCAATTTTTCAAACAATTCACCAATTCAAACTCAAGACCATAGTTCATTGATCGCATATATTAAGCAGTGATTACCCGTGGACCCGTCTGCGTGGGATTCGAACCCGCGACCTCGTGCACGGCAGCCGCTACTGCGACCGACGCAACACAAAGGCAGTTGAAATAAAAAATTTAGTTAAGTACATCTAAGAATTTTATTTCAGCTGTGGTATAACTGAAATGCCGTAAAACAGATCGATTTAGATATCTCATCGATATTATTTAGCATTCAAAAAGCTTATTAGTTATACCACGACTTATTTCAAAATACTATGTTACATACATTGATTTACATGGTTACATAAGTAAAAGCGCAGTGTAGTATGAGAATTGCCACTGTTGATATAAATACTCATTACTTCAAAATAAAGTCGCTTTGGTAATTGGCGTGTGTTTTTCCTAAAGTATTTTCCACTGTATAACCTCTAAACTTTTACGTTTAGGTAATATACGCAGACATAATATTATATTAACCGAGATCCTATGCCATAATATACCAAATGGGATAAAAAAAGATCGTAATTTTGCCCTTTCAGCGTTAAGATCCACCTTAAATATCCATCACTGAACTCATAGTACAACGACAAACGATTTTGTAGGAATACGCTCGTAAAATGTACTAGTCTCGCATAAGCCTTTTATATACGAGCCTAGGTACTTACGTCAAACGATTGTAAACCTCACGCTATATATATTTAAAGGTTGATTTCACTTAGTTACATAATGTATTATCGTGTTGCTGTGGGGTCAATCACAACCTATCAATTGTTGAAAGCAATATTGTTGTGACACCGAGAGATGGGCGCTATCATTAGCCTTATGTAATTGTTAAATGTTTTTAGTAGTACTTATTTATATTTTAACTTTTGGCTTATACATTTACTTATTCTACAGTTACTTATTCTCTCTACCCCCAAACAGTTACTTATTCTCTATTCTACTTACATTGTTTTTCACAAACAACTTTACCGAGACATTTGCAAAGTGATTTTAAAATCATTTCGAATGATAAAATTAACACTTAAATCGAAGACAAAACCATTTTAAAAAAAAAACATTAAAAACATTTTCTTTTAAAGTATTGTTGAATCAAATATTCACTCTTGAATAAGGCAGCACTCAGCAAGTTGAAGCCTCGTGGAAATATCCACCTGACATTGTTTTCACTAACTTGTGTAAACTTTCTATAAAACTAACAAACCTATACACTTTTACTATTCAATTAAGTTTACTAACTTTCAGGTATAACTTTCACAACATCTATAATAGTTTTTTTTATTAAAAAAACTGTACCTACCTATATTTTTTTATACTAAACTAACTGAACCAGGGAATTAGTTAAGATAAATATTTATACCTCTTCATAGTAGAAGTTAGGAAGTGGTGAATAGAGAAACACAATTTAACAATTTGCTGCAATAAACAATATTTAGTTTAATATCTATGTGTAACAGTTCTTATCTCGATCTATCCGTGTTGTGGTTTTATTGTACAAACATTAAAATCGAACGACCAGTAGCAAAGACCTCTGCTTCGTACGCATATAGACCTAAAGAGAGATCAAACTGTAACACGTAAAGTACTGAACCAATCGATGTGTAATCGTTCGTGATTTTTTTCTAAATAGATGCTCGATGATGCAGAATAATGAAAACAAGATATTCTGGTGTACATTATTTTACACTTAGAGATTTATATCATTTTGCGAGTGTAAGTTTAAGGATAAGAATCTAATACAAATAGAAGCATAATGAATTACAACAGAAATTGCGATTTTGTTGTTAGTTTTGAAGTATAAAATATTTGCGACAATCATTGAAAAATATGTAACAAAGAGAAAATACGAAAAATAAGGAGTTTAATGCTACAAAATATAAGAAAATAAAAACACAATAACTAAACTACCGTATCAGTACATATAATATTATTAAGAGACACAAAAAAGTTGTAGACATAAACGTTATTAGACTATTCGTATTCAAAAGTGTGACCTGCCATTTAGAGCTGTGACCTTTTTGTACTAGAGTAGAGATCACTACAACGCAACGTTGCTGAATAAAGGATTTGTCTCAGTACTACCTGCTTCTTGATTATATTAAGGTATTGCGTGAGGGTACCACTGGCTTAGTTCGTGTTTAGAATTTTTGTCTAGCTTACAACAAAGAAGAAAAAATAATAAAGAAACAACCCAAAAAGAATTATATTATTTTAATATAAATAATTTGTAATAACAATATTGTAGCCTTAATTTTTTACAAGCTTTAAACCTTCTATAGGGCACGATACGGTCATAATATTGACTTATAAAAAAAACTTAGGGTCCTATTAAATAGATAGACTAGGTTTAAAATATCATGGATATTACAAGTACGACCTACACTATGAAATATACTTGCTCTTGTTTTGATGTTAGCACAGTAGGCACATAATAATATATTTTCAGATATGAGGGTACAAAATCGAAAATGTATTCTAATAATGCAAACAAATCCGTTTAGTTCACAAAACCCTTCTGTTTTCTAAACACTTTTTCAATTCTCCAAATTTGTTGACTATGTTAATACTTGCGTATTAACCGCCCTTTTGTCGAAACAAACAAGAAAAATGAGATTACTGAAAGAAGCTGGACGAGTCAAGTTCGATAACTTGGCAAGTGACCTCTGTATTTGGACCCCAAAACTCTCGTGACCCAATAAAGTTGGACGAGATATAGGAACAACACGCGTACTAACAAACCTGCTCGACGAAAGGATCAAACTTTTTCTTTTGAACAAGATTACTGAAATAGCTGTAATAATATGGTTTTCTTTGAAATAAGTAAAAGGCTGTACTTTATTCTTAGAAGGAGGGTGATTGGGGTATTGAAGCCTTTGATTTGATAGTCGAATGTTAAATAATACTGTTAGAGCATTAGAGCACAGCTTATTTAAACATCAACTCAATAACAAGGAACTTTGAACTTTCTCTTAAAAAAAATATGTTTTTTTAAACATTGATACGAAAAATAATTAATTGCAGACTAACGTCTTAAAAAAACATTATTTATAAAATAAAGAAAAAACATTGATGATAAAAAGAAAATATTTTATTATTGTAAGAATTAATAATTATAGCATTCGCGGTAACTATACACACACTTACGTTACGTGTTACGAACATCAATTATTACAAAGTCCAATACGAAATAAACAAGTAGATCACAAAAAAGTTTTCTTAATTAACTTTACGAATATTTTTTTCAGAGAACACAAAAGCAGTTCATTAATGACTTTCTAATTACAGACTTTAACTATTCAACGCCTATTTATAAGAAAATATTTTACATTTAGTTAGAATAAACGTTTGAAAGAATAACATTTTGTTACTTAAATAGAAGTAGATTATAACGATTATAACGATAAGAATGTAGATTATAACGCATTGATGCAAAAGTACGTTAAATAACGACTTTTTTTTTAAATTTTTAAAGATAATACTAGTTTTATTTTCTATTTCAATAAGCTTTTGTTAAATTGTTTTTAATTAACTTTTATTCGGTCACTGAAATCTAATGAAAGCTGCTCTAAAAAAGCCCTTATACACAGATTTTTTTAAAGTGAAACCCGAATCTTTTATTGAACATTTTATTTATTTTTTTATGACTGCTTAATGAATCAAAAGCTGGCAATGTTATTCATATAGTGTCCGAGCCCAATATTTTAATATTAGATACCAATGACATTCATAAAACTAGTTAATGAATTCTGGCTGGTATGGAATGAAAATGAATTAAATCAACGTATCAATGTTTGCCACAATATACCAGTTACATACTAAATGCACTTCAAGGAGCGTTTGGTTGTTTTACTTTTAATCTTGGTCTAGAAAGAATTTATACATACACAAGATTAGTATAAAGCGTAGTGAGTCCAATCGTGATCAGTTTCTTTCATCCTTTAAAACGGTGCTTTGATTAAACAATTTCGTTACGCTCCTAAAATAAAGTTTTTAATCTTCGGCTGTACAGTACAGGATATGACGTCACAACGAATCGAGGTTAAACAAAGACTCGGAAACGCGCTCTTTTTTAATTTGTGTGGCTACGTGTGTGAAGCATCGGATGTGGGCGGCTTGCTTCGTTCTACGAGTACGAGTATATACCAGCGGTAAACGCTTAAATACACTTCTAAGCCCTTCATTAACACCTAAATAAATCTAACAACTGACTTCTTTATTATACCCAAAAAGCTTTTGTGAAATCTAACGTAATTATGAGACACTCCGATATTTGAACGGCCAGGAAATTAAAAAATCGGTTTTAACGATATTATTCTTTTTCCGACAGTGCCAGATGGGACTTCAATGATTAAGTAATGGCGGAAATGTACCCCGAAGTAGGGCATTATCTTTTTGTTTAGTCGTTCGTGAATTACGAACAATTCGTACATCTGAGACCCCAACATCTCGGCTCAATTATAATGAAGTTCACTGTGTATTTCAGATAGACATATCTGAAGTAAAAACAAATCCTAAATAAACTGATATCGACGAACCTTAAGAAATAAACTTTGATAAAAACCAAGGTTTTCAAACTCTCGTAGATAAGTTTTTACCAAAACTTTCACATCCAAAGTCCTATTAAGGATTTTATTTCCATCTTCATTTATCACTAAAGAGATGAGATCGGAACGAAATTCTGTGATAAGTGGAAACGCATTATTTTATCCCAAGGTTTTGGAAGTGTTCGTAAATCACCAAATTAAACTTGAGAACAAGTCGTTCGTCAACGTATTTTAAACCACGATTATTACCCACAGGGCCTTTATTCTCAAAGAAAACAAACTTTCGAACGTTCGACTACCTTGTCAATGTATATTGCTTATCAAAGTGGGGAGCTTATCGCTGTTATTATAAATAGCTTGTGGACTTGACATCATTTTACCTTTTATTATGTGACTTTAACGGGTTTATTCGTCGGCTTGTGTAATTACGTGTTGTTGCTATTATATTTTGTATGTAATATACCTAGTTTGTTACATTTATAAAGTCTGCTTAACACTTTACTTCCAATTATCTATTTAACTATTGTAAAACATTCAATCAGCACGTTGTCGATTGTGCCTTTAATTTAGTAACTTTATTTCAAAACGAACTTATTATTATTTCTTTAGAAACCTAACATAACGCTAATCTGTAATTTTATGTAGCAGTTTAATCGACATATATCTAATATAATTAAAATATTAGTAAGACAACGAACATTAACACTTCTTTGACTTTAAATACCATTTAAAACTATAAATTAGAGTGACGTTATGAAGTTTACCCTTCTCTACATTTAATGTACATATTTTAGTTCATTGTTAAACTCTGACCTCTATCAATACGGCTCAGTATACCCTTTAAGTAAACCCTCTAAATCCTGGATATCTCAACTGCCTTTTTCTATAGACAATCTTTACGTGTTAGTCCCGGATTTGTAGAGATCTCCAAAACTTTGTACGATAGCGTTGTTGAATAATAAGATGTGTATTTGAGTCTTCATGTGGGTACGTTATTAGGTTGTTTCTGAAGATCTATTGTTTAGTTTTAAAGCATTTGTGTTTGGTTCTGTAGATAAAGATTACGGACTAAGATGACTTTTGTAAACTCAACATACTATCACATCTTGAATGTGACATCAAAAGCAAAACATAGCGACTGCTCTGAATCTATAACATCTGCGAGTAGATAGAGAGAAGTCGAGCTTGTCAAAGAGAAGTAGTAAGTCTAGTTTCCTGTACATCTAAAGTTAATCCGTCATCGCCATAACATATTAATAAACAGAAGTTACATTCACAAAGGCAACGTTTAAAAGTCATTTAAAAGATACATGCATTTTTAGCATCTTACATGGTTGCAATATAAAGAATAAATAAACTGTTTTGAAAAATATTCATCAGCTCCTATCCACGTCAAAAGCAAGAACATTATAAAATGTTAGCATATATAACAGCAATTTCCTCTCATGATGGCTGTGTGTAACAAGTTTCCCTTTTACAAAGAGCTTCGTTTCACAATTACCTGACATTGTAGGCATCCCTTCAACCCCATCGATAAAGAGCTTCTTACATGCTTCTGAGCTATCAATAGACTATGCATTTATCTTATGCCATTGTATAGGAAGTGTTAGTGATATTTAGTAGACAAATAGGTTAACTGTGTGTGAGGTATTTAGTAAATGTATAAGAAGTTAATATATGTAAGCGTTTAATATGTAGAGTTGATACAATTGCTAGACAAAGGATGAGTCCTCCACGCCCCCATTATCTTGTCGGTCCGACGAAATACTTATTCACACAACATAATCATATCTAACATTGTTCGAGATTGTATTACTCATATTATTTGTCAAATACTCCTGAGTATCTATCATTAGTTTAGTAGTAAATAACATCAACTTTATAAAATCATGTGAAGAAAATTGAAAACATACAAAAAATGGTATAGTGTGAGTATTCACGTTAACCAATTACACTGAATTCCTTGTTAATTTACTGTAAAAATAAAATCCTATAACGTATAAGGTGTAAATAATTGTAATGGATAAACCACCACAAAATCTAGTGTTAATCTACATTCGGGTTGACGTGAACCCGATATAGAGTTGTAATTTATCGCGGCCATCACAAACCGAGACCCCGATATTGTGCCCAAGACGGCCATTTTTTAAAGTTTCACCCCTCCTTCTTTTGTGGTGACGACGATCGCATCACAAAATCGTTTTACGCATACAACGAGGAGCAATGAATCTTTGTCCAAGTTCTCGACAGACGATAGAAAAAGTTTGCTTCTTAAACATTCTTATAAGATAAAGATTAATCATCAAATGTCTGGAAGCTAGAACGAGTGAACTTAATGACGTTAGTCTACATGATTTCTCTGTGATATCCGTAGCCCAAAATGCGCGACGGATAATTCTGGGAAGCATATAAATAATTTAAGTATTTTAATGGAAATTTATATTTTAATTCAAAGTCAATATAAAGTTAATACGTACATTTCTGCGATCTGTTTTGTTTTATGGTACTTCTTTAGCTAACGTTCATCAGAAGAGTTTCTTACAACAACTTCCTTATTACAGTTCGAAGAGATCGACCAAACCGAGAAAAGGCAAACCTGATCTCGGATCAAAGTATTATGTTACCTACATGTTAGTTTTCCACTTCTTAGCTACAATAAAATTCTAATAGATACAAACAACATACCCACAATCTTAGAAGTATAGTGAATTCAATCAGGTTTGTTAAATGAGACAATTACTTACAATTATATATTTCCTAAACAGTGACATAATAATGTAAACGTTATTATCATCTTTATTTATTATTTACTTTAAGCAGATGCACTTTACGCGCGCACTATAACGAAGTTTAAAATATCTATCTCATCTGATCTTATGTTGTAACTTTATACAGACGCCAGTTGAATAAGCTACTTGTAGTAACACCGCGGACGCGCCGCACCTGTAACTTCAGATCCCGGAAGACACAAAGTAATAAAGATATTCATTTATAATAAGGATCAGGTCGTTAATCTCGCAGTCAATCAGCCTCCCTCGTGGCTTCTCTGCTCTTATTTTAATGAGGCAGTGCAAAAGAAATAAAAGTGCCATTAACGCTACATAATGTTATAAAGTTTTCACTCTCCTGTGTAAAGTGGACTGCACTTAAACTTTAGATTGCTTCATTTTGAGATCATAGAATTGGATTTTAATGTTTTATAAGACTACCTGTACATTTACATTAGGTATTACATCAACAATTCTCTCGTCTCTACGTTTAAGAGGTACATTGTTCAACTCTCTATACACAAACATTGTTATTTATTTATTTGGTACAGAAACAGATTACAAACCAAAAATATACATTTATAATTAATCTCTACATACAATGTCAGGTCTGCAAACCAATTATGTCTGTACACAGCATCCATATACATTATACATACTATATTAAGTAAGTAGGCTTATAGTGTAGGCATGCATAAGTTTTTTTTCATGTTATGTTTATAGTATTATATAGTTCAAATTCTTAGGCGCTGACTCCACGAGCGATAAAATCGCGGCGATATAATCGTCGTGCCATGTATTTCTATATACTCTGTATGAAGGTGTCTCCACGCGGCGATGTTATCGCGGCGATTTTTGTTCAGACTCGTCGCGATTCTATCGCTCGTGGAGTCAGCGCCTTAGTCTTCTTAGAAATGTGATGAAATCATAATATGTTAATTTATTAATAACTTATCTTGGGAAAGCTATGGATTACAAGAATTTGTAGAAAATGTTAAAATACCTCTTACTACTCTCGTATTTTGGTATAAGATGCTATCCGGCTATCATAATATGAATAGGGCAGATCTTAATCATGACGTTGTGCCTTTTGTAAGCATTACCACAGGCATTACCGCCCCATTAGATGTTTCTGCAGAAAGCTACAACATTTACACATTCATATTAAAATACTTGTTTCATCAATATTTTTTATTGCTAAGATAAATGGATACAACAAATTGTTACCATATATATGTCGCAGGGAAATGAGGAAACCAGGGATTTCACGAAATCCCTAGGGATATCACGAAATCCCGGTAAATGTCGAATACTCTTGATTATTACGTCTTCTTACTGAAAATGTTTAGTGATATGACAAAATACTAATATAACGTCAGTGATATGTCATTTCACTAAACAAAATCTAGTGAAACGTGCTTGTATCAACGTTCATCTTGCTAAATTACGGTTCAAAGAGAACTCGATGTGTGAGTGTGGTTTGGATGAAGGTTCCCCTGATCATATTTTGTTTTCTATGTATAATATCGATACATCTGGGTTCAATTGGCGTATAAACCAAAATCCGACTTTTCAGGAGAGCGAAAAAAAGATTGCAATTTTTATTAAATTCGTAGCTTTTTTGTTTTTGAAGTTACATAAAAATAATTAGAATAGTATTAGAAGAAAGATTCTTAGAATTTGAAGATGAAGAAAGAAGGCATCATCAAATCATATTTATCATCTTTAGTTTAGAATTTAGCATGGATATACGCCTTGGAAAATATCAATTTCTGGTTTTTACGCCCTATGAAAATTATGTAACAGATAATGTCCATTCCACTCTCCTGTTTAAAAAAGGATATACGATGTTTACTGTAAATGTTTCTTAATAATTTTCATGGGGCGTATAAACCAGAAATAAAAGCGACTAATAAAAATCTTGGTCATTACATCTAACTACAACTTAAAAAAAATACTTTCGGCCTTTACATTATTATCATCTTTATTTACATTTTTCACATTAAATTAAATTTTTAAATATAAATAATAAAATAAAGACATTTAAAAATATAAAAAAGAGGTAGACCCACCAGCATAGGGTACAGGGACCAAGCTACTGGTGGTTAGTGCTCCAGAGATAGGAACCTCCTCACAATACGTTCCGTGTCAAGCAGTACTGCCTCCTGCTTCAGACCTATGATCCAACTGCCATGGTCGAGTATCCTTAGATGTTGATAGAGACTCTTTGGAATAAGTCCATTAACCGAAAGTATTATCGGAACCCTACTCATTGCCCGGCGTTATTATCATTATTATTTAGTTCTTTTTTGGGTATGATGGTCTTAACTTTTTGGGACGAGGTATACGAGAGGAATTGTAATCATAGAATGAAGAGCGCATTAACGGACATAGGAAAAAAATATGATCAGGGGAACCTTCATCCAAACCACACTCACACATCGAGTTCTCTTTGATCCGTAATTTAGCAAGATGAACGTTGGTACAAGCACATTTCACTAGATTTTGTTTAGTGAAAAGACATATCACTGACGTTATATTAGTATTTTGTCATATCACTAAACATTTTCAGTAAGAAGACGTAATAATCAAGAGTATTCGACATTTACCGGGATTTCGTGATATCCCTAGGGATTTCGTGAAATCCCTGGTTTCCTCATTTCCCTGCGACATATATAAACTTGTGAAAACGTGTAACATATTTTTCAATTATATTGCTGCCATGAAAGTCAGCTATAAAAGTAAAACTGAAATTCACACACATTATAATATGTAGATATATTTCACAGCATTTTGCGTTTTATATTGAATTGTGCAAAATAATTTAAAATGTTTGGTTAAACTGAGGTCTGCAAAACTTTTATTTAAGCTATTGTGGGCAAGGCGATTTATACCCGATGCGATTGCAAGTTGTTGCGCTTTTGGGCTGCGGTGTTCATTTATTTCATTTCAACTAGAAGGCACTTGAAATTATTTTCAAAGTCGCCTTTGTCACATCATTTGGATAGAAAAAATAGCTTTAATTAAATGATTTCATTTTTTCATATCAAATGGGTGGCAAACCGGCATACGTGTAGCTGATCGTAAGTGGTTTTCGTAGCCTATGGACGCCTGCAACACCAGAGGAGTCACTTGCGCGTTTCTGACTTCTCAAACATCTATCCACTTCTTACTATAATATAAATACTGGACCTAAGAACTTTGACTTTCCATTTTTTTTGTAGCCGAAAGGTTTTAGAATGGTGACTACATTCTGGAACATGCAACGTAGAAACATAGCGTGAAGCCGAATGGATGAGAGCGAGAAATTAAAATTGCATGCAGTGTAAACGTTAGGAGTACGTTGGGTAATTAATTACGGTAATTAAAACAATAGTTTTGCCAAAATAGTAAAAATAATAATATGGAGCATAAAAGTATAACCCCAATGCAGCGTTTTAAATTAATAAACAATACATTAAAAAAATGTAAATAAAAACCTAGCTTTTCTTTTTTTTTTTTTTTTTTTTAATTCCGCCAATTTTTCTAAAAAAATGTTATAAGCAACTAAGCTATCCCTTATTCATACTCTTCAACCGGTCTTTGTCAACAGGAATAATGCCGCGTTTATGGAAACGTTCCTATGTTGTACCTGTTTTTAAAAGCGGTGATAAGCATAATGTAGCTAACTATAGGCCGATATCGAAAATCAGTGTTATTCCTAAGATGTTTGAGCGAATAGTTTATAATTATATTTCTCCTTTAGTAAGGCCCTTTATTATAGAGCAGCAGCATGGATTTTTGAATAAAAAATCTACTGAAACTAATCTATGCGAATTTGTGGATTACATTACTACCGCAATGGAAAATGGCCACCAGGTAGACGTCGTGTATACCGATTATACGAAAGCGTTTGATAAAATTCATTTTGATATATTGATAAACAAATTGGGTAACTTTGGGATACATGGCGATTTGCTTCGGTGGCTTGACTCTTACTTGAGAGACCGTAGTCAGGCTGTTACAGTAAAGGGTTATTGCTCTACTTTTGTTCCTGTTCCTTCTGGAGTTCCCCAGGGTTCTCATTTGGGTCCGTTGCTCTTTAATATATTTATTAATGACGTGTCGTATGTTTTTAAGCACTCAAAGTTTTTATTATACGCTGATGATAATAAAATCTATAAAGTAATTAAATCAATTGACGACTGTGTAACATTGCAAAAAGAATTAGATAATTTATGTTCCTATTGTCATCAAAATTTATTGTCACTTAATATTAAAAAATGTAATGTTATCTCCTTCTCACGTAAAAAGTCCAATATTGATTATGAATATAAATTAAATAATCAAATTATAGAAAGAACTACTGTTGTGAGAGACCTGGGTATCTACTTAGATTGTAAACTATTGTTTGACTACCACATCAAAGAAACTGTGAACAAGGCTTATAGTATGTTAGGATTTGTTCTTAGAGTAGGAAGAGATTTTAAGAAATCCTCAACTCTCCAGATCCTTTATCAATGCTTTGTCCGTTCCATTTTAGAATATGCCTCAGTGGTTTGGAACCCTCAATATGGGGTTTACATTGATTCACTTGAATGGGTCCAAAATAAATTTTTCAAACATTTAGTTCGTAGGTCTAATTATAGAAATGAGCCTCCACCACAACAACTCATGTCTCTCGCTGACCATAGATCAATAAGGGATCAGATGCTTCTATACAGAATAATTAATAATCACGTAGAGTCAAGTTATCTATTGGAGAAAATTATAGTTAAATGTCCCCGTATTAACGCTAGAAAGGCACTTGTTTTCCAGCCTCCGACAGCTCGAACCAACTATGGGTATAATCTTTTTATTAATCGCTCGTGTTGTATTCATAATAAAAGATTCGCTAGTATTGACATTTTTCATTTATCTTTCAATCAATATAAAGGTGCACTTGTTAAATGCTTGTGTCCAAGTTAGTGATTAGATTTTTATATTTATGTTGTATATTATTTCTTTTATTTTTTTGTTACTGTTAACATCTCTCTTTTGTTATGTTTAGCTTTGTAATTAACAAAATTGTAAGTCATCTTACCTTGATATTTCTTTTTAATGCTAAGATCT
Organism: Schrankia costaestrigalis; assembly: GCA_905475405.1. Classification (NCBI taxonomy): domain Eukaryota; kingdom Metazoa; phylum Arthropoda; class Insecta; order Lepidoptera; family Erebidae; genus Schrankia; species Schrankia costaestrigalis. The sequence goes on from FR997827.1 coordinate 672,136, forward strand.
TTTTGATTTGTATTCACTTTCCTTAATTGTGTTTTATCTAACAGTGGAAACTTCACTGGATTATGTATTATCTACATGTTATAAACCATATTTGTAATTTATCTGTTTGTTTCCCAAATAAACGAAAATAAAATAAAATAAAAATAAAATCAAAACGCCAAAATCAAACTAGTTCGTACAAATCATAGCACGTTTATGGTCACTTCTGGTTGAAAAATTGCTATTCATAAAACGTTGTACGAACGCTAGAGAGCTATATGCGCTCGCATACGCAAATAAATTGAATAAGTACTTCACCGGGAACGAAAAACTATAGTATTTTTATTATTCTGATAATTTAGTAGCTTCATACAAAAATGTGTATGTGGCTACTTGTAATAACAAAAATTATTTAGTTTTTTAACTGTGTAGTACTAAAAGCTAGAGCAAAATCACTGTCATTATATCATAACCTTTTAAAGTTTTTCTTCAAATAACATGAAATGAAATTTTCAGTTCTATATTATATCTATTCTATGATTATATTCCTCTGATTTTTTTTTATTTTGTCATTATTTATGAGAGTTTTTTTTTTACAGAAATTAAAATCACTTTTACAAAGATAGAGCTTTTGACACGGGAATTATACAAACACAAAATTGATGTACACATGATAATTAAATAATTACCTAGCTCGAGATTAAACCACCTACATTACAAGTGCTTATAAAATAAAATCAAATTTGATTACGTGAATACTCCTTAGCTACCTAAAACCGCAGCATCCGGGAAGTAGAGGAAGATATTAAAAACAGATATTTATGTTTCACCATCAAGCCGTGGTTCACCATCAACTTAAGTAATGTTTTGATGCTTTCAACATAAAAATATAAAGCTGCGCCTTTGATTTTAACACCAGTGTTTATAATACCGCATCGTAATATTTTTATATCTGTATAAACTGTGATAACGTGCTGTAAAAATATATTTTCAGTTTTTTCTGTCTAAAAATTAATAATTATGACAAATATTTTCATTATTGGTCAATCTAAGGAAAATCTACATGCGCAAATACTGTATTTTTGTCGCACACTTACGCATGCTCATAGGTACACATATTATTTTATTCTGTTCACACAATTTTATCTACCTAAATTTAAAAACAAGTAGGTTCCTAATTTCTGTGTCCCAGAACTTTTACTAATTCAACAATTTTATAACTTCCCAAAGACACAGAAAACCGTTTACTTACAAGAGAAAAGAAAAATGAATTATTAAAACAAAAATACTCTTCAAAATAGTTTGTAAAACCATTTTGTATAACACGACGAAATACGAAAACGTTTTTATCAAGAATCTTAGAAGAATAAACATAAAAAGAGATTTAAACTCAAAATTTAGCATAAACACTAAAGTATTTTAATCAGGGTGAGGCAGGCTCTGGGCAGAGTAGAGGGCGCCATGTTCTTATCTGATCCAGTTACAGAGATAAGTCAGAGAGCACCTTAACTAACTTATTTTACTTTACTCTTGTGTACACTCAGATTTATAGTCCTAGTACGAGTATATAATGATAGAGATTAATCTTAAAACACTGTTGATAGAAGGCCGGTCCTTTTATTAAAAAATGCAAGGTGTTAGAACTGCAACATTCATTTTAAATTCTTTACATTTTTGTTCACGATAAAATAAGTTCTTATTCAAGCATTCTACAACGTTAAATGTAGCGTTGGCTTGGTTATCTAGGTGCTGATAAGAATGCGATGACTAGATTTACGACTGCTTTACAAAGTGAAATTATATTATTTATTCGTTTAAAACACGAACGTACTTAGTACTTAGAAACAGAAAATATAACTAGATATATATTTATGCTATTTTTGATTAAATGACTTGACAGATTTATCAGATATCTATTTATGTTGTGATCTGAGTTTAGTAAAAGTTTAGTACAATACGATTCGCTTTAATTATAAAAAACATCACTAAAACAAATAATAATTTCTATTCCTAATCTATTGTAAAACTTGAGTGCATTTATGAAGTTCTGAAAATATGATTTTAGTTCAGTACCTACACGTATGTTCAAATTTTTATGAAGAGAAAACAAATCGACGTATTCAGAGGTAAGTATATTATGAACGCCGGCAGTCTGTACCGTGTCCTCATTCCCCGGAGCTCGTAAAACTCTAATAGCACCTGCAAAACTATAAAACTGCAAATAGCCTCAGAATTTTGAGTATTTTGCACAAGAGACTGGACGTAGCCACATAAACCTAGCTCTCTGTCTCAACCACTCATAAACGCGCTCACCTGAACATCTACTTGTGCTGAACGAAGCTATATAATTATAAAGCCAAGTAATAACGGACTTGTTATTTCATTATGCTTGTTTGAATTTAAAGGCCTTAATATCTACAGCTAAATTAATTACAACCAATCTAGCAAAAAGTTAATTTATTAGGATTTTAATATTCAGGCACTTTGTACTAAAAAAAGCTCTAAAAAGTTCTCTTAAAATCTAATTGAAATTATAGTAAAACTAATCCTTTTTAATTAAAATGTAATGCACTATATTTAAATGTAATTTGATTTGGACTAGTAGTGTAATTGGCAAAGGCCTTCATTTACCTCTAATTAACTCAATTCCTAGTTTAATTTATAAGCTATTCGATAGTTAATTACAGAATTAGCTCGACCGCATTACTGTGAAATAAAGTAGGTAGGTATATTTTATTGGCCAAAACACAAAGTAGCTTAAAGTAATAAAACCTTATATTCCCCCAGTCAGAATTCTCCATAAAGTTTCATAATTAATTATGATAAAACTAAGTCATTATTTTATTACCACCTGATTTTGTTCGTTTTATTCTAAATCAAAATTATACCAGTTCACTAATTAGAAAATTAAAGTCGAAATATGATTATACGATTTCATTTGTATAAACTATTTTCTAATGTTATAACAATTTTCATTTCGTATTTGTATTCACGACAAACACATATTTAGATGTGCTTACTATTGCTACAGTAAGATTACAATCTACATCACAAATAACATCTTCTGCAATTTGCAATAATAATTATAACATTTGTATTCCATTGTTTCAGTATAATCAATATAAAATTACATTTACGAAACTAGCCACAATTGTACAATATTTTTCACAGAAATTCACATTGTATTGTTAATACCTGTGAAATATTTTGTGTAAATATTTATAGAGTGTTAAATTCCAACAAATGAAATAATAGGTAAGTATTTTTAACTGTAAATCTATACATACTCGTAGTATAAAATAAAGTCGCTTTTTCTGTCCCTATGTCGTTTTGTATGCTTAAATCTTTAAAACGGTTGCTTTGCTTTGATGCGGTTTTTTTAAATAGATATAGTAAATCAAGAGAAAGGTTTATATGTATAATACATGCATAATATAGTAGAGAAACTCATATAAATTTAGAGATCTCTAATGTAATCGTCTAATGAAGATGTACTTATTTGACGTTATTTAAGGACATTCTGTAGTAGGTGCCCGGGCGGAGCCGGGGCAGGTCGCTAGTAAGTATATAAGTTTTTTGATATAGCAGATCATAAGGTAACTTTAAGGTAAGCAGTAGCTTGTTCTGACTTAGTCAACGTAACAAAATATAACCAAAACAGGGAAAATAATGGATACTTATTTACGAACAAAATAAAGATAATTCAGTGACATTATATCGTTGTTATATTCTTCCATTCCATTCCGTTATGTCTCTGTTGTCTTAATTCAACTTCTAAAAGTATGTCAACTTCAAAATATCATTAAAAATGTATTATGTTTGCTAACAATAAACGTCACCAAACAAATTGTTTGGAACAAACAAATTACTGTTGAAGCTCTCTAGACAGACACAAGTTTGACAACAATATTGTACTGTTACTATTCAAATAAACAATTATATTAGTCATGTACATGACTAAGCAATGAACTATGAACTTTTTCTAAAACAAACGTTGTTAGACATACTACGGTGTCTAAAAGTTACCTATGTAATAGGTGTTACTATGGTAAAAGTCATTTCCAGTATCGTATCAATAAAAAATGAGAAACTTGCAAACAAAATTAGTAGTAGAGTCCGGCTTGAGCTTAAAAAGCAAGTTACAATTTTTTCAAATATTCACGTAATCAAAAGACACCTCACTATAGATACTCAAATTATTTAACAAGATACGATAGTATAAAGATAGTTTTTATGTTTATGTAGCTTAAAGGGTAATAAAAATTATAAATAAACAAAACCATTAAAACTTAAACTAAGCACAAGCAGACATCACTTTTACGAGAAACGGAAAACTTAATACGTACTCCTTCTGATAGGTAAACTCTTTTTAGTTCTTTGACAGCTTTTATATTATAAAATTTTGCACGAATTTCTGGGGAAATTATGAAAATTTTAGTACGTTCAAAATTCACATAAAAGCTCTAATAAAAGTGCTGCTTTTTTTAAATTATAGGTACCTATAATATCAGGTTCGTACGTCACAATACCCATCTAGTGAAAACAGCCTTAATGAAAACAAACTACATTATGTAAATGAAACAGAATATAAAAGAAATAAAATCTATCCTAAATTTCAACCCAGTTCTAAATTATATGTAAATATTCCTTCTATATCAGATCACGTTTGTATTTTAGTAGTATAAAACATAAACCAATTAACGGTTATCTATTTTCAGCTTCGAAATAATAATAATTAATTTGAATACAGAGTTTGCTGACGTGGCGGTTACGATATACAGGTCCTATCCACGCGGTTATGCGTTTGAACCCCATAATCATATTTATAGTAATTGGGAAATGGCTTTACTCCGTCGCCCACAAATCTGCGCTGAATATACAACGACTAATCCCAAAGAACGAAAAAAACTGCTAAATGTTTGTGGGACTTTTTGCTTGAGTGTAGGGTGAACGCCAGGGGGGCATTGAGTTGGTTGACCTAGCACCAAGCTGGAAGATGAAAAGTGTCACCTCGGTCGCCTATAAAGACTCTTACGTCTAAGGACTTGAATATTTTTGCTATATTGAAGTTTATGAAAGTCGCCTTTGTAAATTGTCTTTTTAAATAAAATAAAATAAACAGGGTCAACATTCTTCAAACAGTATACATTATAACTAATTTAAATAAATAACTATGTATTGTATAAAAGGATTTAAATATTAGGGCTGCTGAAAAAACTAAATGTATGTAGGTTTATGGACCCGCCTACTCTAATTAATTATTATTATATTCGTGAAGGTATAATAATGTAAACGGACACAATACGAGGGACGTTTGTCAAGCTAGGGCTAGCTATAAAGGGTAATTGCATAAATAATGTCTTATAAAACTTTGTGGAATGTGCCTGTGTGTGAATGTGTGTAATAATATAAGCTATTTTAGAAACTTAATTTTTACTAAATAAAATCCATTGGATTCTAACGAGTATGCTGGAACTTAATCATCCTCATTATCATATCAGTCAAAACCGCACTATCCAGATTCCAGACTGATCAGTGTAGAATCTGACAACCAGTTTACCCTGGTTTGTTTTCGTTCAGAAAATAACAACGAATAAACCCATAGTCCGACTTTACGACAGCTAAAGGATAAAATGGACTGTTGGCAGCATGAATACTTACTGCTTAAGCACACTTTTTGTGTAATAATTTTAATGATAATTATAACTTTACACCGAGATGAAAATGTTATCTTAACGTTATTTTTAAATTGTAATATTCGAGTCGCAACAATTCATCTACGTAATGTTCAAACACAGCGTTACCGAGATAAACTTTTAACATTCATACTTATAAACGTCAAAAGTTACTTTGCGACTTTAATGAGCAAAATGAGTTACTCTTTGACAACAGTAAACCGTTTGAGAAACAATGGCGCGGAGGGGCCTCACAATTGGCAGTTTACCCACTCGGATTTACACCTGCTTTTGTTAAACTGCCCGCTTTAATTAAACCTTATAGTGCCTCCCAAATATTAGTGTGCTACTGAAAAGATTAAGGGACTTAGGTTGTTGTACACCGGGATCAACTCGATGGAGACTACCTACTATATATTTACGTAATGTAAGTAGTAGCTCGTTATGTATGACCTACAATAATCTGGTTCTATAGTACCAAGTTTTAGGAATTATATTATGTAAGCGAAATAGTGCTTTTTTAAAACAATCAATCTCTCTATAGGTAATATTTTTTTATATAAAAGGTAATATTTTTTTACAATCTTTATTTGCAAATATTAATACATAAATCCTTTTTATTAAATTCGAGTAAACCAGTGATTTCGAGGAAATGCTGTACATACGTACATTATTTTCTTGCTAAGCTTCTCCGCAATTAAGGGACTTATTTATTTTTCTGTAAGCTAACATTGATTTTAAAGCTCAGCAACGGTATTCATGCAAAGTCGTAGAGAAATTTGAGCTCATTAATAACTTATAATTATTTACAGTATTTTTTTAATTGACGCAGTAAAAAAAAAGTGTGTGTCACTACAACCCGTTGATTTTAATAAAACCTGTGCTATACTATCTATACATGATATTGTAAAAAGGTGTAACAACAACATAATTGTAAATTAAACGTTTATATACTAAAATAATTAGTTGCATATAAAAATAATAAATAAATAATGTCACAGATCAGATCCTAAACCACTTTCACAATACGCTTAATTAATTAATAATTTAAAATTACATGTCATACATTTGTGAATAAGCCTCATAATATTTTCGCATTATGAACTAATGAAGTATGTCAAAAATGTCAAATATATTATGTATGATCACGTGGATGAGTACCACAGAGTAATTAGAAGCACAATTAGTAATAAAGCACGGCCTAAACCACAGATACCACTAATGTAGCTTCAGGGGTGATTAACCACATTATAATTAATGTTTTAATATATAACATAGGTACTGATATTAGTTTATTAATAATTATAAATCATTGATAGAATGTTAAATTTCATTCGAAGAGAATTAAACCTAAGCAGAAGGATCTAGCCAGCATAGGTACAGCGAACAGCTTTCTTTTCTGCCATCCTAAGTTCTTTATTATACTTGGTTTACCCTTACGATTATTGCTACTGGTTGTCACTATTTATGTTTATTGTTTGTCTGTTTACAATTATTGAGTGTGCTTAAAATATTACCACCTTTTAAATTATTATCAAAACGTAAAAGTTTTAACATTAAATAAAATCCAGACACTTGCAATCTTCTTAATTTTCCAATTGAATAAATTGTTTTACAGAAAGAACCAAACAAGTTCCCAAACCGTTTCATATAATTCGCAACGTTTCAATTTTCCACAAGGACATTCAACTCGTAATACTAATAAGAATATCTTTCGTTTAGTCGCAAACATCTAATAAAATAAAACCTATTGGTGGAGCAATAACCGATGAACTTAAGTGCAAATACTTTCAATTTTATATATCCGTGCTTCAATTTACATAAAATACTATCTGATATTCACTTTCTGAAATATGAGCTACTGAAATGTGTTTATAAGTGTGACATCGTGTTCCTTATTATGTTACTTTCTTTCGTATGACGACCTCTTTGCAACACGTCGCCTGAATGCTTATTTGCTCAACCGACCATTTTGACGAATTTCACTTTTTAATGCAATTTTATTAAGGATCAAATTGCGGTTCGATTGGTATATAATACTTGCTGTTTGGACTTAAAATACATTATTTATAAGGAATTTAAGTTTTTGTAAACTAACACAAGAGAATTCAAACTTCATGCTTAATTGCTCAACGTCCGTACAGAAACACCAAACGTGCATCCGAGCCTCGATTGCGTGCTTAAGTATTCAATCTCCTCACAGGTAACCAATCACGACATCGCATTTTGATGACGCAATACGCCGCCATCATTAATTTCTTTTTTGACGAAGCTCGTGCTCGCACGCATTTGAGTAAAAACTAACGCGAAATATAGAAAAAAGTATTAATTTTAATAGAAAACAGTACCCCAAATGTCTGTGACGAAATATAAATCAGAAAATATAGTCACAACTATAGAAAAGAATCGGTAACTTGTATTTTTGTTAACATTTCTTTGTAGATTATCACTGCGTATCGTTAACTTATAGTACAGGATGTTTAAATTTAATTCTTATAATTTCAGATTTAATTAAATCTTTAAATGAAATTGTGACGTAGGTATCTATAAATGAACAGATTGTTTTGAACATTTCGTAAGGTTGTAAAATATAACTGATATAATAATAAAAATATTGCTTTTGTGCGGTGCCTTCCGTGTGGTGACGGAGTAAGAATACAACATGTCACCACCCCATCTCATCCCATGGGTGTCGTAAAAACCGACTAAGGGACTATCCGTCAATAATATCTTTACAAAAAAGAAGGAAAACTTGAAATTAAACCCTATACCAATCCGTCTGGCCAGCGTGGTATTAGTAGGCCAAGTGTCCCTCCGTCACGGGAGGAGGCCCGTCCCTGCAGTGGGACATTAATGGGCTGTTATGATTTTGTGCGGTGACTGTCAAAATATACCTGCTACTTGTATGTTTGCTAATTGTTAAATGGGTAAATTTCTTAGCATTAAATGGGTAGTTTTGTGTTTACGTATACCTACGCTTTGTGTTCGCAATTATGTTAGATGCTAGATAAGTAGATTAATACTATTTTTTACTAGCCACAGATCCATTGCTCACATTGGACATCTATTTTTATTATGTCCGTTGCTTTGCATTTTCTTCCCTATTTTGGATGAGAAATTCAGAACTAATTACGCCGTTGAGGGATGAATAGCCCATAAACCAAAGAATTCCTTATGAAAACATCGTCAAAAAAGGGTTAATTTTCTTGTAAAAATAAATCAATTCTAAATTGTTTAAATAGTCTCAGTATATTCATTATTTTTTATACGTGTAGGTATGATCTTATCACTGTTTTATTTTCAATTTATGTCGTTTTTATTGTACATATTGAAATGAAGAAGTGGAGTCACGGTAATACCGTAGTTTCATTTAATGTTGACATTACGTACGATGATTCAAGAATCCGACCAAACAAGAATACGACGAATAAGGACTAATTCAAATCAGACACTAACCGAAAAGAAAATACTACTATACAAAGCCTTTATGGAATCTCTAATTAAAAAGGTTTTGACAGGATCAGACAACATAAACAATACCAGGCGAAGTAAACGATCTTGTATTGGTACAAAAACAAAAAAATATTGTATTTTGTATTTTATATATATCAAACAGTGTTTTTTTTAATTCTGTGTTATTGTTAATAATAAATAGCCAGTTAACTAGTTATTTTTTTTTACCACGATACCCACAGACGATACCCAAACACACTGTATTTGGTTATAGGGCACTTAAGTACTAAATATACTCGAATGCAAAATGCTCAACCTCCACCCCGGTAGTGGTCTATCTCCAATTGCACAATTATTTATGTGTTTATTTGCTCAACCTCCATAAAAAATTGTGAAAATAAACATAACTGTTTGACTTTTTAATGATTATTTGTAATATATCATTTCATAAACACATTAACTATTTTTTTAATATAAAACTTTTATAAAATCATATTATTTGCTTAAACTAATCAATAAAACGTCTCTGGTGTAAAATGTTGCAAATGGAGGTTGGACACTTAAGTATTCGTGCGACGAACAGTGGTTTAGTCCATGGGATCCATCTTGGTGTGTATGAACAATTAAACATGAATGTTTGCTTTGGTCTGGCTGTTTTGTATGTACCTAGTATGAATCTACAAGTATCCAAAAATAAATTATAAGCATTTCGCCCCATTAGTAGAATATTGTTTTATCATCACATGTAACAAAAATGATTTTATTGTAAATTCGTTATCATAATGACGTAAGCTATCTAATGATATATATTTTTTATAACTTTTATTCTATATTTTAAAAGTTATGAAGTTCGAATAAAGTTTTTGCCGCGCGGCATAAAATAACGTCTCACGACTACATAACGCGCGCTCCCGGCTCCGTGCGTCGCGTTTCTTCATTACAACGCACATTGTTCGACGGAGTCGGCAAGAGTGAGGTGTTGTAACAATGGAAACCGACAGTGGCGATCAAAATGGTCAGAAATCGGTCAGAAATCAATTAAATTATTGTTATTTTGTTTACATACACAACGTTGTTCATTACTATTGAGAATTAAACGTTTAAATTAGTAATAAGAAAATTATTTATAAAATAGAATATACGTAAAATACATATTTCATGGATTTTTATAAAATTTATACAACATCCATAAATTTAAATTATATTTAATGGAAAATAAACAATTTTAGTATGTTAATTACATTGTTTTGGGTCTATTACACAAAATTATTGACATTACCACAAAGACAGTATTTAAAATCACATAAAACATTTTTCTACCAAGATGCCGCATCTTTTTAAAATTAAGTGTAATCCACTAAAATACTTTACTGATAAGTTTCTTAACATGTTAATATACAATGAAGCTTGTCTTATTTGTTTCTCTAATTCTAATTTCTCTTTCTCTAATCTCTAATGTAGTTTCTTATGCACATATTATATTTTACTACGCATAATTGTATCTTCTTTTCGTCGGTACGTACACATGAAACATTATTCGACCAAATTATATTTTAAAGTGTGCGTCGTAAGCACTTATGCTACTTTTTTCTGTTAATTAGTTTCTTGTAAAACATTATTCGAACTCTAAAAGTGTTATAAAATTATTAAATACAATATTAATTGTACACGGCTATTCTTAATATCTAATTTTCGACTAACTCTACATAAAAACCACCAAATTGTACAATTATATTGGTGTTTCAAAAAAAATCTAGGTCTAACTTCAGAGTACACACAGCCGTGTGTACTACACATAAACAGTCTAAGCTGGCCGAGCGATGGTTTCATAATATGTACAACCAAATGCGAGATCAGCTTACACTGATTCTGTATAGGTTGAACGGTAGCCGTGTACATTTGTAAACGTCGTTCTTCTTGTCGTGATGGACCAGCGGATCCATCGACTCTTACTGAACTGCGTCCTATAACTCCGTTCTAAATTCAATCTGCATCCAGTTATGAAGCATCATTGTTATCGGTATAGCAACGATTTTAATTATAGTATCGAAGATTTGTATACCTACGCCTATGCTATCACAACCTCCGTATCAGACAAAGTGTTATAGTGATTTTTATCTGATATATTCAGATCAGTCAATTAAATCTGACTTGAGTTATGATAAAATTACATTTCCCAGCAGTCGACTAAAAAAGCGCCACTTTCCAGTCAAACATTCAAGACAAAAAACGTATTTAAATAGTATTCGTAAAAAGTACTGGATAAAACTGCAAGGTATTGAAGAATATATTTCAGAAGAACATCTGATCAACAAGAACATGATCCATTCAATTCAGTGAAGCAACCGAATGCACCCATAGCTAAATCTTACTCAAGTCAGTTCAACACTGAGAGTAACGTGATGGCATTACGCGCACTTTCTGATCAAAGTCAATCGCTTTATGGTATAGACCGCTCTGTTTCTAATACTGTCATATCACTTTAATCACTAGTGCAAGCTATCGAAGAACGTTCTTCAGAAGGTCCTAATTAGTCTAATTCTATGAAGCAACACTAGCTCCCAAATTGCTCAATCTTGCCCAACTCGGTCAAACACTGAAAGTACTGTGATGGCATCTCCCGCTCCCTCAGCTCAAAGTCAATCATTTTATGGTACAAATAGCTCTGTTTCTGAACTTGCGATACCACGCCAATATGTCGCGATAATTGGACTGATCTAGGAAGGAAACGACAACCTTGGACAGGAGCACTCTACTAAAACTGGGAACGTATTTAATACAAAACAAATGGGTCTATCAAGTGCTTTGATATTAGTACGATTTTTGGATGTACTGACTAGTACTAAGTTAAAAACAGATTAATAATCGCTTATTGTTCAGTTAAGTTTTTAATTTATTTGAATATAATATTATTTACGCTAAAATATTAGTTTTATTTAATTCTAGATTGTAGCTATATGCCATTTATATGGCTACAATCTAGAATTAAATAAAATTTTAGTGTATAAAAATATTAATGTTGAATGTTATCTTCAATAATTTTTGAGTTAATTGAGTAAATACCAAATATCCCTAAACAAAGTTGATGTGTGTATTTAGTCTATAAAAGCCGGATCTCAAATTTAACCAGCACATATTCATGTGATCAATAATTATTATAATTACGTGTACCTACCTTCTTTATAGTCGTAATCATAAAAATTCGGCTTAATTAACTTTTAGTTATCCGTGTGGTAACGGAGTAGGAATACAATATGTCACCACCCCATCTCATCCCATGGGTGTCGTAAAAACCGAAGGGACTATCCGTGAATATTATATTTACGAAATAAAAATGAAGGAAAACTTGAAATTAAACCCTATAGCAATCCGTCTGGTCAGCGTGGTATTAGTAGGCCAAGTAACCCTCCGTCACGGGAGGAGGCCCGTCCCTGCAGTGTGTGTGCAAGTGCATTCAATACTTGTAAAATTCACATCACACATTACTTACGTTATTCATTCACATTACTTACGTTAATACTTACGACGGTTGGAGCCGGCCGACAAACTAGTATTATATAAAACATCTTCACGAAAAACATTGACATAATTTTAGGATTTCGTAAAATATTGTTTCACCTGCACATATAACGTGATTAATTTGGTCAAATAACGTTCCATGTGTTCAAGAGACAGCTCCTGAACTATTTTCGTTGGCAGTACAATGTTATGTATGCACATGCGACACACTATCTACGCACAGGAATAGTTTTTAGACTAAATAATTATATCAATAATAGCTGTATTTATATCTATGTACATTGTAAAAATATTACATGGCTAAAGTCTTCCGTAAAAAAGTTATAAGCAAAAAATGCTAGCGCAAAACTTCAAATCGCTCTACTGAAAAGTAGACATTTTGTAGATACAACATTGTTCTACTAATGGGACGATTTGTCAGCAGCCTGGTATCTTTAGCAGAAGCGAACAAGGTCACCTTAGCTGCTTAGCATAATGTCATAAAATTACAAAATATCTTAATGTTACCTCGGAGACTCGGCTGTTGTAGTACACGGCTAACGTGCACGACATCACGAGACCAATAGATTATCCCATTTAATAATGAATGTCTTGGGCTAGGAAAGACTTTAGTTACATCGATATGATTACCTCTGTGGCGTAGTGGTTGTATTACATGGCTGCTACGCAGAGGTCTTGGGTTCGATTCCCGCTCAATGCAAATCTTTATGTGCATGAACATGATTGTTTGCATTGGTCTGAGTGTTTCTATGTATAATATGTAAATTAATTTAAACAATTTCACTTATTAGACATTTTAAGAAAATAACCACATAAATGTAATTTAACACAGCAACAACCCCAACTTTGAAGTCAAAACCTTGATTTAAGCGCGTTAAAAACACTTCGTATGTTTTATCTCTAAGATGTATTTATAGCCATCCCATTCGTTTCACAGGACAATCTCACTGCACTGTAAACGTGTTTAAAACAAACGTTATGTCTTTTGGATTAGCAGCAAGACGTTTTGTCGTAAGAACAGTAATATATCGCGTTCGGGCAACAACGGAAGCCCATCAAGGAGCAACAATGAGCAATTTCGTGTGAATGTTAATTGCTCTGTCGTTTCGTTGCGGAATTTCGTGCAATAAGACTGAATTCCTGAGGTCGCGTCAACCTAAAAGTATTTTGAAATGCACAAAGAATATTTGTTAATGTTTGGTTCATATTCTGAGATCGTACAAAGTAATTGATAAGAGAAAGTATATTTTCAGTTGTGCATGATGAAATGAGGTGATGACATCGTGTATTTTTCCCAGTCAATACTAAGAGGACGATAGTAAGATTATTTTATTTTATGCCCTGTACTTTATTATATACTAGCTGCTGTGCCCGCGACTTCGTTCGCGTGGCGGATGTTACTTACTTCGCATTTCGATTTAATACTGAAAAATCGTTTTTTAAACCTTATAACAAACAAACAGATATACCTACAAACGAATTGTAAAATTAACGAACGAACCAAAACCTTTTCAAAAACAGACCTTTACAAAGACAGATCTGTGAAGACTGCGTCTAAACTTATGCTGAAAGACATGAGCGAACGTCATTCTTTCAAGGAAAATCTTAACACCGCGATACTGAAAATGACGTCACAGGCACAATGCCATCTGTTGTCAAATTTGTAAGTTAAAATAAATGACATCGCTTATTTCATCATAACAGCCCATTAATGTCCCACTGCAAGGACGCGCCTCCTCCCGTGACGGAGAGATACTTGGCCTACTAATACCACGCAGGTCAGTCGGATTGGTATAGGATTTAATTTCAAGTTTTCCTTCATTTTTATTTCGTAAAGATAAAATTCACCGATAGTCCCTTAGTCGGTTTTACGCCACCCATGGGATGAGATGGGGAGGTGACATATTGTATTCTTACTCCGTCACCACACGGATATAATTGCTAATTAATTATGAATGAATACATTTGCACGCTACGTTATGGTGCGGCAGAATTACCTGCCTCGGTGGCGCGGCGGTCGCATTACATGGCTGGCGTGCATGAGGTCGCGGGTTCGATTCCCATGGAGGACAATTGTGATACACAAACTATTGTCCTTAGTCTGGATGTTCTTTGTGTCCGTTAAATTGATATTTTTAAAGGCTAGTGTGGGATTTGTCTTTTGTAAAAAAAATGCTGAAATAACTTATTATACCTAACACCTTTTTACCATCTAGCAAAAAATATTTGACTTAACTTAGACTCGACTATATTATTATTATTATCTATAGATAAACTGCGTGCAGTATTTTTGAATTACTTAATAAAATAAACACAAACACTTTGAATAATAATTTAATGTTTTGTGATTGTATTTCTATATTTTATTGTCAGTTTTGTATTTTTTAATGTTGACAAATAGAAATAAAGTGTAAAATGATTTTATAAAGAAAAACGTGTTGCTTATTATGTTGTCTGTTATATTATACCCATATTATTATATTATTAATTATTAAATAGTTATTTAGGTGTGTTATAATTGCAGTTATAATAAGATTGTGAGATAAGGAAGGTTATTTTAATTCAATTTCATATTTATGATTAAGTATAGATATAGTTTAACTTTAAAAAATAAAGTTTGTACGCCAATATTAGCAATACAGGAAAAGACTATTTATTTTTGTCTAGTCTACGTAGGACCCGTCGATAGGGTAATTAGTGGTTTCTTGTTCATCGACCATTCTATTTATTGAAAAATAAAGTTTACTTTCCACTTGTATATTCGACAGTATTTTTTTATTAATCTCATATGCCTGACTATTGCGAGGAGTTAAAATGGTTAATAATTTTTTTCTGGGCTTTCTAGCGATAATTTTTCTTTCATTTTAACCAACCTAACAAAATAACCTACGTTAGATTTCATAACTAAATCACTACCTTAAACTTAAAAATTCTAATTTCTCCCGTTTTACCAATATTTTCATTCACTGCTGTAGCGTGATGAAAAGTATAGGCCGTTTTACCTAACAGACGCTTCAAAGCTCTAAAAAAATAGTTTACATTTTTTAAACGCCTGATGAAATTTTAATATGAATGTTCATTGCAATGATTATATTTTATGTATATAAAATTCTTAAAGGGTAAAACATTTTTTTGTCAATAATTTTTTTCAGGGCTTTCAAGCGATCATTTTTCTTTCTTTCTTGCTTTTTAACATACCTAACATAAAATTAATTTTCACAAAAAAAAAGAACCGACTTCAAAGACAAAAATTGCACTAAAAAGTAATAAATAATTACTTGTATTTTGATTTTACAACAATAAATCAGCCATTATTTCTATTTAATTTTAATTTATAGAATAGGTTCTTTTCATTAAGTATTGTAAAAGTATTGTTAAGGATATTTCTTTAAGAGTCTGTAAATATATTTATTTGTAGATTGTTTAAAAGATAATCAAATTATTACAAATAATGTAATATTATTGTTATTTTTGGAGTCGGTGTCAGCCACGATCGTTATTATTAAGTATACCATTTTTTATTTCTGACTGAAAACTTAAACAAATATTATGGCGCCGTGTTATACACAGACTAATAATTACATAAAATTCACATTCGAAAATGAAACGGCCGTTTTCGTTTTAAATGCAATATTTATCTAATTAGAAACCATTTAAAGTGATGAGAGTGTGTTATACAAAACTTTATTGCCTATTCTAACGAACTTGTAGACAACATTTTGCATTATTGATCCTATTCGCGAATTATTTCTTTAAATCTAATCTATTTTAAGTTCTGGAAAGCTTTAATCAGTTATTAAATATAATATTAAAACGTTTAAATGTGATACTGGTATTTTAAAATATATTTATTTAAATATGATAAGAATAGTTGTTTAATATTTGTTTAATTTTTAAACTAATCCATACACAATCAACAAATATAATGTCGAAGTCATTTATAATCTGTAATTCATGGCCGTCATTCCGTTTGCTTAGGTATTATCGTACTTATTCCGTTGGCTGACACCGCCTCCAAAAATAACAATAATATTACATTATTTGTAATAATTTGATTATCTTTTAAACAATCTACAAATAAATATATTTACAGACTCTTAAAGAAATATCCTTAACAATACTTTTACAATACTTAATGAAAAGAACCTATTCTATAAATTAAAATTAAATAGAAATAATGGCTGATTTATTGTTGTAAAATCAAAATACAAGTAATTATTTATTACTTTTTAGTGCAATTTTTGTCTTTGAAGTCGGTTCTTTTTTTTTGTGAAAATTAATTTTATTTCTAAATTTTTAGTGAATTCCAATTCTATAAATCCGTGTGGTGACGGAGTGAAAACACAATATGTCACCACCTCATTTCATCCCATGGGTGTCGTAAAAACCGACTAAGGGACTATCCGTGAATAGAGATTGAGATATAAAAAGAAGGAAAACTTAAAATTAAACCCTATACCAATCCGCCTGGCCAGCGTGGTATTAGTAGGCCAAGTATTTCTCCGTCACAGAAGGAGGCCCGTCCCTGCAGTGGGACATTACTTTGTCGGAATATGGGTAGACCTACGAAACGCGCTGCTTATATGAGACAGCGCCGATTGAATGAAACAAACGAAGAAAGGGATGAACGCCTTTTAATGTAGGAAATCTACCTCCAATGTCATTTCAAAAGAGACTAGTGAACAACGGAGGACCTACATGCAAAAAGTTTTAAATAGGGAGAACATCGAAAAGCGTAGCCACCGTCTCGGCATGGTTAATTGGTAATAATAATTAAGTTAATTAAAATTAAAATAAATCAAATAAATATAATAATTATTATTATCAATTTGTTATATCTAAAGAATAAGTTTAAAATAAATTAAATGCAATTCAACAATTTTGTCTATTTATAATCCGTTATTAATTCCTATTTTAATTTAAAATAAGAATTTCATTCAAGTCTTAAACCACACCTGCGATTACATTCATAATGTTAAGTTTTCATCAATACAATTAAAATAAGCCCAAACACAAGGTAGCTGCTGTATGCCGTTGAGGAGTTTCTTCGACCCTCAGTCGTCTTTATCATGAGATCATGTTTGTGTAAAGTTGTGTAAAGTTTTCATCAATACGAATAAAATAAGCCCAAACACTCGGTAACTGCTATATACCGTTGAGGAGTTGCCTCGACCCTCAATCTTCTTCATCATCAGATCATGTTTGTGTAAAGTTTTGTAAAGTCTTCATCAATACAATTAAAATAAGCCCAAACACAAGGTAGCTGCAATATGCCGTTGAGGTGTTCCCTCGACTCACTCTGGTCTCCAGGATCTGACCAGTTCTTACTCTTGACTATTTGGTAGTGACGTCAGAGATGCACATGTATGACAAGATTTTACACAATGCGTCCCTACAATTTTCAAGAGATGCCCTCGATTTCTCTGGGATACCGTCATCCAGATCCAGATCTGGTGACAATGGGACCAAATGGGAAGCATACCCATACGAACAAAAAAAAAATTTTTCAAATCGGTCTAGCCGTTTTCGAGAAATCAGGTAACAAACACAAAAAATAAAAAAAAAAATAAAAAAAAAAAAAAAAATACAACCGAATTGAGAACCTCCTCTTTTTTGAAGTCGGTTGAAAATAACGTAAGTTACATGTCCTACCTTAATAGCTACCTAAAACTTAAAAATTCTAATTTCTTCCGTTTTACCAACATTTTCCTTCACTGCTCTGCTCCTATTGATCGTAGCGTGATGAAAGGTATACTATAACCTGACCAGGAGTATGAAGAATAATTGTACCAAGTTTCATTAATATCCGTCAAGTAGTTTTTGTTTCTATAACGAACATACAGACAGACAGACAGACAGACAAAAATTGTACTGATTGCATTTTTGGCATCAGTATCGATCACTAATCACACCCTGATAGTTATTTTGAGAATATATTTCAAGTACAGAATTGACTTCTCTACAGATTTATTATATGTATAGATAAATTGACATCTACCAACTTTTCATATACCATTATAACATACATTAATAAAACTAAATGTCTGTTATACATAAAACTAACAAGTACAAAGATATATCTAATTAAGCGATACCGGGTCATAAAACTCATCCACGCGTTGTATTTTTTAAACAGATTACCGAGAACGTAGCGACAAGACGAACACACAATAATTAGCTTCATAAATCAGACTTGTGACGGACGGACAGAAATACCGGCCAAGATTAATATACGTTAACTAGTCACACTCGGTATAAAGCTGGGGACATACTGTTGTGTGTGAACTAGTTTCAGAATTAGCCTTTTATGCAATTAAGCTTAAGTTATTTTGACTTGTAAGACGTAATGGTGAATTATGCGGCTTCAAATTCAATTAAAGATGACTATTTCTCATCTACAAACTACTATCCTAAAGCTGTTTCTAAAACCGACTTATATTTAAAAAAATGTAGTTATTTACAGCTATAAAAATAAAGTATTACCAAAGCAAATAAATTTTAAATTTATTAAGTGTTTTAGCTGCAGGTCTCTCTCAAGTTTACAAAGGCATTAAAACATTATTGTTTAATGTAATAGAAGAGATGTTGTATAATAAATACTTGTGCGTGAAGACTAGGCTTTAATCCTACATATTAGATCTATTTTTGTGTTCTAGAAAAGTTCTAGACGCCCTTTAAATATAGACTAGATAATATAATACGAGCTTATTTATTAAGTCTATGATTAATCATCCCTGCATTGTGGTGTTAATCTTTAAAAAAGATTTTTTCTTAATAATTTTTCTTTTCTTAATCTTTTAATATGTGTACGGTGCAACCGCACAATGGAATATGTTTGTCAGCATTTTGTACCGCATACATTTTATTAGCTTTAAGTATCAGTTCACATTAACTCGCCGCCGCGTGTACTCATAACTTTAATCATTAGCATTTTGTAACCAATATCAATAAATCATTTACAAATATCAAAACTTATCATTTATTTTGTCCCGTACAAAATTTGGTCCTTCGAACGACGCAAAGTTTGGGATCATAATTTACGCGAGTGTTAAACAGCAGAAATATTTGACATTTCGTGTGTGATTCCAAGTTACCAGCAACTTTGGACATTATCATTCTATCAAATCAAAACTATCAGTGTGTGTATCATATCAAACTATCAATCACGTGTTATCAAGTGCCAGCTAGAAGCAAGCAGCCGTCGAGCCTAGCAGTATCAGTAGCAGTAAGCTGTGAACTCAAGTAAGATCTTTCCTTTTTTATTATCATAATCAGCATGTCTCAAACAATGGAAGGTCTTATAACAAATCAAGATGATATCATGTTAGCCATGCAACAACATTTATCAAACTTTAGGAAGTCTGGACTGGCACAAAGGACGCCTGCCGCCGGCAAGCGGCGGGTAGCAGCCTTGGACGAGCTTTGGCTTCAATATCAAAATAATCATACAGTTATGAGCGGTTTTACCGATAAATCATATGACTATTTTACTTTAAATCATTATCAACGAGCAAAGGATTTTTACGATTTGGCGCGTGAAACTATCATTAAATTATCAACGGTATCCGTCGTGGTAACCCCAGCAACACCCGAGGCTGGAACCTCCACCGCAGACGTCGAGTTTCCAACACCCGTCCTGCCTAAATTAAAATCGCAGGGCATTGACAGCAAGCGAGATGAATTGTTTAAAAAACAATCTATCAATTTCAAAGCATTTTCAAGAACAATAAAAAATATTAACATAAACGATATTTCGGAAAAGTGGGAATTTGAAGACACTTTAAAGAAATTAGAAGCACGTTGGACTATCATAGACTCACTTCATTGGGAGTTAGAAGGCGAGCTGGATGATGAAGATAACTCCTACGAGATGACATTTTCGGATTACGAAAAAGCTTATGAGAATATGAAGAGGTCATTAAATAGCAAAATGTGGTCGGTCAATCATCGTGAAAAAAGCACACCGAAAATGGACATTCCTACGTTCAGCGGTAGTTATCATCAATGGGTTCCTTTCAAAGATTTGTTCACCGAGTCTATACACAGCAATAGATCAATGTCCGGTGCTCAAAAACTTCAATTTTTAAAGAGCAAATTGAAAGGAGAACCGGAAAGGTTAATTCAACATTTACACATCAGTACTGAAAATTATCAAGTATCTTGGGATATACTAAATCACAGATACAATAATACAAAATTGATATTTAATTCACACATGCACAATCTTTTCTCCTTACCTGTTTTACAACAACAATCAGCAGTACCTATCAAGAAAATGTATGACACCACGAACGAGTGCTTAAACGCAGTCAAGAACCTAGGAGCCGACATATCAAGTTGGGATCCGTTGGTTGTCTACATATTATCAAATAAATTAGATTCTCAAACGCACAGCGATTATATCGACTCATTAGTTAATCCTCGAGAATTGCCGAAATTAAGCGACTTTATGGAATTTATGGAAAATAAATTTACGTCACTAGAGTCGTCTCGACGTAAACAAGATCCGCCAAAGCAAGATCAGCATAATAAGACGGTGCAGGAGCCATTCCCTAAAAAACATTTTTACAAGAATCAGAATACATTTAATAAAACCTTTAGTAATATTTCTCCCACGAAAACCCCATATTCATGGATACAAAAATGCCCACTTTGCAATGAAACACATCGGTTATTCAATTGCAACATGTTTCTGGAATTGCCACCTGCATCGAAACTTGACACTGTGACTAAGTTAAACTTATGCAAAAACTGTCTTTATGATCACAAGAATAAGACTTGTTTTTCTGTAAAAAGGTGTAAGCAATGTCAAGGCAATCACAACTCATTACTACACGACAGTTTCAACTCCAATTACAATAGCGCTAATGCCGGCGTCGCCGCCGGCTCATCAAATAACAAAAGGGAGATACGTAGAAACGTTACCCACGTGTCTAATGAAAGTATCATAGAAACTTTATTAGCAACAGCTCAAATTAAAATCAAAGCCGCAAACGGCTCTTATCAATACATGCGAGCACTAATTGATCAAGGGTCACAAACTTCCCTTATCTCCGAAAACGCCGCACAGCGGTTAGGCCTTCCCCGTCAAGCATGTAAGGGAGTAATCTTCGGAGTCGGAGCAAAGCAAAATAATTGTAAGGGTGTTATCAAAATCGAAGGAACTGCGGTCTTAAATGACTTTAGATTCCAGGGAGAATTACTTATCATGAAAAGTTTAGTCGGTAATTTACCTAATCAATCATTTACTCAGCCATCATGGGATTTCCTAGAAAATGTACAGCTAGCCGATCCTGAATATTACATAAGTCGTCCGGTTGATGTGTTACTGGGGGCAGACTTTTATTCACTAATCATCATGAGTGGAATCATTAAAGGGTGTGAATCACAGCTCGTGGCTCAGCAGACCCGCCTGGGCTGGATTCTCTGTGGAAATGTCCGTTCATTTCAATGCAACATCGTCCTTAACAATATAGATAACATTCAAAGGTTTTGGGCGATCGAGGACGTTACTGACAGCGATAGTATAGTATCGGAAGAAGATCAGTTCTGTCTACATCAATACAAGACAGAAACAAAAAGGAGAGAAGATGGTCACTATGTCGTACGGTTGCCTCTAAAACCAGAAATAAAAGAAAAATTAGGAGAATCGAAACAAAAAGCTATCGCTCAATTTTACAATTTGGAAAGAAAATTTTCAAAAACTTCTGACTTACAAATTAGCTACAAATCATTTATAAATGAATACATAAACTTAGGTCACATGCGAGAAAGTATAAACAAACAATCATTAAGTTACTACCTGCCGCACCATTGTGTAATTAGATCCGATTCAAGTACTACGGCACTCCGCGTTGTATTTAACGCCTCCGCAAAAACAACATCAGGATTTAGTTTAAACGATTTAATGTTCTGTGGTCCAAAATTACAACAAGATTTATTTTTATTAATTCTAAATTGGAGGGTTTATAAATATGCTTTCACAGCAGATTTAGAAAAGATGTTCCGCCAGATTTATTGCCATGAAGACGATTTACAATATCAGAAAATTATATGGCGTGACACGCCCGATCAACCTTTAAAGGAGTATGAGCTAATGACCGTCACCTACGGTACGAAAGCTGCTCCGTTTCTAGCAATGAGAACGTTAAAGCAGTTAGCAAATGATGAACGTTCTAGGTATCCAGCAGCATCAAAGGCCCTGGAAGAAGAGTTTTACTGTGATGATTTGCTTAGCGGTCATCACAGCCTAGAAGGAGCGAAACAGTTACAACAGGACTTAATAGCTCTCTTAAAAAGCGGTGGATTTAACCTTCGTAAGTGGTCATCAAATAAAGAAGAATTACTTGATGACGTCAGCAGCACAGGCAAAGCATTTGACTTTAAGCATGAAGAGTCAACAAAAACCTTAGGACTGCAGTGGCATCCAAAGGAAGACCTGTTTACATTTAGGAGTAAAATTAAAATTATATCACCTCAGATATCTGTAACAAAAAGGATTCTCTTATCTGAAATTTCCAAAATCTTTGATCCCTTGGGGTGGTTGTCTCCGGTAACTAGCAAACTAAAGTTAATTTTTCAAAGAGTATGGCAGCTACAAATTCAATGGGATGACAAAGTTCCTGAAAACATAATAAAAGAATGGTCAACAATTACGCATGATCTACAAGAAAAACATCATATTAAAAGAGTCATAGGAGAACAGAGGTTGACCTATGAAGAATATTCAACATTGCTAGCACAATTGGAAGGCTGCCTCAATTCAAGACCTCTTTGCGCTTTATCAGATGATCCGAATGACTTGGATTATTTAACTCCGTCTCACTTTCTAGCGAGCGGTCCAACCCTTACTATCATAGAAACTGAAATGGATTACAAAACAAGATGGCAACTCACACAAAAGATTTACGATGATATCTGGAAAAGATGGAAAACTGAATACTTATGTCAACTATCAGCTCGTAGTAAATGGCATCAACAGCAACCAAACCTGCAAGTTAATGACATAGTGATTATCAATGACGTAAATCTGCCCAACGAAAAGTGGGCACTCGGAAGAATCATTGAACGACATCCCGGTAAAGACGGGCTCGTTCGAGTAGTATCATTAAAAACTAAAAACGGCATCATCAAAAGGCCTATCAATAAATTATCATTATTACAGGTCAATGAAAAAGAATCCTTAATGCAACAAAGTAAGGTTCAAAACAAAGTATCATGTCAGCAAAGTTCCCCAGTAACACAATCATTATCAAACAAAACATACAATCGGACAGGCAGGAAGTTCAAAACCTGTAATATTATTAACCTAGCACTTATGTTCCTTGTGTTAATTATAACACCAGTAAAATGTACCTTTAGGATATCTAGTTTCAATATGAATCAAAGCATATACTTTGACAAGATTTCAAACATGCGTTTAGAACGAGATAGCTGGAATTTAATTGTATACTATAACTTAAAACCTTATTGGCAAGGAATAAATTTACTGGAGAAATATGTTAATCATTTGGATAAAATATGTTTAAACACAACAAAGATATCGCATTGTGACGTAATTCTTACTCAGTTACGTCACGGGTGCGATGAACTTGACCATCACAATGGCTTGTTACTCGATCAGCAATTCTCGGAAAGCGCGCGACGTAAGCGCGGCCTTATCAATGGCATTGGTAACATAGCACGGAGTTTGTTCGGTGTACTTGACGAAGATTTTGCACTACAATATCAAAAGGACATTGAATTAATCAGGAACAACCAAAAGCATCTCACATCCTTGTGGAAAAATCAAACGTCCATTATAGAAGCGGAGAACAATATTATAAAAAGAGTAGAAAACGCAATGGACAAGCACTATAAAACCTTTAACAATCATTTAAACAGCTTGAAAAAAGAATTTAATGCAATCAATTCAGAAATTCAAGAGTCAAGTTTACTAAACAGTTTTAGCATTTCCTCTATTATAGCCAACAGCGTGCTGATGAACCTCAGAAATATTCAAGAAACCTTAGTGGATACTATCACAAACGTCCATGACAGAGGGTTTAACAGTCATCTATTTACGCCTCAACAATTAATAGGTGAACTTAATATCATATCAGGCCAATTACCAAAAGATTTAACCCTTCCAATGAATAGTATTCAGATGGAGTTACCCAAAATTTATCAATTACTCAAGGTCAGGGCAAGAGTCATGAAACAATTTATTATTTTTGAAGTGAAGATACCTCTAGTGAGTAGAGACAACTATGAGCTATTCAACGTCTTATCAATTCCACGACAACTAAAAGGAAATATGATCCGTATAATTCCTATATCAAAACACGTCGCCTTAAACATACAAAAGGACTCATACATACCTATGGATGCGAATGACGTACACGACTGCATACAGTACGATACAGAAACGTTAATTTGTCCCTTAAAGCATCCTATTTATCAAATAAACTCCGACGAGAACCTATGTGTAAAAGACCAACATTCAAATCAATGTAAAATAGTTTCTACGAGCTGTACGAACACCTGGACAAATCTCTATCAATTAAATACATATTTATATTTCTGTTGTAAACAATGTACCATGAAGGTGATATGTGGATATCAAGTTACGGCCGAGCAATTATCAAACGCCGGCCTTATCTCGCTTAGTACCGACTGTGTAATTAACGGCAGGGATTTTACAATTTACTCTCACAAGAAATTATCAAATTCACTCAAGACTGAAGCCGATATATTGAAAATAAATATACCGCCCATAAATAAAATTATCAATTTGTCCATACCAATAAGTGCTATCGATGAACAGACCGATCAAGATCATAAACAACGACAAACTCAAATTAAACAAGTCGAAAGTCAATTAGAGGAGATGAAAACGAAGGTAGACCAAGCAGATACAGTAATATCATATCACGACGTCCATCACTACACTGTGATCTACACGGTGTTGTGTGTAGCAGGATTGGCAGGCGCGCTGTACATCTGTCGGCGCGCACGGCGTCGGCGCAGCGCTGCGCTCACTGCCGGGCCGGCTCCACGTGATCAACAACTTCAGAGTGTCACCAGTTTATGTGAGTGTAATAGTGGTGTTAGTGAGCACACGGGTGCTAGAAGTGCGCGAAAGCAAAACAAGGCGACGTCGCCTGTATTACGTAGCGCTCAACTTTAAAAACAAACAAAGTGATGTACAATTAGAGACACTAAGAATTTTTATACTTATAGTTTATTTCAATGTTTTTATGTGTCATGTTATTTCATCTCATTTTACATTTCTTATCATTCTGTTTTAAATTGTTTTAGTCTAGTTACTTGTTTAATCTCATCTCTCGTGCCCGGGAGCATGTACGGTGCAACCGCACAATGGAATATGTTTGTCAGCATTTTGTACCGCATACATTTTATTAGCTTTAAGTATCAGTTCACATTAACTCGCCGCCGCGTGTACTCATAACTTTAATCATTAGCATTTTGTAACCAATATCAATAAATCATTTACAAATATCAAAACTTATCATTTATTTTGTCCCGTACAATATGAATATATTGATAAGTACTTACTAAGATAATAAGTAAAATTATATAATAAAATAAAACATGAATAATACCGTCCATCGCTTTTTCTTCTCTAGTGCTATCTGTTATAGAGGTAACTACTAAAAAAATTAAGCATATTGAAATACACTCCCAAAAATATTTTTATCATAATGTGAAGTGCCCTCCACATAAAATAGTTCTGTGCCTGGATGTTATCTGTACCAATGATTAATAAAAAAATTAAGGTTACCTACAACAAATTATTTTATCGATTTTGCATGTAGGTCCAGTCGCATATAACATTATTTATTTAATCAAACTACCAGTTATCTGTATTGCCGACATCAAAACCATTATTATCTAGTCAGTGAACCCCCCACGGGACTGATACGAAGATTATGTATATTATATTGTATAGTATTAACCAATGAGCGTATCGCGTGTGATAGTAGCTCGGAGGATTGTATCACTCTAGTTTTTTTAATTAATATAATGATATTGCTGTTACTGAGGTATATACAACATGGAAATCTAACATTAAGTGTCTATTTTTGTTTTGCCCTTGATTATTTTTTTTACTTTACTTAACATATGAGTTGGGACTCTATAAAATCTAAGAATAACTAGGCTGAACATAATCATATTATGCAGATCGCAACAAAAATTGTCCTTCTTGTTTTCTCTCGTTACAACTAACCCATTGATATAATCTATAGATATATTAGGTCTTTACCTATGAAATTGCCGATTTGTATGGAGATTTTATGCGAAGTTTGATTTTACATACTAACGTTTTCTTAGTTTTTTCAATAATTATTAAACTTAATAGAATGAAATTTGGTATAAGTAATAGCGCATATCTTAGCTAACTTTTAGCATTGTAATCATAAGATAAAAAATATAAGGGAAGAAGTTACGTCATTTATTTAAATGGTAAAATCCGCTGGTTTATATTGGACCAATATTTACAGACTTATAACTAACACAAATAATAATTATTGTTCTTAATTTTCTTTGGTTAGTTGTTGTCCTGTATTTACCAAATTACAAAAATAAAACATGCAGTCTATGTTTTAAAAGAAAATAGAGGCTAAAGACTGCGGCGAAAAAAAACGGCAATGTCATAGGTAAAGACCTATTATTTAGAAATTAAATAGCAATAAAAAAAAGTGTGTGTTGAAGGAAAGCCAATGTCACCACCTTATCTCATCCCATGGTTATTAAGTAAGGTATAATTTAGTCGCTTCAGTGAAGTCGGTGAAATGTTAGTAAACCAAGGTCCCTCCGTAATAACGCCAATACCAGAAGGTATTGGCGTTATTAAATGACTTTTGATTGATGAATTGACTTTTTGAATGTCCCTCAGAAGAGGGACATTCAAAAAGTCAATTCAAAATGGAATAAAAACTTAACTTATTTTAAGCAACGGTCAAAGCCTTGTTTTAACAAAAAAGAGATTCTAATCTGTATTTGAGCAAAGTTTCTTTATAAATTAGTGCGGAATAATTTACATTACCTTTGAATCTGCGGAGATTCAAAGGTAATGTAGATTGACAACGAAAGTTACCACTCAAAGAGCTTCAGAACTTATGTTACTTATGATAGTATGTACATGTTTATATTTAAACATAAATAAAATGTTTATGAACTAATTAGAAAAGTATAGGTACGTCCTACACATTCACTGTCATAACCACTATGCACTTAATCAATATCTTTACTTGCTTGAAAGAGCACAAGAAAAATAAAAATGTCATTAAGATGAAAAACAATTAATTTAACCAATTACAGTATTTTAACTAAACTATTTATTTCATTTTATTTAGAGTAGTAATTATAAAGTTCTAAGGAAAGAAACATAACAATTGAATTCTGTCACATCTTTTGGAGTCAGTTAAAAATGTTATAGGTATTGTTAAAATAGATACTAACGCTTTGACATTCTTTCTATTCATGATGTTATTCAAATCAATACCTGAAAAATAACGTTATAGTTTTGAACAATCTAGTATTTAATATCTAGAAACTAAGTAGCCTATAACATAATGGTCTACAAAGCTGTTAAATAGCTGGTCACATTGCCAAGACGCCCTTCTATATACTCGTAGAACGCTAAGCTTGCATTTAACCTTTAACCACTGTCAACTGCATCTCTTTGTAGACTGCTATGTGCTCAAAATAACAAGCGTCGATTAACTGCACTCACGCGCACGCCCGTTCCGCACAACCACTTCATTTACTCTCACCGCACAGTTAATTGCTTTATAAATAAACAGACACGCGTGCGTACTATATAATATGTGTATATACATATATACAATTGTCGACTTGAATATCCTGAGAACTTGCTGAAGATGTCGCATACATTTAAGTATATTTTTAACAGTTTGCTATTGTGCAGTGCATTCTTGGTTAGTTACACATTGTCAATGAATGAAAGTTATACTGTGTTACAGTACGACTCGTTATTTTTCATTGACTTTATATTTTGTATTAGTCCCATAATAAACAGAAGAGGAAGAAGAAACTAAGCCCAAACTAAGCCGATCTTATACCTACCTAGAAGGGCTATGGTAATACTCGTAAGACCTAATCTTAGCATTTCATAGATTCTCCGTGCGGGTGCCGGGTCCATCGCATGATAGAGGACGACCAATATTCACTTATTTAATGGTTTTGTAAACATGAATATTAAACTAGAGTTATATTCACAAATGATTAACTAGCGCGAGGATCGAATCCGCGACCACAGCAACATCAATGATAATGTAACTTGTTTGTCATGCAAAACGTAAACACATTATAATAAATCATGTAATATATTTGTTACTTTTTAAAATAACTCACATTATCTCAGTTAGGTAAACAGAAAGTTAAATTGAATAAAGTTTGTTGAATAACATTTTTTGTCAGTGGCTGTTAAATATGTGAGAGACGTAAGCTTAGTGGGCGCGATGTACGTAAGTATTTCGCTTCGGGAAACCTTCAAATGGTTGTGTAATTTTTGGATTAAACGAACCTCATCAAAATGTTGCTACTTAGAGGTTTTTATTTTCGTTATATCAAGTTACTATTAATTTATGTAGAAAGATATAATAAGAGTTGTTTGGTGTATGTATCTTAAGTATACAGTAATTAACATAAGATAGGTATATATTAAAATATTATGCTGTTCATATTGTTATGTTTTTTCAATTTCCACAGCTGGAAGAATCCTTCAAACGTTTCTACTGAATACCTTCAAAAGACAACCAATTATTAATGTTATTTGGTCACTTCTCATGGTGGTTCTTATGCCGTCTAAGAAAAAATTCGTTCAAAAATAAAAAAAGGGAAAAGGCAGCATGTTTTTTATAGGCCAAATACTTATTATCACTTAAGCTCTACCCTGTAGTGGGACATTAATGGATGGTTTTATGTTATTGATATAAACAGTGGTACAGTACTCAACAATTTTAAAAAGGTAAAAACACAAAGCCACACAAAAACAACCTACATACCAAAATACTCGAAAACTCAATTCGTAAAACAAAAGCTGAAACCGCAATTGTACTCAATACAAAGATACTTAATTACATCAGTACGGCATACAAAACCCACCTTTATTTACATAGAAATAAGGTCGAGAGGGTAATATGTGGAAAAGTGCGCTGCAGCGGGTTAATGAGAACAATGATGACGCTTGCAGCGCTGTAGCATCAGTTATTACTGGTTACGTTGTTTGCAAGCGTTCATACTATATATTAACTACTTAAACATTATTGGTTCGAGGTGGTCGGGGGACACAAAACACTGTTACACTCAATGAGGCTAGTCTTGTTTGCATTGTATCTTGTTCCTATGTCGGAGATCGCGAGTTCGATTTGCGAACAATGTTGACTACTATTGACCCATACTATTTGTATTTGCTATCGATTCCATACTATTTATAAACTCTAAACATTACTTTTTGCTTATATTTAAATACCAATAAAGCGTTTAGCGAAATAATAATTATAAAAACCTATCAATGGGTATCAATTATGACAAAAATTTAAATGAAAGCTTGGAAAAAGAAAGAAAAATATCAGATATTCCGTGTTGTTAAGAGTACCTTCATCTTTTATAAACTCAGTGGTAGCAAAGTAATTATTCCCTAGTGTGCGATTTATTACCTACTGCCGGAAAACTCGTAATCCATTTTCGGTTATTAGGTGCTATTACTAACAGAATTTTATAACACCACATTTATGTACCATTGAAAAGATGAACCTCTTTTGGTAACAAAAGAAAAGCATGTCCTATTAATGTTATGTTTAGATGGATTGGTATAGGGCTTACTGTCGAATTTTACATCTTTTGTTTTCTTAAATCGGTTTTTACGATAGGATGAGGTAGGATATTCCTACTTTTTTTTACGTGTACTTTTTGTCACTACATCCTCATGTGGTCCTTCACCATAAAGAATTTTGGAAAAACATAGGACTGAAAATGTTATTTAAATAGTTATTATGTAATATCAAAACAAAATGAAAAGTATGCGCTTAAGATAGTACAGAATAGACTCGATCGTTGTATTAAATATTTGTAGATTAAGTTATATAGACATTAATTTATAGAACACTACCACACCTAGTTTTCGAACAACAATTGGTGGTTCTTAAAAATAATTGTCGTACATGGAACTTGAGCTTGAGACATAGCGAAGTAAAATAAATTTTTAGTTATCTCCTGCTACGCAAAAAGAACTGTCCCCGCATACGAACAACTATCAAATAGTAAGAAAAAACTATGTAAATACTTCCCAAAACTGGCGATATCGTAGGAAACACCTCTATTGAATAACATTTTCATAAAAGCTAACGACACGGTGCAATCATAAAGCGTCCCGACTAATGGACAGATATATTAGCACAATGCGAGCCTCCACCAAATTATCTCATCCTTTACTATAAATAGACAAGTTCGACATTTATCGTGCACTACCACATAACAAATTGTTTTATTGGGTTCTCTACTAGACGATGAAAATATTTTATAAAACAAATTTACGTATACGGTAGGTCTTATCACTAAGAACCTGTTTTGGTTGGTGCCACCACAATGCACACTTATTCTTGCTTCAAGCGATACCAAGCATAATTATACTATGTTTAGTAATAGGATAGGAGTTAAAGCTAGTGAGATTACAAGGCCAGGAGACGCAGGATCCCCAGCATACTGGAGACCCCCATGAGCTTTAAAAACGCAATGAGGATCTATGGAATGCTAAGATTCAGAATTAGAAAAAGGCTGTTTAAACCAGCCTTTTCACTCCTCCTGTTTTCATGAAGAGTATCTGCATTAGTTTCGTTTGACTATTACAAAACCATCGACGGTTTTTACATTAGACGGGTTTAATGTTATATTGTAAAACCGTCACCACACGAAACATTTAAATTTTACTATGTTTAATTATGTATACAAGTTAATTTAGTCGCTACCACATACATCAAATTTATATACTCCTATGTAATATATAGTTGTATAGATATAATTCAACATGGTATTATAAACTAGGCGCTCTGTTCACTTATATTGCTAAACTAAATCATTGTAATGGATTTAATGTGTAGCTACAGCGCAAATATGCAAAACATGCTCGCTACCAGCTTAAACATTGTAGATACAGATCTACTCACTAATACTGTTATTATTCTTATTGAGATTATAGTCTTACTATCTTGAATATTATTGTAATTGTATGGCTCAGCCAGGGGCACGAAAATAAAGTACATTTTTATTAAAAAGTCAGCAAGGGATTATCTTTACTCTGTTAATCGGGCTAATTTGAGTTTTTCTATGTTTAGCATTATCGACAATTTACAGATTTTTTAGGAAATTATAAAATAATGCTAAACATTGAAACCGTAAATTCTAAAATATCGTTCTTATTTAGGCGCCGTTAATATATTTTTTCTTTATCTATTGAAACTATATAACTTCCTCTAAATATTTTTACATAATGGGGTCCTGTGACTACTTTAATGTCTGTCAGTTCTACGCGCTAATGTTCCCTGCTTGTATATCATATAATTATATAAACATGTACTATGCTACAATGTATAAGTTCATGAATATATAAGTACACGGTAGGTGTACTCGTACGTGTATCCACACATTAAACTTGTTCGAATGTCACAAGTTTTTAATGTCAGCTCGTTATTAACTTTGATTGTACTCACATTGTTGATACATTCTACTGCGTTACATTGTATTGTGTATATACCTACCTACTATGTCATCTAACATTCATGTAGAATGTAAATTTACTATGAATATTATTACAAAACCTAAAAAAGCTTTCTGTTTAATAACTTGTCACTTTTCATTATTTTAATGGCTGAGATCAGCTTTGCAACCTCGCAACCAGCGACGAAACCCCATGAATAAAAAAATGTATTTACATTGTTAAACAAAACAACAGCCTTTTCTTTCAAAGACTTCTAATATACAGATTTACAAAAATAAAGAGATTTTGTTAAAATTTATCTGCGTATTATTTACCCGCTAAGAAACGCCTGTCTACCGGCTGACATACCTAAACATCGTAACAGAAAATCCACACACAATACACACAAAAATACAAAAACAAATGCCTACCACATTAATAATAAAGGATAATACGTAACGCGGAGAAACCTTGAGAAACAGTACCTTTATCAGGGTTGGCACAGTATGAGCACATATAGTATTCATTGGTGCTCGCAGCGGAACAAAGCAGACTATTTCGTGCAATTTATAACGTACGTGGTAGCCCTACCTCTTGTAGAGGGAAAAAGGAGTATCAAAAGAAGGATTGATTAATATAGTCGGGGTCAGGGTTTGTCAATGTGTTGATAGCGTAGTCGAGTGGATTAGATCGTTTTTTGTTCATTGCGGCTTTTGCTTTAAAGTAATAAAGCTATTCGATAGAACTGAAACGTTTTGAAAAGGCACTATGTATGAAATTATTAATGTTAAGTTATTAAAAGTTATTAAGTATTTTGAAAAGCCAGAGGAAAAATACCTGTTGGTGCAAAGATACTTTGAAAATTAATAGATTAGCAAACACTAAATTTATACTTTCGGAAATAGCTTTCTGAATAATCTTTAAGATTTATCAAAAGCGACACCTCATATTTAATGTTGAGCTGATAGAATTTTCACCATTAACTAGTGTGTGATATTTTATATAATTTTAAACTAAGTTTTGACAGTTATGACATAAGTGTCAAAATACAATATCTATTGGTGAAACCACAGAGCTCGGTCAAACACCCAGAATGCGTCACGTAATATATAATTTAACAATGGAAGCCAGCCAAGATTGAATACGAACAAAACACAACCGAAATGGATTGTAGTGAATTCTGATAGTAAATAATAAAACAATGAATAGCAATATATAAACCTCATTCACTAAGACTCGGAGACCCAATTTACTCATCTCCGATAGTTTATTGTTTCTTGTCTTGAATCCTTCTCTTTTTCTAATTAATCAAACGATACTTTTTTTCGCCTTTATTACAATAAACACCTACTTTGTAATGTAATTAAATAGGACATGGCTATCGTGTTCTACATCTACAAAGGTAGAATAAATCAATAGCCTTGTATTGTAATTGCCTTGAATGTCACTGTACAAAATGGGTCTTGTATATCTTTGTGCTAAAATTCTGTTACACAACTTCATCCTTTCCCTGTCCCTTACATCATATACCTATGATACATTCGCTTTGTTTTATTATTGTATATACTGGCGGGACAAGCAACCTTAGTCAGTGGAGACGGTCAGTACTCATACTTACATAGACTAGCAATACAACTATTTCTAGCAGTATTTGTCACTTATTGATTGATGAATCAAAATCAATTTGACGTAAATTCCAGTAGTCAATCTCGATTTCCTCATAACCTGCATGCAATAAAAAACATAATTTACGTGAAGGAGCTTCACAAAGAATGATTCACCACAAAGCTCAGAGCGCGCACTTCACAGAAGGGTCTCCAAGCCTTCTGATATAATTCGAGTGCGCACGCAATATTTCCCTGAGAAGTCTCTATTTGTTATTATTGGAATTTTGAATTCCATATCTCTACTTAGAAAATTTGTATTTACAAGTCATCATATTTTTAAATACATTAATGTATAAAAATGTAATGTAATGTATTCGTACAAATTTTATCAATCAAATATTTACCAATATTAATGTTCATCAGTTTATTTCTTCGTTTCTAATTCATTACACCAATTGCATTATATTTTGACTGTTGCAAATTTCATTACTTTATTGAATGTTGAATGAACAATATTTAATTTATTGACATAACTACGTCAATGAGTTAATAATGACTAGTTTACAAACCAAGTAATAACAGCTCAGTTTGTTCAGTTCTATTGTAATATTGAATACTAAATAAAAGTTGTATTCGAGCCGACACCGACAATACAATACCATTTTATATTAAATTTATGTCCAGATACAGTATAACATTTCAAACCTAATTGTTAAAATCACGAGAACCTTTTAAGGTCAGCTTTACCTTTTCTTAGAGATTGTATAATGTAGGGGTACGTAAAAAATCTTTGTTTCTAATAAAGTTTACAAAAGAAAAGC
The DNA here is from genome assembly GCA_905475405.1 of Schrankia costaestrigalis. NCBI lineage: Eukaryota > Metazoa > Arthropoda > Insecta > Lepidoptera > Erebidae > Schrankia > Schrankia costaestrigalis. The sequence continues at coordinate 706,913 of FR997827.1, forward strand.
ATTGTCGGGAACAATAACAATATTCTTGTGAAAGTATTATATTTCCGAGACAAGTTATTTTTCCTTTAGGGGTTCGTGGGGAAATTATTAAATATTATCAAGGGATAACGCTTTACTTTGTTTTGTTCTTGTTTTTCTCACGAATAATTCTCATTTAACCTTGTTCGAGGGTGTATTTTATGCACCACCCGTAACTTGGACATCATCATATAAAGTTGGGAGGAAGAAACTCTATACGTTACATGTATAAGTACATAACTAACTCCTGCTTCGTACAATATTACAAGTTAACAAGTACAAGACGCGTTTGTATGGTGTCTGGTGCTTCTACTCATATAGTAGTAGGTACTGAGGTCTTTATGCTAAAACTAAACAGTTAGTGCTTGTAGAGTCAGTACTAGTTATCTGATTAACTAATAAAATACTACATTACATTTACACAAATGTTTGACCTACTTGACACCATGCTTGATTTAAAAATAATCTTTATTGATCTAAAAACAAAATTAAATAATATAAGAAAACCCTTATTCTACCTTTCTACCAATACATTTACTTCAGCGCTAAATTCTCACAATATTTTTTACTAAACAGTCTACTCGTAACATTGAAATATTCAACATAAATACACGTAAGACGCAGTAACGTATACAAGACATATTGTGTCGATTTGTTTCCATAACTCATATTGATAATCTCGCGAGAATGTTGATCATCCCTCACACACTCCCTCAAGCTGTAAACAAGATGGCGAGAAAACAAAACAAGCCACTAGTCGTTCTATGAGCATTTTTCCGTTCGTTCTAAAGTGGGCGCGCTATGAGCATTTTGCCGCCCGCGCTAAAAAATCGTTATTAATTTGAAAACTAATTGTCAGTTAGGCTTGCGCTTTTTAGTAGCTGCTCCCACTTTTGTTTACAACGCGTGATAAAAGATTGGATGAAATCAGTTTACGGGGGTCCGCTTGAGGATTAGGTTTTTACTACCGGTTGTTGCCAGGCGGCAAATTGCTCACCGCGCGCCCACTCACGTAAGTGATTTTGAAGATGTGAGATCACAGTTTGTTGAGGAGTGTGTCAGAAAGTGATCAATATAGTCATCATAGTAAGCATAATATGGACACAGAACAGTCAGCAGGCAGCAGGAATAACTCGCAGATGGCCAATGAGGTTGTTTTTTTTTCAATAATGAAAATTGCCGGTATAAACAGTCAAATTATTTACAAAGCCAATATCGAGCACTTGATCCTACGCCGACAGTATTTTCGTTAGTTATGTCACAAGGTCTTCTATAGACAGATTAAGGATTCCTTTAAGGAACCAAATTGCTCGCTTTGTACCAGCAGAACAAGCATCATTCTCAAAGAAGGAGGGCAAATGCAGTATATAGAAAATAGGGTGTTACAGATGCTCAAAGTTACTGTGTTATGAACATTGCACATACATTTTTGAAGACTGTTATGACAAAGCATATCCTGCAGATTTAGAAGACATATAATTTTGTTATTCTTATTCATTTTTTCTAAGTATTGTAGTTATATAGAGTATTATAGTTAAAAAAGTCAATCAAAATATTAAGTTTCCTAAAATCTCTTGTTAACCAAAGTTCTCAAAACAGAGTTTAATAAATATGTTGATTTATAATTACTTATGTGTGTATTACTTAAATCCTGAGAAAATATATTAATTAAATTGCTGTATTCCTACTTAAAATGGTCAAAGAAAAGGGGCGGCAAAATGCTTCCCACGCGCCCACTGACGTTTCGCGAAATGACGCGCCCACTCTAGGGTTAAGTTCATTTTGTATTATAACACATACTTTTAAAAGGAGGAATGGTTCTCAACATTGTTATATGTTCTAAGTTTCTTTTAATTTGTATAAAACTAAAATGTTTTATAAATAGAAAGTGTAATAATGTGATGATTTATGCATTTTTATGTTACTTTTTATTACGCCATCACTATGCATAACTAAAATGCAAAGCTCTGCTCTGTTTTGCATACAAATCAAATACTTTAAATTTTTAAGTTAATAGGTAGGCTGTAGGTATGTATCTGCTCCTCTGGTGTGTTAAAACTAGATATGATAGTAATAATAAGGAATCAATTATCAAGGCTAATAACTATTTTCCTAATTTCTTAATAACAAAATTGAATAATAAAATAAACGCAAAAACTAATCACAGATTCAATTATTCTTAAACGTAGTAGTTGTATATTACGATAACTATAGTAAATAACCGCGCACGTGCTCAAAGTAAACAGCATGTGACTTATGTGTTAACGTTACATAATGTCAACACGCCCTACCTTTACTCTAAGTTGGAAGGTTCTATCAACAAGCTATGAGCTCCAAAGCTCGGTAAACCTTTCCCGCGATCACTTTTAAGACGTGTCAAAGTTAACTTATGTTTTTCTTTCACCCCCGCAAGGTTTAGAGGTGAGAACGAATACTGATATAATGTCGCCTCGCTATGTACGTGCTCGTACATTTTTTACTACATTCAAATGAACTCCCGAGCTAAAGAGCTAACTAAATTGACGATTTAGGTTTGGTAAAGGCTGTATTTGTGTAGAAGGAATTTATTTTAGTTTATTTTCTACCTATTTTTTGATCGCGGTTTTGCTGGCGTAGTGATAGAATATAGTAAGTCACATATAAAACACTGTAAATAAGTAAATCCTTTAAGCTAATAAAAACTTAAACTTTGGAAATAATTATTTATTTATTTATTTATTTATTTATAATGCTTACCAACAGATTTAACATTATTTACATGCCTTATAATAAAATATAATTAACAATCTACACAGAATGTAAACCCAATACTAGGCAAACAAAACTTTTTTTTTAATTATATACATTGGGATACTCATGTGATACCTACTTATTTGTGGCATCAAATTTAAAAACAATGCAAAAACTAAAGACTATTTAAGAACATAACCTACATTGAGCAAAGCTCAGGGAACAACTCACAAAACCAAAAACAAAAAGAAACACAAAGAAAAAGAAACACAAGAAAGTAAAACGAAAAAAAAAATTGGCACAAATTCCTCTCACCTATACACCAACCTGGTATTATTAGGGCAAGGTTTCCTCCTTCAGAATCCCGTCCGTACGTATTAAAAGACACTTCAATTTCTTTCCAATATGTATAAATATTAAAACGTAACGTCTAAGTACCTAAATTAAAATGTACCGACTTACTTAAATGTACATTAAAAATATAAACCTAAAATAAATATATAATTTGAGACTACAGAAGTTATTTATTTAAAATTACAAAGAACTCAAGTCTATTGAACCAGTTTTGGAGTGAAAAGATAACCTGTTTTGTAGAATAATTAATAACTTAATTAGATTATTTAATAAGCAGTCTCGAGGCGACGTCTGCCTCTTGTTGTGTCACTGTCACTGAGGACCTCTTCGCTATGAGTACGATTCTCATAACTAATATTTTAGAATTATTTTATGAATATAAACCAATGACAAACAAATTTAACACGAAAACATGTCTGTGAAATTTTAATATTCTGTTAGTAGAACTTATTAGTGTTACAGAAAAATGACAGTGGATTACATTCAATTTTCTATTCCCCAGGCAGTGGAAGATCTACAGGTATGGGTGGCAGGTAGACAATATAGTGAGGGAGACAGAGGACCGTCCTAAATGGAAATATTTGGATGAAGTAGCTCTACTAATACGATAAAGTTTTCAGTTTCAAAGGAAAGAGCCATGGGCTTTGAATACTATGGTATTCCGGGGATAGTACATAGACTCAACGTGATAATTAGTGAACGCATAGTTAAAAGTGGTCTGGTTACAAATACCCCAGTACTCGCAAAAGCATTGGAAGATATTAAGCCCATCACATTAGAATTTTGATACTATATTATTTCGGTAGTAGACATTTGAATAATAGAAAACCAGTTTTTTTTCTTCTACGTTCATATTATTTCATTATGATATATATCCAAAGTTTATTCATTTAATAATAAAAATACCAATCATGAATCTTTATTATTAAAAAGTTAATAAGACTTTAATGGGTATGCCAATGTAATCAATATAAATAATGAGACGCGCGTTAATATAACTATGAAAAGTAAAAGTTAATAATTCTTATCTTAAGTAACCGCTAACAAACACTTTAAATATTCCAATCGTTTACTAAAGAATTAAACTTCAATAGACTTTTCTGTTTAATTAGAATTTCAGCAAGTAAAGTATAGTTTATTTAGTAATTTATTGCAATCGTTAACTACTATAAATTACTTTTTAGTTTTTCTATTATTTTTAGTACTTAATGAAATTAAGCAGTAGATTTATTGCAGGATGCATAGCTCGCAGAACTGGGCAAATTTATTTAAATGGCATTCAAATAAATTGATTTCAAAAAACACTTTAGTTTCAGCACAAAATATATTTATTATGTAGTGTTATTAAATGGTAAAATGGCTAGAAAAAAATGTGTAATGTTATCAATTATTAAAAAGCTGTGTAGAAATAGTAAAATCTGTTTTTTAGTATAAAGTCATAGTAGAGCCAAAGACCATGTTAAAAAAGACGAATATAATATTATTAGGTGACTCACACTCATATAAGAATTTAGTAATATTACACTGACAGTGCAAAGACAGCTGACGTTCTTCATAAAAACAAATACTTTCGCGTTTCATTGTTTTTACAAAAAAAACCGAAAGTAATTGAATCTACATAGTCTAATGGAATGTCCATTATTGTCCTGAAATGGCAATAACAAAATTATTAAAAGCCTCAATTTTTATAACCAAAATTAAATTAGGCACTCAGTCGGTTGTTGTTTTAGCAAAAAGTAACATTCTTTCTGCGAAACAATATTTGGTCAACAATATGATAACAACAGGGTTTGACCTTGACCCCGTCCACGTGGATCATTAATGTCAAACCACTCGAGTTGGGACCGAACTCTGGGAATTGTCAAGCCTGGGGAGAAAACCGTGGAGCGCTCGGAAAATGTATCAGTGCATACATATTAAATGAACTCGTCCACACTCAGTCAGAGAGGGGGACAGATTGGCATAGATGACAAATATAAATTACATATTTGTTTAGATAAAGACATGACTGTAGAAGCTTCCAATGACTGAGAAGAAACTTGCCTTGCTAACTTTCGCTCAGTTAAGCAGTAAGCTATAATAATTATATAAACTTCATACACTGCAATAATTTGTCAACACCGTATTAGCCTACACGAGTTTATAATCTATATTGCTTATTAACCTTGTTAAATCTATCGATTATTTGTTCCTAGATTTAAAGCAATATCATGTTATAAATAAATAGCATTAAAAACAACGTTACAATTACAATGTTATTGAAATATATGTGGCATAACATGAACATAACACGATGTCGTATAAATAATTTGAACAAATTAATGGTATCGCGACGCGGAATCACTATTTGACCAGTTATTTATATGCACGAACAAATATGTTTGTGTTATTATAATATTTCAATCGTGTTGCTTAAATTATATGCCTTTTAATTGTTTCTACTGAAATTATTATAATAATATTAATACTTGTTTATTTATTAAAAGCTTCAGGTATATAACCTTGTGAGAGTATGAAGGTGTAAATGTATGCAAAGATATTGGGGTTTGGTATATAAATTGCAATGTATTTCAAAATAACATGTAACCACAAAATTGAATTTCAACGTTATAAAAATTTAAACGCTAGCCGATTAATCTATATATATATGATGTATGGCTATTTTTAAATAAATGAGAATTCAAAAAAAAAAATTTGAACGCTTAAACATAACTTTGGATAAGATCGTTTGATACCTTAGTTATGAATTTTTTAAGAAACTTCCGAGATTCACAAAAAATTCTAGAATACGATGAAAATAATAACCCTGCATAATAAATGTAACAGTAGGTACTGCAGGAAGAGAGTATTGAACTACGTGGCTGTACAAACCAATAAATTATACTCAAACAGACTGAGATACCTGCAATGTTCTATTACATACACTTATAAAAAGCTTTTTACATAAATATTAAAAACCAAGCTTGTTTTACAAGTTCTTATAACTTCAATCAGTGCCGAGCTAAATCACATCATCGTTCTTACTGATTCAATACAAGTAGTGAGTGTTATATCTGTGAATTGTGATGAGATCAGTGATCCCCGACTATTACTGTCCGCCGGCCGACGGAGCTCCGCACTCAACCGTCCCGGCTCACTCGAGTATTCACCTCCCTGCCTCCACACCACACAATACCGACATGATCACTCTAACGAACAACACTCAATAATCAAATTACTTGCGTTCTACCTCACATTTTTGTAAGAGACATATTGACAGAGAACTTTTCTAATAAGCGAGTTTCTTTTGTTTAAGTTTTTAAAACTTACCTACTCGAGCATAAAAAGGATGTTGAACCCACGCGAGGTATAAGCGCGGCCTCCCCGGGCCCTTGTGACGGAGGCGCTTTATCTCCTCCATTGTATAACGTTTAGGTGACAAAAACAATAGAAAAGATTTAATTTCCTGTCGTCCTCATAAAATATTATTTTAATCCGGCATAGCTTCGATGCTGAATATTCAATGAATGCGGACCGGCCATATTTTATTTGAGAGTTTTTATGCAAAATAATAGGGATCCTGTGCGGGCGGATATTTTTTAATCAACCCTCGGAGGTTGAGCTTCCACCCGGTGCTCGCTCGGTCACTCGGACCTACTCGACCTGCACAGCCTGTGTACTCACTCGAGATGTGCTCTCCTACCTCCTATGTACCTACTATACATTAGTTACATACTTTGGTTTTACATAGCTAGGTAAAAAAGATCAACATACGAATCATATGTAACATTTGTATGACATATTAGTTTGAAATATTTTTCAGATAACTAGCTGACCACGCAAATTTGTCTTTGAAGACAGAAAAGGTGAACATTGACCATTTTTAGGAATATTTTCCACACTTAGGGAACATTCTTATTCATTCGATGTGGCCTATACCTTTCATCGCAACATGTACTTTTCATCTTAAAAGCAATGTTTTGTTTCGTGTCATTATTCTGAAATAAGCACGTGTAACCGAAGAGACAACAAATACTTCAGGTTAATAATAAAAGCACAGATTCTCTATAACATTGTGAGTACGCTTGCTATACATTTATTAATTCTGAAGGATTTTTTCACATTCCTGTCGAATGAAGCTGAAAAATAAACAGGAAATATAACCCTAAAAGCGTCACTGAAACAGATTTATTTAGGGAGATTATCGACGCAATAAGTTGCTGTAAGGCGCGAGCCCCGTGGAACCTTTACAAAAAGTTAAATCAAAAACGTGAGGCGGCGACAAACAAGTGAAGGGGCAATGGAGGGGGGGGGGGGTGTCGGGGGCTGTGGAAGGCAGAAAAAGTGTCCGCACAAGGATTTATCGCCTCCGCAACGTTCGTCGCGCGCAGACCGTGCCAACATCCACATCTCGAGGTCACTGAGACCGTGCCCGGCACAAACACAGTTACTACACAACACTATACAATACACTATTCATTGTCCACTACTTCCTATTTAAGTACAACCAATTCACAAAAGTTTAAGAACAAAAATAAATTAGAAGTATAATTTTTTGTTACATATTTTAGAATGGAAACATCAATTTTGGTTAAATTGACAGGTGTCTGAGTACTCGTATACAATTGAGAAGCTAAATTGTGTAAAAATATAATGTGTAGGTATCTCCCTTCGGCGTGTGACGAGCGGGAGGTACTTTTTATTTGATCGAACCTCCTCCTGTGGGGTATCATTCAGACTCTTTACAAACTGAACTGTTTTCACGTCACGCACCTACTTTTATTAGTCGTAGGACTTATGAAATATGTATGTATATATAATAACTCATTTGTCTGACTCATTGTCACTGTGACGCACTAAGTATATGAAATGTTACTACTTAGTCTAGTTCTGCGGCTCTAATAAAACTCGAACTATTATAACAGAAGGAAAGCTTAAACAAGGATTGCTTATTCCATAGTATTAGTATTCCAAGGAGTACTATTCTCTCTACAATTGGTCACTTGAGGGCTGGTTTCTCCTAATAATATGAAGGATATTTAAATTATTCTTCTTAATACCAAGTAAAAAATGGTAAAGAAAAACACAGTTTATTTAAAATAACTACTTCTACTACTAATCCTAGGATATAAATTTAACTGCTCAAAAATCAATTGTTCATAGTTCATCCATTAAATAAATAAATCTAAGAGAGTATAAAAGAAGAAGAGAGTATATTCGTACATAACTTCCCGCTGTTCAGTGTTCAATAATGCACTCGGACCATTTTCATTGTCTCAGATTCTCAGCGCGAGCCGTCCGTATCGACTACGCCGTAGCCTTCCAACAGTTCTACGACCTACGTGCTACGAGAAATAGGCTACGATTGCTACGCCGTCTATACAAATGACTCTTGGTTTCCTGCATGCTTACATGATTTATTCAACTTATTACCCTAAAATTGGGGCAATAAAGTTTACATTTCTCCGACACGATCTTTGGCATCCTATAACTTGAATTTATGTTTTCTTTAATATTTTGAAAGTCCAAACTAGTGGAAAACATGCGCGTCCACAAACAATACGAATAGAATGATCACTTTTATTGAGACTTTGCCAAATAATAATAATAATATCTTTATTGGTCGAAAAACAGTATTTCTTAATTGTGATACATCTCTGGTCTCCACACTAGGATTCCCTGTGTCGTGGAGACCAGCCTCTTTCATCTTAGAGTAACAATTTAGGTACAGTAGAAATACAAATAAATAATATTTTATAATAAATACAGAAAAGTTAATTGAATTAAATTATTAAATTAAAAATTAATAATCATTATTAAATCAAATTAAGTTAAATTAAATTAAATCAAATTAAATCAAATTAAATCAAATCAAAATTAAATCAAATTCAACATATTAAACAAAATTAAATTAAACTAAACCAAACTAAATTAGATCAAATTAAAACATTAGACACATGGCGTTCTGTGTTTGTGTATGTGAGTGTGTGTGTGTGTGGTGTGTGTGTGTGTGAGTGTGTGTGTATGGTGTTGTGTGTGGGAGAGTGTTCGTAAGTGAAGGGGAGTGTGTGAACGAATGGTAGAGGTATGAGTGAGTGTGTATTTATGTTTGTGTTTATTAGTATTTATGTAAGTGTTGGTATAGGATTTTTATTTTAAAAATTTCTAAGCATTTTTTCCGTGTTCTCATAGTCTAAGCCTCTTAAGTGGTTTTTAATGAGTTTTTTACAAGAGTATCTTGACATCTGTAAGATATTCATCGCGTTGTTTAGCTTACGGTATAAGAATGGGCCCATGTAATTAAAACTTCTTTTGCCGAAATTCAGTCTGCATTTACGTACATACCATGTAGGTTTCCTGCGAGAGCGTACGCTAGATTCCACTGTAACGTTAGCTGTATTATGGAACTTTAGTGCGGCAGCCATAATATACAATTGCCGCACGCGCAGAGCACCTGACTCTCGGTATATGTCATCTGTCGGGAAGCGCAGGGGTTTCCTATATGCTACCTTTAGGATGGCTCGTTGCGACCGTTCTACTTTTATCAGGTGTGTCTTGAGGGCAACTCCCCACGCGGTTATACAGTAATTAAGTATGGATTCACAAAGGGCAAAGTATACCATTTTAAGTGTTGCTTCGGTGGCGATCCGCCCTAATTTTTTAAAGATATGTATCAGCTTTCTTATTCGTCCACTCACATGATCAATTTGCTTAGTCCAAGTGAGATGTTTATCTATAATGATCCCAAGATATTTTATATTAGCTACTTGTTCTAAACTTGAGCATGAGCAAGTAGAATTTGTGCCACTCTGACAGGTGTGCAATTTGACAGTTAAATGAGGTGGGCAGAGGTTCCTGGTACTAACACTGAAATTGATGAGTTTCGTTTTATCAACGTTTAGTGACAATAGATTTGTATCCAGCCACTGCACAACCTGGTTCATTCCTGCGTCCACCATTTTATATACTGACTCCCATGTCCTGTCATAAAACACAATGGCGGTATCGTCGGCATAGGTGAATATTCTGGCATTACTGAGTTGTAGTGAGCAGAGACTATTTATGTATATAACAAAAAGTGTCGGTCCAAGGACACTACCTTGGGGTACACCGAAGTTGAGGTCTGCATAGGAACTGAATTTGTCACCTACGCAAATCCTTTGTGTACGCTGAGCAAGGTAGGAATCGAACCACTGAAGAGCTCTGCCACGTATTCCTATGCCTTCTAATTTTTTTAGAAGGATACTTCTTGAGACTGTATCGAAGGCTTTCGCAAGATCTAGGAAAACACCGGTGCATTTGTGACCTTTATCTAACTTGGTGACTACAAAATCCACAAGACTGGTTACTGCATCTTCCGTTGACCTATTCTTGCGAAAACCATATTGATTGTCAGATAGTATACCGTTCTTCTCCATGTAGTGTAGCAGTCTAGCGTTCATAATCTTTTCAAGGATCTTTGACAAAGATGTGAGAAGAGAAATGGGACGGTAGTTACTAATTAGGGTTTTGTCGCCAGACTTGTAGATCGGGCAAACATTTGCCTTCTTCATAACAGTTGGTACTTCGCCCGAAGAAATACTAAGATTGCACAGAAACGTTATTGGGTGGACAAGATGACATTTATTGAGTTTGAGGATCTTGTTTGTTATGCCGTCCCATCCAGGTGCTGAGGAGTCTTTTAGGTTGGAGATAATTCGACTGACCTCATATTTGTCTGTAGGATTGACAAAGAAAGAGCTACGTAGGGTCAGGTTATTATACAGACTATGTGATCGATTGGCCAGTTCTGATTCTGTTTTACCAAGACGAGAAAGTATGTTGTCGGCCAGGGTATGTCCCGTATTTGAAAGAAAGTTGTTTGCCTTATTCAAAGAGTCCACAGAATCGGGACGTGTATGCAAGAGATCCAGGTTGGTGGAATTATCCTTTTTTAAGTTACAAATACTCTTTACAGCCAGCCACGTCTTTTTACAGTCACCATCAGCATCATCCAAAGTTCTCCTCTCATAGTAATTTTTAAGATTTTGAATTATGTTATTGCATAGGTTTCTATAATTTTTATAACGAAGTTGAGCACAGCAATTATCTTTATTTTTACGTGCCTCTGTATGTAAAATGTCTCTTTTACGTATGCAGTTTAAGAGACCAGATGTCATCCATGGTTTTTTTACCGATTTAGAGTTTCTGATCGTTTCTGTAGTAGAAAATTTTTGAATGGTGCAGCTTAAAATTTCTGTAAACTCTGTTGCCGCTTTGTTTACATCTAAGTGGGAAAAAATAGGGTTCCAATTTATGTTTTCAATCGCTATAGATAGCTTGGTATGATCTATTTTTATTTTTTTGTTTGTGATTGGCGAAGAGAAGTCTCTTTCTGTAACGATGCCCGTGATAACTGTATCGTGATCAGTAACATCCGAGGCACAGATCACCACTCTAACAGCTTTTTTTGTTTTTATTAAGACATGATCTAAGCAGGTTCTGTCATGGGTAGGAAACTGGTGCCCCGGAAAATAGCCGTAATGCCCAGTCAAATCCAAATAATCAATTGCGCGTGTATCCCTGGAATCAGGCAATATATCTAGATTAATATCACCGATCACAATAGAGTTAGGGCTCTTACAAGTCTGCATGATTTTTTCCAGTGAGAAGCAAAATCTATCAATGCCGTAAATAGATGGTGATCTGTAGATAGCACATATAGTATACTCATTACCAATATGAATAAGCAAACAGTTAGCATCCTGAAAAGACGGCTCCTCGATTGTTAGTTCTAAATTATTTTTATATAGCACAGCACTAACATCATTTTGGTTCAAGTAACATTTAGAATAGTGACACTTATAATTATTCAAATGTACCAAAGGGGTCGTCTCACTTAACCAGCATTCTGTTAAAATTATTAAATCAGGCAAAAAATTTAGATTACTTAAAAATATTGAGAAATTGTCAAAGTTTTTTAGAATACTGCGTATGTTTTGACAAACTATAGTAATTTGCTTTTTAACGTCACCGATATTAGTCGAGCATTCTTGTGGGTTAAATATTTTATTGCTAACGTATATATCAGTCTTATCAAAGTCCTCGATTAAGTTGTATTGGTTAGCCATAACTTAAAATTAAATAGGATGAAGTGTAGTAATATAAGAGGCAATACTGTTGCACAGTGGCGAAGTGTCCATATAACCCGATTCCTACCGGCTTACCTTTGCAAAAACCGCTAAGCATACTCTATTAAAAAAATATAAATCAATGACGCACGCAACATCTATTCAGTACACAAAATTAAAAAAAAAACAAAAAGTTTTCTGTTACGTAAATCGCTTTAATATAATTATTATTTACGTACACATAACGCCATCTCTTATTACAACATTGTCAACTAATGGCGGGTAAGCCGGGCGAAAAAATAGGAATCCAGTATAAACAGACGGTACGAAAGCCGTACGCACACATGCAAAACCTAGGTGTATTATTATGCATTTCATCTGCGTATGTAGGCGTAAAGGTAAGCCGGCTCAGGCCGGGTTATGTTATGTTACGAGTAGGTCCTGTTGTACAGTACCCGAGCGCGGCGGCGCCGCCGGCACATCGACGAGTGGAAAGAGACATTCGGTCATTTTCGGCTTTGAGATGCGACATGCGACATGCGAGAGCGAGAGAGCATTTAACGTGATCACTGATCATAGATACGTCATGCTATTTTTTTGAATTTCGCACTGCAATGAAGGTGAAACGATGCATATTATACTTATACTTGGCTAATGGCTCATTTTCATTTCCCATCACAAGTTGCATTTATTTTTGTTTTCTTCTATTATTTAAAGTATTGCAAATAATTGTTAGAAATCGCTTTGTTGTGTAAAGTAGTAATTACTAATTATAATTTGTGATTGTGTAGTAGTTGTAGTAGAGTGTTGTGTATTGATTTACATTATTATTGTCGTAGTGCGTTGGCGTCATCTTTTTGTAAGTACTTTTTTGTATTAAATTATTTGTTAGCAAATTTAAAAGTTTGTTGTTATAATGGCAGCGTTAATAGCATTAGATTGTTGTCTTACTGATTATTTGTTGTGTGAGGAAACATCTTTTTCGAAATTAAGTTATGAAAATAAGAAACACGTAGTTCAGTTAGGTCGTGCTTGTCCAGACATGACCATAGAATACATACGACGCGATGGATTTACAAAACATTTTAATATATCTCTTTATGATAAATACAAGTGGCTCACAGGTAGTTGTAATTTAAATAGAATGTACTGTTTTCCTTGTTTGTTATTCTCAGATTCTAAAAGTATGTGGAGTCATGTAGGATATAGCGACCTTAACAATTTATCGAATTCGTCTAAGAAACATGTCCAAACTGAGAAACATATTCGTAGTTGTTTAGCTTTATATGAGTTCGGGACCACTAGGATCGAAACATTTTTTACGAATACATATGAAATACATAACAGAAAAGTAGATCGAAATAGAAATCTAATGAAACGGTTTATAGATACTGTAATTTTATTAGGTAGACAAGAGTTAGCTTTTCGCGGTCACGATGAAAGTTCAGGATCTGATAACCGCGGTAACTATATCGAAACTTTATTATATTTAAGTAAATACGACTCAGTAATGGAATCACATTTAGAACAATGTTCTTCTATGCAAAATCCTGTATTTTCGGGTCTTTCTAGTGACATTCAAAATGATTTAATACATAGCATTGCATCCGTTTTAAGAGATCGTATTAGATTAGAGATAGATAAAGCTCAATTTGTATCGGTTATGATTGACGAAACACCTGACGTAAGCCATAGGGAGCAACTTACTGTAATATTTAGATATTTAACTGAAACTGGCATTGAGGAACGATTTCTAGGATTTTACGACGTTAGTGGTAGTCGTACTGCTGAAGTCTTATCTAACCAGTTGTTAGAAATACTTGACCAGTACCGTTGTAGGGGTAAGTTAGTAGGTCAGTCGTACGATGGGGCAGCGGTTATGTCTGGAGAGCATGGTGGAGTGCAAGCGAAAATACGTGAGTCATGCCCAATGGCAACGTTTGTTCCATGCTACGCGCATATATTAAATTTAGTACTTAGCCGGTCCCTTGAAAATATTCAAGAATTAAAAACATTTTTTGGACACATTAATAGCATTGTTAGATTTTTTAACAAATCATCTAAACGGTCGAACCTTTTAAAGGAAATCGCTGACCGCCGTATGCCCGGAGTATCGGAAACTCGCTGGCACTACCATTCGCGTATTATCAATGTAATTTTTAATAGTAGATTAGACATAATTAATACTTTAAATTCAATAACAGAAAATGCGCAATCCTGGGACAGCGAATCTCTCTCTTTGGCAGAATGCTTTTTAGCTAAATTAGAAAACATGCAATTTTGTTTTTTCTTAACTGTATTATCTGAAATATTTCAGAAAACCGACGTTCTTTTTAATTTATTGCAATCAAAACAAATAGACGTCGATATTGCATCACGCGAAATAGAGAGGTTCAATAATTGGCTTTCAAATGATTTTATAAATAGTTTTAATTTTATTTATGACAGCATCCAAGAATTTAATGAGCCACCGCGGCAGCGTAGACGCCTTAATGTAGAATTAGACACTAGAACGTTGTATAGACGTCTATTTATTGAAATAATAGACAATGTTAAGACGCAAATAGAATACCGATATCAATCGTTTTCTCAGATCAGTTTTCTTAATTTGCTTAATAAATCTAAATATAGTTACTACAGTAGTTCATTTCCAGATGAGTTAATATCCTCTTTAATTACTAAATTTCCACAGATATTCGAGTTTAGTGCTTTAAAAAACGAACTCAAAGTGTTATACACCACTTCATCTTTAAATAAACTAGACGTTTATGAGCTCTTTCTTCATTTTCAAAATTCAGTTTTAATAGACACTTTTCCACAAATTTCCACATTATGTAATATTTTTTTGACTCTTCCTGTTACAGTATCATCCGCTGAGAGATCGTTTTCGGCTTTAAAACGAATTCATACTTACATTAGAAACTCTCAAAAGGAGGAGCGATTGTCTGATTTAGCTATAATATCTATAGAAAAACATTTGTTGCTTAAGACTAAGAACGAACCCGATTTTTATGATAATGTCCTTGCTCATTTTGTGAGAAAAAATAGACGTATAGCTTTAGAGTATAAGTAGTGTAGTTTAGCAAGTAAATAGTATTTAGTTTTGGTTGGTAGACATCACATATTCATGCACATCTCATTCACGAAAGGCTTTTTTCAAAGCCACTTTTATTATACTTGAAAGACACTGTCAACATCAGTGCTTACTCGTATAGTAAATTTGGATTGAAATTTCCTCAACCACTTGAATCTAAGCATCGAACAGTGAGCCAGTCAGAAGTTTTGAAATGAGTACCTGTATCTACACTGCCATGGTAAGTTTTTTTTCCGGCTTACCTTTTATAAAAACTCACCCTTCGCCACTGTTGCACGTAATAGAATGGGATCAACAAAGAATAGTATGTTTGTATGTGTAGTGTTAAGTATGTTTTAGGTGTTAAGAGTATGTTAGGATTAGATAAGTATGAGTGTGATATGGGGTAACTTGTGTAAGCCATGGGGGTAAGCCAATGTATTAATATTAGATTATGAGTTAAAGTTATACAAGTAGTAATTTTGCTGTACTTTACATTAATTCTGATGTGTATGAGATTTGCGTAATTCCTGGAGTGTGGTTTCGTTCCTGACAACTGTATATTTCTCTCCTTCCTTTTTACGCAGGAAAATACGGCCATCAGCAACCCAACAGAACTGATAATTTTCCGATCTCGCAAAATCACGGGCAAGAAAAAGCAGACGTTTCGCTTTTGTTGTCAAGTGGTCTGAGACAAATATAGTCGTTGCCGGTCCTGCTGTCCCAAATTTAAAAATATTTCATCGTCTATATGTATATTTATGTGTATGATATGCAGCGGGTGGAAACAAAGAAAGTTTTACTTGCTGTTACATTAAATCTGTTATTTAAGTTCGTTTGATTTTACATAAAAAATATTTATTAGTAGTGATAAATAAATAATATTATAATGTGTATGTAATATAAGACGCCAAAATCTATTTTTGTTTTATTAGTTCTCGACAAATCTCAATATGATCAGTTACTATTTCGTCTCTACTAATTTTAAATGCATGTACCCTATTACCTACCTATTTTTAAATAATTGCTGTTCGGACCCTCTGATATTTTCTCTATATACTGTTCCAATGTATAAAGGTCTCGAATAACACAAAGGCGTGATTAATATAGTTCAGTAATTAAAAACCGAAGACAAACAAAGGCCAATCGAGATGACTCACGATATAAATACTACACATATTTTGAGATAAATTCTAGGAATTGATTTATATTTAACTTTTATCTGTGTTGGAGGTCAAAGGGCAATGGGTTCATAAAAACAGAGATAAAAGTTTTATTTTTCAATCAATAGAGGATGTCAAATTATTTTAGTGTTGTTAATAGTTCAAAATATTATCGAGAGATGAATAAATAAATGAATAAATAATAAATATTCCTCACACATTCACACAACGCCATCTAGTCCCAAACTAAGCAAAGCTTGTACGTGTACTATGGGTACTAGACTGATAAAGATACTTAAAATCTTTTTTTTTGTAAAAACATACATATTATACATATAAAACACCAGACCAATGCAAACAATCATGTTAATGAACACAAAGATTTGCATTGAGCGGGAATCGAACCCGAGACCCCTGTGTGGCAGTCATGTTATATAACCACTACGCCACAGAGGTCGTCAAACTCAGACTCCTGACGTGGCTTAACAGCTTCGACGAAACTACAAGAAGCGGTCTCTTAGTGGATATGAACTACTCGTATAATTAATAATTATAAGTAAATATACTCGTTTATGAATTATAATAATCTGTACGTTACGTAACGTGTAAGTCTTAACCTAGAATGCGGTTCGAATACGTAGTAAGTATTAGTTTTACTTTGAAACTCGACTTTGCTCTATCAAGAACTCACTATCATGTAGACCGTATTTTCCCCTATCCCTTGCCACTACATACTATAACCAAGGTAAAAGTTGAAGTTGTGTATTAAATCATTATCATCTTATCAACCAGTACACGTCTCTTGCTGGACATGGGCATCCTACAATGATGTCTATCCTTCCCTCATTCGTAAGGTTTCCCGCCCCCTTAACAAAGTCATCTTAGATTTAAATATCTTATCAAAAACAGAAAGTTTTCTATTGTTTTATGTAGAGAGTATAGTTATATTTTAGTGATCTCAATTCCGTCATCTTACCCTTTCTCTTTAAATTATCTGTGCCTTATTTAGTTAGCCTTATTGGACAATGTGTACCCTAGTCACACAGGCAGTATGTTGGTGTAATACATATTGCAGGCAGCTTGGAGCCGGTGTCCTACGGGGACTAAATTATGCACGCCGCGCCGCCGCCTGCCCGCGCAGCCTTATTACAGACTAAGCCTTTATATACTACACGTGTTAGAAATTGTACAAAAATATGTACTGAAAACTTTTTACTCTTTGTGCCTTATACATTTTGCCTCACATTTTTAGTGGCGTGATTTTTGTAGATAAAACCAATTTGCTCTCATTCTTATTTTTAATTTACACCTAATCTGCTTTTAAATTTTTTTTTCTATTCTCTTTTATAATAACTGATTACTTATAACAAAGTAGACAGATAAAAAAAATGAAAAAAAAAGCAAACAAAAACATCGATAGAACATTAAGTAGTTGGCTATCGATCAAACGCTAATTGCGTAAAAATAAGTAGACCACAAATATCGCACATTATTCTCAACAACGCTATTTCAAAAGCTCTTCTAAAAAATAAATTGTACTTTTAAGTAAAAAATATTGGTTAAAGTTCAACTGATGTTAAAAGCTTAAAAATTTCGACACTAGTAGTTGGAACATTTGAACCTAATTGCCTAATTAACACCAAAAAGAGGAAATGAATTGTTGCAGCGTAAAGTGTACAATGCTATTAACTGTCAAGATCCATTTAATCTAGTAACGTTCCGGCACTAAACCTAGTAATCGATTTACATTACACTTTTAGGATTTAGAGACTTTAAAACAAAATTACTTCAGAATTTTTTGTATATCTTTCTTTGCAATTTCTATTAAATTTTCGACTGCAGAAACATGATACAGTGACCTGTCGAATTGATATAGTTTCTTTCTTGAGCAATGACATGCTTGTAGTATTTGAATGAGTTCAACTATAAGAACTCCCACGGAACGAGCGAGGGTGATAGCATTTTAAATTCTTTGTTTGTTTGTCAGAGGAATAGACAATACATATAGCAAAGAAAATCATTAAGTTTCACTTTATCATAATAACATCAAAATAATAAAACTTTTCAAATGATGGCTGCATATCCACTGTTTTAAACTAAAACTAATATTTTCTTTGAAAGTAATATATTTTACTAAGCAGTTTAAATTATTGTTCCTTCTATCCGATATTACAAGAGACAGAAAATAAGCAAAGAAGACTCCTAATGGTAAGTGTCCACCGATACATTGACGCCCATAACATCGCCTGACCTGGGGAGGACAAATTGAAATGGGAGGGGAGAGAAAAATTGCATCTTTTCCAATTGCAAAAGGCACTTGATTGGGTATTCATTCGTAAATATATTTAAATCAATTTATCGAGTCTAATACCAATGATAAATTGCTTAGATTTTGACCGAGACACAGATGTTTAAACACAAATTAAGTTTTTAATTTCAAAATAAAATTAAGTGCACATTGATAATGACAACTTAAATCAAATAATTAAAACGTGTTTAAACCGTAAATTACTTTCAAAATTTAAATTATTACACCAACTTTAATTATCTTGTTTAACAATGTAAATAATTTAAACTAACAAAGGCTTTGTAATTACGTACATTTTTATGTGAATGTTGATTTAAGGTTTAAATGTTCTAATTGAAAGTAAAGGTTTGTTCAGACTGTGGCGTAATCCCTGTGTGTTCAGAGCGGTGCCTCAGAGCGCTTACAACTGACATCCTCGGCTAAATTGTCTAGTTTGCGTTACTAACTGCAGATCCACAAATGTCGAAATGTCGATGTTGTATTAGAGAGATAAATTATTTGATTGTGCATTACGTTTTGTGAGCAGCAGGGATCGTCAAAAGTCAAAATGGAACGTCAGATTGCTACAGCCTCTAGATATAGTTAGTAAGCCAACTACTATTACTACTGATATATTGATTTAAGGTATATTTGTATTATGAACTTTATCAAGTATTAAAATTAGTTTTACTTTTAACAAAAACTCTGTACTAATGGTTTTAAAATAGCTTGGAAATATTTGAGACTCATCTTTACTTCTTATTAACAATGAGTTTATGTCATCTTTGGTGGACTATTCTACTTTATGCTCTGAAGTAATCCTGAAAGCTGTAGTTGCTTGTTCTTCGAAGAGCAGAAGTTCTTTGAGATGTAAAAACTAATTATACTTAATTAAAGTAATCTTACTTCTATCTATAACTAATATTTTAGTTCTACAGTCAGTTCATATTGACACACTTAAGTACTTGATATAACTTAATATTTGTTTGACATAATATATTTACATATCCAGCACAAATGATGTTGATATCGTCTCAGTGAGTGAGATGAACCCGGCTCTAATACGAGACAGTACACAGAATTATATTTGTAGGGCAAACATAATCCGCAGAGCTTTGATCTTATACCAAAGGAGTTTGTCAACGAATGTGAAAATCAACCCGACGACGACGTGAAGAGAACACTTCGTATATGGTTAGCTAATCATATCAACTTTTATATCATTTTAATGGATATTATAAATTGGATGGACTAATTTGAAAAAAAACCATTACTTTTATTTGTATGTGTTACTTGAGTTCAATTTTACAATGTAAATGTAAAGGGATTATCCGTGAATATAATCTTTACAAAATAAAAAGCAGCAAAACTTGAAATTAAACCCCATACCAATCCGTCTGGCCAGCGTGGTATTAGTAGGCCAAGTATCCCTCCGTCACGAGAGGAGGCCCGTCCCTGCAGTAGGACATTAATGGGCTGTTATGATGATTAATGTATTTACAAAAAAGTATTCTTTCTCCATAACCACACTTTAAAAGTACCAAAAATATAACTAGCCTAATGCTATAAAAGCCCTTACGCTAATCAAAACACCTTTCTTATTAATAATAAATAAGGTAAAACAAAAATAATGACTAGTTAGTGTAGTACTTACGTGTAGTGTCATCGATCATCACTCACGAATGTTTGTGTACTCGACAGCTACTCGTTGTAGGATTAGTTTCATCGACCACAACAACATTCACATTGTGTTTGACTTGTTATTGTAATAACATAATGTTAAGGACTATTGTAATTTACGTTTACCTATAATAATAGAAAGGAAAAGTGTTTTTTGTTGGTTAAACTACGCGGAAAAAAGACTGAAATTAGTATTTAGGGAGGGTAAGTGATCAAAGTGTGATACAGATTAATATTTTGCCGTAGTTGTACTACGTGAGATTCGAATCGTGATCTTTGTGCACGGTAGCCGCATTCCGCAACCGTCTCGCCACAAAGGTAGGTACATGCCCTCTAAAAACGAGTTAAATATAAGGATTTTTTAACATAGATTTACCTGCAGTAGAGTTTGTTGCGCCGCTTCTTCTCTACTAGCGCTTTGGAGGCGGTGGTAAAGCTTTCTAACTTTTAAATGTATTTAAACTTAGATTAAGTAGTTTAAAGGACGTCAAGAAATATATAATGAGAATTGTATTTATCTTGATTAAAGCGATTTTGACTTTGACTTTGACATACAGATTAACATAAAGATTTTATTAAAGCGTTACTTATTCTTTTGGCTTCTAGTTCAGAAAGAATCTAGATAGTACAGTAAGAAAAATGTCCTAATAAATCTGTATATCTAAAACACGGGATTAATATTATAATAACATTAGATCATAAAAATAAGTCCTAAAATGGCAATAAAACTACGGCTATTAACGAAAAATATGTCAAAGGCTTCAAGAAATTGAAAGTACCTAAATACGCGTAGGTTGAAGTCTTTTTAGATATTTACCTCTTAAAGTATAAATAAAGATGAAGTTTTGAGTATATTGTAAATAATAAATTTCATTTCCTTTTATGTTACAAGTTGGTATCAACAGATTTAGTAAATCCTGGAAATTTATCCCTGAATATTTTTATAAAGACGAATCCTGAATCTTAAACACTTAAATCTACTTATATTTTATTATTATATTCTGACCACGCTTTTTACACATCGTTAATGAATCCGTACCCTGTGATTTTATTCAATGGGATCGTTGCAACGTAAACTTTTGCTCAATGTAACTAATAATTATTAGTTAATACCTACATAGAAACGTAATAATACATCACTAGGCCTCCTGGGGATATTGTCATGTCAACCAAAGAAAAAGGTATGCAAACATTATAACTTGCTGATAAAGAGAAGCTACAAAGATAACCATTACTTATTGTGTTTTTGAAAAACCCGTATTGTAGAAAACAATTAGTTTGGCTTGAGTTTCAAAGTTCGTCAAAATTCTGGCCGAAAATTTGGCATCGGCCATCTGACCATCGGACGAGAAAGGTTGAAACATTTAGTAATTTTTAAAATAATATTCTTATTTTATTAATATACTTATCCTTAATAAGATAGCGTTTAATTTAAAAAATATATAAAATACTTAATGAAGATGCTAGTTAGGAACTACTGAATAGAAATTTTTCAACACGCGCAGGTCTTTTTTTGCCGACTCCTTAGAACAATAGATTCAAAGAACTCTACTTCCACTCTTTAAGTCGTATTATTTAAACACCGACAGATAAAGAAAAAATACAGGTGGTAGTATCCCATCTCCATATGTGTCATATTCAATCAATCAATCAATCAAAAACATTTATTTCCTTCACAAATATTACAATTAAAGATATAACTATAAATTACAAATAAACTTAGACTTTATATTATCTCTAAGAAATCAAAAGACCTGACGCAATAATCATGGCATACATTTTGCAGTTTACTGAAGGCTAGAGCTTTACACTGGGACACTAATGACCTGTTTTGATACTGTGATTATGATTTAAAAAAAAAGTTAAGCCGCAATAATTATAATAATTTGTCGGCAATAAACAGTCATGACAAAAAAGTATATTTGGACGTATTAATTGTTGTAGTCGAGCGCAGTGGTGAAATTAGTCAGAATGTCATTTGTTTAATGACATCGTATTCGCTGGGATCTGGCAAGTGTGGCACGCAGCCCGTACCTTCCACCACCAGCCACTGTCGCACTAATTCCTCCAAAACCTTATAAACAGTTAGGAACAGGGCTGCCACTAAGAGAAAACAGTTCTTTGTTCTTGAGATACAATAAGTTTTGGTGAATTGGAGATTTTTCGTTCACACCGTAGTTTACAGTCATTTTGGACCTGACACATAGTGATTTACTAGCAGCAGTGTTACCAAGTATAAAATATAAATAATCCTGGACACAGAAGAAAAAAAAAGTAGCCTATGTTACTCTCCATTCCTTCAACTACCTCCACTTAAAACATCACGTCATTTCGTCGCTCCGTTTGTCCGAGAAAGAAAGACAAACAGACAGACACACGTTCCCATTTATTATTAGTATGGATTTCATTTTAGTTCTAAAAATGATTGGTGAGTAATAAATCACTTTTTTGTTAACAACATTCTCAGTAATAATTGAAAATGTATCTTTTTTTTAACTGTCAACGTGATGCGTTTTTAGATTATCTGTTCTAAAACCAATATGAAATCAGAGTGTTGATTTGTATTGCGTTGTGTAAATTTTTAAAAGCGTATTCAGACAATGTGGTTAATCCTAATATGATCGCGTAATATGGTAGACCTAAATGAAAAAAAAAAGTTTAGAAAAATAAAATCCTTATGAGGTAAAAATAATAAGAAAAACTTGTATAGAAAAGGACAAGTTGCAGTTCACTTAATAGTCCACGCGGCGTGCAATCACGCTCGCAAAGTTAATAATAAAAGTAGTTGAGAAAATAGCGCAAAATTTAGATAACTTTAAATGGCTTACTATGTTGAAGTTAACATTTCTATAGCAATCATCATAAAAGCCTTAAAAAGTCCTACTATATAGACTAGTGGAAAATGGGAAATTCAGCTTTTTATACGCTCTCTGGGCAAACCAGTGACAAGTTTTCCTTTTGTTATGTAGAGATTAATACACGCGTTGATTTTCCAATTTGTTTTTATCAATCGAATGGAGACTTGTCACAGCCTCAGTGTAAAATATAGTCATCATAACAGCCCTTTAATGTCCCACTGCAGGGACGGGCCTCCTCCCGTGAAGGAGAGATACTTGGCCTACTAATACCACGCTGGCCAGACGGATTGGTATAGGGTTTAATTTCAAGTTTTCCTTCTTTTTATTACGTACAGATAACATTTACGGATAGTCCCTTAGTTGGTTTCTACGACACCCATGGGATGAGATGGGGTGGTGACATATTGTATTCTTACTCTGTAACCACACGGTTTAAAAAAATATAGTGTGTTTTACTAAACTTACTCCAACAGCTTTTGCAGCTCTTTGTGGTAACGCACTAAGCCTCCACCCTATTTCATCCGATGCACATGGTAGAAACCAATTGATGAAAAGTTGGCAGATTATTTCACTACAAAAAGTAAACTCATCATAAAAGCTAATACCAAACCATCTAGCCAACGTGGTATTAGTTGGTAAAGATTCCCTCCATCATTGAAGAAGACCCTGCAGTAGCATATTATTGAGCTGTTATGACGGTGATTCTTAGTAGCTGCCTAGGCTTACATTATTAAAGAAACCTTATTCATTCACGTGATATTTCGCCTTCTATTTCGTTTTAAAGCCTGCTGTAACATTACATACACATATTTATACAAATTACATTAAGTTTACGTATATTTTACTGAAAGCGAACATCATCATCATCATATTAGCCACTAGACGTCCACTGTTGGACAAAGATTTCCAGCCTGCGAGGTCTTGTGCCTCCCTCATCCAACAACATAGTACACAGTAAATAGAACATTGACGTAAGGTACCTAATAAAAAACTAACATAAACCAAAAAAACCCTGGCTAAGCCATCATTTCGGAATAAGTTTGTCTAAAATTACAATTACAGATATTCTCTTCAATCATGTGCTGAAGGAAGTCTATCCTAGCTGTAACGCAATGGCTTTTATTTATTTATTTGGATGACCATTAGCATTTTATAAAGAAATCATACGTTAAATTACTTTATTTTCATCAAGTTACCAACATAACAAGTCCTTTAATGTCCCGCTCTACAGTGGGTCATAAATGGCAAGTTCACAGCTTCTCTACAGTTGCCTCCTGTAGTAACGAAAGTAGGAGGGAGACTAGGTCTACTAATACCTCACTGGTCAGACATTTTGGCTCGGATTCCATCTTTCTTTCTTTTTTTACAAAAACTCTCTGCATCGGCTATTTTTTAATCGACGTCACCCATAGGATTAAGATAAGATGGTCAGATTTTGTATTTTTACCTCGTAGATTTCATTTCATTTCTTTTAAAACTGCTTCTTTGATAATTCAATATTAATCTCGAGCTAAATTACTAAAGATTTTTATTTCTTTTAAATTAGAATTAGTAGAGACAACAATATAGTGTAACAAAATAACAATTGTCATCATTACAATCAGTTGTAACTCTTCACGTACAACCCTAAATATCCGAACTGAAATATGAGGTTTAATTGCTTTGCTAATCACGCAAAAGTATCGTAAATCTTAAATATTATTTACATTAGTATTTATTAGTTCATAAATAGTAATCACGAACGCCTTACGTAAACATACGGCCAATTACCAAGCTTAGTAGACTACCTCCTTACTTAGTACTCATACCCATCCTTTGACTAAGTGACCACAAATGAGCACTGATGGCAATTCTCACTCACACACACGCACACACTTATACATATAGAATAGTGGATCACAAACACGCGGCGTACGTACAGATGTCACGTATGTGTTCTGGTCGTGACTCGTGAGGTAAGGCCGGGTGCACACACGCGTGGTCGCGGCGGACGGCGGACGCTTACTGCCGGAGACGGCGCCCTGAGCGACACCCCCCTACACCCCGCCACCCCCCTCGCCCCGCAGGCGTCCTCACCCCGCCCGCGTCCCGGAGCCTGAAAATCCCTTTCAAGCGCGACTTTCGCTGAACTCGCCGTGTAATAAATTAAAAATTATGTTACAAGTACACTCTAAAATTAATCAATGGCTATTACTACCTGCCGCTTAATTATAATCTCTCTATTTTATTCTGTACTAGAGAGTAATAGGTAAGATTATTATAATTAACTCTCATTTAGCTCATCTACAACAATTACTTTGTTATGATTGCTACTTCAACAGTAATTTGAGATAAATTTTTGAAAAGATATGCTAACGTACCTCAGAGTATAAGCTAAATTCAGCCAACTCTTTTTGATCGTAGTACTTAATTTATCTTTTTTACGATTGCTAACAGCATGTAACAAAAATGAAATTTAAAACAAAATGAGTTACTTTCAAACGAAACACTTGGCACACGCTTTGTCATCAGAAAACTAAGGCTGTATTATTACACTACAAGAAATTACGCAGATCTGAGACTTAAAGTTCACCAGTAGGATTGTTAACTCTCCCAATTTCCTGTGATTAGATTGGGGGAGAGGAAAGGTTTTAGTTTTCACAGCATAGTAGGTACTGATTTCGTGTTCAGTGTTTTCGTTCAATCAAATTTTCAACTTATTCTGTTTAGTAAACATAGCATAATTAAGTAGTGAAAAACTAGGTACCCTTACTTACCATCCTTTCAGTTTACTAATAAAGTCTGCAGAACTTTTCCATAGATGGAGAGAACCTTAATTTTACCATAGTAGCATGATAGAGATTATATTTTTTGCGTATATTAATACGCTACAAAGGTTGGACTAAACTTTTTTTCAGTTGCTACCTTTATTTAAGACAAGAAAATGTGAACAATTTTAACGATGAATATTTTAACGATAAGAATGACTGTAAGTTTCTTTTAAATCCTTCTCATGTTCCAAATCTATCGTTGAATTATAAGTAGCATATAGAAAAAAACCTTCTAACGTTCATATGAGCTACTTCTAACCCAAATAAAAAAGACGATTTTGTATTTTTATAGTAATCTTTACAAAGTTCCCTAAATTACGAAACTTTTAGCTATTAACATTTCACGCGTGTGTACCTACTACATACAAGCGCGGTCTAACTAAGTGATATCATTGTTAGTTGTTCCAATGATGAGGGACATTATAACACGAACTTAACTTAGTTAAGTCCAGGCGCCAACTTGGGAGGAACTAAGCTCGAGTTTGCCATTATTATTAAGTACAGGGATATGCTACAATGACCCGGCAAGCTAAGGACTTTCGTACTATGTACTATAGTGAATCCTTTTGTACTAAGGTGTACTTATACAGCTTAAAGTATTTTACAATTAATATTAGTACTAATATCTTCTCTTATTATCAATGTTTAACTACACTTGTTTTAATACAATTTTTTCAAATAGTTTGGAGCCCCTAAAACATTTAGTTTTTGTTTTTATTACATTGAAAAGTGATTACTATTCAGCAAAGTTTTCGTGAATAGCTTCATTTTGGTAATACGCTCTTCAATTTTTGTATAAGAAAGTTTTTATTGTACATGTACTGCACTTATGATTGTGTGTTGTAATTATTTGATAACATTTCTAAGTGCACAGGAACTTTATATAACATTTTAGTAATATATTGCTATTCAATAATTATACTTAGCCTCAACTTCACTCCTGCATTTTCTTCTGATTAAATTCGCTGCTGGTCGTGAAAGTGCTGGCTGGCTTTGAAAGATAAGTAAAAATAACAGCCAATCAAAACCTTAAGCTGCATTAATACTAGTGTGTACACTTTACTTAAGATATCAGAATGAAAAGCGCACACAAACGATTCAATTCAAAACATAGTATGACTTGAAACAGCTCAGTAATACAAACAAAGACTTGGTGGAACAAGAAGCTACAGCCAGCGCTAACCGCTACCCAGTCTAAGTCCACATTAATTGTAATATAACCCGAGCACGGAACATTCTTACAATACATTACAGTTTCTTGAAATACATTTATATTGTTCTCAGCGTCACTAGTCTCGAGATTACAGCCAAGCTCAGGCATTAACCTTAACCATACCTAACTGTTATATTAAGTTAATACTTGTACTACTCTTCAATAATTCTTAGATGTTACTTGAATGTGATGGGCCTCCTCTAGTGATAGAGCAAATCTTGTGTGACACTTACTAGAGATACTTATTAGAGATACTTAGTAGAGTTCCAGAAATAGCATCATTATTGTACTAGGTATACCACGTTTTTGTATGCAAGGAGAAGTCTACCTCTCTAAATAGCGCGAAAGAAGCAAAGAACAAGAAGACCCAGAGTTTGTATAATCATGTCAGAGAGGACGACATTCTTGTTCTATACATATTCCCGACAGAACACGCTAAAAATCTCTCTTTATACATAATTCAGCGCTTTCTCTCGCACAAACGGTCAAGCCCCTCCTGAATAGCTCTCTTAATTTTACGTTTGTATCAGTCCCAGCATTTATGCAGTTATAGCGATCGTTTGTATTAATCAGTAAAAAATCCTACTATCATTTTAAACAACAATAATACGAGAACAAATAGATACGGTAAACAAGGTTTTCAAGTCAAACAAAATATTACTAATGGCAAAAGTATTTTGTAAAAATTACAGCGATAAAAAACTATCTAACCTGTATACTATACTACATGTATAGTTAGTTACATTCGGTTCCAATTAATAAGGTGAAGTTCGACCGAAATTAAGAAAATGTAATTATTTTTATTACATTTGTAAACCTAGTATTTATATTGAATTCTAATGATTAAAATCGCAATCAGGTTTTCAATTATTTATAATATTTTGCCTAGCAAACACACAATTTTAAATTCACATTTATTAAATAGGTAAAAAGTCTGTGCAATATGCTCACAAACGAAATACATTAGTAAAACAATTTTATAGAAAACTAATTTCTTGTGCTGTCAAAGGGATTCAATATCAATAATTGTGAACGCTGAATAAATCAGACTTAGAATTCTCAAATTTGTAAATAATATACAATTCATATACATTGAGATTGAATACAAAATATTTTTATAAGAACAAAATATAAGCAATATTTTTTTGTTACAGTCTGATATAAAGTTAAAAGAAGATGCATTTTGTATCACAACCACTTTCCTAATAACTCCAGAGTCTAATGTAGCCGAATATGTGTTACAAGTATGTAGAGAAATAGCAGGTTTATAACTATAAATTTAAATTGTCAGGAATTAATACCAATTAACAATTACATTTATGAAGTAGACTTTCTTAAAGTGGCTATATATAAGTCTTAACAAATAGATATATTCCTTGAGGCATACGAATTCTCTGCTAAAACTTTGTTTGTCATAATCTAATTACTTTTTTTTACATAAGTCTTTCTACATATTTTAAATGATATGTCTAGTTGTAGAGTTTTGTCCCATGACCAAACGGAACCAAATCCACAAAACTCGACGGAGTCTAAAACTGTAAGACTACGTTAAAACGAGTTCGACCTCGCTTCAAGTAATTTAATCAAATTGTATTGTTGAATCAAAGCACAACTATTTACTCATTTTGTTGCCGACGAGCACTTCAAACCTCTATCTAAAGCTTAGTTTGTAAACTACTGTATTGATAAATATGATATTTTGGAATGTTTTGCCATATATTTTTATACAGAAAATCGGGTTTTTGATCACACGCATCGTTCGTTTTTCTCAAAGACTTTGCTTCGACATATTTCTTAGCACTAGTACTAGTTATTGAAATGCTGTATACATCCTTTGATAGAGGTTCTCGGAGGATGTTCGTGAATTATGGTCCTTTAAGGCTTCATAGCACAGGCAATACGGCTGAGTATATACCTACACCAAAACGTTACAAATACTTTAAGACGAATCGATAATCAATTAACGTCGCCAAAATTAGTACATTGATTAAAAACTATTTTAAATTCAATAAGAAATTCCTAAAGTACTTTCAAAATTTACAAAGTGAAGATATATTAAAATATTTTAATGACACAAACTTTTCCACGGCTAGTTGATCTCATTTAAAACGAAAAAAAAATGTAATCAAGCTTCACAAAGAAAACTGAACCTTGAAAGGTCATCCTGTAAGGTCAACACTTAACGAGAGATAATTAATGAAATCGCTTCATTACGAATGCACAAATGTAATAGGGTAGTCCTTTAGTCAAGTCTTTTAGATAAGCTTATCAGTATTATATACTTCACCGCTATGCCCGCTCAGTTTCCTTCCGTTGTATGTAAATGTTACTGTGATTAGGTACAGGACAGGGCCACTCACATCACAGGTCCTATAGGACTGAACAGTTTGTGTATCAGGGCAAAGAGTGGAGTGCAAAAGCACTTTAAATTTGTGAAACAACGTTTATCTGGACATGCGATTAACTAATCGTCAGGCGAGCAACTTTTATGGTTTTATTTTCTTATTACAAACTATGGTTTTATATTTCAAACGATATACGGAAGTTATATCACTTACGAACCTTCATCGTAGCCATGACTTTATAATAATAGTCATGAGGTGAAAATGGAGTTCTGTAAGAATAGAACTGCTTTTTAGAAGTGGCATAGTTTTGTAACGAGTATGTATAGAACAACATTTAGTGAGGAACTAAACTAAATTGACAGAACCACTCAACCATTTTGAAAACTACACGATATTATTATCAACACATCCGTGTGGTGACGAAGTAAGAATACAATATGTCACCACCCCAATCTCTTCCCATGGGTGTATGTCGTAGAAACCGACTAAGGAACTATGTGTATATTGCCTTTACATAGAAAGAAGGAAACTTGAAATTAAACCCTATACCAATCCGTCTGGCCAGTTAGTAGGCCAAGTATCCCTCCGTCACGGCAGGAGGCCCGTCCCTGCAGTGGGACTTTAATAGGCTGTTATGATGAAAAAGATTCATGGAACGTCGCAAGGTGCAAGGACGAAGCCTTTTCTGTTCTGATCTTAATCATTGTATCATTTTTACATGCTTATAGGAATAAAGTTATTTTACCAAATTATAATTATGAACAGTACCTACAGTATTGCAAATACGTCATTAAAGCTGAACCATTTTGTTTAAAAAATTATAAGATGTTTTTCCTCATATTATTTTTAAATTATATAACATAAAATGGTAAACAGAAAACTTTGTTTAAACCTATGGCTATAGTATTATCTCTGGCGATATCTGCATATTTTACTTTCAACATTTACTGATGCCTAAACATTCAAAGCTACCTTTCATCAAGGTGCCTAACAAAAAGTGTGTTCTCAAAATATTATTAAATCGGTTTGTAGGTACTTCGGTATATCGAACTGAATAATGTATTTTGTAAAAGTATCGTTTTAAATTTTTCATCGCTGTATATAAATTGAAATTGTACAGAATTTATGTTTTCGATAAAACTGTGTGAAGCCTTGTCTATCATTACAGGATCGCGTGAAATTATCAACGATATTTTGTACTTATTATTTTATTTTCTTTTATTTTGTAAATATAATTTATTGAAACTGTTAATATTGATGAATGCGCAACAAAAAGCGAGAGTCTGAATTCATCCAGTTTAGGAATCGCAATATATATTATAATGTAGGCATAATATTCCCTTTTATATTTTAATAAAAATGAATTAGGTTTTCTTACTTTTTCACTTTCGAATAAGATACGATAAAATATGTTAATGTGCAAAAATAATAGATAGTTATTCAATAATATGGCGAGGACTTTTTACCTAAGCCATTTCAGAACCAGTTTAATAACTTTAAGGACTTTTAGTATTACTTTCAAGCTATCTATAGAGGTGGAAGTATATGCGAGGAGTACTTTATGTAAATACCTTTATATGCTGAAAATAGTCTATAGTGAGCTTCTATAAGTTCTGTACTATAAAGGGTATGTCCAATGAGGCATTGTTCAGATCTCACCGTGCCGGGCGGACAGTAAAGGTGCTTGCTCAAAGTAAGTGCTAACGCGCCTTGACGAACCTCATTAGGCCTACGTCTAGATTGAAATATGCAGACGCTGTCTCTATTGCAAATGTTTTTTTCCTATATCCAGTTCAGTCCAGTTTAAGCTTAAAGATAAATATAGTCAAAAATAGAAAGGATCATGTCGACACACTTTTAGCGCTGTTGGTTAGTTTAGGCGTTAAATGAATGTGTAGAAAAAAAATGAATTAAATAACTCGGTGAATCTGCAGTAAATACAATATTTTCCAATAAATTTCACGTTGGGAATTAAACTAAGTACTAAACGTAATACTTATTACGTAATACGTAATGTCAATATCTAAATAATTACTCTCGGAATTCAAACCAGCTCTAATGCTACAACAGTAACATATATTACTGTTTACATTTAGTATTCCCGAAACAAATAACATCAGCCAATAAAAATATCACTCGAAAACTCTAATACTTTAGCTGAATGTTCATTTTGAATCTAAGAAAGAATGGTAAGTGTTAGTGAGAATAGAACCGATCTATATAATGGCAATGGTATCGAATGCGCTCTCGACAATATATTTGTTTGTCACGGACTCAACGGAGCGGACTCGATGCTGTTTTTGTTGCACATCTCACTAAGCTTATATTGCTAACATCCTTCTCTGACATTCAATGAATAGCTTTTGAATATTTGAATAAAAATCATTAAATTAGAAATGAGGAAATACGTATAATACAAAGTATTGAGTCCTCTTTTGGTAACCTCGCATAACAATGTAACCGCTTAAGATTCCCTGAAACATCAATTTCAAGAAATATTTAACTTACCGTTTGTGGCACAATTTGTTAGTAGCAAGAATATTATTTAATTAAGAAAAGTAGAAAACTTAAAGCAGTAACTTGAAACTTTTATTATTTTCCATATTTTTTATTTTACAATAGTCTTGTCATACGACCAATAGAAAAAGAAATCTTAGATGCTTCACCACCTTAACAAAAATGAGAATAATACAAAAAATGTAGGCTTTTCTGTTTTCAGACTTCTTATATAAAAAATTGGTGATATTTTCTATTTCACAAAATGGAAAAATGTATTTGAATTTTATTTTTACTTTAAAGAAGCCTTAAAAATGCAGCTTCTTTTTAATGATAACTAGCTCTATTGGCAAGTTTCTGTACTGTTTATAATATTTCAACCAGCGTTTGTGAACTTTCGTATAACATTGCAATTAAGCAATCTGATGAACTATATCATGACGTCAGATAATATATTCCACTACTGACACATAAAGCACTCTCAACAGTTTACCGTATCTGTATATGTACAGCAGATAATAATAAACAAAAGATCAAAGGGTGATTTTCCGCGTGAGCAGCATGTCACCGTCGTCAGTCGACTGTACTAACTCTACACGATACCTACTCCTACCACTAATTGGACCTAAATATAATACGAAAGGAAATTCGGTAGGTACGTGTTCCTATCTTCGTCAATTATTTTTGGAAAATCATAAAAATTCTCGGCCTCTGGAAATCCAAGATATTTTAAAAATGGTTTCAAATAACATGAAATTGATTTCAGGATAACAAAAAATGTTTGGCCAGTTCAGTAATACGAGTGCGGTTATAATTATTTTGCTTGTTTTCCCAGCCCACTATTTTGTGTATAGCACGCAGTAGCCAGAAACTCAGGGTCTACGCTTCTGAGGCATAATACACCAGATTCACTGACATAAGGCAAAAAATTATTGTAGAAGCCAACGGAAAATATCACTATAGACCTTTTTTAGATACAAAACACAAGCCAATGAATTAAAATAAATTAGGTATTATTTGAGATCTGTAATCGATAATAACCGATATTTATAAATATGCCCTTCACCCACATGTTGCTTCAATACACAATCAAGAGCTACAAAGTACGTAACAAAAAAATAAACACGTTTCATCACAATTAATGAAACCGTAATTTCCCTTCCAAAGGTTTTAGGTATCGAGTCGACATCGCAATCAATCATCTATTTAAATCGAAAAGTAATTAAACAGTCTCGAATCCAATGTTTGAAGTGGAATCATTCTCTCGTCAATGATAAGTACCGAATGATTGTAAAAAGGAAATTAATTTTGAATATAATTTCTGTAAAAGATATTTAGAAACAGGATTAAGTGTAAAGTTTATAATATAGACATGATGTTTTAATACAATATAGGTTAATTTAAAAATAGAAGTCAATAATATGTACTTGTCTTATTAGATTTTCACTTAGTAAAGACAGTTAAGTAAGCGGTTTGTACGACATTTGCGGAATGTGATAACGCCTTGTGTATTGAAAGTTTGTCACTACATAGAAAATAGTGATAGACAAGATAACATTAAATACGGAATACAGAAACAAATCAACAAATACCTTAAGGTAAAGGCACCTAACTACGAGGGGTTCTAAAAATGGCAGCAAATTCCGAGGTATTTAGAAAAACGGTTTTTTTAAGTGATTTACTAGTTATTTTGGTCTGCATGATAAAATAATAAATTAATAATTTATCTGTTCATGTTTATATCAACAAAAGAGAGTTTAGTGTGTTCACACTGTAGAATAATCTGTCATTTTGTCGCGGGAAGCGGTCTCGAAAGCACACGTCATACATTTGGGACCTTATGCACGTGAGTATTACGATTTGCCAAATAGTGTTTCACATGATAATTTTATACAATGCGAGTTTTTGTTAAGGTTGAATTATTGAAAGGACAATATTTTTTATCGAAAACACTTAAGATTTAAGTATTTTATTTGCAAATTAGCAAGAAAATAAGTGTTTAAAATACCACGGCATTAGATGCCAAATATTTTAGTGTGTTCCTAACAGCCGATGTATACCACGGAAAAACAAATTTAAAGACATTTACTTTTTTTTAATTTTCGGTGTAGGTTTTATGATTACAAAGTTTAATGTAATAGTTCTGACTTAATGAATAACTCATACATTTAATAATGTAATTCCGAGGTACACCGTGGCGTCAGATTCACTAATAATAGCAGATCAAAAATGACTTGTATAGGTACTTTCTTAATACGTTGTACGGAAGAAATTAGTGAGAACATTCGGTTTTTTAATCTGTTCTGTTAATATATGTATGTGCATTATATTTATCCACTATTTAATGTGCATAATATTAAAAAATCTTTTACTTTTTATTACTCGGAATTAGAAACTCTGATTTAAAAAAATAAAAAATAAAATAAAAAACGTTTATTACAAATTTAACATTTGGG
Source organism: Schrankia costaestrigalis (assembly GCA_905475405.1). Lineage (NCBI taxonomy): Eukaryota > Metazoa > Arthropoda > Insecta > Lepidoptera > Erebidae > Schrankia > Schrankia costaestrigalis. Next base: position 741,485 of record FR997827.1, read on the forward strand.
CTTAATATTAGTTTTTGCGGCTTCTACACTAAGCTTAGCTTGTCCTGTAGATGCCAGGAAACAATTACAAAAATAACTCCTTATCGCACCGTACAAAATAAACAATACAAGAAAAGAAAAAAAAGAAAATAAAAAGTTTGATTAGGCACAAATTTGGGCTTACAATTCAAATAAGTAGGTGTGGTGAGTGACTGTGTGTATGCGTGTGTGTTTGAGTATGTTCTTGTTTTGATATGGATTGCAGATGGGGGTTTATTCTCTAAATAAATTTTCTGTTTTGTCATAATCTAGGGTAAAAAGCAAAGTTTCCAAATGTTTTTTTGCATTTTTTGTTGTCATTGTTTTAATGTTTAGCTTGCGGCAGATTGTATTGTACAGGCGAGGCAACAACGTAGATGGATGTCGTTTTGCAAAAGTGGTTCGAGTTGAAGGTACCGGGATTTTGTAGACACGATTCTGTAGAAGCTGTTTATATTCAGCAGAGTTCAAAGTTTTCCGATGTGTGGCTAGAGTGGCCCTTAAAATAAACAGCTGTCGAACTCTTAGCACTTTGCAGTCGTGGTATAGTTGGTTTGTTCGGTATCTAAGTGGTCTTCGTAACATAACCTTAAGTACTGCCCTCTGGGCTCTTTCAAGTTCGATCATTGTGGATTTAGCTGTTCCACCCCATATTGTTATACAGTATTGCAGTAGTGATTGGGTTAGGGCCTTGTAAACTAAGAGAAGAGTATCTATGGAAGCTGAGTTTCTTAGGGATTTCATTATATAGATTGATTTCCGTGTTCGGGCAGCTAGATTTGAAATGTGGAGTTTATATGATAGATGTTCGTCCAGTATAACACCAAAGTATTTTAAGTTTTTTGTGCGGTCTATTGTGGGGCAATTGCAGGAGATCGGTGGTGAGGTGGCACATGTATGCAACTGTAGGGAAAGTGATGGAGGGGGTTCTGAAGCACGGGTTTTGTGGAACGCAATGTATTTCGTTTTCCCTATGTTCAGAGTCAGAAGATTTCTGCTTAACCAGCTCAAGACCACTCTTATGCCTTTTTTCTGCTTCTTCGCAAGTGTTTTCCCAGGTAGTTCCTTGAAAGAGGATGACGGTGTCGTCTGCGTAACAGATGATCTCTGCATGATTAATAGGGAGTTGCTGGATGTCACTTATGTAGATGAGGAAGAGTGTAGGACCAAGGATACTATCTTGAGGAACACCGAATTCGACTACCTCTTCCTTGCTGGTGTCCTGTCCAATGCGGACTCGTCGCTTCCTATTTGTAAGGTAATTCCGGAACCATTCTCGTGCTATTCCTCTTATCCCAGCCTTATGTAGTTTTTGTAATAGGATGGAAACTGAGACGGTGTCGAATGCTTTAGCCAGGTCGATGAATACACCTAGACATTTTTTGTTTTCATCTAAAGCTGTTGTTACAATTTCAGAGACGAGCGAGACCGCGTCTTCTGTCGATCTATTACGTCGGAAGCCAAACTGCCTGTCTGGGAGGAGCTTGAGTTATGATTTAGCATCCTAAAACGCTATTCCGATGTATTTACGTCGGAATAGGGTTATATGAGCACCTAATTGCGATGTATTTACATCGGAATAAGCTTACATGAGTACTTAATTCCGTTGTTTTGACCCAGTCATAGAGAGTATTGACCCTGTTTAAATACAGAGTGTTCTTTTTTTATATGCTTAGTACGCGCTTAGTAACTGAAAGAATACTAATCATCTATAGTACAAATACAATAATTGAAGTGTGCGTTTGTATTAATATTTTTTTTTACCTAATTATGAAACTACAGCAATTAAACTTATTTTTGTCTGTCAGTCTGCTTGTTTGAAGACTACATTTACAGCGTGTGTGTTTATGTAATTTTCTTTGATGTTTTATGTCTTTATTTTATATTGATTTTTAAGATTAAAGGAATAATATTTAAAAAAAAGATCTGATTTAACATAAATAATAAACACCTTTGATTTTTAAACATCATGTATGATTCTCCCTACATAGGTAGTTCCCTTTCTATTTTTATACTCGGAATTAGGATCCAAATGCATCGGAATTACGATTTTGTACATCGGAATTAGGCGCATCTTCTTTTTCGTATTTTTTTATATTTTTATTTATTTTATCTTTTTTAATAACTTTTCACTGACAAACTGCATATATTTTTCAAAAATTAGATAGTTAACGCTTCTGATAAAAATATAAAATTGTATACAAAGGCACGATAATTGCTTAATTTTTAATGTTCTTTCGTGTTTTGTTAAAAACACCACGGAATTAGGTGCCTTTACCTTATTTAAATCGCCTTTTAAGTTTAACCTTTAGACATAAGTAATAAATCTGTCAACAACATAATCAAACCTAAACCAAAATGATTTTACAAAAACCAGTAGATGTCCTTTCTTGTAGTAATTATGAAAATGCCGAAAGCGATTCTTGTCGATTCAGTACAAGAGCCTCGTTCGTAGATATTTTCTTTTTCCACAAACAGGAAGATAAACGTAATAATTTAGTACCGAGCCCTTACGTGATCTAATTAGAAGTACCTGCCTCTGACCTGCGGACGAAAAACATCCTCGGAGAGATTGTGAGATTGTGTCCACGCCACGAATAAAAGTTTATGTGAAAAATTATGATCGTTTTAGTGGAGTTGAGGGCGAGGGCTCTAATCCCTGGCGGAGTTAAATGTAATTGAATTGTACATATTAAACTAGTACTTTATGTATGAGTTCACAACACTCCTCTGTTTGTTACTAAACAACGTAGCGAAACACAAAATGTTTTTGTCAAATATAAAGTTTTATTAGATCATTTTAAGTTTTATAAATTTTAATTGAAAAACGTATTTATTGTCTAGATTAATCAGTACAATAACTCTCCTACGTACTAAATCAAACACACGTCAAACAGTATACTTAGTTATTATTCTCAAAATCACAACACAATTAAGATGTTTATGAATTGTTACTATAATTATTCAGTGTAGGCAATGTGGTATTAACCATAAGCCCACGCACACAACAATTTATGAGTACATTTATAACTACAAGATGACACTCTGTCGACTTTAATAGTAGGAGCAAACAAGTGACTTGTCAATATATACATACAGGGCTGTAATTAAGTCCGAACTAGCGACTTGTTGTCGCCTACTAACTACGTCACGAATTTTAAGTGAACTCTAGTCTGCTCTACAAAAGATTTTATCTTGTTCATTGCGTTCAGGCTTTATTTAAAAACAATAAGTTTGTAAAAGTAGGCAGGGCAGGGCACATAGCGCGGAGAACTGATAGCCGTTGGGGCAGAAAAGTTCTGGAATGGCGATCGCGCACCGGAAGGCGCGCGGTCGCCAGGGAGACCCCTAACACAGTAGAACGACGACTTGGTTAGAACGGCGGGAAGCAGATGGATGAGGGAGGCACAAGACTACGCAGGGTGAAAGCTGATATGGCATACGGCAAGTTTGTAAAAATATTTTTACTTGTAGCAAAATATAAGAGATTAGAGAGAAGACCCTGTACGCAGGGCCAGCGCGTACCACTCGGAAACGACGGGTATGTAGGAAGATATATAGATATGCGTGAAGACGAACCAATGCAGGTTTGTAAGTATCATAGTTCTTGGTGTTCAGTAGTTTCTGCCTACCCCGATTGGATTAAGACGTGAATATGTATATATGTTTTAGCAAAACTATAAATCTTTACTTTCCACAGCGCTTCCCAGCACTTTCAGTCCACTGCAGGCAAAGATATATTTCAGTTAGCGATCCTCAAAATAATATTCTGTGCTAATTAAATCTCCCTTATGTTACTTAAAGACACCCCTAAAACAGCATTCTCCTCACACATCTTTCTTTGATTACTGTGGCAGATATTTATTATTTTTTATGCATTGGTCTGGTAATTATTACAAAAGCATTATCAATAACTCGTTGAAATTTAATACTTAAACGATGTGATTATTTGAAGAATTTATTTTTATTGTATTTGATTTGCCAGGATCGTGATAAGTAGCGTTCTGTCGTCTCTGCCTACCCCGGACGGGATAAGGCGTGAGTTTATGTATGTTGACCATTACTAAATTGCGTAAAGCCTTAAACGGAGCCTGACAACCTACGTTGTATGTTGAAGTACTCCTAGTTTGAGTAAATTTCCAAGAACAAACCTTTTCACAATATTATAAAGTAAGAGCTACAACGTCACAGATTTAATTAATTAAAAAACAAAAAGGTTAAAGTGACCATTTTCTAATAATTAAATAATCGATAAAACAAAGTTGGCGGAGCTTAAAATTTTTCTTGTTTACGGCCACTTTAATTAATTAGAATTAGCTTTTTCTTTTATAATTTGAATGAATGAATATTAATAAATCCGGATTGCCTTTAACTTGTATCAACATTTAATTTAAATGCTAATTTTGTTTTGCTGTTATTTTTGTATATTTTGATAACAAGAGGATGTGGTCTCAGTATTTGTCGAGATATTAATGCGATAAAATATTATGAACTTATATAAATAGGTACTCGTAGCATTTTGTTTTCTATTTGCGTTAGAAGGCAGGTGCATATTTTCAGGGAGGTCTTCTTCTGGCATCCTTTGTCAACCAACAAAGGTATTCCAATAAACCAACCTACTAAAATCCACTGCCTTCTTTTACGTTCACCTGATAAGCGACGAGAGATTGACCAAGTCTCTCCACCCTTCCTACGGTTTTATATCTAACCTTTACCCTTCTCCTATTCTAGAAAATCCAGGGCTCCCAAAAGCAAATAGAAGTAATTTAAAGTTATAACAGATATGATGGTGTCATGGCCGCTAGCTAGTGACACGAGAGTGACGCCGCGCTTGAAACTAATTGCGTAGTTACAAGTTTAGCAAGTCCCAGCATAATCTACATAACGATCAAACTCTACACGTGGTACTTACTACAAGACATCACATATATGACGTGCCAATCATAAGCTGAGAATACATGTTTTAAACTTCTAGAGAAGATACGGAGTACAAGTATTTTACTCAATTTATTGTATCTTTAGGTACTTCGTACACGCCTGTCTGAAAAAACGTTGTAGAAATATTATACTAGTGTAGATAGACTACTGAGAGTTTACATCTAATCATGTCCTCAACAGCTATGTAGTTTAGTGGTAGTTCTTTATAGATATTTTTACTGTAAAGAGTAACAGTAAATATTTTCTATACCAATAGGGTATCTTAGGGTTCTTATAAGTAAGTATACAAAGCTAAATGCTAGTAGCTTCTAGGAAAGCAGAAGCGACGGGCTAACATTGCTATAGAAGAAAATCTGCCTATAAAATCTGTATCAATCCGCCGAGCCAGTTAGTAGACTTTTTTATGAAGGTGACCCGCCCCGTTGCGAGACCAAACTGAGATAAGATTTATAATTTAAAAAACCTTTCTCTCATTTTAATAAACATTTAGTAGAGAATATAACAACAAAAGGCCAGTAGCCTAAATACGTATTTACATAAAGTTTTCTCTCAAGATTAGTGAACTGACCAGAAAACCTTTAATATAATTACATTTCACTCGAAAGATCAAATTGTTTATAAACAAGTATAACAACAACAGCATTACGACGAAGTTTTCAAACATTGTTAGCTTCCCACCACTCGGGAACTAATAAAATATAATCGTTTTCCACGTGAACTGTTGGGATAACTCCTACTTAAGCAATAACTTGAACAGCTGCCTATCACAATCCACAACTACGAGTACGTTACAAGCGAAGCGCTCATACAGCTACTACATTGTGTGCCACGAGTATTGTGCATTGAATGAATTCTTGTTAATGCTAGAGTAACACGTAAAGTGTCACAATATTGGTAGAATTTGACGCTCAAAGTGATTAACAATACAATGTTGTGTGACATATTAAGCGTGAGAATCAGCTGCACTAAATTTGAAGTATTTGTATCAAAAGATACTTTCATGTTTGAAGTATTTGTTCTAAAAACATGCTGATCTCAGTTATGGGTTTAAATCGCTACCTTCTTTGCTGTGTTTTGCCCTAGTTCACTATAAAATAGCAAGTCGTCATTTTCTTAGTCTTCCTGATGCTATTAAGTACTACAAATAGGTACAAATGGAGCTTTCTATACTACGAAAATTAAAGAAGAATAAAATTACAACAGTAGTGAGTTTTAAATCTGTTGGACTAGATAAAAACTATTGTATCCCTATGAGATTGACTTGACCTATGTACACACTAGATTTCTGGTCCAAGCTGTGTAAAGTCACTATAGCTATAGATATAAAATTAAATTGACAGTCATGCTCGCCTCCAGGCTAACTAACAAAGCAACTGATTAAGCAAACAGCAACCGATGCTCTCTGTAGTTTAGCTGGTTTCCAAAGAAGTGTACGCTATAACCATACACATACTGTATTGCAACTCAAAGTTAACTGTGTATTTTGGAATTTGTTTTATCTATACAATAAAAAAAACTATAGTATTTAATCGTTAAAGTTTCATATTTAAATCTAATTTCTTCTAAACGATCCCCTGACCAATTTTACACGCAAAACATTTCCACACCATAAAAAAGATAAAATAATTTGTAACTTTTTCAATTTAAATCCATTTCCCTAATATCTTAATCTGTATTCAGTTTAATTTATACCGCATTTCAAAGTAAGTAGTAAAATCAAAATCCCGAAGATCGAGATGTTTTTAGAAAGTCTGAAGGATATTGAATGTTGTTTAAATATCGAAATTTACATCCGGATTTAGAATATTTAGCATAATGAATACCGGTATTCAGCTACGTAGCCGTGGCTGTGAGGCTTCGCACCGAGCGCTGCCCTGTGTAGGTAGCGCGGGATATTACAGTGGGTTTTATGCGGAGTCATTCGCGCCTCTCAAATATTAATAATTTCAATACGTGTGCTCTTTGTAACGGGTAAGGGTGTCGTACACAACGCGCCTTCAATGAGCTTACTCGGGGAGGTGAGAACGTAATGTTGTTTTTCTTTTATGTTGCTTTAGTGATTTGGTTTATTCCACTAAAGCCTGTTTTGTGAGAGACTTTTACATTTAGCGTATGAATAAAACAGTTGACTCTTTAACAAACAACGACTTGCGATATACTTACGTTACTTTTTAACTTTTGGTATGTGGAACAAGCGTATGCCGTGTTTGTTTAAATGTTTGTTTGTTTCGGCACGAGTTCACTGACTCTATATATCATTGGAACAAGCTGGGCACGTGTTTTCACTGAGATTATGTTTTTATTCGTCACAATGGGTCTCTTGCTCACGAGTCTTTACTTGTCTCTCATCTCTTAAGTTAGGTGTATTCCTTTTCTACAATATAATTATTTCTACAATATAAAAATATATCTTTAATAAAAATTATCATTATCATTATTGTATAATGTTATTCGATTCAACTCCATCAAGAGAAGTTACAAATGTAATAGGTGTCATGGCGTCACGGTAACAATTGTAACTGATCTAACAAAACGTTCATATTAATTGACAACAATTTGAATCATTACATCGAGAACAGTTTCATGTGAGAGTGACACAATCAATATTAATTATCTACGTACGAGTTAATGTGTTCAAATTGTGTGGCTTATTTAAAATTCCGCAAGGAAATTGGCAAAAATGTGAGGCTAATGGCACTTCGGTGTCGATCCGTTTATCACCTCTACGTTTCAGGTGAGTTTGATTTGGTTTTATAGAAAGTAAGAGACCCATTACGTTCGGAGTTTAAAGATGGCAGTTTTGAGAATTTAAAGAGAGCAGAATATAAGTCTGAAAGAAAAAACCATGGAAAGTTAAAGAAAAAAAAAATTAGCAAATCAATGGGGCGATAACTAAATTGTTAAAAAAATACTTTATACAAAGCTGGTAATAACTCTTCTTGTAACTAAGGTGTTACAGTTGTACATATTATACAAAATGGGAACAGGATAGGTAAATATCATTCGTATAACATAGTTAGGCCTTAAAGTAGATTCAAAAGTGTCAAAATCTTTAAATTACAATACAGCTCAGTTTAAGTACTAAAAATCTCTTTAATTATATACTTAAAACCCCGTGCAAGACAAAATTAATAGCTATAATTAAACACAAATTAAATGTAACACGTTGTTTAAAACAATGGCGTGGATCGGGACCCCTGCCGACAAGGAGACAAGTAGTTTGGTATTCATGAACTGACTAATTACCCCTACACTTGCGAGAGAACACCCTCTAATAACTGACAGAGACTTTGTTATAAGTAACTGTACTATATGTACTGCTTAGTACTTAGTATTTATTATTATTGTATGACGGAAATCCGTGTGGTGACGGAGTAAGAATACAGTGTGTCACTACCCCATCTCATCCCATGGGTGTCATAAAAACCGACTAAGGGACTATCCGTCAATATTATTTCTACGTAATAAAAAGAAGGAAAACTTGATATTAAACCCTATACCAATCCGTTTGGCCAGCATGGTATTAGAAGGCCAAGTATCCCTACGTCACTGGAGGAGGCCCGTCCCTGCAGTGTGACATTATTGGGCTGTTACGATTATGATGAAGGAAGTAAGTTAGCTACTATTCGCGCATGTACGTCACTATGAAATCCCAACTTTACAAAAAAAATATCTTATGATTAAGTGAGTTACTTCACTCAAAGGGAGTTTATTAAAATACATCGTATAACTGGGTTCCTCAGGCGTAGTATGTGTGACTGTGATGACTTTCTATATAGAAAAAAAACCCTCGCTCGTCTAGCTTCTATATTACAAGAAGTGTTTTTAAAATTATCTGTCTAGACGTATTGATTGCAGGTTGATTAATGATGCAGTAGGCTGATGATTATAGCACGAGTCTTCCTTATGACTTCCATTTTTCGCTGCAATATCAATAAGTACATGCGGAGTTTATTTACCAGAATTTATAAATAAATAGAATATTCAGATAATTTCTTGCTACGCCTCACACTCACAATAATTTTATTATTAATATAAATAAATACATTAAAGAAAACTTTTGTATTTCTTTAAAATATTAAATGCCTTGAATAAAACTCATTGCCAAACAATCGCTATATCTACCACTAACAAAAATGCTAATGGCTATATTTTCTTTTAACATAAAAACCTGATTTTAAGAGCAACAAACTGTTTTCTGAGCGACCGACCCGAATTAACTATTTAAAAGGCTTTAAGTGTAGGTGCAGATATTTAAAAATGCACTCACTACCCCTGTACTAACACTTCTGCTTTATTTGTAGAGCACTAGCAGCTCTGCACTAGGAAAGCTAGTAGTTCGTATATAATGTAGGAAACAATAAAAGCCACAGAACGATCCCACTTGTTCTTACAACTATTAATTTTAAGTAAACTCGTGTTAATCCTATCGACTAGGTTGCGCCCTTGTAATCTGTTAAAACTACTTCGAGACATTGAACAGTTTGAATGTAGTTTAATGTTTTACAATTTTCTTATTAGTAGGTATATGTCGAAAATACCTTTAAAATTACACTAGGGAGAAAAACATTTTTTTATTTATCTTATTTGAAACATACAAAACTATCACACCATATCCGCCATAGAACATAGCTATTCAAATATTAACATATAAAGCAAAAAATAGATTTTCCTCAGCCTCAATGGCTGAAGTACGTAACTGAACCAACATTTCCATATAAATAGTAAGAACGTCACGTGATCAGATCACCTCTCAAAATAGATATACACGACGTAAGTTCAAAACGTCAACAAATTGTCAAGATCTATTTGATTTCCTGTTCACAATTTCTATCAGAATCTTTTACAAATACATATTTATAAGCTATCGCAGGAAATTCTGTAAAAATATGCGTTAAATGTTGAAACTGGTTGTAGAATATCAGAACCGATGAGATATCTTAAGAAAATTATTTGAAATCTACTCGCAATCCGCAGTAATGTTTCTACGGACTTGATATTTATAATTAAAGTAAGCTGTAAGCTCAGCGTGTATTTTCTCTTTAGGAGTAAGGAAATCAATGCTCTATTTAATCTGTAGTGACAGCTTTACCGTTTTGCACTATTACATTATAAAGTGTGTATAATGATTATACACTTTTAAAGACTTATAAGGTAGTATTTAATCTTATAACCAGCACATTAAATGTTACTATCAGAATCTTTGTAAGGCTGAAACTTCAAGAGAGGCGTGAAAAAGTATCAGTTAAAGTTGCCAAAATGGCGACCTTAAATATGTTCCCAATTATTATTGCAACTGACATGGCCATTATCATTCATAGACTATACTCATTGCTTACCATCAGACAAAGTAGGCTAGTGAAAAACACGATGTTTATTAAAAACTTCTTTTTATCTCCTTTAATATTGAATAAACAGTTTAATATTTGCCGAACAGCCATCAATATATTTAGTTGTGAAGGGGCAACACTAATTTAAGCAAAGTCTCTTAAGTATATTACATTATTATCCTTTAAGAGAATAGTATAATATCTGTGCCTCGAGCAAATCTAGCCTAAACAAGCAAACGAAATAATCGATGGAAGCAAATATTTACTCTTAGTTAGGTAAATAACCTTCTTATACATACAAAACTAACTGGTAACTATATGAAGCAAAATATAAGATTAGGTTACGAACAAAATCTGCCTCCGATACTAATTTATGTATTGTTTGTGTATGATTAGAGGTTATAACTCTGTTGTGATTGGTCAGTCATCACTTTTGTTTTGTTGTTATTCTATCAGCTTTTAGAAACTAATTTGATTACAATATATTGCCATAAATTGGTGTTAGAAATAAGTCGATAGCTATAATTATGGGGTATTTTTAAAACCAGTATTTTTACCACTGATAGTTCCTTGAATTTGATTGTATGTACGCCTGCCTAAACAGTATGACGTTAACGATGTGCGGCTGCTGTCCACTTGTTTTGGTCTCGAATTGAGACCAAAACATGAATAACAGATGTGGTGGCCAATGATGACATCGTAATGTTGCTAATATCAAAGCTATAGATTATAAGGGAGCTGTTTTATTGATAATAGTTAAGCACTCACACAGCTGTAAACATCTCGACGGCTTATAGTCCAGTAAACGAGTCCTCAAAATATGTGTCTAGATGGAAAAGTCGAAAGCAGAAAGTTTGACTTAGGGGCCTTGTTTGGACTAGTTAGGAGACAAACATACTAAAAGTCCCCGCCCCTCCGACTCAAGCGGTTATATGTTTGTAAATGTGTAAATTTATGTATCCTCAAATCTAAAGTCACAGCGAGAAAACTTATGAAAGCAATTTAATTATGACAGACAACGTAAGTGTAGAACACATTTTTGAAAATCGGCTGGTTTTCGGAGCGCATAGCAAAGCAACTATTTGAGATAGAGAAAATATATCAATAGCAAAGATGTAGAAAATTTTATTAGGTTTCCTTATGTAGTACAATAAAATTCATAGGACGCACCATTTTTGAGACCTAAGCCAAAAACCAAAACACGGGACCTTCTTTCCTCCCCCTCCCCTCGGGCTCAAGTCGGAGGGGCGGGGACTTTTAGTATGTTTGTCTCCTAACTAGTCCAAACAAAGTCCTTAAGTCATACTTTCTGCTTTCGACTTTTCCATCTAGAATCATTCGTTGCCTGGAGTCCTGGTAAAAAAACATACAATAAAAACTCCTTTCTCTTGCGGTTTCCTAGTACTTGAGAAAATAGCGCGAGATGTAAGCTCAGCTCATTAAGAATTAATTATAACAATAAATTCTGTTGGCCCGTGCTGCCTATTAGCCAGGGTCAGTGAACTCACCCCGGCCGTGGATAAGCCTTATCTGAATACCGACGGTAAGCAAAGTCGTTGAACTTAGATCTCTTTTTGTTCATTTTAAATGAACAATTACATTTAAATAACTTTATTTAAACTTGTACAGTAGTGCCACGTAGCTTATCTCTAGAACTTAATAAGCAGCTCGCTTGAAATGTACGAACATTATGTCTCATGAACTTAAGATGTCGTGTACTATTTTTGTAATTTTTTCGATTTAAAGACAAGTCCTGCAAAAATTATCAACTCCTGTTTTGTAAAGAGCCCTTTGCAGACATGAAATTAAAGATAACAAAGGACACCCTACAAGCCCAAAATTAACGGCATGGCTACTTAACCGGGTCTCGATATTCCAATTTATCCTTCGCTTTGTAGAACTTCTTTTAGGCATCGAAAAGAATGAAAGACAATGGTGAAAAATAAAAGCTCGAGACATGATTTAAACCTGCATCTTCTTTGTATTCTGGTAGACCCTTTGACCCGAGACCTTGTCTTATTGTTTCCAAATTTTTCCTTGCTTTCTACCAAAAATCATTAACTCTTGTAATTGAAAATGAAAATGATAAAATATTTATTAATATAAGACACGTTAGTGACATTTATGAACGTCTGCGTTTTATAGTGATCACATAATGCACATCTAACTTAATGGCTAAGTTTACTGAGGGTTCGGAACACGACCATGTCAGAGAGAAACTGCTGGGTTCATATCGTTTTTTTTTGGTGATCACTTCACAAATATTATTTTATTTAGAAAACAGGACAATTCAGATCCAAGCCAGGATCGTCACCATATCAACTCGGGCCGGTATTATTTGTATAAAACTCCTTACAGCACACTAATCGGAATCGTAACGTAATCGGATTTTTGGCATTTGACACTGAGGAAAAAGGCGAGGCGGTGCCGATCCCTTTACATTTTAATATACTGTGCTACGACCTAGCTAGCCTGCATAGCAGAAAATTCGAAGCACCATCTATGACGTTATATAAGAACACTTAAAAACAGTAATTACAAACACAAAAATACTATTTAATATTACAGCTTCTTGCTAAGTATATTTTAGCTTTTAGATAAGTAGTTTGAATGGCTGACAAGACGATATAAATAACTATCATCAGTTAAATATAGCTTAGTATTGTTTTGTTAGAACTTTAGTGTAGTAAGAGTCATGTCAATAATTAGTAAAATTATAGTACATCAGCACAATGTAACGATTCAATATAAAGAGAAATATCAATATTTCAAATGTAAAGAAAAACAGTTAATTCAGTTGAGTCGGGCTGTTGCCAAACATCGTACAAACTTCACAAAGTAACCGTAAACTTCCAACTGCTTCAAGCTGTAAAATCAAATTACTTTAAAGGCACGTAACATTTAAATTAATTATATTAATAATTGACTTTTCTCTCATTTTGTTACTGACAGCCTTCACAGAAATCTTACAAGTGCTGCGTTGCATCTGTCTTGTCTTAGTAAGTTAAAAATTAGATTACATTTTCATATGAGTTAAGGTACATTAATCTTTTATACCAGCCCCAAAGTCACCCTACAGAAGGGACGTTTTGCCTACTAACACCATGGTGACTAGGTACAATTTTAAGTCAGGTTTTTCATCTTTTGTGGTAGAGTTGAATGTGCAAATTATTATTTAGTCAGCTTTTAGGATAAAATAGTTGGTGCCATTTTGTTCCCTTGCTCTCCCACTACAAGACAAGCTTTAAAAAATTTAACAAATCTTACACCAGCTCCTCTCTATGAGAAATATATCAAAATATTACTCAAAGTTAATATAAGGTACGGCAATGGAAGTTCTAATAATATTGCTATTTTAACAAACATCACGAATTATTGATTATTTCTAATAATTACAGAAAAATGGCAATCTTAATAATCTTTTTTAAATGTAACAAAAACCAAACTAAATCAAAATAACAAGACGAGAAGGATAGGAATAGAACTTAGAAGATTATGTAGTGGATTTAGATTTTATAGGAAACGTCCATGACTGTATCGAGCTAGATGGATAACCTGAATACATTCCAGGAATTAAGGCAATGGATGCTGGTCATAAAATAGCTTCACTTCGTTATCAGTTTGTTGGTTTACCTCACCTATACGTTGGATCCCGAGTGATTCCTGAAAACAATTTGTAAATGCAAACCACTTGAGAGGCTTTATCGAGTAAATTGTGGAGAGAAGTATAGGAATTAATTGTTTTTTACAACAGTAGAAGGACATATTTATAAGGAATGCTCTGCTCAAAGCATTTATAGAGTCCTCGAAACATGTATAAATAAATAATTCGTTTATTTTCCCGTACAATTTGACTATAAATAATACATTACATGAGGTTACTATATAATCTGTGAAGGACTGGTGTCTGAAATGGGTTTAGAAAACCTGTGCCATAAGTCACCAGGCTGTATAGTAGAAGATGAAGCAAAGGTCGTTAGTCTTCACCTTTCGTTATGGGAAAAATAAAAATTGTAACTTTTAGTTACTCAATTAGATTGTTCTTAATCTAAAATATCTAACCCTACATAATCACAGTGAATCATTGCGTTCGACTCACAGATATAGTTAGACACAGCACTAACGAACAATTTGGTGGCTCTAACCCCTGATCGTGTATCAAACACCCACACATTTATCCAAAACACAGTCCACGCCCACTGCACTAAATCTAATTAACCTACATTTCCACACTTTGGTTCTTACGTGAAATATACTTAACTACTACTAGTACTATTCACTATACGGATACGATACTTTACTGAGTACTGAGTAGTTCGAAATTGTATTTATTTATTCTGCGGTGTGCATGCTCTATTCGACGAATCAAATGGTTTCCGAAAATGTTAAAGTTCTTATTTAGAAAAGGGAAAACAACAGAGAATAAAATAAATATATTAAAAAAATTAGACGTGTCGAAAGTTCTCTACTTAGTATGAACATAACGGGTTTAGGCAGAGAAGAGAATAAGGTGGGCAGTAATGGTGCTGACGCGTTTTCATCTGTCACGGCTATGAATGACCCTGCCTATCTGTCACACAATGGACTCTGCCCGGCTACAAGGAGAGTTCAAGGAATATAAAGAGTCAGGTATCACGAACGAAAACATCTACAGCAGCAGCTTTATGTGTCATTTATGTGTAATTAATCAAGTCTCTCTTTTACAAAACACAAGAATTATAATTTATCTTTAAGGGCTGTCATTCATTCTTGCAGAAGATAAACCCAGCCAACTTGTTTCGTGTTACTGCACAGCAGTTTTATCTTGCGACCATCAGACAGTTGAGACAGACAGAATGACAGTCACGTTGACGGACAGAATCAATCATAAGTTTAAAACAAACACTTAGGTCTATGGTTCGTAAAAAAATAAGTGCGCAACTTAATTTAATAAAAGTTTATTGCGGTATTCTAAAGTAAGAGGCGCGTAAACCTTATAGGACACTTCGCCTTCATCTAAATCTTTAAAAGCCTTGAATAAAGAAGTTATGAATTTTACAAGTAAAGATCAGAAGTCTTATGATAAATTATGAATACTACTCAAATATTTATAAGTAATAAAAAGTTTACTTAAGTATTTGTAAAAATAGGCTTGGCTTGCTTACCCTTTTGGCTGTCACCAGAGCAGAGTGTGGCCGCGGAGCAAAGAAATGGAAAAATATTAACCAATAGAATTGCCCAAAATCTCTGCATCTACATTTACTATCAGAAGACTGTCGCCTTTAGTTAGTTAGTAAATAGCATTATCTTTTCGTGTCTCCAACACGGCCCGCCTTTAAAAGGTCTCCCACTATAAAAAGAAAATATTTATCTTTTGAAATTTTCTTAAAAGTGAAGACGACGCGACGCTCCTGTCTAAATCTGTAAACAATATGAATCAGAGATCAGAAGTTAGTTGTTTTACAAAAGTTTGTTTTTGTTCTGAACTTAGTACTTTTGTATAATAGACGTTGAGTCCTAGCAACATTGACAATACGACATTTTGCTTCTCTTAGAACAGCTTTTAGACTCTCTTAGTTTTATTTTTATTTATTTTAAAACAGAGTGCTTTATGATAATGTCGTTTCTGATTTAATTTGATTGGTTGTTTTTTCATGGGCACTTATTGAAATTGATAGATTTTAGTCTTTGTAGTTGTTTTAGTTTAGATAAATTAAATAACAAAGGCTTCTAAAAAAAGTAACATTGAGCTGATGTCAATTACATTCTATTTACTTATCGAAATAAATTAAATAGTTTTTAATTAACAAGTTTTCGATTTATTTTTATAAATAACAGCAGACCTAAGCCTTAAGTCATTTAATTACTAAGTTAATACAAAATAATTTAGCTTTTTAGTAGCAACATTTTACACGACACACTAGGAACAAGACATTTTAAGCATCTCAAAGTACCCCTCACAGCCAAAGTCACAGGCAGTAGGCTAGTAGGTATGTAATACTTTAAAACACGAACTTAAAAATAATTTTCCAACTATAAAATACAATGGCTACTTCATTAAAATAAATCTAAAACGTTTTATTATCCAACTCAAGAGCAATTTATAACAAAATCACTTGTGCGTGTTAAATCCCCGACTATTTTAAAATGCTTATTGAATGTAAGCCTACATTTACTTTGGATGATAAATTACTGAGATTTACTTAGATATGAAATAAGTTAGTTGAAGTAAAGATGCGTGACAAGTTTACCTAATCCCTAAATCCCATTTGCTCTGTCATGTAGAGCGTTGATCTTTGAACATTGATCACGGGGAGGTAATCAACTAGGCACAGATTTTCTATTACAAACAAATATCTTGTTACACCTAAGCTTTTGTAGTTTTTTGTTAAAGTGAGCTGAAAAACTGTTTACTATTTCATTACTCTGAACTTTTTACTATTTTTCGTTACAAAACATTGCTTTTGACACTTTCTTAAACGGCTTTTGAAAATTACCACTTAAACTCAGAACTTGTATATTCTTTATACATAGTTGTAGAAAACATTTCATAGTCGGTTAACTTAGGGAGGTTTAACTATTGGAAAGAAAATAAACTCAGACACAAATTTTAAACACTATCTTCACCAAAATCAGTGTTTGTTAATGTCCCATTGCAGGGTCAGTCCTCCTATAGTGACGAAAAAAAACAAAGTAAATATTAACACGTATGGCGACGTTAAATATTGACCAAATAATATACCTGTCAGTTTAACCGAGGGACCAAAAAAGGGTTACGAGTTTTCATTACGAGGCTAGATTAGTTTTTATAGAGCTACTTCAACGAGATCCATTTTGACCCTCTTGAGGTCATTTACTTGATTATTAAATGTTACATGTTAGTAGTGAGCTCATATAGGTGTTAGAAGAAACGTAGTAACAGAAAAAATAACCATTTACTTTATAAATCAGCGCTGTTTCGGCAGTAATTGTTTGAGATGGAAAACAATTAGATATGGCTTTTTGTATAGAATAGGTTGTCCTGCAAAGTTTTTGTTATTAAGATGGTTTGATAAACAAACGTGTCTGTTAAGTTGGTTTTTATTACTTGTATGATATAAAACATCCACAAATTGGCATTAGGTCTTGTGTCAAGTTTTCTTCATTTCGTAACTGTTAAGTATTAGTCGCTTACTCTCCTTGTATCACTCCATCTTATCAGAATGGTAACACTCGTATTCATAGTCCTACACCACAGAGTTAAATTTTAATAACAGTTAGCAAACTAGAAATTCATTTACATACAAAATATTTTCATATTTTTTTTAGAAGTAAATACAATACAAAATAGTTGGCGTACTCCTAATAGTTGCGTGTATTAACGCAAGAAAACATCACAAAGCTTTATTACATAGTACGCAATATAACCTTCAGTAACAACTAGTATAAATATAAAACATATTTAATGTGTTCTAAAGTTTAATCTAAACTAGTAAAGCACGACAATAATTTACGAGCTCGTCTTACATACAAAAGCCATGATTAAATAACATATTAAGGGCCCTACCGCCCACTAATCCCACAAGTGGGCAAATCTGGGAAGTCGTAAACGTCGTTATGATTTTAGTAGGGCGAAGTAATTAAAACACATGTTGCAGCGACATGACGTGAGCGTGTTATAGTGTTTGGAGACCGAGGCGAGGAGGCGTATATCGTTTACGAAACTCGTGGTATACTCTTGATAGGTTTTTGTGTGACGCGATTATCACACGACATGGTACAGTGTGTGAAGAGTTGATCGCTTTTAAAAAGATTAACTTGATGATAATAATCTATACATAGTATAAAATAAAGTCGCTTTTTCTGTTCCTTTGTCCCTTTGTATGCTTAAATCTTTAAAACTACACAACGGATTTTGATGCGGTTTTTTAATAGATAGAGTGATTCAAGAGGAAGGTTCTTATGTATAACACATGTATAATGTAGTAAAGAAATCCATATAAATTTAGAGATTTCTAAAGTAATTGTCTAATGATGCTGTATTTAAACGTTGTTTAAGAACAGTCTGTAGTAGGTGCCCGTGCGGAGACGGGCCAGGTCGCTAGTATCTAAAAAGTGTAAGCTATAAGGAGATGAATTTAACAATAAGAAGTGTCACTTTAAATAACGACCAAAGCGATTTAGCAGGACCTACATTTGTGGTATTGTTAGGCACGTGTTTTGTTTTTCTTACCATCGGTCCTTCAAGCGAGGCGTAAAAAGCTTCTCCTCAGGCAAAGTGTACAACGGAGTGTAGTCATTTCATGCCCGTCATCCGTTGTTCTTACTGCTATTCTAAAAACTCATTAAAACAACATATTCTTCAACATCAATATTCTGATAACAGCGCCGCTTCTCCTTAAAAATTCACAGTAGAAGTAAGTATTTGTAGGGAATGCTCTGATAAAAGCATTTATAGAGTCCTCGAAACATGTAGGTGTAGTAGTAGATAAAGCAAAGAAGATCGTTAGTCTTCACCTTTCGTTATAGGAAAAATAGAAATTGTTATAAAAGTTACTCAATTAGATAGTTCTTAACATAAAATATCTAACCCTACATAATCACAGTGAATCATTGCGTTCGACTCACAGATATAGTTAGACACAGCACTAACGAACAATTTGGTGGCTCTAACCCCTGATCGTGTATCAAACACCCACACATTTCTGCCGTCCTTTAACTAAAACCACGTTAACCCCAAAAACAGATTTTGTAGAAAACCGCAAAAAACGCGCGAATTATTATTTCTAGAAAACTGTTATACATAGATCAGTGATTGTTAGACATAATTAAAACACATGTTTCCTAGCATAATTTATGATATATACATCCATAGAAATATAATTTAAATTATATTAAAACAGGGTTTTTTTGGTTTAGTCAAGCATTTTAAATATATATTATTCTTGATTACCGTACTAAAACGTCGCTAACCTACACTTAGAGACTTTTTAGTCAAGCATTTTAGTTAAATATATTATGGTTCGTAATGTTTTAAAGATTTACTCTAAAATGCTTATCTATAAACTCGCTAAGTCACTTAGCTGTTGTGTAGCTTAGATTTTTCTAATATTTACACATTGTTACCTTTCATAAAAGAAGTTAAGGCACTTATACGTCTTTATAGCTAAGTGTTTTTGCAAAATTTAAAAAAAAGTAAAAAACTTGCGCTTTTTTACTAAGCTAGAAAAAGGCTACTCTTACTTCGATAACTACTAGCGTTTTTATAGTTTAGCATTTAATATTAAAAAAAACTGGGAAAACAAATAAAATGCATTACCAAAGTTAAAATAAATTTTAATCAAAGTTTAAAAAAATCAAAGTTTCTCTCTTTACTTAGTTTTATTTATAAAACATTTTTATATCAAAATAAATCACATGGTATCTTTGTAGGTATTATTAAATATTAATAACATATTAAGTAACTATTATGTCACATAAAAAAATAAAAAACAACAGTATTATACTATCCAAGCTACACTAAATTATTGAGATCTCAAAATTAGCACTAGACACAGTCTTGATTAATTCTTTTTAAGATTTTCTTAACTTAATGTCCAAGACAGTTTATAGAATATAATAAAGTTATTTTAAGGCTCTCTGTATTGCCATGTAGGGCCAATTTGCGTTTTAACAACAATAACATTTCAATCACACAGTATTACTTACCTACACTAACTTAATAATAATAAAAGACATCAAAAATTGTTTTAATCACAGATTTTAAGGAACTTTGTGCTCAATATCTTAAACAGACATATCCTTAATCAATAAAGTAATCCAACATAAAATTTTTGTTTACAAAAAGACTAACATAAGAATTCTTTAAATCAATAAAATACTCTCACATAAAATCAGTTCTGTTTATGTACCTAATCTAATCACTTATTATTAAAACCGAGCTCTACCTTATTAGATAACAGTCATCATTAAAAAAAAGAACAACAGTGTTCTATAAAATATGTAGGAACGCTCAACGCCCACATATTCATAATTATGTTCAAAACGAAGATCCAGCTAAAGCCTGGAAATTCTTAAAGTCACTAGGAATTGGTAAAACTCAACAAAATTGTCTCCCTTACGATATTAACCTTAACTCTTTAAATAATCACTTCTCAACATCGTCGTCCAATTTTGATAGGACAAAAAAATCTATTACTTTACATTCTCTTTCATCTTTACCATTGCCTGACTATTTTCCCCTTGTCTTTTGTCAATTTTCTGCTTGTGATGTTAAGAAGAGTGTATTGACCATAACTTCCAATGCAGTTGGTAGTGATGGTATAAGTCGCAAAATGATCGTACCAATTATTGACGAGATTGCACCGATAATTTGCCATATCTTAAATTTCTCCATAGCCAGTGGCGTTTTCCCAACTTCTTGGAAAGCAGCCCAAATAATTCCTTTACCCAAAATCAGTAAACCCTCATCTTTTTCTGACTTCCGTCCTATTTCTATTCTCCCTTTTCTTTCTAAAGTCTTTGAACGCTTAGTGTACTACCAACTTAAAACTTTCCTTTCTGATGCTAACATTCTTAACCCTTTACAATCAGGTTTCCGACCTGGTCACAGTACTACTACAGCGTTAGTGCATATCACTGATGATATTAGATTAGGCATGGAAGAGGGTAAAGTTACAGTTTTGGCTCTCTTAGACTTCAGCAACGCATTCAACACTGTTGATTTTGAAGTCTTGCTTGGTCTATTACACTCTCTTAACATATCTCCAAGAGCGATTGACTGGTTTCGTAGTTACCTGTTCGGTCGTCAGCAGCAAATTTGCGTAGATCAGCTACGTTCCTCTTGGTGTAACACATCTGCTGGCGTCCCACAGGGCGGCGTTTTGTCTCCATTACTCTTCGCAGTTTTTATTAACTCTATCACGAATAAATTACTCTCTTCCTACCATCTTTACGCAGATGATTTACAAATCTATACGCAAGCTCCTGCATTAAACCTATCAGATGCCATAAACAGGATAAATCAAGATTTTATAAATATTTGTGACTGGAGTAAATCATTTCGACTAAGAGTTAAGCCGTCCAAAACGCAACTAATTGTAATTCTCAATTCTCAATTCTCAATTATTTATTGCGTTTCACAATGTAAATAAATAGATATAATGGTTTAACAGAAGTATCAATTGTGAACCCTGTCGGGCACAGCAACGTGTAGAAGAGAGGAGGAAGGATGCCAAGTAAACAATAACTATCAGAAAATACCGTTTCTATTGCAAGATTGTGTGTTTCGTGTTGTCATTAGTGCTTGTTTTGGAATTGAATAATAGGCAGCTCAAAAATGATATCGCGAATTAAATGGGACCAACTTCCAAGTATTCATTGTGATGGAGAGATAGTTCCATTCTCTGAAAAAGTTAAAAACTTAGGGATTTATACAGATCAAACTTTATCTTGGGTTCCTCAGTTGCAGGAGGTCAGCCGCAAAATTTTTTCACACCCTGTGAGCGCCCGAGCAGCAATGTGCTAGCTCCCCGCGCGCCCTTCGTATTCCCGAACACTCCCGAATCGAACAAAACGCGAGCAACGTAAAACGTGTTTCTAGTTAAGAAACGTGGACTAGCGGTTATCAAGCTAAGGATTTATGAATATTTTTTGATCGTATTGCTTATTAGATGCAAATAATGTTTTTTAGCAAAGTGTTTTGTAGAAATCGCAGTATTGAAAGTACTTGACTAAAATACCGTTACGGTGGA
This sequence comes from Schrankia costaestrigalis, assembly GCA_905475405.1. Classification (NCBI taxonomy): domain Eukaryota; kingdom Metazoa; phylum Arthropoda; class Insecta; order Lepidoptera; family Erebidae; genus Schrankia; species Schrankia costaestrigalis. The sequence goes on from FR997827.1 coordinate 763,482, forward strand.
TTAACTAGAATTTAGACAAGTTTTTCACCGTAAGTAGTTTATAGCATTGCTTTTTTAAAGTTTTACGATAAATGATCCTTAGCTATAACCACGTAATACTCCTTTAGTGTGTTTGTAGTCAAGAATAATCAAATAACTAGGTTTAAGCTAATGAAATAGTAAGGAAATATTAGGGGAATAAAGAAGTTAAGGTACTTTAACGTGGATCTAGTTAAAAAGTGTGGTATAGTCACCTTTAAGTTAAGGTTTTGTTGGATAATTTGCCATTTAACGGTAAATCAGATCTTTATATCTCTAAAACTAAAAGTGATAGACCCACGGTAGTTAGACAGAAAAATAGAGAATTTTAAACTGTATTAATTGGCCTTCAAAACTCAAAATTGTCTGTCTGAGGGTTAACGTGGTTTTAGTTAAAGGACGGCAGATTTATCCAAAACACAGTCCACGCCCACTGCACTAAATCTTATTAACCTACATTTCCACACTTTGGTTCTTACGTGAAATATACTTAACTACTACTAGTACTATTCACTATACGAATGATACGATACTTTACTGAGTAGTTCGAAATTGTATTTATTTATTCTGCGGTGTGCATGCTCTATTCGACGAATCAAATGGTTTCCGAAAATGTTAAAGTTCTTATTTAGAAAAGGGAAAACAACAGAGAATAAAATAAATATATTAAAAAAACTAGACGTGTCGAAAGTTCTCTACTACTTATGAACATAACGGCTTTAGGCACAGAAGAGAATAAGGTGGACAGTAATGGTGCTGACGCGTTTTCATCTGTCACGGCTATGAATGACCGTTTATCTGTCACACGATGGATCCTGCCCGTTCACAAGGAGATGCCAAGGAATATAAAGACTCAGCTATCACCAACGAAAACATCTACAGCAGCAGCTTTATGTCTAATTTATGTGTAATCAAGTCTCTCTATTATAAAACACAAGAATTATAATTTATCTTTCAGGGCTGTCATTCATTCCTTGCAGAAGATAAACCCAGCCAACTTGTTTCGTGTTAGCAAACAGCATTCTTATCTTGCGACCATCAGACAGTTGAGACAGACAGAATGACAGTCACGTTGACGGACAGAATCAATCATAAGTTTAAAACAAACACTTAGGTCTATGGTTCGTAAAAAAATAAGTGCGCAACTTAATTTAATAAAAGTTTATTGCGGTATTCTAAAGTAAGAGGCGCGTAAACCTTATAGGACACTTCGCCTTCATCTAAATCTTTAAAAGTCTTGAATAAAGAAGTTATGAATTTTACAAGTAAAGATCAGAAGTCTTATGATAAATTATGAATACTACTCAAATATTTATAAGTAATAAAAGTTTACTTAAGTATTTGTAAAAATAGGCTTGGCTTGCTTACCCTTTTGGCTGTCACCAGAGCAGAGTGTGGCCGCGGAGCAAAGAAATGGAAAAATATTAACCAATAGAATTGCCCAAAATCTCTGCATCTACATTTACTATCAGAAGACTGTCGCCTTTAGTTAGTTAGTAAATAGCATTATCTTTTCGTGTCTCCAACACGGCCCGCCTTTAAAAGGTCTCCCACTATAAAAAGAAAATATTTATCTTTTGAAATTTTCTTAAAACTGAAGACGACGCGACGCTCCTGTCTAAATCTGTAAACAATATGAATCAGAGATCAGAAGTTAGTTGTTTTACAAAAGTTTGTTTTTGTTCTGAACTTAGTACTTTTGTATAATAGACGTTGAGTCCTAGCAACATTGGATGTGGTGTTGACTCGGGAAGGTTCCAGTACTAACTGCAAGCATGTAATAGGCATGGAGTTGGTTCCTATTGACTTATATCATCCCCCATTGGACATTGTTATTACTATCCCAACAGGTACGACTGATGACAGCCTTGACCCCAGTAACATCAACCGAAGTAGGGATTGGAACTTCAATAAAGGAAACTACATACTTCTGTACGAACTTATCCATACTACCCCGTGGATAGAGGTTCTTCAATGCTCCGATGCTCCCTCTGCTGCTGATATGTTCTACACGGTTTTATACGGTTTGTTTGACTCTTGTATTCCTAAGAAAAGAAGACAAATCTCCGGTAATAGGCGATATCCTGTCTGGTTTACGAGGGACATTATTAATGATATACAGCGCAAAAATAAACTACATGCTAGGTGGAAACGGGCGCACTGTGACCTCATCTACTTAGAATTTAGTATTTTGCGCTCAGACCTAAAAACAAGAACCCGTGAAGCATACAAGAGCTATTGTTCTAACATTGAACAAAATATAGGCACAAATCCACGGCAATTTTGGAAACATGTCTCTAGCTTGCGATCTAAGGGCGGCTTTGACCCAAACGTGATGCACAAAGGGGAGACTTGCTCTGGTGTCAAAGCTGCCGAAGCCTTCGCTCAGTACTTTGCTAGTGTGTTTCTTCCTGATAAACCTAAATTGGACATAAGCAACCTGAATTTGGTCAAAGAGGAAAGTAATATTCCACTTCCTACCCTGACTAAACAGGACATTGTTAAAGGGATCGCTAAGCTCAAACCATTATCTTCAATTGGACCTGACGATACCCCTGCGTTTATCCTAAAGGGGTGCCAGGAAACCTTGGCAGCCCCTCTGTGCCACATATTTAATCTGGCCCTTCAGACTGGTGTTTACCCTGAGCAGTGGAAAATGTCACGCGTAATTCCCATCCCCAAAGCCGGTAATAACTCGTCAGTTGAAGAACACAGACCCATTGCTGTTTTGCCAACAATTGCTAAGGTTTTTGAGCACATTCTCCATTCTGTCATTTATAAACACATTAATGTGTTTTTATCTGATGCACAGCACGGCTTTCGACCAGGTCGCTCTGTCGATACTAACTTGTTGCTTAACGTTGAATACATCTCTCGGGGTTTAGACGCCGGTAGGCAGGTTGACGCTCTTTACTTTGATTTTAGCAAAGCATTCGATAGAGTCGACAATGACATTCTTTTGGTTAAGCTAGGCATGTTCGGCTTCTCATCTGGCTGGCTCAGATTTTTTGCTGACTACTTGCGAGATCGCAAGCAATTCGTAAGGCATGGCTGTTTCGAGTCCAAGGCCTACATTACTGGCTCAGGGGTGAGTCAGGGGTCTGTTCTGGGCCCTCTTTTATTCCTCATTATGATCAACGATCTCACTGAAGAGGTCAAATTTGCTAGATGCTTGCTCTATGCCGATGACCTGAAATTGGTTGCTCAAGTAAAGACGGAAGAGGATTGCGGACTCCTGCAAAAGGATATCAACGCAATTCATGAATGGAGTACAGTGAACAAGCTGTACTTTAACTTTAGTAAATGCTACGTAATGAGCTACGGTCGGAAGTTGCGACCAACCGTCTTTAACTATAGCTTAGATGGTAAGGTAATTGCTCGTGTCTCCACTATTAAGGACCTGGGTGTAGCCTTCGACCGGGGATTAACTTTTAAAGACCACGTCACCGCTATTGCGAGAGAATCTTTCAGGCGATTGGGTTTCGTCTTGCGAAATTCAAGGGATTTTCAAAACCCTAATATTGCTCGCCTCCTGTTTAATACTCTTGTTCGGAGCAAACTCGAAGCAAGCGCATGTGTCTGGCATCCCCATACTGCAAACCAAACTTTGATGCTTGAAAAAGTGCAAAAAACTTTCCTCAGATCTCATTATCAGAGACTGTACCACTTTTTCCCCTACATGTACCCTACCAATTATCTTCTAGGTATGTTATCATATAACTCCTTGGAAGTCAGAAGGGGTTTTTGTCAGCTACTTGTTGGCTTGAAAACCCTCAGAGGACGAATTGACAGCCCTGACCTTCATGAACTTTTTTGCAGGTTATTTGTTCCCGATAAATACATCGCACATCGTCAGAACCGCCGGCATGATCTTTTCGCGGTGCTACCATCAAAAACCGTTGCCAGAGCCGAGTCCCCAGTCTGTCGAACTTTAAAAATGCTCAATGACCTCTTGAGTCAACACCCAGAGTGTGATGTGTTCGCGGATGAATGGAATGAAATCATGCGTGTATGTTTAGTGTTTTGTGAGAAGGTGTATGAAAGGGTGTCCACTGTTCCATGTTAATTTAAGTTTAAGATTAAGATTATTCTAAGTTAGTTTTAAGTTAATTAATGTAATTGGCCTGTACCGTTTTAATTAACTTTAAATAAATAAATAAATAAATAAATAAATAAAAAATTGACAATACGACATTTTGCTTCTCTTAGAACAGCTTTTAGACTCTCTTAGTTTTATTTTTATTTATTTTAAAACAGAGTGCTTTATGATAATGTCGTTTCTGATTTAATTTGATTGGTTGTTTTTTCATGGGCACTTATTGAAATTGATAGATTTTAGTCTTTGTAGTTGTTTTAGTTTAGATAAATTAAATAACAAAGGCTTCTAAAAAAAGTAACATTGAGCTGATGTCAATTACATTCTATTTACTTATCGAAATAAATTAAATAGTTTTTAATTAACAAGTTTTCGATTTATTTTTATAAATAACAGCAGACCTAAGCCTTAAGTCATTTAATTACTAAGTTAATACAAAATAATTTAGCTTTTTAGTAGCAACATTTTACACGACACACTAGGAACAAGACATTTTAAGCATCTCAAAGTACCCCTCACAACCAAAGTCACAGGCAGTAGGCTAGTAGGTATGTAATACTTTAAAACACGAACTTAAAAATAATTTTCCAACTATAAAATACAATGGCTACTTCATTAAAATAAATCTAAAACGTTTTATTATCCGACTCAAGAGCAATTTATAACAAAATCACTTGTGCGTGTTAAATCCCCGACTATTTTAAAATGCTTATTGAATGTAAGCCTACATTTACTTTGGATGATAAATTACTGAGATTTACTTAGATATGAAATAAGTTAGTTGAAGTAAAGAGGCGTGACAAGTTTACCTAATCCTTAATTCCCATTTGCTCTGTCATGTAGAGCGTTGATCTTTGAACATTGATCACGGGGAGGTAATCACAGCTAGGCACAGGTTTTCTAATACAAACATATATATCTTGTTACGCCTAAGCTTTTGTAGTTTTTTGTTAAAGTGAGCTAAAAAACTGTTTACCATTTCATTACTCTGAACTTTTTACTATTTTTCGTTACAAAACATTGCTTTTGACACTTTCTTAAACGGCTTTTGAAAATTACCACTTAAACTCAGAACTTGTATATTCTTTATACATAGTTGTAGAAAACATTTCATAGTCGGTTAACTTAGGGAGGTTTAACTATTGGAAAGAAAATAAACTCAGACACAAATTTTAAACACTATCTTCTCCAAAATCAGTTAATGTCCCATTGCAGGGTCAGTCCTCCTTTAGTGACGAAGGAAAACAAAGTAAATATTAACACGTAAGGCGATGTTAAATATTGACCAAATAATATACCTGTCTCTTTAACCGAGGGACCAAAAAAGGGTTACGAGTTTTCATTACGAGGCTAGATTAGTTTTTATCGAGCTACTTCAACAAGATCCATTTTGACCCTCTTGAGGTCATTTACTTGATTATTAAATGTTACATGTTAGTAGTGAGCTCATATACTCGTAGGTGTTAGAAGAAACGTAGTAACAGAAAAAATAACCATTTAGTTCATAAATCAGCGCTGTTTCGGCAGTAGATGTTTGAGATGGAAAACAATTAGGTATGGCTTTTTGTATGGAATAGGTTGTCCTGCAAAGTTTTTGTTAGTAAGATGGTTTGATAAGCAAACGTGTCTGTTAAGTTGGTTTTTATTACTTGTATGATATAAAACATCCACAAATTGGCATTAGGTCTTGTGTCAAGTTTTCTTCATTTCGTAACTGTTAAGTATTAGTCGCTTACTCTCCTTGTATCACTCCATCTTATCAGAATGGTAACACTCGTATTCATAGTCCTACACCACAGAGTTAAATTTTAATAACAGTTAGCAAACTAGAAATTCATTTACATACAAAATATTTTCATATTTTTTTTAGAAGTAAATACAATACAAAATAGTTGGCGTACTCCTAATAGTTGCGTGTATTAACGCAAGAAAACATCACAAAGCTTTATTACATAGTACGCAATATAACCTTCAGTAACAACTAGTATAAATATAAAACATATTTAATGTGTTCTAAAGTTTAATCTAAACTAGTAAAGCACGACAATAATTTACGAGCTCGTCTTACATACAAAAGCCATGATTAAATAACATATTAAGGGCCCTACCGCCCACTAATCCCACAAGTGGGCAAATCTGGGAAGTCGTAAACGTCGTTATGATTTTAGTAGGGCGAAGTAATTAAAACACATGTTGCAGCGACATGACGTGAGCGTGTTATAGTGTTTGGAGACCGAGGCGAGGAGGCGTATATCGTTTACGAAACTCGTGGTTTACTCTTGATAGGTTTTTGTGTGACGCGATTATCACACGACATGGTACAGTGTGTGAAGAGTTGATCGCTTTTAAAAAGATTAACTTGATGATAATAATCTATACATAGTATAAAATAAAGTCGCTTTTTCTGTTCCTTTGTCCCTTTGTATGCTTAAATCTTTAAAACTACACAACGGATTTTGATGCGGTTTTTTAATAGATAGAGTGATTCAAGAGGAAGGTTCTTATGTATAACACATGTATAATGTAGTAAAGAAATCCATATAAATTTAGAGATTTCTAAAGTAATTGTCTAATGATGCTGTATTTAAACGTTGTTTAAGAACAGTCTGTAGTAGGTGCCCGTGCGGAGACGGGCCAGGTCGCTAGTATCTAAAAAGTGTAAGCTATAAGGAGATGAATTTAACAATAAGAAGTGTCACTTTTCTAAAGTTTAGAGGCTTCAAAATAACGACCAAAGCGATTTAGCAGGACCTACATTTGTGGTATTGTTAGGCACGTGTTTTGTTTTTCTTACCATCGGTCCTTCAAGCGAGGCGTAAAAAGCTTCTCCTCAGGCAAAGTGTACAACGGAGTGTAGTCATTTCATGCCCGTCATCCGTTGTTCTTACTGCTATTCTAAAAACTCATTAAAACAACATATTCTTCAACATCAATATTCTGATAACAGCGCCGCTTCTCCTTAAAAATTCAAATTGAAAAACTGGACGTGTAGTAATTTCATATTATGGTTTCTACGAAGTATTTTTCTGATTAATTCCTTGAAATAGCCTACTAAATATCAAACAATTTCCTTTGTTGTCTACATAGGCTTATTGTTATGAACTGTACGCAGTAGCCAATCTGGTATTGAGAGCTAATAAATCCCCGCTTCTGACATTAGGCCTTTGACGTGGTTTAACAACTACTGTCAACAGCAATCGAGACTGAATTTCTACGTGCACTTCATAGTACGGAGTTGTTCAGCTAATTTACCACTAGGTATCCTGTCACACAATGGCCTAACATTAATCGCTCTGATTCATCTATATAGGTATGTGAAAAGATTTTTGTATTTTGCCACAACAAATTGCAAAGAGCCAGAAATTCAGTCAACTGATAAGAACTAACTGTACAAGAAAAGTCTCCAATCCCTAGTTTTAAAGATTAATCCCAACAAAAAAGAACCATATTGCCTTGGCACAAAGAAAGAAGAACTCACAAAACAAAATTAAGATTCACAGCTTATCTCGTCAAACTAATTGTGTGGCGACAACAAAGTCACGTAAGTAACTGTTTTGTCTACGTCGATGCGACAAAAGGCGATGTGAGTCTTTGTTGCGCCTTATGAGAGACGTGTGGGGAAGAATTAAGATTATGTTGTGTCGCTACCAGATACTAACACAATGATGCCTTATGGCTTATACTAAGTATTTAATTTAGTACTTTTTTTAACACACGGGGTAGGTTAGGAGAAAAAAGGGAGGGAAAGGTAGTATGGGGAAATTAGGCCTTGAAAAAGCGGTAAAGTTTTAGAATATGCTTTACTTAGTTAGAGATAAGGTGGCATTAAAAATCTCTGAAAATATATGTTTCAAAATCGTCATTGGGGTTGGAATATATCCCTATATTAACATGCTAAGAACATAACTAAAATAACAAATCATCCATGCTAATGAATTTTCGTATTAACGCTCTCGAAATAAATTGATATAAACTCATGTTGTAGTCGCATAATTTTATTTTTGTCATTTCTGTTCATCCCGTTGTCAGTGGGTGAAAATATCACCCGTTCGACGAGCCTTACAGTCGTAGTCATAATTACCTAAAAACTAAACTCATAATAATATGTAATAAACCTTAGTACTTGTTGAGTACCTAACACAGTGACAATGTCTCTTATATTGTGTACTTAGCCTAATTAGTTATTAGTCTAGCATTACCATTCTGTTTATGTTCACTGTGTGTATACGTCGCCTTATACCTCACGATATTATCTATAGTCAAGCGTATACAGTTGTCTTTGTGCCGCACTATGACTTCTGAGTATAATGTAGTCGGATTCTGAGAACAATCACTTCCTGAAAACAGTCTGTTAATGCCTCACAGGTATTCTGTACTGACTAAGGGAAACTTGGTATTTTAATATTGACTTCTAAGAAATAACATCAACAAACTATCTCTTAGTCGGGTTTTAATCATGGGTTGTCGATAGATGAGGCATAGAATCGCGTACAATGGAAACTTTTGGAGATTGGTTGTTGATAATTGTGTGTGCAGCAAACTTTCTAAACTCAAATTGATTTCATATTCTTAATTATAAAACAATAACATAACCTCAACAAGAACATAACGTTTACGAGTTTTTTAAACTTCACTTATAAATGTTTCCAGTAGAAATCACAATAACAAATAAACATCAAAACAAAAAGTCTGTGACCGTACCTCACGTACCACGAGTACAAAGTTAGGCAGCCAACTGCAAAGATTTAATTAAATTATGTTTATTCTGAGTTAGCAAACTCTGCATTTCAACAACCATCAACAATGACTGCACACTTCTTTTGCAAAGTTTAATTAGAACCAAGCTGAGTGTACGAGATTAGTCTCGGTCCAAATGTACCCAACTACTACGAGTATGTTCATTAAAATAAATTGTTTGTTAAGGGTTAAAGGTAGTTACTTAGGTAGACCATTATAAATCATTTAAAAGACAATTTTCTTAAGACTATCCAACTGCACAGCTTGTTCTGTATGACAACAGAGATGGTGGGATCAGTTTGAACAGTATTTTGAAACACTTCCAAAAGAACAAACATAAAAAAATACTGAATAGACAACCTCCTCTTTTTAAAACAGCGGGTTAAAAACTAAAAACATTGTATAACATATTCCATCCAACAATTTTAATACATATTTACTTATAACTTTCTTGTAGAAGGTATTTAACTGTAGACTGTGTTTAGTACAAGAATATCGTTACTTTTATTTCAAAGTTAAGAGTGACTGTTGACGGTAAAGAGATAATTACATAAACTTTATATCTCTGACCTCCGCAGTTCTCGCAATTTAACTTTAGGTAATGTTCCACAATTATAATATATTGTTTACTGCCCTTTATAAAGTTAAATGGACAAGAGCCTGTCTTTGTGAGTCTGCACATTTATTATTTTAAACAGAAGTTAAATTGTACGTTGGCTTATTTATATGTCACCTTTAGTAAAAACATGTTTTGTTGCATACACAAAACCAATGGAAAATATTTAAAACCTGTAGGCTTGAATCATGCTTGAGCTTCAAAAGATACATAAAGAAAGAAATAAAGTTTTTTTTTTTTATTACACACAAGAAAAACATTCAATAAATGAATTTAAATATGAAACATAAATGTACACAAAATAGGACCTAACTCAGCTAATTGCTGTAGCGTCATGCGTCATAAACACTACGACACTACGCTGATATTCTGTCAGCCCCCTCTTCCGGGTAAGAGATTCAGAAACCTTTGACCACTATACTATATAGTAATCCTCAATAATTGACTTACTAGAAAGCGCCACATGACATTTAGTAGTAAGCTTTCAATTTTGCAATTGATACGATTTCCGCGCTTACCCACAAAAACGGGAAACATAAAAAATGCCCCGAGCGTCAATTTTAATGTTGTTTTTGCTTTATATCTATAAACTATTTTTGCGATTTCAAAAAGAAGTCTCGCTGTCAAAAAAATTCTCGATATGGACCACATTGAATTTATCCTAGATGAGTACTAAAGAACATTTGAAAGATCGTTTTATATAGATTAACATCTACGAGTAAGTTTTAATATTGAGTGTAAATTTTCTTTAAAATAAAATTTGGTATTTCCAATAGCATTATGAGTTAAGAAGACGTTTGGAGCCGAGCCAAACAGTTCGACCATGAATGCCCACCTTTACCGTAACGGGGAAATCATGCTTAACATCGCGTTGGCAAAAACGAATATTATAGTGTAAGTCGAACGAAATCATATTTTTTTGTGGTCCATTAAAGACAAACCTAATTTTCATCATAACAGACCATTAATGTCCCACTGCAGGGACGGGCCTCCTCCCATGACGGAGGGATACTTGGCCTACTAATACCACGCTGGCCAGACGGATTGGTATAGGGTTTAATTTCAAGTTTCCCTTCTTTTTATTTCGTAAAGATAATATTCACGGATAGTCCCTTAGTCGGTTTTTACGACACCCATGGGATAGGATGGGGTGGTGACGTATTGTATTCTTACTCCGTCACCACACGGACACAACGGAGAGGGAGGAAACATAATTTTGTTGTTTCGTAACTCTTTAGTGTCGGATTTATTCAAGGACACATACTTATACATTTGTATGTGTACGTCGTTTTAGTGATGACTAATAATTCCAAATATGATCAATTCTTGTCTCGTGGAGGGAAGAAAAAGGAGCTTGCTAATACCGAGCTTGACAAGTGGAGAAAGAAAATAAATAAAAGCTGACATAAAGAAATAAGAAATCCATGTGGTGACGGAGAAAGAATACAATATGTCACCACCCACAATATGAAATGAAAAGAAGGAGAACTTGGAATTAAACCCAATACCAATCCGTCTGGCCAGCATGGTATTTGTAGCCCAAGTATCCCTCCGTTACGGGAAGCCCGTCTCTGTAGTGGGACATTAATGGGTTGTTAATATAAGTCACCACCCTATCCGAACTTCCAAACAAACACATCTGTTCGTTTTGTTTTGCATATTTTTTACACATTACCACGTATCGAAAACACTCTCAGCTAACATTCACGTTCATTGTTCGATGACTATTTTCGTACTTATTTTTGTTCAGCTACGATCAAAACAAGAAGCAAATGACGTCAGGAGAAAATAAAAATGTTTTAAATTCTACATCGAATGTAATAAGGAAAAGCGGACGAGTTGAGGTAACTAACTTCCAGCCAGGAACCATTGGAGACATAAAAAACAAATAGGTTAAAAGTAATTACATAGAAAGAGATGGAACCACGACACTTTATAGGCTTTCATCATCTCGAATTCTTGAGAATTTAATGTTTATTAACGTTGAGTCATTTCGACGGATAAAGAACCGACGATGTATGTTGCAGTTACAGTGGCTCATTTTTGAATTGAGATTTTACTTAACATTAAAATAAATCTGATTTATCACGAATCAAAAAAACCATAAAAAAATGAATAGGTGGTTCTTTTAATTACGCGTTTTTATTTATTTTTATAGGCTTTGTCGCGACCACATCGCCTAATTAAGTACTAAGTAAGTAATTTATGTACTCAATACATAAATTGCGTAAATATAGCTAATGGGTATCAATCACATCAATGCTTATGCAATATGTTTTTAGTTTTAAACCAAATTACTCGACCAATTTTCAGTTCAGTTGCTATGAGATCAACTTGAAAGTGTACCCATTGAAACAAAAAAAAACACTTTAAACTGGTCATGAACAATTCATAAAAATAAGTTACTAAGCTTAAAAGTAAAATTCACCCAAATTGAATACCTTGCCTCTTTGTGTAGTCGGTTCAAAATTTTAACAATTCTAAATTATTCTATTAATTCTTTAAAAATACAAAGTATTTCGTAACTTTTAAACAATCAGTTTGCATGTTTATCAATATTAAGCGTTAACGGGAGACTAACAAAAAATAGCTTACCGTAGAATTGGATGCACAACAACTTACGAGGTTAATAGAAACTGAATATTAGTATTTTTTAAATAATTATGTAGAAACCAGTTAATTTTATTGTAATTAATTATGTAGGAATCTTGTATCAAGTATTATTCTGAGACTTACAATAACTATCGAATTTCCTTCCACTCGATAATATCTGTTGACCCCGTTTTACTGATTTATCTTAGGATTCACAAGAAAATTAATTTGTATACTTTTATATTATGTTTTTTTTAAAGTGTCCCAAGGTTTTTAAAGGCATGAAATTATCGGACAGAGTGGAGATTCAGGCTATAAATCATAATTTGTGGATGGTACAAATAATTGTTTTACGTGGGAATCGAACCCGCGATCCTCGTGCACGGTAGCTTTGTGCAATTATTATTTTACGTAAATAATTAAGCTATTTATAAATATCTACTATATAGATATTATACAACAATACCATTGAATATCGCTCAGAGACGTACTTGTTTTAAGTCGAACCTTTTAACATAATGAACAGACAAAAATACGAGCACTTGGCAAATTATGCGATAATACTAGAACTTAGGCAGTGATTTAGCTCGCTATGCAGGAAGATTGCCAACTATGCACCGTCCCTCGCTCTATCGACAAGCTCAGACTCTGACATTGCGGGTGACCTCTTCAAGTTTCACTGAATTCCTGTGCACACAACCTCAATACTTCGCACAACGGATTGCCGAAACTCGATCTCCAAGGTTAAGCTCACTATCACATTACATCCAGCCGGCTCAGAATAAAACTAACAAAACATCGAAGACGGTACGTGATCTAATTAAAAATTTCCCCTCGTGAGTCTACAAAGTAACCTTTTTAGCTGAAAAAGAAAACTTGTAGAAATGGAGATAACAGGAAAGTTAGGTGGTGCGGCCCGCCCTCGGTAAACGTCGGGCCGGCGCGGGACGCCCACATCCTGGCCGCGCGCGTATCTCCCGCTCATCGGCAGACGCCCACACCGCCGATGCACTGATACACCACGCTTTATTGTTTAACGTTCCGCACAAGTTTAAACCCACCCACCACTACAACTGAGAGCGTTACTCTTTTAAATTAAACCAGCACGAACGTTAATCAGCGCACAATAGCCAAGTTTACGATAGAGATCTCGCGAGCCGCTTCCTTATACCTGTTTTCGTACAAACTACGTTCTATCTCACATAAATTTTATTTTTGCGTAAAAGCGTAGAATGTTTAAAATAATGAATTCTGGCAGAGATGCATCCGAAATAAATGGGACGCGGAAATGATGTACGTGCGCTTTTAAAAGCAATGACAGAGGAGGGAAGGCTCGCAATATTGGTTGAAACTGTACCATGCACTACTGTGTGTAAGTTATAAATTCTTGTGATGTTTAAGAGCTATGCGAGTTTATGTTGTTACAGAATATATTTCGTTGCTTATAGAGAGTTATGTATAAATTAGACAAGTTTGTTTTTTTTACTTTAGTCAAACATAAATTACAATGCTGACAATTGCATGCGAATTTATAGTGATATGCTAAGTTCTTTACCATCATTAGAGTAAAATAATGATAAATAACTTGGCTTTTGATTTGGTACAGAGATTATTTCCAGTTTTTTTTTTAAGTAGGTACAGTAAAGAGCAGTTTAGATGGTAATAATTTCAGTCAGTTCTAAAAAAATATATTTCAAAATATCTGTAAGTCTCTCGAGAGATTCGTCATCCAGAGATAAACCATCAATAAACTAATGAAGATGAATTTTAATAATTAATTGAAATGGATGTATAGTACAACTGATTAGGTTTTTATTTATGATCGATGGTGTTTTAATTGTTTTTATTTGAAAAAAATACCAGCATTTTGGTGACGTAATGAAAATCACTGATAGAGTAAATTTTAATGCAATGTAAATAAGGGAACAGTGAAAATCTCACATGTCACTACAATAATTTAGATGGTGTCATAAATATTGGTTAACAGATGACAACTAGGTATACGTATTATCTCAATAAAATCCCGACAGACTAACCTGGTATGAGTATGATCTATATAACAGCATTCTTAGAAGTAGGACGTATTTTATTAAAATGATAATAGAATAAAACTTTAAATACACACATTGTATTTTGGAGAAAGCTTCAAATTTTTCATTAGTTGGAACCTTGAACAGAACAAAATAAGCTCCCCGACACTATACAGAAAAGTGTTTTACTAAAAGTTACTTTTAACATTTTATTTATATTAGCCATAATATATTCTAAGAAATAAATATGAGTGTCCCTGACCTTATTCAGTAGTTGCAAATAGGGTAGTGTCACGAGAGCTGTCTACCACTCGACGTGGCGGCGTGAAGGTCGCTGCGGTTTGAGACATCGTGTGAAAATAGACGCAGTTATAGTGTGAAGAACGACTCACTTTATGCCTCTTTCACACGCTCTATATCTAGGCCACAGTATACTTTATTATGTACATAAATGTAGAACAACTGTCATTTGATTGTACTAACTTTTGTAATATCGATGCACTGTGAGAGTAATTTGAATCATGACCTAGTTTGTAGATAAATCGTTTTAAACAAAATAACAAATTCTTTGCACTGCATGTGGTGGTTAGGACCTTTTGAATGGAAAGTAAACTTTATCAATACGGGTCGTTGATTGCTTTATGATCGGTACTATAGAATAGATGTAATATAGATGTATCGAAATAGAATTGGTTTGTCCTATTTTCGTCTCGCACAAAAAGGTTTTGTAATTCCTTTCTGTGTCGGACCATTAAGCTGTGGATTAAAGACTCCTGGAACATCTGTTACCTTCTTGTTGCTTATCTGACATTGTGGTGTGTCTGTCTGTGTCGGTAAGCTGGTCGTGCCATACGGCTGCCGTGCACAGTGGTGGGCTTGCGTCGAGCGCAGGACAATTATTTGCGGGATTCGCATTGTTCTTTGTGTCATTTGAATTGAAGTTTTTACAATTTATATACTTTCCTCGACACAATGCACGATCCTTAATGCGAGATGTGCCAAATTATAAAGTAACTAATACAGTTTTATCGATACTTGAGATACAATGGCAAGCTTGTCTGCAAGATGAATGAGCCCATCGTCCCTTGTAATCGATATTAGACTGCGAAGGTTCGCAACCCTATTACACCTGCATGCAGTTTATAGTAGGTACCTACATAGTAACGAGTACCTCGACTCAGGTAGGCTTAACTTGTGACCTTTTAATGACACCCTTGAGATTTGATGGCGCGCGGCGTTCTTCTACCTAAACTACTTTAATATTAATATTGAGAGACGCTCTATTGTTGTCAACCAAAATGTATCTTGGTATTTTATACGAGGTTGCCTGTGTCTTTACTCAAGTGTGCAAATAATGTGTTAAAGTAGTATATAAATTACGTTTTAAGTAAGTTAAAGATGCCTTATCACAGAGTTTTACGTTTCTAATAATGAGTGGTCTTCGACTTCGTACTATTTATCATCCAGGCAATTTCTATTATCTCATATTGTTATATTTACAAAATAATATTTACTTAAATATAATTTATTTTATAGAAATGTTGATCGCCAGTATGCGTATTGTCCTAACAATAAATAATGAAAGTTGATGAGAAAACGCTGACGCATTTGTTTTAATAATTTTCTTTAGGGTCGTAGCACATAATATAACAAAACGTAAAAGGATCGGCATCGCATCGCCTTTTTCCTCGGTGTCAAACGTCAAAAATCCGATTACGTTACGATTCCGATTAGTGTGCGTTGCAGTTAGGAGTTTCATACAAATAATACCGAACGGCTCGAGTTGATACGGTGAAAATCCCTTTACGTCTCGTTATATATGCTACGACCATTAATCGAGCAATCATAAGCACTATGTCGGTCACAGAATTAGTTCTACTCATTCGGAGTAAACTCTTTATGTAAGCCCATGTATTGCTTTCTGAGTGATTGCTAGCTATCGGAGAAGGTTTATCAAAAAGGAAAAATTATAAATAAGGTAAAAAACTTTACAAAACAGATTAGTCCTTGTACTAATTTATAAGTCCTAAATACATGGATGTAACATTCTTTGCACTGCAATACATGTAGCTACTCGTAGATGTAAAGTTACACCGAGCACCGGACCCAATATCAAACAGATAGATCAAACACACTACGTCCAACTATTTTGTATGTAACAGCGCCACTCAATACCTTACTAAGGCTGTGTATACATCGGAAATGAAACTACCGACCCACGTTCAGTACACCTCGGTGTGTACACTTACTAATTATTGCAAACAACCTTACTGCCGGGTTATCATTGATACATATTCTACACTTTGTACGTAATCAGAACCTACAAAGCTAGATATAATGACATATTGAACAATTTTGTAACTAAAAAACTGACTTAAACGATTTTTGGAATCTTTGTATTTAAAGAATTTTTGTGCTTTTAAACTGTATAGCTTATCGAATTTCATTCAAGCCTCATATACAAAAAACGACGATAAACAGCTAAACGCATAATTGTAAGCACTAGGCACTATTTAAGAACGCCAAAAATACTTGTAGACTTCTTCTAAACGTTGATTCACTCTAAGATATTATATAAAAACATAATGTTCCTCAAATTCAATTTACCGTAAAAGTTTATTAATTGGAGAAGAGTTTAAAGAAATAAGAGTTTTCAATTTATTTAATGTTAAAGTGAACTTGCTTAAAATGTTTAGTTCAAGTCGAATAATTAAGAACACTAGACTCCGCCGAGGAAAAAACAGATAAGTTTTAATTTTATATTAAAAGCAAATGAGATTTTCTCGCGTTAAAGAGAAAGCCTTAGGTTCACGTTTTCCTTGTTAAGGACTCAGCAGAATTAAAAGAAAAGTGGGGTGAAGAAACGGAAATTACTTGTTTCTGCGTACACCTATTACATATATAGACCCCTAGGTAAAAGAGTTTTCTTATATAATTATATTAGTTGTTATGTGTTCTTATTTAAATAGAGTAATATTAACAGTAAGGTATTTCTGTGTAGTGACGACTTAAAAATGCAAAATGTAATCATCATATCCTGAGATGAAACAGAAACAATATAACTGATAACCTGCCGTGCTTTTCTACTTTATGAAAACTATTTTCTACATTATGCAGATTTGTACTCACAATACGCTACGATAATCGACATCCTAGCAAAAGAAGCCATCCCATGGGAATAACATATTATTTTGGAAATAAAAGAAACCTATGTTTTTTCCCACACGATTATAAAAAGTAAAAAGCCAACATACAAGAAAGTAAGTTTGATTTGAGTGAACTGTAATATCACCAATAGCATCTTCTACTTGTCATGTTTTCTCAGCAGACAGTACAAAACTATATTATTTATTATTATTCGTGACAAGTGGCGTTCTGTCGTCTCTGCCTACCCCGGACGGGATAAAACGTGAGTTTATGTATGTATGTACAAAACGACGAACGAAGTAAAACTGTCTTTTGACGTGCTTAAAGTGTATAATAATCAAACCGTGACGCTATACTTTTCTGTTAAAATCTGTTATTTCTATAGAAATTAACAAAATGTAACTTCACTGCGGGGAGTTTACGATAATATGTTACGATAAATGTTTTAGTTTGCTCTTATGGATCATGTTTAAAAAAAAATAAAGGTTATTTAATTGAATTATGTTTATGAATATTTGCAAACAGACAAATAATAAAAAAAAAACATATAATAATAAAAAAAAAATATATAAAAATATTACATTTATATGTACAATAATACAATTAAATTTATATGTACAATATTTATATATAATATTACATTTTTATTTTTACATTTTTTTTTATTTACATTTTATTTATTTTATTTATATTACATTTATTTTTGCCATATTATTGTGCATAATTATGTTCAATAGTCGGGAAAGGTTTTATAATGCTGTCGGCCTGATCCCACGTTGAATGCAGATATATACCTAACAGACGTCATCGTGTCAAGTTTTCCGTCTTTGTTTAAAGTACAAAGGGTTCAGTATCAGCTCCATTATTGTCTTTTACGACACCCACAGAATATGCTTGGGTGGAGGCAGCCTGTACTCTTATCATAACAGCCCATTAATGTCCCACTGCAGGGACGGGCCTGCTCCCGTGACAGATGGCGCTGTGTAGAGATGTCCGTGAATATACGTGGCCTACTACTACCACGCTGGCCAGACGGATTGGTATAGGGTTTAATTTCAAGTTTTCCTTCTTTTTATTACGTAGAGATAATATTCACGGATAGTCCCTTAGTCGGTTTTTACGACACCCGTGGGTTGAGATGGGGTTCTGACCCACTATAATCTTACTCCGTCACCACACGGAGATCTACTCTTAGGTTGACACAAAAATACATTTCATTCCAATCATAAAGATATTAAGTAAGTTAAGTATATTCTAAGTAATACATAACTTCAATAAGTGATTAGTTCATTCATAGTAAGGTAATTAAATTTATTAGAACATTATTAATTAGAGTCCTAACAAGTCGACCGAGTAATTAACACAACTAAATGAAAATTAATTGAACTAACTCAACGAACATCCCGGGCGCGTGTTGCTCGGTGGCTTTTTACTTAGAAGAATGTAGATAGTACCTTAAAAAGGCTTCATTGTAAAATATATTTACACTTTATAATAAATATTTTATCTATCACGTTTGGTTATTGGCCTTCCACCTTCTATTGATTCAGACAGACAGGTTTTTTTTTCAAAGTTCAACGTGTTTTTCTATCACAATAAAAGACTAAGACAGTTTAGCAAGTGGTAGGTTTCATAAGTTAGACGTGCATATGTGATCACTATAAAAATGCTGACGTTCATAAGTGTCATTGACGTGACTTATATGAAATAAAATATTTTTTCATTTTCATTTTTCATTTTCATAAGCCCTAAGCTGTTTAGGACGGTACTTAACACTCCTTCAAGCACTAAGTACTGTAAAATGTTACTGTCTTTAAGCGGCGATTTCTACCTACCATAAGATTTGCTCATATTCTGCCCTTACGTAGCGATAAATAAAAGGACCGTGAATACCAACCTACCGAATGCGCTATTAGGACACAACATCGGATACAATAAATATGACTAGAAAGTCTCCAACATGGAATCCTAACCAACTTCGTCTTTACTACTGACCGTCCATTAACAACCATGATACTTAAGCATCACGTTTTCCAACTAGCACACAGCTTGCTCCAGCAGTCAGGCAGGTAACACAGTGTCTAACACAGAGTGAACACACAACGTACTGTGCACTAGTCGGAGTATTAACTAGTAGGTTTAACATGATTCAGTCTTGTTGCTACGACAGCCATCTTACGTCTTTGTTACTGAATATGTTATGTAGCTTAGATAACTTAATATATAGTTAAGTATAATGTTCTATGTTCTAAGTTTCTTTATGTAGGTACTAGGTGTACTAAGTCTTTAGGAGTTCTGTAATGTAGTTGCTGAGATGCTGACTGCTTTGCACACGAGTGGTATCCCCGCACAAGTCAAGCGTTATGTGCATTAACATGACTATTTGATTAGGTAATAGGTACTATTTTTACGGGTCTTACTCGCGGTATATACTAATTAGCCTAGATACTTAGTAACATAAATACCTAGGTTTTTATGTTACTAAGTATCTAGGCTAATTAGTAACGTAGTAGTAATTAAGACCCGTAAAAATAGTATTATGTATACAAATCGCGATAATTTAAAATCTATTATTTGATTAGGTGTTGGTAAAATATGCCAAAAAAACGACGTTGTGTGAAAATATAATGAATTCAGTACCATGTATTAATAATTTTTTAAAGATTTCGTATGTGAAAATAGGATTCTGCGTTATTACGACTCGATTAAGTAAATGATTCTCGTAGCAAATCTCTACGAGTGTGCGTAGCTAGCTATATTCGTAGAAGTGCTACGTGATTGTTTAAACTGTTTACTGATTGCGTCGCAAACATGTGTAGTGAAGCTCAGTCGAACATTTCAACGTTCTCGGAAAAGAACGAGAAGGAGTTAGATGTTTTGTGTATTAAGTCAGTCCCTATCAGACTTGAGGTATGTAAGGCGCCGGCCACACAGAAGAGACGTAAGACACGGACCCGTCGCAGTCGCGACGCCCGTTTAGTCTACTTTCATACAAAATGTATGCAGCCGTCGCGACGTAAAATATTCTGAAGCGACGGGACGTGCCGACGACGACGTTACACGTCCGCTCTCTATTGGATGGCGCGATGTCTGCAACGGGTCCGCGACGCGTCCTTGTCTCACGTCTTATCTGTGTGTCCCGCGCCTTAAGTAAACGTATTAAACATCTTCATTATGTTTTGAAGATAACTCTGGGAGCAAGAATCATGTCCTATATCGTAGATACATAATTAAATAATCCTCACTAATATTAAATAAATTCCTCACACATTCACACAACGCCATCTAGTCCCAAACTAAGCAAAGCTTGTACTATGACTTTTATTTTTAATTTTTTTCTAAAAAAGTTAGTATTGTACTAGACAACGGATAAACATACTTAAATATATTTTTTTGTTGTAAATACATACATATTATACATAGAAAACACCTAGACCAATGCAAACAATCATGTTCAGGCACACAAAGATTGCATTGAGTGGGAATCGTACCCGAGACCTCTGCGTAGCAGCCATGTAACATAACCACTACGCCACAGAGGTCGGTCGAGAAACATAGGTATACAAATATCACAGTAACAAATGCAAATAACATCAAAATTCAAGATAACTATTTGTTGATCACACTAACAATTGTCTCGCGCGGGATTCGAACTCATGACGTTGTAAACTACCATAAAACTGAAGCTAGTACTTGATATTTACACCAACACTTCATTAGTATGCATCATGTAAATATAAAAATTATTTAAGTTCCGACATAACTAGAGGTGCACGAAACTCGAGCACTTTTCAAAATACTTCAAAAGCAACATGAGAAAAATGTAAATTTGTGAACAAGTAGTGACGTCACGTCAAATACAAAATATGAAAAATGCTTAGTAAGTTACACTCTCGTGTTGTATATAGGAGCTAGCTTTGTAAATATTTTATCATATTATTGGTATATTATATCATATCATGGTTTCATAAGAACTAAAATTACTATAATTGTAAACTCATTTTTTATTACTAAAGATCGATCCTTGTGTTGCGGGGACTTTTGGCGCGTTCTCTAATCTTTACCCATAAAAGCAACGGAAGCAACTCACTTTTTTATTATCCTACATTAGTTATACCCCCTTACTCATAAACGCCTTTTAAAATTTAGTCAATTGATTAGTTTAAATTCTTAAGATTTTGTTTGGTATAAGGTTCATTTTACTAATAAAAATCTCGCTAAACAGTGATTAAATTTAAAAGGAATTTATTAGTAAGGGGGTAAGCATTAATTTAGACAGTGTATTTTGTACGTACAATTTCAATGTAAGTATTACAAAAAATGTGAGTATTTAATTAATATTACATTAGCAAATGATGGCGAGGTACTATAGCTATTTTCGCCTGTCATAAGCAGTGGAGAGGCATGGGTGGTAAACAAATACACAGGCTTCATCATCATGATCATTAACCCTGTAAATGGCTGGGCTAAATTGGCTACCTGCAGGCTATCAACAGCCAGATGGTAAGAGACTATTTCCTGGCTCCATTAGGTTTGGTGACGAGCAGAAGAAAGGCGTACTATTTTTGCTATCTGTTTATTTCATGAAGTTAAATAAAAAAATAGACAATGTTTTTTAAAATAAATAAGTCTCCAATTATGTCACTAACAACCGAATAAAACTTTAACAAAATACTTAACAAGCAAAATAAATCTGCCATGTTAAATAGTTACAATAATATAGAGGTTATTCTACGTAGTACCTTCACTCCCAGAGGCTTTCACGGTGCGGTTACAGGTTCACACTAGCAACAAATTTCATTTGCGAACCATTAAGGATGCACTGAGCTGAGCTCGAGAGAAATGCGATACCTACCTAAAAATTTACTTTAACATCAAAAACTTGTTCAAAATTTAACCTGACTCCGTGGTATTAGCGGCTGGGGTAAACGAGGTTGGGGGTTCGTATCCCACGCAAGAACATAATTATTATCTGCTAGCTTTTGCCCGCGGCTTCGCTCGCGTTAAATTCGGGGTAGCACTGTTTCCCTTTCCTAGAAACAGAAGAATAAAGAAAAGAAAAAAAGCCTATATTACTCTCCATCCCTTCGTCTCTCCGTTTTGCCGTGAAAGAAAGACAGACACACTTTTCAATTTATTTATAATATTAGAATGGACAGTCTGAATATTCCTTGTGTCCGTTCATTACATGCCTGTAAGAGTCCTCGCGACACATGCTTTAACCCCAGTGCAGGAGACGTGTTAAAAAAACGCGTTCAAAATGTATCCTTACTTCAGAGAAAGGGGGCTATGGGTCACAAGATTTATTTGACCCTCGAAGGCTGTAATTACGTTAAGTACTTCCTGTTCAGATGATTCTTGGCAACAATGCGATTTGAGTGTAAGTCTTATATTAAAACTAGCTGTTTGATTACTTTGGATTAAGGCATTTGATTTTTATAAAGGTTTCATTTTTCATTCATTTATTCAATTCAATAACAATAATAACAATTGTGTCTGAATATATAGGTACAAACATAAAAATAACAATAGAGAAAAGAAGGTTTTGTTAATACACGTCAATATAATCTTTAAGTTGTTCCCACATTTATTACTAATTGCCGAAACCCTATATCATTTTAGATTCCTTATCTACAGGGTGTCCAGTCCAATTCATACCGAGGTGGTACATAAAAGTAAATTTTGGAACTTTTACTTAATAAAGTAAAAAAAATTTATAATAAACAGGGAATCATCCCGTATAGCCAACTTGGCTCTGAAGTCCAAATATACCTTCACATATGGAGAAGGCTTGTCCCTGTTTGGTTCATAAGCAGTTATGATCTTGTGCATTCCAGGATCAGACTGTTATTTGGATTAGGGTTTATTTTGATTATGTGTGTTTATTACGTAGTTAGTAATATTAATGTTATTTTAGACCAAACCTTAACCAATCCGAAAAATACATGTTCATGCAAACAAAAATTTTCAATGAGCAAGATTTTAAAGTGAGACCATTTTCTTTATAACAGTCAAGAACTATAAGCACTTCTCTACTAAAGTCATAAAACAACAATAGGTCAGTGTAGTTGAAGCTACAGCAGATATTAGAATACAATACAAAGGCAACCTAATCCCTTACTAAATTAGTCACATTTTCAATTAATAGCTACTTGTAGACGCACACGATGCTCTGTACAATAGTTAGTTGCGTACTATTAATATTTAGTTAGCTCCTTTGTCGTGTAATATTATTACATACAGCTACGAAACTGTACTGTACTGTTAAATTGCGCTCTACACTTCGCTGCACTAAAAGGTACTTGGAATTGTGGAATTGATTAAAATTGTTTATGTATTTATATGTATGAATTGTTGAGATGGAAACAGCTTGCGCACAACATTCACGTATTTTTGACTGTTATATCCTTGTTTTTCTCAGTTCTACTGGTACTTACAGTTTTGATACAAAATTAAAATTTACGGCCACGTCAGCTTGCGACCACGGGCGGCCTGTACCGAAACGTCAAGGCAAATAAAGGTCAATATCAATACAATGCCGCGTTAATCTCCTGTTTATATATAACATTTATAAAAGGAGGCACAGGGCCGCACAAGCTGGCAATACTTGGCAGAGGTCTATGTCCAGCAGTGCACGTCGGTCGGCTGATATGATGATGATGATGATATAACATTTATAATTTACTATTATAACTGTACCTCAAAAATGAAAAACACACATAGCTATAGGAACATATAATACAAACATTATAATATTTCACATAGTCTCTACTGCCTAAATAAGGCATATTTCGGACATCACTAAAATAAAGCGTCGGTAATTTATAAAAAAGCTAACTATGGTTTACCGTAGAAGCCCTGTAAAGCCCCACTGCAGGACTCCTTCGGTGAAGGAGGGAAACTGATCTTTAATATCATGCTAGCCAGATAGATGCGTGTAAGGTTTTGTGTCAAGTTTACTTTGGTATTCTTTGAGATAATAATATACTATGTCTACGTTTCCCTTAGTAGATTTTCAGACACCCACGGGATGAGATGGGATGTTGATATAAAGTATTCCTACACTACCACCATACAACAAACTGTTTAAATATATATTGCACATAATAATTCAAAACTACTTTACAAAATATCTACTAATAACAACATGAACAATGTCTATATCAGTAGCAAGTCACAACAGAATCGTGTTAGACACGCTCACTCCCCAGCGACCAACAGACAGACAACTGGACACAGACCGGACCGGACAAATTCATTATATATTTATTTGTGCCTTTAACACATTAGCCCCTTGGAGACACGACTTTAGTTATGAATTTGTAACGAAGATTAATGATATTAACTGTACGTGAAACCCTCCAAGTTGTTCTCTGTGTGAATGTACTGGGGCTTCGTGAAATATAAGTTATGATGGACACTGAAGCTAATGAGTCAATGATTACGTACAAGCGCGCGGTCAAACGTAGAGCGCATTCGTGTATGATGTGAGCGCGAACATTCGCTCCTCAATGGGTATTTATTTTTTGGACTAGATGGCGTTGTGTGTATTTGTCTGGAATATTACTTGATGTATTATTGTAAATGTTTCAAATTTACTTAGTCTTACTCGTAGACACTAATCTAAACGATTACCATATCAAAGTTAGTTAAGTTCAGTGTGGAATAAGTTAGACAATTATGATTGTCTAACTTATTCCACTTATTTTGTAAGTATATTGTTGTTCTCACAGCAATATGTTAATGTAGCTTGTTACTAACACTTCTATACAAACAATAACTAATATTATCAAACAACAACTTTGTATTGTATTAGCTATGTAATGATGACGATTATTTGATTTGATTTGACGCCTTGTATAGCGTAATGGTTGTATTACATATTTGCTGCAATATAGTTCGATTCGATCTCTGTGCAAATCTTTCTGTGCGTGAAGATGATTGGCATTGATCTAAGAATCTTCTTTGTAAATATTACGTAATTATTTACACAAAAAATAACCCCTCCATTAAAAAGTAAGCTCTAGAGGCTTAAAGATCGCCCGAGTGACGGCGATGTCGCTCAGCCTTAACATTTTAAAATAAGGCACTCTTTTAGATATAAGTTATATTATTTATTTATTTCAGGCTTACCAACTAAAAACTACTACAGAATATTAAAACAACTATACATGTGTGATTTTAAATTACTTATTAATGTTGTAGGTCGTAATAATCGACTATGGGAAATTATGTTACACTTGTCAGCATCAGCGAGAGAATAAAAAATAGCAACAAACTCTATAACTATTCGCCAGCGTACTTTTGGTAGACCAAGAACCCTGAATGGCACTTTTCTTTAGTAGTAGTAGATTTTAGTTTTCAAGAGACATTAAACAGGGTGAAGTTTGGTAGGAAGAACCACTCGCAATCGACTGTCTTTCCATCGTCATCACCTTGATGGTTGGCGGTCATCCACTGTGCGATTTTCGCGAAACTTCATACCGCGAACAACTGTTTTGTGTGCTCGCTGCGACGATATTTCCGGACCGTTACGACTTAGGGAGCTTCAAGAAACGAGCGTACTCCCTTTTAAAAGGTCGGCAACGCATCTGTGATTCCTCTGGTGTTGCGGGTGTCCATGGGCAGCGGTGATCACTTACCATCAGGTGACCTGCTGGCTCGTTTGCCTTCTATTACATAAAAAAAATTGATATTTTTTCCAGGCAGCTTTTTCTCTTTTTTGGCCGTTTTGATTGCACCAGCATTGATTCAGTAACCACTTTGCACAACAGTAGTTCCAAATAATGCCGAATCGAGCTCGTATGTACATACTTGTAAACGAATACACATCTATCCTATTTCCTACTAATATTTGCGAAAGTTTGTGAGGATGTATGGATGCATGGATGTTTGTTACTCTTTCACGCAAAAACTACTGAATGGATTTTGATTTAATTTGGAATATAGGTAGTTTATGGTGTAGAATAACATCAAACTTCTTATACAATCCGGGTGAAGCCGCAGGCATCAGCTAGTTGTAAATATGACAATGAATACAAACATATTATCATAAATTTTGTTATTGTGCATAAAATAACAAAACCTGTCGTATGAAATGTTGGTGTTAAATACAATTTAAACTGTCTATTCAATTTGCGTGCAACAGTAACACAATAAAAATATTACATCGATCGGTATGATAATAGTTTAATTGTATTGTATTGCTCTCTCTTGTTATATCGCATGCAATATTGTCCTATTAAACTAGAAATGCATAATATAATAAAATTAAAATAAGGTTTGCACACCCGGTTGTGGTAAGACATGCTGTACTGTACGAAATTGTAAAAATTCTGTAACCATGTTTCTTGCAAATAAAGACTTTTGATTCTCTTTATAGAAGTAAAAATAATATCTATAATTAGAAAGAAAAAAATATTAAAAAAATTATCGTTCCTAATGCACAGTGAGCAGTCACTTCTGCATTGTCCACACGTGGAACGCAAGGACCTGCTTATTGTGGCACAAGGTTAACACAATGTCTAACCTTAAGCAGCATAAGACAATGCTAGAATCTGCCATTTAACGAATAATCCATTTCATTCTCCCATGGGTGTCGCAAAAACCAACTAAGGGACTAACCGTAAATATTATCTTTGCAAAGTAAAAAGAAGGAAAACTTGAAATTAAACCCTATACCAATCCGCCTGGCCAGCGTGTTATTAGTAGGCCAAGTATCCCTCTGTCACGGGAGGAGGTCCGTCCCTGCAGTGGGACATTAATGGGCTATTATGATGATTATGATGAATAAATTGTGTATTATACATATAAACTAACATATACGAGTATATAACAGCTGTATCAAGTGTTACAAAGCCTTTGAATGCTATACGTCCAGGCGTCTCTATTGTGTCATCAAAGCATATAGTTAATGAATGCACTAACACTGTGTTAGAGGATAAAGGGCTTTATGTAACACTCACACACTGGACATACAGCCTGAAGCTAAAATCAACAAACAGGCACATATTAACAAAAAAAGATTAAACTGCCTGTGTGTCAAAGGCCGTGCACCAGGTCGCGGGTTCAAATCTCACGCAAGATAATTATGTGTATGATCCACTGATATAATGGTCTTGAGCCTGGATGTTCTTTGTGTTCGTTGATTACATGTCTGTAAAAACACCGCGAGATGGGGCTCGATCGAAGGTGTCTTAACAAAACATACAAGTAACTCAAACACTCCTAGTGTATTAGATTAAATGTGATGCCATCTATAGGCTTGTTATAAACAGTCCTTGAAAAGAAGAATCTTGTTACGTTACGGTAATACAATGATCGGAAAAAGGATTTAAGGAATATGTTTTTAAAAGACAATGTAAAGGAATGAAAGACTTTGATAAAAAAAAAACAAATTAAATTACGATAGGAACTATACAACGCTAATACTGTATGGTGTTAAAGTGAAAAGCTGTTTTTTTTCTTGCCTATCTATCAAATCAGCTAAGCAAATTAAAGAACTTAATAATGACCTAGTGCCAGGCCTCTTAAACATTTCTACAGAAAAACTTTGCCTTTTAATACCGAACTGACTGAGCTCTCGTTTTCATAGAGAGAATATCTGCGAATGTATTCCTTATTCCGCTTGAACGTTACTATAGGCTTGGATGGAGCCGTGACGTCACGTACTCTTTTTCCATCACTACACGGATACCTTACCATCCACTTAGGCTCGTTTAACCTTCAAACGGAATGAAGTAGTAACTTTGCTAGAGACACAGTAATACACAGTCATTATTTTTATACAAATTAGAAAAACAAATACATTCAAATAATATTATCAAACAGGATTCGAACTAAAGACCAGGTGCTCTTGTGTTGCAACAAATCAACCCATTCTTTGCCTCAATAGTCTATCTTTAAATCAATAATGAGTTTATAAAGATAACTTTTCTTGAAATATCTAAAGGTTTTTTATTCTATTCCACGACGTCCCTGTTGGGACGTTATCGTATCTGCTCTATATATCTACGCACTAGTAACATTATATACATATTTTCTATGTACATAAGTACTTGTCAACCGTCAACTTTGATATTCCTATTACAAGACTGAAAGTTACACAAGTACCTATTTCAGTTTTCCCCCTGGACGTTTTCAAGGTAAAATTTGTATTTACCGCAACTCTTTAGGGATTGTCGGGCAACCAGTACATGTAAGTCTGTCAGAATAAGAAATGAGTGAACTAACAAAGCTTTCTAACGTTTTGAACAGATAATGTTAAGCTAATATTGCACATTTTTAACTGAAAACATCTTGAGAGTATTTACAAACAGTTGCTTAGGAATGGTATGTTCTGGATAAAATATGATATTTTATTAAGAAAACTATGACTTTGTTTTACATGAATGTTCATTTGGTGACTAAGAAAGAATACTAAACGTCATCACCGCTTCTCACCCGTGGTTGGTGTAAAAAGTCGTCCCTATATCCAGCGAGGTATTAATGCTCCATCAGCAGCA
Source organism: Schrankia costaestrigalis (assembly GCA_905475405.1). NCBI lineage: Eukaryota > Metazoa > Arthropoda > Insecta > Lepidoptera > Erebidae > Schrankia > Schrankia costaestrigalis. The sequence goes on from FR997827.1 coordinate 792,222, forward strand.
AGTGAAAAGCGTCGCTAACAAATAAAATAATAAGAAGAGTTTTTAAAACAGCTCTAAAGAAGTTACGTTTAGATAATAAAAAACGTTATAAACTGTAGACGACGGATATTAACGATAGACAAAAAGATTGAAAATAATACTATTCTTAGTCTAAGTATCTACTTACAGTAAAAATCTAATTCTCAATTTCTCTAGTAACAATAATTAAGTACCAGTAAAATACATAAGGAAGGAAAACATACGCACTTAATAATAGCATGATAGGTACCAGGGGAACAGAATGTACGAGAAGGTCATAGCTCCACTACAAAGAGGTTGGTATTCACTCAAAGACTTTCCTCGGCCAATTACTCGCCAAGAGCGACTTGATCACATATCTAAATCGATTTGTCGATATGGATTATGGTTAGTTTAGCACGAACGGGAAAATATTACTGGAATCCGAGGCCTAATCATTCGATTCAAGATTCAATCCTTGTGTCGTATTTATGTGTGTAGGAGGCAATGTTAAACGAATCACGATTGTGAATGCCTTAAACATATATCGCCCACAATACAGTATTAATATAGATACAAAATGTGTTTTATTCAAGACATTCTCTACTTAAGTTAATAAACTTGCCTCTAATCTAAGCTTTGAAGCTTGAGTACAACTTATATTTATTATATATGTTATATTATATGTTAACTTTAAAACTTTCGCGTTTCATTTTATTATTATAATAATACTATCGGGTATTAACGCGTATAGATTTTTGGTAAACACTTAAATATTTACCTTGAGCCGCTCGACGTTTCGGCCAGGTTACACCAGCCATGGTCACGAGTAGACATCTGAGTCTAATTTAAGTGTTAACCAAAAATCTATACGCGTTAATACCCGATAGTATTATTATAATATTATATATTGTTACCATGTATACAAGTATGGTGAAACCGTTTGAAATCTGTTTTGTAAACAAGCTACTTGATACTTTAACAAAAACGTATATTATTGTCCGTGCGGTAACGGACTATGAAAAGGCATTTCTTTAGTGCCGGAAGCCGTCAGTATGACCTACCTAACAGGTTGTTCAGACAACTTATTGTTTAATAAATGACGTTGTACTTTGAATGAATGTGTGCATGAGATGCGACCTAAAATACAAAGAAAGGATTCATTATTATTTAGGTAAACAATAATATCCTACTGAGAATTCCTCAGCAAACACATTTTCAAATAACTAACGCATCAACATCGAATTACTTCTAACAATGTTGCTAGTTAAAATGACTATATTGTAAATGTATAACTGCGTCCAGTACAACCACAACAATAGCCTGTTTTACGTTATCATGTTAATCTGAAACCCTATACGACCGCTATCGGGCCCTATTAAATTAAGCAAAGTCAAATCAAGACCTATTGTTGTATAGCGCATTATGCTATTATTAATATTAATGAATTTGACTCTTCAAAGCTGTTTTTCTTATAGGTATTCGTTTATTCATACGCATTCTTTATTCGATAACTTTGTAATTACAGTTCGCAAAGTAAATATTTTCGTAGCCGAGCGCTCGCACATTTCATCATCGACACAATGTTTTAAAAGAACAAAAGATTCAAAAAATATTTCCTCGTTTATAGATTTACAGTATAGAGTAAGGACAGTTGAATTTTGTAATAAGTTTTTAGTGTTTTCACCTAAGTTATTCAATTAGTTATCGAAGTCCTGTCTGGTTTTGTCACCTTCGTGGTCTTTTTATTAGTAAGGGAGGAATACCATAGGTTGAAATACCGTGGTACTTTTATAAGTAAGGGAGGAATACATGAGGATCACAATATGAGCATATCGTTATCTCGGGGACTAAGCGAGCCTGCCTCGATCAAGGATCTAAGTTCTATCAATCCGTCTAAGTAAATAAAAATTTCACGGGTCAATAAATGGGGTTCATTGAGTAACCTTTTTTATTTATTTATACCATCTATTTTTTAAAAGAAAAAAATAGGTCAATTGGAAACCGCTTCCACAAGAAATATAAATTTAGATAGAATAAATTATAGAAGATAGATAAACAAAACATCGTAGCAAACATTTGTTGGAAGGCTTCACAACAATATAATATTATCAGGGAGCACAGACGAACGCGTATATTGCGTGATTCATCTCTGCGGGAATAAATTACAGTGAGACGTATTGTTGCCAAAACTCAATATTGACTAAAAGCAAATCGATTGCTCCCTCCACGATCCAACTTATTTAACTAAGTATAGCTCTCGTTTGTTCGCATTTACTTTATATAATTAACGTCAGCATTTAATATAGACTATATTGGTATATCATTTTTATTAACCATTTTGTGTACACTAAATTATCTATTTCGAAAATTGGTTTTGTACAAAATCAAGGCTTTCAAAATATTTTGTCTTAAATCTGAAATACGTTATCAAAAAGCTTAAGTTTAGTTTAGAGATTGTAAAGAAAAATCAAAGACACGTCTGTTTTACCTGTACAGTGTATGGCTGACTGAATGGTTGTTTAATTATAAAATCTTATGGACACATGAGGCTACACCTGTGGTGGAGGTAAATTGGACTTAAATAATACACAACTACAGGGAAGCACAGATATAAGTATTACTAGCTCTTACGCTATGCCTCTTATATGACCTTGCCGTTGTAAGCATATATCCTGAATGAATGAAGTAAAAGAACTACTTCAGTTCAGAATTTAATCCTATCTCTCATTCACTACTCCTTCAAATGTGTCTTTACTTCATCATTTAGTTCAGTACTTCAAGCTATCGTTTCGTTCCTAAAAACTATTTTTAAAGTATGTTAGCTCAATAATTCGAAATTATTGTTATATTTACTTGGTTGACAGTCCTAAGCCAGTAAGAAGTATGTATTAAGCAAAATCGAAATATAAAAATGAAACCGATAGTAATTCGTACGCCGCGTCGTTAGTTCAATAGCCGAAAAAAATACTTCACTTCAACACCTTACTTCATACGATATCTAGTTCTGATTTACTGAAGGAAGGAATAATACCTAATTCATTCGTACGTCATTCAATAGATCTTTCTAATACTTCAATCAACTACAGATAGCGCGCGAGTTGAATGCAGTCGGGGTCCGAGGTAAAGGGCGGGAGCATCTCCCCCCGCTATCCGCACGCCCCACCTCACGCGCCTGCAGTGTGTGCCATCTTTGTCAACTATCGTACGTTTGCCGTGTTATTGTGTTAATAGTAATACTGAAGTTCCCGTGTTATTTTTTTATTCCGTTTTATGAAATGATTATTAAAACATGTAATAATTATGATACTGTTTTTTTTTCACCATGTTAACCTAGAGTACTAAATAAAATTAAACTTATAACATTGTTTAAATTTATCGACATGAATGTCAATCAATAATTATAATTAGGTCACAGCACTACCGCATTCCTAAGCTCTGCATTCAACTCGCGCGCTATCTGTACTTCTGATTTACTGAAGGAAATGAAGTACTGAACTAAATGAGTGGACTACTTCACCGAAGGAAATGACATACTTCATTCATTTCTTTTAAGTGATACATTTTGCGCAATACTAGCAGCTAAGAGCCCGCTCTGACGCGGCGAGCGTTGAGATTAGGGTTGTTTTAGGTATTCTTCCATTGAACTTTTATGAGCCCCACGAAACGAAACAGAATGGTAGCATTTTGTTTTCATAGTCCGTCACCACACGGACACAAATAATGATACAAAAAAGCTATTCAAGAATAAATAAATATTCTACTAAATTGTACAGTCTATATATTTATTAGTTTGGTACAGATAATATTAAAAAAGTTGCAATAGTTTCAATATATATCCCGCAGAGCACATTCACAAAGGCAAAGTTGGTAGCGTAGCAATAGGTAATATAATACTATGCGTTTCAATTATGAATAGGATCGCACTTGCTGCCAACTTCATGTGGCAATTGTCATTTCAGTACGACCAACAAAAAAATTCGTAAAATAATTTAAATAAAAATATTTAGCGTTGAAAATTCCGATAGAAACAGATTGTTTTATTCAACGAAATAAATGTTTCTTCGTTTTTTACCGTTTTATTTGTTTGTTACATTGAAACAATAGCATAAAAAACCTTACGAAAAAAACCTTTTTATTGAAAATCTTGCAGTTTGTTTTACATAGAATCTTATTCGGATGAAGAACGTAGCTATGATGCCATAAGTGGTGTGGAAGAATTGAATTCCAATTAAAATTTAATTTATTTGTAAACGGTTTTTTTATTGGTAAACGGGCGTTTTGTTTGGACATATGACCCATGGCGTACCTACACAAATGAAATATGGCTAGGTATGTAGTTAAATATACCTATTACTAACTGGTATAGGTCCCACCGTTGTAGGGTATGAGAGAACAGAGAAAAATTAAAATTTTGTTTTTTTTTTTTATGGCATTAATAAAGCATTTTTAAATATATTTCAATAATCTATTGGGCTAATTTTGATAACACTTGGAACAGTAGTCTGTTTAAAACAACACTGTTCATATTATTACGTTTGTACCCAAATAGCACAGAAATAAAATCACGTACTACATAAATGTTTTATTGTTTTACTGGATACCAACAGTTCGCGTAACCTAACTTGCCGGGCTGAAGTTAGCTTTCAGAGAAGTTTGCGCATGTACAGGGACAATGAAACACCCACTCCCCATGTTCCCGGTCATTTAGTTCGAAATATGACATCTGCGCAGCTGATTTGCAACAACTTCAAGCCAGTCACCTTTTTGTCTGGTGTATGCGTGTAATTAAACCGTTATGATTCAAAACAGTTGCTTTAATTTCATTTTCTACAAACATAATAATGTTCAGTACTTGGTTATACCTACTAAAATACAGCCATATAACTTTTTTCTCCCGGTAGATAGATTAATTTTTTTTATATAATTAGAAAAGTGGTATTAAAGTCTATAATTTAAAACTAGTTTGGTGTTTGTACGCGAAAAAAATCAAAGTGGGTCAGATTCGCCCTGTTACCATAATGAAATAGAAATAGAAATAGAAATAGAAATAGAAAATCATTTATTGCGAATATAGGTAGGTCAGTTTGGTGTTTACATACATCTGTTAAGAAACAAATATTTTGTTCAGCTATATTCTACCAAATAGTTAGCATGCAATATTTATAACACATTGAACTTAAACTATAAACAGTTAGGTATTAATAATTAATCAATTAGTTACAAAATAACAATCAATCGTTCGAATCATTACTTTCACCACAATATAATATCAATGAAATAATTTTACATTTTTAGAATAAAATAATAATCAAACAATAATCAATAATTAAAATAATATAATAATAATTATTAAAACAAACAAAATGAACAATACCACTGTAATAATACCTAACTACCAAACAAAGTACAATTTTGCAATGACTTATTTGTATTTATCATCAAGATACTCTTTGACACTGTAGTATGCCTTGCTGATTAAAAAATTTTTCAAATTATATTTGAGCGTCTCCATGCTTGGGCAGTTTAATATTTCAACTGGTAAATGGTTATATATACGTGGAGCCATGCAAAATATGCTATTATTGAACTGCGCCGTTTTATTTGAAGGAAAACGAATTTTATAATTGGTTCGTTTACTTTTTAAATGCTCAAACATGGAGATATGTGAGATTACAAATGTAGCTACCTCATAAATATAAATACATGGAAGAGTTAGTAGTTTCAGATTAACAAATAATGGTTGACAAGATTCAGTTGATTTAATGTTACAAATTGCCCTCACACATCTCTTCTGAGCTCTAAATACTGCCTCCTTGTCTACAGAGTTACCCCAAAAGATTACGCCGTACCTTAAGACTGAGTCTACGTACCCATGGTATGCGGTGACCACAGCAGACCGATGCACAGTTTTTCTGAGCATAGATAGCGCATAAGAAAATTGGCTCAGCTTATTACATACAATTTCTACTTGCAATTTCCAATTTAAGCTCGAGTCTAAATTTAAACCTAAAAATTTTGTATTATCTACTATATTAACATTATGTCCATTAAAATTTATGTCAAGATCTAATAAATTATTTTTCCTATTTCTAAATGTCATGAGATTAGTTTTGTCTAAATTAATTAATAAATTGTTATAAGATAACCATTGAACTATTGTGTCAAGTGTCTGATTAATATCTGAAACTACTTGATTCCTACATGTGCTCGTGAACATCACTGTACTATCATCCGCAAATAATACCATGTCATGGGAAATAAAATTAGGCAAGTCATTAATGTAAACGATGAACAACAATGGACCGAGTATGCTACCCTGAGGAACTCCCTGTGTTACTTCAAGATAGGAAGATGAGTGCACTATCTCTGTATGCGTTTCTGAACATATCCGAGTGATTCGTGTGCATTGTTGTCGGTTTTCAAGATACGTTTTTAGAAGATTTAAGATGTTGCCTCTAATTCCGTAGGATTCCAATTTATCCAACAAGATATTATGATTTACATAATCAAAAGCCTTTTTCAAATCCATATACAGTGCAGTGACTAAGTTTTTATTATCTAGTCCAGTCATTATAGTATTCAGGAAATTGAAAACAGCCAAATTTATACTTTTATGCTTTCTGAAGCCGACTTGTTTCTCCGTGAAAACGTTATTTTTTTCAAAAAAGTCATAAAGGTTATTACTTATTACCTTTTCAAATATTTTAGCGAATATAGGTATAAGAGCAATAGGTCTATAGTTAGTTACGCTCGCTTTGTCATTCTTTTTGTACAGGGGCTTTATTACAGTTATTTTTAATTTATTTGGGAAAATACCGAAGAAAATACTTATATTAATTACTAGCTGTCCCCGCGACTTCGTTCGCGTGGTCGATGTTACTACTTCGCAATTCGATTTAATACTGAAAAATTGTTTTTTAAACCTTGTAACGAAAGAATATACTCCAAACGAATTAGGATATTAAAGAACGAACCAAAACCTTTTTAAAAACAGATCTTTATAAAGACAAATCTTTAGAGACTGCTTCTAAACCCATACAGACATAAGCAAACGTCATTCTTTCAAGAAAAATCTTAACAACGCGATACTGAAAATGACGTCACAGGCACAACGCCATCTGTTGTCAAATTTGTAAGTTAGAATAAATGACATCGCTTATTTCATCATAACAGCCCATTAATGTCCCACTGCAAAGACGGGCCTCCTCCCGTGACGGAGGGATACTTGGCCTACTAATACCACGCTAGCCAGACGGATTGGTATAGGGTTTAATTTCAAGTTTTCCTTCTTTTTATTTCGTAAAGATAGTATTCACGGATAGTCCCTTAGTCGGTTTTTACGACACCCAGGGGATGAGATGGGGTGGTGACATATTGTATTCCAGCGTGGTATTAGTAGGCCATGTATCCATCCTTCACGGGAGGAGGCCCGTCCCTGCAGTGGGATATTATTGGGCTGTTATGATAATAGGTATAGTTTAACTTTAAAAAATAAGTTTGTACGCCAATATTGTCAAAACAGGGAAAGACTATTTATTTTTGTCAGATGATTTGTACCTGTGATTAACTAATAAAGGTTATTTGTATTTATTTACATTAATAAAAACAGGTGGAGTCTGTTGCATATTTTTACGTTGACCACTAACTACTACAGTTTAAACTAAATTAATATTAAAAGAATAATTGATATTTTAGATTAATAGCTTACTAATACAATTTATATTTAATTAAATTGCGTTTCATTTACGAAAAACACAAAAATATAACAATCAAGTAAACTTATAATCGATTTAATTTAATAAGACTTATAATTGATATTACACATACCATATTCATGGTTAATTTTATTTACATTTAAAAGGAATAACTTACAATTAATAGCACTTAATAATAAAATAGTTATAGATAATTTACATACACATTTATTTTGTGATTACTACTGGTAACGCCATCTCGTGAACAAAAGAAACGAAATTTAAATTCATTCAACATTAAACCAAATCCATTTTTCATGACCCCTGATTTGTATTAAACTGTTCTAATATAGAGATCTAGCGATATCTCGTGTAATACTGTTCCGATTTTGATGAAACACACATCAGTTTAAGCCTAATAAAAAAGGCTACAATACAATGTATTGGTCTTAAGATTATAATAATTCGTTTTAAAGATGTGCGGTAACAAACAGACAGATAGACATTAATACTAAAAATTGTAATTTCGTGGTTTTTGACTTTTTTCTAGATTTTATAGATAATTTTTATCTGAATTTTCGAAAAGAACAGACATTTCGACCTCTACAGTTTTATTATAGTATAGATAGATACTTTAAACTTAATACCTAATAAAAACTACGTATCTATGTATTTTAATATCTAAAGCGCGCTTATTCCGAGAAGAGTCAATAAGAACCACGCTTCCGTTCGCATTAAGAGTCAATGTAAATGAAATTATATAGATGCAGCGGTTGGCCGTTTCGGACGTTAAACAAAAATCAACCGTACAGCCGTACTCATACTGGCGCGGCGACATTTGGAAATTTTCTTTCATCTATATCTTGTGTGTTTATAAACCGATTTCTATAATTTTTTTTATGAATAAGATATTAAAGTGTACTTTTGAAATATGGGAGTTTGATAAAGATATGTCTATGCAAAATACAATATATTTATGTATTTAATACACTTTGAAGAAAAGCCTAACGATTAAACACGTTATTGTGGGTAATATATAAAAGATAGATATATACTATTGAGGACTTTTTTGTACATCTTTTGAAGACCATTATTTTTGTAATACATATTTTTAGCGTATGATCAACGTATGCGATGATAAGAGCTCGAAAGCGCATTTTCAACCGACTTACTTCAAATTTATCGTCACTGCTCAGCTCGTATGTGTCTTAGCGTTATGTTATACAGCCTATAACCTGCCCAGGAGTATGGACTACAATCGTACCAAGTTTGGTTAATATGCCTTCAGTAGTTTTTGACCCATGCGTGCACATACAGACAGACAGACAGACAGACAGACAGACAAAAAATTTATTAATTGCATTTTTGGCATCAGTATCGATCACCATTCATCCTCCAATATTAATTTTTAACATATATTCAATGTACAGAATTGACTTCTCTACAGTTTTATTATAAGTATAGATGTAGCATAAAACAGGTGAAATTATATTTGATACATTTTTTACAATATTTGTACAGACGTCATCATAACCTGTGCTTTTTGTATTTTTTAAAGAGTGTATTATTTTATTAATTTCAAAAGGAGTAGTGGGATTCATGAATATAGAATTACAATTTATTTTTTCATTTGACAATTTAAACTTAACATTATTAGCTACATGATGAGAATTAGTTCCACTTATAAAGTAGTTGTTAAACACGTCTGCAATTTTTACAGGATTATCGATCATCAAACCATTATTATTTAATTGCCTGACTTCTTCTATAATATGAAGTAAAAATTAATAAAATTTTGTGTTTATTTTTTTCCTAACGTACATGACATTCATGAAGTTCGTTAGAAATGCGAAACAAGATGGCGCTCTGACAGTCCTATTCTTATTTGAAACGCATAGTATACAAATTCATTATTTAGTAGTACGACTATTTGAATAGTTAACTTTTAACTAGGTAATTAATATACGAGTGCTAGTGAAACTGTAATGAGTTGCTACTCGTACTCTCTCTGCTTAACACTATGTGAAAATGTAATGAAAGTTATATTTAGCTATAGCTAAAAACAATTGTACAATGGAATGTTCGAGTGGTGAAATATTTGGAATACTTTGCGTCTTTGACTGACACTACAAGAATGTTGAGTACAATGTTTCGCTGCGAGGAGTAAGCGTGTTCAGTGTCGAGGAGATGTATTGCAAGCTAGCTTCCTGTTGAACGGCCATCAAAGTCAAATATGTTTATTTACATTGGTTACAATATATCTCTTTCAAAAACTTCTGCTAAACTACCTGTCAAAAAAAAAAATCTCCCAAACTACTAACACTTTCGCCGATGACTATAGGTGTTATTCTGAGGAAAAGGGGGCCAACAAATTCAGGTCAGTCTTTTTAAACATAATTTTTATGTATGTTATATTTAACTAATGACATATCAAATATCAAAACCTTTATTTTGTTAAAATGTGGTACATGAGAGGTGATACAAAAGATTAGTCGTTCAGCACATTTGCCACCTTAATTTATGGCATATAAATATATATTTGTATGCATAAATCGTTTCAGATAGAATAAAACTACTTGACTTGACTTCTTCGTGAATGGCCTCATGTGAAGTCACATATTTTGCCAGTGTCTTGTCGAGGGGCTCGTAATGTCATTAATCAAGAAGTGTCATGACTCATGATCCATGCTATTAACCAAATAAATGGTAAACCAAAACAAATCACAAACAACTGTTCAGGAAGAATAAAACTAATTCTAGTTTAATAAACGTAAAGTAAAATCTGACAATTACAGTTTTAATGACATACCAAATTCATCATCAACAACTAATACAACAGATGAAAATAAGGCCCATAGTTACTTTACTACGCGCTGAAGTTCTAATATGTATTAAGCACCACAAACTTTCAATTAGTTAAGTCGTTTCGCCATTTCACAGGAGGTCATATTAGTTCGGATATACATACAAACCCATACACATGTAAAAACGCTAAAACATTACACTCCTTCTGAATAAGTCGGCCCAATAATAACTTAAAGTAAATATTATAGTTGTTATAAGAGCAGCTGGTCTACTCTTGAATTTAATTCCGATCGATCGGGATTGGAATTATGACGTTTACCGCTATTTCATACTCTTGAAATCAACACTAGCGCCAAATTGTTTTCAAATTAGGTGTCTATTTGTTGAACTACATGAAATTGTGATTGAATTAAAAATGGTACTCTTGAATTCATTTTGACAGCTGCGTATTGCGTTGAAATTGTGTTCGGATTGCTTGTAAATTGGTATTATTCCAATAGCAAATAAGTAACTTTTTACATATTGTTTTGTGTTTTATGTCGACTTGCGAATATTAATACATCTTTAATATGACTTATTAGTAAAGATATCATTTATTCTACTTAAAAAAACGTAGATTGGGCTTTAAAAGAAAGGCAAACTAAACCTCTATTGCGCTTTGTGTGTTGTATCTATGTACCAAATAAAATATGGCGCCCAATGATAACGAACACTGTTTGACAACACAAATAATTTATTTGTTAAATATATATTATTATGATAAATATTCAAGCTTTACTTGGTCACAAAGCCACACAAAGCTTTTTAAACTAGAAACACTAATATAGAATTAATAGAATTATTCTAGAATATATCGCACCCTCAGTAATATAAGGGGCCAAGTCAAAATTTTAGTAAACTGAGATTTTAAATGCTAAGGGCATAAAGTGGAATTCTTTACCTGTTAGCGCTGACAGAGCGAGAAAAAGGACAATAACGACTCGGTAAATATATTTGTGTCCCTCTCACACTCTCCCAGCCCGGCGCCCGCTCTTACTGCTAGAAGGTTTTGGTTAACAACTAAACAGTGACAGGGATTTAAATAATATATAGGTTCAATTTTAAATAGTCCTAGTATTTCTTTGATATTTTTGTATTATAAAGGCCTAACTTGAATGCACGTTTTTCAATTACTTGTAATTTATAGAATTAATGCAAATTTATTGTTTTCTCTTATTGCTATTTATAGTGCATTTACCAAAGAACAAATCTGCCAAATTTCACATTTATAACTTAAATAATAAACAAGTAATTTGAAAAAATAGGTGAAATATAGGAACCCAGAATCTTAAATCGTGATTTCCCAAAAATCAACTTTTTTGGATTGTGCCCTTATAATACTGAGGGTGCGATATTTACTTTTTTACAAGTAAGGGGAACCATTTTTATTACAGACTTGTCTTTGACCCGTCTCATTCAGCCACAAGCAACACAAAATTTTTGAAATGCTAATTTCTCGATCCGAATAATCATAAATAATTAAAAAACGTATATTACAATAATATTTTCCATAACTTGTATTTATTACTATTGTTAATAAGCAGATATCGACCTTAGTAATAATATTTTCTCAATTTAGTATGTAGTTGAACATCACTTCTCCAATGTCATGTGTTGCTAACTTCACACTTTAAAGTATAATCGTGAACCAATCCCAATTTCAATCCAATGATGACGAAATTGTTTTCAAGAGTACGAAATCACGTGACTTTGACATCGACATTGTAATTGGATTGGTATTAGATTGAAATTGAAATTATGTTCAAGAGTAAGCCTGTAGGTGTACTATAACTACATAAATTACTCTTGACTATAAAACTGTAATCCATGTTAAGTTGAACTAATCCATATATCATATCTCTGATTAATTTAATAGTTTGAGATTACATTATCAGTGTATCTAAGTATAAACTAGGCTTTATGAAAGGCTAGGTTTTACCAATATATCAGGCTCTTAGTATTAAAGATAACGATGTAATTATAAAAGTAAGTTTTTAATAACAGTCAGCTAATAACTATTTACTATTATTTCTATAATAGATTACGTGAATCTCTAATTCATTTGTATTTATTAACGAATTATCGGGATATTTACCATGTTTATAGTTGTTGAGTTTCCGATATTTCGACGCTGTTACAAGCGCCATGATCACGGAGGAACTGAAGTACTTGCGGTTATTAATTCTTACGAACAAATGTACCGATCTACCCTCTTCCGCACTCGTTTTTTGTTACTACTATCGTCCCCGTTCTCACTACTTACTCGAACTCGATCGCGACACACTACACTCACAGTATGCAGCAGTTGCGGTAGTTCGTATATAGGACAAACCAAACGAACAGTAGCATGCCGCATCAAAGAGCACATCAGAGCGGTCAAAAACAACGAGCCACAGAAGTCTGCAATCGCGCAACATTTACTCCAGTCGGGTACAGGCCACTGGATTGAGTTACATAACCCTCAGATACTTTCGACAGAACGCCACTACATACCAAGACTGGTTAGAGAAGCGATTGAAATTAACAAGTACCAAAACTTCAATCGCGAAGATGGGTTTCAACTGTCGAGTACCTGGCGTCCAGTGGTTAACCTTTGTGTGAACAAAAAAGTGCGTGCACCTAATACGCGAGTGGATACTGTGAGTGTAGTGTGTCGCGATCGAGTTCGAGTAAGTAGTGAGAACGGGGACGATAGTAGTAACAAAAAACGAGTGCGAAAGAGGGTAGATCGGTACATTTGTTCGTAAGAATTAATAACCGCAAGTACTTCAGTTCCTCCGTGATCATGGCGCTTGTAACAGCGTCGAAATATCGGAAACTCAACAACTATAAACATGGTAAATATCCCGATAATTCGTTAATTAATAGTGAATGTGACCATGACAGTTTAAATAATTATATCATTTGTATTTGTTAAAAATCTACCATTAAGTGTGAACATACATTTCAGTCAACAAAAACCACGTTGTCCAGATTAGCATCGGGTTTTTGTTTTTCGATTTTGCTAATTATACTGACTATTCACTTAGTTTCATTTTAACTCACCCTTTAGATACAAAGACTGTTCACAAAACCTTCCTTCTAGCATGAAACCTCTTCTCTAATGGTACATTAATAGGACATTACTTAAAAGGATAATACCTAGTTGTGTATTTACGACTAAATTTGTATTTGTTTCAAACTCTACATAACACTCCGTGGCAGGGGTTTGTAAATAGCCATCAGATATTAAAATGAGGGCGAGGCGCTACACACTCGTAAATAATAACGAGTCCTAAATAAAAATCACTTTTGTACGCTACCATGTCGTAAATATGAAATATAGAGATACAATACAACCTGCGAACAATACTCCAACCGCCACCTGTGTAATTGTTGTTTAAATAATAGTTAATATACAACCTTCAGTAATGTTTACTGAAGGTTTCTGAATGTGTACATAAAGATGATGTTTTATAAAGGGACCGGCTCTCCGGTATCTAAGATTATGATTCTAATAGTTTAGTATTACCTTTATTTGTAGTGATAGTAACTTGGTTAATGTTATGTGAGACGTTGGAGTACAATGGAGAGGGTTCCTTCACCTACAGAAATGAGTTAGGATTGTTATCTATTTGTACAGCTTGGTGATGAGAGTTACTAAGTCCGGTAATTTCACTACCTACTGTATGTACAAGTTTTATACTACAGCACAGCAGCCTATGTGCATTGCTGTTCGGCTTCAAGATTGTCACAATTGACACATAAGGCAAAATACTACATATTGTATTGTGATTAAAGGAGACGTTCCATTTGCCCATACATCTTGGGCCCACCTAAGAACATACATGAAACCTTGTGTGTTTTGAAGATAAATGACTACTCTATAGGCCTGTATAATTATTTTTACCATAAAACTTCGAGGATGTGAGATATGTGGTATTTAAAGTGAAATTATATCATACTCCAAATAGCTCAAAATACAATTTTCACATAACATGTTACCTAATTATTAATATTTAAATGTCTAAAATAAAACCTACATATAATCCATAATCAAAAGCGAATTAATATACAATAATAATCTGGAATAAATCACATCAAAACATTCACAATACGTAGTAGCAACACGAATCACAAAGTACATTGACACAAATGGGGTGACACTTGACAGATGAGAGATGTTAAGTGTGTTGCAATGATTTAAAAAAAATATTACATTCGATTTCTCATTAAAAGGAAGACAACGTAATTGTGTTACAATAGTAGGTAATGCGTACAAGTTCTATTTTTTAACGATTAAAATATAGTATATTAAAGATTCAAATATATTGTTTGTGATAATTATACTTTTATATGAATAAAATATATATTATCCCAGACATTATTTTTTACCACATCATATTATTTTATTTTCAAGGGTGGCAACATAAAAAATATCCGCCATTAATTCAACCAATGATTGAATTAAAATACTGTTCACAACCATTTAAAACTAAAATCTTTCCCCCAACTTCTACGGAGAAATGAAAAACACTAATTGATTTTCAAAATTATTTGTTTAATTTTAATTATTCAAAACATTCTGTTCGCTCTGGGCCCCAAATGGAACGTCTCCTTTATAATAGTTACGTAGAATTATACCTGGAATACTAACTACATTAAACATAAAAACTCATTACATTATGTAACTTCCCTAACGCACCAATGCATACCTACTACAGCTACAAAATGTAATTTTACCTTACAAACGTAAACAAAGCTAGAATAAAGCACAAAAGTTTAAAAAAGGTAGTCATTGTATATAAATCTATTAGACACTTCATCTTTCCAGTTGTTCGGTCGGCGTAAAAATTACCGCTGAGTGGTTGTATTTTCAACAAAAACCTTTCGTGAGAGAGTTATCTGAGGGGCGACCTCGTTCCCATGAATTTATAGTATGCGGGCGACTCCTCTGTTATTATTAAGCTCCTGGCTTCATTATTTGACCTGGATAGGGTTAACATTCATAAATATAATAACGTATAATCAAGGTGCTGAATTATGCGTCCGATTGGAATTTATAATTGCTAATCTGTTTTTGTAATTACGGCTTCAATCGAAAACTAGTTTAAAATTATCTAAATCCATTACGGTTTTTGCTTACATGGCGAAGTTATCAAGTGTATCTATATCAATAAATTTATCCTGTGACAAAAAAAAGGGGATCACTGTACTGGGCCTCGCCTGCACTAACTTATAGTATTATGAAGTAATGTTATAGTAATGAAACAATCATCATAATTTTCGGCTACGGAACCTCCCTCATCCATAGACCTTACGTTGGCTATTTAATAGGTCAATCTACCACGTAAGAGGTCAGCCACTCTGCGGTTTCCGGTACACAGTTGCCATTTTTTGCCACATCGACAGTCAGTTTGCCACCTACGTGCATTTCCACTTTAATCAATAAATCATATGCGTAATGTTGATCACTGCTGTCACCTCATTTCTTATTCAATTTATCAGTTCATTGCTTTGCGTTTTTTAAATTTTTTGATAATGCCCCAGGCTGAGGTTATCATCTACTCTATCTATCAGTTTATTAAAACTAGGTACGCTGCAACATACAAAGAAACCAAAAATACTGTTACGCTCTATAAATTATTATTAATTTATTATAAGTAACATAGTACTAATGTATAATTCTTTAATATAGTAACCATTACCAAATACTCATGTTTATTTATATAATATTTTCCTAAAATGTAAAAAGAAATATTATTCTACCATTTTGTCTGTCCACACGTCACAGGGTCTACAACTGTAGACAAGGCATTATTGAGCTGCAACTTGATATTTTCAATACTTTAAATTCTCAACGCTACAGGCAACTCGATGGAACTTAAAATATTTATTCTGCTTCGCAAAACCTGCTAAATTGGGAGGTTGAACGGATATCATATTTTATTTATGCCATCCACATATTTGCACATCGCACCTCTATTTTTCTTTAAAGTATTTTATTTCTCAACAATATCAAAACTACTCGTAGTTTAAATATAACTTAATTATTAAGAAACATTACAAACAAAAAAGGGAAAACTTGAAATTAAACCCTGTACCAATCCGTCTGGCCAGCGTGGTATTAGTAGGCCAAATATCCCTCCGTCACGGGAGGAGGCCTGTCCCTGCAGTGAGACATTAATGGGCTGTTATGATAATTACAGCTTTTTGCAATTTTTTTTTTGTGTTTGTAATTCAACTTTTAAACTTACAAAGTGTCACTATCCGATGTAAATTAAAGAGGAAGGTGTATTAAAATACGACTAATAAAAAGGCACCGTAGAAAGGTATAAAATTATAGAACAATAAAATTATGAGTTCATAAAGTTTTGAAGCACGTCTAAGTTAGGAACTAATATCAATGGCATCCTCTCGATCATAACTTCGATATCTTTTCCCATTGGGCTGCCATAACTTGAATCTTCTATAGATTAACTACCTATCTTTATATACTAGTCGTAATTTAAGATGGTTTCTTAATGCAGAGTATCTCTTTCATCTTATTGGGAAAGAATGAAAATGTGGAAAACGAGCAAAGCAAGCCTTGATGAGTAGCCTTCTAGACTTTTAATTTTAAAAATTTTATATCGATCGTTCCTATTTACAATTTAGTGCTTAAAGTTCTATGCTACCTATGATAATACCTACCTCATCTCCTTGTTAAAGAGTCGTAAAAGTTAACTTAGCGCAAAGTTACGAATAAAATAAGTTTATGAAAGAATGCAATCTCGAAACTAAAATCCTATCATAATCCTTCCTCTCAGGGTGGTATATAATACATAGTTTAATAAACCGTTCGTCAGAAGACAATTTTATGCAATGAGGGGCTTAATGAAATATAAAATACCGATTTCCACCGCGCTTTTTTATTTAGGAAGGAGAGCATAATATTAAAGACGTTAATAATCTCCAAATTGTTTTCAATGCAGCTTTTAGAAAACCGTAACATGCCGAAACACTGAGCACTTAAGCAATACGCAAATAAATTAGAAAGGCACTGAAAAACTCGTAAATAGACAAGCAATGCTAATTATATTCGGAAGAATAAAATTTCCTCATAATAAAACACTATTCCACGTAATGGTTTTGTCATTCTCACGATAACACAATTCTCGAGTAAATAAATTCGATAAAGGACCAATTTCATGCTTTTTAAATTCAAAGAATACGAAATCGATAATGATATTCAAAATGTCCGCCCTAAGTAATTTTTCACGTTCTCTTCAAAGGCAGTTTAGGTGCGCAATACGACGTACTTTACGGACCTCATTTAAAATCTACCTGATACCTATCTTATTGTCTTACTGCCTTACAATATTTGATGTTTATTAAGTAGACTGGATTCAGTTAAGTTTTCACGCAGGACAGGGCAGTGAAATAAAATAGTGCTCATTTAAGGAACAATTTAGTGCATGAGGGTTTAGTTTTTATAAACATAACAAAGTTTTAACGGATACTATCACGAATACTATCGTAGCGCGAACTGGTTGGTTACGACCAAGAACGATAAAGTCTTTGATTGCAACCATCGGTTAAGATGGCAGCCGAAACAAATAAAAACATAGCCGCTGTTCAGTGTTTTAAACATCATGCGAATAACATAATTTTATGATAAAAGTAATATTGTTGTAAAAATGTGTTAAGGTATTTTAAGTCGTTTTCCCTTTTTTTTTCAGAGATAGATATAATATTCCATAAGCTAGTATAGTATTACAATACCCGTAGTATTAGACCCTGGTGACACTATTGTACTATATTCCAGTACAAACCAATGTTATACATCTATTAGAAACATTAATCAGTGTGAAACAGTTGCTAATACCTACCTAGTAGTAGTATGTATATCTAACAGCGCTGTTAGAGTTATTGGACGGCGCGTATTACGCGTCAGATCAGACGCTGAACCAATCTCATAACGGTTGAGAGGTCTTCGTACTGATTACATGCAACGTTATTTCATTGACGCCGAGTCCGACTGAATTGTAACGAGTTCTATCAAGCTAAATACACTAAGTATACTTAAATAGTTAATATTATTTATTTATTTATTTGTTAAGCATACCAACAGTAAAATTACAAAAATAATACAATAAAATCATTTAAAATCTAAACACTTAACTTTAATAGTACATATAACAGGCATGCATGACGTTATACAAAGTAATGCTACCAATGGCAACGAGACAAAATGTTATACAAATAATAAACTAAAAATAAACATACTAAGCAAAAAAAAACAAATAGGTACAAAAACAGATAATTCACAACCTTTAAACAGTTTATGTAGCTTCAACCAGGAAGCGTTTATAGGATACAAACGGCATAGCAAAAATGTCTATCTGGTTATGGGATATTACCGATACCTCATTATATAACCTTGCCATTCGCAATAAAGGACTATTAGAGGACACGTTTAAGGTTGATGTCGGGACATCAAAAGTACGATGATACCTTGGGTGTTTCTTCGAAATTCGATTCTTTGTCTAATTCATATGGGCAAATTTTTTTTTCACATTTTGGCTTATAAAACATGTTTTTGTCAAAGATGATAACCTAATATACAATGTCTGAAAAAGGCACACTTTTTTATGAAATGGTTTTCGAGATAATTAACTTAAAAATTTTTGTGGTCATATAAATCAGAATTAGGAACAAAAATGAAATTCTAGTTATAAAAATCAGTCATTTATTTATTAAAATCACAGTTGATAATCACAATGATTACCACCACACCTAAATCTAGTTATTAGAAGCATTGACAACTTGACAATATCAATCATTATCCGTGCCGCCATATTAACAATATGTGTGAAATTCTGATTAATATAGTATTTTTACCGTATGAATCAGGTACATATGAATCAAAATTTTGCCTTTTTAACATCGGTTAATCACTACACGTATACAATTAAGGATTGCTATTTATACATAGGCTTTAAGTCCCCAATTGAATTATATTTCCTACAGATTCAAGTTTGAAAACCATTTAAGTTAATTATAACAGCCAACATAGTAATCAGAAATACAGGTGAACCAAAGTAATATGAATCAGATATTTACATTTATAACTCCGCAACAACACGAACCAGCCGCATGTAACGTCGTGACCACGTCAGCAGAGTCCCTGGCTACCACCAGCACGAGAAGGGATCTCCTGATGTTTCGTACTTAGCTAGTACGTTCGAGTAAAGCGCGTGAATATGAATCAGACTTTTGTGCCGGACACTCACAATTTATTTTTTTATTAAAAAACTATCGCAAATATTAGTACCATTTTTTTTTGTGTAAAGAAACAACTAATATTCTATCGTAATATTTATAACGCACATCGATTTGTTAATAAGAAAAAATGTTACTGTTACTAACGTTCAAGAAACTGGGGTACGGACACACCATATTAATCAGAAGAACGCTTTTTAATATTTTTTTTTAAATATATTAAAAACTATTATTAAAAAACAATAACGTGTGCAAGATAGGTAACTGTCTATACTATGTTTAAAAAATAATTGCAGTTTGGTTGGTCTGTTAGTTACATAGAAAAACCTCCAGACATCGAATATGTTGGGCTCAAAGAATCACCCCCTTAATGAACGATTAGAGATCTCTAAGTTAAAATTTGATATTAGCTCTGAATCAATTATCCCATTCACAATCTTATACAGAATCAGTAAATCTGTGACTACTCGCCGCTCACTTAATCTAATCATTTCAAAGTGTTTAATTCGTTCAGGGTACTCTGGAATTGATTTGCGTATACCTTTCTTTATGCATAGATATCTAACAAAGCGACCCTGAACAGCTTCCACGACATTAATATGAGTTAAATAAAACGGAGACCATATACAAGAGCAGTATTTCAACGAACTTCGCACTAATGCATTGTACAATAAAATAATACTGGAGGTGTTACGGAAAGGTTTGGACAAACGTACTATAAAGCCAAGCATCTTATTGGCTTTTGACACCATGTTTTCCATGTGATTACGAAAAGAAAGGTTTGTATCAAAGAGCACACCCAAATCACGTATAACGGGAACTCTACTAAGAGCAGTGTCGTTGATGAAGTTTAGTATTCAAATTCGATGTATTTTAATTTCTTTGTAAATGTTATATATTGACATTTCATTACATTAAGCTGCATTCTGTTTACCAGACACCATTGCTGCAGAGTAGCTAAATCATTTTGCAGTTCAATACAGTCACTGACATTACCGATCCTACGATATATATATTTTTAGGTCATCAGCGTAAGCCAAGCAATTACTCTTCAGTAAATCCAATAGGTCATTTATGAACACTAAGAAGAGCAATGGGCCTAGTTTAGACCCCTGCGGGACGCCAGAGCTAGGAATAAATGGTACAGATTCATAACCATGCAGTGCAACCAACTGTGATCGATTCATTACATAGCTATCAAACCATCGCAAGAGACACCCATGGATGCCCAACCTTTTCAATTTTATAGATAGTATGGAGTGATCAACTCGATCAAATGCTTTCGCAAAATCGGTATAAACCACATCCACCTGACTCCTAGCTTCAAAAGCATTCGCAATAAAAGTGGTGTAAATAAGTAAGTTCGACACTGCCGACCTACGAGCAACAAAGCCATGCTGCCTATCACTAATTATATGCCGCAAATGAAAGTACACCACGTTATATATTATACCTTCAAATAATTTCGCAAATTGTGATATAATAGAAATTGGTCTATAGTTGGTCACGTCATCACGACTACCAGATTTATGAACTGGAACAATGTGCGAAATTTTCCATAAGTCGGAAAATATTCCCTCCTTAATAGATTTGTTATATATTATAAGCAAAGGCTGAATAAGTGAATCCATACAAAGACGTATAAAAATAGGAGGCAAACCATCTGGCCCAGCACCCTTATTTAAATCCAAGTTCTTCAAAGCAGTCCTAACGTCCTTCTCAGTTATATTAATAGAGGACAAGCAATAATTAGACGCAATGACAGAGGAAAAAGTGTCACCTGACTGAACAGGATGACCATCACTATAAACAGAGGCAAAGTATTTAGCGAATAAATTAACAACACTACTCCCACCCTCACTCACACAATCACCGTATACAACCTGACTAGGTACACCTGTATATGATCTCCTAGACTTAGTATACCCCCAGAAAGCCTTTATATTATGTATGAGTGGTGACGAATCAACTTTATATAACACCATATAAAACTATGCACACCCTCTCTTATGTGAGAAATGACCTGCTACTTAGGCACAGTGTGGTGGAGGTAGAGGGTTTGAATGCCAAGTAATACTAATTTGGCTACTAAGATTAAGGTTATGTTTCGAATCTCAAGCCTTTCAATTATTTGTGCCATCCACAATTTTCAGCCTTGAGTTACTTGTGTCCATCAATTGTATATGTAGTTTCTTATTGACACCATGCCAAGCTTTCCTTCTTTTCGAACAGAACTGAAGATTCCTTCCATTCTTGTACGATACCCAGTGAAAGAGTCGACACCGTGACATTCTGTGGTGATGAAGTTATTACCTCATGGATACAAAGTTCCACACTGAATTTGAATATACTGGATTCAAATACAGTGAAGATGATAATCAAGTTCTGGTACTTCATCACAACGTATCTCATTCACAAATGAACAAAGACGTAACAAAGCGAGATCTTTTAATAACAAGCGGGGATTTGCCTAAAATTGTCGTTACCATTAACTATCAGTATAATGTTTGTAAGAAAATATTATGTAAAGTGCCGCTGCGCTTTATGACCCAAGTTCGAGAACTTTCTCAGAATAATACAAGGAATTATATACACTTACGTAGGAGCTATATGTATGTACCTATACAACTTTGTTATAGCTTGTTTAATTGCTTTGTTCTTTACTATTATTGTAAACTTCAATATAATAGTGGGCTTAAAGTTAGCTAGTATCTTCTGAGCCTATGGCTTACAATGTTTATGGAGCCTGGCTTTATTACTGCAACAAAAAACAATAAATAAAAAGCTCATAATTAATTATTAGTTACAAAGAACAAGTACAAATCTCTATTATTTTGACGACCTCGGTGGCGGGACGATAGCGCAAGCGGCTGCCGTGCAAGAGGTTGTGGGTTCGACCCCCACGCAGGACAATAATTTGTGAGATCCACAAATTATTGTCCTGGTCTGGGTGTTCTTTGTGTCCGTTAATTGATGTTTGTAAAAAGGTCCCCGCGACACAGGGCATGATCCCTAGTGCGGGAGTTGTCTTTTTTTAGAAATAAGAAATATTATTACGTAACATTATTGGTCATAGCTTATACTTCAGTTTGTTGTAAAAAGGTCTACTGGGATTGGAATAAGAATGCATTATAACTCACTACCTCATCTCAGGCTGAAGGGATCTTATAAGACAATGGCTTAATATTAAAAACACTTGACACTAAGCCCTATACGAACAACGTAAAATAGCAAACTTACAAAGTAGATAAAAATAAAAAACTTTATTCACAGAACTTTTTTATTTATTTGAAATAAAATAAATCACATCACAAAAGATTAAACTAGTCAGTCGAGGCTTATAAACGCTATACATTGAACTAAAACTACATTTTTTCACGAAGAAATATAACCGTAGCTGGCAAACTGCTAAAGGTATTTGGTACGATAAAGCAAATGAATTGATCAGGGCCTATTTAGCACTATTATCTTTAGTTATCTCCTCAGTACATTTTTCTTGAATTGGTACTTGACGTTCGTTTAAGGGCTGTGATCTAAAAGCCACCAAAACCAATTTACCCTTATCAAAGTGACACTCCATGCGTTCTGGGGGAAAGCCTTCCGGTAACAAGAACTTCCTCTCGAAGTGACTCCTCGTCCATCCATGTTCCCTCTTTATTTCTTTTTTTCCTTCGACTCTCACTTCATTCCCAACAGTTTTCACATTTATCTGATCTGCACTAAAATTCTGGACGTCCAAATGGCTATATGTATGTACCTATACAACTACCTTCTTGCCGTCTGCTTTGACTTCGGAGTCCGAAAATACGCCTTCCACATGATCAGTAGGACGATTAAGTGAATTGACGTATTTTACAGGATCACGCCAGAATGGGTCTGCCGTAAAAATGGCGAATGGTTCTTCTAAAGCCCTTAAGATAGGATCTCGTGACGCAACGTTTCTCAGATGACGAGCCCAAAATGGTATTAGAGACATTTTTACTATTTATTTTGATGTAATAGTACAAAATCACTCTTTCAATTTTGTTGTTTTTTCCGAAAGCAAACTTCAAATGATGCCCGGCGTGCGCAAACCGATCTTTTATACAGCGCTCCCTAGTTGCGAGAAGTTAAACGAATAGTCGTGTAGCTTCTAGTAAATTCCCGTCTTGTTCTAGAGACATCTGTTATTTTCTATCCGAAGCTTCTAGCAAGTTCTTCAATCATAAAATTTTAAAAGCTCGTTTTAATAAGCTTTTTTATTGCAACAATGATAATATGCATGAAATAATAATTATTAACTATAAAATATGATTGCGAATACTGTAACAGTAAAAAAAAATATTTTAGAACAGTTGATTGCGAGTGTCTAAATTTTCCAGTAGATGGCGCTTTTTACAAAAAAAATCAGTTTCGTATGTTCAAGTCACATAGATCTAGAATACAGTAGAAAATCGTATTTGAATTACATTTATAAAGCACGACGCCACACGATAAGACGAAATTTAGACTAGATACTATAATTTTGAACTTAGTAATTATTGTGCAATCGGAGATCATGATATTCATACACACTCTAATAGACACAGATTACCAAATTAGGTAATAGGTATACTAACGTAGTAACTTTAGGTTAAGTTCTTTAAATATTGGTTATATAATGAAGAACCAATGATGATAAATTAAAATGAGGTAAACAACACAATATGTCATAGATATTTGACATCTTTGTTAAGTACCATCTTTTCCACAACATCACTGTAATATTTATACCGATTTTCATTTAATTTCTGATTCCAGTTCGTTGGGCGGCGAAAAAAACGCGTACTTTTTTTAAACATATTTCAATACTGCTCCACTCCTATTAGTCATAGGGTGATACTATATAGCCTATGACACTCCCCGATAAATGGACTATTCAAAACAGAAAGAATTTTTAAAATCGGTTCAGTAAATCCAGAGATTACCCCCTAAAACATCACAAACACACAAACTTTATCTCTTTGTAGATTATATTTTATAGGGTGCGCCAAAGTTCACCTAAAATTTCAACTCCTATAATTGGAAGTCCGAAAATGTTCTTCCTAAAATTTTTCGTCCTAACAATCGCAATTCCTAATTTTTTTGTCCCTAATGTTAATAATCCGAAGCATTCAACTTCATAATTTCAGTAGCAATAAATATCTATTATACTATTATTTGTTTTCCTATATTTTCTCAACATAACCATCGTTTATACTATAATTTAAAGTCATATCTTTTTTGTTTAGATTTCTTTTTATTCATAATAATCAATATTATATAAGTACATTATTTTGCGTAACTTTGTTGACAACATGTAGGTATAACATAATATACCAAAGACCAGAGCAAAACCAGAGTCCCTCTTCAATCATTCAGTCAAAATCCTGAAAAGAAATGGGTCCTATTTATAATTATTGGTTTAGGTTATGGTAGAACTGTGACCCCAATGCACGAGCCGAGCGAGCGCAGCGAGCGTGCCGCGGCAGCGGCCGGCGAAGTGCCAGAACCGAATTGGTCCTTTACTTATTGGTTTAGTTACGGTTACGGTAAACTCTCAGGCCATAAGCATAAACGTGAACGAGTTCTGTTTTATGGATTTCATTCATTTAAGACAAAAATATTCTAATAATTTTAATAAATAATAATTTAAAAAAAATGGTTTAATGTAAAAATGTAAAAAGTTGTTTTGTAATCACAAGAAATAGTATAAAAACAAGACTTTTTATTACTTTCACTTGGTAAATATTTCTTTCTAAGTATGAGAGAAAATATTATGGTGAAAATGTTTAGGGATAAAAGCGTTATGATAAAAAACATTAGGAGTTTAAATATATTTACATAACGATATTATTAATAACGACTTTCGGAAACATGAGTGTTATGAACATCGCCGGTAGCAATACAAATAGTATGAATGAAAACTTTAGGATTAAAAATTTTAGGAAGAGTGATCATTCGGATTACAAATCGTTAGGAAGAACATTTTCGGAAGAAGAACTTTAGGTGAGCCAATATGGACCCTATTTTATATAATCTATACTAATATAGTATAGATTTTACTATCATACATTCCGTGTTGGTATACGTTGCCTAAAAGAGTAGAGACGTGTTGCTTATAAAAGGATTATTATACATTATACATTCTTACTAAAATTAAGTACCTACATTCAGTGCACAAATATACCTAATTATCTATTAATTAACGAATTATCGGGATATTTACCATGTTTATAGATGTTGAGTTTCCGATATTTCGGCGCTGTTACAAGCGCCATGATCACGGAGGAACTGAAGTAAATATCCCGATAATTCGTTAATTAATAGTGAATGTGACCATGACAGTTTAAATAATTATATACCTAATTATGTTCTTTAAATAAATAAATTCGTGGTGTGATTCGTTTCGACTAGCAATTTTTCCAAATCCATATTATACATTTCAATGCAGTTCAGAAATGAGGCCAATAGCATTGATTAAACGCCATCATTCGCCGGTCTGACACTCTGACCACTCGTCCATCCAGGCGACCATTCGTTGACCTACTACCAAGCTCAGGACATAAAGGGTCCTTAGAATTAATTCTAAGAAATAGCAATCGCTCTTCTCTTATATTCTATTTCTTTTTTATATTCGAATAGAAGGAGTAGAGTTGTACCTTATCAAAAGGCACTTCACAGATAAATTAGTCGTGGGCCTGTATGATGTTAATTCTTTCCTCTAAGTATTCAGTAGAAGTAATCTTTACTTATGATTAAATTGTGGTAATGTTAGTGGGATTATTCCCAAAAAATCGATTAACGTTCAATAGTCTACCTACGTCAATAGGATAAGCGTCACATACTTATTTGATCTGTCCGGTTACAATTAGAGCATAAGATATGCGTCATTGTTACCACTTCCAGCTGGTTATGTTTGTGAATAAAATTTGATGTTCACGTTCTATTTGCTGAACACACAAGAGTTAAATAATTACTGTAAACTGAATTACCTGTTTGTATTGTTTGTTTTAACTGCCTCGGTTGCGCGGCGGTTGCGGTAACGGCTGGCGTACACGAAGTTGTGGGTTCAAATCCCACGCACGATGTTTGTAGAGTCCACGCGACACAGAGCATGTTTGCTAGTGCAGGATTACTTTTTTTTAATTTTTATACGTGAAGGGGTAGTTAAGTAGGTAACGTATTTACCTACGTACTTGTAACCATGTTGTTGTTTATAGAACGAGCTTTACCACGCCCTGCATCACAGAAGATCATCGGAGATCATCAACAAAGAACTCGGGACAATAATCTGCGGAACGCACAAAGAACCGTCCCGCGCGGGAATTAAACCCGCGACCTTGTGCACTGCAGCGACTACCGCGACCGATGTCAGATTTAATCTCTTAGGTCTCCGCATTTCTATTTGTAGGTTCTGTTACCAGTTAAAGATTTCAAAGCGTAGCGTCCGCCGTCGATGCACCGAAGAGTGCTATGCTATCTCTCACTGGTTTAATATTTTCACACCTCAGGGGCAGTACCTAAACGTAATTTTACGTAAACCCATCAATTGAAGCTATACAATTATCTAAAACAGAATCTTTTTCTGCTGCTAATCGGTTTTAATATCAATTAATTACTATACGAAGATTATTATAATACAAAGAGTCATGTACCATTGTCATAGTTTACTCTACCGTAATTGACTTTAAAGATCAGCAATGTAAAATCTACGTTACACTACTAAAGAGCTCATATCGCCACGGCCCTCCTGGCCGAAGAGTCATCACCGACTCACTCATACGCACATTTACGAACCCACGTAAATGGCACGTGTGTATCTCCCTCGGAGTACACACAGTACGGTCTCTGCAGCCCACGACCCCCAATAGAAGAGCCGTCACGCCCACCGCACTCCCTTGGATTACTTGGGTTGCCCCAACAGGCTACTACTACGTATCGACTACTAGTACGGTCGACTAACTACGGCCGATAGAGTTTCTTAGTCTCAACACTACAACTTGATTTTTTACCATTAATTATCTCACAAAACTTTACATTGACTGGTACACGTCTCTTTTGTATCTCACGTAAGTAGTAAAAGTACTAAACTCTCATAGTTCCTCAATATCAATTTCACTCTCTATACCTGTCACTGCACATTAGCGACATCTTTATCTTCTGATATCAAACAAGCACAAAAATAAAATATATTTAAAAACTAATGAACAAAATTCATAGTAAACACATAGATAGTACGGAAGTTTGTACTTATTCGTCGAAATCGTACTAACCTACTTGCAGTTGATATTTGTATTGTAGAACACAACAGATCCTGCGTCCTACTAACAATAAAATGGATGACTACAATCGAAAACACCAAAATACCTAAGAATTTCAAATCTAGCCCTATAAATCAACGACAGTGTCGCCTCTACCGGCATTTCGTGCTGCGCTTTGTTTATGAATCAAATTAAGTACTGTTTCCGACATAATATTTCTACATAGGAGATAAACACAATTGAATTAATAAACTTCTTTCAAGGGCATGGATAAATCTTAACATAAAGACATCTTCCGTATAATTATTTAAGTACAAGGGGCTCTTAAACTCTTTGTTAGCTGTTTAACTAAACAATTTGTTAACATTATCAAGATCTAATGACGATTGTTGATACAAACTATTATCCACGTTTACTACCTGCCATTCACGTCCAATCGCCATGCGTTAACACTTTCAGAACTATATATAGCATGCTCCGATACCCTGAATTTCATCAGACAAGAATCGATCATAGCTCATAAAGGTCTCTCTGAGACTTGAGCATAAAATAGTCACTTTACTCCAGTCAATTTATTTTCAAGTAAAAATGCAGTGCGTTGCAGTTATTGTACTCGTAGCTTTATTGTGCATGGTGAGAAGCATGCCGTTGGAGCCACAGCCTAAAGGTACGTTATTTATTCTTACTTGAGCCCCAAACTCTTCGATTCCATTGTTATTTTCTTGAAATGCCTTTTAGTCAATCGGATATTGTAGGTGTCCCAAATGGTGGACTTAACAACAGAGACTAGATACTAGGCAGATTAGAGATTAAGTACCAGATTTTTTCATAATATTCTAAAAACGGTATTGCCCAGAAGGATAATATAATTGTTCGTTGATATTTGTTATATTTCCTTGTGTCCTCCCTGTCCATGTTACTTTAATGATTAAGTGTAAGTATTTATTTTTTAAATAAGCGTCTTTGTATTACAGATGTAGAACAAAAGGACGTTCAAAATCACAGTTTGTGGAAAAGGTTCGTCAATCCCATGTTCGCAGTCGGTGGCGCTGCCGACACCGGAGTTCGCAAGTTGAGGATCAAGAGAGGGTAAGTCACTGAAGGCCCTTTGAACTGTCTCTTGAAATCTCTGTTTAAAAAAGACTTTCTGTGAATTAGTTCTGCTAAACCTGTCTGAATATCCATTGAAATACCTTTCAATAAAATAAACTAAATTATGAAGGTTTTAATTGTTTTAACTTGATATTATTATTTTCGTAGATATGAGGACGAATGTGAAAAACTTACTCTGTGTAAACTTCACGCAAGATCACATCGAAGTTTCTTTGCCGCTTTTGAACTATACTTCGTCAAGTAAGTAGTTTTATTACATCAGTTTATTCTTATAGTCACTACTAAGTTACGACGTCGTTGAAGTAGCAAGGGATTCATGTCCAGCTTACTTTTCTACTTATGTTAAAAACACTAATTAACCAACAGTTATTTAATATTAAACTTGTATGTTTTCAGCAAAGACAATGCCAGACTATGGGACCACCACGGCAGGACATTAGCAGACTGTGAAGCCAAATATGGCGACTGCTACGAGGAAGAATAATGATTACATTACTATAAAATAACTAGAAAAATGCTGGTCAAAGCTTTAATTTATGTAATAGCACAACTTTTGTATCTATATTAGGGATTTCATGAAAGCCATATTATTAACATTCATATCTACAAAATTTCCTTGTCTAAATATCTTGATTAGAAGGTCAATCACACTAACAATGTAAAAGAGGTAAAATACCTTTTTTATATACTCTGTGGCACCCTACTAAATGATGGACGATGATCGTTCCCTAATTCTAATAAAAACTATGTAAAAGCGCAATAAAAATGTTTAAGATACGCTTATTATACATTAGAATAAATAAAACACTTATATAACAAACAATCCATTTTATTTTTCCCCTTCATGATATCCATCACATAAATGCATTTTATATAAATAATTGACAACAAAATATAAATTATTCACGCACTGATACTTAACCAAAAGTAAATTATAATAAAATAATACACTGCAAACCACACATTTTGTTCTTACAAAATATTCTATTTCATTATTATAATATCTATAGCTCTATATTTCTTGACACATTCACTTTTTGAGTTTTTCCTGGATATTTAATACTGATTTACATACTAACCAGGAATTTTAGGTAACTACTTATTCATTATTGAGCTATAGAAAATATTTTCACTGATTTTACTAAACTTAACTAAACCTATTTAAAAGAAGATAATATATTTTGACCTAAACTGGATAAATTTCATGAAAAATGCCAGAAAAGTATACCACATTGTCGACATAATAATAAATGTATCATTTTTAATTACAGAAAGTCCCATTCGAATACTATGAAACTAATACCAATATGAAATCGTTACAGACTTATTGTATAAAGCTATTATTGCCCTCATTTGTTATTCACAAATTAATCTTTTATAGTCTGTTCTAAAACAAAGATTGATTTAGTTTTACAAACGCCAAAATCACGAATTTTCTGTATACACCAGGTGTTAGCGAGTATTATATTGTAACGACCGGAACACTGTAGCATACAAAGAGTTATAAATATATTAATGTTTATATAAGCTATTAACATTTACATGTTAAAACAAATAATATAATATATTTTCTGAGAGACTGTGTTTGTTAAAATAATTTGATTCTAATTATTATATTCCATTTTAAAAGTACAATGATTACTTATATCCTTATTGAAGAACAAAAAGGGACACCAAAGTCATCATGATAATATTAAGCCAAGGTTTTATAAAAGTAATCTTTTTTTGCAGTGAGACGATAGTGACCTAATATTTATATAACAAATGGTTTAAAATAACAGTTTAGAAGAAATATGTAAATATTAATAAAATTTTCCCCACTTTTTTTAAGTATTTAACGAATTACTTATAATTTTGATGTTTTTTAGGATTAGAACATACTTTGGAATGTCTTTGTAATTGATTAGTAATTACAAATGTTTTAAACGAAAAAGATATTGCATTGTAGTTTAGTTTAAAAGAATATTTAATAACTTTTAACAGCTAAAAGACAAACAAGTAACTGGACTGATTTCAGTCTGATACTATTCATAACTTTTAAACTATCGCTTTTCTTTAATACAATTCTTATATAAACGGGAGATTAACGTTAAGTTCCCGTGTGACCACAGCCAATGTAAACTGTGCCGAAATGTCAAGCAAAAATACAGTTAATTAGCATGCCGCGTTAATCTACGACCGACGACCTAAATAAGGTGGATCGGACTGGATGCGGAAGGCGCAGGACCGTGTTCTGAGGCGCGTCTTGGCAGAGGCCTATATCCAGACAGGACTGCGATAGGCTAGTTGATTTTGGTTGTTAATCTCCCGTTTATATAATATTGATACTATTCAGTCTAGTCTCGACTAGAACTAGTGAGTGATAGTTAAATAAGTTTAGGTTTTTTGTTGTTCCTCTTGATGAGTGTGGCGGAGGCGGGGGCGTTCGGGGCGGTGGCGGTGGTAGCGGGTGGTGAAGCCCGAGTGGGGCGGGGGGTTACCCGTGGTGTGAGTAACGCGAGCAGGCGGTCCCGCGCGAAGTAAGCTAGACCCAGAGCTAGTAGTAACGGTAGAGCTAGTACTGACGTAGCGCCTACTTCTTGCTCCATACCTTTCACCTGCATCATAAAATACGGGTTACCTTCACAATATTTTTGGATTGGATTAAAAATAATGTAGGTACTTATTGAAGTGATACCGTTAAGGTTTGACCCTGAGTCTTTTTCGCACTATAAAGTGCACAAAAAGCGAATGAATTAGAATGTGCTAGAACCTCTTGTGTTAAATTAGACAAGTTTTCAACCATTGTATGTACTACGTTAGTATTAACTTTTTCAGATCCAATATTCCAACAGGAAATTCATTTAATTATCATCCATTATCTGTTGGAAACACTACTTGTAGTCTCTATCATAAATTTCTTTATGGTCTTATTTTTAGCAATAAATGATTTTAAAAGTTTTTATCAAATTCAAAGTGTACCATTGAATTGTTTTCGATGTTAAGACATAATATTTAAATTTATTGTAAAAAAAAACAATAAAAAAGCACTAACCTGAGGCGTAAAATCAATATCGAAGTGCTTATACCGTCCATCGGATACGAAGTAGTAGACGTGGTCGGGGTAGTGATGCGTGAGCTTGCTGAGCGAGGAGTCTAGGGTGAGCACGTAGGTGGCGCCGTCTACCGGCAGGCGCGGCAGCACGCTCACTTCTGCGCCGCGCACGCGCATGTTGTGCGTGGCGCGCGCCGTGCCCGCCGCGCCGTGCGGGGCCAGCGTGAGGCGCAGCGTGCGGTAGTGCTCGCCGCGCGCCGCCCGCACGCGCACGCTGCCGTCCGTCGTGTGCACGGGCACTACGCCCACCACAGAGACGCCCCCGATGTCCTTCTTGTCTTTTACCTGAAACACATTATACTCATGTAATGCAAGCAATGCAGGCTTTAAAGTTCTATGTAAACGATTCTACAGGTACCACAATTTAATTAAATGCAAACAATAATGTTCTCTCCGTAGCAGCCGTGTACTGTTCAACAAATCTAATAGGTACGGTATGACAGTTCTGACAAATTGAATAATAAGGTTGGGATAAAATAATCGATTACTATAATATCCGAAATTTAAGTGATCGATTACTATACAGGGTGTTTTTTGAGTCATCGGCAATAATTACGGAGGTGACTCTGTACGTGATTCTGATCCAAATTATGTAATAAAATTAAGTACTTAATTTTTGACGAAAAAATCCCAAAAATAAGCGCTAAAATATTGTTCAAGACTCGGTGCATTCACCCCCGCCGCACAGTGGTTCAGGTTGTACGGGAATGCGGAAAATATTATTTTTATCTGATAATACGTTGCATATAACTATAAAACTTTAATAAAATGATAAAACGAATTTATCAAGTGTATAAAGACAAAGATATAATAATACACATTACTCATTTTTTTAACATGGTTTTTCGTGATACAATATAATATATAATTACTTCAAACTTATATTCCAATGTATTGCATTACGAAAAACAGGATACATTTAAGCAGAATTATAAATAAACATTATAAATTGATTAATAATACAGAAAAAATATTTATAGATGGGTGCTATCCACTAATAGAGCCTTGGCATCTTCATGAAGTGGAGAGTTTTTTTACAAGGTACTGCACGTAAATAATGACTTGGTATTTCTAAGGTCGCAGATAGTCGCAGCTAAAATTGATGTACTTATTTATGATCTATAGGGTCTAATGAATCTCCTTATGCATATCATTGTCTAACGGTCGGTAACGGAAACTAGTTATAGCCTCATACTTAAAAAGAAATGGTTCCAAATTCTCTACTTTATTAAAAGTGTAAAGACAAGTAAATAGTCATTATATCAATTAAAATTTATACGTTTTATTTAATGACACACATTAGAGCTACAATCAAACAAAGAATAAAAGCTAAGTATAATAATATTTCGGTTTTATTCATACTTGAAACAAGACAATTTTTTGCACGAAAGGAGAATGGGCGGTTTCGTCCCATGTGTTGTAACACTTTGTGACCTATATCATTTGAAAGATCTCAGCGAGTGCTATGTTTTATTGTATGGGCATAACTCCGTATCTCGTGCAGGGAAACTGTTATAGGGTTTTAAAAAAATAAAAAAAATAATTAAAAATGTCTTAACTAATTGGTCTTTTAATAACTACTACTAAAGAGAATTAAAGGTAGAGCCTATTTTGACCCAACACCCTCTCTGCCACTATTGTAAGCGCAGCGTTGAGAAGATTGCAGACATGTAAAATGAGATTTACGGCGGTCCTTCTGGGTAGAAGAGTTCTCAAGCTTTCAGAAACGTTTGCGCAATTACATGGATAAAGAAAAAGCAGCTCCCTATGCTCCCCGCCATTTTGTTCCAAATATGACATCTGCTCAGTCAGTTGCAACAACTTCAGGTCGGTCAAATAAGTTTGCGCTTAGTGTAGATGCCATAATTAACTTACTGGGGTAGTGTTGCAGTCTCTCCAACGATGCCAAGTACATCAACGATATATCATAATACTGCAGTGCTTAAGTATACGGAAACGCCATTATGTTGGTTTGTCTCGAGGATGGATTATCAAGAACTATGAATTTGCAGCGAGGTATACGACAAGGTAATTAAATATCTCCGAAATTGTTTACCGCTGCACTGGAAGATGCTTTTAGGCTCTTAGACTGGAACGGAAATGGCATCAATATATTATGGCGAGTATATCACGCACGGACCTTCATTTGCTAACAAAAAAGGTGTCATGTCATAGACCAAGGGGGACCTCAATATAATGCTCGATGACCCTAATATTATCTCTCAATAAGTGGGTCTTAAAATGGACACGGACAAGACCAAGATCATGGCAAATGTTCATGTTGTACCCACTTCAATCACGGTTGGAGGCGCTACACTCAAAGTTGTCCACGAATATATTTACCTGGGACAATCAGGCCAGATAAGTCCAATTTCGAGAAGGGGGACTCGTCAAATCACAAGGCTTTTGGTCATCTACAGTGGAATGGAGAGAGCTTTATTGGGAGTTGACCTGCGTAATTGAATCAGAAGTGAGATAATCCGCAGGAGAACTAAAGTGACCGATAGAGCACTCAGGATTGCCCGTTAAAGGGGCGACATAGCACGAAGAACTTACAAATGACGATGAGGCAGAAAAGTTTTCGAAAAGCGACCGCGTATATCGCGTGATATCGGGGTGGCGCCAAGTGATAAGGTAGTCACAGGATCGGCAAAGTAAAGATATTTGTAGGAGGCCCATCTCCAGCAATGGACGCCTATTGGCTCAGGGCTGGAAGCATGGTGTAGTGTTGTTGCTGAGCTGTACTTCCGTGTTTTAAATGGATTGGACTATTTAAAGGAGTTCATCGTCATTATAAATATGACAACCTTATCAACATCAACAGCTATGTAGAGAAAAATGCGATGAGGATTTTTATTTTCTCAACCTCAACTAGGGCATGAATATCGGAATCTCGGAATATCGTAATATCGGAATCTCGGAACGCGAAGTCCGATATTACAATTCCGATACTGGGTGATCGGATATCGGAATCTCGGAACTCGAACATTTTTCTATATTTTGAGTTTTAAATTATACATATATCGATCCTTGTGTATCGCCGAGCGAAACAGTAGGTACCGTATTAATGTTGCCAGCTCGCTATGCATGTGCTACAAGAACAATAATATTGTTACCTGTTTCGCTCACTCTTTACCTACTCTAATAATATGTGATATTATTGTAAGGTTTTTAAAACGCCTCAAATATAAACAAAACGATACTAGCAGTCTCAACTTCACAGAAAGAAAGACTGAAGCACCGATAGCTTCTGTCTCTTCAGATGAAGATGATGAATCACTAGCTAGTCTAGCTACAACGAGTGAGCAGACCCTGCACCAAGAATTTGAGAAGGAAATAGAAAAGTGCAAAGAAAAGAAGAAGGCAGTGCTTCCGTCCGACGAATTTGATCTATTGGGATTTGTAATTACTGAAAAGGCAACATACGTTAATAGAGGTGAAAGATAAGTTTTTTTGTCACAGACATACATTATCTCACATAAATTTTGCCCACCAATGTTGAAAGTGAGCATGTTTTTTCGTCGGGCGGTTATTTATCCAACAAAATGTTTGACGCTTTGTTGTTTTTGAGAACATATTACCAAGAAAAACGAGATTTTAAAATAAATATAAACCTATGAATATAGCGAACCTTTATTTCAGTTGATTGTAATTTAAACTACCAAACTTTGAATCAACAAGACTTCTTAAAGTTTTGTTGATTCCGAGTTTTGTTAGTTTTATATTAGTAATGAGTAAAGATAAAAATTAGACAAAAAAAAAATCCAATAATTATTGCGGTTGTCATATTATATAATTAAATAAAAATTAAGGTACTATACTGTGCTCTCGTGCGCAGTATCCTCGAATACGCATCAGTGGTATGGAACCTGCGTTATGACATTTATATCGAGCGCATTGAATCCGTACAGAAAAAGTTCCTAAGATATTTACAGTATAGGTGAAGGTGCATCGATCATGGGTATGAAGCAAGATGTAAGAGGTATCATTTTATGCCCCTACAGAATAGACGTACAATGTCTGATGTTGTAAAAATTGTCAATGGTGGGGTCGACTGCCCAACCCTGTTTGAAAAACTAAACATTTGGGTCCCTAGAAAACTGCCAGTTAGGCGCAATCAACCCTTAGTACTACCCTCAGGCAACAGTAATTTTAGACAAAACTCATTTCTCATTCGTGCGAGTAGTTCCGTTAACAGCATTGCCAAAAAGCATAGCGAATTTGAGATATTTAGGTCTAAGCCAACAGTGGTAAAGAAATTATTTACTACAGATTATTTTGGTCCCGATCCCAGAGAAGCAACAAATTAAATTTACAATTTATTTTAAACTATTTTTTTTCTGTCATGCAATGGTCTTGCAATGGTTTTATGTTTAGTTTATATTTGCGAATACCTGTTAATAGCTGTGTTTGTATATTTATGTATTAACCGATTGTAAATTATGCTGTTAGTGTTCCGAAGAAAATAAAATAAATAAAATATTTTAAATTCTAAGAAGTTCGTCAATTCAACTTTTAAGCTTTGTTGATAAGTTTAATAAGTAATAAGATATTAGATTAAAGAATAGGATATTATAAATTACTTTTTGTTTCTAATTGTTGATTTAATTTCAGATTTGAGTCTCTGAGTCAGATAGTTTAATTAGCAATAAGTACAGAAAAATAATGAGAAATATCTGATTTAGTAAAAACTGTGGGTAAAACTTAACCCTTTTCTTGACGGTGTGCATTGTTATGCACATATGTAGAAATTAAAATCTGCAGAGTAAATTACTAATGAAATAAGTTTATTTTTTCCTTGTGTATAACATCAGTATTCTACTGATTAAGATAAAAAATATTATGATGTTCGTGGCTAAACTGAATTAGCAGTAGAAAGCAAAATAGTGAACCGACGCCAGGCGCTTGCGCACCGTAAGGTAAATATTATTGTTTTCACCATGTTTTTTGCATTATTGCCCTAATAACTAGCTATTATAATGTAATATATTATATTGCCTATTCGTTTATGCTATTTTTATATATTTATATACGATAAATAGAAACTTATACAACCGTTTTTGTGTATGTATCTTTAAATGCACACTGCCCGGGCGTTATGTCTAATGTTTTTTATGGCTATGTACATTTAAAGATACACTGTCCTTTTACCGCACTAATATTTACGATACAATAGTATCTCTGTCTGTTTGTCTTGGACGCTTCCACTAAAAAACTGCTAAGCCTATTGTGATGAAATATCGTGTAAAAATAGCTTGAACCCCGGAGAACGATATTATGGGCTTTTACCGCGGGCATGTTTCCAAATTTCCTTCTCAATGTATGGTCTCTTTGCATTCTCTACCACTTTTATCACAGGGAGTGCTCTGAGGAGTTGTTTTGGACATTGCACGCAGCTGAATTTCTCCACAGAACCACTCGCAATCGACTGTCTTACCATCGTCATCACCATGATGGTTGGCGGTCATCCACTGTGCGATTTTCGCGAAACTTCCTACCGCGAACAACTGTTTTGTGGAACAAGCTCGCTGCGACGATATTTCCGGACGACTTGGGGAGCTTCAAGAAACAAGCGTACTCCCTTTTAAAAGGTCGGCAACGCATCTGTGATTCCCCTGGTGTTGCGGGTGTCCATAGGAGGTGGTGATCATTTACTTTTAGGTGACCTGCTGGCTCGTTTGCCTGTTTGTTTGATTTTGTAGCTCATCTTTTGAAGATGAGTTACACAATCATGTGCCACGCAATCGGTCTGATAGCACTTCAACACTACCGTTTTACCATCTTCCTTTGAAAATCTCCACCTGTTGTGTGATCGTGATACTGAGATAACTACCATTACAAACACAGGTAATCTTTAAGATGCTCCCATCAATCACCATCAACTTCTGCTGCATCCCCGTTGATTCTATCTCAGCATCCATTATTGCTTTGGCTACATCCTACTGAAAACTGTCTGCAGTCACCTAATTCATCTTCATAATAATCCAGCTGATAACCTAGTTTCTCCTCTGGCTGTAACCTCTCAATCTGTACTATCTCCGCTAAGTATCAGTATCATGTGTTCATCCAAATAATTTGTTTTTCTTTCTTTCTTTATCGCCAGTGGCTTCTACATCAAATTTAAAGTTCTTTCTCTTTTAGCCGTTACTTGATCAAAAAGACCAAGGCTAATTATTCATCATTCTCCTGCTCATAATTCAATTTTATTTGAGGTCGGCGCAGCATGGGTTTCTGCCTTTAGGTCTTCTCCCGCTCACTTTACTCGTTATAATCAGCTATTCCAGGTTATCACTTCTTTTTCTAGCAATGTGCCCAAAAATCTCCAAAATTCTTCGCAGGCAGTGGTGCTGAGCCTCTTCGGTAATCTCTATTCAGTTTCCCAGGTCATAATCTTCAGGGAAATTTATAAATTTATCTTTCGACGAAGTACAATTTTATTATTATACCCCTTCCACTATATTTAACAACATTTGACAGATTGACGTTAGTGACGTTCAGCAGTATCTCGAATGTAATCCCATTCGATTGTAAGCGATTTCGCGATTTTTCAAATTACTTTATTTTACACATTTGGATCCTTACATCAACTTACATTATCATTTATTATTGATTCTATCTTTTATGTTAAGAGAATTAGCATATAGCTAAAAATGATAAAATTATAGTTAGCTTAGGTATTATTTAAAATACATAATTTATTGTGACACATTCGCGGGTTATAGCTAATCTAAAATATCATATTTCATTTTATAAACGTATTATGAAGAGTTCAGGTTTATTCATAGCATTTATTTCTTCCGATTATTTGTAATTTGTTTCATAATGTTGGTAATCGTTTTGAGTGTCCATCACTAAGTAACCATGGTAACTGAAAAAAACATGGGTACGTCCATGAAATACAATATATTTTGTTCGAAAAATAAGCGGAAGTATTACGAAACTTCATGGACGTGAACTGTCAAAAAGCTAAACTTACGCTGGAAGGGGTATAATTACATTTATTTTATTATTGATCACCTAATTTTGTTAAATAATGCGAAGTAAAATTATTTTTATGTTATATTTAAGCAAAAATTGATATTTTTTTATTGAATGTGATTATGGCAATGTGTCTTTATGGATACGCTCAAATTGGAATGTTATATTTTGTCGACGAGGCAATGTGCATTTATGGATACATTAAAAAAAACTTATTTCGAACTGATATGGATTTTTTTTATTATTTTTCTACCCTTCTTTAGTACCCGTAGAAAACAAATATGCAAAAAAAATAATAAAAATCGAACATAATATGTCTTGCCAAGAAAAGGGTTAAATACGGGTATAAAACAAGCAATCCAAATTAAATAATATGATTTATAAATTTTGTATATTGCATTCAATCCAACCTCACACCGAATTTGTGCATTTTTGAACAAAAAGTGCAATTTCTAAAAAAAAATACGAAATTCCGATATTAATATCGGAATTCCGATATTGAGATCTAATATCGGAAGTCAGTATCGGAATTGAAAACCTTCCGATATTGCATGCCCTAACCTCAACTCTATAACGTATCTTTACATTTACGTAAGAGATTTATTTAGCGATAACTTTACCATTTGCACTTACATATTTTTAACTGTGTACTTATTAATAACGGTCTAAACTAACGATTACTGTCTGTAAATTGTCTACAGTTATTATAAGTGGAATAAGTATTATGTGTTTCCGTGTCACAAAATGTAAAAAAGTATGATTAAAGCCTTATTTGATACAAAAATTATTTTATCGTAAACAGCTCAGTTTCGACACAGTCACTTTTGACCTGCACACAATTTTAATAAAATATGAATATATATTTATAGAAAAAAAATCTAGGTGAACATGTTTATGCTAGTCGCAACATGTTACAAAGGTTGGGACGCAGAGAGCAGATGTCATATTTAGAACAAAATGGCGGGGAGCATAGGGAGCTGTTTTTTCTTTGTCCATGTAATTGCGCAAACGTTTCTGAAAGCTTGAGAACTCTTCTACCCAGAATGACCGCCGTATATCACATTTTACATGTCTGCAATCTTCTTAACGCTGCGCTTACAATGGTGGCAGAGAGGGTGTTGGGTCAAAGTAGGCTCTACCTTTAAATCTCTTTAGTAGTAGTTATTAAAAGACCAATTAGTTAAGACATTTTTAATTATTTTTTTTATTTTTTAAAAACCCTATAACAGTTTCCCTGCACGAGATACGGAGTTATGCCCATACAATAAAACATAGCACTCGCTGAGATCTTTCAAATGATATAGGTCACAAAGTGTTACAACATATGGGACGCACCCTATATAAAACTGCCCATTCTTCTTTGTTAATTGTCGAACACTCTACTTCTTTGCAAAAAATTAAAAAATCTGATAATGTAGTCGTATTTTTTGTATGTCTCGTTTCTAATAAGATTCTAGTATATGTGTACCAAATTGTAGACATTTTAAACAAAGTTGATAAAAAAGACTTTTTTCCGCCCCTGAACCAACGTGCGCCGCGCGTCGTAGGTATGTATCTAAATAAGCTGGCGAACCGATCGCTCGCTGCGTCCGCGCGGTGTCCATGATTAGTGAAATTCATGGCTAAGCTTTACACGTCGTATACTATGTAGTAATTTAATGTTTATTTATTTTGTAATTTTTTTCCTTCATTAAATAACGTTATCTGTCACGCCCTAAAGTATTGCCTATGTCTCACTTTACATACTGTAATATCCGAAATTTAAGTGATCGATTACTATAATATCCGATTTTTAAGACACTTTAATAATTAATCTCATTATTAGTAAAGGGTATTGATCCTTACTTGATTAACTTTGTAAAAAAACACCACATATTGCAAATTCGGTAACCTATTGAAACCTCGAATTTCTGTTACCCGAATCTTAAAACCCAGAAAACAGTTGGTAGAACTTATAGAAGACAGATGTAATGAATGACTACTTTTTAAAATGTGTCCAG
The DNA here is from genome assembly GCA_905475405.1 of Schrankia costaestrigalis. Taxonomy (NCBI): domain Eukaryota; kingdom Metazoa; phylum Arthropoda; class Insecta; order Lepidoptera; family Erebidae; genus Schrankia; species Schrankia costaestrigalis. Next base: position 833,449 of record FR997827.1, read on the forward strand.
TTCGACCGCGCGGCCATAGCGTTTTTTTTTTAAAAAAACCATGTCAATTTTTTGTAAAAATTTGTAGAAGTTGATTCCCAAAACCATAAATTTGTCAAAGATACGGTTAAAAAGTTATAAGGGTTTAAACATGGCCGCGCCATTGAAACGCGGCGAACCGCGCGGCCACTGAGATCTTTAAAACTAAGCCTTGTAGAGACCTGAAATTTACGCAAATGCAAGATTTAATTTGTAAAAAATTTGTAAAAATATAAAAAAAATACTCAGGTTTATAGTTTAAGAGCTATAACACTAAAACCGAATGGCCGCGCCATTGAAACGGTGGAGAAAACGCTATCGCCTGTATCTCGCTGAAAAAGCATCGCAGAGGTCTGGAGTTTTTTGTAATACCTAGATTTTAATTTGTCAAAACTAGTAAAAATACAATAAAAATTCTTAAGGTTATATTTCAGAAGCTGTAGAACATTATCAGTATGTGGTGCGATAGGGTGACCATGTCTTATTGTTTACAGAATACTTTCTACTTATTGTTACAGAAATTATAATTCAAGGATTCTAAATAAAATTAAAATGAAACCATAAATATAAAAACAATTATGTTTATTGCTTTAAAAGTCAATAATACAGTTACAGTCCGCGTGGACTTACGAAAAACTAGCCCTAAGATTGGTTTAAATGACGCAACTCCGCCCCTAAGCTATGTGATTAGTAATGCACACTATTGCATCTCACACGCGCCACCCCCGCGCGCCTCCGCAGGTCAGTGCGACGCGTACAGCCGTTAGTACTTATTATTCTGTGGTACAGCGACGTAAGCGTAAGAGTTTCGTTATCAGTGTGTCGTTGTGATGTTAACACGATAAAAAAGTGATCTACTGATTATTAAAATGTTCAGTTCGTGTGTAATTACGATTAAGTGTTGTACTGTGGTGTAACGTCAGTTCGGTAAATTATGTAAACAATTCAGCAGAAGTGATTAAGGTATGTTGCATTTAAATATTTTATGATTATGTTAGAGCTCTCTCTTTATTTGTATGGATGACCGTGTAGTTAAGATATTTTACTATGAAATATTTACAATCTTATGTATATGAACTTATATGAAATACTAAAAACTATCTAATAACTAACAAAAATAATAATAATATATAATGTTTGCCCTGCAGTGGGACAATAATAGGCTGGATTATTATTATTTAATGTTTTATTAAATCATATAGGTAATTAGAACTTTACTTAGAACATTTGAAATGATTGTAAATCATTTTGATTCCACATTTTTAAATAAGTACAATCATAACTAGCAGGGATGTAGATATATGTTTTTACTTTAAGCGTAATATTATATGAATGGAAAAATTACTAAAAAAACTAAAGTCAATCATTTGAAAGATATACACTTCCAAAGTCGTAAAATGAGCCCCCCCCCCGCCTCTAACTTTTGAAATAATAAAGTTGGAAAAAAAAATTGATGTAAATGTCAATAAAAACTTTCAATGAAAACTGGTTTGAACAAGATACAATCATAAGTTTTTGAGATATAGCACAATTTCAAAAACCGCACACGTTACTTTGTAATTCATACAAACACTATGAAAAACAAAGTTAAGAGCAAAACTTTGCTTGTTACTACGGAACACTTCATGGGCGAGTCCGACTCGTACTTCCCCAGTTTTTTTTTGTAACTCCACTGGTAAAATCTCTCTTCCTTTTCCTCTCACTCATTATTTTTTACAAAACCAGAAGTACAATATTATTATTATTTGTTGTATTACAATTTAAAAATACACCATTAAAATAAATAAAATAATTTCTGTAACAATAAGTAGAAAGTATTCTGTAAACAATAAGACATGGTCACCCTATCGCACCACATACTGATAATGTTCTACAGCTTCTGAAATATAACCTTAAGAATTTTTATTGTATTTTTACTAGTTTTGACAAATTAAAATCTAGGTATTACAAAAAACTCCAGACCTCTGCGATGCTTTTTCAGCGAGATACAGGCGAAATAACGTTTTATTCACCGTTTCGATGGCGTGGCCATATCGTTTTAGTCTTATAGCTCCTGAAATATAAACCTAGGAATTTTTGTTGTATTTTTCCTAGTTTCGACAAATTCAAATCTGGGTAATTACAATAAACTACACACCTCTGCGATTTTTTTTCAGCGAGATACAGGCGATAGCGTTTTCTCCACCGTTTCAATGGCGCGGCCATTCGGTTTTAGTGTTATAGCTCTTAAACTATAAACCTGAGTATTTTTTTTATATTTTTACAAATTTTTTACAAATTAAATCTTGCATTTGCGTTAATTTCAGGTCTCTACAAGGCTTAGTTTTAAAGATCTCAGTGGCCGCGCGGTTCGCCGCGTTTCAATGGCGCGGCCATGTTTAAACCCTTATAACTTTTTAACCGTATCTTTGACAAATTTATGGTTTTGGGAATCAACTTCTACAAATTTTTACAAAAAATTGACATGGTTTTTTTTAAAAAAAAACGCTATGGCCGCGCGGTCGAACTGGACAATTCCGTTTTTAATTTCCCAGATGAATCGATTTCCAGACGCACTAAACCAAATTTTCAAATAGTATTTTTTTGTTTCCCATATTCTTATAATCCAGATTTAGCTATACCAGATTCTCAGAATACTTTATTTGGTTCCCATCGTACCACTTTCCAGATAAACTATTACCAAATTTTCATAATCTTTTTATTTGGTTCCCATATAATCATATTCCAGATAAATTTTTGCCAGATTTTCATAAACTTTTTATTTGGTTTCCATACAATCGTGTTTCAGCTAAATTATTGCAATACATAATATTATTTTATGTGACCTACGTTAGATTAGAACTGCAAACCGTCTCACTATTGTTTAAGTTACCTATTACATAGCCAGCCAGAACCGACTAGCTATTGTTTTACTTGCCCATTACAGATAGGTTTAATTGTCAAATTCGACTCATTTGGTTAGGTTAGGTTAGAAGTGTGGCCCTTCGCACGAGCCGAGCGAGCGAAGCGAGCGTACCGCGGCAGCGGCCGGCGAGTGCCAGAACCGACTCGCTATTGTTTTACTTGCCCATTACAGATAGGTTTAATTGTCAAATTCGACTCATTTGGTTAGGTTAGGTTAGAACTGTGACCAGAACCGACTAGCTATTGTTTTACTTGCCCATTACTCATAGATTTTTATTGTCAAATTCGACTTAGTAGGTTAGTTTAGGTTGCAATTAAATAGGTTAAGTTAATAATATTAGTAAGAGATAAAAGGATTTAGTTTATCTGGATATCGTTTATTTGAATTCAAAAATCTTGATTTTAAAAATCTGGATATTGTTTGTCTGGATTTCAATAAAGGTATTTCAATAAATTGTGTTTTAAAAATTTGGCTTTAGTGCATATGGATTACGGTCCTCTGGATTTCGTGCATTTAGATTTTTTGTTTCTGTTAACACGTTTTCTGGATTTTGATATTCGGAATATTAAAATTCGGGATTAAAATAGGTAACCTGCAAATTCTCTAGTTTTTACATCATCACTTTGATATTAATGAAAATTTCTGGAAAATAGCATTATACCCCTTCCAGCGTAAGTTTAGCTTTTTGACAGTTCACGTCCATGAAGTTTCGTAATACTTCCGCTTATTTTTCGAAAAAATTATATTGTATTTCATGGACGTTCCCATGTTTTTTTCAGTTACCATGGTTACTTAGTGATGGACACTCATAACGATTACCACCATTATGAAACAAATTACAAATAATCGGTAGAAATAAATGCTATGAATAAACCTGAACTCTTCATAATACGTTTATAAAATGTAATTATGATATTTTAGATTAAAGTCCAACAAATCTAATAGGTACGGTATGACAGTTCTGACAAATTGAATAATAAGGTTGGGATAAAAAAATCGATAACTATAATATCCGAAATTTAAGAGATCGATTACGATAATATCCGATTTTTAAGACACTTTAATAATTAATCTTATTATTAGTAAAGGGTAGAACCTTTTGTAAAAAAACACCACATATTGCAAATTCTCTAATCTGCGAATTAAAAAAAATTCCAAACATTACCTTTATTTTAATTATAATTAATTAAATAAAAGTAATGTTTAGGATTTTTTCATTCACTACTAAGACCTTAATAAGTTGCCTCCCGTCACCTTCGACCACGTCGAGTAATAGTTAATTACGTGTCTAACGATAATAACGATTTTTCGTATATGTAAACGATTTTTTTGCATACAAGTGTATCCGAAGAGTCGCAACACTACGAGCAGTAACCTAACTACGTGACTTTGCAATGAGGTCAAGAATAGAACTATTAGATATTATTTACTATGTAAATAATGTGTTATTTTGCTTTGTTTGAAAGTTTTCAATTAAATTTATATATTAAGAATTGTACATTTTTAGATACAATAATAAAAGCTTTCTAAATTCATGGTTTTACGAAAAAGGTTTTCGAAACTGAATAATGTACGCATGAACAAAGTTGTTTCAGTTTGAAAAATATGAAACGTCATACTGTATCTTTTAGATTTGTTGAACTGTAGCTATAACCCGCGACGGTGTCACGATATAATTATGTCAAAGTCAAAGTCAAAGTCAAATAGCTTTATTCACTTAGGTTACAAAGTAACACATGCAAATCTTTATACATGTAGTAGAATAGTATAGAGAAAAATGTCTGCCAAACTACTACCACTTTCGCAGACGACTATAGTAGAGCTCTGAGAAGAATGTGGCCAAGAAACTCAGGCCACTCTTTTCAAAAATAATAATTTGACTTTGTTACAATTACCAACAGCAGCGTGAAGAATGATGTGTGCAAGCAAATCTTACATGCATAGCAATTTAAAGTTTAATTGATAAAAAAAATTTCATTGTTAATACATTGATTTAAAAAAGCTTTAATTGCATGGCACGTTCATCAGTCATCTCGTCACTGCGATATCAGACAGAAATTAACACACAAGCATTTGTGTCGTCAAGTTGATTTTGTTAATCTTTAAGTAGTTGAGAATGGAATAGAATACCATTTAGATAATATAATTAAATACATTTACAAATGCAAGTGAAGTATTTCTATCGTTACAATAACAAATAAAACTGTAAAAGAAAGTAATAAGGTAGTAACATAACATCCGCACAACTACCTAGGTTAAGCCACAATCTACACCATGGAACAAGCAACATGAAATCACGATAATTGAAATCTAAGCCCATGAGTTTTTGTCATTAATATAATCGTTTATTGTATAATAGCCTTTCGATAATAGCTGATTTTTTACAAATGCTTTAAAGTTTAGTAAAGGTAGATCCATTACATGCTTAGGCAGTTTATTGAATAAACGTATACCGAGTCCCGCAAAAGTGTTATGTACCTTATGTAGGCGATGTTGTGGACCTATCAACTTATGCCTATTCCTCGTACCAATGCTATGAATGTCGCCATTTCTATCATACTGTTCAATATTTTGCTTAATATATATTATATTAGCATATATATATTGTGAAGCAACTGTTAAAATACCTATTTCCTTAAAACGATCTCTCAATGAAACATTCGATTCAAGATTGTAAATAGCTCGAACTGCACGCTTCTGAAGAATAAAAATAGATTCGATGTCTGCAGCCCTACCCCACAAAAGAACACCATAGGACATTAAGCTGTGAAAGTAACTAAAGTATACCAATCTTGCTGTCTCTATATTCGTTAGCTGCCTCACTTTTTTAACTGCATAAGCAGCTGAACTTAGTTTTCCTGCTAGAGCTAATATATGAGCACCCCATTGCAGCTTACTATCCAACGTTATTCCTAAAAATACAGTAGTGTCTACAAAACGAAGGACCTCACCGTTTAAAATCAGATTATTACTAAGGCTTTTAACATTGGGCATAGAGAATTTTAAGCATTTTGTTTTGGCAGCATTTAAAAGCAAATTGTTAGCAGTAAACCAGTTCAGGACTTGTGCGAGAGATTCGTTAACTTCATCTAAATTAGTTTGCTTACGGTTTACTTTGAAAACGAGTGAAGTATCATCTGCAAATAAAACAATGTCGCACAAACCCTGAGCAAGAAACGGCAAGTCATTGACATAAACTAAAAATAGAAACGGACCTAGAATGGATCCTTGAGGCACGCCCATACTTGGCGGAAGACCAGAGGACCTACTACCATTTACTTCGACATACTGAACCCTATTGCTTAAATACGAAGATAATAAATCAAGAAAGAAGAAAGAAAGAAAGAAAAACAATTTATTTGACTTGAAAGACACAGACACATAAAATAGAACAAAGTTTGTAAAATACAATAGACTAACAATCAATAATTTAAAATTCCCGCCACCATCTTAAAGCTAAACATTGTTCACGAAATACACAGATTCAACAAAGTTAGGTTGGCAGCCGCGTTTGTAAACGCGTCGCCATTCCTGAAGTTGAAAACTTCAACACAGGGGCGCCAACCCAACAAGCAAAAATTCAGTTTATGTCTGAGCTCTGATTGGTTTGATGAATCTGTGAACCCCTGAACTGGAAAAATTGTTGTTAATATTAGTTTAGTCTAATACAAGTAAAAGTTATGGACAAATTAAAAAAAAAAACAGAGAGAAGGTGGACACTAGTGGACAAACGATTGGTGACTGGACAATTGTGTTGTGTGTCTCGTCTAACAAGACAAAAAGGAATGTCGCTCAGCAATACTGTCATGTTGCGTCAACGCATCACAACAGCGCTGTTCTTCCGCGACACCCATTTTTCGCGCAAGTCGTAGCCGGGACAGCCTAGCGCTCATCCTTACCGATAAGTACATATCATATTCAAGTGGAAGAAGAGAAATGAAAAGCAAAAATATATTGAAGACAAACCAGTGTAAGTAGATACAATAAACTTACTTAGTCAGTAATAGCTGTGTGTAAATGAGTGAATCGTGCCTGTGTGTGTTAATCAAAAACTAAATAAATAAAATAAATAATTAAAATGTAAAATAAATAGTAATAATACTTTTACTAATAATATTGTTACTGTAAAATACGCACTTGCAGAAAGAAAAAGAGAATAAAATTCAAAAATAATATTTTTTTATTTTATCTAAGTAATTAAACAAGGTCATACCTTGTACCACTCAAATTAAATTTAAAATTTAAAACAATATTACCCAGAACAGCACTAGTGCAAGTTCAATACTTGCCCTGCCAAGAATATTTTTTTTAAATGATTAATTAGACTAAATTTAGATTTCAGATTGCGGAGTGGAGGTGGAAGGTCATTCCAACAGTGGGTTGCAGCATACCTGAAACTACCTCTGAAAGCAGTAGTCCTGTGCATTGGAATTATAAGAGGGGCTACTCCAGTCCGGTTACTGTATATGTAATGGTCCCTTCGCCATGTCAACTTTTCATAAAGGTATTTAGGCTTTTTACTAGTGGTAACACCAAACATCACAGCAGCTAGATGAATCTTCCTACGAGCAGTCATTTTTAGGATTTTGTGTTCATTTAAATATGGTGTTATGTGGTTTATGTGCGTGTGCTCTGAGGGCCACTTTCTCAAAATCCTTTGAAAACATGCTTATGATTTAGTGAACATTCCAAAAATATTGTGAAAGTTGGAATCAGATTTTGTGAACATCAAATACGCGAGTTATAGGCTTTAAAGTTGGACCCTCAGTCCACACATAGAGGATTGAGGGTCCGCTTGTACCGGCTAAACTAAGGGCACTAAAGAAAAAGTGTTTACGCCAAAGTTTAACGTAAACCCAAACAAAAATTATGAATACATGAAAATTTAAGAATACTTTGTATTATTTTCTATATCTCCGTTCAAAATTGGCCCTCAGGCGGAAAGTTTATACGCTAATTATAACAAAACCATTAATTTTTTGCTACTTTTTATAATCTTGTATTATAGGAAATATATTGTGAAAATTCGTGAAAGCAATAACAGATCACAAAATCATATTGGTAAAAAATATCACCTTGTAAAAATTCGGACCCTCAATCCTCCACTTTTTTGTTTTCGTTTTTTTGTCGCTGAAGTATGATAGCTAGGAAAATTACAGAAGTACCTCGTACTGTAAAATAAATTGTGCAACAAATACAGTACCATTCGGTAAAAAACAGTACAGTTTTATTGTATAAGAAAATCAACTTTATTTTTACTATGTAAATAGTTTTGAGGTTATATTAAAATTTGTAGCTTTGACGTTTTTATTATGATTAATTATTATTATTAACAAATTATATCAGTTTGTTGCACAATGTTTTCTACAGAACGAGGTACTTCTGTAATTTTCCTAGCTATCATACTTCAGCGACAAAAAAACGAAAACAAAAAAGTGGAGGATTGAGGGTCCGAATTTTTACAAGGTGATATTTTTTTACCAATATGATTTTGTGATCTGTTATTGCTTTCACGAATTTTCACAATATATTTCCTATAATACAAGATTATAAAAAGTAGCAAAAAATTAATGGTTTTGTTATAATTAGCGTATAAACTTTCCGCCTGAGGGCCAATTTTGAATAGAGATATAGAAAATAATACAGAGTATTCTTAAATTATCATGTACTTATTCATAATTTTTGTTTGGGTTTACCTTAAACTTTGGCGTAAACACTTTTTCTTTAGTGCCCTTAGTTTAGCCGGTACAAGCGGACCCTCAATCCTCTATGTGTGGACTGAGGGTCCAACTTTAAAGCCTATAACTCGCGTATTTGATGTTCACAAAATCTGATTCCAACTTTCACAATATTTTTGGAATGTTCACTAAATCATAAGCATGTTTTCAAAGGATTTTGAGAAAGTGGCCCTCAGAGCACACGCACATTGTGGTTTCTCCTTGGAACATTCACACAGAACCTAGCACAAGCATTTTGTATTCGCTGTGTGAGCTTTGCTGTCCTAGCCAAGAGACAAGGGCCGTATACAGTGTCACAATAATCAAGCTTCGAGAGCACTAGGCTGTACATCAATTGAATCCTAAGAGATACTGTTAAATACCTACGAATCTCATATAGGATTTTAAGCCTGTAAAAGCAGTTTCTGAGCAAATTATTTATATGCTGCTCGAACCGAAGCTCCGGATCCAACAACAAACCCAAATTATTCACGGTATCCACCCTGTTGATTTGTTTACCCATTATGGCCAACTGAGGATTGCGCGCTACCACTGCACCCACCATTGCTCTGCTGCCCAACACCATAAACTTTGTTTTTGAGGGATTCAGAGCGAGTGAATTTTTCTCTGACCAATCAAACACCCTTCGGAGTTGATCATTCAGCAGCTCAACTGCTTGTTGTGTGTCTGACGGCAAAAACGAGGTATACAGCTGTGTATCATCTGCATAGAGGTGATATTTACATGAAGTGATAGTATCAGCTATATCTGCACTGTAAATAATAAAAAGTAACGGTCCCAAGATTGATCCATGTGGTACGCCTCTAACCACAGGGCGTGTGGCAGAAGATAGTGTGGATCCATCCGCCCTAGATATTGTCACATGCTGTGTTCTATTATAAAGATAGCTGTAAAACCACTTGATTGAGTCAGAGTCAAATCCGTAATAGGCAAGTTTGGACAACAAAAGAGCTGGATTTATCGTGTCAAAAGCACGTGAGTAGTCCAACAGTACTAATATGGTAGCCTTACCCTGATCACGTGCCTCCAGCATATTCCCCACCACATCACTAAGAGCAGATGAAGTACTTCGGCCCCGTCTAAATCCTGATTGTAGGTCTGGAAGAATGTCATTCTCCTCCAAGTACTGTACCATTTGTGTGTAAACAACTTTTTCAAGAATCTTAGACAGGCAGGGAAGGATACTTATTGGACGCAGATCTCTAAAGTTAGTTGGATTGCTGGTTTTAGAGATGGGATACACTATGGCATGCTTCCATAAGTCCGGGAAGGTATGTGTCTCTATTGACCTATTAATGATGCTAGTAATGGTTTTGGTGCTAGTAGGCTGTGTTAATTTTAACATATCCAGAGAAATGCTGTCCAGGCCCTGTGCATTAGAAGAGAAACTCTGCACTATTTTAGATACAATGTCTTCTGTGACTGGTTTTATACTAAAAGTAGAGGCACAAAATCTCTGCTCCTCAAAATAGGTTATCTGTGCGAGATTTAAAGAACACCTACCTGGTATATCTAAAAAAGCGTCATTTATTGAGTCTGCATTGTCGAAAAAAGCTGGTAAATGTCTCTCTTTATGATTTGGAACTACGTCTGATTTTAGATTCTGCCATAGCAATTTTGGGTTGTTTTGGTTATTATTAATATTTTGATTAAAGTATGCCCGTTTTTCCTGTACAAGGGCCTCAGCAGCTACACGTTTTAAGTCTAGGTAGTAGACCTTGCTCGAGTCGGTCCCAGTCTTATGATACTTATCCCTAGCCTCATTTCTCAGTTTGAACATAAGTTTTATAGTGTCTGTAATCCACGGTGTTGGTCGACTGCGAAAAGTAATTTGTTTTAGAGGGGCATGCAGGTCAAATAAATTTAAGACACAACTTGTAAATGTATGGACCATGGTGTTCACATCCCCCTGATTGCACAAGTCTGACCACGGAATTAATTCTAGGTCATGTGCGAATTTGTCATGTACAATGTACTTTAAAGGACGATATAGGACTGTTCTTGGCTTTGGCCTATCCTTTTTTAGCAACATGTTGCAGGTGACAAATGAGTGATTGCCCAGTTCAGGAATGTGATCAACCAGAACATCATTGACACCAATATCTGTACAGATCAAATCAATAAGAGTTGCACTATCGCTAATAAAATGTGTTGGTTTGTTAACTACTTGTTTCAGATTGAAACATGATAAAAAGTTTGTAAGAGATTGAGTTCTGCTGTTTGTGTCTATCATGTTAACGTTAAAGTCACCTAGAATAGTGGCATAGTCGAATGGGGATAGGGAACTAATGCTTTCGGTTAGAGCTTCCAAAAACCTGTCTAAGTTCAACCATGGCGGCCGATATGCTGTGCCTATGAGTACTCTTTTACTATTTACTTTAAGTCCTAGCCACATCTGTTCTATGTCAGGCTGCTCAGGGCAGACTCTGACTCTAGCATTCACCCCTATACGAATGTAAAAGCCGACACCCCCCCCACGACCCCCACGTGTACCAGTGGAACGCGGGATATGTTTCAACCTGTACCCAGGAATGCAAGGTGCCCTTCCCTCCTCCCCCAAGCGCAGCCAAGTTTCATTTATAGCCATGATATCTACCGCATGACGGTCCATGGCTATTTTAAACTCATCATGTTTAGTTGAGAGTGAGCCCGCATTAAAAAGACCTAACTTTAATAATCCTTGCACAATCATTTATAACTATTTTTGTACTGTAATAACACTAAGTAGATAAAGTAATTATTTATTAATTCATTGAAATATTCATGCATTGTTTGATTTATATATTGTAAAATAGAAAAAATTTTTGAACTTGTTGCAGTAAAATTAGATACCAACAAAGAAAAGTGTTTGTGTATTATTAGTGTATTCTGCTTTGAAAGTGGTAAAACAAATATTTTTATTAAATTATCAATTATGAATGAAAAATTGTAAATATATATATAAAATAGACAACATGTATTAATATAATAAGTTAAGGTAGTATGTATTGGTATATTATTTGTGTATTTTAAGTATAATATATTTCTTAGTAAGTTTACTTGATTTATACAAAAAGTAATTATACTTAAAAAACTGTAGATATATATATAAAACAGACAACATGTATTGATATAATATGTTATGGTAGCATGTACTGATATTTTATTTGTGTATTTTAAGTATATTTCATTAAGTAAGTCCAGTTGAATTATAAAGGAAGTAATTATATTTAAAAAATTGTAAATATATATATGAAACAGACAACATGTATTGATATAATATGGTATGGTAGCATGTATTGATGTATTATTTGTGTATTTTAAGTATATTTTGTCTTGTAAGTTTAGTTGATTTGTACAGAAAATAATTATCTTCAAAAAATTGTAACTATATATATAAAACAGATAAAATGTATTGGTATAATATAATATGGTAGCAAGTATTGATATATTGTTTGTGTGTTTTTGAAATAATTCAATCTTTAAGTGTAACTGATCCTTGTTTAAAATTTTGTAAATTGATATACAAAGCAGGTGGCATAGCATGTATTCATATAATATATTAGGATACCTTGTGCTGAGAAGCATCCCTAATTCCATAATGTCTAAGCTTGCACAGAAGTGTCCCATGATCAACGCAGTCAAAAGCTTTAGAAAGATCACAGAAGACGCCTATTGCATCCATAGAATTTTCCCAAGCATCATAGATATATTTCAGAAGAGAAACACCCGCATCAATCGTTGAGCTACCCTTCCTAAAACCGTATTGCTGCCTATGAAAAATATTATTTAAATGAAAGTGACTCTCCAATTGGCATAAGATAATTTTCTCATAGATTTTACTAATCACAGGTAGTATTGAAATTGGTCTAAAGTTACCAGGGTCGCTTTTTGATCCATTCTTGAACAAAGGAATAATCTTACTGTGTTTCATTAGATAAGGAAATACACCTATGGCAATACACTTATTAAATATAATAGATAAATGTGGAGATATATTAAATATAATACCCTGAAGAAGCTTGACAGACATACCCCATAAATCAGCAGATTTCTTGGAATTGAGACTTTTGAAAGCTTTTATGATATCATTATGGTTAATAGACCTAAAACTGAAGCGGTTCTTACATTCAATTACTTTATCTTTTAGTAAAAATTCTGCTTGGTTTGGAGAGGAATTTAAGGAGGTTGTTGTATGAATAGGAACATTGATAAAGAAATTATTAAAAGCATGTGCAATGTCAGCATTATTGGTGAGAACCTTATCTTGAGTTTTTAGTACATAATTAGTATCACGAATTTTCATCCGGCCGGTCTCTGCATTAATAATGTCCCATGTACTTTTAATTTTGTTGTTTGATTCCTTTATCTTATTACTCAAATAAGAAGACTTTGCTATGGCACAAGCCCTCTTAAAAGTTTTCGAGTAGTTCCTGACATATTGAATGAAATCTGGTTGAGTATTATATTGTTTCATACCATACAATTCATACAAGCGAGCTCTACTTTTATATATACCTGTTGTTGCCCAATCACAGAATTTAGTTTTAGAGTTACTAACAAAAGTCTTAGTTTTAAAAATATTATCATATTCAAGCTTGATAATGTCTAATAAATCTTTATAAATATCATCTGGGCTATACTGATTAAGATTAATTCTAGTCACTTTGATTGCAACATTATCACTAAATTGATTCAGGCGGTTTATGGTAATTGGCCTGCATGTGATTTTGTTCTCTGTGGGAGTAGTAATAGATGGAAATACTACCCTTTGCCCACAGTGGTCAGATGTTAAATCACTTAAGATATCCTTATTAACATATTCACAGTTGCAAAATACATTATCTAAGCATGTAGCAGAATGAGATGTAATCCTAGTGGCTTCTTTAAATAAAAACTGTAAATTATAAGACTGAAACAAACAAATTAATCTAGCACTAGTTGAAGATTTTTCAAGTAGATTTACATTAAAGTCCCCGCATACTATAATAAATTTATTTCCTGAGCATAGTCTTTCTAACAATTTCTCCATAACACCCTCGAATAGACTATAATCACTCTGCGGTGGTCGGTACACACAAGCTACGACATGTTGCTCAAGCTCCACACAAGAGATTTCGACTGTGCGCTCGATAGAAAGATTTGCTATGTCTTTTCTTTCTTTAAATTCAACTTTATTACTTATAAATATTAGAGAGCCACCGCGTATAGCCTTCTTTCTTACAAACGCACTTGCCAATGTAAAGTGTGCATTATTAAATAATAATTCATGTGACTGTAACCAATGCTCGGTAACACAAAAGATTTGTACATTATGTTTGTTTAAAAACAGTTCTATTTCTAGTTCTTTGCCAGATAGACCTTGTATGTTTTGATGAACTAAACAAAGATTAAGGCTACCCTTTGTCTTATCTAATAGTTTAAACTATTAGATGGTTTAATAAATGTATTAGTAGTGGACCTACTATCTCCTACCAAACTAATGAGTACTCTATTAGTACTTGTACCTATACCTATATTAAATGCTAATAAATTAGCAAGTTGTTTTCTATAATAAAAAGAAAGATACATGGTATCTTTTGTTAAGTAAAAACTGTTCCTAATAAAAATATTAGAGTCAAAAAATAAAATGTCACAGTAGTGACGTGTACTATTATATAATAGTAAATTTAATTTACCTATATGCCTATTTTGTTCTTGAGTAAGTGTATAAGAATATGGGAATGCACACATAATAAATTTGCAACCTACTGATGCCTGGATTTGTAATACCAGTTCTACTAATATAATTACATCCTTCTGAACTTACATCTGATCACAGTGGACAAAAGGTCTCTCTGACTGTAGATAAAATCTCATATGAAAAATATATAACTTATAGACCAATGACGTCAGAGCGTCTGAAACGTTTTAGTGATAGTATTTGTAACACGGTCAATAAATTAGATCTGAATTATTATAATCCAAACGATTTATATGATCCTATGTTTAATTTAATTAAAGTAGAGTTTAATAATACTTTTAAATCAAAAACTCTCAAAATTAACTCAAAAATCAAATTTTGTGACTGGGCTACAGTGGGAATCTACAAAAGTAGGGCTAAATTATACGATTTATATGACATGAAAAAATACAATTTTAATTCAAATTTTATACAATATGTTAAAAATTATTCTAAATTATTTAAAAAAGTATGCTCTGCGGCTAAATCCATCTATTTAAGTAATAGATTAGTAAATTCAAATAATAAGATCAAAGCTACATGGAATATTATTAATAGTGAAACAGGACGAACCAAGAAGGGTGATAATAGTTTTAAGCTTAACGTTAATAACAAATATTTTAGTAATGACATAGAGATTGCACAGATATTTAACAATTATTTTGCAAGTGTATCTGTAAATACAACAAACTCCTTAAACTCCTGTTTACTTAGAGCTGAGTCTTTGGTAAAGGGCAGTGTAAAGGAAGGTAGCGTCTTGTTTAGTTTTAATTATATTGATACTCATGAAGTAATCAAAACATTTACATCGCTCAATTCGAAGAAATCAACCGACCTATGGGGTATATCAGTAAAATTAATAAATAATATAATTTTTAACATTGCACCACATTTAGCAGTAATATTTAATAGATGTATTGACTCAGGTATATTTCCAAATTTAATGAAACACAGTCGAATACTGCCTTTGTTTAAAAATGGGACTACTAGTGATCCAAGTAACTTTAGACCTATTTCAATATTACCGGCACTGAGCAAAATATTTGAAAAAATTATATTAAAACAAATAGAGAGTCACTTTAATAGAAATAATTTATTTCACAGCAAACAGTACGGTTTCACCAAAGGTCGCTCTACCATTGATGCAGGTGTGGCTCTCCTAGAGCACATATACGATGCATGGGAAAACTCTATGGATGCAATTGGAGTTTTTTGTGATCTCTCCAAAGCATTCGATTGCGTTGACCACAATACACTGCTTCTCAAGCTCAGTCACTATGGTATCCGAAATGCCGCACTAAATTTGATTGCCTCGTACTTGAGAGATAGGATACAACATGTTGATGTCAATGGAAGTATGTCCACGGGATTGCCTGTATCGATGGGCGTTCCCCAGGGCTCAATTCTCGGCCCTTTCCTCTTTTTGATTTATGTCAACGACTTACCTTTTTACGTTGAAAAGTTCGTTGACATTGTACTGTTTGCAGATGACACGTCACTTATTTTTAAAATACATCGGAACACTTCCAACTTTAATGAAGTAAATAGTTCCTTAGAAAGGCTGTTAGAATGGTTTACAGCTAATAATCTACTTTTAAACGCTTCAAAAACTAAATGTATTAAGTTTACATTACCAAATGTAAAGAATAATGTTAGTCCTTGTTTAACAATTAATAACGAATCTGTTAGCCTAGTTCAGTCTACTTTATTCTTAGGACTGACATTGGATTCTAAACTTCAATGGGGTCCACATATAACACTACTCGCTGGAAAACTTAGTTCTGCTGCTTATGCTGTCAGAAAAATTAGGCAACTCACCGATGTAGCGACAGCAAGGCTAGTATATTTTAGTTACTTCCACAGCGTCTTGTCATATGGCATACTGCTTTGGGGTAAGGCTGCTGATATACAAACTATATTTGTACTACAAAAACGAGCCATACGTGCCATTTACAATTTGCGGGCACGAGACTCTCTAAGAGAACTATTTAAGGAGATAGGTATTCTAACTGTTGCGTCACAGTACATTTACGCTAACTTAATATATGTCAAACAGAACATCCATTTATTTATTAGGTATAGCGACATTCACAATTTAAATACAAGAAATAAACACAAGCTGGTAGGATTACACCATCGTCTGCACAAAGTTCACAACACTTTTGTGGGACTCGGTGTGCGCTTCTATAACATGTTGCCCAAAGAAATAATGAGCCTACCCCTAAACAAATTTAAAATTGTTGTAAAAAATCACTTAATGCAGAAGGGTTATTATAAGATTGACGATTTTTTAAATGATAAAAACTTTTGGCTCAATACAGAACTTGACATACTAATGTAATCTTTGTATTATTTCTGCTTTTTGTTTTAATTTATTAATTATTTATGATTTGTTAATTAATTTATTAATTATTTACAATTTGTTAACTGATTTATTGATTATTTATAATTTATTAATTATTTATTGTTATTACCTATTTTAATTTTTTTATTTTTATTTGTAAACATGTTTTTGACATTCATAAGTGTTATTTTGTAACCTACATGAATAAATGTTATTGACTATTGACTATTGACTTGGTAATAGAAAGGCCATTTCCAAGTAATATGACAACTGTAGACTCTTCGTTAAGTTGTAACTTTTTCAGATTATTCATTATAATACTTAAACTAGCTCCAGGTGAACAAACATTAACAACGGGGCAATCTATGTAAGTCTTAATTAAACTACCCAAACCAACACCCAGTTTGTCCGAGACAATAAATGTATTTTTACTTTTACATAAATTTGAAGACTTTGTTAACATTTTAGTAGTTTTAGAACACCCTGTTTGTATATTAGGTGAGTGTTCAGAACCACCATTGCTGGTACATTGCATACTGTGATTATTACTAATAAGAGAATTGACTTTCTCTAAATTTTCTTTGCCAATTCTTGCTATTTCATCATATTTGGAAATATAATAATTAGTTATTTGTTGATTTTCTAATGTAATCCTATGTAGCTCTGCTTGTGAACTGTTTAGTTTTGTGTTTAGTTCACTAACCTGTAAATCATATTGAATCTGGTTACTTATTAATTTGCTATGGCACTTTTCTAAGTCCAGCATTGACATATTAATTTGCCTACTAAGGTCAACATTAGTAGCCTGCAGTTCCTTTACTTTATGGGACTTGTTAAGAGCAGATTTGAGTTGTTTAACCAATTTATTTAACTTATAATATTTTTTACTTTTCCTTCTGGAATCAAATTTTACTGTGCACCTATTTACCTTTGTTACATCACCTAGGAGCTCTGAAAAATGATTCTGAGTGGCAGTACTATTTAGTGTCTGTATTTTTTCTTCTAGATAAATGATTTTGCTATGCGCTTTATTCAGATCTTTCTCTAACTGTGTATTGCGACTCAGAACCTCCTCATACATAATGTTGCAATCAGCAAAGGAAGCAACTTCTTCAGCAAATCGATCCCGCTGATCTAACACATCCATATATTGGACATCTAATTCGGCAAGTTGATCCTTTAATTCAGCTACTTTACGATTGACATTGAGAATTTCCTCTTCACTGTCACTGCGTTCCTTTAGTAGCTGGCTGTTTTCCTCCATGTATTTCTTTAATTCCATCAATGCAGTCTTCAATTTGTTTTCTGTATCTTTTGCTGTAGCCCTGCGGGTCATGATGGTGTATGAACTCATTGTAAACTACAGCAAAAAAAACCTAAAAATATAAAGAATAAAATGAAATAAGCAATCTATAGAATAAGAGGAAAAAAGTTAAAGGACTAGGAGGGAAGTTAGAAAATAAAATTTATATAAAAAGTATGTAGGGTAGGTATTAGAATATGGAAACTAAAATTTATAAAGATAGGGATAATATTATAAGAGGTTATAGTTTGAAAAAATACTTAAGTAAGTAAATACTATGTAAAATTGCTATTTTACTTATTTTATACTTTAAATGGGAACTATTATAATCATTATAAGTATGATTCTGTCAAAAGGAAAACTTTTATGCAACAATTATGGACAAAATAAATTATAAATCCTAAAGATATTATACTATTAAGTACATAGATGTACAATAAATGAGGTGCTTGTGAGTTTCATAAGAGTGTCTTATTGTATGGGCTGGCGTCTTAGTCTTCGATTTTACTTCCACAAGTTGTCAAGTAAAAGGAGACAGAAACTATGCCGATGAGTGATGGACGAAGCTCATATATGCAGATGAGCAGAGTTAAACGTGTTGTGGAGTGTATAAGTAATTAATACAAAACGATACATAAATACTCCCTGGGATTTTCAAATCAAAATCCGTTTGTATGAAATCCAAACACTGTTCAGCAAGCTCCTTTTGTCATTTATAACACTTATATTGTAATCTTAGATGATTATATTTTGATTTTGTGGTTAAATTTAAGTAAAATTTATAACAATTATAATATAATTATATTAAAACAAAACTTTTAATTTGAAGAGCAAAATTTTTCACGTCTGACGTTTACAAAGCCAGTGTTGCCATGTATTTTAAATAATACCTAAGCTAACTATAATTTTATCATTTTAAGCTATAGGCTAATTCTCTTAACATAGAAGAAAGAAACACTAATTACATGATAATGTAAGTTGATGTAAGGATCCAAATGTGTAAAATAAAGTAATTTGAAAAATCGCGAAATCACTTACAATCGAATGGCATTACATTCGAGATACTGCTGAACGTCACTAACACCAGTCTGTCAAATGTCGTTAAATATAGTGGAAAGGGTATAAACGTTTATGCAATAGAAAAAACGTAAATTACTTTGATTTAACCACTATCTTTCTTAAATTTTAAATAAACGTAATTTACCCAAAGTCAAATTTCACAGATATAAATTAATTTCATCATTTGACATAATTTGTAGATTCTAGAATTTTGTCTTTGATTCCTATACATTTCTCAAAAGTCAAATACTAAAGTCTTTAGTCTGTAGTTGACACGACCCCATAGTTGTTTACCTTTATATTCAAGTCGTAATAAA
Source organism: Schrankia costaestrigalis (assembly GCA_905475405.1). NCBI lineage: Eukaryota > Metazoa > Arthropoda > Insecta > Lepidoptera > Erebidae > Schrankia > Schrankia costaestrigalis. The sequence continues at coordinate 852,834 of FR997827.1, forward strand.
TAAACAGTAGTATTAGATCTAGTACTTTTAGAGTTTTAATTAAATAAACGTAATGTTTAGGATTTTTTTTATTCACTACTTAGACCTTAATAAGTTGCCTCCCGTCACCTGCGACCACGTCGAGTAATAGTTATAAGTAATAGTTAGTTACGTGTCTAACGATAATAACGATTATTCGTATATGTAAACGATTTTTTTTCATACAAGTGTTTCCGAAGAGTCGCAACACTACGAGCAGTGACCTAACTACGTGACTTTGCAATGAGGTCAAGAATAGAACTATTAGATATTATTTACTATGTAAATATGTGTTATTTTGCTTTGTTTGAATGTTTTCAATTATATTTATATATTAAGAATTGTACATTTTTAGATACAATAATAAAATCTTTCTAAATTCATGGCTTTACGAAAAAGGTTTTCGAAACTGAATAATGTACGCATGAACAAAGTTGTTTCAGTTTGAAAATATGAAACGTCATACTGTACCTTTTCGATTTGTTGAACTGTAATATATCGACCGCGCCAGAGAGGTCGTAAAAAAAGATACATTCATAAAAGGATTTTTTATTTAAATGTCAATAACTCTGGCAAACAAAAAAACTTAATCAGAACCATACCAATCCGTCTAATTCCCAAGATCTAGAGTAAAATTTAAATAAGTCCATGAAGTCCTTACCACAAGCTATTATTGAAAAATACACACCTCTAAAACAGGAGGCGCTCTGGCGAGTTTCAAGCCTGCAAGTTCAGGAATAGTTGAGTTCTTCAACTGAATGTCGTACACGCAGTTGGGTAACAAGCCGCGGATCCTGTAAATTTAAGGTCAATATTCAATTCATTAGTCCATGAGTGGTATAAGTATAGCAAGTTAACCGCCGTCACTGAAGTAAACTTCTCTCTGTGGTGTTATCAGCCAATTGACGTCCATTAATCGGGTGTTAAGAAAGGTTATAAAAAGAAGGAAAACTTGAAATTAAACCCTATATCAATCTGTCAGGCCAGCGTGGTATTAGTAGGCCAAGTATCCCTCCGCCATAGGAGGAGGCCGTCCAAGCAGTGGGACATTATTAGGCTGTTTTGATGATGAATGGGGTGTTATATCATAAAGCTCCATTAACTCAAAGTCAGAATCAAGACACTAATTCAAGGCATTTGTAATGAATATTAATGCGATTAAGCTGGCCACTTATGTTTCTTCACTACATTTTTTTAAATATGGCTTCCATAAAGTTATTCAACTGACATAACTACAGTAAGTATATTTTAAAACAAGCAAGTACTATTTTACAATATTTTAATGTTTTTTTGTTTTTTGTTTGTTTGTTCTTTATGTTTCTTGCACTAGGGATTGTGCCCTGTATCGTGGGGGATTTTACAAACTGTAATTTAAGAGACACAAAGAACATCCAGACGTAGGACAATAATTTTTGAATAATTCCTTTTCTCGAAAACTTATAGTTTGTAAAGTGTCTCTGTTAGTCAACTAGAGACAGAGACAATTCTAACTATAAAGGTTGAGGGCATGAATAGCCAGTACATAGTCACCTGAAGGCTCCGCTGGGCTCGGTGGTGGCCTCCTCCGTGGCGCAGGCGGCGGCACAGTCGCGCGGCACGGCCAGCAGCTGCGCGCCGCGCCAGCCCGCGCCGCCCAGCGACACCAGCCTGCCCACGCACGACCACGCCACGCGCACGCCTCTGTACACAATGCATTATTTATATTAAGAAAGAAAGAAAAAAGAACATAATTATAATATAATAAACTGTTCATTTTGGCGACTTGCCTGGAAGAAATAAAAAAACTCACACTATCCCTATGACGCGGGGACTTGTCAAATACCAAATTAGATGCAGGACATCTTTTTATAGATACCCAGTAGTATTTACTATATCGAACCTGATGGAAAGCGCAAACAAAGCCCAGAAATAAAGATGATAGCCAAAAATAACTTTACACTGTCGACATCACCATTGCAGGTGTAAAAAGCGATAGACAAGCCAGCCGCTCCCTGCCTTATGAATCCACACATTTTTTTTACCTTCACGAAGATAAGAGAATGGGAAGGTTTAATGGATGGGCCTACAATGTAAAGACATTCACTGAACGAAACGTAAAAAAACTGCTACTTGACGTTGTTTTTCTGTGAAAGGGTGGCACTGCCCCGGTTCAGTTAACCCATACATGCTGTAACCAGAGTGACTCTATTGTATGTACTCACTTGAGCTGTACGTGGTGCGCCTTGCCCTCCTGCAGCGTGACGATGTGGTGCGGCGGCTGGAAGCGGTACTCCTTCATGTTGGGCTTCACGTAGTACTGCGCCGGCGACAGCGACGCGAACCTCAAGCGACCGTCCGCGCCCGACACCACGTTACGTCGGTATGTTCCTCCTGACACCGATACCAGAGCGCCCTGCAGAACACGTATTTATCTTATTTACATACATACATAAACTCACACCAATACAAGGTCAACATAAATATTTTTTCCGAGGCCTACCCGCACCGACTAGGCCTTACACACTAACCTTGTATGTTATTTATTTTTGAAAAACACAATTCTTCCACACTACGGATACGCACGAGGGCTGTATCCCGTGGACGTGTTACAGACATGAAACTAACGTATGGAGCGTATAGAGACCGTCCATGCTTAAGACAATAATTTGTGAATCACGTGAATAATTATCTTGAGTGTTATTTGTTATTTTTTATCGAATTTATTATAATTGTTTCCTACAACTATAAACAGTGAAGGACCCAATTTTACACCCTGAGGAACGCCCGACGTCACGCCTCTAAGAACACAAGAGAATCCAATTCCCTTTATGTCAACGAAAAGGTCTTATTGTTAAAAAAGGTAGAATTCGTTAACTGGAGCGTTTTATTTTCCGTAAATCTATACGAATGCAAGGTTTTCAGGCTATGGAAAATAGTAAGACTCTTAAAACGAAGTGCAAAGCCCTTTCCCTGTCTCGTGTATCAAACATGATAAATATGCATTGTTATAGTTTGCTAGACAAGCTACCTGTTAAACAAAAATATCTTATTATCATCATAACAGCCCATTAATGTCCCACTGCAGGAACGGGCTTCCTCCAGTGACGGAGGGATACTTGGCCTACTAATACCACGCTGGCCAAACGGATTGGTAACGGTTTAATTTCAAGTTTTCCTTCTTTTTATTTCGTAAAGATAATATTCACGGATAGTCCCTTAGTCGATTTTTACGACACCCATGGAATGAGATTGGGTGGTGACATATTGTATTCTTACTCCGTCACGACACGGAACCGGATCTTATTATAGCGATCAGTTTTATAGTTTACCTGTAGTGGTGTATCATCAGCTTCATCCGTGAGTAGCACAGTGATCTCAGCCAACTTATGCGCCACAATATCTCCGTTATCATCTGGAGTACTGAATACGTATGACTCTTTCTCTGCTACGACTGTATAACGTTTCGACGCGTCTAGTGGTCCGAAACGATATGTACCGTCTTCTGTCGTGGTTTGTATTTGTTTGACGTCATCTGTAATGAAATGAGTTGATAATTATTACAACCTTGGTAATTAGGCTGGTTTTAGTGTTACGAGAACCGCCAGGTCATATAGCAGGTCTCTTAAATTTTGGGAGCTTTTTAAAGTAATACGCATGGGTCCACGCTGATAACTTGCAGCAGTTCACGTTAGTGCGTTCGACCCGCGGACTGCTCCTCTTCTTATTATAATAATATAATAATAATCTCTTTAGTTCCTTCACAATTGTTTCTTAATAACTACTTAAATCTATGATTATAATCATTTTGCGTATTGTGAAGGACTGGTGCCAGAAAAAGGTATATTATACCTGTGCCACTGGTCACCAGGCCCATCAACAAATTATGTGTCACACTTTAATTGTGATGATGATATAGGTGTTTTAACATTATTTCTATACACTTACACTATTAACAGTAATAATTGTTTCTATAATAATCGTACTTATTATATCGGTAGTGTAGTGTGTGGTTATGTGTTAGGATAAGTTGGGATGTATAGTTTCGTGTGAACATGTATGTATGTGTGTGTGATGAGATGTGTATTGTTGGCGGAAGATTTTTGTATACTTATTTGACATTTTTAAATTATATTATTTGTTTCTATTATTTGAGGGGTCGTAGTAGGTTTTCTGTTTTTTCATAATCTAGAGGGAGAAGGAATTTTATGATAGTATTTTTGCAGTTGTAGCTATTTAGTGAGTAAATTTTTAATTTGTTGTTCATCTTATTATATAGGTACGGTCCTAGGTATCCAAGATAGTGTTGTGAAAAAGCTGTGTTGTGTCTGTGCTGTATGATTACTTGTCCCATGCGTCTCTTGTCTTTTATTTTGTTTGGTTCGTATGGTGTTTGTGAGTGTTTTAGGAATATTGCCCTAAGAATAAATGTTCTCCTTACGCTTAAGACTTTCCATAGCTCATATACCTTATGCGTAGGGTGACGGTATGGCAGTTTCGCTGCTACCTTTAGCAGGGCTCTTTGTGCTCGCTCTGCATTGATCATGTAAGACTTTGCGGCACCACCCCACGCTACAATACAATATTCTATGAGGGAGTGACAAATAGCAAGGTATACTGTCTTAATGGTTGCTAGATCTGCTATGTGTCTTAGCGACTTCATTATGTATATCATCTTGCGTAACCTTGATGACAGGGCCTCAATGTGTAATTTAAATGTGAGTGTATTGTCCAAGATGACACCTAGGTACTTTATACTAGTGGTTCTTGTAAGTGTGTGACAGTTGCATGCGTGAGTTGAGTGAGTGTTGCACGTGTGGGCAGTGATGGTGTGTTCGAGTCCTGGTGAGTATATGGTTTTTATGCTAAAGGGAATGTATTTGGTTTTGGTCGTGTTTAGTGTCAGGAGGTGGTCTCTAAGCCACCTGTTCACCTTATCAAACCCTTTCTGGGCGTTCTTATAGGTTTCAGCCCAGGTATCTCCCTTAAAGAAAATCGCTGTATCATCTGCGTATGTATAAATTTGCCCTTCTTCTAGTTTCATCTGACACAAGTCGTTTATGTAGAGAAGGAACATCGTGGCACTATTAACTCCCCCTTGAGGTACGCCGAAGGTAACGTTTGCATCTTCACTGGTCCATGTGTCAACTTTTACTCGCTGTTTCCATGTGTCAACTTTTACTCGCTGTTTTCTGTGTTCCAGGTAGTCTCTACACAGGTCTAAAGTGAGTCCTCGCACTCCAGCTTGTTCGAGTTTCAGGAGGAGGTGGGGAATTGAGACAGAGTCGAATGCCCTTGCAATATCTAGAAATATTACTAGGCATTTCTTCTTCGTGTCTAAAGCGGAGGTTATGGCCTGCGTGAGGTCAAGTACTGCGGCCGAAGTGGAGGTTCCTTTTCGGAAGCCATATTGTGAAGGGGCGAGGAATTTTTTGGTCTCGAGATATTTTACGAGGCGTGAGTTCATTATCTTTTCTAGAATTTTTGACAGGGTGGGCAGTATCGAGATCGGTCTGTAATTGTCAACACAGGTTTTGTCTCCCCCTTTGTATATTGGTTTTATTAACCCTGTTTTAAACACGTCGGGAAATATGCCATTTGTAATTGCCAGGTTGCATATATGAGTGATTGGCCTGACCAGTACTTGGTTATATCTTTTGACTATATGGTTGGTTATTCCATAGATATCTGCCGAATGTTTATCTTTTAGGCTTTCTATCAGTTTTTTTTTTTCGTCTTCAGATGCTGGCGTCATAAAAAAGGAGTCTATAGAGCACGTTGTTTTCTACATGTTGTAAATTTATGTTCTCAGCCAATCTCTTGCCTGTGTTGGCAAAGTATGTATTGATTTGATTGAGGGTTTGTTGTTCGCTCCCAATTTTTAATAATGCTCTTGAACTATCTTCCTTGCTTTTAGTGTTAGCTAGAGACTTAATTATATTCCACAGCTGTTTCGTATTCTTTTTTGCTTTATCTATTTCTTGCTTCTCATAGGCTCTTTTTGCTTTTTTTAATACTGATACGCAGAAGTATCTATACCTTTTGTATGTAGTAACGAGAATGATGTTGTCTGGTTTTTTCCTTGTTTTTTTTGTGTAAGTTATCTCTATTTTTTAGACATCGTAATAGGCCATTTGTAATCCATGGTTTTTTTATCATTTTCCTTTTGGGTGGATTGATAGTTTTTGTGCTATTTGCTATAGTCGTAGCTAGCTGGGTGGTTAGATATAGGGCAGCTTCGTTAGTGTTTGTTGAAATATAGATGGGCTCCAAATTTATTGCTTGTATCTCCGTGTCAAGTTCTTCCAGCTTTAATTTGGTGATGGTATTTTCAGAGCCTATTTTGGTCTTGATTTCTAGATTGAGTGCAACGCAGTCATGATCCGTTATAGAGCTGTTCATGACGCAGCAGGTTGCTTTTAGTTTGGACCGTAGTATATAGTGATCTATGCACGACCGGCTGTGTGTTGGAAGCGTGTGGGCAGGTAGCATCCCGTGACTGGCAAGCAGATTTAAGTATTCTTGTGAGCGCCTGTCGGTTTTCTCTGGATAGATATCTATATTAATATCTCCACATATAATTATATTTTTAAAGTTTGATAGTTTTGTTAGTATTGCATCGAGGGAGTTGAGAAACTTTGTAATGTCATGGTATCGAGGCGGTCTGTATACTCCAATAATGCAGGTGTGGTTCTTTATCTTGAGTATGAGGCAGTTGGCATCTTCCAGGACTGGTTCTTCTATTAAACCTTGTAGGTTTGTTTTGTGATAGATAACGACACCCTCGTTTTGCGATTTGTGATTCGTAGTTGTTGAGGTATTGTATTCGGTGATATCTTTCACGCCTTTTTCCGATTTTAGCCAACACTCAGAAAGGATTATTATGTCCCAGTCGGTTTCTGTTCTTTGTATTAATGTTGTAAAATTATCTAGATTACAATTAATGCTACGTATGTTTTGTGAGATAATGTTCAAGTTGTTGTTATTAGATTTTATATGTCTATGTACGTCTTCCACGTCACAATTTATTGTTTGAGCGATGTTAAGGGAGTCCAGATCCGTGCCTATGTCTTCTATGTTTTGCATCTGTTTGCTTTAATATCAGAGTCGTGTGCATCGCTGCAACGGCGCGACGCTTTGGATATTGTTTTAAAATTACGACAGGCACTTGTCTGAATTCCCCAGGTCAAAGGCTCGATGAGTAGGTTTTTGAAAGTGTGTTTTTGTAGTTGGTTGTGTATGCGGTTGTTGTATAGTTGTGAGTGGTATGATTGGGTGTATTGTGTGTTCGTATTATGATTGTGGTATGTGAGCGTTATGTTAGTATTTGTATGTAATTGTGTGATGTTGTGTGGTTGAATATATTTTTGAGTAGTGTTTGTGAGTATTGTTGTGTAGCTCAAAGTAACAATTGAAACTAATACATAATTGAATGTTTTTCTCTTAATTAACTTATGCATTCTTTGATACAATATATTAGTTGAGCGTGCAGTATTGATTATTAATACAAGCACTATATAATATAAAAACATTTTTCTTAAACTAAGTAAAATCAGTAAAAAGACAATAATTAATAGTAGGAAGCAGTAAACAAAGTTAACAAACTTACATAATGTTTGGATATATCCGGTTTTTGTGTAATATAATAGTTTAACTTTATGTAGGTAATAAAAGTGAAAAAGAAATAAACTATAGAACAAGAGACAAATGTTAAAAAATCGTATCTGCGACATTATGTAGATCCGATTTATTAGTCATAGTGGACTTGAGAGTTCTTCCTCTTCAGTGATACGCAGAGGTGGGGAGTCTTCATTCTTTCTTATGAAAAGCTTCCCATATGAGGTCCACGCTGCTGCAATTATATTGTTTTTTACGTTTTGCCGCGCGATATAGAACAGGCGTTTCGTTTTATTTGTGAGACGCTCAGAGATATATATTTCTTTTAGAGAACACTGGAGCTCAAGATGATTAGTGTTTAGAGTGGGTTCTTTGGACTGCTTCTTAGCCTTATTAAAGGCTTTGTAATGGGTAATCATTTTTTCTTTACGGATCGTCGTGTTAAAATCTACTATTATAGCTCCGGCTTTGTTCCTATGAACATCTCGGATTTCATTGTCACCAAGTGGAGAATTGTGACCTAGAGTTGAGGTCATCTTTTTTACTAACAATGTTAGAGCTTCTTTGTCTTCCACTTGTTGTATCGGTATGTTACGGATCTCTATAGCTGTGCTGCAATTATTTTTTTCCAACAATTCGAGTTTATTTTCAAGTACCGCAACCCGTTGTTTAAACTCTGAGTTTTCCTGCTCCAAAGAAGTGACTTTTAATAGTACTTGTTCGTGCTTACTATTCATAGATTCAATTGATTTTTGTATAGTTTCATTTTGGTTCATGATTGTTTTTAAAACGTTAGTTATGGAGTCAAATTTTGTATCGAACATTGTTTTAATCTCCGAGAAAGCTGGCGATTGTTGTGATGTAAAATCTTCAAAAGAACGTTTGTGTCGCTTTGTATCGTTGAAATAATCCTCCTCGGCAATGTTACTCTTTGAATTGTAAATTGCCGAGTCCGAGTTATAATGTGTAAGACTCGAATTAGTCACATTTAAGCTGTTTTGGGTGCATGGCGGCGAACGTGAAACGGACATAATTTTTGCGTAGGCCTAAATGTTGCCGTCGGCCAAGAATGGGCGGGGCAAGCGTAGACGCAGTCTCAGCTAGTCGGTTGTCGCAGCTTCAGCTTGGGGGCGTGGCTTGCGTGTGCGGCGGGAGGGCTAGCTCGGTGGTTGGTTAGTAGTTAAGATTGTCTCGCATGCAGAGGGACTTACGCGTGTTCCTTGTCTTCTTCCTGCCGCAGGATTCTCTTTTACTCGTGTAGTATATATTCTTTATAGATTATGCACTCCTGGTACTTTACGTTATTTTGTCAATTTATTTTTTGGAAATAATGTTAACTGGTTGAGTATAACACGTCTGTACAAAGCAGAGTCCAAGAGGGAAGGGATTATTATGAGCATAATGATGTTTAGTCTCGCGCGGAGCACACAACTCCATACACTCTGACCGTATCACCCTGACCGCTTTAACGATACAGCGGCGGTCAGGATGATACTAAAACGACATCTAGTGCTGATCACGTACACGCGGAGCAATCCTTACTCACGGCGTCACTATTGTCACTACAAAAAATCAAAGTAATGGTAGCCGTCACAAGAAAAGTACTCACCCGCAGTGAGTGTGATGGTAACGCCGGGCACGGGCGGCTGCAGCTTGCCGGCCAGCGTGAGCGCGCGGCGAGCTCGCAACACGAGCGCGTCGGGCTGGCAACGTGCCGCGCCCACCAGCTGTGCGCGCGCCGGCCACACCAGCAGCGACTCTGACGTGGCCGACACCCACAGTACCTCGCCCTGTCCATGTAAAAGTTAATGTTGGAACGTAAGGTTACAAAGCTTAAAGGTATGAAGAAGACAGCGCGAATATCAATTCACTTATCATCATCATCTTATCAGCCAATTGACATCCATCCGTCCACTCCTGGACATACGCCTTCTCCAAATACTGCTACCCTGTGCGGACCTGTGCCTCTCTCATCCAACGGTTTGGCACCGTTTTAGCTCGGCCGTCGGTCCACCGTGTGAGAGTACCAAAAAGAGTGTCCGACATACAAACGCAGGGTGGGGAGACCCTGCGTTTGTATGTCGGACACTCTTTTTGGTTTTGGTTCTTCCGCTTCTTTTGAAATAGAAATACTGTGTTGAAATAAATAGCCTATTTCTTAATATATACCTACGGATTCCTGTTAATTAAATTGGTACCTAAATTAAATAGGAATGGCAATCTTATTCACCATAATAACATAATATTTTGATCCTTTTTTAATACCCGTTCCTATTTGAAAACTATTATGTAAATTAAGTATTCGGGTTTAACGATCTACAGCTTGAAGAATCTGCTTACTCTCGTACAGTCTCATTAATAAACATATACTAACGCAAGATTAACTTTACTCCATGGTTTAAGTGTCAAATTATTAATGTTTGTATTAATAAACGCGAAGTAAAGAAGGAGTAGGCTAATACCGCTTTAATCTTGGCGTAAAAGTTATTCCGTACCAAGACCTAGTTTATCGGTGGATTAGTCCAGACTTATCATTATACTTTGACGTGTTATTTATTTTTATCCTTCAAAAATATAATCCTGTGATTGAACAAGATGAATAGAGACTATTTTGTTCATGATTTACGGATATTATATTTATGACAAAGACGAGATTGAAGATGTGGTTCCATTGATTAGACAAGTAAAATTTTATAAAATTCGAAAGAATCTGTTGGAAGAACTACAAGAAGCCGAGTTTAAATCTAAATACAGATTTTCCCGATCTACTGCTCTTTTCATCATTGACATGTTGAAAAATCATTTAGCTGGTGATACAAGCGGCATATAAGTACAGCTTACAAGCTCACATTAGGACACGTAATACTGTTGAACGGTGCTTTGGAGTATGGAAGCAAAGGTTTCAGTGTTTATTAAGAGGCTTTCGTACAAAATTAGAAAACACAAAGCTTTACATAGTTGCACCGGCTATATTGCATAATATTGCAATACAACAGCAAGATTTGATTGAGCATGTAGAAGATGATGATGTTCTAGTAACACATACTCTTAGAGGAAATTCAGCCCGGGCGGCAATTAATAATGATTTTTTTAAAATAAAGACTTTTAAATTCAAATTATGAGTTTATTGATACTTTACCAACACCCCTCAGTATAAAATAAATTACTTAATATGATTATTACTTATAGTACTAATTAGTAAGACAAATATTTTAATATAATAATGGTTTATTCTACAGAATAATTACATAATTTAACATTTTAGCTTTCTTTAGCTCAAGAATTTCCCGTTCCACTGTAACACATTTTCAGTTTTTCCTTGTGAATTGCCATTTTAATTGAATGTTCTTCCTCAGCCATTTCCATCTGTCTCAAATGTTCCTCATCTTTTAACATTTTGCTGTATTAACTATTATTATTGTATTATTTTATTATCTTGGATAAATTACAATATGACGACAAAATAAAATACACACACAATAATAAATCAAACAATTCAAATTTGACATTAGCAATCTATCAAAATGATATTTCAGTCATTCAGCTCACTCTTTTTACCTTTTCACGTATCAGGGTTGCCATAGCACACGCGCTAATTCTGGTGTAAGTGTGGTATTGTTAATCCGCGGTTACTCCAACTTTATTAATAACATAGTTAGTCCGAAGATAATACTTCGTTACACCGGTATTAACTAGTCCAAGTATAAGTCTGGACTATGCTAGGAGTAAGCGATTTTTATTAATAAGGGTGGTAAGGTATACAAAATAATAAAGGTAATCTAATAAATATAGTACTTACATCAGTCATGTAAATAGTGTGCTCGTAGACATACGGTCCAGAAGGTTGCTGTAGAGGCACTAGAGGGCCCACATTCTTGCCGGTCTCTAACCCCTCACCGGTCAGCTGAAGCATGAGGTCCTGTGCAGGGTCCGGTGACGTTACCTTTATCACCACCGAATGCGCCACTGCTTTCAGGTACACAGTCTATTGGAAAATGATAACCTTAAGAATATTGGTTGATGAGAATAGAAAAATCCGGAAAGAAGAAAGACAATGGAAGAAATTGGTACACGAGGCGGGACTCGAACCCGCGTCTCTGGACTATACGCGTTCAGTGCCATGACCAATTATTTGATAGTAAAACAAAACTTTCCAACTGAAACCGCATTAATAATTTTTATATGTTAGGTAAGTACTTTTAATACAGTTTGCAAGTGTTACCTTACACATTATTGCAAATATTCTAAACACAATAATTAATATATTTTCATTTACCCCGCCAGTTGCTATTTACCCCATTTGACTGTATCATTCAATGTACATATAGTATTCAAGGTATAAGGTGCAACTGCAGTACTAACGTCAGGCGTGCGCTTGGATGTGTCAGCTCGCACGCTGTCAGGTTGGAAACGGTGACATCCCCGAGGTGTCAACACATACTGGGCGCCTAGAGGCACACAGACTGAACTCAGTCCCGCGCCAACATTCAGCAGACCTGTTGCTCCTGCCGTTTTGTATTCCACCTGTATCACAATAGTTACAATTAGAAGCATGTTAAAGTTAGGTTAGGTTAGGTTATCTGAAAACGAAAGTTTAGGTTTCGTGATAACGTTTGAAGCAGGGCCATGCACATTGACTACGGGCCATCGCAGATAACGAGGGTCACGCAGAAAAAAGCTCTTTTCATTGCTCTTGGTTTCATCGTCATAGTTTTCTAGAGTGATTAAATAAAGAAGGTTGTAGAAGAACGGACATAGAACTTTAAGCAATTATGAGTGCTATGATGATTCAGCTAGTGGTACAAGATGTAGGCAAAAGTAGTTGGCCGTGAGGCGACGGCTTCAGAATACCAATCGCCTCCCCCTACCTGCCCATGGGGGTCGTAAGAAGCGACCGAGGGTACATAAATAAAACTTTTTCCATCTTTTCTGCGTGGTGGTAGGCCAACACCAAGTTGTCCGCCTGGGTAGCGACCACCGTATATTCGAGCGATAAACCCCCCAAACGGTTTGTGGTTGCTTACCGTGTTCGGGGATCAGCCGGTATACATCCAGCGCACGTGAGGATTAGGCGCAGTATCGCGGATGACAGAGGTGGATGTTCGCTGTGTCACAGTTGAGAGAGAGCCTGGTTGACCGGCCGGCCAGGGAGACCCGTAGAAACGGTTATCCGCTGGCCGCCCGCGCAGGCGTACAGGGGCCCAATTGGGAGTAACTACCTCAAGAGGCTGCCCCATCATGCCGCGCATAATCTTGGGATAGGTTGTCGTGCGGTTAGTGTCCGGAAAGGGGTCCAGGCAGCTTATTCCGGGGGGGTACGGGGGCCCTTCCGTCCGGCTGGTCAGCTCGTTATCTCTCTAACTGACAATGACATTGCGGTTTCCCTCACTTTTCTTCCTAGCTACAGTGCCAAAATCTTTACGCTTCACACTGCATCCCATCATTTAAAGTCTCCATGGCAGCGCAACAAAGGATTCCGGGTTCTACAGCGGTGACCTATCCCCCCACTGCTTTCGTTATTGAGTCCGCTAACATCCGCGGGCTCCACACAAACCTCAATGCTGTCCACCAACACCTCGAGACAGCACGGCCTGCTATTCTCTTCCTGACGGAGACGCAGATCCGCCATCCTAACGATGCGACATACCAGCATTTCCCCGGTTACTCGCTAGAAGAAAACTTCCAATCCAAAGCTGGGGTATGTGCGTTCATTCGTGCAGATGTATCGCCGTCTACGCTGCCTGGAGGACCCTTCCTTTTCTACATTATGGCTACTCGTAGAGTCGGGGGCAATATGCAGGCTCTTTGCATGCCTGTACAGATCCCATAAAGGGGACACAAAGACAACTAGGCTTTTCGACCAACTATGCCAAGCGACACTCGACGCGCAGGAGCAGTTCCCATCAGCAGAAATGGTCGTGCTGGGTGACTTTAATGCCCACCATGAATCATGGTTGGGATCCCTCCGGACAGACCATGCAGGTAGGACTGCCCACGCATTTGCTCTCTCAAATAATTTGACCCAATTGGTAACCCAGCCTACCCGGATACCTGACATAGCGGGTCACGAACCCTCTTTGCTTGACCTTCTGCTGGCGACACACCCAACTGACTACATAATCTCCGTCGATGCTCCCTTAGGGAATTCTGACCACTGTCTAGTTGGGTGTAAAATTTCATGCGTTCCACCTCTCGTACGAAAAGAGACCACACGACAAGTCTGGCACTATTCGTCGGCAGATTGGGACAGTATGCGAGACTACTTTGCATCTATCCCTTGGTCGCAGCGCTGTTTTGCAGGGAAGGATGCCTCAGCGAGTGCCGACGCGATTGTGGAAGAAATAAGGGTGGCTATGGAATACTACATACCATCCTCCACAATAATAACCAATCGCAAAGGACGTCCCTGGTTCAGTCGCGAATGCATAGATGCTGTTAGCAAAAAACAAACTGCTTATCGGGCTTGGATCAGGGGCCGCGCAGCAGGTGACCCTAACCTAGCATCCCTCAAAGCAGCTTACAACAACGCGACCAAGTCTTGCAAGAGGGCTTACATAAGAGCAGATGCTAAGCGTGTCACACGCCTTGGTCAGCAGCTGGTTGCCCACCCAACTGGCAGCCGAGCATACTGGAAGCTGGCTAAAGCCGTGCAAGCCAACTTTTGTCGCCCGTCGTTACCGCCTTTGAGGTGTCCTGACGGAACATTGGCTTACAGACCTGAGGAGAAGGCTGACCTGTTAGCCGACCTCTTCGGCGCAAACTCGCGTATTGACGATCTCAACGCGGAGCCGCCGTCTATTCCGAACTGTGGCATCGCAATGCCGAATATAGTTTTTAGGCAATGTGATGTTCACAGGGAATTACAATCTCTCGACGTGCGGAAGTCCAGTGGTCCAGACAGGATACCTCCCATTATCCTTAAAAGGTGTGCGGCGGAGTTGTCTCCCGTGTTAACGCGCCTATATCTCCTCTCGTATCGGTCCGGGATTGTACCACTTGCCTGGAGGGAGGCCATTGTGCATCCTATTCCCAAGAAGGGAGATAAATCAGACCCATCAAATTACCGACCAATAGCGATTACTTCAGTGCTCTGCAAGGTGATGGAGCGGATTCTTAATACCCAGATAATCCGGCACCTAGAGCGTCAATCAATTCTCGACGATCGGCAATACGGGTTTCGTTCAAACCGGTCAACGGGCGACGTTCTAGCGTATCTAATGCACCTCTGGGGTGACGCTATCGACAAGCAGGGCGAGGCTTTGGCGATAAGTCTGGATATCGCCAAGGCATTCGATCGGGTCTGGCACCGTGGCCTCCTTTGCAAGCTTGCGGCTTATGGTCTTCCCAACCATCTATGTGAGTGGATCTCCGGCTTCCTGCACGAGCGAAAAATACGTGTTCTAGTCGACGGAGGCATGTCAAGGCTCGTGTCAGTCAATGCCGGTGTGCCACAAGGCTCCGTGCTGTCACCCACTCTTTTCCTTCTGCATATCAATGATTTGCTTTCTTCTGGCCGCATTCATTGCTATGCAGATGACAGCACGTTACACGGATGCTATCATATGCAGACCTCGAGCAACCGGGAAGACCTCAAGAGGAACAGGGAACATCTTGTCGATGAGCTCAATAGGGCCCTTGAGCAAGTCTCAGTGTGGGGTTCCCAAAATTTAGTAGAGTTCAACGCCGAAAAGACACAGGTTTGCGCGTTTAGCACAAAAAAGTCCCCCTTTCTACCACTACCCTCTCTTCAGGGCACTACGCTGTCGCTGCAGACAAACTTAAACATCTTAGGGATGAACCTTCGACATGATCTAAACAATCGTGACTACGTCGAAGGAGTAATCACCACAGTTTCACGTAAACTTGGTATCCTGAACAGGGTGCGGCGATACTTCACACCGGAGCAGCGGTACCTGCTCTACAAAACGCAGGTTCGGAGCAGCATGGAGTACTGTTCGCATCTTTGGGATGGCTCTGCCAAGTATCTCGTGGAAGCCCTAGACCGACTGCAGCGGCATGCGTTCCGCATAGTTGATGACACCCAGGTCACGGAGCACGCGGAGTCGCTACAGCTTCGCAGAGATATCGCGTCTCTTAGTGTGTTCTATCGCATGTACCATGGAGAGTGCTCTGAAGAGTTATTCGATCTTGTTCCTCCGTCCCCTTTTCATAACAGGACCACTCGTGCCGGTTTGCGGAGTCATTCTCAGACGGTCTGTCGGATATCGGCTCGCACCAAGAGGTTCGGGAATTCCTTCTTATGCCGAACCATTAAATTGTGAAACCAGCTTCCGGCTCACGTATTTCCTCCATCATATGATATTGGGTCCTTCAAACGCAGTGTGAAGAAGCATTTGGCCAAACCGGCAAGATGATGACGACGGATTGAAGTTGTTTTAGGACTTCTATCCGTCGGCTTCATTTATGGACTATATTCGCGCTTTCCATCAGGTTCGATATAGTCATATTGCCGTGTTTAATATAAAAAAAAAAAAGAAAAAAAAAAAAAAATAGTTTATGCAAATGGCTTTTGTTTAGCGGTGACCGTTCATAAATAATTTCAACCTTCAGAACTTAAAATTGGTCAACTTAGGAAAGTGGATGATGTCGTGAAAGCTCACCTCCACTTCATGTGTAGAGTGTATATTGATGACGTATCCGGTATGTTCGAAGGTAGGCACGTGAGCCAGGTCCTGCGTCACCGCCACGTTGTGTCTCGCCTCCGCCCAACACAGTCGTGAGCTCTCCACTGATATCTCTACACTGCCCGGCAGTACTTCCTCGAATGTGTACTTTCCGTCTGTAGACAAAACAATGATAGTAAAAAATCTGATGACTTAAATGCATATTTATAAACCGAAATGGTGCTGAGAATTCAAAAGGCAATTAATATTTTTCTATATTTAAAATATCCAAGGCACTTACCAACAGCGACAGTGGACACAGGCTGTCCCACATAACCACCATCAGCAGACAATGGGCGCAACGTGACCTTTATATTAGCACACGCCGACGGCTCCTTACATTGTATGACCCCAGTCAACTTTCCTTTCAGTTGAGAGAATGTAATGCCTTCCACGGGGGCATTACCCACTGATACTTTTTGAGATAGAGGGTAGAATCTGTTGATAAAAAATATATTTTAGGATAAATTAAACAAAGAAATCTAAATTGGATTCGAACTCGCGCGTCTTTGGAGAATACGCCTCCGACGCTATGACCATTAATTTTAGTATCAACTCTGATATCATATTGTAATACATATTAGAGATATGGGAGGTATAAATATAAACTTACTGCAGTCCATCTCTGTGATCTTGTTCAGTGACATGCACATGCGCGGTGTAGAGCGCGGGCGGCAGGTAGAGGCACCAGTCAGGGTCGGCCAGCACCTGCGCGGGGGCGGAGTCCCCTCCAGTACGAGTGAGCAGCACCTGTCGCCGCGAGGCCGGCACCACACTGCCGCACACGCGCCAGCGAGCTGCACGCGCCGCCAGGGCTGCACGCGGCCCGCTGTTGCCCACAGACACCACCATGTCGTCGATCTCACATTGCTCTGAGGACATTATCAGAATTTAACAATTTGGCTTCCCCTTTGTCGACTAATTTTCATACTGATTGTTTTCTACGAGGGCAGTGGCTAAATGGAAAATTGATTTCCAAAGAACTCTCTCTTTTTAACTTACTGTGAGAATTTGTTAACATGTTTTAAAATGGTTCCTGGAACTGCTTTATTATTTATATTACCCAGGCAAATTCATAGTTTTGTAATTTACATTAATATCACGAAAAATTTACATTAATATTAGGAGAATAGTCATTATATAATATTATGATTAGGACATACTGTGAAATAAAATGTATCTTACCATGTTGAAATCCAACTGTATATGTAGCGGGCTGTAAGTTAGGTAGAGTGAATTTGCCACTAGTATCAGTGTTGCCGATCGCCTCTCCGTCAAGCAACACACGCACACCTGATATACCAGGTCCACCCACATTCTTGATCACTGAGCCAACAACTGTAAAGCCTGTCACCTACAAAAAACAGTATTTTTAACAGACTAACTTTATACTTTACAATATGTAAAGAGCTACATTGATGATCATTTTAATAAGT
This sequence comes from Schrankia costaestrigalis, assembly GCA_905475405.1. Lineage (NCBI taxonomy): Eukaryota > Metazoa > Arthropoda > Insecta > Lepidoptera > Erebidae > Schrankia > Schrankia costaestrigalis. The sequence continues at coordinate 870,565 of FR997827.1, forward strand.
TTAATAATTTTTTTTATTGTTATTATAATAGACTAAACTTTAATCACATACCTCAAAAGCATTCTTAATAAACAAGCTATCATGTCTGACAGTGAAAGGTACAGCAGCAGGCTTCACATTGTAAGTTAAAGCTACTTGTCCAGGAGAGGTCGGCAAGGCTAGCAACTTGTACTCTCCGGCCGGTACCAGACCAAACTTAAACTCTCCATTACTGTCTGTTATTGAGTGACAGATAGGTGCATCTGGTACAGCTTGGAGAAGAGCTGTATTACAACCTTCTACTCGGAATTTGGGGCTATCCTAGAAATTAAGAGATTTTTTTTAATAAAATACAATTGCAAAATGAAACTTTTTTCTATTAGGTTGTATGAAAATTAATTATAGATAATAGTTACCTCTTTGGAATACAACAGCACATAGACTCCACTAATAGGACTGCCAAATGAGGTCACAGTACCAGTCACATCATACCCTTTAACAGCCAATACTCCAATAGGCAGAGCTGTATTCCCTTCCTTTACTTGTACTATTGACTGGGAAGGTTCTAGCACCCATCTAAAAATACAAATATATTTGGAAAATATAATAGACAATTTTAAGAGTCCCCTCACATAGCATGAAATAAATGAAATCTTATCAGAATTATGTCTATTTGCTTAGGAGTTATGACTATCTCAATAAAATCCCTCAACAATACAAAAAATAATTTATCACTCAATTCATTTAGAAGCTACAATGCTACAGAATGTAAAAACTAGCTAAGTTATTAGCTAGTTATACTCTATATCTCTCAATATATCTAGGTTTAAAACAATAATCTCACCTTGAATGTGAAGCTTTAACAGTATACTTTCCAGGAATAACTGGTGTAAAGTGGAAATCTCCACCGTGTGTGGTTACAGTATCCCTAACCTCTCCCTTGTCATTCACTAGTTGAACGTTTATACCTGCTGGACCTTGTTTCTGACCAGCAGTGATTACACGGCCGGTTATACCAAACCCATTGAATGAAAAGTTAATGTCCTGCCCTGAAGAACATTGATCTGTGGCACCGTCAACTATTAGTGATACTTGTGATGGCTCGAAGCTCCAGCCTGCTGGCGGGTGAACCTTCAGTACATATTCTCCTTTCTCGTATAACGGCAGAAAGTAATATCCATTTGTTGGAGCACATTCTGTTTTTTCTTTGAGACTACCTTCTTTGGTGTACCTGTATTAAATTATAATAATACACAACAAATTATACTATTCACACAGATAAGTTAGTTTGCACAAGCTATCTTAAAAATGTTAGGTTAACTTACAGTCCTATTTCAATTTTTGAAAAATCTAAGCTAACATGACTTTTAACAAATCCACCGCAACCTAATATATCATTAGCCCTGCAAGTGGAACATAAAGTTATTAATACTAATATTAAATTAATAGTACATTGCGAGAAACTCGCCATATTTATATCGCGTAAGTCAATTACGTCGAACTGTGTCAAAGTCAGTCCACCAAATTAACATCATTCAGCCCATAGATAAGAATTATATACTGACTGAGTGACCATAGATAATGATAACATATTTTGTACAATTTTTGAGCAAGGAAATAATGCCGACAATATTTTGCATTGTTAGAAGAAAATATGAAAACATACGTATGAATTCATAAAAAAGTACTCTGATTTCGAAAATGAATAAAGTTCTCTACTTATTCATATGATGCTTCATAGCATTTTTGACCAAGGTGTTTGCTATTCAAGGTAGGGATGCGCCGATCCGATCCGATCTTGTTGAAAATCGGATCGAAGCCATACGATCTCTCGATTTTTGGATCGGATCGAGTCCATACGATTTTTTGTAAGATCGATACAAAGCTACAATGATCGATTCGTTTGGATCGTATGGATTCAAATTCAGTTTATCTACCTACATTAACTGCTTACGATGTTGTTAGGAACGAAATGATCTTTTGTTTAGGTTACGTTATGTTCCAAACTTGGCGGCGTCTTTTGCGGGTAGGTATACGAGCATCTTATTACATTTTATTTATAATATTTGTGTGGGTAAGTTCGTAAACAAACGAGTAAAGTTTATGGTCGGTTGATTAGTTTTATTGAGTATCTTCATTGTGCGGACATTTTGTTTTATAAAACTGAATTATGGTGCCATCAGAGCGGCTCTTTTCGTCGGCAAACTTAACTTTAAGCGAATGTCGAAACAGACTCGATCCATGTCGTCTCTCTAAATTATTGTTTCTCAAAAGTTTAGAGTTCGAAGATTGGTACCTATAGAACTATTTCTAAAGATGCCAACTCGAACTTTTAACTTATATATAACTGGTTGTTTTTTCCTCACCTTTCATAATTGTATTTACTTAATAAATGCTTACCTATCTAAAAATAATTGTGTCTTACTTATTTGCATCCGATCCGGATCGATTTTCTTGACATCGATCGGATCGATGGCATGCGATCCAATTCGTGGATCGGATCAACGCATTACGATCCGATCCGATCCTTAAAATCGGATCGATGAACTGGATCGCGCATCCCTAATTCAAGGCAAAGTTTCGTAAGACATCTTTACTATCGAAGAAGTCTTTAAGAATGAGAGAATCTTTAAGGAGTAAGATGGTTATTTACTCCTATTCGTGTCTTTTGTGTAAAATATTAATTCTTCCTAGCGTGGAGTACTGATCTTACCTTATGGACGCCGGTGCCGGTTCCGGAAATCGGTTCATCGACCAGCTATTCTTTTGTATTGTTTGGTGAGCTTAAACAAGTATCTCTCATAAACCACTACAGCTGTAAATGGATAAGGTACTAAGTATTGCGACTATCGCAATACTTAGTAGGTATCTATGACATTTAAAATTAACTGCCTCGTGGCCGTGGCACAGCAGTCGCGTATGCGGCTACCGTTCAAAAGGTCGATTTCCACGCAAGACAACTAATTTATGAAATCAACATTATTGATTAGATCTAGAATCTAGACCCTAGATAGTGTCTGTTAATTATTTAAGTTTAGTTTGCATAATTCAATAATTTGCTGTGACGTCCTCTTTTGTGTAGTAGTTTTAGTCCACATTTGCTACGCAGAGGTCTCGGCTTCGATTAGGTAGGTACCGCTCAATTCAAATATTTGAGTTGGAAACATGGTTAATGATTCAAGTTTACGACGCCTATAGTAAAAAGCGTTTATACGATAACCATTATATTAATAGTAAGCTGTAAAAATTGGGTCGATGTTATATCTTCCCTCTAAGCCAAATTAAGCTCGGCTGTATTTACAGTGGTAAAAGTTACTATACTTCCTAGATCAGTTTTTACATTATTGGTTTACCTTTACAGTATGATGTCTTAAGGCATTCTTCTGTTGTGTAAAGCTCCAAACAATGAGACTGTTACTATTTAAAATCGTTTCCTTAGATAGGTCTAGTAGATATAGGTATATCTTTTTCAATCAATCAATTTAGTCTATCGCAGTCCACTGCTGGACATAGGCCTCTCCCAAAGTCCCAACACGCGCCACAGAACACGGTCCTGCGCCTTCCGCATCCAGTTCTACCCCGAGACCTTTTTGAGGTACATGACATTTATTCAAAATATATTATCATTCAACCTAGAGAAGGCAGGCAGACCCCCTCGGAGCCAACTCGCGTGGTTACCGAAATTTATGTTAACTGCGTCAAAATACCTGATTTAGTTAACAGGGAACGTAATGTTCGCAGGAAACTAGTACTTATTTAAGACAGGATACCTACCTTTGTACTTAAGACTTTCTTGCTGACGCGGCGCCTGTGATACCAATTGGTACACTGCGACTTGCCTGGAGGCAGATTTATACAAATATGCAACATTTTCTCAAAAAGGGAGATAAAGTTTATTTAAAATAAAGCTCTTTAAGGTGAATAAAAATAATTCAATGTCAGTATGTCTGCTGTGCCTGCTAAATACACCTTCTAGCAGTGTGGTGTAAAAATGTTAGTGTCTACATAGAAAAGGATGGTAGCTAGTGAAATTAAAGGGTATAGGACTTAAGCAGGTTCTGTCTAGACAGAAGTAGTCAGCAGTTTAGCTGTACTTTGTCTGATGTCTATGAGCAACGGTTGCTGCTCACTATCATGGGAAACTTTTATGCAAGTTTAAGTTAAGTAATAAAATACAAAAAAATATTAGTATACAATTTAAAATCTGTTGAGTGGTTGTGTAACTAAGAATATAGTGGTATAGGTTTTTTTTACTATAAAAAACAACAGTAACTACCACACTAGAGATCATGCTTTGTGTTATGATGCTCTGACATAGGGCATCAGTAATAATCAGCTTATCAGCCTGTGGAGGTCCACTGCTTGACATAGGCCTCCTCCGTACATTTCCACCCTCCACGGTCTAAATTCACCTTCAAGGCATTACACAATGATATCAAATAGTTTGCAGGACTAACATACATGTTCACATTTTAAATTAATCATTGCAGTTTGGTTGATTTTGTTGGAAGACCATTAAATTATTTTAACACAAATTCACAAAGCCTTTTGCAAAATGATAAAATTTAAACTCTTGTAACCTTTGATTTATTTACAAAGCAACATGTTCTTACAAAAACACTTGGTAAAATGTAGTATTGTACATATTATAAAACAAAAGAATAAGCTTAAAAATATATTCACTACATATTTGTAGTACAGAACCTTATGTTGCAACAGTACTTTTAGTTTTATTCTGTATTGGCAGGAATAATTTAAACTCCGCAGGCAATTCATCTTCTGAATACAACCTGTCAGAGAAATAAACTCTCCTAATTCGACAGTTAGCATGAATTTGAACTCTGAGAGTTTCAACATAATTGGTTCCATAAGCTCTTCGTGTGAAATCTGCCAAATTGAATTGAATTTGGTTCCATCCCTCATCCAATCGCATAGGCATAGTACAAATAAAAGGCTTCACTCTTGTGGTGGACTGATAGTTACTAGCACGGAATCTTCTTCGAACATTTTTATCATCTAAAACCTGTAAAAAAAAGCTCTTATTATATCTACAAAGTTTTTATAACCTAAAAAACATAAGACTGTATTCGATTTTTTTATAAGAAAGAAAATGAATTCAGTTTAATTATTATACTCTTGAAGCTTACCTGAACTTCGAATGTAAAATATTTCTTCAGATTTTTAATAATCATAACCAGAAAAGGCAATTTTATGCCTAGTGTTTTCTTAGGATCTGCTGGACACGTAATGTATGTGGTGCTCACATTGGTCCCAACTATTTCTAGGACGAGACTTTGTATGTCATTGTCTGTAATCCTTTTTATGTGCCCATTTCTCACTTTTTTGTCCCAAATTTGTAAAGGCTTACTTCCTATGCTGTAAAGAATTGACAGGAAGCCAGATTGAAAAGTGTTCTTGAACATGTTGCTCAGGTTAGGCTATCCCGTAACGTTCGACGAGTTCTTACATTTATCAAACGAATAAGGCTAGGCTACAAAATGTTTGATCAATAATAACCCGCATTTAACTATTGTAAGTTGACAGATTGACAGTAAACACGAGAAATTTTAAACGACCAATGGCCATTGATTGGCCATGAGTTTGTTATCCTCTGGATTACCATAGCAACGGAGTTTGAACAAACCACGTTCCATTCTACGTACAAAATCTTAACGTCATCAAACAATATATAATATTATTGCTTAAAACGTGTCAATATTCTTAAATATTAGTATACGCAGACGTTTTTAAAGTATAAAACAATAAAAATAAAAGTAATTTAAAGACAATATCTCACCGACTAACCTTTTATGCGGTTTTGGCCCCATAACACTAATAGGATTTTTTGAATCAAAACTGTGTACATTGTAGAACATTTTCTGAAACTGTCAACTTATTTTTTAATCTATGCTTGTCGGTCGGGCGCAGTAAAAAAAATTCAATTGGTGCAATGTGCAGTGTGAACTAGATCTAATAAATGTGTATTTTCTTTAGAATTTACAGTCGCTATTTAGTAAATTGATAATGTGCTAACATACATGTCCAGCGTGTTGTTAAATGTATAATGAACTTTTATTCCTTTGTGTATCTTAGTCGTGATTTCAAGTATTGATAAATAAGCTAGAATGACGGAAATGTCGTCGAAAAGGTAAGATTAGCTATAATTTTAAGTAGGTAGGTATAACTCTTGAAAGAAACTGCAACTTTTCTGTGTACCTACTTGGATATATTTCTTAGATTGTGTAAAGGGTTTGACTGTAATGCGTTGTTTCTTTGCCTCAACGTTCTTCCTTGTTCATCAACAGACGGTAAACACATTTATAATGTATAATATTTTAATATAAACCATTTAATATAGAATTATAAAAACTGATAAAATCAAAAAATCCAACAACTCAACATTGACAACTGTCAGTATTTTAAACACAGAATTTCCACAAGTATATTGTTATAAACCAAAGACAATGTTTTAATAACTATAATATTATTATCATTTGAAAGTCTGTTTGCCTTCTGTAATTGTGAGCTTTACCATCTCCCTCCATAAATTATATTAATCAAATCAATCTTATTATTTGTGCAACATTAAATACAGGATGGCTCCTGCCAACATTAATGTTTCCACAATATTCAGTCTACTGTGTATTTTGTTATAACAATCCAGTCATCTTTATAAGCAAGACATATTGATAAGCTATGTGTAGTCTATCAATGCTAGGGCAGAAAACACTCTGATATGAATATACTTTCATAACCTTGTACCAAATTATTATAAAAATCTCATTCAAGTGTAATGGAAAATTTGTCCTTATTAACTTATTTCAACATGTTGAGTATTTGCACAACTTGGTATATGTTACTTGTGTTCATTCACATGTAACACCTATGTGGTATCAATGTATTAGTCTACTCATATTTCTGTACAACAAAGTAGAATTTCTATTGTAAGATACCAATTTCTGGACTTAATATGAATGCTGATTTGTATTAACTATTAAACTGGAGGTTACACATTAATAAAAGCTAAAATATCAGATGTTAAACAATAAAGTAACAATTTATTTTCAAGAAATAAAATAATAATAGGTATGTATTTATGATGGAAATTTTCAAGTGAGACCAAAGCAATTATGTACTTACACACATAAGGGTCTCCCTTATATAATAAGTTTCTATATGTATGTTGGAAATATTCTGGAGGCCTTATTTTAAAAGGATGCAGTCCTATTTAAAAGGTTATAGCCTTTTGCTAAAAAACTACAGACTTAGTAAAAATTCAACAGTCTGGGTAATGTGTATTCAGTGATCTAAAGTAAACATACAAAATTATGGTTTCACCTTCAGCTTTGCAAAAGTTATAATTACGAGCTAAGTTGTAAAACCTATTGTAGATGACACTCTTTAAAACTTCAGCACCATCTCCTCATACAGTAAGGACTTCCTCTGAAATAGATTAGTTGCAAACTGGAACAAACTCACTAAAGATATTGAGGCAACTAAGTACAAGTATTAATTTGCTTAAAAATAAACTGAATAAATATTTACAAAGCCAACAAAGTGGACCTTTGCAAAAATGTCCCACTGAATATAAGCTATATCAGTAGCCACTAGCTTGCCTACCTTATTATAACTAAGGCAGAAGTCGCTCAGAAGATGTATCATTAAAAAAATATGCTGTTCTGTCATAATGTTGTTGATTTTCGTGATCAGTTTATTGACGTAGTTATCAAATATCCCTATCAAAATCACCTAGGTCGTAATTTTAAACCTATGAATCGAAGTCTGGACATGATAGCTAATCGCTGCACCAATCGCCATTCAAAAATGTTGTATAATATATTTATAGACCCTATAAAATTGACAACGAATATTACGTTGGGATATTATTTAGAAATACGTGTAAATAAAAATATTTAATGAAGTTGTTGGCTTTTAGTTATTATTATTTTTTGATTTACTTACTAATATTTTTGTTTACATACGCATTATTTAACACGTTACCTAAACGTTTTTAAACACCAACTGGCGACGACTATAAGTGCGTATAGTTTGCAAATTAAAAAGCGTGGGATTTCGAAAAGCGGGATTATAAAAGTGTTTATTTGTTCATTTTCTGGGTCGTCGGTCTTGCTTGACCCGTCTCGTTTCATCGTGAAAGTGAGTCGTGTGTGACTACCTACTTATTCTATATTTGTTTTATAAGTATGTGTGAAACCATTTGATTGATTGATTGATGGTAAAATACCTTATTGAAGTAGCAGTTATATTTTTATCTCATTACTGACAAATTATCACACACGATAAAGAGTTGTTAACTACTGCTTAAATAATATTTATGTTTATTAACAAACGAATATGCATATTTATATAAAATCATTGTTCATTTAGTTCAATGCACGATTAATGACGCAAAAAATAATTACACGAAAAATTATATTTATCAGTTCCGTACCATTGATTTATGAAATTTGATTTATATTGAATATTGATTTATAAAACGCCTTCGGCCTTATTACAAAATACGGTCTAACTATAAACCACGATTTATTACGTCACAAAACCACTGTTTTTGAATTTTGTTATTGCAAAATCAGTCTTAACGCTAAAGTGTTTAAACTGATTTTGTATTAACAAATTTATGATTTTGTATTTGTTAATACAAAATCAGTTTTAACACTTTAGAGTTAAGACTGATTTTGCAATAACAAATTTCAAAAACAGTGGTTTTGTGACGTAATAAATCGTGGTTTATAGTTAGACCGTATTTTGTAATAAGGCCGATTTTGTTTATTTTTATATTTGAGTTGATTTAATGAAGCGATTTATATTAAATATGTAAAAAACACTACTTAAGTTAGAGGTGAGGGGGACCTACTTTTTTCCACTTTGGAAGCGTCTGTTACGCAAACTATTCGGTTTAGAAAAAAATATTTTTGAAACCTTGATATCATTTTGAAGACCTATCCATAGATGAAAAAAAATTATAGAGTTTCAGTTCTAAGTATAGAGAGCCCCCAATATTTATTGTTATTTTTGTATTTTTGCATCTAAATCTTAATGCGGCTCACAGAATACATCTACCTACCAACTTTCAACAGTAGGTATAGCTCTTATAGTTTCGGAAAAAAATGGCTGTTACATACGGACGGACAGACAAACATGACGAATCTTTATGGGTTCCGTTTTTTGCCATTTGGCTACGGAACCCTAAAAAGTAGACAGTGCAGTCTTGTTTGTGTTTAATAGAAAGAAATAAAGACGTCGATTTTACTTATCCTTAAACTTGAGTTTATAGTTTTAATTCTATAGTAGCCTTACTGACATTCAAACGCCACTCATAATACACAATAGTGTCTTTAAAATAGCTCCATTCAAGCGTCGTCGACCGTCGTCGTGTCGCTAGTCAGAAACTAACAGATAAAGTATCAAAAAGACAAAATGTCATCCTAAACACACCGAACAATCATGGAGATATTGTGTTTCAGAAAACTAATAAAACAAACTGAACAAGGAAATATTATGTCTAAATAGTACCTGACGGAAAGGGCGAAGTCTAAACTAAGATTGTATGCTTATTAATAACTTCTGTTTTAATTGCCTGACTGATCTTCTGTCAGCTGCATTCCTTTCAAGTCCAGATTAGTGTGCTTGACCGCTTGGTCAGGATCATTCGAACTTGCAACATGGATTGTTGTGAAAATCAAAAACAGTGCTGTAAAAGCAGTCGCGATGAACAGACGTACTGTCGCCAGCATTTGTCTCGCTTAACCTGAAAGAATTCTTGCGTCTATTTCGGGACGATTATACTCTTTTTTTGACATAATGAATATTTACATAAACTCGTAGAATTAAATCGGGAAAGTAAATAATATTTGTAAGAGTACAGATGGTTGAAGTATAAACTGCGATAGATATTTAGTGCAAACCACATGGATCGTACCCCAGTTTATATGTAGCAGCGTGGTGACTGTTTACGTGATAAACAAGTTTAGTTGTGTTTGTGTATCACTATTTTATTCTGAAATTTGTGTTGTTTCATGACGTCATGATACTTTGAATAGTGCGTACACTTTCCTGTTTAATAGTGATAAATAGAAACTCTAAAACGTGAACTGTGTTGGTCACATTAACATCATAAAAATGCGAGGCCCCCATGGATAGTGAGGGCAGGCTAGTGTTTTGGAAGAGTGGTTTGTGGGAGGGGGAAGCCCCGACCCTTAATTGTAACACCTGTAAGAAACGACGCTCAGACAGAATGAACGTTAATGAACGTCCCCCGGGGTGAGTTTAAGATTCTAAAATATAATTAAAGAAAACGTTAAAACTCTAATTGGATAATGAATAGAAATACTGTCGAATGTTTAAATAATGAGATGTGATTGTTCTCATTGTTCACGCAAAGTCAATAGCACTAGAGGGTGCATTGTCATCTAGTAGCCGAATCTCGAAGTTTTCTTGAGCACTTATGGACAGTTCATTAACATAGACATCTCTTTTTGAATAATATTACTGAGATACATCTCATCCTCTACTAGTGGATAGTATTAGGGTATAAAGATGAATTTAGACATTATTGTTATACTTAAAAGGCATAGATGGTGTAGGTCATCAGTTTTTGAACTAATACTTGTGATGTACTATACTACAATGTTGTTATATCTTTGCCATCTTGTCTGTAGTTTACAGCAGCCCTGAAGCAAATATAGTTCTCGTTTATCTAAGTAACAGACTTCCTTTGAAACGAGTGCACAATACAGCCCGGTGCAACGGCATTAATTGCTTTCCGTACAACGGATATGAGGTCACCTTTCAATTTTACTGCTGTTTAGAATGTCTTGACTGAACAGTTTATCCTATACGTAAATCAGTTTATGTTTAGAGCTAAGTCAGGTGTACTCGGGTTAACGCTAAAGCTTACTTATAGGGCAGGGATTTAACCAAGTCAAGCTTCTATTAATCTGTATTCTAATCCCCATAACTGCGCCGAGCTTAAACCAAAATCCCTGAGATTACTCTGTCAATTAAATTTGTTACATCGCGAGTCTGTGCCAGCATACTGTTGGTATCCACAAATAGTAAGTTATTTAGAACCATTGGAACAAATTCACGGCATTGTGTGCTTATTTTTGCCTTGTTGCATGTAAGGGTAAATAATATTTGCATGAATCACCCGTTCCTGTGAGTATAGGTCGCGAACGGAACCAGTTTTCCTTGTTCGATGCCGCATTTAATTTTTAACATTACTTTTACACCGTACCTTCGTGATTGGTGTATGAACTCCGTTTAGTATTGTTATTGTTAATAAAACAATAGAACAAAGAACCGAATTATTGATTTGTCTTTCATTGTATTATCTAAATAAAGTTGATATTATGCTACTGGTTGCATTGCTCTCATTAGAAACATGAGACTGTTTTAGGTACCGTTTTTATTTTCATGACTTACAAATTAAGAAAATCTCACGTAACGGGACACAACGACTCGTACATGCTTTATAAAAGAAAACTAGATTCATAAAAGAATCTCTTGCGGTTTTCAAATACCGCACAATAGCTTTGACCTACAGAAAATAATCCTCGTAACGCGATATTTAAAAATTATAATTATAGAACAAGCAAGGCTGTGATGAGGTTTCATAAAGTTAGGACATCCAAAAGATTACAGGCGGCTCGAGTAATGCCTATCTACTGGCCGTCCTGACCATTTATTGGTGAAACACCATGGGTTTTAATCGGTACACCGTATTTCCATATTTTCAGGACTCGGACACATCTGCCCGCCTAGGCCAAAGGTAGATGGACGGTAACGTTAAAAGCCTGTAAAAAGTGTATCTGATAAAAACTTTAAAAAGAATCTGGGAATAAAATAGAACAAAACATGTTCTATTGTTAGTCATAGAGGAAATAATATTAATGTGAGATTTACACTTGTCCTATTTTTTATTCTTTGCGGGATTCCAACAACGGACAGTGTTCGACTTCAAAAGTAGTGTCTACATAGCTAAATTTAGTGAGATCATCACGTTACCAAATTCTTTAACATATGGCGCAATGACGTTCACCTCTCAATACTTTTTATTACCTTAAATAATTGATTTACGGAACAGTTCTTGGAATGGTGAGCATTGCCAATGGAGTGGAGAATTATACCTATATTTAACTAATATCCTTATAATATATATCATATAAAATACCCATCTAAAACCTAGCTTGTTCAATAGCCTTGTAGCTATTGAACAAGCTAGGTTTTAGATGGGTGGGAAAAAAAAGTAAAGAAGAAGAGCGTAATGTTATGAACGTGTCAAGTAATGGAAATGTAGACTTAAAGGTATAGGAGCAGTACGATGTATTGCAGTTTATTTAATAAAGGAGAATGTTTTTTTTACTAGGAGCTTTGGGCTAAAATAAAAATTGTTGCCCCCACGTTTGTAACCATTGTACATTGACTTATACCATTGAGCTTATTACATGTTTAAAGAATCAACAAAATTCTCCCTACAGAAATCTAGTTATCAGCTGTCGAAAAATTAAAAGCCCAGTGACACTCCAAGCAGTTACTACTAAAAAGCCAGCCTGTCCCCAGGTCACCAACTAGGTTCATTACAAAGATTGATATGTAAACAACATTTTCTTCTATGGAACCAACAAAATTCGTCCCACAGAAATCTAGATAACAGCTGTCAAAAAATTAAAAACCCTGTGGCACTCCAAGCAGTTACTACTAAAAAGCCAGCCTGTCCCCAGGTCACCAACTAGGTTCATTACAAAGATTGATACGTAAGCAACTTTTTCTTTTATGGAATCAACAAAATTCGTCCCACAGAAATCTAGAAATCAGCTGTTAAAAAAATTAAAAGCCCTGTGGCACTCCAAGCAGTTATCTACTAAAAAGTCAGTCTGTCACCAGGTCACCAACTAGGTTCATTACAAAGATTGATACGTAAGTAACATTTTCTTCTATGGAATCAACAAAATTTGCCCCACAGAAATCTAGATATCAGCTGTTCAAAAAATAAAAGCCCTGTGGAAAATGTTGTTTACGTATCAATCTTTGTAATAAACCTAGTTGGTGACCTGGGGACAGGCTGGCTTTTTAGTAGTAACTGCTTGGAGTGCCACAGGGCTTTTAATTTTTTGACAGCTGATATCTTGATTTCTGTGGGACGAATTTTGTTGGTTCCATAGAAGAAAATGTTGTTTACGTATCAATCTTTGTAATGAACCTGGATGGTGACCTGGGGACAGACTTTTGACTTTTTAGCCCAAAAAAAACATTCTCCTTTAAATAAGTATGTACTTATATGTACTTACAAAAAAATATTTTGCAGTACTTGAATGTTTTGTTATCGTTACTGTTATTGTTTCCGTTATTGTTATGTTTTCCGTTTACTGAGATATAACAGTTTACATAAATGTTATACATATTATCTCTATAGATATTGTAAGGAGGTAGGTTCAGACAAGCTTGACGAGGATGATTCAGATTTCTTGTAGATTTCCCTTTTTTAATAGTTTTGAATATATTTTTTTTTTTTTTTTTTTTTTTTTTTTATAAAGACAACTCCCGCACTAGGGATCATGCCCTGTGTCGCGGGGACTTTTACAAACATCAATTAACGAACACAAAGAACACCCAGACTCAGGACAATAATTTGTGGATCTCACAAATTATTGTCCTGCGTGGGGATCGAACCCACAACCTCATGCGCGGCAGCCGCTGGCCTTACCGGCGCGCCACCGAGGTCGACAATATCAAGACGATATCATTCGTTGTAGGTCATAACTTCGCTGGTTAGCGCTAAGTTGCTATGCTGAGTGCAGCCTTGCTGATTCTTCACGTATTTCGTGTGCTATATTTAGTACTTACCTATTTAAAAAGCAATAGTCAGTGTTATACAGTGTGAAACTTTTTAATAATCCGTCCTAAGAAAATGCACTTTAACGCTCATGAATTTACGAAGTTTTTAGTCAACTTTAAGGTATTATATTATGTAGTTACTGCATACAAGGACCCTGTATGTTGTAATGGTACAAGAAAATCAACACAAATCCTTGTTATCCACAAAAAATCTGGTCTTATGTTCTATGTAATAAAGGCCACTTTTGAGTTGAGATAGGTATGTTTATGATGAGTTTAGTTCCATGACATTCTTGTAACATGTGCAGCATGTTTTACTTGATGACACACATGTACACATAGACACATTCATTCGGCAGATGTAGCGCTGAACAATTATACATCTAACGACATTTTGTACTTCAAATAAAATACGTGGAAGATTTTCTAAGTAACCCCAAAACTAATTAGACTAATGCTTATCGGTCCTACTGTCGTACGTGATTGGAAACTCGTAGGAAGTTATTGTAATCATTGGAAGTAGGTACTACCGCTAATTTATCTATTACGAGCTACATTTATCTAAATACTTATTATATTGTACAGAAGTTAAAAAAAAATATAGTAGGTTAGTCAGACAATAATGGACTAAAGGTATTGCTCTATATCATGAAAATCCATTTGATTTTATGTAACGAGTCCACATTCTAATGTCTGTAATAATAATATAGATAGATGACACAGATATTCCTGCAAAGTTCTGTGATTTCTCTAAATCACTTTGTACCATGCTACACGCCCATGTATTATATTTACCTGTCCTATTTTCTTGCAACTATTTTAATATATTATATATGAACGTTTGTCAGGAAAACATCGCAGGGTAACCACGAGTCCGAAGAATGGCTCGTGGTCCCCCCAGGGCAACAACGCAGAGTCTGTGGGTAACATACCACATTACTACGAGTGAACCGGGAGGACGACAAGCGATCACGATTTCCTCGTGGTCCCCCCAGGGACACAGGCCTCTTCCAAATATTCTCACTTTCTGCAATCCTGTGCCTGCCTCGGCACCATCGGTTTCTAGCCGTCTTAACTAGCTTGTACCGCGGTACCTGTACAGAAATTTAGGCATATAGTAGGTAATGAAGGTATTCAATCTATCGCGTCCCATAAAACAATTAAGTTCAATAGATTGGAACAAATAGTAGTAACAGGAAAGTCCACAGTAAACACATACCTAGTCTTATGTTATTTATGAATGTTTTGTACATCCTATAAATAATTTGTATTATTCTATTTGCGTACACATATCACTTTTTGCTCCAGTTTTCAAACAGGTAATGAGTTTTTTCACTCGTACGTTTCGTTTTTGCGATATCTTTTTCAACGATTTTCTTTAATTGATTTTAATAATTATAATTTCATCTATGCATTTTCATTTTTAAAATTTTATCCATTTTTTAAAGTACAAGCATTTTTCTGGAGTTAAAAGAATCAGTTTATCCAGAATGCCAGAATAGAATCGAGTTGGCTATATGCATCCACTGTCATGGTCAATCTCTATCCGCTTCAAGTGTTCACCCTGAATGTTTTCCTAAATGCTGAAGGTTGGATGATATTTGCGTACTATTTATAACTATCGTATGTTAAATTTACTTAGAATAATTTTAAAATAGAATTTAGATATAGAATAAGATTGTAAATAAATATCGCAATTCTAAGTAGCCGTTGTTTACAAGCTTCCATCCAGCTAAATTCGACATATACCTCGTAACTTAGTTTTCTATCTATTTATATAAAAAGAGCTTTGTTCAGTTTTTGAAGAGTAGGTCCTGTCGACTGTTCACCATGATTACAAGATGACGCTTATCAGTGTGTTAGCTACAATGTGTGGGAGAAGTCACACCCGTATTGATAATAGGCCGTTGGCACCCGACAAACGTTACTTCATATTCATTATTTTTATTGACATACTTTTATTATTGATAATATTATCGTTGTATGAGTAATCGTTATGATTTGAATATGTACCTAATCAGTTTATTGTTACTGAACTGTGAACTCGACTCATGCCCCACTCATTGATCAAAAAATTGCTTTAGGTCTATCTTTGAATGTAAATATGTATACCTACATTTTGTATATAAATATCTAATATATCTTCGAAGTGGTCCTTAACTGCTTTAATGAATCTATTAGTTGTACAAAAAAATCAAAACAACATTGTTTGTCTACGAAGTTAAAATAATTCAATCCACTTAATCCTATTTTTATTAGGTACCTTAAACTTTTTATTAAACAAATGTGATTAAAAATAAAGTAATTAAATATAATGATGACGTAAAAAGTTGAACGTTCTTGAAATATTATAAGCGCTCCTTCACCGAACCGTAACCAACGACATCCTTAATTATACAAAAATAAGTAACTAATTGTTATGCAAATTTAATACAAAAAGGCACGAATCTAGTTGTGATATCATAAACAATGATAATGTTATGTTTATGCTCTTCCTAATAATTTGTATTTGCTGGTATATTTCAACTTGCCTAACCTTAAACTGGAGAAACAAAAACTACAAACTTCCACTATGGGAGGTAGAAAAAGCGTAATTTTTACTGTATATTATAGAAGAGAAACTCGAAGGAAAGCTTATAAGCTTATACCAACATACTATACCATGTGTGGAAGAAAAAAACTTTGTAGCTGGAAGAAGCCCTCCCTGTAGAACAATTTCAAAGGTCTTGTAATTTATACTTATGATATTTATGTTTATTTTGTTTCAGCGAGCTAAAGAAGCTCTCGGAAGAGAGCTTGACGCGGCAACCTGAAGAGGTCTTCGATATAATATGCAAGCTCGGCGAAGGCTCCTATGGCAGTGTATATAAGGTTGTTTTTTCTTTAAGCAATGTCTATAATACATTAACATAATATGCGCAAGAAGGAAACAGGACCTTCTTCTATGCGACATCTGCTAACCACCTCGATGGCAAAGCAGGTCATGGGTTCGAATCCCATGCATTTTATTTGCGATCTACAAATTAATGTCTCTACTCTAGATGATAAAAGTAAAGCCTCCGTGACGCAGGCAGGACATAATGCCTAGTGAGGGAGTTGTCTTTTTTAAGAGAAACGAAATGTGTGACTTTAGCTACTTATTTTTACTAATTTGCCCTTTGTTCTTGTTTGAATATTCCAGGCTTTACACAAAGAAAGCGGCCAGGTCCTCGCTATCAAGCAGGTGCCGGTCGATACAGATCTACAGGAGATCATCAAAGAGATCTCTATAATGCAGCAATGCGACAGTCCCTACGTTGTCAAGTATTACGGTAGTTACTTCAAGAATACTGATTTGTGGGTGAGTTACAGTGTTTTATTAATAGACAACAAATGCGTTGGTTACGCGGAACTCGCGGTAGTGCCTGCTGTGGACAAGATTGCGATTCGAATCCCACGCAGGATCATTTTTGTGCAGTCCACAAATTGCTCTCCTGAGTCTCGATGTTCTTTGTGCCCGTTAAATTCAAGTTGGTGAACTCTTCGCGACACATGACATGATTCCTAATGCAGGAGTTGTCTTTTTAAAAAACAATGCAATACAATGTAATTTCAACATAAATGATGACAAACTTGTATGATGGTGACCACTCGCTTTTGACTTCTGTAGATAATCGATAATTCGAAAGACTTCAGGACGTTGTGGAAATGTAAACTGTCCTTTGACATTGTACAATCATCGTTGACAATAAACAACATTCGATCGTTGTTTTAACTAAATTTTCTTAATTGCAGATAGTAATGGAGTATTGCGGCGCGGGCTCAGTATCCGACATAATGAGGTTACGCAAGAAGACGTTGTCCGAGGACGAGATAGCGACGATACTGTGCGACACGCTCAAAGGTCTGGAGTACCTGCACAGGCGGCGGAAGATACACAGAGACATCAAGGCTGGAAATATACTACTTAATACCGAAGGGCATGCTAAGTTAGCTGACTTTGGTGTCGCCGGACAACTTACTGTGAGTGGTGGTTAAGTTTTCCTGTATAGGTATCGTAGTGTTAAGAGGAATAAGTTCACATAAACAACCCAGGGTACTTTTGAGTCACCTTGAGATACACGTTGTTAATATGGCGGCGTTTTTTATTATATTCCTGTTTTTTGAAATATTTGATCTCAAGAAAGTTTTTTTTTTAAATATGTATGCCCAGTGTTATTTAGTTCAGTAAGTTTTGTAAGCAAGTTGTGTCACGTACCAAAATGAAGATAATTATAACTTTGAGAAAATAAGTTTTAGTAAGTACGGGAACCTGGAGACACTTGATCCCCCCTTTAACTATCCATTTTAAAAGATATTGGTACCGAAATACGTGAAATTCATTTGCCTATAATTGATGTAAGACCCAAAGATATAAGTGCCTAAATTTCATAATTATTTGACTAAAAGTAAAAATAGAGAATGGCATCAAGTGTCCCGTATATACGGGAGACTTGGTCCTGGGGTTCAAGTCTCCCATATCTAGGTTGACATGATACTATTACTAAGGAAATAAATAAAAAAATGTTTTTAGAATATGATTATCTATTTATATTGTTTTCAAAATCACATAACATAGGCATATCACACCGTCTCCTTACATAAATCAATTGCTAAATGTGAAACTTCCGTTTCGTATTAAAGAACAAAAACAAACTCAAAACAAAATTATATCTTCAATAATAAAAGAACTCAAATGTCTCGCAATCACACCCTGAATAAAATTTAAACGTAATTAAGATAAAGACTTGAAACAATATCTTATTGAATTGAGCCCGGGACATGTAAAACAAAATTTCAAGTTACGTTTAAGCTTCATTTAGGTATTCTAGCAAAATAATCTCTTCATCGATTGGTACTCTTTTTCTGGCACCTTCTCTTGTTTTGTATACTCTGGGCATATCGGTAATCTGAAACTAATTGCAAATAAAAGTTTAAAGTAGTTAAGGGACATTTGATTCTCCCGGATCAAGTCTCCCTTAGCTAAGTGGACCAAGTGTACCGTGAACCGTTTGAGGTTATAAACAAGAATATTTTCAAACGTCTATTAGATTACCACTTTTCTACGCTACAAAACGCTACTTATATAGATAACGCCTCGAATTAAATTCATACACACCTAAAAGCCATATTTACATTAATGTTTAATCAAAATGTAAACTTACGGAAATTTTCTCTTTGCAACAACAAACACTCGTTCGTCCGCCATTTACAAACGCGTCAAATTTGACAGGTGTACCAACTTTAGAAAGTTAGCGGGTACCATAGACAACCTATATTGCCATTATAAAATTTAATATCACCCATACAAGTTCTGAAAATCTCGTGTACCTAGTCTCCCTTAAGGATCAAGTGTCCCCAGGTTCCCCTAGTGCTTTTACTTAGGTGTTATAATAACCTACAATAGGGTATTCTACTCTGTTTGGCAAAGTACTATAATATGTTCGTTTCATCGTTAAAAAACACCAAAAAAAAATATTTCGTCGAAATAAACCCGCTTTCATGCCATAAAAATACTTCAAAATTTTAAATATATTTATTCCCGCGAAAACAGGCTTCTGCGCTGTCCGCCATGTTTATGACGTCATTTCGGCATGTAAACAAAGCTTGACGTACTAAATAACTGAACTATACCCTTTCCACTATATTTAACGATATTTGACAGATTGACGTTAGTGACGTTCAGTAATATCTCGAATGTAATGCCATTCGATTGTAAACGATTTCGCGATTTTTCAAATTACTTTATTTTACACATTTGGATCCTTACATCAACTTACATTATCATTTTATTAGTGTTTCTTTCTTCTATGTTAAGAGAATTAGCCTATAGCTCAAAATGATAAAATTATAGTTAGCTTAGGTATTATTTAAAATACATAATTTATGGTGACACCTTCGCGGGTTATAGCTAATCTAAAATATCATATTACATTTTATAAACGTATTATGAAGAGTTCAGGTTTATTCATAGCATTTATTTTTACCGATTATTTGTAATTTGTTTCATAGTGGTGGTAATCGTTATGAGTGTCCATCACTAAGTAACCATGGTAACTGAAAAAAACATGGGTACGTCCATGAAATACAATATAATTTGTGCGAAAAATAAGCGGAAGTATTAGGGTAGGTATTAGGTATAAGGGGTATAACAACTGAATAATTTTGACGAAGAGCACTGACGAATCGAAAATATAAAGTTTACGACTGGCTTGACAGGTGACAGCAAATTATTATTGCCAATATGACGTCACAGCATGGCGGCTCGTGTTTTTAGTCACGTGATATACAGATTAAAAATATCTATTTTTAATTTTAATATTATAAATCAATCATGTAAATTTATGACTCAAAATCAGTTTAACTATGTTTATTTTTACCCTATTGTCGTGGTTACAGGACACAATGGCGAAACGCAACACAGTGATAGGCACACCGTTCTGGATGGCGCCGGAAGTGATCCAGGAGATAGGGTACGACTGCGTGGCGGACATCTGGTCGCTCGGCATCACCGCGCTCGAGATGGCGGAGGGCAAGCCGCCCTACGGTGACATTCATCCCATGAGGGCTATCTTCATGATACCTACCAAACCACCGCCTTCCTTTAGGTCAGTTGTGTTTCAACAACTATTCGTGTGTGTGTGTGCATGAGACAGTTTCAAACAGCGCGAAGAACTTTTAGTATAATCCTGAAATCATTCTGTTGTTTGAATGTTTGTAGAAAAGGGTGGATTTTTCGATGGAGCTATAAATATGTTTGTGAAGTACACCTATATTTTTGTGAAGTAACACTTAGTTAAGACCATAATTTAACTTTTATTTAATTTTATTGTTTCCAGAGAACCAGATCAATGGTCCCCAGAGTTCATAGACTTCGTCAGCCAGTGCCTCATTAAGAATCCTGAAGAGAGAGCAACTGCTGAATTTTTATTGGCACATGAGTTTATAGGTGAGCACCAACATTATTTTGTTTGTTCAATGTTAAATTAAAATATTCTAAGATATAATATTATATTTATGTACAGTATTGTATTGCTAAGTAAATATCTTAAAAACATATTTACATTTTTTAATACATATTATTATTTACATCTTTTTTATTTAATATTGGTACACCAACAGCTATACATATTTACATGTTATATAAATCTCTGAATTTATGTACTGTTCTGGTATGTATGCCAATTATAGGAGTACACAATTTATTATCTTACTTATTATTTAAAAAAAAAAATTAAGTTCATATTAACACTATCTTGGACAGTAAATGAAAACCAGAATAGACTTGTTGTTATCCCGGCTGTAGAATGTTACTGGCTTTGAGAGTGGTATCCAACATACACCACGACGACAGACAGAGAAAGACAGAGACACTTGCCGAGAATAGCGCATTGCTTTTTTTAGATAATTAAGTTTTTTAGTTAGTGTCAGCCTTTATTATCCTACTGTTGGGGTAAATTTCCGCTGATTTCCACACGTTTATTGTGTGTTTTTTTAGTCAATTATGATGAATATTGTTATATTTGTAGGTAACGCGAAGCACCCGACAATCCTGAGCACTATGATAGCGGACGCGCGAGAAATCCGCGAGAGTCAGGCGTTCAGGAATGCTCACATCACTAACAATGCCAAGACCTTCCTTGCGGTAAATATACTACAATACTATTTAGGACTATTTCCGTTACGAATATTAGTTTAACGGTCATAAAGATCATTGAAGCTGCCTAGGTGGGGGAACCTGGCTACCGTGCTCAAAGTCGCAGGTTCGATTCCCGCGCTGGACAATTCTATGTGTGATCCACAAATTACTTCATGAGTCTTGGATGTTCTTTGTTATCCGTTAAATTAATCCTTGTACAGTTCCAGTAACCAAACAGACTTAAGGTATTCATTTGTACATTGCACACACAAGTCTATTCTGAAATGGGGATCTGCGACTTCAACCACTGCAGTTGCTGTTCGCAACCGCTACGACACCTAGGAGGGATTTGATATAAAGTAGACTTGGCTGACATACTATGTATATCTATAAAGACTGTTAAAAAAATAATCCTTCTTTTACCTCCTGAAGGGTGATGGTGGATACGAAGAAGCGACAATGAAGCAGCGAGGAGACGGTACTTTAGTTCCAAATAGAGATGGCACGGCCGAGCTGGCTGCAGACCTGGGCACTATGGTCATCAACGAGCCTGACGCTGACCTGGCCACCATGAAGCGTGAGTATGCATTCTGGCAGCTCTTTAATAAGGACACATGGTTGCAAGTAATCATAGAGCTCGGGATTACTACATAGAGTTTGATGTACCTTACACTATGTACTCATAATATTACAAAACCGTACATAACTTTAAAATAAAAGGAAGATAATGTGCTATAGTGTATACTCGATTATACAAAAGTTATGTAATCATAATCACACATTAACGTCTTAGTGCAGGGACCGACCTCCTTCATTAACGAAGGGCTACAAAATTAACTAATACCACACTGACTTTATTAGTGTCGTGTACGGGTTAGGTCAAGTTAATATAATAAACTGCGGTTTATTCCTTAGTTGACCGCATCCTTAGTTGACCGTTCATCATCATCATAACAGACCATTAATGCCCCACTGCAGGGACGGGCCTCCTCCCGTGACGGAGGGTTACTTGGCCTACTAATACCACGCTGGCCAGACGGATTGGTATAGGGTTTAATTTCAAGTTTTCCTTCTTTTTATTTCGTAAAGATAGTAGTTACGGTTATTCCCTTAGTCGGTTTTTACGACATACATGGGATGAGATGGGGTGGTGACATATTGTATTCTTACTCCGTCACCACACGGATAATATACATATATATATTATCCGTGTCCGATAGTTGACCGTTACTACACAGCATATAATTTCCGATGTATTACAGGTCACGACACAGATCCTATGGACACAAACCGACCAAAATACCGTCCCTTGTTCCTGGAACACTTTGAGAAAAAAGAAGTGAATCATTTGAACATTGGTGCTACTACTAACGGCACACTAACGTCGCATATACGACTGCCAGGAGATGATATAGTCAGGTAACTTGATCAAATTATATATTTATTTTAAAAATTCTCTAAATTTATTGTGCCATATTGCTTGCTGATGTTATGATACTCATTACATTTAATAGATTTTAGATTCATTCATCATTTCATAAATATTAATTATTTATATTATACTTAAAATCAATCAACTAGCCTATTGCAGTTAATATTATAATAGTCCTATTCTTAAAATGTATATTTTTAATACTAAATTACTATGTCAGCAGCGTATAAAAATGACTTGACTAAAAATTACAAAATCCATTTATACTGATCTTTAGGGGGCCCAAAATTGGACCTTGAGAAACCCCTCAATGAAAATATTTAAATGTTCAAATAAATAATATACTTACATATTTAAAAAATATATTTAAGCTTATACCTCTTTATTTTAAGTTAATGGCTACTATAGCTTTTAGAAAAAAGTTTATAGTTATGGGGTACTATGACATTGTGATAAAAAAATTAGAGTATGTGATTTTGGTTTGTGATGCTATACAGCGATGTACAAGTAACTATATCTGATCCTCAGTTCGGAGGAACGCGGCGAGGGTGAAGGGGAGGGCGAGAGTAACCCCGCCTTAGCGCTACACCGCACCTTCGTGGAGGAGGGCAACTTTGAATTTGTAAGTCAACTGCACGTCGTCACACTACTACCCCTACAGGACACCACACACTGACCACATACTGTAAGCTCACACCATAGCAAGAGGGACACTAACTAACTAACTATTGGGCTTATAGCTTATTATTGGTTTGAGTTTTAAATATTTTTGTGTCATTGGGTTGTGTCTCTATTAATGCTTTATGAACTAAGAATATATACCGGTTTGGGCCCATTGAATATATTTCTACGTCCAATGAATACATAATGGTACAAACTCATTATGTATTTTTTTTTGCTTGTGTGGTGAAGGTCTAAGAATGTGTAATACTATTGTCAATGCTTAATGCTATTCTCTGTGTTTATTTATAATGGAATGATTAGTAAGCTCCCATTACAATATTATTATTATGTTAGAGATGGAAAATAATATATTAAACATTGTGCCAAATATGTAGTCTGGCAATTAATTGCAAGAAGCAAGCGTGATACTAACTTGCAGAAGGAAACATGTCTAAACACGTTATGAATTGTTAAAAGGTATTTTTAATAACAAAACTAAATTTTAAATAATTTTCCAAGAGTCTTTGAATTGATTTTTATATTGCTTATTATTTTCTGCGTGTATTTTGGCCATTTGAATGTTGTCAACAACAGCAATAACTGTTTAAATTACTAATATTTGCGTGATCGGTGCTTTGTAATGTAAGGAAGACTAGTTTTATAGTCGTTTTGTTTGTTGATTAAACGATATAGATTTATTAATTCTTTGTTTTTCTTAGTTGTACACTCTTGACTGAGGGGTCGTGTTCAAGTTCTTGTCGAGTGCTGCGTTATTATAGCCCTATAAAATATCGTTATATATTTCCTGTTAATGTCATTCGAGTGAGTAGTATAACGTATGTTTGTGTGTACAGCTGGGCGCGCTGCCGCTGGGCGAGCTGGAGGCGCGCATGTCCCGGCTGGACGCCGCCATGGAGGCCGACATCGAGCAGCTGCGCGCCAGGTACCTGCGCAAGCGACAACCCATCCTCGACGCCATACACCTCAAGCGCAAGCGCCAACAGAACTTCTAACGTGCCAACATTACTGTTACCTATGTCTCCTGTTATATGCAATCTTGTAACGATAACCTTGGTGATCCCTTCGTATAAAAAAACAGTTCAAAGTAAATGTAAATTGTCATACACTCACATAACAATAACATGCTATTTTTTTGCTGACCGTACAGGTTATTACATGTACGGTCGGTAAACAAAAGTAGTTTCGTAATAAATTACAAGCTTTATTTGTTACTAATCGATGGACACTTATCTGCTGCATTTTAAAACAACAATTTTAACATCTCTTTTTCCCTTTATTTTTCATTGTATAATCATTAAGGTTGTCGTTACTCTTTGTTTGTCAAAAAAGAAAATCAAATTAACAGCTAGAGTATCACACAATATAAACGTAACGTTTTGTTGTACATAATATCTTAGGTCACAACGAATAAAGTTAAAGAGTGAAGGTGCATCCGCGTGTAAGTATTAGTATAGTTTGTATATAACGTTACGTAGTGTAATGTATAGTGATTCATACATACGTAAGGTTACCGAGACATATCCATACGAGTTGGGAGAGTGACGCCATTGACAAGCCTGAAATATATTTGCTCTCATTTTTGCACTTAGTTTTTTTTTTTAAAGACAACTCCCAACTATCAACTTAGTGATACATGTGAAATGGAAAATCTAAGGTTGTTATAACACTAATCGATCGAATGATACCATCAATCGACTTTTATGGAAATGAAACAGTTGATGGCTTACTTCTACTATTCAATCGATCGACGTCGACTTGTTCAAATCATTCTACCATGTGTGGTACCTTAAGCTTAATTGATTTGTGAAAGATTTTTTTTACATATTTGAGAATTTGACTTTAATGTTTAATTCTCATAAACAGTCACATGGATTTCTTTATTAAAACTAACTGTATCGTAGCGTAACTGTATCAAACATTAAGCATATTAAGTGCATATGCATTAGTCTCACTCGGTTCAAAGAGAGTTAAGAGAAAGTGAAGAGCTAGGCGTCCCTTGTACGATAATGTATTAAAAATTCATGACAATATTGTTTGTAGATATAATATGTACTAGTAGTTGTAACTATTACTCTAGTAGTCGTGGAGTTTTTAGTTCTGTTTGATGTATTACGTTTATATCTACAGTTTTTATAATAAGTTCCTTATTTTATTAGATCTCAGATGTATCTCGCGTACTGTGTTATATATATATACGTATATATATTGTAATTAGATTGTATTATTCATTCAATATGTACATTATTTACGACTTTGTAGTGGGTTGTGAAATGAATTTAACGAGATGAAATATTATACAATTTACAATATAATTTTTTCAATAGATATGTTTTAGTTTGATATGATAACGTACTTGTTGTAATATTGTACACTTGAGTCCGTTCTCATATCTCACTGATAGTACAGTTAATTAGACACAATAATTATTACAATTATAAAATTACTATTTAATTTACATTATTAAGAAATTAATACAAACAAATACATTAAAATATTTGCCGACAGTACACAAAGTAATAATATATGACAAGTAATTCAGAGTGGTATAGAAGAAAAGGCTTAACATGTTCATCATAGATAAAATAAAAAAGAAAATTAAAGTATTTCACTAGGTCAAAAATGTGTTATAAAAATGCTAAAATATTAATTTAATTATATTCTAAAAGTCAACTTTGATGACATAAAATAAGTAAAAATAAATGTTACAAAACAGTTCTTTAGATACCTAGAGTTCGAGAAGGTGTCTTAGTTTTGTAGAAGTATTAATGACTTAAAAAAAGTTAATATTTATATTTTTGTGTGCTCATTTTTGTAGCTCATTCATAACAATGATTCCCGATTAAGAGTCTGCCTTTTAATAAATCACGAGTTTTGCTGCATTTCTACATTTTAATATAATGTTTAGTAAACAAGTTAAATTATACGATAATATAGTTAACTAGTTTCCTGTCTCGCCAGTTCACACAATAATGGGTATGTATCGTATAATGATACATGGGACAGGGAAAGGGTTAAAGTGTGTTTAAGCTAAAACATAGATAGCCTGTTCATAAGTAAAAATAAATAAGAATAATTCTGCCATTATAGAGTATTTTTCCATTTAGAGAAAAGTGTCATCGATGATTGAAATTATATAACAAAATATTAGAAGTGCCATTAAATATAAATATGAAGATGAAATAGTATTTTCGTACTACAAGCAATAGTTGTAAATTAGAAGTTTATACCTTTTAATTTATATAATGTTTATAAAGATCGGCGATATATTTTTGTGCCATTGTGGTAACTGATCATGTATGTGTGGATGACACTAGTACAGTCACCGTCGGATATTTTGTACTCATTTAAACAATGAGTATTTAAATATTAATAAACACTTGTAGCCTGCAGAAGTATTTTGCAGCTACCAAATATCTGATGACGACTGTACCACATGATCAGATAGTATTTTTGTACATACTTCAATTCTGTATTGTAGAACCATATAAGTTAGATAAATTTTTTGTTTTGAAGCAATACCATTTGAAAATGTTTTAGAATATTAATTGTTTAATTTGTAAAAATACAATTTTACCGCTATTTGAACGTTAAGTATCGGCGAGTCGACCAGAAAATGTATTGTTTGTTTCTGTTTTATATTATTTCATGGAACAAAGGAAATTGAATGAGAGAAGAAATTTATTTAGCTTTAAACGATTTAGGAATTTAATTTTATTACAATTATTATATTCCCGTATTACATTTATGTTTGTTGATTTAAAAATGTGTTTAATAATGATGACTTTGCCGATTACTAAAGTCAAGAATCGGCCTATAATCTATATTTTGGAAATTAATTCGTCTTTGTAAAATGTACAGGGTAAAATTATATTTATGCATTATTCTCTTGAATGCTTACTGCATTTTTGCTTCTTAGGTATATTCCGTTCTTAACTTTATCGATTTATTAATCAAACTTTGAAAATAATGTAATCGGACTAATTTTTGAAAAAGTTATTATTATACCTAATTAAATTTTAAGTAATTACAAATCTAGTTTAAGCTTAGGAAACAATGTGAGTGACAAGGATAACAATGTTTATAATAGTCACTGAACAAATTGTTATCGTTGACATATAAGTTTAGATCTTATTAAAAATGTTCAATACGTTAAACATAAATATTACCAATATTCACGAACAATTGTTCGACTCATAATTGTTGAAATATTCGTGTTGCTGTAATTTTTACTCGTCTTGACATCTCAATACGAAAGCATTAATGGGTACTCGCATTAATGTATATCATCTTCAGTTGCGAGCTCGGTTCACAGCGAGGAATAAAATAAAAGGCAAGCTATTCTGCAAAAATAAAACATTGACTCTTCGTCTTTGTCGACACTTTTTGTTTGTCTACTTACCTATTCGCGGCTAAGACGTATTGACACTTTGAATAAGATATATAACGAACAAAATGTGTTGTTGTAGGAGTATTGGTTGAGCGTTCGTTCTAGTTTGTTGTTGGACGATGATGACGCTGCGATACGTTGATATACACTCAACTACAACAGTTGATTAACACCCAATATTACATACAAAACATCTCAACGTTAAAGCTACCACAAGTGTCGTGACGAGAAGAGAAAATGGTCTTATCATTAGTAGTATCGAAAAAACACAAATTCAAGGCGGCAACTGTAAGGCATAATATTCAGAAAATGGAAGAACTTTCTCTTTTATTTATATTTTTATTGTACTGTGAAGTTGATCATATCTTTAAATTTTACCTGTCTTAATAATTATAATAAGTCAATAAACAAAAAGTTGACGTTTTAGGTGAGCTATTATGAATTTATTTGATGCTCCTAGTATTAAACTTTAAAACAAGACATAATTATGAGGACTCACGGAAGAAATTTTTTTTAAAATTTAGGTGTTCATGGTAAATTTTGGGTTTTTCTTTTAAAAATAGCTTTACGTCGATATCTAAAATATGTTGAGGTTAAAACCGGCTAGGTGAGTGAGAAAAGACGGGTAATGACCTCTTCTATTAGCTATTTTAATTTGGCAAACGATGTACAGTCATGGTATTTAAAGGTCCGCCACCTTAAGGCCTATTTTCGTGTGCTTATGCAGTATGAGCGATACTCTGCTTTACCAATTGAATATGACATAATATTGCAGTCAATGGTCGCCTGTCACTAGTAGGGATGACAATACAATATCGGTTACCTAGGATACAAAATTAGTCCTTCGTGACAGCTCGTGAATCGGAAATAATATTTATTATTATTTAATATTACTTATTTAATATTAAAGTTTTATATTCTGTGGCTATAGGTATAATAAATTATTATTTAAACAGTAATAAATAAACAGTAATAGACATTGACAATGAAACAGAGGATAACACAGCAAATTAAAAGTTTGTAATGACTAAACAGGCCTGTTGGCAGAATTATCGATTAACTTAGGAGCCATTATAAAAAAATAGAACAGAACAGACTAAATAGTTTATTAAAAAGGTTTGATGTTGACATGTAACTAGACGTAGACCAAAGGTGAAAATGAATTTGACCCTTATTATCATACTGTGTGAGTATAGTTTTATGTGTTTTGTCTATACAATGCTTTAGTTTCAAAAGGTACTAAGAGTTTTAGGCTTCACAAACGAATGAAAAAGAAAACTGGCGGACATTTTCGGTCACCTACTGTACCAAACACCCTGTATAATGTTGTGTTAATCAACTTTTGTATTTGAGTGTATGTGTGTTTTGTATAACTCAGTATGTTAGCGCTATACTATACTTGGCACATAAAGCATTACTACAAATCTTTCATACTAGATTAGGATCGCACATACAGTATGCAGTTGTTGTGGTAGGTTACCTGTCTGCTAATAATAGAGTTTGCTTGCTTTGCCAAGACTATGTACGTCATTGCACTGCAAGCCATTTGTCATCCCTAATCCGACACTTCCCTTTCTTACTATTTCGGAATAGTAGCATATTTATGCTACTGTGAAGTTGAATCTTTGACTGTTCCAATATAATTCCTTCATCCACATAAGCTGGTAAATGGTAATTTAGCCAGGAGTAGGTATATAGGGCAACAATTAGGTGCTTGTAATAATGTTTTTGTTTCTTCTAGACTGTAATGTTGTAATATGGCGCGAGTCAATTAGTCATTGTATATTTTTATATGATATAATGTAAGTGTGTGTGTGTAGGTATAGTATAGCGCTATACGTTCTGTCGCCTTGTATTATAGTTTGTTGTAGAGTACGAGGGAAGTGCACTTTGTATTCAGTAGCCTGTTGACAAGTGTTGAATAGCATACGCATTATATTTTTGGACAGCAACTCACTCAAATAAAAATATTAATTCATTATAAAAAACATCTTTTATTTCTCGTTTAACGAATTACAGTAATTTTGTCAAGCGTTTTTATAATAATACGTTTATGAACATGAATACAATTTTTTTTATATAAAGAATTTTTAATTTCTTTATTTAACTTCAAGGTACAAGTAAAAAATTTAAATTATGTGACTAGTACATACAATAATTTAGTTTTGTAACCAAATGAGTTTTTTTTTCACAATATGAAACAACCAAAAATCACAGATAATAAATATACGTAGGAACTAAAATATATTAAAATAATACTTGCGACAATGAGTAGGTTAGTTGTAATGATACTAGTTTCGGTGGGAGAACGTTTACTGATTGATACCTAATCTACGTGTGGTAGAGTGGTAATACTTATTGACATATCCTTGCTGGGACGGAATAAGAACACACGGTGTTACCTTTCCATCTGATCCCATGGGTGTCGTTAAAGCCTATTAAGAGAAAGTCCTTAGATAATATCTCAAAGATAACTTAATAACCCCTGTACCAACTTTCTAGCCAAGCGTGGTATTAGTAGGCCATGCTTCTTTCCGTTACGTGAGGAGTGCTAAACATTGATATTAAATCTTTTAAACATGATCTTACAAACTTTCTGAATATATACTTGCACTCAACTATGTGAAAGAAACATAGTTTTAGAGTAATTACATCTTACGTGAATAAACATTACTCTTACGTACTAAAAATAAAATGAAAATAACATGATAATAAGTCTTACTATTTAAAACTTGATTAGGTATTTACTAAAATTAATAGTGGATTAATACAATGAGTCAACTTTAATAATTTTATTGAGCCCAGAGTTTACAATTCTTAGGCACTCTCAGATCTTAGCTAACTTTTTAATTGATATGAAATAATACTGCGAATAAAGCTTATAGTTGGGAATATCACACATTTTACAATTACATTACAATTTGATCTTATACAGATCTTCTCATCTCTAGAAAAGATTCATCATTGGAAATTATATAATCTTTAGTAGGTATTACGATTTGACTAAATTAATCTTCATAAAAAATGGTCTAATGCTCTTTACGTAGTATACAATGGACGATAGACAAAGTATTTATAGAGACGAGAACTGACAAACTAAAACGAGTATTCACACAACTAGTTAACCATGTCGATGTTCGCCCTCTTAGCTAGTCCATGAACACAGGACCAATTACGTTTATAACTCGCTACAAATCTTCTATGTATGACAAATTCGTCCTCAGCCAGTTGAAAGATCCCACTTATACAATCAAATCATAACAATAGGCATATACTGAGTAGGCATAATAACGTATGATGTTTAAACATAACATATAATAACCAAATAAATAACTATTTTCTGACAAATAATTTAGGCTTAATTGATAATACTAGTAGGTTCTATAACTATTGAATAAGATCTAATAACTAGATACCTAATTATACAATACAATGGTTTTATTAGGTACCTACATCTCAACGAATTCGGCAGCATAGATAATTTTCACACGATTATTGTCGTTGAAAAATAATAATAAAAAAAACGATAAAAACAGAAGAGGTGTAAATTTTTTTTTTCAATGACTTGCCACTAATTAAAATAAAGGTACAAATACTATAATACTAAAAGATTTATTTCGTTATATTTGATAATCACAGCTATATTGGAATGATCGTAGTATGATACCCTATACATTTACTCACATTTCATTCATAATTATCTAATGGTGTAACTTCATGAGTATGAGATAATATTAACTCTAAATAGCAATAAATAATATAAGTTTGGACAATGCCCAAATATCTAGACGTCTAGACTCGCCTGACTACGTGTGGATGATACTAAAGATTAGCGATTCACTATTGCAATAAAATAATTACATAATTTAAATATCAAAGTGATATCTTCCGTTATATTGAAGCAACTTATTCATTTTCAACTAATTAACTCACGCTCTAGACACATCAATAAAATATAAAAACAAAAACGATTGTTTTTCAAACATAAGGAGAAAAGTAATTTCCCCTTTTAAATGCATTTCAACCTTTTTACAAGATTAATAAATTCTTGGCATATCAATATATTCAGCCTCTATGGGACTAGTATCTACATCCTGGGGATGATAGTGACTAACACTACTACAATACTAACTACAGATAATCGCCTTGTACTAGTGTCTTAGTATCATTTGACAATACAGAAAACTGTCCAGCACTGAAAAGGAAAGAATAAAATTAATTTTATAACATTTTGTAACATAAGTACATAAAAAAGAGCGACATGATGCAGTAACATCGGAAATTTTTGGAAGGCATATTGTAATTGTGGTGAAAGGCTTAAAAAATAAAATGGCACTATAGATCGTAACAAATACAGGAAATTCTATAGAAGTCCTTGTAAGAAGAGAAGAATCCTTGAAACAATCTACACCAACCCGTTTGTCCAGGCTTAGGGCCAGATTCAGAGACCGCACTTTGTCTTTACTTTAGCAAAGTCTAGTTATTATCTCTGAATTTGAACAACATTAAAGTAATTTTTCACATGAAAAAGTTTACTTTAATTATTTATTACTACAAAGTAAACTTTTTAGTAATAAATAATTATAGTTAAATAATTATAGTTATAGTATAGTTTAAACTTCAAGCGAGACTTGTAAACAACAAACTATTTACATCAACGTTAGGATTGTAAGCGTGTTTTGTAGTCATATTTTAACAAGTCCACACCTTACACGTAAAATTACATAATTAAACATAATGCACGCAATCTGAACAGAACATGTTGTGTCTAATTATATTTAGTTAGTGAAAATGTTTTCAGTACTGTACTATGACGTCACGTCCCTTGACCTGCTTGCCAATAAATGACCTTTATATAGCTTTATGCGTAATCTTTTATGGCGGGTGCACACGACCTCGAAGGGGTGTTGAGCAAATAGCTATCAGCAAAATGACGATGGTATTAAAAGGAACGTGGGGAAATTACTTAGGTCTAGCTGTTACCTCAGTATTACTATGACAAGAAAAGTTTATTTAAATACGTCGGTATTAATTCCTGCAGAACTCTAATATTTATTCATGCCATTGTGGAACCTATCTACGGGTACAAATTACGTACTTTTAATATTCGCTATCTTATAAGGTAGCCGAAGAACAAGTATAATACTCCACGGTTTTTTTTTTGCGTAACTGAATAAAATAAAAGTACCCTTGGTTAATTTTTATAAAATTAGCCAATTGCATGAAAAAAACTTTAATGATTCTATTTTCTCGATAACTACCAGCCTTTGCGCCTTAAAATCATAAACCAGTAAAAATCTTACAAAATCGGTCTAGCTATTTCGCAGTATACCCTCGCGTATACATTGATGTACGCGTAGATCCGTTGTCTGATCAGTTATCAATGGATTATATAGGTCTACTTATTTTAAAAAATGCCTTTCCTCTGTCAGCGATTTTGCTAATTTCATAAGATCCACCTATTCTGGCCCTTTTGGTTAGAAAAATGCCAGAAATATTTTCACTAAGTGTCTATGTTTTTCGCAGATCACCTATCAAAATCTAGCATATTATTATTATAGGATTTATTTTATTTATTTCATATAGAATTTACCATTAGTATTATTAGCTACCATTTTGTACAATATTTCCGTGTTACATACGCAAAACGAATAAAGTAAAATAGTTTATCGTCCACAACACAGTGCCTCATAAAGTTGACAACTATTGTCAAACCGTGTTCATTAAATTTTATAGATGTTTACGCTACAACGTGGAAGATGATCTAAATAAGGATATTTTATGTGCATTTGTGACTTACTAGTCATAGGAGACATAATTATAAATATATTTTTCTTTAGAGACGGTTGCACCACTATGATGTAAATAAGTTTATAATATGTAAACTGGAGAGCTTTTGGGTCCCCAACACAATATTGCAACATGTCAAAAACTACAATGGTAATTTCATGTTTGATAATGCCTGCCTGTGTACCTACTATTCTTGTAATACAAGAATACCTAAACAATACGCGTATTCGCCGCATGGAGTAGCCGTCTTGAAGCCAGGATCTAAACCCGATCGAGCATACATTTTTATTTAACATGCGAAACGTTTTAAAGGGCTTCCATTCGCCTTCGGGCAGGAGAGGCAGGTGTGTCTACGTACCGAAAAGATGGTAATATAGGGTGTACCGACTAAAGCCCATCATGTTCTTCTCACCCGCGAATGACCAGGACGGAAAGTACTCGAGACGTCCCAGCCGGATCGAGTATTCCTGGGACGAGCTACGATGACGGATCCAAAAAGGAGTATTTTCTTCAATAATGCAATTAATGTTAGTGACGGGAAAATTTTGCTTTCAAGTGTACATTGGTTCCGCTTATGCCCCTCTACAATGGAGCGCCGCTTAACTATGCCGAGTGTAACGCTACGGCCTAATAGCTAGTAGGTAAAGTTTTGGTGCATTTATAAAATGTGTGGAAACAATGTGGCAGGAGGATGAGATATTTTATGGTTTCTAAATTACAATATGTTACTATCGAAATTCAGCTACCTACAACTCCCTGTATTAGGATCATGGCCTGTGAGGCAGGGACTTTACAAAAATCAATTTAACAGGCAAAAAAATGAATATCCAGACTCAGGACAAAAAATTTGCAGACACCTCAAAAAATATTTTTGTATAGGATTCTAATTCGCAAACTCGTGCTGTCACCAAGCCAATTAAACTTAATACAATTAAAAACAAAATGAAATATACTTACAATACTGTGCGGCACTGATCAACAGTTCATACAACTGCAAAGTTCCTTTACCCTTGAGAACAATTTCACATACAAACACATAAATCACTCGAGTTGTCTCAAACAGGGAGTCTAACAGCAGCCATGTGGTTATGTTGCGGCCAGTGTTCTGGCTCGCACTGCGGTTCATTACCACACAGCTGTTCAGGAAGCCTATGGCGCTGGTCATTACCATGAGCCCGGATATGAAGTAGTGAATACCTGTTGAGATACAGAGACTAATTAAACCTTTGAAAATTGTACCTACATGTGAATGGGGCACAAGGAAGGGCACAACTTTACTAAGTGGGAATGAAAACAATTTTGTGTCAAAATTATGTGCACCATTCTCATATAGTTATAATGTATATGATGACCAGTTATATAGAAACTAGTTACTTGACACTAAAAATTATGCATTGCAAGTTAATACCTTTAATTATTATTTCTTATAAGAAATAAAAGGTGGCATGATATGAGAATTTGTTTATACTTTATGATTTTTTTTACATTATGTTATAACCACTCTTACCTTCTAAGAAATATTAAATTAGTCAATTACCAAGTTCACTTCCTAGCAATGGGTCCAAGTAGAAGAGCTCTGGATTTAGTAGACGCAGCAATGCAAATATAAATGCTGTGGCTGATGAAATCTGTACAAAAATAAATAACTACAGATAAATAGTTGGTATAATGCATGTTTGTTACATTAGGTAATAAAAACTAATTAAGCCTATGTAAAATGTCACTTGTGTACAGTCACGAGCAATAATATGTACACATTTTCGCATTTTGTAAACCAGTTATCTAAAGTTCTGCCAATCCAAAATTGAAAATTCGAAGATTAATTCAAAACTGTACGGAACCTCTTCTAAATTACGAATTCATTTTGATATTGTAATGTCTAGATAAACGTGCAGATAGTTTAGAAAATTTGTACATATTATTGCTCGTGACTGTACTTTGTTTATTACTTGATACAACAAGGAACTACTTGTGTTAGGTACATACTACAATCTAACACACAGATTCTATTTGCCATTGTGTTAGTAATCTTTAGTAAATAGCAATTGTATTAATAAATGTGATGATAACGCTAGCAAATACCACATGCTACTTGTTTATCTTTACATGACACTAACTATGTAGTACCAATTATACATCAATATTAATTTTTGGCAAGTTGTG
The DNA here is from genome assembly GCA_905475405.1 of Schrankia costaestrigalis. Taxonomy (NCBI): domain Eukaryota; kingdom Metazoa; phylum Arthropoda; class Insecta; order Lepidoptera; family Erebidae; genus Schrankia; species Schrankia costaestrigalis. The sequence continues at coordinate 906,514 of FR997827.1, forward strand.
CACTAAAGTTTGAAGAATTTTATTTGGTAATATCAAACCCATGCAATTATTTTTATACATTCTAACAAGAGGGTAATGTTATGAGATTTTCAAGTTAAAGAAATTAAAACCACTATAATTAAACGCTTTTTTAACACAATTATATTCATATAGTGTCATACCAATATAGAAATTTATGCAATAATTTATTATAACTCACGGAAAACACTGCAGCAACAACTCGTATGTAAACCTTTAAATCCAACATTGGCATAGTTTTAGACTGTGTTGACATTGAGATTCTTAATACTCTTAAGTTATTTAAAATATTTCAGCTGCATTAGTTATCCCAAAGCGATAATTAAACTGAAATAGATCTGATGTTTTGGAAATCAACTTTCCGCGCTCGCCTGTAATTTATGAGTGAATCGTAAGTCCGTACTCCGTATCCGTCGAACTCAAATCGTACGCGAATAGTACTTCTTGTATTGTCAAAACAAATTTCATGTCAAATTACAGTTCCATTGTTTAAATGTCAAACTTTACACCACAGAGTACACCTACATTATTTTAATGTTTATGTACTCTGTATATATGTATGAAATGTCATTCGACACCTTAACTTCCATTTCGTGGAAAAGAAATATTTAATAGTTTGCTGTTTTTTAGTTAATTAACTCCTAAATAACCCAAACAAAAACCTAGATGTTTAATAAGAACTAAAAAAGTTAATTTTCTGACAACAATATTTCGTAAGCGACATCTGTCCTACGTAGAAGTGACGAAAAGGTTTTGGTTGAAATAGTTAGATGGCGCTCTCAGTCGACTTGATAAGAATTATTTATTTGCCGATTGCTAATGGCTATCAAAGACGACGAAGATGTAATAATAATAATATATAGTAGCTTTTGTCGCGACCGCACGTATCCTTTGTTGAATTAATATACAGAGTGAATAAACTATGGCTGGATCTCTCTTACAAAGGCTTAGTAGTTTCATGAGTACCTACTTATTTTAAAATCGAACAAGGTTGCGAATCGGACCCGCAACCTCGTCGTGCACGCCAGCCAGATTCGTAACCGTCACGCCATTGAGGTTGTCGTGTGAATCGACACAAGTTATTATCTAAAAACTCCAACTTGGCTACGGGAATAGGAATACAGTCCACTTAGCTTTACTTACAAGTTACAAACAAGTAAAAAGCTAGTAACAATTTTAATCTATTTAATATACACATTAACAATAAATTATAAATTGAGATATAAAATTTAGCGATTTAAGATTCGAACCCACGTAACTTGAGCTGCGAACTCCAGTCGCCTCTTTGCTGATCAGGCTACGCACCATACTATAATCAAGTTTAAATTTTTGAATTACTCTTGAAACAGCTGCAAGTTAAGTGTTGAGCATACGAGTACGAAGAAGAATAGTAAGAGGTAGAAGCATCATTTTAATCTTTGTCATATTATTATGATTCATCAGTTTATGCTTTCTCGTATTGACTTACAGGGACGTAATTGATGACATCCTATAATTGGAAAAAACTATTTTATAGATACGAGATTTTTATAAATACGAGATAATAGCAGCATAAAGTTGGCAACGGTACCTAGACACTTACCTACGTAATGTGACGGTAAGGACTAAGCTATTGAGATTTGAGACATTTCCTTTTAACATTCACCAGCACCCAGGGTATTGCCAGTACGTTATAACATTCGACATGAAGGTTTGTTCGTTTTAGCACACAGGTTAAAAAAGCTTTTTGTTAAGTAGATAAATAATATTGAAGGGGTTATTAGAATACATTAATTGTAATTACTTTATAATTCAATTGAATATTCATACAATTCGTAAGCCTATGTTGTTTTATAGATCAATTAATTTTCATTTTGAAACTGAATTAATTTATATTAGTTACAGATGTCAGCACTCGTCATTGCTAGAAATAAAAAAGCGAGCAATTAAAAATTATTACAATTGCATATATTTTCATGGTTGTCAACAATCGTTATAAGAATTAAAAGGGACATTTTGAGTGGGGTGAATCGCGCGGATAGAAATGGTGCAATGGTCATTTTACATTTTATCTGGGAACAACAACATAACTACACAGGTTTACCAGGATTTGCAGGGTGACTGAAAAATGGACTGGTTTTCTTTCGTTTATGAGTGAGAATTGTTTGTTTCGAGTTTTCCGAATCTTGTACAGTCAGCCCCAAAAGTCGCTGAACACATTTTTAATTCTAAAACTGCTTAACACTAAAAATGTCATAAGTCAGTGTCACAACAAGAGTACAGAATTAGCTTTACATACGCGTGTGTACAGCTATTTTTGGAATCTTAGGTGTTCAGCTACTTTTGAAATACTAGTGTTCAGCTACTTTTGAAATACTAGTGTTAAGATACTTTTGGGAATACTAGTGTTCAGTTACTTTTTAAAATACTAGGGTTCAGCTACTTTTGTAATAACCGTGTTCAGCGTGTTATGGTCGTTTCGTATGTAAAGCTAATTCTGTACTCTTGTTGCGACACTGACTTAAGACATTTTTAGTGTTCAGCAGTTTTGGAATTTAAAATGTGTTCAGCGACTTTTGGGGCTGACTGTACTAATTATGTTAAGGTTATCGTATTGTGATTTTACAACATCCACGCAATATAAAAGTAATATGATATGATATTCCACATTTGATTTAAGTCTAAAATAACGCGAAGATTGTTAACATGTTTGTTTCTGAAATTTTAAATCAGAATCTGGCTCCTGCAGAATTAAAGAAGAAGCAATTACTAGAACAGGTTTACGACATAGGCAAGTTTTAAAATTACCACAACATTATATTATAAATGGCTAACCACGAAAATGATTTTACATTGAACATAGATACACATACAAATGTTCTGTAATAATCGACAAAATGCAGATAAACCGCAGTACTTATACCCTACATTATGTAAGTTTAAGCTTAATTGTGTTCAATGCATTAAATTTTAGGTTTTAAAGTGATCAGGCGTCAGTGAACCAGATAGTCCAGAATGCAGCATGCTTACATAATTTGTCAGTTTTAACTATTTCTTGTTTGTTTTACATAAGTACCTACCTACCTATACATACAGAAATAAACACCTTATCCCGTCCGGGGCAGGCAGAGACGACAGAAGGCCATTTGTAAAAACTTTTTATTTCTTTTAATATGTTCTACATAAAATAAGTAGTTTTTTAAAATTAAAATTGAGAAATTAATATAAAGTTTAATGTCAAAAATAGAGCTTTTCTATTTTCTCGTTGTCTCTAAGTAAGTATTCCACGATAATGTTACACAACGCGTTCAGACTTACTTGTGTCTATGCCAATTTTTTTATGTTTTGGGGTTTAAGTAATTATATAACTAAGTACTAAGTAATTATATAACTACTACTATACCTACTAACTTTAGCACGATAAGTAGGTCTACGATGGTAACGGAGTTAACTTTTTAATGGTCGGTTCTCTTCATTATTAATAATTTAAAAAGGGTTATTTCAAGTTTCAATATTATCCAGTTTCAAAACCTACTCAGAATTTTAAAAATACTGCTTGTATAAACTGTCTATTTAAAAAAATGCTATTTTTATAAGTTTAAATAATGAAAGGATAGGCGTATTTTTAGGTCAATAAAGATACTCTGATTTTTCGATCCCTACTTCAAAGAAATTGTTAAAGTGTTTTTAGTAGCTTTGTTATTAGATTTTGAGGAAGTAGTATTTTATAATACATATACACACATCAAAAAAGTCTAAGCAACATGCATGATATTACAAATTTACCATTTATATTAATTAATTTCTAAGTATTTACTCACTCAAAGTGTATAGGTAAGTAAACTTTTTTGTTATTGATGACATAAAGCTGGTTGTAAAAAAAAAAATTCGATTATGTTTTGTTTTTTTTCATAAAATTCAAATGACTGCGAATTTGTTTGAATTTGAGTGCATGTTAATTGCTACGTTTTAGTCTTGATTTTATAATTTTACCAACCATTTAAATACAGTTGGCGACAAAATTGAATTGTTAGATATTCTTTACGTCATGGAGCGACGTCATTTGACGGCAGATGAAATGCAAAGAGCTGTAGGGATGTTGAAAGCGGGAAGTAATCAATCTCAGGTATCTCGACATTTTGGTATTCATAGAAGTGTTATTTGTCGTCTTTGGCAGCGCTACAATAATACAGGGGAACCCGCTGAACAGCATCCAGGCCGTAAAAGGAGTACAACCACTCGGCAAGACCGGTACATACAACTGACTGCAAGACGCCAGCCGATGTTAACCGCTCGAGAGATAAGTTTGAGGCTACAAAATTCAAGTGGTGTTGATGTAAGTCCCCAAACTGTGCGAAATCGACTGCATGAGTACGGCCTACGAGCTCGACGCCCTATCAGGTGCCCACCGATACGTCACGGGAATCGCGCTCGTCGAAATGAATGGTGTAGAGAACGCATAACATGGACCCAGGAACAATGGGATAAAATTATGTTTTCCGATGAGTCGCGATTCGGGTTTAGGCCTGATACAAGAAGGGTGCGAGTGTACCGTCGACCCGGAAATACTGAAAGACTCAGGTGCGTTCAGGAAGTTCATCCATACAGCGGCTCAACAGTTATGGTATGGGCGGGTATTATGAAGAACAGGCGAACTGAGCTCGTTTTTGTAAATGGAAACATGAACGCTGAAAATTACGTTGAGGATATTCTCAGACCTTATGTCCATCCATTTGCACAAACCTTTGGCTCCGATTTTACGTTAATGCATGACAATGCGCGTTCACATACAGCTCGGCGAACCAGTGAATACTTGGCAACGGAGAACATCCAGGTATTGCCCTGGCCTGCACAATCGCCAGACCTCAACCCCATCGAGCACGCATGGGACATGCTCCAGAGACGTGTTTTGAAGGACTTGGACGGAGTGACAACAACCCAACAGCTGAAGGATTTGCTACAATTCCATTGGGAGCGAATACCGCAAGATGACATAAACAGTCTCATTAATTCAATGAATAATCGTTGCCGACAAGTTCTGAATAGCAGATTTTCCATAAGTACTTTGTATTAAATTGTCCTATTCTTTCACAATAAATTCATTTTCTTAAGAAATTTCAATTTGTAAAAAAAAAGTTTAGTTTCTTATGTACCTGTATATTCTAATATTGTTAATTTCTGTTATTAAAAGAACTTATAAAGAAAACAGCTGTTATTTTTACATCATAGAACCCTAAAAATATTATTTTAAAAATAAAATACAACGTTATAATTAAAATAAATGGTAAAATAAATTAATATAAATGATAAATTTGTAATATCATGCATGTTGCTTAGACTTTTTTGATGTGTGTATATAAAAATGCTTGCAACTTTATAAATTATAGGTAGTAGGTATCTCAAAATAACATTGTACTTACCGAACATTTTTACAAATTCGAAATGCTTAAATTAAATTAGTGCAGTGAAGGGGCGTCTCTCGGACAATGTGTATCACATCACACACTCAATCATTAGCTCCTATTCATCGAGTAACCGCCCGATTCGATTAAATAAATTCAATTTCAATTAATGTAATTATAAATTTACGACTTGTTGCCAGTTATAAATTTAGTTGATTCTTCCATTGCATATAGTTTTATTATTTGTCTGATTTATTATTTGGTTACATCTGGGATATTTACGAGTACAGTTATGATTATTGCATTATCGTTTATTATTTTTGATAGCCAATTTGATTTGTCATATTGGCAACTTAACTACTTTGGGAGGCCTATATCCAGTAGACCGCTCATGGCCGAGAGATAGATACATGATTTGTCATTGTAAAAGAAAACCAGATTCTTGTCAGCTCTCAATCTCCCACAGCAACGATAGGTCTTCTTCACAAAATTGACCTACTGACTTCCATGACAAGATGGGTTGGTAAAGTATTTGTTTTATTTTAATGTCAGTTTGAAAGTTTTTAGCATCCCCATTAGTCTTATCGCTAACTAGTTCTTTATTACTTTACTACATTTACAGAATGAGAAGGGATGGTGGCTTTGATCTTGTTTGATATTCTTAGGAAGGCAACAATTTCACAGAAATAATTTTAATTAAAAGTAACTGTTGTGTCGTAAATAAACATATGTATACCAGAAATCAATTAAGCAAATCAGTCTCCAATAAACCACCGTTCAATCTATACGTGTTTCGTTATTTACAATACCTGCTATTCTATAATCGACCTTAAGTCAATAAACATAACGTTCATAGTGGTCATTAACGAACCGGATTTTGTACCTAAATAATAAAATCTTAACTTCGAGTGCGAGAACAAAAGACTGCATTCCAGTTAATTCTATTCATAAAATTGACATTGTGAATTAGTCTTTATATAAAGTGAATAAAGTGCAAGTTAATTACGAGTTATCGAAGGACAGATACCTACACAGGTTGTTTACTACATTAGTTCCAAGAATCTGATTATCGAAGTGAAGCTACTTTTAGATAATATACCTATTTGTGTGAATATTTAAAATGACTAGCCAAATAGAACAATTCTTAAATCAACTTGAAGAAACTGCTAGTCTTATGAGAAAAACTCAGATAAATCTAAAGAAAAGTTCTAAGTCTAGATTGACCAAAGGATACCTACAAACAAGAATGCAGTGTATAGACGAATATTGGAAATTGTTTACATTTACACACAACGAACTTGTTAAGATTACACCGCGGGAGAAACGCTCGGGCATACCATACTTTGAGAACGACGAGTATAGTATCTTCGAAGATTTGTACATCTGTATTAAAAGCGACATTCAAGATGCGATTGCACAGCTGATTCAAGATGCGTCAACCTCGTCACCCCATCGAACGAGGTCAAATAGTCCGCCTGACGATGGTTCGAAGTCAACACAAGTGAAGCTACCTAGGATCCACCTACCTACCTATGGTGGTAGCTATGAAGAGTGGCCGACTTTTCAAGACTTGTTTCTCAGTTTAGTACATAACAACAAATCTTTGTCGGATGTACAAAAACTTCACTACCTGAAGACCAGCCTCGCGGGTGAGGCACAAGCGCTTCTTCGACACGTACGTGTGACTGAAAACAATTATGCTAACGCGTGGGACATTTTAAAACAACGTTACGGCAATAAGCGTATTATAGTTTACTCTGTGTTAAATAGGTTATTTTCATATAAAAGGTTAAGTATTCAGTCTGCCAATCATATTAAAATGTTACTCGATAATACAACCGAATGCATTAATACATTAAATAATATAAATATTAACACCGACTCTTGGGATCCAGTCATTATATTTCATGTTGTACAGAAATTGGACCCAGAGTCACGTAAAGACTGGGAAACTGTTTCACACAATACTAACTCAGATGAATTACCTTTGTGGGCTGATTTGAAGGGTTTCTTGGAATCTAGGTTTCGTGCATTAGAACTAGCCAGGGCCACAATCTCACCCACAGCAGAGCCTTCGAAAGACAAGCAGACCAGAGGACGTACTTTCCACGCCGCAGCACCTCCAGTAAAGGTATGTATTTTATGCAACGAAACTCATACACTATGCCATTGTAAACAATTTACAGCAATGTCAATTATCGAACGCAACACTTACGTGAAGGACAAAAACCTGTGTTTTAATTGTTTGTTGACGGGACATTCAGTTTTGAAATGTCGTTTACCAATGTCCTGTCGCATTTGTCACAGGCGTCATCATACTCTTCTGCATCAAGCTAAAACGGAAACCAGTACAAATGCAGAAGATAAGAAGATTCAAGTAAATACAATGATGACGTCACACTACAATTCTAACCAGGGATACGCACTATTAGCGACTGCAATTGTTAAGGTCAGAAATGAAACGGGACATACCCTTTTATTACGAGCGCTAATAGATCAAGGTTCGCAGGCAACGTTTATAAGTGAACGGGCGACTCAACTAATGAAATTATACAAACAACCAGTGAAGGGAACTATTACTGGGGTTGGTTCTACAAAGACAAATATCAATAGTAAAGTCCAACTCCACATATTATCTAAATACAATTCGGATTTCTGTCTACAATTAGAAGCGTATGTTATATCAAAACATTTAACGACCAAATTACCGTCTCAATCTATTGTCGCCAAAGACTGGCCTCATTTGCGTAATTTACAGTTAGCTGATCCAACTTACAATAAATCAGAACCCATTGATTTATTGCTAGGTGTTAATGAATACGCACGTATTATTGAACCAAACCTAATTAAAGGTCCTCCAGGAACACCTTGTGCTCAAAAAACTGTTCTTGGGTGGATTTTGTTTGGTGAAGTAAACCGTGAATACAATAACCAGCTACCTTTACAAGTAATGCATCATCAAGTAGATTTAGACGCAATGTTAAAAACATTGTGGGAATTAGACATAGACAGAAGTAGAAAACAAACACATGAAGAAAAGCTTTGTGAGAACATTTACGAAAAAACACATAAAAGAGACGAAGACGGAAGATATGTTGTAAATCTACCCTTTAAAACAGAGACACCAATTTCTCCAGATGGCAACAGCAAGGAAATTGCATTAAGAAGATTTTTACAATTAGAGAGAAAGCTAGAAAAGAATCCTAAACTGAAAAAAGAGTACACACAAGTCATCGAAGAGTATATAGATATGCACCATGCGGAAGAAGTACCAGAAGAAGAGTATGACAATAGAGCCGTTTATTTAAGTCATCATGCGGTCATACGCACCGATAGCGAAAGTACTCCAGTTCGTGTTGTATTCGACGCATCATGCAAGGGCACCAATGGTATTTCACTTAATGATGAGCTGTTGGTTGGTCCAGTTTTGCAAGAAGACTTAAGAAGCATTATCTTGAGGTGGAGGATGTATGCAGTCTGTTTTGTGTCAGACGTAAAGAAAATGTACAGGATGATATTATTAGCTAAAGAACACGTAGATTTCCAGCGCATTCTGTGGAGAAGCAATCCTACAGAAAATATTAAAGAATATCGTTTACTTACCGTTACATTTGGAACCGCACCAGCACCTTACCTCGCAGTGAAGACAATAAGACAATTAGCTGAAGATGAAGGTTTGAAATTCCCCGTCGCCGCCAAAATACTGAAAGAAGATCTGTATGTCGATGACGCTTTATCTGGATTTGACACGGAACATGAAGCTATTGCTGTAATAAAAGAAATGAAAGACTTATTAAAAAGAGGTGGATTCGAATTACAAAAATGGTCCTCAAATAGTGCTAATGTTATGAAATCTATCGAACCTGAAAGCAGATCTACTAAAATAAAGCTTAACATAGATGTCGATGGAACAATCAAAGCCTTGGGCATTCTATGGAACTTAGCAAACGATGAATTTATATATATAAACATACCTCCTGTTCTTCAACATACAAATATTACTAAAAGAAATGTTTTGGCTGATATACAAAAATTATTTGATCCGCTTGGCTGGATAGCTCCATCTATAGTCATGGCTAAAATTCTAATACAAAAATTATGGTTAAAGAAATTGGATTGGGACGAAAAACTGGATGATTTACTTAGAGAAGAATGGCTCAACATAAGATTAGATTTTGAAAACGTTAAGGATATTTTTGTAAAAAGGTGGCTAGGAAGTACAACGAAGAACAATAAGAATATACAACTACACGGATTTTGCGACGCATCAGAAAAGGCATACGCTGCAGTAGTTTACAGCCGAATAATTAACTGTGATGGTACGATCACTACAAAGCTACTCGCAGCTCGAACACGCGTCGCTCCCGTAAAGCCGGTTACATTACCAAGACTAGAACTCTGTGGTGCTGTATTACTCTCAAACCTTTTGAAGCATGTTTCGCAAGCAATGAGATTATCTACTACTCAACTTTTTGCGTGGACTGATTCGTCTATTGTTTTGTCGTGGTTGTCGGGAGAACCAATACGATGGAAGCAATTTGTAGCAAATCGCGTCGTAGATATTTTAGATAAGGTTGATAGCAAGCAATGGTATCACGTCATTTCCAAAGAAAATCCTGCGGACATTGCGTCTCGAGGTTCCTTTGTTTCAGACTTAAAGTCCAACAAATTGTGGTGGGAAGGACCCACATGGTTAAGCCAAGGTGAAATCAAGTTTACAAGACCTAATTTTATACCTACAGAACTAGAAACACGTAAAATACAAGCAAACCTGAAAATAAATGAAGAGACAAGCATTAACTTTGAAGATTTTAATAATTTAAATGAACTTTTGACAGTAATAGTACATAGCATCAGATTTTTACATAGCAAGAATAAACCAGAAGATATAGAAAAGCTAATTACTACAGAAGAATTAGACAAAGCTTTAAAAAGATGTATTAAAATAGCTCAGAGGGAGTTTAATGAAGAAATTGAAAGCCTAAAATCAAACAAAACTGTAAAAAGAAATAGTAAACTAAAATCTTTAAACCCTTACCTTGATGAAGATGGTATCCTCAGGGTGGGTGGCAGATTACGCAACTCCGTGCTACCGGAACACAGCAAACATCCAATTATCCTGAAAAATAAAAATGATTTGACTTACCTTATTATCGCTGATGCGCACAGAAGAACTCTTCATGGTGGAACACAATTAGTCTTAACATTCCTTCGATCTAAATACTGGATACTGCAAGCAAAAAACACGGTTAAGGCTTATATACACAAATGCGTAATATGTGCTAGACAAAAGGCTCTTGTTAAAACACAGCTGATGGGAGACTTACCTCAAGCTCGTACAACACCAGCACGTCCTTTTCTTCATAGTGGCGTTGATTTTGCTGGTCCTTTGTTTGTTTTAATGTCGAAGGGACGTGGAGCGAAGCAAAATAAAGCATACATAGCTATTTTTATTTGTATGGCCACTAAGGCCATTCATTTAGAATTAGTTGGAGATCTCACATCGGAATCTTTCATTGGAGCATTTCGTCGTTTTGTCGCTCGCAGAGGTAAGTGTTCTCATTTATGGAGTGATCAAGGGCGTAATTTTGTTGGTGCCAACAAGATTTTATCACAGGACGTCATAAATGCACAATCAGAGTTACCAAATCAATGGTTATCAGATCTATCGGCAGAAGGAACGCAGTGGCATTTTATCCCACCCTACAGCCCCAACTTCGGTGGCTTGTGGGAAGCTGGGGTGAAGTCGATAAAGTATCACTTACGCAGAATTCTTACAGCTAGCCTAACATTCGAAGAGATGACCACCACTTTGTGTGAAATAGAAGCTTGTCTAAATTCACGACCTTTGATTCCATTAGACACTTCAGATCCAGATGCACCTGAACCTTTAACACCTGGTCATTTTTTGATAGGTGAAGCTCCACTTAATATACCTACTCCTGATTTACGAGATGTAAATATTAATCGTTTAAATCGTTGGCAAATGACTCAAAAATTGGTTAGGGATTTTTGGCATAGATGGCATACTGAATATTTAACTAGATTACAAACTAGACCTAAGTGGCTAAACAAACAATCAGAATTAAATGTAGGAGATATTGTATTACTTAAAGATGAACAGCTGCCACCTGGAAAGTGGTCCCTTGGAAAGATTGTTAATAAACATCCAGGGCCTGATGGTTTTACTAGAGTTTATAGTGTAAAATATCGAAATGAAATTGTAAAACGTTCTATTAGTAAATTATGTAAATTACCAGTAAATGATAATGAACCTCCTTGTACTATAACGCCAAACTAACCTAACTTTGTATAATTATCTCATGCATGCAATTTAAAGTACTGTCGCACTTTGGTGGGCGGCATGTTGTGTCGTAAATAAACATATGTATACCAGAAATCAATTAAGCAAATCAGTCTCCAATAAACCACCGTTCAATCTATACGTGTTTCGTTATTTACAATACCTGCTATTCTATAATCGACCTTAAGTCAATAAACATAACGTTCAGTAACAAAAGCTTTTTATTTTGCTTATTTTGATGGGTAGGAAAATTACTCGCTTATAAATATTTAGCGGTGCCGAATACTGTGATCCTTCAAAATGTATAAATAACACTGATCACTAAAACAGGGTACTCATAATTAAATTTCGTTGAAGTGTATTTATTGTGCAAAAGACAATTTATTCTGGGGCACTTTGACCGCTACCTATATTAATCGTCACTGTTTTCTCTGGCCACTTGTCTAAGTAAAGGTCAGTTTGGTCATTCTTTTTGTTGGGTGACACCCAACTTGTATACTTAAAATGAACTCTATGTCCTTGCAATAAGGGTTGTGTATATAGAGATATAACAATAAAGCTGCCCCATGCCGGTAACTAATTGTTAAGCAATAAAACGGTATGGTCAGTCAAAATGTATTTGATCGTGAATGACAAAGGGACGTGAATGCAATCTACTTTATTGAATAATAATGTCAACCTGCTGGTCCACTTTATGGTTTTGGGCTTGCTTAATAGTCAAGTTACATGTAATATTATATTGTTTTTATCAGTTAGATATTGAAGTATTACGAAAATAGGTAAATTATTTTCTGTTAATTTTCAATTAATTCAAAATTAGCAACGTCAAAGGTGCATAATATAAAATGCCTTAATTCGAATAGCTTAATGAGAAACTCTCGTAGGTACTGTTAGCTTCGGCCTTCCTGGGTTTCTTTGTGTACGAGGGCAAAACTTTGATTACCTTAATGCTGGAGACACGTAGATATCAGATTTTGTTTTATATTTACGACGCCCTAGATTTGAGATGGGTGATATTCTGTATTCTATATCCATCACCACGTCGAAATCTTTACGTGTTGTAAATAAATTTAGAAATACTTTACCAATTAAAACAATAGTACTTACTGTTTTTTTTATTAGTGTATTGCAATAAACTACAACACTGTAGTAATAAATGAATAATATAATATGTATAGCATTCACATCATATTCAAAATGTATGCTCGCATAAATCATGCAGTCAATGTAGCGTGCGGCGACAGAAGCGGACTTGTCAATAGAATGATAAACATTTATGTTAATAACATTATGAGATAACATACTATTGTTATTATTGTAATTATTATCAACTAGTGTATTTAATTATTCAAATGTTAGCCATTTTACACATCAATGGAAGGTATATCTTAATCTGATTGAAGGAAGGTTAAATATTTTGAAGATATATAAAGCAACTAACCTACCAAATCTGATTTTTAAGTTTTTGGCTTTAATAAAGTCGTGTCAGTTTTGGATAGAATTGGGGTAGAGTTCATTGTGGACACTGTAGACTCTACAATGTGTAGTATAAGCAAAAGTTAATATTACCTATCCCGAAAATATAGTGTCCTCGTGACATAAGTAAATACTATATTTACTTTTTAGCTAGATATGTTAATCATCATAAGAGCCCATTAATATCCCATTGCAGGGACGGGCTTCCTCCCATGACGGAAGGATACTTGGCCTACTAATACCACGCTGGCCAGATGGATTGGTATAAGGTTTAATTTCAAGTTTTCCTTCTTTTTATTTCGTAAAGATAATATTCACGGATAGTCCCATAATCGGTTATTACGACACCCATAGGATGAGATAGGGTGGTGACATATTGTATTCTTACTCAGTCACCACATGGAGAAGTTGTTTATAAAAAATTTGGTTAAATGTAATACCGCGAATAGCCATAGTTAACCACCACTGACATTTACGCCAAGATTGAACTTGTGTTATGGGTGTCAGGGCATATAACATAGCTCCCAATGTATAGTTTCAGTTCCAGTTTCTTTATTTCTTAATACAATGTTACAGAATAACAACTTATTGACAGCAATTCTAATCTAATTAATCTAAGTTTACATATTTAAAGTTTTTTAAACTTTACCACCCCGCTTCCAAGGCGCTAGTAGAGAAGTATCGGTGCCGGAGTAACAAACTCTATAGCAGTATTTTCTAGACCACAATCTATTTATTTAACACCATTCTAAGTATGTATAAATTCAATGAAGTAAAAATTAAAAATGTCAATGTTTGTGACCGCGCATGTTCCTATTAAATTGTCTGTCAAATTCAATGATCGATGATAATCGATTGTCATCACATCGATTCCATTTGATCTTAATGTCACAAGCTTATTATTGAAAAGGTTAAATTTTCAAATAAATAAATATTTTTAGACCATAGCGTCTTCTAGATCTAAACTAAATAGAGCTAGAAACGGAACCTTCTAGTACTTGTGTAAATACATGATTGAAGTGAATTTAGTGATGTAAAATTTAGTAAATAATACTTATATATGTATAGTAAGTATATTAAACTGAAAAGAAAGTAACATATTGTTTCTTAGTTTAATTTGCATATTAAACATGCACTATATGTAAGTATAATATGACATAACTGAATACAGTAACTGCACTAAATTGACGATAGCTTCCAAATAAAGCCAAGTCCTATATTTATACGTACCTATATCGTCCAGGTCATACAATAAATCAATATGTGCAACTAACTCTCGCTTTTCATTGGCGCTGTTGTAGCTCTATCTAGATTTGAGAAACACAGATTTGAGTACATATTTAAAGTTAGTATTTAGGCTATTTGATTGTAATTCTATATTATTTTAAATTGCAGGTAAATTAAGCAAATAACAAGTCAGGTCAAATCAAACAATAATGTTCTTCCACAAAAAAGCTTGACTTGCGCGGGGTTTGAAGTCACGACTTTCGGTGTGGTAGTCAGACACTAATTACTTCGTTAGTCATTAGTGCAGTAGAAGTAATAGACAATATCTAAGCTCTACAATGTACTTTTTATACGTAACTTAGTGTTTTATTATTTCTACAGTTGTTACCAACAATATTTTATCAATGGATCTCTGCCAATACCTAAAAATAACAGGTATGCGGAACCAAATAGACGTGCAATTATGACAATTAGAGCAACGGTTCCATGGTGTAATGGTTAGCACTCTGGACTCTGAATCCAGCGATCCGAGTTCAAATCTCGGTGGGACCTAAGCCTTTTTTTAATGAAAAATACTTTTGTTTTTTAACTACATACATACACACAAGGTACGAAAATAAACAGGTTATTGAAAATTCAACAAACATTTTTGTCAATTTTGTTATTTTTTGTTACGCAAATTGATTAGGAACAGTATTTAATCGACTAAATGTAATGTAATAATAATTAATAATCCGTATTGTGATGGACTAGTAATACAACCATGATCATGTTTTTCCTAACAGTGTACCTATTACAAGTTAGTGAAATGAAATTCAACAAGTATACTAAATAAGATAAAATAATAATTATTTTTAGAGAAGGAAAACTGGATACAAACCCAATCGGTTTGCTTGGTTGGCGTGGTATAAATTGTAGAGTAAGTTTCATTACGCGCCGCCCGCCCGTGGATTGGCGTCAGCGTCGCGTCTTTCAAGCACCGGCTTGCAATTCAATTCATTTTTCAATTCATTTTTCAATTCATTTATTCTATTTACAAATGGTCTTAAATTATAGCTAAAATAAATCTTATAACATAATTATGTGCAATATAGTTTTGAATGCCTGTACTAGGATTAATCCTGTATTACAGGCGTTTTATGTGCTAATTATATACTTAATAGGTAATTATGTAATTATAACGTTATCTCTATACACTATTTTTAAATTAATATCTTTAAATAATTTGTCTTATCAAAAGGCAGTATTTAATAACAAATGTTTACAAAATAAATACGTGATAATCATTACAACTAACTAGGTATGTTAAATTACGTGTTTTGCTTAAACTAAAGAATGTGCTTACTAGTAAAAAATTGTAAGTAGGCCAAAATGGTATTGTCATTTATAATTAGAAGTTTTAAATAATTTAATTAATTTTAGATGTAATAAAAGTATACTAATAAATCTATGTTACTTGATAATCTATCGAGTTAATATATCTATGTTCAGCTATTTTTCTCGCAGGACATTCAGTATCGCCAGTTTTGAGATCATTAGGTTTCTTAAACCTCGAACATGTTGCACATTTTGAAGAGGTCAAATTGTTCTTGCAATCAGAGATAGTGTGACCTATTTCCCCACAATGGCTGCATGATGGACTTAGTTCGCGGCAGGACTTAGCAGCGTGACCATATTGTTGGCATTTATAACACCTCGTGACAAAAGTAAAATTCTTAACAGGGCAAGAGGTCCAGTTAGTAAAAAGTCTTTGCTGTGTAATAAGGGCTTTTCTTATCTGTGCAGAAACTTCGATGACGTAGTTGCATGACATAGTTTCCCGTTTCCCGGATTTGTGACTCAATTTTATCGAGGACAAAAAGGATTCGTAGGTCATAGAAGGAAATTTGTCTTCGATGTTTTGGTCATAAATACATTTATAGACCTCTTGCTCTGTCATAGTTGTAGGTACTCCTACTACCACAATCCGCGGTTGACGTTTCGAAAGTTCTTCAGCCTGAAGATTCAGCGCACTGCTCAGAACGGCGCTCTTCAGTTTTTCTGCGTCTTTCTTGGACTCTGTATTAATGATAACACCTCCGTTTTTGGTCTTTCTTACTCCCCGCACATGCAGTTTCAGTTGTTCAGGGCTGATAAGTTTCTGAACCATTGCTTTGGTGTCTTCGCTTGTGGTCTTTACGTCGAGAGGATACACGGCTACAGAGCTAAGGTTACTGGGTCGAATAAAATCATTTGTACCCTTTTTTACTACATCAGCAAAAGAAGAGGCTTTGGTTGCAGGACATGATTGTTCAATGGTCTTTTTAAGCCCTGTTAAGTATTCTGAAAGATCTTTATTTTCATTTAGGACTTCAATTTCGAGGGACGCCTGTATGACTTTCTGCTTTAAGGACTGGTATATAATTGCCATTTGGGAAGAATTGTGCGTAATTTTTCTGCACAAGGACGATACCTTCAGCTTCTGCTCGGTGTTGAGTTTTCCACTTTCAGTAATAGAACATATCTCATTTAAACAGGTCTCGGTGTAGGTGATCCATTTTTGTATCTCTGCAGTGGACACAATTTCAGGCGCACTGGAGCAAGTAGGGTCATGGGTTGTTTTTACTGGAGAAGTATTATTGCTAGCCATTTTCCCTAGTGATAATTCACTACATAAAGTCTTATTTATTGTTCATTACGCAAAACATTTCACAATACACAGTCTAAAATATTAATCTAGGTCACTTTTTTATTACTTATAAATAAATGCATTAGAGCACGTATAAGCACGTCTTTTCGCGACAAAGAGCAAATATCGATTCGAGCAATAGATATGTAAAGCCATGTTCTAATTTTACCAACTTAAATGTTAATAGTTAAGTAATTTTTTTCTAAAATAGTAATCAATTAGTCGTATTTTGTGACAACATTTAGTGATGACCCTTATTTTCTACATCTACCACTTGTTTGATAGCTTATTAAAATCTGATAACATAAAGCAACATCACTAAATAGCTACGTACTAGTAACCCTTGCCTAGCGTGGTGCCTGAAGTTACAGGTTCGAATACAAAGCATGACAATTATTTTTGTAATCGACAAATGTCCTGAACCTTTGTGTTCCTTAAGTGGATGTTTCTAGAAGTCCCCGTCACACGACACAAAACAAAATTATTTAAGCGAAAAAAATCTTTCCTAAAATCTAGGTTAACTTTAAGTACACTCAGGAAAACATTAAGATAAAAGAAAATATTAGTTTTCAAAAATCCTCATAAAAGTATGATTCATTATGTACTATAGTCACTATAGATGATGGCCGCGCGCCGTGCACGTGCGTTGAGCGCGCGGCACGCGACAGAAGTGTGCACTTATTTATTTTTTGTTTAATTAGTAAAAATATTTAATTGCGCTTTGAAGCTTTTGTTCAGCTGTAGTAGTAATCTGTATGAGTGCTTGTTAACTGAGATCAGTATTGACAGTGGCTATGTACGATGAAACGTATTAGTTTTTGCATGTTGTTTAATATTGTTTCATTGTGTTGGTAGAGAATTAGGTTTTTTTATAACACAACGGAAATTACTACATGGATCATGGCTTACTTCTATTGTATTTCATATCTATTGTATTATCATATATAGAAGAGAATCATCATCATGATCTTAGCAGCTCATTAATGTCCCACTGCAAAGACGGGCTTCCTGCTGTGACGGAGAGATACATGACCTACTAATACCACGCTGGCCAGATGGATTGGTCTAGGGTTTAATTTCAAGTTTTCCTTCTTTTTTATTCGTAAAGATAATATTCACGGATAGTACTTTAGTCAGTTTTACGACACCTCTAGGATGAGATGGGGTGGTGACATATTGTATTCTTACTCCGTCACCACACGGGTAAGGCGAGAAGAATAACATTATTATTGTAACAATAAACATTGAAAATAATACCTGAGGGAACTTACATTAAAAGATAACTCCATACCTTTAAATGTGTATAACAAATACAGTGCGGGGACGTTTGTCTAATAGAATAAAGGCTTTTGTGGCAAGGACAGCGGTCTCTGCTCCTGACAGTTGATTTCATAACGCTGACCTATTTAAACATGATCTAGATCTCACCACAATATAACTGTTGTTTAGATAAAGACCTTACTGTTGACGTGTTTAGAATGTTTAATGTATTGTTTATTATAAGAATGTTTTTAATTTTGCGTTTTAATAGTAGCGTAGAGCACAAGGAAAAGCAATGATACATATGCTTCACGCATGTTTTTTTTTACCTTAGGGTTTTCTAACTATACCTTAGCATGTCATAAAGTCTACTACTCTACTGATCTTTTCGGCGTCTTTGTAGGGGCCGACTTGAACGGGTGTGGCTTGCATTCGTGCAAAAACACGCATGGCACCCTTAAGCAGTGGCCTAATACATCGGTAGAGTAGCAGACTTTAAGACATGCTAGCCTAAACTTAGGTGGTAAATGAAAATATAAATAATGTTGTAAAATCTAGTTATACAAGCGCGTTACTCTCTCTAGATCCTATCTTAGAAGAAAGTGTTTTTTTATTATAGTTGAAGTCATTCACATTTTTTGCCTAGAGTTCTTTTTTTGTCTATTAAATATTTATTTATCTGTTGAAACTCACAACACTTTGCTATGATCTTTTGTTGGTGATATTTAAAAAAAAAATGGTACTATGATGAAAGCCACGCGTAGCGGCTAGTTATAATATTTAGCAAATAACATTATGTAATACAACATAAGATCTCTTCCGCAACAGGAGAGTGAATAATAAACATTTGAACAACAAGTTACGTTACTTGTATGAAAAGTAATACTTGCCCATGTTCACAGCCTTGGCATAGTTTGTACTGATTCTGTGTTTACCGAACATTACGTATTACTTAACACACGAGTTTTCAACTTTATTTCTAATAAGTTAAGTATGTAAGGGAAAACAGTAAATAATAAGTAAGTAAGAATAAAGCCGGTGGAAAATATGACTCTGTTCTGTTTAGTCAAAATACCATTTTCAGATACTGTAACTAAGTAGTCATACTGTGTTTTCACATGTATTTTTTAAACGACTTGTCATGGGAAAAATTGATTTAGTAAGGTAGGTGGTTAATTTAAAAAAAAATGTGATTCAAGCTAGCCTTTTAATTTGAATACTTAGCATTCATGCTTCAGGTAAATTGTTTTGTGAGTTCAATACAAATTGTAATTAAATTTCCCAATCATCATAACAGCCCAATAATGTCCCACTGCAGGGACGGGGCTCCTCCCGTGACGGAGAAATACTAATTTTCCAATGTTTAAAGAATATTTTGTGAGTAATTTTTTTATGAGATAGTTACTATAAATACTTAGCTTAAAAAGTTTTTAGCCATCATTAGTCGAAAAGAGCAGATATTAAATATTTTAACAATGTTTAAGATAAAAATAACTTGTATAAAATAAGGCTGTGTCGACCCACGCGTTGAGGTATGTAACGAGATAATCCTTTGAGCGAAGTGCTGAAAACTCTTATAAAGTTTAATTACAATTTACTTACGGACAAGCGCTTACGTAAGGTATAACCACAGGGTGTATCTATATAAACAGATATAATATCTTTATAACTTGTTATACTTACGTAGTAAGTATTAAGTAGTAGTTTTCTACTCTATACCACTTTACTACTAAAACTAAGCTTTTTGTTTAAAACAGTTGCAAAAGAAGCAGAAACTACCACGCTGGAAATAAATTTAAGAAAAAATCAGATATTTAAAATAAGAGTACTTATGTTCATATTTTTATATCATATGATAATTTCAATTATTTTTTTTATTTTTTCGATTTTCTTATGACAAAATTTCCTTCTTTTGTTTTCGTAGAGATATTCCTTGAGACGTTTCCCTTATTCGGCTTTTACATGCATTTTTACCCATGAAATTATATACTTACTTAAAATATATTAAACACTATTAACATGTTTAGCACATTTACTTCTGTACTCCACTTATCGTTATGGAACATTCACGCATTGACGATAATCAGTCATCGATAACGATTTGATTTTTCAAATAATAACCACAAACTAAAATTACGATTACTACTTACCCCCATTGTAAATAAGGTCAACTTTTTAACACCCTACGTCTATTCTTCCTTCAATGCAAAAATGATCTCTATAACTATAAAGTTAAGGTATATTTTGCTATGTAGTTTCTGTTGTAAGGGTGTGTGTATACTATGTGATTGTAGGCACGCGCCACCCCCGCGTGAGAGCGACGCGCGCGCCTGTTCCCACGTGTGTACCCGGGTTTATGTTTGCACGGGGAAATTATCATTTTTACTTCACCAAATATGGATAATGTTACACTTGATTATTAGCTATGGGTGACATTTAATTCAAATTTGAATAGTAAATTAGGTTAGAAGTTATTACTCTTGGGAATAAGACATGTACGAGTGTTTTGTTATGTTTTTAGAGTTTTCGCAAGTTTTATTTATGTATGTGTGAGTTCCATTGTGACCTCCTGAAGATTAAACAGCTTGATTGTAAGTTTGAGTACAATTAGGCTGCGTTTCCACTGACGCGGAGCTGGGTGAAGAAGAGCGGTGAAAAGTGGTCAGTGTTTCCACTGACGCGGAGCTGGGCGGAGAGGAGCGGTGAAGAGCGGTGAAAAATGGAGCGGAGAAGAGCGGAGCATACTTTTGGAATCACGCATTTTTCCGCGCAGTTACACTCAATCTCTCAGAAATTAAGTGTCAGTCAACTCGTCATGTTGTCGTTTAAAAAGAAAAAAGCAATAATTTTATATCTTTCTCTTCTTGAAAACGAAGATAATGAATCAGATGAAGTAGCATTGACTGTTGCGACTTTTTTGGATTCGAAGAGAAACCATAGATTCTGGATCCGACAACATACAGGGTGGCTCATTCAAATGGGTCAGTATGGGAAAGTAAACCGATTTTCATAAAAAGAAAAACTGCATTCATACATTTGAAAAAGATACTGCACCCAATCGGGAATCGAACCCGGTTGTTTTGCAAAAATAAAATTTTACTTTTTCTATTTTAATATCGATTCTGTAGGTCTTAAGCAGTAAATGTCTCTAAGAAACATTATGTCTAAAATTAATAAAATGCATTGTTTTCATATATTAATTTATCATAGTAGGTGTTTGAAGTGGCCACGTTTAGGTAACGATCTTGTTAAATTGCATTTTGTATTTTCATGCGGTGAGTTTGCGTTAAAATTAACTTTATGGCTGACCTAAAAGGTCTTCAACGTTATCATAGTTTGTTTTGCACACTTCATCCTTAACCTAACCCAACAAGACATAGTCTAGAGGCGTTAAGTGCGGCGACCTCGAACAACGGTGGCCACATCGAACACCTACAATGATAAATTAAAGTATGTGAAAACAATGCATTTTATTCATTTTAGACATAATGTTTCATAGAGATATTTACTGCTTAAGACCCACAGAATCGATATTTAAATAGAAAAAGTATAAGTTTACTTTTGCAAAACAACCGGGTTCGATTCCCCAGCTGGGTACAGTATCTTTTCCAAATGTATGAATGCAGTTTTTATTTTTATCAAAATCGGTGACATGGTTCCTAAGAACAAATCTTCGTATGACTTATAGTTTAAGACTTTCCCATTTGAATGAGCCACCCTGTATAATGTACTATTCTGTCCATGGATAATTATCAACTTTTTTTCAGACTGAACACGGAAATTGACTCGTCAATTCGCGTCAGTGGAAAACCGGGCTTAGATTCAAAAATCCTAGAAATATAATAATATAGCGAACGTAACAATACCGAATCTCTCTGACCGGTGGATATATTCGATTGTTCAGCCTTGGACAAAAACACGAAGCCGTTTAGGGACACGTGTCAACCCTGGAAACTAAGGGCCAGATTCAGAGACCGCACTTTGACTTTACTTTAGGAAAGTCTAGTTATTATCTCTGAATTTAAAAAACATTATTGTAATCTTTTCGCATAAAAAGTTTACT
Source organism: Schrankia costaestrigalis (assembly GCA_905475405.1). Classification (NCBI taxonomy): domain Eukaryota; kingdom Metazoa; phylum Arthropoda; class Insecta; order Lepidoptera; family Erebidae; genus Schrankia; species Schrankia costaestrigalis. The sequence goes on from FR997827.1 coordinate 928,911, forward strand.
TTGGGAAGATTACTTTGAAAGAAAGTAAAGTCACGACTCTGAATCTGGGCCTTATATCTCAAATTCAGAGAAAATAACTAGACTTTGCTAAAGTAAAGTCAAAGTGCGGTCTCTGAATCTGGCCCTAAGTTAACACATTACGCATGTAAATAATGTAAAGATATTTAACTGACAATATACAATACTTGTAATTCTTAAAATTATAATCTTATAAATTAGTATTAAAATACAAGAATGGAGTGTTAATTGTTACATTTTACAGTTTTGTTTTGCATTCGCAGACACTTCACGTTTTGTACAGAGGATTTGGCAATGTGGTTAACTGACAAATAAACGGTTCATAAAATTAAACAAAATTGGCTAAAATAAAGCATAAGTTAATTAGAACGAAATAATAACAAAACAATTATGTAAAAATTACTTGAACAGTCGTTTACAAAAATGTTACGGTACATAGTACGAGTAGAGTAGGTTAATAAAACGACATTGAAATACTACCAATAAACGCAGAGTTGATCTTGAAATGCTCAAAGAAATGTTATTGTAAAGATTTACATCAAAGTAACTCGTTTGTGTCAAAGTTCAAAAAAGTTGTGCCTTCTTGAACTCGGTCACAAGCTTGTTACCTTTAATTAAGACTTATACAGATCCACCTAACCATAAAATTCCAAAAACCAATTCTATATAATCTTGAATTTCGTATAAGTTCAATGTCACAAAGATGATGAATCCAATTAGGAGTACACTGTTACACAATACCGTTTAGTTGAGCTATAATAATATTTATTCGTTTATACTCTACTGATCCAGAAAAAGGCTAATGTTTTTCGCGCATATATGAAAAATCCACATCATCGTATCAGCCAACGCACGTGCATTGCTGGACATAGGCCATATTTCTACCATATGCGTTCCTGTGACACCTTCATCCAAAGAAAAAATGATTAATTGGCATCAACTCTAATAGTTACAAATTACTCAAATTAACTATAATAAACAAATCATCAACACTGAACTTGTTTTTAAAAATTTGATTATTTTTATATGATCGAAGAAGTCATTCATAGTTGATGGTTAGCTCTACGTTTAACCGTACCTAAAAGCTCAGCACTAAATAAGTATAAATCGCGTATTGCCTGTGCACAGCACTCCACACCTCTAAACACAAGCAGTTAAGTCCCAAAGTCAAAGTCAAAAACGCTTTAATCAAAATAAATACAATTGTCATTATACATTTTTTGACGTCCTTTAAACTACTTAATCTAAGTTTAAATATATTTAAAAGTTTAGAAAACTTTACCTTCGCCTCCAAAGCGCTAGTAGAGAAAAAGCGGCGCAACAAACTCTACTGCTGCATTTTCTTGACGTCATATATTTTTAACATTGTAGGTAACTGTCAAAGTCCTTTAATTACCCTAGCTACAGTACTTTGCCACCTGAACACAGCAACATTCCATACTACTGCTTGGGTAGGCACAGCAAAGGTACTGAGCTAAATAGCCCATTTCTGAAGTGACCTATGACATTTATCATCTGACATTGTATAATTATTGTTATTAAAATGTTCTTGAGACAATAGTGCCATTATTCGCAAGCATTCTTGATGCAAATAGCTGTATCCAAATATCTCGGAATACTGTTATTAATTCTGTAATCCTTTGTAGTTACATTCCGATATAGAACAATAATAGTTGGAGAATCACGCTTGAATACTATACATATTGTTAATTTGTTGTTTGTTAGAGACACATTGTTCAATATCTCATTAAGTAGCAATACTACGTAGACAATAGTATAACGATATGAGTTCGAACGTTTATATGATTATGTAATATCGATAATGTCGTAATATCTATCTGTGATGGCTTACAACTAATAGAACTATCTTTAGAATGTTGAGTATTATGTCGGCTGGCTCGACCGGGTCAGTTTTTATACATACCTTTATATTTTTAGTATCGCTTTAAATTGACAAAATAAGAGAGCTTTGTAAGTAAAATGCCTAAGGCTTAGACATTTTCCCACCGCCTTAACTAGGTCGTCTGTCTCTGTCTGCATGTATAAAAATAAAAAAATAAAAATAAATGATACAGTCATAATATTTTTTTATAGCATCGATTAATAGCCCAGAATTAAACAATTTCAGTGGAATAATATGTTACACGTGGAATTACTATAGCTAAGAAATTTTGCTAGTTTGCATACCTCAACAATTTAATTACGCTTTTATACAAAAGTCCTAAACTGTATGTTATTATGTTAGAAGACGTATTCCAAACGTAAAAAAATCCCAAACTAAATATAGACGAAAGAAAACTGCTTACTTACGTCGTATTAGTATAGTCATAATCCCGTGGTTTTCTTTCAAGTCATGTTTACGAGTACGTGTAGAAGTAGTCTGGGCACGATGTCCCGCCGACGTCATTGTACGTCTTGACTTGAAGCTAACCCAAGAAATGAATCTCTACTGAGATAAATATAAACTAGATGAGACATACTAACTGTTTAATAACTTTGAAAGTTGTTTAACAGGTTGTTGTTTGTCTGTTCATTAAGAAGCCGTCTAGTTGGTGCCACCACTGTGGCCACTTAATGAACCTCTAATTAGTAGTTTTGAAATGTTGTATTTTGGCGGAAGAGTACATTAGTTAGTGAAACTATAAGGCTTTGGGACTCAACAGATTGTGGGATGAACGACGGTACAGAGGTGTTCTAAGTATTTTATTTGTAAACCACAGATTTCTTTTAGGTCTTACGGACAACAGTCTTGTATCATCCTTGGGACCTGGAGACCGACCCATGAATATTGAGAAGAACACCGTATGGTTTTAGTCGGTTCGACATGCCCATTTCCATGACCCTGACAGTCCTAAGAATTATGATCACGGAACTTCCACACGTTTAATAAACATTCTTAGGCAGGACATTTTTATGGCAATATAACAAGACATATTCTACATCCTAGCCACTTCCAAGTACCAATTATCTTTGTAGTAAGTACACGGGGCTTGCAGCGTGCTCGAGCCCCTATATTTCTTTCGTTTCTTCCACACAAGTGCGGGCACGTGGCGCCGTCCGTGGTCAGGTTACGCGTCACATCGAACACTTATATACTGGCTTGTTATTTACTCTTGTTATTCATAACATCTTTGTGGCGTACTAGTTATTATAGTTCATGGTGGCTAAGAATAGATCTCGGGTTGGATTCCCGCTCAATGAAAATCTTTGTGTGCATGATCATGTATGTTAGTCGGGATTTCTAGCACGGCAGCTACATACACAACACTTTTGTCACCGATTCATTTCCTATATTTAACTCTTAGGTTTCCTTCATCATCATCATCATAACAGCCAATTAATATCCCACTGCAGAGACGGGCTTCCTCCAGTGACGATGGGTTACTAGGCCTACTTATACCACGCTGTGAAAACGGATTGGTACAGGGTTTAATTTCAAGTTTTCCTTCTTTTTATTACGTAAAGATAATATTCGGATAGTCTCTTATAGGTTTTTACGACACCCACGGGATGAGATGGGGTGGTGACCCACTGTACTCTTACTCCGTCACACGGTGACATGTTATACGATCATGATTCGGACAATGACTAATACAGTAAAATAATTATGCAACCAAAATTCACAAAGTAGGTTCAAATTTCATTTCAACTACGAATAAAGAAGCCTTAAGAATATCGTAGCACGTATAAACCTCGTCATGGCTACGCACTTTCGTAGAAAAACAAACACCTACAGAAAACACAATGTTTTCTATGTATAATATTTTATTATATATAATGGGTCCGATTGCGTTTCTCAATTGACTTTAATTAAGAACAACAAAATGAACTTAAATGTAAACTTAAATTTTTAGTACACATGGGTATTACTTACCTTTCCTTTAAATAAGAGCATACACTAAAATAGGGTCATCCTAAACTTAATTAGTGATAGTAGTTTTCTTATTCCGATTGCGTTTCGTCCTATTTGACATTTGACTGACCTTATTTAAGTAGAAGCGGTATAAAAACAGCCTTAAAGTCGCTCGAAATTTTGTGCGAGCTTATTTTAATTTATTTAAAATATAGGTTGGATTTTTAGTAACAAAAATGTTTCCTATCAGTGTTATAATTGTGCAAAGAAGGTTAAATGAAGAACATCAACGATAAGAGGGTTTAAATGTGTTAAAATTACCTAACTGAATGCCTTTGTTCTTTATAAAAAAGTGCGTCTTTTCTTATTAGTTTACAGACAAAAGAAGGCTTACATATCGGCATATCAGAGATAATTCTGATCCGTTCGATGTGAATCTGTTTCCATGTTATAAAAACAAATTAAAAGATATCACAAGTAAAAACGTAAAATAAGTACGAACGAAAGTAAGACTAACTTTGACGTAATACAGGCGGCGATGTGGTTGCTAAGCGACAAAGCCTATATAAATAAATTTTAAAAAACTTTGACGTAAAACATGTCAAACTTAATATAACAACACTCCTAATTAAGGTTATTTTCACAGACAAAAGGAATTGGTAGTTTTTTAGGTCACGTTCTTATTTTGTGACATCCGCAATAGCTTTTATATAAGGACGTGGTCTTATTTTATAAATTTTAGTGCATCCTTATTTAAGAGCGAAAAGAAAGGCAATCGGACCCAATGTATTAATATTTTATTTATTAATATTTTTTTTTTTTATTAATATTTTATTTTTCATATTTAGAAAACTTACAGCTAACTAACAATGTATGGAATATGTTTAAGCTAAGCAGCTAAGGGCAATTACAAGCTTTCGTCAATATAATAGTTATTATATTTCCTTGACATTAGTAGAATACGTGTGATACGCGTTGTAAGGGGGCCTACTTAAACCTACATCTGGGTCGTAAGTCCCAGACGCCGTTATGCAAGTGTTCCGTCCTCTATCACGCGATGGACCCGCACGGAGAATCTATGGAATGCTAAGATTATGTCTTATCATATTAAATGTTTTCAGAAAGAACATTCATTTTACTGTGAGAATCTGCCTGTTCTACCTACTCCTGCGGGAACAAGGCGTAAGTTTGTGTGTGTATGTAAAGTAAAATGTAACATTAGTATTTCAATATTGTAGAGGTTCATTCAGGTCAGTTGATTGATGTACCTTGTACCGATTCTACTATTGTTACTATTGTACAATTGGCATCAAATGTATTGTGCCTATGGTGGGTAACTATTACTATTTTTCCTATTTATGTAATAAGTGATTAGTTATGAATACTGCGATATAAAATAAATTTAAAAAAATATGCTTTTAAAATATCCTTTAGCAAACTAATTTACTATAAAAGGGACTAAATTGTTCATGAAATTAGTATTAATTCTACATAATTAATTAACTCATGCTTAAGTTAAGTGGTACAGACGTTTAAAGACACATCAAAATCATTATCAAACGTCAACTAATTAAGCGTCATAGAGCCTATATATAAATCCTTAACATTTCGTAAGATAAAGCAATCTCGTCAGTTTATCACAATTACTAACGCCATTAACTAATAACTGTACAACGTCAGTCAAGTCACAATCTAATCACAATATGGCTAACCAACGTTGGTGACGTAGCAATTTCGTAGCACTTTCGTAGGACTGCTACGCGGCTACAAACGTGCGTAGCCGTGACGAGGCTTATGCGTGCTACGATTTTGATAAGGCTTCTTTTATTTGGAGTTGAAATATTTAAAAGTTTGGTAAACTTTTGTTGTATAATTTGTTTCACTGTATTCGTCATAGTCAGAGTGATGACGGTATAAGGAAACATGTTGCTATTTCATTTTAAAAGTTAAATATCGTAACTGAATTGATGGCAAAACTGTAGTATATGCGGCTGTAGTACTAGAAATCACGGGTTCAAATCCTACGTAATTTTGTGTGATCCACAAATTATTGTTCTGACCCTGGATGTTCTTTGTATCCGTTAAGAAACAAAATATAGAAAGTTTAAAACAAACCCTGTATCAATCCATTTGGTCAGAATGGTATCGATAGGTCAAGTATGCTTCCGTTACTGGTGGATGCAACTCCATGCAGTGACAAAATAATCTGCCATAAAAAACTGCGATGAAGGGGTGAACCGTTTTGTCAGGAATAAAAAGAAATACACAATGTTTCGCGATATTCATTTTTATTTTTTACAACATCTTTAGTTTTTTTTAGTTTAGGTTTTTGTCCATATCCTAATTAGTCCATTATTAAGATATGGACATGTTAGGAATATGGTCGAGTAAGGAAGCGGACAAAATAGGAAAAGTGACGAGTTGGGAAGTGGACAAGTTAAAAAAGTGGACAAAGTCGTCCTGAAGCGACTGAACTGAAATTTATCAAGCTGATATTGCTTTTAGCCCCATACTACATCTTTAACTTGTGCAGAAGGAACTCTAAAAAGTAAACAGAAAAGGTTACTACAATTTCTAACAAAGGCTGACCTCAAAAGGCCTAATTGGCCTATCAATACAAGAGATTTGACCTAGATAGATATGACCACGTATGATAATTGAGTAGGGCTAGACTCGAACCTTGGACGTGTCCTATCGGTGCCGCGGAGGCTTAATTAACTCTACATGTGGTTGAGATGTTTGATGACCCAATTTGTTAGATAACTATTTGCTTTGTAACATCTCTGTATGTTCATAGTATTTAGTTATTCAATAATACTGTATATTGAACTGAAATCTATATGAAGGCGCATCCCTGGCGCCTTGAAATAGAAGCGATTGAATACTCCTTTCAAATCCATAGTGATTTATGAAACAACATATAAAATGTAATTGTTCGGACGTGAATGACAAGGCAGTTGTCATTCTAGCTAAACGTGTCGTGGAACTGGGAGAACCACCGAACCCGTGAGGCTGGTGGGGCGAACGGTAGCGTGGTCCATCCAGATAGTAACGACGGACTGCTACGTCCCATCTGCGTTAAATTGTAATATAATTGTAATTTAATTTGAGAATCGTGATGATAAAACTGTTAATCGAAGGTCTGGTGGTCTCTCCGTGTGGTGACGGAGTAAGAATACAATATGTCACCACCCTATCTCATCCCATGGGTGTCGTAAAAACCGACTAAAGGACTATCCGTGAATATTATCTTTACGAAATAAAAAGAAGGAAAACTTGAAATTAAACCCTATACTAATCCGTCTAGTCAGCGTGGTATTAGTAGGTCAAGTATCCCCCCCGTGATAAGAGAAGGCCCGTTCCTGCAGTGGGACATTAATGGGCTGTTATGATGAATCGATGTTCTGTCTATTTATTTTCAAAAGACCTCGTGCCTTTACCTACTTGAAGAAGTCTGAATTTGATACATATTCATCTGACGACATCAGAAGTGGGATGGCTATCTGTATAATACATAACACTAGCGACAAACCCCGGCTTCGCACGGGTACAAAAATATGAGGCATGTATTATACATAATAAAACTTTCTTTTTGAATCACTCGTATCTATAAAAATGCATCAAAATCCGTTGCTTAGTTTTAAAGATTTAAGCATAAAGGGATGTACAGACAGCGCCAGCTACTTTGTTTTATACTAGGTAGTGATTCAAAGTCCTGACTAATGGATTGACTGACTGACTAAGATATCAACGAACAGCCTAAACCACTGGTCTTAGGGACGTGGAATTTCCGGTGGGTATTCTTTGTGAGGTATAGGCATAGGCACTAAGAAATGACTTTTCGAAATTTGGTATTTGATTTGGCGAAAGCTAGCTACTTACAGTATGGAGACATTGATAATATGATTGGTTTTTAAAGAAAGACAGCAAATCAATGAGTAAGAAGAGTATATCCGATTACCGAAAATAGCAGAATAATTTATAGCATAAGTTTTGAAAATTATCACATTAAAATGTATCTTATGGCGTTCGGCATAAGGTTGAAATTATAAAAGATTGAAACCATACTTACTTCTATTTGACATTGTATGTTTTATCATGTCTTACTAAGAATTTAATTATATTCCAAGATCTAGGAAGTGCCAAACATCACTTATTTTCTAATGAACCAAATATACACGAATGGGTAGTGATGGGGTGTACTATCATCGTATGACTAATAGCTAACTTGCCTAGACGGCCACTTTTCTGGTATCCGTTGATGAAAGTACAAAAAAACAGAGGTAACTTCACTCATTTTCTAATGGCTGGTTTTAACACATGTTATAAACAAGATCGTTAAGAATCCATAATCGAAACTGCCAGACACTTTGCGTCGGCCGTTTTGCGTAACAGACACTTCAAAGTTCCGAAAAAAAATCATTAATGTCACTCATTTTCTAATGGCTGATTTTAACATATATTATACACAAGATTGTTAAGAATCCATAATCAAAACTGCCAGACACTTTGCGTCAGCCGTTTTGCGTAACAGACATAATCAAAACGGCCGACGCAAAGTGTCTGGCAGTTTCGATTATGGATTCTTAACGATCTTGTTTATAATATTATGTTAAAACCAGTCATTAGAAAATAAGTTTCATGAATTTCGTTCAGAACTTTGAAGTGCCTGTTACGTAAAACGGCCGACGCAAAGTGTCTGGCAGTTTTGATTATGGATTCTTAACCCTTAACCACCTAGCATAGGTCTGACAGACACCACCAAATATAAAAACTTGAATATTATTACACCCGAGTTTCGTATAAACCTGTTCGTTCCGGTACCTTTTCCTAGGCCCTCTCAGAGCTACACAAGCTCTTTCCACGGTTGTATGTCCGTAAGTTTTGCTCTGGTTAGTAAAAAACCTACGCCCGGGGTCTGAGAGACCTCTGCTAGGTGGTTACGTGACTATTTTACAATTGAGTATTTTTTTCTATTTTATTTAAAAATGACTTTCAATGTAAAAAAGATTGAAGGGGGGTTGGAAAAAGATATTCATTAATAAGTTAGGACAACGAAACAGTACCAAATGATGAATGGGGTGATTTTTATGTAGATTTATGATTAGAGGAAGCATTAGAACGCAGTTGCGAGTCAGACTCACAATGTGAAAAGACAACTAAAATGAAAAACAACATAAATGTACTGCCCAAAACTGATTTATCTTCGACAGTTCTTGATCAGTTTGTTTCTGAAGATAATGATATGTAAAGGTATCTAAAGTGGAATCGAAAACTCGAAAAAGGATTTTTTTTCTGTAAAAGGCGCAATAGCTTGTCCTCTGACCCCTTCTTCCTTTCCATCAACACCGCTATTATTATAATATAGTGCAGGAAAGAAGAAGAGTGAAACTAGTATGTTGAAATAAACTAAACACTAGATCAAATATGGAGCATCATGCAAAGAACTTAAATTGTAACGTGATATCAGAATGACTATTCGCCACGTTCTCGACAGCAACAAAGGAACCACTCCAAGAGTAGCTCCTTCAAGAAATAGTGCTAAATAAATGTTAACAGTATGTTAGAACTGTTCTCTTTATTAAGTACTACAAAAACAAAAAGTAAAAAACAATACATGTGTTTTGAATGCAGAGCACCTATTTGCTTGAAATGCTCACATAAACCTTGTATTAATTGTCCTGAAAAACTGCATGTTTAGGTCTTGCAATTTTGCTTAAGTTTTATTTTATTTGAGATAATTTGATGTTTTTTATGTTTATAGATTCCTAATAATCTCAAAAAAAAGTACAAAAATGTACCCACTTGTTAGATTACTGTAATAAGTCTTATTTTCCAAATATGTTACTTTGTAATCAAAAATTGTGATTGTTTATCATTCAATTAAGATTTTTTTTAAACTATTGATATTATATTGTGCCATTCTTTCCTAATCAATAGTTTAATATGTTCCTAATAAACTTTTAACTCAATATTCATAATAATCTTTCACAGTTTAAAAAACGAGAATCATTTTGTTCCGGTGTCTCACAGACCTGTGCTAGGTGGTTGTGTGACAAAAACAGGTGCTAGGTTGTTAAGGGTTAACAATCTTGTGTATAATATATGTTAAAACCAGCCATTAGAAAATGAGTGAAGTTACCTCTGTTTTTTTTGTACTTTCATCAACGGATACCAGAAAAGTGGCCGTCTGGGCAAGTTAGCTATTAGTCATACGATGATAGTTCTCCCCACCACTACCCATTCGTGTATATTTGGTTCATTAGAAAATAAGTGATGTCTGGCACTTCCTAGATCTTGGAATATTAGAGCTGTCATTGCACTTCGATAAAAAGTCGTTGCAGTGCAACAAAATATAGCACTTATTGTTAACGTTATAAAATATAATTTCAAAATCATCAATAAATTATAATGTCACTTTCTCGCTTCCTCATTGTTGTCTGTCTTTCTTTAAAAGCCAATCACATTATCTATGTCTCCATACTGTACATTAGTACGTGCGGGAGTTAAATAAAAAAAAACAAAAAAAGCTATGAATAGCAAACGAATGACTTAAAATTTCACTTAAGCCTTTATTATTTCTCTCTTCGCTGTTATTAGCATAATATTATGTAAGGAACAGAACTTTTACTTAATTGTTTTTCACTGAACAGCGAATGGTGCAATATTATTCAGCAGTTGTGTATACAAAATTGCGCAATGATTTAACAAAAGTTTGAGTGAGTTAAGTAAATTATTATCGTAAAATTTTATTTCTTTTTTGCATTGTATGGATGAACCCATACAAAGGACTAAAAAGGACTAAATGTTTTTGCCCAATACTCAAGTACTGGGCAAACACATTTAGTCCTTTTTAGGATTATAATAGTTTTCGTGTTAATGTTAAGAGTTAACATTGTTTATACATTGTTCCTTATGTATGTACATACTAGCTGCTGCCCGCGACTTTGTTTGCGCAGGTTCGTAATTTGGAGTAATAAAGACAATCCTACTAATATAATAAATATTATAAATTTTATAAATGGTAGTTTATAAATGGTAGCTTATGTGTTATTCTGATGTATAAGCTATGTAAATCTAAGATTAAATTACAATCCTTTTTTGGTACTTTTTACAGAACACAAAAGTAACAAATATCTACCCGTACTTACAAACTTTCGCGTTTAAAATATTATAATTAAGATACCATATTGAAGGATGTTTTAGAAAATGTAATAGAACACATTTTCCTAATCATATTTCTGTAGTTATACGTCGGGGCGTTACCTAGCTTTAGCTACAGTTTTAGTTAGTTAGTAAATATTTGATAACATGGCGTGTCCCTGTCCATTCATAAAGTATCTAAATAAGGTCGCGTATGTATATAATTACCACAAGTATGAGTATTGTAATGTAACCGCACGATCGTCAATGCGGTAACACACTTGTTGTACTTTCATTAATCATCAGCTTTTGTTTACTGAACCTACATTCATTGTTTCTTACCAATAATAGGTTGTAATTGTTAATGTTAAGTAAGGCTATTTTAGTAACATAACTTCTGTAAAACAGTGTGGATTCGCTGCATCAGCATGTCAATTCTCGTTCATTCGGTTACGTTAACTTTAGTTGTCAAATCGTCTTACCTATTGTGTGACAATTTGACAACTAAAGTTAACTTAACCCAGTTTTTAACGATTTTAAAGAACGAGAATGCAGTTTGCATATTATCGTTTTTCTACCACACTACTCCTAATCGTTGCTGTGTTCATCGCATGTTTACCACTTGGAAACAATTTTATCCTATCCAGTATACTTAGTTCATTTTCTGTGTTCTTTTCTTTAAAGTTGTGCAGACCTTTAACAACGTATATTATTATCTATAACAAAAAAGGAGAACATAACCCGATACCAAGTTGTCTGATCAGCATTAACTACTAAATTTCTAACTTTTGAGAACGCGCTTGTTAAAACGGGACGTGTACGGGGTTTTATGATAATACAAATTATGGTACAATCTGTAGTTATTTGTAAAACGCGGCCAAGGGCACAATAATGGAATTATATGTACTATCTTTCATAATGTTGTGTTATCAGCATTTTGTTTATATTGGAATTAGGTCGGCACGCATCAAAGCTTTCTAGATTCATGGCTCTTATTAAAGTATTGTTAAAACAATGTGGAAGTCTTCCACTTTATTTAGTATCCTACTTCTATTGAGTGCAAGTCCTTCTAACGTAGTAGAAAGAAACTTCTGGTCAGACCGACAAAGTGATAGCGACGTACGTTTTGTAATTTGGGATTGAAGTAAAATTTTCCTTAGTCGGCTTTAACGATATTAATATGTATGTAGGATTAAATGATATGAAAAAAAAACCTAATTATTAAAGAATCTACAGACTAACTATATTAATTTAGAGAATTACAAAATGCTAAATTGAAAGAAGTTAATTTAATTAAAAGAAAGTGAATGTTCTTAAAAAAATGTTTTCTTTTACTCAAGGGGAATTAAGTAAGCTTACAAAGTAAATACACTCGAATCTTAATATAAAAGTGAAAAGATTTAATTCTATTAAAATATTATTAAGCTGAGATTTTCCTTATAGATTTGGGCACGAAGAGATACTTAAATAATATTATTATTATATAGTGTTGGCACCTTTGATACAGGAAAATAATTTAATATCACTTCCCTGAATTATATTGAATGTTACGTTTATTAATAATGCGGTCAGGTAAAGTAGGTTTGTAGGAATATTTACTGACTACAATAAATAAATAATCCTCACACATTCACACAACGTCACCTAGTCCCAAACTAAGCAAAGCTTGTACTATGGGTACTAGACAACAGATAAACATACTTAAATACTTTACAATAATATAATAGTTGATGAATATGACTCTCAATTTCGGGGGTTCAAGTTATAGACATTTTAAATTGATTGAACATACCTAGGTGTTTGTAAAATTAAAAATAAGCGCGTATTAACTTTAACAAAGTAAATAAAATGTTTAATTATGCATATCAGTTGTCAAGTACTGATAAGATAAAGTATATTTTTACTGATAAGTCTACTAGACTGTATGGCGAAAGCAACCATTTATAGTTGCCTGTAAAAGGGTTCCCACAGTTAAAAAGACTAACTGCCAAGGCAACTAATATATGCGATGTTCCGCTGGCGAAATTATATGGAGCTCAGACCATGTCAAACACCTACTTTACCAGAACTGTTTCTACTGGGGAATTTCGAACTCATACAGCTCAGAAAGTATGCAAGGTTTCATGTAAACCCCGCTATTCAGGTATTTACATATTCCGTCGTGCCCTTAAGTATATAGATACGAGTATTGTACGTTTTCTATCGAACATGAATGCTGGCACTTTTAGAGTAGCTAAGTTCCTGACTAATTGTTAATGATTGCCATTGACTTGTTAAGAATAAAACTTAATTATGATGGCTTAAAAATGTACGAAAGAACGACTTATCGCATAGTTATGAATAAAAGTTATTTTGGAAGTAATTATCTGTTTTTTTAATGTATGTCCGTAATTAAGTATTATATCTTATTTGTTTTCTAAAGTTAAACAAAAATAATTGTTTTGTCATTTAGTAACGTATTCTCGTTATCATATCTCTCTAATTAATATAAACTAATGTTTTTATTTTCTATAACTCGTTTGTAGACTAAACACACTACTACTGGAAGTGATTATAAGAATCCGCGATTTGTCAATCATTTGTGATTTATTAAATTATTTCGCTGAATCAACGACCTAAAATGAGACCTATGACACGACTACTTGGCACTTCTCGCCAGTCGCTGTATTGAAGCTACAGCGGGTCCATCTCTACTATCTTTTTACTGTGACTGATAAAAGAAATATTCTAAAAAATACTTAGCTAATCTTATGGAAAAAGCTTACATGTTGCGCCGACCCCAAGTGAAAATTTAAAAAATAACTAATATAAAAATTAGCTAATCTTACCTAATCGTCAACTTCGCAGTTAACACTTTTCTACGTTGTAAATTCGCGAAGTAGGTAAATACCTACCGGAAATTCATAAATGCGTATAATCCGGCTAAAGTTTATGTTTTAGGCGGAAGGTAATCTCAACTCGACATAATCTCATACGAGTAGATAACTGCGTGACGTATGAGGAAGACTTGTCAATAATTTAAGATAGTAAGTACATATTCTTGAGGATTTTCTCCTCGCCCTTCACTCGTTCTGACATCATTATTATCTTCCGTATTACTTACTTTGTGATAATATTTGCGTTGATATAGAATACAATGTCACTGGTCCGAGGTTGCAATAGTTATGTATCAGATTGTGTTTTATTGGTTAATCTATTCCCTGTCCCGTGTATGAAACATTCACCTTGTTGTGCCATACGAGCAAGCGGACCACGTGATGCTTGGTAGCCGCCGCTCATGACTTGTGCAATACCAGAGTAAAGCCGCTAACCGCTGTCTACTTCTTTAGCCCACGGCTGTCGAAAAAGTAGAGAAAATGAATATTCGTAAATGTTATTCGTTCAAGGTAAACTTAAGATAAAACTCAATCTCTCTAGCCATTGTGGTACCGTTTTACCAAGCTCTTCTTCACCACTGCAGAAACGACCAATTAACACCAGGACAGGATCCCTTTCAGCTATTTATCGAGACTTTAAATAGACAGTTACTGTTATGATCATAAGTATGTAAATGTTGACAAAACTACATAAACAAGTACTTATGAAATCAAAGTGACGTCACAAATATATAATGATAAGTACATAACATCGAACAATATTTGTTATTTGCGAATATTTTCATACAAAACTGTTTGGTATTAACCAAACAGTTTTGTATGAAAATATACATACTGATACATAACTATTGCAACCTCGGACCAGTGACATTGTATTCTATATCAACGCAAATATTATCACAAAGTAACTATTAAGTTCGTATGAATTCTACGTAGAAGATCAAATGAATATTATCATCATCATCATAACAGCCCATTAATGTCCCACTACAGGGACAGGCCTCCTCCCGTGACGGAGGGATACTTGGCCTACTAATACCACGCTGGCCAGACGGATTGGTATAGGGTTTAATTTCAAGTTTTCCTTCTTTTTATTTCGTAAAGATAGTAGTTACGGTTGTTCCCTTAGTCGGTTTTTACGACACCCATGGGATGAGATGGGGTGGTAACATATTGTATTCTTACTCAGTCACCACACGGATAATATTATCATGAGTAAGTTAAATTGATCATCGGGCTTTCCCCTGACGGTTTCGTAGGAGAATGGCGACAGGTGACATCCTAACATTTTATTAACTATTTTACTGTATTACTTTAATGTGTGTAGTAGATAACTATTGATTTTAAACCATACTTACTCTATTTACATAATATATATTTATATATGTGTGACCACTGTGTATTATCATCATAACAGCCCATTAATGTCCCACTTCAGGGGTGGGCCTTATCCCGTGACGGAGAGATACTTGGCCTACTAATACCACGCTGGCCAAACGGATTGGTATAGGGTTTAATTTCAAGTTTTCCTTCTTTTTATTACGTAAAGATAATATTAACGGATAGTCCCTTAGTCGGTTTTTACGACACCCATGGGATGAGATGGGGTGGTGACATAATATTGTATTCTTACTCCGTCACCACACGGATAACACTGTGTACATATTATATGCTGTTAACCAATTCTGAGAAGCTAGGTATATAAAGGTGTGAGGTTTCCACTTTTGTGTAATTCAACAATCGAATATGTTTTCCCAGACTAACATCGCTTGCTAACCAGTTTCAAATGAAGACCAGTGACAGTTATTATTATTAGTAAGTGCTTTATTACAATATATAAATATTTAAACAAAATTTATGAGAGTTATGTTTTTGCAAGACTATGCTGTTGCTCATGGCTTAAGCAGTCATACTTAGTTGTAGGAAAATAGGTCGATTAGTCCTATCCCAAATAATAATTTACTTACTTTAAAAAGACGCTCAAATGCTTGTTGTAATCATAATTATTATTAATTTATTATCACAGGGAGTGGTGTCCATTCTCAGCTAAGTCTTAAAAGCTGCTATAACACTAAATAACTGTAATATTAATGTTGAAAGTGCTTCTACAAAGTAGCTTGAGGTATAACTGTAGGGACAAGGTGGTTCCTTGACCTACTGACTACGGGAACAAGCCCTAGAGGCCTCCGTGAAGGTTCTACATTAGTCTGAAGATATATGCTTTAAAGTGTATTAAGTCTAAAGTTTGACCATGAAGATAGCCACGTTTTATACTATTTTTGTGTAGAAGAAAGTCGGCTGTGTACGTAGTATTAGACCGTGAAGATGTAGCCGCGGCTATTAAGGTTAACGTGTAGTGTGTGTGACGTGTGTGGTAATCCTAGGTATGTATAATGTGATAATAATATTATAACATTTTTGAAATCGCAGCATGGAGAAACGATAATTACAAGAATACTATCCGAATTCATTCAGTGGTTGTGGCCAGTGTGGTATAAGTACCTATACCAAGCTTTTTCTGACCTTGAGGCTTATTCCTGCAGTGGGATTATAATGGGGTTAGAACGTTTTTCACGTACTGGTAGCCTAATCAAAGAGGATGAAGGAAGAAAATGTAAAGGGATTTATCGAATCCTAAAAAAACGTAAGAGTAAGAGTAAAATGAAATAATACTATAGCCTTATGGAACCGACGACGTATGTATGAAAATAATAGTTGTATAAATATAATTATAATAATAATAGACAAGTTTGTAAGGATCGTAAGTGAATGACACTCAGCAATCTCTGTATATACCCATGGAACATGGCGTGAGGTTATGTGTGTGAGTGTTTATGTGGTATTTTACTGTATTATGTTTGTTTTTTTTTCTTAATGTTTTTGTGTGTACCTGCTTCTGTGTAATTTGTTTGAATAAATGTTTTCTTTCTTTCTTTCTTTATCACCGAAACGATAAAAAAATCGATCTACGTCATATTTGTATACGAAAAAACTTATCTTAATAATATAGTTAATATCGTTCGCTTTCATTTCCTAATCTTGAGGGAAATAAGTTTGACGTCACTGTTCGTAACTTATCCTGGTGGTTAAGTATGAGGTATGGGAAACCCTGCCGTCTCGTCCGCTATACGGTGTAATACGTCACAATTTAATATTACGCTACTTAGTTTCCTGTTCTCTTGTGTGATGACCTACGTGTATGGTAGCATGTCGCCTTTAATATAGGTAGCTTTTAGACCTCTTTTTGGAAGTTGGACTGCGTCAGAAGGAGGGTTATGATTTCCGAGAGTATGTATAATTGTTTGACAAGCTCTGTTCTAGATTAGGCTTTGTATGAAAGGCTCCAAATAAATTATAATATTTAGGTATACATGTACAATTATTACTGCATAGTGTTTTTTAATTTTTAATCTTATTATACATATAATTAATACGTAACATTACATACTTATGTCACTACTGATAACAATAAAATTGTAATTTTCAATTAACGTTGTACGAGTAATTAATAATTGTAACTCGTAATTGGCAAGTTTTATGAATACATACTTATTTACAATTAGATATATCACGAATCCTGATCATAAGTATTTTTATGTATAGAGTGATGAGCTGGAAATACTGATAATATTATTCTACGTCTAATATGCGAATATATAAAGTTGTAAATAAATGTATCTGAGCTGTTATCTTAAAGATACGAAGAATGTCGAAGAAGCAAAACAGTTTTGTAGAGATTGTAGTACATGGCCTGTGACATGGCGCTCAGTACTTTCTGCTTAACCTCGTGTGAATAAGTCGTTAGGTTATATTTGTATGATCATAAATCCTAATAATATTTTAACTAATATTTTAGACAAATGTTTTTATTAGTATTTAGTGCTTCACAAGATAGAACAAAGAATGTTAAAAAAAAGATATTTAAAAGGGTTAAATTGAAATATTTGGGCTTACGAGCAATTTATTAAATTCTATTTTTATAACAGTAGTAGACTCTTAGATTCTATAATTATCGAATCTGTCTACTGAGTTTCCTTACAAAAGAAGTGTTTACAGTATCTTATAATAATAAATTTCGTCGAGTACATTAGAGAAGGTCCCTAGGTGAAGAAGTCTTGACATTTAGGAAAATTGCTTCACTAAATAGAAAATAAATTATACAATGTTGTGTAATTTGCTCTCAAGTTACGAAAAGATTGTATTTCTTTTGAACTTAGGAAAATTGAATTAATTTTAATACTGTGTGAATTTAATAATTAAATATGTACAACAAAACACTAATATAATTAAAAAAAACTGTAACTATTACAAATATATTACCAAGGTCTAAACAGAACAAAGAATAGTATTTTCTAATCATTTAAAAAAATAATAATTAGGGTGATACGTCAAATGAAACATTATAATCGAGATATATTGTATATTTAAAAGATTACGATTTTAGAATAGTTTTATATTTTTTATAGCGCGATATTTGTTTGCGACTAATCCTTCTGTTTGCAAACGTAGTGTAGGACGCCCCCCAGCTAGGTGGACCGACGACCTTTAAAAGGTCTCTAGGTGAGACTGGATGCGGAAGGCGCAGGACCGAGTTCTGTGGCGCGTGTTGGGAAAGGCCTATGTCCAGATGATGAATCCTTCTGAATACTAAGCATGGTTCAATACGCTCACATAAATATTGGGTTAGTTTGAATAGATTAATATCATTTATCTACTACAACAGCTCTATTCATAAAAATGGGTTACTAAAACTTTGTGTTCTCATTGAGATAATGTATAGTTACCAACGCCTACTGAATTATAATTTATTCTTTTTCGTGTATAGCCACCAGTGACATGATCTAATTCTTACCAAATGAGTCTGTAGTGTAACTGCGTCACGGAGGTATAATAAATAAGGTTATATAAGAGAATTAGTCCAGGGACGAGCCAGCCAATATTACCTGAATTGGGTTAAGGCGAAGGTGAAGGACGCTTCATTTTTATTATTGGTTATAAATTTAGTTGGCAATCTGTTTGCGATGGCCAACCAAGATGTCGTAATAAAGTTAAGATTGATACTAAGTTGGAATTCGATTTTAGTGCTGCAGAAATAAAAGTTGTAGTGGTGGGTTTTTATCAAATTTACTAGGTAAATTACTTATACCTAGGCTTTTCATTTTGGGTTATTATGTGCGTGTTTGTATTTTTTTTATAAACTTCTTAATCTCATCCTATAGTCCATATAATTTCAAAGTGAACTTCTGCAGTAAGGAAAGAGGCCTGCCGCGGGGACTTTTATAAACATTAAATAAATAAAAGGACACAACAACGTTTTGCTTGGCAATCGAAACCGCGACCTCTTGCAGGGCACCGCGATCGCTTTCCTACCAGAACAGATTCAATTAATAAATACGATGGCCATGTAGCTTCCCTCGCTCACCTACGAGTACTAACATGTGGTTTACTCAACATTCTTTATTGATAACTATGAGTGAGGTTCTCCGTGTGGTGACGGAGTAAGATTACAATATGTCACCACTCTATGTCATCCCATGGGTGTCGTAAAAACTGACTAAGGGACTATCCGTGAATATTATCTTTACAAAATAAAAAGAAGGAAAACTTGAAATTAAACCCTCTACCAATCCGTCTGGCCAGCGTGGTATTAGTAGGCCAGGTATCCCTCCCTCACGGGAGGAGGCCCGTCCCTGCAGTGAGACATTGATGGGCTGTTATGATAATGATGAGTCAGGTTTATGACGAATAAACTTCATTACATCTATAAGATATTTTAACGAGATCCATAAACGTTTGGCAGGGCAGTGACCTCAAGGCCCAAAAGCAAATGCGGTTTACATCCCTTGTATTGTAAAGCGTAGGTAAATACGAGTAGGTACTTCTTTGTTTGTAGGTCAAAATATATTAATCCTAAGTAAATGTTAGCTTATCCGATACAAAACAATAATTAATTAAATATGTACGATGTTTGTTTAAGGAGGGTTTGTCTATCAAATCCCATAAGATCCAAGTTTGTACCTTTCATTAATTTATTAGTGTTTCTATTTACCTAGTAGGAGTTGCGTATACAATCAATAAACTATAGCTTGTACTGGGATATATACTAGACAACGGATAAATACTACTAAAACGTTTTTTTTGTAAATACATACACACTTTTACCTAGATTATATTCAGACCTATGGAAAAATTCAGTTTTTAAATCCATTACTTCTTTGCAGAAGTTATAACACTGCGCCACAGAGGTCGTTTATAGTACTATATTTTGATTGATTGGCACTTATATTACTGCTATGGTGTTATAGTTAAATAAATTAAGAAAATAAATAGAATTAACAATTTAAAATGTCAGTTTTAGAGGTGAACGACTAGATTAGAGCATCTTAATGAAATCGTCTTAGTAACAGAAGTATTGGTTTACCAGACAAACTGAAATGTAATTGTTTAAATATATTAAATGTTCATTGAGATTAATTGTGTTGTTTACTTATGTTTAGAAGGCGAGGTAATGAAGAGACAAGGTTCTTTAACGTTTTAATACTGTTTGTATTTTCTTAATTAAAGTCTGATTTCTGTTTGTAGGGATTTATAAACTACAAGTGCCCTCTAGACCGACGACCTTTGAGGAGTGCCCAGAAATGGCTGGATAAGAAGAGCAGAGGAAAGGAGTTCAGCGAACTTGGAGAGGCCTAATGTCTCACAGTAAGAGATAAAGAGAGAGACGTTATAGAGTCTGTGATACCATTTACTTTGCCGAAGATGCAATGAAACTGCCACACGATAGTCCAGTAAAGAAGCAGAATTACATAATAGACATTTGTTCGCCTTAATAAGAAACTCTCAAAAGTTATGTTTTCCCTGTTTTTCCAATATTTGAAGTAAAACTTTAGGGTCTAAAGGTTCTAGAGTGGCGACCCCTTACCGGAAACCGCAGTATGTACTGAGTGCGCAGACCTCTTTATGAGTTCAATCGCCGATTTGTAAATCTTGATCTTAGAAAAGAACAGTGAAAAATGTAAATATTTGAAGGAGGCATTGTTACGGTTATGATGAAAGCCCTTTTTTTACTTAATGGGTGTTGTAAAGTGTAATAAAAGGTTACAAATTTGTAATGGAAATATCTGTAATGATTGGGCTTGCGACTATATCCAGTAAATGTGATAAAAGTAGATCTGTCTTTTTTGTGATAGGTATAAGTACGTTTATAAACTTAAAAATCATTCATATAAATGAAAGAAAATATTCATGTTCTTACTACACTAGTTATAATAATGTACTAGTTTATGTTAATTTCGTAAAAATAGATTATTTAATTAATGTATAAAGTGAACTCTCGCTTTCATAGTACAAACCTTCCACGGTTTAAGCGAGCGATAATGTGAAGAAAATTGTGTTATCTTGAAATGTATTATTCAATAAATAAAAAAAAAGTATGAATTTCCATATTATTCTTCTTTTCGTTAAGTTTCCAACCTGCCGTTAAGTTAGATACAAACCTATTGTGAATTCTTCAAACCGCCTATAGTTCTCCGATGTGGCCTAACGACTGTGTCAGTAAACAAAACCAAAGCAACCTTTTATATTATACTAGCTGACCCGTGCCTACTTCGTTGGGCGGCGAAAAAAACGTATCACTTTATTTTAACATATTTCATTACTGCTACTCATTCATTACTGATACTATATTATAGCCTATGACACTCCCCGATAAATGGACTATTCAACACAGAAAGAATTTTTTAAATCGGTTCAGTAGATCCAAAGATTACCCCCTACAACTTCACAAACACACAAGCTTTACCTCTTTATAATATTATTATGTATAGATATAGATTTATTGATAACATACTTCTTCTACATATCAAAAAACAAAAAACTATTTTTAGCAAATACAGTCTAGCTACTAAGATGTTTTTGTGACACTGATAATGTGTAAAATAATGTAAATGAACAAACTAAATACATATAATAAATTGATAGTAAAAATTTGTTAAATTTCATCGTTTAGCGTAAACAAGGACGTAAGAGAACTAATGACGCTAATAAAACATAAATCTACACTTTACAACTGTTTCTTTACGTATATGGTAGTCGTAAAAACTGAAATTATTTTTGTTAGTTTAAGATTTAATTGTGATTGTAAATGCAAGCAAGTGCTCTGGTGGCAAAGAGGTCGTGTAAACGGCTGCCGTGCTTGAGATTGCGGGTTTGAATTCTACGCAAGATATTTGTGTTCATCATAACAACCCATTAATGTCCCACTGCAGGTACGGGCCTCCTCTAGTGCCGGAGGGATTCTTGGCTTACTAATACCACGCTGGCCAAACGGATTGGTATAGGGTTTAATTTCAAGTTTTGCTTATTTTTATTACGTAAAGATAATATTCACGGATAGTCCCTTAGTCGATTTTTACGACACCCATAGGATGAGATGGGGTGGTGACATACTCCGTCACCACACGGAGATATTTGAATTATCTACAAATTATTATCTTAAGGCTTAATTAATATTTTTGTGTCCGTTAAATTTATTATAACTGTTGCTTTACGTCAATGGTGCTCATAAAAATAAAAAATATTTTTATGTTATTTTAGTTACTTAAATAGTTAATAGAACTATGGGTAACCCATCCCCATTTAAGCAAGACTTATGGTTTTCACCACTCTATGAGATCTTATAAGGAGCTCAATCAATCGTGGCAATTCTTAATATGAGTATTTATGAGTGGTAGAGTCACGCTGTTTACAACATCAATAGAACCAATATGTATGATATGACTGACTGACCAAAATACATATGATTATACTACACTACTATACTATTATGATTAGATTTCACGTGTAAAAAAATTAAGGTAAAAAAGTTGAGAGTAAAAGAAGTAAATTCAATACCGGTCATATTTTATAAAACTAATCTAGTCACCAAAAAAGGCCTTGTCAACATAGATATTTTCTTTCACTTATAATTTGTTGAAAGGTTTTCGTCAAGAACATTTTTTTATTTAATATCTACGTTTTAGTAACAAAACACAAAAAAGCCTAAAAGAAAATATTTATTACAATTTTCACAACTATTTTTTACCTCTTAATTGAATTACTCTGACATTTAAAAAGGACCTCTTTGTGAACAACCCTTCTGAATCCATTTAGTTGATTATGATTTTCGCTTTTTGCAAATATGATTATCGAGCAATCAAAAATGCCACAGAGCGTTCCCTAAAGTCCATGTTACTATACGCAATTATTTTATAAAGAGCTTTATCATAACCCGTAGAGGGTGTATTGCAAGGGGGTGACAGAGGAGGGGCGGGGGGAGTTTATGTTGTGTAGGAGAGCGTGTCGAGTGAGCGGCCGGCGATCCTCCCAACATTCCCTCAGTGAGTGCCACGGAGGAAACACGCTTGTTCGTTGTCAAAGTGTGCTCGCACGCGTTATCGTAAATATTATTTATAATTCATCAGTGCTGAAGATGGTGCTTTCTGACTTTTTGACGGAGACTCGGAGGCGTTGGTTGAAGGTAAGCTATTATTATTAATTTTGAAGTTTATTTCAGTAATTAATTAACTTTTGTTTATTAATTTTACTATTAATTGCAATTATTTAATTTCAATGTCATGTTTTCTTTTTACCATATTAGCAATTATTGTTTTGTATAAATAAAGAGTTGCTAATAATAGTATATTGTGTGCCCTACCGACTAATAGCGTGACTCTATAAATATTTATTTTTAATAGTTTAGTTATTCGGAGCATTGACGCACATACACAGCACAGCTATAAACATATACGATTTACATAATTGACATTTTTATCATATTGTTTGTATGAGCAGAACATTTTGTTATGTTTTTATATTTTGTGCGACATTCGCATTCTTAGCATTCCATTATTTTTTCACTTTGTTATTTGTTTAATATATTGTACACACAGCAACACATCAAGTTAAACATCTTCATTAGAAATTGTGTCTTATTTCAAGGTATTAAGGTACATGAGTGTCTAGCTTGATTAGTTGCTGTGTGTACGAGTTTAGTTTTTTGCTAATAGAGATAACTCATTAAAGTAGTATAAGCACCTTTTAACTAAGATTGTGAAAGTTACTGGTAACTACTTAAATCTTAGTTTGAAGACCTTAAACTATTGGGTTATTTGGATTGCTAAAAATAGATACTTAAATAGCCAGCCCAAAACTATGACTAGGGAGATAAGTTTATTGGAGGCTAATGTCAGGACATAATTGAACAATTTTCTTAGGTGTTATTTATACTATACCATATACATAGGTACTACCTATGAATGTAAAACATTCCGATACAGCATGAACATAGATCTTTTTTTAATATCTGTGAGTTTAAGCCTGGTATATTTAAAATTATCAGCATCCGGATAAACTCTACATAGTAGAAATTTATAAGTAGCGAAATTATAAAAGCGATTATATTAGAGGCCGATTGTTAGTAGCTGATATGCATTCATATTCAGCCTGGAATTGTAGTATAATTTTCTCTCCATAAATGATAAGTTTCCGTCGCCATTTAAAAACCATAACGACAAAGAAACATAAGACATTATATTTTAAAAATAGTCATTTTACGCTAATTTTTCACACTTTACTTCATTTTTCTTATAAGTACTTGCTATGTATTGTGTATTTAACAATACTATCTTCATATGAACACAATGTGCGTATGGACAAACAATACGTAACGTGTGTAGTTAACTATCGTAGTAACGTTACACACACCCACGAGTGATGTAACGGTTAGATAACTATGTACCTTCGTTATCTTTGTACGTGATTAGGAGTTACTATTTGTGTAGTTGTTGATTTGTTTGTAGTTAGGGATAGGGGACTACATGAAGTAAGAAACAATTGAAAGTTGTAGTAGTTACTGCTACTTAGTACTTGACAATTGTTTAATAAGAACTAGTTTAAGTATATGAATGGAGTGCCTCCTACAGCTACGGAGATATAATTGACTTACTTACGGTTTTAAATTAAGTATTTTTGCTGGAGATAATAATACACCTACTTTTATATTCTTTACTCATTTACATAACGTAAACTAATCGCAAACAAAACAGAGATTGTACTATTGACAACATACCTAAGTATATACTTTTTTTGGAAACACATTCATATTATAATATCTATTATGTTTCCCTTAGTCGACGTTCACGATACTCTTTAGATGTGGTAATGAGAATACATGGTTACTTTTTGCCCTGTCATCTAACGAATCTATATAAATACTATAATTGTAGAAAAGTATACACAAGACATCGGATGTTTTACTAACTTATTGTTATTTGACCCAACAAGGACTTTATATTCAAAAGAAAACTTTAAATTGAAGGAAATAAGAGTCAATTTTATAATTCATGGTTCATTTAACATGTTGTATTAGTAATGATAATTCTAAACATGATGTTTTGTTAACATGTGACGTCACAGTAGCGCTAGCGACACACCTCCGACAATAACATCGACCAATATTGTCTATGTGTCCGCTAAATAGTTATATTTTATTTTGCGTAGATATTGAAGATTTTGTTAGTTTATTAAAACGTGTTAATCTTTAAAACTACGTCTTTTAAACTACTTTAGATTCGTTATTGTTTTTGTTCATGATAGCCCATTTTGAGGAAGCTGTAGTTAATAGACTAACCCCCGGTTTCTGAATGACTGATCAAGTAAAAATCAACTAATCAAGTGTCAAAACTCGTGTCAACACAAGACAAGAGTTTTTACTTGATTTTTTTTTAGTTTTGATTTGATTTTAGTTGTGACTTGATTTTTACTTGATCAGTCATTCGGTTACCAGGGGTAAGTATGTTTCTATTGATCTCAAATTAACGCTGTGTAAATGCTAGCAACGTTAGTTAACATGATAAGTTATAAACTGACTTCACTTCGTTGCCATTACTTTGTTTGTCTGGCTAAATAATATTCACACTTAGTTCAAATGATCCGATCTCATAGGAATGAGAGCACACGTGTGTAGGAAGACTGCTCTATAGTTGACATTAGTTTTAGAATATTTTACATACATCATCATAACAGCTCATTAATGTCCCACTGCAGGGACGGGCCTCCTCCCGTGACGGAGGGGTACTTGGCCTACTTATACCACGCTGGCCAAACGGATTGGTATAGGGTTTAATTTCAAGTTTTCCTTCTTTTTACACATACATAAATAACTTTAACTTGAACATAAATGATGCAGTATTTAGGTACTCTACACTGTGTACCTACGTTCGATTTGCCAACAATTTATTCATGTTACAAAACGGACACTAAAGAACAAAAAGGAGAGAAGTAGTTTTCTAGAATTATTTATTATGAACTGCTGTATCCCTGCTCTTTTTGTTTTGTGGACTGTTTATTGCCAAGTCGGCTAAGTTAAATAACAGAGAGAATCTGGTATGTTTTAAAATAACACAACTTTATGTTGAATTATTTTCTTTTATACTTTTAGCTGGGAATTAATATTGGCAATTTTTTTAAAGCTTTTATTATAATAGTCCATTGGTAATAAATTAGAAATTATTTTCTTGATTATTTCAGACAAATATATTCCAGACAAATATATTTACAATATGAAGTGTGTTTAAACCATTCTAATTATAAATGTTGTTATAGTTAGGTATCACTTGATAAGAACAAGTACCTATGTGATGTTTTCATACACGATATATTCTCTTTAAATACGTTTTTATCTTATTTACATAAAATATATAAATCTTTTTTTAAATCTGTAAATGAAGTTAGTTTTTTTATTTTTGGTCACTTGTAATTTGTCGAAGAATACAAAACCCATCTCATAAAAGTCTCGGTATTTCGCTAAATTTGGTAAGGTCGTATTTATCTTATGCACTATCAACCTATGACAACATTTATTGACAAATTACTACAAGTCTATTTCAAATCCCAGCGATTAAAAACACAATCAAAATTTGATAAAGTAATATCAATTATCATAGATATTCGAGAATCATTTGCAATAATTCTTTAAGAAATATTGTAATAATATAAAATGTAATATTATGTCATTTAATATTTCATATATTACATGTACGTAATAACTAATCAGAAATCTGTGTGGTTATAGAGTTAAATTACGTGATGTCAACACCCTGTCTCATTTCAAGTATGTCGTAATAGCCGACCAAGGTAAACACAGTTGACATATAACACAGTCCAAATTCTGACTAATAAAACTACCAATCCGTCTAGCCAGTGTGGTATTACTACACGAAGTTCCTCAATGACTACAAGAGGCCGGTCCCTGCAATGCAATACACAATACAAGTCGGCGGTCGCAGGTCTTATTCTACTGCCGAAAATTGATCGAGCGTTCGTGTAATACCTGCAAAAGTCTATGGGAAACTTTTGAACTAATAATTTTTCAGTGATGACAAATATTTTTTCATATTTTCTTATTTTTGGGCTTGTATTCAGCCCGAGATCTAACCAATGGTGTATCATGCTAGGCTTTATCTATCGCCAATGTCTCAAAATAGATAGGACAAAACTTTTACGGTGCCAAAATGTGGTAGAATGATCTCGCTTCGGTCATCAATAATGGACTATAGTAATAAATTAAAATATACTTCGACAGTTATATAGAGTGTTCGTAGAAAGCTCATAACAAAGTTATCAGTTGACATGGCCAGGCAGTCTGCGGTCTAACTACTAGCTATACAACTGTACACGGTTCAAAGTTGAGTAGGGAACCTGATTACACTGCAGTTGCTATCAGCGAGTGATTTATGTGTACTAGTATATAACTAGGTTATTTAGGCACATAATGTTGATGTACTTTGTACAAACAATGGGTATTGGAAGTTATTTTTATGTTTGTTTTTCCCGATGATTAGACTATGATTCAGTAAGCTAGTATTATTATAATAATTTTAGTTTATTAATGTGACATTTTAGAACACAGCGGTATCTAATGATTGTCCTGAGGCTTATTCTTATTGTTTCTTTATATTAAGTATTATGCATCTGGAAATACTCCATTTGGATGACTTCATGGACATTTTTTAAATCTCTACTATCCGCGATCTTTGTTTTTGGATTATAAGTAGGTATTTACGCTTTCCATCAAATTCGAAGCGATAATCGCTGTATCTAAATTCAACTCTACTAAACTAACTAACTAATATGTATCATGACTAAACAAACATCCAAAACTATGATTATAAAGCAATTTACCTCAAAGTAATATTTACTTTATGTTATTTACAAAAGAAATCAATTTTGACTTGATGATTGATTTGAAAATTTAGTAAATACTCTGTCGGTTTACAGAAGGTAATAAATGTTATTGGAAGTACTTTAAATTAATATTTCCTACTAAATATGCTTTACAGTAAAATATAGTGAAAATGTTTTACGCATTTTTCGTCGTATTGTATTTCTAGGTAGTGGTACTCAATTTATGTTAATATCATTGATATAGGTAACTGTTACAGTTTTGTGTACATTTTTTCATCAAAAATAATTTATTTGATGTCTACATCAGTCGATATATCTCTACCAAAGAAGAATAACTTGACGCTGAACACAATATTAACTCGTGTCTTCTACACGACAGGTTTCCATTCTCTTAGTATTTATTCCGTACTAGCTTTTGCCCGCGGCTTCGCTCGCGTTAAATTCGAAGTGGGGGTTTAGAAAGGGGCAAAAAGCCTATGTTAATCTCCATCCCTTCAACTATCTCCACTTAAAAAATCACGTCACTTTCCCATTTATAACTATTAGTATGGATAAGTCAAAAAAGTAACTATACTATTAAATTTAATTATTTGGCCAACAGAATAAATCTTAAGTAACTAGTAATATAGTTCGAAATATTTATTACTTTAATAGATAAGATATTAATATTATTTCTTAATAACACTTCGGAGTATTTTGTAACACATTTTGCGTATTTCACTCAAGTTGAAATCATTTCATTATGGAAAAATCTCTTTATTTATATACATAATATAATATATAACTTTATCAATTTAATCAGTTCGTAGAAATTGCCAACATGTTTTTCATAATATTGAAAGTTGCGACGCACAACTCCTACGTAATTTTAGTTATGGAAATGTACCAAAAATTTTGTCTATGAATATTATATTTTAGTAAAATTATAATATTATTGTTAATGAATGCTTTAACTTTTTGATATGATAACAGAGGATAAGGTGGTAATATATACTTTATATGTGATGAGTAACATGTTATTTTACATCAAATAAAGTAGGGCTTGCGTGTAATGACTGGGATGGTTACAATCTGAATCAAAACTGCCTCTGTAGCAATGTTGTCGTGTATGTCATGCTGGCGTGTGACCCACAAATTATTGTGTTGAGTCGTTAACTTCGTGCCTGTAAAAATCCCTGGCACACAGAGCCCTATCCTTAGTGCGGGAGGTGTCTTATCCGACTAAGAAAAAGTTTTAGATGATATTTATGAAAACAAAATAAAGCAAGTTTAGACCTACTTAGTGTTGTTACAAGCTTTATTTTCTCTCCATCACTGAAGTGCAGATAACGAGTGCCTGCAGAGGAACATGATGATATTCATGCCAACACAAAGTGACTTGTGTTGTAGTTTCTACACTAATGGCAAGTTGTTAAGCAGTCAGTTAAATAACAATATGGGAGACATGTTAATTACTTGTGCGCCTACGTGTTTATCATTAAAATAGGTGCTTGTTGACTAAAGTTCTTATCAGCACATTAACGTCACACTCTGTAGAAAGGTATCACGTTAGCCAGTTACTCTTGCTCACCAGGTAGGTAGTCTGCTTTAGTAGATCTTTATTGTATTCAATTTATTAAGCTTCTAAAATTTATTTATTTTCTTGTACAAATCCAAAAAGTTGTATTAAATGCCTGAAGACATTACGTATCAAATACTAGTTAACATCATCTTCGCTTCGTTAACTCCAAACTAAACAAACCATGTAAAAACATTAACATTATATCCCCTACTAAAAGCGCCGCTAGTTGACTACATGTGCGAATTACTGAGTAACGTTAGTTAGTAGGGTGGGCAGGTGCGCGCGCGTCGCTTACCCTACGTTCCCACGCACATAAACATGTGACTACCAGTGACTTACTGACGACTGTGTTTATAGTTTTTTTTTGTATTAGCACTGTCTTTTATTTTAATGTGATGATATTGATCACGTAAATACTATTGATATAAAGTATCCCCGTCCCTGCAGTGGGACATTAATGGGCTGTTATGATGAAGTATGCTAATTATGTTGTTTTACACTATCGCCTTATTTCCTTCTTTCTAACATAACAGCTAAATTTTGATAGCCTCCTTTTTTTGTTTTAGCATTTTATCATCATCGTAATAGCCTATACGTGTTTCACATCAGGATATTTCGTGTACCTTGACTGAGTGGTCGGATTGGTATAGGGTTATCATCTCTTTTAGTTGGATTTTAGAACACCTTTGGAAAAAGCTAGTGGTGACTTATCATAACACCCATTAATGTCCCACTGCAGGGACGGGCCTTCTCCCGTGACGGGACTTACTTGTATAGTATTCTTCACTACACTAAGCTTTAATAAGCACGTTAATACAAAGGCAACCAGTAGACCGTAGCATATAAAACGGTTTCTACAGTAACAGCCGTAACTAAAGATATGTCGTTGTGATGTTTATGCAAATAACTGTAGTAAAGTAACAGGTGCGCACTCGCCACCCACCCCACATTCCCACGGTACTAAGCAGGGTTGTCCACGCTATCAACAAATTCGTAATGTAACTCTAAATAAGTCATTTACCTACATTATTTTAACTGCAACTTTGTCAGTACGTCGTTCATACTGACTCTTTCGCCTTTCGCAGTGCAGGTATCTGGTTCATGTCTATTGTTTTACTATTGTGTCTGCAGGCAACACTGTTGAAAGGTTAACACAAGACAATTTTTAGTTGTTCGTACAAATAATAATTACATTGCGTGAAATTCCCAACTTGGCAGCCGATGGCTTTACCACCCAGACGATCAAATTATTACCTATAGAGACTCAAGGAAAATAATTTAATTATTAGTAAATGAAACTTAATTCAAAGAACAATATGGTTTTATCTGTTGCGGTTTTACTTGCGTATAAAATGACGTTTTGTTTTCCTTGAGTGAATATTTAGGAAAGGCACACATCTCATAGAAGAGAAACACGTAAATAATTGTGTACTGTAACTGTTGTTTTATTATTACGAGTTGAACTGCCTCATTAGCTGCAGTGGACAAGGTCGCGGGTTCGAAACCCTCGCAGGACAATTATAATTATGTGTGATTAAAAAGTTCTTTTTCCTGAGTTTAAAGTTCTTTGTGTCCGTTAAATTTAAGTTTTTAAAAGTCCCCGCAACACAATGCATGATCCCTAGTGCGCGAGTTGGCTTTTTTAATAAATTCCTTAAAAATAAATAAAAATGAAAGATTTTAACGTAAATAATATACTAGGTACGTGCCTAAACGTATCCGTGTCCGTGACGTGAGAGATACTGAAGTAGAGATAACAGCGCCTTGACCCTAATAAGAGTGTTATCAACCATAATCGTGTATTGCGCTTTATTTACTTTTGCCAAATATTCGTTTAGTCTTGGAGTAGTGTACCTAATTATATCCGCCATTTGTTTTTTGCTAATAGTTTTTATGGTAAAATATTTTCCGTGTATTAAAGGATAAAATATACAATGTATTGTCAGTACCTAGGTGTCGCAGAAGTTGATTATAATAAAAGTAATAGGTATATTTAAAAATTCTCTACTCTAAGAACGAATTTCGTTATTAATCCTTTATTTCTGAATAGGTTGATTTGGAAATTAAAAAATCCATCATCAAATTAGTTTGAGGTACTTAATTGTGGTATGTGACAGTATAATCTAACATCAAAACTTATATACGTATAGATGCTGTTTGTTGCTAACCCCTCAAACATACCCCTCCAACAGAAAATCAATCGTAATTCATTAGATAATAACGCTAATCATTACAAAGTGATGTGAGTACATTAATATGTAAGACATCAACAGGAAGAGATAAGTTCTATTCTCGTTCTAGATAGTGTTGCACTTGTGTCGTGCCGTATAAGGTTGGACATTTATTATAATTAATTATTGCAGTAATATACATGTTTGTAATTTTTATCATTACCTTAAAAAAGGTAGCAACTTACGAGGTGTATGTAGACAGCATAGTTATTTTAATTTTACTACAACTAAATTGTGCAATTATGTTTTTAAGTAAAAATCTATGTTAGTTCTTTATAGAACATCACATACATAATAACTTTTGTCCTGATAGTATTAGATATATTAGATAATTCGTCACGTTTGGTTTAACATAATGACTCGACACTGACATGACATGATCGCAAATACTATTTAAATTTTCTTATAAATTAGTGTGACAATAGTTAAATAACTTAATTAGGTGGGTTATCTAAGTGATCGCTCTAATTATGTTATCAATTTCTATATTTATATTATACCTACTAATGCATCTATGTTACATAAATACGAAGTAGATTATTATAATTAATTTGTGACAATTAATTTATCGATGATTTATCTCACTGAGATAACAAGATTGTATTAAACTAACTCAGTCGGTCAATAAACTAAGCCATGCGCTAAATAATAATACTAGTAACTATCTCGCTAATATGTAGATACATGTAATAGGAAACTTGTAATAATACCTAGCTCTCATTAAAGCACACACAATAGTTTACATTTAAGTCAAATAAACGCTGTAAACGTTGTACCGTAAATAATAATATAGAAGTACAGGGTATCTACAAAAAGGGTAGGTACAAAAAGGGGAGCACCATAGGTATTTAGTCAAAGTGTCCAGCCACCAAATGGCTGCTTCCATTGTTCACCGGACACTAGTTACCTAGGACTCTTTAAAAAAAAAGATTTTCTACGCTTCACAAATTTTTGACTTAAATAAACCTTGATTTCTTTTCTGTTAATTAATTTTGTGTCAATGATATCACCATGACGACACAGGGTCTAACTTATGAGATTAATGTTTAAATATTTATTTTAATATGGCATGTTACTAGGTACGTAAGTAAAATTTAAAAATGTCACGGTCGACTATTTAATCAGAGCACTAAATGTGAAATGGAAAATTTGTTGTCATGTTTAATAACTTTATCAACATTAAAAAGGTAAATATTTCGAGGTTTCTATTATGTTTATTCGCGTCACAACACCACCATCGTCATCTCAGATGCATGACGTCAGAGCCGCGAGGCCTTTCCCATTCGTTTTCATAGAATATAATTTGACGTTCAAATTCAATTGTTTGCCTTATGACCCTCGCGTGCGGTAAACATTACTTACTCAAATATTTAGTTAAGTAAATATATGTATACTAGGTTTATATCTAGTTGCCAGTCAGGCTATTTTGAGGTAATTTTATTGTTTGCTATAGTACGTGTCATATTCGTTCACAGTCTGTTCATTTCATTGTTTGGTTTTCCAAATACCATAAAGAAATATTGATCAGAGCAACTAGCCAAACCGACCTTTTATGGCAAAGGATTTAAATTATTGTTTGGCTTGCATCCGTTGCCAAGAAATGTCTGGAATGTATTCACAGTTTCCATCTGA
This sequence comes from Schrankia costaestrigalis, assembly GCA_905475405.1. Taxonomy (NCBI): domain Eukaryota; kingdom Metazoa; phylum Arthropoda; class Insecta; order Lepidoptera; family Erebidae; genus Schrankia; species Schrankia costaestrigalis. The sequence goes on from FR997827.1 coordinate 962,448, forward strand.
TTTAATAAAGTTATTTTGAGGTGTATCTACCTATAAGTAATTATAATAAAAAATAGGTAAACAAAAGTAGACACATACTTTTTAACTGTTTCATTACATTTTTAATTAATAAGCTCAACTTATGTGTCGCATTAGGTCTGCCTGTAAAGATAGATTTAATTTTATATAAATAAATAAATAAATTTTCTAAAGCCTTCATGAGTACTTTTAAAGTGTGTACTATCGGTACTTTTTTCACGGTAGTGGTACTACTATTTTCACTTTTTATCATTTAAAATAGGTAATTACTTATTATTGAACATATTACCGTTACTCATTGTAATTCTCCACGGTAAACAAACGTACGTAACTCTGACATCACATGGAGCGAGTACAAACCGTTTTCCTTATCACTAACAATGGCTTATCAATTTTCTCGTAAATACTATGCTTAGGTCACTAGTATCGAGGCTGCTGTTTAATGAACTGCGTAATGTAGTCATTTTTTTCTTATACACTCAAATCTCTGACGTAAAAGAACTCTACGTTATAAAGATATAAGGCTTAGAATGTCTGTGCAATGCGTTCATTAGCCTAAAACTCAAAGTGTTTAGTCTAAAAGAACTACTAATACTAACTACTATAACCTTTCACCTAAACTCATTTACTGCTTTGAGTGCATTGCTTAGGTATAGCGGTGATACGTATGGTCTGTGTTGAAGAGACCTACTACCAGTGTTGTCAATGACAAAGTGATGCTGTGTGGTTTTAGTAAGTAGATTAGATTCCGTTATGCTTAGGACATTGACAGCCCTCTGTCTTGTGGAGTCCCTTCGATATGTCCACGTGTAAAAAGTTCTTATTAGTGCCTAATGATCACATAATTAGGAAAAAAGGCAGAAATTACATAACAAATATAACAGTATGACATCATCATTATCATTAATGTATGTACTATTTTATTATAACGACGGAAAGTATCCGAATTATTGGCGATTTAATGAACTATAGAGCCTTATTGGCGGTTATTAGTTTGTTCGACGATCTTTTATTATACGAGTAGAGTATAATGGTCACAGTAATAAACTATCATTGAGGTACATTAACCTTATTCTTATATAACTAATGAATCTTATACAATATTATTTTGTGAGATAATTTAGGGAAGAAAGTAGACATAATAAGCTGGTATTAAGTGTTTAGTGGAATTCTTATACAAAACATATTATTATTTGGCTTATTATAAGAGCTAAATATACCTACATATATGAATTAGTTACTCCGTGTGGTGACGGAGTTAGAAGACAATATGTCACCACTCCATCTCATCCCATGGGTGTCGTAAAAACCGACTAAGGGACTATCCGTGAATATTATCTTTACGAAATAAAAAGAAGGAAAACTTGAAATTAATCCCTATACCAATCCGACTGGCCAGCGTGGTGTTAGTAGGCCAAGTATCCCTCCTTCACGGTAGGAGGCTCATCCCTGCAGTGGGACATTAATGGGCTGTTATGATGATGATGATATGAATTAGTAAAAACAAGGTAACTAATTGCAGTTATGCGAAAAGAATGTTTACACATAGCGGCAACTCTTGTGATTACAAAATGCAGTATCAATAATGTCACTCCAAACACCATTATTAAACCATTTGACATTTCTGTATTCATTCAATCAGTGGAGACTATACAGACTCTATAGTTGTCTATGTTAGCAAATTGAATTTAGAGAATTAATTATCCGGCATGTAGGATAATTGATTTCTCTATGTTCACTATAGGTATGATCGAATTTGGCCTGATTTTGGGAAATATCGTTATATCGGCAAATGGTTTTTTTATGATTTCTTTTTCTGTTGCCATAAAGCTACATTTACTTCTGTTAAGCACTTTTTGAACTAATAAAAATAAACGGACGATGGAGGTCGGGGTTGAGGTTAAAAAATTATGTAAATTGCGTTTCTAAGTCGTTAAACCAAATCTTTATATTACTGCTGGTAGAATGGGAAAACTTGATACCTACACTAACCCAACAGGTAAACAAAGTTTGCATCCTTTATTGAAGCCTTTTCCTTCAGAGGGACTTTTACAAACAGATATTATGAAAATAATTAGTTTTTGTGGGTTCTGATCCTTTCTCGTTTAATATTTTTGTATCATGCAAGCTTAGGTGATATAATTAAGCAAATGAGATACAGTAAACCTAATTGAACCTAATATAGTAGCATCACCGCAGAAATCTGATACCTATGTTGGTGACATTTAGTTTGCCTAATTTTGAATTTATGCACAATTGTCTGGCGCGGGCTCGAACCCGCACCACCACAACTGGGACTATAATGTTATTTAATATAAACTTTATAAATGAAATATCACAAATATCTAGCATCCATCGCTTTATCCAAGTATAAGAAGTCGTAATTACAAGTAGTTTCGATTTTCTTTTACATTGCAGTTTGTTAAGTCATTAAATTACTGCGCTCTTAAAACCCGTTTAATGATGTCCTAGACCTACGCTTACAAAAGCGTAACCTTTGTCCTTTTGAGCTATCTTTTTTTAAATTATATTATTGTTTGTCCTCAGGCCTTCAAGCTGTTCAAGCGCAACAAGAGTCGCAAGAACACACGTAACCGCATCTCGCCCGACCTCTCCCGCACCACCTCGTACAACGGGACCGTCGACGCGAGCAGTGACATAGACATCCAGAGGTTCTGCGCCTGTCGCACATCACTACCACCCCTAAACATCAATGAAACATACGAAAATAGCTCTAATTACAGCAGTTACAACAGCTATAATAGCTCGAGGATTGATAGTCTTGAAAGCTATGGAACTAACGAGTCAAACAGTGGTAGGTCAGATTCTGCGTATGATTCCGCCAGGTCTAGTCCAGCTCAGGCGAGGGTCTGCTACGCTACTGTGACGTACTTCAATGTGAATGATAGTGAAGATAGCAGCAGTATCCGCACTGAGTACACTCTGTTAGACGACGCGGAGTTTGAACGAGACCTTGAGGACTTGGAAGAAGATGAGAGGACACAGAACATGATCAACGAGAGCATCGAACTTGTGAGCACGTTATGAACTGATTAGATCTTCAACTGTGTCTGTGTTACAAGTGAAGTCGTAACTATGTGAACTGGACTATTTTACCTTTAGATATTTGCCAAAAGCCTAAAAGACGTGTAATAGTTAACGTAGTTAGAACTAAAACAGTAAAAGTGAAACAAATATTTATTTTTCATCAAAATAATACACTTGTCATTATAATCAATTACCTTAGGGATCACACTTTTCTTTTTTTAAAGTTCATTAACGTTAATGAACAGTAATAATTTGGTTTTTATACTGTTGTAGGTTATTACAGAAATTGGCAAAATTTTAATTTGATAGTTGGCATCACAAAGGCCACCCTTGAGCAGCTTTAAGAATAAGAAATTTACATTTATAAGTAGTTAAGGAATTGTATATATAAATAAAAGTATTTCATTTATTAATTATCTTGTATATTGCTTATTAAAAAAGCAGATTTTCGAATTCATTCCAGTAGGATTGACGTAATTGGTCCATCAACGCTAAAAGCTCTCGTTTGTTCAATCAGTTAGAAGCAACTGCTTTTTATTTTTTACTGAAAATTTAAATAGAGTTGGCCATCATACAATTATTGCATAATTTACTTCTAATTTTACTCATTAATTGTATTTAATTTCGCTACAAGGATAATCTCGTGTCTTCTTTTTTCAATGCTTCCTCTTCTATTCTGTTTCATAATACAAAAAAGTTTGATGAAAGCTATTATATGTTTATTTGTAAGTAAATTATAACTTAATTATGTTAGACAGAGGTGGAGAGACCAGGTTAAATAAATAGGTACTTATTACTCTTCACTTTCAGTAGTGCTAATTAGTTAAATAATAAGAACTAACATTTTTGCTACAATTTTTTTTTTTTGAATTTTAACTTCACCGAGTATTTCATAATAATCATCAGTCAAAATTTTTCTTTACATAATGAAGAATGAAATGTAATTTCTAACAATCTAAATCCAAGTCTGTTTAATCAGTTTTCTTATCAAAGAGTCTTATCAAAGTCGGTCTCTCCAGACTCACACAAAGTTTACCAAAGTTATTGTGATAATATAAGATTTTCATTTTAGATATTAAATCGAATCATTTGTTTTATGGAGAACTTTCTGTCTTATTTAGAAAGTATTTTATACGTCTCATAGTTTAATTGTAAGTACAGTCGAGGTCGTTCATAATTATATTGGCAATGTCAAGTACCTATTTAATATAATATTTGACATTGTCAATATATTGTCCTATTCAATATAATATTTGACATTGAATACGCGTGGCAAATATATTTATGAACTGGGCAGTACCGTAGTATGCTGAAGAGTGCAAATTAAAAAAATAATGTATAAAATTATAAATAACATGAGGCAGTAAGTTCTTCTTATAATAATAATGTAGTTATTTACGTTTCTGATCTCATATGTTGTATAATTGTAGCGATGATAATTATTTAAGCATTCTTTGCATTGTTGATGTTCATCTATAGTTTTCATAGTATTCGGTAATAATCTTGAGCGCTGTTAGGATATTCTTTACGCTTTTTTCTCAAAAATTTATATAAATATAAAGGCGGGCTTAATGCCTAAGGCATAAGTGATTTCTCGTAAGTATCAAAATCAAATAAACATAACTGATTAGATTTTTAAATGAATTTCTTAGAGTTTTTACTCAACGAGTCTCTTTAATCAAAAGGGCTTGAATCGAATGTGAAATAAGTAGAAATCGAATTAAAACCAACACTAGTTATTCCTTCCTACATTCTAGCAACTGTCTATCTGCGCTCAAGATCATGGCCGCCTACTAAACTAACAGCAATGACGCACAAACCTGTAATTATGTAAAAAAAATTCGTAATTAAAATAAACTTTTAAGTATTTTCATAATGGTGTACATTTATTTTTTTACAATTTCGTTCCGCTGTTAAAGAAATGCTAATTAAAATTGTAGCTTTTTATGTTTGAACGTCATACGAGGTGCTGACGTCATGAAATAATTTCAGCAAATACCTATTAGGTACTGTTAATTAAAGTGGGTTTATTTTTAGCATAGATGCGTTCTTTAATTCTTATTGTATTTTAATTGGCCTTCTAGTGGCAGTTTATACATTATACGGGTTAAAAATACTGGATGTGTCAAACTTTTCTTATACTGTGGGTTTAAAAGATGATTAGGTACTACTTACTTAGGGTCTTAGGAATAACAACTTGACATTAAACCTTCTCCACTAACGGCCGCACTACCCAATATGGTGATGGTGAATGAAGCCTAGATTCTTCATGTTTCTATATTGGGACGTTGGAGAGCTGTTAAGATAACAATACATACTTAATGCCAGTAGTAAACTAAGACCTTATCTTAGCATTCCATGGATTCTCCGTGCGGGTGCCGGGTCCATCACGTGATAGAGGATGGAACACTTGCATAACAGCGTCTGGGACTTACGACCCAGATGTAGGTTTAAGGAGATTGTAGGCTTAAGATGTATTTTTTGGTAAGTATCGTAAAAGTGCATGTCGGTAGCCCGTTATCTAAGGCAAAGTTAACAGCTCATCTTAAAAATCAATCTAGGATACTAGGATTTATTTACAAAAATAACTACTTCACCAGGAATCACCCAGTGTGGTGGGGATTCTTGAAAACATCTATTTAACGAAGAAACACTCAACAAAGAACAAACTCTAAGCTCGAACCAGTTACTTGTGGATCGATATAATACTCCATGAGATTTGAACCTGCGACCTAATGCACGAAAACAGCATACGAGTCAAATTGTTATGTGTGACAGTTTTAAGTATGTTTTTAAATCTACGTCTGATAACGGACTAACATTTTTGACATTGACTAATGAATATTAGAGGAGCATTGCACCTCTGTAAGAGGATACAACTTGAAACAATATTGGATAGGTAAGTAATCCAAGCATTAAAATTGAAATAAAAAGTAAAGTAAAAATATTTGGAGAATGCTTACGTCCAACTGAAGATCTCTAGCGAAAGGTTGAAATAAGTAACAGGTTGTAACTGTTCATGAAAAAAATGTGTCCCACGATGGGTACTAATAAGGAGATCCAGATCAACATTACTCCAAAACTTTACTTAAACACTGGTTTTTATTAAGATCCTGTACACGTGCGAATTTTGCAACACAACATCTCTAACACCAATGTGTTAGAGATGTTAGAGAAGTGTTAGAGAAGTAATAGTAGCAGCTATATACAGAATAACACAATTGTTATTCTGTATATAGCTGCTACTATTACTTCATCATCATCGTCATAACTAGTGTCCCGCTGCAGGGATTGGCCTCCTCACTTGATCGAGGGATACTTGGTCTACTGATATCACACTGGCCAGACAGATTGGTAAAGGGTTTAATTTCAAGTTTTCCTTCTTTTTACTTCACAAAGATAATATTCACGGATAAGATGGGGTGGTGACATATTGTATTCTTACACCGTCACCGTCATCACACGGATAACGCTACTATTTTATAAAACTGACTAATAATTATCTGGTCGTTATCACGCGGTCACTATTCTAGAACATTTCGACCCGAATTCGCATACTACTCACCAGTCAGTTAGTATCGTTAAGTGATTTCAACCGCGGCGATTTCTGCAACTCCATTCGAACCTGTAAGGTGTTGGTCAATCATAACACACTTACGTTTACCCTGGCCCTGAATTAATAAATGTAGTTAGTATATAAACATTAAATTAACTTATATACGTACAAAACAATTACTTAATTAAAGGTAATTTTGTTGTAGTCAGTTCAAGAACTAATTTTGAGAATACATACCTACTGTCTATTTAAACGGACTTGCTTTAAAACGTAAACATATAATTATGGCGTCGTGTCAACCACAGACTAAAGACTTTAGTCTTTGATCTTTGAGAAATGTATAGGAATCAGGGACAAAATTCTATAATCTAAAAATGTCAAATGGTAAAATTAATTTTATCTGTGAAATTTTACGTTGGAAAAATTTATATTTATTTAAAATTTAAGAAAGATAGTGGATAAATCAAAGTGATTTACGTGTTTTCTATTGCATAAACGTTTAATGCTACTTTCCAGAAATTTTCATCCATATCAAAGTGTGTGATTGATGTAAAAACTAGTAAATTTGCAATATGTGGTGTTTGTTTACAAAATAAATCAAGTAAGGATGAATACGGTATAATTATAACCTCGAGATAAAAACCTCGTTTGAAAGTTTTAAAACTAAAGAAAAAAAAACTTTTTTTAAATTAAGATAACATTGTTCTATTGCTGCATTATAACGTGTACCTAACTGTTTTATGTCATCTATAAAATAAAATATTTACCAAAGAAAGCACCCGATTTTACCGCCCGATTGACCGACATTTATACCACCCCTGTGGCATAGTGCTTTTACAGTATTATACTTTTGTGGCGTGGAACAAACTCTGCTTATTTTGCTTCTAGTTGTACAAGATTCCCTACCTTGTAGTATTATGGTTTCTTTAGGAAAAGCTAATTATATTTGTTCAGTATTATTTCACCAACATAACACTCGAACTACACAGACAGACTGTTCAGTCTCAGTACAGTGGGTCAGAATGAACTCCGAATATTATCTAGTATCATCTATTCCTTATCATGCGTAGTTATTATTCTGGTTGAACGCGTTATTCTACGAAGTATTGATCTGTGTTTAATAATAATTTTTGGGCTAGATACTCAATTTGCCCAGGATACTTAAGTGATGCCTACACTTAAGTATTCTCTCAAAAGTAAAATAAACAAACATCTAAGTAATTTAATTAAATAAATCAAAAGTATTAGAGGAAAGCTTATCAAATAAAATTAATTTCAACTAGGAGCGTAGGAAAAGTTCTAACGTAAAAATAAACGTTTATATTGAAAGGTTTTCCTTCCATTAAAAATAAGATTAAGGGATTACAGGAATATGTAATTTGTTTGCTTAATCTCTCTGAAAAAGCTATAAAAACAAAATCTTAATAGAATATTGAATATGTCATTTATTTAAAAGCGATTACTTTATTAGGATTTGATCTTATAACCTAATCTATGTTTTGCTTTACTGTTTACTTACGCGCCATTTTTACGTTATTATTAACTACAATATTACTGTAAATAAAACCAGTTTTTAAATTGGTGAAAATACAGTTTATTCATAATATATTATATTGTTTACTTATTGTAACACACTTATTGTTTATCTGTGCTAAACAGTTTTGTCAAAATATAATCCGTAGAGAACAAGTATTGTCTGTGGTATTTTAAAAAAGCAATAATAAGTATTGTGAAATAACTTGTAATACCTGTTTTAGGATTTAGCTCGTTTGTGCGAACGACTCTCTAAATATAATGGGGAAGAAACAACCCTCCTGCTTTAAGAGGACATCGCTAACAAAGGAATGAATGGTAATATTTTGAAAATTATTGTAAGTGTTGAAAATGTTGGTAGGTAAAATATAACTAATGAGTTTTTGAATTTTGGAATTGAAAACTTGTTTCTTTTAGTAAAAAAACGCGATTAGGGATTTCCTGGTGGCGAAGAATTTAAACTGAATTTACTAATAATGCTGAAAGTTCCTACTGCACCATATCTGAAGGTAGGAAGATATTTAACAGGTTTTTTTTTATTTATACATTTATGATTTTGTAGCGTGAAACAATTCGACAAAAAAGATCTAGCATGACAATCGACTACCGGAAGACTCTCTTCTAAATTACGTAAGTACGGGTTCTTTATAGTATACATTTAGAAAATATACAACTCGTATGAATAATAAACAGAGTGCAATAAAGATATGGATTGTTAAGTATCGAAAATGTCAGACAATTAATCGACGTCCACTGTTGGACATAAACCTCCTCCAGTATTGTTATTTTTCTATCGATAATAATAAATTATTTGTTGACACTAAAAGCCTTGTTACATAAATAAAAGGTTCTACTTATCTTTCGTAAAAAAACTTTTAAAGATTTGTTATTCAGACTGGTCAGATCTGACCAAAATGCTATTATTTGTTCTTTAACTTTGTGTATTCATCCAAGTAAGTAAAAAACTTTAATTTAAGCTCAACTATTAACAAACAAGCACACTATCACGTTTCAGATACGCTGATCATATTTTAATATGATCTGCTTTATTATTTACTAACTGAACCGTGCCTACTTCGTTGGGCGGCGAAAAAAACGCGTCTCTTTTTTAAACATATTTCATTACTGCTCCACTCCTATTAGTCATACCGTGATACTATAGCCTATGACACTCCCAGATAAATAAACTATTCAACACAGAAAGAGTTTTTAAAATCGGTTTAGTAGATCCAGAGATTACCCCCTACAACGTCACAAACTCACAAACTTTACCTCTTTATAATATTAGTATAGATTTATTCATTAACTGTATCTTTATAATTATTTTTAATAAATAAACAGGAAAGAAAATATAATGGCGAATGGCATACGAAAAAATTTCAGCGATAAAAAGAGTTACATCTCGCAACGTGCTTTGTTACAAACAAGGACATATTCGACAACAAACTGAGCGAGGTCAAGTGATCGAGTTAAAGGTCAAACGAGAAACTTTGAGAAACTTTTTGGAGAAAACTTTAACATTTTATTAAGGTAAAAGCACCTAACTACGAGGGGTTCTAAAAATGGCAGTAAAATCCGAGGTATTTAGTAAAACGGGTTTTTAAAGTAATTCACTAGTTATTTTGGTCTGCATAATAAAATAATCAATTAATAATTTATCTGTTCATATTTATATAAACAAAAGAGAGTTAAGTGTGTTCACACTGTAGAATAATCGGTCATTTTGCCACGGGAAGCCGCCTTTAAAGCACACTTCATACGTTTAGGACCTCATGCACGTGAGTATTACGATTTGCCAAATAGTGTTTTACGTGATAATTTTATACAATACGAGTTTTCGTTTAGTTTGAATTATTGAAAGGATAACATATTTTATCGAAAACACTTAAGATTTGAGTATTTTATTTGCAAATTAGCAAGAAAATACGTGTTGAAAACACCACGGCATTAGGTGCAAAATATTTTAGTGTATTCCTAAAAGCGATGTATACCACGGAAAAACAAATTTTAAGACATTTACTTTTTTTAAATTCTCGATGTGTGTTTTATGATTACAAAGTTTAATGTGTTCGTTCTGACTTATTGAATAAGACATGCATTTAATAATGTAATTCCGAGGTACACCTTGGCGTCGGATTCACTAATTATAGCAGGTTAAAAATGACTATTATAGGTACTTTCTTAATACGTTGTACGGGAAAAAATTTATGAAGACGTTCGGTTTTTGATCTGTTCTGTTATTATATCTATGTGTCTTATATTTGTTTCCCTTTCATATTACAACTATCCACTATTTAATTTGCATAATATCAAAAAATCTTTTAATTTTTATTACTCGGAATTAGAAACTTTGATTTAGCATCATAAAACGCTATTCCGATGTATATACGTCGGAATAAGGTTATATGAGCCCCTAATTGCGATGTATTTACATCGGAATAAGCTTACATGAGTTCCTAATTCCGATGTTTTGACCCGGTCATAGAGAGTATTGACCCTGTTTAAATACAGAGTGTTCCTTTTTTTATGTGCTTAGTACGTAGTAACTGAAAGAATACTAATCATCTATAGTACAATCACATAAAATTGGAGTGTGCGTGTATTCATATTTCTTTAACCCAATTATGAAACTACAGCAATTAAATGATTTTTTGTCTGCCTATTTGAAGACTATTTTCAGCGTGTGTGTTTATGTAATTTTCTTTGTATCCTCGTACACACTTATCCCCGGTTTCTGAATAACTGATCAAGTCAAAATCAACTAATCAAGTGTCAAAACTGTCATTTTAGTTCCTGAAAATGATAGTTTTGACACTTGATTAGTTGATTTTGACTTGATCAGTCATTCAGAAACCGGGGGTTAGTGACTGGACCTGGATATTTTACATACATCATTATTAGGTTTCCTAAGTCATTTTTTATTGCATAATAATCATTCATGATTTATAGTGCTTCAAAGTTTAGCATAACTGCGCCTAATAAATTATTTCAAAAGTCTTAAACTTGCATTTTAGTTTCACTTATTTATTACTTTTTAGTTTTTTTATTTAAGTACGTTTAGATTATTTTTGTAATCATGATACAAGTAGATTTTTATGTTGATTTTTACGTTGATTTTTATGTTGATTTTTATAAGATTAAGGATTATGATTAAAAAAAGAACTGATTTAACATAAAAAATAAACTCCTTTTATTTTTGAACATCATGTATGAGAACCCTACATAGGTAGTTCCCTTTCTATTTTTATACTCGGAATTAGGAACCAAATGCATCGGAATTACGATTTTTACATCGGAATTAGGCGCATCGTTCTTTTTCATATTTTTATTTATTTTATCATTTTTAATAACCTTTTACTGACAAACTGCATATATTTTTCAAAAATTAGATAGTTAACGCTTCTGATAAAAATATAAAATTGTATACAAAGGTACGATAATTACTTAATTTTTAATGTTCTTTCGTGTTTTGTCAAAAACACCACGGAATTAGGTGCCTTTACCTTAATGCAAACAATTTTATGCATTGTTGTAGTTAAAAACCAAAGGTTTAAGGGAAACAGAATGTCACCGTGCCCACTTTTGAACATAGGCCTTCTTCAAATATGTTAACTCGTGTGCCTCCCTCATTCTTGCGCTGTCGTCCTAACCAATTCGTCTATCCACCGTGAGGGCAATACAATGCATTTTAATTATTTATTCGTTTATCATTCGTCCGCTATCCTTTCAGTAGAGTATTTGTACATCATATTGTTCGAATGGTTAAACACTAATAATTTTTATAGTCATAATTTATGGACAAGAGGTCTGCATAGTTGCTGGTTTATTAAGTACTACTCATTTAATAATTATGTAAAATTTGCATGCTGGGTACAATTCTGGCAAAACATGTAAGCTCTATAATGTAATTGTAACACCATGTATACACCATGTTTTATGCAAATAAAGATATTATGATTATGATTATATCGGTCGCAATGCAATATGACCGATAATAAATCCTAAGTAATACCGTGCTTCAGTTACTATAGTGATCTCACGCCTGTTACAGTACACGAGTTCGATGCTCTATCTGTTCAGTTAACTGAACAGATAGAGCATCGAACTCGTGTACTACACACCTACCTGGAATTTTCCTCTTATATAAAATTTCTTCTTGCTTATAAAAATATCATTTCTATAGACAAAATTCTATAGAATTTTGTTTTTCCCGCACTACGGATTATGATTTGCGTCTTTACAAGTATTTTTTAGACAAAGAACATACAGACTTAGGACAATAATTTGTGGATTGCACAAAGAGTTGTCCGGCGATGGGAATAAACCTGGAACCTCGTGCACAGCCGCTTCAGCGACCACCGCGCCACTGATGCTTTATAATATTACAACATGTTTAAAAACAATTGATTACCTATCTCTAATTATCTTTTGCTTCCTAGGGATCATACTCTGAAATATGTCGTCTCTGCCTACCCCGGACGGAATAAGGCGTGAGTTTATGTATGTATGGGTGTGTCTTTGTAGCATTCACTTTGTGCGTTGTACGAGCGTTTACAACCATCAGTGTGCTTCACAAACATCAATAGCCTCCTCAAAGGAAACAATGTAACAATGGCGGGTTTAGGCTGTATGTGTACAATTAGCCTGCACTACGTAAAGCTCTCTCTTAGTTATCGAGTTACCTTAGTTAACGAGAGACGGACTGTATTACAGGCAAATGAAATCGTTTGTGTGAGAGACTAACTAAATACGTTGTCATTTTTAGAATTTATATTTTGTTCATGAAAAAGTTAGGAAATTGGACAGAAAACTGTGTATTCATTTGGTTGGTTACCATTGGTATTAGTAGAGCAAGCTTTCCTTCATCTGAATGTATTTGGAAAACTAAGAACTACTCATAGCACAGATTACTTGAGGTACTACGTATGATACTCTTACTATGAACCTCATGGCTCGTGTCACGTATGTTTTACTTACCTGTGTCAAAATGAACCACTATCTCCAGTGACTAACGTTTCATATCTCATTAGGTATACATTATCTAACATGCTTTGTACTCATTATACAGTTTACCATAAAGCCCGATCTACACATCGACAAGTACAGTAGCGAGAATAGGATGGAGATCTATTTAAATCAACTTAATCAACAACTTACTACTTAACTCGCTACTGTACTTGTCGATGTGTAAATCGGGCTTTAGTAAGTAAGCGCCTGTAATAATGCTAAGTAGTTTTCATACCAGAATGGTACTGATTGCTAACCTTAAAAAAAGTTTCCGGTAAGCTATAAACACAGTGGCTCTACCACTAAAGAAACTACTAAATCGTTTTGGGTTTTTTTAAAAGATGGTCCGTTCATTATTCTAATAAATACATTATCCCCGCGGACATATTGCCCTAATTAACCTAACATCAAAATATGTATTTTTCTAAGCCCGGTTGTCACCTCAAACGAGCTAAAAACAGAACGGTCGAACAAAATTCAATAATCTTTTTATATCTCCTTACCAGTTATCTTATATAACATATACTTAAGGCTAAATCTATCAATAAGAAGACTATTAAACTAAGCACATGTGTTTATAACAATGTCTGTCTCTTAGTTATTAATATATAATTGTTTATAGCTTTATCATGTGTCGTGTCTGTTAGCATGTTCATTGTGTTACTCTACTATACAATATCGTTTATAATTAGTTACTTATTCATGTGTTCAGTTCTATTATTTGTGCGAATACAATTATAGGTATTCGTGTAAGTTATTTTGATGTGTAAAACAATAGTTTTCTTATATGAGGTCGAGAAGTATAAAGGACTTAACCACTAGTTAGGTCACCTGCTGAAAGGAAATAGATAATTGAAAAGAAAACCAAATGTAAATGTTAGGTTTCTAGTTGAGGCTTTTTTAGGCATTCTCAAATCGATGGTGTGGTGCAGCTAGGTATCCAGGCGATCCACAAATTATCATCCCAGAGCTAAATGTTCTTTGTGTTCGTTAAATTATTAAAACTATTTTAAAGTGCCCAGTGTACAGTTTTTCCAATTACAACAGCAAGAACTAATGAGTTAAATTAAGTTACCAACACGGATGGCCGGCTTCTACGCTTAACGTTTTCTTTTTTAATATAAATTATATATTTACACTGTATTAATGAATTTTATGTTATAAAGTTTGTTGCATGGTTATGCTGTTCTTTAGTTCTAAGATATTTGACGTGTTTAAACCCTATGTTGCGGAGTTGTCCTCGATACAGGCATTGCCTAGTGTGGCTACCATTAAAAATGTATTTAGTTATAAGTGGACTGCAAATAAACTTATTATTAAACTTATTGTACTGACATTTAACAAACATCAGGTCATTCAGTCAAGCTTAGTCATTATTAGAACTTGTCTGACCTTAAGCCTGCGATCTCAGGACCATGTGGCAGCCCATTGAGTTGTGGTTCAAGTTGAATTTTTTTATAAAACAGAATAATAACAAAATCCCGCTACAAATCATAATCCCATTAATATGACACACCTACATTTAAAAAATACCGCCACACGGCACACACGAGTACTCAAAAAAACCATTACTTTTTGCACCCTGCCTCTTCCTACGGAAGTATCGTGTGTGGGTGAGACAGAGATATGTCGTTAGTGTGTGAGAGTGAGAGGGAAGTCGTGGGAACCGCAGGGGTAGCGATATCCCATACGAGCATTGAAGTGGGACGTATATTGAATGTGTTGACCCTCCGCCTCGGACATCTGGCCATAGACTATATCAACCACACTGACACCTGTGCCGATCACTATCCTAATTTATGCGACAAATGGTAAACACGTTAATAGTGTTACTTTTTACATTAAGCATGCAGGTTATGTAATAAAAACAAGCAGGTGTTACAAAAAATAATTTAATTTTCTTTTTTCAAGCCTTTCAATTATATACAACATGATATGTACAATTATAATATTCTTATCGATGTTTCTTGATCAATAAAAAACTTATAATAAATCACACAAAGTTATAAAATAGCAATAAAAAGCTAAATTCACAACCTTCTTTTATCATTCTTCACATATTAACTATAATACGACAAAATGACATTTGTAGTACTCAAATATTAAGTATCATACAAATATCATTCATTCAATGACATCCTCAATTTGACAGGTTAAAGCTCATGTTTTTGGTCCCGATATAATATCTAGTGACTGTGGATAAACTTATACATATAATATATAACTATCACACAACTTATTAAATAATATTTTCTTTATACAACAGTACGTACAAAATTATAATTTATTATTTAAACTCTGAGATCTTTTTCAACAGTTACTTGTTTAATTAGAAAACAACGTCATATTGTCAATGTAGAGACGAACTACTATAGATATCGCGGTATCATCTAAGTCTTAGGGCCATTATCATTTCTCTATATCTATCTCGCTCGCACTTACGAGTCTTCTATTCTTACATAATATCTTCTATCTCTTTTTGGACTACGTAAATGATAAAGTGCATACTATAATATCCCAGATGTCATTTCAGCGGATTATAACTATTAAAATAGTATTAAGTTTGGGTTTCCTTCTTGTGCTCTCCTTTTTACTGTGGGAATAACTTCAATCATATTGCCGATGTGAGTTGGATCATATTGAAATCGCATCTGTAATACTCGTAGATGATTCATACGGATTTATATTCATGTTACATACTACGTAAAAAAGTTACGTCAACTTTTAGAGAGCTTTCGCGATGTCGATTATAATCCTCGCGAATTATAATTTGTGTTTTTACTTTAAATTTTAACTCATTGAACGTTCAATGTGAGAGACAAGGAATCCATTAGAAACGTTTAAACAGCATGCCATTAAAAATTCGATTAAGTTAACATTAGTTGTCAAATAGTCATACAATAGGTAAGACAATTTGACAAATAAAGTTAACCGAATTTTTAACGATTTTAAGGAACGAGAATTGACATGCTGATACAAACGACATCCACATTAGATTATATAACATTGACATTGTTTTCTAATTTCACAAAGACAATAACATAATACACTAGTATGCTAGTTCAGCGCCCCACGGCCTGTAGGGTTTCGAGCTGTTCTGAGAGTACTGATGATGAGGTGGATGGTGAGGGTAAGGAGTGGGGTAATGAGGAGCAGGTGGTGCGGGGTGAGGTCCGGGAGGTCCAGGAGGTGCAGGCGGGCCGGGGGGATAGTGTGGGTAACTTGGAGCCGCTGATAAAGGAGCAGCAATCGCGGTGGGTGCTGCTACAGTACTGGGTGCTGTAGTCACCGGTACGTCTTGTCGTGGACCTCCTAAATCTGTATATCCATGTTGTGGCTGAGGTATTGGTGTCGCCGGGTACTGAGGATATCCCCAATTCGCTGATTTCGCAGCCAGCTCCCTCTGCGCAGCGAAGCATTGTAGATGACTCATGAGCCGCAGTCTGAGCGGGTCCTGGATGTCGAGACCCTCGCAGCTGACGAGGTACCTTGCGACTTCAGCAGCACATTCTCGGAAGCCGATACTATGGTAGTCCATAGCGTATCTCTGAGGGTCGTAGGCAAATGTGTCCAAACCTGGAAAGATAGAAAATAAGGTTAATTATTGCGTAGTTACAAAATACTAAGGAGTATGACGTCGTTGTAGAATATTAAAGTAGGGCTCGTCTTGTCAACTTAAATATTTACGTAAACGCCTAAAGCTTTGCCGTAATCAGACCTGTTTTGTTTAGGAATAATTAATAGCTCATAAAATAAGTTGACCAGCCCAAAGAGGATCTATATTTTATTTATAAGAAATAAAATGTCTTCAGTGCAGATGTTTAAGTACGTATAAGTACTCGTACGAAACAAATATTATGTAAATCAAATCAAAAACACAAAAAAGTCTCCCAATTCATTCATAACAACCCCAGGTTTTTTCCCCAAGGAACTACTAAAGTAAGATAGCTATGGTTAATTTAACGAGTAGAAATGAGATAGAAAATAGTTGTACTCGTAACGGGAACCCCAAGTTTCCGGCCGCCTTCCGACAAGGAAGGTCGGGGACAAGTATAAGATGAGCTCTTTGTTTCTGACTAACTTAAGAGAGCTAGTGTAAAAATAAAGTGTTCATTGATGGCGAGGGGTCTACGTGTGTTGGTCTTGTGAGTGTGCCACCGGGCCAGGGGTGCAAAGGGTGCAAGAAAACTATTGGTATGACGTCACATGGTCTTATTGTATTGAACTGGTTTCATTGAATCGAGAAAGTTTTTGCTCTTCTTGTTTTTGAGCTTGTTGTCATCTTTTTATTTAATTTTTTAGCTGTTTTTTTACGTACGGGGAAAAGTGGCCACTGTGGTGATTTTTCGTCAGTACCTAGTAGAGTATTTTGATAACAGGGCTAATTGCGATAAAATACATTACATCTTATAATAAAGCTATGGATTAATAGTAAAATAATGTAGTAGATTTAATTAATTAATATTGTATTAGCGTCACAGAGCCCTCAGGAGTTTTACTAGAATTACGGGTCACGTGTTCATTTGGACATTTCACGTCTTTATTTGTCTCTATCTGAAATAAGAGATTATTTGATATTCTACACTCAACATAATATTACTTATAACTACACTAAGCTTTTAGCTTGGGATTGTATTATTTTTTACCATATAACAGTTCATTTAACAAACATAATATTTTTTAGGATTTAATTATTTTAATAGAAAGAAACTTCTTTACCTAATATTTAATTAAATAAAATGACACCACTATAAAAGTACAATTCGTTTCCTCCTTCCTTCCTGGGGTCCTTAATCTTTCTGTACGGGTCCCTCGCAGGTGTGGCAACCCTTTGCGCTAGATAACTTCCGCTTGTCACCCTTACAATAGACACGTGATTCGGGACCGCGAATGTAGATTTTGTACTTTTTATACAAGATTTGAAATTAAAAAAATAATTATTGGCTGTGTAAAAGTTTGAGACTCTAATCGATGGGCGGC
Organism: Schrankia costaestrigalis; assembly: GCA_905475405.1. NCBI lineage: Eukaryota > Metazoa > Arthropoda > Insecta > Lepidoptera > Erebidae > Schrankia > Schrankia costaestrigalis. Next base: position 980,590 of record FR997827.1, read on the forward strand.
TTCGTAGAAATAGTTTTGTTATAAGAAAGTTTATAATATCTCTCTATATGCATCAATTTTATAATATTTTTAATCTGTCAACACATCTTATTTATTCTCTAAAGTAAACTTACATAAGAGCGGAAGACAAAGTTCTATTCTAGGCTGGGAACAATCTCTAAAGCAGGATTTGTTGCCTTTGTGTCTCGCGGACAATCACTTGCTGACTGCACTAACAATTAACTTCATTCTCAACGAAGAAGGCCAAGCTATAATGGGTATGTTCTTAATAAGATCCAGAACAAAGTATGCATAATATAAACTGATAAGAGTATTACAAATCTATTCCAGTCAAATGCGAATAAACAATATTGAAAATGATCACTAAATCCCCATACATCACTGAGCATAAGCTGCAATTAATTCCCAAAGCGGAGGGTAGTTCATCCCTCTGGCCACCAGAGGGTGGGAGCGGTCACGTTAACTGTTCCCACGCTTAAGCTAAACATCTATATTCATTGGTGAGTTTATCTGATTTAAGCGTGAATTATTTCCGATTTTTTAGTGTTTTAAGATATTGTTGTATTACAATATCTTAAGTTGTAAATATTTTATAATGTCAAGCATATTCAAATCTTTTTAGTACAATAAATAATATTTTGCACAATCAGCGTTTGCATAATAAACATTGCTTTAATATGTCTTTTATAAATGTTTTTATTAATTATTTTAATAGAATTGATCGTCTAGATCTTTGTGTATAATAGAACGCAATTTATTTACCCTGTTTTAGTGTGCATATCTTTACTTCTGTAAAACTAAGTCAAAGCGCGTTACCCCTTGTTGGTGTAAGGTGTCTGTATTCGCGGACCAGCAGCATGAATATAATGCTCCGCTGCACGCGATTCTTCTGATATTTTATGGTTGAGTGAGGAATACAGTGGGTTTAAGAAGTGTCTCATTCTTTCTCGAAACTTTCTGGAATCGTGTAACCTGGGCGCAATATATGCGGGTAAACATTCTAGAAAACGTTTCCCACGAAAAAAATAGAGCTGCTCTCGCGTCTCTATATTATTATGGTTATTTTATGACGGAACTAAAAACCTAAATTTTTTTCCTATATTATTATTTCGTATATGAAATTTCAAAATAGTAGATTATCAATTTTTTTTTTCATTTACAATGATAATTCATTGTAAAAAAAATATGTAAAAATATTATTACCCTAGTATTAGTTGCAACTAACAGTTCAATGTCTACTTATTCACTTTACGTCAAAGTAACATCATAAAAACTTAAAGTGTTATTATATTCGCAAACCATTCTCAAAAAGCAAAATAAGTACCAAACGGACAACAATCGATACAAACGTTTCTTAAAACGTAACAAGTATTTAAATTCCCATTCGTCTACCAGCACAATGGACAGTTTGACCACAAGGTGCCGGCCAAGGCGCGGCGGCTTGGGCGTTTAATCGTAACACTCACACACCTGGCGCCTACAAAAACGCCCGGAAGCGATACAACGATAACAGGATCATACTGTTGGTCCAGTTTTTGTCTCGTTCTTACTTATGGATATAGAAAGAGATATGTTTTATTGGTGTTTCGTAATGTGTATATGAAATCTAATGAAGTTATAAATTTTAATGTAATGTGTATGTAATTTCGAAATTTTATTACTACTTTTACCCTTTGGGTGGTATTTTTTTGACATTTTACTAACAGTTTTGATTAGTATTATCTAATTAAATAATACTTAAGATGCAACCACTTGCCCAAGAGGCCAACACAATCGTTTGAACGAAACAACATCAATACTTTTGCCTTTATTGAACGGATTATTGACCTTATCTAATTAATGTTATTTTGCTTAATGGAGATTAATAAATATGCAATTTTTGTAGAATCTTACTATTGAGCTTTAGAAACCGTTCTTAAAAGAACAGATGGATCTGATTTTGTCGGTCATATTGGAACAATGCTCGAATATAATATCGTATGTGTGGATCTTCGGTACAGTGACCTTTAGCGCGTGTGTCCGCAAGTGGGCGAGTGTGGCCGGAAACTGCTGAGGATGCGGTTTTTCATACTCTGACCATACATGACATTCTAGTAAATTACTTTCAAAGTTCAACTGTGCGAGTCGACCACTAATCGTTTCTGTGTTTGACCACAATTCGGTTGAAATACTTCCGCTTATAAAAGATTTACGATCCGTTTTTTGTTCAAGTAAGTGCCTATCGTTAAAAGGAGAATTAAATTTTATAGCACGTCATGGAGTGGGTGAATGAGAACTGAATGAATGAAGTTAAAAGGATATCATGTGTACGACTCTACTTATCACGGAATGTAACTTTGAATGAATATTATGTTTACTGGAGGAGGTAAAAACAATGTTGGTATATTATAGTATAATTATTAAGAAAATGCTAATAATTATCTAATTGAAAAATAAAAATATATTTTTGTACATTTTTGCAAACAATAACGTTCTTTTCTTGAGCCTAAATTTAAAATATATCATTAAGTATTATGAAATAATATTTTATTAGGAGATTTTTTTTTATTCTAATAAGTGTATTATACCATTGAACAAACAAAACAGCATCCACAACTAAATCTAAGTTAAATCTCAGAACAGTATCATTTACAGTGTACAAAAAAGAGGGTCTCGTATGTCCACCTGTCATGCACACATCGGGGGTCTATGGGCCGCTTGTACCCGGAAACATGGCGTGGGAATACGGAAGGACAGACGATCTATTGAGACTCGATATGTGGACTCTTTACATACGCTGTTGATTGATTTTTTTAACTTTCTTCTTGATATTGTTGAAAAACTAAATGGATGCAGTAAACTAGATTGATTTGAAACCGTAATAGGTAATTATTAGAGTGATTTAGAAATGATTGTCTGGAGATTGGATATTCTCTTTGACCGTTAATTTCATATCTATAAAAGTCCGTCTGGCCAGCGTGGTATTAGTAGGCTAAGTATGCCTCCGTTACGGGAGGAGGCCCGTCCCTGCAAGTGGGACATTAATGGGCTGGTATGATGATGATAAAAAGTCCTCGCGACACAGTGCTTGATCCCTAGTGCGGGAGTAGTCTTTATATAAGAAATGTTGTGAAATTATTCTGCTTTAAAATCTATCCGTAAGTTGTCGGACTTAGAATACAAAACCTTACAACCCCTTCTCGTCCCGTGGGTGCTGTAAAATACCTCTAACAGCGATTTGCAATATAAATATCATTCCTAGAGAGAGAAAACAGGGACTTTGCCATATTACCTTTCAAGTAATGTTAACCTTTATATAAGGTTCTTAATCCGTATTTAACCTTAATTAAGATATTAAAAGCATTGCGACGTAAGTCATATGTGGGTTGTTGAAATATTATTTTAATGTTGAAAAAGGTTTCCTTTCCATTTTAATTAGCATCGTGTTATAAATTTAAATATAATTCATAAAGTGAGTTCATTTGACTTGAGCTATTCATATACCATCATAAAATATCTAGTTTTTGTCTATTACTGTAAATGTGTAGTGTTAAAGGGAAGTCAATGACTGTGGAGACGCAAATTTGACCTACTTACCACGCGGCCGGTTTCTAGTTTGGTTAGTGCCCTTATACTACATACGGGGTAAAGGCGTGGTGACCATAATATTAGGTAATCTTACTCCGTAACCATACAGCATAATACGACAATACCTTAACCAAATATAACCCTAACTGTATTTTCCAATAAGCCCATTATTCAATAGCAACAATTTAACATTCCCGATATTATCGCAAACCTGTTCTTAATAAAAAAAAAACAGGAAAAGAGACTCGAATGGCACAACTTTTGATTTTGTAGTTATTTTGCAACGTTTTTTTAGCAAAAATAACCGTTACGTATGGAACCGTCTTTTTATAAAATGTTGTGAATAAGTATTTTAAAGTGGAAACGGAAATGAACCGTTTTTTAACAATTAATTGCTGAATAACGGACATGTCTATCTATTGTCGAAGACATATTTTTGACGTTATCTAAGAATGCACGTGTTGCACTTTCTAATGGCGTATTTATAATATTAAAGCATCGTAGAAAAAAAAATGAAACTATTCCTATCCTAACTAGCCAGATTAGTATTGTTATTGAACGATATTTATAATGTGCCTGGTGAGGAAGCCTGGTAGGACTGTTACACTAGACTTTCTTTATTCAATTAAATCAAGTGTGCTTGTCACATTTCCCTCAGCTGATTTAAAGAAGTCGGCAGTTGTGGCATGCGACATTTTCGAGCTAGGAGCCAAAGTACAACACAATTATCTACTTAACATAATTTTTGCCCTGTCGTTGTTACAAACTTGGGTGGAATATAACGCATAACTATGTAAGTATGTATTTGAATCGCCATTACATTATATTTTCCAAAGCTAGTTCCAAGATTGTTATTTATTAGCTCTCTGAAGTACGTTCAGATTGTTTTTATGGGGTGATTTAATTTATCAGAGAACTTTATTAGCGTCCTACCGCGTCATCAAAACAAGTCCAAGTACTTCACTGTCGTGTCAATACCCCCCGTACTGTATTATGTTACGGAGAATTGATAAGAGAGAGAGATGAGTTATTTTGTTAAATTTGGGGTTAATAGTATTGTAATAGTCCGTGTGGTGACGGAGTAAGAATACAGTGTGCCACCACCCCATCTCATCCCATGGGTGTCGTAAAAACCGACTAAGGGACTATCAGTGAATATTATCTTTACGTAATAAAAAGAAGGAAAATTTGAAATTAAACCCTATACCAATCCGTTTAGTAAAGTACTTTTGTGGAAACCTACATTATATATAGTAAAAAACCTAGACCTACGATGTGATAGATAGATAGACCAATACTGGGTAAGATGAAAGGTGTCTGTTATTATGAATGGCAGTAAGGCTTAAACTCTTATCTAAGTATAAAATAAGACGAAGTGAAGTCTTCATTTTTGCACTGTATTCTGTATTCCAGTTCATATGGTCGTGACTTTATACGACACTAGTTGACCCGTGCCCACATCGTTGGGCGGCGAAAAAAACGCGTCCCTTTTTTAAACATATTTCATAACACCCTCCGATAAATGGATTATTCAACATAGAAAGATTTTTTAAAATCAGTTCATTAGATCCAGAGATTACTCCCTACAACGTCACAAACTCACAAACAAACAAACACACAAACTTTACCTCTTTTTATTATTAGTATAGAAAAAGTTTTATAATAGTACATACCTTTAGCATGTAACATCTTCAGATGATCAACAGTTAGCTGCAATATTTCCGCCTTCTCAAGCTTAGCACTGCCTTGTTTCTCGCAGGCTGCGGGCACTAGCCGCTTGAGTTCTGTCAGGGAGGTGTTGATGCGGTCGCGGCGTTTCTTCTCTATGACGCCGCGACGTCGCTTACGCGTCATCAGCTGACATGAATCGCCGCCAGGAGATCTGGGATGGTATAAAGGGAAAAAATTTACTTTTATATTTTTAAACACTATTTCTCTACTAGATATTAAGGCCTATGTAGAGCGGTCTTTTTTACGAGGCATTTATTTTTCACAAGCATTTGTTTTTTTTAATTTTAACGTAGGTACACACATAAAATCTAGGCTGATATTTGCGAATTGTAAAGATAAATAAACTGCGCGGGATTGAACCTACGACTTTGTGGAATGACAAAATTAAAACATTGATTTTATGTTACTCTTTGGCTATTTAGGAATATAATCCAACTAAAGGTAAATAATCTTAATGTAAATAGAGATGTATGTGTGGACTGAGGGCCCATTTTTTTTTTTGCGGTTTTTTGCAGATTAATCAACAAAAGTGCATAGTTAAAGTTGTTAAAGAGTTTGTTAAACGATTATCAGAGTTTGTTAAGACTTCATTCAAAAGATATATCGATTTAAGTGGGTCCCTCAGTTCAAACACAAAATCTCCCATAATTAGATAGGTAATGAATTAAACAACAATTTTTTGGTAAAAATCCTTAGTTAAACATGTATAAAAGTATAAAAAGCATTGAAAAGCCTAATATGAGTAGCTAATAAAAAATAACAAACGTTTTAAAAGGTCCCCGAGGGCCCACTTGAATTTATCTCATAATTAATCAATTATAGCATGAACATTAAATATTCCTAAGCCAAACATTTGTTAAAAGGGCAAGGATAAATTTAAAATTAAAGAAAGATCACAAACAGTGATAATTATTGTTATTTTTAAGTTTTTAAGTGGTCCCTCAGTCCACACACTATGCAAATGCTAATTGTTAAATATATAATTAAATACAACAATTACGAAAATGGGGAGCCTTTCAGTGCATAGTTAATTTTGTATTTTATCGATCTGTATTTATCTTGTGTCTGGTTTATTTATATTTTTTGTCATTTTAACTGTTTTATTAATTTTCATACTAAGTCTGGTGTGGGGTGTCCACGTTTTAAGAAAACGGCTGTATATTTGTTTTTAATGTCATTTATTATTAATTTAGATATTTATTTATTTATAATTAGGATAACCCACGAAACATACACAAAGTCAATCAGAAATAATACAATATTTAAGTAGCTCAAGCAACAGTGCTGATTCCATTACAAGTTGCCACGGCAAGCAAAACATTACACAATATTAATATTAATCAAATAAATCTAAATTGAAACCTTTTTTTAAATGTAAAAAATAAAACAATAAAATTTGCAATACAGTAAAATTAAAATGTAATAAAATTTTAAGTTTTAGACAAGTGACAGGTTATATTATTAATTAGCTACAATCGTAATACATATCTGTATGTCTATACATATAAATAAAATTGGAGTGTCTGTTTGTAACACGAAATCCACAGTTTTTAAGGTTCCGTAGTCAAAGGGTAAAAACGGAACCCCAATTACTAAAGCTCCGCTGTCCGTCCGTCCATCTGTATGTCACGATGCTGTATCTCCTGAACCATGGCAGTTAGAAAGTTGAAACTTTCACAGATTATGAATTTTAGTTGCCGTTATAGCAACAAATACTAAAAACAAAATAAAATAAATATTTAAGGGTTATTTATTTTATATTGGAAAAATAATTTTTGACAGCTAAGTCACGTCGTAAAATTTTTAAAAGATGAGTCGTGAAGTCATCGCATTCTGGCGCGAAAATAAATAATAATATGGGTAGAATAATAATACAATTTTATTTTATTTTAATTTAAAATTAATACTCGTAACTGAACGAATTCACGATAATCAACAAGCTGACAGTTTACCACAGATTTGAGAGTTCTACTTTCTTTTATATGGTTCTTGTTTTTATGGATTTGAGAGTTACTATATAGATAAATAATTTAGAATAAAACTGTCAATATCTACTGCTATTATAAGAGGTCAGAGTGAAAGTAAAATAAAAAAAATATTTCAAAAGTTATGTAGAATAAATTATTATGTTTTTTAACATTTTTATCAATTTATTATTAACTGCAATACGGGACCATAAGAATTCTATGTCATAATTTTGGAAAATTTAAAGATTAGGTACTTCGTAATATATATTTTTTTAAATCATTAATTTAACAGGAACATGTATTTTTTTATTGTTTGTTTACGTTTGCATCAAATAGCACTCAATTCGGTCCGCATACGGCCCAACACAATTACAACTATTTACTTTTATCTCACACTTTATGACTATGCAGAAACTTTAAAACGTAATGTAACATCATTAATGTATGTAATGGTTCTTGATTATCTCTTGACTGCATGGACACTCTACTTGTACGAAAAACATATTTTGTAAATTTTTCGTAAAAGAATTATAAAACCAGTGATAAGATAAATACAGATCGATAAAATACAAAATTAACTATGCACTGAAAGGCTCCCCATTTTCGTAATTGTTGTATTTAATTATATATTTAACAATTAGCATTTGCATAGTGTGTGGACTGAGGGACCACTTAAAAACTTAAAAATAACAATAATTATCACTGTTTGTGATCTTTCTTTAATTTTAAATTTATCCTTGCCCTTTTAACAAATGTTTGGCTTAGGAATATTTAATGTTCATGCTATAATTGATTAATTATGAGATAAATTCAAGTGGGCCCTCGGGGACCTTTTAAAACGTTTGTTATTTTTTATTAGCTACTCATATTAGGCTTTTCAATGCTTTTTATACTTTTATACATGTTTAACTAAGGATTTTTACCAAAAAAATGTTGTTTAATTCATTACCTATCTAATTATGGGAGATTTTGTGTTTGAACTGAGGGACCCACTTAAAGCGATATATCTTTTGAATGAAGTCTTAACAAACTCTGATAATCGTTTAACAAACTCTTTAACAACTTTAACTATGCACTTTTGTTGATTAATCTACAAAAAGCCGCAGAAAAAAAAATGGGCCCTCAGTCCACACATACATAAATAGAGAACCTACTTATATAGAGTACCTAAACAAAAGTTAGCGTTTTTTTTTTGAGTAAGTACTTTCTATACATAATTATCTTAACAATCACTTTATACAAAACAATATTTTATGTTTGTCAGTTTGAAATACTTTCGTTTCATGAAATAAATCTACGTTTCATACATTATATCAAACAAAGATGATGTTGTATGTTTGTTTACTACGATACTGACCTTCGCCTTAGATTTATTGCCTGTATATTTACTATGGAAGTGAAATGAAAAGGTTAAATAGTTGCTTCACAAATATATTTACACACAACACGAAAGAACAAGATAAATAAGTGACTGTGTTGATTTTTGTTTTTTACAATCACGAAAAATATTACCGTGTTCTTATTCATGTTTGTAGTAATTTGTATTGACCACGTACATATACACATAACTTGACCACTTTTGCTCAGCAACTAAACCATTTAAAACATAATCATGCTCAATCTATAAATATTCCTTACACATTCACACAACGCCATCTAGTCCTAAACTAAGCAGAGCTTGTACTATGGATACTAGACAACGGATAAACATGCTTACATACTTTTTTTTTTATGTAGGACCTACGGTATTTACCGGACAGAGAGCTTTGTTTATAACTTTGTATTCGTAGCAGTGTGCTACGAACGTAGCGTTAGGTTTGAGTTGCGATCGCGATAATAATATATTCTTTGTGTTTCTTTGTTTAAATACAATAATACACGCACTATAAAGTTTTTTTTAAAATCCATATTCAATCTTACTGAAACTAGCTTTAAGCTTTCAAGGATCAAAATTAATTTATAAAAAGTCTTATTGGAATTTAAATTTAAATATTTAAGTAATTGTTTTAATTAACAAGATATAATAATAATATGATAGAATATAATGATTCTACAGACAATATAAAGTACTTAGAAGTTTATATATTAATATTCTGGAATACATACCCTTGTAGTTGTATTCTCAAACATTATCCCTAAAGCCTAAATAGTTAGAATATTATATATGAATATGTCTGGCTTGTTAATACCTTGCAGTAGTGGGTGTCTGTGTTTCAAGGTTAAATAGGTATTATAAGTTTAAACAAGGATAGGTATTTATTTACTACTTGTCATATTTTAATTCAGCTTACTTCAAAGAGCTTTTAAATTTTTGTGTAACTCATTTCGGTCTTACTTTTGTTAACCAACTTCAAAAAAAGGAGGAGGTTCTCCATTCAGTTGTATTTTTTTTTATTCAGTAGATTTAAATCTTTGGAATTTTAAAGAAAATAAATTTATTATTTTTAAATAAACTAGCTTCAAAGTTATACTCAAATAATAAATTAAATGTACAACAATAATATAGTCTCAACCGTATTACTGATCAACTAGGTACTCACTGCGCATCCTTAGAACTTTCTTCAGAGAAGGCATCGTCTTCACTCTCGGAGTGTGTCCTCTTGTTCCTCTGCGCGGGCGCAGGCTGTGCCGGCGCTGGTGCGGGAGCTCCCCAGCCGTAGCCCCACTGCGCACCCTGGCTCTGCAGCCCCGGAGCCTGCTCCATGTGCCGGTGGTGGTATTCCATCCTCACTTAATAGTCTATCACAGTTCACTTTCAATGTCACTTATCAGTCCGTACGTCGTCGGTATCGTGCGCGGTACACACGTGCGCACGCGTTGGTCGACCGCCGCGGAGTGTGGCCGCGTGCCGCCCCGTGTGCCGCCGCCCTTACGCATGCTGCGCCCTATGGCGATACAGGGTTATGTACCCACTACACACTACCACACACCACACAAGCCAATATCAACCTTGTTCCCTTAGCGGTAAGGATTAGTGAACAAGTATTACATGTTGGTAATTTTTTATGTGTAACAACAACTCGTGAGCATTTTTGATGGGCCATTATACACTGTAATGCCAAAGAAATAAAAGAGTTCGAAACGCAGTTATGGGTCACATAGCGATATTAAAATTCATAATGTAAAGTGCATTAGCGATGTTTTTGGAAATTAGACTTAAGGGGCATGTCATAGAGTTGTATCTTGTGTATAAGTGTTAGGGTGTATTATGTAGTGCGTTGGCCCGCCGCGTGGCCGGCACACGGTGGGAAACGATAGACAATTAGGTAACGCAATTTATTCGCCGAATATTGGTGTGAATGTGAAGGGGAAGTCCGGGGTTCGAGCGTGGGACGATGCAAGGATTAGCTGCGAAATGTTCTGTGTTGGTAGTTAAGTGCAGGATTATAGTGAGGGAGCATTATGTACGGGGCTGAGTACTGTTTTTAATTTTGATTGTACTCGCAGGACTAGAGGAGTAGGTACTATTCCTTGATTAATTTACATTTAAGTTGATATGGCAAACATTGAACAATTGATTTGAGTTAAGTGTTGCTTTGAATTTATTTTATAGTTGTTATTGTTGGTTGGCTTAAGGAAATTCTCATTTCCACAAGTTAAGTAAGTATGTACATTTTATTTCTTAACAGCAAAGAGTTAAAATTAAGGAAAATTGAAAAAAGGTTATACAAACAAAAGACTTAAAATTTTAACACCAATCAAATTATAAAATCTTACTGAATTGTGAAATTGAACACAAACTCAACAAATCTAGCCTCTTTGAGTGTTCGAAACATCTAGGCTGAAAATATTCATCCACACTTTCCTTACATTTTTACACAATGTCGTCAAGTCGTCTTTTTTTGTAAATACATACCTACATACAAAGATACAAACAAATTAAAAGGCGATGGCTTCCTTTAGAAATATTTTATTTCAATAAATATTGCAATGAATATGTACAATAAAAGGATAGATATTTTCTGGGTTTCATTATTATAAATTCAACGTAATAATATTATTGAAATAATATTACATTGTAATAAAGCCGTATAATATTATGATACTTACGGCCTTTTTCAATATCAATTAATCGCTGATATAGATAGACATTGTGTCCGTGTGTTGACGGATTAAGAATACAATATGTCACCACCCCATCTTATTCCAAGGCTGTCGTAAAAACCGACTAAGGGACTAAACGTAAATACTATCTTAACGAAATAAAAAGAAGAAAAACTTGAAATTAAACCCTATACCAATCCGTCTGGCCAGCGTGGTATTAGTAGGCCAAGTAACCCTCAGTCACAGGAGGAGGCCCGTCCCTGCAGTGGGACATTAATAGGATGTTATGATGATAAATAGACACGCATTCATTTGAACTTTAACAAAAGATATAACTAATATAGTAGTAATGAGTAGTTTCCGACAGTGACGCGTGTGCGACGGGTGTCATTAGTTCACTGAGCACGCGAGCGACGTTGCTACGACACGGACCCGTCTGTCGCGCGACAACTACGAGTAAGTAACCGATATTGAGAGGAAATGCTCTGGTGTAAGCTATCTGGTAATAAGTCATTATCATACCTGTAATCTAAGTGATTACTTGTTAATAAAGTTTGTTTATGTAGAGACTCTTACCTACTAAGCTTTGGCTCTGTTTAGTTTACAAGATGTTGTAAGAGACAAATTAAGTCAGTTGCGTTGTGGTAGCGACAAAATATCGATTGGTTGCGTCGCCGCTGTCGTTGTGATGTGGTAGAGGTGCCGCCGCCGGTGGTGGCGTTGGCGTTGCCGTCGCGATGTGGTTACGATTTGGCAGTATTTCACAGGTGGTCGATAACAATGACAAAATGTGGTACGTGTAAATTATAATATTCATTTTCAATACAAAATATACGCCCGACCTCAAACCTTGTATTAATTGGCCCTTAAATACAAGGTTTGAGGTCTTAAGCTTAAACTTAATACCTGGTAAACCTAGCATTTCAAGATCTGTTTTTTTATCTGTAATCTTCAAAAGCTAAAAAAGCTTATGATTCTGAAAGTGTAGATGCACTTAACTCTTATTTTACAGCGTTATAAGTAGGTTGTTTCACAATACATATAAACATATTTTGTTATTTAGTAAATAGCTTCTCATAATAAATGTATACAGAGTCGGAATCACAAATGTATTCTGTTATTTTCTAATATCCAGATAGAATTTGTGTCACAACAATATCACGCATTGTTTGTACCGACACCGTACGTACACATCAGATAAATAAAATAGAGGTATTTTCTATACCTATCTACGGATATCCCGCAGATATGTTTTGTTTTGTTATTCTTTAACAAAAGATACCAGGAATCAAGAGATTTGATGTAAAAACATAAAACAAAAATGAAAATACAATTGCGAACCTCCTCCTTATTTTAGGTTCAGTTAAAAGTCCATTAACAACCTGACCAGATCGTGGTATTAATAGCTCTATCACCAGAGCCCCATTTCTTTTAATAATGGGGAATAGAAAAACTGAAAAAATAATCCAGTTTTTCACCTCCTTCATTTTCTTATTTTAAAATTAATACGTGTCCCAAGATGATATTCCTTTATCATAAAACTCACCGAGTGTCACCGTATTTCCGGGCTCCGGCACAATTTTAACATACTTACAATTGGGTATAAAAAGTGCAGTCTTTTGTTAGTACTTCAACTTGTAATTGAGCAATAAAGTAAGGGTTCAATTAAGGAAACAAAAAGTTTAGTTTTCTGAGTGCAACGCTCGGACAATGCGCGTCTAATGAAAATAAGCTTTCAAACGTTTTTGTGTAAGTTCGTAGAACTTAGAAACAATATTGAAATCGCTGTTTTGATTAACCTCGCTTGCTAGTTATTTTTCGATAATACTCATGATGTGACAAAATGCCATGTCTATCCCTCTCCAAGAGAGCTGTAAAAGTAGACTTAAAAGATAAAATTTTGTGATCCCCGGTATAAATGTTTTTCTGGAACTAAGTAGGTAGATGTAATTTTTTGGTTGTATGATTACAGAAAGGCATTACCGCATTTAGATGAAAAACTTGACACAAAACCATGATAAAATTAAGCTTATATTTGTTAAAATAAAACTGCGAATCAACGAGTACGGCGTCAAACCTTCATTCAGTGAAGGATTAACTTCGTCACTGCGAAAGCCAGATGTAACATTACGTTCCTGATCCCATTGAGTTAAGCCTTTCTGATCGCTTGTATGATTGCAATATGTTTTATGTCGAGATTGTTCATGCATTACATTAATCTGTTTTTGTTGCTTGTTTGTCATTTGTCATACAATAATTACGTTCTTTGCTTTATAGTTTATTTACTATGGCATATTTTATGATAGCGATATTTTCTTTGATCTCTATCTCTATCGTGTCTGCATTGTGTAAAAGTATATTTTACCGTGTTGTGAGATGTTCTATAAGATTTTGGAATGGCTATTGCGTAAATAATGAAATAGAGAGTGAGCACGCCGAGGTGTCTGTAGGATGCAGAGCCTGGTACGCCGGGCCGACGAATGTACAAAGCTGGCGCGATGTCCAAGTATGAATAAAGCAGCAATTATGTGTGTTGTAAAGCTTGAGGTCTTCGCCTAGGAGTGGATTTCTGTTAAACTGAAATAATGACCATAATAATATTTAATCCTTATTTCGTTCAATAAAAATGTAAATTACATTGTTTGTTAAACTAATGACATCACAAATATGATGTCAGAATAATGTTTCGATCAAAATTCACGTGTTTAATCAAACTTGTACTGTATCAATATCTACGTTATACTGTGCGTGACACGTGATCACATTGAAATTTTGATTAATTTTGTAACAACTCGAGTGTTATTCTACTAATTATTTAAACGGTTACAATATTTACTTACTAATTAGTTTCATTTATAATTTAGTCTGAAATTTGATGGTATGAAGCCTAATAATAAGCCTTTACTAGCTACAAACACCAAGTAAATTCTCATATTAGTACTATTTAACTCTGGTTGAATGCTGTAACCATAAAAAAACGGTATAAGCAGTTTAAGAATCAATTATAATCATTCAGAGATAACTGCTGCAGCAGTAGGCTAAGTTTTACTTAAGTATATGCGCTTAACATAAGTTCTTTTATGTTATCTTACCAATATAAAAACACATAATAAATAAACAAACGTTGTGACATAAATATGTACAATATAATCTTTTAATAGTTCAGTGAGATTCGTTTATAATATGCTGAAGTGGGGTTAGTTCTACAGAGCGTAACACTTCACAGAGTACAAGTACAACAAAACACAGACGTTTTTTAGAACTATTCTTATCGTTATTCCGCAAGAATGCCTCATGGTTGTAGTTTCCCAAATCTCATCAGATTAGCACCAAGTCGATGTGCTATTGTATTTCGTAATCCGTTTACAGAAAAAAATATGTATTTGAGACTTTTGAGCGCGGCTTCTAAGGAAAGAATTGATCCGTGAAATCAATGCCAATGTTGTCAATGGTAAGGTTACATTAAATCTATCTGTTAACTGACTGCATGAGATGGGCCTGCGAAACAGTGTTGGAAGAAACTTTGCTCACTAATCACTGTCCAAGGGCGGACTGATATCTTATGTTTATGACATAAATGGATTTCAACATATAGATCTTTTCGATTCCTTAGGCAGCGAGGAGATGGTCGTAATGAATAGTAGTATCCTACGGCAGAGAGGGTATTTAACTAGGTTTCTCTTAGAGTTCCAAAATATGACTTATAACTAAATTAAGTATATAAAAAGAATATTGATGATTCCTTTTAAAGTTCGAAGATGGCTTTAATAAATTCATAGTCAAATTTATTTATTTATTTACCTCTAAGGTACCTGCGGGTAACAAGAGCCGGTGGATAACAAGAGCCGTTGCTTAAAAATGGCACTTTTAATGATCACAGCACCCTACATTTAAACATGCATAAAAATGACCAATAGGAAAGCTAAGATCCGAACTCGCGTCGTCGCACGATCCTCAATCTTACCAGTAGCCACGAGTCAGTTGAGAGTGATAGACAACGCAGCTCCACTATAATTTTATCTTGCCAAAACTAATTTTTTTTACCTAAAATACAGCCGTTTGTTCAAATATTGTTAATTAATTGTGAATGTTATACAATAGTGTGGGCTAGTTAAGGTAAAATATATTTATGTGTTAATAAATACAATACTTTTTACCGCTTTCAATTATGCTATCATCAGGGGCTAATACGGGCCACGCTCGAGGCGGGTACATAGGCCGGCCCTTATTATACATATAGAATGTAAAGTAATTTTAACAAATTTCAATAGTCTTCGTTATTTTAATACCTATAATTGTTATTATTATTAAGCATGCATGTGTTATTATTTTTGTATCATAAATCATCCTTAATATCTTTAATTAACTTAAAAGTGTCCAAGCTGTTGATCTCGCTAACAATAGATTTTATAGTAAGGATAAGACGGGCCAAGTACACTCTGTCTATAAAGTCCTGAAAATAAATGAGGCCGCCACTGAGCTACACGTAGCAACCCTATTTAGTCTGAGAAAATAGTTTTCATACTAGTAATTTATTGAAATAAAATAAGTAATTTTGAAACACATTATATTTAGTACTCAAGTAAGAAATTCACACAATTCATAATGAGATAATTCATTTTATTGGTTGAAACCCTAAGCGATTGAGAAATTTGAATAATTGTTATAACATGACCTTTATAGAAGTAAAGTAGTGTTAGCCCTGTAAACATTTTATATGACGATGTTTTATTTCTGTTTTATATGCACTATAGTCAACTATAAATAATTATATAAATAATATATTACTATAAATAATAATCGATTATCGATTAATCGCTTGTTATCTAAATCGATTAATCTCTTTAATCGATTTCATACACCAACCCTAAACTACATGGTTCAAAATTCACCTATTAGAATGGTATGGGTATTAGAATAAATTAACGGATTGAATCAGAGTAATAAAAACGCATGTACACAGTTAACAAGGAGATTTATTCATCGCTTTCATCATAGGAATTTTTTAAATATTCGATGTTGAGATAACTTTCGTTGCCACCTTCATCGTCATCACTAAAGCTTTCTTTGCTGGTGCTATTATCGTCAGTATTTGCCCACAGGTGACGTCCTCTCTTGTAGTATTCTGATTGGAGCTTCTCGACGCGATGGCAACTGTCTTTTCAAGTTTCAGCTGTGATGCTGCTGAAGGCCCTTTTAGAAATTGCCAACATTTTGTGACCTGCGGGAACATAAATAGTTACTTGTTAGTGATGATTTTATAAAATATTCTGTTAATTTATATATCAATTCATCATCATCATAATACTTGGACTACTGGTACCACGCTGGCCAGACGTATTGGTATAGGGTTTTATTTCAAGTTTTCTTTCTTTTTATTTCATAAAGATAATATTCACGGACAGTCCCTTAGTCGGTGTGGTGATATATTGTATTCTTCCTTCGTCACTACACGGAAACTACTGATTTACTAACTATACTAATATTATTATTAAAAAAGATTTGATTATTGGTTTATTTGGAGGGGCGTATAGGGGCAAAGAGGAGTAGAAAGGGAAAATAGGCTAGAAACTATTATTTTAACTATTTTATACAGTTAATAATGAGAAAAATTACTATACAAAAGAATATGCTTTATTATACAGGTTACCTTGTATGAAGAATGATAAATAATGTCTTTCCTTAGTTCTTCAGGCAAATCTCGATTTTTATATTACTAGGGCATTTCTTGTTATTAAAAAAAAAAAAAAAAAAAAAAAGACAACTCCCGCACTAGGGATCATGCCCTGTGTCGCGGGGACCTTTTACAAACATCAATTAACGGACACAAAGAACACCCAGACCAGGACAATAATTTGTGGATCTCACAAATTATTGTCCTGCGTGGGGATCGAACCCACAACCTCTTGCACGGCAGCCGCTTGCGCTACCGTCGCGCCACTGAGGTCGTCAAAGGTTGTAGGCCTATTGCATATAAAATTTTGCGTAGAACTTCAAGACTACAATTAAAATCCATCACAGTTCTAGCCATCACCTGCAACTATCTGAGGGTTGGTTGGAGCCTGAAATTTTACAAAAGTTATGTTGATTGAACATTTGATTTTACTTTTACAATAAATTTAGACATACCTAGACACAAAATACAGGCAAAGAATGGGATGGAAAGAATAACTGCAATACCTAACTAAAATTTATTCAGTGTTGTTTTGTTATTTATTTGTTCTTGTTAGTTAATATTTATATTAACTAACAAGATATCATTTAACATGGAGTTACTAAGAAGTAAATAATAAAAAAATTAATAAAATATTGCAATTAATTATTCATTGTCGACAGACCAGTTGATGCGAAAGTGACATACTTAGTTTAGTTATCAACCGTAATATAGACATAAAGCAATTAATTCAAATTCAAAATTGGCATAAATCTTGACTGAATTATACTAATGCAACAGATAATGTATCAACAGAATAGGTCGTACTACAATATTTCTTACTTTCAATGACAATCTTACCTAAAAATATGCTATGTACGCAATGCCTGTTTTTGGTCTCTAAATCGCCAATGGAGTGAATATATTACTTGAGACAGATTACAAAACACAGTAACACGATTACATACCCATCAAAGTTGCAGTTCGCCCATAAATATCATCCAAATCACATAAAATTTGAGCAGCTTCGTGCTCCATCAAACATCGCTACAGAACTTAAAAAATCACCTCCCACGTGCCACTTTGATTTACTCTACTCATTCTTTATGTTGTTCTTCGTAAGTCAGTATTAGTTTATTGTAGATTAATGAACTTATAAAAATTACAAAATGAAAACCGTTCCGCAACTTCTACTCGATGACAGCTCATGTACAAGTCTATTTTGAATTTCAGTGTTGCCAGACACATGAACAATTTAGTTCCTCAAACTTTAATTTCTTGACTTTATAGACAACCTGTACGTGGCCTGACTTATACCGTACTACTTATTTATAAAAAAAAATGTTTTAGTTTTGTAATTTCCATAGATAATATTGAAAAAGTTACAAACTCATTGTTTACGTCTGTGATTATTTTGACGATATGTTATAGATAAAGGTTTTTATGACATGTTTTTGCTACGTTAGTTTATTAAGAGCCATTGCTAGTTTTTCTTTTGATTAAGTAATGTTAAAAGCGTGATTTAATGGCAAATGATAATTTAAGTCAAATGAAACTGAAAACAATACTTTTTCTATTGATTACTCTTTTAATATTTGAATTAAAATTTGGCCCTTATAAAACTACCAACGTTTATTAAGTGCCATAGAGAGGGTTTTTTAAAATCATGATTACTGTGACTAATTGAGATGAAAATATTTGTAATAGTACTTTCTGATGCAGATATTAAAATAAACGTTACCGTGATATTACATATTTTGTTATATTCCTTTATTTATAGAAATTATTTAGGTTTAGATTAAGGTGGCCCTTATTTACCGCAAGTACCTTAGTCTTCAGAATAGTTCACTTCAATCTTTAAGATAGCCAACAAAATGTTGGTAATGTAATGTTTTTGAAATAAGCAGTAGGTATTTATCTGTTGCCAAAAGATTTTGGCAATGTGCCATTAAGAAGGCTCCTTCTGTCAAAACCAACTCAGCTGTCACCGGAGCCTAAAAGATTGTTGTTTCACCAAACGTTGCGTGAGAAAGAGAAAAACTCATAGAAAAGCAGTCAGAAACGTGCACACGCACACGCGCTCGATTGTATTTATTACAAATCAAAATGTCATTCAAAATATAAATATTGTTCTTCTTGATTGTTAGGGTTGAGACTAATACTAGCTGTAGGTAGTTACCTAAAAAGTAATAAATCAGGAGTAAATAAAGATAACTAAAATGGGTTTTAAAAAAATATTTTATTGTAAGTTTGCGGAAGACACACCAAGCGAGACATCAATTTATCTTGTAAGTGGTGTAGGTATGACACCGTAAAACATTATAATTTTTTTTTTTTTTTTTTAAGTTAAGCTGTTTATTCTTGAGGCAGTTTTTTAGACCGTGATCGTGCATTTCTTGTCAACTATCATTCCAAAATCTGGAAATGATAGTTGACAAGAAATGATACTTGATCAGTCATTCAGATACCGGGGCGGGGGTGAGTCATGTAAATATTTAAAATAACACAAAATGAATTACAAAAAAAATACAGTTTGTGCAATGTGACAGCCTTAGCTATGCTCTATTGACTATTGTAATAATAGGTGAATTTTGACAGTTGATTTTAGTCAAGAATGTCACTGATGTAGGTATTTTATCTAACTGGTTATGCATCTGATAATAATTGGATCTCTTTGATAAAAGAAATTACGAAACTTCTTACTGGCAAGCGATACGTAATTGTCATAAATGACATAAATTAAAGTTTATTGAAGTTTAAAAAAAAATATTCGGTAACATTCGACGACGGTCGGCTCGCTGTCGTACCTCCCCTCCTCCGACCCGAGGGGTGCAGAAAGTGGAGGCGAGATGCAAGATGTCGATGGCGGAAACGAGCACGGTAAAATTTCCTAAAATGGTTTTGGGAAAAAGGTAATTGCGTACAAACTTTAGAATGTATCTAGTCAATATAAAATTATTTGAATTTTCGAATAAATAATCTATTCCTACTCCCAAAATATATTTACCTTCATAAACGTTTAATCCTATTTTATTACGCTAAAAGTTGTCATAAAATGTGCATAGAATTATGAACTTTGAAGCCTCATAACTTGTAAATGAATTTTTTTTTTACTGTTTTATGAATCAATAAGACTAGATAATAACGAGACAAAACGATATCATCTATAGTTTTGAGTATTTATTATCTAATGAAGGGGGAATTAACTTTCTTTGTTTGTATGGAATTGCGATTGAATTGTTTCCCCTTAAAGTTAAATAATAAAGCTTTTAGTTGCTTTTGTAAGTACCTGTGAAGGCGGATATAAATCTAACAAATGCTTGAGTGAATCTACTATTCAATAAATGAATGTAATGTCTAGATTGAAATGAATAATTAAAATAAATAAAACGGAATGATGTATGAAGACTAGCCTGAGGACTGATTTGGCAATAGCAAGTGTTACAAAGATAAAATGTAAGTTGTGACCTTCTCTAGCCCCGGCTGAATCGGTTTAAAAGTTTCAGGTGCAATTTGATTTAACTAAAAAATTAAGCTACGATGATGATGATGACATTGAGTATTATAGGTTTTTACAATTTCTAACTTAATTTTTAGCACTTGTTCTTTATTCCAAACATTTGATGTAGGGAAAGTTTTAATAGCTAGGTATATACATTACTGGAAAAGGTCTAAGGCATTCTAAAGCTGGTTAAAACACGAGTGCAAGTACCTACTCTAATTATAATTTATGAGTAATTAGTTTAAATAGCCTATCTTATACATGTAATCTAATATGAAACATTTATTTGTTACATTCAGACTTTTCTATTACGAAACACTAGCATTAGAAGTTCGTTAGAAACATAAATAATTTGCCAGCAATAACAAAGCTTATTTTAGCTAAACGACGTATAATTCACTATTATTTGTTTTTTATTCATGAATAGTTTATTCCAAGCTTTAAATACCTCGTTAGCATTACGACAAAACCTATTTGTAATACATTATTTCAGTCAGTGTACAATTTAATTCAGGGGTTTTCTTAAGCCATAAAAAATGATGAATCGAATGTAGATAATATCTCTCTTTCAAATAATAAAATAACCAATAGCTAGGTGGACCGACGACCTCATAAAGGTCTCTGGGTCGGACTGCATGCAGAAGGCGCAGGAGCGAGTACTGTGGCGCGTGTTGGGAGAGGCCTATGGCCAGCCTGCAGTGGACTGATTGATTGAAATTATAAATAGGAAATTTCTAGAGCTCCTTCTGATTTAGTTATCTTTTACTTGCACTTGTTTTATAATTTTTTTCATTTTCTATACGTAACCATTATTAAGTTAACTATTGTGCGACGATACTAAGCTAAGCTAAGCTAAGGCTATATTATTCTAGTTAATTAAGTCTAAAGAAAGATCCATGCCGGAGTACCTCCTACAAGTACGTTACGTACTACCCTTTGTGTACGATTGTACATTACAATTATACCTAAGTATGTGGTGACGTAAGTGCTAAGCTTACTGTTAAGATGGAATTAATAATACTGTAATTAACCTTTTTTGTACTACTATTTTCACTGGGTTTTCCAGAGCTATCACAGAATTAGCTAGATCAGATCTGGACCAGCATTCAACAGGTTAAGCCAAACTATCACACACCGACAGTAGAAAACATTTACTCATAGTAGTTAATAGTAAAGGCTCAGTTAAATCATTTGTAAGTCGTACAATTAGTAATGGTTATATATTTCAACTAGCGAACCACTGTACCCACACGGTTGGTAAATGCAACGATGGCAATTAGCAATTTTACTAACGTTCCTACAAATGGTTAAATAGTACATAGTAAAATTATTACCACCACCTGTGTATTATTTACCTTTGTTTAAAAATTCAAATATGGGGACTTCAAACAGATATAAATTTAAAAGATACTTAGAATTTTGTTATGATAGACTGATTATGTGAGACGACCAAAGAAAATATATAAGAGGTCAGAAACAGACGTAACTATAAGCTCTTATCCTCGCTACGAAGGATGAGAATTTCCATAATATAACATAGAGTCGTCCTTATTGCTCTGTGAAGCGATGTTACGTTATCCCCAATCAATCGCGAGCAACAAGTGTAAGGAAGCCCAGTTCATGTCAATACTAGTTGCAAGCAGACTTACCTACAAGTCGACAACGAACACAAAAGACCGACACATCCATTGTTGCCTTCAAAAATATAAGCAAAAACTGTGAGAGCCATTTTTTTGACTTCTCATGTTATAACCCGTTTTTTTGTAGGCGTGGAATCCATGGGACTTTTGGACAGGTGCTTAGCGGCTATTATAACCCACAGTGGTACATTTGTATTGTAGTTTAATATAGTCAAATCTAGGTTTATTTATCTACTCGTGACGTTTGTCAATATTGTTGGGCGTGTCGCCCGAGGGAGCTCGTTATTATTGACATACTAAGTAAATTGTTTGTTGATCCTATAGATTATTTTTCTAGTTCATTGGTAGTTTATTTTTGTATTGAAGAGAATTGTTGGGAGTTTGTGTAGGCTTATGCTGATCATGTGGGTTTCTCGCGAGTATTAACTTATTGATATAGGTGGACTTGTGGTTTTTAGATGTGTGCTGTGCAAATTCAAGGTACTGTAGAAACTTCTTTTATCTGCGTAATCCTCCACATGAAAATTTATTGTGACGTTATGTATTATTTACTCCGTCTCCATAGGAATAATATTTTGTGGTGACTTAAGAAGAATACAGAATGTGTAAAAATTCTTCCACCCTTCTCAGGTCATCGGTCCTCGATCAATACTCCTCTCGTCTCCGTCTCCAATGGACACTTCTGCTACAATGGTCATCAGTTCCGCGATAGACGTGACCAGCCCACTGCAACTTCAGCTTGCTTTGCGAGCTATGTCGGTCACTTTAGTCCTCTTTCTGATTTCCTCCCTCGAACTTCCCTGTGGATGACAGGGAAGTTCGTCGTGAGATAACGTAAACTTACTTAACAATTAAAATAATGATCACGGTCCTTTATACCAACCCTTTTGTAATGAAACACCAAGATCATGATATTATTGTAGTCGTCCGCCGGTAGGTATCCTGTTTCAGTTTAATAACGGGATGGGGCCGTTACCCTCTCTGATGTCTATGCCTACCTATCAGTTTACTGCAGGTTAATGATGTTGTATTGTAGGTACAAGTAAGTGAAAATAATGTGAAAAATTAAGTGAAAATTTTGTTATTATATACAGTTAGTTACTTTTATTTACTTATTTTTAAGGTTATTTTATATTTAGGTAGAAAGCACTGAAGAAGAAGTAGGTAGGAACTTTAGAGGAACTTTATTTGGACAGAACGGGTTACGGATATTTGTGTAAAAAAATGTTAATATAGGAAAGTACACATAAAACTAATTAAATAATAAACATAAAAGCTCACTTCTAATAATAATTTAATTATTATGTTTCTGACCTCGTTACATTTTTATAAACCACAAAGAATTGGTACAAAATATTGATTCCTCTTCAAATATAAAGCGATCACGTCAACCCCAATACAATTACATTAGTCAATAACACAAAAAAATAATTTAACAGTAAACTTCACAATAAAAAGTACCTATTATTTATTCTATTTTATCATAACTACCACGACAAAAATATACTTATTTCAAACTTTATTTTAAAGATGTAAAGTTCAAAATCCCTTGAAGTATACCCAAAAATAAATTTCTATGCGTTTTAGTTCCCGTGTGAACGTTTGAGGGTGGTTTTGGCCGTGAATTTAAGTTTAGCAAGTGATTAAACAGTGCGGTGGATAATCGAGTTAATTTTTGCATAATCATTGTGGTACAATAACTGAGCTTATGATTAATGAGCAAGGTTTAATAGAAAATACTAAAATTAAGGAATTGCGATGAAATTGTTTTTAGTTCGAATTTTACCCTTCTAAAATCCGATAGGTAGGCATGTCTTATCTACGTTGCGAGGTACGATTATTTGAAACAATTATTCAACTTAAATATCTAGGTAATCCTAGATAAAGATAGACTTACACAAGGTAGCTTTTATTAAAACGATACTTTAAATCCTTAAAAGTTTTTGTTGCTACTACTTCTCTTGTTTTGCTATTTCTGCTTCTTAAGTGTACGTAAATAAGTATTATTCTCTGACTTGTGTAATGATTCTCATTCTCATGTTAAAAATTAAAAAAAAGAACGGATTTCTAATGAACAAACTTTTTACACCCCACTCAGGCGTATACTTTACGGAAGGATATTTTACCCTTTTATACAAAAACTTTACAAAAATATTTATTTTTAATTTATAATCTGCCAACAAAACATTTAGCGACACACAGACTACTTGCATTAATATTTAAAGAGCCACCTTACTATGAATCAGTGCTATGTCCCCCACATCCTACGTCCCGAGCGACGTCAAGTAGTAAGCGCACGCGCGTGCGATAATGCGCGCGCTGTCGGTCGCACGCGCACAATACTATGAGGGGAGCGAGGCGCGTGTGATACTGCCGACAGTAGGGTCAATACCGATGATTATTGACAGATATTGATGATGTATGAGTTCGATTCCGCTTATAAAAGAGTTCTTTGTTGTTATGGAAAGTAGGCCGCTTGTTGTTTCGTAAAATGTGAAAAGTTCGGTTAGTAATTTGATGAGTGCGAAATATGTTCTGGTGTTACGGTACATATATTAAGGCTTAGTTCTGATTTTCATAAAGTAAGTATAAGATACATATAGATTTTAATTTTAAATAAGCATTGCTACAATAGTATTTTCAATGTGGTGCGGAACTGTTAAAAAGCATCGCAGTCCATTTCATAGGTGTCGGAAAAGAAAATTAGGTACAAAAATCAATCATCTAAATTATTCTACTTCTCATATTTACATAGGTAGGTACATACCTAGATACATACAAGGCGGTCAATCGCACTAAAGTAGCCAACTTGAGGACTTGAGCGTTGAGGACAACGCTCAAGTCCTCAAGTTGGCTACTATACAGGATTATAGGGGTTACCTAGAGTCCTTAACTGTGGCCATTCGAGTCCGACATGGCCTGACTTGTTCAGATATCTGTGCCTGACACTGACATCCTTCAGTGTGGTGAAGTCCGTTGAGGCACATGTTACTACCTAACTTGGTTCAGGATTGTATTGACCTAGCAGCCTCTACTACACAATATATGTGTCTAGACATGAGTTTAAGAAGATTGTAAGAAGCTGATAAAGCGTCGCTTTAAAATTCGCTAAAACTTTCCCAGTACAAATATTTACCTATATTAACAAAATAAGTACACAAATATTTGACTTAGGCCCTGCGCAGACGGCATACTTTTTGTGCGATCAAGTCTGCGGCGCACAAAAAGTCTGCCATACATGGCATAATATGTTTGAGTCTTTTGTGCGCCGGACTTTTTGCGCGTCCTGTGCGTTACTGCTTATAATTGCATAGGTTCTATTTTCACAGAGTAAAAAGTGCGTCACGGATAGTCTGTCGTCCGCGCAGGGCCTTAATGGTAACATTTTTGTGGTCATCAAAAACAGTTTTATATTTGACAATACCCAGTGTCACGGTCACCGTAAATGCGAATCTTGCGACACCTTTCAACGTAAAATCTATCTAACCATTCAGGCTGCAGAGCGTGCCAAACTTTTAAACATACGCACTCTTGAAAATATTACCCTTTTTCTGGGGCAGTCGGGTAAATACGGTGTATTTTGACCATTGAGGTAATATGTATTACCTCAATGATTTTGACAGATAATTTGATGACGCTACAGTGGTGCCATCTCACTTAAAACTTATTAAGCACCCTCAATGCATCGTCGCGTAATTTTATATGGTTGTTGTAGAAGTTAACCCATTACCCGCCGCAGTTGTATATAAGCAACTTATCATTTCTGAGCCCCTAGCACCGCAGTTGTAGATTCGCAACTAAAGTTTACAAAGTTATTTTTAAACGTATTTTTATTTACGTAGCAGCATTCTCATAATAAAAATAAAGACCACCTTTACCACTCAAGGAATTTTTTTCGTTTTCCCTAAAATCACTTACGCAAAGCACCAAATTAACGGTGTAAAAAATTAACAAAACCCATCGCAAAATGCAGGTTTGACCTTAACATGTACCGCCAGAGTTGTATAAATACAACAGTAGTGATGTAGCACATAAGTTTATTTATTACTCTTAATGCAAACTTTAGTTAACTCAAATAATATACAAATAGGTTAGGCATTTAGAATTAAAAAGTAATTCAATGCTTGTTGCTGTTTGAACCTATTTCTAACTATAACATCTAAAACTGAACATGATTTAGGGTAGATTCGTATTACAATTCGATAGACGGTTTTTTCTAAATTGTATTTTAGTAACAACCCTAGTACTTTAACGTTATCAAAGAAGTCCAGCGCCGGAATTGTACATATGCAACCGCTTGTGACGTCATAAGCGAACTCATAATGATAATAGTGAGGGTACATCTGTTTTATTTGTTAAGAATTATTAATGAAATAGTGGATACTTATTATATTTCATTGGGTCTTGTGGCCGTGTTTGAATTGTGAAATGCTCGTTTCTTTGGTCGGCACCAAACGTTGTACAGTTCTCACATTGTGGCCTTGCCTTCGGTGCACCAATGTCACTGGTTTTAGACTCTGCATGGAACTGTTTTTCAAACAGATCCTGGGTATTTTCATCGTCGTTTAATTCTAATCTCGAACGCTTAGAACCTGCAAAAAATAATGAGAATTATTATTTTTGGAAGATAAATACAACATTGTATCTACGTTTGTTGGCATAAAGGAAATAGAATTGATATTTTTTAATATACCTATAGAGAAAATTGACACACATTTACCCATTTTGGAGACTAGCACAACAATGTTCGTCAAAGCTGTGGCAATTAAATGCCCAGTCATTGACCATAATGTTTTTTTTTAAACAAGAAAATTTTTAAACTTTCTATTACCCTCTGTCATAAACAAAATGCACGTAAACATCGATAACCGGAAATAATTTCACTTTCCGCACTATCTACGCTGTTGTTTATCTCTAATGTTAGCGCCGGGGTTGTATAAATGCAACAATAGGGATTCCAAAAGACGTATTTAGTTGAATTATGAACTTATACTCTATCAATGGTTATAGCTTTTTTGATTTGGGTAATTTTAATTAAAAGGTTAGTTAATAATAAAAAACATTAGATATTCATAAAAACGTGTATTTTTACCCGTAAAATCGAATAAAAATCTAGTAAAAAAAATAAAAAATAGGGAATGGTGCACAACACTATCGTTGACCTTGAAAATACGTGATTGGCGCTAGGGGCACATTTTTTTGCAGGATTGTGCAGCGGTTAAAAGGTTAAAGCCGCATTTCATAGATGGCTTTGGACGATGTCAAAGGCAAAGAATTCAGCAAACTGATGGCCACGACATCGGCTACGCATCATTAGTATTACGAGTAGTTTTATTATAAGAACAAAGATTTTTAAATTGTGGTGCTATACTGGTGTATAATCTATAATATTGAAAAGTTTCAATAAAATCCATTCAGTAGGTTTTACTTGAAATAGTAACAGTTTCTTGTTTGTAACATTAATAGGATTGAGCAATTTTTTTTAAATATCTTTCTAGCGTGTATAAGAACTATTTCTTGAGTTCCATCCTCTATAGGATGGCACCAGTAGTCTTGTTTGCACTTTTTACCTAAATCACAGGATTATTATCACAGCTATGCACGTTTCCCAATAGCTAAAGTAAATGAATATTCCTTTAAACATCAGTACAAGCCAAAATGACTTAAAAAGGGTTATCAACAAAACTAAAGGTATCTTTCATATAGTTTTATTACTTATAATGTACAGTTTTAATAGATAATTAGTAAGTTTTCAGCAGCACCTATTGTTACTTGTCGTGGCTGGACCGTGAGTCAGGGTCTGAGACCAAGTCACGGTGTTCATTGATCTCCATTTCGAAGTCATCAACCGCCATCGGGGTATCTGGGGATTAACAAAATTCGTCAGTTAAGTATAACAATTTTTACAATATCGTGCTAACTTTGAGCACAAATTGACAGTCTCTGTCAATTTGTAGATTGGTTTAATAGAATTTGTTAAATTGCATTATGAATTGACGTGTAAAAATAGTGTTTATCGATTGTAAAATTTTGTCATAAACGCATTGTATCTTTTATGTACAGTTGTTAAGAAGGGATTAGAGCGACTTTACACTATTTGCTCATCAAAAATTGTAAGTTACGAAGGAATTGTGAGTTTTACGTGAGCGAGACTGGAGAGTATGAGATTGTCAGTTTTCTTGAATGACAGTGGTCAGTATGAAATAGTGAGTTTTACGTAAGTTACAGTAGATAGTGAGTCTTAAGTGTGTGACGTAAGACGTGAGAGTGTATAGTTACCGAGATGGTCGAGCGTGACGCCCATGGCCCGGCGCAGCGCAGGCACGGGCGCCACGTGCCTGGGCGGCACGCGCGCCAGCATGCCGCGCAGGCACGCCGCCACCAGGCGCGCCAGCTCGCGCTCCGCCGCGCCCGGGCGAGCCACTAGCGACAGGTGCCAGGGCGGCGGCGCCGACAGTCTGCGGGGAGGACATAAAAACATGTTATTAGGCGCATCTACTCGGACAAGATCAGACCAGACGTGCTGCGGCCGAAGCGATCACGTGCGCTGCCGCATGCAAGCGAAATGCTTCGCGCTGCAAATGCTCGCGAGAATGCATAGATGTAGATGATGAGATGAAGATATAGGTTAAGGAAGCGGCGAAACCACACTCTTTATATTGTTACAAAAACATTGATATAAAACACTCCATTTCAGATTACACACAACCGAACAGTCAGTCTGTCAAAACCCTGAATAAAAGACACGACAAGAGCAAATAATAAAGTTAAAAACAAAATAATTATAAAAAGTGCATAGTATCCTGACCTGTCTCGCTGTTCCTGCTCTAGATTGACGAGCAAATCATACGTGTGTCTCAAAGCAGAACTGATGCCGTAGTCATGTTGTGACGCTGCGATATCATCCTCTAACTCCGTCAGGTAGTCCACATCTATGCCCAGCGCAGATAGAGACTTCAGCTGTTCTATGTCCACCTTCACCTTTGATAAGTCCTGCAATATTATTAAAAAACATAAAATGTATGTTTGAATAAAATGTTCCTGAACTTTGGGACCAAAAATAGAGCCTTGGGGTACTCCAAACTCAAACATATTTGCCCATACCTATAGCTTTTTATAGTTACAGCTCTTGTGGGGGGCTTTACCTGTTTGTCAGTACACTTAAAACTAAAATATTTTAGAATACAAGTTTTTTAACATAAGTTGGGTATAGGGACTGTGTGATGGCTTTCCTTAGATCTTAAAAATATGGTTGCACATTTTATTTATTGTTAGCTCTTGTTTCAATACATAGTTCTATATTGATTCAATTTTATTCATATTGACTACAAATATTTATTCCATTATCTTCATTGCAAGATAATAAGAAGTTTTTTTAATTGATATAACATGTGTATCATAAAACATTATAAGTTTTACATTGTTGTAGACATTAAGTACAAATAACTTATGAAACAACTTACATGCTCCTCCTTAGCCTGTGCCTGTTCTTGTTGTTGTTTCTTGTCCGGGAACATCGCCTCCATGTCGTATATAGCGGTCCAGGGAGAGTCAGGCGCGAAGCGGAGCATCTCCTCGTTACCCTGGCCGGTCTCCGCCGCTGTGAAATTTACAACAAAATATATTATGAATATCTCTCTGCTTCACTCCCTGTGGTGACGGAGTAAGAATACAATATGTCACCACCCCATCTCATCTCATGGGTGTCGTAAAAACCGACTAAGGGACTATGCGTGAATGTTATCTTTACGAAATAAAAAGGAAAACATGAAATTAAACCCTATACCATTCCGTCTGGCCAGCGTGGTATTAGTAGGCCAAGTGGCGGAGGGATGCCACGGGAGAAAGCTCATTCTTGCAGTGGGACATTAATGGGCTGTTACGATGATCTCTCTGCTTTTATCTTGCCATGTAAGGATGGCGAGAACCCTAAGAATACTCTATCAGACAACTTTTACCTCACTGGTTGGCAAGTTTGTTTATTATTGCAGGTTTGTTACCAACACCCGCCAGGAAGACTTGAATAACTAACTGTTTTTTCGTCGTCCTAGCCATTTATGAGTAAAGCCCGATTTACACATCGACAAGTAGGTACAGTAGCGAGTTAGGTAGTAAGTTGTTGATTAAGTTGACCTAAATAGATCTCCATCCCATTTTTTCGCGAGTTAAGTGGACGAGACGCGAGAGAGGGGGCTACTTCTTACTTAACTCGCCAAAAAATAGGATGGAGATCTATTCAAATCAACAACTTACTACTTAACTCGCTACTGTACTTGTCGATGTGTAAATCGGGCTTAAGAGAGGAACATTGGCTTTTAGTCGGTACACTTACATTTAGCAGAAACACCTGCCCTTTCATATTTTTACTTTTACATATGAAAGTAAAATCATATAAATATACTTACGTAGCGTATGATATAAGAGATGTGATTCCTCCTTAGTGAGTGTAGCGAATGTGCCGTCGTACGAAGGTGCGTACGAACTGAACGGACCATAGTTCAGTGGCTTCACTCCCTTAGCTACGTTACGACGATCCTCTCGGGGGGCTAGACAGATACATAAATTCCATGTAATGATTACGATCTTGCTTATATTCATTTAAACAAAAATAAAAAAATTGAGCTAATAAGTAAATTTAATGTTTTTTTTTTAAATTAATTATTGTTGGTTCAGAACTTCTTGAACTTCTAATATTACATTCTAATTTTTAAATATTTTAAGTAACAATATTTTATAGGAGATTTTTCATGTGAGTGTAGTCAAAGCATTTTATATGCATTCAAATAAATATTCTTTATTTTTGCCATAATATTAATTATTATAAAAAATGTAGTATAATTACTAACTATGTAGCGAGCCAGTCCCCTGCGTAAGTTTGCCAATGTATCGTCCTAGAGTGAGGGGCTTGTCGTCTCCGGACCCCTCCACCGTGTTGGTCACCAGACATAGCGTTGTCTTGCCTTCCGAGTCCATGCGCGGGAATGCTACAAATATAATAAAATATCATATTAAGTTTCAAAACTTTTTCAGTAAATTTGACACAAAAACGATCTATTCCTACAATTTTTTGGGTTAAAACTTAAAAAGGTTTTTTTGTTATAATAAGTATTAACTATGAGACTGCTGGACACAGGCTTTCTCTAAATAATTCAACCGAGAGCGATCTTATGCCTCTCTCATTCAACGACATCCTACCTCCTTTTTCAGGTCGTCCGCATAAAAGTTAATTAATTTTTTACTTACTAATTTAAAATCGTTAGGGATTTACCATAAAAGCTATTCAGTTTTCTGTCATTATGTAAACATTCATTAATTGGTTCATTATTTTCCAGCAGTACTGTTGAAAGGGGTTTTATATGAGATTTAATCGAATTAATTAGTAGTGTAGTAAGTTATTTCAATGCAGGTTACAATATAAAATAAAGTATTGTACCTTTCTTCGCCAGCCGCCTCCTGTGTTCTTCCCTAGCGGCCTCCATCTGTATCTTGACGCTATCACAATGTGTCTCCTGGCCTCCGTCGGACACCACCTCAGCCTCAGAGCCGCCACTCTTCAGTGGGCTGTTGCGTTTGAGCACCTTGTGCTGCGGTAAGGGTACAAGCTTTCGTGTAGACACATTATAAATACGATAACTCATTGTTGAAAGGTTTGACAAAAATATTGAATATTGTGAGAGGGTTTAGGAATAATATGTTAGATATTTAAGGGGATAATAAATATTGTTTTGTACAATGGTTTTTAAATTAATGTAGGGTAAGAAGCTTATAGGGTAAGGGTAAATTATGAAGGGATTTTAGTGTAGTATATGAGGTCTAATTTTCTCGGCTGTAGATGCAAGTATCTGGTAATTTATTGTAAGTAGAATCAATATTAAGATATCATTAAGATTGAATTTATTTTGGACGAAATTAAAAGACTTGGGCATAGAGCGCATTATGATGACCTAGGTAATATATATGTTTCCGAATATAAGAATAGAAACATTCATTGAAAAGTTTCAGATATCTGGATTCTTGTAAATTTTATTGTAATCTTTGCTTAAGTCTTACGTGTTATAAATTCTATGACAAATAAATCCAAAATACTAATTATAATATAAGTACTTGGTGTACAAAGTATAAACCTAATTAGGACAAAACTAAGTGAGGTAGGTACATATCATTTCCATGCTGGTCCTACAACAAAATATGCGTTTACTCACGTTTTTAGACATATTCTCGTCAAAGCCCTCAACAATTGCACTTAACTTTAAAACTCGCATGCAGCTTTATTATATTGTTATTATTTTATTGTAAAGATATATAAAACTCCCAAGGTCACGAGCACAATACAAAACAACGCGCGGTCCGACAGAAGCAAACTGAAAAATCGCTAAACCACTAAATATTACACTTCTAATTCCTATAAAATATCTATTAATATTGTCAAAGGATCACCTTTCTGCCGTACGTCCTAAGTGGCTGCGATGCAAAAAGTCATTTTATCAACATGTTTAGTTTGGCACTTGAACAAAAATAAACATAAAATAATGTGGGCAGTCTTGTTTTATTTGTGGTTAGAGGTAGGTCACTTCAATATTATCTATAAACAAACTTATTTACAATATTATACTCATTCGTTTTTGTTATAAAAATTGGTACCGTCAACGCTCGCGTGACATAGTTTAGTGCGAGTGTTAAGTAGTAGTAGGTACCCACACATACTTTAAAAACACTTTTATGTAAAAACAGACGTACCTATGTGTATACCTACTTAACACTCACACTAAAATAATAGTACCTACTTTAATATGTAGTTTAATTCTTGTATTCGTTTCATTAATGCATAAGAACACTACTATTAATAGTGGGTCTGAATGTAAAATGCTTAAAATTCGTGTAAAATTATTATTGCTTATGAGAGAAACAAACATAATTAGAACACATGGCAAAAAGTTAAAGGTGTAATACCCTGTAGAAAAGCGCGTTGATTTCGTATTTATTTAAAAACAAGGAAAGTTATAATGAGTCAAGTTGTAAAATTTTTTTGTTTAAAAAGTTATGAACTAGGTGTGAAATCCATTAATAAACAAACGTCATTAATAAAAGTAATTCTATAATCATCACTACTTATTTACAAACCGTTTTCAAACTATGAAACAAATACACAATGGTTCTGCTCTAATTCTGTTTTATTAATACAAGATTCAATTTTACACCTACAATGTTCGACCTAATTGATACAACCCAAACACAAATAACATACACCAACCAACATTAAAAATACGCACAAACAATGATTTTGAAGTCTTATGGTTTTATAATTGGTTGTATCATAATACAAACACCGCTAAAAACTATAGTTAGTTGAAGAGGTTGTGTTTACTCCTTTTCTTTTCTTTAGATAGCCTAAGTTTATATGATGTAAAACCACCAAATGTAGGTTTTATGCTAGCTGCTTAGATTAAACAACTAAACCAATTTTAAAGTTTCAGGTGTACTTAAGTGTTAACTCTGTAGGGACACAACATATTGTAATTTGAGTGACTGTTGACAAATCACTTTTACAGGCGAGCAAGAATATTCTCGTCTCTTCTTCCCCACAACTCTATGATTATCTTGAAGGAACATAGTTACTTCAATTATGAAACCATAAGAAAACACAGAAGGTGTCTATATTTATAAAAATAAAATATAATGACACTTACCACATCCATTTTCCCAATGTCAAAGCCCAGCTCCTTGATGGGTATTTCATACATGAATGTAAGCAAATTGCCTAAGGGACGTAACTTCTGTGGTGTTAGTTGTTTGAGACCTATGTGCAGAAGTCTTCTAGCTGCCTTGTGGTACACCGTGCCAGCCTTATTGTACTTCATTGCATTGTTACACATTAGCTTGAAGTCACTCTGTTGAAAATGGAGATTTACATTATTACACTCTTTTAGGATACTTACATCTTGAATTTTCGACTACATTGAGTCAGAATGTAAGTTAAAATACAGTCCGGAGAAACTAGTTTTTAATTTTTGGGTTTAATTACACTAGTACATAAAAGCAAAAATGGTTTATCTATAATTTAATGTTGAAATAATATAAGTAAACTTACAATAAAACAGTTAAGTGATTTATATTCATTGTCATCAATCTTCTGTTTCATAGTTGAGAAGTCCATAGGTTTTCTTATAATATCTGAATAGCCCGGTGCAAAGTTGTCATTCACTGGCCAAGCAAAGAACTGATGAGGATCTCTCTTCTCTAGGTTACGTAGCAACTGTTCTAGGAGTCTTGAAAGTGGACGACGCTTTTGGCTGGCCTGAAAGTGTAAATAGCAAAAGCTATTAGTTGAATTATTTAGTAACTTGAAAGTCATTGCAAGAATTCTGTAAATATACATAATTATTATGCTTTTATGAGGAGCAAGAAAATGCATAATTACTTAATTCAAGTCACACAATCCTTAGGGGTTACTCAGTTCATATTAAACAATTATTTTACACAACACATGATCCTAAACAGCATTAAAATCACATAACACTTGTAATTTACTATTATAATGTAAAAAACAAACAAAAAAATAACTCATGAACTATTTCAATAAAGAAAAAGCAAGTTATTATGAGATTATGAATGCTAGTATAGACGGTACCTTCAGCACACAAGTGCGAGGTTCCCTATGAGAAGCCGGTGAGTTGGGTCCAGGACTGAGCCGACGAAGCAGCTTCTTGGCCAGGCCCTCGTCATCCGTGTCGTCTTCATCAGACAATTTTATCTAAAACAATTAATTTGAAATAAACTGGTAACCAAGCTATATAATTCTTATGTTCTATGAAGACTACTAACTTATTAATCAATTATATATAACGTCAACAAAAGATAAGATACAAGTTTATTCAATTATTTGAAATTTTAAGTCAATATTCAAAAAGTATTGATCCAAATTTCAAACCATATCCACCTCGCGACGTCTTCTCTTCCGTTTAGACTTGCTTGATGATTTCCCTCCGACTTCTTTATGATCATCATTGGCAGAATGCTCCATATCACTTGCTTCTAACTCTTCTTCTAAAACAGTAATGAAACATTAGGAATTTGATACCGCTATGTAATATTTATTCAGCCACTACAACACAACAGGTTAACGTACTGCAACTCAGTTTTTCAATATCATCCATGTTTTGTTTCAAAATTGTTTTCACAAATTGATATGTAAACAAATAGTTCCCACTTTACTCATTGCAAACCATAACATAAAAGTTCCATTTTCCAACCAAGCCAAGCCAAGCCGAGCCGATTCTCCAATTGATTTGTTTGTTTGACAGTTATGACGTATGACTGACAGTACGGTAATCGGCTCAGTGTTGCTCTCTTTAGTTAATGCATTTAATATATGTTGCTAATGTTAAAATTAAATATTATTAAAAACATTTTGAAAAGTCGTACTTTTTATAGTTATTTAGTTTTAAAAAAATACAGCTTTATTAATAGCAATTTTTACAGCTCTATGTTATATATCTTGGTAAATTACGGTCACGGGTTTAATTACGAGCGTACTCCCTTTTAAAAGGTCGGCAAAGCATCTGTGATTCCTCTGGTGTTGCGGGTGTCCATGGGAGGCGGTGATCACTTACCATCAGGTGACCTGCTGGCTCGTTTGCCTCCTATTACTTACATAAAAAAAATAAAAGAACTAGATAACAGACTAAGACTTAACTTCCTTTTAGACGTTCCAATAAATAATTGTGTGTGATTAGAATTATCGTAGAATTTATTTTAGGTTCAAAATATTGTGTCTTAACTTAACAGACTAAACTGAGGGACATAGTAAACAACTTATGAAGCTCAGGCTTTTGTGGAGGTCACAGTGACGTAACAGCACCACGCCTCCAACGAAAAAGGGAGGATACTCCGACCAAACGAGGGTGATTGTGCCTGGCGGGCCAACTGCCCAACAGTTGTTCGTTGGACGTTGTTTATATGCGGAATCGCTGTGCGAATGTTAATATCGCGATTCAGGATGTATCTGACATCTGTTGATGGTGGGGGGTACTGAGTTAGTGTAGGTGTTCGCTTGAGTACGACGATAGATGACGCTACACCACTCCCCCCGGAAGACCGGAGGTCGATCTTCCTGATGTGCCAGTTGCTTGATGTGACTTCTTGTGGATCTGATGCCAGAGTTCCAGTGAGTCGGAACTGAAGTGCCGGTCCAATGAGTCGGACTGCGGTGGCCACCTTCCCCATTTTCCCCAGTGAGTTGGGGCGTGTCCAGTGAGTCGGATGATGGGTGATGAGGTCGCAGGCTTCCCCAGGCTTGTCATGACGGCGAGCATATGGAGTAGTCCTGTTCAGACCGAAGGTGCTGGTGCGCTCCGAGAAGGTTGGTTTCATCACGTCGGGGTCACCAGTGTGGAGGTCGCGGTAACGTAACAGCACCACGCCTCCAACGAAAAAGGAGTGTCCTCCGACCAGGCGAGGGTGATTGTGCCTGGCGGGCCAACTGCCCAACAGTTGTTCGTTGGACGTTGTATATATGCAGAATCGCTGCTGTGCGAATGTTAATAGCGCGATTCAGGATGTATCTGTCATCTGTTGATGGTGGGGGGTACTGAGATAGTGTAGGTGTTCGCTTGAGTACGACGATAGATGACGCTACACTTTATTTTGATTTTAGAGTCGTTTTATTTTTTGTATTACATTTTCTTTATTAAGAAGAATTTATAAACATTGATTAACTTTCTTTAACTTACCTTATGAACACATTCGTCACGCGATAAGCTAGTAAGGTAGTATAAGGATCTCAAGTAGTTTGTAGACGTAACCATGCTGGCCAAACGGGTTGGTAGGTGCACGAGGTCGCGGGCTTGATTACCACGCAGGACATTTTCTTTGTCTAAATTAAATGGTTGTGCGACATAGCGCATGATTCGATATTAGGAGTTTAAGAGTTGTCTT
Source organism: Schrankia costaestrigalis (assembly GCA_905475405.1). NCBI lineage: Eukaryota > Metazoa > Arthropoda > Insecta > Lepidoptera > Erebidae > Schrankia > Schrankia costaestrigalis. The sequence goes on from FR997827.1 coordinate 1,017,628, forward strand.
AAAAAAAACAAACGAAATAAAAGCTAATAATATAATACCTAATAAAACTCTACAGATTTATTTTAAAACGAGTCCAAAGCGGGTACCAATCATGACGTATTGAGTAGTTTTTTTATCTCTCATTTATGGCTTAGTTATATGTTATGGATACATAATAGAAAATATAATTTTTAAATCAGGAGAGTGGTCAAGTAAAAACCATTCGTTATGTTCATCAAGCTTTTCTGCGACTCTCCAGCAACGAATATTCCTAGTCGACGACGATAATCCTCACACATTCACACAACTTTAACTTACTTTACTTTTACTTTACCCCCCCAGCTAGGGGAACCGTCGACCTCAAAAAGGTCTCTGGGTCGGACTGGATGCGGAAGGCGCAGGACCGAGTTCTGTGGCGCGTGTTGGTAGAGGGCTATGTCAGTGGACTGCAATAGGCTAGTTGATTGATTTGATTAATTCACACAACGCCCTCTAGTCACAAACTAAGCTGAGCTTGTACATAATGGGTACTAGATAACGGATAAACATACATAAATACTATTTTTTTTTTAAATACATACATATTATACATAGAAAACACCCGGACCAATGCAAACAATCATGTTCATGCACTGAAAGATTTGCATTTAGCGGGAATCGAACCCGAGACCTCTGTGTAGCAGTCATGTTATATAACCACTACGGCACAGGGGTCGTCTATACATACATATTTCGGGTGACCCAGCTAAGACGACGGGATACCAATGGATGAGGGAGGCACATGACCGCGCAAGGTGGCTATATTAGGAGGAGGCCTATATCCAGCAGGGCGTCCTTTGGCTGATGACGACGATATTGCTGGCGGGAGTGCAATAGTTGCATACTAGTGGAAGTTATATCTAGTACGGGGTATAGGATTTTTGTATGTATTAAATTTTTTCTTCTATTGCAAAGAAAACTTTTAAATAGTAACATAATGACGTCTCATGGATGGTAGAGTAACGACATGTTCATATTGGTCATTGTTATTCACGGATTAATTATATTATTATGCACTAAAAAGATTCTTTATGCAAATGACGTATAAAGGTCTCCGTGTGGTGACGTAGAAAGAATACAATATGTCACCACCCCATCTTATCCCATGGGTGTCGGAAAAACCGACTAAGGGACTATCCGTGACATTATCTTTACGAAATAAAAAGAAGGTAAACTTGAAATTAAACCCTATACCAATCCGTCTGGCCAGCGTGGTATTAGTAGGCCAAGTATCCCTCCGTCATAGGAGGAGGCCCGTCCCTGCCGTGGGGCATCAATGGGCTGTTATGATAATGATATTATTATGTGACCTATAAAGCTTTGTTATAACCAGCACAAATAAAATGACAACCTAGAAGATAAAAAATGTTGGATTTAAACCTGCTTCTATACTGGCGTCTCTGACGTCGCCTTTGACCGCTAGGCATCCGAGATCCGATACCTATTTAAAATTATTGCTTTGCTAAGATCATGAGAAGACGATCCCTAATATTTGGTTTATCAAGACAGCGGTATGTCGGAGGTAGTAAAGTTTTTCAATGTGGCATTTTCAAATAAACATAATACTTAAATTCCAATGAAATGTTATATTCTCAAGTAATTCTAAACCATTTATTTCTAAGCAATTGCCCGTCTAATGCATTTCTATTGTATAGATAGAATTGAATAAAAGCGAACAGTTAAATTATAAGAATCGTGAATGTGGTATATTTGCGCTATTGTGGTTGCGGTGTTGTGGCGCGCGCACGAACGATGATCGATAGAACTATGATATCGCTTTCGGCGCGAGGCCCAGCCCGGCAGACAATTAATTTAGAAGTGCATTTGTTCCTGATAACACCCTGTAATACTTGGTTGTTTGTTAGAATAAGCCTGAGAACACAATGATGTACCTATTTTATTGTTATCCGTTCTTTTAAAATATAACTCCCAGAGTATAATGATCAAGCCTTGTATCGGAAGACTTTTATACACTTGAAATTGACGGATACAAAATTAAGGCTTGAAGTGATGGTACATTCGTATTTCACCACACTGAGATCATATTGACCGCGTGTATCTAATTTGAGCAAAGAGCATCAGGTGAACATTGCTTAAATGAAATAAACACTAAAATAGAAATGAACTGAAAGTTAAATGCTAACCTGGTTAGATTGTGTTTTGTTAACCGATTGCTGAAATTGTTTTCCATCTAAAAATAACATCTTCCGCACTTATCACCATGCTATGTGTCACAGGTACTTTTCCAAATAATTTAAAGCATGTAAATTGATAGAACACCGAGAGATTCTTCTCTGTGTTAATTCCGCAGTATGTACAGCACCTAATCAAAAATTTAGTTAGTTCAGCAATAGCATCCTTCCGTGTGATCGGCTAATTAAATTGGCCGGAGCTATCCAGCTAATGGAAAATCGCGTGCCATAACTCTTTGCTGTCGAAATCCACCCACCGCATAACAACTTACGAGTGAAACAGGGATATGGCCGTTCTGGCCTTACAAGTGGCGTGTGCGCAATCTAAAACTGCTGCGGTATCTTAAATTCATTGTTTCGACTCATGCTTCATGAACAGATAAATTACTTGTTTTATTGGATATTGTTTATTGCTTAACCATTAGAGTTTTGTATTGTGTTTTGTTGTTTCATTAACTATAATTTAACACTACGTTAAACGTGTGTTCCTGGCCTTGCGATGAGCTAAAGTTTATTTCGTCAGTGGCATCAGTGCAGGGACAGTCCTCCTCCAGTGACGGAGGCAAACTTTGCCTACTAAAATCTGGACGCGCTAGCTAGACTGATTAGTTTTAGGTATGTCAAGTTTCTTTTGTTTTCTACTTGTCTGTGATCTTTCCCCTGGCTAACATTACCACACCCGTGAGACGGAGATGGAATGGTAACACTATTTTATTGTTAGCACAAGGGATGACGTGTCTTGTATACGATGAGAAAACTTTATAAATAGTAACACCTCTTTGCTAAGATGGATTCTCGATCGAATTTTTTGAAAAGATATTTTTTATTTCGCATAAGATTTCAATGCACGTGTTGTAGTAACTTTTACAGATCTAAAATTAATTAACACAAAAAACACACAAGCGTAAGACAATAATTTGTATAGCACACAAATAATTAATTATCTTGACGATCGATTTTCCATCGTACCTACTTGCCATAATATTTACCTACGCTTTCATATTTTGTATTTTGCGGTGATTCTACGCAAAATACTATTACCATTAGACTTGTGTGTTATGTCCTGCTTTGACGCAAAAAAGGCAAATAATACAAAACTTTGGAATCTAAAAAATCCGATAGGCGCGCTGGTGCCAATTAGTAGGCGCGATGAAATGTGTGATGTTGTGACGAACAATGAGCTACATCGACACTTGCACTGATCGCCGATAATACGCGCCGGTGCAGCCTCCAACCCGTACCACCTTACGCTCAGAGTACAACAAGCATGCGACCATACAATAACACTTTCCATTAACGCTTACGCATTCGATCCTATACAAATCTTTAATTTACACATCTTATTTTATAAAAAATATTTCCACATTCTTTCATGTATGGGATATTTTGCGAAAAATGTGTCAAAAGAAAGTAAAATCAGTCCTTAATGAATTCTCGCTAAAGTTTGAATAGTGTGTGAAAAAGTTGTGTGTAAGAACTTAGGTACTAATTTAATAAATGCATTTAGTTATAGCTAGGTCTCCCACGACAGACAGAATATCATTGTGCTCATTCAATTGGTTTTTATTCAATATTTGCTAATAATGCTTTTCAGTGCTATTAACTACGTAAATTGACACATGTAGGTAACTAAAAGTACATTTTTTCCTAATGGATGCCACCACGGGTAGACGAGGTTAAGGTGAGAGTGAGACTGTGTGGTCTTTTTTATTTATTGTGTATGATTCACTCACGGCCAGTTGTATTGATTAATCCTAAAATAGGTAAGCAGAAACGTAGGTATGCGACGTCGTTCTGTTGAAGGGTTGCCGCTCGGTAGTTTTTCATCCACGCTTTTCTGTGCTCCGGAGAGAACCTAGAAGTTGGTTCTTGCTATTGTCGTAGTAACACAGTCGTTACGCCACGTTAGACTCCAGTTACTAACTAATCGATAAAAAATAACTTAATAAATAAACTATGCACCATAAAATCATTATTTAACTTAGATCAGTTGCGCCTGAGATTACAGCGTTTAATTATAAAAACAAAACCTTAAGCTTTACCTTATTTGTATAGATATCTTAATGTCTAGTTTAAATTAAACACTAACCCCCTTACTTATAAACGCCTCTTAAATTAATCAATGCTAAGCGAGATTTTTATGAAAAGAAAATAAACAATTTTTCTTTCTTTTCTTTCTTTCTTTCTTTATTACGAAAAGAAACCTTATACCAAACAAAACCGTAGGAATTTAAGCTAATCAATTGACTAAAATTTAAGAGGCGTTTAAGAGTAAGGGGGTTATACACTAAGTATACCTACCTAAGCTACATTTATATATCACAATAATAAACAACTTCCTGCTTGTTTTATTTATGACCACAACCTAACGAATATTATTACCAAACCTTAAACACTAATGACGCAACAATTTTGTTCTAATGATAGAAAAAATCTACTTCAGAATATCTATCTTGCTAAATAATATGCTAATAGGTAATTTAGTGATTAAAATTACAATTTATATGTATTTAGTAGGTTAAAATAAGATGTGAAATCGAACCAAAATAAACTTTTCGTCTTTAGCAGTATCTATTATTAATAACGTAAATGACGTTACAGTATGCTTTCAGGGCTCTAAAATAATTCTTTATGCCGACGACTTGAAAATATTGAGGCAGATTACAAGTATTGAGGATGCGCGATCTCTGCAGGAGGATTTGAACCGGTTCCTCTCCTACTGTTCACGAAATAAATTAGATCTGAATGTAGACAAGTGTTTCACATGCACCTTTACTCGTAAGCCAAATCCTTTTGTAATTACTTACAAGCTGTGTAACATGACCGTGACAAGAGTCAATACTGTCAAGGATCTGGGAGTAACGTTTGACTCAAAACTAATATTTGATTCACACATTGACGATATTATAAATAGGGCTAATAAAGCGTTAGGGTTTATATGTAGGATATCGTCTGATTTTAGGAACATAAAAACAATGAAAATTTTGTACTGCACCTTTGTCCGGAGTCACCTCGAATACGCATCTCAAATTTGGAATCCAATATATAATGTATACATTGACCGCCTTGAGGGGGTCCAGAGGAGGTTCTTGCGATACATACAATACCGTTCGAATACCTACTTGCCCGATTATCTTAGTCGTTGTAAAAAATTTCATATCCTTCCTCTATATGAACGCAGAAAAATAGCAGATCTATCATACTTATATGGTATCATGAATGGTTTCATTGATGTTCCTGAAGTGGTGGGTAAGATTGGATTGCGTGTACCGACTGCCCACTTAAGAAGATCAAATCTTCTTGATGTTCCATTAACCAGGACTACTTACAGGCAAAATTCTTTTATAGTAAGAGCATGTCGCACATTTAACGGGGAGTGTCGGAGAGTCGATCTTGACTTGTTTGCAACAAATATTGACCGGATGAAAAGGGCAATCTGCACGAGTTTCTTTGAGGCTACCTAGTTGTGACCTCTATTATTTTGGTTTTATTTTTTCAGTATGTATATGTGTAGGTGCTTCTTGTTTTGTTTTGTTGTGTATTATTATTAATTTTATTTTCTTCCCTTGAACAAATTTATTGATGTGTTTAGTCTTTTTAAATGTTAAGCTCAATGTCTGTCAAGTACGTGTTTATACCTAAATTACAATCACTTATTTATCTGTGAAAACTTGTAACTGGCCGTGAATTGTTATATTAATTGTTATTGTGATTTTTTAGCTGTAAGTTTTCTTAATAGAATAAAATAAAATAAAATAAAATAAAATAAAATAAAATAAAATAACGAAATGCTGACTGGCCAGTCAAATAAGAGACACAACCAGGGAGCTAATTCAAATTTACATAATAATGTAAACAAAATGAACATAATTAGTTTATCGATTTGTGTTTGATGCTGCGATTGGCCTAGTTAGTCCTTACCATCAGTAAGACCATACCCTAAACTACTGTCGAAACACTGTATACCATCAGTCGGAACAAAGACAGAACTGATTAGAGTTTGTCGTGCATCGTGTCGTATAGGCTAATTATTTTTTAACAAGGGTTCAAACAAAGTCCAGATTCGTCCTTGCTGATGAATGTCACTGTTGTCAAACCAAAATGTGCGAGTCCAATTTGCTAATTACAGTACTCAGTGCCAGGACAGCTTACACAAATAAATTAAGGTAAAAAAGTATTAGATAAGTAGCAAACTCAAAGCTATAAGCGGGAGTGTATAATCCTGGATGCAAACATACCTTGCCGACGCGGTGCATTCTTCACATTCCTGAGAGCTCTAACTATTTAATTCGGTCGTTTACGCGAACTGCAGATAATCTGGCCTTTGTTCGGACCCTTTCATAAACATAATTGTGCTGGCACGTCGAGTTATGGATCCAGAGGAAAAATTTTGCTACCGTGAACCTTGGTAAACTGAGATGAGAATAAATTAGCAGTATTGTTGTTGTAGGTATTTAAATATTTTCTAATATATTACTTACTTCATTAAAAACAATTAAAGGTACTGCTTGCACCAACGAAAGTTCCTCGAAATATAATACAGTGACCAGGTATCAATAATACAAGTACGAGTAAGTATGCAGTAGTGTGGTTACATTGCATCAGTAGTTGTAATACAGTTTGTGTAACACCAAGTGGATTACGAGCGTGAGTGATGCATTTGTTAGAATGCAATCTAATATTAACATACCACTCTTTTTTGTATACGCAATCTAGGAGGCAATTTTACTAATGATAGGTACTGTTTATGAGTAAATTTGAGGTGGAACTTTGATAGAGTTATTGGGTAAATTATTGGTAATACTTAGTAACAAAGAATATGTGTAGTGCGTAGGATTTTTTTGTTTAGTTTTTCGAATTCTGAATCATTTATCCATTCCTGGGCTGTCAGAAATGCTTCAGATTTTTTGGTTTGTCTAATGTATATTTATATTTTTAAATATTTCTGCTACGGAGTACTGCTAGCAATAACAACATAGAGATCTTAAAACATTCTAGGCCAATGAGTTCCAGACTATTAGTACTGAGTACTATGTTAAGCATTCCCAATTGCATCAGAAAAAAGTATACTTCCATATGCATTTGACTGATTGTCTCAGAATAGTTTGCTATGTACGAATAAACATAGTAACAATCCTATGAATATTGATTCGATATATTTCTACAGATCAACATCTCCACAGCTGAGACCAGAGACAAAAAGTGAGCAACAATCGTGACATTGCATTGCTTCATTCACTTTCATCACGCATAATGTTGATGACTTTCCTCTACTACATGTTTTCAACTAGCAAGTGACTTGTGCGTGTAGTGGTGGAATTGGTTTATACTTTTGTCACCCTTTTTGTTGTGAGGGTGTCGTAATACTGGAGGGTAAATTCTACAAAAAATTAAGAAGCTAGATTAAGAAATCTTTAAAAAAGTAAATGATCTTTTATATTATTTATACGACCAAAATTGTCCAGTGAGATATACCTAAGTATTTTTTTTTATAGACAGCGATGACCATATCAAACCTGATGAAAGGCGTGAAAACAGATCAAGGATTGTTGTCATAAAACAACTTCACTCCGTCGTCATTAAGTACCTTCTACCTTCCCGTTTTGGCCAAATGCTTCTTCACACTACGTTTGAACGACCCGATATCATACGATGGAGAAGACACATGAGTCGGCAGTAGCAGTAGACTTTGTTTTGTATTATATCTAGAAATGTCTCGTCCCTACAGTGGGACATTACTTAAATGACTGTTATGATATAATTGACTAAACGAAAGGCTTGATAATATTGTAGCAGAGTTAATTGAAATACATAACTTTAGCATAAATGTATTTGACACGTGTTTTGATAACAATTTTGTAATATTGTACCGAAAAAGGGCGGTCCAAGTGATTATTTTGTTAGTTGAGAAATACGAGAGCATGTTTAATATTGGTACAGCTTTATTGAGTGTTTGTCTACTGTTTTGATTAGGTGCCTGAACTAACCATATCACGTTTATGGGCATAACAAGATAATAGTATGAACATTCATTTACCTATTGTAACAAAATGGTGCATGTTAGACAAAATTTGATAATATCGCGAGAGCTTGCACTGAATGTAACTACTTACTATTAATTAACATTAGCATTAAATCTCTTGTTTATCGTTATGGAAAACTACAACCATAATGACATTTAGTGAAGAACATGAGACACTTCACGTGGACACGATTGAGTTCATGGACTTCTTCTATAAATAGGTTTATACTTATAAAATATAACCCTACTCTCTTGAGGGACAGAAACTTATATAGTCTAGGTAACTAGGTACTAATGCTAAGCTTCTTGGTTTTAATATCGTTATTTTAAAGAGTTAACCAAAAGAAGACGGGCAAGGGAACAAGGCCTCCTTTTGAGAGTGAGAAAACCTACGAGCAATGTCTCGCTGACTAGCTGTCATAATTATGTAGAAATGCAAGTACACATACATAACTACTGCATTTCGTGATGAATGTAATGTGACAATGAAGTTACAGTCATAGCTCGGTACTACAGTATATTCAACAACAATGTTGCAGCTGTAATCAACGTAAAAACTTAATCTTTATTAAGATAAGCACTGGCCCTACTACTTTCAAATCTCGTGCCATTATAATTATACGTGCCTGCTTGTTTATGCTGTAAGAATTAACTAAAGAAGAAAAGCATAACTTATATTTTTGGATAATAACAATTATCCGTGTGGTGACGGAGTAAGAATACAATATGTCACCACCCCATCTCATCCCATGGGTGTTGTAAAAACCGACTAGGGGACTAACCTAAATATTATGTTTACGAAGTAAAAAGAAGGAAAACTTGAAATGAAACCCTATACTTATCCGTCTGGCCAGCGTGGTACCTATAAGTAGGCCAAGTATCCCTCCGTCTCTGCAGTGGGACATTAATGGGCTGTTATGATGATGATGAATAACTATGCGACTGCCCCCCATCGTGGTACAAAAGACTAATAGACCTTGTCATCATTGAACCTAGTTCAAGACCTTATAAATGTAAAGTGTATGAGTACAGTAAGAGAATGATGCCATAACTGAGTCTTAGGATTTTACATGTATGGTTATCATAACAGCTCATTAATGTCCCACTGCAGGGACGGGCCTCCTCCCGTAACGGAGGGATACTTGGCCTACTAATACCGCGCTGGCGAGAGAGATTGGTATAGGATTTTATTTTAAGTTTTCCTTCTTTTTATTTCGTATCGATAATATACAGAGACACCCACATGGGATGAGATGGGGTGGTGACATATTATTACGATTTACTCCGTCACCACGCGTCACTACACGTTATATTATTTACCAAAAAGCAGCTTATGCAACGTATCGTAAAATCAACAATCAATCAGTGAAAGTCACTTCAAATCTGTTCAGACGTTTTGGAGTTTACTCGGAACAAACACCTAGATAAAATTTTGCTAAATCTGGTTTTTGGTTTGTAAATATTTAGGTATAAGCAAATTGTAAAAAAAAACAATCGTCTTTATGTGACAAAGAAACTAAGGGGGCTTCCTATATTTCTAAAATCTTAACTGAGCAACGTAGTATCAAGTGATTCAAAGGGGTGCGCCAAAGTTCACCTAAAATTTCAACTCCTATAATTGGAAGTCCGAAAATGTTCTTCCTAACATTTTTCATCCTAACAATCGCAATTCCTATTTTTTTTGTCCCTAATGTTAATAATCCGAAGCATTTAACTTCATAATTTCAGTAGCAATAAACATCTATTGTACTATTATTTGTTTTCCTATATTTTCTCAACATAACCATCGTTTATACTATAATTTAAAGTCATATCTTTTTTGTTCAGATTTCTTTTTATTCATAATAATCAATATTATATACATTAATTTTGCGTAACTTTGTTGACAACATGTAGGTATAACATAGTATACCAAAGACCAGAGCAAAACCAGAGTCCCTCTCCAATCATTCAGTCAAGATCCTGAAAAGAAGTGGGTCCTATTTATAATTATTGGTTTAGGTTGTGGTAGAACTGTGACCCCAATGCACGAGCCGAGCGAGCGCAGCGAGCGTGCCGCGGCAGCGGCCGGCGAAGTGTCAGAACCGAATTGGTCCTTTAGGTACTTATTGGTTTAGTTACGGTTACGGTGAACTCTCAGGCCACAAGCATAACCGTGAACGAGTCCTGTTTTATGGATTTCATTCATTTAAGACAAAAATATTCTAATAATTTTAATAAACAATTCTTAATTTAAAAAAAAATGGTTTAATGTAAAAATGTAAAAAGTTGTTTTGTAAACACAAGAAATAGTATAAAAACAAAACTTTTTATTACTTTCACTTGGTAAATATTTCTTTCTGAGTATGAGAGAAAATATTATGGTGAAAATGTTTAGGGATAAAAGCGTTATGATAAAAAACATTAGGAGTTTAAATATATTTATATAACGATATTATTAATAACGACTTTCGGAAACATGAGTGTTATGAACATCGCCGGTAGCAATACAAATAGTATGAATGAAAACTTTAGGATTAAACATTTTAGGAAGAGTGATCATTCGGATTACAAATCGTTAGGAAGAACATTTTCGGAAGAAGAACTTTAGGTGAGCCAATATGGACCCGATTCAAAGACTTCAATGGTTTTATTCTGGACTTATTTTAAATAAAGCACCAGTTCAATCATAGGTTATCCAAACGTCTATAAAACTGCACAGAAAGTAATATTGTTTATAATCCATACTAATATTATAAATGGGAAAGTGTGTCTGTTTGTCTTTCTTTCACGGCAAAACGGAGCGACGAATTGAAAACTGTTAATAGAGCCACTGAAAGTTTACTACACTTACCTAGAAGCAAATGTCGCGATTATATACTTATTATCATCTATCAACAAAATTTCTAACATTTGTCCCTTAAAAAGTTTCTTTAGCTCTCTTCAGATCGTTATTATAGAAATCAGATAATAATAAAATAGTATGAAATAATCCGATTATAGTATACTTTAATAAAATGACTTCAACAACAACGAGGTATAAGGGATATGGGACTGATCAGACATCCCACGCTTTCCTTCCTAAATATCATTACCCTTCTTCAAGTATTACTTAAGTATAACTTAACTAAGTATTAAGTACTTTCTTATCGCTTGTTGCCAAGGTAATGTTATTTATTTGTGTAATTATATAACGGGAAATATTTATAAATTTAATGTTATTGAAAACCTAACGATTTCTGGTATAGATTAGCTTTGTATATCTAGCAGATTTTATAGCTTTCGTCGTTTTGATTAGTAATAAGAATAAAATTTGTTCCTATTGACGTCAATAACGTTGTGCAAAATAATATTGCTTAGGTGTAAGTCTTTTGATCTTACTTGCCGGCATTTTAATTGTGGATGGATGTAGGATTGGATTACGCCAGTGATGGAGGGAAAGTTGGTATAAATATATACTTATAACATGGTTGGCTAGGCCATTTAGTACATTATAAATTGCCATTTAATAAGAAGAAGTGACGTTATTTCGTCTCCACTATCAGCCTTATAAAAAACGAAATGAATACGTCGCTATCACTCTACCGATATCGGGCCAAAAGCTCCTTCAATTATTATGTTTAAAGGGTCTGATGTAGGAACACAACATGCAAAATCAGTTCACAACTTAATGGTTCGCAATAAGAAGAAGTCATCGAATTTTAAATAAATCGAATTGGTTTGAATTTCCAAGTGGCTTTCTTTATTTAATAACAGATGTGAAGTACCTACTCAAGTTACTTATACAGCCTATGGTTATTTGGATTTTCGTGTATAGGATCTTAACAACTTCTCACGGCTCTCGTGTTTATCTAAGAACATGGTAGATTGACAGTTACTTTCTCTGATTTTGACATTCTTAAGTACATTCTATGTGACCTAAATTAAACTTATTTGACTTTGATAACTTATAATAGTAAAGAAACTTGCTCACTGCTGCTGTGGTTTTTTGTAGTCATCCCTGTGAAGTGTGTGTGAAATGTTAATTGTCTGTTAATCGTACGTTTAACTCTCAGATTTAAAATAAACGGAGTTGTGACACTTCATATTAACGCTCCATTGGAGTGACGAGCCATATGTGGTGTCGGAGGAAACTTTGCAGAGTTTATCACAGAATAAAATAAGCCAAAACGGTTTTGTTCTTTTTTTGTAGAAATAATATACTTACGATAACAGTGGCATTTAGCAATGTCCGTCAAAACACTCTATGGTTATGATTTACAAGGGTTTTGCTTTGATTTTCATTGTCAAAATACAACTGTTGGGAAGAACATGTTGTGGTTTTAGTCATTTTGTGTATGATATACCCAAGACTCTGATAGCCTTCAGTGTAATTAAAGAAATGAGTCATCGATCTAATTGTTTACTACCTACCAATATTTTTTATTTAATATTTCAGTAATTATTTTGAGGTAATGAAAGTGTATGACTGGTACAACAGAGAAATTGCTATGGCATATGGCATGCGGATTTAGTGACATTTCTTCTAAAGAATTTAAGGTAATTCATAGCAGAAAAATTAATCTCCAGCCTTTGATAGCGGCAATCTGTATCATATTTGTAATAAATAAAGGAAGCAGTTACAGTTATTATAATCAAGTTAATAAATTGGTAACACGTTTTGCGTGCGCGTAATTCTTTTATAGTTAGATACTGCAATATATCGGTTCATTGTAGTTAACAACGGTATTGTGTAAAAACTGTAACTCGTTTCAATAATATGTGTATTGGTAACATTTTGACTTGTGTAATGCTCGCAAATGATCTAGTAGAGAAAATAAGAAAAAATGCCTTTGTAAGTGCAATATTATTGTGACTACATTATAAATATTATTGCTAGTGTTCTCATCATCGTAACAGCCCAGTAATGTTTCTATGCAGAGACCGACCTCTTCATTTGACGGAGGAAAACTTGCAGCGATGACATGTCCGAAGTTTCCCTTTTATTAGACGAAAACTATGGGAGGATATGGGTGGATGTTTTGTAACTCCATTACCATACAGAATTAAATCCTTCTTTCTTCTTATCTGTCGATGCCTTGACTGAGTGGTTGGACTGATCACTTTTGGTACAAGCTGCGCAACTCGTCGCCATTCCTCACTGATAAAAAAAGAAAATAAAATATATATTTTTCAGTTTAATCCGCTGTACCAAATTAATTCGCAACAACAACAAATACTATACTATTAGGTTACAAATAATATAAGTATGCACAAGACGCAATGGCCTTGAACGTTGTCGCATACCAATGATATGGAAACAGCAGTTCCTTAGCACGTGTCGCATTCTGATGGCAAGGATCAAGGTTAGAAAATAAAAGAGAAATTGTGTGAGCTCATGAGGAGGCGGGTGAAAGGTTCATCTTGATGCAGATGCACCGGCTAGTTGGCTCCGTTTTAGACAGGCTTTTACTTAGCGTGTGTCAGTGGAAAGTACTTGAAAGTGGTTTTGATGATTTGAACTTGGACTTCTTTTGTGGAGTATTAATAGTATACTGTATAACTATATATATATTAGTATACTGTTCAGATATATTTATAAAGTATTATGTTAAGAAAGTTTCGATCAATTACCGACTGTCCCTTCAATGCCTATGGAACATTTAATATCAGGCGAAGAACAATGAGATTAAACATAATGCTCGAAAAACCTAACAATTAACCCAAAACAATTGTAAGTGAAGAAAACTAAAGCAAACAGTACGGCTTCTGTCAAATCCGCAGTAATATTATAGGCCCTTTCACGATGTCGTCTATTGTGTAGAAGTCGTGCGTCAACCATAACCTAGGCTCTGTGGTCCCTGCGTCTGCGCAGCGTCCACTTTCCCTTCGATCGACAGCTTCCAGATGATATCGACCATCTTCATTGATAACTTGCTGCGATCAAAGATTTTTTATTGCAGATGTGAAAATAGGTAGAAATTATGTAGGTAGCAAAGTACTTACTGTATTTCTCAACTACAATACACAGTTTGGATTCCTGAAATACAGGTATACCCTAGTTTAGGTTCCAGTCCGCCCAAATGTTACATGCTTTTAATCTACCAACAATAAAGTGTTATTCTGATAAATCATGTGCTGTATGTAAAACATGTAATATTTCGGTGGAAAATAAAGAAATTTTTATTTATTAAATTTATTAGTATTTCCGAGCTAAACATATTTTTTAACGCATTTTACTGTCAAGTTTACCTTTGCAAAGTTAATGGTTGAATGTTTGTTGTGTGTGAGAATAATGGGTGTCAAGTGATTTCATTTAATATAATTTTAAATATATGGCCTCTTTCACAGCGGATTATGGCGATCCTTTTAAATCAAATCAAATCAAATCATTTTATTTTTGCAGAAAACACTGTTATAATGGTGTTACATAATGTAGGTACTCTGTAACATCTTTGAATAAAGCCATGTTCGCTAGAAATATATTTGATTTAATTTGTGTTGACAAGTGAAACTCGATTACTTACGTGTTGAAATTTTATATGCTAAATTAATAATACCTTTTTTATTTCCCGACGTTGTAGCTTGTAGCCACAAAAGTCTATGAGTTATAGTTTTACTGGTAGGCTTGGCAGGCCTTTTGATAGAGTTAAACTTGGCTTACTGCTGTTACTTTGAATAAACAAGTTTGTATTGTGTATCATACTGACAATTTTTCCTGTTTTGAAAAGGTCTGTTTAGTATTTTCTTAGTCGAAGTTAGCACTTGAAATTATACAAACTGCCTATTTTCATAAGGTTCTTGCCACTCTTGCTACCTTTATAAAATACAAATCCGAATCAACCGTCTGTGATATTAATCTTTGTGCATGAAACCGCGACCGCTTTCCACGGTGCGCTTGCGCTGGGGCCGACATAACGGCTCGACGGCCGGAGAAGCGCGCACGAGTATCGCCAACAGCCCGCCATTACCGCGCACGCGACCATACGAACACGCGAGTGAACACATAAACATATACGATACTGTGACTGTGCCTGTGATTAAAACATACTACTTAGTTCCTCCTTATATTTGTGAATTGTTGTGTTACCTGACCATCACTAAAGGTGAGCCCATTCGCTATTTGTGTTAGATTCGGTCTCTTTGATGCAAAAGGAATTGTTCTTTGGAATGTAGCTAAGTATTATTGTTGACTTTCTAATTGTGTATAAATATGTTGATTTATTTAATGAATTATTCAACTTAAATTTTGCTTAGCCTCTTTTTTGTGTTTTCTCTATCTTTCATGAGTTTAACTTTTTTTGATGATGATCACTGAGTTGCTTATCTGTTCAGAGTAAATGATATTTAAATGTACTTAATTTAAAAGTAAATAATTGCTATTAAATTGATATAAATGATAATTAAGATGCACGTTTGTTAAAAATTAAAATTAAGTGCTTAACTTTAAGAGATCCATAATTAATCTCAGCATTAGTAGCTAAGTAAATTATAGTAGATTTCAATGAAATAGTTAAAAGTATATACCTACTAAAACTAAGTATATAAAGTAGAATATGAACTTGTGTGCTAATAATCAAATGTTTTCAACAAAACCCGCATTAAACCATCGCAAGGTCGTCTAATTACATTGACTTTAATTGTTTTGATAAATATAACGAATGTCTGGCTTTTTACTACGTTAGTAGAAGGGTTAACCAAAAAAAAAAATAGGAGTTTTTTTATTTATCGTAGGATAAGCTTCTTCCAGCTTCAACTAGATTTCCCTCCAAAATTTTAAAGCTTGATCTGGACAGAATTCATATACCAAACAGGTTGGCTAACATTTAGATAACGTTATAAATAGTCCTTTCCTTGGTTGTCTTTTAGGACACAGTATCCTGACTCTGTCACCCCAACATTAATCCGATAATATTTAAGAGTTATTGTTAACAAACGTTTTATTAAACGAACAAGTAAAGATGAGTAAAGTTACAATTGTTTCGCTCCGTATCAGTGAGCTCGGGCATGCCGTTACGTTCACCTGTTTTCTAAAATAACTAACTCTTTACTAAATATACTTATATGTTATACTTAATGTGTACTTAAATTATAAAGATGAGCACAGTTGTTATACTTGATCTGTATTAATATTATAAAGCTGAAAACTTTGCTAGATGGAAGGAACTAATGTATAATTTATCCAGAAATATTTTTATAAGCTATAAACAAGTAAATTAGAAATATAAAATTAACGCGATTGAGTGAAAAAGTTTGTTAAAAGACCTTAGTGCTCAATCTCACATAAGAAATGGTACGAAAAAACTTAGAGGTTATTGACAAAATATCTATTGCACTATAAATAAATATGTTACCTGATATTGTCGACTTGGTAGCCAAGAAATTATGCTAAGTCTTTATACTAAGTTTGCAGAGATCACTTTTATCAGCCCTTTAATGTCCCACTGCAGGGACGGGCCTCCTCCCGTAACGGAGGGATACTTGGCCTACTAATACCACGCTGGCCAGACGGATTAATATAGAGTTTAATTTCAAGTTTTCCTGTTTTTTACTTCGTAAAGATAATATTTACGGTTAGCTCCTTAGTCGGTTTTTACGACACCCATGGGATGAGATATTGTATTCTTACTCCATCACCACACGGACATCTAAGAGAACACAACAATAAGAAGAGACCACTAAGATGAAATAATACTAAATCAATAAGCGCTCGATACAACAAGAGTGCAATACAACACCTACCTGCGACTAAGTAGAGGTACTGAACTAGCTTACATACACTTTGTAGGTACTCATTATCTTAAGTTTTAAGTGACGTGCTAAGCAAGTGCATACTTAACATCCATCTTAACTATGTCAAGTCCGTAAGTGATGTCCGAGATATTACTAATTACATTTTGCTAAGCAAAAATGTACTTGCAAACCTACAAGAGTATTATAGGTTTAAATATCACGTGCGATCTCTACATAATTGTTCTAAGTCTGGATGTTATTGTGTCCTATAAATTGACGTTTGTACATCCCGCGTCAGAATAGTGAATGATCCCTTGTACGGAAGAGTCTTTCTAGGTGATTTTATTTGACATTTGCTGTTCAGAAAATGTCAACATTTGTAATGCTACACATAAAACTATGTACTAAAAAACGGTTAAATATAATTTAGGTATTTCATAAGGAATTTTGATATTTTTGATAAATTCACCAAATTTCGTATTACAAAATTGATGACAAACACTGATTATACAGAATTTATATTATTGACTATAAGTAGAAAGTTGAGTAAAACTCTCTATCCAATTTATTATCTTCAAGGCGCGTCGACATATTAGGCTTATAGATACCTACAGAATAATCAAAGTTTTAATAAGTGGTAAAGTTAACAGGAGAAAGCGAATCTAATTTAAGATGGCTGCTAGAGAACCCTCCCAGAGAACTTGATGATGTTTATGGAAAATTGGGTGCGTAATCCGATTATGTTACTTTATGGTGAAGTACACCTCATGCAAGAGCTTTTGGAATAGGCAATTTGTCTTAGATTATGATAATCATTTCAACAGGGCTCTCGTATGTATTTAATACCATTCGTAATGCTCTATACATTAAATGAAGATCAGTGCTTGATGTGTCTTCATAGAATTAAAATTATTTTACATTTGTCTAAAAAAAACTCCCTGATCGCGCTACTCCTAAGGTAGAGCCTCCTACTGGTGGCCAGGGCGTAAGGTCCTTTTGTGTTAGGCAAGAGTACTTTTAGTTAGAGAATATAATTTAAAATGGGTAAGAGAGAGTAGTTTTCTAACTTTACGGCATCCCTATGATGTATACTATAACCTAATAGGTATTAAGTCTATTGTTAGAGTATCTAACTTAGATTAATACTTAGTCCGTACTTAATACAAAATTTTACAGCGTTTTATTAAGTGTTTAATGAATATAACCAGTCCTATTACAATATATCCGAGTAAGAATTACCTCTAACAGTATAATATTATACTCGTCGACTAGGTAATGGAGTAGAACCTGATATTTTGTCGCAATCACTGATATTTGTCGCAATTCGTTCCGTGGCTGTCAAAGTGTGGACATAACTTTGTATGTGTTTGACATTAGGTATGTACTTGGACAGTATTTTGTCGTTTTAAGGACATACACGTTTGACAGACATACGTTTGATAAAGGTTTTGGAAAGTTTCTGTGCAGTATTTTGTTTAAAGAAATAGTTATCATATTCATAGGAGCCCACATGACCCACTGTAAGATCTAGGCCTTCTTCTTTGACAGGCAGAAATAACCGGAATCTATAGTGTTTTTCATCTAATTTGAACATTGTAAGTCTGATCGGTTACATTGTTTTCTAAATGCATAATTTATATTGTATCCGGGTTTCACATTTGGATCCATTTCCTACTCTAAGCATTTTTAGAAACAATTGAAAGACTGTTTGAGGTCTGTTCATCCCATTACTGCCCATAACCATGTTTCATGGATGAAATCTTCATAACTAGGAAACGTGGCCTATATATTATGCCGAGTTGCTCAGAAGGATCCCTTTTGACTTTTACGACACCCATGAAATACGATAGTGTGCTGACACCATGTACTCTACTCCGTAACCACACAGAGTTTGTTTTTATCTAAGCTCAGTTAAGTTGAGTTTTATACAGACATAGTGATGAGTGTTGTGTGAGTAAAGGAGAAACCTTTAAGCATATTTACTTGTGCCCTAACCTCAATGAGTTGTAACTATTATTGCCCAATAACATTAGTCAGGCAAACTATAAAAAAAACCGTACTAAATATGTAATCTGTACATGTAACAATAGACGTATTTATTGCTATAGTTTTTCGTAAAACAATGTGAGCGGCCATGTTGCAACGTATCATAGACAATACTCATACACACTTGCTGCACCCGTTTTTATACAAACTGGAAGGTCGATTAAAACTAACGTAGCTTTTAATTACAATGTTGTAGTAGGAATAATCATCATCATAACAGCCCATTAATGTCCCACTGCAAGGACGGGCCTCCTCTCGTGACGGAGGGATACTTGGCCTACTGGCCAGACGGATTGGTATTAGTAGGCCAAGTGGTTTAATTTCAAGTTTTCCGTCTTTTTACTTTCGTAAAGATAATATTCACGGATAGGAATAATCATAACAGCTAATTAAGCAAATAAATAAATTTGTTTCAAGTAGAATAATCTAGTGTTGAATCGGCTCATAATTCAGTCACTAATCTATTATAACAAGGTCAGTGAAAAAAAAATCGGTCCAGCTGTTTTCGAGAAATTAGGTAACAAACACAAAAAAAAAATACTAACAAATTGAGAAACTTCAAAAAAGGAGGAGGTCCTTTTTTGAAGTCGGTTAAAAAGCCAAACAACCATTAACGTCGCGACGCGACATCAAACTAAAGAAAAATATAGTACTTAGTATATGAAAAAAGCATAAACATTAGTTACTCTATATTACTCTCCTACTGAAATGGAATAAAATGGAAAGTAGGCTAAAAAAGTTTATAAAATAAGTAAATTAAAGAACGGTCTGCGTGAGAAATTAGTTCAATTATATTATTAAATTCGCGTTTAATAGCTTGTCATATTTTTTTAACAAATTTCATCTAAATAATAATTATTTGGCTTTAGTTAGTGGTCAGTTAACTTTTATTATTGTTCACCGCGTAACTTAATAATTCATAGACTTAGTTATTTATATTTTGGCTTACTTTTTTTTTAAATAAGTTATAAGTATAGGATTTTATTCATTGTTGCTTTCATTGTAATAAAATGCGTTTTCCTACGTGTCTTCTTTGTGTTTTTAACCGTGACGATTGCACGCAATATTTTTAATCCTTACCACTTCAAAACTGCAACACGCATTGGCATTAAAAATCAAACACCACACCTTTTATTTTGTGAGTAAACATATAATCGAGGTCACAATGTAACTGGGTATCGTTAGCCATTGATGATTCAAGTAAACCTACGATTTCCGCCTGCCATATACACTTTATACTATACTAGCTGTTGCCCGCGGCTTCACCCGCGTTGTATAGGTAGCTTAAATGTAATTCTACACCCTAAACTACCTATATTACAAATTTCATCAAAATCTATTCAGCAGTTTTTGCGTGAAAGAGTAACAAACATCCATCCATACATCCTCACAAACCTTTGCATTTATAATATTTATTAGTAGGATAAGATGAAACACAATATTTTAAATATGGAATATTAGTAAATGTTATTATTTAACCAGCCTGTATTCTGTTATTGCGTCAGAACTTCAAAGAGGTTGATATCAAAGTATCGACAAAAAGCGGCCCAATGTTGGGTAACTATATTCCTGGTACTGTTGTCGATATGTGTGCCGTTGATTAAAGTACATAGTTTATAGCACGAGTATTGCGAACTGTTCACGAAAGCAATAAATGTGCATGTTGTGTATGTACACACAGCAACACATCAAGTTAAACATTTTAATTTGAAATTGTGTCTTGTTTTAAAGTATTAAGGTACATGAGTGTCTAGCTTGATTAGTTGCTGTGTGCATTGGTTTATAAATGAGTTCAAATTATGTTTTAGCTTAATGAAGCTAAAGAAACTGATGTAGGAAGTTATAGGTTTTACTTTTTAGTTGCATGTAATGTTATTGCAATAATAATAAAAACTTTAATAGTTCATTAAGAATCTATAACGGAGTGATTTATATAGTGTTAGTAAGAGTTTTATGAAGGCTTTGTTTAAAGTTGGCTTCCTCGTAACAGCCTATGAATAAGTATTCTATCTTAAGAATGAGTCTTTTTCTGCGACGGAGTGATATTTGTCTATTAGACTGTCTAATAATATCACGTTATTAAATAAATAAATCATTTATTTCAATAAATATTTTATTTTAATAGATATATTTTTTTTATATTCAGCTGTATTGGTACAGATTTATATGAGTAACTTCTAAAATGAGGCTGCATTATTGTTATATTTTTAAAAGATTTTTTATTTTTAATGTTTATATCTATTTGTAGCTGTTTGTTGCTCCAATTTTAAATAAAATAAAAATGAGACTTTGTCTACAAACTTTTCTACATCATCCGGTGTTTTATTACTCCGCCAGTACACGGAGACGTACTTTTTATTTTATATCTAATGTATTTTTGTTGCTGTCATATTAGGTTTTAATATTAGTCGTGTCTTGTGTCTGGTCCCCAACAAAAAAACGTTACTAACAATTTCAACATTTCACAAAGAGAAAACCAAATATAAATACTATGTAACAGGTGTTACTTTCTTAGAAATCATATTACAGTAATGTAGGTACTCGTATGACGCAAGTAATCAAATTTCCGTAGACACAGCACACATATGCGTGTTCTACACAACCACAGTAAGGTTGTATATTAATTAGTTTAACATAAGAATGATAGGAAATACTTTATTACATATAACCCGGTAATACACTAGTTGGAATTATAATTACCGCTTGTATAAATTGTTATAATTTGAATCGTAATTGTAAGTAATGGTAAATCTTTTGTGTCGAAGCCGACCAAGCTACTCTTGATATTACTTTATGGAACAATTAGATATCATTTAGTTACTGTTGTTATGCCATTAGTTTGTTTGATCCGGTCGTTTGCTTTAAAGATGTTGGACGAGTTAGATTTATTCGTCTGGTTATTGTGAGAATGGTAAAAGAAGAAATGTAGAGCACATTCTTTCTTACTTGTTATGTGAAACTGAACTTAAGTATATAATATAAAGATTTTGCTAAAATTAGCAAAGCATAGTAGCGGAATTAGCATTTCGGCGTCCGGGAGGGCACATTTGTAGCTGTCCATCGACCAAAACGCCTAGCATGGGGATGATGTTTATATATTTAATACCATAGAAAAGAATAATATTTCCTTAACTAATTGTGTTTAAATATGTAGAAAATAGATATCTAAGTAAACAAAATTGCATATTATTATTTGTAACATGTTCTGGTTTAAGAGCCAGTTTATTAATTAGAAAATTATGTAGCTTCAAGTTTTATGTGCTATGTTTAGTCTGTTTAACGAATGCTTTTAATACAAAAAATATAAACATTCAGTACTGGTTTGGTATGAAATATTATACAGAACCCAATACGTTTGCGTATGTGATAGACATTGTTTTGATAACTATTATATAATATTTTACATAATATACTGTTTCAGGTTTACATTACAATCATTTTCTTCTCATCATTGTATTTAAAGAGACGATGTCAACTAAGTATTCTAAGTTGGATTTTCTCACGAACTAAATATTTGTTTATGTACATATTACTTTTTTATTCATTATTTATATTAACTGCATATACCTATATAGTGTATACTTATAAAATACTAATAAGTACTATACGCTGAACAAATAGCTTTTATAAGTTTGAGAGTTTAAACTATAATTATAAACATAATTTATCGAATGTGACTAATTTACAGCGCAAAACATTTTTTTAAATAGTCAAAATACGAAAAATACTGTTTATTTCACCGACAATTTATTTTTGAGCTAGGCTTTAATCACACCAGGTTATTCTTCATTATTCTTCACCACATTACGTGAATGTTAAGTCAAAAGTACAACAATGTAGAGACAAGGAATAAAATAATAATTATTATAATACAACTTCGTTTTGAAATACTTTCTACAATTAACACCCGAGTGTTAAGTTTAGTCAAGCAGTTTTAACAATGTCACAAGATATTATAAGATTTCTATTTATATAAACATACAGGTGTTTAACTGATTACATATCTTTTATTATAATTAGTTAAAAGTTTTTAACTTTAATCTACTGTTATGGGTAATGGTAAATTAGGGAGGGTGGAACTGTGATGGTCCTGCTTTGCTTTGACTCTACCCAACTATGAAATATTAGGAGTATAGATATATTATATAGCTTCATTTAGCCTCAACATTGCTAGTTAGTGCAGCAATAGCTGTAAGTTTACGCATCGTAGTTTACCTTCACAAGTTTTATTACTCATCATAATCATAACAGCCCATTAATGTCCCACTGCAGGGACGGGCCTTCTCCCGTGACGGAGGGATACTTGAGGGGTACTAGGATTGGTAGATAAAATACTCCAAACAGTTTTTTGTTGACGGGTTGGCTTAGAATGATCTGCGTTTAGATGGTTAGTACAATAAACGTATGATAGATTGGTAGAACTAGACATGCTATACCTCAGATGTTAGTATGAGCAGTTGTCGAAGGCACGCGGTAAGTTTTTGCTATTAGAGGAGTTTCACGAACGTGTTGCGTGTGCGCCAAGCGTTTAGCGGTCCTCCTTGATTGTAGTCTGAGTCATGAGCGCATAGCGATTGTTCTAAACTACGTCACTTAGGAGGAAAGATGAGAGTTAGTTTGTGTCTTTGATTTGTGTAAGCGGGTCATGATAGTGCTTGGACAGAGTCGTGGTTTTCCTAAGTGAAAAAGCACAAAAACTTTCATGGCAGACGACTGAACGGTTGGCGCTCAAGGTGGCATATAGGTACTCGTTAACCCTTCTTCTCTATTTTCCTCTCCGCCGATTTTTGCCGGACAAAACCACTTCTTCACTGATAATAATCCTTTAGCGCTGCAGAAATTTGATGCTTGATGTAAAAAAAATCGCAATAATGTACACTATGTTACTTTTGTGCGTAGCTAAATATAACCAATAATTCTCTACACACCGACGATTTTGTAATCGTGCATAAATTGAAACAATTCTCTGATGATTATACCCATTGATTTCTAACATTAACGGTAAAAACCATAAAATTCTCTGTCTCTTCTCCCTTGTACCAAAAGCTAGTGAAATAATTGTAGTCGCACGCGCACATTCACGAAGCGCTAAATTGCATAATGCGAAGCGCAGTTACATACGGCTCTATGCCTCTCCTGAGCTGTAACACTCTATGAATGTCTATGATATATATTTGACATGGCCCCGATTAGATTGTCATGATTGAGTTGTGTCGTGAGAACTTGTTCAATGATCTTCTGTTAGTAGGTGATAATAGGCCGTCTAGGTCCTTTATGCTGTAGTGTGCAAAAAATATTGTGTTGGAGAGGTACTGTAGCTAGTGACAGTATAGGGCTAGGCTATATATGTCTCCGTATAATGAGCACAGTGTAGAGGCGCTATTCCATTTACGTTTCTAAAACCCAAATGTAATTTACTACGCCTAGAAATGACGCCGCATCAAGTCTTAAAAAAGATCTTCACAATTTGTAGACACAGGATAGGTAGTTATAGTATATTATATGACGACCTCTATGGCATAGTGGTTATATAACACGACTGCTACGCAGAGGTCTCGGGTTCGATTCCCGCTCTATACAAATCTTTGTGTGCATAAACATGATTGTTTGCATTGGTCTGGGTGTTTCTATGTATAATATATATGTATTTACAAAAAATAAGTATTTAAGTATGTTTATCTGTTGTCTAGTTATCCATAGTACAAGCTCTGCTTAGTTTGGGACTAGACGGCGCTGTGTGAATGTGTCAGGTATATTTATCTTCTTTAGCGCATTTCACAGTGTGTACAATTGTATGTGTGAGTGAAGATGTCAACCGCTATTCTCTAGAACTTAACGGCATGTATCAATAGGAGTTTATCTTCAGATAAAAATGAAAGTATATTAGTAAAACATTTTCCGAAACCTTGATGTGTGTCGATAAATAAAAGATTACGACAGCACCAGTCAAAACCAGAACAAACAGAAGGTGACCTCTAACAGGTTTTCCTCGTAAAAATAGGCAAAAAAAGTAGAAAATACCTATGCCAAATTTTGATTCCAGTTTATAATGTCATCAATACCTCTATATTTGCCCACAAGTGGATGTAAAGTGCATCTTTTAAACCTGAAACAACATTCATTTTCATTAGACAACAGGTGGTACTAGCACTCGGCGGGCGCACGCTGTAGTAACCCTAGCTCTGTATCACAACCTTATAATACTGTCACGACAATTGTAACTGTTATCACTTAAGTACGTACTGCACGTGGAAGCTATGCTATTTTGTTGGATTATATCTGTGTCATCTTTGCAAAGGTGGTATACTTGTATATTATTATGACATTACTGTCACTAATACCGTCTCATCCCGTAGGAGGCATAAAAGCTTCAGATATTATATCTAGGAAAACAAGTAGGTAAAATTTAATATTTATACAGCACTAAACCAATCTGTTCAACTAGTGTGGTATAAGTAGACCATTATTCCCAAAGGAGGAGGACCGTCTCTGCAGTGGGGTTTTAATGTTACAATGATTTTTCTTAAGTATTGATAGCGTTTCCGTTAGGTAGCTGAGCCGGTAAGTATAAATTATGTTACTAGATTACTGGGCAATAAAACCCGACTGACGAAAATTAGCCGATATTATTATTACAAAACAAAAGAAAGTTAATTAGTATGGGTTAAGTTTTCCTACTTTACTTAGTAATACAAAAATAATTTTGACGATAGTACTTCAACGTCAATTTCTACGACACCTTCGGAATGTAATGAGGTGGTTACAATTGTATTGTCTATCCATCACAAGCCTGACAATGTATATTATATCTTAGAGTGTAAAACGTAGTAAATAGTGAGCGAGTTGAAATGAAGTATCGATGCCGTTATTGTTTGAATGAATGCGATTAAGGCCGACCGAGATGTTCCACTACTCGAGAGCATGCCCGACGCTGAGATACGGATTCAATCGATTCAATTACAACTTATTTATGTGAATTGTGCCTCCTACACCGGGACTTTGTCTCTATACTTCATATATTTATTAAATATTATCTTTCATACAAAATGTAACTTTTGTTTTAGTAGAATGTAAACCTTTTGAAAAGAGTGGTTCAGTAACTTTATATTCTTCATATTAAACCTTTGACATTTATAAGTTTTAACATTTTTCTCCGTGTGGAGACGGAGTAAGAATACAATATGTCAGCACCCCAACTCATCCCATGGGTGTCGTAAAAACCGACTAAGGGAATAACCGTAACTACTATCTTTACGAAATAAAAAGAAGGAAAACTTGAAATTAAACCCTGTACCAATACGTCTGGCCAGTGGGCGTGGTATCAGTAGGCCAAGTATCCCTCTGTCACAGGAGGAGGCCCGTCCCTGCAGTGGGACATTAATGGGCTGTTATGATAACATTTTTCAATTTTATTACAAACCTTTTTACTACATCCTAGTTTCCTTTACTCAAATCTTTCTTATGAGACAAGGTATAGAAATAAACGTAATTGAAAGTGTTAATGTAGAAGTGGTACCAATAGAAATAACAATTTATGGTCACTCTATAGAGTTGTTCTATTAAGTATTAATGTTTATGTACAAGTTGTGACTAATGAGGAAATGAAACGATGTTAATGTTGAAGCAAAAACTTGTAAGTGTAGGTTCTGTTCCTGTCTCAATATTAACTTGTTCAGTTTATTTTATTGAGCAATTTTGCGAGAGAATTTATTTTTTTATTTGTAATCAGTAGTGTTTCTGTTTCAACATAACAGAAATCTTTATCCTTAATATGATGCCGTTTATTCTAACCCACCGCCTTCTCCTGTCCTACTAATACCACGCTGGCCAGGCGGAGTATAGTGTTTAATTTCATGTTTTCCTTCTTTTTATTTCGTAAAGATAATTTTAACGGATAGTCCCTTAGCCGTTTCCCACGACACCCATGGGATGAGATGGGGTGGTGACATATTGTATTCTTACTCCGTCACCACACGGAGAATTTCCGTTTTATTTCTCAAAAGTGTAAATGTCCTTTTATGTACTGCCCACTAGTGAAATGACCTCATGAATATCGGACTCGGTTACTACTTATTACACTTTTTATGATCATATTAACCCATTAATGTCCCACTACAGGGATGGGCTTCCTTCAGTGGCTACAAGTAAGTTGATAGGTAAGTGTTTTGTAGTCCCTACTAGATTGTATGTTCTACATCATATAATAAATAACAACGTGTTATAATAACACAATAAACTTCTTTATTACAAAAAATACATTAATGTAACAATGACCCAAGAGTATTCAATATAAATTGTGTTAATACTTATTACCTAGTAATCATTATCGAGTATTACAATAGTAACGTACTTCAGTAGGTTATTTGTCAACATCGACTCAAACGTGACCGTCGACGAGTACTCGATACTTGCGTCAGCTATATCGAATGAATTTTAGTTCGTAAGTTAAATTATGCATTAAGTTATACGAGTGGTCACGGATTAAGAATATATCACGCACAGCTGTCTAAGAAAGTCCTACTGAAAGGAGAGCCTTTATTAAAATTACTAGTCCGTTAATTACCTTTTACGAGACCCTAATACCAAATTAGTATTAGGTATGAGGTCAAGGTTTCTGACCTTCACAAGATAAAGTCCATCAGTCCTAGGCTCAAAATCGGCTATCTATAATAAAATAATTATTTACTTAATTTAATTGTTTATTTATTTATTTAACTTTTTGCACATGGTAATTTTGTACAATGGCGGGCTTAATGCCTATAGGCATTTTCTTCCAGCCAACCTTTGGGTGGTGCAGAGAAGATGCAATGGTAGGTGCAATGAAGTGAAATTAATGTATGTTTTTTATAAAATAATATCATTTGAAAAACAATCTTTACTGATCAAAGGCTTCCCATCTTATAAAAAACAAAAAATAACCCATGAACACAAAATAGTAAAAGATCGGTGCGATGTGTACAAAGAAGGTTATAATAGTTTAGTTGCGGTCAATAACCCAACACACAACAGTTAAATTAGTATTTTTAATGAGAACCGTATTTGACACTAACCGTCTCAAGTGAATCAGAATATCGGCGCCAGAGTCTAGCCACACATCAGAGATAGGTACAGAAGTTAATTTGCGTAAAATAAGTGCGTTTGTGCTACGGACATAGACGCCCACCCACGTTGGGAAATGATTAAGAAACTTCGTATAGATAGATTTCTTATAAAAGTTCCAGTTATTTTTTAAGATTACTACATTTTTAAGATTAAATATTCTATGAGGCATCCATCTCAAAATCTCAACGAAATTGCGTAATGAATAGGCTTCAACGTAAATTATGAAATCAAAATAAAAAAATAGTACAACATTCATATTATAAGACACATTAGTAATATTTATGAACGTGTGCGTCATTATTGTTTTATTACTAATTTATCATAGACAAAAACATATCACTTAATTATTTTCATGTAATTGGTCGTCGTCGCTTGTGAAATTGTAAGTATACGAGTTTTATTTAAAATGGTCGAGCAATAACTGAGGTCGCTGGCAAGATATGTGTAAAAAGTTATGGGCATACTTAAAATGTACTTCTGTAAATCGATCTGTTTAGTGATCTTGGTGATGTAATACACGGAGCACACCGTATATGTACTGATAAGACTAGATCTTAAATATCGTGTGAAAACTTACTATATTGAGGCGACATTTATAACAATGGGACTTGTTTCGTAATTCACTTTGTTTTACATCCTTACTCAAGTGTGGTCTCAATGATGGCTGGTGTTCTATTCTGTTTTGTCGACGAGGTGGTAGATACGAAACCATGATAGATTGCTTGTAATTTAGAAATTATTCTTGTACTTACTATGATTTACGTCCATTCATTTTTTGTATCCTAATTAGCTTTAGTATTTTTTTTTTGTTAAAACTATTGTGTCACACACAGGAAGAGACACGGTCCCCACAACACAGGGAATCCTAGTGTGGGGAGTAGTGGGGACCACAGAATTGTTGAATAAAATTGTAATTTCTTTTTGTACTAAGTAATAAATATTTTTGTATTAGTAAAAGGCGTGATATTAAGGAAGTAGTGTTCCTACTTCATGTTGCAAAAGTAATAACATAGATGTAAGTACACTATGGTTACCATTTTTAAGATGGTGCAATATAAATACAGGATGTTACTACCCTGTCACATCTTAAGGGTAACTTAGTCAGCGTCTAAAGAACGTTAATTTTGATACTAAGCCATCTAGCCAGATAGATATATTTGCTTAAGTTTTCATCTATGCTGAAGAAGATCCTTTGGCGTAGCGTGTGCCGAGCAGAATCACTGTTTTCTAGATTCACATTCGAAAACACTGCGCTCATTTCTGCCTTTACATTTTCCACATGGGAAGAGGGCGTGATCTAATAGGTTCTCCCTTGTTTGGTATAACAACTTTTGATGTAATTTCACTTGTTCGAACAACTTCTAAGATAATAATCATTTTGTATATTATTTAACATCATTTTCATTTAATAAATATTCGATCATTTATTTGAGATAACAACTTTTGCCAATAGTGTAATATAATATAATAAAGGTCAATAAGTGTAATATAATATAATAAAGTTCAATTCATGTATTGTTCAGTTGGTAAAATATGTATTTTATCGAATATTCAATTGGTTTATTAGAAATGTTACAAAACTTTTAGAAATGTTCGACTATGCCAGAAACAATATAATATAAAGAAATAGATTCATTTGGTTAGGTTAGGTTAGGTTAGAACTGTGACCCTTATAGCCAGATCCTCAATATAAAGAAATAAATTCTTTAAACTTTCGAATTTAACATATTATTTCTAAATATTATAAATGAATGTAAAGCATTAAATCATTTTTTTTATACATTACGGATGTTGCCTTCGCGCTATAAGGGTCACAGTTTTAACCTAACCTAACCAAATGTCCTTTCGACTAAATGATTATTAGTCTAGTGAAACATTAGTTTAAATAAAATTAGTGCTTTTAAAACTTCGGTGAAATGACATTATTTCAAAGAAATGAATATACTATATAAAATTCTACTACTTAATAAATTATTCGGTCAAATGAATAATTAAACGAAATGACTTTATTCGAAATAAAATTAGTCGAAGTGATTTTCGACGAAAAGTTGTTATACCAAACAAGGGAGAACCGATCTAATATACGTCTGTACGCAAGTTATAATAATTTAATAACTACTTCTTGTTTCCTATAACATCTTAAACTCTTATACAACTCAAACATTACCAATATCCAATAATAAAGTTCTTTTTACATTTAAACAATAACATCCTTAACATAACATAACATGCAAATCGTGTGAATTTAATACAAAAACGCATAGTTATAGTTTATATAATACGAGCATGCATACTTCTCACAATGCACACGGTGGCTTAGCTTTCTACCATGACATAACGTGCTCCTAATTATGATAGAATGATGCGACAACACCCCGCAGTGGGAACATTCACAAGCTTTAGGGCTACATACGATTACGTGGAGTCAACGATATGTAGGTATAATATGTCGTCTGCGTTCATTACGTAGTTACTCAGTGTAAGAGTGTCGTTAAGTATGCTTTATAATCTTTCAAATAAGTTGAGTTGAAGCATTTGGCGAGACTGACAAGTTGATGACAAGACACTGAAGATAAATATAAATATAAATAAATATTTCTCGTTACAGCTTAGAAATGTGTAGCAATTCTGAACTCTTCGTAGAGTAGACAAGGAAGCTGTTTAGATATATCCTGATAAGCTTTAATAAAATAGTAATTTAAATTTTATGACATTAATAAGTAACTAACAACAAAGAAAACAACTTAGTTTTAATGGCAATGGCTATAGGCTCATAAGCTTAGGCTATAGGCTCATAAGCTTAGCAACGTGAAAAGCTATGGTGGTTAAGAGCACTATGTAATAACTTAATAATAACGTAACTTGCTAATTTACTAGTAATAATTTATACAACACGTATAATGAATTACATTTTATTTGTTGAAAACATTCACAATTAGAATTTAAAAAAAAAACGGAAATATGTTAAAAAAAACGGACCCTTTTTTTCGCCGTCCAACAAAGTGGGCACGGGTCAGCTAGTAAGTTATATAAAACTTTACATAGGTGAAAATTTTCTTACACGTTTACCAACAAAAATAAAATATAAATGTTTTTGCTCGTGACTCTACTACAATTTTTTCTATTTATCATCACTATTCTAATTAGATTAACTAGCGTATGATAAATATATGTATTACATAAGACTCAGGGGTACATAAGTATATTATCGTGAAATCTCAACAGTACTGTAAACACACTTGTGTGGCGAGCAAGCGGATGTGAGTGAACACTTTATTTGCTCTTGTGCTTAATTCACCCATTATGGAATAATGACAAATAACTTTCAGTTTCCTACTTGTTATTTAATTATGGAGAAGTTGATCGCTTATGTATAAGTAATATTATATTTGTACATTGTCGTGTATAATTATTATTTATGTTAATGATTTAGCTAATCGAATTATCTAAAGTGCGTGCTTGTATTAAGTTAGTGAAATTATATCGATGCTTGTAATGCCAAACTATCTGTTATCGCTATCGCATCGGTCGAATCATCGGCTGCTTATTAGATTATTGTTATCCCAATGCAGGGATCTATCGCCTCCAGTGACGAAAGCTTTCGTGCTAGGCAGTTGTTATTCAGTTGAAATTCATTTTGAGTTTTATGTAAGATTGCCTTTTTTTTGGTTTTTGTAACGATAATATCTGCGAAATTTGAGTAAGATTATAGAATGCCCCAACCCAACACCCAAGCCATGGGTAAGGGACCCATGGCTTGGGTGGTGTGAAAGCCAACTGTGTGAAATATGTATATTCATTTTTAATTAAGGAACAACTGCATCATATGTTTAAACATTCTTTGTTATTTAACCACAATAGCATCCGATCAAAAATTAGATCGCTGGGTAGTAGTGTTGGTCGGTAGTACGCGGCGACCTGCGCGGGTACTATACTGCGCACGCCCACTTGCGTAAGGTGCTTCACATAGCACGAGTTATAAGGTAATAGCGATAGAGTCGCTATTACCTTATAACTCGTGCGGGAATAGTGATCCAGGTCATTGGGACCCATTAATTCCATTCTAGTCAGCGGTTGATATTGGTTTTGTTGTAGACTAGCAATAATAGTATGCTTGTCAAATACGGCATCCACATGCCCAGAAGGCTTTATCTGTTTTCAGCTTTTCAATAGACACAGAAAATATCCTGCCTTATTTGTGTATCATACAATCAATAAAACTGCGTGAGATTTCAGCCTGAAACATCATGACATTTTGAGTTAAATCAGCGGCAGCAACGCTTACAATTGTTCTTTCCTCGCAAGGCGTTAATATTGCACTTCCAAAGCACAATAAAGTAACATACATACATACAGAAACTCACGCCTTATCCCGTCCGGGGTAAGCAGAGACGACAGAACGCCACTTGTCACGATCCTGGCGAATATATTGGGCCAATAAAGTAACTACAGCTTAAACTGTAAATATGCAAGAATTTACAACTTAATAGAGGTATTGTCCTAAATTAGCATAATTCAGTTTCGCTCGTACCTTGTCCCATAGAGAACAGTTTCCACCAAATTCTCCCACGGCAGCGAGAAATGGCGCGGTCACCTTGAGCGGGCCGACGGCAATAAATACCACAATTAGCCAATTGTTAAGCAACCTGTTTGTTTGTGCTGGGAGACTTTGGTCCAGATGGTAATAGTGTCGAGAAATGAAAACAACATTATACCTTAGGGTCGTAGCACATATAACGACACATTGACGACCTCGGTGGCGCGACCGTAGCGCAAGCGGCTGCCGTGCAAGAGGTTGTGGGTTCGATCCCCACGCAGGACAAAAATTTGTCCACAAATTATTGTCCTGGTCTGGGTGTTCTTTGTGTCCGTTAATTGATGTTTGTAAAAGGTCCCCGCGACACAGGGCATGATCCCTAGTGCGGGAGTTGTCTTTGGAAAATAAAAGAAAAAAGAATAACGTAACGTAAACGGATCGGCACCGGATCAATTCGAGCCGTTCAGTATTTATTTGTATGAAACTCCTTACTGCAACGCACGCTAATCGGAATCGTAACCTAATCGGAATTGGTGCCGATCCGTTTACGTTACGTTATGTGTGCTACGATCCTTAAGATTAGTTATCAGTAACTAACATGGAATCTGCTTTTGGGCTTTATTGAAATGTTAAACTGCATGTAGTCTTGTATCCTGCTCTTGCAGGCGGTTACCAGCTCTTCATCTCAACTTTGCGTTCCCAATTCTTCAATCTCAAGATTATCTAACCAAAATATGTTAAAAAATAAGTAAAAAGTGAACTGTTCCCGTAGTACCTGTGCTGTTAAGTTCTCTTGAATTATATCAAAAATGCAGCGTCGACTTTTTAATGTTACTTTTGTAAATTTGTTACATTCTTGTATCTATTTGAATTTAATGCTAGCACCTGTTATTAAGTACACGATATGGGCGTAATTATTTTAGTTGTTAGATTTTTTACTTTGTATTTTCGTGATTAAATAAATCAGATTTAAAACGAGGTAAATGAATAGGGTTGAATCGTACTGTAATGCCAACAAACTCAAACAGTCTTATGTGAACATTACAAAAACCTGTGATTTAAGCAACACATGAACAAGATAAACGTATAAGGTAAAAATAAATAGGTATGTACGTAAAGGAAATGCTATGTTCAGCGTTAGTACGCAATTTGTACGTGTTATAGCCTGTGTAGAGATTGATTATTACCGAATAAGGTGTTAGAGTGCAGTTGATAACTCTCACATGTACATTAACTACAC
This sequence comes from Schrankia costaestrigalis, assembly GCA_905475405.1. NCBI lineage: Eukaryota > Metazoa > Arthropoda > Insecta > Lepidoptera > Erebidae > Schrankia > Schrankia costaestrigalis. Next base: position 1,051,476 of record FR997827.1, read on the forward strand.
GGCTGTTCACCTCTGACTTCTAATAACTTTAAGTGTACTTAACTGTAGGTATTTTATTCTATTAGAGAGGCTGGTAACTATGTATTATGTGATTTTTTAGGTATAGACTACACCTTCATTATCTATCGATTGATTATGTGTTGCGGTGACTTACATACATGAAATTGACAGACAGATGGAATATACTGAAGACACCAATTTGTGGAACACTCAAATAACTGTCTTGCGTGGAATTAGTAGTACTAGCTTTTACCCGCGGCTTCGCTCGCGTTAAATTCGGGGTAGCACTGTTCCCTTTTCCTGGACACAGAAGAAAAAAAAAAGTAGCCTATGTTGCTCTGCATCCCTTCAACTATCTCCACTTAAAAATCACGTCAATTCGTCGCTCCGTTTTGCCGTGAAAGATAGACAAACAGACAGACAGACATAATATTAGTATGGATTTATCATTAGTCAAAAAAATTTGCTTGGTTTGGTGAATTGTTTTTAATTGGTATTACATTCAGGTCATCAGTTAGTCATGGTCAAATAGACACGCGTTAACACAATCTAATGAAGATACATACGATTAACCCTATAAGCCAGATAAGTTAGTTATAAGAATTACGGCGCTTGTACACGGTAAGAAAAATCGCCGGGCCTACGCAAGAATTCGTGTCGTTTCTAAGCACGACCTGTGTACACAGCGCCGGCGATGCATAAGAAAATTTTCTTGTCTGCGCAAGACAAGACACGGCGAACGTTGTTGCGGAGGGGCGGAGAGCGGTGTAGTAGGGTATCATACTTGTTTGCTTACTAGTTAACATTTTTACTAAAGGAAACTCACACTGATTATCACACTTGTTATTACTTGCGCGCCTTACGCCCGTCTGACGACTGTACGAAAAAAATCCTGGCGTGTACACGTTCCGAATTGTCTTGTCTGCGGAAGACAAGAAAAGTTTTCGTGTACGAAAAAGACAAAATTCTTGACGTCTACACGAAGATTTGTTTTGTCTGGAGTAGACACGGCAAATTTTCTTAGCGTGTACAAGCGCCTTTATAGTTTAAGATTGTACTAGGAGTTAACATGAAATAAGTTTTGTTTGTTTGTGTTCTGTGGCGCGTGTTGGGATAGGCCTATGCCCAGCAGTGGACTGAGATAGGCTAGCTATATATTAATTAGTAAATAGCTTAAACTTTGCTGAGTTTCGAAACCTTTTCTTAAGCACCGGTAAGCTGTCACTCATAGGTCCTCCAATCCAAAGAGTCTAATTACGTTAATTATCATTATTTTTGCTGTGACTGATCGTAAGAGAAGTAGTTTTAAAAAGCAACACTAGGCACTCTTATAAAACACACAGGTTTTGAACCTACTACAATCTCCAGCTCTAAATAAGGTTTATTTTTAAGCACTACTCATTGTAAGACCTAATATGTACTTACCTTTTTGAGAGAATAAAATATATTTGTATTGTATTCGTATAAAACACAACAATTTTAATTACTTACACATAATTTTAACTAAATTGTTTAGTTTATTAACTAACTAAGTAAGATATTAAGTAATAAAAATAGTTGTTATTGTTGATTGAAAAATTCCGCGCCATTGCTCTCAGTTATAGTGGAAATCTTATAAAGAGGAGGTTTAATTGTAGCGGTAACAAGCGTAGCGGTATGCAATGCCTGCGTGAAATAGCTGTTACTCATCTTATCTTAAAATACCTATTGTTGAAAACTAAATTTATGATACAATAATATTGTAATTATTTTCTTATACAACAATGCATTCTCTAGGCATAAGCTTATAAATTACTTACATTTTTATCTATATTTCTATACTTATATTATAAAGAGGTACAGTTTGTGTGTTTGTGACGTTGTAGGGGTAATCTCTGGATCTACTAAAACGATTTTAAAAATTCTTTCTGTGTTGAATATTTATCGGGGAGTGTCATAGGCTATACCTATAGTATCACGCGATTACTAATAGGAGTGAAGCAGTAATGAAATATGTTTAAAAAAAGAACGCGATTTTTTTCGCCGCCCAACGAAGTGGGCAGGCACGGGACAGCTAGTTAATACATAATTTTGTACATAGATAAAGTACTGGACATAATTTTACTTAAATAAAATGATATGGAGAATTGACTCCTGACATTTCAGGTCAGGAGTTCTAAAACTTCAACGACTATGCCGAAGTTGTCTTTAATTTTAACTAAAATTGTCTTTTGGAGATGGTATCAAAGATTTTTTATATAGACATTTTTTACGTTAAATGGGGATTGTAATACCTTTTTTTAAACAACAATAACTAATACTAGACAAAATTTGCTATCCTACCTTCCACAGAAAATATAGAAAACAAAGTTTTAAATGTTACATAGTGGCAGCCCTTGCCTTTATAAACACGTATCGTGAAATATGTAGTGACGTCTAATTGTTAGTAATAATGTTCGTTACCTTACTATAAGGTATTGTATATACACGGTCAGTCTCCAATACATCGCTTGACCTCAAGTGACCTCCAGTACACTCAAATACAATCACCCAAGGGAGTTTAGTACATAATTAGATCTGTATACTTTAAATTTGAATATTACAGTGTTAAGGAGTTTATTTTCTTGCTAATTGTTATAACTACTGTTTAGAATCCCTCTGTCACGGAAGAAGGCCCGTCCCTACAGTGGGACAATAATGGGCTGTTATTATGATACGCTTAACAGCATAGGACCGCATCCAACCTTATGAAAAGCACGAATGAAAGGCAACGGATGGTTTACTCCGTCTTGATTGACTTAACTCGTCGCATTAATTTGACGATCTGAAACGGTCGCGTATTTTGACAGTCAGTAGCTTGTGCAAGAAGTCGAATCCTACAAATTCTTAACTAGTAGTCGGACTTCATTTCTGTGTACATTAAATTGATGTTTCTAGAAGTCTCAGAACCACAGGACATGATCCACAGAGCAGGACATATCTTTTACTAAACAATAATAAAAAAGATTGTAGTTTAGCAAGTGAAATAGCGAGGTGATAACTTTACAATTCGGTGAAACCTTTTCTATGTAGTCATTGCGTCATAGTAGGAATATGTTCGTCTTAATTACCGATTGTAAAACTCGCTAATTGTCAAACTTTTACGGTACATTTATACAGTAGAGTAGTTTGATTCACTATAATGATATTACGTAACAGTTTAATTGAAATAACAATTTCAATGCTATAAAATATCTTTAATTTAACGTTTATTAAACGATAAATGGCTCTTTATATTAATAGTTATCTCTAGAATGGTTCGATTTCTGCTGGAAAAAATCTTTGTGTGCATGAACAGAATTGTTTGTATAACGAAAGTTATTTAGTAAATCAATGAAATTCTAATTAATATTATAATAATAAATAAAAACTTTCATAAATCAATTTTTTGTGTAAAGAGCCTTTAATTGTTTGTGTAAAGTTATAATTAAATATTATTATGTTTACCTATATAATTTGTTCCTTGTTCGTGTTAGAGGAACAGTAACTGAGACGTTACAATATTTCCTTAATAAATACAGTAATAATAAAATGTTTTAATGTTTTGTCATTAATTATAAAATAAATAATAGGTAAGGCTTTCTTCCGCACAAATGATTTTTCTCATTTGCACTTAAAATCGATGATGTAATTAGGATTTCACCATTTATACGAGTGTTGGAAGACTTATCAATAAAGTTATCTTTTCTATTAGTCTAAACTACTTTTCTACTCCCCATTGAAGCAGGATAACAAATTTACATGCACCTACAATCAAAACGACACTCATACTTGTTTCTCTCGTTTACTACCACAATAAAAATGGTAAACTCACGCGGATTGATGAAGGAGCCATCTTGTAACGCCATTAGATATACAAGTAACCCCTTCCCGGTCTCATCGCGCTTATCTACGGATATCGCATAAATATCAAACGACACGAATGCCAATTACACTTGAATGTGTGCGTGAGATTAAGGGTTGCCAGCTAATTTTTATTTACCCAGATGGGAAAAGCTATCGCTAGATATTTTAATTAGTTTTACCGTAACTTTAGGGCTTACCACCTTATCGTAGTTAGTGCTAAAGTTATGTTATACACTTTTTATCACTATTTATGTTATCTAAAGTCTTAATATTTTTTTTAAATAGCAATATTAAAAAGTTAAATAATAAGTTAATTAATGGTAATTAACTAAAAAAATATAGTAAGAGTAGATAAAAAAAACACAGCAACGTAAAGCTACTTTGCATAACTTAACATTATGTCAATACTTTAAAAATTAGATAAATCATTAACTACATTTTAAACCAACTTTAGCTACATGTAAAATATGGGTTAACACAGGATTCCGAAAGTCAACTGGTCGATTAACTACTGGTCGAAAAAACTATGTTTCTTTCGATAATTGGCCGAATAAACGATACATCCCTTAACGATTGGTCGAAAAAACAATTTGGTTTAGTATATTAAGTAGGTACTATATAAAATAATAGAATATTGTAGAGCAATATTATTAGAGCTGGCAACCCTATAGTAAGGTCCTGCATGGCCCGGTGTGCCTACGCATGTGTCTCCTCACCCCAGATCACATTGATACTGGCTGCTGTTAGATATTTTATCACTACTTTCATCAGATATTGATTTAGCTTTTACAGACTAGAATATTTTACTCATAGTATTTAAAATTATTATCATTTTAAGAGAGATTTTACTTCCGTGTGGTGACGGAGTAAGCATACAATATGTCACCACCCCATCTCATACCATGGGTGTCGTAAAAAAAGACTAAGGGACTATCCGTTATTATATCTATACTATTTTTAGAAAATAAAAAAAAAACGAAAACTTAAAATTAATTCACGGGAGGTGGCCCGTCCCTGCTGTGGGACATTAATGGACTGTTATAATGATGAACTGAGATTTTTGTAGACACCCCCGTACTAGTGATCACGCTGTGTCGCGGAGACTTATACAAAATTATATTTATTTGACACAAACACATCCTGGTTCAGGGCAGTTTTTTTGTGGATAGCACATGATTTGAGAACAAATAATTGCCCTGCGTGGGGTTAGAACTCGCGACCTTCAGACATACGTCTAGGCCGTCTTTTATCAACCGACTTCAAAAAGGAGGAGGTTCTCAATTCGATTGTATTTTTTTTTAACTAATATGATGATGATATGCACCTTAAGATAGTCTGGTATATTTTTATTGATAAGTTGGATTTTTTAGATATTATGAAATAAGCATTAAAAAGAAAGAAAGTTATAGGAATAAATTAACTTTCACAATAATTGGGAAACTACTTTTAGTTGAAGCAGACGTGAAAGACACACCCATGTTATTAAGGGTGAGTAATTTGAGGTAAAATAATATAAATAATAAGTAAAATAAATACTTATTTTGAAAATATTTGCCTAAAATTGGGGCATTATTATTTTTAGTTAAAATATTGTAAGTAAGAATATGATAGAAATAAAAAAAACGTGAACCTAATATTAGTATAGTGACATATCGAATAGATAGATTTTATTAAGTCTTCTCCTATGATACACACCTACTTAGTAAGTAACGATAAAAACATGCCGTATCTAAAAAACTGTTAAAATACTTAAACTATTCATATTCGTTTATAACTAAGTATATGTATTATAACTACGATCATATGCCGATCTATTAGAAATCACACTAATGGTGTTTTCTATGCGAATGACAAATGAAATAGGCATCGAGAGAGAGCTTTACTTCTTAGACGTAGAAAAGCTTTTGTAAAATCATTTCGCAAATGATTTTACTTGCTCATTACTGAACAACAACATTCACAACAGGAAATTTAATAGAGAGAAAATTTGTTTTGTTTAACATATTATTTTATAGCTCTCTTTTATAAATCTGAAGCTTCAGATGATGTATCCGTGTGGTGACAGAGTAAGAATACAATATGTCACCACCCCATATTATCCCATGGGACTATCCATGAATATTATCTTTACGACATAAAAAGAAGGAAAGCTTGAAATTAAACCCTATATCAATCCGTCTGGCCTGCGTGGTATTAGAAGGCCAAGTATCCCTCTGTCACGGGAGGAATTTTTCGTTGATGCTTTGCTCTTATTAACCGTAGTGCAATACAGTATGTATTCGTAATCAATCACTTAATGATATGCATCATAAATAAAAATATAAATAATGCTTTGAAACATAAACCAGCATCTAATAAATAATAAACACTTGACATAACTTCAGTAGATATAAACTTTCATTCAATACCAATAAAGCCACCGTAAACGTACCATGACGCCCACTCATTAAATAATCAATAATTTCACCAATAAATTATATAAACTTTCACCACTAAATAATACTAATTGCTATACTAAGATTTGGTAGTATTGCTTATGTAATAGATAGTATCGATAATGGTACAGTCAACTACAAAAAATATATTGTACTTTAGAAGACACCGCGCGCTCTATGAGTTATGCCCTGCGCTCCGGGGACTTTTGTACAGACATCAATGTAATGGACACAAGGAACATCCAGACTCAGGACAATAATTTGTGGATAATACATAGACTTATCCTAAGTAGGAATTGAACTATCGACCTCGTGCAAGGCAGTTCAGTTGGTTAACACATACAATGTTACAAAACATAGCAAAGTTAAAAGCTTTCATAATTAGGTAAGTGTCGTTCGTAGAAATCTAGTCTCCTCATTAGTAATGTCCAATAAACACTAAACACCAATTTTGTAATATTGTATGTGTTAATCAACTTTTGTTGTTGACTGTACTATTGTAGGCACGACTTATATTACATTACATAGTCGCAGGACATTCACACTTCGACTGTACGTTGTATTAACATAATATTCAATAAATGCGCAAGATTTTATCAAATTATCTGATGTTTTAACAGGATGTCAATATTCTCGTCACTTATAAAACCTGTTTATAGTCGATACGTAATTTGTATTTGCAATGATTTAACATAATATTATATGTATGAATGTTTGTTTTTTATGTTCAAGTAATGTTTTACATATCTTTAAAGGCCTCGGCGTATACGTCAGCCTTGCATTAAGTCCTGAGTTTGAATCCTAAGCATTTCCATTGGTTGCGCAATAAAATGACATATTATTCGACTGAACCTGCACCTTCCTGATGTATGTTAAATATAAGGATGTTATAATCTCGACGACGCAAACATATGAGAGACACGAAAGAGATATTTTTATTATAAAAAGAACTGATGGTAAATTAGAATAAATAGATTTTTTCAAACAAACTCAAGTCATCACAGCGTAAATAAAAAAGGAATTTAATAATATTTATATAAAAGTAAGTCGTACTTCACTTTTCCATCAATCAATTGAACACGATAACCTTTTTACTTGTCAAGTTCGGACAACTTACGATTTCATTGTTACGTAACACATATCGGACTGTGAGTGGCCAGCTTTAATCTCAGTGAAAGCAATCTGCTTGTAAATGCAATAAACATAATTAACATTAACTTAATATTAATATCGAAAATTATCAATTTTATTTGCAGGATATTAATATTGATTAAATAAAGATAAAATTAATAAAAAATATAGTATTGCTTAAGAAAGGCAAACCATTAAAATAATAAATTTTAATATAGTTAATAAAATAAGTAAAAAATAAGTTCCATCGCCTTAAGATAGTACTATTTTTTACCTCTATTTAAGCTTCAAGGCCTTTTTATTTCAAAGCTGATCGGCCAGGAGTGTCCGCTGTCTTTTAATGAGAGGATTGACACCTTCCTTCGTGACGCTATATAGATAATTTTGTCATTAAACAACAGACTACCACACCCACACCAGGTGATGTTAGAGTCGTTAAAAATTAGCCTACAGTTAGATTATACAGCTCGACCAATGATTGCTCTAAGTATAATATTAAGTCATTCAAATACTCCTCCTTCATAGTATTTGAAGTGGCACTTGTCTCACAGTAAAACTTAAACCTAACTTCTTAATCCGTATATAATTCTAAACAGTAGACAGGCCCATCAACACTTATAGCAGTAATTTCCATGAACAGTGAGGTACCAAACCAGTACTTTGATGACACTACGTCGGCGGCTCCTACAAAGAAATGAGAGATATTCTTAAAGAACAAAAACTAGGTACTTAAACTTATAACATTTACATCAGTGTAATGGGGTTAGGAATGTCGTTCCATTTCCGACGGAGAAATGTTCGTGTTTTATTTTCATATTTCATGATGATATAAAGATGGTGGCTTTGTTAAATCCTGTCTTTTATTCATAGTACGAACTAAACTGCTTCTGGTAAATGTCTTGCTCATGAATGCGTCAATGGCGCAATCATACCATAGTGAAGAGTAATAAGTAGAAAAAAGTTGTGAGATAACCACGTGCGGCGCAGGGTATGCTATAATATCTTTATGAATAGAAGGACTAACAGCTAGGAAATATTTTGCTTTTTAAAACATAACGCAACACATTCAAAAATGGTTCTAATAGTGCGATAACCTTTGCTTTTTTTTACTCTAAAACGTGGAGGATGTTCTCAATTCGTTACTACTTTTGTTTAATGTTTGTTACGCTAATGTTTCCCAAATCATCTATTTTGTTTGAATATGTGTTCTTCCTAGTTGGTTCAATAGAAGTTTGATCAAAAGTAATGATTTTTTATTTAAAAATAAGTGAATCATCGACTTAAACGTAATTGAAAAAGAATCAACTATCTAGATTGAATCGGTATTTTATAGAAGGTATCATTGTCTGCCCATAACTTACAACTTAAACTAATAAATCCTTAAATCTAAAATGCTCATAAATAAGTATTAGAATACTTTAAGGAAGACACATAGTACATAATCTTCACACACATCTTAATAATAAATTAAAATAATGTGTGGTGTGTCATCGCCCTGTATGTTGCTATCATAGCATCAGATATTTGATGCTCTTTCATATTATAAGAGCCGGTTTGTCAACATAGGTATAAACATAAAGAAATTTGGTACATATTTTGTTTTGTTATGTTTTTATGACATTTCTAATGTTTTCTTTTTCTTTTTCTCCAGGTACGTTTTGTTTGGAGTTGTGACTGTTAATGTGTATAGTAAGTATAGTTTCAAGATGAGGATTAAGCATCTATTGGATTAAACAGGTAACAATGTAGGGAAATTGGATTTTAATTATTTAGATGGCCAAACATTTTGGTTAAAGATTTATAGAAGTCTTCAAATTTCATTCCTCCGAGAAGAAAATATCGTTTTAGCATTTATTATAGAAAGTATGTATGTATGTTTGTCAGTTCATAAAGCTGAAGCAGCAAACAAGTAAACTTTTAAATAGTTATTCTAAATTAGTTTGTTTTGTATTATTAATTAATTACCATGCATGTAGGGTACAAGTCCTATAAATAAGCCATAGGATAAGTAAGACACACATCGTGTTACCCCCCACCACGGTGTAGATCTCGCCATCCATAAAAGCCATATAATATGATCGACTTTCCTCTCATTAAGACATTTCACCTGAATTCTACTTGTGAGCGTCGTATCTATGTCAATAGTTATACAGATCAGTGCGTATATACGTGTGTATAAACTAACTTTTTGTTGTAAGTTTTCTATTTTAATGGCTACTATTTTGAATTTGACGACCTGTTTGGCGTAGTGGTACCATAGCCACGAGTAAGTCTCGGGTTCGATTCCGGCTCGATGCAAATCTTTGTGTCACTGACAATGAAATAATAGTTTGCATTGCTCTGGGTGCTTTGGAAAAAAGTATATAAGTATGTTTAACCGTTTGTCTAGTCTACCCATAGTACAGTCTGCTTAGTTTGGGCCATGATGAGTATGAGGAATATAGACAATAAAAATGCGCGCCTTCTAAAACCTGATTCTTCCATTGACTTCATATTTGAATAATAAAAATAATAATATGCATAAATGCCTTAAAAGTAAATAATGTAAAGATTATAATAATCACGAGTTCATTATAAGATAACTGAGTGCGTGAGTAATTACAAGAAATATTTGCAAAGTAAGATATATTTACGGAAGGAATTTATTAAATAAACACGATCTATTGCAATTATTTACATAAACAAAATGTAATAACCTTGATAGAATACATTAAGCTGTATGTATAAAGTATCACTAAAGAATAAGGCGCAGGCTGTATTTATGTAAAATAGTAAGAAAAAATAAAAATACGTTTATTTCTTACCACAATATTAAAAATACCAATAAAGTTACAAATACAAATTTGTGTACAATATTGAGGGACACCAGGTCTCTCTCCTCCCCTTCACAATTAAACAGTTGTGTAGGTACTTGTATAATCATAAATTAACTGTAGCTAAACTTAAACAACAAAATTAAATAGTTGGTTAAGTATTCTAGATAAACATCTCTAATCTCCTTACTGGCATCACTATATCGCGAGAACAGAAACAAGCATGAATTTAAAGGACATAAAAAGTATCAGGGTTCAGGACAATAATTTGTGGATCGCTCAAATAACACCCATTTTTTAGGTATTTTGTTATTGTAAGAATCAAATATGTCACCACCCCATCTCATCCCATGGGTGTTGTAAAAACCGACTAAATTATCTTTACGAAATAAAAAGAATAAAAACTTGAAGGAGGCCCGTCCCTGCACTGGGACATTTATGGGCTGTTATGATATGATGATGTTACTGCCGCTGTCGACAATTCATTTGAGAGCTATTTCAAACCAAAGGTAAACATTTTGCAGCATGTATGTACTTTGTACCATAGGTATATTGCGTGTATTGCTTTGTAAGCACTCTGGTGGAAACATTCTTGCAAATTGGCACAGAGCTATGACATGATTCACTATTAGTTTTATTATTCTATATGTTATTATTTAAAACGTTCTTTATAGTTCAAAGAGAGATCTTATTGTGGATGTAGTTTTAATTAAAGTAATTTTAAGAAAAGCTATCAGGTAGAGTTCTTAGAATGATACTAATTTGGTATATCAACACTCAGAAGGGAAAATAAAACAATTAAATTGAATTGCAATTAAAACAAGATAAATAATTATTATTCCCAAATTATGCAGAGCTTGTACTATGGATACTACTATACTTTTATTTTTGTAAATACATGGAGCTCAAACAATCATGTTCATGCACACAAAGTTACATTGAACATAAAAAGTTTATTGTGAGCAAATCTTTACACTTCGCTACTCGTATAACTTCCTACACATTTAAAACAAAGGATATAATGTTCCCACCTGTTTGCATCTCCTTAAGTTCCCGTGTTGACCGGTAGATGTCGTTCAATTGTGCGTGTCATCGGTAATGGCGGGAAACGCTTGCTTCCGCTCCTCGCAGTGACGACACCAGCCAGATGCCGTTTTAATGGTCAGAACTCACTGACCATCACTAATACAACTACTCGAGGGTATGGGTCGACGAACCAGCTTTAACTTTAGTTGTTTAGATTTATTTCAATGTTTACGAGACCCTTTACATGTCTAGTCTTTATCTCAAAAGTGGTTGGTAACATTGACCCAATTGATGACCTTAGTAGTGTAGTTGTTATAATACGTAACAGCGATGCAGAGGACTGATGTTTGATTTCGGCTTAATGCAAGTCGTTTTGCTACAAAGATGCAAACTTATTAGTTTTAAAGATGACTTAACGTACTTAATAGAGTAATTTGTCACATAGATTTTATTAATTAAACATTCAAAATACTTACTAATAATATACATGCGAAAGTTTATATAAGTTACAGTAACATTTAGAGTTTAGACTACGTATATCTAAGTAAAATATGGCGTCAACGTGGGATGAGCTAGAAATCCAAATATGTCCGCACAGATGACGTGATAACAGACATCAACGCGGACCGAGCTACGGATATATAGCTAATATTAAATAAAAAATGTCTTCATTTATCTTTAGGTATAATAAAGATACTTACTAGATGTAATTGTCTTTGTAGAAAATGTATTTTTATCATACATACATAAACTCACGCCTTATCCCGTCCGGGGTAGGCAAAGACGACAGAAAGCCACAAATAAATCATCTATCATCTCTGACACAAAAAAGGGCTAGGAAGAAATAGATTAAACAACGCGTTGTTTGTTGCAACGTCTGAATTCCAAAACAAGTATTAATCTGAGCACATCCCTTCTAAGAAGGAGTCTTTGAAAAAGTTCTCGGCTAGTTATTGTGGTGACATCATCATCAAGAAATCATAGTCTCAAAGTGGATGGCTTGCATAAGTCTCTCTCGATACTAGATTGGTCACTAACCAACTTACTTAATTACCAAAAAAAAACTAAATAGAAAATACCGCGAAAGTGCATTTTAAAGTACACTTTTTACTAGAAATACTACTTTTAACATTTACTATAAACATTAAGCATTTATGATATTAATATTAAAGTCACTGAGCAGCACTAATAAAAGGTATTTAAGGGTCGACGAACCAAGATGTTATATTTAGTTTAAATTCTAATGATGTGAATGTTAAATGTGTGGTTTTGTTGTTACACTTACAATAGATTAAACTTAATTTAACTTTTCTTTAACCTACTTTACTTAGAAGCCGAATCTCGGTGGAACTATTTGAGAAAATCTTTATTTATTTGCTGTCTTAGCCGACTCTATAACATCATCCATGATATCTCTCTGTAATCTGAGAGACAAAAGAAAGTTGTTTTTTTAACAAATAAATGAATAAAGTGGTGACGGAGTTAGAATACAATATGTCACCACCCCATCTTATGCCATGGGTGTCGTAAAAACCTACTAATGCCCGATTTACACATCGACAAGTACAGTATACTTCGTACTTAACTCGCCAAAAAATAGGATGGAGATCTATTTAAATCAACTTAATCATCAACTTACTACTTAACTCGCTACTGTACTTGTCGATGTGTAAATCGGGCATAAGAGACTACCCGTGAATATTATCTTAACGTAAAAAAAAGAAGGAAAACTTGAAATTAAACCCTATACCAATCCGTTTGGCGAGCGTGGTATTAGTAGGCCAAGTATCCCTCCGTCACAGGACGAGGCCCGTCCCTGCAGTGGGACATTAAATCGGCTGTTATGATGAAATGAATAAATAACTTAATTAGGCAGTCCAGTGTTTACAATTTAATTTACACCGCACTAGGCAAAGTCTGTATCGCAGCCATTATCAATGATGACAATCCTAATTCATAATGAACGTCGTTTTTATTGGCCAAGACTTTGAATGTCTCCATTCTGGGCAAAACGACTGTGTATGACAGATTTATATGGCATCCACACATATCTTATTAATTTGAGAGTTTTACCTATATATTTATTATGTTGAGTCTGTATGTCCAAATAATTTTATGTTCTATTTTATTTTATTTTATTTATTTTACAATTTTAGGAAAACTTACAGCTTGTACTACTATAACTTCTATGAGTACTTACAAAATTAGGAAGCGAAACTGCTACCAATGCACAGTGTATGAATTTCCCACAGTTCAATCTACCCTCTGATATGTTAATACACAGTTATCTGCGACATATTTCTCTAACAGCATACGGATGATTGGTTGCGTGCGCGCATGCGACCAGACGCGTCAAAGATCAGAATCTGATCCACTGAGTGCAGGAACATGATAGATGTACCTTCAGCATATCTTCTCAGTACGCGTAATTATTTATAATGGAGTATTTTTATTAGAAAGATAATAATATTGATATGTGGGAAATGAATTAGATTGGTATTTGGTATTTTTGCACATCCATTTTTATATGATTGTATCTTTATAATATGGTAAAAAACAAACAGGATTATTTTAGGACAATAAAATTACTAAACAGATTTTGATGAAATTTGAACACAGGTAAGTGTATGATAGACCATATTCTATCACTTAAGACTGATTGTGAATCTCCTCATTTATTAATTATCGATCACGCAAGATATTTCTTTAGCTAGCTAGATTCAAGAATGACTAAGGAAAACTTGAATTACTTATACTACGCTGGCTGTGGTTTTAGGACATCCTTATAAGATTGGAATTTTTTCAAAAACAGTTCCTTGACTCAAACAACCTCCACTTCTATATATATATACAAAACCAAAACTCAAAAAACCTTTTATTTTCTGTACAAACATAGCTTAGGTACTATGTATGTACGAGGCTATTAAACATGTATAAGTACGTGTGTGTACCGAGGCGCGTCCGCAGCTTCTGCGTCGTGCTCCATTTCGCACGCGGGAGCGCGGCGTGTTGCTCAAACGTCCAACAATGGCGTTAGTCCACATGTGGAGTAGCGAGAAGACTACTTGTTTAACTACTGAATATATATTGTTACTTTGTGCTTAGATAGTTATTTATTTATACTGATTTGGGTACTAGTGTCTGTATGGGGAAGAATTCAGAATTTATGTCACCATAGTAGTCAAGAACATCAATCAATCAACTAGCTTATCGCTGGACATAGGCCTTTCCCAAAACGCGCCACAGAACACGATCCTAACAACATTTCTTCACGTCAAGTACATAATCAGTAAGAATACGAGTACGCTACAACAGCGTGTTATTTGTAGGCCCTTCCTTTCTTTTCTATCATAAAAATACACGTCAGAGCTACAAATAAATAAATAAATAATCACGGACATCTCTACACAGCGCCATCTGTTTCCAAAGTAAGCTAGGCATAACCTGCATGTGTTATGGGTAACAGAACAACGGATATTAATACTTATATACTGTTTACTTATATTACTCAATATTGAATCATTCAACCTAACATATACCAACAGGTCAGACTGGACGTACCAGTCAAACTGGCGAACACGATTGACCTTGCGAAACTTTCAACTTTTCACTTTCTTACTATGTATCGATAAGGTGGAGTTACCGAGAAACGGTTCGTTATACGCATCACGATTTACATGTCAGTAAGACCAAATATAGGTCTTGCACCTGTTTTACATGGACAGGGGTCTCCTTCATTTTACATGTTTTTAAATGCTGGAAGTACTTTGGTTAAGCAGGGAAACTTAACCTACTAATACCAAGCTGGTTAGATAAATTCTAAATAATAATACACCCCCCCACACATATTAAAACAACGTAATTTAGTCCCAAACTAATCATTACTATGGTGCTAGATAACGTATAGTTATAATATATCAGGAGCCGACACTTTATGAAGACCGCCCGACCTTCTTTACCGCACCTATTCAATTAAAACAAAATCATAATTATAATTCTCGGAAAGTGAAATCCAATCAATGACTTAAGGTACTAAACCTTTTAAGCACCTGTTACACTTGATTTTTATTAACTTAGAAAGCCAATTAAGTTGGAAAGTGGTTTGCTCTTATCAATACTCCCATATGTAGTACCAAATTGAAAACACAACATTGCGTTACTTGATTGTAGACTCTATTACATTTGATAAAAAGGTTCATTTTAATTTATTTAATGTTTTGTTGATAGCTGTTTATCATTTAGTAGATAGTGACAGTGGTTTGTCCGGACAAGGCGTTGTTCATAACTTTGCCCTGTTTTTTGTTCTATAATGGCTCAGTAATTGTATATGTTTGTATCGAATTAGTAAAATAATAGCTTATTGTTGTATACGACGTTACTTACTTGTGGATATGAAAAGGGAAATTATGTTAGCGATGTTATTTAGAGTATGACGTAGGCTTTCTACTTTTTTATTATATTTTTGTATGATATACTTAGATTGCGGTTGTGTTTTGACTTATGAAGTTTGTTTTCTTTATAGACTACAGACATTTCACTGCTCCATCTTTTCCTGTAGGTATTTTGCATTTTTTCGATTTTGTATTTTGTAAAATCTGAAGATATAACAGCAATTTGTACCAATTCATTTGGTTTGCATTTAGTATAAAAGGCTCCTATGGTAACTTTATCAGTGTAGAAGTTTGAAGGACAAAATTCAAAAATGTATTGTTATTATATGAGTCAGATTCGCTAGGTAAAGGACTAAAAATAAAAGGTTAGCCGGTTCGTATCATTACTAAGTTGTCATAAAAGGCCATTTAGAAACTATAACTATTCTTCAGTCAACAACTAAAATAAAATACTTCAGTTCGTGCATTTCTAAATGAAAACAATGTCTTGCGTCGATATCTTTTGTATAGCGAACAGTTCAATGATAAAGTGTAAATCCTTTTATTCCCGTTTTCCCTCTGAATTTTGTACCTCTTTGAGGTTTGAATTATGTGTAGGGCTAGTGATAACTCTAGTGAAATTATAATGTCCGCGTCAGGAATGCATCTAGAGCAAATATTTTCAATGGCGTCTATTTATGTATGCTATAAAATTTGGATGAGGAAGAAGTCTTTATGTTCTGACCGATCGATCTTTTTCATGGCCTCATGATCTTTTAACTTTAATATTTCTAAATGTAATGTAGTACTGCGATGTTATAAAGCTTAAGCCTATTCCGCACATCCATAGTGGCTACATAAAGCACATATAGGTAGTTATACGCGGATGTACAGCCTCGGCTCGCATATGATTTACATGTTGATGTTACTGACCCACTCACTACCCAACCTCTATGACTAGCAAACCGTTTAATGTGTGCTCATGTTCATGTGTTGCTTAATATATACTTTATTATCTGTATTAAACTACATCAGATTATTCATTCATTTACTCATTGATGGAGTTAGACTACAATACCCTGTCTTACGGCTTGATATCAACTTATGGACGTGGTAAAAGACAGCTAAAGTTACGAAGACAAAGACAAAAGATGAAAAAATTAACATAAAAGATTGACGTTAAAAGGTTGAGAACTGTAGGACGTAGTAAACGTAGTGTAGGATGCCCCCCAGCTAGGTGAACCGACGACTTCATAAAGATCTCTGGGTCGGACTGGATGCGGAAGGCGCAAGACCGTGTTCTGTGGCGCGTGTTGGGACTTTGGGAGTGGCCTATGTCTAGCAGTGGACTGCAATAGACTAGTTGATTGTTTGATTGATACAACTGACCCCGACGTTTTACGCGCCCTCTGAAGACGGGAGATGATAATGCCATTCAGCGATTGATAAAATAACTTTCCTTATCTGTTGTTATAAATCAATGTTTGGGAATGTCTGTGAGTGTTTGATGCCGCGAGAAGGTTCAGGGTTGGTGACCGCTAACTAGAAGACGCAAGGTAGTAGCCAGACCCCTTAATACTTTTAGTCAAACCGATGAATGAGAGAGGCACAGGACCTCAAAATGTCTCCTACTGAACGCAACAGCTAGGTTGTAGCAAATTTGACATCTACGTTTGAAGGTACCAAACACAAGTAAAACAAAATTAACTAAGGTTTCATCCAGGAGAAATTCGCAACATGCAAACTAGTATATAACACATGCATTATTTCAAAAAGCAGCATGTAATAGCCTCTGTATTATGTGGTTACTTGTGAACAATGTGTATGTGAAGCCGAAGTGCATTTACCAACAAAATGTATTCATAAAAGACTTTGTTACATGCAACCTGAGTTTCACTGAGCGTAGAAAATATGTATTCGCCCTGAGAACACACGACATCGTGTATTTTGTTTAGGAATATTATTTATTTTTTCATTTGACGACTGTTTGCTATTATTTTGCCTGCCACTGATTACATTATATCATCATAATATATTAACCAACTGACCTCCACTACTGCATATAGGTCTCCTACAAATATTGCCAACATGTGCTCTCCAATGATTTTTGGATTACACATATGCCATACTGATTTTTTGATGACGTTATAGCCTATGACTCTCTAGGGAAATCACGAAATATGTACAAAGACATCTCAAGTAAGAAAATTAGTCAAGTTGATTTGGGTATAGACTCTTTATTAACGTGGAAACCCATCTACCAGGCTTTGTTTATAGCGGGGAGGTATGCAAGAGTTCTAGAAAGATGGTAAAAGCGGTTTAGCGAAAAAAATCCTCCTTTATGGGAACACCGTGGGCTTTAGCCGGTAGACCGCATAGACTTACATTTGACTAAATTCCGTGGCGTAATGATAATTTTTATCGTGGCGTAATGATATTGATTACCAATAAGACGAGACGCGATTTGAAAAGATATTGCATGCCGATTTCTGCAGTAATTTCTATTTCTGTTATAAATATTATTGTACAAAGTAATATACCACAACAATAATAAGTGATATCACTTTCTATTTACTATATTAAGTAAACACAATATTGTCGACAAATAATACGAGTGATACGATTTCGTTCGTGACGTATTTGTTTGAAGAAATAGTAATGTCTGCGGTTGCTTAAAGAAATAGTTATAAATATTGTTCTTGCCTTTTATTTGATTGATAGATGATAAAGAGTAGTTGCACATTTTTTCGCAGTTCGACATTTTTTTTAATTATGGAAGGCAAACGAGCCATCAGGTCACCTGATGGTAAGTGATCACCGCCGGCCATGGACACCAGAGGAATCACAGATGCTTCGCCGACCTTTAAAAAGGGAGTACGCTCGTTTCTTAAAGCTCCCCAAGTCTTAACGGTCCGGAATCATCGCCGCAGCGAGCTTGTTCCACAAAACAGATGTTCGCGAATTCGACATAATAGGCTCTTATGTTAAAAATTGTTTGCAGTATTCATCATCATAACAGCCCATTATTGTCCCACTGCAGGGACGGGCCTCCTCCCGGGATGGAGGGGTACTTGGCCTACTAATACCACGCTGGCCAAACGGATTGGTATAGGGTTTAATTTCAAGTTTTCCGTCTTTTTATTTCGTAAACATAATATTCACGGATATTCCCTTAGTCGGTTTTTACGACACCCATGGGATGAGATGAGGTGGTGACATATTGTATTCTTACTCCGTCACCACACGGAGAGTTGCAGTATAATGCAGAGAAAAGTTTAATAACAAGTCAAACATTAACTAAGCAATGGTAATATGTGTGTCGACCGCGACAAGCCTGTGTCGTAAATGTGAAGGTTCGGTCAACATTTCACGAAACACGCGAAAACTAACCGCTAACTTATACTTACGTTAGGGTTGATACCTTCTTAGTATACTAACTTAAATGTAAAATAAATTAATGCTTTATTTCATTATTATTTAAGGTTCTTTTTCAAATAGAGGTGAAGTCTTCTAGTAAATATAAGACTTTTGTCCCTGTGGTGACAAACTAAGAATAAATGGTATCACTACGCTATTCCAACCCTAGTTGTTATAAAAGGCGATAAAGGAAAAATACTACTAAAACATGGCAAATTATGGCAAAATTAATACAAAACCGATAGTGCGGTTGACAAGATTAACTTGTCTACTCAAAGTGGTAAAGTTAAGCAAAGTATAAGTACCTATGTCTATTAATGTCACGTTACTAGGTTATTAGAAGTATAAGTAATGCATTTTAAAATGCATGTCAACCCTGTCGAGTGTTTTGTAGTTTTAATATTGGGTCAGATATTTATCGTCTTTGTTAAATATTCATGTGTCAGTTCTCAAAATATAAACTATTTACATAGGACTTGTGAAAATATTGACCACTAAGTAAACCTCTTAACTGTTTGCTTTCAATGATAAGATCCATACAAAAGAAA
The DNA here is from genome assembly GCA_905475405.1 of Schrankia costaestrigalis. Taxonomy (NCBI): domain Eukaryota; kingdom Metazoa; phylum Arthropoda; class Insecta; order Lepidoptera; family Erebidae; genus Schrankia; species Schrankia costaestrigalis. The sequence continues at coordinate 1,071,080 of FR997827.1, forward strand.
GAACACCGAGAAAAGGGAAAATGTTATCCTTTTTTTGTCGTTTTTCTGTATAATTTGCTTCGATCACACATTGGATTCTCCGTGTGGTGACGGAGTAAGAATACAATATGTCACCACCCCATCTCATCCCATGGGTGTCGTAAAAATCGACTAAGGGACTATCCGTTAATATTATCTTTATAAAATAAAGAGAAGGAAAACTTGAAATTAAACCCCATAGCAATCCGTCTAGCCAGCGTGGTATTAGTAGGCCAAGTATCCCTCCTTCAGGGGAGGAGGCCCGTCCCTGCAGTGGAACATTAATGGGCTGTTATGATGACACATTAGACGTTTTCTGCCACATCACTGACAAAGACCTAAATATTCCAACTACAGTTTAGTCCTGTACCTCCCTTATACAAAGTTTTTATGCCCACATTTCCAAAATAAATAGCTTTGTTCTATATAATTATCAATCTACAAAGTAATTAATCCGTGTGGTGACGGAGTAAGAATATACGTGTGTCACCATCCCATTTCATCAAATGGGTGTCGTAAAAACCGACTAAGGGACTATCCGTAAATATTATCTTTACGATATAAAAAGAAGGAAAACTTGAAATTAAACCCTATACCAATCCGTCTGGTCAGCGTGTTATTAGTAGGCCAAGTATTCCTCCGTCACGGGAGGAGGCTCCTCCCTGCAGTGGGACATTAATGGGCTGCTATGAAAGTAATTAACATATAAAACAATAGTGTATACAATTAAGCTCACAAGTAGTACTAGTTATATTATGAGAGTGGTCGCCACTGCGTCTGTGTCCGTCGTGGGAAGCCAGTGTGCGGTAGAAAGCACAGGCGCACCCATCGTGAAAGTGTACAACTTACTCACACAGGTACTGTTGTTATGTCGATAGCGTAATCAGTTCTTATATACGTATGTCGTAATATAAGTAATATCTAAAGCTTTTTGCGAATTCATCAAGAACTGTTGTTCTGGGAATTGGTAGAGGCGAAGACGTTATTCATTTATTTATTTATTAAGGAAACTTAACAGCATTTTTAACAAATGACAGGGTTAGTTGATTAGTATGCAGCCAAAACTGGTTGCATTTACAATTAACTATGCCAACAACAAAGTTCCGCGACAATTACAAGCGAGGTCAGTAGTATTAGTTGTGAGAGCTTAACGTTATACGATGGACAGACGATCTGGTCAAGAAAACTATGGATGAGGGGGATACAGGTTCGCACAAAAGTGGGAATATTTAGACCAGCTGTGGACATGTGTTGACTTATATGTGATTGAAGCAAATCATTCACTATAATTGATATAATTACGCAGTACTTGGTCCATTCGGAGTATATGAAATTAAATAAATAAATAAATACTCCTCACACATTCACACAACGCCATCTAGTCCCAAACTAAGCAAAGCTTGTACTATGGGTACTAGACAACGGATACTTTAATACTTTTTTTTAACATACACATTATACATAGAAAGCACCCAGACCAATTCAAACAATCATGTTCATGCACACAAAGATTTGCATTGACCGGGAATCGAAGCCGAAACGAGTTACGAGTATTTAACCACTACGCCACAGAGGTAGTCAAAAGCATAAAAAGCAGCTGACTACCTGCAAGCTAATCGAACCCTTAACCATTTTTAATCTTTGCTTACTTACTTTAAACGATGGCTAACACCTTTACCTATTATATCACAAATATTTTCGATGGCAGGTGAAATAAATAGATTATCATAACTCATATCTACTTTCATAATTTATCAAGTTTCCTAATACGTATTATGGTGAAAGTCTTTACGTTTGTGAATCATCTCGGATATTAAAATACTAATTTACATAATATTTTACTCTATGTTTATATATTTGTGACACATCTGATTATAATACACGAATATCATATGATTTATAATATATCTTAAGTAACATTATTTTGACGTAAATGTTTCAAAGGTTGAGCTTTTACTTTCTCTATTTTAATTTAGTTGTATCTGGCCCTATAATATTATCATAATTTTTAAATTATTGTGTTGTATTCATTAGTGTTAGGCGTAAATTGAAACTTAACGGCATGTCATTAAACAGATTTTTCTTTGAAGTTTCGGCACTTGAGCATATGGACAAACTGCGTTTAACCAAGCACTGAACCTTGTGTTAATTACTTAGTACTTTATTATGCAAGCAATTAAATTAAAAACAGCTTAGATGTAGATGCTCGCATTTATTTCTTTTAATGTTACATTTGACAAGCTCTTAAATAATAATCGAATAAATAATACTTTTAATTCGTTGCCCAAATTAACGAGGGAAAATTATAGAACAAATAGTATCGTATCAAAATATCCAAACGTGACAATCTCGACAACAACTGAATCAATGGATAGTATCAACAAAAAACCATCAAGTAATTGTATCAAGTAGCGTAGAATCGATAAGTTTTTACATCGATCAATGATACCGAATGTTTTTATCGATAGTTTTTGTTGTGTGTGAGGTCAGGACATCCTTGTCGGGTCAGCTACCGTGGACGCACGCCTATTGTTAAGAGCCAGTTGGGTGTGACATGGACATGTTTTTGTTACTATCATATATCTTTCAAGTTAGTAATAAGTTTATTAAGTTATTACTTAAGTTACTGGTAGAGTTTTACTCATTTTAAGCTGTCGTGGTCGTGTCATGCGGTTACCTTGCATAAAGTCAAGTCAAATCGTTTTAAGTCCCACACAAAGTAAGTAGTTAATTCTGCGATCTACTAAAAATCTTAAGCTTGGATATTAGTCACAAAAGTTTTAACTAGCGCAGGAGTTAGGGCATTCTTCAAAACTATGTGTAAATGTTTATGGAAATGAATAAATAAATAAAAAAAATACTTTTAGTCCGATAATTTTATGTCTGTAAAAGGCCCCGTGACGCAAGGCAAAAATAAGAGTAATTATGTTTTTCGTTATGTTGCGTTAATGGCGCGTGCTTTCGCACTCTTTATCTATAGATATGGGCCATAACTAATTTAACACCATTTTTTTGCCAAAAATAATACCCATAGCAATAGTTATTCAACTACCGTGACAAATAAAATTACTTCAAAATCTATTGAACTCCTAATCAAAATGGTATGTTTTGTTTTTATATCCTTGAAAACTCTTAAAAAGTTATGGTAATAAAACGGATACGCGTATCTAACTCAGTCATGGCCGAATAGTGTCATTATAACACTTGGCTCTTATCGCCAAAAAAAGATTTATACAAATAAAATGCACAGTTCTCAACATAACTTTAGTATCTCAATGGCCGTGGGGGCTATGAATCCCTCACAGGTTCGAAACCCGTTCAGGATTAAAGGTACCATTTTATATGGTAGAGAAACAGACCATTGTGCATGGTTTGATGAGCTAGAAACATCAATTTCTGACCATTAGTCGACTACATGATATTCGTAACTACAAATATTTAACAATACTATTAGATATCAAGTGGCCGAAAGTGAAACTAATTTGCAGAAAATTTGCATAAAGTTGTATAGGTATAATCAGCAAACTATTCGTTCACAGTTCATTGCCTCAAAAAAAGATAAAACAATAGAGTTAAACAACCTTTGACAGCTGTCAAAAATACTTTACGTCATTGTGACAATGCAACAGTTTTAAATAGTTCGCGAGTCGACGCGATAATAATGGCTAAGAACAATATTTCACAACAATAAACACTTCGTAAGACCGTGCGAATATAAACCGAATAGTTCATTCATTTTTTAAGTAATGTTTTACAAAATGTTGTAGTAATTTACTACACTAGGTATATTTAGACGATAAAAGGCCTTTCTTGTGTTGGAGGATGTTTTTCCGAGTTTGTAGGTGTGTAGTATGCTCCTTTGAGTATAAATGTTCTGTGGTAGTACGGCTCTATTAACAACAGTTGCTTGCGTAGCCTCCGTCATAACTTGGTTTGACATATTATATTTAATAATTCAATGTAATAACGAATTAATAATGTTTCTATTTAATTAATTTAATAATTTAGTGTCTAAAATTCCTCTTCTGTGTGTATGTAATGGTTGTGTTTTGTGTGTATGCTTCTTCTGTGTGTTTAATTTAATGTATGGGTATAATTGCCTGAAATAAAGATATTTTATTTATTTTATTTTATTTATAGTCAAACTCAATATTAGTTAAAAGTAACTCGCTGATGCAATTTTATTGTTGTGCATTTTCGACCTTTGAACGTAAAATTAAGCTAAATATTATTTATTATTCATAGTAGATATTTTGTCTTTGTAATATTTTCTCAGAGTAGGCAGATCTTTTCACGCAATACACCTAATACAGATCGCGGAAAGTCGATGAAAGGGCACCATAATATCGCACGCAGTCGAAACATTTGAAGGATGAACATAAACCGTTTTATAATCAACTAGCTGACCCGTGCCTATAGATGCTAGCGGGAAAAAATCTGAATAATTAAATGAAAAGGTCAAATATTTCGGAATAATACCGAAATATACCGTAACTTTGGGATTTTTTCAACTGATCGCACTGTCATGTGATTTATTTATATTTATGTGCTAAAAATTTTATATTAATATTGTTTTTATTTATTATGTGCATAATTATAAGTAGTAGGTATAAATAATTGTAAATAAACTATTTACCTATGCCTTTTGTCTGGTACCGATAGTACAAGCTCTGCTTTAGTTTGGGACCAGTCAACATTGATAATTTATATTGTTATACTTTATATTGTTATGTAATATTTTATCTTTAAATAAATTTGATTTGAAATAAATTTAATACTTCTAATTTTTTGATACCTACCTACAACTGTCTGGAAGTTGCAAATCATATTATCTTTAGGTGTGTTGTGTGCGATCGACGATCGATGCAAAATACCATTTTTCAGCAAATAAAACATAAAAATATTAATTAAATTGATTTTGAATAAATCCGATTTTATGAAATTTTCCCTGAATTATTCCGTATTATTCAGAAGTTTTGCAACTATACCCGTGCCCACTTCGTTGGGACGCAAAAAAAACGCGTCCGTTTTTTAAACATATTTCATTACTGCTCCACTCCTACTGGTCATAGCGTGATACTATATAGCCTATGACACTCCTAGATAAATGGACTATTTAATACAGAAAGAATTTTAAAATCGGTTCATTAGACCCAGAGATTACCCCCTACAACGTCACAAACATAAAAACTTTACCTCTTTATAATATTAGTATAGATAATTATGATACATTCCAGATTCAAAAATAAGGACATATTATTATTATAATGTATTAAAACTAGTCATTTGATATTGTAAAGTCGGTATGAATGTAAATAATGGCAGTAGGTAGCAGTGAAAACGTGGTCACGTGTGTGTCCCAAACCTGTATTATGCAATGTGCATTGGCGACGCAAGTTACAAGATATAGCGGACTTGATTTAAAACTTATTTATTTTACTTACGTGATAGAGTAAGAATACGAAAAGAGAAGAAAATCCTGACATAATATGTCAGGATTTTCTTCTCTTTTCGTATTCTTACTCTAATAAGCCTATACCAATCTGTCTTGCTAGCGCCAGCGTTGTAATTTAAACTTGGAAGTAATTAGGGAATATGGAATAGCTTTGGACAATAAAAATGAACTATTGTTATTGTCGTAATATTCTGCCATGATATATTCTAAACCATCATAATATAAACATGCTTAAATTCTTATTTTCAGCAGAAAACACATCAAGTTAAACATTTTCATTTGAAATTGTATCTTATTTCAAGGTATTATGTACATGAGTGTCTTGGTTGATTAGTTGCTGTGTGTACTAGGTAAATAGATACGTTTCGTTGTACGTCTTTTGCGGGAATCACTACTCGTAGTTGGTGATTATAAACTCATTGTTGGGATCAATGATTAAAAATAAAAATGTTAAGTCAGCTTATAACTTGGACCTCATCACTCATCATACAAGTAGCCGGTTTACTATTTATTGTAAGTGAAAGGTGGACAAAATATCATTACGTGTATGACCACGCCTCTTAGTTCCTGTTGTAATCGATGTAAACAAGTAATTTATAGTTATTATGATTACAATTAGTAGGTCAAAAATATTGTATTACAAAGTTATCAAAATTTTCTTAACTAATTGCACACAATAGTAGCGATATAGATAAGCAGGTAAATAAATGGGTAATTATTGTTTATTTCAGATATTATAATGATTCATAAACTCTATATCCATACTCTGTAAAAAAATGTATTATCAAATCAAATAATCATTTATCTCAGGATAACCCATAGATTACATTTTATAAAACAATACACTATTTATTATAAAGGCGTGAAATTATCTCATTAGCTATAAACTTCAAAGGAAGATCTCTATTTCTAAAAAACCTAAATCTCAAGCCCAAAAGTTACTCAATATCATTAGTTTTGATAATAACGAATACAAATCTATCAAACATATAAATATTTACGACACGCATCCATCATATTCATATCTCAGAGGTTCCCTTTACATGCCGACCTACTTGTTGAACAGCGACCTACTCTTGCCCATTCTTCAGTATTGTTCATTACCAGTATTTTTATTACTCCCAGCGCACAACTTCGTTAAAATTTTGACACCTGCATGTCATCACATAAAAATTCCAAAGTAAATTATTATCTTTTAAATAATTAAAATGCATTTAAATTTTAATTATTTAAAATTTCATCAAGGTATCGCTTGATTAGGGTATTAATTAAGAATGTGGCTCAACGATTATTATAAATGATGTTAATGTGATTATTTAATTAATAAATAACCAATTAGTGTATTACGCGCATATTATTACGAGTATCGATTGGGAGTCTCATGAATTATTTGGATACTATTAAATCTTGTCAGCCCTTTCATCATAACAGTCCATTAATGTCCCACTGCAGGGACGGGCCCCCTCCCGTAACGGAGGGATACTTGGCCTACTAATAACACGCTGGCCAGACGGATTGGTATAGGGTTTAATTTCAAGTTTTCCTTCTTTTCTGAAGGGTTTTCCGGTGCGCGATTGCCATTCCTGAACCAATGGCTTTCAATTCTGTTAGCAAATTTTAAAATAATGATTATAATAGTGATCAACTTTTAATGTAATAATAAAACTTTTTCGCGGGTTTCCTCCTTATTATCTTCGTATTGGAAGAGGCCTATGTCCAGCAGTTGACCGCAATATGCTAGTTGATTGATTGATTGATTATCATCTTCGTCATGATTTCATTGCCAGCGACGCCGCTATCCTAGATACAGAGTAAGAGTGTTTCTATAGAACACTTAACAGTGTGTGTTTTTGTCAACTTCCATCCACTTTCTCCACTCATTGGTATAACACTTCTTATCAATGTAAATACGTGCACCTTTTGTACCTACCGCTACGTGAGGTAAGCAGGGGTTATGCTTTATTATACAAACATTTAGTAGAAAGTTAAGAAAGACTATTGATATTTTTTACATAACAAGTTATAGGAAAGCTTATTTCATCAGTTGTTTAGTTTTATACATACAATGATACATAAGAGAAGGTGTTTGTTTAATACATTTATGAGTTATACAATACGTATTTTTCACTCTTAATTTTAAAGTTGGCTGTAGTCGAACGGCAAATGATATCTGCTCTTATAACTACAGATACTAATATATAAGAAATTTTAAAAAGAGACATTCCTTGTTTGGCTTTCTTATGCAAACATCAATTTAAAGAGCGCAAAGTACATTCAACCTCAGGACAATTATTCGTACTTAGGACACACAATTCTCCTGTGTGGAGTTCGAATTTGCTAACTTATGTATGCAAACAACATCTACGTCAGCTTTGCCACCGAAAAGGTTAACTATCAACAAACAAAACAATTAGACGTATGTACATAGACACATCTAGACTAAACTGAACAGCCAAGTCTATGCACTCTAATGTTTGTATTGTCAAATGATTGATCCCAATAATTTCACAACCATTGCCATGGAAAGTGTCCATTGCTCTCTTATAAAAAGAGATATAAATCTCAACATCGAGATCAAGACATGCATCAAGAATTAGCAAATAGTTATCTTTGTTTATTGACCAATAGATTGTAGCCAATAATTGTTAACTCAAGCTAGCATTAAGTATAGTAATAACTTACTAGTCACCTATAATTGTAACAGTAGGTACGTGCCGTGATTGATAATTAAGATTTAATGTACGTGCGTTAAGATAGAGTAGTTTAATTGTTACTTATTAAATAAACGTAAACATGTTTAGATACGTTTCGTTTTGCTGACATTACAATAGGTAAGTGAACCATTCGACGCTTTTAATTATGGAATGTTTTGCTCCAATTTACTTTAAGCTTACGCGTATTTAATATAAAATTATTTCTTACACACTCTCCTGAGAATGAGATTGGAGAGGTATCGACGCAATTTATATCCGTCATAGGACTCAACCGTTTTCTTTGCTCTCCTATCTCTGTGATCTGTAAACTTTACTTTCGTTGAAGCTTGAGCAATTGAAAACAAAACCTCAAAGAACATTATTACACATGAAACTTTAGGTTCTTTTACGTGTTAAAATGTTGAGAAGTAGGCAGTTCTCTAATTACCTTTCAACTTAATCATCATCATCATAACAGCCCATTAATGTCCCACTGCAGGGACGAGCCTCCTCTTGTAACGGAGGGCTACTTGGCCTACTAATACCACGCTGTCCAAACCGATTGGTACAGGGTTTTGTTTCAAGTTTTCCTTCTTTTTATTACGTAAAGATAATATTCACGGATAGTCCCTTAGTCGGTTTTTACGATACTCATGGGATGAGATGGTGTGGTGACACACTGTATTCTTACTCCGTCACCACACGGAGAACAATCAACCTAATACATTTAAAAACAACACTCGCTAAAAAGAAGAAAACTAAATAAAAATTGAACTATAAAAATTAAGCAGTTACTTATGAGGTCCCATAAACAAGGTAGTAGATCCCCCACGCGAACACGTCTGCATATTGTAAGTAGAGCTCACTGTGTGGCTTAACTGAAACAATAGATGTTAAACATAACCTTATTAAGTAGATAAACATTGTAATGACCAGTTTAGACCTGCGCTTTTGCTAATACGTGATCGTAACTTACTCTGAGGTGGCTACATTATGGGTTCATTTGTACAGTAATTACTGGGTATTACTTGTTAATTGCTTTGTTAAAATAACTCAAATAAATTTTTATTTGTTATTCATAAGTACATTTAATAAAAATCGGGGTTTTAGTCAAATAGAACATCTTCCTGTAGTATACCAACAGCAGAAAATGGAAATTATACTAGGCACAAAAGTTCCAAAAACCTGTATGCCAAAAAACAGTATTTTAACTGAGTAAACCAAATGCCATTTATGTCGTTATGATGTAGATAATATTTAAGTTTATTATGAAGCTAAGTATTCTTCAGATACAAATTGTATAAAAAATAAAGACTAGAACATAGAACAACACCAAAACAACAACATCGCATGTCTAAAATAATCTGACAGATAATTATCAGTTCATTAAACGTATCAATCATTACGAACTAAACGAGAGAATTAGCAGTGACCCCTGTTTCGTAATTACAATAACAACATGTACCGGCGCGTTATGTATGTAATGTGATGTCGAGGTCGACGACCGACAACATCTCAAATTTCACTTTCGATCTGCGACTGGACCGTGTGCCATCGTTCGTTAGGGTTTACACACGCGTTGATAAGGTGCTTTTTATTTTGGATTGGAATTTCATATTAATGGTTTATTTTGCTGTAACTAATTATGTTAATCAGCTGTCGTTGGTGTACGACTGCTGTGCATCAGCAGCGTGGCAGTCGCGTTATAAGGAGACTTTGCATTGGGGGTTCAACTCGACACTGGCCAAATTTCTTAAGCGATCTTCAAAATAATGTCTTAAGCTTGTATGGTTTTTTTGTTTCGTCGAAATTTGTTTAATCGAAATTTTATAAAAGTCCAGTTTTGTCATTTGTAAAGACAAAATAATCTAGTAAAATCAAATCACTCCTGTTTTTACCCGACTGCGGCGAGGCCCAAAAGGAAGGGTTATTTACACATTAAAATTAAACATTAATAATAAAATTTTACACATAAAATTAAATAAATAAAATCTTAAATATTGTAATCGTCAAAGCGGCATAATTTTTATATTTATTGATATTATAATAAACTTTCTAATCTAAAAGATTATTGATAGCAATCATTAGCGACAGCCCTACCGATCGCAACTTATATAGGAATGTAATTAATTAATATCCAAATGTTTGCTATCTTCACTTTCTAATTCTAACAACTTATGTGTTTTATTAAAACAAGAAAATTTTCATATCAAATGACAATTTGTATTAATATTTATTCGTTTATTTATTTATACGACGTCAATAAATGATATAATTGGAGGTTCTTGCTATGAGAGAAAGTATTCGATTTGTTTATAACTCCTTAAGGCAATGTATCATTACAGCCCTTTAATGATGTACTGTAGGGACCGACCTTATGTGGCGGAGGTTAACTTGTCAAAATCATGTAGTGTGTAAGAGAAATTGGTTTAAGGTCTTATGTCAAGTTTTACACATTTAATTCTTCTGCTGTTACATTTTTCTTTATCTGCTGTTTCTCAATATATGGAATGAGATGGAATAATTGAAACAGTGTGTTCTCTTAATCTTTTAAGAGAAATTTCGCAGTAATTATAAATAAGTAGATACTTTATGCAGATGCTTCTCTTAAGTAAGCATTAAGTTCATCAAAAGAATGTGTTACATAAGAGTTCAACGTGTTAGTATCTGTAATGTGCAATTAAACAGAGACGAGTATTGAAAGTGTTTCGTAAACTTGCAGGTCAAGTGCTGTGTTACATCATGTAGGAGTTTGGGTGTTACCTTACTTAATGTTCACGTTCATTACATGTATGACGCCCATGTGCTTAGTGTTGCTTGTCAAAAGGTCAGCTAATGAGCCACGAGTGTGAAACTAAGGTAGTTTATATTTACGTGCCCGAATCTATAATGGCGTTGCTAACACGTTGCAGACTTGTATGATGTGCATGAAAATGGTTAAAAAAATAAATAAATAAAAAGCGTTTATTTACAATAAAGTTGAACATAATTTAAACATTACCTTTGGCCCCACACTAGGCAAGCCTGTCCTGTGGGTACCTGTTTCTACATTTTAGATTTTACAGTCTATATGTGTTAAGTTCGACATAATTATATAATAACTAGTACTTTATGATACATAACAAATTAGGAAAATAAAAAGTGACATGCGTTATACAGTTTATATCTATATTAATACTAATTAACTAGGTAAGTTTCCATAATTATAATAAAATATGAATTTTTGCGTATAATTGGTGTATTTGTGTGTGTGTGTTTGTGTGTGTGTGTGTATGTGTGTGTTTGTTTGCGTGTTATGGTTTCTAGGTAAAATATATAGAATTAGCTAAAATAAAATCTTTTTGTGAATTGAACTAGTCATGTGAGGAAAAATTAAAAAATGTATTTAAATTTTATGAAATGTGAACTAAAAGATTTTCAGTTGTGTCATAGGATAGAGAAAGAAGCCAGTCTACCACTATTACTTTTGCCTCTCTGACCGAGCATTGTCTGATGTCACACGATTGGGCTATTTTGTTATATAAGTAGTGCTCCACTGCTGTACCAAAGCGTCTCGCAAAAGAAGTGTTCACTTTCGGCACTTTAATTTTGAAGACACGATTTTTAACAAGTTGTGGGTATTCCATGGAGTTTATAATTTTTTTATGTACTTTTAAAAAGGTATTCAACATGTAGAGTTGGCGAACGTTAAGAACCTTGCAGTCCTCATAAAGATTCTTGGTCGGGTACTTGAAAGGTTTTCCCATCATTGTTTTGAGCACGGAACGTTGAGCTCTTTCAACTTTTATCATATGGGTTTTGGCCGCACTGCCCCAGCAACCTATGCAATATGTTATAAGGGATTGTGTTAGTGCAGTATATACCATTTTAAGTATGTTTTGTGGAGCAGCGTTTCTTAACAGTTTTAAGATGTTTGCTGTTTTGCGGACAAGCTTTGATAAAGTCGCTATGTGTTCTTTAAAATTTAGACGATGATCAATCATCACACCGAGATATTTAAGGCATACTGCTTTGGTTAGTGTTCCACAGTCACAAGTCATGTTTGCTCCAACGCAAGTGTGTAGTTTAATACTCAGCGAGTTGTCTGGCGCTGAGGCTGCTGTCTTGTGGAAGCACACATATTTTGTTTTGTCTACATTTAAGGTTAAAAGGTTATTATTTAGCCAGGTTGAGACTTGTCGCATACCCCTCTCAGCAGTGTGGAAGACCTCATCCCAAGACGAGCCTTCATAAATGATTACGGTGTCATCTGCGTAGCATATAACTTCACCATGCATTTCTTTATGTATATCGTTCATATACATTATGAATAGAGTCGGCCCAATCACACTGCCTTGCGGGACGCCAAATTCTACCGCACGTAGTCCACTTACATAGCTGCCGATCCTGACACACTGTTTCCTGTTCATAATATAGCTTTTGAACCATTCAAGGGCGACTCCTCTAATGCCATAGAAATGTTCTAGCTTACGTATAAGTATTGGAAAAGAAACAGTGTCGAAGGCTTTAGCTAAATCTAGAAAAACACCTATGCTGCGCCTATTCTTGTCAAGTTGTGATGAGACTGTTGAGGTAAGTCCTGAAGCCAAACTGCCTATCTGATATAAGGTGGTTGGATTCAATGTAGTTGACTAGCCTGAGGTTTACTACTTTCTCTAGCAGCTTGGAGAAGACTGTAAGGAGAGAAATAGGGCGGTAACTGTCAGCTAAATCCTTTCTACCACTTTTATAAATAGGCGCAATACAGGCGGTTTTCCATATGTCGGGGAAAATACCTGATGCAATACTCTGGTTGAATATTGTGGTGAGTGGTAATGTAATACTTTCCTTAATTTCTTTAATAAGTGTATTAGTTAGACCATCAATACCCGGAGCTTTTCCACTCTGCAGCGACATTATAAGAGACTGTACTTCGGATTTGTCTGTAGGTTGCAAGAAAAAAGAGCGAGTCAGTAAGTCATTTGATACTTTATCTGCTAAGTCTCTTTGACTAACATCTAAGCTGCTTAAGATGTTGCTGGCCAATCTATGCCCAACTGTGGAAAAGTAATTGTTACAAGTGTCCAATGATTGTACAGTGTCTGAGTTGTCTTGTGGTAAAAGAACTTCGGTTGGTTCTTTCTTGTTGTTATTAAGGTGGCATACATTTTTAATAACTTTCCACATTTTCTTGGGGTTTCTAGTGTTGCTTGTAATTTCCTTACTGTCGTATTCCTTTTTTAATTTACGTAATAAGTAAGTTGTTACAGAAATGTTATTTATAAATCTCAAAGGAGAAAAGATATTAATAAGACATTTTTAGTTTTTTATTTATATTAACTGTTTATTGTAATTTAATATTGACTGTTATTGTAATTTACCATTAATATAATTTACTAGTTTTGATTTTTACATTTAATTTGATTGTTTTGTAGAATAAAATCTTATTGTACTTATTATTATTTTGCATACTGAAAGGTTCAATATGGTGATACTTTTTTTAAAAAACATTTATATGTACTACAACAATGTATTGCCCACCCATATTATGCAAATAAATGATTATTGATTATTGATTGATTGATTGAAATTTCTGTAACGTGTGTAAACAGTATGCAGTTGTTTTGTTACTTTAGCTTATATTCGTATAAACTTAATAATAACTCTACTGTTGGTGTTTTTAATGTAAGTGGTGGCGATGAAATGAAAATCATCATCATCATCATCATTCAGCAAATAGACGTCTACTGTTGGACATAGGCCTCCTCTAAATATTATTACTCTGAAGGAGAGAAAAAAAGTATCTTAACCAGCATGTCAATTCTCATACCTTAACTCTTTTACAGTGCCGCCAGCAGACATAATAGTAAAACAATGCAAGTGTACTATATAACTTAACCTAATTTTTAACGATTTTAAGGTGCGAGAATTGACATGCTTGTTATCTTTATAAATTACACTCAATAAATATAAAGTATCTTTTATACTAGTTACTATATATAATTTGTAGTTGTACATAATATTAACATAGTACTGTAATTGTTGCAGGTGGCAGATATCGTGTTACAAGCAACAAGCGTGCGCCAGTTTGTCTGCTACGTGACCAACTAACATCTCTCGAAGGTACGTCAGGGTTAAGGGTAAACTTTAAACTCTGCTTTATATTGTTTAACTACTATTAGGGACAATAATTTGTTATTTATAAAGGTATAGAGATACAGAAAAAGTTTTCTAAACATTTTCAATTAAAAAGGGTTGCCAAGTAAAAAAAAGATTGTAAGTGTCGTAGTAAATGACACTTAGTAGACATAGACAACAAATATCCCTCTGTCACGGGAGGAGGCCCGTCCCTGCAGTGGGACATTAGTGGGCTGTTATGATGATGATGATGTCATAGGAATAAGACGTGAATTTTTTTTGTGTAACGAATCACACAAAGTGTTGTTCTACGTAGGATTCCGCCGCACCACCGAGGCAGTCATATGTAGAACATAACTTAAATAAACGTCTGCAACAGATACCAATTATATCGAGACTCATGAATGTTCGTTCAATCGCAATAATTCACAACACAAGATGAGTTCTAGATGACACGAAACCCAAATAGCTGTGTTCATTCTCCGGTGGATTGTTTGAAGAAAATCAAACATTCCTTTACATTAAATCAAGAATTAGGTAAATAATTAGAAACGTAGAGAATTATTTAGAAGACAAAGATCAGTGGAGTTGCAGTGGTGACCTGGATACCAGCAGGCTGTGTGGTGTCCCACGGAGTGAATGTAATGCGAACCATTGTTAGTACGATTATCTGGAGCGATATGTACGCCATCTGTTGGAACGTAATTGTAATAAATATGTGTTAACTTTAGCGTGAGATGTGAACGCGTATGTAGGATAGATAACTAATCGTTTACCATAAAATAATTAGCATTACTAAATGTAAGCCGTCTCGTATCGTAAAATGCGATTTAGGGAAGCTTCAGAAACATATAACATATTCAAGAAAGAAAAGTTATTAGATTATGGAATGTCGTAGTGTAAGATCCCGTGTTTCCACCCGCCATCTTTATTATGTGTTTGATATATCTAATGAAGACTCACCCTACTTAGCATAGGCATTCCAGAGCCCTTCGGGCCCAACTTCAGTTTGGCCATTCCGCCAATTCGCCTGTTGCTAACCAATTATCACTTCATTCACAAGATTTTTTTATTTGCCTGTTGTTTATGTCTTTACTTACTTATAGGGTGAACCGTATCTAATTTGGTTTTCCTTCAGATGGTCAATATTTATATTTTGTCCATAACTTAATGAGATGAGAATTAATATAAATGTTCACCTCCACCACTGAAGAGGTGTATTTACAGTGGGCAACTTACATGATACTGTTAATTGGTCAACGAGCAACATATACTGTTACGTTGTGGTTATCTGCCACTTATCAGCAATTAAACAGCTTCATCATCTGACACAATCAGTAATAAAAAAACACTAACTTTAACTTTTGAATTACGTACTCGTAGTATTTACAGCCTAAATTCTTGGACACGCCTAATCAGATCAAGATTTTAGAACACTATAAAACTAAATGACATTTGTAGTCAATTTACACTTTAATATTTTTATAGCGTTACTACACCCATGTTTTATGAGTCTGTATTTTGTTATAATTAATTATTAAAAAACTTTACACCTTAATAATTATCCGAAGGTAAAAGTACATTGTGATAATGCAACACTCTTTGTTATTTTCCAGTCAAATAATTACCTAGTGTAAGTTTATTTTTTTGCTAGAAAAAAAGTTTGATATTCCAAGTCATCAAGTTAGAGGATGTCACGACTTTTCCACATTTCATTTCATTATTCCCTCTAGAGTTTATAATTCCTTACAAACATACCTGTAATAAAAATACTTTATTAAACCTGACAGGATATTGTATTTAAACAAATACACTTAAAATATTACAACTGAATCAATATACAAATGAATCTATGAGAACACAAAGTTAAACCGTAGAAACATGAAAACTTTCCCAAGAATAATTTGATTCAATAACGCGAAGTAAACAAAAAAAGGTAAGTATAGAGATAAACAAGCGGCTAATATAAAAGTGGATGTGGTATTAGATAGGGCGGCACGCGGCGGCCAGCTGGCGTGGCGTGCCACCGGACAGAGGTCCATCCGGCCGCGGTCCCGGACGGACGCGGGACGGACCGACAGGTGCAGGTGATCAATTAACAAGGATCGATGGCTGAGATTACGCGCTGCGCGTGCGCCAGCCCGGACCAATTTGTAGAAAGCGATGCAAAGTATAAGCAAAAGCGATTTTTGATTTTATTTAATTCTCTTGAAAAATGATATTTGTTATTAGAGAGATTTGTGTAAATTTTTAAACTAAACATAATTACCTAACTGAAATATTATACTTCTTTACTAAATAAAAAGATTCCTTCTAAGAAAGAGGATAGTCGATTACAGTTTTATGAGAATGTTTATGCATTAGATTTTTATATAAGAAATGCACTAAGTTATTAATACGTTTTTATTAATTAATTTGCAAAGAAGCCATTTATGACGGGTTATAACGGTTTTTTTTTAATTTTTTAATAATTACCAAAAATTATCTTTTACCAAGATACAATAAATTTATTGGCTTTTGACACCCTAACAATGATACAACATCATATTTACTATAACACCCTAGGAGTCAAATTAATACAAAGTTACAGAAATGATTATATAAAATAACAAAATTAATGTAAGGCTAACTTCCTATGTCTTGCATCTACATTATGTTACAGATATTCGCGGGCATTCCAATCAGTCGGCTTGCGGTACCGATCTTACCCAGCGATAGTGTTAAAAAGTACAAGTGAACTAGCTGTGGGAACTCGATACCTACCTACCACTATCTAAGCACTATGAAGCCTCGCTTAATTAATATGCATGTAGGAATGTGAAGTAACTTCTTGTTAATGGATCAGTTTTCACACAAAATATTACAAGTAAATGTTTACTTTGATAAATGAATGTTCGGGGAATATCTAATTTGAGATTTAAAACTATAGTAAATTAAAGTTTTATTGAATGAATCTTATGACTCTTGATGCCACAGGGGCGAGGGGTATGAGATTAACTAAAGAAATTAACAAGAAACGTAAAATTACGTCAAAGATATGTCCTAGAACAACTTACTAAGACATAATCGGTGATATCCTTTTAAAAAAGTCAGGTATTCAACGCGCGTGTACGAAGAAATACATGAGTGAAGATTAATGACATAGGAAATTTTGTAAGGATCCTAGAAGATGGATTTCTGTAGACTTCCCTTAATGCAGCAAGCAAGAGTAGTGTTTATGAATGTAAAAATATGACCTAAATTTCGTAACATAACCTAACGCAACTTGACATTGACACTCATTAAGGTTCATTCAGTTCCAAAGTTTCCGATTAAATATTAAAGTACCTCGTAAAAACACTGGTGTACTTAATTTGACGACCGATCACGCGAAACAGTTTTTATAAAATGTCAAAACTATTTCGCAAGTTTCAAGTATCAAGAACAGCTAAAATATAACTGCGTATATACGAGTACAAAGTGGGTCGTATGCGCGTGGTTTTAAACCATGAAATGTGTTATTTGTAATTCCTAAATGTTGGGTAAGGTTTACCAGCAATACTCGGTGCGTGTAATCTGCGGTAATGAGTGCGCGTGCTGGGTTGCAAACCATACTGCTATTATACTTACTGTTGTTAAGAATTTGTACAAACAAATGATTGCCTGATTATTGCAAATACTAATTTTAGGTTTATAATGGTGCAGGTTTTGATAAATTAGTAACTTTTATATTGAGTCTAAGGTATTATATCTTAAATATCCGTCACATTGTATATAAAATAATACGATCTACTTTTCTACACCCAAAAATAATTAATTGAAAAAATACAATATTGAACGTGAGCCAAGATAGAAGAAAAAAGGTAAAACTAGAAAGCTTACAGTCCCAGAGAGGATATGTTACGTGCAATACATTTATCCAATACGATACAAAAAAATCACGTAAATTTTCAGAATTAATTAAAAAGAGAACCACTGAGTAATTTACTACCATATAATTTAAAAAATGGAAACCTCAGCCCCATAAAGGCAAGAAAAAGGCTTTACTTTTGAGCTATGCGTTGCGATCGAAGATGATCGCACAACGCATAGCTTAAAAGTAAAGCCTCATGAAATAATAAACACTGACTTCCTCTATTATAAACGATAATACATTACACTAATCGAAACATTCGGAAACAACAAAGCTACAACCAAAGTTACCCTTGAATAGAAATATAATTGCATAATGGTTCACGCATTGAATGCGCTATTAGTAAGTGCCGAACGTTGCCGAAGAAAGCCGAAGCACGCCGAAGTGAGGAAAAAGTGCAATGGGTGGTTGAACAATAGGTGCGCAGAACAATGCACTAGCGCCGCCGGGGAAATGGACTGTGGTACCATGGAGATAGTACTTCAAATAGATCAGGGATTAGCCGGACAAGAACATTTTGTTTATAGTGTCGTTATAGATTTGCGCATCATCAAAACACATAAATCTACGCAAACATTTAAATACTACAATTTAAAAAAGACACATTGATTAAAAAAGTAGGTAAACATAATTCAAAATCGTTTAACTTCTTAGGTTACTCTCAAGATACTCCAGGGAAGAATATCAATCTAACGGCACCCGAATCTTCAAATTCAGACAAGTCGTTTAGACCACGTCATAAGCCTACAAACGGATTAAACAACTCTTGGCTACACAATATTTTGTGAACACTAACTACAGTCGTACAGCGCACTTATTTCCAATAGCATTGCAGTTTTCAGTTCTCTTTGTTATTGTTCGAAGGCACAATATCTCAATAAATATTTTTATAGTTCCCGATATCAATTGAGCCACCCATAATTTACCATATCGTCTATTCTCACATCTTGTTTCATGGCTAGCTATTAGAGCGTTTGGTAGACAATATAGGTGATGTTAGATTGTAGCCATTGTTCTATGGCTAGCGGCTGCCGCGCAAAAAGAACATGCGAATGAGCGGACCACACCGACCGGCGCCCGAAGACGCACACAACGCCCCCAGGCCACTCACGACGCTTGCTAAATTCGGAAAAAAGAAATTAAACAAGATATCAATGGGGCATGACGTAATCTCAGCAAGATCAACACCAAACACTTACACAATATTTAAACTTTCAGAAACTGATCGTTTGGTAAAAAATATCTTTTAAAAACGTAAGAGATTGAGATGCATTGCTATGATATGATGCACTTGGATGGAAAGCATGCGAGATCATCCTCGTCATCATAATTATAAATCGAAAGACCATCGATGTTAAAATTACAAACCTTAAAAAGAAGTCAGTTTGTATTACTAATATCATCAGTACCAATACTTTTTTGCGCAAGCCCTTATACATTATTAGATTAAGTGTGATGTGTAGTGTGTTCGGTGGTTGACTACCTAAAAGTTAAACAAATAATATTTACATTTTTAACTTCATTAATATTTAAACTCGCGTAAATGTTGCTTGCCTTTATATTTAAGTTTGACAAGTCATTAAATGTTCCTTCTATTGAACCTTCACACTTCCAGATCGTTCTGATAAAACGTGACGTGTTATCGTTGCGGCATCAGAGCTACTCACTAATTTCTAGCCTCATCCCGTCCATGTTTCCTGGAGTTGAGTCGTTCTGACTGTCGGACAAGGAAGGTAATCTGAGTGGCGCGCTCGTCTGCGAAGAGGAAGCGGTAGATAGTGTTGAATTACTCGTGGCTAGAAAATAATGTATTTTAGCTACAATGTTCTTGAGGGGAAAATTTGTAAAAAGAAAAGTATTAAAAAAAAAGGTTTTGGATAATGATACTTTTTTTTTTCAAGAATAATAAGATATGACAATTTACTGGCATAGCTAATTAAGCTAAAATTAATAAATAGAGTAGACATTAAAAAAAGCCTTTTGAAACTGTGAAACAAAAACAACAAGTTGCCTGTTAACACACACTGCATGCATGTCAAATATGGCAAGATACTTGCTACATTACAACGGTGTCAAGTGTTACAGATATTTTAGCAGTTACAGAATTAATATTGTATCTGTAACAATTTTGAAAATCATCAAATACCACAAGTTCGAATAACAATATATGTAAACTGCAACTAGAACTAAAATAAGAATTCGATGAGTAGTTAAATAAAATAAAAACAATAAATAAAAGAATAAAGAAATAAAGCAAACTCAAGACTACGTGCGAACAAAACCACATAAAGTAAAACAACACCTAATATTAGCATTACTTGGTAATAACATGTTCATTTTCTCCTACGTCTCCATCATCCTACTGTCTGTCATCAGTAATACTGACATGACCACTATACTTGTACCCATCTTCATTGAACAAATCTAATTCACCAACAAATGGCTCCAAAGATCATCTTTAAGTGGTCAGCGTTTCTTAAACCCTTTTGTACGGCATTTTTAATCGCCAACACTTGCATAGTCATGAATGTGTTAATTACAATGGTGTTCCATTTTAATTCTTATAAGCTTAAATATAAAGTTATAATTTCTTCGTGATTATTATTTTTTAATATGTGATTATCGCAAAGTAGTTATAAGGATGAGTAATCGATTTTAAGTTTTTTGTGTCGAGAAATCAAAGATAGTTTCAATTATCGATTACGCGTGGATGATGTGAGTTTTAGATATTGAAAGAATTAAAAAAAGGTTCTCATTATAATTTAATATCGAACCTTACGAATTAATAACTTGTGAAAGACCACACTCGAGAGCTTCGTGTGATACCAATAGACCACCAATGTTGTAAGAGATGTTCTTTTAGTATATCTGCCTTAAATATTGTTCTTTAAATAATATTGTCAGCCTTTAAATGGGATTTACTTGTATTTAGAAATTAAGTCAGAATTAGTAAAGAGCTGCTTCATACAATAGAGGACGTATTATAGCATTACTGAATTAAATGATCATTGATAATTTCTTATAAATAGCATTCTGTATTAACACAACATGAACCTCAAAATTTTCTTTTAGAGGCTTGTGAATTTGAAACACAGCACAGTAGCTCTTATTAGGATGTTTTACAGTAAATATACCCCGTGAGTGTCTAAATAAAATGGGTAGCTCTATTTATTTATTTTCTTCATGGCCGATATCATAACCGACAACGAGTTTACAACCTCTCTGCCTTCGGGAGACTTCCCATCACTTTGATGTTCATTGAGCTTACCAAGCTTACTTCTCATAACATAATGAGTATAATGGCACATAAGGTAACTCTGAAGTGAATTCCAGCAATTTGGGTACAATCCAAAACAAAACGCACCGATTATGTTCACGCGATGTCCAACCACAGACTTGCTAATACCCATCTTTACACCCATTAAGTATACTAAATTTTACTTATTTTTGTTTTTAAATAATTACTCTGTGGTACGATTAAACTTACATTCTTGTAGATTGTAATTGTTGCGCTTTAATAAACAATGAGAACTACAAAAGGTTATGAGCAATTATTTTAAAATGTCACATTATTTGAGAGGATGGACAGACTCAGACAGTATGTCTTTTGTACATATGTTATTAAGGCTTTGTTTCGTGGAAATTTAATATGTATATTTCTTATTTTATTCCGTAAATGATGCTGTTTGCCAGGTGGGCAACATTTTTTATATATCTTTAAAATACCTCGGACAGAAAATAAAATAAATGACCTATTTACATGACTTTAATCATTAACTCGCTTATTAATACTCGTGTGGTGACGGAAAAAGAACACTGTATAAAAGGCAACTAAAGGATTACTACATAACAGTGAGTAAAGACGTAGAACTTAACAAAAACCCTGTTATGTGTAAGACCATCAAGATTTTTTTTTAATTTATAATAATTTTAGATATATTCTTAACGGCCAGTAAATTAGATTCTACGCAAAATGAAGGGGTTGTAGGAAGCAATCAGGTTTGAATCATAACAGAGACATAACACTTCAATGTGCAAATACACCGCCTACTAACACATGACACATAACACTCACAGTAAGACAAATCACCAACGTCTTTCAAATACGAGCTGTCTCTCGTAATCAGATGCGGCAACTTTACATAGAATAAGTAATGCAAGATATTTACGATACGATAATATTTTACTTAGAGTTGCTTGCATTAATATTTATTACATAGATGGTAAAAAACATTAAATTGTACGACGTTATAAATTGAAATGAGATCATTTATTTAATCATTGGTTACTATGTAACTATGTAAGGAGAATGACATTAAGGTAGACACATAATACGGCAATAAACGTTACTTACCCCATTGCAAGACAATAAACGTTACTTACCCCATTGGCTCTCCATAGCAGCTCATCAATGTCCCACTGCAGGGACAGGCCTCCTTACGCGACGAAGGGATACTTGGCCTACTAATACCACGCTGGCCAGACGGATTGATATAGGGTTAAATTCCAAGTTTTCCTTCTTTTCATTTCGTAAAGATAACATTCACGGATAGTCCCTTAGTCGGGTTTTACGACACCCATGGGATGAGATGGGTGGTGACACACTGTATTCTTACTCCGTCACCACATGGAGATTGACCTTATACCATTCTGTCATGTTATGTCATAAATGAAGCAACTTCTACATAAAATGTCTAGCAGAGAAGGCAAATTAGACTAGATGCGATATCAATCCTATCTAGCCTAGCCAGCGTAAGGCCCGATTTACACATCGACAAGTACAGTAGCGAGTTAAGCAGTAAGTTGTTGATTAAGTTGATTTGAATAGATCTCCATCTTATTTTTTTTACTGTACTTGTCGATGTGTAAATCGGGTTTTATACTTAGCTAACAAGCAGGAACCACTGAACTAAATGTTGATACGTTGCTAAGTGATAATTTTTAGTACAATTAGCATCAAAACTCTTTATACATGAATTCAATAACAAAGACGTCAATAACTTTTCCCACAAGTGAATTGTTTCCCAGAGGTGTTACCAAATGGTAAAGGTGATGCGCTTGTACCGAGACTGTGAAGAAGGAATGTGTCTGGTCAGCGCGCGGTAATTCACGTAATCATAACAATTATATACGCTGACGTACTATTGTGTGCGCGCCGACCACCGAAATGCTTAATGTTGTTAAGGCGAATCTTACTCTTCATTTTAAAACAAAATTAATTTTTCGTATGTTGGTCACGTCACTCTAACTCAAAAGTGTTTGATTTAAATCAGTAAAATATTAAACACTGTAAAGGTGTCACACAGCAAATTATACTCTACAAAACTGTTTCTTACTAGAAGATTTAGTACATGTGGTTTGTAGCTTTAAAAAGGCAGATGAGTAAACCTAACCTTATGGTAAGGTGGTAGCTGCAGCTTATGAACATCATTAATGCAACAGCATAGCCTAGTTTTTACCTAGACATAAGAGGCTTAAGCAGAAGAGTACCGATCTGGTCGTCCTCTAGCTGAGCCCTACCATTTGGTAAAGGACTTAAGTTCATAAAAGTAGACTATTTTGATTAATTAATGATTTATACACTTTGTAGAGGCTTAATACAATGATAATGAAATATAAATTAAATGCCTACATTATAATTACTAATGCATATTAAAATAATCATTACATAAATTTATAATCACCGGTGCCAGGGTCACACATATGATTTAATGCATCACAAATTTACGACTCACTAATTTATTGTTAGTTTTTATAATACCAACGTATTGACATAAATCTTGTAATAAATAAAATTGCTCAATTAATATATTTATGAGAATAGAATTGTGTAACTTCGCCTTAAGTTGTGAGTTGTTTTTCCCACGGGTGGATCAAACGCGCCGGTGACGGGCGCTATGTTCAAGCTGTCCTCATAATTTCTACTGTTGTTTTATACACTTCATTTCACAATGGCTATGCACTTAATACTTTTTCTATTTCAATCGAATTGACAAGTAGACTAATAGAATGAAAATCTATAGAAACGCCGTATTTTTTCACAGACCTGTCAGTGGGTATGCGAGTGGATTGTATCTGATTCTGGGGATGTCGTAAGACGTAGGTGGCGATGGCGTAGAAGGAAAAGAAGGTTGTAAAATCAATGATAAGTGAATCAGTTTTAATTTTTGACGTATTATGTAGAGTCGCGAAAACTTTTAAAGGAGTTAATGCACACAAAATATAACTTAAATGCCTAAACGCTTATATTTAATGTTTGTGCATATGTTATTATTACTAGCCCTTCCGTGTGATAGGTATTGAATACCTATTACGCTGCAGCTAAGGGCCTCCTCCAATGACTGAGTGATTTCAAGTTTGTTTACTATTGCTTAATTAACTTAAAATAATAACCTAAAGCAACAATTTATTTTCCTGTAATTTTTTATGCTTTGTTCATTTATCCATACACAATACCATCTACAATACTTTGTAGTTATAATATTACGTAAAATGGTACATAACAAACACAAACAAAATATTTAAACCGTTTCCTCCTTTTCCCCGTACTGAACTGTTTGTGGTCGCACAGTTAACATAATGCTTACCGCAGAAATGTTATAAGATATCTTCCGTTCAAGGATTTGTTAAGACGTACCTAATTATATTTGAAACATATAATATACATAATCATTAATACATTACAACTATCTTGAAAAAGAATGAAAAAGACTACGAATTGCTCGAGAGATAAAAACCCTGTGAAACATTTACAAGCATCAATTTACTGGATATAAAGAAGATCTAATATGTACTTTGAAAAAAGATCTCAAGGATCCTCATGTTCACTACATTCAAAATTAACAAAATCTTTCCTTGAATGGGATACAAACTTATACACTAAGACAAAACAACAAAACTATAACTTTACTCGTAAGTGAGCATAAAACCCTTTACACAAATAAAATCGCTATGAATGAAGTTTATACATATTATTGAACTGGCTAGCCTTGGCCAAATTACTTCACAACTCGACTATATTATATGAATACCTTAAAGAGAGGCCAGTAATGGCATCAACATTACATTCAGATGACCAATACGGACATTTCCAGATTTTAGAATTGTAATACAAGGAAAAGAGAGAGGTGTTTTAGTATTTTAGTTAAGTTGTTGAAACTTGCCGAGGTTTTTATTAACCAACTAATGAGCGTACTTGTAGTATGCGTGTTGATATCACTTTAGAATACAAAATGTCAAATAAATAGAATATACTTATTGAACATGCAGTCGCTCTTTCCCCGTTCATCAGCATCATTTCTTAGCTTACAGTGTCCCATTACTGAGCAATTGTCAGACCCTGGTTTGAATCCGTTGCATATAATATGTCTCCTACTGGTTCTGTATCATCGTTTTCGTTTCCATCTTTAATTGCATCTGTAGTGCATATTATAGTCAGTTCCTTTTAATTATGAAGGGCGAGTCACAAACGGAGTTTCGTTCTCATATACGGCTCTTATGATGCTTATTGGTTACCTACCTATATCGTCGTGTGCCGTGCGGTTCCCGATTAGAATAGGACTGCCCCATATCCTCCCATGGGTGTCGTAAGAGGCGACTAAGGGATACCAAGACTCGGTGCATACCACCTAGCACCTCGGGTCAACCTCCTGGTGGGGAGTAAACCACCAACAACAGCATTCCCAAGGAGGGTTGGCGTCAGGCAGGCGGGCGGCCGTAAAATATAGCTAAAACTTTGAGCAGCATCTGTAAGAAGAAGACATGCTGCGCCGAACCCAAAAGAAAAAGAAATGGAATAAGGGCAGGGGAATGATGATACCTATATCGTCAAAAATTATAAATACAAATTTTCGATAAACATAACTTTGGAACAGCAAATACTTGTATAATTGTGTACGTAAGTTATAAAGCTGGTCGACCTTCCTTTGTTACTGTGAAATAAACAATACGTATACACCATTATTCAATATTTATATTTGTCACCAAGGCTTTACGAACAACCTTTACAAATCTAACATAATCAATAAATATCAATGTTTTGTCAATTTACCTATACCTCGTTAAGGGTGCGACTATTGTAAATACCAAACTATTTCTTAACATATTGTAGCTTTACATACTTCTAATGATTTATTAGCTCTAATTATTTGCTGTCAATGTTTGTTTTTTGACTTAAATGTAAAATAAACTTAGTTTAGCATTTAGCTAATATAAACCAAATACAAGAAAGGCCATTCGAAACATGACCATATAAGAAACGAATTGCAGTAGATAGGCCTTGCCGACGATTTTTGGTTAAGGTTTCGCATTTAAACTTATGTTAACTTCTTTTTACGACAATATTTTACATGTAGCAAAGTTAGGGCTCTTTCAATTTTAGGCGTTTCATGCCGTACGTTTGTACAGAACGCCTAAATTTAAAGAGCCCTAAAATATCTCTTAAAGAGATATACTTTTACGTAATTTTAAGATGATATAGGATGATTATGATATTGGGTGCTGCTATTTAGTCATTATTTATTATGAATGGCGACCTAATAATATTTCAGTGTAATTTTGTAATACCCATAGGACAACAAGAGGTAGGGACATTTTGCATTCTTAGTCCCTAAAGAGCCATTCAAATTATTATACCAGCAAGTTTAGACAACCAAAACCAACTATATCTATAATGTGGTCACCATCGCACGTGTATAAAAATGCTTATGCAAATAAGCGTATACTATTGCGATGTGATTCAAAAGCTTTCAAGTGTAGTACGAAGCAATCGGACCGGTCTCGCGGCTCTTGCGAAATATCTACACAGGAGAGCAAACAGGTGCACATGTCAGATTAGAATGCATTGATTAATTATGTTTATTGGCACATACTAAGTGTCTGTTTGCCGCTTAGTTTCCGGCCAACTGTTTGATTAAACGTTCGTATATTTGTACGTTCAGTTTTGCTTTTTTTAACGAGTAGTGTGATGAAATGTGTGTAATATTTACAGAATTGCGATAATTTATAATGAGATGGATGTTAATGATGTTATTTGTAATAGTTTTTATAGTCAATTAATAAATGGTCTTAAGACTGGGCAACTTGCTGACACGTTGCAGGAATACTTAGGCGGTTATCACACTGCCACGCACCACGCTGCATGTTGCGTGAATGCGTGTTCTAACGTTGCTTGTAAGTACCTCCACTTGTATAGAAAACACGCGCAGTCCAACACACAGAAAATGCATCTGCATGAACGCACGTGGATGCATTTTCTGTGTGTTGGACTGCGCGTGTTTTCTATACAAATGGAGGTACTTACAAGCAACGTTAGAACACGCATCCACGCAAGATGCAGCGTGGTGCGTGGCAGTGTGATAACCGCCTTAATGTAAAAAATTAAATAGAAAAGTTGTCAAAGCGGTGCACACAAATTGAGGGAAACTTAAGTATAAATAAATGTAAGCTTTAAAATTATGTAAACGACAAAATGTGAATGATAAGTAGAAAAAAGAGATGGAAAAAGAGGCGCGCAACCGGAAAAGAAATCATGGGAAAAAGAGTTTCCGGCAATATCCGGATATTAAATAAGGCAATGGTCATAATAAGAACCATTTAATCAATAACATGATCTTGGAGTAAATTACTACGAGAGTAAAAATTAAATAAAAAATTAAGAACCACTAATGCGTGTCACAGTTTCCATGAATGAAATAGGGTGATTAAATAAAGATGCTATGAGCCATTAAATACTAGATGCTCAGATGTGTTCAGAAACAGTTTCATTGGATGAAATAGCTTTTAGTATAATGTGCCCTAGAAGAAAATGGTATTTATCATAAAGAAATCGGTCATAACAACTTAATCTATTCTCTAAATGTTTAGTGTTAAATGCAGGGCTCTGAATACCGTTAAAAATGAGGTATCGATACCTTCGTCATACTATGGTAACGTTACTTGTAGAGGTAACGTTAAGCTAGGTATCGGTAATTGGGTGGACTTTTACCGGTAAGTTGACTTATCGCTACCGATGATTTACCGGTAAAAAGTAACAATACTGTAAGTCAAAGTTTGCTAATGTTACCATAGAAACACCCTTAATTGTCATTTTAACTCTTTCCACTATAATAATCTAAACATAATATAATAAAACTGTAGAAAATTCGTTTGTGTACATTAAAAATAAATCTAAAAAAATAGCCAAGGTATTAAAAGATAACCAATAGAACCCATTTCCAGCATTTTTGGAATTTTTGTCTGTATTTCTGTGTTCTGTGTTCTTCGGGCATCACGTAAAAAGTACGAAAGCAATGTAGATAATTTTTATACACAACGATTGAAAGTAACTTGAAGTTATATTTAGTTTTTGTTTCATTGCAATCCGATTCGTCTATTAAAAGATATTTGAATTTAATTAATTAATATTAAACAGCGCCATATATTTTTAAATGTAAATAAATACAAATAACCTTTATTCGTTAATCACAGGTACAAAACATGTTATAAAAATAAATAGTCTTTATCTGTTTAGCCATTACTGGCGTACAAACAATAATTCAAAACAAAACAATTAAAAATCAATATTTAAAGTTAAACTATGTACTTAGTCATAAAAATAAATTGAATTTAAATAACATTCCTTTTCTCACAATCTTATTATTACTGCAATTACTTATAACACACTTATATAATTATTTAGTACATAATATATAGTGATTTAATGAACTAATAGTGAAAATCGTCGCTCATCTGCGGTCGAATTTCAGTGTAGTTCTAGTGAGTGATTATGACAGTAGACAAAAGTCAAGCCAATTTCAAAGCGCAATACTAGATTAACAATTTGATCAAAACTGTTGTCAACACGATAGCTTTGCTTGTATAGAGCTTGGCTGAAAAGAAAACAGCTCTGGTTCGATCCTGAGAAACGGATTACTTTTTGTGTTTTTTTATTGTTTTTTATTTTATTTTTTACTATTATTATTCAATACGAGCTGTAACCCGCGACTTCGTTTACGAAAAAAATGTATATGTAAGTAAAAAATGTAAAAATGTATAGTCGATAATTAAATTAATTAATTAAATGGCTTTATCACCTCTAGAGTTAATTTTAGTTGCATGCCATAAAACTATTAAGTTCAATATCGCACAACAGGGAGCGCTTCTTCTTACATAACATTTCAACTCATATCATCGAATCTCCGACAATGTTTCTCATACAATTTAAAGTCATAATGATCTGAAACTTGACCGCAGATGAGCGACGCAGCGGGCGACGTTGCCGTTCAGTCATGTGCGGCTTCCGAACACTGCATGAGTTGGCAACATCGCTCGTAGGTACCGGTAAAAGTGTCGATACTCTTACCGATACATTGTTATCGGTATAAATTTAATTCGATACCACAGTAAAACTACCCGTAGTATCGTTACTAGGTTACCTTTATGAAAATAACGTTACTTAACGATACTTATACTGTGAATATGGTACCGTTACCAAGCCCTGGTTAAATGTACAAATACTTTTGATCTAAAATATTGTATAATAAATATAGTTTTACAAAAAATATTATTTTGATTGAAACAGGTGTGCCTGTACGCTTAAAAAGGTACATAAATAACATAAAATATCTCCATCAATTAAACATTACGTAATGAAACAACAATTCCTGGTTTTTGTGAAGAGAAATTGATGGATTCTCTTACGTAAACTTAATTTGCTGTTAACTACAGCGTATTGTAAGAACCAAATATGGCAACGTATAAAAACCTACGGTAATGCATTTATACATCAACACGACATTTCCCTGATAATTGGAAAACAATCAATCAAACAAACACTTTATTTAAAAACTGTTAAATAGTATTTGTTAATTTACGTTTTGTAATGCCCACCTTTTCAAAAAGTTTCGACTGTGTGTGGTACTCGTATTATGTCACTGTAATCTATCGGATCGGTTTTTCCGCATTCTTTTTCTATCATCATAATGTAAGATTACGGACTTTTACTAACTTTTCTGATCTACTGAGTGTCCCAAAAATCAATAAAAATGACTGAAAAAGCGCAATGCTTGACCCAGCGCTGATATAGTAGGGAAACTTGTAGGTAAGACTTTAGCAATCCATTAGGCTAGCACGCCAGGCTAATTAACCTTTCCGATCACTGCCTATTGTAACTGAAATACTAAACAATTCGTCTTTTTAATTCTAATACATACCTCTAAATATTTCTTTTTGTCTCTTCCATTTTGTTTCGTTCAAGCAGACAAACTCCTTTCATAACTCTCTCACATATTTTAAATAGTCGATATACACACGTATAAAAATAGTTGAGATTGATTCGAACTGGAATGACGACAATTTCGTTACAGATATAACTGAAGCAGCAAATGTGATTCTGTGAAGCTTCCGTCATCACACTTAAAATATAATTCTTACTCCATTAATTTTTTTGTTTAGCATTTCACGGACATTACCTTGATGCATACACTTCACGAGCGAACAAACTGTTACATATCTAGATAAAATAATTCGTAGGAAAATGTGCTTTATTACAAATGATATGGGAACACAGGAATGTCTAGTTTGCCATCTCTTACATGTAGCGTCTCATTGCAACACACAAATTATTGCGGAATGACAGCCTAATACAACGTGCCCTGCTTTTTACCATAAAATATTATTTTCCTTCTTTTTTCGCATCCCCAAAGACAATATAACTATAAATCTGGACTCATTTTACTATCATTAGTTGAGTATTTACGTGTTCATCGCAAATAACTATAAACGGTACTCGTATATTCGTTTAAAGTGATTTTTACACATTTATCTCGTGTTTTAAAGCTTAATTAACTAAATGAATATGGTATGTTTAATGAGATTAATGTTTTGTTGTGGTTGATTGTATTAATTAAATTGTGTTGGAGCTTCAAGAATGTTCTGAGTTAGATATTAAATTATATGTCTCTTAATTAAATATGCCTATTTTTGGTTTGTTAAAATTATGCAAATAAAGTCAGCTGTTTTATCCATAGCGCTTTAAGAGGTTGTAAATCAGTTTTCCATCTCCCCTAATGATGTTTTTTAGGCTAGAGGAGGAATTAGGGGCCCGTGATCATACCTATTGGACTGGAAGGCATATTGACCTTTTGTATTTATTGTCCACCACACGAAAAAGCAAAACCTTACACTTACTACTCAAAACGATGACGCTAAGACCAATTTATATCAAATCATAAAACATTTAATAAGTTAAATGTAATAGAGTAAAATCAAGTGGTTTCGTCATGTAGCGGCCATTGTTGTGGCAAAGGTCAGGAGCGTAGTGGCTGTGATACGCAAGCGGAGGCAGGTGCCGCCGTGCGATCGTGCGATACGCCGTGGGAGTCCGCTGACTGATTGTGGGATTGTGTGCGATTAATTTTATATTACTCATTAGATTTTGTATTAAGTGGTTATTATTTTGAAGCTATGTTAGTTTAATAGGTTTGTAATTGAATTATGGATTGAGAAATTGTTTGTTATTTTAGTCCTTTTTCTTACTCCTCTCGGAAAAATAGTAACGAGGAATAGACTAGGCTGCGATATATGAACTGACATTATAGAGAGAAAATTGTTAAATGCATACTTGTAGCACATTGGTCATAACATTTTTAATAGTGTTTTATACCAAATTACTATTCTTCTGTTAACTCTTCCTTTGATATACTGGCTTTTACGACACACAATGTAATCAAAGGAAATTACAACGGCACGCAGATATTTTAACATCCATTTCTTACATAACATAGAAAATTGTAATCTCTAGAAAATATTTATCCGGTTTAAAGCGAAACGAAGCCATGCGAACATCATTTTCACGTTAAAAGAAGCCATGTCCAAAAAACGGAACTAAATATTTATCATTAAAGTGACAGTGTATGTTCACACACATTTTATATAAGTAGGTCAGTAAAAAGCGAAACCAATGGCGACCGGTCTCAGATATTTTATTTATTACATTAGTATCGGATATAATTATTACTTATTCAACGCCCACGTTAATTTTAATAACCAGTTTTATAATTTACGTAAATGTTGTAAAGGGTAGATGTAGTAAGGATGTACTTAAGAGGAAGTTACAGCATAATAATTTTAGCGTGCACGTTTCCGACAACATTCTTTTAGGCTCCGCCCACTAGCAAGTTCGTGTCTGTGGAATGCGTACCCTTAACCTAATAGAGACCAGATTGTTTGTATTTCGTGCGACAGAGATGATGCTCTACGAAACCGAAATTGGCCGATTGTCTCTTTACAAAAGTCGATGTGCAATTACATATCAACTGATAAATATATTAACTTCTTTATTCATCAGTGCTCACAGTACAGCTACTTTCAATTACTGATGGCTAAACGATAAAGCTGATTAATGATTAAGCAACGTTGGCGAGGTCATTCCATAGATGGGTGGCCGCCCAGTGGTATTTCATCAAACCTTCTCTGTGCTTCGGAAGACACGTAAAAAGTTTGACGGCTTGAACAGACAGCCACTTTGTTGGCCACTAACCAAAAACAAAAAAAAAACGGTATTCCACTATCGTCGTCAGTCCAATGCGAGAAGTCTTCTTTGCGGCTTTCTGCTTAATACCAGTTCCTTTTTACCCCAACAAACCATCGAGTTTGGTAGAAATTTTTCAGATTACGCGATGACAATCTCCTCCATTATCATCGCGCAATCCTGCTCGTTATCTTAGGTTCTTCTAAGTACAGTAAAGTGTCAATTACGTAAACAATTTCAACTTATTCAATCATCCTGACAATTCCTCTACAAAGTTCACCAAATCATATTGTAAATCATTATTAATGTGTCCGCAGTTTCGCCATAATCCTGCGGCCATACTTGGTAGTTTACCGGCTATGGGCGCGGCGCACTCGCCTTTCGATACCAGTAATACATACTACTTTATAGTAATTACTTATATTTACCAGAGAACCAAGTAAATTACTAGTATTTTAATCTGGTACGGTCGCTGATTGGTATTTAAAGTATTTAGGTCTAACTGGGTGATTATAGTAAATAGATTGATGAGAATTAAATGTAAAAAAATTGTAATTTATTTTAAAAATGATACTGTTAGAATATATAAAATAAACGCTAACAAGTCAATGTGATAATTATTATATTTGAGGACCTCTGACTCTTATTGTTTCTAGTCCATGGCTGCAACGCAAGGTTCTCGATTGCTGCTCAATACAAATCATTGTTACCTGAAAACAGTTCTTAAAAAACATTTCTAATAATCGTAGGAGCTTAGTACCAAGAATAATACGACTGCAGAAGACGATAAACTCTACACAAACCCTTCACAAATATGCCAGCGGTGGCTCGTACTTTTAGTGGACCATTCCTAAATAATGCTAAACAAAGCAAATGCAAAAAAAGCAGTTTCAATTGAATTTCAATTTTCACAATTCCTCGCACATTCTACAAACTCAATGAATTTATCTATCTGTCTCTACAACAATTCGCACATTACCCCCCAACTACGCCGGTACTCGTAGATACTGGCGAGGGTGGGCGTGTCCCGCGCATGCGCAAGGCCGTCCGACTCACGCGCACTTGTCTCACAGTTCCCACACGGAATAGATCGCCCACTGACCTATGCAACGACCTCACTGCTATCTGTTTAGCTAGATTATATTGTAAACTAGCTGCGATTGTTTTATTGAACGCCTAGATTGATTATACGGAGACAGGTGATCGATTTCGTTAGGTAATGAATTAGGAATTTTGCAATGATTTTAGACGGTAAAACAATGTAAGTATGTGTGAATTTGTTGTGTTAATTGTGATGATTTAGTTATGGTGACAGAGTAAGAATATAATTTATAATCAATAATATCATCTTGTGGGTTTCGTAAATGTCAGTTAAAGGAAAAAAATAGAAGAAATGATTCATAAAGAAAAAAGAAAGAACTTTTCACACAAAACCCTATACCAATCTGTTTGACCAGCGTGATTTTAGTAGTTCCAATTTAAAAAAAAAAAAAAAATCAATAAAGGTCTGTCCCCTTATTATTTTTCTGAAAAAGACTCTAGGTCCCTATGCAAAGTAACTTTATTCTTAATCCTTCAACAAAAACCACAACCAAAAAAAAACCTAAAATTCAGCGTTTCACGCAAAACTA
Source organism: Schrankia costaestrigalis (assembly GCA_905475405.1). Taxonomy (NCBI): domain Eukaryota; kingdom Metazoa; phylum Arthropoda; class Insecta; order Lepidoptera; family Erebidae; genus Schrankia; species Schrankia costaestrigalis. Next base: position 1,105,395 of record FR997827.1, read on the forward strand.
CGCATTGAATACGTACGTGACCCTCGTATATAGAACGCCAAACAAACCTCTAATATTCAATTCAATATTGACAACAAAGTGGAAAATATTTAAGGTAAATACACAATAGATATAACTTCCAAGTACATATAACTTTGTTCCGAGAATGTCATGGTCAACAAAAATCTCCGTGATCAGATACACGGCCATTCTTATGCAATCCATACTAATATTATAAATGCGAAAGTAACTCTGTCTGTCTGTCTGTTACTCTTTCACGCCTAAACGGCTGAACGGATTTCGATGAAATTTGGTACAGACAATCTTTAGACCCTGAGAAAGAACATAGGCTACTTTTTATTAGCAATCATATTATATTTTGATTTCATAGAATTTTGGCGGGAAAGCTGTGTCACGTGACCTGTGACGTCATAGGTCACGTGACCCGTGACGTCATAGAATTTTGACAGATGAGTCGTGACGTCACAGAATTTTGGCGAGAAAATATTTTTTGACAGTTGAGTCGTGACGTCATTGAATTTTTGACAGATGAGTCGTGACGTCACAGAATTTTTGACAGATGATTTGTAACGTCATATTATTTTGGCGGGAAAATATTTGATACCTCTGTCACTTTTGACAGGTAGGCGTGACGTCATAGAATTTTTGACAAATGAGTCGTGACGTCACAGAATTTTAGCAGGAAAATATATTTTGACAGCTAAGTCGTGACGTCATTGAATTTTGGCGGGAAAAATAGTATTTAAACAGCTGAATCCTGACGTTATCACAATTTGGCGGGAAAATAAATAGGTTTGTACAGGACCCTCGGTGCGCGAGTCAGACTCGCACTTGACCGGTTTTTTAGCTGTGGGTCTGATATATCTAGAGAGCTTAAATTCGTAATTGTCAACTTATTTCATCGTAACAGCCCATTAATGTCCCACTACAGGGACGGGCCTCCTTCCTTGACGGAGGGATACTTGGCCTACTAATACCACGCATGCAGACGGATTGGTATAGGGTTTAATTTCAAGGTTTCCTTCTTTTTATTTAGTGAAGATAATATTCACCTTATTTGTTAGGCACTAAAGTGACACACCTTTGCTTATCCTATCCTACTAATATTATAAATGCAAGTTTGTGAGGATGGATGGATGTTTGTTACCCTTTCATGCAAAAACTACTAAATGGATTTTGATGAAATTTGGAATATAGGTAGTTTATGGTGTAAAATAACAATTAAGCGGGTAATACCGCGGGCATCAGCTAGTATATTATATAACTAAGTAATAATAATACATATTAAACCGGCTTGTATTTAATAATACAGGCTTTGCTACTTTATACGTATTGACACATAAGGATATTAATTAAATTCAATAACTATTTCATCATCATCATATAAGCCAATCGACGTCCACTGCTTAACATAGGTCTCCTCCTAGTATTGCCACCTGGTGCGTTCCTGTATCTCCCTCATCCACCGGCTTCTCGATGAATGAGGGAGGCATTATTGCAACTATTTACTTCACTTAAAATATTGAATTAACAATAATACATACAAAAACGCTAGAAAGTATTAGTAGACCATGATTGACTATGTCACAAGAGGTAAGCAGTACTTGCAGTGGGAAATGAATAGTCTGCTGCATTCCAGTAATCCTTTATTGATTAATTATTGGCGAATCCGATTCCCGGGCAAAGCAATTATTTGTATCCATGAATGATCTGGGCATTTATAAGTTTCTCTCATTTCTAAATGAAATAAAAGCTCTCTTTAATTTGGGTACCGAAGGCGTTATATGTGATGTAATGCCTATCAAGTACATCATTCAAAACATTATAATAAATAAACTAATAGCATAATTATCACTCTGCCTCCTATGTATTAACAATAATGATTAATGTTTCTTTGTTTTGTTACAGGTAGGTGGTCCTTAAAGTACTGCAGGTAGTGAGTAACATAGATGAGGCTTTTAATTACCGTACATAATAGACATGTAATTATTCTCTAATGAACTAGAAATTTGGTTACGCAGACGCAAATTGTGTGCGCCTATAAAAGTATATTTCTAATATTAGAACAAAGAACCAAAATATTTCGAGTACAATTTTAAGAGAGCTTTGGAACAGACTGGTTTAAGGATGTCTATTCCTACTACGGTTAACTGCTATAATCTTCGAGAATTTTTTTTCAAATAACGGGACTATCTGATGACTCTTGCATTAAGAATTTACAATCATTAAGTAATAGACTATAATCCAAATGTCTACGATATCCTGACAGTAAGAGTGCTAAGTCATAAGTAACTAAAAAAGGCAAACAAACATTAAATAGATTTTGATTATTGAAAGTTCAACCAGTCAACAATCGAGTGGAATTAAACTAAATTTCCCAAAAGAATGTACAGCCTACTTATCTTAAGCTAAGGTGTGTATAATCGCGTGCTGGTTCACTAAATAACCGACATTGTTCGAATCCCCCAAAGCGTACAAGTGTCTACTATTGTCACGCGAACCGAATGTTACATTCCACGAACAAGGCTTAAGGCGCTTTCTGTTTAAAGTACTAAGCTCACTTATAAGTCAACATGCTTTTGTTTCTTCGTAGTAACTTACCACTTTTCACTTAGTATTTTGTATGGGTACTACAGGGTACGATATTCGGTCCTCATTAATGAGCATATTTTATACAGCAGGGTTCATAACATTGCTATCACACCCAGTAGGTAGATCCCATCCAAATTTCCTTAAATTATTATTAAACAATGTACAGTGGGCGACCGAAAACGTCCGCCAGTTTTCTTTTTCATTCGTTTGTGAAGCCCAAAACTCTTAGTACCTTTTGAAACTAAAGCATTGTAAAGACAAAACACATAAAATTATACTCACACAGTATGATAATAAGGTTCAAGTTCATTTTCACCTTTGGCTTACGTCTAGTTACATGTCAACATCAAACCTTTTTAATTAACTATTTAGTCTGTTCTGTTCTATTTTTAATAATGGCTGCTAAGTTAATCGATAATTCTGCCAACAGGCCTGTTTAGTCATTACAAACTTTTAATTTGCTGTGATATCCTCTGTTTCATTGTCTATGTCTATGACTGTTTGTTTATTACTGTTTAATTAATAATTTATTATACCTATAGCCACAGAATATAAAACTTGAACATTAAATAAATAATGTTAAATAATAATAAATATTACTTCCGATTTGCGAGCATTCACGAAAGACTAATTTTGTAGCCTAGGTAACCGATATTGTATTGTCATCCCTAGTAATGACAGCCGACCATTGACTGAAATATTATGTCATATTCAATCGGTAAAGCAGAGTATCGCTCATACTGCATATGCAAACGAAAATAGGCCTTAAGGTGGCGGACCTTTAAATACCATGACTGTACATGAGCTCAGATCTCTCGACAAAGTCGATATGTGAGTAATACCGTTTATTACTCCTTTTAAACCAATATTTGCAAAGATTGCTTAGAGTAAAATTTGCATAACATTTAGTGATCCCCAGATTACGTGATACGACCTTGTAATAGTCTAGACTAATCTAGTCAAGGTAATGCGTAATGGTCTATAATTACAGTTATTATAATTTTAAACATAATAACGGCATCAAGTGTCTCAATCAATTTGCGACAAAAGCACAGAACCTGCAATTATTATTATTTAATAAGCTGCAAATCCGGCGAACTCCGTTTTGCCACCAGATTCTGATGGCTTCGTTTTATGTGATGTAAAAAAAGATTTTCCCGCGTTACTGTTGAAATTTTTCCTGAATTTTCTTTGCTATAAACCTCACGGAACCCGAGACCTTTACAACGAATGAAAAACCCTGGAAATCGGTTTGTGCGTTCTGGAGTTATAGCGTCAGGAAGGAAAACCCGACTTATTTTTATATAGTAGATAAGCTGCTGTTTCTATTTTGTTCTAAGAAAACATTAACATGTTATCTTCAGCGTGGCGGAAAAGCATTTAGCTACTTAAAAAGTTTACAAAAGAAGGGAAATTCCGTGAAAATCTTATGACAAAATGTGAATATAAGTAATGATGTTATTGCATTTTATAATATTGAAAACAAAACAAACAGGCTATAATTATAACTAGTACCTACATTAAAATGATTTGCAGCACATTGTAAGCTTCATTCGTTTCTTATAAAACAGACAATCAACGTAAATTAGAAATAGCTAACTTATTTGGACGAGAATAGTATTTAATTCCTCGCCTTATTAGACTTACCTACTCTAACATGGTTCTAGATGCCTCATAGTCCAATTTAAAACCACTATGATCATTTATAATAGTTATGCAAGAGGTTTTTGACATCATTGTAATTAACCAAGACTGAGCATTGCTGGAGGCATTTGTGTAATGGTCACGTGAAGATAATAAGAGGCTGCGCTTAAGTAATTGTAAATTAGGGTGCTTGTTAAGTTCCTTGATATACTTTTTTTTTATTCTTCGTTGACAGTTGACGTGTGATGGATGTTTGATGTGACAAGACGTGCTCGTAATGGTTCATTATTACTGTTACGCTTTCTTATATTTAACGAGCGATTATTTTAATTTTTATTTTGGTAATAGGGATTAAATGGTTGCGTCATTCACGCAAGGGAAACATTCCAAAAAATGGGCTGCTATCTTTCCTTAATATTTCATGCAGGACATTAAATGAACAAAAAGTTTTCCCTAATATTAAACAACGTCCTTGGGTTGAATTTTGTTTTAAATCAGGTTAGATGCAGTTGTTTAGAGAAAACTGTTTGCAGATACCACAAATTATTGATAATTATGCAAAATGACCTTAGAAATACTTAAAAGCCTGCAATATATTCGTGTTTTACTAAACGTTGTTCTGCCATGAAATTTTAAAATCGGTTTTGTATGAAAATCACTCAACATGGTAAACACAGCATCACATAGAGACGTAAAAAGAAAAGTTAATTAGTTAATTATAATTATCTGTAATAGGTAATCAACTAAGTACTAGTTATTAAACGAAAGGACGTACATCTTTACTACTTTCTGTTTTCTCATACCTACGAGTACACACCGGACGTAACTTATCTAACGAAACCTTTAAAGGAAAGCACGCGGGACTTAATTACTTTTAATTATTTACATAGCTAATTAATTAATATTATTAAACTGTGGAAAGCAAATCTTCTATTACTTTCTGTGTAATTTGGATGTTTGCTATGAACCGGTTTTAAAGGTTTAAAACATTGAAATTATAAATAGTAAGTAGTAGGCGGTCTACTATTTAAAGCCACTCTAAGGAGCAACACTATTTTATTTTTGCTTGGTTATCTTTGTATGAAATGAAAACTAAGATAATGTGTAATCAAATCATTCGACTCATGCGTGTGGTGACGTCGGTGTGGTGACGGACTAAGAATACAATATATCACTACCCCATATCATCCCATGGGTGTCGTAAAAACCGACTAAGGGACTAACTGTGAATAATATCTTTACGAAATAAAAAGAAGGAAAACTTGAAATTTAAACCTCTACCAATCCGTCTAACCAGCGTGGTATTAGTAGGCTAAGTAGCCCTCAATCACGGGAGGAGGCCTGTCCCTGCAGTGGGATATTAATGGGCTGTTATGAAATCCCGCGACTAAAATGTCACTAAAATCAATGACATATTTAACAAAAAGCAAGAGCTACCCTAGTTACCTTTTACTGTCTATATTTTTTTTTTATAACAAAATTTCAGTAAAAAGTCTCAATTCGACAAGGTTCTAACACAAATTGACCACCTGCACGCTTAACTATTACGCTTGCTATTAAAGTACTTAAACATCATGTAGAAGAAAACATTCCCAGCATGCCATACAGTATCAAGCAGTACCTACTCTTATAAAAGGATAATAAAGTATGACATAAAATTATCTTGCTGCAAGATTTTACAACCAAATAAAATTTATTGGTCGCCCTTACATCATTAAAATGCACTTAAACCTAAAAGTGTACGTAAAATAACTGTTTGTTATTTAAATGCCTATTATTTAAGTTTAACCAGCTAATATTAAGTTGTTAATACCTTACAAGTTCTAGGGCTGCTCACAGTATTAATTATTCAAAAATAAACTGAAAAGCGATGAATATATATTAATAATGGCGCTTTCTAGTGATGCAATGTAAGAGATTATTAAGTAATCATCATTTTCACCGATCATTTCGGACAAAGCTACGAATTGGGCGGTATAGAGCCAAGGAGCAGGGCGCTTTCATTGTTCTTCATTTTATACAATGTAACCACACGGGCATAGTTATAATAATAAAGTGTTTTCCTCGCACTAATAACAATAATAACTAATAAAAAAGATTTATTTAATAGTGTGGTGACGGAGTAAGAATACAATATGTCACCACCCCATCTCATCCCATGGGTTACGACACCCGACTTACAAAACCGACTAAGGGACTATCCGTGAATACCAGCATGGTATTAGTAGGCCAAGTATCCCTCCGTCACGGGAGGAGGCCCCTCCCTGCAGTGGGACATTAATGGGCTGTTATGATGATGATGATTTAATATGTATGTCAAAAAGTTGTAGTTTGGTCGCGTCGTTTGAAACTTTATATTAACGTGGTAAATATATTTTTTATATTTATTAAACCTATGGAAAGACGCAGAATTTTAATGATCTAGTTTTCATTCTTATGCGAATAATCTCAACAAGTTTCCATATAGAGAAGTCAAGGCAGTGGTATTATGACACATTATTATACAAATAACTATGGCATTGGTTGACCAAAACTCTACTTTTTTATTAAGAAAAGCTTTTAAATGTCGAACAACCAAAATAATATCCTATAAAACGTATAGATTTAGGTTATGTTTAGTTATTTAATAAAAATATTATCTACGAGTAAGTATGTTTCCTGTCACAGAAGAAGTTCTTCATAGGTATTTAAAACTAGAGAATTTTGTGTGATAGTCTAAGGAATTACATACTATACATTAGACGACCTCTGTGGCGCAGTCTATATTACAGGCGCAGGTATATTACATAGCTGCTACGCTGAGGTCACATGATTGCTTGCATTAGTCTGAGTGTTTTCTATGTATATGTATGTATTTACAAAAAATAAATATTTAAGTATGTTTATCCGTTGTCTAGTACCCATAGTACAAGCTTTGCTTAGTTTGGGACTAGGGGCGATGTGTGAATATGTGAGGATTATTTATTTATACACCTACTCTATTAGTACTTAATTGCTGTTAATTTGGTTTTATATAATTCTCAATTTTGATATTATTTTCAACCCAGAATTAAACGCACATGACCATTACATACCCAACAAGACCAAATTGCTACTCAAAACATCAAACCAACAAGAAAGTAAATTTTCACCAATGTGTATCTAAGCCTATCCCTGTTAATAAGTTAACCATGTTAGAAAATTTCACTTAAACAGGTTTTAAGCACGCATTTTTGGGCTTAACGTTTAGCACACACGCAGGCATTAGCGCGGCCCTTACCGACACACATATGACAGGTAACGGCTTTACGTAAATAGAATTATTATCCGATATTTATCGCTAACACAAGATATTGCATTTCAAACTGTTTTCCTGTTTGCTTTACGATTAGACACCAATTTATGTGTTGGAATGAAAAAGTAACCGTTAACCTCTTGTTATCATCAAGCTCATTTTAAGAGATACGGCTTTAACGCTCAAATAAACTATTGTAGTTAAAGGTTTATACTGTCTTTTAGGACTGATAGTTCAGTAAATTATATTCTCTTCTCTTATTAAAGTTACCATTAAATCTTATATTGCTAGAACAGACATTTTCCAGGGAAGTATAGAATCTTGGAAAATTTAACACAGCTTATAGCTCTGCTACTTAAGTATTTTTTGTGCTAGCATCTAGGTATATTTTATTCAAATAAATACCAAAAAACAAAAAAACTTACTAATGTTTGAACTTGTGTGACATCAAACGCTTAAACTCAGACTTAGCACGCACAATCCGTACCAACCAAACTTTTACAAACTCTGGCAACTTTCCATGTACCTATAATAAGAGCAGTACAACCCACACGACCTATCAATCAAATATATACCAAACATACAATTGTCAATAATCTCATACTACGGTTAACATTTCTACCGGCAAACATAAAAGGCACTTTCTCCTATCATTAATACGTACTAATTTGCTGAATGTTTTAGTTTAGTGAAACAAACGGCTCGGAAATAAATGAAAAGAGTCGAATTTTGAGAGCGGCGTGCGTACGCTCTGATTGGCGTGTGCGAACCAGTACAGATTCATGTATGATATTATAACTGTGTCAATGAGTAAACGAGTCACAGTATACCAATTCTGTTTTTGCTTTTGTACTATTTGGGTAAACGACGTTTTGTATGCTGTTTTTAATTAGTGACATGGGGATTGGGTTCATCAGATAAACAAAGTAAGAATGTCATTATTTGTAAATAATACGATTTGAATACTTACTAACAATCGAGTTTTCATGTTCATGCTAAATCCCCTTAAGGTATAGGTATAATATCTTAATCCGTCACAATATGCTTACAACAAATTACAATTATTCCATTTCTAAAATATGACCACCTAAATCCGCACTTCTTTAACGTGAAAACCATCGCTAGGTAAAGAAACCATTACCAATCAATAAACAATAGTAGTAAATCTATACCTAAGTAATAGCTCCAAGTAATAGTTCTGCATTAATATAGTGAATCGCCAGTACACGCAGTCACGTTCCTTGTAATCTAGATATTATCAATTCTGTGTTGGTCCACTGAATATAACGGCTCCACAATTACTATAACGATCCAACAAAAAATAGCCGTTACTTATTCAACTAACTTATTCTTGATAATGTTAAACATTAAATCATGTTTATATAATATTCTGTTTGCGTAATATAAATTATAATGTTAGGCTGAACTATAGTGAACGCATATTTTGGTTGTCTTGATGGGTTAAAAATAAAAATGGGGATATTTTTCTTGTCCCATATATGTTTAAAGGCGACTAAGGATGATTAAAAAAACATAGTTTTTAACTAGCGTCTAAAATCCTGGCTTTAGTCACAAGCATGGTTTGACAGGAAAACTTGAAATAAAACCCTATACCAATCTTTCTGGCCAGCCTGGTATTAGTAGGCCAAGTATCCCTCCGTCACTGGAGGAGGCCCGTCCCTGCAGTCGGACAATGGGCTGTTATGATGATGATGATGGTTTGACTTGCCCAAGATGCCATATTTGGTGTTTTAAAATAGAGTGACGACTAGACAAGGCAAAGTGAAATTTAATTCAATATAACCAACGCGTGTAAAAATTATATAGTAAAATTACTTTCCCGTGGTCTCTCTCGGGTCGTACATTATGCTGAAAATCCAGTTACTCTACCTTTGTATGTATTTCTATTAGAATAAAGTGAATTATTATTGTTGGCTGATCAGCTATTCTTTGTAAATGAAAGAGATCGTTACCAATAACTTAAGCATATAGCTAGGAGTTATCTACTTAATTAAACAATTCAACATTATTACAATAACTAAGTAATATTATAAATAAACTTTCAATTAAAACATCTAATCTATAAATTAATAATGCATTAATAAGTAGGTTTGCTTGTATTAATCACGTTAGCACTTCTGCATGTTATCTGTATGATAAGATCGTATCCCCGCACGCAACAGGTGCGCACGAGCCGCGAGCTAGCTCCAACTTACTATAAAATCTGCTTTGTCTATCATTTGTATTAATAGTGTATGCGTGTTGAAGCAAATGTACCGTATTACTTATTGTCTTATTGTGTTTATTGTTGTATCCCTTAGATGTTGAGTGTATTGTGAATATTAAGGTTTATACATCTTTTACTTTAACCCTAGATAACTAAACATTCGTCCAGGCGACTACGCCCTACTCCGAGAAAGTTAAGTGCACCTACTTTCCCGTGTCCTGCTCCCGCCAATCTTTGTTTACCTTCCTAATTCGTGCAATTAGTCTATTATGTGACATAATTGCAATTAACCGGTTATTAGGGACTGACCTAGGACTATATCGTCGCCTGGCTGACGAAAGATTAGTAACTACGTTAATTTATTTCAACGGTGTGTATGGATATTATTTATGTTTTCTATAATGTATACACACGTTATATAAAATATTTCTTTTTATTTTTGGTTTTGATTATACACTACATTATTTAGAAGTAAAAGTTGTATTAAAAATTTATATTTTATGAAATATTTTAATTTTTTTCTGATTTATATAGGTAAATTATATGACATGATTTTTGCCTATGATTTATAATTTTATTTTAGATGAATTTGATGAATCACGAACAACAAATACCTATGTTATTGGCTTAGTAGATAAATAGAAGAAGAATGTGAACAGGATCCAAATAATTGAGGCTCGCAGACAGAGGATTAGGTGGAAGAGAAAATACATCGTGACAATGACAGCGATGCTAATTTTTCAAACGAATCTTTAGATTCAGGGAATGATGACAAAGGACACAAATTATAGACTGTTATGACTCTGTTGATAAGGATAATGTTACCACTACTTTTCTTTAAACTTTAAACCAGGATATTCAATGAGAGCTTCAAACAACCGCCCGATCCCTTGATGAAAAAAACAAACATAAGTGGTTGTCATCACTTCTCTGTTATGTATCATTTATAATAATGTTAAACCTAAATTCAATGAATGCCTATGTTTCTTATGACTCATATAGCTTAAGAAATAAAAAGCAATCTATATTACAACGCTATTTTGTCAGAAAGATGGGCACCCATCAGGTCGAGCCTTGGTTACGGGTGCGGATACATATACTGACTTTGAGGCGTGATAAAAGATATTTTTAGTGATTCTTCTGATCCTGAACCTCCTATTCCTACTAATAAAAATGTGCGGAAAATATGTTATTTATGTCTATCAAAATCTTGCAGAATGACTTGGCATTGGTTTGAGTAATGCAAAAATGCCATTTTTGGGCGTCACAATAACGACACATATGCGCCGAAAGGTTTTTGTTGTTGATTTTTACTAATAGTATTTATTATTGAACTAAATAATTGTGCTATGTAACAAATTCCTCTTTTTAATAAATACTCTTTATAAATTTCATATTTTATTGCGTAGTCCGCCTGACGAAAGTTTAGTTACAACGTAACTACAAATATAGTTTAGTTATCTATGGTTAAATGGCGGTACTTAAAAAGCTACAGATATATAATTTTAATTTAATCTCCTTCCCAAGGGGAAAGCTCAATTATGAGTAAAGACGTTTATGAATAAGGACTCTTAAACGTTTCTTAAATTTTAATCAATTGATTAGCTAATTCATACAATTTATAATCTCGCTACACAGTGATTTTAAGAGGCGTCTATGAGTAAGAGGGCTTGTGCGAAAGGATTAGTTAAGTTACTACCCTCTCTGGTCTCGTCGATATCGTAAAATATGATCAAGACATGTTAACTCTTGAGAGAAATAAGTCAAACCGTCTATGTTTGTTCTGTATCTGTTTGTAATGCTAGTATTTCAGTAGCTCTACTATTGGAGGAGGCAATCAATATGACGTTCATAGAGGTCAATTAGAACCAAAAAAAATTGAATAATGCTTCAAAGGTTATTGTTAACACCAGTATTTATATCATCAATCTCAATAATTTTAAATATCTCTAGTCAAGCTATATACAAACCCTTTTAACTAATAAAAAACAGATATGAAACCAATTTCACCTTTCTCTAACGCAATTTAAAACAATCTCAGAAGTTTTTTTATTGTGTACAATCATAACAGTCATTATTTAACAGTCCTAATAGCTTGTTTAATTACGAGTGGCTAACGAACTAGGAAGTAATCGATCCAAAACACTGTGCTTAGTTCAATAACCCACTGTTTACGATCATTTAAGCCACAGCATAACAAGAACAGTTTTCTTGTTATAGAAACGAAACTACCACCTCTTAAAGCCTTATTACTATAATATTACTATAACTTATAATTTAATGATGCCTTACAAGAATGTTATAACAGTAAACGGTTGTACATAACTTCTAATCATCATTATAACAACACATTTAATAAGTACTAATGTATAAACGAGCCTCCAACAGCGATGAAGGGATATTTGATCTCCTGATACTAAGCCTTACGCAGTTTTATATCTCCTTTATATCTCTTTTAGTTTTCCTCGGATTAAATAATATCTACGAACTTTAAATTAGTTAACTTTTACGACTCCGTGTATTTTTATACTAGACTAGACTCTACACAACTTAGTCATAGTTTTTCGTTTATCATATGGTCTGTATACGACTGTAGATTATAATTAATAGGTTAAGTAATTATAGTGCAACCTGCTTACTATAATATATACTTTACCTATCTTTTTTTAATTCTTGAGATAAGCTGTACGACTCTTTCAATAAAATCCGTGGTAAATTAGTATGTATAATCTAATGCCGTGATATTATAAAAATGACACTAAATCATTTAGTTAGCCTTAAATATTTAGTAATATGTTACTTCAAAAATGAATAACTCATTAGTTCCCTTTAGTTTCAAAGCAATGCCTGTAAAATTCGTAAGACATAATATGAATGGCGCCTAATTTTTAAAATGATAATAATAGTCATTTTAGGTAGAGCTCTGGGAAGAATATGGCCAAGAAGTTCAGTCCTCTTTTATCCCATGATCTATTTTCCATCTGACATAACCTTACCACCCATGGAGATGTAAACAACACATTAGATATCAGAACAATCACAAGAACTGCGGACTTTATTCCTAAGTGGTTCACGAGCGATGATATCTCTGCACAAGACAGAATCTGCAAGCGCGGGAACATCTCAGCACATCTGCGGAAGCTTGCTCGCGAATAATTTTCCACGTCCGTGCGCTTGCGCAGTAACTGTGAACGTTATAATGATCCCCACCGCGTCGTTAAGATCTGAGCGCTTATGCTACTTGATTATGTACCTAAGTATGTTCTTTAGTTCTTAGTGATACAATGTTTGCTCTATGTTTAATGTTTTTGCGAGGCTACCGGAACTAAAGCATAGCATATGATTCAAATGAAATACGTTTTAAGTACGATTTTTTTCGTTTCGAAGCGTGTAGCCATACCTAATTATCTCTTCCTTGTAATCATCTTACCAGCCCGTTGAATCCATGTGTTTGTAAAGGAGCCAGATATACTCGTTGGTCTCATTCAGAAACTTGACTACATCGAGGCGATTTTTTGAGATAAAAACTAATACAATTAAGCAATTTTGGTAAAAATAATATCGACATTTGTGCAAGGCCTATTTTCTTAACGATAAAAGCCACGTTTTACCCACAAGTTAAAAATCGCGTTCTACTCAACGCATCATTTTCGTTCAAGTTTTTTGACTCCACAGTTCTTCAGAACGACTCATACACATCATAAAGATACCATTTATAGCGAAATAAAAAACAAATAAGTAGATAATTAACTTTCTATCGTTAACGTGAAATATAGTTGTGAGCAAAAACTGAATGTCAATAATCTCTTGAAGTATTAGTATAATACACAAGATGGCGTATGGCATGTTATTAATTGGTGTTATTGTTTATTGATGAGATATTATCTGTGGAGACATGAGGTTTACTGCACGAAGATTATACCTACTTGACCGATGCATTGCTACTACAAGCGAAAATATGGCGAAATATAGGGATCCTACTCTTATGTAACTCATGTTCGCAATAAACAAATAAGTTTGAAAAGTTTTGAAGTATGAAAGTTTGTACTCGTAGTGTGTCGTTTCTGAATTGTTTTTTTATCATTTATTTTACTTATTTATTCTTCTTGTACAACTGCACAAACTCGGACTTAATGCTTTAAGGCCAATTATTAGGTACCAGCCAAACTTATGGTAATTTTACACTAATTATAGACAACGTTTATAGCAAAGAAAGGTTTTCTACTGCGGCTGTTAACCTTCTCGTATGCATTTTGATGTTGCGTAAATGTTTTAATAAACAATGTTTTAATTTTACCATTCTTTTTTTCAGGTACGTACCACTCGGATTCAACTGGCGTGTAAAACTTTAAGAGAAGTATGTCGGTATTAAAAAATAAGCTTCTAGTCTAAGTACTCCTCATCTTGCTCTTTGCTCTATATGTATGTATGTACGGCAAGGGCGCGGGCGTGCTTCTAGTGTCAAAAAAGTACCCATTGTGAACTAAAGATTAGTACATGGTTTTTTTCGAGTTTGAATACTTGTTATGTAATAGAGCTTGTTAGTCTCCCTCAGCCGACTTTTACGACACCCACAAGACCTTATCTTCTGGTGGCAGTAACAAATTTGTTTATTTTATGAGTGTTTAAAAGGAAAATCATCATAGCATTAGATGACCCATAATCTTATTTGTATTGTTGAAAATAACGTACTAAGAGTAAGGTTTCCACACCATTTCTAAGTTATCATTTAGATACAGTGTGCTATAGGGCAATTTTCCCTCCAAATATGAAGAGGTCCGTGTCTACCATAGGACGATCAGGTATTGCAACAAAAGCCCATCAAAATCTGCATAGGCTCATCAAAAACACAATTACAATAATCGTGTCATAAATTATTAAAACCGTAATAACGTCAGTGATGTCGTAACACAATGAAGTTCGTGAATATCTCATTACAAGCTCATAGAACAAGTAAGAATTGCGTCAGATCAACTCGCAGATATCTTAACAGTAATTACTTCTAACCGACAACATTACCTTATTAAGGCTCGTAATGGCCACGTAGAAAAGTGCTGTTAAATTGTGAGATAGATCTTGATCATCTATGTACTAAGCTGGAACCTATTATGTTGTATACTAGCTGATGGATGCAGCTCCACCCGCTTTGAAGGTGGTAATTTTGATCTAACCTTGCGTCTGTGCTTTTGCTTTGATCTATAATATCTGATTAATATATTATCATTTGTTATTGTAAAAACTGACTAAGGAAAAATATCGTAATGTTTTCCTTATTAAACAAAAGAAGGAAAGTTCGATATAAAACCCTGTCCCGTGTGTGTGGTGACGGAGTAAGAATACAATATGCCCCCACCCCATCTAACCCCATGGGTGTCGTAGAAACTGACTAAGGGACTATCTGTGAATATTACATTTAAATAGAAAGAAGGAAAACTTAAAATTAAAGCCTATACCAATCCGTCTGGTCAGCGTGGTATTAGTAGGCCAAGTATCCTTCTGTCACGGGAGGAGGCCCGTCCCTGCAGTGGGACATTAATGGGCTGTTATGATCATGATGATGAAAACCCTGTTCGTTACGCCAGGTATTAGCAGGTCATGTTCTTCTTTCTTGTACGATGATTTAAATAACTTGTATATTTCACTGAATTACCAAATCCAGAATGTGATCTTGTTAAATTTCTATAAAGAGACGTAAAAGCCGACTTACAATTAATCTCTTGTGATTACCACAGTAGGAAGTTCCACACACACAGTTCTCCTCACATGACAGTTACAACATATTAGCCATTGTTCAAATCTTCCGTCTGACAATAAATATAACATTTAGTAGTAAACAATCAAAGTTAAAATTATTCTTATAAATAATTACGTCGCGTCAGCTTTGTCTTACATCTCTCACGATTTTCTATTGCATGATTAAATTGACCCCACGAGGTGAAATTGTTGTGTGATGATATTTTTATATGTGCTTAAAATACACAGTTCATTTCCAAGTTAGTAAGATTTCTTTTATAAGACTTAGTTCTCAACAATCGATGGAGTGTCCGAGCTGGTACCGGCTCTATCGCGTTATTGAGGAAGGATCATTTGCCACTATTACAAAGTTAGAAGGACTTATTTTCATGAGGAAGGCTCATAATATTATGCGAACATATACCTCCGTGTAGTGATGGACAAAGAATACAACATGTCACCACCCCATCTCATCCCATGGGTGTCGTAAAAACCGACTAAGGGACTAACCGTGAATATTATCTTTAAGAAATAAAAAGAAGGAAAACTTTAAATTTAACCCTTTACATATGTCTGGCCAGCGGGTATTAGTAGGCCAAGTATCCCTCCGTCACCCGAGGAGGGTCATCCCTGCAGTGAGACATTAATGGGCTATTATGATGATGATGATGCGAACATTAAAAACTGTTTCTTCATAGGGTTTACCAAATTTCACCGACGAATGTCTAACAGACAAATTGAATTGTTGTGTTAAATAACTAAGTTGCATCTGAACCTAAGTCCTTGTATTATGTATGTGTGGACTGAGGGCCCATTTTTTTTTCTGCGGCTTTTTGTAGATTAATCAACAAAAGTGCATAGTTAAAGTTGTTAAAGAGTTTGTTAAACGAATATCAGAGTTTGTTAAGACTTCATTCAAAAGATATATCGCTTTAAGTGGGTCCCTCAGCTCAAACACAAAATCTCCCATAATTAGGTAGGTAATGAATTAAACAACAATTTTTTGGTAAAAATCCTTAGTTAAACATGTATAAAAGTATAAAAAGCATTGAAAAGCCTAATATGAGTAGCTAATAAAAAATAACAAACGTTTTAAAAGGTCCCTGAGGGCCCACTTGAATTTATCTCATAATTAATAAATTATAGCATGAACATTAAATATTCCTAAGCCAACCATTTGTTAAAAGGGCAAGGATAAATTTAAAATTAAAGAAAGATCACAAACAGTGATAATTATTGTTATTTTTAAGTTTTTAAGTGGTCCCTCAGTCCACACACTATGCAAATGCTAATTGTTAAATATATAATTAAATACAACAATTACGAAAATGGGGAGCCTTTCAGTGCATAGTTAATTTTGTATATTATCGATCTGTATTTATCTTATCACTGGTTTTATAATTCTTTTACGAAAAATTTACAAAATATGTTTTTCGTACAAGTAGAGTGCCCATGCAGTCAAGAGATAATCAAGAACCATTACATACATTAATGATGTTACATTACGTTTTAAAGTTTCTGCATAGTCATAAAGTGTGAGATAAAAGTAAATAGTTGTAATTGTGTTGGGCCGTATGCGGACCGAATTGAGTGCTATTTGATGCAAACGTAAACAAACAATAAAAAAATACATGTTCCTGTTAAATTAATGATTTAAAAAAATATATATTACGAAGTACCTAATCTTTAAATTTTCCAAAATATTGTCATAGAATTCTTGTGGTCCCCGTATTGCAGTTAATAATAAATTGATAAAAATGTTAAAAAACATAATAATTTAGTCTACATAACTTTTGAAATATTTTTTTTATTTTACTTACACTCTGACCTCTTATAATAGGAGTAGATATTGACAGTTTTATTCTAAATTATTTATTTACATAGTAACTCTCAAATCCATAAAAAGAAGAACCATATAAAAGAAAGAAGAACTCTCAAATCTGTGGTAAACTGTCAGCTTGTTGATTATCGTGAAAAAATTCAATGTTACGATGATAACTGTAGTAGAATTTCGGAAAGCAATAAGGAGAAAATGTTTTTACATGTAATTTCATATGGTCTCATTGATGACAAATCACAGTCGTTCTGTCTGTGATTTTAGAACAATAAGTCATAATTAAATTAGTTTTATTTTCAACTTGCTGTAGCCCGCAACATCATCACGATAAAAAAAATTATGTAGTACTAACTCTCGCCTATTCTTTTTCCTGGAGATCCTAAATATTTTTCTAAATCTAAAGTATCCTAGTTTACGCGCCGTAAATTTTTTTTTGTATTAAATTACAAATATTTTTTTACCTATAAAACTTAGGTATAACTAGAAAAATCCGAAAAGAAGAAAGACAGTGGAAAAAATTGGTACTCGAAGCCGGACTCAAACCCGCGTGTCTGGACTAAACGCGTCCAGCGCCATGCCAATTAGGCCACCCGAGTATCCGTCTCGACCCCCAAATTTAACCATTGCTTTATACGACGCCGGGCCACAACTTACAAACTGTACAACGCCATCTAGGCACGATGGCGTTGTACAGTTGAGTTCGAGTTTGGTGGTCGAGATGGATGCTCGGGTGGCCTAGTTGGTCATGTCGCTGGACGCGTATAGTTCAGAGACGCGGGTTCGAGTCCCGCCTCGAGTAACAATTTTTTCCATTGTCTTTCTTTTTCGGATTTACAAACTGTGTTCTATTTTATGTGTCTGACAAATAAATAGATTTTCTGTCTTTCTTTCAATAAGTAAATAAACCGTGCAAGTGCGAGTCTGACTCGTGCACCGAGGGTTCCGTACAAACCAATATTTATATATTTATTTTCGCGCCAGAATGCGATGACTTCACTACTCATCTTTTAAAAATTTTACTATGTGACTTAGCTGTCAAAAATTATTTTTCCAATATAAAATAAATAACCCTTAAATATTTACTTTATTTTGTTTTTAGTATTAGTTGTTATAACGGCAACTAAAATACATAATCTGTGAAAGTTTCAACTTTCTAACTGCCATGGTTCATGAGATACAGCCTCGTGACATACAGATGGACGGACGGACAGCGGAGCTTTAGTAATTTGGGGTTCCGTTTTTACCCTTTGAGTACGGAACCTTAAAAACTGTGGATTTCGTGTTACAAACAGACACTCCAATTTTATTTATATGTATAGACATACAGATATGTATTACAATTGTAGCTAATTAATAATATAACCTGTCACTTGTCTAAAACTTAAAATTTTATTACATTTTAATTTTACTGTATTGTAAATTTTATTGTTTTATTTTTTACATTTAAAAAATGATTGCAATTTAGATTTAATTGATTAATATTAATATTGTGTAATGTTTTGCTTGCCGTGGCAACTTGTAATGGAATCAGCACTGTTGCTTGAGCTACTTAAATATTGTATTATTTCTGATTGACTTTGTGTATGTTTCGTGGGTTATCCTAATTATAAATAAATAAATATCTAAATTAATAATAAATGACATTAAAAACAAATATACAGTCGTTTTCTTAAAACGTGGACACCCCATACCAGACTTAGTATGAAAATTAATAAAACAGTTAAAATGACAAAAAATATAAATAAACCAGACACAAGATAAATACAGATCGATAAAATACAAAATTAACTATGCACTGAAAGGCTCCCCATTTTCGTAATTGTTGTATTTAATTATATATTTAACAATTAGCATTTGCATAGTGTGTGGACTGAGGGACCACTTAAAAACTTAAAAATAACTATAATTATCACTGTTTGTGATCTTTCTTTAATTTTAAATTTATCCTTGCCCTTTTAACAAATGGTTGGCTTAGGAATATTTAATGTTCATGCTATAATTTATTAATTATGAGATAAATTCAAGTGGGCCCTCAGGGACCTTTTAAAACGTTTGTTATTTTTTATTAGCTACTCATATTAGGCTTTTCAATGCTTTTTATACTTTTATACATGTTTAACTAAGGATTTTTAACAAAATATTGTTGTTTAATTCATTACCTATCTAATTATGGGAGATTTTGTGTTTAAACTGAGGGACCCACTTAAAGCGATATATCTTTTGAATAAAGTCTTAACAAACTCTGATATTCGTTTAACAAACTCTTTAACAACTTTAACTATGCACTTTTGTTGATTAATCTGCAAAAAACCGCAAAATAAAAATGGGCCCTCAGTCCACACATACATCTTGTATTGCCATAAGAAAGCTCTTCGACTAACGTTACTGTTTTGTTATTTCCCACTATACTCTTTTCCACTATTATCTTTACGAAATAAAAAGAAAGAAAACTTGAAATTAAACCCTATACCAATTCGTCTGGACAGCGTGGTATTAGTAGACCAAGTATCCCTCCGTCCCGGGAGGAGGCCCGTCCCTGCAGTGGGACAATAATGGGCTATTATGATGATACTCTTTTCCAGACAACAGAAAAGACTATAGTGGCAAATTGAATTGATATTTTGTAAAAGACTTATGCTTGTAACACTAAGAATGAAAACACATTGTACAACCCTTTTTAGTTTAAAAATAGTCTACTTAGAAAGCTAAAAAAATCAAATGAACTGGCATTAGAACAGTTGCAGTTGGCACTTCGAAACTATTACAGCAAGGACGCCGCGTGCGCTCCACTAACGATAAATAACAGCCACCGACGATATCAAGCCATTAATACTTATTTATGGCATTCCAGAGTTCTGCCGGCCGCACACTAAATCATACCAGATAATTGTCCACTGATCCAACGATTAAGGACATCGGAGATAAACGACAGATGGATCACTTGATGGAATTCGTTTAATACCTAAACATAGAGGTTAAGGTTAACCGGTTATAGACATGAATTAATCTCAAGTGAACAGGATAAGGGAGGCACAGGACCGCACAAGGTGGAAATACTTGGAGAAGGCCTATGTCCAGCAGTGGACGTCGATTGGCTGATATGATGATGATGATGAACAGGACAACCATTACGGCGGGTTAAGGGTTTCGGATTTTTGTGCTTTAACACAAACACCTCTTTTTTGCTTTTAAAAGTAAAAAAGAGGTATACAGAACGTACGACCGTGCAGAACTTACAAGGCAGTGAGGAATACAGACAATTTCATATGAAAAAGTTTTAAAAGTTCACTTTGTAAGTTGATCTTCACCAGGAGCTGAAAAAATATGATATAATATGCAACTATTGTAAATCACGCTCCTTGAAATTGTAACAAAGTCAAAATGTTTGAAAAGATGCTCTACTACAGTCATCTCTGAAGCGCTAGTAGCGTAGCTGCTTATACTTTTCTATCCTAAATAATATACTGTTCTTTCCTAAATTATTTGACTTTAACATCTTACTAACGTCAGGGTGCATTAATCCCTTAGTCAGATCACTATGTAAAAACATAAGAACTGCAATCGTCGTCTTACTATTTTAATCTATGACAAATATCGTAGAAGAACGTTTAGTTCTAAGTACTAATCATCGAGTAAACGGATGAACGTAAAGGAGTTACTGCTAAATAATTTTCTATACAGGTCTACCCGTTATTACTTTTAAATTGAGTGCTTTTCTTAATCATGCTTCTATTTTATTATCGAATGCTCAACATTAATATTAGCTAGTTGACAAAGTAACTTTACCTAACTTTTAAATATGATAATCGTAACAGTCTATTAATGTCCACAAGGATGGGCCTCGTCCCATTACTGAAGGAAATTCGGCCTACAAAGGTTTCCTACCTCTAAAGACCACCTACTATGCAATTTCTTCAATAATACCACGATTGAAACATTATAAGAAAAAACAGTTTGAAATATAGTAATCCTTAATATATGCCGTTTTAATATAATTATGTGATACAAAAAAATCCGCGTACTTGTAGTATATTCCTATCTATAAGTAGTACTTTTGTGGGTAAAGATAAATGTAAACAAAAAAGCAATTGTACCACATACCATCCGAAGCATCAAAATGCAAGATGTAACCGCTAGTTGCATTAGCGTCTCAATCGATGCGCGGGCGCTGACTACGATTATTATCATAAAGAAAGTGGGTCCAGGCACGCCGCATCCGCGACGATTCGCAACGAGAAAATCAACTGCCAATGTTGTAGACAACCTACTCTTAATAACTAATTATAACATTGTTTGTGTGTTGACGTTTTAAGTAGCTGACTGACAACATATGGCAGTCTTCTTCACTAGATTGTGTCAGGTGACTCTCGTCAACCGGAGGAGGCAAGATAAAAAGATTTATTTGATGGAATCACTTAATTTTATGAAAGGCGTTTCACGCAAGGATTTTCTATTTCTATTTAAAGACGTATTCATTTTTTAACCAATTACCTAATTATAAATAAGTTAGAGAATTTCATTAGTTTAGTAGGTGTTTTTTTTTAAAAAGACAACTCCCGCTCTAGGGATCATGCCTTGTGTCGCGGGGACCTTTTACAAACATCAATTAACGGACACAAATAACACCCAGACCAGGACAATAATTTGTGGATCTCACAAATTATTGTCCTGCGTGGGGATCGAACGCACAACCTCTTGCACGGCAGCCGCTTGCGCTACCGTCGCGCCACCGAGGTCGTCAAATTTACGTATTAATGGTCGTAATCGTTTTCCCACCTCTTTAACATGCCTTGACTGAATTGTTGTTAAAATAAATAAGATGAAGCCTGTAAGGTTTAGTTTTCGAACAACCTTTGTTAGTTTACACAAAACGATAAGGTACATACAACTCTATTCCTACCTACAACCTCCCAGGATTCAAATTGTTTCCCAGTTATATATCGCAACATTAAATCTAACATTACACTGCTTTACATATTCACAGTAGCAATAACTGTATGTATAATTGTTTATTTATTTTAATTCCCTGTATTAGAACTAGATCAACAATGTCTGTTTTATTAACTAGATTCAATAAATATAACGGTTAGCTGAATGTCTCGTTAAAGGAGTTGAACTTAGATAATAAATGAAGTGCCGTGAGAAAATAGTTGGAGTGAATGTTAACGAATGTATTGGTTAAGGACACACGTTTACTTATTCATGTATTTATTTATTATAAGATCTGTGTTCTTGTGATGAAGAAGTAAGAAAAGGTGGTGTCACCATCCCGCGTCATCATAAGTGTATCGAAAATCTTTTTTTTTATTGACCAAAGAAAAGAGAAACTTGACATGAATCAGTGGGATGCCAGTGAACTGTTATAATGATAATATTACTTCTTTCCTCGCGTTGATGTCTATATTTTAGTCCAAGCACCTCGTCTGTACGTACGGGTTGTCCGCATATTTTATTGTGTTTGCTATTAAAGAACCTAGGTTAAATACACATTCATATTTATATGTTTATTATTGCAATAACAGTATTTATTTATATCAGAATCCCGTTTCTAGAATTACCTAGTAGATAGTACAAGATGTGCCTAGATTGGTCCTTGTGAGGTTGGTATATTTATACATGTGTAAATTCTGGCAATGTTGTAACTGTTTGTTTTTGTGTTTTTTGTTGTTGTGACGACGTACTAAGAGTACAAAATGTCATCACCATTTCTCGTCCCGTGTATGTCTTAAAAGTCGGCTAACAGATATTCAACAAGCATAACATCCGCGGCAAAGAATAAACACTCATACCAATCTATAGTGATACCTGGACCGCCTGGTATTAGTAAGTAGGTAAGCTTAGACCACGACCATTACAAGATGTCGTTTTAGGGATCATAAGAAACTCTTTCATAGACTACATATTAAGATAAGCATAATTATTGTGCTGTTCACATTTTATTAGTGTATAAGTTAAGAATTTGCGGTAAGGCACTTTGTAGTCTAAACTAATATGGCTATGAATAAATAATTTTAACTACACTGGGCCGCAATGAAAACGGGTCGCTTACAAAAACCTTAATAACTTCCAAAATATTGGAGCTAGCTTTATGAAATAAAGACTACATGATCGATAATTTAATGACAAATAATGCCGCAAGTAAAATTTTTCAAGTTCTTTTTGATTATTGTATTAAATCCATAAATTAAAAATAAAGACAAAATTTTTAAATTTTAACAACAGTTACAAAATCATTTTTTTACCCCTTTTTCTGTTTTATCATGAAAAAACCCCATTTTTTATAGAGACATTCGATATTCTGATCAAATTTGCATAAAAACATGCCTCTTACCCCTGAAGGGTCTACAAGGATTCCAGAAATGCTAGAAAAATGACGTAGTCATCGTTATACAGCGAGAACTGTTAGCTTATAGCTCTCAATCGTTCGAAAAGTACTCCAGCCGTTAGAAGAGACTGTATCCA
Organism: Schrankia costaestrigalis; assembly: GCA_905475405.1. NCBI lineage: Eukaryota > Metazoa > Arthropoda > Insecta > Lepidoptera > Erebidae > Schrankia > Schrankia costaestrigalis. The sequence goes on from FR997827.1 coordinate 1,129,164, forward strand.
ATGCGCGCAGACCAAGATCAGAACCAACAGCGTGCTCAAAAACACAAGAAGATCGTTACATGGTGTCGAGAATGATGAAAAATCGATTTCAAACGGCTGTTGTAGTCAAAAATCACTTGCTACGTGCTCGAGAAAGCAACCCAAGCCCTTGTATAGTGAGGCAGTGTCAAGATGAAGCAAAATTACAGTAAGCTTACCGAGCTAGTAGTGATATAAAATGGTACTTTAACTGCAAAGAGGTACTTGAATGAAATCATTAATGACTATGATGGCTCATTTTTGGTAAACATCGGCGAAAAAGGCACCTTTATGGAACTCAACGCTCGTCTTCATACAGATTTAATAGTGTTAAAGTTCCGTAAAGATGTCGCTATTACACGTATGAAGTGGCCAGCACGCAACCCAGACTTGAAACCGATCCAGCATGCTTGGGACGTATTGGATCGATGGGTAGGACATCAATATTTCCCTCTTTGTCCTTTTGCCAAAAATACACTTAACAATCTGTAATTTTTATGACTTCCATTTAAGAACTGTTAAATTATCTTTATTTTAGTGTTTATTTCATGAAGCTAGCTTCAATATTTTGGAAGTTATTAAGGTTTATGTAAGTGACCCGTTTTCATTGCGGCCCAGTGTATATTGGTAATTTAATTTCAATGCTCAGTTTTACTAGTTAGATATTATTGTCGATATCGCTGTAATAGAATACAACTAAGGAACCTTGATGCCGAAAGAAATAAATACATACATAAATATTATAACTACATAGTAAGACCCAGACAAATAGAATAGGTAAGACTAATGTTTTTTTATTCAAGTTAAGAGAAGAGTCAGGAAGTTTTACTTATTGTTGGTACAGTAACAAGTCAGCTTTTAATAGTAATATGCAGTTGCTAACAATATAACTGTTGTATACTAAAAGGAAATTTAAAAAAAAATATTTAATTCGAAATCAAAACAAACTAAATAAGCAATAGATCACAACAGCAGTATCCTTTTAATAATATTTATAACATTCACAATAACTCTGTTGTACAAGAAATGTAATAATTAACCTCCTCATTAGTACTCGTGACAGGTTTCTATTAACATAAATCTATGAGCACTACTTCCTATAAAAAACCTAAATTATCTGAGCCCGCACAGAACGCCAGCAGGCTCTCTACCCTGAGATATGGGAGCCCGGGGTTCTTTACAAACGAAGCAAGTGCCCTGGGGACCTTTCTGTAATAGATCGGGATTATAATTTAAAGATGGCTCGTTTAGTGAAGAAATTTAGAGAAAGTCGACCTAATTTCCGAAAAGAGGAAGGCTGTTTCTTTATAAATATCTGAATCATGTCAACAATAAGGTTGTATTTATTTAATTACAAACTTATATTTTATTACTTTAATTAAGTATTAGATTATGATATTATGTAGCTGGTTCTAATTAGTATAACTTGGGTGGTGCATATCGGAGGGATATTTAACCGTATCTATGTAATATAGTACTTTCAGCGCTTCCATAAATTTTAATCTAGTCACTAGGGACAGTTTAACAAAAGGAAATAGCTTCAAAAAAAGATTACTTTAAATTAATGGAGAGGTTCATACGTTAGTTTTTATTGCCACGTAATTATGATTACAATGAAAAATAAAATATATAGCTGATCTCTTATTTATGGCTCACAGAGGCTGAACGGCTGAACATCTATTTGCCTTTGCGTCACAATGGACGGGGCGTTAAAATTAATTGTCAACGAAAAAAAAGCGGGAAATGTGACAAGTTATAATGAAACAATGTTATTGTTATTGCACTTTTGTTCGGAGGAGGAAGATAATTATAAGAATAAAGTTGTATTATATAAGAACTTTCGCTATTAAACATTTAATACTATTATAGTTAGCAGTGGGATTGGTGAAGGTGCAATAAATTACAACTAGCTGTAATTGTTCGTAGAGTTATAATTAAAATAATAATACGAGTTAGGTGCTTAGGCATTACCATAGTAATTTCTAGTCGCTGTGCCATGTTTTGGAAATGAAACAGAAAGTGGAAGTGGCATCGGATGTAATATTATTATACCTAGTATTTAGTATAATTATCTAGTATCTAGTAATAGGGTGGGTACTAGTTTTATTAAAGCTTTCAATTTCTAAGCTTACTAGATATTCAAGATAGTGATGTCGGCTTTACAGACTACACCCGAGTCGTTAAATGCAGCTTTATTAATAATATAAGATATGGAAGATAACTATGTCTTTTAGACTTTAAAATTAACATTTTATTAAGGTTTAAATTACTTAAATTAATATAAACCTTATAGTTCTATTCATTTAAAATGTTGTAAGTATGATTTTTATTACAGTATTAGCCTGTTTATTATGTATAGTCTAATAATATTCAAGGTTTTTAATATTAATACTATTCGTTTATATCAATAATTTGTATAAAAAGTATTATATTATTACCAAGTAGATACGGTCAACATTTATAGAAAATAACGTTTAATTTACAAAGATATTTTAAGATTAAGATTAGAGACTACAGCTTAGGATTACTTTTTGTTGCTTGAGCTAGGTAGGTAGTTATGCTTACGTAAGTACTTTAGTTTTACGATACTTATGGCATGACATGACATAATGGCCCGTCCCTGCAAGGAAAACATTTATACTTTTTTTTTAAATCTTTATTAGACAAGGGCTTGTTCACTTTGTGAACATGTCGCCCCTTTTATACTTAATTTACTATCGAAGACTTATGGGACATAATCAGACGCATACCTTTTTTTTTATACTAAACACGGCAATATGACTATATCGAACCTGATGGAAAGCGCAACCTATAACTTAAAACTGATGAGCAATGTATGATTGTTAGGCAAAGTAAAGCACGTCTGTAGGTACAGTGAGCTGCAAAGAAATCTAACTCCTAATTAAATATAAAAGCGCGCCAAAGGGGTGTGGTTTCTTTGCAGCTGACTGTACTACTGTACATGGTGTTATGTATTCTTTTTCGCCTAAAGCCCGATTTACACATCGAGAAGTACAATAGCGAGTTAAGTAGTAGTAAGTACGAAGTAGCCCTCTCTCTCGCGTCTCGCCAACTTAAATCGCCAAAAAATAGGATGGAGATCTTTTTAAATTAACTTAATCAACAACTTGCTACTTAACTCGCTACTGTGCTTGTCGATGTGTTAATCGGGCTTTAGAGTAACAGGCGTATAACTATGTGAGTTTATCTATGTTATTTATTTATTTATTTATTTATTAAACAAAAATACAACTAACTTTACAGGATTACCCTAATGCGATAGTGTATATCAGTGTATATTATATGTTATACTAATGTGTATTGTATTTGTTTGTTCCAGATGTTCCCGGTGTAGCGTGCGAGCGCGTGCATGGGGCAGGCGGGCAGCCACGCGCCGGCGCCGCAGCGCGGACGTCGCGCGCATACGCTGCCGCACGACCCGCCCAGGCTCGCTCCCAAGGTAGCACATAACACTCAAAACTGTTTAATGCACTCCATAGTAGGCCTAGTAGCAGGCCAAGTAACCCTCCGTCACGGGAGGTGGCCCGTCTTTGCAGTGGGACATAATGGGCTGTTATGATAAATGCACTCCATAAGTATTTACAATGGTGTCATAAATAAACACAACAACCATTTATGGACCCTGTCGGTTAAGGCAAAACGTAGTCAATCAATTGGACTATCGCAGTCCACTGCTGGACATTGCCACGCCACAGAACACGGTCACTTCTGCATCCAGTCGGACCCAAAGACTTTTTTGACGTTCCCGTTTCCAGTAACGTAGACGTATTTCCGGCCATTTAGCCAGGAGAACATTATACACAACGTTTAAATAAATGAATTAAAGAAAACGTTTAATTCCAATAAGCCAAGTCAAACCAACAAACCAAAGAGTATGTTTGTAACATCAAACTCACAGCTTTTTACTAACTAGATACATATAAAATAAATGTAAACAACAACGCTATTGCCTTTATCAAATAATATATTTTTGTCTTCTTGCCTTTCGGTGTATTTGGTCCGGATAACAACCGAAGCAACTGCGCCGAACTTGATAGGACTTTTATTGGTTCTGAGTTTGCAACGCGCTTATATTTCTTTATGTATATTTGAAGGTGCTACCACCATTATGCGAGTCACCGCGTCTGCGCATCACCGACAACGGCGCTATCCTACACTCGGGCGGGACCATAAGCGGGAGGAGGCCCACTGCGGGACTCGAACATGTACCACACGGGCATGTGGTAAGTTTGTATTTCACTATAACCAAGCTATTATGAACCATATATACATTTTGTGTTATTTTGAAAGGGATTAAGGCAAGTTGGGTTTTTTTAAATTACACCAAGAAACCCTCAACAACCTTCTGTACTTCTTTTCTCAGTTTTTTAGTCGAGATCTTGTTGAGAGATTTAAAGGTAGAAAAAAAAACTCTATATCATCCTCAAATTACAGTTCTCAGTCTAGATTTCTTTTGCCTCCGTTAAAGTGGTGTTTGTAACATCCCCGCAATACAATGACATGGCATAATACGCGGTGCGATAGTTTTCTTAAAAAGAGACAAAATGAAGTTTTTGTAATATGACTTTCAAAATCATTTAAAAGTCATATTACAAAAACTAATTTTTGCCTCTTTAAGAACGAAATGACCATCGTGTTTATTTATTTATTAATTTAATGTGTTTTTATTGTAATGTTGCAGCATGCTAATGTGTACCGTTCTCGCTCGGCGGGCACCTCGAGCGATGAAGTTAGAGCACGCGAGCGAGACCCCCTTCACCGATCACACACCAACCTGGATATTATACGACACAGTGACAGTAAGTAACACTACTCGTTAAGTTTCCTAAACTTAAATAGGTACCTGCAAGAACAGAGCCTAGGCATACATTTCCTTTAGGTCCACAACGAAGTAGAGTAAGGTTACTTTGAGGTAAGGTTCCTTTAATGTCGCTGGTATTTGAGGTTGACAATAATTATTTCCCAAAATATTTATGACTTATAAATAGAAATCGTAATGAGTGACTATTTTGATTATTTATATCGTTTACTAAGGACTGAAGTAGGTTAAATAAAACGTGTCCTGAAGTGGAAACGGTGACTATGCAAGCCGATGACTTCAAAATAGTCGCAAGGTCAGATTGAATGCAAAAAGCAAAAGATCTTGTGATATAGCGCATCTCTGGACATGTATATATGACATACAGCAAAGAACAATGGGTTAATTAAAAAACAAGACAGGTTGGTTTCTTATTAAAGGTAACAATTAGTTACCTTTATTATATAAGAAACCAAATTTCACAGATGTAACTCTAAAATTTTACTCGCCATTTCTTTCTTTTAATTTGCATATTTAAATATAAATTATATTTCAATTTCAGGTAGCAGCAGTGTCAACAAACGATTTGGATCTGAACCAGACCTTAGAATAGAAGAAGAACAAAAAACTAAAAATGGTAACAGACACTTCCGCAAAAAGTACAGAGCACCACCTCCACCAACACATGACGTAAGATACATTTATAATTATGAGTAGTAAGCTATATTATAATTACCTAAACTCACTAGTAAAATTGTTTTATATTTCAATAATTTCAGAACTTTGAGGGTTCATCGCCAGATTCCAGCGAAGGAAACGCGAGAGCTGAACCTCAAAGAAAACTAAGACTCTTCAAAACGAGAAACGAAACCAAAAAACTAAACGGAAATGAAAACTTGCTCTTTAGAAACTCATACCACGAATACAAGTCTCTCGATCTGAGTGAAAATCATTTCGAGAGGCGATACAGATCACCATGTAAAGATAAAGAGCAACATTTCAAGTACCCGGACAATAAGGACATGATCCAGAGTACAGCATCACTTAAACGAGAAGAAAGACTTTTACAAACGAGAGATTACAGGAAAACTAGGATAGACAGTGTAAGTGGTTGCCGAGCTAAAACTTCCAAAAACGAACATAGTGAAGCTTGGAAAACACCATTATTGAATAGGAACTTCAGGTACTCTGAAAGGTTCAAGAAAGAAGACGGTGAACAACCTGCTTTTAGGAGAGAGAAAACTTTCGACGAAACCCTCATAGCGAGCGAGAGAGACAGTGACTCTTCCAGGGCAGTACACGAGAGTAGAATGAAGGTCATCGGGGAACAGCTTAAATCTAGCAAGCTAAGTCCCTTGGCTGACACCAGTAAGCCATTGAGAAAATCTCTTCCTTCACTATTATTGAAAAATAATGAAGAAAAAGATGAATTTCAAGCAGAATTAAAGAAGGCCACGAATAAAATAAGAAATCAATTAGGAAGTAAAGTTAATGATAATGAACCCAAAACTAGTCAAGAGAAAACGAATGAATTAAAGCACCCAACGAAAATACCGAGTAAAGTCAAAAAATCTAGTCCACCAAATGTTGTACGCAAAACTGAAACGAACGTACAGAACAGTAGGAGACCCGGAAACCGAATGAACGAAGATAAAACTAAAGTAAATGGGATCACATCTAACCCCAAAGTACTGGATCATAAGAACAGGCTGAATGGTAAGGAGAACGGCAGGCGGCTACCTGACAGAGGGCAAGCTTCAGGCAAAGAGTCTACTCCAGAACATTCACCTACCAGGAAGTTAGATAGTTTAATAACGCTTACGTCGGTGGATAAGTAAGTTATCCTTGTTGCTCTATAGAAATATTTATGTATTACGATTATATCTGAAATCGCCAATAAATAGCATTAAGTTAGCTTGAAAACAATATACACACAAAGTTTGACATTGACCCTTGGTTGTCATAAAAGGCAACTTATTGGCGGGGTATTACCATATCAAAAGAGAAGGTAAACTCCAAAAAAATCCTATCCCAACCCGTCTGGCCAGCATGGTATTAAAACTTAGTTTTCTTCCGTTACTAGAGGATCCTCGCAGTGAGATATTGATGAAAATACTTTGCAAACTTTTTAATATTTTATTTTTAATGCTGTGTTTAACTTTTTTCAGGCATAAACAACAAGCACCATCTAAGCAATTCTACTTTGGCATGATAGAGAGTAAACAAACTGACAGTAACGATCACCTGAAAGATTTCCCTGGACTCGGCAGTCCCATCATCGAGGAGATCTCCAATTTCCATCTAATAGAACAAAAACTACTCAACTATCAGGAGAATCGCGATGAGGAAGCTGAGTTTGATCAGTTTAATGCTCAGATCAAAGAGGATTGCAAGATTAAGAACTGTAAGTATACAGAATTATTTTTATTTGTATGTAGACACTAGTAAGACCTATTGTTTAATTATTTTGATAGTCATCCACTTAACCACTGGAGTGGTATACCTACTACTACGATACTAAGCAGATTTAGTATCGTTGAAATAAATTAAACTGCACTCAAGCGTTTTTGCCATAATTATTGGAATCCACACAAAAACAGAAAGAAAGAATACCGAGTAAAGTCAAAAACTTTTTCTTAGACACTTTACTTAACTTTTATTCTCCCAAAATGAAGAGGAAGTTTTCAATTTTGATGTATTTGATTGTCATATTTTATGCATTTTGTCAGTTCAGCATGTTATTTCTGGTTTACAGGGGTCACAATTTTAAAAAAGCTGAAATTATTCAAAATTGATATTTTTCATGAAATTAATTATACATTTCATTTGTTTCTAGTATCTTCCGAGTCAGCGTTATCATCAGAAGGATCGGATGGATCCTGGTCAGCTGGCTCGCTAGGTATAGCCCTGCGTCTCCGCCCAACGTTACCCAAGAAGCAACGTTCCATACCGAGGTTCTCCCCCGCTGCAGCATGGAGACAACTTGCCACTCTTGATTATCATCTAAATGCTGGTATGTATGAGGGCAAAGAATCTTATAATATTGGATTTTGTATCTTGGATTAGATATTATTGACCTATACTTACTTGTATTGATAGAGGGGTACTTGACCTACTAATACAACGGGGTTGTAGGGTTTTGAATAAAATTTGAAGGGTTAAATAAAATAACTTGTCGGTTGTAATCGTGTTTGTTTAGTAAAGTCTTACACTGTAGTCAGTCACAGTCCATAATTAAAAGTTTTTATTTTATAGTAGGAACAGAGAAAAATTCACAAATCTCTTAGGTTGCTGATCTTATTACTATTACTCATAGACATATTCCAACAATATTCCTATGCATGGACGGACTCCTCCAGCAAAAGAAATTGAACCTACTATTAGGTTATTACCAATTTACATCACTTTGCAGAAACTCAGCCCCTGGCAGTAGAGACAAAGATGTCTGGTGACATATCGGCCGAGTCTTCACCACGCTCGGATCAGTCGGCGGATAAATCTGGCGACTCTGGCATATCTGGTGACCATGCTCATTCTGATCATAGGATAGACTCGCCGAGGCATCTTGTAAGTATCAATTACATTTTTAATTAGGACCTTAGATTAAAAGAAAATAGGAAATTGGCATATTTTTTAATTTTGAATTAAACATAGCGCCATCTATCCCTGAGTTAGTGAAAAATATTCTTGCGGTTTTTTATTACCACGAGATTGGTTTTCACGGAACAATGTGCCCTCAGCTGGTTTCATAAACAAATTCAAAAATTAACGCTTAGCTAACAACAAAAATAATATTTAAATCATCCTCGCCTCACTGCTCTAAAGTTCGTTACATATAAAATTTAATAAACGAAACTGTCGATAGGTGCAAGAGACAGGTCCGGCTACATGGACTCCTCAGCAAGACCTAGGCGACAGTGGGTCCGAGGGGGCGGGGGCAGGACTCACCCTACACACCTCCCACCCCGGGGGGAACGTGGCCACCTACAGCCCTGCCGCGCAACCCTTCAGTCTCTCCCTGCCGAGGGACGGACACGAGAGAGTGAGTACACAAGGGAAGGCTCCGCGGGAAGTTAGGCGAGATCTTAAGGGTTAAGAGGACTGATGAGTGGTGATGGGTTCATTTGGTATAACTGTAGAAAACATTTTTGTTACTAATATTACATTGTTTTTACACTTACAGACGTCACCAAAGACTGGAATATATAATGACGCTGTCTACATGTGGGACGCATACTTAGCTAAAATTACTTAACCATTACATTAATGTTGCTAGTTTCAATAATCTAATTTTATGTTCACACTAATTTAAATGTCATATTAACCGCTCGTCTCATCCTTCAACCCGTAAATAATAGTAGTATATTAAATTTAGTTATAATTTAACCCGTTCACTAACTAGCTAACATAATATAATTCATCTCTGACCTAACCTCCCGCATCGCTGACGAGGAGTAAAGGTACTTACATGCTACTTATATTACGGTGGCGGTATGTGAATGTGCCTTGATCATTTCATGTACAATAACAAAATAATATGGTTATATACTATAAATAAATATGGTTGTTATACCCATTCATGAGAAATTTACTTCATATTTATGTATTGTGTAGATATGCATGATTAAAAAAATTATTGGTTTGTACTTATTACTGTACTTTGTCTAACCCTACTGCAACCCCTACTGCACCTAACTGCACTTATTATGGGACCAAGTTTACGATTATGAATCTGATAGATGGTCAATGGCAGATATAATATCATGTATCTTCATACTTAAGCATTTTTGGACTTATGACTGCCTCGGTGGTACAACGATCGCATATGCAGCTACCATGGACAAAACCGTTATTTGTGAAATTCACAAATTACTGTCTTGGATCTGATTGTTCTGTCTCCTTTACTTTCATGTTTGTAAAAATCCCCGCTACCAAGAATTGCTTAGGTGGTATTTAAATAAATGGATTAACCGCCTAAATTTTATAAAGTCTTTGCTGCTCGGTGGTCTCGAAGATCAAAAGAGTCATTTCCTGATACAAAATATTCAGAAAGATAATTGTTGACTTGGGTTCACACAATTCTTCGTGTTATATTCTTCTATAAAATATATTCTCCTACATTTCCTCTAATACTTTGCAGTAAAGTACTTCTAAAATCTTGCTGATGATATTTCCAAAAAACCTTTATTCCTCATCAGCTCGTACTAATACAATCGCCACCAAACTTCGCATAGTTTAAAGGGATGTCGTGCTTTTACGAATGTTTCCAGGGCAAACAGCTCCAACAAGGTTTCAACAGTCTACAGAAGCTTCGCAAGTCAGTTTCAGGGGCTTTGGGAGCCGCGTTAGGCTCTCGAAGGTTCGACCTTGAACATGAGCCAATGTTACAAGAACAGGAACAGAATTGGTTCCTTACAAAGTCAGCTCCGAATTCGTTGAGCAACCCTCTAATGTTCCAACAACCGACTAGAGCTAAAGGATCGGATGAAGATGTTATTAAAGAGGAAGAATCTCCACCGTCAGACAAGGTAAGGAGTTAAAACTTAACCAAAAGTACGCCATATCATTATCATTTTTTTTTTTGCGAAAGTGACAGTGTCTGTAAGTTACAACACTAGGCTTAAGGAGACCTCTGACCTTTGCGTGCTCAAAATTGACAAGATCCTAATAATGCCTTTGCGGCTTTGTTAGAATTAGCAACATTCGTTAGTTCACAGGCCATGCTGGGACAGCTGGCATAGCGCTCGCAATATGTCAATAGAATGTATAACTAATCAAACAGACATTTCCCACGAGATGTTAGTTTTACACGGTACTGTGTGCTTAATAACACTCATAATATGCTTTTTATGGTTAATAAAAGATTTTATAGTGTTTGTTTTTTTATACGTGTCGATTACTAAAATCCATTTTGTTACCACAATGTACTCAGTAATACACAACAAGGAGTAAAAACAGTTCATTCATATTATTCCTACGATAAACTTATAAGCTTATCGATTTCCCCTCTTAGAGCATTATGCTATTGTTATAAGCTATTGTTTCGATTAACCCTTTGAGGAAATAATATTTAAAACTTTACCTACGATAGCTTTGTATTGGAACTACAGAAAGAATACATTTTAGAATAATGCGTACTTTGCTTTATAGCTCATTGTGTAGTTTAAGCTGGTAAATTTGCCATTTTCATTATACGCGTTTCTTTAAACGATAATACGTTCATTTCATATGTAGCCCGTAGTATAATGCCCAAAATAGTTCTTTCAATTTAAACTTCTGTAATCAATAGACATTACCTGCTGGACGTAGACCTACTAAATCGACGTTTGAGCGGTTTTAACTCTTTTTCTACCAGTCCTAGTAAGCAACCACATCTGGTCAAATCTATACGTGCGTCGCCACATGTCTCATACCAGCCCATTTATGTCCCACTGCAGGGATGGACCTCCTCCCGTAATGGAAGTATACTTGTACCACGCTGGCTAGACGGATTAGTATAGGGTTTAATTTCAAGTTTTCCTTCTTTTTAATTTGTAAAGATAATATTCACGGATAGTCCGTTAGTCGGTTCCTACGACACCCATGGGATGAGATGGTGTGGTGACATATTGTATTTTTACTCCGTCGCCACATGTTAAATCCTTTTTCGTAAGACTCTGCTGTCAAGTGAAAGAGAAGTTAATAATATTAAGTTTCAATTTAGTTAATGTGATAATTATATTTATATACGAGTTGTTGAGGTCATGAATTTACAGGGCTACCTTAATAATAGTAGATGCTATATTTATCTTAATTTGTATTTTTCCTGGTGTAGAATAATAACATATATTTTATTCTCGTGCAGGAAGAACCATGTTTATGGAGACCAAGTACGTCTTACTTGTCGTGGGGTGGACACGTCATGTATCTGCCGCCGGTCGCTGATCAGCCGCTCTCCATGATGGGACCCATTGAAAGACCTGTCAGGTTCGTATTTATACATAATCGCTTATAATAAATACCAATGTAATAAAAATTATAGAATATTGATATAAAATAAATAAATAGAAACTTATTGTCCGCCTTTTTGAACTTTGTTTCCTTTTCCTCTGTATTAAACTAAACTTATGCTACGTAACTAACGTAGTAGCATTATCCCCCTTACTCATAAACGCCTCTTAAATTTAATCACTGTTTAGCGAGGTTTTTATTAGTAAAACTAACCTTATAACAAACAAAACCGTAAGAATTTAAGCAAATAAATTGACCAAAGTTTAAGAGACGTTTATGAGTAAGGGGGTATATTGTTTGTAGACAATTTAAATTAAAAATAGTTGAATCTTCTCGTAAGGTCAGAACTTTTCAGAAATCTTATTCCCTAAGTCCACAATGTGTGCAGACTACTGCACTCATGTTACTACCGCGCAGAACTATGTATTTCCCTCATCCAACGAATTCCCTTCCCACCGCTCTTATCAGGTCGTCAGGCCACTCAGTCCACTTTATAAGGAACTAGCTATTGCCCGCGGCTTCGCTCGCATTAAATTCTGGGTAGCACTGTTCCCCTTTCCTGGACATTGAAGAAAAAAAAAGTACCCTATGTTACTTTCCATCCCTTCAACTATCTCCACTTAAAAAATCACGTCAATTCGTCGCTCCGTTTTGCCGTGAAAAAAAGATTGGCAGACACACTTTCCCATTTATAATATTAGTATGGATTACCAATAAGCAGCTAATAAAACCTATGTTACACAGGAGCAAATCGAGCGGTTGCCTGGAGGCGAGCGCCCGCGCGGCGCGCTCCGCTCTCAACGCGGAGATGCGCGAGCGTGAGCGCTCCGCCTCGCCCGGGCCCGCGCGCGCCCTGCCTGCCGCCGTCGTGCCGCACACGGTCAGTGCCTTACCTTATTACTACTACACACAATACTTTACAGCACGAAAAAAATTAGCAGTCTACATTATTTAATAATGACATAGCAATATGACCGCTTTTATCCGTGTGGTAACGATGTAAGAATACAATATGTTACCACCCCATCTCATGCCATGGGTGTCGTAAAAACCGACTAAGGGACTATCCGTAAATGTTATCTGTACGAAATAAAAAAGAAAACTTGAAATTGAACCCTATACCAATACGTCTGGCCAGCGTGGTATTAGTAGGCCAAGTATCCCTCCATCACGGGAGAAGGCCCGTCCCTGCAGTGGGACATTAATGGGCTGTTATGATGATTATGAATAATAATAATAATAAATAATAAAATATGACCGCTTTGTTCTAAGCGGTCATATTTATTATTATATCTGATGATAAGAGTGAACACACTCCGTGAGGACGAAGAAGGGTAGTCGTGAAGACTTCTTATCATTATCTTGCCAGTTTACCCAAATGACTATAATGAACTAATTTTGTAGAGACGCAGTGAAGTCAACCATGTATCTGACTTTTATGTATTGCAAATGTTGTGTTTTTGATCGCTTAAATTGCGTATTTATTTAATATATTCCCGTTTTTGTTCGCTTACTTCGTAGGTATACCGAACTGTGATAAGTCGCATAATTCTTATGTTATCTCGTAAATGCTGGATATTCTAGGGTATCATTACTTTACTAGTTGCAGTCACAGGAAAGAGTCATTATTATACTGCTCAAACAAATTCGACATGAGTATAAATATTGATGATCAAATAGGTATTCAAGTCTATCTGAAAACAAGACAATAGAAAAAATTGATACTCGAGGCGAGAATCAAACCCGCGTCTCTGGACTCTACGCGTCCAGCGCCATGACCTCTAGGCCACCCGAGTACCCGTCTTGACTACCAAATTTAACCATTGCTTTATTCGGCGCCAGGCCGCAACTTAGAACTCAACTGTACAACGCCATCTAGGCGCGACCAAGCTATACTTAAACGCTTGTTTTATTTTTGCTTATACTCGTAGGTACGCTAGGTACAGTTGTTCTGATTTTTAATGTGTTTGTTATGTTAATACTATCTTCATATTAGGTATACAATATACAAACTGTATACATTTGATAAAACTAATAGCTTCTACGGTACCGCACTTATTGTTACCTGGAAATTCTTTAATCATATTATTTACGTTGTAGAGGATTTCCTGTGTTAGTTGTGAAATTCTATATCTACTGTTACACAATAGGTATAATTTATAAATATTATATAAACGGGATATTAACGCCCATTTTATTTACCTTTATTTTACTTGACGTTTCGGCACAGGTTGGACTGGCCGTGGTCGCAAGTTGCCTGGTGATGCGACGTCACAGCTTCGTATTCGAGATAGACAATATATTATTATCATCTACCCTCGTATCTTGAGATGTTACTATAATGTCCCTACATATGCCCGTTAATATCCCGTTTATATAATATTTATAATAATGAAAAGCGATAGTTTAAAAGTTATAGGTATAAATGATTCATCCAAGTTGCATTTAAATTTCTCAGGTACTGTAACGAATACCAAACTACACTACAGACTAGAATTACAATGCTTTTTAAATATAAAATTAAAGTGCTTCTGCACTTTTCTTGCTGTTGCGCCCTGAGACGCAAATTGTAAAAGTAGCCCTGTAAATTCACTAGCTACTGTAACTTTATACCTAAAGAAAATAATATTTTGTAAAATACTTACTGATTTAAGAGTATTAAGCAAGCACAGCACAGGTACCAAACTAAGCCGCATCAGAAGCGTAAAAAATCTCAGAAAAAAAAAATTACAATCACTAAATTGATGTTCAATCAAATACCATTGAACCCTCAATAAATAAGAACATTTACAAATACAAATTGATTTCGTTTCGTTTAAGAGTATGTTACAATGATACAGGTGTGTTAATTAAGTTATTGCTATTACACAACCTTGCATTCAATTCAATGTCTTTATTGAGCCACTTTAACACGAACTGGCGTTGTTTTAAAGTGCTCATATCAATATGAAGTAAAATAGAAGCGTAGTATCATACTTTACTAATTATGACAACATGAATTGGGCCTTCGGTATACCTAGTGTCATAAAATATACTTTGAGATAAGACATGCAAATTGCATAACGTACAACTCGAAAATCATTTATTGGAAAATCATTTATTGAGAGGGAAAGAGCAACAAAATTATTATGGTTAGCTTGCTGAGGTACCATAAGTCCCCGATGACACTATGCTGAGGTTCGGCTGTTCTAATGCTTGTTCATTGTGCCACTACCTTTAAAACGATGATAAAACAGTAGATACGCATGATGTTAATAGTATAAACATTAACAATAGTTGAATCATTGCACCAATCATAAATTGTACTACCGTTATCATTGATGTTACTATAAAGGTTTATTGCTCATAAAATCAATGGCAAGCACCACACGTTCTTCATTAAACTTATGTTTACGTGTTCGTACTTCGATAACATCTATTTATCATACGTGTACTTCTAATATGGAGCCGATCTTAACACATATAGATACTTCTTGATTGAGTCAAGATTTTAGTTCCAATTAACTGTCGCGGTTATCCGTGTGGTGACGGAGAAAGAATACAAAATGTCTCCACCCCATCTCGATAGTGTCGTAGAAACCGACTAAGGGACTATCTGTGATGTTTGTAAAAGTCCCCGTGACACAGGACGTAATTCCTAGTGCGGGAGTTGTTTTTTTTTTTGAAAAAGAAATGGTTTACTGTTTACTTTTCGTTGCTTGTCACTAGATATTTGCAATATATTTTAGGAGTATTAAAGAGTTTCGCTGATCAATACTGTCGACTACTTAATTTTGCTTATTAAATCTTTCCGTAGTCATAGCCCCTAGCATATAACAAGTTAAGAAGTCCCAAAACAAAATTATAAAGAAATTATATGCACTTGAATAAAGCTTTTCACTCAAATACAAAATTGTCAATCTTTTTACAATCAAATGAATAATTTTGACCTTAAATATATAAAGCTTTCTCACAGACAGTTCCACTTTCTGAATGCATCATTTGACAACTAGGTCTGGGGTTTGCTCTCATTCGGTATCTATTCATAAGTTCAATCGTTTATGAGATTAGTGTTTACAGACAGACCGCAAGGTATTGTGTGGCCCAGACCGCGACATTGTGACTTAATTTGTCTAGTGCTATGTTCCCACGCGTTCTCGAAGTTTGCTAAGACGAACGTTTCCGCGTCTCCGTGATACAAAAGATGAAGATTGATAACGTTATGTCATGTCGTTGACCTTGTTATTCGCTACCTTTTTTCGTTTTTTAAGAATTTAGTTGAGTTTGTAATTGTGGGATTAGTTTTGGAAATGTGCTTATTTCAGCTTCGTGAAGAAATTAAAGCCTTATTTGCAAATGTGTGCAACATTACAATATCTTGGGATAAATCAATAATTTAAAAAAAATATGGTTTTTCTATTTTATTTTCTTTTTACGAACTTAGAGTTAAATAGCAGAAAATCTGAAAGGATACTCAAGATCTTAATAGCGATCCAGAAAAAAACACATTGTTTTGACAATAAATGTAAAACCTAAAAAACAAAGACATGTGTACACAAAAATGTAGACCCTGACCCCCGATTTGTCTCCCTTTGTCACTGAATGAGGCTCGTCGGTAGGGTTTTAATAGGTTGTTATGATGACAAACACAACCAAATTAACATAAATAAATCTCAAAACGATTCCTAATACAGTATTAATATGCTTGTCGTCCCGCAAGAGGCATGTCCGACATGATATTGTCTACAGCGTGCTCCTGTTTAAGTCGTGACTGTCTGTTTGTACCTTACACACTATCTGTTTCCACATCAAGCTAATCAGCTAAGTATTCAGGCACAACCTTTGTTTAAATTTTCCTGTTGTTAGCCTATCAAATAATACAGGATGTTGGGCTTGTGGAATGTTTAAGTTGTTTTTGAAGTTCTCTGATATCACTTGTGTGTATGAGTTTTCACCACAGCGAAATTAATGTTAAGATCGTTTTATTGGAGGCTAATCTCCTACTACTACTGTTGCGGTTTTTTTCCTATCTTAATTATGTGAGCTGTACTCGAATATGACCCAATTTAGGAAGGTCCCTCTGCTAGTGATCAAGGTAATATAACCCTGCTAGTACCACGTTTAATAACCTATGAAAAGCTCATACTTAGCTTCTCGAGACAAATCTAATCATGACATTTTTTTGGTCCGTTACATGTTAAATTCTCTCTCTATCAATCACTAAAAGTTTTTTTTAAACTCTGATCTGCAACTACAATAAAAGTATAAAAGAAAATATATACAAGCATACATAAAAATGTATATATTTAATGCCATTGTTATTCAATGTTTGCAAATTTTAGTATTCACAATGGAGGCACATTCCACGGTATCGGCAAGGGATCACTTGTATCTAAACTGTTTATAGAGGCTAACTGTTCATGGCGGCGTTGTCTCTATCTTATAAATTAGCATTTTACTATTATTAAACTATAAAACGCTTCATGGTGGCTTAACTTTAGGTACCTTGTTTTAGAAATGGACTATTTAAGTGGTGTTACAATGGGAGTCCCATAAAGAAAGGTACAGTTATGTAACTTGTAGGCTTACAACTTAATAACATTACCTGCTCTTGAAAATCCCACTGGAGTGAGGCGTCAACTCCATGGACATAGAAAAACTTTGGCTTTATAAAACCTCACAGGCTTTGTTTCAAGTTTTCCTTCTGTTCCAATGATGTTATACTTCTTGAATCACTCTTAATCGACTTTTGACACATACGGGACAAGAGCGCTTAGTGACAATGTGTATACAGTCTTACAGGCAAAAATATGTTGTTATCAGCATGAGGCCAGACAGAATAACAGCGCTGTAACCTACCGCATTAGCTGCAGCATGATGCTGAGACTAGTCTTAGTTTTGAACCTCACGTGACTTATGCACCTACTTCTGTTAAACTTCCTTAGTATGTGTAAGTGTATGTATAGTTATAAGACATATAAGGAACAAAAATTAAACTTATTTTATTTAGATATCCCAGGAACAGTGTTGGTCTACTACACGGCCTTCATTTTGATTTAGAGAGTATTCTCACACAACCTGACAAAAAATTCGCCCGACTTATAAATTGTTGCTGTCTTATTGATATATTTATTCCGTGTTCACTTAATCTTTCGTCATGCTCATAAATTATACTTTTGTGTATATACTTACGTTCTATTTATCTTTTAGGCATGAAAACGTGTCGTACTGTGCTATTTAAGATTAGTTTAAAGATATCGTGAAGGTTATACATGTAAATAATTTGTTCCGTGTGGTGGTCGACTAAGAACACATTCTGTTGCTTAGGACCTCACAACTACTTTTATACTAGTGCCTATCAGGTTCATGTTAAAAAAGACAACTCTGCTCTAGGGATCATGCCCTGAGTCACGGGTCCTTGTACAGACATCAAATTAAAGTATACAAAGAATAGCAAGTCCCAATACAACAACCTGCGATCTCGTTGCCGGCAGTTGCGTGCATGACCGCTTTGCCATTGAAGTAAAACTATTTAGACCACGTGTGGTAGAAGTCAAAAGCCTAAATGCCCCGCTAAAAGCAAGGTCGGGAAATTTCACATTGAATACTATGCATTAAATTAAAAGATGTATAATATTATGTAAACAGATGCTCAATGTCACAAAAAGCTATCACTATCAAATACCTATATAAACAAGTCTAACTAGATATACAGAATAATATGTACTTAAAATAAACTTCTTATGTCACTGAGGTCAAGTGCAGAATACGTAATAAGGCTAGAATAAAAAAGTTACTGTTTAAAATACATTTAATAACATAGCATAAAGCAAACAAATAAAATGAATTACTCCTGAGTCAGAATGCTATCAAAATCGGTTCTCTATCTTGTCTCATAATTTTTTTATCCATAATCTAAGGTGTCATAACATTTTGTGTCCGAATGATGATTCGGACATGAATTTAGGGCTAGCTACCATTCGGACACATGATGATGTGTCCGAATGGTAGCTAGCCCTAAATTCATGTCTTATAATATCACTTGTCCGAAAACCTAAATCCATAAACATAACATGACCTAATTTTTTTTGCTATAACCATCACAATCTATAATATTTAAAAAACATAAATGCCATATTCTAGTTTTACATAATAAAATGTTTCTGGCACTCGCCGGCCGCTGCCGCGGCACGATCGCTCGACTCGTTGTGGTCACCATACTAACCTAACCTAACCAACTGTTACTGACTTTTGCCCTAATGTTTTATTTTAGGACATGTGACTTTATAGCAAGAAAAAATAGGATATGTAATATTATAGGTAAAGACGATTAGGTAATATACGATTTCGTATACGCTAACATTATGGAAAGTGATGATTATAGTAAACTTGTTTCGGATTATGATTTTCGGACGATCGATATTCGGAGAAGAAAGGGACTACCATCAAAATCATAACAGGATATCGATGTCAAACTGCAAAGAAGGGCAAGCAGGCCCACTAATAATACTACGCTGACTTTACAGATTTGTACAGGGTTTGCCGTTTTTCGAAGAAATAATATTTTGTGGAAATTTTGTTTGCCGACTCTCACAACAACTTCTTTCTTATTACGCCGCTAAGGCTTGAATCACTATCTGACTTGTAAACACCTTGGCAGAAAACAGGTGGCCTTATAGATTGACGCAATAAAGATGTTATAATATGCTTTCTTCACATTTTACAATTTTTTTCCAGATCTCTATCGTTTGGGTATTTTCGATACATTCAATAAAAAAATTAAAAATAAATATTTTATTTATAAAGACTTATTTAAACAAGTTATGTATATAATCAATTAAACTATATATTTTATTAATAAATGATTACATAACGATTAAATACGAATAACTAGTTATACAAGAAAAATGAATACGTAATGTAACATCCTTTTATCGGCGATTGTAATATTGATTATAAAGTAATATTACAGAACTTGATTTCCATAATAATACAAAGTAGTTAAAATTAATTCCTGTAGTTTTGTATTATTAAATAAGAAATACGATTAAGTATAATAATAGTATTATAATAATAGCCCCTAGCGTCAATTCTGCTGCAGTTGATATAAACAACCCTTGCATGGTCATTGACCTAACTCAAGATAGTACGCCTGTCAAAGTAAACTCAAACTTTAAATATATCAAATGCAGTAAGAATAAACTTAAAAAGTACATTAGAGTTAAAAGATATATTACTAAAACTAAAAGATTGATTCATAAGCATAAATTTTTTATTGACAGTATGAATTTAAATAGGCAAAGATTGCAACTCATTGACCAAATCAGTATGTACTCCTTGGAGTTGGACAACATGTCATCTCAATATTTGCAAGATACACAGGCACTGCAATGTGATGTTGACCGGCTTCAGGAACAACTGAATACATTATCTTATAAGTATAGCTTAACAGAAAAACAAAGTAAGGAACAGGTGTTAGCTATTGGGAGGCTTGTTAGTTCATGTAACTGTCGGAATGACTCATTGTCAATGATTAGCCTGAATCAATCAGTAACCTCCCATGATGATATATCCTTTTCCTCACTTACACATAATACACTTACACATAATACATGTATCAATGTAGGTAATTCAAATAAACCTGTTATAAAACACACAAAAAATAACAATAAATTTATAATGTTTTGTGATGAAATTGGAAAAGGCTTAGGTTCTTTATTACATGCTTCTGAGCAAGGTTTTAGTAATATGTGTCAGCCTCAATTAGGATATAGTGATATATTAGACAAAATATCAAAATTGAGTTTTGATAAGGAAACCACATTAGTCCTATTTAGTGGACATAGGGGCAATTTAAATAAGCAATCATTTTTAAACTACTTTGAACAACTAACTAAACTGGATGTTGAAAAAATAATCTTGTTTACTCTACCTTACTGCAAAGGGTTGTCACAAGCAGAAAATAATATTAGATATAAGCTTAATATTATGATGCACAATTTAACTTGTAAAATTAATGGAGAACATATAAATAAATTTCATATGATCGACTCTAATATGCTTGTTAGAACTAACTTCTTTTCAAAAAAAGATAGATATTACCTGTCTCTGTATAGTAGGAGACAAATAGCATCATCGCTGTCATACATTTTTAAAATGACAGCCAATCCATTGGTTACATTAGATTGTAAGTTGACTGCTCCTATAGAGCAACCCTTAGCTTTTAATCAGACTGCTTCTATAGAGCAACCCCTAGTATTTAAGTTGACCGCTCCTATAGAGCAAACCCTAGCTTGTAAGTTAGTAGCTCCTATGGAGCCCACCTTAGATTGTAAGTTGACTGCTCCTATAGAGCAAAACCTAGATATTAAGTTGACTGCTCCTATAGAGCAAACCCTAGCTTGTAAGTTAGTAGCTCCTATGGAGCCCACCCTAGATTTTAAGTTGACTGCTCCTATAGAGCAATCCCTAGATTATAAGATTACAACTACACAACAAAAGGATTTAAACTAAACAGTGAGACAAAAGAGTATACCTCTTGCTCACCTCTAGGTAATGCAAAGAATGTCAATCAATTAAATCTGGTTCATCAAAACATTCAGGGCATGTTAGGTAAAACATTAGAAATCGAGTTATTTATTAATAGTAACAACATTGACATCCTTTGTATTACTGAGCATTGGTTAAGAAGTGGCCAATACATGTTTAATTTTGATAATCACCAGATAGGCAGTTCATTCAACAGAGAGCATGCAATACGAGGTGGCTCATTGATAATTTTGAACAAAAAATTTAAATATAAAGAACGACTTGATATTGTTAATCTCTCGGTTGAACGTTCTGTTGAGATAGCCTGTGTAGAGTTGAAGCATTTTATTGTATTAAGTGTGTACAGACCCCCTTCGGGTATGTATGATTGCTTTGAGAGAGTTATGGAGGATGTCTTAGATAAGGTAACCAAGTCTAAGAAATATGTAATGGTTTGTGGGGATTTTAATATTGATTTACTGGTAACAGGGAATGAAACCCCAGAAAGGGTATCTAAATACTTAGCTCTTTTTCAATCTTTTAATCTGAAAAATGTATTTTTGGAGCCCACTCGTATAACTGAAACAACAGCAAGATGTATTGATAATGTATTTATTAATTTTCTAATTACTGATAAATTAATAATTAATAAGCTTCAGTCAGACCACACTGGTCAGCAAATTACATTTTTAAATAGAAGGGAACAAAATGTATCTAAGAACATTGTTGTTATACCTAAAACTGCGCATAGAATTGAATGTTTTAAAAACAAAATTGAGTTAGCCTTTAGTTCCACACCAATTATCAGTGCGGATGATAGTGTAAACACTTTATTTGATAATTTTTTTACTACTTACTGTAATGTGTTTAAATCAGTTTTTATTCCAAAAACAATATTAATTAAAGGCAACGCCACATTCAGTGAATGGGCAACAGTAGGATTACATAAGAGTAGAATACGGCTTTATGAACTTTATGAAGAAAGGAACTATAATTTTAGTGATACATTTCAGAGTTATGTTAAAAATTATTCAAAATTATTTAGGAAGCTTTGTAAGGTAGCTAAATCACGTTTTCTGAGTTCAAGAATTAAAAACAGTAATGATAAGATTAAGACCATATGGAATATTATCAATAGTGAGACAGGCAAAGTAGTCAACCGCGACATTGAGTACAACTTAAACATCAATAACTCAACAATCACATCAGATGTAGAAGTCGCCACTGCTTTTGAAAAATTTTTCACAGATATTCCAATTACTACTACTCAATCTTTGAACTCTTCACCTATAAACGCAGAATTAATTTTAAAGGATAACGTACCGATTTTCAACAATGATTTTGAATTTGAACATGTTACTCCTTTTGATATAATTAAAGCTTTTAATACCATTAATGTAAAAAAGACAGCAGATTTATGGGATAATTCTGTAGTTATTACTAAGCATATTATTTACTCAGTTGCAACGCATTTAGCTCTTATATTTAATCATTCGATAGATAGTGGTGTGTTTCCTGATTTAATGAAATCCAGTAAAATTGTTCCTTTATATAAATCTGGCTGTACATCAGACCCAACTAACTTTAGACCGATTTCAGTACTGCCAACTTTCAGTAAAATTTTTGAAAAACTTATTGCAGACCAACTGCAAACATATTTAAATAGATACAGAATTTTACATATTAAACAATTTGGTTTTACAAGGGGTCGCTCCACAACCGATGCTGGTGTGGAGCTTGTAAAACATATATATGACGCCTGGGAGAAGTCTTACGATGCTTTAGGTATTTTCTGTGACTTGTCCAAGGCTTTCGACTGTGTCGATCATGATACACTTTTACGGAAACTACATCACTATGGTTTAGGTAAACTTGGATTAGATCTTTTCACGTCTTACTTAAATAACAGAATACAAAGAGTTAATATTAATGGAAAATTATCTCCAGGATCTGTCGTAAAAATGGGCGTTCCGCAAGGTTCCATACTTGGACCCCTTTTGTTTCTCATCTATATAAATGATTTACCACATCTAGTTAAAGATCAACATGAGATAGTTTTGTTTGCCGATGACACTTCGCTTTTATTTAAAGTGAAACGACAACAGACTAGCACTGACGAAGTGAACTTGGCTATCTCTAAAGTTGTTCGTTGGTTTGACATTAATAACTTGCTCCTTAATAGCCGCAAAACCAAATGTGTTAGATTTATAACGCCGAATGTACAAGAAGTAAAATCCACAATAAGAGTTAAGGAGGATCAGGTAGACCTTGTGGACACTACAAAATTTCTTGGTATAACACTAGATTCTAAGCTTCAGTGGGGCCCACATATTAGGACATTGGTAAAGAGACTAAGTTCTGCAGCTTATGCCGTTAGGAAAATTCGAGAACTGACAGACATAGAAACTGCTAGATTAGTATATTTTAGTTATTTTCACAGCATAATGTCATACGGTATTTTACTATGGGGACATGCTGCCGACATTCATTCTATCTTTGTGCTGCAGAAGAGAGCTATTCGTGCAATTTATAATTTAGGTAGGAGACAATCACTTCAAGAAAAATTTAAAGAAATCAATATATTAACTGTAGCAAGTCAATACATTTATGAAAACATAATTTATGTTCATAAAAATAAAGACCAATTTGTCAAAAGAAGTGATGTCCATAGTATAAATACTAGAAATAAAGATAGACTTATTCATCCGTATTCTAGGCTCCAAAAAATACATAGTTCATTTCAGGGTCAATGTGTCCGATTTTATAATAAAATTCCGAAAGATATTCAAGATCTAAGTTTTAATAAATTTAAGAATGTAGTCAAACAAAAACTTATCGTAAAGGGATATTATACTATCCTAGACTACACGAAAGACAAAAAGGCTTGGGATTAACTGCTTCTGTTCCCCAGGCTGTCTCAAATAATGCAAGTTTATGCACTTTTTTTATTTATGTGTGCTACTTGTGCTAATTGTTTTATCTCTAAGTTCTTATTGTATTATTGTATCCTTTCTATCTTTTTTTCTGTCTTCCTTGTTCTCATGCTTGTCTTCTATTTTTCTTTTCTTTGATTATTATTTTTTATGATGTATAAATGGTGTATTATCCTGTCTGGTACTGTCAAATATTTTGATTGGGTATATGATTTATGTAAAAAAAAAATGTAAACACAACTGAATTTTAAAAGAGTTGCCATGAGTTTCTTTGCCAGATTTCTTCTCATTGGCCCTACCATTTGGAAACTGGAATTTATAGATCAACACAGACAGACAAGTAGATTCGAGTAGTAGATTGGTTTTATTTCTCTCCTTTAATTTACATTTGACAATACAACGCGGCTTTTTTAGTGCTGTAGCGTTTGTCTGTGTCGATCTATAATTTTAATTGTAGCTTCAATTTTAAGTAAACGACGATTTCAAACAATTTGTAATAAATTTTATGAAATAAAGTATTTTGAAATTTGAAATTTGAAATTTAGTAATTAAGTAATAAATTAAAAAAATATAGTAATTAATTAGGCAAGCATGTCCTGTCACCCGTAGATTCTTCTATCTTCTAAAACTTACCTGTTTTTATTTTGAAGCGCACCTGACCGCTACTTTTGTGTATTTCTTTTTTTGAATGTTATTCTATAACTTGAAAAATAAGTCAAAGAAAATCTAGCCAAAAATATATAAAACTACTTTTTGCCCGCGGATGTGCTCGCGTTAAATTCGAGGTAGCACTGTTCCGCTTTCCCGGACACAGAAGAAAAAAAAAGTTGCCTATGTTACTCTCCATCCTTTCAACTATCTCCACTTAATCAGGTCAATTCGTTGCTCCGTTTTGCCGTGAATGAAAGGAAAGACAAACAGACACAAATCTTGTAAAAGTGATAAGTACGCCTTAGTTAATAAAATAAAGCTTATAAACCTTTCAACACAGTGCATCGGTACTATGTAAGCAACTGTGTGTGAAATACACCTCGCACTTAATTCACATGAAACGTAACAAAGTTAAAGAATTCATATTACAATTAATTACGAATATAATACATCGTCAGTACTTAAACGCCATTAATTCTACTCAAACTGCAATACATAGCTTGGCCAATCAGTCATAAAGATGATTACACGCGCTAAGCTACTGGCGTATGTCGTAGTAAGATAGATAAATCCGTAATATAGTTATATGCCTGGGGATATAGTTAAATACCGTAACAGTAGTTACGACAGCGGTTCAATATTATCTTACTAGGGAAGTACAATACGATAGCAATCTAGTGAAATGTTTGAAGAACTTTATAAATAGCTAATAAATCTGCCATAGAATCAAATAAAATAATAACTTCATTTTAACCTATGGACGTCAACTGCTGGATACAGGCCTCCTTCAAACATTTCCACCCGGCGCAGTTATGTGCCATCCTCATCCATCGGCTTCTCGCCGCGCCGTCCTAGCTAGTTCGTCGGTCCACCTTGTGAGGGTCTCAGGAATATAATATTATATTTGTTAAAAAAGAACTTGATTTGAAATTATTACAAAATCAGATTACAAGAATGATTGAATCGATGTCGTATAACTACTTGATATCCCTAGGTAGTTATCCACATTCCTTATTTATCAATCTGACTGCGACGTAAACACGCTGAGTAGTTACGTCGCACGCGCGTAGTGGGAGGATGCGCGCACGCCGCTACGTCTGCATTAGCGCGCACGTGGGATGCGCGGTAACACCTGTCGTTTTATTTACTTCATCAAATAACTAAAGTCGTGTAGCTCGTAAATTTTGAACTAAATAAGGTTAGTGCTTCTTCTTTTTTTTTTATTGTGTTCGGAAAATCGTAGTTTAATAAATTAATTAATGTTTATATTTGTGAAATGTTTCTTTTAAAGTATTATTATTTTAGTGTATTAGTGACCTTTGACAATTCATATAATTTTATATTGTTGCATTAATGAATTATGAAATATATCTAAAGAGTCTTGAATTATGATAATAATTTTAATTATTTTTAATTGAATATAAAAAATCTAATAAAATTACCGACTCGTCAGCGCATAATACTAATTATAATACGCATTTAAATCAAGAAGTTACATTGTCCTGCGGACACAAACTCATCATATTTCATACAGATAAAATTAATGAAAAGTTGAGATATCTCTATTTTAATTATTTACAAAATAATAGTTAACAGATAATAAAATGCTTATAAAACAACAGTAATAAGTTAGTTATACATTACTTAATATAAGTGCAAGAAAAGCAGAAGAAAGTATAAACAATACAACACGTAAATAATATATTGCTCTACATTTTAGGAGAAGTTTATCTTAATAAACAATCTCAGTAAGTGAGAGTGTAGATGTACAATTTACATATTGTATTATGTTGTCTAGTGTAAGCTAATATAATATTACACTTGGATGCACTTGACGGATCTTTGAGAACAATTCAATGTACAGTCGAATACATAAAGTGTTATGTCAGTTTCGCTATCATTATAAATATTGCTTAGATAGATATTGTAACTTGTGATTGCCACAGTAACAATATAAGCGTGTCACCAGGCATAAGTATAGCTTATTCTCAAGGACTAAAATTCTAGTAATGATCCGCAACCAATTCAATCCGCAACGGTGGCGCCGTAGTCTCAATAGTAGCTGCCGTGCAAGAAGTTGATGTTTCGAATCGATAATTATTTGTGCGATCCACAAGATTTCATCCTGAGTCTGGATGTTCTTTATGTCCGATGTCTGTTTGTAGCACTCTCGGCAACACAGAGCACGATGCCTAGTGCAAGAGTTGTCTTTAATAAAATAATTACTTGACTTAACCTTTAACCTAATTATAGGTATCAACTAGTTTAGTCAACATGCTTAGTTTACAAACATGGCTGTGAAAGCTCGTCTCCATAATGGATCATTTATAAGCGGATATATAAAATATATTATCTACTATATAAAAATAAGTCGGGTTTTCCTTCCTGACGCTATAACTCCAGAACGCACGAACCGATTTTCACGGTTTTGCATTCGTTGGAAAGGTCTCGGGCTCCGTGAGGTTTATAGCATAGAAAATTCAGGAAAAGATTCAACAGAAAAGCGGGAAAGTAAGCCCCGTGCAAAGCCGGGTTGGGCCGCTAGTTATGTATGAAAATAGAGTGCTGTTTTCGCTTGTTTTTAATGTTAACAGAGTATTGTTGTACCTTCCTTCCAACTTCACTGGTTTAACAAGAGTGAATCGAGTTTATTTTCTTTTTACACTACAAGGTGGTTTAGCTTAGAGTTTTCCCTTTTTGCAAGATTTTCTGTTTGTTACCATTCCCTTTCTTACATTCATTATGTATAAATATACAAATTTCAAAATACTTTGCATATTATTATTTACAATTTAGTTCGTTAATGTATTTGTGCTGGACTGTACATTTATTTACAATAACTATGGACGCGTGCGCATCTAATCTTATTTGCATAACGAAAGCTAAAGCCTCTAGTGAACGTGTCTAATGATAGGCAGGAACACTTTCTGCTTATTGACCATTATTTACTTCCTTGTTTATATACTTTATAGTAACAAGTCAAGCTATACGTCATTCAAAAATGTGTCTTATGACAAAGGGTTAAGGTGTTCGGGGTTTGTTGATGTGTTATGTGCTGTTGACCAAGGTTTACCTACGAGGCTATTTTAGGGAATCGTTTTTTTGTTGTATTTGTACTTTTAATTATGCAAACAATGTCTACCGGAGAAAATTATAATTATTTTTGAGGGCTTCTGAGAGCTTTTGAGATGATTTGTTAACTGGTACCTTTAGCTTTATGTATCATGTAAAATGTTCTAATAATGGCACGTCTACTAGGCCTAGTTTTTGCTATTAATATTGAAGACCTGTCAGTGGACTTTAGTTACAATATACACAATCTTTTGCTAACAAGGTCTAACTAATTAATAATCATCTTATGTAAATATGCATGTTATAATTATATATTTTATTAGGTTAAGACGTTAAATACTTTTTATATAGTGTGCTGATATAGTTACTAATAAACTAAACTTTTTATTGTTAAAATTATATGTAATTAGAAATAAGTAAGAGCGCCTTTTTCGCCAACAAACTGTATTTACAGTTTGGCGATTCTGTTTTCTATGTAAAAACATTGTATATTTATTTGGAAATAAACGAATTAAAAAAAATCTTTGTAGATAGAGATAATTTAAAACAGTGCATAATGTTTAATGTCTATATGTTTATAGCTGTCCTAGTTGACGAAGATTCGTATCATATTATATAACATAGTGAGGATTCTGTCCTTGCTTCACGTGCAGTGATGTCATCTCAATATGCATTCATGAACATTACATAATAGTAATATAGTTATTTATAGTACATGGAGGTATTTAATTATTTAAAAATATAATGTGTTAAAATATTAGCAATTTTTTTGTCTTTAAAAACAATTAATTAAATAAATATTCACATACATCTCTACACAGCGCTATCTGTTCCCAAAGTAAGCTTGGCTTAACCTGCTTGTGTTATGGGTAACAGAACAACAGATATTAATACTTATATACCTTTCTTTTCATAGAAACACTCAGACCAATGCAAACAATCATGTTCATCCACACAAAGATTAGCATTGAGCGGGAATCGAACCCGAGACCTCTGAGTAGCAGCCATGTTATATACCGACTGCGCCACAGAGGTCGTCAATTAAGTAGTCTTAGGAATTATGCACTCTGTTCGGGGACATTTGTACTCACCTTAGATGAAACGTTAATGGACATTGCATTGATTGATTCGTCAATTTTACTGTGTAGAAATATAACCGTTTCACAGGAACCATCCTTATACCGTGACAACCAGGCTATTAAACTATTTTGAGGGTCTACATACAAACAACTTTTTAATATAAAAGTCATCAAAATGAAATATTTATTATTGTTAATTTATTTTATATCCGATGTACTTTATTGTCCCAAAACTCATTGTAAGCCTTTTTTTGTTCTTATTGAACGACTTATAATAACAAATTATTCATGTATGTGTGGACTGAGGGCCCATTTTTTTTTCTGCGGCTTTTTGTAGATTAATCAACAAAAGTGCATAGTTAAAGTTGTTGAAGAGTTTGTTAAACGAATATCAGAGTTTGTTAAGACTTCATTCCAAAGATATAACGCTTTAAGTGGGTCCCTCAGTTCAAACACAAAATCTCCCATAATTAGATAGGTAATGAATTAAACAACAATTTTTTGGTAAAAATCCTTAGTTAAACATGTATAAAAGTATAAAAAGCATTGAAAAGCCTAATATGAGTAGATAATAAAAAATAACAAACGTTTTAAAAGGTCCCTGAGGGCCCACTTGAATTTATCTCATAATTAATAAATTATAGCATGAACATTAAATATTCCTAAGCCAACCATTTGTTAAAAGGGCAAGGATAAATTTAAAATTAAAGAAAGATCACAAACAGTGATAATTATTGTTATTTTTAAGTTTTAAAAGGTCCCTGAGGGACCACTTAAAAACTTAAAAATAACAATAATTATCACTGTTTGTGATCTTTCTTTAATTTAGAATTTATCCTTGCCCTTTTAACAAATGGTTGGCTTAGGAATATTTAATGTTCATGCTATAATTTATTAATTATGAGATAAATTCAAGTGGGCCCTCAGGGATCTTTTAAAACGTTTGTTATTTTTTATTATCTACTCATATTAGGCTTTTCAATGCTTTTTATACTTTTATACATGTTTAACTAAGGATTTTTAACAAAAAATTGTTGTTTAATTCATTACCTATCTAATTATGGGAGATTTTGTGTTTGAACTGAGGGACCCACTTAAAGCGATATATCTTTTGAATAAAGTCTTAACAAACTCTGATATTCGTTTAACAAACTCTTTAACAACTTTAACTATGCACTTTTGTTGATTAATCTGCAAAAAACCGCAAAAAAAAAATGGGCCCTCAGTCCACACATACATAATTATTCAAAGCTTTATAAAGTATTTCTCAATCACCTAAAATCTACGAGTTTGAAGATATTTTATTTATATGTTATTTAAAAAATAACCCAGTTTAAATTGCGACATTATTTAGCAAACTAGGTGGTATATAACATACGTCTTCCGATACACATACATTACAAACCAGTTTTATTCAATACATTTAAACAAATAGTTTTGTTTCAAACTGTTGTTGTGTTTCACCGCCCACTCATTTCCTGAAAGTCTTTTTGTTCTGTTAGATTAAGATCGCTGATAGTGTTAAACAAGTTTATTAAATATTCATTAGGACTAGATTTGGTAACAGTAGCATGTATTATCGAATATCTATAATTAAAGTTGATTAAAATCTTTATCGAGAGTAGCAAGTTCCTTGGATACATTATTCTCTGAGCTTCAATATTGTCGTCTCCGAAATTTTTAGATGTGTTTTGTATTTATATTCATAAATCTTACTTTAATAAATCAATACTAAGACCTAAATGTAACGACTAAATAGTATCCTTCTAATATTTTCCGTTTCGTTGGCCTTCTCTTTAGTGCAGAAGTGATACTTGGTCTCCTGGTGGTTCATGACAAGTTTTACTTATTTTGTTTTCGTAGAGGTATTATTTGCAAACTTGTATGCTCTATGTTTGTTATGAAAACTATATTTGTAAAGAACAAAGAAAATGATTAATGTAATTAATTTTATCTTAATTATGTCTAGTTGAATATAATATAGTTACGGCAGAATGTCTTTGTATGCTCCACTACAGGGGCTTACTCCGGTTATGAAGAGAGTCTTGCCGTTCCCATGTCATTGGTACCGGTGGTAACATTGTGTCACCACACCAACATGACCCACTAATCCCAGCAACATAATCGCATTAAAACAAAAAACCACAATTCCAATGTCATTCGCGTGAACATGAATAATAGCATGCTCAAAACAAACACAGCTATTAATAATGGTGTGCAATTTGTCAAGTTTTTTGTTAAAAACAATTTATTTAATAACACTTTGTTCCGAAACCTATTTTTCACTGTCCTAGTAGACAAGCCTCTTAATCATGATGACAATTTTGCATAAATGATAAACATTTAAAATGTACACTAACACGTGAACAAAGAAAATAGTTAAGGCTAGCGATTATTTAAACTGAATTGTCTTATATTCAGTATACTATTAACATGTTTAGGTTTTTAAATAATTAATAAAAATAATTCAATACAACGCGACATGAAAGATTAAAAGTTAGCAGAAAAAACAATAAAAATTATTCCCTAACTCTACTACTCTTAAGTTTTTTTTATATCGATTTAAATATCTAATTCTATTTATTAAATTTATGTTTATGA
Source organism: Schrankia costaestrigalis (assembly GCA_905475405.1). Classification (NCBI taxonomy): domain Eukaryota; kingdom Metazoa; phylum Arthropoda; class Insecta; order Lepidoptera; family Erebidae; genus Schrankia; species Schrankia costaestrigalis. Next base: position 1,160,834 of record FR997827.1, read on the forward strand.
ACGTATGTAATGCTAAACAGAAATTGTTTGTACTCTTAGGATCGATCAATCATGGGACAACATTACTAAAACACTTATATACTTTTAGTGTTGCAATAGTCACTGCTTAAAGTAACATCAAAAGAGGTTTAATGTATTATGAGTATAATAAATTATATCGAGTTATAAACTAGTACATAATGTTACGTATACTGACACGAGTAGGTCGTAGAACTGGTTGAATTAGGTAAAACGTTAGAATGGTCATTCGTTATCAAATAAATAGCGACATCCTATATTTACATATTTTCTACGCATTATATCAAGGACGCCGACTTATTTAGTTTTCTTTTTTGTTTTTTAATAGATTTTATGTCTTAGTTTAAATGTTTTATGATTCTGCATTTAATTTAATTGAAAATCTTATGTATCAGCTATGTAACTTTGGTATAAAGAGCTACTGCTTCATATTATAAGTAAATGTATAAATGTTCAAATATAGTTCTAGTATTTTGTATGTGTCTATTGTTTGATTTGTATAACATTGTCTAGATAATCATTGTAAGTTTAGGTCAAAAGATTCACTCTTCAGCCCTATAAGCAAGTTTTATCTATAACCGTTCGTTTATATTTAAGAAAAATAATACCTCCTTAACTAACAGACAACAAAATACTACTCCGTTATAATTTTTCGCAACAAACAAGTATTATGTGCACTCTGCATCACATTTTAATCGAGGTTGCACAAACTAGCAGTAATTTCATACACTGTAAACTATAGGTAACTTACTAGACATTGTAGAGTTGTTGGTAAAATTGCCTAAAAAATAGAGTTACTTAATAAACCAAACAAGAATTTGAATTAGTCAAGAGTGTAATACTAAACATTTATGCAAATACAAGCGAATTAAGAACCTACTCCTTTTTTGGAATCTGGTAGTTCTCATAACATGTGAATGTTTCGAAGAACATTTCAATGAGAAGCTTAATAAAGAGGTAATAATCAAATTTTGTTTGTTTGGCAAACACATGATAATTGTAACTTTTTGTATGATTTCATACATAAGACGAGGTGTAGCAAAGAGTTACGTAACGGAACAACATATAAACTGTATATATGCAAAATGATCTCACCCTTTATACATGTGTGTTTCTAATTATGGTATTACTTGTGATTTATCTTCATGGGTTAGTTTATAATGTTTGTTCCATTATTTTACTGCCTCATAGGCAGGGTATCGCGGTATAGGTGCAAAAAGCCTTATTTTATTGGTTTAAAGTAGAAGACGAACAAGCAGCTTTATTGATATTTAGTGGTCAGCAATGCCAAACCACTGCCTACAAGTTCTTAAGTCACAAGTTAAGTCTTATAGGTCTGTAATGACGCTAGTTGTTTGATACTTGCTTAGAGACCTAAAACTTGAAAATATTCTTGGCCTCCAATGTATTCAAATATAACTTCATATTCAAGTTACCATCAATTCGTGTTAGTAAGTTTCAGAGGCCTATTAAATCGTATTTTCTTATAAATATTAGGTAATATATCTGAATGGATTTAATAACAATAACAATTTATATTTAAAAAGTAAGTAAAACATAAAACATTGTCTTCATGCAAGAATGTATTATAACCGTTACATAATACTAAATAAAACTGCATATTTTAACGTAAACATGCATTTCGTGGCTCGTAAACTTCGTGCAGGTTATGAATAAGAATATTGAGATAAGCCATTTTGGTTTTTCTTTTTTATTTGACGACCTGATAGTGTGGATACACTTATTGCGATATTCTAGCTACAAATTATATCCCCGCACATTTCAAACATTTGTGACTATGAACTTGGCAGTTCGATCAGGTCGTATTTCACCTTAGTCACCTTTTATAACACCTTCGGACTATACTGTTCGGAGAAGATTGTAGCTAGTTTACATTAAAGCTAAGAAAGCAGCTTTCGTTCCCACATGATTTTTTAGTCAACTGTCATAGGTAAACCTAGAGTCCGATGAGAGACATTGATTGCCTAAATGCCGCTCCAATCTCTAATCCGCGGTGCCGTTCAGGGGTCCCTTAATATGTAACTAAAAGGGGAGGTATAACGCGTGATTGGTTGTTCAATATTATTTAATTTTAGGTTACCAACTGTTTATTATAAAACAATCACAGCAAGGAACCCATAACATTACGCTGGCTTCACGTATTCTTACTTGTATCCCTTGTGAGTCGTTCCTAATTACTAATCGCGGTGCACTCCGTTACATTATAATTCTTATCAAGTACCCCTTCATTCACACTTCAACGCTAAATATTCAGTAGCTCCTTATATTCGGACAACACCATAAAATACTATACGTTTTATTATTTACGGTTGTCGAAACCAATTTATTTTAGTGTCACAATGTGTAATAATAAAATTTATTATGATCAGGTGTAAATTGGTCCTAATTTCTTTATTTTAATGTGACAAAAATATTTTGATGTTTCCGGGAAGTGTTTTAATGGATATCGCTTAATTAAGAAGCGAAAGTTGTTATTTTTTTGCTATTAATATCGTCATCGAAGGCTGTTTAGAAAAGTATGGATATTGGCATTTATTTGGTGAAGAAGTAAGAATACACAAAGTGAGCATTCGATTTTGTTTTTTAGTTGTCGTTTCTTATAATTATTCTCTTCCCCTTAATTGGTATAAGGCTCACCATAGCTAGGAAAGATATAACTTTTCTGATCACTAGACAAGTGAAATCCCTGCAGTGGAACTTCAAAGGTTGTTACCAAAGTCAAGCTTTATTTTTAAAGTATCGTAAGTGTTTTAGCGTTATAATATTTAATTATAAAACAGTTATACTTAATAGGAGGTTGCTTAGTTCAGTGATAATTAACTACAGATTAACAGATAAAATAGCAGACTGTCGCGACAATAGTTGTTTTTTTATAACGGTCCGTAGTTTAACCTAGCAGTGACGTGATTTGAAGTTAGATAACTCTATGTTAAGTTACTAGAGCTGCTTTAATAAGACAAGAATAATACTTAGTCAAGAGGTATTTGAGTCTAATCATCACTCCCCTGCCCTTATCCCAATTTTCTTTTTGGTGTCGGTGCAGCATGTCTGCTTCTTCCACATGCTGCTAAAAGTTTTGCACAGCGAGGTATTTGAGACTAAGTGACTAGATATTTAGATAACTCTAACAAATATATAGCTTAACTAAATTCATAACTACTGTCCGCTGCCTTCACTTCTGGAGTGACGCTTTCTATCAGCTTCAATACAGGGATATTATCAAGTTTTTAACGTTTACTTATTGTAAACAAACTTAGTAAGCCTAACTTTTTCACTTAATATAAACTTTAGTGTTTATGACCTAAATGGTTAATGAACTTAATTATATTTTACATGAATTATTAAAAAAAAATGTTAAACGTTATATCTTAAACAAATTTTGAGATTCGCTTACAATCAATCTTCTTGCTGTTAATTATGACAGAGTCTAATTATATTAATTGATTTTTTTTAACACATTCATCACACAGCTCTACTTATGTCATTTACGAAATTAGCGGTAGTTAAGCAATTACTATTTTTTTAACTTCATAAAATTTTCCTTAAATCGTCTGAAACCTACCTACTTAAATAAAAAAAAATATATAATTTTTACTTTGAACAATATTTGTTACATATTAAACAGTAACAAAGAATTTTCTTCTAATAAAGCTATTTATATTCAACAAGTGTTATGAGTTATTAAGCAAATGCTTTATTTTACAACTACTTCCCCAATAAATGTTAACGCATTGTGAATGCAGTAGATGTGTACACACAGCAACACATCAAGTTAAACATTTTCATTTGAAATTGTGTCTTATTTCAAGGTGTTAAGGTACATGAGTGTCTAGCTTGATTAGTTGCTGTGTGTACAAGTATGTTGTTGCCTATGAATTAATTTTTATTATTGATGCCATAAATGTTAGACACGGGTACAAGTTAATGTGCAAGCTAGTGTAATGTTACGTCATTATTGTATTTAAAAGTGCATTAAAAGAAATGTTAAAATTAACTGCTATTCTTACGGTTTACTATTAGTTTGTTTTTTTTTTCGGCGTAGTGGTGGAGTAAAGGTACGCAGTAGTACGAACACGTTCCTTAAATATTGTAAAATGTCGCTGATATTGTCAAGTTTTCTTTCTAATGTTAAAACATTAGAAAGAAAACTGTTTCAAATCCTGTACCAATCTGTCTGGGTAGCACTAGTTGAATTGTACAAGTTTCGATCCATTACTAATGCAGGTCCCATTTGGACACTTATTGGAACAATAAAGGGTTGTTGCGATATAGTATTTCTATAAAGATTTATTTATTTTACCATCTGCTCAAGCCAACATGTGCTCAAATCAACAACGCTCAAATAAATAACGTTGCTCTACCAAATTAAATTATCTATTCATCTTAAATTCTCGTTTAGATATTTAACCAACTTAAAAAATGACAGAATTACCAATACTGTCGATGACAAAACTGTTGTCAGTATACAAATATTTCGACATAAGTATAACGCCACGCCGACACGACACGGCGGTGGCCACCGACACACCTGTACAAGCACGAGGTATTTGCATACGCACTGATCAGCCATGACTGTTCTGTTCTACATTGTGAATATTGAACCATCCATGAGTGACGATGCTTTTTGTATTGGGAAATAGGTATTGGTATTTTGTAATGTTTGCCTTTAAATATTTATTTGTTGGAAAAATATTGCTAATTAAGAATATCTCAAGAATTTTGTGGCGCTCAGAGTTACTTGTTCAACATAATATTATGTTATTTAGCTAAGTACTTTAATATTTTATCCAGTAATTTGTAAGTTTATACTTAGCTAGGTTTTAAATTTGTTACCTATTTCTCTAGACATTATTATAGTAAAATTCTTAATAAAGGGCTGTGTATTTAGGCCGTATGCAGCATCATTGTTATCCATATAACGTTGCTGAGTTTTATGAGCGGTGTCTAACCCTTATCATCAGATGAACCCATGCTTGACCACCACTAGCAATGACAAAAAATTTGCTAAAAAAAACTTAAAATCATTTTTTTGATACCAAAGAGATAAAAAGAGTTAGTGACATTTTGTATACCTTGTCTGTCAGTCCACATACTTTTTTACCTACATATCCAACTTTTACAAAACAACGTTCTATTAATAAACAAGCCCTTCTTTGTAACAGTGTGTATTGTCACCACTATTGGACACAAATATTTCCTCCGCGTCCATGTTTAGTTAACTTTCGATGCCGAGGCTACCGTCCATTGTCAAACTGTTAAGGAGCGGCCTTGAATCAGCCACACTGTCGTCGAATGCCTGTACAGAATTATAATAATACTTCTAACATATACACTTAAATAACGTTATTGGGTTTTCAATCAGGGCTAACAACAATTAGGTCCTAAGACACTAATAGAGCCTTAAAGACTCAATTCAGACATAGGCCTTCCCACCGGTTAAGAATAAAAACATAGCCTGTTAATTGACAAGCACTGAACAAACAGATTAATTATAGACCGGGTATCCGTAGGGAACATTTCTTACATGTAGTGGCACAACCTAACCGTAGGTATTATTTTGCGTACCCCCATAAATAACCCAAGCATGCTATGATATGATAATAGGCATCATGATCATAATTATTGACCTGGACATAAGTGTTAAAAAAACAAACGCCTACAGTACACAAAACGCGCATCCTGTAACTCATTAACATCAGTGGCATATTTATTGTTTAATCAGATAGATTCTTTATTATCTAGTTATATCTAGACGAGCTGTAATAACATCTATCGATCGTAGATAATGTTTTAATTTACGATTATTTGTTATTGTATGTGCATGTAATATATCTAGCTAGTCAACCTTGACCAATCATAAAAGGAAAATGAAAACTAAGTTGTAATGAACAAAGAAAACTATATGTGGTTAATTATGTCTGGTTTTTAAGGACAGCTTGGTCATAATATGCATAGGTATGCATCTATAAACAAACAACTGTGACTTGATTTGACTCAATTTTCTGCCAGTTATACATTTTGTGATATTTTTATGCAAATCTAGGTTGAGTTGCCGATAACACAACAAACTAGCTTTGTCAGTCACGCTTATAAAACAATGAGATAACAATATGTACTGAATATGTTAGCTAAGAATTATTTACTAACTGAAGTAAATAACACGAACTAAGATGAGCGTCTACCACACTTTATAGTATAAAACAAAGTCCCTTTCGCTGTCTGTCCGTCCGTATGAATGCTTAAATCTTTAAAACTACGCAACTAATATATAGAGTGATTCAAGAGGAAGGTTAGAATAGAGAAGGTATACAATACATGTATAATAATGTTGCACCCAAGCGGAGCTGGGGCTGGTCGCAAGTACCTACTTGTATACTATATACTAAGCCTTCTGTATGACATTATTACAGAATACACTTTACCGACTCTGTTCTCATTTTCGTAACACATTGCTTAAGTGTTCTGTTTGAAATTAAGTGTATGATGGCAACGTCGAGCATTGTCCTATTGGTGTCTCGTGTTGAGTAACTAATACGCACTTAGTGGACTATTGTTTATGTTTTATGACATTTGGTATGTGATAATGTTATTCGTAATGTCTTCACAGTAGGCCAATGAACGTAGTTAATATCCGAGCATTGAATAGTTGGTGCCATAGAAAAATGGTACTCGTTTTGGTCATGGTAGAACGTCTGTGTTATTGTTTTTTATCTTGTCGCCATATTTATTATTAAGCAGTACCTACAGCACGTAAAATCTCTTAAAAACGTAAAAGTATGTTTCAAAAATAAGACTTCGTGTTTAACTCGTCCTTCGGAACACATCAAACAAGTATATCCGCAAGATTTACCCAGTAACACAAAATTGTATTACAAAGGGAATGCTAAAACGTTTCTTAACAAAGATAAGCGTAACGTTCAACGGTCGCTACAAAATGTAATATTTCAAGTAAATATTTACTGTGGCTTTGCCCTTCCATTGTCATCTTCCATCACGCAAAGACATGACTGTTTGTCAGATGTATTTTGCGTGCCGTATCTTGATGCACGTGATCACATTTAGTTATTCTCGCATTATTTTTCTCTACAACTTAAAAAAGATAATCTTTAAGAGATTAGAGTCTTTTATTGTTAACTACGTGTTCTACGGTGAGATTAATTTGTAATTTACTCAGGAATGAGAGTTTATTTCATGCAGAAAAACATGAATACATTGAGATAATGCTAAAGAGCAGTTTGCTTGTTTGTAAAAGCTGGTCTAAGACAGGGATTAAATTAAATAATACTGTATGTCTTATTTAGAAGATTATAAGCTACTTTTATATAACTGCTTATCGATAAAAAAGGACTGAGCATCAATTAATTAATCAATGTATGATCTTCAAAACATTTTAAGGTCTAAAATAATGTCATGATCCGTGTTTTGATAATAATAAATACAGCCTTGCAAAGTGTTATCAATCTTCAAAAAAATATCTAAAAACTAAACTGTATATTACTTGTTAGCTTATGGATAAAGATAACACTCATTATCCATAAGCATAAATTATCTGGAACTATGGCGTTTATACAATATTAACATGATCAAGATGACTTACTCAATAAGTCGTGATATATTCATAGGCTGTAGAAATGGACCTCATCTAAGTACATACTTTACTTAATGACAAAATTTGTTTAAAAAACAGTAAATACATAGGAATGCTTGTATTTCTTAAGTTTAGTATTCCGTCATCAAATACAAGTCATTGGTAATCCAAAAGCGAGTAGATGGTCAGTTTGCTTCTATCTAATATTTGTTCAACAAACTTTGTATGAAATGAGGACAATAGCAATTAGTTTGGCTCCGTTTACAAACATATTTTATACTAGCTGATGCCCGCGGTATTACCCGCTTAATTGTTATTTTACACCATAAACTACCTATATTCCAAATTTCATCAAAATCCATTTAGTAGTTTTTGCATGAAAGGGTAACAAACATCCATCCATCCTCACAAACTTGCATTTATAATATTAGTAGGATAGGATAAGCAAAGGTGTGTCACTTTAGTGCCTAACAAATAAGGTGAATATTATCTTCACTAAATAAAAAGAAGGAAAACTTGAAATTAAACCCTATACCAATCCGTCTGCAAGCGTGGTATTAGTAGGCCAAGTATCCCTCCGTCAAGGAAGGAGGCCCGTCCCTGTAGTGGGACATTAATGGGCTGTTATGATGAAATAAGTTGACAATTACGAATTTAAGCTCTCTAGATATATCAGACCCACAGCTAAAAAACCGGTCAAGTGCGAGTCTGACTCGCGCACCGAGGGTCCTGTACAAACCTATTTATTTTCCCGCCAAATTGTGGTAACGTCAGGATTCAGCTGTTTAAATACTATTTTTCCCGCCAAAATTCAATGACGTCACGACTTAGCTGTCAAAATATATTTTCCTGCCAAAATTCTGTGACGTCACACCTATCTGTCAAAATTGACAGCTGTCAAAAGTGACAGAGGTATAAAATATTTTCCCGCCAAAATAATATGACGTCACAAATCATCTGTCAAAAATTCTGTGACGTCACGACTCATCTGTCAAAAATTCAATGACGTCACGACTCAACTGTCAAAAAATATTTTCCCGCCAAAATTCTGTGACGTCACGACTCATCTGTCAAAATTCTATGACGTCACGGGTCACGTGACCTATGACGTCACAGGTCACGTGACCTATGACGTCACAGGTCACGTGACACAGCTTTCCCGCCAAAATTCTATGAAATCAAAATATAATATGATTGCTAATAAAAAGTAGCCTATGTTCTTTCTCAGGGTCTAAAGATTGTCTGTACCAAATTTCATCGAAATCCGTTCAGCCGTTTAGGCGTGAAAGAGTAACAGACAGACCGACAGACAGACAGACAGACAGACAGACAGAGTTACTTTCGCATCTATACTATATAATAAAACTGTAGAGAGATCAATTCTGTACATTGAATATATGTTAAAAATTAATATTGGAGGATGAATGGTGATCGATACTAATGCCAAAAATGCAATCAATAAATTTTTTGTCTGTCTGTCTGTCTGTCTGTATGTGTACGCATGGGTCAAAAACTACTGAAGGCATTTTAACCAAACTTGGTACGATTGTAGTCCATACTCCTGGGCAGGTTATAGGCTGTATAACATAACGCTTAGACACATAGGAGCTGAGCAGTGACAAAAAATTTGAAGCAAGTCGGTTGAAAAAACGTGCGTTCGAGCTCTTATCATCGCATACGTTGATCATACGCCAAAAATATGTATTACAAAAATAATGGTCTTTCAAACCGGTGGCGTAAAACCGACTTAGGGACAATCGGTGAATATTATCTTTACGAAATAAAAATGAAGGAAAACTTGAAATTAAACCCTATACCAATCCGACTGGCCAGCGTGGTATTAGTAGGCTAAGTATCCCTCCGTCACGGGAGGAGGCGCGTCCTTGCAGTGGGACATTAATGGGCTGTTATGATGAAATAAGCGATGTCATTTATTTTAACTTACAAATTTGACAACAGATGGCATTGTGCCTGTGACGTCATTTTCAGTATCACGGTGTTATGATTTTCCTTGAAAGAATGACGTTCGCTCATGTCTTTCAGCATAAGTTTAGACGCAGTCATCATAGATCTGTCTTTGTAAAGGTCTGTTTTTGGAAAGGTTTTGGTTCGTTCGTTAATTTTACAATTCGTTTGTAGGTATATCTGTTTGTTATAAGGTTTAAAAAACGATTTTTCAGTAATAAATCGAATTGCGAAGTAAATAACACCGCCACGCGAACGAAGTCGCGGGCACAGCAGCTAGTTTATAATATTAGTATGGATTAGCTGGTGCCTGCGATTTTGATTGCGTATTTTGGACAACTTACACAGTATCTTTATAAATTATGCCTACCTAAAGCCTCTCCGTGTGGTGACGGAGTAAGAATACAATATGTCACCACCCCATCTCATCCCATGGGTGTCGTAGGAACCGACTAAGGGACTATCCGTGAATATTATCATTACGAAAAAAAGGTAAACTTGAAATTAAATCCATAGAATTGAAAGTATACCAGTCCGTCTGGCCAGCGTGGTATTAGTAGGCCAAGTATCCTTCCATTACGGGAGGAGGTCCATCCCTGCAGTGGGACATTAATGGGCTGGTATGATGAAAGCCTATATATTATTTTGAAATAAGTATAAGGTAACATTGTAAAGTTTCATTAAAATCCGCGACTTCTTTTGCGAATTATCAAAAATTCAGTCAATTAAATAATTGTAGCCGGCGCTTGTACACGCTAAGAAAATTTGCCGTGTCTACGCCAGACAAGACAAATCTTCGTGTAGACGTCAAGAATTTTGTCTTTTTCGTACACGAAAACTTTTCTTGTCTTCCGCAGACAAGACAATTCGGAACGTGTACACGTCAGGATTTTTTTCGTACAGTCGTCAGACGGGTAGGGCGCGCAAGTAATAACAAGTGTGATAATCAGTGTGAGTTTCCTTTAGTAAAAATGTTTACTAGAAAGCAAACAAGTATGATACCCTACTACACCGCTCCCCGCCCCTCCGCAACAACGTTCGCCGTGTCTTGTCTTGCGCCGACAAGAAAATTTTCTTATGCATCGCGGGCGCTGTGTACACAGGTCGTGCTTAGAAACGACACGAATTCTTGCGTAGGCCCGGCGATTTTTCTTACCGTGTACAAGCGCCATAAATGTGTCATCCTCACGTGTAAGCTATATTATTGTAAAATTTCATTAAAATCCATTTAGTAGTTTTTACGTGAAAGCGTAACGAACAAATATACATACTTATAAACTTTTCCGTTCATAATATTAGTAGGTCTATCCTACTAATGTACATTTATGTATGACAGCCCATTAATGTCCCACTGCAAGGTCTACTAGAAGGGATACTTGGCCTACTAATAACACGCTGGCCTGCCGGATTGGTATAGGTTTAATTTCAAGTTTTCCTTCTTTTTTATTTTGTAAAGATAATATTCACGGATAGTCCCTTAGTCGGTTTTTACGACACCCATGGGATGAGATGGGGAGGTGACATATTGTAATCTTAGTCCGTCACCACACGGATACATTTATGTATTAGTTCTCGGTAATAATTTTAGTGTTCATTAGTTTACAATGTCGGTTTGTTTTTCTTAGTTATTCTTAACTGTGTTGTTGCGTGTTTGTTTTGTAAACGTTTTACCTTTTTTATCTTTCCGCAAAATCCTTTTGAATGTAGTACAAGGAATCTAGGTGTTATTGTTTTTTGTTAAGTGTTACTAAAATTTATACTTACGTGTAGTTTTTTGTTAGTTACCTTAGTTCTCGTTGAGTTATTACTAATATTGCTATACTGTTATTATACTATCTTTGGTATGTTAAATACAGTCCCTCATTTTTCTAATGCATCAGCATAACTGTCCTTCTATTACAATGTTTATATTTGCTTCAATTCAAAGCACAATGGGAGCTCATTGAACCGGTACCTTTCAGGCGTCAATCTCTTTCGCAAGGCTGTTTTCTAGATTTTCAACATCTACGTACAGGAAACTAACGTTACTGTCTGTCTTTTACAAGACCTCATCATAACAGCCCATTAATGTCCCACTGCAGGGACGGGCCTCCTCCTGTAGCGGAGGAATACTTGGCCTACTAATACCACGCTGGCCAGACGGATTGGTATAGGATTTAACTTCAATTTTTCCTTCTTTTTACGGTTTAGTCTCTTAGTCGGTTTTTACGACACATGGGATGAGATGGAGTGGTGACATATTGTATTCTTACTCCGTCACCACACGGACACATGACAGTACCAATATTATTTTTATGTATATAAAACGTACCAACAACACCGTAACAAAGCGGTATAAAGGTCAGTTACGCATGCGCGGAGAGGATGCAGTGCGCGTCAGATAGTGATCTATGAATTAGCGCAGCACACCTCGCCATCCTGAACACTATCTATGATGAATATTTACTATCAAATCATCATCATCTTTTATACCAACGTTTTTGCTTTTTAATGTTTGTGCATCACGTTTTTATACTGTGACCAATGATGACCAAACTGTTGCTATTTTTCTTAATACAAGTAGCTTGTATACCTTTTGTAATACTATCACTCATCACAAAATCAACGAACTTGATACTTGACCAAGTACCAATCATAAAACAATTTTTCTTTCTTTATACATATTTGAAATAAGTTCAAATACATAAACTCGTATAAATATTGTCAACGTAAAATTTTTCCTGATAAAACGGACGTATTACCATTTAACAAATATTAAAATTTATTTTATATTGATATAACTTATTTGATTACAGCAAAACAAAAGTAGAATTAAACAAAACCCATTAACGGGAAGAATTTCAAAGTAATACGTCCCTAGATTACTCTATGATCACTCTATTTTGATGGCTATGTAATGTATCGTATTGGGGATATCTAATGTTTACTTACCTATTACTTATTTATAACGCTCTGATAAACTAGTGTTATCATTAACCAAAAAAATAGTGTGTCTTTCTTGTATGGTCTAATAAATATAAACATGGTCTAATGATACCAAGCTAGCCAGACTAATGGTTTTATGACAAGGTTTTCTTCTTTGCCCCACTTCCAAGCCCCTAGTCTTTTACGACACCTTTAGAATGATGTCTTACTATCCTTTGCCAAAACGTACAATAAGACTATTATACACATCGTTCTCTTCGTTTGCTCTGGTTTTCAAGATACAAGCTACGGCTTAGTTTAAAAACCACTGCCCACATTTAAAAATAAATTACTTTAGTATAAAGTTTTACCGAGTAATAGTTGCGTAAGTTATCTTATGATATAAAGTGTAACTTTCGGTTGGACAATAAATAAACTTATTACTTACTTACGTTCAAATAGTAACACATTATAAACTTTGCGAAAGTAATGTTTCACAAACTACGTATTCAACCAAAAACACAAAAAGTGTTATATAAAATGTAAGATTTGAATCTTAATGCCATACTTTAAAATCAATTTCTATAATCAAGCTCAACAAAAGATGGAAGTTTTCTAAAGTATATGTTAGTAATAGTAGCGTAGTGATGATTACAAACGAAAGTAAAAGATTCCCGCATAAGTTGAGTATGTAAACTATTGTACGAACTGAATATTATCTAGAGCGTGTGAATACGCTTACAGAATGACTTACAAAAGTTATAATGTAATGTATTTTGTAATTATCTGATACTCAGACTAGATTATCACACTTCTAACTTATTTCGTTAACAAAGTTTTAGGAAGTTAACTACTAGAAATAAATTAGTGTGTACTTAATTCCTAGAAATGAAAGTTGATATAACTAAGTTAGGCCGAACATAAGTTTCATATATGGCTTGATTCCCAGAAAGTTAGAAATCAAATTGTAATGTTGATTTATCATATTACTGTTCTATTCCGGTCCTAACCTACTCAACAGGAACAGGGTACTTCCGAATGATGGACACCGTAATCGAAAGCCGATTTACAGACAGGCCTGTGAAGATGCAAAAGTACGAAACTTATGCAGCTCCAAATTTACAAACACGTCCATAGAAGTCCACAAATATTTTTTTATACTTATTTTATTTATTGTATTATTTTATTCTACAGCGATCTTCGAGTACGAATCCAAGTGGGCGAGGAAAGCGGTTCACATTCCAATCTACGGTACGACAGCTAGAGCGGAGGAGACTCGCTGAGAAACTGTCCAAGGAGGCAGATCTCAAGGAGCAACAGAGAAGAACAGAACTGGAGGCCATGAGGAGGTGTGTATACAACTACCTACTCGTAATAGTAGCAAACGAAATAATTGACAAAAAAATATTAATTAAGTACTATTTTTGGATTAAGTGTTTATCGATTTTGAACATGATATCAAAATATTGAAATTAATTATCTTCTATTAAATTAGCTTCTGATTTTAACAATTATAAAAGAAGATATACATTTACGATCTACCGAAGTAGGTATAAGCTTTATTATATCACACAAAAGCCTTTCACTGCTCGACATGGACCTCTTCCAGCTATTTCCACCGCGCGCAAACTGTGAAAGAAAATATAATTTTACATATTAACAATATCATTTTTATTTCTTCATAAATACAATCATAGTATTTTTTTTAACATAAGTAAATTTAATACGATCTAAAACAAACGCACTCTAAAGCGACTAGTTAAGTTCATTGATCGATAAAAGTTGTGATAGTTCATGTTTTTATAAGCTCATGTTTATTTTACTTTGTTGTCTTATCTTGTAAATATTTGATCAATAAACATTTCTTGTGTATCTATCAATTCATTTTTCTAACTCACACACTTTAAACAAATCTACCATGATAAGTACTTACATGTTTTTTAATTTATTAGTCATGTTTATTTGTGAATCAAGCAAAGTCTTCGAATATCTACAAAAATAATTAGATAAGTAATTATCATGTCGAAATGATATAAGACGTGATGTTTTGACAACTAAGTAGGAAAATGATGATTCAGTTGGTACCTACTTGTATTATATAATTAGCTTTTCGGCCCCAGTGTGTAGAAATCAGTCCTTTTAAAAGCATGAAATCTCAAAAAAAATGAAACATAAAATATACACATAATAATATTATGCAATACTTCGTTTTGGAAAATGTACACTTTAAAGCAATACACAACAGCCTATTAATGTCCCACTGCAAGGACGGACCTCCCCCCGTGAAATATGTTAATACATATTATAACAATATTTGTACTTATGGGAACTTTTTTAAGTTAGAACCTAGAAAGATCTTACAATCCATTTTTTTTAAACAGAGTCGAGGAAGAGTTCCAGAGGAAACGAGCACGAGAGAAGGCGAACATTAGACAACAATTACGACTTGTCAGCAGTGGAGCCGCCAGTATGCCTGCTCCTACCACACATCATAAGGTTAGAAAATAGTTTCATCATAATATTTTAATCTGATAAAACACACACACCTAATTTAATTAGAAGTACCTATGTGTTGTCGGAAATTCCTCAGTTTTTTACTTAGAAAATTATTTGTTATATGTATTTATTTATTAAATTAATTGTGACATGTATGGCCGTCTATTTCAAGTGTAGATTCTTTGCATCATCGTCACCTTAAACAGCAGTAAAAATGTCTACGATTACTGCAATACTATTAGGTACTTTATACATATACTTAATTTGAAAATTATTGCTTTAGTAAAGAAACGTAATTAACTTAATATTCGCTTGCAAGTATTAATTAACTACACGTTATGCCATTAAAGGTAACAATTTTTATGTTAATTTTACATCAAATTAGTCGCCTTTATTACTGCGACTTATACTTAATGACGATACACAAACTCCATTTTTTGCTTTAAAACTTTCAGAATAAACTAAGTAAGTAAGTATATAACTTTTGTAGACTTTTGTGTAATGATGAAGTAAGAATAAATGATTTTACCAACACTGTATCTTATGCCATGAGGATCATA
Source organism: Schrankia costaestrigalis (assembly GCA_905475405.1). NCBI lineage: Eukaryota > Metazoa > Arthropoda > Insecta > Lepidoptera > Erebidae > Schrankia > Schrankia costaestrigalis. Next base: position 1,176,386 of record FR997827.1, read on the forward strand.
AAAGCTGGTTAATGGGAACTTGTAAAGATCATTTCTACGAAGAATAAAAAAATGTAAGCTGGACACAAAACTCTATAGTCAGCGGTTTAGAAAAGTGTGACAAATACCGAAAAGTGTTTTAGGCAGTTATAGTTTTAAAAAAAATTCACTTGTACTCGGTGTGACTCTGATGCAACACAGTAACACCGTATAAAGCCTACAAATATAGCATACAGGATAATGAGCTCATTTTTATGTGTATAATATTAATGTTTTCCCCGTACATCACAAACATACCTTGACCTACACAAGGTGACATTCAAACAAACTTTGTACACTTACAAAAAGTATAAAATCTTTTTATAATTACTTAATGTGATCTTTGGTGTGTTACGGTCACCTTCATTATTAAATTGAGATCATTATTAATTGTTATAAAAAATATTATTCCTCCTAGAACGGAGGGAAATTTGACTCATTAGTAACCACTAATAGGTGCCACGCTGATTAAACTGCTTTTGTTTTTCGTAGAGCTTGCAAAATTTACCTTGGTAGGCTTTTATTTTATTTTTTTTCCGTGTGGTAACGGAGTAAGAATACAATATCTCACAACCCCATCTCATCCCATGGGTGTCGTAAAAACCGACTAATGGACTATCATCTTAACGAAATAAAAAGAAGGAAAACTTGAAATTAAACCCTGTACCAATCCGTCTGGCTAGCGTGGTATTAATAGGCCAAATAGGTATCCTTCCGTCACAGGAGGCGGCCCGTTCCTGCAGTGGGACAATTAAGGGCTGTTATGATGAGGCTTTTATAAAATGGGATGGTAATGCCATGTATTATGCTCCTCTACGTAACATTTTTATTTATATTTCATTACCTTGCCGGACCAACAATACCAGGTGTAAAAAAACTTCACAAGATTTTTAAACGCATTGTGTGATTGTCGTTCCAGACTCGTGATGAGCCAGACGGATCATGTCGAGAGTCACCAGCACCGGAGCGTACGAACAGACAGCGACACAGCAATGCTTCTTCCGAGATTAGCGGACGAAGCAAGAGTACTACACCGGTTAGTGTTTATATATTTTCATGTTAATTAGTTTGATAAAAAGGAAGTTTTATAAATCGAAATCAAGATAAAGACCAAAACTTGCTCTTTTAAATAAATTAAAACGAAGCTATACACTTGAATAATTATGTTATTTTAACTCTATCTAAGTTAAACGATAACATGAGTCATATTGAACAACTCAATGTAGTCATCCGACCATGATTGAATGATGTTTCAAACAACGCGATATTGACAAGAAGTCATCTAGGATTATGGGAAAAAAAAATCTTAAGGAAGGAAAAACATTGGTTAACGATATTTTAATATATGAAAAGTAAACTTTTAGTTGATTAACGTATATTTTACTTCGAAATGTCAATCACGACAACCTAAGAATCCTATTAAAAGCCACTGTCTAATAATTGATAGAGGAATAAGCTTGTACAATGTTCATGTCTCCATGTGCAGATCCGCAGCGTGGAGCTGTCCGCGTGGCGCACGGGCGGCGCCGGCTCGTGCGCGCGCGTGTACCGCGACTGGGCGCCCGCGCACGCGCACCCGCCCGCCTGCGCGCGCATGCCCATCGCACACGCGCAGTACAACGGTAAGTAATATTAATATAATCTTAATAATAAGTACTCTTCATGTCTTACACAATGTCAATTCCAAATTAAGCTAACCTTTTATCCTAAATTAGTACTAGACACGGATAAACACACTATACTTTATACTATATGTTTTTACATATTATATTATTATACACATAAAACACACAGACCAATGCAAATACTCATGCTCTTGCACACAAAGATTTATAATAGAGCATTAACCGAACTACATATACAGAGTCTTCTGTAACATTCTTATTTTAAGTACAAAGTAATACAAAATCTTCTTTGTGAATTGATGGGCCTTCTAAAGTGACAGAGAGAACTCTGACCTCTTAATACCACGTTGTCAGATAGGAGTTAAAATGAACTTATAACAATTTTTTCTTGTTCTAATTTTGTAGAGATCTTATCTGCGATATTTCTTTCAATTAGCTTTTGCGACATCCATAACATGAATAACGTAATCTTTCTCTGTCTTCAAAAGTAGACAATACCTAGAGACAAACCTTAATATTCTATTATAGGGTTCTAATTTGTTTTATTATTTAAAAATAATAATACTTATTTCTAGATTGAAATAGCATAGTAGATACAAGTATAAGTAACTAACATCAGAATCACAGAACTAAATTTATTATTCATCCCAACTAAAATCGATATCAATTTCGGCTAATATTAGTCGAGTAGGTGTCATGGCGGAGCAGGGACATTGTCGAAGTTGCTATGAATTATAAACAATACGACTAACTACTAATGTCACACACAACGACTTGTCCTTATATTGTTCAAGGTCTATTCGCGGCCTTAAAAACAGAAATATAAATAATTTATTTGATTTTAAACCAATATTTTTCGTTTCTTATTCCTACATAATGAAAAAATCTAGATTTGAAAGCATCAATGTGTTCATCAGAGTTTTACAGAAAGCCGTAAGTATAATTCTAAAATTCCAATACAAGATGAATGCCTTTTGTAACACAAACATACCATAGGTAGAAAAAAAATCAGACAAATAAATACAAACTTTCATGGATATTTGCGTTGAGCAAGAATCGTTCCTGAGACCTTATCTTAGCAAACATGAAGTAACCACTTCGCCGTAGACGGTCTTCAGATCATGAGTCTTTGTTGCTTGTCCTTTAATTTATACTTTTGAATACTGTTAGTTTCTAAATCTTACATAAAAAGTAAACATATAACCCACACCAATGTTCGCGGATTAATAAACCAGATTTATATGTAAAAAGTGAGAAGTAAGAAAATAAAAGGATTAAATTAGACTGTAGTGTGCAAATATAGAATATAATTATAGAAATATATATCATAACAAGAAGCTCGGACACACCTTGTTTTAACTCCATTGCGACGATGTCAGTAGGGCAGCCAACAAACTCACGGTGATGGGCTGCGATAATGTACCTCACATCCGTAGGACTTACCTTGACCCAAGACTGTTTATAAATGTCACATGTTGTATTATACTATATACTTACATATTAACTAAAGAATATTATATGAAGCTTATTATATTATCTAGTAACATGCTTTCCGTAGTCATAATTATTTTTTTAGTACTAAGCATTATAATCGACGAAAACCAAAAATAATGACATAAAATCTACAAATCCATCTGTCTTAGTATTAGATTAGTACGCCAAGTTTCTCTTCGTCACTGAAAGAACCTTGTCCTCGCAGGACATTGTATTACAATCCACAAATGCTTGTCCTGGGCATGGATATTATATATAAATAGGTGTATACCTATATAGTGAATTTTATTATGTGTGTAATTTTATTTTAAGTTCGATTATTGTAACCCCCAGGAGGTGCAGAAGCGGAAGCGTTCAGCGGCAGTCCTCGCTCGGACAACTACAGGCTGGAGTTCGCTCGAGGTCGCTCGTCCGCCTCGCCCCGCACGCCGCGCCCGCCGCGCCTGCTCTCCGCCACGCGCTCGCCCTCCACCTCGGGCTCCGAGATGTCTATCAGACAACCTATAAAGATCAGGTAAATGCCTGCTCTTCATGGACTTTGAGAAACTATTGACTGATGACAAGAAAGTGACTTAATTGGCTCCGAGATGTCTATCAGACAACCTATTAAGATCAGGTAACTGGGTGCTCTTGATGGACTTTAAGAAACCATTGACTGATGACAAGAAAATGACTTAATTGACGCTGTGATGATAATCCTTAAACCCCCTTACACATAAACGCCTCTTAAATTTAATCACTATTTAGCGAGATCTTTATTGGTAAAACCAACCTTGCCAAACAAAAACGTAAGAATTTAAGTTAATCAATTGACTAAAATTGAAGAGGCGTTTATAAGTAAGAGGGTAAATGACTTAGTAGTAAGTATATAAGGAGGGAGTAAATACAATTTAATATGACTTACTTAATGCCATAACTAACGACTTAACAATGATAAACGCCGCATGTGTTTAATTTGCCAATTGACTTACCTACAGGACAGAAGTACTAACGGACTTACTGGATGATTTTAATTATATTGATTAACAAGAACTTAACTCAGACTTACTTATCTCCTTTTTTTAAATAAACCAGAAAACTATAGAAATAATTTGGAGCTACAGGGACGACTGACTTTGTAGCTCGAGGCATAATTAAATTTGCGGCTCGATGCAATACAAAATTCAAACCTATGATTAGCTATTTAATTGTTATTACAGTTTTATTTAATAAATTAAAGCATATCTAGCTTATTAGATAAACACAAAAAAGTAGAAGGACAATCGTTTTACTAAACGACTTAAAACTTAATTTACCTTACCCTAAGACTTAGGGCGCCTTCAAATTTGCCGCTAAGTGTCGCGCGGAGGCAGCGCGACTGCAGCGCTGCGGTCGCGCTGCAGTCGCTAGGTTTGAGAATGGTAGTGTTGTGTTTTAGTTTTACGATGGACTCAGACGAAAATACACTGCTCGTAGTGTTACTATTAAAAAGAAAAAGTATTCTAAACAACACTAGTCGATCGATGAACGAATGCGGAGACGCAGCGCGGGCGTAGCGCTGCAGTCGCGCTGCAGTCGCGCGTTTTTTATCTCTATGAATTTACAAAACAGCGCGACCGCAGCGCTGCAGTCGCGCTGCCTCCGCGCGACACTTAGCGGCAAATTTGAAGGCGCCCTTAACCCTGCTTTGCTGAGCAACAGGACATATATACTAGCCTTATAATACGACTTATAACGTAGGTAAAGTTTTAGTAAACGACTCAACACATTGACTTTGACATAACGTAATGTGACTATTTGATATTATAATTAGGTAATTATATTATTTGATACTACCGAAGATTATTTATCCTTGCCCAATAAACTTTGAATGAATACCTAGTAGTTATGTTACGCCTATATAATACCTACAGTTCTTGCTTAATTTCTTATGATCGAGTATTAATAGAAGTGTAGTACTAAAATTACTAGTTTTAACCGCAATAGATTTGCATGTGCAAAGCATGATGCTTTTATTATTATTTACTGAGTAAAAGATTATTAAAGGCCAAAAGAATTAAAAATATAATAAATTAAAAAGCATTCCATTTATAAATGGTCGCTCGCACAAAGTCGCAAATACAAAAATATGGGAGACCCATGTAATGCAGATCTCAGATTTCTAAACATTGGTTCCAAATCTAGCCGAATGGGTCCGAAAAATATCTATTAAGTAGGTATATTATATAGTATCGAATAACAAGTCACTTTATAGGTCCTTATCTTTTCTATAATATTGTTTAAAAGCTATTACAATAAAATTAGGACATCACAGCGATAGGCTACGGTGTATAATGGTAGTTAATAAAGCTTTAACATGATTCTTTAATAGTTGCGTTAACTTGATGTAGACATTAGACTAATTGAATGAACTTAATAAAAAGGTATTTTAGTTTTACATTTAATAAGTTGATTGGTATTTGTCGAAGGTGGTGAAATGTTGGAGTAACGCTAATAACTAACTGCCTTGCGCCCGCATACTTGAGGTGAGTGCTTGCTTACATCCCTACTTATACCCCCCTTTCTACAGACCGTCAAATACTTGTTGGTAATATAGTAACGAAATAAATATACTTAAATGATTCTAACTATAAGTAAGGTTAATGTTATAAATATAGATTAAGAATAGCCCCTAGTAATCATTTAAATATTATAATAACATCATTCAGAACACGGCACGGCCACATTTGGCGACATCTGGCAAAAACAATCCCTAAAATATTTCCTCTCTGTACCTACTGTACATCCTCTACCTATAATCCGTTGAGCTATACAAGTGCTTGTAACACAGTAATATTGGTAATTCATTTTGACTTGCTTCTGAAAATTATCTAAAATGTAAACTGGTATTTTGATAGAGTTCAGCTGTATCTTATTTAATAATCATAATAATATGTAATAGATTAGCTACAGATTGTAGGCCTTACTCTGCAAACAACTGAGAGTTTCTGCTTGCTTGGTAACTTTTAGAAAAACCCTGGCTTCATTTCTAAAGTAGACATAGTAACGGATCCTTCCTTAATTAACAATTAATACAATAAAATGTTAACTCCTGTCAACATAATAATACAACATCTAAATAGAGATATTTGTTTTAACCTGTGCCTGCGCATGTATTCACAGTGAGCCAACGAAAGAAGAAACAGAAGAGTCCGCACTACCGCCATCTATACGTCCGTCCCAGGTACCGCCGCGACAGCCGCTACTCACGCACTGACAAGAGTCGTCACATTGTCATAATTAATATTATGAAATTTATTATAGTTTTGTATAATTGACTTATTCAAATTATATGTAAACTTTTATTTATTTCACATTATGTACCAGGAGTTCGTTACCTGATGTTATATTTTAATAGATGGGTTTTATTTGTTAAGATAAATAGGAGGATAATTCCCAAAACGTCTAGTTGTATTTAAAAAAAATTTTAAGAATGATTCAGCTTGTGCTTTAAAAAGAAATATAAAGGCATTCGTAAATTAGTTTTTCAAGTTATTAAGGGTAGGTAGGTGAGTAAATGGATTGTATTGTTTGGAAAGCACCGGCCGTAGACCGGAATAGGAGTGTGGCTAACGATCTGGATATAGGTGCGTCACGCGAACACCACTGGGCTTATTTGGGTCGAAACTATGTACCTACATCATTATGGTGCTACTTTATTTACCTGAACTCTTTTTATCTTTTGTACTAGTTTAGGTTAAACAGACATGAAAGGCTAACATTTTAAAGTCATTTATAAACTAAAATTAATATAATAATGAGATTCAATTATAACGTTATTGTTTATTAGTTAATAATATTGTATTATTATGATACGTACAGTAATGGGCTCCGATGAGTGCTTTAAAATGAGGTTTGTTAACCACTTTCTTAATTCTTTATTAGAGTTTATATTCTATTTTATAAACTTATAACTTTAAATAAATTTTAAAACTATTTTCATAATTGCATTTAATAAATACCTATGTTTGAAAAACTGCAAAATATGTAGAAATTTAAAGATGTTAGTTGGAAATGAAATTTTGCAAGTATGAAAATAGTTTTTGCTTATTAAACAATTATAACTGCAGTAGTTATTGTCTTCCAATGTAAGCTAAACTAAAGCTTTAATATTAGTCTTAATTGTATTATTATGTTAGAGGTGCTATTTTTATATAAAATACAAAAGGTATCACTACAATGTCAGTGATATTTTTTAAATATTTTTTGTATATTTTGGTGCTAAATAAATATCATAATGTGTTAGGTTTGAAGTCTGTAACTTTTTCGAAATTTTAATCAAACAATAAAACTTTTTAAACTGATATTTTTTTATGTTTACCTACCTACAGATAATTAAAACATTGTCATAAAATATAAATTTGCTTTGTCTCAGAACTTCATCCTCAATTAACGAATTGTCCCCTGGCATTCGGTAACCTTTAAGTTAATCAATCATATTGGTGGACAATGCGGCTGTGGTCGGGGTACAAACGACCAGGGTGCGCCGTGACCGGGTTACCCTACTTCTTCGTGATCCTACGTGTAGTTTGACGTCCCTATATAACTATAGTTGAGAGAGTGACATTATTATTGACACAATAGCAACTTTTATTTAAATTCGTTTGTTCACATTAAACTTGATTTGTAGAGAGGTAAAACACACTTAAATTTGGTGTTTGTATAATACGTAATCTAATAATGTTGATCGATTAATATTTAAGATAAAACATTAATGTAAAACAATAAAAAATTAAATGCTTTACTAATTTATTATTTACAGAATCAAACCTAGATTATTATGAAGTTTTGAAAATATTTATATTTGATAACATAATTAATTGATTTATTAATTGTTTTATACATAGACATGTCAAAGTTAAACATTTTATACTTAAATTAAATACTTAATATATGGAATAATATTATGAAAAGCTCAATTGTAAATAAAATATTTATTTAAGATTTTTTTATTTAAATATTTTTATTATCTAGTAGCGTATAAGCGTATATTATGTACCATAGACGATGTACTTAAAATAGGTATTCCATAGACTTGATATTAAACACATTACCTAGATAAACAAAACTTTATTAAAATAGGTCAGGTAATTTATATCATTAATAAAATTACTAATAGTAGGTACTCTAACGAAAAACCTATGCCACATGTCTAAATCACACATAAATTATATGTTCTAGATTATTTATCATGCTTTAAATTCTAGCCTTAAAAGCATGATTAATTAAAGTCTAATAAGGCATTATTTAGCGTTATTATTTAAAGGTTAAATTATATCGTTATCAATGTCTTATACGAAGTACTTATGTAATAATGTTATTATAATCTTAATACGATAACGTATTATAGAATTATGTTTTGTATATAACATAAAGTAATGTATATATTGTACATTAATATAAAATGAGAAATAAATATTAGTATAATGATTTTATTATTTTGTTTAATTTTTCTGTATGAATAACAACATTAAAGATATTTGTATAATACACACAACCATATTTTACCATGTGGATGTAGTAAAAACCGACTATAACAACCCATCAAAGTCCCACTGCAGGGACGGGCCTCCTCCCCTGACGAAAGGATATTTGGCCTACTAATACCACGCGGCTAGACGAATTGGTAGTGGTACAGGGTTTTATTTCTAGTTTTCCTTCTTTTTATTTCTCTATCAAGGACTGCTCCTACACGGATACATTATAAGGCAGTTAGGATGACAACCCCATGCATAATAACAATGCACAAGTAAGTAAATGTCACTTGCTTGATAATGTCATAGAATTAAATATCAAGGTAACATTTTAAAGCGCGACACTTTAAAACATAGCCTCTATATAATAGTAGATTATCACGCTATTTAGGACAATGACCATTTTGTTGCATTATGTACTTATTCTATACTACAACTTATCACATGGTTATGTTAATAGCGTAGTGCAGCCCACGAATGTCCTACACCAGATATGGCATGATATATATGAAGGGAAACTTGGTTTGTATCTGGTTATGTTCAGTTTTGTCCGTGTGGTGACGGAGTAAGAATACAATATGTCACCACTCCATCTCATCCCATGGGTTTCGTAAAAACCGACTAAGGGACTAACCGTAAATATTATCTTTACGAAGTAAAAAGAAGGAAAACTTGAAATTAAACCCTATACCAATCCGTCTTGCCAGCGTGGTATAAGTAGGCCAAGTATCCCTCCGTCACGAGAGGAGGCCCGTCCCTGCAGTGGGGCATTAATGGGTTGTTATGATGATGTTCAGTTTTTAATTTGTTAAATTATTAATAACACTTCATTATTGTAACCCACCGTGTGGTGACGGAGTAAGAATACAATATGTCACCACCCCATATGCAGCGGAAAATAACAATGAAAAAACAATTGAGTAGAAAATTCAACCTCTCTCTCAATCTCATTTCTAATTTTATAATCCTTATAATTTTAAGCTTTTGAAGTAACTTATTTCTCGATATAATATTATCACAAGAGTTGCCTGACTCAATGTGATTACTCATCGGCAGTGGTAACTGCTTCCGTAAATGATTACTGTTAAATATATATGACATGTTGCAACATGCTCGGCCAAACAATTACCGGTCAAAGGCCTCTCTAGCATTTTGAAATAAAATAAAATAAAACTTTCTAGTCAACAACTATTTTCCTTCTTTACATACATTGCTTTTCTTTTGTTCTTCGGCTGAAGTAAATGTAACAAATGCAGCTATGGATAGTGTACAATTAGATAGTGCTGCGATAGAAAGTGGACATGCGCAGTGTTGTCCGATGTAGGTAAGGCTTTGTGAAAAGTTTTCAGTTCCCCGGGAGCTTTGACTGTAGTGTAGTGAATTGCGGACGGATAGGACAAGTAAAGATTAAGTTTCGATTTAATTAGGAAGATTGATTGTCTTACGTATTAAGATTTGCGTACGTAAGAAGATATTTATAAAGAAATTAATTATTTGCATATTGATTCAACAAACCATTTTAGGTTTAATCAGTCACGTGTTACCAAAAAAAAATTGTTTATAATAAATATTATAATTTGCTAAGTACCTACCTGAAGTTACCTAGACCCATTTAAAAAAGTAGAAATCTAGAAAATAATTCTAGCCAAAAAGCGTAAAATTGTTTTTCCAAAATTGATAAGTATTTCAAACGTAAGAAAATCATAGAAAGCAATAACAATCAATCTACATACCCAAGGCGTTGCTTACGACTAATACTTACGGACTCTATAGACCCCTCTACGGTGGCCTTTGAGGACGTACCTCTTGGGTCGGGCGGGTCAGCAGTCCCTCAGCTCCCGAGGACCACATCTCGGCAGTGTCTAGCGTGTCAACACCGCGCCAAGCTGTTGACGGACATCCCCGAGCCGGCGCTGGGCCCGCCGGTGTTGGTGCCCACACCGGTATACGAGGTCCAAACGCCTGCTGAGCCCATCAGGACAGAACCTCAACGTAACATGACGGCCAAACCGGAAAGAGTACACGAAGCCCTGGAGGATAGAGACCCTAATAATCTTAATCAACATGTACAGGTGGGTTGAAAACACTCATTTAATAAGATAATTTTGTACTCAAGTAAGTTAATTCAGTAAAATAGAGTCGAAATGAACACATGAAATAAATTATTCGCATCTGAACTTAAGACGAGCGAGCTTCCTTCAATAAGGTAGAGAAACCACGCTGGCCAGGCAGATTGAAATAGGCGTACATATACGTTTAGACTAGAATAGGTATAGACCTAAAAGAGATTGGGCAAAATTAACCCAGAACCAACAGGAACAAGATATAATATTAGGTTATTAGTCTTGCTATGAGAAACATTTTAATAAAAAAAAATCTCCCCTAGGTGCTGTCCAACTGTAATTACACACAATTAAAAAATAGTTTTTTTCTATTTCATAACTCTAATAAAAACAAAGAAATACATGTAACGTTATCTAATTGATATTAACAGACCGACCCAACCATCTTATCGTCTTAACTCGCTACAAAAAAATACATAAGCCTGCGTCATGCGCAGATTCAGGTATTATTTTACTTTTTCACTTTTACACCACATGTATAACAGGGTGTCTTACGTGGGCGAGGAAAGCGACACGATGCGACGCGATGCTACACGCGACAAGTGTTCTATATGATTACGTCACGTCTCGTCGCAGACCGTCACATAGGGCACAAGTAGGATACACCGTTGATTTGATGGCGTACGTCGCGTTCGTCGACCACGTAGGACACCGCGTTAGACAGAGATGACACTTTGTTAAATCATTTAGGAGAATATGTCGTACAGAATCGTGTATCCACGGTATGCGTACGTTAGGGAGCTGTTCTCATATGATAAGTGTAATATATTATTTAGGTCACGCTAGACATGTAGGCATAGAACAGCCTGCAAGTCCAACGGATTTCTTTTTTTTTCTTATTAAAAAAGACAGCTCCGGCACTAGGGCTCATGCCCTGTGTCGCAGGGACTGTTTACAAACATCAATTAAAGGACACAAAGAACACCCAGACTCAGGACAATAATTTGTGGATCTCCCAAATAATTGTCCTGCGTGGGGATCGAACCCACAACCTCGTGCACGGCAGCCGCTTGCGCATCCGTCACGCCACCGAGGTCGTTGGTCGATTTCGTGATTGTTGACTTATAGATGGTTATCCTCGTCGTGATGGAGTAAAAATACAATATGGGGTGGTGACCCCATCTCATCCCATGGGTGTCGTAAAACCCGACAAAGGGACTATCCGTGAATATTATCTTTACGAAATAAAAATAAGGAAAACTTGAAATTACACCCTATACCAAGCCGTCAGGCCAGCGTAGAATTAGTAGGCCAAGTATCTCTCCGTCACGGGAGGAGGCCCGTCCCTGCAGCGGGACAAAAATGATGTATTATTAAACATTAAAACAGATAACGTAGTTTTTATTCATAGCTGTTATGAGCCTTATATCTCTCATACCCCATACATATTCAATAAACAAATAATGAAAATTATATACGTTTAACATGTGTAATAATGAGGGATATATATTAGTTCTGTTGGTCCTGGGTTTTTTTGTATGAAATTTGCCCAATGTCCTTTCAAAAACTAATTTTAGTCTTAGACTAAGTAGAGCTTTTAATTTCCTTCTTATAATTCACTAGCTGACCCGTGCCCACTTTGAGGATGGCGAAAAAAACGCGTCCGTATTTAAAACATAAGTATTTCATTACTGCTCCACTGCTATCAGTCATAACGTGATACATAGATAGATATATATATAGCCTATACTATATAGCCTATGACACTCCCCGATAAATAGACTATTCAACACAGAAATAAACAACCCTTTTTGATACACGGGAATAGGATGCCCCCATGTTGGGTGACAACTTAATATTCTTTGTCCCTCGCCACACAGACTCAATTTTAAGTATTGAAGGTTAAATAGTTTTTAAATTTTTAATATCAATTTTTATAGATGTGTTTATTTAAGTAAGTAATCGATACAAAACATTTGGTTTTGTTGTGAAGTGTCCTTCACTCGTCTTTGTTATTGAAGTCTTTTCAAATGTAGGAAGGACGTGTTGGAGGCTTTCATTCAATAAACGTATTGATAGAAGCGTGGGTAATTAATTATGTGGTATACTACGTGTATTGAATGTTGTGTTTTCTGTATACTGTACAGGGCCAAGAGGCCCTGTACAGTATACAGAAATGGTAGAATAGAATAGAATAGAATAGAATATCGTTTATTTCTAAGTATATGGTATTACAGGTTGTTACACATAAAATGGTTCAACATACACTACCGTGTTCGGTGTAGAAATATTGCACTTAATTACTAGGTATTTTCAATATTAATTATATTATTTAACATCACATAAATACTTCAGAGACAATGACAAAAAAAAACAATAAAAAAACAATATAAAAACATAAACAATAATAGGATATTACTTACTAATTATTTACTATCTACTTTACTATTTTTTATAAACCTACTATACTAAAAATTATTACTATTAGGAACATTTATTTATTTATACTTATAAAATCATTCACAGAATAAAAACACATGTCCAAAAGCCAAGAAAACAATGCACATTTAAATTTGTGTAAAGGCAACAGTCTTATCTGAGGTGGTAGTTTATTGTAAATTTTTACTGCCATACAGTAGGCATTACAACTGTACAAATGTAGTCTCTGGGTTGGTACCACTAATTGGTTTGGGTTTCTTTCCTGAACTCTTTTAGAAATAGGCTCATAAATAGGAAATAGATGATGATATTTCTTAACAAACAAACTAATTTCAAAAATGTATAGACATGGCAGTGGAAGTATCTTTAATTTTTGAAATAATGGTTTACAATGATCTATATAATCAGCACCACACATGGCTCTAATACATTTTTTTTGTGCTATAAATGGAAGGAAAAGATTCTTAACCTACTTATTATTAAGGTTATTTTCATATCAGTATTACAGCATATTTTGTCCCATAGGATGGCCTTTTTCAGTGATCGAGGGAAAGTTGGCCTATAAACTCGCTGGCCAGGTTGAATAGTTTTATTTTATGGTTAATAGTAGAGACTATAATTGTAAAGTGTCCGACAGCTTTAACGGCAACTAGTAAAATCTCTTTCTAAGTCCATCACTAAGTACAATATTCCTTGCTTGCCAAAATTTAAAAAATATTATTTTAATAATGCTTTACCAGAAAGAAACTTGCAAATATGTAGTTGAAAAACATTTTCAATTTTACAATTTGAAGTAAAATAAGATATAACAGCCGTGGTATCATCTAGTTGGCATTTTGCTTCTATCTTTACAACCTGTAAAAACTTAACTTTTTTGTTATTAAAATCAACGCGAGCAAAAATAATACCATCTTAAACAAGCTTTCACATAACCAAGGAATTGAAATATTTAATTATTACGATGAAAATTACTCAAGTATGTACCTACCTAAACACTTTTATTTCCACAACTTGACCGGAAGCAAATTTGCATAAACGTACTACCTTCAAAACCGTTTTATTTAACTAGTATTTACACAATAAGGGAGGGATTGTTCGAAGCCGCCATTATTTTATGTTATTTATAGAAGAAACAATGTAACGTTTGTTAAGTTGAATGTCGCAGAACCTTGGCCATTTTATGCTAATTGTTTATAGCTTTGTGTGGTGACGTCATATACAACATAATTGAATACTATTTCTTGTAACTACAACATTTTAGAAGTTTATATAGGTATACATACATACATAAATAAATTCACGACTTATTTCCATGCCATTTCTGGATGGCAGAGCGGTATGTACAACGGTCCATACAAACCTGATTTACTACTGATTGAATTTACGGTAACATTACGTCATGTAGTTATAGAGATTAAGTTATAATTTATGTTTAATTCACTATTGCACTAGGTTTAAACTGTCAAAATAACTCCGTGTGGGGAAGGAGTAAGACTACAATATGTCACCACCCCATCTCATCCCATGGGTATGGTAAAAACCGACTAAGGGACTATCCGTGAATTGTATCTTTAAGGAAATAAAAAAAAGGAAAACTTGAAATTAAACCCTATACAAACGGAAACATTTTTAAATCAGATTGAAATAATACGAAAGTTGTATTTCCTGAGTTCAAAATATGAAAAATGGAAAAAATCTCTGGGTTAGCGAAACAGACGCCTTTACCACGCAAGACTTTGTCGCGGGTCCATATTGGCTCACCTAAAGTTCTTCTTCCGAAAATGTTCTTCCTAACGATTTGTAATCCGAATGATCACTCTTCCTAAAATTTTTAATCCTAAAGTTTTCATTCATACTATTTGTATTGCTACCGTCGATGTTTATAACACTCATGTTTCCGAAAGTCGTTATTAATAATATCGTTATGTAAATATATTTAAACTCCTAATGTTTTTATCATAACGCTTTTATCCCTAAACATTTTCACCATAATATTTTCTCTCATATTTAGATAGAAATATTTACCAAGTGAAAGTAATCAAAAGTTTTGTTTTTATTACTTTCACTTGGTAAATATTTCTATTTTTTTTTTATTATTATTTTTTTTAATATATTTTTTTTAATTTATTTATTATGTTTTTTTTTTACTTTTTCTTGTGATTACAAAACAACTTTTTACATTTTTACATTAAACCATTTTTTTTTAAATTATTGTTTATTAAAATTGTTAGAATATTTTTGTCTTAAATCAATGAAATCCATAAAACAAAACTCGTTCACGGTTATGCTTATGGCCTGAGAGTTTACTGTAACCGTAACTAAACCAATAATTATAAATAGGACCCATTTCTTTTCAGGATCTTGACTGAATGATTGGAGAGGGACTCTGGTTTTGCTCTGGTCTTTGGTATATTATGTTATACCTACATGTTGTCAACAAAGTTACGCAAAATTAATGTATAATAATATTAATTATTATGAATCAAAAGAAATCTAAACAAAAAAGATATGACTTTAAATTATAGTATAAACGATGGTTATGTTGAGAAAATATAGGAAAACAAATAGTAGTATAATAGATGTTTATGGCTACTGAAATTATGAAGTTGAATGCTTCGGATTATTAACATTAGGGACAAAAAAATTAGGAATTGCGATTGTTAGGATGAAAAATGTTAGGAAGAACATTTTCGGACTTCCAATTATAGGAGTTGAAATTTTAGGTGAACTTTGGCGCACCCCTTTGTCGCACTTATGCCACCTGAATTCGGGCCTCTATTATTCAAATTTCACAATTCAAACAATTGTCTTGTAGAGATAATGTACCAATCAATAATTAGATAATATAATTAATTAATAGTATTATGTATAGTTATAAGACATGTAAAAAACAAAAATAAAAACTTATTTTATTTATTCAATCCTCAATATTTTATTCACTAAACAACTCTATTTAAGACGTCTAGTAGTAAAGTTTCAATTGCAATTGGATAATTTCAAACTCACCGACAAGGCATATCTGACTTAATAAAAAACAATTCTTATGGCAGACAGACATTCTACAAGCGATTGATACAGTAAGGCTAGGCTTTCTGGCTAACCTAACCGGTCGTTGTCGATCTAAAAAATCTGAAATACTAAAAAAAAGTTTTGTTTGGTTCAGACATATCTCAAGGATTAGCTCCTGTCTTTCGCACACTATTTTTGACTCTGTAGGTAAAATAAGAAATATAGAGTATTTGTTGTAATATGTTTTTATTAATTTTAAACAAGTGCATTATAAACAGTAGACAGAGAATATTTTCTTATTTCTGGTTACCTTTAGATCGATGTATGACAAAGTTCAAAAGGTCGAAGTCAAAGGTGCACTGTGGGCATAGAGGTAACTTTAAATATAACTTATAATATAATTCATTAAACTACAACGGAATTTCTTTCTTAACTTATTTGGTAAGTACTTACCAAATAATTTTCAAAAGCAATATAATAGTTACAATAAAACCCAATTAATAAGCTAAGTAATGATAACAGCTTATCATATTTGAATGAGCTGAACGAATTACAATAAACATTATTATCAATCTTATCTGATAGTAAATAAAAGAGTGATACCGTTGTATCTATTCTGAAAGTCAACCTTATTTTTATCATACGGTGGTACTGGCACAATGATAGTGAGCTTAAAAGTGACCATCAAACAAAAAACTGAATTGCTGACCGAAACCATTTAACTGGCTCAGTGGCAAAGCGGTAGTAAATGCGATTGCCATTCACGAGGTCACAGGTTCGAATTTCACGTAAGATATTTATAATGATGATAACGAAAGGACCTGTAACTAGTATTTACGCAGATTGCCAGGATAAAGCGAAACTCATGATTAAATAAAAATGTAGAGCTTCCACAAACTTCCTTTTTTATGAAAGCAACTAAGTTTTTGTATATTCCGAAGCTCATTTATGGTTGAAATCAATTGTTAAAGTAGGTTAAGTTAACATCGTTATTATCGTTTCAATCTGTATACACAACCCTTGATTATATTATAATAAATCAAGTCAAGAGTGGAAAAATATACTTTATTATTCATACAAAATACACACTTTGTTTCGTAGAATACATTACCGTAGTACCTAACTATACTTTTTTAGGGTTAGACGAAGTCTGAGGTATATCTAGTCATATGACTGCTATGCAATAATTAGTTCAGTAATAGGCTGGGCTGGTACTCATGAGAGTTCCCGACCTCCTCTCCTATTAGAGTCCGAGAGGTTTGTTTGTGTTAATCATACAAACAAAAAAAACTATGCAAAGAATCTTCCGTTTGACTCCCGCTAAATGCAAATCTTTGTGTGTACGAACACGAATCTCATCTGCTGCTCTTAAAAGTAATATTTTTAAATTTACAAAAATAAGCATATTTAAATAAGTTTGCTTATCAATCGTATAAGAAAAAGGGTCTGCTTGGTGTAGGAGTAGAAGGTATTGAGTGAATAGACATTCACTCAATGCCATCTACTCCTAGTAATTCTTTTCAGACGAAAAGAATTACTATAATTGAGTCGGTGGAGACGGACTACGAATACAAAGTCTTCTTGCTAGTTCTTCTTTCTAAGCTATTCGAAAACTGTTCGAAATGGCAGAATTCATACGGATACAGTCACGATAATTGTACTAATAATTGCACTAATAATAAAACCTAATAAAACTACCAAATGATTCAGGCACTTAACTAATCATTAAATATTTTATTTCATTACAACAAACAATAAAAAAATATTACAGGCACCAATCCGTGACTACATGCCATGTAACAAGTAAATTTTCACCTTTACGTTAACCAATATACTACATGAACGACATAGTAGTTTGTTTGCGTGACATTTTGATCACGGGTCACTCCCCACTCTTGTATAATGGTCACCACCTCAATTACCCTACGAGCTTTCACCTTTCAACCCAAATAAACTCTTAGGAAAATTACCAAATCATATATTTTGTCGTTTTGTTTATTTCTATGATATATTTAATTCTATAATGTTATATTTTCATCAAACATCACAATAAGTACAGATCTTCGTAGGAGACGTAGTAAGAACATAATATTTTAAAAGTACTCTGTGGTACGAATACTATAGTGTGTCGACTGAATACTGCCAGAAATAAAAAAAAACAAGGAAGAGCAATGTGTTCATTTTTCAAAAGTGGAAAAGAAGAGTGTGCTCTATTTTTGAATTCGATGTTAGATGGTATTTTATTAAATTCCTCAGTTAATTTAAAAAAACTATTATTATAAATTATATTATTTCAATTTAACTTGAAATATTTGTATGTATTTTAACCCTTATTTTATATTACCTGCAAGATATAAAATGTAATAAAAAAAAAGTATTTAATAATTTGGTATTTAAGACGTTGAAAACTTTAAGATACTAGCCTAACCAAATAAATACATTGACTTAATGGCACACAAATTTATAAGGTCAAAGTCAATGAGTTCTTCAAAGTCATGTCATGAAAGCTAAACATAATATTATAGTGTACTGATTGGATTGATAAGCTCAATAGTGATTGGGTCGGATATCGATTAATGTGGTATCTTCATTTGTTTTGTACGTTTGTAATATTAGCTTTTTTTGTTTGTTTATGTATTGTGTAGATAAATAAAGGCGATCCAATTGTTATAATTTTTATCGTAACAATTTTACATTCTTTTTACATTTTTTACATTTACATTTTTTTTTAATACAATTTTATTCGTAAGCATTTCTGAATAGATAGTAATAAGAGACTATACTTACTTACTGAAATCAGCTCAGCGAGAGATGGAAAACTTGCAACGAAAACCAATACCGATGTTTTAATCCACTTAATCGTAGTAGGCAAATTTTCCCTCTATCATTGAAGGTCCCTAAGAAAGACTAATCTCATGTAATTACGATATACTTAAACGTGCGCATCAACCATCCACATTTTGATTAAATATGTCATACTTCATTACATATGTCGTCATTTAGACGACCTCCGTGGCGCAGTCGGCATATGACATGGCTGCTACGCAAAGGTCTCGGGCTCGATTCCCGCTCAATGCAAATCTTTGTGTGCATGAACATGATTGTTTGCATTGGTCTGAGTGTTTCTATGTATAATATGTATATAAAAAAAAAGTATTTAAGTATGTTTATCCGTTGTCTAGTACTGTTCAGTGTTCTAAGTAAGTTTTTAGTTACACTCGATAGATGGCGTTGTACGATATAATTACATTGCGATGTTAAGAGTCTCCGCGGGTAAATACTATCGCTGTGATTTTATTATTAAATTGTCTCGTCCTAAGCAAGTGTGTTTTCTTTGGTTTAACCACAAGTACCTTGAGGGCCTCTGGATGTTTTTGAAGATTTGTACATGGTCCTTCGAGCCGGATGAACGAAAGTACTGGTATATAGTAGTTGCAACCTCAGCGACATCTGGTGGTATTTGATGGCGATAGAAAAAGGATTAAGTGAGTGATCAAACTGAAAGTTAAGTGAAGTGACAAAACTGTGAGTACTCTTTATATTGACTTAATCATCTCTCAAGCAAATTAAAACTAAATTTCAAAGTGGTTAAAAATTAAAGTTTGCTTTAAAATTAATGCATGATGAAGAAATTGATTAATAATTACAAGTGTTGCATGGACTTAGAATAATATCGCAAAAAGTGAACATACGGGGAACCTATGCCGGTTTTTGTAGCGAAATTCTAAGCAAAAACACTTAGAAAAATTGCGATAAAAAGTTCATCAACTTGTAAAAATTTCAAGAACAAGTTTGTAAATTTTTAGTTTGTTTACAACTAAAAGCCGCATTGATTCATATGATATTGGTATTACCGTATTGATATTACGAGTATATACTAAGGCACTTGTAATTGTTTTTTATAAAATTTTGAAGTAAATTAACATTTTAAAATGGATACATACATTAAAATTCAAGAAGATATTATGTTAAAGATACAAAAGGCAAGAACAAATTTTAAGAAGTCTCCTAAAGATAGACTAACTCAAGTTTACGTAGAAACTCGGATAGAAACATTGGAAGCTTATTGGGACTCGTATCGCGATACACATAAGGCAATAATTACGGAATTTGACACAAAGGATTTGTTATCTTCGGTATATTATAAGACGGACGCATACGACGTCACAGAGGAACTTTATACAGATTATAAAACAGAACTAAAAGAATGTTTACTTAAATTAAATACTAATTCTAACCCCAGTACATTGTCTAATATTAAAGGTAGCGTGTCAAACGTTAACCAATCCCTTGGAGTAAGATTACCTAAAATTTCAATACCTAGCTTTAGTGGTAAATACACTGAATGGACAAGTTTCCGTGATTTATTTACATCGTTAATACATAACAACAAGGCATTGGATGACGTTCAAAGATTACATTATCTCAAAGGTTATTTAACCGGCGAAGCCGAGCAACTTTTGCGACATATTCCTGTAACGGGTAGTAATTATAAAGAATGTTGGGATCAATTAGAACAACGCTATAATAATAAGAAACATTTGGCAAACTGTATTTTAACGCGCTTCATGAATCAAAAAAGTATACAATCTGAATCTTCGAGTGCTATTAAAGAGTTATTAGATACAACTAACGAGTGTCTGAATGCCCTTAAAAACTTAAATATTGATATTTCGTCATGGGATATTATTGTGATATTTATTATTAGTTTAAAGCTTGATTCAGAGTCTAGAAAACTATGGGAAGTAACAGTTTGTAAAAATACTAATGACTTGCCTAAGTTGTGCGATTTTAAAGAATTTTTAGATCAGCGTTTTAGGTCACTTGAGTTTTTAGATACTAAAATTAATAAGCCAGTAACTAGCTCTCGTACAACTAAAGTTTTGCATGTCACCTCAAGTCAAAATTGTAATTTTTGTTCTGAACACCATAAATTAATGAATTGTAAGAAGTTTTCTAAGGAGAATGTTGAAGCTCGACGTGAGTTTGTCCGAATTAATAAGCTGTGTTTTAACTGTCTCGGTACGAATCACTCTGTATTTTCTTGTCGTTATTCAACCACTTGCCGTATATGTAAAAAAAGACATCACTCTCTACTTCATTTAAGCCCAGGTACAAGAACAGACCACTTACCTAGTGATCAAAATGAAGATGCTGCGAATAATGCTACTATTTCGCCGTCAACTTCACAGGACGAGGTACCAAAAATAATGTCATGTTTCTCTAATTTGAACAGCCAAGTATTGTTGGCCACTGCCTTGATTAAGGTAGAAACGAGAAGAGGATATTTCGTTTTAAGATCTCTTTTAGACCAAGGCTCTCAAGCATCTTTCATAACCGAGTCAGCGGTTCAAATGCTTGGTTTAAAAAAGACTTTAAACAAGAGCCTTATATCAGGACTTGGTAGTGATAAGACTTTACAGTCTAAATGGTTTGTTACTATTAAAGTACAATCACACCATGATCCCAACTTTATGGTTGTCGTGAAGGCTCACGTTTTAAGTAAATTAACAACACTTCTTCCAGAAAGAAGAATTATTGTTAATGCTTTACCATCACAACTAGCAGAATTAAAGTTAGCTGACCCTATGTTCGATATACCGAATAAAATAGATGTTCTTCTAGGAGCTGAAGTATACAGCCAGATATTAAGGGAAGGAGTTATCAGAGGTCTGCCCGGTTATCCTATTGCACAAAATACCACACTTGGTTGGATCCTCTCTGGTTATATACATTCACAACAACGCTCTAGTACTGATGAAAAACAAAGGTATGTAAGTATGCACGCTCAGTTGTTAGGCGATGATATTTTAAAGAAGTTCTGGGAATTAGAGGAGGCTTCATATTCAGCCACTGCTCTTTTAACAGAAGAAGAGAAGGCATGTGAGGAGTTTTTTGTGAAGACCTTTAAAAGAGATGATCTAGGTCGATACGTAGTGAGCCTGCCGTTTAAGACCAGTGATCCAGGTTGTCAGTATGGCAACTCTTATGAAATTGCTAAAAGACGTTTTCATTATTTAGAAAGAAGATTACTCAAGAATCCAGAGCTGGGAACTCAATATTCAGATGTAATATCAGAATATCTATCTCTTGGACATATGGAAGTAGTTCCTGAAGCAGAAAAATATAAACCAACTGCTGTTTATTTACCACACCACGCTGTAGTTAGAGATGACAAAACTACAACCAAGGTAAGGGTTGTGTTCGATGCCTCGTGTTTATTAGACAACGGAAGTTCATTGAATAAAGACATGTTAGTTGGCCCGACTCTTCAGCCTGAGTTACGGCACGTTATCATGCGTTGGCGCTGTTATCCAATATGTCTCGTTGCTGACGTAATTAAAATGTATAGACAAGTGAAAGTAACTGAAAAGGATGCCGATTATCAACGCTGTTTATGGCGTAAGGACCCAAACTCAGATATTCAGCATTTAAGGTTATTACGTGTTACTTTTGGAACATCGTCAGCACCTTATTTAGCTGTACGAGCTTTACAACAGCTGGCGCGCGATGAGGGTGAGAAGTTTCCTATGGCTTCTACAAGAGTCTTTCAGGACTACTATATGGATGACCTTATGTCAGGCTGTGAAACCCCTGAAGAGGGTTTTCAGGTTTATAATCAGATGACCGATCTTCTTCGTTGTGGAGGCTTTGAGCTGCAGAAATGGACATCTAATAACGATGAATTACTCAACAATATTAAAGGTACAGTGAATAAAAAAGAAAACATAGAGATGAAACAGGACTCGGGATTGGAGGTCATGAAAATTCTGGGTTTGACATGGAACAGAGCATGTGATGAATTTCAATATACTGTTAATCTTCCTCAGCTTGAATTACCTGTAACGAAGCGTAGAGTAATTTCAGATATCGCAAGGTTATTTGACCCTCTTGGTTGGATAGCTCCGGTATTGACATCAGCTAAAGCCTTTATACAGAGATTATGGCTTGCAGGAATAGAGTGGGATAGTGAAGTACCTCCCGACATTCTGCAGGACTGGCTAACATATCGTACAGACCTTGTTCATCTTACTGGTTATCAACTTCCACGTTGGATAGGCACAAGTCGGTATGATACCCAGATGGAACTGCAAGGGTTTTCTGATGCCTCGAATAGCGCTTACGCAGCTGTTGTTTATGTAAGAGCTGTTTCTTGCACCGGTGAAGTCCACGTTAACTTAATCGCTTCTAAAACGAGAATTGCTCCTGTAAAGCAAGTTTCAATTCCTCGTTTAGAGTTATGTGGAGCACTTCTTTTGGCTAAGTTACTTAATGAAATATCTGAAGTATTGAACATTCCTAAAAAAGACGTGCACGCCTGGAGTGACTCTACCGTTGTTCTGGCTTGGTTACGTGGGCATCCAAGCAAGTGGAAGACTTTTGTGGCAAATAGAGTCTCTGAAATATTATCTTTATTAGACAGCAGCCAGTGGTCGCATGTTAAATCCGAAGACAACCCAGCAGACTGCGCCTCGCGTGGCATAAACCCAAGTCTTATGTCTAGAATAGAAATATGGAAAAAGGGCCCTAAGTGGCTACACGAAAATACAGTCCATTACACGAAGGTGATAGCAAATACAAATATAGAAGAGAAAAAAAATAAAGTAACTTGTTATGTAACTACCGAAAACCTTGACATAATTTCTAGATTTTCGAGTTTAAAAAGACTTACCAGAGTTATAGCTTACTGTCGACGATTCCTTTATTTAAAACCTGAAAACAAGAATAAATTAAAAACTACGCGTTTGTTAACATTTCATGAAATTAATGAGTCATTACTTACCTGCATTCGAGTATGCCAAGAAGAAAATTTCCTGTCAGAGATGGAGAGCTTAAAATTATTTAACAAGGTTAAGAAAACTAGCAAACTTACCTCACTTAATCCGTTCCTAGATGGGAAAAATATCCTCAGGGTGGGCGGTCGATTACAGAAGGCTGATGTTACTGAAGACATGAAACATCCAATACTGATTCCACACAATTCGCATATTTCGAATTTAATTGTAGCTGATGCACATGAGCGTACTATTCACGGTGGTCCTCAGTTAATGTTAAATTATATTAGAAGTCAGTATTGGATTATAAACGCAAAAAGCCTGATTAAGAAACATGTTCGTAGATGTATTGTTTGCGTTCGTCATTCTGCTCAAACAAGTCAACAATTGATGGGTCAATTGCCAACCGCTCGTGTCACTGCTTGCCGCCCTTTTCATCAAAGTGGTGTAGATTATGCTGGACCAATCGCTATCAGACCCACTAAGGGACGCGGTTATCACTCTACTAAAGGCTACATTTGCTTATTTGTCTGCATGGCCACACGTGCAATCCACCTCGAAGTAGTCAGTGACCTGACTTCAGAAGCGTTTTTAGCTGCCTTTAAGCGTTTCGTTGCACGCAGAGGTCATTGCGCCGATTTGTGGAATGATAATGGCACTAACTTTGTGGGAGCGAGTAAAGAATTAAAGCATTCCTTTCATCAAGAAGGGTCGGTAGCAGCAAGTGACATTACTAACTGGCTGGCAACAAATGGTACTAACTGGCATTTCATTCCACCCCACTCTCCAAATTTTGGAGGGCTTTGGGAAGCTGGAGTGAAATCCACTAAACATCACTTGAAAAGAGTAATCGCAACTAGTACTCTCACTTTTGAGGAGATGACTACGCTTTTATGCCAAATAGAAACTTGCTTAAATTCACGCCCGATAACTCCAATTAGTTTGAATCCCCAGGATTCCTATCCACTTACCCCAGGACATTTTCTTGTGGGTGAGCCTTTAGTGCTAGTGCCAGACACTAATTATGAAAAAACAAATATGAGCACACTAAGAAGATGGCATTTTGCGCAGCGTCTTCTTCAAGATTTTTGGCGTAGGTGGTCAAACGAGTACCTCTCACAGCTTCAACAACGGTACAAATGGTCGCAGATAACTCCAGAGCCTAAATTAGGAGATATAGTACTTGTTAAGGAGGATGATCTGCCTCCAGCAAGATGGTTGTACGGCATAATAACGGACAAGCATATTGGTTCTGACAATCTCACGCGTGTGGTTTCGATAAAGTGTAAAGGATCTACATTAAAACGACCTGTTTCTAGACTTATAGTTTTACCTATCGATACTTAAGATAGTTTGTATTATGTTTATAATTTTCAATATTTAATATTTTTGTACTTAATACGAAATATGTTGTTTTGTATATTTTTGCTTTGTATTCAATTAGATAGTAAATGTTAACACTTAGGGGCCCACATATTGTAATGGTATGGATCCTTGACTGGTCCATGGTGGGCGGAATGTTCAGTGTTCTAAGTAAGTTTTTAGTTACACTCGATAGATGGCGTTGTACGATATAATTACATTGCGATGTTAAGAGTCTCCGCGGGTAAATACTATCGCTGTGATTTTATTATTAAATTGTCTCGTCCTAAGCAAGTGTGTTTTCTTTGGTTTAACCACAAGTACCTTGAGGGCCTCTGGATGTTTTTGAAGATTTGTACAAGTACCCATAGTATAAGCTCTGTTATTTATTTATTTATATTTATTTACTTGTGGTTTCATGTGCCGCACATAAAATGTTTTCATTGATCTGCAGATAGTATGGGACGACATAATAGGCGAGCCAGAGGGCGCTCGCAGTCCAGAATGCGCATGGCGTCTCTCCCACATCTGCTTCCGTCACGCGCGCAACATGTGCTACACACTCCTAGCAGTACTCCTAGCTCCTCCTTGCGCCCTACTGCTAGGCTGCAGCTTCGCGTGCCTCGCCTTCGAGGTGAGCAAATTCTTCAACTCACGGTGTTACCCCTGGCTTGCGGTAATACATGCTATCATCTGCCTCTAATCTTGAGTAAGTTTTTATTAAATACTTTTTGGTGGAGGTGACAATTCGAAGGTGGCTGAATATGTTGTGAGGTAATAAAGTATTTGTAAATTCACAAATCCATTACTCACCACGTCTGTATCGCTCTGTCAATCGCATGTCGCACTTTGATCGGTGGTCACGCTAATATTGAAAGCTTTAGCATACCTACAGCACATATCACATCAAGATAGTATACTCACTTTTAAGTTATTTTATTTGTTAATATTGTATTAATATTAGATACTTAAATAATAACTTAAATTTTTTTCATTGCAATGCATAATATTTTTCACTGAACTTGTATGAAAAACCAATAAGAGAAACGGTGTCACTGAGAGAGAGAGAGATCATTTTATTCACAAGAAATGCGGTACATAGAGCTGGTGAAGTAATAAAGTCCAACACATTCTACTATAACAATGGTGCGTGAACATAGTAAATAAACTTAAAAAAATTAAAAACATAGTACAATATTTATACTTATTCTAGATGTTATTTAACAAATTATATCATTTAATTATTTTATTGAAATTAATAACAACATGTACTTATTATATTATATTTGTTAATGTATGTATAAAATGTTAAAATGTCAATATGTTAAAGTCAAAATGGTAAAGTGTCAGATTGTAAAATGTTAATACGTAAAGTGCCATTATTGTATATATTATTATAACTTAAATAATTACATTGTTATTCTTACATGTCATAATTTCTAAAAAAATATCTTACATTAATTAATTACATTGTTTTCCTTGAATGTCATAAATTCATATAAGGAATAAAAACATTTGTCAGTCAACCACAGTGTTACTTTACTTTTAAATAAATTAATTGGCAATTCCTTAAAAACATTTGGTAATTTATTATAAACATCTATTGCCCTCACATAAGCATTCTTTTCATATATGTCTAAACGACACCTAGGACGATCGAGTTTATATTTATGTCTAGTATTTCTAGATATTACGTCTGAATGCAATGGAAAATATTGTGGATGACACCTGACAAAAACACAGAGCTCCCTTATGTACATGCAAGCCAGTGGCAGGATACGCAACTTTTTGAATATTGGTTTACAGCTGTCCATAAACCAAGCACCAGTAATTGCTCTCAGACATTTCTTTTGAACGAGAAATGCTTTCTCTACTTCAACAGATCCTCCCCATACAATGAGACCATATGAGAGAACCGAACTTACATAGCCGTGATATGCGCTCAGAGCAGCTTCTGTCGATACGGTTTGTCGTAGCCGTTTAATAGCAAATACGAAACGTTCTAATCTACTGCAGACGGATTCTATATGCGCCTTCCAGTTGCAATGTTTATCAAATAATACTCCCAGAAATTTTGTCGTATCTACTTCTTCTATTTTATCTGCTTTAATGTTTATGTCTAATGTAATGTTTTGTCTTCTGTAATTTTGAAACTGAATTATTTGCGTTTTAGTAACATTAATTTTTAAGTTGTTATCGTTTAACCAGTTGATTGTTTTATCAAGTGTTATATTTATGTCTCTTTCGTATGTGTCTTTGCCTTCACATTTGATAATTAGGGTTGTGTCATCGGCAAATAGGATAGTTTTATGATGCGTGATGTTTGGAAGGTCATTGATATACATAAGGAAGAGAAATGGCCCCAAAACACTTCCCTGTGGTACCCCAAATTTGTTTAATTGAAAGTCAGATCTACATGTCAATTTAGTATTATTTTCTATTTTAGTTACTTCAACGCATTGAAATCGGTTTTTTAGATAACTGCTGATCCATTTATTGGCTATACCTCTTATGCCATATTTTTCTAATTTATAAAGTAGTAAATTATGATCAACATAATCAAACGCTTTGCTCATATCCAGAAATATAGCCGTAATAGGTACCCCCTTATTGACAGTTTCTGTAATATTTTTAACTAATTCAAAGCAAGCCAATGAAGTAGAACTGTCTTTACGAAAACCGAATTGTTCCTGTTTTAATATTTTTTGACTGCTAACGAAATCATTCAGTCTACTTAGCATAACTTTTTCAAAAATCTTTGAAAATACTGGTATGAGTGTAATTGGTCGGTAGTTGTTCATGTCTCCCTCTTCTCCTTTTTTATGTAAAGGTTTAACAATGGATTGTTTAAGATCATTAGGAAAATTACCTTCTTGGAGAGACATATTTACTATGAAACTCAACGGCTCACAAATGTATTTGGCGCTTAGTTTAATTATTTTTGTGTTAATATCATCAATTCCTACAGAATTAGTATTATTGAGATTATTAATAATTTTATATATTTCCATTGGGTATGTCGGGCTTATAAATATTGTGTTAGAATTACTTATGTCCATAGTTTTATTTATATTGTCATGTTTATATTTAAAGTCGTTTTCATTAGTCAAATTAATAAAAAAAGTATTAAATAAATTGCTAATTTCATCTGTACTTGTGTATTCCTGATTATTATATAATATTTTCTGTATATATGTCTTGCTATTCTCATTTCCAGTATTTTGATTTATTATTTCCCAAACTGCTTTGCATTTGTTTTTCTGTGTATGTATGTATTTATGATTTTCTAACTGTCTCGACTTGTATATGCATTTCTTGAGCATTTTTGAGTAGCGTTGGTAGTGTTTAACATTTTGCTTTTTACCGTTGTTTAACTGTTTACCTTTTAAGTAAAGAATACGTTTGCGTATGCTACTCTTTCTAATACCTTTAGTCAACCATGTACTTTTATTTTTTTTCAATGATTTTTTAATAATATATGTTGGGAAACACAATGAAAAAAACAGTGAAAACAGACCGTGGAATTCTTGGAAAGCTTCCTGTAAGTTAGGTTTTTCATACACTTCTGAGAAAGATAAAGCAGTTATACATTTATTAAATTTGTCAATATTACTACTACTAAAGTCCCTAACCTTCTCATACCAAAATTGTATGGGTAATAATTGAGCAAAGTCTATTTGTGTGTAGATCCATAATAAGTACTTCAAACATGGTTAATTTTTTTAAAAGCCTGTTCTCTAAGATCATAACACTCTACATCCTTTGAAAATGCAAAAAAAGAAGCGCTGACTATTGTTTTGTTTTTATGTTACAGCAAATTTGGTGTATGGGTCCGTGCATGAGGTGTGTGAAGATATACTTCGCTTCGTTCAGGAATTTAGTTCAATCGTGCATGGCGGCTACTGTTGTGCCTTTATCTGATGCTTTGGGGCATCTGTGCAGTCATATCAGAGTCAACTTAAGGAAGGATGCTCCAGAAGACAGGGACTTTTTAGTCGTTTAAGTATTTGTAGGCAGAGAGTTTAAAATAATTTGGTACTTGTTAGCAGTCTAAAGCCCGATTTACACATCGACAAGTACAGTAGCGAATTAAGTAGTAAGTTGTTGATTATAAGTTGATTTGAATAGATCTCCTATTTTTGGCGAGTTAAGTATGAAGTAGCCCCCTCTCTCGCATTTCGCCAACTTTACTCGCCAAAAAATAGGATAGAGATCTATTTAAATCAACTTAATCAACAACTTACTACTTAACTCGCTACTGTACTTGTCGATGTGTAAATCGGACTTAAGAAATAGAAAATATATAAAGAAAGAAAATATACTTATTGTACTTAAATGAAAATAACCGTATGTGCCTTTTAAAATAAAATTTATATAAAAATGTAGGTATGTCTTCACTGTAAAATTTAGGATCTTTCACACTAGCTTGTGTATAAGTTATTTAAAAATAGTAAAAAAATCAAAGACATTTTGTTGTAATGTGGCCGCGAAGTGCATGAATATTCAACACTTACCGGTATTTGTGATATCCCTAGGGATCTCGAGAAATCCCTAGTTTCCTGATTTTCCTGCCACATATACCTACACAAGATAAAATCATTTCGTTGTCTAAAAAAGTAAGTGCGATGAAGTAAAATGAAAATAAATTTATAACGAGGACTGTTTTTTTTATATGATTCAAAACGTTGCCAGCCATAGACATTTTTTGAATTTAGTATGCCTAGTACAAAGGACACTACGCCGAAAACTGAAATGAATTTTCGCGCCTATCTCAACTATAGTTTGTTATTGATTACCGTTGCGTTTGGCGCGAAAGTTCCATTTTTAAACAATAATGTACCTATTCCTAAAGCTATAAGTATAATTTACACTTAAATCCGTCTTCATAACAAAACCAAACATATTATTATAGTTTTTGAAAACACGTTGGCTCTAAATAGAATTAAAAAACAAAAAAAACCTTTACAATAACCTTACAGCATTGTAAGTTAATTTAATTTCGAGCTGGTTACTACGTGCCACGACGATAAACTTATTTTAAGCTATGTAGTGGAGGTATATCTCTCTTCCTACTTTGAAATGTAAATTCTGTCTCTGATTCTGATATGAATAACTTGCGTTATAAAATGAACAATGCATACCTAATACTTATAAAATACAGTTTGAAGAACAACACTTTAATTCACATTAGAACTAAGTATGTAGTTATAAAAAATAAGAGATTACTAACGTACCTTATCTAGATAGGTACGTTAGTAATCGTACGTAGATACCTTTTGTAAGACTTAGTTATAAAGTTAATTGTAGTCGTGTTTAGTAATAATTTTGAAATACACTTTTCCCTACATACATTACTAAAGTGTTTCCTTTAACTTCCAATGTCCATCTTTTTATGGCTTTCAGGTGGTTGAGGAGAAAGCGATCTCCTGATGGTAAGTGGTAACCGAAGGTCAGGGTCGTCATTAATGCCAGAGAACAGCTGAGCCGATGCATATCCTGGCATACCAACTGTTATGTACCATAGCCCTATAAGTTCACTGCCTACAGAGATATAATAATATAAATATTAAAACTATGTTTGAATGCCCATCAGAGACATGCCAGATAGATCCTGACCTTTTCTATGATCCAGTGCCATACGCATTGCCCTTTGCATTTTTTAAAGTCACAATAAACCTTATTTCTTCTTCCTTCTTTTTTTAAAACATATTGGCCATAAAGAAGATTTTAAAAAAAGAAGAGATAATTGGCGGGAAATTGATGATGAAAATGCACAGATTAGAGAACATAGCTGTGTTAGAGCTAGAAAAAGCAAGCAAAGAAGTTAAAAATTTAATTGTTATAAAATATTCTTATATAACATACCAATTTCTGCTAAAATGGAAAAATATAGCACAAGTGATGAAACTCCTTCCACTTCGGCGCAGAGACAATCTACAAGTAATGTTGTCGTTAACTCCAACCAAACTGATTCACATTTTGTAATTGCGAAGTATCGAAGGTTAGTTGCGACACTTACACTTTATTATTTAGTTACTTATATTAAACTTGATATCTCTATTCTATGTAATAAATAATCTTATTAAAATCTAATTAATCTATTCTATGTAAAAAACAAGCGATTCCTCCTCTTTTTCAAGTCAGTTAGACTTCAAAAAGAGGAGGAATCGCTTGTTTTTTTTTGTTTAATGCTCTAGAGCACCTTAATTTCTTGAACAAATAAATAAAATACAAATTAGTTATATAATTAACTAAGTATAAATTTTTACTAAAACTGCTGCGGTTTTTTCCTTTTTATCTAAATGAAAATGGAATTGCTGAAATATTATTCTTGGTATCAAATTGGATACCAAGAATAATAAGCCTTTCCTTTAAATTAAAAAATTGTTCATACAATATTTTAAGAAAGAAGCTCTATATATCTCTATATTAAACCTGTTCCAGTAAGACAAGAATAAAATCGAATTATTTAGTCGAACGTATAACTAAATTACAAACAAGACAAATGCATTAATTTATATACTTAGTTTTATTATTCCATGTATCGTGATAACTTAATGTAAGTATTTTAGGAATACTGAGAGTGTTAACATTAATCCTAACGCAAATGGTGAGACAGAAACTAGCGATGAAACTGACACAGAAGAAGTAAGTCTATTTTGTGTAAATTGTTGTTATCTAGGCCTATGAATCAATAACGGAAGCAAAGGGCATTCAGTCAAATAATAATTAGTGAATCGCATAGTCCTTTGTGGGACTCGAACTCTTGACCTCATGAAAAGATGCTGAATACCACGGCCTCTACTTACACATAATAATAATTAATGACAGGTGTAATTTTATAAAAGCTAAATTTTATTAAGCGTTTAAGAGTAACGGCGCTTGTACATACACGCTAAGAAAATTTGCCGTGTCTACGCCAGACAAGACAAATCTTCGTGTAGACGTCAAGAATTTTGTCTTTTTCGTACACGAAAACTTTTCTTGTCTTTCGCAGACAAGACAATTCGGAACGTGTACACGCCAGGATTTTTTTCGTACAGTCGTCAGACGGGCGTAGGGCGCGCAAGTAATAACAAGTGTGATAATCAGTGTGAGTTTCCTTTAGTAAAAATGTTAACTAGAAAGCAAACAAGTATGATACCCTACTACACCGCTCCCCGCCCCTCCGCAACAACGTTCGCCGTGTCTTGTCTTGCGCAGATAAGAAAAATTTCTTATGCATCGCCGGGGCTGTGTACACAGGTCGTGCTTAGAAACGACACGAATTCTTGCGTAGGCCCGGCGATTTTTCTTACCGTGTACAAGCGCCGTAAGGGGGTAAGTATCTACTTGTTTGAAAATTTAATGGAGGCGTCGAATCAGAGTGCTGATTTTATTTATGAAAATCTTTCTTTCAGAAAGACCTTCTAAAAAATTTAATAAAAGTTAACTATTCTAAAGATTTTATTTTCCATAATATGTTTATTTTAATAAGCAATACTTTAAAAAACCTAAGCAATGCCCTTATTTTAAATCCAAAATATAATTTACACTTTACACAGCGAATGTTGGTGGTGTTTTGTCGTGGAGGAAAACTGGGAGCGGCGTACTGCACCCTGCAAACTGGCGAGGTGGGTCATTCAAACACTTTTATGTACTTTTAATAGCTTTCCAAATAGGTCGTTTTAATTGTAAAATGGTGCTTTAGTGGCAGCATGGGGGCTTTACTACCGAATTAAGTAAAAAATACAATAAAAGAAATGGTCTTTTGCGGAATGGTTAATAAAATTAAGTTTACCTACTTGTATTACTAGAACGATCTCAGGTTCATAGAAATCGTAATTAAGTATTGCTTAATATACTGCAGCGTGTTTAAAAAACAAATATTTAGTTGAATGTAATTAAAGTATTTTATGAAACTTTCTATTTTAAAAGTTAAGACAGTTAATCTCGATTTTTACATGACAATTATTATTATCGTGTTCCGTAAACGAGTATTTGCGGTGTCGATTGGGAATGTTGACTCGAGTTAACATTTCAAATCGATTTACTTCCGTACGCGGAAAACCTATTATTTATTATTTAGAGCAACTAAGTAGGTACCTACAAAGTTATTTTTCTCCAACTTATATCATCTTTTTATAATTGCATTTGGATTTTGATAACAATGACCGAATATTTATAAATACAGCTAAGTACCAAAAACTTTTCATCAGTTATTCATTTTGGAGGAGATAGTAGACCGACCACCAGATTACCAGATATTCGCGAGTCTTTACCGTCAAGTAGAGCCGGTATGCATCCTCATTGATGGCAAGAACCAGAGCGGGTTCGTACAGACCGTCAAGAAGACCGTGTTTGATAGCGATGCCAATGATGAAGGACGATGCAAGCTTATGTTCTTGGCTTCTAAGGAATTTAGTAAGTATACCTACTCATTTGTAAGACATATTATAGTTATCAATCTTTAAAGTCTTGCTGCAAATATGCAATGCTAGAGGAAAAACTAGGCCACATAATACTAAGCTAATACGCAGGGTTATTAGGTAATGTGTTGCCGCTCTGTTTTCCTTCTATTGATGTATTGTCATAAATAACGCTCTCTAGATCGAAACTAAGCCATGTACTAACGTTTTTTTATAAACACATTAAAAGAAACGCATTACGCAAACGGTTTTTTATAGAAACGTCTTTGGAAAATTTATGTAATACTCCAGTAAAATAAGCATTCAACCTCGGAATGGAAGCGAATAAGCTGTAAATTTGCATAAACCTTTGTTTTGGTGTACTAATGACTGGTAGAAAAGTCTCATATGATCACGTGTCTGCGTCATAAGTTATTCAAGGTCAAAGGTCACGAAAATCAGTTTTTTCCCATTATCTCGTTTTCTATGGGAAATACGCATTTAACGTCAATATAAATATTGTAGATCATAAAACTGTCTACAAAAAATGTCTGAACACTTTTCTCCTAGAAAGCATCGCTTTCAAGATATCGTGACTTTAGAGCGCAGGAAAGTCGTATTTTCGACTATATGCACACACTAGCTTTTTCCCGTGATTTCGCTCGCGTTTATAAATATTATGAAAAATAAGGCTTATTTCAATATATAGTAGCATATGCATGCTTGGTCTCAGCCTAATCGGTTTGAAATTGACAAAGTTACATACAAACTTCCATCCCCTATCTTATCCCTTTAGGGGTAGAATTTATCAAAATCCTTTCTTAGCGGATGCCTACATTATATCATCTACCTGCATACCAAAATTCAGTAGTTCATTCATTCATTCAATTCTACCCCTAAAGGGATAAGATAGGGGGTGGAAGTTTGTATGTAACTTTGTCAATTTCAAACCGATTAGGCTGAGACCAAGCATGCATATGCTACTATATATTGAAATAAGCCTTATTTTTCATAATATTTATAAACGCGAGCGAAATCACGGGAAAAAGCTAGTGTGTGCATATAGTCGAAAATACGACTTTCCTGCGCTCTAAAGTCACGATATCTTGAAAGCGATGCTTTCTAGGAGAAAAGTGTTCAGACATTTTTTGTAGACAGTTTTATGATCTACAATATTTATATTGACGTTAAATGCGTATTTCCCATAGAAAACGAGATAATGGGAAAAAACTGATTTTCGTGACCTTTGACCTTGAATAACTTATGACGCAGACACGTGATCATATGAGACTTTTCTACCAGTCATTAGTACACCAAAACAAAGGTTTATGCAAATTTACAGCTTATTCGCTTCCATTCCGAGGTTTGCCCCTAATTAAGCCTTATTTGACTGTACTATAAGTACGTTTTCATTAGGTTTTGAAGCGTGTAAGCGTCGCATCTCATCACTTTCTCTGCCAACGGAACCAACAAACTGTTCAGACGAAGAACGCTCCGTATACCTTCGTACTCTCATAGACTTCAGTCAATCTCAGACTGTGCACGCTCTGGGCACTCTGCTGAGGTACCTGGACCTCAACTGGGCTAATCTCTGCATGGAATTACATAGCAAGCCTGACTTTCTTAGTCTCAGCAAAATTTCGTTGTAAGTATTGAACATAACAAACACTTAAATTAATTAGACATGCCGTTGAATAACAGTGTTCATAGAAGATTAGTAATGGTTCCAAAAAACAATATAGGGTGATGCTACCAATTATCAGCACTTTAAGAGTTAGTCCTACTTTAACATCGTTTATCACAGTAATGATAATGATAACAACTATAACAATATGCTTTCTTGGTTCATTATTTAATAAATAATTGATTTTTGTTATAAAAAATAGTTATTATTCATACACATTTTATTTAGATGAGTCTGACTAAATAATGACCCTGGCGCCAATTATTGGCACCATCATCGCCAATTATTGGCATTGACTGAGCCAATTATCAGCACCTTAAAATTAGACATAAAATTAGGTAGATAAATGAAATAATCCAATGTTTATAGTAAAATCTCTTTATTTATACCTAGCCTAACAACCGAAGTTTCAGAAAAATAATTACATAAATATAAAAAATTCCAAAAAATAATAGACATTCTTTTGATCATAATATAAACACTATGAAAATAACTAGCAATGTTAGTTTCAGCACCATGCCAGGATATGAAATCCGAAATCATAGAGTAAGTACTTTTTCTAAGAATATTGAATTCTAGGCATAAAATAATCACGCTTTACAATAACCACTTTGTCATGTAACAGTACCAGTGCTGATAATTAGCAATTCGCAAAAAAATTGAACCCAGATGTCAGCACCTCATTTATGAACATAAAATCAAGATAACGTTCATTTCCATTGTCAGATAAACCTTATAAAACATTTTATACATGAATAAAACCTAAAGGTTCAGTAAAAAATATCTAAAAGATCTAAAATAAAGTAAAATAAAAAAACCTGAACTTACCTACGATCATAAGAAACTGTCAAAACAAAGTAATGTGAAGGACATGTTCCCGCGTTTTTAAAAATACAGTAGAACCTCGATAAGTAAAAGTCCAAGGGAAACACAAAATATTTTGAGTTATCGAGGTTTTTAGTTATCGAGTTTTTAGTGAGGTACCAAGGGCTTAGGTTAATATGTATAGAGGTAGGTATGTACATGTGTATGTATGACCCGTTGTTCCTATTTTCCGCCACCGCAAAGCTTTAAAGAATTTTGAAGAAGCAAACAACAGGTGACATATGAATTGTTTACGTTATCAATTTAATTATGTAGTGAACACGTGCAAGCCATAAATACCGAAAACGTTTGTTTTGCACAATGATTAAAAAGTAAATAATTTAAATAAGCCTTTGTCTTAAAGCTAACCTCCGCCGCCGCAAAACTTTAAAGAATTTCGAAAAAGCAAACAATAGGTGACATATCGTCGGTCTAAATATCAGAGTGCGTAACTCCGTTTGGGTTAATTTTACAGGAGCAAGAAAAAACTGATTATTTATGTTATGTACGGTAATAATTCTAATGTAATTATGTATTTAGAGGTAAAATTGATCAGGGAATTCAATTATTTAGTTTCTTTAGTCATTTTTTCATTTATTTCATAAGATAATGGACTTACGTATTTTTCTACTGTGCGCGATTTGGAGTTACGAAGTGGACACGCACTTACGACTTATTACTTTTATGGTTTTATTTACCTGTCATGAAGTTACGCAGTTTTACAATAAAAATAGTATGCATTGGAGAAAAACTTTATTAAAAATAAAATAATCATTCTAAAATGTACTCTGTTAGACCGTCTTTAACACTAATTAAAGCTTAAACTAGGTATTCAGCATTATTTATGGCACATTAATCAGTCTTAGGCATTCTTTTCTTTAGGAACATCACAATATTATATAATATAGTTAACTAACTACTTAATTAAACAAATAAAAAATAACATTATTCGGAATCATGTTTTCAGAAGTCCTAGTATTAAAGTTATTTATGGCACAATAATCAGTCTTAGACTTTCTTTTCTTACTAAGTAATTAAGTACATCACAAAATTATCTTATCTAATAAACACTATAATAAGAATAATAACACAGTTCTGAACGAAGTCTATAGGAGTCCTAGTAATTAATTATTTGGATACCTACATAGTTAGCACAAATCACTCTGAAACTTATAACAATAATTATTATTTACCAATACTTAATTATAAAGTAATATAAAATCAATAAAAAACGATAAGTATCAAAAAACAGATAGAATTCAGTTTTAAAAGTATGGTAAGTCATCATAAAATTTATGGTAATCTTTTTCCATGGTATCCTTCAAAGACTGAAGATGCATGTACTTATCTTTTTTTATTTTCAGCCTTGTCGAGTATAATTGAGGAATGTCATCCCATGGAACGTAACAGCTTTTTTTAATTCTAATAGGGAGCTCTTCCCAGTCAGTGTTAGAGTGTCTTAACTTGTAAACAATCTTTCCATCAAGAACATACTTTAGAGCCCTTAGATTAGTTACTGTAGGATCACCAGCTTTTTTTCCGGGTCGAATAGACTTGTAGAAAGTCAACGTCTTCTCAATATCTTTAAAGAAATGATGATAAAGATATTCCACATCATATGGATTCTTCTTACAAGCTGTCTTGGCCAGATATAGGTAGTCTGCTGGAACATTTATTTTTTTGTGTCTTATCGCTCTTTCTATAACGGAGTGCATACTATCGCACTCCATTTGCGTATGCCCTTTTTCAAGATACTTTTGAACAACATTTATCTTGTTTCCCATGCTAAAGTTGAGCAAGGCATTAGACAATACCACATTT
Source organism: Schrankia costaestrigalis (assembly GCA_905475405.1). Lineage (NCBI taxonomy): Eukaryota > Metazoa > Arthropoda > Insecta > Lepidoptera > Erebidae > Schrankia > Schrankia costaestrigalis. The sequence continues at coordinate 1,214,419 of FR997827.1, forward strand.
CTGTTTTGGTATGTACATCCATCACTGTACAAAATTAGTTCCTTTCTATCATCTACTGAGTGTTGATTAATAAACTTTCCTAGAGCAGTGACGATAATAGTAGAAAATTCATTACTTGTAAGTCTTCCTTCGCATTCGTTCCAGATATAACAATATCCTTTGTTTCTTTTAACATCGTATAGAGTAAAATTGTGGACGATAAGTTTTGTTTTATAGTAAAGTGCGGACACATTTGATTGTGGACTTAAAAGCACTGACTGCAGATCCATAGTAAGCACTTCATTGCTTGAGGCAGTATCTTTTGCTAGTTCTTTCCGTGCTTCCTCTTTCTTTTCGAGATGTATTTTGTAGTCGCATTCTGTAGTATTTCCTGTTTTAAACGACTCACAAATGTCGCATAAATCCTTTTTTGGCCGAAATAATGACAATCTAAGCTCTTCAAATACATTGGAAAAAGTTGCAATGCTTAAAGGTGTAACTTTTTCTCGCAGACAGAAGTCATCTTTGTAGGTCTTGTATAGTTGTAATTTTGATGTCCAAAGTGGTTCCAAATACAATTTCGATGAATTTTTGCGACAGTAGTGAGATTCGAGTTTCGGCAAGGAATCAAAAAATCTTAGCAATTGTTTATGGAGTTCATCTTTGGCATTATTCTTTGCTACATTTTCAGGTATATTATGATTTCGTATAACCCATTTTTTGATAACCCATTCACCAACACCCAAGCTGTTTAGGAACATTTTCTTACATACCCGATATCTAGTCCCTTTGCTATCAGAGAGATATAACTCTACAGAATTTTCTCGTCTTGATGAAGAACCAGCACATCTTTTTCTTTCCTTGAGCTTACAAACAGATGATATCCGAATATACATTTTCTTTTCTTCCCAACTCATATTCCAAAATTTGTCGAAACAGTTGTTTCTTTCTTGTTCCAGTATCTTATCGCATTGTAGTTTTGTACCACCTTTTAAGCTTAGCTTACAGTTACATCTGTCTCTTATCTTTCTTTCACTCTTGGGCTCAATAAAATTCCATTTACCATTTACTTTTTTCTTTCCTAAATACGATTTTCCTTTTTCTCTTAGCTTCTTGCTTTTATTAGCTTGCCAATCCTGAGGTTGTCTCTTTTTGTTTCTTTTTCTTAGCAGTGGTTGAGAGGTTGAAGAATCTTGTTCAGTTGCAGCAGTTTGGAAACTAGTGGAACATGTCGGTAATAAGTTGGTGATGTTGAGAGCGGTGACACGTTCAACTGTAGTTCGGCACAAAATCACAGAGTCAGTTGATGTTTTATTTTCTTTATCAATTTCATATAAATGTACTGGATTTTCGTCGCGTAATATGGATACACTATCTGTTGAACTGCTCATTGATTTTTTTCGAAGAGATCCATCATTGTGTATGATTATATTGGAAGGAGAACCGCTAAAGCATACCGCATCAGTCTTTATTTCATCCAATAATAGTGAAGTGTCTTCTTGTAATAGATACGATCCTGGTTGCAAAGTTGTAAGTTCTTCTGTGGCAAAGGTAGGTAACGCTTCGTCCTCAACAACTTGAAGTACTTCCATCCCTGTTATGTTCGGCAAATCATCTTGTGAAAATATGTATGATCCTGGATAAATATCTGAAGTAAGCTGCTGGGACTCATCATAGTCTGGAGGGAGAAGCTGTTGCGGCTCATTGCAGTTTTTAGAGATAAGCTGCTGCGGCTCATTATAGTCTGAAGATATAAGCTGCTGTGATTCAATATAGCCTGGAGGCTGCTCCTGCGATTCACTAAAGTCAACATTTTGAAGGATTTTTAATATTCGGGAATTCTTTAACATCTTGCCTAGTAAGTAGGTACCTGAAAAACAAAATGAAACAATGCTGATATAACTATTACGTATAAGCAGGACGTAGACTTATTGTAGATATACCCGGGATTCAGTATTTATTATCTCTGCTTGCATAATCAAACGGGACACGTCTGGCGTCCCTTTACTAAATTAAGAGGTGAGCTACAATACCACTCAAGTAGTATAAGATACTTTTACATAGGCAAAAGCCTTTGTAGACATAAACTAGGTAAGATAATACTAATTTAAGTAATAAAACTGCATAAAACATTGTAACTCCATATTAAAGAAACGTAATTTTAAATTTTAAAACAAATAAAACTTCGTAACTCCGCCAAAATATTTAAAGCTTCATTTTAACATTTTGGCTCGTAATTTTTAGTTTTCTTGATAATCAAGTAAGAATACAATAGCATACCAATAGGTATAATTAAACACAACATCAATTAACTACAATTTACGTACCTTATTTTTCGAAATTGCGCGTGACCTCACCTCGGCACAGGCGACACCGTACTGAGCTTTGGAGTTGCGTATTATGCTAATTACAAAATGGCGGCGTGGAAATAGGTGGTTTTATTTTTCACTCATAACAAATTAAATATTTATTTGTAGGATATAAGACGTATTCCAACGGAAAGGTAATAAAATTCTGCACTAGATGGCATCAAAAAACTATTTTTGATTTTTGTGGAGTTACGTAGTCTGATTTTTAGTCCGACGATATGTATTGTTTTCGTTATCAATTTAATTATGTAGTGAACACGTGCAAGCCATAAATACCGAAAACTTTTGTTTTGCACACTCATTCAAAATTACTCATGATAAACAATTTTATGTTATAGAGGTTGTGGAAACATTTCTTTTAGTTACTGAGGGCCAATACAGAGATTACTTATTTGACTTATCGAGGTTGCGAATTTTGAGTTATAGAGGTTTTGGGCTCTGAAGGGAAGGGAACATATTATTTTTTTTAGTTATAGAGGTTTTTGAGTTACCGAGGTTTGAGTTATCGAGGTTCTACTGTATCGCTTTTTTTTTTTCAAAAAGTGTCGTGTTTGGATCAGTTTATAATTCCAAAAGGATCTTATTTTAATGTTTGTTAAATGGTAGCCGAAATTAATTAATAGAAAGCTTATAATTTGAGTTTTAGTTGGGGGTGCTGATAATCTGGTGCAGTGCCAACATTAGGACGCGTGCCCCTACTTAATTTTAATAAAAACATCGTTTTGAGAGAGCAATATTGATCAAGTTTTCGGATATCATAAAAGTACTAAGTAGTAGTTTTTAATATCGTACGGATAACATCTCACGCGTGCGGACATTAACGATATCTGTTCATGGTATATTAAGTTAAAACATTTATAATACGTCCGTAGAGAGGACATAGTAAGTATCGACAGCGACACGTACCGCGGGCTGCAGGTGTTCAGCGCGCGCGCGCACCCCGCCGCGTACAAGCGTGGCGCGCGCGGGGCGGCGCGGGAGGGACTCAGTCTGTACCGACTGTTCCAGAACTGCAGCAGCAAGCTGGGGCTCAGCAGGATGAGGTGAGCTCTCTTTTATTAAGGATTATTCTTTTGCAAGTGATGGTGACGTCTTTTAAATTGACCAGTGGTTCTCGAATATGAACAAAATTCCCACGAAACATTTTCCAAAACGTTTTTAGTAGTTATAGAGTATTACTCTACTTCGTAAAGTTACCAGTCAAATACATAAGTGATCAAGCTTCAGTAGTTTTCGGTTCACGGTCGAGAGTACCAAATGTTTTTGCACCAACTACCATCGAAACTGTGCACTATGTGCCCTATCCATTACAACATTCAAGGCAATTCGAGCAGTTAAGCCGTAAGTTGTTGATTAAGTTGATTTAAATAGATCTCCATCCTTTTTTGGCAAGTTAAGTTGGCGAGACGCGAGAGAGGGGGCTACTTCGTACTTAACTCGCCAAAAAATAGCATGGAGATCTATTCAAATCAACTTAATCAACGACTTACTACTTAACTCGCTACTGTACTTGTCGATGTGTAAATCGGGCTTTAAGGAAAAATTCGTGTTAAATCATGTTAATCTGCGTCGTTAATGCGGTTTTTACTTGTGCCCATTATCTTAATCCTGGCTCTTATACAGAATACTGATGCAACACCCTACATGTGACTTGGAAACTCTTAAGCTTCGTCAAGACGTGATCGCATTCTTCATGAAACCAAATAATGATACTCTGATGCGAAACATCTGCTCTTCACTGAGGTATATCAAAAACGTTCATGTAAGTATTTTTGTTGGTTTGTATTTTTGTTGTTTTATTACTCATATTGTGTTTGAAAGAATAAGTTTATCTAGATAATATAGATTTCAAACAATTTCAGGGTATATTGACGAAAATCAAAGCTTTGTCAGCTAAGCCTTATCAATGGAAATCACTTTACAATGTAAGTTTTTAATTATGACTCCAATGGCAGTAAATACTATTTACGAGTATTACTATGTAGGTACTACTAATAAATACTAACGTGACATGTAACGATTTATTTAGACGCTATATAACGCTGTGCTCATCTGTGAGATGTGTGAGTCAGTTGCTAAGCAGAGCAAGTTCTTGGAAAAACTCGCCTGCTTCGACAACCAAAACCTTTACGAGGTAAGTCGAACTTATCTAGTATACATTTTAGAGAGAAGTTGGTGACAAACAAGAAAACTATTCGGAAGTAACATGTCTGACGTTCATGATACAGTAAAATGATGTGCTGCGTTTAATATAGTCAGAAAGTAGAGTGTAGGATTTTTAGATAGAGCTACTGACGAAACTAACTTTATGATGTTCGATAGATGGCGTTGTACATGAACAGAATAATAGACTTCGATCTATCTAAAACTGAAGGAAAGTTCACAGTCAAAGCTGGAGTTGACTCAGAGCTAGACATGAGTAAGTAACTTTTTAAAGAAACTTAATTTGGAATACAATATTTTTACTAGCTCATCAAAATTAGAATCAGAAAGCACTGCTTTCTTGTCAATATCTACTTTTAAATCATTGAAAACTCAACTCATTAAAAGTACATAACAGTTTCAATCTTAGCTTTAGTAATAATTGAATTAGAATAAAAAATCTAAAGCAAATCTTCCTAAGAAAACTTTCTGTACATTTTAAATGTAACACCTATGTTTTTCATCATACAATTAGAGAAACAAACAATGGCCAGTCTCCAAGGTCTAATGTCAGAGACAGCGAAGGTAGAGATGGAGCGTCTACCTCCCTACGTGCAGGAGTGCAGCATGCTGTACATGCCACATCTGGGATACTTGCTGGGGGTCAAGGTCTGGGCTGACAACCTGACCAGTGATGACAAGCAACTACCTGACATGAAGTTTATGGTGAGTATTAAAGAATATAAGTGTCTTTTTTCTTAGGGGTACTAAAGTCACAATGGACGGTAATATCTAGTTGTTTTACGTTTCGGTAGTGTTAGTTGCCTGACGACCTGGTTTTGGAGTTAACAGCCGGAACCAATCCTATTAGTGTACTCGTACCTACTTATGTAACTTTTTTAGTTCAGTTTGAGATTGATATTAACCCTGTACAAATTTTGTTAGTCTAAAAAGTAGGATACTTTATAAGTGGGTAAATTATTATTGTGTTTCTTCGTTTAAATTAAATACACTAAACCTTTATATTTCAGTTTCAAAATAACGACTACATTCATTACAAAAGCAAAGGATGCGAAGGTAATACAAATACTTACTTAGCCAATTTTCAGTAAAATAATCCTCACACATTCACACAAAGCCATCTAGTCCCAAACTAAGCAAAGCTTGTACTATGGGTACTAGACAACGGACAAACATACTTAAATACTTTTTTTTCTAAATACATATTATATATCTTCTTCTTATCTTCTTCACCTCCTTTTCGGGGACCCTCCAGGTTGCACTTCGACCCCATCGGATCTTTTGTGCTGGTCCCCCGTTCACCACCCCACAGCTTCCTCAATCACCTTGGCGAAGGAGATAAGTAAACCTAGCGGCAGCTTGCCGAAGTCACTAGGTGTAGGATATCCCACTCCCTTTGTCTGGTGAGGGCTTCGCAGTTGCACATCAGATGTTCCACTGTTTCGTCTTCCTCACCGCATGCTCTGCACTGGTTGGTGCCTGATAGTCCCATCTTCATCAACAAGTCGTTGACGGGAAGGTGACCTGTAAACATACCTATTATTAGTCGGATATGTCTGCGGCTTAGGTTCCACAATTTTGTGGACCTGCCCGGATTTGCTACTGCGATAAAGAGCTTTGAATGCCTCATGCCAGCCGACTGCTGCCACTCTGATAAGTGTTGCTGTGTCGTCTGGTCATTTACGGCCATTAGGAACGTACCTTTTGAAAGACCTGGCATGGTTCCGGTCCGTCGAAACTCCTGCTTGATCCTTCCCTTGCAAGTTCATCGGCTCTTTCGTTGCCGACGTAACCTTTGTGTCCTGGAATCCATACCAGTCTCACCTTGTTAGTTTTGCCAAGCTTATTTAGGGCCTGGATACCATTTTTGACCAGCCTAGAGGTGACTCTTGGTGCCGTTAGGGCTTTGAGTGCTGCTTGACTGTCGCTGAGAATATAGATAGTTTCGTTGTTCACTCCACTATCGATGTTCCCTTGTGCGCATGCTGTAATCGCGTAGGTCTCTGCCTGGAAGACTGTCGCATACTTACCCATGCTTATGCTACTACCGTAGTCTTTGGTATAAATACCCGCTCCGGTACCCGTGCTCATCTTCGATCCGTCCGTGTACCATATCTTACCCTTACCATCTGGTGGTTCGAGTCCTTTTGACCATTCAGATCTTTCTGGAATGATGATCTTGAATTTTCTTTCGAAGATGTAACTTGTTGGCATCTGGTCGCCGCACACGTTGATTGCATCTTCAACTTGCCTAGTTAATTTCGGCTTTGTGTGTCTTGTGCTATTTCCGGTGTCGTTCCATAGCCCAAGACCTTCTAGTCTGTAGAGTGCCCTTACTGCCTCCGACTGGACCGCGAGGTGCAGTGGTGTTAGGTTTAGTAGGACCTCCATTGCAGCGGTTGGGGTGGTCCGAAACGCACCCGTCATTGCAACGCAGGCCAACCTTTGTAGTTTTAGTAGCTCCTCCCTGCATGTGCCAAGGTTTGTCCTCGGCCACCATGCCAGACTTCCGTACAGCACTATAGGTCTGACCATCATTGTATACACCCACAGCATGACCTTGGGTTTTAACCCCCATGTCTTACCATAAGTGGATCTGCACATACCGAACACTCTGTGTGCCTTTGTTGTTGTAGACTGTACGTGCTGCTTCCAGGTTAGTTTGTTGTCTAAGATAAGTCCTAGATACTTTACTTGCTCTGAGATCATTAGATCCTGGTTGAAGAGACTCAGATTTATTGAGTTGTTGATGTTTCTCTTTCTTGTGAACGGTACTATTACCGTCTTACTCGGGTTGATCGAGAGCTGTTGCCTTCCGCACCAACGCTCTACCCTCCCAAGCATCTCCCTCATCTCAGTTACTGTTTTCGGGAATATTCCGTTAATCAGGATAACCAGATCATCAGCATATCCTACGGTCCTGACTGGTCCGCTGTTGAGTTCCTCCAGAAGGGAGTCCACCACCATATTCCAAAGTAGCGGTGATAGTACCCCCCCCCCCCCCTGTGGGCATCCCTTGGTGGCAGTGATGGTTAGCTCCTCTCCCAATAGCGCTGGTGTCATCGTTCTGCCGTTCAGCATGTTTCCTATCCATTCACAGATGGTTGGGTCAATGCCATGTCTTGCGGACGCTTCTTCGATCGCAGCGTATGATGTTCTATCGAAGGCGCCCTCAATGTCTAGAAATGCTGCTAGACATATCTCTTTGCATTTAATTGCCTTTTCCGCTCTGTCTACTACCAGGTGAATCGCCGTTTCTGTCGATTTGCCCGGTTGGTAAGCACTGTGTGAAGTGGACTCCTGCGTAGCGGTCCATCACGAATATATCTGTCGATTAATTTTTCCAACGTTTTAAGAAGAAATGATGACAGACTGATGGGCCTGTATGATTTGACCTCGGAGTAGCTTTCCTTTCCGGGTTTTGGTAGGTAATTACCTAATTACTCTTATTCTCCTCCAGTCACGTGGTACGTGTCTGAACGCTAGGCACACTCTATAAAGTCTACACAAATGTGGTACTAATATATGCGCTCCTTTTTGTAGTAGGATGGGGTAGATCTCGTCTGGCCCTGGCGACTTGTATGACCGGAATGTTGATATTGCCCATCTCAGCTTGTTCTGGTCTACTACCTTCTTTGCACTGTCCCAGTTTCGCCTGCCCGTGCGGGTTTCCTGTTCGGTCTGACTTACTGAGTTGGTTTGTGCTTCGTGCTCAATTGTGTTTGAGCCTGGGAAATGTACCTTGCACATCTCTTTTAAAGTTTCTAGGCCTGTCTCAGTCATTTTCCCCACTTCCATCCCTTATTGTTGTTAGTGGGTGTGACTTTGTCGACGCCATAGCCTTTATTAATCTCATTCCCTGTGGTAGAGATTCTATCTGATCGCAGTGTTTTCTCCACGATCTTCTTTTCGCTTTCCTGACAGCTTTGCTGTAGGTTGTTAGCTGTTTAGCATACTCGTCGAATTTGTTCAACGTCTTTGCTTTATTGAACATCGCTCTGGTTTCTCTCCTTAGTTTGTCCAGTTCCGGGGTCCACCAGGGTGTTCTTTTTGCAACTGCTTGTTTTTCTAGACAATTATTTGTCCAGGATTTTTTTACAGCACTTGTTACTTTGTCAGCCTCAAATTCAATGTCTATGATCGAATTCAGACTGCTTCTCGGGTCTCCTAGCTCTATTTTAAGATCCCTCTTGTATGAATCCCAATCCGTGTGTCTTGGGTTTCTTTTGTGTACGGTTTCGATACTGATATCATCACTATACTTGAAGCATACATACCTGTGATCCGACAGTGAGATTTCGTCAGATACTTGCCACTCGCTTATGCTTTTGCTAGCTTTGTTGCAAGCTAGCGTTATGTCAATCACTTCCCCTCGTCTCGAGTTGACGAAGGTTGGGTCATTGCCTTGGTTTAACAATTGTAAAGAGGAACTTACCACAAAATCCAGTACTTTGTCACCTCTCCTGTTGACATCTGAGCTCCCCCAGATGACATGGTGTGCATTTGCATCGCAGCCTATTATTAGCTCGGTGTTGTGGCTGCTTTGTGCCGCTAGACTCCTGAGTTCTTCGGTAATGGGGTCTGCGGCCTCGTAGGGCAGGTAGGCCGATGAGATGGTGAGGGTCTTCCCTGCCCTACCTTTCAGGATCTTCACGGTGGGGAGATCCCTTGAACAGAAAACATTTTGAGGTATTGCCCTAATGCCATCCCTTACATAAATACATGTCCTCACGTTCGTTGTGGAAAGGGAGTGGTATACCACTCCACCTGTTCCATTAAGTCCCTTTACAGAACCTCCTTAACAGTACGGTTCCTGTATATGGGCTATGTCGAACTTGTCGCTTTTGAGCTGCTTAGCCAGAAAGGGCTGTTGCCGCCTTGTTATGTTGGAGGTTAATTTGTACAAACCTTAGACCCATGGTGTTAATGGTTCCCGGTTTTCGGGGTGCTGACCTTGTTGCGATCAGCCCCCTTCTTCTCCTTGAACTCCATGGTCTCCTCCTCCTCCTCCAACATTGTCGACAGCTGGTCCTCTAGGCACAGATCCGCCAGGTCAGCCAGATCCCCGGGCTCGATCGACAGTGTATCTGTCGACCCCGCCCTGGTCTCCCGCCTCTCCGTCACGACCGTTGCCTGGTCCGCAGCAGTCGCCTTGCTGACAGGATCCCTCCTGTCCGTTGTGGCAGGGGCATCGGGCGCCATTACTGGCTTACCCTTTGCCTCCGCTTTGGCTGCAGCATCCTCTAGTAATTTAAAGGTGCTGCAGTCTCCCCCTGTGTGCAGAGTAAAACCGGACTCCCTGATATATGCCGCGGATTCCTGGTCCATATATTTTATGCGCCTGGTACCCCCGGCATATACCAGAGTGTCCACCACCTTCCACTCCTCCGTATTCAGCTGCGGGTTGTATCGCTGCATAAGGCCGAGGAGCAGCTTGAGGTCCTGGACCCCCGTGATTTTGGTCTTTCAGGCCATCTTCACTGGCTTCGGCAGCTCGCTCGCCCTCAGCACCTTGACGAGTATGTTGTCGATGCGCTGCCCCTCCGCCGTCGACCTTACCCATTCAGCGGACGTTTTGTCTGCACACATTATGTGCAGAGCGCCCCCCACTATGTTGCCCAAGGTGAATTTGGGCAACGGATCTGGTGCCGTGAAAAGGCTTGTTAAAAGCAGCCTTTCCACCATCCCTGCATGCACCTGCTGCAGCTTGGCAGCCGGAAATTTCGCCGGAACAAGAGCCAGCCGCTCGCCCGACAGCATCTCTGCGAACGATACCTTTGTCCGTTTGCAGTCCCCGCCCGCCACGGACGACTCGCCGCTGATCTCCAGCTGTCTTTTCTGCGGTTCCCTCCGTTCGCCGATTTGAACCGCCTTCCAGGCCCGTTTCCTGGACTCGTACCTCCTCTTGTTTCTCCCAGACGCAGCGCGGGGCTCGAAGTTTGGCCCGCTGCCCCCATCTCTTGATGTAGACGGCCTGGCCTCATCCCGGCTACCCATGCCGCGCCCGGAAGTCCCAGTCGGTGGTACCCTTATATGCGCTGGTTGTCCTCCCCAATAGCGCCCCCCCCTCGCTGCGGGCTCCAACTCTCGTGAAAGAGGAGGTGCCCTCCCAGCGCCTGCCTACTTGGTCCCCGCCCCAGTATCTTCCTTCCCTCGCTGGGGGCTCCAACTCCTTTGACGGAGGAGGTGCCCTCGCAGCGCCTACCTGTGTTCCCCCCCTGTAGCGCCCTTCTCTCGCTGGTGGCTCCAACTCCTTTGACAGAGGAGGTGCCCTCCCAGCGCCCGTTGACTGCGCTCTCCCCATGTAGCGCTCTCCCCTCGCTGCAGGCGCCAACTCCTTTGACAGAGGAGGTGCCTTTTCAGCGCTTTTTGGCTGAGTCGAGTGTCCTCGACCGCTGCCCTTTTTGGCGTCATCCCTTGCGGGTTCAGCCGTGTTTTTGTTCGGTTTGCTAAGATATGGATTTACGATTCAGAGATCACACCGATACAATTGGTTTTCATCCAGTTGGTTCTCCACCCTCCATGGAGGCCTCAACCCGGGGATGCACTAGGTGCACCAGAGCTACCACCTGAATATAGGTCTCCTGCACGCGTTGTCCACGAGCCCGCACGTTGCCAGTGACGTCGCCCAAACCGTTGAGTCTTCGAAACCGTGCCCCGCCGACTGCAAACCCCCTCGTGCCGGTGACTTAACCCGCGGCCATCTGACTGGACGCTACAGCCGATTGATCGCGGTCCGGCTAGACCGCGATCTCCCGTGTGCCAAGCGGCCTGTTGCAGAATCCTGAGCCAAAGCGGCGTGTTGCAGAGCGCTGCTCCACTCAACCTACCAGGATCTCATTTTCCCCGCGCACGGCACAAACACGCGGGTGGCATTCTACCGCCGCCCATCCTTATGTGCGGATGAGAGGCCCGCTGGCGACATGCCACGTCATCGCAGCAGCTGAAATAAACTGGATACTGGGATAGGATAGGTTTGGAGATTACTTCGGGAGCGACGGGAGCGGTCGTACCTGCTATATCGGAAGCATGTACTTAACAGGAGGCACCGCGGGAAGGATACTACCTAGTCTTGCCCGAGGGATCATGATAATTGTATACTACACCCCGAGCCTTGCCTTGATTGATTACCGGACAGGCAGTCAACCTGGGCCTCGACCTTGTTGAGCTAGCAACCGGTTGCAAATTTGCGCTCATCAAGATTGGAACCCACCCCTAAAATATATAGAAAATATTATATACATATTATATATAGAAAACACTCAGACCAATGCAAACAATCATGTTCATGCACACAAAGATTTGCATTGAGCGGGAATCAAATCCGAGACCTATGCATAGCAGACATGTAATACACCGACTGCACCACAGAGTTCGTCAAAAAAATACAGTACTTAAATTTTCCCTTTCCCTTTCCACAGAGCTAGACGTAATGATAGGCGACACTTACCCTGAGATAGTAGCTCACGAGACTCGTATAATGATGCGGCTGACTGCTCATATGATGCAGCACATACACACTCTCACTATTGTCGTCAACATGTGCGCTGAACTTGACTGGTAATACTATATTATACACTATTTTGTCTAATATTTCTTATTTGACGAAGTTAGAATAAACGTTGTCAGCATTGAGAATAATATTATATCAAGAGTGTTCTAAAAGATGATTAAAGAAAACTTCACTAATGAATTCAGCAAAAAAGTTCAGGATATCAATCTTTTGAGTGGTAGGGCACGTTAGCACCAAAACGACGGCGGTTAGGGAATAATGGTTCTAAAATAACGACTGCGTAACGTAAGACGTAGACCCTTCAGCAGATGGATTGACAATCTGTTAATGTTGGACTGGCGGGCAAGCGACGGATGAGGAAGGCACGGGATAGGACAAAAGAAGGTGAAGATGTTGGAGATTGTTTATGTCTTATATATGGATGTATTTTAGCTGAGATGATGATATGGTTCCTGCAGTTAACAGCAATTAACTGACATTTAAACTTCCACAGTCTAATCGCAATGTCGAAAATCTCAAAAGAGTTCAATTACGTCCGTCCTACATTGACGTCAGAGCAGATAATTAACATAAAGCAAGGCAAACATCCTCTGTACATGCTGACGTGTGACAGCTTCGTACCTAATGACGCAGAGTCCAGTGAGGACGCTGGGTACGTCAAGATACTAACTGGACCCAACTCTAGCGGGAAATCTGTTTATATGAAACAAATTGGTTAGTACCTACTTATATTCCCATAGGGTAGGCACAGACTACTGAGCGATCCTTACAAACTTGAATAGGTTAGTTGGTTTAATGATTTAAAAGTTAACTAGTTATTTGTGTTGAAAACTTTGAACATGTTACCAAAACTCTGTGATTTCAAATAAACAATATAATGAGCTCACCGCGAGATTATCGTAAACTATGAACATATCTGCGAAAAAATAAAAACTTAACATAAAACTCCTCCACTAAATTATTAATTAAATTTCCCTCCACGATTGGAGCAGAGCATTTAGAGAGATAACTATTTATGAGCTAATATATTGCTTTCTAAAAGTTCCACCATAAATTCTGCTAAGCTTTTAGTAACTAGGTACACTTCAATCTTTTCGAGACTCCTAAACAGATGCTTGCCGTGGTCAACAATGAGTGCCTTTACGCATTATAAAAAAAAATGTAATGTAGGTATTATTGATTTTACAACTTACTTTGACTTTAACAACTGAGACGCCTAAATATGGTCGTTGTTTAAAGGTTTTTTATATAGATATAACATCTCTTACCACATACGAAACGCAGTAGGTTTTGGACTAAGAATATTTACTAAAAGTTTTCATACATCCAGCTAAGTAATATTGTTTTTCCAGGTCTAATAGTATACCTAGCACACATAGGTAGTTTTGTGCCGGCAGAGTCAGCAACTATAGGCGTTGTACGTCACATACACACGCGTATACAGAGCACTGAGTGTGTCGCAGCTCATATGTCTGCTTTTCTGATTGATTTGAAACAGGTAAGATTCCCGATCCTTTCTTTTTTATTGTTGAAGGTTGGGAAATGGAAAAGCAGGCTACGTTATCATTGCTCTTGCCATCACGGGGTAGCTGGCGTCAAAAATGGCAGTGCCAAACTGTTGCTTAGGTACTCTAAACAGAAGTTGTTGGGAGCCAACTAATTACGCCTTGTAACATCAAATAATTTAGATACAGGATCAGACCAGGCATCCTCGGTCTTTGTTATGTTCATAGCGGGTTATGTCAAGACTTTTACTAACTAAATTCGCCCTGCTGTCTGCTTTCCGTAAAAAGGTGTTTAGTCACAAACGAAACGTCGCCGTCGCGTCATCTAGAGACAGGGATTTGAGAAGATTCATAAAATTAAATGATTGTCGTGAATCTGGGTGTACCTACTTCCAGCTAGCACTAACTCTACGTTGCGGCGGCTCGTCACTAATACTAGTGGACGAGTTCGGTAAGGGCACGTCCCGCGCGGACGGGCTGGCACTCCTCGCCGCCGCGCTCAGCACGCTGCTGTGTGCCGCGACACCTGCACACGTAGTGCTCGCTACACACTACTATGAGCTCAAACAGTACCTAGTCGACTCGCCGAGGTTGAGGTTTTTGGTGAGTTTATTTAAATATCACTACTGTACCTAAAAAGAAAAGTCATGTAAAACAAGCTCTACATTTCATAAAAAATATTTACTAGAAAGTTTAATAAAAATAATGTTAAAAATATTTCTCGACATAAAAGTATGCAAAAAATAACAAAAAGTAAAAAAAGGAATTTCATTCCCCTTCATTTTCAAAAAGAATATTCCGATACCGGGAATCGAACCCGAGCCTCCTGGGTGAGAGCCAGGTATCCTAGCCACTAGACCATATCGGATGATAGCTTCTGGTCTAATTTTGTATTCAGGTTCACACCATACAAGCATAAAATAAAATATGTATACATTTTCTATAATTTATTTTTATACTCGTATATTTATTAACAAGTACCCAATATATATTTGTGACTAACATCTAACCGATCCACCTTGTCGTGTTAATGTGCAACGTCTATTCTTAAAAGCATGAGCTATTTATTTCCTCACCATATTCTCTAAAAGTGTAGTTTATGTCAAAACGAAAGCAACCTGAATATCTGGACTGGTAGAAAAATAATTTGTCCATCTGGTGTCGTCTAGGGTACCTCTAGGGCACATGGGCTTATTATTGTAATCAAATAGAGGTGATTATACATGAACTCTCCATCGCTGTATATCATATTCTCAAAAGATCACATAACTTTGTAGTGATTTCTCATTCTATATAGGTGTAGTCAATTTGCATCTAAGTCTCCCGTATTGCCAGGAAAAAAGATTTTCCAACTCTATTTTTCTTGATTAAATGCCATGTGGCCTCCCAAGACTGTTTAGATCTTCCTGGGATTTCACCTCAGAGTTATACACAGTTGCTTTTCCGAAGTCCATCCTGTTGTTCCCGGCTTACCTATGTAAAGGAATCACATTTTTGGAAAAGCTGGATAAGGTAGAGTCAACTACAAAAGTGGATTAACACGTCCAATATTATAAGGCAGCTTTTTGTGTTCAGCAAGTTAAGCAAAATTGTTGTTCAGTATTCATTGGACTTTAATAATGAACACACATACTTAATATACTAAGTAGTTGCTCTTCTCGTCACATCACTTGCTTCGTTTTAGCTTTTTGAGATGTTTTGTAATATTGGATGCATCAATCCACTTTTAAAGTTGACTATACATAACAAAATATGTCTCGTTATCATTCAGCGTTTCGAGTACATGTTGGAGGGTTCGGCGCCCGTGTTCTTGTACCGCGTGTGCGAGGGCGGCGCGGAGCACAGCTTCGCGCTGCAGGTCGCGGGGGGCGCGGGGCTGCAGGCACATACTGTAGCACGAGCCACACTTGTCTTCGATGCGATTAAGGTAATGCTATATATTTATTATAACTTTTTATTAAATTAGTTCATAAAAACAAAATGTCAGCACCGTTTCTTGTCCCAGAGCTGTTCTATAAGGCTGAAGACTGAGATCTCGAAACAAACTTATACTTACTAATATTATAGTAGCCATTTCCATCCATGACCGGAGGAGTTCTCTATATTCGACTTCAAAAGTAGACTTTTGAAGTCGAATATAAAAAAATAAAAATAAATAAAATTTATTCAATAAAATTATAGAAATTATTTCTTCTTCATCATCATATCAGCCAATCGACGTCCACTGCTGGACAATAGGCCTCCTCCAAGTATTGTAGTACCTTGTGTGAAATTATTTTATAGAATCATAATTAGTTTATCACCTTATACAGACTTAAGTCCTATCAAAGTGCTAAATAACTTAAGCCTTTTCGTGTCTTCTACCTTTATTTTTAAGGATTATTTTTATTTTTTAGAACAATAAATTGCCAGCACCAAACAAGAAAATCACATCTAAGCTGAATAGCTGCATCGAAGCAATGAAAAACAAATTACTCGCAGACAATATTTAATTACAATAAAAATTTGTTACAATATGTATATTGATATTCATTTAGCCCAACATTTACAACATTCATGTATAAAATTTTAAAAATATCAAAAACAAATAAACTATGTACTTATTCTATTTCATTGTCTTTAAGATAAAAGATTACATTTTGGACTAACTATTACCAGATGAGTTATGGCGTATCAAGAATACAAAATGTCACTACGAAATACATTCTTCTTTCGAAAATGTGTCTCAAAGATTAATGGGGATCTAGTTTAGCATTGACAAATAAGTATTCTTATATTATAATTATAAATATTCTTGAAGCAAGAAGCTCGTAAGTTTAGCGAATAGGTACCATTACACTAGAAACAAAGCGAAACGAAATATTTGCTCACTTATGCCAAATATTACTTGCGATTTCAATTTCAAAAACAGTTTTTTATGCGAATCACCAATGATTATTTTAAATTATTGCTTTCGTTAAATTGATGTTTATGAAAGTATGAACCCAAAAGCGATTATCATTTTCATAGAGAAAGTCATAAAAAATACATTTAGTCACGTCAAATAAAGTACACTGTTTGGCACCACGCTAGTTATACTTAACTCTGGAATGTTTCTGCAAAATGCTTCGATACTATAATGCTGTACATTTCGACAATAAGCTATTTATTATATTTACTACAATATACTTCTAATATATTCTCCATCATCAATCAGGCATTTAAATACTCATTGATATACTACATTTTTATGTCTCCCCTTTAAGAGGACTTTTAGCATAAATCATTTATCAAATAAATATATAAAAGCATTTTAATACATTACTTAGAAATAGATACGTACAGCTATATTATTTAAAAAGAAGCTAGCTCCATCCATGTTAAAACTTACTTAAATGCTTTTAGCTATGCAAACTTAATCTATGGAACATTTTGTTAGTATTTTGATTATTAATAAAATTATAACGATAACGAAATTAATTTATAGTAATAAAAAAACTAATAAAAATAAATTCTTCATCGAACTTCACAAAATGTGTACAATATAAATAACATCTAAAGCGCCGATTACACTAGACTACATGTATTCTCCTACATAAGGACTTCCTATCTTTTTAGTGTTAGGACGTTCTGTTTACACTGTCCTACATGTGATTACACATGACTATATGTAGTCTCCTACATGATGTAGTTGACACATGACTACATGTAGTCTCCTACATGATGTAGTTGACTACATGTAGTCTAGTGTAATCGGCGCTTAACTTTAAAACTATTTGAGCTTAGATTACAACAATATTACTTAACGATAATTTTCACAGTTAAATTGCTCTTCAATGATGTTCATTATTATAACAAATAATTATAATTAATAACAAATCTATCGACGATTAGCATTTAGCGCTCTATCGTAACTTTAATAATGTTAAAACATATTTAATTAAAACAATTAAGGGGGTATGCTCTTAGCTAAACTTCAAATTATTACACGCTCAAAATATAACAAGCTTAATAGATTTACTCCCGATTTCTGAATGACTGATCAAGTAAAAATCAACTAATCAAGTGTCAAAACTATCAACTAACTAAAATGACAGTTTTGACACTTGATTAGTTGATTTTTACTTGATCAGTCATTCAGAAACCGGGGGATATTATCATAAAAACATAATTTTATTTGACTATGCTACTAAGTAAAATTATATTTAGCATTGTAAGCCTAGATAACAGTTAATTCGTGACATTTTTCATCATGCTACGAATAGGTATCATACTATTCAAACTTTATGCTGATTTGGAGCTTAGCCATAATAATATAATATTTTACCAATCTTATATTTCATTCAATTGGTTTAATATTATATGGAATCAATATAAGATTTCAGAGATATCGGTCAACATAATATTGTACCTGCATATTCCTGTTAAATTTTAGCTAACTTCCGAGCAGTCACAAAGTTTGAATCGAATTATACTTTATCAGAAAATGAAATATTTACATAACAAATAAAGGAAAATGAAATATTTACATTACAAATAAAGATTATACCTTTGTAAGGCATGACGCAACTATTTATAATTTTACATTAAACAATTATATTTTATTTCAAAGCAGTTTACATTTTCAAAACTATATTTAATTCATGGAGCATTTGTGTCTAACTAACGTTTTTGTGACCACTGAGGCACTGAAGCACTTAACACTACAAGAAGCATTAGCATTAGGAGCTATACAGTTACAAAAGTATCTAAGTACCTAAATAATAATTCGCTTTAGCAACCAATAATAAACACAATGAAAAACATTAATATTGTTTTTTCGTAGAAAAAGTAGGCCCACAAACACCTATCGCAGTAATAGCTCTAAGCAACTTTGTCGATGTGAGTATGAAACGAATAACGGCGGCCGATATAATGGGATTCATACAAATTCTCACAGAATTGCTGCCTTGGAACGAATCTCATGCCAGTATGAACGGACACTGGTCTGAAATCTATCTTTTATCCTTATTACAAGACCAAGTTAAAATAAACCATTGTGAGTTAACTATTCTTGCAATTAACATGAAAATTATGATTAAACCATTATTTCGCAATGAACATACAATAAAACAAAAATGTTTCTCATACAGTACCTAATATAAAGAGGAAAAGGAGTCAACAGGTTGATATAATATACATATAATGATACATACATATAATGGTAGGTAATATAGTTGTGATATTCTACATGGACTTCATCTGTTGCATGAGTTCTTCGAGCGACAGTTCTGAGGCCGCGACCGCGCCGCCCGTACTGGACTCCGGAGTACTGTTGTCTACTGGCACACTGTACGCGACCTGGGTGTAACATTTGATAATTATATATTATGTTTGCTAAATAAATCATAAATATACCTAACACATTCTCACAACGCCAATCACCCGATAAAACCAAAGTTCATGTTTATGCACACAAAGTTTTGCATTGTACGGGAAAAAATCCGGGACCTCTGTGTAGCACTCTTCAAAAATAGCTAGTAATAAGTAGAGAACATCGTGGGGTCTTAGACGCGTCGCAAAGAATTCTGACACTAGTTTTAGCCAGGTATACAAAATGCCCATGCCAGTAGACATTTATTAACTGTATCTTCCATACTCTTACATTAAATTAATAATAGTTATGCAACAAATAATAATTACTAAGTTAATTAACAACAATTACCTGAATGCCATCAACTAATTTAAGATTCGGTGTGTCATCCTCAACGGGTACATTCTCGTCCACTAGACTGATACCTGTTATCAAATAAATAAAACACATTAGAATAAAATAATTAATTTGGTAATATGGTGAAAATCTGTATGCCTGATCGAGTAATAACATAAATGTCGTAGTAATAAAACAAAAACGTAAACATCCTATCTCATTCTATGGGTTTCGTAAAAGTCGAATAAATGAAAGCTTTTTCTAAGTAACTCAAATAATTATCTTGCATGGGTTGCAAACCCCAATAACTCGGGCACGGCAGCCCTATGCATGGTGCTAAGCAATCGAGGCACAATCTATGGAAACAAATATAAAATACTTGACAAAAAAACTCTATACCTATATTGTGGTTAATATACTGTCACTGCAGGAAGGTCTCCTGCAGTGACAGTCTCTTCAAAACCTGGTCTAGCAAAACTTATTTTTTAAGTTAATAATCACGTTAATAATACGTACCCCATTCATTATCTGCATGTATTGGAGTCAAGTCTTCCGTGACCTCTGTCGCTAGTTCAACGACAGGCCTCGCCTTATATTCTACTTGTCTTGTACGACAGAAACTATCGTCGCACTGGGGATTTGGCTGAAACGTTATACGAAATATTATTTACTATACTATAACATAATAATATTATCATAATATTATATATATATGGAGTATCCATGAATATTATCTTTACGAAATAAAAAGAAGGAAAACTTGAAATAAATACCTATACCAATCCATCTGGCCAGCTTGGTATTAATAGGTCAAGTATTCCTCCGTCATAGGAGGAGGCCCGTCCCTGCAGTGGGACATTAATGGGCTGTTATGATGATGATGATAACATATTATTATAATAAATGTGTGTAAAGTTAGCATAATAATTATGTTTATAGGATGAATTTCGTGAATGATACATGTACCAGAGAAAATGCTTCAAGGTTCTCAAATTGTTGATTTAAATTTTCTTATCTTATATTCAGTTAGTTCGTATATTATGTATTTTTAGGGAAACTATACCTTACTTTAAATGTAAAAAGTTAAATGAAAATAGAACAAAATCTTACCTTTAATCCCATTGTTGGAAAGAAGTCTGTTAATGCACTGTATCCTAAGTAATGAGTGACTGTTCCAAACTCTAACAAATATTTCAATGTGTTTTGTACTGTAAATAATAACAACATGGTATGATTAAGAAACAATAAAATGTATTAACTTAGCATAATGGGTGATGGTAACTCATCTCATACTGAATATGTAGTAAGAGGACTAAGGGAATCATCATAACAGCCCTTTAATGTCCCACTACAGGGACGGGCCTCCTCCCGTCACGGAGGGATACTTGGTCTAGTAATACCAAGCTGGCCAGACGGAATGGTATAGGGTTTAATTTCAAGTTTTCCTTCTTTTTATTTTGTAAAGATAATATTTACAGATAGTCACTTAATCAGTCTTTACGACACCCATGGGATGAGATGGGGTGATGACATATTATTGTATTCTTCACCGCACGGAGACTAATGGAATACTAGGTCACAAACACATATCTACCAAAGAATAAAAACTCGACACGAAACGCTTTACCAATCTGTCTGGCCAGTGATCTTTAGAGCAAGTTCCCTGCTTCATTGAAAAGTATACCATTCTTGCACAAAAACAAAATGCCAGTTAAAACACAGTTAGGTCACGAAACATACAACATAGTTATTAACAGACTAGCTGACCCGTGCCCACTTCGTTAGACGGCGAAAAAAACGTTATTTCATTACTATTATAATATTTCATTACTGCTCCACTCCTATTAGTCATAGCGTGATATTATATAGCCTATGACACTCCCCGATAAATGAACTATTGAACACAGAAAGAATTTTTAAAATCGATTCATTAGATCCAGAGATCCCTACAACGTCACAAACACACAAACTTTACCTCTTTATAATATCAGTATAGATATATAAAAGTACATTCTTGCAGAGTAACAAAATGCCAGTTAAAACAAAGTTAGGTCCAAGGAAACCAAAAAAAACTATTATAACATTAGCATTATGTAAGTACTTACCTAAAAAGCCAGCGACTATGCCCATCGTAGTAGGTAGACTGGCAGCACAAACACCTTCTCTCTTTAAAGTTCTCTCATCTATTTTTGAGGCAACCACTAATGGAGGAGCACACTGTAATATAATAAAATTAATACATGACAAAGTTAGTATGTAATATGAACTATCTACGCCGTACATAATAAAATCGCGAAGTCAGCGGTCGAACAAATTACCGTATTTCATTGTGTAAACAAATACTTTTATTATTACTGTGTCAGAACACTATTAAATTACTCATAACTGCCTTCATAGCAAGGTAGTCGTGGGAGCGGGTGCTGTGCCTGAGCGGGTTCAATTCCCACCCAAGACAATTGTGTGATCCACAAATTATTCTCTGTACTGTAAATGGGTGTATTTTGTACACGTTAATTTCATGTTTGTAAAAAGTCCCCAAATTCGCCAACAAGGTCCGATCCTTAGAGCGCTAGTTGTCATTTTTCAACAACTCATCTAAATAGGGAACCTCTATTTTATTATATTACATGTACCACTGGGTATAGCACTGTTCCCCTTTCGTGGACACAGAAGAAAAAAAAGGAGCCTATGTTACTCTCCATCTCTTCAACTATCTCCACTTAAAAAATCACGTCAATTCGTCGCGTCGTTTTGCCGTGAAAGAAAGACAAACAGACACACTTTCCCATTTATAATATTAGTATGGATACTTACTATTAATTAAACTAACTGTGTCATAACATTTACTTTTTTCTTCTACGTTCTAACTAAATCTGGCGCGGACATACTGTAGCATAAACGGCGTATGAGACGACTCTTTATATTTGTCTAAAGCAGGAATCAAATAAACAGAGGGCAATAAAGAGTGACATTTAGCAGGTGCGTTATGTCAACAAGGAGTAGTCAGTAAATAATAATGTCACTCACAGCAAAGCACGCAGTCTCTCCTGGCACAATAAACTGTATGTGTCCCGACACAGCATTCTCACTCACTCCAGACTCAAACCATTTCTGGTTCAGTTCATTGCAGGCTGTGTTGATGGCCATGCGAGCTTCGAAGTTGTCTACACATGACAACACTATGTCCACCGGGCCTTTGGTCAGGCTTCCAGTTCTGTTAAATTTAGACAATAATTAGGCTAGAATATTAATGCTAACACAGGAGGCGCAGGACCGCACAAGGTGGCAATACTTAGAGGAGGCCTATGTCCAGCAGTAGACGTCGATTGACTGATATGATGATGATGATGATGATTAATGCTAACTTTTTTTAAAGTTCATGTAAGTAAATACGGTTTATATTATAGACAAGATAAAGGTATATAGCAAGATTAAGGGAGATTCAAGCAGAAAAACACGAAAATATAGTATAACTTGCTTTACTGTAAAATCTAGTGGCATTGTAAGGACAGATCTGCTATAAGCTCCCACTGTGGGAAGCCTATAACCTGAATGGTGATAATAATTCAATGGCAGGCCTTGGACACAGTGTATCAATGAATTGAGAATAATATGACAGAATAATAATCTCCCATTATTCACTATTAGTCCATTTTCCATTATTATTAATTTAATCTAGCATAAAGGCAGATCATACCTGCCCTACATGCCTATTAAGAGACAGATAAAACAAAACAAAATTCTTACCTTATAGTATCACAGAAGTTCTGGAAGTTGTCAATAGTGGTTATGTTATAATTATAAGCATCCATAGCGACATCAGGGTTAATGTTCTGTAGAGTAGCGGCCGCTGCGTCAACCTTGCTGAGACCTGCCTGGTGGGGCTGGAAGAACAGCCGGTTCATGTTGGCTAGCTCCACCTTGTCATAGTCAAACAGGATCAGCTAGAACAATACATAATAATCCTTTTATTTATTTACTTAACTTTTTTTTTAAATATATTTATAAAAGATACAAGATATGAAAAATGGATATCAATTTACTATCATTGTTGAGTTCTTTTCATTTCAGGACAATTTGTCTATATGACTTGTGCGATTTGTACAAGTGAAAATAATGGACTAAATAAAGTACTAAGACTATTTCAGAGCCAACATTTTGGTACTTCATGAATTCTATGTCTATGCTGATGATTATACTGTCTAATGATTAAACATGACAATGACTGATTTGAGCTTACATTATTATATGGTAAAACAATAACAAGTAAAGAGGGGTATTTACACTCTTAAGGCTATTTTATGATACTATTTCATTAGTATGAACTATAAAGTGTTAAAAACTTTACCTTTCCAATTCCACACCTAGTGAGCATCTCAGCTGTGACACTGCCAACTCCACCAACACCCACCACAGCTACTGACATCTCTCTGATCTTCTCGTAATTGTTCACTATGCCCATCCTCTTCAAAGCCATCAAGCGACTAAGTAAATAAGTTAATAGTTATATATTTTAATAGTTTTCTTTAAAAATAAGTTTTGAACTAGGCTATGTTATAGTTAAACTAATATTTAATGTATTTTAGATCAGAATAAATCTCTTCTTTTTTAGTAAACACCAAAAATAAATAAAAATAGAACCCTAAAAGGATTGGGAAGTATTGACATATTGTACCCAGTAATTGAGTAAAAACACATATTCAATCTGTTTTTTGTAAGAGAAGAGTTTCAAACAAAAGTAACACAGGCACAGAAATTTTTGAATAACTAGATTCCAAAGAAAATACGATAAAACTATAAAAATACCTGTAAGGATTAGAATCGACAACTTCAGAAGACATTATTTCGATTTTCTGCCGACCCGGTCCAGCATTGCCCTGTATGGCCGCCAGTTGAGCTTCAAGCTCCTTTACCTTTCTCTGTAATTCTTCAACAGTCGACATTTTCTAAGAATTTAATCCAAAATCTATTAAAACTATGATCTCCAATAATCCAAATTCAATTCACTGTATGAAATGTCAACGTCAAATTGATTAATTGACGTTTTATGCCACGATGAACTTCACGTTTCATTTCACCGTGTTTTTATTTGAAGGTTGTGAACTCTGCTAAGTTCAATGTCGATATTCAAAAATTCTAATAGTAGAGTTCAAAATTCGATTTCGCTATTTTATTTTGTTCAGTTTCAAATAAGCAGTTTCAAAAGTCCTCGCGGTAATTGACTTAAGCTAATTGTCATTAACTATGTCATTAACAGTAAGCTAATTAAGTTTCAATTCTATTTATTTTATTTTCCTTCAAAACATATTAGTTAATTAATACGATCTAAATCTAATCGATCACGACTCATTATGTCGTATGCGCTGTATGATTTAACGAATACCTTTTTCTTCCATCTAAATAAATTAATGTAGGCAGGTATACAATAAATGAACAATATAAATAATACCTAACGTGATCTTGGACTATATATTTTCATAAGACTTTAAAATGAGATGAGATGAGAGCCATGGCTTAATTATTAGGTACACTCTGTCTATAAAGTCCTGAAAATAAATGAGGCCGCCACTGTGCTACACGTAGCAACCCTATTTAGTCTGAGAAAATAGTTTTCATACTAGTAATTTATTGAAATAAAATAAGTAATTTTGAAACACATTATATCTAGTACTCAAGTAAGAAATTCACACAACTCATAATGAGATATTCATTTCATTAGTTGAAACCCTAAGTGATTGAAAATTTGAATAATTGTTATAACATGACCTATATAGAAGTAAAGTACCTAGTGTTAGCCCTTTAAACATTTTAGATGACGATGTTTTATTTCTGTTTTTTATGCACTATAGTCAAGCCATTTTAAATTTTGACAGTTGTTTTGAGCCATAGAATGTAACATAATTTAGTGTAAGAATTATGAGCCATAACGTAATTTTTGACTTCTGCAAAACAATTATGTTCTATGGTTTTAATTTTAGTGCTGCTACTATATAGTAGCAGTAAAATTGGTATATATATAAATTGGTATACATGTCTGATTCAATCCGTTAATTTATTATATATGTGGCAGCAGCCACATGTATACCAAACTTAAAAAACTAAACTATAAATAATAATCGATTATCGATTAATCGCTTGTTATCTAAATCGATAAATCTCTTAATCGATTTTATACACCAACCCTAAACTACATGGGTCAAAATTCACCTATTAGAATGGTATGGGTATTAGAATAAATTAACGGATTGAATCAGAATAATAAAAACGCATGTACACAGTTAACAAGGAGATTTATTCATCGCTTTCATCATAGGATTTTTTTAATATTCGATGTTGAGATAACTTTCGTTGCCATCTTCATCGTCATCACTAAAGCTTTCTTTGCTGCTGCTATTATCGTCAGTATTTGCCTCTTCTCTTGTAGTATTCTGATTCGAGCTTCTCGACGCGATGGCAACTGTTTTTCCAAGTTTCAGCTGTGATGCTGCTGAAGGCCCTTTTTAGAAATTGCCTACATTTTGTGACCTGCGGGAACATAAATAGTTACTTGTTAGTGATGATTTTATAAAATTTTCTGTTATCTTATATATCAATTCATCATCATCATAACTGGATACTTGGCCTACTGGTACCACGCTGGCCAGACGTATTGGTATAGGGTTTTATTTCATAAAGATAATATTCACGGACAGTCCCTTAGTCGGTTTTTACGACACCCATGAGATGAGATGGGGTGGTGATATATTGTATTCTTCCTTCGTCACTACACGGATACTACTGATTTACTAACTATACTAATACTATTATTAAAAAAGATTTAATTATTGGTTTATTTGGAGGGGCGTATAGGGGGCAAAGAGGAGTAGAAAGGGAAAATAGGCTAGAAACTATTATTTTAACTGTTTTATACAGTTAATAATGAGAAAAATTACTATACAAAAGAATATGCTTTATTATACAGGTTACCTTGTATGAAGAATGATAAATAATGTTTTTCCTTAGTTCTTCAGGCAAATCTCGATTTTTATATTACTAGGGCATTTCTTGTAGGCCTATTGCATTTAAAATTTTGCGTAGAACTTCAAGACTACAATTAAAATCCATCACAGTTCTAGCTATCACCTGCAACTATCTGAGGGTTGGTTGGAGCCTGAAATTTTACAAAAGTTATGTTGATTTAACATTTGATTATACTTTTACAATAAATTTAGACATACCTAGACACAAAATACAGGCAAAGAATGGGATGGAAAGAATAACTGTAATACCTAACTAAAATTTATTCAGTGTTAAATATTAACTAACAAGATATCATTTAACATGGAGTTACTAAGAACTACTTAAATAATAAAAAAATTAATAAAATATTGCAATTAATTATTCATTGTCGACAGAACAGTTGATGCGAAAGTGACATATTAGTTTAGTTATCAACCGTAATATAGACATAAAGCAATTAATTCAAATTCAAAATTTAGATAAAACTTGACTGAATTATACTAATGCAACTGATAATGTATCAACAGAATAGGTCGTACTACAATATTTCTTACTTTCTATGACAATCTTACCTAAAAATATGCTATGTACGCAATGCCTGTTTTTGGTCTCTAAATCGCAAATGGAGTGAATATATTACTTGAGACAGATTACAAAACACAGTAACACGATTACATACCCATCAAAGTTGCAGTTCGCCCATAAACATCCTCCAAATCACATAAAATTTGAGCAGCTTCGTGCTCCGTCAAACATCGCCATAGAACTTTAAAAATCACTTCCCACGTGCCACTTTGATTTACTCTACTCATTCTTTATGTTGTTCTTCGTAAGTCAGTATTAGTTTATTGTAGATTATTGAACTTATAAAAATCACAAAATGAAAACCGTTCCGCAACTTCTACTCGATGACAGCTCATGTACAAGTCTATTTTGAATTTCAGTGTTGCCAGACACATGAACAATTTAGTTCCTCAAACTTTAATTTCTTGACTTTATAGACAATCTATACTTTCCTACTTTCTAGCCCCTTCCCCCTCACTGCTTATCTAAGGTTGGGTACATCTTTTAGAGGGATGTAGGTCTAGGTTGTAAATCCTCGAAGATGTCCAAGTTTCTAATTTCTTTTACATAATTATTAGATAATTTTTTAAAGTTACTCGTATTAGGTATGTGTGTGTCACAGACGTCAACCGGACACAAAGAACATCCAGAGTAGATAGATAATTTTTGGATCTTGCAAAAAAATGTCATAAGAATCGAACCCGCGACCTCCGCACAGCAGCCGCTTACGCGACCGTCGTCGATCGAGGCTATTACCTCTTCATTCCTTAATCATTCTTATTTAACATGTCCATATCGCTGAATTATTGTATTTTATTAAAATTCCAAACGAGAAAAGCTTAGATTATCGCCGTAAACTTTTTCCAATAAACAAAATAATCCTACAAAATTAAAAAGGTAATGTGTACCTTTTTAGTCTAAATTTTATTACTTAAGCATAAGTATCTATGTAAAAGCATGTCCACTAAACCGACCAGTGTAAACTATCGACTAGATGCGATGAGGCGGACGACTTTAATGAGTTAACATTCAATACACATTTTAAGCTGCAGACCGGTCGTGTGTTCGTTGTAGATAGAGAAACCGAACTTTATAAAGTTTAGTAAAATATATTATATTTAAATGAAACGGATTCTAACATTTGTATAGGTGTTTATATATTTAATAATGTGGTGAAGTTATAGTGCAAGTTTTTGGAGATCGGTAGGACTTTATAAGGAAAGAAAACGTTATTATATTGGTGAGTACCTACCTGTTTGTTTAAATAAGTAAGATTTGTTTACTTACTTAAATTAATAAAAAAAATAATTAAAAAGCATAAACATGTAAGTAAGTAGGTATAGAAGAAAAAAAGTAGCTTAAAGTACATAGTAGACACACTAGTAGAGTTTCGTAAATGTTCAAAGCTTGTTTAAACCTTTGCCCGATGATCATTTTCTGGTGACTGTTATTTCAAGAATGGTAAAAAGACGAGCTTTATTCAAATAACGCGTTCCTTAGTTGACAAGTTTAAACGCTTGAATGACCGATATTTAAGTAAAAAACATGTTGATTTTAGGACATCGTAAAGTTTAGGTATACCTAACTAGAAAAATCCCAAAAAAAAGGAAGACATTTTTTTCCATTATCTTTCTTCTTTTCGGACTATGTGTAATTTTTCGTTCAGTAAGTACGTAGTACCTACTTACGTTAAATAATATCACAATAATGATTTAATTAGAACTAAATGTAAGGGAGAATAGAATGGTGAAATGGTTCATAGGTATAGTTTAATGTAGCATGTCAGAAGGGAAAGTAAACTCTCCGTTTCATGTCATATAAAATAAATGAAGAGCCCACATTCTGGTAACTATAGGCAAGCTGAGGCGTAAGGATCAGAGGATAGACAGTAGGTGGGACTCCAGACGTCTTTTGAACACATAATTATTTTAATATCTAGATTTCCAAAAAAAAATAGGCTACTATGCTGTGCCTTACATTTTGTATTCAGTGTCTGTGCGTGTGTGTCTATTAGACAAATGCTACTAAACTCAATCGTTTAATCTTGTTATAAAACCCTATACCTACAAATCTTGTGGCTAACGTCGGTCAAGTATAACTCTATCGGTAGATGAAGTCCGTCTCTTCATCTTTTATGGACTTTCAAATTGTTTCATCAATTTCTCATCTGATGTATAGGTATTTTCAAAGGGATCTTAATAGTTTATCAACAGCAGAACAGATCTCCAATGACAGAAAGTAGCTTAACCTTTTTGGTCCATTTAGTAACAATTAAGCTGACCATATCGTAGAGTATAAAGTTAAACCGAGTTTTCCGTCAAACGTAAAATACGACAATGCCTTTCGATATTCACACCAAGAGAAGACAGGGGGCCATTTCGTATTCTTAATCCGATATCACATGGACGGGTCACTATTATACGTTTCATAAACAAAATAAATAAGAGGCATAAAAATGACTGTCATAAGGTTCAATATTTAAAAAAATATACATAATTAGACATTTATGTAAATAAAAAACTAGTTTTATGTTACATAAGACGTTCACGAATACGAGTTAAGAAAGAATAAGTAGAGTTAAGTTGTCTCTGCATTTACGATGAATGATAAAAGTTTTTTTTATTTAAAATGAGATGCAGCCTATTATATCTAAAGTCAACGAATTATTACAAGGTCAACACTTGTTAAGTGATAGATCTTTTTTTAGGTGGTAGTAGGTACTATTTTTTAGAGTTAATAAAATAACGTATTTGTCCGTTAGAGAGGATTGTCCATAAGGTAGCACTCTCTCATTTAATATCGACGTGAAGTCTAAATTAAAAACAAATATCTAATATAATAAATTAATAAAATATACTATAAATAACTGTTATGTTGCTTTTTAATAATGAAATGATTGTTTAAACTAAATGAATACAGACAGTTTTAAAGATTTAGGTAAATGTATCGGAGACATTGTATAAGTAGGTATGTAGAGCGATAAGCTTTTAAGACGCGATTAAGATATCAAATAACTAAGAAGTATTAAGAATACATATATTCACCTTACTTACACATGAGTCTTACTGTTTACTAAACATCTTTTTAATAAAACAAGGATAAAAAATAAGTAGGTATACGAATCTCAGTGTGGTGACGGAGTCAGAATACAGAAATATATCACCAACCCATCTCATCCCATATTTGTGTCGTAAAAACCGACTAAGGGACTATTTGTGAATATTATCTTAACGAAATAAAAAGAAGGTAAACTTGAAATTAAACCCTATACTAATCCGTTTGGCCAGCGTGGTATTAGAAGGCCAAGTATCCCTCCGTTACAGGAGGAGGCCCGTACAGAATAATATCCTACTCGCTTTAATAGCTGCTGAATAAAGATTTTTATTGTGTGTAATAGTAAAAGCTAAATCTGAACGCCTATAACAAGTTTCAAACAAGTTTAAGCACGTGGATGAAGCGCGTGAATTATATCTACACATTTCGTTCAACTCAAAATGAGGAATCTATGTTATTTATTTAGTAAGAGATTTCATTTTCTCTTGGGTAAGAAGAATAATGTTACCAATAATGTTAATGACCCCAGCGGTGTTGTTAAAAAGTCCGCACATATCGTGCGTCTCTACCAAAACTGTTGAATATAAATTTAACTTAAAACCCTGCACAAAACCGTCTTGACAGGTTTTGGAAGGCAAATTTTTCTCCGTCACTTGGTGAAGAATGTCATTCATACTTAGAACAAAAAGAGTGATCTTATTTTCTTGATCACATTTTCTGACTCTATTACAGTCATCTGCAAAGTAGTTTGGCAAATATATTCTTTAACGACATTCATAAAGTGCCCCCAAATTACAAAAAGGTAAAAGATACTACCTCCTCTTGATGTAACTCACCACAGAGATTGAAGTCTTCAAAAGGTATAGGGAAACTTTGCATACTAAACCACGCCAGGTTGGTATATAAGTACAAGTTAAAGGGTCAAACTACTTTGTGTAAGGTACAGTAATTTAATTTTATAAATTGTTATCGTATACTTAATATGCATTATCGTTTAATATGTATTTCATATTAACCATTTTTTTATAATTAACATTCCAATTAATATTTTTTTGAGATATAACCGGTGTAACTACTGCTAACTTAACGTTTTTTAAAACCGCTGTGAATGAAATATTATCTGGAATGACAAGTACGTAGGTACCTTAGGAGGCTGGTCAATTTCGTAGCAGATATCTCAACCTCCTAACCCGTTCGTATGTACCTAAAGGTTGTGGATTGTTGGTGAATAATTGTAAGTCAAGGTCGATACTTTAATTTTATTTACTCGTGTTCTACTTTTTACATAATTAATACTACCCTATTTATAAATCATGGTTAGTTAGTCATCTCAGTATATATGGAATCACGCAAATATAATATTTTTTAACAATAAAATATTTTATAACATAAAAAAAATTTAAGTAACTACTATAAATACTCGTACTTACAAATATGTCATTTGTAATAATTGCAAACACGTTGCCCATCCGAAAAAAAAGACTTCTCAACACTTCTAACCATTAAGCATTAAAAAAAGCTTGCATAACTTGACCCCTAAATAACTCTAGTATTGTTGTGCGCACAGGTCAAGATGCAGACAGCATCGTCAAGCACAGAGCGCACGCCGCTGGTGCAGCCGGCCTACGTGTTCGAGTCTGGACTCGCGAGGAGGTATCAGAAGAGACTGCATCACATGCAGTGTGCTATGTGTGTCTTTATTATGTAAGTAGCATTGAGCAGTTTTCATGAATGAGGCACATGATAAGTGAAAGAGCTGTGTCCAGCAGTGGACATCTTTTGACTGAGATGATGATCTCTATGAATCACCCCAAAAAGGTTCCCAATTGTGTTGTATTTTGTATGTTTGTTACCTTAGAACTCAGTCATATATCTTAATCAAATAAAAATACCTTTATCAGCATATAAAGGTATAGTTTGAAGATGGTCCCATTAAATTCCCCGTCAAAAAAGGCGTGTTGCTAACCTAGGTAGGTACTTACGAGTATACTAAATTATTGCTTTCCAGCAATTAATATAATTCCTTGTCCCCAGAGCAATAATAATGGTAACAATACTAGTTGCTATATCCTACAACCTGAGCGAAGAATTAAATGACACCACCACAACCACTGCACCAGAAACTACCACAACAGTAACACCAATGGATCCCACAAGTGGGAACTTAACATTATTGGGCTTGACCGCCGGAAAAGTTCCTAAAAACAAAGAAAAATTAAAGATGCCAAAAGCATTGAAACCTTTTATGAAGTTGAAGTGGCCCCTAGAAGGTAAGTTTGTATGTCTGTTTATTCATTTATCTTTTCGCTTTCCCGTATGATATACAATGACATTTTATACTATTGTGTTTACGGGTAAAACAGAGAACATGTTACTCAAGAATAATTTGATGAGGTGAAATATTTAATACACACTTTATTTCAATCACTCATTCAACAATTCTAATTGTCATTTATTCGTAAGTTTAATACATTAATCAGTCAGCATGGGGTGTGTTAGTGGTGTCCTTAGTAGGTTTTTACAATAAGGTACCATGGGGTAGTGATACAAGTACCTTACTAGTCCGTTAATCGAATAATTAAAATTGATTTTATTACCAAACATTACCATATGCCTACGTGATGTGTCGAATATCATCCGAAATTGTTTAGTATAAGTGAAACGAGTTTGTTCTTATCATTCTGTCTCTAAACATAATGAAGATGAACCGGTTTCTTAACGTAACAATTCCACGAGCAAAGTATAAAATAATAATGATACTAATTAAATATTAATATCTTTATAAACAACAAATTGGTACAAGATAAATGATAAAAAGTTTAAAAAAATACTTACTTAGTTAACTTATTTTGGGTTTATGATTAACCTCGGTGGCGCGGCATAGTGTTTATAGTCCATTGCTGCAACGCATAGGTCTCGGATTCGATTTCTGCTGAACGCATCTTTGTGTGCGTGACTTCTAAGTGTTTTCATTACCACGGTGATAAAGCTGGGAGAAGTCCATGCATTACAAAAGCACAATACGCATTCTATACTTACATTTTAGTTGTTTGGCTATACATTGTAATTATGATAATTAATATCAAGCACACCTATAATCTTCTTCAAATAGTACATGTACTTATTTTCTCCCAGATCGTGACCCAGCAGAATGGGGTAGCGATGAACCAAGTAAAAATCAAATCGCATCAGCAGTCAAGAAAGGCAAGGATGCTCTCCGAGAGCTGATACAGGCAGAAAATGATCGTAAGCCACTAGCGGCTGACAACACACCAGCGAATAGAGCGCAAAGAGCATCGGCTACTTCAGCGGACGTGAAGCCTATGGCTAATGCAGCTTATGTTATTGAAGTTGCTACTAAAGCGCTAGCTAACGGGTAAGTTATCTTTTCATTGCTTTGTAACATCCTATTAACGTCATAGATACACACCTCAACAAAGTCTAGGGATATTTTGTATAAAGTTGTGAAACTTAAAAAATTTGGTTTGTAATTTTGTTTTTTTTATTCTTTTGATAAAAACTTACTTTGTTAACCTTTTTCAACCATTCTAAATTTGAATTTGGAAAATAAAATTAAAAATAAAAGATTTACGCGGCTTAAACGTAGTCAAGTTCGAAAATTTCATTTACCAATAGTAAGTTTTGACTGCTTTTTTGTGTAAAATTTAAGTTTTATAACAATTTAAACGTTTATTTCGAATGAATGATATTGTGTGCATCAAGCAGCGGCGCCATTTCATCAGAAAGAAAATGTTATGGGCAGTAGGCATGCTCCTAGCTGCGGGTACTAAGCGGAGTATTGCTGAAGAGATTAGAACAATACAAAATATGAAATCAGGGTTATGGTCACGTTATCGTGCTACTGGTGAAGTGGCTGAAAGATACCACAGCAAAAAGTCTATCACCACTTAACGACATGATCGATTTTTGCAAGTTCACGCGAAAAGACAGCCAAATGTTACTACCATGCAGCTGGTGTAGAGGCTCCAGCTCTTGGTGGAGCCTCTTGCGGGTGACCAAACTGTCAGAAGAAGTCGGCAGGAAGCTCACCTTTATGCTTGCATACCGCTTTATACTCCAGCACTACGCCGAGCGAATCGCGCACGACGACTAGACTGGGCTCGTGAACATTTGCTCTGCAAAGATAACCTGTGATCTGTAGTAGTGTTTACACATGAGTCCCGGTTCGGTTTCCACTCGGATTCACGTAGAGAATGTGCTTGGCGAGTTCTTGGTTGTGATAGCCGTCTCACGACAAAATCCTCAAGAAATCTATTCATACCACGATAGAACAAATTATGGTTTGGACGGGAATTTGTATCGGTCGAAGAACAGAGCGCGTTTTGATCAGAAACACCATGACGGCTTAAAAATAACTTAACGAGGTGCTAGTACTAATAATCTACCCCAGTAGACTTCAATTGGGCCAAATGTTCAAGTTCATGGACAATAACACCCGTTTGCATAAAGAGAGAGTGATGACAAGCTGGTTGCAGGAGCACGTTGTATCGATTTTATGCTGAACCACTCAAGCCCTTATACTCATAACCATAAAATACGCGTAGGACATAATCAAAAGAAGGGTTTTGGTGATTTTTCCTGGATAAAATTGCGATGGAAGAGCAACTTTTTTTGCATCCTAGTCGGACCTGGAACAATATACCGCACCAAGACTTGGATAACATAATAAAAGCATGAAAAACCATTGCAGGACCGTTATTTACTGTTTTTTTAATGTGCTGGCTACTGATTACCCACATAACAATTAAAAACAGATAAATTTTTGCTTATTTTCACTTTTGCTTAAGAAACACATTCATTGTTAGTTTTACTTATTTTCCAAGTTTTTTATTTATTTGAATAAAAAATTATTTATGCAAAAATAATTCTTTTATTTAATTCAAGATTGTAGCCTGATAAATTGTCTTTATAAAAATATAAACATGTTGTATGCTATCTTCAATAATTTTGAAGTTAATTGAGTAAATACCAAATATCCCTAGACTTTGTTGAGGTGACTATATTGACGAGTTACTACTTATGAAAAAAGTTTTCAAAGTAGATAATCGCTATTTTTAAAAGTGGAATTCCAATATCTGGTAGAGGATGTTTGTTGTATTAATGTTTAGACGAGATTTTTTTTTAACTCATTAAAAAAGGAAATAGGTATTTTCTTCCCCTATACCATACCCAACTTAGGTACATACTCGTACCTACTTCTGTTTTAGTCTAGGGTAATATATATAACTACATCGTGTCGCTTCTCTTTTTATTCTAATTCAAACCATCCGACTTTTATTACGCCCTCGGCAAAAAGTGGTTGCACTCTGCAACCTGCATCCGTCACCTCACAATTCGTTATTATTCATTTGGCAAAACAATCATACTCAGCAAAATTTTAAAGTACTTAGTAAATAATGCAAACTGTGCTATGTGCATATTAGGTCAATACGCTGTTTATTGAATACTGCACCAGTCATCCGGCCACCTAGATATGATCAATTGGATGGCTAGGCGAGCTAGGTCTAACTCTGTACCTATGTGCATCCATACTTGTAACTATCTGGTTTGATTGGGTTTTTAAACTTTTTTGATATTGGCTAAATCACAGCTGTGAACATCTTTTGGTTCATATGATAAAGGTGATTGGTGGCAGACGAGCGAGCGGTCTACCTGCAGGCCAATTCTCGAAACATACTATTTAATTTAACTTTATTTTTATTTTTTTTTAATTTAATTTTTAATTAATCCAAAATGGTATTCTTGTCCGGTAAAGAAAAAGTTAAAATTAAGTTAAATGGCAAAAAAGAGTTAAATAACAGAGTTGCCAGTTTTCGGTTTACAATTTAAAAGATTGGAAATTTTAATAGATTTTCTAACACTCCATATACAGAAATAAAACATTAATATATAAATCAACTACATGAAATTATCTTCGGTAAATTAAAATATTATAAGTTCCGTAAACTTCTATTCTAAGAAAACAAAATATGAAAATCAGGGTCTTTGAATGTAATAATGCGATATCCCTAACTTGTTTTTCCCGCTCGTTTCGCTTCCCTCGCGCACGCGCACTACAGCTCCTAAAATAAACGCAAAGGTTTTGACGTTTCTTAATGACAAGAATACTCGTAGGGTATTTATATATAAAGAATTGTGAAGTAATGTGTAAATGTGTAGGTACTTCAGTAATAAAATAATTACCGTGCTTAACTGTGGTTTCACTGTTCGCTCCCAATATATAATTACATAATATACAACTGGCGACGAGTTTTAGTTTAAATAGTTTATTTAGAAGAAGTGTATAAGTATTTATTAAAATGCCTATTGGGAAAATAGAACAGTTCGACCTATCGAGTAAAAAGTGGTTGGCGTACATACGACGCGTGGAACAGTTTATAACCTTGAACGAAATAAAGGACGAATTGCATGTGGCAACGTTAGTGACTGTTGTGGGAGCAGCGACATATGATTTGATGTGTGATTTATGCGCTCCTAGCAATCCCGAAGACAAAAGCTTTGGCGAGTTGGTCAAAATTGTTGGTGACCATTTAGAACCAAAGCGGTCAGAGATAGCAGAACGTCATGTCTTTCGGCAACGGCGACAGAATGTGGGAGAACCGTTGACCGATTATTTACAAGCATTAAAACACCTAAAGTCTATTTTTTTATCTCGGACACTAAAATGACAACTACTAATGTCAAACGTAAAACTAATATAGCCAGCTTTTAAGAAACAGTGCTGTCCCTGTGTTTCGATTCGTTTTGTAATTATTGTAAAATATTTACGGTTGTTAGTATAGTCGAGAAAAAATGCCTTTATCACCTCTAGAGTTAATGTTAGTTGCATTTCATAAAACTATTAGGGTCAATATCGCACAACAAAACATCAGCTAAATCATGACGATACTTTGACATAATATCAGTTCTCATGTATTAGCAAATAGTTGTTAGATATTTATAAAAACAAATAGTAGAAGTTGCTGATAGAAGAGGTAGGTACTTTATCCTCTTTCCATTGGTATACAACATCCTATAAAATAGTAAATAGTTTTTCTACAAAACATGTGTAATACATAAACATACATACTGTTGGTGTGCTTAACAAATAAATAAATAATTCGAAGTAATTATTGACGCTATAGTAAATGATGACTTTTTTTTTTATTATATTAAAATTAACTCTAATGTGATAAGGTAGACCCACTGCAGTGACAAAAAAAGCTAAAGTAACTAGGTACCTAAGTACGCTAGAATGAATCAATTATAGCAATTATAGCTAGTAAATTTACCTGTGCTTATTCATCAAACGTGTTTTCTTTACTTTGAATTATTTATTACACATGTTTTGTAGAAAAACTATTTACTATTTTATAGGATGTTGTATACCAATGGAAAGAGGATAAAGTAAGGCATTTATTCAGAAAATGGAAGAACTTTCTCTCTTTTATTTATTTTTTTATTGTACTGTGAAGTTGATCATATCTTTAAATTTTACCTGTCTCTATTCTTATAATAAGTCAATAAACAAAAAGTTGACGTTTTTGGTGAGCTATTATGAATTTATTTGATGCTCCTAGTATTAAACTTTAAAACAAAACATAATTATGAGGACTCACGGAACAATTTTTTTTTAAAATTTAAGTGTTCATGGTAAATATTGGGTTTTTCTTTTAAAAATAGCTTTACATCGATATCTAAAATATGTTGAGGTTAAAACCAGCTAGGGGAGTGAGGAAAGACTGGTAATGACCGCTTCTATCAGCTACTTTAATTTGGCAAACGATGTACCAAACACCCTGTATAATTACGACGACCTAACTACATGATGGCGGGGAGACGACTGCTGGGCAACGCTATAATAATAATTTAATATAATAATAATTTTCTGGTCATATATTTAAATTGCAGGTGTTTTAATATTTTATACTTATAATGTGCTTCTAGAAAAGGATGGAAATTCAGGGTCTTTGTTTACAACTTGCAGTATCTGAAAACAAAGAGTTGGTTAAAGTAATTATGTCTTCAAGTAATAGTTTCATTTTATTCTAGTTTTAACGAATAAAGAATGAAAACCATATAAATATCAGTACAAGAATAACCTTGTCCAGGGATGGTGATTCGTTTCTATAAAAGAATTGATGTTTAATTATGAATTATATATTAATTTTATTATGAAACAAGATTATTATTATTTTATTATGCAGACTCAAAGATTAATTGTACTTACAGCCAAATAAAAATAAATTATGTACCAAAAATAAATTTTGTTTCATTTACTTACCTGAGTTTAAAATTAGAATTTGCACATTTTATATTATTACTTCCAAAAAACTGTATAAAATTTAAATTTATCGTTAACTGTTGATAGTGGTGGTACATCACCATACATAAATTGCACAAAAAAAGGTAACAGTAATGATATTTTAGTATTCGAGATTAAAAAACAGCCTATAGTCTCTATTTACCGTAATCGGCGGTACTAACCTATATTTTTATCGGTAAGTACCGGCTGTACCGCATCACTATTTATTAGTTGTAAAAAACAGGCAACACATGAAATGTCATTTTAGTATCTGAGATAAAAAAATAGACTTTAGCCAGCACGTGTAGCTTCCATACGACGCTCGAAGAAAATTTGCGTGATCAATTTGTATCGGGCCTGGCAAACGATGAAATGAGATCTCGTTTATTTGCGGAACCAAGAATTACATACAAAAGGGCAGTAGAATTAGCATTGGCGCTGGAAGCCGCAGAACGACATGCACAGACTAGCGGTGCAAACACTGGTAGAAGCGTGTCGGACGCTGCGGCATCGAGTACGACGACGCGGGCGGCCGAACCGATACATGGAGTTTATGCGGCAAGGCGTGCGGCTCGACCGCCGCCGTTCCGTGCTAACGAACGTTCGACTACAAACGACTCGTCTCGTGAGATGGCGATGTTTTCAAGCGTATGGCGTGCTTGTTGGCGTTGCGGCAGAGAGCATAGGCCAGAAAAATGTCGTTTAAAAATTATTCGTGTGACACGTGCGGTAAAAAGGGTCATATTAAGACAGTTTGTAAACAGAAGAGTGAACCAAAGCGTGTAAATAATTATATCGGAAATAGTGATAACGAATCGGAGTGTGATTTTCATAATCTGAATGTCAGTGGTGTTATAAACCATATACAGTGACGGCATTAGTGAACGATCACAAGGTAAATTTTGAAGTGGACACTGGAAGTAAGTTATCTGTTATCAGTTTACATTATTATACAAATTATTTTTCTACCGTGTCAATAATACGTAACGATATGACTTTGTATTCTTATGTTGGCACAATAATTGATCCTGTAGGGTTTATTTATGTTAATGTAGTCCTAGGAGAATATACAGCAAAAAACCTAAAGTTATTTATTATAAAAAACGGTGGTCCGCCATTGATGGGTCGGTCTTGGCTTACTAAATTAAAAATAAATACAATTAACCTCTCGTCTGTGAGCTGTCAATAACATGAAAATGGGGTCATCTGTGTTACCGGCTCCCGGTATTTCCACAGATATGGGTTTGTTGGAGACAAATTTTACTAAAATTTGAATTTCTCTGATTTCAACTAGATTATTTGTAATTTATTATTACTATATTATTACTACATAATTGTTTTATCTATTATTATTGTTTTCTTATAGCAAGAGTGAGTTATAGGTGAAAAAATATATAATTAAAATAAGTAGTCCAAATGTTTCACTTATTTTATTAGTTTAAATAATATAAATTAAACAAGAATCATTTATTTAACATAAATTTAAAGTTTATTAAACATACAATCAATACAATAATTAAAATTACCTCTTACCATACTTTTTTTTTACAGAAAATATGTTTAAAAATTGCGTACAAAATTAATTCTCTTAGAGAGGCAAGAAAAAGTACTTCCAATAAAACTTATTTTTAAAAAAGTCTCAAGGTGCTTTTATAGCAATGTTGATATTTTCAGTAACTTTAGATTATTAGTAATATGAAATAATTATCACAAGTACATAATACTTAATCAATATGGAACAGGAGCATAACAAAAATAGAACATATTCAAAGTCCAAATTTAAGTACCTCAGCAATTCTTAAAAATCTGATGAAAGGATAATTACTATTGATAATATTATTACGTTTCTGATAACTAGATAAACAAAGCAATGCTTACAATACAAACACTTATGAACACTTTATAGAAAAAAAATAAGTATTTCGCTTACAAAAACAGCTTCTATGAGCATAATTTATGACCCTAAGAGGCTAGAGTAGTATGGATGCGACCTTTTTTACAAGAAAATACATTTTTTGTGTTACAATAGGTTCAGGGTTTTTGTTAGTTTTTAGTTCAAACAAGATAATAAAAATGTGAAAAATTTACTAGATGCGCCCGCGACTTCCTCCACAAAGAGCTCCTTTCATATTCGACCCCAGCTTGGCCCTTACTGTTCATTACGAAGTAACTTTTATTTTACTAAAATTACCCAAGTTATTATTTAAACAGTACAGTTCGTGTGTATATCGCTCAATGGAAGTATTTAATTTATATTAAAAAAAATATACTGTGTGCTTAATTAAATTCAATGTTTACATTTTAATGTTTTTTTAAACTTAAACAAAATAAATATATATTTGACAAAAAATTACACATCGCCATACCTATACTAAACCGAGCTTGTACTATGGGTAGTAGACAACGGACCAACATACATAAATAGTTTTTATTTGTAAATTAATACGTATTATAGATACAAACAGCCATGTTCATGCTCACAAATGTAATTTCAAATTTCAAAATACTTTATTTC
Organism: Schrankia costaestrigalis; assembly: GCA_905475405.1. Lineage (NCBI taxonomy): Eukaryota > Metazoa > Arthropoda > Insecta > Lepidoptera > Erebidae > Schrankia > Schrankia costaestrigalis. The sequence goes on from FR997827.1 coordinate 1,255,053, forward strand.
ATAAAATTTATTACAAATTGTTTGAAATCGTCGTTTACTTAAAATTGAAGCTACAATTAAAATTATAGATCGACACAGACAAACGCTACAGCACTAAAAAAGCCGCGTTGTATTGTCCAATGTAAATTAAAGGAGAAAAATAAACCAATCTACTACTCGAATCTACTTGTCTGTCTGTGTTGATCCATAAATTCCAATGACTCGACCTGAAAGAAAACAGAACTCAAACATTATGTTTTGAGACTTGTTTAATGCAGGCTATGTTATTATGTATAAAACAATGTAAAATAAACTATAAAATAACATCCAGCATTCCAGATTATAGAATTGTAACTAATTTAAAAATCAAAAAGTCGACAAGGAAAACTTGAAACTAAACCCTATACCAACCCGTCGTTGTACCCAACAAATAAATTAGACACCTCTTGGTTAAGAGCTCAAAATGAATGTTTGTGTAATAACGGTGTATAATGTAAAGTGTTACTGTTGAGTGTGGTGTGGTTCAAAGCAGGTAAAATTGCACAACGGAACATTGCACGCTTTGCAATAAACCGTTGTGCGTTTCTTACATACAGCACAAAATCGCCTCTGGCGCTCGTGCTGTTTGCCGGCAAGGAAGTCGTATTGTGCCGGAAAATGACCAACCATTACAGGTGGAGTCATAATAGATGTAGGTGGTGTATGTTTTGTAATCAAATCCTTCACCAAAACATTTCTAAAATTTCGGTGAATGAATTGATGTCGTGACTTCAACAAAATGTACGCGTTTAGGATACTTATATTCAAGAGATGTCTAAAAAATTTTTTATACCAGATTCTAGTACGTTTTCTTTCAATTGGGTACATCGCAAGCATTTGATCTTTGCGATCTACTCCTCCCATACAGATATTATAATCTGGAATGATGGATGGTTTTAACGTGTCGCCACATTTTACGGCTGCCAGGCCGTGGTATGTCGAGATAAGTGCCACGCGATTCTTATCCCGCCATACAACTAAATCTACATCACCTGAAGTACAACCAAACGCTTGACCCATAGACATTTGGTTTTTTTTTAAATTATTTATCTCTGCAGGTACAAATGCTCTGTTAGTACGTAAGGTCCCTACACAGTCAAACCCTTTAATTTTTAATTCCCTTGCGAGGGCAGGGGAATTGTAGAAATTGTCCATCCACACAGTATGCCTTCTATACTGTATATTCTATACTTCTCTTCTTGTGTTCAAGGCCATCTAAAAGTCTTAAAACTAAAGACGGCACTATCCCAGACAGTGGTGTATCATCTTGGCCAGTTTGTGGGTCGGAATGTCCGGCGTGGACTTCCAGACGCCACAAATACCCAGTTTGGGATTCACAGACCTCATATGTCTTGATCCCCACGGAAGCGGCCTTATTTCTAATGAATTGGTTAATTTCTAACCAACCCTTCCACATTGTCAGACTTTCGTCAAGAGCAATGTTCTGCGACATATTATAACTAGAACTAAATTTTTCATTAAGATGATTAATTATTGGTTTAATTTTATAAAGTTTGGCTTCAGGCCGAGTCATTTGACTTAAATCTACACTATCATTGTTAGCGAAATGTAAACATCTGTTTAACAGTTGGAAGCGATCATATCGCATCGCAGCAGAGAACCCTGGAGTGATAAAAATATCTTTGGTGGAGTTCCAATACTCCTCTAATCTTGACTTAACTACGGTGCCTGTAGCAATGATAACGGCAAAAAATAAATACATTTCACTTATATCCGTATCCCGCCACATCCGGATTCGGCTCCGGGGCCGTAGTGTCCCTTCAGCTTCCATGATTGCTTCCAACTGTCGAGCATACCTATTTGTCTCCGTAACTATGATGTTCATTATATTTGTATCCCATATGGCAGTAAAAGCCTCATATGGGGTTTGAATATTAATAGTTGGGCCGCAATTGTCCTGAGAAAATGTTTCTCTGCGAATCGCAGGAGAAACTTGTTCTGATTGGAACCCACGCCACTTAAAACAAAATTTTTCAAGTGGTTCATAATTTGTTACGATACCAGTTTCGGAGTCCCGCACCGGCGATGGAGGCCCTGGCAGGGAAGTTGTTTGTGGTCGAATTAGAGCTGGAGGTGGCCACTCCAGGGAAACGTTTGCATCTATAGAAGATAGTATCCCTGAGTTGTCTTCATCATCACTCTCCTCCAAAAACATCCGCGCAGCTCTGGGTATGACTACTGAATAGGGGATGCCATCGTCGTCTTCATCATCTTCAGACTCTTCTTCACTACCTACACAAAATTAAATTGGACAAGCTTAATTCTACCTTATCTTATTTTTTTGTTTACATTATAGAGCTTTGCAAAAAAAAAAATTACCATAGGCAAGGAAGTCTGAAATCTCGTGATCTCTAAGGGGTCGTTGAGTCGTGCTCGACGAGGGTGAAGACATTCTAGTGGTAATAGTTAATTATAAAGTTAGTAAGTTATTATTTAATTTTTACAAACAATTTATCATAATATAGATTATTTTATAATAAAACTAACACAACAATATCAGTTAAAAAGGTGAATAAAAAATACACACCGGATTCGTTTTGGTGCCGGCTCCAGCTCAACAGTGCGTGGCGTAGTCTGCCCACTTCCACCACCGCATTCCATAAAACTTAACAAATAAGAAAGTTATGTATACAATAAAAAAATAAAAATAAGAGATAAATACAAAAATTAAATTATTACCATGCAGGTGAAGGAGGAGATGACATTACGGGTACTTCTACTTGTTCCTCCATTTGTTGCTCAACTATAATCCCAGGCCCAGAGCTGCTGGGCCCCGGTAGTATTTCGCCAAGGCTTGACCACAGCGCTTGAGATCTGCAATTTTAATGTTATAAAAATTTTACCATATTTTAGTTTTTGTTGATGTTATTACATATCAGAATAGTTTTTAACATACTTACTGAACGAGTGGCGCTGGGCGCTTGGGAGGTAAAACCCTTGGCTTTTTATTGTGCAGTGCCCTTTCCATGGGTTCTACCTCAAGAAACTCCTCTAGGTTTATCGCACTGACCCTAAATGATAATTAAAGTATTTAAAAATATTTTATTAACAGTAACAACACGCTAATTATTTTAGGTAATATTATAAACTATTATTACGTTTCAAATAAACTTGGCCTATCGATATTACGACCACTCCCACCACCAGCACCACCCCTACCAGCACCATCAAGCCCACCGCGTACACGAACTCTTCCACCACCACGTCTCCCAACACCACGACTTCTACCACGTCCCCCTGCTCTTGGCCCACGGACTCTTGCTCTTCTAGTTCTTACAATACAAAAAAAGCAAATTACGAGCGAACAAAACAGATTTGAATTAAAATAGGAAAAAATTAAGAAAATTAAAAATTTAGAAAAAAAATAGGTTTTTTTTTCGATTTTGAACTTAGAAAAATTTTCATCGGTTTTGTATGGAGCTGGGACTTACAAAAATTTTGTCAAAAATAATTGATGTAAATTTTATTATTTTATCGTATAGATTGATGTAAAATAACACTAAAACTTCTCTTGCACTTTTGGCGTAATACCTACGGATCACCGGCAAAACGCGATCAAAAATGTCTCGACGGAGCCCCGCTTCGCGGGGCTCCTCACTCTGGGTGGTTTAAAAAAAATCAAAATAATTTTAAGTCCCAGCTTCATATAAAATGACGCGAAATTTTTCTAAGTGTCGGACCCTTCTTCCGATACTACGTGAAATCAAAAATATGAAAAAATTTTCTAAGTCCCGGCTCCATACAAAAGAGACATTTTTGATCGCGTTTTGCCGGTGATCCGTAGGTATTACGCCAAAAGTGCAAGAGAGGTTTTAGTATTATCTTACATCAATCTATACGATAAAATAATAAAATTTACATAAATTTTTTTTTGACAAAATTTTTCTAAGTCCTAGCGCCATACAAAACCGATGAAAAATTTTTAATTGTCGGGACCCTTTTTGCGACACCCTAACCCAAAGAAAATCAAAAATTAATAATCATCAGTAATCGCGAACCATTACATCACATGCATTCCGTCGCTTCGTATCCATATTATTCCTTCACGAGAAACTTAGCTGTCAAACCCCGTCTGTGGTGTAACCGATTCCCGGTATGAGAGTACCCACTCGTTGGTTTTATCGTTTTTTGCCTATATTATGTTTAACACATGTCTGTTTTATGTAATATATTGCAACATTATTAAGTTTTTAAGTTATTTTCGAAGAAACGATTATATTTTATTCTTGATTTAATATCCAAAAGACAAAAACAAAAACGTGTCCAAAGTTCGTTAGGGAGCGTAGTCAAAGTAAAAGGCTTGTTGTACAAAAAATCTATGCGAAAACTATATTTTTAGTCATATATATTAAATATTACATACCTTTCCATGATCAATACTGCTCCAAACACACAACAACACTTTTTTTCGTACTTAAAACAACGTTTTAAAACAGCGGATAATCACAACACGCTTCGTCACCGAGGTCGAGTTTAGATTGAAGCACAAACTACAAATAAAAATAGACACCCATCTTCAAAGAGCGATTTTGTCTATTAACGCCGCTTGATTGTGTGCCGCGAAAGCACGCACACATACATATCCTTTATTCATTGAGTTTTCGTGTATGTACACGATAGGGCATCTCAACCACACCCGTGCTAAACTCCATAGCCCCTCTAATGAAAATTAGTCCTTGTCTAATTCATTGATAATATTTAACCTTTTCTGATTGGACAAACCGATTCAGAGTAATAGCAAGTAGTAAAAATAGGGATGCGACTCAACCGGCAAAAACAAAAAAACGTCAGTGCAAAATCGGTTTCCAAATAAGGATGTTTTACCGCACTTTTCCGACATTTTCCGGTATTTACCGGTTATGCTGGGAGGATTTTTCCCTTGTAGTAAGGAAATGACGATATTTAAAAATGACAAAACGTACATATTTTTAAACTATTTATTAAATTAGGTACATAATACAAATAATAAGAGCTTAACAAATTTTTTTCCCTCCGTGCAGTCTGCGATCATAACGAGGGACTTCCTGGGAGGCAATCGCGTTTAAAACTACTGAATCGAAACTAAACCATAGCCAGCATAACCTTAATGGCAAGTTAACTAAAACTATTTGAAGCTAAAATCGAATAATTACCAATTAGTTTGGTCAAAACAAGTACAAAGAAACTTTTTCGGTACCATAAGAATGCTTTTGTTGACAGATGAAATGTGCAAATAAGTTGCCGTTCGACTATGGTTTAGTTTCGATTCAGTGGTTTTAAATGAGCGCGATTACCTCCCAGTGTTCATATATAGCTCTTAACTGTCAAAATAGGTATCCCAATCAATATTGAACGTTCAAAATTTGGTAGGTAAAAGATTTTGACAGATAGGGTAGGTCGACGTGTCGCAGTGTGTACTGCCATCTCAGTATGCCTTGATTTTTTTCATCATCTGGTAGTAGGTACACTGGGTGGGCCTGAAACAAAATTTAGTTTAATTTATTGTTTAAATCATTGATTAGATTTACTGCCTTCATGACATTACGATCATTGTGTATATATAATTCCAATAAATATACAGTAATATTTACAAAATTAAATAATTGAGAATTTACCAATTAAATTATTAAAATGTACAACAATTCAATCAATCTAATAAAAACTATAGTACAAAATAAACTTGTATATCTACTAATTGAAATATACAATGACCCAAACAGCCAAATAGAAAAAATAAAATAAAAAATATTATAGTGGGTATGTAATGCTGGTCATATTATGGAAAGTAACGAAAAGTACAAGAAAATAGGGAAATTTTAATTACTGCGTAATCTAACCGATCTATAACTCAATCCTTTAGTAACTTTTTTCGCAATCAGGTCTTCCATTTCTGCTGATTTGGGTCGAGAATCAACTTTGTGTATTCTACGATTAAAATTAATACACCATTGTCTAACTTGCATGCGAATGACATAGAGCCAAAAAGAAGAAAAAAACATGTTCTTATGAACATCGCAATTAAACCACGTGATATCTAAATTTTGTTGTAAAGCTGAAATTAGGTCAGAGTAAATGTAAACATTACATATTTTGGGTAGCAACTTGTCAATCAAATAAATAGACTGCCAAACAAGGGAACTTAGATTTTGGGACGGATAGTATAAACTACGTTTTTCTGAACTATATTCTCTACTTGCTATCAAGGAGTGAAAAGATTGTACTTCATTAGACAATAGTGCATTTTTGCATGCATTACATTCACCACATTCGAGTTTCGACAACAAAGCGCGGCATATTGCCCCACTGATATATGATGCACTTTGGGTCTGTAAAATATTTTCTTGTGGAATACAATCCAATATTTCACAGTTCAAAGCATGTTCTTCAGAAGCAACAATAGATTGCTCTCGTCGCTGTGTCAAGTTGGTCAGAGTTCCCAACATTGTATCATCATCAGTGGCACAATTGGTGTATAGCGACTTTCCTGTGGTGATGTTATTAATCAACAACGTTTTGAAGGCGGACACAAAGTGGTGACAATCCGGATTGGTATTGAAGCCACCTTGTGATCGGATTTGCCCGAAAAAATTTTCAAGTGGATCTTGATTGAGACGTCTCAGACTTAAGAATTTAACCCCTTCTAATTTTATTAAATCAGCCCAAAGGCATCTGATAGTCTTAATGACATGAATAAAATTTTTTAAGCACAATGGGTTTCTCTCCCTTTCATCTGAGCCGTCGAATTTCATTGATTCAAGTTTTTTAACAGCCAAACCCCAAAAAGATAAATGTTCTGATTTTGTAGTTAGAGACTGTTGTAACGGCCCACGCGAGTAATCATGGCAATTTAAACTATCAAATAAATTGTTAATGAACAGCAATAGTTCAGCTGTGAATAAACCATCGTCAATGTCCACTCCTGGAATACTTAAACCATGATCTTCCCTCAAATTAAGCAGTGACTTCATGTAGAGATCAAGGGCCGTTGCCACCTGCTTGCTGAACACCTGAGCTGCGAACTTGACCTGTAATGCAATTAATAAACATTATAATGGAGACACATTTCATAAAAGGTATTAATTAGGTGACGACCTCGGTGGCGCAGTGGACAAGGTGTTCGACCAAAGCGCGGTAGGTGCCGGGTTCGATTCGCGATCGTGTCAATTTCGGAAAACGAACTTTTCTAAATTGGCTTGGGTCTGGGTGTACTTGATAATGACATAAAATGTCAATTATATTTGATTTTAATTTTAACTAGCCTTCCGCCCTCGGCTTCGCCCACGTAGATCTTGGGCAATCGCGCTAGATTTATAAATCATACCCTATGTGTTATTCTGGTGCATGAGCTACATCATTTTAGTTTCATTAAAATCCGTTCAGTAGTAGTTGCGTAAAAGAGTAACGAACATCCATCCTTACAAACTCTCGCATTTATAATATTAATACAAAATACATCATAACTTATGATTAATTCAAAACAATAATAAAAACCAAAATTGTAAATACTAAATTATTAATTGTAATATTAATTGTTATAAAAAATAAAACAATTTACCTTCATCTTGTCATATGATTGCGGATTAATGTGCTTATCCGTCAGTTTGGTGGTCCGAGCTCGTCCTGCGGTACCATCTACTCTGTATAACATTTCCAGGAATGTCCACCTTCCTCTTTGCTCCTCAAAAAGAATATCCTTTTTCTGAAAATTATTTCGAAAGCATTTTAATAAGTGTGGTACGTCAAAGATGTGGTAGACAACATTATCAATATTATCTACTTTGTAATAAATGTTGTCTGTTTCAATACTATTGTTTCTCAAAAGGCTAGCATGAGTATCTGCTATTAATGATTTTATAGCCGCTACATTTGCTGAGCCTTGGTCACTGACTGTTGCTCTCACAACAAAGCCAGCGTTTGATACAGCAAGAATAATTTCTTTAATAATATTTTTAAGAACAAATGTTTTCACCCCATCTCTAGCAAAATAAAACGCAATTGGAATTTTCCAAGCTGAGAACATACCACGCAACATGAATACTAATGCCTTGTCTGCAATATTTGAACTACGTTTCCCTGAACCAAGGTCTTCAAAACCCTCAATTACACCGGTATGGAAATTAAAATGTAAATTTTTACTAATGGCCATTTCATCAAAAAGTAAAGTACATTGCCTTTCATGTACGGATTTGCCAATTGCAGCATCAGCTAAATGTTGAATAATAAAATCATTAATCCCAGGTCTCAGGGGAATATTAGTTAATAGAGAACTCAGGCTAGATTTACATGGCAGAACAAAATACTTTCTCAAAAAAGAATAACATTTAGGTGAAAGTTTAAAAACGGATAAACAAAATACTTTTTCATCATTAGTGTATCTGCGACCTTTTGCTTTTACACCAGTTAATCTTAATTGTAGATCCACTAAAAGTCTACCAAATTTATGTAAACTCTTGTATTTCTTTAAAAACTGTACAGTTTTAGGGCATTTCTGTTCAAATTTTTTTTTCAAATTCTGATACTTTAATTCAACAAGACGGTACTTAGATTTTATAATTTTATTCTGAAGACGGAGTTTTTGTTTACGTGGTGTGTCATCAAGACTTACACGTACTTTTAGTGTGTTTAATTTACGTATTCTACTTGTAATTGATGGAGCAATTTTGCGAACCGGAGTGGTAGGCAAGAAATTAGACGATGGAATACAAGGTGAAGTATTATCTTTTTGGGATAGCATTGGTTGTGGTTGTTCAAATGTATTAGACTCTAATGTGACTTCGATATTAATAGAAGAAGTAGACGGGAGCTGATCATTCACGAGATGGAACTTATTAATTGAGGATGTATTGTATAAAGGCACTCCTTTTAGAGTAAATTCATTTAAAGGTTGTGTTGGAACAGCGTCACTTGTCAGTCTGTTTTGTTCGATATTAGCAGAAGTAGACGGGAGCTGATCATTCATAAGATGGAACTTATTGATTGAAGGTCTATTGTAAAAAGGTACTCCTTTTAGAGTGACTTCATCTAAATATTGTGTTGGAATGGCGTCACTTGTCAGTCTGTTTTGTTCGATATGTTCTGGCTTAAAATGTAAAGGACAAAACCGTGCACTTTGCAATTGCAGTGGACGCAATTTCAATAAAAAAGGGCAAACTTTACACCATGCATCCCATCGGAATTTAGTAGTATATGGCGCTAGGAATAACTTTACATGTTTACTAGAGCTATGGCATTCCGGTACTATGCACTTATTAGGCATTGTGCAATGCTAAGTGTGCAATTAGAGAAACTCAAAGTTGTTAAGAAGTTAGAAAGAAACTGGATTTAAAACATCAGACCACAAATAACACTACTTGATGAAAAATCCTAGTAAAACTGATTAATTTATATTGGAAGAAAAAGTAACAAAAGTAATAATAAGAAAATTATGCTTAGCCAGATGAAATTCCACTTGAAAGCACAACACGAATAAAAGATACTTCAAAATACAACAATATCCGCCATATTTTTTTCACCAAATTTTTGATTTTTGTCAGTACTGGTCAGTCAGTTCTCAATTTCTCATCAAATGTTCTCACTAGGATTTTTTATTGTTGTCATTGGACATTAAAATTTCTAACTGTTCGGGATTGGCTATAATTCACGACTGATGGACCAATCAAACCGTCGCTGATGACGTCACAATTTTTGCTGCTGACGTCACACACGATAAGGATGCTAGAGATCCCGTGCTATTTACGACCTTAACAGTGGGGATTACAGTATTAAATTAAATAAAATTGTGGGAAAGAGACAGAAAAAAATTACAGAATCTTGTAGGGGAGTTACTACGGCCTGGATTGAAGTTTACACAAAAGTTTTGTATTATGGCGCTCAAAGTATTAGCTCTATTCACTAGCATTATTGCTGTCCTATTCTATCATATTTATTTTGTATTAAGCAGAAAGGAGTAAGCAATAGAAAACTGTAAATTAGAGCGGGACAGTAGTACGTGCTTGATGTAACCGTTTCCCGGTATTAACACAGATGCGGACATAATTATATTACCGGCTCCCGGTATGCTACACAGACGAGAGGTTAAGATAAATGATTTTTTATTGAATATGAGTGATGATAGTAACACTATTGTGGAGATGTTACGACGCGAATTCCCAAGTGTTTTTGCCACGGGATTAGGTACATGTACTAAAACTATGTCTTTAAATTTAATTGATAAACATCCCGTATTTATTAAAGCAAGGTCATTGCCCTTAGCGTTGCGTAAGCCTGTTGAACGGGAGTTAGAACGACTCGAGGCCGAGGGCACTATACGTAAAGTTAATTACTCTGATTATGGTACACCAATAGTACCAGTCATAAAGAAAAATGGTGAAATCCGTATATGCGGTGACTACAAAGTCACCATTAACCCAAAACTCATGCGGGAACCGTACCCTCTGCCTCGGATTGAGGAACTTTTTGCTGCTTTAAGTGGAGGGAAACAGTATTCTAAAATTGATCTTACTAACGCTTATCAACAATTGTATTTAGATAAGAATTCTCAGGCATGTACCGCCATATCAACGCATATTGGCACGTATGTTTATAATCGTACACCATTTGGACTTACTTGTATTCCTGAAAAATTTCAAAAATTTATGGATGAAACTGTAAAGGGGTTGAAGGGTCTGACCGTGTTTCTCGATGACATAGCATGTACGGGAAAAACGCGTGAAGAGCATATAAATAATTTAAGGGCGTTATTAAGCCGTTTACATGATGTTGGCCTAAGAATTAAGTTAGATAAATGTGTATTTATGCAAGACAGTATTACCTACGTTGGCTTTGTTATTGATAAGCATGGTCTTCACCCAGACACTAGCAAAATTAGAGCCATAGTAGACGCCCCTCAACCGGCTGACGTAACACAACTTAAATCGTTTTTAGGTATGATTAATTATTATGCAAAGTTTATTTCGAATTTAAGTACCATTTTGTATCCGTTACATGCTTTGTTACGTAAAAATTCTACGTGGGTTTGGTCCGAGGCTTGTGATAGGAGTTTTCAAGAGGTTAAAAAGGCAATATCAGGAAGCAATGTATTAGTGCATTATGACCAAGAGCTACCATTAGTGTTATCGGTAGATAGTAGTTCGTACGGCATTGGCAGCGTGTTGTCACACAGATATCCTAATGGTGACGAACGTCCCATATGTTTTGCATCGCGAACGTTAAACTCAGCTGAACGGTCTTATAGTCAGTTAGACAAAGAGGCTTTAGCAATAATAAGTGGAGTTATAAAACACCACCAGTATTTGTATGGCCGCCATTTTATTATTAAAACGGATCACAGGCCTTTAACATTTATTTTTGGGTCCAAGAGTGGTTTACCTCAGACTGCAGCGAGTCGCTTACAAAGATACGCTACTAGACTAGCTGCTTACGACTATACAGTCGAGTTTGTTAAATCTAAAGATAACGGAAACGTTGACGCTTTGTCTCGACTGCCACTGCCGTATGTACGTAAAAGTGAATCAGGGCTGGAATCCGTAACGTATATCAATTATGTGGAAGACTCTTTTCCTATAAGTTCAAAAGAGATCGCGATCAAAACACAAGATGATCAAATATTAAAGAAAATTTGTTACTATGTACAAAACGGGTGGCCTGCGGTAGTTGTACAAGACGAAGAGAAACCGTATTTTTATCGAAAGGAGTGTCTTACTATAGAAAAAGGTTGTTTATTATACAATCACAGGGTTGTTATTCCTAAAGTGTTAAGAGAACGCGTGCTAAACGAATTGCATTCAGGACATTTAGGTGTCGTTAAAATGAAAAATATATCGCGTAGTTATGTTTATTGGCCTCAGCTTGATACAGCGATCGAAGCTTTGTGCCGTGAGTGCGGCGCGTGCCTTCAGCAGCGGGACGCTCCTCCACGCGCTCAGTTGCATCCGTGGGTCTTTCCCACGAGACCTTGGCAACGTTTAAATATTGACTTTGCTATATTTCAAGGGAAATATTATTTAATTACGATTGACGCACATAGCAAATGGATAGAAGTACAAAAGATGAGTAGTACTAATGCTCGCACAACTATATTAAAACTTAGAGAATTATTTGCCCGGTTTGGTATTCCATCACACATTGTGAGTGATGGAGGACCTCCATTTAATTCAATAGAATTCACAGATTATTTAAACAAAAATTTAATCAATCACACTATTACTAGTCCGTATCGACCTGCTGGTAATGGTGCCGCGGAAAATGCGGTTAAGTTGGTTAAACGTTCTATGAAAAAGGCCTTACATGAAGGCATTGAGATAGATACGGCCGTTTGTAAATTTTTGTTTCAATATAGAAACTGCGAACACGCTACAACTGGAATAGCACCAGCAGTAGCCATGTTTGGTAGGCGATTACGAGGTCGTTTAGATGCTCTCAAGCCTTCTGCTGAGAGAAACGTAGAAGTCTCCATGGAGCGAGCAGGGCGCTCACGGCCCGGCGCGGAGCGTCATGTTGAACCGGGTGACGAGGTATTAGCCCGTGATTATAGGAATAATCTCGACAAGTGGGCACCGGCGGTCGTAGTATCTAGGGACGCCCCCTTAACCTACAAAGTACGTATATCAAATGGTCTTGAATGGAAGCGTCATATTGATCAATTGTTACCTAGTAAAACACGTTTCTCTCGTCATTCTTTACCAAATGAAAATAATGTTGCAATACCTAACGATAACTGCATTGAGCCTAATGGGAATACTCAATCTGAAAATACTTCATCTTGTGGCCTTGATCAGGGGGTGGAGGATCAAAGTAGATCAGCCGAGATACAACAAAATACTAATACGGAGCCAGCCCTAATTACTAAACGAGATGATGTCATGCAAGTTAAAAGGAAATGTATATTTAAAGGAAAATATCCCAAATGATAAATAGATTAACTTATAGCTAAATAATATTGTTTAGATAAGTTGATTGTTTGTTTATTTAAAAATAAGTATTACAGATGAAACCGGTTATCTTGTACCTACAAGTATTACACACTAATAACTGTTTGTAAAGGTATTTAATGCTATGTATACCTAATATAGCTTTGTATAATAAGTTGCTGTCTTTGAGAGTATACCTACCTATTAGTAATTAGTAGATATTTATGTTTTTGTAAAGTAACACATTTTTTGTGTTAAACAAAATGTTTTTCTTTTATTGATAAGAATTAGAACTATTAATTATTATCTTTAGATTTAAAGGTGGAGGTGTAGGGTATTTATATATAAAGAATTGTGAAGTAATGTGTAGGTACTTCAGTAATAAAATAATTACCGTGCTTAACTGTGGTTTCACTGTTCGCTCCCAATATATAATTACATAATATACAACTCTCATTTTAGCGCGAAAATGACAACTGTCACTTTAAAAACTACAGAATGCCGTTTTAAGCTTAGTTACAGTACGATTACAAGATTTTAAAAAGATTTTAAATTATAAATACAAAAATACCTATTGTGTCACAATTTGACAACTAAAAGTTAAATTAACTTTATTTTTAACGTTTTTAAGGAACGAGAATTGACATGCTGATTAAATAAATAATAAATAAATAGGTACTTAATCCTCACACATTCACGCAACGTCATCTAGTCCCAAACTAAGCAGAGCTTGTTCTATGGGTACTAGACAACGAATAAACATACTCAAATACTTTTTTTTTTGTAAATACATACATATTATACATAGAAACACTCAGACCAATGCAAACAATCATGTACATGCACACAAAGTTTTGCATTGAGGGGTAATCAAACCCGAGACCTCTGCGTCATGTTATATCACAATTAACAGATGGTCATCGATGTCAGTTATGCTAGAGCACAGCCAACCAGCTGTTTATTCTAGAACAAGCTGTTATGACTCACAGCCAAGCAATTTCACTTGTTAGCACATCCTTTTACCTAAACATATAGTAGCATTATTAACACTACATCATCATAACATTCCATTAATGTCCCACTGCAGGGACGAGCCTCCTCCCATGACGGAGTGATACTTGGCCTACTAATACCACGCTGGCCAGACGGATTGGTATAGGGTTTAATTTAAAGTTTTCCTTCTTTTTATTTCGTAAAGATAATATTCACGGATCCCCGGATCCACGGAGTCCCTTAGTCGGTTTTTACCATGGGATGACATATTGTATTCTTACTCCGTCAGCACACGGAGTTTATTAACACTACTTATTACTTAGAATAAGGTAAAATTGGTGTAAAAAAAATTAACATATTAATATAATATGTGAGAGGACGTAATATCAAATGTTGTTACAATTAGGACAAGTAGATCAGTACCGGTCGATGCGTATGTAATGTGATACTGGTTATAAAACCGCGTAATACTATATTGTCGTCGGTTTGGCTTCGCAACACATCACTTCACACGGGTTACCGTACTCCGCCTAAATTAATACTCTACACATTATCTAATTATTTAATTAGTTATAACTTAAACTTATTTCCGGACCGTTACCTCTTGGAGGCTTCAAGAAACGAACGTACTCCCTTATAAACTCGAACAATTATGGATTCAAGTCCAGTTGCCGGGGGCGATGACTATGGCTATCGGTACTGCATATAGACCAGAAACTGTAAGTATAAATGACACACTTGATGGTATTAATGATTCTATGAATCTCATGGCTCGCTGTAACTACACGTGTATTTTAGGAGATTTAAATATTGATATGAACCAAACAGAATCTATTAATTCTAAGGAGTTATTAAACTTTTGTAAACAGAACAATTTAGAACAACTCGTTAGGGAACCAACTAGAGTAACAGACAGATCGAAAACAATTATAGACGTAATCATGACAGATTGTGCATCAAGATGTCGAGATGTACAAGTTATACATAATCCTTCTCTCAGCGATCACGCTATGGTAATAGTTGACTTTAATATTAAAAAGCCCAAACCCATTAAGAAACTTATATATAGACGTAGTTTTAGTGATGTAAACTTAGATTTTTTTAGAAATGACCTGAATTCCATTCCTTGCTGCTCAATTAATTCGTATAATGACGTTGATACTATGATAGATTTGTTTAATAGCTACTTAATATTTTTATTTGATTTGCATGCACCTCAGAAAAAAAGTATTTGTACAAATACTTCAAAACCATGGATCACAGATACAGTGAAATTTATGATGAAAATTAGGGATGAAGCTTATTCTAAAATGATTAAAACAAATACTGAAACTTCAAAAAAATACTATCGGGACTTAAGAAACCTTGTAACTTCGACGGTCGAAAAGGAGAGGGTAGCATTTTTTAATAACTCAATTAACAATAAATTACACGAACCAGGTATATTATGGAAAAACTTAAAAAACACTGTAATTCCTAAAAATACCAATTCTATAGATATTCCAGATCACTTAAATGATCCCGATAAGATAAATGATCATTTCTTAGATTTACCTCCTATTACAGTCACAAACATAACCGCAAAATATAGTAAATATAACGATTTAATTTCCAACTCAAAAACGCTTTTTAACTTAGAACTAACTACAGAGACAGAAGTGCTTCAAGTTATAAATAGTATTAAAACACAAGCGACAGGTCATGATGGATTAAATATAGAAATGATAAAACTTACGCTAGACACCACTCTTCCAATTATAACAAATATTATTAATAAATCTATTAGTACTTTTACCTTCCCTACTTGCTGGAAAAGAGCTTTAGTTAGACCAATCCCCAAAAAAAACTGCGTAGATCAACTCAAAGACCTGCGACCAATTTCAATTTTGCCCGTTCTATCAAAGTCTTTAGAAAAAATTGTTTTGAATCAAATCATTAAGTACTTAGATAAGAATAAGGTTTCCCGGTTTCTACGAAAACCGGACTGGTGTTCATTCCAAAACACCAGTCCGGTTTTCGTAGAAACCACGGCAC
This sequence comes from Schrankia costaestrigalis, assembly GCA_905475405.1. Lineage (NCBI taxonomy): Eukaryota > Metazoa > Arthropoda > Insecta > Lepidoptera > Erebidae > Schrankia > Schrankia costaestrigalis. Next base: position 1,271,006 of record FR997827.1, read on the forward strand.
CGAAACAGCATTAGTCAATATAGCTGACGATCTAACCCAAGCTTCGGACAGTGGTCTAAGTACTATAATGATCTTACTCGACTACTCCCGCGCGTTCGACTGACTTCTCCCCGAGCTTCTATTAAATAAATTACAGCGTTACGGGTTCTCAGATAATGCTTGCCAATGGGGCAGGTCTTTTCTTTTGAACAGGGAACAAATGGTAGTTGTCGATAATAAGGATGGTCATAAGGCATACTCCGCGATGAGACAGGTCAACCGTGGTGTGCCTCAAGGCTCTTTATTAAGTCCTGTACTTTTCACACTATTCACTGCAGATTTACCCAAACACATTAATTTTTGTAAATACTATTTGTATGCTGATGACACCCAGCTATACTATTCGTTTAAGCCTGCAGATACTGAAAAGGCCATCGAAAATATAAATCATGACCTTAAAAGTATTTTTGAATGGTCTACAAATAATTGTCTAGTTCTTAACCCCGTTAAGACTCAGATGTTAGTACTAGGCACGAAGAACCAAGTCGAAAGCATCTCTTGTAAAACTAAAATTATAATTAACAATACTGCAATAGAACAAGTTAAAACCGCTCGGAATCTAGGTCTAATAATTGATGAACAGCAAAAATACATTGACCATATTAATAATAAAATCAGTAATGCATTCTATAGACTCAAAATACTTTACAAAATCAGACCATATCTAAAAGAAGATTTGCGACTAAGGTTAGTGGATTCACTAGTGCTCTCTCCTTTTAATTACTGTAGCAATGTTTTCAGTCCTAGAATAAACTTATACACGCAAAAGGCTATCCAACGTGTTCAAAATGCCTGTATTCGATTTTGTTACAATGTTCCCAGGCGAGAACATACACACCTCAACAAAGTCTAGGGATATTTTGTATAAAGTTGTCAAACTCAAAAAAAAATTGGTTTGTTTTTAATTCTTTTGATGAAAACGTACTTTGATAACCTTTTTTAACCATTCTAAATTTGAATTTGAAAAATAAAATTAAATATAAAAGATTTACGCGGCCTAAACGTAGTCAAGTTCGAAAATTTCATTTGCCAACAGTAAGTTTTGACTGCATTTATGTGTAAAATTGAAGTTTTATAACAATTAAAACGTTTATTTCGAATAAATGATATTGTGTGCATCAAGCAGCGGCGCCATTTCATCAGAAACAAGATACTATGGGCAGTAGGCATGCTCCTAGCTGCGGGTACTAAGCGGAGTATTGCTGAAGAGATTGGAACAATACAAAATATGAAATCAAGTTTATGGTCACGTTATCGTGCTACTGGTGAAGTGGGTAAAAGATACCACGGCACAAAGTCTATCACCACTCAACGAAATGATCGATTTTTGCAAGTTCCCGCGAAAAGACAGCCAAATGTTACTACCATGCAGCTGGTTTAGAGGCTCCAGCTCTTGGTGGAGCTTCTTGCGGGTTACCAAACTGTCAGAAGAAGTCAGCATGAAGCCCACCTTTATGCTTGCATACCGCTTTGTACTCCAGCACTACGCCGAGCGAATCGCGCACGGCGACAAGAGTGGGCTCGTGAACATTTGTTCTATAAAGATAACCTGTTATCTGTAGTGGTGTTTACACATGAGTCCCGGTTCGGTTTCTACTCGGATTCACGTAGAGAACGTGCTTGGCGAGTTCCTAGTTGTGATAGCCGTCTACAACATCCTCAAGAAATCTATTCATACCACGATGGAACAATTGTGGTTTGGATGGGAATTTGTGACTGTCGAAGAACAGAGCGCGTTTTAATCAGAAACTCCATGACGGCTAAAAAATAACTTAACGAGGTGCTAGTACTAATAATCTACCCCCGTAGACTACAATTGGGCCAAATGTTTAAGCTCATGGACGATAACACCCGTCCGCATAAAGCGAGAGTGATGACCAGTTGGTTGCAGTAGAATGACCATTGAGGTAATATGTACTAGTACATATTACCTCAATGAGAATGACGTACCGATTTTATGCTGAACCACTCAATCGCCTAACCTTAAAACCATAAAATGATAATTTTTCCTGCATAAAATTGCGATGGAAGGGCAACTTTTTTTGCATCTTAGTCGGACCTGGAACAATATACCGCACCAAGACCTGGATAACTTAATAAAAGCATGAAAAACCATTGCAGGTTTGTTATTTACGGTTTTTCTAATGTACTGACTATTGATTACCCACATTACAATTAAAAACAGATTAATTTTTGCTTATTTTCGCTTTTGCTTAAGAAACATATTCATTGTTAGTTTTACTAATTTTCTAAGTTTTTTATTTATTTCAATAAAAAATTAAAAATAATACTTTTATTTAATTTTGGATTGTAGCCTGATAAATTGCCTTTATAAAAATATAAACATGTTGTATGTTTTCTTCAATAATTTTGAAGTTAATTGAGTAAATACCAAATATCCCTAGACTTTGTTGAGGTGTGTATATCGCCCTATTTAAATGAAAAAGGTATATTGAACATGAAGTCAAGGATGGAGTTGCAATACGCTTGTTTGACTCATAGAGTTATCTGGAACAAGAAACCCGAATATCTTTTTGAAAAACTGGTTTTCATCAAAGATAGTTTAAGAAGTCGTCGAGCAGCCACTGTTAATCTCCTTTCTATCCCTCCTCATAGTTCATCCCGTTACCGAGGAAGCTTCAAGTTTGCTGCGGCAAATATCTGGAACGACCTTCCCCCGCCACTACGCCTTGAAGTAAGCGCTGGAAATTTCAAAGCTAAATATAAAAAAGCCTTATTAAACAGACAACTTGCCGCAGAAAACCTGAAGCAAACCTTTACTTACAAATGGAAACTGAAACCCTATTTCTGAACTGATAATGATATTGATAATGATATTATTAATCCAAAGCACATACACACGTACACATACACATATTACACAATTTCACACAAAAACACAGACACGTTAACGCTCATATTCTTTTTATTTAGGTATGTAAATTTAGTTTTGTTTATATATTATATTTTGTTTTATATTTAAAATAACAGTACCGTAGGTACTGTAAGAACATTGTTACCGCCTAACATCTAAGGGAACCAGGTGTAACTGAAAATCAGCGCCTCTTGACATCTGTGATGTTAAGGAGCACTTGCTGAGTTACCACCTTTTGCCACATTTTTTTTTTACTTTTGTTCCATTGTAATTTTTATATGTTATATATTTTTTTTGTGGTAATAAACAGATTTTCATTTCATTTCATTTCATTTTCATTTCATTTCATTTCATAAAAGGTCGGCAACGCATCTGTGATTCCTCTGGGTGTCCATGGTCGGCGGTGATCACTTATTATCAGGTAACCTGCTGGCTCGTTTGCCTCCTATTACATAAAAAAAATACTTAGAAATTATACATCTATTAGTCAGAGGAACATGGGCTATAGTTAAATGGGTCTTCATGGACTGACCATAAAATTATTTTTGATGCAACTTCTTTTAATGGCGTAGCAGTAGCAGTCGAATGTCATGATCGAGATCGCGGGTTTCGAAATTTCACGCTGGAATATTTTTTTATTTCAAACTTTTTGCACAATGTTGTACAAAAGCGGGCTTAATGCCTTATAGCATTGTCTACCTGCCAACCTTTGGGTGATGCAGAGAAATTGAAATGGTAGGTGCAGCAAATTAAAATCAAATGATTAAACATTTATTTGAATTAATAATAAAATAAGTACACGTTAATAATGTTTGTGATATCCGCAAACGATTATCCTGAGCTTCAATGTGCCACTGGTGCATTGACTCTTCTTGCATCTTCATCGTTTCGCCTACGCCGTTAAACAATACCCTTGCTTATTCGTTACAATTCTGATGTTGGTTCGTACTATGGTTACTTTGACACACTAAACTCACAACCTGGCACTGCTCTATTCTATTATTACTGGCAAGCGAAAGATAAAAAATTCTCGATTCTCTCTCGATTAAAAATTGTATATTTTTTATTTTAATTTTCTTTCCGTACAATTATTGAGTACTTAGTAGCTGTCCGTCTAGGTAACTGTAACTCGTGGTTTCTGTAGCTTCCAGTGGTTGAATGCAACTAAGGGGATAATCCTAAACGCGGAAGATGTTTTCTTTGTATAAAAGTCGCAAGTTATAATATTGTTGGTGCGTTTTACAAATGTTCTGAACCTGTTTTGCTTTGTGTTCGATAAATAGGCGCGTTCCGCGACAGTAAGCATGATCTCTAAAGAAAAACCTTCACAACATTACATCGAATCGACTTCAAAAAGCTTTCAATATTTCCAGGTCTGATGTATCTCAGCGTTCAGGAGGTATTGGCCAGGGTCCCCGCTACGGAGAATCGTTCCCGGAGCCAGGGTACTGTGAACAGAAGCAACCACCATGCACATTGTCCAGATATCGTTCTGTTGACGGCTCGTGTAACAACTTAGATTATCCTTTGAGTTGGGGAGTTTCCAAAACACCATTCCGAAGAGTTCTGCATCCTAATTATGCTGATGGTGAGTAGGCTTATAGGTATATTATTATTGTGTTATTTTTACTTATTGTACTTACTACAATATCTCCCGTCAAGTAAGGTATGTCCCATCGAGTAAGATATCTCCCATCAAGTAATATATCTCCCATCAAGTAAGATATCTCCCGTCAAGTAAGATATCTCCCATCAAGTAAGATATCCATCATCAAGTTATATATCTCCCATCAACTAAGATATCTCCCAACAAGTAAGATATTTCCCACCAAGTAATATATCTCCTATCAAGTAAGATATCTCCCGGCAAGTAATATATCTCCCTATAAGTATCTCCCATCGAGTAAGATTTTTCCTATCAAGTAACATATCTCCATATACCATAACTCCGTGTGGTGACGGAGTAAGAACACAATATGACACCACCCCATATCATCCCATGGGTGTCGTAAAAACCGACAAGGGACTATCCGTGAATATTATCTTTACGAAATAAAAAGAAGGAAAACTTGAAATTAAACCCTATCCTACCAATCCGTCTGGCCAGCGTGGAATTAGTTGGCCAAGTATCCCTCCGTCACGGGAGGAGGCCCGTCCCTGCAGTGGGACATTAATAGGCTGTTATGATTATGATGAACATATCTCCCATCAAGTAAGCTATCTCCGGCAGGTATTAGCGCGCCGCGCGGCAGTGCCAGCGGCGGGCGACTGCCGAGCGCGCGTGACGTGAGCGTGACGGTGCACCGACCGAGCTACGCGCACGACTCGCAGTTCACCGTCATGCTCGCCGTGTGGGGGCAGTTCGTCGACCATGACATCACCGCCACTGCGCTCAGCAAAGGTTAGCTTTCTTTCATTACCAGCATCTCAGACAAATGAAAGCCACTACTGGACATAGGCCTCCTTGAAACCTTCCTCAGTCCTGTGCCTCCCTGATCCATCAATTGAACTTGCTTTAGTGTATATTTTTATTGGTAGTGCATTTAGTAGGTTCTGTTGGCTGGAGACTTTACAAAATTTTTAACGAGTAATAAGTAAGACGTAGATTTAATTTTCAAAATGATAATGGTACATTAATAGAATAACCAATATGATTTAAATTATTTTTACTAAATTTTTTAATAAACCAAAAAAATGACGTAAGTATTTTATAAAAAACAATTTTATATTTGCACGCAAAAAATCCCGATGTTTTAATGCAGCAGGTAATAAACATTTATAATTAACATTTATATATTTATTCATCATCATCATGCCACTGCTCGTGCCGTCTACTGCCATCAATATATACTAGTGGCGAAGTGTCCATATAACTCGATTCCTACCGGCTTACCTTTGCAAAAACCGCTTAGCATTGTCTATTAATCAATTATAAATCAATGACGCAACATCCACTCAATACAAAATAATATAAAACAAAAAAGTATTCTCTTACGTAAATCGCAATAATAATTACAGTAATAATAATTTTCAATATAATTATTTACGTACTCATAACGCCATCTTGTAATTAAAGGTTGTCAACTAACAACTTGTTATGGTTCAGTCAGAGAGTACTTAAAGCGCGCATGCGCGGAGCGCAGTAAGCCGGTCGCGAAATTAGGAATCCAGTACAACAGACTGTACGGAAATCGTACGGTCACGTGACACTTTGTATTCGTCGATCTAAGGTACCATATAAGCCGGTGGCCATCGGCTTATGACAAGGATAAAAGATACAACTACAACATTGCGAGAGCGAGAAAGCACTATTGCAACCAGTGGACCGACCAATTGTAACGAAGTTTCATTTCATTTCACGTTAAGTACTTAATTTGCCATTGACATTCCTTTGTTTTTATCAATTATTTAAATCTGATAGAAATCAGCCTTTCTTCTGAATTTTTAGTTTTTAATTATATTTATTTGTTTTTATATTTTTATACGGCTTGCGTCTTGACTTTGGCAGAATCATCGGTAAACGATAGGACCATTTGAAGAAAAAACAGATATTTGTATTTATTTTCTGCAAATAGGTTATAAAATTCGCTTTCTTGTTTAAAGTAGTAAAATTTGTATGTTTAATTATTTATGATTGTGTATTATGTGTTGTGCATTGGTTGACTTTATTTTTGTCGTAGTGCGTTGGGATCCTATGGAATATTTTTGTAAGTACTTGTTTGTATTGTTTTCAGCAAATTTAATAGTTTGTTGTTATAAGGGACAGGTTAATAGTGTTATATTATATTGACTATCCTATTATGTGATGTGCGATAAAACATCATTCTCGAAATTGAATTATAAATATAAGAAACGCCGGCGCTGTGGATTTACGAAACATTTTAATACAATTATCTCATTTCGATACGTATAAGTAAGTGGCTTACAGACAGTATTCTCAGATTCTAAAAGTAAGTAAGTAGGTATGTAGAATCATTTAGGATATAGCAATATAAACAATTAATCTAATTGATCAAAGAAGTCTTCCAAACAGAGAAACATTTTCGTATTTTAAGTTTATGAGTTCGGGACAACTAGGTAAAATCGAAACATTTTCTCACGAATACCTATGAACTACAGAATAATAGTAATATAAAGTAGAACAAAAGTCCACGGAATCTTCGGCTTCCCTTTTATAAAAATCCACCCTTCGCCACTGATATATACTATATATAATTATCATAATATATATAAATTATTAAACATTTCTTCAATAAAAAAATAGCAAGCTACTTATTCATTACTTGTTTTTATTATTAATTAAGAAAAATGTCGATGTTGATGATTTACGAGTACATTCACGCTCTCTAACATTTTAAACTTAACTTAACTGCTAAATAATTGTAATTTCAGGTCCAAATGGCACAGCTCTATCGTGTTGTGATCCAAGTCAGCCAAATCATCCAGCATGCTTCCCGGTAGAACTAGATGTGGGGGATCCATTCTATGAAAAGTACAACATCACATGTATGGAGTTCGTCCGTTCGGCTCCAGCTATCACTTGCCATTTTGGTAAATAGAAAACATTTTATACTTTAAACTGATGATCTAGAAAAAAAATCCTTATTTTTTTAACAAACAATATAGGTAGATATAGATAACCGAATTGCAAAACAGAATGTCCTCTTCTTTTTAGAGGCAATTAAAACTGTAGAAATCTTACACAAGCCTAACCTAATATACTGCTATTGTACAGGTCCTCGACAACAACTGAACCAAGCGACAGCGTTCATAGACGCATCTACAGTGTACGGGTTCGCTCCGCTCCGCACGTCCGCGCTGCGCTCCCCGCAGGCGGGGCAGCTCCGCATGCTGCAGGTGGGCTCGCGCACGCTGCTGCCGCCCTCTACTGACCCCAGTGACGGCTGCAACACTGCCGAGATGAGCGCTAAGGGACGGTACTGCTTTGAGTCAGGTATTGCATAATACTGGTTAACTTTATCCACTCTTACTATGCTATCGCTGTGTGTATCGGACATTATTATATCTATATAATTATGTAATTATTGTAAGGATCAATATGTACTCGTACTTATAATGTATATAATTGCACCAAGTCTTTCTCACTTTCTCAGCTAGAAGAATTTTAAGGGCTCTTAAAATATCTGAATAACTCTGTAAGAGTTTCCAGTCTAAATTGACTACAAAAAGTACAAAATGTTAGTCTTCTACTATTTACAATGATACTTTAATCTTGTATCAACGCTCAATAATGCCCTACTGTAGCAGTAGACTCACTATACGCTACCAGAAGGAAGTTTTAGATAACGTTTACCTCTCACTTTTGATTTCTTAAAAGCAGTAATTGGAAACAACTGATTGTACTTAATCCTATTTATTGTTAACCAGGTGATGACCGCTCTAACGAGAACCTGCACTTGACGACAATGCACCTTATTTGGGCTCGTCAGCACAATCGCCTCGCCACTATACTACGAAAGAACAACCAGGACTGGAGCGATGAAGTCGTGTTTCAAGAAGCCAGGAAGATTGTTGGAGCACAGATGCAGCACATCACTTACTCTGAGTTTCTACCTAGCATACTTGGTAAGTAAAATTATAATGAATCTGATAACCAATGGGACGAGTTAAGCAACATCAGCAAAGTCCTTGTATGGATGGGCTCTCCATGCCTCGGAGGGCAAGAATAAACTGAGTTTCAACTTTGGTCTTTGCGACAGCAGTCGATTAGTAATATCAGAGGATCTGATAATTACTCGCAACAGACCAGATTGCCAAGACTCATGTAGGAAAATGAGTTTCCCCACAGTCGTGAGAAAGCGAGAAGAATAGATAAGTCTTATTAGCAGATTTCAAGCTTTTCAACGATATTATCAAAACGAAAAGTCCCACTCCTGCTTACTGCAAAAGAGTTTATCAACTTGACCACAGACTGCAGTCAATTATATGAAACAATTCTAGAATTTCACACACGAAAATAGTTTAAGTTACCCAAAATTGCCTAAACCTAAACCTTCGTTGCATTCTTTGAACTCATGTTAGTGAAATTCTCAGCGTGAATTAAAATTAATTAATTATTTTAATTAACGATCACAACCGTCCTTATAAATTGTCTCAATATTCCAGGTACTGACGTGATGTGGGCTCTGAACCTGACTCTCAAGAGTGAGGGTTACGCGGACGTGTACGACCGCACGGTGGACCCCTCCGTCGCCAACCACTTCGCTGCTGCAGTCTTCAGATTTGCTCACACTCTGTTGCCTGTTAGTATATCTTTAAATCTTTTTGGCAATTGCCTTTTGAATGCGAGTCGACATAAGAATTAGAAATCATCCTGTTAGACGGCGCCGGCAAGAAGAAATATAACAACTGGGTTATTTATTTAGCTTTCAAATTTGGTATTTAACGCTGGTTATCATTGATGTACAAATAACATAGGGCCGAAAATGGTTACCTGTGGTACGCTAAAATTAGTAGGTTTTTAGGTCACTAGAATAGTATTCGAATTTTACTTAATGACGTCTACTGGTAAAGTATAAAACCATATCAGATCCTCCTATACTCCTGAACCCATAAAGTAATTTTTATGAACGATGGATATTGATATTATTATATTATCCGTATTAGAATAGTAATGCATTCAAAGGATATTAATTAAATTATAAGAACCAAAAATACTAATGTATTTTTGCTTGTATGTATTAAGTAAGTACTTATATTGTGTTTTATATGTCACTATAGTTTAATAAAACACAGCATCTTTTGATGTTTTTCCTAGATCTGATTGTAGATATAAAACGAACCTCCTCCTGTTTGACAACCCTTAATAAAATTTCATCATCATCATAACAGCCCATTAATGTCCCACTGCAGAGACAGGCCTTCTCCCTTGACGGAGGGATACTTGGCCTACTACATAATACCACGCTGGCTAGACGGATTGGTATAGGGTTTAATTTCAGTTTTCCTTCTGTTTATATTGTAAAAATAATATTCACAGACTGTCCCTTAATCGGTTTTTACGACACCCATGGGATGAGATGGGGTGGTGACATATTGTATTCTTACTCCGTCACCACACGGAGTGATAATGACAATAAACCTAACTCTTCTTTACATTTTTCAGGGTCTAATCCACAACACGGATCTAGCGACAGGCACAGTGCAGTACATACACTTACATCAGATGTTGTTCAACCCATACGCGTTGTACAACGCTAGTGGCTCACAGAACGCCATGAGGTCTGCCATGGACACGCCCGTGCATGCTGTTGATCCTCATGTTACTAGCGAGGTTTGTGCAACATCGAAAATGATCCGATAAAGTAATTAAAAATCCAAAAAAAGTTGTGTGTAAGCGAAATTCACACTAACAAATAAGAACTCCGAAGGAAATTTAACGCTTTCCCTGGGGTATGCATTCGTATATTTTACTACTTTTACTACACTAACTGTTACTACGAGAAAGTACTACACTGACTAGGCTTGGTATAGAGTTGTGTGTGAGTGTTCTTCATTTGTTATCGTAAAAATAATATTTATGTGCTCTCTACCTTATGCGATCTACCTTAGTTAACAGTGTCTCAGTTTTTACAAGAGCATAATTTTTTCACACTGGTGACAGTGCAATAATTATACACAATAAACTTATTATTTTCATTTCATATTGTAGCTCAGTGATCACTTATTCGAGAACCCAATAGCGGTGAACGGTTCAAACTACAAGAAGACCGGACCTTGCGGCTTGGACCTCGTGTCACTGAACATACAGCGAGGTCGTGACCATGGCCTGCCTGCCTACCCTGAGTGGAGGGAGCATTGTGGTCTATCTAGACCGAAGGCCTTCTCAGACCTTGAGGCTATCTTCGACGAGTCTTCTTACAGCAGGATCTGTAATATCTACAGGTACGTTGATTACTTAATCTAATTATGTACCTACTTAAGGTACTCAGCTCATCCATAGTACACGGTCGCTCTATGTAGCCGGCCACTTAACTGCTAAAAAATTAAACGATTGGGGAATATCGTTTGCAATAAATTAATTGTTTCATTTGCTGCGTGGCCGAAATTGAGTTGTCATGCCAACCTTATGATAGCGTGATCTATCAACCATTACCGCATGTTAACTTGTATCTTTATAGAATGACCTTCTCAATAAATGATTTTATTGAGATTTTCGAGCGAAATGGAATTCATTGTAACAATTGCCAAAGCATCTACTTCGAAAAAGTCAAAAAACTAAATGTCCAAGCTGTCTTGCTGTTGGTGTAGTCCCAATTGTAAAACAAAGTTCTTGTTTGGAATACTCTATATTATGTTTATACACATTTGCCTTTCCAGTTCGGTGGATGACATAGACCTGTACACGGGTGCGTTGGCGGAGGACCCCCAGGGTAGACTGTTAGGTCCCACGCTCACCTGCCTCATCTCAGACCAGTTCCTCAGGCTGAAGGTCGGCGACAGGTTCTGGTATGAGACCTCCGACGCTACTATCTCGTTTAATTTAGGTAAGAAATGCAATACTATTATTTTTGACCTCTAGGAGCCCATTATTGTCCACTTCAAGAACAGACTCCTTCAGTGACTGAGGACAATTTGACCCACAAATGTCACGCTAATTAGTCACATTGGGATAGGGATTTTTATGGCAAATTTTAGTTTTTTGATTTCGTTCTCAAATATCTGTTAAACTCACCCTTAGGATAGAATGGGGGAAAGGAAAAAAAACACCATTTGTTGTCGTCACCACGTACAGAATTAAGAATACCTAAAGAGAATTTCTTTTTTTCTCCAGATCAACTAGCAGAAATCCGTAAGACAACACTAGCTGGCGTGATATGTGCTAACGAAGACTTACTGGACCAGGCGCAACCCAGGGTTATGGAGGCGGTCAGTGCTACCAACCCACTGGTGGACTGCAAGGAGTTACCACAGCCGAGCTTCCAGCCTTGGTTCCATACCACTGTAGGAGGCTAGATAGCTCATGTACCCTTAGTATGAATTAGACATTACAACTAAAGTTTTTAGACGCAATTTTCATTTGAGAACGTGTTTTTAAAAAACAATTAAAACACGTGTTAAACGTTATATTAAAGTAACATCCAAAAATAAAATTAATTTCCCAAACGGGTACAGAAACTTAACTTATTACCAATAGGTATTGCCCGCATTGAGAATGTCTTTTATTTGAAGTCGGTTAAAAATAAGATAAAATGCTAGAAATATAATAAAATAAATTGTGAAGTGGTGACTTCTTGTTTTGCAACTCAATTTTTAATTTTGATGTTCAAAACAGTATTCGTAACATTTTTAGTTTCTTCTAATTATTCATCCTAAGGGTATAATTGTGTTTTATAAATACGCAGCTTCTTGTCATTATCTGGCCTATGATATTTGTATATCGATTGCTGTTCATTGATTAACAAAAATCGCTTTAATCTATAAATACGCTGTGTTGCCAATAAAAATATTTTTTGCCATAATTATGTAAAATAAAACTCTAGCTACCTGTAATAGAATAAGTTATGTATAAATATAGAATATTCTAGAAACCAAAAAACGTGTTTCGTTTAACCTTTGGCGGGATGGCTCGAGTGCTTCGCTTCGAGTCATCCGGGTCCTAACTCTGTGTTGAGTGCATTACCCCAGCAGAATCTTGTCGAAATTTGTAATTTTTTTTTATCAGATTTTTAGATTTCTAGCTCCTGTAAATGTCTGTGTAGTTTTTGGAATTAGTCCTAATTTTAAAGATATTTGACAAAAACAGATTCTGCTGCGGTAACGTTACCGCAGCAGAATCTTTTTTGAAATAATGGGATTATTAAAAAAATCTATAGGTACATTTTTAGATCGCTGGACGAAGTAAATGTTTCGATATAATTTGAATTTTTACGTTACATGGTTTCGGAGATATTCAAGATGCTGCTGGCGTAACGTTTGCGTGTTTGCTGGATCTCCGAAACGGTACAGCGTAATTTCCTAATTTTTTATACACAGCTTTGTCTTAATTAGTCTGAATTAGTTCACGAATAAAAAAGTAATAATAATGCACCGTTTGCAAGTTATTTTAAATTATATAAATACCCCTTTTTGGGCCCTTACACCTAAGATATGTACTCTGGAGACTTGTTTAAAACGTCATTTTATAGTTTATAGTTAGTTACAGGTCTGTGTGAAGTTTCATTAGTGTACAGTAAGTAATTAAAAAGTTATCACACAATTTAGTTCATTTTGGCCAGCGATGTGCAACGGGTTAATTTAACTGCCTATTAATTGAGTTTCGTATCGATTTACTTGCTGAATTCTGTATAAACAATTTGACTTTTGTGTCAACTTTATACCATGAAATTTTGAGCGTAATCCACTCAATAATTACAGAGATAAGCGAAAAAGAGTCATTACGTTATGCATGCAATAATGTCGGTACAGACGCGTACACAATTAATTTTAATGGCGCTAGTGAGCTGCGTTAACGCTCTTGAAACTAAATTAAATTCGTTTAAAATAAAAAAGCCGTTTTTGTTTTAAATGCATTACTTCGCTAATTTAAAAGCATCATAAGTGTTGATAGTGTGTTATACAAATATTTTATTGTTGTCAACACTTTAAATGTTATTAAATTTGCATTTAAAATTAAAACTGCCTTTTTTGTTTTAAATGCAATATTTAGCTAATTTAAAAGCATCCAAAGTGCTGACAGTGCGTTACACAAATAAGTACTTACTTTATTACCTTGTGTAAATACTGAGTTGATTTTTTTTCAATTGGCAGCGCCATTGTGCCGCGTAAACGCTTTTGAACGATTGCCGTAATGCATGTTATACACAAAGTAAATACATACCCCCTTACTCATAAAAAAAATCTCTTAACATAGAAATCCTTTACAAAAATATGATATCTTGGCTATCATAGAATTTCAACCCCCCTTAGCTCAGAAGGGATAGGGCATTATAAAGCTCATTGCTTTAGATCCCTAAACGGAAAATACCAATGTTACGATGACCTGAATCGTAAAATTCAAAAAAGTAATACTTATTAAGTACCACATGCACTAATTTATACATTAAAAAATGTATAAATTAGTCCATGTGGTACTAAATAAGTATTACTTTTTTTAGTTTTATACATAATTTAAATAAGTAAGTATTTATTATTTCATTATTTTTTAAATAAGTGTTACCTTAATTTGATTATATTTGATTTATAAAGATTTAGTTAAGAACATTTTCCATTAGTGATCCTATATGTGATTTATTTTTGTTTTTTAATTGGCCGCGCAGTGTAAAACATTTATTTTACTTACAGAACTATTTTATGTGCTTATTGAATTTACTGTGTTTTTTTAGGCCAAAGTGTAAGACAGTAAATATTATAAAATAACTCTGTGCGATAATTAATTTTTCATTTGTTTTTTTTTTTGAAAAAAAAAATTGTAAACAATGTTGACTGATAAAATTATATTCTATTGTCAATCATTTTATATTATGACAAAAAATTAAATGTTATCGTAATTAAATGTTGAGGTTTTGTTTTATTTATCTGTGATTTTTAAATTAAACAATCTTTAGCGTATGTAATGGTTATTTAGTTATAAATGAATAATTACTGTGATTTTTAAATTATAAATACAATCTTTAGCGTAATGGGTTTTTTAGTTATAAATGAAGAATTACTGTGATTTTATAAATTAAGTTAAAAAAGTAAATTTTTATATACCTACTTAATTTTACTTATTTTAAGATTTTTAGACAATAGCTTTATTTTTAAAAGACAGTTATTCAATGACAATCAATACTTATGTTAAATATTAATTGCCATTTAAATAGTGTAATTGCTAAGCAATTGTTATTAAACTGTGATTTTACAACAAGGTATTTTGATCGTTTTAATATTTCTATCCTGTGCATAAAAGTTTTCAAATAAACTTCTGTTTTATTTTACCACTTGTTTACAAAACTGTACCGAAAAGCAAATATAAATTTTATTATCCTTTACATGTTAGTAGGTCAGAGTTATGTACTACACTGACGTTTTTTTGTGACCATCTATACATGGTCGGGTTACCACAGTCATTCATACGTAATGACTTTTTTTCGCTTATCTCTGTAATTATTGAGTGGATTACGCTCAAAATTTCATGGTATAAAGTTGACACAAAAGTCTAATTGTTTATACAGAATTCAGCAAGTAAATCGATACGAAACTCAATTAATAGGCAGTTAAATTAACCCGTTGCACATCGCTGGCCAAAATGAACTAAATTGTGTGATAACTTTTTAATTACTTACTGTACACTAATGAAACTTCACACAGACCTGTAACTAACTATAAACTATAAAATGACGTTTTAAACAAGTCTCCAGAGTACATATCTTAGGAGTAAGGGCCCAAAAAGGGGTATTTATATAATTTAAAATAACTTGCAAACGGTGCATTATTATTACTTTTTTATTCGTGAACTAATTCAGACTAATTAAGACGAAGCTCTGTATAAAAAATTAGGAAATTACGCTGTACCGTTTCGGAGATCCAGCAAACACGCAAACGTTACGCCAGCAGCATCTTGAATATCTCCGAAACCATGTAGCGTAAAAATTCAAATTACATCGAAACATTTACTTCGTCCAGCGATCTAAAAATGTACCTAAAGATTTTTTCAATAATCCCATTATTTCAAAAAAGATTCTGCTGCGGTAACGTTACCGCAGCAGAATCTGTTTTTGTCAAATATCTTTAAAATTAGGACTGAACTAATTCCAAAAACTACACAGACATTTACAGGAGCTAGAAATCTAAAAATCTGATAAAAAAAAATACAAATTTCGACAAGATTCTGCTGGGGTAATGCACTCCTCTGTGTTTGCCTTCTTCTGACTCCGACTTACATGGCAAGCCAAAAAACAAAAGGAAATTGTATATAAGAGATATGTCACATTAAATAAAAGAGATGTTATGCACCTACAAAAAATGTTTAATTTACACTGCTGCTGTATTGCTATTCGCATTTTGTAAGGCGTTATCGATCAAACCTAGTAAAACTACTATAACTACTAGTAAAATTATGTTCTAATCTTTTAATACATGGACAATAGCATGACGATCAATATCCGTTAGAGGACAATAAGATTATAAGACCTAGACTACGGAACATGATATTTGGGAAGAACATCTTGTGGTTGCAATCATTTCGAGTCCGACATGTCTCAGTTACTAGACACTATAGTGCTTACACTATAGTGTCGGATTCCAGAGACGGTATACCGGTAAATATTATTTTTTCCAATGCACTATCACACCACTGTCAAGAAACGTACTTACCTACCATATGGTAACCTATCAAATTTTATTTATTTATTATTTATTTATAACTTTATGCACAATTAACATTGTTGTACAATGGCGGGCTTAATGCCTTAAGGCATTTTCTTCCAGCCAACCTTTGGGTGATGCAGAGATAGTAAGGTGGTAGGTGCAGTAAGGTTATGTTTAATAATTTATTTTTAAAAATAAACATACATACTATAAAATATAAAAGAATACATATATTATAAAATATATAGAAGAACAAATATATAGATAATGAAGATAGAAGAAGATTATTCCGCTAATAAATCAGTGCAAAGTAAGCGAACCTTGGCTTCAAACGCAGCACGGTTCGTGGTCGTCCTGATTTCAAGAGGGAGGGCGTTCCACAGAAGAATGGACTGTACCATGAAAGAAGAGTGAACCATAGCAGAAGTATGAGAAGGACAAAGAAGAAGGAGATTGTTTGTGTGGTGACAAATTTTCTCATTCAAAACAGTGTCTTATAATTATTACTACGGATCAAGGTATAAGTACTCGGATGCAGGTTGATGTGTTGCTATGAACATCCTATAAGTGCATAACTGATTAGTATTCCAATATCATTTGTTTTATGTCACTAATTAATCAATAGTATTGTGCGATCACGTACGACGATGTCATGTTTTGTTATTGTCTTACTTCTTGTGGTTTTACTTATTGCAAAAATATCTGCATTACTCATAGGTACCTATTGGTATTTTTTTAAATAACTTCCGCCTTAGGGATCAGCACCACAGCCTGCCGGCCGTCTGTTATTTATTACCTGCTAAAAACCCACATCAGAAATGCTACCTAGATGCACCTACATACATACATGAAAAGACATTTATGTACATGGGAAAACTGTTGGAGCATGTCTACCCGTCGATATGGCGTCTAAAAACCTCGGTGTGCCTTTTCCATCTATTTTTCAGGGTTACAAAAGACCAGTGTAGTAGGGTCTTCCTAGACAAGTGCAAGTTCAAAGGTACCATGTGATAGACCGTTAATCCCTACCAACTAATAAGGGGAGGTTATCCTACGTACCAGCGTAATATTCATTGGTTTTTAAAAAATTAAGTAGTTAGTAGAAAACAAAAAAGTTAAATTAAGTTCTAAAGCTATTTAAAAAACGATGTAAGCTATATAAAATAAATAATAAGTTTTTTAATATTCTGACATATTAATGTTAATAGTTGTAACTATCCACCCATTGTTACAAATATGACAAAACTAGTAAAAAAACTTCGACTATTATATTAAATAAAACGATACCACTGTTACCATAAAGCTTTGAGGTCATGGCACATTATACCGGCACCGCAACAGCACCGCTCCACACCAGCATTTAACTTGTCATTCAATTTAGAGCATTAAATCGTGTGTAGTATAATATATTTCATAATGTCAATATGAAAAAGCCAACGGCGGGCAGTCAGCGCGCTTGCCGCTACCACACAACTCGACCCGCAGCCCGCGTGCTGCAAGCGAGCGGACCTTATGCGTACAGCGCGCCGACGGCATGCTCATTACGCGCCGACTCCGAGTCAGTAGCGAAACAACGTCTTTGCGTCGTTGATTTCTGTCCTCATTCATTTCATTTCTTCTTTCTTTTAACATATTATGCACCCAATATCTTCTTCTTCTTTTATTTTCCTGTTCTTCATCGAGAGCAATAGCGATTATTGCTAGTTCGCGCAATGTAAACCGAGACATTATGAAAACGTGCAAGTCCGAAGCGTGTTCAATCATAAATGTCTTAAAACAATATTGAGTTCGCGGTGACAGCAAGCTTACACCTCGCGGCCACCGCGCGGACTGTGAGCTTACACGTCGCGGCCGGCGCGCGGACTGCGAGCTTGCACCTTGCGGACAACGCGTAGTTAGCGCGCTGGCAGCTAGCCGTAGTCTAAATTCGAGGTGACGCCGTGCAGCAGCTGTGCTGTTGCGGTGCCGGTATAATGTGCCATGACCTTTAAGGATATCCAAAATGTATAGAAGAGTAACATCACTACAAAGGTCATGGCACATTATACCGGCACCGCAACAGCACCGCTCCACACCAGCATTTAACTTGTCATTCAATTTAGAGCATTAAATCGTGTGTAGTATAATATATATCATAATGTCAATGTGAAAAAGCCAACGGCGGGCAGTCAGCGCGCTTGCCGCTACCACACAACTCGACCCGCAGCCCGCGTGCTGCAAGCGAGCGGACCTTATGCGTACAGCGCGCCGACGGCATGCTCATTACGCGCCGACTCCGAGTCGGTAGCGAAACAACGTCATTGCGTCGTCGCAAATTTTATAAATATTAATGGCATTGCAAGAAGTCAATTGGCTGATAGGGTGATATCAGCCATATTGACATCTACTGCCGGACATAGGGTTCTCCAAAGTATTTCCACTTAACGCGGTCCTGTCGCTCCATTCTTTATTGGTTTCCCGCCGCCCTGACCAGGTCGACTATTCACCTTGTTGCCTCTGCTTACCTTGCGTTGTCCGGTATTTTGGGAGAACCATAGCGCTCAGGATTGCGCGATTAGATTCAAATTCAGAGTTTCCCGATGTTGTTTTTACGAATCCTATGGAATGAGTTTTAGTTCTGTGATACTCTGTATTCCTACTTCATTACCACACGAAGATATCTTAGCTATCAGTGGCTTACATTTAATTACTATTTTTATTAATCTGCCAGTTTTTATCTACATATCCTTTGCAAAACCAAACACAATCTTTTTATATCTACATCAGTATATAAAAATGACACAAAGTACATTAGCATTGTTATATGGATGACCGTAGGAGGACGACGGCCTTGTGCTATCAACTAACTTTATGTCTTAAGACAAACTTATACTTAACACCGAAAATACATAACATTAATCATTTTGAACCTTATTCCTTTGAGTTAAAAGTCAATGCTAACGATACTTCCATGACGGTAAGCTGAATTGTGTATCCTGTCTGAAGCTCCCAGGACCTTGAGTCTACCTGACTTCACTAACTTCTAACTTCATTAACACATGGTAGCTAAATATTCAACCTATGTGTCGATAAGTATAAATTAATCGAACTGAGTGACTCACGAAGGTAGAGCCTAAACTGATGAATATTTATTTACAGTTTGTAACTTATTAAGTCGTTAATAGACAAACAAGGGTTTTTTAACATTCTTATACTAATGGTATATTGTTTGGTGCTCTTTCTCTACTTCTACTTGCTCTTCTTCTACTTTCTCTTATTAAATAGTCCAAAAAATCGACGACCTCGGCGGCGTAGTCGGTATATTTCATGGCTGCTGCGCAGAGATCTCGGGTTCGATTCCCGCTCAATGCTAATCTTTGTGTGCATGAAAATGAATAACATGATTGTTTGCATTGGTCTGAGTGTTTTCTATGTATAATACATATGTATGTATTTACAAAAATAATAAGTATTAGTATGTTTATCAATATGTGAATGTGTGGAGATCTGTCAGTATCGGTATCCACCCTTCCGAGTTTTTTTTACCCATGCTGGATCTATATCCCAGAAAAAAAGATGTTTCTGTGGTATGAGGAGAGACTCAAATAGGTTTTGCTTTATCTCAATAAACGTCATTCAAGCGACTAGAACATGAGCAACTAGTTTAAACCATGATTGCTTCTCGTGCCAATACACATTACAATAATGATTATATCATATCCATCTGTGTAACATTGCATTGCTTTAATAAATACATAATACTTACGTTAATTTATATAACAAGTTTGTTAGTGACGTTTCCATACATGCACATATACGTCTCACGGCCAACATTATATCTCTATAAGTAAATAATGATCGATTAGCGATTATTCTTGAGTTTGTATCGAGTTTATCATCGAGTTCTCATTCTACTAATGTTTACGTTTATGAAACGAATAATATGATGGGTTTGTGTGCCCACTAAAAAAAAAATAAGGATGAGATCTACCTATATCTCCTTGTCCATCTTTATTTTTGTTATGTTTTATTTTTGACACAACTAAGGTTGCACGGTATAGGTACCTCAGGGTTTAGGGGGTAGGGGTACAAAAGTACGTAAATCACTCTGTTCAGTAACAGTGTAGTGTTACTAAAGTACTGAACAGACAAGAGTGAAGTGACAAGACCGTTAGGAGAGCTTAGGTCGGTCCACCGAGTCAATCGTCCTTGCCCACTCTACTATATTTACTAGTAAAATTAGTTTATAAACGTTTATAACATCTCTATTCTATAAATAACATGTTACTGCCATGGCGCCAATATTTTGTTTTGATATCTCTATCTATTTTCGATCACAATCGATAGACATTACAAGCACGGCTGTCTAGTACCTATTTTCATTACGTGTACTATTTTTATAAAGACAAAATTAATTTTCTTGCGTTCTGTAGTATTTTTAAATGAATATTTTCGTTATATAAACAAATCGCTAGTGAAGGAGATTTAATCCAAGAAAATAGCGCCAATTTAGTCAGTAACTTTCTACTTCCTCTGTGGAAAAATATTAGGAGAAATGTCAATCCCCGTCTTATCTCTTGTCAAGCTTACTAAGGCGAAGGCAGGAAAATATCCAGAAAAAACAAAAGAAGGCAAGCTTGATAATATAATCTGACTGCTCCCGTTTAATCCGTGTATCCAACACGTTTTCATAAGACCTAAATTATGAGGTCTTGAATATTTTTAAAGCTTATTTTATTTAATTTAAGCAAATCGTAATAATTACCGAAAAACAGAAACCAATAGGGATCACCTCTAGTGTCAGATTACACTCTCGCATTTTGAATCTCACTTCACTCGGGTTTCCATAGCGTTACGGAATACCAAATAGTTTTCACCATAAGTTGAAATTTGAAGTGAGATCGGAAATGAGATGAATTAATTTTTACGAAATGAGCCTGCTGTGTTTGTAGAAGGCATTCCCTATACTTACTGCAGACTGCAGTCGTTGTTCATTTGTTCATTCCGTTTTAATTAAATTTAAAAATCATCACAATAGTTTAATTTTAGCACTATCTGTTTGAGATAAACAGATTGCATACATCCTGTTCAACATACCTACTTTGTCAAATTGTGTGACAATGTAATAATGAGTACGAAATTAAATGCAAAAATAAAATCAAGTTTCTCACTAGCTTTTTTTGCACTTTTTACGTTACTTTCTTCATTAATTCTTGCATTTTAACCTAATGGTATTTACAATCCAGGAATTTAGGTAAAAGATGGTAGGAAGTAAGGCCCGGCCCGTTGATTTTTAATTTGTTTAAAATCTTTGGCCATTGAGACTTAACAGCTTAACCTACTGTGCTGTGAACATAAAGTTTTGAGAACATCATGGCTAAGAATTAATTGTGATCGTTCTCCTTGTTACATTTAGACTAATAAAGATCATTAGCCTAGTAGGTAACCAACGGATTAATCCAAAAGAATTAAAGATGCCTACAGATTCACATTATAATAAGCTAAAACTTAAACATCAAATTTGAAATACCATCACAGCCTCTGTTATCTTCTAGTTTTGCTTGTCTACTACAGACTATAAATAAATAAAACATCTAGAACTTTCTTGCATTATCTACAAATGGTGCACACGTGCATTCAGATTTGTTATGATAACATTATTGTTACAATTTTGAACTTTATTTCTACATTCATAGAAGTCATTATTTGTATTCAGTTCAGATTTTATTGCATATTGACGATTTTGGCAATGCTATCAATGCATTTGCGGTTAGAGAATAATGAATAGTGATTTGATTATTGATTGTCTTTTTAATCGTGGTGATGGAGTAGTCACTTCGATTTAGTCTTTGAGTACAGGGAGGCAGGTAGCCAGCTAAAGACTTCTATAAATATAAAACGTTATCACGGTAGATAGCGTTTATCTTTATAAAATATGGCACGTCCTAAGGATTCCGATGAGACCAAATAAGTGGTTATAGGGTAGGTATTCTGGTTCCAAGTCAGACTTAACAGGGAACTTTCATGAGTAGGAAATAAGCCCAAAATAAACTATCTACTTACTTAATGTTAGTACAGTAAAAAAGCCTTCATATTTGAGCAGACAATAAAACCTTACAAAAAACGGTCCGTAGCAGACCAACGACCTTGAAATAAGTATGGTTAAGTCATAAGTACTTACCTATGCATTGTAGTAACGTAAGTAGGTTTAACTAACCACCTATAACAATAACGAATACGGTTTTCAATTAATTAAAGTAATTGGTTTTTAATATCCACATAATTACATCGTTAATGTAATTAATACCGAAATGCCCTTTTAAATTAAATTTGGACTCCATACTTAGTTATATTAAAAACGAAGAAACCACAATCTATAGATAGTGGATTAAAAAACTTTCAATTTAACAAAAGGAAGCGTCTAAAGCCCGATTTACACATCGACAAGTACAGTAGCGAGTAAAGCCCGATTTACACATCGACAAGTACAGTAGCGAGTTAAGTAGTAAGTTGTTGATTAAGTTGATTTAAATAGATCTCCATCCTATTTTTTGACGAGTTAAGTTGACGAGACGTAATGCCCGATTTACACATCGACAAGTACAGTAGCGAGTTAAGTAGTATTTTAAGATTAAGTTGATTTAAATAGAGTTCCATCCTATTTTTTGGCGAGTTAAGTACGAAGTAGCCCCCTCTCTCGCGTCTCGCCAACTTAACTTGCCCAAAAATAGGATGGAGATCTATTTAAATCAACTTAATCTTAAAATACTACTTAACTCGCTACTGTACTTGTCGATGTGTAAATCGGGCATTAGTGAGGGGGCTACTTCGTACTTAACTCGCCAAAAAATAGGATGGAGATCTATTTAAATCAACTTAATCTTAAAATACTACTTAACTCGCTACTGTACTTGTCGATGTGTAAATCGGGCATTAAGTAGTAAGTTATTGAATAAGTTGATTTAAATAGATCTCCATCCTATTTTTTGGCGAGTTAAGTTGGCGAGACGCGAGAGAGGGGGCTACTTCGTACTTAACTCGCTACTGTACTTGTCGATGTGTAAATCGGGCTTAATGGACCCCTTGCGAACTAACGTTAATTACCTACTTATAGGTACTTACACTTTTTTTTCGTACCTAACCTACCATTTTGTAAACACGGTTACACAATCTTATCATTATTATTATTTCATAAGTAGCAAGTACCATATGATGCATTGATAGGAGTGTCTTTTATCTCATAAACAGTAATATATTTACTATAAACTAACAATAAGTAAAAAACATAGAAATAAAACTAATAGATAATACAAATTAGTTGGTTAATATTTTGGAAGATAGGAAGATTAGTATTTTAATATAATATACATATAAGTCAATTTATTTTAGTCGGATTATTCGTAAATTCCCGCCTGCCTCGAAAGTAATATTCAAAGTGACAGCGATCACGTTCCATAGACACGTGACGTTCCAGCGCACGTGAAAGATTTATCGTAGTGTGGACAGTTAACTATTTTTCCTATAATAGAAGGAGAATTTGAAAGTATTTTACTAATATCTTTGTACTTCATTAAAATAAAAAAATATAGACTGATTTTGATTATCCTTTCATCATAACAGAAAAAATACCTCTTTATAAAATATTAAAACTGTATTTCAAAAGCTTAAAAGTTAGCATATACACTTCAACAACACCACACCGTTCCTATAGCTGTAAATAACATACAAAATAAGTAATAAATAGTAATAATAATACAAAATAATAATAGTAGAATATCTGAATGTATTTAGTTACAAAGGCTAGATACTTATTATATTAACACACGAATATACAACATAATAATTACCCATGATAAAAAATAAAATATATAATGGAACAAAACAAACACTAAGCTAGCAACACTAATTAAACGAGGCGCGACCGCGCGACAAGAATGCTATACTCTTCGCGAACTAGTTAGTTCGTTCGATCAGCTTCCAGTATGTTCGAGTAAGTCGCGTGAGCTCGAGTCACGTCCGTTCTGTTACCGTAACGACCAGTGAAGTAAAATACTTACTATCTAAGTACGTTACTTTATCATTAATTTGTCACGTGTGAACGCTTTACGATAAAGAAACGTTAAGAATAAAGAGGGTTTATTAGTTAATTAAATACATAGTAAATTTTAAAGTTTGTTTAGCTATAGGACTCGTAAATACGGAAGAAGTTGTGGAGCTTTTTACCGGGTCATGGGTTTCCCCTTTTTTTGTTCTTGGGTGTATTTTGCAAGGTGTGAGAATCATTTTTTAATAATAAAGTTATTTTTTATTTTTATGCCAGACTTAGGGGCCTTACTGACTGCTTTACCTCGGGTAATGGGCATATAATTTTTTTTTTTTTAATTAATAACCATGTATGTTTGATAACTCTTTGTACTTACCGTAATGTTTTCCTTGGAGGATTGTTACACATTTGTTTGTTACCTATCGATAGATAACACTCGTATCAGAAACATCGACAAAAGACAAAGCAATATTGTTTACAGGCTACTTGTTTTAATAAGTAGGTATTCAGTGTTTGTTTAATTAAGTAATCGCTTAGTCACATAAGCAAAGGTTCATGAACTGAACTATTTCTTAACTTTGCGCAATCTCGGATAAGGGATCATGAATAAAAAGTACTTACCACCTTTATATATCTATGTGTTTACCTATTATTAGTAAGCCAGTCCTGCCAGTCCTTGGGGAGGGATATTAAAGTAATAAAGAATTAGGTAATTGTATTTCGTACCCACAGCAACAACACATTATAACCAACTACGCTACAGAGAGAAGTTGTCAATATGAAGACTTCATGCTGACCGCTTTGTTGTCAAACAAGAATTCCTTTCTTTCTTTACATGTCATTGTGTGAGCTTCACCAAACCCAGGAAGTATGCCTCACGAGTACGAGTCTATTTACTTAGGTACAGTGCCGAATCAATTAGCACCATTCCAAATTCGTTTAAGTTTCTTGTCTGTTAAGTAACAAATGACTGTCAGGTTAAGTACTTTATATTTCGGATGCTTTGCAAAACATTCCCTTTACGGATCCTATTACCTAAAAATAAAAGATCATCAAACAATTCTGTCACATCTATCTATATGCTGCTTTTGTTAGATAGCAAATACACAGCATTTACGAGGTTACGAATGCCAATTTTCTACAATTTATACATAAATAACATAGCATATTTATCTCCATGCACACAAACAATGAGAAAAAACCACAAAGCGAAACCAATAATGATTTTAGCATCTGATGCAGGAAAGTACGCTTAAAAATATAAAGATCTGTTGAATAAAAATCCATTTTTATCTATTACTAATATTCACGATGAGTAATATCTTAAAGTTGGTTAAAAAATACATTCTTATGAAACGTTAAAATCCCATCGTATCATCGAGGGATTGTGGCAATTTTTCTATTTTTAATGACGTCAGCTAATCAGCCGTAATTAGAGAGGCTGTAAGTACCTATATACTAGCTTTTTAAATCCTAAATAGTTAAAAGATTAACATCTGAAGTTAATGATTTATTCGTGATCAGGTCAATCTTAATAATCAAATTACCCATTCGCTTCTAGTTTATACATAGTAAATGTTATTGAATTCGCCTTATTAAAAGCATTGCAATGCTTAGTCTTGTTCTAATGCGATTCAGTCGATCGTTCCAGTCCCGGAAATATGTTAAATTAGGTCATCTGATGTCATTCCTTTATTAAGAGAGCTCTATCGGGAGCTACACACACCAATTTTTATTATATTTAACCAAACCATACAAACAAACCTATTAGTTTAAATCATATAAAACGTAAAATAGGTAAGTATAGATAAATATACATAAATATTCAATGTTAGAACAGAAAATAAATATTGATATGACCTCGCATTACAATTTCTCACATCAACACTACAACACTTCCGGTTTGTTGTCGAGAATATGTAATAACCCTGGCAACACACAATTAATGTAACTGATCTTCTTTTACCAAAATACTCTATGCTCTACGATGATAACCTTCTGTTCTTTTGTACGCATCTCGTAACATTTCGTTTATTAGCGATTACTCGTCAAGTCAGATTGTTATTGTAAGCTTGGTTTCACAGCTGTCTGAATTGTGACACACATGGCTTTATGCAGCCCGTATGAGTTCCCCGAACGAAGACGCTAGAACAAAGATTGCCATGCGAATTATGACCCTGCGGTATACCTACTAAGCACAGAACATTAAAATACATTTTTAATGTTCTGTGCTACTAAGTACTACTACTAACTGCCGATTACTAACACATACCTACTTATTCCTAAATCTGCTGAGCTGACATAACTCATAACAGGCTTGTAAAAGAATGTTATGTACACAGTCCAACTTTGTAAATAACATTATTTTACAAGTTCAGATCTAAGTATCGTATATTGTCATTGCACCATTTAAATTTAATAAAATAAATAAATCCGTTAGGGTCTCCTGTGAAACCGTTCTATTAGAATCGAATGCGAAATTTTAGGTATAATAAATATGCTCCATGTGAAGAAGCACATAATAATATGTATAAACAAAAATATGTTTATTGCTCATAAGAGCCTCTACAAAAGTTTTATTAACTGAAATAGGTCTTTGTTAGAAAACAGGTTGGACTATAATAATTATATAAACTTAAAGGTCATACGTCTGAATTAGTGCTATTGTTACTGGAACACAAACTGGATACTGTCCTTGCACAAGAACAATAACAGAGTCTCTACATAATAAAATTTTACGTACCTAGGTATGCAATTATAAGACCGTGGTGCTTTCTTATTATAAACAAATAGTGGTCTTCTATAGCTCTTTTATACAGGTAGGTAGTATTAACGACAAGTATTTTGCATTGCCAAGAGCGAAATTTATGCAACTCCTTCGTTCTGTTTCTCTGACTAAAAGTAATTGCGGGTTCCAAGAAATTTTATCATTAACCGGGATTTTAACTGAGAGTCATGCATAGGTGCTAATGCGAGGTCACATTGTAATCTTGCTTACAAATAAATGTAATATCGGGAAGCCCCGAAAAGCATACGAAAATGAAAGAAGTGACTGAAAGAACATCTGAGTGTTGTTAAAAAACAATTAATACAGGCAAATATGTATACAGGATCTCCTAGTAGATAAAGGACTAGACATGAAGAGTAATAATATTGTTGTTACATTTTGTCCAGTAAGTGTGGGGGCGAGGAGCTCTCGTCGCGATTATTTTTACTGAGTGACGTCAGGAATCACCTCGGTCTCGCACACGACCGCGCGGTGTGGACATGAAAAGAGCTGAAGAAATTATAAGTAGGTACGGATGCTATATATTTTAATAATTTTTTTATCAAAATTTGTTTTTACGGTAAGAAACGTTAGGTGTGGAAATCTCCTGAGTATTTAAATTTTGCATTTTAGTCTCAATTTTACATCCAGTAATTTTTACTTATAATATGAAATACCTACCTAATTGTAGCACTATGAATTAGATGACAAAAATCTTGCTTAGTTCAATGCAATACTAATAATAGGGCACAAATTCATTTTAAATAGGTAATAAGTCTAATCGCTTTACAACAGTTTATGTACTTAGGTATCCGGTAACATTTTATATAGGTACCTGTGTATCTGAAAGTAGCACACAATGATAATAAATTTGGTTCCACGTAAAAAATAAATACCAATAAAGACAGTTGGTAGTGTGTTGTGTCGATAGATATGATTATTTAATAGTAAAATAATACGATATTATATACTTATGGAATTATATTTACGCAATGGAATGACTGACCTCTTTACAGCGAGTTCCGTTCCTTCACTAGTTTCTTGGCCCTACATGGCTTCAAGGTTTATCATAAGCGTAAGCGGCCGTGTCCAAGATTACTTTAAACAGCTGTTAACACATTTTTTCTTGTTTTTATCTAATTTTAACGATTTATTATTGATTACTACATTATTTGATAATTTGTTTTTCTTACAAAAAAAATCTGTTTCGTTTTTTGCACAAGGACTGGGTGTAAAAGAAACAAGTTACATTGGACTGTTATGTGGAATAGGACTCGCAAACTATTTCGCCAAAATTATTAAAATAGGCCACATAAACATTGGCCTTTAATGGCATAAGATGGTAACGTGTGAAAGCGGGGTCATTGCCCAGCTGTGGGATGCCAAAACCTAAGTAATAGTATTTTTTAATTCATCATACCTACTCATAACGTATGAAGCAGAGACGTGGTTACTTACTATTGGCCTCCTGAAAAAGGGAACTTAATGGATCTATCTTGAGTTTCCTTTGTAATCGATTTTTTAGAAATGAGATCCACAGACGTTGCTTGGGCAGACAGGGTACACGGAGCGAAGAACTGACAGCTGTTGAGGCAGTACGGTTCTATACGTGTGATTTTGAATAGATTTCATTACTAGAACGTAATGAGACTGAAGGTCTGGATTGACGACCGTGTACCGGAAAACAGACTGGGGAGACCCCTCATAGTGGTCCCACGACCTATTTAGCTCGACGGGACACTGGTAAATGAAGGGTCGCAACCGCGTAGGGGTAGGCATATTTGGAGGAACCCAAGTTCTAGTAGTGGAAGTCCTTTATCTGAGATATGATGATGATCGCCATAAATAGCTACTTTGGTTATTCCAGTTAAGTTTATTACCAAAAATTATAAAATGCTCTATGAACATCACAAGGCCACAAGACAGAAATTGTCATTTTGTTATTACATATTTGAGAACATAAATAATAATTAATACCTACTTGTAAGTAGTACCTACAGATAAAACAGCAGGTTATAGGAATCTCAGAATAATATTTATGTAGGTTCGTAAGTATACTTACGACTATTTATTTATTGTTTATGATTCGCAAACAATAAACACAAGCTCAAGAAAATACCTATGTTATCAACCAGGACACAGTAGAGAACCGAGTGCCTACTCTAAACTTCAGATCATGTTGTGATTGGTGTACCTATGTGTGAGGTATGTATTGTACTTATGTGCAGTACATGCCATCTAAGTTAGCCAGCCTGAAGTATACCATCAGAGAAGTAAAACATGTACCTACAGGAAAAACACCCACTTTCTACCATTTAGTTTCAAAAATTACAACTTCAAGCTGGCCTACAAGCTTATATGGTGTGCGTACGCCCAGCGGAATGTTGTTGAATTTAAAGATTTTAAGTATGCAGATATTTAGTGTGATACGTAGCGTAATTGTGTATGGTAAAAAAAAATTTGTGTGCGCAGCCATTGTGGAGAAATTTCGTCAAAACCTGATTCCGCTGGGCGAACGTTGTAAACGTTGTCCTGGCGGCACTTTTTTTGAATCCATGGACTTAGAAGAAAAGAAATGTGTCTAAAAATTAGTTTGAATTTGTGTACGATTGTGTATGTATGAATAAAATTAGTGTATGCATAAACTTCGGAGATATTCAAGTTTCCGCTGCACGAACGTTTGGCCATTTGCTAGTTTTCATATAAAGCGCTTGTATAGAGAGCTGTAGATTTTTACATACGTTGTTTTGAATTTGTTTACATAAGCGCATAAAACAGATTGAGAAAAAAAGCGTAGGCTTTAAAAGATAAAAATATAAACGTAAAATACGCTTATTAGGTCCTAGTTCGTATAGTATGCACTTTGGGGTTAAGATTTTCACGTTTATACAAACCTTGTAAGTGTCTGCAACATGTTGCCAAGTATCAGTGATTTTCCGTTAGTAATTAAAAAGTTATAGGACTATTCACCATAAACAGATCACTGTTTACAAAGCAGTCAAATAGCACGATGTTCTGAAAGTTCTCTAAGGAATTGCATAGTAAGATGTATTCCAATTATCAGTGTAATAATTCAACTACGCACATGTAAAATTTCATCTCATTAAATTCAGTAATTAAAGAGAAATAATTAATATACTGACAGAGCTTTGAAAACCTACATAACCCGACCACGTTCGGATGGTTATAAAAAAGCGGCCGTGCCATATATTTAGGTACCATTTTAACATTTACAGTATAATACCGGTTTTGAATTGGTACAGGTGATAACACAATTAATTGTTGTTTCGATATAATCTAGGTTATTATGACAAATAAAAATCATACAGCTAATATTTACTGAATATTCCACGGATTAGGATTCTAATTATAGACCTTAGGTAAATTAAATAACTACCACGTGTAAGTACTACTGTTTAGGTAAATAGTTTTTATTAATGGAGTCGGTACAACTCGGAAACAATAAATAGTTGTGTGTTCTAAAATAATGCCTGCTTGTCGTGCTGTAAATAGCTGTTAGAAACGGTCTCCAAACTGTAATTTGCAAAACGCCGGCATGACATTTCATGTAAGTATTTTTATTTCTATTTTATTACATTTTTATCAAACAATCTGTTAAATTCATATTATTTCTCAGTATCAATTAAGATTTATAGCGTCCGTACATGATATTACCGTTGTACTGTTAGTGTCGTATGTATGTGAGCGTGTTCCCCTGCACCACACCAAAATACCTATGCAGAATTCTTATGTTCGGTTAAGGTTAAAATTAACTACAAGTTATGAATTGCATAAAAATATTCAGAATACAGAAAATAGGCAGACTCAAATCTGAACAACTGAATAGTCTAATAATGTGATCTGTGATTTTAATTTAAATGAAGTTAGAAATATTATACTTACCTACCTTCATAATCATAATCGTTTATTAACCTTTGTATTTTAGTTAAAACTCATTTTAGGTTTGTTGCAATATCTAACCAATGACAGTATGATTAGCCATTTCGCCAATTTTTTTGTCTAAATACATAAATATTATGTGTGATTAAAAATATTTTTGTTTAATTAGAGAATTACTTGTTAATTAAAGATTTTTTTATCGTAGTTAGTGTCGTTTTTATTAAAAAATATATATTTATTACAGAAATAAAATTGTTTTATTTTTTTCTAACGCTTGTGTACGCAACTGTACCATATCAATAAATACTATACTGGAAGCTTAGGAACGTTACTTAGATGTATGGCACGGCCGCTTTTTTATAACCATCCGAACGTGGTCGGGTTACGTAGGTTTTCAAAGCTCTGTCATTATTTTTATTATTTCTCTTTAATTACTGAATTTAATGAGATGAAATTTTGCATGTGCGTAGTTGAATTATTACACTGATAATTGGAATACATCTTACTATGCAATTCCTTATAGAACTTTCAGAACATCGTGCTATTTGACTACTTTGTAAACAGTGCTCTGTTTATGGTGAATAGTCCTATAACTTTTTAATTACTAACGGAAAATCACTGATACTTGGCAACATGTTGCAGACACTTACAAGGTTTGTATAAACGTGAAAATCTTAACCCCAAAGTGCATACTATACGAACTAGGACCTAATAAGCGTATTTTACGTTTATATTTTTATCTTTTAAAGCCTACGCTTTTTTTCTCAATCTGTTTTATGCGCTTATGTAAACAAATTCAAAACAACGTATGTAAAAATCTACAGCTCTCTATATAAGCGCTTTATATGAAAACTAGCAAATGGCCAAACGTTCGCGCAGCGGAAACTTGAATATCTCCGAAGTTTATGCATACACTAATTTTATTCATACATACACAATCGTACACAAATTCAAACTAATTTTTAGACACATTTCTTTTCTTCTAAGTCCATGGATTCAAAAAAAGTGCCGCCAGGACAACGTTTACAACGTTCGCCCAGCGGAATCAGGTTTTGACGAAATTTCTCCACAATGGCTGCGCACACAATTTTTTTTTTTACCATACACAATTACGCTACGTATCACACTAAATATCTGCATACTTAAAATCTTTAAATTCAACAACATTCCGCTGGGCGTACGCACACGCTTATATGGCCCATACTGTAACTAATTTCTTCACTTATTGTAACTAACATTGAAAACAATAAAACGGCAGTAGTAGGTACATATTATTTTTTTTATTAGTATTTTTAACAGCAATTATAAGTATTAAGTTAAATGTCACTTTCATTTCACTACACAACTAATACAACTTGAACCATCACTGTTCTGAAACATTCACACTTAAACTTCCTCGTCACACATTATAGAATCATCTAGAACATTACATCGATTGTCAATTCCAAGTTCCGACTGAAACCTAAAACTTACAATAACTGTCAACACATATTTACAATAAAATATTTACAACTTAAACAAAATTAAATACAATAGTCAGTCTCACTTAGTCCCCATACTAAAACGCATGAAGTCTACCCAATCAAACTAATTAATTACTAATCGTTCACAACTCTTTTAACATAATTAGGCAATGTAAAAATAATGAGTGAGTCCCTACACTATGTAGTTTCAAATGTATGTACCACAGACAGATGCTTCTGACAACATTACTAGGAACACATACTAGATATCTATAACAAGATAATTTAAGCAGTCTTTAATTAAATAAGGTTTAAATTTAATAGATAAGATCAATTTATCAACTCATTAGCAGAAAAGAAGGGTTTACAAAGTCAAACTTAGATTTAACTAGAATGATTATACACCTTGACTAGAAATCCTAGTGAATCTTGTCAGAACCAACTTTGATCTTACTTTACAATGAAATACCAGTCAGTTAATTTAATTAGGTAGAGTATCCATGAGAATTTCTTTAGCATTTGTTGACAATCGATCGGGGAACTTGATTTCAAATGCGACAAGCAAATCTCCTTTCCTTGTTGGTTCCTTCGGCAATGGCAGACCATAACCTGGGAATCTCTTCACTGTATGAGGCTTGACCACTTCAGCTTGAAGATTAACATTTAACTTCTCTCCAGACATAGTAGGCACTTCAATAATTGTACCACATAAAGCCTGCAACAAAGAAAAACACAGTTATTTAATATGTCAACATGACTGAAAAGGTCAAACAAGCAAGTGATAACTCGAGGTTACTTGACATTAAACTGCTGGAAGTTTTAAACACACAGTGAAAGTAAAAAACAAACAAGAATCAAAGTCAAAGGCAGTCATTGAATGTTTTGATTTATAAAGAAAAAAGAGCATTGAACTTCCTAAAAATAAACTAAATAGTCAAAGAAAAGTCTAGAAGAAAAAGATTATGTTGATATCTTTATGATCCCGATACTTATTAGCTTCATGCTCTTTGATATGTAAACTGAGTGCACTACAATCAAACATAAACAACACACAATGCTTACCTGTTTCAATGACACCTTGGCTGTGTATCTGACATCACTGCCTTCCCTCTTGAACAGAGAATGAGGCTTGTCTCTGATTATGAACACAATGTCTGCCGGAATCTTATTACGACCCTGGTCACCTTCTTTCTGGAATGTTATCTTGGTACCAGCTTTCCAACCTGGCTTCACATGAATTGTAAGCACTTTGTCCTCTTTCTTCGATGTACCATCAGGCTGTAACACACGTCGTGATATTTTCATTTTCTTGACACATCCGCGAGCAATGTCCTCCAGTGATACATACAAGTCATGCTCAATTGGTGGGTCTTGAGTCTTCTCCTTCCTGCTTGGCGAGCCATGGAAGTTGAAACTGTGGCTGCGGAAAGCACCTCCAGGGCCACCCGGCCTAGCCGTACCCATACCCATGTTGGCAAAAGGATCCATATCAACGTCCATGTCACGATCGAAAAACATTGGACCTCCCCCGCCATTCAAGTCAAAGAACGTCTGGAACGGGCTAGCCGAACCGAAGAATTGTGCGAACGTAGCCTTTGGATCGCCGTGGAAAGTGTACGAGAACGACTGTCCACCACCAGGTCCATTGTGAGCTCCCATTCCTCCCTTGAGTCCTTCCTCTCCGTGTGCATCGTAGATTTCCCGTTTCTTTTTGTCTGAAAGTACCTCGTAGGCTTCTGCTACTTCTTTGAACCTCTCCTCTGCTCCAGCTGCTTTATTCTTATCCGGGTGGTACTTCAGTGCCAGCTTGCGGTACGCTTTCTTTATGTCGTCATCAGAAGCGCCTTTCGATATTCCTAATATTTTATAATAATCCTTACCCATTATGAAGACTTATCCTAAAACAAAAAATTAATACCGTTAGCCTTCGGGCTTGACACCTTTTTTGGTGATGTAGTGCGATCATCCGTACCACGTAAAATATAGAATTTCCAATATTTTTCTAATAAAACATATTTAAAAGAAAAATAGTACATTCTGGATATTCAATGAACACTTACCTAGTCAAAACAAGCTCAAAATATAGTCCAAATTACAAATTTAAGCGAAATTTTTAATTCCACACACTCCACAACTTAACACCTCACAGTAGCAAATTCACGATTGAATGAAACGCGGCGCCCCCGTTGCGCCAAAATATATACACTAAAACATCTAGAACGTTCTAGGGCCTTCACCCGTTGAAAGAACGAGATAAAACACTAGACTCAAATGCGAAATCATGTACGAAAGACAGAGATAAAAGTAAATTTCATTGTTCAGAAATACAAGAAAGTAACGGAGTTCGCGTCATTAATCACGTTCCGATTGAGGAAAAATTGTGTTCTCTGTGGCAATAATCACTTTCCTTTGAAAATTGTTCTTAATTACAATTACAATTTTAAAGATAATTTTATGATAAATCCGTCCTATTTAATTTTTTTTTGTAGCTGTCTAATTGTCAAACAAAATTAAATATAATTCATAAAGTAAATTTTAATTAAAATAAAAAAAACTCTTGTCTACGTCACGTAATAC
Organism: Schrankia costaestrigalis; assembly: GCA_905475405.1. NCBI lineage: Eukaryota > Metazoa > Arthropoda > Insecta > Lepidoptera > Erebidae > Schrankia > Schrankia costaestrigalis. The sequence continues at coordinate 1,305,961 of FR997827.1, forward strand.
CATATAATTTACGTTATTTATTATTAAAAATTATCTAATACTTGTAAATACGTCTTTTGCATAATATGTCTCAGTCCATTTAGTATATCAGTTTCCCTATGTCCACTAAGATCCATCCATTGATGGATCTTTTTACACTTTTATGTCCACTTCAATCCATGATCCGAAATTCTCTATCTACGAGTACAGAGGTCTGATCTACCGACCTCTGTACTCGAGCTCTACAATTTTAAATTACAGCAAATATGTAGGTATTAAACAATATCAACCAAAAACTACCTATTGTTTGATACAGTCCAAGATCTATGTTCTAAAGTTCTCCCAGCTGAACACTCGAAGAAAATTATGGATTTCAATGGTTACTGGTTTATGAAACCAGGGACGACGAATATCTCAAATGGTACCGCATGATCTTCTCTTTTCACGCTGCGTGGCGTGTATAAGAAGAGTGTGTTTTCATATCGGTATTACATAAAAAATAATCAGCATGAGGTACTATGAATTAAGTGTTACCGACTTTAGAATAACCGATACAATAAACTTTGTTATATGCAAATAAACATTATATCATTTAGTTTTTGCGGGAAATTGTGCCGTAATTGACGCGCGATTTATCGCCCTGCGTCGCATTCCTCACAAATCACAATCCACGTTCCGCCTTCAGTTATTAATGAAAATCAGCATTCAATCAATACTTACGGCTGAAAAGAAATGTAATAATTATTTTTGCACCTCGAAACAGCACCTTTCACTCAGATTAATATCAATTTATCCAGATACAAGAGAAACAATCAGGGCGCGTAACCATGGGTAACGAATAACGTCATAGTTGCAACTTTAAAAAAAGTGTTTTGTTTTCATTTAAAAAATGTTTCAATTTGAAATGAAAATAAATTAATTTAGATGAAAAATAAGTTTGAGCTGGTATTATTCGCAACAGCTGTCCTATGTGTGTCAGCTGTCAGCCCAGTGTCAATGTCACTTTTCACGCTTGGTGTCGGAGTTATTGTTGAATGTTTATCGTTATTGTTTTTTAATAATTATTGTTAGAAATTAAAAATAGAAAACATGGCTATAAAACGTTTATTTATCTAACAAGCCTTAAGAACAGAGCGTGCCGACATCCCTTGTAGTCTATATCGTAGTACTTCTCGTAAAAATCTTGTATGAGCTCCTCGACCTGTGAACAATGTCGAATGATATATTACAAAGTAAATGTGATTCATGTGCAGAAATAGTCCACGAACCGTTTATAGAATGTGTTGAATGTGATACTAATCTATGCACGGCGTGCTTCGCGTCGGGAAGAGAAATTAATTCACACAAAAATGACCACAAGTACGCGATACGACGCAACGACTTCCCATTATTTGATAATTGTAATTGGTCAGCAAAGGAAGAATGTAAACTACTTTCCGCTCTATCGACATATGGCTTCGGAAATTGGGAAGAAATATCTAAAAGTGTTCATACACGTTCAAAACTAGAGTGTCAAGAACATTACAAAAAGTATTACATAGAAAATGTTCAGTATAAAGACTTACGTCTATTGCCTGAGACAGAACAATCAATGTTTCCTAAACCTATTATACCTCACCTATACAATACAGATATATCTGCTAACCCACCAAGAAACAATAATTCTGATCAACATTTAGCAGGTTATAATGCTTACCGGTCAGAGTTTGAACTAAGTTATGATCAAAATGCTGAGAACATTTTTAATATAGAGGACAGTTATTCAGATGATGATGATGAATGTATGGATTCATTAAAAGTGTCTCTGGTTAGTGCTTTAAATACAAGATTAAGAGAAAGAAGGAGGAGATACAAAGTGATCCAACATCATGGTTTAATAATGCCCAATAAATTACTGTCATGGATACAAAAGTTTGACACAACATTAACAAGACATAAATCTGAAAGGATATTATCATTCATGCAGTTCATGACAGGTATGCAATTTGATGCATTCATAGAAGCTGTTAATTTAGAATATGAACTAGCACAGAGAATAACCAGACTATCAGAATACCGTAAGAATGGGATAAAAACTCTTTATGCAGCTAAATTATATAAACAGTTGAAGAAAGAAAATGAGATTGTGGTTAAGGAACAGAAATATGCTACAAGTGTCATGGCCAAGAAATATGAAAGTCAGTCACCTATAAAACATGTACAACTATTTGGGAAAAACAATCAACTGTTGAAGTTCAAGAGAACAATGCCATTAGAAATAGTGGATCTGCCAGGATTCAATCGTCTCACAGAGGCTGAGAAAGTACTCTGTTCTAACTTAAGATTAATACCAGAAAATTATTTAGATATTAAGCAACAGTTAATTTCACAAAACAACAAGATGGGTTTCCTCCGTTTGTTAGATGCAAGGAGGATAGTCAAAATAGATGTAAATAAAACAAGAAAGATTTATGATTATTTGTTGTATGAAGGTTTTATTAATAAACCATCCATGTAAATTAAGTGGGATCTATAATAAGGGTGAAGTCAAATTGTAATAAAATATAAGTTTCTCATTCATTTAGGGTTGCATCAATTAAGCTTGCTTTGGTAATTTTTTTAAGTCAATAACTAAACATGAGAAAACAAGAATTCATTATTTTTATCTACAGTACATGCATAAGTATGCCTTAGAGTTAAATCATCATAGTCTTTCCTCATCATTAATCAGGTCATTGGTTAAGTTCTTTTAATGTAAATATATAATAAGAAATATTAATTTATTTAGTTTTAAAAAGAAAGTGATACTTAGTTTAATTATGTTCAACTCACATACAAATATTGTAACAACTACTTTTAATTATGATACTTACATACTAGTAACTTAAGCTAAGTGTATGCTAAGTAATAAACTTTTTATAGAGAAATTGTTTTACTATTATTTAATTTTACTTATCTTTAAGATCTATTCTAAAATTTTACAGCTGAAGAGTTCTTTCGTTGAATGCAATAACTTAAAAACGAATGGCATCATAGAGTCATTCTGGTAGGTCAATTTAAAAAATAAATAAATAATAATTAAGATTAGCTTTAAGACAATCAATTAGGGTAGTAAAGAACTAATTTAGTATTTAGGTACTACTTTTACTGTGATAATTTTTAAACGTAACAACTCCTTACAAACTAATAATAGACGCCATTTAGTCCCAAATTAAACAGAATTTGCTGTGCGGGAAGTAGACAATGAATAAGCTTATTAGGTACTATTTTTTTTGTATATATGCATATTATTGATACTTACTTTGAAACCAAATTTCTGATACAGAAATATGGCCGGGTTTGTTGGCGACACATGCAGCGTTACATCTTGACCTGTGCAAGTCTAGAACAAATGAAAAACAATAAAAAATTTAAAAATAATGTTTATAGAAAATGTATAACAGTCTTGTCAAGAAACGACTATGTTGGATCCAATACCGAACAGGGTCCATATTATATCTGTGATATTATAAGTAACAACTTTTTGTAACATATGGAGTGCAATAAAGATATTGAGTATCCTGACTCAAAATTAAGCTTTAGTAAGCGACAACGAACAAGGCCATGAAGTAGTTGGGGATGACTATGTAGATGTCAGTTTTGGAACTATACGGCGGGGGCGCGGGGAGGGAGTGTTTTATTTGTTCTTGCATATGCGCGAATTTCTCTAATAGCTAACATCAGGTCGGCAAGTTATTTGGCGAGTACTGTATCTATGTGTCTAGCTCATCTCACCACCTTTTAAGTGGTTTGCCGGGACATCGATTTGCTAAATCTGGGCACCACTCGGTGGTAGGTAATTCTCGGCAAATGTTGTCAGCCCAGTAGCACTTCAGTTTGGCCACCTTGTATGTATGCAACATCAGTGATCTGTGTCTTGGAGCGCAGTGTTGTGTTTCGGACTTAAACCACGAGTTTGGACTTTTGGATAAGGAGCCAAGATGAGCTAGACAGGGCAAAGAAACACTAGCCTTCATTGGCCAAGGACCGACAATTATGGGAATCAAAGGGAGAGGCCTTTGCTCAGCCGTGGGATAAGAATGGCTTAAACTAATCTAACTGTATGTGTGGTGCTCACCTGCAGCAGATGGTAGAGCATGAAGCTCGCGAGCCCATGCCTGGCCCACTCAGGTCGCGTGAGCACGAAGGACACGTAGGCGGTGTTGTGGTGCGCGCGCGGCGTGAGGAACGCGCACCCCACCACCAGTCTCTTGTACGTCACCACGCAACTGAACTCGGGGTACTGCAGGGCTTCCGTCACTGTACATGTGGCACTTGGTTTAGTATTTTCTAATCTGATCAAGCCTAATACAATGATAGCAAGAGAAAAAAAACAGCCCAGACTCATGAATTAATCTTCACCATTTATAGGTCCATGATAAAGCGAGACCTCCAGCACAAGAAAGCGTTTTAACTCTACGTAAACGGCGATTTAAAAAACATTCATCATCCTCAATAATCGCCAGACCTTGCTCCAACGGATTATTGTTTTTGTCATGATTTTACCCAGGTGTCGATATAAAATGCTTTTGCACAATTTGTAGAGTCTAGTTCACCAGAATATTTTGAAAATATATTAAATTAAAACAAATTTTTAATTTAAATTTTTGAGTAAGTACATACAGAAATTTCATACTTTAGCCCATAAATGTTAAGGAATACTTTTCGCAGCTTCACAACTCTAAGTAGTTTATAACAGGACTTTAAATGTAAATAAATAATAATAAACAATAAGACTATGAACTCACGGTCGATCCCAGGCCAGAAGAACTGCGCACACAGGTTGTTAACAGCGGCGATGTGTTGTGGCCTTACGTACGAGAAGTCTATGGTGGCGCGCGGCGGCGGAGAGTAGTTCGGTATGTGTCTGTGTACAGATTATATTAGCATTATTTATATGAAGTAACTTCTCCGTGTGGTGACGGAGTAGGAATACAATATGTCACCTCCCCATCTCACCCCATGGGTGTCTTGAAAACCGACTAGTGGACTATCCGTGAATATTATCTTTACGAAATAAAAAAGAAGGAAAACTTGAAATTAAACTCAATACCAATCCGTCTGGCCAGCGTGGTATTAGTAGGCCAAGTATCCTTCCGTCATAGGAGGAAGCCCGTGCCTGCAGTGGGACATTAACCTTTTGAACGCCAAAGTCATAAAAACGTGACAAGTGAAATCTGACCCTGTACGCCAACGTCACAAAAATATGACCTAAAACTGTGTTGCAATTTGACGCGAAATAAAGAATTAAAGCATTACGTTTGTCTTTTTTTTTATATATCCTACAAGTTTAAACTGCTGTCCGTATTTATGTGCATGAAACGAATCTAATTATACCATGGGTACTGAGAAATTAAGGTACAAAAAAATATTTTAAAACAGAAAATAAAGGAGTCCCTCACACGCCAAAGTCACTTATACCAGACAGATAGTGATGTAACGCATGATGAATATCCTTAGGAAGTAACAAAGCTTAAAGTTAAACTTTAATGTTTAATATGTTATTATTATATTATGTTAAAGCAGTATCTTTAAAAATTAAACTATTTTTTTAAAAGAAACTTTACTAAACAATACTACCAACTACACATTTTAAAATAAAGATGGTAAGGTCTAATTTTCGATATTTGCAAATTTTAACTCGCGCGCATCCCTAGCGCATCAACAATTATCAGTCCCTTGTGCGCCATAGTCACGAATGGACGACGAACGAGTGACGTCAGAGGCGCGGGCTTTAAATTTTAGTGCAGTGCAGTACATAAGAAGAAATACTCGTTTTTTATGCACGGAGTGTAATGTTTATTTATGTGCTGCGCCATGTTTTAAAAATTACCACAGCACAGTTTGATTTTTTTTATTAATATGATTAGTGCAAACATGAAACATATTTGTGAAATTATTGTGATTTTTTAAAATTGTGAACCATTTGTGATATTATTGTGATTTTTGAAATTGTTACTAAATACAAAATAAGTAGGTATATTATTTTTCTCGTTCGTCGCCCGCTAGAGGGACATTAACAAATTTTATTTTTATTAATATAAGTAGATACCTAAGATTAAAGCAAAAATGAAACATATTTGTGATATTATTGTGATTTTTTAAAATTGTGAACCATTTGTGATATTATTGTGATTTTTGAAATTGTTACTAAATACAAAATAAGTAGGTATATTATTTTTCTCGTTCGTCGCCCGCTAGAGGGACATTAACAAATTTTATTTTTATTAATATAAGTAGATACCTAAGATTAAAGCAAAAATGAAACATATTTGTGATATTATTGTGATTTTTTAAATTGTTACCAAATACTAGATACTATTATAACCTACATTGTATGTAAGTGTTTTTTTGTACCACCGTACTACGTATTAACTGATTTTGGGGCTGATGGTAGAGGCGCAAGGTCAGTTTATACTGGTTTTCTATAGCTTGATATGTCGCCGTATGAAAATAATTTATCTGCAAAGCTGATTTGTTCCTAGTTAAAATGATGATTTGTGATATTATGAGTAGGTATGATTCGTGTACCTACCTCTAATTATTATTGTAATTATAATTAAATTTGATGATGAAAATAACAATAAGTAAATAAAGGACCGATCAAAAATTCTTTTTTATTATAAAATGAACTACTAAACCTATAAGTAGTCTAAAGAAAGCTTAGGTAACCCACTATAACACCGGCTATTTAACAACAAAAGTTCTGTCAATCGATCCAGAGATAAACAGTTACAGACAGACACAAAAACAATTTAAATTGCTTATAGGCAATCCACAATGATACCTGGTTCATATAAATTTAATAAATAAAGTCGATAAGTACACACTGTACAGCTACATCCTTAATCAGAAGCGAGAGATTATAAAAAAAAGGATAGTTGGCGACGCCATTGTCATATATACTAGACAACTCATAAAGAATAGTGCTGTAACTTGCTGCAATTTTAAATGTATTTTTGTGTCTCAAAAAGTTGATTTTTTTATTGGTAGTTGGTATAAATGTGGTGTTAAGTTTATTACAGTAGGAGATGAGGTTAAATAAATCGTCACCTTAAAGCTAAAACCGACTAAATGACCAAATCAACAAAATGAGATATCGCATTTTGAAGATTGCATAAAGAAAATGTCCTATCAAATGTACATTCGTGTAAATTTCATCAGCAATTATATGTAGACTACTTACTTGACTTTCTATATCACTAATTGTTGTGTTTCTCGAGGCTATAATAACATGACACGAAAGAAAAAATGTCGTGTAACCCCCCCATTTAGTTGGTTTTACCTGTATACACTTAAATCATCAATATTGCATAAAATCTGGCTGCTATCAAAGCATTATCTATCGTGCATAATGAGTTAAAGTAACTATTTTATGGTTCATATTGAGTTACACCTGTAAAACCTATATAAATCAAATGAATTGAAAAAAACTAAAATTTTAGTTGGTTTTACCCGTACATTAATTAGTCATAGTTCAAATGATGTTGCTAATTACTTAACAAACCTTTAAATTTACAACTATTTCGGCAATGGTCGCTGCTAGTGTTTTGGTATTTGAAATGTCCTACCTACTAAAATTTATTGTAACTACTAAAAGAAATAAAAAAACAGGATTAAAATTAAAAAAAAAGGATAAGACCTGATCTAAGCATTCCATGGATTCTCCGTGCGGGTGCCGGGTCCATCGCGTGATAGAGGACGGAGCACTTACACAACAGCGTCTGGAACTTACGACCCAAATGTAGGTTTAAGGAGGCCCGCTTACAACGCGTTAGGGGTCACCTTCACTGTCCGCTATGTTCCGTCTTCTATCTATCCAAATTTGGTAGGAACCTAACAATGCCGTTTTGGACATACGTAATAGTAGAGAGCTTACTGAATTTCTCGGCAGTCCTATATCTTTTAATAGGTTGTAGAGGGATTTAGCTGGTATACCCCTCGCACCTATTTCTTGAAATACGTGCACACCCTATAGCCATTTCTGGTTATCTTATTTGTCAAGTCAAAGTATTTGTTTGTCTTAATTGCGTGGTCTTCAGGGATGTTAGTTTCCCACTGTACCGTGAGCTCAATAAGTACTACACCCTTTTTCAATTTTAAGTTGAGGAATATGTCTGGTGTCAACGGCAACACGCAGATATCCTCCGGGATTTTGTAGTGTGTTTCACACGTGTCAACCAGTAGTCTCCAATCGTCTGCCGAACTCAGGACCGAAAAAGGCTTGTAGGTGGCCTTTTTAGTAGGCCTTCCTTAACAAATTGAATGTTTTGTCTTACATTTGTAGTCAGTCCTTTTCTAGCTCTAGCAATTGACAGACTCACTGATCCCTAGTACTTTGTCGTGACGTTGCGAATAATGACCCCTATCCAAAAGCAGTTCGCAGCCTACCAATAAGTGTCTTGCCGCATCAATTTCTTTGCCCCATTCCGTGTATTTTTGTCCGTGGGTTTTCCCCATCTTACAAGATTGCTTTGATCGGGGAGAGTCAATTGGAAGGCGTTGACGTAGAATTTAAGTAATGCTGGTGACAGACGAATTTTTATCAGTTGGGATGGATATAAGACGAAATTGTAAACAATTTTGTCTTTAGATGTTGATAAGACTTGCATTTTAGTGACTATTAGATGTTTGTAGAGTTCTGATGTTTTTTTTTAGTTTCATCCCAAAGTTACTTGTGTCTCGATACAGAGCGGAAGAGTCTGCTTGAAGATTAAACTAATCCTAGCCACGATTTCAATGTTTTCGTCACTTTAGCATCTAGTTCTTTCAAGAGGTTCTGGTTTAAATCATACACGAGGAAAGGCCAATTGAGACGTGATGTTAAATAGTTGTCGTATATCCAGACTTTTTTTACGTTATTTATCTGTTGATGGTCTACCTTTTTCAATGTCGTTTATGAAACTATTGACGACATCGTCTAGTACTGGAGAGCGACCTTTATCGTTTATCTTTCTCCCAAGAAATTTAAAAGGCACGGTTTCTGATATTATTGAAACGTTTTCCCCGCCTATAGCGAGCCCGGGGTCATATGAAGTATATCTCGTATCCCGCCTACCTAAACACAAACAATGTTGATTGTTATTTTATCTATTAGTATATTTAGTACTGTGTTAAATACTATAGAGGATAAGCAGCAACCCTGGAACAGGCCCACGTTGTAGTTAAGGGACTTTGTATGTCCGTCCTTCGTTGCAATTACAAATTTTGAGCGGAAAGTTATACCATTGCAGTGCATAACATAAGCTCGTGCTATACTAAGCCGATTGCGTTTTCTAAATCTATCCAACAAACTGTTATTTGCCTTTCATTTGCTCTAGCATCTTTTAGACTCTCTGCTACTAAAGAATTATTATATTCCAGACATCCAGATATTCCGGGAATAAATCCCTTCTGGTGTCTTGGTCTGAAATAATTGTTAGTCCTATTCTTTGTTGTCTTTGCAGATCTTGCCCTACGAAAAATTTTAAGCTATTCTGTCATAGAATATACTGCTGTATGTTCCGTAAAACACTGTAAAAAACGACTGCGTATGCGTACGCGACGAATTAAATATTGCAATAATTGCGTTAATTTATTAACGAATAGGTAGATAGTATTAGTTGGTTTTTCAACTAGATTATTTCGTACATAAAAATTACTCAATTCTTATGGAAAAAACTGATAACATAGGTTAATGTAAATTGCTATTCTATTATTATTAAAGCTTAATTTTAATAATCGTCGAGTAAAAAGTACTATACTGCTAAAGTAGGTATTAGCTCTATTTTTGAGTTTTGTTTACAAATTGTCACCAAAGTCAATACTAACTAAATCTAGATAGTATCTTTTACTTGTAGATTAATAAAATTAGAACTAAAGAAACTTTAAGAATAAAAAAGATAATATTAGAATAATATGTTTTATTCGAAGATGTATAATAAAAGTCGTCGAATATGTTGCAATAATTGCTTTTTCGTATCAATTTTTATGAAAAGTCCTATTTTAGTGGTTATTTCCACTCACTATCTTTTTATCTACGGATAATATTGTAAATTGGGTTTTACCATTAGAAAGAGCACGATTTTCTAAGAAAAATGGTATATTTAACTCTATTTTGCAAAAATCGGCATTTAGTCGGTTTTACCTTTAAGCTGACGAAATATTCTTTTTGTGTTATAAAGCTGTTTATTCAACAAATTTCAGACGAAAATTTTTACTCATTTATGTTTATCGATACAGTTTTGGACTCCCTACTATTTTCAAGGTTATTTTATTGAATTTGCGGCTTGGCGTGGAGGGCACGGCGAAGCGTTTATGCTCTGGCGCTCAAAAGGTTAATGGGCTGTTATGATGATGATACAAACTCTAGTGGTCAGACCATCAAAATAATGGCGATGGAGTGAAGACTACAATCCGTAGCTTAATTCCGGGTCTGTGTTCGAGCTTAATTTATAAAATCTCATCGACACAAGGAGGGTAGACGAACAGTGTCTTAAACCTTACCATCCAATAGAGCGGTAGGATCGATTTTCTTTCCGTTGTAAGTATTTAAAAAACATAGATATATTTACTTACTTATTAGTTTTCCTAAGTAATTCATCTGTAACCTTCAACCAAGTCGGAGTAGTGTCTGCGTCCCTCCGTATGTAAGGCTTCAAAGTAACCCCCGAGTACGCCGACCTGAAGGTAGTGGGTTCGATGTGCGAGAGAAGCAACGTCCCGTAGTTAGTGCTCGCTATAGTACCGCACAAGTTGTCTATTAAATACTGTGGAAGAATAATGTACTATTGTAATGGAATCAGCACTGTTGCTTGAGCCACCAAATATTGTATTATCTCTGATTGTCTTTGTGTATGATTTGTAAGTTGTCCTAATTATAAATAAATTACACACTGTTGGATGATATAAAAACAGTGCCATCTATCGGCCTTTATTATCGTACTGTAGGAACTCCCCTTTTACTGTTGTAAGGAAATTTGAACTTCAGTGAAGGCAATATTTTATTTATGTTTGAGAAATTATACTTTGCGGTCATTTATACCCTGGCTCTTAGAGGCCCGTAGGGTATATTGGAGTCCGGTTGGATTGGTGTAACTACTAAAAACCAGGTAGCCACCCAATATTAAAACATAGCGGGTCGCGCCGTAATCAAATCTTAGGAAGGTTAGGTATTATTCCTTTTGCGGCATAGATTTTGGAAAAACTCCGAGGTAAAGCTCGCAGGATCGTCCTCGCAGGAAAAAGGGCCATATTTCATTCTTTACCAGAGGTACAGTCACGAGCAATAATATGTACACATTTTCAAATTTTCTAAACTATCTGCACGTTTATCTAGACATTACAATATCAAAATGAATTCGTAATTTAGAAGAGGTTCCGTACAGTTTTGAATTAATCTTCGAATTTTCAATTTTGGATTGGCAGAACTTTAGATAACTGGTTTACAAAATGCGAAAATGTGTACATATTATTGCTCGTGACTGTACCAGCAACTAATCAAGCTAGACACTCATGTACCTTAATACCTTGAAATAAGACACAATTTCGAATGAAAATGTTTAACTTGATGTGTTGTTGTGTTACTACTTGTTGTAATCTGCTAAGTTAGGCTTCGTTGCTTTTTCGATTGTATACTAACATTACTATACGGTCAGTTATTGAGTTATAATCCTGCCTTAAATGGTGATAAGGTATTCTATATAATTAAAAAGGCTTGTTTAACACCTTAATACAATAAAGAAACTTACCGAACGTTGGAACCTGTCCAGTACTCTATCAGAATTTACAACTACTTTAGGGTCCTCTGTTATGTATCCACCTAGCAGTTTCACCGCTCTGTAATAAATTTAAAATATTAATATTCGCACATTCAGACAAAGCCATCGAGTCCCAAATTAAGTAATGCCTTAAGTGGTATAAAACTAATAGATTGTAAAAAGATTGCAGTTGAAACAAAGTTATAATTTTTTTTTAAATAACAACAATGATGCCTAAGAAAAACACATTAAAAATTGACTTACTTGTCAATATCAAATATAGGTAAATGTTTGTGTCTCTTAAGTCTCCTCAGTGCCAACTTAGCTCTAAGTCTACACAAATAACTTTTCTTATTCGGCTCCTTTATCTTAGGTATTAAGTTCTCCACTTTCTTCAGAAGCTGTATTTCTTGATACTCTGTCATTTCCACCACATTAGGATCTGGCTTTGGTATAGGATCTTCCCAGGGTAGGTCTACAGAGTTTAGTTCAGTGGAAAATAGTGATTCTCGCCGTATAGGCTTTTCTTCTACGATGGCCTTCTTGGGTCTGGTCTCTAAAACTTTCCGTGGTTCAGGATCAGTCTCGTGACCACTTCTGGAGTCGGAGTCGTAGAATAACATTGATTGTTGGAAAGAATGTATGCTTGACGAGTCGCTCTGTGGAAAGTATGATTGAGAAGTATAATTATCATGCTGAATTGTACATTAAATATTGTTAGGAAGCAGGTAAATGAGGATTTGACAAGGTGGAAATAATTAAAGTACTTAGACTTATGTTCAGCAGTGGTCATCTCTTAGATGATATGAAATAACAGGGTGTTTGTTGCGCCGGAAGCGGAGGTACGGTGTAAACTTTAAAGTATGTAAAGTTTTTGACGTCCATAATTTGTAACTATGTTATATTATATTGAAAAATAATTGAATTGAATCAATTAATTGTGTTTAGCAAGTAGGGGGATCATTCAACAATTTAAGAAATAAAATTAATAGCATTATAGTAAATTGCCAAGTTAAAGTGGCGGTGGGCAGGGCACTAGCATGAAAAACTGACAGCCGGTGGGGCAGAAAAGTTCTCGAGTGGGAAGACGCAGTGGGGAGACCCCTCACACGGTGGATGGAGGACCTAGTTAAGACGGCCGACCACTGAACTATGAGAGAAGCACAGGATCGTGGAAGGTGAAGATATTTTGAGGATTATGTCCAGCCGTGGACGTCCATTGTATGGGTGGGTGGTATACTAACCTGTACAGGCATCACACTACTGGTAGGTGTAAAGTCGAAGCCTCTGAACTCCATGTGCGACTTCCACGTGTAGTCCTTACTGGTCAACGTGGACAGTTGTTCATCGAACGTACTCTCATCTCCTATCTCGTTCCTGTATAAACAAACACATATACCTACATCAGGGCCTAATAAAGAGCACTCGTCACCGACGCGCATGTATGACTCGCTTAATGAATGTGGACGAGGCTGAATCTTTTTTTTTTTTTTTTTTAAAAGACAACTCCCGTACTAGGGATCATGCCCTGTGTCGCGGGGACCTTTTACAAACATCAATTAAGGGACACAAAGAACACCCAGACCGGGACAATAATTTGTGGATCTCACAAATTATTGTCCTGCGTGGGGATCGAACCCACAACCTCTTGCACGGCAGCCGCTTGCGCTACCGTCGCGCCACCGAGGTCGTCAATCTGTTTGCTAGGATCGTGACAAGTGGCGTTCTGTCGTCTCTGCCTACCCCGGACGGGATAAGGCGTGAGTTTATGTGTGTATGTATACATCAGGATCCAGAATACAGCTGTTGAGTGGGCAGTTCAAGATAATATAGAAGGCATTTATGTCTCACAGACGAATACTCAAACGTCTTTTAAAAGTAAAGCGGCGCTTAAACTTTTTCAAAATGTTTAGCTACCAAGTAGTGTGTTGTGTTGTTGAGTAGTTTGTTCGTGTGAATTTTAAATTTATTTGTGTTGTTGACTAGTTTATTTATCTTAATTGTACCTAAATTTATTTGTGTTGTTGAGTGGTATGTTCTTGTTAACTGTAAGTTTATAATTTATAGTTGTTTAATTTTTGATGTCTATCTAGTACTCTAAAACTTTGTTCTTTACACGGATAGAATTATTTTCATATTATGTTATAGCTTATAAGTGAGAACCTATAATTGGCTGTTTGTTTTATATACCTATTGTTATAAATGTTGCAAATGCTGTTGGTTTTTCATAAATTATAAATAAATAAATAAACTAGAAATTCTCATACAAATGTCTTGTCTAGTTTAAGCGCCGCTTTACTTTTAAAAGACGTTTGAGTATTCGGCCGTCAGTATTACTTATGTATAGGGTTTCTATTAAGTTACTTCTTTTGTTTATAATCTAATAACTGTCGATAATAATCTGTGGGAAAGTGATCCGTAAGAGATGTCGCGAATTCTAATTTCTCGAAAGATAATTTTTATCATCATAACAGCCCATTAATGTCATATACTATACTTGGCCTACTAAAACCACGGTGGCCAAACGGATTGGTATATGGTTTAATTTCAAGTTTTCCTTCTTTTTATTACGTAAAGATAATATTCACTGATAGTACCTTAGTCGGTTTTTACGACACATGTCTACTGCTGCACATGAGCGTCCTCTGTATATTTTCAACCTTTTATCCATCGTTTTCACGCCAACCTAACTAAAGGGTCATATTAGGCAAAGTATAATTCCTTTCCCTTTTGAGCGAATTACCTAAAACGTAAAATGCCACTGCTGCATAGTTATGCAGCAGTGGCATTTGATAGAGATTTAGATTTAGATTTCAAAAAATCTAAATGCCTAAAATGCACGATGACTAATACCTAGATTTGTCTAAAAGGCACTATAACTATAGTCTACTATTTATTTCAATTTTAAAACACTAAACGCACTAAGGACCGAACCATGTGTTGAGGACTATTTTACAGACATGAGATCAACGTACACAATGGACACCCTGACTCAACACATAAATAATGTTTCACCTAAACATTATCTCTCCGTGTGGTGACGGAGTAAGAATACAGTGTATCACCACCCCATCTCATCCCATGGGTTGGTTGATGTAATGAAACACGGACCCAGTGTCTCCAAGTAGGTACCGTATACACACCTGCTATCAGAATCCAGCTGATCATAGTAGGATAGACTAGAGATACCGCTCAACTCATCAGAGTCCACTCTCCTCTTCTTACACGGTACTAAGTCTGGTGGAGATGGCTGAACAGAAACTGGACTACCCTCGTTGTTTATCAGATCTTTGTAACCTATAACAGAAACTCTTTATATGAACGACCTCGGTGGTGCGACGGAAACGGCTGCACGAGATCGCGGGTTTGCATCCCCACACAGAGTACTTTGTTGTACGCTCCGCAAACTGTCCTGAGTCTAGATGTGTTTGTGTCTTTTTTATTGATGTTTGTAAAGTCCGCGCGACACAGGGCGTGACCCCCTAGTGCGGGATTGTATTTTTAGAAACAAATAACTTGACATAAAAAAATATTTTTTTAATTGCTTTAAGATAACTGAATTTAAAGCAATAAAAAGTTGGTGAATACTAACTGATGCTCATGTACGTCGTCTATGCCAGAAAACAGTTAAGCTGCTGCATAAACATAAGCTGTTAGGTCTCATAGTCTTGTACTACCTACTGTATTGAACAAACATGAAAGAAAATTTAAAAAATTAATTACCCATTTCTGTGACTTTCATTAGGAAGAGATTCTTGTCTATCGACATTTGATTACGAGGACGCACTTTTGGTTTGTCGCGAGCTATTTCTTGAACTGAAACAAATGAGTAAAATGTTGTATATGGATGACAAATGTATGAGCATGTAAGTTTAATGTTAGCTCAGTAAGCCAGTAGTTATTGAACTGAAAGTATACATCATCATAACAGACCATTAATGTCCTATTGCAGGGACGGGCCTCCTCCCGTGACGAAGGGATACTTGGCCTACTAATACCACGCTGGCCAGACGGATTGGTATAGGGTTTAATTTCAAGTTTTCCTTCTTTTTATTTCGTATAATATTCATGGATAGTCCCTTAGTCGGTTTTTACGACACCCATGAGATGGCGTGGTGACATATTGGAAAGTATACATACTTGCAGAAAAAAACATAGGCAAGATTTTGGTTAGCCTCATCTGTTATTTTTTTGTGGTACGTAACATAGGCTAATTTAGTTCTCGAAATATGTATAAGGTTCCGCAAAAAAAAGCATATATTATAGCTTGGGTTTTGAAATAATAAGAAAAGCAATAAATTTAATTATGAAATAATGATAAATAGTACTTACTGATATGTGCAGCGACAGCAGGTGAGAAGTTATGCAGCAGTTTCCACCAGCCTGTCTCACCGAGCACCACGGAGCCAGACTTGAAGAACAACTTGTTGTACACCGATAGCGCACCTGCTATTGTACCTACCCAGTTCTTCTTCTGTTTTCTTTTATAAAATAATAATAAACCAATATTTAAACAACAGACATAAAGGACGTACAGAATCAGGTAAATACATTTCAATTGAAAAAAATACTCCAATGCAGAGTTTGTACCCAGGGAACAGCTATTATTGAACCATGTTAAGGGTTTTGTCAGGTGGGCCTAGTTCTCAAATGGGGCTGGCCTTGATAAGCTAATTTCACTAGTTATGAGTGAAAACATTGAAAGATCCACTTTATGTGCAAAGAAAAGCTTTTAGTTTTATCCTGAATTATTTAAGATTATGTGTGTGCAGTTAAATTAACAATAAATAATCCTTTAAACTAAATTATTAATACACTCTATTATTATAATAACTGTTCACTATTTTAATAAATACATAATAAATCTTCCACTTACGCTTGGGTTCCAAACAGTGATTGCCAGTGTCTGTCAATAAATGCACTTAAGTGTGTCTTGTAGTGGAAGTAGCCATGGTTGCTTATGCCATATGAGTGCATGTTGAGGTGGTGTAGAGTTAGGTGGATTACATTTACCCTAAAAAAATTTATACAAAGATGTCAAGCAATGCTACACAAGTCCATGGTCTCTTAAATCTAACCAATGTAGTGCTTATAGGAGCAATATAGGATTAAACAAAGGCCATTCTAGTACATGTACTTAAAGATTAGCTATGTAGTGGTTGGGGTATGCAAGAATATGAACTTTCCACATATTGAAAGTGTAATCAGTGCTCAATCAGTGAAAATCTTTAAAAACCGTTTAGATCGCTTTTAAAGTGACAATTAAAAACATTAAAACGCGAATGCAGTGACAAACAGTGACATGCACACATCAGATCAATGATCTGCTAGTGTATTATAAATATAAAATACAAAAATATATATAAGTAATATATATTATAATAATAAAATAGAATATTCCAACTTTCCAAGTAATGTATCAGGAGTCAAATAGTTACCAGTTCATAGTTGTTGTCATATTTACTCATGACATACCATTAATAGCTTAGCATAGCTTATCTTTGAAAACTTTCAGGACTAAGCGTATAGTACATAAAAGTACGTGTTTACTATCTTATGGCCTCTAGTCTTAGACATAAAGTAACACTTACCATGGGAATCTATTCCTTGTAAATGATTCTTTTTTGTCTGCAGAACAATCTTCACAAGTGAAATCAAAGAATACATCGCACGCAAAGTCACCAGGTGTACCTGAACTTCGTAAACAAGCCAAGTGTACGAAGCAAATACAACAGTCGCAAATTAAACCCGGCCTATCTTGTTTATTCTCAGCTTCGTTACAGTATTTACATGTCGTTGACATCACGCCAATGACAGAATCTTGTAAATATGCATCACTGTCAGGCTCCATTATTGTTATTTAAGTAAAATAGTAATAATTCAGGATAATAACACTCCGCAATGGGAATATAACCTGTAAATACAACACAATTACACAATCACAATAACATACACATGTCAAAGTCAAATTAATTTTGACAGTGACAGTGACAGCTGATTTTAGATGATGGGCGAAAGAAAGTACTTGGCAGAATCATTGATTACCGATAAGCCATAAGCCGAAAAAAACATGCTATAGTGTGACCACAGGAGCTGTGCACCTCCTGAGGTATGCGCGCGGCGAGAGGGGGGTGGACATATAGAGTACATGTTATATACTGGTAATACCAGTTACATCATAGACTGTTTATTCTATACCAGTCTGGTATAGAATAAACAGTCTATGATGTAGCTACTAGCGACATCTGACGCAATATACTTAAGTTATTTGGTTGGTACTGGTCGCTGCACGAGCGGCTGTAGCACTTTTCTATTAAGAGACAGTTTTTTTAAAAACTCCAAGAAAGTATTTACATTGTTGTATAGTTTTAAGCGTAAATAGGAGCATTATTTGTGTTTTTATAATAAAACTTTGAGAAAAATGACATCTAGCGGAATGTATCAAATACTCTAAGAACATGTAATTCTTAAAGAAAAATATAATGTTCGAATTGTTATGACACTGCCGTCAAAACTCGTGACAGCAGGTAGGTGTCCGTTATGCCCGATTTACACATCGACAAGTACAGTAGCGAGTTAAGTAGTATTTTAAGATTAAGTTGATTTAAATAGAGTTTTATCCTATTTTTTGGCGAGTTAAGTACGAAGTAGCCCCCTCTCTCGCGTCTCGCCAACTTAATTTGCCAAAAAATAGGATGGAGATCTATTTAAATCAACTTAATCTTAAAATACTACTTAACTCGCTACTGTACTTGTCGATGTGTAAATCGGGCATTATGGTAGCTTATACAAGAGTTATATCGAGTTGGTTACTATGCCAAAACACTCTGCATAAATAAAAATAAAAAATCCAATTGTTAAGATTAATGATGAGGAATTAGAAATCGTTAACACTACAGTATTCCTAGGAATTACTTTATACAGATTACCCCCTTACTCATAAACGCCTTTTAAATTTAAGTTAATTGATTACCTTAAATTCTTACGGTTTTGTTTAGTATAAGTTTGATTTTACAAATAATAATCTCGCTAAACAGTGATTAAATTTAAGAGGCGTTTATGAGTAAGGGGTGAGTTCTTATTTATCACCTGCATATTTTTAATAAAATATGAGTATATTTGGGTTACATTGTGATCAACTAAGTAAGTGTAATATATTACAGATATGTCTATAAAGTCGTCAAATTTGTGATTTTTATTAGTTCATTAATCTACAATAAACTAATACTGACTTACGAAGAACAATGTAAACAATGAGTAGAGTAAATCAAAGTGGCACGCGGGAAGTGATTTTTAAAGTTATAAGGCGATGTTTAGCGGAGCACGATTCTGGTCAACTTTTATGCGATTTGGATGATGTTTATGGGCGAACTGCAACTTTGATGGGTATATAATCGTGTTACTGTTTTTCGTAATCTGTCTCAAGTAATAAATTCACTCTATTTGAGATCTAGAGACCAAAAACAGGCATTGTGTACATAGCACATTTTTAGATTAGATATTCATAGTAAGTAAGAAAAATAGTACGACCATTTCTGTTGATACATTATCAGTTGCATTAGTATAATTCAGTCAAGATTTATCCCTATTTGAATTTGAATTATTATGTCTATATTACGGTTGATATTGATAACTAAACTATGTCACTTTCGCATCGACTGGTCTGTCTACAAAAAATAATTAATTCAATATTTTATTAAATTTTATATCATTTAGCTCTTAGTGAATCCATGTTAAATGATATCTTGTTGGTTAATATTTAACACTGAATAAATTTTAGTTAGGTATTGTAGTTATTCTTTCCATTCCATTAGAATTATTAAATTTAAAAATAACACATTTTAAAATAATGAAAAGCTTGAAACTCCTGGTAAACACAGGCAAGGCCGGCCAAAGAAAGAAATGTATGTTTCTATATTTCTGCTCTCCTCCTCAAAATACAATTATGTTCTACAGTAAAAAAGAGGTATATAACACTTTTCTTCTTTTACCTGTATTTTGTTTCTAGTTGTGTCTAAATTTATTGTAGGTATAATCAAATGTTCATATTAACTTTTGTAAAATTTCGAGTTCCAACCCTCAGAAAATTGCAGATGATAGCTAGAACTGAGATGGATTTTAATTTTAGTCTTGAAGTTCCTCGCAAAACTTTAAATGCAATAGGCTTACCTACAAGAAATGCCCTAGTATTATAAGTGCTCTAATAGTGTAGTGTTATTTGAACATAATTGATTTGAACACTATTTTGTCAGACTAAATAGGGTTGCTACGTGTAGCACAGTGGCGCCCTAATTTTTTGTCAGGACTTTATAGACAGACTGTACCTACATTTAAAAAAAATAGTTGTTGTAGTTTTAATATTATAGCGTAATGAAATAACTCCAGCCCGGCCCCTAAGAACCGTTAATATCTCATATTGAATTTTGTATTAAAATAAAGTGTTACACAGGCGTTATTTCAGGGTTACATTTCTACTGTATTAACAGTACCTATGTTTTGTAGTTCTCGAGATATTCAAATCACTTGTGAGCATATTATCTGTACCAGTACTATGAACATAAATTAACATAGATTTTTGACATATTCCACTGTGAATTCGCATTAAGCATTTACCTACACTAATTCAGTCAGAATTTCACGCATTATTTTTACATAAAGAATTTTTCAAAAGAAAAGTTCCCTTTCTATCAGAACTATCACGGGTACGCTACCATAACAAACACCTATTTTTTCTTCGTCCCCCACCTCGCCGCGCATACCTCAGGGGGTGCACAGCTCCTGTGGTCACACTATACGTAAAAGATACCAGGCCAAATGCTACTCTGAAGAACAAGTTATTTTTATAAGTGGCCTTTGTTACCTCTGGGCTTAATCTTTCCAATAAGTAACCAAATATATTATTATGCCTGACATCCAATCAGATTTCCAACTTTACTCATCATAACAGCCCATTAATGTCCCACTGCAGGGACGGGCCTCCTCCTATGACGAAGGGATACTTGGCCTACTAATACCACGCTGGCCAGACGGATTGGTATAGGGTTTAATTTCAAGTTTTCCTTTTTTTTATTACGTAAAGATAATATACACGGATAGTCCCTTAGTCGGTTTTTACGACACCCATGGAATGATCTGGGGTGGTGACATATTGTATTCTTACTCCGTCACCACACGGACAACTTTACTATTAGCAACCTATTACATTAGCTAACCCTTGCCCACTTCGTTAGGCGGCGAAAAAAACGCGTTATTTTTTTAAATGTGTCTACACCCAGCGGGATCCCCTGTCTGAGAGACTAATGAATGATGCAGAAAATTTGATCTGGATAATAATATGTTCTACTGAATTATGCTGAAAACAGAATTTGTTCCGTATAACAAACGGAAATATAAACTTTTCTAACCGACCTCCAGCCAGCGGTATATTTACCAAAATTAGGGCTGGGGAACTATATAAATTTTAGTTCTGTATTGTAGTTACAAAAAAACGTCCCTGAAAGAAAAAGTCCGCTCACTGGAGGTTTCATTTTAGCTTGATTGTGGCTGCAGTAAGGGTATTAGAAGTATGTTATTTATTTTTATAAACAGAAAAAATACAGAACTAAAATTTATATAGCTCCCCAGCCCTAATTTTGGTAAATATACCGCTGGCTGGAGGTCGGTTAGAAAAGTTTATATTTCCGTTTGTTTTACGGAACAAATTCTGTTTTCAGCATAATACAGTAGAACATATCCAGATCTAATTTTCTGCATCATTCATTAGTCTCTCAGACAGGGGATCCCGCCGGGTGTAGACACATCTTTTTTAAACATATTTCATTACTGCTCCACTCCTATTAGTCATAGCGTGATACTATATAGTTTATGACACTCCCCGATAAATGCACTATTCAACACTGAAAGAATTTTTAAAATCGGTTCAGTAGGTCCAGAGATTAGCCCCTACAACGTCACAAACACAAACTTTGCCTCTTTATTATAATATTTAGTTATTTAGTATAGATTGGGAAAATAAAACAGTTGTTTATTTGTTTTCTATTTTTATATTTCTTTCTTCTTAAATTTAACAATATGAAAGTAGGAAATCGAACTATAACAGGTAAATTTAAAATTTTTAACATTTTTTATTTAATCTTAATATTACAATTTATATGAAGCACTTTCATAAAAAATTGAAGAACAGCGATTTTACAGTAAAAAAATTAAGACAAAACTTTCGCCAAACCGAACTACAAAAAAAAATAAAGAGTATTGCATTTCGGATTAAATTACCGTAACTCTCATTTGTTTTTTTCCTATTCAGAATTTAAATCAATTAAAGTCAATTCTATTTTAGTCTTCTTTTAATTTATATCTAACCATACATTGTTCCTTAAAGTCTTTTAGGAAACAGAATGGCGCGTTAAAAGATCTACTTTAAAACATATTTACTTAAACCTATTTAAAACTTCCAAATCGTGTCGAGGGAAACCGAGTTGTGGTAAGTTCTTCATGAAACTGGTTAATCCATTGAGTAATAAATTGTTTGTGCAAGTTTCTTGCGTTCTTCACCGTGTCAGGGTCGTTATTCGAACTAGGCATTAAGTCAAGATGATGAGCTGCGTCCACTATTACTATTGCTCTTACTGTGTCACTTAAACTGTCCAAAATACCACCTGTAATGTTAATATTACAAATAAATACTATTTACAACGAGAATTTCCGCTACGAAGATTATGTGTAGCATGGGCTTAAACAAACATAAATTTCACGGACACAATGAATCTCCTGACTCGGGATAGTAATTTATGAATCACTTAAATAATTGAATCCACGACCTCGTCTATGCCAGTAGTTCCCGCGACTGGTGCGCCACCAAGGCATTACCTATTTATGTTAACAAATGCGGTTTTGACGATAGGCTCGTGTACCGTCTTTGACAAAGATACTACTGGTAAGGTACCTGCGGGTAACAAGAGCCGGTGGGTATCAAGAGCCGTTGCTTGAAAATGACACTTTTAATGATCACAGCACCGTACATTTACACATGCTTAAAAATGACCAATAGGAAAGCTAAGATCCGAGCTCGCGTCGTCGCACGATCATCAATCTTACCAGTAGCCACGAGTCAGTTGAGAATGATAGACAACGTCGCTCCACTATAATTTTATCATGCCAAAACAATTTTTTTTTACCTAAAATACAGCCGTTTGTTCAAATCTGGTTAATTAATTGCGAATGTTATACAATAGTGTAGGCTAATTAAGGTAAAATATATATATGTGTTAATAAATACAATACTTTTTACCGGTTTCAATTATCCTATCATCATGGGCTAATAAGGGCCACGCTCGAGGCGGGTACATAGGCCGGCCCTTATTATACATATAGGATGTAAATTAATTTTAACAAATTTCATAAGTCTTGGTTATTTTAATACCTATAATTGTTATTATTATTAAGCATGTATATGTTATTATTTTTGTATCATAAATCATCCCTAATATCTTTAATTAACTTAAAAGTGTTTAAGCTGTTGATCTCGATAACAACAGATTTTATAGTAAGGATAAGACGGGCCACGTACGTGGCCTGTCTTATACCGTACTACTTATTTATAAAAAAAAATGTTTTAGTTTTGTAATTTCCATAGATAATATTTAAAAAGTTACAAATTCATTGTTTACGTCTGTGATTATTTTGACGATATGTAATGGATAAAGGTTTTTATGACATATTTTTGCTACGTTAGTTTATTAAGAGCCATTGCTAGTTTTTCCTTTGATTAAGTAATGTTAAAAGCGTGATTTAATGCCAAATGATAATTAAAGTCAAATAAAACCGAAAACAATATTTTTTCAATTGATGACTCTTTTAATATTTGAATTAAAATTTGGCCCTTGTAAAACTACATACGTTTATTAAGGGCCAAAGAGAGGGTTTTTTAAAATCATGATTACTATGCCTAATTGAGATGAAAATACTTGTAATAGTACTTTCTGATGCAGATATTGAAATAAACATTAACATGATATTAAATATTTTATTATATTCCTTTATTTATAGAAATTATTTAGGTTTAGATTAAGGTGGCCCTTATTTACCGCAAGTACCTTATTGGAACTGTATTCTTAGTCCAAAATATTTACCTGCAGTCCAGGGATCACTAAGACCATTGCTGAAGACAATATTTGATGCTGCTTTCAGTCTATTCCCTCCATACTCAAGCCGCGCCATTTTTTCATTAGGATATACGTTATACTTTTTGTGACAGTCTTCAGAGAATTTCGTGAAGTTCCAGGGGTCGGGCTCAAACATATCGTTTTTGCCCGTTGAGCATATTGGCATTACCATCTCAGTGCAGGCCTGCAAATAACGCCATTAAAATTTTTATAAAGCTTTAAATTTTGACTTATTTACAACAAGATAATTTATTGGCATTGTCTTGTTTTCTATAGAATCATTGTTTACCATAATCGACGCGACTTTAATGTTTATTTGGCCATACGTTATTGAACTGATGATGGTTGAGGATAATTGATGGATTGATTGAGGAAGTCGTTGCGTTCATAATGATGCATTATAAAAAAAAATATCACAAAATTCAAAACCAAAAGACGTATTATTACGAAAATCTTGGGAGGACATTTTTCAACTAGGACGCGAGCTTAGGCTTGGCACACTGCTTTGCACAATATATGTAGTTGATAGTGAATATTAAGTACCTGGTAATCCCATCCAGATGCATCCAAGTTACCGTAGTTATCTCCAACTTTGTAATCAACACATTTCTTACTTTTGTCGTAATTATCGTAAACTTCTATGACTTTTGCAATAGCCTGTAATAAAATTGTACTAAGTACCTAATAATTATAATTATATACATAAAAATAACATAAAGTTGTAACTTCAAATTCACAGTTTTTACCAACTTAGATACCAGTTCATTTTGAAAAGACACATTTCGTATTACACACTTATTTTGTTTCGGGCTGATCGCTGATAACACTTGTTGAATATAAATGGCTTTATTAGAAGACAATTCATTGTTACTGTTTAATATTTAATTAAGACGCCTGTCATACCGACTCTTGCCGTCCCACCGCCTGTCGTCCTGCTATCATCATCATCATTACTTAGTAACTTTTTTTTATCTCAAGGGTAATTTGCTGATTACTTACCGCTAATAACTTCTCTCCTTTTAAAGCTTCGCTTAAATACTGGCAAACAACTCTAACTGGTTGTGCTGGAAGTGGAACTAAGAAGTCCGAGGAGAAAGGATAGTTCACCATTGCTAATGTTGTATACATATTACTAAGGAAGTCCATGAGAACTGTTAAATCTGTCGCATTAGTAATAGGAGTGCATAGGTTCCAATTCTTATGTAGCCATTCTGAACCGTTTGCGGTGCCAGCGTATTCTCTGAAAGGAAGATTAATATGTCATTAATGCGTGTAAAGAGCATTTGATGATCGTCTCTCTTTATATAAAGGTATCTTCCACATTTGGAGGGACCACCTCTCTGGTCAGACGGTGTAACGGTCTATGTGTTAACTTTTCTTTCTTTGCAAGAGATATCTTGCTGTTAAGTTGTAATCCGCGAGTCAAGTTACATAAGTCTTGTAGAACATTTGCAGACAGACCATGTTCAGCAGTGAACATATTTTACATACACACATACATAAACTCACGCCTTATCCCGCCCGGGGTAGGCAGAGACGACAGAACGCCACTTGTCACGATCCTGGCAAACAGATTCGGCCTCGTCCACATTCATTAAGCGATTTATAATACATGCAATCATAAAAATTATTAAATTTAATCTACTTAATGACTTATCCCCTAAATGGGATAAAAACTCTAAACAAATAAATAACTCTACCTGATAAGACTCCAAGAATTCCGTATGTTAGTGGAGCAGTTGGTGGTGACAGTTCTAAAGCTGGAGGTGACGAGTCTGTTGAAGATATCACAGTGTGTCATGCCTGGGAACATGTGCACGGGTGCTGACGCCGCGATAGCACCAGCTACTAGGTGAGGGTACTTCATGCGTATGTATGCTGATAGCATTCCACCGTATGATCCTGGAAATGTTAAGTTTGTATTAGCGAATAGAAGTATTACTTAGGATATTTCTTATTTGCTAAGAAACATCCTAAGTTTCTACTTTAGCAAAGAAAAAAAAAATTCTGTTTTTCAAGTTTTCCTACTTACAAGAAAGGCTCATCCCGAACGAAATTGGGACGAAATGCATAGACACGATACTTAATTGTTGCATAATAATTGTACTACTTTCTATGAACATTATCAAACTCTTGCTTTAATCATTAAAACGCTGGTTTCAGTGTCACGTGGATCGCCCGTACGGATCCCGCTACATTAAGTACCTACTCTAAAACGGTTCCTAAGCTCTAATACAGTATGGTCTAAGTGTGTGCCGGCACGATCCGCCCTGACTATCTAAATGACAGTAAAACCGACCTAAAATATAAACAAGCTTAAGATTCATACCTCCAAAAGCAATGACAGGATATCTAGGTTTGATGACATTGCCTTGTAGTTCATTGATCAGATCAGCGTAGTCTGCCAACGCCTGCGCTGACGTCAAGTAGCCGATGTGATCGTTGTCCATAGATTTATTTCCGAAAGGTAATGATGCGCCATAATACCTACAATAAATGGTACCTAATTGTTAAAGGCGTTGAAGTCGGCTATATTCAAAGACATTAAATTATAAAAATATAATATTCCACACAAATTCACACAACACCATCTAAGTACTCCCAAACTAAGCAGAGCTTGTACTATGGCCATAGCAACTACGCCACAGAGGTCGTTGGTACTTGACTTTAATTAATTTACAATTACTCTAAAATCGAATGCAGACCGCATCTGAACAAGCGTAAGGTAAAACGGTCCGGAGCCTGGTAAACAACCACACCGACACCTAAAAATTCAGGCTGGTAGCGGAAGGGTCGCAGTTTCATCACCCAAAGATGGGAAGAAATAAGGTTTATGTAAAATATTGACATAGCAGAACTTTATAAGGCTGTCTAATACAGTTATAATCCACGCTAGACGGATTAGTATAGGGTGTTGACTCAAGTTTGAAGTCGGTCCTATGCGTCTTTTATCACCATATAATATCATCCACAACACAATCATGATCCGACTTTGTAAACCTAAAAATCAGGATACCTACTATCTATTGGTTTTATTTAATTTTATATTAAGCCACAAGACTTTTTTTGGAGCTGTTTGGAAAAGGTTTTAGCAAAACCGTAATAAATAGGTTAGTACCTACTTATAGTTTTTTTTAAATTAGCCAAACTAACCTGTGTTCAGCAAACACAATTTTGGCTTTATATTCAGGTGCTATTTCCCACATGAAGCCAGTGTGTTTCGCAAATGCTTCTATTTGACCCTGAAACCAAACAATTAATTTTTGATTTTATGTAGACAGTTGTTTTTGGGTTGAAGTAGGCAAATGTTTTCAATTCAAACCAGGGTCCAAAACCTCAGTGTAGAATTGGTTAATTGGTTTACGTACGTACATACATGGTATAATTTTTGATTTTATCACAGATAATTCTTATTTTTTGGAGATAAAAATCAAGACTTAATTAATTTTGATGCAATGTCGATACGACTCTTTAACCCAAAAGAAGCATTTCCATTCCTGGAGTAGGACTTTATAGAAAATAAAACTTTTAAAATTATTTATAAAGTAGGTACAAAATATGCTCTAAAGAAGATAATTGTAAAATAAAGAAGTGACGTATTAATTAACACAAGATATTTTCACGGTATGTTAAACACTAACGAGATAATTGTAAGTGTATAAAGGTAGTCAATTGTTTATTTACCTACTTGTTACAGCGATTGTTTGTATTACTTCTCAGAAAAAAGTTATGAACAAAACGAGTTTCCTTTTGAGCGAATTACCTAAAATGAACGATTGCCTATGAAGCAAAATGCTCAATTGAGTTATATTCTGCAGAAAATAATCATTTTATTTGTATCATCTTAGAAGAAATGCGAAAACACCATTAAATATAATACTTTAAACACAGCTAAGTGACAATAAGTAATTAGCGTTAGAACTAAAGTGTTCAAAGAAACTTATTTGCTATTGTTTACCACCCGCCTGTCATAGTACGCTTACTTTATTTACAACTTTAAGATATTGATGTAATTTATACTTCATCATATCAGCCAATTGACGTCCATTGCTGGACATAGCACTCTTCCAAAAAATGCCACCTTGTGCAGTCCTGTGCCTCCCTCATCCATCGGTTTCCCGCCGTCCTGACTAAGTGGTCGGTCCACTGTGTGAGGGGTCTCTGCGCTTTCCGGTACCGGAATTTGTACTAATTAGTACCTATATCTATAACTGGTGTTTCTTGGATATTTTTTAATAGTGAGATGGTATGTCAAAGTAAAAATTAACAGTTTATTCATTGTTACAAAGTAACACCTCAATGTTTGAATAGATTAATACTACTACAGTTTCTGGCGAATATTTTGCGAGGGGATAACAAAGGGTTATAGGTCAGATCGTGCGTATGTAAATTGTGATTCAACATTATTAAAACAAACAATAGCAGTAGAGTAGATTGATAAACGAACTTTGTATAATTACGATATCAGCAAGTCTAGTAAAATCCTGTTTTTAACCGACTCCAAAAAAAGGAGAAGGTTTTCAATTCGGTTGTATTTTTTTTTTGTACCATCATGGTGTACAACAGGCTTACGGTCCACCTGGTGGTAAGTGGCTATCGTAGCCTGTAGACGCCTGCAACACCAGAGGAATCACAGACACGTTGCCGACCATTTAAAAACCTACTATACCCTCCCTTGAAGGACCCCATATCATTCCCTGGGAAAAACCTCGGCAGAGATCATCAATCTACTATGAAGTGGATTATAATCAACTCTAAAAAGAAGATAATGTTTTTAGATTCGTTGTTTTTTGAAACTGATTTCTTAAAACATTTAAAAAAAGGTTTTTTAGATGAAAGGTAACAACTTGGGAATTTGTCTCATAATAAGTGTGAATTTAAGAATGTCTGAAATACATATCTTCCAAGCAAATAAAACAGCGTATTATAATACTTGGGCATCAGCAGGACCTTGGAGTCGGTTTTTAATGAGAAAATTATGTTCATTTACTAAGTAGGAATTAACTTTTAGAATTTTAGTAAGTTTAATATAAGCATGTCAATTCTCGTTTCTTAAAATCGTTAAAAATTAAGTTAAATTAAATAGTAGGTATGTTTCGAGAATTGACCTGCTGATCAAAATTGTGTATTGTCATAATGTAAGAGGAATAAATGATTTATTTATTAACGGTGTCTTTTAAATCACAGCTAAGGCGGCAAATCTGCTTACAATACGTCTGGTGGTGGAAAGCAATTGGTTTAACCAGCTCTTTTCATTTACCCATACACAATACCTGCATGTGTAAAATAATAACAAAAATTAGTAGTTATTAATTTTTGTTATTATTTTACCTACGGATATTCAAAATATGATGATCCAAAGAAATAATAATAAATTATTATGTTGACCATAATTTAGTAGGTACCGTTTTATGTAAATAGGAGGTCAATGACTATCAGACTTAAATAAACGATCTGGATAAAATTGACACCTAACTATATAGCTATGTTGATTGATACGTTACTTACGAGTAAAAATGTAATATTGATGTTCCTATTATCATATACCTACTCTCGGTGACGGAGTAAGAATACAATTATGTCATCACCCCATCTCATCCCAAGGGTGTCGTAAAAACCGATAAATCCGGATTATCCGTAATTATTATCTTTACAAAATAAAAAGAAGAAAATCTTGAAATTAAACCCTATACCAATCCGTTTGGCCAGCGTGGTATTAGTAGGCCAATTATCCCTCCGTCATGGGAGGAGGCCCGTCCCTGCAGTGGGACATTAATGGGCTGTTATGATGATGATGTGGCGAGCCCATTCTCAAGGATCTTCAGAGGCTATTCAATTTCGTTATACTTGAGGGAAAAACGCCACAGGCATGGCACATAGGTGTACCTAATTGTACTGTTCTTCAAGAAGGGCGATGAACGCTACTTAAAAATTACAGACCCATCACCCTTCTGAGCCACGTCTACAAATTGTTGTCGAGAGTCATCACGAATCGTCTCGAACGCAGACTAGACGACTTCCAGCCTCCCGAACAAGTCGGTTTCCGTAAAGGTTATAGTACCATAGACCACATTCATATGCTGCGGCAGGTTATACAAAAATCCAACGAGTATAACCGGCCCCTATGCTTAGCGTTTGTGGACTATGAGAAAGCCATTGATTCGGTCGAGACATGGACAGTGTTGCAGTCTCTACAACGGTGCCAAGTTGACCAACGGTATATCGAAGTGCTGCGTGTTTATACGAAAACGGTGCCATGTCGGTTCGTCTCCAGGGTGGATTATCAAGCCCTATCCAGTTGCACCGAGGAGTAAGACAAGGTGATGTCATATCCCTGAAATTGTTCACCGCTGCACTGGATGATGATGAGATGCTTTTAGGCTAAAAAGACTGGGACGGACTCGGCATCAACATAAATGGCGAGTATATCACGCACCTTCGATTTGCTGACAATATCGTGTTCATGGCTGAGACCATGGAGGACCTCAACACAATCTCCCTTTCACAGTTAATATTTGTAAAATGTCTATCGAGAGCTATAAAACTAGACACAACAGCTATAACAACAAGAATTCGCGGTATTTGTAGACCATTAACTGTGCCATTAATGTGAACATGTGTTAATGTTAACTGTAAAATAATACTTAAGTAAGTAATGTTAACTTTTTACAAATACTTTTTACCAAATCATTTACGTGAGTTCTCATTCTCAACCTGGAAAGATCACCTACAGGTTGTTCTAACCTTTTGACAAACGAGGTTTTATTCTTTTTCATTGAGAATTTTGTGGTCTACCTGAATGTAACGATTAGTAGTAAAAGCAAAGCAGGTGCTTTATTCCTGACAAAATTATGTAGGTACCTAACTTGTTAATTATGATTGTATGCAATAGCAAAGGTACTGCTCTGCATCACCAGAGTTTGTCAATTAAGACGACGACTAACGTCAAGTAAGTTGACGCTCTGCATTTAGGTTGTTAGGTCTATATATCTGTTCGTAATAACTGGCAGTGTCCTACTCTTCACAAACGAATTATTGTTATGTCATGGGTTACGATGAATGCAACGCTTAGTAACAACATCAGACTACACTTTATTATCGAACGTTGGGTCTAAATATTGTAGGTAGGTACTTGTAAATAACCATTGTTTACTAATAAATAATTTATTGCTTATAAGTACATTCTTAATAATTTGCTTACTTTATGTTAAAAATAGGTACAATTGCATTAAGTACCTACTATTAAGTAGCTTGCTGTTTATGCTTAAGTAAGTAACTACAATGCTTTTGATGATGCATTCTCTTGATAAAACATATCAACAAATCAACAAACTAAAACTATATGAACTTGATTCATGAACCAACTTTTTATTCCATAACACCATTCCTCGCATTCATTGAACCATAAAAAATTAAGGCACTCACCTCATTGCCGGTGTAAAAAAAGATAGGGCCATCACCCCGGTCCCAGTAATCTTCATTCACTAAATACTTGATCAAAAACGTTTCATTCCTTTGAAATTCAAAATGATCCAATGGTACACGGAACCACTTAGTTTCGTATTTATATTGCGCACCCACGAAGGCGAAAAGTGCCACTAAATATATTATTTTTAACATAATGTGTGAATTGGAGAGACACGTCTTGTCAGTGCGGTGTCCAGAGTGGTAATGAGCCTTGACTGTTGACTGAGTACAGTCTCGAGTGTTAGTCGACCAATCATTTATAAACGTTGTTTATGTAATGTTATCTACATTCAAGTACTAAAGTGATATGTGGGTTCATCAATTCCATAGTTTCGTTTTAATTGTTCTACTTACCTGTTTTTGTTAACGTTGGAAACGTTTCAGAGAACGTCTACCCCCATATATGACATGGGGCAGATGCGTCAGTCTCGAAAGAGAAAGAAAGTATGACTTATCGACCAAAAAACATGGCGTTCCTTACTCACACGTTAAAGTCCAAAGGCAAATCATTAATGTAGCCGTCCTACATACATTATTCCCTCAGGAACAGTTTACCAGATTCTCAATTCACCAGTTTCTTAACTCATCAGATTCGCGATTGCCCAGATTTTGTACTATCAAACAGAAAATGCATTGCAGTAGGTATGATAAACTGTAATATTATGCTAATTAGCACACACTAGGACCTACAAAAATGACTTTAGGTACCTATACCTACTGCCAAAATCTATGAATGGTAAACACTATTTCATTTAATTAAAGCAATAATTATTACTTAAACACACAACTTAAAGATAATGCCCTTTATCGCAGAGTTTTTACAAACACAAAGAACAAGCACGCTCAGAAATTATAAATGTCTAAACACTTTAGCGCTCGTATATCCAGTATCGTTATCCGAGTTCATTTGACCCCAGACTATAAAGGATGTACGTACACGTACATACATAAATACCGATGTTACATCGCTACACTTTGTGATTCTTACCCTGTGTACTTTTTATGCAACATGGTGAAGATAACTTTACGATTGTAAATTATTACTAGGTTCCCTAGTTCAAGTTTGTAAATAGCAATAACGGTAAACAAAAGTAAAACTTAACAAAACCCTATGCCTACATTGTAGACAGGTGATACTGATATCAGTAGACCAAGATTATTTTCGTAACTGGAGAAGGGCTGTCCCTGTAGTGGGTCGTAGGCACTCATGGTAAAGATGAATATTATATTTAGAATGCATAAATTTATTCTCAGAAGACAGTTATCTGTTGACATTGTCCCATTCCCTCTTTTTACGCTGACCTATTAAGTATGTTTGGGGATTCCCTTTGTGTGAGACGATGTTGCCAATTTCTAACACAATCTTCAGTATTCAATTACAATATTTGACATGACCTAGATATAGCTATGATTGCATTAAAATAATGTCAGTCTAAATTTATTTATACTTATCCATCCAGCATGTATTGTTAGGTGTATTTGGATCATAGTGTATTTTTGTGGTATTGTAGTTACATGAGGATTGTCTCCTTGCGCGACTTGCACCTCACACCAAGGGTGTCGACTAAGAAAATGTTTACCGATAATTGATATCTACTAAAACAAAAGGATAAATAAAAAAAAAAAAAACCCATTTAGTTTGACCACGAGGAAGAACCGATTCCGTATGCCTAGCGTAAAAGTAATTCAAGTTTCACTACCTTACTGACACAGGCTCATCCTTGGGTGTGACATTTATAGGTTGATTATACCAACGAAGGCCCTGTCCTAATCCTTGCAGTAGGACATTAATAGGTTTATATAACATAAAAGGATGGACAGTAAAGTTTTTTATTCCATGAAAGACTTAAGCTGTCAAAACAAAAGGGGCAAAGGAAGTACACGAATAAAACTATTATTTTAGATTTGCGTTTGTATTGAAAAAATTAAACAAAAAAATCTACTAATTTTATACACAATTTATAATTTCAAATTAAATTATGATAAATTAAACAAATTTTGATAGAAAGATAACACAAAATTGTATTAATCTATATTATGACTAATGTATCTTCTATGAATAGCCTTGACCAGAGGATAACTTGGCAAGAGTTTATGGCTGTAAGCTAAAACGTAGCTTAGAACGAAGAAACGAGAATAAAAAATCAAGTAAAGATAAATCTAATAGCTAAGAAGAGATTTTACACGCTTTTCCAGTGTCCGGACTCAGATTTCTACTGCCATATTTAGCCACTTATTTTCCCCTTGTGGTTATAAAAGTAAAAGGGGACGAAGGGAGATTTAACAATACTTAAGTACCTATCAATGCAATTGATGGACAAATCATTTTTTTTATTCCTCTAACGCAGGAAGTCGTTACATTCAAATTCATTAAGATTTCCTAATTTTTTTCGTTTCTCATTCTCGCTCCTCTGGGTTTTAGCTATTCATTTCTGCTTACCTGAATCTAAGTACTTTTCCTATCTTTTATTTAGGTATTCTTTGTTTAATCGGATTATTCCACTATTAAAATCACGTGGAATTTCATCACCAAGGAAAATAGTCCTCAGATGTCGTTTAAGAACTCACAAACTGTGGAATTTGATCACCTAAAGATGTCATATTATCATCACCCAAGTGATCATAGTGGAATAATCCGTTTCTAATACAATTTGTTTTCAAACACACATCTTTTTAATTGAACTAATGTTGATTTAGTATAAAACCTATAAGTATTAATAAATATTACGCTAATAGAAAGTTTATTAATGAGGGTTATGTTTGCCACCAGTCTAATCACCTCCATATTCTGCAGGTGTTGTCCTTCGACGCGGTGATGATAGCGTCTCCGGCGTAAGAGTACGCACAGGAGAAGATTTCACCCTGGTGACCAGCGAGGACCTAAATGGATAAACAATGGCATCAGAAAGAATCTATGACACGGTGGCCTATACTGTATACTTAGTTCCTTTTTATTATTTTTGTATAAATGTTTCACTATTTTTACGCTACACATGATCGGACGTTTCGCGCGCGATATGGATGTTCATTTATTAAAATGTGTATTATAAACACTCAGCTGCTTGGCAAATAAAGACATATACTTAGATAAACCTGGTTCAAAGAATTGTAATAAGCCGTTCATAAACCTGATTCATAAGACTTCGTGCACAACATCTGCACGCTATTTCACTTCACCACTGACAGTTGAATAACTTGAAAGGAAGTCGAACAACACTGTGATACCTGTATGCAGTTTCCAGTATTCGTGTTCCAGATCCTGGAGATCCTGTCAGCTGACGCAGTTAGAAGACATCCTCCAGCTGGACTGAAGCAAACCTGGACATTATAAAACCACAATTAATAAAAAAGCTTTGTTAAATAGCTTTTTACATTCAAATTATACGACTTGACGACCTCTGTGTCGTAGTAACTACAGAACATGATTTCTACGCAGAAGTAACTAGTTCGTTCGACTCCAACGGGCCACTAACCTTGGACACTTCTTCCCTATGCCCTTTCATGACGGCCAGCTCCTTGAAGTCTCCCTTCACATCGTAGATCCTTGCTGTACAGTCACTGGACGAGGTTGCCATGCGCTTACCGGCCCAATCAAAACATATGTCCAAAACCTTTGAACCAGTAATGAAGTTTATTATAAAACCTATAAATTTAAATAAAGCAAATTGTTTTTGAGATTTTTAAGATGTAAAAATAAAGCTATAATGTACGACTAAGTCTTAGAAAATAAAGGGAAGTAAAATCGTGAGCTCAGCTATAATTATGTAAAAATATGTGCGTACCACTGTGGTACAGTCACGAGCAATAATATGTACACATTGTCAAATTTTCTAAACTTTCTGCACGTTTATCTAGACATTAGAATACCAAAATTGTTTCGTCATTTAGAAGAGGTTCCGTACAGTTTTGAACTAATCTTCGAATATTCAATTTTGGATTAGCAGAACTTTAGATAACTGTTTTACAAAATGTGAAAATGTGTACATATTATTGCTCGTGACTGTACCACTTTTAACTAAACAATAATACATTCAGAAACTCACTTCATCCGCGTGTCCAGATACTGTCGCAAGACAGGAAGTTTGTCTGGAGTCCCAGAGCTTAGCGCAGCCGTCCAGTGAGGAGGAGCCCACCAGTGAACTGTCCCAGTTGAACTGCACATTGGAAATTTCTCCATCGTGCCCCGTCAGCACCGCTGTACGACTAAAAGCCAAATATGTATACCATTATAGCAATATCTATCATAATTACTGGTTAAACTGGGTGCAACTTATCTATCAACACCGTGACACATTAAATCATAATTTTCAGAGCAATGTTTTTCGCTGCAACATTGCTATAAAAATTTACGCAGGCGCAAAAATAATATGAAATAAAGTTTTAATTAAAATAACAATACATTTTAAAATTAAACGTTATCGTATTTTCGTGTTTTAACATTTAATTATAAAATAATTATAATTTACCTAAATTTTACATACAATGTACGATTGTCAGTTTTACCAAATAAAATAAAATTTAAATTAGAAACCGAGCTTTACCTCAATTTACATAGACTTTATAAGTTACTTACTCTGGTGATCTAGTATCCCATATAGAGATGGTGCCGTCGAAAGACCCAGTTATCATCCTTTGACCTTCATTAGGATCAAACTGCAGAGCAATCACTTCAGCAGAGTGCCCGCTGTAGGTATGTAGTTCTTGGCCTGGAAATATCAGAATATCATGTATTTGTTTTATTTTAATTAATAACAACTATTTAAGCTTCTAGATTACTACAATGACGTAGCAAACCAGGAATAGGATATAGCTAAGAGAGTTAATAAATGGTTTTCACCTATAGAAAGTAACTACACTTAGAACTAGAACGTAATCTGTTACACTGCACTCGCAATTCATGCAAGTCATGAATATGTTTTACAAAATATCTATAATTTACAAGACTAGGCAACTGTCTTATCGACGTTTGTATTAAACACTTTCATAATAACATACTTATTTATTATATCGACACCAGAAGTATCAATTAACGTAAAGGACATTTTGGCCAAAATGAGTTATATATACCGTTGGATTCGGAATTTCACGCTCTATCGTTTGGCATACTTGAAATTTCTCTATCGTTAAAAAAATGTCCCTTACAGTACACGTTTTCGAAGGTCTAGACTGATTTTTATACTAAAAAAATAATTTAACGGACGTAAATATTTTTACTTGTTAGAAAAATAATGTAAATAGTTCTGAAATGCAATTCCGTCCCTTACATTAAACAAAAGTCTTGTACAATTCTCACAATATGACCTTTACGTTAAAACACAATACATAACTTTACTATAATTTGTCGCTTACCTTAATATACATTCAAGCCCACCTTTAATTATGTCTAAAATTTCGAAAAAATGTACATTACACAGTATTTTTCGGTATTATTAAATATTTTACTTAATTAAAATTATGAGTTTAAAAAAATAAAAACATTTAATGAACAAAATTTCTTAAAAAATCAACAAAATGAGAAACAGCCATAAAAACTGTAAAATTTAGTTAATTGTCCTAGACATGTTCCATAAGATTTAAGTCTGAACTTCAAGGAGGCCATAGTAATTTTCGAATCACACCCTTATTCAGGTATTCAGTTGTGATTTTTAGGGATGTGTGGCCGGGCACTATCATGGATTAACAGAAATTATTCCCCAATAAATGGTGCAATTGGCATCACATGAGATTCTTAAGCCTCTGCAACATATTTTTCTGCGTTTATACCACCACTTTAAAAAATAACCCCGTAAATGATGCCACCCAAAACATTATTGAACCACCTTGGCACACCACAGTTTCAAGGGGCACATGGGGCAAACCTTTTATTTTTGTGCCTGTAAGAAGCCTCTGACGACATTCACGATAACTTAATGATATCCGATATTCGTC
Source organism: Schrankia costaestrigalis (assembly GCA_905475405.1). Lineage (NCBI taxonomy): Eukaryota > Metazoa > Arthropoda > Insecta > Lepidoptera > Erebidae > Schrankia > Schrankia costaestrigalis. Next base: position 1,343,252 of record FR997827.1, read on the forward strand.
TGTAAACACCACATTTTTCGAATGCTCTCGACGGATCGACATCCGAATTGGCAAGGCGGCATCCATGTTCGGGAAGCGAGGTAAAAGGGTATGGTACAATAAGCACCTTACTACAAAGACCAAGATGCTTGTCTTTCAGGCTTCCATCTTAAGCATACTCTTGTACGGAGCTGAAACCTGGACATCGTATACAAAACAAGAACGTCGCCGTCGTCTTAACTTATGTTACATGTGTTGCTTACGAAAGATCTTGGGCTTAGCAAGACAGGACAAGATGACAAACGAGAAGGTTCTAGAAATCGCACAGCTGCCTAGTCTGACAGTGCTTCTTATGCATGGCCGGCATGTGCATAGGACGGAACCCTCTCCATTACAACGACGTGGTTCAGTAGCGAATGGAAAAAGAGATGTTGGGAGGCCACTACTTCGTTTCAAAGACTGCACCAAGATAGACATGGCAGCATTTAAAATCGACCACCGTGACTGGGAGAAGCTCGCGGAAAAACGTCCTGAGTGGCGCAAACGTGTCGGAGAGGGTCGCAAATTTTGTAATGAAGCCTGGATTGGAGTGCTTGCTGACAAGAGACAGAAACGACATGCACATGGTTCGACACAAATGTCAAGCCTGTGGTATCGGTCTGTAGAGTCATCAAAAGCGATGTATCACAGACACCACCTCACAAATCGTCTGCAATAGACGAAAAGGCCTTATATATATATTGTCCATTGCCTGTACTCACGAGAGAAATAAGAAACTGTGGTCCTAGCAGTTTTAAAAGCTTAACCTTCTTCTGACCGTACGTATACCCCCACACACATTTTAAACTTCTTGGAGTTGGTTACGTGCTTGAATTGCTGTAATGAACCTGTCCCTGAGGACATTTCTTACGATAAAACGGTTATGCCAAGTCAAATTACACAGCTTACGACTGTGACCTGGTCTCCGTTCATAATATCCTGTCTCTAGGAACTGCCTAACTGCATTTACCACAGTCGTTTACTGTTCGACCAGTCCGAATTTCCTCCAAAATTTCCAAAATTAATCTAAAGATATTGTAAGTTTAAGTATATTTTTACTAATGGACTTAATAATAAAGATATCAGGTCCAAAATTACATGATAATTGCTCTTTATAGTTTATCATACATCATATTTCATCCAGTTCATAGTAGTTTATGTCCTTTACTGTAGATTTGTGTTATAGTTTCCTATTAAACTTGGTGCTTACTTTGATATGGGATAGTTTACATTGAAAGCTTGAGTGCCTTAAAGGATAACTAGCAGGAACTAACCAACTTTTTTTAATGTAAGGGACATGCTATTTTCTAAACGCGTAAGTTTACGTAAATATTTTATTTATAGTTATAAAGAAGAGAAAATTATAAGAAACTTTGTCCTAGACACTTTTAAAATTAGGGCAACTAATAAAAAGTTACAGAAGAATTTGTAAAATGGGAATGGGTTTTTGGCTCTCCTGAAAAGTCATGTTTTGTCCCTTACGTTAATTGATACTTCTGGTGTCGATATACTTAATTTTAACAATAATGCTAGTATAGTAAGCTACGTCGGAGAGGTAATTCCAAGGATTGGGTGACTGCTTAATGGTATACATATAACCTGAGCGTCTTCGTGGTACAGACGGCACGTAAAAAGTCGGTCCCTGATGTCGTCGTAGAGACACAGCTTCGTCAGAGGGCTCTGAACACGAAGTTGTGTCACTACATTGGTGATCCCGACGTGATATGAACACGCAACCTTCTGATATGAGGCATGGGCGCTTGGATAACTCTCGAAACTAGGCTGACTACTAACTAAATAATAAAGAATTTAAAAGATTATGATTCGTCCGCGGAATGTACATATTATTTTGTTTATAATTAGTAATAGCGCATGGACTAACAATGGTACCTACTTAGTGAAATAAAAACTTCAGCTATGGGCAATCCAACATTCCACTTTGTTGTTTTTATAACAAATGCCTTGCCTGAGGTCATGGAGCGATGGCGTTTGTCAACAGATAACGACCGTCTTTTGGTTTTTTTAATGATGCATACCTAGCTTGGTGCACTTCATGTTATAGGTATATAATTGTATCAATACCTACATAATATACCTACCATTCCTTCCTTTGGATATTATATCCTTTGTTATTAAAATAAAAATACACAGGTTCCAACGTATTTTAATAGTCGGCTAATAATTTCGGCAGAGTCCACCGGTGATTAGCTTTACCCGTGGTCCCTGCAGGGACGATTACGGGGACCACATACAAAAAAGAGTTTCTTATAATGTCTTTACTATAATATAATATTGACTTGACACAACCTCATCTAGTCCCTAACCAAGCTGAGATTCACGAAACGTCAAGCAAAGTAAAGGTAAATAGCATGCGTGTTAATCTCCCGTCCCGTAAGCTGAGCTTGTACAACGGTAAGTACCTAGTATACAATTTGCGTTATGAGTTTGTTAATCTCCTATATTCTCCATCCTCTTAATGTGTCCAAACCAACTTATCATAATTTTCTTGATCATCGTCACTTATTTCAATTCGCAACGCTTGCTCATTAAACCGTTTTACACTTTATCAATCAAAGTTACACGTTACGCTAGTTTTTAATTAACAGTTGTTGCTTTTAATTAATTCAGAATCACAATCAATAAAACCCACCATATACTTAAGTTATACCTATTTGTTTGTGTTAATAAGGTTAATCTAAGTAGGGTAGGCTTGCATTAGATAACAATAACGCATGTTGATTTAAGATTTCCTTCTGATAAGACTACTATGAATCTTTGGCAGAGACTGATATCCTACTTTCAGCCATTCTTAAGAAGGCTCATTCTGTCAAAACCAACTCAGCTGTCGGCGAAGCCTAAAACATTGTTGTTTCACCAAACGTCGCGTGAGAAAGAGAACAACTCATAGAAAAGCAGTAAGAAACATGCACACGCACACGCGCTCGATTGTATTTATTACAAATCAAAATGTCGTTCAAAATATAAATATTGTTCTTCTTGATTGTTAGGGTTGACACTAATACTAGCTGTAGGTAGTTACTCAAAAAGTAATAAATCAGAAGTAAATAAAGATAACTACAATGGGTTTTTAAAAAATATTTTATTGTAAGTTTTGTTGCGGAAGACACACCAAGCGAGACATCAATTTATCTTGTAAGTGGTGTAGGTATGACACCGTAAAACATTATAATTTTTTTTTTTTTTTAAGTTAAACTGTTTATTTTTGAGGCAGTTTTTTAGACCGTGCATCGTTAATAGGGGTTCCATACAGTACACAATAATATCTTACTTCACATACAGTACATGAAGTTAATTTTAGCTGGATTTAAAAAAAAAGTCATATAATTTTCTAATTAAAAAACCGACTTCAACAGGAGTCGGTTAAAAACCATGCTGATTACAATTTCTAAGATTAGTATTAAATAAATTTCTGCAGTTGTCTTCATCATAAGATCATGTTTGTGTAAAGTTTTTATTAATACGAATAAAATAAGCCCAAACACTAGGTAGCTGCTATATACCGTTGAAAAGTTTCCTCGACCCTCAGTCGTCTTCATCATCAGATCATGTTTGTGTAAATTTGTGTAAAGTTTTCATCAATACAATTAAAATAAGCCCAAACACAAGGTAGCTGCTATATGCCGTTGAGGTGTTCCCTCGACTCTCGGTGGTCTCCAGGATCTGACCAGTTCTAACTCTTGATTATTTTTATTAAAAATAAATAATAATCATAAAATCTGGAAATGATAGTTGACAAGAAATGATACTTGATTAGTCATTCAGATACCGGGGCGGGGGTGAGTCACGTAAATATTAAAAAAAAAATACAAAATGAATTACAAAAAAAAAATACAGTTTGTGCAATGTGACAGCCTTAGCTATGCTCTATTGACTATTGTAATATTAGGTGAATTTTGACAGTTGATTTTAGTCAAGAATGCCACTGATGTAGGTATTATATCTAGCTGGTTATGCATCTGATAATAATTGGATCTCTTTGATAAAAGAAATTACGAAACTTCTTACTGGCAAGCGATACGTAATTGTCATAAATGACATAAATTACAGTTTATTGAAGTTTAAAAAAAAATATTCGGTAACATTCGACGACGGTCGGCTCGCTGTCGTACCTCCCCTCCGCCGACCCGAGGGGTGCAGAAAGTGGAGGCGAGATGCAAGATGTCGATGGCGGAAACGAGCACGGTAAAATTTCCTTAAATGGTTTTGGGAAAAAGGTAATTGCGTACAAACTTTAGAATGTATCTAGTCAATATAAAATTATTTAAATTTTCGAATAAATAATCTATTCCTAGTCCCAAAATATATTTACCTTTATAAACGTTTAATCCTATTTTATTACGCTAAAAGTTGTCATAAAATGTGCATAGAATTATGAACTTTGAAGCCTCATAACTTGTAAATGAATATTTTTTTTACTGTTTTATTAATCAATAAGACTAGATAATAACGAGACAAAACGATATCATCTATAGTTTTGAGTATTTATTATCTAATGAAGGAGGAATTAACTTTCTTTGTTTGTATGGAATTGCGATTGAATTGTTTCCCCTTAAACAATGGAATCATACTTACTTACTAGAATCGTGACCATAGTCTTGTGGCAACAGGTGAGGAGAGGTTCTCGATGATGAATTAAAGAGACATGTTATCTGTCTTAAGTTCGTATATTGAATGTCATCATATATTCTTAATACTAAAGTACAATATTATTATATTAGGCTTACTAGCATATTTGACAGAGCGCGTGTAACCTAATTTATAATGTTACTGAGTAATCATTGCGAAATGTGTTTAAGGGTCTATACACACTACAGCTCCCCTGAAAAGAGGTGGCTACACACCCTCCTTTTTTTTTTTCATAGTTTTAGTTTTGTTACACGGCTGTGAGAAGTATGCTCTTAAGTGCAAATGTTGCTTAATCTAAGAATTTTAAAAATTACAGTTAGTACAGGGTAAATTATGAAAAATAAAGGAAAATAAAAAAATATTTTTATTACTTATAAAATAATTTAGTATTATTCTTATGCACTAAACATTCATTATTTTTTTTTTTAATTAAAACATTGGGAGCTAAATCTTGTATTACTTCATATGGACCGTTATACAGTTTGTCAAATTTATTTCCGATTTCATTTTTTAATAATAATAAATCTCCTTTCTTATAAACTATTCGGTTACTATTACGATCATACTTTAATTTTCTTATCATTTTATTTTCTAACAAGTTATTCTTAGCATCTAAATGTGCTTTTTGCATTCTATATTTTAATTCTTTATAATAATCATCAAAGTTATACAAAGGTTCTACTTCTAAAGTTAAGTTACTGGGTAATTTACACACTTTACCAAAAACTAATTCAAATGGAGTGTACTGTGTCTCAGAGTGAATGCTTGTATTAAATGAAAAACACCAAAATGGTAACCAATCGCTCCAATCGACTTTGTTATTTTCGCATTGAATTCTAAGATATGCGGCTAAATGTTTATGTGTATTTTCAAGAGCTCCTAAAGTCTCATGATGATATGGCGTAGAACAATGTTTTTCTATGCTTAATAGTTTGCATGTTTCTGTCATGATAGATGACATGAACTCTGTACCTTTGTCGGTTAAAATCTTTCTGGGTACACCGTATCTTAATATAAAATTATTGACGAAACTTCTAGTTACAGATTCCGTATCTTTACGTGGTAAGGGGTATGCTTCAACGTATTTCGTTAAGTTACATTGAATGGTTAAAATATACTTATTACTATAGTTGTCTATGTCTAATGGTCCCATTAAATCTAAACTAATTATTTCGAATGCCGAGTTGGCTGTTGAAGTTATAGTCATTGGTTCTTTAATATTCCTACTTGTATACTTTTGTATTTGACAAGGTTTACAATGTTTGACATAATTTGATACGTCATTGCTCATACTAGTCCAAAAATAATATTTTTTAATATTATTTAACATTCGATTTATACCTGCATGTCCGCTAGTTGGCAAAATGTGAAAGTCATTAAGTATTACTCTTATTTCTTCCTTATCAGTTACTTTTATTATATCTCTAGTAACAAGAAAACGTAAATGGTTTTCAAAATGTTTCCTATTGCTCAATAAACATTTAATATAACTTGCATTGTGCTTATTTTTTATGATTAACAATTCGTTAATATCTACCTTTTGGCATAATTGTACTAAATCCCTCGCTAACACCTCATTGGTTGATAACGATCGGGTATCTAGACATATCGCGCATTGCGATGGCACAAAAATACATGAGCTGTCGTTTGACATAATATTCATTAAATTATTTTTATATTTTCGTATACTATTTTCCTCACAAAATATTAATTCTACTACGTCTTTTGGTTTTTTGAGAATTTCTACTACCGTAGGTTGATCAAGCCTATGGGTCGTAGAGCTCTCAGAAGTCTGTCTATCAGGGTAATCTTCAGTTACTCGTAACTTCTTTGATTGAGCACGGGTTAAGACTGAAACTTTCTTGTCTTGTAATTCTTTTAAATCTTTACACGTCCACAAGATTCGGCTTAATGCGTCTGCAGCTGCATTATTCCGACCTGCAACGTATTCTACTTCAAAGTCGTACTCTTCTAAATATAAACGAAATTTCATCAAACGGCTAGATGGATCTTTAAGGCCAAATAAATAAACTAATGGTCGGTGATCCGTAAAAATCTTAAATTTTCTACCGTAAATGTAAGGTCTAAAATGTTGTACCGCCCAAACTATAGCTAAAAGTTCTAGTTCTATAACTGGGTATCTAGTTTCAGCTGGTTTTAAACTGCGGCTAGCATAAGCAACAGTTTTGCCATTACTATTTGATAAAATAGCGCCTAAACCTATCTTAGATGCGTCTGTGTGCAATTGAAAAATGTTATCTTCGCTAAAATTTGGATAATCTAAAACTGGTGGATTCATTAGGGCTGATTTCAAATTAATAAAAGCAGTTTCGCATTTTTCTGACCATTTAAAAGTGACATTTTTCTTACATAATGCGTTTAAAGGATAAACAATACTCGCAAATGAATGTATAAACTTACGATAATAATTTGCAAACGCGACGAATCGTTTGACTTCGTCGACACATGTTGGTCGGGGAAATGAACTCATTACGGCAATTTTTGCTGGATCAGGAAATATACCATCTGATGTAATTTTATGCCCTAGGTATACAATATCTTTACGTAAGAACTCACATTTTATTGGATTTAGTTTTAAATTAACTTCTCTTAAACGATTTAATACGCTAATAAGATTGGAATTATGCGTTCTAATACTGTTTCCTATGATAATACAATCATCTAAATAAAGAAAACATTTTTCGTAGTTAAGGCCTGACATGGCTACGGTCATCAGTCTTGAGAAGACGCTGGCACTGGTCTTTAAGCCCATAGGACAGCGCTTCATTTGGTACTGTTTACCGGCTGTGAATGCAGTACATTTACGCGAATCTTCATCTAAAGAAAGTTGATACATCTTGTTTAAACAAAATGACGTGTATTTACGCGAATCAGGACTAAGTGACAGTTGATAATAAGATTGAGAAAGATCTAATTTCGAAAAATAAATGCTACCAGATAAAGAATCTAAAATATCTGTTATATTGGGTAACGGAAACTTGTCGTCTTTTATTTTGTTATTTAATTGCCTGTAATCAATTACAAGTCTCCATTTTTTCTCATTTGATCTATCAGCTTTCTTTGGAACCAATAATACAGGACTGGACCATTCTGAGACGGTCTCTTCAATAATATCGTTGTCTAACATTTCTTGAACTTGTTTTGCTATCTCACTTTTTAATGACTGAGGGATCCTATAAGGTTTGACATACACTGGAGTCGAGTTGTCTTTCAAAGTTATGCTATGTTGCATTAAATTTGTAACAGATAGTTTATCTCCTGGTAAATGGAATACATCTGAGTATTTAGCACAGATTTCTTCGATACTAAGTTTTTCCTCTTTGTTCAAATAATTCAAATTAAGTAAATTAAATAAAGTTTTGACTCGTTCAACGTTTTTGTTGTTTTGTTGATTAAAGTGGCAAATATCAAAGCTAGATATTGAGTGAACTTCAACGTTCGATAAGTTAATTGTTATATCTATGTTCTTTGTATTTAAAATTCTGACAGGAATGTAACCTTTTTGCGGTTTTGCAATCATTCCGGCTACAAAAACTCCTTCTTCAATCTCTTTCGCTAAAATGACACTATCTTCTTGTGAAGTACATGGTATATACTTAATTATTTCGCAACGCGGCGGAATAGAGTATAAGTATTTATCTTCTAATGGTGAAAAATGAATGTATACTGTATCACTCAGAGTTGATAATCGTAGTGAATTACTCTCATAGTCAATTAAAGCTTTATAACGCTTAAAAAAATTATCACCTAATATACCATTGCTAGAACATGACATGTTCTTGAAAACATAAAACTTTTGTCGAAAAGTAATACCTTCGTATTTTAAATTCAAGAATAAATATCCTTCGGAAGTTAATTTTCCACTAACACCTTTAATAACAGTGTTATAAACATTTAAATGTTTCATATATTCGCGATTATCGCATAACCACTCGTATTTCAAAACACAGAGGCTAGCGCCGCTATCTACTAATAAAGATATCTTATTATTACTTCCATCTAAATTTAAACTAATTATACTTCTACTATTACAACTAAGTATAAAGTGTTCGTTATTACTCAGTGTGGGCACGAAAAAACTCACTATCCGGTGCATTTTCAGTACGTTCGTTTGTATTATGAACTGTGTTCACTTGGTTGTGCGACGTTTGTGAACGGTTTGTGTACGTACGTGGCGAATGAAATTGCGAATTATGATTAAATGAGGGCCGACGATAGCCGTGGACACCGTGACCACGACCTCGTGAAGGTGGAGGTCCTCCTCTAGCATTGTTAGAATACGGTCTAGGATTATTAAAATTGTTTTTATAACTAAAATTATTTTTAGAGTAATTATAATTATTGTTTGACATACCTCTATTATTACGAAAACGGTGATATTGCGAATGAGAAATTCTCATAACCTGGCGGTCATTGCTTGGTGATAAGCTGTGTTCGTCTAAAGCTGTACGGATAGCTTCTGGAAGGGAAAGAAATTGACGAGATGCTATAATTGTACTGAGGCGAGAGTCGTTCAGTCCGTCGGCAAAACGTTTTATAGCTACCTTTTCGTTGATTGGACGAAGTACTTCATATTTACTGCTATCTCCGTCAGTTTGAGCTATGGTTAGTTTGGCAAATAAATTTTCTAAATCAGAGCCAAAATTTTCAATAGACCTATGTCCTTGACGTGCTGATTGTAACTGAGATAAAAGAGCTACAGCTGATTTTTTGGGGATTAAATAATTACGTATATCTTCTGACAAACTAGACACAGTTATGTAGGTAGGTTTTAATCGGAGCTTTGCACTGGGAGAAAGTCTTGTTTTTAATACGAATTCTATTAATTGTTCTTTGCCTGAGTCGTTTAACATCTTACTGTATAATTCTATACCATCTAATAATTGCATTGTAACCTCTTCTTTACCTGTCATAATAGGAAGCAACGCAATAGCGGATTTTATATCAAAATTCGACATTTTTGTAATATTTTCTGAACTACAACTAGAATCAACGCTAATCAATACCTTAATTTGCTTATATGTTTTATTAATTTCGTCTATCAGATCTTGGATTATGGTTACTTCTTGACTACTTAACTTAGAACTTTCAAATTTACTATTAATCTGTGACACAATACCCTCTAATTTGCTATATTCAGATTTAGCTTCGTTATATTTAGTAAATGCTAAATCGGTTTGACGTTTTTCTGGTCCAAGTTTGACTAAATACTGTTTGAAATACTTTAATTTATCTAATAAGTCTAATAAATCTTGGTGCATGGCTATACAAAAAATTCAAAATTAAAATATTAATACATGACCTACTTGTTACAATTAGCATCGCGGCTATGTTGGCTTGTGTGGAGTGCTGATGTGACGTAATCTGACGCGGTCTGACATGGTGCGTCGCGTGGAGCGCTGGGCAGCAAAGGGTACGATGTGGATAACAGCCTGCTGGTGATGGATGACACGATGTCTTGATTGGGCCGGGCGTTTCCCTGGACACCTCGAACATGGGCCGGGATTTCCCTGGACACCTCCTAGTATGTGGACCGGGCTATACCCTGGATACCATCCTTGTCCCGTACGCTTCTTTCTTGCAATTATTTCTGGTTTATAAAATCGTATGGAAAATAGTCTTCATTTTTCTGTATTTTTTTTGGTAAAAGGATGAATGTAGTCTTCGTTGTATCGGTAAATCTTAAGTCTTCATAATGGTATTTTCTTAGTTTTTCTTCATTTGTGCGGCATTGTGTCTTCATAGATTGTTGAAGGCAGGGTCGCCATGTGGCAACAGGTGAGGAGAGGTTCTCGATGATGAATTAAAGAGACATGTTATCTGTCTTAAGTTCGTATATTGAATGTCATCATATATTCTTAATACTAAAGTACAATATTATTATATTAGGCTTACTAGCATATTTGACAGAGCGCGTGTAACCTAATTTATAATGTTACTGAGTAATCATTGCGAAATGTGTTTAAGGGTCTATACACACTACAGTCTGCTTTAAACAATAGCTGTACTTATAGTCCAGTCAAAATAGATATCCAGTTTGCATTAATTCCCAACAAGCTGGATTTTTGTGCAGGCCTTGAATACGTCATTACAAATGATATGTCAAAAGTCCCCATCGATCCCGCTTGTGCGTTGTTTTTTATTCGAGGTCAAAGGTCACAAATTTGCGTTTTTTGCGTATATCTCTGAAACAACGAGAGCTATCGAAAAATGGTTCAGACAAAGTTTGTAGACCATTAAATTATCTACAAAAAATATCTGAATACTTTTCTCCTACAAGGCATCGCTTTCGAGATATCGTGACTTTAGAGCGCAGGAAGGTCGTATTTTCGACTATATGCACACACTTGCTTGTTCCCGCGATTTCGCTCGAAAATTTATCAAAATCCTTTCTAGATGATATAACGTAGGTATCCGCTAAGAAAGGATTTTGATAAATTTTACCCCTAAAGGGATAAGATAGGGGATGAAAGTTTGTATGTAACTTTGTCATTTCAAACCGATTAGGCTGAGACCAAGCATGCATATTGCTACTAGATATTGAAATAAGCCTTATTTATACTTATAAATTAATTAATACTTATAAACGCGAGCGAAATCGCGGCAAAAAGCAAGTGTGTGCATATAGTCGAAAATACGACTTTCCTGCGCTCTAAAGTCACGATATCTCGAAAGCGATGCCTTGTAGGAGAAAAGTGTTGAGATATTTAATGTAGATAATTTTATGGTCTACAAACTTTGTCTGAACCATTTTTCGATAGCTCTCGTTGTTTCAGAGATACACGCAAAAAACACAAATGTGTGAACTTTGACCTCGAATAAAAAACAACGCACAAGCGGGATCGATGGGGACTTTTGACATATCATTTGTAATAACGTATTTGAGGCCTGCACAAAAATCCAGCTTGTTGGGAATTAATGCAAACTTCAATCATAATTTAATCTATTTTGACTGGGATATTAGTTAAATTTTGTATAGAAAAGTACACTTGCACTATAAAATAGAGAATAGAATAGAAAATGCACTTGAACAACGCACACGTCGACTCCCTGCACGCAAATGATATCTCGGATTGGTTGGGTTGGGGACCCATGCGGGCGCCAACTATTGCGTTGAAGAAATGCTTCAGATAATTTTATTCGTGCAAAAGAATTGTAAGGAATTGAGAACGTAAACGAACGAAAAATGTCTTGTAAGATATTTTTAGTGACAATACATATGTATTTCAATGCTTCAGAATAACTAAAAGTTCGCAGAAGAAACTTTATGTTCAACCTGTCTGGGCAACATAGTATAAATAGGCTTCTTGATCTTGGAGATCCTTGCAGCGGTCATTACTTCTAGGGTACTGCTAGGGTACTGCTACATTAAGATGCACTATGATTTTTATCACCTCCAAAAATAATTACAACTTTTACCTGTACGTGAATCATAAAGCTTAGCCGTATGGTCCATAGACCCTGTGGCGACCAGGTCTCCCTTGCTGTTGAACTGTGTCGCCACCACCTCAGCGCGGTGACCCCACAGCGTCGCCAGACACTCCCCCGTCTCGGGGTCCCAGATCTTTGCTGTCTTGTCGAATGAGCCAGTCAAAACGCGATTACTGCAAGATTATAAATAATTTGTAAGTATGATGAATGTTCAAAGATAGCCAGAGTTCGAAGAGCCTTGTGTTTCAGGACATCAAGTCTCAATTCTACAAAAACTTTATTTTAGTTTATAACTGTTAGGCAGAGATACATTTACTTAGAAAAGCACGTTTTGTTAGTAAGGTTACTAACTCAAAGAGTCGCTGGGTCGGACAGTCGGACTGGATGCAAAAGCCAGAGGACCGCGTTTTGTGGCGAGGATTGGGAGAGGCGTGTCCAGCTCAGGTCCAGCAGTGGATTGCGATAGACTAATTAATTGATACACTGGAATTTGAAGGAGGAATCTGTAACTACAGAATTTTAGCCGTGTAGATTTACCTACTACCTTAAATTTCATTCACCAAGCACATTCTACGTCGCCTTATCAGTAAATTTCAATTATAAGGACAACGTAATATTAATATGCCTAGCATTAAAATTTATTGGTGATTTTTTATTAACTCTCCACGACACTGACACATTTTAAATTTTTAACGCTTGAAGCCTTTTTAAGGCCTTTCACCCGTCCCTTCTTTGGGCCAAGGGGGCAGATATGTCGGAGTTTCGAATAAATGGTAAATACGGCGTACAAACCAGTATATGGGCAAGAAAACTGGCATTACTCGAGCAGTCCCGGCGCGGCCAGGTCGTTGCTAAAGACTTTAATTTTGTAAAGATCAGCCCTGCATTACGAATCATGACATGTGTCACGAAGCCATTCTAACTCAGGAGAAAACTATGGGGATCACACAAATAAATATCCTGCGTAGGTATAGAACCCACGACCTTGTGCACTTGAGCCGTATACACTTCGCCACTGAGACTGTTACCTTTTAGCTCCTTCTTGGAACTTACCATACTGGAAAGTTGAAACCCACGGAGTACACGACGTTCTGATGTCCGGTGAAGGTCTTCAGCTCTTTACCTGTCTCCACGTTCCATATCTTACAAGTTCTGTCGTAACTTCCTGATAGGCATCTGAGAACAAAAGTTATAAGCATTATCAGTTATTATATGGTTGTCTTGTTAGAAAGAGTTGATACTAAATAATGTAGGTACCTTCTAGAAAGGTACCCAATGGATAAATCGGGTAAATATTAAACAGTGGATAATGGATATGCATAGGGATACAACTTACTATACCTAGCATTAGGAGAATAAACAATTCTTAATCACGGAATAAGAGAATATTCTGTCTGTCACCAGCCCATTTTATGTAATGGGTGTAGTTATAGCCTATTATAAGTTCAAACAATTCTATGAAAACTTATGAAGGTAAATTTGGCTTAACACACTGTTTAGCCAGCGCGGTTAGTAGCCCAAGTTACCTTCCTTCGCTAAAGAAAGCCTTTCCTTGCACTGCAGTGGGATATTAATAATATAATGATGAGTTATAATTGTTATAAACAACACAATAACTACCGTTCTCACGCCAACACGCATAAAAGGAGTGAAATCAAAGATAATTCTTTAATCGTTTATAATTACCATATACCGATACGATAACTACATAGTTTTATATATGCACGACTTCGTAGGAAGTGAATGTAAATACTATACATAACAATATTTCATAAAAGAACAGCTTAACATTTTTTTTTAATAATTAAATTTTTATTATTTGTCTGCTGTAGGGAAGGTGCTTCCTAACATCTCCTACACACACACACTTGGGTTGTGAACTCAAAAAATGGGCCTCACTGAAAATCAGCGCTGTGAGCGACTGAGCTGCATTGTTCGGTATTCCACCAGCCACCACAGCATTATGCTGAGTGGGGTCCGATTCCAGATTAGACGGCGTTTTGTGAATGTGTGAGGAATATTAACTATCAATGGTTAAATTTGGTTGGTCTTTTCGGATTTTTCTAGTTATAAGTACCTAAGCTTTATAAGTAAAAATTTATATGTAATATAATATTGCCTAATAATGATGATGATTATTATAATTATTTTCATAAATAGTCGCAATTTCATACTTACTTGGTCCCATTTTTATCGAAGGCAACATTGGTAAGCGGTAATACATGCGTCATCAGAGTCTTGTATATATAGAACCTCTTTCCGGAAGGACCTTCGTGTTCCACGCGCTTCTTCAGTATGTCCAGGCATTGTTCTAGCTGGCCTTTCACCTCCTCTGTTATTAGTGGCTCCTGCTTTTGTAGATCTACTGCTATCTCGTTGAGATCTGATCTGGGGAAAAAGAAAAGCGTTTATAAATATTTTAGTCATTTTAGTTAGTGGCCTTGTGCCGACAGGCGTACAAGCCGCCAATAGTTTAATAAATATTACTCACACATTCACACAACGCCATCTCGTCCCAAACTAAGCTGAGCTTGTACTATGGCATGGGTACTAGACACCTGATAAACATACTTAGATCCTTTTTTTTTTAACATACAAATTTTACATACAAACACCCATACAAATGCAAACAATCATGTTCATGCACACAATGATTTGCATAAGCGGGAACCGAACCCGAGTCCTCTGCGTTGCAGCCATTTAATATAACGACTACGCCTCAAATGTCGTCAAAATAATCTCTGATGTGGCTTTAATAGATTTATTGCCGTTGCAATAACGCAATGGCCTTTATTTTTAATCTTTTATGACGATCTCCACATTGATCGTCGATGGCGGCTGCCCTGATTTTCCATCTTCACCAGGTCCCATCCTCTTTAACCCCTAAATCCGTTTGGTCCAGGACGAACTGCGTAACTAAATGGTGGTTACAAAGGGGACTTGTTTGGAAACCAGATAGACTTTTGGAACGTTTGGACCCGCTTGGACAAAAATAAGAATTAAATAAATGGACTCAGGAGCTCCTGAGATCAGCCTTTAACTAAAAAAAACTACAGATAGCATTATTCTAAAGTGGTGATGAGAATACCGAACACTATAAACACTATAAACAACTGTGATATTTACAATAAATATTTTTTACTTATTACAGTGACAGTTATTAATTTACCATAAAAAAATACGAACCACTTTTTTATTTTTATTTAATGTAAGTAATGCCTCATTTGTATTTATTATGGGTTGTTTTACCACATTTACGATATGAAACATAAAGTCTGTTACAACTTACTCAGAATTAAGGTCAAGTAGGTCAATTTCTTTATTTTTCACGACACCTTTCTGCTGGTACTCCAATATGATACCAGGAGGATGATATCTCAGGTGGAACTTGAGTAACTTCATTCTGTATCACTTAAGGTTTCGCGATATAATACATTTTTATTAGTTTTTTAGGTAAAATGTTACAAAAACAATTTGTATTTTGTCAATAGTTTCGTTGTCATGGTGATTTAGATGTTTATGTCTCGTGAAGAAACATAAAGGTAAATATAGGTTAGTAGGTTATCTATGAAGATTTATTAAAAATAAATATAAGTATTACTCTTTTCCAATCCCGTGTCTCAACTATTGTGTATATTGGTGAGTGAGAGAGGCAACCATTTAAAATATTCATCACACATTCCCACAACGCAGTCCAATAAGCAGAGCTTTTAATATGTGGTAAGTACTAGAAAACGGATAAATACTTTTTATAAAAATAAGAACATAATTATTGTACTAAGTAATCCACACGGTTGCAAAAATTTATGTTATTGCATACTAAGAAATAAGTATCATCGACATAGAGTCCATAGGGTGACCGACTAACCGCCATAACGTATCATCCAGAGAGGTGTTAAGCCCGATTTACACATCGACAATTACAGTAGCGAGTTAAGTAGTAAGTTGTTGATTAAGTTGATTTAAATAGATCTCCATCCTATTTTTTGGCGAGTTAGGTACGAAGTAGCCCCCTCTCTCGCGTCTCGCCAACTTAAATCGGTACATAAAGATTGTGTCGGGTATCACATACTGCATCAAATAAACCAATTTAAAATTAACCCATGTAGGTACAATATACTCCAAATATACAATATACATTTTCGCCATCTATAACTCATTTCACAATATAGGTACCCAACAACTTTAATACCTAGTTACGTTTCAGTAATAAATTTACGAAACATTACCCGTCCGTTTAGCCAACATCCCATGTAGAGTTGTGAAAAAACAATCGATTAAGGAAGACGCATTATTAATTAGTGAAACTGTTGCCGTAATTATTATAAACACTTACTTATTAACTATGTATTTGGATTAAGTAAACTACTTAGTACGGCCTACAAACATTTATATTTTTTTTTAATACACACCGCACTAGGCATTATGCTTGGTGTCGCCAGGACCTAACAAACATCAATTTAACGGACACAAAAACAACCTAACGCAGGACAATAGTTTTTGGATAGCACAAACTGTCGTGTGTGTGATTCGAACCCGGGACCTCGTGCACGGGAGAAAGTTACTTTAAAAGTCATAATTCAAAACCAACTTATGTATTTTAGACTAGCTTTTGCCCAAGGCTTCGCTCGCGTTAAATTCAAGGTAGCACTGTTCCCCTTTCCTGGACATAGAAAAAAAAAAAAAGTAACCTATGTTACTCTCCATCCCTTCAACGATCTCCACTTAAAAATCACGTCAATTCGTCGCTTCGTTTTGCCGTGGAAGAAAGACAAACAGACACACTTTACCATTTATAATTTTAGTATGGATTAGTCAAGTTTAAAATTAATGCAAGCAATGCTAAGCTTGAAGAAGTAGGGCAGACTCACAAAATTGATGGACAATGCACAACCAACAGAATAGCTGAGGCTTAAACAGTAAGAGTGAGTTAAGGGAAGTAGAGTGCCCTTTGACAAGACTGTAGATTTTGATTAACGATGGAGACGTATTTAATAAGTTATCGAAACCTTAAAATAATTGATTTTGCAATAAAATGATTTTACACTCTCTTAACCAGCAAATGGTTCGATTACGCGAACAATAATCTAATATCTTTTGTATAATATTTCCCGACGTTTGGTCGGATTGCATCAACACCAACAGTGGTCACGGGTGAACAGGCAAAATAACATTGAGGATCTGAACAATCATGAATGGAATCAGTGAATGGAACAAACAATTTTAACAGCATCAAATATATTTTTTAAACTTGTATAACTACTTACCCCCTACGCCTCTTAAATTTAATCACTGTTTAGCGAGATTTTTATTACGAAAACCAACCTTATACCAAACAACGTAAGAGTCTATGCTAATTAATCAATTGACTAATATTTAAGAGGCGTTTATGAGTAAGGGGTTAATATTTAAATTTCATTTTAATTACATTCTTATACATTTAAATCAATATCTATTTATATAGAAGTACGATACTTCTTACAATAATTCATCTACCTATCGCTGGATGGATACGACATATTCCCGAACAAAAGACAGGTGTCCCATATTCCGCATAGAGATGATGAAAAAGTGCCAAGAACGCTTTCCTATTAACGGTACATACATATTTGTGGGGCGCCTTCAGAAAAGCTTTACTTTAGCTTTAAAAATGGCTCGGGTCACGATCTTAGAACTTAAATAGAAGTGTGTCATTTTGTTCACACTTCAAATACCTTATTAAGCCAGTAGGTATACAGGGTGGCTCATTCAAATGGGTCAGTATAGGAAAGTCTTAAACTATAAGTCATACGAAGATTTGTTCTTAAGAACCATGTCACCGATTTTGATAAAAAGAAAAACTGCATTCATACATTTGAAAAAGATACTGTACCCAGCTGGGGAATCGAACTCGGTTGTTTTGCAAAAATAAACCTATACTTTTTCTATTTAAATATCGATTCTGTAGGTCTGCAGTAAATATCTCTATGAAACATTATGTCTTAAATGAATAAAATGCATTGTTTTCACATAGTTTAATTTATCATAGTAGGTGTTCTTACAAATATACTTTTAAATATACTTTACCTCAAAACAAATATTTAAAAATAACAAACGCGATTAAATGCAATTTGGTGACAAAAGTTCTCGGTAAATCACAAACCATCACTGAGGCCGAAGTTAGAATTCAACAGTTATGTAATGTGTGCTTATTCGGCTGGCCGATCCTTGCAGTAGGCCTTTATGGACCATTAGTATTTTTACGTAATTTTTTTTAAATATCGCCCTGGCTTAGAGTAAGAAACGAAATAACAATACATAATAAAAATATGTACTTATTCGTATTTTTTCTCACCGTGGTGCCTTCATTCATTGTTGAGCAATTTCCGGCGCAGCAACCTGTTTCGACGCGGGATTATAACCGGATCTCATGTTGTATTATGAACAAACGAGCTTGGGTATAATATGCGATTCATTCGCCTTTTTTTTGTTAATTTAATTTCTTTACGTTAAATAATATTTAATGTGATGAACTTGGATGCTTTAAAAAATAAATTGGCAAACATTGTGTGTCCTCCGAAGTACGGAAATAAACAGATGAAGCTGAGTTGGTTGGTATAATATGTCTATAAAATGACCGCGCTGACGTTGTTTATCTATCATTATCCTTTATGAATCAATGGTTGCAGGCTGTGAGAGTGTCAAATTAACCTTCCCTATTCAAAACAGGTCCAATTTTTTTTTTAAACCGCTCCTGTACTTAGGATTGAACCCTGTGTCGCGGGAACGTTTTGTAGACACTCAAATAACCTCTCAAACAACATTCAGAATTCAGGTTCAAGACAATAATTTATAAAACACAAAAAATACCTATAAGCAGTTAAATTAGTAATTAAAAGACCATACCTAACGGTACATCACCACGTTATGGTTGGTTGTACAGAATTAATTAATAACACTATAATCTTGGTTGTTGAAGCATGAACAATGATTTCCCTGAAGTACCAACCCTAGGCGTCCGGTTAGACTGGTTGCGTAGGTCCTTGACCGCGGTCGTGCTTGCTTGGGAAACACCATGCTTCTAATGATAGTTTACCTAGGTTTGTTCGTCTAGGGTAATTTACCCGTGTTTTTGGGAATTCATTTTGGTGAATAGGGGAATATGTTGTTGCGTTTTTTGTGACTTTTTTAACGCATATTGAAAAGTAGAGGCGATTGGAGTCAGAAGAAGTTAGTAATTTCTAGAATAATTTAAATATCTACATCCTTTTTGTTTTATAATTCTATTAAAATTGGACTTCATCACAAATAATTTGGAGTTAATGTGTTATTCAAGTAGGTACTTCATACAAATTGCGTCAGTAATAAGTATTACTTAAGTACCTACATTGTACTTACGGCGTACGTTTTTGGTCCGGTTTTATACATAATTAGTAAATAATATTTAAATGTTAAAATATAAGTAAGTACCTAGTCATGTGGATGATTAAGCTTTTAAAAATTATTTACTTATTAATTTATAAAAACTAATATTATTTTTATCGTATTTCATTCTAGTTTCAAGTTATTTCACATAAATTAATTCCAGGGCAGAAAAAGTAAAAATAATGGTAAGTAAGTACTAATAAATAACTACAGTGCTTCTAATGCATTGAGGTAATATGTACTACTTACGTAGTACATATTACCTCAATGTTCTAATGTAAGTACTAAGTAATCGAAATGAATTGTAAGATATGCAAATGTGTCTACGTATCCTATCTTAAGCAATAAAAATAAACTATAAAATACATTTTTATAGCTGCCATAATAAATTTAAAGAAACTTACAAGTACAAGAAAATTACCCGTAATTAATATTATCAAATGATTTACTTAACTATGTATTTTACAATATTTACGAGTAGGTTGTTAAAAGTAAATCAAAGGCAAATAAACTTTTTTAGCGTTGTATCATTACGAAGCCACGCGCATGCGCAGTCCGCCGTGCGTCAGGTAAACGAGCGCACGTTTCGTACGGATTCCAAATTCAAAAATTCGCGAATCCCGCGCTCGTTTAACTTTTACTTTCTTTTTTTTAATATTGCGTCACATAATTGCTTTGAGTTTCGTAATTCTGCCGAGTTTTGATACGTTCAGTGCTTTTAGTGATTATTGTGAAGTGTATTATTATAAAGTTCAGTGTCATAAAATGGGATTTTGATTAATTTGGAACATAAAAAAGTAAGTCGCTTACGCATTTTCCCCCTTACTCATAAAAAAATTCTAAAATTTTAGTCTATTGATTAATTAGCCTAAGCTCTTAGGCCCAGATTCAGAGTCGTGACTTCACTTTGCTTCAAAGTAATCTTCCCAAAGTAAACTTTTCATGTGAAAGATTACTTTCATATTTTTCAAATTCAGAGACAATACCTAGACTTTGCTTAGCAAAGTACGCTAAATAAAGTAAAGTAAGCGTTTGTTCAGCTGCACGCAGCTTTTACATTATTATTTTATAGTATAAAAAATGTAACCGCTAAAACATTCACAAAATAAATTTTTAAAACACGATTTTATCGTTATTAATAGGTAGCGGTTTTAAAAGGTTAATTTTTTTTATCAGCTCTTAAAAATATTTTTATATATTGCTCAGGTAAAAATATCATTTATTCATAAAATGGAACGTTGTAAACTTTGACGGACTTTACTCTATTCAAGATAGCATGAGAATTAATATAAACATGTTAAACTTGTCAAACTGCAAAAATTTATAGGATTTCAAAGATTTTTTATCTAAAAACATCAATTTGTAATTTTATTCTTTTTCAGCTGTCATGACATATTATTGACCGTAGATTTTATGTATGAATGAGTAATCGTGATATTAACAAGACCCATTTTAGGTTTGTTTACCTAATTTCTCACGCCAAAGTGAATAGAGTATAGTTTTTGTTTAGATTTGTTGTTCACATTCGTTTACGACACAACTTCTGCTTTTCTGGACTTAATTAAAGAAAGATAAGAAAAGAAAGGAAAGCACAATTCGTCAGAAAATAAAACAGAAATTAATAAGCAAACGCAAATGTGAAACAAAGTATTGTCAAAATTTGACATTTTGTCGGTATAATCCTACCATATTAAATATTTATTATGATATATGGAAATATTGCTAACACAATGGCATCTTTATTAAGACGTATAGTTATGCAAAGTTTACTTTGGGAGCAAAGTCAGCCTCATCGTCGACTTTGGCTTTGCGAAGTAAAGATCAGTAGCGGAAAGTAAAGTTCGAGTTTGACAGGACTCTGAATCTCGTTTTTGTATCAAAGTCGAACTTTCCTTCAAAGTAAAGTCAAAGTGCGGTCTCTGAATCTGGCCCTTAGGGCCAGATGAGTCGTGACTTTACTTTGCTTCAAAGTAATCTTCCCAAAGTAAACTTTTCATGCGAAAGATTACTTTAATGTTTTTCAAATTCAGAGACAATAACTAGACTTTGCTAAGCAAAGTACGCTCTAAAAAGTAAAGTAAGCGTTTGTTCAGCTGCACGCAGCTTTTACATTATTATTTTATGTTCTAAAACATGTAACCGATAAAACGCTCACAAAATAATTTTTTAAAACACGATTTAATCGTTATTAATAGGTAGCGGTTTTAAAAGGTTTAATTTTTTTTATCAGCTCTTAAAATTTTTTTTATATATTGCTTAGGTAAAAATATTATTTATTCATAAAATGGAACGTTGTAAACTTTGACGGACTATACTCTATTCAAGATAGCATGAGAATTAATATAAACTTGTCAAACTGCAAAAAATTATAGGCTTTCAAAGATTTTTTTATCTAAAAACATCAATTTGTAATTTTATTCTTTTTCAGCTGTCATGACATATTATTGACCGTAGATTTTATGTATGAATGAGTAATCGTGATATTAACAAGACCCATTTTAGGTTTGTTTACCTAATTTCTCACGCCAAAGTGAATAGAGTATAGTTTTTGTTTAGATTTGTTGTTCACATTCGTTTACGACACAACTTCTGCTTTTAACTTGGACTTAATTAAAGAAAGATAAGAAAAGAAAGAAAAGCACAATTCGTCAGAAAATAAAACAGAAATTAATAAGCAAACGCAAATGTGAAACAAAGTATTGTCAAAATTTGACATTTTGTCGGTATAATCCTACCATATTAAATATTTACTATGATATATGGAAATATTGCTAACACAATGGCATCTTTTTTAAGACGTATAGTTATGCAAAGTTTACTTTGGGAGCAAAGTCAACCTCATCGTCGACTTTGGCTTTGCGAAGTAAAGATCAGTAGCGGAAAGTAAAGTTCGAGTTTGACAGGACTCTGAATCTCGTTTTTGTATCAAAGTAGAACTTTCCTTCAAAGTAAAGTCAAAGTGCGGTCTCTGAATCTGGCCCTTAGGCCCAGATTCGTGACTTTACTTTGCTTCAAAGTAATCTTCCCAAAGTAAACTTTTCATGCGAAAGATTACTTTAATGTTTTTCAAATTCAGAGACAATAACTAGACTTTGCTAAGCAAAGTACGCTCTAAAAAGTAAAGTAAGCGTTTGTTCAGCTGCACGCAGCTTTTACATTATTATTTTATGTTCTAAAACATGTAACCGATAAAACGCTCACAAAATATTTTTTTAAAACACGATTTAATCGTTATTAATAGGTAGCGGTTTCATAAGGTTTAATTTTTTTTATCAGCTCTTAAAATATTTTTATATATTGCTTAGGTAAAAAAAATTATTTATTCATAAAATGGAACGTTGTAAACTTTGACGGACTATACTCTATTCAAGATAGCATGAGAATTAATATAAACTTGTCAAACTGCAAAAAATTATAGGCTTTCAAAGATTTTTTTATCTAAAAACATCAATTTGTAATTTTATTCATTTTCAGCTGTCATGACATATTATTGACCGTAGATTTTATGTATGAATGAGTAATCGTGATATTAACAAGACCCATTTTAGGTTTGTTTACCTAATTTCTCACGCCAAAGTGAATAGAGTATAGTTTTTGTTTAGATTTGTTGTTCACATTCGTTTACGACACAACTTCTGCTTTTCTGGACTTAATTAAAGAAAGATAAGAAAAGAAAGGAAAGCACAATTCGTCAGAAAATAAAACAGAAATTAATAAACAAACGCAAATGTGAAACAAAGTATTGTCAAAATTTGACATTTTGTCGGTATAATCCTACCATATTAAATATTTATTATGATATATGGAAATATTGCTAACACAATGGCATCTTTTTAAGACGTATAGTTATACAAAGTTTACTTTGGGAGCAAAGTCAACCTCATCGTCGACTTTGGCTTTGCGAAGTAAAGATCAGTAGCGGAAAGTAAAGTTCGAGTTTGACAGGACTCTGAATCTCGTTTTTGTATCAAAGTCGAACTTTCCTTCAAAGTAAAGTCGAAGTGCGGTCTCTGAATCTGGCCCTTAGGTTGTTTAGTATAAGGTTGGTTTTCGTAATAACAAATCTCGCTAAACAGTGATTAAATTTAAGAGGCGTTTATAAGTAAGGGGGTTTATGTTTTTTCGTTAGTTAAAATTAACCCTCAATTTACTACATGAGTCCACGGGACTCACATAGAAATTTCAAACTACCATAATTTAAACGTTTTAGCGACTTGTTTCTTCCCCGTCCCTGTACCTTCCTGCAGTGACTAGGGCACCACGGTAGCGAGGGGACATGCTCCTGCGACGTGTATTTAGTAAGTTATTACGTCGAAATGAGTCCCTTGGACTCATACTAGTGAATTACGTAATTATTTTTAGTCGTTATTATTGATATAAATGTATGTAATTTGTGTTTTTTCTGTCTAAAAAGATTAGATTCTCTAAAGATCATTGCAGAAAACCTAAATGAAAGCAATATGATGACACGTTTGCACAGTACACGTTTGCCACGCCAAATTCATAACTCAATTTCATTCATCCTGAAAAAAGACATCCCTGTAGATGCGAGTCACGCATAAACCGGAGACAAGCTATCCAGGACCCAAAAAAAATATTGTTATCTATGCAGTGGCATTTGTAGTGACAAAAAGAGAACAAAGACTGCAAATCGATGAACCAAATGTCTGAAGCCAATATGTTTGACTTGCTCAAAAAAGATATACCGACGTTGCCTGTAAGCAGTGGAAGAACCCATTGCACGTTTTATTTTTTTCTACAGAAGCATACATTTTTGTTATTTTATAGCTCTTAGAGTCTAAAAAAGATAAAAAATAAATTTGTTAGAAATATGTTTTAGTTCTATAGAGGTACGAAAATACCTATGTTTTTGAAGACTGCTAAAGTAGGTCGGTTTTGTTTTTAAGAAGATTTTAGATATTAGTTTAGTTTCGTTGATGTTTCCTAGTGCCTTAATACTTAACTATTTAAAAATAATAAATTAAACATTTCAAAAAATAAACTGTTTTATTAATAAAAACCACGCTTGAGAAATATATGAGTCCCGTGGACTCATACAAGGTGTTTACGTTATGTAGTAAATTTCACCTAGTGAATTGAGGGTTAAGGATTTTATCCCTTAGATGTCGTAAAAGCCGAGTAAAGGAAAATTTGCCGATAATAGAATTATTATCGGCAAATTTCGATAACAAAAGAAATAGGTAAAACTGGACACAAATACCCTGCCCTCTGATCAAATCTGATCTGGTATTATTAGTTCAATTTCCTTTACCTGGGGACCTGTATCTTTACATACGTTATTACATTATTCGGCTGTTAAAAATGTGCTGTTATTAGTACTTAGTTTAAGTAAATAATAGCCAAGCTAGTATTATTGTAGTTCTGTCAAGTTGTCTCATCATGGTATTTAATTAATAAACTACTTACTGTTATGTAATTAACTGGTATAACTGCTTTAGTTACAAAGCGATCAAGTCAAGTACCTAAGCGGCTTCAGTACGCAAGGTCGTGGGTTCCTCCTAATAATATTACTAATTCGAGCCTGGATTCATTTTATGTCCGTCAATTTAATGTCTTTAAAGTTCAAGTATTTGAGAAACAGGGAAATTGGTTGTTGTCTCAAAAATAAAGAATATTAAATTTATAGCTAAGTATAATTATATTTTACAACAGGTATATATATATTAATAGCTATAGGTTACGTATTTTGTTGACTGTTATATTTTAGATATGAGATATGAAATCGAAAAAAATCGAATACTATCTAGTTTAAAAGCATACCTACTATTTTCATACCAGCTCAAAAGCTCATTGCACGATTCCTTCCATGAGTAAAGAGACGTTGTGTGAAAACGCTAATGAGACAGAATCGTATTACGTCAATTGAAACATTCGTTAAAAATAAAATAAAACAAAAAGTACTAAAATGAATATTTCTATTAAATTAATTTGGAAACGGAATAAATTAAATTAATAGATGTTTTTGTATTTTAACTCATTGTTTGATAGTTTCGAGAATATACGATCTTTTAAAATATTAAATATTCCTCACACATTTACACTAGACTATCTAGTCCCGAACTAAGTTGAGCTCTTTCTGGGGTTACTAGTAAAGTGATAAACCATATTTTACTTTACTTCTCTTGTAAATACGTACATTTAATACTACAGTTAGGATGCGTATGTTACTCCTTCTGAGTGTTGTAATCATGTTCTAGAATAGAACAGTGTAAATGCAATTTATTTATTAAGGACAATTTGGGTCTTCAGAACCAACATCTATCCCTTTCATAAGCTTTAACCGGAATAAAAAGTACCTTATCTCGTAATTCAAGACAGTATAATCACATCCATAGGTGTGTCCACTGACAGGACAGGCACCCTCCAATAGACATAATACTTAATAAAAGGAATAACAAACCGAATACCTACACACTTATTTTTGGAAAATTTTGTTTCGTAAATAATCCTAGCATAATAATCACCAAACGCTATGAGAATAAGTTTTGGACCGGGACAAGGGCAAGGCCATTATGAAACAAAACTCCAAAAGAAAAACAATAGGTGACTATTAACCGTGTAAAATCGTAGGGCATAACATAACTGGTGTCTCATATTTACACGTTTTATATTTTATTTACTTAGTTGTTCAAAGTTATATGAGGTAACGTTGAGCTAGTCATAATTAAACAATTCTTCGTAAAGATAGAGGTGTTGTTATTCAAATTATATACTTAACCGGTTTGATAATTATTTATTATCTAATATATTACTTACATTCCCCACTCATTCACACAACGCTATTTAGTCGCAAAATTAAACAGAGCTTGTACTATGGTTTTACCCTGTGTTTTTACTTTTACCACAGGGTAAAACGGATGAAGATTTATCTTAATTTATTTCTGTACCTGAGTACCTGTCAACATAGGTACATTTCTGTGTAATCCAATATCCAGACTAATGTAAACATTCATGTTAATGCACACAAAAAATTGCATTGTAATAAAACCATAGAAAGACATGTAGGTATTGTAGCCACTATGACACAGAGCTCGTAATAATGTCTTTAAGATTGTATTTTCGTACACATTTTGAAAGGTCCAATTCATTGGAAGTTGGAACCTCATTGGATAATGGAATAGCTTTTTAGTTTTATAGTCAGATATTCCAGCCAGGAGCTAATAGAGTTTGTACGAGTTGATAATTATACTCAACCATTCACAAAAAAACTTTTTTAAGACCTGCTTGTGGCTACAATAGACTAATCAAGAGCTTAACTCTCACTTGAGATATATATTTAAAGTTAGTTTAGCAATAAGAAACTAGGCCTTAATTAGCCATTGTCGTATGCCTATGGTTTCTTCCAACAACGTACAGTATGGGGCTGTTACGGGCAATGTGATAAGTGGCACTATGAATAATGACCGGTCTTTATTCATAATGCCCGCCTCAATTGGGCAATGTGATAAAAACAGCATAATTAATCACTTTTCCCGGCCATTATGAATAATGCCCACCCTATCTTGGGCAAAGTAATAAAATAGGTGAACTGTAGTGTTTTTCTTTATTAAATGAAATTAAACTTACTTACAAACTTTTCATGAACAGTTAAAAAAAAATAAAGTATTAGACATAGTAATTACAAAATTAAACATTTTATTATTTTAATTATTTATTAAATAATGTTTCTGGCACACGCCGGCCGCTGCCGCGGCCCGCTCGGCTCGTGCGCGTTGTGGTCGCCATACTAACCTAACCTAACCAACTGTTTCTGACTTTTGGCTTTTTTTAAGGTATCTCAAACACTAACTTATTACATGGACCACGGGCCGTCGGCCATTATTACCCAACAAGCAAAGTAGCGATAACGGGGTCTATATTTAAAGCCTTAAGTTATATAGTAGCTATGTAAGATATAAAATAATACTTTTAAATGATAGTACGGATATAAGAGAGCTTGCTTAAGCACCAGCGATAGTAAGGTGATATAAAAGATATAGAAAAATTACGCTTCAGCTTAAAGTTGTAATAAGGTGCTATAAGCTAGAACTTTACAGTTTTATTGCAGCTTTAAATCGATTTAAACATTAAAAGCTCTTTTGGAGTGACTACTATCACTTGCTGATGTAAATGCTCTATTTAGGTGCTATGTATACCTTTAAGTGCTAAACATCACTTTTGATGTTAAAGTGGTTATAAGAAAACCCTCGAGCCGTTTAAGGATTATAATAATCAATCTTATAACTCTTAATAGTGCAGTGATAATGTAGTGTTATATTGGTGTTTTGGCGCTTGAGGTGCTAGGGAAGCTTGAAGCTTTATAGCCCTCTAAGAGTGCTAGTGTGAACGTTATTCAGTCTTAAAGCGATATGCGAAATATAAAACCCTTCTATATCACCTTAACCTGTTTAACGAGGTTATTTATATTAATGAGCTTTAAAAGTCTACATTAGTGTTAATAATCACTTAAAATGTTAAAAAATTCCGTTATATCGCTTATGTGGTAAATTTTAACGTCCATCTTGTATATTAGAGGAGGGTTCCGCCCATCAAAATATTGGAAATAAAGAATTTATAAAGATATATTAAGAGATTTGGAAATACATATATTACCATCTGGCCCTCGGACTATTTTGAAAACACCAAAAAATAAATCTGTTAAAACGATGGACACCATCCATCGTTTTAACGGTTTCGGGATTATTGGCATCATGGGGTCACAAACAGTGTGACTAAAATACTGGCTAGTTGGGACAAACTCCTTGATAAAATTGAATTAAATATAAATTTGGATGGTTTACCTATTTACAAAAGTGCCAAGAAAGAGTTTTGGCTAATTTTAAACATAACATTAGTCTATTTATAATAGGAATTTATTACGGAACAGGGAAGCCCAAGAATCTAGAGTTCTTTTTAAATGATTTTGTTAGTGAAATGGGGGTATTACTGGAGCAAGGGGTTTTTGATTGGACGGGAAAACTGTTCCTATTAAAATACGGTGCTTTATTTGTGATTCAGCTACCAAGATATTTCATATTTTATACCCTTGATACATACGATATGAAAATAAATAAAATACAGTTTTAATCAATACCTTGTATTTATTTATACCTATTAGATAGGATCTAAGTTGCAACAATAGAAAGACATTAGAAACTAAAATGCAAAACAATAGTCATTCTCCTACATAACATAATGCTGAATTTATATTCTTCACATAATTAACTACTTTGATA
Source organism: Schrankia costaestrigalis (assembly GCA_905475405.1). Lineage (NCBI taxonomy): Eukaryota > Metazoa > Arthropoda > Insecta > Lepidoptera > Erebidae > Schrankia > Schrankia costaestrigalis. The sequence goes on from FR997827.1 coordinate 1,372,009, forward strand.
GCACATATCTATCTGACGCTGACTGTACTAACAGAAATTATATAAATCAATCAATATAAACCTCGCCAAAATTTCTTAACAAATTCTACATACGAAATGCAGCATAAATGTGTAAAAATAGAGATCGCTCCTATTTGGCAAAGGTTAAATAAAAAGATTTTTGTACTTCACAAAACTACTGTGCTTATTAATTAATAATGTACTAAGTAACAGAAAATAAATCAGTCAATATGAATTTCGTTTATATTACTAAAATTGCACATAAATATAATACAAATCGAAAATAATATGTGATCGCTCTTATTTGGCAAAGGAGTAAAAATAAGATCATAAGGAAGGTCCAAAGGTTTTAGTGCAGTGTTTTTTGGACGGACGCTGGTTTCCTCTTCAGTATCACTTTGTGTAAGCATAATAGTTATTTCTTTTTCTGCCGCATCGTACTGAAAAAGATACAATAAACTTGATTAAAATCTTTTATGTTTTCATATTAGTGGTTTACGTATCTTACCAAGGAACCCAAATGTCTCAAATATCATAAAAAATCTTTTCAACGATATGACTTAAGGTTCTAATCGACGTAGTTGTTCAAACAGAAGAGCTAATAAATAATTTTATAGCACCGTTTTAAACTTATGAGTTCTAAAAAAGATATAATTATCACTATTGCCTAGCGGCAATAGTGATAATTATATCTTTTTTAGAACTTTTTTTAGAAACGAAAAAATGGAGTTATCAATTTAAATGCAAGGCTAGCGCCTTGCATTTAAATTGATAACTCCATTTTTTTATCCTAAAAATCTTGATATACGAGTATCTTTTAATAATAATGTTTACTTAAATCATTGTTGTTTTCTCACAATTAAAGATCTAACTATTGTTGATTAACTATTTGAAAGGAATTACTACAATTAGCAAAATTACAAAAAAAAATCTAATATTTTTGCTATATTTTTGGTTTAAAGATTTCTTAAAACGCCTTATTTTAAAGGCGCTTGAAAATTGAGATTAAAAATAGTATACATATTAACAGAAAAAATACAACCGCAATAGTATTTCACTCAAATAATCGCTGAATGTATAATATATTGTAAGACTTACCGTTTTTGTTTATCAACTGCCATTACGTACACATCACACTTAGATAAAATACAGAAGGAATAGGTACATATAACATTACAAAGCGCAAAGATTTTATTTACACTACTCCAGCGTTTTTGCATCACTTTAAGTGACATAATGATACCATCCTACACCTTTAACAGAACTTAAAGTAATAAATACCGTTTTTGCAACACTTTAAGCGATATAAAATAACATCTTATAAATAAAATAGAACCTTAGGCGATTAATATAGACTTTGCAACACTTCAAGTGATATAAAATAGCATATTATAACTATAATAGAACCTTTTTATATAACTAAACTTTTGTCACACTAAGTGATATAAGACTGCATCTTATAACTTTTATAAATCTTTTGGTAATAAACACAGTATTTGCAACACTTAAAGTGATAGAAAATAGCATCTTATTACTTTAATAGTATCTTGGGTAATGAATACGGCTGTTTAACTCTTAACTATCGCCATTGGTAAGAAAATACCATATAGTAGCATTGTTATGCCACTTATTTATCACTGTTGCAGTTAATACGAGCAGCTGTAGAACTTACAAGTGCTAACACCGGTGCCTAATTCGGACTATAAGAGAGTTATAGCACGCTATATTGCTAATTTTTAGGCCGCGCTATTGCTATTGGTGTTTAATTGAACAAATAACCGATTGTTATAGCGCTTATTTTATCGCTAAATTGTTAGTTGGGTAATAATGGCCGGTCAAAGTGATAAATTTATCACTTTGGCCGTCGTTATTGGGCATTATTAATAAAGACCGGTCCTTATTAATAATGCCCACTTAATCACGTTGCCCGTAACAGGGCCATTGATAATGTGATTGGCTTTTAAAGAAAGACAGCAAATCAATGAGTAAGAAAAGTACATCCGATTACCGAAAATAGCTGAATAATTTTAGCATAAGTTTTGAAAATTATCACATTAAAATGTATCTTATGGCGTTCGGCATAAGGTTGAAATTATAAAAGATTGAATCCCTACTTACTTCTATTTGACATGTATGTTTCATCATGTGTTTCAAAATCATCAATAAATTATAATCTCACTTTCTCGCTTCCTCATTGTTGTCTGTCTTTCATTAAAAACCAATCATATTATCAGTGTCCTCATAGTACGCAATGGTCTTATGTAATTAAAGAGTGAATAAAATGATAGTGAAAGTATTACTTAATACGTCTGTCACTTGAATTTAAAAAAGGAAGGTAAAAACTATCGTGTCTTACTACCTTGTCTAACATTTACTGTTAGAGAAGGAAAGCGGATTATGTAAACTTTTTTATGCATTACCGACGTTATTGTATTTAGCAAAGGAGGTCAAGTTCTGGAGATAAACATCCGGAATGTTTTTTACTATGGTGTGACTTCACTTCTCCAATCTGACTACTGATACTTGTCGGGTTGTGGGTCCTCTGTATGATGTAACCTAAGCTCCTAATTATTTATATATAGTAGTAGTTATGAAAATATGTAGGTACATACATACATACATAAACTCACGGCTTATCCCGCCCGGGGTAGGTAGAGACGACAGAACGCCACTTGTCACGATCCTGGCAAACAGATTCGGCCTCGTCCACATTCATTAAGCGAGTCATACATGTGCGTCGGTTACGAGTGCTCTTTATTTAGCCCTTCTCCAATATGCAACCTATCCTATAAAATATGTATACAGTTTTTTCATAGAACTGCCTTATTACTATATCTTTCTGCCAATAAACTTAGAAATTATCAAGTTTCCCTGTCCTTACCAAACCATTGCATCGTACGAATGTCTTCATATCCGTGCTTGGATACTTGCAGCTAGCAATCATTTACAGCCTTGGTTCTCCTTTCCAATACCGGCGTTATATCGACACTTCAGCCTATGATCATTTTACTTAATCGACTAACGGCCTAATTTGGAGGAAAAGATTGACTCGTTTGAACCTCACACAGGACAGTTATTTCTACGATCCATAAATGTTGTCACTCCTGACTCCTGAGTCTGGATATTCGTTATATCAGTGTATTTTTGTAAAACTTCTCGCGATGCAGGACTTCATTCGTGATGCAGGAGTGTCTTTTAAAATTTTAATAGAAATGATTTTATCTCGAATAGTAGCAGTGTATCCTTCTGTACCAGGCTTTAAATAAAGCCACAAGTGGAAGCAAAATTTGGTCTACTAACAGCATGGCTCTCAAATTGTAGCAATATATATTCCTATCAGCTTTAAATGTCGTTCTTCAGGCACAAGTGGAAGCAAAACTTCGTCTACTAACTGCATGGTAACTATGACAGCCACGCGATTGTTAGATGGTAGAGAAAATTTGGTTTAGAGTTCCTTTTTTTAACTTTAACACCGTTTGTAGAATCTTCAATTCACGAGACAATAAGATTTTTTCTTCATATTATTCATTTTTCATCAAAACAGCCCATTAAACGTTATTGTCAAATAAATTATCATTAATATTATTTATAATTTACATAAGCTTATTACCGCAGACAATTGGACATTGGCATCTGCAAAAAAAAAACTACAAAATGATAAAGAGACGATAGCAACGCGTCTACATCTTTACAAATTGTACATATTGAACATTCATAAATTATTAGACGACCTCAGTGGCGCGGCGCGGTAGCGCAAGCGGCTGCCGTGCAAGAGGTTGTGGGTTTGATCCCCACGCAGGACAATTATTTGTGAGATCCACAAATTATTGTCCTGAGTCTGGGTGTTCTTTGTGTCCGTTAATTGATGTTTGTAAAAAGTCCCCGCGACACAGGGCATGATCCCTAGTGCGGGAGTTGTCTTTTTAAAAGATTATAAGATTATTGCCAGTTGTTTTATTTGAAACCATACAATAAAATAATATCAAAATTCAACAAGCAAAAAATTAATTTACGGCCGGAAGCCAATGGGTGAGGGATCTTTATGCACACCTAAAGAACGGCACAGGCACAAGGTGGTAAAATAATGTAATATTTTAATGTTCGCGATATTGTTTATGGTTAAATAATATAAGTTAAAAAATTCTAAAACGTTGGTTTATAATACAAGTGGTATGTTGTTCATGAATATTAATTAATTAATTAGGAGAAAAAATAATTAAGTATAAAATTATAATACCTACTTGTTTATTACAAGTCATGATTATTAAAACAAAAAAGTTAACTTTTAGATAGGTGTTTAGGTGTTTCTAGAGGAAGTATCATAAGACATGTTTAAAAATTAAATAGTATTAACAGTTACCTAAGTAAATAAAGCATATTCTCTTTTTAGCTTTACATTATAAACTTACTTTTGGGCTTGCTTTATACCTTTAAAAATAGAGATCTCTGAAAAAACATACCAATCCGTCTTGCCGCCGCCGCGCCGTACCGTATAGGCAATCACCAACTAAGTTTCTATAAAGGCTCGACCAGGCCTATCCATGGAACAAGGACGTTAACATTCTGATGACGTATCCAAATAAAATTGTTACTAAGTAAATATTGTATGACGGGATTGACTTTATAAATAACACAATTGTTATAAATATGTTTATAGAAACTGAATACCATCAAGTTATTTTGTTACCATAAATACGAGTACCCACATGTCATGGTGTAAAGAAAATATAACATTAGAGAAAATATGACTGTATTGTAAATGTATTTACGATTTCGGTGTCGACGTCTTCATTTACGACAATTTACATTGTTTTTAATCACTTATAAGTCTTACATAGCTCGACCTTGATTTTTATCTCAGTTTACAGGTTAGTAAGTACTTTTACATTCTTGTAGCTAGTGGCTACAGATAATACAACCTAAACCTCATATGCATAATATATACAAAATGTTTTTTTCTGATAAACCAAAAAGCGAAAAACGTTACAGTTGAATATTTACAAAGTGCTCCAGTTTAGAGATAAGTAGGTCTCCTCCAGTGACTTAAGCCCGATTTACACATCGACAAATACAGTAGCGAGTTAATTTGAAAGCGAGATAAGTTGATTTGAATAGATCTATCTCCATCCTATTTTTTGGCGAGTTAAGTAACGAGACGCGAGAGAGGGGGTTACTTCGTACTTAACTCGCCAAAAAATAGGTAGATCTATTCAAATCAACTTATCAACAACTTACTATACTTTACAGTACTCTACTGTATTTGTCGATGTGTAAATCGGGCTTTTGGGAAGTTTGTCCAACAAATACTAGGTTGGCCAGAGGGAGAAAGGTTTTAAAATTAAATGTTATTTCACTACACGTTTAAAGTTAACGTGTTTTCATAATTAACAGTTCGTTAAGAATTTTAAATAGTGTAGAAAATATAGAAAACGTTAGTTAACAAATAAATAATAATTAATATTCTGCAGTTGTTTATGTTTGTATTACTAAAATTATCACGTGCACCATCTAGTGGTCGGCGACACAAAGTAAATGAGTGAACTGAAGTCACAAAGTACGCGGGAAAAGCTCTATTACATTAGTTCAAAAAGATCAAATAAATGATAAAAATTTAAAAAATACTCCGATCGATAAAAAGAAACAAAGAGGGAACTAGTTAAGACAAATCTAACGAGCTCAAACTCGATGGGTTTACTAAAAGGCAGTCCAGGGTTACGTAATAGCAGACCAGCTCAGAGGTTCCAGAAGACATTAGTGTTTCATATGCCAGTTCCCACATATGCTTGCAAGTAAACTGAGCGTGTAACATTCCTATCACACCAACAATCGACTTGATGACCTGAATCGATTTCCACCAAACATAGCTAAGAACACTCTCGACTGATATACCATACTTACAAACAAAAAACCGCATTAGAATCGGATCATCCGTTTGGGAGCTACGATGCCACAGCCAGACATACACATTTACTGACATTGCTAACTCAGTCCTGAGACTTCTATTGACACCCTAAGATGGCCACTGTGCATGGTTTTAGTCAGTAGACCTGTCCATGGTAGTCCGGCATTACCAATGCACATCAACCCCCAGGCAAAATACGCAAAATAATCCCAAGAAAAAAGAGTCCTTGTATCTTGTATGTATGTGATGAGGTCTACCTGGGGACTAGACTATGTTTTCTTTGGGAGGTAAGATTTACTTGACACATAAGTATCCGTGGATGGATAGAAAAACTACTGAAACTTCTGGATGCGGAAGGCGCAGGACCGTGTTCCGTGGCACGTGTTGGGAGATGCCTATGTTTTGATTATTGATAAGTATCCGTCGTCGTATTGTCCGTCAGACCATCTGCGTTCATCTTTACTTGTTGTTAAGGGTAAGCAGCTCTCTGTTTAGCTCTAGTATCTCACGGGCAACCTGGCTTACTATAAGCAGAGAAGTAATGAGCACAAAGCCGCTGAGCAAATTACCTTCGTTTCTTAAAATATAATTTCAGTAGGTCAGAAACAACTCCAATGTAACTATTTGTTTGATTTGATTAGCATAAGACTCCGTGTGGTAACGGAGTAAGAATACAATATGTCACCACCCCATCTCATCCCATGGGTGTCGTAAAAACCGACTAAGGGACTATCCGTGAATTATTATCTTTACGAAATAAAAAGAAGGAAAACTTGAAATGAAACCCTATACCAATCCGTCTGGCTAGCCTGTTATTAGTAGGCCTGGTATCCCTCCGTCACGGGAGGAGGCCCATCCCTGCAGTGGGACATTAAAGGGCTGTTATGATGATTAGCATAAAGCGATATTCGATGGTCAATTGTATCATTTGTGACTCTGAACAACATAAACAGTACAATTGCTCTTCAAAGCATAATGCATATACACGTAATGTATGTATTTGTAATGTATAATACAGTTCATAGTACAAGGTACACGAAGCATGACAACTAGCCCGCGCCATCAAAACACAGATTACTTTATGCAAATTCAACCGGCACATGGTTCCACATTATACTTATTTTTTACGTCGTCGCGTGGATATGAATATGTAACAAAAACATAGAGGCATGTAAATGTCAATCCTGTAAAGGTTTTGTGTACCTATTTAATATGGTACTATGTATAATACGTAATTTGGTGCCTTTTTGTGGCTAAACCCGTATTATGGTTTATTCCCACGAGCGCGAGTTGCAGAATGTCGAGTCCCACCCACTACGTCTACTTTGAAAAATTTTCGTTTATTATGTCGATTTTATAAATTTAAATTTGTACAATCACTCCCATCAATGCTTCGATTATTTTAATTTATAAAAATGAATAACCTAGGGGTGTTGTTAGTTACATTTTCTTTTCTTTCACAAAAAAGTCTACTCCAGCACTAGGTAGTATAATTTTGAACATCTCAGAAACATCTCTCAAGATAATAATTTGCGTATCACAGACATAAATTCTCTCGTAAAGGAGTCGAACGAAACCGCTCGCGCGCAACAGCCGTTAACACGATCGCTTTGCCAATGAATTATTTTGACATCTGTAATTAACTGTTTTAATTAATTGGTGAATAATAAATTGATTGTATTACCATTCTATATTCTCCGTGTGGTGACGGAGTAAGAATACAATATGTCACCACTCCATCTCATCCCATGGGTGTCATAAAAAACGATTAAGGGACGTTATTCTCCGTGAATATTATTATATAAGCTATAAAAAGTAGGAAAACTTGAAATTAAACCCTATACCAATCCGTCTGGCCAGCGTGGTATTAGTGGGTCAAGTATCTCTTTATCACGAGAGGTGGCCCGTCCCTGCAGTGGGACATTAATGGGTTGTTATGATGACTATTAAATGAATAAATAAATAACTATTAGCACTTTATTATGCAAACACGTATGAAGACATTATGTAGCATCCTACATGCTTCGCAATTAAAGATGTGCACACATGTTTATGAAAATTAATTGTCTTATCTTATCTTAAATGGTAAGTAGATAGTGGTTGATAGATCATCATCACATCTAAAATAGGTAGGACTATGAATAGTGGTGTAGTAAATCTTTGAGCAGTGTTAATTCAATTCTAACAATTAAATTTATCTTACTACTTAAACGTATATATTTATGTGTATGTCTTTTCGTCACAAATAAGGGATTTTTAATTAAACACGAGTTTTTATAATCTGAGGTACCTAATATAAAAATCAACCAATGAATTATAAAAATCTTGATCATAAATATAATACCCGATACAATTGACAGGTATTAATATCTAATAGGTACATAATTAGTGTGGTCAAGGATTTCTACTTCATACATGCACTCGTAAACAGTGATGTGAATAACGACTTAAAATAAAAAACGAACTTATCGTTTAATTTTTTTTCAAAAGTGTCTTTTGTTAATTGCTTATTTGCTTATCTGCTTATTTCGTTTTTATTTTAAATTGATATAAAAAACCGTAGTTTATAACGATAGTTTTCAGTTTTATTATATCAATGAACTTTCTTTCGTATTTCACAGGCTTAGGACTGTTCTAATAGCAAGTTCAAAAGTCAAGTTTACGTAAAAGAAAGCATTCGATGAAACTGCGCATGCGCGGGGCGGACAGAACACCCAGAGCCGTGCGCCTACGCTATTGGTTCTTTACATGAAGTTAACTTCCTGAGCTTACGTTCGTTCAACAAAATCTTTAATAAAATCTTTATAGATTTTAAAATAATATATTTGATTTTTTATAATCCTAAATTTACTTTTTAACAAAAAATGTGGTATAGGCTTACCAGGAATATAAAAAAAACATGACAGGAAGTCGCTTTCGTGTTTAATTGTCAATGTTATGATCAAAGTATGAATGACGAAAATTAGTTCTTAAAAATTCTGTAATATGGAGAGGTTTTTATTTTTCTGGTTAGGCTTTATTTCTAAAATAAAACATATGTCCATTGTTTCAAGCCTTTTATTTATATTTACATATTAATTAAGTTATTATTTATATACTACTGTGAATCAATTATTTATTTATTTAATAAGTAAAACGTTTGAAACGTTTGACCGTGCGTTTATAGAGATAGCTCTATAAACGCACGGTCAAACTTTTCCTCTTTGATTATTTTTATTAATATCTTTATAAACGCACGGCATATCTAACAAACGTTCCCTATTTTATTATACTTATTACTATCTTTATAAAAGCACGGCATATCTTAAAAACGTTTCCTATTTTATTATTACTACCTATCTCTATAAACGCACGGCATTATCTTACAAACATTTTCTATTTTATTATTAAATAATAAAATGGGAAACGTTTATTACTATCTTTATAAAAGCACGGCATATCTTAAAAACGTTTCATAATTCATTAGTACCTATCTCTATAAACGCACGGCATATCTAACAATGTTTCCTATTTGATTATTTTTATTACTATCTTTATAAACGCACGGCATATCTAACAAACTTTTCCTATTTAATTATTTAATAATAAAATAGAAAACGCTTGTAAGATATGCCGTGCGTATAAAAAGATAGAAATAAAAAAATATTATTACTATCTTTAAAAACGCACGGCATATCTAACAAACGTTTCCTATTTAATTATTTTTATTACTATCTTTGTAAACGCACTGCATATCTAACAAATGTTTCCTATTTTATTATTTATTACTATATCTTAAAAATCGTGGTATATCTAATCTCTAATAATCAATAATCAATAATCATTTATTTGCATAATATGGGTGGGCATTACATTGTTGTAGTACATATAAATGTTTTTTAAAAAAGTATCACCATATTGAACCTTTCAGTATGCAAAATAATAATAAGTACAATAAGATTTTATTCTACAAAACAATCAAATTAAATGTAAAAATCAAAACTAGTAAATTAAATTAATGGTAAATTACAATATCAGTCAATATTAAATTACAATAAACAGTTAATATACCTAAATAAAAAACTAATAATGTCTTGCTATATACATATTAATATCTTTTTCTCCTTTGAGATTTATAAATAACAGTAGACATACAAAACAATAATTTTATTATTAGTTGATGTCTCTAATGTATTCATCAACCGAGTAATACGCTTTTACCAATAAAAACTCCTTCACTTTGCCTTTGAATGCAAGGAGGTTCTCAATCTCCAACAGATTCTTAGGAAGATGATTATAGACTCGAGGTGCCATACATAAAATACTTTTATTCATTAATGTTGTACTATGCTGAGGGCAATGAATCTTACGTTGATGGCGCCTACTTGTATAATTTTCATACAATCCTAAATTACTTTTGACAAATGTTACTAATTCATATATATACAAACACGAAACAGTTAGTATTCTCAAATTCTGGAAATAAGGTTTACAACTATCTAGTGGCTGGAGACAGCACATTGCCCTTATACATTTCTTTTGACATATAAATATTTGATCTATTTGAGTACAGTTACCCCAAAACAAAATGCCGTACCTTAATATTGACCCTACGTAACCATGATAAGCTGTAAGTATTGTGTCCTGATTAACTTTCTTTGTAAGTTTACGTAGTGCGTAAGATTGGCTATTCAATTTTGAACATAACATCTCAGTGTGACTATTCCAGGTTAGATTATTATCTATGTTCAGTCCCAAAAATTTTGTAGTTTCGACTTCATGGATTGAAACATCTTTATAATGAATGTCAATATTACTAACTAATGGAATTCTATTTTTAAATGTCATTATGTGGGTCTTACTTAAATTAATTTTCAAATTGTTGTATGTCAGCCATTGCATTATATCATCAAGAGTATTGTGTATGTCAGATTCCAGATTCGATTTATCCTTTCCCCTAAATACAATAGTACTATCATCAGCGAATAAAATGGTGGGATGTTTCGTTATTTTCGGAAGGTCATTTATATATACATTAAACTAATCTAATATCTATTAAACTAGTCATTAAACTAGTCTAATATCTATCTTCTTATTAATATCTCTATCAACGCAAAAAATTTACACTAAAAATTAATAAAATTTAATAAAAGCAACTAACGCACTAAACGTGCGAGCAGCAGATAACGAGCGTCATTGTTCGTTGTTTGCTTTTTTAAGTCAAGTACTTTTTAATGCATTTAATGTCAATGTAATTTTTGTCGTTTATGTACGGTCGGGGTATTTGCCGCTGGACCACCCTTAGGCGAGAATCGCTTGGCACGCGGCGCATGCGATACGTGGGCGTGCCACGTATCGCATGCGCCGCGTGCCAAGCGATTCTCGCCTAAGGGTGGTCGAGCGGCAAATACCCCGACTGTACATTGTAAAAAGCTAATAACGTTGACTGCTTAAAGTTGAAAGTGAGGTTAATTGCTTATTTTTGAAAGTTCGTTTTATTAATTGCTTATGGTTTAAACGTCCATCTCTACTCGTAAATATTCTAGATATAAATAGGTAAACTAAACCGGTTCAAAGACCTACGGAAAAGTTCTAGTTATAAATAATTATCTGTAAAGACTAGATTTTTATGTTTGACTAGAGAAATAATTACGAAATCCTTAGCACAACATAAATGACATTATATCGCAGATCTAGCACCTCACGAGGTCTTTTGTTTGATTACTGACATCAAACAAAACAGGCTAATTTCTCGCCGTTAAACCATTTCGTTTGGCGATATTTTTATGTACTTTGTAGATTTAAGTATTTTTTTTAATAAACATAATGTGAAAAAAAAATTTTTATAGTTTTACGTGAACTTTCCCTTTAGTTTTGTAATTTGTCTTCGTGGGCTTTTACCAAAACCATGGTATGCGTTACGATAGAGGGCTACATTATATATATTCTTACTTTTGCACCACACCTCCGTTTATAACCATAACTTATAACCACAAAGAAATTCTGTGTTAATAAATCCGATCATATCATCTCACATTGTCATGGTGTATAAGGGGAAATTTTCTCATGTGACAGCAATATGTCATAATGTACTATACGATGTTCACCTAGATATGAAAGTAATGCCGCAATATTACCTATTGAAGCCGTGACCACGGCTGCGTAAAATTATATTCTTGATACTTGAAATTCACTTTGCTGGTAAATTACGTGCTTGATGCTCGCATAATGTGTTACGTGGTTAGTGTAGTTATTTATTATGTATGTATGAAATGATACAAGGTATTGAGATTTATGGAATTTTGGTAAACAATTCAGGTGCAGGTTATATTTTTAAAGTTTGTTTACTGAAATATATACCTAAATGATGAATCAAGGACACTGGACAGAGAACATGTCAAACTAAGTACGAGATTAACAGGTTGCGGCCATTAGACAATAGTTAAACATTGTGAATGTATCATACTTATGTATATTGATACGCAGTACAGAGTGAAAAAGAAATGATGCCGCGGCATTGAAAGGGATTTTTCGATGCCGCGGCATCATTTTAAAGCATAGCAATTTATGTCGTATTTCTGTAACAGTACGGTTGAATTTTCAATAGTAAAAATTAAAATACTTTGCCATGCCGTCCAGGTCTGCGTTAGCCATAAGGGGTAATACGCGAGGAGCACAATACTAAAATGTCTAAAGTCCGATTTACATATCGACAAAAATAGGATGGAGATCTATTCAAATCAACTTAATCAACAACTTACTACTTAACTCGCTACTGAACTTGTCGATGTGTAATTCTGGCTTTATAGACAGTAACATGACAAACATGACAATGTGTTAACAATCTTGTATGAATCACGAAGATAAGTACAGCACGTATATTACATACAAAACTAGTAATGAGAGTTGGCAGTAAAATAACATAGATGTTAATTAATTGTTAGATAAGGTCTACAGCGGCCGTTTCCTTGCTATTAAAATAATAGAAACTTGGGTTCTTACATTTGGTTAACTTCAACTTCAGCTCACTGTTACGGTATAAATCAGAATAGTAAATGTATCAAATGCCAGTTATTAGGCTGTGTAATTAGATCTCTTCGAAGATCGATTAATTGAATTGGATTTAACAGTGTGGATTAATATTAAATTGTGAACCGCACATTATTTTTTCTTTCGACCCAGACGACCTGCAGCTTAAAAGGACCTACGACCTGGCGTCTATCTAGAGTGGCTTTCGATCCTTAGCCACGGTACATACACAAGCTTTGTCCCCGATACAGCTTAAGCATCTTATCTTTATTATTCGGCTATTTCGCCAACTATCGATATCCATATTCATCGCCTTGTACTTTCACATACTATCTCCAAAACTACAACACATTTACATCTAATACTATACATACATCCTAATCATAACAACTCATTCATGACCTGCTGTATGGACGAGTTTTTTGTAATGACAAAAGAAAATGTCTCTTCCTTCTTGTTTTCATAATTGCGCTTGCCTGCCCATTAGACGCCATTTTTGACCACGCGCCGCGGCGTCTGCCCACTTCTTCCGGTACGTGGTCTCCATTACAGAACCTTCCTACATATCATCTATCATTTCTTGAACCTACGCACCCCGCTATACTAAAAAAAAAGTATTCAATTATGTTTATCCGTTGTCTAGTACCCATAGTACAAGCTCTGCTTAGTTTGGGACTAGATGGCGTTGTGTGAAAGAGTACGGAATATTTTATTTATACTTACTTTACTTTCACCTTCCTCACATAGTAAAATCAAACTATTTATCCAACATCCTATTCGTACTCGTATCAGAATAAATTTGTTGCACAATATCAGGTAGCGACTGCAGGTGCGTGTTATTTGTGCACTGACACAGAACCGGACCGATCTATAACGTTGTATGAAGAAATGCGTGACTGGGGTCGACGCGTGCGCACCCATGTTCCGAACTTACAGGGCTGCGACTTGGCACTTTCTGATCGTGATGTTTTGAGTATAGATGATTGATTTAGTTTGTCAACTAAAAGTGGTTTTATTACATTACGAACAAAATTAAGGTAATTATGGCCAGGATTTAGGAATCAAAATGTATGGCAATGCGGAATACATGAATGCAAATTGATTATACGAAAAATGAAAGAGAAAGCAACAAAAACATAATGATTTTTATAATGTAATCGAATAACTGATTCCAATAATATGTGCAAGTGAAATTATAGGGCAATGAGATAACAACTTTTTTCTGAAGTAACCAGCGCGGTTTAGGTTTGCTCTGTCTTTGCTGACTTGTATTATCACTTACCATCAGTGATCGTTTACTTACCTACATTATTAACAAGATTAAGGTAATTATGGCTTAATCTTGTTAATTAAAATGAAAACCACACGATGATAATAATGGACTACAACTACAATACTACATTTTATTTAAAACTATTTTTTTTTAATCAAGGCAAAACATGAAATACTTATTACCTTAACTGCCAACCCTGTTACTAGGTAGTTAGGTGCGTATGCGTCGCTTGATCGCCGGTTCCCATGATGACCGTCATTGTTGCATTGTATCATCATTATGGGCAGTTTCTATACGACAGTACAATGATGTGCCCCTTGATGGTACATGGGGTCACTGGGAGAACTCTATTGTGGTTCCTTGAGTAAGTTACCGTAGAATTTGGAAAAAAGAGAGAGACTCGAAGGGGTTAATTGAAATAATCTATAATTGAAGTCCTAGGTCCATTGGCGGATATGATAATGATGATGATAATTCCAGTACGACCCTTAGTATAAGCATTGATTAAGCCTGTATCAAATATGATACACGGGTCAGGCAAAGGCAAAAGTGATTTAGGGACAAGCTGATGATGTGTGAATGTATGCGTATACTATATTACAATAATTTGTTGTCCTATTGGTTTTCTATAATGCTGGTGATGAATATGTGTAACAGGCTCGGGAAACTACAAAACTAAGAGACAACTATAGTTAGTTGTCTACTAGAAGCGATTGCATCTTTTTAAGACTATAGCATTCCTAGATTGAATTCACTTTTATCAGCTACTGCTACGTCATAAAAAAACTGTAATAATTACTTACCAATCAGTCTCAAGGGAAGACCAGCGCTAGTTTTTTAACTATCATGCTGACTTGAGACTGTTTTGCGGTAAAGTTAGTTAAAAGTTATTATGTGACTTTTTTTTGGAAATGTGTTGTTGTTTAGCTTTACTGTAAATAAATTGTTTTACTTTCTTTCTAATAAAGTTAATAATTATGTTTTGTCAACAGAACACAATGGCGACGGCTACGTCTGGTGGTTGCGTGAACAAGGCATTCGAAGGTGCCGACGATGGCTTCCAGACTATCGACCTGCGCAATGGCAGGACCGCTGAACAAGTAAACAGGACACAGGTAACACTAACTCATGTCTCGAGATGACCTTTCGTTTATCTAAGAATCTCTTCAAGGAAACATAACACCAAGACGGTTTTAGTCAGTAAGATTCTTACCATGTAGAGTTTCCGTCGCCTATCCTATTATAGCCCAAGAGATAACCTGGGTTCCTAAAAAAGATATTTTTGACACAATAGTGAGATGTTTTTAAGTGGTTTACTTAAGTAGGGTAGACCGGGTACGTTTGTAGCAGGGTACGGTAGTACCATCGCGAATATTTCAATAACTACGCATCGCACGCACATTCCCCTCCCCGCAGTCGACCCCTGTAACGCATGCCGAGTAACCGTCAATCGGCCGCGCGCGTGGCTCTACGCGGACACTTGTGGCAGAGAATAGAAACTCCCGAGCACTAAACGTAACTTTTTGATAAATTTTTAATGCCTCATAACAGCAAATCTAAGCTACATTTTCACTCAATATTGGTTTTAATCGTTTCCTAGTGTTGTTGGCTTTACATTGTTTCCTTATATGTGTAGTTTCAAATTCAAATTCAGGAGGTATTTTACTTTTTTAATAAAATGATCCTGTGGGGACGATTGTAGCACTTATGCGGGGACGGTTGTACCGGTACAACTGTCCCCGTGGTAGAATTGACCCCAGATCATTATTTCAAGAGAAAATTCAACGGATGAAGCTGTAGTATCAATGGGATACAAATCATCAAAAAAAGTGTTCACAGAAGACCAAGAGGCGACCATTGCACGTTAACTACAACGATAGGCAGATATTTACTGATTTTAATCCAATATTGAAGACTGATTAGCCAGTAGTAATAGTAAATGGTGATATTCTAGTTGGGGATAATTGTACCACGGGGACAGTCGTTCCAAATCTTTCGCCATATAAAAAGCTGTTTTGTGATTTTAGTTATTTTATGCTAATTCTAAGTACTACGAGTACAAGTGAATAGTCTGGAAGACTTAAAAAGCCTTGTTTTATAATCTTTGTCTTTATAATCTTCGTTATACTTTTTAAAGTCTAGAGAATTTCAGTTCTCTGTTTTTGATTTTTTTGTTAACAGTTATTAAGAAGTTTACTGTTTTTTGTTTGTGGTTCGCCTTAAGGCTAATTTGGTGAGGTTTTACCATTTTTAAATACATATTTTTCTAATTAAAGCACTGAGTTTTATTACTTCGAATTACTGGTACAATTGACCCAGGATCGGGGATATTTGTACCATTTCACCTGATCCTCTTGGAACCCAAATATCTAACTTTGTATGGTACTTACACGACTAAAGAAAACATAACGTTATAGCCGAATTAACTAAGTATCACGGGGTATCAACACGATTGCCCTAATACTGTCGGTAAACTCAAAATAAAATATTTAACTAAAAATGCTACATCTGTCCCCGGTCTACCCTACCTAAGTAAGTTAGTTTTTAGTTATCGAACGAATTGATATCTCTGATACAATGTTTTTTTGTAACCCAACTGGACTAAGTTTAACAATTAATTACACGTTTGGTTTACACATGGAATAAGTTATAACTTATTATTTAAAACTACACGGGTATTAACACGATTAATTGTGGTAAATATTGAACTATTTACCTTTTTATTTACGTTTTGTTTTGATAGAACATTAAATTAAAAAAAAAAGAAAAAGAAAAATCATCATATCAGCCTATAGACGCCCACTGCTGGACATGGGCCTGCTCCAAACGATTTCACCCTGCGCGGTCTTGTGCCTCAATAAATTATAATCACAACGAAATGTATAACCAAAAACAAGTGAGGCAAAAAATTCACTTTCTTCCATTACGTGCTCATTTTATAAAACATCGTCATTCAAGGTATTCAAGTGAAGATTACTTAGCAATTTTGTTAAATAACATACAAAATTCTTGTGTAAACAAATATTTTGTAAGTAAAAGCATACCTCGGAGCTCATCAGCTGTTTCTTCTCATGCAAGTCACAGTTATTTGTAGAGTGCTTTGATTAGAAAGACTTTTATCGTTTTTGTATAACGTTTAGAGATGCCAAGAACATAATATCCCATTACTGTTGCTATGTTATGGACTGAATTTATTAATGTTTATTTTATTTTTATGTTCAAAGTCCGTCACCACACGGAATGAACATTACTTAATAAGTATAATTCATCAAATGTAATGGGAAAACATATTGAGCTATTACTATTGAGCTATTACTATTGAGCTTAGCAGGAGACGGTGACAGAGTAAAGTTATTAGCTTACTACTTTTTAGCTACTACTAGTTACTAGCTACTAGCAGTTAGCTACTTTTCATGGCCATCATTTTTGGACTTTATTGCACTTTTCATCAGTTTGATACAGTTTTATTGTGAATGCTTTTTATCAGATTGACAATTTATGGGCGAATTACTGATTTCCGAATTACTGAACCTGGCACTGAGCTTGGGACTTCTTTGTGTCTGTAAGATTGATATTACAATAGCAATACAGGGAATGATCCAGTTCTCAAAAGTATTTAAAAAAAAAAAATACTGTATAGAAAACTGAGCTCATAGACTGATGTAACCTCTATTCGTTATGTGCTCAGTAAATGTTTCCGATATGTGGGTATCACTCATGTCGGTAAATATTCTTTGTGAAATGTTCGCGTAAATTGTGTTGCTTTATTCTTGGTCACGTTTGCTGCGTTTGTACACACAGCAACACATCAAGTTAAACATTTTCATTTAAAATTGTGTCTTATTTCAAGGCATTAAGGTACATGAGTGTCTAGCTTGATTAGTTGCTGTGTGTACAGAAGAGGAAGTGCCTATTAAAATAACAATTTGTAGACTACTTTAGTTTATTTATGTGGTATTATTTTAATTATTATAATAAGTAGGTATTAAAAAGGCAGGGTGTTTAAAGGGCATTTAATTTTTTTGATATTTTCAAAATGAAAAAGGCTTTGGTGTCGCCACTAAATCGTAGAGTAGGTAACGATTATTTGTGTGGTAAATATTTTATAAACTTTTATATTCTTCTATTAAGTACCTCCATCTTTCAGTGTCCATCTTTAAGTGCTTTAAGTACTTCAAAAGTTAATATTCTTAAAAATACCCACTTAGTCTGGTTTGTCTCTGGGACTGCTAAGTCTGATTTACGCCAATAACCATTAGGTGAGCCAGTTGCTCGTCTGACGCCGTTGTATCGATATGTCGCAGGGAAATGAGGAAATCAGGGATTTCACGAAATCCCTAGGGATATGACGAAATCCCATTTGTACTAGAAAAGAAATGCTCATATTTTTGTTTGTAGGTTAAAAAACACAAAAATTATATCTTCTGTGGGTTAGGTTAGGTTAGAACTGTGACCATAATGCAAGGCATTGCGACATTTACCGGGATTTCGTGATATCCCTAGTGATTTCGTGAAATCCCTGGTTTCTTCATTTCCCTGCGACAGATATACAGAAACAAGCTTATACAGAAATAGCTACCTACATATCAGGAAAATTATGTTCGCACCCATTATACCTACTGTAATTGAATATAAGCCCATCTTTAACTAAGTACTACTTATACTAAAAACGTTAAACGTGTAAAGTGCTCCTTAGCTATTCTCGATTCCCTCCAAAACCCATAAATATGGCGCGAATTTCATTATGTTCCAAATTCAAATTAGAGTCACGTCAACTTCGCACGTGCGCAGTACTGCCACGGAGTACAGATTAAAAACTAGAGTGCTCTCGAGCTCAAGGAGGTTAAATTAATTTATTAGTGTCTATACTTCCGTTTTAAATTAAGGGAGCTTTCCTGTTACATTTATACGTAAATTTCAATTACGATGGTTAAGTTCCAGTTAAGCTTTTATTGTAATACAAAAGAGCTGCTAACAATCCACGTTTAATTTAAATTATAATACTTTGTTTTTTTCTTCTTAGCTCTTATTCATTTTATACGTTAACTTATCCGTTTTCTACGAGTATACATTGACATTTACTGCATGTTGATGCATTAAAAAATTTAGCGGTGATAAGGTAGACCGTAGATTTGTATCATCACTGTTTCCGCTTAATTAATCTTCAAGCTCTCATAAATATTATGGTATAGTTTTTATAATTAAAAGTACTAATGCTTTTCTTAATTTTAACCAAGACTATCATCTTATTGTTTATATTTAAAGATCTCATCATAATCATAACAGCCCATTAATGTCCCACTGCAGGGACGGGCCTCCTCCCGGGACGGCTAATACCACGCTGGCCAGACGGATCGGTATGGGGTTTAATTTCAAGTTTTCCTTCTTTTTATTTCGTAAGGATAATATTCACGGATAGTCTCATAGTCGGTTTTTACGACACCCATTTAATAAGATGGGGTGGTGACATATTGTATTCTTACTCCTAAAGATCTATTTGTGTAATATTAATATTAATTAGCCCGTATATAGTGGTAGCTGTAAATAAAAAAAATTAAACACACAGTCACGTGAGTTTGACACCTATTAGAAACCATGGCCTCACTACATCACATGCCAAAGAATGATTCGTAGAATGAGCGATCCTACAAGTGCTGCACTGCCCATCTACATCACCGGATGCTTGAAACTTGCACAGAGATCAGTGGGATAAGGTTTTTATGTCAACCCATCGTCATTTTGTTTTTGTAGAGCTAAATCGAATTTGCAAACTTTGCATAATTTAATATAATAAACCACGTCAGTCATGTTGAATATACAAAACATTGATACAAAATCGGAAACATTACCGCATTAGGTAAGTAAGTAGGTATATTAAAATTATTTTCTAGTACCCAAAATATTAAATAACAGAACAAATTAAAAATCGTATAAAAACATTATTTTGGTTACAAAAACTTAGATAAAAATCTAAATTTAATTTACTTAATTTGGTAAGGTTGGGCACAGATATTGTATCTGTTTCTAAATCGATCTTCAACAGAGAACAAATTATACAAAAGTATTTATTTACCTAAAACCCCTACATAATTGCATGTAGCTACTAACTACTACCAGTTACTTGCAATACAATATCTTCTGAAACCCACCTTTAAAACTATTAATTCATACCCAAACAGCCCATTAAGGTCCCACTGCAGGGATGGGCCTCCTCCCGTGACGGAGGGATACTAAAACATAATATACATCAATGTTCCTATGTTTATAAGCTGTGGAGTTCTCCTGCAGCCCTCAGTATAACGCGAGGGCTGATACCGCCCACCTGTACCGCTCGTGCTAAGAACGCGCGGGAAACTTTACTCGAAGTATTACGAAGTGTGTTCGGAATGATTCGGAGTTTTTGAAAAAGGATTGTTTAGAAAATATATTGGAATTTTGTGATTAAAATGGTAAATAATTAGTTAATAATAAAGAATTTTAAAGTTAAGTTCTTTACATGTTAGTTATAAATGTTAAAAAAATATATTTGATAGGTAAGTATTAAATACTTTAGACAAAAAAAAGCAATTCATCTGTATAACAACAACAATACGAATTACTTGGTTGAAGTTAAACTTATACTTGTAGCTAATGCAAGAGCAGATTTGACCTTATACGCTGATAATATTATAAAAGCACCTATTAAGGTGCTTTCATAAAAGAAACTTATCCTACGCAGGCTGCACATGGCTTTTACAAAATTCATGAAATTAGAGGCACCAACTATTCGTATTCCGCCACCTGAATAACTTGCAGTAATTAAATAACATTTTTTAAGGTTTAAAATAATATCGCAAAATTTTATATCAAAGAATACCTGTCAAATCAAAGAATCTTTATCCTAATTTCAGAAATATATTTAATTTATTTTATTTCGAAATCTAGGCTTCAACAATTTTAGCAAATATAAAAAAAATGCTTGATGTAAATAGTTCCATTCTTTACATTTAATTATCCTCAGTCTAAACCGACTTCCAATCTTAGACAAAAAAGTGAACAAATCAAAATATTTAAAATAATGTCCTACCTATTAAATGTACCTGTAAACATCACAACTTAATTTATAATATGGCGAAGTTATATAATTTTTATTATTTTATAAATAAAAAATATTTTTTATTGTATTTTAGATTAAAATATAAAAAAATAATAACATTTAATTTTTTCACAGGGCTTCGGAGAAGTGTATGTTGTCTCTCAAAAAAAAAATAAGCTATGGCTTTATATTTTTTTAAAGAAATTATTCCTTTTTAATTTATAAGTATAAGATAAAACCCAGACTATATTTATTTTATAGGGCTTTGCAGAAAAAGAATGTATTTTTTTAATATTCGTGACGATACAGCTACCTTGATAATAAGTATAACTTGTATTAAGTTAGCCAAACATCTTAGAACCTTATTTAATCCTACAAGTACTTAGATGTAGATACAGATAGGTCAACAACCTGTCCTCCTACGATATCATATATCATTATGTAATGTCAAGGTAACTAATATAAGACATAATAATATGACTAATGCTATGCTTTACATCCGTTTAGTGGCTAACAAAGTCAATTTGTAACATCGAATTTGGTGTTTAGCTTGCGACATAACCTACTCATTAAAGCCTCTTTTATTTTAGTCAAAAAATCTCGCTAAACAGTGATTAAATTTAAGAGGCGTTTATAAGTAATGTTTAATAGAATACGTCGCTAATGGACGTCAGCAATGCTAAAGCACAGACGAGCTATGTGGGCGAGCTAATGATGCTATATTAGATACATATCGTTAAGCCTCATAGACCTGTGATTACACTTGCTACTTAATACTAATTACTTACTATTAATAAATACCCTTCTACGTAACACAGTAACATTTTCACACTACTGCTGGGAGGTGGTATTATTATACCACCAAGTCATAATTTTCCAAGCGAAAATAGCAAAATAAATTTAGGCAGTAATTTTCAACGTCTTATTTGTGCAATACAAAAATGATTACTCTCTTTGTAACTGTTAATTTCATGCCTATTATAAATCCCTACGTCACAGGCCATCTTTAGTGCGGAAAGTTAAATAAAAAAGGACAAATATAGTAGTATAGTGTACCTATCTATTATGCCCGATTTACACATCGACAAGTACAGTAGCGAGTTAACTTGCATCATTGGCGAGTTAAGTCACTTTTTGCGTGTGGACGGCAAAAGCGAGTTAAGTAGTAAGTTGCCGATCAAGTTGTTTTGAATACAGCTCGATTCTATTTTTCGGCGAGTTAAGAACGAAGTAGCCCCCTCTCTCGCGTCTCCCTCACCCCGCCGGCTCGGCGCTCGCAGCGCCCGCCGTGTAGACGGGCGAGTTTAGTACAGTTCACAAGTTCTAATGTCGTATTTATTTTTATTTTTGTCTGTTTTTCTATGTATAATGTGTATCTATTTATAAAAGTATTTAAGTATATTTATGCGTTGTATATTACACATAGTACAAGCTCTGGTTAGTTTGGTACTAGATGGCGTTGTGTGAAAGTGTGAGGAATATTTATTTTTTTATTATTCTAAGTATACTTTTTATTAAAATTTCATTTTTAATGTGTTGCATGTTCAGTGTTAATACTATTTCTCGTATAATAGCGCGTAAATTGGTATTCAATTGTTCAATGTCCATTTGATCGCTTAAAATAAACGTAAACAATCTCAGCCGAGGCACGCCCGACGCGACTAGTCTTCGTCTCTGTTTGGCAACTTATGAGCTGTACTCGCCTACGTGTGAACTGTACTTACTACTTATTACTTACTACGTAACTGTCTATTTTTTTAACTCGCCACTGTACTTGTCGATGTGTAAATCGGGCATTAGTTATACTTACCCAATGTCGTAAAATGGAGACAAAAATAGTTTATTTTGCATTAATAATAATATATTTAGAGCGGATATCTAACGGTTTTACAAATTTCCATAATGAAACTAGACCTATAGATAAAACCTGATTCTCAACCAAACGGTTATCTTGTTCTAAAATTAAATATATTTATAACAGTTCTCTATCAGATTGGAAACACTAATATACATAATTAACAATAATTTTCTATTTTAAGAAACCGCTAAAATAGAGCATTGATACCGATAGTAATATGCACATTTCGTTCATTTGGATAATTTTACACAGAATTTCCATATTTTATTGAAAAAAATGTAAGCCAATTTTAAGAAAATATGTATTGAATCACCTTGGTAGATAAACCCCTTTCAACACGAGTAATGTTTTTTTAATTGGTCAATAAATTACTCACTTACCCCCTTACTCATAAAGTCTCTAAAATTTAATCACTGTTTAGCGAGATTTTTATTAGCAAAACCAACCTTATGCCAAACAAAACCGTAAGAATTTAAGCTAATCAATTGACTAAAATTTAAGTTGCGTTTATGAGGAAGGGGGTTAGTAATAAGCATAAATAATCACTAAAAGAAATATAACCACCAGTGCACAGCAGTTGGGTATACAGCACTACTTTAGGCATTGAGGCAGTCCCAATTCTTCACGTTGTATAATGTTATAACCTTTTACTTGAACTCTATGCATAAGTATACACATAGAATACTCGTGATTTTGAATTGATTTTACGTAAGTAAGTCATTGAACTTGTACAATTCATAGAACTGACCGATAAAACAAATATAAAGCTAGTTTAAGTACAGCTAACGATAATGACTGTTTTTTTTAAAAGCTCATTAGATGTTTTAAATCAATAATATGACAACTACAGGTACTAATATGAACTGGGTAAGTGTTTACTTAGTAAAAAGAAGGTGATATTTTAAACTAATACTATTATTTGCTCGCGAATCAGCCCACGTTGATGTCGTTTTTGGGATAGAAAGCCTGTATGTTAATCCAACGTGCCAACTACCTTCAAACGAAATTTAATCTTAATCAGTCCAGCTGTTTAGGAGTGATTAAGTAACAGACATCCTTCCATACATACAAACTATCGCGTTTATAATATTTATAAGGTTTTTTTATGTAATTGACATGCTAGCCGATTTAAAATTAATGTGACAAGGTTACAAACCCAAATGTGACTCTGTTACGCCTTCAAAGACAATGAGCCGTTTACTGTGTATAAGGTGACTGTGACTGTACTGTACTTACAAACACTGCGGAACCGCTTACGTCAATTATTTTTGGTCCTGATTTCTGTGGTCCTGAGTTATCTTTAACGGACGAAAAGCAAACTTAATGTCAATAAACCATCTCTATTTCTATTTAATTTTACGATGCACTATAATGATTCATCTATACTAATATTATATAACCTCTGGATCTACTGAACCGATTTTAAAAATTCTTTCTGTGTTGAATAGTCCATTTATTGGGGAGTGTCATAGGCTATATAGTATCACGCTATGACTAATAGGAGTGGAGCGGTAATGAAATATGTTTATAAAAGTGACGCGGTTTTTTAAGCGGCCTAACGAAGTGGGCACGGGTCAGCTAGTCTTAGATAAATTACTACTGAAACTGCTTGCTCATTACTTTAAATAAGTATTCTTTAAAGTTCAACGACATTATTATCGGACCGTACATTTCATAAGAAATATTCCTATAGACTTAACAATTGTAAATTTTCTTTGGTTCAGTAAAACAAACTCGGATTAGGGGGAAGTTGTCAATTCCATCTTAAAGCTGTCAAAACAATGAGTTGAAATACAAAAATAAAAGACATTTTTAAAGTGAAATATTAATATTTTAAAAATCATTTTGACAAGTTCAAGATACCATTCGGAAACTTTTATGGAATCTGACTCTGAGTTTACTCAAACTCTGAGTTTGTCAATTCGATAAAAGTCTGAGTCTCAGACTAAGGTCACTGGTTACTAATCCTAAATATACTAATTAGATTCAAAGCCGATTTATGAATCTAGAATGTTCCCTCACACAACATATGAGTTCACAAAGTGCAGGATATAAGTTGTTGTCAAACTCATTGTTGGTCTACGAGTCTTTTGTATGGCCGTATACCATTGATCATGCACGTGATGTGTTAAAGAGAGGAATGGTTTAGATTTTATATAGTATGTAGAGATTAGAATTAAGGAATGACTGGGGGGCTATTGAATAGCTCACATCACGTTTTAAGTTTAACTTATAACTTTGCTGTTTTGGTCACGCAAATATGCCTTCTAGTCTAAAGCTAAGCAGAGTTTGTACTTGTTAGAAACAGTTATAGATAGATAATGATTTTATATAAATTCTTACGTACATAAATATTATAGTAAACAATTGAATTATGATAGTGTGCCGAAAGATTTGCATTGAGCAGGAATCAAGCCCTTACATCATATCAGCTTATGGACGCGACTGCTAGACATAGGCGTTCTCCAAATATTTGACCAAGACCTTTGCGTATCAATAATGTGTATTACTACGCCACACGACTGTCAATTGTATATTATAGTCATTAGAAAAAGGGCCAATGGTTGATTGAATACCTCGGGTGGTTTTTGTTTTTTAAGCAAAGTAATATGTAGGTATTAGCGTTGTCATAGTATATTGATTCTGGCACTCATGTGATTAGTACAGTCAAATAAGGCTTAATTAGGGGCAAACCTCGGAATGGAAGCGAATAAGCTGTAAATTTGCATAAACCTTTGTTTTGGTGTACTAATGACTGGTAGAAAAGTCTCATATGATCACGTGTCTGCGTCATAAGTTATTCAAGGTCAAAGGTCACGAAAATCAGTTTTTTCCCATTATCTAAAATCCTTTCTTAGCGGAAGCCTACATTATATCATCTACCTGCATACCAAAATTCAGCCAGATTTGTCCAGTGGTTTAGGCTGTGCGTTGATCAGAGGCGGTGCGGAAATCTTCTATTTCTATAAAACTCAAAGGTGACCGACATAGTTATCTATCAACGCACAGCCCAAACCACTGGACAGATCTGGCTGAATTTTGGCATGCAGGTAGATGATATAACGTAGGCATCCGCTAAGAAAGGATTTTGATAAATTCTACCCCTAAAGGGATAAGATAGGGGATGGAAGTTTGTATGTAACTTTGTCAATTTCAAACCGATTAGGCTGAGACCAAGCATGCATATGCTACTATATATTGAAATAAGCCTTATTTTTCATAATATTTATAAACGCGAGCGAAATCACGGGAAAAAGCTAGTGTGTGCATATAGTCGAAAATACGACTTTCCTGCGCTCTAAAGTCACGATATCTTGAAAGCGATGCTTTCTAGGAGAAAAGTGTTCAGACATTTTTTGTAGACAGTTTTATGATCTACAATATTTATAATGACGTTAAATGCGTATTTCCCATAGAAAACGAGATAATGGGAAAAAACTGATTTTCGTGACCTTTGACCTTGAATAACTTATGACGCAGACACGTGATCATATGAGACTTTTCTACCAGTCATTAGTACACCAAAACAAAGGTTTATGCAAATTTACAGCTTATTCGCTTCCATTCCGAGGTTGAATGCTTATTTTACTGGAGTAGATTGACAGTAGTTGGCTGACAGTAGTTGGATGCCAATGTGGCCAGTGTTAAAAATTGTAATGTCTTGTTGGGCTACATGGCTTTTAAATAGTGTTAAGTGTAATATTAAGTTTAAGGTAAAGTTAGTTTTATTGTTGTTTAGTATTGTTAGTATATTATAGTTGTTAGTTTAGTTGTTAGTTTAATTATGCAGGTGGAGGAAATAAATTAAAAAAAAAAAAGCTTATTGTTAAAATAGAGGAACTTATTGCTCAATTTTTAAACATCAGTGCACAAAAAATGGGCCTTCTGAAAATCAGTGTCTGACGAAAGTCAGACAATATGCTGAGAAGGTTCCTTTTTGTGTACACTTCTCCAGAACAGATGCTTAGTAAAATTAATTGCAGTGTATTTATGTGTTACTAAATTAAATTGTATGTGTTTTTGGAGATTGTACATAAATAAAGTATTTTGTTTGTTTGTTTGTTTGTTTGTTTGTTTGTTAGATATTTCATTAATGAAACAACACAGGCAATTTTCTTCCTTCCTCTTCCTTATCGTTTTCCAGCCATTATCCTTTCAGCACCTACTCCAACACATCAACATCCATCTTCTTAATTCAGTTATAATCACCACCAGTGACCTTCCATTTTGGTTCTCATGTTTTCTATCGCAGTCTTTATTAAAATATTTTCCTTCATTCGCTGAAGAATTAACTCTCTTTTATATGACGCTTTCCAAAATTTAAGTATTTATAGACATAATATTAGAGAACATTCTCACATAAGATATTTATGTCACTTGCTATTAATAAGAGATATAAAAAAAGATACAATAAGTACACTAATATAATACGGAAGATTGTGGGCGTATGTGATTACGACAAGAATTCGCTGCTTGAATCACCTCGACAAGTGGATATGGTTACTCATTTATATGATTTGTTGTTTTTTTTCTTTTTTGTTTTTTGCAATAACTTATTAGTTTCGTAAGAAGTTGTCATTTATAATGAATCCTAGATACCCAAACAGAAATAGACAAGAAATAATTTCGTAGCGGGACTGCAGCATGACCGAAAGAGTTCAGGACTAACCATCGATAATTTTTTGATCTATATTTACGTTATTTTGTATCGATCTCTACAATACACAATAAAAGTAGGTACCAGTGCCACTAACACTGGTTTATATACACAAACCAAAGTTGTCAACCAGTTGGTTTGACCAATTCAAGCGCAACTGTCGATCATAGGTATGAAAAATGAATTACATACACGAATATTTTAATTTCTTTTGTACTGAGGATCATGCTCTGTATCGCAGGGATTTTCGCAAAGACGAAACTAAAGAACACAGTACAACTGCGCTACAAAATTTGTTTAAATCAAGACAATTATGTGTCCCACAAATAATTATGTTGCGTGGGATTCAAATCCGATACGATTAGTTAAGAATGATTTAAGGGTCCATAAAAGATATTGTATGAAGTCATATTAAAATATAATGTAGGTAATCAAATAAATCACTTTCTTTAAATAAATTCTATGAGACAGACGGAAACGTCCACTTAATACAGTAATTGTATTACTATTCATCTTATAGCGTAGTAAATGTCATACAAGGAGGAATAAGGTGTTCTTCAGCGATTATATCAAGTTTTTTATTCCCTCGCATAGTAACATAAAAAAAGCTTAATTAAAGAGGAATTTAAAAAGCTTAAATTTAATTTTGATGTAATTTGACTTTCTCGGTGGCATAGCCGTAGTGTATGCTGCTGCCTTGCGCAAGGGTCTAGGTTTCGAATCCATACTTCATTACGGCACTTATTAGCGGCACTTATAGTTCTTAACCCTCCTTCAAAAGAGGTTACTCATCCCTGCAAGGGAGCATTAAATGACTGATAAAAAAAAAAGTATTAAATATGTGCAATATATAAAGTTTGGAGTTACTATATTTTGTTAACAAGAATATTCTCTTACAGACTGAACCGGAGACAGGATCTTCACCAGCGACTCGCGCCGCAGCCAGAGAAGAGAACGCACTACGGTGTGGCTGGGGGATATTCAGACCCACGTGGCTACAGAGGTTTAGAACTGCTAAATGGGCACTCTTCTGGTTATGCTGGGCAGGGGCCATACAAGGTAAGATTCTATATATGCCTTATTGCTTTTACAATTATTTTGGAGATTTGTGTTACAACCTCGGCAGCGCGACGGTAGCTCCAAGCGGCTGCCGTGCACGAGATCGCGGGATTGATTCCCAGGCAGGAAAATTTTTGTGCGATCTACAAATTTTGTCTTGAGTCTGGATGTTCTTGGTTCCGTTAAATTTAAGAGGGCATGATCCAAGAAACTTACATAAATATACTCTTCCAACTTGTTTTCATATAAAGGTTGTTAAGAGGGCAATTAAAACTACTCGGAATATTAATCCTGCGCGTACAGTGTCGCGGGAACTAGCTTGTATCATCATACACGATACAATTTGCTGTACCACTTGGAAAAACAACATCTGATATTCTCGCGTTTCACAATATTAATACAAAGATATAATGGTTTAACAAGAGTATCAGTTGTGAACCCTGTCTGGCACAGCAACGTGTAGGAGAGAGGATGAAGGATGCTTATAGTAAATAATAACCATCAGAAAATACTGTATCTGTCTGATCTATATCTAAGAATAAAGGTTTACTTTTCAAACTAAAGCCCGACTTACACATCGACAAGTACAGTAGCGAGTTAAGTAGTAAATTGTTTATTAAGTTGATTTAAGCGGGTAACTGAACCGTAAGTATAGGCAGCATATTTTTTCCGCCTATACTTCTTGTATATTAATCACATTAATGACGGAAAGCATTTACCTTCACCCAACAAGCCTCGTTATTCTAATAGAACACACGGCGTTATCATAAACTTCGAAGCTATAAACTCAGAAAAAAAAAGAAAAAATTCGCAAACTTTATAAAAACAAGAAAGTTTGCAAGAAACATTATAAATAACATTTATGTATGCAGGGACGTATTATGTCAGGTCCATTACTTACGGCAGATGTTTGTATAAAGGGTCTGACAAAAACATTGCTTCGAACTGTCATTACTTGTTTATGGTATCGACTTGACAGATTGGCGGCAGTGTCAGTGTTATGAAACAATGTGAATTGACTTGACCGACCAAAAATATAATTTAGCATAATAGACATTTTAGGTACACTGCAAGCCATAGGCCTACTTTTAATTTTTTCTAGTTTACGCTGTCCTGTGCCTCCCTCGTCGATCGGCAAGCAAGTATTACCTACTTTAGCTAAGCCGCGCTCCCAGATACACAAGCTGTTATGTCCCATAGCCCCGTATTGACACTAGCTGGTGTACCCTTCCACTTGAAACGTAATACTTATACTATACTATACTACAATACTTTACCTCTTGAAGCTATGGTCGAACTAGGCGGTCTCCTGCTGCAGCAGACTGAGAATTATATTATGTATGCAAATATTGCAACTGGTATTGGTAATCATTAATACTTACTCTCTACTTACCATTAATCAGAGTAGAGTTACTGTTTATAATTAAAAAAACTATAAAATAAAGAGTATAATCATAAGTTCTGCTTTCTTAACGCATTGTGTGCAAATACCAATTTGCTTAACAGGGTTCTAGTTCATTAGTTATGCTGATTTGTTCCATTAGCATGTTATCATAATCGAAGTCGTAAAAATAGCATCTCACATGCTAATGAAATTACCGTTAGTATGATTGTACATTGTATAACGTAAATGAAGTAGATTACACGGACATATTGATTTTTTTATTACTGGTAATTATCTTTTTAATTAAAATTCTTTATGTATTCATCTAACCTCGGGGTTAAATGATCAGGTAGACCGGAACTCTTCTTGGGTGTTCAAGTGAGAATTACAGGATAGGATTTTGTCCTATAGAGGTCGTATAGTGTCAGTACTAGGTGTCGTATAGAGGATTTATTGAGTGAACACCATAGCATCATGAAATCTCTCCTACCTCACCTCAACAAAGCCTTGTCAAGCTAGGTATGACTGGTAACCCTCGTTTAAAATAATAGTTGATCATCATCATAACAGCGTTTGGTGCTTATTTTCTACTAGATATGGCTAGTAAGCGTTGTCGTTAAGTCACCTTTTACGATTCCCATAAGATGAAATGGAATGATCACAAGCTGTATTATTAGTCACTCACCACACAGAGAGAGCTACAATTAATAATACCTACTATATAAATATCAAAATGTCAGGGTCTAGTGCTCACCCCAGTAATAATATTCTAGAACTATAATAATGTAAAAGCAAAAAAATAACAAGGCTTCATTACACCCACAAACGTACGGGGAAAGGGTTAATGAAATAATAAAAATACATTAAGTAATATATAAAAACAGCAAGTTTACCCACCGGGGAGGATAACTAGATTTATACGGCGATTCACCCACAATATTAACTGTGTGGTACAAATGATTATGCTTTAGCGAGTTTAAAACACGTGTTAGAATAGCAGTTATGTCATTTTAGCGAGAGGGTAATAGCACTGCTGTAGTGAGGGGTAGTATGCAAATAATAATATGTTTAGATGTAAAATTACAGGAACTACCGAAATTACAGGGTACTGGTAAACTACTTTGTACTTAGAAATATAGAGCCACTTTATACGTTGTTAGAAAGGATAAGTTTCTTCTCTATTTGGTATAGACCAGCGTATTTCGGTTTTCCCTACGTGCCACGTTAGAAATGAATAGATCCAGAAAATAACTACTAAAGTAACAGATATGGCAGTTGAGACGTAGCGCTCAGAACCGATAGCCGCTGGGATAAAAGGGATCTAGAAGTGTGATCACACACTGGAAGAACCCACGACACGGTGACGTAGATCCACGTTTTGGTCATCGCTGAATATTTTTTTAAAGCGAAATTGTTTTATAAATTAAACAAAATTTCATTAGATTTAAATCTAATACATCTAACGCTATGCGTTTACAACTTGTCCCACAATATCATTGTGAAAACACTCTATAACGACAGGGTAAAAAGCCGACCGTAATGTCTGTTCACTAGAAGCGATAATGTTCTTACTTAACTAAACAAACCACATTTTCATTTTACCGAGAATAGCTCTACCAACATACTAAAACTAATTACTGAGAAAAGTAAGGATAGAAATAGGAAACATTTGGTGTACTGTCTGTACTATGTAACTAGTGAATTATCTGAGGGATTGAGCATGGCGAGAGAGGGACAGCGATTTATGGCAGCATTTTGACTCAAAATAAACTTTTTGATACATTAAACACTACAATCTGTCTGTTTCGTGCTTGATGGTCAAAATTGATAAGAAAAAAGGCAGCAGATGAAAGTCATGAAATGTGGCTTCATTTCGTTGTGCTGAACAGAAGTATCACAACCCTATCACATTTCAATAGTATAAAGGTTAGAAAAAACAGCGATAGCCATCACCCATCTTACCAAAATCGCGCATAAAACTTAGTCTTATATCAAAAAAAGAAAATAAAATACACTTTTAATATTTACACAAAAAAACCTGGTAAAACAAAATGGAATAGGCATTCAAAAGCCATTATGGTAGAACATGACTCCCGTACTCACTATATCTAACAAACAAAACATACGTATACAGTTACTGGATACGACATTGTATTGAATTTTGAGGTCATAATATTATATTTCGTCTATTTTTGGTTGAAATACTATATAGCCTGACAAAGGCGTGTCAAAAGTGTATTCTTTTTGTATATAAAAGCAGATATTGTCTCCACGGAAACAAAAAAGAAATCTTCACATAAAATCTTCACCAATTAACGACCTCTGTGGCGTAGTGGTTATTCAACATGACTGCTACGCAGAGGTCTCGGGTTCTATTCCCGCTCAATGCAAATCTTTGTGTGCATAAACATGATTGTTTGCATTGGTCTGGGTGTTTTCTATATATAATAAGTATGTATTTACAAAAAAAAAGTATTTATGTATGTTTATCCGTTGTCTAGTACCTTAGTACAAGCTCTGCTTAGTTTGGGACTAGATGGCGTTGAAATTAACGAACACAAAGTACATCCAATCATTTATTTCTAACACAAATAATTGTCTTACGTGGTGTTCGAACCCACGACTTCATGCACGGCAACTGCTTTCCTAACCACTTAGCTATAATAAGCAGAACAACATTAGGCTCTTAATTAATTTATTTATTTGGAGATCCAGTAATTGTTACATATAAGTACATATTTTAAATACAACAAAAAAAGCACAGTAATAAAACAAATGATGTGATTCACTCTTAATCTAAAAATACATTTTAATTTAAATAGCTAAAGTAAAACGTATACCTATTTCTGCAATTCACATCCAGTATTTTTATAACTCTTGTACAAAAACTTAGTTTCCCATAAATCTGCATTAAGTCCCGCATGACGGTGTGCACGAGGAGTTATGGCGCGCCACTACCACCAACAGGTGTACACCGTGCCTTTTAATATAACCACATAAACATTTTTGATGTTTTGCTTATGTTCGCTGCATTTTTTGTTAATATGAAAACGTTGAGCAGATTGTTTTTACTCGTTGCTTGGTAGGAAATAAAGAAACTCTAACTTATAAAGTTTTCATCTATCGAATATCTAAGTTTTTTATCCAACGTTTCCACTTAAGATCCTGGCTTAGGGCTGTCGTATTAAGCGCTAATGTTAGTCCTAATCTAAGAAGAGAATAGGATGTAAACGATTTTGTCTTTATAGTCAAAATCCTTTACATCCTATTCCTATAATTTAAAGATTTTACAGCATAGAAAAGCAGTTATTCTTTTTCTGAGAGTTCAAATTAAATTAAGACTTATATTACTCAGAGGCTAAAATAAATGTCCTTTTCTCCGCTTTACAAAAAAATATCAACGCTAGACCTTTCTCAGGTCATCGAGAAATTGACGTAGAGTTTGCACACTATGCGTCTTCTAGTTCAGGTTGGCCATTCCAAAGCCTTTCTTCCCCGATTATCAGTTATTCCATAGATATTATTTACCATACCCATTACTTACCACTTTAATATGGAAATCCTAAATGAAACAATTTATCATACTTTATTATTATTTTTTCATTAAATTTTCACTGTAAAATAATAGCAATATTGCAGAAAGTAATCTTATTAAGTGGTCGCAATAAATGTAAATTCCGTTTCTCCCCCTCCTTCTCCCCTATATCTGTTAGTTAAGGTATTAAACGCGCCCCGGGACGGTTATGTTTTATAAACCGATGATTTGTTGTTATCTAGGGGGACTGAGACTAGAGGTGGGTGATATTATTTATTTTTAAACGAGGGCTATTTTTATATTAATTTTACTTCTTCGCTTACAAATTCACCCGTTGTCTTGTCTTGGACTTTACTTTGTGTATGCTTCTAAAGTAATTAGTAGTCATTTGGTCTTTATTTTAAAGTATGCTAGGTATTTCTGTAAGTATAAAACTTATGTATATATAATATTATATTTACAAACTAAAATTGAGAACTAAAAAAGTGTAATAATCGATGAAACACTCTGGTTATGCATATTTTTAACTAGAAAAATAACTTAAAATTAATTTTACTTTTATTACTTACAACATTCACAGCAATAAATGTTATAAAAAACGAACAAATCACGTGCAACTAACTCCGTATCAGTAGAGGTAATAAATAAAATGATGCCTCCTCTATTCCTAGACGAAGTAGAAAACTTTTCAAAGTAAAAGCAATAAAAATGTCTAAAGTTAAACGTAGAGCGGTGGGTACACCTGTTGTAGAACAACTACCTACTGTTTATGTACAGACAAACTTTTATATAAGTATTATATTGAGTGTTTTCATGAGAATTTAACATACATTTGAACCATTACAAAAATGCAGTTTGAGCTTTTGATATTTTAGCTTTATTTTAGTAACGAATAAAAATCAATCGTTCTTTTTTTTTGTTTTTGCTTAGTAAAGCTCTACTAAGCTTTCAGATAAGTTAGAGTTAAGAGATTTTTTTTCGCCTGGACCACTAGCAGTCGGTAACTTAGAAAAAAAAATCATAAAATCTACAATATAAAAAGAAATAGTATATAGTCATGACTATACTGGTTATATCAGACTTGTACTGATTATTTTTGCCTTTGGTGTTTGTTGCCTTGAAAAGGCTATAAGACAGACGTTTATATGAGAGACTTAAGAGAGAGAGAGAGAGTACTAAACGCCTTGGGTTTTACTATTATAATATTAAATGCTCTGCTTACCTAGTAACTTTCTACTTCATTCACACTAGACGTCTCGGCGCGTCGTAGTGTGAATTACTATGGAAAAATTGCGTGAAAACCTAGCTTAAATAATTTAAAAAGTATTTATTAATCTACAGCATAAGCGTAAGAAGTCAGAAAAAACAGTACACAATTTAGGAACTCCCTATGTCCCTACTATCATCCTGTTTGTTAAAAAGTTATAATTAGCGGCACTTTAATATGACAGAATCATTTAACACCTCCATGACTCTACATGTTCCTGCCACAAACTGAATAATGTAAGACATTAATCAAAACTTCCTACATTTACACACGTTAATTACTTGACAGCTACGCGACGAATTAATTATAAAACTTTATAACTGGCTGACGACATTATAAAGATATTTTTAATTTTTCCTTTTTGGTGTCTTTAGTGGGGTGCATTTGATTTTTACATTTGTGTGTTCCCTTTTTGAATTAGGAATTGTCAAGATTGATTTATGATTGGATATTTGATTACTAATCTATTTATGAAAATTGCATGTGTTAATAATTCTGAGCAGTACAATAAAAAAAATGCAATGTTGTAATAAGTGTATAAACTATATACCTACATATAATTATATTTTGGATAAACTTTCTTGTTTATTTTTTTTCCCTACTTGTATAAGGAAATAATATAAATTGATTGTTAAATTGAATATTACACTACGCTGTTCAAAAACCTAGATTTCTTACTGCCATAAAATCATATAATCTAATTAATTAATTGATCACAAGTTATATTCTTTATTTCCTTCTACGACATGTAAAACATGCATTTAATAAACCGTCTTAAATACAACTAAGTGAAGCATAAGTTAAAGTGAAGCCAAGTAATTTATCAGGAGACAGGTGTTGGCTAATTTAGCGTTTAAACTTAGGTACAAACTTGCAGTAATAAGTCGAAAACTTAATGTTTCGCCGAGAGCTGGGAAACTTAAGTGTAGTGATGGAATGCAATACTGTAGGTACAGGTGAAGTGGTTAATAGGCAATGAGTATGGTGGAAACATTTAGGAACTGTTTAGTTTATATTACACTAATGAAAATAAAATAAATGCAAGTCAAGGTAAATTTAAATAAAGAATATCTCTTCTGTTTACCGCATTGTTAAATCAAGTGTCAATACTGTCATTTTAGTTCCTGAAAATGATAGTTTTCACCCTTGATTAGTTGATTTTTACTTGATCAGTCATTCGGAAACCGAGGGATAGTGTACAACATATTTTTCTTCACACAGCCTCAAAAGTTTCGTTTAATCCGACCACTGCTAAGCAGAGCCTTTAGGTACTGTATATATGCCGGATATGGATACTAAGTACATAACTAATAAACGTCGTTATTTAAATCCTTTTTTTTGTGTAAATACATAGGGTTAAATAGACATTTTTGACTGTTTCAACACAATCTTTATACTTCCACCGGGGGATTGAACCTGAGACTTTTATGACACTCAGACACACTATCCATCACACCACCAAGTTGACATAACAATACCTAATAACTTTCTAAGCAATATAATCCATGACAAGAGAAGAAAGTTAATCTAATACTTTTCCAGGTATTACTTTACGACATTTATTAAGTACAGAACTATTTCGTAACTAATATAGAGAGGGGGGTGAATAAAGTGATATCATATGTAGGCAGTGATACGTGAAAATGTGAGTTACGAGTTACTTTGCCAAGTTCTATGTATATACTGCTGTTTTTGTTACAAATGTTGTGACAAGCTGATTGTCTGTTGGTTGATGGATCTATAACAGAAATAAGTAGTTTCATTCTAAAAATTAGTTTTTATGAAAAATTAGTACCTACTCTGTTGTGTTATAATGTCGAAATTGTAAATGTAGAAAGTAAATGCGAAAATTGTATAAAAACTGTGCTTATATTTGCTCATGGGGGACTCGCCAGCGACCTAGACCAATAAATAAGCTGCGAATGGAAACCACAGGACCATGCCTTATTGTTGGCATGCGACCTGAACAGGCATGGGGGGATATCTCCAGGTCTTCAGGAGGTTACGTCGTGAAGCTCCAAGCACCGAAAGTCAGTCGAGTCTCAAACATACTGTACTGATTGACTTGCCAGACCGGCAAGAACATTTAGACTGTCAAGGCTTTCTAGACCGGCAACGTGATGACGACGGAATGAAGTTTTGCTTCGACTACCATCCCTTGCCTTCATT
Source organism: Schrankia costaestrigalis (assembly GCA_905475405.1). Taxonomy (NCBI): domain Eukaryota; kingdom Metazoa; phylum Arthropoda; class Insecta; order Lepidoptera; family Erebidae; genus Schrankia; species Schrankia costaestrigalis. Next base: position 1,409,196 of record FR997827.1, read on the forward strand.
TTTTTATTGTATTTGTGTTTTCCATCATATACGATACGATCAAATTAGCGTGTCTTCTATACTAATATTATAAAGAGGTAAAGTTTGTGTGTTTGTGACGTTGTAGGGGGTAATCTCTGGATCTACTGAAGCGATTTAAAAAATTCTTCCTGTGTTGAATAGTCCATTTATCGGGGAGTGTCATAGGCTATATATTATCACGCTATGACTAATAGAAGTGGAGCAGTAATGAAATATGTATAAGTATGTATGTATGTTTAAAAAAGGGACGCGTTTTTTTCGCCGCCTGACGAAGTGATAAAATTATGTTAAAAATACTACAGTGAATTAAGTTTATTTACAAATCTTTCCTATGATTTATACCAGGTGGTAGCAAAATAATTGGTTTGGTCTACAGGTATGATATGAATGTATAGAGGATGGTGTGCTAGTAATCGAGATCAGCGAACCGTATCGTGCTGGGGGTGCACTGGGAGCAACTACGAGGAACTTGTTGTTTCACTAAGTTTAAGTGGATGGAAAAATGTTTATTATACTTTCCCTTCGTTGTAAACAAACAAATTTTAATGTTTTACTGTTATGTTGTAGTAGAGCTCTGATTTAAAAGTTTTTACTACTTACTTACTTTGATTTTAAGGACAAATTCTAAATTTTATTTCGTTATTAGCTGCTTTTTCCACATTACTATGGCATAACTTAAGTTGAAATTTAAATGTTCTAAAAGTTGAATGATACGGCTCTGGAACTTATTTTACATGGTTTTGTTTACATTTTCTTGTACAATAATCTTGATAAAACGAAAAGTTAGTTCTTTATTAGTATACCTCTGAGACGGCTTTGCTGTCTTTATGCTGCTTATAAAAAAATCCTTAGACCAACTCAGCAAACCTATTATTCTGCGTAGCACTAGTATAGTTTCTGCAAAAGTAGTAATATATGTTCTTCTTTCATAAGAAGGAATAACTTTATAACGTTAATGCAAAATTTATAACCCAGTTTGAGCCCAGTACACTACATTCCTAACGTGTAGTGGTTGTGTATCGAGTTGGCGACACAAACAGTTTAAAACGTCGGACACAGGCGACCCGCGCTGCCAGCTAATATCGAACTCGCTCATATTATACACAGACCTACACACCTCAACAAAGTCTAGGGATATTTAGTATTTACTCAATTAACTCCAAAACTATTGAAGATAACAAACAACATGTTTATATTTTTATAAAGGTAATTTATCAGGCTATAATCCAGAATTAAATAAAAATATTATTTTTGCGTAAATAATTTTTTATTCAAATAAATAAAAATTTTGGAAATTTAGTCAATCTAACAATGAATTTGTTTCTTAAGCAAAAGTGAAAATAATCGAAAATTAATCTGTTTTTAACTGTTATGTGAGTAATCAGTAGTCGGTACATTCAAAAAACCGTAAATAACGGTCCTGCAACGGTTTTTCATGCTTGGATTAAGTTATCCAGGTCTTGATGCGGTATAATGTTACAGGTCCGACTAGGATACAAAAAAAGTTGCTCTTCCATCGAAAGTTTATGCAGGAAAATTCATCAAAGCCCTTCTTTTAAACATGTACTACGCGTATTTTATGGTTTTGAGGTTAGGCGATTGAGTGGTTCAGCATAAAATTGATACATCGTGCTCCTGCAACCAGCTCGTCATCACTCTCGCTTTATGCGGACGGGTGTTATCGTCCATGAGCTTAAACATTTGGCCCAATTGTAGTCTACGGGGGTAGATTATTAGTTCTAGCACCTCGTTAAGTTATTTTTCAGCCGTCATGGTGTATCTGATCAAAACGCGCTCTGTTCTTCGACCGACACAAATTCACGTCCAAATCATAATTGTTCTATCGTGGTATGAATAGTTTTTCTCAGGATGTTGTAGACGGCTATCACAACCAGGAACTCACCAAGCACGTTCTCTACGTGAATCCGAGTGGAAACCGAACCGAGGCTCATGTGTAAACACTACTACAGATAACAGGTCATCTTTGCGGAGCAAATGTTTACGATCTCACTCTAGTCATCGTGCGCGATTTGCTCAACGTATTGCTAGAGTTCAAAGCGGTATGCGAGCATAAAGGTGGGCTTCATGCCAACTTCTTCTGACAGTTTGGTCACCCGCAAGAGGCTCCACCAAGAGCTGGAGCCTCTAAGCCAGCTGCATGGTAGTAACATTTGGCTGCCTTTTCGCGGGTACTTGCAAAAATCGATCATGTCGTTGAGTGGTGATAGACTTTTTGCTGTGATATCTTTCAGCCACTTCACCAGTAGCACGATAACGTGACCATAACCTTGATTTCATATTTCATATTTTGTACTGTTCCAATCTCTTCATCAATACTATGCTCAGTACCCGCAGCTGGGAGCATGCCTACTGCCCTATACATTTCCTCAATTTTGAAATGGCGCCGCTGCTTGATGCACACAATATTAATCATTCGAAATAAATGTTTAAATTGTTAAAAAACTTAAATTTTACACAAAAAAGCAGTCAAAACTTACTGTTGGTAAATGAAATTTTCGAACTTGACTACGTTCAAGCCGCGTAAATCTTTTATTTTTATTTTATTTTTCAAATTCAAATTTAGAATGGTTGTAAAAGGTTAACAAAGTAAGTTTTTATCAAAAGAATTAAAAAGAAACCAATTTTTTTTGAGTTTCACAACTTAATACAAAATATCGTGAAAATATCCCTAGACTTTGTTGAGGTGTGTATTTCTATCATGATATTTATAATGATACCGTTGCTGAGAATATTTATTTTTGTTTTACTTATAAAGCTAGTATTTGATGTTAGAGACATCAAAATCCAGGTATAGGTAGTAGTTTCGATAAGCGCATGCACTAGGTCGTGGGTTCGAACTAAAATCACGATTATATTTAGTGGGATTCCTGATGTCATGAGCCAATTATCCCCTAATTGGTACATGGATTTTGAATAGTAAAGTATTATTACCTACTTCTTCTTTACTTGATACTAACTGTATTTACATTCCCACGGTATTGAATTCGGCTATTATTACCTAAATTACTCGCCCTTCCCTCCTTCTCCTAATACACCTGAACCTAAATACTTGCACGTCCCGCAATACACAAAACATATATGTTATTACAAAAATCACGTAGTTTCTTAATAAGTCCATACAAATATGAATGTATACAATCATATTCATCTTTTCATACTCGTACTAATGATACCTTATTAACTTGTAATCAACGATACCTGTTCATTTACTTGGTAATGTTATAGACAGTTCATAATATGAACTGTTTGCGTTACTCGCATTTTAACGTTGTAAGAGCGTTGCATATAAGTAACGTAAATATTCCTTTTAGTTTGGGTTAAGTTTAAAAAGAAAGGCCAGATAATAAACGCTCTAGAAGTCTGGTTTTAATTAAATGTTAACGCTAAGATATAATAGTTTTCTCCGTACTTCCATCATCATTATTAATTACGACACGTTAGATACTATAATCAATCAATCAATCAACTAGCCTATTGCAGTCCACTGCCACTGACATAGGCCTCTCCCAACACGCGCCACAGAACTCAGTCGTGCGCCTTCCGCATCCAGTCCGACCCAGAGACCTTTATGAGGTCGTCGGTCCACCTAGCTGGGGGGCAGGCGTCCTACACTACGTTTGCCGAGTCGCGGTCTCTCACTCTAGGACACGTTTCCTTCAGATACTATAATACATACTGTAAAACCCATCCATCCTATCCACACTTTTCATCAGCTTATATTATATCGTTTCTTATTTCTCGAGCAAAAACGTGCTACAAACTCGCTATTAAAAAACCCAAGTCACAGATCCAACAAAGTTTCATAACACAAACTGACAAACAAACATAATAAAAACAACTTATAAGTATGATGACAACATCGTCAAGAACTCTATTAACAACAGTAAGGTTCCGTACACATAATTTTGAAACTAATTTTAAGTTAGCAACACTTTTGAATAATAACGTAAACTTTGAATAAAGTGAAGGGAAAAATATGTTAGAAGACGCTGCGCTGCTTTGTCAATTGAGTGTAAAGCTTGGGATTTATAATAAAAATGGTCCATAAATGGCCCTCTACAAAGACAGGGCCTCCCACAGTTCTGCAAGGATCTTGGACTACTATGTAGTACTAAGCTGACCGGGCAAATTAGCATACAGTTTATATATAGTATCTATTGCTTACCTAAGCTTCCTATCGCACAGTTAGGTTTGGCATATTTTTATTTGGTTCGATTAGATAGTGTGTATTTTCATCATCTCCCATCTCATTTATCCGTGGTCTTGTACCCACAGAACAAGCTATGCTTTGTTTAGGATGATAAGGCTTTCCATGTAAGCAAGTATATATTTTTATTATTATGATCATAAATAATAACTAAATCTAACTAATTTCAACCAGTATTACTTCTCAGTGCATTTCGCAAGCTTAAAACTTAGTGACATACATCACTGCCCCTCCGAGGTATGTTTCTAACAATGCCATTGTTTTAAGGATCTGCTAGAGTCCGGTAATACCCAACATTCGTTTGGATTCAAACGGACATAATACCGCACTTTACTACCTTTGTCACTAATACCCACTATTAGTATCAATGTTTGTTGTTTAACGTCCCTGTTCAGTTAAATTATGTGTCTTATATTGTGTAGAAGTTTTCTTATGGGAATTGAGGACGTTTGTTTAATGTGGTAGGCAGTTTTGTGTTAATTTTAAGTATGTATTTTAATATTAAATACATTCTAGCTACCTCGGCGGCTATCAGTTTGAATACTATGCAAGATTACGTAGTTTTTGTGTGATCCAGTAATGATTGCATTTAGCACAGTACAAGTCATGGACTTTCTTTAAGTCCGATAATTTCATGAGATTCTTTGCTTCAATTTTATTATTCGTAGGGATTACTAGTTATAAGACATTAAAGGGTTTTATTTCGAAACACTTATTTTAGTTTATAATACATTTAATGTGCTATCAGTGACCACACGCCACACTTGACCTTATCTTAACTTCAAAATAAATGCCAGCAGCAGTCAACGCCCTCCAAAATCTTAAATAATACTTGGAACATTGTGATGATTACATTGATTACCAATTTACTTACATTTAACAGACACAATAGAAATATAATAATGTAAATGGTGGTTACTATACCACCTACATCATATATGGCTATTTCTGACTTTAAATACATTTACAATGACTTTCTTGAAATCGAAGACTTTTCCGCGTTGTGATGGACTAAAATACAAATGTTACGAATCAAGAATTCAAATGACAGATTCATAAATGATCTTCCACACTGGACCTGTACTCTTGCTGTGCCGTACTACCTTATACTTCTTACTTGTAGGTAAACAATTTCATGATTTGTCATAAAAAAAATTCGCGACCTATAAGTCTGGTTTTTGTTGTTATATCGATGAGTCTGGCACCGACCAAATTGTAAACTGTTTGGCTATTGTACCAAAGCTTGGTCCTGTAATTGAAAGAGGAAGATTGTCCAAAAACTCTACGCTATTTGGGCATTACAATATCACATTCTATATTGAAGTGCGTTGCAATCAAATGTAGGTATGTAGATAGGTACGTTTCATAATTTGGCTTCCAATATCAGAATGCATCTTCATGATGCCGGGTAATCGGATTAAATAGGATGACAATGGGACGAGCTCATAGATATTAACAACGTATCAATGATATGTACGTATTGTTTTATAAACAAGGACTATTTTATTGGTTCTTTGTAGGCTTCGTTCATTGGCTGAGTAGTTAAAGACATTATTAAAAAATTGTTTTTCCATATTTATCTCACACTTAGTCTTGTAATTTTACAAAACGACACTTGCACTTATTTCCACTTTAACCAACTTATCTAAATTAATTATGGCATGGTGTCACCACCGCATTTTATCCCTTGGATGTTTAGACTAATAACAGTTTTAGTATCTTAAACGGCTCAGGCTCAGAATGTCCCTTTCCCAAAATGTCCCTAGGTGTCAAATAGTCCCTTTCTCGAAACGTCCCTTTCCCATAATGTCTATTTCACAGAATGCCCCTTTCCCGAAATGCTCCATTCCTTAAATGTCCCTTTCTCAAAATGTCCCTTTCTTACGTCATCGTCAGACATTTTGGGAAAGGGACATTCAGAGCCTGAGGGTCTTAAACAAAGATGAAAACCTTTATATAAAACCAGATCTCCGCTCGTCTGGCTAGCGTGGACCGTGTACCACTTGGCCTACGAATACCACGGTATTCGTAGGCCAAGTGGTACACTTCTTGTACTTACGGAAAAGGCCTACCTATCATATACAGGCTATTGTGAAACATTATTTATAATAACAGGTAGATATAATATATATAGCAATTTTAAAATTACCCCAAACAAACTGTACGTGATTCATTTTCTCAGTTTCACCACCATACAGATTATGTAAAGAAGTATGGACGTCACTTTTCGCACTTATACTCGTAAGTTAGAGTTTAGAAATTGTAATCTATTTTTTTGTTTAAATAACCCCACACAAGGGATCATGCCCTGTGTCGCGGCGACTTTTTACAAACATCAATAAAGGGACACAAAGAACACCCAGACTCAGGACAATAATTTGTGGATCTCACAAATTATTGTCCTGCGTGGGGATCGATCCCAAAACCTCGTGCACGGCAGCCGCTTGCTCTACCAGCGTCGCGCCACTGCACCGAGGTCGTATTATTTTTTAACTTATTATTTTGACAGATTTAAGACAATTTTAAGAGATTTTTCTCGTTTAATCACACTGAAATTGCAATATTTAACTTAGGCACAAAAAAATTCGTAGTAGTGCTGCCTCTCACTGATCCTAACCGTATGAGATATCGTGTCCGTCAGGGTAACCATCTACGTTGGTCAAAAGATAATAAATAAATTCCTCACACTAATTTTTAACTATAAAAATAAAATAAAAGTAGTTGATTGTCACAAAAACTTAAACTCCTGTACAAAGATTAACTTCTGTACGTATCTCTGGCTGTGTGGTCTTGATAGCAATTCACATTGTCAGTATGACCGTGCATTTCTAAATTAAATCTATTAATCATCTCTTGTTAACGAATATAATACCTTTATTATTAACAATTATTATAAAAGTTTAAGGTTCGAAGAATAATGACCCGACTCAAATGTATTATAAATGCAAGATGAGTTAGCTAAAAATATAATAATAATATTTAAGGGCCTTTACTTGGCTCACTAGCGCCGCCAATAGAAAAAATCATAATTCGCAAATAGGATTAATAATGCAAAATTTTGGTAACGAAGTCTTGAGAAAAGGCAATAAAGTATTTGTATAACACACTCTCAAATGTTTTTCAATTAGATAAATATTGCATTAAAATTTTAAACAAAAACGGCCGTTTTTTTTTCGTTTATAAACGCTCTTAAGTAGGTATAGGTAATCCAGGAGGTAAAGTCATAGGGGAAAGCCTTTTCAATTAATAAAAGTGTCTTTATTGTACTGTCGACCCTTTTGTGTCCCACTGCGAGGAGACTTTAGACGGGCCTACAGTGATAGAGGCCACCTACCTTCTAATACTAACTTGACCAAACGGATTAAAAAGCCTATTTTCTATTTCTACGTCTTGGTACTATGTTTTTTAAATCTACTTACTACATTATTACATTGGTTGCTTTTACGACTCCAAAATGAGACTTAGTAGTAAGATTTTATATTCTTAATAAAAACAAATTAATGAAGTTAGGTAGTAGAGCACTCTTTTCCAATAAAGTCCATAAAGGCTTAACATACTATTATATCCCTACGAAACAAAGAGACAATCCAAGAATAACAGCATGTTCTTGTCTAAGCTTTTCATACCAGCATTATAGCGAAGATCTAGCCTTTACCCTACCAGAATCCGCCATTCAATAAACGGTGAGTTAAAAAAACTACTCACCATGAAGGTGAAAAGCTGACGCGTATATTTTTGGTTCATCGTGTCACCACAGAGTCACAATAAAGCCCGATTTACACATGAGTTAAGTACGAAGTAGGGGGCTACTTCTTGCGCCACTGCACCGAGTCTCGCGTCTTACTTAACTCGACAAAAAATAGGATGGAGATCTATTCAAATCAACTTAATCAACAACTTGCTACTTAACTCGCTACTGTACTTGTCGATGTGTAAATCGGGCTTAAGTGACAGTTGCATTGCTAACTAATTAAGTGGATACTGCCGAATAGGGTTTCCCAAAAATAAACTTTAATGACTTTTTAGTGTATTTTCATGTACGTTTTATTTTTATTAAAGTAGCGTATCATTTGACTAATTGTGATTGATATTATTCGTGCATTTTACCACATTAAAGACTAATTTAGATGGCTGTAGCGTTTTTAATAGCATAACAGTGTTAAGTATCTGAATGTAATGATATCTGGTTTAACCAAAATTCAGTGCCTATCTCTCATTAAATAAAATCTCAGTAAAAGAGTGCCACTGCCACTATAGGATATCGTCCATTAGGTATTGTGAAAGACGACTTAAGAAAGATTCACAGATACATTTTATAACCTTCGTTTACGACATCCTAACAAGTGAATTAAGAAAGAAGACAAGACAAGAGACATTTAGAAATCTTAATGTAATCATAAGAAAAACATATTTTTATCTCTTTTACTGTTTAAATTGAATGTTATATACTTAGTCTTAAATCTATTTGTGTTAGTCTTATTCCCAGTCAATACTAAGTCAGTTCTAAAACATTATCATATTTGCGTATGAATAAAAAAAGATACGGTCAATGACAATGTTTGTTCTTTTACAATATTTTAATTTGCATAATAACAGTATTCGCTATTTAACTGTTCAGGCGAGCCTTACAACATGGACACCAATATAGGTAAAAGAGAGACTTTGACGTTAGTAGGTAACATGTTCCGTGTGGTGACGGAGTAAGAATACAATATGTCACCACCCCATCTTATGGGTGTCGTAAAAACCGACTAAGGGACTATCCGTGAAGGCCATGGAGGCCCATCCCTGCAGTGGGACATTAATGGGCTGTTATGATGATATGAGGTAAAATCACAGATAATGCCAAACATTCTATAGCACACGGGCAGAAATGTCAAACTTTGTACAAAAAAAAAGTTTTTGAGGCTTTCCTTGATCCAGAGGGTTATGATCTTTCCGCGTTGCTGTGTGTGTATATTTATGTCCGTTCCATTATGGTTGTAACCTAATCAGAAAAATATGTACCTACCTAATCTTCTTTTATTTTTTATGAGTTTTGTACACAGCCGCGTTTTTAATCTAGTATAAGTACCTACTTGATAACAATCTTAAAACACATAGTTAAGATGCGTCTTACACTTATCTTAACCATTTTATTAGACTGTGTAGTATTTAACTGTTTTGCCATGTGTACTTAATCTCTTTGGGTGAACTTCACCTTCAAGCGAATTCAAAAGGTCGACATACCTTTTAAAATACTTATATTTAGACGATTAAATGATTTAAGCGAATTTTATAATAGTTCTTTTCATCTTCTCAGGTTATAACATATCCCGTAGGAAGTACTACAGAATGCTTACCCATACCGATATCAGGGCTAACAGAGTGGTTCAGTCTTACAAAATAACTAACAATAGATCTATCCAATATAGAAAACCCAAATGTTCCACGTGATATTATTTTATACCAAACGTGACCGCGCATAAGCATCACGCATCTAAATACCATTTTGTTTGTGAGCACTATCTGCGATATATATTCATAAAATATAAATAGGGTTAAAAGTTTGTTGTTAAATATGGTATGTTATATTGATAAATAATAAATACTAATTTCTAACACACACACAATTACAATCAGATCTATTTATCGGTCAAGCAAACAGTCTTTGAGCCCGTTCGGGATTTCCAAAGGTTTAAAAAATTGGTTTACGTCGCGTCGTAGAAGTACATAAGAAATATCTCGTAATGGTTTACTAAAGTCTAATAAAGAAAGAAGGACCTGTAATCATTGTTAAGTTAGAAATAAATATACAAAGAAAGACTAAAGTTCACCATACCAGCGTCACATTCACAAAGATAAAACTTTCTTCTTTGTGACGAGGTTGTCAATCATAATAAATATAGGAAAAAGTAAACTTGAAACACTTTACCTTTCAATTCAGTATCATCATAATAGCCCATTAATGTCCCACTGCAGGGACGGGCCTCCTCCAGTGACGGAGGGATACTTGGCCTACTAACACCACGCTGGCCAAACGGATTGGTATAGGGTTTTATTTCAAGTTTTCCTTCTTTTTATTACAAATATACAAATAATATTTATTAGTACAAAAAGAAATTACAATTTTGTTTAACAATTCTGTGGTCCCCACAGAAGAAGAGAAGAGACACGGTCCCCACAACACAGGGAATCTAGGATTCCCTTCCTGTGTGACACAATAGTTTTAACAATAAAAAAATATAAGTAAAGCTAATTAGGATACAAAATTACGTAAAGATAATATTCACCGATAGTCCCTTAGTCGGTTTTTACGACATTCATGGGATGAGATGGGGTAATGACACACTGTATTCTTACTCTGTCACCTCACGGAGTCCTTGTAGTAGGACATTGCCTTGTAAAGAAAGAAGAAAAATCATTAGTAAGATTAAAATCAAAATCAAATATGTGCATAAATCAAAACGGAATCATATACGTATGTGTACCGTTTGTCAAAAATAGTATATTTCAAAAATAGCCGTATTGGTCCGTCCGGTTATTAAAGTTTCACGTCCCGATATGCTGTCCGGTACTGGACGGTGATAGATGGACGTCGCCGTATCGACTCTATCACATCCGCTTTTCTATATCGGGCTTTGTTATGCCACTGTGATTCGATTGAGTATTTTAAAAAAGTGATGTTTTGTATTCAAAGTTTCATTTGGGAGCTTTGTTTTGAAATTCCTTTTTTAAAGAAAATATCGCACTTGGGACGTATATTTTTTACAAACACGGATATTTATGGGAACTTAAAAAATGCAGTGGAGTTTTAGTATAAGCGATATTTTAACTAGCTTACTTGCATGCTTTTCTGATAAAGTTTCGAGTAATTACATAGAAAAAAAAACTTCTGAGTAGTTTGAGTTAAACTAAACAACAAAATCACCTCAACATAAACAGATCACATCAAAATGGTAAACAATAATAATCATGTAGTAATTGTTTCCTGTATTTATCTATACATTGATATGAAGGTCACATTTTATGATCACAAATAATTTTAACTTTGGTAATTTGTTGATATAAATTTCTGATAACGGATATTTAATTGAGGCTATTTCTGCGTTTGCCATTAAGGTAAATATAAATAGAGGTATGCTCTATGCAAGCAATCCTCCCCTGTGGGTGCGGGCGAGATAGTTACCTATGTCATACTTAGACGGCCTTTGTGGCGTAGTGGTTATATAACATGACTGCTACGCAGAGATCTCGGGTTCAATTCCCGATCAATACAAATATTTGTGTGCATGCACATGATTATTTGCATTGGTCTGAATGTTTGTATGGTTTAATACGTAGGAATTTCAAAAAAAAAAAGTACTTATTAATATCCGTTGTTCTGTTACCTATAACACAAGCAGGTAAAGCCTAGCTTACTTTGGGAACAGATGACGCTGTGTAGAGATGTCCGTGAAAATTTATTTATTTATAGTCCCAAAAACATCGGAGTATACCTAGGTAATAATAATTATTATCATGGTCTATAACGCCATAGAAAAAAATTAATGTCGGTAAAAAAATAAGTGCTTGGGGGATCTATAACAAAAAAGAGTCTTACTTATAAAGTCCCCTTCATGGTCAACTGATCCCACAACAAACTGATCCCGCTCGCACGTAGGATGTTGAAAGCTTGGACCTTTCATTTTCCAATATAGTAAACTACTATCATAACAGCCCATTAATGTTCCACTGCAGGGACGGGCCTCCTCCTGTGACGGAGGGATACTTGGCCTACTAATACCACGCTGGCCAAACGGATTGATATAGGGTTTAATTTCAAGTTTTCCTTCTTTTTATTTCGTTATAATAATATTCACGAATAGTCCCTTAGTCGGTTTTTACGACACCCATGGGATGAGATGGGGTGGTGACATACTGTGTTCTTACTCCGTCACCACACGGAGAATATAGTAAACTATTATAACACGTTCTAATTAAAGGTAAAATTCTGTGTTTTTCATGTGTCTCGTAAATAAAACAGTTGTAAACCACATAAATCTATTTAATGAAATAGTGTAAGTGCCACAAAAGTACTGATGCGTAGATATAGTAACTACTAATGAGATCAATTGTGTGAATGTTGGAATAAACTTATGTTCCGTGACGAATTCCTCAAGTGTCGGGGATAATAAACGATATGCCGACTAATTATATCGAGATGTTTAACTAGATGCTTGTTATACCTACGTGATTATTTGAATATCTCTGGTATGTTGCGGTGTTTGTTATGAGCAGAGCATACAGCTCGATTTACCATCGAGGTATGAGGTCTTGCCATAAACAATCTTTAAGTAATATTTAGTCTGTTATACTAAGTGGTCTATCATTTTAGTGTAATATGAATTACATAGTCGTACATGAAATGAATTAGCAAACGATGCGTTTTTTTGGGACTCACAAAGTTATTGTATGTTAGTGCTTTAGTGAAGACACATTGAGGAAGACGGTAGAATGATTCCCATACTGAGGGACAAAGCTGGAGGGTTTTACTCATTTGCAGAGCATGTGTTAGTCTATCTACCAATATCCGATGCAACCGTAAAGTGCTACGAAAAGCACATTGACATCTTATTTTTTATTTGTTGTTCAAATTCAGTGATAAATCTTATATTATAACAAATTATTTTGTCCTCAGGTATGGTTGTCAATGGCTTTGTGAACGTGGTGATAACCACCATAGAGAAGAGGTTCGGACTCAGGTCGATGCAAACAGGAGTCATAGCGGGAGGGTAAGCTATCATTATTTATTTTTGTTTAGATCATGGACCTTATGGTTCTGTTACCCATAATACAAGCAGGTTAAGCCTAGATTACTTTGGTAACAAATGGCGCTGTGTAGAGATGTGAATATTATTATATTATATGGATATTTTGGCCTGTTTCTTTTTTTTCCTTACTGTATGATCTCCAATGTTGCTGGTGTGTATACTGTGTAATAGGTTTGTAGAATTTCCTGTGACCTGTTTAACTGATTATTAGTGACTGGTACGTAGAGAGGTGACTGTATTGACTTACTTGTGACCAGTTTGTTGAGTATTACTTTACCAAGATCTTGACTTACCAGCTTATTGAGTTACGTATTTTTTTATCATAAAATCTATTTGACTATAACAAAAGACTCCTTTTCTTAAAAATCCCTTTTCACCTTTACAGTTACGACATGGCATCCTTCGCATGTCTGGCTCCCGTCACATACCTCGGAGGTCGCACGGGGTCCTCCAAGCCTCGGTGGCTCGGCTGGGGGGTTCTGCTTATGGGCACCGGATCCCTACTCTTCGCTCTGCCCCACTTTCTTGTTCCTAACTATAAGATTGCTGGGGATACCGCAGATGATATCTGTACACTTAATAGAACGGTGAGTATTTACTTATTTTGACAATTATAGGAGTAATTAATTGAATGTTTGTTTAATGTTAATAGATTTTTACTATGATCATACATGTTATCGTGTCGTGAGAAATGACTACTAACAAAGTATGTTAGTGTATTTGGGAGAGAACTTTCATATCAAGACTTGAACGTGGCAAATACCCAAACTTAGGCCTCCCCCACGCTGATTTTCTCCCGAACGCGCCGCGTTGACGAGGCGTCGACGTTGACGTTCGAGAAACGCCTACGCTAAATGTGGGGTCAGCCTTAAGGACAAGTACATTTAATAAACATATACCTAGAGCTTTTTTTACTTACTTCAAAAAGAGTAAGAATAGAAGGGATTTGCTTCTATTTTTTTCTTGAACTGATGCGACCTTATCAATTCTGCGACTGAAATAGAGAAACAGTGTTATTCTTATCATAACTCTACATGCATATTTATAAAATAATAATATGTGTTCTATGTAAGTTTCATTTTCTCATTTATGATACTAAATTTCCACACAGCATTATGCAGACGAAATCTCGTGTGAACACTAGTGTCAAGTACAATAAACATAAAGGACAACTTACCCCTCGTTGTTGAGGTTAAGCGTAAGTTCAGTATATGAGTGGTGTGCGAAAGTTTTGATTAGATATTATACTTTTGTTTGAATTGTGTTCACGAAATATGCTTGAGAGTTATGTTGTTTGGAATTTGGTTCAATGGCTTTGTCAATCTGCTTATACTTATAGTTATTAAAGTTTAATAGGATTATGATGCCATTACAATACTCGATCATTGGTCTATGTAAATGTTGGTTTGCTATAATGCTCAGATAGGACACGAACTTTCTTTGCCAGCAATAGTTAAGTGAATAATGGTCGTTTTTATTGTTTAGGAACTCTTTCCTATAACAGTTGCCATAATTATTTACTCATGATAGCATAATAGCTCGAATACGCGCCGCGTTTGCTCTTAGAGGGCGTGCCATCTGCACGTCCTGTTAGTCAGTGACGGTCCGACCGAGGTTCGTACCCCACAGGGGATGGCCCTCAGACACGTCACTTAAATGTCTTTGGTTGAGAGCAATCCGCCCCGCCACAGCCTGTGTAAAGTAGTAATGATCCCAGGCGACCAACTACTAAACCTCAACAAAAACCCAAAACAAAAAGTATAATAGCAACAACCGTCTTACTGTGACAACATAAAGAGGCACGCGTTCTCGTAAAGAAGAAATAAGGTAGGATAAGGTCCCAACCATGATTGAGACTATAGATACCATGAGAGAAAAAACCTCTTCTTAGCACGTCGTCTAAAATTTTGGTAACTTCTTGCCAATAATCTATAGCTTTGCCTATCCAAGTCATCATCATTTTCTTGTTCCAGATAACATCCCATTGCGACGGCAGTAGTCACTCTGAGGGCGGCGCGTGGGCGGTCGCAGTGTTTGTCGTCGCTCAACTACTCCACGGAGCCGGCGCTACGCCACTGTTCACACTCGGTGTTACTTACATCGATGAGAATGTCTCTAAGAAAATGTCTTCTGTTTATCTTGGTAAGTGGTGTAGTAGGACAGTCGTAAAGTCACGTTAGAGGCTACCAAAAAAAATTTGAACGTTTTTACTATATAATTTTTTTCATGAACGAAGTCGCGAGCTACAGCTAGTTTAAGCGGGTGCCTCGAGCTACAGCTAGTTTAAGCGGTGCCGGGTATCTCGATCGCGTGATAAAGGACGGAACACTTGCATAACAGCGTCTGGGACTTACGACCCAGATGTAGGTTTAAGGAGGCCCCCTTACAACGCGTTAGCGGTCACCTTCACTGTCTGCTATGTTCCGTCTGACCTATATAACTTTTTACCACATTAGGTAAAACTCTACTTATTTGTGCTATCCACAAAATGATATCATGAATCTGACTGTTCTTTTAGTCTGTTAATAAACCTTAGCGACATACAGGTATTTGGAAAACACTGCTATAATTGGATCCTATTCATCCTCGCTACCATAATATCCAGAAATCTATAAATGTTTTTAACAAAACATTATTTTATAGATTTATGGATATTCTTACTTACTATCATATTTACAAACCGCTACAAGCCGTATTGCTAACTCCCATTTTAAACCCCCAACACCATCACTATATTCAATTGCCTCAAACTACATAGAAAACGTTTTTCTGAAAGTATTTATGTATGAAGTTATAACCCGCCCTCGGGGTCCCACAGTCCACAAGAACACAAGAAAGCACTCCCTTTATAACCGCGTTATGGACTAAATATTATGAGCCCTGCACTCAACACTGTTTTAATAATCTAATGCTAGCATAACCATTATTGGACTAGTAGGGTACTAACTTTTAAAGGTGCTTTTTAAATCTACTACGTAAAAAGAGGGATGTTGTATGTTTTGTATATTGGTTTGTGTCTGTCTGTTATAACTACTTGGATTTGTAAATGATTACACTGATAGTAATGCGGATATTTTTTGCACTGACATGACTGAAATGATTAAAACTAAGTACCTTCTGTCTCGTTACCTTAATATTTTTCTAATACAACATTGTTTTGCTATTATTACATTTCAAGTGGTCATGTTATCATGTCGTTGATATACTTATTTTAATTATTTTAAATTAATTTACTTATATAATTAATTAATTATTTTAATTTTAAATTAAAATAATGTTGTTTTACCTCTATTAATTTGTTAGACTTGAGAATTTTATTTGACTATAATTAAATATTATTTTATACTTTAATTCAACTTTTTATTATTATTTTATTCTTTTAACTCGTATATTGACGTCGTGGAATATCAACTTAGAATTAAATAGCATAGAACTTTTTATTTCGACCGTATAAGTAATAGACACAAGTAGCATTAAATAAGATCAATGAAATAAACATCAAATAAAACTCGTATTCACCTGAAATGTGAACAAAACACTCTAAAAAACCAATCTATCTGTAATCTTTAGTAGAACGCAAACAAAGCTGAGTAGATGGTCTCTCCCTCTCTGCGTAGAGTCTCTGAGGACAAGGAGACGTATTCAGAGAGCCGTCAGCGACGTCAGATGGCGCGATGTGTGCCACTACAGATATCGAGAGTTTTAGCCTTGCCTTCCTTGTAAAGATGTAATAGAGTTTTACCTGAAAATATAAAAAGTTTGACGGCTTTCGTCAGCGCATCATGTCCGGATTATTCCGGATACTTGTAGGTACTGCTATATCAGGCTGACCAGATACTTTATAGTTAGTATAGTTCTTTGTATTATTTTATTTAATTTTTGTAGTGAATATCTGCGAACTTTCCCTTCGTTGACATTGACAGACCATGTTTATATTGGTCGTTTATTACCAAGCAGCCTGATTGTAAAGTTTTGCCTGAATACAGCCAAAGTTGCTTCGAGGTAGATTTAGCGATCGACCGCACATGTATATCCGACATCCAGGTCAGAATGGCTGCCAGTATATGTGCGATGTACTGAACTTCATAGCCATGAAAAGCTTTTTAACTACTACCCGTTGCTGTATTCGCGCTTTCCATCATTATCGATAGTCATATTGCCGGATCTTATACAATAAATTAAACACAAAAATAGCAGTCGCAACATCTTATCGATGCGTCCTTACGCGATACAAAGCTACAAATCGTTCACAGTGTAACACATCCTAACCACTTGTAAGTCGCAGCTTTTAACTGTGAAAACAGGGTCCGTCTCTAAGAAACGCGATACTTATAGTCGAGTACTCGCGAGTATTCCGCCTTCTTGTTTGAACGTATAATGTGCTGGCATAATGGTGGTTTGGTTTGAGCTCCAATGTGTGAGGAGGGGGCTTTGAACTATTTGATAGGAAAATGGATTTTTGCTACTGCTATTTACATTTTATCGATCTTGTTGAAGATTTATATTGGCATATGACGTTGCGTTTTCGAATCCTATACCCCTTCCAGCGTAAGTTTAGCTTTTTGACAGTTCACGTCCATGAAGTTTCGTAATACTTCCGCTTATTTTTCGAACAAATTATATTGTATTTCATGGACGAACCCATGGTTTTCTCAGTTACCATGGTTACTTAGTGATGGACACTCATAACGATTACCACCATTATGAAACAAATTACAAATAATCGGTAGAAATAAATGCTATGAAAAAACCTGAACTCTTCATAATACGTTTATAAAATGTAATATGATATTTTAGATTAGCTATAACCCGCGAATGTGTCACGATAAATTATGTATTTTAAATAATACCTAAGCTAACTATAATTTTATCATATTAAGGTATAGGCTAATTCTCTTAACATAGAAGAAAGAAACAATAATAAAATGATAATGTAAGTTGATGTAAGGATCCAAATGTGTAAAATAAAGTAATTTGAAAAATCACGAAATCGCTTACAATCGAATGGGATTACATTCGAGATACTGCTGAACGTCACTAACGTCAATCTGTCAAATGTTGTTAAATATAGTGGAAGGGGTATAGTTATACATTTTTCAGAGCGAGATAAATGTTTCGTGGTTTAATAACTATAGCATAGCTTTGCTTATATTGAGCTGGATACCTATGTGTGAGGCATTATTATGCCTAAATAGTAATCTTTATTGGACAAAAAGGGCTTATTCACTTTGTGAACATGTCGCCCCTAAATAGTAATCTATTTTACTTCATTTACATTTTATTACATCATTTTACGTTATAAATGTAAATAATTAATTAACATGAAAATAATTAAAACATTTAAAAAAAAACAGCAGCTACCCATTGTGTGCCTTATCAAAAAGTACTTCTTTCTGCATCATGACCTAACTGCTTGAAGCGAAGCTCGTTAACTTTTTAGGGAGACAAGAGTCTTCATGAAGAGTTCCAAAGATGGGATGAGAACAATTCTTGATCATCGGAACAATGATCACCAAGTCACTATTTCAAATGTCAACAATCTTGTTAGTCAAGTACAAATATTTTACTTTAATAGTTCCCTTCTTAAGCGTACACAAAATTTTCGTCACGAGAAATGGTGATAACATCATTGCACGGGCGCCCTGATCGATAGTTGGTAGGTATATTGATAGTCTAGTACGACAATATCTGGTCTATTGACAACAATAGTCCGATTAGTGACGATAGAACGGTCCCAATACAATGTTACACCACCATTTTCGTAAGCCGGATCGGGTGCATAGTTTTAGGTAATACTTATAAGTAATACAATACTTCTGAATCTACAAGACTATTATAAACCAAGGCAAAATGATTGTCATAAAGCAACATCACTCTATCGGCAACACCTTTCCGGTCTGGCCAAAATACTTCTTCACAAAGAAGGATTTGGCCATTTAAGATATAGTTTCACAATTCATTATAATTTTCTATATGTTTTGTTGCATTACAGGTGTATACTACACGATGGCTGTAGTGGGCCCAGCGATGGGATACGTCATCGGCGGTCAGATGCTCACCATCTACACAGATTTCATAAGCATCGATACTGAGACGTGAGTTAATGTCCAATAATGTTCTTTATAGTACCTAGTATAATAAAAGTATCCATGTAAGCACAATATTCAATATTTTAAGGATAAAAAGAACATCCAGTTGCATTCGAATTCCGCAACCGCCGCTATTGCGACTCTATATTATCCAGGGGGGTCGCAAAAGGCAACTAACATACCTGTAAGTATTAGGTAATACCTCTAACAAAGAATTAAGATTTTACAAAAGCCCGAGTCAGCAGTCTGGCCCGCGTGGTAACTGTTGGCCAAGTAAAAGTTCATCCACGCATGTACGCAGTAAGACCTTGTCAAGGAATGAGTTGGCACTTTTCACCCACTGATGTCATATTGTCTATAAATATGATATTTAGCAAAAATCAGCTTTAAATAAGAGCTTTTTAGCATTTTAGCACGTACTTACCTTTATTCTTTTTCGATACATCGTAAAACAACAATGTCTGGCTAGTAAGTTAAATATTGACACTAAAGTCGTTGTGGACGTCTAGGTATTTCCATAAACTGCCCGCATAAGTAGCCCGCTTTTTTATTATTCAAGAATTGCTGGCCTTGATACAACATTTACGAGTTGTTAGTCTTTTTATATTACTTAATTAAGTACTGTTTACCTAAACAAGTACAATATAAAAAGTACTCAAGCGATATTGCAGAAAAGACAGCAATTGACGGACGGTTCCATATTCTTGTGTCAACAATAATAATACAGGTCCATGTTGCGTTTCCCGCGCTACCCACGCGCCGCGTCTTGTTCACATTTTTTAATATTTCATCTCGGCAGCGACACGGCTTCATTCAGCCAACTTGGCCTCTCGCTTTCATCTCATTGTGAACCATGTACGTAGGCAACTTTTCAGCCAAATTAATTCCACCATTTTATATTTTCATGGCTTCAGAAACGAAATATGATTTTACGCGGCATGAGTTTTGAACAAGCTCTTTACCATGGCTTTACTTTTAATTTTGAGGGCCCCCTATTTAGCGATTCAAATGGCAAAAGGAAACCTTAGAAAATTAAGTAGCTACGCATTGATGAATTAATGAGCTTTATGGTACATTATAGATATAATTTAGTAGCATTTTCAATGAATTAATTTATTAACAAAAACGGTGTTATGTAATAGTATTAATTTTTTTCGTATAATATGGTGGTACCTCTATTCTTTGTCTGCTACCACATTTGTAAGAAATAATTAAGAGTTTGCTGAAGGTTTTTAAAAGTTAAAAATATAGTTTTTAACTAGAGTACCACCAAATGTGTATGTAACGAATTTAGACAGTTTTTTTAAATAAAAATAATAATTTAAGATCCGTATTCATGTGTATAGCATTACGTAGTTAATCAATTTTATAAAATACTTACATATTAAAGGGGAATGGCCTGTTTCAAGTATTGAATAGAACTGCAAATTCACTCACACACTTGAGGTATAGCTGGTAATATTCTAATTGATTTGAAGACTACGAGCCACACTTGAGAGCGGCCATTGTTTACAATACAGAGGCGGATTCGAACGCCGCGGCAACTAAATAATAAATGAGAACAATAAAATTATAAAGCATAAGTTGCCGTGCACGAGGTCGCGTACCACGCAAGATAATGTTTGTGTGATCCACAAATTAGTGTTTTGAGCCTGGATTCTTTTCAAAATACAAGACGCTATTTATTCAACTACAAAACAATATCAGTCTATTATATTCATGCATATCACAGTTATGCAATACTATTGGATTTAGATTTTAGCTGTCTTATATTAAAAATAACATGCTTTTTGACTAACTTAAAGTTAAAGTTAAAAGTTGACAGTTTACTTATTCCAATTTTATAAGAACTACTGGCACGGGCGGCACCAACAAATACCCTGTTTACTAATATTATTTTGTGAGTCATGAATAAGTTACCGACGTATCTTAATAGCCCTGTAATACCCTGCTAAAGGTACGGGCCATTTCAAATAAAGCAAGGTAACTTGACGTACCTCTACTAGTACCACGGCTAAGTCTACGATAATACTATTCGATATCCAAGATTTTAGAATTTGTAGTAACAATTTTTTTTTCGTATCATACAATTTAATTTAATATAATTATCTTAAAATAATAATGGAAGGCACAGTAGCGCAAAAGGTGAAGATATTTAGAGGAGGCCTATGTCCAGCTGTGGACGTCCATTGGTTACCCAACAAACATTTTAGTCTGTTAATTGGAACGTATACGGCTCAAAGTACTTTAAACATCGTATTGAAGTAATTTCAGCGTATAATACAATTTAATGCCCCCTTATCTGAATAGAACTCAGAGTTGTATAAAGTCGTTGTATAAACGTGCATTGACGTTTATACAACTATTTGAAATTACCATTATACAACTTTCACTGGTATAGCCAATGAAGTCGTACTAGGAACGTCTTTACGACTTTTACACAAACGTTATTTGTAAAGAAGCCGTGAGAACTACTCTTACGTGACAATAGCAAAAGAGTTACCAATTGCACTCTTACACGACTCTCAGTCAAATTCTTATACTATTATGCAACAATTATACAACTAAATGTTTTATAAGAGCAGTATAAGTGACATTGTAACTAAGAAATGTTTTTCTATGTTTGTTGAAACGAATACTTGTACAGGGCAAGTTAATATTAACCAAACTAGAGATAGTTCCGTACAAAAATTAATTTTAAATGCAATGAAATTTAGATTAGCGCAGAGTATGTATCATATTGCGCAAAGTGTGGAAAGTGGTGCTTTTGCATTAGTAGAGGAAAAGGAAGACGAAGAAAATGAAAAATAATAAGTGGTTTTTGACTGACAAGCATGAGGGTTTCGAAATAACATTTATATAAAATACTTAACGACACTTATATAAATTTGTTAGGGAATATTATAGAAAATGTCACCGAATGTTTTTGAAAAGCCTAGTCATCATTTTTAAATATATTTATGATAAATTTTATCAGTATGAGAAGATTAGAAGCTACATTTAATATTACTGACCTAAAGTATAAGCTAGTGTCCATAGAACATGACTCAAATATTTATTTTACTCCACTCATTCATACTCTAGTGTGAAAGGTGTAAATAAAAATAAATTAATCAAATTGGTTTAATTTATTATTAACATTCCAATAAAATAAAATAAAATTTTTAGTAATCACAAGCATTAAACAGATTTCATGCCTTAACATTGAAAATATACAAAAAAGAATTATCATCTTATATATACGACTACTTATGTACTCTAATTTATTCAAAGAACCCTAATTTTGTTAATATGGCTGATACTGATAAAAAATAAATGCACAAAATGAAAAGTCGTTTTGATGTTGTCTTACTGTTGTAATCAGAACCATATGTTGTTAAAAGGTAAATATTTGTACGTTCGCTAAAAATGTATGGATAATTTATGTTTATTTTTAAGAATTAGTAGGGCGCGTTTGGTTTATTGCCAAAACTAACGCATATTACACGATAACATTAATTTCCCATCAGATATATGCACTACAACCACTTTAACACGAGCTAAAGATGTTACACATATTTAGTTTCTAATTAAAAATGGCTACTTCCTTTATAAACTTCAAAGACTCGATTGATGACACAAGAAAAAGTTACCTCGTTATAGTTTAAGTCTCAGTTTTGACACTTCAATTCACTTTGCAACAAAAATGTTACATAAAAATCGTAATTAACACTGTCATGTCGCAAAATGCCGTGAAACAGCGATAAAAATACATTTTGCAACATCTACACGACGACTACATAACTAAAATTTCATTTATACAACGTTTACGCGACTATATTACAACTCTGATTCGTATAAAATGGGCCTATTTTCGGTCGCCTCAACGTTACTACAACGTTCTTGCAACCAGCTTTTACAACCAAAAGTTCAAATGGAGACGTTGTAGTGACTTCAAAAATGTTTGTTGGGTAATATGATGATGATGTTGATTAATATCAACAAATACATATTTAATAAAATTAGCTATAATACAAATTTTCTAAACTTGACAATTCGACCCTGCGCATACAATGGCCAGCGGTGCGATTCGCAGAACCGCGTCAGATTGTAGAGCAAACATCCGATTAACATAAGAAAACAATCCTGTAACGTAAGCTAATAATGTAGGGTGGAATACAATCCCTTGTTTACCCACTTCACAACACTTCTATCAAAATAACTAACGAGAAATGGACGCGGATATTTTAATTTAAATTATGTTTTGTACAATTTGCTCTAAAAATATTAATATAATATTCATTAGAAATTTACACAATGCCGCCGTCTAGTTCTAAACTAAGGACAACTTGAAGCACTTTTTCTAAGTAGCGATTAAACATACATTAACATTACATTACGATTAAGATCTTCATTTTTTATGTAAATACATAAATATAATACATAGAAAACACACAGACCAACGCAAACATTCGTGTTCATGTACACAATGTTTTGCATTGAGCAGGTTTAAAACCTTTGGTCACAATACACTAACCACTATGCTAAGATTGTCTTATCCCTGAGTCCCGATAACAATTGCAAACCGTTGAGAGGTTTGGTGTGGTCGCTACCTAGGCGACCATTCGTTGATCTACGAACAGGGACGGAAAATCCAAAAAAATACGGTACCTTTTTTATTTCGGTATGATGCCATACACCGATAAATAGCGGTTACCGAAATATTTCTAAACCGTTAAATATTTCGGTACCGTAATTATCTATGTCATGTCATGTCATATACATGGACGACACCACCTCGACGCGCCCAATGATGTTTATCGGTACCGATATCGCATAAAGGTTAAGGTTATAGTATAGTCCAACCAATATCTTAACCGTACCGTAACCGTTTTCAACCCGTTAAGGGTCCAACCTTTATTTTATAATGATACACTTATTTTATATCCGTAGGTACCTTAACGTTATACCGTAACCGCTTTCAGTCCCTGCGAGCGAACAAGCAGGTATTTTCGTTTCTAAAAAAAATGTTTTATGGGGTTTGACCGAAGTGTCACCGTGGCTTTTACAGACATGAACTAACAACCGACACAAAGAACATTTAGATAGGTTCAAAAGAATGATTGAGGTGAGGTGATGATGACCTCTGAGGCGTAGTCGGTATATTATATGGCTGCTACGCAGAGCGTTTCCCGCTCAATGCAAATCTTTGTGTGCATGAACATGATTGTTTGCATTAGTCTGGGTGTTTTCTATGTATAATATGTATGTAGGTATTTACAAAAAAAACTATTTGAGTATGTTTATCAGTTCTCTACCTACCCATAGTACAAGCTCTGATTAGTTTGGGACTAGATGGTGTTGTGTGAAGGTGTGTGGAATTTTTATTTATTTAATTTGATGATCACATAAATAGTTAAATTGCTTTAGATTCGAACCAAGACAATTGTTAAATATTGTTATTATTACAATAGTAACGTTTTCATGTCTACAGGTTAGGCATAACCCCAGTGAGCTCTGTCTGGATTGGCGCGTGGTGGGTTGGGTTTATCCTGTCTGCAGTACTGTGCCTCATCGTCGCCATACCTCTGATGGCGTTCCCACATGAACTACCTGGTAAGTCAACTAAGCTAGTGTTTTGCTTTTTGCAAATCTGCAATCAATCTGATGTGTAACCTGTATGTTATATCCTTCATTTATTTATTTTATTTATTTATTAATGTTAACACGGTTTTACAAACCAATTACATTAACATACACTACAGAAATACACTATAAAAAACAGTAAAACAAACGATAAAACAACTAAAGAAAAACAGGAATATTAAAACATTTACAAAATAAAATATATAAGAGAAGAAACAATAAAATAACTATTTATAAACTTTCACAAAAACTTAAACATACTTTATTTCATGTGTGTTTTTAGTGTATGATACCTTTCCGCTATCTTTTGCCGTGATATTGACTGCCCGCTCCAACGCGCCGTCTGCACTGCCTGATAAAATTTGACTCACCTTAAAAATATAAATTTAGTACAGTTATCAGTACATACTCAAAAAATCCTTGAGTTTTTATGAGTGTAACGAACTTTTACATTGCATGGCAATTAATTCATTTAGGTATACCTACACATAAGATTTGCATTTACATGTACTGTGTAATAAAAACTTTTCATTAAATGTTTCATTGATATCATTACATGTTTGGCCTTCGCTTTTATTAATTTTTTTAATACTTTCTTTGTTACCACGGCGCGGCCATGCTAAACAGCTGTTGGTGTAAGGATGATAGGGATGACCAAATGTGTTCTGCGAATAGTTCTAAGCCAAGTTAAATTTATTAAAAAGTACTTAAAGGATTAATAAAGAAATTCGTGCCTAACCTAAAGCACTTTAACAATAAATTGTTGTCTTGCTGTCTACGCTGTAAAATAGTCAAAATATTCCTATGGGTTGGTTATACTAAGTCCATGACATAGGCGCAGAATACTCACTCTCACAGTGTGATGTTCTTCATCGACATCGAAGAAAACCTTAAGATGTCTATGACTATATACAATTTGCAGATGACACAACACTAATTATGACCGCAATGATTGTCCTTTAGTTAAATACATAGTATAATCATATCAGTACAGTAAAGGTCATACCACACTTAAACGACTCTGCTCCAACACCGCTGTATACTAAGACGACTGCTCGTAGTCTACGCGGCGATATCTAGCAGGCACCCAGCAGTCGACGCTGTAACTGTTAGCAGAGGGAAAGCCCTTACTTGAGTTATATTCTTTTTGCAGGGTGGGAGCAGAGTCGTTTAGATGTACTATGACCTTAATACCTATCTGCAATTTTACAATATTATAAAATGCTTATTTTGCTTATATGTCTCCAGGTGCAGAAGAAATCCGCGCTTCCAAAGTATCAGAGGCCCATGAATCAGCTTCCAAGTCAGCAGCATTCAGCGCTTTACGTGAACTACCTCACGCTGCAGCTGCGCTACTTAAAAACCCCACATTCCTGTTTTTGAACTTAGCTGGAGCCAGTGAGGGTATGCTGATCAGCGGTTTCGCAGCGTTTCTGCCTAAGTTGATAGAGAATCAGTTCGCTGTGAATGCTTCAGATGCGGCGTTGTTATTAGGTAAGTGACTGAGGAGTATATCATTCCCCGTGTACCAATGTTTTGAGAATATCTTTGGTTTTACTACCCCATCTCGTCTTATGAGCGGTTTTCTTGTAAAACCTAGATATGTTTTGCAAATGACAAAACAAAAGAAATGAAACTTGACACAAACCCATTTACCACTCCATGTAGCCAGCATGTTGAGTAGATTAAGTTTTACTTCATGATTGAAGGAGGCCTCTGGGATCCCCGAAGTTTGACATTAAGGAGCCCTAACGTATGCGTTATACTAGCCATTGATAAAGGTAGCATACTTACTTCTCTTCGGTAACTTTTTTCTCAAAGAAACTAGTCGCCGGATAAGTATTACTTTTTATATCTCCAGCATAACGACCATGGAATAGCTACATTGCTGGCTTATAAAATACATATTAAATGTATACTCTTTCCTTTCCAGGAGTGATCACAGTGCCCGCTGGTGGTGGCGGCACGTTCCTCGGCGGCTGGCTGGTTAAACGCTGGCGTCTAGCCTGCGCTGGTATCATCAAGCTGTGTGTGGCCGCCACGGTGGTAGCAGCGGCGTTTACGTTCTGCTTTGTACTCACTTGCGATGATTATCCTTTCGCTGGAGTTACTGTTAAGTACAACAGTCCTAGTGTGCCAGGGTTAGTAATATTTGCCTATATTAGTCTTCGAACTTTTGAAACTTATACAAGAAATTATTTTGTAGTGGTTATGGTATCTATGTGGAATGGTGCTTAGATCGAGGGATAATAACCTGGTCAGTGGTTTTTCTCAAACATTGTTCCATTTAGTGTTGATATATTTAGAAAAAGAGTGTCTTAATACTTGCCAAATTATAGAACAAGATCTGCTTAGTGTAAGTCTGGATTGCGTTGTTAGAATATGTACAAAAATGAAAGGGACAACTACCTATTTTTCATAAGACAAGTCACGCCATATGAAAGCCAACGGCACAGCTGCCGTGCACAACATTAGGTACGGGTTCAAATTTTACTCGTAACAATTATTTATGGCATCCAAAAACTGTTGCCCTCAACCTGTAAATTATTGCCCTCGACCTCGAAAGTTTTGTCCTCAACCTGTAAATTATTGCCCTCGACCTCGAAATTTTTGTCTTCAGTCTGTAAATTATTGCCCTCGACCTCGAAATTGTTGTCTTCAACCTGTAAATTATTGCCCTCGACCACGAAATTATAGCGCTTAGCCAAGAAATTATTGCCCACATCCTGGAAATGATTGCCCACAACCTGGATTTTTGTTCTGTCTATTTTGAACTGTAATGAAAACAGTGCGTACACATTCCAGTGCGGACCGGCTGACCGCGTCATGTAACGTGGAGTGCGCGTGCGCGGCGGCCCCGTACGCGCCCGTGTGCGGTGACGGCGCGGTGTACTACTCGGCGTGCCACGCGGGCTGCGCGCGCCGCACGCGGGCCGGCAGCGCGCAGCTCTACCACGACTGCGCCTGCATCAACACCACCGACACTGCCGCACTGCCCACCTACCAGATGGAAGGAGGTAGGATGCTGTTGGTTTTATACCGCCCGCTGATAAAGTCACTCACCTGTTCAAAGCTTCAAACTTATACAGTACTTTTACCAACAAGTGAAGCGTTATTTTTTCATCAGTTTTCAGCAATCAACAAACTTAACTAAATATACACTTAAGGGATGGAACTACTCATTATTCTCTTCAAAGACTGCCATTTAACAGTCAGTAGGTATCTCTAATAAAGAAATAATAAGTACTTCTAACAAAACCTAACATAACATTTCTTTTCTCCACAAATGATGATACCGTCCTTTGTCCGGCAAACTAACAAAAGGCCTTGATTAACTACTACTAATAGATACTGCCCTTTAAAGCTTATCCTTTCTAGGGCTTATCTGAAGTCCTCGTCATATGACATCTTGATGAACACCGTGTGGTTCGTCTTGATGAACCCCGTGTGGTTTTAGTCGGTTCAAGTCCGATATGCCAACACAGTCGTCAAAGTCTTGTGTGTGTTTGAGATTTTTACACGTTAAGAAAAGGACTACTATTTTACAGTCTGTTATAGAGATCCCCCTTTTACATACCTACTTTTTTAATCTGATAAAATACAAAAACAATTTCAGTATCAAATTCATCAGTAACATACGAAGCTATCAATAGTATCTGCAAGACTGACTGCCCGTACTTGTGGGTGTTCGTGTGCCTCTCGTTCGGAGTGATGCTGTTCACCTTCCTGGCTACCATGCCTGCGCTATCAGCTACTTTAAGGTAAGTTTAAATAGAAATATCTTTCATCATCGGGAAACTAGCAATCATAGCTGCAGGTTGTTCGATAGTAGGGGATCGATGACTTTACAAAATCAGAATAAGACCGAAATAAGAAGAAGGCATACAAGACAGGCTTCTGCCATCGATGGATGGAAATTTGGCGTACTAACACTATGCTAAGACTTAACAGTTTATATCTTATGACAAGCAGCGCAGTGGAGTACATGTATAGGTATCCTAACAGCATGTCCTAAAACATTTGACTAATTGGTGGGCTTGGGGCTTGGTTTTCGCAGTATTCACACTGGCCAGGCAGATTGGTATGTCATTTCTTTTAGGTTTGACGATCGAAGTTACCTATGTAAATTGAAATTCCCTGTCACGTTCCAGATGTGTCCGTGAAGACCAGCGCTCGTTCGCGCTGGGTATCCAGTGGATCAAGGTGCGTCTGCTGGGCACCATCCCCGCGCCGCTGCTGTTCGGCTTCCTCATCGACCTGTCCTGCTCGCTCTGGTCCACCTCCTGTGACAAGACCGGGGCTTGTCTACAGTATGATAATTATAATATGAGCAGGTAATTTACTGTTTTTTGTACTATACTATTTAAGATTAGCAGATGGACGGGTTATCTTCATAAAGAAGTAAAGTTGGTGTAATATTAACAAGATGGTATAAGGTTTTCTGTCAAGTTTTGTCATTTTCAACATCGTATAATATATGTAAGCTAAGTATCAGTAGTGGTTAGTCGACTTATATAACAACCTCAGAATAAAAAGACGCACTAGTAGACTTAGTCAAGAACTAAGAAAAGTTATGATTGCCACACCCCAACACATTGCACAGATTGCCATTCCCACATGCGACTAAACTGCCACCTGGGTAGCAAGCTGTATTAATCTAAGTTTAATGCCACGCTTTTCCATGAAAAAACCAAGAATTTTTTTGTTCCAGGTACATGTTAGGTATCGCGTTGGTTGGTAAGCTCTGCTCCCTGCTCTTCTTCTTCCTAGCCTGGTGGTTCTACCGACCTCCGGGCAGTAAGAACAGCAACGCAGTGGTCCCATCCGTCGATCTAGTCTTAACCGGGGAGAAGACCAACGGCAATGTCGCCAATGGAACGGCAGAAAGACCCGCGAATGGATATTGTAACGCAGGACTCGAAGCTAGTGACCATTTGTAACTTAATCTATAAACTGTAATCATTTTTGTACATTTTTATGTATAGCAAGGCTACAAAAAAGCTTAGCACATTTTGATAAATCCGACGGAACTAATCTTGCCAAAATTGCAAATTTTTAATCAAAGAAAACCTTGAATTATTTAATAACTAGGAAATGTAGTCACTTAAAAATTAGGTTTTGCTATTGTTTTATACATTGAATACTTATAATAATTAATTTATTAAAAAATCGAATTACAATGGAAAACGCGAAATTATAACGCAAGTGCAAACCGTGTTTTTGCTCTATAAATTTAAGTGGATATTTATCTACTTACCTATTCCATATTGTTAAGCTTTCTTATTACCTAGGTATTCTTCTTATTTGAAAATACCTCTGCCATTATTTTTTTATTTTTCCATTTAGATATTTTTTACACCTTCAAGTTTTGTAAATACAGGTTAAGCGCGTGCCTACACGCGACCTAAGCCCTCTGTAGTAGGTATCTATCACTTCCAACTTATTAATTTTTCCAAAAACGTTAAACTTTTATACATTTATAAGCTATATCTACTAGATTTTATAAGTAAGTTTATCTTGTGAATCTATTTATAACAATACAGGTAGTTTTAGGTAAGTAGTGAATACTAAAATAAATACCTAATTTAGTACGGGACGCGATCTTGCGTCCAAGGCTAGGCGAACAAAAAATCTATGAAGTAGGCATACGTTCTAAAACTTTTTTAGTTATCTTGAATTCAATTGAATGCAAAATAAATATAATAATTACTTTACATTCCACAATAAATATGAAACAGTTCTGTTGTAATATATCTGTGATGTTAAACCTAGTTAGTTCTTAATGTTAAGAATTATTTTTGATGTAGGTATGTATTTTTTAGTAACAGATTAATTTGAGATTGTTTTAAAAAATACCAAAGTGCTATTTAAAGGCCTTTACTTTATGCTAAAGCGGTCAATTGTGTTTTGTGTTTAAATTACATACAAGTCAATGATTTGTGTGTTATACAAACTATGAACTAGAAAATGAAGCTAGATAAGATTACACCTTCTTCAAGGTTTTATTTGGTTAATACTACATACTACTAAATACTAATTTAAATCATAGCATTAATTTGACCACTGCAGTGTTTACCACATTGCTCTATGAGCTTTGAAATGAATCTGTTACTAAATAAAATATATAAATAACGTGTGTATATAACATAATAAATAATAATTTAGGAAGACACAATTATTAAAATATTTCGTTTTTATTTCCATTATATTATGGTTAAGGTTGGAATGAGTGTATAAATAAATAAATAATGTTTTCTAATTTATTTGTTGAACAATAGTTGTTATAAGTGTATCTTGGTTGAAGACTGATTGTTTACTAGTAGGTATAACGTTTAATGTACCTATAATAATGTTTTTTTAATGTAATATATTGTGGTTTAGACTAAAAATAATAATTATTATTAAATTAGGGTAAGTCAACCTTATCAGCCCTTTTTGGTCCCCTTCCGGAGGGAGGTTATCCTAGAGAGACGGTCCTAATGGAGGGTAACTTGGCCTCGCAGGCCTAATTTCCCTCTAGTGGTTGTGGGTAAATGGGATGGCGTGTTATTAGTACCTAGGCTCAGTTTCCCTCGTAACTGGTAATTTCCTGCAATGGCACATTAATGGGCTGTTTTGAATCTATTAAATGAATGATAAATGATATGTAGGGTTAGTAGTCACGGTGTTTTATGTAAAAACATAAGTAGATGTAGGTACAAATCAACATTCCATTTTAACATAGAAAATACAACAGTGGTTTCAATACAGAGTTAGAATATTGTTGAAGGATCTTCTACTTGTGATCCCTAATTTATAATCGCAAAACAAAATATTTACTGACAATTATATGAAATTCTTACAATTTGTAAACATATATTACGACATATTTATGTTGGTAGCTATATCATTAGGTAGGTACCTAATCTTATTCCACATTATATAATATGTAAAGTACTTACCTATAATAAAAGGTAGGTATGTAGGTACGTATTGACACTTGTACAAAACCCGCTTGTGTAAAATATACGCAAGACACTTGCCCAAAAGAGACTTCCGCAAAAGACATCTGTGCAAAACAGTATTGTGTAAATATTCTTGAAATAACAGTTCTTGATCTATTTTACAGCAATGCAAATAGAACGTATATTTTATAGGCACAGTTTGTAAATTTTTACATGTTTTTTAATGTAAGTATGATGTAAGTAGATAACTCTAATAATAATATTTTTATTATTAATAATAAGGTGATCAATTTTGAAATTGTACAATTTTACACAGATTGATTAGAATAAAATAATAATAAATGTGTTTGTGTGTTTCATTTATTAATAGCTAAGCCTGCAGCTTCTCTCACGTAAACAGTAAAATTAAAAAAAAACAGAAATCATCAACTTAATTTTAAAGGCTATAATTGTCTTAAATTTTCACTTGAAGACTCATAATAATTTCATCCTAACACTTATTGCTCTGTCTGTCCGTTTTGAGATCCATAAAGATGAACACAAGCCCTTGTGTACACAAATCCATATTTTATTTATTTTATTTTACAATATATCAGTCCATTGACGTTTCTTATACCTACATAGACCTTCTTTTACGGAGGGAGATGGCCTTTGGGACCACATAGACGGAATGAATGATAAAAAGGGTTTGTTTTCTCAGTTATAAAAATCTCTAGCAGTTGTTGAAAAAGAAGTTATGTAAGTAGGGGCACGCGTCCTAATGTTGGCACTGCACCAGATTATCAGCACCCCCAACTAAAACGCAAATTATAAGCTTTCTATTAATTAATTTGGGATTCCGTTTAAAGAAATGAAAAATAAGATCCTTTTGGAATTATAAACTGGGCCAAAGTACATTCTTCAATTAAAAAAAAGCCATTTTTTTTAAAAAACGCGGGAACATGTTCTTCAAATTACTTTGTTTTGACAGTTTCTTATGATCGTAGGTAAGTTCAGGTTTTTTTATTTTACTTTATTTTAGATCTTTTAGATATTTTGTACTGAATCTTTAGGTTTTATTCATGAATAAAATGTTTTATAAGGCTTATCTGACAATGGAAATGAACGTTATCTTGATTTTATGTTCATAAATGAGGTGCTGACATCTGGGTTAAATTTTTTTGCGAATTGCTAATTATCGGCACTGGTACTGTTACATGACAAAGTGGTATGTAAAATTGTTAATCCATATTTTTTATTGTCAAGCGTGATTATTTTATGCCTAGGATTCAATATTCCTGGAAAAAGTACTCTATGATTTCGGATTTCATATCCTGGCATGGTGCTGAAACTAACATTGCTAGTTATTTTCATAGTGTTGATATTATGATCAAAAGAATGTCTATTATTTTTTGGGATTTTTTATATTTATGTATTTATTTTTCTGAAACTTCGGTTGTTAGGCTAGGTGTAAATAAAAGAGATTTTACTATAAACATTGGATTATTTCATTTATCTACCTAATTTTATGTCTAATTTTAAGGTGCTGATAATTGGCTTAGTCAATGCCAATAATTGGCGATGATGGTGCCAATAATTGGCGCCAGGGTCATTATTTAGTCAGACTCATCTAAATAAAATGTGTATGAATAATAACTATTTTTTATAACAAAAATCAATTATTTATTAAATAATGAACCAAGAAAGCATATTGTTATAGTTGTTATCATTATCATCACTGTGATAAACGATGTTAAAGTAGGACTAACTCTTAAAGTGCTGATAATTGGTAGCATCACCCTATATTATAAAAATATTTTAAAATAAAAGATTGCATAGTTCAAGAATGTATATATTGCAACATTTAAAAATACTTAAAATCTAAGAATGTATTATAATAAACCATTTCCACATTATTAATATTAATGTAACTTTGTATAATATAACAATAGAGACAAAATGGTATGAATACAGTACAAAAGCTATTAGATAAATTATTTATCTTATTCTAATACATAGCTCAGTGGCAATTAATGGTAGAAATAAATATTAAAACAGTGGACAAGTCAAGTACATTGTAAGAATAAAAAAAAAATAACAAATTATGTAGGTATTACAATTTTAGCCATTTTGAAAAAGTTCTTTAAACTCCACTTGGACATTGTACGAAATTCTGTATAATATGCAGTTCTCCAATTTAACATAAAATATAAATAAAGTAACAGAATTGGCTTGGTGAATATTGTATTCTCTTTATATTTATACAGACTTGTTTGCAGTATGTGAATGCAGGTCGCTCTCATCTTATTCTAAAACATTATCATTTTATAACAAACCTTGCCTGACATCAATCCAATATCATCTCTATTATTATACAATTAAGACTTATTATATTACAGAGGTAGTAATCTCACAGTCCACTCAGAAAAACTTAACACCTTGGTTGTCATCAAATTCTATTAATTCACATTTTCCTTTTAATTCTAAACGCTTTAAAGCCTTTAGTAGCACATTCATGTCCAGGCCATGGAATTCTGAAAGAAAACAAAATGTTATTCAAAGAGTGAAGTGATAAAAGAAAAAAGGAGGAAAAACTGGAAATATTTATAAGACTCCACTGACCTGCAGTGAACCTGCCCTAGTGTGATGATCATTACTATACCAGAGGTTAAATACCTATCCAGGTTTCGCCTAGCCAGTATATCAAAGGAATTAAAAGTGAACAAACCAATACTTAAATTCAACAACAGTTTGTAAGAATACAGGGATGATGGCATCCTAAAAAGTGATTAAGCAACTACTACTTTAGTCAAACAATATATTTAGCCATGACAACACAAAACCCGAGTATACCAAAAAAAAATATAATACCTTCGTCAGCTGTATTGTCTCCTTCCCTCAGTTCAAACAGTGTGCACACAGAATTATTCATGCCACTATTACATGCCCAGGAGTAAACCATATTGCCCCATTCATCCAACGAGTGCCAGTATACCTCCCAAATATTCTTACTCTTATCTACAGGTGCCGCTCTTCCAGCCTTCGACATATCCTCTAGTATTGTTAGAACTGCATCTTGTGATAACTTTCTATTAATATCTGAATTATTAAATAGTGGACTATTCTGTGACTCTCTTATGTCTATAGTTGATTGTTTTGTTGCTTTTAAATAGTCTATAATAAGTGTCTGCCATGCTTCTAGTTGTTTTGTTCTGGTTTCTGAGTGGGGCTGTATTCTGGAATTAATAAAAAAATAGTGTATAATTTAAAAATACTCTTATACAGATGTGTGTGTCACATATACATTGCACCCAGACACAATATCAGGATCAATTTAAATGTGTTAATTTTCCTTCTGCATGTATAGCATTAATAATATATTATCAAAGAAACTACCACAATGTTTTTTGTGCAATTAACATGATTTAAAGATTTTGATAGCTACAACTTAGGTTTAAGATTTGCAGAATACAAAATAAAAACTCTAAAATATTTTTTCTTTCTTGTAGTACTTACAATCTAATTCCTCATTGACTGAAGATATTTTTCATAAATATCAATTGTTTTTCTTTCAGTGCATTTTCTTTTTAAAAGTGTTGTCATTGGTTTGGGCTCTAAGTCTGTTAATGCTAATTTGTAGTAAAACCTTGTTTTTTCATTGTTTAAGTATATTACATCTATGTACGGCATATTTTCAACATGATCAGTGGTAAGACTTATCATTATTGAGCAGTCTTTTGCTATAGCGGCTATGACAGCTAAATGTAAAGGATTTGCAGTCTTAAGGAATGTGTCCCTGTCTTCTGGAATGTTAAGATCCATGTTCATAGAGCTCAACTGATTGAGTAATTTGGAGACATACTCATATTGCTGCTCTATGACATCAGCCTCATTGATTGTGGATGTATCTGACAATTTCTGTAGCTGCAGTAACTTGTACAGAAGATTATTTGGCTTCAATTGGTTATGGTCATTACAAGGATCCATTGCAGACTTTGATGTTATGCCTTCATATGTAATCAATTCTTTTACAGTATCATTAGGTATGTTCTTTTCGCTAAGTAAAATTTCAATAATGAAATCAACCAACAAATCAGGTTTCTCAAATATATTTGGTTTTTGCTCTTTCTCATTTATATCATTAAATGATTTTTCACAATTCTGTAATATCCCATTCCTAAATAATTTGTAGTTGTTTTGAGGATTTCTCATCAAATTATGCAATGACATTCTCATTCTATTTTTGTCTCCAGAAAATAAATCTAAAGGACAATATGCACTTGCTTCATGTACATCATTATTTTGTAGTTTCAGATTCTGTTTCAAACAATAATAACATTTGGAATGTGTTTTCAACCTAGATGCTATAAATCCTTCCTTAGGTTTGATCTCAATGCAATGGTTAATTTTACAATTAGGGCTAACAATTGCTAAATTTTCAACCTTGATAGCATATGGACTTAGAACTGACTTGTTCAATCTATGCTTTGGACGATGCATTTGCAGCTCATTGCGTAAGTCAGATAGACTGCAACCAGGGATCTCTACAATATCTCCTGTGCCGCGACAGTTTTCGGACAGCGGTACCATTACCAAATTAACGAAATTCACGGACTCTATGATCTGGTCCGTGTGTGCTTTTTCATCAACCTTAATAAGACGTAGTACAAAACTTGTACCTGTTAACTGAATAACGATGTGGGCGTTGCCTTCGTCGATATATTTCCAAGATCTTCCTAGTAACTTCATCTTGTAAAGAGATAAGAGAACAAAAAATTAAAGTAAGCTTTACTTACGTAAAAAAAGGAGGGAAGTTATACTGCCAAGGCCACGAGATTTCTGCCATTCTAATTCAGGTTATTCCACCTAATTATATTAATAATTAATTAAAATTTATTTCAAATCACTTAATTTATATTTTGGACATCATAATCATAAACCAGCTGACACATAGTACATTTGGCAGCTGAGCAGAGCAGAATTTGACTTTGACATTAGAATGAATCATAACTTTTAAAGACAACACCCCGTACTCGTGATTATGCCCTGTAGTGCGTGGGGCAAAGAAGATGTGATAAAAAGGGAAGATATGTCAAAAACTCACAAAACCATAAAAAAAATGTTTCTGAAACAAACCAATCATCGTGCGTGGTTACTACATGACGACGATTTACATAGTTACCTAACAAAAAAAAGAAAAATAAAATACAATATACAATAAAAAATATTAAAAAAAGAATTAAACAAAAGTCATGAAAAATCGCAAGTGCTAGCACATAATATTAATATATTAATAATAATAACACATTGTTGACTGATAGTAGAAATCAAATAATGTTATTTTAACTAGAACCTACCTAGTAGGGAGTTTTGAAATTGGTCCTTATGTACCAAGTATTATAGTAGTACAATACTATTCAATTGAAAAAAAATATAATGAATTGTGAGTTTACTGCCTACGATATTCTACTCTGCACTTTATTGTATGGTCGGTCCTGACTCCTGACTCGCTCCTGACTTGTGATTTGAAATAATAATTAATGTAATATATTAGATATAAATAATAATTACTTGTGATATGAGATCCCTTGTAATCACACACACACAGTCATTATTATTAACCTTAGGGTTATAGCTGGTGCAGTGTCTATAAACACAAAACGGCATTTTTTTCGTTTTTCTCTGCGTTCGTTCGTTTGTTTTACTATAAAATCTGGCAGGTCAGGACACAAAAAGCTAGGAACGTGAATTACATTAATAAAGAAACAAATGCAAGGCTACATGGGACATTATAAATAATAATAAATTAACTCTACCCTCTGATGATATTCAAGAAATACGTATAAATCAAACCATTATTAAACAACCACAACAAATTGCTAATACTTTTAATAACTTCTTCATCGATCAAGTAACAAAATTGGTGCCTAATGAACCTCCTGTTCTGATTGCGAACAACTCTAAGTCACTAAATTTATGCTGCCTACTATCCCAAGTGACATAAAAACAATAATACAAAATTTAAACAATACTTTGAGTACTGGCTATGATGAGATAGCCACCAGAGTTCTGAAATGTGTTGCTGACAAATTATCCTTTGTTTTAAGCTATTTAGTAAATATGTGCATTTCATCTGGAGTTTTTCCTGATAAACTTAAAATAACTATTATAAAGCCACTGTTCAAAAAGAATGACAGACAAGATATGAACTGTTACCGACCTATAGCTCTTATACCAGTAATGTCAAAAATTTTTGAAAAGATTATTTACGACAGTATTTACAAATTTTTTGAGCATAATAATTTACTTTGTGATAAACAGGTTGGCTTTAGAAAGAATAGGAATATAAACATGGCAATTTACAGCTTTCTTAATACTGTTTATAGCAATTTAGATAAGGGTAACCAGGCATGTGCACTTTTTATGGACCTTACAAAGGCTTTCGATCATGTGGATCATGATATATTAATCAATAAATTGTACGCTTATGGCATTAGAGGAAATATTTTAGATCTCGTAAGATCTTACCTAAGTGACCGAGAACAAATGACACAAATCACTAGAATGTGTCCTAGCTCTAAAACACTAATAAATTATCAATCAGATAAGAGAAAAACACTTTTTTCTGTACCACAAGGGAGTGTCTTGGGTCCCCTTTTGTTCATTATCTACATAAATGATCTACCAGCACTTACAACACATAAAACAGTATTATTCGCTGATGACAGTACTATTATATTTACAGGTAAAAAAGATTCGAGATTAGAGAACGACATTAATAGCACATTAAGTAATGTTATTAACTGGTTGACATTAAATAATTTAAAAATGAATTTTAATAAAACGAATTTTATGATATTTAAAAATAGAGTAACAAACAATATTGGAGTAAATTATTTAGGACATGATATTAAACAAGTAAACAATACAAAATTCTTAGGTTTAAATATAGATTATAATCTGGGTTGGGCATCGCACACAGAACAATTATGCTCTAAGCTACATAAGTTTGCTTATGATTTGAGCAACTTATCAAGGGTTGTTGATACTGCAGCCGTTATAACGGCTTACCTTACCACGGACATGTTACTCCTCTTTTAAGATACGGGGTTATATTTTGGGGTAACTGTACTGACAAAGAAGCGGCATTTATAGCGCAAAAGAGATGTGTAAGGGCAATATTTAAATTAAAGCAAATAAATAGCTGTAAACCTTATTTCATAGAATTTAATCTCTTAACTTTACCCTGTATTTATATACTCGAAGTGGTGTTATTTGTAAGAAAGAATTTAAATTTATTTGAGCATCATAGTAGTTGTAGACACAGCATGAAAATAAGAATACCTGTAAATAAAACAGCACTATACAATAAAAGCATGTTTTGTATGGCTCCACGAGTCTATAACCATTTACCAAATACAATTTTAGAAATTAAAAATTTTAATGTATTTAAAAATCGTGTAAAATCTCTTTTGGCATGTAAGGCGTACTACTCAACCAATGAATATTTTATTTTATTTTATTAATTAGGAACATTTAACAGTTACACGTTAAGTAATTACAGTTCTTAAAATATTATATCTATTATTATTTAAGTAAACGTATAACCCACACCAATGTCCGCGGAGTAATATTATAATAACAAAAAAAAAGCAAACAAGCACGCGCAAGAAATGTAAAAGATTACTGCGCGGCCGCAATGCCCAAATTATTGTTTGAGCAGTTCAGCCGCTGCCTCCTTGAATTTAGTGTGTGAAAGTGCGAAAATATCGATGTTAACGAGGTGTGCGTTGAAAGTTTCGAGAAGACAGCGGAGAGGAGCGCGTGCCCCGGCGTTAGTCCTGCACTTGCCAGTGTAGAACAGCCGTGGCACGCGCACCTCCCGCACTGATACAGTTCTTGGAACCACATAACATAATTGATTAGTAATACTGCTACAGTCGAATCTATTATTGCATATGCCGTGCAACATCATGGACATAAGCAGTTTGCGTCTGGACTCCAAGCTTAACAAATTGTATTCTGTAAGTAATTCTGTGTATGAGCATTTATAACGGAAAAATTTGAAATGCAAAGTCCTAAGGAATTTCTTTTGAACCATTTCAAGTCTGTCTATATACTTTTGGTAAAAAGGATTCCAAATCGGGACTGCGTACTCTAGTTGTGACCTAATGAGAGTTTTATAAAGAAATAGGTAAGTTGACTGTCGTTTGAAGTCAGCGGACGATCTCATTACAAAGCCATACATTTGGTAGGCTTTGTTAACAATACCATCGATATGTGTGTCAAGATGCAGTTTGGAGTCAAGGGTGACCCCAAGATCGCGGATACACTCAACCTTTTGTAGAACGATATCTTGAATAGCGTAATTAAATTCGAGGACCCTTCTGTTTTTCGTGTAAGTAATGACATTACATTTGGGCAAGCTTAGTTGTAATTTATTAGCCGAACAGTAATCGGCGAGCCTGTTTAAGTCATCTTGCAGGAG
Organism: Schrankia costaestrigalis; assembly: GCA_905475405.1. Lineage (NCBI taxonomy): Eukaryota > Metazoa > Arthropoda > Insecta > Lepidoptera > Erebidae > Schrankia > Schrankia costaestrigalis. The sequence goes on from FR997827.1 coordinate 1,449,362, forward strand.
TAAGCAATCATGCAGACTCGATCATGCCCTGTATACCTTAATATCATCAGCATACATCAAAAAGTGCGAGTTAACAAAACAATTTTTAATGTCATTGACAAACAGAATGAACATTAGGGGTCCGAGAATGGATCCTTGAGGTACCCCGGAAGTGACGATGGCGGAGTCAGACTCATAGCCGTTGATAACAACTTTTTGGGACCTATTAAAAATATAGGACGTGAACCAGCGAAGTAAGTTGCCGCGTATGCCATTGAAGGCAATCTTGTTTAAGAGCAATTTATGGTCAACCTTGTCAAAAGCCTTCCGAAAATCAGTGTACACGGTGTCTACTTGAACCTGATTAGTGATTATCCATGTTCTTAAATAAATAAGTGGTGAATAACATAAGGTTAGTGGTAGTTGAACGACGTTTAACGAATCCGTGTATATCTCAAAGATAACTCGTTGTAACTGTCACTCTGTGTGCTAGCTGTACTTTATTGTTTTCTTTTTGTTATTTTAGATGAGTCATTTTGTCTATATTGTGTCACTTACACTCTGTCTATAAAGTCCTGAAAATAAATGAGGCCGCCACTGAGCTACACGTAGCAACCCTATTTAGTCTGAGAAAATAGTTTTCATACTAGTAATTTATTGAAATAAAATAAGTAATTTTGAAACACATTATAACTAATACTCAAGTAAGAAATTCACACAACTAGAGATAATTCATTTCATTGGTTGAAACCCTAAGTGATTGAGAAATTTGAATAATTGTTATAACATGACCTATAAAGAAGTAAAGTAGTGTTAGCCCTTTAAACATTTTAGATGACGATGTTTTATTTTTGTTTTATATGCACTGTAATCAAGCCATTTTAAATTTTGACAGTTGTTTTGAGCCATAGAATGTAACATAATTTAGTGTAAGAATTATGAGCCATAACGTAATTTTTGACTTCTGCAAAACAATTATGTTCTATGGTTTCAATTTTAGTGCTGCTACTATAATATGGCTGCTGCCACATGTATACCAAACTTAAAAAACTAAACTATAAATAATAATCGAATATCGATTAATCGCTTGTTATCTAAATCGATAAATCTCTTAATCGATTTCATACACCAACCTTAAACTACATGGGTCAAAATTCACCTATTAGAATGGTATGGGTATTAGAATAAATTAACGGATTGAATCAGAGTAATAAAAACGCATGTACACAGTTAACAAGGAGATTTATTCATCGCTTTCATCATAGGATTTTTTAAATTTTCGATGTTGAGATAACTTTCGTTGCCACCTTCATCGTCATCACTAAAGCTTTCTTTGCTGCTGCTATTATCGTCAGTATTTGCCTCTTCTCTTGTAGTATTCTGATTCGAGCTTCTCGACGCGATGGCAACTGTTTTTCCAAGTTTCAGCTGTGATGCTGCTGAAAGCCATTTTTAGAAATTGCCAACATTTTGTGACCTGCGGGAACATAAATAGTTGCTTGTTAGTGATGATTTTATAAAATATTCTGTTATTTTATATCAATTCATCATCATATCTGGATACTTGGCCTACTGGTACCACGCTGGCCATACGTATTGGTATAGGGTTTTATTTCAAGTTTTCTTTCTTTTTATTTCATAAACATAATATTCACGGACAGTCCCTTAGTCGGTTTTTACGACACCCATAGGATGGGGTGGTGATATATTGTATTCTTCCTTCGTCACTACACGGAAACTACTGATTTACTAACTATACTAATATTATTATTAAAAAAGATTTGATCATTGGTTTATTTGGAGGGGCGTATAGGAGGCAAAGAGGAGTAGAAAGAGAAAATAGGCTAGAAACTATTATTTTAACTATTTTATACAGTTATTAATGAGAAAAATTACTATACAAAAGAATATGCTTTATTATACAGGTTACCTTGTATGAAGAATGATAAATAATGTCTTTCCTTAGTTCTTCAGGCAAATCTCGATTTTTATATTACTAGGGCATTTATTGTAGGCCTATTGCATTTAAAATTTTGCGTAGAACTTCAAGACTCCAATTAAAATCCATCACAGTTCTAGCTATCACCTGCAACTATCTGAGGGTTGGTTGGAGCCTGAAATTTTACAAAAGTTATGTTGGTTAAACATTTGATTATACTTTTACAATAAATTTAGATATACCTAGACACAAAATACAGGCAAAGAATGGGATGGAAAGAATAACTGCAATACCTAACTAAAATTTATTCAATGTTAAATATTAACTAACCAGATATTATTTAACATGGAGTTACTAAGAACTAAATAATAAAAAAATAAAAAAAAATTGCAATTAATTATTCATTGTCGACAGACCAGTTGATGCGAAAGTGACGTACTTAGTTTAGTTATCAACCGTAATATTGTATATATATAAAAATAAAATATATATAAAAATATAGTATAAAGCAATTAATTCAAATTCAAAATTGGGATAAATCTTGACTGAATTATACTAATGCAACTGATAATGTATCAACAGAATAGGTCGTACTACAATATTTCTTACTTTCAATGACAATCTTACCTAAAAATATGCTATGTACGCAATGCCTGTTTTTGGTCTCTAAATCGCAAATTGAGTGAATATATTACTTGAGACAGATTACAAAACACAGTAACACGATTACATACCCATCAAAGTTGCAGTTCGCCCATAAATAACATCCAAATCACATAAAATTTGAGCAGCTTCGTGCTCCGACAAACATCACATTATAACCTTAAAAATCACTTCCCGCGTGCCACTTTGATTTGCTTTACTCATTGTTTATGTTGTTCTTCGTAAGTCAGTATTAGTTTATTGTAGATTAATAACTTAATAAAAATCCCAAAATGAAAATCGTTCCGCAACTTCTACTCGATGACAGCTCATGTACAAGTCTATTTTGAATTTCAGTGTTGCCAGACGCATGAACAATTTAGTTCCTCAAACTTTAATTTCTTGACTTTATAGACAACCTGTACTTGTATTGAATTTCTATTTAAATTGTTGATGTGTTTATTGAATGTATAATTTTATAAATTAATCTTAGTTTGACATCTTTATTTTAATTAATATAATGTAAATTATCATGCTAATCATTTGTAATGCAATATTATCATTAATAAATTGTATTCTAATATTTACTTTGCATGCTGGAAGGCTGATATGGTGAAACCTATTTTAAGATCTCATGTAAACCCATATTTCGCAAATAAAGAATTGTATTGTATTGTATTGTATTGTTTTAGGCATAGCATAGCATAATGACATTTTAAAACAATGGTGGGGGTGGATACCCGCTTAAATTTCATTTCATTCATAAATTTTAAACGTGAATAACAAGACAAAATGCTCATACTCAAACCAAGACAAAATAATTAAAAAAACAAGCTATCAAAAATCTATCAAATTAATCAAAATTCTGACAGCATCAAGCAAACGAAATTGGCATTTTTGCATAAAACCAGAAAATCGTTTTAAATTATTTTTTATTACTAATATGTTATAATTAATTGCCTATTACAGTTCTCAAAGACTTAACAATGATTACGCTTAATAGAAAATTAAAAAAGGAACATACGGAGCCTGATAATGGCATAACTAATGATCCTGTGAAAAGAATATCTATTCGCGATAAATTACTAATAAAAGAGGTACAAGAGATGAATGAAAATCTGCCTGCGACATGTAGTGTGCACTTTGAGGATCATAATACATTAAGTGAGTTTATTTTGACCGTAACCCCCGACGAAGGATACTGGAGTGGTGGGAAATTTAAATTCAGCGTTTTCGTAACTGAGGAATATAATATGGCAGTAAGTATTTACGCAATACTGTTATTGCATTCCTATAAAGTGTGAGAAATGCAAAAATAGTATATCTACTTGGGTCTTTTGTGTTGAACTTTTCCATAAATTATTTTAATTAAACTCATATGAATATTTAATTTACCAAGGAAGTCTGTAGACCTATTTCTTTTAAAGCATATTTATGTTACATGTAATATTTATCTCCTCATATTTTGAAGCCTCAGTTATAAGAGAGTTGTTTATTAGTTCAGTTTTACATTGTATCAAGTAGAATTTTAAGTGTTCATCAAATCATAATTTTCAATAATATTCAGTTCTTGATGTTTTATTTTATTGTGTGTCTTCTCTTTAAAGTCCTTGACACAATGTTACTAAATCTATTGTTATAAATCTATTCTATGCTTCAAATTACTATTTTGTGAGAATCAAACTTTTTATGAATTGTTTTACCATCCATAATTTTTTTTGAGAAGCTACTAAAGGGGAAGCTCATATTATGATACATAAACTCTACATTTATTTAAATTCTGAACTAACCCTGTTGTTTTCAGTGGTAATCCCTTGGTATGTTCACTGGTATTATAAATCAAATATTTTACAAAACAGAATATGAAAATCAGTGAAAGTCAAAATAATTACAAGTTTATATAACAATTAGTTATTAGCTTACCTATAAACTTGACACTTTATTCTTTCAGCCACCAAGAGTGAAATGTCAAACACGTCTATGGCATCCTAATATTAATGTAGATGGAGATGTGTGTCTGTCATTACTAAGACAAACATCTATAGATGAGCACGGCTGGGCCCCTACTCGGAGATTAAAAGATGTTGTGTGGGGTCTTAACTCATTATTTACTGTAAGTATCTTCTACTGCTGGTTAACCACCTTACCTTTTTAAGTTAGGGCTTCGCAGCTATATGTGCCATAAAAGGCAAACTTGAAATAAACCAAGTCCAACCTAGTTCATGTGATTGATAAATATCTGTCATGCAATCTCCCGGTTTGGTTACAGCATTCAGTTTTGAGTGTTAATGTTAACCGTTAAGTTTTTATGATTATTAAACCAAGATGAGAATAACAGCTACAGAGTGCACGCAATGAACCTAGAAATGCAAAATGAATGGGTTACTCTAGGGGACTACTGTATACCTTTAGCCTTGAAGTGGCGCACTTTGCTTTACGACTGGTCACCAGCATTACTTAAATTCTACCTCAACGCCTTTCAACTGACTCTCCCCGATCAAAGCAATCTTGTAAGATGGGGAAACGCCACGGACAAAAAATGCACAGAATGTGGCAAAGAAATTGGTACAGCAAGACACTTATTGGTAGGCTGCAAAGTGCTTTTGGATAGGGGTCATTACTCGCAACGTCACGACAAAGTATTAGGGATTATACGCGAGGCAGTGTGATAGGTAGAGGACGGAACATGGCAGACAGTGAAGGTGACCGCTAACGCGTTGTAAGGGGGCCTCCTTAAACCTACATCTGGGTCGTAAGTCTCAGACGCTGTTACGCCAGTGTTCCGCCCTCTATCACACGATGGACCCGGCACCCGCACGGAGAATCCATGGAATGCTAAGATTAGGTCTTATCATAGTATTAAAATGTTTTGTATACACAATAACTTAACTTTGTTTAGTTAAGAACTTTTTTTGCATTATACAAAACCTTTTTGGATACAAATTTAAAGCATTTGTGCATGATATCTACCACTTGAATCATCAAATTTAATAACCATGTAATGTGCATTAACACATCTTTGAAACAACTGTCTACAGCAAATCTTTATTTTATTTTAGGATTTATTAAATTTTGAAGACCCTCTAAATATTGAAGCAGCAGAAATGTACAACAAGAATAAAGTAGAATTCCAAGCAAAGGTTCAAGATTATATTGCAAAAGGGAAAAGATGAAATAGACACATTGTTCACTATTAACTAATTAGGTATATCAATAGAAAGAATTATACAATGTGACTACAGTAAGAAAATTTGGCATGGGTATGTTTACCAACTCATTTTAATATCATTCTCATAGCAAATCAATTAAGAATTGATCACTCAATATGATACTGACTTAGAAAAAGTTTGTATTGAAATAGCAATGTTAAAGGCAAAGTGCCAAGCTAGGGGATCTGGCAGATTAAAGCTTAAAGAGCACTGAACCTTGTCTTACTAGTACAAATCACATTGCCTTCCTCTGTATTGAATGTCATGGTCACAGTAACACTGTAATATTGTGAATACTTATGAATTTTTATGTCACAAAGGATTAAGTATATTATTATCAGTTTGTATACTTAGGCAGCTTTGTATGCTTGCAATATGGCTACTGAGTGCTTGATTTGGATTTGATTTTTAGCTTTTTAATTCTAGCCAAGATTGTTTCTTAGGCTTATGACCCAAATGTATGTGTGAGGATACTTCATACAATGCATTAGTGGTCACATTCCCAGTGGCAAAGATCCAACCGTGCTGCTAGTGCAGCAGTGGTTTCTAACCAAAAATAGTAAACTATATAAAAGACTAAATTTATATAAAAGACTTAAATTTAATCTCCTAATGTATTGTAATTTTGTTTTGTTTAATGTAGGTCATAGTCATATAAATGTATTTGCAATGTAAATAATTATTTTGTTAAACACACAATTATAAACAAATTAAGGCACAGTTCATTGCACTCAGTAGCCAGTGAGGACAATTTTTTTATGTATGGCTTTACCAAATTAACTTTTAAATTAACAATTTCATCATACATAAGATTAATAAAGAGGTCTATTCCAAAGCTAAGCTAATCCATTAAAAGGGCTATTTGTCAACAAGAGTATAGTTACAATTTTATGCATGAAAAAGAGTAATGTCTACAAGATTATACTTACCTACTTAACATAATATAAATTTATGCAATAGCTGTTTTGTTAAAAAGTAAATTCAAAATAAAGGGGAATTATGTATTTATGTATAATGTTTTATTAAATAATATTTTATTTATAAATTAATTTATACTTTTTCTAGTGAATTTTAATAAATTTATTGATAAAAGATTTTATTCTCTTGCCCTATATTTAATTTGTATAGTAAGTAATAAATACTTTAGTAATTGGTGTTTCCCCCCGTAGTACAAATGAATAAAAACGAAAATTTAATCTTTGTACTTTTAGGCATTATTACTAATTTTAGCGTAATGCAGTCGATATACATTACGAGAATATAAAATTGAGGTTACTTCTTTTCGCATATAAATGCGTCTGAAGCTGAAACCACGAGTCACAACTAGTGAAATGGTTGCATATTATAATTTAGAGGACCTTGCCGAATTTTCCTACTAAGTACCTTTTTATATTATTGCAATATTGGTGTGATTTTGTTAGTGAAATATCCTATTATTATTCATCGCTAGATAATCTATGGAAATTGAGTGAAGACCTTTTCAATCTTTATTTTTCTTTGATGCATCATCCTTTTCTAATCGAAATCAATATTTTTTTCTTTTCGAAATCATCTTGCTTTTCGAAATTTAATTTGCTTGTTTAGTATTGGTGTATAATCTTTGGTAATACATACTTAGTTCCCCTCATCTTAGCTAAAAGAGGTCTTTTGCTGGACATCAACTTTCTTCAACCCTTTTTTCCTTCCTCAGTTTGCCTGCGCAAACTGTTCCACATGCCTGCCTATAGTGAATTTTTTTATGGCTTGCCTTATTATATTTACGCGTTTGTTTTAGACCAAAAAAATATTGCCTTTTGGTTAAAATTATTTATTTACTTTTTTTATCACTACCCGTGGAGTACCTAAAGAAAGTGTAATACATTTTTTTTAAATTATTGGTGCTTCAATTGCTTCTTAAAATTGTGACGCGTCTAAGGACGTACAGACATAAATATCTATAAGTAAGTACCTAAATAAATATCTATTTATCATTAAGGCTAATAACACCAATTTAACTTTGGCTAATGATAATATAGATAATTTATCTGATAATTAATCTGTATGTATTCTTTGTCTGAGTTTGTCAATACACTATAGGTGTTGGAATACTTAGTGTCTTATGAACGTAAAAGTTTAAAAATGTAGGTTCTGTGGTGTAGCGGTCGATATAAAGAGCTGACGTAAACAAGGTCACATTTCGAATATCACACAGAAAAAAAAATTGTAATTGAATAAGCAATTCTCTTGTCTGTCGTTGTATCTCTGAAAGACACTCTTAAACATGATTTGCTCCTAAGTACAGGATTTGTCTGATGTTACATTGAAAAAATCTACATTTTAAGTAGTACCTACTTCGTTCCTACCTGTATAAATTTCATTTTATAAATTAAATTGGCAACTACAATAGCCAACGTCCTTGACACCCGCAATACCTTGTGAGGTTACAAAACTAATTCTTTCTATTTTAGTATTGTTATCAAGGTTATTGACTCTAAGCGCTAGTTCAGACACGGCGGGAACCGCGCGATTTCAGAATCGCATGGAAATCGCGCGGGTCTTATTTGTATGAGTTTTACAGTAATCGGTCTTATTTGTATGAGTTATAATAAAGCCGCGCGGTTACCGCAACCTAACCGCCAGAAAATAGAATCGCGCTGCTCCCGCGCGTTTCTATTACTATGGAGTCTTTACTTTGCGTTCAGTTGCGTTGCGGATACCGCGCGGTGAGCACGTCACTGCTCGTTAGTTCGCCATGGATCGTTTCGTCACTGAACTATTTATTGATGAGATGCACCCAATACCGCCTTTTTCTTTTCTTTTTTTTAAGGAGCAACCACAGTAAACACACTTCTTCGTCGACCTCCATTTTGAAACTGACGCTAACCCGCACGAAATCGCAAACTAACCGCGCGTGTCTGAATAATAACCGCGCGATGCGTAAACGCACGATTCCCGCATGTCTGAACGCAGGCTAAATGTATGTTATCTTTGCTTCTTAACGATCTTATTTATCTAAATTATATTTAGTTTGCAAATAAATTGCCCAATTTTAAAACCACTTATATATTTTATCATATTTCTGTTACTTTTATTCTCGTAATGTCACCACTCCTTTTTGATAGGTCTGCTTACACAGAATAGCACAGCTTTAAATGTGGAGGAATATTAATTATTTTAAAGGCCCACTCCTTAGTCTTTATCTAAAGTAACATTACCTAAACAAAAACACACTAGTAAATAAGCAGTCAATGCTGAATTCAACAGTCAACCAGTCATCCTGACGTTAACTATACTACACTATAACTCATCGAAAACCAACTATGATAACCTTTGGTTTATTCGTGCTAATATGTCATGTGTTATGCTAACGTTTTAATTAATACGAGGGACAGAATCATTTCAGTTTCAGTAGTCTTCTTAATTTATACACAGCTCAATACAAGGTATGCTATGGTAATCCAATCTAGGCGGTAATTGATTAAGAATGTGATCACCCCGTATCAATCTGTGGGTCATTCACATAATATCATTATTGATAAAAAAAGTTTTTAAATCCCGGTTGAAAAGTCCAAGACTAATGCAATTGGATGAAACACTTCTGACTTATACTGTACCCGGTCGGAATATTTTATTTTGTCTTGCTAGACTCTTATCTTTACGTTGTGTTAGTGAATGTACGTACCTTGAGTCTCAGGGATCTTAAAATTAAAAAAAAAAAATTTAGGTTTTAAATAATGTTCTGTAACTGAAATACCTACTTCTCCGTTAAATATTATGCCTCTCGCAAATAAATGAATGTTATTATAAAAAATAAAAATACTACGATATGAAATCAGTGCTCTTTATTAAGTTTTAATTAATACTGGAGCATCAGATATACCAATTAGTATAAATAATAAATAAATAGTAAAAATTTGTATACAAATAAATAACTTAATAGTAACAAAACTGTTTTAACATTTTTTTTCCTTTATGACTAGATTTTCGTTTGGATGTGTATTTTAAATGTACATGGTTTTTTTTATGAAAAATGAGTTTCATACACACTTGGATTTTTCATTGGTAACATTTTAGTTTATAATCTGTGCAGTGCAGCCGAATGTAAGACCCGGTACTAAATAAGTGCATATAAAAATCTAAGGGGCTTACATTTGACCGATTTGGATTCGTTTTAAAATTGAGGGAGTCTTAAAATTGTGTTGGATTATAAAGCTGTATAAAATATGTTTTTTTTATTTTTTTTATTATTTAAGTATACAAAGGTAAAAAATCTTACACTGCTCTTTGTTTTCTTGCTAAAATTGACGAAAAAAAATGTAAGTAAAGTGATTATTTTTTACAATGTTTATCCTTACGAAACTTCATAGAATTATTTCGTAAAGATCAAAAATCAATAGTTATAAAGTTACCAATTTCAGTAGTTCTTGTTTTAACTACTAGAGGTCTCTCAATCAGTAATAAATACGAAAATTTCAGCTGATATAGACAATCTCTCAATTATAATAAAGTAAGTAAAAAATTCCAAGTGTGTATAATAATTTAATGTGTAGCGAAGGTGGTGAGCAGTTCGTCTTGGATGCTGTTGGAGCGCACGAGCTGTCTCACTTGTCCGAACGCCGCGGACACCGTGTCCGCCTGGGACGCCTCTCGGGATTTCCTCTCGTGGTATTCGTCGGAGAATTCCTTCAACAAATAATAAGTTTGTTAATGGATGATAGAAGGTGTTGTTGTGTGCAATAGCTTGTGGATTTGAACCCCACACAATTTTTGAACATATCGTCATCAGAGCCCATTAATGTGCCACTGCAGGGACGGCCCTCCTCCTGTAACGGAGGGATACTTGGCCTACTAATACCACGCTGGCCAGACGGATTGTTATAGGGTTTAATTTCAAGTTTTCCTTCTTTTTATTTCGTAAAGATAATATTCACGGATAGTCGCTTAGTTGATTTTTACGACACCCATGGGATGAGATGGGGTGGTGACATATTGTATTCTTACTCCGTCACCACACGGAGTTAAACATATACATAGAAATATATAAGGTTGAATGCTTTTTCATTACGATTTAGGGACCCAATGATTTAGCAGTTGTTTCTATGTAGATAATGTAAAAGTCAAGGTTTTGTTGTTTTCGCAATGAATCTTGAACACGAATACCTAATTCTTAATATTAATTTTGATTAACTGTAGGTCTGATATCATTTAGACACGCGACAAATATATCGATCTAAGCCATCCTCGTTTGGACCTTGACACAATTTCTTTGATATCTATCTATAACGAATTATTCCGTTTGCATTTTATAATAATCTTCATTCTGGTAGAAATGGAAACAGTCAAATTATTATGTTCTAAGGCTGGTCTGAGTTTCTGAGATTGGTACAATACTTATACCTACCCAATCAATTTCGCACACAGTTTTGAAAAAAATATGTCTATTTAGAGCTCATTTGCAAATAGTCTTTGAATCGTTGATATTACTTTGTAACCCAAAAATCAAATTCATCTGACAAAAACCCTAATAAAATTGTAATTTTAATATCCTAAATATCGTGCGTAAAGTTACCTTCAGTCTGTTGCCAAGGAAGACGGCTCTTTCCCTCTTCTTGTTCATGAAGTCACTCTGCGTGAGCCAGCGATGTTCGTAGCACTCCTCCGCTGACGGCCTCTTCAGAGGTACCTTCTTGAACAGGAACATCAGGAAACGGGTCGCTTCCTGGAATAGATAGAAATGATTTAGTTTGAATTTTGTCTCAACCGCCTTGGTGGCTGTTGCTTTATATAGCTGTCGCGATGTTCCACGAGCTGGTGTATGAGGTCGTGATATTTGAGGCTGCGTCCTTGTTTCTACTACATGTTTAATATTAAGTGCTTAAACTTAATTATTCACTATGCCTTCATCTATGTTCTCAAATACAGTCAGTTCTCAGTATTATGTTTAAAGGGGGTAAAATCCTCGTTGCATATGTCTGTAAAAATGGTGGTTACCATTTCCCCGAACGTAGGGTTTGAGGAAATGGTAATGCATATTAGTATTTTATTGCTTTTATTGAAAACTTGGCCTGCTTATACGGCAAATGCATGTTGACTGTCTCTCTATTTACTTTTAGCTTGCTATATTTAAATATAAAAAAATCTAAAAATCAGTATTTACATACCTGAGTGATCTCCTTGTAAAGATGTTCAAATCTGTATCTGACGAAGGAGATGTTTTGCTTGGTCTCCGCGTCGTCCTGTCCTCTGTAGGGCGACACTCCGGAGAGCATGATGTATGCGAGTACTCCTAACGACCAGATGTCCGTTTGAGGGTACGCTGGCTCATCGTTTATTATCTCAGGTGCTGCAAAATACAAATACATAATTCATTTAATAAATAGAATACCATAAGAAGTAAAATACCAAAACATTAGTTTAAAATGGTCATCTTACCTTTGTATTCCAATTCTCCTACTTGCGGTACACTGGTACCTAATTTATTAACCTTGTGTGCTGATCCGAAATCTATTAGTTTAACTTGGATTGATCTAACGGATGCCATGACAACATTATCTGGTTGAAGGTCCAAGTGGCAGTATCCTCGCCAGTGTAAGTACTGAAGACCATCAAGAATTTGAGTTACAATAGTCGCTACCATTTGTTCAGTGTAATCGTGACGGCTAGATAAATATGTTAAAATATCGGCTCCTTGAAGTTTTTCTAGAATTAAAGCTGCTACCGGGGATCCAGGAGCTTGGAAGCCAGCTATAAGGTTAGATATTCTCTCGTGCCTTAGTCTTCTTAAACATTCGAATTCTCTCAGAACTTGTACTTCAGTTTCTGGACGATTTTCTAGAATTTTGGATACAACTAAAGTATTGTTTGTTCTATCAGCACCTTTGACTACAATCGAGAACTTTCCGCGCCATAATTCGGATACGAAACTAAAACGTTCTGTAAAAGCTTCAGTTGAAATCCATCCGGCGGGATTTTCTTCAGTGTTATAATCCAATTTAGGCCTTTCTTCATCAAGAACGACATCTTGACCTGATTCGGTTATCTGTTGTAAGTGTTTCATGGCTTTGGTTACTTCAATCTTAGGGGCTCCGGCTACCTTAGTCTTAACGAGGTGTGTTGGGATCCCTTTGTCGCTCCATCCGATTCTGTTTCGAGATGATAGTCTGAATTGGTAGCTGGTATCAGGCTGGAGGCCCCGAACTACAAAGAATTCGTGATCAATATTGTTAGCTACGTCCTTCCACTCAACACTGTCTCCTGCCTTATATTGTAAACTATAGCATACAACTGGGCTATTTCCGTCATATTTTGGCTGTTTCCATCTTAAAAGCACTTCGGTGTCTGCAATGTCTGAGGCAGTTGGGCTGTCAGGAGCATCAGGGTTCGTAGCTTCAACGATCCTTGTCTTGGCTACTGTTTGTCCCACTTTGTTTCTAGCTACAACTTTGTAATAGCCGATATCGTGATGCATGGAAGGTTCGAATTTAAGTGTAGATCTGCCGTCATCGTCTTCAATGATCTTAATACGCTGACCTTCAGCGAGGACCATATCGTTTTTGAACCATTGGATACTTGGCTTAGGGTCTCCAACGGCGTAACATGACAATTGAGCGGGTTCCCCTTCTCTAATAGGTAGCAATTGAGGTTTTTCCCTAAAGAATGGTAGTTGTCCATCTTTCTTGGATTCCATAAAGGCTTGTGCTTCAGCATAGCTGTCGAGTCTTGTGCCAAGTTCGTGACGTAAACGACGAATAGTGTAAGATTCAGTGCCATAGTTGTTGATCCTTTCGCGGCGCTCGTCGTCTATTTCCTCGTCCATAATGTCTGTGAAGCGACGACGTTCGCGAATGATTGGAGTCTGAAATTATAAAGCATACATTTAATATTTTTTTGTTTAAATAAGGCATTGAACGTACCGCCGGTTTTCGAACAGGTAAGTTTGGATACTTACCCTGGGATCATAAGTGTCTCTGACGCTGAGATGGTAACCAGGAGATCTAACGCAGGCTACCTTCATGTATTCACGCAGTCGCACTGGGAAGGAGGTGTCACGAAGTTGCAGCAGGTATGTGTCGGGGCCGTTTTGATAACTGGGTTAAAAAACACGATATTATTAGTCAGAATAAAAGAAGATTAATTTGAAGAACATCCAAATATTGTCCAGGCTATTCAAATTTATTGAAAAAACAGTAACAAGTTCTGTGGAATAATTTTTTATTGTTATTGTATCAGATACTTACTGACTCTCAGACTTGGCGGAAACCTCCCAATCTGGATGGTCCCACTGCTTGAAGTTAAGATCGTATTCGCCAGGCTTGCGGTCGTGTGGTGCGCGCTCTCGGTCTGGTGTTTCTGTTTAACAAAGTTTCAATTATTATTAGTTTTTAATAACCGGTATTTATTTTGACAGAATACTTATTGTCAAAAACAATTTAAATCAGTTATCTGAAACTAGTCTTAATTTTCTAAGTTTAGAAAGAGGATTACTGGTGAAAGATGTAAAATTATTAATTACTACTTTCTACACATAACATAAAATGTTAAGGCCATTGCTCTATCTAAATATTAAACTCTTTATTTGTGTCATAAGTAGTGATAAATAAAATAATAAGTATGATAATTTTACTGAGCTCATGTAAAATATTGTAATCAATACTGACCTTCCGGCGTGTAAGTCTCACCCGGCGGGTAGACCATCTTGCTGGGATGCTCGAAGGCGCCGCTGAGCGGACGACGACGGAACCACGTACGACATTGTGCGTTGCTCGTCCAGTCCCTACGATAAGAAACACATTTAAATCTTTATTGAATTCTCAACCACCTTAACTTGAAGTACTAAAAGTCTGTTTTCCGGGCTTCTAAATAAGTTAATTTTTGTACAAATTATATTCAATGTTAAAAAGTTATAATCTCGTTTAACTAAACTAAGTAGATTTTTGTTTTATACCAGTAAAGGATAGTAGTCAAATACGTACGAAGATAACATGGAGAAGAAAGTTCCGGGTGCCATAATGGAAGAAAGAGTAATTAAACACAAACTAGTGTAAATTCAAACAATTAAATTATTCAAAATGAATAAAAGATTGTTATAAATATTTTAGTCTAGAAACACTGTCATAGGCAATGAAGTCGCGGTGTGATCCGTGGTAAAAAAAACAAAAACTAGTCGAAAATTAAACTTTTTTGATAGTTTTGATTAACAATTTTTTTCTAACAATTCGTGATGGACTAAAAAAAACAACTGATACAAATACTATGTATTTACCTACTATAAAGTATTAGTAATCAATGGCAATGTCAACTTTATTTTTACAATTAGTGATGGGTGCCAATTATCGTAGATACCTTGAGTAACAACTTTGACTTTTCCGACTTGCGACTGCTGATTGATTGAGATTTTTTACGCATGATCGGAATTCTTAAATATTTTTTTAATGATTGAAGAGAAGCAAATTGGGCTTGGCTATCTAAAGTGTCCTTCTGGGGACGTAAAATTTTGATTTTAATTGATAGTAGGTATCTTTCATAATGTGCTTTTCAAAAGACCATAATATTACTTTCTGGTCAATAAATTACGAAAGAACTGTTGCAGTAAATAAAGTAGGTTTGTGTTCAGAATATTTGTTCATAATCGTTGTGCTGCACGGGTCTCGTTCAACAATAATATTCTAAGCAATAGCATTATAATTGGTGGTCTAATTGTTCGCGACTATCTCTTCCAAACAAATATTGGATGGCATATGGATAAGTAGGTACTTTATATAGGGGTAAAGCGAAATAGATAAAGATATGTTGCGGACAACCTAAGGTAAGTAGTAGGAGGTAGGCACATGACAGAGGAAAGTGGTTGTAGGAGGTCTATGAACAGAACAACACCTTTGTTGCCCGCGACGAGATAATGATAGCTAACTTACCGATACAAGTTGTAATAGTTCCTGAGTCTGTCAGTAGTTATCTGGTACTCCTCCTGGTAGATCCTGTCGGCGAGCGTGAGCCAGGGATGTGAGAGCGCGGTGTTTACGTCCATACGCTCATGCCAGTTGTAGATCAGTAGCTTGGAGATGAAGTCTCGACTTTCTGTGCTGAGGCGGGACCACCATTCTACGAAAGAGAACAAATATTACTGTGAATGCAAATTTAAAATCGGAAATCGTTGTGACTTCTTGCAACCTATGACTGATTGATTTATAAATTCGAACTGATGTTCTTGGTTTTCCAAAATTACTTTTAAACACTTGTCACGTCCTATTTAAGGTCATCTATTTAAAGAAAGGTGTAGGTACTCTATTATAATTAAACCACAGCCTTGCTTTAAAACATTACTCTATTAAAATTTTCTCTCTCAAATCAATAGCGGAAATTCAAAACAAACCTTCATCATGCCATTCCCAGCGTCCCTCCCTGATCTTGGTCAAGGTCTCTCTATCATTGACTCCCCTGAAGGGTGAGTGTCCACTCAGCAGTATGTAAGTGATGATGCCCACACTCCACATGTCAGCTCCGAAGCTGACTCCCTCCCCGCTCGCTACTTCAGGCGCTACAAACTCGGGCGTGCCGTAGTCGAGTGACGCGTGCTCGTTGTAACGGATACGACGGGAGAGACCGAAGTCACATAACTTAAGCTCGTCGCTGCCTGCGTGGGATAGCAGGAGCTCACCAATCTATGATAGGATAAATATTATTAAAAAGTCTGGTTTAGCTTCTGCTTGACTAAATGTTTCAGCTATCAGCATTATCTTCTTCAAACCCATAAAGTTGCGATTACTAAGACAGATGGCACTAAACACAAACAGTCCTCAAAAAATAATATAATTAACTCACCGTCAATCCTAAATGCGCTACACTGTTGTCATGCATGTACTTAACTCCTCTCAGCACCTGCCTTATATATCCTGCAATCTCTCTCTCAGTATACCCTTGACTCCTCAAGAGTCTATCTCTAACTAATTCGCCTCCACCAGCTAGTTCCATTACCAAAGCGAGGGTGTGATCATGTTCATAAGAGTCATACAGACGGATAAGATGGCGGTCGTTCAGTAAGTTCATGATGTCCAACTCATTCTTCATGAATGGCTTCAATGCGGAATGGCCATGCATAATCTTGGCAGCGTAGTTACGACCTGTAGGTAAATATTACGATTAAATATGAATTAATCTCAGTGTGGTGACGGAGTAAGAATACAATATGCCACCACCCCATCGCACCCCATGGATGTCGTAAAAACCGACTAAGGGAATATCTTGAAATTAAACCCTATACCAATCCGTCTAGCCAGCGTGGTATTAGTAGGCCAAGTATCCCTCCGTCACGGGAGGAGGCCCGTCCCTGCAGTGGGACATTAATGGGCTGTTATGATGATGAATTACATCACTTATTCACAAATAGAAGGGAAAATGAAGGTCTTCAAATTTACCTGTGAGCCTCTCAGCGGCGTGGTAGACGACTCCTTGGACTCCACGTCCAAGCTCGTCTCCTAGATCGTAGAAGTCACCGAATGGTTTCGTGCTGGGCTTCACGCGAGGTGGATGTTCACGGATCCTGTATAAACGAGAAAAATAAATGCTAAAACTCCGAGTAATAAACATTTGATTAAATACCATAACAAAATCTGCTAAAAAAGGCACAAGACAAAAATCAATCAACTGTTATTTTTCAATGTTGTTATTTATTTATTCGCCTAAACATCAGAAACTAATAGTTTTTAAAGATATCATATTATTTACCTGTCAGAATATTCATATTCAGACTCTTCCACATGTAGCATGGCGGATGAGCTGACAGCTCCTGCGACGTTGCGAGCCGATATAGAGTAGAGACCCTCATCTTTTAGAATGGCATCGTTGATCACTAGGACGCAAATGTCCGGTTCGATGAATTGAATCTAAAGGAGAAAATTACGGGTAAGAAAGCATATCTTTATATTAAATTTTGTTGTCAATAGGGTAGTTATACATACAGCAAATTTGCATGAAGCTAATAAAGGCCGGAGCGATTCCACATCGTTAATAGGCGAAGTGAACTCAGATTTCCAAGGATTTTGGTGATCCCGCGTTGTAACAAAAGATCCATTTGGCAATTGGGATCCATTAAGTTTCCCGGATTGATTGTCAGATGCAGCAGGTAGAGCAGATTTGACGAGCAACTTCAAATAAACCAACAGGTATTCATCATCAATAATAGTAATTTATTACTTTTTGATATTCTGTTAATAGATATCAACATTTTATCAAGTCACGTCCAGCAAGAATATCTAATATCTTACAGTGTTATAACACTTCTGGTTCCTCTATTACTTCCAAATTGACCCTCTTCGATTTAATTAGCTCGCTCCAAAAAATTGTTTATTCTAATTCTACTCCCGCTATTTCAATTGTTTCTAATGCAAGTTGGTTAGAGATGATTTTAGAATAAGTAGTTTTCTGTACGTAAAAATGCTAAAACTGCTGTAGACCGAAATGTGAATTGATTAGATCTTTATTCAAGTTCTACAATGGAGTATTTTTTTTCGAGTCAGGATTATTTTCAAGGAAAACTAGTTGTTCAACCATTTATAGTTTCATTTTCCATTCCAGTTTTCTGACTGGCTGATCTTTTAAGGGCCAAATTTAATTTTTCTACAAACTATGCCACGAGCATATGATCGTGTTGATGGCTTATGCGGATGTGATTGATACAGCAAATGTGAATATGAATGTGACAACGGACGGGATTCCATACTTATAAGAATCCAAGGACAAGGAGGCAGAAAGGTTCGGAAATGATGACTACGTTCCGAAAGATACAGAATGTCAAGAAACGATGTGAAGATGGCAGGAGCCTTTAACACAAATGTAATTTTTGGAAGAGTTTAGCAGTGAACGTTCTTCGAATGATGGCGATGATAATGATAATGAATTATTATTTTGATCCTATGTTTAAATATACGGTATTAACCATAGTAGCAGGTATACTTAACGTGCGTTATTGCATTCTTTAGTTTACCATTTATTCATGCCATAAATAATGCTTGCACTTGCAGTGGCGTTACCACAATGGTTAAAGTATTCCTTTATCTATTTATGATGAAATAATAATAAATACAAGACTTTGTGTATATCATTTAGACATTTTGTAGTGCTTATACTTTTGAATATTCATCAAATTCAGTGTTGTTGGTAAATCGCTCAATTCAAATGTGTAGAGGATTCTTCAGGAAGTCCAATTATACAAAAAGGTTAAACAAAAACTTCTAGAAATATGCATAATGCAGCAGCACTTAAAATAGGTTATTGACTAAAAATGCTCCGTCATCATAATTCTTGCCAAACTTATTCAATGCTTTCTAAAGATCTATTGTTACATACATTTAGAATATTTGTCACATGATCAACATAAATATCGTAAATATCGTTTCATCCGATTTTGCTCTACCTGTATCCGTCATAAAGACACAAACATGCATACATAAAACATGTACATGTCTATACTAAAAAACACGCGTTACCCTTGCTTCCGATGGGCCGTCTATAATATTTATTTTTAAGATATCTGTCGTTAGAAACGCACTTCACTGTACAGGATCCAAAAACTTGCCGTTGATCCTAAACATTAGAAAAGTAAGCAAATTATTAAGTTGTATAATCAAGACAAACTTACCTTAGTACGAGAGCTGGGAGCTAGTGGCTGCCAATCCTTGTACCACTTGATGTCAGGGTAAGGCACGCCGGTGACCCTCGCCTCGATGCGAGCCGTCCTACGTTGCAGCACGACGGTCTCCTCGGGTCGTCTGATGAAGGCGGGGTACTCGGCCAGCTCGAGGCGCACTCTCTGCCGCGCTTGTCCGTGCTCGTTGGTGGCGACTGCCTCGTACCAACCTGCGTCACGTTCTAACATCCTGCCGAGAGGGAGCTCAAACGTTATTTATCTTATTTTTGCGTGATATAAGCTTTAAAAGCTTGAACCAATACAATTAGTGCATAATTTTATTAGAAGAAACGTCAACTTAAAACTTGCTTTAGACTATGCTAGAAGTCCTTTTAAAGGTTTCCCCAGTGTAGTGGTTTTTTCCTATTGACTTATCTGCTGGCCACACAATGGTAATGAGCTATACAAATTATGTACTTACTTGTTAATAAACAGAGTAGCTTGACCGTTCCTGGTATAACTCCAATCGTATCTACCGCCAACATCAATAGGCTCATCATTGAAGAAGTATGTCATCTTAGGCTTAGGATACCCATACACGAACCAGAACAAATTAACATTGTGCCCTTTCACACCATACTGGGAGTCGTGCTCCTGTCGCAAGAACTTTGGCGCTTGAGCATAACCGTCATGAGGCGGTCTTTCAATATCAAAGTCTCTCGGGAAGTAAGGGGAGGTTTCTGGTCTGAAATCAATACCAGGTTCTAGATATGGAACGAATTTGGGTGGATCAGGTTCCAGTTTAGATCGGTGAGTGATGGCGAATGGTGACGGGTCGCTGATTCCGTATTTGTTCTCTACTCGGATGCGGAACTTGTAGTCGCGGAATGGTTCCAGGTTGCGGATGTCGCACACGCACGAGCGGAGACCGGTACGAGCTGTGAACCAGTCGCCGTCAGGGACTTCGCACATCTCCACCTGCGAATAACATTACGTTGTTGAAAACAATTTTAATTGGTTAAAGTCAAACGATTACTAAAAGAACGAAAAATTTATTTTGTCAACTATTGAAATTACCTGGTAAGTAACAGGGAACCTCGGTCCATGAGGTATTGAAGGTTTCCAGGAGAGAGTGAGATGTCTGTCAGCCATTCTCGAAATAATAGGCTTGTCTGCCAGGGGCATTGGTATGCCGGTCTTCTTCATCTTGTCGAAATCTGAGTATTGGTCTGAGATAGGACGCTTGCCAGTGTGAGGTTCTAGGGCTAAAAAAAATGTATACTTTGTAAGACTTTTTGTTTTTAATTCCTTGAAATGAAGATATAACAAGCCACTAACTGTAACACTCTGATGAAGTGTTAAAGTGCATACCAATGGAAGGCGTTTCTACACCAATCAATTGAATATCGATCGACGATGACGGAGGTCGATCGATGTTTGATTGAAATAAGTTATCAACTTATCAATCGATCGATAGCATCGATCAATGGCATTTATTCAATTATTGAATTGACGTCGATTATTCTATTTCACCAACGATTGGTCGATATTGCACATTTTCAGTGTTCAGAAATTCAGGGATTGTGAAAGGAAAGCTTGTAATGTCATTTTCAAGTAACTTACACCTTTTGAAAGGTTTCGTCCCATAGCTGCTTTTCGGCGAAGTGAATAACCAGTTCAAAGGTACTTACTGTCATAAGTGAGATTAGCAGTGCAGGTATCTTCGCCATGAGGATTGTAGATCCTACACTTGTAGGTGCCGACATCGCTAGGGTCCACGCCAGCCAGGGTCAGTCGCAGAAGACCGGTGGTCTCCTTGTCCATGCGGATACGTTCGCACGGGAATAACTTCTCGTCGTTACGGAACCTGGTGGAAAGGCAAGTAATTGTATAAGTGAGTTTGTAACGCCATATTTTAGCGCCTTATTAAGTATAGTTATTAGCTCACCACTCGACATCAGGATCAGGCGTGCCGGTGGCGCAGGCGGTGAACTTGGCGCTCATGCCGCGGAACACCTCGATGTCTCCGATCTTCTTCAGGAACGCGGGCGGCTCCACCTTCTGCTTGCGTGCGCTAGTAATACATCCACAAGGATTATTATAAATACTTTGGAGATCATTTTTTGTGAAGAAAATTTATTTTACTATATGTTTTATAAGTACCTAAATTAAAATTAAAATTAAAATAGCAAGCCTTGAGGTGATGGCTTTGGAATACTACAGGAGGTGACCGAGGTACTGAGCTTGTTGCTCACTATCTCTTGGACAGTGCCCACTCGAGCGAAAAGGCCTACAAACGGTTGCCACTTGCATATCGTGGATCGATTAGGGGATTAGTAGGTAAGCCTTCTTTCGGCTTGACGTGAACCATTGCTGCAAACTCTCTGTTTCAAACCTTACTGTTAAGTATGTAATTGGCTTTGCAACGGATAGTCAAATATGATTATTGAATTTAAATATCTATACTATAATAATATTCTAAAGAGGTAAAGTTTGTGTGTTTGTTTGTTTGTGACGTTGTAGGGGGTAATCTCTGGATCTACTGAACCGATTTAAAAAAATCTTTCTGTTTTGAATAGCCCATTTATCGGGGAGTGTCATAGGCTATATAGTATCACGCGATGACTAATAGGAGCAGTAATAAAATATGTTTAAAAAAGGGGCGCGTTTTTTTCGCCGCCCGAACGAAGTGGGCACGGGTCTGCTAGTGTCTTATAAACTAATCATTACTACAAAACTTACATTTTATCAACAACTTCTAAATTAGCATCGCAGCTAGCTTCGCCCTCTCTGTTCTTAGCGACACATCTGTAAGTGCCAGCATCCCCCGGCTCCAGGTCTCTGACGTAGAGACAGCAGGCGTCTCCGTCGCGCTTCATGTTGTACTTGTCGCTGGGCCTCAGCAGTGATCCGTTCTTGTACCACGTGATATCAGGCGCCGGTATGCCGAAAACACGAGCGGGGAATTTGGCGTCGAACAGCGGGAGCTGTTGAACATATTACATATTTGTGTAATTTCATTGCACGTACCTAAAATTTGTTTCGAGATTTAATTTTATATCAGAAAATTATACTTAATTTCGGAAACCTCCTAGAAGTATTTAAATACAGGTAAGTGATTTAACATGTAATTTTAAAACCTTTGCTAGAAGTAAACTCGAAATACAAAGCCTGTGTTCTAGCAATCAATTAAACACAGTCCATTGTGAAAGGTGCTTTATTGTGATTGCTAGTTTCAATGTTGCGTCGTGGAATCTGAACGCAGCGATATACACTACGACCAGCTAGTATTGACGCTATTAGTAAATAATGTAAAAGGTGAACCTATAAGTACTGAGTTCGACAAAAATTTTTCTTCGTATTTTAGTATTCCTAGCTACAAAATAAAACTTGACACAAAAACCCGATTGTCAGGCTAAGGTATTCATTCAACTGGACATGTGAAACAGACCGTCCCTGAAGAGAGACACGAAACAGTAAGTAAGAAAGAATCTATCATGAGTCAACATACCTGTTGTAAATCAGTGAACTTCTGATTGAACGTAGGTGGTTGGAAGACCTTGCGCACGCCGATCTTGCCTTCAGACGAGTCCTCGCCCAGAGGGTTCACCAACTTAACACCGTATACACCGGCATCGGGGAGTTCCACTGGATTGATTTCTATACCTACCTGTAACGGAAATAACATAATATTAATGACTATGTCAAACTGAGTTTGGAGACAGGATAATTAGGACCTTAGTAAGGTGTTTTTTGTCCAAGCCTCAGTAGTCTTTTTTACTTATGGGCTTATTTTCCAGCAACCGCTCTGGGAAGTCAAAGAAATTCTGATGTAAGATAAAAAGTAAATAATGAGCCCTGAGTCATGGGGACTTTTACTGATATCAAACTAACGGACACATCTAGACTCGAGCAGATAATTAGTGGATTATCATTTACTTTGCGTCCTCCTGCACGGCATCGAAGCCGCAAACACGACCGCTCTGCCATAGAGGCTAATAGAATTTTGGACTAGTTATGTAGAATTTAATTTACTTTCAAAAATGAGTTTCAAATACTTAAAAGATAAATACTTACTCTTTTACCATCACAAGTGAGCAGTATCTTATCGCTGGGCTTCAGTGGTTGACCATCTTTCGTCCACGTAACCTCTGGTATCGGGTTGCCCACGAAGGGTGCCGACACTGAAAGGGGTTGCCCTTCCTCTGCCGTGAGGTCACGGAGACCATGGATAAGTTTAGGACGTTCTTGTGGCGAGGATTCGTCTGAACGACCTGGAATTACACTAGAATTGTATGAAATGGTACCAAAACGATAGGTCAGTGGACTACTTTTTCAGGGGAAAATAGACAAAGGGAAAAATGAACCGGCTTGAAAGGGGACAAATCTACTTGTAGGCACGGTTACCAATAACTCCTAAAGCAGTTAATAATAAAACAAAAAAACTTACTAGCAACAGTAAGATCAGCAGAGCTAGTAGTCTCTCCCTTGTCGTTGACAGCGACGACTGCATACTTCCCAGCGTCTGCGGGCGTCGCCTTGTCGATCTGTAGCGAGTGTGTGCCGTCAGGCTGAGCCACGACGCGGATACGTTGACCGTCTGGGACTATCTCCTTGCCGTTGTGAGTCCTGGGGAGTACATACGTTTTATTAAATAATAGTCTTAGGAAATACTAAAACGAATAAAATTGTAATTCATAAAACCCTACAGAAATCCACTACCAATAATGACATTTCAGGCTACCATCCGTTCTTTCATACTTCACTTCAGGCTTCAAATAAAAGTTCTCAACAATATTGCGTGTCGTACTTATATAAAAAAATGTTTTATTACCGAAAATCTAAGAACCGAAAAATTAAAAACCGAATTGCAGCAATTAAGTTCTTAGTTCTTCGGTTCTTAATTGACTTTATTTTAACATCACAAAATAATAACTCTATTAAGCGCGCAAATTATTTAAAACTAAACAAAATTAGTCCTATTTATGACAGATTCCAAATTAAAAGAAAGGTTGTTATCATTGAGTTTAAAATATTATTTTAATTTGAAGTATGTATTTATGGCCAGTTTGAGTATAGGTATCAATCACTCAATCAGCCTATACCCTTTCCACTATATTTAACGACATTTGACAGGTTGACGTTAGTGACGTTCAGCAGTATCTCGAATGTAATGCCATTCGATTGTAAGCGATTTCGTGATTTTTCAAATTACTTTATTTTACACATTTGGATCCTTACATCAACTTACATTATCATTTTATTACTGTTTCTTTCTTTATCTATGTTAAGAGAATTAGCCTATAGCTTAAAATGATAAAGTTATAGTTAGCTTAGGTATTATTTAAAATACATAATTTATCGTGACACACTCGCGGGTTATAGCTAATCTAAAATATCATATTACATTTTATAAACGTATTAAGAAGAGTTCCGGTTTATTCATAGCATTTATTTCTACCGATTATTTGTAATTTGTTTCATAATGGGGGTAATCGTTATGAGTGTCCATCACTAAGTAACCATGGTAACTGAAAAAAACATGGGTACGTCCATGAAATACAATATTATTTGTTTGAAAAATAAGCAGAAATATTACGAAACTTCATGGACGTGAACTGTCAAAAAGCTAAACTTACGTTGGAAGGGGTATAATATAATTTTTTTTTGCGATATTCCAATAAAGAGGTTTCTTGTAGATTAAAATGGTCTATTTCTTAACGTATCGATGAAAAAAGGTGTAATAACAAATTATATTTATAAATTCTAATGACGTTTACCATTTGATTGTAGGTTGTGGATGTCCAAGAACTTTAACTTCCAGCCTAACTGGGAATCCTTCAATGACCTTGGACGGCTGCAGCTCAGCGATGAAAGCGGGCTTGCGCTCCTTTTGGGCAACATCTACCTTTGCCTTTGATCCGACCTGATGAAAAAAGTATTTACTATAGCTTGCATGTAGTAAATGTATTTCATTAATTTAATTATTTAATACTTTAATTTCGTGTCGTGTTCGTTATGTAATATTCCTTATACCTTTGACACGAAATTACATTTTAACCATTGGCTTATTAGAATGAAAAAGTTAATGTGATAAGGTAGTTTTAATGTGCGTTTAATGACGCACGTAAGAATACATAGTGGCTTTACCCCATCTCTTCTCATGGGTGTAAAAATCGATCATAGGAAAAGAGTATCAAGTCGGGTCCCATGATAATCCCATGATAATGGCATAGTTTTAAATTCAGATAAAACTAAATTACTAGTAATACACTCACCATACTTACGTCCATCTGAGCAGCCGTCAATCATGTTTGCACACGAATATTTATGTATACATAATAATAAAATAAATTGTAAATGTAAACCCATAAAACAAGAGAATTGTATTACTTATCTAGGTGTTAAAATAGATGATAATCTATCATGGACTCCACATGTGGATTATATTTGTAACAAATTAAGAATATTGTTGACTAAATTCTATCAATTGAGTTTCAAGGTTCCTAAAGACACTTTAAAATGTTTATATATGGCATTAGTGGATTCGATATTGAATTATGCCCTTGACAGTTATGGTTCCACTTGTAAAACTAATTTAATAAAACTAGAATCACTACAAATACGCTTCTTGAAACTATTAGTAAGTAAAAAAATTAAAGATGAATGTAAAAACGACTACAATAAATTATTTAACATATGTAATATTTTACCGATTAGATTACAGTATAAATATTTACTAGCAGTAAATAACCATGGCAGTCAGGAGCATGACCTAACTAAGGTCGACAATTCGATTCACACTCGCTCAATGACCACTGGTAAATTTAACGTACCCAGAGTTTATAATAATTATGGTGACAGAACCTTAGAAAAACGCCTTCCATATTTGTTAAACAGTATGCCTGAGAACATTCGATTAGAAACAAATAAGAAAAGATTTAGTCTAAATTTACAAAGGCACTATCTTAGTATGCGTGAATAATTATTATGGCTGTATAGAATCGTAAGGTGTGTTAGAATTATTTTTGTGTATTTAAATATTAAGAAGAGACTGTAACCCACAGTCAAACCAGTAACATGGTTTTGTGGGATTGTGTTTAACTATTGTATTATTTAAAAAAGAAATAAACGTTTTATCTATCTATCAAAAAAAAGTGTACCTAGAGATACATATAAAAAAAAGTAGAGCCGAAAAATAAATCTCATTCCTTAAAACTGTAAATGTTTAAGAAAAATAATAAAACAAATGGCTTATTACCTCTCCAAGCCTGTTGGTGACAGTGAGGGAGTAAACCCCAGCGTCTTCAGGCTTGCAGCTGTCTATACTTAGTCCGATCACTCCACCAGGTTGATTAATGAAGTTAATTGCTTGAGATGGACGTACGGGAAGACCTGTAAAGAATAATTTAATAGCATAAAATTGTTCTTTTAAGTCCTTTGTATTAATCCCAATGATTGCGCACGTCTTTGCAGGTTGTTCGATAACATTTATTTTTATAATAAACTAAAAATAATAATCTTACGGGTGGGTGTCTTTCACCTTAATTTTGCTTTTTTAAGTGCAGAGGCAAGTATCTTTCGCAATTACCTAATTATTTCCGATTAGAATTTGATAGGAACTCGTAATCAACAAATAAATAAAAAAAAAAGTATAACTTACCATCCTTAAACCATTTGATCTCAGGTGCTGGAAACGCCATAACCTTAGCCTCGAGCTTTAGAGGTTGTCCTACTACTGCCTTCACATCTTCAAGCTCCTGACTGAAGGATGGCTTTCTTGGTGTCGCTGGAAATATTATAATTAGTAACATAAAAATTGATCTACTTTATTAAAGGTAATGTGGTGTTGTGATTTCTAATTCGTTAACACACTGACGACGAAAATAGGAAATAAATGTTAAACGCGCGGGTGGTGTAAATCTCGAAAAACAAATAATAATGTCATGACAGTTATAATTGTATTCGACAAAAACTCGTAAGTCAAAAACCTTACAAAATCATCATCATCATATCGGCCAATAGACGTCCACTAACAAAAACACTACAAAACTGACTGAAATACAAAATAATTTATCGAAATTAAGCAAATAGCAATAGGCTCAATTTAAAGCTCAAGGGAGACATCAGACCATATCTTCGAAATATTCCATACAGAGGAGCCAATTTTTAGTAAATAAAAATGACTCACGATTAACAGCAACAGCACACAGCGCAGAGCTTTCTCCATGAGGGTTGCTGATGACAAGTTTGTACGCGCCGCAGTCTGCCGGCGTCACGTGCTCTATGTTCAGCTTCACTGTACCGTCTGGAAGAGCTGTCTGTACCACGCGGCTGTCTTCCGGCGGGAGAGCTGTACCGTCTTTGTACCTGGAAGATTTGTTGGTGAGTTTTAGGGCAATAATTGCATTCTAGAACAGCTAAAACCACCGAAAGGCAAAGGTGAGTTTAGGCCTCTTTCCTTTTATAATAACCTGCCTGAAAGCCTAAAGTGCGAAAGGTATCAAGTAAGTGTTGACGATGCAACCTTTGAGGATGTAGAAGACGATGGATTGAAGAATAACCCTTAGACACAATTAGATTTACAGTGTGTAACGGAACGTAAATACTGCATTAAGCTAAAGGAACGTCGTTCAAAAGTGCATGTTACTTAATTGATTCTTGCAGAAACAATTCCTAACAAGGAAGATCACTAGGGCATGTTTGTCAACTTTTCCTATGTTTCTCTTAGTTTGTTTTACTTCCTATGATCAGCGTTAAATGGTTCGTCACGTATGGATGTGTTCTAAAACCTGATTTAAGGTTAACGTAATCAATGCCCGAGTTATAGTTAAAAAACAATGAGTTATTTAATTATTCTATTTACCATGTAGCAGTAGGTATAGGGCTGCCGTCAAGCTTGGCCTTCAGTTCCAAGGGTTCCCCTTCATCAACGTCCTTCTGTCTCTCCAGCTTGTGACTGAAGCCTGGGAAGGCTTGTTGTAGAGTCATGACAGCTTCGCAGACTGCTTCTCCGGCTAAACTAACAGCACGGACCTTATACTGAAATGTGAAAATAACAGATGGTAAAACAAATGAAATGAAAAGAAACATTTTTAGGAACTACAGAAACGAATTTAAAAGCTAATAAGCTTAGTTCTTCTTCTGGTTAATATTGGTATTAAGTTTTATCTACTTGAAGCAGCTGCATTTCTGGGAAATGTTCTTTATTGTGTTTTATAGTGTAGGTAACTTCAAACGTAAGAACGTAATTCGTTTTCTATTGTTAATGTAACCACCAATCGCTGAAATATTTAATGAATTTAAAGGGATGACCTTTTAGTATTGATGCTTTTCTTACCTTGCCGGCATCACTGGAATTAAACTTCTTAACATCAAGCTCACTGTCAACTTGGCCTCCGACTTCAGTAGTAATGGTATGGCGTTCATCATTGTGGATCTCTTTACCATCGCGGTACCAATGTACTTCAGGCTTAGGCACGCCATCGCAGCGGACCTTAAATGTTACATCGTCGAAATCTTTCACTGATTGAGGCTGTAGAGTCTTGGTGAAGATTGGCTCTCCGGCTGTTGGATAAAGTTTAAATAAGTATTAGACACTGTTTTTCGTCCAGTAGGTGGTTTTCCTCCAGGAATGAGAATCATGTGGTAAGAAAGGTGTTGAACATGTATGTGGATGGATATAGGGGAAGAGGACGACCAAAGAAACGATGGATGGATTGTGTGAAAGACGATATGGCTGCGAAGAGTGTGAATTGTGATATGACGTCCGATAGGAAAGAATGAAAGAAGAAGACATGCTGCGCCGACCCCAAATAAAAATAAAATGGGATAAGGGCAGGGGAATAATGATGATGAGGTGTCGTGAACGAAATGTCATAAAACAAAGACAATAAAACTATAAACGAAAGAACAATCTATATTTACATGTCTGGCGTCATTCTACCATTAAATAAAATATATTTGATAAATATAAAGCAGGGCTAAAAATTGTAGTTACTTGTGAAAATGTTTATCGGATGCGGATTTGAATTGGTCATTAAAGTGTACTAAGGGACCGAACATACAAGACATTAAGCATGAAGAGAAAACTAGACACTTCTGCCACTTACTCGCCAGGTCAGCAAAGTATTAGAAAGTTAACTCTAATATATTATAAGAACGAAAAATTTTAAGAATCTGGTTAACTTACTATGAATCAAAAGTTTAGCTTGTTGCGAACTTTCTCCAACCTCGTTAGTAGCTGTGACAGTGTAAACACCACCATCATCAACGCCAATCTCCTTTACTGTTAGTTTGTATGTTTCGTTGGGGATATCTTCAACTATGTCGTGGCGAGAAGATGGTTGGATTGCGTAGCCATCTTTACTCCTGTAATAAATAACGAATATTTAATAATAGCTGGTAAATTTGGATAGGAAGTAGACAATTACGGGTATCAAATAGACGTGTGAATTTTTTGTAGGGTTACCAATATTACTTCTAGAAAAGGAACGTAAAGGATTAAATAATTCTATGAATAGGTTTTACCAATACATATTATCAGTTCATAATAGAAGTCTTCGTCTGAGGCGAAAGTTGTAAATTATTTAGTTACAGATGCTATTTTAGACTCAAGTGATACTCACCACTTAACTTCAGCAATGGGATTGGCTTTGATATTAGCAACAAAAGTAGTTTCTTCATATGGCACTGCTGTGACATCCTTCAAGCCTTCGATCTCAGGTCTCAACAAGATATCTAGACGAGCGGAACTCTCTCCTATACCGTGCGTGTTCTTCGCTTGAATGGTATATTCACCAGTGTCGGCATGTCGGCCTAAAGATTATACAAAAATTAAGTTTTTAATACATAATTATATAAACTCACGCCTTGTTTCCTATGATATATTTTTAAAGAAGACCGAGAAGGTTTTTAGTGGTTGTGTTGACTTTAATAGCATCTTCGCCCTCGTCGACGTCAATCGAAATATTTTTAACTATATGTGTTTATCTGATGCTTTTGCTATATAACTGCAAAATTTATCAATTGCCTCTACTTAGTACCTTAAAAATGTGGAGTATAAGCAACTTACCAGTTGGAATTTGTAAAGTGAAAGTACACTCCTTTAATCCGTTTTCAATTTCCTTAGAATCAGTAGAGGTAACTACAGTTGCATCAGGAATGAGTAATACGCCATTAAGCAGCCAGGACACGTGAGGTAGAGGATCCGCTGTGCAGACGGCTTGTAAGGTTACGGGCTCACGTTGCATCACACGCTGAGCTTCCAGTGGTGTAGTGAATTTGGGTTTTCGTAGATCAGATTCCGCTGCAATGTCATCATTAATTAGGTTTGTGAATTATCTAGTTTTATTTTAAGATAATACTTTGTAACTCTAGTAGTATCAGTAGGACCTACTTATTTGAAAAGTATTAGTTTAAAAAATGGCTGAGCGAGTGACAAAATTTATTTTTGAGAGGATTTTCGGTGTTCTTCCAAATCAATTGAGGCATTATTATTTTCAGTCATGATGTCTATATAAATAAATTTGATATTGTTTCTAATATAGATTTAATTTACAAATTACTTACATGAGACTGACAACTCTGCATTCAGCACTTGTTTACCAAGATTGTTACTAATCTCGCATTGCCAAGCTCCAGAATCTTTAACTTGTACGCTGTCAATCTCCAGTTTATAAAGATCTCCTTCGTTTGTAGCGTGAACTCTAGCGCAAGGTTTTACTTCTTTGCCGTCATGCAGCCAGCGAACTGTAGGCTTAGGATTACCGGCAACTTCTACAGAGTACTCTAAAGGCAGTGACTCGAAGGCAGAACCGTCTTTCATGTTGCTGTCTTTAATACTAGGTGGTGCTGTGAATTAAAAAATAATTTGTAAGCGAATAATTACAACAACAAATATCAATTTAATAAGTGACAATAAAGTTTTAGCTAAATATTTAAATAATTTTAAAAAGTTTTATTTTTATTTGATAAGATATTTTAAGTACTAGTAGATTTAATTATATAAAGAAATGTTAACATAAAGGGGTATTCTTAAATGTTAAATATTGAACATTTCTTTAAAATTATCTCATTGCCAAAAGGAATAGGTATTCATAACAATGCTAAAAATCCAAAAAAAAAAATAGCTCAAAGCTAAGAGTTGAAGCCCTTGAAAGAAAAACAAGTATATACATTTTCAATTTCATTTTCAAATTGCAATTTACAGCGTAACGTTTTATGTGAGCAGTAATACAAATACTTACGGTTTATGTGTATCTAAAGAGATTCTGCTTAGTATGTGGTGTAGTGCTAGCGTGTTCGAATACGTACCCGATTTCGAAGACTCTTGTTCATACTTATGAACCTTTTATAATAATAATCAAGCATTAATGTCATGCAGGTCTTACACAATATTTTAACTTATTGCTTACCTTGATGATATGATGATATTTGTGAACGATCTAGTACCTCTGTCGCACGGAACTCCAAGGATTAGTATGCCAGAAGGGAATGTTATTACGCATGCGTGCTAAAACAAACATACGACAGCATTAGTCAAATAGGGAGAGACATTTATGGGACTATTACATGGACGAAATCTGCCATTTTCTGTGTACAGGTATTTTTTTATATTCATTTAATAACGTGAAAGATTATTTAAGAAAATAGCAGATCAAGTGGATAAATAGCAGCAATTTAAATTTTGTATTTAAAGCAATAATTTAAATGTTATTTTCCCCTAACATACATTGCGTAGCGTTACTTTATCATCAATGCCATCCTTCATCATTGTATATTTTCTGCTTGGATAATATTTTGATTTAACAATTACCTTTTACGTCTTCCTCATTAAGAATATCATCAAGTATGCTCCTTTGTCTTTGACTTCGTTTTAAAAGGGCTTCCATTTCATCGTCCACCTCCTCTTCTAGACTAAATAACCTAGTTTCATGTTTCTTCTTTCTTTCTACACTAGTTTCTATCGTATTTTTAGTAATATTATCAACGTTTTGTATAGGGCCTAACACTAACTCTTCTATAATTCTATTTTTAACATCATCTATTTGTTTATCGAGTGTTTTCATCTCGTTGTCGAATTCCTTCGATATATGTATGAGTTTTTCTGTAATGTCGTTTTCGTATACTTTTTGGGATTTTTGTTTTACAATAAATGTTTCTTCTTCGTCCTCATCTAAAAAGTAGTCTTCTTTGTAAGAAGACTGGCGGACATAAGAGTCTTTACTAAACACTTTTCTGGTTTCGTCAATATCAAATATAGATTTTGAAAGATCTTCTATAGATATTTCCCGAGAAAGAGAGTCATTTTGCCAGCTCATTTCATCTTCTGAGACTGACATTATAGATATGGTGCGATTGCCTCCCTGCCTACCACATCGCGACCCTGCGTCAGCTTCAGAGTCAGTCTGTGGTTCTTCAATAATACCGTAAACACCTCTTCTTACATGATCAGGTATTGTGTAATGACCCAAATCGGTAAGAAAGTAACTATGGCTAGCAATTTCTTCAACCTCTAAAGATGTTGTATGAGCATTATTCGGTTGAATTATCTTTCTGCTACCATTAAAGTCATCGTCATCGTAATAAATGGACTTTGATGTCATTTTGTGTAAAGTTCGCGTTTCTGCTGGACCTACCAGTTAAAATAGTATTATGTTGATTTTAGGCAATTATTTCTTTATGATTGATATTAGTATATGGCACTAATGCATTAAGTTTAAAGTTGGAATTTTCTAAAGCAATATAACTTCATGAGAGTATGTTAGAAACTGATCGATGATTGTTATAATGTTGGGAGAATAGGAAGGAAGCGTAATACTAACCTGTGATTATAGCGCCGTGAGACTTAGTGCTGCTAACTTTAGAGACTATAATAGAACCGTCGTCGCCTGTCTTGAATGTGGTAACAGTTTCGAAAACTCGGCCTAAACATACAAATCACACTTGGGATGTTAAAAACACAGTGTTAAAAGCATGCACACTTGTGCGCGAAAATATGAATTCTCACGTACTAAAAGCTGTTTGCTACCTCGAAGACAATAAGCGTGAAAACTTTTCATGTGTATACCTTCAGATTCAGCACTTAGCGGTTCTTCGACGGGTTGTTTTTTAATAGATTTACGCTTAGGAGACTTCAGATCTTCAGCTAGAGAGACTTCTTCGATGATTTCTGCTGCACTAACACATTTTTCTCCAACTTTTTTCTTTGCCTGTGACTCTTCAATTACTGGTTTCTTGTTTCGCTCATTATGATTTTCATCCCAAATAGATTTATCTTCCGCTGTTTCAGGTTCAGAGAAAGATGTTTTTGCTTTCCTACTAGGTTTTGATTCAACTTCTTCAATTATAATATTGTTTTGCTTAGAATCCTCATTATCATCCCAGAATGATTTATTTTCGGCTTCTTCTGGAGCAGTAAACGATTTCTTTGCTTTAGTAGATGGAGTATCAGGCTCTTCAATAATTGGTTGCTTAGTTTTTCCATCGGTAACATCATCCCAAATTGACTTTTCCTCAATTGTTTCAGGTTCAGAAATAGATTTTCTGCTTTTTGAAGGTTTACTTTCAATTCCTTCAACCACATGTTTTTTAGATTTCTGGTCTTCGTTAATATCATCCCAGAATGATTTTTCTTCAGCAATCTCCGGTTCCATTACTGATTTTTTACCTGATCTTTGGGATGATTTATCTACGTCTTCAACTTTTGATTGTTTTACTATACCTTCGTCGTTTTCATCCCAAATAGATTTTTCTTCTGTAACTTCAGAGTTAGATATGTCTTTTTTTCCTTTTTGTTTCTCTTCTACCAGGACATCATCTTCCTTAACCTTTTTTGCTTTACCATCATTATCATCATCCCATATAGATTTTTCTTCAATGAGTTCTACCTTCGATTTTTCCTTCTTTCCTTGTTGTTTTTCGGCCAAACCTACTTCATCTTCAACTGCGCGCTTACTCTTCTTACTAGCATCGTCAATTTCACTTTCAACAATTTCTTCTTTAGTAAACCTCGAATGAATCTCTCGTGCTATCAAACACAATGAAAAAATGGTAACGATAAAAACAAATAATTAAAATGGAAACATGTTTAATGATTACAGACATCACAAATGTTGGGTAAGGTACGGTGGTTGTGCAGGACAATGGTCGTGAATAACTACGTCAGCATTACAGTCTATTGAATGCTTTAGTGAGTTGCCATATTGCTATGGTGGTACATTATTATAGACAACAAAACAAACTAACGTGCTCATAGTACGAGTAGTAACTAAGGAACAATTTTACTACTAAGTTAATGCAAACTACTTTACCAGTAGGCAGTACTTGCAATATCCATCGAAGTGCTTCTGTCGATTCTTGACAGATTTATATTCTTACCAGCTAATGCGTTGAGTGAATAAGTTGAGCCCGGTTTTGTATGTGTTCATAGTTGTACAGTGTTACCGGCATTTGGATTGTTTTGGTAAAAAATAAACGCTGGTGCAAAAACATTTGAAGTGCTGTGTGTCTAATATCTAGTTATCTCAATTCAGGTAATAATCTGATTTTTATAGTTGCACATTGCTTTTTTTTACTAAATTTATATGATTTAAATATTCTAGTTAGCGAATACTTACTATGTACAGTAACCGTGCTCTTAGAAGAGACACTACCCATTTCATTTTCGGCTCTCACTTCATATTCACCGCCGTCCTCCTCTTTTACTAAAGTTACTGTGAGGTGATAGTTCTCCAGTCTGAAACAATGAGAATAATATTACGTACACTTTTAGTAACCCCAAGTCACACACACACACCTTTGTCATGTAGTAGTTAGTTGATATTATACCTTTGTGTATCTCTTTCAATTCTGATTCTGGCATCAGTATTGACTTCTTTTCCATCCTTGTACCACTTGACTTTCGGTTCCGGGCATCCTTCTACTTCCACGTCAAGTTTCAGAGTCTGACCAGCGTCAACGGTCATGTCGATTAAGCTCTTGGTGAAACGAGGTTTGCCTAAAAATACAAAGATTTATATACACGTGAGACACTTTACTGAGATCATAAATCATTGTGGGACACACATATTTATAAATTATTAATGTTACTTACGGTTAACAGTAAAGGTAGCAGAGCAAGAGTCAGCTCCCAGGACGTTGGAGACCTTGCAGGTATAGTTGCCAGACATCTCAGCAGAGACTTCTTTCAAGATCAGTTTGTGAGTGTTACCGCTGTCTACTCGTGTGAACACAGACTTCTTCTCCGTTATTTCAACATCACCGAGGTACCTTAACAAAAAATTTAGTACTATAATAATTGTTTTTTCAAATTAATAGTAATATCTATAACATAGTTATAACCTTTCGCGATATTTTTTTTCTACCTTACCTAAGTGTACATTCTTCAAAGTTTACATAACTTTACCACCGTTTCCAAGAATTAGAGTAGAAGCGGTGATACAAAGACCGTGACGTTTTCTCTATCATTATTTCTTCCTTCGACCATACTATTATTACCATTGTGTTATGGTCTAAGGAATACATTAATGTTAAAACCCCAATTCATAGTTGAACCTGTACGAGAAAATACGGACCCTAAATTACTTACCACGTGACAGTAGGTTCAGGGTAAGCTTCCACAGCCACAGTAAATTCTACGTTGACATCACCCTCACTGGCGGTAGTGTCCTTTAGTTTCTGAGTGAACTGAGGTCCACTTCGCACGTTGAGGACGCAAGAGTCAGATGCGCTGCCATGAACATTACGAATCTGTGAATAAATAAATACATAAATTCATGATTTTCTATTTGATTTAAGAATCATTGCGTGAAAAGCACTACAATAATTGTTTCTTTAATTTCATGATTTTTAAGACTCTTTCATTTGGTCAACCTAACCCAAGTAAGATCAACAGTGTGAATTCACAAAAAACACTGTTCCTAAGAAATATCTTTCAATAACAAACCAATTGCAAGAAAAATTATCAACACCAAATATGATCGACAACTTATAGTATAAAGTTTGTTGCATTATGTCTTACCTCACACGAGTATTCACCGGAGTCAGCGCGAGCTGCTGATGTGATCACTAGAGAGTGAGCCGCGCCTGATGATGAAATCTTTGTTGAAGATGATTCTGTCAACTCGGTCTTATTCTTGAACCTAAATAAAGTTAAAAAAATCAAATTATTATTGAAAAATATGAAGTAGAGTTATAATAATTAAAAATAAATAAACAAAATAAAATAAACGTACAAAATAAAATAAATAAACTAAGTAACTAAGAAAAACAAAATATTTAAAAAATATATTACCATTTAACAGTGGGTGCTGGTTCCGATTCCGTTTCTATCTTAAACGAAACAGTTTCTTTTTCTTCACAAACCTTCATCTCGCCCATCTTCTTAGTAACTTTAGGTGGAGACGTCACATGCCACTGCCAGAAGTCAGAGCACTGATTCACTTCGTTCCTACAAAATAAGAAAATAATTCATGTTTGTTTCCGACGATTTTTCTTCGTAATTCCCTTTAATACCTATGTTATAAGGTAGTTTATTCCTTTAGTGACAAATACTTGGGATCAGCACTTTTCTTCATCTAATGTGGTTTTGTTAAAGTTAAGTACGGAAAAGTTGCCAAATGTTTTTTTATGGTCAGAATGGGTTCTTTTTTAGGAGATGGAAGAGGCTCGTCCCTCAGAGAAATTTTTGGACTGTTATGGTTAAGTAAGACAAAGTACTTTAAGATGAACATACTTAGCCACAATGGAGTAAGAGCCGGAATCAGTAAGCTTAGCATCTTTGATAGTGATTTTGTAGATTTCCTCGGATTCCTTGACGATCTGGATACGTTCACTACTCTTGATCTCGACGCCATCTTTGTAAAAACTGACGTCAGGAGTTGGTGAGCCTTCTACTTCGATAGTCACGGTGTGAGTGGAGCTTACCTAGAATAAAAAGTTAACGGTTTATGGTAGAATGAAGAATAGAACAACATTATGTTTGTTTAAAACTTATTTACTTCGGATATTAGTAACCGTTTTCAAGTTAAGTATCATGAACTAGAAACTTTAAAAAGATTATAAAAACCGGTCCCTGTTAGAGCTTTATAAAACCAATGTCGCATAGAATCCTTACTACTTACCAGTAAACCCCTTAAAACAAACAAGGGAAACCCAAAAGAGCACAAGATAATTTGTTTTTATCACTGGAGGAGGCCTGTTACTGCAATGTAACACTAACGGTTTATTGTGATGACTTATAATTCTTGTAAAATCTATGTTGCACCAATATTCTCAAATAATCGAGTTTGTACTTACCATGCAGCTCTGATTTTCGACCTTCTTCTTGATCTTTGGAGCGGCTTTGATAATTAGACTCATAGTGGTAGTATCTTCCCCTAACTCATTAGAAGCAGTTACTTGGTAATCACCAGCATCAGCTTGAGTAGCATTCTTTATCACTAATGACATACTTTCTTCATCTTCGTACAGGAATCTGATGATGGTATAGTTCACAAGAATCAAATAATACTAGCATTCTATTTCTGGCACATTCAAACAACGCAAACTAGCAACTAAAACACATATTTACGGTTTGAGTTGGCCCAAGTTACCCATCACCACTGAATGAGCAGTAAACTTTTGTGTACTGTTGTGCAATCTCAAAATCCTCTAGTTGCAACCAAGAGCCGGTAAAAAGATAAAACAGGTTGAACTAGGTTTTTTTATTTGTCATGCAATTTGCTGGCTGAGCTTTGAAGTTTTTTGGGGAAAAAAACCCCTTCCCTTTTTGCAGTCGCTTAAAAAGCAGTAAAAACTTACTTGTGTCTCGTATCAGCTTCAACTACTTTACCATCGTGTTTGAACACAATAGTCGGCTTAGGGTATCCCTTGCATTGCAGTTCCAACATAGCAGAGGCTCCGGCTGACACAATAGCCTCGCGGTGTTCTATCACCAGGGAAGGCTTCTCAGGCTCACGGTGGAGCTCGTTTACAGCACCTTGATTTAGAAGATAGTATATAGTTTTTTGTCATTTTGGCAATCTTTGTTTGACTATTGACGCAACATCGAGCTTGCAAAGTTTGTTTTAAATGAGTAAGTTTCCAGGTTTTTTATTATTACTAAGATTTATCTTTTGAGTGAAATAATCACGGATTGGAAAAATATTCTTAGCGCGAAATAAGCATCTCTTTTCTAAATTTTGAAGCATTCACGACATTGAGTTTCTTAAACAGATATTATGTTTTAATTGCTAATTACATATTGATACACTTTTTTGGTTCACCTACATTTTGGCTAAGTCATAACTTACCAATATCTATAAGCAACGTTTGCCTTTGTAAAATTTACAAGGTCCCCAATAATTTACATTTTTGAGCACATGGAAACATACATACAGACATGCATACACCGATACAACCGCGAAGAAAATTTACCATATTTTGCTTGTTTTCGATAAAAATATGTGGTCTCGGTCGTTTCACAAGCATCTGTGCCAATTGTACAAGAGGTTACTTTGTATTCCATTAAACAATTTTGTTGCCATTACAACCACAATCGCGGTAATAACAATATCATATCACAATGCGAAGAACATAATCTTACAGATATAGCTGATAATGAAATACAGGTCTGACAAAGGTAAAAAAATGTTACAAAGGTAAATATTTATATAATTATATCAGCTAAAGACGTCCACTGGACGTAGGCAGGATTAACATGTTTCGAACGCCCGCGCTTCTGTAGCTCCTTCGTCTATTTCAGTTATTTTGTTTTCAATTATTATAACTTAATTACATTATGTTACATTATCTTTTAAGATACTAATAAGCATAGGCATATTGTACATACCTTGTACAGTAAGTTCAGCAGAGCACGAAATGTTTCCAGTACTGGTTTTAGCGACACAGGTATAAATACCAGCGTCTTCTGGTTTAACGTGCTGGAACACGAGAGCCAGGGAATCTTCGTCATCTCCCAGCAATACCTGGACAAAGTTTTACTTCTATATAAAATCTAATTATACTTATTCTTCTAAATTGCTGACTGCTTTTGCATGATATGTAGCCTGCCTTCTTTAGAGAAGCAAGGTGCTCTTGCAGAGTTATTTATGTTTTTGATCACGCTGGCTGGGAAGCTCTTCTCTCTACTTTTAAAGGAAACCCTTCAGGAAGAAATACTTTCAAAAGTTAAACGGGAGATGTAAACTTCATATTAGATGACAGATCATTTTTCTGACAACTTAAATCATAATTACTTACTTTAAATCTCTCCTCAGGGTCGAAGGGCTGTCCATCACGCTTCCACGCAAAGGAAGCTTTCTCTCCTTTAGCTAGAAGTCCCTCACCGCCAGGGGGCAGCTCACCAAATATGTTTTTGTCATCTGTTTGAACAAGTTACATTTCTTGTTAAAAAAATGTAATTGACTTTTTAGATCGATTTTTCGGTTTTTTTATCGAAAAATATAACGTTTCTTTGATTTATCCAGGAAAATGTATTTGCGCATGTAGGCATTGGTATCAATGCTCTGCAGTCGATCTCTTAGATAACTTTAGGGATAAATTTTCGGGGTTACCTAACTAACACGTATTATATTATTCTTTCGAGGTTTGTTGTCCTAGTAATAGCAGTCGTTAGAGGCATACAAGTGGCTTAAACAACTTTCAACACAAGGTCGCCCACAAAAGACACAAAAAAACGACAACTATTACAAGTTTGCTCTAATTTTAGTATCTAAACAACATGTTTAGTTATATATAAAGAAGTTATGCTCCATAAACTACTGCTGGACGATTTCCAAAACATCAAAAAATCATCGTATTATTTATAGTTTTCATCTCGTAACTTCTTAATGATCTATGATGACCTGTTCAAGATTTTTATATGCCTTTTTAAGTGATAACGACTGAGCTTTAACTGGGTCATTAATTTATGTATTTATCGTAATAATAAGTAATACTCATTCTATTTCTGGTATGCAAATTCGTGGGAAGATGGCAATATTCCAAATTATTACGTAATTTGATGTAATATTGAAATGTTTCGTATAACTTAGAATGAGGTTAAAAGTGGTAATATCTCTAATTTAAGAAACATATTTATAATGGAAGATTATTTTGAAAACCAGCATCGGCTTGTCAAAAATAAGGTTCCTTTTGTTGTCCACGCAGAAGACATTGCTTTTAATATTGTTACGGCCCACTACTAACGTCTGTTAAAGTAAAGCGGCGCTTAAACTAGACATTTGTATGAGAATTTTTATTTTAAGCGCCGCTTTACTTTAACAAACGTTTGAGTATTCGGCCGTTAGTGTTTTTCTATTAAATGTATCGTTTATGGTATTCTTTTTTATCTTTTACTGGTATGCAATAAATGTATTTCATTTTTGGTTGCTGCAAGTCCTTTCTTAATTTATTTACGTGTTTTTATTTTTAATTCAGAAAAAGAAGAAGTAAGGAAGGTAATAGAATCATAAACGCTGTGTTGTCATTACTAGTTAATTTCATCATTGGGACACACTCGAACTCACCAACAACAGTAACAGTGGCCTCTGAAGACACGTCTCCGTAGATGTTTATCGCTTTGCAGGAATATTTCCCAGCATCAGTTGGCAGTACATCAGAGATGACCAGCTCATAGCAGCCACGCTCTGCGCGGGTGCGGATAATTGATACCCGGTCGGATTCTGATGTTGTGAGAATCTCTTTATCATCGCGGAAGCTGCAAATGTTTATAAATTACAAAAAAAATCTCTAAAAAGGTTTACTGACTTAAAATTATAGGAAAGTAGTGGTAGACTTACAATTTGACTTCCGGATTAGGATCGCCTTTGACCTTGACCATGAATCTCAAGTAGGTATTCTCCATAATTTCAGTGTCTTTCAATGCCACTAAGAAATATGGCGCTTTGAGAGCATTTCTCTCCTT
This sequence comes from Schrankia costaestrigalis, assembly GCA_905475405.1. Taxonomy (NCBI): domain Eukaryota; kingdom Metazoa; phylum Arthropoda; class Insecta; order Lepidoptera; family Erebidae; genus Schrankia; species Schrankia costaestrigalis. The sequence continues at coordinate 1,490,641 of FR997827.1, forward strand.
TCGCTCTTCTGCTGTTACTATAAATTTTACATAAGAAGGTATTAATGTTAGAGAAATAAAATAATCCACATTTGAGGCATTTGAGTATTTTACCAAAACATTTATCTGTTCCTTACATCTTCCTTAAAGTTTTATTAATGTCATATTATATCGGTGTTTAGTCTAATCCTTACTCAACTTTGAACGAGCACACAAAAGAATCAAAATTTTGTTGTTATGGCATAAAAATCTTACGCCATTTTTTTGCGGATTCTATATTGTCATTTTTAATTTGTTTGTCCATTTGCCTCAAATGCGTAAAAAGATCGAATTTTTGTTACTTGTCAGTAAACGTGTACCAATAGTTGTTTGAGTGCAGAAAACATAGGAAAATTATAATAGAGATATAAGAATCAAACTACAATGTTATACGCTTTACGATGTCTTAATCCATGAACGCGGTGAACATGCAATACGATTGACTAATGAATTACATAATTATAATTAAGATTTAAATCTTTAATATTGTTTCAAATAGGACTGAAGAAATTAGTAAAACATAGGATTTAAACAAGCATATGTCTAATGAAAACCACGACACTTTTTCCTTTCAACTGCATACAGATATATACGATTACAGCATCGTATAATAAAATTTTATAAATAGACCCTGGTATTGATTTGAACTGTCCTACATTTTACTATTTCTTCGTCTGTATTAAAATTCTTATAAAAACAAAACTTACACTCTTGGACGACTAACTGAGCGGTACAATGAGTATTTCCTTTTACATTCTCAGCTATAGCCGTGTATAAACCTGTGTCATCCTCCCTGCAGTGTTTTAACTCCATCTTATGGGTTCCATCGTTATCATAGGATATTGAACAACGGTCCATGAGGCGATCCGGAAAGATTTTGTTGTCTTTCAGCCATAACAATTTGACTCCAGCACTATCGCGAAGAGTACATTCGAAGATAGCGTTTTCGCCAGCTGAGGATTCAAAAGTTTGTTACACGAAGAGTTTGTACGGTTCTTTACGAATGACATGATTGTAGTGTTATTTACACGATATTTTCTGATGACACGATCATATTTATCGCGTTATGTCATCATTCAAAATAATTTTGCCAAAACAAAACTTAACTCCTGCTAAAGATGTAGATGTTATTAACAGACATTGAAAATTTTGCAATATTTTTCTAAATGGTTTTTTTGATTACCGTACGAACTCTTTACACAAAAAAATATGAATGTAAAAGCATTGTTAATATAATGTGTTGTGTAAGTTAGTTTACTATAAGCATTATGTACAAGCACTAATATAGTGTGTCTACTTCTATTGATGTATAGGATTCTACACGTGCTGCTGTACTTACGCTCAATGTTTTGGCCCTCTAAGGTCTTCGAGAATATTGGTCTTCCATCTTGAATGTCAGACTTAGATGTCGATTTTACTGACTCGTAGCTGGTAGTAGACGCACCATTTGAGACAGCAGTTTTGGTGGACTTGCTTTGATAAGTAGAATTTCCATTTTTGATAGTTTCATAACTACTCTCAGTTTTGGAAGATCCTTCAACTTTCTCACCATCAGCACTGGTTTCAATACTAAATTGCCTAGAGGCATATTTAGCAGCAATGCTGTCTATCTTGGAAGGAGCATCGGATTCAATTGTGTACTTCGAACTTTCAGTTTTACTTTCATAGTTAGACTCTAAGCCATATTTTGAAGCAATGCTATCAATTTTGCTGGCTGTGTCGCTTTCAATGTTGGTCTTTGATTCAATCCCATATTTAGAAGCAATGCTATCAATTTTACTTGTAGCAGATTCATATTCTGTTCCTAGAGAACCTTCAGTTTTGCTTTCGTAGCTGGATTCAATGCCATATTTAGATCCTCCATCCGATTTTGATGATGAAGAGTACTTAGATTCGTAGCGAGAGGAGGCAGTGCCTTCAATAGCACCTCCTGACTCGTACTTAGAAGACTCTAGACGCGATCCGCTTTCACGACGCGAATATGATGATGTTAGACCACTACCCTCATACGCAGAGGATGACTCGTAGCGACCTCCACTTGATAGTTTCCGACTACTACTGGAGTATTCTGTGTGGATTAAAAGCCAATTTATACAAATATTCACATAGGTAGGTTAGTAGGTACAATAGTACCTGTTTTTAAGGTTAGTGTAAAAGTAAGACTGATTAAGTTTTTGCATATAATAATAACTTAGAGTTCAGTTTTAAGATTCTTACCTCCAGATAACCGCGAACTGCGGCTGCTATACCTCGACATCTCGTCTTCAACAGCTGCCTCTGAGGTTACAGTTTGACTGCTGTCAACAGCCTTTTGTCTCGACTCAGTGCCAGTTGTACTGGCTTCTACTTTTTTATCTTCTGAACCACTCTCTTTCGTGGTTACTTGTTGTACATTTGACTGGCTTGATGTAACGGTTGATTCAGATGCTTGAACTTTAGTAGAACTCTCTTGAAGAGATGAACTTTGAATTAGACTCTGTTCAGATTTTTCAGATTTTTGTTGTACCGATGTTTCTTGTACACTAACTTGCGACTTTGAATCTGCAGTTGCAGACTGAACTGCAGAAGTTGCAGATTGAACAGCGGAAGTTGCAGATTGAACAGTAGAAGTTGCAGATTGAACAGTGGCAGTTGCAGATTGAACAGCTGAAGTTGCAGTTGCTGACGAACTTTGTGTTTCCGCTTTTAGATTAGTAACGGAACTCTGTAATCCAGTAGGTGGTAGTTTATCAGATGTGGATGTCTTTTGTTCAGTTTTTTCTTCCTGTTTTTTTGTGTCTACACTGGCAGCTACTACAGTTATTTCTGTAGTAACTTGCGATGTAGACTTTGCTTCTTCTGTTTTAGATGAAACAGATTTTGTGTTTTGTGCTGTTTGTTTTTCACTTTGAATAGATGTTTGTTGAGTTGATTGCGTAGATTTTTCTGACGCAACTATATCAACTGATTGACTCGATTGTTCAAGTTTTGATGCAGTGCTTTCAGTAACTGTAGAGCTCGCTTCTTTAACAGATATTTTGCTATCTGCTATACTTGCGATCTCACTCTTTTCTTGAGTAACTGAATGAACTTCAACAGATTGAACTGCTCCAACTAACGCTGTTTCAGTTACTTCTGTTTTTGATATTTTATTTGCGCTTTCACTTTCTAAGGATGCTTTTCTCTTAGTTTTAGATAGCTGAGACTCTTCAGTTGTCGATGATGTACTTGTTTGTACTTCCTCGACTCGAGTCCGTTTTTCTTTAGATTCTACTACTTCGGCTTGAGCAACTTCTGTATGTTCTCTCTTTTTCTTTTTCTCAGGTTCAGCTTCTGCTGACGCACCTTCAGCTGGGAGAACTTGTAGATCATCAGCTGCGTGTTCAGCTAAAGCAACTGAAAAATAAAGTGAAGTGTGTTAATTATATGAGTCAATATCTAGGTATCATACAGGCATCATTATATGGTTTTACGTTTTACGTTTTACGTTGGTCATTATAATTTCATAGTATAATATTTTTATTTATTTATTTGCAAGATATTTTTATTTAAAGTTATATAAATTATTTCTTGAGCATTTGGCATATAAATACTACACAGAATTAAGGCAACAATTGTAATTTGTGGGTTCTACCAAACATGCTTGTGGTGGCTGGGGAAGGTGTATTTCGTAAGTTACCAATCAACTGCCATGCTAAGCAGGGTCTTAGTTTTAGTAATTAAGTATTCATAAGAAATAGAAGATGGTATCCACGATTCAAAACAAAATAAATCATCTTACCAACGTCACTGGCGTTTTGTTGTATTTCAGCAAGCCAATTTGTTTTAACGACTTCTTTATGAGCTGTTAGAGTTACGCCAACGGTCGAGTTTCTTTGACAAAGTTCAAACTTGAACAGCTCTCCGGGTGGATCTTTTATTTCAACTTCTGGTAACTGTAAATAATATTTAGTAAAATTATTACATATTGATAAGGCTGAGTAAACAAAATGGTCTCCAAGTGACCAAGGTCGAAAAAATTCGACTCGGGTTTTTTTTCTGCCATTTATTGATTCTTAAGCTTAACCCATTTATATCTTAAGAAATTCTATAAAATGTAATTATAACCTTGTTTCTACATGTCACAAATTCCATGCACCACTTTGGAATCTATCCAAATTGTTTATATTTTAAATTAAACTATTTTAGGAGTGAGATTCAAGATCGTGTGTTTTGTAATGAATGAGATATAAATAGCACAGCGTGTAGGTTGGCTGTTTCTATTATTTTCTATAAAGTATGTAGGAGAAAATTTACGTATGAGTAAATACAATCGGTTTGTCATTATGATGTATTGTACATTTTGACACTCGTGCTATCTGATACCTTATACATTTTAACATGTTGTCAATTTGTACCCGGAGTGATAAAAAACACTTGCATGACAATAAATTGAGTATGGTAAGAGCCTAGGACTTCTTAAACAGTTAAGGTGATAAAGTGATGTTGATTTTAGTAAAATCAAATAATAGTTGTAATGAAGATATTAACTTACCTTTATTATATCTTTTAGTTCGAATACAGAGCGATCATCAGCAACCCTCTTAACTTTACAAATGAGGATTCTCGCCTTGAAGAGGAACAAATACCTCTCCCTCGATTTCCCTTCAGCGTCAGTGACTGTAAACCAGTCGTGGGTAAGCAGTCGGCCAAGCTTGTAGATATTTCCGCGGTAACCTTCGATGCTAGCCAGAAATTTGTTGTCAGTTGCACGATTTGGAACGCCCAGGAAAAGTTCCAAAGCCTTTTGAAGGTCGGAGCAGTCTTCGCCTAGTCGTTTTGAATATTTAACTAACTCCTACGAAAAAGAAAAAATATACATTACGGTTAGTTTATTTTAGATGGAACACAACAAAACTATAGCTTAATTTATACTAGAATAATTCCATTGCCATTGTCTAGAATTTTTCCATTGTCTTTCTTCTTTTAGGGCCAGATTCAGAGACCGCACTTTGACTTTACTTTGAAGGAAAGTTCGACTTTGATACAAAAACGAGATATAAGGCCCAGATTCAGAGTCGTGACTTTACTTTCTTTCAAAGTAATCTACCCAAAGTAAACTTTTGAAAAGTAAAAATTACTTTAATGTTTTTCAAATTCAGAGATAATAACTAGACTTTGCTAAAGTAAAGTCAAAGTGCAGTCTCTGAATCTGGCCCTTAGAATACTATTATATTTTAATTATACTATTATACTATAATAGTTTTTATTTGACTGATCTACGATAAAACGAACACGTCTCTAATCTCTAAGAAGAATTTCATTAAAGTATTTCATTTCAATGAATTAACATTATGACCAAAGGCCGACAATCTTTTATTGCTTAGTTTCATTCCTATGAAAATAAGGTTGTATTCGTGCTAGATTTGTACACCTTCTATTACTCAATTATTCATCTAACAGTGAATAGTACCTTTAACAGTAGTTGATAATCGTTGATTCTTTGTATTGGAAGCTTCAGATGCTCAGTAATGCCCTTGTCGTCACCGAGTTTGTCGGCTAAGTCCTGCAAAAGGAAATATAAAAATTTTACAATAAATAGACTTGCTAAGACAAAAAACCCTACATATTTCGATTCCTTTTAGTACGTGGATTACAAGAAATGCTATGATGATTCTCCCATCATCTGTCTATAAGTCAGCTATAGTAAATGTAAAAACTACAAGATTGTAAACATTGGACACAAACATACTGAATTCAATGAGTTTGAGAATTCAGTCAGAGAAACGTGTAATCAAACGTCAGAAAAACACAGGTAAATTACCTGCCGTTAATGTGTAAAAGCATGTACATGACTGTAAAAGCCCCTGCAGTACAGGCTCCAGTCCCAGATCTGGTAAAGAAGCAGCAGAAAATTAAACCCAAACGGGAATTTAGGAGTTCGCATCGCGATTTTACCCTTTCGACAACTTACAAGACGTGGGATCAGAGCCTCCCCGGATCCCTCGGATACTGCAGGGGCTTTTACAGTCAATAAAATACAAATAAAGAAATAGTAAAAATATCCAGGTTTACTACAATAATAGTTTCAGTTTCAGTTTCTTTATTTTTCAACATAATGTTACAAAATAACAGCTTATTGACGTCAGTTTAAACCTACTTAGTCTAAGTTTACATATTAAAAGTTTTCCAAACTTTACCACCGCTTCCAAGGCGCTAGTAGAGAAGAAGCAACGTAACAAACTCTAAAGCAGCATTTTTTAGACGTCTCTATAATTTTACAACAATTTTGTAACTGTAACAAAGTGCTGCAACCATTGTATACCATATAAAAACTAAGGATTGCACTAAAGGATCAATATAAATTTTTAAATATCTTAAACTAGAAGATTCGTCCTGTAGGTAGTACACAAAAGTGGGAGCACCAAATCAATATAATTTAGGTATACCCCGCAATAATTATCTCGATCATAATACGATTGTCAAGCAAGTAACATTTTAAACACAATGTTTATCAATATTTAATATTATTATCATATAACCCAATAGACATCCTCTGCTGGACATTATGCCACCTTAAAGTATAACCAACTTGTGCCATTCTGTACCTTCCTCATCCATCGATAATATATTATTATTCATAATTAAACGTGCCTTGTGTTTGCTTCAGATCTTCAGTAACTATAGCAAACTGTCGTCTTAAACGACGAACATAAAATAAAGCGAATGCCAATGGAACTATAAATATTAAAAGTAAAGTTTATTATTAGATCTTCCCACCATTGCCCTTGACAAACGACATACACTCCACGACATTTATTTTGAAACGTTTCAGTAGGTCGCGTTGGAATGAATAGTGTTTTGTAAAATTTTGTTTTCTCTTGTTTAAATTAAATGTTGTCATTAGGTAAATTAGTTTCTGTTTAGTAACAACATTATTATCATATTAAATTAATTATTAAATATCGTCTAAAATGTAAAGTTTATACATACATACATAAACGCCTTATTCCGTCTGGGGTAGGCAGAGACGACAGAACGGCACTTGTCACTTGGAAAGTTTATGTATGAAATTATTGTATCTAATGAGATTGCCAATTAATATCTTGACCTTGGACTTGGTGTTCATTAACTTTATGTCTGATTAAAGACCTAAGGACCTAGTACTCGTATTACCACGTATTTTACTCGTCCACGTTTGATTTTAAGGAATTCTTTTAAGTACGAATAAATTTCTTTTCAAAATGCCACAGATGAGTTTGTTACGATATTTCTCCTCTACTAGCGGCTCTAAAGCGATGGTAAACTGTAGTCCTGGTTAGTAGTTAAATACATTTTGGTAAATATAGATAGAGCACGATTCCTAGAGCGTGAGGTTTAACAAAGTTTTAAGTTGTTGTGGTAACAAAATAAAATAATTGAAATACATATTAAGATATTGACTTTCTCATAATGAAATCGTACACATAATGATAAATTAGTAGGTACACGTGTGACAGTAACATTCGTTAGATATCACAACTAATTGGTGGACGATGTTGGCAGACATTCAACTGACGCTTGAGAATATTGACACCGTGATCCCAATACTATTATCACTGGATGTCACTTTCCTTATGACAACGTAATGCAATTATATTCGTCATACGTTCACACAACGCCGTATAATACGAAACTCAGCTGAGTTGGTACAAGGGGTATTAGGCAATCGTTAAATATACTTGTACAATTTGTTAATACTTACATAAAAAGAAACAATACATAATTATGTAAACAATCATAAATATGCACACAAAAATGATTGCACTGAGCTGAAGGGCTATTACTACGAACTGTTGACTAGTCGGCGGCGACTCAGTACCTCGGCGACCGAAACATATGCAACTAGTCCCGGGGCAACGGCGACCAAGTGCGTAACACCTTATTTAAACTAATGAAAGTCACAGTCGCTGGCGACTCGGTCACCAGCGTAAAAACAATGCATTTTATTCTTTTTAGACATAATGTTTTTTAGAGTTATTTACTGCTTATGACCTACAGAATCGATATTTAAATTAAAAAAAGTATAAGTTTATTTGTGGAAAACAACCGGGTTCGATTCCCGGCTGGGTACAGTATCTTTTTCAAATGTATGAATGCAGTTTCTCTTTTTATCAAAATCGGTGTCATGGTTCCTAAGAACAAAACATCGTATGACTTATAGTTTAAGACTTTCCTATACTGACCCCTTTGAATGAGCCACCCTGTATACTATAGGCACTAATTACAAAGTAGGTACATTATTCTTTCATTTTCATTATTATTAGGATCACGTTGTCTGAAAATAAACAATTTTAATTTAATTTAATTTTAATTTTAATTATTGGTGAACGTTTATCTAGTCAGGCAGTCACCATAGAAATGTACAAAGTCGTCTTCTAAATGTCTGGCACTCTTGTGGAATAATAAGATGGTATGGTGGATCTGAAATGGTAACAGCAATGACCAGTATGTACTCGTAATATCCACACCACCAAATAAACAAGTGCCGTTATTCCACCTTGTTTAAAACCAGTACCTGACAACTCTTTCCAAAAAACACTAAATATGACACTCGTTGATTCCCGGGGAAAAATTAAACGTCTGAGAACTCCCAACAAAATTAAGCCGAAAAATGGAGAGGTTAGAATACAGGTGTTTGTCTAATTCAACAAGGAAAATGTATTATTAAGAGGATGCGTCAAACTTTTCAATCAAACTAGATCAAGTCTCAAAATGCCTATCGTGCCTACTGTCTGCAAAGTTCACGCTGTCTCACGCAGTCGTGTTTATCGACACAGTTATAATGGGGTGGTGCCAATAGTATTCTTATATCGTAACCATACGGACGCGTTATCTATGCCAGTACAGTTACAGAAACTCGTAATACTACAATAGCTTCTGCCTTAGTCGTCACCTTTGCCACATTGAGATGAGACGGGGTGAAAACAATAAGTTTTTTCACTGCCACTACATGGAGAATGCATCTCTATTATAAATAAAATTCAGGTTATATTTGTAATTAACAATAACTAATAGTCTTATTTAAAAGTTGAGTACATCCTATCCCTACAATCAAATCAGCAACTATTGTTTGCCTTTGCAGATTTGAGTTACTCATATTTTGGCATTATTTCAAGTGTCTGTGTTTGTGTTTTGACCCGAGTGAACGCAGCTTACATTTTTTCTTAAGAAATAACTCCTACAAAACGAATAACAAATAATTTTACAAACTGTATTGTAAAAAACCATGTGACTACGCGATGATGTTTTTTTAAATTACATGACTATGACTAACATGATAAAAAAATACAAAAAATTTACAAAAACCTTCCGGTTAATTCCTATTTTGCTGATGTCGACATTATTGTAACCATTACGCAGGCAAAGCCATATGCCATATGCAACGGCTAGTTAAAAATAAAGTACTTAATGCAATAAATTTTCTACGGACTATTTGTATGATATCTATGGTCGATTAGTTTAATCAGCTTTATTATACGTTCGGATACTGAAATACTTTCTGATAAAATACAGCAGTATTCGTTTTAAGCGAAAATCTGCGTAGTAGTTATGAATCACAACCACTAAGGTGCAGTTAAATTGTTTCTCTGAAATTAACGCAGTGCATGCTTATGCATATAAAACGTAAGCTGGAATTAATGCGGCTAGCCATTTACCCAGTTTATAGCTTGACGCTCCGGCACAGTGTATAGTTGCGGCCTTGCTCTCATGCTCTCAATCTAAAGAAATCAGCTGTTAGACAGTATAACTTGGGACAAGACTTCAAGCAAAAACAAATTGTTTACGTTCAATGTTTAGTAGAATTCATTCAAATCCAACATCGATAGTTTGCTCTACAGCTACTTGAATAAGTTTTATCCATGCGATAAATGATATTAAGAAAAATCATTAATTTGAATAAAAATTAACGCTACGAGTATGTTGACACTGAAAAAAAGCGCACGGTTGTGGTAGTGAACCGTGTAGCTGAGTGTAAAGTCTTTTCTCACGCTTGCAGAGTTTGTAAAATATTTTGTAAGTATACGGCGATATGATGGTTTTACAGAGACTTCAGGTTACATGTATTTGCATTTGTATTTGACTAGAATACACAGGGATGTAAATCTATAGATATAAATAATATCATTAAATTCATATTAAAAAATACAAAGGCTGACTGATCTTATAAAATACTTTAAAACGATTTTATTACCACTACACACTTCATCTATCTAGACATTTATGCTACAGTAGGGTATAAACATTCGCCATCTTTAATAGATTACTTCCGCTATATTAGCCATTACTTTGATTTACTGCTGACGTCAAGAAGCTGAATGTTCTAGAAAATATACAAATACAATGGCACCTCAATCTTTAAAATCGATCTAGTTGTTTATCTTACGGGAAAATATAGTGGAAACTGAATTACATTGATGTTATAATTAACTGTTTTTGAGCTTAGAATACAAAATATGGACGTCTATTTTAGTTTTGTAGCAGTCATAAAAGTCGACTAAGAAAAATTTAAACGAAATGTTTATGAAATTGTAGAAAAGCTGATCTTGGAATTAACCCGTATTTAATTCCATAGGTACGGCCAGCGTGTTAGTTATTTTAAGTTTTTCAGATCTCTACAACAGGACATTCAAAGGCTGTTAACATTCAAGAAAAAAATACTAAATATCGATCGGTCAGAACATATTTAGAATACCTTGACACATTGAAACGCTCTGCTTTGCTAATGGCATCTGCTTGTGCAATAACAGTTACTTGAAAAAACAAGAGAGAGATAGATATTTTAAGAATGGATACCATTGCTGAGTTATTACAGACGATAGCAATATCCTGAATAATAAAATTAATGGCGCCATCGTAAATATTGATGGAACGAACCTTGAATGCAGTTCTAAATTTATACATCGTTTGTTGATGGAGCGAGTAGGAATACAAAAGCTCACACTACCCGTAAAAATCCAAGTATTAAACAATTGCAGACTAGATAAACTAGAAACATACTACATACTACGTCCTCACTAAGTTTCTTTTTATCACTAGAGTAACTCATTAACTGAGATTAAACAGTTACGAGAACATTATAGGTAGATCGTCTAATTACTAGACTTCTATTTACTACTAAGTAAATACATACCTACAGAACTAGATATACATAATACACAAACTTTCATTAATATAATAATAATAATGTTTATTTCCAAAAGCTTACACATAGGTTTACATCATTGTGACATAAATAAGACAATTCTTTTACAATAGGTATTGACTATTTGAGAAGACAGCTATGTTTCTAGTGAGTTAAACTCTGTCACTTAAACTAGGTTAACCTGTATCTTAAGTGACAGTGTTCGGTCATTTAGTTGGGGTCATGTTCCTGTATGGTTTATAGCGAGTGCACCATAAAAAGGGTCATGCCTGTTGAATCTGTGTGATGTACATTAGTGTATGTGACTAAATGCTAAAGGAGTGTGTGAAAGTGTAGTGATGTGAAGAGGTGTGAATGTGTGCATGTGTGTGAAAGTGTGTGTGTGTGTGTATGTATGTCTGTTGGTATGAGTGGATTTGTCAGTTAAATTTTGATGCAATAAAGAAGAAATGGATATAGTGAAATATATTGAGTTATGATATGTATGCTATCAGAGTTTCTGTGCTCGAATAATCTTGCTGTAATAACCATTCAGTAAGTTTACGCTTAAGGTTGTATTTACTTAAATCTTGAATGTTAAGTTTTCTCTGTAGATTTCTGTAAATATGTGAGCTTAGGACATAGAATTGATGTTTAGCAAATGTCGTTTTATGTGTTACTACAGGAGGAAGGTTTCTGCGCTTGTTAGGGTTTGATGGTCCAACACAGGAATGTTTCCTGAGTGTTGACTGGAGTACATATAGCTGACGAACCGTTAAGACTTTAGCGTCAATCTATTACAAGATAAAAAAAATGTTTACAATGACTTGTTTTGAGTTAGAATTGAACTCTAGATCTCTCTTAGCAGTCATAGATTACAACGTAAGTCCAAATCACAATACTACAATATAATCAACTTTCCAAAGGTAGCAGCTAAAGCTCATAATGTCAATAACACTTATATTATACTTAGTTTGAGTTAAACTTCGTAAAAATATTGAAATATTTAGTTTTTCAGATAAATGTCACAATGGCCTTCTTATGATTTAAGAGGATCTTGAGGCGTCAGGGTCAATCATTCTGTGATAATCAAAAATATGTCAAGAAAATGTCTGTCTAATAGTAACCTTGTCTGGTACCGTTTAAATGAATGTGAAGTTAAATCTACCGTTGAATGTTTTCTATATAAATCTTATTAATATTATAAAGGCGAAAGATTGTATGTATGGATTTTTGTTATTCGATCACGGTTAAACGGCTGAGTCGAGTTGGATGAACTTTCTTAGGAAAGTAGTGGGTATCCTGGATTAATATACCTATATGATACTTTCTATTTCGGAAACGACATCAACAAGGAAGACAATATTAATAATTGAAAATGTCTCTAGTAACTGTATTTTTGTATAACTATTATAATTTTTACCTTACATTAAATTGTTAATTTATATTGAGGAGCAGTCACCAGTTGCTGACACCGAGTATATTCACAAAGAATAAACCTCTGTTAAATTATGATGTATAAGGTAAATTACAAAATTAAATAATTTAGGTATTATTAGATAACGATTTCTTTCCTTATTGACAAATAGGTGTACTTTTACATGGTTCTTTTGGAAATCTCTATAATCTTTTAATAAGTTAGTAGTATATTTAAGTTGAGTTGACTATTGAGTTCTTGTGTAGGTAGTAGCGGTTCTAAACAATTTATCACGCATGCTACAGTTTGGCATATATTCTAGTTTTACATTTATAAAATTATAATACGTTATTTATGAGTAGGTACTAGACTAAATATCACTGGCGTTTTCATTTATACTTTAGACTTAGACTCCGGCAGTATGAATATGAACTCATCATATTAAATGACATATTATTATTAAATCTTTAATGATATAGGTAACAATAATTATATAAAATTCTTCTAACATTCTCACAATGACGTTTAGTCCCTAAGTAAGTAACAATAACGACCAGACTAATGCAAACAATCGCGTTCATGCCCACAAAGATTGAGCAGGAATCGAATACGAGTCCTCTGCGTAGCAGACATGTACTGTAGCCATTACGCCACTGAGGATGTTTTTAATAAGTACATTATAAATATACAATAAAGATTTTAATTAAAGATATTTACACAAGAAAAAATTTGACTGGCAATAATAAAGCTGTACTGTCGACAATCCTCTCGACAACGTTCCTAAAACATATGTGCAATTTGGGTCAAGGTCATCGTACGCAGCTTTAGGACAGATCCTGTGCGCGCTCATCCGAGCCGTGCTCTCTCCGTGGCGGACACAAAAATATGTTCAACATTATCGAGAAGCTCCTCCTACGCCGAACTAGAAATAAACCAGACGCGTTGCTTGTAACACTACACCCGTAACATTGAAACTAGTTGGAAATAAAAAAAAACACGATATTTTCGCCACAGCTAAACTGCCGGTCTAATAATAAAGCATCCAATGCTAATTGCGTTATAGTCGTACCTGAGCGCTGGGCAGTCAGTAAAGGTATCCCGAGAACACAATCACAGTCACACACTTCACTCGAGCGAGTGGTCGAAGGTCGAAGATGCGCTGGAGCGAGCGAGGTGGTCGCGTCCGCGGCTTCCAAGCGACTGCTCATCTCCTGGCCCCGTACACTTCGCCCGCTAAACATAGCACACCCGCACGCACGATGTTTTTAGAGGATAACGCCATTTCACCGGTGACGTAGAGTGTTATCTGCTGGGGAACACGGGACAGCTTTCGTCAGGCACGCAAGGTCGACAAACAAACCTTGAAACATCCTTGATAACATCAGCAGACATCTTTAGATCACAGTATCTGGAATGTGATTGATTACTTGGGGGTAATCAGGTATATTAATTCAATTGATACAGATCTCGTTGACGTGCCAAGACTCCATCGCACTCATTGACTAGTCCATGTTTTTTAGACTGTTTTGTCGTGGACTTGTCACTTGTAGTGATTTATTTGAGACTTGCATTGTAATGACATGTATCTTACTTAATGCTTATTCTAAGCTAATTTTCGTTTTAAGTTAACTTTGTGAATAATCATAATATTATTATTGAGAAATTTAACAAAATATAAGATACCTAGAGCTTAGTGGACCGTATTCACTATTGTAACTGTTAAAACAAAAAGCTCTGTCAGTATTTCTGAGTATATTCTGAGATAAAGCAATTGAAAAATCCAGGATAAGATTTTCTAAATGGAACGAAATTGGAACTATTTACTTTGACTTTTGTGTTTATATATTAGGCAGTTGTTATGGACAACTTAACACAAGTTAAGGTGCGTAGATATTTGCAGATAAGTATACTACTTATGAGCTTTTTACTTATACCACATTGGCGGCAAACAGGCATACTGTCCACCTGGTGGTAATTGGTTACCGTAGTCTATAGACGCCAGCACTACCAGAGGAATAACACGAGCATTGCCGACCCTTAAGCCTATTGACCCTTCTTTCAAAGGACCTTATCGCATAATCGGCGTGTTTTCCAGCAGTTTGTTATTGTATTATCAGTAACCTCCTTACTCATAAACGCCTCTTAAATTTAATCACTGTTTATCAAGCTTTTTATTAGTAAAACCAACCTTATACCAAACAAACCGTAAGAATTTAAGCTAATCAATTGACTAAAATTTAAGAAGCGTTTATGAGTAAGGGTATTAGTAAGCGTATTTGTTTAGGTCCTAGATTATTAAATAAGACCTAATCTTAGCATTCCATGGATTCTCCGTGCGGGTGCCGGGTCCATCGCGTGATAGAGGACGGAACACTTGCATAACAGCGTCTGGGACTTACGACCCAGATGTAGGTTTAAGGAAGCCCCCTTACAACGCGTTAGCGGTCACCTTCACTGTCTGCTATGTTCCGTCCCCTACCTATCCAAATTTGGTAGGAACCTAACAATGCCGTTTTGGACATTCGTGATAGTAGAGAGCTTACTGAAGTTCTCGGCAGTCCTAGTTCTTTTAATAGATTGTAGAGGGATTTAGCTGGTGTACCCCTCGCACCTATTTCCACGGCATACAGAGTAACCCTATAGCCATTTCTGGTTATCTCATTTGTCAAGTCAAAGTATTTATTTGTCTTAATTGCGTGGTCTTTAGGGATGTTAGTTTCCCACGGTACCGTGAGCTCAATAAGTACTACACGCTTTTTCAATTTTGAGTAGAGGAATATGTCTGGTCTCAACGGCGACACGCAGATATCCTCCGGGATTTTGTAGTGTGTTTCATACGTGTCAACCAGTAGAGTCCAATCGTCTGCCGGACTCAGGACCGAAAAAGGCTAGTAGGTGGTCTTTTTAGTAGTGCCTTCCTTAACAAATTGGATGTTTAGTCTTTCGTAGTCAGTCCTTTTCTAGCTCTGGCAATCGACAGACTCACTGCCTTGCGTACAATCCCTAGTACTTTGTCGTGACGTTGCGAGTAATGACCCCTATCCAAAAGCACTTTGCAGCCTACCAATAAGTGTCTTGCCGTACCAATTTCTTTGCCACATTCCGTGCATTTTTTGTCCGTGGCTTTTCCCCATCTTACAAGATTGCTTTGATCGGGGAGAGTTAATTGGAAGGCGTTGAGGTAGAATTTAAGTAATGCTGGTGACCAGTCGTAAAGCAAAGTGCGCCACTACAAGGCTAAAGGTATACAGTAGTCCCCTAGAGTAACCCATTCATTTTGCATTTCTAGGTCCATTGCGTGCACTCTGTAGCTGTCATTCTCATCTTGGTTTAAGAAAGATTTTATAATTTCTTTGTCCGATTGACTTTCCGTGTTTCCTAGACCTACTCTACTAGTTTGTGCGCCTATCATGAACTTTTTGTGGAATTGCAACCGTGACTCGAGCGCAGATGATTTTTTATCAGTTGGGATGGTTTTTACAATTTCGTCTTTAGATGTTGATAAGACTTGCCGATTGTTGTCGATAACTCTTAGATGTTTGTAGAGTTCCGATGGTTTTTATAGTTTCATCCCAAAGTTATTTGTGTCTCGATACAGAGCGGAAGAGTCTGCAGATTGAGCTAACACTAGCCACGATTTCAATGTTTTCGTCGCTTTAGCATCTAGTTATTTCAAGAGGTTCTGGTTTAAATCATACACAAGGAAAGGCCAATTGAGACGTGATGTTAAATAGTTGTCGTATATCCAGACTCTTTTACGTTGTTTAGCGGTTGATGGTCTACCTTTTCAATGTCGTTTATGAAACTATTGACGACATCGTTTAGTACTGGAGAGCGACCTTTATCGTTTATCTTTCTACCTTCTTCTTATCGTTTATCGAAATTGACGTTGTAATCATATGTGATCTCTTTTCAGATGTTTTAGTTAGTCACCATACAGATTCAACTTCTAGAATCTATTTAAAAGTAAAATTAGATCAACATTTGGTTTCATACAATGTTATTTTATCGTTGTTGTGAAATGCTATTGACTTTCTAAATTGAAGTTTTATATTTTTATTGCAAATTCTATACGCGTCATACGACATCTTATTTACAAATTGACATTTTGCCAGAGTATAAAAGTAATAGTTTATTTTTATTCAAACGTAATTAGTTGATTAGTTCAACCGTTGAGATCAACCTAACTTAATCAATCAATGAAAGACATTTTAGTTTACATCAAACTATTTTACTAGTGTTATCCGCGTGTGCATTTTGTTCATCGCGAGAATGGTAATGCATGTCGTACTACTATGAAAAATTGGTATAGTACAATTATTTTTGCGTGAAGAGTAACAAACACAGTTAATAATAGGTCGGGGAAAAAGTCTTTTCGCATAACGTAGGTATAAACTTATTATAAAATTTCTTTGACTGTACTACTTGTGTCTGGCTGGTTTTGGTAACATTAAAAAGGTTACATTATAAAGAAAAGAAAAAAATAAAAAAAAGTTGTTTCCCGCTATTTTTCATTTGTTTTTCTCTCCGTAAAAATGAGTGAATCTAATGAAGAAATTCGATACATTTTAAAATTTTATTATAAAAAAGGCAAAAATGCAACTCAAGCAGTGAAAAAATTTTGTGATGTTTATGGACCTGATGCAGTGTCAGTAAGAGTAGCACAAATTTGGTTCAAACGTTTTCAGTCCGGAAATTTTGATGTTAAAGATGCACCTCGCTCTGGTCGCCCTGTTACGAATAAAATGGACGCCATTTTTGAAAGAGTGGAGCAAGATCGGCATATTAGTAGTTACGATGTAGCTGAAGAACTGGGAATTGACCACAAAACAGTTTTGACCCATTTGAAAAAAGCTGGTTATACAAAAAAGCTCGATATTTGGGTGCCACACGAGCTCACTCAAAGAAACTTAATGAACCGTGTACTCATTTGCGATTCATTATTGAGACGTAATGAAACCGAGCCGTTTTTGAAGAGATTGATAACTGGCGATGAAAAGTGGATCACGTACGACAAGAACGTGCGAAAAAGGTCGTGGTCGAAAGTTGGCCAGGCTTCACAGACTGTGGCCAAACCTGGCCTAACACGAAATAAGGTGATGCTGTGTGTATGGTGGGATTGGAAGGGCATTGTTCATTATGAGCTTTTATCGCCCGGCAAAACCATCGATTCTGATCTTTACTGCCAGCAACTGATGAGATTAAAGGAAGCAGTCGAGAGAAAACGGCCGGAATTGATCAACAGGAAGGGTGTGGTCTTTCATCACGATAACGCTAGACCACACACATCTTTAGCCACTCAGCAAAAATTAAGAGAGTTCGACTGGGAGGTCCTAGTGCATCCACCATATAGCCCTGACCTTGCGCCTTCAGATTTTGACCTGTTTCGGTCTCTTCAGAATTCTTTAGGTTCTGTAAGGTTGACCTCAAGAGAGGACTGCCAAAACTATTTGTCCCGTTTTTTTGATCAGAAGTCCCAAAGTTTCTACAGTAACGGGATAATGTCTCTGCCCACAAAATGGCTGAAAGTTGTTCAACAAAACGGTACATATATATTGTAAATAAATGTAAATAAACTTTGAAAAAAATGTCTTGACTTTTCATACAAAAATACGAAAAGACTTTTTCCCCAACCTAATATATAAATTTGTTACAATTTGCGTTCAAGAAAAGTAGAATATTAATAAATCAACTAAGAGCTTACTTTGCAAATATTATCCATGTAAAACAAGAACTTAGTAGGATATATTCATCTCTAGTGATCTACATTAGGACATTTACAATGCAGTAACTAAAATGACAATGACAGAAGGAAAGTAAGTAGGAGAGAAAAGTTTCATCAGTTTATTCATTGGATTCAGTTGAAGAACTTGATTCTGTTTAGAAAGTCTGAAGTTGATAAAGATCTTGCCGTTATGCACGCCACGGCTTGAATCTGTATCTTGACCCGAAATAAACATGAAAATCGAACTCACTTGTCAACGTGTCTTCTACACAACGGATGAACTAAACATATTGGGTTAACATTTGGCACACTGTTAATATAGTGAGTGACGTAGAGAGACGCTAACAAACGGATTTTGGCTTAGGATATATCATCTTCTGAAAGATAGTAAATGTAACTGGAACTAAGAGAATCCTATGACGATGAAATCCTTAGAGTATTTTAGTCGTATATTATTGCATTCCTTACACATTTACTCAAAGCCGTCCAGGTTCTTTGAGTTCTAGAAAATTAAAAAGATTAGCAATTATAATTGGTTTTCTTGTACCATTTTTTTAAATACATCAAGAGATTGTCTAAAGTATAAGACAAACAAAAATTCTAAAGTGTTCACTTAACAATTCATATGAAATCCACAAGAAAAATAAGACGTTCATAACATTATTTTTATATTTGACTCAGTTATGACTAGCATGAGATGTTGCGTAGGATTAGTCTGTATATTTATTTGTTCGTATTCAAACCTATGACTAAACGCACATCAATGGAATATCTTAGATCGTTCAAGAATGTTCGAAATCGGTGTTGGGTTGAATGAGCTTATAAGAGATTTTATGTATTTTAGAGTTATTTAGAGTTAATCTACATAAAGCAAATCTAATATGCAGTGTTTTACTCAAAGGGTCAATTAAAAACGATTGTACCAAATAATAAACCTGTAATGTACCTACTAGTATTATTTAAATATTCTTCAAAATTTCACCCAACTCTTTCTATTTTGAACCACAGGAGAGCTTATGTAATGGCTTTTTGTACGTCTTTTTAAAGAAGTTTGTGTTTACTTCAAATACCTGGTATTTTGATTAATTAGGGTCATAATCCAATTTACTACCCAACTTTATTTATTATTAAGTATATATCAATTAAAAGGTTATTATACAATGCGGTGGGATGCCGATGGATATAGGAGAAACAAGCTTGCTCGTGGTAACTAGATGTTTGAAAACTCGTAGTAAAGCCTATGCTAACTTTTCTGGTCAAGTGTACGTATTACTAGACAAATTTACCCCTTTTGACTGAAAAAGTGTTAAGTGTTTCATTAATAATTATTCCAAAAATACCGTATGTTTGTGTGTTTGGAAATACGCTAAAATAAGCTAATACCAGCCGTAATTTACGTATGTTGAAAAGCATAATAGGATGTCCAGTAATAAATAAATCTCAATACAGACATTCACTGCAATAAGTTTACGAGAACCGTAATTCGCGTGGAAGATTCGGTTTTAACAATATACGATTTTATAACTCAAAGCGATGCCAAAAACGTAACGTGTGAGGTAAACTGCAGTGTTTACATCACGCAGGTGGAGTTATGCCAACTGTGGAACTGTGCTAACGAGAAAACAGCGTAACGAGTTTTAATACTACGTACCTATAGCTTCTTTACATAGATACTTAGGTATAATATAAACCCATGCTTTGTTTCTAGAAGCGTAGACAGAGAGAACAAGCAATTTATAGCTTTATCTACTTCTACATTCATACCTACACATATTCATAACTAGCAAGTCAATTGCTGAAGGGTTTATTTCAAGTTTTCCTATTCCCGCACTAAAGATCAACCCTTGGGAAAAGGTAAATTTTAGAGACATCAAATGAACGGACGGTTAAACGAAGTTCAAGGCTCAAGACAATATTTTTTTAAAACGATTCGATTATGTCTGAAATCGGAATGGACTGCAAAATTTGATCGATACGGCGGGATATATTATGGAGGTACCTATTGGACCATTTTTAGGGTTCCGTAGCCAAATAGCAAAAAACGGAACCCTTATAGATTCGTCATGTCTGTCTGTCTGTCCGTCCGTATGTCACAACCATTTTTTTCCGAAACTATAACAACTATAAAGTCCATTTCACGAAAGAAGTCCCACGGCAATTTGTGGAACTAAATTTGACAGCACGGCCATGTTGTCGATTGTCGATGTTATCAAGGGTGTTAGTTGTTGTAAACGATGCCAAAAACTGTAAAATGTGATGGTCGAGAAATGCTATCAAAGGTAGAGGAATTCTGTGAAGCGGAGCACAAGAATCAGAGTCTTTAATACCATGAAACAATGTTTGCTAGAGAGTTGCGCACTTTTTAGGGTTGCTATACGAAGAACTTTTGAATTTTTGATGGGAATTTGTTGTGTTTTTAATGGGATTTTTTAAAAAAGTTATTATTAATACGTGTTAATATTTTATTAAACTTAAATAATATAAGAATAGTATATATAAAATGTATAAAAAAAATATTTTATAATGCTAATTTATTTATAATATTGGTAGGTTAGGTAATTTTTAAATAATAATTGTAATCTTGAATACTTACTTGTAATAATAAGATGTTAATAGAAAAATAATTGTTATCTTGTAAAGTCGGTTTGGGTGTATTCGTGTAAAGGTATTGTTGATTTCTGTGTATCTAAATAAATAAATAATATTATTGCAGGTTTGTCGGAGAAAACAGTGACAAGAATTACTTGCAAAAAGTCTTTCTTGTCCTTTATTCTAATTAGTCCTTTATTTTAAATAATCTGACCCGAATGGTAAGGGTATGAAATAAACATTCTTCATTAATAAAAATTCCTAATTCACCCATTGCCATATAGTCCAAAATTATGTTTAGCCATTACTATGGGTACTAGACAACTCATGAACATACTTATAAACTTTTTATTTGTAAATACACACATTATACAATAAAATAAACACCCAGACCAAATCAAACAGTCATGTTCAAGGACAGAAATGTTTGATTTGATCATGAATCGAACTCGAGACCTCTACGTGGCAGTCAAACACACTAGCCATTAAGCCATGGAGGTCGCCATAACTGCTTACTTAAAATTAGTGCATGTTTTTCATGAGTAAAGAACTCTTATTTCGTATTTAAATAATTGGGAAGATTTTTTGTAAGATTGGCAACATTGTTTCTCGCGAATACAGCGCCGCACCAAAAGGACTTCTTTCGTAAAATGGTCTCTACTGTTGAAACTTGGTAGGTAGATGTATTCTGTGAAACGCATTAAGATATTGATGTAAAAAAATAATAAATATTGGGGGCTCCCCATACTTAGAACTGAAATGAACAGGTCTTCAAAAATGATATCGAGGTTTCTAAGATATTTTTTTTCTAAACCGAATAAGTAGTTCGCGTGACAGACGTTTCCAAAGTGGAAAAAAGTTTGTCCCCCCATCCCTCTAACTTCTAAAATAAGAATGAAAAATCTTAAAAAAGACCAAGATGTTCATTACTATAAAAATTACCAACGAAAATTGTTTTGAACGAGATCTAGTAAGTAGTTTTTTTTATACCTCGTAAATCGTTTATTACCGTTTAAAATTTCATTAAAATAACTTAAGGCCTTTAATTTCATAAATCAATAGTACGGAACCCTTTGTGCGTGAGTCCGACACGCACTTGGCGGGTTTTTTACTTTATATTCATTAGGTAGAACAAGCATTTAAAATCTATTATTGAAAGTCTACTGATAATTACATTGTTTGAATATTCACTCTTAATTTCTTAGTAGAAACAAATGAGACCGTTGCCCTTACTTATAACAGCTATAAATTTTATTTGCCCTTGAATGCTTTTAATGCACTTTAAATCTAATTTAAGAATGCCTGCAAAATATATTGAGTAAAATAACTCGATACTGATTCATATTTGTACTTATTCAGTTCAGCACAGTGGTACTTTTATGCTCTTAAAAGTCAATTCACACGTACCACAACCACACCACACCACACCAGGTCTCCATGTGGTCGGGCGCAAAAACTATTATGAGAAAAAAAGGGATACCATTTTATGCACTTGAATCAGAAAAGAGACCCTGCGTAGCAGATTCGTAGCTGCTACGTACTTACCACTACGACACAGAGGTCATATAATTCTTGTTTTATTTTTAGAAATATTAGTCTACGGTTAACTCTTAGGTTAAACTAAACATAATTTATACGCAAAGATAAATTTCTATTGTAATCCATTTTATCTCATAATCTCACAAAGTACAATTAACAAGATCAGCTGATTTATATCAAACATTTGTCATATTCTCGCCGGAATGTTGAGTAATAATATCCAATGTATTTTATATGTGAAATAGTGCGATGCCCTCGATATGACTGGCCGAATTGACAGCAGTCATGCCCCGAGATGTAGCGGTATCCAAACTATTCTAGTTTTTGGCTATTTGCCTAATACCCGTGCCTATCGGCGCCCCAGCTATCCTCATCATTTTATTTCTTATCAGAGAAATCAATTGTTTTCTCTTCAATACTAGCTCAAATCGCTTTACTCGCCTTGGAGCTCTGAAAAGTTATGTCTATCTCTTTCAATTGCAACTTGTTTGATAGACCCTACGCTACAATATATTGCCTACGGTATGCTCTGTAACTGTTAATAATTGTAGTTGTAAACTATCTAATACAAACAGATTAGTTCAAACAAATATCGGGTTTATATTATTATATTAGATATTCTTCGGTATAACACTGTTTAAGCGAGCTACGATCTCTATACCTATACCTACATAAAAAGACAGACATAGTACTGGGATCCTATAATAATATTTTTCTTAGCAATCGGTAAAATATTTAAACTATTGCTGGAAGGGGCTTTCTCTATTATGAAAAGGAAATTAGCTTACCGAAGCAAGCTTTGAATCTCTGTTCTTTCGTATTTTAAATACAACTAAAGCCATCTGTTTTACACTTCAAAAACAATCTTATCCGACAAGACATACGAAATAAAGTAATACTCATTGAAAGGCAGAGATGGCGCTCTAAACAAACTTTAAACATTTCTCTTCTACATTTTACAAACTTTAATAGATGGCGCTTTTCACAATGATGTTGGTATTGAAACCTATACACAAAACCTTAAAACAAAAATTTGTAGATTTCTCGAATGCTAACATCCCGATCGCCGGGAAAAAGGTCACACTTTCCAGTGGCAAGCTTACAACACGACAGCATGCCACTGAGGCAGTCTTTTTCCATTTCCTTTCTAATTAACATTTAAGTGGAATATGCTCCTTCTTAGACTCTACCTAGTTTTACGACTTACCTGAAAATACTTATTCACAATCGGGTCGGTGTCAAGCAGATGTTGTGCCCGGGGTTCATCGCGACAGTAGCCTACGTGCTTGTCGAACTCACGTTCCATTCGTAGTAAGGCCCGACCAAGCATCTTCGGTTCGCCAGCGTAGTACTTTATGCCTTCTAAAAGGACCCTGTAAATTTAAATTATATTAGTGTTCTTCATAATGTTTGGACTTACCTAATTGATAAAAAAAATGCTTGTGGTCCTAAAAGTTAAAAAATAAGTTGTCGTAAGTTTTATTGTGTAAATTTGTGTGTATTGCTGTAAGTGTGCCATACTTTAAATAAATAAAAAAATAAAAGCTAAAGAGAGTAGATTTCTATCCATATCTATCTCACATAAATGCAGCATAATTACAAATATTTCTATGTGCTGTTTGAATCAGGCTTATGTCCAGTAGTGGACATCTGTTGCTGTAATGATGTAATGAAAATGATGTAAGTAGGTAGGTATATTATGTTATAGGCAATGTGTATAATGCAGGTATTCTGTACAATACCTAGGCAATGTATAAAATACAGGGGTCGTTCAGGTAATGTATGAATATACTAAAGTATGAAATAAAGTATTCGGCAGTGTTTGTGCTAGATTGACTGTAATGAGCCTGGATAATAAATATCTTTCACACATTCACACAACGCCATCTAGTCCCCAAACTAAATAGAGCTTATACTATGGGTAGGTACTCATAACAGCCCATCAATGTCCCACTGCAGGGACGGGCCTCCTCCCGTGACGGAGGGGTTTTTGGCCAACTAATACCACGCTGGCCAGACGGATTGGTAAAGGGTTTAATTTCAAGTTTTCCTTCTTTTTGTTTCGTAAAGATAAAATTCACAAATAGTCCCTTAGTCGGTTTCTTCGACACCCATGGGATGAGATGGGGTGGTGTGGTGACATATTGTATTCTTACTCCGTCACCATCACCACACGGAGAAAGTACTCGAGAACAGATAAACAAATTTACTTTTTTTTGTAAATACGTAGGTAGTAATCACATTTCTGTGGTAGTAATGCAAAATTTCATGTTTATGCCCATACAGATTTGCATTGAACGGCAATCGAACGCGAGACTATATCAAACTATACCACAGAAGTCGCCATGTTGTCAGAGATCGTCACTGTGTTAAAATGAAACAATGGAACGTCAAATATGAACTTTAGTAAGAAGTAAACTTTTGTGCAGGTCGAACAAATCATCACTGCAGGTGACTATAATATAATTACTAATACTAACTTACTATTAACTAAGTACTAATTTATGTCGATCTTGTTCCACTTTAGAAAAATAGAAGATTAGTAAAATATTCTGACTTACATATTATAATATTTGGTCTACACTCGTTTCAATACCGCGTTAGGCCCGTATACTTCATAAATTCTTTTCGCGGCGTTTGTTGCATTTTAACTTTTTTTTATAATAAAACTTTTAAATGTACCGAATTCTTTCGTCCCATACAATTAAATCAGCAATCAATTTTTGCTTGCTTTAAAAATAATTGAAAAACGGCGGGAACTAGTTTTTTTTTATAAATTGTGCATTTTAGAATGTCAACATTTAATAGTATTAAATATAAAAACCAGTCAGTACTGTACTGCTTTACCAAAAAGGTTTCATTACTATTATAATATTTACATTCAAAATTCGAAAATTCTTTTTCCACAACCAGTGATCCAGAATACAATTTAAGGATTTTATTAAATAAACTATTAAATATTCTATTTTCCTATCTTTTACTTATGAACTTTATATCAATCAAAATTTATTTAAATTAGAACATTATTTCATTGTGAAAAAGGTCGATTTTTAAATCACTGCATTGAATGATCCTTATATTCTGCCAATAAACAATCAAAATGTCTTTCTCCATGAAGTTTTGAAAATAGAATAGGTACTGTTTCATTTTCCGCCAAAATTAAAATAAGCATTATTTCAAAAGAATTATTTTTATTGATTTTTCATTGTAACATAACTTAAAGACTGAATAGTTTATTTTTATCGTAATTATAGGTCTTTACCTATGAAATTTTGTTTTTTTTTCAGCGCTGTCTTTAGCCTTTATATTATTTTAAAACATAAATATTATACTGTCTTAATTATTTTTGTTATTTATAAAATATAGGATTTAAGCAACATTTAACAAAAGATAATAAATAAAAATTATTATTATTTGTATTAATAAAATAAGCCTGTGAACATGGGTCCAATTTAAAACAGCGGATTTTCCCATTTGTTTAATTGTAACTTCCCTTCCTTTTTTTTCTGTGTTTTTAACACAATAGTCAGCTTCAATGTGCGCCATTACTTATACTTACCAAATTTCATTCTATTAAGTAAATTTAATAATTATTGAAAAATCCAAGAAAACGTTAGTATGAAAAATCAAACTTCTAATAAAATCTTCATACAAAACAGCAATTTCATAGGTAAATACCGAATAATATTTAAATTGTTTTATGCGATAAATTATTTAATTGACCTTAGTTATTTTTAAGTTTGAACGATCATGCAAGTAGGTACTTGCTTTTAGGTGTGATAAAAAAAATTTATAATATTTTTCAACACAGTAATAGAAGTTTAAAAGTACGTAATAAAAAAAAATTAGTTTTGTTTATTTTAACTGTATTTAATTTTAAAGAGTGGACGACAATTATGTTTTCAATGAAGTTTTATGTTTTATTTAATCTTATCACGCCTTTTCACGAACATCACCACGCCAGCCTCACTACATTCAAAACTACGTAATTAAGTTTAAATTTGTAAGAAAATGATAAATCTAAAGTGTTCTAAAAATAAATTATTTTTATCTACTGACCAAATTTATAGAACACCTCAAAAGAATTTAGTGTGAATACTTTTTGTCTATTAACTGGAAATTTATTTAGATAGACATAAAAACGTTTTTTCCCTATTTGTACAGTTTATGCCCCTTTTTGCCCATTTGGGTTTTTTCCCTCCGTGCATCATTACCACACAACCTATAAGTTCGATCGTGTATGTAAGGCTGTTACGACAATCGACGTCACACATTTTTGAATTTCTGTGGCCAAATTAGAAACGGAAACGAAATTAATAAGTAATAAGGAAAAATATTTCAACTAATATTACTAAATATTCTTTATGTAATCCTTCATTGATTATAAGATTGTTTCCGTAGAATGGGGTTACTTTAATAAGCAGGGGCTACATTGATCAGTCATTTATCTCTGAATGTGCTAAGAGAAGGATGACCGATTTATAGTATTAGCCCTTATCAGGCAGGACTGTCACATGTATGGCGTGCGTCATTTACACGAAAATAACACTTCTATAATAAATTAATAAAGAAAATTGTGAGATCAATGTTACCCCAACGACATCAAAGTAACCCCTGTTTATCAGTACTTTAACTTTTGCAACTTGATTTACATATCTGCTTAATTAGTGTAAGATTTATACAGCCAATCCCATTACTCTAAATATGATTTAATATTATTCTTAGCTAAAGGCGTGGAGTCTGTATGGCTATATAATTTACGTCTGTAAATTGATCCAACTATTACGGCGCTTGAGCTTTTCAAAGTGCATCGATTTGTATGAAAAGTGTGATGTCACGGCCACATAAATTAAAACGTTAAACCTCTGCGGTTCCTAAGGATGGTTGCTATTACGATCAGGTGACTTATTGTTCTTTTGTTCTCCTTACATATAAAAAGACTGACTTATATCTGTATGTGGTGACGGAGTAAGAATACAATATGTCACCACTTCATCTCATCCCGTGGGAGTCGTAAAAACCGACTAAGGGACTAACTGTAAATATTATTTTTACGAAGTTAAAGAAGGAAAACTTGAAATTGGACCCTATACCAATCCGTCTGGCCAGCGTGGTATTAGTAGGCCAAGTATCCCTCCGTCACGGGAGGAGGCCCGTCCCTGTAGTGGGACATTAATGGGCTGATATGATGATATTTAACACAATATACCCACGTGTTATGAAACTCGCAGATCTGTCTGAAGTTAGAAAACAAAAGTTCGCGGTTGTCGAACACAGGTTTTGGTGCGTTAGTCTTGTCGATGGGCTTCATGTACCGTGATACAACCTGCTGCATGTCACGACCGAACTCTTCTTCTGTTTCGACCAGCTCGCGTACTACTGCCCTGGAAAGATGAAAGGTTTGTATTAATTTAGTTATTTTAATATAGCTCATGTTGGTTACTACGTTTTTCCCCCGTGTGCGTAGTAAAATAATGAATCTGCCGAAAAGGAAATGAAGAAAAAGACCTTATAACAAGGAAGTAGAATTAAAAGATCAGGGCTTGGGAGTGATCCCTTAAAACCTAAGTATTCACATGTAAATATTTGATATAGAGCAATAAAGAGGGAAAACTTGTCAGAAAACTTTCTAGTTTTGGTTTTAGTAGTAGACATAACTTCCTCTATCACATGGGAGCTATAACTTTTTGTTATAATGATAAGATATATTATCAAACTTTAGTTTCGTGAAAATATATCATCAAATTTATCAAAGCTTACACTAACTCTCAAAAAGCACCTGTAAAGTCTATGGTCATATCCTCTTAATATACCTTTTGTTACGTCTTTGACTTCATTAAGATCAAGTCATCAGATAATTTAAGACACTCGTGGGCAGAGTACACTACACCGGTTTTGTTCACGATCAATAAGAACATACTTCCATTATCGTATCTTAATGTGCCGTATTCGATGATAAACATCATCATAAATATACTTCGTATTTTCCTAGAGCTTGACTCAGCAGAGGGGCACGCTAGATTGTTGCCAAGAGGTAAGGGCGTAGGTGAATATAAAGTGATATTGCTATATAAACTTGATAAGGTGATGAATATTCTATAATAATGATAATAAAAGTTTTTTTTTTGTTTTTTATGAAACGATTTGTCGGAAAAATGTTTGAGTGATTTAGTGTAGGCGTGTCAACATTTTCTTCACTACTAGTGTAAAAGTACACGGTACAGACTTCAGACAGAAAGTCACTGTTTCAAACTAGTTACCATTTAAGCTATTGTTGATTTCATGAATTACATTGAATAGGAATCTATTAAAGTTCATTTATATTCAATAATTTTGTCACTTTTTTGCACAAATTAGTTGCTATATCCAAATATATCTCGGTGCTTATTACAGACAAGAAATTAAAGTGGCGAGTTAAAACCCTTAAAACAAATTTCATGGACTAAAATATATGATATATAAATCAGGTGTATTTGAATTTAAGTACGAGCTGTAATGTTATTAAACGTCACACGACAATAAATCTAGTTTAACAATAGGGCGAGACAAGAATAGTTAAATTTATAGTGAAACCGTAACTCCATTACTTCAGCAATAACATTATGACAATGATTATAAATATTCACGGAAGCAATCACTCAAAAACACAAATAAGGTGACTTGTGCGCTAGTTGCACATCTAGTTTTTGTTCATAAATCAAAATTGAAATTGGCTTCAAACCAACACACCTACAGTCAACACAAGCATCAGACAATTTTACGCTAAAGTTTTGGGTTTGTACTAATTCGGTTAACACCTTTGTCGAAGGAATTGTTGGCCAATTTACTCATAAGGTACAGTTGGCAGTTAAGAATATGCTTTCCTATTATATTATTGTCCTGGCACCTGGTTTATGGGCGTGAAACTAGACAAGTGGGAATAATTGGATGTCAACGTAATAAATTGCTTACAAGAGACGTGTGTTTCCCTTATGAGTTATTATATATATGATCTGTTTATTACATTTCTATTATTGAGCGGGATGAATCAGTTGAGCGACTTTGCTATTTGTGTAAGTAAGACGCTATGATGATATAGTTATGGTATAGCAAATACGAAAATTAGTATGTGTTGATATTTTAGTCATAAAGAATTACAAAATACAGAAGTTTATAATATACTAGCTGTAAAACGCGACTTTGTCCGCGATTAAATTTGAAATGAAATAAAAAGAAACTTGTATAATTCATACAAAGTTTATTCATCATCATCATATCAGCCAATCGACGTCAACTGCTGTACATATGCCTTCTCCAAGTATTGCCACCTTGTGCGGTCCTGTGCCTCCCTCATTCATCGGCTTCCAGCCGTCCACACCAGCGCTTTTCGGTACGCGGTCGCCATTCCAGAATCTTTCTGCCCTGCTTGTCGCTACTTTAACCGGTTATGTCGGTTACTTTGTTTCTCTTGCGAATCGCCTCATTTTTTATTCGATCACGCAGGGAAACTCCCAACATAGCTCTCTCCAATGCCCCTGAATGACCATGAGCCTTCTGAGTAGGCCCATAGGTCAGGCTACAACATAGCTCTCTCCATTGCCCTCTGGAGTGACCATGAGCCTTTTGAGTAGGTCCATACAGGCTACAACAGAGCTCTCTCTCTAATGCCCCTGAATGACCATGAGCCTTCTTAGTAGGCCCATAGGTCAGGCTACAACATAGCTCTCTCCATTGCCCTCTGAGGTGACCATGAGCCTTTTAAATAGGTCCCTATGTCAGGCTACAACATAGCTCTCTCCATTGCCCTCTGACTGACCATGACCTTTCTGAGTAGGTCCATAGATCAGGCTACAACATAGCTCTCTTCATTGCCCTTTCAGTGACCATGAACCTTCTGAGTAGGTTCATAGATCAGGCTACAACATAGAGACACCATGAGCCTTTTGAGTAGGTTCATAGATCAAGATACAACATAGCTCTCTCCATTGCCATCTGAAAGACCATAAGCCTTCTGAGTAGGCCCATAGGTCAGGCTACGACATAGGTCTCTCCATTGCCTTCTGAGTGACAATGAGCCTTCTGAGTAGGCCCTTAGGCCTCCTAAATTTGAAATTTTTTTTTTGTCCTAGCTTGATGTTATATAGCCTATAGCCTTCCTCGATCAATGGTCTATCCAAAACTGAAAACTAAATTCAATTCGAAGATGTAGTTCCTGAGATTAGCGCGTTCAAACAAACAAACAAACTCTTCAGCTTTATATAATAGTATAGATTAACAATCTAAACTAGAAGACCTAAGACATTTTAGGCTGATAAAAACGATTCGGAAAATACCAACTGCGCAAACACGATAGTTGAACTGAAGCCCTACGTCAACGACCTGCCTTAACCCCACCAGACACATTAAATAACATTTAAAGCCACACGACCATTAAAACAAACAGCAGTAGTTAATAATAATAATCCTTGTTTATAATCTATAATGTAGCTGTCTAAGCTTCACTATCATATTTATAAAACCAATATAAAGTTGTCAAATAAACATATAACTGTTGGTAATTTGGCAAGTCTTCGATTGATATTTATTGTATACGTACATCATTTGATTTGCTTTACGTAGATAAGGGATAGAGTACAAACTTGTGAAAGCAAGAAACCTAACACATTAAAATATAGCTTCCGTTGAGATTGTATTAAATAGATTCACGTTAGCGTAATGGTCACGTACGCCCTGATTGATAACATCATCAACGATACTGCCCTTCACGATAAATTGGATAATTGAACAGGATATTTGAATGGAGTCATTGATTATGATGACTTTAGATGATATACAAAGGTTATTTTAAAAACCTTCAGTAACAGGGTAATTAATCGGGGTTTCCAATGGAAACTTCTACAAACAGCAATAAAATATACAAAGTACCTATTAACAAAGCGCATAGTGCGAAAATTATTAAATTTACTGGAAGGGTACAGAACGATAATAATACCAGGAGTTTTAGTGCATTGAAGTAATATAAACTTTATTTTAAACGTATTTCTGGAATACATACATAACCATTACCGAACGCGGAAACGAAAAACTGTCAAGAAAAAAACAGTTTATAACTTAACACTACCTCCTAAATAAGAAGAAACTTACATTCGAAGGAACATTTCATTAATTATTTGTGTTTTTTCACATATGCTGACGACATATTCATGACAACTGTGTTTATAAAAAAACTTTACTGAAAAAGAGGATAATGACTGTTCGTTTTGATTTTTGTGAGTTTATGTATGTATGTATGTTACGATTTTTTCTTTGGTGTTTGAAGTAGATATAGCATTGATGAAAATAATACCGGTTTTATTGCTGAAGGTGGGCAGATTTATATTATGTGCATTTAAGACGTAATATTCAAAATATTGAGGTTTATCTGTTACTTTAAAAACTCAAACTTATTAAAATGCTAATTATACGCAAAATAATGATGACTGATTAGGAGTTCGAGTAATACCTACCTAGTTAGTCATGAGTGTAAAATATAAGCTCTACTGTAATAGAGATTATACGCTCTAAGTTTAAACCAGTTTGAACGAGACTTTTTTTGGAACTTAATAAGGTTTCATTTACTAAGTCTACGTAATATTAAAAAAAACAAACACGCATTACCAATTATGGCCATAGTCTCGGTAACGAAAACAAATGAAAGCTACACTAGGACTTAGAATATTGCTTTAGAAACATTTCACTAACATCTGTTTGGACAACAAACATCGCAAAGCAAGTCAATAATAAGAAGTGTATTTTGTCCGTAGTATTGAGTGACAAGTACGAAACGAACCAAATGAAAGAAAACATCCCTCAACAAATCGTAGCTAATTGTTATTTCCAAATTAAATTAACTGATAACAAACATTTGGATCATATGATATTATATTTTAAGAAAGTCTGTCCTAATTCACAGCGATATTCTCCAAGTGCAAGGTCGGCTAGAAATGAAATTTCGCACATGTTTCTACAATAACCTTAGAGGTGTCGAGAAAAAGGACAAGGTTGACATGAGCTTGGAATAAATCGGTTACCAAAATAATATAATGATGATAAAGATTATACAATTGTGAGGTTATATAAAAATATATTTAACACGTTCCCAGTGCAGTGTACCATTTGTGGTGCACGTGCATTGTTTTACTATTGTGTCTACTGGCGGCACTGTGAAAGGGTTAAAATAACTGCATTTATTGTCATAGATTGAAAAATTTATTTTTGATAAAGTTACAGCAATATGAAAGCATAATTTAAGACGTCGCTCTATGGCCATCACTTTGTTTGTTTGTCGAAATGTTTCTTTAGATTACCTTTAAAGAACCAGACGATATGAGAAGAAAGGAACTCCATGTGCAAGAAAATTGTTCCAAAATTAAATATTTTATTTAAACATTTTCGGTGGATCATAGAAGCATATAAAAGATTCAGGACAAGCTGCACAAGGCGTCAGATTGCAAGAACAAGGCCTCCTTCAATAAAGGAGGGAGGGCAACTTAAGGAATAAAAGGGGTTCATTTAGTGTACGTAATTTATATTTTAGGTCGCCCCAGATACCGCTGGAAAGATATGGTTAGGAACGATCTGAGGGAACTTTAAGTCGGCTACTTGCAAGAAGTGACCAAGGATCGAGCAGAGTGGCGTTCTCTCGTGTCGGAGGCCAAGACACATTTTGGGTCGTTGAGCCAACGGAGTAAGTAAGTAAGTAATTTCTAACCGCAAGGACGTATTGTTATTTTTTCTTCACTTAATATAAAAAACAAATGGTCTACATGACGTCACAATGAAAACGTTAAAGTAATTTAGTAGCGACAATGATATACGTAAGTTGTCTGAGTCTGTTCATGATAAGTTTGAAAACCTTTGAAAAACATTGACATAAAATCTTTGATCAAATTACAATCAACGAACAAGACAATAAAAAGGCGTGAGACTTTTCAAACATTACAAGATGCCTTTGATGATTCGAGTTTTTAATTAATTCTCAGTTTTAAGTTTTTTTTTATAAAACAGGAGGCAAAGGTACAGGTGGTTCACCTGAAAATAGTTCTGCTCTTATTTATTGTAAGAAATGCTGTCATACTGTACACGAGGTGCTGGGTTTGAAACCCACTCAGGGTAATTATTAGTACAATCCGCAAATTTTTAGCCTTAAACAAAATGTTCCTCGTGCAAAAGTTTCGAGTTATTTAAAACTATTTTCAACACTGTAGATTAGATCATTCATTTGTCATTTGATTTTAATTTACCAGTGCTTTTCATTATATTTCCACTCATGTGCAAGTAAAATAATATGACATAAGAGATACGTACTGTCTCCTGGCAGCCAGTGCGTTGAGGTCCCTCTCCACCGTCTGTTTCTCCTGCAGCACATTGGACGGTACGAAGCCCTGGCGCGTGCGCAGCTCCCCGGCCTGCACGTCTTCTATTACACGAACCAGCCATCTGGAAGTAGGAGAAAAGAACCTTAGTGTACCTACAAAACAACCTTAGCTGATGTGGTGATGCTGTAAGAATATGTGATGTCATCACCTCACCTCATTTTATGGGTGTCGTAAGAGCTGGTTAAGGAAAAGTTTCCAGAAAACAAGAGCAACATAACTTGACATAAGACTTAAGTGACCAGTTTAGTCTTATAACTAAGTGGACTAAGTTTCCTACCGTTCATATTTATTAGGCTGTTAAATGTTTAAATTTGTAATATTTTATATATCTACTGAAAAAAAATATTGTAATAGTTGTAGAATTAAAACATTAAAACAATTCCAAACAAAGAAATACATAGCAGATATAAGTTATAGCTAGAAGGATAAAAAGAATAAGCATTATGTAAGGTCCGTATAAAAGACTTTTATAGAAAATGCTTGCGTTCTACGCATTAGCAGCATTTTTTTAGATTTAGGAGTCTGGATATACTTAGTGATTAATTATTACCTGAAAGCACCCGCGCAAGATAAAAAAAACTACTATACCCCTTCCAGCCTAAGTTTAGCTTTTTGACAGTTTACGTCCATGAAGTTTCGTAATACTTCTGCTTATTTTTCAAACAAATAATATTGTATTTCATGGACGTACCCATGTTTTTTTAAGTTACCATGGTTACCTAGTGATGGGCACTCATAACGATTACCACCATTATGAAACAAATTACAAATAATCGGTAGAAATGAATGCTATGAATAAACCTGAACTCTTCATAATACGATGTACTTAATATGATATTTTAGATTAGCTATAACCCGCGAATATATTACGATAAATTATGTATTTTAAATAATACTTCAGCTAACTATAATTTTATCGTTTTAAGCTATAGGCTAATTCTCTTAACATAGATAAAGAAAGAAACAGTAATAAAATGATAATGTAAGTTGATGTAAGGATCCAAATATGTAAAATAAAGTAATTTAAAAAATCGAAAAATCGCAAAATCGCTTACAATCGAATGGCATTACATTCGAGATACTGCTGAACGTCACTAACGTCAACCTGTCAAATGTTGTTAAATATAGTGGAAAGGGTATAGAAAAGAACATTTTGAAAATTAGGCCACAGGTGAACGACTTGTTTAATTTTTATAATTACAAATAGTTTCATTATAATTTTTAAAATTCTTTATTTATATACCTAAAACCCACGTAAACCTTTACTCCTTGTAACAAGACTCATTTTTGAATGCAAAAAATATAGCTTAATGTATTCCTCTATTACCTATAATATTCGTTGAACTAATTTTCCCGTCTCCCTGTCAATCTCACCAATGGTTATGACGTCAACGACGATCGCTCTATAGGTCGTTTACCTCGGACAACTAAATTGAAAACTCATTTATATTGCTACACAGATCAATTAAAATAAATACGTCAGTAATTTAAAGGGAGAAGAAAGCCAAAAACGAAAATGGATGACCTAAAGACAAAAACGTAAGATAATATAATTTCCACCAATACGTTGGTATTATACCTACGCGGCTGGGTAATGTAGGCAGTAAAGTAGTCTATGCTTACTTGGATAAAATTTGTTACAACTTAATTCCTTTGTCTACTGATACATTCTACTAGCCTATCACAGTCCACATAGGCCTCTCTCCCAACACAGAACTCGGTCTTGCGCCTTCCGCATCCAGTCCGACCCAGAAACTGGATAAGCTATGTGTAAGCTTAAACGCATGCAAAACACGAGTCGAATCCTACACAGTAGGTAAAATTATGTCATAGTGTAAATGTCTCCGCGATACAGGCTTGCTTAAAAGAGTGGGATTTGTATATAACTGAAGCATAAACCTAAGTATAATTTAGGTATTTGAAGGTGGTTGTAACCGATTAAGTTTCAGTAAAATTTATTTTCCCAATCTCTACAATTAAATAAATGTACCCGTATACATTAAATAAAAGTAAAGCATTCCATTGTAATAATGTTTTGACAAGTGAACTGATATTATCTGGCAGCCATTGAACGAAACACATTTTTATTCGTTATTCGCACGTTTATGTAGCATTTGTTACTTCTGTCTGATATATTAGTTTTTAATAGACTATAACTGCGTGTTTTGCAATAATATTGTAAAATGTACACGTTTTATATTTTATTCTTGTATTATGTTATTGTTATTTATATTATAACTGTACCAATTTACGATTAATTTATATTTTATTAAAAAAAAAATCTTCTAATTTTCCGAATAACCGTTTGATTTGAGAGCCGTACTTTTGAAAGATTTCTTTTAACTCGAAGGTTTGGACGTAAAGCATAGGGGAAGGACTTTTAAAGATAGATGACAATGAGCAGAAATGGTCCAAATTTCCACCACTATTGAGGGCTATGTAAGCTTAAAGTCGACTAAATACCATACAATTTTGATTACTAGGTGAAAAAAATATATTCACTCAGAAAAAAGTTATGACTGTTTTAAAAATACGCATTTTCACACGCACGTGCAAGACAATACTACACGTATCGAGAAACCATTTCGAACTACTACTGTTCTTGTCTTTCTGGAATGCGAACTGTGGGTTGCTGTGCCCACGTCATGGTAATTATGTGGAAGTAGAATTGTGGGTCCACAATTCTACTTCCAGCTGCGAATCTGGACAATGTTATTGTGGATGAAGACATATGAGATTTATTCTTTTAAGGACAAACACCACACTATGAGACAGGAATAAATAAAACTTATGTGAAATATTTTTGTGTTTACATTCTTCCCAGTTCCGTCTGACCAGCGTGGTATTAGTAGGCCAAGTATACCTCCGTCGCGGGAGGAGGCCCGTCCCTGCAGTGGGACATTAATGGGCTGTTATGATTATTCCCAGTATAACAAATAAATATAATCATTGTAAAGATATAAGTCCTTTCATTTGATTTGATACCCCACATGATAGGGTTTGATTTTTTTGACGTAGCGATGTTCCTACCTTATAGCCTATATCAACCAGAATATGGATGATTTACAACAAAATGTCATACACCTAAATCAATCGAGTAGTTTTAAAGATATAATGAAATAATGAAGCGTAAAAAGGTTTATAAATTGCAAGTTTTCATGGGGTCATAACTTTTTACTGAGTGAATATTTTTGGTTGCGGTCTTCTTATAATGATTCAGAAGTCAGTGTTCCATTATATGTCATAGTTCTTATTCATGGTGGAAATTTGGACCAAGCTCCATATATTTTTGCCCATTCTCCTTTAATACAATCAGGTGTGTTATGTTTTGGATAACAATGACTACCCTGCAAAAACTAATGTAGAGCAACTGTATCGTTGCGAATGTTGGGTAGATCGGAAATTGGGAGTATTACCTAGAATAAACGCCATTTAATTTTGTATGATGATCAGAGTTCTGAGTTAAATAATATTAAAATAAAAATTGAATTTAAAGCCTGCTCTTTTTGAAGTTTTACAATAACTATAGATAACTATCCTGTCATAAGCTTTAATGGTGCTCAATTACAATAATACATTATCATTCTGGAGTTTCTCCTTTCGACTATTTTGACAGCTGCTGATGCAGGGTTGGTTACACTTTATATTCTTCATCTATCACATAAAAGTCTCAACGATAAATAATGGCAGTAATTCTTTGTCTTTTCTATTTTATTATTCATGTTTTAAAACAAATGACTGAACTCAATTCTAGTACAACAAACTCTTTATCTTAACATCTAGGTAACCGTATTGTAAAGGAACAAATATGAATATGTCATACGAATCATATCGTAAATATGTAGGTCTCATTTGTTGAATATTCTAGAAACTATGTTTATATGATATATTAAAGATTTCTTGGAGCGTGTAAATGCCCATTATTATTTTATTACAGGTTAAGGAGCTTTGATCTAAAGTAGAATTTATTCTATGGGGACTAGACGGCGTTGTAGTTGGTTAGAGTATCTTATTGACGCTCTTAGTATAGTTAAAAAAAGAAAACACAAACCCTGTGTCGCTTTTACAGACATTTTAATTAACGGACAATTGGAACATCCAGGCCAAAGACAATAATTTGTGAATCAAACAGATAATTGTTTTGCAAATTCTACAACCACCTTTGCCACGAAGGCAGTTCCTCTTTGAAATTCTTGCACACTTCAAACATTCATGTCAAACAGTTGCAGTTCGATTCTATCAGGGAGTTTTTTTTCCTTTAGACCTAATCAATGTATGTAAATATATTGTAGCAGTGTGTTTATAAATTGCCTAGTTGATATCAATTCGGGAACTTTATACACTTTTCAATAATTAAAACGACATAAACCAGCTGCCTTTATAGCTAATTTGACAGCCCACCAGTTGCAACATTAGTTATAGAGCTATTACATCATAAAGTGAAAAACGTCGCTGTTTATAAAAAATAAATAAAAAAAATCCTTAAATCTGCTTTAATAACATTCTAGAGATGAAATGATAGATTTTTTTTGTGGTGATAATAATCTTGATTCACCGCACGGTCTTTTACTTTAAGAATGGATGAAACTGCTTCTAGTAAATAAAACTAATAAATAAATAAAATACAGTGTAAAACATTCCCAAGTGCTTCACTAAAATCTCACTTTATGCTTAATAAATCAAAGTATATAAAATAAAAGAGTTTTCTTTTAACAAAGTAGTTCTAATCTATTACTATTTGAAATTATTACAAGAAACTGCACGATTCATCTTGGCTATCAGCCGCGGGAATAAAGCCAAACAACTAAATCATTTTTTGTTAAATAAAAAGAAATATATCTAGGTCGAAGTTGTTGCACTAAATATACTTATAACAAAGGGGTACTTATTAGATAAAGAGTCATGCGTGGGGTCACGGGTTAGAATCCCAAAGCTAGACAATTATTGTAATTATGATCTACAAATGTATGCATGATACAAAATTGTTCACGTAAAATTTATGTTTGTAAAAGATCTTGTATTTTATCTTTATTTTTTTCTTTCTTTACTATATTCGTGTTTTCAGAAAATTTGATACCTATTGTCATATTGCCGTGATTTTATAACTTAATGTACTTAGCATTATTGTTCAGTAAGAAGAATACGATATAATTTCGTGTAGATATTTTATAACACAATTGGTCACACATTTAGCTGTCTAGTTTCAAACTAAGCAAAGCTTATACTATTCATAGAGCTAGCTTTAGGACAGAGACTACATTAAATATTCCCCAATTGCTACAATTATATTATTTGTCTAATGAAGCTACGAAAAAATAAGTTCCCACCAAAAGGTGTATTTAACAGCGCTACAACAACCAAAATTTTAAAACACTTTTAACGAACATGCTCATTACAGAAGAAGCTATTCTCATACACTCTACGAACCAACCTCCTATGACGTCACTACTCAACCA
Source organism: Schrankia costaestrigalis (assembly GCA_905475405.1). Taxonomy (NCBI): domain Eukaryota; kingdom Metazoa; phylum Arthropoda; class Insecta; order Lepidoptera; family Erebidae; genus Schrankia; species Schrankia costaestrigalis. The sequence continues at coordinate 1,529,903 of FR997827.1, forward strand.
AGTACATAGCGAACCCGCCGGATGCAGTGTTATGATGCAGTAACCACTACTTCGTTTCGCAATAGACTGTATGTCGGTATATATTTTTGGATACGGTTTTGCAATATGTTTATAAGTTATTTCTTGTACAACTATGTTGGTAGTTACTGTCGTACTCTGTTTGAATAACAAGAACACACAAAAACATTTAAATAAAACGTTAATACTACGCACATTTATAATTTTAACATAAATACCCTATTATTGTCTTATTGCTAAATAAAACTTCCTCAAGTTGGGTTTTGTATAATTTTTATTATCGTAGAGCTTAATGTCTACGAAAACTAATGTCTATTAGATTATTACTTTAAAATCATAGAGCTCTTATTTAATTTTTTTTGTATAAGTAAGTGAACATTATTTGAATAAATGTCAACATTAAATTTAAGACTCATTTTTTGTTATTTGTTTGAACATGGGCTAATGACTTAAACCTTCCAACAGGAAAATCTAGACACAATACCCTGCATGAATCTATATGGCCAGCCAGTTATCAGCAGAGGATCCTTCCCAGTAAGGGGATCATAAAATTATACGCTGTAAACACTTTATTGCAAAACCAATATTCGCAACATTATTCACATCCGATATGGTCTAGTGGCTAGGATACTTGGCTCTCACCCAAGAGGCTCGGGTTCGATTCCCGGTATCGGAATACTCTTTTTGAGTTTTTTGTGTTTTTTACATTGTAGAGATAGTTTTAATATGTATAATTAATTATATTTTTTTAATTGCGAATTTCTCTCAAAGTTCTTTAAAACAAATATGAACAATAATTTCCGTGATTTATTTATTTTTCTAAGATACAAGCAATTTGACGACCTCTGTGTTGTAGAGCTTGTAGATCCTAACTGTTACGCAGAGCTCTCGGGTTCAATTTCCGATAAATGCAAAATGCTATTTTTTTCAAATTCGACTACCTAAATTATACTCTCGTGCTGTAAAATTATTTATAATTCACAGACGATTGTTCTATGATGCAGGGTTTACTTGTGTCTAACAAACTGAAGTTTGTAAAAGCCCTAGAAACTATTGACAATCCTTAGTACCGCAATAATTGTCTTTACAAAAATATATGTCAATAGATTCTGGCAACTATATCGACTCGACTCCTATCACTAGCTTAACAAAGCTTGTCGATGTCACTAACAAAATTCTCACTTGTCTGTTATTTTCACGTCATTATGTTTTGTAGATGTATTGAAGAGACGGTTTAACAAGGAAACGTAAAGACTGTCACTCTACTCATATCATACTGACACTTACATGTCACGTCCGCTTGTTGTGATAAATGGCACAAAATATAGATTTTATTTGCTAAAGCGACATTTACTGTTTTGGCGTTTCCTTGATATAGCGAACAATAGAAATAAGGAATGGGTTTTCTGTGAACCTATGTGTTTTTCGTCCTATAATATTGAGTTTTTCAAAAGTATAGTGAAGAACCTTAAAGTATCAGGATAGAAAAGCAGGAGAGCTGTCTTCTTACCCGTTCTTAGACAACAGTCATGCTTATCATGAAGTGTGTTTCTGTTAATTTCTGCGCATTAAAAAATGTCTATATATCAGAAGGAAATGTTGTCTTGGTCACAATTTTATAATGTTTTAGTGATAAATATACTTTTTCTAACTGCCTCAGTTTTCAATAGATGTTGATGAACACCCATTACCAAAACTCCTAAAATTCGAAATGAATAGAAAAATAAGCAAGCAAGACATCAGTCTAACGCCGTTACAAAACTGATCAATCTAATCTATCAGCGAAGTTAATTCAAATACAACTAAAAATACACATCAACTGTCCCACATCCGTCATCCTACATCTGAGTTCATGGCACAGGGTTAAGCAAATAACCTCTAGTAATGATCATTAAAAGAAATGAACCATAAATCTTCAAGAACATTTCTAATAAATGTGACGGAAATCGTGTGCCAGTAGAAAACGTTTGTAGGTTAGTAATCAACATTGTTTTCATTTGATTGCAGTTTTATGTGTGTCGATTTTTCGGAGGAATTAAAATTAAGAATATATGTCAGGAGATATTAGCGGTGAATGAACTGTTTTAGAGGTCGTACTTAGTGCATTGGCATAAGTGCAAATTTTGTTTGTCTGATGGGTACAGTAAGTGTTGATCAAGGAAATTCAACAACCTTGATATCCTTGCCAGAGATCAGCAGTTTAACGTTTTATTGTTTAGCAAAAACCACGCTGGTGACACAATAAATATAATCTTAAAGTGTTTAGTGTCGACATTTCAGATACAAATTCAACACAGAGCATGTTAAGGTAACACCTGAAACACTGTGTTTTTACTGAAATGCCAAGCAAAAAAGGTAATTGTTTTATGACATTCATAAACCAATAATAATTGCTTTTTCGCCAAACCGACAAGTTTAGCGTATTTATTAAATTCAAATACCTCCATTTTGTTGCATAGACATCTTCCGAGACTTCAATAGTACATAATTTAAGCTTGTTTTCCTTCTTCCGTTAATTACAAAAGCTTCTTAGAATCTACAAAATGTTAGAGCAAAATTCTTACAAAATAATATATATTATTTTTAAGGAACATTCAAAAGGAACTGTACGTTAAGAAAATCTTTAAAAGAACAATAAACCTAGTGATATAATTTTATAGTAACTAGAAAGACGGTAAGGCAACTAACGCGTAAGTGGGCGTGTGCCCTCTTTACCTATTTACTAAAAACTTTTAGTACCTAGTTTGTTCTAAAAACACTAAAACGATTGTTTTATTATACCTGGAGTTTTTTTGGGATTCTATTCTTTCTAAGAAAAATCTAAAAACTAATCAACAATAAAATCCGTTAGCTTCGTAACAGACCATTAATGTCCCGCTGCAGGTTCAAGCTTCCTCAAAGTGACGGATGAATGGTTGTTTTTGGTTTCTAGTTCAGTTAACATTTGCGAAACTTACCTATGATAGATCATAGGTAAGTTTCGCAAATGTTAACTGAGGGTTTGAGTGGTGACGTCGTTTATTCTTTGAGCGCGTAATACAAAGACCATGGATTAAATTTTCGCTTTATTCAATCATTTACATGGTTAGTTTGGATTGTTCTGCCCTTTTTTCCTGTATTATACAGTTATTTGTTTACAAAAAGTGCCTGCATGGGTAAAAATCTGTCTAGGAGTGATTTATTTAATACGTTTTAACACCGATAATAAGCTTAGACAATTATGTAATTTTAATATACATAAATATGTGTAACATAAAGTAATCTTTTCAATAACGTCACCTGTTTGAACGAAGATGCTACTAAATCGGTTAAACCGTTTAATGTTATTTCAAAAGAGAGCATTAGAGTAATGGCGTCGTTATATTTTATCGTTCTGTTAAACCCAGTTCTGCAGCCGTGATGCTAAACACGTGGATAAATCGTTTTGCTTTTGTTTTATTTAGATAGATAAATAAATGTTTACTTTATAGAGTTGCTCAAAAAAGATAATGTCATCAATCGTGTAAAGTATGGACTTTAAATCGTGGACTGGACTTGTGCTTTATCACCAGATGTGAAAAGGGTAGAGGGAGAGGGAAACAAGTTTTAAGATAATATTACTTATCTCTGCAAAAAAGGAGAGATACATTTAAGGAAAGGATTGGACGAGAAGCACAAAAGACAAAGAAAAATGAAAAGTCTTAGGAATGGCTTTTGCCTTAGAGGACCTTTTAATTAAAAAAAACAGAACAGCTAAATTTTTGCCTACATCATGATACCTAGATACTATGATCAATAAAACACGAAATTAAAAACAAGAAAACGAAAACAAACATCAGAAAAAGCTGCATTTAACACCAAGCCGTAAACATTCAAAACAGGTCGAGACAAGATCAGTCATGGAACTGCCAATTATAAACATAACATCCAAACTGTAAAATTAGGTTCATCTCTAACGTTCCCAAATTAGACGCATAGGTGTAGGGTAACTGGGGCAGACAATAAGAAAATAGTGAAAATGAATATATACTACTTGTCTCACCGAGTAGGCGTCAAAACCATCTTAATAACGCTAATAATGTATTCTAAATTATTTCGAGAGCAGCATACAAGCCAATTTCTAAAACCACTTTACAACGACCTGTCTTTTCTCTTTAGAAGTATTTTAAAATGAAAACGTCGTGTGAGATCTTGTCAAAATTGGCAGCTCTCCTAAAAATGGTTACGTCTCACGTATCCGTGAAATAATTATGTATTGAAGCTTTTTTTTTACCTAACATCAGAGTGCGTTGACCTGGACAACGAAGTAATGATGTTTTATGCAATATAAAAATGCATTTTTGAGCATCGTAAATTAGTTCGGTGATTTATTAGCTTCATAAATAAAGTTGGTCGAGTTTTTATAAAGAGTTTATTAACATCTCTCTAATTTATCAAGATTTCTTGATTTGGGGCAAACGGAATTTTGGGTGACATTTACATGTGTTACTGTGGTAATGTTCTAGTGCGGTTTGGTGTTACAAATAATTGGTTTTGACTTGATTATCCTACAGGTTATAAAACAGCTTATTATTATGTTTTTTATAGCATCGAGGGCTGTGTATTTCTTGTAATAAAAATAACGTTAAAATTTTCACTTAATGTTATAAGTATAGACACGTTCTAAATAATTAGATTATAACGAGCTTATCAAGCAGTCAGACGACAAAATTGGGCAAATGGAACATTTAACTTCAAATAAGAACTGGCAATGAGCCAGATCAACAATTTAATATCAGGCATTGTTAGTTAATTACGAGACAAAGAAAGAAGAAGCTATAAAGTACCTATTACAAAGGCGAGTAGCTGTACCTATTGTTAAGTCCTGTTTTCACCAAACTATATGCCCTAGAGACATTTATCGTACAACATTCACATAAGTACTTTACATTTCATCTGGTACTTGTATGGGACAAAGTCTCTCGACGTTTCCCTTGTTCACATTGTAGCTGGCTTTGATAGGGATCATGCGAACTCGTTAGACCAAACTACAAAGTTCATTTTGAAACACAAAGGGACACGCGTTCTTTACTATGTATGGTTTGCCGGTTGTGATGGCAGTCGAGGGATATGACGCACAAGTGCAGATCAGTGACTTCCGTGACGCATCATCAACGATGACGTGCGAAACAGGTGAATTTAGGGTCCGGTGACAGTGCAGTCGAAATAATGTCACCTGCAGGCCAATTCTCGAAACATAGTTTTTAATTTAACTTAATTTTTAATTTTTTTAAATTTTATTTTTAATTAATCCAAAGTGGTATTCTTGTCCAGTAAAGAAAAAGTTAAAATTAAGTGAAATGGCAAAAAAGAGTTAAATAACAGAGTTGCCAGTTTACGGTTTACAATTTAAAAGATTGGAAATTTTAATAGATTTTCTAAGACTCCATATACAAAAATAAAACATTAATATATAAATCAACTACAGGAAATTATCTTCGGTAAATTAAAATAATATAAGTTCCGTAAACTTCTATTCTAAGAAAAAAATATATGAAAATCAGGGTCTTTGAATGTAATAATGCGATATCCCTAACTTGTTTTTCCCGCTCGTTACGCTTCCCTCGCGCATGCGCACTGCCCTCCTAAAATAAACGCAAAGGTTTTGACGTTTCATAATGACAAAAATACTCATTTTAGCGCGAAAATTACAAGATTTTAAAAAGATTTTAAATTATAAATACAAGAATACCTATTGTGTCACAATTTGACAACTAAAAGTTAAATTAACTTTATTTTTAACGTTTTTAAGGAACGAGAATTGACATGCAGGATGAAAACTAACGCTTTCGAAATGTTGACTTCCTAAATAAAAACGAACGTGCGTTCTGTATAACTTTACTTTTTTTTAAATTAAATAAGAGAGGTATAGGGCAAAACAACGAAGAAATATTAAAAGACTTCTTATGTCTAAAGTCCAACAAATCTAATAGGTACGGTACGACAGTTCTGACAAATTGAATAATAAGGTTGGGATAAAAAAATCGATTACTATAATATCCGAAATTTAAGAGATCGATTACGATAATATCCGATTTTTAAGACACTTTAATAATTAATCTCATTATTAGTAAAGGGTAGAACCTTTTGTAAAAAAAACACCACATATTGCAAATTCTTTAGTTTTTACATCAATCGCACACTTTGATATGGATGAAAATTTCTGGAAAATAGCATTAAACGTTTATGCAATAGAAAACACGTAAATTAGTTTGATTTAACCACTATCTTTCTTATATTTTATATATATGTAATTTTTCCAACGTCAAATTTCACCATTTGACATAATTTGTAGATTCTAGAATTTTGTCTTTGATTCCATTTCTCAAAGGTCAAATACTAAAGTCTATAGTCTGTAGTTGACACGACCCCATAGTTGTTTACCTTTATATTCAAGACGTAATAAATAAACAGTAGTATAAAATCTAGTACATTTAGAGAATAAAAAAAAATTCCAAACATTACTTTTATTTAAATTATAATTAATTAAATAAAAGTAATGTTTAGGATTTTTTTTATTCACTACTAAGACCTTAATAAGTTGCCTCCCGTCACCTTCGACCACGTCGAGTACTAGTTTTAGGTAATAGTTAGTTACGTGTCTAACGATAATAACGATTTTTCGTATATGTAAACGATTTTTTTGCATACAAGTGTATCCGAAGAGTCGCAACGCTACGAGCAGTAACCTAACTACGTGACTTTGCAATGAGGTCAAGAATAGAACTATAAGATATTATTTACTATGTAAATATGTGTTATTTTGCTTTATTTGAAAGTTTTCAATTAAATTTATATATTAAGAATTGTACATTTTTAGATACAATAATAAAATCTTTCTAAATTCATGGTTTTACGAAAAAGGTTTTCGAAACTGAATAATGTACGCATGAACAAAGTTGTTTCAGTTTGAAAAATATGAAACGTCATACTGTATCTTTTAGATTTGTTGAACTGTAGATCATTTAGCGTTTAGATCATGTAGTCTATGAAGCTGAAACAGAACCCTGTTGATGTAAGACCTGCCTGAAATTATGATTTTAGTTAATTTAAATAAATCTTAACAAACAAGTTGGCGACAAAGTCGGTTCAGATGAAGAATTGTATAATTATAAATACTATTAAAAATGACAATGGACTTATTGACTCTAGTTAACGGGAATTTTGATAGCTTTCGATGAAGATAAGCCAACACACCTGTTGTTAGTCTGTATACTACTGTTAATTATCGGATTGAAATTGTTGAAAATTCAATTAGATTAGTTTAAATACTGACCTGAATGATGTTTAAAAACTAATGTTTTTTCGTGGTACTCGTGTTAAACACAAATTAATACACGCGAAAAAATATTATAGGTGTTCAATTTGTTATTGAAATAAATATTGCTGTACCTGCGTGTTGGTATTATATATGTATGCATGAGCGTTTCTTTGTAGGCTAAGGTAGCGCCTTATGGCAGGACTGTTATGAATGTTTCTAATTTGGTTTTAGGTATTTTAACTGTTATTTGAAATGTCTATTGTTTTTCTCAGCGCCTAACTACTTTTCGTTAGGCGATATAACTGGCGATAGTTACTAATCGTAAATCATTACTATAAAAACACTATTATCGCAAAGCTCCTCGATAATAAATTAAATAACGAACAGATGGCATTTAACTATAGGTATGTTTAGTTACGTCTACTAAATATCAATTAATTATTCACTAACGGTGCTTAAAATAGTAGCTACATATACCTACATTTTTAAAATTTCGGAATATGTTCCTAACATTGGTGACCCTGAATTTTGCAATAGTGCGATTACATTAATTAATGAATTCTTATCTACGTAGTGAAATTACAGGCCTAAGGAGACAGTATAGAGGCATTTTGAACTTTATATTAATAAGTACCGATTTCTTCTACATTAGGTAAAGATAAGAAAAAGCAACGAATAGCATCAAGCTACGAGCTGTGTTTGTTATCATGTCGTATAAAAAACTATTTTTCATGTAAACTGAAACTATACTCGAACTGCGCTTCTTTTCCGAGCTCTAGATTGCCATTTTCAACAAGGTTGTTTGGTTTCTTAACTATGCTTTTTTGGAACAAGGTGATGTTGTCTTGTTAAATCATCGTATCAGCCAATGGAGATACGGTGCTATACTTTAAGTGTACTCCAAATATTCCAAACCTTGTGTCAAATACGAGGAATACGAGTGTTCTGATGTAATAATATCAACAAATGCAAGAGGAGTATTCCCGGATGACGATAGTCTTGACCGACATTAAGAAGTAGTAACTCATGTACTTAATATTTTCGCGTCAATGGTTCAGAGAGGAAACCATTTCTAGTCTGTCAATGACTATTCACTACTAAAATATACATAAATACAATTGTCTGTTCGTTGTACTAACTATTAGATCTTTGTTCTAATGGTCACAGGTTAAATAATTCAAATGTAATCGCTACCTCTTTTATCGTTATTCTCGTAGAAAATGACTAAAAGTTTTGGAAAAGAACAAAGAATCCCGTCACTCCTACGCTTGCCACTACATATCATAAATATAATATAAGTACCCACAATGCATGTTTAATGTTTAGAGTTGCGTATGAAGCTGCCATAGCATGAGAGGACCTGAGATTAGAAGTCATCAAGTCCCTGTGTCTCTGGCATTTGTAAAAATATGAAATTAACTTACACAATACTTTGCAATTTCAGAAGTTTAATTCGTGGATCTCCTATCTCTAACTGTATGTATTGATCGTACTGACCAAAAACCAGTAGGTAGTAGTAGTGCAAATTAATGGGTGATTCTCTGAGCCCTATATTTTCGATGTCTGGAGGTTTTTCTTCGTAACTAACAGACCAACCAAACTGCAATTATTTTTAAAACATAGTATAGACAGTTGCCTATCTTGCACACGTAATTTTTTTTTAATAATAGTTTTTTATATATTTGAAAAAAAAATATTATAAAGCGTTCTTCTGATTAATATGGTGTGTCCGTTACCCAGTTTCTTGAACATTAGTAACAGTAACATTTTTTCTTATGTACGAATCGATGTGCGTTATAAATATTACGATAGAATATTACTTGTTTCTTTACACAAAAAAAATGGTACTTCTTCTTCTTCTTCTTTCGTGTCAATGGTCGAAACTCAAACAGTTTTAGAATAGTGAGCGGCCACTTCAATAGCATTTTTTTTTTTTACTAATATTAATGATAGCTTTTTAATGAAAAAATAAATTGTGAATGTCCGGCACAAAAGCCTGATTCATATTCGCGCGCTTTACTCGAACGTACCTAGCTAAGTACGAAACATCAGGAGATCCCTTCTAGTGCTGGCGGTAGCCAGGGGCTCTGCTGACGTGGTTACGACGTTACATGGGGGTGGTTCGTGTTGTTGCGGAAATATAAATGTAAATATCTGATTAATATTACTTTGGTTCACCTGTGTTTCTGATTACTAGATTGGCTGTTATAATTAACTTAAATGGTTTTCAAACTTGAATCTGCTGGAAATATGAGTCAATTGGGGACTAAAAACCTATGTATAAATAGCAATCCTTAATTGTATACGTGTAGTGATTTAACGATGTTAAGAGGCAAAATTTTGATTTATATGTACCTGATTCATACGGTAAAAATACTATATTAATCAGAATTTCACACATATTGTTAATAAAACGATGCATTGGCGGCACGGATAATGATTATTATTGTAAGTTGTCAATGCTCCTAATAATTAGATTTAGGTGAGGTGATAATCATTGTGATTATTAACTGTGATTTTAATAAATAAATGACTGATTTTTCTAACTAGAATTTCATTTTTGTTTCTAATTCTGATTTATACGACCTCAAAAAATTTAAAGTTAATTATCTCAAAAACCATTTCATAAAAAAGTGTGCCTTTTTCAGACATTGTATATTAGGTTATCATCTTTGACAAAAACATGTTTTATAAGCCAAAATCTGAAAAATAAATTAGCCCATATGAATCAGACAAAGAATCGAATTTCGGAGAAACACCCTAATCTAATCGCGGCTTTCTAAACAAATAATTAGATTTGAATTTTAAAGAAAATTTAAAAGAGGTAACGTCGCGTGAGATCTCCTAGTGTTCCTATTTTTCGCAAACATTTTCGTATTTCATAACAGAGTATGTAACGAGGTCACGTAGCTTTTAACTGTCGCGCCAATACATCATTGTTATATAATATCTGGAGACATTGTGTATACAATTATATATACAAACATACGTAATGCTTCTGTAACACGGTCACGAAAAACAACCAAACTTTTTGTTATTTTATTTTTGATTTTGTTCATGTGGTTACGGAGAAAATGTACGTTATTTTACCATCCCATTTCGTTATTTGGAAGTGTATGGATGTCGAAGAGGGGATGGATCCTCGATCAGTATCTCACAGAGCATGACAATTGAAGGGCTATGAATAATTTAACTTAGTCAAATTACTTATTTATTTATTAGTTTATAGATGCTTGAAAAATAAGAGTCAGGGCATAATATTTTCTAGGATTGCATTAACTGCCAAATGAGCGTATTGTTATACAACTTACATGTCAAATTGGCTATTATATAAAATAAAATTATTAAATAACTACATGCTGTTTTCTCATTATTCATAAGTTTTTTAACATCTAGACCTAAACTAAGCAGAGCTTGTATGCACTATTGAAAAGTGTCAACTATTTTGCACTCATTGCCAGGAGGGAAAGTGTTTCGAGTTTTTGTAATAAGAAGTAAGTAAAATAAATAAATAAAATAAATAAAATAATCTTTATTTGCATAAAACATGTGTGCTTTACAAGAAATAATTTCCAATAAATAGGTGTTTAACGATAAAGGTTTCAACATGTTTTGCCATTACTGGCATACAAATGTATTTTTTGTAAATGTCATCATCATCAATAAATCATGCATAAAATAATAGAACAAAATTTTTATAAATACTAGAATTAATAAAATAAAAGAAATGTCAAAAGGCTAATGTCCACTAAAAATATCGATGTCAAGTTTAAAACATAGAGAAAATAAAATAAAAGAAGCAAATTTATAAGATATAAAAAAAAAAAAAAAATACTGTTATGTCATGTCAAATATGTTACTAAAAAGTATCGTTTAGGTAGTCATTGATATTGTAGTAACACTTTTCCGTTAACATTTCTTTAAGACTCCTTTTAAAAAGGTTTATATTCATTGTCTTAAATTCATTTGGCAGTTTATTATATAGTTTAGGTGCCATACAAAATACACTGTTACCCAAATGAGCAGTTTTGGCGCCGTGTGAACGTAGGCGATGGTTGTCGCGCCGGTTGCGCTTCACTGTGTCAGATAGCCGTGGAAATAGCTCTGGGTTTGTCTTTACGAACACACATACCTCTAATATATAAAGGGAAGGTAGAGTTAATATTTTATGTTTTTTAAAGTGTGGTTGACAGCTGTCTGTAATTTCTAGTCTGAACATAGCACGTATGCATCTTTTCTGGAGTTTAAATATTATATTTTTATCCGTCGAATTTCCCCAAAAAATTATTCCGTATCTTAGGATGGATGCCACGGATCCATGGTACGCTGTAAGTAGAGTGTCTGTACTGACAGTTGGTGCTAGTTTATATAGAGCATAGGAGGACTTACTTAATTTACCACTAAGATGCTCAATATGATCTTTCCAATTTAGTTTTTTGTCTATTATAAGCCCTAGAAATTTGGTACTGTCGACTTCCTTTATTAATATATTATTATAATTTATGTCAATTTGTGATGGGGTATTTATACGTTGGCTGAAATGCATTATGTACGTTTTATCTAAGTTTATTTTTAAATTATTATTAACTAACCAAGAGATTATTGATGTCAAAGTATTATTTATGTCATTTTCATAAGTGTCAGGATTTTTGCAAGCAATTGTCAGTGTACTGTCATCAGCAAAGAGGGTCATGGGTTGATTTATAGATTTTGGCATGTCATTAATATAAATAATGAATAAAAGAGGTCCGATTACGCTCCCTTGTGGAACTCCGAACTTAATAGAGCGTTCACTTGAGGTGTAGAGCACTTCTGTTTTAGTTTTAGTGTCTAGTCTAGAGATCATTGTGACTTGCTTTCTATTAGTAAGATACGATTCTAGTAGGTTTAAGACGTTTCCTCTAATCCCATAACACTCCAGCTTGTTTTTTAGGATGGTGTGATCTACATAGTCAAATGCTTGCGTCATGTCGCAGTAAACAGCACATACAGGCGTCCGTTTGTCCATGTTTGTCATTATGTTCAGTAGAAAATCATACACAGCCATATTTATTGTCATGTTTTGTCTAAAACCTTTCTGTTGGTGACACAGTATGGATTTTGTTTCCAAATACGTGTATATTTGTCGAGATATATACTTTTCAAATATTTTTGAAATGATTGATATGAGTGCTATGGGTCTATAATTTTGAATTTGACCCTTATTATCCTTTTTATGGAGTGGTTTAATTATAGATGTTTTTAAGCTTTCAGGAAAGACCCCATTTATAATGCATAAATTAAGTATATAACTTAAATGATGACATATCAAATAACCCACTGATTTAATTACTTCTGTTGATATTTCGTCAGAACCCACACTTCTAGTATTCTTAAGCCCTGTTATTATATTAAAAATATCAACTGGCAGACTTGGATTCATAAATATAGAGTCATTCCTATTTTTTATGAGAGACGTGACTTTAAAGTTCAACAAATTTAAAAGATACAGTATGACGTTTCATATTTTTCAAACTGAAACAACTTTGTTCATGCGTACATTATTCAGTTTCGAAAACCTTTTTCGTAAAACCATGAATTTAGTAAGTTTTTATTATTGTATCTAAAAATGTACAATTCTTAATATATAAATTTAATTTAACAATTTCAAACAAAGCAAAATAACACATATTTACAATGTAAATAATATCTAATAGTTCTATTCTTGACCTCATTGCAAAGTCACGTAGTTAGGTCACTGCTCGTAGTGTTGCGACTCTTCGGATACACTTGTATGCAAAAAAAATCGTTTACATATACGAAAAATCGTTATTATCGTTAGACACGTAACTAACTATTATTTATAACTATTACTCGACGTGGTCAAAGGTAACGGGAGGCAACTTATTAAGGTCTTAATAGTGAATAAAAAAAAATCCTAAACATTACTTTTATTTAATTAATTATAATTAAAATAAAAGTAATGTTTAGAATTTTTTTTTATTCTCTAAAAGTACTAGATCTAATACCTACTACTGTTTATTTATTACGACCTAAATATAAAGGTAAACAACTATGGGGTCGTGTCAACCACAGACTAAAGACTTTAGTATTTGACCTTTGAGAAATGTATAGGAATCAAGGACAAAATTCTAGAATCTACAAATTATGTCTAATGGTGAAATTAATTTATATCTGTGAAATTTGACGTTGGATAAATTACATTTATTTAAAATTTAAGAAAGATAGTAGTTAAATCAAAGTAATTTACGTGTTTCTTATTGCATAAACGCTTAATGCTATTTTCCAGAAATTTTCATCCATATCAAATTAATGTAAAAACTATAGAATTTGCAATATGTGGTGTTTTTTACAAAGTTAATCAAGTAAGGATCAATACCTTTTACTAATAATGAGATTAATTATATTATTAAAGTGTCTTAAAAATCGGATATTATAGTAATCGATCTCTTAAATTTCGGATATTATAGTAACCGATTTTTTTATCCCAGCCTTATTATTCAATTTGTCAAAACTGTCATACCGTACCTATTAGATTTGTTGAACTGTAGTGCCATAACATTTTTGAGGTACAGTTTTGTCAATGAAATAATTATTGAAGCTATTTGCTATGGTCACAGGGTCAGTTACGTTTATATTATCAATTGTTAGTTTCTGTATGTCATCTTTAGGTAAATTGTATTTTTTGTTATTAATTATTTCCCACGTAGTTTTTGTTTTATTCGTTGAAGTTTTTATTTTGTAGCAGTTTTGAGCCTTTTTTGTTAAGTTTATAACTTTTTTAAATAATTTATTATAATTGATGAAATATAAGTGATTCGTTTGTGAACGATTGGAGCGATATGCCCATAAAAGACGTCTCTTTTTTTTGCTACATGTTCTTATACCACGTGATATCCACTTTGGTTTTTTGTTTGTGTTAATAGTGATGATGCGAGTGGGAAAACATAAGTCATAAAATAATTTGAATTGTTCTATAAATAGGTCATAGGCTTTATTCGCGTCGTCTGATTCGTACATCTCCTGAAATGATAAATTTTCTAAACAATTTTTGAATTTTAGTACATTTTCTTTTGAATAGTCACGTTGCTTCCTCCGCCAGCTTTTTAGTACACATTTATTTTTGACCGGACATTGTAATATTTGTGCTGTGTGGTCCGATAGCGCAAACTCTATAATTTCGGATTTACACAATCTGTGGAAATCGTGAGCGAAGTTGTCGATGCAAGTTTGGCTTTTAAGTCTAGTCGGTTGTTCTACAGCTAAGTTTAGATTAAAATTTGATAGGAGTGATCTAAATTCTATTGTAACATTATTTTTTTTCATGACATCAATGTTAAAGTCACCACCTATTATTATATTAGCATATTTCTTTTTACAGAGAATTAATAACAATTGTTCTAATTTTTGAAAAAATATATTGAGGTTTTGCGTATTTGGAGTCCTGTAAATACAAACTATTGCCATTTTATATTCTAATAATTCAACCGCACAGCATTCAAAAGTGCTCACTTGTGACAGTTTGGTAATTTCTGTCAATTCGTTACAGGATATACCGGTTTTCAGTAATATACATGAACCACCTCGTTTACTGTTTTTCCTACTGTAACATGCAGCTAGGTAATAGTTTGGTATATCGAGGTGATCCTCATAACCTGACATCATAAAATGTTCAGTAATACATATTACGTCTATAGATGTATTTTTGATTGCTAGGTTATTTAAGCAGACAGATAGAGCATCTGATTTTGAAAGTAACCCAGCTATATTCTGGTGTAAAATGTACACGTATTTACAAACGAAAAAAGTCAGTTTTTGTACAGTCATTACACTCGCTATTTACAATAATATCATCATTAATATTGTCAGTCAAGTTGGTGTCGTCAATGTAGTATTTTAAATTGCTAAATAAATTTTTCATTCCATTATTATTAAGATAGCCTTTATATTTTGTGAACATAGAGTAGTCATTTGATAAATCAAGATTTGAGTCAAAGAGTGTAGCGTATTGATGAGTAAGAATGTCTAAGTAAATAAGATTATTAAAAGTCTCTACTCTCCAATTAAACATTACATTGTAGTGGTTAAATTGATAAGTCGGTAAACACAATATAATATTAGTATGAGTTAATTTAGTCAAAGTCTCTCTAATTTTTAATATAATGTCAAAATAATTATTAGTTTTTTGAAAATCTTCATTTCCAATCATGATTACACAGTAGTCATCCATGTTGTAGTTAACAAGTTTAGTATGAAGATTTTTTATTAAATTTAGAGTGCTACAGTTTGGTGTAAGATAATGGCATACCTGCATGTTTGTAAATGTATTTTGAGCTATAGATAATACTTTATTTCTTCTATTACTACTTATGATACACAATTGTCGTTGTCGTTTCTTTTCCATATCTGTGGCCGTAGTCTTGTTGGAGGTTATTTCTTTGTGTGTGTTTTGCCGTGTTGCTTGTGTATTTTTTAAAGTAGATGGTGTATTTTTTAATGATATATGGCTATTGTTCATTGTAGGAGTAACATTTGGTGATTTCACTTGTTTGTCTTTATTTAAAATGTTCGTTTCATTTTGTTCATTTTCTGTAATATCTGTTTTGTCAAGCTGTTTACAGTTGTCTGCAAACTTAATGTTAGAGATATCCTTTCCTGTGCCTAATCTAATATCTTGACCTGATTGTGTAATTTGTTGCTCTTTAAATTTTCTAGGCGTTACATTTATATTTGTATGTTTATTTTTTCGTTTACGTCCCGAAAGTGGTGTCATGTTTATGATTTCAGTAGAATTATTTTTTTTGTATGTTTCTATTACATTAATGCAATTTTGTAAGTCCGTTTTTAGTCTTAAGTTTTCAATATTTAAGTTTTCTATTTCTGCATGAGCACTCTCAATGTTATCAGACATTTCTTGTAGTTTTTCTTGAAGTTCTAATACAGTTTGACTTGTGTTTAGTGGTGAGTCGCGTAGACTCAACATGGTCGTGTCAAATAATGTTGTGTTTTCTGTAGAAATATCATTTAATGAGCTCGTTCTACGCTGTTTACGGTGTGTAATATTATCATCCATATTTGCGTATAGCGCCATCTTTTGTGTGTCTATCGAAACAGCTTGCTTGATCGATAACTAAACGCTCGGGTACTTGGTAGTTGTGCCACTCGACACTAGATGGTAGCTTTATCAATATAATATACGTTGCAATTAGTACATCCTTTCACCACCGAGTTAACGTTCGCTAGTTTGTATGGAACTTATTCAAATATTTTTTCCTAACGGTCGCATTTTATTATATTTCTTATTTAAGTATAGTATATGAGCTAGTCTATGTTAACTATTGCGTACCTTTTGCTTTGCACATCCAGGCGTCGATAAAATATACTTCACTGCAATATTTGTGGTTTTTTAGAGCTTAACAATTTTATCTTTAACACATAATATTTTTGTCACTATTTGTTTATCGTTTTTCTTTATAACACTGGTACACGATATTTATGTAGTTATGTCACTGTATTTAAGTTTATTTGCACAGAAACGACGGTAAACTATTTTTAATTACGATGTTAATCGCAGAGACACAGTTTCAATGTTTACTTGACGGCAGCGCCATCTAGTGGTAAGTTATTGAATTTGTTATCCGAAGGTGTAACTTGAGCTGCATTTCTGAGCAACTCTTTTATCCCGTGTAACTATGTTGCAGTTAAAAATATGCATTCTATTAAAAGATTTGGTTTAGGGGACTCGAAATAAAATTAGATGTTTACGGTGATGCAATAGATGCGCCAGATGCATTTTATGCATTCTTGACTGCGTAGACGTGATCGTAACTATTAAGATCTAAGTGACCTAGTGAGCATAATCTACGAGTATATTGTATGTTGTCATAATGTGGTGACGGTGTGTGGCTTCTCTTTTTATTTTATTCTAGTAGAATGTCTAACAATCAATTTGCCTGTCATAATATCTTTCTTTGTTTATTAATTTTAAAAATTCTTAACTGCATTCTTTTCAGAACCTTGTGGATGGAACATTGATTTACAAAAAACCCAAGATGCACATTTTCAAACAAAACTAACAGCCAAAAGTGTCACCAAATTATACATACGCAATAAATACGTATAGTAATATCGTAAACATATTTATTTTTCAAATTCAATCTTACACGCATGACATAAAGTTGTATTTAAAAAGTAATAAAATTTATTGATTGACGTTTGCCGGTAGAACAGACGACGATACTTATTTAAAAAAAGCGCATTGTGCGCCTATTTGTTGCGGACGGTTTTGGGAAGTGGAGTGTGTATCTTTGGTTTTTTTGTAAATCAATGGGATGGAATAAAATATAGTTATTTGTTTTTAATCTATAAATAAGTTATCTATAACTTAACAAGGGCTTAGGAGAAAAAGTATTATTTCCCTCAAAAATAGTAATAAAAAAAACTATAAACGATATGAATATAGCAGCTTTACTCAGCTTAAAAATCAAATTATGACAAAACATTTTTTTACGCGTACCTATACACACAACCATACTGACACACCACTTTATTAGCTATGTAAAACAACGCAATCATTTGAAAAGCATCAAAGAATATTATTTAAACTTAGAGTCACTTCTCTTCTTTGTAAGTTGAAGAAGAATTGTACCTATACCGATTCAAACGGTTCACAAAATACCAAAAATCAAGTAGGAAATAGAAAGTGCCAAAAATAAATTAAGCATCACTTCAAAAGCCAAACCTCTTACCTCCCACTAGCGTCCGCACGTCCTAACACTTTACTCCTAGGATGTTTCTTCTTGGGACGAACTTTGATCTTGTGCTTCGCAGCCGACGTGTCCAGGAGTTCGCTCTTGATATCCAGGCTGGGGTCGACCCGGGACTTCCTGGGGTAGGGGGCGAAGGTTACTTGGATAATATGGTAGTTAGACTAACTAAAGGGTTGTGTTAATAAAATAATATGGGAATGTCTTTTAATAATGTGTAAAAATGTGTGTTTTTTGTAAGTACATATTATATTTTGTTAATTTTTACAGAACTTGTAAAAAACAAACCCTAATCAGTTAAACGTTAAATATGTATTGTGTAGATTTATTTAAGCGAGTAGTTTTGTTGTGTTGGGACATGATCACGGCGTTATTAAGTCTTTTATTTAATTTGGTTACCTATAGCTTCACTTTCTTACACAGCACAGGGATTGAACCTGCACATCGTATGTGTTACAAGCTTGTAACATGGACATGTTTTTATTACCAGAACGAATTTTTAAGGTTTTATTAAAGTGATCGTAAGTATTAAAAAGGAATTGAAAAAGGTATATTATAAGTAATAACAAGTTTGATGATAAATGGTCATATATTGATTTAAGTTAAAACTATAGCATAGTCGGTTCGGTCGGGTTTGCTCCTAACGGTATTAAAGCCCGATTTACACAGTACAAAGTAGCCCCCTCTCTCGCGTCTCGCCAACTTAACTCGCCAAAAAACAGGATGGAGACATTGATTTACAAAAAACCAAGGATACACACTCCACTTCCCAAAACCGTCCGCAACAAATAGGCGAATTGTGCACTTTTTTCAAATTAGTATCGCGTTGTTCTACCGGCAAACGTCAATCATTAAATTTTATTGCTTTATGTGCATTACTTTTTAAATACAACTTTATGTCATGCGTGTAAGATTGAATTTGAAAAAAAAATATGTTTACGATATTACTATACGTATTTATTGCGTATGTTTAATTTGGTGACACTTTTGGCTGTTAGTTTTGTTTGAAAATGTGCAACTTGGGTTTTTTATAAATCAATAGATGGAGATCTATTTAAATCAACTTAATCAACAACTTACTACTTATAAATATTATATAAACGGGATATTAACGCGCATTTAATTTACCTTTATTTTACTTGACGTTTCGGCACAGTATTTTGATGACATCTTCAGCATAGTCAAAGGAAGCAAGCAAGAGGTAGATCAATATATTGCACATCTTAATGCTCTCCATCCAAAGATGCGTTTCACGTATGAAATGGAGGCGGACAGGTCATTGTCTTTCTTGGATGTCAAGCTAGCCGTAAGACCAGATGGGTCCATATCACATAGTGTTTACCGTAAACCTACACACACGGACAGGTATTTACACGCAACGTCTCATCACCACCCGCGACACCTTCAATCTGTGATAACATCATTAAAGAACAAGCATATGATCTCTGTGACCCTGAGCACCTGGGGCGAGAGCTAGACCATGTTCAGGAGGTACTTACGAACAATGGATTTAAGGTTAATACGCGAGAGAGACCAATAAAAAGAGAGAGACATCCTGGAGTGAACAGGCAACCTGCGTACCTACCTTATCTGAAAGGCGTGACAGATAAGATTGGCTCGGTGTTGAGAAACTACTCAATACACACCATTTTCACCCCGGAGGCCAAGGTTAATAGTATAGTACGCTCACCAAAGGATGTCCTACCTCTGCAATGTCCTGGCGTGTACAAGATTGACTGTAGCTGTGGCAGTTCTTATATTGGGCAAACAAAGCGTACCATTGCTGAAAGGCTCCAAGAGCACATAGCTGCTGTGAAGAACCGACAGACCAACAAGTCAGCTATCGCCGAACACTTGGTGAACGCTGGCGCTAATCACTGGATCGAGTTTCATAAGCCACGGATAATCTCCACCGATCGCCACCATAACTCAAGACTTGTGCGCGAGGCCATTGAAATCAAAAAGTTCCCTAAAAGCTTTAACCGGGATGACGGTTTCAAGTTGTCAGCAACGTGGAATCCAGTGATATCAAAAACAATACCTCCCATTTTTGAACGGTGCGGTTAACGTACAGAACAGCGATACGGTCAGTGTTGTGTGTAGGGGGACTTTATATTAACATCTCAAGATGCGAGGGTAGATGATAATAATATATTATCTATCACGAAGACGAAGCTGTGACGTCGCATCACCAGTCAGCTTGCGACCACGCCCAGTGCAACCTGTGCCGAAACGTCAAGTAAAATAAAGGTAAATTAAATGCGCGTTAATATCCCGTTTATATAATATTTATAATAATGAAACGCGATAGTTTAAAAGTTACAACTTACTACTTAACTAGCTTCTGTACTTGTCGATGTGTAAATCAGGCGTAAGATTTGAAACTCAATATGGGGATGTTTTCCTCTACTTTTTACTCTAGGTTTTTTACGGGAAGATAAGCATTGTTCTAGGCCTTCAAGGTAAATAATGTCGTAATGTTTTAGTATCGGAATTATTCTTTAAATTAATTCCGTGAGGTGGCATGGGTTCAATTTGATTGGCATAAATAATAAAAACATATCAATAGCAATTAGATTATAAGCTAAATAATACGTATTTATCTTATGCACTTTCACAAAACCAGCAGCATTTGTGAAAATAATTTAATAATTACACTAGTTTTGATTCTACATTCCAAACTAGGCATACTTACCACTTCTAAAATGTTTCCTTAAGATCCTGCACCTGGTTATTGTGAAAATAATGCTGGACCCTTTATAGTACAGCCGTGAGGCATGGTAGATTATAGATTCACTACAATATACACCATGCCTCACGGGATATATTATACATCTCTGTTAGCAATCCAACTCAGTAATTATTTTAAGCTTTATTTTCCTTCAGTTTATTTGTTTTACTTTATTTTTATATTTTCTTTTTACTAACTGCAATATTAAAGTTTTACTACTTTTGTCCTAAATTGTGCTATCTTGAAAATAAAAAATAACACACATTTAAATAAAGAAGCGCCAGCTTGTGTGTTCTAGTAGTTAACGGTGTCTTAAGCTGTAGTCTGTGATGTAGAAATCAAGTAACTTTAAATTCTACTTCGTACTCAAATGCTTTTACATTGTTTCTTAGTTTATCTCGATATGATAAATGAAAGGCTTTACTGTTTCGTTTGACTGACTAATAACAAAGTGTGACCATTCCATTTTACCCTGTTAAATTTTTTATACAAAGATAGCATCGGTATCAATGATCTTGCATTGTGTCACATCGAAAAAAAAGCAAAGGCTTAGCCGATAAACAATATAAGAGGGTGTAGGGTTACGCCTAAAGGTGGCTAGCTCTGGATGTCTAACTGCTACACATCACGATATCTTAGGATAAAAGTCTGGTTTAGTTGTTGTTTACACTCCTAGACAAGTTTCGCTCTTATAACAAGTTCGGTGTTGTCATGTCGCCATATTACAAAAAAGCGTTATTTCCACAGATTATTGAATCTCTAGAAATACAGTTTGCAGTTATTAATTTACAATAATAGATTCAAGGAATCAGGTCAATCAAACAAACTGACCGGATCTAATATTAAAACAGATATCGCTGAAATTATAAACAGTGTTTAAACTCACTCAATCACAACTGTACGACAAGGCGGCATTTTGCACTGATTTATTAGCTGATAAAAGAATCACAGAAATAGAATTAAATCAAGAGGATCTGAGAAACTGTCCTGACGTGTAAAAGCCACTGGATCGTGATTAAGGATCAGCGTTCGACAACACATACTTAGCTAACAACAACGGACATACTTAGCAAACAGCAGTTTAATGTCGAAATACATATAACCTAAATCACGTCCAAGCATTGTTTTGTATTAAATTATATTGTACAAGTACGATATAAAACAAATACCATCACATTAATAAACGAATACGATAAATGTTTACTACGGATATTAATACAGTTGTCAGTGGGTGTCATAAATATGTTATTTCAAACGTCACTGTTGCGACACACGCTGTTGCGAATAATTTTTCCACTGCCTCATAGGTTCGAAAGCTCATGGACGCGAATGAAGTAGTCGCGAAAGACGCTGTTTCGAAAAACATTTTTACTGCCTCATACATTCGAATGCTTGTCATCATCATAACATCTCATTAATGTCCTACTGTAGGGACGGGCCTCCTCCCGTGACGGAGGGATACTTAGCCTGCTAATGATTTTCTATATATATGTCGCAGGGAATAAGGGACTGTCCGTGAATATTATCGAATATATTTAAAAAAGGAAGGAAAACTTGAAATTAAACCCTATACCAATCCGTCTGGCCAGCGAAGTATTAGTAGGCCAAGTATCCCTCCGTCACAGGAGGAGGGCCGTTCTTGGATTGGGACATTAATGGGCTGTTATGATGATGAAAGTTTGTGTGTTTGTGACATTGTAATATTTGGATCTAATGAACCGATTTAAAAATTATTTCTGGGTTAAATAGCCTATTTATTGGGGAGTGTCATAGGCTATTAGTATCACGCTATGATAATGAAGTACTTATGTTTAAAAAAGGGACGCGTTTTTTTCGCCGCCCAACGAAGGGTTAGTTAGGGCTAGTTATAAAGTTTGAGGCCATATTGCCACTTTTCGTTTAATGTAAATTTCTATGGCAATGTGGTGGTAAAATACCAGAAACAAAAATGTTACAGTAAAATTAAAAACGACACTAAGTATAATATATTGTTGCTAAAAACTATAGATTGCAACAAAAAATATTTTATATTTTTACTTCTATCTTTAAGATACACCACCAATAAGTACATAATATAAGAATCATATTACATTTGATAAATTGTAATCCTTTCTTGATTATAGCCCATTTTAAAACCACAGAATCTGTTTTTTGCTCTATAAACGTAAAATATATTTTTTATATGCTTTATGACTAATTAATCTAAATCACAAGCATTCAAACGTATGAGGCAGTAAAAATATTTTTCGAAACAGCGTCTTTCGCGACTACTTCATTCGAGTACATGAGCTTTCGAACCTATGAGGCAGTGGAAAAATTATTCGCAACAGCGTGTGTCGCAACAGTGTTCGAAATGGCATAGAGTAAACCAACTGTAAAAACCTTGCCTAATTTGAAAGGTCAATAAGATACAGAAATCAGGCAACTAAGTATTTTGGTGATTTCATGGCTGGTTTGTGTTTTTTGGTGCCATTGATAACAGCTGTTTACGTTCATTCCGCGTGGCACACTGGATTCGATTTGGGGTGTGGTCAAATGCTTAACTAATTAAAAATATGGGGAGTTTGAAAACTCTTTGCAACGGCCAATGTGGTATACTTAGGTTGCACACATACCGCCTTCATTGTTAGTATGGTATCGCTAGCAGCCATTGTTCGTGTTCGATCAGAACGCAACTGCACAAAATAAATGCTCTCAGCTCCTTTAATATATGAATATTAAAGGGACTGATAGCATTTTAACCATACCACAAATCGCATCCAGTAAGCCAGGCGGATTGAATGCGGAAGATCTCTAGTTGATTTCGTATGGGCTTTTAGTTTTCTCTCTCAAGAAAGTGTGTTATGCTCGGTGTTCTTCACGATGTCACGCTGTAGATAAGGTGTTGTCGAGGTGTTGCTTAAAGAAATAAAAACCTACTACGTCCTCTGGTCATATATATCAAAATTTTATTCATTCATGTTCTCAGTTCCCTTTGACATGAAGTTGATGATGTCATTGCACGATGGGACATTTCACTGTCAAGGCTCAGATGGCGGAAACGAGTTTTGAGTGATAGTTCTCTATTGCTTCTTATATTTCTTGGCGAACGAAAGAAACGCGCAGTTTGAAAATATCTTAACTTATTCCAAGAATTTTTAAAGGTAGTAGCCAGAATTTAGTCATTTTTAATGTGCAGCTATGATACGAAAGATACAAAAGTACTTAAAATCTTGTAATTCGTTATTTAATTTTTAATATTACAGGTATAATTTTATGTATAACGGAAAATGTTAGGTCTTTACATATGGAATTGCCGTTTTGTATGGAGATTTTAAGCGAAGTTTGATTTTTCATACTAAACTTCTCTTAATTTTTTCAATAATATTAAACCTAATAGAATGAAATTTAGTATAAGTAAGTAATAGCGCACATCTTAGCTAACTTATAGCATTTTAATCATAAGAAAAAAAGTATAAGGGAAAAATTTACATTAATTTGTATAAATGGTAAAATCCGCTGGTTTAAATTGGACCGATATTTACAGGCTTATTACTAATACAAATAATAATTATTTTTCTTAATTATCTTTTGTTAGTTGTAGGTAATGTCCTGTATTTTTCAAATTACAAAAATAATACAAGCAACCTTTGTTTTAAAAGAAAATAGAGGCTAAAGACTGCGGCAAAAAAAACGGGAATTTCATAGGTAAAGACCTAACATTTTCCGTTATACATAAAATTATACCTGTAGTATTAAAAATCAAATAACGAATTACAAGATTTAAAGTTCTTTTGTATTTTTATTATGTCACAAATCATGTATAATCACAAATTCATAAGCAAGTGGTCATTCAATAGATGGGTTTTTTATCTAACCTTCTCGTCACCGTTATTTTACCAGCCTTACCTCACAGGTGCGACGGATTTACCCGGACGATTTTCTTCACGATATGCTAGTGCAATCGGTGTGCTTTCTTTTGGGAGTTATGAGTTATTTTTACGATCAAAAAAAGTTTTTTCTCTTGGTAACCATCAGGAATATGTGGTAATACTTAATTGGTAAACTGGCATCATCATCCGTCTGACCACGGGGTCAATGGATCAAATCTAAAATATGAGCTAGCTAGCAAGTATGACATTAATGGACATTGTTCCGTTGCTATTTATAACGATCTCTTTGAGGGTCGTAGTGCTAATTACTCTGTTTTTAATTAAAACATCAACTTCCTCAACAAAATCTACCTTTGTAGCAATTACACGCTATGTCCACCTTTAATATAAATATATGGAGCGTAAAATGTAATAAACGCCAAGTAGGTAAGGAAAATGTAGCCAAAATAATTAATTTTCAGGAAAAAATAATACAAAAAACTGTGAATGAATTTACAAGAGATAAATATAGACTTGTTAATCATACATTTAGTTTTCACGGATTTAAATGGATGCCACTGAGCTTTGTGGCAAGTTTGCTTGATAGCATCGAAAACGAGCATCCTCGTTTGAGATTTGACTTGCCTTGATTTGCCTTACAAGCTGATGACAGGCATCTATATTTCAAGTCAGATCGCACAATTGTTAACTTCATAAATATGTACCTACACTGCTCGCGGTTCAGTTCCACCACAGTAGCCAGCATAATATATATTCGTTACAATTTAACCACCAATAAAGAAGGATTATTTCCACTTCGAACAGCTCCGCTTTAGTGAATCAAGGGCTTAAAAGTAGTCAAAAAAGATTAGCTGCAGGATTGAATTTTGTTCAGGTACAAACAATTTTTTCAGAAGCAATTCATGTCATTTTTTAAAAGGGCGGTATAATCGTTTAGAATCACAAGTTCAACGAATGTTTGGCTTACAGTCAGTGTGCAGTGAGAGAAGTATCAAAGTATAAATATTATACCTGTCTATCCTGTGGTACATAACTTAAGCATCTCAGACTGTTGGCTAGAGCCATTGATCAACTTGTATACCTTTCTACACCAACCTGCTTTAGAAAGTTAAACAGGCCTCTTACGAAGTGCAAAGGCCTCTCTACCTTATCTTTGGTTCAACTAGTACAAAGCTAGCTAGACTAGATAGGTAGATACAGGAGGACTTCGTTTAAGACACACATGTAATAAAATGTGTTGTTTATTTATTTTTTTGTTCCGTGTGGTGACGGAGTAAGAATACAATATGTCACCACCCCATCTCATCCCATGGATGTCGTAAAAACCGACTATCCGTGAATATTAACTTTACAAAATAAAAAGAAGGAAAACTTAATAATAAAGCCTATACCAATCCGTTTGGCCAGCCTGGTATTAGTAGGCCAAGTATCCCTCCATCACGGGAGGAGGCCCGTCCATGCAGCGGGACATTAATGGGCTGTTATGATGATTATGATGATTTTTTTTAAGTGACGTGGTAATCTTATTTCCATCATGCTTGATGCTTGGCAACGTTGCAGTTCAAGAACAGATGACAAGGAAGAGAGGACGAAGTTCTGTTGCCATCCTTTATGTCATACGGGGCCTACCATCTACTTTTCACTTTACTCTTAAACAAGTCTTGAAGAAGCTTATTCAAAATTTGTATTGGTCGGTATTGAAAAGAGTTGCTAAGTTTTTTGAACTTTTTTAATATTTAACTTTGTAACAAGATCTTACTGTGGACATTATAAAATAGCACGTCAAGGAAATGAATAAGAAAGACCGCATCGTAACATTCACTACAATGCAGTCAACAAAACACGCTGATTTATGAATACGCTTACAATACCACACCGACTTGATAGTAATAAATTTAGTAAACTTTACTTCGGTGCTCTTCTCTTTAAGACATAGAATGGGGTGGCACTCATCCTCACAATCTATTACCCCGTACATCGACTTTAACATAA
This sequence comes from Schrankia costaestrigalis, assembly GCA_905475405.1. Classification (NCBI taxonomy): domain Eukaryota; kingdom Metazoa; phylum Arthropoda; class Insecta; order Lepidoptera; family Erebidae; genus Schrankia; species Schrankia costaestrigalis. The sequence goes on from FR997827.1 coordinate 1,556,561, forward strand.
ATACACAAAATATTGCCAATAAGGTCCGGTTGCAGTTCATCCTAAGTTAGCGCGTGCTATTTCTGTCGACCACTTTGGCCCAGAAACGAATGACGTCAATGACACCGATACTAACGGGGTTAATGATATACCTAGTTGCTTTATAACCAGCCTTTAATATTTCATTAGTTTTCATTAATAATTAGAATATTAGATTTAATAGAAGATTAAGGAACGTCGTCGAGGACGCCCTAGAAAGACTTAAAGGGACGTAATTGGTGACATCTTTTAGAAAGCGCAACCGTCGGTCATGTATGAACGTACACGTAGCGAAGCTGTCTCATTAGGATCATAGTACATGGCACTGAGTAGTATCTGCTTATCCCTATGGCTTTCCCGTCATTTTAATTTTTTTGATGGGTGCCAGTATGGCTAGAGTTTTTTTTATGTATACAGTGTAATTACAAGTTAAATACCTACCATCATTATTATCATTACATAATACTCCATTAATGTCCCGCTACAGAAATGGGTCTCTTAAAGTAACAAGTACAAAATTTTGTCTTACGATGGCTATTCGTACTCGTAAATAGATTATTAAGTTCAGTAAATAATCTTATATAAAAGCAATTAAAAAACTATTAGCAAGTAACAAAATTCATGAAAAAATAGATATCATTTTAAAAGTGTGCCTATCCATGACACCTTAGTAGTATCATAAAAGTCGGGTTAAGAGCCTACATAAAATATTGGTAAAGAATAAAAGCAACTGGAAAAATCTCAACGGAAAAGTCCCAAACTTTCTTACAAAATGAAGTCAGGAAGAAACAGTATTAAACTTTCCAGCATTAGTGACATCAGGACGAGAAAGTGAGACTTAAAAATAAATAATAAAGATTCAAAGCTTGCCTTCGTCATTATCACATCATCCAAAATACGTCTACAGATGTACAAAGCCACCTCTAAATTTTGTGACTCGCTTGTCCATCATCGACCTCACCCTGATTCTGATTCTATCACGGTAAATAAACCTAACAGAGCACTTATTACTTCCCACTGCGTGCCTTTCTTTTTGATAACGCTAAATGGCTTTGACATTTAGCAAACACGTATCTGTTCCATAAGTTACACTGGGTAAAGTACGGGTAATTAAGACAAGAAAATAAATATTAGCTTCCCAAACAATGCCTAGTAAAGTGGAATTCGACAAGCACCTTCTTTTTGAAAGTTGGACTTAACTAGATGAACTAATTATTCCAGGTAAACGTACTCGTCGACAACTTTGAGTGTAAACGAATGAAAATCTGGAATCCCTCATCTATTAGGTACGCAGATGAAAATAGAAAGACAAAGTTTTCTAAAAACAGCTACAAAGTTTACTACCAAGAAATGGTTTCATGTTGTTTGATACAGTAGTGTAAATGTCTTTGATATGACTTTATGTTACCTGGACGAGTCTGTTTGGCTACAAGCCAATATTCCCACTATTAGAGCAGATAGCTTCCTGCGGTTTCGTCTGCCGTGTTTGCTACTAATTCGTAAATGAACTCTAAAAACTTCATATTTATCGCTTTATTACTGTTTTGGCAGTTTAATTTTATACCTGCTTTTATAATATAATAGGGTCTTGTAAATGCAAGAGTTTCTTAAATGAGTTTGTCAAATTTGTTTAATTATTTCCTTTCTACTCACGGTGTCTCTTGCCTACAGTGCTAAAACTTGACATTTAGTTTCACACTAAGTAATTGATCATTGGATTGAACCATTAAGTTGTGGAACTGTCTTAGGGCACAGGTCTTTGCTCTCTACTTTGACATTGGGACCTCTCAAGGTAGTTTGAAGTTTTGGCTAGACTGGTGAAAGCGACGAAGTCCTTTTATGAGTACCATCCGCTACCTAAATTCTTTGACTATTTTCACACTTTCTATGAGGTTTGATACAGTCGTTTACAGTATTTTTTAGATCGTCGTAAAGGAATTCGGTAAAACTATTTCTTGATAATTTATCAATCTTTTATATATCTATTTAGTTTGCTATAAATTAAATTAAATGCTCAATTCGTAATCTTACTTCACCTGACTCACGCTCACAATGAATCATCTCGTGAAAAATATTTTGCAATACTTTAAATTTAACGATAAATATTGTAGTGTGGACATGATCGAGATCATAAACAATGATGCTATGGAATCTAAAGTGTCAAAACACCGTTATATTTATTTTGTGGTTGGAATAAACGAATAAAATCTGTATGACGCTATATGTTAAATTATGTACGGGATTTTAAAAATATGTAGAAATTTTAATATTAAGGGAAGAGCTAAAAGGAACTAGTTGTTACAGTGCTGTACCCAGAAAAAACACAGTTTTATATCTTGAAACCTTTCTGCGATCTTCTAGTCTCTTTTAAGTGGGTAAAATTGTGTTTTTAAATTTTATTTAGGAACAAACCATGGACACCTATGTTGACATTAACAAAAGCTTGCTTGGCTTGGGAAATACATTACTAGTTTGACCATTTACCATCAAGATATCTTAAATACGATGTGTTCAGGACCTGACCTAATATAATTACACAAAATACAATTCAGCGTAAATCTAAACTAATTTATACAAATAAAGCTCATGAATTTGCCTGATATGATGAGAATTATATACAAACATGACACCTGCCTACCTCAAAGAGCTAATTGAAAAGAAACTCCAAAGAATTTATTATCTTTATTTTACTAAATAAATGATACACAAACTTTAAACATTAAATATAATATGAAATGTGTGAGCCAATTACAGCTCAATGATACAATAGTTATCACAATACAGTTATGTGTCGATCACAACATAAAATGATATACAACATATAATACGATATATTGCAAGCGAGATTATATACAATTTGGTATGGACCCCATTCTTCTGTCTTCATCTACATTCAGTGATAATACATTTTGTAAGTAGGTACGCTAAACACATAGTCCAGATAGGGACCTCTGGTTTTGTAGAAATGATTCTCGTAACAATAAACACGGCCTCTGTACCTGCATCAATAATGTTGTATTTATTACGACATCAGCGATGATTGTGATTGAAATGAATTGTGAATAAGCACAAATAGTTGTGTGGTGATTGGTTTTACAAACAGGGAGGTAAATCGTGAAAGGGTATTAGGTAAGTGAATGAAATTAGATAACTGTTTCCACAGTAGGTAGCTTTTTGTTTTTAAATGCTACATGTACATTAAGGAAATCAATGTAATGAAGAGTGTTTTATTTATACGTTTTATTATAAATTTAATAGGTGAATTAAAACTCTAATAACTTATTTATCAAAGTTATTTAAGATTTACGTTCTGACACAAAAAAACAAATAGTTAACTACGAATATGGTAGATGAATGAAAAGTCAGTTTTACATCAAGACCTAGTAGCCTATTTGTGTTAAAATTTATTACAAGGTGAAAAGTTTGATTTATGGAATGATGAAAAAATGACCAATTAGAATATCCAGCGCCGTGTGCAAGCAGCCGTCCCCTTTAATTTCAGCAAATGTTATACACACCCGGTGAAATGATAATGGTGATTAATGATCAAGAGAACGTGAGAGATGAAAAAACAAACGTGTAAAGTAAGATATATTATAGTGCTGTGTTGCGCAAAGGCAGTGCAACGAACTCGATTCTAAAATTACACAGCATCGAAGTCAGAGGGAATGCTGGACGCATCGAAGCTATTAAAATGCATTCTTGACATTTATACTCCTTCCGCAATAGGTTACTTCTCGCGAATATGATACAGTTCTACTGACAGATTTGGTATGTGTGAAGCTTACAAATATTATGATGTTGGTATAAATAAATATAAGAATATGTTACGACGAAGTTAACAGTTTTGAATCAATAGGTCTCTTTTGCTGTGATAATAGTTATGAATTGTGTGGTATATGAGCATATAATATTATATCTATAAATTGGATTACATGAATTAGGTACTCTTAGTTCAGAACCAAGAATAGAATGTCTATATGTAATTTTAATCTTAGTGCTCATGTTATTAATATTCTTATCGTTTCTAAAAATAAACTAGTTCTGATATCAATCTTAAACAAAATTTTAGAAAAGATTAATTAATTAATAACTCGGAATATCGATTACAAGTTATTGATCTACGATGAAACAAGATAAGTGTGATTTAATGACATCTGTCACTGGACTTATTCTATATTTTACAAGAGAGAAATGTATATCGAGCGAATTACGTGTAATTTTAAATATCACTTGAGTGAAATTATAGAAAAAGAAAGTTGTTACTAATGCAATGTCTGGGTTATTTTTAATTGAATTGTACGTGTTAGTTTGTATACAATTTATTACACAAAATATGAATTTAGATATTGAGTTATGCCAGAGGAGTAATGATCAGTTTCATATAGCGTGTATGTCTGTACAGTTTATTTACGAAACACATCAATGAGGGCACAGTTGTGTAAAGCTCATGCCAATAATAAACTTGTACTCACTTTGATCCGAGGGCTGTCTTAGTATCGAGAACTTCTACAATGTCACCAGCCTTTAAAGACACTTCATCATCAGCTGCTGCTGTGTAATCAGTAGACGCAACTACGACATCTTCTACCTGTAACAATAGAAAAGTAACGTTAATTTTCAACAAATAAATACAGTGTAAGAAACATTTAAATTGCGTTTTTAGTTTTGGATATTTTTAGAAAATTACCTTCGAGGGACTTCTACTACAACTAGACCTTGAACGGTCTGAACTCGCTACAGATCTCGTTGAATATCGTTTGTAGCTTGGCGTTGTCTCCGTACTATTGAGACGGCTTCTAGTATTCTCTCTTTCTAATAATACACCATTATGCCTACGTGACCAACCACCATATTTTGTAATTCTTTGATTGTTACTAATGTTGCAATATCCAGTAAAGGATTGTAAGTCTTCATCGTTGTCGTCAACCGTAGGACAGCTGTACATTGAAAATCGATGTGCTGTTGGCTGGCTAAGGTTTAATGCTGAAAAGACATGCATAGGTTCAAAGTGTCTTATTCCGTTTTCGTCAAGAACAGTATAAGCAACTTCTCCTGTTAATACTGAACGACTTGCTTCACGGGGAACTACGGCCTGAAGCCCTTTCTTCATAATCAGTAATGCTCCCTTGTGCTTTTTCCTTTGGAATAAAAATTCTTCCATAGCGAGACTATTATCTGGGTCTAATAGATTAAGTGGAACATCTTCAGAAGTATGTAATGGACAATCTTCAGGAACAATCATCAATGCAGCACTTTCTCTTACTAAATCTCTTATATCAGGATCTGTACGAGCTAGTTCTGGATGAGTCTCCAGTTTACGAATTGCATTGTTCATGTTAGGGGTGTTATCTGCGAGCTTACGCATAACAGTGAGTCGCTTCAAAATGTTAAGACTTGTCGGATCGGCTGCTATTTTAGTCATACTATCTTTGTCATCAATAAGTGACATTAAGTTAGCAGCGACATCTCTCATTCCTAGTATCTTAGCTAGTCCGACAGATTGTATGATTAGCTCTTTAAGGTTATCCTTTTTTTCATGTTTTAATAGTATTTCTAACTCTTTGCTGCTGGCTTCATGAACAGCAGACACGATTGCTTTTTGTAAAGATTCAGTCACCTCGTGGTTAGTTTTTACAAATGAAATTGAATCCGAAATACGATCCAAAACGTGTTGAAGAAGACTTGTATCATTTTTGGAAATATTTTTAAAAGCCGGACCTAAAACTTCATTTTCAGTACTTAAAAAGTCGCCAACTTTTTGAATTATATCTTCTTCGGTGTATGAGTGATTATATAAGGAAGTTTTAACAACAATTCTGATTAATTCGACTTTAGATTGAGATGAATTTTCAAGTATTTCTTCGCATAGTATTTCTTTATCTTCTTCTTTTTGTAAAATATCAAACATAGCAGATACAAAATCTTCATCGATAGCTTTACCCAAAATTGTGTCAATAGATTTTAAAATCATTTGATATTTTTCTTTGCTATTATTATTGTTTATTTCTTCATACTGCTCAGCTGTTACTAATGCAGCTAATACTGCAGCCGCAATAGAATTTTTTACATGTTCTTGGTGAGGTGTTTGACCGCTTCCTTCTATAAAACCAATATTTTCTTCTCTCTGTGCACGTCTTTTACTAGCCTTTGATCTATTATTGTCATTGGATGTATGATTTTCTTTTTGATTTTCTTTTATCTCCGTTTTTAAATGTGCACTCATCTCAATTATTGAAGATATAACTTCCATCAACTGATTAGCCACGTCGTCTTTTAGCCCAAAATCAGTGACAAATGCTTTCAACGCTTCTGCATTTTTTGTCTGATTTAATATAACATTGATAGTCGGTAATTCGGCTGGAACTTGTCTACCAATAGACATGCCAGCTTCAGAAAGTTGTCGTAACATATTTGTGTCAATAGTCAATTCACCTTTCGTTGATGTAGTATCGTTAGGATTAGTCTTCACTTTCAGCAGTTTCAATTCTTCAGGAGTAACAACAAAACTTTGAACAGAAAATTCAAGACCTTCTTCTCCTTCAATCAAATCTGGAGCTACGAATTTTAATCCATCTGGTGTTTGCACGATCTGACCAGGGACAAATGTAACACCGTTGTCATCGGTTTCAATCACTCGGCCGGGTACAAATCTTGGTCCTTCATCAGTATCAACTACTTGGCCAGGTACAAATCGTGATCCCTCATCCTCAGTTGATATTACCTGACCAGGTATAAAAGTGGGACCGGCCTTTGTTTCAATTATTTGACCAGGTACAAAGCGTGGGCCATCAATGGTGTGTATAGTTTGACCAGGGACAAACTTTGGCCCAGACTTTGTATTTACTACTTGTCCAGGAACGAACTTAGGTCCGTCAGTTGTATCTACAACTTGCCCTGGCACAAACTGTTCTCCATTCTCTGTAAAAACTATTTGACCTGGTACGAAAATACCTTCAACCATCATACCCGGCACAAAACGAGATTCATTAGCTTCGTTCTTCACAAGTCTTCCTGGTACAATTTTAGGACAACCTTCGATCTTGGGCACTTTTGAGCCTGGGAAAAAGTCTATACCTTTTTCGCTCTGAACCATATAGCCAAAAACATATAAGGACTCCTCAGATAAAGAACAGGTTCTTATGTCAATTGGTAAGCCCGTAGGTGCACTTTCACTAAAAGTAATGTCATCAATAGACTTTGCAACTGAAAATTGTACATGACCATCAGCTTCCACTATGGTTTTTCCTGGTATAAATTTGTCACCGCAATCTGTGTGTACTATTTGTCCTTCAATAAACTTAGGACCGTCATCAGTCTCGACCGTAGTGCCAGGAACAAATTCTAATTTATTACTATCTGCTATCTTTGAAATACCAGGCACAAAACAACTTTCTCCATCAATGGTTACAGTTTGTCCAGGCACAAATTTAAGTCCATTAGGCGTAGCTATCGTAGCACCTGGCACAAAATGTAGCTCATCATCTTGGTGAATTACTTGGCCTGGTACAAACTGCCATTCATTATCAATCTTAGTGTTTTGTCCTGGAGTAAAAGAAATTCCACTTTTTTCTGTTATAGTTTGTCCTGGAATAAATTGAACTCCTTCTGGTGTTTGCAGCGTTTGACCAGGGACAAAAACTTCTTCGGGTCCAGTATTTATGATTTTTCCAGGTATAAACTTCATACCTTCCTCTGATAAAACTGTTTGACCTTCTGCAAATCGACAAGTACCATCTTTGTTGTGTATTGTTTGACCACAAATAAATTCTTCACCATTTGATGTTTGCACAACTTGACCAGCAAGGAATACTGGCTCGTTGTTGTACTCATTTGTAACAATATGACCAGGTATTAAACCTGGGCCATTAGGAGTATTAATACTTATACCTGGAACAAATACAGGTCCAATCGGAGTATCAACAGTTTGCCCAGGAATAAAAGTAGGTCCTTGTGGTGTATTGATTACTTGACCAGGAATAAATTTCTTAGCTTTGTTTATATCCAATGTTAGTCCTGATATCTTTGCCACTTTTTCTTTTTTGCCTTTATTAATATTTTTAACTATTTCGGGTATATTTTCCATAACAGGAAGCATATCCATTTTATTATGTTGTATTAATTTTTCTATTATATCTGCTGTTTCTGTTAGACGATCTTCTGAAATATCCTTAATGGCACTTAAAACTGTTTCAGTTGGGCGTGTATTAACTGGCTTAAGAGGATTAACACAAGGCACAATATCTAAAGGTATAGACACTTCGCTAATGTTACGGTCGATTTCATATATTTCTGCGTCACAGTGATGTGGAGTTATTTTTACAGGTGTAGGAAGTTTAGTCGCTTTAGGGACAAAGTGATCATTTATTAGGTCTCTTTGAAAAGCTTCACAATCCCAATTTTCAATAATGGGATGCATTTGATCTCGCCATTCACTAGCACAAGTAATAATACTAGATTTCGATCGCATATGCTGGGCGTCAAAATGATCGTAGCTGAAAGATTTAAGATCATGTTTTTCATGTCTGATTTCATCTAGTTTTGCTTTTTTAGCCTTTCGATCCAATCGATGCTTTTCTTCTTGTAATTCTTGTACTTCAGCTAACATTTCCTTCTTTTCAAATATTTTTTTCATAGAAGACAAGCCGGCAGCTCGTTTTCTCTTTTTCTTTTTTTCTTCTAACTCTTCAGCTTCACGTTGTTTTAATACTTCGGCGTTTGGCCCTTCACCTTCATACATATCGACATCTTCAGAAAAATCCTTGAAGTCCATTGAAACACTCCGACCATGTTTTGTTTTGATTAACACTGTATCAGAGTCTTTTGCCAACATTACATCTCTGACATCGCCATCCCGCACAGCTGCTTCCATCTGAGCCGACAATACTAAGCTACATCTTCTTTCTTGTACTGTGTATACATATCGTTTGTCTTCAGTCACTTGTTTTCCCAATAACAATTCCATAAGTATTTTTTGTGCTTCAGTAGATCCATCCAGTACTGGGAAAATATATCTATAATCAGGTAACATTTCGTGTTTTCTATTGCCATAATTTATCTCAGGAGAATAATGATGAGGTCCTAGCTCGCCGGATACATTCGTAATTTTGCATTTTGCCTTCGAAGAACGAGCGGTAAGAAGAACTGGAATGTAATGATGCGAAGGCAGTCCATACGATTTGCCGGTAATCCTGCAGCAGCGTTTTGCATCAGCCGGAGAAATTGGAGCAAGAAGCGGAAAGTAGTTGGGCTTTGGCAGCCCTCTACTACGGCCAGTAATTCGACAAAACGACATTTTGTTTTATTCACGCATTCATATTTATTTATTATACCGTATAGAAAACTTAGCGTTAATATTTTATAATTCGCGATCTTTGTGGCGGGAATATCGCGCGCGTTTTGTTGTCGCGTGTGTTCGGTGCGGCCTGTGCAAGGCGACTAACTAACGCCACGAAGCGTCTCGCTAAAGTTCTAAGCGCCCGCGCATCGATTCGCACCTTTGGCTCAGACGGTGTGCCGTATATTTGTTCCGGTTACAAGTTATTTATAAACAAAAGAAAGATGATTTTTCTTAACTCCACGGTATATGACACAGTTCCATGTTGGAAACAACGAAGCGGTAAATTTTGAGGTTTTAAAATGATCTATTGGCTGTAATTTATTTTGATGAATTTATGTTTAAACTTGAGGGTTCAACCTACGCATTTACGAATACGTAACAACGTGTGAGAGACTGTTGTTGTAGTGGTTACGTGGGTTATTAAAACAAATAATGTTCACCTCGAGTTTAAAACTTTTTTCTAACAAACCTGTGACAGCTAATGAACTAAAGCTCATTTTCCGTTCGTCTAGCTGTCATGGTTGGCGGTTAACCTCGCCATCGTAACCGTGGATATTTTTAATATTAAAATGTAAACTATAGACCTTCGCGGACGACTGCAGGCGGACGCGGTCAAACACATGTTTAGTTTTTTTACAGAAATTAAAAGAAAGTAGAACACCAAAGGTGAAGTACAACAACGTTATGGTTTATTCATCTGTTTTTAAACGTTTCTTCGATCGAATATTATTACAAGTTGTAAAGCAAGAAGTATTAGAACTTACCTACTTTAAATATATTTACTTATCTGTAATCAAAGGTTTTTTATAATGATATACTACATATTATTAATTATAGTGATAAGTGTTTTAACAGTATAAGGACCCTTCTTATAGTGGTAAATGGAATGTAACATCAATAAATTATTACTAAGAGAAGTATCAAACTTATGTTACCAATTATTTTTTAGTCGACTTTTACAAAGTGAGGTCGCGAAGAAGTGTGTTTTCCAATTCTATAACCACACACATAACTACCCTGTTCTATCCATAACAATTAAACCAATTTCTGGCAGGAATGACATTGACCTAATCAGAAACTAAATTATAAAAATGCTACCGTATGTTTTCCATTACAATAAATAGATTATTTAAGTTAACATTGATGTAAAAGCTTTTGAAAACATCCTATTTAAAACTATAAATGAAAACAAACTTCATATTCTGATCAAAGAACAAAATATTATAAAACAAAACAATAAGTATGATTTCAGTTTCTATGAAAAGCGTTAGATATTTTGGTTAACAGTTATTTAAATTTTCACCTGGCTGTCTATTTTTGTATAGTTAGTTAGAAGCCATTACGAAACCCACAAAAACAAATAAATAAATGTACGTCATAGTGACGTAAATAGATTAACTAATGGGTAAGTATAAATATTTAGTCAATAATTTGGAAGCGTTTGAATAGTTTGCCAGGTGTTGCCATTTTGATTTCTAGACTAATCGGCGAATTCTCTTTTTCAAAGATTCCAATTGTGTAATCTAGTCGTGATGTAGATAATGCTAGTTTTAAATCTGTTTTTGAGACTGTTGGATTCCCCCATGACGCATAAACCTTAATGCAGATTTAAAAGAAAACAGAATTATCACACACAAGAACATTACGTCAGTTTCGGTATAATCCCAAAGTCATCTCTTCTCCAAAAAAAATATACTTCTTACACATTCACACAACGCCACCGAGTCCCTAACTAAGTTGGGGTTGTACTATAAGATACTAGACAGCATACAAACATACTTGCAAACACGCAGACCAAACCACACGGAAACCAAATGCAAGATCTCTACGTAGTAGCCATGGACAGTAAGTTTACAACAATGGTCGTCAAATGGTTAACTTTAAAATCAAATGGTTTCGATTGAGTAGAAGACAGTCATACAAAAAGTTAAAAGTTTTGTAAATCGTCTTTCTTACAACAAAATGTTTTCACAACAGACAATATCGCAAGATTACAGTATATTCAGCGGTTCATAATATTGGTACTATAAAAAGGGCGATTAAAACTTTAACGTGGGCGAACTGAACCGTTTAGTAAACGGGGTCGAGAAACATTGTTGACACAAAACTGATGGGTGTACAATCCTATATAACTTCACACTATTCTACTCAACACTATAGTTAGGTACAGTTGACAAATTATACACAATTTATCTTATAGCTCTGATTCACAATTAATTGCCCCTTACTGTTGTGCTCCCATTTCTATTTAATATTTTTATACTTCACTTGTATGATGTTGGACGATTAAATTTGTTAAGTATGTTAATGACAGAGTACGTTTATTGGGATGAACTATTTACTGCTTTAAATTTTGGCTAGCTCTTTAGTAAAGTCAACTAACGCTACAAGCCAGCGAATTGTGCTTAAGATGCCACGCTTCAGATTGTCTTAGTGGTTTATATATAGAAGTTCTCCAGATAGACATAATATGTAAGAACGAGTTTCACCTATCACGGATTAATTACTTTTCATTACGCTATGGAGATATTCAAGCAATTCTTAAAGAATTAAAAATTTAATGATTTTCAAATCGTGCTTCTGACCACAGTCAATTTTGAGTCTCCACTTAAGTCTTTCAATTTAAGAAAATAACTTAATCTGTACATTGTGAACTGGCAGTTTAAATTATGTCTATAAGTGTATTTATCAGCTAATAAGTAGCATAGTACAAGTTTGTAGTTTGGAAACAGTTGGCCTTGAGTGAATGTGTGAGGATTACATTATTATATGTGGCAATTCAAGAGAATCTTATATAATTATTTACGTCCCTATAATTTGTAGTCAATTAACATCTGCAGATAAACACTAGACTATGAGAGTAAATAATTATAATAAATTTATAAACAAGCATTTATTACTAACAACATTGTATTAATTATATATTAACACAGCCGTACCATAGATTAATGAATTTACAAATTAACAATGTAGGTTAAAAACATTTGGAGTTGAACCTTGAGTTGTATGTTGTTGTTATGATATACAATGTTGCAGGGATTCTATAATTTGAATTAGGTTAATGACGAATGGCTGGCTAATTATAAATTATGTTATTACTCTTACTTTACACAATATTTGGATTGTTGCTTTGCAGACACTGCTGACCCACGCTATTAACTCTAAGCATGCCCAGAAAGATTGATGAATTTCTATGGAAGGGATACTTAAACAATCCGTTTGATTCTGCAGAGGGCCTTGTATGAGATGATACGATAAGGTAATACGTATAATTATATCCTTTCTTTTATTCGTATCTTTGATTTTTTTTTAAAAAGGCCTACCAGAATGACTCTAAGGTGCCTGATGTTAAGCATCCATTAGAGTCCAAAAATGGCGAGCACCATGCCAGCTACAATAATTGTAGAGGCATGAATGTCTCCACTATGGCGGCTTCAGAAGATGCTTTTTCAATAATACTTAATTTTTATATTAATATTTTAAATTTTAATACTTACTTAATTTTTATACCAAATATTAAGAGTACATTTCGATACCTATGTAAATTTTACCCAAGCAACTGAAACAACCAATATCATTGTCTGTCTGCAAATATCTGCTATTCTTAAATGAGATAAACTAAGATCAATCTTTGCCCCACTGATGTGAAGTTAATTATCTCACAAAATCAGCCAAACTCTTTGATAATTCACCTTGGATCAGACAAGTGAGGTTAAGGCCTTAGGTTGACGTTGAACGGAAATACAGTTGTCATCAGGCACCTACATCGTGATGTATGATGTTCAATTACGTGAAGATTTTCGAGCTGTGCGAATTTTAAAATGTTTTGACTGCGAAATGAAGGTAGGGAAGTATTCTGTAAGAAATGGTCAATTATCAGTTTTTACTGAGGTCTACGAGTATCCTGGTGTTTACTTATGAATATTTTATGCACTTGGATATTTCGTATACTGCACTAGACAAAGAACTGGCTAAAATGGAATTATAACAATATGTCTTTTAAGCCAGAATCAACAGATTTCCCAGAAGCATAACACTCGATGAATCCGAGAAAGCAAAATCCTCGAGCATCATCAGGAAAAGAATTCGTGAATTTGGAGAAACCAACCTGTCTAGCAAGCATATTAAAAAGGTACACTTCATTTATGCATGTTCATAAATTGACATTAATAAGCTCATAATGTAAAATGAGGTACGATTAATAACACAGTAAATATAATAAACAAGAGTGTGTCAGTTTTGATAGTACCTACGGAGTTTTCCGTAAACAAATTGACTGAAGTCAGGGAAAAGAGGTCATTATCTCTCACGATCACTCACTCCTCTCATAATAAAGTGCCAAAATTTATTGTAATTTTTCTCTGAAAGCGAGATCATAATCTTTTTCATGGAAATGTTTAACGACATGTTGTCCATCGAAGAAAATAAAAAAAAATAGTGATTGTAACGTTTTACTTGGTATTTTATATCATTTAACATTCTAGGTAAATAGTTTTATCATTTTTATTCTAATTACATCAAAATTTCGTTCACCTAAAAATTCATGATCTAGTCTCCTCTAATAGTAGAAGTAAGAGTTGGCTTAATAGTGACCAGACAGACTTATAGACTTTTATATTAAGTTTATCTTCTTTCTGTTTCTCATAAAATTTTCTCAGTCAGCTTTAAGAGACCTATAGGTTAACGAGGGGGCTTATAGTCATTAATTCTAACAAAGAAGGAAAACTTGCCATTATTCAGCCATGTTATTATACGTCCTACTTATAAGGAGGAGGCCCATCCCTATGAAAGGACGTTCAGGGTCTCCCAATCAAAGATACAACGTAGATACTGAAAAAAAAACGAATATACAACGATATATTGAACTTGTAACCTATAGCAATGTCGTCTATAATTATCGCACCACCTGACATCCGGAGGAAACGGCGCGTGAACAGGTGTCGTTCACTTTGATCTGTGAAGTTTCCGCTTTCACTGAGGACGGGACGGTGTATGTTTAATATTGTTTAAGAAGTATACTCCGTGTCGTGATCACGAAGTGGGACTACTACGGGTGTCGTAAAATAGGACAGAGGGAAAGTTAGAAGATATTATCTTGACCATTATCCACCATACTTAAATAGAGTGATATTTGGACGTTATCGTATGGCACTTTTATGGAATTATAATAGTAAGTTCGTCAACAATCTTGTCGTTCGTCCTATACCCCCTAAAGAAAATAGGTGACGTTTTGTTTTCTCAGTAGATATAATATCATCACAATTTTCCTCTAAACATGAGAATTTCTATGTACGAAACATATTTTATGTTTAATATCCTCAATGCGAGCACAAAAAAAGTCATATAATTATTAGTAGTATTTCATCTTGTTGTGAGGGAGTAAATATACACTGTTGGCGCTGCGAAAGTAAAATTAGGCAACCTTCACGTAAAACCGTTTAATAATCTATAATATGCCCAGCACAGTAAAAGAAGACCAAGTGTTCCTCTGACTGTAGAAGGCCTGTCCCTGAAATTATCCCGTTTCGTACATAGAAATTTTCATGTTTAGAGGAAAATTGTGATGACATATCTACTGAGAAAACAAAACGTCACCTATTTTCTTTCAGGGCTTATTGAAAAAAGGGAGTTTAGGACAAACGACAAGATTGTTGACTAACTTACTACTATAATTCCATAAAAGTGCCGTACGATAACGTCCAAATATCACTCTATTTAAGAACGGTGGTGACCGTTAGTTACCTCGTGATTTTATGTTGAAAATATGATTGGGACGCAAAAACGACGGGGTGTAAGTTTAACGTGTGTGTGTGTAAATGTGTATATGTCTGTCTGTGGCATCGTAGCTCCCAAACGGATGAACCGTTTCTAATGTGCTTTTTTTTTGTTTGAAAGGTATATCAGTCGAGAGTGTTCTTAGCTATGTTAGGTGAAAATCGGATCAGGTCGTTTGTTAGAAGTGATAGGAATGTTACACGCTCAGTTTACTTGCAAGCGTATTTGGGATTTGACATTTGAAACACTAATGTCTTCTGGAACCACTGAGCTGGCTGTTACGGTTTGAAGATAGGACACGTAACCCTGGATTGCCTTTTAGTAAACCCTTCGAGTTTGGGCTCGTTAGATATGTCTTAACTAGTTCTGTTTATGATTCTTTTTATGAATCGTGTTTTTTTTTTAAATATTTGGTCATGTAATTTATTTTAATGCAATTCACTAAAAGCTATTAAAATAGGAACATTAAGAGGACACAAAGTAGCTGTAGGTGGCTTCTTGGATGAGATTCAAAGAGACCTAGTTTTACTAACAAACAGAAATACACAAAACTAGACCGTAGTTATATTTTAAGGATTCTCAAAATAATACTACATTATCCACACGGCGCTAGAGTCGTTACTTGCTCCTACTTATTTATAAAGTTTAAGCTTATTATTATCGTAAGTTTGTCCGTGTGGTGACGGAGTAAGAATACAATATGTCACCACCCCATCTCATCCCATGGGTGTCGTAAAAACCGACTAAGGGACTATCCGTGTATATTATCTTTACGTAATAAAAAGAAGGAAAACTTGAAATTAAACCCTATACCAATCCGTCTGGCCAGCGTGGTATTAGTAGGCCAAGTATCCCTCTGTCATAGGAGGAGGCCCGTCCCTGCAGTGGGACATTAATGGGCTGTTATGATTAACGTAAGTTTTCTCTTTTTAATTTACTTAAATAAAGTCTAAAAACGCTTTTTTTAATGAATTATTAAGCTGTAATAATAATATTTAAGCTGAATTATTAAGCTGTAATTGAGCTAAAATTATTGCCTTAATTGTTTTATTTTTGACCAATTTTATACATCATTGTATCTATCATTGTATCATGCATGTGCTCCGTTTCGCAAAAAAACACAAGTTAAACAAACACAAAAATATCTAGACTTAGAATAATAATTTGTGGATTTTTCTAATAATTGTGCTGCATGATTCCAAACCAGGGGCTCCACATTTCATTTATTACATTTTGGTTGTGCTCACTGATTTTTTCAAAAATGCATTAATTGTAAAAACACATTTACAACCTCATGCGTTAGAGTCGCCCATAAATTACGTGTTTATTTTGTAAATATGGATCAGGATCAATGTTCAAATAATATTTTATACAAGATAATGGCGTTGCAAGTCTTACTGTCTTAGATTATTACAACAATTAATTATATTGAAACGGCTTGTGCAGTTGCTGATAATTTTTAATTTCTGCTGGATAAATTGTACAAGAACATTCTCCCTATAAAAATAAACTTTAGACATTATTATATACACAAAAATTTAAAAAAATATAAGAGGACTGAATGCCTTTGAGAGACAATGTAAAGGGGATAAAATTTATTTCCTACTTTATAACACAAATAGTGCTTGACGCAGTACGCAACCCCTAATTAATGAGCCAGTCCTTCACAAATCGTAAAGATGCACTGTTCTGATACAGTATGTGCACTTAATTTCATTGTATTTGTGAAGGAAAATAAAATAAAGAATATTTTAATGATGAAATAAGGTTCTTGGATGAGGGGTGCATAGAATCACGAATCGAAAAAATAACCATAACTATCCTTGGTTTTCGATTCACTTCGTTTTCAAACTACTACAAGGAAATACAGTACTTTTCCTAACTCGAGCATCAGACGGAATCGTCTAAATATACTTAATGTTTGTCTAGTACAAAATGTAGTTATGATATCAATAATAATTATTTAGAACACGAACTAATATTAATTTATATAAATAACAGGATGCAACATGTTTACAGTAAATCCCAGTTTTATATTATTAATGTTATTGGGGTCAATTATATACAAAATAATGATATATTATTTTGGCAGACCATGTTCGAGATTCAGTTTGAAATATTATTGTAAAATATTGGAAACAGCTTTCACATAAAGACTTTACCTAGTTTTAGTAATGCGGTTACTAAATTATGATTCCTATATATTGCTACATTCATACTATTGATTTACAATTCAGTAGTTGGTGCCCACAGCTTCGTTTGCGAATAACTAGTATTTCATATAAATATACAAAATCTTCATAAATTGTAGCCTATGTATTATTCTGATAAACAAGCCGTTACAGACTGTTAAAATATGTAATGGGACTTTTGCTTGAGTGTAAATTGGTCACTACCCAACAAACCGAAAAAGGAAAATTTAAAAATGGTCTCTAAATCACACAGTCGCCTTATGCGACCGCTAAAAAATAGGGAAGGGAAGAAAGGTCTACGGCACAAGTAAATTATTTCATATCACAGTCAAAAGAAAAAACCTTTGAGCTACATATCTGTTAACTTTAGAACAGATTGTATTCAATATTTTTTGTTAGTTTAAACTTTCAGTTTCAGCCCAGCGCGAGTACTGGGCTAATAAGACACGAAAACCTAACACAAGAAAATTACACATTGCTCTAAAATATCCCCGTAGACATATTTCCGTGTAAAAACACGGGGTAACTAACGGTCACGGAAAAATTCAATATCTACTAATGCACAGTGATTTTCCTCAAAAGTTAATTTTAGCGGTAGTCTCAGCCAGATTGGTGCCTTATATCACAAGTAGGTATGTTTCATGTAATGTATTACTGAGAATTTTAATTCATTTTAATGTTTTTAAAATACAGTGCGATATAAGAAACTGTGTATAATGTTTTACTTCAAAAACAATTGAACCGCTTTATGACCTGAAAAGGACAACGACGGTGTTGCTGTTGCTGATCTGCCTATGATGTACCTACGCCTTTTTCTCTGACTTTCAAAGACCTTTAAGACTGCAATATCGAAGATGAATGATAAGTTTCTTGTAACTAGACGAGGTGAAGCAGATTTGTAAGGATCCTAATACTTGGCGCTCAGTAAACAGATACGTTTAAGAATAAGGCGTGAATTCATTTATGTATGTACAATTTAACCTCAAATGTACAAGTACCTTTATAAGTAAAACAAAACACAATCATTTCATCACACAGTTGTTTCACATCGTACGTAGTGACAGACTTAATTGTGTTATAAACCTTTATTATGGTTTTCTTCGAAGTTCATTGTTCTGTTATAAATGGAAGGACAGTTTATTTTTGGTGGTCTTGAAGTTATAATTATTTTATAGGTTCAGTATTCAGTGTGAAGGTAAATTATTTTAATCCAAACGATATTTTTATTACTTGAATTTTATTGTTCCACTGCGGGGAACTTTTCTTAAGTTAAATATATTTTCAGTGGTTACCCCACGAGTCGTAAAATTTTATTTTGATACACTACATCCCTTTTTGGCCAGCTCGAGCCTGTGAGATATACTGAATGTTGAAGTAATCTACCGAACGACTATGTCTACCACTAAGCCTCAAATCTCAGTGGTCAGTTTGAAAAGTTCTATTAAGCTCTAATACCATATAGATAAGGTTCAGCTAGTTTTTCCCCAAGAAATAAAAATCTATGAGTATAGTCTGTCCTCTGTACCCAGACTCAAATAAATATAAACCAAACTGTAACTACTGTATATTCTTTATTACAGTTTTGATGAATATTCATATATTTAGAATTGGTGCTAAATAAATAACGAAACAACATAAAAGTATTAACTAAAAGAAACATTAAAAATGATCAAGACGAGAGCACTGTCAAGAAGCTGATTAGTAAAAGTTAAAAGTGTCTGCTATAGCCAAGTTTTTGTAAATAACATATATTTATAACTGTCAGACACTTTGTAGTTCAGGTTCAAAAGTAACTCATTCTCGAGTTGGCCGATATCCCAGTTTAGAGGATTGAATATTAACATATTGGTAACCTTGAATGATGAGTAGTTTAATTAGTTATTTTGTTATAAATTATTGTTGCAAAGTTTAAGCATATTATGGTGTCACTAACCCATTTCATTCTACGGGACCCTTAAAATATAACTAAGGGAATGTTGCAGATATTTAATCTACGAAAACCGAAAAAAACTTTAGATAAAACCCAATGCAACCCAATTCACCTGGCCAGCGTAGTATTGGTCAACCAAGTTTTTCATCGCCACTCAACGAGGCTTGTTATCACAATGGGCTTTTCTGGTTCTACACTATCTTTTTTATAGATATGTAACATTGAGTGCACGACATATCATAACGCGTATCTTTTAAAATTGAAATATTTATGTGAAAATCTATTCGGTTTCTTTCACTCTTTAAATACTTATACATACTTACACCTCGTTTGACCGTAGGGTATTTTAATGAAGTTTCAAATGGTCATAAACTGTCTTATAAGTTTTATAGAATAAGGTTTTATTTAACTTTGTAGTTATAAGAACGATAGCACTTAAATTATGTAATTTTTTTAACGTAATCAAATATATACAGATTTAACTAATAGTATTTTGCATTTTTTTTAAATTAACTTTCCCTTATAGAACTTAGAACTCCCATGAAAAGGTAACAGAATGTTTTCATACATCGTCACCACCGACCACGATGACAATTTTACTACTACTAATAAAGCTCACTAATGGAAAGGACCTTTCGCAAAGTCAATCAACTTTTCCAGACAAAGCTTTTATTCTAAAGCGCATACATAATGCATTTTCCCGAATAATGTTGAGGTGCATCAGCTTGGTTCACATCCAAACTAATTATAAGCTCGTAAATATGTGCCTGCCACCATATATCATTCATACTTCTTAAATATACAGTATTAATTTAAACTGTGACGTGACAAGGGAAGTGGGTGACAAATATGTACTGATGTTGTTAATGTGGTTCACAAATATAAAATTAAATAATTTATGATACACAATTTTTTGTTTGAGGTCCATGTTTCCGTCGTTTTAATTGCCCTTTCGTTTATATATGGGTGGGAATGATGACTTTTCTTTTTTAAATAATTATTTTGAGTGTGATTTAGTGATTAATGATATAATAAAAAAAGGTTTAATCCACTTAGGGAAAACCCAGTAGGTTAACTGTGTAACCTACTGGGTTTTCCCTAAGTGGATTAAACCTTTTACTACAGTGGCTTTTAATAAATATAAGTTAAAGTGTACAAATTCAAGCATAACTGGTTAAGTTTTCTATCCGCTTTTTAAACTATACCCAATAGTGTTTGTAAATGTTTACGCAGTTAGCTTTGAGCTAAGCTTTAAAATAAACTCAATCTCTTAAACACTATTATTTTAGAGAACTTTATAGTTTTTACATTTGTTTGTAAGTAATAAATAATTGGAATGCGTTTTTAGCTTATTATTCTAATCTTTCTATTTTTACTTAATTTGCTAGGTTATTTAATCTATACATTGTAAAGATTTTTGATAAATTCGTTTCCTAGCAGTGTAAAGTAATTACTCACATATATAAAAACCATTGGTTTTTCCTTTTTATTACTTTAACATCGTACAAAGCTATCTCGGTGCAAAAACAAGTGTCTTTCCTTCTTTATTATTCTTTTTACAAAGCCAATAAAAGTAAATATTGTCACTTCAATCATAATCTACATCGGGTTCAAAACTCCGTGTCTCGCTTTGATCAAACAGACTCATTTGTTGTGATACCAACTAACTAGTGATACTATTAAGAACTTGATTAATGAGTAATTCTAAGCCGTTTGGCACGAACTGGGCACGATCAGTTACGAAATAAACGTTTACCTAATTATATTATAGCTTCGTCTACTGATGATGTTATAACTGTATTTTTATTTCATTTTTATAAACCTATTTCACATTTCATTTCATTCCACGATTGGTCAAAGGTCTCCAGCAGTTTTCCAATTACCCGTACCTTTTTTCAGTTTCTGGTAAGTTTATAACTATAACTAGTCAAGGCTCTAGATAATTACGCCAGCTCTTTTGCGGGACGACGCCTCCTGTCTATATGCATACATTGCGTGACTACCTTATTTATTTATTTAACACTTTTTATACAATAATGTACAAAGGCGAACTTAATGCCTAAGGCATTCTTTTCCAGTCAACCTTGGGTGATGCAGCGATAAATGTGGTAGGTCTTAAATCGTTAATTAATATGAGAAAACAAAAATCATAATAAATTAAAAAAATAGTGTGTAATGAAATATAAACATAACCTTATTCCATCTGTAAAACACATAGGACCTGCCAACTTTTATGTGCTTTGGCTTTTATGTAACAAATCGGATCACAGACCGGAGTATATGCTCTTGTTATAAATAACAACTAAAATTACAAGGTACGTAGGATGCTTCTGCCTAACCAGAACTTAAATGTCCCACTACGTAGAAGGTAACTTCCTCACTATCAAATATCATATTGCCAAGTTTCTACATTGCTTTCTATGAGGCTTACCTCAAGTTTTCCTTGTTATTTTTAGTGGACATTATTATATGCACCTGTGTGGTGACGGAGTAAGAATACAATATGTCACCACCCTATCTCATCCCATGGGTGTCGCACAAAACGAGAATATTATCTTAACGAAATAAAAAGAAGGAAAACTTAAAATTACAAATCCGTTTGGCCAGCGTGGTATTAGTAGGCGAAGTATCCCTTCGCCACAGGAGGAGGCCCGTCCCTACAGTGGGACATTAATGGGCTGTTATGATGATTATATGCACGAACTTTCTTTTAGTGGCTTTTACTAAACCTTTGGGATGATATAGAGGGGTACTACAATATATTCTGTCTCCGTCACTTTACATACCGTACTACATACTTTATTTTCTTCTAATTTTACATGATTAGGTTTTTTTACAGTTTTACGCAATGTGTTTACTGAACTTTCAATCCCTGTCAAAATGTAGTTAAATACTTTGACAACATCTGTCTATTTGTAATTATTGCCGATAGTTTTCAAAATATGCAAAAATGTTTTTAAAAGTTTCCTATTTAATTTACCTATTTACAAATTAAAGACATTATCGGAGAATCAATTAAAAAAAGAATTCTTTAGGCATTTCAAACTACAGCCCGAAAATATAAAGGGACCGTGGATTTCTAAGTTTTTGTTACTACATACTAAAAACAATCACATTTTTCTATTTATCAAAAAACTATTCGTTACGTTAACTTATTAACAATTCGTCGTTCTTAATTACTTGACTGTACTAATCATAAGTTGGAGCACGGGACCTACCAAGTCCCCATGCTTCACCTAGGTGGAGAACCTAGGTGAAGCACGAGTCCGAACCCTTTAATTTGTATTTCTGTACTATTTATCTCAGGTCTCAGGACAGTCATCCCTGTTCCCGGTCAAGACAAACATTTAGTCCTAAAGCCAGGATATATAATATTTAAAACATTGCAACAAAAGACAAGACGACTTATTGTCCGATCATCATTTTGGCAAACTTAGTAGGTATACCTCAATAATAGTTATTTTCTTAGAAAATCATATATAAACCGTTGAACCAGCGGCCATGAACCAGATATTAAGAATAAAGTGTTACGTCACGGTAACTCTCTGGAACATTAGCTGAGATATATATACGAGTGGCGCTGTTTTGATTTGTTGCTTCTACGGGTGGTCTATGCGTAGAAAGTTTTGAAAAATAATATTATTTAAATAATACATACCGTCCGTGTGATGACGGAGTAAGAATACAATATATCACCACCCCATCTCATCCCATGGGTGTCGTAAAAACCGACTAAGGGACTATCCGTGAATATTATCTTTACGAAATAAAAAGAAGGAAAACTTGAAATTAAACCCTATACCAATCCGTCTGGCCTGCGTGGTATTAGTAGGCCTAGTATCCCTCCGTCATGGGAGGAGGCCCGTCCCTGCAGTGGGGTGGGACATTAATGGGCTGTTATGAAAATAAAACATAATATTTTTCTTTGACACAACGCTTTCCAGACCCAAACTAAGCTGAGTACCAGTGAGTACTAAGTAATGTTGCATGGAAAGGAAGGTCACCTTTGCGTAGCAGTCAAGTAAAAGGTATAAGAGGAATACGCAATGAAACGGTGCCTTCTGCCTTAACTGGGTCGGTTCTCCGATAATTAGAGGAGATGTATGCCCATTGGTGGACAAAAAAAGTTATAGTTTTTAA
Source organism: Schrankia costaestrigalis (assembly GCA_905475405.1). Taxonomy (NCBI): domain Eukaryota; kingdom Metazoa; phylum Arthropoda; class Insecta; order Lepidoptera; family Erebidae; genus Schrankia; species Schrankia costaestrigalis. Next base: position 1,579,956 of record FR997827.1, read on the forward strand.
ACAAGTTTATACGTTGTCTACTATTCATAGTACATGTACACGTTCTGCTTAGTTTAGATCTTTAATAAATATGAATATTATTGGTATTGGCTAATAATAATGTTTTGAATTATGCCAAAGCTTTGTGGATATAAAGTTCAAAGCATTTACGATCTCTCTAGATCTAGGCCTAGTAAGTACATAAATTATATTTAAGAGCTACGCTATGTCATTGATTTATGGAGTCTGTATTTGTTTGCATTAACGAGCTTTTAGTATCAGACAGTGTTCCAAAAGTCTTGATTTATTCATAGTATTTTTTATATGTGAAGTTCTTGAAAAGACTTGATACTATTGAAGACTGTCAGTGTTATGGACATTTGTGACTTTATAGCTGCTGAGGCACAAAAGGGATTGGTCTTTTCCTTGGATTGTCTAGAGTAGTGAGTGTAGTAAAAGGTATGTAGAGATCACGGTTAAGATTCTCGATTACCACCCAATTCAAATCTGTGTGTGTATGAACACAAATGTTTTTAATGGCCTGAGTGTTTTTTATGTATAATATTCATATAAGTACTTAATAAAAACTGTCTAAAGAGTATGTTTATCCGTTGGCTAGTACCCATAACCTCTCTTTAGTTTGATACTAGATAGAGTTGTGTTTTGTATGAGGAAAAAGGTCAAGGCATGAGGAGAATGTGAAAGGATAGATGATAAATTGGTACATAGTATCAAGGTATCAAGCTGGCCTAGACAGTTGGTTCAAGCTTTCCTTAACTAATTGTAAAATGTAGTTCTTAGACTTTTAAGACAGCCTCGGAACAAGACGGTGTGATGTTTTTCTTAAGTGTACTCTAGCACAGCATCCCTAACCGTGGCTTGATTGTAAATAATTTATTCACTAAAATCAAACTTTTAACAGGGTGGGCCAAAAGAAGTCACCCGATGGTGTTTGGCTCTATCTTTTTTTCTGAATGAAAAATTTTAACTCTGTTTCTTGATTATGGTAATTTAAACCTCTAGAATTTTATTGGTCGAATCGAGAAAACTACGACTATATCGGCCACAGAAATCTAAATAAAAGGAGAAATGGTATGACGGGGTTTTCGTCAAAACGAGCTAAAAATGTCTGTCACCTAGGTTTAGCTGTGTTTTGACAACGACCGGGATAACATATAAAATGCCGAGTTGTTCAGTGGTTGCCTGTAAAAATAAGAGCAATAAAAAAAACTTTATTAATAATGGAATCACTTACCATATGTTAGGACATGTATTTTATTGTATTTACCTCTAAAATCATGAAAAAATAATCTTCGATGTCCTCACTATGTTATTTTCATGTTCGGACAATTAAGTACTATAATATTTTTGTAACATATACATTGATTCTCTAATGTTGTCTAAACTAGTCATTCAATGAATATATGAAGCAATGAACTAGGCGCTCAACGATATTACGTATGACAAGTGGTTGCTAACCGTGATCGCTTTAACAACCAAACGATAGTGACGACCCGTTCATGACTACGACTATCTATCGTTTTCGATAAAAAGTCGTGTATTGTAGGAATTTTTAATTGTAAAAGATTTATAACGTTTGGTAAAAAAAATAATGTTTTAATGTTAAATTATGTAATTTCAATATAAGTATTATAATGTTGAAATAATATCCTAAACAAAGGTGGAGTAAGTACTCTAGAACATAAAGGTTTAAAATGTTGATTACAGAGGTTTTGAAAGGTTTTTTAAACACTCATTCATTTATTAGCACACACATGGTTTTAACTGGTTTTATCAGATTTGCTTTAAATCAGTCTAAATGTTCATCTATCAATCCCTATATTCATGCTATTGTTTTAATTTTATCTAGGCGCAATATTGTTCGTGCATTTTGGCATGCGCATGCTCATGCTTGAATAAATGAACTGTACACGCTAAATTATAAATTATCGCTAGCTCTCCCTCACAGAGCGTTAATTTTGTATGACAACAGTCAAAATGTTACAAACTGCTGCGACAATAAGGACGAAAAAGAAGTATGACGCTTGAGTTCCTTCAATCTGCGATATTACGACATCAGTTCTCGGATTAATTTGTTTCACGACATGTACGCTCTTACACACAATATTATTTTACAAAAGTATTGTACAATTATATATTATTATATTATACATGTGTGCCAAGTTGACCAACGGTATATCGAAGTGTTGCGGTGCTTATACGAAAACGCCACCATGTCGGTTCGTCTTCAGGGTGGATTATCAGGCCCTATCCAGTTGCAGCGAGGAGTAAGACAGGGTGATGTCATATCCCCGAAATTGTTTACCGCTGCACTGGAAGATGCTTTTAGGCTTTTAGACTGGGACGGATTCGGCATAAACATAAATGGCGAGTATATCACGCACCTTCGATTTGCTGACGATATCGTGGTCATGGCTGAGACCATGGAGGACCTCAACACAATGCTCGATGGCCTCAGTAGAGTCTCTCAACAAGTGGGTCTTAAAATGAACATGGACAAGACCAAGATCATGGCAAATGTCCATGTTGCACCCACTCCAATCACGGTTGGAGGCTCTACACTCGAAGTTGTCGACGAGTATATCTACCTGGGACCGTCAGTCCAGCTGGGTAGGTCCAACTTCGAGAAGGAGGTCACTCGTCGAATCCAACTCGGATGGGCAGCGCTCGGGAAGCTAAAACGTATCTTCTCGTCCACATTACCGCAGTGTCTGAAGACAAAGGTCTTCGATCAATGTGTGTTGCCAGTGATGACATATGGAGCTGAAACGTGGTCACTTCTCAGAAGGCTTACCGTCACTCAGAGGGCAATGGAGAGAGCTATGTTGAGAGTTTCCCTGCGTGATCGTATCAGAAACGAAGAGATCCGCAGGAGAACTAAAGTGACCGACATAGCGCTCAGGTTTGCCCGGTTAAAGTGGCGGTGGGCAGGGCACATAGCGCGGAGAACAGATAGCCGATGGGGCAGAAAAGTTTTCGAATGGCGACCACGCACCGGAAGGCGCAGGGTGGGGAGACCCCTCACACGGTGGACCGACGACCTGGTTAGGAGGGCGGGAAGCCGATGGATGAGGGAGGCACAAGACCGCGCCGAGTGGAAACTTTTGGAGGAGGCCTATGTCCAACAGTGGACGGATATGCTGATATGGATGGATGGATGAAATTATTATTTATATGATAAGTATTTAATTTTTAATAAAATATAAGTCTTGTCTATCGATAAATTTTATTAATTATTTATCGATAAGGTCAACGCCTAGCATAAATGTAATTTTTTTGAATGTAGTAGTTTTAAATTGTAGTATGTTATGTTTATTTATTATGGCGTCATGAACATAGTTACATATTTTGCCAGTGTCAAGTGAAATACATTACATTCAGTAAGTAAGAGTATAAGTTTACACATACAAAAAAAAAACAACATTAAAAAGACGATGCTTCTCTTTTCATTGCCGTCCAGGAGAACTTCACCGGAACGCGTATGATGGAGACAGGAACAGCTTGATCACGACGCCGCCACCAGCTATTCACCAATCACTTGCATATTTAAACATATTTATTTACTGACGATGAACTTGCAAAACAAAACCGCATCTTTTCTGCATCACAAAATCTTCGAAAAATCAATTTGTAAAATATATAAATGACAGCTCAACCTCTCGTCATGGCGTCCAGTCAAATCACCTTAAATTGTAGTAGTTCTTCTATCTAAACTTTTTGAAGTTTGTTTTATTTGTTTAAATATAGTAGCGCTGATTGGTTCGCTGTGACACCGTGTAAGGGAGATATTTCAAGGAAAAACGAGACAGAGTATTGCGTTCATTGATAATCTATAGTGTATTCACGGAGACGAGTTAGTATAGCGCCTTCTTTATCGCACATTATCATACAAATGACAAGGACAAAAAATACTTTTCTAGGGTCGGTGGGCGTGAACAAATCCTTAGAAATGTAAATGTGCGTTCACACTGCGCTTCTTAAAAGTTCGCTTAGTTTATTACTGCGGCTTCGTCTGTCGTATAAATTGAGAGACATTAATTTGATAGATTTTTTTATGGGTATCTGATGGATATGAAGGAAAGAAATAAATTCGAGGATAAATTGAGGAGAATTCGAGACAATGATACGGCGGCAGTCTCAATACAGTTTTGGTTTGTGATTTTGACATTTCGTCTATAATGCAAGCGTCGTATGGTCGGTCTATGATTTTTAACGATATTTAATAATTCACGTTTTAACATTTCAGCGTTATAGCTAATATTTTTTTCTCGTAACCAATTACAAGTATCCTGTTTTTTTAAATTGGGCTTTTGGGATTCCCTCTATTTTTCTAGAGTGATAAGAAGCGTTATCCATGACTATCACAGAATTATCATCTAGCTTATTTAAAACTTCTCTAAACCAATTTTCAAATTTACGACCTTGGTGGCGCGACGCACGGTAGCGCAAGCGGCTGCCGTGCAAGAGGTTGTGGGTTCGATCCCCACGCAGGACAATAATTTGTGAGATCCACAAATTATTGTCCTGGTCTGGGTGTTCTTTGTGTCCGTTAATTGATGTTTGTAAAAGGTCCCCGCGACACAGGGCATGATCCTTAGTGCGGGAGTTGTCTTTTCTAAAAAAAAAAAAAAATTTTCAAATTCTTCGGCATTCATCTCCTTGTGATAATCGCCTTGTTTCTTCGACTCAAACATATTTAGACCACCTTCCATCCTCCATCCTCATCCTCACTCTCAACAAGAATATAAAAATGTTATAAAACACGTGTTTCAACAATGAGAATATAACAATAACTTAATGATAATAATAACAATGGATGTAGCGCACCAGTTTAATATACCAAAATTGGGAAATAGTATTTTACTATGGTAACGCTCATTTATGACAAAAGAACAATAAACGGGTCATTAGCACACCTGCGATGCTTAAAAATTACCATGGACCATTTATTAAAAAAAAATGCACACCTGAAGGTGTTTTCAAGCCAGTCGTTAGTTCATTAATAAATTATAAAATCCAATACACCAGCCGGTTCACAAGTCGAGCATAAAGTCACAAGTATGAGCACGTCTGCACAGCACGGGAAGTATGAGTAGACTAAAAAGTACTGGTACAGTGTACACCGCCTTAGCGTTTATCACTGACCAATCGCAATTAAAAAATTGTGTGAGTGAGATAGCGCTCTACTAACTCGTCTCCGTGAATACACTATAGATGTAACTGAGAACAGTAGTCTATTCGTATATTCTATAGCTGTGTGTGTTAATAAAACTGGCGACATTTAGGTTTCCATACAAAATGACATTCAGGGCACATCTCCTTTATTTAGATATCTGTGATATCGGCAAATGAGCGCTGTCACAACTGATTGCCATGGAGACTCGTTTTTTGGCATTTTTCATCAATTCAACGAGAATATCGGACGACAAGTTATTTGTTTATTAATAATGGGACACCAACGGCGCAATCACCAACACATGCTTAATAGGTACATTGTTAATTTCCTTAAAACTAGAGTGAAATTGCCACTCACAGGTGTGCACAGCACTTACAAATTTAAATGGTCATACACACATGTCATAAATTAGGTAAATATTATTAAATGAATTCAAGTTATTTGTGAATTAAGTTACGAATTAAGTTCTCGCACTCGTGTCAAATGTTGTCCAGCGTCTCGGGCATGTTCACGTAAACACGATATTTCTTTCTTTAACTTTGCAAACCAATGCTAAAATCGTACAATTCTTCCTCGAGATTAAGGATGACTTGGGTGTAGCCTACGCGCATTGGCAGCACCTAATGCACTGACAGAACTTTGTACGGGAATATGCGCAGCAGTTGATGGCTGGCTAGTTGCGTCAGGTCGACGTTCACCAGACGCAACTAGCCATCGGGCGGCCGGGAAATCGATGGATTGAAACGCAAAAGTTTAGACCCGTTTATCTCGTGTTTTTGGGGACTGTCATCACTTGTATTCTGCATCTCTCTGGTCCTCAAATGTCAAATCAGTTTTGACATTGTCGGCCATTTGCAAAAATAAGAGCAGGGTGATTTCTTTTTGCCCACTCTGTATATGTACATCGTATTTAAAGAACAATGCTCAAAAATGTATGGACGCCGTCCCCACTTTGTAGCACTTTAAGATATATGTTAATCGAAAGGTATTAGTCATCTCTCCATTTTATTGTATTACAGCAAAGCTCAAATGTGTATCCGAAAAAAGTTATATCGACTTGAAGAAACCGAAATCAGTCACAATGATAGTTAAATTATTGTTCATGATGTTTCTTTTATTTTAATTAATACTGTGGGATGAACTTATTCTGAGTTTAAAAATGACTCCCGCCTTTTGTAAAGTGGCTATGGACGGTTTTTAGAAGTTTTCAAATAAAAATTACTTCATAATCGCAACTTTTTATTATAACATTAATCAGTATTTTCAGGGTCTATTACAATATTGTCCTAGGCACTGCAAACTTACTGCACCAATACCAAAGCACCACACGATACAGACGACATGGGCGCAGGCACCAACTGTTCTCATATCAGTTAAGCATGAACTTGAACGTTTATATCCTGTGCGTTATTTAAATCCAAATACGTGTAATAGGTCGCATTTGACATATCGTCGCACGAATACTTAAGTGTCCAACCTCCATTTTCAACATTTTACACCAGAGACATTTTATTGATTAGTTTAAGCAAATAATATGATTTTATAAAAGTTTTATATTAAAAAAATAGTTAATGTGTTTATGAAATGATATATTACAAATAATCATTAAAAAGTCAAACAGTTATGTTTATTTTCACAATTCTTTATGGAGGTTGAGCAAATAAACACATCAATAATTATGCAATTGGAGATAGACCACTACCGGGGTGGAGGTTGAGCATTTTGCATTCGAATATATTTAGTACTTAAGTGCCCTATAACCAAATACAGTGTGTTTGGGTATCGTGGTAAAAAAAATATAACTAGTTAACTTGCTATTTATTATTGAAAAAAACACAGAATTAAAAAAAAACACTGTTTGATTTATACAAAATACAATATTTTTTTGTTTTTGTACCGATACAAGATCGTTTACTTCGCCTGGTATTGTTTATGTTGTCTGATCCTGTCAAAACCTTTTTAATTAGAGATTCCATGGAGGCTTTGTCGTCAGCTTTCATATATTTGTAAGTACTTCTAATATAATTTTTTTTTCGGTTAGTGTCTGATTTGAATTAGTCCTAGTAATTTTTTTTTTAATTAGTCGTATTCTTCTTTCGTCGGATTCTTGTTTGGTCGGATTCTTGATTCATCGTACGTAATGTCAACATAAAATGAAACTATGGTATTACCGTGGCTACACTTCTTCATTTCAATATGTACAATAAACACGACATAAATTAAATACAAAACGGTGATAATATCATACCTATACGTATAAAAAATAATTAATATACTGAGACTATTTAAACAATTTAGAAAAAAAAAATAGTATTAATCTACTTATCTAGCATCTAACATCATTGCGAACACAAAGCATAGGTATACGTAAACACAAAACTACCCATTTAATGCTTAGAAATTTACCTATTTAACAATTAGAAAACATGCAAGTAGCAGGTATATTTTGACAGTCATCGCACAAAAGCAAAATTTTTTATTATTATATTAGTTATATTTTACAACCTTACGAAATGTTCGAAACAATCTGTTCATTTATAGATACGTCACAATTTCATTTAAAGATTTAATTAAATCTGAAATAATAAGAATTAAATTTAAACATCCTGTACTATAAGTTAACGATACGCAGTGGTAATCTACAAAGAAATGTTAACAAAAATACAAGTTACCGATTCTTTTCTATAGTTGTGACTATATTTTCCGATTTATATTTCGTCACGGACATTTGGGGTACTGTTTTCTATTAAAATTAATACTTTTTTTCTATATTTCGCGTTATTTTTTACTCAAATGCGTGCGAGCACCAGCTTCGTCACAAAAGAAATTTATGATGGCGGCGTATTGCGTCATCAAAATGCGATGTCGTGATTGGTTACCTGTGAGGAGATTGAATACTTAAGCACGCAATCGATGTTCGGATGCACGTTTGGTGTTTCTCTACGGACGTTGAGCAATTAAGCATGAAGTTTTAATTCTCTTGTGTTAGTTTACAAAAACTTAAATTCCTTATAATTCATGTATTTTAAGTCCAAGCAGCAAGTATTATATACCAATCGAACCGCAATTAGATCCTTAATAAAATTGCATCAAAAAGTGAAATTCGTCAAAATGGTCGGTTGAGCAAATAAGCATTCAGGCGACGATATGTCTGGATAAAATTCGAACCCTCAAAAGAGTGCAATCAGTGACACACAACGGAGAAACACAAGCAGGAGGTGGACGAACGACATCCACTTTTTGCAGCTAATCCAGCCCACTAACGACTTAAAAGCCGAAATAGCTTTCTCAAAACAACATAGGCGCTCTCCAGTTGCCCGGAAAAAGCTAGGCTTGAACTGTGGGTTGAGAAATTCCAGCCTCCTGCTGTGTACATCAAACCAACGGAAGCACTCCCTGCAGGGCAAAACCTCCCACGATCCACCTGGACGTCACTCAATCGCCCACGTACCCAAGTGGGCCGTTGTAAGCTCAATTTGAGTAATTGGGGCTACATTGAGGATTCAGCAACTCAGTGCGAGTGTGGCTTCGACCCTCAGACAATGTCGTACCTCTTAAAATGCCCTCGATGTCCCGCTACATGCAGCCCTCAAGACCTATGGGCTGCTACAGACAATGCAGTTGCTGTGGCCGAATTCTGGGCCGGCACTGTCTGAGTTTTTGCCAATCGACACGAAGAAGAAGAAGACCGTACTGGTTCATAATTGGGCTTGGAGTTGCACAAACTTCTATGTTGCAGACGCCGCCACGTAAATGTTCGCTAACGTAGGAAGCTGCTAGTTTTAAGTGTGATATGTCCCCAAACTAAACAAAATAATATCCTCGTTTGACAATTCAGGGATTGGTATATTTATGGACTCATCAGTCAATGTTCTGAACGTAGCCCACTGCCTGTAACGTAGTTACCCAAACCATTGTTGCTGTGAGTTCTGCGATGATTTCGTTCAACGAAGTCTGTGGCATAGACACTGTCATAAAAAGGCTCCCTGAATGTATTGAGAAGCGCTCCAGCAATTCGAAAGGCTGTGTTATCAGACACAGGAATGTAGTATTAAATAATACACTTCCTCATCAAGAGATGATACATTTCTGAACATTTTAAAATCACGTTTAAATCTCCCGTTTATAGCCTCAATGACCCAACGGACACATTGTTACTAGACGGGATTTATTTGATTCTTCATTCGTGAATATGCGTCCAACGCCCTCAGCGATTGGTTCCAGAAATGGAGGATAACAGTCGACCCCGAAAAGAGACAAGCGTTGATGTTTCACAAGAAAAGGAGCTACAAAACTCTCTCGCCAGAGACACCAAAAGTAAAGATGATCGTGCCTTCCGCACATCCTGTTAGTCGGTGACGGTCCAGGCCAAGGTTCGTACCCCATAGGGGGTGCACGACACTTAAATGTCTTAGGTTGAGGGCCATTCGCCCCACAGCCAGCGTGAAGTAGAAAATGTCCCAGGAGACAAACTACTCGAGCTCGCAAAAAAAAAATCGGTTCATTCGGCATATACGGCGCGTAATAATAAATATAAATAGTCTTTCATATTTTTCTTATAATATTCAACACTGTTAACTATGTATTTTATTGGCTATCATGTCGAAAAAGTACAATAAACAGCAACATAATTGTGACTGATTTCGGTTTCTTCAAGTCGGTATAACTTTTTTCGGATACACATTTGAGATTTGCTGTCATACAATAAAATGATGAAAATACTAAGGCCTTTCAATTAACATAGGTTTTAAAGTGCTACAAGCTGGGGACGTTTTGAGCATTGTTCTTTAGGGTACAAGAAAAACTGTTAGTCAGGTATATCCTCATGTTGTTGTGACTGGAAGCTTATCAACTGCAAGACACCAAACACAAATACTGCATTTTAAAATAGAACACAGAAGTGTCAGGAAATATTGGCTTCAACTTTTGTATGAAAATGTTTAAAAAAGTGTATATTTATAGAAATACGTCAATCAGTGTCACTTCACAAAAGTACCCGTCCCTAAGTGTCGAGATATAATTTTATTTTTAATTTACACCAAAAACGGTGGTGGAGATTTTCGATTTGGGAGAGTTATTAAAAATTACATTATTTTTTAATTTAAAATCTTTAAATAAATATTACATAATTTGATTATCAATAATAGCCTTTTTAACGATCTTACATAATAAAAATATTAATATATTCATGATTGTTGGTCAAAATAATTCGAGACCCCGCCTTGCTGCAACTGTGCTATGCTGCCGTCAATAGCATAGTTGCAGTAAGTACGCTTTATATAGTTTTGAGAAAAACGCGGTTAAAGTTTTGGGTTGAATTTTCTAAATAAATCCTTTGTTTGAAATCGGATCACGATGGTTGATACCTTAAATTATAGAAGACTTCAGCACCTATCTATAACTTGAAAAAATAAACACATTATTGTTGTTATGCTAAGTATTTCCTAAAGGCTCTTTGATAGGGAACACTTAGCATAAGTACAGTACAAACCTTTGCCTCATTATAAGTTTGTAGGGTTACTTAGCTTAAATACAGTAAGTGTGTGTTTTACTGTATTTAAGCTAAGTAACCCTACAAACTTATAATGATTCAAAATTTTTATATTATTAGGTTGCAGTGATAATAAAACAACTAGTTAATGGTTTTAACATTGTATTTAAAATAAAGAATGTAGCATATTATACTCTCCAAGTACAACTTGAAACTTGAGCTTAAATCACTGTTTACAATATTGACAAACGAAAACAGTGTCTAGTTCTTGTTTTGTGACGAACAATTATCTGGCCAAATCACCAAGTGACTTTTATTCCGATGGTGTATAAAAAAAGCTCTGAATGTTGACACAATGTCATAAACATTTCGGCCTGAAATCGCTTCATGCCATAAGACAGCGTAAGGATTATTTTCTTTATTAGATTTACATAAAGGAGCAAACGTTTCATAACGTAACGCAATAATTCGAGGACAGAATATTGATTCTTTGTAGCTGTCCATGCGAGGTAGCATTACCACCTTTTGAAGATCTAAACACACTTAAACGGTGTCATTATACACTTCTCATCAAAAAAATCGAAACGGTCTGCAAGTTTGTGTTTTGTATGGATTATGAGAAAAATGTGTATATTTAGGAATACGTGTTATATGACATTTAATAGGGAATTTAATGAGGTTTTCAAATAATAATGTAACGTTCTAAATTCAAATTAAATTTTCGTATATTTTGTGTTTTGTTTAACAAGTCGTTTTTACCCTGTACGTAGTTTGACGGAAATTGATAAAATTACGCACATACATGAAAAAAAAAGCTAGGAAGCGTTTATTTAATGACTCATATGTCCCTGCCCAAGGTCTCATTACTGCTTCTGTACGGTTCTTCATCGATCGGATGAGAGTCACGATAAAATATAGTGGCGTTCTGTTCTATTCCTCTTGGATTATACTTATTTTACAGCTGGCTAAGTGTTTTTAAGGCATGATCTCTTGCACTAATTCATCTTTTTTACTTATTGCATAGATGGTAAACCGGATTCATGTTCGGGCTTCTTGCTGGCCAATCAATAATAGAGATATCTACTAGATATCTATCTACGGAATCATAATCTCATACGACGCTCGCTGTGTTTGCCCTAGCATCCTTGTGCGTAAATGTAAAACCGCGGTCAATAAAATGTGCATAGGGTATAACATGAGCTTCAAGACACTGTTCAATGTCCCTATGACTTAAATAAAGGCAGACGTGACCCAAAAACAAAGACAAACTCTGTCTTGTCGTCGCCGCTAATTTCTCCCCAAATAGTCCACGAACCACCAACATGGATGACCTTTTCTTTCAATCCAGCATGGTGCAAAGTATTCTCCATCTCTTCTGTAGACCTTAGTCCTTCCATCCTTACCATACAGTATAATTTAACACTCTTTAGAAAGGAGAAATTTGTTCCACTAGATGTATGACCATTTTAGGTAATTGCGTGAAAAGTTAAGACACGCTTTTCGATGATCTGCAGATAATTCTCCATATTTGCTGGCTTGTATGGTAACAGTTTACGTTCCTTCAACCTTCTTCTAATTATAGAGTCACTTATATGTAGCTACCATAGGTTCATCATGAAGCTGCTGCTGCGGTTGAAAGACATTAATGCGTAGATTTTGGAAGGAAGTTGTAACTATAAATCGATCTTTTCAGTCAGAAATCACCTGTTTTCTGCCAGATCACTAAGGGCACGTGAACAAACAAGTCTTTTTTTTTTTTTTTTTTTAAAAAGACAACTCCCGCACTAGGGATCATGCCCTGTGTCGCGGGGACTTTTACAAACATCAATTAACGGACACATAGAACACCCAGACTCAGGACAATAATTTGTGGATCTCACAAATTATTGTCCTGCGTGGGGATCGAACCCACAACCTCATGCGCGGCAGCCGCTGGCTCTACCGGCGCGCCACCGAGGTCGTCGAGTCGTCGAGGTCGTCGAGTCTCTTGAAAGCGTTTGTAGATTCTATGAAAATATAACTGGCTTAGATGCAATCTTTCAGCTGTTACACGCTGACTAAGTCGAGAATTCAGCAATGCCACCACTTGGCGGTTTTTGCGGGTGAAAATCGCATGGATGCATTAATAAGAGGCGCGAGGAACTCTGGAAGCGAGTTACGGGTTATTAAATAAACGCTTCCTAGCTTTTTTTTCATTAACGTGCGTAATTTTATCAATGTCCGTCAAACTACGTACAGGGTAAAAACGACTTGTTAAACAAAATACGAAATCTACGAAAATTAAATTTAAATTTAGAACGTTAAGTAACATTATTATTTGAAAACCTCATTAAATTCCCTATTAAATGGCATATAACACATATTCCTAAATATAGGTACACATTTTTCTCATAATCCATACAAAACACAAACTTGCAGACTGTTTCGATTTTTTTTATGAGAAGTGTATTTATGTTCTTTTACGTTTTCCTTATCTAATTTGTAAGCCTTTCTGCTGTCTGCACAAATTGTATTTGGAGTTTGTGACCATTGTGATCCGATTGCAAACAAAAGATTTGTGTAAAAATTTCGATCCAAAACTTTAACCACCTTTTTCTCAAAACCCCGCACCCTCCCCGCGCCATCGTAGTAGTGTATGTAATATTAAATTATGTAGGTATTCGGGGAACAGATTATTATATAATTTATTATGCTTCACTGTTTGTAATAAAAGAGAAATTGTACGACTTTTAGTTACAATAACATATTACGTTCACAGTGAAGCAACTTTACTGCAGTATATTCATGACGTGGCATTATATCGCAGCTATGTAGACATGCAAGACCTAGACGAACACTTCTTATAATTAGTAGTAAGATCATATTATACGTATGTTCTGCTTAGTATGAGTACAGTATAGCTAATTTACTGTCCACGTGATTTGTGCATCTGTCCGCTATCGCTATCCTGCTGTCTAAACATGAACACAGGATGGCTACATACTCTCTGTATAATAAGTAACCATTACGTTAGATTTGATTACGTTGCTTAACATAAATTCAATATAGTATCATACTGTCCTTGTGGTAAGTATTAAGGAACCAACGCTAAGGATCAATTACTAAGCATACATGCAGTATCGCTGCATACTGTTTGTAAGACTAGATACACACTTAGTAAATATTGGGAAGCTGCTTAAGATCAAAACAGTATATCTTCTTAAAGTTTTTATGATTGGCCTATATTCTATTTTTAAACTGTTAATGACCAAACATATTAGCAGTATATATGTCATACTGCTCTTATGCAGTGAGACTCTAAATAAAACTTTTGCCGTAAGTATACAGACTGTAATCATGCTTTGTGATTTCTAATTGTTAACTTTGGATTAAAAAACGATACAAATAAATGAGTTAGATACAGTTGTAGATCTCGTTATCGTGATCACGGCTGTATACCTAACTCAATTTTGACAAAAACCCGACTTACTGTAACTATGCTATTGACGGCAGTATGTAACACTATACCAAGACGACCTCACTATGCCGCGACTTGGTAACGCAAAAATCAGCAAAACAGATTACCTAAATAATAAAAAACCTTGTTAAACTTCCTTTGACGTGAGATTTAACGGACCCGTAGAAGTAAGATGCTACGACGTAGCATTTGTAGAGGTCTGACTCTTGCTCTCTACGTCGTTGTCTTGTAGCAAATTCGGATTGGTTCATTTACCTGTACTCGCCCAATGAGAAACTTATTGTATAAACACGTATTAACACATAACAATTAACATATTATATTTAACCCCATACAACCCTACTGTGTAGAGGGAAAACGTCACAGGGCCACCCTTTCGCATGGAAATTGGTTCCAAAAACAAAAAAATGACTTTGTTTTCTTTTTAAACTCTAATGAAAGAAAATTTAATGCTGCTAACGCCATCTCTGTGAAACACTGAGTACTACAACATAAAATATATTTACACCGGTTTCGAGTGTTCGATGTTTGAAGAAAGCTTTTCAACAGCAAGTACGAGCAAGAATTACTAGATGTCGCTTTACTCAAACGTTGCAATCCTAAAATAGCGTCATCAATGATCAATCCCCGAGGTTCCATCTATATTTATTTATTTACTCATTCGCTCGTCATTGCTTTCCCTTGCCATAATTGATCTGATCTTAATTCGAACAAACAGAAATAGAATCAAGAGCTAAAAATATCGTGCGCATATTGCCAACCGCTAGCCTAATAAGAAATTCGTCCCATTAGTAGAATATTGTTGTATCATCACATGTAACAAAAATGATTTTATTGTAAATTCGTTATCATAATGACGTAAGCTATCTAATGATATATTTTTTTTATAACTTTTGTACTATATTTTAAAAGTTATGAAGTTCGAATAAAGTTTTTGCCGCGCGGCATACCTAAAATAACGTCTCACGACCACATACCGCGCGCTCCCGGCTCCGTGCGTCGCGTTTCTTCATCACAACGCACATTGTTCAACGGAGTCGGCAAGAGTGAGATGTTGTAACAATGGAAACCGACAGTGGCGATCAAAATGGTCAGAAATCGGTCAGAAATCAATTAAATTATTGTTATTTTGTTTACATACACAACATTGTTCATTACTATTGAGAATTAAACGTTTTAATTAGTAAAAAGAAAATTATTTACAAAATAGAATATACGTAAAATAAATATTTCATGGATTTTTATAAAATTTATACAACATCCATAAATTTAAATTATATTTAATGGAAAATAAACAATTTTAGTGTATTAATTACATTGTTTTAGGTCTATTACACAAAATTATTGACATTACCACAAAGACAGTATTTAAAATCACATAAAACATTTTTCTACCAAGTTGCCGCATCTTTTTAAAATTAAGTGTAATCCACTAAAATACTTTACTGATAAGTTTCTTAACATGTTAATATACAATGAAGCTTGTCTTATTTGTTTCTCTAATTTTGTAGTTTCTTATGCACATATTATATTTTACTACGCATAATTGTATCTTCTTTTCGTCGGTACGTACACATGAAACATTATTCGACCAAATTATATTTTAAAGTGTGCGTCGTAAGCACTTATGCTACTTTTTTCTGTTAATTAGTTTCTTGTAAAACATTATTCGAAATCTAAAAGTGTTATAAAATTATTAAATACAGTATTAATTGTACACAGCTATTCTTAATATCTAATTTTCGGCTAACTCTACATAAAAAGCAACAAATTTTACAATTATATTGGTGTTTCAAAAAAAATCTAGGTCTTACTTCATAGTACACACATTCGTGTGTACTACACATAAACAGTCTAAGCTGGCCGAGCGATGGTTTCATAATATGTACAACCAAATGCGAGATCAGCTTACACTGATTCTGTATAGGTTGAACGGTAGAAGTGTGTACATTTGTAAACGTCGTTCTACTTGTCGTGATGGATTAGCGGATCCATCGACTCTTACTGAACTGCGTCCTGTAACTCCGTTCCAAATGCATCCAGTTATGAAGCATCATTGTTATCAGCATAGCAGCGATTTTAAGTATAGTATCGAAGATTTGTATACCTACGCCTATGCTATCACCACCTCCGTATCAGACAAAGTGTTATAGTGATTTTTATCTGATATATTCAGATCAGTCAATTGAATCTGACTTGAGTTATGATAAAATTACATTTCCCAGCAGTCGACTAAAAAAGCGCCACTTGCCAGTCAAACATTCAAGACAAAAAACGTATGTAAATAGTATTCGTAAAAAGTACTGGATAAAACTGCAAGGTATTGAAGAATATTTTTCAGAAGAACATCATGATCCATTCAATTCAGTGAAGCAACCGAATGCACCCATAGCTAAATCTTACTCAAGTCAGTTCAACACTGAGAGTAACGTGATGGCATTACGTGCACTTTCTGATCAAAGTCAATCGCTTCATGGTATACATCGCTCTGTTTCTAATACTGTCATATCACTTTAATCACAAGTGCAAGCTATCGAAGAACGTTCTTCAGAAGGTCCTAATTAGTCTAATTCTATGAAACAACACTAGCTCCCAAATTGCTCAATCTTGCCCAACTCGGTCAAACACTGAAAGTACTGTGATGGCATCTCCCGCTCCCTCAGCTCAAAGTCAATCATTTTATGGTACAAATAGCTCTGTTTCTGAACTTGCGATACCACGCCAATATGTCGCGATAATTGGACTGATCTAGGAAGGAAACGACAACCTTGGACAGGAGCACTCTACTAAAACTGGGAACGTACCTATTTAATACAAAACAAATGGGTCTGTCAAGTGCTTTGATATTAGTTACGTACAAAGCTTAGATATATTTAAATAGTTTTAGGAGTTTTGTGACTGAAAAAAGGCAATGAGAGTATGTGTTAAAGTACACAACTAAGAGGTCATGTTGTGCGTACGTGGCGTGTTTGGCCAGTTCCTAGATGTGATAGCTGTCTACAATATCCTCAGGAAATCTATTCATACGACGATGGAAAAATTATGGTTTGGACGGGAATTCGTGTGGGTCTTAAAACAGACTTAAGTACGTTTTGATCAGAAACACGATGACGGCTGAAAAATAGCTTAACGAGGTTGTTTGAGCTTCTAGTTCCAATAATCTACCCCCGTATACCTACTACATTTTGACCAAATGTTTAAGCTCATGGACGATAACACCCATCCGTTTATCACGAAAGTGTTATCCAGATAGTTGCAGGAGCACGACATATCGGTCTTATCCTGAATCACTCAATCACCTGGACTAAAAACCATAAAACACACGTAGGAAATGTTCCAAAGAAGTGCTTTGATGAATTTTCCTGCAAAAATTGCGATTGAAGAGCAACTTTTTTGCATCCTAGTCGGACATGGAACAATATACCACACCAAGACCTGGATAACTTAATCCATTTTACGTTTTTTGGATGTACTGACTAGTACTAAGTTAAAAACAGATTAATAATCGCTTATTATTCAGTTAAGTTTTTAATTTATTTGAATAAAACATTATTTACGCTAAAATAATATCTAGATTGTAGCTATATGCCATTTATATGGCTAAAATCTAGAATAAAATAAAATTTTAGTGTATAAAAATATTAACATATTGAATGTTATCTTCAATAATTTTTGAGTTAATTGAGTAAATACCAAATATCCCTAGACAAAGTTGATGTGTGTATTTAGTCTATAAAAGCCGGATCTCAAATTTAACCAGCACATATTCATGTGATCAATAATTATTATAATTACGTGTACCTTCTTTATAGTCGTAATCATAAAAATTCGGCTTAGTTAACTTTTAGTTATCCGTGTGGTAACGGAGTAGGAATACAATATGTCACCACCCCATCTCAACCCATGGGTGTCCTAAAAATCGAAGGGACTATCCGTGAATATTATATTTACGAAATAAAAGAAGGAAAACTTGAAATTAAACCCTATAGCAATCCGTCTGGTCAGCGTGGTATTAGTAGGCCAAGTAACCCTCCGTCACGGCAGGAGGCCCGTCCCTGCAGTGTGTGTGCAAGTGCATTCAATACTTGTAAAATTCACATCATTACTTACGTTAATTCTTAAGACGGGCGGAGCCGGCCGACAAACTAGTATTATATAAAACATCTTCACGAAAAACATTGACATAATTTTAGGATTTCGTAAAATATTGTTTCACCTGCACATACAACGTGATTAATTTGGTCAAATAATCATGTGTTCAAGTGTTCAAGAGACAGCTCCTGAACTATTTTCGTTGGCAGTACAATGTTATGTATGCACATGCGACACACTATCTACGCACAGGAATAGTTTTTAGACTAAATAATTATATCAATAATAGCTGTATTTATATCTATGTTCATTGTAAAAATATTACATGGCTAAAGTCTTCCGTAAAAAAGTTATAAGCAAAATATGCTAGCGCAAAACTTCAAATCGCTCTACTGAAAAGTAGACATTTTGTAGATACAACATTGTTCTACTAATGGGACGAATTGTCGTTTCTGATAAATTGCTAATTATAGTTAGTACTTTAAGGTAGGCTTAGGTTTGTATATTACGCCCGAATACTCAAACGTCACTTAAATCGTCTAACAATAAACGGCATCCTAAACGTTTGGATCCTTAAATTTTTTTCGGTATACACAAACGCCACTTAAGTCATTCATATCTTTGATTAGCTAAACAGCCGATAAATGTTGGCGTACTGGTAACATTCACCTCATAAAGTATGTTTTCAATTACAAATTTAATTACCCTATGCTGTGTTTTCGTTTTACGCAGTAAATGGAAAAGAATAATCAGTTGTGTGCTGCATACTACGATTGTTATTGAATATTCACTTGGAAATTTTCAGACATAAGTATTACAATTTCAATAAACAAACTGAATTACACCATTCTTTATTTTTAAATATCCCTATAATTGGTTATTATCTTTATCTATGATTGACACGATCATTGCACAAAGAACGAAACGTTTACTCAGTGACACTGACACAACACGACAAAGCGCGAGTTTTCATCAGCTTGAAAATTTTTAAGAAGAATCTTTTACTTTCGAAAAGAGATGAAATCATTTAGAAATAATTAAAAAGTGAGTGACTTATAATGTGAACGTTATACGAAAATGAGACAAATTAATGTGAACACATTTCAACATACTTCTATTTAAATTGCAAGTTTGTGATTTAATTCAATCAACAATGACTTTCCAGATATCAAAATATTGTAGAAAATAAGGAAATAAACGGCTACATGATAAGAAGCGAGAGACCTGGGAATTTGTGTGTCAGCACTGTAATGCCGTTGCTGTGAGTGGCTTCAGATCATGGCAACAACTGCGACACTTTTACGAGAAACACAAACAGAAGTCAAAAAATAATAAAAACAGAATGGAAATCAATAAGTACAGAATAGAAATGGAAATGGAAAAATTGAAAATAATAATCTTGTATAATTATGTTGTATATAAATAAAACTACTTATAATTAAAAAAGTGTGTATTTATTAAAGTAGTCCTTGTTATAAAATGTTGATTAGTATAAAGGCTTCTAGGCTGTGGTACCTACAGGTTTTTCTTCTACGGTAGAAAGTGAATCCTCTTCTAAGATCCCATTTCGCCTACGCAACGCTATGTTGTGTAACAAAGCGCATCCCACAATAACTAGTGGAATAATATTAATTTTTAAACCCATTCTATGTTGAAGACAGGGAAATCTCCTTTTTAGTACACCAAAAAGCCTCTATAGGATTTCTGGTGCTTATTTGGGCTCTATTGTAAGCTTATTCTGTTGGTGTTCGTGGATTTTATAATGGGGTGAGCAGGTACGGTCGACACAGATAACCGCTATAACCAAGTAGAGTCTCATGGCTTGAAAATCTCCACGCTCTAACTGTGCACATAGAGGAAAGTCATTTAATATTGTGCTATCATGTTCGGAACCTAGCCATCTTGCAATAACATTTGTAATGCAAAGTTTTGGCTGTCATTTAATGTACAATTCGATGAATGAATACACTTCTTTGATTATTAAAGCGATAATCGTCAGCTGTAGGGACGAGAGGGGTTGTTAAAATTAGAGTGAAAATATTTATATAACGCCTGATGATTTTTTTATAGCAACTGCAACCTATTTTTAGACGTAAAATATTTTTCTCAATCGAATCCGATTGACGTTGAAGTCGCCTTAACTGCATATTGCTGACGATTATTTTATTTATAAATGTGTTTAAAACTGAGGTTTTCCAGAGATTTTTTAATGACTTTAACAGCCTGTATACTTTTACTCTACCGCTAGTGCGGCAACTGACGCTTACTTTACTGATTTCCAGACATTGAACCACTGTTTGAATCATCATAATTACTTGTTTATTAACTTTTTGGAGATTTAAGAGACCTTGCGACCACTCTCAAGTTTTTAAGCTACTTTAATCAATTTGGCAGGTCATTTGACAGCTAAATAAGTTAAGTAACGTTTGAGTATACGAATTTATTACTAAGTCGGCGTTTAAGTACAAATAAATTTAAGATAAATCGTTGCTTAAAATTGTGGTTTGTGTATAGGATAAGAGCTACTTTGTAGCTAAGAAACCGATAAATATTTAACTAGCGTTTGAGTATTCGGGCATATATTAGTATTACAATAGCTAGAATAGAAAAAGTTAAAATTAATGTTTATTTCTCCTTTCAACCGACTCTGAAAAGAGAAGAGCTTTACATTTAGGTTGGAATTTTACCAAAGAAAGTTTCTATCCCAAAAAATATGGAATTTCCAAACCATGCCTTCCAAAGGAAAGACAAATAAAATAAACTAAAAACCGACTTACTGAGTGATAAACGATTTACACTTCTTTCTATTGATCTCTGGTTACCTATTATTGTATCTATCTTAACTAATATACTTATGTATTAATATTGCATCAGATGAGACTAACCAGAATAACACATTTTCAGCACAGCAACATTAAGTAATTGTTCTTACGGCAAATAATACAAACTTGTGTAATAAATCTGTAATCTGTAGGTACCTAATCTATACTTCTATACTAATATTATAAAAAGTTAAAAGTTTTTTGTGTGACGTTGTAGGGGGTAATCTCTGGAGCTACTGAACAGATTTTATAAATTCTCTCTGTGTTGAATAGTACCTACATTTATCGGGGAGTGTCATAGGCTATATATTATCACGCTATGACTAAAAGGAGTGGAGCAGTAATGAAATATCTTTAAAAAAAGAGGCGCGTTTCTTTCGCCGCCCAACGAAGTAGGCACGGGTAAGCTAGTTAATAATATTTATGTAAAAGATAGGTCTAAAACAAGAATAAAAAGTTATTGTTATTCTATTCTATACTTAGTGTAGGATACACTTGATAAACCAAATCTACTTTAAATCGAACATGATTTATTTCAATAAAATGTATATGCTCCTATGTTGCCAGAAATGTATTATATTGCCAGAAGTTAAATGAATTGCAACTCTTAATCATTATTGCATAAAATTTACTAATTATTTATTATCAACAATAAATCTTCTTCGGAATATTTAACTCGACGCGTGACCGTGACCACATACAGACATTCAATAATAGATTTGGTAGAGTGTTTGTATACTCATTCCTGTACTACCTATAAGGTACCTGCGGGTAACAAGAGCCGGTGGGTATTAAGAGCCGTTGCTTGAAAATGACACTTTTAATGATCACTGCACCCTACATTTACACATGCTTAAAAATGACCAATAGGATAGCTAAGATCCGAGCTCGCGTCGTCGCACGATCATCAAGCTTACCAGTAGCCACGAGTCAGTTGAGAGTGATAGACAACGCAGCTCCACTATTCACTATTCGTTTGTTTAAATCTTGTTAATTAATTGTGAATGTTATACAAATAGTGTGGGCTAGTTGAGATAAGTTATAAATTTTTGTTAATAAATACAATACTTTTTACCGTTTTCAATTATGCTATTATCAGGGGCTAATACGGGCCACGCTCGAGGCGGGTACATAGGCCGGCCCTTATTATACATGTAGAATGTAAATTAATTTTAACAAATTTCAATAGACTTCGTTATTTTAATACATACCATCGTTATTATTATTAAGCATGTATTTGTTATTATTTTTGTATCATAAATCATCCCTAATATCTTTAATTAACTTAAAAGTGTCCAAGTTGTTGATCTCGATAACAATAGATTTTATAGTAAGGATAAGACGGGCCACGTACATGGCCTGTCTTATACCGTACTACTTATTTATAAAAAAAAATGTTTTAGTTTTGTAATTTCCATAGATAATATTTAAAAAGTTATAAACTCATTGTTTACGTCTGTGATTATTTTGACGATATGTTATAGATAAAGGTTTTTATGACATGTTTTTGCTATGTTAGTTTATTGAGAGCCATTGCTAGTTTTTCCCTTGATTAAGTAATGTTAAAAGCGTGATTTAATGCCAAATGATAATTAAAGTCAAATAAAACCGAAAACAATATTTTTTCAATTGATTACTTTTTTAATATTTGAATTTAATTTGGCCCTTATAAAACTACATACGTTTATTAAGGGCCAAAGAGAGGGTTTTTTAAAATCATGATTACTATGCCTAATTGAGATGAAAATACTTGTAATAGTACTTTTTGATGCAGATATTGAAATAAACATTAATATGATATTAAATATTTTATTATATTCCTTTATTTATAGAAATTATTTAGGTTTAGATTAATGTGGCCCTTATTTACCGCAAGTACCTTACATATATTTTGCATTGAGTTATAACAATAATATTTCAATAGACATTATAGTTGAATAAATTTAAACGCGTTATGCACTAGTCTCTGCATCATAACAAGCCCCTTATATTTCATTACAGTTACGGACTCTCCTCCACTCACTTTCTTACCCTTAGTTGACTTTTACAACAGCTACGAAATAGATGAGGTTGGTACAGACACGAGTATGGAGAATCATCACGGGTTAACCGTGCTGGTATGGATTATACATCATCACTGTCATATCTAAAAAACTTTAGATAAATTTACTGAACGTTGTTGTTTCCACATGGCACTTATACATTCAAGAAATTCAAACTCAAGATATAGCTCTACTACCTTGACGAACAGTTTAATTTTAAATATCATTTCCATCGTCTGTCGTGCATTCAATAAATTGACAACATCAAGAGAAGAGAATATCGGAGGTTTTCCAATAAATGTACTGAAAAACCTCCGATATTCTAAAACGACATACATAAAAGTAATGACTTTTATCTATGCCTGAGGTGCATTAAGGTCTACAAATAGGATCAATTAGAGCAAATTGGAAAGTGGTAGTGATCTAGATGGATCCGAGAGGGATACGAAATACCGGGTTTTTCGCTTCATTTTGGTAATTATTGTTGTGTTAGCGAGACGTGCATCACAGGATGCACACGAGTCATACCCCACCTACATATTTGAATGTCATGAATGCCTAACACATGCCGCTAAATAGCGCCGACAGTTTATTATGCAACAGTAATAGTATCCCGGTCACGAATGACATAAGGGATAGTAGTCACTGTCCTTTTTAGTAACTGAATACAGGACGTATTCATTTACGTAGGCCGTGTTCGCACAGGGGTAGGCAAGGTATACTTACTGCCAAGTCCTAAGGTTCTACCATTTACAAGTTGTTAAATGCCATAGCTCTATAATTTTCGCAGCTACTGTACTCTTCCACTTCCACTGAAGATGGGTTAAGTGGGCACCGCACCGCGTTATTTGAGCCGCTTCTTCTCTACTAGCGCTTTGGTAAAGTTTTCAAAACTTTGAAATGTTTTTAAACTTAGATTAAGTAGTGTTAGATGACGTCAAAAAGATACAATATTATTGTACTACTTTGAATAAATAAATGAATACTGAAACTAAACAACCATTTTTTAAACAGATCTACCACAGTTCTTGGACTCTATTGATGACTTACTATAGTCAGATTGGTAGTCTATTTTTTAAATTTTATATCGCTTAACCACACCCACCTCATAAACACATCATAGAGAGTACAGTTTGGCAACATAATTACTGTTGCTATGATTTCAGACCGCATCATAAACATTAAAGCAAATATTACGCGATGCTTTAAGTATCGTTCTAATATTTTACTTGGCAATGTTTTTATGAGCTATATTTTTTAGTAAATGATGCATAAATTTAACCCTGATTGTGCAACGTGGCGTCTCGAGTAGAAATATATATTGTTTTGATTTGTGCCTATGTTGTTCCATTGCAGGGTTAGGGCTTACTTTTCCGATTCTATTTCAGCCATTCAGTTAAATAGTTACTTAGCAGTTTGTTTTAATCTAAAAAAATAAGAAATAACTAAGTACTGTCTGAAAATTATTTAAGTAACCAAAATTGTTTGATATTACCGAATTGTTATATAGGGTGTCCCAACAAGAACGCAAGTTTTAAATCTGTGAAACTGACAAACGCATCTAAGGCAACGTAGAAACTTTACGTTTATATTTGGCGCTGGCAAAATAAATCTTTAAGACGCCTAATATCTACTACCTCCCATACACCTACAAGACCCTTCCTCGTATCCATATCTGTATATGTACAAACTTTATCCAAATACACAAAATAACACACGAACTCGTAGGTATACTTTAACGTTATCAAAGTACCTACCCAGACAATGTTTCAAATAAGCTTTTGTTTACCTAAATTGAAAACGTAGCTTTCAATCCATGTGAAGATAGACTTAATATCAGGATTATAATACAGATATTGTTAAAGTCTTTGAGCAAAAGAGTAAAAAGTAATTTCTGAAAGTATCTATTAACGCCATCTCTCGGAACCAATATAAACTACGAACGATTAGTTTTCATATCAGACTAAAATTAGCTTTGCTAATTAACATCGCTAATGCCCGATTTACACATCGACAAGTACAGTAGCGAGTTAACTTGCATCATTGGCGAGTTAAGTCACTTTTTGCGTGTGGACGGCAAAAGCGAGTTAAGTAGTAAGTTGCCGATCAAGTTGTTTTGAATACAGCTCGATTCTATTTTTCGGCGAGTTAAGAACGAAGTAGCCCCCTCTCTCGCGTCTCCCTCACCCCGCCGGCTCGGCGCTCGCAGCGCCCGCCGTGTAGACGGGCGAGTTTAGTACAGTTCACAAGTTCTAATGTCGTATTTATTTTTATTTTTGTCTGTTTTTCTATGTACAATGTGTATCTATTTATAAAAGTATTTAAGTATATTTATGCGTTGTACATTACACATAGTACAAGCTCTGGTTAGTTTGGTACTAGATGGCGTTGTGTGAAAGTGTGAGGAATATTTATTTTTTTATTATTCTAAGTATACTTTTTATTAAAATTTCATTTTTAATGTGTTGCATGTTCAGTGTTAATACTATTTCTCGTATAATAGCGCGTAAATTGGTATTCAATTGTTCAATGTCCATTTGATCGCTTAAAATAAACGTAAACAATCTCAGCCGAGGCACGCCCGACGCGACTAGTCTTCGTCTCTGTTTGGCAACTTATGAGCTGTACTCGCCTACGTGTGAACTGTACTTACTACTTATTACTTACTACGTAACTGTCTATTTTTTTAACTCGCCACTGTACTTGTCGATGTGTAAATCGGGCATAAGAGACAGCTATTGAAATATTTGAGTAAATTCCTTCGTCAGTCTGGGTTAACTAAAAATATAGTAGCATTGGCAAAGGTCAGGATATATTTTTAGCTGATACCTATTGGAAAAATTTGTGTACTTTCACTATTCAAAATGGATATATTTTCACTCACACACTATTCAAAAATTATTTAAGTGCTAGTGCTTAGAAATTATAATTCAATAACAAGAGTTCTGTATTAAATTTACGAAACATAATATATAAGTAGAACTTAATTATAAATGGATAAGTGTAGGTACATGATTATTTTGTAGAAGGTGGCGTAAATTAAACATTCAACTAACCCAACCATCAAACCCTTTCATCGTATTTATAGCTGATTTTGACATTTATAAGGTCGAGGCATTTTAGAGAAATAAAGAAGTCATCTCAGCGGACATAATTTGCAGCCAGGTCAGCGTATATGCAGCCTGTATCTTGTATTTTTTTTATTTTTTTTTTTTTATGCGCAATATTCTCGGATTGAAACATAGATTAGAATTTTTAAAACTGATACTAATATTCAATAAAGATAAACTTAAACATAAAATTTATTACGAGCTTTATTTCAACGCAATCATTTGGCAATCGGCAAGATGATGACGACGGATTGAAGTTGTTTTTGGACTTCTATCCGTTGGCTTCATTTGTGGACTGTACTCGCGCTTTCCTTCAGGCTCGATATAGTCATATTGCCGTGTTTACTATTAAAAAAAAAATCATCATGGATTGGCTACTATCAATCCATCTTTGTCAAGTGTACCACGTAAAAGGTCTGCTGTCTTTCATTTTCGTATAAGCAAATAGTTTACCAAGCATACGTTTTCCAAACTATGTAGTACAACTATAATACAACCGACTCTCATATAATACAATTGGGGCGGTGTGGTCGAGGTAGCGGCTGCAGTGCACGATATCGCGCGATTGATTCCTATCCAGTACAATTCATTGTGTACCACATATTCAATTCCACGAGGCTGGATGTTCATTGTGTCCGTTAAATTGATATTTGTAGAAGTCCCAGCGACCCAGAGCATGATCCCTGATGCGGGAATTATCTCTTCAAAAAAAACTAAGGCTAGGAATACTTACATCCATGATGAGGCGAAGGGTAAGCGCCCTGGCCCGCGACTCGCTGAGTGTCCGCACGCGCACCGCAGGCACTGCGACCCGCGACAACCACTCCCCGAACTCTGTGCAACACCACCACGATCACGATACTGATACTTTACGCACACATGTTAGTACTAGGGAAAGTTATACAAGAAAAATATGATAAAGTGAAAAACAAAATGGTTAATATAATAATGGTTCTGTAAGTTGTAACAAATGGAAACATTAAAGCAGAGCAAATCTATGAAAACGTTATTAAATAAACTGATTTGTAGCATATTAGAACAAATATTTATATGTTATAGGTATATGAAAGAAACAGTGCAAATGAGAAATAATAATATGCTATTGAACAAAATGTTATAAATCTCGAGACAAGAAATCAGTAAGGGATTCAAACAAACACTGAACACGATGTTAGTTCATTATTAGTAAATCTAAACAAATTCAGGGAATATATTAGCTGTAAGGTGTATAATATATATTGTGTGTTATCTAATTACTACTATAGTCCGGCCGTTCAGAGAATGCGTTCCTGACACTTATCAGTTAGTCACGACTAGTGATGGACACAACATTATACCGAGTTCGTTACCGTTACTCCAAAATGAACCGCCGCGTTATTTTTATGATTAGATTTAGACCGTTTTAAATTGGCGGAATCATTTAAAATTTATATTTTAGTTCTTTACGTGGAAACAATAAAAGGGAATATTAATATAATAAAATTGTTTTATTTATTATTTTTTACAAAGTTACAATCTGTATTTCTATGGAATAAAGTACATTGAACTAAATGTGCGTACAGAATATTAATCAGACTCCGATTCGCTTGAGGAGGTGGTGTCTTCATCATCATCTTCGCCTACATGTATAATTATATTATTATCAATTACAGAATCAATCCTGATATCTCGGTCAAAATGTTCCATAATCAGGTTTTTAGTCTTTTCGACAACCTTTGCCCAGTCATCTCTTGTGACTTTCCCGCAGGCTTCTTTTAACAGGGTCATCATCTTTTTCGTGCTGAATGGCGGGGAAGTATTGTGGCGGGCGGCGTAACCTTTTATTTGAGCCCAGATTAGCTCAATCGCGTTATATTGGCAATGATACGGTGGAATTCTTAGAACGCGATGACCGTACTCCAAAGCCATTTCATCGATTTCGTATCGCACATTTGCCGCTTTATTTTCTTTCACTAACTTAATTAGCTCTGCTTTTAGCATCTGCATATTTGCGTCAATGCCAATTATCGTAACTGCAACGCCATTACAAAGTTACTGCGTCAGTTCAATCGCGACGTGTCAGGAACGCATTCTCTGAACGGCCGAAGATTAACTCTAGTAAAGTGGTGTCGATAGATGAATTGACTATGTATTTAGGTAAGAAATTTGAAATGTATAGCAGAAGTAAGATAATTATTATGTTTTGTATCATGGAAGTAATTAAATAAAGTAAAAATAGAATATAAAAAATACAAATAAAGAATACATATGTAATAAGAAAGAACAATAAATGATACAGAACATAATTTTTTGAGAAATATTATATTATAAGAGAAAAAAAGAAAATAAATTTAATCTTACAAAGAGTTATAGTAAGTATAATGTGATCGTTGAATTCAAATTTGAAGTCAGTTTATCCATTGACCCTAAGTCAGTTTAGTGTTGTGCCTTGTCTCTAAAAGGATTTGAGTAGAATAGAAGATTACATCGTCGATTTAGGTAAATGAATTTAAAATCATGTACACAGTTTATTGACAAAAGTCAAAAACCTTGAGACCACGGCCAACAGTGCCGAAGTCAAGCATTACAGAAAATTGCATTAATTTACGTTTTCGTGTTAAATATAACAAAACAAAAGATTTATCTAAATCAACAATATAGTTAGAAATGACGGTCAGCGTCATAATTTTGTTAATTTAATCTTGGTTAAGAAAATGAAATCATTTCCAATTAAGTAGTTTTTCATAGAAGAACAATGATTTTATGATGAAATTCAATTGATTATGAAATAAATGAATGATAATAAACCTAATTACGAGTATGCTTTATAAAAATGAGTGCATGAATCAGTGAAATCTAAATTATAACTACAACGAACTCCTTGTGGAACCAACGTCTGAATGTATTGGGTAAGTTTTGATAATGTTGAAGATACAGAAAGTATATTTTAGGATAAATTAATTATTACAGATCAATTTTACCTTTAAAACTGAGGTATAACAAGAAAATATTGCATTTAGATGGCGTTAGTGGCACCGTATAAAGCTATGGTCAAATTTGGTAGTCGAGACAGAGGCTAGAGTGGCGAGAGCTAAGCTTTTAGAGAGGCAGGTTTGAGTACTGCCTCAAGTACCAATTTTTTCCATTATCTTTCTTCTTTTTTAAATCAATTATTTTATATAAGTATCTTTAACATCATGAAAACCTTTTATCATCTTAAAGTAGATAGCAAAAAAAATTGGATGCAATGTTCAATTGTGTTTTAAAATAAGATAAATTCAGTTGAAGTTCCACAGTTAATCTGGTTTGTTTGTATCTACTGCTACTATCATTGTTCGTCTTTCTTCCACTGACCTATCGCTTCCGCGGACATTATGTCTTGTTTGTCGTATTCCATTGTGTGTATGTATGTGCACTACACTATTGTCATATAGTAAGTGTATGTATGTATGTATTTGTATCGCAGCACTGTCACATTCACTTTGATTTTTGTTAGTCACTTTTTATTTTCCACTCATAGTCATTTGTTAGTAGATATGATTTTTCGTTCATGTGTTCGTGTTTTTTTCAATGTTTATATTTTTATTATTGTCTACTTTGTTTTCTAGTATTGTGTTTAAACTATTATTCTAATTAACTAAACTAAAAGTGAAGAATGTTTTTGTAAAATTAAAATAAGTTTTTTTATTTTATTTAGCGAATTCAAATAACAAATTGCCTGTAAAATTAAATGCCTGTATAAATTATTTTATGTAGGTATTTAGTGTCGCTTGTATAGTTTTATGTTTATTTGTAAGATCTCAGATTGTTTTCCTCTGGTAATATTTTCATTGTGTCGTTAAAAGTTGTGGTGTAATAATAGTTACATTGACTTTTATATTATATTTACGCGTAGATTGAACTTGTCTGTCGCCGTGCAGCCGATCACAGTTACGTTTGATATATACTAAACATGACTTCAGTGTGGCACATCAATGTAGGCTAGTCTAATCTAGCAATATTGACTATTTTATTTTAAAATTAGTTTTTCAGATTTAACTGATAACATTAAGTACACGCAATAAGTTGAAAAGAATAATTGAAACCGTTTCTTGGACAAAATTAATTAAATACATAAATGAAGTGCTATATCAATTCAATGATTACAATTAAAAAAGGCATTCTATTCATTATGATTTCTCTGCAGGAAGACGATTAGAAAAGCCCAGTAAACAACATCATTACCACGACATTTGCTTTTGGTAAAATTTTAAAGTAAATTAGATTTACAAGTCCTTGTAACGCTTCTCGCTCTCTTCAATGAGTCACTACTCAATCAATCTAGAGTCATAAGATGCACTTTGGCAATAATTTGGAACAGTTACACCTGCACGTAGTTAATTCCTAAAGAATTATACGAACTGTTCGCGTCGGTGCGCGTGGCGCAAGCTGTCAGCCACAGATATCTGAAAAAAGGAGATGTGCCCTGAATGTCATTTTGTATGGAAACCTAATGTCGCCAGTTTTATTAACACACACAGCAATAGAATATACGAATAGACTACTGTTCTCAGTTACATCTAGATTATCAATGAACGCAATACTCTGTCTCGTTTTTCCTTGAAATATCTCCCTTACACGGTGTCACAGCAAACCAATCAGCGCTACTATATATATACAACTAAAACAAACTTCAAAAAATTTAGATAGAAGAACTACTACAATTTAAAACTACTACATTAAAAAAAATTACATTTATGCTAGGCGTTGACCTTATCGATAAATAATTAATAAAATTTATCGATAGACAAGACTTATATATTATTAAAAATTAAATACTTATCATATACATACTTAAATAATAATTACTTTTATATAAATATGTATTATATAATAATATATAATTGTACAATACTTTTGTAAAATAATATTCACGACAGTTTGTGTAAGATCGTACCTGTCGTGAAACAAATTAATCCGTAAACTGATGTCGTAATATCGCAGGTTGAAGGAACTCAAGCGTCATACTTCTTTTGCGTCCTTATTGTCGCAGCAGCTTGTAATATTTTGACTGTTGTCATACAAAAGTAACGCACCTGTGAGGGAGAGCTAGCGATAATTTAGCGACAGTCGGTAAAACCTAGCCGACTTTAAAACACGACTTTTTCCGCACGTGTTTGTCATGCATGATCTACTTTTCATCGCCAATTATCAATCTCTTCAAAAAGCGCTTTGTTTAATTACATCATGGTTCATTAAATTTCTTTGAGTGAGCTTGTGTGGCCCATATTTTGAGCTTTGGGCCAAAACTGTTTTGTAGTCAATTACAACTTATAGATGTCAATTTTTGGATAGTTGTATAGATAATAAGACTAAGTATACAGATTATTTTTGAAGCAGATAACAGCGTGTACAGTTCATTTATTCAAGCATGTGCATGCGCATGCCAAAATGCGCGAGCAATATTGCGCCTAGATAAAATTAAAACAATAGCATGAATATAGGAATTGATAGATGAGCATTTAGACTGATTTTAAGCAAATCTGATAAAACCAGTTAAAAGCACGTGTGTGCTAATAAATGGATGAGCGTTTAAAAAAAACTTTTAAAACCACTCTAATCAACATTTTAAACCTTTATGTTCTAGAGTACTTACTCCACTTTTGATTTAGGATATTATTTCAACATTGTAATACTTATATTGAAATTACATATTTTAAACAGCGTAACACAACATTTAAAAAAAAAATCTCATTTAACTTAATAAAACTTTTACAATTTAAAATTCCTACAATACACGACTTTTTATCGAAAACGATAGATAGTCGTAGTCATGAACGGATCGTCACTATCGTTTGGTTGTTAGAGCGATCACGGTTAGCAACCACTTGTCATACGTAATATCGTTGAGCGAATAGTTCATTGCTTCATATATCATTGAATGACTAGTTTAGACAGCATTAGAGAAGCAATGTATATGTTACAAAAATATTATAGTACTTAATTGTCCGAACATGAAAATAACATAGTGAGGACATTGAAGATTATTTTTTCATGATTTTAGAGGTAAATACAATAAAATACATGTACTGGCATACGGTAAGTGATTCCATTATTAATAAAGATTTTTTTATTGCTCTTAATTTTACAGGCAACCACTGAACAACTCGGCATTTTATATGTTATCTCGGTCGTTGTCAAAACACAGCTAAACCTAGGTGACAGCCATTTTTAGCTATATAATCGGTCTAATCATATTGCGTTGACAAGAAAACCCCGTCATACCACTTCTCCTTTTATTTAGATTTCTGTGCTGTCAGCACTCTGCCAACACGCCTGCCAAATACCTCGCTATGTTTGAACTTGTTACTTTTGTACACACAGCAACACATCAAGTTAAACATTTTCATTTGAAATTGTGTCTTATTTCAAGGTATTAAAGTACATGAGTGTCTAGCTTGAATAGTTGCTGTGTGTACTAACTTTGTTAAATAAAATACCATTCATTATAATATGACTTTATCCCACGGACGGACTTAATCTCCTGACAATGTTTCTACTTCGTGGGATCCTACGCTTCGTCATCATGCGGATTTCAGTGAGCTTAGCGGTGTCTTCTAAATTATTATTAAGCCATCTTTGAACATCTAGGATTAGCTAAATGTGAATGCTTGACTTTAGAATGTTGAAAACGTAATCTTAATTGATCTTAACTTTTCAAGGTCATTTTAATCAAGATCAAGATTAACTAATATTATGTGGACAATGAACAAAGTAAAAGGCTTACATCTAGTAAATAAATTAAATTTGTATTTTTATCAGTATAGTCCCAATTAACCCAAGAATTATAAAATTAAAAGATAAAACGTGGATCTCCTATGTAAAGCAGAAATATGCACTCGATATTAATTATTTATTACTCAGGTATAATATGTTTATTACGCCATTACCTTATAGAAAAATCTCTCAATTATGATTTTTACGTGCTAATCTCACAATAAATACTTGAACATAGATGAGTTTTTCTTAACTTACAAAGATGAACTTTTCATTTAACTTCCAATAAAGTTCCAAATTAAAAAAAAACAATATTTAAATATTATAACCATATCTACGAGTAACCACACCCTATATGAATTAAGACAATATTCTTTATGGATTATTCAAACAGGCGTGAACCACAGACAACAGTCAGTTACTCTTAAAAATAATAAAAGGCTAGTCAAAATATCTACTTTATATAAATTATAATAATTTACATGTTCATAAAATATGCACCGCACTTGTAGCTGTCAATTAACATAAAAGCTCTGACGTTCAATATTGTTCTCAAAATGTGTGAGGACAATAATCACCTTTGAATTATAATTAATAATCTCTGCTAGCTGATATTTATTTGATTTTATAATTAAACTATATATACTGTCTATTAAAAAAATAATTTAGCAGATTTAAATAATACACCTCTCCGTGTGGTGACGAAGCAAGAATACATGGTCTGCCTACCCCAAATAACTTCCATGTGTCTGTCTCATGGATGGTAAGGATTGATTTCAGTAATTCGAATCACGTAAACCAAACACTAGTTGGTGGGAACAATAAACTAAATAAATTAGTTTAGTATTTAACTAACTAAATGGAATGTCTGAGTAAAATAGTTCTGAATATATAGGTGTTATATGAATATGAGTGCTATAAGAGAAAATGAAGAGCCTAAGCACTGGGTGCCAGAAGTAAAAAAAGGCTGTAATTAATCTCTGTTTTTATTGTAACAGTAATGTTGATCGACAATGAATAAGAAATATGAAAATAATAATCATTGAATAATTTTAACAAATATATAAACAGTGGAAAAATCACAGCAATAAATAAACAACCCAAGTGTTCCTTCTCTATGTTTTCAGATGATGAGATCGTGGCACTATATATTATTAGTCAATCATCATAAATGGACAACGAAATATAAACACATATTACTATAGTGTTCATATTATTATGTTATATTACCCGACATAATAAATGTATGAACTTGAAATAGTTGGAGTTATTCATAGCGCCGCCTACGTCGCCAAGGCAATATGTGTAAATATTATTTATGAGTCATTCAATATTTTTAAAGGAATCTTAATAAAAAACCGTTGCAATATGATTATTGATTGCTTGTTTATCAAAAAATGGTAGACATATATTTATTATACATTTTGCCTGTGATCTACACTTATATTAGACAGCTGAAGACATAAGCATGTTTTTATTTTATAGGCTATAAAACGTCAAGCTACATTAAATACCTACTTAGGGAGCATCAAGAAAATTATGTTCGGTACGAAATCAGAGAAAGGTTAATCAAGATCAAATTAAGTCAAATAAAATTACAGTTACATCTTCTAATATTATAAAACCTAAGAATTACTTTGGGCATAGTCTAGTAATCGAAAAAACTAATAAATTGTATTTCAACTGCGTGTTTCAATTCATAATAAGTAAATATTATAAGAAGAAAGAAAGGGTGAACTGGTCATCGACCAGTTTTAGTCATAATTGTTTTTTGATGTACGAGTATATGTTTCCATAGACACGTTTTTAACAAGATTATTTAAGGTCTGCTTGCAAAATGATTGCAATTATTTAAGAAACTAATGAATCCATTTATTTTGCTTTTAAACCAGATTGCAGAGCCAAAACAATATTTTATACAATGTTTTTAGATGTGCAAAGTCAGTCAAAGTCAAAATCACGAAAAATTCAATTTTACAATACATTCAATATTGCCTTATTCAACAACAACTTTAGTATATAATTATTATAACTAAGTATTATGAAGTTAAGTAATGCAAGTGCTATATGCAATAATTGTGGTATACGGAAAAAACATCCACGAATAAATTCAAACCATAATCCACAACGTTAAAATGTATCTTCCAGTTGATTCTTTAGTTATAAAACAATACTCTCGTCTAGTAATAAAACTGAACATAAAACGTATTTTCTTTTATTAACCAAAATCAAAAGTCTCCACTAACATTAGTGGTATTTCAAATTGCTTCAAACCAAACCAAGATAAACAACAAAACGTCTCTAAATTAAATATTCTTAAAGAAAATTGTTTGCACATCTATTATGTTTGTAAAACTAGATCAATGTGAAACATTTTAAAATAGGATCTGAATGAAATTTATAAATAGTTTTACGTTTGTTTTCAAATTATATATTTGAACAAAAAGAAACGTTTCATTGGAGGAACGATTTTGATTTATAATGTGCATTTACGTAATAGGAAGTTGGGACAAGCCAGCATTTCACGGTACAGATGCATTGCACAGAATCATGAGTAGATAAATGGAATGAATCAGTTTATCTAGTCATGTGCCAGAAATGCAACTCTAATATCACTAATTTATTCAGTTTTGATTTCTATAGAGTAGTTACTACTTTAGGCATTCTGTTTCGATTAACATATTAGGTATATGGCTTCGTTACATAGTTGTTTGGTTGCTCACAGAAAAGTCAAGAAAGGATTAGCGCTGATTGATAACCACTGCGTTTGAAACATATAATTACGACAATTTTACGACCTTTAATACAATTTAAGATCTCTTTGAATTACCTACGCTAATAGTTTAATCTAATTGGCGAGTTTAGTTTGAATTAATTTATGCCGAAAGTACCTAATAACAATTAATTTCAGGGAATTTAGATAACACCCTAAATTTTAAAATAACTTCAGTATAAGCAGAGGTAAATCTTAGCATAGTCAGCCGTGTCAATCCATGGACTGTACATTCAATTGTTTATTTAACAAAACTAAAATAGGATATTGAGATTATTCAATTTGCTTCAGGGATAGGCGTTTCCCTGTGATGGACAGTAACTAAGGCATAATTTTTAACGTAGAAATTTTTTAAGAGGTCTATTTATCCGACTTTGTCCCTAGCGGTTCGAGTTTCAGGGAGCACTGCACCAGAAAATTAACTGTTGATGATTAAAATATATTTTAGACACTACAAAGTTGCACTTTTCAAGTGATATTTATTTTTGTCAACAAAGATTATACGTGCCAAAATACAATAACAATAAGTAAAGGTAGGTACTAAATACATTCCTCGTCTTATTGCTATCAAAAACAACGAAATGTTTTCCAACATGTTTCATGAAAATAATGTTGAAGATACAAAACTAAAAAGAGAACAAGTAGTTACTATATTGATTACTGATGATGTCATTCGAATGACAATTCTAAAAGTTGATATTAAAGCGAAAGAACTGTTCGACGTTGAAATGTCAGTGTACGAGCCAATCTGCTCCGCGTTCCTCTCTGTTTACTATTCCCCAACAACAACTGGCACTCGTAATCACTCTTAAATCGACGTAACAAGACTTACAATCCCTTGATTAATGATGCGAAAAGTTTGTCAAAAAAAGAGTCTGCAAATTTATTTATGCCAAGTTGAAAGCTCATACGCGCTTAGTAATAAGAACTATAATTGAATGAACGTTGTTAGAAGAAAGTTCGTATGTGATACAGGCCCGGTAGGCCGGTCTAAATGCGTACACGTCTTTGGCACGGCACTGGGGCAAGGACGCGTAGCGCCTATGCAGTCGGCAGATTGATTGACCGATTAATCTAACCAAGACAAGACTTGTAAAATGAAGTATACGTGGAACTCTATCTTATCTAACTTCAAAAGCCAACGTTGCGGAAGTAGATGTTCTTATTGTATTACTTTGGTTAAAACAAAAGTATAGATTAACTCTTCAACATCGTTGCTGCAGCAAGCTTATTTAGGTCACGCGTAAATCCACAGTTTAAACGCAACACGTCGATGCAATAACACAAATTGTTTCACTTGAAGTATCTTCTGTTTCTCAGATATGTAGATTTATAGCTAATACTTGAGTTAGATTTATTAGTATATTGCTATGCTGTTATGATAATAATGGATTTTCTATTTCGCTAAAGTTAAACTCTAACTTTTAATAAAAACTAATACTTATTTAAAAAAAAATATAATAAGCAATATAACCTACATAATGTAATAATAAAAGACAGAGCACAATTCATTCAAATAATACCACCATAAAAAAATAAATGTATCAGAATTCAATTCAAATTCTAAAATCATTTATTTCTCTCAAAAGGTTACAATGGTGAAGGTACAGTACATTAAATTAAATATATTACAATTATTTATGCTTCAGGATTATAAGCATTCTAGATGTCGTTATAGAGTAGACTAGAATGAGATGTTTGTGATGAGTGAACCTGATTAAGCGATCAGAATTTAGATGAGAAAGGCTCAGGAACGAATAACATTGAAACATTTACAAGTAATCCCAGTCTAATAGTACACAGAAAAAGAAAAAATATTCCTAATTCCAATTATATCAGCAATTAATTTGATGGTGGCCTGCAGTCACAGGCGAGTAAAAAAGAAGAAAGGAGCCTTTTTGCGCGCTTTCATTTTGTGTCCAATTATTACGACACTTTGAATTCATGGATGGATAATGAAAACCAGTTCCGATAACAACATATTATAATGTTTGGAAATAATTTAACAACATAATATACGCTACAAAACAAGTTAGTAGTTGACGAATAAAAAATAGAGCAGGTCTTAGAAGAAACTAATGCCATTCTTATTAAACAAACTAATCAAATTTTATACTCTAGTTTAATTTAACATTGTCGGTACAAATGTTCCGTCACTGGCACCGTCAAGACGCGGCCGATAATCTGTTATCCATCAGAGACTCTAGCCAAGATGACAATCTGAGATCGTAATTGACTAGAATCGTCTATAAAATGTATCAACCTGACATTTACTGTCGACTTCATCGTACCAGTATTAGTTAGACTGTTGAATAGACCTTTGAACATACATTTACCTATATATCACAGTTAATATTGTGTGTAAAAAATGTTTTTGATTGATTGTTAAGTAAATCTCTTAAGTATTAAGAAGTGTCTTCGTTTTGTTTTTAAGAAATGCCGAATGTTTAAGGAAATGTACAAATCCTAGAACTTGACTTTGATAAGTCTCGACAGAGAAGGAATGGCATTCAACTATAGGTCTGAAATCGTACGCCTTCGAAGGTTTGATAACACTCGTCTTCCATATAAATGTAGTTGAGGAAGTGGTGGTATAGGAAACAATACAAAGGGTCATAATGTTCCATAAAGAAAAAAGATGCTTAAAGCTGCCTCTGACGTACAGTTCATTTACCACGCTATGCTATCTATGGTTTAAATTGAGAGATTTTAATGAGTTGATCTGTGAAATCTAGTTGTCGCTGCAAGTCTTTAAAGACTTCTAAGAAATAATTACGACGAACGACGAAGAGTACTAAGAAATAATTACGACGAACGACGACCTCGGTGGCGCGACGGTAGCGCAAGCGGCTGCCGTGCAAGAGGTTGTGGGTTCGATCCCTACGCTGGTCTGGGTGTTCTTTGTGTCCGTTAATTGATGTTTGTAAAAGGTCCCCGCGACACAGGGCATGATCCCTAGTGCGGGAGTTGTCTTTTTTCAAGAAAGAAAGAATTAAACAATTACATTTGTAGCTAATTTTAGATTCGTAAATATTATCAACACGTAACACATACACAGTAAATTTATAGTTAATAGAAAAATAAAGTGTTTTTGTTTTTTTTTGTTTTGAACTGAATGTATTTTGTATATTTGCTATTTTCTAGTGTATTTGTATATTAAAAATATTTAAGTAAAACTGTGGCAGATATATTGATTTGTATAACTTGTATAATGTTATTATGATAAAGACCGTGTTTCATGATCATTAATGAACATCACTTCACTGACACACATGGCGGTGTAGGGTTGTTATATACAGTATACACAGGGTACAATGGGCTCGGTGGGCTATAACAGGATTATTACGAAATGTTTGATCGCTACCGATGTATTTTCGTGTGAGTTCGCGACCGCGCGTGCGATGCCCGCACTAACACACCCGTGACTGAAAGATACCGCGTTTATTTTGATTCGTGTCTGCTACCGAATTTGTACTAGCGAATTTTTTTGGGAACGTATGACAATATCTTGAGTTTTTCCTCTCCATCAATACACTAATTGCTATAAAACTATACTGATATTTTTAACTGATTCCACGGAAGAATGAGTTTCTCAATTTGGCTATTTTTTTTACTTCGTAACTCCGTCAATTAGGTTTAAACATATTTGAAAAAGACTCATTTATTAGAAAGAGAATACATCCTGATTGGTCCCTAAAAATTCATCAAAAAAGGTTCAGTAGTTTAGATTTTGTTTTTTCGTATCTAAAAAATATGAAATATCTATAAATCTGTAGAGTGTCAATGTTAACGAAATTGCGAATTTTATAACCATGTTTTTACTTTGGAGTCGGTTTTTAATAAGAAAATGTTTAAACTGAATGTTTTAAAGTTAGTTTTTACAGAAGCATTATGGTATTTACATTGCATTTAATTGAAGATCACAGACTTTATTATAGTGATAAAGGAAAATTTTACGGAATATATTATTATAATTCTCGAATACGTAAATAGTCGTGAGGGTCGTAAAATATTTGACAAGAACAGTAAGTACAAGTACAAGAAGGTTTTCCTTGTCAACATGCTATTTGTGATATATTTCCCTGTATTGCTAGATGACAACCTTGCTGTGGAGCATTTATGGCCTGATGAAAAAGCACATAGGTATATTTTTAGCATTTAATTTAACGACTTACTTGATGTGCTATTTTATGTTTCTACACAGTTTCTAGTTCTGTCGCTATAGGGATTAATAATAATAATAATAATAACTTTTATTTTCATAAACCAAATATACAAACAATAGTTGGTGATTGGAGCCTCCTTTTAGGCACAATTGCCTGTAGTAGGAGACTCCGCTCTTTCCAAGCTGATATAAAACTAGCTATAATAAAAATACAAGTTTTAATGTTATAACCTAAGCTTATTTAAACTAGGTAAAATTAAATATGTGTATATTGGTGTGGGTATGTGTATGTGTGTATGTGTATGTGTGTGTGTGTGTGTTATGTATTAAATAACTTTATTTTATATGTTGTAAGAGTGCTTCAGTGTCCGCGTATGTGAGAGTTTTTAACCACTGAATTACCATTTTTTTACATTCAAGTGTTTGTTTGTCATAGACGTATATGTATTTGTTCACCTTATTGTATAACTGTGATGAACGTTTTTCATATTGTTGTGCAGCGAATTGTGTTCTTGTCTGTGGAATTTCTGCTATTATGTCCTTTCGTCTTTTTGCCAGAATATTTCTATCGAATGGAATAGTCTTGTGTTTTTTTAGTACGACTGTTAAAATGTATAGTTTTCTTACCGTGAGTAGGTCACTAATCTGGTACAAATTTTCAGTTGGGTAAGTAATTTCTTTAAAATACATGATTTTTATGAGAGCACGTTGCCCTCGTTCTACATTAATAAATGTTGATTTTACAGCTCCCCCCCATATGGAAATACAGTAAACTATGATGGCTTGTGCCAGTGCAATATATATTTCATTTAGCAGATTCCTATTACCTACAGTTGTGTTTATCGTTTTCGGAACAACATGCCTCAGAGTTTTAAATAGCCAACCCAATTTCCTAATCCTGCCTGTTATATGTTCGAGATGTGAGGTCCATGTCATTCTTTGGTCCACAATAACACCTAAATACTTTGTCTCGGAGACCTTTTTGATTATAGGACATGAACAGGTTAAACTTGCAGCCCCCTCTGTACACGAGTGAATTTTAATGGCAAAGGAATCATCTGGTTGAGTGCGGTTAGTTATAGTGAAGCACATGTAGTTAGTTTTTTCCGTGTTCAATGTAAGTAAATTATTATCAAGAAAAGTAGCAATCTGTATCAGGCCTCTCTCAGCATTGAGCCTAACATCGGACCAGTTATTACCAAATGCAATCAACGCAGTGTCATCAGCATAGGAAATGATTTTTGCGTTTTTAATTTTAAGGTTACAGAGATCGTTGATGTAAACTAGGAAGAGTGTAGGTCCTAGAATACTGCCTTGAGGCACACCAAAAGATACATCTACATCTTCACTAATGCATGTTCCTATCTTAACACTTTGCTTTCTATGCGTTAAGTAATCTTTTAGCAAATTGAGTGGGGAATCTCTTATACCAATGTTTTCTAATTTAACTAACAGGGTTGGAACAGAGACGGTGTCAAAAGCTTTTTTGAGATCAAGAAAGACTGCTGCGCACTTTTTACCTTGGTCAACGTGATCTGTTATTTGCGAGCTAAGGGAAGCCACCGCGTCCTCAGTTGATAACTTTTGCCTAAAGCCAAATTGTGA
This sequence comes from Schrankia costaestrigalis, assembly GCA_905475405.1. Taxonomy (NCBI): domain Eukaryota; kingdom Metazoa; phylum Arthropoda; class Insecta; order Lepidoptera; family Erebidae; genus Schrankia; species Schrankia costaestrigalis. The sequence continues at coordinate 1,621,424 of FR997827.1, forward strand.
TGATGATATTATATTAAATTTATTGAGGTAATTTATTAGTCTTATATTAATTAACTTTTCTATCACTTTCGATAGCGCTGGCAAAACCGAAATTGGTCTGTAGTTATTGACATCGTCTCTGTTCCCTCCCTTGTGTATAGGAGTAATAATAGATTTTTTTAAAGGTGCTGGAAAAATACCTTTATTAAAACATAGGTTTACTAAATGCGTAATAATAGGTATAATTTCTTTGCCGATGTATTTGAGAAATTTAGTTGAGATGTTATCCCATCCTGGTGCACTATCCGACCTTAGGCTCATTAGAATGTCTTCTACTTCTTTAGGGTTTGTGTCAAAGAGCATAAATGAATTTGGTTGTAAAAATAAATCATTAGGTTTTGGATTAATTGATTTATTATTTTTATATTGGATATGTTGGGCTAGCTGCGATCCTATATTTACGAAATATTTATTTACAAAATTAACAGATTCTAATGCAGATGGCTTAATATTTAATAATTCTATGTTTTGATTTTTTGTCTTGTTCGAGTAAGTAACAGCTTTTATATTTTTCCAGAGTAACTTAGAGTTTGATGTTGACCTAGCAAGTAAATCCCTTTCATACTTTCTTTTTAATTTCTTTATCAGATTATTGCAATAGTTACGATATCGACAATATGTAATTTTTAAAACTTGATTAAATGGTTCAGCTCGAGTATTCTTTTGGAGTTTATTACGATTTTGTATACAGCGTAGTATTCCAGGTGTGATCCACGGTTTAATTATTCGTTTACTACAGGGAATAGCTTTTTCGATTGTATTGGCTTTAATAGCATTGATAAGTTGTTGGATAAGTTGATTGGTTAGAAAAGTGGGATCGCTACAGAGAAACAAGTCAGACAGCTTCCTCTCCTGTAGGTAGCTAAGTGCCTGTTCAAAATTAATAGTAGAACGAGTTTTATGAGGACTATCTTTATTTTTTATTTTTGAAAGAGATAACAATACAGTATAGTGGTCTGTGATGGTGGTGTTAAGTACGGCAACTACTGCAGACGTTCTTTTTTTATTTATTCTCAACATAAGATGATCCAAGCAGTTCCTTTCTCTAGTAGGGAGGACATGTCCAGGTAGAATACCGTAAGCGGAGAGCAAATTTAAGTAGTTCAGTCTGTTTCGTTGTTCATAAGGCGCTTCTAATTCTTTAGGTCTAATGTTTATATTTATGTCTCCCGTTATTATTAAATTTTTTCCCGTGGGAAGTGAATTTAAGTGTTGGCTTAAAGAGTCCATGAAGCTCTCGAGGTTAGAGTTGGATGGAGAACGATATATACATAAGATTATGTTATTTAGTACGTCTACCTGGAGGCAAGAAGCCTGAGATATTTGTATCTCGTGAACTGCCGGTTTCATCGAGTTTTTAATGTATACAACCACCCCGTCATTCTGATTAATATGTCGTGTTGTAACAAACGACTGATAGTTAGATAGTTGTGGTATTGGCTTATTAATATTTATTCTACACTCTGATAATACCAACATATCAGCTTCCGGTATGGTCGATAACATAACCAGAAGATTGTCAAAATTGCAATAAATGCTCCTTATGTTCTGTGATATAATAATAAAATCACCACTTTTAGTCTGTAAGTGATTTGAAAGATTTGTACAATCGCATTCAATCGAAGAAGCTATTTCTAGCTTGTCAATTTCTTTAACAGTTTGAAATATAGAATTCATAAAAAAATATTAATTATGTTAGATATTTTAACTCCTTTGTAGTAGTAAGGGTTTTTATCAAGTTGTACGATGGAGAACATCGAGGTAAGTAGTTTTAATATGTTATATCGTAGTAGAAGTATAAAAGATAATTTTATTCTTATTTTAAAGTAAGGTATTTTTATGTTGTGATAGTTATATTTACACAGCCCAAGCCTGCAAACATGTAATGCAAAGTTAAAAGTTATGTAGTGTTGTATTTTAGTATATAGTTTGTTATTTAAAAACATTTTAATTACGTTCTTTATAATTAATGTAATAATTATAACAATAACATATATTTGTAAGTAATAAGTGTATACAAATAATAGTATACAAATAGTGGTATTATGCTGTTGATATGCAATATAGTAATTCGAGCTTTTGTGAGTAAATGTAGTAGGTATTGTTTGTTTGTAGATACTGTTTATGTGTGTATGTGTTAAAGTATGTATGATTTTATGATATTTGTTTATGTAATATATTTTTATATAGTAAACATAGAAGTTAGTTAAAGTCTTGAGGTATATAAAATTATGAATGTAAGAATGATAACTTAATTTTAAATATTTCCTACGGTAATTACACTGTGTCAGAATAAATGTAGCACTTTGTTGAAAAGCAATTGTTAGTAATGGTGTAGATACGAACATTTTCATAGTTCTGTACATAATACGTAAGTAACAAACCCATAAAAGTCATGTCTTCCTTATTAGTTGATGAATTTGTTCTTCGCTTCTTATCATTATCGTAGGCGCTTGATCATTCTGCTTAACATATACTCTGCCATAGGCAGTCCAACAATATTTATACGATCCTGATTTTGTCAAGTCTCTGGCGAGGAAGTGCAGTCTAGAACCTTTAGGCGTCAGATGATCAGATATGAAAATGGGGGTGTCTTCCTGTATTTTAAAGCCGAGAATTTTACATGACAACCTGGTCTTTTGTTCTGTAATTTGCGCTTTTACCCTTTTATTATTATTAATAAATAATACATATGAATAATATTTAATATTTTTTTTTACTAATAACAAATGAAAGTTGAACCTCATTAGATCCAAAGAGAACCGTCAACAACGTCACAAACTTACAAACTTTACCTCTTTATAATATTAGTATAGATACTGCAGTACTCGTATGCGATAGATTTCCCACTGTAAAACAATTTCAAAGAAAATATCACTGGCATTCCTGTTACAGATATAAATAAGATACAAATTCGTAATAAACATCTGTGAGTTTTGGACAGATCTATGCGTTGGTTTATGGCTAAGAGCCAGAATTAAAAGCATACCATATTAAAAGAAAATAAAACAAATTCCATTACATTAAAATGAATATAATTAACTATTTTATTTACATTAATTAATTACAGACATTGTTTTATAACATATACTTTTGTATTTCTTTATATAATAACTTTATTGTGTTTGTATGTTACCATTGTCACGCTAAACGGTTAAAGGTGCAAGGTAAATTAAATAAATTAGTTACTCTGTGTAGTGACCGAATAAGAATTCGTAGACCACCCCATCTCATCGCATGGTTGTAGTAAAATTTGACTGATTCTGAGGGAAAGTTTAAGTTTCTCTCGTTTCTCTTTCTCTCTCAAACGTAGTGTAGGACGCCTCCCAGCTAGGTGCTAAAGGTCTCTGGGTCGGACTGGATGCGGAAGGCGCAGGACCGTGTTCTTTGGCGCGTGTTGGGAGAGTCCAGCAGTGGACTGCAAGGCTGCTAAAATTATCTCAACATAACTAAAAAAACTAATTTGCGACGCCTTCTATGTAGTACGTATTAAGTGGTATACATTATATATCATAACTCTTAAATAATTCTTTAAATATTATTCACCTCACTATAAAGTTAAAAATATTACAGGTAACCTATTAAATTAGATCTACTATAGTGACATAATTATTTCCTTATTTCGTCACCACACGGTATAAGATTACCACTGTCATTGATACTAACCTATTTAATACTGTGGCCCATATTCGGAAGCAGTAATTTCAATGCAATGTCTGATAACATCGAGACCGTCTACTCGCACAGCTAGTACACCGCACACAGCAGGTTTGCCGCAACATTTGACTGGGATCACTTCTGTGTAGCCATAGTTGTCTGTACTGTACGCTAGGACGTCGCCTAAGTAAAGGTATGCGTATCTGGGAATAAGAAAAATTACATTATATACATTCAACATGTCGCCTGCCCCGCACTAGTAGTACCAATAGTAAAATGATGTGAATTAATATCATGTTATAATACAATGGATGGAACACTAGTATTTCAAAAGTATATAACCGTGTTCAGCGTGTTATGGTCGTTTTGTATGTATAGCTTATTCTGTACTCTTGGTGCGACACTGACTTATGACATTTTTAGTGTTCAGCAGTTTTGGAATTTAAAATGTGTTTAGCGACTTTTGGGGCTGACTGTACGTCCCGAATGACTTTATTTAATGACCAAGTACAGGACACAAGACTCATCCTAAAACTACAAAATTGCGTCACATTTAACCTTGGCATTTAATCCTTTGGCAACAAGGTATGAATATGCTTTATTATTCTAAGGTTTCCTAAAGTCTAGAAAGGGAAATACATTAAAATAAATCGGCAGTAAGTCTTCACTTGGTCATACGATTTTTCTATGTGTGTATGTTTTTTGTACATGTAAACATCGGATATATAATCATAGTGTAGGATCCATAACAACGAGCCCGTGCAGCCACAGGGACTGCTATGTCACCAAACAGTCTGCTTAATATTTTTGTAGTAGGTATATATGAACAGGCAGACAGTTGCCGAGGCTCCGATCAAATATTTTAAGCAAAATCAATGGGTTTTAAGACTCCTGTGCCTAACTACGAGTATGAGAAGTATCTTTAACAGCTTAAGCTAATACTATATTCAAATCTTACCCAATATCTTCACAGGCATCCAAGCCCAAGGGATCTTCTGGTGGTTCACTAATCACCGAGAAGAAAATACAGTCTGAAGTTTTATTGTTGCATTTACTAGAATATCGACATCGACCCAAATGTGCCAAGCGTGATATATCGTCGTCTTTCAGTTGAAACGCTAAAACATATTTATGACATTTTATGTAAAACATACCTGTACCAAAATTGATAATTAGTATTAGCGAGAGATAGGCTTATAGCTACTTGAGCTTACAGAAAGGCTTACTATGGTTAGAAAGCCATTACCCCTGGATTATGATCATCATTAGTCAAAAGACTGTTGGACTTGGGCCTCCTGTAAGTGTTTCTATAGCGTACTATGACTTACTGGGACCTTTCATGTCGCTTCAACTTAGTAGTAACTTAATAAATTCAACAAAAACTTACTTTTCTTAAAATTAAAATAGCATTTGTCCATATGATGTTTAGGCTTAGGCATACTGCTTGGTGTCTCTAGATCCGCTCCAGATCTTCCAAGGAAGCTATAAGCCACGTATATTCTCTGTACAAGAGGATTAAACATGGCATCACACTCCTCGTTTAATGCCAACCAAAGTATTGTTATATCAAGGGTTCCGTGTTCTTCTTTCAAAGGCGTCTCTATTTGATCCTGAATATAAGTAATGAAACTTAAAATACAATTTATTCGTTATGTCATATAGTTAACAGTTGGTGAATATTCAGCTAGTACTTAGACAAGTGCGGTCAAGCCGGCAAAATCCTGTCGACGCGATGGGCTAAACCCATTGTATGATCACAAAAAGCCTGAATATAGCTTACGAACGGATCGTGAATTATTCCCATTTTTCGTCAAATTCGATAAGCTTCATTTTTGCATAGTTTTTATTAAAAAGTAACAAGACGGTGACGGACAAAATATTACAAACAGACAACGCGCCGTCATAATTATGTGTACCTGAATGATTTTCAATTTTTTAATACTTAATTTTAAATTTTACATTCCTTTGTCTAGCGGCGTGTTGGTAGTTCAATACTCCGCCTTTTTAGGGGTCCGTTTCTACGTTGGAATACTTATGAGTTGGTAAATTGATAATTTAAATTATCTGTTACGGATCACGTTATATTTTTTCATTGAACTAACGTTTTTGTAAAACTTACCTTTTGTATTTCCTCTGGCTTGCTTTTATTATTTAGACCTCCACGATTTCCTCCTGTAATATATTTAGTTAATACCACGTCAATATGCTGAGCTGGTGACCTTTTCTGACAAACCTACACATGGGTACCTAGTTGCTGCACTTTTATTTTTTGTTAGTTTTAACTTTATCAATGTTGATTGTACTGAAGTGTTGCTATGCCAGAATAAATAGTTTTTCTTTCTTTCTTTCAATCCAATTAAAGTTTGGGTTATTTTTTTGGGCTTGGTATGTGCATTCGCTGATGATGATGATACTACTTACTTACCAGAAAACTTTAACACATGCTAAGTTTTGAAAATTATTGAGCAAAGTAAATTCTCAATATACTTCAAATACGAGGCAGGTCTACGCTTGAGCTCGAGCAAAAAGGGTATGTCCGACTTCTCTAAATCGGTCCCATAGACTATTCATTTTAACAATATTAGTTAATAAAGGGTTAAAAGAAGTAGTTTCATAATATCATCGTGAACACCTAACACGCGGTTTTTTTAACTTAAAAACTTTTTGTAGTTTATATCAATGAGCTCTGTATATAGGTACTTACTCAGATGACGAAGACTGGGTATTTCACCGTTTTTATACAACTGAAAAATGTTAAATGAATTGCATTTAATTATATTCTGTATAAATATACATATTTTTGACACATTCACACAACGCCATCTAGTCCCAAACTAAGCAAAGCTTGTACTATGGGTACTAGACAACGGATAAAGATACTTAAATACTTTTTTTCTAAATACATACTTACATATTATACATAGAAAACACCCAGACCAATGCAACCAATCATGTTCATGCACACAAAGATTTGCATTGAACGGGAATCGAACCAGAGACCTCTGCGTAGCAGTCATGTTATATAACCACTACGCCACAGAGGTCGTCAATGTATGTTGATATCTTATCGCAATCACTCATGAAGCAGTCGAGTAATATAGCTTTACGTTAAAAACTAGTAGGAAGCAATGGGGCATCATATTGTGTTATTAATGTGACGTTCAAATAAAAAAAACACAACTTTACTCACCAGGGTAGCAACGCTGGACTGTGTTTGAGACACCTTGTCCTGTAACAATTACAATTTAATTATATAAATAATAATAATTCTCATACATTCACACAACGCCCTCTAGTCCCAAACTAAGCTGAGCTTGTACTATGGGTACTAGACAAAGGATAAACATACATAAATACTTTTTTTTGTAAATACATACATAGAAAACACCCAGACAAATGCAAATAATCATGTTTATGCACACAAAGATTTGCATTAAGCGGGAATCGAATCGGAGACCTCTGCGTAGCAGTCGTGTTATATTATAATCACTACGCTACAGAAGTCGTCGAATTACAAACAATTTACGATATTACTTACTACTGCACACTTTTTTACTTTATGATTTAGTTAGTGTTTCAAGTAGGTACATTATTTTTTCTTCATATTCTCAGAGTTGACGAGGATTTAATTTTTTGTCGCCACGCATTTAATTTTTAAGACATAATTGTAAAAATAGGTTAGCTTAGGTTAGCATTTTTCAAAAAAAACATTTAAACGACCTGAATGCTGAAATTAACTCATGTGCTTTTCTTACCGTCAATAAGGTATAAAAGGTACTTACGGCATCGGTCTTGGGTAATCTTGTAACATTATGTATGTTCCGTTGCTAGAAAATTATAAAGCCTTCATTAATAACAACTCTTAAAATATGGCGTTGCATGCGTTTAATAAGAGCATAAGGAATAATATTAACCAAAACGACTGCGGGACCACTACATGTCTTTTTCGTGTGTGATACTTATCATAATGTCCCACTGCAGGGACGGGCCTCCTCCCGTGACGGAGGGTTACTTGGCCGACTAATACCACGCTGGCCAGACGGATTGGTATAGGGTTTGATTTCAAGTTTTCCTTCTTTTTATTTCGTAAAGCTAATATTCACGGATAGTCCCTTAGTCGGTTTTTACGACATCCATGGGATGAGATGGGGTGGTGACATGTGTGATACTCACGTAAGTATTTTCCATAGCATGCTTCATATCCTCAGATGTCTTAATATTTGCTACCTGAAAATAAAAGACTCCGTACTATTTATTTGATTTTATTTTTACTAAAAAGATACACAGTATTTAACAGAGCAAAATCTAGAGCTGGAACTCGAGACTGGGTTGGGTATCTAGTTAGTTCAGGGTATAAACGCCCCAAACGGCTTGAACCGCTTATTCTACTTATTTCGATAAATAATAGCTAGCTTTTTGTAATCATGTGGAGGTCGCGGTGACGTAGCAGCACCACGCCTCCAACGAAAAGTAAGGATCCTCCGACCTTGTTCGTTGGACGTTGTATATATGTGTGGAATCACTGTGCGAATCTTGATATCGCGATTCAGGACGTAGTGGCGACATCTATTAATTGTGGGGGGTACTGAGATAGTGTAGGTGTTTGCTTGAGTAATTGTTTGAGATCACCTTATTGTAATCGTTTTTCTGTCATGTTCTTGCTTCCTCATCATTGAGAAGCGTACAGTACATGTGTTAGAAGACTTGTGTCAGTAGACCTGACTTTCTATCTTAAGTATACTTTTAACTCAGTAGGGTTGCTCTCGTAAATATATTAGTTTGAAATCTCAAGTCAATCTCAGTCAACTTCAAATGTCACTTATGTCAAATTTGACACTTTATTAACCAATGAGACAGCGTCAAACGCTGATTATAATCTGTAGAGTTATCACTTTGAAGTAATCGAAATGTAATTATAATACATACATTTAAAAAGAAAAAAAGAAAAACATTTATTGGCCATAAAGCACACACATAACATACACAAAACATAAAAATACATAGCGAAAAAAAAAAACAAAGTCTAAATGGCCAATAGGGCTCTGCCTCAGCTGTTATGCTGGTACGGCATATAAGTATATTTATATAAAAATAAGTCGGGTTTTCCTTCCTGACGCTATAAGTCCAGAACGCACGAACCGATATCCATGGTTTTGCATTCGTTGGAAAGGTCTCGGACTCCGTGAGGCTTATAGCAAAGAAAATTCAGGAAAAATGTTGAAGAAAAGCGGGAAAATAATGCCCGTGCGAAGCCGGGACAGGCCGCTAGTATATTTATATATATTTACGAGAATTGGCCTTTAGATATAAACATTATAATACAATTCTTACCACTTCGTTAACTAGTATTTCATCCTTTTCTTTATCCTGAAAATTTTGAAATAAAAATGTATTATATTTACATCTCATGAATGTCCTACTGCAAGGTCAGGCCTCTTCTAATGTCAAAAAGAAAATTGGCACGCTGGTCAGACGGATTGATATTGTATTTTTCTTTTCCTTAGCAAATAAATATTATACTTTATTATTTTTTAATATTCTTATTCTTAGGTACTAATGTATTTCCAGCGGGAATGGGTACCTATTAGCTGATTTGATAAATTGGTAAGCAAAGTAGTAGTACCTACTTCAAGCGTTTTTTACAATTGTTTTTGAGTGATGACATAGTGGTGACATTATTGTGTTCTTAGTCAATCACTACACAACATCATCATTATATCAGCCAATAAAATATATAAAATAAAATAAGCCTCCTCTAAATATTCCCATCTTGCACACAAACAAGTAGACTATTTATTTATATTATTTTTAGTAGTTATCTACTATACGCGCGTCGTTATCATCTGAGTGCTCCAAAAAGAGATAGAAGATATTATATAAGAATAGAATAACTGTAAGCGCAAGCGAGATAGATATAGAGAAATATGGCCTTAACACTCAGATGATAACGCGATCAATAGTGTAATAAAAAATCAATTGAAATAAAAAAAATCTCTTGTTTTACAATGTTCTACTTACATTGGTTATAGGAACTATAGATTTTTCTCTGTGCCGCCGAGGTTGAGAGGCTGGAAACTGAAATTGAAAACCTTTTAGAATTGTTTTCTTTATATTTATACGTGCACTAAGTATAATAACAGTTACAAACCCAATAAAGTAAAGTAGAACAATCAAAATACAATTAAGTACTCATTCAAATTTAAGAAACGATAAAATAGTTGACTTTGTAATCTAATCCCATGTTAGAAATCTAAAGCTCTGTCCGTCCCAACATTATGCTTAAATCTTTCAAATAGATAAAGTGATTCAAGAGGAAAGTTTAGATATACAGATTGTCCCAAAACTCGACGTCAACCCGAAACCGAGTGATAAGGCAAGTGACGCTAGTTTTTAGAAAAATAAAATAAATCTAAGCTGCATTGTTTTAAAGTTATAGGCATTTGAAAAAATAACGCAAAATTCCACAGCCTGTGACAGTCTTTTCAGTCCTATTGCCACAAATCTTAACATTTTCCAACTTTTTTTTGCTGTATTACCCTGAAAATTGTCTCTTTAAACTCTAACAAATAATTTAAAACCAGCTGGTTCTAGTTTTCATATCAATAGGACTTATTTCTTAAAATAAAATTTATAATGAAAAAATGCTTAGTTTTAACTGACTGTAGTGAAAAACACATCCTTAACATTCTTGCGAATCATACTTACATCATAAGACGGTACTTCCGTTTTTGCGTTCAGAGTAGGCACACGTGTTGGGGTTCTGTCCCAATGCTGCAAGACTGACCCCGTCTGCTAAACATACAACAGTCAAAAAAAACATTCTAGGTATTATGTTAAGGATATTATAATAATATTTATATGTAAAAAATATTATCTACCCTAAAAACTTTCAAGCAGGTGACAAAATTTGCCACTCAACTTTTAAAAAGCCTCAGCATGGCCATAATTATAAAACTGTTCCAAAAATAAAATAAGTATTCTTACTCTCATGTCCAGTAAAGATTGTTCCAGACATTTATGAGCCTTGACCCTCGGCACGTTAGTACAATTATCAGCCTCGCTGTTAGGGGATACTGGTTTTACATCTTGAGATAGTCTATTTGAGTTCAAAGTCTGCAAAACGACCACAAACTTAAAAAGCAATTAACGAATTATCGGGATATTTACCATGTTTGTAGTTGTTGAGTTTCCGATATTTCGACGCTGTTACAAGCGCCATGATCACGGAGGCGCATGTAACAGCGTCGAAATATCGGAAACTTAACAACTACAAACATGGTAAATATCCCGATACTTCGTTAATTAGTAGTGAATGTGACCATGACAGTTTAAATAATTATATTAAAAAGCAATATTCAGAAAAAACAGTAATAGCTGAAAAAATAAGACGTAAACTAAAATCAAAACATAACAGGGCAACAACAAGATAGAACCTTATGCTTCTCAAGGCATTAGAAAGTAATATTACGTGCAAGTGACCTCGGTCTACCAATACCAAACTCACGGAAGGTATAGGTATTCACATTCCGGCAAGTCGCTTCCTTTAGTCGAATTTATGACACCGCAGGATGAAATTAGTTAGAGACATATCATAACTCATACAATACAAAGAAAAAAAAATCCGTTGTCATCATATCAGACAAAAGACTCGTTTCGACCCTTCTGACCCTTCAATAATGCCAAAAACATAAAAATGTTTCTCTTATTCCGTATAACATATAGGTTATTAGATGTAAATGCGATTGTACTTACTTCAGCAATAGTGCTATTGATGACAGGGATTAATTTCGCATCAGTGCGCAGCATATACCACAGGTCGACGACGCCTATTTCATCTCCCGTATCCAACGTATCATTGCTCGATTTGTTTTGTTTACGTGCTGTTAACATTTGGGGTCCTGCTTTCTATATAATCAAAGAATTTTTATTATTACTTTATAGTTAAATAACATTTTGTAACCAAACAATAGCATCTTCGGACCGGGCAAAATTCTACATGGAGGTTCAGCGAAAAAATTCGAATTAACCAGCAGCAACTATCTTGAATGACAAAACTGATGCTATCTGCCAAAAAAGATTTCAATACAAAAACTTATAGATTTTTTTGTTGCGAAATAGTGTCTAGTAGACCAAGTAAGATACTTGGTGGTACAATCTAGAATTGTAAAACTGATTCTTTCTGCGAAAAGTTGATTCAACAATTTGATTTGCCAAAACTTTGATGATTAAATCTTCAAGTTTTATCATTACCCACAACTTGAACATGGTAAAGCTTACTACTAAGATAAATAAATAAATGACTTACTAGTACAAGTGAGACATCAACACGTCCATTTACATGTAGCAAGGCATCACGCAGTGGCAGTACACAAGTCGCAAATGATTTCTCCTGATTATCCATGTCGCTTATTACTATGGTCATCTCCTCCTATAAATGTTTTTTTACATAACTAATATCGAAATATAGCTACATATTTCAAAAAACTACATAGGCAAGTGAAGTAGAGTTGACGACCTCGGTAGCGCGACGGTAGCGCAAGCTGCTGCCGTGCACGAAGTTGTGGGTTCGATCCCCACGCAGGACAATAATTTGTGAGATCCACAAACTATTGTTCTGAGTCTGGGTGTTCTTTATGTCCGTTAATTGATGTTTGTAAAAAGTCCCCCCGGTACAGGGCATGATCCCTAGTGCGGGAGTTGTCTTTTTTTTTAAACAAGTATGTTGAGATGTAAATTTTAACTCCGCGATGTTACCGGCATAATAGTTTAAGCTAAGAATATTTGTGAAAATGTCCCATTGCTAGCATAGAAAGGTTGATCTCCAATGATAAATACTCCAAAAATAGGTCTGCTTATACTACGTTGAGTCCTTGTGAATGGGTTTGTTCCATGTTATCCTCCTCATGAAAGGAAGACATTCTGTGCTCATAGTCCATAATCCCATGGATAAAATTGACAATGCGCCATAAAATTGACATTTACGCGTTTATAAAATAAACATAGTAAGTATCATTTAACTTACTTGTTTCATATAATTAAGAAAATCATCTGTCAATCTCGTATCATAATCCGTTGAAAAGTCGAAAAACATCACTCTTTCAGCTTGCATTCGAGCCATCGATAGATTTTGATCATAAAACTTCCAAGTTAAGATCAGAGACTTCTTAGTGGAGCTTAAAACTGCCTGAATTATTAAAAAAATATCATTATTAATGGCAAAGTTCAACTAATGCACTTTTACTCATATTTTCAGAGAAACAAATTCTGCTTATTATTTTACAACACTGACTTTTAGGACATGATCAACAAAGATTGTTTTTTGCAAAAACACCAATCTTGATACTCCCTATGCGACTTAGGAGTCGAAAGAATTATAATGTTATTCGAAAGAAAAAGTTGAAGAGAAAAACCAATTAAGTATGCTAAGGGGAACAAAAACAAAGGTACGAACCTCATCAGATAATATCATTGTACCAATGTGGAATGTAAAAATACATCGAGGGGTCTCGTTCATTGTGTGCATAGCCTTGCCCGGCTTCAATATGTGTTCATGTTCGTCCCAACTTGTATCCTCTTTATTACGCATTGGCCTTTGGGTATCCTGTTTAATATTAAATAGCATATGAGTTGACGTTGTAGGGCGTAATCTCTGGATCTACAGAACCGATTTTAAAAATTCTTTCTGTGTTGAATAGTCCATTTATCGGGGAGTATCATAGGTTAAATAGTATCACGCTATGACTAATAGGAGTGGAGCAGTAATGAAATATGTTTAAAAAAGTGACGGTTTTTTCGCGGCCTAACTAAGTGGGCACGGGTCAGCTAGTATTCTATAAACGGGACTTTAACGCGGCATGATAATTATACCATTTTTCAGATCTTATGGGTACGGTGACGTTTAGTATTCGTCATTACTAGAGATGTAGTAACACTAAAATCGTTTTTAAAAATACCGATTATATATCTAACCGATATAATTTACAAACAAGAATAAATCGATTATGGGTACAAAATAAAAAAACTTTATTTTTTCAAAAATAAATTAATTATGACGAATCAAGTGATTCATCTGATGAATTACTTGATTCGTCACTGACATGAATAATTAACTTAAAATCGTCTGAATTAATATTAATAATGAAAGGATTCCAGTCTCCTCCACCTGTACAGCCTCCAAACATGCAAGGTATAATTCGGAAAACCTGTACTATTATGTTTTAGCCGTCTAAAAAGACGAACAAAATACTTTCGCACTCCAATACACCAATGTGTCTTATCCACCAACACGATACCAAACCAAGATACCATTCCATATAATTTCACAAAAACTTATATTTATAAGAATTTTGAAATGTAATTAAGGAATATTTAAAAAAAAAATTAATCGATTAATCAATTTAATAAAAAAAAAAACGATTTTAACAATTTTATTGTGTCAATCTCTATTGAGATTCGTTCCGAGTCGCGCATACGATTTTAAAATTTATATGTTTATATTTTACATAATAAGGTTGAAGATGGGATATAAACGAAATATTTCATATAATTTTATTAAATAATCACGTCTAAATAATATTTTTATTTTTCTATCAGTTCGGGTGCATAAATTGATAGCTTTTATTTTGAATTTCTACAAAAGTAAACTAAGTAACACGGAAAAGATGAAATGTCACCGTACCGTTCCTGTCTGTTAATAACTATACCTATATTTTTGCTTGACCTTTCGCAAGAGGTTGCACTGGCCGTAGTCGCAAGCAGTCAGCTTGTGACTACGACCAGTAATATTTATAATAATATAAAACAGGATAGTTATGACCCTAATATTTAAAAAGTCTTCTTTTAAACAATGATTGTTCATGAATATTCGAACATGCACATCAGTTTATAAGCAGAAATTAATGATTGATTACCAATACGTTCACAGATTATTCAAATGCTTGTCAACAGTGCGTTGATTATGGATTTACTTTTCTACCCTTTCTGCCATTTGCCAGACAAAGAATAAATATACTTTTAGAAATATGCTTTTAGAAGATAGATAAATTTCTAGAGACTCGAAGTAAGGTCAAAAGTTTTATTGAAGCTAACGTTTAACTATATGGAACCTCCAAAAAAACATGATGAGAATAATACCTCTGGTATAGGTTTTTTATGAAGACCCTTGTAATACTCCAATTCAGCAGTGACGGTTTTCAGTTTATCCTTTAAATCTGTTACAGATGTATCTGAATTTTTACTGTAAAGTGATAAAAAAGTATGTTTAAGTCGGGATTTGGAATGATTTAAAACTGCAAATCATTATAATTGCAAAATGAATATCATGGAATTGATAAATAAATGGAAATTATTAATTGTACATCAAAGAAGTAACTGGTTACGTAGTATTAGTAAAGAATTTCGCTGGAAGAAAAAATCTTCTTTGTACCTACCTAACTAGTTATATTTCGTAGCAAGAAAAAAAATCTTCACACGTAACTGATTACATAACTTGGTTACGTTAACTTTGGTTTCGTAGGCGGCCGAAGGGTGTTTTTGATGTGAATTTAGATTATTTTTCGATAGAAATGTTTTATTTCTGATGCGCTTTTAAATACCACCCATTGATAAATAGTTATTACTACACTAACCTGATACCGCCTATCGATTTTCTGGTATTATTTCCTTTAGTTGATGCTGAAAAAAAAATATATCTTAATTATGATATGCCTTCATATTTTTAGAACTTTTCAGCAGTTATCTCTCTTGTCTACCTTCTCTACCTACCTAAATTTAGTATTATTATTTAGAATAAGTATTTTAGAGCACGGTTATACCGTAGGTATATCAAAATTCGTATTATTAAACATCAAATTGATTTATAGATATTTGACTACTTAGCCCACTAAAAGTTACAATACATATTTTCTTTTCCAATTCAACGAACTGCTGGTCTTTCAAAAGAATATGCTTATAGAACAAAATGTATGTATTTACTGATATCGTCCTTGGTATACATTGTGTCCTGTTTTATTATGTCCGTAGTGTTTAGTCTCTCAGGTTTCATTGGAGGGATCAATAAATTATATGACTGGTCAAACTCCTTGGCTTCCTCTAGTTTTCTTACATTCTGAATTTCATCTTCTTGGACGACTGAGATCATAAAGTAAGATAAAATTAGTTTCGATAAAAACCAAACCTATTCTATACATCTAAGAAATCACTACTGGTAAACAGGGGTTACTTTAATTGTCGTGGGGTAACATTGATTACTCAATTTTCTTTAATAATTTATTATAGAAGTGTTATTTTCATGCAAATGACGCACGCCATACATGTGACAGTCCTGATAAGGGCTAATAAGTACTATAAATCGGTCATCCTTCTCTTAGCACATTCAGAGATAAATGACTGATCAATGTAGCCCCTGCTTATTAAAGTAACCCCATTCTACGGTACATATATGAAATGACTTTTTGAATAACTAAAATATATTTATTGGCATATGAATAGTTAAAAAAATTGTAATGATGTATTTACCTTTATTTCTTAATTCAACAGATGTGCCTTTATTTTTTAATTCAACTGATAAATTCTTCATTTTCTGTTGGTTTACATCCGAACATGGTATGATTTTAAAACAAAGAGTACCATCTTTGTTTCGATATGTAGTAACATTACGCTGTGTTGATTTTAAGCAACTACAGACATTTTCAACAACAAATGTTTCTGGTGGAAAACATAAAAGCTCATTTTATTGGACTGCTAATTATAATTTCTCATAATGCAATATGTTGTGATTTTCTTCATCGAAATGTTATTGTAAAGGAACTAAACCTCTGGTTTATATAGAAATTTCTTACCATATGATCCCATTGCTGTTTGAGTGGCTCTATCACTATTTTTTTTCACAGATTCTATATTGATAGTCTGGTGACATTTACTAGGAGTTGATGGATCTGTATCTCGTAAAATATAAGTATTAATACTTTCTGTCTTATTAATCACTTGATTGGTATTATATAGTGAATTAACTTGAGAAGTCACCGAACCAGCCCGACCATCAGTAATTGTGGATGCGTTTTTCTTATTATTTCCTTTTGCCATTTTACATGTTTCGAACGCATCCCATGCTTTAAAGTCTTTACTAACAAAAGAGCTCTGTGTATCTTTATCTCGCTTACATTGACTAGTTGTTGTAAGAGGTTTTTGTATAAGTATTTCTTGCTCAATTATTTCTTCGTTTACACTTGTGGCTCTAATAAAATTTTAAATAATATTAAAACGATTAAAAAGTTTTAATAATGTGCTAGTTTAAAAATTACTTGTAGATGTAAATTGTATAAGTACCTTACAAATATAGCCTACATTTTTGTTTTGTTTAAGGATTTTTTTTATGTAACTCTAGTCATATTTCAGTAAGACTTCACGTAGAGCTAAACTACATTAATATATAAAGTTAAGTAATTATCTCTAATAATTAGAGATAACTATTATTGTCGTTGTCTTAGAATGACAATGGGCAAACTACCTTTTATTATTGTCCATTAGCGTTGATGAGTCACTGCATTCTAATCGCGAATAAACTATAGTAATACAACAAACTAACACTAATTAACTATTTGCCTTAAAACAAATTGTTTGTTAAGATTCTATGCATTGAAAATAACTCACAGTTCTCTTTGGAGTGTTTTATTACCACAGATGCAACAACTTTTTTTCGGAGCATTGCTTGATAACGTTAAAGGTATTTTGTTTATTTGCTGATCATTATACAAATTTTTAGGCCTTTGAACGTCTTCTTCGGCGCTGATAATTTTTTCTTCAAATTTTGAATTTACATTACCGATGTCCTTTCCAACTTTATTGGGTTCAGGCTGAAAAAGTACTAATTTTATTGGTTTACTGTACTCATCCTAAAGACTAAAAGTATTTTTTTTCTAAACAAACACAAAATTAAGTTTCTTCTTACAAAACAAAAGTTTGTATACCTGACAACTTGGTCCGGGCAGGCAATTTTGTTGAAATGCCAAAGATAACCGGAGCCAGCCAGTCGAAACAGCGCTTGAAGTTCCTCGCTTTCATATTGGGGATGAGAGGAAAAATTTCAGTGCTGACTTTCCTAAACCACTAAGTTAACTAAAAACCAACAGTTTTTTGCCTTACAAGCGAAGAAGCTGGACGTCATTTTAGCTTGTCTCTACCATTTTCAGACTAGGCCGTAATAAATCATTTTGAGAAAAAAAAAATCTCTTCCTAGTCGCCAATATCGGCGAGCCCATCTTACTGTCAATATTATGCCTTGACCAGAGGTCTGAATATCAAGCCATGCGAAGGCGTTACATTCTTACTTTTTAATCACTACGTCATTGTGTAATGGGATGGTCAGGGCTTCCAACAGCCAGAATCCTTGAGTCAACAACGGCAAATGCTATTAACTTATTTTTTTAAATTAAATCTAAAGCATTTTACAATTTTAACCTGCTTTGTAATTATTTTTTTCCGTATTATCATAGAGCATTTATTTAATTCATACCTTGAACATTTTAACGGGGTCTTGCAATTGTTGTCCAGCAGCCATCTTTACCTGTTCATCGTTGATATTAGTACTAATCCTCGGCAAAAATATTGTACCCTTAAAAACATTAGTACATTAAGTGTTTCATTTCGATTTATATTACTGTAATTTTAATTAAAAATCTAGAGTTACTTACATCGAGAGCATTTGACGTATCTTGAAATTTACTAGTTCCGGGTAAACAGAAATTATTCATATTTTCTGAATTGTAGTTACTTTTGTCAATCTGCTTCATTTTTATGTTACCTATTGTTTCGGTTCCACAACTTTGGTCTTTTTGCTGTAAATTTTCAGGTGTATTTAGATTTTCTTGTTCTTCTAATTGTTTATTTTCATTTTGACTACAAATATCAGCTTGTTCGTCATGATGACGAGCGCCGATATCATAAATATATTCTCTATTAAGATTAAGATAAGGCAAATCCAGATTGCGCTTTAAATTTTCTTGATCATCATTTATATTTGTAACTTCTTGCTTACTGCTTGATTTTTTATGTTTATCTTCGTTTAAATAATGTTGATGTAAACATTTAAATTTTTGCATGAATGATGAATCTTTGAGGCTGTAAGTATCTGGAAGCCCAATTGTTTCGATCGTTTCTTTATACTGATTACTATATTGTTGCTCTGGGGTGTTATTAGGACATTTCAATTCAACACTCCAACTGTTATTAGTTTTAACATCACTTATTGTGGGTTGTATGGTGTGCTTTAAGTCTTCAAAAGACTTTTCTTGATGTCTACCAATATTTTGTGCACATTTCTGTCTTTTATCCTCAGCCGCATAGTTTGTATTTGTAAATGCATCATTTGGCTCAGAAACATCAACTGCACAATTAGTCGTAAGATTTTCAGACTTTTTGTTATAACTGGTTTGGTCAGGGAAGTCGCGAAAACTACAAGAACATGTTTCTTGTTTTAAAGCGTTTATTGAATTCTTTATAATGATATTAGTGGGATAACTGTCTACCATATTACTGTTGATACATGCCATGCACAAGTTGTCTTCAACCCTTTTGCTTTTATCAGAACAGTTATCGTTAGACCAAGTTTTCTGGATTTCTTTTTTACTTATGCTGTTATAATTAATCTTATTAGTAACTTCGCCATCAGTTTTTGTATCTTTGAATCTGAAGTCATTATTTTCTGGTACTCTCTGATTATTAAGAGGCTTTTCATTATTTTTATTTGCCTCTGTTTCGCCAGCAATATTTTTACCATAGACGTCAGTAATAGTAATACTGTGAGTATCATTATCGCTTTGAATAGTAATACTATTTGTACTTTCTATGCGTGTCTTGTTAAATAAAACTTTTTTATTGATCTCACTGTTAGGTGAACTAGGACTATTTTTTAAATTACTATTATTAGGGTCTACTGCAAAACCAGGTGTACTTGAATAAATAATACTTTTTACGCTAACTATCTCAATTGAAGCTTCGTTTAGACTAGATTCAGATTTTGTAGCTAAACCTGTTGGTTTCTCATTAAATTTGATGATTGTTTGTTCAGTTTGATTATCCGTACGAACATTTTTTATAATTGCTCGTTTAGTTAGAGGTTCAATTTCATCAGGAGAATTTTTATTTATATTAACTTCATCAGGAAAATAATTATTTACATTGACTTCATCAGGTGAATTTTTATTAATATTAACTTCTTTAGGAGATTTTTTATTAATCTTATCAAGTTTAGGTTCTGGTAGCTCTACGTTTGACCCACACTTAGTTTTAGTTGTCAGGGGCTGATAACTATCAGTTAAATCAACATTTTTCTGGTTATTTTCCAGATTGGTAGAATATGCATTTTCATCTACATCTCTTTTCATTGTTTCAGATTGGTTACAAAAAAAGCCACAGTTAAAGCAACCACTTTTCTTATTTAATTCTTTAGAGTCTATAGATTTTTTATTAATAAATATATTTTGTTTTTTTATTCCTTTACGTTTATCTTGTGTAATGCCGTCTAAACCTTGTATATTGTTACAAATCTCAATTTCATTAACACTAGTACTTGCTTGATTACGAGGTAGAGCAGTACAAGTATCCTAGAATAGAGGTAAGAGTAGAGTACATCGATTACACCTTAATCAGTTAAACAATTCTAAAATAGATCATGAGTTCTCATCTGAACTTGCATAAACTTAAATTAAGTTTGCTTTGTTAAATACTGTTAAATATAGTAATTAGTTCATATTAATTGTTAAAAAATTGCATAACTAACTAAATGACTATATCGAGCTTGATCAAAACCGCGATTACAGTCCACAAGTAAGTAAGGCCCACGGATGGCAATAAAAAATTACCTCACTCCTTCGGCATCATCTTCCCGGTCTGATGAAATGCTTTTACACACTATGTTTAAACGACCTGACCCCTATTATGAGTCCGGACCCGTGCTCCACCTAGGTTCTCCACCTGGGTGAAGCACGGCACCTTACTGGGTCCCGTGCTCCAACTGATGATAAGTACAGTCAAGTAATTAAGAAAAATACACAATATAGGTAATCAATAGGATTTAATTTAACACATTTTTTCTAAAAAAAAGGGGGAACGAAATTTCATTGTGAATCAATTGCTTTTGCGCATTTAAAATAAAAAAGTCTTTTTCGCAGTATCCTTTGCGTCGTTTCGTTACCGATGAGCCTAAAGAATCTGTATTTTGCGATATTACTGTTAACAGTTTATTCAAAGTAACAAAAGGTTTTTTGAACTCTTTATTATGCTTGAAGTTTTAACTCATTGGTAAGGTGCCTCTAGTTGAATACTCATCTACATTTTTACTCGGTTCTCTATTTTGTCTCATAATTTTTTTATCCATAATCTAAGGTGTCATAACATTTTGTGTCCGAATCATCATGTGTGCGAATGGTAGCTAGCCCTAAATTCATGTCTTATAAATAACACTTGTCCGAAAACCTAAATCCCTAAACATAACATAACCTAATTTTTTTTGCTATAACCATCACAATCTATAATATTTAAAAAGCATAAATACTATATTTTTTTTACATAAAAAAAATGTTTCTGGCACTCGCCGGCCGCTGCCGCGGCACGCTCGCTTCGCTCGCTCGGCTCGTGCGCGTTGTGGTCACCATACTAACCTAACCTAACCAACTGTTTCTGACTTTTGCCCTAATATTTTTTTTAGGACATGTCACTTTATAGCAAGATAAAATAGGATATGTAATAATTATAGAACCCCATTTTATGACACACAAGTATTATAGGTAAAGACGATTAGGTAATATACGATTTCGTATACGCGAACATTATGGAAAGTGATGATTATAGTAAACTTGTTTGGGATTATGATTTTCGGACGATCGATATTCGGAGAAGAAAGGGACTACCTTTTTACTCATATAATTTTTTTCAAAATATTGCATAAATTCCCTCATCTTCGCATTTTGAAAAATATTACTTTTTTGACAAAATATATTGCCATCCTTCTGCAATACGATCATGGGGCACTAGAGGTAGGTTGGTACATAGTCGTACAATGCGTGTGTAAATTTTGGTTTTGATGCCAAGATTGTAACACCTTTTTATTAAACCAAACTGAACCGAAACTGGTACGAAAAATTTAGTTTTCGTTATTTTATGCACTAAAAAGGATTGTATATAGGTATAAGGCCAGGCGCGCACTACGAGTTTTTCGCCGCGCGGCAGAAAAGCGCAACGCTATAATGTCGCACTGTAATTGTATTGCGCGCACTTGACGGCAGAGCCACCGCAGCCCACCAGTATTACTGTGCGACATTATACCGCTGCGCTTTTCTGCCGCGCGGCGAAAAACTCGTAGTGCGCGCCTGGCCTAAATACTCAAACTACTCTGTGCATCACATAAGCTAAAAACAGTTTTATTAAAATAAAAATAACATTATACTTATTATTCTACATATAAATTCACTCCTCTTACAGAATTGTTTTAGATCTTTTTAATATGTAAAACAATTTACTCATTCACTGTACAATAAAGTCATCAGTTGGAGCACGGGACCTTGTAAGGTCCCGTGCTTCACCCAGGTGGAGATCCTAGGTGGAGCACGGGTCCGGCCCCGATATTATAGGGTAAAGGAAACACATGTGCCGAAGTTTGTTGCACAGTTTAATAGTTCAGCATATGTAGGAATTCCCGGAGATTTTAGTGCAAGACGATGTCTTATAGACAGGGGCTTAACGATTTGTGCAATATAAATATAAGGATGAGTTTCGACAGAAACTTGTACATATTATTATTATTATAACAATATTAACGGGTATAAACGCGTATAGATTTTTAGAAGTCAGCGATTGCGGAACATTTACTATAAGCTGGCACGAATCAGTGGAATGAAACGCGAAAGTTTTAAAGTTAATATTGTAGACATTATTAGTAAACATTATGTCGTATTTTACAACTTATTCAATTCTACAGTAATGATTTTAGTGTTTACACAAGCAAAGTATGTAAGAAATTAAAGACTTTTAAAAATCTTACCTCAGAAGATAAACCATCATTAGGACATGTCGGATAACAATTACAGCACTCTTCAGAACTGACTTCTTCTTTTACTTTTTTAGACTTTTGCTGGAAAGGAATAAGCTTAATATAGGATAAGATTACAGTTAACTGCTAGCTACTCTATTTATATCTTACGAAGTTTATAAAGAAAGAAAGAAATAAACATAAACATCAGACATTCTAGGGTGGGATGACCATTCACACGGTGGACTTACGACATAGTTATGACGGCGATAAACCGATGGAGGGGGAAGACACAGGACCGCGTAATGTGGAAATGTGTGGCCTCTGACAGAATCTGAGATACCATGTATCGCAAGGAATTTTACAAGCATGAAATAAATTGACACAAAGACATCCTGCACGGGACTCGAACGCGCGACCTCGTGCACATCATCCGGGTTCACGACCTCTCCGAGGCAATTTATATACCTTATAGTGTGTACCTTAGCTGATAAGTCTTGTTTCTTATGATTCTTATTAGCAGCGGGCATTTTGTATGTGCTTAACTCATCTTCCAATGCAACCACTTTCCTTTTTTCTAATTCAAGAAGGTTTTTAACTTCAGCTGTTATATTTTGGAAAATAATTAACGAATCAGTGTACTTGATTAATTCTAACTTATTGATTACTATACAACATACAGCATGTCAATTCTCGTTCCTTGAAATTCGGTTAAGTTAACTTTAGTTGTCAAATTGTCATACACTATGTAAAGAATTTGACAACTTTAGTTAACTTAACCGAATTTTTAACGCTTTTAAGGAACGAGAATTGGCATGCTGATGCTATTCTAAACTTTAAGCATAGATAACATTTCATTAAAGACAACGATTGTCCTTTGGTGCTCTACTGTGAGGAATTGAAACTTGGCATAACATAACATCGTGCTAACCATTTATTTAGTGTTAGTATAACATTTTCCTTGAGTTATTTACGAAGAGATAGTGAAATTTACGATCGTTGCCAAAACATAACCGACGTTGAAAATGTTGTGTTTTGATGGAAGGTATGTAACCATAAAATCTCTGAAGCAAATCTAAATCATCTGGATGCTTGGCCGAGCTCTAGCATTGCTGATAAGAATAACCTGCGGTTACCACCTAACATCAAATAGCCCCCCTACTCATATATCACCTTAAAACAATAAAATAAATTATAAGTAAGTACTTACTTACCCAGTTCATTAGTAGATTTCAAATTGTCCTTTGTCTGACTTATTATTTCGTCTTGCTGCGCTTGTATCGTTGTTAGTTGCTTTCTGCTTTGGTTTTCAGCAAAACAAGGACACAGTTTCATATCTGTTTCTAGCCGACTAATACGATTTGAGTATTCGCTGTGTGTGTTAAGTAGCTCCTGTTAAAAAGGGTAAAGTATTTAAGTGTGCAATATTTAAAAAAATACATAGAACGCTTATAAATCGAATTGAATTATAAACTGTTATTGTATCTGATGCTTATTTTTAACGCATTCAATTCCCCGAACCTATAGGTCTTACACGAAAAATAAATGAACAAAAATAAACTAGGTAAGATCAATTACCTCTTCTAAAAAGACAATCTTCTGTTTCAACTCATCTATTTGAGTTTTATATTTATATCCATCAGGAGAAGTAACTTTACTTCTACAAACGCAAAAACAAAATAAATTAAAAACAGCTTATCTTGTGAAAACAATCATGCCTGTTTATGAATTCCAATGTTTATTAGGTGTCATGTATGAGGAGATGGATAATGATGATCATGATGATGCTTAGCTACGACGGCGGGGAACCAAAGGCACATGACCGCGCAGGGTGTAAATATTTGAAGGAGGCTAATGTTCAGTATGTCCATTGACTGATATGACGATGAGATGAATTAAAAGCGGACTCTATCATAAAGGTACCTAAATGACAGAAAATGTAACATTTACAAGGCGAGTATGGCGGATGGGCTTGCTGTTAAATATTTTACTCTTACTTACTTACTTGATTTCAGTTTGGGTTTCGATGGATTTTGCGCACGACATATTGTCTCTGCAAAATAAATCACCCTTACATACCTAAGTTTTAGGATAATATTCGATTTTAGTTAATTGTGCAAAATGTATTTGGATCATCTCTAATGTATTGTGGCCATCGGCAATAATAAAAGTATTATGTAGTAGTATGAATAAATATTAACATGTAAATATAAGATATAACAAATATACAATTTTTTGAAAAAAACACATCGAGGCATCTTAAGAGCTCAGCGAAGTCGCCAGATCAGTTTCGGTCGTCTTACAATTCCTTTCCTCCCCTCGCTATACAATAGCCATGAGCTTAGATTTTTTAGTCCTCAACTTTCAATCAACAATACACTAGATAGAATCACTCAAAAATCACAGGTAAGAAGATCAGTTTCGACAGGGCTTTTATGTTTTTCAGCGAGGGGAGGAAAGGAAAGACCAATTAAGTTGTAAGACGACCGAAACTGATCTTCTAACCTGTGTCTGCTAAATCTATATAAATATAAATTTATAACTTGCCTATTTTGTATTGTTTGTATACCAGTGTGAACCATAGTTATCTCTTTTCTGAAAATTTAATTAAATACACTTAAAATCCATAAATCAAAACATAAGATTTCTGTAAAAAAAAATACGTTTCTTTCTAACTTTACGCAATACACGCATTTACCCCCTTACTCTTACGTCTCTTAAATTTAATCACAGTTTAGCGAGATTTTTATTACGAAAACCAACCTTATACTAAACAAGGTAAGAGTTTAAGCTAATTAATCAATTGACTAAAATTTAAGAGGTGTTTATGAGTAAGGGGGTTATTTATTACGGGGAAAATACATAACCGTTTCCTAGTGTATTTTTACGACAGGAGACGCGTGGTGAATTCATATCAATGTTAAGTACTTACCTTTTTCTTTTCTGGAAGAAATAAGGTCCCCAAGAGTAGAACGATTTAAACGTCTGTTTTGTTAAGTAGGTACCTATGTGGTTGCCAACAGCTTAGAAGCTTACTGCTCCTACGGTTGTGGGTTCGCGCCCTATACGCCATGCCTAAGGCAACAAGGCCAGAAGAATCCTGAGTACTATAGTAATTACCTACTTCTCCTCCACAGAAGGTAACTGCAAACATGTCTTTTTTTGCCCTCCGACTGTTCTCAGAAGCATCTAATAAGCTACTACATCATATCTTACTTCAAATGCCATAATTAGCGTTGAAAGGCAAATATCTTTGTCTTCAGACGATACAGCAAAGTAGACGAAAAGATCTCAGTTGTTGCTGTTTTCCGACAAAACCTTATAAATATGTTTTATTAAAATGTAATCAAAATCAGTTACCCAGGAGTAATTTTCCCACTTCTATAATTCGTCTTTGAATTGTATACATAAGGAGTTCCGAGGGGTCGTACTGAAGACAGTTTTATGTTTAACTGACGAATTTTTTCCGCCATCCTTTCGTTGGTTCGCTTTAAATCGGTAATTCTGTCGGAATTTTGAAATAAAAAATAAAAATACTTAGCACATTTGTTTTATAACTCTGAAAATATTCTACTATTCATGCCTACAAACGTAGGCAAGCGGTCCGGTTATGCCCAGGCATTTCTGGAGTCCATAAGCGGCAGCAGTATACCACTTACCATCATGTAGGCCGATTGCTCGTCAGCAGTTAGTCATTAAAAAACGTGCATAATTTGTGCCTTTTTAAGGTGTGTCCAAACATTGAGCAGCAATCGAGCGCGGCTGCCGCGCGCGGCAACCCTGTATTACCAGCCGCGCGCGAACGTTATCATTGTTCATTCGCCGGCGATTGTATGTGGACGTATTTTTGTTTTCATTTTAGTTCTGATGCCAACTGAAACGCGCGGCATATCTTGGTTGTGCCGCGCAGTACTGCCGCGCAAACATTAGTTGGCTTTGTCCAAACTAGAGCGTGGCAGAAATGTGTCTTACGAATGCCCCGTGTTGCTGTAGCGCTCTTGCTGCTCAATGTTTGGACACACCCTTACGTTAGTCAGATGTTAGGGGGACAAGGTTTTCTTTGTTTTTTGATGATCCCAAGTATTCGATTTTTTTTAAACATGCAAACTCATACGAGAAGAGAAACTTGACACAAAACCCTTCGGACGAGAACATCCAATCCAGAATTAGTACCTACATGTAAGGGCTCTTTCAATTCCGCCTTTTCGTACGGCTGCCGTGCGTTTTTCGGACGGCAAAAGCAACGCAACAGCTAAATTGAAAGAGCCCTAAGTATTCAATAATGTTTTGATGATTAGGCTTCTCTTCCGAAAGAGAAAACATAATAATAATCAGGACATGGTTGGTTAGTGACACCGACATTGACAAATACACGTTTAGAATCGACAGTTCTTATGTCTCTGTGCCGTCAGTTCCATTGTGTTGTCCAGACTCCAGTTCCTGTATAAGACGAAAATAGGTGGGTAGTTTAATATAAAAAATGCTAACGATTCCTTGCGTTGATTAACGTAGTTTTTAGCAGCATTACAGCAGTCATCACACTGCTGACCCTTTGTCACTTTCTGTATTTTATTTGAAAACGTCTTAAGCTTTATTTGCTGATCATTTAGAGTCTTTTTTAACTCCCGATTTGTGTCAAGAAGAGTAAGGTATAAATTTTCCAGCTCATGTTTGGTTAATTTTGACGGACAAATGCGGATAGGGTCTGTAAAAAAAGTTTTATTAAATAGGTAGATAAGTACTTACCTACAGGGCAGGCCACCTTTTTTTTTAGCACGGCCAACAGCCAAGCCACAGCATCGAGGCCGTTAACTTCATTCCGAACTCACGACTTTGTGTGTTGTGTGTGATATGATGCTGAACCAACCAATGAATTCCATTTCGCTATTTTTTTATTGTTTTAAAAGAGACAACTCCCGCACTGCGCTGTGTTGCGGGGACTTTCACAAACATCAATTTAACGGACACAAAGAACACCCAGACTCAGGAGTCAGGACAATAATTTGATGATTTCACAAATTATTGTCGATCCACAAATTATTGTGCTGCGTGGGGATCGAACCCACGACCTCGTGAACTGCAGAGGTCGTCATTTAATTTAATAACCTAATAATGTATTACTAATCGACAATACCTACTACTACGTAAAATATAGAATAAAGAAGAATGTCATTCACGCAAACTCTACAGAATGGTAATGTCTAGCTTGAATAGTTCCAAAACTAATTAATTTTTACGTTTGCTTAGTTTTGATATAAGAATAAGTGTTTTACAACTACAAATACAAACCTCGATCAGATTTAGGCCAGGAGTTCTTACGTACAGATTGTTTTTCAGTTTTTCCTTTGTTGCTTTCCATTATGCCAAACATGCAATTTCAATTAATAAAAATGTAAACACTAAGTCTTATTGAAAGACAACATTATTTGTGAATTAATAGGTAATAACGTAATAATTTTTCGCGAATCCATAAGTAGGTTGTCATTACTATTGCAATCAAAAATTTATCATTTCATAATATCTCCTATTGCATTTCTACGAAAATTCGCGCGCCGAAATGTCAATGGTATAACCAAATGGATTTGACACTTGACATTTTGTTGTTGTAAAAGATTATTTTTATTAATTTTCTTCTGTCGTAGAAACATATCAGGCATTCATTGACAGGCTTTTTCGTCTTACATTGTATGATATTTTAAATTGAACGTAATTCCTTGTTTTTATTCTTCAACCCTCAAAAAGCGACCTATTCGCCATTTGCCGACTTTCGCTCTTAGTCGATCATTGTCTTTTTTGTGTATTTGATTATGGTTTAGCCGACTTTTATGCAAACTGTATTTATAAATCGTGTTTCGCCAACTTTCGCTATTTTTGTCGACTTTTTCTACCGTCCCTCGTTTTAGTAGCTGAAATACTAATACCAGGTATATTTAGCTAAGCAATCTTAATTTGTCGACTTTTTGTACATACAGGTAATAACAGAACAAATTACAGAAATAATGAATGTTTTTTTTTATATTAATGATTTTTTTTGTGATTTATTTTTATAAAAAAGGCGGAAATGTTTTTTAGTATACTTATTGTTTTTTTTTTCTTTTCTTATTTTATTTATTTAAAATACAATTACCTTACTAGGGATATTGGGTAGCAAGCGAGAATTTTTGCATACCTACATCAATTTGACTTGCCTTATTGGTGCAACAGTTGTGGAAGCGGCTGTCGTGCACAAGGTGGCGGGTTCGATTCCCACGCAGGACAATTCTTTATATTATTTTCAAAGTTTAATTGTCGTTAGTCTAGATTTTTGGTCTAGATGTTTGGAAATTCTCAGCCGACATCTACATAATGTATGTATGATCCCCATGTAGTGCGTGAGTTTGGACGAGATGGCCCTATAGGTTGACTTTTAAATAAATATTATTATTAAAAAAACTATTTAACGGGTGCAAAGAACATCCAGACGCGGGATAATCATTTGCGGATCGTTCAAAAAATTGTCCTATGTAGGACACGAACCCGCGACCTCGTACACTTCAGCTGCTACCGAGACCGCCACGTCCCATGCGCCACAAAGAAAAGTTTTAAAAAGAGAAATCTGTAGTTTAACAGATATTTATTAAAACCCTGACCAGAAAAATAAAAAAACACGCCATGTTGCGCTTTTCAAGAACTTATGTTCGTCATACAATTTGACAGAAGATTGATAATTAAACACGAAAACCCCTCTCCTCAGGAAAGGGGCTTTGAAAACCAAAACCTTATATTTCTGGTCAGGCTGTATATTTATATATTATGGCGGCGTTAGCTTATGATGGCACGTTCTACGATAGATCGGTCAACTCGAAGTTTTTTTTTTAATTGGCCTACCAGAATGACTCTATGGTGCCTGATGTTAAGCATCCATTAGAGTCCAAGAATGGCGAGCACCATGCCAGCTACAATAATTGTAGAGGCATGACTGTCTTCACTGCCGACAAACTGTTATACAGTTTGGCAGATAAAATATTGTATCCAATGTGTAACTTACTTTTAATAAAATAAAAAATACAAATACAAATACTATGGCGGCTTCAGAAGATGCTTTTTCACGACTCGCTTGAAGGTAGTGCGCACGCGTAGTTTGAAGGAAACACGTGGGATGGCAAAGAGTTCCACTGTTTGGTGGTTTTGCACTTCACAAAGCGGTTCAGCACTTCGTACATGTACGAAGTGCTGAACCGCTTTGTTCGGACTTGTATGGTTTCTACAGTGTAGCGGTGGCACTTAAGACCGGCACGTGTTGTTCTGGATAAGAAAGGAGAGGGTGGAACCAGTTGGAAAAGTTCATCAGAACACTCGCCGTGGTACAGTCGATAGAAGGCCGCCAATTCGGCGATGTCCCTACGCAGATGTAAAGGCTCAAGGGATTTGGATACTTCTGGGCACCCAATGATACGCACAGCTCGCCGCTGTAACCGATCAAGAGCATCTAGAAGGTACTGTGCAGAGCCATCCCAGCGGTGAGAGGAGTACTCCACGCAGGGGCGAACTTGAGTCTTATACAAAAAACACAGCTGCCCCGGCGTGAAGAACCTCCTCACCCTGTTCAAAACTCCGAGTTTACGTGATGCTGTTTTGATAATGCTCTCGATATACTCTTTGGGGTTAAGATCTCGGCGAATGTCCATACCAAGGATACTCAGGTTTCCTCGAAGCGTTAATTGAGTGTTCTGAAGGGAAGGAAGGGGAAGGAATGGAGACCGCTTTGCAGAAAACGCGCACGCCTGTGTCTTCTTGGCATTGAACTCCACCCAATTCTCTTCACCCCATTGGGATATGAGGTTCAGGACCCGGTCGAGCTCAATGACAAGCTCTCTCCGCTGTTCTTCAACATGAAGTAAGTAACACTTTTAATACACGTAACACTTTAACTGCACTGAACACTACACACTATTCGACTAACCAATTTTATTCTACTAACCAATTTTCACACAAAATTACACAACCTGACATTTAAGTAAATCGATAATTCCTGACACTAAGCAATGAAATAAATATCAAATTAAATTACACTCAAAAATCAACGCTCTGTTAAAGAACACTATAAAAACTATACTAAATGTGGTCCAATATATCACAATAAAACGTTTCCTTATTTAAAAATCACAAAATTGTTGTGTATTGTGATTTGCGATAAATAAATGCTTTCTTTCAAATAGAGAACATAAAATAGTACAATTAATTAATGTCTTAAGAACAGGTATTTAAAATCGACCAATCACATCGTCTTTATCTTAATCAAATTAAATTATTTCTAATCTGTTTTCTTTAAAATTTAACGACTTTTAAAAATAAAGCGCTATAGCAAGTTTAAAATAAAAAAAAATAAAAATAAAAAATATTGTGAATAGCACTTACTTAGGTGCTTACTACATGGACATCAAATGACTATTTTTATTTTTCATCTCTTTAGCCAAATTATTTTTGAATAATCACAACATAAATCACTAAAGTATGGTAGGTGCAAATAACACTTGAAAACGAATCCTAGCGAACGCGACACTCTAATGTTAACCGACCTACGACGGTGTATTATAACTCAACAAAATACGATTCCTTTTATCACCATCATTTTTATTGTCACCGTATCAAACTTAGGGCTTAAAGGTCCATTAATTATATCCTATCTTTTCACAAATCATAGTCAGGTTAAAAAAGTAAAAAAATGTCAAAAACTACTCGTCACTTTAAATAATAGCTAAAATTTAAACACTAGACACAAAACCATCTTATGGACACTATACAACCAGGACAATTTTATTACACAGCAGGAACTACATAACTGTACAATTATCAACAGTACCTTTAAACAGTGAGCACTCTGCTCAAAGCTCATTATAATGGAAAGATCTTAATTAATCGGTACAAAATACCAGGAAGCTCGTTAACTACGCAGCCTGTGGGCTGGCTGGCGTTCATCCCATTTCTGATGTCGGCGTTAGCTTATGATGGCACGTTCTACGATAGATCGGTCAACTCGAAGTAACACTTTTAATACACGTAACACTTTAACTACACTGAACACTACACCATATTCGAAATAACACTACTCAAACAAAACGGGTAACGGTTCCTAGTAAGGAGCACCGATCACGACCGAAGTCAAACTGTAACTGACTGGCGGGCGTCTCCCGCGCGCCCCACCTAGGCTCCGTTGTAGCACGAAGCTAGCTATACACGTCATTGTGACAGTGTCGCCTCTACCGGCATTCGTGCTGCGCTTTGTTCATGAATCAAATTAAGTACTGTTTCCGACATATATATGTTTTACTATAATAGTTTCAAAATAGTTTGATTTTATTTTTTGGTTCCTCACAAAACAAAAGATTGTACTATTAAAGAATTATTAAATAACTATCACAATTGATTTATATGTATAACTGTACCAATTTCGACAAATCGCTACTAAAACAAGCTTATAATATATAAAGAAACAAAACCGTAACTATATAACAGAAAATTCATAAAGTTGGAGAAAACACGAACTAAAAATACAGTTTGTTGAAAAGTCGGCTAAACCAAAATCAATTACAGGAAAAAGACAAAGATCGACTAAGAGCGAAAGTCGGCAAAATTAAATGGCGAATAGGTCCAAAAAGCCAGAGTACTGGTTCAGACTACTTACTTTTTCTTAATTCTACTGCTATTTTTAGAAATTGTGAATTGAATTTTAGTTTTTTAAAATTTCTTAGTTGCTTTATATGTATAAAATAATGGATTTTGTTATTATCTAATAAAGAATTAGTGAAATGGACAAATAACGATTTTGGAAAATAAAGTTCTTTTTTATCGATTTTAACGTGTAATAGTATTAATAATTTACTTAACACTAATTAAAATTTGCTTTTTATATTGTTGTTATTATTTTATATTAATTATAATACATTCAGTACATTCAACGTTTACTTAGACAATTTCTTTCCTATTTTATATACTTACTTTATTTAATATCTCAAAAAGTGCACAAAAGTAGCACTATGTGTCTTTGGCAAAAATGTTACAAATAATGGTGAGATACTACCATAAAAAAACCAGAACGAAAACGGACCAAAATCAAAAGATATTCATGTCTAAAGGTCATTTCCCATACATTAGAAACAGTTTTATTCGATTTTAACATGGTGAAAGTGTAGCCTTGAAATTCGTACTGCTAGAATTTATTAGTCTTTATTATATCTACCCAACGGCATATTCAGTTATTTGAAATTACGACATAACATTTTTTCATATCCTACGTCCGACCCTTTGTATAGGATCGAACCACTGTGCGGCATCGGCATTGATTCTTCCAACGGCAGGGAAGGGTTTATTATTTTTTGAACACAGCTTGCTGACATTGGCAGTGACAGCTGTTTGTTGACATTTTCACTTGTTAGTTGCTATGGCGGCATTTTCATATTTTATTTCAATTTTGATTAATAAATTAAGGTCAAGACAAAAATAACTAAAACCATAGTAATAATTTAATAAAGATAATACGTAAATATATTGTCAAGGTAAAGTAATAGCTAATATCTAAATACTCATAAAAACAAAATGTGAAAATTTCTCAAATAGGTACATAATAATAATGTGTTTTCATTTTATTTTTATTATTTGAAGAAAGTATTTTAGTATGGAGAGAGTGGGCTGTGATGTGGTATGCAAGGGCCATTCAGCCAGATCAGAAAGAGGTAATGAAGTTACTACAAAAAAAGAATCAATGGTCTCTTAACATTTGAATGTACAAACAAACATGAAACCTTTTTCAGATCAATTTCGAATATGTCCAACTAAATTAACTAAGCAAGAGTTAGAAAATCTATACTTTGCTCTACTTGAAAATAATCTGGAACTAAAGAAGACTGTAAATGTTCAGCGGGATAAAATTAAAGTTCTCACAACAAGGGTCCAAAGGATTTCATCTACTCAGAAGGTTATTTGTGGTGATGGGAAGAAAGATTGCTGTGTGTCATCTAAAGCTGTATTTAATCAACAGAAGGATATGTGAGTTTTATCTTCTGCTTTTTTATTCTTTAATCATTAACTTCAATAAACTTGACTCCTCTAAGAAGTCATATTATGCGTTTATTATTATTTTTGCAAGCTAGCTTTACTGTAGAAAGGTATGCAATCTCTTCCTTTCCCTGTTAAGTTAAAACATGACTAAGACATGATGAGTCATCATAACAGCCGAACAGCCTTAGGGAAGAGCGCTGCTGTCTGAAATACAGATATTAATTTATCTAGTTCAGACACAGATGTTCACTGAGTTTTGTATCTTACGATAAAGTTGTATCTCTAAGTCTTTGTATAATAGTTTGTAAGATATCATATTGATGCAAATAAATAAATAAAAAAAAAAAGATTAATGTCCCACTGCAGGGATGGGCCTCCTCTTGTGACGGAGGGAAACTTGGCCTACTAATACCTTACTGAAAAGTCGGATAGGTATAGGGCTTAATTTAAAGTTTTTCTTCTTTTTATGTATAGGTAATATTCACAGATAGTCCCTTAGTCGGTTTCTACAACACCCATGGGATGAGATGGGGTGGTGACATATTGTATTCTTACTCTGTCACCACGCGGATAATGTTCATGAGTATAGGCTTATTATCAGCGCTTACTTGTCTCTTGGTAGCAATGAGCAACCGGCAGTGGTAAAAGAAAAGCTTCTCTTACATTTCTCTATCTCTTGCATCATAATGATTGGGTAAATTTACTTTATTGTGTCTGCTACTATACAAGTGCACACAATTGCCTTGGAAATAGTGATGTATTATCAAATTCAATTGATTTTAATACAGAATGTGCTTTTATTTTGACCGAATACTTTGTTTTAACCAAATATCTTATTTACAGGATCACAGAACTGAAACATACAAATGACCAAATGGCTGAGCGAATACGTAAATTGAATATGAGACTGTGTTCAGCTAAACAATTCTACAAGTCAGCAACTCCAAGGTGTCTCAGATGTTCAAGCACAACCAGCCCTTATTTAATCAAGTAATTTAATGCTATTATTATTAGACCATTAGCTAATTCTTTGTTAAGAACTTATATTATATGTTTCTCACAAATTCAGACAACACCATCTAGTCCCAAACTAAACAGAGCTTGTATTATGGGCACTAGACAACAGATAAACATACTTAAATACTTTTTTTTTGTAAATACATACATATTATACATAGAAAACACCCAGGCCAATGCAAACAATGATGTTCATGCACACAAAGATTTGCATTGAGCGGGAATCTGATGAATGAGTAGCAGTCATGTTTAATAACCACTATGCCACAGAGGTCGTCCGTTTTAGATGAGAGCATAGGTATCCATAAGACCTTTTATCACAGCCCATTGTTGTCTAAATGCATGGATGGTGATAGTGCTGGAGGGAAACCTGACATATTATTTAATTGCTATATTGTATTTTATGTCAAATTAGTTTCTTTGAGACAATGTCTGGAAATAAACACCATGAATTTATTAGAATCAAAAACTGCATTGTAACTTTTTAATTTTTTCATTATAGTATATTTGCAAGTACTTATTAAGCGTTTCTTATGTGTGTTTTTTATTGAGTTGAATTAGTTTTTTTTTAATTTTAATTATTTGTATGACAGGTTTTTTCTAGTAGACCTGTTTTCCACAAGAATTATTTGAATATATTTATGCAAAGATATAATTTACTTGACTGACTTTGACTAACCCTCTTACTCATAAACGCCTCTTAAATTTAATCACTGTTTAGCGAGATTTTTATTAGTAAAACCAACCTTATACCAAACAAAAACGTAAGAATTTAAGCCAATCAATTGACTAAAATTTAAGGGGCGTTCATGACTAAGGGGGTAAGTAAGTATTGAATGTTATTGTTTTAGGCAATCACCACCCAGTTATAAGCAGCAGAGTCAATCCACTATCAAACTTGCTCTATCCTGTCATAATTTGTCCAGGTATGTATACTTTAATAGAACCAGTGTGTTATGAATTATCTCTTCACTTCACTGTATATAATCAGTAAAACCAATGGATTCCATATGGAAAAATGCCAGCTGATGTTAAGTAGTAGCTGTTACTTATGGACATCAGCTATGCCCCTACCTACCCTGGAATTAGCTGTTTAGTCTTATATCACAATAGAAATAGCCTCATAGTATAAGACAGCGATTAGGTTTATGAGCTGAAAAGGAAAACAGCTATGGTCCATCCATTTCTTTTCCAAGATTTCAACAAATCTTCACAATTTTGTCCATTGTATTCACATTATCTTTTTTGCAGAGATAGCATGGTTGCGAAAAGTGTTCAAACGGACTCCTTTTATATGTCAAAGTAAGTATTGACTGCTTATTTAAAGATTTAAACTTAGGATTTTAGATTCTCCACGCATGATTCTGTAAGGGTTCCGTTTTTTTCAAAATCGATGCGTAACCTTAAAAAATGATAATTGTTGATGTTTTTTTAAGTAAATCTAATTTAAGTGAAACAATATTTTAGGGATAAAGGTGACAAGAAAGTATGTGAAGACAATAAATGTAGAACAGCTATGGATGAACTGGAACAAAAGATTGTTAATCTGCAGGAGGTAAGCTTATTGTTGTAATATACACAATACGTACCTACTTATAAAACAATTTTGGGCTGCAGTCGTTACCCATAATAAATGATTGCTATGCAAATATCTCTGTTTCAATTCTCATTCAAAACAAATAATGTACTTATGCAAAAAAAATCTTTTTATTAAATACTAATATTTAATCAAAAGTAATATAAAATTAAATATGTAAGTATATATTTACAGAGTAACCACCAAAGCCAAATTAACTATTTTTATATACGATTGTCAATTGTCTAGTACACATACTCTTGTACAAGCTGGGTGAATGTTTAACGAATATTGTATTATTGTTGTATAACAATAATACTAATATACCCTCAATATCCTACCTATCCTACCCCAATAATACTAATAATAATACCCTCTCCTATACAACAACATATTGTTCAAATCTAACTGTTATACAGGAAATATCTCGTATACAAGAAGACTGTACATCTCGCATAAACACTACGCAAGCGGAGCTGAGCGAGGCGCGAGCGGAGCTAGTGCGTGCGAGAGCTGAGCGACTCGCGCTAGAACAAGACGTGGTGCAACGTGATAACAGACATCAGGAAGTTGTTGCTTGCCTTAGGGCTGCTCAGGGACAGACTGGTACTATTTTTTTTGTTAATAATGCTTGAACTCGATGTTGTCTTTTACAGCCACTGCGATCGCAAGCGACCATTTAATATTTAACGTTTTATCTAGCAAGCATAATAAAAAATAAAAAAATAAATAAACATAAAATAAGTGTTATTTTTGTAAAGTAAAGATAATTAGGTAAATGATAGTAATTATTATGCATGATGTTTTGTGTATTTTTAAGTGTAACGCTTTTGTATAATAATTGTTGGCTGACCTATTGAAATAAATAATTAATAAAAAAAATGAAGACTGTAAGACTGTAACTAATTAAGAATTTTGAAAAAGTGGTGTTCCTCAAGGGTCTACTTTAGCACCATTATTTTTATAAAGACAAACGTCTTGTGTTCCTTAGACATTTTTTTTCTTCGGTTTGACCTAATAAGCATTCAAATCACAAATTTAAGTATTTTTTATTTTTTTACAATATACAATATTATTAATTTTCTTTATAGGTGAATTGAAGATGCAGTTGTCAATAGAGAAAAGAAAGCTTGCTGAGTTGGAGACGCGTTTAAAAACGTCCGCAAAATCCAACAGAGTGACACAGTCTATTGAAGATACATTGAATAGT
The DNA here is from genome assembly GCA_905475405.1 of Schrankia costaestrigalis. Classification (NCBI taxonomy): domain Eukaryota; kingdom Metazoa; phylum Arthropoda; class Insecta; order Lepidoptera; family Erebidae; genus Schrankia; species Schrankia costaestrigalis. The sequence continues at coordinate 1,658,984 of FR997827.1, forward strand.
ATTCAGGTAATTTATTTTATTGGTGTAAAGAAAAAACTGCAGTGAAACGACGACAACGGCATTTTAGCCAATAATAATGCTGCCTTAGCCAAAAACAAGTAGACTTCATTATACATATGAGCCGAATACGAGAGAATGTAACACTTATGCAAAGAATACTGTTGTAAAACCAGCCCTCCCTTGTAACATTGTTATTTTAGTAGCACCGTTCTTCTTCTTACTTATTGTTCAATAAGTGTCTACCGTAGTGTCGAGAATTATTTTAGCCGTTCATACCTAGTGCTTAGTGCTTGTTCACACTGACTCGCGGGCGCAGTCACGAAATATCAAACAAGTGTTCACATACGTAACGCATGTGCGGGCAAGCTCGCGACAATATCAAACGTGTGAGATGTTCACATCGAACTAGCGGTGGAGCGCGGGATTTACTCTCGACGTCAGGTAAGTTCAACCAGTTTGATACTTATCGCTAGAAACGTTAGCGTGTCTTTATCATGTTCACCCGCGCAAACGCCTGGTGACCAATGTGAACACGAACCCGCCACGTCTTCGCGATCGCGCCCCCGTGTTCCAGTGTGAACAAGCACTAGACCTGTGACGTGGCTGAACTAAACCATTACAAAGACAGCCGAGGCCGATTTTATGTGCTCTCCAGATCTCGGAAACGCTCAGATTAAATTTCTAGCGATATTGCTTAATCAGCGTTATTTTCTATGGATCAGTGATTGCAACACATCATTTCTTATTGTGACAACATTGAATTGTTAATTAAAATATACAAGCTTTATTATTAGGTGTCCAACAAAGCTGTTGCCGATGTAGGCTGTGCCTGTTCACCACGATGTCACAGTTCAGAACTTAGTGTTCAGGTAAGGAGTTAGAAGAAGATAGGTTTTTTAAGGAAGTTTAACAACTTTTTTTATTATCGGTGACTCTTTATCACGAAACTGATATATCTAGAGGCATAAAATTGCGTTAAGTGGAAATATTTGGAGTAGGTTTATGTCCCACAGTGAACATCTATTGACTGATCTGATGATGATAAGGTATCTGATTTATAATTAAATTGACAATTAAAAAATAAAAAAAGCGGGAAAATATGGTAAGCTCTAAACCGTACTAAAGACTTAGCGCTTTTAAGTGTGTACAATAATACGTCTTTATAGATACCTCATACGTTTATGTGTGTGCCCAAATAATAAATGGAATAGCGGCTTCTGAAATGTCGGCTTCATACACAGAAGCAGTTAAAAAGCTTTACATACATACATAAACTCACGCCTTATCCCGTCCGGGGTAGGCAGAGACGACAGAACGCCACTTGTCACGATCCTGGCAAACAGATGTTAAAAATCTTTTTTTACTTTTATTGCCTTCTTTCTTCTTATCATTATTTTATATATTTTATTCCCATAGCAAACATATAATGACGATACCAAAATATCCAGAAGTGTTGATGATTCCGGCTATTTAGATGCAAGTAAAAGTCAATCCATCATGGATGATCAGGTCAGTTTGATCACCTTCTTCTTAATCTTTATTCTTGACAAGACACTGATACCCAAAGGTTTTTACTGATTATAATTATAGAAATCCGTTTGGCCAGCGTGATATTAGTAGGCCAAGTATCCCTCCGTCACGGGAGGAGGCCCGTCCCTGCAGCTGGACATTAGTGGGCTGTTATGATGATAGAAGAAGAAATTAGAACTGCATTAAAACCGCCATTCTTTTTGTCCAATCACATAGTTTAGATTTAAATAGAAACACTGACAGAAACGTCTTAGACATTTTTTTTATCAAATCTTTTCTACCAAGAAGCGTCATTAGTAAATTTCTGTTTGCAATACTGTCAATTAATTAAGATTATCCGTGTGGTGACGGTGTAAGAATACAATATGTCACCACCCCATCTCATCCCATGGGTGTCGTATAAACCGACTAAGGGACTATTCGGCAATATTATCTTTACGAAATAAAAAAAGAAGGAAAACTTAAAATTAAACCCTATACCAATCCGTCTGGCCAGTGTGGTCTTAGTAGGCCAAGTATACCTCTGTCACGGGAGGGGGCCCGTCCCTGCAGTGGGACATTAATGGGCTGTTATGATGGTTAAGATTTAAATAGAAACACGGAAACGTCTTAGACATTTTTTAATCAAATCTTTTCTACTAAGAAGCGTCATTATACCATTTTTCAGATCTTATGGGTACGGTGACGTTTAGTATTTGTCATTACTAGAGATGTAGTAACACTAAAATCGTTTTTAAAAATACCGATTATATATCTAACCGATATAATTTACAAACAAGAATAAATCGATTATGGGTACAAAATAAAAAAACTTTATTTTTTCAAAAATAAATTAATTATGAAGAATCAAGTGATCCATCTGATGAATTACTTGATTCGTCACTGACATGAATAATTAACTTAAAATCGTCTGAATTAATATTAATAATGAAAGGATTCCAGTCTCCTCCACCTGTACAGCCTCCAAACATGCAAGGTATAATTCGGAAAACCTGTACTATTATGTTTTAGCCGTCTAAAAAGACGAACAAAATACTTTCGCTACAAATCCAATACACCAATGTGTCTTATCCACCAACACGATACCAAACCAAGATACCATTCCATATAATTTCACAAAAACTTTTATTTATAAGAATTTTGAAATGTAATTAAGGAATATTTAAAAAAAAATTAATCGATTAATCAATTTAATAAAAAAAAAACCGATTTTAACAATTTTATTGTGTCAATCTCTATTGAGATTCGTTCCGAGTCGCGCATACGATTTTAAAATTTATATGTTTATATTTTACATAATAAGGTTGAAGATGGGATATAAACCAAATATTTCATAGAATTTTATTAAATAATCACGTCTAAATAATATTTTTATTTTTCTATAAGTTTGGGTTCATAAGTTGATAACTTTTATTTTGAATTTCTACAAAAGTAAACTAAGTAACACGGAAAAGATGAAATGTCACCGTACCGTTCCTGTCTGATAATAACTATAGTATATTTCTGATAGCAATACTGTCAATTAATACTACTTACCTAAAGATAATTGTTTTCTTTTGTATTTTTTATAATGAAACTGTTTTTGCAATGAGGCATTTTGTCTGCGAAAGTGACTTGTGTTGGTGATAGTCCGTTAAATTTGTTTTAAATTAAAATGTTGACTTAATTTTCAGACTTTGAATAAGATAATAGAAGATTTGACGAAAAGAATTCTAGTTCTACAAACGCAAGTGGACGAGATGACTATTGCCCCGGTAACTACATATAAATAATAATCATTATTTTATTTTACTTTTACTTTTTTATTTATTACAATTCTATTCTAAGCATTAACTCTCTTATTTAAATTGGTCCTCTAGACAAATACTATTTACTTTACAAACTAAAAATTATACCATTGTGTCTTTTAGCCGGTGGCCGAAGTAGCAGAATCTTCAACATCGACTGACGATCATACTAAAATACTAACAAGTGTAGAACATGTAATTTCTCATAAAAATACTAAAACACCACCGAAGATATCGCCTCAACAATCGAAAGACGTAACCGATGACTTAAAACCTAATCTAGTAGATATAACTACAAACGATAATGTAAACAGTATAGAAACAAATAAAAATTCTAACAATGCAGTTGACTTCAACACAAAACAAACTGCGTGGAAATCTACTAAGAATAAATTAACTGCAGTATCTAAAATTACAAAAGAGAAAGATGAAAAAGAAAATAAAGATAAAAGCAAAGATATAAAAGATGTAAATGATAAAGATAACGCAAATACTGCTAACAAAATAGAAGCTGTTGAAGCTTTATCCTCTAGTAGTGATGAAGGTAATAAAACTTACAACGTATCTCAAGATAATGAAATAAATATAAAAATACCAGAAACGAATACCAAAAAAACTGTTAAAGATAAAGAAAAGGTAAAAAAGGATAAAGATCTGAAAAGAGAAAAGAAAATACTAGTTAAAAATAAATCAAACGAAAAAGTTTTTGATAGAAATGAGGTACGAAGTCCAAGCAAGGTAACTGGTAGGAAAGATAAACATAATGCAAATGATAAAAGGTATATTGGTGTGGATATGGCATTGATGCTTAGTAATATTAAACAGAAAGCACAAGGAGCTAGACGGAAGACGCTAGGTAAGGAAGTGTACTATAATATTTAGAATAAAGTTTAGTATTTGTACCGATGAGGTTGCATTGCTACCCCCTTACTCATAAAGGCGTCTTAAATTTAATCACTGTTTAGCGAGATTTTTATTAGGAAAACCAACTTTATACCAAACAAAACCGTAAGAATTTAACCTAATCAATTGACTAAAATTAAAGAGGCGTTTATGAGTAAGGGCGCTAGTGTTCATAGATCTATAACTAGCTCTATAACTAAACTTTCGTTAACTTCTGAAAATGAATGATTGTTTATTATTTTTAGTAGTTATTAATTTTTTTGGAAAACGTCAGAAATGAAAAACTAACTATGAAAATGCGTTTTGATGAGTGTAACAAGTTATTTCGTATTGACTAACCCTCTTAATCATAAATACCTCTTAAATATTAGTCAATTAATTAGCTTAAATTTTTACGGGTTTTTTTGGTATAAGGTTGGTTTTGCTAATAAAGATCTCGTAAGGGGGCTAGTTAGGGGGTAATCTCGAAGTGTACTTTTTAAGCGAATTCTTGAAAAAAGATAATAAACAGCAACAAATATTATATACTGAACTGTAGACAGAAGTAAAATAAATAAATAAATAAAAATAAAAGTATTTTATTGTCACTATTTCACATCTACAAGTACCTAATTAATTAATTTGTAGTTTTTCTTATATTTAAATTCATCACATTGACAAGTTATTCATAATACGCGAAAACATTTTCCCTAGACGTTTAAAGATATGTTAAGGTTTGTTTGATTTATGAATTACATAGCAATCTTAACACACTTATTAAAATTAAGCCCTGTTCTATATCTTTATTTATTGATTTAATGTACTGAATTACTTTTAAGCTAAAGCTGAAAAGCAGAACATAAGTACATGCGAAGAACAAACATACACTGTAGAGTATGAAGACGATTCTCGACCTTCCTCCCCAGACAATACGGACTATGAAATATCTTCTATGACAGATTTACCTGACGAGAGAGAAGGTTAGTACAAGCTTTTAAGTCTTACATATTAAAAACTTTTAAGTAGTAACGTAAAGTAAGCTAGTCAAACAGTTTCCGATCTCGTGTGTCATATATGATACATTCGCATTGTTTGACTATTGTGACTACCGGAGGTAAAAAATCATTTGTCAATAGGTTGTCACGTCAATTTGAAAGTTACAAAACCCATTAAATGAAGACTCATACAAATCATTGACTGTAGAGTTACCTTAAAGAACATAGAAAAGTAAAATAATTAAAATTGCGACATTATTCTACAGCCTTTTTTAATAAAATGTATAATTTGGAATCATTTTTGCCTTGTAAGTAATCGAGTTTTCTGGTATAAAAATCTACAAACATAATCCTGTAATTAGAATTATAGTTATGAAAACAAATTTATTTTAGCTAAAAGTCCGCCGAAGTACTGCCTCTCGCCGGGTGAGAGAAAGTTCCCGAGCACTGTGACTAACACGGTCACTTCTCCCTTCACCAACTATTCTCTTAGCGAAGGTGAAATTCCTACAGCCACTGGTAGGTAACATTTTATATGATAAACATATTTTAATTTATTATTAAGAAAGCAAAATTTTTTTTTTTTTAAAAGACAACTCCCGCACTAGGGATCATGCTCTGTGTCGCGGGGACCTTTTACAAACATCAATTAACGGACACAAAGAACACCTAGACCAGGACAATAATTTGTGGATCTCACAAATTATTGTCCTGCGTGGGGATCGAACCCACAACCTCTTGCACGGCAGCCGCTTGCGCTACCGTCGCGCCACCGAGGTCGTCGAAAAATATTTGTGAATGAAAAAGTATTTCTTAACAGACCCTAAAGCCGAACGTCCACCGCCGGCTAAACTAAGTTGGTTTAGCTTAGCTCGCATAGTTGAGCCAGTTTTTCATACATGTGGCATAGTTTGCGGTGGACGCACTTGTATGAAAAACTGGCTCAACTATGCGAGCTAAGCTAAACGAACTTAGTTTAGCCGGCGGAGGACGTTCGGCTTTATTCATGCCTTAATTCCTTTCCTTTATTATTTTCAGTGAGAAGAAAATCAAATGGTGATAAACCAAGTAACAGGTGAGTTTCTTCCTACAGTAATAATAATATAATTTATATATATTGTTCTGGCTGTCAATTCGTCAATTTGACCGACGTCCTTAGTCAGAACCACTATTGACTGTTATATAACGTCGCTTATACAACAATACCGCACAAATAAAAGCCTAAGTGAAGTAGTAAGCCCGCACGGAGAAAATACATGGAATGCTAAGATTAGGTCTTATGACATGTTTTCAGGAGAGACAAATAACTGTTTATTTTTGATTCTATACTTCATTCACTTGGAGTGAATGATCATTCATTAAAAAATAAACAGTTATTTGTCTCTCCTGAAAACTTGTCATATTTTACTTGTGCGGTTGTTGTATAAGCAACGATAAGGAGAATCTTTTTAGATTGTTGGATTATGGGTCTGATGCAGAAGTAGATGCCATGACACGCTTGCTGTTTTTGGGACCTTTATTATTAGTCCTTTACTTATTGATTAATAAAAAAAGTTAAAATAACGGCAAATAATAATAATAATTTACGGCAGCCAATCAAAAACAGGTTCTTTATCTTTAACCGGCAGTTCCGAGTGCCTTCCTTTTGTATTTTTGTTGGCGTATTCCATTGATTTATTTTACATCTTCATTTGACAATTAATAAAAAAATAAAAGATATAAAAAAAAAATAACCGGTTTGCCCACAGTAATGTCACAAAAGAAAGTCAGCCCAAGATGGAAGAAACACTGCAGGCCATCACAGACGAGTTGGAGAGATGTAAACGTTTACTCTTTAGTTCAAGATCTCAGGAATATTAGTTTTAATTAATTATTTTCTGCGCTTATTATATTTTTGCCGATACGATACTTATAATCTCACCGTGGTATGTTGAAGGACTAGTCATACTAGCTGATGTACCCCCGGTTTCCGAATGTCTGATCAAGTAAAAATCAACTAACAAAGTATCAAAGTCAAGAGTTTGAAAATGACAAGAGTTTTGACACTTGATTAGTTTATTTTTACTTGATCAGACATTCGGAAACCAGGGGGTATTCTACGATATATTTTTAATTCGGTTGTTTTTTTATTATCTATGAACTGAGTCATTTCTTGACTTATTTTAATTTATTTGTTTTAACCCTGTAATTGGAATAGTTTTTTTAATTAGAAAATTATTTATTTAATTTTGTACTTATGTCTGTTTTGTTGTATGGCCTCTAATTTTTGTAATTACTTCGCATGCAGTTATTGTTTTACGGTGGAAATTGATGATCGATGCCGGGAAAGAAAGCTAGATCATTCTATTTTTATTCGGGTCTTACTCGCGGTATATAACTACATAGCCTAGATACTGTAAGGATAATGCCTAGGTTTTTTACCGACGTTTCAGCCGACTAACAAGGGCCGTGGTCGAGTAAAGACCCGAATAGTAATAGTATGATGTATACAAATCGCGATAGTTTAAAATCTATTAAAGATAGCTAGTTTAAAATTAAGTGCAATATTGTTGAAAATTTTTTTAAGTGAAATAAATTTTAAGATCCTAGATTGAATAAGCGTGCCTTAGTCATTGTTAATTAATCTTGTTTCAATTAAGTTAAATAAACGTATTTTTATAAGTGCATTTCTTTTCATCATCATCATAACATCCCATTAATGTCCCACTGCAGGGACGGGCCGCCTCCAGTGACGGAGGGATACTTGGCCTACTAGACGCTGGCCAAACGGATTGGTATAGGGTTTAGTTTAAGGTTTTCCTTTTTTTTATTACGTAAAAATAATATTCACGTATAGTCCCTTAGTCGGTTTTTACGACACCCATGTACCATAATGAGATGGGGTGGTGACACACTGTATTCTTAGTCCGTCACCACACAGAGATTCATTTCTTTTATTCTACTTGAATTCGTTAGTCGTTAGGTACGTTTTGCTTCGTGGTGTCTCTCCACCCATGACTGACGGTGCGTTAGGTTACGGTTTTAAATCGCTCGCAGAACAATAATACTGATTTGATCCATATTCATCATAACAGCCCTTTAATGTCCCACTGCAGGGACGGGCCTCCTCTCGTGTGGTCACTTGGCCCACTAATAATACGCTTGCCAGACGGATTGGCATAGGGTTTGATTTCAAGTGTTCCTTCTTTTTATTTCGTAAAGATAATATTCACGGATAGTCATACACGGAGAATCCATATTAAATAGTAAATATTATTCTTCAATATTAGTGACATTAAATAAAAAAAAATATAATCCATCAACAAAATTTTATTGAACAATGATTTAAACATTTTACAATCACATACGAGCACATCAACTTACGAACTAACACTATGTCTATGGAATGACAGATAAATATTGAGTAAATACAATAACGGTTTACTCAAATGTTTGTGGACTACAGAATGGGCCTCTACAACATTTGTAATAAGTAAGTCAAGTTTTTTTTTATTTAAGGAGCTTTGTCACAATTTGACTATGTCGCTCAGGTCAAGGTTAATCATATAAATTAGGTACTTTGGATTTTTTTCTTTCGAAGTTCGATTTAGTCCAATGATTTAGTTGCCAAGTGTTAACTTTAATTATTCAAACCGAATAAACCTAAATAGTAGGTAAGTATAGTTAGTCAAATTAAAGTTTATTTTGTTAGATTAATTTATTACGTTCTTAAACATTTTAGGTGATTTTGTAATTATTACTGGCATTTGTATTTCATCCTCTCTGTTCATTCTGACTCCATCCTGAGGTCTAAAAATATTTCAATACACCAATTAGTTACAAATAGTATAGCATAAAAAGCCATATTTTTTTCACAAAACTCACAGCTAACACTGAACTATGAAAATACTTTATTTTACAAGCTAATCTCGTACATATTTATTGTCCTTTAGGTACTTTATATGGTCAGCCAAATATTGTTATAAAAATTTTGAAACTCATTTATACTCTACAATACATCATAATATAAATTAATAGTAACAAAAAAGGAACAAAATATTGAAAGACACATTTCCAAATATTATTTTAGCTAAACATTCACTTATATTTTAAAAATACATACCTATTGCCAATAATAAAATATAAAAAAAAACACAAGAAATCAAGCTGCCCAAACAAACTAATATCTAAATATTTATCCTTATCACTACAATATTAAAATCATTTAGGCAAGCATCCCCGAGCTAATATTGAACTTAATATTTACTAAAACTGGTGTATCTATGATTATCACGACCATAGAAATGAGGCCTTTGTATTTTATCAGAACTATACTCTACATCTAAAATAGGTAACAAAAGCGTAAGATAATAAATTGCTACATTTACAGCCATTAATTTTATTGTAAAAGTAATTACGTATGGAACAAACTAATATGATTTACTGACAGACTGAGAATACATAATCATAATGTCTCATTTCGAAGGATTTGTAAAAAGCAACTTAAGGTCTTTTTTAATCGTCGTATCAATCCGGTAAGGTACGTGAAACTTTTTTGAGAACGGAGGAGAGAGAAAGTGTCTGTGGTTTCACGGGCATAACAGAAAATGGCACAATTAATACACGCTTGCTTATAGTTTTAATTTAGGTGTTAACGAACTAAGAAAACAATGCCCCGGCCTTTTTCACGTTCTTTTTAAAGGCTGTATACAGACACAAATAATCTCTAAATGCAACTCTACAAGTACTAAATAAGCTCCAATGAGTTATAAATTTTTATTATACTGAGCACATTATTATTCCTCAGTTTTTTGATAACCCTGTGCGTTCTGAATTCATATATATATGCGTAATGGTTCCACACATACAAAATAACTATTTACTTACTTACATAATTATGTGTGTATACAAGGCAAATCATTAGGGTTTTTCTTTACGAATTTGTCCATACGTAATTACTTTTATCGAGATGTCTATCTTATTGACTAAAATAACATTCACGTATAAAAAAGATGTTAATGCATTAAATAATCTAAATTAATTAATACTGCGTGACTCACAACATAATCACATAATATTACAAATTACTATTTAATAACACGTAGGTACACGGTTTCTTGGCACTCATACTTTTATTTTGAGGTTTGTAATGCAAATAGGTACCTACTTATGATTCGTCCTTTTTACAGGAGTTAAAATAGTATTGGTTTACTTTGATCGTTCATCAATATTTAGTTCGGGTGCCTGTTTATTATTATATTAATTCAATTGATCAAAGAAAGTAGGAAAATGGTTTAATTCATTTACAAGTGATATCTCTGTCTCAAAAAGATCTCTGTTCAGACTGGATGCGAAAGGGCAGGACGCTGGTGCGTGTCGGGAGAAGAATATGTCCAGCAGAGGACTGCGATATGCTAGTTGATTGATTGATCTCGGTGTTCGCTGTATTATTTTCAATAATAATGCTTGAAATATAACAATACTGATAAATACTATGCGTATTTGCATTACATACCTCACTTAACTACCACATGTCATCTATACCTACGTACATATTTACCGAGAGATTACACAATAATATTTAATTTAAAATTAAACCTACTTAATCACAAAAATACTAGGATTCATAATCCCAAATAAATGATTTAAATTCTTGTTATATTTCTCTACCTTTCTTGCTCACGAGCACGAAAAATTGCTCTGACTTTATGTTTTCGAAAGGATAACTTTCGAAAACATAAAGTCAGAGCAATTTTTACGGTTCACAAATAATTGTTATGATCCAGATCAGGACAATGATTAGTCTCAGGATCATTGTCCGTTACATTTATATGTATATAAAACGTCCCAAGGCACGGATTTATAGTGTAGGCTTGTATTTTTTTAAATAATGACGTATGCCATACCTCTATGATATGCTCCTGGGACATGTGGGTATATTTGCTCATGAGCTTATAAGTAGAATATGCAATTAAATTTGCCCTTAATCTAAATTGATTTAATTCATTTACACTAAATGCATAATTATATACTTAGGTACATAATTATTGTGACCTTTTAGGCCAAATAAACTCATTTTATGCAATTAAGCTTTGGAAATAAAATTATTACTTTCAATACAAATTACAGCTATCTACTAGCTTGTTTAACAATTTGAGCTTAAAATCGAGCCTTTAAAGAAAAGTTTAAACGTGTAATTCTAATATTAAAAGGTTTGCTTAAACAATCTATCATTTCTAGTAAATCTTCATCTTTATTTTAAATAAATTATTCAATTTTAGTTTCGCAATCGAAGCATCAAGCCGAGCGTTATTATCAATGTTATTGAAATACATAAATAATTATACATACTTATATAATATTTTCGATTCGCGATTACGTAAAGCTCTCACATGGCCAGCCTGAAGTCACCTTTAGACACGTTCGCGCATGTAAAAGAACAAAGAAAATACGTGCTCATCGCAATTTTGTTCCGAAAGTCATTTTTGGAACAAAATGGCGGTGAGATCTGCGCAGTCATTTGCAAGAACTTTAAGCCAGCCATTTTAGATTTCGCGATCACACAATTTTATTTGCATTTAAACATTGCATTTATTGAATAAACTATGTAATAAATATATAATGTAACCTTTTAAAGTTGTATACTTTAAGGTAAAAGTTGTATTGCATCTTTTTGTTCGAATTCTAATCTTCATTGTATAATTTCCATTAACAAAGCGGCCATATTGTAAATATATATTTTTTTATTTAAAATGTCTCTAGAATAAAAATTTATATATTACGTCATCGACTGTATTTTAAATTCTAATATGGTGGCAAATACTACCGTAAATTGGGTACAGTCACAATCATTATTGTCGTGTTTTTCAAAATTCTAGTTCTCTATATTTTATTAAAATTTTAAACGGGATAGAAGACACGGTATCTTTAAATATACGTTTATATAACTGTATAGGTACATAGATATATCTACGCAGGGTTAGGTTTCAGAATAAATATTTTATACTTTTTTCTTTTATCTAAGAACAAAACCTAGAAACCGCTGCAACTTAGTAGAGATAATATAGCGTCTCTCAGAGTGCTATATCGGTTTAATCATGGTGCGTTGGTGATCTGAACTCTGAATGTAAGTGCAGAGTTTTAGTTGCATCGGACATCGGCTATTATCACATAAACCCATAAATTAAAAAGTTGTTTAATTCATAAATATAGACTCATTCATAATAATAGACGATTTATATAGAGATAGACAAACAGTTGGGAAAAATATTCATAAATAGGTAAATATAAAATAATATTATTACAAAATATTTAATCATCTTGGCTATGCCTTTTTGTTTTTTGGCTCTAGCTACCCTAGCTACTATTTTACCCGTAATCGAACGACTTTCAACACAAACTACTTAAAACATTGGTTCTAAAAAAGTAGGGGTAATAGAGATGGGTTTTGTGAAATAAAGTCTACGCTAAGAAGGAATGTAAGTCATTAAAAAAAATACGGTAAAATTAGGTATTTAAGAGTTATTTCAATTAACTACCTACTTGAGATTGTTTTTGTGATAGGTACTGTTACACTGGGGCACGTTTTAATTTTATTTTAATTGTACACTAGTAAAAGAGGCCACTAAGAATTTCAATACAAAGACTGAAATAATTTCATGTTAATTTATATAATTATGTGCTTTCTCCAGAAGACGTTTGTCTAAAATTACTGTCAATTACAAATACTTCGATAAACACAAAGTTTTGCATTTTAGATTTAGTAGGTAATTCTTTTTGTCGTCGTAATCATTTTCTGTGACATGTTAGTCACTTCGTCCACACTAATATTTTATAATATTATCATGACTCTACTTGTCTGTATCAAAAACGAACTGGGAACTAGGTATAGCAAATTTCCAAAGGGATCCAAATATAATTTCTTTTAATCTTGTAAAGAAGCCATTGCTTTATGTTTGTCTCAGGTTTTGTTGACGTCCTGGTTATGGGACCAGAATCATAATAGACCCATTTTTAGGAACCTTGTGGCTTTGTAAGCATAATTTGGAGTTAATAACTGTTAGCTCAAGTTCGACTACTAATTAGGCTTACTTTTCTTTTAGGTATCTATACGTTCACATGTAAGTTTCTAAATCTCATTATACTTTAAAGGAATTTTTATACAACTCTACCAGTTTTGACACGATTTTCCATGTCATATTAATATCGCTTTCATTTTCTGACTGAGTGACCCTTATGGAATCTTAACGGTCAAATTAATTTGAATGCTACATCACATTTTGTCCAGTATTTCCCTGCTATTAAACATTATTGTCCTAATTTACCTGTTTGTTTTTTAATGAAGTTCATTCTAAGTTAATAATAAATAGAACACTGGATGCTTCTAGTAAACCGTGGGAGAGCTAAGTTTCAAAGCTTGACCGTTGTACGGTGTTAGGGGAGGCATTATGTCCAGCAGTGAACTGCGATATACTAATTGAATGATTGATTCATTGCTTACGTGACTTTAACTTAATCTCAAATGCTGCTTAGCTATAAAAGTAAATCAAGATCAATTAGCTAAAACCTTTCCAAGAGCTGCGTCAAGTTTCTGAAGTTTACGCTGTTTTCGTTTACGCCTTAGCCTGCTGTTGCGCTGCCTGTCGCCTAAGGTCAGGTTGTATGAGCGCGGTGATGGCGGTTCCTACGGCGAGCAGTGCGCATAACGTTAGGTTCGCCCAGCGATCTCCAATGGAGCCCAACATCCACTCGTACATTAATGTTATTACTATGCCGAATATCTGAAATAATAACAGTCAGTTTAGTGAAAAAACTTTTGGCAAGCATGGCATACGTAAACTTATATATTAGGAAAATAGCTGATGGAAATAATTGAGACTCATTTTCGCAACAATACAATACACCCCCCTACCACTACACTCCTTTTAGAGTCAGAACTAAATGCATTTGAAGAAAAATATAGAACTACTAAGTACACCATAAAAAAATGAGTACACTGTGTGGTCTAAACAATTCTGACCATACTTATCTTAGAATAGTTGAAACTTCTTACCTGAACACAAGCATTCAAAATACCGGAGGTGGTGCCTTCTGGTTCTGGATATGTAACCTCTGAAGCGAACTCGAATCCCACAGGTAAGTAGCCAGTCATAAAGAGTCTGCAAAAAAAAAAGGAATAATTTCTCTTCAATCATCTCATCTTATTGTGTCTTTAATTAATACTAAGGTAAAAGTAGTCATGTAGTCAGTAGTCACAGTCTGGTCTGGACAGTTTGATAAAATATTGAAGAATCTAGTACCAATCAAACTGTCAAAGTCAGTGCACAACAGAACAAAGTATTTTTCGTGAGATGCCATCAAGTCCAAACGGGCCTTTAGTCAATTTCATTTCAAGTTCAACTAGGCGCTCATCCAGACCTTCTTCCTGCCGGACGCTTGTCTTGATGTTCAAATGCCTAGGTATAAGGACGCTCGTCATAATAAGGGGGTTGCAACTAATGAACCCAAAATCTCATACAGTATGAAGGTAAAAATAATACTTACCCAAGTAAAACTCCGCTCAAATACACAACACCGATGTAACCGCAATCCAGCGTAAAGGTAAAGATGAGCATGCCGACAGCAGAGGCGGCGTATATAGCAAGCGTGGTCTCCTTGAAACGATGGGTCTTGTCGAGAATCATTCCTGACATCACGGAGCCTGCCATACCTGCTACCACGATAGACAGACCAATGCGTCCTGCGTCTACGTTAGCGTTCTGAAAAAATAATACACACATGTTATTTGGACTGTATTATACTGAACTGTTGCCACTTGGATATCCAAATGGCAATAGTTCAGTTGAAACTTAAAAATAACAATTCAATTCAATTCAATTTATTTATTTGCGAATAATGGGTTTACAGAGATCTTACATTACATATTATTATATAGGTATCACCATACTCAGCTTACAAGCGTGCAAATTTTACAATATTCAAACAGTTTTTTACAGAAAAAAAAAACAAATAAAATATCAAAATTAAAGCATGTCAGAAATGTCAGAACTTATATAAAAATGAATTAATGTCAAATAATTACAAAATGAGTCCGAAATATTACTTAAGTACTATAAAATATAAATCAATAAAAAATATAAGTTAAAATTGTATAAAAAAAAAAAACACATCACATCACTATATTGTTTTTACAAGTTTATCTGCTAGATATTCCTTGACAGAATAGTAGGCTTTGGCAAGCAAAATACTTTTTACATTCCGCTCATAAACCCCAAGTCCGTCCCAGTTCAAGAGCCTAAAAGCATCATCCAGCGCAGCGGTAAACAGTTTCGGGGGTATGACATTCCCCTTTCTCACTCCTCGCTGCAGCTGGATAGACTTCGAAAATCGATCTTGAAGACGGACCGCCATTGTGACGTTTAAGTGTAAACACCAGTGGCGAAGGGTCCATATAACCCGATTCCTACCGGCTTACCTTTGCAATAACATTGTATAATAAACAATTATAAATCAATGACGTAACATCCATTCAGTACACAAAATTAAAAAAACAAAAAAGTTTTCTCTTACCTACGTAAATCGCAATACATATTATGAAAATTATTTACGTACTCATAACGCCATCTATTATTACAACATTGTCAACTAATGGCGGCGGCACAGAGTACATTAGAATGGCGGCGGTAAGCCGGTCTCAAAAATAGGAATCGAGTATAAACAGACGGTACGAAAGTCGTACGCACACATGCAAAAACATTGCATTTTATCTTTGTGTGTGAGCGTCGATATAAGGAACGATCATTGAATGAATAAGCCGGCATTTTTCGAGTTACCTAAGGAAATTGAGTATTATTAATATATTCGTTCGTCGTTGTATTGACCAATCAAAACGACGCATCATTCGTTCGTCGTTGTATTGACCAATCAAAACGACGCATCATTCGTTCGTCGTTGTATTGACCAATCAAAACGACGCATCATTCGTTCGTCGTTGTATTGACCAATCAAAACAATCCATCGCGATGTATGAACGAACGATATTGTGTTCATGCTTTGCTCTCAGTCATTTCCCACCCAAAGTACCAAAGTTTTTATTTTGACATTTATTATTGTTTTTGTTTTCATTCAGCTATTATTTATATTTTAAAGTATTTACAGTGCAAATACATTAGAATTCTCTGTTTTGTGTAAAGTAGTAATTACTAAGTATGTTTGTGTTATGAGTGTTGTGCATGGATTGAATTATTGTCATAGTGCTTTGGGTGCCTACCTACTACATTATTGTAAGTACTTACTTCATTGTTATTACTTTAATTTGTTGTTACAATGGCAGCGTTAATAGTATTAGATTGTTGACTTATTGATTAATTGTTGTGGAAGCAAAACTTCTTTCTTGAAATTAAATAACGAAAATAAGAAATACAGACATGAATGTGGGATACAAACGAGACGTGCGTCGGCCGCCGCCCGGCGCCATGCATTTACGATATATTTTTATATTATTTACATCTATTTATGATAAATATAAGTGGCTTACAGCTTGCAGTTGTAAATTAAATAGTACGTTTTGTTTCCCTTGTGTCTTATTCTCAGATTTTAAAAGTTTGTGGAGTCATTTATCTAATTCATCAAAGAAACATGTCCAAACTGAGAAACATATTCGGATTTGAATAGCTTTATGTACTTGAGTTCGGGACAGAATATTTTTTCACTAATACGTATGAAGTACAATAGAAAAGTAGATTACGAAATAGAAATTTAATATTATAGAAATACACTTTAACCTCGATGGCGCGGCGCGGTCGCGGTAAGCGGCTGACGTGCACGAGGTCGCGGGTTCGATTCCCAGGCAGGACAATTCTTTTTGATCAACAAATTATTGTCCTGAGTCTGGATCTTGTTCTTTGTGTCCGTTAAATTGATGTTTGTGACAGTTACAAGTTTTTTTTTCGTTCGGCTTACCTTTTCTAAAAATTCACCCTTCGCCACTGGTAAACACTGCAATACTTCGATGTACCGTGTGATATCTATGACAACATTTGTGTCCCTTCGTCCAGCATACTCACCATGGAATCCTGATATTTCATGAATGTCAAAAAACTGTTCTGAAATAGTGCTAAATAGTGCCCAAAGGAAAAAAATAGTGCTCTTGTACTTGCGAAGTTATAGCCATAGTTCGATGAGTATGCTGGACGAAGGTTTCGCCCAGCATACTCACCTCCGTCCGGAGAATCTGTATACGCTTCAAACATAATTCATACTTCAAAAAATAGTTCCCAAATAGTGCCAAACGGTGCCCAAAAAGAAAAAACAGTGCTCGAATAACTTCGGAGTTATAGGCTTCGTTCAGTGAGTATGCTGGGCGTAGGTTCTACGCCCAGCATACTCACCTCAGTGCGCGAATATCGAACGAGCTATAGGTACAATTTACGTCTCAAAAAATTGTGCTTGAAATAGTGCCCAATATCAGTCCAATTTTTGCTTGACTTTTGACTTAGAAAACCATTAAATTTTAATGTAAACTTCTACATACTAACGTAAAATGGGGTACAGTCGTCGACACATGTTTTTGGACAAAAATATTAAACTTTCTAATTGTAGACTTCATGTTATTGGAAATAATTATGGTATTTTCTCACATGTCAAAAACTTTCGATTAAATGCATTATTATATATTTTATAAATAATAATAAATGAATGAAACTTTAAGCGTAAATGAAGTCTATTACTTCATTGCATTGTGTGTTTGTCTGAATAAAAACAGTCATTTGCAGCCAATAAAATTAATATCTTGAAAAATTGTAAAAAGGAAATTATACAGTTTCTTTTTGTATATATGTTGCAGGCAAACCTTATAACCAGTCAAAACTAGTACTGTGACATAGTTATACAAATTTTTAAAACTCTTTCCAATAGTTTCATCAATGAAAGGTTTAGCAATAAAAAACATTTTTAATTACTTACGTTATTTATTACTATTTAAAGGGCCAAAGTAATCAGAATTCTAGTTAACTAGTTCACAGCTTTTGTTAACATTCATAATATAATCAATGTAAATAGAAAAAATTGTAGTTTTAATATTGTATAATATAATATACATATAAAAAAATGTTTAGCCAAATATTGGTAAAACTTTCTAAAATATAACACGTAGGTACTTGTACTTTGTTTTACTGCTACAACGTTTTAATCACAATAAAATTATCTTACAAATAAGTATAAATTGAGCAATCACAGTTTATAATCACGTTTTTTTTTATTAATATTAAATACCCTATAGTAATTACAAATTAACAATCACAGTTTATAATCACATTTCTGTAAGTTATTAATAAAATAACTTTTACAAGAACAAAAAAAAACAAACAAACAATAACAAAATAGGAACTAACAAGTTAGGACCGATCTTCATCTTACATTCGCGTATAAATAATGCAGTGTGGTACAGTATATTGGGAATTACTACAAACTTTTTTACTAAGGTCATCATAGCAGTTCCAAGTTCTCTTTAGCAATCGATAGCACTTTGACTTGTAATGCCATGCGTCCTGATTCCCCATTTGTAAAATCTATTACCGACAGAATTTTAAAGGTGTCACCGTTTATTATGATCTCTTTAGGAATTTCATCAATTTCTATTTCAATTGAAGTATTAATTTCAATAAATACGAAGTCTAGTACTTCATATTTGTATGCGTTTTTACCGTTACATAATTGGTATTTACATTTCCTTTCAGTATCATTTACTAATAGAGCTTCATTAAGGGCTCCAATACCTTGAGTCGTCAATATGTTTACATTTATTGGAATCCAACTACATTTTGTGCCAGAACCTTTATTGATTTCACAGTTCTGGTTTGTACAATTTAAGTATCTATTAGCACTATAAAAACCATAACTTTGTATGTTATCTATTATAAAAGTTACATTACACTCACAATTTTTGCAACTACTAAAATCGGATTCCACAGTATCATATATTTTAGCCAATACCTTAGAACGAGTAGTGTAAATATCTTTTGGTTTTCAGCCTTCTTAGTGATTTTCTTTAGATTGTCATACGTGATCAAACTTCTGGTCAGTTGTGAAAGATCGTTTTTTTTATCATTGATATATTTTCTAATATTAGGTCTATCTAAATATGCAATTGAAAAACTTTGGACCACGGAATCAAAAGCACACGTATTAATAAACGTGAATCTGTATGTTCCTGAAGTAGAAACACTGCCGTTTTGTAAAATATGTAATTTTGTACGACGATTGATTCGTTTTTTATTTTTCTTCTGTTTAGACACCAGTCCCCGCCAGTCTTCAATATAATTTGGTTCGCTCCTAAAAATTGAGTTTTCATAAAATGATTCATCATTGACGAGAGTATTTATTTGTGGTGTGTTATGGTCACTTATTTCATTTTTTTCATCGACAATATTTTCAGTTCCTTCTTGAACATCAATCAAGTCACTTTTGGCTAAGCGTATGGAACCGGTTATCAAAGGCTCGTGTTTAATAATAAACTCATCTACGCGGTACTTATTTGAATTTGTTTTAAAAAATAACTTTTTTACGTCTTTCATATAACTTTCTACATTTGAACTGGTTGGAGTACAATAATTACTGTTAAAATAAGTCATCATTATATTTCCCCATAGTGGAAGTTTTTTAAGAATCCTAATCAAAGTGTCCTTTATTTCCGGCAAGTAATAAATATTTTCGATTTCAGTTTCTTGATCACACAATTGTTTAATTAAATCTTCTTTCTCCTCAAGATCTTTATACATTTTCAGAAGCGGGTTTTCTTCTTTATCTAATCCCTCCCATAAAGAATGTTTAATTGGAACGTGATTTTCCGAATCTACATTTTGTATTTCACATTCCTGCAAATTAGTTTTGATCCGGTTTTTTAATTCTAAAATCGCCGTTTCACACCGTGTTAAATTTCCATTTCTACTGCCGCGGTGTTTATTATTTGCTATAATATAAACATTTTCTATAATTTTCTTTACCTCTCCGTATGAAACACATTTTTTAATCAGAATCATACAATCAACAAAAAATTTTGTTACTCTAGTGTCTATATTTTTGAAAATACTTTGATTGTACAATGTTTTTATGAAATGCGAAGTATCAAGGCGAACATAACAGGTTGGAATTTTTTTGGTTCTATTTTCTAAAATATTAAAACATGTATTTAAGTAGTCAGAGGTGGATTTATAACCACAAAATACTTTTACCACCGCACCTACTAAAGCTGCGGAATCATCAGTTACTACTTCATTTGGAGGTTTTCCATTAGCCAACCAAGATTGTAACCAGCTAGCAATAGTATCTAAAGAGTGACTTTCTGATATACACTGTGAAATTGGCACGCTACTTTTAACGGTTGTATCTGTCATCATAACATACAAAAATATAGGACTTTGCGACTCTTGAGATAGTTGTGTGTGTTCATTGACGACAGGCCGAAGATTTTTATTAAATATAGAACCTGTTGCGTCTATAGAAACTCTAATATAATTAAACTCTTTTTGGCATTTTTTATAATAATTCTTTTGATCGTCCGTCCAGTAAAATGTATAAAATGGAAAAGCAGAAACATATCTAACACATTTATCAAAAGGTGGTGAAACACACATACAAGTAAGTGACAATATTGGGTTGGGATGGAAAACATCAACTTTTTTATTTTCATGTTTAATTCGATGTAGTGTTTGTAATTTTGGCAATACTGGAGGTTCCTTGTAATTTTTCTTCATTAAAGTTGAGGCTAATTTATATCTTATAGAAGCTGCTGCTTCGTGTTGTAATTTTTCACCTAATTCCCTTATTTGGTAATACCGTAATCGGTTTTTTTTACTGGTGTTATGAGAGTACTTTTTATTTTCATTAATTATGCAACATTCTAGTTTAATTAAATTTTCCGTTTCTAAGTTAGTTGTTATAATTATTTTTGCGTGACATTGATTACAATATCCTGTGCATTTGATTTCGTAATTGTCTTTCACAATATTATTTTTAAAACACCAAGTGCATAAAGATCTTATTTCTTTCCATAGATGCATTTGAATTACATTAGTCCATTGGTTTGGTTTTAATTTACGTCTGACATTATACAGACTACCAGGGGCGATTTTGCTATTTCGGTGATAAAAATACCTTTGAGGCTTAATACTATCCCAAGTTATTGTATCCATATAAAATGTATGCGTACTGGTGTTCTCCGAAACACTATTAATGCTTTCGTTTGATGACGATGTAGACTTTTGATTTATCAAATTAGAATCATTATTACGAATTATTTCTTTTTTATCAACACCAAAAAAGTATTCGTAATTTCGTTTTATGCTTAATATGATTGATTTAATACTCATTTTGTAATTTAACCGTGTTTGAATTTGTTTATAAATTGAGTCATTTGCGGAAGGAATATTTTTAAAAAAGTCATCTTTGAATTCTGAAATTACTAATTTTTGCGTTTCTAATGAAACCTTTGGTTTAGGCCCTCGTTTTCCTTGCTGATCCATGTCGTTAGATTCACAAGAATTATCACAAATTATTATGCCATTTGTTTTCAATATTAACTTAAGATGATACATTGATAAAATGCACTATCTTTCATCAACTACTACAGGACTATGAAAAGACCTATTGATCTAGAATTTTAATATAGGTAAATTGATACCTTTAACTAGGTTTTTGTAATTACCAAAACGCGATAGCTTGATTTTGGCTCGATCATATTTATTTTTGAAAACACCTCTACAAAAACAGTTTTTTACATATTACACGGAAAGTACACTATCATTATGCTTAGGAATTACTCAAATACATTCGTAACATCAATATTAGTATTACTGTAGAATATCATTACATAACTACAACCAATAATTTTTAATGAATCAAATAAGATTTTAGCAATTTCTAAGCGCTCCGGATCGTTGCGGGCGCATCGCAATTTCAGACCTTATACCGATTAGTTAACGATCGATACAGAATGAGTACGGTCGACGATTCAGTCGGGCGATGGCCCTCTTCGACGCCGGACCTGTGCATGTCGACTCACCGTTCGTACTAAATTTTATCGCGTAATTTTTAATCGTAGGTAAAATATATAGGTTAGGTTTAAAATATATACCTAAGTTTTTATTAATACTTTGTTCTCTTTTATAAGTAAATAATAGTATTATTTTATAATAGTTATTTCGATAACATTGGTTCGTAAAATATTTTTGTAGTTATGTCTTTTATAAAACTTAGGTAAAGTTCGCCATAACTCAACCAAGTACCTAGTTACTGTTGACCCTTTTGATAATGCAAGCGTTTGTTTATATAAGCGATTTTAGACTATATGCTCAAGTGTAATAAGTTTTATAACCGTTTTCGTCAAGATCACGTAATTGAAATGGCCTCAGTGGCGCGGGCAGTGCGGGCCGGTCGCGGTAGTGGCTTGCGTGCACGAGGTCGCGGGCTCGAATCCAACCAAAAAAGTTGTTTGAGCGATTCACAAATTACTGTCCTGAGTTCGGATGTTCTTTGTAAAAGTCTCCGCGACAGTACCTAGGAGTTGTGTGAAACTGAAAAAATCTAAGAAATAATATTACTCACCTATTTTATTTGCAAGCTTAGGTAGGTAGGTACTTACTGATAAGATCTAAATAATACTTTTTACTTTCGCGGAAACTTTTACAAACATGAAACAAACGAACACAAAGAACGTCCAGACTCAGGACAGTTGTTTGTGGATCACACAAAAAAATTGTCTTACGTGAGATTTGAACTCTCATGCACTCCACCGCGGGAACGTTTACAAACATGAAACAAACGAACACAAAGAACGTCCAGACTCAGGACAGTTGTTTGTGGATCACACAAAAAATTTTCTTACGTGATATTTGAACTCTCATGCACTCCACCGCGGGAACGTTTACAAACATGAAATAAACGAACACAAAGAACGTCCAGACTCAGGACAGTTGTTTGTGGATCACACAAAAAATTTTCTTACGTGAGATTTGAACTCATGCATTCCACCGCGGGAACGTTTACAAACATGAAACAAACGAACACAAAGAACGTCCAGACTCAGGACAGTTGTTTGTGGATCACAAAAAAAATTGTCTTACGTGAGATTTGAACTCTCATGCACTCCACTGCGGGAACGTTTACAAACATGAAACAAACGAACACAAAGAACGTCCAGACTCAGGACCGTTGTTTGTGGATCACACAAAAAAACTCTGCCTGTAGTCGTGTACGTCTGCCTTAGGCAGTGGCGGGCGCAGTAATCGGTAATCGTAAGTCAGCATGAAGAGTCCACCACAAGGGCGAGACGAGACGAGAATTGAAATCGCACCGAACTCTTTCCACCAAAAATTGACATCGCGACATGCGTGTTTCTTGTTAATGTATTTTGAACTCTATTTAAGAAAAAATACGGTTCATTTTTACACAAACAAAAAGTAGCAACAAACAACAATAGGCCTATCGCGAGAAGCGAGTGTTTTTATTACAAAGTTAATATATACTCTATTTCCTAAGCAATACGGTTCATTTTTACATAAAGATTTCAATTTTTGCCTCGTTTCGCCCCTCTGGTGGAAAATCACCTAGAGTTCAAATCTCACGTAAGACAATTTTATTTGTTCCATCCACTAATTATTGTCCTGAGTCTGGATGTTCTTTGAGTCAGCTAAGTAAATGTTTGTAAATACCCCGCGACACAGGACAATACATAGTGGGGCTATTGTATTTTTTTTAAAGTTCTATTGTTTTGCGTGAGATTCAAACTCGCGACCTCGTGCACTGCGACCGCTACCCCGAGGCGGTCAAATTATTTTTGTGATCCCCAAATCATTGTCCTGAATCTGGATGCGCTTTGTGCCTTCATAAAACCTTGCGCGGGTGTAAATTAAAAAAAAATAGGGGCTACATGTATAAACATAATAGACCGGTAGATAGGTTTTTCTGTAACAGAATTTTCTGTTACCTACCGCGGACTGACGTCACAGTATAACCAGTAGTCAAACTGGGCCGAATATTTATTATAAATGGGTGCGCGGTACATAAACAATAGTAAACATGCGATCTACTTTGTGTTTCCATTTAGTTTTGTAATTGTATATTAATACTTTTTATTTTTCTATTTTATATTTAAATAAATAGGAAGTGTTCTGTAAAAAACGTGTTGTTTTATGATTGATACATTTAATTTAAAGAAACATGTATATGTTTGTATTTATATCCACCATGTTTGTGATATAAATAAAATACTAAATTATAATATTAAGAAGGTACTTAACAAGTCATTCAGTAAAGTAGGTACAGTACCGGGCCGTTTATATTGCATATCAACCTATAGAAAAATACAATCGGTCAATTTCGGCTTCGTAGAGCGTCAGAGAAAAAGTCGATGTGTAATATTTACGGCCGGGTACTGTATTTATTATATTGGCCATGTTTGTTTGAAATTGAATTTATCGATAACCAAAACCAAACTTTAAACAGGTCTATTAGATCTATTCTAACGTCAAAATAAAGGCATCGAGGTCACTTTATGGATGGGTGACCAATCCATTCAAAAAATGACATCGATGTCATTGCTTAAATTTACCTAGATCAAAGTGAAAGACACGCATGGGGGATTACATAAAGGGGGGCTAAATTTTCATTATTATTGACCTAAGTACAACAAACCGTTTTCGTGATAAAAAAAATACTATATTATAATATTAAATACCTAAGTCATTTAGTAAGGTAGGTATTTATATCAGCCATGTTTGTTTGAAATTGACATATGAATAATATATTTAGTTTCAATTTATAACACACAGTCCGCTCGTTACTGCGGCACAGTAGCGACTGTTCCCTCCGCGATCGTGAGCGTGTAGGTATAAACTCACGTTTCGTCCGTTTCTATGAAGTTGAAATACTGTATATATTTGTACTATGGCACAGAGCGATAACGTGTCCTTGAGGGCCGGTGGGACGACGACGGCGCACACGGCGCGGCGGCGCGTGAGCGAGAGTATATCCGTCTCATTCGCGCGCCGAGGGGCGCGCCCCTCTGGCCACGGCCGAATTCAACTCGAAAATTTTCAAAGCAGCGTCTTAATATGAAATAACAACTAACTAACTAACATATAAATCAACATCAATAACATTATGAACACTTGTGTACTTATACTACCTATATTACCTGAAAATACCAACTATAGATGTAAAAAACATAACGGGCCCCACCGCTCACGCAGTACGAGTCAGAAAAAGTTGTCTTCTAACGTGGTAAACATTGTGTCTTCAAGATAATCTGAAAATAACACGTATTTAAATAATTTAATATAGGTATGACAGGCTCCAGCCTTCCTCTAAAGGTACTTAAGCACTTACGTGTTTTCCATTATTTTAGCGTGATTTCTATTATAAATAGCGAAGGGGCAAAACACGAGGCTGAAGACGATTTCCCGAAGTCACAACTCCCATAGAAAATGTGATGAATAGGTTGACGACACTTAAAAGTTTAAGTGCATTCGCCGGATGACAATCGGTAATAGTCTTCACTTCACGTCATATTATCTAAAAAATACATCTGTGTTAATTCTATAGTTACATTTATACTTACTACCGACGCTCGCGCTGACTGATTCTACCTATTTCGATATTGAAATGTAACTAACGTGAACTTAAGACGAGAACAGATCCTGACGGGTAACGAGGACAAGCTTGTAATAAAAAAATTGAAGAAAAGTAAATTATATCCTAGCAAATAAGACAGTGTTTCATTTCCAGTAGAATTGGAGGATAAAACCAGGCCTCCGCAGAAGTAGGTATATAAATAGGTATTTGAGATCCAATTAGATAAACAAACAAGTTACATTACGTTATTATGTGTGTACCTACCTACATCAAACCTTTAAAAAAGTAACTAAGTAGGTACCCATTTTTAAAACTTCTTAAGCATGTCCTTAATTTTAAGTGTACAGTGTCATATTCAACGAAAAAATGAACGTGTTTTTGTAAAAAACAACTCGCTTGCTACCTAGTTTTACAGTGCAATTAATGAATGAGTGTAAAATCAATTTAGTTAAATGCCACTATTATAAATTGAAATATACTTACTGATTTGGGTGCAGCTCCTATATTGATTACGTACTAGATACACAATTTTATATAGGTAAATAATGACATCACCAACACATTGTTTGGTTTTGCAACCCACTATGTAGTCAAACTCAAAAGCCGGCGTTATTATTATGATGTGCGACGAAGTAAACAAACAAAGAAACTGAGAAGCGCTTGTTCGTTTCGATTGCTTTGTGACACAAAATGGACCCTTATCACCTTCAAAATACAGATCAGTCTTGTCTAATAATCGTAAGATGTTAGGGCAGCGCCATCTAGTATTTAAACATAAACATATTCATTTGCGTCGCGGGCGCCGCGCGTCGCTTTGTGACACAAAATGGACCCTTATCACCTTCAAAATACAGATCAGTCTTGTCTAATAATCGTAAGATGTTAGGGCAGCGCCATCTAGTATTTAAACATAAACATATTCATTTGCGTCGCGGGCGCCGCGCGTCGCTTTGTGACACAAAATGGACCCTTATCACCTTCAAAATACAGATCAGTCTTGTCTAATAATCGTAAGATGTTAGGGCAGCGCCATCTAGTATTTAAACATAAACATATTCATTTGCGTCGCGGGCGCCGCGCGTCGTAAGCCCCATACCTATTGACCGTACGTGCATCCATTACTGCCACACTATATTGAACTTTATCACATGAGGAATACAGGTCAATTCCGTAAACGTTGTGGTACCGTCCTTGATCCGGAAAATGATTATTTTGAATAATTTTGTCAGTTGTAATGTAAGCATTAATAACAGCAACTTTATTTTTCATGCATGATTTACTTCATTTCATATCTTAATCCTTCAAGCGCCGTGATCTAGACAAAATATATAAAATCATTGTTCCTAGCTACCGGGGTCCCATGCGACGCGCGAAGGCTTAATCATATTATCATAAAGTATTATTAAAATAATGTGTAATTAATAATATTGCGATTCTAAAGTAAATACTCCCTTACATAGACAATTAATAATTTACACAAGACAAAAATTGTTAGAAAGAAAGTTAATAATATTGTATTCGACTGTACTCAATGTAATGTATGTAGAAGTTTACAATCAAATTTAATGGTTTTCTAGGTCAAAAGTCAAGCAAAAATTGGACTGATATTGGGCACTATTTCAAGCACAATTTTTTGAGACGTAAATTGTACCTATAGCTCGTTCGATATTCGCGCACTGAGGTGAGTATGCTGGGCGTAGGTTCTACGCCCAGCATACTCACTGAACGAAGGCTATAACTCCGAAGTTATTCGAGCACTGTTTTTTCTTTTTGGGCACCGTTTGGCACTATTTGGGAACTATTTTTTGAAGTATGAATTATGTTTGAAGCGTATACAGATTCTCCGGACGGAGGTGAGTATGCTGGGCGAAACCTTCGTCCAGCATACTCATCGAACTATGGCTATAACTTCGCAAGTACAAGAGCACTATTTTTTTCCTTTGGGCACTATTTAGCACTATTTCAGAACAGTTTTTTGACATTCATGAAATATCAGGATTCCATGGTGAGTATGCTGGACGAAGGGACACCAACATTTTACGACACAGTAAAAGGAAAAATCAACATCCGCGTTGTATTTACAAAACCAAGAGTAATATTCGCGTTAAATAAAAAGGAACACACAACCCAGGGGAAATAACCGTGAGCGACATTATGACTATTATCATCAGTTTCCCTGGAATAGAAAATAAACGCGTAGTCTGTAATCACTAACAGTGAAACTTTACGTTGTGTTTTGTGAAAAGGTCTTTCGTATTTTCTTATTTTGTAATTAAATCTCTTTTCTTTGTAATTTTTTTAGTAATTTTTCTTTAAGCTGCCGATTAAAGGTATACTTATTGGAAAAAGAGATAAAAATGAAAAAAAAATATAAACCTATGAACTGTGCCTATATCTTGGAATTTTTAATTGATTTTCTGATTGTCAAAATAAGCGAATCTAAAGAAAATACCTACATTTAATAGCCCAAATTGCCCTCTGTCGCTGGAGCACCTCACCCTGTTACAGTATAATAATATAAGCTGGCCTGTTTAAATAATATAAAGAAGTAAAGTACTATCTCTAATGGACTATCCGTGAATATTATTTAGAAATAAAAAGGAGGAAAACTTGAAATTAACCCTATACCAATCCGTCTGGCCAGCGTGGTATTAGTAGGCCAAGTATCCCTCCGTCACGGGAGGAGGCCCGTCCCTGCAGTGGGACATTAATGGGCTGTTATGATGATGATGATAAAAGTACGACATTACAACGTTATCTTACCGGATAGTAAGTCAATATAACTTGGTTAAGCAGCGTCGATATAGCATAGAAGACTCCAACATTGAGTCCATAGGAGATGAGGAGTAGTACGTAGTTTCTGTTCGTCATGAGCTTCTTTAATGACAGGAGGAAGTTGGAGTCCAGGCTGTCTCCAAGGTCGGCGGCGGCAGACGGCGGTGTGGGTGGTGCGGCTTTGAAGACTGAAAAAAGGGAATAGATGTTATATATTTATCTGCTTGAACTCACCTTAATATCCTACCAGTACAGGGTTCTTCAATAGAGGAAGGGAGAGAGAATAGGTTTCAGTACAGTATGGTGAATAGGTTTCAGTGCAGAGGGGTGAATAGGTAACAGTACCCGGCCGTAAATATTGCACATCGACTTCTCAAGTATCCCTCCGTCTCGAGAGGAGGCCCGTCCCTGCAGTGGGACATTAATGGGCTGTTATGATGATATTATTATTATGTAAAGTTATATTTATTATGGGTTCTTAATGATCTTATCTACGAACTTAAACATTGGATTTCACGAAACTGTTAAGAAAGATTTTACGGTGATACAATGTATTTTTACTTCAGACTAGATATAGTTTTAAAGTATATTCCGTAATAGTAAAACTATTTACTATCAATAACTCCGTGCCCGACTTATTTCTAAAGGAAATTGCCTTAGTTAGTGTAAATGATGTTCGTTCAAACTGTCACAAGTGGCGCCATCTGTTACTAAGTTTAATAGGTTTATTACGAAGTTTGATACGTTGTTGAGTTCAAGATACGTGACATGCACGGAACAAAAATCAAGTTCCGTGGTGACATGATAATTAGCGTTTTCTTTTGTTTTTTTATAAAAATGAACGGGATATTTGTGTACCATAAAGACGTTACGTAAGAATATTTATTTATTTAAAAAGACAACTCCCGCTTTTGGATAGGTAGATATGTATGGTACAAGGCTTGTTCCTAGGCAAAGACTTTAAAAATAATTTTAAGAGACACAAAAGCATGTAGTATTGAAAATAATTTAAAGAAATGGAAAACAATCTCACAATGAAGGCTCTACGAGGGGTTGAATTCGCAACTTTGTGCACGACAGCCATGATTTACCGCGTTATGCGCTACTGGGGCACATAGGCCACGACGCGTAAAAGTTAAGGTTGTTAAAAAACTTACACAGCAATATGAAGACAAAGAGCACACTGGTGAACCCAGCGACGAGGTAGAACATCAGCTTCAGATCACCAGCAATCTCCTCGGTAGTACCTTGAGCGCGAACCAGCATCGGAGGCAGGAAGAATCCTAGCGCCACACCCAACTGTAAAAACAAGTAGAGTACTTATTGAATAAATGTTTTTTTAATACATGTAAAAATATAATAAACTTGAAATTAAATTCTATACCAATCCGTGTGGCCAGCGTGGTATTAGTAGGCCAAGTATCCCTCCATCACGGGAGGAGGCCCGTCGCTGCAGTGGGACATTAATGGGCTGTTATAAATATGATGAAAAATATAATAAATTGTGCTTTTGTAAATATATATACTGTTATACTTAAATATGATGTTGTGTTGCTGTTATAAATATGATGAAAAATATAATAAATTGTGCTTTTGTAAATGTAATGGTACGGCCACCATGCCAGCCATGTCATCCTTTGAGTGTCGCAAAAGTTGGGTAAGGGAACATTTTCTAGCTATTACTTACATCTCTAAAACAAAGGTAGGAATCTAATCAGACAAAACTCTAGGTATACCAAAAGTCAAATTGGTATTAGTAACGTTTCATTAAAGGAAACTCGTCCCTATTCTGTTCATGAGATTAGCGCATTTTCCTGTAATAAAGCTTCTAGAATAAATAATTACCTTTCTATTCGCATAAAAACAACAATGGTTGATTTTATACTATTTCTGAAACAGGTTTCGTTACCCAGTCCAGACTCCAATTCTCATAATTAGGTACAGTCAGCAGCAAATACATAGCGACATTCAAGGTTGTCAAATAGTTAGATACAGCCAAAGTGGTCAATAGCATCGATACAGCCAAAGTGGTCAATTTATTGAGTGCACCCACGGTTATATAATTGGTAACATGCGCGTTCCGTTACTGTTGAAGAATGAAATGTCTCTATCTATGTGAGCGTCTCGGGTGTATCGAAGTTATTGACCACTTTGGCTGTATCTAACTATTTGACAGCCTTGAATGTCATAATTTAAGTTGCACTCTGTAAATTTTTTGAAAAAAAAATACTATGACATAAATGGCGCCTTATAACTAACAGCGATGTTATTACAGAGTTTCTGCATAATAATGAAGTAGGTTCAGAAAGAAATGAATCTATCGAACTACATCCGCAGTGCACCAAGGTGTTCAGGAGCAACTATTAAAAAAGTTTTGATTTATGTATCCTTTTCGGTAAGCGCACTCTTAGAAGCTATTTATTCGATCGCCACCAACTAATTTAAAATTGAATTAGGTACTTAGTAACCTATATTTATGTACTTTATTTATACTATTTCTAGACATTTCTATTATTTATCGTTTTAGTTACAAAAATTAATTTTTCATAAATGTATGTTTATGTATTTTATTTGCTTATTTATTTTTGTATAAGTACTAAAGGTTTTGATTACAAAACCTTAGTATTTTATCTGTTCTGATTGCGTAGACCGCTTGCAAAAGCGACTGTGCAAAAGACGCTGAGATGGACCCTTCATGCGATAAATAACATTTAACATCCAGCTGTAGTTGTGTTTCGACGGATACGGACGGATATGATGACAAAGATTTGTATCAGGCTTTTTATTTGTAGTTGTAATAAATTTTATGTGAGTTTTATAATATAATTTTGTTGTTTTTCACTCTGCTTTCGCGAACGATTTGGTAGGAGATCAGGTGATATTATCAGCGCCTCGGCACCTTAAAAACAAAGCATAAAAACTACAAAATAGATGTTGTTATTAGTGACTAATAAACTGTAGGTACTTAATTGTTAAGACTAGCTAGCACTAATAAAGAGTTACTTAATTTATTTATAAAGTCGTTTAAACCTATGTATTCGTCCATTTACTTAATTGTTTGTAGAGTTATAATAATATAATGCAGTACCACAATCAAGAACAGTGAGAATTTACTGTATGTTGTATAATGCGTGTTTGTTTGCTATGTATGTGACACAAATACGAAGGCACTTCAGTGGAATACTTGACGTTGCATTATGACATATTGTTTGTTAACCAAGATGTAAAGTTAAACCTGAACTTATCTTCAATCATAAGAAACAGTCAAAACAACGTAGGTAATTTGTAAAAAAAAGCGACAAAGTCTATAAAAATAAAATTTAAAAAAGATGTAAAGTTTTCCTTACAAAGCGTATGTAAAGAAAATTGTAATTAAAGTTTTCTTATGTTGCTATCACAGAAATAATATCTAAGTACTTAGGTTTTTTTCATTAGTTGGCATTGAGCAACCTCATAGGTTGTAGCGGGGTTACCACACGAAGATAAGCCATAGAATAAAATGTGTATAATGTATTGCATAATGGATGATAGATTATAATCTATCATCCACTTTAACTGTTTTAAACTGTTTAAGTTAATAATTATTAACTTAAACAGTTTTAATGTATGGGTCATTAAGGGACTCTCTAGAAAAGCTTACAGGGAAAAAAATAGTGATTTTTCAGAAAGAAACCGACGGCCATGAATTTATGTATGGCTGCGACGAAGCAGCGCAGGTTTATAAGCATCGCTATACTTTGGGTCTCTGCCGAGCCCATTTTTAATTTAACCGCTCAAAATAAGCTCTCAAACAAATCTGCGTAAAAATTCTTAAAAAAAAAAGAGTTAGGTAGAACTTTGTCATACGGAATTTTTAATAATAGCTATAGGAACGCTCGTTAATCACTGCAGGCTGTGTACCTGGTGGACAAAAGGCTATTATGTCTGATTTATTAGGCTGTTTGTCAACACACTGTGTGTGAATTTAAAAAAAATATCACCTCTGCTGGTGTCAGAGGCACTCGGAGAATGAAGAGTCTGTCAATCAGATAAATACTTACCTATGCTTTGTTTATATGGAGTGACAGTTTGTCACGCACAGGACTAAACACGCCCTTATTTATGTGTTTAATCTGTTTAAAAAAAACAAACCGTGCA
Organism: Schrankia costaestrigalis; assembly: GCA_905475405.1. Classification (NCBI taxonomy): domain Eukaryota; kingdom Metazoa; phylum Arthropoda; class Insecta; order Lepidoptera; family Erebidae; genus Schrankia; species Schrankia costaestrigalis. The sequence goes on from FR997827.1 coordinate 1,691,697, forward strand.
CCAGGGATCAAGTCCTGTATCGCGAGAACTTTTAAACATGAAATTAACAGACATAAAAACATCCTGGCTTAAGAAAGTAACTAATTTAAGAATCTTACAAATAAAAATTATCATCTTATCAGCCCATTAATGTCCTACTGCAGGGACGGGCCTTCTCACGTGACGGAGGGATACTTGGCCTACTAGTACCACGCTGGCCAGGCGGATTGGTATAGGGTTTAATTTCAAGTTTTCCACCTTTTTTTATTTGGTAAAGATAATATGCACGGATTGTCCCTTAGTCGGTTTTTACGACACCCATAGGGTGAGATGGGGTGGAGACATATGTTGTTCTTACTCCGTCACCCCACGGATAATAAAAAATATTTTGCATGGGAATTGCCTAGGATACAAGGCATGATCCCCAGTGCGGGAGTAGTTATTTTTTTAAAATAAAAACATATTTAACATAATATTCTTATAATCATTTATAAAGGTTGTACCCAGGAAAATAAGTTTAGAAAACCGTTTTCTAACATTAAAGCCAACATGCTCCTGTAATGTCAAACGATGTTACCTTCCGGCAAGGTTTTAACGTGAAATTTGCTTTCACATAAAGGATCACGACAGACAAATTAAAGTATAGAGACGTCAGTTTTATTTTAATATTTAGGTACTAGCATTATAACATTCGCGTTGTAAACACCTGTACCAGGTCTGTGGTATTTTCGCCATCATCTTATCAGCCAATTGCTGGAATTACCGTTTGTCTCCCGATCGTGTTAGAGCTGCATCTTCCGGTACGCGGTCGCCATACCAGAACCTTTCTGTCCCAACAGCTGTCATTTCTAGACGCTATCTGTTTTGCCCACTGCTACTTTAATCGACAATCCTAAGCACTATTTCAGTCATATTGGTTCTTCTGCGAAAATATTCGATCATGAAAAGAAACTCCTGACATATATCCCGTCTGTGGTATTCAATGGATTTATTGGTGACATGTTACTGAAACAGGGAAAACGATGGGACGGAATATTATATCTTTAATTGCCTCCTTCATATCTTGTTCATACGGAGTCAAAATGGATCAGATTTGTTGTATATATCCAGTGTTTTACCTACGCAGTACGTATTCTTTTGTTTTAAGGCAACAACCAATTGGTAACACACGTCGGTTCACCTTCGGCATCTTTGAAAGATATCACCGTTTAGATCTTTAAAAGATCTTCTAGGCTTATACTAAAACCATTAGACAAAAAACAAGAATAAATTATAGTCATCTCTATTCGTTATAAAGTCATTACTCATTGCAAGAGAGCAGCTCAAACGTTAGGATGCTGGAATAATCGGGATTCCTTCACTATGACTAAAACGTTTCCAGTGCTCCTTCGCACACAAATTCCTGACAAATATATCTTATTATGCAAGTAAGAGGAGAATTTATTTTACTTTAGTAAGGTAACTTATGTGCATAGTATAGGTATACATATTATAAGAATGCTATGCTTAAAAGAAGACACCATCAACTAAGATATAAATGTAACTGTTTAATGATAAAATAAAATATTTTGTATTGTACAATTATCTTCTTATAAAAGTAAATTAGTAAGTAACTATATTAGGTAGGTTCGTTAACTATTTTTAAAAAGTGTGGAAATCCGAACGGACTTTCTGACGCCAACAGCTGTCAGGGCCATGGCATATCGTACTCGAATCAACTAAAATCGGACATTCTTTCTAGTACTTAGTCAAGACGACCTCGGTGGCGCGACGGTAGCGCAAGCGGCTGCCGTGCAAGAGGTTGTGGGTTCGATCCCCACGCAGGACCATAATTTGTGAGATCCACAAATTATTGTCCTGGTCTGGGTGTTCTTTGTGTCCGTTAATTGATGTTTGTAAAAGGTCCCCGCGACACAGGGCATGATCCCTAGTGCGGGAGTTGTCTTTTTTAAAATGATAAATGATAATAATACTATTATAATCGGGTCTTACTCGCGGTATATACTATATCCTAGATACTGGTAAGATAAATACCTAGGTTTTTCTCCGACGTTTCGGCCGACTTGCAAGGGCCGTGGTCGCGGAGGGACTGGTGTCAGCGGAGCGTCGTCCTTGTGAAGTGAGGGGAATAGAATCTACCCACACTTTGTTGACATTTTGAGTATTCGCCGTATTGTAGGTATTTCGACACACTACACTAATGACGTCTCCCGGTTTTTGAGCTGCAACACTGTGATGATGTTTACACTTGCTGATGACTGGATTCCATGTAGTAGATAATCTATATCCGTCCTCCCGGTTGAAATTATTGTGTTTTTTGATTTCAACCGCTTCACGTACTATCCTGGAGTAATAGTGACGCTCGGTGGATAAGATCTTTGGGTTGTGTAACTCTATCCAGTGGTTAGTTCCAGACTCCAACAAGTGTTCAGCTATTGCAGACTTGTGGGTTTGTCGGTTTTTCACAGCCGCGATGTGTTCCTTGACCCTTTCCAAACGGACAATAGCGGAAAGGGTCAAGGAACACATCGCGGCTAGCGTAGATTCTATTCCCCGCACTTCACAAGGACGACGCTCCGCTGACACCAGCCAGTCCCTCCGCGACCACGGCCCTTGCAAGTCGGCCGAAACGTCGGAGAAAAACCTAGGTATTTATCTTACCAGTATCTAGGAAATAGTATATACCGCGAGTAAGACCCGTTTATAATAGTATTATGTATACAAATCGCGATAGTTTAAAATCTATTGATAAATGATAATGTCGAAGGCTCCAGATGAGCCTTCGGAAGGATGATTCCAGATGTTTTCGGCGGATAGGTACCTTACCTACGAGTAAATAAAAAGAATTTGAAAAACAATGTAAAATAGATAGGTATATCAAGCTCGGAAAATTGGATCTTATATAGGCCTTTAACAGCTAGACCAGATGAGGCCTTGTCTCATTGACCAAATTTATCCATGACTTATCATAAAATCCAAAAGCTTTTAAATTTCACGGTAATTTGTTTAAAAGAATAAAACAGTACAATTAAAAATCAAATAAAAAACACTAGCAATGGAACAAGGAACGTGCCGGCAATGGCGAATTGCTCGCCACGTTTTATCGGACACCGGCAGAGAGATCGCGAAAGAGGGAGTTTACAACTGCCGTTATACGTTTATTTTAATTTTCACCTCGCTATACTAGCGTAGGGAAATTAATGTACGTTGTATGTACTTAGATACAAAAAGCAAGTTTTTTTACTTTGCTTTTTTATCTAGAGACTCGGCAATATAACCAATTGAACCTGATAAAAAACGCAATTATCATCATAACAGCCCATTAATGTCCCACTGCAGGGACGGGCCTCCTCCCGTGACAGAGGCATACTTAGCCTACTAATACCACTCTGGCCAGACGGATTGGTATAGGGTTTAATTTCAAGTTTTCCTTCTTTTTATTTCGTAAAGATAATATTCACGGATTGTCCTTAGTCGCTTTCTACACACCCATGATATGAGGTGGTTACATATTGTATTCTCATTCCGTCACGACACGGAAAAGCGCGAATATTGTCCAGAAATGAAAGCAATGCCTGGTAGTCAAAAAAGAACTTTACTTAGTCTTTTGATTTGCTTCATTCCAACTAGACTTAGCGTTGTTTTCCTCTTCTAGATACATTGTTAAATAAAATCAATTTAAATGAAACAAATTCATAAAAATAAATAAAAAACAATGATATGATGTAATGATAAAATGTATTTCTACGATAAAAATGAAAGCACTCAATGCAAGCTTTATTTTGAAAAGGATCGATTAAAGCTCCCTCTGAAAATAGAATTGAAAAACGAGATGTTAGCATTGAAAATTGGATTCTGCACTCGAGCTAGATATATACTTACGCTTTACAAATACATTGAATGTATATTTTCAACAAAATGAAGTGGGATACTGCAGGACAAACAGGAATGTTTTTCAACAACTGAGTACTAAGTAAGTACACTCAAATTAATAGTATTTATATATTGAAAAATTGTGACAATGTAAACTGCATTTTCTCGGAAATGGTTCTTCATAATAGCCCATTAATGTGCCACTGCAGGGACGGGCCTCCTCCCGTATACTTGGCCTACTAATACCACGCTGGCCAGACGGATTGGTATAGGGTTTAATTTCAAGTTTTCCTTCTTTTTATTTAATTAAGATAATATTCACGAATAGTTCCATAGTCGGTTTTGACGACACCCATGGGATGAGATGGGGTGGTGACCTATTTTATTCTTACTCCGTCACCACACGGAGACAGAATAAGAATACAAAAATGGTTTATAACAATAGAGCAGAAATTTCCCATCCCAGCGTTGGGAGAAAAATTAGCTGGTGTATGATAATGTTCTCCAATATCAATCAGCATTTATCACACGAATAAATACTTATATGCATACAGACAACAACGTTACATAAACACAGAACGTACTTGCACAAGTAATGTTCAATTTAATCAATGACATAAATGTACGTGTGTCGGGAGACCCCTAGTATCAATTGGATGATCGTTTCCGAGTACTAACACTCTGAATAGTAACTACCTATTGCTAGTTTGTATAAATATTTAAGATTCAATGTAACATGCAGAGTAGGAATAAACCTTGTCTCGTCTCTATGCAATTATATCCAAGCAATGCAATAGATATCCGTGTGGTGACGGAGTAAGAATACAATATGTCACCACCCCATCTCACCCCATGGGTGTCGTACTACCGACTAAGGGACTATCCGTGAATATTATCTTTACGCAATAAAAAGAAGGAAAACTTGAAATTAAACCCTATACCCATCCGTCAGGCCCGCGTGGTATTAGTAGGCCAAGTATCCCTCCGTTACGGGATGAGGCCCGTCCCTGCAGTGGGACATTAATTGGCTGTTATGAATGCAATAGAAATAGTATGTAATAGATGCTATCCGTATCATTGGTGATCCTGAAACCACAGAAACACTTGAGTCCCTGCAAGGCAAACGTTGTCTTTATCATGGCAAGTCTTCAGAAGAACTCATTCAATGAATTCCGCCTTCTCCTTTCCTGTCCAGAACGATACCATCGACGCTTAGATGTCACCGTTACACGGTAGCACAGATATTGTCACGCTCAAAACCCTTCCGTGCCTCTTACCTTTGCCATTAAGATATGGTTCATATGTTTCCTTCCTCTTTTGATCTTGGGTCCTTTAAATGCGCCATGAAAAAGCTTTTTTCGAGGGCGTTATAAAATAATATGTTATTGGTATAACGGCCTTCGTTAGGTGACTACATATACAGGGAACATGACAAGCATGGCGTCATTATGAATGGTATAAATGAAAAAGTACAGTTTTTTAGTTGTTTGTAGAGCAAATGCAGCTGAAATAGACTCAAATGAGTGAGGTCGAAATATTTTGCTTAGGTAAATCCTATGTCAAAGATATTGGCTGTGGGGCCAATCAAAAGACATGAAAAAAAAATGCCAAAATAGAATCAGAATCTTTAAAAAATATCTTCCCGTGTTTTGATTTAAAGAGTACGAGAAACTTAACGAGGATCTCGGTATTTATTTTGTTACTTTCAATTAAGTACATCAAAATTCAATTAAAACTTTTTCCCAGTTCACCTTGTTAGTTATCAACGAAATATATAAATACGACCTCGGTGGCGCGACGGTAGCGCAAGCGGCTGCCGTGCAAGAGGTTGTGGGTTCGATCCCCACGCCAGACAATAATTTGTGAGACCCACAAATTATTGTCCTGGTCTGGGTGTTCTTTGTGTCCTTTAATTGATGTTTGTAAAAGGTCTCTGCGATACAGGGCATGATCCCTAGTGCTGGAGTCGTCTTTTTAAAGAAAATAAGAAATAAGAAACGAAACAAACGATTCTTCTCACAATGTGGATATTTCCGGACAGTACTAATTGTTTCATAGTCAAGTACGCTGCTATGTCACTTGACAACTTTGAAGGTAGTTTCTCTCGTGTAACAAGGTGACCGTGCCAATTTAAGTATCACCCTTTGTAAGTATATTTTTGGTACTGTTTTTCAGTGTTTTTGACTTGCGAATTTATGTAAGCAAATTTTGTTGCCCTAATATAAAAAATATGATATGTACTTTCTATTCTGTTTAAAAATCGTTAAAAAGTTTTTACACAATTGTTGTTGTCTATTTATATTTTTGTTGAGCAAACTGTTTTGATATAGGTAATTATATATTAACTCACTGTTTCCATAGCTAAAGGCCATGTTCTACGACCCTACAGACCTACTTCGATTCGTCTATATTCATACATAGCTATTTTTATTCACGCTGTTAGGTTAAGAGCCCTTTTTTGAATCTACATTTGACTATTTTGTTGAAAATTTTCTCTGCTAAAAGACGTCTACTGGTGGACGTAGGCTTACCTACACCTTTTTATATCCTTTGTCTGTTTCCTGTATTGTTGTCCAATTAATACTAATCAATATTCAACATAACAGCCCATTAATGCCCCACAGCAGGGACGGGCCTCCTCCCGTGACGGAGGGATACGTGGCCTACTAATTTCTAGTTTTTCTTCTTTTTATTTCGTGAAGATAATATTCACGGATAGTCACTTAATTAGTTTTTACAACACCCATGGGATGAGATGGGGTGGTGACATATTGTATTCTTACTCCGTCACCACACGGATAATCAATATTGGCTAATCATATTCACCGTAAATACATTTATCTCAATGCCCTATAGAACAGTATTGTCATCTCTAAGTAAGGTTGCATTGCAAAATTGATTACAATGGTATCTCGAGTCACGCTAATGCTATTAAACTGCAAGGATGTCTATTCATGGAGACGTATTAACTAAACGCTATTAAGTGGCTAATAAGTGTAGTTTAAGTGATTTACTTAAGATACTATTTAGGGATCTACAATTACTTTGTTTTTTTTTTAACTATACGAGTACATAGATAAGATTATAACAATAGTGGTATGATGGAAAGTAATGTGGATTTATTTAAAACTTTAAGCATTTAATAGAACAATGGTTACTTCAAGACAACTGTAAGTTATAGAGTGACAAAATAAATTAGGTGCAACAAATAATGGACGATGGGATGGGATGATAAGAGGTATTGTCAGTTCTTTTAATAATTATGATTTTGTCTTATTTATTATTATTTTAAGTTATGTAGTAATAAAAAACTAGAATTAAATAAGGTCGGCCCAATAAGGAAAACGTTTGTAATAGGAAAGTTGCTGTCCTTGCGTCTTGTAAAACGAGATGTCTTGAATACAAACTGGATTTGTACCATAGAACTTACCTAATGCGTTTATTTTATAAAAACTGTAATTTTAATTAGCGTCAAAATGGTATTATTTCGTTGTAGTGATTCCCCGGCTTTTCTACTAAAATGTATTCTTCCACTTACATGTTTTTTTATTAATGTCCACAATACTATGCGCCTATTAATCATCTACTACGACTACTGATATCTATGACTAAGTAGGACTAAACCACGAGTTACAAGGGACAAAAAAAAACTATCAAAATACTTGTTAAGATTAAAAAAGGTTACTAAACTTTCTTGACTTCGTTAACAATTAGCTTTTAAATGCGCGACGTACCTCCGAAATCTTAAGTTAAACAAAATTTACAATTTGAAGAATGCATATAGAATTTCTAATGTTCTTTTAATATAGCTTAAATACCTAAAATAAATAAATAAAAATAAAAAAGCCTTTTATTTCTTGCACAATTCCATTACATTAAATTATGAATTATGAAATAAATTACATTATTTTAAGAAATAAAGCATTTTGAAGTTTACAAATACATTCCTGTTGCAAAATCAATATTATTTAGATTGGTTCATTTAATAGGGGTAAGCAGTACAATGATTGGCATTCTAAGATGATATTCAACATACATGTTGTGTCTTCTTTGATATAATAATATTTTTATATATTTTATGTTTACAGATTATAAAGTATATAAAAGTAAATAATAATTAAACACATTGGTATTTCAATAAAATAGATTTATTGCATAAAAAGTAACATTAAACTTAATTCTATGTTATTGCACAATCATTGGCACTGAAGTATAATTATTGGCACATTGAATTTGGTATAACGATTGGCACTATTAACTACTAATGTAGTTGCTGTCATCATTTAATTTTTGATGTTCATCATTTGATGTTCGTATAGAAAGCTCAGGATGCCCCTTCAAGAATAATTTATACCATCCATCGCCTGGTGTATTATCTATAAAACTGTTTGGTCTAGGATGTTCATCCAAATACAGTTTGACACTCTTTACGCCATCCTCTTTACGTCGTGGAAAACCTTTTCTACAAGCTGAAATTATCCATTTCACTGTCTCTTTTTCTTCGGCATCAGTCAGAACCGTATCTGGACCAGATCGACATTTTACAAATAAGTTGAATAGGCGAAACTGCAAAGTTGCCCGTGGGACATTAAATTTATTTGCAGCAGTTTTCTTACCCATTCCATTTTTTATGGCTTGTAAGGATTTTTCTACATCTTCTTCTGTATATGCTTTTAAATATTTTCTTCCTGCCGTAACCTTTGACATCTTAAAGCCGTCTGGATACCTAAATGCGATGAAAAGAAGGGGAAACCTTAGGTGGGTATAGTGATGATTGGCAGTGCCAAGAATTCCAATAGAAGCAAAATTACCCTAATTACTATGCCAATATGGTTTATTTTAATTAAACTGTAATTTAAGTATGTAATATAAAACATGCTTCCAAAAAATATAAGTACAATCGTTATTGCCATCTGAGCCAATCACTGTGCCACTATACAAAAAAAAATACAGTGATTGGCACCAATGAAAAGGCGGGTACGCTTAATTTTCAACACTGAAAACAATAAAAATAGCAAGACATACACTAATTTAACAATATTAAATATAATTTGGCGTATAAACTTACACAAAAATCACTTTTTCACATGCATTTCTATTGTCTAGTACTAAACTTTTTGCTAAAAAAACAACACGATCACGACACTTTAATTTCCTTTGACACTCAGAAACAGGTGTAAAATAATAATGGATAAAAATAGTGTTGCCACTACAGAAGATAAGACATTCTACCCATTATGGTATTGCAAATGTAAATAAACAGAAATTGTCTCCTAATAACTGGATTTTTATATCAGAGTGCCAATCACTGGGGGGGTGCCAACAATAGTATAGTTTACCCTACTTTGTTTCATTAATGTTGTTTATAGTTTATTTTTTCTCTAGTCTATTTATATTACTCAGTACAATTATAATTATCACTACTTATAAGTGTTTATTAATTACCTATATATTAATTATTACATTTCATTATTTATTACATTATAATTGATTCCAAATAAAATATTATTCTAATACATAATTATGTTTCTGATATTATTAGGTTATAATTTACTGTTGTTTAAGTTACTTATTTTAACCTTGTTACTTTATTAACATGCAATGAAAAGGTAAAAATAATAAATTAATTAAATAATAACTATCATAACATGCAAGAACCCCTTCTTATGTGAGGGTGAAGGCCTCCTCCAAATTTTACCACTTGTCTCTATCTTTGGCTTTTGTTTTCCAATGTTCTCCTGCTATTTTTATTAAGTCGTTTTCCCAGCGAGTTGTCGGTCTTCCTCTTTTTCTAACGCCTGTAGGGCCCCGCCATGAAGTCAGCCTAGCAGTCCAACGGTCGTCTTCCATCCTGGCTACATAACCGGCCCAGCGCCATTTTAATCTTAGTGAGAATTGAAGGGCATCTATAAGTTTAGTATTTTTTCTTATAATATTATGTGGTATTTTTTGTATTTTTCTTACATTTGTGATGCTTCTCTCCATACCCCGTTGGCATGACCTAATCTTGTTTTTTACTCTTAGTGTGTATTTCCATGTCTGGCACCCATAGGTGATGGAGGGAAGTAAGCAGGTGTCCATAACTTTTTTCTTTAAATTAATAGGTACAGTGCCTTTTAATATTTCCTTTAAGCTCCAGAATTTTCTCCATGCGCTTGAAATTCTTCTTTCTACTTCTAGTTCATTTTTTTGCTTATCAAAAGAAACTTGTTTTCCCAAGTATACATAGCTGTCTACATATTCTAATAGGTGTTGGTCAAGATACAAGGGATATTTTGTGCTGTTAGTCATAATTTTGGTTTTATTTAAATTCATTTGTAAGCCTACTTTAACACTTACAGATTTTAGTGTGAGTATCATTGATTCTAATTCTCTTGCATCCTCTGCTAGTAAGATAATGTCGTCTGCGAACCTTAAGTGGCTGATAAATTTTCCGTTGATGTTTAGTCCTGTTCTGCTCCAATTGACTTGGCTGATAGCCATCTCTAGCACAGCTATAAAAATTCTCGGTGACAGAGGATCCCCCTGTCTTACACCTCTCTTTATGCATATCGGCGGTCCTGTTGACTCAAGCTTCACTCTGCTACTGCAATTGTTGTATATATACTTAATAACCTCTATATATTCTTTTTCTACGTGCTGTGAGCTTAGAGCAGTCCATATGGAAGAGTGCAGGATCGTGTCGAAGGCTTTCTGGTAGTCAATAAAAGCAACATATAGTGGTCTCTGGTACTCGCTATATTTTTCAATAATTTGTTCTATTGAGTGGATATGATCCATGGTAGAATATCCAGATCTGAAGCCGGCTTGCTCTATCGGTTGGTGTTTTTCTATACTCTTACTAATCCTCTTTTCGATGATTGATGAAAAAAGTTTGTAGAGTGATGGCAGGAGACTGATGGGGCGATAATTGGCTATATCCTTTGGGTCCCCTTTTTTGTAGAGTAATATCATGAATGACTCTGACCATTGAAAGGGTGTAGTACTTGACTCAAGTATAGAGTTAAAAAGAGATGCCAAAGGGCTTGCAAGATAATGACAACCTTCTTTTATCGCTTCGTTTGTAATTCCATCTGGACCTGGACACTTTTCAACCTTCAAGCTTTTGATTGCTTTTGAAACTGCGAGTTCGTCTATCTTTTTTATTTCAGAGACATCTTCTATAATATATTGTAGGTTGACATCGGTTATTTCGGTATTATTTTTCTCTTGGCAGTCATACAATTTTTTGTAGAAATTTGTAGCAATTTTGATAATATCAGGTCTATTGCATAGAAGTTTATTTGTGTCTTTTAGTTCATTTATCCATGTCTTGTGTGTATTGAGCTCTTTATATGCTCTTTTAACGCTACAGGTAGTATTTATATGTCTTTTAAATGTCTTTGAACGGTGAAGTATATAGTCTCTTTTTATGCTTTTACTTATGAGTTTGTATAAAGCTTTTAGTTGATTTTTCTGTGCTCTTGTTTTATGTTTAGATTCATGTAGTTGTTTTCTTTGTGCTATGAGATTCTTAGTGTATGTTGATAGCACTCCTGGGTTGGTAGAGTGTTGCCTGACGTTATGTAGAGTTCTTTTTATGGTTTGAGTGATTTTGTCATAGTTTACTTGGACAGTAGCATCATCTTGAAATTTAAGTTGGTCTTCGTGTTTTCCTAGTAAGAGTCTATAAGTTTCTTTCTCCGAGGTAGTCTTTAGTGAGTTTTTAAAACTGCATCTGTATGTTATACGGCTTTTCTTTATGTTTTTCAGTTGAAGAGAAACTTTTACAGGTCTATGATAAGTAAGATAAGTAAAATATACAAATTTTGTTCTCAATAGTCGGATCTGATTATGTTGTGATAATACCTTTGAATATATTTTTTAACTTTTTTGATGATATAGTTATCTGTACAAGGTATGAGAGTACCTAAGGCTCAAACAACTAAATCCATATTTAAATAAGTAGGTATACTTAATTACTAAGACAATTACTACTTTACTTACTTACTACATAGAGACAATTTAAACATTGTTATCTCACTTAAGTATAAAAAGACAATTGAAAACTAAATTTTAAAATTATGTAACTCTAACCATCAGTTGCCAGAAGAGACTAAATCTTTCTAGGTAACTATTAGAAATAATAGCTACGCTAATCGGCCAATTATGATTTCTATATAGTTATAAGTATTTACTCTGTACACGATTTTGTAAAATCTTTTAAGAAAACAAATATCCTAAACCCGAAAACAATAAAGATAACCAAAAACATGATGTAACTACGTCATCTGTCATGTCAAACAATAAAACATTTTATGTCAAATCTGAGCAAACACAATTTTCTGTATGTCTCTATAATACGCTTTTGAGTGCACAATAAAATATAACTAGGGTCCTTTACTTACATAATATTTCTTATCACACTGGAGCACGGCCAGAAAAGATATTACCCATCAAATTTCATAAACTTGTCATTCTTAATATAAAGTGGTTATGGGTCATAATTGTACAGTTTTTGGCTTAGTCGAGGTCGAACTGACGACCTTGTGCAATGATTTTTATTGGAGTTTCCTTTTGCTTCATTAGGAACATAGTTTTGAGTGTGCACACGTGTAAGAGGTCAAAGTTCTTTTTAAAAGTCATTTTCGTCACAATTAGACAGTACTTAGTTGTGTCCTTCTTAGAACGAGCTTTCTTCTTTGACTTAAGAAACTTAGATTAAGTACTAATGCAATCCCTACTATAGTTACCTATTCGAAACAAACTCTTACGAAGATTTACAGTTTGTCTTTTTGTCTAGTACTATTATGGTTTAACTGGCTATGTTCATCCTCTTCTGGGTTTTCATGGGTATTATCAGATAAGTTAAAGTTTTGTTGAAGGAAATCCAATCAAAGAAATCCATCTAAAAATAAGACTATTGATATAAGACTAAAAAGATATTGTAAAAACAATCACAAGCAGCTGTTGTGGTACAGGTATAAATAGAGATTTGACACCACTCCATCTTATCCTAATGCTCGGAGATCTGCACTTAAACCAAAGACTGAAAACTGAACATAAAATACTATTGGTATCAAGCCATCTGGCCAGCATAGTAGTAGTAATACTAATCTGTTTTGATAAGACACTTACATCACCATGATATAAAAAGCCTAAACCATAATGGGCATTACGTTTTATAATCATTATAACGTAAACCGATTGATATCGGAAAACCCAACGCCTATCTATCTAATGTAGTATACAATTGCTATAAAATTAATCAAAGTTACCACTTAAAACATTTTTTTGTGATTATTCTACGATTGAATTAAAACTTTTTGTACCCAAAATTTATTCAGCTTTTGATTGAAGTCTTTACAATTTTACACTTAATTAGGTTTCTGTAAAAGAAAGATTGTACTAAGAATAATAAAATGTTAAAATATAATATTTTTAACGGGTTAGTAGCAATAGTCTCCAGTTGCATTTTTCCCCACACACACACACATTTTTCGCCACAAAAAAAATCAGAGATACAAAAAAGATAGATTTATAGCTTGATTACTGTCGTCATAATAATATGGTTTTCCCCATTTACGTGTGATCACACCACGGCTATGCTAAGTTGTTTACTAAATGCGATTATTGCTATCATACCGAACGTCCGGACTAAGCCTGATTCAAAACCGGAACTGGGAAGTTAAAGACCAAAAATAGGCTTTAAATAAAATCAATCAATCAACTAGCCTATTGCAGTCCATTGCTAGACATAGGCCTCTCCCAACACGCGCCACAGAACTCGGTCCTGCGCCTTCCGCATCCAGTCCGACCCTGAGACCTTTATGAGGTCGTCGGTAAACAGGCTTTATTCGTCTAAAAATACAATCATGAAAGTATAATAAAAAAAAGCCACGATCTACTCAAAAAATATGCTGAACCAAGTCACTCAAAACGTGCAAATAAACTCCTTTCATTTTTAAGTTAAACAACCGACAGCTCTAAGGCAGGCCTCTATTGTTTGCAAGGTACTCTATTATAAATGCCATTATCTGTCGATTAGCAAGCTCATAGGATCCATTAACTCGACTGATAGACTTTATATAGTAAATTACAATGGGGCCCCCATATTGAAAACTTGTCAGGTAGGCTTTCTTCAGCAGCATACGCAGTGAAAAAAATACGTCAGTTAACAGACATAGAAACAGCTAGGCTAGTTTATTTTAGCTACTTTCATAGTGTTATGTCGTATGGTATTCTGTTGTGGGGTAGTGCGGCTGATATCAACACAATATTTGTATTGCAAAAAAGAGCGGTACGTTGTATATATAATATGGGCCCAAGAGAGTCTCTTAGAGACAAATTTAAAGTGATTAAGATTATGACTGTGCATTGCCAGTATATATTCGAAAATCTAATGTATGTACACAAAAATATAAACAAATATAAAAAAATGAGTGATATACACAATGTTAATACAAGAAATAAAAATAAACTTGCTGTTCTCCACACTAGGCTTCATAAAATAAGTAATTCTTTCGCTGGTAATGGTATTCGTTTTTATAATAAGCTCCCTATGGAAGTTAAAGAATTGTCAATTAATAAATTTAAATCTTTCATTAAACATAAGTTAATATTGAAATCATATTACAGTGTAAAGGATTACTTAAACGATAAAAATGCCTGGATCTGAATTGTCCTGTTTTCTTAATAAAATATTTGTGAAGTGATCACCTAAAAGAGCGATAGGAACCCAGCAGAGTTTCTTGTGGGTGTCTTCTCTGTCATGGTAGTGTTCCGAACCCTCAGTAAACTTAGCCGTTAAGTTAGACGTGCTGTGATCACTATAAAAACTCCGACGTTCATAAGTGTCATTGATTTGACTTATATGAAATAAAATATTTTTTCATTTTCATTTTCTGAAGAGCTCTTCATGAGTTACTCCTAACTGGATTGTGTATAATTAAAATATTAAGGAGGATGAAGAAGGGATATTGCAAATTGGTGAGTCTGAAGATTTTAGTGGTTAATTAATAAGAGCTTAATGAAATTATATTTATAATACTAAGTATTTTGATACTAAGGAAACATTAATTGTTGATTGATTATTGTGTAAACCTAACCTTATTTTGACATAATTATTGTATTTAGGTAATATACAATTAGGTTATTCTGTCATTAAATCGTCGTAGCAAATAATTACAATTACTATTGTACCATTTGTGTCTTCAGAACTGCACAAACAGGGATAAAAGAACAAGACATTCAAATTCAGAACAATCATTAATTTTAAAGCACGAGCCAAAATACAAAAACGAAGATTGAAATTATTAATAGACAGTTAATAAAAGTGTGAAAATTCGTACCCATTCACAAAAATTATTAATTTTACAGGAAAACATAATCGTCAAAATTAATTGTGTTTACATTTGCTAAAACATTATCTTTAGACGTAAACCTTCAGAGTAATCTTCACAAATAGGATTACCTTTGTATTGCAGATTTTAAGTGCTTGTTAGAGATAAGGTTCAAGTCTTAACTGTATTAACATTCCACTTTCGGAGCTAAAATTAAAAGAAATGTTTGAATACATATTTAACTTTCTTAATTAAAACAATATTTTTAACAAAGAAACTGTTGTTTTGATTTTAAAAGACTACTACCGCAAGGAATTCACTCTGTATCTCGGGATTTTTAGAGACATGCAATAAGCAGACAACAAGCTTTTAAACTTTGATGACGACCTCTGTAAAGTAGTTGTTATTTAACATGACTGCTACGCAGAGGTCTCGGGTTCGATTCCCGCTCAATGCAAATATTTGTGTGCATGAACATAATTCATTGTGGATCATAACAGTTCATTAATGTCCCACATCAGAGACGGGCCTCCACTCGTGACGGAGGGATACTGGGCCTACTAATACCACGCTGAACAGACGGATTGGTACAGGGTTTAATTTCAGGGTATTGCATTGGTAGAATTCCCTCCATACCTAAATCTGACATTATTTGGCGTAGCTATCAATAAATATAGCCTCTAAAAACGGCCTCTAGCATTTCCAGCTTCTTACATCATTACAGCATTCATTATTAGTTATTACTAAAGACGTACAAAGATGCAAAGTTTAAATCTAATGGTTATAACAGCTTGTTTTTTTTCATTGATTTGACAGTGACTTAAAGTCCATTCGGAAATTTCGGGGATTACTTATACCAAAAATTAAAGCTTAGTTCAAACTGGAGTTTGTAAAAGGTTCGAATCCTGTGTAATAAAACTCCAGACTGATTAAGTTACGCTTACAGCACACTTTGTGCCAAAAATGACTTCTGAACTTCTGCCGGTTTAGCGTCAAAATTTGCCAAAGTTTCTAAGCTTAATATCTAATTTATTTAAGCTCCAATACCTATCTGAAAAGCTTAATTAAAATCAGATAACAATTCGCAATGACAGCGTTCGTATTAAAGGAAACTTTGACAATCGTAACTCTTACCTAACTCAAACTAAACTTAAGATAATTACAATTAATCTCTTCCTTGTTTCATGGAACGTAACAATGTTTTCACTGGATTTTCAGAACAGCCTTTTAATATCTAATGCAGGGACGGGGTTCTTAAAGAAACTTGTCTGTCTTATGGTAATGTAAGGCAAGTTATGGAGACAATGCCAATTGGATTAGTATAGGGTTTAAAGTCAAGTATTCCTCCTATTGCTCTCACAAATGGCGTTATAACTTGTTAAATTGACCTATATATAGATATTTTAGATAGGTATAGATATTATAATTGTAAACCTCCCTAGGCTTCTTTATGTGTGGTCAAATGTATTCTATCTCCGTCACCACACAGAACGAATCAATCAATCAACTAGCCTATCGGAGTCCTCTGCTGGAAATAGGCTTCTCCCAACACGCGCCATAGAACTCAACGCCAGAGAACGAATACTTTGTACAAAATATCGATAACATCAAAAATGTATTGTCCATTTAGGCTGAGCGCAGACTTGGAACACGACAGTCTTAAGACAGACTATTGCTTTACAATATGTATGAATATGCGCACACTTGGAACAAAACGTCGTAAAGACAATATTGTCTCAGATAGACAGTTTTGTTTTATGTGTGCTACGTATTGTAGGCAAAACTGTTTCGTTTTAGTTTTAAGACAGACTTGTCTATATGAGGCAAGTCAGTCTTGAAACAGTCTAGTCTCCAATGTGCGCTCAGCCTTAGGCATACAGTTCATTAATTATTCGTCCAAACAAAGGCTTTGACACATTATTCAACCGTCATCAGATAGGATAAAAACTTTCCGGAGAGGTGACCCCTATTGTGAAAAAAGGTCAAGAGCTAACTATTTTGAGGAAGAGGGCAATGTGTCAACAAGTTTCTAACTTTAGTCTGTAAATAAACCATACCAATTATCCCATGGGTGTCGTTGCAGCTTAAGGGAAGTTCACACATATCTCAACGAAAACTGTGGAAGAAAATCTTGACGTTTTATTCTATACCAATCCGTTTGAACGACGTGGTATTAGTAGTCCAAATTAGCAGGCTCCTGATGTGTATTGACGAAAGGAAAGGTCAAGCAGTATATTGGGAACTATAGCACCATTTGGAATTACTACCAATGAACGAATGATGTGACGTCTAGGCGAATAACTTAATCGATATAATTTCCTTATTTATAAACGGACTCTAACAAAAGCATTCATAGTGATTTTAATAATTGGTCTATTTTACAAAAGAATAACAAACTGAAAATACAACTGAAATAAAAATCTTTTTCTCTTTTTGAAACCGTTTAATTAACGTTAATTTTACCTAATAGTAATTAAATTAAATGGTATTTTTGTAATTATGCGGTGTTAATATTGTCACGGACAATTATGTTCACTTTAAAATTATGTTTTCGCTTAATTATGAGATTCGTTTTCACGTGATACAGAGGTTTTAGTTTTTTGAACAATGCTATTTTATGCAGTCTTCTTGTTTTGGAACTTTTAGATAGGATTACTTACCTATTTAATTGTTATATAAACATTTTAATATAATTATGGTCTTAAAACGTTTACTATTTTTACTATTTTAAAAAACACAGACACACATCGTTTCAAAATAGTGGATAATTACCATTTTGTTACAGAAAATATGAGGAAATTAATTAAGTTTATATGAACTTGAGCTATGAATTTAAAACTATAGTACCTACTTAATTAAATTTGACTATAGTTTTGTATTCATAGCTAATTTTTAATAATATTCGAATATAAGCATGTCAATTCTACTTCCTTAAAATCGTTAAAAATTCGGTTAAGTTAACTTTAAGGTGTCAAATTGTCACACAATAGGTAAGACAATTTGACAACTAAAAGTTAACTTAACCGAAGTTTTAACGATTATAATGGAACGAGAATTGACATGATGAATAAACATTATTAATTTTAATATAAATTTAGTCAATTTTTTTTAAGTACAGCTTTTATCGGTTGTTTGAGATTGCTAAGATTGCTGGACGATAAATCGTAACTAACTGAATCTCAGTCTTTAAGGCTTGGCTTTCACATGGCGAAGAAGTGTCAGTGTTCTGTTAAAATATTTATATCCCGTGAAGTATAAAAACTGTATCAATAACTCCTTAACTTTAACTCCAAAATAAAACAAAATGGCTCAAAAATCTAAATAGTATGGACTAACCTGATTACCAAAAACGCCAATACTGCAAGCAGACGAGACTTGATCAGCTCCAAACCACACCGCAGCCAGTCGGGGTGGTACGTTCAGTATAAAGACCTGAGACATGGCCACTATAGTCTGACCCGCGAAGCCCAACCAGTACATGTCGTCCGGTACTGAGAACACTTTGAGCCATGCTCCCGCGCAAGTGCCGAACGATCCAATTATTGTGGTCACCCGGAGATTCTGGAACAAAGAAATGTTTATTTTAAAAGGTGTTGCAGAATGAAATTGTAAAGTTGTAAAAAATATGTTGTAAAGAATTTTTAAATAGCTATGTTTTTAAATAGCCGCGGCTTCATCTGCGTTAAATTTGGGGGAGGCACTGTTCCCCTTTTCTAGACACAGAAGAAGAAAAAAAGTAGCCTAATGTTAAGTACTCTCCATTCCTTCAACTATCTCCACTTAAAAAATCACGTCAATTCGTCGCTCCGTTTTGCCGTGAAAGAAAGACAAACAGACACACTTTCCTCTTTTTTAATATTACTTAGTATGGATTGTGGTGTTGCAAGGAACCATCCACCTCCTCTTTTAATCATTTAGGTAACCATTATTAGTGTCTACAGATATTTTGCAAAAGGGCTGCTTTTTACCCTTTAAGCTCAGTTGGCAGAACATGCGACATGTAATAACTTAGGTAGTTTAAAATATACTTAGGTAATATAATTTAGAGAAAACAACAAAATTAAAATTAAATTTGTATTTTGAAAAATAAAAATAGTAATTATAACGACCTTTAGTTTTTACAATTTAAGCTTGAAAATATGTTTTTATTATGGCATTAGATGTAATTATGTCCGGATTATTATACTTAATTTGATAATAATACTTATGTATGCAAATCTAAAGGAGGTAAATGCAGTCAAAATATGAATATAATAATGAACATAGGTAAGTACCAATTTATTTAATTTAACTCTTTCTTGTACACTTTAAAAACTATCGCTCACGGCAATTTCTATTTACATATTTAATTAAACTAACAATGTCCTAAAGAAGAGAAAATAAGAGAAGATTCTATACCTTTTTAGTTAAAATAATCATATTATAACAATATGTCAGCAATTATGTCGAAGGGAAAGTAGAATTTTAGGGATTTCACAAAGTCCCTAGGGATATCATGGAAGCAGCTGTTGAATTTATTAGTTTAATATAACTTTTTTCTACAAAAAAGGTTTAGTGAAATGATAAAATACAAATATTTATAATGTCAGTGATACTCGGATTTCGTAACACTAATTTTAATCTAGTGAAATGGGAAAAGAAACATGAGAGCCTAGCGCGCCAACAGATTGGTTATTACATTTTATACAGATTGATTTCTAAAAGACAATGAGATTATTATTTTATTTTTGCAAGTTTATCATCACTCTATGAATATTCCTAAAATAGATAACTTTAACAGCGTAGCCTAAAGCCCGATTTACACATCGACAAGTACAGTAGCGAGTTAAGTAGTAAGTTGTTGATTAAGTTGATTTAAATAGATCTCCATCCTATTTTTGGCATATTATGTCTATGTTATAGAAATACCAAAGTCCAAATTAGGAAGACCTTGTCCTTCGGATACTTAGAAAAAACACAAACATAAATGTTTCTTTTTAACCGACTTCAAAAAAAGGAGGAGGTTCTCAATTCGGTTGTATTTTTTTTTTTTGTGTTTGGTACCTGATTTCTCGAAAACGGCTAGACCGATTTGAAAATTTTTTTTTGGTTTGTATGGGTATGCTTCCCATTTGGTCCCATTGTCACCAGATCTGGATCTGAATGACGGGATCCCAGAGAAATCGAGGGCATTTCTTGAAAATTGTAGGGACGCATTGTGTAAAATCTTGTCATACATGTGCATCTCTGACGTCACTACCAAATAATCAAGAGTTAGAACTGGTCAGATCCTGGAGACCACCGAGAGTCGAGGGAACACCTCAACGGCATATAGCAGCTACCTTGTGTTTGGGCTTATTTTAATTGTATTGATGAAAACTTTACAAAACTTTACACAGACATGATCTGATGATGAAGAAGATTGAGGGTCGAGGGAAATCCTTAACGGTATATAGCAGCTACCTAGTGTTTGGGCTTATTTTATTCGTATTGATGAAAGCTTTACACAACTTTACACAAACATGATCTGATGATGAAGACGACTGAGGGTCGAGGAAACTTCTCAACGGTATATAGCAGCTACCTAGTATTTGGGCTTATTTTATTCGTATTAATGAAAACTTTACACAAACATGATCTTATGATGAAGACGACTGCAGAAATTTATTTAATACTAATCTTAGAAATTGTTATCAGCATGGTTTTTAACCGACTCCTGTTGAAGTCGGTTTTTTAATTAGAAAATTATGTTTATACGAACTAACTTATAAGGTATGGCAATCATACATATTAGAATTGAGATATCATTTCTATATTATCTATCTGTTCCTGTATATTATCTATCTGTTACGTGTATTAGTACGTAAGAGAAATTATTCTATAAACATTGATAACCTTTGATTAACGCGTCTGGCATTAGGTACATTGTTGACGTTTGGAACAAAGCAAAATATAGGTATTTACGTATACTTTACTAAAAAGGCTGATGACAAACATTTATAAGCTCTACTTAGCTTGGGATTAGATAGCGCTGTTAAAAAAATCCGTCTTTACAGAGAGAAGAGTTCTAAGGTTCTCGTAAAAAAACAAGAATAGAAAATATCACTAAGTCCTTAGTCCTTTTCTTCCGTGTCGTATAAATCGATAGAGACTTTGTACAATAACTACACACATCAAAAAAGTCTAAGCAACATGCATGATATTACAAATTTACCATTTATATTAATTTATTTTACCATTTATTTTAATTATAACGTTGTATTTTATTTTTAAAATAATATTTTTAGGGTTCTATGATGTAAAAATAACAGCTGTTTTTTTAATAAGTTCTTTTAATAACAGAAATTAACAATATTAGAATATACAGGTACATAAGAAACTAAACTTTTCTTTTACAAATTGAAATTTCTTAAGAAAATGAATTTATTGTGTGTGACGTGCCTCACGCGTCCATCTTCGCGCGCTCCACTTCGCTACACGTCAATGGCGCGAGCGCGTCGTGGAGGGGCCTACACAGCGGCCATTATATAAGAAGACGCGGGGCGCGGCCGCTCCCCTTTTTGTTCCTGCTCATTGAAGATAAGTGTCTGCCTTTCTATAGGGCAGCCATCAACCTCGTGCTTTCGAATCCTCTCTAATCCTTCTGATTTAGACCGGCTTGCTTATTTTGTCTATTATTTGTTAACGTAGTGATTTCTAAATTATAAAAACTTGTAATATTGTATACACTCATTTATTTACTGAATAATACTACATAGTTGTGACTGAGTTGTTTGCATTTATCTCCCTACACAAACCCACTACGTCACATGTGAAAGAATAGGACAATTTAATACAAAGTATGGCCTCCTCTGCTATTCAGAACTTGTCGGCAACGATTATTCATTGAATTAATGAGACTGTTTATGTCATCTTGCGGTATTCGCTCCCAATGGAATTGTAGCAAATCCTTCAGCTGTTGGGTTGTTGTCACTCCGTCCAAGTCCTTCAAAACACGTCTCTGGAGCATGTCCCATGCGTGCTCGATGGGGTTGAGGTCTGGCGATTGTGCAGGCCAGGGCAATACCTGGATGTTCTCCGTTGCCAAGTATTCACTGGTTCGCCGAGCTGTATGTGAACGCGCATTGTCATGCATTAACGTAAAATCGGAGCCAAAGGTTTGTGCAAATGGATGGACATAAGGTCTGAGAATATCCTCAACGTAATTTTCAGCGTTCATGTTTCCATTTACAAAAACGAGCTCAGTTCGCCTGTTCTTCATAATACCCGCCCATACCATAACTGTTGAGCCGCTGTATGGATGAACTTCCTGAACGCACCTGAGTCTTTCAGTATTTCCGGGTCGACGGTACACTCGCACCCTTCTTGTATCAGGCCTAAACCCGAATCGCGACTCATCGGAAAACATAATTTTATCCCATTGTTCCTGGGTCCATGTTATGCGTTCTCTACACCATTCATTTCGACGAGCGCGATTCCCGTGACGTATCGGTGGGCACCTGATAGGGCGTCGAGCTCGTAGGCCGTACTCATGCAGTCGATTTCGCACAGTTTGGGGACTTACATCAACACCACTTGAATTTTGTAGCCTCAAACTTATCTCTCGAGCGGTTAACATCGGCTGGCGTCTTGCAGTCAGTTGTATGTACCGGTCTTGCCGAGTGGTTGTACTCCTTTTACGGCCTGGATGCTGTTCAGCGGGTTCCCCTGTATTATTGTAGCGCTGCCAAAGACGACAAATAACACTTCTATGAATACCAAAATGTCGAGATACCTGAGATTGATTACTTCCCGCTTGCAACATCCCTACAGCTCTTTGCATTTCATCTGCCGTCAAATGACGTCGCTCCATGACGTAAAGAATATCTAACAATTCAATTTTGTCGCCAACTGTATTTAAATGGTTGGTAAAATTATAAAATCAAGACTAAAACGTAGCAATTAACATGCACTCAAATTCAAACAAATTCGCAGTCATTTGAATTTTATGAAAAAAAACAAAACATAATCGAATTTTTTTTTTTACAACCAGCCAGTATGTCATCAATAACAAAAAAGTTTACTTACCTATACACTTTGAGTGAGTAAATACTTAGAAATTAATTAATATAAATGGTAAATTTGTAATATCATGCATGTTGCTTAGACTTTTTTGATGTGTGTATTATTATAATATCAAAATTAAAAAATTTTGTCCCAAATCTCGAAACTGTTTAAGCAAAGCAAATAAGCAGTTTAATCAAATCAATATAACATTTAAAATTAATAACAAATTAAAAAATTGTTGTACAATATTTCAAAGTGGAAACCCAAGCACTTGTTCCAATGAAAATCCTCGCTGAATTAGCGAGGATTTTCACATAAAACATTACAATCAACATTCGTCGCACACACGTTACATACGAAGCAATAAGTTTAAAAAACAAATTTAATTAAAGTCTCGCAAGTGGTGCGGTTGTACGGAGCATTCGAATTCCATCACAATAACGCTTGCAAACAAATTCGGATACGTTTTAATTAAACGTAACTATACTATTTGTGTCATCCCTTGTTTACGGTTGCATAACACGAGTTTGGATAAAGTTGCGGATTCAGACTACCTAGCGTTTATTTTAGTAGTAGGATAAATCTGTAGTATAAAAGTGGTCTTACTTAAATCTCCCTACAGACTTACTTACATATTATTATAGTACTTTCTAAAGGAGGTCCGTCGCTGCATTGTTCGATTTCTGATATAATGATAATACAGTCGTTTCAGGATAGGAACTAACAAGAATGATACATTTTGGGCATTTTAAAACCTTATTTGCCAATTCGAACATACTCGTGAATATGGAATCGCTTTGTTCGCTCAAACTATATTAAAATGTGATAAAGGCATACGAGCTTATATGCGCTTTAAAGTTTGTAAGAGAAGCCCGTTTCTTAAAAAGTACACTTTAATACTAGTCGCTTATAAAACGCTAGTCTGAAATTGCTCTTACGTTTCTCTTTGATGTTGTCGATTTTATACATTGTAATAAATCTGTAGAGGTAAGTATAAGGTAATAAACATGTATAATATAATATACTAGCTGACCCGTGCCCACTTCGTTGGGCGGCGAAAAAAACGCTTCCCTTTTTCAAACATATTTCACTACTGCTCCTCTCTTATTAGTCATAGCATAGCGTGATACTATATAGCCTATGGCACTCCCCGATAAATGGTATATTTAACGCAAAAAGAATTTAAAAAATCGGTTCTGCAGATCCAAAGATTACCCCCTACAACGTCACAAACTTACAAACACACAAACTTTACCTCTTTATAATATTAGTATAGAGTATTATCCAAGTAACGATGGATTAAGAATCAATATCAGCCTATGGACGTCCACTGCTGGACATAGGCCTCCTCCAAAAGCTTCCACCCTGCGCGGTCTTGCCTTCCTCATCCATCGGCTTCCCGCCGTCCTAACCAGATCGTCGGTCCTTCGTGTGAGGGGTCTCCCCACCCTGCGCATGGTATTAATCAATAAACCATTAGCCTATCGCAGTCCACTGCTGGACAAAATGCCTCTCCCAACAAACGCCACAGAACAGGGTCCTCCGCCCTCCGAATTTAGTCCGACCAAGCGATATTTTTGATCTTTCTATCCGTGTGGTGACGGAGTAAGAATACAATATGTCATCATCCCATCTCATCCCATGTGTGTTTTTGGTTGAGGGCCATCCGCCCCACCACAGCCCGTGTAAAGTAGTAGCGGTCGTCAGAGACCTACTCGTCCTCAAAAAAAAACCCATGGGTGTCGTAAAAACCGACTAAGGGACTATTCCCTTAGTCGGTTTTTACGACTACTATCTTTACGAAATTAAAAGAAGGAAATCTATAAATGAAACCCTATACCAATCCGTCTGGCGAGCGTGGTATTAGTAGGCCAAGTAACCCTCCGTCACGGGAGGAGGCCTGTCCCTGCAGTGGGACATTAATGGGCTGTTATGATGAAGCGATCTTTTTGAGGTAGAATTAATTTAAAGTACAGATATTTAAAATTAAAATCTTACTCCAACCAAAAAATGATACTAAAAAAATTCATCTATACTAACATCGCGTTTGACAGATATTTTACGTTATTCGCGCATTATTTTAAAACTGAGATATCTTTTAAACTAATAATCGGATCTCATCACTGTAAAGGTCAATTTTGTTTAAAATTAAATAAATATAATGATTAACGTATTTATTTTGATAACGATCAATACCATATACATAAAATACCCTTACAAACAATGCATTTCTTTAAATCAAATTTGATTATTATAAAAAAGGTCGTAGTGAGTCAACCTTAGAAGATAGATATTTATATGCTATCGTTGACTTATTTGTAAAACTTTTTTAAAGGTGCAATTCTATAATACATCATTTCAGTATATCTCCAGACGTTTAAGCAGCAGAAGCAAAATAAACGTTTTTAAGCGTCCCTTTTATAAACATATTTCATTATTGCTCTACTCCTATTAAATATAGCGCGATACTATATAGCCTATGACACTCCCCGGTAAATGGACTATCAAACACAGAAAGAATTTTTAAAATCCGTTCAGTATATCCAGAGATTACCCCCTACAACGTCACAAACACACAAACACACAAACTTTACCTCTTTATAATATTAGTATAGAAGTATAGATTTAGGAAAACTTGTTCTGTTAATAACTACGAGTATGGTGCTCAGGTAAATGCGAAGTGGTGTAAACCAAGTTGAGTTTCTTTCTTTTGTAATATTACTTTACCAGAACCGAGGTGTTGACATAAGCAAATACACACATAATTTAAAACAATTTCAGAAAATATATTTCATCAATACAATACACTAAACCCTCATTGCAAGGATGTTCAAGGAATTTGGATTACTAATATCGCGCTGACCATACGATTACATCAATTAATATCCTTTTTGTTTTTATTATAAATTTAAATGTCTGCCACTGTCCCTTAGCTGGCTTTCACTATACTATAGGTATCGCAGGATGACATGGCATGATGACACTATGTGTTCTTACTGTGGCATATCACGACATGCTAGAAGTATGTAAAGTAACAATTAACAGCCTTCAAAATACTTCTCAATCATCATTAACTTCGACGTTCCTATTTTATCTATGACTAGCTGACTCGTACCCACTTCGTTAGGCGGCAAAAGAAACGTGTCCGTTTTTTGAGCTTCACTCCTATTAGTCATAGCGTGATACTTTATAGCCTATGACACTCCCTGATAAATGGACTATTCAACACAAAAAGAATTTTAAAAACCGGTTTAGTAGATCCAGAGATTACCCCCTACAACGTCACAAAATCACAAACACACCAACCTTATCTCTTTATATTACACACATCAAAAAAGTCTAAGCAACATGCATGATATTACAAATTTACCATTTATATTAATTTATTTTACCATTTATTTTAATTATAACGTTGTATTTTATTTTTAAAATAATATTTTTAGGGTTCTATGATGTAAAAATAACAGCTGTTTTCTTTATAAGTTCTTTTAATAACAGAAATTAACAATATTAGAATATACATAAGAAACTAAACTTTTTTTTTACAAATTGAAATTTCTTAAGAAAATGAATTTATTGTGAAAGAATAGGACAATTTAATACAAAGTATGGCCTCCTCTGCTATTCAGAACTTGTCGGCAACGATTATTCATTGAATTAATGAGACTGTTTATGTCATCTTGCGGTATTCGCTCCCAATGGAATTGTAGCAAATCCTTCAGCTGTTGGGTTGTTGTCACTCCGTCCAAGTCCTTCAAAACACGTCTCTGGAGCATGTCCCATGCGTGCTCGATGGGGTTGAGGTCTGGCGATTGTGCAGGCCAGGGCAATACCTGGATGTTCTCCGTTGCCAAGTATTCACTGGTTCGCCGAGCTGTATGTGAACGCGCATTGTCATGCATTAACGTAAAATCGGAGCCAAAGGTTTGTGCAAATGGATGGACATAAGGTCTGAGAATATCCTCAACGTAATTTTCAGCGTTCATGTTTCCATTTACAAAAACGAGCTCAGTTCGCCTGTTCTTCATAATACCCGCCCATACCATAACTGTTGAGCCGCTGTATGGATGAACTTCCTGAACGCACCTGAGTCTTTCAGTATTTCCGGGTCGACGGTACACTCGCACCCTTCTTGTATCAGGCCTAAACCCGAATCGCGACTCATCGGAAAACATAATTTTATCCCATTGTTCCTGGGTCCATGTTATGCGTTCTCTACACCATTCATTTCGACGAGCGCGATTCCCGTGACGTATCGGTGGGCACCTGATAGGGCGTCGAGCTCGTAGGCCGTACTCATGCAGTCGATTTCGCACAGTTTGGGGACTTACATCAACACCACTTGAATTTTGTAGCCTCAAACTTATCTCTCGAGCGGTTAACATCGGCTGGCGTCTTGCAGTCAGTTGTATGTACCGGTCTTGCCGAGTGGTTGTACTCCTTTTACGGCCTGGATGCTGTTCAGCGGGTTCCCCTGTATTATTGTAGCGCTGCCAAAGACGACAAATAACACTTCTATGAATACCAAAATGTCGAGATACCTGAGATTGATTACTTCCCGCTTGCAACATCCCTACAGCTCTTTGCATTTCATCTGCCGTCAAATGACGTCGCTCCATGACGTAAAGAATATCTAACAATTCAATTTTGTCGCCAACTGTATTTAAATGGTTGGTAAAATTATAAAATCAAGACTAAAACGTAGCAATTAACATGCACTCAAATTCAAACAAATTCGCAGTCATTTGAATTTTATGAAAAAAAACAAAACATAATCGAAATTTTTTTTTTACAACCAGCCAGTATGTCATCAATAACAAAAAAGTTTACTTACCTATACACTTTGAGTGAGTAAATACTTAGAAATTAATTAATATAAATGGTAAATTTGTAATATCATGCATGTTGCTTAGACTTTTTTGATGTGTGTATTATACCAGGATAAAAATAGTAAAACAATAATAACACTCTTAGTGGAATATATTCGCTAGCCGTGCAAAAGGCAGATGAAATCATATTTGCGAAAAGGCTTAAGGATATTATTCTCTTCCATAATCTCGTACAAAATGTTTTGTACAAATTGAATTATTTAGCAGGTCGAGGGCCGGTAACTTACTTCACTCTAACAGCTCAGGGTAGCTCTGTATTATTTTCACAATACTCGCGTTAGTATTTTTGGTTTATTTTATGTTAAGCGCGTGATACTGACGTCGACTGTGTTTCATGCGGGGATTATATTAAATGAAGTTTCTAGTTTTGAATCAGCGCCATCTGTTGTCCTTTTGAGCATAACAGTAATTCATTCATATTTTAAGGGAGAGGTATGTTCCTGTAACGAAGGGTTTATTAATAGCATGCTGGTCAGGTAGAATGATGCAGGGTTCTATGACAAGCTATCGTTCTTTTTTAATCAAAAACTTTTAAAAATAGGTTTAATTAAGTATTTTAAGGTAAAGTAACTACATTAGTGGCAAAGCATTCGTGTAGGTAAGCGGTTGTCATGCACGAGGTCACGGTTTCAAATTCTACTTTGGCTAGAAATACTTTGTGTCCATCATAACAGCCCATTAATGTCCCACTGCAGGGACAGGCTTCCTCGTGACGGAGGGATACTTGGCTCACTAATACCACGCTGGCCAGACGGATTGGTATAAGTAAAGATAATATTCACCTAATCCCTTAGTCGGTTTTATGACACCCATGGGATGAGATGGTGTGGTGACATATTGTATTCTTACTCCGTCACCACAAGGAGTGTTATGACTTTATGTCCTGTAACTGTAAGAAAGTCTCAGCTACGTAGAGCAAAACAAACAGTTGTACATACATTACTTACACAGATACAAACGCTTATATAATCGTGAAGTACCGTCTCTGTCTTAATCTCTCCGTAATCGTTAATTGCACGTTCACATATATTATCAGCAAACGCGTGTTTCTAAGCAGTTGAAGTAATTAATAGCAGTGCTCTGAGATGTCTAATGTGCACATTAATAACGTTATACTGTAGTCATAGTACAAATATATTACAGTATTTCGACTTCATAGAAATGGACGAAACGCGAGTTATACCTACACGCTGACGATAGCGGTGGCTTTGCGCAGTGAATAGTCGCGACTGTGCCGGAGTAACGAGCGAGAAAGTAGGTAAATGTAATTAAAAAGCTGGAAGTGGGCAGCCCTATCGCATGTGTACTTTGTTAATATTCAGCCGAGATAGACTACTGGTTGTTATGTTCTGTAGTACTGTAACTGTCATGGATGTAACGTGTAGATACAATGTAATGTAGATCTTGTATCAACAGGATTATGCTGATTGTTATTGTGTTGTGTTTGGCTGGAAATCATTGTTGCAGCTCATGTATAGTCCATTGCAGAGATGCGTGTCCTCTTTGCATGATAGCTGGGCCTATACATACATAAATATACTCCGCTGCTTAGAATTATTGGTTTCGGTTTTAAAGTGATTTTTTTTTTTGCTAGAGGTCTGCTAACTCTAAGCTCTCTAAGCCCTATGTTGCTTTAGTTTTTCTGCAGGTCTCATTTATGATTCGATTTTAGAGGAAAATATCAAGCAACTCCTCCTATTGTACATAAAAATGCTCTAAAATAAATTCTGTGTGATTAGTGAGAATTTAAGTCGCTTTATCTTAATCTTCCAAAAATAACATAGTAAAAATATATTGCGAAGAACTTCAACAATCTTGCTCAAATAATATTTTGGTTTTACAATGTTATCTTTACTAATACACACATCAAAAAAGTCTAAGCAACATGCATGATATTACAAATTTACCATTTATATTAATTAATTTCTAAGTATTTACTCACTCAAAGTGTATAGGTAAGTAAACTTTTTTGTTATTGATGACATACTGGCTGGTTGTAAAAAAAAAATTTCGATTATGTTTTGTTTTTTTTCATAAAATTCAAATGACTGCGAATTTGTTTGAATTTGAGTGCATGTTAATTGCTACGTTTTAGTCTTGATTTTATAATTTTACCAACCATTTAAATACAGTTGGCGACAAAATTGAATTGTTAGATATTCTTTACGTCATGGAGCGACGTCATTTGACGGCAGATGAAATGCAAAGAGCTGTAGGGATGTTGCAAGCGGGAAGTAATCAATCTCAGGTATCTCGACATTTTGGTATTCATAGAAGTGTTATTTGTCGTCTTTGGCAGCGCTACAATAATACAGGGGAACCCGCTGAACAGCATCCAGGCCGTAAAAGGAGTACAACCACTCGGCAAGACCGGTACATACAACTGACTGCAAGACGCCAGCCGATGTTAACCGCTCGAGAGATAAGTTTGAGGCTACAAAATTCAAGTGGTGTTGATGTAAGTCCCCAAACTGTGCGAAATCGACTGCATGAGTACGGCCTACGAGCTCGACGCCCTATCAGGTGCCCACCGATACGTCACGGGAATCGCGCTCGTCGAAATGAATGGTGTAGAGAACGCATAACATGGACCCAGGAACAATGGGATAAAATTATGTTTTCCGATGAGTCGCGATTCGGGTTTAGGCCTGATACAAGAAGGGTGCGAGTGTACCGTCGACCCGGAAATACTGAAAGACTCAGGTGCGTTCAGGAAGTTCATCCATACAGCGGCTCAACAGTTATGGTATGGGCGGGTATTATGAAGAACAGGCGAACTGAGCTCGTTTTTGTAAATGGAAACATGAACGCTGAAAATTACGTTGAGGATATTCTCAGACCTTATGTCCATCCATTTGCACAAACCTTTGGCTCCGATTTTACGTTAATGCATGACAATGCGCGTTCACATACAGCTCGGCGAACCAGTGAATACTTGGCAACGGAGAACATCCAGGTATTGCCCTGGCCTGCACAATCGCCAGACCTCAACCCCATCGAGCACGCATGGGACATGCTCCAGAGACGTGTTTTGAAGGACTTGGACGGAGTGACAACAACCCAACAGCTGAAGGATTTGCTACAATTCCATTGGGAGCGAATACCGCAAGATGACATAAACAGTCTCATTAATTCAATGAATAATCGTTGCCGACAAGTTCTGAATAGCAGAGGAGGCCATACTTTGTATTAAATTGTCCTATTCTTTCACAATAAATTCATTTTCTTAAGAAATTTCAATTTGTAAAAAAAAAGTTTAGTTTCTTATGTACCTGTATATTCTAATATTGTTAATTTCTGTTATTAAAAGAACTTATAAAGAAAACAGCTGTTATTTTTACATCATAGAACCCTAAAAATATTATTTTAAAAATAAAATACAACGTTATAATTAAAATAAATGGTAAAATAAATTAATATAAATGGTAAATTTGTAATATCATGCATGTTGCTTAGACTTTTTTGATGTGTGTAATATAAAGAGATAAGGTTGGTGTGTTTGTGATTTTGTGACGTTGTAGGGGGTAATCTCTGGATCTACTAAACCGGTTTTTAAAATTCTTTTTGTGTTGAATAGTCCATTTATCAGGGAGTGTCATAGGCTATAAAGTATCACGCTATGACTAATAGGAGTGAAGCTCAAAAAACGGACACGTTTCTTTTGCCGCCTAACGAAGTGGGTACGAGTCAGCTAGTCATAGATAAAATAGGAACGTCGAAGTTAATGATGATTGAGAAGTATTTTGAAGGCTGTTAATTGTTACTTTACATACTTCTAGCATGTCGTGATATGCCACAGTAAGAACACATAGTGTCATCATGCCATGTCATCCTGCGATACCTATAGTATAGTGAAAGCCAGCTAAGGGACAGTGGCAGACATTTAAATTTATAATAAAAACAAAAAGGATATTAATTGATGTAATCGTATGGTCAGCGCGATATTAGTAATCCAAATTCCTTGAACATCCTTGCAATGAGGGTTTAGTGTATTGTATTGATGAAATATATTTTCTGAAATTGTTTTAAATTATGTGTGTATTTGCTTATGTCAACACCTCGGTTCTGGTAAAGTAATATTACAAAAGAAAGAAACTCAACTTGGTTTACACCACTTCGCATTTACCTGAGCACCATACTCGTAGTTATTAACAGAACAAGTTTTCCTAAATCTATACTTCTATACTAATATTATAAAGAGGTAAAGTTTGTGTGTTTGTGTGTTTGTGACGTTGTAGGGGGTAATCTCTGGATATACTGAACGGATTTTAAAAATTCTTTCTGTGTTTGATAGTCCATTTACCTACAACACTAGTGGAATAATATTAATTTTTAAACCCATTCTATGTTGAAGACAGGGAAATCTCCTTTTTAGTACACCAAAAAGCCTCTATAGGATTTCTGGTGCTTATTTGGGCTCTATTGTAAGCTTATTCTGTTGGTGTCCGTGGATTTTATAATGGGGTTAGCAGGTACGGTCGACACAGATAACCGCTATAACCAAGTAGAGTCTCATGGCTTGAAAATCTCCACGCTCTAACTGTGCACATAGAGGAAAGTCATTTAATATTGTGCTATCATGTTCGGAACATAGCCATCTTGCAATAACATTTGTAATGCAAAGTTTTGGCTGTCATTTAATGTACAATTCGGTGTATGAATACACTTCTTTGATTATTAAAGCGATAATCGTCAGCTGTAGGGACGAGAGGGGTTGTTAAAATTAGAGTGAAAATATTTATATAACGCCTGATGATTTTTTATAGCAATATTAGATTGTAAACATCATGACCTATTTTTAGGCGTATTATTATATTTTTCTCAATCGAATCCGATTGACGTTGAAGCCGCCTTAACTGCATATTGCTGACGATTATTTTATTTATAAATGTGTTTAAAACTGAGGTTTTCCAGAGATGTTTTAATGACTTTAACAGCCTGTATACTTTTACTCTACCGCTAGTGTAGCGACTGACGCTTACTTTACTGATTTCCAGACATTGAACCACTGTTTGAATCATCATAATCACTGGTTTATTAACTTTTTGGAGATTTAAGAGACCTTGCGACCACTCTCAAGTTTTTAAGCTACTTTAATCAATTTGGCAGGTCATTTGACAGCTAAATAAGTTAAGTAACGTTTGAGTATACGAATTTATTACTAAGTCGGCGTTTAAGTACAAATAAATTTAAGATAAATCGTTGCTTAAAATTGTGGTTTGTGTATAGGATAAGAGCTACTTTGTAGCTAAGGAACCGATAAATATTTAACTAGCGTTTGAGTATTCGGGCATTAGACTTTTTTGATGTGTGTATGTTTAAAGTCCTTTCCTGGTCAGTGTAAGATAAGACAGACTCACTTGAACTTTAAAACTGTAGTTAGGATCATGACCTTAAAAAAAATAAGTAAAAAGAAGAGAGAGAGCTCTCGAAATCTCTAGGTTTAAACCATCGCTGTACTAGCCTCTCATCATTTGAAACAATAGTGTTAGTGACATAACAGAGTTATCTGGAATTGAAAACTGTGCTGATGAGACACTCAAAGCTGTGTATTTGTGAAGAACCGAGTTCTTCTGAATTTGGTAAGGATCGTGAAATTAGGTGAGCGCGGTTTATCTCGTCATCATATTTAAAATAGTCAATGTTAAAGTAAATGAAAAGCCGTAAGCAAAACTCCGTTACTATTAATTTTTTTATAAAATAAAGCTTAAATTTTGTTTTATATACTAACTTGCTGACATGACAGTTATACCAGTAATTCATATATTTTATTCATTCACGGATGTGTCCAGTAATACATCATGCCATAGAGTGATTTATTGAAATTGAATTCTGTTACGAGCTACGTTACAGCATTGACAAGCGTTGGAAATTTGTTACGTCAATAGAGTTCATTTTAGATTGAATGATTAAAGCTTTGGTAGTTAAATTTAGAGGCATTCATAAAACATATTAGTTTAGAAATGGAAGTGTATTTGTTGTTCAAACAAACTTTGTATTTAGTTTAGTTACAATTTACTCAGAAATATTGATATTTTGTTATTCAAAACTAGCTGTAGCTACCCGTTAACTTTGCTCCCATTAATAATAATATTTCACACACATTCGCACAATGTCCCAAACTAAGTAGAGCTAATACTATGCGTAACGATTTTTTTACAGTTTTTCGCATATACATACGAGTAAGTTCTATTCACAAAAAAAAACACCCCCCAAAGAGATGAGCCATATTAATGTGTATTAATACGAGTATGTATTACGTCCTCTCTTTTCTCCGTAACCGACGTAGTATAATTCGAGCTGAGGGCCTTTTATGATTTATTTAATTAATTATTATCATATCACTTACAAATTATCACAAAAATACATTCATAAGTTAAGCGGAAGCCTTCTATGATACGGCTACAGCCATAAATTAGAAGGTTTTACTGATTTTGAAGTTTAAGTTTCGATTATTGAATATTACCTAACTACCGAATACACAAACGTCTGTTAAAGTAAAGCGGCGTTTAAACTAGACATTTTGTATGAGCATTTCTAGTTTAAGTGCCGCTTTACTTTTAAGTCGGGTTTTCAAGGATAAAAATTATTTATAAGAAATACCAAACGAAATGGTGATTGACTTATCTGTCAATAACTAGCTAGCTACCACTAAGTCAGGATTTTATTAATTAAACGCAAAAGTGCTTTCTGAGTTAGGTATGTAAATACCTAACTTAAATAACAAAATTAACATTTTTGGAAATAAACCTTAATAAAATTATTAGAAAGGGTTTAATTTATATGTAGATTTAAATGTAAATGAAATGTAAAACACTTTCTTGTAAGAAATTGAGATTTTTTAAGAATAAGTATTTCATTCGTATCTACATTTTAATTTTCATTTAGATGAAACCCTAAAAGTTATTCGCACACTTGGAATTTCATTAAATCTAAAATGACAGTAATGCATAAAGCGGACCTTACGAGAGTCTTTTGGCGAAGCAATTTTCAGGGATATTAATCAAAAAATTGTCTGTGGTATAAAAATAAACATAATTTAAATGCTTGAAATAATCGCCCCGGAGCAAATCGCCTCAAACCGTTGAACCGTGAAGCGTTTTTCTGAGATATGGGTTTGGGAAAATAGCTAGAGAAGTAATGAAAAAAATGCCCTTCAAAAAGACTGCATTTATTGGAGTGAGTGGTTTATTAGTTCATATTCCAAGAAAGCATTCTCATCATTTTAATAATTTAATCACTCAAAAAATAATATCGCGTCGCAATAAAAGTATTGGAAATTCCTTCCTATGCCGAACCATTAAACTATGGAGCAAACTTCCGGCACATAGATATTGTTAGACCTATCTCATAATATCGGCAAGGTGATGGCGGCGGAATCAACTAACGTTTGAGCTATCATACTTTGCTTTCATTGCATTGAACTGAAATTGTGCTTAATTTTAAAAAGATCGGTTTCGGTGCAGTCACACTGCCGTGTATTTTATAAAAAGTACTTAGTTCTACAAAACAAAACCAAACCAACAGAACTCATTTGAATAAAATATTTCCGGGTCAAAGAACAGACGCATCTCTTTAGAACACAGTAGGTACAGACTACGAGGGTTAATTGTTTGTCACTAATAGGTATGCGCAACCTCTCAACTTTCGGAGTAAATTAATTTTGTACTAAGAGTTTGATTTAAATAATTAACTCAATCGAATTAATACCTTGTTTTTTGGCTAATCTGAATGGATTATTAACATAAAATGAATTGGTAGAAAGTATATTTAGGTATGTGTGTGTGTTAGTTTTTTCAACTGACACAAGTTAGCTTTCGCTCCAATAACAAAAAGAACTATTAGATGCACTAAAGTAATTTCATAAAATCGTTGATTGACCAACAGAACTAAATCACAAGGAGTCAATTTCTAAATCGAAAATTTACAATAACGATTCGTTCTTTCAATTGACGCAGATTCTGTTCCGTGTGGTGACGGAGTAAGAATACAATATGTCACCACCCCATCTCATCCCATGGGTGTCGTAAAAACCGACTAAAGGACTATCCGTGAATGTTATCTGTACGAAATAAAAAGAAGGAAAACTTGAAATTAAACCTTATACCAATCCGTCTAGCCAGCGTGGTAACAGTAGGCCAAGTATCCATCCTTCAAGGGAGGAGGCCCGTCCATACAGTGGGACATTAATGGACCGGTATAATGATGATGAGATTCTAAACGCTGCATATAATATTAACAATAACAGTTTAAATGAATTTAGTCTTCTACAAAATTTTATTGCCAGGATTTTCTTTTTTCAATAGTATATAAATAATATCATCGCGATCATAAGCAGCAAAGTATTGATTATGCATTTTCCAATAGAACAGGTTTACTTAATTGAAAACATTACCCAAGGCTTCTATTCGATTTTGTGTTTTGGTTCAAGTTTTCCTTTCTTCCTTTATAATCACAGTCGAGGATGGGGAGATATATTCTTAGTGTGGTTTGAACAAATATACAGTAAAAGTGGTGTGATACATCTTATTATTGTTGTAAAAACCAGCTACGGAAAATTGTGCAGATAATATCAACAAAAACAAAAGAAGGAAAACTTAACTAAATCGTTAAGACTGGGTATTAATGTCAATATTGCTGTTTGACTATCTCTAGGACGGTCCCGACGACGTAAAAGGTGCTGAATAACCAGACAGGAAGCAGCTAATGGTAAAAGGGAAATGAAGGAAGCCTATGTTCAATAGTAAACGTCATACGTAAGTATACGGTAAATAAATCAACCTCGACCCTCATATACTTTAACTTTTGTAATATGTAACAGTATCGAATAAAAATATACCTAAGCTTGCTATGTTACTATGTATACACACAATTTATGGAAACATAAAAAAAGCAATCAACGCTGTTATTATCGAACACGAATAAAATCTCCTTCAGATTTGACTAGCATTTTCGAGAAATATAACAAAACATTAACAGACACAGCATCTAAAGTAAAACACAGTGCTAATAGTTGGAAAACTAAGTATTCATACTTTTAAACTATCGCGTTTCATTATTATAAATATTATATAAACGGGATATTAACGCGCAATTAATTTACCTTTATTTTACTTGACGTTTCGGCACAGGTTGCACTGGCCGTGGTCGCAAGCTGACTGGTGATGCGACGTCACAGCTTCGTCTTCGTGATAGATAATATATTATTATCATCTACCCTCGCATCTTGAGATGTTAATATAAAGTCCCCCTACACACAACACTGACCGTATCGCTGTTCTGTACGTTAACCGACCGTTCAAAAAAGGGAGGTATTGTTTTCGATATCACTGGATTCCACGTTGCTGACAACTTGAAACCGTCATCCCGGTTAAAGTTTTTAGGGAACTTTTTGATTTCAATGGCCTCGCGCACAAGTCTTGAGTAATGGTGGCGATCGGTGGAGATTACCCGTGGCTTATGAAACTCGATCCAGTGATTAGCGCCAGCGTTCACCAAGTGTTCGGCGATAGCTGACTTGTTGGTCTGTCGGTTTTTCACAGCAGCTATGTGCTCTTTGAGCCTTTCAGCAATGGTCCGCTTTGTTTGCCCAATATAAGAACTGCCACAGCTACAGTCAATCTTGTACACGCCAGGACATTGCAGAGGTAGGACATCCTTTGGTGAGCGTACTATGCTATTAACCTTGGCCTCCGGGGTGAAAATGGTGTGTATTGAGTAGTTTTTCAACACCGAGCCAATCTTATCTGTCACGCCTTTCAGATAAGGTAGGTACGCAGGTTGCCTGTTCACTCCAGGATGTCTCTCTCTTTTTATTGGTCTCTCTCGCGTATTAACCTTAAATCCATTGTTCGTAAGTACCTCCTGAACATGGTCTAGCTCTCGCCCCAGGTGCTCAGGGTCACAGAGATCATATGCTCTGTTCTTTAATGATGTTATCACAGATTGAAGGTGTCGCGGGTGGTGATGAGACGTTGCGTGTAAATACCTATCCGTGTGTGTAGGTTTACGGTAAACACTATGTGATATGGACCCATCTGGTCTTACGGCTAGCTTGACATCCAAGACCACGACCACGGCCAGTGCAACCTGTGCCGAAACGTCAAGTAAAATAAAGGTAAATTAAATGCGCGTTTATATCCCGTTTATATAATATTTATAAGTATTCATAATCGTGTAACAAAAACGACACAATATCAGTTATAGTAAACACAGATATTCAGTTGGAAAACGCAATGAGTAATAAAGGAGCAATTCTTATGAATTTTATGTTTGTCAACAATGTTTTTGTAAACACTGTGTTAGAAATGTCTTGTTAGATGGAGATAAATCACGGAGTTCGTATTAACTAGTTGTTTTATTATTGTTTATTTGCTTGGATGTGATAGCACGTGGTACCTTTTACAAATAAAGTTTTCTTATTAAAAACAGACATAATGGCATTTGAATTTTTGACTGTAAGCGGATGTCATGCACGAGGATTTGGGTACAAATCCCACGCAGGAATTTCAACAATACAGTATTTTAAGGACCTACAGCAAGAAATGGCATCAGTCAATAAATATTAATAAACAAGTAATGATAGAGATGGAAGAACGAATGCCATTCTGTAATTCTTTGTCAAATTTCTTAAAAGATCATGGTTTCTTATTATGGTCTTACTTCTTTCTTAACACACCAACATTATAATTAGTGTAGGATGTAAAGCGATTCCTATTGGTACAACTAGCCAATATTATGGAAGTTTTGGTTTGTAAATTATTTAAATTGGTATAAAAAGTGATGACAACAGTTTTCTAAAATATTATATATTTCATTGTTAGTAAATAAACACATTACATAGCTGATCAATATTTCAAAGTAATATAGAATATACTTATACGGTGACCCTGCCTAAGGACATTTTGTTGTGTCCGTGACGGTAGCGTACACAAGAGCTGTATCAAGTTGGGTACTATGCCAAAAAACTCGGTGTAAATACTGCCTAATTAGTGTAAAAATAAAAAAAACTCTTCCTCTTTAGTTTAGGAAATAAACACCATTTTCAATGGGTACGCCAGCGTCACGATCAAGCTAGCGTACCCATGGCCGTACTCGAAAACGGCTAATTGTAAAGCAACAGAAGTTACACACAAAAACTCGGTACTAACTCTGCCCCCGCTATGCAAAATTTCATAACAATTGCTCTTGTAGAAACAGAGATATTAAACAAGACTTTTAAATGACAGCGTTATGGTAGCGTACACATAATAGTTCTGATTACTTCTGATATATAGGGAACTTTTCTTTTGATAAATGCTATATGAAAAAATTCGGCGTGAAATTCTGACTCTATTAGTGTAAATACTTTATGCGAATTCGCAGTGGAATATGTCAAAAATCCATGTTATTTTATGTTCATAGTACTGGTACAGATATGCTCACAAGTGATTTGACAAGTTTTTTTAAAATACAGAATTAAAACTGATGAAACGTGATGAAATACTGAACTAGGAGTATATTCACTTTATTAATTTCTAGATATAGCCTTGATAGAAAATGAAATAATTGGAAAAATTCAAATAAGTAGCTTTATCAGAAAAATAACGTTTGTTTTGCCAAAAACAACAATTTTTGTCACAGTATAATTATATTAGGTTCTGTTTTGTTATATTAATGACAATTTACATTAAAACAGGTTATGATTTAAACATGTTTATTTGTAAGAATCAGTCTTAGAAAATATATACAAATAATAACATTTTTTATTTTAAAAATTTATAACATATAAATTTTTAACTTACCTAATAAATTCACTGCCACAAAAAAAAAAACAACAACACATCACAACAGGGTCCGCCTAGTCACATCACAACGGAAATTATGTGAGCGGGTTTTTTCGCGCATCCTTACCCCGCTCACCCCTCACCCCCGATCATGTTAGCTGCCATAAGACGTGCAAGCGCGAAGGAGAAAGTATTAAGTATAGTCTATTTCTAAATTTGTTAAATCGTTAAAAGAATGGTTAATCGAGAAGACATTTTACTCCGTAACAGAATTTTTAAATTGTAAAAAAACTTGACATTTCTTCCTTTTTTGTATAACAATTAGTAATTATTATTGACATTGACTTACCTTTGTAATCGGACATCACATTTAATTATTTTTAATTCTGACACACAATTCTATTTTATAAATAAATAATAATATGTAATGTATGTGTGTAGATGTAAAAAAATATAGTTAATTGATATTATGTATTAGCTAGATCTTAAGTATTTGCGTGCCCAAGTTGGACGAAATATGTAGATCAACCACTTTTGTACTACACCTTGTAATACCATGTTTTTGCAAATAAAGAAAATATGAATTATTATGAATTATGAATTTCACATTAGCATTTGAAAGTGTTCCATTCCAGACAAACCAACTTTTTACAGTCAAGTACATAAATAGGTAGTTAATCATTTTAATATTTATGTCTGAACAAATCAAGCTAGCTTATATTAGCAAATAACGCTATATCTCTGTTTATAATTTCACGAATACATTTTGTTCGCTACTGTACGTCAATACATTTGTTCCTAGAACTTTACATAGATTTTTTGACATATTCCACTACGAATTCGCTTAAAGTATTTACACTAATAGAGTCAGAATTTCACGCCGAATTTTTTCATATAGCATTTATCAAAAGAAAAGTTGCCTATCTATCAGAAGTAATCAGAACTATTATGTGTACGCTGCCATAACGCTGTCATTTAAAAGTCTTGTTTAATATCTCTGTTTCTACAAGAGCAATTGTTATTAAATTTTGCATAGCGGGGGCAGAGTTAGTACCGAGTTTTTGTGTGTAACTTCTGTTGCTTTACAATTAGCCGTTTTCGAGTACTGCCATGGGTACGCTAGCTTGATCGTGACGCTGGCGTACCCATTGAAAATGGTGTTTATTTCCTAAACTAAAGAGGAAGAGTTTTTTTTATTTTTACACTAATTAGGCAGTATTTACACCGAGTTTTTTGGCATAGTAACCAACTTGATACAGCTCTTGTGTACGCTACCGTCACGGACACCATTTTGTTTTGTTTTGTAAATACAAATATTGAAGCACACAATTTTTTGACGCGTTAGACATTGGGAAGTGTTGTGGTGGGCCATGAAAGAGAAAGGTATACCTGGGAAGTATGTGGAGTTAATTCGTGCTATGTACAGGCAAGCCAGTACATACGTCCGATCGTCTGCTGGCAACTCCGACCAGTTCAGTGTGGGGGTAGGCTTGCACCAAGGGTCGGCTTTAAGTCCTTACCTCTTCCTACTGATTATGGACGCCTTGACGGCGGGCATGCAGGAAGAGGCACCCTGATGCATACTGTTTGCCGATGACATTGTTCTGGTTGGGGAGGATGGACCTGAGATCCAGAGCAGATTGGAGCGTTGGCAACAGAAACTGGAGAGTGTTGGCTTGAAAATCAGCAGAACCAAGACAGAATGCATGTTCTGCGATTTCGGCGGTCTCTCCAGTCCTGAAGCCATAGCGCTTGATGGCGTGCGACTTCCAGTCTGCTCCGACTTCCGGTATCTCGGTTCTTGCATCCAAAGCGATGGCGAAGTAGATCGGGCCGTCAAGCACCGAATTAACATAGGATGGATGAAATGGCGGCAGGTCACGGGAACCATTTGTGACCCCCACATTCCCCTTAAATTTAAGGGGAAGATCTATAAGACCATGATCAGACCTGCCGTCCTGTATGGATCAGAGAGTTGGGCCACAAAAGGGATGAATGAAAGACAATTGCATGTAGCAGAGATGAGAATGTTAAGAGGAATGTGTGGTGTTACGAGAGCGGATAGAGTAAGAAATGAGTATGTAAGAGGAAGTTTGAAAGTGGCACCGGTAGCAGAAAAACTACGTGGCAACCGGCTGTCATGGTATGGGCATGTTATGCGGAGGAATGAGAATCATGTGGTAAGAAAGGTGTTGTATAAACATGTATGTGGATGGATATAGGGGAAGAGGATGACCAAAGAAACGATGGATGGATTGTGTGAAAGACGATATGGCTGCGAAGAGTGTGAATTGTGATATGACGTTTGATAGGAAAGAATGGAAGAAGAAGAAATGCTGCGCCGACCCCAAATAAAAAAAAAAA
Organism: Schrankia costaestrigalis; assembly: GCA_905475405.1. Taxonomy (NCBI): domain Eukaryota; kingdom Metazoa; phylum Arthropoda; class Insecta; order Lepidoptera; family Erebidae; genus Schrankia; species Schrankia costaestrigalis. The sequence goes on from FR997827.1 coordinate 1,733,913, forward strand.
AAAAAAAATTGGGATAAGGGCAGGGGAATGATGATGATGATGTTAGACAACCGAACGTACAACCATCACATTATACAATGAACCACATTCATTTACGAGTTAGAAATCAATAACGATACTATCCAAAGTATTCCAAAACTGTACAAGATGCACAAAGTTTATTAGACGTCAAATTTAGCTGTGACCTTGTTACGCCAACCTCTCGGAAACATTAGTGATGAGAAAGCAAAGTAGTTGAGCAATGCATTCCCAGCACAAAGCGACAGAGCAGGATGTACGCATTCAGTCGCTCACTCACGTCAGCGTATGAGAGCCTTGGAAACTATTCTAAGCTTAAATGCGAATACATGTTGTCAAGCTAGTCGATGAGGTATTTATATTGCAGTACAATTTTTGAAATTCAGTAGTTATTTACTTTGAACAATATTTTAGCAAATGTGTTCCTTCCGTCATATGACAGCAACTTCTTCAAATAGATTATCTATTGTTTGCCCGAAAATTATATGCCATAATATTCTTATGCCTGAATTTCTTTTGCCGTAATTTTATTACACATAACGGCAAAAACAGCTCGCGGGTCTCCGTCGAAAATAATATTCCCAATAATGCTACTACTTGAAGTATATCAATCATGTGTAAACAGCTGTGTCCATCTTTCGTTCAATTAGTCTGCACTTAATAAAATAAGAAAATCTATTTTATTTGGATCAAACAATACACAGCAGACAATTACATAGATGGTGGGACACTGATGGATGAAGGAGGCACAGGACGGCACAAGGTGGGAATATTAAGAGGATGTCCAGCAGTGGACGACCATTGGCTGATATGATAATGATGAATACATAGAAGAATCGTGGTATACTGCTACTGGCATTGTAAATGTATAATCCATGGTCTCAGTAGTATGTTTAGTAGCTGTTTAGTACCCATGGTACAACTTTTGCTTGATTTGGGACTAGATGGCGTTGTTATAATGTGTGACAAATATTTAAAAGGTCAAAGTTGACGAGATCAAAAAGTAAAACGTTTTATTTTCAAATTGAATGAGAATATTAGCATTCTTATATTATCGACAATTTGCAAGGAACCTTGAAGCTTTAAGGCCTTAACTAGGCCGAGTGTTTCTGTGAGATAAATTTAATGTTAGCAGTGTCCTTTCATGCGTTTTATCAAAGAAATTTATGAGGAAGTGTATCTTACAGGAAGAATATAAAACCACTCGTGTATTTAGCACCTATTTACATAGCTAAAGCTTAGCATAGCTAAGCTTTTTAGATTTAGAGCTGACTTAGGGAAAACTTGATCACTGCTGTCTTATAAATTTAGTAAATAAGACAACACCCACACTAGAGATCATGCCCTGTGTCGCGGGGACCTTTTACAAACATCAATTAACGGACACAAAGAACACCCAGACCAGGACAATAATTTGTGGATCTCACAAATTATTGTCCTGCGTGGGGATCGAACCCACAACCTCTTGCACGGCAGCCGCTTGCGCTACCGTCGCGCCACCGAGGTCGTCAATATAAATGTCTTACAAGGACAGAGAAAAACCAACCTACCTACCTTACTGGCTAAACGGATTAGTATTATAAGTTTTATGCCAAGTTTGTCCGAGTGGTGACGGAGTAAGAATACAATATGTCACCACCCCATCGCATCCCATAGGTGTCGTAAACACCGACTAAGGGACTATCCGTGAATGTTATCTTTACGAAATAGGTAATAAGGAAAACTTGAAATTAAACCCTATACCAATCCGTCTGGCCGGCGTGGTATTCTATATATCTCTCCGTTATGGGAGGAGGCCCGTCTGTTATGATGATAATAAGTTATGCTTCTTTTGTTTTAGTAAAGATAATATTAGTACCTCGTCCACTTTTATGATCATAATTAGCTTAACATGATTACAATATTCTAACTTCTGTCACAAACATAACTTATTTTCTAATTATGAATATCTTTGAAGTACGCTACGTAGCGATTTAAATACCAAAAGTAATAGCTAAAAACAATGCCAGCTACCTACAGTTAAAATACCTATTGCAGAGAGAAAATAACAGGAAAAAGCTAGGGCAGCAAACCGTTCTCAAAGGCGATGATCTTATAAGAAATAAGGGGAAGGATTTAAAAAGCCGTTTCGCGAAGAAACTTAGAATAAATTGACTTAGAGATTTTTAAAGTAGACCTATATCTATCTGTGGCTATAATTTGAAATGATAATGAGTTTTAGCTCACCTCACCGTATCCGTTGTTCAAATCAGCCTAGTATACTTAATTTTTTTTTTAATTGACCTACCAGAATGACTCTATGGTGCTTGATGTTAAGCATCCAATAGAGTCCAAAAATGGCGAGCAACATGCCAGCTACAAAATTTGAAAAAAATCTTTTTGAAAAATTATAGGTAAAATATAAAGTAAAATACTTTCCTGAAATACAGCTTAGTAGTCCACTCAACGAATGGTGTAGCGTGCGTTAGCTGGCACCTAAGCGATTTCCTCAGAAAGTTGTTCAGGGTGCTTAGGGAGTAAACATACTAAAAGTCCCCGCGTCTAGGGGGGGAGCCGGAGGGGGGGAGGGGTTTAAAGTTCCCATTTTTAGGTTTTTTGCTAATATCTTCAAAACGGTGAGTCGTAGAGAAAAGGTATTTTCTGTGCAATGAAAGCTTATAAAATTACCTACAACTTTTGTCTTATGCACTTTTGTCGAAAACCTACCCATTTTTGAGGTACACGTTTCCGAAAAGTGAAAATTTTCGAAATAACGATTTTTATTGATAATCAGCTCTTGCCTGCTATTTGGTTTGCGTTTTTTCGAAATAAAAAGTAGTCTATATGTTAATCCAGGTCCAAATCTACCAAAATTTCATCCAAATCGGTTCAGCCGTTGAGTTATAGAAACTTTTACCTAATGTATTTTATACAATTGAAGTCTTCATTCTATCCGGAACGGTAAACTATAATCTAGGTATTTTATAGATAACATAAGCTGGGAGTACCTCCAAGCGGTGAAGGCGGTAACAGTTTGAGATCGCGTTTTCGAATAAACGCGGGTGACGCGAGTGGAAGGGGATGGTTAAATTTCTTTCCTTATTTCCGATGCCCACTGTCGTAGAAAACGCGATCTCACTGGCTAAAACTCCCATTATCACCCATGCCTTCGGGCTTATGTTATTATTGTTCATTATATTTTTAATCTGTTTGGCACTGTAGCCTACCCGGTAACGCAGGGGAGCAGCCAAAACGATTCTTTTCTTCATAAACGTTGTTAGTTACGCTGAAGTTATCCGCAATGAGTGTTAATAAGTGTCCTGTGTGTGAAAAGGACGTATTTAAAGGGAGTAAAGACGTATCTGAGTTGAAACAAAAAGGAATATTAGGTCTTATAGAAGCTAGTCAACAACGAAAAGATGACAAACACCAAATTTTCCGTGACTTGACATCCCTTCTGATTCACTCCAATTGTCGTAAAAATTACACCCGAGCCCAAACAATAAAAAAAGATATGAGGGATGCATCTACATCTCAGGGAGAGGCAGGACCGTCTCAGTTCAGGTCGTCAGCTCCCCAGTTCGACTTTAAGACTAACTGCTTATTTTGTGGACAGTATGTAAAGGCAGAAACCAAAACACCTCTGAGTAAAAGGAGAATGGTACATGCAGTTGAAACTCTGACTTTTCAATATCGTATCAGGGAGGCTTGTTCCATGAGGTCGGATTCATGGGGTAACGCAGTTCTTGGCCGCTAGGGGGCAGTATATCACAAAGACTGCTACCTCAATTTTGTGAAGCCTACTAATAAAAAGCCTGACTGCAAATATTAAGCCTGACTTCAGTTCCCTCCCACCAACTGAGAACGCAGCTAAACAGCATTCAAGGCGCACCTACCACCAAGTGCAGCTATGGCTCGGGAATGAGTTGCCTCCTCTAGAGTGGGGATGGAAACATGTAGGAGACAGTCTAGTGCCAATAGCAACCGAAGATTTGCCAGCACCGGAGGTCCTACTCAAAACAATATTTTGCCGCTGCACCAAAGATTGTGGTAGTGGCAAATGTGGTTGTCGGAAAGCAATGTTAAATTGTTCTGCGGCGTGCCTCCACTGCCAAGGAAAATGTCTCAACGGCGTACCTGTTGACGAAGACGATGGTGAAGACGACCTAGAGTCCCTTCAGCAGGAATCATTCACTGAGGATGTGTATACCTTAGAAAAAGAACACTTATCAGGACCCTCACAGCCTAAACGAATGAAGACTTAAATGGTATATTATAAATAATATCAGGCACCTACTTCTAGGCAAGCGTGTACCACACTGCCACCTTAGTCCTAATCGTTGCTTCCTATCAGGCGCGATTAAGGCCAAACTATAAATAGATAAAAAATTTTGATAACTCAACGGCTAAACCGATTTGGATGAAATTTGGTAGGTAGATAGATTAGGTCCTGGACTGACATATAGACTACTTTTTATTCCGAAAAACCGTAAACCAAATAGCAGGCAAGAGCTGATTATCAATAAAAATCGTTATTTCGAAAATTTTCACTTTTCGGAAACGTGTACCTCAAAAATGGGTAGGTTTTCGACAAAAGTGCATAAGACAAAAGTTGTAGGTAATTTTATAAGCTTTCATTGCACAGAAAATACCTTTTCTCTACGACTCACCGTTTTGAAGATATTAGCAAAAAACCTAAAAATGGGAACTTTAAACCCCTCCCCCCCCTCCGGCTCCCCCCCTAGACGCGGGGACTTTTAGTATGTTTACTCCCTAAGCACCCTGAACAACTTTCTGAGGAAATCGCTTAGGTGCCAGCTAACGCACGCTACACCATACATTCAATTATTCGTTGAGTGGACTATAGATAATGCTTAGACTTTGTTAAATGCTTTGCAACTATAGAACAAAAATAAATAATATTATACGCGTTTCAACAAAATGTTTCTTCCTTTAGGTCTTGTAAATACTTTGTTGTTTTATTTATTCTCATTTTATGAACATTCTTGTAAAATATGTACATATCTTTAATTTTGTAAAGAAAGAGTCTCTTTGAAAGGCAACATCTGGTTTTTATTACATTGCCTCAACATAATTGTTTTATTCCATATCAGCCTACGGTCCTCCTCCAAAAGTTTTCACTCTGCGCGGTCCTGTGCCTTCCTCATCTATCGGCTTCCTGCCAGGTCCAGGTCGTCGGTTCACCGTGTGAGGGGTCTACCCACCCTGCGCCTGCATTGTTTTATTGTTTACTATTAAATAAATCATCTCTTTATTACTTTCCATTGCACAAAACATAGATAGGTTGGCGACGCGACGCGACGACACGTAAATAAACGCACACAGTATTTAGGGATGTTTGGACAAGGCGAGCGTGAATACAGTAGGAAATTTTCAGTAATAAATTTAACAATAAAATTGATGTATTTTAATTGTTATTGTTTAATATTTCCGTTTTTCCTGTGTCAACCTAAACAATAAATCAAACTACTATCGAAAGCTCTGATTGTGGAAATAAAAAGCGAAGTACAGGACCTCAATGCCATAGTGGTTATAATGTAGCTGTTGCGCAGATGTTCGAGTTCAATTCCCGCTCTATGAAAATCTTTGTATGCATGAAAGTGTGCATTTTTTCCATTAGTCTTATTGTTTTTTATGTTTAATAGGCTCAAAAAATATATTAGCTGACCCGTGCCCACTTCGTTAGGCGGCGAAAAAAACGCGTCACTTTTTTAAACATATTACATTACTGCTCCACTCCTATTAGTCATAGCGTGATACTATATAGCTTATGACGCTCCCCAATAAATGGACTATTCAACAGAGATTTTTTTTTTAAAATCGGTTCATTAGATCCAGAGATTACTCCCTACAACGTTACAAACATGTAAAGTTTACATCTTTATAATATTAGTATAGATTTTATGTTTATATTGTTTAGTACCCCATAGTACAAGCTCTGATAAGGGCGTTGTGTTTGAGTAATATTGTAAAGATAATTTCTGTACCTATCTGTACCTGTCTTTATGTAAAGACTCCTTTTATCTCTCTACTTGCAATGCCAACCGAGATCCCTACTACGTTAGAAGATCCTAACCATTTACATTTTCGTACACAAACTGCTTACATTTCCTTAACCAAAACTTTAAATTCCTCGCCTCATGTTATTTATAGCATACAAGCACAACTATGTAACATATTGTAGTTTAAAGTTTAAGCATAAGAATAACCTAAGTTAAATTACAAAATGTTCAAAACAATATACGCTATCTTAAAACTATTTACAGGGGCCAGTTCTTAACTGCGTACTATTAAGAAATACCTTGCGAATAATATGTAGGTATAGTTTAAAACAGATACTTACAGAAGTCAATACATTCATGTAGTCTTTTATGTATATCCTCGACGTAAGATGGTGTAGTAATACTCTGTAATTTTAATGTGAGGCGAGGCGAGGCGAACATGGAAAATGTGTAAGCCAAAAAAACCCCGAAACAAACCCTGCAGTCGTAGTAGCAAGCGGGCAAAACATGTGGTTAACATCAGAATATTCTCCGCATCATGAGAGACTTCCGTGTCTACCGTAAGTAGCCGCAGACAGCGGTTACCAACCTGGGCTAATGCTAAAGATGAGAGAACGTTCTTTGTAAGATTTTCTATGTTATTATATCTAAAAAGAATAATTTATTTACAAACCGACATAATATAATAGATATACTCTATAGTTTTATGTATTTGTATTTTTTGGCTGGCTCTAAGTATATTTTGGTAAGCAGGTTTATTGGTTTCTCGTCGTAGACGTAAAAAGTACACATGCGTACTTTGTTTGTTCTTATCTGAAGGAAACAAGTTAGTTTTATCAAAAGAAACAACTTATATTGTAGGGTGAGATTTTTCCTGAAGTGAAATTCAGGGCGTGTAGAAATTGTTTAAAAATTCATGTACCTATTTGTTACGAAAAAAAACATCAATTATTTTTTTATAAAAAACAATTTTTATTATATTTCTTCCATTCTCCTTGTGATCTAGCCCAATGTTGCTTGAACTTTACAAACATAACATTTGAATTTTTTTCACAGTACGTCGTACAGTCTTTTGGAAGCCAGGTTTTTGGAAGGCGTACATCGGGGCGAAGCCAAGATGCAGTGACTTTTTAAGAGATATTTAATCTGTTGAGGCTATTTATTATTATTAAATATTATAAAGGGAACTAGACAACGGATAAACATACTTAAATACTTTTTAGTTAATACTATAGTTTACCTATATAAAGAAAACTCTAAAAACAAAATGCTTTATTATTAAAAAAATAAAGCCAAAGCGAAATAAGTAAATTCCTAACAATAACATACTTGCGTATGTATTACATATTCTTGTACTCCGAACTAGAACGTAACTCAAGTTAAGTGACATAGTCCCAGCACTTTACTTAAATAACATTCTATGAAACTATTAACTGTAATGGCACTTGTCGACTAGCATTGTTGTTGTGGAAGCCCATAAAATACAATTATCTACTATTTTGAGGAAAGCATTAGATTAATTTTTGTGCGAAAACCGTTGACATAAAAACCTATACCAAAGCATGGTAGGTATTAGATGTGTGAATAAAAATATAATAAGTATTACACTATAAATAAATGGGGTGGAGTAACTAAGTAAGCACCAATAGATACAACACAGATTATTATTATCAATAGTTCTTAGTTAGTCTTAGATACTTTAAAATTTGCAGCTCTATTAACAGAGATTACATCTGCACAGCAAGTACTTTTACGCCACTAAACGAAATGGGCTAGGGACACCATGTTTTCTTAGTGGGTCACTCCAAAAATAGTAAATTATCCTTATAGAAAAGATAATAACAGAAAAACGATAAAACAATAAAGTCTATACATTGAGGTAATATGTACTACGCAGTAGAGTCTATATCATACTCGTATATTTGACGTAATAATTGCAGCATCTACTGTTAATTCAAGATGTCATCTACATCAGCCTTTTGACAGCGGAGTATTAGTGAAATTTATTCACTAAGTACCTGCAAATTATCCACAGCCTCCTGTACCCACAATACTCTTAACTCCTAAGCCCATAATGGAGCTTACGCAAGCGCGTAAATCACTTGACGCGTGCTTATGACAGGTGCGCTTATGTGACTTAGCAAATGTAAAGACATTAGCCCATTATCTGTATTCTTCTTACCACTTCATGTAAATTAAGGGGAACATTAATTTGTATGAGATTTTAAGCTGACGCGTTCGTATTATTGTGTCGACTAAATACTGAACTTGTTAATCATCATTGTGACTTAGTAATTTTCATTCTTGTTTATTTAATAAAAACAAGTAAAGTATTAACGAAATTAAGAAGGAAAACTTGAAATTAAACCCTATACCAATCCGCCTGGCTAGCGTGGCCAAATATCCCTCCGTCACGGGAGAAGGCCCGTCCTTGCAGTGGGACATTAATGGACCATTGTGAAATAAAGTAAATTAAATAAAATATAATCTCAATACGTCTAGTGTGTATCCATGTAAGCCACCAATATAGAAATACGCTTCTTGAACCTTTAACCCACAGGACGTCTTGAGTAGAGATGTCAGACTTCTTGTCATCCTGGTCATTTATGGGTAAGCGAGACCTTGGGTTTTAGTCGATAAACCGTACTTCTATCTTTTCGAGACTTCGATACGCGGTGGACAAAGCGGGTGGATGGCCTCTAAACTCCCGGCGACTGTTAAAATCGAGTAATAGTTCGTGCTCAGAATCTAGCAAATAATATTAACTCGTGTGAAATGTTTAATAAAATAATTTTATTATAAGTGATAAAATAATGTCAAACACTCCCATTGTAATGTTGAATCGGATTTAATAAGGATAATATTATAATTAATCTCTGCTAAGGTCATTTTGTTCATGGTCATTGCCGAGATAAAAATATTTTGGTAATATAATAAAAATACTGTGATACCGCGGTGTTCTTTTATCACTTAAAAAGACAGGAGACAGGTAATAGAGGAAAACCCTGGTTTTAGATAACAAGCTGTGTTTTGAATAGGTATATTTGTAAAGATAATAATATATTAGTTCTTTAAGTTTTATATTAGCATAGAACATGGGTTGTGTTTATGCGGTAGTCATGGTTAATTCAAAATGACAATTTATTAAAATATTTTATTGTTGAATTTTATTATTTTAAAAGTGATAAAGACATTGTAAATAATAACATTAAATGTAGTTTCTTTAGCAGAAAAGAGAAAGTCAATTGTGTTTTAATAAAGTGTCACATAATACCCTAATACAAATAATAATCTTATACCTATATTTTTTTAAGAATACACTAAAAATAATCAATTATCGTATGCATAACCCCGTCCAATAGAGGGATCGAGAGGATCTAACGAAATATATTTCAAAATAGCACATTTTAGCGTAAAGGATATAATAAATATTACAAATGTTCCTAATACAACATTATTGGTCGTTACATTAGCACATTTTTGTTACGGAATCGATATTGCGATCTTTATTATTGCCTCCTACAGTTATAACTATCAATTAAGAGTAGATGTAGAAATGAAACGTGTATTTTTATGTTGTAAGTATCAAAGAAACTACTTACTCAAGAAAAAATTAAAATTACTTACTTAATACAAAAGACACAAAATAATTAAAACAAACTTGCCTAGCCAGCGAACATCGTAGCTGTACCAAAAGACCAGGTTTCTCTTCAAACATGGCGGAGGCCCACCTCTGCAGCGAGATGTGCATGTTTGTTAGACTTTAATCATAGTACAAATATACATATAAAGTATTTCGACTTCATAGAAACGGACGAAACGCGAGTTATACCTACACGCTCACGATAGCGGTGGCTTTGCGGAGTGAATAGTCGCGACTGTGCCGCAGTAACGAGCGGGAAAGTAGGTAAATGTTATTAAAAAGCTGGCGGTGGGCAGCCCTATCGCAAGTTTACGTACCACGCAGCCGTAGGCATTTATAATAAATATTCGGCCGAGATAGACTACTGGTTGCACTGTGCTTTAATGGTTAGGTGCAAGTAGTACAAAACTGCTATGCAGAGATCGCGGTACTAATTCCCGCTCAATACAAATCTGTGTGTGCATGAACTGGTATTCCAACGTCAAATAGCTATGATGATTTAAAAATATTTTCATTATTACGTTTGTAAAAGCAAGAATTTCACTTTCATCTGTATTTTTCCTTCGAGTTTTCACGGACAATTTACTTTTATAACGGCTCTCGGTTCACTAGCGAGGAATGATTTAATTAAAGACCTGAATCCTGAGAATTTCTAGGTATTGTGACTAATTGGTTTTGATATTCTGTACCTAAGTTAATTGGTATTATGTAATGACAACTTGTAGTCATAAAATAATAATTACATGACTTGATAGCAAAATCATCATCATAACAGCCCATTAATGTCCCACTGCAAGGACGGGCCTCCTACCATGACGGAGGGTTACTTGGCCTACTAATACCACGCTGGCCAGACGGATTGGTATAAGGTTTATTTTCAAGTTTTCCGTCTTTTTATTTCGTAAAGATAATATTTACGGTTTTTACATATTAGTCGGTTTTTACGACACCCGTGGGATGAGATGGGGTGGTGACATATTGTAGTACTCCGTCCCCTCACGGATTTAGCTTAGCAAAATAGTAGCAGCTAAAATTCTTAGCTATTTACCAAATTTTACCAAAGGTAGTTTTCAGACTAAGATTTTATTTCTTGCAGAGGCTTTTAGGCAACAGGCAACCATTTACCATCCAGAGGGTGTTCTATCGGACTGATACCTATCATCCTGCCAAAAGTATTATTCTTGCGCTCATAACTGTTAGGCATTGCCGTGGATGCACATAGGGTAAGGTTGCGATCATTGGACTAGCGCTTTGTTTGGACCACTTCAATATTTCGAGATCTATTCATATTTGAACCCGATATTTGCATCGAAACGATAGCTTTACAACACCCCCACATCGCCCTCCAAACGCTAGTACCGCAGCACGCAGCATGACGGATGGACGTACTTCGCTTTGTTTCTCGGACCTCAAATATAATTTTTACGCGGCAAATAATAGCATGTAAGTACTGTTATATTAATTATTTTAATGTGATTTTTTTTTCCTAGTATAGTAAACTAATTAAGAATACTTACTATCGTTTATTTTTGTTGATTAACGTGCCACTTTTTTTTAAATAAATATTCAGTGGATGTTAGTGAGTTTCTATCAATGGACTGGCTCCATGCTCTTTCATTGAACCGGTCCAATCACGGCAACTTCTATAATGTGTATTATTTAAAACAACTAATCTTTTTGTTTTAGCATGGGAAAAAGAGGAGGAGAGAGAGGCGAGTTTGAAACTAGCTAAGGAAAAAAAGAAGTTGGATTGAATGAGGTAATCAGAATATTTCGAGTGCCCAAAGCGAAGCGAGAAGATTTGACGAACCTGAAAATTATTTTTGATTTTGCATATTAAATAAAGAAATACAATTAGAATCGACTAATTAATGTAACTATCTATTTATTTTCGAAAATAAAAAAAATTGAAAACACAAAATTTTACTTTATTATTTTTTTTACATGCACCTTGAATGGACCAGTCACCTATAATGCTCTAAGTCCAATTATAGCAACTAAGTGGTCCGATGAAAGAGACGGTGGTTCAAACAAGGAAACCATCACAAAGTTTTATTTTCTTCTTTTGTGACTATATACATAATAAAATTAACTTAATTATGTTAGTTACCAATAATTGGATATACATACTACTCGTATACACAGGTTTTGTTTTAGTTCACGCTCGTTTTTAGATATCAGGTCTGTTTAAAATTAAGTGGTCCAATAGTCGCAACCTTACCCTACAAGACATGACATACACAAATAATACCCTAAGAAAATTACCTTGACGTACACAAACATTACCTAATTACTTCACATAACCACAATGACAACAATCCAACCACGTTGTAACAACATTGAATGACTAATCTAAGACATGACTAATAATTATACTAAGTCGTTTAGTTACTCGTATTACGATCCTCATCACATCAATTTATTAGCATCCGAGTGCTGAGAATATCTATCCTTATATTTGAAGAGATATTATAGAGAATTAGAAGAATATTTTGATGACGTAGCATAACAGCTGTCCCATACTTTAAGAATTGTCCCTTGAGGCATTTTTCGCTCATTCAATACGACGTCGACGACTATCTAATAAAAAATTTCCTTACTGACTTCAACTGGGAAATCAAAATCATCGGCACTTTCCAAAGCGCTAGTAGAGAAAAAGCGGCGCAACAAACTCTACTGCTGCATTTTATTGACGTCAAAATTTTTTAACATTGTAGATGCGCGAAAAGCGTGACAAGAATATCAGAAATGAAATGGAAAAGTAATCCCTAAAAGATTGAATTTTTAAAACTTTCTCTCATAATACCAGAATATAAACATCACGTAAGAGAGGCTGTTGCTCCAATGGGACGAGCCCTTGAACTGAACAATGGAAAGCTTCCAATGATATAGAAGAACTTGGTCGACATATAGACGCTGCCTATTGTATTACGAAAAACAGTCTGTTGTAAAATGTAATCTGCTTAAATCAGAAGCCACACGTCTATCAGGCTTGTTGATTCAATTTATACCATGTAAGCATTAACAGCATGTATGTATGTACATTCTTGATGAAATTGACACCCCTTTTAGTCCCAAATTAATTGGGGTTCTCATAACACACAAGGTTGTAGCTTCAAAAATAATTAATAACAGCCTAAAAGTAATTAATTTAAAAAAAATCTTAATTAAAACATTTTTGCTTCATTATTTATGGAATATTTTAATTATTTAAATACAAATTCTCATTCAATTAGAAGTATCTGAATTCCTTCTGAATGCTAATACGTGGTTATGTTAAATATTCGTTCATGTTATTGTATTGATACGAGATTAAGATACAAGTTCCAAGCGAATTATAATAGTCTTTATAAGGATTGCGAGAGTGGTCAAATTTACAGTGGAAGACCAGGGAGGGGTTGCGGGAGGCAGATAAAAAAATAAACAATTTTTCTTTCTTCCTTTCAGATGTATGAGGGTAGCACAAAATTCCGCCGCTGTAAACACTTTAAGAGTCTTGATATGATGAGGTACTAACAGAATATGCCGTTTAGTTAACAAATAGCCTCACAATATTTTTTGTATAATCTTACTATTAGTTATTAAAGTGGTTGTCAAATAAAACATCGATATTCTGTACTCAATATTCCCATCGTCATTACTTGTTATCTAAAGGCAGTCACCACTCTGATGTTTTTTTCTTCCTCTGTTACGTTCGTACCTAAATACTTTATAACGTTTTTTACTAACGAACTCAATTACACTGTATGTATAGTGTACACATTGTGTATATTCATAAACCTATAACGCGAAATTAGTTTTTTTATGACCATCGTGAAATAAAAAAATCTCTGATGATTATCTACACCGAATGTTAAACGTTGGACCGGATTCGGAAGACCGAGAACCGTGGTCTGTACCGCGTGTTGGGAGAGACCAATGTCCAGCTGTAGACTGGAAGATACTAATTAGGGTTCTTTCAATTTAGCCCATTCGTGCCGTACGCAGTCGTGCGTTTTTCGAACGGGAAAAGCAACGTTCGTTTGTTAAATCTTACCTCACGGCAGCATTTATAGTTAAGTGTCGAGCGAGTGTTCGCCGCACGGCAAGATTTGGATGAAAACAAACGAACGTGAGTTTGCCGTTCGAAAAACGCACCAAAAACGTGGTAGCCGTACGGCACGAAACGGCTAAATTGAAAGAACCCTTAAAAGAAAAATCCATTCAACGACGACGGCGACGCGACGGTGATACATTAAACGGCTAGTAAAAGATTGAAAATTATATTTTATTTTTTCTAAACACACGGCAGTAAGGTCATATCGAACCTGATGATTGTCAAAAAACAACTTCATTCCGTCATCATGCATGACCGGTCTGGTCATCTTTGCACTACGTTTGAAATTTATACAATTATCTTTTAAAGTCGTTTACAAAGATCATAACAAATATTATTGCCTCTACTATGACTGCACAATAGACTTAAAGCGTTATATTACTTAGCAAATCGTTTACGAATGCGTCAATGTACACTATACTAGCGGATCCTAAGCTTTTCTACTTTAAGTGAATAACACTTTGTAGACTAAATGCATTATAGACGTTAAGGGTTTAGTTATTTATTGCGGTGTGATTTACATTATTGATGTTCTAATTTATTACGGGTTATCTATAAACCGATGACTGATAAATAGATTAATATACATTATAGATCGTAATCGATATACAGATAACAATCTTCAAAATAAATAAAAGATAAATAAACAAAGAAATGTATTATAATAATTTTGATATGCCATTTGCAATTATAACTGACTTTAAAAGACTCAATATTTAGCTTGAAATTTTTAACTGCTTCAGTGGCAAATCGCTCATGAATGTGACTGCCTATCCCACTTAAAATAATGATTTCTGCGATCTAAAAATTATTGTATTGGTGTCCAGGAGAAAGAGGTGTCCTAGGTGTTCCGACAGCTAGGTGGACCGAGGACCTCAAAAAGGGACGGACTGGATGCGGAAGGCGCAAGACCGCGTTCTGTGGCGCGTGTTGGGAAATGCCTTACAGCAGTGGTCTGCTTAAGGCTAAGAAAATAAGACAATTCTTTGATAATAATATGTACATACACTGTGTATATGATACACTGACCATCAGATCATACATGCATCTGAGTATCAGTTTTGTGTCAAATTTTACGTATTGCATTAAACTGATACAATACCAAGGCCTATTTGGATTCAAGTCAGAAGAATAGTTACATTCAACACTACCTACTTACTGATTCAATTACTAGTCGGGTCCCGAAACAATACTATCCAATCAATATAAACATTATCAATATATAAAAAAAATACAATAATAAGTATCTACGCACTTGATACAGTAAAAAAAATAATAAGGCGATACAATTAAAATCCTTGTACCACATTCTCTCGCAATCAAAACAGGTAAATAACAATCTACGCCTATTCATAAAAGTTAATCATAAATAGATAAAGTATTATAACTAATATTCTATTGAATGACCGAGTTATAATTATTGTAGACAAACATTATTATCTATACTGAGAAGTATTATCTTTTGTAGTTTTACTTATTTATATTACAAACGTGAAAGTTTGTATGTATAGATGAATATTTGTTACTCAATATTCATCAACGTCTGAACCAATTCGGATGATATTTAGTATGGACGTAGCTGGCACCCTTTTTTATCAGGGGGAAATCCTCATGTACTACCTCCGCTTGGGGAGAGGCAGAGGTGCGTGCCGGACTCTTACCGGCTAAAACCACCCCGGTGTCTCCTCGCACATGTGCGCGGGGCCGCGGGAATTCAAATTCTTCCGCAGCGTAGCTGGCACCCTGACTCAAACTTTCTTATCCGAAAACGATGTCATCAATGGCGGAGCAGCTAGTAAATACTAGTAATATTTTATAAATAAATAAAATTACTTGAACGCAAGACATATACAGTCAGTTTTATAGTACGGACCATGAACATTTTCATAACAGCCCATTAATGTCCCACTGGTTTCTACGACACCCATGGGATGATATGGGGCGGTGACATATTGTATTCTTACTCCGTCACCACGCGGATAAACAATTTAGCCTTTATTTATTTGATGACATCAGTGACGTATTAGTCTCAGCAATGTTACGGTCTTAGATAATTGACCACTATAAATATTATAATAATTATATCCCTGGCATTTACGCTAGGCAATTTAGTCGCAATCTAAAGAGAGGTTTTACTGTGGGTAAAGCAAAACTTGTACTGTAGGTACTAGACAACGGATAAACATACTTAAATACTTTTTTTTTACCATAAACAACACCCTGACCAATGCAAACAATCGTGTTCATTTACACAAGATTTGCATTTACCGGTAATCGAACCCTAGATCCTTGTGGAGTAGTACACCACACAGAACATTAAATAATGCAATCTTTTTTTTTTTTTTTTTCGTGATGGCGATTCAATAATGCAATCTTTAACAAGACATTATTATAAAGATGTCACTGCTCTATGTACCTAACATACAAAGAGACTGGTATCAACATTCGAACTCTTTGGTTGATATCTAGTCATTCAGTGCAAATTATTATACAAACTAATTTATTCATGTAGGTCACAAAAAATGTAAATAGTTTACGCATAGATAATAATACACAAGGCCCGTCAAGGTCGTAACCTTCTTAAACCTGATAATGTCCATGTGGTACCGAGAAAACGTATTGTTTCTTTCCGTGTATCATTTACAAGTATATTAAAATTATGAAACAGCTGTACAATCTCTAGGAGTATCTTGTGACAATCTTTCCATAGAGTCGCGTTTCGAAACCTCCCATCCTACTTAACTAGTTTTAAGTTGACAAGTTTAAGTGTAAATGTATTTAAAAGCGTTTATAGAGTATGATAAACAAATACTTTATTGTCTTTTCTAAAGATTTAGTAGACAACATTTTGCATTATTGATCATTTTTCAACTGGGGCGGCGCTAGTGAGCCCTAAGAACTCTCTTAAGTTTATCATGGACGAAAAAATACTACTACTGCACTGAGGATCGATCCCTGAGTCGCGGGATATTTTACAAACAAGAAAACATTCAAGACAGGTAATAACAGGCCTTACTGATGAATTTTCCGATACTCATAAAATGAGTAGAAGACGTATTTTCTTACTCCATCAACAAACGGAAAACAGTACTAAACAGAATACCTACTTGAAATGTTGCGAATCGACAAGGAACATCATGCAAATTCAACATGCAAAAACTCTCGAGAAAACACATCGAACAAAATTGAAAGTAAATCAATCTCCACATACATTGACATATTTTACTTTACGGAATAACTTTGCTGATCCTTTCTTCCCCAGAGTGCCGGTAATTTATTGACAGAGGAAAATCACGAGTTTCTTTTATA
Organism: Schrankia costaestrigalis; assembly: GCA_905475405.1. Lineage (NCBI taxonomy): Eukaryota > Metazoa > Arthropoda > Insecta > Lepidoptera > Erebidae > Schrankia > Schrankia costaestrigalis. The sequence continues at coordinate 1,750,981 of FR997827.1, forward strand.
AATAGTAGTGAGTAAAGCCGCGCATATAGGTATACTTTTTGATTTGAAATTGTGACTTGTTAAAATAACATTCTCCGTATGGTGATGGAGTAAGCATACAATATGTCACCACCCCATCTCATCCCATGGGTCTCGTAAAAACCGACTAAGGGACTAACTTGAAATTAAACCCTATGCCAATCCGTCTGGCCAGCGTGGTATTAGTAGGCCAAGTATCCATTAAGGGAGGAGGTCCGTCCCTGCAGTGGGACATTAATGGGCTGGTATGATGAAAATAACATATTATTATGCCCGTTTGAACAGAAGAGATGTTGTTTGAGATCTCGTTTTGGGAAACGTGGTAAAGAGCGCCCTACGGCTAGCTGAACCGACGACCTGATAAAGATGGCTGAAATGGCTTGTCGAGACGAGCAGAAGATAGGAATGAGTGGTGTGTATTTGAGGTGGCTTATCTCTATGGACCGCTCATGACTGAGGGAGAAAGAAACAATGAAAGAAGGCATATGGGGGTCTACGTTGGTGTACAATATTACAATCAAAAGTTTTATCTACTAATATTTTATAGCTGAATAGTTTGTTTCTTTCAACAAGCTAATCTCAATAACTACTGCTTCGAAATAAAAAAAACATCTTATGTTGGATAGTCTATCGTAAAAGGATAAATATTATACTAATATATTAACACAATTGTATCAAAAAAGGACACAGAACTAATGAAAAATGGCGCAGTATCGAAAAAATACTTATTGATATTTTTTTATGGCTCCATCGTTAATGATTCTGCCAACGACTTTCCCTTGTCCTTGAGGAAATGTCAAAATCACCCGATATTATTCCAATTGGATGGAATTTTCCTCAAGATGCGTTTTAAATTTACGACAGTATCACAATATTTGTAAAGGATTTTATCCTCGTTGGCACAGAAAAATGTATCTTATACTGGCCAATTTATAGTAGAAATTGTAATAACGACTGCTAAATAACATTTTTTTAGTTTTTTTGTTTTAGAGACATCAATACTGCCCGGTAGCGCAGCAGCAGTTTTTATTGTTAAGTACTAGGTTGTGGTTTAGAATAAAATATGTCAATCTTAATGCGGGAATTTTCTTTTTAAAAAGAAAAAAGAAACTGTTCATTCATACATTAGGTATTTTGTACATTTCCAATAATAGTAATCCTTTAACCAAGATAAGTGGATCACTAAAGCAAAATAACAAAATACTCAGTGCAATTACAGTATGGGGACATTGATAATGTGATTGGCTTTTAAAGAAAGACAGCAAATCAATGAGTAAGAAAAGATTACCGAAAATAGCTGAATAATTTTAGCATAAGTTTTGAAAATTATCACATTAAAATGTATCTTATGGCGTTCGGCATAAGGTTGGAATTATAAAAGATTGAATCCCTACTTACTTCTATTTGACATTGTATGTTTCATCATGTCTTAAAGTGACACTGGTGACGGAAACATTGCACTTTGATAAAAAGTCATTGCAGTGCAACAAAATATAGCACTTATTGTTAACGTCATAATAAACAATTTCAAAATCATCAATAAATTATAATCTCACTTTCTCGCTTCCTCATTGTTGTCTGTCTTTCTTTAAAAACCAATCATATTATCAATGTCCTCATACTGTACATTAATTAAGAAAGGATCAAACAAGGAAATACTTACATAGTAAGTCAAAGAAGGTCTGTCAGTTTGTATTTCCTTGAAGATTTCAACTCAATTACTCAAGTGATAATGCCTCCTATTTATCCGCAATGACGTCGCTAACAAAATATTTGACGAAGGTAGATAATTCTTGTGTTCATTTCATTCATTAAACAGATAAAAGGATTTACTTTAAAAATAAATACTTTTGGTATTTTGTTTATTTACTATTTTTACAAATTATTTCAGCGCCAAAATTTTTCAAATCTTATATAAATACATTCGACAGCAAAATTATATAAGTATTAAATATTTATAATAAAATATAAATAGTATAGTAAAAAGACCATAGAAAGAATTTAACGGCACTTTCAAATATTCAAATCGGTCAAGCCTTTCAGGCTACATGAGGACATCAAGCGATATATTTTTGACTAACGCAACCCAACATCTCGTGAGGCCCCCGGATTTCGTTCTCTAATGTAGGATATCTGAGATGATAGTGATAATGTATATTTCTTTGAATGAAATCAAATCGTAACAATTATTCATTAGGGATACAGAGTACCACTTATAAAGTGTAGTATTGTCTAAAGGTTTTTCTGCAAGCTACCGCCATTCACAGATGAGGCTTAGCCATGCGAAAAATCTGTTATATTATCACACACAAAAAGAGAAGAGTCTGGAAGAAACTTAAAGCCTTACAACCCGGAATCAATACCAGAAACTGATAATTGTTTTGTTTTTTTGTTTTTTTTTAAAGACAACTCCCGCACTAGGGAACATGCCCTGTGTCGCGGGGACCTTTTACAAACAACAATTAACGGACACAAAGAACACCCAGACCAGGAAAATAATTTGTGGATGTCACAAATTATGGTCCTGCGTGGGGATCGAACCCACAACCTCTAGCACGGCAGCCGCTTGCGCTACCGTCGCGCCACCGAGGTCGTCAAAATGTGAACTAACTGAGCTGTCGAAGTGATCTGATTATAATATACTTAATAAACTTGTATTAATTTTAATTGATCATGTCGCAATAGAGTAATGTAACGACCTACAGTGTGTCGAGTTCTTACTTCAAGTTCATACTTCCATTCCTTCCCTAACACTAATTTAGTATCACTAAAACAAAATATATTCAACATACAAATTAAACCTTTCTACATATTGTCTTTGTGAGATATAATTAATGTGTCGGTTCTAGGAAGCTAGTATAGCAGAATAACAAATTCTGCGAAAATTGTATCCGTGCACGTTGTAAGGTCGGATTTCATTATTAACTTACTTTACTTTGAAACTCCATTATTTACTTGAGATATAGTGCGCACTACAAATAGGTCGATAAAAGTACCATTGTATAGAACAAAGTTAAGCACAATTACACGTTACACATGCTGATTGGTACAGCATAACATACTTATGTATAGGGTTATGTACCCACTTTCCATTGGTAATGGCCTGGCCACGTTAGCACGCAGAACCAAAGGCCGTTGGGGTAGAAAAATCTGAAGAATCACCGAGTAGGTCCTTTTATGGCGTCACCTAACGACAACCAAGACTATGATTTATAAAAAAATATTAAATCGGTCTAGCCGTTTTCGAGAAATCTACCTGATTTCTTTTGAGAACAAACCCAAAAAAAAGAAAAGAAAGAGAGAACCTCCTCCTTTTTTTGAAGTCGGTTAAAAATTTAATAACATACGATTTCGTATCGCTACAAAATCGAGCATGTGATAATGTTTATTAAACTGACATTGTCAGTCAGTAATAAGAACAATAAAAATAAGAAAGGCAAAGTATTACAATAAATTCTAAAATTTACATTGTTTGATCACGTTAAGAACATGCAAATGACTCAAAAGATTTATACCTGAGACTTTAGTAAACAGATAATAATGTGTTAGTATTTGCATAACAATAATATACTTAATTAATCACACCTTAAATAAGTAAATGTAAGTACATTGTGCACGGTGCGCACCGCGGATACGTCATTGCAAACCATCCAACATATTACAGGCTCCAAACTTATGCAGATCCTAGAGAACAATTTGTTTCCGTAACACAAGTATGATCCCTGAAGGCTGTCAGTGTCAGTGTAATATGCATGCCGTACTGCTGTTATGTCTGCTGCCTTTTGTCTCAAAGGAAATTTATCGCCTTAGTAAGGGTATGATCCATGACATGACATATGATCTATGACATTTTAAAGTACATAATTAAATGAATACTAAAAGGCTTACATTAAAATTAAATTTTACTACCGAAAAAAATATATTTTTAATAAAGTAGAACAGCCAAGAATAGCGAACATCCCATTTTGCTAAATTAATTTATATGTTAATAGAATCAAATAAAACTGAGATTTTCCTTATCACCTTAGCTCATTTTATGTTTGTGAAGACTTAAAACTTCTTAGTGTTATCCACAAATATTATTTTACTCTACTGATAAAGCAGTAAAGTAAAGTTTTTTTGCTTATTTTTGTATTATAATGGTTGTAAATAAACTATAATATTATTATTCTTTTTAATAAGTAATCACAAAAAATAATAATGAGTATGTACAAGTATAAGACATGGGCTTATCAGTAAGAACAATCTTTTCCAGACAAACCTACATGTCCATTCCACTGTGACCTTCTGTAGCCCTAAAGAAATTCCCGATTTTGACCGACCAACATATTCTATAAGACGCATTATTATCTTTCCAGCATTCTTATACGAAGCTAAAGGTTCGTATAAGAAAACGGGAAAGTACCTTATACTCGTAGAGTATGGGACGCGACTAAAAAATCCAAATGAAAAATGAAAATTTCTCCTTCACAGGTTTTGACCACACTTCTTCCTATGCCTTCCTCATTCATTGACTTCCGTTAACTTTTAAACCATCATGAGAACATAATAACAAGTACCTTAATTCACATTCACCAATTAATTAATTCTTTTTTAATTCCAATCTGTTTGCTAGGATCGTGACAAGTGGCGTTCTGTCGTCTCTGCCTACCCCGGACGGGATAGGACGTGACTTTATGAATGTCTGTATGTAAATTCACAATAAATAAATCCGTGAATGTTCTCAGATGACCTACACGCTAGCTAAGCTAGTCATTCTTTATTATGGTAATGCCAAAAACCCCAAAAAAAACCTGTTTTGCCGGTCGTTACTCTATGAACGACCATAATAAGAAAAATAATAATTATTAGCAGGTATCTCTTTTATAATTAGGTAAATACATCATTGGATATTACTAATGTTTTTTTTTTATTTTTTTTATTTAAGGTGCTTTGTCACTATTTGACTAATGTTATCTTGTATATTTAGTGCGAGCATTAATTTTATTTTCGAGAGTGTCATAAAAGATTACCTACTATGGAACCTCAACTTAAAAGTCAGTTTCATCTATAGCGATGAAATATTACAAAGATGACGAATTCTTTTGGGGAGTTGACCGCCCTTATCTTAGCTGCCACTGATTATATTTGGTTGTATCATCAAGGAACGTTGTTCAATTGGCTATATAACATCACGCTGCTACGTAGGTATAGAAGCTGAGTTTCATACATAAATGTAGAGAATTTTATTAAGCCCAAATTATTATCTGAGATAGTTACTAAGAATTTATTTTTGAAAATACTTTTGAACATACTCGTAGAGGAATAGAACAACCAGGTGAACTATGTAGGTGGACCACGGGCAAGAAGGGATAAAAACACACCCTGACCAATGCAAACATTTATGTTTATGCACAGAAAGATTTGTATGCAACGCGATAGTTTAAAACTTATTCTCCCTACAAACTTCACACCAATGCTTATTACAAAGTTTGTGAAACTGATATAAGTATTTACAAGAGTCGTAACTTTCTAACCACTTACCTAACTTCACGATATTTTCTGGACAGCATTGATAAATTATGTGTCTTAGAGTCGTTATAAGTTACGTTAATATTTATTACACCCCTAGTTTTACAACCCTGTTGGGATGAGAAGGGATAGTGCTACCACTCGGGCTCTACATTAAATATTAGGATAATTTATAGTATTTTCATTTTGAGCTTGACCTCTCTGTTGGTACAAATTGCGTTCAGATTAAGGGTTTTTGTTAAGTGCTTGTGCTTGGTTGCAAGCAATTCGTTAGAAGTAAGATAAATGAAGTTGCATAATTATGTCTAGTAAAACGAAAGTTTTATCACAGCATGAGTTCATTTAGTTCGGTACCCCGTCGTGCCTGCTGTATACTAAATAAAAAAAAACAGATAAAAAATTTGCAACATAAAAACTTGTACAATGATAAAAACTTTTCGCAAATAGACATTGAGCAAAGAGTTCAGCATTGACGAGAGAAGACTTAGTGGCCAGTAGTTATAACTGCCTGCTACGTCCGACGTTACACTAGTTACGGGTTTGAATCTCGTACAAATCAAACGTGCTTAAGTATAAACGTACTCGTAATGGCCGTCTAATTTGATAAGGGTATCTCTAATGTACAATCTGTATTTATTTACAAAAACAAAGTATAAAAGTATGCAAATTAGTTGTTTAGTAACCAAAGCACAACTCTACTAAGTTTGGGACTAGATGGGTTTGCGTGAATGTGTGTTGTTATTATATTTCATTATCTTGGTACATTGCGCTTTTATTGTTCACGTAAATCCTTTTACTATAATAAAATAAATCTCTTCACCTACTTCCTTTAACAGTATTGATAGTACAATAACTTACCGTTTTATCCAAAAGCCAGCTCGCCGGGAAAATCAGAGGAATGTATGTAATCATGAAGATCATTGACGTCCAGTATACTTGGATGCTCGTCACACCATAATACTTAACAATCGTATCTTGTATAATGGTGTATTGTATCCATTGAAAAGAATTGGAAGCCGAGTAGAATACAAACACGAACAAAACAAGCCATCTAATAGGCAACACATGGTATTTTGTCGTTGCCGACTTCTTACTAGGAGATTCTAATACCCCTCCTTTTTCTGCAACCCCATCCATAACACTCCCACAAACGTCCATATTCTTTAAATCTGTCATAATATTATTATATTAAATATATCTGAATAATATCTAGTAAAAATAGAATTTATCTAAATTATTGTCGCTTATTGTCGGATTTTGGCATCTAAATGGCACTAATAAATATATAATCTAATAGAATTTCTATGTTATAACAATTTATTGTCGATATAACCGCGCGCGTTTTTGTTTTTGTTATGTAGCGAGACAGCGGCGTGTAGCTCGCGCGGCGGTCGGCCGATGACTGTTTTCTGTTTTCCATTTTCGTAGAGGCTGAATGAATATTTCCTGTGCACCCTCCGTCCGGCGCGTCGAGTACAATCATGCCGACATACAGTCTGCGTATCAACACTACAATAAGATGTATTGAGTGTAGAGGATAATGGTCCTTAACTAACCACTATTTACTCAAGTTTCTGTGAGATTGCAATGTATTAATCGCATAATGTTCGAAGTAAGAACGACGAAGTAAATTGTATCTTAATGTAATTAGCTAAGTTTTGCTTTGCGTGATGAATAAACAAAATACCTATCATTAAAGAAAACGCAGAGGTGTATCTCATTGATAGAAGTTACATTTAGACAGTTTTAAAGTAGATTAACTTACGCCAGATAGACAACGACGATCGTTACCCTTTAGTCGTTACCGTACAATATGGCTACGCAGAGGTTGTGGCTTTGATCCCCGTCGTAATTAAATATTTATGTGTAACATAGCTGTTGGGTTAAGTGTTTTTAATGTATTTAAAAAAGTATGTTTATCACGTTGAGATAATGCTCAGTGAATAAAACAATATATCATTCATTTAACAAAATGTAAGTACCAATTTATCAAACACAATCAAATTGAATTTTCGCTACCTTCATCTTCATAATAGCATATTACCTAATTAGGTATATATCTAATAACATGGGTTTTATCATTACCAACCACTATTTTCCATTTTCCCTATTCATTTATATACGGTCAGATCAATGCCATGTTTCGCAGACGCTTTATCCATCAGTTTATAAAACATACGATTGAAGGCTTATTTTACGTCTAGGAACGTTGCTAGACAAATTTCCTGGCATTCAATTGCCTTTTCAGCCTTGTCTACAACGCGCTCGCAACGGATGCAACGTTGTTTGCTACGATTTGCTTGATTGATATGCAGATTGCATCGCATATGGACTACACTGTATATTGTACTTCGATAGTGTTTTCAAAAGAAGGAGTAGTGATTTATTGACCTGTTATTATACTTATTAAGACTGGTTTCAGGGTCTCCAAACCTTGTTTTTTATTTTTTTTGAATGAATAATAGTCTAATTTGAACTATTGTCTTAATTTATACATTTAAAAGTAAATAAGTATTTCTTTAAACACATTAAATTATTACTATTTTTAACAATAATTTATAAAAACACATTTCCCTATGTCCACTAAGATCTATTGATGAATCTTTTTACACTTTCATGTCCAACTCACCAAACTGAACAATTTGGCTTGAGCGGAATACGAACTCGATGTAGAGACAATTGTACAAGTCAAATACCACAACCATTTTGCCACAGAGATCGTCTTTAAACGATAATAAATAAATAATGTGTGAATGTTTAGTTATAACAGCTGATTGCATAATTATAACTACGATTAAAATGTATGTACTCTTATCAGAGTGACCCCAGATCATTTATCTACTTAATAAAGTAGGATATTGTTATTATTTCACCAAAGATTATAATATTATTACCGTCATCATAAATATTTTTTCTCGTAACAGTTCATAGCGTCTGGTTTTAATGACGAGCCTCCTTCTCAACTAGGAATGACGTGTGCTCATCATAAATATTTTATTCGTAACAATCCATAGCATCCCATTTCAATGACGAGACTCCTTCTCAACTGGGAATGACGTGTGCTAAAGAAGGTGGTAAAGTTTGACAAACTTTAAATAATGTAAACTTAGATTACGTAAAAAATTGACGTCAATAAGTTGTTTTTTATGTAACATTCTATTGAGAAATAAATGAACTGAACTGAACTAACCATTCTATCTATCTGCCGCGTTTGATCGTTTTTACGAATTATTCGTCAGTAGATAGAATTAGCAACCTTAAGTGGTAATGGGCTGGTCATATCTGTCAAAGGACTGATGGCCGTTGGAGCAAACGTGTCCTAGAGTGGAGACCGCGACTCGGCAAACGCAATGTAGGACGCCCCCCAGCTAGGTGGACCGACGACCTCATAAAGGTCTCTGGGTCGAACTGGATGCGGAAGGGGTCGGACTGGATGCGGAAGGCGCAGGACTGTGTTCTGTGGCGCGTGTAGGGAGAGAGAGGCCTATGTACAGTATTGGACTGCAATAGGCTAGTTGATTGAGATAGGTATTTGTGTTAAAAGTCCCACAAAAAAGAAAACACAGAACTGAAAAGTTTGATTCATAAAATGTATGGATATTAAATAGAGTTTAGGATTTATCGGTAAAATGTTAGATAAGGAAATTCCTAATTGGTTATGAAGTATTTGGTAAGATAGTATAGTTGTGTTATCCAGAGATTAATCATTAAAGTCCTACTCGTTTTGTAAATAATTTTCAGTTATTTTTTCAATTACACGCTACACCTCTTTTACTAACAGAAAAAGGCGACGACTGCGTGGCAAACATACACACTACTAGCTTTTGCCCGCGGTTTCGCTCGCGTTAAATTCGGGGTAGCACTGTTCCCCTTTCCTGGACACAGAAGAAAAAAAAAGTAGCCTTTGTTACTCTCCATCCCTTCAACTATCTCCAATTAAAAAATTGCCGTGAAAGAAAGACAAACACACTTTTCCATTTATAATATTATTATTAGTATGGATAAAGTAGGAACGGTCGTGATTTCGTCCTAACTAGAACTAATGCAACAGCAAAGTTGTCCTGCAAACGCCGCTTACTGCTGGCACGCTTGCCGCTAATGTTAGAATATAACTTTAGCCTGTCATTACAAGAACACATTTCCTACAGTTTATAATCTAAATTATGACTGTAAACTGAACTTAGAAGTTCAGAAGAGAAATAAATCAAGGTGGAAACTTGCATCGCGATGGTGAACATTCGAAATTATATGAATTGATATGGCGCACTTTTACACTAAAGTGTATTTCAGTACTTTTGGGCATCCGTTCATCGCTATTCTGAACTACGATTTTTTATGCCACGCTAGTGGGAAACAGCCATACGGCCCAGTTAATAGTAATTGACGGTAATGGACGCCCGCAACACCAGAGAAATTATGAAATTAACCAAAACACTCGCGTTGCTGACCTTTCGAAAACCTATTTACCCCTTTCTTAAAGGACCTGTCTCTTGTGTTAAAGAGTTAATTCATCAATTTAAAAAATATTTATTATTATTAGTTTCAAATAGTACAACGTTTGAATATTATTTATCAACAATATACGTTGTTAATACATCGTGGGAAGTAGTATTGTATCGACGGAAATGACAAGCGTGTCGTCTTTAGTCGCTCTATTATATAAATATGGCCACCGTAACATAGACAAGTGTTTAGAACTTACTTTGTGTACACTCGTGAAAACATCGTAACTAACTAGGTATACTTATTAGTCATTTATTTCTGAACAAATTACTTTTTAAATTACTTATGTCGTGTGTGTATATAGAAAAAATATTTTACACTCTATGCCCACTCAGGACAATTTTTTGTCATTATACCAGCCTATTAATGTCCCACTGCACGGACGGACTTCCTCCCCAAATGGAGGGATACTTGGTCTTTTTTTTATTTTTTATTACTAAACACGGCAATATGACTATATCGAACCTGATGGAAAGCGCGAGTATAGTCCATAAATGAAGCCAACGGATAGAAGTCCTAAAACAACTTCAATCCGTCGTCATCATCTTGCCGGTTTGGCCAAATGCTTCTTCACACTGCGTTTGAAGGACCCAATATCATATGATGGAGGAAATACGTGAGCCGGAAGCTGGTTCCACAGCTTAATGGTTCGGCATAAGAAGGAATTCCCGAACCTCTTGGTGCGAGCCGATATCCGACAGACCGTCTGAGAATGACTCCGCAAACCGGCACGAGTGGTCCTGTTATGAAAAGGGGACGGAGGAACAAGATCGAATAACTCTTCAGAGCACTCTCCATGGTACATGCGATAGAACACACTAATACCACGCTGGTCTACTAATACCACGCTGGCCAGACGGATTGGTATAGGGCTTAATTTCAAGCTTTCCTTCTTTTTATTTCGTAAAGATAATATTAACGGATAGTCCCATAGTCGGTTCCTACGATACCCATGGAATGAGATGGGGTAGTGACATATTGTTCTTACTGTCACCACACGGAGGACAATAATTTGTGGATCACACCATTCTTTGTGTGATCTAAAAATGATTGTCATGGGTCAGAATACTCTGTGTGGCCGTTAAATTGATATTGGAAAAACCCCGTGACGTGAGGGCATAACCGTAGAGCGGGAGTTATTTTTAAAAAAAAAATTAAGTTACTCTTAAGGAATTATGCTTTTTATGGATATTTGCTTAGGTAGGTACACTTTCATAATCCTTTAAGTATAACACATGAACACTAACGACTCAAGTTCTCTGTATAATAGATAAGTAATTAAAGCTGAAATCGTAATGAGTTGTGGGCAATTGCGGCAAATTGCTGGCGTCGTTAGCACAGCCTGTTCACGCTTCATTACTATACTCTCCAGATGTATGCGCAGCTTATTTCGTTTTAATTCTTATAAAAATATAGTAGTTTTAAATCTTAGTTTAAAGTTTTCTTTCACCTTGTCAGCAAAATGGAGAGCTTTTCTCGGCTAATGTCCTGTTGGGAGGAACATAAAGAAAAAGAAATAGTATAACATTTTAACCACAAGATGTTTCGGAATAATTTAATAAAATAATGACCCGATTGTACTTGGCAATTAACTTGGAGGATTTTCACAAAAGTACCTATTGTTATACCTACTATATTTGTTGAAATAATCAAATAGCTAAATTAATTTGATGAGAATTACTCGCAAATATACACTATACTTTACTTTACTACACGCCCTTTGAACACGTTGTTTTATTAATTTTCTGAAAAGTATTCAAAAGAAACAGCCAGGCACACCGTAAGAGTTTTTATCGAAAAAGTTTTATTAGGAGAAAATTCTTTTCGAGGTCATAAACGCAGGTAAAGATCAATTCAATCAAGAGGAATAACTGGCAAAGAGATTTATTTAATATATCCCTTAAAGTTCCCCCTTAGGTTCAAACCACTTCAAGTGATGATAGGAACCTTGGTTTTTCGTTCAGTTTTCTTTAATTCTAAGGTAACAAGAAAATTAACTGTTGCCATTTTTGTCTCTCTCTTTAATGTTAAAAGATATAACGTTAGTAAATGTTTTGTTTATGTATTAGTGTAATTATTGTTTGAGTTTTATTTTTATTGTAATTGTGAGACAGCAAAATAAACATGTTTATTTCTGTCTTTGTTTCTTTTTGTTATCTTAGATATAATAGACAATAAACATCCTATCGTTTGACTTTCGCGGCACTTCTGGTATACCTAATATGGTATGATTAGTCATGTAGCCATGTCTTATTCCGTCATCACAGACACAAATATAAACAAACTTTTTATTTTTATAATATTAGTACTTATCTGGGTACATATTATATTACAAACGTATAGTTAAGAACGTAATAGTTTTTGTATTCATACTACTCAAGGTCGCACATTATTTACTTGTAATACAACGAACTATGACATAATACACACAAACTAACATATCATACAATGTAACTGTGGATAGCTACATAATATATTTATTGCTATGTACAATAATATTAAAATAATCTTATATTCTTCACAAATTATTACAACGCCATCTAGTCCCAAACTAAGGAGAGCTTGCACTGCACTATAGCTCTATGTCAAAGAATAAACTTTAAAACCTTTTATTTCATTAAAATGTAATTGACTAAACCATTTAATTCCACAGTTTCAATACTATCTTGACAGTTTGACGTTTATTATAAATTGTGGAGTTGTGGGGATGTGCAAATTGAATAAAAATGTGAAGAGAATTAAATTATTTTAAATATATATAATTAAATTATTATAAATAATATATATATAACTACATCAAAAACTGAAGTGGAAATTATATTTTTTAACATGAATAACTACGACTGTATCCTAACAGCCCATTAATGTCCTACCACAGGGACGGGCCTCCTCCAGTGCCGGTAAGACTCTTGGCTTACTTATCGTCCGCTAGGTGGCGCTGGCAAGTAAACACAAAGTGAAAAGTGTTCCGTGTTTAATAATATAAATAAATAGTTTTTAGTGATCAAAAAAGTACAGTTTGTGATTAAAGGTGTTCACCTAAACTCGGATCCTTAGTGGCAGTGTTATCTTCATCATTTAAAGTGAACTGATACTTAACGTTAACATTACAATAGTGCAAAAATAAAACCACAATAAACAATTATAAGTGATCAAAACAAATGTGTAAGCAGTTTTAAACCGTGGAAGATTCCCAAAACTCAAGTTTACAAGTCGCAAGTTAAAATAAACCAGCTAAGTGGAATTTGATTAATTATTTGAACGTTTTTTTTCGCAATTCATTTCAAATATCTTTTATTTCACTCTTGCGCAAAAACCAACCACACACAGATAACTCATAATTAGCACGCAAAATACACTACTACCACAGATAATCAAAGGTAACAAAGTATTAGAAATTTTGAATTAGTCCTGCCATCTTACGAAACTCCAAGTAATTATGTATCGGAACGAGAATGTTACCATGAGACCAGCGCGTACTCGATCAGTTGAGTGCATCAATCGAAGTTTGCAAAATCTATCACTAGATGGCACTATGCATAGTGTTCCATCTATGTCAGATGACGATGATAACGATAATGTTATTATCAGTTTAAAGAAGCAGATTGAAGATCTTTCGGTTAAATTATGCAGTGCGAATAATGAAATAGATACTTTACTTTTGGAAATTACGGATCTTAAGAAGGAAAATGAAAATCTAGCACGTAAAAATATTTTATATAAAAAAAATTGCAACAAGCCCATCATCCACGCCTAAAAAAACTTCGAATAAAAGAAACAGTACATTAAATATCAACTTAAATGACAAACACACTCAAACAAATAGTCCGATGACTCCGCATAACCTGCAAGATCAATTAAAATACACAGTACAACATTCACCTCCACAGATGGAGCCACACATCATCATTAATAAAACTTCACCTCAAAACAATAATAATGAAATAAAAATAAAAAATAAAATGTGCATTCTGAGCGCGCATAAACACAACTCAAACATATTGTCATTATCTCTTACAAACTTTGCTGATAATTATAATATATGCCATTACTCTATGCCAAACGCTGGAGTTAAACAATTATTAAAAGGTTTGCACAATAAAACACACAACTTCACAATGAGTGACTACTGCATTGTAATGATCGGCGAAGAAGATTTTATAACAACAAGTAATTACGTTGATAACATTTTTTATATAAGGAATGTATTGCAGGAAATTCAATATACAAACATTATAATTATGGCGCCAACATTTAAATTATTTAATTATAGTAAACTATATAACTCCAGAATAGAAATGTTCAATAATCTATTATATTTGGATAATTCAACACACCAATATGCCTACTGCCTAGACTCGAATTTAAATTTGACGTATGACTACAATATGTATGGCCAATCTGGAATTATAAACAAGAAAGGCATGAAAACAATATTTAATGACTTATATAGTCTTATATGGGAGTTAGAACAAGTAAGTGAAGAAAACTATAAACCAATTACTAATAACTTTGATGCATCCATAACTACAACAATTACCTCTCCTACTCTGGCGAAGCCAAAAACAAAAGAGGTTCAGCTTTTTCGGCAGTAACAACTTGAACATTCTTCATCAAAACATCGCAGGACTGAGGACCAAGGCGAATGTTTTAACGGTTTGTCTACATGAGTTATCTGAAAAACGATTCACAGTAGATGTAATATGCTTGACAGAGCATTTCATGATGTCAGGCTTAGAAAATTGCTGCATGATTGACAATTATAGTCTAGCAGCTTGTTATAGTAGACCTAACTCAAACCGGGGAGGATCTTGTATTTATATCAAAATAGGCCACTCTTGGCGTAATATAGTATATGTAAGGGCTCTTTCAGTAGCCAATGTATTTGAATGTTGTGGCATTGAATTGTTGGATTACAAAATAATAATTTTATGCATATACCGTGTACCTAACCCTGCTAATCTCAATGTATTTTTTGATAAGCTTAATTGCACTCTTAGATATATACAAAACCACTATAAGAGGCATGAATTGATTATTAAGGGTGATTTTAATATAAATATTTTAAAGAGAGATAAGGTTACTCTAGAGTTTGAATGTCTGCTTTTAAACTACAACCTTAATTTGCAATTAAAAGAACCCACTAGATTAAAATCTCAGACATGCATAGACAACTTTGCTCATAACCTTAACAATACATGTAAAGCAGAAGTTGTTGAACTAGGTTTGTCTGACCATACTGCACAGGTCCTGAAATGTAAAGTTAAAAGATTATGTTTGTTAAAGTCTTGGCGGATTACTAGAAGGGATTATTGTAAAACTAATATTGAAAAGTTTAAATACTGTCTGAGTCAACTGACACTATTAGATCTGTATAACACCAGTGATGCAAACATAGCTTATAATATCTTCTTCGATTACTTTAATTTATTTTACAAACTTTGTTTTCCGTATAAAACTGTTACTTTGCGGGTCCATAAGAAAGCAAGATGGGTAACAAAAGGTATAAAGCTATGCAGTGCTAGAAAACGCGAGCTTTTGTGGCTATATAGAAAAGCCCCCACACAGGACAATAAAGTTAACCTTATTAATTACACAAAGAAGCTTAGGAAAATTATTAAATTAACTCAGAAGTCTATGAACATAAATAGCATAAATAATTCTGAAAATAAAACAAAAACTGTGTGGAATCTTATAAACGCTAACTCGAAGCAAAATAAACCTCAAGAAGGTATAAGTCACATATTATTTAATGGTGAAACAATAAAAAATTCAATTAAAATAGCAGACATATTTAATAATTTTTTTGTAGACAAAATCTCCCCAATAATTTATAATTCAAATAAATATCAATTTAAACAATACCTGACATCCACTCAAAATTCCATTTTTATGACACCATGTGACCCATTAAAAATTATTCAAATTATTAACTTATTGAAAAACACCACAAGTGTGGGCTACGACGGCTTTTGTACAAAGGTTATAAAGCAGGTAGCTCACGTCATATCTCAACCACTTAGCCACATATTAAATTTAATTATAGAGTCAGGTATATTTCCAGACAAATTAAAAATAACAGTAGTTAAGCCAATCCACAAAAAAAGTGACAAAGAGGATATTATTAACTACAGACCCATAGCCCTAGTGCCAATATTTTCAAAGGTATTTGAAAAATATATCTACGAGACCCTTAATAACTACTTGGAAAAACACTCTATTTTGGTAAAAGAGCAAAAGGGATTTAGGCGCAAAAAGTCTATAAATATGGCAATTTATGATTTTTTGGAAGGTGTTATGTCTAATATGGATAAACGTACACCAGTATGTGCAATATTCATGGATATGACCCAGGCATTTGACTATGTGGACCATGATATCTTGTTAGTTAAGTTGGAAAAGTATGGCATAAGAGGTAACTCACTAAAACTCTTCGAAACGTATCTGAAAAACCGAATTCAGTATACAAAAATAAGTAAAGTTGATGTAAACACAAAAAAAGAAATTTCATACATGTCAAATCAACGTAAAACAATCTACGGCGTCCCACAGGGGAGTATCTTGGGCCCACTGCTATTCATCTTGTACATAAACGACCTACCAAAAGCCACACCAAATCCAATTACGCTTTTTGCCGATGACAGCACCGTGACAATAAAATGTAATAACCGAAATACTTACGAGCAAGAAATAAATGATACGCTTGAAGCCTTAATAAAATGGTTAGATTCAAATAATCTAAGGATTAATATCGCCAAAACAGTCCTTATGACTTTTAGTCAACGAGCCGGTACACAAGCTTCTCTAAACATTTACCATGACAATCAACCTATAAATGAGGTTCAGACTACAAACTTCTTAGGGTTAACAATTGACAAAAAACTAACATGGAAATCTCATATCGAAGCTCTCTGTAAAAAGGTTAGTAAGTCGGTCTATGCTTTACACGAACTTGGTCAAATAACTAACATAAGTACCTTAGTAACTGCATACCATGGTATGGTCGCCTCGGTTTTGAGGTACGGTATAATTTTCTGGGGAAACTCAACAGACAGGGAAATTATTTTTAAGATGCAGAAAAGATGTATTAGAGCTATGTTTGCATTAAAAAGTACGGATAGCTGTCGTCCCTACTTTATTAATTATAGATTATTAACGTTGCCATGTTTATACATATAGGTAGCGATATTCGTCAAGCATAACCCACATTTATTTATATTGGCCTCAGACTATTACAATAGAAAACAGCGTGACGTACACCTGCTCTGTGTCCGCAAATCAAATACTGCATTGATGCATAAAAGCATATTCCATATGGCATCAGTAATATATAATAAATTGCCTAGATCAATTAAAGAGATGGAGCTTAATATGTTTAAGAAAAGGCTCAATGTATTTTTGTTAAAAAAGTGTTATTACACTTTAACGCAATATTTAAATGATAGTAATAATTATTAATTTGTATTGATTTTAATTTTGATTGTTTTAATTTAATTTAATAATAATAATTTATAATGATTTAATTTTGATTGTGGGATTTAATTTAATTTAATAATTTGTATTGATTTAATTTTGATTGTTTTAATTTAATTTAATAATTTATAATGACTTAATTTTGATTGTAGGATTTAATTTAATTTGATAATTTGTATTGATTTAATTTTGATTGTTTTAATTTAATTTAATAATTTATAATGATTTAATTTTGATTGTGGGATTTAATTTAATTTGATAATTTCTACTGATTTCATTTTGATTGTTTTAATTAATTATTTAATTGATTGATTATATTTGATTTAATTTAGTTTAATTATCTTTATTATAATTATGATTTAATTTTATAAATAATTTCTGTTTGCATGCCAAAGTATTTTGGCCAAAATACTTGTATACTTGTAATTTAATATTTGTAACACCATTTGTCACAGTATTTTTGCAAATAAAATATTCTGATTCTGATTCTGATTCTGACTTATACTCTTAGGCCTCTAGTGACGGAAGAAAACTTAGCTTACTTATACCAGACTGACTGGCAAAGTTTTCCTTATTTTCTTTTCGAACAACATAAAATTCATTTGGTCCGATTTTACGACATAGGTACATATTTTTATCCATGTGGTGATGGAGTAAGAATACAATATGTCACCCCCCCATCTCATCCCATGGGTGTCGTAAGAACGAACTAAGGAACTATCCGTGAATATTATCTTTACGAAATAAAAAGAAAGAAAACTTTAAATTAAACCTAAATTAATTAAATTAATAGGTACTTAGTATTAGTAGGCCAAGTATCCCTCCTTTACGGGAGGAGGCCCGTCCCTGCAGTGGGACATTAATGGGCTGTTATGATGCTGGTAAACGTTGAATTAGTCACGACACTTCTAAAACTATCCATTTTTATAAAATCCACATATAATTGTAAAAACAATGTGGCTTTAAATCATTTCTCATTAGAAACGGTATAACAAGAGGAGCGTTTAAATTGAAAACGGTTGAATTGCCACTCTACGTATGCAGAGCCGGAGCGTGTTTGCTCTCGCTGACACCATACTGATTTAGTACACCCACTATGAAAGGAAACTGGGTCAGGAGTCACTAAATCTGTCACTCATTTAACCACTGATGGAGTGACAGCGTGGACACTATGTGCAGTCTTAGTAATAAGGGCGCTAGTGGTTTATAATAAGGGAGGTAGTGCTGCAGTTTTTTATAGGAAATTTATCCTAAATGATTTTTGTTACAAATAGTTGCTTATGGAAGTTAGTAAAGTAAGTCATCAGTCACCACACCAGCGGTGGAGCAACAGGAGACAGATAGTCATTAGGAAAAACCATAATTTTATTTAATAACTAGCTGACCCGTGCCTATTCGTTGGGCGGCAAAAAAAAACTACTGCTCCACTCATAGCGTATTATATTATAGCCAATGACACTCCCTGATAAATGGACTATTCAACATGTAAAAAGAATTTAAAAAATCGTTTCAATAGATCCAGAGATTATCCCCTACAACGTCACAAACTCACAAACACAAAACTTTACCTCTATAAAATATTAGTATAGAAATAATGTTGTTCTGACTTTTACAATGTGTATAAAGCAATAATTTAGTAGAGATTCGCTTGGTATACAATTCATGGCAGCACATTTTTTTTACTAATGAATTGACCAGTCTCTCTCCCACCTCTATCGGAGCATCAGACGATCGGAGCTGTTATGTATATGGGAAAACTATTATTGTATGTCGGGATAAACTACCTCCCTTACTCTTAAGTTCAAGGTTCAGTCGTGCAGTTCAACGTAGACCCTTGTCAAAGGTCTGAAATAGTCGCAGGATTTATTGCAATGTCGCCGTCCTGTATTAAATCTAGCCAGGGACAAGTCCGCGTCGGGCATGTTAATGCGACCGCTTTTACATCAATTGGTTTAGCTTGTCCCAGTGAAACATTTTCAGTTGCAGGAGTTTCTCTGTCGTGTTTTAATGGTAAATGTTAAGTACTCCGTTTATTAATGGGTAAATTATTGTTTAAATGTTCGAAGTGTAGTTTTGAAATCTTGGTTAATGTTGAAGGTATTTGTTAGTTAGGGAACTAATTGTACCTACTCCAGAGAAATATATACACCCACCTCCTTACTCATAAACGCCTCTTAAATTTTAGTCCATTGATTAGCTTAAATTCTTACGGTTTTGTTTGGTATAAGGTTGGTTTTACAAATAAAAATCTCGCTAAACAGTGATTAAATTTAAGAGGCGTTTAGTTAAGGGGGCTACTGTTTAAAATTATAGCCCTGTAATGCAATGTAATAACTAGCTACTTTACTCTTCCACCTAATAAAAAATACCTAGAGTAATATTTTACACTACATTCCTGGATTAAAGGGTTTCTTAAGCAAGACCCCACTAGGACTAGGGTCTCTTAGTGTGTGTTTTATTGAGTTTTTTAGCCAAATCCAATTTTGTTGACTGTTTATTGATTTAGAAAACAACAGTCGTCAACGCCGCCCACGTAACGGTGAGGGATTTTGACATTTTGTTTTCTTAACCGTTCATCACAGAGACAAGAGTTAACATAATGACAGGTTTATTTTAAGCTTTATATAAGTATTTAACGTCCGAGTTAATTTGTTAATCTATTCTTGTAATTAAGTAATGGCTTCTTGTTGTTTATCTTTATGTAGATGTAGGTACCTACACAGGGCTTATCTCGATTTAATACATAGGTATAGGTACTAATGTAAACACCAAAGTAAAATTGTAAGGGCATTTCTTTTTCTTCACTTTGTTGCTATCTATTAGTCACAGTGTTTAAAAAAATCGACTCAAAAACTAGGGTCTTCATTTTCATTTACAGAAATTCAATAGTTTTAGACGAAAATCGAATTATTTATTTAATTAAGAAGAAATTTCTATGCGACTTATTTTAAATGTGGTCCAATCAAACAAATTACTGGTTTACGAGAAAATTTAAAAAAAAATATATCCTCTCATGTAAGTTAGTAAAACAAAAAACATTTTAGAGCTCTATCGAATGCGGGTGAAGCAAGACGAAGGTATACAATTCGTAACATACCTAATGTAAATAAGACATCGACATTTGTAATCCCAAAAACAATCGCAGAAAACCTCATACCGTGGCAATAATAATTATTCACGAACGCATTAGCAAGAGTTTAATAGCAGCCCATCCTGAACGATATCCATTAATGTATGTAAAAGATACGTGATTAATGAACGCAGAGGGCCAAAGGGACCACAGATCGATCGGGTAACGAAGGCTAACGTTTTATTGTGTGATTCTACGTACTAAATATCAACTGACCCAAGCTACTTTATCTGCGTCACAATTACAATAATAGGAACTTAGCGTGAATTTATTAGGTAATGTCTAAAGGACTTACTTCTAGAATTTAAGCCTAAGGCTGTGTTTTTATATAACTTTATTTTCTTGTCTTATAAATCCACTTCACGATAAAAATAAACTTTGTAAAAATACATGAGAAGATAGCAATGTTCAATATTTAAAATTGCCATGAACAATTTGACAGGCGTTCGGAGCTTGGATACATTGTTTAGAAACTAACATTATTATAAATAAAAACCGCAAAGGTGCGTTTAAAATATCCTGGTCGTTAATCTTTACGGTTCGTCGCATCGTACCTACTAGTGCTTCGCAAAAAGTTTTGAGGCAAAACTAAAAGTTACACAATGAACAATAATATAGTTACTTAGGCTTGTACTTATACTGTGTAACACAAAAGCATAAAGTTTTTATATCTGACGGACGTGACTCTAACTTATTATCATGAGGCCAACTGTGCATGAGTTTAATGTTATCTAGTCGGTAAGTGAAGTAAAAAAGTATTTTTAAAATTAGCTCTTATTGTAGGTAAATAAACAATGTTTATTTACTTTTAACACGTTCCCAGTGCAGTGTACCATATATTGTACACGTGCATTGTTTTACTATTGTGTCCGCTGGCCTGGCGGCACTGTGAAAGGGTTAAAACCGACTACAGAGCCAGAAAATATGAATTGTCCATTAACATCTAATTAATAAAACATTTATGTGTACAAAAAAAATGCATTGAGCGGTAATTGAAATTGATCACATTATGAGCCTTATCTAGAAGGTAAAACAATGCTTAACGTTGAATGAATGTATCAATCTAAGATTTATCCGTAACATTCAGAGAAGATAACCACCGTCATTCGTCTTGTAAGCACACTGTGTCTAGAAATTAGGTCATCGATGTCCACTCACATAGAGTTGAGGTTTACTAGATAAGACAAGATGGGACGCAAAGTATATAGGTACGAAATACCGTAGGTATTTTGGTGTCTTCTTTTAGAGTAAGAACCTGGCTAGATAGACTTGTTAACAATTCACGCCTAGGTCCTATAAAATAGTCAGATAATACGGCACACTATGCTTCGTAAAGAAGATACAAAACACTGTCACAGTGCAGGATGCAACATATGGTTAATTTTGTAACATTGTTTTCTAGAAGCACCTGATATATTTTGGCTAGTAGATTAATAGAACTAATGTTTATAGCTACTAGCCCTTTCCAGTCGTAAATGATAACTTAACGAGGTACTTACTCAGTGAAGTTATTTTAAGCTAAACCTAGAATTAGAATGCTTAAGTTATTCAGAAGTTATTCAGTATTATACGTTTAAAGTTAGACATAAGTAGTTAACGATCTACATAAAGTAAAAAATAAATAAATAAAGTGAAAATAGTGCTTTCTGTAAACTTCTGTTAGCTGTATGCGTAAGTACTTAATGAGAAATATAAAATTTGAGTTATATATAAAGTTTTTCACCTGAGCAGCAGGTGGCGTAGAAATATGCATTGTACAGTCACGAGCAATAATATGTACACATTTTCAAATTTTCTAAACTATCTGCACGTTTATCTAGAAATTACAATATCAAAATGAATTCGTAATTTAGAAGAGGTTCCGTACAGTTTTGAATTAATCTTCGAATTTTCAATTTTGGATTGGCAGAACTTTAGATAACTGGTTTACAAAATGCGAAAATGTGTACATATTATTGCTCGTGACTGTACCGTAAAACTAAGTTGAGGAAAATATTAGAAAATAGAAATGGTTTTATCGAGCCTTTGAAACGTCATGTGAAGAACCTTTTGGCTAGATCGGCAAAGTGATGACGTTTGAGTGTAAGTTTTGTGTGACTACCATTCGTTTCCTTCGTCCTCTTCTGCAGTTTATATAATAGTTTCAGTTCACTGTTAAGCAAATGTCTCTAGTTTAACTCCAAAAAATTTGTCATGTATTCTAAGTTAGTCTTAATTTATAATTAAATCTCAATTTATTAGATAAAATTTTCAAAGCTTTAAGTAAAGAGAATAAAGTTCTCGGTCCTATATTCTTCGAGAAATAAAAATATAAGCTAACATTTATAAACAAAATATTTATGTTAATGTATCAATTGGTTCCTTTTGCGCAGAATCGCAAGTAATTTACATCTCAAACGGTTCTATACTTCCCCAGTTACAGTTTTGTTGCCCTACTTATAAGAATAACTACAAGTAGGTTCGTCCTTGCTGTAATTTCGCTTAAATTGTTGAGGACAAAATTATTTTTAAAAAGGGGACATCTTTTATTTTTTACTTTCTAAGGCTAATTGTTAACCTTTAATTAGGCGCGCGGGGTCTTTTCGACCCCAAGCGATCTTCATTTGGAATTATTTTGTTTGCTATTTACACTAGCGAGCCAAACGTTCTGCTAGCTTCCTAACTCATTCACCCCTCCTTCCTAACTAGCGCTTGGGCAGCTGAAGTGGTTAGTCGCGCCGTACGGAGGTGCCTGGGGTCGCCGCGACCCCGCGCGACTAATAGTGTAGTTTAATTTTATGTAAGTATATATTTTTAAATTTTTAGTTTTTACACTTATTTAGTTTATTTTGATATTTTAGACACTTTAATGTTATTATATGGTTCTAATACTAGTTAATTGACAAAGATACACAGTTGTACTTATGTAAATGTACTCACTGCTATGAGTTTATGCTTTTTTTCATTTGATGAGCGGAAGTTATATTACATTGTTGTTTCACGGTTACTGTAAGGTAGTTATAATGTTTTTTTTTATTTTAATTGTGTTGTACGATGACAATTGTCTAATCTGGTATTATTGTTCGTAGAAACCGTTCAACATGGCTAGAAATAGGCTCATACTAACTAAGCGAAATACTGCAAGAAGAATCTTATCTGAACAAGAGGTTCCAGGCCCTTCATCATCTAGCAATGATGTAACAACAAGAAAACTAGGAAGATTCTACATCTATCCACAAAATAGTGACAGAAAAACAACAAAGGTTGTTTTTCTGTCACTATTTCGAGGACAGATGTAGCCTCTTCCTTTTTTTGTTGATAAAATTTATGTTCCTAAAAAAAAACAAAAATTGATTGTTTTCAGTATTACAGTTACGTTTTTCTTGAGTTTTCTAATTTTGCTATAGTTTATAAGTAAATAAAGAATAATAAAAGTTGATGATTATACATAAATACTTTTTATTTAATGTCATTCACTTTGGGGTAACTGCAGACCCCGCGCGACTAACGACGTAAGTATTTTGGCGCGCCTAATTAAAGGTTAAATACAATATTATTTATTTATTTCTTCAAATAATACACTCACTGTATTTAATTTTTTTATACATTTACAAATTTTACAGCCAGTTACGTATTGGCAATTTACTTGAAAACTGTTAGATTTTTTTATTTTAACATGTTTTATGCATTGTTATTAAAACACATTTAATATAAAAGCGATGTTAAGTTAACATTATTTAGGCTGCATCTGCTTTTACAACTTAAGTTTCACTATGCGAGTGAAACTTAAGGTTGCGCTTGTAAATCTACGCGTTCTCCTGTCTACAGAAGCTGAAAATCTGCTGACTCATTGAATCCTATTTCACCTTGAGCAAGGTGCGCCACAAAAACAATATCGCTTCCACATTCTCAACATCCGTTATAGATTGGATGCGTAATGAGCATGTCCTGATTCAGCGTTTACCATCATCTATCTATTACTATCTACTTTGTTTACTATCTAATATCTACTCTGTTTACTATCAACTATCTACATAACCACGTATACGGCGGGCTTAACAAACTTCAGAATCCGTCTAGTAGTTTAAGCTTCATGTTTCGTTGGATTAACTTATTTAAGAATTGACTTGTTAAAAATGTAAGTACCTCATTTCTCTAAAAGTAAGTACAAAAGGCAAAAAGCAAATATCTGCAAATGATAAAATATTCTTTAATTAATTATTACATCTCACTGACGGAGATTAATTACAATACTTTATATCTTATGCGACATTAGCGCTTCTTCTGAAGATTGATATAATTTAGACTGATGACTAATTGTCACAAAGTAATGTGTTATAATTAAAATATCAAAAAATGTTTAATACCTAGTGGTTTAAAATACTATAACAATCGGTTTGCCTAATGGGGTATTAGGCAAACTGATAAGTCAAGTTCTCCTCCATAATTCGAAGAGGCCTGTCCATGCATTGAAAAATTAATTAGCTTTACTTATATTACAAAGATATTCCTTTTAAACCGACTTACGGACTTAGACTTGTACGGCGCTTTTCAAGAAATGTTGTCCAACAGACGTTTGTAGGCTACTAGAATTATTATAAGTTGCAGGGAAATAGCCAAAATTAAATAAAATAAGAATCCAAACTACGGTAGGTACATTTTTTTCCTACTCCAAATGGAGAAGTAGGGTCTTAATTTAATTCAAAAGATAATGTAATCTAAACTAAGTTATAAGCCTAACTTCTTGCGTAAGTACTCTAATCAAGATTAATCGCTTTCGTAAGAAAACTTTTCGAAGATCAATTTTCACCTTCCGACACAAATTCGTCCTTCATCTACATTTGATCGCTCTTGGGATTACATTAATTTGTTTTCATTAGAGATTCTGAACTAACTACTGAATAATAAACGAGAAGGCAGGTTAAGCAATGTGGACTAGGCCACCTAAATGACTTCGATCACTGGTATTTCCGTTTGGTGGTGCCTTAGAAGAAGCTGGTTATCTTTCCTTCTCTCTATTCGTAGTGGTCAACTTCATGGACAAAGAACATAAGTACATGTCGCAGATAAGAAAGCATGCTCTGCACCAACTTTTTAATTGCGATAGGAAGCAAGATCATTCTCAGATGGAGTCTTATGAGGCAGTCATAAGACTCCGGGATAGTAGAACGTTGGTAAACCTTTAGGAGATATTGAACCACTGCATGTCGTCTCTTGTCATAAGAGCAAATCGCAATGAAGACGGACCTAAAACATATGTACGTAGGTACAGTCAGCCCCAAAAGTCGCTGAACACATTTAAACTCCAAAACTGCTGAACACTAAAAGTGGCATAAGTCAGTGTCGCAACAAGAGTACAAAATAAGCTAAACGTACAAACCGACCATAACACGCTGCACACGGTTATTCCAAAAGTAGCTGCACACGGGTATTTCAGAAGTATGTTTACTCGTTGGAATAGATACATAATTTCAACACACTTCACTGAGATTCGATAGTCTAGGGTATAGAACACTCGACTTTGATGAAGTAGACGTGCGTTCGAAACCAGGTTGTGCCAAGTATTTTTTTTGGTTTTTTTTTTTATTTATTGTATTTTATCTCAAAAAAAACAAGTAACTTAAATTCACCGTCACTGTTCACAGGTATTGTAATAAAGTTAAAATATTATTATTAATTGAAAATTAAATAGTAATTTTATTTAGTTTTTAATTTAATGAAGAATGATCATTATGACTTTAAATTGTATGAGAAACATTTTCGGAGATTCGATGATATGAGTTGAAATGTTAAGTAAGAAGAAGCGCTCCCTGCGCGACATTGAACTTAATAGTTTTATGACATGCAACTAAAATTAACTCTAGAGGTGATAAAGCCATTTAATTAATTAATTAATTAAATTATTTAATTTAATTGTCGAATATACATTTTTTTCGTAAACGAAGTCGCGGGTTACAGCTTGTATTGAATAATAATAGTAGAAAACAAAATAAGAAAAAATAAAAAAACACAAAAAGTAATCCGTTCCTCAGGATCGAACCAGAGCTGTTTTCTTTTCACCCAAGCTCTATACAAGCAAAGCTATCGTGTTGACAACTGTTTTGATGAAATTGTTAATGTAGTATTCCGCTTTGAAATTGGCTTGACTTTTGTCTACTGTCAAAATCACTCACTACAACTACACTGAAACTCGACCGCAGATGAGCGACGCAGCGGGCGACGTTGCCGTTCAGTCATGCGCGGCTCCCGTATACTGCACGAGTTGGCAACATCGCTGGTAGGTATCGGTAAAAGTGTCGATACTTTTACCGTTAGATTGTTATCGCTACTAAATTTAATTCGATACCAATGTAATATATATATACCCCTAGTAACCTTACTAGGTTACCTTTATGAAAATAACGTTACTTAACGATACTTATACTGTGAATATGGTACCGTTACCAAGCCCTGCTTGGTATTCTATAGATTTCCTAGGCAATGTGTAAAATAGTTTAAACATTGAATTTCATTTCATACATTGCCTGAACGAGCCCGGTATCATATACATTGCCTAGGTATTGTATAGAATCCCTGCATTATACACATTGCCTATAACATATACACGATACCAGTGCCGAAAATCACAATTAAAAAAAATTTGTCTGTCTGTCTGTTTGTTCCGGCTAATATCCGAAGCCGCTGTACCGATTTCGATGGGACTTTCACTATTAGATTGCAAATTTTACGGCGCGTAAACTAGGCTACTTTAGATTTTGAAATATATTTAGGGTTGCGCAGACAAAAAAAACCATTGCTGTGGTGGGGCGGATGGCCCTCAAACAAATCACCGTTTGCTCGGCGATCCTCCTTTTTATAGTCGATAGAGTGGGGCGATCGTCTGACGTCACTTGTTTACGCAGTTCGAAACACGTACGAAATGAGTCATATTGTTTGCTTAGTTTTTCAAACGGTTTCGCGCCGATATATAAGTAAGTTTACATGTGTTAATCAATTATTAAAATTAAACATTTTTAAGAGAACTACTGTCTACCATTGGCTTCATCGATGGGGTGAATCGGGAAATGTAAGAGTAGCGAAAAGATCTGGCAGACCAAGAAAGACATCGCATGAACAGGATCAAACTATGATAGCGAATGTCCTAAATAATAGCTTCACTCGGACTCCTGAGTTAGCCCTGATCAACAATGTGTCTTTAAATACGGTGAGACGCCGACTTCATGAAGTAGGTATTCATCACCGGACACCTGCTAGGAAGCTTATATTAACACCGCGACACAAAGCCCTTCGAATGGCATTTGCAGAGAGTTACTTAAATTTCGATTTTACGAACGTAGTATTTTCAGATGAAAAAACTTTTCATTCATCCGAAACCGGCCGTATCTCTTTGTGGCGCGTTAATAATACCAGATATTCGGAACAAAATATTTTAGCCAATCAGTCCAGTGGCAGAATATCAGTAGGATTCTGGGGATGGATGTGTGCCAGTGGTCCTGGAGAATTAATAGATATAGGAGGGCGCCTGAACAGTGAGGGGTATCGGGATATTCTGAATGATGTTTTGTTGCCGACGACTTACGTTATGTTACCAGAGGAGAGGCCTGTGAACTTCATTCACGATAATTGCCCTATCCACAAATCCCGAATGTGCAGAGCATGGTTTGAGGCGAATAGAGAAAGAGTGGTAGAACTTAACTTCCCTCCAAAGAGCCCCGATATTAATCCCATCGAAAATTTATGGGCCCTCATGGTGCAGTCCTGGGATACTGAAACCCCACGGAACCGGGAAGCTTTAATAAGCCATGTGGTAGCCACTTGGGAATCGTTTCGAGGAAAAAATACGTGTGAAAACATGGTTAAGTCTATGGAAGAAAGATTGCAGGCAATCATTGATGCAAATGGGGGTACACGCGATTTTAATTAATATTTACCATACTTTTTTACGTTAATTTAAATTGCTTTCGTTTTATTTTATTAAGTTTCGTGAATAATGTTTGTGTTTTAATTTAATTAAGATAATTAATTCTGGAATTTGTGCTTGTAAATGTTTATTTTATTTTTTCATGTTATTATTATAATTAAGTAAGATTATTAATAAAAAACTTATATTAAAGCCGTGGATTTCGTATTACAAACAGACACTCAAATTTTATTTTATATGTATCGTTAGATTATATTAATAAAGAACTCTTCGTCATTCTTATAGCTTTTCTCAAATTAACAATAAAATAACATCTTGACAAAATTCCAAAAGTAGCGTAACATCAAGAACATGGGTAAGCTCCACATGGGTATTTCAGAAGTGCGCATGACTGAACGGCAACGTCGCCCGCTGCGTCGCTCATCTGCGGTCGAGTTACAGTGTAGTTGTAGTGAGTGATTTTGACAGTAGACAAAAGTCAAGCCAATTTCAAAGCGGAATACTACATTAACAATTTCATCAAAACAGTTGTCAACACGATAGCTTTGCTTGTATAGAGCTTGGGTGAAAAGAAAACAGCTCTGGTTCGATCCTGAGGAACGGATTACTTTTTGTGTTTTTTTATTTTTTCTTATTTTGTTTTCTACTATTATTATTCAATACAAGCAAAGTAACCCGCGACTTCGTTTACGAAAAAAATGTATATTCGACAATTAAATTAAATAATTTAATTAATTAATTAATTAAATGGCTTTATCACCTCTAGAGTTAATTTTAGTTGCATGTCATAAAACTATTAAGTTCAATGTCGCACAACAGGGAGCGCTTCTTCTTACTTAACATTTCAACTCATATCATCGAATCTCCGAAAATGTTTCTCATACAATTTAAAGTCATAATGATCATTGACGACCTCGGTGGCGCGACGGTAGCGCAAGCGGCTGCCGTGCAAGAGGTTGTGGGTTCGATCCCCACGCAGGTCAATAATTTGTGAGATCCACAAATTATTGTCCTGGTCTGGGAGTTCTTTGTGTCCGTTAATTGATGTTTGTAAAAGGTCCCCGCGACACAGGGCATGATCCCTAGTGCGGGAGTTGTCTTTTAAAAAAAAAAAAAAAAAAAAAAAAAAAAAAAAAAAAAAAAAAAAAATTCTTCATTAAATTAAAAACTAAATAAAATTACTATTTAATTTTCAATTAATAATAATATTTTAACTTTATTACAATACCTGTGAACAGTGACGGTGAATTTAAGTTACTTGTTTTTTTTAGATAAAATACAATAAATAAAAAATAAAAAAACCAAAAAAAAATACTTGGCACAACCCGGTTTCGAACGCATGTCTACTTCATCAAAGTCGAGTGTTCTATACCCTAGACTATCGAATCTCAGTGAAGTGTGTTGAAATTATGTATCTATTCCAACGAGTAAACATACTTCTGAAATACCCGTGTGCAGCTACTTTTGGAATAACCGTGTGCAGCGTGTTATGGTCGGTTTGTACGTTTAGCTTATTTTGTACTCTTGTTGCGACACTGACTTATGCCACTTTTAGTGTTCAGCAGTTTTGGAATTTAAAATGTGTTCAGCGACTTTTGGGGCTGACTGTACATGCGATTTGACAAAGCCATAACCTTTTATCATTTGTTAAACGGAAGGAGAACGTACTAGACTTGTGTCAGTACTGTCAGTAATGCATGACGCGTAATAAGGTACCTGCGGGTAACAAGAGCCGGTGGGTATCAAGAGCCGTTGCTTGAAAATGACACTTTTAATGATCACAGCACCCTACATTTACACATGCTTAAAAATGACCAATAGGAAAGCTAAGATCCGAGCTCGCGTCGTCGCACGATCATCAATCTTACCAGTAGCCACGAGTCAGTTAAGAGTGATAGACAACGCAGCTCCACTATAATTTTATCTTGCCAAAACAATTTTTTTTCACCTAAAATACAGCCGTTTGTTCAAATCTTGTTAATTAATTGTGAATGTTATACAAATAGTGTGGGCTAGTGGAGATAAGTTATAAATTTTTATTAATAAATACAATACTTTTTACCGTTTTCAATAATGCTATTATCAGTGGCTAATACGGGCCACGCTCGAGGCGGGTACATAGGCCGGCCCTTATTATACATATAGAATGTAAATTAATTTTAACAAATTTCAATAGACTTCGTTATTTTAATACATACCATAGTTATTATTATTAAGCATGTATTTGTTATTATTTTTGTATCATAAATCATCCCTAATATCTTTAATTAACTTAAAAGTGTCCAAGTTGTTGATCTCGATAACAATAGGTTTTATAATAAGGATAAGAAGGGCCACATACGTGGCCTGTCTTATACCGTACTACTTATTTATAAAAAAAAAATGTTTTAGTTTTGTAATTTCCATAGATAATATTTAAAAAGTTACAAACTCATTGCTTACGTCTGTGATTATTTTGACGATATGTTATAGATAAAGGTTTTTATGACATGTTTTTGCTACGTTAGTTTATTAAGAGCCATTGCTAGTTTTTCCTTTGATTAAGTAATGTTAAAAGCGTGATTTAATGCCAAATGATAATTAAAGTCAAATGAAACCGAAAAAAATATTTTTTCAATTGATTACTCTTTTAATATTTGAATTAAAATTTGGCCCTTATAAAACTACATACGTTTATTAAGGGCCAAAGAGAGGGTTTTTTTAAATCATGATTACTATGCCTAATTGAGATGAAAATACTTGTAATAGTACTTTCTGATGCAGATATTGGAATAAACATTACCATGATATTAAATATTTTATTATATTCCTTTATTTATAGAAATTATTTAGGTTTTGATTAAGGTGGCCCTTATTTACCGCAAGTACCTTATAGCACGACCGCGTACTGTAACAGTACGCATTACCCGACAAAGTTTAGCAGGACACATGACACTAAACAGAACGCGCGAACGTAGCCTGCGTTCGGTTCGGTTGGTATGTCTCTGTCATATAGGTATTACATGCACTCTATGCGTTCGAGATACGGGTTACATTTCTTTGAAGCTACTTTGCGTAGATATGACTTATATTATCCTTATGGCGCTTTCTTTCGTTTGTTCGAATTTATAAGTACTACTACTATTATAGTAAAGCTTTTATTTCATAGTGTTATTTCTTTCGAAGTTTTATATGTCTGTTATTATTACAATGAAGGTACATCGATGTAAAATGTAGTAAGTATGAAACTTAAAATAATATTCAATTAAGTCTATGATTCATAAGCAGTCGTAAGGATTATTAATATTCTAGAACTCTATTTTACACGGAAAATTCAAATTTTGACGAAAACACAGAGATACCGACCGTTATACAAAAAAAAAGTATAACACACAGAACTTCGTAATATAACTCAATGTATATGATTGTTCTGACGTAATATATTGCCCACTAAAAGATCTATCTATTACTCCAGAATAATCAGTACACGACATATTATATGACAACTGGTTACATGGCATAACCGCCATAGGTCATGTTTAGCGTCCTGCGTACTGTTATAATGCCATATGACGCGGTTCGAAATGTCAAACCATATGGCATTACGTCTTAAAGTACTGTTTTGCGCATGCCTAGAACGTACCATGGCACCACTTGAGCCACCCAGTTACTGGAAAACCAGTCAACAATAGAAAGTAACTCTAAATTACCTATATTTTTAATTGTTTTAAAGTAGTAGACGAGCAAGAGGACTTCTTCATGCTAGCTGTTAACCACCCCTGAACGTAGCAATGCCAGAGCTAAGTCAAAGCCTGTGGTATAGTTGCAAAGCCTCATAGCCCTGTAATTTCACGAGCTATTTATATTTTTCCACTCATACTTAAAGTAGAACGCTATGTATTGATGTACGAATATATGTTCCATTATTAACGTCCATTAAACGTCACATTTACCTTGTCAACGAGCTATTGATTCGTGACATCCAATCAGTAAGTTTCAATATTCGTCGGGCCATATTACGCTTTGTGCATTATCTCGTTTTAAATGACGATATAAAATAATATAATAAACAGTTTCGTTGTGTTTTTTCCCATAGAATAGAGATCAAAAACCCTGTCTCACAAATAAATACATTGAAGCTCAGAACAATCAATTAATTGTGGATTGCACAAATATTTTCTTGCATAAGATTCGAAAACACAATCCCGTGAGAGCAACGCATCCGAGGCAGCAAAAGATGGAAATGTTTACATACAAACCTGATTATGTAGAACCTACGTCTGGCAGACACGGTCGGTCACGAGAGAAGGTTCGCGTCCCTGCAGTGGGACATTACTGGGCTAATAATGATGAGGATAAAAATTTTCCATCGAAAAATAATTTCCAATTCTATCCATATTCTTTTCAAAAACGATATATTCCAACATATTGATGTTTTAAATATAGGAATTTTTAATAACAATAATATTTTATTCGTATCAAATATTCACATGAACGAGGCTTCCTTTGTGTTTATGGTTTATATGAGAAAATGGCAGCGGCAAAGCTTGTGCGGAAATTTATATTTTAAACGTATTTTATATTCCTGAAGTGTTTATAGCGTTTACGGAGAGAATATGCTTCGTGTTTACGGAGTAAATTTACTTACCTACCTATGTATCTTTTTTATATAATACAAATCACGCCTGGTTTCTAAAGGGGTAAGCAGAGAATACTGATAAGTACTACCTACACTTTGAGTAATATTACTATTGTACTCCGCTGTTGAGAATATCAATATCATCATCACGTTAACCCATGGATGTCTTTACGACTGTAGGTAAAACCTTTTTATATACGGCATCATTGGTAAAACAGGTAACCGCTTAGATAAAGATCCGCAGGTTTTACCAATTAGAAAAATAAAAGAAACATTTGATGTAGAACTGATGTGATGATGTAAAAATGATGTCTGGGAAGCAAGTAAACTTCTTTGCTTTATTAATGAAGAAAACTCGTAGTGAACAATACTGACTATAGGTATAGATATTAAATTAATAAATTAGATATTCTAATAAATAAATATTCTCTATTTAATTCCTAAAATGAGCCTCCTCGAAGGCCGTTCATTGACATCATAATAGATAACATTAATACGCATCAATAAAAATGGTTAAATATTTTATTGGAATACAATAAAAACATAATAAAAGTATATTAAGTAAAGTTATTATAATCGTAACGTGATAGATAAGTTTGCTTGAATCATTTACTTTTGTTTTATACTTATCTTTTTATTGAATAGTATGCAGGTGCCCAAAGATTACCTATATCCAATATTATTTTTGTTTGCTATGGGATGACTTGCTGACAATGGTAATTCTTATAACTTTTAAACTAACGCGTTTCATTATTATAAATATAATATAATATAGTCAGCTTGCGACCACGGCCAGTGCAACCTATGCCGAAACGTCAAGTAAAATAAAGGTAAATAAAATGCGTTTATATAATATTTATAATAGTAATTCTTTAGATAAATCAAATCCACAGTATCCTGGGTAAAAAATAAAGACTACTGTGATCTTTATTCAGGTACACGTTCTGAAAATTATACGCAGCTGTAACTACTAATTATAGTTAAATTAATATTAAATTATTTGTCACCGTTCAGCTTTGAGATGTGAATGAAAGGTCACATTCAAAGCATAATGCCACAAGTACAGTGGTACAAAATGTTCCAATGCAAGTTTCCATAATATGGTTTAAGAATGATAAACCGAAAGCCACCTCCTCTTTTTGGCGTTGTTAAAACACCATATTTTTATGACCAAAAAATATTACTCTATGATTTTTTTTCTATATTCCTGTCTTGAATGAGGAAATATTAAAGCTATCAACATTACAGCCTCTGAAATGTAGGCTACACCATTACTACAAGACGTCAAAGCCACGCTAGATAACCCCAAAATGTTTACAATATCAAACTAAAACTGTTATCACGAAGGACAACCACCTAAACTTAATTACACATCCTGGTACAACCAACCAAGAAGACCTATCAACAGACCCGTATTTCTTTGTAAAGTTATTAGTGTTGTGAAGTATCATAGGCCTAGTTAGGTTGGATGGTTTGGAAGATGGATGATAGTCAACAAAGGGTGAGCGTTGCCAAGTATTGGTGTCCGGTTAAGCGACGGAAGATAATGTAGCGAGGTTTTAAGTAGCTAGATGTAGCGAGAGTAATGTTTGCTTTTTTTAACGCTGTGGCTCTAATACGTTTGTTTTGTACTAACTTAGTACTGCAACGTACATTATGTGAGTCCACAGCTTCGTTCTAGTATAAAAATTTAACTTATTATTGTAAAGCTTGAATAATTTTGAATAGAATGCATCTATATACAATGGGCGGTCAAAACCAAGTCTGGATGGGACTAAATATCTTGCGTGGTATTCGAAACCGCATTCTTGCTCACGGCAGCTTCCGCGGTGTCCTACGTGGACGACGAAAGCGACGCGACGCGATGCTACACGCAACTGTTCTACATGATTAGGTACATACGTCGCGTTCGCCGCGCCGCGTCGCCGTCGCATTCGTCGCCCACACAGGTCACCAGGTTACAGTTGAAAATAATATTACCGTGACACAAGACTGGATGGATGGTGTGTGTGAAAGACGATATGGCTGCGAAGAGTGTGAATTGTGATATGACGTCCGATAGGAAAGAATGGAAGAAGAAGACATGCTGCGCCGACCCCAAATAAAAAATAAAATTGGTATAAGGGCAGGGGCATGATGACAAGACTGCTTGGTCAACAATGAGGATATTGTTAATACGAGTATTATGCTAAATTAAGTTCACTGAGTCCTTGGACAACACCCAACACCCATAGTGAGTTATAAAAGCCACCGATTTTATAACAGCTTCTATAATTTAACGGTGGAAACAGCTTCAGTTTTATGACATTGTAAACACAAAAAAACTGCCAACGACAACCATTTTGTTTTACGATTTAGAACGAACCATATCGTGTTAATTTATATCGTTTATAAACAGTAGGTAAACTTTTTTAAATTTTATTTAATTTTTCATGTACTTTTTTTATTTTATAAACATTTTTCTGGATGCTTTCTTTTTTAATTTATCTTCAAGTTCAATTGAAGCC
This sequence comes from Schrankia costaestrigalis, assembly GCA_905475405.1. NCBI lineage: Eukaryota > Metazoa > Arthropoda > Insecta > Lepidoptera > Erebidae > Schrankia > Schrankia costaestrigalis. Next base: position 1,786,641 of record FR997827.1, read on the forward strand.
CCTTTCAACATAATCCTAAAATAATTTACAATACAACCGTAAACTCAATTATTGATAGATTTTAAATTATCGCGATTTGTATACATAATACTATTTTTACGGGTCTTACTCGCGGTATTACTAATTAGCCTAGATACTAGTAATATAAATACCTAGGATTTTCTCCGACGTTTCGGCCGAGTTGCAAGGGCCGTGGTCGCGGAGGGACTGGGTGTCAAAAAATCCAAGGTATTTATATTACTAGTATCTAGGCTAATTAGTAATACCGCGAGTAAGACCCGTAAAAATAGTATTATCAATTATTGATTTGCAAAATAAAATAAAAGACTATATTTTTACATGTAAACCATATTCGAAAATTACGACGAATCAAGAATCCAAGCAAACAAGAAACCGACGAGAGAGAAATACGACGAATAAGGACTAAATCAACTAATTAAAGACGGTATGTCAAAGACATCCGAAATTGATTAACAGATGCCCCGTGGGCTGCTTGGTGGAATCTGGTAGACAAGGACTACTCCTACTTAACGTGGTACCTACTTCTGACGCAACAGATTTTTTTACGGAATAAATTAGTTTTTATTAATCAAAACACTGTGCGTCCCACACTCTCAACTGGGAATAGAACCCACGGCCTACAGACTGAGAGTTACCCTTCCACCTCTCGTTTACCTACTAATAAAAAACGAAAATTGCAGTTTTGCATTTCTATTTCAGTTACATATGCGTAGGCAAATTCGTAAGTAGGTCAGTAAACCGCGAACTCAGCTGCACACCCACTCTATTTTAGTGTTCATGCAAATGTTATAAAAAATAAACTACCAACGTGTGATGAATTGACTTTATACGCAGAATATATCAACACACATTTCAACCCATAGGTGTCGCTAAAAAAAAAAGTTCGCATATATTATCTCAACGAAAACAAAGGAATAGGTGCAAACTGGACATACTTGTTGGACATGGGGCAAGTTTCCATCTGACACTGAAATAAATCCTATGCCGGGACATTACAACAATAGGTAATGACGTGGAAAACCTCGTGGTTGTCCTCTTTGGCGCAGTATAGATATAGCCCATGGCCCTTGTATAGTAAGTAGTCTCCGATTCGATTCCTGAACTCAACTAAGTTCTGTAACCCCATGATGAAATGTCTTTCTAAAACATAATTAATTTCAAATATTTTCCTGTTATTCCCGAGTTATTGCTTACATGGAAACATTATTAAATACCTATCTGCCCTTTATTGTCTTTCTGCAGAAACTGACCCTTTTACATTGCCGAAGGGAAACTTTACTAAATATTCTTGAGAGACAGTTTAGTAGGTATAGGGTTTGCTAGAAGTTTTCCGGCTCTAATAATTTTACTTAGGTATTATGGCCTAAGAACCTTGCGTAGCAAAAAACATTATAAAGCGGTAAAAAATGTAGAAAATTGTTTTTTTTTTTAGAATGTACGGTTTCATCACCGCACATTATTCTGCTGAGTCGGTGACATCATTTCACCCTACTCACACATAGGCATTACTAACATACAACATAGTAATTACTAACCAAATAATTGTGTATAAATAAGATAACAATAAGCATTTTAATTGTAGACCATTTATAGCCGTGGTTCTATCCACGTTACTTAATAAACTTTACTGAAGTTTGTGACGTGTTTTAACTCAACAACATCTAAGATGTATGGTTCATTACAAGTCCGTACGTTTTGGTCCTTCGAGCATCTGTGTGTGTCTGTGTCTCTTGGTAAGGTACCGAATCGGTCAACTGGTCTCCTACAAGCGGGTCGCCCCAGTTGTATTGAGAAGGTGCCATACCTTTAAGAGTATAGGCATACATTACCAGCAAGTTTAAGAGAAGAGCTATCAGTACAATATCAATATTATGAACAAGAAGAGTTCACAGTGGAAGAATCCTACAACAAGAAGGGGTTCGACCACATCAACTATAACTATGTGGACCCTTACAACAAGAAGAGTTCACAGTGGAAGAATCCTATAACAAGAAGGGGTTCAACCACATCAACTATAACTATGTGGACCCTTACAACAAGAAGAGTTCACAGTGGAAGAATCCTACAACAAGAAGGGGTTCAACCACTACAACATTAACTAGGTGAACACTTACAACAAGAAGTGTTTACTTGTGGAAGAGTCCTGCAACAAGAAGGGGTTCAACCACATTATCATTATCAATACGAACCCTTACATCAAGAAGAGTTCAAGCAGTGGAAGAATACTACAACAAGAAGGGGTTCAACCACATTATCATTATCAATAGGAACCCTTACATCAAGAAGAGTTCAAGCAGTGGAAGAATCCTACAACAAGAAGGGGTTCAACCACATTATCATTATCAATAGGAACCCTTACATCAAGAAGAGTTCAAGCAGTGGAAGAATACTACAACAAGAAGGGGTTCAACCACATTATCATTATCAATAGGAACCCTTACATCAAGAAGAGTTCAAGCAGTGGAAGAATACTACAACAAGAAGGGGTTCAACCACATTATCATTATCAATAGGAACCCTTACATCAAGAAGAGTTCAAGCAGTGGAAGAATCCTACAGCAAGAAGGGGTTCAACCACATTATCATTATCAATACGAACCTTCAACAACAAGAAGCGTTCTAGCTGTGGATGAAGCCTACAACAAGTAGGTATTCAACACATCAACATTCTCAACATGAACCCTTACAGCAAAACGAGTTCTACGAATCCTATAGCAAGAAGGGATTCAACCATTTCAATAACTTTACGAAGACATTAATTATGATCGATAACAATATACAATTATACAAAACAACGATATAAGAAACTAGGTTAAACCTAAACTGCATTTCTGCAAAACCTTCACACACTTCAACAATATAACAACGCAAGAATGCACCTTGAACAGCAAAACTGTCGAATCAACAAACTAATACGTCGTCGCCTTGTGACGTATTGAACGGGTCATGCTGAATCAAGTTACAAGCATCGAACAGCTGACTTGTTGTGTGCTGTGGAAGGCGCAAGGTACCTACTGTTTACAACAACGACAAAACTTCGCCAACTATAACATTATCAGCTACACTGAGACAAGGAAGCTTTCTGCAGTCCAACGAGCGTACCCAAGGCAAGGAGGAGAAGACAGCAGTACAAGGACATCGGACCACAACCACCATGATGAGGCGGCTAAAGAAGACGTTCATCATCAACCAACTTGTCCATCATCACCCTTGACATGCTGATAACTTTCTCTTTCGTTTAAGTTTATATAATTAATTCCCCTTTTAATATTGCAATCTGTTTTATACATTTTTACATTTAACTTTACATTTACAAAACTTTTACATTCTTATTTTACACGTTATACTCTTTTTGGGGTTGCCAATATGTACGGTTTCATCACCGCACATTATTCTGCTGAGTCGGTGACATCATTTCACCCTACTCACACATAGGCATTACTAACATACAACATAGTAATTACTAACCAAATAATTGTGTATAAATAAGATAACAATAAGCATTTTAATTGTAGACCATTTATAGCCGTGGTTCTATCCACGTTACTTAATAAACTTTACTGAAGTTTGTGACGTGTTTCAACTTATCAACATCCCAGATGTACGGTTCCTTACAAGTCCGTACATAGAAACTTTCTCTGGTAGTCATATATTAAATATTTATTACAAGAATAATTTTAGTTACAGTATTACAAAATATATATTAGGAAAATCCGCAGCAAAAAAAAAATTTGGTGACGCATGTTTTTATAAAGTTGTTGATCATGCAAAATATAAAGAGTAAACAATTTTTGTAGAACCACACGTGTTTATGGCTGAGCACAAGTCGCCCTCAATAAATAGGCATTGCTAGGCTTACAAATTTATCAAGAATGTTTTCTTGATAAGTAAAGCAATTTATGAGTTCATAAAAATAATTTTATAGTAAATCTATTTATAATGAAATGAAATTAATAAGATAAATATAAGCCTATTGTATAAAACGATAATAGGTAGGTATTTCTCATCCTTTTTTATTTTATTTTTATCTAATAGGCCGTCCGACCGACTTTGGGCCATGCTGGCTAGTGTGTCGAAATCCCGTAGATATAGAAGTACCGACTAAAAATCACGCTGTTTCCTTATCACAGTAAAGAGCCAGGATGGCGAGAAGACTGGCGTTACTCGAGCCTGTCCTGGCGGGGGTAAATAAAAAAAAACGTTCCCTATTCCTTACACATTCGACCTCTGTGGCGTAGTGGTTATATAACATGACTGCTATGCAGAGGTTTCGGGTTCGATTCCCGCTTAATGCAAATCTTTGTGTGCATGAAACATGATTGTTTGCATTGGTCTGGGTGTTTTTATGTATAATATTTATCCGTTTTCTAGTACCCATAGTACAAGCTTTGCTTAGTTTGGGAATAGATGGCGTTGTGTGAATGTGTAAAAAAAATAACAAATAAAAAAAACCAGCTGCAAACTAAGCTAAAACTGCTATGCCTATCGTCTTGAAAAGCGTTCTGTAAATAGGATGTACTGTTATCTATACTTATAATAAAACTGTAGAGAGATCAATTCTGTACATTGAATATATGTTAAAAATTAATATTGGAGGATGAATGGTGATCGATACTAATGCCAAAAATGCAATCAATAAATTTTTTGTCTGTCTGTCTGTCTGTCTGTCTGTCTGTCTGTCTGTCTGTATGTGCAAGCATGGGTCAAAAACTACTGAAGGCATTTTAACCAAACTTGGTACAATTGTAGTCCATACTCCCGGGCAGGTTATAGGCTGTATAACATAACGCTAAGACACATAGGAGCTGAGCAGTGGCAAAAAATTTGAAGCAAGTCGGTTGAAAAAAAGCGCGTTCGAGCTCTTATCATCGCATACGTTGATCATACGCCAAAAATATGTATTACAAAAATAATGGTCTTCAAACGATGAACAAAAAAGTCCTGAATAGTATATATATCTGAATAGTATATCTATCTTTTATATATTAGTCACAATAACCTGTTTAATCGTTAGGGTTTTCTTCAAAGTGTATTAAATACATAAATATATTGTAATTTGCATAGACATATCTTTTTCAAACTCCCATATTTCAAAAGTACACATTAATACCTTATTCATAAAAAAAAATTATAGAAATCGGTTTATAAACACACAAGATTTAGATGAAAGAAAATTTCCAAATGTCGCCGCGCCAGTATGAGTACGGCAGTACGGTTGATTTTTGTTTAACGTCCGAAACGGCCAACCGGTGCATCTATATAATTTCATTCACATTGACACTTAATGCGAACGGACGTGGTTCTTATTGACTCTTCTCGGAATAAGCGAGCTTTAGATATTAAAATACATAGATACGTAGTTTTTAGGTATTAAGTTTAAAGTAGGTATCTATCTATACTATAATAAAACAATCGGAATCGGATAAGTAATACTCGAGATATCGCTAGATCTCTTTATTAGAACAGTCCAATACAAATCAGGGGTCATGAAAAATGGATTGGGTTCAATGTTGAATGAATTTAAATTTCGTTTCTTTTGTTCACGAGATGGCGTTACCAGTAGTAATCATAAAATAAATGAGTTTTTAAATAATATATAACTATTTTATTATTATGTGCTATTAATAAGTTATTCCTTTTAAATGTTAATAAAATTAACCATGAATCGTATGTGTAATATCAATTATTATAAGTCTTCACACTAGCCTTTAAAAATATCAATTTAACGGACACAAAGAACATCCAGACTAAGGACAATAGTTTGTGTATCACAATTGTCCTCCATGGAATTCGAACCCGCGACCTCATGCACGCCAGCCATGTAATGCGACCGCCGCGCCACCGAGGCAGGTAATTCTGCCGCACCATAACGTGGCGTGCAAATGTATTCATTCATAATTAATTAGCGATTATCCGTGTGGTGACGGAGCAAGAATACAATATGTCACCTCTCCATCTCATCCCATGGGTGGCGTAAAACCGACCAAGGGACTATCGGTGAATATTATCTTTACGAAATAAAAATGAAGGAAAACTTGAAATTAAACCCTATACCAATCCGACTGGCCAACGTGGTATTAGTAGGCCAAGTATCCCTCCGTCACGGGAGGAGGCGCGTCCTTGCAGTGGGACATTAATGGGCTGTTATGATGAAAAAGCGATGTCATTTATTTTAACTTACAAATTTGACAACAGATGGCATTGTGCCTGTGACGTCATTTTCAGTATCGCGGTATTAAGATTTTACTTGAAAGAATGACGTTCGCTCATGTCTTTCAGTATAAGTTTAGACACAGTCTTCATAGATCTGTCTTTGTAAAGATCTGTTTTTGAAAAGGCTTTGGTTCGTTCGTTAATTTTACAATTCGTGTGTAGGTATATCTGTTTGTTATAAGGTTTAAAAAACGATTTTTCAGTATTAAATCGAATTGCGAAGTAAGTAACATCCGCCACGCGAACGAAGTCGCGGGCACAGCAGCTAGTACCTACATAAAAAGACCTCAGGCCAACGCTAACATCATAGGCTATGCGGCAACTACTTACCACCAAGTGAACCGTATGCTTGCTTCCCACCAACGTGTTATAAGCAAAACTATTGTGTACATGATCTACATAAATATAACTACTGCGACACAGATACGGTTAAAAAAAATTAAAGTAAATTGTTTACGAAATATAGGTATTCGATAACAAATGCATTCTTAATTACTTATGTAATTACGTAATTATATTATTTACGAGATATGACTGAATGATACGACCTGTGATGTTACAGTCCAAGGCTGTAACGGTCGCGGGTTCAGTATTTGTCTTGTGTGGGAGTCGAAACCAAAACTTCGCGCAAGGCAGCCAAGTACACAACCACTTTGCAACTGAGGCAGATTTCGTGATTACTATGTAAGATTTTTATTAAGGCAAAAATGTGATTTACTAAGCGCAACAGTACTATGAAAAAAAATTATGTCATAAACCCCCTAATGCCTGTCATGTTACGATTAAAAATTGTATACTTTAGCAATTGAACAATCAACCGATGTAGTTGACCGAGTTTATAGTTTGTTTAGTTTTTTATGTAATTTCAATGGATTGAAACACGTGCTAAACATGTGTTTAAAGGTCCTTAATTGCCGACAGAAGCATAAATATACTGTTGGTAGAGAAGACCTGTCCCCGCAATGGGGCATTAAGGTTTTCTGGTGAAATCATGCGTTCTGAACTATGTTGCAAACTGTGAGCTGTAGCGGCAAAAGTTACAACTCGACTCCTAACATAAATTGAAGTTTTCTTTAAATAAGAATTCATTGATTCGAACAACAATTTACAGAACACACACACAGAGTTTACAATTTACCGAACAAACGCTAAACGCGTCTTAAATACAATCTACTTATCTTAGAATTATTGAATGAAACATGACAGAATTATTTTCAAACCTTACCGTTTTATCCAGGAACCAGCTAGCAGGCACAATCAAAGGCACATAAGTGATCATATACAACATAGACGTCCAAGACACGGCCTGACTGCTCACCCCATAGTAACTAGTAATAACATCTTGTATGATCGTGTACTGTGTCCATTGCATCGAACTTGACGCTGAGTATAACACGAATATCCCTAAGATAAACCATCTTTGTTTCGTCACTGTGTACTGCATGCTTATTGACTTCTTCCCGTTTTCCAGTTCGTTGTTGTTTGATAAAGGATTCATGATTATGTTTTAACTTTCAAAGTAGATTTAGTTTGTGTTTCTTTAGTTTTATTTCCGTTTATTTCTCAGTAAGAATTTAATCGTTAATGTTTTTTGAGTTCTAGTTTTTCTCTTAACACTGTTAGTTTAATGTTCACTTCTTTCTATATCGTCGTTTTATCGCTATGCAATGTTTTTTTTTATACCAGAAACACTATTTAATTTTATTTATTAAATTTTTGACTACTAACTTGTTTTTTACTTTTCAAGTTGTTTTTCACACAACAACTACCTTTATCGTTTTAAAAATTTGACATTTGTCTAACTTACATTATTGTAGTTAACTTAACAAATGTTACTTAATTCTCATTAAAATTTTGTAATTATATATATTTAGAAAAACTAAATACAGACTTTTAGAAAAATAAATATTATGGCTTAAAAATAATATTAAGCTTTGTAGTTAAAGTTTGTTTTATTATAAAATTAGTTAAAGGTTCGTTTTTATCAAATTGAACGTTGCGAACACAACAAGAGTTATAATTAATGCACTCAATATTTACACGATAATTACATCCCCATCAGTTTAAATTTATAACAACTAAACTATACGGACTAACAGGATTAAAAATAACTTTTCACAAATAATATTAAAGACAGCACTTATAACACTTTACGATTAAAATTTCACTTTCAGTAACTTTTAATTTAAATCTCTTCACAAAACAAAATCTCATAAAGTACGTACGATTCACGAAACGACACATTAAACGTAAGGCCACTCAAAAACTGAGCTTATCAGTACATTATTAAGTGAGTAAAATAAAACGGTTAGGTATAATATTAGCATAAAGATGTATTGTTTAATTTATCCGGAATATATTTGCACTGATAAAAAACCAATGGCAATAAATGTATGATAGACTATTGTTGTTGCATTGAGAATTTAATTACTTTATCAATTCACATTAACGAGTGTTACCCGTTATTGAATGAACTTTCATCATAAATATCCATTAATGTCCATTTGGCCAAATTATTGCATTTAATAAAGCTGTACGACATTTTATCAAAATTGAATAGCGTCAGTGTCTAAGTTGTTATTTCTACCGGCCAACCTGATTATTTCCAACCAACTGTGGAGCACATTGCCTTTGCTCGTAAATTTACAATGCTAAACACCTTACTACAAAACGCCACGATTTTTTAATTTGACTTTTATTGTTCAATCCTAAGCACCATAGTACTCGTAATTGCCTGGAAAATGTGACTATTCAACCTTCGAGTAGCTATCGCAAAATCCAAAACATAATTATATAGAAAAGCAGAAGAAGAACAGGCATTTCCGAGTCTTAATTTTCAGTCTATATAAGATGACAGTTTGAAAAACTGCTGTTTTAGTTTATTTCGTAAAACCGCAAATACTAAGGGTGACTTGCGTAACATACGATTTAAATAGCATTTTTAACCTGCTTATGAATGTTAATTTCTACTAAAGGAATTATTTTGCAAGCTAAGGTTACTATGGTTTACTACGTGAGAAATTTGACGATGTTTAAACTAAAGTTGGCTGGTTAATAAGATGGGTTGGCTACGAAAGACCTCCTTTTAACCTTAATTATATAACCAGAAGAAGCATCCTTACACTGAATACCGTCTATCTTAAATATATACACAAAGTACCTTAGTAATTTAAAAGCACTCACCGTTTTATCGAGGAACCAGCTAGCAGGCACAATCAAAGGCACATAAGTGATCATATACAACATAGACGTCCAAGACACGGCCTGATTACTAACACCGTAATATTTAGTTATCACATCTTGTATGATCGTGTACTGAGTCCACTGCATACTGTTCGAAGCCGAGAATATGACGAATAGAGCTAATACCAACCACCTTTGTGCTGTCACTAGGTATTGCTGTTTGAATTTCATCCCAATTTCTAATTCGTCCATTACACTGCCAGATATGGAACTCATAACTTCTATCGGCTTAAGATTTTCAGTTTTTCTTAATTATTTACTACTCTCAGGTCAACGTTGTCTTGTTTTTATGTTTTCCTTTATTACACTTTTTATCACAAATATTATTCCTATCAATGAATACTTTAGTTTCGTTGTTAGTTATAACTTTGTCACTAAAAGTTTCACTGGTAAATTCACAATGGAATTAAGTACATCAAAAGAGTTTCTTAGTTATACTGTCACTTGTTTTATAATCGTATACAACTGCTAAGACACTTTTAATCACTTCTTGTTTAGATTTGGTCCCGTTTATTGTATATCATTCTTATAAGCAATCAGTCTTTATTGTTGTCACCTATTTAGTAAAAAAAATTAATTATAAACTGTTTTAAAGTGTATAATATATTGTCGGTTTAATATGTGTATGCATATGTGTTTCAGTGTGTTTCGGTTTTATGGTGTCATTGGAGTCTATTTCAAAAGACGTTAGGTTTCTGAAAATTAATTTTAAATTTATGTTTCAATCACTGCCAAACTACTGGACCTTTTTAAAATGTTATTCAAACCTCAATTTACTTATCTAAATTAATTAGAGACAATTTATTAACGTCATTAGGTAAACCCAACCTTCTAGGGCAATCATCGTATGCGATACGTGAATTTGTTGATATTTGTGGTGTGGCATATTTTTTTTTAAAAGACAATAGGTATATTGAAGTTTGTATAAATCAGCGCAACCATAATCAGTGCATGTCTCGAAATCGTAGACTCCGTAAATTCCCTTACCGACTCGTAGTCACACCAATGTTGTCACACCAGTGTGACTAACAGTAATCTTTTTCGTGTAAGTCACACTACTGATTTTTCAACATCATGTATAACGTAATAGATAGTGCAGTGCCTACATGGTAAAATCGTTTGCCGCAATTAATAAGTACAAGTTACTACAACCTCATTTAAAGAACTGACCGTTTGGAAATACATTGATATAAAATATATGATTTGGTGTTCCCACTTTTATGTACCTACTACCTACATGATGCTTTCTTATAGTTTTAGATATTTAAAATGTACATTGATTCCTTAGTATAATCCTTAGTTTTTATGGTTATATGGTAAACAATGGTTGCTGCACCTTATTCGAAGTTTTAGACTACATAAGTTATTAAATTATATAGTCTAGAAATAGCAGTTAGTTACACCGCTTCTTCTCTACTAGCGCTTTGGAATCGGTGGGAAAGCTTAATAAACTTTGATTGTAAACTTAGATTAAATAGTAGAATAAATTAAACTGAATAAAGGAGAATTTGCAACGAGAACTAAACTCAATTCCGGAAAAAGTGTTTTAAAATGTTTTGTTTGGTTTATTTTTTGGTGTAAGTAAGTTCGTCGTTTCCAGAAAAGCAGAAAATGATACAATACAATTTAATGAATAAAAAACGTTTTGTCTAAACACAGTAGTACCTACATACTATAATGGTTCAATAGAAAAACTTAGTACTGTAACTTGGACATCACTAGTATAGAAATAAATACATTAAATGGTGTGTCAAAATCAGTAGTGTGACAAACAAGAAAAAGATTACTGTTAGTCACACTGGTGTGACAAGCTTGGTGTGACTACGAGTCGGTAAGGGTAAATTCACGTCCCGCTATAATTATAGTCGTCTACGTCTTAAAATATGCAACATTGTAAATAAGTAGCCACTTTAAACTAGAGTGTGTCAACAAGTAGGCACTTGGAAAACCAAATGAGTTAATAATTAACATTCTACGTAGGAATTTAAGAAAAAGTATCTAGTAAGTACTTAGTTAGCTCGTAGACAAATATTTAAAAGAAAAATGTTTTTATGCCCTAAATATGTACGTCGTATCTACTTATTTTCATGGATAAAGTTTGCATAATGTCAACATTCCATTTTCTTCTGTGCATAATTACAACACATTAAGTTGTAACCTATTAAAGTTAGAGCTAAGAAGGTCAGGTCATCTACTGACCAGCTTTATATTAGTTGGACAATTGGTTCTCCATCTATAGACAAGGCCCCTCCCTTCTGAGTCTATGACTTTGATGACGATGATAAAGTTTATAATCAAATTTAATACAGAAATGTCCCTTGAAACAATAATTCAATAAAGTACACGGATATGTCATTGTAATTATTCGGGAAGGAAGATTGATGATGGCATCACATGTTCAATTAAAGTATTATTGAAATAATATTGATTTAGGAAGTGTTGGCGGAGTCAATGGTGATATAAATATAAATTAACAATGACCATAAAATTAAAATGTTCCATTGTTAATGGCATTCATATTGATATTGTTCAATAGTTCTAAATAAAGATACATGAGTGGGTATAATTGCAGACTTACATTGTCGTATGGATGAAATGAAACAAAGTAACATTTAAAACATCCACCATAGCAAACCATGGACCATGGCCACATGACCGAGACTTTTCTAGAGATTCTCGCAATTGGATTCAGTGCAGGTTACATAAGAATCTAAAACCTACGATTTTCCGACAATATCGTAGTTACGGTTAAGAGCATAAACCTAAAGGACCCTGACTCAATGTTCGGAGGTTTTAGAAATGCTACTCAACAGGTAAACCTAAAACTTACTACACTCGTAAGTTATTATTTCACACTCTTCTAACACTGTAGGATGGTTTACACTCGAAGTTGTCAACAAATACTTTTGAGCTTCAGGTGGACCGGGGAGAGTTCCTTGGTACCCCAGGTTCGACAAAAAGGATCTATATGATCTTACTGACATTATCCGGACGTTTTGGCTCAAGGTAGGCCTAAGTAGAAGAGTGAAGCTACACAGCAGGGATATGGAAGAACCCCGGAAGAATATAAATATTAGAACGATTGATAAATAAAAATATCCACAGTGAAATCGTACTTTAACCTTTTAAGGAAACAAGATTGTAACTGTAGACAAGTATTTCTTTATCTAAACACACGTTAGACAGTTTTATTATACACGTATTGTGTGTATATAAAATGATAAGAAAAACAATAAACTTTTGTTATCACTTCCAATAATTCTATCTGAATTATCTACCTCGATCGAATGATTCTTAAGGTAAAACCTAAAACGAAAGAACGAACTAATCGTATGGAAACATCGATTAGTATCGCATCATTAGACACGTGAACTTGGTCTTATCTAAAACAAAAGTATGCTGAGGTGAATACACAAGAAAACTGTTTAGGTATAGGTAAAATGTGAAGGTTTTCTTTCACCAGTGAGCATAAGAATGTTATTTGGATTTCCATGTCTGACAAAGATACCAGAGAGTTATTGAGATTGTTAGAAAAAGCTATTTTAAGCAATTTTTTTTGAGACATCTGTATTTTTTTGTAAGTCCATCGTAAAACTAAAACACAACACTACCATTTTCAAACCTAGCGACGGCAGCGCGACCGCAGCGCTGCAGTCGCGCTGCCTCCGCGCGACACTTAGCGGCAAATTTGAAGGCGCCCTAACATTCAATATCTGTCTAGCAAAGAGGTCTGGTCAGCGTGGTATTTAGTGGAAAAGGAGACCCTTCATAGAGGAGTTGTAAGTATTTTATGGATAAATAAATAGTGTAAAGTATTATATTTGATAGTTTGGAAGTAGATATTAAGAAAAAAAAATATTAGGTAATTGTCTGTTCGTCACTACACCGAAATGTGTGTTCACAGCTGCTAATAACGTACCGTTACGAGAGAAGTAAGACAAAATTGCAAAACTGTTTGGAACAAATAAATTAAGTAATCGTTTTTACGACACCCCTTAGATTTCACATATTATTATTATTTATTCTTCTTTTAAGTTCCAACACAACAAAAATTGACAATATTTATATAGACTAAAATAAAAATATTTATTTATAATCTCATCGTAAATGTACGAGTATAATGTCGGTAAAGAACATAGTAACAAAATCTAATGCGGTGTTATTGATACACTTCAGACATTTTATATCTTGTCAAAACTAATCGCATTAGAAAGATTAGAACATTGTTTAGCGAGATGTAGAACAACATAATACTACATAGCGTGATAGATTTAATAAAGATTAGATTAAATTGGACTTTAGTTGTTTGATTTCAAAATCAACACTCTCTTGGTACACTGGTAAGGTTCTTCCCTGTCGTTTACGTTACGAAATATAAAGTTAGGAGAATAAAAGAAAAAAGCAAAATAGATTTAATCCTTTAGTCCGGGTTATCTAGAACATTTTTGTAAACTAATTAGTACCATCAAGCAACTTAGGTAACTTTTTTTTTTTTTTTTTATCTAAATTTAATTTGGGGTTTTTATCCATGAGGATACGTCAACCCCATCGTATCTTACACAATCTCAGTCTTTTTGAGAGGGCAAAATCTAATCGATGAAATATACTAGTTGGCAAAATCTTCTTGCAAGGTTCGATATTGGCTCTGCTAAAATAGTTTGAGCTAGTCCTACATCCATAATGTTCAGCTGAAATTCATCGATTACATTCTGCCTCTCACATTGATTCCTGACACAATCCATCAGCATGTGTTGCACATCTTCGACTGTATTGCAGGTACTACAATTAGGTGAGTTTGATTTTTTCATCAAAAAGGCAAATTTTGCCGAAGGATAATGTCCGGATCTGATTCTAAAAGCTAACTTTACATAATTTCGACTTAATGTGCTATTATTCTCAAACCAAGGGAAATGAGTAAGTTCTCTTTGTATTGTACTATACCAAATTCCTTTATCTTTAGATATGTTTTTAAAATGATCTTTCCAAATATTTAAGGTTTTAATTTTGAACATAGAAATAAATTCTACATAATCCGGTAGGTAATTTAACTCAACTTCTCCATTTGAACTTAGGTAACTTCATTTTGATGAGACGATAAATAATTTCGTATACCTAAGTAATTTGTTTAAAAGTCATATGTATGACGACATCGTTTTACAGGTCATCATAAAATGCACGGAACGACGAAAGAAGTAAGAAAAAAGTAGTGATAATAATGTGCAAACATTTAATTTACCTACTTCATCGTTTTTTACAACACCCCTAAAACTATTCGATAAGATGACATAATCTTATTTTAGTTAGAATACATTATATCTAATGAGATATAGATATAGGACGTATAATGATACCTCCTTGTGGTGACGGAGTAAGAATACAATATGTCACCACCCCATGTCGTAAAAACCGACTAAGGGACTATCCGTGAATATTATCTTTACGAAATAAAAAGAAGGAAAACTTAAACCCTATGCCAATCCGCCTGGATAGCGTTCCGTCAGTGGGGCATTAATGGGCTGATATGATGATGACATTATTCTTATAATATTGAGACAAATCAAAATATTTATTTGTAATCTTGTCATCATACAAATTGTGCGTCGATTGACTGATATGATGATGATGATGACATAGATAATATTTGACGTGTTATAAATCGCAAATTCCTCCTCATCTGTCAAACATTTTGTGTCTATGCATAGTAATATGACTGTTTGATTTTGTCTGGCAGTAATTATGAGTAGGTATAGTACGTATGTATAAAAATAGTACTTATCTTTATCAGTTGTATAGTAAGCATACCTACTAGAAGCTTTGTATAGGTCCAGACTAGATTAAAGTAGATATGTGGATGTGTAAGTAATAAAATACAAAAATTATAACCTAAAAAAAGTTACCCCAAGTTCTGTAAAAACACTTTTAAAAACTGTTTCTTATTAACGAAGAACACATACAAATCACTGATATTTAATTTTGTTAGTTTATATCACAAATATCACTGTAAATTTTTATTTATAAACGACTAGTACCATTAATATAACACACTTTAGTTCACGACAGTACCGCACAAGTGTTTTGTTCTTAATGAAGAGCAATCGTACGATATTAAGAACCAATAGAATATAAAACTCACATACGTTTTAAAATATAGTTTCAATACAGACAATACGAAATGTTTAGCGGTCTAGTTTTGAGGTTATGTCGTGCGTGACAGGGGTGAATTTGTTTGCGCATGCGTATTGACAATGTTTTGTGCTTCGTGTCAGCTTAGAAGGGGTAAGATTTAGAGGTCATTGGGTATTGTTACGAAAAAGCTTAGGTGATTGAATGGAACGAATGAATTATAAATATCTGACTAACTATTTTTAGTCCTGTGTAGTGTAGGGCTAATTATATTTGTAAAGCTATTCTAAAATATCTATAATTTTATCTTCAAGAGTCACACAAAAAATAACTTTTTATGCTGAATATCCTGAATTTTAGGGTCTCAGCCGACACATCATTGAGCTAAAGCTTCTTGTGAGACATCACAGCCTGTATTTATTTAGTGTTTCTCTGTCTGTTCGGTGGTTTGCAGATTTGTAATCCTCCGGCAGCTAAGTGTATATCTGTTGTATAGAGTATAAACGAAAGATCAGCACCTAGCCTTGCAAAACTCCGGCGTAGATGAGATGGCACAGACAATGGCTCTACAGAAGAAAAAGTGATTCGAAATAAGTCATTATGCTACTACTGTGAACGGATTATTAAGGATTAAATGGCCATATAGATGGTGTCGACCTAGGGGACTTCTAACTAATGGTATACTGTGAATGTGTGAGGGATAATGTTATTATTTGATAAGTTGTACATTATAACTATTGAAGATGTGGCTTCTATTAAAAGAAATTTAATTGCTGGAAAGTGGGATTTAAAAGGTAGATTATACAATTAATAGGTAAATGAATTTGACGATTTGTTTTTGTATAATCGCATCGTGACATTTATAGTGTAAGAAATGACGTCATGCTTATATAAATTCATGAAGTTCAACCTAGTTAGCACTATAATCACAGCGAAATAAGGTTGAAATTCCTTTAACGTTAAGTTTAGGTATAATAAATGTTTTGTTACTTTTCAATTCGTTGATAAAGTCAATCAATGAACCACTCATTGATTTTATTGAATGGTATTTATAGACTTGCAACTTGTATGAGAAATAAAATAGTTATCTTATAAGTATGTTCTCTTACCAGACGGTAAATATCCCACTACAATAATAGTTTATCTTTTGGGATAATGGGAAATTTGACCTACTAATACTACGCTGGCCAGACCGTACAGTTTACTAGTTATAAATTTATGACTAATATTACAAAGCCTTCCTCTCTGTTTGTTTGTTTAGTTAATCACGCTAATCTCAATAACTACTGGCTTATATAAATATCAATAAATCCCAAAATACTCAACATCAAACTGCAATCAATCAAGTAGGTACTACTAATCGGGTAAAACTTTTTGTAAATTATGACGAAGGCTTGCATTTGAAAGAAAATACCTAGTAACCTTTACAGAGCAAAAAAGAGTTCATATAGCCAAATTGGAGTTTTCAAATTATAGAAGATAAATTTAAGCAAGTGGATTCAATCTAAGTAACAATTAGAACAATACAAATATAGATACAAAAGTCAACGTACAGGCACAAGGGCACAAGCCATATATGTACTACACATTTTCACATTTTGTAAAACAGTTATCTAAAGATCTGCCAAACCAAAATTTAATAACAAAAAGATTTGCATTAAGCGGGAATCGAAACCGAGATCTGCGTAGCATGTTTATGTTAAATAACCAGTACGCCACAGAGGTCGTCATATTATTGTACGTGACTGTACTACATAGATACAGAGTACGCTCGAGGAACCCAAACATAGAAGACCACGTACGACGATGTATTCTTCTATCATTGTTTTGTGTTTGACAAGTGTAAGTAAAGTTTTAGAATTTATCTTAATTGAAATTTGTGAAAATAAGTTTCAAAAGTAATAGGTATTTTTCACTAAAAACATTCAATAAAACTGTGGGTTTGACGCAAACAGACACGTTAACAATCTTATGACGACTATTGTTCGTAGGTATGAAAACTGAAGTACTTACGTACATACTTCAATTTTGTTTTCTGTTCTTATCTGTTTTATGACTAAAGGGTCCCTCAGATTCAATTATGTGTGACATCTGAAAAAAATGTAGATCATAAAAACTGATTGTATCTCAGAATGGACACGGAAATGGAAAAAGAGGTTCTATGACTACCGTAAACCACTTGAACTAACTGATGATAAATTTAAGTTTTTGAGAGACATACCTACTAAAAGGTCCGTGTGGCGACGGAATAAGAATACAGAGTGTCGCCACCAATTCTAAAAGGCGTCGTAAAAAGTGACTATACTTGTGTACTTGAACAAGACATCATTCCATCTAATTAAATAGTTCCATCTAATCCTGTATTAGGTATAATTTAATAATGTTGTGTACGTCTGTAATAGACATTCATATAAGTGCGTTATTTCTAAGAACTATTGTTAACATATTTTAATAGGTATATTGTTGATGTACCTTGAAATAAGGGAAGTTCACTGTATTTTGATACCAACGAAGACAAGAGAAGTCTCTAACGTATCCTGTAGGATAAAAACCCTAAAACAAAACAAGAGTTTACATAATACCTATATGTATTTATGTCAATAAGTAAACACTTATGTAATGAAATACATTAATTTATTTATTTTATGACTTCAGCTCCTCATAGAAAATATATTGCAACGCTTAGCGAATTCACAACACGGTTCAAGAAACAAAAAAGCGTAAGGCGTATTCATAGTATTCATTTGTTCGATGTCGAACGCAATGTAATGGGTGATGGTTGTGTAGGAGTAAGAAAATATGATGTTACATTCTTACTCCTACTGTGTCAATGTTATAAAATTCACAAGTATTATTTTTACGATAATTTTGTAAATATATAATCTATACCATTCCATAAAGATTCCCTCCTCGATCACAAATACCAAGATATTAAAAAGAACCTAAAAGCAAACAGAATAACCGAATAAAATTTAAAACAATTGAAATGGAATAATCGAAAGAATAGATTGCTTCTCGATTAAAAGAAAAGAAATGTAAATTCAGAATACTTTATCTAAACTATTAGAACCGAAAGTCATACTGATTTACCGAACGAATTGCAAATAAGTTCCAAGTACTTTTATCGAGTCCGTTTAATCGAAAAACTAATCGAGATTTCATTTATCTTTCTTTTCTTTCCTTAAGAACTCAGGACCTTTTAAGGGGAAACTTTCAAGTTATATAAAACGTAGCTACTGCGTTTTACGCTTCGTTAGATTTCTTTAGATTTATTTTACCTTAGGGTATGTTAATTGTTGCCCTGATAAAGAGGCAGTGGGGAGGGCATATAACGCGAAGAACCGACACCGTTGGGGCAGAAAGGTTTTGGAATGGCGACCGCGTACCGAAAAACGCAGGGTGCGGTGACCTGGTTAAAACGGCTGGAAACCGATGGATGAGGGAGGCACAGGACCGCACAAGGTGGCAATATTTGCAGGAGGCCTAAGTCTAGCAGTGGACGTCCATTGGTTGATATGATGATGAGTTTAATTGTATATTTTTTATTATACAAAACACGGCAATATGACTATATCGAACCTGATGGAAATCGCGAGTACAGTCCACAAATGAAGCAAAAAACGGGTAGAAGTTTAAAAATAACTTCAATCCGTGGTCAACATCTTGCCAGTTGTTTATGTCTTTAGTATGAATATGCAGAATGAATAGACAATGCCGCCACCCCATATCATAACGTTGCGTTGTTTTTGTGGTAAAAGCCGAGTAAGAAAGAGAGAACAGATTTTCTATCATACCATCGCAGTTCACTGCTCGGCATAGGCATCTCCCAACACTTGCCACAGAACACGATTCTCAGCCTTCCACATCTAGTCAGAACAAGCGACTATTTTGAAGAAGTCGGTCTCCACACTAGGAGATGTTTGGTCCAACAGCCATCTGCCCTTCGACAGACATGACCAGCCCATGGTTACGTCAACTTACATAATGCATACATTATCTACTTAGAAAAGAAAGCTAACTTGACTTGAAACACCATACCATACCACGCAGTGTTATACATAAAGATCAAAGAAATAGTTATGTCTCTTTACACATTCACCCAACGCCATCAAGACGTATTAATAGCTATCGTAGATTACCTTTATTAATGGGCTATTACGAATTAATATTACGATAGTTATATCCTGTAAATTGTATCAATTATGCCCCCACCCGGTACCCAGTAATAAATACTTTCTAGCTAATAATATTATATTGATTACAATGATGATTACAATTAATATTATATTGATATACACTTAGCGAAGAAGTCCTTTAGAAGTAAACAATAAATTGTTTATTACCTACGTTAAGGGCACTTTTTGAAAATTATAAAACTTGGTGTATGGTCGAAAACTAAATGGCTTTATCACCTCTAGAGTTACTGTTAGTTGCATGTCATAAAACTATTAGGTTCAATATCGCACAACAAAACATCAGCTAAATCATGACGCTACTTTGACATATCAGTTCTCTTGTATTAGCAAATAGTCGTTAGGTATTTATAAAAACAAATAGTAAAGTCAACGTTATTGACTGTTACTAGAGCATATTTTCGGTAAAACGTTATAATCTAATGAATTTCTCTCTTTTTTCCTTCTATGTCCATCCCTATCATTTCTTGTATGACGTCATTAGCGCATATTTCAATTTAATGTTTTCGTAATTTTAAAATATAACACAAATTAGGGTAAACCACCTAATCGTTAGAAGTCCTACAATTATTGGCACTTAAGAGTAAAAAGTGAGTAAAAAGAAAGAAAACACTATAGATTATTCAAGTTCAGTATGATTATTCAAGTTCAAATATTATTTATTTAATATTTTTATCATCTTTTATTTCTTGTGTCAACATAGCAACAATAAATTTATCAGAATCCCCTTATTGGAATTAGTGCCAATAATATTTATTTAATACTATTCAATCACATAATAATGATAAGTATAAGCAAAGATTAAAGTGTTTTATTATTTTATGATACATATTTTATATTTTAGTCTGACACGAAGTCCACTCTTAAGGTGCCAACAATTGGGTGGCTTACCAGCCAATATTTAAATTCTACATTTTCAGTTTTTCTGAAATGACAAGCTTGTAATGTCACAAGTAACAAGTTGACTTTAGTTTTAAATTATTTAATGGTTTTTCATGGTTTTTCACATACAAACTCTACAGTTTAATTAGTGACATTTGTATTGTGTTAGTATATTTTATTATTTATTACGTTGAAGTGAAAGTTTAAAATAGATTGCACTTTTAATCTAAGCATAGTTTTGAATACGGTCAACCAATGACGTCAAGCTCACGCAAAAACATTAAAAAACGATCTTAATGAATTTGAATTATGATAGAATTTTTTGTCAAAACTGATAAAGCCATTTCGTTTTCGACTATACCTAATGTAATATTATTATTTTCTCTTTATTTACATTTTTCACATTAATTTACATTTTTAAATATAGATATAAAAATAAACACATTTAAAAATATAAAAAAAAGGTAGACCCACCAGCATCGGGTACAGGGACTAAGCTACTGGTGGTTAGGGCTCCAGAGATAGGAACCTCCTCACAATACGTGCCGTGTCAAGCAGTACTGCCTTCTGCATCAGACCTATGATCCAACTGTCAAGCGAGAGTCTCCGTAGATGTTGATAGAGACTCTTTGGAATAAGTCCATTGACCGAAAGTACTATCGGAACAATGATCGCCGAATCAACATTCCACATGTCGACAACCTCGTGAGCCAAGTCCAAATATTTCGTTTGTTTGTCTTTTTCTGCTTTAACAAGATTCTCGTCATGAGGAATGGTGATATCGATTATCATTGCACGGCGTTCTGACCGATCTATCACCACAATATCTGGCTTATTGGCAACAATAGTCCGATCAGTGATGATAGATCGGTCCCAATATAATGTAACACTACTATTTTCGAGAACCGGGTCGGGTACATACTTATAATACGGTACTTCTGCATCGACAAGATTATATTTAAGAGCAAGTTGTTGGTGGACAATTCTGGCTACTTGGTTGTGTCTATGCAAGTATTCACCATTCGCAAGACGAGAAAAACCAGAAACAATATGTCTGAGTGATTCTCCGGGACAGTGACATGCCCGACATATGTCAACTGTACCATCCTTCAGGATATATTTCCGATAATTCTTAGTCATTACGACTTCGTCCATAATTGCAAATACAAAACCTTCGGTTTCTCCAAAGAGATCACCGAATCGCAGCCAGGACACAGATGATAATGTGTCAACATCAGGCCCATTTAAGGCCCGGTAAAAACGACCATGCAACTCCTTGCTTTTCCATATTTCTTTACGATCATCGATAGTTTGTATTATAGGTTATTATTATTATTTTTATTATTATTATTATATATAACCTACTTACCTAAATAAATAAAAAAATTAAAAATTATATAATCAGAATAGTAGTAGTGATGATGATCAGTTTTTTTATTAATATAAAAATGAGTACCAGGATAGGTACTGTTTCCCACTTCTCCAGTACGGTGAGGCATCGCTGGACCGAGCGGAAATCGTGTTCGTCCGTGGGCATAAATCGGACCCCCTTCCCGAAGGACCGCCGCACTTGGGTTTAGGCAATGCATAGAAATAAATGCGAAAACTTTTGATCAGCATAAAAAACAACTTAGTGCGACTTTAGATAAAATACCGGGGTGATGAAAAAAATTGAATGGGACAAGATGCTGATGCTAACATAACGCCACCTTTATTTAAGTGGAAAACCTGTCAGAGGCCGTCTACTCGTCGATCTGGCCTCAACAGTTAGGTTTGTGGGACAAAAGGAGCCGGTATACCAACCAACTAAACTCAAGGTTTTTCTCCTCCACCTATTTGTCGGGGTTACAACAAGCAGGTCCATGACCTGACTCCATTACCACTCGGAGTTACCTGTATTATTGTGGTTAATCTAAATTTCTTGCGGTAGGTTATACATAACAATTGGAGCAGATATCGTATTAGATTCATGTCGTTGTCGGTGCGGACATCCCTCACAGGTGATACGGAATCACCTCTGCTCCGAATGTTGCTCTAGTTACCTACATTTAGTTATACGTGCATGTATAGTATGTGTATGAATATAATGTATGATTGTAGATGAAGTACAGCAGTAGGTATTACCAGTACGAGTTTGTCAATTCTAAAAAAGTGGTTAAACATTATTTTAATCCATAACAATAAGTTGAAAATTGAAACATTATGTAAATTATTTTAATTACATATTCTATTTTCAACGTATTTTATTCTATTTCTAGAATTTATATTATAAATTTCATTTATCTGGACGTTGCTAGACCGTACTTTTTTATGAGAAATCTGTTGTGTGTGTGCCTATAAAACGTAATGCACTGCCTAGGTGAAGCAGCGGTGGTGTATGCAGCTACCGTTAACAAGGTAGCGGGTTCGCATTCCACCCGAGAATATTTTGTTAAAAAAAAAAAAAAAAAAAGACAACTCCCGCACTAGGGATCATGCCCTGTGTCGCGGGGACTTTTACAAACATCAATTAACGGACACATAGAACACCCAGACTCAGGACAATAATTTGTGGATCTCACAAATTATTGTCCTGCGTGGGGATCGAACCCACAACCTCATGCGCGGCAGCCGCTGGCTTTACCGGCGCGCCACCGAGGTCGTCATTCACAAATAATGACAATGATGATGTGTAATTCACAAATGATTATCTAGTTATTACCACTTTATCTCGAATTGGCTTATGTTCATCATCATCATCGTTATACGTTCTTCATATCAACAAATGGACATCCGCTGTTGGGCATAGGCCTCCTCTCAATATTTCCACCTTTCAGGATGCTATGCGTACCTCATCCATCTTGTGTCTCGCATTCCTTATGTCGTCTATGGGTAACTTAGTTCATCGTAATAAATTGCCAAAATTCTAATCGATTTAGAATTATTAATTTCGAGAGAATTATATTCTTTAAAACAACACTTGTATAAGTAAGTTCTCACGTTGTTCACAATGTGTTATGAACTGTAATCTGAAACTAATAATGTACATGTAATTGATATGCAATTGTAATTCACGCCTGAAGCAGGTATAACGTCATTAATTTGTCACAGGGATAATGTCGTTTGATGACGGTAATACTGCCCCAGAGATATTGTTGTACTTATTTCAGAATCCGACACTATTGTATTGCTTGTTAAATTATTTAAAAAACAACAATAATCAATCAACAATATTCAAAGATGTAGTCAGCAATTACAAATAAATACAAAACGAGTTAAATAAAAACTCTTGACTGATAATCTATTATCTCTTTCCATCATAAAACAATGGCAGATAACAAAATAAACATTTAAGTATTCACACTCGTGCATAATTATTATGACCGTGAGTGCATGTGTGTGTGTGTGTGTGTGTGTGTATGTATTACTTTTCTCTTGAAACCGTCAGGTGTCGCGGTAAGCGATATTCACATATTAGAATGTACTTTCATTCATCTCTCCGCAACAGTGACCACAAGTCTGTATTTAAAGCGGACAAACTAGATCAAAGAAGTCGTAAAAAACACTAGACAAGTTTAAACTTTTACTGAATTTTGGTAACTGAATAATGGTTAATTTGTAAAGTAAAACGTAGTATTTGCATACACACACAGTCTTTAATTAGAAATAAAAAACCGTTTAAAAAGTAAGTTATACGTGTTGATACGTGGCAGAGTACATAATACATATTTTACAATACTATTACTTATACTTTCCTACTCGGAAATTATAGTTTATCAACAGAGATTAGATGTAAATATCATAACAAACAAAATTTCACTAAAAACAAAGCTATGAAGGCATTATTACTTTTTGTAAAAGAAGATAAAACAAGCGCCTCGAGGGCTACTGATTCCCTTTAAAAAATCCTATCAAAACTACAGAAGTGGGATAGTAATATGTACCTACGTAATAACACAGTAACTTTATAGATAACTGTATTTCCTTTGATACATTTTGATAAAAAATTACAATACCTACTTAATGATTATTAAATACAAGAAAAGCACGTATTTTCTATTACGCACATTCGGAAACTGTATTTTATAATTCTAAATCTTGCAATTGCTTGTAATTGCTTACCTCATTAGTTTAAGTAAATGGCTACTAATACTGATATTAAAATTTAAAGACCTCCTATTATTGTCCCATGGTTACGACAGGCCTTCTCCAGTAAGGAAGAGAAAATGGACTAAAAAAATGTATTTGATTTGAATAGGACAACCAGCAAGAACTTATAACTTAAGACTTTAAAGTTTCAACAGATGGTAAGGTTGAACGAGCATTTTGCTTCTTTTGATATTGGTGAAAAGTCTACTAATTCCCCTTTGGGTTGCGACCACCTTACCTATATTCGAGAACAAAGCCACCAAAACTGCATCTTAGCCAGACTACAGACTACAAAATAATGGTGACGAAGTTAAGTCATTTCATGATCCTTATGCTTTTATTTCTGTTTTGCATTCGTAGTTTTCATCACGTGCCTACAACGGCTCCAAAGTCACCGACATTATTAGTTAAAAAATACAACCATTTATCATAGAAAAAAATACAAAACATATTTTTCAGAGAGACTCATAAAACCGTACTTTGTAACAAATAAAGACAAGTAAATTACATACTCTAAACTCATTTTAAAAGGCAATTATTTTAAATTGAATACATTACTAGCAAACGACGTCCAAGACCGCGACATCATTATTTTGTTAAATAAAAAGTAATTTCTAAAATCATGGTCATATTACACACACGCCGAGGCTCGTGATAACAAAGAACGGAACCATACTCATCTGCGCTTGCGCTGTAGCCTTAAGCGCCCGCGTCTTCAGTTCTACCGTGATTCTATAAGGAAATACAACCTTAGCAAACACGTGATAAGGTTTAAATTATAATAGTGCAACTGATAAGGAAAATTTTGAAGTTTGTGAAGTGGTTATGGACTGTGTTTTGTGATAATAAGTGAGTGTTTTATTATTGTTTAGTGGTAAGTAAACAAGACCTAATTGAATAGAAATGTTAAAAATATAGTTTCTTTAACAAAAATGCAACAAATCATTCCAGACCTTCACATACCTTAAACCCTTGTAATAAGACACATTTTTGAATGATACAGCCTTATTACAAAATACGGTGTAACTATAAACCACGATTTATTACGTCACAAAACCACTGTTTTTGAAATTTGTTATTGCAAAATCAGTCTTAACGCTAAAGTGTTAAAACTGATTTTGTATTATCAAATTTATGATATTGTATTTGTTAATACAAAATCAGTTTTAACACTTTAGCGTTAAGACTGATTTTGCAATAACAAATTTCAAAAACAGTGGTTTTGTGACGTCATAAATCGTGGTTTACAGTTAGACCGTATTTTGTAATAAGGCCGATAATGTCTAGATAGGAGTTGATGTAAGTACGATATCATTATAAAACTATAACATTTTGTTATTAATACTGCTTTAGGCTAAAGACTTCGTAGCTTAAGCATTAAATATTATATCGATGTAATGTAATATTATTTACTTATAGGTACGTATATAAAATACTTATTTTTTATTCATTAAATACATACAGTACCTTTTTAGTACCTATTTCACATCCATAGCAAACTAAAAATCCAAAATAATAAAACCCTTCCTTGTTTCTTCTATTGTTTGCCCGAAAATTATATGCCATAATATTCTTATGGAAAACAATATTCTTACAAATGAAATTAAGGAAAATGAAAATTCGGGCATATGAAATTCTGGCAAGTGGACGTATACGCATACGCCGTACTTACTGAAATCATAAAACAAAATTCTATACTTAGACAGAAAACTTGAAACAAGCATTACCTACTCCAAAGTTTCTGCAGCGTGTCATTAGTTCAGTGTGCCTTAATTAAAAGAACAAAAAACCAATAATTACCCAGTTTTTTTAGTATTTTTTTAGGTAAAGTACACTTACACTATATTTAGATGACACTCAGCTACTTCGTTATATAACACCAATTATTGTACTCACAACACATCTAGTAACGTTGTCATACGAAAATGTGACTTATCACAAAGGTATAAGGTATTTTAAAGACGTTTGACGAGAGACCGCGCCTTGGTAACTGTTTAGCGGTGCCTAGGTTTACTGATAACCTTAAAAAGGCCGCAGGTAAGATGATTGATTGAAGGTATTTGGAAGCTATTGCTATCTGTCTCTCTCAGCCATCAGCGTTCCACTACCTGGTCATAGGCCTCTCTAAGTTCACGTTACTCCTTCCGGTTCTCTGGCTGTCTAATCCAGCAATTTACAATAAGGTCGTAGTGTTTTCTTTGTATAATATGTATGTATTTAGAAAAAAAAGTATTAAAGGATGTTAGTCGTTGTCTAGTACCCATAGTACAAGCCCTGCTTAGTTTGGGACTAGGTGGCGATGTGTGAGGAATATTTATATTTATTTCTCTTGTTCATTATTTTTTTCTTTTTAAAAGAACTAAGTAATACTACTATTGAATCACTTAATCAATTAAATCCCACCCTAATCCTTATCAATCAATCTATTAAAAAACCGCTTGAAAATCCTTTGTGAAGTATAATAATACTATTAGCTGACCCGTGCCCCCTTCGTAGGGCGGAGAAAAAAACGCGTCCCTTTTTTAAACATATTTCATTACTGCTCCACTCCTATTAGTCATAGCGTAATCCTATATAGCCTATGACACGCCCTGATAAATGGACTATTCAACACAGAAAGGAATAGGATTCATTCCAAGAATAATTATGGTTAAAAAACGATACCGATACGCCTTCGATCGATACGATTATGGATTCTTACAGAGACCTAAAAGGCCTACTTGAGGAGCTACCTACTTGATGAAGGAGGCAGCAAGGTTACTTCTACTAAGTTACCCTTCGTCACAGAGCTCAATCAAATATTACCTATTCCAATGGAAATCTCTTTAAACTATCGAACCGTATAAAATCAAAACACTAGCGTGAACTCGTAATACTTTCAATGCACAACTAAGTACAGATAAACTAAAGCACTATAAAATACAACTTTATCTAGAACATCGACTTGGTACATTTTTAACGCGAAACTGCTGCAAACTTCTTAAACAAACGACTTGGAGTAGAAAAGTGTTTGTTGGTTTTAAATAAACGTTTTGTTAGGTTCAATTCCCACTAACCGAGCGACCGGCAGCGTCTTTTTGAGACAAAATAAATAAATAATAAATAATCCTCACACATTCACACATCGCCACCTAGTCCCAAACTAAGCAGAGCTTGTACTATGGGTACTAGACAACGGTTAAATATACTTAAATACTTTTTTTTTGTAAATACATACATATTATACATAGAAACACTCAGATCAATGCAAACAATCATGTTCATGCACACAAAGATTTGCATTGAGCGGGAATCGAACCCGAGAACTCTGCGTAGCAGCCATGTAATATACCGACTGCGCCACAGAGGTCGTCAATCAATCAAATATACCAAATAATTTTAAATCTTATCGATTTGGTTAAAACGTTTATATTCATATGAAGGTAAAGGAGGGCATGGCGGCTGCACGAGCCTTCTAGCGCATCACTCTTGTCTTCAAAAGCGACGCACGCACTCTTATGCCCGATTTACACATCGACAAGTACAGTGGCGAGTTAAGTAGTATTTTAAGATTAAGTTGATTTAAATAGATCTCCATCCTATTTTTTGGCGAGTTAAGTACGAATTAGCCCCCTCTCTCGCGTCTCGCCAACTTAACTTGCCAAAAAATAGGATGGAGATCTATTTAAATCAACTTAATCAACAACTTACTACTTAACTCGCTACTGTACTTGTCGATGTGTAAATCGGGCTTTACTGTGGGGACTGACCAATCACTGACGCCGCAGAATAATTTGAGTATCCATAGAGAGAAATGTCACTAATACTCGTGTTCCCAAATAATATCAAGTTGCTATAGATGTAATTTAGTGTTCAGCTTACTAATCATGTACACAAACAATACACAATAAAACAATATTAAATTATGATACAGTATTGGGGCAAACATAATATTAATTACAAACACATTTACCTAATTAGCCTGAAAGTGTGGAGTGTAAAATCGCCGTCACATTTGACTAGCTTCTGTACACACAGCAACTAATCAACCTAGACACTCATGTACCTTAATACCTTGAAATAAGACACAATTTCAAATGAAAATGTTTAACTCGATGTGTTGCTGTGTGTACCTAAATGTTGTTTTTTTTTTAAATAATTGCAAAATTAATAATTACAAGGTAACTTTAAATTATGTTAGTATAAGTATTTACACTTAAGGTAAGACATAGACTAGACCAAAGAGGACGGCGTGCGTGGAAACCTCTTCGGAGGAAGCGCATGCCTTTCCTATATTCTTTTTAACGCCATTCGCATCACCTCGGTGTCCAAGCCTTTTAAAGCTGAGAGAGGAACACCTTGGGTTGTAGTCGTACGGGTACTTTCTTATTTTTGGCACTTGTTTTAACTCTCTTTTTCGTCTGGACCGAAGGCGGGTGCAACTTGGAAAGCCTGTAAAAGTTTTTCCAATAATTACTTACTTACTCCACTGGCTCAACGACCCAAAATGTGTCTTGGTCTCCGACACGAGAGAACGCCACTCTGCTCGATCCTTGGTCACCTCTTGCCAGCCGCTGACATTAAGTTCCCTCAGGTCGTTTTTAACGAAATACAAAAGTTTTTCCAATCAAATACAAAATACAAAACAGTCATGTACTATATACCTACACTCAATATAAGTACTTAAATCATAAACACAGACACCATAATGCATTTATTTTTTAAACTAACATTTGACGTCAATACTGCTAACTTAATGTTTAATCTTTACTGCAACAATAATTCAATTTAATTATTAGCTACTTTTAATGTTTTTTCTTCATACTTAAGT
Source organism: Schrankia costaestrigalis (assembly GCA_905475405.1). Lineage (NCBI taxonomy): Eukaryota > Metazoa > Arthropoda > Insecta > Lepidoptera > Erebidae > Schrankia > Schrankia costaestrigalis. Next base: position 1,816,254 of record FR997827.1, read on the forward strand.
AATATTTTTTAAACAAAATAAATGCAAAAATCTTTTACGGAAAACTTTTACACGGATTTTGCAAACAGAAGCCACAAATTGTTACTTGTATTTTTTAATATTATATAGGTACCTACTTGGGTACTAACTCAAATGGTGAGGTAGGTATTTAAAGTCCAGTTTATCTTAATTTTTAGTCATTCTTATTATTTTTTTGTAAATATATAAATTAAAGCATTAACTGCAAGAGCCGCAGCGTTTTTGCTGTGTTTGGCATTGCTAATGACCATGAGCAGGCGGTTACCAGTTTCCATAAGGCAGGCCTCAATATCTTCTTTTTTTTTAGTCTATAACAGAGAAAGAAAACTTGTCAGAAATCCCGGTACCTACCTACTGATCCGGCCAGTGATAACTGAAGGTTCAATTTTAGGGCAATGAAATGCAAGGAGAATGGTTTCTATTGCACAGCGTTAATTATGTAAGTGTAATAATCAGACCCAACCAAACACACTTTCCACTCTTTCGATAATAGAAAGAGGAGGAATTATTGGTGATATGACCTTTAAGTGTTCGCGTCCTTTTAGTCACACGAAAAATTGACTGCAATGCACCGCTGATTTAAAGCACATAGCCCCTTACTCATAAACGCCTCTTAAATTTAATGACTGTTTAGCGAGATTTTTATTAGGAAAACCAACCTTATGCTAAACAAAACCGTAAGAATTTAAGCAATCAATTGACTAAAATTTAAGAGGCGTTTATGAGTAAGGGGTATAAATTGCTGTCCAAGAAGGATAATACGGGGGTAGGACTAGGACTAAGTACTCTGCCGTACTCGGCGTCATCTTAGCCTTAGCATGTGAGTCTTCACAATATTTCAACAACTATTTTTCCCACCAAGTTTATCTAGGTACTAGCTGACCCGTGCCCACTTCGTTAGGCGGCGAAAAAAAAAAGCGTCCCTTTCTTTAACATACATATTTCATTACTGCTCCACTCCTATTAGGCATAGCGTGATATTTATAGCCTATGACACTCCTCGATTAATGGACTATTCAACACAGAAATAATTTTTAAAATCGGTTCAGTAAATCCAGAGATTACCCCCTACAACGTCACAAACACACAAACTTCACCTCTTTATAATATTAAGTATAGATATAGATTACAAGGCGTGAGTTTATGTATGTAATGTATATTAGTTACCTACGTATATTTACATTTCAAATAAGCACGTAACAAGCGAACGTCCTAGCCTGTAACTCTAAACAATTCGCACTTATCATTGTAATCCTTGGCACAGAAACCATATCGCTTATGCTAATCTGCAACTAGTAAAGACAACCTTCTTATCAGCCCTTTTAATGTTGTACTGCAGGTATGGGTTTTTTTTCAGCGATTATCTTGGTAAGTTTCTAGTAATTTTGTCTTTGTAAATGATACTCAATTAATCTAATGTAATGTAACTCCCAAGGGAGCATAAGAGAACCTATTATATTCTTAGTCCAACATTACACGGACAATCTCTTCTTCCAATAAGGATTAACTATAATATTTATGTTTCATTGGTTGACATTATTATTTCAAATGAATACCTAACTATTTTTAATGAAATAATAATTTGTTATGATGTTCGTCTTCATCACTATGCTCACTCTTGGCAGAGTCGGCGTGATCTTTATTTCAGGATTGGGTGGGAATCCGACACCATTCTTTTTGGACTATATCTTTCCTCCTGCACACGTTGAGTGGATCATTCAGTGACACCTTTTTAGTTTTACCAAAATATTTATTTGCCAAAATTATTTGATGATTTTAAAAATTAACTATACTTTTTCACTTGATTGCGTTAAAGCCATCATAACCCGACCGATGAAGGGTACAAAAAAATGCAAGGTAACTGTCATTATCTTAACATGAAAAAATATATTAGTTGATATTTTCCAGATTCACTTTCAATTGTGTCACCTTTATTACACCTTGACATTATTGTTACTTTGTTACCCGAACCCGACTGATATTAGCTGGGGAATGATTTTAGCACGTATTTATGTAAATATGTAGGTATGAATGTTAATTGTGTTGTGGCCTAACTGGATTTTTTAAAATTAATCGGTTTTTTAATTATTTGTGTTTTAATTATTATAAAGTGGTAGAGGTTTGGATTCTAGCTAAAATCATACATTTGTGTGCTCAACATAAAGCTTTTTAAAAATATTTCCATAAGTACCTAATGTTATGTAAGTTTACGGTCGACGCATATGATACAATTTATGTGCGAACACGTCTGAAGCGCATAACCGATGTCCGTATTACAGGCGCATATTTTCAAATTTTACGCGTCGTAATATAAGACTATAACCGACTGTAGGCATAAATGCTTACGGCTAATTTTATACACGCAAGTGAAATGAAACATAGTCAAACCATAAAGAACTTTAAGGGCTCGAGAGCATGGTGATCCTTCCTATAAGTATGTGCTGTTTTATTTTTTTATTATTTGAGAAAACTCTAAAGGGCAGCATGAGACAAGTTATATTTTACCCTACAGAACAAAAAAAGTTCAGCAAAAACAAATCTCCTATCTATTATTGAGTTACTAAAGAATTAAGTATAATAAACGGTAGGTACTTTAATTAATTATAAAAACCATCTCTTAAGTGCCTTAGAAATAGTCACCGTCGTCTACGCTTCACCTAAAACAAAGTCATCACTCATCACTACATAGATAATACAACGTTCACGTTTAACTTGTTATCTCTGCGTTGTTTGCTCAAATATTGTGCAGCTGTACGTAGGTACGTACGAGAGATGTTATAAAGAGGCCTTCTCACCTAATTATGGTTGGGAGGTTGATGAGAGGTTATGTAACACTGTAGGGTGACAAGTAAAGGTTACTTAAGGTTACTTGAATATTCGCGGATTTATAGTAAAAAGTAATAATATATACTTTTCAGAAATAGCCTTTTAACAAAAAATACTTTCTGACCGTCACGGATGACGTAATGTGGATATTTAATTTATTTATTACTTGACAAAAATATTTTTAATTGTTTTAATTTTTAAACATTTTACACACGGAAGAAAACGTGATCCTACACAATAAAATAATAAAAAAAATCAAGGTTCCTATCTCTGGAGCCCTAACCACCAGTAGCTTGGTCCCTGTACCCGATGCTGGTGGGTCTATCTTTTTTTTAGAAATAGAAATACTTATCATTTTTTTTTATATTTTTAAATGTTTTTATTTTTATATCTATATTTAAAAATGTAAATTAATGTGAAAAATGTAAAAAAATCACAAAGAAAAATATAATAATTTCATTTACCAATTATTTATTTCAATAAACGTAACATAATAAATATTTAAAACATAAAAATATATTTAACAAAATGCTTAAAATAAAAATAATAAAATAAAAACTATTGTTGCGGTGTACGAAGTGAGTTTTGTGTAATATTAGGCATATTCTTGACGCCATCTTTGTTGATAATTTTAACTTGAAAGTTTGGTAGGTTCACGAATAACCTCTCGTGAACCTCTTTTACACACATCTTTATAATATTGTAAGCCTCATCTTCGGTTAAAGCTGAAAATAAAAGGAACACTTTATTACTTTTAATTTAGACAAGCCCCTAACTTGGGATCATGCTTTAGTAATTCATCATAACAGCCCATTAATGTCCCACTGCAAGGACGGGCCTCCTTCCATGACGGAGGGATACTTGGCTTAATACCACGCTGGCCAGACGGATTGGTATAGGGTTTAATTTTAAGTTTTTCTTCTTTATATTTCGTAAAGATATTATTAATAAGTAATTAGCTCAAACATAATATCATGTGTGTCTTACGATATAAATAACAAAGTAAAAGAAAGAAAACTTTTCATAAGCCTGCTGCCAATTCGTCAAGCTATATATGGCATAAGTAGGCTTTGACTCCCTCGTGTTGGGAGGCTGGTTCCTGAAGTGGGACTTTAATGCGCTATTAGAATAAATATTATATTCTTTATAGCGAGGCAGTGAGCTGGTTACTCACACATCACTACTTGCAATGTTTATAGGTAGGTATAATGCAAAGAAGGGAATAAATTATTAGATTCCTGATTCATATATTGGTTCAAACTTAGCCGATCTTAGATGTTGGGTATAATATATGATAATTATAATTAGTAACCGGGGCTTTACTAATAAAATCATTTTATTTACGAAAGACTGCATCAGTGCATAATTTTAGGTATTTTTATACCAAGTTATACCTGCATTGCCATTTTTATTTGACATCTTTCTGCAGAAAGGACGCTTGCGTAAGTGATGTTTAATTCTCTAACTTCTTTCCTTGGTCTTTCATGGTTTAAATATCCTTCTGCTATTTTAAAAAGCAAAATATACTAACCAACGTTATAATATCGGTCCAGTATTCCCAAACAGATAAGTCCTCCAAAGCCATGTACAGTAAAGGGTACTTTCATGGCTGACCCTATAAAGTCTACTGTGTATAGTTGACCACCGTCCTTCTCTTCGTAACCACCTACCAGCATGTTTACCATCGAAGGAGTCTGTAAATAATTAAGTCATCATCATCATAAGGATATTTGAAGACCTCTGTGGCGCAGTCGGTATATAACATGGCTGCTACGCAGAGGTCTCGGAGTAATGGAAAAATTGCAAAGAATCCCTACCAACACCTAAGAAGCCTTACAATAGTCAGTTGGATCATAGGACTAATGCCGAAGGGAGCACTCCTTGACAGAGCCATCATTGTAAAGGAGTTTCTATATCTGGATACCTAATCACCAGTAGCTTGGACCTTGTACCGGATGCAGGTAAAATCATACAAAAGTTTTACTTTATGGGGATACCGAACCTGAGACGTAACAATGTACGACGTTATGCAACAACTTTGCCATAACAGAGGCTACAATAGTCTTTTCACTACTGATGTTTCATGTCATTGAGTAAATCCAATCTTCTCTAATGTAGGTACAAACATCAAACCAACTTAGACCTTAACTGCCTGTAATAAAAGACATTTTCCGATGAAAATGTTACCGAGACTACATACAATTTGAAATAATTGTGGTCAGCAATGTGCGAAACAGAATTGCTCTAAGTATGCTAAAGAATACTGTAGTTCATCAACTGAAATTATTAAGTAATTAAATATTTTGTCATTAAAAATGCGTCACCAAAAGTTAGGTACCTATAAGTAATAATTATTATAAGGAAAAAAACAGAATTAATAAAAACCAGACAAAACTTGCGGTAACAAAGTAATTATAAAACTATTGCACATCAAAAATTAATATGAAATGTTGATATTATTATCTTTACAATCAACTTTCAAATAAAATAAAAAATTGCCAAGAAGATAAAATTTAATCCAAAACAAAGTATGTAACTTATAAAAGAAAAATATTATAATGTTTAGTTAACTGAATTCACTGCAATTAGCACCGATATTATAATAATATATTATGCGAAAGTGTTACAATGAACAAAAATATTATATTATATTATTTATGAAAGTTCTTTATATTATAATTTGCAAAGGTTAGTTCAAGATACTTACCTCATCGAATTAAGTTAAGATAACTGAACTAGGTGAGAGTATAAATATTATAATTTATGTAAACGGACGATTTTGGGTCGTTGCACACTATATCAAAACGGAAAGAGATCGTCACCGTATCAACTCGAGCCGTTCAGTATCATTTGTATGAAACTGCTCACTAATCGGAATCGTAATGTAATGACATAATGACATACCCAACGAAAAACGCCCGACGAGAAAGGTGAGCGGTGACGATCGCTTTCCGTTTTGACATGTGTGCTACGACCCTAACGCGGCATGCTAGCAAAATAAGAATTATAACGGTAGTTTAAAATCTATAAATGTCTACCTCTCCATGCGGTAATGCAGTAAGAATACAATAATAATAATATGATGGCAACCATCCCATCCCACAGGTGTCGTAGTTAAGGATAAGATCGTATTCTTACGAAAATACACAAAACATGAAAACTTGATTTTTAAACACTGTTCTAATCTAGCCAGTGTTGTGTTACTGAGCCAAGTTACTGAAGCAGACTATTCACGAGGAAAGCTAACAATGTCGTGGCTGTGAAGAGTACACGGACACATTCACTACTTTAAGGAGTGAAGTGTCACTACTTTAAGGAGTGAAGTGTCACTACTTTAAGGAGTGAAGTGCGTATACACACACTTCTCAACTGCGGCAAACAAATTATACCTATTTTCCAGCTTTTTCCTTAACAGTTTCGCTGTCCCGTCACTAGACACAATCATTATGACAGCCCATCAATGTCCCACTGCAGGGACGGGCCTCCTACAGTGACGGAGGGATACTTGGCCTACTACCACGCTGGCCAAACAGATTGGTATAGGGTTGAATTTCAAGTTTTCCTTCTTTTTATTACGTAAAGATAATATTCACGAATAGTCCCTTAGTCGGTTTTTACGACACCCATGGGGTGAGATAGGATGGTGACATATTGTATTCTTACTCCGTCACCACACGGAGACACAATAGTAAAACAATACAAATGTTTATTTTATTTTTCATCGAACTTCACTGTCCATCAGTAAAGTTATTAAAAATAGTCTAACTAACCCATTTTCTAAAAGATTCCATCATACTCTTCCTGATAAAGTGTACAGACGCTGTAGTGTCCAGATCGTAGCCATTCTTTACTTTATACCAATGCATGGTTTTACCTAAGAAATTGATGAGCTGGCCGGAATCTCCCGAGTCACCGATTATCCCAATCATTAATTTGTCTGTTATAGTGTAAATCTTTTCTACATCTGTGAACATAAGTATTTTCATTAATAATTTATCATCACCCAACCTTGCAAGAAGATTAGTAAGACCAGTATCTGCTTAAGCAATAATGCATGTCATCGGACCAATTGTCTACTACATATACGACATGGTCTGATCATTCTCAACATCAGCTTATCTTGTAGCCAGAAGCTTAAGCATTACCTCATAATTTGCCACAACATAAAAAACCAACGTCAATAGGTAAATAAAGAACTCAGCCACTCTCATGGAATTGCATATTAGGGACTGTGATGTAAAGGAAATGAAAGAGGCCTATGTCCTGCAGTTAGACATCCGTCCGTCAGATAGGTTAATATGACGATGATGATATGCTATAGATTCTTAGTCATTTATTTGGTAATGTTTTGTACTTAAAATAATAATTATAAACAATACAATACCATTCTTCAAAATAAAAATGCTCATCGTATTATTTTGATCAGCGGCAATTATAACAAAATCTTTGCACGCCATACCGAGCAGACATTGAAACTCAATTGCTGTAGCCATTACTGTTAAAACATTATTACAAAATGTGAAAAAATAAATAAAAATAATGATAATAAAAAAGATTGTTTTGACAGCTGTAAATGAAAGTTACGTGATTTCCAAAGAGTAGAAAATAACTTTGCTTTATTTTTTAATAATCAGAATCAGAGTTTTTGCTTTGTTTTTATTTTATGAAATAAACCTTTGAATACGATAAGCAAGATAAGAGCCACTCTCTTCTGCGCTTCCCAGTACACGGTCGCTATTCACAAACCTTTAGGCCTGAACGAACAGCCGATGATTCTGCGTGCAAAGTGCTCCGCTCACAGCCTCTTCAGAGAAGCAATTCCTTACGCTATAATATACTTGTAAGTCACTTTGGTTCCTTGAATAAAATCAACAACCTAAAAAACAGGCATTCAACCTTTTGAATTTGATAATAGGTCGACATCGAAGCTGTATCGTTCTTTCAGAATATATTCGTCTGCGATGTCACAAAACAACTTGGTACCAGAAGTTAATCTAAGTAAAGATCGGCATGCAGTCGTCTTTAACTATGGCTTTAACACGAAAACAGCGCGGCAGTAACCCTTTTCTAATTGTATGATTTATTTGTCAATTTGATACTTACATGAAACGGAAATCCTCGTTCCAACATTTGAATTTGAATATAATATTCCTCACATCACACGTTCATACAAGCACAACTAGTGCCAAACTAAGCAAAGCTTGTACAATAGGTAGCAGTGGTCGTCAATGAAGCTCCGTTAATAAAAAATTGTCATTCAAAGTATCTTGTCTTGTTAATAGTACGAGTGGTGACGGAGTAGTCCGTGTGGTGACGGAGTAGTCCGTGTGGTGACGGAGTAGTCCGTGTGGTGACAGAGTAAGAATACAATATGACACCACCCCATCTCATCCCGTGGGTGTCGTAAAAACCGACTAAGGGACTATCCGTGAATATTATCTTTACGTAATAAAAAGAAGGAAAACTTGAAATTAAACCTATACCAATCCGTTTGGCCAGCGTGGTATTAGTAGGCCAAGTATCCCTCCGTCACTGGAGGAGGCCCGTCCCTGCAGTGGGACATTAATGGGCTGTTATGATTCAAAGTATCTTGAAGCACACGCAAATGTAAGCGAGCTGTGTCTTCAATGCACACAGCATTGTACAAGAGAACTTTGTTCGACGCTACACTTCTGTATCTATCTCTGTTTATTGGTAAAGTATAACGTTTCTAAATCAAGGAAATAAATAAACATTATATTGAAGTAGGCTCTTTCGTTATCAATCATACTCTAAACGCCCCGGGGGAATACAATGTTTTACTTTATTAATTTTGAAATGATTTATAAACACTTGACCTAATTTTATACCTCCCGTCGCAAAAAGATAGATATTGTACATTTATTAATTTGCATTGAGAAAAGACTCAGGTTTGATTACAAGTTTTTATTTTTTTTTCGGCTGGATAATACCTATTTTTATTTTTTTTCTGCTTATTTTGATAATAGAAAGGCTCGGTGTTATAACACTTAGTAGGTTAAGGTCGGGGTCAGTGGGGGTCGTAACAGATGACCGAAAGTCTTAAGCCATCTGTCAGCTATCAGCTGACCACAATACACTAGAGCCCCGAAAACCGTTATCTATCGAATCCAGGACCTCAGAACTTTCTACCGTGCTGAGTAATCAGTTGATAAAATCCTACTATTGTTATTTGAAAATTATTATTTGACGACATCAGCTGTACTCCTATTGGGAGAAGTCGTAAAGTACCTTGTACGAAAATTATGTTTAACCGTAGTCTAATATCCATAATACAAGCTCTGCTTAGTTTGCGACTGAGAAAAAACACAACACAAGGACAAAGAAAAGGACAACTATTTAGACAAATAATTGGTTAATCAATCATAACGACAATATTATTATGCCATTCTAACATTAATTGATTTTACAAAGGATATACATAGGTGAAGTGAGAATCAGAAAATAAATTTTATTTTTTTATTTATTTATTTAGGATTGCCAACAGTTATTACATTTTTTTATAAAGAATTTGTTATACAATCAATGTCTTACAAGCTAAATGCATAACCTATTATAGGCAAACACCACATGCAAAATGGACATAACTTAAAAGTAATCACTTTTAGAAAAAAAAAATGACAAATTAAAAAACAAAAATATATATATAATTATATATATATATATATTCCAATCGACATAATTGACTCTAGCTTATGTTTGTTTATTAGTAATTACACTCTGCTTAATATTTAGTCGAAATTTGTGAAGCGTGTCATTGTGGATAAATATCTTATAAATATGTAGAACTTTCCCAGTGCAGTTTCCCGCGCTACATTTATAATCTGTGAATATCCCATGACTTCCTAGTAATTGTGGCATCCCGTTCTTTTCGAAACACTTTGTTTAATACAGCAGTGATCTGATAACGTGTGAAGCTCATGTTATTGGGTTAAGTAACTGTGTTCATTATGTCTACTTTGTGTTAGGTTTTGTGTTAGTACATAGAAACTATACGTTTGACGACCTCTATGGCGCAGTCGGTATATTACATGGCTGCTACGCAGAGGTCTCGGGTTCGATTCCCACTCAATGCAAATCTTTGTGTGCATGAACATGATTGCTTGCATTGGTCTGAGTGTTTTCTATGTATATTATGTATGTATTTACAAAAAAAAAGTGTTTAAGTATGTTTATCCGTTGTCTAGTACCCATAGTACAAGCTTTGCTTAGTTTGGGACTAGGTGACGATGTGTGTATGTGTGAGGATTATTTATTTATACAATGATAACTAGTAAATATGAACTCTATGCTCTAAGAACCATACCTTCGATTTGAAGACTTGGTTGTAAGGGGTCCCTGTAAATATCATAACAGCCTATTAATGTCCTACTGCAGGGACGGGGCTCTTCCCATGACGGAGGGATACTTGGCCTACTAATACCACACTGGCCAGACGGATTGGTATAGGGTTTAATTTCAAGATTTCCTTCTTTTTATTTCGTAAAGATGTATTCTTACTCCGTCACCACACGGAGAAGTATCCTGCACACGTTTATGTTGTGTGTGACCTGTAGTAATTTAGGTTGAAACCGGTTTCTCAGCACAGCTACGATAATATATCCGACTTTGGGTCGGAAAAGCCATTAAGATTAAATAAACTTATGTTTAATCAATACAGTGCGTAAGGCTGGCTCTAAGGCCGCTCTTCCTAGGAAAACGAAAGAAAGATAGAAAGAAAGAAAAAATATTTATTTTGCACCTCACTGCACAATACAAGAATTAATGTTAAAGTTAAAAAAAAAACAAAGTTAAGTTAAGTTAAGTTTAAGTTTTTTTTTGTTTAAAACGATACTTTTAAACAAAAAAAAAACATTTTGTGAACAAAAAATGTGGTTTAAAATAGTGTTTTTTAAACCTACATAATATTTTTTGCGTCGTCTTGCAACATATTTTTTGCGCAAGGAAAAATATTTTTGATTGCTAAAGTAATGTTTGTTGCAATGTTTCATATATTTCGTTTTAAAGTAATAACGTGTTCGGTTCTTTTAGTATAATTACGTTAATACATATGAAATGCATTTACGATTTCCTTCTGCAATACAGTCCTATAAACCAATGCTCCAATAGAAATACTTACATTCAATCTAAAATTCCTAATCACATACAGCAAATTTGACCTTATTTTTACCATTTTATAAATTTTCAATTTCAAATTTCAAAAATACTTTATTTCATAAAATTTATTACAAATTGTTTGAAATCGTCGTTTACTTAAAATTGAAGCTACAATTAAAATTATAGATCGACACAGACAAACGCTACAGCACTAAAAAAGCCGCGTTGTATTGTCAAATTTAAATTAAAGGAGAAAAATAAAACCAATTTACTACTCGAATCTACTTGTCTGTCTGTGTTGATCCATAAATTCCAGTTTCCAAATGGTAGGGCCAATGAGAAGAAACCTGGCAAAGAAACTCATGGCAACTCTTTTAAAAATCAGTTGTGTTTACAATTTTTTTTTACATAAATCATATACCCAATCAAAATATTTGACAGTACCAGACAGGATAATACACTATTTATACATCATAAAAAATAATAATCAAAGAAAAGAAAAATAGAAGACAAGCATGAGAACAAGGAAGACAGAAAAAAAGATAGAAAGGATACAATAATACAATAAGAACTTAGAGATAAAACAATATAGTAGCACACATAAATAAAAAAAGTGCATAAACTTGCATTATTTGAGACGCCTGGGGAACAGAAGCAGTTAATCCCAAGCCTTTTTGTCTTTCGTGTAGTCTAGGATAGTATAATATCCCTTTACGATAAGTTTTTGTTTGACCACATTCTTAAATTTATTAAAACTTAGATCTTGAATATCGTTCGGAATTTTATTATAAAATCGGACACATTGACCCTGAAATGAACTATGTATTTTTTGGAGCCTAGAATACGGATGAATAAGTCTATCTTTATTTCTAGTATTTATACTATGGACATCACTTCTTTTGACAAATTGGTCTTTATTTTTATGAACATAAATTATGTTTTCATAAATGTATTGACTTGCTACAGTTAATATATTGATTTCTTTAAATTTTTCTTGAAGAAAAAAAAAATTTTCTTATAGATTCTCCATTCGTGTGATTGGACATTTGCGACCATGGCAGTGTTCTAGACTAAAGCTCGATTTACACATCGACAAGTACAGTAGCGAGTTAAGTAGTTAGTTGTTGATTAAGTTGATTTAAATAGGTCTCCATCCTATTTTTGGCGAGTTCAGTTGGCGAGACGCGAGAGACGTAGGTCGTACTTAAATCGGGCTTAAATGCAGGTTTTTAAGGAGACCTCCTTACAACGCATCCCTCATGTCGACGACTTTCACTGTCCCAATTTAATTCTCTATCTTACATTAATTGGTAAGATTCTAGCAATGCTATTTAAAATATACAAAATAAACAACAAACGTATTTATTAAGAACTAGTCTTCTGATAAATATATACAAACTTATAGCACAATACATAAATTCAATTTACTTTAACTATTTCATTCGTCGCCGGTTCCTAAAGGAAATGCAATCAGCTTAAAGGCTTAGTTGTACGGGTCCTTTCGTAATTACATTGTGACAAATATAATAAGGTTCTTGTAAGAAAGGCTTTGAAAGGTTTAATGAACTTGCGAATAACACGATTTGCATTCATGTGATGAAATTTAAATAAATAATTAGGTACTGCGCTGCTAATAAGTTTAATAAATAAGTAGCGTTTTTTCAGACAATGCCTTCTAGATTTAAACTAAGCTGAGGTTTTTATACAATGCATAAAGGTATTAATACAAAATCAAACAATTTCAAAATGTACTTACATAATTACACCTTACACATTACTTACGTCAAAGGCAGTTACGGTATATTATTCAAATTCCTATACCATGAATTCATATCAAACAAGTGTTGCGCAATTCTCATGAACGAATCCATACATCATAGGTACTCATTGTTAGTGATCATGGACGTGAGCATTGCACAGTCAAGCCGCTGGCAATTAAGAAAAGCTGTTGTTTCACCAGCTACTGCACTTTTTCACCTAAGCACTGGAAGCACCATACATTTAAAAGTTGGGTTTATCGGGCACACAACCCGGCAGAGTTTCTTGACACATGTGTCTTCTCTCACATGGTCGTGTTCCGAACCCTCAGTAAATTTAGCCGTTAAGTTAGACGTGCATATGTGATCACTATGTGAAACACGCAGACGTTCATAAATGTCACTAATGTGTCTGAAATGAATAAATGTTTTTTTATTTTATTTTATACTAGCTGACCCGTGCCCACTGCGTTGGGCGGCGAAAAAAACGCGTCCCTTTTTTAAACATATTTCATTACTGCTTCACTCCTATTAGTCATAGCGTAATACTTTATAGCCTATGACACTCCCCGATAAATGGACTATTCAACACAAAAAGATTTTTTAAAATCGGTTCAGTAGATCCAGAGATTACCCCCTACAACGTCACAAACACACAATTACACAAACACACAAACTTTACCTCTTTATAATATTAGTATAGATATAGATATAGACTAGCTGACCCGTGTCCACTTCGTTAGGCGGCGAAAAAAACGCGTCCGTTTTTTAAACATAATTCATTACTGCTCCACTCCTATTAGTCATAGCGCGATACTATAATATATAGTATCGCGCTATGACTAATACCACAATATAGGCTATAGCCTATGACACTCCCCGATAAATGGACTATTCAACACAAAAAGAAGTTTTAAAATCAGTATATTAGATCTAGAGATTACCCCCTACAACGTCACAAACACACAAACTTTACCTCTTTAGAATAATAATATAGATTATTTTATATGTTGTTGTTCGTACACGATACGTGCTGCGTTCATTTTAACTTAACCGCAGACCTCGTAATAGAGAAAAGGCTTTAAGACTCTGTCATAGTCATAATATGGATAATTGGGTTTATAATGGTTAACACTGGTTACACTATTAGGCACTTTTAATAAACTTTCTTCTTTAATGTAGGTAAATGTTTTAATATTAAATTAGGTATATTTTATAATAGTTGCACAATAAATAAATAAATATTAATATTTTTCATCTTAACATTACCAACTCATCATAAGAAGTGACGAAATATTATAATGGTAAATTAAATCATTACTTATCTGTATTATTTGCAATTAAAAATTTGCATACTTAAATGTAATTAAGTAATTTATATTTTATTTCGTAAAATGTATTATTTTTATGAATATTTTTTAAGTTATTACTTATGGCTATCTCCGAGTGATGACGTAGATGGTAGTAATAATAATAAGGTGGTGCTATGATATAACTAATACTAATTTTTAGTACAAATTGCTAAATAAAGCAGTCATCATGTTCTCTACTGATTAATTGGCTGTATTGAGTTCGTTTGATAGGGTAGAGCACACCCGGTCTAAGCCGGGGCTTCCCAGTCTTCGGTTTTCGTAATCTTGAGTTACCTTTTAAAAACCCGCGGATCAAGAGACTATGAAAACTAATCTTCTATATTTTTCTTTGCAGGTAATCGGCTGACGTCCCCTGGCAATACATTTACAATGTTGTACTCTTGTAATTGAACGAAAAACTCTAAATAAATAACCAGAGTTAAAACAGCAAGATGCCAGATACCCTTTCTCTGTCAGCTGGAGTAAGCCTAGGGCTTCTGGCTGGGATTGTGTCTGGAGTTTGCTACCTGGTGGCTAATACCTTTCCGAGATCCAAGTAAGTTTATTTTATTTGATTTATTTTTAATTTATTTATTTATTTTTAATTTATTTATTTTTAATTTATTTTTTTTTTTTAATAATTTAATTATTTATTTGATATTTGATTTAAGCATGTTTATATTTTACTTAAATAAAAGGTTTTTCAAATAGTGTTTGTGTAAAATTGTAATAATTAAGAGACAATAGCGCCATCTTTAACTGGTATCGGTAAGCCATGCAAACACTCGTTTATCACGTAGTCTGTGGACTTCGCATAGATGGCGTTATTAAGTTTAATGTAAAAAAACTAATTCAATTTGCGAAGTATTTTATTCAATGACTAATAAATAATACATTATAGGCTTTTTGACTTAAGCTAAATTCTTGCGGTCCCTACACAATACAAATAGCGCGTCACCGTAAATGGCTACTATCATAGTAGCCCCAAAGTAGTACCTCCTATGAGAATCTATTCGTTTTTATCTTTAAATTACATTAATGCCAAATTGTGGAGATCATCATCATTTCAGCCAATTAACTACTACAGCAGGGCATAGGCCTCCTTACTTTACGGTGCGGTCCTGCCCTTCCTCACCCATTCGTTACCCACCGCACTAACAAGGGCATCTGTCCTCCATCTAAAGGATCTCACCACCTAGCGTCATCATTAATGACATTACCATACATTCGTCCTTACTATAGCGATTATTTAAGCACGTACTTACGTAAATTATTAGCATAATATTACGCATTCTTTTATAAAACCTCATCAGATATGAGCAGGAGGACACATGAGCTATAATTTCGTCACATCCGTATACCGGGCTACCCATGCGTTGATTCAACAAAAGGCCCGAACGTGAACCGAGCTCACCCGACCGGAACCGAACGGCTAGACTCGGCTGTTCGGTTTTACTCTTTTTTTCGTTTTCGAAATCCAAATGTCGCGATTAGTCTCGTTCGAGACCGTTACGAATAGGGTTGTCGAAATTTGGAAATATAGGTTTTAAAATTTACACGCCTTGTTGTCAGGGGTAAAGTCTCTTCTAGACTCACATAATATATTTACACGCACAAACTCCCGTCCTCGTGCACCGCAGCCTCTTTTACGACAGCTTTGCCCATAGGCCTCAATAGGCAGTTTTAATATAGTACTTATTAAAGTATTAATATAACATTAATACCTATACTGAACAATGGACATTTAATCAAAATTAATGTAAGTCTTGCAATGTTTAAAAAGAATGGAAACAAAAATAAATACCTTATTAAAAATAGAAAAAATAATACACTGTAATTAATAACAAAATAACTGACTTAAAACCCAGTAAAGCACAGATACAGTAACACGAAGCGTTACTGAGCTATATACTCGATGAAGTGGTAACCCTAGCTAGACACCACGTGACCAACACAGTTGTTATTGCCGTAGAACAAAAGTGATCGAGCACCTATTGACCATATATTACATTTCACGGTGTAATGAACATGCGCGGTGAGTGTTATTTGTTAGTGTTTATTGGTTCCGTATGCCGATATTTAATTATTCTAGTCTTAATATCGCAACTCACCTAGTCATCCATCTATCAAATCCATTACTTATATTAATTCACATTTTTCATTGAATTAAAATATAAAGCTTGCCTATAATCTGTACAAAATTTTATTTAATTCCTCGTCAAGCAGTAACACAGGACAAAATTTGATGCTCGAGGCAGAGTTCAAACCTGCGTCTTTTAATTATATCGCTCCAGATGATTTGACCTAGCTACCATGGGAAATTCCACCGGTGACAGAAGGAAACATGACCTAAATGTCCTATTAGCCAGTACTGTAGGACACAAGCCCTTACCTTTAACTGGTAAAGGGTTTATCTCAAGTTTTTCTTATTTCGATTCCGCAGAGATAAGATATAAATAATTATTCCTCACACATTCACACAACGCCATCTAAGCGGAGCTTGTACTATGACTAGTACTAGACAACGGATAAACATACTTAAATATTTTTTTTTGTGAATACGTCATGCATATAAACACCCAGACCAATGCAAACAATCATGTTCAGGCACACAAAGATTTGCATTGAGCGGGAATCAAACCCTCTACGTAGCAGTCATGTTATACATATATCTACTACGCCACATAGGTCATCCGAGATTTTCCCTTAGTCTGCTTTACGTCGATGTATTTTATTCAGTCACCTCACCACAGCGATATTAAAATTACTGACGCAACTAACCATTCGCAATTAGCAAATGTTTTTCCCTCTTTTCCAAGGAACTCTATATCCAAAAGGGGAGTTTAGATCGCACAACGAATGATCGGCATCGCTCGCGCATTATTGTTCACTCACTTAGTCATTTGTCAGGCTGTGTTGACGTGAACGGAAGCTTCGGAAGTGATCGGCTAATTCCGTAATACATTCGGGCCTATGTATGGTGCAGTGTTTTATTTTGTGTGAAAATTATTTTGTGATTTTTCTGTGTAGTTTTGTATTTTTGGAAGCAGTTATTTGCTGATTGGTTTTAGGTATGTAAAATTGTATTGTTTGGTAGTTAATTAGGTATTCGTATGGTGACGTAGTATCACAACCCCATGTCACCCTGAGTGTGTGGTTAAGGTCATGATGGTTGTAGTTCACCTAAGCATTTTTTTCTTTAAAGAGAGCAGATGTGTCACTTGTCCATATCATCAAGGGTGTCTAAAAGAGGGCTCCGAAATCCAAAACATCTCAGATATTACTGAAATATTGCAATATCGTAGAAAACGAAGGGAAAAAATCTTGACATAAAGCCTAGCCGTCTGGCCAGCGTGATTTTAATGAGCCTGGTTCATTTTTGCCTCTGGAAGAGTCTCTATTCGATGGAAAACCTTTATTTCATACCAAGGTACTTTTTAGGTAGAACATTAGTGGTCCGAAATAAATTATGCTTTTGAACATAATCTAGCGAGTGATTCGAAACCGAGCCCTTGCGCACGGGAGCCACATAAAACCGCTTTGCCCCTAAGGTTACAAGTAAAGCGGATGCATAAACATTAAAACGTTATACCCAAAGTTTCAGTAAGAAGTCTTACATAACATTATATAAACGACACTCAAACTGAATGGTTACCACGCTTGCTTAACCTAATCCATTCCGTCATGATCTCTTGTACAGGATCAACATCACCAGTGAAAGTTATCCGTTGTACGTACACGTGCCAACATAATTCATTTTACATAGTTTAAATACAATTCGTGCGTCTTTAAAGCCCGATTTACACATCGCCAAGTACAAGTACGAAGTGGCCCCCTCTCTCGCATCTCGCCAACTTAACTCGCCAAAAAATAGGATGGAGATCTATTCAAATCAACTTAATCAACAACTTACTACTTAACTCGCTACTGTACTTATCGATGTGTAAATCGGGCTTAACAGGCAGGCTTGTCTTAACTCGATGCTAAAAGCTACGCTTCTACCGGCAAAGTGATGCTGAGCGACGGAGTAAAGGCACTTCATCATATCAGCCCATTGACGTCCCACTGCAGGGACGGGCCTCCTCCCGTGACAGAGGGATACTTGGCCTACTAATACCACGCTGGCCAGACGGATTGGTATAGGGTTGAATTTCAAGTTTTCCCTCTTTTTATGTAAAGGTAAATTCACAGATAGTCCCTTAGTCGGTTTCTACGACACCCATGGGATGAGATGGAGTGGTGACATATTGTATTCTTACTCCGTCACCACACGGAGAAACACTTGACGATGACTACCATTAGGTTTCCTTTCTTTCCCGCGTTATATTTGCACTTACTTCAGCTTCTTGTACTTATTGACGACCTCTGTGGCGCAGTCGGTATATTACATGGCTGCTACGCAGAGGTTTTGGGTTCGATTCCCGCTAAATGCAAATCTTTGTGTGTCAACTAGCTATCGGGTTGCCGGTCTTCAGACTATAACATCTACAGTAGTTCTCAACCGTGCGAGAGAGGTATCGGGAACGCAATAGCATCATCCGATACCTTTATGAGACTTATAAAACGGGGCTTTGAGTGCCCGCATATGACTCTGGTACTGTACATGTCGTATGTACAGTACCGTTAGCCAGAATTTGTCAATTAGCAAAAAAAAATCAAACTAAGTACAACGTAGTACGTTTCCGACAACAATGTTTTAAGCTCCCCCCACTTGCAAGTTCGTGTCTCTGTGGAATGCGTACCCTTAACAGTAGCTAATAGATACCAGACTGTTTGTATTTCGCGCGACAGAGATGATGCTCTACGATGCCGAAATTGGCCGATTGCCTCTTTACAAAAGTCGATGTGCAATATTTACGCCCGGATATTGTATATCCTGTCAAAATAATGAGTTGAAAATGTCAAAAAATTATAATTTAATTAACTTATTATTTCACTGACTTATTTAATTCTATTTATTTTCTAGCATTTTATTTAACTTATGTTTTAATATGTCTATTAAAACGCTATTTTTAACAATTTGAAGCTAATATATTATTGCAAAACCTCATTCTGTGCACTGTTTTACAAAATTATTTACTGCCCTACCAAATAAGGGAGCGAGTTTCCTTTTTTAATTCCCGAAGTAACTCAGCAATCCATACGGACATGTGACATGATAAAGTCAGGTATAAAAACCACATAGGATTCTATGGGCCAAAGTTATTTGCAAACTTATCTTTATTGGTCATGAGCTAAGTTTGCAAATGTTTTATTAATATTATTATTTAAATAAATAAAACATTGTGTTAATAAGAAAGTCGTGATATGTATATTTGTTGTACCAGTAAACATATAAAATATGTTGTATTTCAATACCTCAATACCTTCAATTTGCAATAATCGTGTTAACCATGTCTGAAGAACAAAATTCAAATTCAATAAATAAAGTTTTAGCAGGCTAATCACTCACAGAAGAACTTATCCTGTAATATATTTCGGAGTTGATAAGATAAGAAATTTTTCTTAAATGACAGAGTCTATATATATCTACACGTTGTCTTCCTTCTGTCAGCCATCTTATCTCAAAAAGTGCTGAAATTCCCTCTAGACGACTTATGAAGAAAACTCAAAATCCTCTACAAATCCGTCTGGTCAGCTAGTAGTATACTTGGCCAAGTATTTATGCATCCCTGGAGGAGGATATCCACTGCGGTATGACATAGGGTGTAATGAACAACAAAGTACAATTCCGCAATTTATAGATTCACCAAAATGGTCAATGTAGATAGAAAATTGTTCAAACGCCACAGCAATCCCGTAACTTATTGTTGGTAGTCAAAATCACCAATGATTTGCCTACTGCGGTTACAATTTAATTTAGTCGGTTATCAATTTATTTTGATGCGCCAAGAGCTCAATGACACGGTTCGTTGCACGCACCGTTGTTGTACATTTTTGTACTAGTTTTGCGGAATTCGGCTTAAATTTTAAGTTAGTGTAACCTTTCTACAGTGTATTAAAGCTAAATTAGTACCTACACTTTAGTTTTTTTAAGGCAATTGCAATTTGATTGCAACAATTTAAAGGACACAAAGAACAGGTAGCTCGGTTGCCACCATGCTACATATATTTTGTCACAGAAATCGAATCACGGGACCAAAGTTATTACCAAGTTGGTAAAACAATAAAAGCAAGAGGTGACGACCTCGGTGGCGCGCCGGTAGAGCCAGCGGCTGCCGCGCATGAGGTTGTGGGTTCGATCCCCCCACTCATTATTGTCCTGAGTCTGGGTGTTCTATGTGTCCGTTAATTGATGTTTGTAAAAGTCCCCGCGACACAGGGCATGATCCCTAGTGCGGGAGTTGTCTTTTTTTAAAACTAAGAAAAACTAAGAAAACAAGGAAGAGGTCATCTAGGTTTAAATTCAAACCTGTTCTTGCTTATTATTCCACCTTCAAGCAGTAGTGTAAAACGCTGCTATAATTAGGTAGAGAAACTAGTGAAATTACATGGCTGTGCATGTGCCATAACAACTAGTGTCTTAGAGAAGGCAGAGTTTATCTGTGCCGCTAGAAACCTCCTTAATTTTCAGCTTACCATAAATAATCTTGCCAAAAAGAAGCAAAAACAGGCTCCTAAAGAATTTTTGGTTCTCACAAACCCTTTCTGATTCGAATCCTGGATCTCGCAGGTCACAGATCTATAATATTGCCACACCAGCCAACTATATAGATTAAATTATTACTTTAATACAATTTATGAATAATTTAATGAATTACTTACATAAGACAATGGCGCTTATTTATTATTCGTGGTGTGATGTCGGAGTTTCCTGCGCACGTGGTCGTATACTTCCGGAAAGACGCACGCGCTGGGTTTAATTCTACTTAACTAGTATGACATAAAGATTGTTCACACTATTTTAAAATTTTAAATTGTGTGTTTAACATTAACCCCCTTACTTATAAAAGTCCCAAAAATTTAATCACTGTTTAGCGAGATTTTTGTTAGCAAAACCAACCTTATGCCAAACAAAACCGTAAGAATTTAAGGTAATCAATTGACTAAAATTTAAGTTGCGTTTATGAGTAAGGACCCCCTTAGAAAGAGAACTGACCCATATACCCATATGGGTCAGTTTTCTTTTGCACATTAACTCCCATGTCCTCAGCCATAGACACGAGATCAGTACAGCACAGGTTGATATTGTTTTTTTTTACCTAAAGGAAAATAAGTGGTAGAAAAAGGAGAAAATAGTGTAAATGAGAGCATAAGGGTTCGAAATTATCTCTATACGAAAACTACGGCTTGCACAGCTAAATAATTCATCCACAGATTATGACCAAGCAGTGGTTGCGTAAAGCCTATGAACCTTGTCTATGTGAAATCATAAGGACAGCTCTCCGTGGGGTAACGGAGTAGGAATACAATATGTCACCGCCCCATCGCACCCCATGGGTGTCGTAAAAAACGACTAAGGGAGTATCCGTGAATATTATCTTTACGAAATAAAAAGAAGGAAAACTTGAAATTAAACCCTATACCAATCCGTCTGGCCAGCGTGGTATTAGTAGGCCAAGTATACCTCGGTCATGGGAGGGGACCCGTCCCTGTGACATTAATGGGCTGTAATGATAAAGACAGTTTGTGTCATAAGGTGACGAAGGCATCGCGAGGGCACTCTAAGTTTTATATTGGTAAAAAATCTACTTCTTCTGCATCAGGTATCTAAACATGGTTGTATAAAAAAAGTAGTAAAAGTTGTATGTATCTCAATTATTGTACAATGAACAACCAGTACTTATTATTGTAGTTATTGAATACCTAGCTAGTGTCACGTACCGGAAGGTGGATAAACTCTGCTTGTACTCGTATATTGTCACTATAATTATAGGTACCTACGTACTATACGTACGACACACTTTGTTGGTACTGGAAAAATGTATATTGATTTAAATTAAGTCTCTATATTTTTACGTATTGTTGAAGGTACAATGCTAATAACACTTGTAAGCGTTTTCATTCGTATGACTACTTTCTGGCTACACTGGGCAGACCGATTGGTCTTTTATGTGTTTTTTTTGGCAAAGATTTTGACTGTTAAGTAGAAATCTGTTTTATGCCATTTGAGACACCCTCAGAGTAAGATAGGGTTGGAGTATATCTAGCCAGCCACAACCGGTGCCACAACATCGACAGTAATATTGTAAAAAATATTTATGGGGACTAAGTATGATAAAGAAATATGGAACACGCTGGCTTTTTAAAAAAAACGCGTTTATAATAATTGTTCTTCAGGGTTCGGAAAAAGATACAAGCATTATTCTATTTGTTCTTTTTAAATGAACTGAATTAGTAATTCTTTCCTTTTAATAATGAATTAAAATAGAACAAATCTAAATAAGCGTATAGCTATTAATAATGTACTTATATTATTATTTTTTCTAAAAGCATTTCAGTTAGTTTAGTAACTGATTCGTATTAATCATTGCTGTTTCTGTATTAGTGCCTGAACATAAGTTAATGGCAATGTGCAGGAGCCGTTTGATATCTTTTGCTAGGCGTTTAGAAAGGGATACATTTCTTTTAGTTTTATAAGATTATGAAGTAAAACACGCATGGTATCAAGCCCCATGATACCCGCTGAGGTCATAAAAAACGACTAATAAAATATTCGCAGATGTTATACGTCGTTATGTCTACGAAACCTGAAAAAGATAGAGTTTCTATAATGACGGCCATCGAGGCTGATACAAAATTACTGTATGGAAACCATCAAAGTAAATAAAAACGTACTACTTAAATAAAAAACATCTTTTTTTATTCAACCACTTTATAGTTCCTTTTTGGACAAACATTTTAAAAGAAAGCAGTAAAATACGAAAAAAACTTATGTCTTTCTTGCCTCAGTAAGCGTAAGGCCCTGCGCAGACGACAGACTATCCGTGACACGTTTTTTAGTCTTGGAAAATAGAACCTATGCCATTATAAGCAGTAACGCACATGACGCGCAAAAAGTCTGGCGCACAAAAGACTTAAACAGACTCGATCGCACAAAAAGTGTGCCGTCTGCGCAGGGCCTTATACAAGTCTTATGTCTAATGATGAAGGATCCACATCTGGCAGTTATTTCTTCTTAGATACTGGTGCCGAGACTGGCGTAACAGTTACACTATATTCACCAGTTAGCAAGTACCTCTTAACTCGCTCTTTTATTAACTCATATAAGTCATTCTCGTGGCTCAGTTGAGGCAGTATTGATATCCGGCGTTCTTTGTCCTGCAATTATAATTAAATTTTAAGATATAGATAAGATAAGTAAACAATGCCTAAATAGTGTGCTACATTACTTATACACACATTTCATATTGTATTCTTACTCCGTGTGGTGACGGAGTAAGAATACAAAATATTATGTCACCATACCATCTCATCTCATTATGGGTGTCGTAAAAACGGACTATCCGTGAATATTATCTTTACGAAATAAAAAAAAAGGAATTTTATTTCGTAAAGATAATATTGACGGATAGTCCCTTCCCAAGGGATAAGATGGGGTGGTGACATATTGTATTCTTACTCCGTCACCACACGGATCATACGTTTACCTTTAATACAACAATCAGATAATAGGTCTGCTTGTGTTCAAACTGATCCGCAGCGTTCACATACGTGGGCATGCTGAACAGTCCCTTCGTCAAGCCAGACTTCTCCGCCAGGTCAAACTCGGTGAATGTGCCCAACTTACATTTCTTTCTGTCACAAAGACAAATGACATAATGATAATTCATCCTTCCTTTATGTAAGTTTTTCGTGCTATGAACCGCGTTATGTAAGTATATTGGAGAGAAACATAAATTTTATAGATATAAAAATCAACTAGTCTAATCATCTGTGGTAGGCCTATATTGTTTTCTTGAGTGGCATTCGTACCCACAAACGCGTTTTTGTCTGCCATATATAGAACTTTGCCATTTCTCATCGAAGTTATGATTTAAGGAGGTTTCTCCAATTCCTCAATTTTTTCTGATTAAAACGTGTTTCTGTTTTCATCAGAGACTCAGTATCACGCTAGGTATTTATGCAAGGTAACGATGTTTATTCTACTACAAGGGCTTGCCCTCCTTGTTTGTTTTTTTTTTAATAAATAACCCTAACACACTCACACAAAGCCATCTAGTCCCAAACTAAGCAGAGCTTGTACTATGGGTACTAGACAACGTATAAACATACATAAATACTTTGCTTTTTGTAGTAGGTAATAATTCCATAATCGTCCTCTAGGACTCCTTTTGAATGTCGATGAGGTGTTTAAATGATACAGCTCCTATTCCATCACACACACAAACATACAAACCTAATATATTCAAGCATAACCCTCACAGGACAGTTGGGGTTGACCAGCAAGGTCTTCTCCACGCCAGGTTCTATATCGATGCTAGTTGAACTACGCAACAGGAACATTGATAATTCCGGTGCATCTTTGTATGCTACGAATATAAACATAATTTAACTGTAATGTCAAGTAAATTTACACCGTGTTGTGACAGGCACTATTATTGATTAACATTTGTAGTCTATGGAAGGAGTTATTTAGTCGCCTACGCCTGTGATATAAACTCTTTTCTGAAAACTCGAAGATAACGTAGAATTAAAATCGAAGAACAGTGGTGTTATGGAAAACGCAGGTTTGACTACTTCTGTTGTCGTCTTCTAAACCTTTGTGTCGTCAACCTTTATGTTAATATTTAAAAAAAAATAACATTCTGAATTGGGAATGGAACCTGAAACCTTTGTGTAGCAATACAACACTATAAAAACTAAGCCTGGAGTGGTCAATATTTTATTTTTTTATCTTTCCAGCGATCAATATAAACACAAACGCCAAACAGAATCTAGAAATTCCATTTGATATAATGACAGTATGTATTTGCTGGGAACGACCTAGATAGATACGTCGAGTGTAGCCACGGTATCACACGTCTAAACGCTTCATACAGAGACGACTAGTTTGGGTTTAGGGTTGCTATTCGCAAAATACATATTTAAAAACTATTCAATACGACTTATTAAAAAAGAAGGGAGTGATTAATCAAAAACATGGGTGAAAATACAAAACTCCTTTTTTTAATTTTTACCCAAAAGGTCATATAGAAATTAAAGAAAAGAAGCATAATCCATACTAGTACCATGTTGGTCACAGTAATCCGACTATTTTACGACACCGATGAAATGAGATAAAATGACAACTTAAATAAATATTCTTACTACGAGTATAAAGTACACGGAATGTCTCAGAAATAAATTCTTACGACTCGAAAATTACGTACAACCCTACAACGTTTGCAAAGTTATACCCTTTCCACTATATTTAACGACATTTGACAGATTGACGTTAGTGACGTTCAGCAGTATCTCGAATGTAATGCCATTCGATTGTAAGCGATTTCGCGATTTTTCAAATTACTTTATTTTACACATTTGGATCCTTACATCAACTTACATTATCATTTTATTATTGTTTTTTTCTTCTATGTTAAGAGAATTAGCCTATAGCTTAAAATGATAAAATTATAGTTAGATTAGGTATTATTTAAAATACATAATTTATCGTGACACATTCGCGGGTTAAAGCTAATCTAAAATATCATATTAAATTTTATAAACGTATTATGAAGAGTTCAGGTTTATTCATAGCATTTATTTCTACCGATTATTTGTAATTTGTTTCATAATGGTGCTAATCGTTATGAGTGTCCATCACTAAGTAACCATGGTAACTGAAAAAAACATGGGTACGTCCATGAAATACGATATAATTTGTTCGAAAAATAAACCGAAGTATTACGAAACTTTATGGACGTGAACTGTCAAAAAGCTAAACTTACGCTGGAAGGGGTATAGTAAATAATTTCACTTATCAAAGAGACACTTACACTTATTGAGGTATCAATAAACTTTCTTATTGTTTGGGTTTGTCTCTTACTCTCTTGTTTATCTATTATGCAAGTCAAGAGTTCTTCATTTTAGCCTTAAAAATTTACCTCTGCAGCGAAAGGTCTCTTCCAGGGACAAAAGAAACTTGCCCTACTCCTACCATCCTCACCGTAACCGCGACTCGAGCGCAGATGAATTTTTATCAGTTGGGATGGATTTTACGATTTCGTCTTAAGATGTTGATAAGACTTGCATTTTAGTGACTCTTAGATGTTTATAGAGTTCCGATAGTTTTTTCGCCCGCCTGCCGGCTTGGTATCTATAGGTTTTTACGTATATCTTCTGTATCTGACAACTTGTGACATCTCGCAATACATTTATTTTTTTGTTCGCGAAATTATTGTACCGGTTAATATTTCTCAGGCCTGCAGACTCATTCTTCCTTTAAGAACAACCATCTATATAATTAATATTTATTACTTATAATTGTATAATTTACGTTAATCAATAGAACCTATCCTTAACCTTCCGAGGTCATGAGTATACTTGGTACTAAGGTATGTTAAACAGTACAATTTAAGGTTATAGTACATACAATACATTTATTTGTAATCTTGACCCAATTCCTAGTGATGTGCGTAGATAATATATCGATATAATTCATACAAATCGATATTGATTAGTCGACTTATATTATTTACTAACTCTAAAGCTTGACCTACAGGCTTAAGGAGATATACCCACTTTCATATTAAAAGCATTACTCTGCATCCTCTCCTGGCGCTTTCCTGACTGATCGAGTCAATTATTTATTATGGGTGTCGTAAAAACCGATTATGGGACTATCCGTGAATATTATCTTTACGAAATAAAAAGAAGGAAAATTTAAGTTAAACCCTATACCAATCCGTCTGGCCAGCCTGGTATTAGTAGGCCAAGTATCCCTCCGTCACGGAAGGAAGCCCGTCCCTGCAGTGGGACATGAATGGTCTGTTATGATGACTAGGGAGCTGTGTGTCGCGGGGACTTTTACAGACATAAAGTTAACGGACACAAGGAACATTCAGACTAAAGTTAGTAATTTATGAATCACACTAATAAACAAGTATCTTGCGTGAGATTTGAATCCGCGAACATGCAGTACCACAAGCACGCCAGCCGCTAGTATGACCGCTGCGCCAACAAAGCAAATCTATCCATATACCTTGAGCTCAGCTCTGATCAAAATAAACTTTCAGAAGCAAAAAAAGACTGTCCTGGTTGTTCAACGGGAGTTTATAATATAGTACGCGAGTGGTCTAAATAAGCCTTATTAAACTTAGTTAAAAATTAGGGCTTAAAAATCTTACAAATACTTTGTAATTTTTTTCATAACATTCCTACTTACAATGTATTAACATAAAAATAGGTCGATAACAATTAATGATCCGAACAATTTGTTTAAATTATCATAACGCAACATATCGCATTGTGCTCGCACATCGATACGCTAAAACATTACAATACGTCACGTAGGTAAAGGTCATCGTACACCGGCGCAGCCTTGACCTCAAAACTATTGCGCTCACTCGCATTCGTTTCTCAACTCAAAGAATCTAACTAAAGCGATTCATATTTCATAAGAGAGTTGCAACAGCTGATCGTGGCGCCCCGATGCATTCGTAGAGCCGCGCGTAAACGTACGCCCGCGTCCGACTACGCTATCCCACACTCGTTCCGGCACGCTCGATATTTTTGCACGCATTGTAAACAAAACAATCGCCAACGATTCGCGGATCGAAATTTGAAAATTTTCGAATCGACTAATCGTAAACAATAAAAATTCTATATTTGAGTGTTTAAAAATAGAATAATCGAACAAGATATTAATTCTAAATAATAAAAATTTGAAAATCGAAACAAATGAACGAATTATTTAAATAGTGATGTGAAAAAATAGGATGACTTTATCCGGTGTATCGAATATAGTGACTTTTGGAGTTGCGGCATGGCCTCCACCAGGACCTCTGCCTAGCTCCTTTCAGTTCCATCATCAGGGATCGAACTTTGCGGTGTTTTTGATATTATTCGCTCTGTGTATGATGGAAGTGGTTGTACTAAGAATAATAACGGAGGAGCAGGCTAGGGAGCAAGGCACAAGGAGTGTGACGTCGATGTGGTTTGACTTAGACGATGAATAATAATGTGATATTATGTGAAGTGATAGTGAACTAAACAAATAAGTATAAGTTTAAAATGTAGGTCTTCGTTATTTGACTGATATGATAACACAGAAAGTAAACGCAAATACACAAAACAGAGATAGGTACAAAAGTGAATCAATAGGTATACCAAGTAGAGCAAGGTACACTAGATCACGCATACGTAAAAAAATATCTAAGAACGTTTAGACTCATTGTATTTTATAAATGACCTGACCAAAAATCTAATTGCAAAATTTAAACCAAAATAACAAACAAATAAAAGTAATACAAAAGCATTTCTTTTCTTTTTACGATATGGCGCTCCTGGTTTAACGAATCCCTATTTAAATAAATAATGAATCCGTGGGACCAGTGCTAGCGCAATAGTAATCATATCTTCTGTTAATAATTAACTAAATTAAAAAAATATATATTATTAATTTATACTTCCATTATGCCTGTTGTAATCTCAACTATAAATCAAATAACTACGAGTGACTCTATCACGACATTTTTGTGCATAAGTCAAGCTTAGCGCTAATTTGATCTTATGCCCGATTTACACATCGACAAGTACAGTAGCGTACAGTAGTAAGTATTTTTTGGCGAGTTAAGTACGAAGTAGCCCCCTCTCTCGCGTGTCGCCAACTTAACTTGCCAAAAAATAGGATGGAGATCTATTTAAATCAACTTAATCTTAAAATACTACTTAACTCGCTACTGTACTTGTCGATGTGTAAATCGGGCATTAGGTCTAGTGAGTTTACTTAACTTTTTATGACAATGATTAAATGATTTACTTTTGTAGCTATCTTTCTTGTGATAGGTAAAAGTTACAAGTACTAAGTACTGTACGAAAATCACAGAAAACTAATTTTAATAATAGTATATTCAGAATCTTGTTATTTTTCGTTATCTTCCCAGAATAAAAAAAATAATTTGCCTATTTTTAACGAACCCTTTCTCCAAAACACACATACGAAAAATTTTATTTTGTAAAACTCTCAGTAGATTTATTTTTAAATAGATAAGTAGTAATAAAGAGTTAATTGTTAAAATTGTAATAATGTTACTAATAATACAAGTACCTAAATAATTAAAAGTGAGTTATAACTTTTGCTTGCCCCATTCTGGAGTAATTAATTGGTCGCAATTTCCGTTAGCGTTGCATCGGTGAGTGCATCAGAGAAATAGTGAATGTGATTTGTTAACCTAGTGTTAAGAAATATTTATATAGTTGGAAAAATATTATAATAACTAAGTACTTATATGAAGCATTTTTATGATAAAATGTCGACAAAATTAAAAGAACTGCACAGTATCGACGACCACGGACAAAATTTATGTATTGTATCGGTAAAATAGCCAAATTTTTTGCTTATTTAAAATTTTGTTTATAGTTATTTTTAACGTCTGAACCTAAAACTGACAAGCTGAAGTTGTTAAACAAAATTTCAATATACCATTGTTAAAATTACGGTATATTTAACCAATAAATGTTATTTTTAAATTTTCTCTTACTTATTAAGAAATTATGTAGCTGCCTACTTTTTTTAACAGGCATATTATTGATGTAAAACAGCCAATAAAATGTTCGTGTTCGTTAACTTTTTCACTAAGAGGAAATCGAACTCAAAAGCGACGACACAAAACACTAATTATGTCCACTAGTTAGAATTTTGAAGCTATTAGCAGCTTAAAGTGAAATTAAAACAATTTTTTACATGAATATTGTCTTTTATTTTCTAGATCCTGGTTTCAAATTATACAAATAATGTAATTAATGTAGTTTCCATATATTATTGTTTGTTAAGTAAGTAAATTGAAAAATAATAAAAAAAAACACAGTTGTTAGGTAAAATTTAGTTAAGTAAGTAATTTAGATGAATGGTAACAAGATGAATTCTGCGAGTAGGTAATCCATGTAAAGAAAATATTTGTAAAGTTATCAACAATGTCGTTATTAATGTTTAATTACGTAATAATGTTATATACTAAGTCGGTTTTTTAATTAAAAACATATTATTGTATTCACGAAATCAAACTAACGATTCAGGATTTAAATAAGGAAATTGCTATTCACAAAGACTATCATATTCCTTCAGTATGTTAACCAAGTACCTACTGATGCTTTATAAAATTAAAATATAAAGTGATATGTAAATTACAGTCACATACAATTACAATTACACATACATTGATTTACAAAAAACCATATAAAAAAATGTTTTTTATAAATCAATGAACACATACCATTTATTTTGTTACGTAGCAGGCCTGTAATTTTGATTTAATTAAAACTATACTAGCTGATGCCCGCGTTTTTTCCCGCGTGGTATAGGTAGCCTTAATGTTATTCTACACCCTAAACTACCTATATTTAAAATTTCATCCAAATCCGTTCAGTAGTTTTTGCGTGAAAGAGTAACAAACATTCATACATCCTCGGAAACTTTTCCATTTATAATATTAGTAGGAAGTAGGATAGGATTAGTAGGATTTGATCGATAGCTTGCAGACAAAACCTTGAATCTGTTATAAGAATTACTGTGTTACCAGTATGAATTTTTAGCTAAAAACATAACAAATCGTAGAATTATTTTTAAGTAATGTTTCGTGCAAGTAATTAACAAAATAAGAAATAGACAAACTGAGAAACAAATTCCATTCTCAAGGTAACAAAGAAATATTTACCAAGATAACGTTAAACCATTCTCTTTTAGCAATAAGTTTGTCAACATCTGCTGCTATGATGTTAAGCTCAGACTGACCTTACTTTTCCTATTATTACTTCATCATAACAGCCCATTAATGTCCCACTGCAGGGACGGGCCTCCTCCTGTGACGAAGGGATACTTGGCCTACTAATACCACGCTGGCCAAACGCATTGGTATGGGGTTTATTGCAAGTTTTCCTTCTTTTTATTTCTTTAAGATAATATTCACGAATAGTTCCTTAGTCGGTTTTTACGACACCCATGGGATGAGATGGAGGGATGACATATTGTATTCTTACTCCGTCACCACACGGAAAATTATCATTACCTACTTACTTTATTTATTTGGTTATATAAAATATTTTTAAAACAGCTGTTTAGATAGCTAATGAATTTGACTTGTTTGAAGATGAGTTACGCGACCGGTGACGGAAGAATTAATAAGTAATGTAGAGACGCACCGAAAATTGTTTTCGGTATGCGATTCGAATTTTTCAATTATAACATCAGTACACTTAAATTACATGCATTTACAATCTCTTTTGGGCGATATAGTTGGACCCTAAGCCCGATTGACACATCGACAAGTTGGCGAGACGCGATAGAGGGGGCTACTTCGTACTTAACTCGCCAAAAAATAGGATGGCGATCTATTTTAAATCAACTTAATCAACAACTTACTACTTAACTCGCTAGGTACTGTACTTGTCGATGTGTAAATCGGGCATAACAGATTAGTATAAGGATATCCAACTACATAACTTTTGACGCATTTCTAAAGCCGAACGTCCACCGCCGGCTAAACTAAGTTGGTTTAGCTCAGCTCGCATAGTTATGCCAGTTTTCCATACAGAAATATAGTTTGTGGTGGACGCACATGTATGGAAAACTGGCATAACTATGCGAGCTAAGCTAAACCAACTTAGTTTAGCCGGCGGTGGACGTTCGGCTAATATCTATAAGCTATCTGCCTCTCTTCAGTAAAGTTTCGGCTATAGTTACTAATACTAAAGAAAATTTGAAAAGCTTACTGCGTAACTTAACTCATATTTACTTCGGTGAAATTGTGATTGCTGTAGGCAGCTGTCGTGTTGTATACCTACTTAGTAATACAAATCTATCTTTGTTGGACAGTTGCGATTCGTAGTAACTGACCAATGTATCAATGTGGAAATATTTGCAACCAACACAGTACTATTAATCATTACTTTTATGGTGATTAGGTAAATTATTTACCTAGTATACGTAAATCTCGTTTAAGCAAAATCACTTTTACTTATATAGATTTGTTGCAACTGCATAGAGTCGTTCCCTCATGGCTTGTTTCTTTCGCCTTTATCTCGGTGAATGTTCTAAAGAGTACGACCTTGTCTGGCCTACCGCCTTTGTTATGAGAACCACACTTACCGGTTTACGTTATAGTAAGGCAGTTGTTACTATTCCGTCTTAACTAAAAAGTCAGACAAATGACATTATTTTATATATTTTAATGCTGTGCCAGATATTTTTTTTTATTTTGTTTATGATGTATCATTGTTAAACTAGTACTCATAATAATTACAATCTAGACCTTAAGGCTAATAAGTAATTTGAATTTAACTTAATTTGCTAAAATACACACAGTTAAGAATGTGGGTTATTAGATGGAAGTCATGTTCGACTTTAGTCATATGTGTCCATTGGCACTTTTCTTATAGTCTTTATTAATGTGAAAGACACTTTGTTCTTGTGTTCTTTAAGATAAAATTGTTAGTGATAAAAAATT
Source organism: Schrankia costaestrigalis (assembly GCA_905475405.1). NCBI lineage: Eukaryota > Metazoa > Arthropoda > Insecta > Lepidoptera > Erebidae > Schrankia > Schrankia costaestrigalis. The sequence goes on from FR997827.1 coordinate 1,848,906, forward strand.
AATAAAACATCTAGAAGATGTGTTTACTCTTTCCTAAAACTTTATGTTCAAGCATAAAGTGTGATGAAGTCTATGGTTGGACTGGTATAAAACTGGAGACGGCAGAAGGACTACATTAAACCTTCGACCTTAGCGTCCTTAGACTGCATTGCCTTCTTGTCTCTTTGTCGCTTCTCCTACAAATGTACTGAAATACAAATAAATATTTTTCACACATTTACACAACGCCATCTAGTCCGAAACTAAGCAAAGCTTGTGCTATGGGTACTAGACAACAGATTAACGTACTTAAATACTTTTTTTTCGTAAATACATACATACTATTATACACAGAAAACACCCAGACCAATGCAAACAATCATGTTCATACACACAAAAATTTGCATTGAGCGGGAATCGAACCCGAGACCTCTGCGTAGCAGTCATGTTATGTAACCACTACGCCACAGAAGTCGTAAAGTAAAATATGAAATTTGAAATGAGTGGAATAAGTAGGTAGAAATAATTATTGTCCTTCATAATATTAGGTTGGGGAAAAAGTCTTTCCGTATTTTTGTATGAAAAGTCAAGACATTTTTTTCAAAGTTTATTTACATTTATTTACAATATATATGTACCGTTTTGTTGAACAACTTTCTGCCATTTTGTGGGCAGAGACATTATCCCGTTACTGTAGAAACTTTGGGACTTCTGATCATAAAAACGGGACAAATAGTTTTGGCAGTCCTCTCTTGAGGTCAACCTTACAGAACCTAAAGAATTCTGAAGAGACCGAAACAGGTGAAAATCTGAAGGCGCAATGTCAGGGCTATATGGTGGATGCACTAGGACCTCCCAGTCGAACTCTCTTAATTTTTGCTGAGTGGCTAAAGATGTGTGTGGTCTAGCGTTATCGTGATGAAAGACCACACCCTTCCTGTTGATCAATTCCGGCCGTTTTCTCTCGACTGCTTCCTTTAATCTCATCAGTTGCTGGCAGTAAAGATCAGAATCGATGGTTTTGCCATAATGAACAATGCCCTTCCAATCCCACCATACACACAGCATCATCTTATTTCGTGTTAGGCCAGGTTTGGCCACAGTCTGTGAAGCCTGGCCAACTTTCGACCACGACCTTTTTCGCACGTTCTTGTCGTACGTGATCCACTTTTCATCGCCAGTTATCAATCTCTTCAAAAACGGCTCGGTTTCATTACGTCTCAATAATGAATCGCAAATGAGTACACGGTTCATTAAGTTTCTTTTAGTGAGCTCCTGTGGCACCCAAATATCGAGCTTTTTTGTATAACCAGCTTTCTTCAAATGGGTCAAAACTGTTTTGTGGTCAATTCCCAGTTCTTCAGCTACATCGTAACTACTAATATGCCGATCTTGCTCCACTCTTTCAAAAATGGCGTCCATTTTATTCGTAACAGGGCGACCAGAGCGAGGTGCATCTTTAACATCAAAATTTCCGGACTGAAAACGTTTGAACCAAATTTGTGCTACTCTTACTGACACTGCATCAGGTCCATAAACATCACAAATTTTTTTCACTGCTTGAGTTGCATTTTTGCCTTTTTTATAATAAAATTTTAAAATGTATCGAATTTCTTCATTAGATTCACTCATTTTTACGGAGAGAAAAACAAATGAAAAATAGCGGGAAACAACTTTTTTTTCTTTTTTTCTTTTCTTTATAACGTAACCTTTTTAATGTTACCAAAACCAGCCAGACACAAGTAGTACAGTCAAAGAAATTTTATAATAAGTTTATACCTACGTTATGCGAAAAGACTTTTTCCCCGACCTATTATACGAAAAGATAAGCAAGTATGTATTAATTTTGTGCCAAATACGTAATCGGGATGAACGTAATAAATGTTTATAAATACTAAATACAATGTTGTGTATTTTGCCTGATGTAATTTACTTATAAAATAAATATTTATGAAGAAATTAAATTGATATCGATAATATAAAAAGTGCGAAAACAACGATTAGTGCTACTAAACATCTTAAAATAAAAATAAAACTCTTCAGCTTTAATAGTGACATATCATCGATGTTAGAAAATTGCTAATCCATCGGCTTATCACAAGCTCATAAAGCATAGAATACACTTCAAAATGTAGTAGTGTATTTTTTACCCCTTTTTTTAAAACTTGAGTTATAATTTATGTTCATTAAATTAATGTTTGTAAAACGTCAGCAAATTAAAATATTATCAAGTTTGTAACTGCTGCATTTTTTTAACTGCTATAAATAAAACAAAAATTATATGGATATCTCTTTCTCTTACCGTAACCTAATAACTAAATAAATATCCATAGCCTTAATAAACCTTACATTGATAGGATATGTTGCTTAGAAGCTGCCTCAAAAATTATCTCTTATTTTTTAGAATATTTTAATATGCCAACAAAATATCCTATACTTACCACTTGACAGTTAACCATTATAGTTGAGGGGACTTACCACGCAGAACTGAAGTTAAGATGATGATTAAACCTAGTTATTAAAATAAAACAAAAAAACAAATAATATTAATAACTTGCTAGTGCCCGCAGCTTTGTATGCGTATTTTGGTCAATTCACACAATGTATTTATAAATACCTATGTGTTATCCTAAATCAGCCATATTATTGTAAAGTTTCATCAAAACAAATTCAGTAATTTTTACTTCAAAGAGTAACAATTAACAAACATCCGTAGTTACAAACTTTCGCGTTTATCATATTAATAGGAGAGAGATACTAAAGCCAAGAAATATCACTGTCATTGTAGTATCGAAAGTGAATACTACATAGTTGCATAAGATTCTTTCTTGACCTTGTCGCTAGACCTTGGATGTGATAGAATGAATGCGCCTCATTCATATTTATAACTCGTCTGTTACTAATCAGTTCATTAATCGTTTAGTAAGTTAATTATAGTATTGTAATTGTGATCGAAAGTAATTAAAATAAGAGATTTTTTAACGATTTTTATTGTTATTTATGTTATAATTGCCTATATTCATGTCCAAATGCAAGGCTTACTTTATCGGCGAAAAGAAACTTAACCTACCTAGTTTATTTACATTTTTTTTATTTTTCATAGTTTTTTTGCGAACTATCTTTTAGCAGGGTTTTACTGCACCTATAAGATGGGATAGTAGGTAATAGAGACAGCCTTTACCTAGTTTTATACCGCTACCAGACAACTCCCGCTCTAGGGATCACGCCCTATATCGCGGAGACTTTTACAAACATCAATGTAACGGGCACAAAATTAAATAACATCCAGACTCAGTACAACAATTTGTGGATCGAACAAATAATTGTCCTGCTTGAGAATCGAACCCACAACCTCGTGCACTGAGGTAGTATAACCACACTACGCTATGCAAATTGATGGTTGGTTGTTGGCAAAATACATTTGGTACCAAAATACTATTTTTTTTATGAGTACATACATAGTACAAGATGTATTTTAAAATTGACAGAAAGCGTATTAGTTGCACACCTCTTAGTCATAGGAGTTACAGTATCAAGGGCGCGATAAGACTGAAGCCTAACGTATGAATAACAAGAGAAAAAAGCCTCGAAGTAGAGTAAAATAGCTCTACTTATGCCCGATTTACACATCGACAAGTACAGTAGCGAGTTAAGTAGTAAGTTGTTGATTAAGTCGATTTAAATAGATCTCCATCCTATTTTTTGGCGAGATAAGTACGAAGTAGCCCCCTCTCTCGCGTCTCGCCAACTTAACTCGCCAAAAAATAGGATGGAGATCTATACTACGTACTTGTCGATGTGTAAATCGGGCTTTAGATTGGGATTAAGTAATAGTAAGGTTGTGTGACTCTTATCTTAATTTTTCACTAAGTGTACAGAAAAGAGCAAACGTGTCCTAGAGTGGAAACCCCGACTCGGCAAAGGTAGTGTAGGACGGCCCCCAGCTAGGTGGACCGACGACCTCATAAAGGTCTCTGGGTCGGGCTGGATGCGGGAGGCGCAGGACTGAGTTCTGTGGCGCGTGTAGGGAGAGGCCTATGTCTAGCGATAGACTCCAATAAGCTAGTGGATTGATATGATTGATACAGAAAGGAAATACTTCATCCTTTAATGAATGTCAAAATAACCTAAAAATAAGGAGAATTTGGCTGGACGCCATGACGAGAGGTTGAGCTGTCATTTATATATTTTTTACAAATTGATTTTTCGAAGATTTTGTGATGCAGAAGAGATGCAGTTTTGTTTTGCAAGTTCGTCGTCAGTAAATTAATATAAATAAATATGCAAGTGATTGGTGAATAGCTGGTTGCATGCATTGTGGTCCTGCTGTTCCTGTCTCCATTTTACGCGTTCCCGTCAAGTTCTCAAGAAAGACAATGAAAAGTGAAGCATCGGCTTTTTAATGTTATTTTTTATGTTACTTTTATACTTACTTTTACTTATACTGAATGTAATATCTCTCACTTGACACTGGCAAAATATGTAACTATGTTCATGAGGCCATTAATAAATAAATACAATACAACCTAAAAATAAAACATCCTTAATAAAATATAAGGTTATTAGCAAATAGATCCGCTACCGTATTAGCACAGGCAGATTAGCCAAGCGTTGTAGCTTGTATGTCAAAACTCTCGATCTGTGATATTGAGCAAGCGTGAGCCAATGCCTTGCAACTTGTATCTCGACTTACCCGTTCTTGTGCAAAACCTTCAGAGATGTGAAAGAACATAATACTATATAGATAAAGTATAGTATTTAACTTCCTTTGTAGCAGTTTGTGTTGGTTTCCTTGAGAAACTTGTTTTGTAGACGAGAAATGTTTTTTATTATCGCAATAGGTTGATGCTCGGATATACTTAAAAAGCTTGAATTTTATTTATGACTTGCTGACCCGTGCCTACTTCGTTGGGCGGCGGAAAAAACACGTCCCTTTTTTAAACTTATTTCATTACTGCTCCACTTCTATTAGTCATAGCGTGATACTATATAGCCTATGACACTCCCCGATAAATGGACTATTCAACACAGAAAGATTTTTTTAAAACGGTTTATTAGATCCAGACATTACCCCCTACAACGTCACAAACTCACAAACACACAAACTTTACCACTTTATAATATTAGTATACTTAGATTTAAGTTAGGGTAAGGTTGCGACTATTGGACCACTTAATTTTAAACAGACCTGGTATCTAAAATAGAGCGTGAAATAAAACAAAATCTGTAATTATCGGTAACTAACATAATTAAGTTAATTTTATTATGTATTTAGTCACAAAAGAAGAAAATAAAGCTTTGTGATGGTTTCCTTGTTTGAACCACAGTCTCTTTCATCGGACTACTTAGTTGCTATAATTGGACTTAGGGTATTATAGGTGGCTGGTCCATTCAAGGTGCATGTAAAAAAGTTAATGAAGCAAAATATTTTTCTTATCGAATTTCTTTTATTTTCGATAATAAATAGATAGTTACATTAATTAGACGACTCTCATTATATTTCTTTATTTGGAATGCAAAATCACAAAAATATTTTAGGTACGTCAAATCTCTTCTTTAACGTCGGTTTTGGCACTCGAAACATTCTGATCACCTCATTCAATCCAACTTCTTTTTCCCTAAGCTAGTTTCATACTCGCCTCTCTCTCCTCCTCTTTTTGCGATGCTAAAATAAAAAGATTTCTTTTTTAAATACCACACATTATGGAAGTTGCCATGATTGGACCGGTTCAATGAAAGAGCATCGTGTCAGTCCATTGATAGAAACTTACTAACATCCACTGAAATATTTATTTTAAAAAAGGTAGCACGTTACTCAACAAAAATATGCGATAGTATGTATTCTTAATTACTGTACTATACTAGTAAAAAAAAATCACATTAAAATAATTAATATAACAGTACTTACATGCTATTATTTACCACGTAAAAATTATATTCGAAGTCCGAGAAACAAAGCGAAGTACGTCCATCCCTCATGCTGCCTGCTGCGGTACTGGCGGTTGAAGGGCGGTGTGGGGGGTTGTAAAGCTATCGTTTCGATGGAAATATCGGGTTCAAATATGAATAGATCGCGAAATATTGAGGTGGTCCAAACAAAGCACTAGTCCAATGATCGCAACCTTACCCTAATTTTCTTTGTGAGATCACAGATGTATGCGAAAGGAGTATTAGTATAGATTAACAACCTATTTCCTTTCGACACTTCTTCATTTCGATAAAAGCTTTTGTTAAGTGGTTTGTTTTCTGTTCTGTTTTTTTTAAAGTATGGCTCCATCATTTATCGCTGATTCTGCCACGTTAGAGGGGTATGAAAACTACTTAATATTTTTTCAAAGAATTCTTGTAACAAATGGCCGGTTTTTATTGCAATGTGAGTGCAGTGTAAGATATAAGTAGAGTTTCCCGTACTAGGGTTAATGTCAAGGTGACTTTTACAACCATTATCTTAGTCGATTCATAACATCCTGGCCCAGGACTATAATTAGTGGATCGCACAACAACAGCCGCATACCGCGTCGTACGTCACCGTGCAGTTTATGTTCGCTAACAATAACCAATAAAAAAAATTACCAATACCTACACAATATTAGCACAGCGTAGTATGGTAAATAAAAGTAATTTTCAATGAGAAAGGGGAAACACTTCCACACCGTAGGCATAACAGATAGTCCCCTGTGCAGGGCATGCATGGAGGCAGAGGAAACGGTGTCACATGTGCTCCTTGAGTGCACAGATGTCGCTGACACACGAAGAAACACACTAGGAACCCCGAAATCTATCACGGAATGCCTGAACAAAATCAGAAACCTGATACGCTTCTGGAGGGAGTTGAGCTGGCTGGAATGACGAGTGCCCTCAAGTACAATGGTCCACCTCAGGGACTAAGTGCGGAAACCGACCCCCAATAACTTAGAACTTATGAGAAAGGGGATCTTATCGAGTAGTGAGAAAACTAACCTATTACAAGTATAGGCTGTAAGCTTATAATTTCACTAACTGATGCCCGGGGCTTTACCCGTGTTGTATAAGTACCTAATGTTATTCTACACCCTAAACAACCTATAATCAAAATTTAAATAAAATCCATTTAGTAGTTTTTGCGTGAAAGAGTAACAAACATCCATCTATCCATACATCCTCACAAAGTTTCGCATTTATAATATTAAGTAGGGTAGAAGACTTTACATTACAGCAGTACTCGTAGGTACATAATCTGATGTCTCGTCAGGTCGCTGCGTGGTGGCTTGTTAGTTGGATTTAACATTACTATCATCATATCAGCCAAAAGAAGTCCACTGTTGAAAGAAGCGTCCTCCAACTGCTATCACCGCGCACGATCTAAAAATACATTACACAGAACTCAGAGTTTTAGTTTTAGAGTCATCTCGTGACCATGGCTGGTGTAACCTGGCCGAAACGTCGAGTGCCTCAAAGGTAGATAGTTTCAATATTTACCACAATTAATCGTGTTACCCCTATAGTTATTAATAATAAGAACACAGAGTGTCATCATCCTATCCAATACAGAGGCCTATCGTTAACCAAAAGAAAATTAGAAGATGAAAAATCCAAAACAAAAAATAAATTTAATAAAACGTTTTAAAGAGCACTCGTAACCGACGTGCATGTATGACTCGCTTAATGAATGTGGACGAGGCCGATTCTGTTTGCCAGGATCATGACAAGTGGCGTTCTGTCGTCTCTGCCTGCCCTGGCCGGGATAAGGCGTGAGTTTATGTAGGTATGTATGTAAAACGTTATACCAACCCATGTAGCCGGTCTAACGTAAATTTCCTTCGTCTCTGCAGTGGGACATAATTAATTGTAATGTTAAACAGTAGATAAATCTAGTTATCGAGGTTAAATTATTAAGATGTTTGCACGTAATAAAACAAACAACCAATTATTGTGAGATAAGAATGACTGCATTCATGAATTAATTTTGCAGATTTACATTAGTTTAAATGCACGAATATGCATAACGTTTTAAATAGTATCATGTATATCTTGTATATGATTTAACGTTCGATAGAACACTCGAGAGGTCGAGTGGTACATTTTGCTGATCTGGTGTCGTAGGGTAAATAACCATATGAATTATGTTATGTTTTGAATGGTTGTAAAAGTCACCTTGACATTAACCCTAGTACGGGAAACTCTTCATCACACACTGCACACACACTGCAATAAAAACCGCTCATTTGTTACAAGCACTTTTTAAAAAAATATTTTGTATTTTCATACTCCTCCAACATGGCAGAATCATAAACGATAAAGCCATAATTAAAAAAAAAACAGAACAGAAAACAAACCTTACACTTATCAAAAGTTTTATCGCAGCTCTTAAGCACATAATTTTATACTCCGTAGAGCCTCCGCATCCTGTATAGGAAAGTTAGCACAGCTCCTACTTTTACTTCGGACGGCATTTTACTGTCAATGATACCGGTCCTAAGTCAACAAAATTTCACCAGTTCTTCTCTTCCCGTGGATGTTGTAAAAGGTAACTAAATGACATTTGAAAACCATGGTTATTATATTGCCGTGATTTTGTAAAAAAAAAATGGTGTCATTTATACAGAATGAAAACTCGAAACGTGCCCTAACCTCTCCGTCTTATTAGTGCGGTACCTGTAAGCACAGTTCCCCTATAACACTACGGAATTGGGTCTTCTTTCTACAAAGAAACAATATGCTATAACAAGAAAAATGCCTACATAATAAATTATAGCGAGTAACAATATTGATAAAATACTCTTAAAACTTTTAGGCGATTAAATACAGCATAACATTATTTTTAAATTTACTCCTACTTAACTTTATGTCTGCCTTAAAATCAGGTAGAGTATAAAGAATAAGGTCTTGCATTACATAACATAAATCAAATCTTTTACACCTACCTATGTAAATAATACTCCGTGTGGTGACGGAGTAACAATACAGTGTGTCGCCACTCCTTCTCATCCCATGGGTGTCGTAAAAACCGGCTAAGGGACTATCCGTGAATATTATCTTTACGTAATAAAAAGGAGGAAAACTTGAAATTAAACCCTATACCAATCCGTTTGGCCAGCGTGGTATTAGTAGGCCAAGTATCCCTCCGTCACCCCCCGTCCCTGCAGTGGGACATTAATTAGATGTTATGATGATGATAATGTAAATAAATAATTGTAGTACATTTTCTCTAAATTTATTTCAACAGGCTTAAATATCACTTAAATATGTACATAAGTAAATACCAAGATTGAGTAACATTGGTACCGGACCTACAAGTGTTTAATACGACAAATATAAATTAATTGCATACATGCTTTTTAGATTTTAAACGTTCATTGCCAAACAAAGCTGTTATTACAAAACACATTTATTTAACACCAAAAAATTAAGGTTTTTTTATTGGCATTGCAAAATACATTGCGCAATGTCTATTGTATTCTGTTTAATATTTTATTGGATATATTGTTAACCGATGATTTATTAAGCAAGTAGTCTATAAATATCTTGCAAATGTGATCATATCCAAGGTTTGCTATAAGTTACAGAATATTTAAAAAAAAATTAAAGCCCGATTTACACATTGACAGTGTTACGTTACCCCAGCAAAATGTTGTCGAAATTTGTTATTTTTTTTATCAGATTTTTAGTTCGCTAGCTCCTGTAAATGTCTGTGTAGTTTTTGGAATTAGTTCGGCCCTAATTTTTAAGATATAATTCTAACCTGCGTATTCTGAGTCATTCACCTACGGCCATTAGATTAATCAAAGTCTTGTTATCTCTTCTCTCTCGTTATCCAAATTAGATTATTATTCTGTCAAATGAAAGAGTCGCCAGTCAATTTGCAAAAATTTACTTCAGCTAGACAACGCCATCTAGAAAGTATTGAAGTAAACTTTAAATGCTGCACTTAAGGGCGTTTACGTGGCTCACTAGCGCCGCCCATAGAAAAAAAATCATGTTTTACAAATAGGATAAATAATGTAAATTGTTGATAACAAAGTCTTGAAAAAAGACAATAAAGTATTTGTATAACACACTCTCAACACTTTAAATGATTTTCAATTAGTAAAATTTCGCAATCGAAGAAATACGGCCATTTTTGTTTCTATTGCAATATTTATTTAATTGAAAAGCATTTAAAGTGTTGAGAGTGTGTTTTACAAATACTTTATTGCCTTTTCTCAAGACTTTGTTATCGACATTTTACATTATTTATCCTATTTGATTTGAGTTATGATTTTTTTCTATTGGCGGCGCTAGTGAGCCCTATAAACGCTCTTAAAACAAAGTTTTAAGCCTTAGGGTTTAGAAACCATTTTTCAAAAGGAGAAAAGATTCTCTTTACTAGATTTATCGGTAATGATTATTTGACTAACAATATATTTTTGTCTCTAGGACCGAGATAGAAGATAAAAAATGTGTACCATCATCACAAGAAGACGGCGTGTGTCGTAAATGTGGTGGTGACCACCGCGGAGGTCTTATACCCTGCATCTGTCATAAAAACACGTAAGTATCATCTCTATTTTAAACGGTCAATTCTCGTTACATACAATTTAATTCAACTTAATTTTAATTTTATTTTAATTTAATTTTTAATTACTCCAAAAGTGGTATTCTCGTCCTTGACTTGACTTCCTCGTGAATGGCCTCATGTGAAACGTCACATATTTTGCCAGTGTCTTGTCGAGGGGCTCGTAATGTCAATAATCAAGAAGTGTCATGATCCATGCTAATAACCAAATAAATGGTAAACCAAAACAAATCAGAAACAATTGTTCAGGATGATTATTTTAAACAGAATAACATAATTATATACACGAAAATAAATAAATAAGATAACTAAATACAAAATTATTAAGCTAAAAGAAAAAACACAAACTTACATAACTATCTACAATTTAATTTTATTAAACGCTATATATTTACATAAACATAAACATTTCGTTAAAAATAAAGTTAAACGTCAAGTTTGTCAATGGAGAACTGTCACTTTAAAAATGACAAGAATGCCGTTCTAAGCTTAGTTACAGTACGATTACATTACTTTAAAAAGATTTTAGATTATAAATACAAGAATATCTATTGTGTGACAATATGACAACTAAAAGTTAAATTAACTTAATTTTTAACGATTTTAAGGAACGAGAATTGACATGCAGTATTAAAATACAATTCCTAGGCAACTTAAAAAAGAGAAGGTTTGCAGTTCTATTAGAAGAATTGAATCAGAAGCCTTGCACATAACTTCGCCATAATGGTCAGAAAGTCATAGTCATCATAACAACCCATTAATGTCCCACTGCAGGGATGGGCCTCCTCCCGTGACGGAGGAATACTTGGACTACTAATACCACGCTGGCCAGACGAATTGGTATAGGGTATAATTTCAAGTTTTCCTTCTTTTTATTTCGTAAAGATAATATTCACGGATAGCCCCTTAGTCGGTTTTTACGACACCCATGGGATGAGATGGGGTGGTGACATATTGTATGCCTACTCCGTCACCACACGGAGATATTTCTTTAATACTATATTAAAATACAATTCCTAGCCGACTTAAAATTGAGAAGGTTTGCAGTTCTATTGTATTGTTTAAGTTAAGAGCCTTGCACATAACTTCCCCTTAATGGTCACGAAGTCGTGGTCATAATCAGTTATAATAACAAAAATTAAATATCTTAGCTATGGGATATCTCTGGTATAATAGTGTAAAAGAGGGGAGCAAGCACAGAGCCCTTCGAGACTCAGGCTTGGGTTGGATGGGACGAGGGAAGAGTCCCTTCGACTTCGACGTAGAGAACATGATTATTTGATTCTCAATTTACAAGAACGTCACTTAATATGATTTTGTTTGATTGATTTCCAGTCCGGTGAAGTTCGAGTCAGGCGCTTGGTTCCTGAGACAAATGCAGCGCGCGTTCACCGTGATGCCCTGGAGTATTTCCACTGACAAGCTTGAGCAGATTGGTTAGTTGATTACTTTTTCTCTTTTTAGAAAAGTTAACTGCTGCACAATCAAAAAATTACAAAAGTCCTCATCCCTCAGTCCGACATAGGAGTTGATCTAGGGAATGAGGATCCCTGGATCGAGTCGGGACTTATTCAGACATGAAATTAACGGACACAAGTTTTATTAAGCTAAAGATAATCACTTATGGATCTCAGAAACAATTGTTTTGCATGGTGTTCCAAACCACGACTTCATGCAAGGCAACCACTTTCGCAACCATTGTGCTATCGAAGCTGTCAAATTATATAACTACCCAGCCACTTTCTTACTTAAATTTTGATAAAAATGTTTCAGACGAGGAATGCGATGGCTATGAAAATCCTGGCCCCAGTGATCCAAGCCGTGGAGAACTGAAGAAGATCAGAGAGTTCCTTGAGACCATATCGGCTAAGTTAGCTGGTGGACCACTGGAGGGGACTAAGGTGGCACCGCTGTACGACCATCCTGCATGTAAGTACTTACATTCACCACTAGATGGCGTCGCTTAGAGCCTTAGAACCGTTAGAACGAATAGTTCTGATTTATTTTCGCGTAATTGTTTAAAGTTGCTGTAATATAGGATTAATTGAATTCTGTTTTGTTTAAGTATTTAGTTGTCTCTTAATATCATTGTAAATTAAGTAGAAGTATAATAATAAATTAGCCTACTTTTCTTGCGAATTATTTGCTAGCTAATCAATGTAATTCACATTTCATGTAAAAGCTGGTAAAACCTTTATTTTTTTATTTATTTAATGTTAGTTAATATAGTGTATAGTTACGTCATCTGGTTACTAAGTTACAAAATAAAATCATATGAAAAATACGGGCCATTTATCCGTTTGCGTTTATGGTCTTATGCTTCAAAAGGAACTAGATAACTTCCTCACTGCATCATTAAGTAGTCATATTAAATGAACCCATTACTCAGATAATGGCATGTTCGAGCGATTCCACGCCGGACTGCGCAACGCGCTGACTGCACTCGCGACTGCGCTACGAGACGCGCTAATGTCATGTAAGACTGATAATACGGCCAGCGCCATCTATGTTAGCCGGGCTGAAGTTTCACCGATGTCATTTTTGGAAATAAACCCCGATTTACACATCGACAACTTAATTCGCTAAAAGATAGGATGGAGATCTATTTAAATCAACTTAATCAACAACTTACTATTTAACTCGCTACTGTACTTGTCGATGTGTAAATCGGGCTTTAGTGCAGTAGTTGATTAAGTTGATATGAATAGATCTCCATCCTATTTTTGGCGAGTTAAGTTGGCGAGACGCGAGAGAGGGGGCTACTTCGTACTTAACTCGCTACTGTACTTGTCGATGTGTAAATCGGGCTTAAATGGCGGGAGGTTCCTGTATTTTTGCGAACTTCTCTGAAAGCTAACTTCAGCCCGGCCAAGTTAATAGATTGCGCGAACTGTACTATCGCATGTATACTGGGTATGGATTTTTGTTGACAAGTTCAGCTATTCTACTTGCATCTTTTGACTTCTCCTATCTTGGTATCTCATATAAGATCTTGTTTGAAGACAGCACTTTTTTACTCTGTTAAGATAGGTTGTAAAATACATACAAAAAAATAACTAAACTTAAATTGAAAAAGATTTTTTTTTCTACAATCATTGTTTTTCTTTCCTGCACATCAGATTATCTTAATTTTCTTTACGTATAACACGTGTTAATACAGCACGTTTATGTTTTTTTTTTGTGTTTTTGGCACGATGTTTATACCTACTTACAATATATATTTGTGTTGCATGTGTTAATTAAATAAGTAGCATGTTTTGTTACTAAACTCTATGAAGAACTTTAAAAACTCAAATGGAGGAAAGCACGGCACGCTTGTGCCATCAAAAAATTAGAGAATCCAGTTTATTTAAATCAAAAAGAAAAGCTAAAATCAAAAACTTATGAATTATCTTTATCAATCTCGTAAGAAACTATTCACAACGCCTACTTAATATTTCATAGCAATACACAAGCTGACGATTGCCGTGATCAATTAATTCAAACAACTAAATTAGTAAAGAAAGACCTATTTCATTCCCTGTTGCGATTAACAACTGTCTTAAACGAGGTTCCTATCTATTTCATTAAGTCAATAGGAATGCACCGAACCTATGTATTTTTATTACATGGGTAGATCTGGATATTTGTAATACAAATTTACCTAGAACATATTGTAGACTCCAGCTCTTACTAAGTATAATCTAAAACTTATATATACTATATTATAATATATGTAAATGAACAAACTGTTTTGTCATATTCATATTCATTTAATCCTTTGCAAACATAGGTAAGTACATTGGTGGTTAAAGTATATGTAGGTATATAAGTCCTCCATCTTTTGCCATTACATGGGCATGCAAAATAGTGCTTATAAACTAAATAAGTAAGAACAATTGTCACTTTATGAAAGAAAATAAGCTAATTATTTTTTAATAACTCTTTAAGTAATCAATAAGTTCATCATAGTGTAAAGCAAACTACCATTCCCACGTGAAGAATAAAAATAATAAGTACAAAGCTGTTAAGTTTAAAAACAAACTTTTTGCGAGAGATCATTGACCTTTGTACATCCTTCTTTTTATTACCCATATTGGTAGATATAGTCGACAAAAAAATGTAATAACAACATCGAAAACCATTTTTTGTGTAATTAACTAATCATTTATTTCTTATAAATTGATATCTTACGTTAACTACGAGTATACAAAAACGATTATAACTGCGTAAGCAACGCAAAAAACTTAAAATTAAAAGATCAAATAACTTGATGACGAGATGAATACGACGCTTGTCTGATAGTCTATACAGACGCAAAATCTGTTCTTTGCTCAAATTCATTATTCCTTATTCAAATATAAGGCTCACAATTTCCAACTTCTGTAAGTTCACTAGCCCAATATGAGAAAATCAGATAAACTAGGTTCATTACTACACTTCTCCGTGAGGTGATGGAGTAAGAATACAGTATGTCACCACCCCATCTTATCCCATGGATGTCGTAAGAACCGACTAAGGGACTATTATCTTTACAAAATAAAAAGAAGAAAATCTCGAAATTAAACCCTATACCAATCAGTCTGGCCAGCGTGGTATTGGTAGGCCAAGTATCCCTACGTCTCGGTAGGAGGCCCGTCCCTGCAGTGGGACATTATTGTGCTGTTATGATGATGTTTTTGTGCCTGGTCGGGATCGGAAGTACGTTCTGGGTCCTATTGTTAGTTAATTCAACAATTTAGGCACTGTATCGGTCACTTTGGTTCTTCCGTTTATATCACCTAGGCAGGAAACCAAGAAAAACTGTTAATACTTTATTGACAACATATTAAGATTCTAAAGCTTCTTAAATTTAAAATACCATTTTGTTTTTAAAATAACCTAATCTTAAATAATTTATATTTATTCTATTAGGTATGTTGCAGTATTCTCTTCTCTTTGCCTTTTGTATTCTTGAAAAGGAACTTTATATAAACTATAAAAGAGTTCCTTTTCGGCTTGATGTTTTCTTATCTATATATCTATATACTTATAATAAAACTGTAGAGAGATCAATTCTGTACATTGAATATATGTTAAAAATTAATATTGGAGGATGAATGGTGATCGATACTAATGCCAAAAATGCAATCAATAAATTTTTTGTCTGTCTGTCTGTCTGTCTGTCTGTCTGTCTGTCTGTCTGTCTGTATGTGCACGCATGGGTCAAAAACTACTGAAGGCATTTTAACCAAACTTGGTACAATTGTAGTCCATACTCCCGGGCAGGTTATAGGCTGTATAACATAACGCTAAGACACATAGGAGCTGAGCAGTGGCAAAAAATTTGAAGCAAGTCGGTTGAAAAAAAGCGCGTTCGAGCTCTTATCATCGCATACGTTGATCATACGCCAAAAATATGTATTACAAAAATAATGGTCTTCAAACGATGAACAAAAAAGTCCTGAATAGTATATATCTATCTTTTATATATTAGTCACAATAACCTGTTTAATCGTTAGGGTTTTCTTCAAAGTGTATTAAATACATAAATATATTGTAATTTGCATAGACATATCTTTTTCAAACTCCCATATTTCAAAAGTACACTTTAATACCTTATTCATAAAAAAAAAGTTATAGAAATCGGTTTATAAACACACAAGATTTAGATGAAATAAAATTTCCAAATGTCGCCGCGCCAGTATGAGTACGGCAGTACGGTTGATTTTTGTTTAACGTCCGAAACGGCCAACCGGTGCATCTATATAATTTCATTCACATTGACTCTTAATGCGAACGGACGTGGTTCTTATTGACTCTTCTCGGAATAAGCGAGCTTTAGATATTAAAATACATAGATACGAAGTTTTTAGGTATTAAGTTTAAAGTAGGTATCTATCTATACTATAATAAAACAATCGGAATCGGATAAGTAATACTCGAGATATCGCTAGATCTCTTTATTAGAACAGTCCAATACAAATCAGGGGTCATGAAAAATGGATTTGGTTCAATGTTGAATGAATTTAAATTTCGTTTCTTTTGTTCACGAGATGGCGTTACCAGTAGTAATCATAAAATAAATGAGTTTTTAAATAATATATAACTATTTTATTATTAAGTGCTATTAATAAGTTATTCCTTTTAAATGTTAATAAAATTAACCATGAATCGTATGTGTAATATCAATTATTATAAGTCTTCACACTAGCCTTTAAAAATATCAATTTAACGGACACAAAGAACATCCAGACTAAGGACAATAGTTTGTGTATCACAATTGTCCTCCATGGGAATCGAACCCGCGACCTCATGCACGCCAGCCATGTAATGCGACCGCCGCGCCACCGAGGCAGGTAATTCTGCCGCACCATAACGTGGCGTGCAAATGTATTCATTCATAATTAATTAGCGATTATCCGTGTGGTGACGGAGCAAGAATACAATATGTCACCTCCCCATCTCATCTCATGGGTGGCGTAAAACCGACTAAGGGACTATCGGTGAATATTATCTTTACGAAATAAAAATGAAGGAAAACTTGAAATTAAACCCTATACCAATCCGACTGGCCAACGTGGTATTAGTAGGCCAAGTATCCCTCCGTCACGGGAGGAGGCGCGTCCTTGCAGTGAGACATTAATGGGCTGTTATGATGAAAAAAGCGATGTCATTTATTTTAACTTACAAATTTGACAACAGATGGCATTGTGCCTGTGACGTCATTTTCAGTATCGCGGTATTAAGATTTTACTTGAAAGAATGACGTTCGCTCATGTCTTTCAGTATAAGTTTAGACACAGTCTTCATAGATCTGCCTTTGTAAAGATCTGTTTTTGAAAAGGTTTTGGTTCGTTCGTTAATTTTACAATTCGTGTGTAGGTATATCTGTTTGTTATAAGGTTTAAAAACGATTTTTCAGTATTAAATCGAATTGCGAAGTAAGTAACATCCGCCACGCGAACGAAGTCGCGGGCACAGCAGCTAGTAATAAATAACTCTTTAGGCCGGAGGTAGCTTTCATAAATCATCTGCAAAGAAAATCAATAATTATTTAGTAAGAAACGTTTATGTGTGTTGGATTTTCCCAAAGGTATTATTAAATAGACTTTTTGTGAGACATTTTTATAAACATCTACATAATATAAGATCAAACATTGTATTTATTGGATACAAAAAAAAACAAAACTTAAATAATTAAACGGCTTGAACCACGGCTATTTTTAAGGGGCGTTGTTACTCGAGTCCTAAAAGGATTACTTTTTTAAAGTAGGTAAAGAAGAATAAGCGTGAAATCTTAAAAACAATCTAGAATAAGGCATGATAATCTAAGTCATCTAGCTAAATACGTACTTTTATATTTTCTGTTATTCTTCTCTACCCGTTTCTTTTAGTCAAACTGCAAGGTTATGTAGACTATTCTTTTATTTTCTCAATGTTATGTTACAAAATAACAACTTATTGACGTCACTATAACTTAATCTAAGTTTACATATTAAAAGTTTTTCAAACTTTACCGCCGCTTCCAAGGCGCTAGTAGAGAAGAAGCGGCGCGGCGCCGGCGTAACAAACTCTATAGCCGGACTATTGAACATAAACCGCTTTTTCAATTGGAACCAAAACTAAAATAAGTACCTAAACATGGTTTTGTCTTAATTAAGATAAAGACTTAGGTAGATATACCCGTGGGTACATAGTTTTATAAGCTGTTCATTGTGACTTGCACAAAATATCAAAATACGCGTGACTAGAAATATTCGTTATATTTTTCTTGTAATATTGAGGTAGCCAATTTGTCAGTTTATCTTTAGGTATTCTAATCATATTTTTATTTATACTTTTATTTTATTTTTTTGGCGGCGAAAAAAAACGCGTCCGTTTTTTAAACATATTTCATTTCTGCTCCATTCCTATTAGTCATAGCGTTATACTATATAGCCTAATGACACCCCCCGATAAATGGACTATTTAACACAGAAAGAATTTTTAAAATCGCTCCATTAGATCCAGATATTACCCCCTGCAACATCACAAACAAACAAACACACAAACAAAGAAGAATGGGCATTTTTGTATGGAAGCCGTCCCCACCCTTGTAACACTTACACCTATACATTAAATGAAAGCCCTTGAAAAGTGAAGAATTTTACTGTATGAAACTAATCTGTCAGTCATGGGAGAACAGAGTTATTGAGGATAAGAGAATAAAAATAATAAACGATAATATTTCATACTTTATGTTAATATTTACTATATAAGCACGATAAAGTGACAGGCTATCTTACTAGTAAACGGTCTATACATCTAGCTCATCCTACATCATCCAGAAAATCATCCACATCATTTTCCTGACTTTCGAATAGCTAGCTTTGCTAAACTAAACATAGGCTATCTTACTAGTAGACGGACTATACATCTAGCTCATTCTACATCATCCAGAAAATCATCCATAGAATTTTCCTGACTTTCGGATAGCTAGCTTTGCTAAACTAAACATAGGCTATCTTACTAGTAGACGGACTATACATCTAGCTCATTCTACATCATCCAGAAAATCATCTACAGCATTTTCCTGACTTTCGGATAGCTAGCTTTGCTAATATAAACATTTAGAGAACCAATAGGACATGTTCTTTATTCAGCAACCATTGCAGAAATAGTAAACGACAGAATTTATGTTCCTCAGGCTCGGAAACGGCTCGACTCAGACTAACAGGTTGGAATTTTTTTGTCGGGTTTCGGTATTCCGATAACCACGGCGTCTTTCCACTGTTGTGGGAAGACACAATTTGATATTGCGACATTGCAGATGCATGTCAAGGATCAAAAGACGTTCGGGGAATAAATTAATGACTATTTTTGTTATTCTTTCTGAGCCTGGTACCTTTTTAGGGGCGAGAAGTTTATTTAACGGTTCCACTCGGTAGGTGTAACTAACGGTATATCGTCGTTGTCTGCCTTGAGCGGTGACTCCTGGAGAGAAGTTCACCGTTTTACTTCGCTGTTGACAAATATTTGAAATTGGTGTATGTGATTGATATTATATCGTGATTGTTACCCTGAGGAGAACTGCGTATTGGGCCTTGAGGTTCTTGGCCAGGCATTCGGCCTTGTCATCATACTCGAACGCTAGCCTCCTATCAGGCCTACCAAAGGAGGCATAGTAGAGTATACGTCCTTCTTTAATGAACTCGCTTTCTAGCAGGTATACCTGCTAGAAAGCGAGATAAAAAGGTTCGATCTCACTCAATTGCGCATACCATCGTGACTGACAAAACTCATTTATGCGTACTTTAACAGGCCATTGAAGCTGTCTAATTCTAACCCTATTGGACTCGCTGAGGGCCCTGTCGTAGGCACGTGTGGCAGGGATCTTGCGGCTTAACAGATCACGCAGTTCTCCAGGTAATTGCATGCGGAGGTCTTCCAGCATAGCCACTGTCTAAGAGCAATTGTTAATTAATGACACGACCTGTCAGGGCACCGATCGCCGCCTGTAGGGACTACTATCTAGTTGGGCGGAATCGACAGACGCAAGTTTCTCCTCGAGCCTCTTCCAATCAGTGATCACCTTTGTGGGGATATGACCGGAGTCGGTGTCGGGGTGGTAGTATGAATGCATCAGTTTCATGCAATAAATAATAAATAGGTGCGTGGTTTTCATTAATGATTAGCATTAGCTCGTTACTGTTGCATTGGAAGTAGTAGCTGCGTCAGGTCCAGTTATCTTTCTAATATACCCAACTGTGCATACGAACATAGCGCTCGGAATTGACCGGTTAAAGTGGCGGTGGGCAGGGGACATAGCGCGGAGAACCGACAGCCGTTGGGGTTGAAAGGTTCTGGAATGGCGACCGCCTATCAGAAAGCGCAGGGTGGAGAGACCCCTCACACGGTGGTCCCACGACCTAGTTAGGACGGCGGGAAACCGATGGATGAGGATGGCAATGTTTGGAGGAGGCCTATGTTCAGCAGTGGACATCAATTGGCTGATATGATATACGAGTTTCTATATTTATGAAAGCTGTATGTTTTTTATTTGAAAAGCGAAATTCATGGTTTTCTGGATGATGTAGGATGTTCTACATGTATGGTCCCTCTACTAGTAAGATAGCCTTTGACTCTATCGTGCTTACATAGGAAACATTGGCATAAAGTATATAATATTATCGTTCATTATTTTTATTTTCTTCTCCTCAATAACTCTGTTCTCCCATGACTGACAGTTTTGCTGTCATACAATAAAATGCTTCACTTTTCAAGGGCTTTCATTTGATGTATAGCTGAAAGTGTTACAAGGGTGGGGACGTTTTGCCCATTGTTCTTTACCTCTTTATAATATTAGTAAAGATAAAAACCAAATTACTAAACCAATTATGATGAAATTTCTATGTTGTTCTGGACTCGGTTAAAAAGCTTTATCCTCACTCCAAATTCGTGTTCACGTTCCTTCTAACCCTCTCAGGGCGTAGGTACTTTACAAACGACAACGGGCGGCAGAGAATAATATCAAAAAGTAAATGATTTGAATGTACCCAGTAGCAAAACATTTTGCATACAGATATTCTTCATCTCACTTCCAAAATCTAAAACATGAAGCCATGATAAAAGTATAGTTTATTAATAATGAATGAACTATTAAAATAACAATATATTAAGTTTTAACATGCTGCTATTGTTAATGTATTATTAGTCGCTCATCTAATTTAAGCGTAAAGTAACGCTCATTAAAGGCTTTTGTTAAGAAATCATGTATAGTCAAAAACGAAATGGCTTTATCAGTTTTGACAAAAAATTCTATCATTCTATCAAATTCATTAAGACCGTTATTTAATGTTTATGCGTGAGCTTGCCGTCATTGGTTGACCGTAATCAAAACTATGCTTAGATTAAAAGTGCAATCTATTTTAAACTTTCACTTCAACGCAATAAATAATAAAATCTACTAACACAATACAAATGTCACTATATTAAACTGTAGAGTTTGTATATGAAAAACCATGAAAAACCATTAAATAATTTAAAACTAAAGTCAACTTGTTACTTGTGACATTACAAGCTTGTCATTTCAGAAAAACTGAAAATGTAGAATTTAAATATTGGCTGGTAAGCCACCCAATTATTTGCACCTTAAGAGTGGACTTCGTGTCAGACTTAAATATAAAATATCATAAAATGATAAAATACTTTAATCTTTGCTTAAACTTGCGCCGATTACACTACCCTACATGTAGGGTAGTGTAATCGGCGCTTTAATAAATATTATATAAAAGGATTCTGATAAAATTGTTGCTATGTTGACACATGAAATAAATAAAATATGATAAAAATATTAAATAAATAATATCTGAACTTGAATAATCTATAGGTAGTGTTTTCTTTCTTTTTACTCACTTTTAACTCTTAAGTGCCAATAATTGTAGGACTTCTAACGATTAGGTGGTTTACCCTAATTTGTTTTATATTATAAAATTACGTAAACTTTAAATTGAAATATGCGCCAATGACGTCATACAAGAAATGATAGGGATGGACATAGAAGGAAAAAAGAGATAAATTCATTAGATTATAACGTTTTACCGAAAATATGCTCTAGTAACAGTCAATAACGTTGACTTTACTATTTGTTTTTATAAATACCTAACGACTATTTGCTAATACAAGAGAACTGATATGTCAAAGTAGCGTCATGATTTAGCTGATATTTTGTTGTGCGATATTGAACCTAATAGTTTTATGACATGCAACTAACATTAGCTCTAGAGGTGATAAAGCCATTTAGTTTTCGACCATACATGCATGTACTTAGTTTATAATATTCTTTTGTTTATATCTTTTATGTCATTGACCTTCTTTATTTTGCGATCATTATAATGGTTGGAGTCCTTTGAACTTGTCACTGTAAAGGAGAATGACCAAAAATGTATGGAGCTTGGTCCAAATATCCACCACTAACGAGACCTATGTAACATAATAGTCTTCTAAATACTGAGTCATTTTATCTAGACCGCAACCAAAAATATGCTGTCTGTTAAAAGTTATGACTGAATGAAAAGTCATACTTTTTACCTTTTTATGCAAAAAATATAGTGAATATCATTCTGTCCCTTGGATAATTTGAACTAATCTACGCATGGCGAGTCATGCCGCTTAGTGTCCCATGTTAGGTTCTCGCTGAAACAGACTTCGGTCGAAGGCCCCGAAGAAAGAAAACACAAGAATTCTGCACAATATTTTTTTTATTTGTGTTACAGCTTAATATAAAACTCACGCGATTAAAAATGAACATTATTTATGTCAGCCTTCATCAACAATGATATTGTTTAGATTAGCAGCTGGAAGCCTAATCGTGGGTTGGTGTCTTGCCCACCCAAAGTACCAAACAATTACCATTACATGGGCACAGCATCCCACAGTTCACATGCCAGATAAACATGAACAATAATAGTTAGAAATTGTTTCTCGACCGTGCATCATTACATACGTAAAATATGGTTGCGCTGGCGCTATTTGCTAAGTGCGAAAGAGATAAAATATTCTGTGATCTCCAGCTGGTGTTATCGATGAATCATCATTATTGGGGCATACAGAGTAGCTACTTGTGCACAATTACAATGGATTTAAATAAATAGTCAAGTAAAACAAAATTAAAATATTGATATTTTTCATATAGTCGTAACTTTTTACTGACAGCATATTTTTTTTTTGGTGTGATACTGAAAAATACTCTCTATTAAGTGGACTATAAGTCAACATAGGTCTCATTAGTGGTGGACATTTGGACCACTATTGGTCATTCTCCTTTAACCGGCATAAAGTTGTTACAAATGGTTGGTGAAAAGCGTGGGCAGCGGATGACTGTGGATCCGCAAACGTCTGTTAAAGCTATCTTCAAGGCGGACAAGTGAGATGGTCTCTACCATTTAAAAATTTAAAAATTAAGAGAGATTATTGCGTATAGTACATATTATTCTATTACAAGTGTTGTAATAAAGTTTAGATAGTTAGAAAGAAAGAAAGAAATATTTTTTTTATTTGACACTATACCTACATTAGGTACACACAAAAGCAATTAAAAATAGAGAAAAGGTTTTACATTAAATTATCTTTTTAAAAGTCGGCGCCGTTGTATTTGTGCTTCTACGCTTTCCCAATCCATTGTCTTGAATATTGTTAACTAATTGCCAATTATCTTACGTTCTATTAATAACGAGAAAATAACATCAGTTCTCCGTGTGGTGACGGAGTAAGAATACAATATGTCACCACCCCATCTCATACCATGGGTGTCGTAAAAAATCGACTAAGGGACTATCCGTGAATATTATCTTTACGAAATAAAAAGAAGGAAAACTTGAAATTAAACCATATACCAATCCGTCTGGCCAGCTTGGTATTAGTAGGCAAAGTATCCCTCCGTCATAGGAGGAGGCCCATCCGTGCAGTGGGACATTAATGGGCTGTTATGATGAACATCAGTGAGTAAATGATTTAATGCCGTCACCATTCCAAAACCTTTCAACCAACGACTATTGGTTCTGCCTATGTACTTACTACCTGCCTGGCTACAGCATCTTCAGTGACGCTGTGACGAGATCTATCAGTGGTCCTTATTTCTACTGATAATACCTATCCAGCGTAACATAAGGGTTACGCTAAAATAACTTTATTTAGACTAAAAAGTGTTCAATATTATTTTTAAAATGTTACTGTGATAGCACACCATGTTAATAAATAAAATATCTAATATTATTAATCTATACTAATATTATAAAGAGGTAAAGTTTGTGTGTTTGCAACGTTGTTGGGGGTAATCTCTGGATGTACTGAACCGATTTTAAAAATTATTTGTGTTCAATAGTCCGTTTATCGGTGAGTGTCATAGGCTATAATAATATAGTATCACGCTATGACTAATAGGAGTAGAGCAGTAATGAAATATGTTTAAAAAAGTGACGCGTTTTTTTCGCCGCCCAACTAAGTGGGCTCGGGTCAGCTAAAATGATCTTATAAGTTAACAAAGAACAAATAAGTTGTATGATTACATAATAATACATTATTACATTATAATTATAAGTATTGTGTACTTGGCCCAGTTAATTAAATAATACAATGAATTATCGCGTGTTAGCAGTAAGTTTCACTGTATTTACTATAATAATGCTTACATGGCGCGGGCATCATCTTCATTCATTAAAGAGGGTATAATTATTTTGACAATTAAAGACGCATGGGTTTATTGACATTCAGCATTTACTTAACGCTAGCATAGTGACGACCTCTGTGGCGCAGTCGGTATATTACATGGCTGCTACGCAGAAGTCTCGGGTTCGATTCCCGCTCAATGCTAATCTTTGTGTGAACATGAACATGATTGTTTGCATTGGTCTAAGTGTTTTCTATATGTAATATGTATGTATTTACAAAAAAAAAGTATTTAAGTATGTTTATCCGTTGTCTAGTACCCATAGCACAAGCTTTGCTTAGTTTGGGACTATGTGGCGATGTGTAAATGTGTGAGGAAGTGTACGCACTGTAACTGCAATTTATTTATTGCAGTTACAGTGCGTGGCTGGTACGAAAATGTATTGGGTTCGAGCCCCGCTCAATGCAAATCTTTGTGTATGAACGTGAATATATGTATGATACTACTTAAAATAATATCGTAGAGAAAATTAAAATCTAATAACCAACTTAACAAACCAAAAATCAAAACACTGCAGAATTTCTTGGCATTTATGTAAAACTAGCTGCTGTGCCCGCGACTTCGTTCGCGTGGCGGATGTTACTTACTTCGCAATTCGATTTAATACTGAAAAATCGTTTTTTAAACCTTATAACAAACAGATATACCTACACACGAATTGTAAAATTAACGAACGAACCAAAACCTTTTCAAAAACAGATCTTTACAAAGACAGATATATGAAGACTGTGTCTAAACTTATACTGAAAGACATGAGCGAACGTCATTCTTTCAAGTAAAATCTTAATACCGCGATACTGAAAATGACGTCACAGGCACAATGCCATCTGTTGTCAAATTTGTAAGTTAAAATAAATGACATCGCTTTTTTCATCATAACAGCCCATTAATGTCCCACTGCAAGGACGCGCCTCCTCCCGTGACGGAGGGATACTTGGCCTACTAATACCACGTTGGCCAGTCGGATTGGTATAGGGTTTAATTTCAAGTTTTCCTTCATTTTTATTTCGTAAAGATAATATTCACCGATAGTCCCTTAGTCGGTTTTACAGGTGGCCCCATGGGATGAGATGGGGAGGTGACATATTGTATTCTTGCTCCGTCACCACACGGATAATCGCTAATTAATTATGAATGAATACATTTGCACGCCACGTTATGGTGCGGCAGAATTACCTGCCTCGGTGGCGCGGCGGTCGCATTACATGGCTGGCGTGCATGAGGTCGCGGGTTCGATTCCCATGGAGGACAATTGTGATACACAAACTATTGTCCTTAGTCTGGATGTTCTTTGTGTCCGTTAAATTGATATTTTTAAAGGCTAGTGTGAAGACTTATAATTGATATTACACATACGATTCATGGTTAATTTTATTAACATTTAAAAGGAATAACTTATTAATAGCACTTAATAATAAAATAGTTATATATTATTTAAAAACTCATTTATTTTATGATTACTACTGGTAACGCCATCTCGTGAACAAAAGAAACGAAATTTAAATTCATTCAACATTGAACCAAATCCATTTTTCATGACCCCTGATTTGTATTGGACTGTTCTAATAAAGAGATCTAGCGATATCTCGAGTATTACTTATCCGATTCCGATTGTTTTATTATAGTATAGATAGATACCTACTTTAAACTTAATACCTAAAAACTACGTATCTATGTATTTTAATATCTAAAGCGCGCTTATTCCGAGAAGAGTCAATAAGATCCACGTCCGTTCGCATTAAGAGTCAATGTGAATGAAATTATATAGATGCACCGGTTGGCCGTTTCAGACGTTAAACAAAAATCAACCGTACAGCCGTACTCATACTGGCGCGGCGACATTTGGAAATTTTCTTTCATCTAAATCTTGTGTGTTTATAAACCGATTTCTATAATTTTTTTTTTATGAATAAGGTATTAAAGTGTACTTTTGAAATATGGGAGTTTGAAAAAGATATGTCTATGCAAATTACAATATATTTATGTACCTATTTAATACACTTTGAAGAAAACCCTAACGATTAAACAGGTTATTGTGGCTAATATATAAAAGATAGATATATACTATTCAGGACTTTTTTGTTCATCGTTTGAAGACCATTATTTTTGTAATACATCTTTTTGGCGTATGATCAACGTATGCGATGATAAGAGCTCGAACGCGCTTTTTTTCAACCGACTTGCTTCAAATTTTTCGTCATTGCTCAGCTCCTATGTGTCTTAGCGTTATGTTATACAGCCTATAACCTGCCCGGGAGTATGGACTACAATTGTACTAAGTTTGGTTAAAATGCCTTCAGTAGTTTTTGACCCATGCGTGCACATACAGACAGACAGACAGACAGACAGACAGACAGACAGACAAAAAATTTATTGATTGCATTTTTGGCATTAGTATCGATCACCATTCATCCTCCAATATTAATTTTTAACATATATTCAATGTACAGAATTGATCTCTCTACAGTTTTATTATAAGTATAGATAGGAAATAAAAAAAGTACATGGGGTCTAGTGCACTCATAAGTCACAAAGCAATCTGATGGAGCATGCGAAACAAGCGAGGTCGGGAAGCATTCTTTACTACCTAGTTTGTTTTGTTCATTTTATAACTGCTTGCTTAGAAAACGTACGGGTAATAAACTTCGACCGTGAACCATAGCATGCACTTGCATTCCTGCTTTTTATACCATCTTTATACCCTTTTGCAGCCTTGACGACCTCTGTGGCGTAGTGGTTATATAACATGACTGCTACGCAGAGGTCTCGGTTTCGATTCTCGCTCAATGCAAATCTTTGTGTGCATGAACATGATTGTTTGCATTGGTCCGGGTGTTTTCTATGGATAATATGTATGTATTTACAAAAAAAAAGGTATTTAAGTATGTTTATCCGTTGTCTAGTACTCCTAGTACAACCTTTGCTTAGTTTGGGACTAGATGGCGTTGTGTGAATGTGTGAGGAATATTTATTTTATTTTATTTATTTAAATTGTTTTACTAGGTATCTCTTTATTATCCCACTGCAGAAAGGAGATGGCTTCCAATATCTAAACACACTTAATGTTAAAAAATATGATTCAAATTATTTTGTTACCTAAGTACTTGCAATGCTTGCTTACAACAAAAAATCTAAAGTCATTATGAAAAGGCAGTTAGTGGGCAATGGTTTTAAACCTTTCACACCTTGACTTTCCATGATCTTTAAAAAAATACTTCTATGAGCAGTGTTTTTCATAAAATTTGAATAAATTCAACTCAAACTAAAGAAATTGTTATTTTTTCTTAACTGTGAGTGATTTGTTTATTAATAAATACTAGGTAATGTATGTTTGCAAGTTTTGTTACTTCATTTTCTTACACTAATGTATTCATCAGCAGTCGAAGGGAAATCTTGTTGTTTCTTACAAACAGTCAGAAACCGTATAATTAATTTCGAATTATGTAAAATAAGTAATGTTTGTTTTGAATTGGTGTATTGATTTTTAAAGAATAAACTTTTAAATACAATTTACTACTTATCTGCTAGCTTTAAATTAATAAAAATAGTTGCAAAAAAAAACATTATTAAAAATTTACCCCCTTACCTACTATTAAACGCCTCTTAATTTTAATCGCTGATTAGCAAGATTTTCATTAGTAAATCCAACCTTATACCAAACAAAACCGTAAGAATTTAAGCTAATCAATTGACTAAAATTTAAGAGGTGTTTATGAGTAAGGGGGATAATTGCAAAATAAGCACAGCCTGCCCTGCCCGAAAATTTTTTAATAAAAATATAGTAATTTTATATACTCATCAATAATCATTGGCATACAATTTAATTGTAAGTAGGTATATGGCATTTCGGCACATGTTACAAATGGTCGTGGTATCAAACTTACATTTTATTTAAATAATGACCAGATTCTTTTCTTGTAATATTCCTAAGAGAGCACAACAAAAAAATAATTAAAAAAATAAATAAAGGCAAAACATACGTCCTTATTTACATACACAATTTATCTCTTTTTTGTCCTCCAGTGCATCCAATCATCCATAAAAAACCGAAGTACAATTCCTGACACCAAGCTTGCCTATGGTTTAATATACAGACTTTTTATTACCTCCACCAGACCGTGAGACCGCGAAATAAAAAAGAAAAAAAAATGGCCGACGTTCGATGTAGTTATTGTTACCATGCATGCTTCTGCGATTACTTAAGCAGGTTTTTTGTACTTCAATATTGTTCATAATATGAAGCTAGATGTTGAAGGCTAAATATGATTATAGGTACTGTAAATGGACCTTAGTTAAGCGTGAATTTTAATGTCAGTCGAATGTCCCACGACAAAAATGGACTTCTTACAGTAATGTTTGGATTATTATGGCCTTGGTGTTGTTTTAGACACCAGCTTAGCTATTCAGGCTATGATGTTAAGCCGCAAAAAGAAATTGATTAAGAATATGGAAAACGCTATTAGCAAGTCGTTAATCGAACTTTATTGAGAAACAACATAACTAACAATTAGTAATAACTTCTTAATTAAGTAGGTAATCTTAATCAGGAAACTCGACACTCGATTAAAAGATGAAACCTAAACATGCGGATCAGATAATATTAATTGATGTTACAAATAAAAATAAAATACTTTCACAAAAACATAAATACATGAGAGAATGTAAACACAATGAGCTATGTGTGAGATTAAATTTCTTTTTAATGATATCTAATTAATTATAATTATTATTGTATTACTTAATTATCATAGGTACTTTAATTATCTTGTTATTGATAATTTCATCTTTACACTAAATTACTTAAATACTTATCTTTTTTTCTTTGAAAACTGAGAGCTGCTGCTGTCAGACTCACGGGTATGTTGGACTCAAACCGACTAAAATCATAATAGTGTGACGCTTCCCATCATCATCATAACAGCCCATTAATGTCCCACTGCAAGGACGGGCGTCCTGCCGTGACGGAGGAATACTTTATGCTTCCCAGCATATCACTAGGTAAACTCTAGAAATGATAACCCTAAAGTCCAAATTACTTACTTAAATAAATTATTGATAAAAAAATATTTAGTTTTAACTTACATTTGACGACCTCGGTGGCGCGACGGTAGCGCAAGCGGCTGCCGTGTAAGAGGTTGTGGGTTCGATCCCCACGCAGGACAATAATTTGTGAGATCCACAAATTATTGTCCTGGTCTGGGTGTTTTTGTGTCCGTTTATTGATGTTTGTAAAAGGTCCCCGCGACACAGGGCATGATCCCTAGTGCGGGAGTTGTCTTTTATAAGAAATAAGAAAAAAAACTTAGTAAGTTATGGTGTCAGTTTACGATCCATTGAGTAGCCATAAGCAAAGCGAAAACCTTCAAAAACCTTCAAAAGGGGCAAAAAGGTTCTTCAATGGGCCTATAGTTTTAATAGGAGACAATTTCAATGGAATTTACTTTACCTTACTCATTGTTACTTATTATATACTCATTAACAATGGCGCGTATTAGTTATAGAAAGCAACAAACAATAAACCATTCATTGTTGTTTAGTTTTGTAAATAAATAACTGATAAGAATAATATACAATTATAATTATATTTACAAATAAACTGTCCGTGTATAGACGGAATTCAATGATCTCATTCAATAACTATCGTAAAACTCGGCTAATGGAAATATCATAGATGTTAACTATCTCTGTCTGGCCAGACAGTCTGACTGCATTGGGACATCATTTTTTTTTTTTTTTTTTTTTTTTAACACCACGAATGACGCCGCCTGGGCAGAACTCGCCCAGACTACCTCCGGTCTATACTTGGGAGGGGGTGGAAAACTCTCATGAGTACACCGAGGGAGGCCCTATGTCCCTGCGGGTTATGCCGAGACTCATACCGGCTAAAAACCACCAGACCTACTGCTCTGTTGCCCTATGGGCTGCTAAGCGAATCGGAACGTCCCCCCCAGACTGGGGTCCGGGGAAGCGTTTCTTAGATAAGCGTCGCCCCATTGAAGGGACGCCCACTTGATTTTCCCTAAGAGAATCCTACTTAGAGAGTCATGATTGAGCGCGCACTGCGTTCAGGTCATGTATAAACTAACAGAGATCTTAGGGGGGACCTACGGGATCTGAGCTTTGACAAGCCTTTCCAGATCGGAGGACAGTGTGTCCGGTGAGTCCAGTAGGACATTTCGAGGCCTTCGTATGACGTGAGGAGTGGTGGGGTTAGGGAGAGCGGGGGTGTAGGCCACCGCCTCCCTAATGAGGTGATTTGTGTGCTCCTCTGCAGATTTGAAGAATCTATCAGAGGCCTGTTTTATGAATGTCTGTATAGTGGGCATTCCGATGTCCCGGTGCAGGTCCGCGTTGCGAACATACCACGGTGCGTCGGCCGCCCGGCGTATGAATATGTTTTGTACTGTCTGGAGCTTCTCCATAAGGATTGGGCTCGCGTGTGCGAATACAGGTGATGCGTATGTGAGTACTGGGCGTATGCAAACCTTGAAGATAGTTCGCTTGTTTCGTAGTGACATTCTACTGTGCCTGCCAACCATGTGGTGTAGCCGGCCGAGATATGAGCGTGCGTTCCTGGTCACTCGCCGTATGTGCGGCCTGAACGAGAGGGTTTCGTCCAGTGTGACTCCAAGATACTTGACTTCGCGCCGCCAGGGTATACGTGAACCTAGCAGTCGCGGGGGGTCGTCGGGCCTACGTAATAGTGAATTCCGCCGTTTCACATCGAAGCGAACCGCAGCGCTCTTGTCTGCATTCACATCTATGCGCCACTTGCGAAACCACGCGCCCAATCTGTTGATAGATGGTTGAAGCTTACGCACCGCCGCTGCAATAGTAACACTATTACAGTACAAGGCGGTGTCGTCTGCGAATAACGACATCTGTACCCCGCTTCTGAGCGAAGGTACTGGTATATCATTTGTGTATGATATGTATAAGAGGGGGGACAGGGGGGAGCCCTGAGGTACGCCGGCCGTGATAGACCGAGATGTCGATAGGGTACCTTCGTGCCTGAAACGGAAGGTCCTACCGCTAAGGAAGGAGGTAATTAATCGAACCATCCGATCGGGCAGGCCTAACAAGTATAACTTGTATACCAGCCCGTCGTGCCAGACCTTGTCAAAGGCCTTGGCGACATCAAAAAAGACTGCCACTGTCTTCCTCCTTTTGGGGTAGAATCCGTCTAGTGTGTATTCCACTATACGGTGTACCTGTTGAGTACATGAGTGGGCGGGTCGGAAGCCGAATTGATGGGGGATAGCTATGCCGCTGTCGAACAGATGATCTCTCAAACGAGATTGCATCGTTCGCTCGAATAGCTTGCCCATTGCCTTGAGTAGGCTAATTGGTCTGTGGCTACTAGGGACGTTGAGGGGTTTACCAGGCTTTGGTATGCCTATTACGATAGCCTCTTTCCACGCAGTGGGAAAGTGACATAGATCGTAACAAGCGTTGAAGATGACTGTGAGAACGGTTAGCACTTGGATGGGAAAGTGCTTGAGCGTCTTGTTAGTAATGCCATCGGAACCCGCGGCCTTTCTAACCTGTAGCTTCTTGACGTGCGAAACAAGTTCGTCCGTCGTAACCGTTATGGGAGGGGCCGTGAGAGGAAGAGAGTTCCTGTTACGGAGTTCTTTCTCTACTGACCGGAGATGCGCTGGGTCGCATGGTTGTTTAGAGGGGGAGCACTGATCAGAGATGCTGTCAGCGAAACATTCGGCTTTTTCCTCGTCTTCGAAGGCTATAGTGCCATCTGGACGAGATAAGGGAGGGATTGTTTGCACTACGTCACTACGAAGGGCTTTCGCCACTTTGTAAAACGCTTGGTGCGACGGAGTTATGTCTTGCATGAGATTGCCCCATTTAGCGTTCCTCAGGTCTGAGAGTTTGGATCTAACCAGCCTCTGCAGATAGTTCGCGTCGGCTCGGTTAGAGGGAGTGGGGTAACGTGCAGCCCTTCTAAGCGCTGCGTTCTTAGCCTTTATCGTGTTTCGGATATCCGCCGGCAGCTGTGCCCGCCTAGGCAGGTTGACTACCTTCGTATTATCTTCCACAGACTTGGTGACTAAGCGTGTGAATGAATTTACTGCTTCGTCGATCTTCTCCCCGCTATCCAGCGAGTCAGGAGAGAAAGCAAAAGGAGAGTCGGGCTCGTCAATCGCAGAGGCGAGAGACCTAGTGACCTTATCCCAGTTAACAAAAGACTTGGTGGGAGGGGCTGACGGTTCGAGCGGGCCTAATACTATGTGTACAGGTCGGTGGTCTGAGCCCAGGTCGTGTAGGGTTTCTACAGACCTTAAAGGTAGATAAACACCTTTCGTCATAGCAAAGTCTAAGACGTCAGGTGCGTAAGCGTTAGCGCTAGGATCATAACAGCCAATTAATGTCCCACTGCAGGGACGGGCCTCCTCCCGTGACGGAGGAATACTTGGCCTACTAATACCACGCTGACCAGACGGATTGGTATAGGGTTTAATTTCAAGTTTTCCTTCGTAAAGATAATATTTACTGTTAGTCCCTTAGTCGGCATTGGAACATGAATGGGCTGAATTGAATATTGATGTTGCATGAAGTTTAATATTTAATATTTAAACTTTTTTTAAAGATATTCGTAGACCACACAGTAGAAACGTGAAAGTAATTGACGCAATTGACATTCAGACTTAAAAAATTCATTTTTTTTGTAAATCATAATAATATATTTTTTTTAAATCTTATTTATTTAAATTTCCGGCTTTCATAAAAACAATTGTTTTGCGTATAATTCTGATCCGCGACTCCGTAGTAGGCGCCAGCCGCATCCACAATATGTAGTTAATATTTAGTTATGTATATCTAGTTTTGTTTTTTTAGTCACGTTATATGATTGGTGTAATCTAAGTTAATATTATTAACACTCATAGGTCATAGATATATGTTTGTTCCTGTATGTAAACAAACTGATTAGTTGACCTAAGTTGCGATTTATGTAGAAAAATTATGTTGGTTAATCTACCTGTTTTTCTATTACTCGCATGTTTAAGACTATGGAAAGCATACTTCGGGTCGAATCCAAGATAATTATTATTTAAGATGGGATATACAAGAGTGACTCTATTTCTAAATATAACTACTTATATGCAGTTACAGTTCCTGCCAGGTGCAACTATATTAACAATATATAGGGATAAACATCTCTTTGAGTAGAAAGGAATTGACAAACGTAGAGTTGGGCGCTAACCATCCCGAGGGACTGAAAGAAAGAAAGAAAGAAAAATTAGTTTATTCACGTAAGATATAAAAATACCGCGTGTGAAGGTCGTTTTATAGTGATCACATAATATGCTCTTTTTTGTCATCCATAAAAAACCGAAGTACAATTCCTGACACCAAGCTTGCCTATGGTTTAATATACAGACTTTTTATTACCTCGTCGTTTTATAGTGATCACATAATATGCTCGTCTAACTTAACGGCTAAGTTTACTGAGGGTTCGGAACACGACCATGTCAGAGAAGACACCCACAAGAAACTCTGCTGGGTTCCTATCGCTCTTTTGGTGATCACTTCACAAATATTATTTTATTTAGTAAACAGGACAATTCAGATCCAAGCATTTTTATCGTTTAAGTAATCCTTTACACTATAATATGATTTCGATATTAACTTATGTTTAATAAAAGATTTAAATTTATTAACTGAAAATTCTTTAACTTCCTTAAGGAGCTTATTATAAAAACGAATACCATTACCAGCGAAAGAATTACTTGTTTTATGAAGCCTAGTGTGGAGAACAGCAAGTTTATTTTTATTTCTAGTGTTAACATTATGTATATCACTCATTTTTTTATATTTGTTAATATTTTTGTGTACGTACATTAAATTATCAAATATATACTGGCAATGCACAGTCATAATCTTAATTATTTTAAATTTATCTCTAAAGAGACTCTCTTGGGCCCATATTATATATACAACGTATCGCTCTTTTTTGCAAAACAAATATTGTGTTAATATCAGCCGCACTACCCCACAACAGAATACCATACGACATTATGCTATGAAAATAACTAAAATAAACTAGCCTAGCTGTGTTTATATCTGTTAACTGACGTATTTTTTTTACTGCGTATGCTGCTGAAGAAAGCCTACCTGACAATTTTTCAATATGGGGGCCCCATTGTAATTTATTGTTTAAAGTAATGCCTAGGAATACTGTAGTGTTAATTATTTCCAGTTCCTCATCATTGATTTTAACTATTGGTTTTATATCAAGAACGTTTGGCATGGTAAATTTTATGCATTTTGTCTTTGTTTTATTTAGAGACAAATTATTTGAACTTAACCAATATACTATTTCCAAAAGAGAATTATTTATGTAGTCTACCGCAGGTTGTCGTCTATTAATTTTAAAAATAAAGGATGTATCATCAGCAAACAAAATTATCTCGGGGTTCTTTTTAACTAAATTTGGCAAATCGTTTATATATATAAGAAATAGAAATGGTCCTAGTATTGAGCCTTGTGGTACCCCCATTTTAACAACTGATACGGGCGAACGCTTACCATTTACATCTACTTTTTGTACTCTATCGCTTAAATATGATTTCATTATACCTAAAGCAGAATCTCTAACACCATAGTGACCTAGTTTCCTTAGTAAAGTCTCGTGATCGACACAATCAAATGCTTTGGATAAATTGCAAAAAACGCCAAAAGCATCCTGTGACTCCTCCCAAGCCTCAAATATGTGTTCTACTAAATTAACTCCGGCATCGGTAGTTGAACGACCACGTGTAAATCCGAATTGTCTATCGTGAAGCAAAACCTTCTTATTAAAGTGACTAATTAATTAATTAAGAATTAGTTTTTCAAATATCTTACTAAACGCAGGCAACACAGATATTGGTCTAAAGTTTGAAGGATCTAAATTACTACCTGATTTGAAAAGAGGTGTTATTTTAATTGGTTTCATAAGGTCTGGGAATATACCTAGGTCTATACTGTTATTAAAAATAAAAGCGAATTCCGGTGCAATGATGTCTATAACTGTTTTTAAAATGCTAACAGAGATTCCCCATAGATCAGCTGTTTTCTTAACATTTAGAGAATTAAAAGTTTTAATAATGTCAAGTGGGCTAACATGACTAAATTTAAATGTTTCGTTACAATGTGGTACATTTTCTTTTAAGAGAGTGATAGCCGCATGGGGTGAGGAGTTCAAAGATTTGGTAATATCTATAGAAATATTGGTGAAATATGTTTCAAATGTATTCGCTATATCTAAATCAGAATCTATAATATTATCTTCAACTTTTAATTTTAGGTCTTTGTGTTGTTGATTTTTTCGACCTGTTTCCTCATTTATAATATTCCAAGTATTCTTAGTAGTAGACTTCGTAGACTAACGACCGTAGAAGGATAGGCAATATTTATTGGATGAGACAGGCGTAGGGCCGGATAGGGTGGCTTGAACTTGGTGAGGTCTATATCCAGCAGTAGACCACTCATTTCTGAGAGAAGAAGAGATAGCTCTGATAATCATATGGTTACAGTTTTCTGCCATGAAAATCAGTCGACACCTGTTGTAGTATGTAAGGATAGCCGTCCTTGTGTGAAGGTTGATTGATAACAGTCACATAGTAAACTATGGGCGCGATAAGAGAAACCTTACACCCATACGTAATCATATGTGTAACACATATTGTTCTATGTAAGTACTATGAAACTAACGTTTACATTGAAAAGATTCTGACATTGAATAACAACTATAGTAAGATTTTCTTGATGAATGTTCGGAAGTATGTGCAGAAATATGTACAAATCACGAGTCAAATTCTTCTGATTTGACATAGTCTCGTTTTCTTTGTCACCTTCCAAACAATTCCTATTCTGTACCATGCTCGTACTGTACGTTTTCGTGTCGTTAAGAAACTGGTAGTTTATAATATCAGTCTTTAACCCTTTCACAGTGCCGCCAGCAGACACAATAGTAAAACAATGCACTTGTACCACAAATGGTACACTGCACTGGGAACGTGTTAATATAACCATTGCAAAAAAAAGGCTTCCTCCTCCCGTAAAAAAAATAGCCTTCTGATACGACTCTAACCAAATGATATACTTTTGTAAAATTTTTCCTTTTCTTTTTCTTCAACTGCACTATCTGGACATTTTTCCTTTATTTGCCTTCTACGAAAGCCTCGGGAGGTAGTGATTCTATATGTTTTTGCTTCGGCGTCTCATGGCACAATAGTAGCATAAGTATTACCAAATTAAACTTACTACATTATAAGGCATTTAAATATATGATTATGATATCCTACTTGTTAGTTATTGTTGCGTGTATTTACGTCATATTAAATAA
Organism: Schrankia costaestrigalis; assembly: GCA_905475405.1. NCBI lineage: Eukaryota > Metazoa > Arthropoda > Insecta > Lepidoptera > Erebidae > Schrankia > Schrankia costaestrigalis. The sequence continues at coordinate 1,885,932 of FR997827.1, forward strand.
ATAATAGTTTTACTTAACATGATTAATTAATATTTTAATAATTAGGTACATATTTAAATTACCGTTACGTAAAGCTGAATTAATAAAAATAAGAGTTTTAAGTTAACTTTTTTAACATAACAAAAAAATAATAATATTTTTAAATGAAAAACAAAAAATGGTGTTGTAGAACTACAAATACAATTTTGGAGCTTAGAGCCGACTTTCGCAATTTGCCGACTTCTACAATATTCAATGTATGTACCTAATAGCGGAGTCCCAACATTTACGTAAATCGTAACGTCATCCTAAACTTCGGGTACGTGAACCCACATCTTCGTACTCAACAGTTAAGTAGTGTGGTTAACTACCATCAAGCCAATCATTGTAATAAAATATTTGTTTAATCGTCAGCTGTTTATCAACCATGTAAGTAAATGACCGTGACCTTCTACCGACTCTACAGATTAAAGTCCTACTTATACACAATAGTCGGGCACTTTAGTCGATCGTAATAAGGCTCATTTTCCAAAGTAAATAAATAGCTTGACAAATAAATACCTTTAATATAATGTAAATTGTTAAATTGTTCACGGAAAACATAATACCACTACCTCTTTTCATTAAGTAAGTACTATTTTCACAAAACCCGACTAAAAAATGAAAAGAAATTTTATAAAACTCCTTTGGGTCTGCTTCTTAGAGACTAAGGGCCAGATTCAGAGACCGCACTTTGTCTTTACTTTAGCAAAGTCTAGTTATTATCTCTGAATTTGAACAACATTAAAGTAATTTTTCGCATGAAAAAGTTTACTTTAATTATTTATTACTACAAAGTAAACTTTTCATGCGAAAAGATTACTTTAATGTTGTTCAAATTCAGAGATAATAACTAGACTTTGCTAAAGTAAAGTCAAAGTGCGGTCTCTGAATCTGGCCCTAAGACAGTGTCAAACCAAGGACCTAAGACAAGAAAAAGATAACTAGAAAAAACTAACAAACCACCTTCTAGCACAGTCGGGTACAACTTATTTGATGAATTCACCTCCCCTCTCATTTTAGTTGTGCGTGAAAAAGATATAGGGTGGATTCAAATGCCGATTTTAATATTCATTGTGCACATATCGTCATTCCATGTTTATCTATACTAATATTATAAAGAGGTAAAGTTTGTTTGTTTTTATGTTTGTGTGTTTGTGACGTTGTAGGGGGTAATCTCTGGATTTACAAAACCGATTTTTAATTTTTTTTTCTGTGTTGAATAGTTTATTTATCGGGGAGTGTCATAGGCGTGATACTATATACAGTATCACGCTATGACTAATAGGAGTGGAGCAGTAATGAAATATGTTTAAAAAAGGGACGCGTTTTGTTCGCCGCCTAACGAAGTGGGCACGGGTCAGCTAGTTATTCATATAAGACATCAATTTTAGTGTGACTCAAAGTGTGTAATGACAAATAAACAGTTGCACCTTGAATACACAATTAATGGACATTTTATACCAGAATGTATTGAGACAAGATTTCAGCTCATATTGTCCTAGAAACTAACTAACGGTTTATTTGTATAAAAATTATGCACCAAATGAAGGCTGTGTATTTAATGACGACCTCGGTGGCGCGACGGTAGCGCAAGCGGCTGCCGTGCAAAAGGTTGTGGGTTCGATCCCCACGCAGGACAATAATTTGAGAGGTCTGGGTGTTCTTTGTGTCCGTTAATTGATGTTTGTAAAAGGTCCCTGCGACACAGGGCATGATCCCTGCGTGCGAGAGTTGTCTTTAAAAAAAAAGAAAGACATAAAGTTCCACCACCATCTATACAGTATTCGACTAACGTTGTTATGACGAAGGGTTTTAAGTCAAATATAATATTAATTATTGTCTTTTTGCACTACAAAAATCTTCTTCAGTGTTCGAGATTGCCATTAAAGACATCTTCACGATATATTATTTACTTATTGAGCTACTAAATTACATATTAATGAATAGTTAATGGCTATATCAACGTTTATTTCTAGACGTAAAGGTGGCGCTTAGTAATGGATATTCATCATAGCAGCCCTTTAATGTCCCAATGCAGGGACGGGCCTCCTCTTGTGACGGAGGGATACTTGGCCTACCAATACCACGCTGGCCAAACGGATTGGTATAGGGTTTAATTTAAGATTTCCTTGTTTTTATTTCGTTAAGATAATATTCTCGAATAGTCCCTTAGTCGGTTTTTACGATACCTATGGGATGAGATGGGGTGGTGAAATATTGTATTCTTACTCCGTCATCACACGGAGAACTCCGTCACCACACGGGTATTCAAAAAGGTATTATTCTACACTTCAGCAAATCGGTAGAGCCGGGTAGCGAATTACGATTTTGTACAGCCAATTAGGCGAGGTATTATTACCCAATGTATGGGCGTTATGCCTCTTGCTTTAACATATTTCATAGTATTTCAGTATGTTTATATAACCCCCTACTCAAGTTGTTATAAAGGCACTATTAAAGCGGTCCATCAGTTCACGGTACATCATAGTTTATCATATTTTAGGCTTGATTACTTTCAACTCATATGCATTAAAGCACTTGTTCAAAATTAATGTTTCAGATTTTCAAACAATGCATGACGAGATTCTTATATAGTTTTATGTACTTATATGAAATCTAACTATAATGGTGATGTAAGGAACATTTATTAAATTAAATTAACCGTGGTAGAGTGCTCTACAAAATATTGTTTGTAATCAATTCTATTCTACTGCTAAGAAAAGGGCTTACCCTCCATTACTTCCAATTGTCTCTATGAATTGCTCCAGCTTTCCTGCCCTTAAAGATTTTTTCTCGCTACCGTCTCTTGGCTCTTCCAAAATAATATAATAGGAAGTATTATTTGACTAGACAAAATAATCGTTGTTTTCAGTAGTCCATTTTAGTGAATACTTTGATATCGAGATTCAGTCCATAAACGCAATATTAACCGTTATGTCGCTAGTGTCTTCACAGTTAAACTCCAATAAAGTTATATCTAGACTCGACAGATGGCATCTCTATTATCCTCGACATTAGAAAGCGAACGTTACTTTTATTATTACATTCGATTGACTATGGAATCGATAAAAGCCACGTGCATCAGCTTCTGTAACTAATCGATTTACTTTGCGAATGTACGCCTGCCGACAAATCTTCATTTCAAAATTACCTACAGAGTCACGGTACGGCACTAAAGCCCGATTTACGCATCGACAAGTACAGTAGCGAGTTAAGTAGTAAGTTGTTGATTTAGTTGATTTAAATAGATCTCCATCCTATTTTTTGGCGAGTTAAGTTGGCGAGACGTGAGAGAGGGGGCTACTTCGTAACCCGCTACTGTACTTGTCGATGTGTAAATCGGGCTTAAGTCTTATTTTCTTATAAACCTACAAATTGTTGTCACGTGGCTAGTACAAGATTATATTGCTATCAGCCACATCGTGTTCACGTTAAAGTTTACACCAACCTGTAAACCGAACGCAATACGTGTTACGATATAGTTTATCGTTACGTAAACTCGTACTGGATATCCAAATACCTAGTGACTTTTATCATGTCATATATACACAATCGATTTGTTCGATATATTTTCTTCACTCGTTACCTAATTAAACATGAAATCTTATATTTTATTACAAAAACACGATAGCAAAGTGTAACTGATATTTCTTAACTTACCTATATTTAATAGTGATAAGTAATAATTATTGTAGTTTTGAAATACATATGTTTATTCCACCGACATTTAACTTGCTGCAAGTAAGCCATGTTATACAAAGTCACGTCACAAAAAGCATCCAGCAGACACTCAGTAAATCTTGGGGAAAGAACTAAAATGTCTTGGAATCCGAATATAAATAAATCGGAAGGACGAAGGAGCAGGAAAAATTTTGCTCATGGCAATGTCTCAAACTTAAATAAAAATAGCCTACATCTATCTTAAATGATAAGGCACCTTGAAGGTAACTAGAGTATTTACAAGGGCTGGTGTTTCCATTCATCATATTGGGAGGCAAACATGCCAGCAGGTCACCTGATGGTGAGTGATCACCGCCGCCCATGGATACCCGCAACACCAGAGGAATCACAGATGCGTAGCCGACATTTTCGTGAAGCTCTCCAAGTCGTAACGGTCCGGAAATATCGGCATATTAGAAGAAGCGTGTTATCTAATTTCTGTGGAAGGCTACAGTGGCTAGTAAAATTAAAAGAGACTTAATATGAAGGTCTACTGACGGGCAAAGCCACTCTGAGCATCATATTTGTAAAACACTCTTATACAGGGTGTCCCAAAACCCGAAGCCAACCCAAAACTGGATGATAAGGCAAGTAAAATTTATAGTGAAAAAAATGCCTAGTTTTAACTGACTGTAGTGAAAAAAAAATACACTACGCGAGTTTGGCAAGTTAGGCCAAAAGTTGGCGCATTTAGTAAGGATTCCAAAATGGTATAATACTTGGGTAAATTTTTGCTGCTATCATGGACAAAAATAATATTTTTAGAAAAATTTAGGACCCGATTCCAATCCTGAATGAGTTAAACGGCTAAGTAGTTGAGCCGGAAAGAGTTATTAAATAAAAAGTAGTAAAAACTGTAGTATTAGTTCACTCACTTTCTATGATATTTAGGAATACACATAAATTTTTCATGCAATAATAATATAAATAGGATGCAACTCTGGTCAATTTGCGTCGTTGAGATATTCTGTAGAACAAATAACGTCATACACTAAGATAATATTATATTATTAGACTGACCGATAGACTATGCACTTTACTACATCTTCAAATCAAAAGTAGAGTGTGATCCAACCGTGCTTTCTGATTGTATTTAATGAAATTTCTATTTTCAATTTACTAACGTTAATACTGATTAAAGGAAGCACTCTATTAAGGAACATAGAGTAAACTACGACTAAAACACAAAATTTATTTCTAATATTTATCCATGATTGAATAAAATACTTTATTTGTAATTTAATCATTAGTGTTCCTTATTTAGTTACATAATGTAACTGTTTTATTGCACCTCATCAACAAGTCTACTATAATTAACAAGTACCTAAATCTCAACCACACTATGCCTCAACGCTGCAAATATTTAATTACAATTATATTAAATTTTACTTAAATTATAATTATTATACTTAAAATTATACTTATACTTACTTCTCCGTGTGGTGACGGAGTAAGAATACAATATGTCACCACCCCATCTCATCCCACGGGTGTCGTAAAAACCGACTAAGGGACTATTCGTAAATAATGTCTTAACGAAATAAAAAGAAGGAAATCTTGAAATTAAGCCCTATACCAATCCGTTTGGCCAGCGTGGTATTAGTAGGCCAAGTATCCCTCCGTCACAGGAGGAGGCCCGTCCCTGCAGTGGGACATTAATGGGCTGTTATGATACTTAAAACAGAAAAAACCATGTTAATGGAAAATTCATCAAATTGGATCAATTTCCTGCCAAAAAGTTTTCATTTCAAGCATTGACTCTATGGATCAACTAGGCGAAAAGAGCTCTTGATTTTCAATTACATTTAGTAAATTTTTCGTTGATCATTCCTTCAGTGTTAAAAATAAGATAATAAATGTTTGAACTTGAGTAACCTTAAATCTTTAGTACTTTGTGTGCTTTTATTGTAAAAACTAACATTTTGAACTTTGACTCATTTATTTTTGCTGTCTCGAGATTGGTACAAAAAGTTTCCATTTGCCATTAAGTTGTCTTAGTTTTTATTTTATTTTTATTAACTTGTGAGTTACATTTGTGTAATTAATCATAATTAGGATAATCATGGATATTATTTATGTAGATTGTATTTTTTTCTACATGTACTTATGTACAAAGGGAATAAAGATAATACGCACAGAAAATAACAACTGAATATTTAATTAAATTGAACAACAGAATACTAATCATCTTTTCTGTATATACTCGTAGTTTAAATCTTCGTCTTCAGTACGCTGACGAGCTGAAAATATAAAATATCATTAATGTAAAAGAAAAAAAGTCATTTATGGGAGAATAGAGAGCAGAACATAATTGCAAGAGAACAAAAACTTGAAAAAAATTTACATACTGTGGTTATTTGTCTGATTTTATGTAACACATAACACAAAAATGGCACGAAAACCTACCTAATAATTTTCATAGTAGTTACAAAATGTACTAGATAATTTCATTTCAAAATAGGCCGATACCAATGCAACGATAAGGTATATGAACTAAGGTACAGAACACGTATGTTAGACGTGATTTTAATACAAGTAAGTAATTATGAGTTTAATGTTTAATCTTTACTTTAACGAACATCGCGATGTTTTCTTGGCTGTAGTTAGCGCTCGCGCATTTAGTTATCCGTCACTACACGCGACGCCCGCATCTGTCAGAGAGCGCTCCGAAGTTTACGCGCCAACTCAGTTTTCCGAACAAAAAAATCGAACGTTCTTTTTTTTAAAACTTAAATACACCGGGAATCTTTATTTTTTATTGTGAATAGTGATGTGAAGTTTGTGAATTTCTGTGTATTGTTTTTAATCGAGTGGTATGAGTTTGCGTATTTAAACAGGTGATTAAATATTATTGTCTATTTTGAATATATATTTAGTAGTAAGTAACGCAGATATTATTGGAATTTAATATTGTGTAGTCATATTTATTACTACTAGCATTATTACAGTGTTAAAATATTGTCGGTTATTGTTGTACTTAATATACATACTACTTTATTAATAGTTTCCTTACGACGTGATTTCTAAGTAGGTTTTATGATATTTTAACCTAAGCATTTTATGCCATAAATCCTGATAAAAATCTCATATTTCACAATATTGTATACTTACTTAATATAAGTACAATTTATAACATTATTTATATTATTTCAAAATAAACAATACTTACTATAAATGTAGGTATATAACATATTTAAATAGTTTAAAAGTAACTTTAAAGTATAATGAAAATATAGGAACTCTCATTTTAGCAAATTATGAATATCTCACAACAGGGACAGTTCTCCTCCACGTTTGTAGAGCCTACAGATAACACTCTGACTTACAGATTCATTGGCTGATTGATATTGTTATCTTTTTTTCTAGCTGTGTTGACTGTTAAATACTCATTCCTTAGTCGACTATTACTACACCCTCAAGGTAAAAATATGCGGTGTTACCGTTTAACTAATCTACAGATAAAAGAAAAGTGTTATTATTCTTTAACATTTTGGTACTCATTACATTGATGCTGTTTGCTCTGATATTGTTTTATCACAATTTTTATCAGAGCAAAACTAAAATAAACAGTTTTATCTTGTTGCTAGTATTATATTACATACTAGGTATAAATATTTCAAACATTGTTATCTTGTACAATACCTAATGTTAGATTATACCGGTCTTCTCATTTTTAACCAATTCCAAAGGTGGTTTTTAATTGGTCCCATCGAATTTTTATCAAAAGAAGTATAGTAAAATACTTTTAAACATGCCTTGGCTACTGGCTTGGTTAAAAATCTGTCGTCTTTTTACTCTTATTTGTGGATACTCTACTTACATCGTAAACTATTGTATTAAGTTCGATAGAGCAATCGCAAGTAAATCTTCAAAAGAAGGAGAATAGCTTACAAAAACTCTGTATTCGGTTTTAATTATGATAAAAAAATGATATTAGGTACATAGGTTGTTAAAAACAGACTCTACTTAGTTTGGACCAATATGATAGTATGTAAACCCTTTCCCTGTCCCGGGTATCATATAAGATACATTCACATAGTCTGTATTGTATCTTCTGGCATCAGGCAACTGGAAAGAAATCATCATCATCATCATAACAGCCCATTAATGTCCCACTGCAGGGACGGGCCTCCTCCCGTGACAGATCACAATACAATACAAATAAACTTTATTGTACACCAAAGACTATTGTTATTATCAATACTTCAAGAATGCTAATAATTCTAATAATAACTATTTTAATACATACGTTATCAGCCATATTTAAACGCATAAGTAAACAAAGGATGCAATTTATAATCATTTGACTGGAACCGACGTATTATTTTTTTTAAAGCAATAAATTGTTAACCATACCTAATTTAAGAATAATTAGTACTTACTTATAATTACGGTTTACGTGATTTTCTTTTGTAATTAAAGCATAAGTACTGATAATTAAGATTCACAAGGGTTTTCTACTAGTTTACTTATTTAGCGTACTGTTAGAGGTCGATTTGTAATTCTGGGTGCCTCAGGCAAAGTGATCGCGATTATAGACCGCCATGCAATAAGTTCCCCATCTTCTTATTATTATACTAAGTCTGGGTACTGTTCGTCATAATTTCATGTATGTTAAATACCGATACAAGGCTTGATCTCAAATGAGGGAATTGTTGAATTAACGGCTACCCACAAAAGATCGGCGAATGGACAAGAATTACTCGTTCCTTCTCGACGGCTACTAGATCGCAAAAGTTAGTCCCTGTAGTGTTAATAGTCACAGTTCTATTCTAATCAAACCCAAACAACTTGCCTTGCCTTTTTATTGATTAAAAAGTATTCTTTGTATTAATTAAAAGTATTACAAAAACTTATACAAATCAATGCACATCTTACTCATACGCATAAGGCTTGATCATTATACAGAAGCAACAAAAAACCTATCAAGGGGAAACCTCAAAAGGTTAAATAACACGGTGTTTTCCTTCGCCTTACACGTGACCAAATAATTATAGCGCTTTACCATATTACATAGCATTACACTGGGTGCCTTAGTTCATGTTGTGGTAATGAAATATAATAGATATAAGTACGCAAGCTATTCATAGTGGCTAGGGTTTTCATTAATTATATTTTATAATCATAATCATAATATTTTTATTTGCATAAAACATGGTGTAGGTATATATGGTGTTACAATTACATTATAGAGCTTACATGTTTTGCCAGAATTGTACCTAGCATGCAAATTTTACATAATTATTATATGAGTAGTACTTAATAATTATTTAATATTTAGAGCAAAAGGTGATTTTATAATTATATTTTTTAAATAAGTTTCAATATTATTGTATTCCAAAAATGTCTTAGATGTCAAATGTGATATTTTAGTAACCAATCAATTAAATCATAGAGGGTAGAGCTATCGCTGAGAGCAAATTCTTCGATATTCTAATTTGTAACTAACATTCTGTTTTTAAACAATCACAAAAAAAAAATTTTTTTGTTTTTTTCCAAAAACTATATATGACCTAAAATATCGTTAAAAATTAGGTGAGTATTTGCTTCTTACTACTCATCATAAATGTAATTTTATTATTATTTTTAAGTTATAAAAAAAAAAAAAATGGTGTGAAATATACATCGATCGATATCTAAACTGTTACATTAGATATCTTGAGTGGTATAATCCAATCACCGGCGATATTAGCACGCTCTAATTACTATCGAATGTAAAGAAAAACGTACATTACTGTGTACAGCACACATGACAGTTTACTACACACAGATAGTTTACTATTCACGTGACGTAACGAAGGTACAGTCCACAACGCTGGCATTTGGGAGTCTAACACTCATGACACTTAAGATCAACGATTTTAATCTAATGTGTAGTCAAAGGCAGACTTTGAGTAGTTAGAAAACAGATTCACTTTGTCTAATGATTTAACCCCCTTACTCATAAACGCCTTTTAAATATAAGTCAATTTATTAGCTTAAGTTTTCACGGCTTTGTTTGGTATAAGGTTGGTTTTGCTAATAAAAATCTTGCTAAACAGTGATTAAATTTAAAAGGCGTTTATGAGTAAGAGGGTAATTCTTAAAAGTCTAAATATTGGGTCATAGCGATCGCATAAGTGAGTACTATTCATGATGTACCAAGTATAAATACCAACCAACTGTTTCGATCTAAGTACAAAATATGATTGTCCTGAGTTTGGATCTTCAGATTGGTTTTGATACTAATCCATGTGATTGAAACTTTAATCATTTTCATTATATAGAGTTGGTTTATTGTTAATTAATCAATCATAATACCTACATATTTCTAAATCATTATAATTATGTTTTATATTAAACTAACATTTTCATAAAGCCATCAATCTCAATGATAAAGTTGAGCTAGACGTACAAAAACTCCATGGTGATTATAATGAGACTAAGAACACTCGCTTAGATTTTCCCATTAGATAGTTTCGCTATATTAGATTTTCTCCTGTAACTGTGGCCTAGTGATGTTGGAAACACTTAATAGATATACCTCTTCTTACTATAAATACAAATATGTACCTATTCATTAATATGTATCGATATTTATGATATTGGTACGTATTTACTAGCATTGGGTCTCTTTACCATGAAGCCATCTCTTAGTCTGCTTATTCCACTTCGAAATGTGCAAATGTTACTGTGTTAATTATTCCTACTTTAAAATACGAATTCAAAGGAATCCTATGTTCATAAACGGTATTTTAATTAAGATGACAAAATTGACTTTTTTTTCTGTCGACCAAAGTTCTTCTTCTTCTCTACTTTGTGCTGACTGTACGCTGGATAACAGAGTGAAATTAACTAAGAGTGGATTAAGTCACACTGAGTGAAGTGCAAACATAAGTTTCCCTTCTGCACCAACTTATATAACGTCCTCTCGTAACTTTTAAAAACCCGGGAATATATTGAACTTCAAGTTTTATTTTATTTTAAGCGAGTGTCCTTAAACGTGTTTATGTTCTGTAGTGTCCTTGCTTTACGAAACAGGAAAAAAAACATCCATACATGGAAGTTTTGAGTTGCCAATCAACCTTACTCTTAACAACATAATGCTTAATGTTTTTTTTCCAAGATCGTAATATGAATTTAGATAGATTAACTTTAATGACATACGTTTAATAGTATTCTTGTGTTCATTATTATAATAACTGGCGAATCGTTTACGATGCTGTTCTTGAGAAAAATATAATCATTTTGATATGATGGTGGTAGGAGATTTTTTGACTGAGACTTTAGATTGCATATCGTTTTTGAGTAAAAGCCCTGTTTTTGAAAAACTTGAGTAAGTATTCTGTCTGTACTATGCGCATAGACATTGAGAATTTATCAGTGTACTTTCATCAAAATCGCTTCATTCGTTTCGGAAATTACCTACCTGAAAGAAAGCAAGAGCCAACATAAAAATATGATTTTTTTAATTGGACATAGTTCTATACAATATAGAGTTAAAACTATGGGTTTGAAGTTACAAACAGCAATTTTATTTAAAATTAAATATATGGATAGTTTTATTTCTTGATATTTGGTAAAAAAAAATACGTTTATCTAACAAGAAAGAATCAAGTAATAGCGAGCGATTAAAAGAAAGGAGGCGTATATCCAGATTAGTTAGAATTCTTTCTGTATGTATCACTTATGAAAGTGAGAGAATACTTTCCATTCAACTATTTGTTACTTCACACTCGTACTTTATAATATGTATTATTGTTTTGTTTAGATTTAATTACTTTGTGTCTTCGTGTATTGATAGAGTAAGAATATGGTCTCTACTACAGAAATGTTTTTTTCTCATATCTACTTATCTATGGTCACAACACTCCATTTCTTCCTATTGAGTTTGTAAAATTTAACTACGGGAAAGAAGAATGAAGCTAAGAAACTTAAACCACTCTTCACCACATAGTATAAAACAAAATCGCTGTCTCTGTCCCTATGTCCCTTTGTATGCTTAAATCTTTAAAACTCTACGCAACGGATTTTGATGCAGTTTTTTTTAATAGATAGAGTGATTCAAGAGGAAAGTTTATGTGTATAACAATGCATATTATAGTAGAGAAACCCATATAAATATAGTGATTTCTAATGTAATTGTCTAATGAAACTGTACTTAAACGTTTTTTAAGGACATTGAGTATAGGTGCCCGTGCGGAGCCGGGGCGGGTCGCTAGTGTCTAATAGTTTATTTTTTAGGGGAATATAAAAATTAAGTCAGTTTTTCTTTCCGTTTAGATTTGATTTATAGCGGCGACATCGCTATGTTTTTTTCTTTATTCAATTTTTACCATTTCCACAGAATGATATATAATTATGTATTACTCCATATCAAATATTTAAATAAATGAACGTATATTATTGCAAAAGTTACGCATTTGTTTTTCACGATGTGAGAATATTGAATGCGTGCCCATCGGATTTGCACGCGAAGAATTGCACGCGATGGTAATGCCAAAGAGGTCTAGTTAAGATAGATTGTATAGGTCTAGTTAAAGGTAACGGAAAAAAAAGAGATAAATGTCATCTTCAAGTGAATAATACTCTGGGAATTATCGTGATTGTGGCTGACAGCTCAATACTGTGATAGACACAGAAGTAAATTAACATGTAAACAGTGGTTAAGGACGGAGATGCAAACGACCCTGGACTGGTGTAGTGCGAACGATAGAAAATATTTTCAGTGACAAAATCGGACTTTTGATAGATTAATTACGAACTACCTGTTCAGAAAAAATATTTTACTCGTATACTCTCTCTATCTTAGGACGAAGGTGTGAATGGAATCGATGTCTTTGAATTTTTTTCCATTGTCTTTTCATTTTTTTCCATAATTTATGGCAAAATCCTAAGCTTTTAATAGGTTATTGAATTTGAATTTTAGTAGGAATATCATTAAAATGTCATTATCTTCATTATAATTGCTTTATATTTCCGTTCTTCTAATATGAATCTCAATAATAAACCAAACAACTAATTAAGTCACGATGTTTTTTTGATTGGCATGGTAAAATACCTCCACGCAAACCTTATAGTTTAGAAAGACAATTGGGTAGTGCGGGACTTGGATCCACTTGAAAGATCTTCTTCCTGACGCTAAGGGCACAAACTGGCTAAAACCACACGATGCTTTTTCCAGCTCCTAAAAAAGATGGTCCTAGAGAAAGTTGACAACTTTAGCCTGACCACTGACGGTAAACCTAAGAAAAGTGAAATACATACATGAGATTATACATGACCGTATCTTGTTGTTTTGTGATGTAGTGTACGATGGTCAACTTTATAGAAGAGTTGGTGACGGTCTAAATACTTTTTAGAGTAATTGAATGCATAAAGCACAAGTTAATGTTAAGTGAATAATAGAAGTTTGCTTAGCACGGTTCATGTGATGCTGTGATTTACGTTTAAACTGAGTCTAAACAAGAGATCCGAATAAAACGTCTGAGGTTTATAACTGGCTTTTTGATTTCTTTATTTTTGTTAGTGTTTACCCAATTTAGGGTTTTGTTTTCAGTTTTCCTTATACAGTTTTCGTATATATGATAGCTTAGTCACTCTTATTATATATATGAGATAAACAGGCTGACAAAATATACTCTTACCCCGTTTTCACAGGGAAATATTTTTAGGGTAGGCAGCAGCTTCATTGTGCATTAATTCAACTCCTGAGGCCCCGGTTTCTTACAAGTACTTTTTTACAAATGCTGAATTTAGATATAAGTAGTGATAATAAATCAATCATAACATTAAGCAAGAACCTTTAATTATCGTAGTAATAAACAAACGTCATAACAGTAGGTATACTTGTAATTGATGTATCCTTCAGTTTTGCTTGTGTTTTAAAGAAATCACATAATTATAGGTTTTTTAATTACCTTTTAATTCTTTTAAAGGTACCTATACCTGTTTCAAAAAATGTTCACAAAAAACAAACATCTGTCAAAATTATTGAAATACGAGACTAATTAGTAATTTATATAATAATATGTAACAATAAATAAATAATAGTATTATATAATAAGTATTATAGTTTAAAAAACTTGTTGTTAGTCAGTACCTATGTATTGTACTTATACTACACTTCATTGCTATGATTGTATATTACACTAGTTCTTAAGTTCATCACCTGTTAATTTGGGGGTCACGGTGCTGAGTATACAATTACTCAATTGTTTATACCTACTAATCTGTATAATTGTATTGTAATACTTGTTTGTAGCCCTGAATAAAATAAAATAAAATAAAGAAAAATAAAACTATAGATTTTTTTTTTTCTTTTATTGATATACAGGATAACACTGGCATAATACTAATTCTTTCTTAAGGGCCTTTACGTGGCTCACTAGCGCCGCCAATAGAAAAAAAATCATAATTCGCAAATAAGATAAATAATGTTAAATGTTGATAACAAAGTCTTGAGAAAAGGCAATAAAGTATTTGTATAACACACTCTCAACATTTTAAATGTTTTTTAATTAGTTAAATTTCGCATTCGAAAAAAAAACGGCCGTTTTTGTTTATAATGCAATATTTATTTACTTGAAAAACATTTAAAATATTGAGAGTGTGTTATACAAATACTTTATTGCCTTTTCTCAAGACTTTGTTATCAACATTTAACATTATTTATCTTATTTGCGAATTATGATTTTTTTTCTATTGGCGGCGCTAGTGAGCCCTATAAACGCTCTTAATAAATTACCAATAAGCTACTTTTATTAATAACGCAGTAAGTTTCATAGTTTCAGTTTTCATTGTTTTATAATGGTTTTCATCATCCTAAAGGGCATCCAAAAGATGAAAAGTCAATGTCAATTCTCGTTCTCTAGAATCGTTAATAATTTGGATAAGTTGACTTTTAGTTGTTAAATTGTCACACAATAGGTAAGACAATTTGACAACTAAAAGTTAACTTAACCGGATTTTTAACGATTTTAAAGAACGAGAATTGACATGCTGGTAGGTATTTTAGGTCTGTCAAACTGTCGTCTCTACGTTGCCGCGATATTTATCATAAAAATATTATCAATACCCAAAAACAATTTACGTAAATAATTCTCATAAAGAAAACACAAGTTCACCAAAATTATTGAATTAAAATCAAATTATGCGTATGACTCAAAGTACACGTAACATAAACAAGTAAGGTTTTTTGTAACAGAATAAAAACTGCTTATAAGATCTAAGAAATTTGTGTGTTGTCATAGCTCTCAAACAAATTAAAAAAATGTTTGTTTGACTATAGAGGACCATGGAGTTTGAATAGAAGAATAAAATGTTATATTTATTTTTAACCCTATGTTTAGTATGTATTTCTTCATTACAAAAAATTAAAGTAACTAATTAGTTCGAAAAGTAAGCATAATAATAACTTTTCGTAATGTGATAAACTGATAACTATTCAGATTGATTTCAGAATCATGCCAAACAATGCCTGATGACAATAATGTTGTTTTCATAGTCCAGTTGTTAGTCTTAAGCCTACACGGATTATTTTACTTGTATCTTAACTTCATAGAAAAACTTCATCATAACAGCACAGTCCGTAGTCCCTTAGTCGGTTTTTACGACACCCATGGGATGAGATAGGGTGGTGACATATTGTATTCTTACTCCGTCACCACAAAGTGGAACGTTGGGTGAAAATCTTAGAAAAACTTAATTTTGGAATATTTTTTTAAGCGAAGGCACATAATATGTTACTACATAGATTGCAAAGGCTGTAATATCTTTGTCACGTGTTAGTGTACTAAAAAATCAAACAGACAGCTCTTTAAAAACCATGACTACCATTACAATGTTTTTGCCTCTCAATACATACATAGTAGATTACCATCTCCTTTGATACTCAACATTAATTTTGACGTTTAAAAAAAAACATAGCTAAGAATAACAAAAAATATCGCAGTTTTAACAAAGCAATTTTAATTAAGTCTATAATTATTTACATTACGTAATTCTTAGACATATTTATATTTGATTGCATTCTTTGTACGTTTCTAGAGCTGGTAATACGTACCAATTTGACTTAAAAGATGTGTACCTTTTTAAGCGGCTTCATTTTTAAATTGCGTAAATAAAAAAAAATCAAATTTCGTGACCTCTGCAACAGCAAGAATAGACAAACGTTAACTTGCTTTTCAAGACTATATCATAAACTTCCCAAGTATTTCCCAAGAGGGTGTCGTGAAAAGTGTCAGATGTAATAGACTTACGGCCGAATACTAAACGTCTTTTAAAAGTAAAGCGTTGCTTCAACTAGACATTTGCATGAGAATTTTTAGTTTAAGCGCCGCTTTACTTTTAAATGACGTTTGAGTATTCGCCCGTTAGTGAGATACGACGGTATTGTAAGGGTAAAAAACGCGTAAACAACCCTATATAAAACTGTCTGGCCAACAAGGTACAGTACTTAGGTTAAATTATACTCGATCACTGAAGATAGACCCGTGATAATGAAAGCGCTGATAATAATAAATGATAAAGTACAGGTCCTAAATGTAAAATCACGTTTAAAAACTTTTTTGTTCTTATTCTTGAAAATTGTTTAAGCACATACAATTCGTAAAATACATACACTTTAATTTTACCATCTCTGACGTATATTCTGACTATATTATGACGTCATTTTTATTATTACTTATACGATGAGTTAATAAAATCATTGAGTGTGAAGCCTCTACAATCAAAAGTCACGAATATGCTAATTATTACTTTAAAGATGAGGTAGGTTTTATAACAGCCATTGAAGCGCTCACAGGTATAGTTAACCATCTCATCTGAGCGTCTCCGTACTTCGCAGGGCACGTGGAAAGTCCGTTACGATTGTCATCGTAGTGACATAGTCGTGAACAACTCTTGACCAGATTTCTCGCTCCCAGGTTGGCCACAAACCAAACGGTATAAGAAAGACATCTTATCTTAGTCTTTGTAAGCTTTTACGACACCTTTGAGTAAAATGAACAATGTATAGTATTCATAATCATAACAGCCCATTAATGTCCCACTGCAGGGACGGCCCTCCTCCCGTGACGGAGATACTTGGCCTACTTTTACCACGCTGTCCAAACGGATTGGCATAGGGTTTAATTTCAATTTTTCCTTTCTTTTAATTACGTTAAGATAATATTCATGAATAGTCCCTTAGTCGTTTTTTACGACACCCATGGGATGAGATAGGGTGGTGATATATTGTATTCTTACTCCGTCACCACAGGAGAAAAACGTTCTCTCACCTTCTAAAGTATGAATACCAATAATTGCGACTGACTGTTTGCCGCCAAAAGCCGAACAAACAGTGAATAAGTGGCCAAGAGTTAGTTTTTTATTTATAATTACAGTTATTTAGCTTTCTTCATGATATATAATGACATAGAAAGATGGCGTAACAAAAATACTTGATACAATGGTAGAAATTTAACATTAACACAAGTGTGTGAAATTTATTATTAAACATTCACAAACAATGTATTTAAGTACAATTTCGTTGTAAATTAGTGTTATAGTTATTTAATTCTAGAAAGATAATGATATCATTCTTAAGTGTGGCAACAGACGAAGAAAACATCCTACTAAGTATTCTAGTCCTACTAATATTATAAATGCGAAAGTTTGTGAGGATGTATGGATGGATGAATGGATGTTTGTTACTATTCACGCAAAAACTACTGAATGGTTTTAGATGAAATTTGGAATATAGGTAGTTTAGGGTGTAGAATAACATTTAAGCTACCTATACAATGCAGGTGCAAAGCCGCCGCAGGCATCAGCTAGTGGTATATAAATTACCAATCTCTTTCTAATGCCCGATTTACACATCGACAAGTACAGTAGCGAGTTAAGTAGTAAGTTGTTGATTAAGTTGATTTAAATAGATCTCCATCCTATTTTTTGGCGAGTTAAGTTGGCGAGACGCGAGAGAGGGGGCTACTTCGTACTTAACTCGCCAAAAAATAGGATGGAGATCTATTTAAATCAACTTAATCTTAAAATACTACTTAACTCGCTACTGTACTTGTCGATGTGTAAATCGGGCATAAGGTTGTCGTGGTTAAACAAGTAGTCAGAGCGGCTAAATGATGGCAAACGTATGAGTGAAGCTTTTCATGGCAGCCATTCATTGCCTTTATTTCTGAACGGTCTTCGCACTTTCTGCACAATTGTCACATGTTAGACAGGTGTCATGTCTCGATAGTTAGGTGCTGTAACCACATTGAGATGTGACGAAGATAAATATATGAATATTTTACTTAAACCTCGGACTGGGTTAGTAACATCATGTAATCTTAGTCCGTCGCACATAAATACGTTACATTAAATTATATATTTATGATAACGTTAATAAGCTGTAAATATTGATACATATTACTTTATCGATTAACTATTAAGTAAGTTAATCTGACGTTTAAAATATTATCGATTAAGGTTAATTAGTTTAGTCTAACTTAAACATAATTAAATTACATCCTTTTGATGTCACAAAGTGAACAAAACAAAAACCTACATTTATAGTAAAGTTATAAGGTTAATTAAGTTAAGTACATCTTTTATGCAACAGCATTAGTATTTTTTTTTGTGGTAACCCTCTAGGCTCATGGACTCTCTGTATCAACAAAGAGGTCAAGTACCTATGCAACTGCTGTGCGTAAGATCGCAAAATCAATGCCCACACGGGGTAATTATTTGTGCTATAAAACCTACATGTTTTTAAAAGTCCCTGCGACACTAGACAGTACTTGTAAAAAAAACAAAAAGATATTCACCATCATACAAAAATAAAACACTATTAAGCTGATATTTAATACCTAACATACCACATTAATACAAAACTTTCGTTTTTTTTTCTTGATATTATAATACAAGTTTAACCTAGTTAGGGCGCGCCATCATTGTAATATATATCTATTATTTATTTATACAATGAATATTTGATTATAAATAGAATATTATGTAAATGATTACATAATGTTATTTAAAATTATTATATTAATAGGAAATGGGGCGATTATAACTAATACATACCTACCATTGACATCCCATCACAGTGATGGTATAATAAAAATATTTATGACGGACCTTTAGAATGTTCATGGTAATACAGAGAAAAGACACAAGTAACATTTATTATCATCATAATAACAGTGAAATGTTTGACTTTATGGAAGAGCCTCCTTCATGATGAAAGGAAAACCTGGCCTATTAATACACGCTACCCTGTTTACCTAGGACGGTTTAGTATGGCTATCAAGTTATTTTTTATTCGCTGAGATAGTAGGTATCTGCGAACTCATAGAGTCCTAGTCATAATATTGTTTTTGGGTGTTCTCTGTTAGAGAATGGTTAAGGCTTCGATTGTACTCTTTCGCTTTTTCTCTAGATCCATAAAATACTTGCAATATACTCGTATACCCATTACTACGATTCTGAACCATAGTTTTAGTAATTAGAAGAACCAAAATATCTTAAAACTATCGTTCCTTTAAAAAACAAGAACATTGCTCATAAAATCAATGTGTTCGTTATTTAAATAAACCGTTTGTATATATCATATCAAAGCTATAAATAAATGACGTCATAAAGTCGTTATAAATTCAAAATTAAATGCCCATTCGATGACAAACGTAACGGAAGTAGTTACGTATTAATTCAAATGTGTAATAATGTAGAACGCTTGTTAGACAGGTGTCAAGTCTCGTAATAGTTAGGTGCTGTAACCACATGGAGATGTGACGAAGATATATGAATAGTTTATTATACTTAATTGCAAACGTTGGTATAATACGTATTTTACACTATCATAATTCTATGTATTTGTTTTAAAAACCAAATTATTAGAAAACCCTTAACAACAAAATTTATGCCGCCATTTTGTTTGCCAGGTGGGAGGTTAAATAGTTTTACCATTCCGTATCAACCTATCGAGGTCCACTGCTGGGCATAGGCCACCTCCAAATATTTCCGTCATACGCGGTCTTATGCCTTCCTCATACATCAGCTTTCCACCGTACTAACTAGGTCGTCGTCGGTCCATCGTATGAGGGGTCTTTTTACCTTTAGTTAACCTTAATTACTATCTCATAGGGATGCCGACGGACCCTATCTTTGAATACTCTCTAATTATTTCTCGTTGCTATTCTTAGCTATAAAATATAGTTTTAAAAAACTCATCTTCTATAACCGGCTAGTGACGTACAGGTGTAACTTTTGAGAAAGCGCATAGACAATATCTCTGCGCTCATAATTGCATTTCCCACGTTAAGTTAGTACAATACCTATCACTATAAGATGTTTTCTAAGTTTCTAGACACACATTCAGTTATCTAAGATCATTATCATTCATGTAGACTGTTGAGAATAATATTGTTACGTGTTTATGATGATTAAAACTATCAACTATTTATATCATAACGTTTAGTGTTAGAATATATTATAAAAGAAATAATTGTGCGATGATTCCTAACCAATTGCTAAAGGTATTTCTATACTAATATTATAAAGAGGTAAAGTTTGTGTGTTTGTATGTTTGTGACGTTGTAGGGGGTAATCTCTGGATCTACTAAACCGATTTTAAAAATTCTTTCTGTGTTGAATAGTCTATTTCTCGGGGAGTGTCATAGGCTATATAGTATCACGCTATGACTTACAGGAGTGGAGCAGTAATGAAATATGTTTAAAAAACGGATGCGTTTTTCGCCGCCCAACGAAGGTGTCCAGTTCGACCGCGCGGCCATAGCGTTTTTTTAAAAAAAAAACCATGTCAATTTTTTGTAAAAATTTGTAGAAGTTGATTCCCAAAACCATAAATTTGTCAAAGATACGGTTAAAAAGTTATAAGGGTTTAAACATGGCCGCGCCATTGAAACGCGGCGAACCGCGCGGCCACTGAGATCTTTAAAACTAAGCCTTGTCGAGACCTGAAATTTACGCAAATGCAAGATTTAATTTGTAAAAAATTTGTAAAAATATTAAAAAAATACTCAAGTTTATAGTTTAAGAGCTATAACACTAAAACCGAATGGCCGCGCCATTGAAACGGTGGAGAAAACGCTATCGCCTGTATCTCGCTGAAAAAAAATCGCAGAGGTGTGTAGTTTATTGTAATTACCCAGATTTGAATTTGTCGAAACTAGGAAAAATACAACAAAAATTCCTAGGTTTATATTTCAGGAGCTATAAGACTAAAACGATATGGCCACGCCATCGAAACGGTGAATAAAACGTTATTTCGCCTGTATCTCGCTGAAAAAGCATCGCAGAGGTCTGGAGTTTTTTGTAATACCTAGATTTTAATTTGTCAAAACTAGTAAAAATACAATAAAAATTCTTAAGGTTATATTTCAGAAGCTGTAGAACATTATCAGTATGTGGTGCGATAGGGTGACCATGTCTTATTGTTTACAGAATACTTTCTACTTATTGTTACAGAAATTATAATTCAAGGATTCTAAATAAAATTAAAATGAAACCATAAATATAAAAACAATTATGTTTATTGCTTGAAAAGTCAATAATACAGTTACAGTCTGCGTGGACTTACGAAAAACTAGCCCTAAGATTGGTTTAAATGACGCAACTCCGCCCCTAAGCTATGTGATTAGTAATGCACACTATTGCATCTCACACGCCCACCCCCGCGCGCCTCCGCAGGTCAGTGCGACGCGTACAGCCGTTAGTACTTATTATTCTGTGGTACAGCGACGTAAGCGTAAGAGTTTCGTTATCAGTGTGTCGTTGTGATGTTAACACGATAAAAAAGTGATCTACTGATTATTAAAATGTTCAGTTCGTGTGTAATTACGATTAAGTGTTGTACTGTGGTGTAACGTCAGTTCGGTAAATTATGTAAACAATTCAGCAGAAGTGATTAAGGTATGTTGCATTTAAATATTTTATGATTATGTTAGAGCTCTCTCTTTATTTGTATGGATGACCGTGTAGTTAAGATATTTTACTATGAAATATTTACAATCTTATGTATATGAACTTATATGAAATACTAAAAACTATCTAATAACTAACAAAAATAATAATAATATATAATGTTTGCCCTGCAGTGGGACAATAATAGGCTGGATTATTATTATTTAATGTTTTATTAAATCATATAGGTAATTAGAACTTAACTTAGAACATTTGAAATGATTGTAAATCATTTTGATTCCACATTTTTAAATAAGTACAATCATAACTAGCAGGGATGTAGATATATGTTTTTACTTTAAGCGTAATATTATATGAATGGAAAAATTACTAAAAAAACTAAAGTCAATCATTTGAAAGATATACACTTCCAAAGTCGTAAAATGAGCCCCCCCCCCCCCCCCCCCCGCCTCTAACTTTTGAAATAATTAAGTTGGAAAAAAAAATTGATGTAAATGTCAATAAAAACTTTCAATGAAAACTGGTTTGAACAAGATACAATCATAAGTTTTTGAGATATAGCATAATTTCAAAAACCGCACACGTTACTTTGAAATTCATACAAACACTATGAAAAACAAAGTTAAGAGCAAAACTTTGCTTGTTACTACGGAACACTTCATGGGCGAGTCCGACTCGTACTTCCCCAGTTTTTTTTTGTAACTCCACTGGTAAAATCTCTCTTCCTTTTCCTCTCACTCATTATTTTTTACAAAACCAGAAGTACAATATTATTATTGTTTGTTGTATTACAATTTAAAAATACACCATTAAAATAAATAAAATAATTTCTGTAACAATAAGTAGAAAGTATTTTGTAAACAATAAGACATGGTCACCCTATCGCACCACATACTGATAATGTTCTACAGCTTCTGAAATATAACCTTAAGAATTTTTATTGTATTTTTACTAGTTTTGACAAATTAAAATCTAGGTATTACAAAAAACTCCAGACCTCTGCGATGCTTTTTCAGCGAGATACAGGCGAAATAACGTTTTATTCACCGTTTCGATGGCGTGGCCATATCGTTTTAGTCTTATAGCTCCTGAAATATAAACCTAGGAATTTTTGTTGTATTTTTCCTAGTTTCGACAAATTCAAATCTGGGTAATTACAATAAACTACACCACCTCTGCGATTTTTTTTCAGCGAGATACAGGCGATAGCGTTTTCTCCACCGTTTCAATGGCGCGGCCATTCGGTTTTAGTGTTATAGCTCTTAAACTATAAACCTGAGTATTTTTTTAATATTTTTACAAATTTTTTACAAATTAAATCTTGCATTTGCGTAAATTTCAGGTCTCTACAAGGCTTAGTTTTAAAGATCTCAGTGGCCGCGCGGTTCGCCGCGTTTCAATGGCGCGGCCATGTTTAAACCCTTATAACTTTTTAACCGTATCTTTGACAAATTTATGGTTTTGGGAATCAACTTCTACAAATTTTTACAAAAAATTGACATGGTTTTTTTTTTAAAAAAACGCTATGGCCGCGCGGTCGAACTGGACACCAACGAAGTGGGCACGTGTCAGCTAGTTTATTAAAAAACAAGACAACAACTGAAATAGGTCTTATGCCTTGTGTGGTATAAACTTTTATTTTAACAAAAAGAACAAACAAACAATTTAATAATTCATTTATGTTATCAAAAAATATTACTAGCTATTCCTAAATAGCAACGTCATCCGTGCTTGCAAAATGTTATCACATAAACATTTTTGTTAAATTATAATGACTTGAAAAGCGTGATAATAAAAATAACATTGCATAAGTTGTACATAAATATAAATAACTTGCGTATTACTTATTACTGTTAGCATGAAGGTTACAATGTTGCTTACCTTCTTGTGTGAAGAAGCTACATTGTAATTGCTTTTTTTTTTGTTTTTATCTGTGGTGAACTTTTCGCGCTCATAACAGATTTGATATCATGAACGTGTTTTGGGGTTTTTTTTAATATAGATCATATTATTATGTTAGAGACAAATACACTATTATTTATATAAGTTTAAAAATAGGTTAATAGGTACTTTAGACACAATTAGTTTAAATGTCAAACATCTGCGTAGAGTGGATTTGTTTTCCTTAGAAAAAAAGTAATGGGATGTTGTGATACGTGGTTAACTTGATCTACACTTTGAGCTTTTTTTTCAAATTTTCCTCATTTCGTAAATATAAAGTATTCTCGTAATAGTTTCTGAGAAGGCTTTATAAGTCAGTCTAGTAATAAAATGTGATAGCAACCACAAGTAATAAGTGTAGCTACTTAACATATAAATAACAATATAAAATTGAGCGTGTTACCACAAAACAATTTCGCAAATAGCTAAGAGTGCCCACACATTATACTGATCATATTTTCTAGACCTCTGCTTTCAATTTCGTTCTTTTAGTAAGAGTAAGTACCAAGAGTGAGTACCAAACTAATATTTTACAATTATTTGTCATCATCATCATCTGAGCCAATTGACGTCCACTGAGACATAGACCTCCTCCAAATATTGCCACCTTGTGCGGTCCTGCGCCTCCCTCATCCATCGGCTTCCCACCGTCCTTACGAGGTCGTCGGTCCACCGTGTGAGGGGTCTCCCCTTAAATTTTGGTCTGATTTATCAATTGTCTAGTACTCATAGTACAAGCTCTGCTTAGTTTGGGACTAGATGGCGTTGTGTGAAAGTGTGAGAAATATGTGAGGAATTAATTGTGATATATCCAGAAATTATTTACCTGAGTCTGGAATCTGGATGTTTTAGTGTCCATTTTATGTCTGTATGTAAAAGTCCAAGCGACATAGCGCATAATCCTTAGTGGGGAATTGTCTTTTCAATAGAAAAAAGAATTCGTGATTTTTAGGCACAAATCATTTAGATTCTTTTTACACTGTGCTTCTGCCATAAATATCCTTGGCGAAGTTTTTACTGTAAGCATAATTATGTATCAAAAGAATGCGAAGTTTCTATTTGAACTACCTATTTAACTTTTTAAAGTCTTTGTAAGCGTTTTATTTATTCTTTGTTTTTTTTAATATTTTTTTCAACAGCCATGTTGAATCACGCGCAGTCGATTATGTTCATTACGTATGTAAAAGGTACAGGCACGCCATTATTTAAATCTTCTCGTAATCATGAGATCATCATTTTGATTCGTGACTCTAGATTGAAAATGTTAATCTTGTATTAAGCTTTTAAATAGGTATTTATTTGTGTTATCCTTGTGGTGATATCCGTGTGGTGACGGAATGATGCTTCAATGATTCACCATTTCTTATCATGCTCTATAAAGCTATGATGAAAATTTCATAGCAGAGAAATAGAAACTCGCAGACAACTACCCTTATACTAATGCTAAAAGCTTCTTCTCTTGACAGATATTTATATACATGTAATCAGCGTCAGCGTTGACATCTGTGATGTTAAGGAGCACTTGCCGAGCTATTTTACCACCTTTTGCCACAATTTTTTACTTTTGTTGCATTGTTATTTTTTTTTATGTTATATTTTTGTGATTGATGGTAATAAACAGATTTTCATTTCATTTCATTCATTTAGGTATTTCATAATATAGATTTTTGTTTCTTTCTATCTAGGTCCGGTTCATTTTTATGATAGAAAAAAAAAAATATTGTACTTTGAAGTTGCGTAACATATTAGTTATTTTTAAAACTTGGACTTATTTTTTATCAATGATACTTATAAAATAAGTACATATTTATTCACGTCTACGTTTTAGCATTAGGTTAACAAACTACTTTCTATGATTTATAAGTTCTCTACAAGAAGATCGGTTATAAACCTCAAGCAAAATGTTTTAATCATAAATTTAATAAGCAAACCTATATTTACTAGTTAATTATTATGCTAATAGTTAGTGATTCGGTTGACTTAGTATTATCGCGTTGTCACGATGATATCTGTTTATTCAGAGGCTGTATAACGAAACGATCTTATAGCACGCTACTAACTCTAATTATATTGTTAAAGCTTAAATACAGGTTAGGAACGAACTATTTAATAAGTACCTTGACTTTTATAGAATAACAATAGAATTATTAGAATCGCATTAGCTTCTCTTTACAAAACCAGGCCTGAAGTAGATAACTCAGTTTGGGCTTGACCTATCTGTTTCAGTTGTGAGAACCGTCATGTTAAAGCCATTATCAGTATCTTTAGCAGAAGAATATACTGGCAATGATTTCAAATAATGCAACCTTAGAAGTTATTAAACAACGGGCGATTTATGGTGCCCTAGTAACTCCTAATTGTTACTATTTATTAGTACACGATGTGGCAGTATTTGGAGGAGGCCTATGTCCAGCCGTGGACGTCAATTGTCTGATATGATGATTAGTATAACCTATTCCAATTTAATGGTTGTCTACCTTTCCAATTCTGGTTAGTTTTTGGACTTGTGAATCCAAAAACTAACCAGAATTGGATACATTCACACGACCCCCTTTTAGTTCAAACACTAATATGTGTATGAATATGATATACTTAATATTATTAGTAGGTAAAGCTATGTCGTATTCTTTGTCAATCACAAGGCAAGCAAATAAATGTAACTATTTGCAACTATAGTCAGGGCTCATAAAACAAATACACACCTAAATAAATAATATGTAATATTACATTACCTAACAGTTATTTATAACATGAAGTAAGTTTTAACGCAAGGGTTTCTTTGTTATTACAAAATTGTAAATTAATATGAAATTATTTTTATATAACATAGGTCATAGGTAAGTAGTTATTCGTTTAACGTATGACGTAAGATGCCCATCAAATGGAAAGGTTGTGTTATTAAGAAATTAGAAATAAAAACCTTGAAATTATTCAAGTATCTGTCAGTTAGTTACCGCGAAATTGTATTATGATGCTTTAGAAAAATATGAATTTGTTGGTTGTTTAAAATTGTTGCAATCGGTCGTTATAACGTGCGTCGTCGCTTTGGTTCTTCTGCGATTCTCCGCATTTGTGATACAGGGAAGCAAAATCATAAGATTACCTATTTGCTCATTTTGGTTTTAAGTTTCCTGACTAATTGTTTAAAAAATTATAATATAAATTAATATAAATTTGTTTAAAAAATTTGAAATCTTTTAAATTAGCGACTCTTCTTTGTAATGCAAATATGCTCTCTTTGAACCTCATTTGAAGAAGAAGATCAAAGATAATTATATAAGTAAACTTAGCTTGGTGTCACAAAAAAAAAACAAATAAATGATAAGAACATTACAGCGTTGATAATTATTGTATGTTTTAAATGTTATATTAACTAATCATGTTCTTTGTTATGCAAATAAATAACATTTTTAATTAATGACTGTATATTTTTTGGTTATAAAGATAACTCTCCCACGATAAGTCATAATCATTTATGTATGTTATATAAATGTATCAGTAGGTGTATACGTAGATATGTATGTAATTAAACAAACCGTGATGCGTATGACCAAACTATGACATAATAAATAAATATTATTGTAAAAAGAACTACCTCAGTGGTAAACCGGCCATTTATGCGGCTGCTGTGCACAAAGTCACAGATTTGAATCCCGCACAAGATAAGTAATTATTCGGATGTACTTTGTGTTTGTTTATACTGCCTCTGTAAAAGTCCCAAAAAAAAGGAAAACTTGAAATTGAACCCTATACCAATTCGTCTGGCTAGCGTGTTATTATTAGTAGGCCAAGTACCGCTCCATTACGGGAGGAGGCTCGTCCCTGCAGTGGGACATTAATACAGAGCTGATGAATTTTTATAAACATCTTTGTACTAGGCAAAGATGACTATAAAAATTGTATATTTAAAAACTGTTTTTTCTGCTTCAATGCAGTCGGCCATTTCCACCTCAAAACAGTATTAATTAATTAATGTACAAGAATTACTTCTCTAGTCATTAAAACTGCTAGTTACCTTATAAGTTTAGTAGTTATAGTAAATACTACATACATATGAATAGGTTGAAAGTGAAAAGGGCTAGTAGAGGCCAGACATAGACGACGGAAATAATTTTCCTTTTAAGCATATTGACGATCGCGACTACCTTAAGAAAGGCGACGTAAGTTATAAGCTGAAGCGGTTTTAGCGTTCAAAATTAGTTGTCTGTATTTAAAGAGAGTTTTGACTTACCCAAATGTACTAAATACTGTGTGTACCAAGAATACAATATACCAATATCCTTTATATATATCATTAGTTATAAGAACTAACCAAAGGAGATCTGCTAAATTATCATTAATTGAGGAGAAATACTACAAATCTTAGATCAATCCCAATGTCAATTCTAATCTTCTGCGAGAGTGTTAGTATTTTGATCGTCCAACATTCTCAAACTTAATAATTAGTTTAAATAAATAAATATTTATTGATTTTTATATATTACATTAAAGAAAAAGTTTATTTTCACTATAACATGCACTACTGTACCTTCCGGTTCACGGATTATTACAATAAAAATGTGATAAGGAAATACAAATGCACATTCAAACTTCACGTTTTCGATAGATGATTTGATATTGGTATTAATAATATAATCGACCTATCTTTATGCATATCCGTATACTTATTGTTATCTAATGAATAGATCGTTAATATTTTAATCAATGATATTTATAAAGATACAATATTTATTGATATTAATGAAAACACATTCCGCGTAACAACAAGTTTTATTATTATTATTATTTTATTTCACTTTATTAATTACATCTACATTACAAATATAAATACAGTCGTAGCCCCACAAAACCGTTTATGGTCCATCTAAGTACGATGTCACAGACGACAATTTTTTTATAGCAACTCTTTATTAACTCGTTTAGCCAGCGTAGTATTAGGAGACCAAATAACACTTTATCATGGCAGAAAGTCTTTTTTGTAGTGAATTTTTTCAGATTTGTTTTGTTGATTAAGGAAAACAGATATGATTCAAGAGAAAAAACATATAGAAAACTCTAAGTATACCTAAAATCTGATATTTAAAGTAAATTATAACATTTTTAAGTAAGAATATTTATTTAACGCTTTATAAAAGGCTACCAGGATAATAACTAAACGATTTCAATTATCTACTGTCATCGTATTCTCTCTGTGCGCTTATGACTTAACACTTGCATCTCAGTACATGTCCATACTAGGGATATGAAGGTATATGAGTAGTAAATGAAAGTGGCTGGACCACGTCGGAAGAGGAAGTGATGAGTAAGAAAGTACACTGTTTTGTGTTCACGTCTTTCCGTATATCATAAAGCACTTAGGTTTTACCATCGAATACAATAATTATATTATGTGATATTCATCAGGTATATTCACACAACATCTAGTACAAAACCTGATAGATCTTATAGTATAGGTACTAAACAACGGATAAACATACTTATTACATACTTTTATTTGTAAATAGTACATGCATATACAATCATAATAATAATCATAATATCTTTATTTGCATAAAACATGGTGTATACATGGTGTTACAATTACATTATAGAGCTTACATGTTTTGCCAGAATTGTACCCAGCATGCAAATTTTACATAATTATTAAATGAGTAGTACTTACTTAATAAACCAGCAACTATGCAGACCTCTTGTCCATAAATTATTTAAGGCTATAAAAATTATTAATGTTTAACCATTCGAACAATTTCTTCTTAAATAGTGTAGGGTTACAAATCCAACTAATATTATTATAAATGCGAAAGTTTGTGAGAATGGATGTTTGTTACTCTTTCACGCAAAAACTACACAACGGATTTTAATGAAATTTGGAATATAGGTAGTTTAAGGTGTGAAATGACATTTAGGCTACCTATACAATGCAGGTGAAGCCGCGGGCATAAGCTAGTTTAAAATAAAACCACCAGACTAATGAAAACATTAATGTTCATACACACAAAGATTTGCGTTGAGCGGGAATGAAAACCGAGACCTGTGATTTACTTCAAAATTAAAAATAAATGAACACACAGTTAAATGATTCTTTCATCATAACAGTCCATTAATGTCCCACTGCAGGGACGGGCCTCCTCCCGTGACGAAGTGGTACTTGACCTACTAATACCACGCTGGCCAGACGGATTGGTATAGGGTTTAATTTCAAGTTTCCCTTCTTTTTATTTCGTATAGATATGAAATGAAAAAAAAATGAAAAAATATTTATTAACAAATAAGTTACAAAGATGGGCTTCCAATAGCCCCACACTAGGCAAGCCAGTACTGTTGCTCAGGATCGATCCGGAAATGTTTTCTTGTCGGTCAAGCTCTATACCAGCTATCGTGTTGCTAACAGTGTTGATCA
Source organism: Schrankia costaestrigalis (assembly GCA_905475405.1). Lineage (NCBI taxonomy): Eukaryota > Metazoa > Arthropoda > Insecta > Lepidoptera > Erebidae > Schrankia > Schrankia costaestrigalis. The sequence goes on from FR997827.1 coordinate 1,915,918, forward strand.
AAATGTCAATCTACTATTGCGCTTTGAAATAACTTGTGCAAAGGAATGCAAACATATACCCTGACTTTTGTTTGTCTTACCCCCGGTATCTGAATGATCACAACACTTTTGCTTTTTATCGGAAAGTTTCAAATAGTTTTTTGGTAATAATTTTGTTGATTATTTATACACTGACATTTAAATTACACTGTTCGTTTTGTATTTTTATTGTCTACAAACGGTTATTTTGATTCGATAAATCGTATCAGTGAAACACTTTTGAATTAAAATAAACGGAGCACTCAAAAACACATCTGTTTACTATGACGGCCGAGCGGGAAGGGGATAATATTTACGGATAGTTCCTTAGTTGGTTTTTACGACACCCATGGGATGAGATGGGGTGGTGACATATTGTATTCTTACTCCGTCACCACGCGGATAAATGATTCTATAAAGTACAAATTTTATCATAAATCTCATAGTCTAAAGTTTAGTGAATCTCGGAAAACAGTTCTTGTTATCAAATTATCATCTTTTTATCTCATTATAACCTTGAAAAATGATGACGATAATTTTAGGGGCTATTAGGGTTGCCAGTCTTCTTCGATTTACGTAATTATTTTCTCTCAAATAATCTTTTTCACAACCTTTTTTCTTAAGCGACGTCAAGCTTTTTTATTTATTAAAATAAAACGAAGCTAATTAATTAACGTATTACACAGCTGTCAAAATAATTCAGTGGATTAATCAAATCAGTTTAGTTCAGTACATTTATTTTTCAATATTATGTTACAAAATAACAACTTTTTGACGTCACTTTAAATCTACTTAATCTAAGTTTACACATTATTTTTTTTTTCAAACTTTACCACCGCTTTCAAGGCTCTAGTAGAAAAAAAGCGCGTTATAAAATCTACAGCAGCATTTTTAGACGTTTTTATAATTTTACAACATTGTAACTGTAATAAGTTACTGCAACCATTGTATACCATATAAAAAACTAGGGATTATACTAAATAATCAATAGTTATAAATTTTTAAAATCTTAAACTAGAAAGAATCGTCCTGTAGGTAGTACATAAAAGTGGGAGCACCAAATCACAAATATAAAGTTTTCTAGTAATAAAAACGTCGCTAAGTAATTTCATCTTGCCTAACCTCGCATACGGCATACACATACATGATCGCTTTACCACAAAGGCAGTTTGACTGACTCAAGTACCAACCCTATAACTAAGTAGGTACACAGTCAGTACCTACAGAAGCAATTTACCTCATTCTTTAACTATTGAAGGCATTATTACGTGCCGTGAAACACAACTAACAGACAAGGCAATACTAAATATTCGAGGTGAATCTAAATTATCTTATTTTGATACACGTAGGTATTTATATTTACAGTAACTGTTATTTTATTTATCGGTTACGAATACTAGGTAGGTAAAAGTATAACTGTTGGTGGTCTGGATCTTTTCGCTTACCTGAACCCTCTGAAACATGACAACTAGGATGAACTTGTGGTCTAAGTTTTTGACCCATGCAATCCAAAATAAACCTGTCTTATTGTTTATAAGGTAACATTAACCTCCAAGTTAGTCGCATATCAAAAGTTATGCACTTAATTTAAAAGATATTTTAAAAAATATAGAATGGATGGAATACCTGGCCGAACCGTTAACCAAATTGTGAATTATTCTCCATCACTGCAAGGAACTCAGTCCCTACAATAGACAATTAAAATACCTACTGCTATAAAAACATTTACGAAGGTATAAGTTGATGTGTTGCTAAACGAATATTTTACGTTATGACTTTAATAAATAAATCAATAAAATAGTTTAAAAATCAAGGCTTTCTATTACATAATCAATTAGAGCTTACCGTAAAACATCCATTTTAATTAAAAAGGTTAATATTCATTGCTAAATGTTAATTAACTATTAATAACTTTACATTTAATACATCATAATATTATGTAAGATAAGACTAACACTTAGCATCGATCGCTTAAACATGTTATTATGAATCCATCTGTTGATTTGACAATCCGTCTTAGGGCACTAGATTTTGTTTGCGATCTTTGTAAAAGTTTAAGTCACAAGGCATGATCACTAGTAAAGGAGTTGTCTTATATAGCGACAGCGCTCTTACGTACGTGAATTGGTATAACTTATGAACGACATAAGAGACAAGACAGCCTTTTAAAACAAGGACCTTGCCATCACCATTTAAAAGTTAGATTTCTTAATATCTATAATATTCTAAAATAATAATTTCCCTCTTCTAAATTTTTAAACTTCCATACAACAAACACCTTTTTTTAGTAACATTATCAAATTAGTAATTTTAGAATAAATTACAGCATATCCACCTCTATGAGTATTACATATTTTAGCCTGTGGACGTCCACTGTTGGACATGGGCCTTCTCCAAACGCTGCCACCCACTTCTTCTATGAGTATAATCAACATATAAATATTTACACTTGACCGTAGGTACATAACAGTATCTAAACTATAATTACAACGTTATCAATAAGTATATTTACATAACCTTCGCTTGATACCCACATTATCATTATATGGAACTATATACCATCTGTTTAATATTATATAGTGTGTGTTTAGGCTACTTACCTACTTCTGCACACTTAAACAACTAAATCCAATAAAACATAGGAAACCAGCAAAAGAGACTGTAGTTAAGGAAAACCTAGATCTTTTTGGTCTATTTTCACGACACCATTAAATGAAAATGATCCGGACTCTATTCTTTACGTTATTCTTTACGCCTGACTTGCTAGTGTCATGTATAGATGGTACTGGGTCCTGAGCTTACATGTCTATTTTCTCCTTATTGTAAGGGAGTTATCTTTTTATTTATCAAATACTTAAATTTCATCTACTAGATTCACAGACTTTAACAAAACTATACGTAAACTCATACCACAAAATATAAAAAATGTTAAAGATGAAGTCATACTAAATATAATATAAAGAATAATAAATATATAATTTAGTGATGTGCTACAAGTTATTGTTGTTAAATTAATTGTGTTGTGATGAATAAATAATGTGGGAATACTTGGCTGTGTTGCTGCTCGGATTTTGGCTCGGTGTTGCCATATTCTTGTATATATCCTGCTACTGGCTGGAGGAGATCTTAGGTAAGTTCTATTGTTTATTCATTGTTTATTAACGTTTTTTTATTCAACATTAAATTTTAATGTATTTATTAATCTATTTCGGTGATAAGGAAGTTGTAGTTTACTATGTATTTATGAATATACATACGAAATAATAATCATATTTTCTAATAAAACACCGACTCTATCTAGAGCGTTGATACCAATTATAATACTTAAGAAATGACATGCATGATCAATTTAGATATTTTTAATTTAATAATAACTAAATGAAGTAGGTACTAAAATATTTATAAAAAATATTTTTGAGATCTATAAATTATTGTCCTGATTCTGTATATTGTTCTTGCCTGTTTATTGATGTTTATAAGTCTTATTCCGTGTGGTGACGGAGTAAGAATACAATATGTCACCACCCTATCTCATCCCATGGGTGTCGCAAAAACCGACTAAGGGACTATCCGTGAATATTATCTTTACGAAATGAAAAGAAGGAAAACATGAAATTAAACCCTGTACCAATCCATCTGGCCAGCGTGGTATAATTAGGCCAAGTATCCCTCCGTCACGGGAGGAGGCCCGTCCCTGCAGTGGGACATTAATGGGCTGTTATGGTATAAGAATCTCTGCGACGCTGCATAAGCTCCATTATGGAAGAGTTATTTTTAAAAATCCAAAGTTGTCAACCTTACCGAAAATGTTTATCCCTATAATTTACAATCACTGCGTAACCTCACATGTATTTATGTAAGTTGTACTTGTAATCAAAATATGTCTGTCCATACATGTGCATGTACCTATACATTAAGGTCGTGTAGCAGGTTTCATTTGGTCAGCATGTGCGTCAACTATCACTCAAGTTTCTAGTTAATTAAATATGTATTAACTATAAATGAAAAGCCTTGAATTGGTCATTTAAAATTTTTAATTTTTAAAATTACTTATTTCTTTCACACAAATTTTTAAGTCCTCCACTATGGCCATAGACCAAATTCTTTTCCCAATCCATAAGGTTAATCGGATCCCTTAACATTATTTTATTTTTATTTTATTTTATTAGGAAAACCAACGACTATGAATAGGTACAGTGGGTGACCGAAAACGTCCGCCAGTTTTCTTTTACATTCGTTTGTGAAACCTAAAACTCTTAGTACCTTTTGAAACTAAAGCATTGTATAGACAAAACACATAAAACTATACTCACACAGTATGATAATAAGGGTCAAATTCATTTTCACCTTTGGTCTACGTCTAGTTACATGTCAACATCAAACCTTTTTAATAAACTATTTAGTCTGTTCTGTTCTATTTTTTTATAATGGCTCCTAAGTTAATCGATAATTCTGCCAACAGGCCTGTTTAGTCATTACAAACTTTTAATTTGCTGTGTTATCCTCTGTGTCGTATTACTGTTTATTTATTACTGTTTAAATAATAATTTATTACTGGTTGACACGTATGAAACACACTACAAAATCCCGGAGGATATCTGCGTGTCGCCGTTGAGACCAGACATATTCCTCTACTCAAAATTGAAAAGGCGTGTAGTACTTATTGAGCTCACGGTACCGTGGGAAACTAACATCCCTAAAGACCACGCAATTAAGACAAATAAATACTTTGACTTGACAAATGAGATAACCAGAAATGGCTATAGGGTTACTCTGTATGCCGTGGAAATAGGTGCGAGGGGTACACCAGCTAAATCCCTCTACAATCTATTGAAAGAACTAGGACTGCCGAGAACTTCAGTAAGCTCTCTACTATCACGAATGTCCAAAACGGCATTGTTAGGTTCCTACCAAATTTGGATAGGTAGAGGACGGAACATGGCAGACAGTGAAGGTGACCGCTAACGCGTTGTAAGGGGGCCTCCTTAAACCTACATCTGGGTCGTAAGTCCCAGACGCTGTTACGCCAGTGTTCCGCCCTCTATCACGCGATGGACCCGGCACCCGCACGGAGAATCCATGGAATGCTAAGATTAGGTCTTACCTATAGCCACAGAAAATACAATTTGAATATTAAATAAGTAATATTAAATAATAATAAATATTATTTCCGATTCACGAGCTGTGAAGGACTAATTTTGTATCCTAGGTAACCGATATTGTATTGTCATCCCTACTAGTGACAGGCGACCATTGACTGCAATATTATGTCATATTCAATTGGTAAAGCAGAGTATCGCTCACACTGCATAAGCATACGAAAATAGGCCTTAAGGTGGCGGACCTTTAAATACCATGACTGTACACATTACATGATTATCAGTAAACAACAGAAAGTCATTTATAGGTTTCCACACCTAGTAAATTACTTACTTAATGTTTTAGGTTACTTTTGTGTCAATTTTGTGTCTGTGTCTTATAATAGGTATACTAACATAGTCTATAAGTTATATTGTTACTAACACTATGGATGAATGGTCTGAAAATAAATGATTTTTATTTTTATTTTTATTTTATTTTAGTTTTTTTTTTTTAATATACTAGTAGTAGTATACTAGAGAAGTTTAATAATATATTTGCCGCCATAAATTCACTTGCTCTCCCGAAAATCAGAGAAAAAGATACACTTCACCGTACCTCGAAACATTTGAGACGGGTGACCACTTTGATGAGTTTCCTTATTCGAAAACTGTGTCTGCAGTGGGTCATTAACGGACTTTAAGAACTACACTAACTATATCGAAATGTGTCCGAAGTTTTCACTACAACGCTCAATACTGGTCAATCTCAGCGTAATGGTATACGATGCGACGTAATGGGATATGATACACGATCCTTCCTATCGTCCAATCGGCATGACATTGCAAGCTTGATCCAATCTTAACGAAATTCGATCATGCCATCAATTCTAACTGTCATGCCGATCCACTCGCACACAGGGTCAATTCTAATTTCTAATCCAATCCAATCGGTAGCGTCATGCCGATTGGACGATAGGAAGGATCGTGTATGTCTACCATAATACGCAGTTTACTCAACAAGAAAACTCTGTAGTTAGTTTAGTACAAGGTATATACTCCTACTAGGTATTATGCAGGTAATTGTATTGTTCACATAATGTGTATTAAGTAACACACGAAGGTATCAAATGTCTAATACGCCATGCATACCTATACATACCTCAAACATTCATCCTATTAATATTGCCTATAACCACGAGAGATTTTAACTACGGATGGATGTTTGTGACTCAATCGCGTAAAAACTACTTAATAGATTTTTATTAAATATAAATAATGTTTACTAAATTATTTATTTATTAAAAACTAACCGATCTAAAAATATCAGAAAGTATTATTTACAATTCGTATTACTTCCGATTTACTACTTCCTATTATTTATGGCTAAAATTGTATTAATTATTATATTTAAATAATTAAATAAACAGAACTAAATACATAATTAGAGTCACATTGATGATTAACATAAGATGCGGTGATGATATAACCCCACGATAAAAGCGTTAGAGCTCTGTCTATTTTTTCTGAGTCATACATTGATGACGTGTGGTGACAGCCCCATCTCATCCCATGGGTGTCGTAAAAACCGACTAAAGGGACTATCCGTAAATATTATCTTTACGTAATAAAAAGAAGGAAAACTTGAAATTAAACCCTATACCTATCCGTCTGACCATCGTGGTATTAGTAGGCCAAGTATCCCTTTGTTATGGGAGGAGGCCCGTCCCTGCAGTGAGACATTAATGGGCCGTTATGATGATGATGATGATGAACCATTGATGCAAATACCATCAGAACTAGTGTTAAGTTCCGTGGAAATGATTTTATAGGCCTTTTTCGCCTTTGGTTGTTAACATCTAAGGTATTCCTCTCTCACCCACATAAAGCTAGGAACACGAGAAGATAGACATTACTCCTTAGTCCTAAGTTTCTCACTTATGTAACCTTGTGAAGAGACAGGTGGCCTAGTGGTCATGGTGCTGGACGCGTATAGTCAAGAGGCGCGGGTTCGAGTCCCGCCTCGAGTACCAATTTTTTCCATTGTCTTTCTTCTTTTCGGACTTGTGAAGAGAGTTAATAAATAAATCAGTCTGTCTTAACCGTATTTTTACTGTAAATACTAAAAATATCGGTATTCCTTTTTATCTTCTTGCAGTATAGATAGATATGCATATTATTTATGTCTACGTTACGATGCTCTTATTAACTCGCCAGGTAACCCATTTAAAAATAATATTACCTTTTGTTTTTGTCCATTTTTTTATCAGTTTAATCAAGTTAATAAATGAAACAACTAAACAATAATTCCTATCATACAACCGGTTGATTTTTATGCATAAAAGACAACATACAATGATGACATTTAAATGTTGACCAGCTGTCTACCTATAACAACTTTATACAAAATTAGGCACAAAACTATATTATTTTAGATGGCGGCTTTAAAGATTATTACTTAGATATTGAAAACTGTTTTTAAGATAATGGATAAGAATAACTGGAGTTTTTAATATGAACAAGCTGCATTTTGTTTGCATCTTAAACGACAGGATATCGATATGAGCCTGTATCCTGTCCTAGGTATGTGATTAATATCTAGGTAACCATATTGTTAAATGTTAGTGTTGTTAATGTCAGTATCAGACATGTGTGTACACTGAATTAATTTGGAGTGTATTTATATTGCTCTTCTCCATAAGATTACCCAGAAAATTATATTGGTATTTGTGCAATCCTTCTTTCATTTATATGGTCTCCGTGGCTTTTACTTTGCACTTATAAAAGTGTCACATAGTAGATTCATCATAACAGCTTATTAATGTCCCACTGCAGGGAAGGGCCTCCTCCCGTGACGGCGGGATACTTGGCCTACTAATACCACGCTGGCCAGACGGATTGGTATAGGGTTTAATTTCAAGTTTTCCTTCTTTTTATTTCGTAAAGATAATATTCACGAATAGTCGGTTTTTACGACACCCATGGGATGAGATGGGGTGGTGACATATTGTTACTCCACCACCACACGGAGTACCGAGTTCGAAACCTCCATGTAGCAGACATGTTTATCACGATAAAACAATATGTAGGTATTTATGAAAAAGACTTACCTTTATACTCTTCCAACGAGTACATAGTTATTACAATCTCATGCACGCTGTTATCTTAGTTTGACCCCTTGTACCTACATTAATTATTACCTTATTTTATCATTAAGCTCGCCACTATTGTCCGCCATTTCTGTCTGGTGTCGAGGACAACTGCTCACCTTTGCTCGCAATACTTATAGTTAAATAGGTGCCCATTATCAACACATCAACCAAGATCACCCTTATTGTCAAAGTATAAGACACATTTTCAATTGACCGTATGTTACTTGATTTGTTATTGTGCGTAATTATTGTTGATTGTAGTTAAAGTTCACATAATTACCAATATAAATTACCACCGCATCTACTCACTACTTTTTAAATACATGTCTTTATGACGCAGTTCTTGATCCCTAGATCAAGCCTGTGTTGAGGGGGTTTTCGTTAATATAGGTACATGAAATGAACGTACACAAAATCCAGACTTTAGACAATAATTTGTAGATCGCTTAAATGTTTATTTTGCGTGAATTCAAACCCCTCTCAACATGACACTTCAGCTTTAAAGTCCTTCACTTATCGTATTTCTTTACTTTAAGTTCCTAATTATGACATAGTCCACAACTATCTAAAGCTTCGCCTTGATTACAAATAAAACAAACATAACATAACAATGTTTAACATTACTGTTTGTTCAGTGATGTAACATTGTCACTTGCGAATAACACAGTATATTGCACTAGATAACACTTATAGAAAATGAGCCCTATGTTCCACAATATAAGGTTTGATTTACAACAGCAATGTTTGTGACGAAAGTGACACTGTATCAGTTAGAAAAGGTGTGAAGTTTGTAAGATAAGTGTAGGTAGGTTAGGTATTACAAGAGGTATGTGCTCATCGCGAACTAAGTAGAAGATAATGTAGGTAGGTCCATTCAGCCCCAAAAGTCGCTAAACACATTTTAAATTCCAAAACTACTGAACAATAAAAATGTCATAAGTCAGTGTCGCAACAAGAGTACAGAATAAGTAAGCTTTACATACGAAACGAGAGTTTTGGAATTTAAAATGTGTTCATCGACTTTTGGGGCTGACTGTACAACCTTTTTGAGTTTTCTTTTAGTAGGGAGAAAATTAAGAGAGTTGGCGACTTTTGGGTATAGGTAGGCAAAGAAATGGGCAAGTTTGGTTATCGAGACAAGAACTCGTGTGATCTAGCGGTCAAGTGTGTCTGAGGTGCTTATTATAAAAACGCAGTTTCCAATTCTCTCTCGGACTTAAAGAAAATTCATTGTCTTCTCGTTCCGTTTGTAAATTTCTAGTTTTACGTGAGCTTCATAGGTTATATAATATATGTAATTCATAGAGTAAAGTGGCATTAAAAACATTTTTAAGTACTTGTTGTTTTTAAAAAGTATTTGACTTTTTTGTTACAACAGAATTCGAATGGTCCCATTAAATTCTTGCAAGATTCATTATTTTAATTAAAATTACTCATAAACTATTCGTAACATTTTTAGCTATAAATAACTTACTTAAATATTTTTTGATACAGAGTAATACATAATTAACATGAAAATGTAGAAATAATAATTTTAATTATGTTTTAGTGACAATAAAAATATCTTCAACACTAATCTAGTATTTAAGTAGGTACTTACCTATTTAATAATTAATTCAACGAGATACAAACTTTAAAGTATTTCAAAGTATTTTTTATTATTTTATACAAGTACCTAATATCTAAGTTATTTCTTTGTTCTCATAGTTAATAATTACTTGAAATAGATAATAAAAACATGAATGTGCTCACAAATATGTAAGCAAAGTAGATAAGAAATATGTCACAAAATAATAATATTGTAATAAAATGTCAGTGAGGTATAAGCAACAAGGAGTAGACCTTTCGTCGCGTTCTGCCACAACCTCGGCAGGGGTTAGATTATTCATATTTTTGACTAAGTACATGCCCAACACTGGTCATAATACTTACTTCAATCAATCAATTAATCAACTAGCCTATAGCAGTCCACTGCTCCAAACACGCGCCACAGAACTCGGTCCTGCGCCTTCCGCATCCAGTCCGACCCAGAGACCAGTAAGTATGTAATACTTACTTATAAAATTTAAACTCAACTTTTATGAAACCGCGTATTAGGACTCACAATAAAATGTGAAAGGCTCTACCACTATTTGTATACTTTACAATGATACTTAACACACCATAAACCACAGATTATAAAATTAAAAACATATAATTTTACGCGTCGGGTAACTTGTATACTTATTATTATCTGTCATAATTACGGTAAAATTATTTTAGGGCTATAAATTTAACCGTTACTTTTTTAAGTAATTATTGTAATTACTGTAAATTACACACCTATAGAATAAATATAGCTACTTAATATTGTGATTATTGATTCTTGTATTTCTCCGTGTGGTGACGGAGTAAGAATACAATATGTCACCACCCCATCTCATCCCATGGGTGTCGTAAAAACCGAATAAGGGACTATCACCTTGACGAAATAAAAAAAAAGGAAAACTTGAAATTAAACCCTGTACCAAACCGTCTGGCCAGCGTGGTATTAGTAAGCCAAATATCCCTCCGACATGGGAGGAGGTTTGTCCCTGCAGTGGGACATTGATGGGCTGCTATGATGATTTTTCTATCTAACCTGCTTTAAAGGGCTTTAAGGGCCTGCTGTAGAAAACTTATGGGCAAGATATTTGAGCTCAAAGTAATACCATAGGCAATAGGCATAGATTTAAATCATTGCATTCCTGAGGAAGTACTTCGAACTGGTGGGCCGCACCAAGCTTAGTTAGGAGTTAGCACTTACTTAACATTTCTTTTTTACCACCTAATAAAATAAGTACTTACGTATTTATATTCTCTATATTCCGGATATTCGTTGTTATTTGCATTTGTACGTTGTACTTCAAAAGTGAACTTCGGACTTTAAGCTATTTAAGAACCAACCAAATATACCTATACGATAAAATATGATAACAGTACATATCTTAGGCTATTTATAATTTAATTATACTAAAGAACTAATTGCAAATAAAAATACTTCAGTGCCTTTAAATTCATATTTTTGTGCCCCAATTCCTATGTATAAACTGACAGTTATGCACAAAAAAGCAGCTTCAAATCCCATGACAGTTATTTGCGTGATTTACAATACCTTATTTACTTTTTCTCTGAGATCTGGTGATGACATTCATAGTTCTAAATCCATCACCACCAAGAAACATATAACACCTAACAACAACATGTATATATTTTCCCCAGATCTCCCACCACTCCGCAATGCATCGCCAACAAGCGCTGCAAACGGCGGAGCGAGCGGTGCTCACGTTCAGCTGAAGCGCTTAGTAGCCAGGGTAGTGGAAGAAGCTGCAGCGCTGCCAGCGCTTGCTAGGTATGCTGCGGAACCTCACACACCCTCACTGGAAAGCTCTACGTATGAAGACCTGCTGGCTTCGGCTATATTGAATAAGGTTGGTAAAGATTAAAATGTCATAACGACAATATAGTCTAGGAACTAATTTCGTTCTTAATCCTGCGTTTCTTAACGAAATAGGTATATTATTTTCATTTAATTTTTTATAAATAACGCCTTCTTCTGAACCTAGCTAAGAACTATCTCTGGACTAATAGGTATCATCGAGTTAAGTGTCAATATTGCACCTATAACCTGTTATTACGGCTGCATAAATTTATAATTATTATGCAGACGTGATAACAAATAAATGAGGCGACATTTAGTCGAGTTTTACGACACACACGAAAGGTCAAAGAAAGGGCACATTTTTTATTAATAAAAATCACAAAAAGGAGGAAGCGACGTGCTTGTTTAGTAGTTGTTAATCCAGCATACTCTGCATCCTTAATGGACTTTAGTTTAGACTAAAGTGGGACCAAATTTATTTCAACTAAAAATTAAAAACACAAACATCTAAATCAAGAGACTCCTAATTTTTTAAAGTCTAATATCAAATCTGATAGAAATCAATTTCTATGTAAACATAACCTTAAGAAGAAGCCTTATAACCGTCACATTGCTTAGAGCATGCGCGAACTAATTTAGGGTTGACGATATACCTACCTACCTTACATGTCCCATCAGTATTAAATTTCACCACCATGACACATCGCACAATTTTTTATCTCTGCAAATAGAAGATTCTTGACCAAAAAACCTACAAAGTTTAACTGCGAAGTCTTTATTTATTTCATAACTTAGGAGACGATCTAGTGGTCTATAATTAGTCTATGGCAAACGCCGCGCAAGAGCGTCAGAAATACTAAGCCACTATGCTCTTTGCTCACCCTGAAACTAATAATCTAAGTATAATAAGTATTTTCATTCTTTTGCTACGAAAACTCAATAGTAGAGTAAAATGAAGTCAGAAAGTTTAGATGAAGTCTTCGGCACACATCCAGAAAAAAATGCAGCACTAATTATAGTTGATAAGAGACAAGTATTAGTAGTAAGTCTCAAAAGATTTTAAGTCAGATCAGAAAAATTAGTTACCTAAGTTTTTTATTTGATTCCTTACCAAAAAATGACTCTATTATTAAACCTTCTTTCATTTTAAGCCCGATTTACACATCGACAAGTAAAGAAGTAGCCCCTCTCTCGCGACTCGCCAACTTAACTCGCCAAAAAATAGGATGGAGATCTATTTAAATCAACTTAATCAACAACTTACTACTTAACTCGCTACTGTATTTGTCGATGTGTAAATCGGGCTTTAGTGCCGTTAGATAAAAGAATGACGGGTCATGTTTTAACTACCGCAATACCCATAGCTACTAGAAAACCTATCAGACTATTACCAAACAAATACGAGTAGAACAAGGATCTTGTCATAGATACCATCAATCAACTATACCAAACTAGATACCTTATCGTCACACATTATCAGATATAGCGCCCATATCTCAGGACTAGTCGACTACAAAGATAGCTCCGTACAATCAATGCTGTTTTCGAAAGAAATGGTAAGTCATTTAATAAATAATGAGATTAATCACTTTGCGATCAGTACATTCGTTGCTAATTACTTGCGCGCGATGTTTGTCTCCACTCTAAACCCTTAATATAATAAAAAGAAATGTATACGCTGTATTTGGTTTGTTTCGTGATTTTTCTTTACATCGTTGCCGGTATTAGTTTGGTGAGTTGTGCTAACTGGAATTCGTATTTGGTGTTCAGTGATTAGTTGGCGTTAAAAATAGTTAGTGTGTGTGAAGAGATATGCGGATTGAAAGTGGCTGTTTTCTCTGGTGTATGCTATACTATCTAGTGAATTGTTAAACTGTGATAAAATAGGAAAGTTAGACAACCGTTTTATTTCTTTTGTTGTTGAATAAATTCCTTTTTTTACATCTATCAACAGTGAACGTTAAATTCCGTATACCATATCTAACTTCAATTGTATCTACAATTTTACCTTTTTCTGCAGCCCATAGATTAGCTTCACATTGTTTAAATAGGACTAATCTATAGACTGATTATTATATTGTGATTCTTAAGTAAAACGTACTAAGTATATTTTCAAAAAAGTATCCTTCATTGCCAGGTTAATGTTCAAAATTTTATCTAAGTTTTGAGTGCTCGTCTGACCTAAGGTCATCCTGATCCTGACCCTTTCGCTTCGACTTACCAGTAGGTATGTTTACACCGACTCGGAAATATAGTATGATTTTCAAATGTTCATTAGTCCTTAACTATTTACAGTGACTAACGAAACAGTAAAGACGGGATAGTGTCATTTGTATTCATATCCCGTCACCACATAGACAAAGAATAGCAAAGGTACTTTTTATAACTTGCGTACTCAAAACGACAACCCTACACTTGCAATTTTCTCACTAGCATCGTTCCTAAGCAGTACTAAATCGCTACCGTGTGTGCAATATGTTTTCAAGATCCGTTTTTTAACACCAAAATAGAGTTCAAATTGGCAAAGCAGTATCATGTACAATTTCTTCAGTTGCATTGTAAGCTACTTTCCCGAAGTCAGCGATGAGGTTTGACGTTATTCATTCAATTGTATATTAATCGATGTATTTATCTGACGTTGTTCCACTAGCTCGGATACGGTCTAGCGATGATCAAATTCTGTCGAGGTTTTGTTCTTATGATCCGAGGTGATACAGATACGTTACATTTCCTCTTATTGTTGTATCGTGGAGAGTGGGTTAATTTTCCATTTCTATTTCACATGTTTAATTGAAAATGTGATGTTGATTGTAATGATGTAGACCTAAATATCTTTGATTGTAAGTTTTTCTCGATTGTTTGTTAGAAGAACAATACGGAATTATGTTGTTTGATATTTTTATATTGAAGTACCTACGAGTATGTATAACGCTTGTTAAATTAAAAACACTAGATCGTGTATTAGCCATTTTAAACGACCAGCAAGTATAATCTTAATATCCCATATTGATATTTTTTATTAATGTACAGGAAACTAGGTATATAAACAAATATAAAATTATATGCTTTTGTTATAATAGGTAAGGTTTGCGCAAACATTTGCCTGGTCCAGAATCGAACGACTATTATAATTTTTTTTGTAATAATGTAAATAATGTAAAATATACCTACATAACTAATACAAAAAAAGACCTACAAATATATTTCGATTGTCTAATAATAGACGTTTCAATTCCAGGTGATAGAGCGTTACCAAAACGAGAATGGTTCTGGAGGGCGCAGCAGTGGCATCCACTCGGCAAGCGCCAGCCCTACACCCTCGGAGCGTTCTTCACCAAGATCTCTTCACTCAAGACACACCAGGGACATCACTCCTCCTGTGAGTATTATGTTCTCTACATAAGTATGATACCCGTACTAGTAGATAGACATTGTTTGTTGACTATCTTGAATTGCCCGATTAGAGAGGCGGTAGGTTACATAGCGCGAAGAACCTATAACCGTTGGGACAGAAAGCTTCTGGAATGGCGACCGCATACTGGAAAAAGCAGGGTGTGGAGAACACTCATAAGCGTCGACCTACTTAGGTCGGCGGAAAACCGATCGCTGAGGAAGGCACAGGACGGCACAAAGTGGAAATATTTGAGGAGTCCAATGTCTAGCAGTCAACGAATTGGATGATATGATGAAGTAATAGTAAAATTCTAGTTTAAGAAAACAATCTGAGATTTTATATCATAAATGCTCTTTTGAAATATAACAAATATTTGAAACAAACTGAATAGAGTTTTACTTTGTGATTAGAATGAATAAACAGTTATAACTATAAAGCCAAGTAACTAATTAAATTACAATTCCTCATGTTTACTTCATATATTAGTAGTTTATGCAAACAAGGCTTCATTATTAAACAGTTGCCGTCAAAGTGACACTTGCTACCACTGTAAAAATTACAAACCTTAATATTCGTCGTTTTATCTATCCTTACTAATTAATAATTTTGAAAACTTTTAAAGCTTCATGAAGAAGACGATGTGTCTGACTGGGAAGAGAGGGATACTACAGATGACGCCCTAGAAGTGCCACGACGTGTGCCCTTCCCAGAATTCGGAGGGGACATTGTGCACAGAGGTAAGCTAAAGAATACATTGATTACTAATATTACATAATACAATATCGTTTACATATTGAAATCAAAAATATCGACGATGCATGACTATAAGCGGTCTAGCGAATAGAAAAAAAAGTAAAAAGAAGTCTTAACGAGCAAGATAACGTAATAATCTGATAGAAAAATGTTAATAACCTCATTATAGATAGCACTAATCAGTGTTATTATATAGCAAAAGTTAATTTATGCAATTGTAATAACAGGATTTGTCTATCTATCCACAGATAATGAAGACCGGGAGTTCGATGAAGTATCCGGGAGTGACTTGCAAGCTGTAGACGGTACTTGGGAAGAAAACTGGCTCTTCCAGAGAAAGAAGATCAAGACACAGTCTGTACCAGTACCTATGCTAGTACCAAACTCAAATACTGAATACAGAGCACTGATCGGTGATAGAGACGCCGACGATACAACAGATCTGTCTGACAACGCAAGTGACTCAGAAGAACAAACAGAAGAGTACAAGAGCGATATGAAGAAAGTTATAGATTCAAAACACATAATAGGTGGACAACTAAAATTAGATGAATCAGATTTTGAACCGGACAGTCTTACAATTATTGATGCATCCGATGAATTTGAAAAACTGGTAGATGATACAAAAGACAGTAAAACAGTAGACGCAATCATTAATGAAATTAATGACAACAACGTCACTATTGTTGAAACTGTCAATGTTAATTCAACAGATCAAGTTGATGGTAAGCTACACGTCGATATTGAGAGCGGACCGTTACCTAAAGCGGAATTCGTGGTGAAGGAAGAAATTCACAGAACATTACTTAATGGACACAGCGATGATTTAACAGAAAATATTTATGAAAATATGAATGGGAATAAACAAAATGGTGTTTCAGAAGAATTGCACAATGGAGACAGTTATGTTAATAATAAAGGTACGAATACGTTTAAAATATTGTGAACTTAGTTAGGCTTCATTTCCATTAGTACTTATTATTGCAATGTAAGCGCACAATATCTTCCCCTTGTAAGAACTTAAAATACATAACACGGCTGTTATTAAACTCAAACTCAAACGTTTATTTTGCTGCTTAGTGTTACAAAATGTTCTTATAAACTAACAAAGTACAAGACTTAGCGTATTTACCAGGCGTTTTAAAAATTGATTACGCAATCTTATATGATTATTTTGTAGTGAGAGTCTTAAAAGTCAACAAAGGTAGAAATACTTGCTCACGTGCGCTTATAGATTCCCGAATGCTCCAAATAATTTAGGTGAGTCTCCTTCTTCGTGTCGATTGGCGAAAATTCAGACAGTGCCGGCCTAGAATTCGGCCACAGCAACTGCATTGTCTGTAGCAGCCCATAGGTCTTGAGAGCTGAGATCTAGGTGGCTGATCAAATGGTGCACCAAAAGCATTTGGCGCCGTATTTTTATTACGGTGTCCTAAAAAAGCGTGCGAAAGGTTGAGGTACCTATACGTGGATCTAGATTGAACTTTGATATAAATAAATGTAGCAAAGGACCGTTCATATTTTTACGAAGAAACTACTGTCAATCTAATATAATCACTTTTTTTTTATTTCAGATTCTATGAACACTCTGAGTCAGCACGAACGCGAGGGTGAGTACGAAGAAACAGTAACTCGACCTGTACAAAGGTACGCGGACAGCTTACGGAGAAAACACTTCGACGACGGACCTCAACCGTAAGTCGCTTTAAACGTAGCTTTTATCCAAATTACGAAGTTTTACAATAGTAGATTGGAAGGTATAAGAATAGGTATATAAAATGAATAAAACAACTTACAAATTAAAATTGAATTGCGGCCTCGTGTAAAACACTTAACATATGTGTAAGGCGACACGTTATTTCTAAAAAAACACATCTTTTATATTGTTTAATGCTATGTTTTATTTCAGGGTGTCAATCCATGATTCAAATCAAGATGAAGAGTTAATGCCAGGTAGGAACTTTATTTCTGTTAAAATTTAAGTCTAATTAAAACCTATGCGAGATTACTAGGTGCAATCTGAGATTAACATTGTCAGTCAGAGCAATCGCAATAGTAGCCACGCTCAGTGCACTCACTTTTAATAATAAGACGCAGAATGCTTGTTATGCGTTGCCTCTAATAAAATACCGACTGACTTCTTCATGACTGAAATCTTTACCTTTTGATATTACAGGAACCATAGCATACAGAGAACGTAAGAAATGGTTGAACTTTGTAGAAATGCCAAACAACCCTTATTCACCAGAAGCAATACAAAAAAGGCTTTCTTCTAAGAGTACTTCATCAGTATTCGATATGTTTACTACTAAGAATGAATCTGATGACGATAAGATTGAAATACCAGATGAAGATGATGAAAGACACGATACCGATCCAGTTAAAGGAAATAATAAAATTAATTTAGATAATAATAATGTTAGTAACAACGATGATTTAAAAAATGGAATTAAAAGTCCATCTCCAAAGATTTTACAAGATGTTATGGCTGATGAAATTCCACAATATAAGCGGTAAGTCAACAAACGTACAGATATCTGATTACCTATACCTACAATTCTGCTAGACAACTGCAGTCAAATTACTATGTTTGTATGCAATATGCTGACAAGACGAAAAAGGGGCTTTTCGTGTATTAATACCAGAGTAACTCGGTCCTTACTATGTTCAGAGTGCCACTGCATTGCGTATGTCACAAGACACGTGCTGCCGTTGTCTATTTTACTAGCTACTGTACCCTACCATCTAAACACAGTTACATTTAGACGTTACCGTTTGAAGGTGGTACAAAGGTGGTACTAAACTAATGTCCCCTTATCATACCAGTTGCAGAAGAACCCTCTGCATTACAAGCCCAAAATATTTACGCAGTGTACTCGTCAAAACAAACTGTTAAATATCAGTCACAATATATTTCAAATAAATTAACCACTAGTATTATTTTCAGTTACGGTCGAGACTATTACATACGAGAGGCAAAGTCATCATGCGGAGGTCGTAAAAAGACAAATATGAGTGACACGAGCTCAATCTCATCTATGAACAAGTCGACAAGTTTAGACAATTTCGATA
This sequence comes from Schrankia costaestrigalis, assembly GCA_905475405.1. NCBI lineage: Eukaryota > Metazoa > Arthropoda > Insecta > Lepidoptera > Erebidae > Schrankia > Schrankia costaestrigalis. The sequence continues at coordinate 1,934,785 of FR997827.1, forward strand.
CTGAGATCACAGCACCTGTAAGTGCCAGCAGCTCGTTAAGTGACCTCGAAGCATCTGCCCTTCATCAGAACATCGTCCGTGCCGTACTCAGCCCTAGAAACGCCAGCCCCAACTTCGCAATCAATCCCATTTTCGAAAACCCCGATAGACAAAATGATAACGCTGACGAAAATCATGCAATAAATGTTCGCGACGGTAAAAAAATCAATGTAAGACAACAATCTAGAACTGTATACAATGGAGGTGACGGTTATGTGGAAAACGAGGATATAGTTAGACTTAAAATACCGAAAAAACCTGAGATTACTGAAGATCTTTTCGAGACGTATACGAACGTTAGGCGAAGCAACACACTACGAAGCGATGACCTCTGCGTCCGCTCCAAACGCCGCCCACCGCTCAGTTTTACTTTCGGGGGCAGCCTCAGGTTAAGCAAAGGCTTTCGTACCGATATATGGTGACAGAGCATCCTTCCTTATTCCAATATTATCTAATACACTTCCTTCGTTCTGAATGGCACTCCTACTGACAAACGATCAACTCTCAATATCTGAATCTCTTACTGTGTACGATACCTACATAGCTTCCGAATCAATTTCTTAGTGTAAAACGTTAGGTTAACAGCGATTACCTTTCATGAAATGCGGTGAAAGGTCCTTTCTCATCACTAAACCGAATATAATTCTAAGATATCCTTGTTTCACACGCAGTAATGCCTGTTGTGTGTAAAGTTGGCATGTTGTTAAATGTTGGATATACTTATAAAGAGCTGACTAATAGCACTGAGCACTATTAATCCAAGAATTATCTTTAGTACTGCACTCATAGATTTGTGTTCTTCTAATTAAACATTTCAGTACAACCGTAACCGTCAAAGACGTTAGTGGTGAGTGTTGTGAGATTTTGGCAAACGTTTGACTAACCGCATTCGGCTGCTTGCCGCTCTATATTAATTTATTTCTTAAGTCAAAACTTACTACCTTCGCAAACATCATTTTACTCATATACTTTTCATCTGACCTAAATATTATAACCAAACATCAACATTTACAGCATTTAAGGCAGTGCACGTCTTTAACGCTTTCAAGGGCACCTCAATACAATGTAAAATAACTGTACTAACTAAAATTTACTAACATTTATCTGGCACAAAGTACGAGCAAATAAAATTTCATATCACATCTAAAACACTGCATAACTTACGCTAACAACTAATCATATAGTTACTAAAACGTTATCAACATTTCCAGGGATTACTTATAAAACAATTCAACATGATAGCGACGAACCAACATTACACAAAGCTCGCCGGCCATGAGGACATGTCACCCATTACCACCACAATACACAATAAAGATAACATTATGATTGACTACGAGGACGTTAGTGAAAGTAGTCTGTTTGCCGCAACACCGGTCTACGTAGATGATGATACCGATAAGAAATTCGATGAAATTTTAGAAACAGCATATAAAACAGTTCCTTCACAACCACCTCCACCAATACCGGTGGAGAATGACGAAAGAGATGAGCCACTTAAATCACCGAACAGTGTAGACAACTCTTACATAAGCACAAGTAGCATGGAAGATTCTATCAAAATATACAATGTACAAACAGGAGAAATTATTAAATGTACGCCTGAAGATAACGTATCAGTGCGATATGACGCTGATACGAATGATAAAAACATCTCAGAAGTAGATAGCTTTAGTAGTGGTAACGATGTACACGACACAACTGTGATAGATGATAGCGTTGATGACAAATTGGAAATTGAATCTGATGATATATTGCAAAATCTACCAAAAGTAAAAGAATTGGCTAAGAAATTTGTTAGTATGGAGAATTTAGAGGAGTCTCTTCAGGTAAGTGTCGTTTATTCGTTTTAGCAGACCGTTCATATCTCATTGCAGGGTCAGACCTCTTCCAATGACAAGCAGAAATTTAATCTACGGACACCACACTGGCCAGACAGGCTGGTTACTTTTCTTTTTTTTTAAGCTTATTTCAGCAAACCTTTCCTTTTATCCATCGGATGCGACGGGGTGGTGAATTCCACCATTGAATTCTTACTTCGTTACCACACGAATAAGGGTTACAAGTTACTATGACATAATGTATGTATATGAATCACCGTTCCAACTAAATATAGACGTGTAAACAATTTATGTACAATTATCAGATAAGATTAGTCACTTGATATATTTGACAAAAGAGACTTTATAATTGTTGTGATATTATTTTATTCATTTTTAAATATTATTTCATGAACATACCGATCTAAAAGAAAATTATCAAAGTGGGAGTTCTATAAGGATATAGATACGTAGAAATAATAAGATAGGATATAGTAAGAAAAGTAACTTGTAGGTACAGCGGTTTTTAAAAATTAATAGAGTAATAAGGGCAGATGGGTTTTCTCCAAATTTTCCTATTCCTAACTAAGACTGTATTATATGTAATGTAAAAGTATGTATGAGGCGTGGGTACCACAGTAGGAGATTGGCGTGCACAAGATCGAAGTTCAAATCTCATGAATCCATTTCTCTTATAAAAACATTTTTAGTCATTAGTCCAATATCAAAAGTAGGAAGGTATAATGCCATAGTCTTATGTAGTTCTAAAAAAAGGTAAGTGTTATCGTGCAGAAACACTTATTCCAAAACTTGAATCACCAACAATTTTATCTAGATTAATGTCATAGATTGTATAGGAAAAACCGTTGGGTAGAGTCACTCAGTTACGATAGAGATCATAAAAGAAAAATATGTTATTAATTCTTCCCAAGGTCTAATCACTGCCTGCCACTCTACATATCTTAAAATGTATTGTTTACAGACATTACAATACTCAGCAAGATAACACTATAAAGCTCCAAACTAAAGACTGTATACTTTTTTGTAAATGTAAACATTGTTATACATAATGTTTGAACGTAACTTGAGAGGAAGTAACTTGTTCCTACAAAAACACCTATAACAAATATACCCTATACCAAATGGTCAAGCTAGCATGCTTATATGTAGTAGACCAAATTTTACCCTTCATTGAAGAAGGCTTTCACTGGAACATTACACTAGCACTATTTGTTAAAACTTGTAAATAGACAATAATGTTTAATTATATTATTTTAATGCACCACCCCCAAACCGCCACTATTGGTAACAATTTTGTAATACAATAATACAACCTAACATTACTTACGAACAAGCCTTGAACAGCATTTAAATACAGTCTCGTTACTTTTCCTTCCCAGACGCAACATCAACATCCACATCTAAGGCGACGAAGAAGCAAAGACAACATCCTGACAGAATCAAACATGAACCCAGAAAAGACAAAACAGATGTACATGCACAGTCTAACCGCTAGAAGTATTTCTAGACAGTTCAGAGAAGAACTCAAACTCTCCATGTCTACACCACTAACAGTCCCTGGAGGCTCCAAACAAATTCCAGAAGGTATCGAAGAAGTATCCAAGGAATCATCCAGACCGGGTAGCCCAGTACCAGAGCCAGGCAATATTAAAACTAAACTGGCGTTCTTCGAAAGTCTCAAATCAAAATTTAGTAATAAGTGATTTCGTTTATTGAAAAGCGATGCCATAAATTATAGAATAAGTGTCAGAGTTAATGTTCAAACAATAATTGTTTAAAACATGGTTCTACGTAAAAATTAATGATTATTTAATAAGTAAGAAGTGATTTATGATAAATTTATTACTTAAAATTCCGTATACGCTTTTCAATGAACACTTCACAAATTATTTAAACATCAGAATTCCTTTACATCGTAAACGTAAAGGTGCATGATTTTCTGTTCATTGCGTAGTGTCTATGTTATTAGTAAGACTATAACTTGTTTGTGTCGTTCTAAACAAGTAGTGTAGTTAAAACTGATTAGAGCAGGTAATAAAATTGTAGTTTAAATTGTATCGATCATATAAATTAAATTGACAGTGTAAATTGTAAGTGCCATTTTGTACACTTAATTTTTCCGTAATAAATAGGTAGTCGAGTCGATGTTGTATTGGCGATAATAGATAGATATATTTATATTATAACAGGACAATGTTTTGCATATTATGCCATTTAAATTACTTACAACAATATGAAATTAAACGAGAGTAAACTCTTTTTGTATCGTGGTTAAACCACTGGCCTAGCGGTATGTCGTATCCCCGAAAAGATCAGAGTAAACCAAATAAAACACCCGGTGTTCCTCTATCCCCGATATAGGGTCAAGAAGGGCGAGCAGGCACCCACTTGGTCTGTGTGAATAGGTAGTAACTAAGTCTTCCAAGACCTCGCGTATAGACAAATATTAATATTTGTTTAAAAGTCTGGTTAATAAAATATTAATATTTTAACACTTTCATAACAGACGTGTAAACAATAAAATATAACGTCTCGTTTATTAAAAATGTCAAGTAATCACTAATGATCTGTAAAGTTTGATTACAAATTAATAAAATATTTGTAAAAATTCGCCAAAACGTCATCTCGATTTTAGCTAATGCCAAAGTTGTAAATAAAATAAATAACTGGGTAGTGTAGCGGTTGTGTCCTATGTATAGTAATATATAATGTATAATAATTATAAATGTAAGTGCAATAAATTATTACCAATTAGATACGAAACAGTTCCATTGTGATACACACATACCTATTATTATGTTAAACACGCATATAATCGTTAATAAGAATTATTGCGATATTATGAATAAGGGTGGTGTTGATTAAAGTAATACAAACATTATTTTATTGTTTTATTTATTTTTGTTGTAAAAATAGGTACATTTATAAAAATACAGATTGACATGCCAAAGTATACATTCCTTTTTGGTGAAACAATAACTTTTCAATCCAAGGATACATAAATATCCCTCGTTCCACTAAAATCCCCTAGACCAGTCCCCCAGGGGACTACACAGCACTCAATGTTCCACTACGATACCCTAGGGGATCATATAAAACTCTAATTTCCATTTGAATCCCCCAATTGTTTGAGAACCTTATTATTGTATTGAAACTTACCTATTTACAATGTAGCACTGGCTAATACAAGGATAACACTGACATTGACTGACATTTACCGATAGATGATGAATGTTTATCGCACAAGGATATAATCTTTGATGTAATTATTATATTCAACGCCATAAATTATTAAGAAATTAAATTGGATTAATAAAATTATATATTCAACTTCATGTCTGAAGAGTTTAAAATTATTCAAAGAAGAGGCGAAGTGCTATTACACGATGGTTACAAATACCACAAAAAAAAATCTTACAAAAACGGCGCAGTATTGTGGCGATGCAGTGATTGGAGTAAAAATAAATGTGGTGGCTACGTAACAAGTAAGGTACAGAAAATGTTTTTATTTACTAGGTACTTAAATAAGTCAAATTTTATCAAGCCCATACCCTACTGTTGCATTGTTACAAGCTGTTTATTTGTTTTTCTTTAGGATAATAAAATAGTGCGGCGAACTAAACATGCAGGGTCGTGTATAAGAAACATAGAGCAAATTGAAATTTACTTGGCGGAACAAGAATGCAGAAATAAAGTAACATGCGAAGAATTTAGACCGATCCCGACTATTTACAATGAATGTTTCGATCCTATAATAACTAAAGGGCATAACTGGGTTGCGAAAATGCCATCTTTCAAGGCGATGAAAAGCGGTCTATATAAATTAAGAAATAAGAGTGCCGATGTACAGAAGTATACTTCCACCAGAGGAGACCAGGTAGAAGTACCTAATTTCCACCTAGATTTCGTTTTATGTGACTACGTAAACGCAGAAGAAAACGGGTTACAGCGCGTTTTGATTTTCTGTTCCAAAGAAAATAGAGACCCGAAATTAGTATCAAAAATAAAACATGTGCTGGTTGATGGTACGTTCCAATCATGTCCGCCACAATTTGCCCAATTATATGTTTTTCATGCGGACTTTGGGAGCACACAAAACGAAACTAATGTTATTCCTTTTTTGTACGCATTCATGACGGAAAAGAAAGAAAAATCTTATGATGTCCTTTTACAGCTAATAAAATCGCAGTTACCTACATTTAACCCACACAAATTTACTTTAGATACTGAATTAGCAGCCATAAATGCTATCAACATGAATTTTCCCACTGCTGAGGTGAAGACTTGCTATTTTCACTTTAAAAAAGCCGTTTACAAAATGGGAACAAAACTCGGTTTAACAAAACAAAAAGTAACAAGAAGTATCATTTTGCTTTGCGGAACATTGCCATTGCTGCCAATTAATCTTATACAAGAAGGTTGGTCATACATACTACAAGAAAGGATGGAATTACTAGATAGTTCTAAATCTAAAAAACTGCAAAAGTATATGAAGTTCTGGTTACAAAATGAAAAATTTGTTAGAAGATGGTCAGTTTTCGGCGAACGACACAGAACTACAAATGTTGCGGAAAACTGGCATTCCCATCTGAATAAAAAATTTGGCCGTAAACCAACGCTGGTACATGTTTTGAATGCGTTAAAAAAAGAGCGCCACCCAAGGGCTAAACTACGAAGACCAGAAGATGTACTCAAAGATCAGTGGATTCAAGAGTCCCAACTGAAATTGCTGAATGGGCAAATATCAGTCGGTCATTTTCTAGAAATGATGAAGTAAATAATAATTCAGGGATAAACAACTTTTAGTTAATTAAGTAGGGTAAAACCGGGATAGACGCCGCGCTGGGATAGACGCTCCGATTTTAAAAAATCAACTTCCAACACACCTCACAGCAAATACATAGTTTAAACACGCGCCACGTGCGCCCCTCACCTCAGTGACGCGTAAGCTATTGTGCAGAGTGGACGTGTATCGTGTGTGTGCCCCAATATATCCGCAACGGACACGACGAGCGCGAAAAAATTAAAAACGTGAGTATTGACTGCTCCCTATTTTGTGAAGTAGTAATGTAATATGTTTTATTTTAATTGTGATAATACATTGGTTCATTGAAAACACGTTTAGGAGGTAATTATTGATTTCTGACATTTACTTTAATTAAAATTCAAAGAGGCATCTATCCCTAGCGTAAAGGATAGTCGCCCAAGATTTAGAAGGATAGACGCCCTTAGGGGCATCTATCCTTCTATACTGTAAAACCCGTGTTAGAGTATTGAAGAAGTGTATTAATATTACATTGTGTTGGTTAGAGACCCTGTATGCTAAACTGGAGATTGAGGGTTCAATTCCCACCCAGGACAAGCTTTGTGTGACAATGATTTTATTTAGAGTTCTGTGTTTCACTGCAATATACTTATACTAAATATTATAGAAGGATGTCAGTTGATATGACATCTGCAGGATATCAAGACTAGGGTGTGTGTTTGTGTGTACGTATGTGTGAGTGTGAGGGTGTGTGTATATGTGATTAAAAGTGTATAATCAAACTACTTTGATTATTGTAGGTGATGCCAAGAAAATACAAAAGGAAGGAGGGTGTACGAGCTCGAGTGATATCATGGACTACGGAGCAGCTGCAGAAAGCATTTGAAGAAATAGAGAAAAAAGAACTGGGAATTAATGAAATATCCAGACAATTTGGGATTCCATCCCGAACTTTAAGAAGGCGTTACGCTACTAAAAACATCAAGAAGTTGACTTTGGGCAAACATCCTGTTCTGGGTTTCGACAATGAAAAAAGGTTGGTAGCGCACATTTTGAAACTTGGAGAAGCGGGTTTTCCCCCAGACAGGCAATCAATCTGTAAGTTAGCATATCAGTTTGCTGAAAAACTCCAGATTCATCACAATTTTGATGTTGAAAGCCAGACCGCTGGGGATGAATGGTTCAAAAGTTTTCTGGAGCGTAATCCAGAGTTGTCCATCCGGCAAGCTGAAGGGTTGTCTGTAGCCAGGGCAAAAGGTCTTAGCAGAGAAGAAGTAAATAGATTCCATGAAATTTTGACCTCGGTCCTGACAAACAATGACCTTCTTGATAAGCCTGAAAGAATCTTTAATATGGATGAATCTGGGATTCAGCTTAACAACAAGCCAGGTAAAGTTATTGCCAAGAAAGGGGCAAAAGTAGTTAACGCTGTAACTTCCGCAGAGAAAGGAGAAACCATGACTATCGTAGCCTGCTGTAATGCTATTGGCAATTTTCTTCCACCAGTTATCATAATTAAAGGTGTAAGAAATAAGCCGGAATTCGAAAACGGTCTACCACTGGGTTCGAAAGTGTTTATGAACAAAAAGTCAGCTTATATAAATACGGATCTATTTTTAAAATGGCTCACTGAGAACTTCATACCTCATAAGCCACAAGGCAAAGTTTTGCTTATTTTAGATGGACATACTTCCCATTCATCTGCACTGGACATGTTACAAGTTGCTTTTGATAACGATATCATTTTATTATGCTTACCCAGCCATACAACCTCAGCTTTACAACCATTAGATTTAGCGGTGTTTGGTCCATTTAAAACGTACTTTAATCAGGAAACAAATCATTTTATGCGTGCAAATCCAAATAAAAAGATAAGCCGTTATAATGCTGGAATCCTTATTCGAAATGCATGGCTACGCGCAACTACACCTGCTAATGCTCTTGGTGGCTTTAGAAGAAGCGGGATTTATCCATTAAATCCTAATGCTTTGCCCGATTCTATTTTCGCTATATCTGATATTGCTCAGCAAACAGAAAATCATCCTGACCAGCCCTCTCTGCAACATCAAACTACAATAGAACATCTCCAAATATCTTCTCTAAATGAAAGCACAGATCCTTGTCACAATGTTGATGTTGAACGCAGCACAGAATCACCCATGCCTAGGTTTTCTTCAATGGAGTGTCTAGCCAGAGTTGAAGAGGAAAATATGAATGTTACAGATCCCAACAAAACACCACCTAATATGCCATCGACTTCATTCAACCAAGATTCACCAAGTCTTTTGATTGATCCTCAGATTTTAAACGATATTAGTATCGTTGATATTGGTGATGATACAATTGTAAATATTCTAGGCATCATGACAGAAAAAGAAACACCCTCCAAATTTTTGGTCGAAGCATCACCAATACCACAAATTCCTTTAACTTTAGCAAAGAGAGCTAAACAATCAGCAGCTGTTCTTAATTCTGCTGAAAAGATTAATAAAAAGAAGGAGGTTACTGAGAAGAAGAAGAAAAAACAAATGAAAGCTAAGATAAACAAGACTGAAGTTACCAAAAAAAGAGGAGCAGTGAACAAAAAAGTCAAGGGACAAATTCAAAATAAAGTGAAAGGAAAACCAAAGAAAACTAAAGACTTAAGTGATGAAACAGACGATGACGTGACTGATTGCTGTGACAAAGAAAATGATGATTATTTAAAAATAACCAGTGGTCGAAATTCACGTAAAAGACTAGCCATTTATAGTTCAAACAGTGACAGTGAAGATAATTTTACAGCCATTGCTGTTAAAGGCAAAAAAACTGAAGGTTTACCTGTAAAAAAAACAAAAATAAACAAACAAGGGAAGGCTAATGAATTAGAGGAAAATTTTTGTGTAGAATGCTTTGATAGCTATAATAGGACAAAATCAATCTCAGATTGGATTCAGTGCATAAAGTGCCAGAAGTGGTTGCACGAAACATGCACCATTTTTAGGAACTATTGCTCAAGATGTGGCAAACTTATAGCTATTTCGGGTTCCACCTAATTATAAAATCTCCGAATGTGTGGCGCATCTAAAACTTTCAATACTTATTAATTATTACTAGGTACCTAAGTATAAATTATTTTTCTTTTGTTGTTGATTTTTTTAAATGTTTAATTATAGACTGCCTACATTAAAATGAACATGTTACCACCTAAAAGATTTTTTATCTTTATCCTTTAAATAAATGTGATAATTGTGATTACTTATTCTTGTTGTTTTATTATAAAGGGCATCTATCCCCCGTCATAGGCATCTATCCCTCTAAACAATTATATAGTGAGGCATCTATCCAAGCCGGTAGGCATCTATCCCAAAAAACATGTCTTGCAAAAACTTAATTCATGCAAACCCAGTGATAGTAACGTAAATAAATATACATTCTAAAGCTATAAGAATGATTAAACTAACTTTATAATACGGATATTCTCTGCGAATACGTTTGGTATTAAAGTTATAAGACTATTTCCTTAACTAGGGCATCTATCCCGGGCTTACCCTAGAACTACTTACCTTTAATTTTTGAAGTACAAAAGTTATTTTTTTTATATTTTGCGTTTATAACGTTGTACATAAATAAGTTAAGTGTTGAAAAAAATCGAACGCCTTAAGTGGGACTCGACCATCTTCGCCACCGAGACGCTGCACAGACTGGTCGAACCTGCAAAATTCTTCAACGCTTTTGGTACTTTTTTTTAACATCTAACTTATTTTTGAAAAGTTAATTTACGTCATTGTTATCCCCTATTATATAATATAGTTATTTTGAAAGTGGCTTTTTATTTAGATGGGACTATAGAGGAATAGCACTTATTAGTACTTATAGAATCCCCAGCATAGGGGATCATAGTGGAACATTGAGTGCTGTATAGTCCCCTGGGGGACTGATCTAGGGGATTTTAGTGGAACGAGGGTAAATATCTACGCCAATTACTTACATATTCTGTCTATCATTTTAATTTAAAAAAATGCAAGTCAGTTTAATAATTATTTTTAGCACGATATAATATATCGACTGCGAGACATCTTATAGAAACAACTTTCCTAAATGCAAATTTATACGTGAACGGTTTAGAATAAATGGCTTATTATTATTATAATATATCGTGCAAAAAAATATTTTATTATGACTACAAAAATATAATAAAATCAACTGTTTCCTTCAGTTAAGGTTAAAAAAACAGTAATTAAATATAATAATGATAATTATATTATAATAAAATATTCAACAGCACCATTAGTTTCACAATATTATAATCAACATCAATAATAAATCCCACGAGTCTTATGAAAGGGTACAGAATCAATTTCTTTAGCGTATTTACGTCTATAACACCATAGATAATAGTCTATGAGACTAGAATTAGGTACCTGAACATCCTCCTCGTATCTAAGCTTATCTTCTAGATTATTCTTTAGAATTTCAACTGCGTGGATCGAACAGCCCCGGATTTCTACTTCTTCCGTTGAACCACTGGGTAAAAGTTCATCTGGAATTATAACAATAAGTTATATTGTAGTGTTGTTTCCATCTATCTATACAAACAAAACTTCAATCTCATCATCATAACAGCCCATGAATATCCCACTACAGGGACGGGCCTCCTCCCGTGACGGAGGGATATTTGGCCTCCTAAAACCACGCTGACCAGACGGATTGGTACAGGGTTAATATTCAAGTTTTCCTTCTTTTTATTTCGTAAAGATAATATTTACGGTTATTCGCTTAGTCGGTTTTTACGACACCCATGGGACGAGATGGGGTGGTGACACACTGTATTCTTACTCCGTCACCACACGGAGAAGGGAAGTCTATAGCTATATGAACTTGACAGCAGACAATGTTGTGTGAATTGATAAGTGTAGTTTTGATAAAGATAAAATAAATAAAAAAAAATTCCTTATGACAATATTTACGACTCTTTATCACAGAGCAACAAATAAATAATGTTTAATCCACATTATCAATATAATGCAAACGTCTGTTACTAAGGCCTTTGTGTTTGACCGCTAAGTAACATTACTTATCCTTATTGTGAAATAAGTAACATATTAGTATTAGTCCAGTCAAAATAGATATTCAGTTTGCATTAATTCCCAACAAGCTGGATTTTTGTGCAGGCCTTGAATACATCATTACAGATGATATGTCAAAAGTCCCCATCGATCCCGCTTGTGCGTTGTTTTTTATTCGAGGTCAAAGGTCACAAATTTGCGTTTTTTGCGTATATCTCTGAAACAACGAGAGCTATCGAAAAATGGTTCAGACAAAGTTTGTAGACCATAAAATTGTCTACAAAAAATATCTCAACACTTTTATCCTACAAGGCATCGCTTTCGAGATATCGTGACTTTAGAGCGCAGGAAAGTCGTATTTTCGACTATATGCACACACTTGCTTTTTCCCGCGTTTTCGCTCGCGTTTATAAGTATTATTAAAAATAAGGCTTATTTCAATATATAATAGCAATAGGCATGCTTGGTCTCAGCCTAATCGGTTTGAAATTGACAAAGTTACATACAAACTTTCATCCCCTATCTTATCCCTTTAGGGATAAAATTTATCAAAATCCTTTCTTAGCGGATGCCTACGTTATATCATCTACCTGCATGCCAAAATTCAGCCAGATCTGTCCAGTGGTTTGGGCTGTGCGTTCATAAATCACTGTGTGGTAGGAGTATTCCTACTGGAGAAAACACGTTAAAAAAAAGCGCCGTGTACTTGATTCAATGTACTGTTGTATTTGATTCAATGTACTGTTGTATTTGATTCAATGTTGGTGCACTTTACCTACCTTAGAGGTGGTGCGGAAATCTTCTATATTTATAAAACTCAAAGGTGACTGACATAGTTATCTAGCAACGCACAGCCCAAACCACTGGACAGATCTGGCTGAATTTTGGCATGCAGGTAGATGATATAACGTAGGCATCCGCTAAGAAAGGATTTTGATAAATTTTACCCCTAAAGGGATAAGATAGGGGATGAAAGTTTGTATGTAACTTTGTCAATTTCAAACCGATTAGGCTGAGACCAAGCATGCATATTGCTATTATATATTGAAATAAGCCTTATTTTTAATAATACAGTAGAACCTCGATAAGTAAAAGTCCAAGGGAAACACAAAATATTTTGAGTTATCGAGGTTTTTAGTTATCGAGGTTTTTAGTTACCAAGAGTTTAGGTTAATATGTATAGAGGTAGGTATGTACGGTCAAGGAATTTAATTGTTTAGCAGGTACACAACCTACGTAATTTAGTCGTATTACATACCGAAATAATCATAACGAATTTGAAAGATATTACACCTCAAAACTGACATAATATAATATAACCAATAAGTATGAATCACTTCGCACTTCAAACTTCTTTGTTTACAAACTTCCACCATTCTGTCCAAAGACTTAAAAATAAAATGTTGACAGTATTATCAATACAATGCATTGAACCAATCAGAACAGCGAATGCTACTCGATATACTTTATTGTTAATAGTGACACAAACTCGGACTACTATTAGATACTGTTTGATGGAGTTGGTAGATAAGGTCTAGTTTGGTTTGACTTAACTTTGGTCTGTCAACAATATAAAATTGAAGAATTTTATTTTAACACAAAATACCTGTCTGTCATAGATAGACAAGGCTAGGTATATATACCTTGTCTAATTAATTTTACGACTCCCAAGATGTCGGGGTTCGTCATCCGTCGTCTGTAGTCGGTAAATAGTAACCTGACCGTTTTCAAATTATGCAAATTTCTAAACAATTAAATTCCTTGAGTGTACATGTGTATGTATGACCCCTTGTTCCTATTTTCCGCCACCGCAAAGCTTTAAAGAATTTCAAAGAAGCAAACAATAGGTGACATATGTATTGTTTACGTTATCAATTTAATTATGTAGTGAACACGTGCAAGCCATAAATACCGAAAACGTTTGTTTTGCACACTCATTCAAAAGACTCATTGATAAACAATTTTATGTTATAGAGGTTGAGGAAACATTTCTTTTAGTTACTGAGGGCCAATACAGAGAATACTTATTTGACTTATCGAGGTTGCGAATTTTGAGTTATAGAGGTTTTGGGCTCTGAAGGGAAGGGAACATATTATTTTTTTAAGTTATAGAGGTTTTTGAGTTACCGAGGTTTGAGTTATCGAGGTTCTACTGTACTTATAAACGCGAGCGAAAACGCGGGAAAAAGCAAGTGTGTGCATATAGTCGAAATACGACTTTCCTGCGCTCTAAAGTCACGATATCTCGAAAGCGATGCCTTGTAGGATAAAAGTGTTGAGATATTTTTTGTAGATAATTTTATGGTCTACAAACTTTGTCTGAACTATTTTTCGATAGCTCTCTATACGCAAAAAACGCAAATTTGTGACCTTTGACCTCGAATAAAAAACAACGCACAAGCGGGATCGATGGGGACTTTTGACATATCATTTGTAATGATGTATTCAAGGCCTGCACAAAAATCCAGCTTGTTGGGAATTAATGCAAACTTTCATCATAATTTAGTCTATTTTGACTGGGCTATATATTGTGAAATTAAATTAAATAATTTGTATTCTGTTTTTTCTTTGTGTATATTTATTTGCAACTGTTTTGTTTACATGACGATGTACTTGTTGATAATGCATCACATGTCATTGTTTTATCATTTAAACATTTGTGTCTATTTACATTTTCTCCTTTTTATTCTTTGTTTTTTAAAGACAATTCCCGCAGAAGGGCTTAGCCATGTGTCGCGGGGACCACATCCAGGCTTAAGATAATAATCGTGCGTGTAATTCGAACCCGCGACCTCATCCACGCTAGCCTCTAATGCGACCACAGCGCCACCGAGGCAGTAAAATCCCGTGCCCTCCTTACAAGCATGCATTAAGACACACACCCTCTTACTCATAAACACCTCCTAAAGTCCAACAAATCTAAAAGATACAGTTTGACAGTTCTGACAAATTGAATAATAGGGTTGGGGAAAAAAAATCGTTTACTATAATATCCGAACTTTAAGAGATCGATTACGATAATATCCGAATTTTAAGAAACTTTAAATTGATCTCTTACTAGTAGTATTAGATCTAGTACTACTAGTGAATAATAAAATATTCTAAAAATTTATTTTATTTTAATTATGATTAATATTTACATAATTTTTTTTTAACAAAAATATAGAGATATAATAATATATTAGGATGATGATAAATGTGTACCTAGTTAGAATAAAGGGTTATTTTTTTACTTTTTAGTTTTTATTTTTCTTCTAAAACTTTAAAAATATTAAATTAATTTATTTAAGGGTACCTATGTTATAAGTGATTTATGCGATCGCGCAGTAACGTGTCGATAATTGACAATTTGAAAGTAATATATTCGATTTTTCGTTATGTAAACGATTTTTTTGCATACAAATGTATCAGAAGAGTCGCAACACTACGAGCAGTGACCTAACTACGTGACTTTGCAATGAGGTCGAGAAATAGAACTATTAGAGATTATTTACTATGAAAATATGTGTTATTTCGCTTTGTTTGAAAATTTTCAATCAAAGCACAATGGGCAAAACGTCCCCACCCTTGTAACACTTTCAGCTATACATCAAATGAAAGCCCTTGAAAAGTGAAGCATTTTATTGTATGACAGCAAATCTGTCAGTCATGGGAGAACAGAGTTATTGAGGAGAAGAAAATAAAAATAATGAACGATAATATTACATACTTTATGCTAATGTTTCCTATGTAAGCACGATAGAGTCAAAGGCTATCTTACTAGTAGAGGGACCATACATGTAGAACATCCTACATCATCCAGAAAACCATGAATTTCGCTTTTCAAATAAAAAACATACAACTTTCATAAATATAGAAACTCATATATCATATCAGCCAATTGATGTCCACTGCTGAACATAGGCCTCCTCCAAACATTGCCATCCTCATCCATCGGTTTCCCGCCGTCCTAACTAGGTCGTGGGACCACCGTGTGAGGGGTCTCTCCACCCTGCGCTTTCTGATAGGCGGTCGCCATTCCAGAACCTTTCAACCCCAACGGCTGTCGGTTCTCCGCGCTATGTCCCCTGCCCACCGCCACTTTAACCGGTCAATTCCGAGCGCTATGTTCGTATGCACAGTTGGGTATATTAGAAAGATAACTGGACCTGACGCAGCTACTACTTCCAATGCAACAGTAACGAGCTAATGCTAATCATTAATGAAAACCACGCACCTATTTATTATTTATTGCATGAAACTGATGCATTCATACTACCACCCCGACACCGACTCCGGTCATATCCCCACAAAGGTGATCACTGATTGGAAGAGGCTCGAGGAGAAACTTTCGTCTGTCGAATCCGCCCAACTAGATAGTAGTCCCTACAGGAGGGCGATTCACTAACGGTCTACATCCTTACATCCAAGAGTACAACAGTTGTAACATCAGTGTTTGACATATTCGTATGCTCCAATCAAACTACCCGACCGCAGCGCTTCAACGATGTAAACGGCGCTTCACGGAACTAAAATATTCGTTCAAATGTATGAAAATAGGTATTCAGTAACACGAAACATCCTCGCCTTCGACTACAACCTCGCCCTCGCCTTCGATTTTATCTGTCAAATCATAAAGCTACATTAACGTAGATGTTCTCTTGGTTGTTAACCTACAAAGTGATATTAAATATTGTTTTTTAGACAAGGTAAGTAGATTTCCATTATTTTAATTGTTGTATTTCACTTTCTGGGTCCAGTAATGTTTTTTTTTGTTTAGATGGCAGTTCGTGTATTTTGCAAAATACATACAAAACACTTTTGTTGGAAGAAGCTAATCGTGAAGATAACTTAAAAAAGGCGTCAAGCTCGGTTAAATAAACAAAAGTTTGGCACATTCCGGTCGCAGACATAATATGTCTGTCCGCCAGTTGAGGGGTTAATTAGAAATATGAATATCCTAAAAACCGACAGTACCTACTTATGTACATTAAAACTTAAAGGCTCATTGAAGAGCACATAGAACAATTAGGACAAGATATTTTCCCATATTTCTCTAAAGTTAAACGCCAGGGAGGTATTAGTAAACAAGTAACAAAACCAAGGTAGGTACCAACTACTTATTTATAATAAGTAACTCTTACTTACAAATACTACTGTCTATCTATGAATTAAAATAGCTTTTGTTTCAGATTTTGTTTGCACTTGCGTTTTTAACAAGTGGGAGCTACCAAAAGATTTTATGTAGGAATGCCACAACTTATGTCTCACAATCATCAACATCAAGGGCCATACAAACGGTTGTAAATGCCAGAAACCATAGGGATGTCATAAATAAATATATTTAGTTTCCTAAATCACCCTTTGATAGACAAATCCTCAAAGAAATGCAAGTAACTACTTAGTATATTAGTTATCATCATAACAACCCATTAATGTCCCATGACGGAGGGATACTTGGCCTACTAATACCACGCTGGCCAGAAGGATTGGTATAGGGTTTAATTTCAAGTTTTCCTTCTTTTTATTTTGTAAAGATAATATTGACGTATAGGCCCTTAGTCGGTTTTTACGACACCTATGGCATGAGATGGGGTGGTGGGTGACATATTGTACTCTTACTCCGTCACCACACAGATATTAGTTATACTTGAGTTTTAAATTATAGTAACATAAAGACAGAGTTTCTTATCTTTACAAATCTTGTTATGATCCAGATTCTTTAAAGACTTAAAAATCCCTGGTGTCATTGGATGTGGGGGGATAGGGTACCTAATTCAGCTACTTCAAAAAGAAAGAGTGCAAACACTCAGTGATTTGGATAGTGGATGCCGTGCTAGAGACACTTTAATTAATCAGTTGTGTCATGCACGAAGTAGTAATACTGAATAATAACTAAATATTTAAGTTTGTCTTTACTAATTTAGTAAGTAGTCAGGTTTAATAAATATTATTAGTAATATAGTATGTATTTTTTAAGTTTTGAGCATGTAATATAATGAAACTACTATTGTTTATTCATTGTAATGATAATTTTATAATAAATAAAAATATTAACTATAGATTTATGTTAAAACATGTTACACTACTAACAGTATAAATATATAATTGTAGAGTATATGTTAGATTAAAACTTATGCACAGATAAAAACATTTTACATCATTACAATAGTTTTATGTATTTAAATAATCACTTAAAATACCAATAATTCTTTCTACAGCCTCCACCATTCTTTGTTCGAATTCTGCTCGTAGCCTCATGCATTGAGCTATTGCCAGTTCCGCACGCTGTTCTTCAATGGCTATGAACCTCTCTGTAATGCTAACCATTTCCAAGCGGGGCATTGCGATGGAGGACTTCGCAATAGGCGCCGGCGCGCAGCAGATGCACGTGGAGATTGTTGGGTAACACGTCGACGACTGCGTAATATTTCCCTTTGGCGCTTGAACAAACACGCATAATTAATATTTGGAGTACTTTGTTGTATTTATTACACCATAAAATCTTGTAATTAACCTTATTTGGAATGTTCCCATGTGAAACTTCTGGTGGTGATACAGGTCTTACTGGTTCAACAGTGACTGAAACCTGTAAAATAAATACATTATGTAAAAAAATATAATTAATACCTATAAACAATTTAATTATTTTTTTATATTATGCTTACTTCAGGAGTACATAATATTGTGAGTTCCGGATTCTACTACAATATTTTGTGACGTTGAAGGGACTTGTGTCTCTTGAACACTCCCTGCATCTATGGCAGCAATAGTAGACTAAAACAGAAAATATTTAATTACTATTACAAGCTTTTGTAGGTTTCCTATAAAATTCTAAGATAATGTCTATTGATATATTTTTTGCTCTGTGTCATTGAACTTAGGTACATATTCAACTCTACCACCAGTACGACGCCTGGCAGCCACAAAATTTGACTGTCTTTCCTCTTCACTGACCCTTTCTTGTCTTTTCAATACTGTGAATATTTATAGAGATATAAATAATAGTTTGAGCAGTCAATGTAGAGTTTTCTTGTAGGTACATAGTACAACACACCACTTCAAACATACTATTAATAAGCTAAACTCACCTTACACCACTGCTCTGAAGTTTTTATACATCCACTACCATCACTGTTAAGGGCATTTGCTATTTCTACCCATGCATTACGACTGCGAATGCGAGCATTTGCAGTACGAGCATGGCCAGTTGCTAGCCAACTTCTAGCTTCTAAAAAGTTGACTAGCTTTTCAAGTTGACTTGGTGACGGAGCTACGTTACGAGACACTAAAATAGATAATATTGTTGTGGTTAGTCATTACAGTAAAATGCTGGAATTATAAAAATGTTATGAAACAAAATATAAACATACTTACTGTCGACACGATCAAGACTACACTAAATATGATACACTCCATGCATTGGTGCATATTAAAGCACTTTTAGCCTTAGACCCTTTTGCCACTTAAAACACTTCATATTTAGGAATTTTGTGACAAAAAACTTAATTTATGTTGTCTATAATTCCAAACTGTTTGTTTACATTTCGCACATGTCAAAAAAATTATGAATCCATTGCCAGTTTTAAAAATATTAATTTTACAAGTCGAAAACAATTACATTAATTAATAATTTGTTATGAATTTATTAGCTCTTACTTTATTCATTCACATTATGTAATTATATTTCTTTAAAAGTCATAAATAACAACGATATTTGTTAGTCTATATTTTCTCGATTATACTTAGTCAAAAAGTAGCAACATTGTTAACATCGTAGCCGACATCCTTGCCTTATCACATCCGAGAGATCGTCGACGAGATGATCGTGTTTAGCGAATACGGTTTTAAATAACGATGACTTTAAGGGCGATGTGTTGGTTGTGACATCTGTGAACTCGCCGTTGTTGGCATCTTAGACGGTACGCTTAGCGAATCGCACTGCAGTTCGGATACTGTAGTGGACACTGAGGCGGCGATCGGTGCCCTGACAGGTCGTGTCATTAATTAACAATTGCTCTTAGACAGTGGCTATGCTGGAAGACCTCCGCATGCAATTACCTGGAGAACTGCGTGATCTGTTAAGCCGCAAGATCCCTGCCACACGTGCCTACGACAGGGCCCTCAGCGAGTCCAATAGGGTTACCACTACGGTGTAAGGGATGTGGCACTCAATTTAATTTCATCCTACCTTAGTGGCCGGGTGCATAGTGTAGATATAAATGGAATACGTTCCCCTGGATCAATTGTAGACATAGGGGTACCCCAGGGATCCATATTAGGGCCTTTTTTATTTTTGGTTTACATAAATGACTTACCATATATGGTAAGGGACAATCATGGTATAGTATTGTTTGCAGATGACACATCCTTAATATTTAAGGTTAAGAGACAGCAATCTAATATTGACGATGTGAACAATGCTCTTGATAGAATAGTCAATTGGTTTAGTACAAACAATTTGCTACTTAATAGATTAAAAACAAAGTTAGTTAGATTTACACTTCCCAATGTAAGGCAGGCTAAAACTATAGTTAAAGTAAACAATGAGGAAATTGAATTAGTAGATAAGACAGTATTTCTGGGCATAACTTTAGACGCTAAGCTTCAATGGGGCCCACATGTGGAAGCTCTGTCCAACAAACTTAGTTCTGCCGCCTACGCGGTTAAGAAAATTCGCGCATATACGGACGTTGAGACTGCCCGCCTAGTCTACTTCAGCTATTTTCACAGTATAATGTCTTATGGCATACTATTGTGGGGATGTGCTGCTGATATTGAGACCATCTTTATATTGCAGAAAAGAGCTGTCAGAGCTATTTACAAAATGGGACCCAGAGAATCACTTAGGGAGAAATTTAAAGAAATAGGTATTTTAACTGTCTATGCACAATATATTTACGAAAATCTGCTTTATGTTCATAAAAATCGTGATAAATTTCATAAAAATAGCGATTTTCATAATCTTAATTTGAGAAATAAAGATGACTTAGCTGTGCCCAGCAGCAGACTCCGAAAAATAGGTAGGTCGTTCTGTAGCACGTGTGTACGCTTTTATAATAAACTACCAAAAGATGTTTGTAACATGTCCATTAATAAGTTCAAGAATTATATCAAGCCTAAATTGTGCAAAAAAGCTTACTATGATACATCTAGTTACCTTAATGATAAGAACCCATGGATATGATGATGCTCCTAGTCGTAAGATTACAATATAAGTTTTAGAGTAATATAATGTACCTCTAAAAATAATGTACCTTTATGAATTAAGACTCGCGGAAAATTACTTTGGTCGATGTTAAATGGAGGCGTCCCTCTGCCATTTTTATCTTATTTCTTTTTTGTTGATATTATTGTCAGGACTCGTCATGCTCACTAAAATGTCATTGCTTGTGGTGGCGTGGGGGCCGGGTCAATCCCTTCCCTACAATATGGCGAGGGGGTTGATGGCTGACCTCTGTGTTATACTCGTGAACGGGTGCTACTTGGGGTGACTGGTCGACCTTGACATTAATCAATTTACATTTTGGTTCACTTCTAATAATTTACCTAAAGGGTTATTTGGCTGAGCGACGTCTTTATTACTGAATTGTTTATGGATGTGATTTGGTGCTCCCACTTTTATGTACTACCTGCATGACGCTACCTTTATCATTTTATAATAAAATCCTTCGTTGTATGGATATGTATGGTATACAATGGTTGCAGCGCCTGATTACAGTTATCTACAATGTAAAAAAATTGACGTCAAGAAAATGCAGCAGTAGAGTTTGTTTCGCCGCTTCTTCTCTACTAGCGCTTTGGAGGCGGTGGTAAAGTTTGCTAAACTTTTACATGTATTTAAACTTAGATTAAGTAGTTTAAAGGACGTCAAGAAATATATAATGAGAATTGTATTTATCTTGATTAAAGCGTTTTTGACTTTGACTTGACTTTGACTTAGAATTAGACAGCTTTAATGGCCTGTTAAAGTACGCATAAATGAGTTTTGTCAGTCACGATGGTATGCGCAATTGAGTGAGATCGAACCTTTTTATCTCGCTTTCTAGCAGGTATACCTGCTAGAAAGCGAGTTCATTAAAGAAGGACGTATACTCTACTATGCCTCCTTTGGTAGGCCTGATAGGAGGCTAGCGTTCGAGTATGATGACAAGGCCGAATGCCTGGCCAAGAACCTCGAGGCCCAATACGCAGTTCTCCTCAGGGTAACAATCACGATATAATATCAATCACATACACCAATTTCAAATATTTGTCAACAGCGAAGTAAAACGGTGAACTTCTCTCCAGGAGTCACCGCTCAAGGCAGACAACGACGATATACTGTTAGTTACACCTACCGAGTGGAACCGTTAAATAAACTTCTCGCCCCTAAAAAGGCACCAGGCTCAGAAAGAATAACAAAAATAGTCATTAATTTATTCCCCGAACGTCTTTTGGTCCTTGACATGCATCTGCAATGTCGCAATATCAAATTGTGTCTTCCCACAACAGTGGAAAGACGCCGTGGATATCGGAATACCGAAACCCGACAAAATAATTCCGACCTGTTAGTCTGAGTCGAGCCGTTTCCGAGCCTGAGGAACATAAATTCTGTCGTTTACTATTTCTGCAATGGTTGCTGCATAAAGAACATGTCCTATTGGTTCTCTAAATGTTTATATTAGCAAAGCTAGCTATCCGAAAGTCAGGAAAATGCTGTAGATGATTTTCTGGATGATGTAGAATGAGCTAGATGTATAGTCCGTCTACTAGTAAGATAGCCTATGTTTAGTTTAGCAAAGCTAGCTATCCGAAAGTCAGGAAAATTCTGTGGATGATTTTCTGGATGATGTAGGATGAGCTAGATGTATAGTCCGTCTACTAGTAAGATAGCCTATGTTTAGTTTAGCAAAGCTAGCTATTCGAAAGTCAGGAAAATGATGTAGATGATTTTCTGGATGATGTAGGATGAGCTAGATAGAAGTCGTAGCAACCAATGTAGGGGACTCCGTTGCTCAAGCGACTTCGAGATAGCGCGGTAACCAGATGTAACCATGGTTGCCGTCAAAAGTGCTGAATTACAGAGGCAAACATTTTCTAAATGTGAAGCCCTTTGGAGAGCCTTGCGTAAGCAAAGTAAGGGTGGGGAGATCTCGGATGTTGTATTTCTAGTTCCCGGGACTCCTCATATACCCCGAAGATGGTTACCGTGGAGGTTTTAGTCAGTAGACCGGTCTATGGGAGTCTGACATAACCACCTCACCGGCACCCCCAGGTGAGGATGTGTATGACTAAGGCATTTCCTCCACGACAAAAAAAAAAAAAAAAAGGATGAGCTAGATGTATAGACCGTTTACTAGTAAGATAGCCTGTCACTTTATCGTGCTTATATAGTAAATATTAACATAAAGTATGAAATATTATCGTTTATTATTTTTATTCTCTTATCCTCAATAACTCTGTTCTCCCATGACTGACAGATTAGTTTCATACAATAAAATTCTTCACTTTTCAAGGGCTTTCATTTGATGTATAGGTGTAAGTGTTACAAGGGTGGGGACGGCTTCCATACAAAAATGGCCATTCTTCTTTGAATATTAAGAATTGTACATTTTTAGATACAATAATAAAATCTTTCTAAATTTATGGTTTTACGAAAAAGGTTTTCGAAACTGAATAATGTACGCATGAACAAAGTTGTTTCAGTTTGAAAAATATGAAACGTCATACTGTATCTTTTAGATTTGTTGAGGTGTAAATTTTATTTACTTGATTAGCTTAAATTCTTACGGTTTTGTTTGGTATAGGGTTGGTTTTGCTAATAAAAATCTCGCTAAACAGTGATTAAATTTAAGAGGCTTTTATGAGTAAGGGGGTAAAGTACTATCACATAAGATAAAACAAAAGAAACATACCATTCTTCAGTTTAAACATAAGTTCGTTATCATAACTCAATACACCGAAGTAGACCAATACTTGTGGTATTCTATAGTCTGCGAACATGGTTATTTTATTTA
The DNA here is from genome assembly GCA_905475405.1 of Schrankia costaestrigalis. Classification (NCBI taxonomy): domain Eukaryota; kingdom Metazoa; phylum Arthropoda; class Insecta; order Lepidoptera; family Erebidae; genus Schrankia; species Schrankia costaestrigalis. Next base: position 1,958,456 of record FR997827.1, read on the forward strand.
TATCATTGAAGTCCCCGTACCCTGTACCACCAAAGAAGTTCCATAAGTCTGCTACCAGGATCTGGGCGCGTTTGTATATCGCTACCTAAAGAGACAAGAAGATAAAATATTATAATACATAACTGGAAATGGTTTTTCTTATTAGCAAATAAATAAACTCGAGAGCAAAAGTTCCGGGTCACTAGCATTTACTTCAATATCTTGAAAACGAATAAAGCTATCGTATTGAAATAAATTGAACTTTATAGACAATTTAATAATCTTTCATTAAACATATAAAAACTTATTGATTGGCGGTAAGTAATGGCATTAAAAAAGTTATAAAAAAAAGATCCATTTTTTTAAAATCAGAACTTCTAATTTTCACTACTGTTTTTGCTTTTGTTTTTGTTCTGTCATAAAATGTATTCAAAAGGAGTCATCCAGGTATCCAATAGTCATTATTAAAGTGGTAATTATGTCACTCACACCTGAGGAATGTACGAGAATCCTCACGATCCTGGAAAATGGGAGCAGTCAGCGAGAAACAGCAAGAATAGTCGGTGTATCGTTGTCTACAGTTCAGCGTGTTCGCCAGCGGTTTCTAGAAACTGGTTTGAACCTACGCAGACCAACAACAGGCAGACCCAGGTGTACGACGGCACGGGAAGATCGATATTTAGTGAACTCTATGCTACGAAATCGGTTTCTTACGGGAACAGCACTGACTTATCATTTTTTAGGACTTGGTGGAAGCAGCCTGTATTGGCCGCGCCCTCTTGTACATAAAACGTACGTAAGCGTGCGCGGGTGTGCGTTGGTGTGTGTGTATAGATAACGCACACAGGACACACACGTGAGGGATACCTCCCTATACGGGTGACGGGGTTTGTTTCGGGAGAGCAACACTAAAGCTCTAGCCCGCGCCGGTATGCCCGTCGATTCCTCAACTATGGAAGATCTTGCTGTAGGTGCTTTGTATGCGCAGGTTCTTCTTGGGATATAAATAAAACACTTTTTCACTATTTCAGTATTTCTTCCAGTTTCCGAGGTACTCAAAGCTTGATGTTTTACTTTTCTTCAGGATCCAACTACAATTTTCCAAGAAAACGCAAACGCTTAAGTACCCCGGAGCATTACCGTCACGTGGGCACCGCGATTTAGCGCTTAATCTCAAGCTAATTTTCACTTTGAGTAACCTCATTTTCTGTTCGTATTTCTTTATTTAAAACATAAAATATACAGTATTATACATGGATAAACTCGTTACAATGTCAGTTTCAATAATTAAAAATAGGATTCTTTATATCTCAATGGTACAAAAAGTTATGACAGTATAATCATAAAAAATACACAAAATATCGTCGATCTCTAGCAGTTATTCGTTTATAATTCTTTATTAAATTGAAAGTTATATTCAAATGTTGTTTATTATTTATCTCTACCGTTAAATTAACAATATACAACAAAATTAAACTATATAAATTAACAATTTGGCTAAGTATTTATCGTTTCAAAGTCTCTATTATAATTCGACACATTTTCACACATTTTCTTTAATAAAAGTCTATCTAATCGTTCTATTTTAATATTTTTACACTTATACTATATATCTGAGGTCTCTCAATCACTATATCACTGATTCACAGTCTTTTTTGGTCTTTTAGTTTTAGTCCTTCACTCACACACTATAGTCAGTCACTATACGTCGTTAACATTCTCCCCCTCGTGCGTCGCACCATCCTGTGGCAACGACGTCTGGGAAGGCACCAGTAGCACCACCTTGGAGCAGGGTCGCCGCAGCTCTCCTCCTCTTGTCTGCACGTCCACAATCCGAACCCGTCCATCGGGCCCTGGATACGTGCGGATGATGCGTCCTCTCGGCCACGTACAGCGTGGCAGTGTGTGGTCCACGATGAACACGATGTCACCAACTTTCATGTTCTCTCCGACGTTGCTTCCTGGCGTACGTCTGGGTAGGAGAGTAGGTAGGTATTCCCGTACCCAACGTCGCCAGAAATGGTCGCTGAGCTGCTGCGTCGTCTTCCACGTCTCGCGACCAACCAAATCGTGGTCACTGAATGCGCCCAGTCGTCCAGCACCGCACGACCGCTTAATGAGAAAGTGGTTGGGCGTGAGTGCTTTTTCATTTTCATTTTCGTTTAACTCTGTTAAAGGTCTAGAGTTAACAATATGCTCGGCTTCTAGTAGAAGAGTGTGTAGAACTTCTTCTCTCGGATGTCGTTCTCGGAGTGTGGCGGCTAGTGCGGTTTTCACCGATCGCACCAGTCTTTCCCAGGCTCCTCCCATGTTTGGAGCGCCAGGTGGTATAAATTTCCACCTAACACCATACTTCTCGGCCTCAGTAGCTAGAGTTTCGTTCTTCAATGCTTCTGCAGCTTGTTGTAATTCTTTGTTGGCCCCGACGAAGTTCGTGCCGTTATCACTGAACATCACGGATGGCATACCGCGACGCGCAGCTAGTCTTCTGAGTGCCAGTATCATAGAGTCAGATGATAGAGAGGCAGCTAACTCCAGATGAACTGCTCGTGTGGTCAGGCAAGTAAACAAGGCACCCCACCGCTTCTCGTGTCTTCTTCCCACCGTGATGGTCATCGGTCCAAAATAGTCGACGGCGGTGTATGTGAACGGATGTTCACCATGCTTCAGTCGCTCGATCGGTAAGTCTCCAAAGGCTGTCTCTTGCGGTCTTCCTTTCCTGATGCGGCACCATTGACAACCATGCTGAGTTGCTCTGACTGCTGCTCTCAGACCCAATATATAAAATCGTTGTCTGAGCTCGTTAATTACCGTAGCGTGGTTGCCATGATTAAATCGTTTGTGATAGTCATAGATGATGAGACGAGTGATGTGGTGCTTACTATCTAAAATCACAGGTCTTGTATAGCTTCTCGATAATCCAGCTACCGCATCGATTCTCCCCCTCAGTCTGAGAAGGTTGTCTTCTATAACCATATCGAGCTTCTTCAATTTGCTGCTTCTTTCTAGGGGTTCTTGTTTCTGCAATCTTCTTAATTCTTCTCGAAAACTGTCTGTCTGACATCTTCTGAACAATATCTCTTCTGCTCTAGCTATGAGTTTCTCGTTTATTGGTAACCATTTTCTCTCGATATTTTCTAATTTCATTTTAAACGCAGGTTGACGTTTTCTATTCTTCCTTCTCCATATATCTTGTATGAGCTTCTTTCCTTGTATTAGAACTGGTGTCAATAATCCAAGTGGGTCGAACGTCGACATCACGGCGCTCGTCACTTCTCTTTTCGTTGGTTTTCGTATGTTATTCAGTACATCTTCAGGCAACTTTCTTAGGTTTGTACGAAAGGCTAATGTGTCTTCAAACGTCATCCATTTCAGTCCTAATGTCTTCTCTTCATTCTGGCCCAAGTGTATCTCTTTAACTTCTTGACCAGTTAGATGTGATGGCAGCAACGTAGGTTGATTCGAAGTCCATCCTCTTAGTTCGAAACCAGCTTTTCTTTGAACTAAGTCGACTTGCGTGATCGTCTGTTGCAACTCTGTTGACGAATGAAAACTATGAAGATAATCGTCCATATAATGATTTCGTACTATTGCCTTTGCTGCATCTGGATATTCATTCTCGTACTCAGCAGCGTTCCTATTCTTCACATAGATGGCAGTCGATGGCGAAGATGTAGCACCGAATATTACAGATGTCATCCGGTATTTTACAGGTGCTGACGTCTTGTCGTCACGCCATAAAAATCGTAGACTGTCTCTATCTTCTTCTCTAATTCTTATCTGCAAAAACATTTCTTTTATGTCGGCTGCTACCGCAATAGGTCCTTGTCGGAATCTTATCAGAACTCCGAACAGAGACTGAAGCAGATCAGGTCCAGGTAACAGCGCGTCATTTAAACTTTTCCCTCTTGATGGTGCTGCGGCATCAAAGACGATTCTTATCTTCTTTTTCTGAGGGTGTACCACTGCAAAATGAGGTAAGTACCATTTCTTCTTAAAATCACCTTCAATGTTTACTTTCTCCGCATAACCCTTGTCTAATAAATTCTTAATTTGATTTTCATACTCTGCTTTAAATTTAGGATCTCTTTCCATCTTCTTTTCTATGGTGCGTAACCTTCTCTCAGCCGCTATATAACTCTCGGGCATTTCCTCTTCGGGGTCTCTCCACAGCATTCCTGCTTCGAATCGGCCTTCGGGTCGTCTTCTACAGGTGTCTTCTAATATCTTGAGAGCCTGTCCCTCGAAGTCAGTTGATGGTCTGCGTGGCATCACTCCTAGCGCTTCGATGGCGAAGTGGTCTTTTATTTGTTCATGCATTTCTTCTTCTATTGTTTTAGTGTGAGAACAATAGTTTATGTATTTCATTGTCTTCGCTATGCTTGTATCTAGACCATGCAGTACCCATCCTAGCTCGGTTAACGACGCAACTGGTTGTCCAGGTTTTCCTTTTCTTGTGTATCTTGACACTATTAAATTCCAGTTGTCTTGGCCTATTATCAGCTTAGGCTCTTCTGCTTCGTGATATAATACGTCGCTAAGGTTTTTCAGGTGTGAACATTCTTCTAATCTGCCCTTGTCCATGAACTGCGGTGTGAGTTTCATGTCATCAATAGTTCTGACTTGACGTAACTGCCGGATTTTGTCTTCATGAACTCCTCTAATTTTCAAGTTTATCCTCATGGAGTCCTTAGTCTTCAATCGTTGTCCACCGACAGTTTCAATTGTTAGATCTTCACTGATTCCAGTAGCTCCTAAGTCACGAGCTACCTTGCTATCTAACAAAGACACTGTTGACCCTTCATCTAATAGAGCCAATATATTTTCTTTTCCTGTGTCTGATATCAGCTCCACAGGAATAATCTTCAAATAGGCACGTGATTTCCCAGCACTGGACATCTTCAACGCTATGTTCGTTGACTTCTCAGCTTTCTCTTCTTGTTGTGGTTCTACAGAAGTATTCTTATTCTTCGTATTGTGCAGTAGGAAATGATGCGAACCTTTACACACTTTACACGGCCATCGTTTACACTGTTCATGTCTATGATCACTATTTAAACACTTAAAACACAATTTTTCACGTTTCACTAATGTCCACTTATCGTCAATGTTCAATGTCTTAAAACTATTACACTCATGTAGTCTATGATTGTTTTTACACTGTGGACACTTCACTGTATTCACTTCACTTTCACTTGCTGTGTGAGTCACATGACGTTGGAACGGTTTCTTGTATGTGTTCGTTTCTTTCATCTTGTTCCCGTCTTCATATGTAGTATGAGCCCCACACTTATCAGCTTCTTTATCGAAGAACCTCGCTACTAGAGTTAAGTTGCAAAATTCTTCTTCTTCATTTTCTGCTGTGAAGTCATACCATCTAAACTTCATAATAGGTGGTATCTTCGCTATAATTGTCTTCATCATCTCTGGCGAATGAAGATATTGAGATTTCTTGAATCCTTTGATGGCTGCTACACTATTATTTATTTGACTAGCGAACATGCAGATATCCTTAGGGTTGTCACTAATCCTAGGCAATGTTCTCAGCTTCTCCAGTTCGGCTAGTGCTAGAGCATTCGGTCTGCCAAATCTTCTTTTCAAAGCCACCAATACTGCATCTGGTACTGCTTCAGAGTATAACAAGCTCTTCACTTCATCTCTTGCAGTTCCTTTGATTGATTTTCTTAATCGTGCCATGTTTTGTACGTTATTAAACATGGGCGATGTATCTTCGTAACATGTCTTGAAGGCTATCCATTCACTTATGTTCCCATCGAACGTAGGTAATTCGTACACATACTTCGGTTGTGAAGTGTTTGTTCCCTTCACAACATCTCTCAGGGCTTCGGCAAGGACCTTGACTTCTATGGACTGGCTACTCACTGGTGTTGTATCTTCAGGTTTCACGGCGTTGTGCTCCACGGACACCATACGTGCATGCCCACTCTGAGTCACATTATCTGCCTTTTTCTTCTCGGTACTGTCCATCCAATCACACACCTTTGCAGTCCTATCTTCATGATCTTCCACAGAATCGTCATCTTCCTCTGCATCGCTATTCAATCGAAGCCTGTCGAGCTTGACGCGTGCTAACACCGCTGCAGCTTCCGCCCGCTTTAACTCAAGCAGCGCCAACTCTTCTTCAGCCTCTAGTTCTTTTCTTCGTTTTATTCTTGAACTCGAGGATTTCAATGTTCTCGCTTTAGTTGACTTGGGAACGACTGTATTCGTCGACCCAGGTACCTCGGCACGACGTTCTTCAGTTGCCGTCGCATTCTCGTTCGTTTCAGTATTCTTGGTAGTGGCAGTATTCTCGGTAGTTTCAGTATTCTCGGTTGTTTCAGTGGCCTTAGTCCCAGTCCCGGTTGTCGTCTCCGTGTTCTCTGAAGATGACTCCGTCGCTTCTTCGCCTGAGCGTCGCGTCGGCGCGCCCTTTTGTGACCTGGTGACCGGCATCTTGAACCGTTATCTTCTTTCTTCAGCGCACACAGCTATCGGCCTACAAGCAAGCTCTTAAACCCGTTAAAGGAATAAGATCCGGCTCGAAGGACCAACTGTATTGGCCGCGCCCTCTTGTACATAAAACGTACGTAAGCGTGCGCGGGTGTGCGTTGGTGTGTGTGTATAGATAACGCACACAGGACACACACGTGAGGGATACCTCCCTATACGGGTGACGGGGTTTGTTTCGGGAGAGCAACACTAAAGCTCTAGCCCGCGCCGGTATGCCCGTCGATTCCTCAACTATGGAAGATCTTGCTGTAGGTGCTTTGTATGCGCAGGTTCTTCTTGGGATATAAATAAAACACTTTTTCACTATTTCAGTATTTCTTCCAGTTTCCGAGGTACTCAAAGCTTGATGTTTTACTTTTCTTCAGGATCCAACTACAATTTTCCAAGAAAACGCAAACGCTTAAGTACCCCGGAGCATTACCGTCACGTGGGCACCGCGATTTAGCGCTTAATCTCAAGCTAATTTTCACTTTGAGTAACCTCATTTTCTGTTCGTATTTCTTTATTTAAAACATAAAATATACAGTATTATACATGGATAAACTCGTTACAATGTCAGTTTCAATAATTAAAAATAGTTTTCTTTATATCTCAATGGTACAAAAAGTTATGACAGTATAATCATAAAAAATACACAAAATATCGTCGATCTCTAGCAGTTATTCGTTTATAATTCTTTATTAAATTGAAAGTTATATTCAAATGTTGTTTATTATTTATCTCTACCGTTAAATTAACAATATACAACAAAATTAAACTATATAAATTAACAATTTGGCTAAGTATTTATCGTTTCAAAGTCTCTATTATAATTCGACACATTTTCACACATTTTCTTTAATAAAAGTCTATCTAATCGTTCTATTTTAATATTTTTACACTTATACTATATATCTGAGGTCTCTCAATCACTATATCACTGATTCACAGTCTTTTTTGGTCTTTTAGTTTTAGTCCTTCACTCACACACTATAGTCAGTCACTATACGTCGTTAACACAGCCCTTCTGCTTGGACTGTAAGACGGCGACTTGCTGAAGGTAATTTGAAACCATTTAGACCCGCAAATGGTTCGAAACTCGAGAGACACCATCGTATAGCAAGACGAATTTATGCACGCGAACACTCGAATTGGACGATTGAAAATTGGTCAAATGTCATATTCTCGGACGAATCAAAATTTATGCTGTATACACACGACGGAAGGGCAAAGGTGTACAGAAGACCAGGAGAAAGATTTATGCAAGCCTGTATTGAAGAAAAGGTGTCATACGGTGGTAGTTCGGTACTCGTGTGGGCTGGAATTTCTGCGGAAAGCCGAACAGAGCTTGTACTGATCGAAAACGGTACTCTTAATGGCGTAAGATACGTGGATGAAATCCTCAACGAGCACGTCGGTCCATTTATGGCAAGACTTGGTGAGAATGCCATCTTTATGCAGGATAACGCCCGTCCCCACACTGCTCGTGTAGTGCAAGACTACCTTGATGAGGTGAATATTCGTCCCATGGTGTGGCCAGCACGTAGCCCCGACCTCAACCCAATCGAGCACGCCTGGGACGAGCTCGGACGACGGGTAAGACAACAAGATCCTCCTTTAATTACGCTTAGTGACTTGAAACATGCATTGGTAGAGGAATGGGAGAACATTCCCCAACAGTGTTTCAGAAACTTGGTGTACAGCATGCCAAATCGCATTGCAGCAGTCCAGACAGCACGTGGGGGTAATACCAAGTACTTAACCGTGTTAAAACTACTTGTAAATATAAAAAATTCAATATTTTCAGTTTTGGTTTTACAAGCAAAATGACGCCATTTTTAATTTGTCTTTTTAAACATAATAAAATAAATGGTCAGTAGTAAATGTAATGCATTTTATTTTAGTAACATTAAATTGTCTATAAAGTTCAATTTATTTCAATACGATAGCTTTATTCGTTTTCAAGATATTGAAGTAAATGCTAGTGACCCGGAACTTTTGCTCTCGAGTGTATTTTCATAGCTAATCGTGGCACGTGTATCTAGGTATATCATGTACACCCGAGTATCAATAACATCCTACCAATATTATAAATGCGAAAGTTTGTGAGGATGTATGGATGAATGTTTGTTACTCTAACTCTACTGTCTACTCACAGAAAAACTACTAAACGGATTTTGATGAAATTTGGAACATAGGTAGTTTATGGTGTAGAATAACATTTAGGCTATCTACTATACCACGCGGGAATATTCTCGAAAGCGGCGCGATTTTTTTTTTAATAAATTGAATTTATTCAATGTTTTTTACGGAGCTTTTACATAAAGGGCTCTTTTCGTACGGCACGAAACGGCTAAATTGAAAGAGCCCATAGAAAGCAGATGTTACAATTAGTAACTTACTACATGCTACTTTTTGTTTTCACAACAACAGTTATAAAAAACATAAAATTATCTTTTTATAGGGAATTTGCTAGTGGTATAAAATAAATTAGATACTAACATCTTGACCGTTAAAAGTTGCTTCATCACGGAAACAAGGAAAATCATTAACAATAATGTCAAGTAATGCCTCCGCTGAATGCTTTGCTGCCTTCACACAAGTTACAAACGTCCCTTTGTATCTCTTTGAGAGGACTTTCCCAACCTCATGTAATACTATCAGCCTCTCGGTAAACAGAGGTATCTTAGCTTCGTTGTCTCCTCTCATTACGTAATGTAATTGATCTACAGTTATTTTTGAGTAGTACGCAGGATCTGTTATACGTATGCCTTCCTGCAAAATGTGTTATACATAATTATGTACTACCCGGTCACATTAACTCGAGACCTGGCGTCGACGACGTCACGTCGCGTCGGACGAATCACTGATGCGCTCGTGGCGAGCGCGGGGGTTGAAAGGAGAACGGGACGGGAGGTTCGCATTCCAGCGAGGTCTCTAGATAATGTGACCTTGTAGTACACACAGCAACTAATCAAGCTAGACACTCATGTACCTTAATACCTTAAAATAAGACACAATTTCAAATGAAAATGTTTAACTTGATGTGTTGCTGTGGTGTACATGTATTCAAAACATTGGTCTTGGAAATTGGAAGGCTATTATTGAAAATAAATGGAAAAAGAAATGGATGAAATGTAAACCTCCAGACAGGTTTTTCACCAGTGTCGTCAAGGTAACCACCTCATACATTTTTTCTTCAATATGCATTGCTTTTGTTCACAACTATTACTTCAAAAACTGGTTTATACAAAAAACTTTCCTTTGGTCCATTTTCGTAACTGAGTTTTCGTAACCAGTTATCAAATAGGAATTTTTCTTCACTGTTTCATAACCAGTTATTAAAAAAGACTTTTTATTCCTTTTACATAACCAGCTACAAAAAGGAAAATTCTATCACTGTTTCATAACTAGTTACTAAACAGGAATATATCCAAAAATAAATAAATAAATTATGAAACAGTGAAGAAAAATTCCTATTTGATAACTGGTTACGAAAACTCAGTGTCGAAAATGGACAGCAATAATGTTTCACTAATACCCTGTAAAAATTACAAGGAATGAAGTTTTTTGACTTGGGCTAAAAATAAACATAATTTTATGCAATATTTTCATATGCAAGAAATATAAAATAAAAGCTGACTAATGCAATAGAAGTAATCAAACACTAACTATTTTGTGTCAATAAATGGCTTTTTTGTCATTTAAGCCTGTACATGTAGGGTTTTAGAACAGCCTAGGGTACCTCACACAATAAAAAGTTACCTTAATAGCCCGAGCAAGAGCAGCCTCCAAAGCATAATAGCCAGTGTGACCATCAACAGTCCACTTCTGTTCACCTGGGTCATTCCAAAAGCAGAAGTTTAACGCATCAGCCACAAAGACCCAGTCCACGGCTATTGGATCCTCTTTATCTGGATATTGAATCTTGGCACCAGTTTCTGGTATGTCCAACTTGTCTGACATAGATTTCATAATCTAGAAAAACAATTTAGTTTAAATAACACTACCATAAATTATTTGAAGCCCTATTTAAATATGTTAACTCAAATTATACTTATAAAAGGAGATTATTATTTTTAAAATGAGTACTTAATTGCTAAAATTATTCTATATTTATATTATTATCAAACAGCTATAAAGTATAGAATATCCTTACATGTTTTAAGATTTATTTCATTTGATAGATATTTGTAAATCTATCTATCTATCGAATAACTTTAAAAATTGTTAATTCATAAATAATTTTAATTCATAAATTAATTCATAATAATTCAAAATCATTTATTCAGTTGATATTTTAGCTACTTAGTTTATTTTTTTAATGTCTGTTACATTATAGAATCATTTTTTTTAATGTTGAAATACTATTATATAAAATATCATAAGCTATTATTATTTTTATATTATTAATTATAGAAAGAATGCAATGAAGAAATGTTTATTAAACAATACACCAATTAGGTACATGCTTAGCTTAAAAAGAATCTATTTTATTAATTTATATCTTACTCAGTAACTAGATCTCACCTCATCAGTTAATTTTTCAATGCCCTCATAATTTATAGTCACAAATTGAGCATTTTCAGCAATAAATTTGCCGGCCTCCACCGGAGATAGAACTCCTTCACGAACCATTGTTTTATACGACACAGGTTAGCGTTGAATGGCAGCAAACGGAGCTATAATTTGAAACAACTTTATCTCGTACTATGATTCACGCAAAGGTGACTCTAAATAATAAAACTTCTATACTAACCCGAACGAAAATGAACAGATTTCGTCGTTTTATGTTTATTTGTTATGTTTATTTATTATGGCGTCATGAACATAGTTACATATTTTGCCAGTGTCAAGTGAAATACATTACATTCAGTAAGTAAGAGTATAAGTTTACACATACAAAAAAAAACAACATTAAAAAGACGATGCTTCTCTTTTCATTGCCGTCCAGGAGAACTTCACCGGAACGCGTATGATGGAGACAGGAACAGCTTGATCACGACGTCGCCACCAGCTATTCACCAATCACTTGCATATTTAAACATATTTATTTACTGACGATGAACTTGCAAAACAAAACCGCATCTTTTCTGCATCACAAAATCTTCGAAAAATCAATTTGTTGTAAAATATATAAATGACAGCTCAACCTCTCGTCATGGCGTCCAGTCAAATTCTCCATTCAATTTCGTCGTTTTGTTTATTATCTTCGACATGTCATCGCTCGCTATTGACGTAACAATGAATGACATTCAACAATGTCACCAATGTCACCTATCACCATCAATATCAAAATTACAGGACAAGTTATGGAAGAAATAAATTATTATAATTACAATATCAGTTATGTAATCAGATCATACTGTACTATTTTCCTAAAATTGAAATCATTTCGATTTTGAAATTGATTTGCATAATAATCATTTAAATTTCAAATAAAATAAAATTAATACACTAATTTTATTTCATTTCTAAAATTAAACAGATAGTTTAGGGACAAACCTATATAATTTAATTGTGAATATATCAGAAAAATATGGATTTGAAGTGTGTTTGTTGTAGAATAAAATTAAAATTACTGAAAAAAGAATTATTCAATTCCGTAAATAGTTATTTTAAGTATGTTGGTTATGTTATGTCTGCAGTCTGACTAAATATTATGAATACATTTGAAAGTTAAGCTCACACAGAAAATTCCCTTCTTTAACTTTGTTTATTTATGGCAAATCAAACTATTTCATTACGTCCCATCACACAACAAGTCAATGTTAAACTGTCAATTTCGGAAGTATTGTGAAAAAAGTTCTTGCTTGCTGGATGGAGTTCAGTAAAAATTAAAAAGTTAGTTTAGTTTACGTCAGGGGGAGTCAACTCTGTTCTACACAATGTTTCTATTAGGGCTGTTAGTCACGACAGAGAGAAAAGATGAAATAGAAAATGTTATGTCATTTCCTAGCAACCACCTAATACTTGTTTATATGGAGCTGTCAACAGTCAACACTACAAGAAAAGAAACCGTTTATTTTGTAAATTCCTAAATATCTTGTAAATAAATAAAAAATCTCGATAAATAACAAGTTTATCCTGAATTAAAAACGTTGCACGAGCATCCTATTCCTTAGTTGAAGTGTTTTTGTGAAATTGCATCCTATTCCTTAGTTGAAGTGTTTTTGTGAAATTGAACGTTATTGACTCCAGTTCTGAGAAAGTGACTCCTATAGGGTTTTTGTTATGTTACAATGAGTTTCAATGTAGAGAAGAATGTTTCAATAAAGAATGTGAATATTTTTTATTATGAATATTATTTACATAAATAAATTGTAAAAGAAATGAAGTTTTTTATTATCAAATCCAACTCTAAATACAGCTTGTCTATAAAGTCAAGAAATTAAAGTTTGAGGAACTAAATTGTTCATGTGTCTGGCAACACTGAAATTCAAAATAGACTTGTACATGAGCTGTCATCGAGTAGAAGTTGCGGAACGGTTTTCATTTTGGGATTTTTAATATGTTATTAATCTACAATAAACTAATACTGACTTACGAAGAACAACATAAGCAATGAGTAAAGCAAATCAAAGTGGCACGCGGGAAGTGATTTTTAAAGTTATAATGTGATGTTTGACGGAGCACGAAGCTGGTCAAATTATATGTGATTTGGCTGATGTTTATGGGCGAACTGCAACTTTGATGGGTATGTAATCGTGTTACTGTGTTTTGTAATCTGTCTCAAGTAATAAATTCACTCCATTTGAGATTTAGAGACCAAAAACAGGCATTGTGTACATAGCATATTTTTAGGTAAGATTGTCATTGAAAGTAAGAAATATTGTAGTACGACCTTTTCTGTTGATACATTATCAGTTGCATTAGCATAATTCAGTCATGATTTATCCCAATTTTGAAGTTGAATTAATTGCTTTGTCTATATTAAGTTTGATAACTTAAATAAGGATGTCACTTTCTCATCAACTGGTCTGTCGACAATAAATAATTAATTGCAATATTTTATTATTTAGTTCTTAGTAATTCCATGTTAAATGATATCTTGTTGGTTAATATTTAACACTGAATACATTTTAGTTAGGTATTGCAGTTATTCTTTCCATCCCATTTTTTGCGTGTATTTTGTGTCTAGGTATGCCTAAATTTATTGTAAGTATAATCAAATGTTCACTTAACATTACTTTTGTTAAATTTCAGGCTCCAACCCTCAGATAACTGCAGGTGATAGCTAGAACTGAGATGGATTTTAATTGTAGTCTTGAAGTTCTACGCAAAATTTTAAATGCAATAGGCTTTACCTACAAGAAATGCCCTAGTAATATAAAAATCGAGATTTGCCTGAAGAACTAAGGAAAGCCATTATTTATCACTCTTTATACAAGGTAACCTGTATAAGCATATTCTTTTGTATAGTAATTTTTCTCATTATTAACTGTATACAATAGTTAAAATAATACTTTCTAGCCTATTTTCCCTTTCTACTCCTCTTTACCCCCTATACGCCCCTCCAAATAAACCAATAATCAAATCTTTTTTAATAATAATATTAGTATAGTTAGAAAATCAGTAGTGTCCGTGTAGTGACGGAGTAAGAATACAATATGTCACCACCCCATCTCATCCCATGAGTGTCGTAAAAACCGACTAAGGGACCATCCGTGACATATTATCTTTATGACATAAAAAGAAGGAAAACTTGAAATAAAACCCTATACTAATACGTCTGGCCAGCGTGGTACCAGTAGGCCAAGTATCCAGTTATGATGATGATGAATTGATATATAAAATAACAGAATATTTTATAAAATCATCACTAACAAGTAACTATTTATGTTCCCGCACAGGTCACAAAATGTTGGCAATTTCTAAAAAGGGCCTTCGGCAGCATCACAGCTGAAACTTGGAAAAACAGTTGCCATCGCGTCGAGAAGCTCGAATCAGAATACTACAAGAGAGGACGTCACCTGTGGGCAAATACTGACGATAATAGCAGCAGCAAAGAAAGCTTTAGTGATGACGATGAAGGTGGCAACGAAAGTTATCTCAACATCGAATATTTAAAAAATCCTATGATGAAAGCGATGAATAAATCTCCTTGTTAACTGTGTACATGCGTTTTTATTACTCTGATTCAATCCGTTAATTTATTCTAATACCTATACCATTTTAATAGGTGAATTTTGACCCATGTAGTTTAGGGTTGGTGTATGAAGTCCATTAAGAAATTTATCGATTTAGATAACAAGCGATTAATCGATAATCGATTATTATTTATAGTTTAGTTTTTTAAGTTTGGTATACATGTGGCAGCAGCCATATAGTAGCAGCACTAAAATTAAAACCATAGAACATAATTGTTTTGCAGAAGTCAAAAATTACGTTATGGCTCATAATTCTTACACTAAATTATAGATTGTCTATAAAGTCAAGAAATTAAAGTTTGAGGAACTAAATTGTTCATGTGTCTGGCAACACTGAAATTCAAAATAGACTTGTACATGAGCTGTCATCGAGTAGAAGTTCCGGACCGTTTTTCATTTTGGGGATTTTTATTATGTTATTAATCTACAATAAACTAATACCGACTTACGAAGAACAACATAAACAATGAGTAAAGTAAATCAAAGTGGCACGCGGGAAGTGATTTTTAAAGTTAGAAGGTGATGTTTGACGGAGCACGAAGCTGGTCAAATTATATGTGATTTGGCTAATGTTTATGGGCGAACTGCAACTTTAATGGGTATGTAATCGTGTTACTGTGTTTTGTAATCTGTCTCAAGTAATATATTCACTCCATTTGCGATTTAGAGACCAAAAACAGGCATTACGTACATAGCATATTTTTAGGTAAGATTGTCCTTGAAAGTAAGAAATATTGTAGTACGACCTATTCTGTTGATACATTATCAGTTGCATTAGTATAATTCAGTCAAAGGCCTGACGAACGTAAGATTTATCCCAATTTTGAATTTGAATTAATTGCTTTATGTCTATATTACGGTTGATAACTAAACTAAGTATGTCACTTTCGCATCAACTGGTCTGTCGACAATGAATAATTAATTGCAATATTTTTTTTTATTTTTTATTATTTAGTTCTTAGTAACTCCATGTTAAATGATATCTTGTTAGTTAATATTTAACACTGAATAGATTTTAGTTAGGTATTGCAGTTATTCTTTCCATCCCATTCTTTGCCTGTATTTTGTGTCTAGGTATGTCTAAATTTATTGTAAAAGTATAATCAAATGTTCAATCAACATAACTTTTGTAAAATTTCAGGCTCCAACCAACCCTCAGATAGTTGCAGGTGATAGCTAGAACTGTGATGGATTTTAATTGTAGTCTTGAAGTTCTACGCAAAATTTTAAATGCAATAGGCCTACAAGAAATGCCCTAGTAATATAAAAATCGAGATTTGCCTGGAGAACTAAGGGAAGATATTATTTATCATTCTTCATACAAGGTAACCTGTATAATAAAGCATATACTTTTGTATAGTAATTTTTCTCATTATTAACTGTATAAAATAGTTAAAATAATAGTTTCTAGCCTATTTTTATCTTTATTAAATAAAAAGAAAGAAAACTTGAAATAAAATACTATACCAATACGTCTGGCCAGCGTGGTACCAGTAGGCCAAGTATTATGATGATGATGAATTGATATATAAAATAACAGAATATTTTATAAAATCATCACTAACAAGTAACTGTTTATGTTCCCGCGCGCAGGTCACAAAATGTTGGCAATTTCTAAAAAGGGCCTTCAGCAGCATCACAGCTGAAACTTGGAAAAACAGTTGCCATCGCGTCGAGAAGCTCCAATCAGAATACTACAAGAGAGGACGTCACCTGTAGGCAAATACTGACGATAATAGCAGCAGCAAAGAAAGATTTAGTGATGACGATGAAGGTGGCAACGAAAGTTATCTTAAATCGAATATTTAAAAAATCCTATGATGAAAGCGATGAATAAATCTCCTTGTTAACTGTGTACATGCGTTTTTATTACTCTGATTCAATCCGTTCTTTTATTCTTATACCCATACCATTCTAATAGGTGAATTTTGACCCATGTAGTTTAGGGTTGGTGTATGAAATCGATTAAGAGATTTATCGATTTAGATAACAAGCGATTAATCGATAATCGATTATTATTATAGTTTAGTTTTTTAAGTTTGGTATACATGTGGCAGCAGCCATATAGTAGCAGCACTAAAATTAAAACCATAGAACATAATTGTTTTGCAGAAGTCAAAAATTACGTTATGGCTCATAATTCTTACACTAAATTATGTTACATTCTATGGCTCAAAACAACTGTCAAAATTTAAAATGGCTTGACTATAGTGCTTAGAAAACAGAAATAAAACATCGTCATCTAAAATGTTTAAAGGGCTAACACTACTTTACTTCCATAAAGGTCATGTTATAACAATTATTCAAATTTCTCAATCACTTAGGGTTTCAACCAATGAAATGAATTATCTCATTATGAGTTGTGTGAATTTCTTACTTGAGTATTAGATATAATGTGTTTCAAAATTACTTATTTTATTTCAATAAATTACTAGTATGAAAACTATTTTCTCAGACTAAATAGGGTTGCTACGTGTAGCACAGTGGCGGCCTCATTTATTTTCAGGACTTTATAGACAGAGTGTATGTTACATTCTATGGCTCAAAACAACTGTCAAAATTTAAAATGGCTTGACTATAGTGCATATAAACAGTAATAAAACATCGTCATCTAAAATGTTTAAAGGGCTAACACTACTTTGTACTTCTATAAAAGTCATGTTATAACAATTATTCAAATTTCTCAATCACATAGGGTTTCAATTCAACCAATGAAATGAATTATCTCATTATGAGTTGTGTGAATTTCTTACTTGAGTATTAGATATAATGTGTTTTAAAATTACTTATTTTATTTCAATAAATTATACTAGTAGTATGAAAACTATTTTCTCAGACTAAATAGGGTTGCTACGTGTAGCACAGTGGCGGCCTCATTTATTTTCAGGACTTTATAGACAGAGTGTACAGTCATCCTAATTTAAACCTTCAACAAAATAAACAAATAGATATATTATATAACGCCCTAATAATGTAGGGCGTAATATAATATATCTCTTTGTTTTTATTACATAAAAAAAATAATACAATTTCCCGCGCTGCTGATTTTAACCGCAGTTTTGGCTCCCGATAGATGGCGCCGCACGCTTAGGAAAAGTTTCCTCACGAATTTTATATGAAGTTGACATTCTTCTCCTTTGAGTATAATTGTTCTGTGGTTTACGTTCAACAAAACTTAGACCGAAATTTTATCAAAATAATAAAATAATTTATTTAGGTTGATATTTGTTTCAATTATGCCTCTTGACGTTCAAGGCTCCTTTGTATCTCAAAAAATTAATAAAATCCGATGGATACCAGAAGATTATGTCGAAACAAAGTGTTTTTTCACCGGTAGTTGGGATGATGATGTTAATTCTATTAAAGTATGGACTATTGAAAGTCCTAATGAAGACGAAGAGGTGGATTATCCTCATGAACTCTCCTCATATTCAGTGGACGGCGATGTAACACAGATAAAGTTTATTGATAAAAATAAAGTAGCAGTTTCACTGTCTACCGGGGACGTGAAGGTGCTGGAAATTAGTATTTATGACAAGAAGTCACCTCTAAATGAAGTTTTTCAATGGAAAAAACTACACAATTATGGGTAAGCACAGTTTATTTTCTAATAACTACTAAAATTTTAATATTTAAGGTTATAAAAACAAAAAGTGACTATGGCACAACTTTAGGAGATGAGTAAGTTCAAAAAAGTTCATAAGTAGTTTATAATTGTTACTACTACTACATAGTCTACTATTAATACTAAATATTTAAATGCATACCTAATGGGTATGGAAATGATTACTTTTTTCTGGCATTAACAGTAAAACCAAATGCCCAAAGATGTTAAAGGATTGAGGTCCCTTGTCTTTTTCTGTGCAGCTATAATGCTACAGAAGTCAGGAGAAACTAAAAAAATTAAATGAAAATATCAATGTTAATTATTGCAAAAAGAAACATATATTTGATTAATTTCAGGTTAGTTAAATAGTAAGAACGTAATTTATGTTGCAATTTAAAATTATCTATTGTTATGTTTCAGAGAAAACACATGTTCTTGCACATCATTAGACATCTTGGAAGGAGATATAGCCACCATTGGGGAGGATGGCAATGTTAATATTTTAAGTGGGAGGAGAGGAGAGGTGATGCACACAATCAAGGAAGCAGACAGCTGTTCTTTACATTCTGTATGCTTTATTAAACATAATGAGGTAAATAATATTTTTTAATAGACTAAACTATACGCATTATCTCTGAAACAAGGGAAAACTTTTCTTAAAACTCTATAGAGTTTACTGTCTGTCCATCAAACCACCCATAGACAGCAATAGCCAAGCCAGGCTATAGAACTAAGCTGAAGTTAACTTTCATCATAATGTTGTATATCATTAATTTACAACTCATTTTTTTATAACCATTTAAAATTTGTACCTTTTTTCATACAGGCAATAACTGGAAATCTTCGTGGCCATATGAAAATTTGGGACCTCAGATCAACAGACAACAAACCAGCTGCTTCATTCCTTCTTGCTGGTGATGAGTTGGCAGCCACATGTATCATTCACCATCCAACACAGCCACACATAATACTTGCTGGCAGTGAATCTGGTTCTCTGGCAGTCTGGGACTTAAGAATGAATGCATTTCCAACATCGCTAGTTAACGCACATACAGCAGGAGTTACGGAAATGCAGTTTCATCCAGAAAATCCTCATAAGTTACTTACGTCTTCCGTGTCCGGGGAACTATGGGAGTGGAACATGGAAGCCATGACTAAGAGTTCTAAAGGTCCTGATAATGTAGTTGTTACATGGATGCCATTAGAAGATAAAACATCTATGATGGTTAATTCATTGTTACCACCGATACATAAGTCAATAAATACACTGCATTGCGACAAAGGAAGAATATTGTGTGGGGCTGATAATGAAGCCATTTATTTAATTAAGAATTTTAAATATTAAGTAGTTCTTAATGTGGAATTGAAGTGGTCCAAGTGTTGATTTTTTTGCTGTGTTAAAAACAATGTGTGAGAGAAAAGCAATTCGTTTATTGTTTTAAGCAAGTAAATTGAATGTATTTTAATTTTTAATATTGTTAGATATTTTAATTTTTGCTAAACAAAAACAAGTTCTAAGGCAATTTCAATGCATCTAACCTGATTGAAATTTCGAATACAATCCAGCAATGGGGATGAAGGATAGTACTAATAATACCTAGCTTGCCATATAAGTTGGTTAGGAAATGTTTCTTTTAAGTTGTCACCTCTATGAACAGTACTGCCCTTTGTGGTATTTTATGGAACCCACTGGAGATAGGGTTTTGGGGTGTATTTTAATTTTCAAGATTATTAAATCAAAACATTCTTACAAGATTTTTACAAGTTCAAAAGTCAATTTAACATTCTCTAACGGTAAGGATAATAAAATAAAAACAGTTTATATTAAGTTATATGCATTTTATTTAATTCCGAAAATAGATACACTTAAAAAAATTAAATTACTAAATAATACACCAAGTCAGTCTTTGCATGCCTAGTAACGGTAAAATATTTAACAAAAACCGAAGTATATTTACATTTTTTTTAATAATATGTGTGTTTGTTTGTAATATCATAATATAAGGCACCTTTTTAAAACTGTAAGAGTGACTATGTAATTCTTCAACCGTGTGCAAAGTTGACCAAATGAAGAGTATAGTGAAAAGGATACAGGTTAAATATAATAAATCTTAAATATGGGTTAAGCAAACATAATACATATTTATATTCGATTATAAAAAATTAAATATTGGTGAAACAAACTTAAAGGCATTTGTGTTAAATAGAATAAAATGGCGCTTAATCTCACGCCCTTTTTGGGTTCAAAAATATGGCGCTAAATAGTGAGCCACGGCTTGATTACGCAAATAAATTATGTGGATAATGCGGTAACCGAAAAGCTCGCGAGAAGTTAACGACATAAATAGTTTTTATGCAATATTAATATTGAGTATGTAAAACAAATTATCTATCTGTTTGATGATTTACAAAGAGTAATTATAAATATTGGGTAAATATTAAGAAATAGGTTATACAAAGCAAGATAGGTACCTACTGGTAAATTTTTTTTATTTTTTTTTATTTTAATAGTTAATAAAATAGTTAAATACCTAGAAAAACGTGTTATATCCAAACCTATTAACTTAAATCACTCTTACAGTACTAATGATAATATCATATAGCTGTAGGTAGGTACTAGATACCAGAATCAGATTGAATTTTAAAAAGTTACTTCAGCATTTGTTCGCAAATATTATCTTAATATTCAACATGGATAAAATATATGTTTACTATTAGTAGAAAGTATTTAAACATACGGCTCTTGTGAAGTATCATGGTGTTTGAGACTAAATTAAACCAGAAAACAGACAAAGATAGAGAAGTCAAACTACTAATAGTGTGCTTGAGCAATGTTCAAATAGTTCTATGATCTATTAGAATCACGACCACCAATCGTAGTTATGTAAAGTAAAGTAAATACATTGACTTCTATACTACTTCTATCTGTTTTAGAACTTAAAACATACATTTTCGATTTAAAATGAGTCTGTTTACTAAAAACGTAGATTTCGTTCACACATAGCTAGTGAAATTACAGGGTTAAACTTCTGTTTGGGGTAGCTAGCAGTTTGGTTGTGCTCTGGCATTGCTGACGAGTACATTTAATAGGCATAATTTATTTAAAGTAAAAAGGTTGTGAATGTATCATTTTTAAATAAGTAAAATAAGGCTCAGCCTCTAACTGGAATATAACTCAGTAATATCACTAAAATTAACAAATATGGTTGAATATTTGGTATCTTATTCACATTTCTATACAAAGTAACATATTGGAGTATAATAATGTAAGGTAAGCATAATAATTATCACTCAAACTATAATAATTGTTCAAGAATAAAATATAATAATAAACACAGCACAATTTGACTGATACAAACGTCCTTATTAGATAATATAATACTTATTGTGAGCACCGTTCTATCGTCCATTACAACACTAAACACTGTCCGTATATCTATCTATATACAATAGAGTTTATGCGATTCTAACCAAAATGAACCGAGCTTGAGTTTGACACTTGTGTGTGTACATTCGTGCCACTTATGTACTGTGACATCACTACGTGTGTGTAGTGACTTCACTCGTGTGTGTGACGTCACGAATGTGACGTGAGCTGTGACGTTATGAACGCGGCACTTGACTTAAAGAATGCGTCATGTGACGTCGTGAATGTGTCATTCGACGTCACGAATGCGTCAAGTGACGTCACTTGCGTTTTTTGACATCACGTGCGGCATGCGATGCCATTTTGCATGTGTGATGTGACGTCACTTGTGTGTCCTGTGACGTCACAAGTATCGTGTGTTATGACGTGACTTGTGCGGCGTGTAGCGCGGTCACGTGTGCGGCGTGTGTCGCCTGGGCGGCGAGGGCTTCCTGTGCGCGGCGGCGAGCAGCGCGGGCGGCACGGACCACAGACGCTCGCACCAGCGCATGAGCGCCTCCGTCACGTGGCAGCTGTTAGCGGCCGTCGCCAGCTGAGTCTCCAGGCTGTCCGACGGCTTGATCAGGAGACTGCAATTGTTATACAATGTTTAGTCAAATGGTATGGGTTTAGTAACATTACAAAAAATTAAGTTATTATGAGGTAGTCATTGCCCCATGCTTTCTCCCCCACCCGTCCTCAGTTTCGTGTCGTTCATATAAACAACTAGTTAACTGGTCATTATGTGGAACAAAACATAAACACAAAAATTTGAGCAGTTACTACTTAACAATTAATAAAACTTTACTATGATAAGGCGAATTTGAAAAAAAATATTTCGAGGCAATCGCCTATTGATTCTGATGATGATAGTGTACAACAGCGACAATTTCATAAATTAATTTCTCTTTTTAATCTACTAATACTAAAACAAATCACTACCTTATCTCTATGCACATAAAGTCCACTATCAAATTTTTATCTCACCTGGGTGGAAACAGCGTAGGTGCAATAATCATAGCGACATTATGTTCGCTCATCTTGTTAGTGTTAGCTCGAGCAACGATCTCGCGTACTAGACGCAGCAGCTCCCGTAACGTGGCTCGTTGTTCCGCCGGTAACAGCAGTACTAGCAGGTTTAACGCACGTCCTTGAGTTGTACCGCTTAATGCTGGAATGGTAGAGGTTCTTGTTAGTTATTGTTCTTGATTTGGGTGTTTACAGAAAGAGGCCTTTATATTGGGAACCCTGTTGTCGTTTTAGTTTAGTTCTAAGCAGTGGTGTGCAATTATGTTTACTTGGAAGAGTACAGTAGCTAGTAAAATATAGGGTCATAGGACTTAATTAACCTAGGTTTTAGGGTGACGCTCTCATATTTCGAAGGTTACAACTTATTGCGCCAGTTTTTCTGATTGCTAAAACGTGTAACAAAATGTTGCTTAGATCAAATTAGTCTTTTAACAATCGATTCGTAAGGTAATCGTTCTTTACCTCCAAAAATGTAGGTTAGACCAATTAGCATTTTAACCATTTCTCGACATAGCTAAAGCGTTCGATAGGGTCTGGCATAGAGCCCTGCTATCGAAGCTTCCATCTTAATTAGTAATACGTACTGGGTAATGTGGAGCTTGACGATCTCCTCATTGTGTCGTGTATAAAAGCAGTTCGTCATTATGTGGTGTACGTACCATAGGTATGGTAGAAGAGTCTCATGAGGTCCTGCGTGAGCGGCGGCTGCGGCAGCGCGCGCAGCAGTCGCTTGAACACGGCGGCGAGGTCGTGCGACGTGGCGCGGGACAGCGCCGCCTCCACCGCGCCGCGCGAGCTGTACCACTCGCGCTCGATCACCTGGCACAGCGCCTCGATCTGCTCAACGAAACAACAGGTTGTTATAGCACAACATATTCACGATACAACTACGTATACGGAGCAGCGGCGTGTCTAGCTGCACATATTGTACTCCAAGATCGCAGTCGTTTTGCTAAAGCGTTCTGCAATTTCAAATATGACGATTACGTCGCTAAAATTGCTACATCGAAAATTGCCATTGTGTGCGAAAATTGCCATTGCCACAATAAACGCCGCATGAGACGCGTTTGTGTCATTACTTCGGTATCCTTGCGCTGATTCATAGAGGCCAATGTATGACCTATTCCGAGGAAAAAATGCTAATCAAATCCATCAAATGATCGCCCAATATCTGTTAACTAAGTGGTCTAAAGATCTCTCCTCAAGTTGGTTTACTTCTTATTTCCAGTAAGTACGAGGTCAATCCAACCTGCCTTAAATACTTAGGTACTTGATTTGTTTTAAATCAGTAGTTACTGAACATTAATTTTGATTATTCAAAGAGCGACTTTTGTTTATTGGAAATTTAATTTCAAAACTAGTTTTAATATTTTATACGCAATATTCACAAGTGATGCAGGCAACCTGTAAGTGTATTTGTATCCTTACCTTCTGCTTGTTCCCGGGCACCCTGAGCAGCCCCTCGTCCTGCGTGCGGTGGCTCAGCGCGTGTGCGAGCGCGCGCACGATGCTGGGCGCGCAGGACCACGTCTCCTCCCACAGGATCATGTCCTTGCGCACCAGCGTCTCCAGCGACACGCCGAACACTGAACCCTCTGCGAAACAACATTTCACATGTTAAAGTCCGTCTGTCATTCCATGGGTGTCATAAAAAAAGAACGTTCGCAGATAGACACGATTAAAAAAGCGTATGTTGGCCAACCGCTGGGCTTCATTTCTTGCGATTTTTTGGTAATTGGTTAAGACAAATTTGTCGTAAATATATAAACGAAACATAAGTTGCTCCCTATGACAACTCTATAGTCTATGATTAGCTTTTGGTGTTCTCCCATTGGTTACTAAAGTGTCAAATTTGACATTTATGACGTGTGACATTAAATTGAGAATTAATTTTAAAAAGAAATATTGCTATAAAGTAATTACGTACCTTCTTTCCTTTTCTTTTTTGGAGGTTTCCTTTTCTGGAATGGCAGCGAGTAACGGTCGAAGAGCGCAGTCAGTTCCAACCACAAAAGAGGCGGTAGTCGCTTTAACTGTGGCTCTTCAATACTCTCTATATCCACTGAACTATCTTCTTCAGGCCACTCCTAGCAATACATATTGTTTAATTAGAATCGTAAATTAATAGGGTTTGCTGTAATAATGGTACCTACATTGAAGTTATAAAGACATGCCCTTTTTGTCGTAACACATTTAAACAATGTAAATATCACAATAAGTTCTGTTCTGTCAGTGCTTATGGCCTGTTGAACCAACTTAAACCATACAGTGCTATTCCCATGTTGTATATCGTAAGTTACTATCAAGCTTTCGAAAGTTGTTAAGGCTGCGTTCGGAAGGACAAACCTAGCAACTTTCGGCAGACATTTCGAAAGTCGCTATCGTTGGTGGGTAGGCATAAATCGTTATGGCTGTAGTATTGTAATTGTAAATGAGATACAACTTGACCTCTCAGTTGGTGCAGTTTTCAACAAACCAGGGTTCTTATTAAATAGTCGTTTTTATGCTGCAGATGTAGTAAATGGATATAATATTTACCTCTTCATGATCCATCATCTGTCTGTCAAGATTGAATTTGTGTTCGAAGCTGAGTGGTTGTGGTGCTGACGCTGCACTCTTCGCGCGAGATACAGGCGCATGTTTATTGTTACTGTAATACAAATTAGAATTTTATTAGTGAGAATACAGAATGTCAAACTTATCTCATCTTAAGGGTGTCATAAAATGGGATTAATGCAGCGACGACCTTTCCTTTGCAAGAGTAAAATAAGTAGAAGGTAATTACCCTTGTCCAAACCTTGTGAGGTTTAGACTTTTTAAAGTTTAATATAGCTAAAGCATGTGTTTTAATCTGGTTTTTGAATTATATTTTATGTCTAGGAAGATGTTTGTGGTATATGGTTTAGAAATACTTACATGAACGGATCATTGTCTTTGAGTATAGATCCATTAATTCGTTCTTTTCCTATCCTCGGTCCCTGTACTGTGCCATATCTTTGGTAACCCAGGAGCTCGATACCCTCTGAAAATTAAATTAGTAACTCGTAAAGTTTCGCGTGATAGACTTATAATATTAATAGTAAACAAAAATTTACGCAGGATGCTTTTTGCCCGCGTTTTTTGTTTTTTAATTGGCCTACTAGAATGACTCTATGGTGCCTGATGTTAAGCATCCATTAGATATTTCCCTTATCTTATTTTTATATCGATTTACATTGGACTAGTTTGTTGAGAATCCAACTAACGATTAGTTTCCCTTCTACTTTTCGACGAGCGAAATAAAGTTCTTAGACCAAGATTTTTGCTTCAGCTTCAGATGAAGTTTCAAAATAGTGTACCTACTTATACATTTATGAGTTATTTTGTGTTGTACATATTTAGGTCTATTCCCATGATCCCAGAATTATAACTTCTGAAAGGCCGAAAATTTATCCATAATTTAATCAGAAGAAAATTGAATGCAGGAAATTTGCATGATTTGAAGTTCCTTACCAGTATTAGTAGCAATATCAGCCCAGTGTAGATCGTTGGGCTTGAACAGCTCGTGCATGGGCAATGGGGGGGAGTGCGGGCTGGCGGGGGCCGGGGGGGAGTGGCGCGCTCGCCTCCCCGCCGGGGCAGAGGGGGTGCGTGCGAGCGGCGTGTGGCTGCCCACTGCTGGGTAACTGTCGCTGGAGAAAGAAATATTTTAACTATTAATATTGACTTATGTATATTTTTTATCTTACTTAGCATACCTATCGTCATCAAGTCACAAGCTGATCAATGTATGTAATAAACGACGATGACGGAGTAACCAATACAATGGTGCTTTTATCCCATTTTATCCCCGGGATAGTAAAAGTAGACTAAGGATAAATTCGTAGCATTTGGATTAAAATTTAACAAATATTTTAAGCATATTTTGAATTCTGCATATCTACGAAGACAAAATAAACTATTCTGATCCAATAGCATATGCCAACTTTCCCTCCGTCATTGTAAAAGGCCTGTCTCAGTAGTGTGACACTAGGCTGTGAAGGATATAATTATAATACTCACACAAAATCTGGTGGGGTGGCAGAATCGGCCCACTCAGCCGGTGGGCTACCGGATCCACCACTAGGCAGAGAATCCAATGAGTCGGGAGTCGCGCTACGCGACCTCGGTTCACTACCACTTGAGTTCTATGACAACAAACAAAAAATTCATTAATAAAAGAAATATTAGGGGTACACATTAACTTGTGCGTGTATTAGCTGAGTAAAAACACAATGGTTCACTACATTGTGTGACATTCTATGGGTGTCGTAAAAGCCGACTTAGGGTATGGTTCTTCGATATTATTAACCCTACGAAATAAAAAAAGAAGTAAAACTTGATATTCAACCTATACCAATCCACCAGGTCAGTGTAAACCAAGACCCTTCAACAGAAAGTTCATCTTTTTAATGAGACATTTAATGTCTTTTATGATAATGACACACCTACAACTTTCGGGCAAATTCTGCTTACTGTGTAAAATTACTGGGCAGTACGACTTAACAGCTGACTTCAGGCTGACGAGCGCAGTGCATAGGCTGACTGAGCTTTATGTTTGTATGAATGTCTGCTTACATTCAAATATAAGTTATTGTATGAATGTCTACTGATATCAAAATCTAGGTCAGTGTTAACAACAAATAAAACAATCTTCACAAAAGCTCAACAGCAATTCTTCACAATTATTTAATTAAACCGTAGTACGTGTAAACATGCGTATCTCATACACGAACTATCATCGATAAAACAAACTAAGTACATAATGATTATCAATTAACAACAAACGCGCCAGCATGTTACACAAGTTTTTGCTAGTAGAAAGCACGTGGCTAAGTTGTTTACCGTGAGAACTGACAGGTGCGCGAATGTATTATATCAATTGTTTTATAGATACATTGTACGCAGTAGTGAGTTAATTATTATTGTAAGTGGTTTGTCGGTGAGAGTTTGAAGCTACAGTGAGCTTGGTTTTATCATTAATATCATATTGAACAATCTTTTGGCACATTTGTCTGCCCTTTCCAAAGCCCGGTTGCCAAGGGGAAAGGACTACGATTAAAGACTCCGTTGAATTCACAATAACTGCGCACTTGTGTTCCTATCTTGATATATGTTCACAGAAGTATTTAATGTACACCATTTCACGATGGAAATTAGGTTTAGACAAGACATTGGGTGCTTTAAACGTAGCGTGAATACCAGCAAAGTAAAAACGGCGCAAACTGCGAAGCGAAGGGATAGCGACGGAATCAAGTTTATTCATGACTATCGTCAGCTGATTCATTCAGCTGTAAAACTACGAGTACATGACCTCTCCACTTAGAAAATTTAACATACTTGTAGCAGAAGCCGGATTGTATGCCACTGCAAAAACGTTTTTCCTTATTTATAAACGCTAATAATATAATTTATCCTACGTAATTTATATCGGTTTTTGCAAAAGTGAGAGCTATCAGATTAATAAGCCTTTGTTTATATTTAGTAACAGGGTATTAAGAAATAAATTGATTTACTTAATCATTCGATAACATTGATAAAAGAAAGTAGTATTACAAAGAGCTATAATGCGGTAAAACCTTGGACTAATTATGTTTATAATACCATACTTAATTCATTAATGATATTGTTAAAAGTACGGTTTTAAGAGAACATTTCGTTGGGATATCATGACAGATTGCTTGAGACATAGTCACACAGGGTCTCTACAGACATGAATATTTCTGCTCGGGGCCATGCTTATGTAGATCCTATGCTTACGTGGGGTACAAATCCTCAAACTACGATAATAAGTCAAAAGATATTACTCATGAAATGCCATAACTTTAAAATATGCAAAAGTAAACATTTAGAGAGCTTTTCACTAGAGAAGATAATGATGAATAACAACGGGAGGAGTTGTAGTTTATTTTAAAGCCTTGCCACAACTTAACAGTTAACAATTACTTATAAACTTTTTAACACAAAGTAAAGATAAACGCATATACAAAGTGAGCAAACTTTAAGTTTTTTGTATCGTTTTGTAGTTACATTGATATGACAAAAGAGATGTACTGTGTGAACGCTCGATTGTTCTACAATTACATATTGTTACAAGCTATCACGTTTTCCATTCATGGCGGAAGTTTTTAAAGTTTTTCCGCTTATTTTCACTGCCGGAAGAAGCTGTATTTTCTTCTAGATAAGTACATATAACTACGTGTATATTTCATCACAGCTCAATAGCTTATTTGTAAGGCCACCTGTCGATCGACTGATCCAGAGACTTTTAGCACACTATTATGACGCTGATTTAGCATACTTTATTAACGGATAGGATTTGTTTCAACGTTTCCGAATAGACTAATGCAATGCTCTCTGCAATCGTAACTGTATTTTCAAATAATTTTATCCTAAAATAAAAAGTTATTAAGCAAACATTAACTTGTGCTCCACATACATGCACCTCTAATGTAGGTTATATTTATCTTGTTCCCATCTCATTATGTAATTTATCATCTGTACTTACATACGACCAAACCGTATCACGCTAATCTGTGTCACTTAATGTTGTAAGAAGGAATAGTTCTCATACATTATCTGTCATTGTCCCCGGCTACTTCATTTTAAAAAGTAAACGTTTATTTTAGAAAGAGAAACTTAATATTACGTTATGTCCATCTTTGTCGCCTAACGTATTACACAATACACATTAAGAGAAAGTCGATAGATTAATGAATTGACCATTTTTATAAAGAATTTCAAAGGAATTTTTGCTTATTAATGATTACTTTGTCGTTATGTAATCGTCATAGTTATACCGTTTTTACGTAATACCAGATGTATTCAATTAATGATTCATAATGGTATATATCGGAATTTGTATTTGATTTTAATTTATGATTAAGAGAGTTTCTTTTACATTATTATGTGACCTCATTCTTAGCAATCCATAGATTCTCTGTCAGGGTCCATCGTTTGATTGCTAAAGGAATATTTGTGACCCTAACAGTAGCTAGGACTTACAACCTGAATTGGGGAAAACTAATTATCAGTTTCAAGGGATCCTGATAAAAAAAACTCAGAAAGAAACCAATCCGTTTGGCCAGCGTGTACAGTCACGAGCAATAATATGTACACATTTTCGCATTTTGTAAACCAGTTATCTAAAGTTCTGCCAATCCAAAATTGAAAATTCGAAGATTAATTCAAAACTGTACGGAACCTCTTCTAAATTACGAATTCATTTTGATATTGTAATGTCTAGATAAACGTGCAGATAGTTTAGAAAATTTGAATATGTGTACATATTATTGCTCGTGACTGTACATAGAAAAAGTGTGAAAAGACATTTATCATAATTCTAGCACTAAATAATTATAAGATAAAAGAACAAACTTGGAGTCTTACAATCAAGTGCCAATCTAAGTATTCGTTCTAATCTCGAGCACCTGTCGCAGTGTCCGTCATGTCAACACATAATCACAACATCCTGATTCCTCCCATCAACCTTAATTAAAGGGCTATCGATTAGCAATCAAGTTATCGTAAGCTGAATAGCGGATGCAACGGAAGTACCTAAGCCATGCACTCTGCTGGCTATGTATGTCAGTAGTTAAACCACAGAGTTAAACTAACCGGTGTCGCAACTCTACTACGGACCGATGATGCCCGGACGATAAATTATTGATAAGGAAATTGTTGCAGGTATGCAGTCTCGACATATAAGGAGATCTTGTTGAAAGCTTGCACCGTGTTTACATGGGTTTATAGCGCTCGATAGAGTTTGTATTAGATAAGAATCGATTCATTTTATTAAGTGTAGTCTTATTTGTCAAAATAAATGATAGTTTGGCAATATCTTTTTGAATTTTTGATTGTCAAAAAATCATCTTAATAAATAAAAGAGGTGTCCCCCGACACCATTTTTTTTTTCGGAGTAGACCAACCACACTTGAGTTAATTCCTCTCAAAACCCGCTCAACTCCACTACTTGTGTATTTTTATTGGTTTGGTTATTTACCAAGGAAGGTAAAAGAAATAGAAACCGAGTGACTACGAAATATGTAAAAACTGATAAAATTTAACATTTCAGGCCTCTAAATTAACAATATTACTTTGTAAAATAAATTAATTTTAAAACGTTTAAGGTCAGTAATACTTACAAAAATGTATTGTAAAATTATTTCATTATTATATCCTGAATAACTATAGCTAATAGCCTATGCGTGTATAATCTATGATTTACAAGTATTAGACGAAATACTATTAAGCTGCCAGTGTTACCTTGATGCGAAAAAAAATAGAAAACAATAAATGTTTCCTGTATTTGAGTTGATTGAGATTTAGTAGAAAATGTATTGAGTTCACGCAAATATTACGTATATTATATGTAGACTTAAAAATACTAATGTCACTAAATTCGTATGGTAAGGCAGTAAAAGTGACCACTACATCAATGACTCATTCCGAAACTGAGGTAGAAGCCCACTAAAGAAAATTTTGCACTATGAAAAATAAAAGAAAAATTGAGATGCTACTCTGTGTAAACCTGTGTGACCAGTGTTGTATGAGTAGCCCATATTTAGTCATCTGTAAAGGCCCGCACATTATAGGGCTGTTGCCATTATGTATATTAATATAAATATTATGTATGTGTGGACTGAGGGCCCATTTTTTTTGCGGTTTTTTGCAGATTAATCAACAAAAGTGCATAGTTAAAGTTGTTAAAGAGTTTGTTAAACGAATATCAGAGTTTGTTAAGACTTCATTCAAAAGATATATCGCTTTAAGTGGGTCCCTCAGTTCAAACACAAAATCTCCCATAATTAGATAGGTAATGAATTAAACAACAATTTTTTGGTAAAAATCCTTAGTTAAACATGTATAAAAGTATAAAAAGCATTGAAAAGCCTAATATGAGTAGAAAATAAAAAATAACAAACGTTTTAAAAGGTCCCTGAGGGCCCACTTGAATTTATCTCATAATTAATAAATTATAGCATTAACATTAAATATTCCTAAGCCAACCATTTTGATAACGACTTTTTTAATTGAATTAGGTAAAGTAAATACAGCAACATCATATTTTTTCCTACAAATAAATGCCCTTCTGCAGAGCATATATCTTTCTTGGCCCATAAAGCCTCTTTAAACAGCCGGTTTGTTAGAAATTTCGTGCCAAGTTTTCTTTTTCTTGCATTGATACTTTCTGCATAGATTCTCTTTTACCACACGTGTGTAAGACCGGAGACATTTGCATATTTAGTAAGGTAACACGGTCAGTAAATAAATCAACTTAATACCCCATAATCTTATCTTTAACCG
This sequence comes from Schrankia costaestrigalis, assembly GCA_905475405.1. Taxonomy (NCBI): domain Eukaryota; kingdom Metazoa; phylum Arthropoda; class Insecta; order Lepidoptera; family Erebidae; genus Schrankia; species Schrankia costaestrigalis. Next base: position 1,990,443 of record FR997827.1, read on the forward strand.
CCATTCATTGCAGAGGTTTGTTTACGAAAATAGTAAGCTTAAGTCACATGATACTAATCTTGTTTATGAGTAGACAACTTGACAGTTCTTTATCATAAATCATCTTTAAATAAAAACAAAACAATAGTGTTGCCGTATTGTAAATAAGGAAGTTAGGTATGCATCCATTTATCTATTATCTTAAACAGGGTGTCTTGTGTCCTAAAAATCAATAAAAGGAGTATTTTCTAATGTAGACTGTAAACTGTAAACCAAATTAGTGCCTATATCACTCACAAAATATAAAGAATTTATTGTTGGCGTGATAGTTATCTACTATCATCTCGCTGGCCAGAATAGTCTCAATAAATATTTCATACTATGGATGAGGTAAGTAGTACATTTTATTTAGTCTTTGTAATATAAACTTTTACGTGCTTTGGATGAAATAATTTAAGACCTCGTACAAATATCTTTAATCTGCCACAAGACAGCAAAAAAAAAAGAAAAAAAATTGAATTACAAAAGCTAGGTATCACGAACAAGCCACCACCAAACAGATGAAAATGTACCAGGGCTTCGAGATAAGTCCTGACGAGTGCCAGCCCCTTACAGTTGACAACCTTCTCGCACACCTTCAGTCTCATAGTATCACAAATCATTTTGTCCACAGCTTTATCCAACAACCTACAAACTGAACCATCCACTAGCACACGAACACTGAATACTGCTGTTCAATTATGTTTGGAAACTAACGGATGCGACGCAATGCACCCGCCACTGACTACAATCCTGATACTTGAGTAATTATCGTACTTATTACTTCGCTTGATACAAATTTCAGTAATTTTATCACTTTACGTAATATGTTTTATTATTTTATTAACACTTTACATTCACTTTTTAGTCAGATTAATTACTGTCACTGGTTAATTTATCATCACAGGTATCGAATTCGAGACTAGGTTACGTTTTTCATTTTCGCATCACTCAAAAATACGTAATTTACAAAGGAAATAAAACTGGAAATTCGAACGCAGATAAAAACAAGTTTTGAAAAGAAAATAAAGTAAAAGAAAATACCATAGAGAAAGAAAATCGCTTATTTTTTTCACACAGCAACAAAATGCAACACGTCCATTGTAGAAGTTCACTTTTAAGTTATAACTGGTGTTGGTCTCTCCTCGAAAACCTTAATTGCCTGCTTATCTAACGAGCATAGTTATCTGTCCCTAATATTGGATGGTCAAACGAGAACTTTAACATATTTACTTAAGTACCTACGTCAATACTGTTGGAGGTATACATAGATAATAGTTGAAACGAAACAACAGCTGTGCGCGGTTACATTATTTCACTCTTTAAATTTAACTAATTAGTTTTGTTTATGGGTTCTAATTTTGAATATTGATAAGTGTTTTAATTCATTCTACGATGTCGTTAATACTTTTATCGACTAATTCGACTATGGATAAACTTCGCTAGCTATACCTATGCAAATTAGGTTTTAGCCGATTCTATAATAGGTAGGAAAACAGCTAAGCCAAGCCACGTGTATTTCTTATGTTTGTTGCGAGTTTTGATGACCAACAATCGTGGTGGCATTGTAAATGAAATTATTGACTATAACGCGATCTCGGGTTCGATTCCGTAGTTTTAATAAGTCAAGTTTTTGTCTATAGACCGAAAAGGCTTGTCGTTTCAGCGCAACATTATGGATTATTATTATGATGACTGTCCAAACGGACAATGATTTAAACCAAACAAAGCTAAATTACTTCATAACCTATTAAACCACTTTCAACTACCATTCTTCATTCATAAGTGTCATCATGATGAGGGTATTATATTATATTATTTTCGCTGTATTACACTTTCCAAGCCTACATATTGTCACCACACAGAAATTGATACAGAAGTATATTTTTTTAGTTACACACAAATTCCGTTTTAAGTGATACATAATATTTTGAGTGTCAAATTTATAAAATTAAAATGTTTTAAGGCCAATCACGACTGTCAATCAAATAGTAATTTTGTTCAAGAAATAACGAAACACAACAACTAAAACTTCCACAGAATTAAAAACTAAGACTCTGCATATGAGAGTCGATTAAAAAAAGAGACAAGAAATTGACTTCTGTACATGCCTGTATTGTGGTAATGCGGTCCACCTGTTTGTGGTTATCTGCGGTTAACATAGTAACCGGTTAACGTTTGTTTCTCTATTAGTTACATCGCAGTAGGTGAATCACAATCAGACACTGAACATAGAAAGTTCCGAAAATTATATTCTACGTAAAATCATACAAATATTAAATAATAATAAAAATAATAATCTGTGGAGCCCTAACCGCCAGTAGCTTGGTCCCTGTACCCGATGCTGGTGGGCCTACCTTTTTTTTATATTTTTAAATGTTTTTATTTTTATATCTATATTTAAAATGTAATTAATTGAGAAATAATTTAAATAAAGTCTTCAAATAATAATAAATAATTAAACTCTACGTAAACAAAAGAAGAATATCTTAATAATACCCAATGGCAATCAGTATGACCAGATTGTCGTTAGAAGGGCAAGTTTTTATCCATCTCTGAGAATGCATCATACAGATAATAAGTTATTCAAGTAAGTATTGTTGGCATTACTACTGCGCAAGCGACAAAGCCTTTAAAAAACCAATAATAAATGTAGGTATTTTTCAAGTTTCCGATACGATTACGTCAAATATCTTTTCCCCTGATTCACACTCGTTCGCAGAAAACAACAATTTGTAGTTTATTTTTTGGCAATGTCTGATTCAGTTTTATAACGTGTTTGTTAAATTTGAATATTTATATTAGCCGATGCTCTTTGTTTGTTCATATTCAGAATAAGGAAAAAACCTATTTTTTTTAACCGTATAATACAACTGGCTTATTAGAAAGTCAACTATGATATTGCCAGTTTGCCTATTTAGACAACATTTGAAAGACTCAATACTACACATGTACCGAAGCTTCTTCCACAGCTTAATGGTTCAGCGAAAAAATTCGCGAACGGCGTATTACGGGCCGAAATCATACGGACTGTTTGACAATGACTCAAGAAACTGGCATGTTTCTTAAAAAAAACTAAAAATTGTACAGAATCTTAAAACATATACCTTACCTCTAAATCTCTAAAAACATCCCTGATGTCTGGTTTCCTTGCTCTGGAAGCGGCTCGCTTCCTCCTAACAGTTCTGTTAAGTCTTCGTACACGACGCCGCACTGCCGCGGCCTGTTCCCTGGGCAACGGCCTCACGGCTTCACCCAGCTGGGCCTCTGTGACTTCCAGGCCGGCTTGGAACGGCGCCGCCAGCGAGCCGAGGCCCGCCGCCTGAAGCCATTCGGTTTCCAATTCGCCTTCTGTTAGGACAAAAATAAATAAATTAGTATGACTTTGCTGACGAATACTTTTTAGGACTAAATACTTTAAAGGGCGTGCAACGAGACATCATCTTAGCCACTCGCGAATGAAAGTTTTAAGAACGAGATTCCTTCCATAAAGGCAAACAAGAAACCACGTCGGCTACAGATATTGTTCTTCCTTCTAAGGTATTCGCCACATATTTTGACGAATGTTACAACAAGATAGGGATAAGATAGAGTGGTGGCTGTATTCCGACCCTGTATTCTGAGCTACATACATAATGTCTACATAATCTGTCTGAGCAGACAACATGGAGACACAAAAACGTTTTCCCAGTAATGTACACCAAAAAACTATAATAATATTTATAATGGTTTGCTTATTACCAAGCAGCTGTCATTAAAAACAAATCTTTTTGTTTTGATACAAACGTGATTTAAACAACTTAAAGTAACGAGTGTAGTTAAAGAATAAATTGCGAGCTGAACACAACACTAGTTTTTGTGTTGGACAGGTTTTTATCGTCCATTTTAAAGTAGTTTGACGACTTCTGATTGTAGAGCCCATGGCTGCTAAGGAAAGGTTTCGCGTCAGTTTAATCTAAATCTTTGTCCCCCTTACTCATAAACGCCTTTTAAATTTAATCACTGTTTTGCGAGATTTTTATTAGGAAAACCAACCTAACCAAACAAAACCATAAGAATTTAAGCTAATCAATTGACCAAAATTTAAGAGGCGATCATAAAATGTTAATAAAAAGGATAGTATAGGTATGTATTTACAAAAAATACAAGTAGGTATAAGCTCTGCCAGTTTGGTACAGTAGTCTAAATAGTAACTTTAGTCTTAGTATTTTCCAAAAATTAGACAGTGGTGAACCTTATCGTGAGTCAATAATATTTATTGTTTGACCTTTTGCTACTTGGACTATATTCTGATCGGGAAGGCCGAAGGATTAATTTAACTTCAGTACTTTAAATCTAATTAAAAACAAAAAAAAGCTGATAATAATTTTCCATTTATATGACCAGTTACTCTAGAGATCTGTACCTACTACCTTTTTACTGAAACGAACTTTACTGCAAGGTCAATACCCAAGGTCAAAGAACTTATTTGCACGCAAACAGTAGTTTGTGTGCTTATCTCACTAAATTACTGTAGCAAAACCGTGATCTCAGATTACTAAGGAACAAAAGGCAACAAATTACTTTTAAACAAAGAAGAATAGGCCGTAAAAGCTCTGAAATAGACTTGATTAAATTATTATTATTGTGTGGTTGGTAGCAAACCAGAAACTTTAGTATTAGTTATTCATTACAAATGAAGAATACAATCTTGTCTTAACTGTCAAATCGTTATGTATATAAAAAGAGTATTTAGCTGATAACAAAAGCTTTTAAACTGTTTCATGACAAGTTGCAAGACTGACAAGATGAAATATTCATGGCTGGTGGACTGTCTGTATGGTAAAAAAACTAATAATACTAATTTTGCCATGGCGCATCGTCACGAGGATGTCATATTTGTTCATTTGGCTTGTTATTCAATTGCGTTTGCTAGTGGCATAGCAAAGTTATGAGAGAAACTTAGTAGCGAAGAAGGTTATGAATCCATACAGCATCAGTATAAGTACTTATCTCACTCTATATACGTCTATAGAGAACGATCGTCCCTGCAGTGGGTCATTCAAAGGCTGCTACGAAAATGCACGAGAAAGTTATAATAACATAATAAACTGGACTAAAACCTCGGGGCACAGCTACTAGGCACAATAGATATAGGTAATCTTATACTTAGACACAATTTTACAATTACAGGCTTTCTAGTTACATACACCGTGAAATTGTTATGTGTGGATATAATATGAATGAATTTAGATTTTATCATCATCATCATAACAGGCCAGTAATGTCCCACTACAGGAAAGGGCCTCCTTCCATGACGGAGGGATACTTGGGCTACTAATACCACGCTGGCCAGACGAATTGGTATAGGGTTTATTTTCAAGTTTTCCCTCTTTTTATTTTTGTAGAATATTCACGGATAGCCCCTTAGTCGGTTTTTACGACACCCATGGGATGAGACGGGGTGGTGACATATTGTATTCTTACCCTGTCACCACACGGAGTGTTATAATGTTTTATTAGAAACAATTAGACTGTATTTAAAAATAAAATTGGATACAAAGCTTAGCTTTACTATTTATCGAAACTAAACATATCGAAATAGAGTAGGAAAAGCTGACAGCCGCTCCCGCCTGATATAAAAACACTCAGAAGACGAAACCTGTCGCGAGCCATCCCACTTGTAATTAAACACAGTATCATTTATGCTGGTTGAGGTGACTTCCCCACAGGCCCTTTCACAGTGCCCCTAGCAGACACAATATTAAAACAATGCACGTGTACCATATATGGTACACTGCACTGTGAATGTGTTAAGATACTTATCAGTTAAATCCAATGCAGTTATAAGGTAAAAAAGAGCAATAATTATTTGGTGACACCACAAAAGCAGAAATAGCTGCACTATACAGTCCACTCAGTAATGTCAGTCTAAACATATCAATTAAACAAACTAACAAGATAAGTTAGTACATTTCGAGGGGTCGCTAACTAATGCACTTGCAACAGGATGCTTATAACACACGCCATTACTAAATATAACCTCTGTACTGAGTCAGCGGTTAACGCCTTTTATGTATGTGTATTGCTCGTTTACATATAGCCGTCTCAACATTTTGGTGATGTCATCAATGTTTTAACTAACGACAATGTGTATAGTAACTGCTGTATATAAGTAGCGTCACATATCAATTCAAATCCGTGTGGTGGCGGAGTAAGAATACAATATGTCACCACCCCATCTCATCCCATGGGTGTCGTAGAAACCGACTAAGGGACTATCCGTGAATATTATCTTTACGAAATTAAAAGAAGGAAAACTTGAAAGTATCAGTAACTTGCAGTAGGACATTAATGGGCTGTTACGATGATGATAATGATGACATATCAATTGGTGAAATCCTGGATTTCCAGGTTGACAACCTGCAAGTTGAGAGGACAGGTCGGACAATTGTAATAGTAGCTTTTAGTCATCTGTGTTACCAAATAGACAATTAGTGCTATATGTGAATGTGACAGTTATAGTACGCGTGGTTACGTTAAGTTATCCTTAATCTACCACAAGTAAGACAGGAAAGGAGACGGTTTTTTTTGTTCGGCGAATAGGCCCAGTCACAAATTGTGCGAGTTTACGAATGAAATGCATACCGTTTATTCCTTATAATCTCTAGATAGACAGTCTGCATATACCAAAACTCCCTCATGAGGGAATACTCTGAAATAGGACAATCAAAACATGACTCTAGTGATAACGTAAAATCTCACAATAGCGATTGTCTAATGAATATACACTAATAAGGCAACCAATACCTCTCGAAATAACGCAGTTTTTGCTGGCTATTGCTTGTAGATCTAAAATAATAAGGTAGTTAAAGAGAAACAATACACTATATATATGACACAAGAAATATATATTTCATCTTAAATAGACGCAGATGGCTCAAGCTCACCTAAATGCAGAGCCCAAGATAAAAACCACACTTTACACATCACATATGCACAGCAGCTAACAGTGACCGTGCCTCTGCTCAATAAGCAATAACAACAGTATCCAGGAAGAGCAGCTTTAGTGTGTATTATGCACTCTATCTAAAGATGCCATTTTTAAAATCATGCATTTATTTAATAAAATCTGAAACAATAACAATGTTGTCTGTCAGTGTCAAACTTATTGAAACTGTCTACAGAGTATCTGCTATTGGCTGTTATTTACGTTTCGTTCTACGATTATTTTTAAAGTACGTTACTTGATAATTTGTATAACCATTAAAATAAACCTAAGAACGTTCCAAAACAAGCATTTTTAGGTGTAATTCTTTTTTATTATTATTTCATTATTCCCTCTTCGTTTAAGTATAATTTGTGTTCGGTTAACTATATTTAGATAATAACTATTTTTGTGAGTAATATGAATAATAAACGTTACTGTTTAGGGTGGTGCGAAAAAAAACCGTCTCCTTTCAATTTAAATAATGTCCAAGTTATACACAGAAATCTGCACTGTATAAAATTATCTGTTTTATGTGCGTGTAAATCTAAAGCGACAAGTTACTTGACATCAAGATATAAAATCTTATATATTGGTCTTACACTAATTAGATGTGAGTGAAATATTGATACATATATTTAAGTAAATAAATTGACTGCAGATGTTGTTTGAAATCTAAGTTACATTGTATGGATTAATATGTATTTATGTTTATCCATAGGACGTTTAGCTATTTTAAAGAGAAAAGGTATGCTTTTGATCAAGTTACTGCGAGTGATTTTAACGTTATTGCATTTACATTTAAGTCCCAATTGAAGAAGAACAAGAAACTTGCTCGGCAAACCACACGTTTAGATCAGCTAGTAACATTATGTATTCGAATCTAAGCACACGGATTTCATACTTAAAAGATTTCTAAGAATACTGTACGCTGTTAATCTCCGCAATGCAAAAAGAAGGAATATTAATATGTTACCAGAATATTACAACAAGCAGCCTTTTTATCACAACAAATATCACAGAAACCTGTGCCGAAACGTCAATCAGGAGAAGTTAATTACATGCCACATTAAATTCCTGTATATTTTTAATACATATTACAAGCAGGTAACGTCAAATTATTTTTTATTATCATTTTAACCTTAATGGAAGTTTCCTATGTACGCATGTAAAGAAACATCTCAATTATTTTCTTCCACAATAGAAGTACAAAAAGCTACATAACGTGTTATACAATGTTTAATTGATTCCGTTATCTATATTATACAAAAGTTAACAATGTTTTTATTGTGTCATTTTATTGTAAGAATCTTTTTACCATAATTTTAATACTCTCAGACATTTTCAATCAAATAGATCATAAGAGTAGAGCTTGGACGCCATTGATTTTTTTAAATTTTTCCATTTCCTTTCCTTTGGGATTACTTATTTCTTTCGCTGTTTTCTTGTACAACTTATACCAAATAATACGATACAAATATTCATAATGTATAATTTCGAGAATCAAAGTGTTACGATAAAATAGACGTAAACTATTTAAAAATAATACTGTGAAAAGCACAAGGAACTCCACATCTATTCCATAGAGTACTATGCGTTTCAAATAAGAATAGGACTGTCAGAGCGCCATCTTGTTTCGCATTTCTAACGAACTTCATGAATGTCATGTACGGTAGGAAAAAAATAAACACAAAATTTTATTAAATTTTACTTCAATATGTTATATAAATTTTTAAATAAATTAAATTTTAATTGGAATTCAATTCTTCCACACCACTTATGGCATCATAGCTACGTTCTTCATCCGAATCAGATTCTATGTAAAACAAACTGCAAAATTTTCAATGAAACCGGTTTTTTTCGTAAGGTTATTTATATTATTGTTTCAATGTAACAAACAAATAAAACGATAAAAAACGAAGAAACATTTTTTTCGTTGAATAAAACAATCTGTTTCTATCGGAATTTTCAACGCTAAACATTTTTATTTAAATTATTTACCTATTTTTTTTGTTGGTCGTACTAAAATGACAGTTGCCACATGAAGTTGGCAGCAAGTGCGATCCTATTCTTATTTGAAACGCATAGTAAAGTGGTTTATTTTTGTTCGTCGAAAGCGTGGCCGCACAGGATGTTATTTGTTTAGTTCTCTCAACAAACTCTATTTATAACTTGACTACGCACTCCGGCGCTTCGGTTGATTGATTAATTTGTTTTTATTTATTTTATATTTTTTTAAATTAAAATTTCAACAAACAAGCCTAGCAACTTTTTTAAAATTAGAATATAATAATGTTTATTTTTTTTATGATTTGGTAGTAAACAATAGGCTGATAACATTTTACTTTTCTATTAGTCATTATTCAGTTTCTTTAATTAGTAGTCGTATATTTTTTCACAATTAACTAACGTGGTGTGAAGTGGAAAAATATACGACTGTGATGTGAAATTCACGTAAGATGATTACTGGTGCAATTCACAAAAGTCGCCTACCTGGCTGTTATTGTTTTTTTATATGGGAGGCAAACGAGCCAGCACGTCACCTGATGGTAAGTGATCACCGCCGCCCATGGACATCCGCAACACCAGAGGAATCACAGATGCGTTGCCGACCTTTAAGAAAGGAGTACGCTCGCTCGTGTATTGTGTCCGTTAATTAATTATTTTGTAAAAATCAATCTCTATTTGTCAATTTTACCGACACTATATCTTAGTGTTTGATTGGTCGTAAATATACGAGTATTATGGTATATATCAGTGTTACAATTAACAAGCTTTCTGTTCATATACAATTTACAGTCGTTTGCTTATAAGTTATGTTTCTATTAAACTCTAGTTAATTGCCTCGACCACACACCAGAGCAACTTGTACTTGAATATTTAATTACACTGTAATGTTTATCTTTAGGATTGAGAATGGAGTTGTTAAATGAATGGGGATACAGTTAGATTAATTTATTACTTACTGCTTAACGGCCTGTTAATGTCCTAGTGCAGGGACGGAGGGAAACTCAGTATTTATTCTTGTCCTAGAACCCTAGGCAGACGGATGTTTGCCTTTCGTATAATTTTCCTTATTTTATTTTCGTACAGACAATATCAGAGAAATTTATCTTAGTCAGTTTGAATCCCGCGGGTTTTTGGGGTGGTGACACCGTATACGTTACTCATTCAGTTTCAATTAAAGTCCATAATAATTATTTAAAAAATTAAATGTACAAAAACAACTTTACCAAAGAAGAAAACAACACACGAAAAAGATAATATTGGCACGAGATTTATATTTACAAAGGATTTACAAGTATTAAAAACATTTTCAAAACAAACTCACCGATTACATATTTGGCTTGAAAACGACATAACGCACCCATAACACACATGAATATGTCGAGTAATCAACTAAAATAATATAACTCCGGAACATGTATGATTAAACAAATTAATTCCAATTTAACCGGATCTGGGACATCACATCACTAAATGAATGAACTAGTACACTCTACCGCACAGTAATACTTGCCAAAATTATCATAACACTTGATACTCATTGACGACATGATTGCGTAGGTGTACAGTTACTATCGATATATTGCATAGAGGATGGCTGGTACGTTATGTGAGTTGAGAAAAATATTTGTTATTGTATGGAGCTGATGATAGCCATGCTTATTGAATGACTCGTTGGCACTATTCTTCTATGAATTTTTATGAATGCATATTTCGACGTGAGGAATGGGCGTTTTTTATCATCTACATAAATAAAGAATTGTCAATAAAGTTGTAGTAAAGTAATAATAGGAGTCGTACCGCAATATTGGTTCTAAACTAATATTATTTAATGCTTGAACCGGGTAACTCTGTATTTCAGGTTGCTATATGCTTAGGTTTTTAAGGTTGGAATACCTTTAAACCCTACCAAATAACTCTACCAAATAGAATTTTAAGATAACTAAACTTATTTGTACAATACCGTAAGCAATAAAAAATTTATCTACGTTAAAAATAATTTTGACATTAGTTACTGTCACTATTGACGTATAAATCGTAACGGCTTAACCAGCGTCTGGTTCCGTATCGCGGCGCGAGTCAAACTGCGGCCGCATCAACGATCCAGGATTATTATGGGCATGTATTTATAGACTGTATCCAAACTTGGGACATAGATAAATTTCACTCGGGATGAATGGGATGCGTTGCGATTAATTTCATGCGTTATTAATTGAAATTTTAGAGCCGGATGCTATAGTTTCAGAGGCAGTTTTAAATATAATTCTACAAAGTGCTGGAATAATATTCCACCTCCATTGCGAAGTCTAAAAAGTCTTAGTGGTTTCAAACAAAAATTGAAAAGTACTTTTTTATTTATACAAAAATCCAGCACTTAGGATGTTTATTAGTAGATAAGATTAAAAGCGGTAAGAAAAAAAATGTATTTTATGTATTTAAATATTATTTATTCATTTCATGTCCAAGATCAACATTCAATTCCACTCCATCTAACGATTTAAGTAGTAGTTAATAAGTAATGTATACAAGTTTTATTTATTTTTATCTTATTTTTATTTTATTTTAATTTTGTATATGGGTTTTAAAGTCCGTAGCTCAGTAGTGGTTCAGCTGAAAATCAGCGCTGCGGTCATCCGTAGCTTAAGCTGAGCTGAAACCAGGCATCTTTCTACACAGCACTGCACTACACATTATTTTTAATTTTTATTATTTGTTTTTGTTTGATTTTATTTTTATAATTGTTTATGTTTCATTGTTTGGTGTTGTGTATGTTTGTATGCCTAATAAACGTATTTTCTTTCTTTCTTTCTTTCTATAAAATAAATGAATGAACTGGGTTAACTAGGACAGTACCAGGGAAGATAGACAACCAGATGCAGTAAGTAGTGGTTTCATGTGCGTGCTATGGTAAATTGCGTGAGTTAGATTTATTTGTGAACATGAGCTAGTACCTTTTCGATAAGGACTTGGAAAAAGTTTGTCAAACTGTCACTTAAGTTCATTGTCTGGTCAAGTAAAAATCAACTAATCAAGTGTTAAAACTCTTGTCTACTATCATTTTCAGAAACTAAAATTTGACACTTGATAAGTTGATTTTTACTTGATCAGACATTCGGAAACCAGGGGTTAATTTCTTAAGAGTTCCAAAAAAATTAATCCTTGAAAAAAATACCACGCTCGACATTCTCACGATAAATGACAAGACACCGCGCTGGCTAGTTTGAAACCTTACCACGGCTACACACGGCAGTCACGATGTTTGTAAATAAGGATCGAATAGTTCTCGTAAACAACGTGCGGGAACGTAATCGCAACAATCAATCGATGTTTACATTAAATTAATTACTTAATAAGAGTCAGAATACACGGTGTTACCACCCGAGTAAATTAGTAGTTATCACAACAAAAACAAAACGAAATATTTCATCGTTATCACATATCAGCCAATTGACGTCCACTGCTAAACATAGGCCTCCTACAAATATTTTCATCCTACGCGATCCTGTAGGTTATCTATTGTTTGCAGAAAATTATAGGCCATAATAATCATATACCCGAATTTCTTTTGCCGTAATTTAATTAGACATAACGGCAAAAACAGCTCGACGGAGACCCGCTTCGCGGGTCTCCTGCTTCTACTTAAAGAATAAACCTAACGTAACCTATAAGTTGGATTGCTCTAAGTCTCTCAGTTTAAACATAATGAAATTATGGCAAGTAAATATTATGGCTAAGGACAATTATGCCAAACAATATTAGTACAAATGAAATTATGGAAAATGAAAATTCGGGCAAATGAAGGTATACGAGTCCTGTGCCTCCCTTATCCATCAGTTTCCCGTCGCCATAACCAGATCGTCAGTCCACCGAATGAGGAATGAACTTGATATGTGATTAATACCAATCCATCTATCTGGCGTCTAACTAATACTATTAGTAGAGTTGCCCAGAGTGGAAGCCCTTCCTTTCACCGGGATATTAAAAGGCTATTAAGAAGACAGCATATAAATGGAATGACATGACTGACATGAACACTTTAGAAGCGCTATGTGATAATATGAACGTACATGACGTATAAACACGCGGAAATGAATTAGATTATAAAGAGTATTTAGTGTTGTGTCATGGTGAGTCGTTCATTGCAATGATACAATTATTAGATTCAGTTTAAGAAAGATCTTACGTTTGTACAATCATCTTATGACTTATTATTACGTACTTTTACACAACTTTGACCGAGTATTGCAATGACGTCAGCTCAATACAGATAGTTATTGATATCAATGAAAGGTAGGTACTTCATTTTTCATACTTAAAACGGTTGCTAAGGCAAGTGGTATTTATTTTTAATACGACATGCTGGCGAGACAACCTCATTGCTCGTCTGATGTTAGTTTTCTTGCGTTTGCAATGTAGATGCAGAAGAACTCGCTTCTTAGTAAACCAAAGCTCAGACAACTATTTAAAAAGACAACTTCCGCACTAGGGATCATGCCCTGTGTCGCGGGGACTTTTTACAAACATCAATTTAACGGCCACAAAGAACACCCAGACAATAATTTGTGGATCTCACAAATTATTGTCCTGCGTGGGGATCGAAGCCACAACCTCGTGACGGCAGCCGCTTGCGCTGCGACCACCGAGGTCGTCTATCATCAAATCTAACTTCCTTTTATTTGTGGGAATGTTTGCTATTTTACTAAACAGATTTAACTAATATTTAAAATGTAGCATATGCATAAGAATAACACATCACCGTCATAGATCTAAGCGGGGGTAAACGCGACTAAACTATATACCAAAGTTAAATCTTAATCACGAGTTCTGATCATGAAGGAAGTTTAGTGACCACCTTATACGCTATGCACTGAAGATAATTCTGTCTTAGTTAGTCACGGACGGTCACACGTCCATGTTATTTGTGTCATAGTGTGTCTAGACAAGTTATATTTGTACCGCGGCGTCGCTCACTTTTATATAAATACGTCATTATATCTATTTATGTATTGCCGTTACGTCAAATTATGTTTTGGTTACAAAGTCCACTGAAAAAATACGATAACATTGAGAGAAATATAAGAGTTTATCAACGAACTAGTTTCGTATTTGAAATAATCTGTAGAAAAACATATTCGCGCATTTACTTTATAAGCTGTTTGAAGTTTAAAAAAACCTATAAATTATGCCTGTTGCGCTCTCTCAACATATCTCAGACAGCCTTATTCTGGTTTCGTAGCTTCCTGACTGGTCGCCGGCAGCGTACTTGTATAGATCAGACTGATTCCTCTTGGTGTTCTACCACTGCCGGTGTACCACAGGGTGGCGTTTTGTCTCCCCTACTCTTCGCGATTTTCATAAATACTATCACTAATCAACTTCTTTCTTCCTATCACCTATACGCAGATGATCTCCAAATATATTCCCAAGCTTCCCTTGAGAACTTATCAGTTGCGATAGGAAATGTAAACGCTGATTTAAAACGCATATCCAATTGGAGCGAAGAATTTGGATTGCAGATCAATCCAAAAAAAACGCAAGTCATAGTCGTTGGTAGTCCTAGGCTGTCGTCTAAAATCTGCTGGGCAGAGCTTCCTGCTATTTCCTGTGGTAGTGAAGTCATTCCATACAGTAAAAATGTTAAAAATCTCGGCATTTATATTGACAAATCGCTTACGTGGGATCGTCAACTACAGGAAGTAAGCCGAAGGGTTTTTGCATCGGCAGGCTCTTTAAGAAGGTTGCGGAACTTTCTACCGACTTCCACGAAGATAGCACTCGCTCAATCTCTTCTCCTACCCATTCTTGATTACGCCGATGCCAGCTATCTCGATCTCACCCAAGACCAATTAAACAAACTTGAGAGACTCCAAAACGTCTGTATTAGATTCATATTTGGATTACGCAAGTATGACCATATTTCCGAATTCCGACTCAGACTCAAGTGGTTACCTATTCGACTTCGCCGGGATGCACACATTCTGTCGCTTCTCTACAATATTCTTTTTGATCCCCATAGTCCTTCTTATCTTAAGCAACGTTTTGAGTTTCTCCATGACACACATTCTAGGTCGTTGAGATCATCGGAGAACCTTAAACTGAAAATGCCGCCTCACACCACAAAATTTCTTGATGGATCTTTCTCTGTAAAAGCTGTCAGGCTGTGGAACGCTTTGCCTGAAACCATCAGAAAGACGCAGTCCCTTCCGGTCTTTAAACGCCAAGTGAAAGAATACTACCTGTCACTCCCTGTGTGAATTATCACGTTACTTTATTACATTGTATTTTCTCAGTATGTATCTAGCATGTATATGTTATTTTCTTTATTAGTTATATTTAATTTCGCTATAACATTCTGTTTATTTAATTATCTACTTCTATTCATATTTATAAGTACACCTCACACTACCCCACAATACATTTCACCAAATCCATCCAAAGGTTGCCTGGAAGAGATCGCCGAGTGCGATAAGGCCGCCACTTGTACTACCTACTAAGTTTTTCTTTTCTGTTTTTTTTATTTCCTTTTTGTATGTTTTCATTTGTAATTGTTTCTGTATGTTACTTTTATAATTGTGTTTCTGTTTATGGTGTACAATAAAGATTAATAATAATAATAATAATAAATGTAAGCAATTTGGCGTAATAGGACACATAAACATTTCCATAATGTACAAAACACTAAAAAAAGCAAAGTTAAATGTTACCATCTAAAAACCTTCATAAAAGCGGTTTTGTATTTTTGTGGTCGCGGTTCTTTGACAGTCAGTATAGTACTTACCATCATTTGGTTCATATAGTAACCTCGTTTTATATCTCGTTAAGCCCACCATATTCGAAGTTTAAATGCACTCAACTAACACATCGGTTCACAGCCACTCTTAAACTAAATTTAAAAAGTTAATTCCTAAATGTTGGTGGTCCATAGAGATAACAAAACAAAAGGGATGAACATTACCAATGAGTTTAAGAATCGTTTAAGATCTTTAAAAATACTAAATATACATAAAGACATTTCAAAAGAATTCTTGGAACTAATGTATTGATGTTTTGCAAAGCAGTTAATTATTTGCAACAATAAGTTAAAACTCGTTTCCACTTCATTTAACAGATAAATAAGTAATTAGCGAAAATAATAAATTAAGTAATGTAAGCACGTGATTAAGTAGCCATGTTAGGTTAGTAATTTTATACAGTTTAATATTTAAATGTTATTTCCGTCACATAAATACCTATATAGTTATTTAGTAATGTAATTAAATACTCAAGTTGTTCAAATACTTTCTGCCTTACAAATTGCTGACATACTTGATTCATAATTTGAATTACAAATTATAACCAATCAAAGGAATATGTATATTAAAATATAATTAGCATCACTTAGGTAATACGAATATTCTTTCATGAAATCCAGTGATAATTATTTTAAAGTATTCTTTAATCTCAGGAACTTAAAATGGCAACAATTTTAGCAAAAAACCCTTTTACTAATTTGTCTCTGATTTAGTTTAGAATTAACCACTTACTTAACGCCTCATAGATTTAATCACTGTTTAGCGAGATTTTTCTAAGTAAAATCGTATAAATTAAAGCTAATCAATTGACTAAAATTTAATAGGCGTTTGGTAGACTAAGAGGTGCTAATCCAGAAATTGAAACTTAATTAAAACAAAACATTTCAATTCATCATAACAGCCCACCAATGTCCCACTGCAGGGACGGGCTTCCTCTCATGACGGAGGGATACTTGGCCTACTAATACCACGCTGGCCAGACGGATTGGTATAGGGTTTAATTTCAAGTTTTCCTTCTTTTTATTTCGAAAAGATAATATTCACGGATAGTCCCTTAGTCGGTTTTTACGACACCCATGGGATGAGATGGGGTGGTGACATATTGTATTCTTACTCCGTCACCACACGGAATTTACTCCGTCACCACACGGAATCAATCACGCAATCAATTCACTTAAGGATAATTATTGAAAACAGTATAGACTACTTAGGTATAATACACTGCTTAGTAAGCTTAAACCACTACAAGAAATAAGGACTAATATTTTTGATGGTATAGTAAAAAAATAATTATCAATTTGGATTCGTTGTAAAAAAAAGTCAACCCAATTAAATAACAAATAAATTAAAAATGACTTACTTATTATAAGATAAACACTGTACAACTTCATTTTTGGAAATCATTAAAGAAAATTAAGTTAAAAAATTTAACCGTAAATATGACTTTACTTCAACGAGTATGTCGTTAGACTGTCAAGTGTTTTTTTACGTCGAAGTAAAAAAAAAACAGATAAAAGATAAAAAGTAATGATCATTTTAAAAATAAAATAATGTATATAGCAACGTGACCATATAAGTATATATTTGTAATATTCTAGTTTTATTTTATCTTATTGCGCGTACACTTTCACAAGTGGACCTGTCACCTATTTGATATATTATATTGTTGATGTTAAGGAAATATTGTTCTATTAATAAATACAAGTGCTTTAAACTCAAATTTTAAATCTTAAGACAATCTTTATAGAAAAAAATGTTATATTTAAATTTTGGTAGGTAATATTTCTTGTTGGAGCAGCAATAGGAAACCGGTAAAAGACCGCCAATGTGCAAATATTTGGAGTACGCCTATTTCCAGCAGTAGATGTCTTACAGCTGTCAGCCATTGTATGCCACAAGTATTCAAATGATCGGGTACAATTTCTTGTAGCCGATTATTTGAAGTTGATGATTGTTGTCTCCAGAGAGAGGACCTCTTCACAATCTGGGCCAAGGAGTTCTAGCTTTTGTATCAGATCTATGACCCAAGTAAAGTACTCCTTAAGTGTTTTTATTATTACAATGGGTTACAAGCAAATCTAATGTACTAAATATTTAAAAAATGGTTCCGTAAAAATTAAAGTCACGATTAACAATAATATAATAAATGAACAAAAAACAACAATGCAGGAAGCCACACAATACTCGTACACGCAGGAAGCCACACAATACTCGTACACACAGCAACTAATCAAGCTAGACACTCACGTACCTTAATACCTTAAAATAAGACACAATTTCAAATGAAAATGTTTAAGGCCAGGCGCGCACTACGAGTTTTTCGCCGCGCGGCAGAAAAGCGCAGCGGTATAATGTCGCACAGTAATACTGGTGGGCTGCGGTGGCTCTGCCGTCAAGTGCGCGCAATACAATGTAAAACTGTTTGGTACAGTATTACAGTGCGACATTATACCGCTGCGCTTTTCTGCCGCGCGGCGAAAAACTCGTAGTGCGCGCCTGGCCTAACTTGATGTGTTGCTGTGTGTGTACGGAGAAGATATTATGTGCTTCCAATATTTATTAGTATAACACAATAATAAGGAAGCACATACCAATAATGAGGTGAATAACTAATATTTAATGCGAACGCTTAGAGCACGCATAGCGATTGTACACACAGCAATATATCAAGTTAAACATTTTCATTTGAAATTGTGTCTTATTTCAAGGTATTAAGGTACATGAGTGTCTAGCTTTACTAGTTGCTGTGTGTACTTCGTGATGAACAATAAAAAATATCGTAAAAACATCGTGTGATCCTTCCCAGCACGACCACAGATGATAATCTTAATTTTAATGCAGTACATATTCATGAAAAAAAGTGTACTTAATTGTACTTATGAGTTTAAAATATGTACTCATATATTTTCGCTGTTATAACAAATTTATTGTGGTCGTGCTAGGTAGTACCTTCCTGGCACGACCACACTGAATTTTAGGTATTTTTGGAAACTTTATGATGGAGAATAATGTAAATAAATTGTACTTAATTGTACTCTATTATAAAGATAATTTTGAGCAGTCCTTATACAGTTTTAAACGTTTTTTTCTGCGGTACCTACATCAATCGGCAGTATGTTACGCCATTCCTATTTCTATGTCCCTACGCAAAATAACCGTAAAAGCCTGACTAACCAGATACCTTTGCCAATGACCATAACCACTAAGCTACAGAGGTCATCATCATAACAGCCCTTTAATGTCCCACTGCAGGGACGGGCCACCATGCTGGCCAGACGGATTGGTATAGGGTTTAATTTTTAGTTTTCTTTCTTTTTATTTCGTAAAGATAATATTCACGGATAGTCCCTTAGTCGGCTTTTACGACACCCATGGGATAAGATAGGGTGATGATCAGTGATGCATTTTTGCCCAGACATATTGGACTTTTATTATTTTTGACCGATAAATGTCTGTTTCTGTCTAATAAATGACCAGGTGAATGGGCATTTATTAATATTACGTGAAAGCTTATACATATAATTATTTTAGGTATGACAAGTGATCCAGATATACAATAATAAGGTTTTATTTAAAAATCTAGTCTATTTTCTTATCTTATACTTATGAATTTAGTTTCAATCAATATTTATTTATATTAAAACATTATTTTATTGTAAAAAAGATCGATTTTTAAATCACAACCAAATATTTTTTTTTGTTTTGGCGCGATTAATGATCCTTAGATTCTGTCAATACACTGGACATTTATTCGGAAATAAAAACGTTTTTTAGTTACTAGGCAAAAAGTACTCACACTAAAAAGTTTTTACTCTTTTGAGGTGTTCTAAAAATTTGGTCTGTAGAATAAAATAATTATTTTTAGAGCACTTTTGATTTAATATTTTCTTAGAAATTTAAATAATAACGTAGTTTTGAATGTCAGTAAGGTCGGCTAGGGCGTAGTGATGTTTGTGAGAAGGCGTGGTGAAAGAAAACTATGAAAACGTAAATTGTCGTCCACTTTTAAAATTAAATGCAGTTAAAATCCTTAAAGTGTTTACAAGAATAAAATAAATATTAATTAAGAAATTGGGTGGGGAGTCCCCTCACACGGCGGGTAGCCGATGGATGAGGGTGGCACAGGACCGCGCAAGGTGGCAATACTTGGAGGAGGCCTATGTCTAGCAGTGGACGTCGATTGGCTGATATGATGACTATGATGATGATGATGATGATGAAGAAATTGCTACCTATTATTACAATATAAAGTCTTTACGTTATATTACAATGAAAAATTAATAAAAATAATTCTTTGAAAATAATGCTTATTTTAATTTTGGCGGAAATGGAACAGTATTCTATTTTCAAAACTTCATGGACTAGAAACATTTTGATTGTGTATTGGCAGAATCTAAGGGCCAGATTTAGAGACCGCACTTTGACTTTACTTTAGCAAAGTCTAGTTATTATCTCTCACCTATCATATAACTCACCACCCTATCTTATCCCATGGGTGTCGTAAAAACCCGACTAAGGAACTATCCGTGAATATTACCTTTACGAAATAAAAAGAAAGAAAGCTTAAAATTAAACCCTATACCAATCCGTCTGGCCAGCGTGGTGGCCCGTCCCTGCAGTGGGACATTAAAGGGCTGTTATGATGATGACCTATGTAGCTTAGTGGTTATGGTCATTGGCAAAGGTATCGGGTTAGTCAGGTTATTACGGTTATTTGAATTTGCGTAGGGACATAGAAATAGGAATGGCGTAACATACTGCCGATTGATGTAGGTACCGCAAAAAAAACGTTTAAAACTGTATAAAGACTGCTCAAAATTATCTTTATAATAGAGTACAATTAAGTACAATTTATTTACATTATTCTCCATCATAAAGTTTTCAAAAATACCTAAAATTCAGTGTGGTCGTGCCAGGAAGGTACTACCTAGCACGACCACAATAAATTTGTTATAACAGCGAAAATATATGAGTACAAATTTTAAACTCATAAGTACAATTAAGTACACTTTTTTTCATGAATATTTACTGCATTAAAATTAAGATTATCATCTGTGGTCGTGCTGGGAAGGATCACACAAAACATCTTGATAATCAGAAATAAAATAATATGTTGTTTTTTTCTGTATATCTGTATTAATATTTCTACATAGGAATAAAACAAGGTGATTTTTATAAATAACTTGATGTTAAGTGCTACATTTAGTTATGCGTACTTAGTCAAAACGCTTATTTAAAATGACATTTTGGCATAATGCGAAATTGGCAAACTGCGTTTTAGGCACTCAGCGACTAAGGGCAACTGAACATATACATCGAGGTCTTACTACAGAGATGTGAACATCTACTCCGTTAAACTGCCGAAGCACAGCAAGCAAATAGATCGAATTTATGTTTTATAAAAAATATCTCATTAATTAGTTTGTTTTCGTAGAGAAGGTTTGTTTCATTTGTTATCATGATAACTTAAAGTTCTCTAATGTCATTAATGGTACTTAACGTTACTAATATGTGGCACTTTCAGTTTACTTACTATCTTGGACAATCTTCTCCAAGGATAGAAACTAGTAGTCCGTTCTTAAATGTAAATGCTGTCCGGAACCTAACAAATATACAACTTTATAAAACAGATGGAGCCAATATCAAAATGGTGCATCAAATAAAATACGCCAAGTTAAATAAGGATGTGCCGTTACAAATGCGTCCAAATACATTCGCCCACCACACGATCGAGGATAGTATGTTAAGTACTTAAGACTACCTGACGAGAATCGATTACTATTCTCGTAAGTACTCGATTTCGCTTACCGATTTTAATGGTCCACTTTTAACTGAGATGACCTTTTGATTTAGGAACTCGATAAGTTAATCGAATTAGAAATTGTTTATCAAGTAAATCTTAATTCAATGGGCGAAGTCACAACAAGAAACTTTCACCGCACATTGTCACCTAGTGATAGATATAAAACTACTGTTATTTACTTATTCTACTTTACTCGGTTATGGTAGTATCCTTATTGATATCATAAATATAAAGCTACATTGTATGGACAACATTTGTGTAGTTTTAAAATATATAAAAGTTATGATTTGGTTGACTGTACTTAATGTTGTACGATGTACTCTCTCTGTGCTTTGTTACCATCCATTAAGCCCGATTTACACATCGACAAGTACAGTAGCAAGTTAAGTAGTTAGTTGTTGATTAAGTTGATTTAAATAGATCTCCATCCTATTATTTGGCGAGTTAAGTACTCTACTGTACTTGTCGATGTGTAAATCGGGCTTTAGAATAAAATAGAAATACAGGATGTATTTCTGCACCTAATTGTTTTAAGTAGGAATAGTGCGAGGTTGGAGTGACTATGTGTGATCGTATGCCAGTGCGATGAACGCCAGGCGAACATACCAACACGTCTGTTACTAGGAAGATCGGGAATATTATTTTAATATCATTATTACAGTATATACTATATGTTAAATTACATATTACTGTATTCTATCCGTGTTGCAGTCAGTCCACTCACCTTACCTTACCATAAGTAGCCAATACTTGTTAGTACGAATGTTAAGATTATGGGTAAATGATAATTTGTAAAAAAGTCTCTTTTAAATAAATTGTGTCAATGCAAAATTAGCAAATAAAAAGTATAAGTTTGTTTATTAGTTGTTAATAGTTCAAAATATGCTCCATTTGGGACTAGATGGCGTTGTGTAAATTAAAAAAAAAAACACGCATTAGATATCTATTATCATAATAAACTAATGATAATAAGAATTAACGTAACCTCGCATTATATGATAAAAACAGATTAAAATGAATATAACATTAATTAATAATTAGTTCATAGCCTTAGTTTTATCTTAGAATCTGTATTGTGACGCAAGAAAGGTGGCCGTATACCTTTCAGATCTAACCGGTTACCTGGTAACTTAGACATAGAACATAGACATTGAAGGAGTTGGAACATATTTTAATAAACAAAAGAAGGTAGATTAAAAAAGTTCAAACTAAAGAACGAAGTTAGTTCTTAATTCAAATAAAGGTCTTCTTAAACATGCCTCGTCGCAGACTAGACTTGAAGACTAAATCTTCGAACAATACCTATTATCGGGCCAAGAATCATCCTTGCGATGAACTCTTAATATAAAAAAAACTGTGTTGAATGATGAAATTCTTATAAAAAAGTCTGTATTTTTTTAATGCAGGGCAAATACCTCCCCTTGGGACTAAATTAACAGATGTTAATTTTGTTTGATAATTATTTCAAGAAGAAAACGAAGAGTGTACAAAGCCAAGATAAGTGCTAAATACATAATAATTACATCACTAATGTATGGTCATAAAAATAACAGCCTCTGCATTTCCACAACTTATAAAGTATCTTTCCACAAGTTACATTTGCGGCAGTAATTAAACATTCTTTAAAAGTAAGTAGTCCTAATAAGTTGCAATTAACAGTGAGTTTTAATTAGTTACCACAAAAATGTAAGGAGCGTAAAGCAGGTAGTGTATGTCTCCCACGAGTTTGTGAACCAAGTTCATGTTGCGCGTTATCCGTGACGAACTTCACCCCAACACTTCCTGAAGGAATACAAAAACGTGTTTGTGTGACCGTGAGAATTTACTTTGATATCTATTGTGCATTAATTATATAAGATATTATGGTAAATATAGTGTGTATAGGAAAGTATTAGGAAGATGTAAAGTTGTGTTTTTTATGGATAGAAAGGTCAGCAAATTGTACCTACTGAACGAATTGAATAAGTGTATTTATTGCAACCATTACAAACAACAAGTAAAACAGTAACTGTTTAACATAATAACACTTCTTATTTTTACAATATAGAGATTAATTATAATCATAGAAGGCGTCTCGTCGGCAAGTTTCCTTACTTAGCTTAACAATAGCGGAGACCATCTCCAGGTGTATTTATATTAAGCCCTGAGAAATGGTCACTTTGTATATTTTAAACTAGATTAAGTATCTTTAGGGGGTCTCTACATATCAAGTCATCTTACTTTGGCCATAAGCAAGCCTGGCAGGTTGACAACAATGTTATAAAATAACTACAAAAACAAAATTATTCAAATACCGATATGTACTAAACATCAGTTCATATAGAACACTTTCGCACATATATTTTTTACTACAAAACGATAATCACACGAGTTTCCCAAGCTACATCAAAGAAAGTAATACGTTGTTTTCATAATAATATAAACAATGGTTGACGGAGACAAAGCGCTCTATCTCCCATGTGAAAGTGCTTGTTTGTTTATATATCACATCGTATGTATTTAACGATATCGATGAGAAAATGACATGTACTCGTCAAATGTTATCTTTTTGTCATAACATGTTTATTCGTGCTACTGTATCTATAGTACAGACTCTGTACTTCTTTGGTAGCAGACCGGTCGCGGTTTCAATTCTCACGTAAGTTTGTGTGATCCACGAATTAAAATTAATTGGCCTACTAATATTTTTATTAGTGTATTTTATGGCAGGTTTATCTGCTAACATCAACCCCCTTACTCATAAACGCCTCTTAAATTTTAGTCAATTGATTAGCTTAAATTCTTACGGTTTTGTTTGGCATAAGGTTAGTTTTGCTAATAAAAATCTCGCTAAACAGTAACTAAATTTAAGAAGCGTTTATGAGTAAGGGGGCAAGTATTCATACTTGCATGATTAACAAAAATACAGGCAGGATAAATCATCAATCACTAAATCTTCTCTCTCAACAAACACAAATAATAATACAAATCAATCAGACTTCCGTAAAATAAGCCACCTTGACTTTTGTTTCCAAACGTGTTATAAACAAGTAACTACATATTACCTGTTTTATTAAAGAAACAGTTGCTTAACAAAAAAATAAATTAAACACGTATTTCTATGCATAATTCTGTCCCCAAGAATACGCCTACCGAGTTCCGTAGTTGACAATCATCTGTCACTTGTGGTATCCTGTCTAGGGATGTATTTAGTTCTTCCCTTGATTACTTGTAATTATATATTATTGTGAATGTATCTAGTATGAAAGTCTTGTTATTCTTAATGTATGCGACAATATAACTGTATATTTTGTATAGTAATTATCATATTGTTGCTAATTCAATCGCATAAAGAATAAGGAAACGATTTGAAGATGATTCTTGCGCTAGTCAACTTGTGTTGTTGGGGACTTCATAATTCAATTTAATGGACATAAACTTTGTTTATTCATTGTACTTATTCATTTATTGTACGTGCTTTATTAGGATAATAGTTATCAAACTTCGAATAATATTGTATCGGTCGTATTAAACAGATGTCCAAGTACAGTCGTGATTTAAAATCCTACGCAGGACAAAATATGTCTGTATGACCCAATGTTTGTCTTAATGTCCTGTGGATGTGTGCAATAGTATGTTTCGTAACGCGTGAGTTCTATTTAAAAACGAAAATATATAATATATTGATGATTTTGAGGTCAATCGAGAAAGAAAAACTTACATCTAGATATTGAGCACAAATTACTTTATTACTATCTGCGGTCAAATTACTCAAACGCAAAAAAACTGCGGGCTGAACTAGCAGTAAATAAAATCATATTTTTTGTATAATTTAATAGCAATGAATCTAGAGATAACTGTACTAGTTCTGACATTAAATTTGATCCTACGCTGGCCTTATAAAGTAGATTCTTGTAGGCGTACACCTCCAACACAATGTCAAATTTGGTCAATTACTGTAATTAGTACAAAGTAGGTCATTTTAAAACACCCAGGACATGAGTGAATAATGACAATTGTTATAATAGATGTTGTAAAGTAGAAGAGTGGGTCACACTAGCCAATTTGATTAGAGTAGCGGCAGTTGGTGAAAATTGTTACGATTTAAAATCCAAGGTTATTTTTTTATCATTTTAATCTTACATTTAGAAACTAGATCAATGTAAATTGTGTACAATATAATTAAGCGGGTCGTATCTTTATTTATTCTTATTTTATTTATCAAAACCACGGCAATATGATTATATCGAACCTGATGGAAAGCGCGAATACAGTCCGCTCCTGTAGTATATAACAATCTCTGTGTCACGGGGATTTTTACAGATTTGTATCCAACGCATAGAAAAAATATCCAAGGCCTTCAGAGTCAACTGAGCCCACATACTGGGTGTAGGCTTAGTAGACCCTTAGTCATACTAAGTGGTTAACTGAGTACGCGGGCTAAGTAGACGCTTAACCATAGCAAGTGGTCAACTGAGCCTGCAGGTCCAGTTGACAGATTAGTGGGATGAGTTACACCCAAAAAAAAAACGAATGGGGTCAACTGAGTCCGCGGGATCAGTTGTTTGTGGGCTCAGTTGGCCATGAAGGGCACCCAAGCTTAAGGCAATCATTTTTGGACCATTTTATGAATTTCTAGTCATATCTAACAATAATAAGGAGAAGTTTAATACAATGTGTATGATGTACACACTTTGTAATAATAACCTAGTTTTAACCAATGTAATTATTGTCTTATAAATATGTAATTGTCACACAATTGTGTTTGACCAACTTTGAGACAAAGGATTACCACTTTTTTATTAATAATAGCATTGTTATGGTAAAATGAAAGAAATAAGGGTTTAGCTACATCACCCAAAGTATCCTAACAACTCATTAATGCCCCACTGGAAGGACGGGACTCCTGCACTGATAGAGGTAAACTTGGCCTACTTATACCACGCTGGTATGTACGACCTGGCCTGTACTGACCTACCACTGTATTGGGGTTTACATCTAGTTTTCCTTCTTCTAAATTCGTAAAGATAGTAGGCTTTTAAGAATGACTCCTTAGTAGGGTGGTGTCAACACACGGTGAATTGGTCATGGAAATAACCATTCTTTCGCCAAATAAGCAGTAGCCAGTAATGAATTGCGACGAACTTGAACCAGAAACAATGGACGTTGCTCAAAATATGACATTGGTATGTTCCGGTGTAATGGCGGGCTCTTTGAAGGATTTGCAACGCCTACTCATACTACGGTTACTGTCAAACTGCCTATAATTGTTTGTAAAGAATATTTTTAAATAGATTTAAAATGTTTTTGAATGTCTCGGTAGCGTAGAAATGGTGCATGTTTGTGCTTTACATGAGGTTTTGGACTCGAAATGGATTCAACTTGGATCCTATGAAAGACAAAGGTATTTGTGCGATTTACAGATGATTGACCTCGGAATAGACGTTATTGATGTTTAATGTTCGATCAACGATAATTAGAAGAGCAAGCCAGATCAGTTTAAAACTGAAAAGATCATCCTATTAAGAATCGGATGCCAGTTTTTCGGGCATTTGAAATATCCCTACTTTCATATGCATTTGTTTTTTAAGAAGGTTGGTTTTTAATGTTTCAAAGGACACAAACT
This sequence comes from Schrankia costaestrigalis, assembly GCA_905475405.1. NCBI lineage: Eukaryota > Metazoa > Arthropoda > Insecta > Lepidoptera > Erebidae > Schrankia > Schrankia costaestrigalis. The sequence goes on from FR997827.1 coordinate 2,017,634, forward strand.
GCTTTAAAAAGAAATCTCGATTTCATATCCCACATGTTAGGAAGTGTTAAGCCTACAACAAAACCACGCGCAAAAAATAGGATTTACTAATACTAGAGTTGTATTTGTGTATAAAATGAATGAAATTGCGACACCAGGCTTTTATTTACTACGTTCATTAACAAAAACTGAAAAAATACGTATGCAAAGTAGTAACTAATTTGAATATTATAAATATTTAATATCGCGATGATAAAAATAAATGATATAATTTAATTTTGGACGTTGAATGACATTTTAAAGTAGGACAATGACACGTTAACTTATCAAATGTTGGTCTCCATTGATAATATTATGGTTGACGCTGGCTCTTATTAAAACTGATGTCATATTTTAATAGGCATAAATTAAAAGCGACGTGTATAAAGGACAATAACGTTATACAAAATAAACGAAAGACCTTTGTGATAAATAAAAGTACAATAATGCGTTACTTTCGTATGAAGAGAAAATAAAAAGTCTTATCAAAATAAAGTTGGTACCTACTCACAAAAAAAATTCTTAACACTATTCACTTTGTAAAAATGTTCTAGGGAACCAGGACTAAAATATAATTTAATTAAATCAAACCTATCAAAAAAGTTTTAATATAAAGATCAATCAAGCTATATGAACTACATACAAATAAAAAAAAATAAACCTGTCGTTCTCAATTTGAAATACGAGTAGTATAACAAAATAGCGTCGATGACTGGCTGATTTTATGCATTATTGCGTAGTAGAAACAAAATACTTATGGTAATGAGTTGCTTAAAACAAGAACAGGAGGTCGTGCAGTTTGACTTGCAAATACACATAATTGGGCTTATGCAATTTAAATAACTAATGTTTAGATATCTAATATCTAGTAATTATATTATTTACAGCTTTTCTATGGCCATTTGTGTAATAAGCACTGATTTACGGATAATTTTAAATGACATATACATAATTATTTTCGGAATTAAAGCGGATATTTTAAACTTAAAAGTAGAGTGCTTACAAATAAATGTTTTAAGAGGCCAAGTTTATTGTAGCTATTGCAAAGAAAGCAGTAAATATTCTACGCTCTCGTCATTAAACTTATTGTTGTGAATTTCATAGATTATTAAGCTTTAAAGCGGTGTTGTATTTGCTGTTTCACAGAGTATACTATTTACTTACAAAGTGTTGCTCCATATTAGGTCTAATATAAAAATAATTTAAATATACAGCTACATTTATTTCAAAACCATAAGCAATCAACTGTAGGGAGAGCAATATCAAATTGTATAGATCATTCACCGTTACCCAACGACCACAACCGTTGTCCACAAAAAAAAAATGATAGAACTAGTTCCTCTATGCTCGCAAGACATTAAACGAATTAAAAAAATAGGTTGAAGAATTTAAAATTAGAATTTATTACCGTTCTTTACTTTTTTTTTATACTTAAGAGAAAAAACTCGATAACTAGTTCGATATTAATTTTAAATCGAGTTAGGTAGGTCAAGGCAAAATTGAAAATGATTAATGTAAAACATATTTCGCAGTTTGTTATTAATTTTGTTAGTTTGATTTATATTTATAAATAATGAAGAATGTAATACTTTGATAAACACGCGATCAATTATTTTTTCTGACAACTCTAAAAGTAAACATGTTGATATTTTGAATGAGGCATAACAAAATAATAATATATTCTTGACTATATTTGCTGTTCCAAACATAGTAATCTCGGTCCTTAGTATAATATTCTTCTTGACTAAATATAATTCTTGACTAAATTGACAATTAACGAACTAATTTTATAAACATTAAAAACCAGTACCAATTTACAGTAGAGGTAACAAAATGTTCAGATACTTACACAAATTGTTTCATAATAGAATTTATATTATGAGTTTAAATTGGTTTTATGATCGAATATAAAAAAAAATAATCTATTTGTCTGAATGTCACAAGAAGGTCGTAAGTAATTGATAAATTAGATCAAGTTAAACTTCTTTTTTCCAACCTGTTTACTTACAGCTTACCAAATTGAAGTTTTAAAATAACTCATATTTATACTTTATATGGGAAGAAATTTTGAAGCGCAGGGTGGGGAGACCCCTCACACGGTGGACCGACGACTTGGTTAGGACGGCGGGAAGCCGATGGATGAGGGAGGCACAAGACCGCGCAGGGTGGAAACTTTTGGAGGAGGCCTATGTCCAGCAGTGGGCGTCTATAGGCTGATATGATGATGATGATACTTTATATGCCTAACTGTCAATATCAGAAACAAAATGTATGCTAGCAACATTGTTAGCAATAACAAGACTATGGAAAGTAGTTATTTTCTACTAAAAGATAAATAGTTCTCAGAGAAAATGAGATAATTATAATTAATAGTGTTGAGATTTTGCTATAATCATCAACTTAACATGTCTATTAGTGTAGTGAAATTACAAGTTAATGAACAGTGAAGCAAGCAAGATGTCTGCACCATGATATAATTCTGATACCGCTATTAGATAAGCTAAATCTTACTTACATAAATAAATAATACCAAACTAGAGCTTTGATTTTCAGTCTGAACTCCTCTGTTTCCCATCTTAAATGTAAGGTATCTAAGATATTAAAAAATATTATTACAAAAGTCGAAAGTCTGACTTAAGTTACTGTTTCATTTAAGACTAAATTTAGATGCTGTCATTCTCGCACGGCACAGTCAACAAGTTCACGAGTGAGCTAAATACTATAAAACTCTCAATACACTGTTACCGTTCGACACGACCTACACAGCTGTTGACTACCTACTAGGTAGTCAACAGCTGTGGTAGTACCTACTCGTAAACACAGTCAGTTATTAGTCAAGTTCGGTCTACATAAATAGAAATAATTTATAACTTTCTTGCATCAATATTATAAACAACTAGCTGACCCGTGCCCACTTCGTTGGGCGGCGAAAAAAACGCTTCCCTTTTTAAAACATATTTCATTACTGCTCCTTTCTTCTTAGTCATAGCGTGATACTATATAGCCTATGGCACTCCCCGATAAATGGCCTATTTAACACAAAAAGAATTTTAAAAATCGGTTCTGTAGATCCAGAGGTTACCCTCTACAACGTCACAAACTTACAAACACACAAGCTTTACCTCTTTATAATAAATTAGTATAGACTATTATCCATGTAACGATGGATTAAGAATACATGGTATTAATCAATAAACCAATTAGCCTATCGCAGTCCACTGCTGGACACAATGCCTCTCCCAACAAACGCCACAGAACAGGGTCCTCCGCCCTTCGAATTTAGTCCGACCAAGCGATCTTTTTGAGGTAATAAATTTATAGTAGGTACATACTTACAGGTATTTAACTCCGTGTGGTGACGGAGTAAGAATACAGTATGTCACTACCCCTTCTCATTCCATGGGTGGCGTAAAAACCGACTAAGGGACTATCCGTGAATATTATCTTTACGAAATAAAAAGAAGGAAAACTTGAAATTAAACCCCATACCAATCCGTCTGGCCAGCGTGGTATTAGTAGGCCAAGTATTTTTCCCTCCTTGACGGGAGGCCCATCCCTGCAGTGGGACATTAATGGGCTGTTATGATGATGACAGGTATTTAAAATTAAAATAAAAATCTTACTCCAACCAAAATATTGATACCTACTAAGAAAATTCATCTATACTAACATCGCGTTAGACAGATATTTTACGTTATTCGCGCATTATTTTAAAACTGAGATATCTTTCAAACTAATAATCGGATCGCATCGCTGTAAAGGTCAATTATGTTTAAAATTAAATGAATATAATGATTAATGTATTTATTTTGATAAGGGTCGATACCATATACAGAAAATACCTTTACAAACAATGCATTTCTTTAAATCAAATTTGATTATTATAAAAAAGGTCGTAGTGAGTCAACCTTAGAAGATAGATATATGCTATCGTTGACTTAATTATAAAACTTTTTTAAAGGTACAATTCTCTAATACATCATTTCAGTATATCTCCAGACGTTTAAGCAGCAGAAGCAAAATAAACGATTTTAAGCGTCCCTTTATAAACATATTACATTACTGCTCAGCTCCTATTAGTCATAGCGTGATACTTTATAGCCTATGACACTCCCCGATAAATGGACTATTCAACACAGAAAGAATTTTTTAAATCGGTTCAGTAGATCCAGAGATTACCCCCTACAACGTCACAAACACACAAACACACAAACACACAAACTTTACCTCTTTATAATATTAGTATAGATTAATATCTACGATTTTGACAGCTGTCATAATGACAGCATTCACTTTCAAAATACAACGGGATGCCATAGTCATTACTTAATTTGAAAAGACGTTTCATTTATATAATTACCAAAATCTAAGTATCAGCATTAATTTTATTTTCAGCAACAATTGACGTTCTAGGGTACTTGCATTGTCGCAAGGGCATACACAGAGTTCCAGGCAATAATTGGTTTAATTGTCTTAATGAATTTACCCGAAGTTTGAATTGCCAGAAAATTATGAAATACTTTATATTACATAATTTAGGACATTAATAACGTTAATTAAAGACAGTTACGTACCGATACTTGAGAACAATTTAATAATATAATCGGTAGATGATTCAACAAATTGTAAAGCACGAATGATTATAAAACAAAGCTATCAGAATTGAGTCTACCTATCAATTGAGATAATATTATTAGCAAAAAAAAAAACTATTAATTGAAAACGGACTGGCTAGAAGCAGTAGTGCAAGAATAGAACTATTGAAAAATCCAAAATATGATTAGAAACAAATCCCTAGAGGGAAGATTCTTTAGCTTCTTTACTTATCTTCTGATTAATCGACATCTTTCGCGATTCTTTTGATGTTTTTAAACATAAAGTACAGAAATTAAGTAATAAGTTAGGTTGTTAATATAATTAGGTATGTGTTTCGATCTCACTGTATTAATAAAGATAGCTACATTTATAGTAAGTTTTATGTACACCTTTTGTTTTTTTGTGTTAAGTGTAATATGTATCGGACAATAAGTACCTTAGATAACTGTATAAGTACTAGAATTAATATGTATGATGTGGTTGTACTATTTTAAATAAATTAATAATTGATTCCGAAACGGAGCTTTTCCCGGGACTTATCAAGTTTAATGCTTAAAAGTTTTGTAAGGTAAAATTGTTGATCATGGCTTACAAAAGTCATAGCAAAAAGGTGAGAACAGTTAAATTAACTGAACCAACATAGTGTTACGTAAAAAAAACCTCAAGTTTATCACGACTGTTACCATGGCGTGAAGTTAATTATAAGTATGTAAGCATTGTGTTGTTATGGCTTTACATAAATTAATTTGTAATGAGTAATTTTGTTTAACTCTTTATGTAATAACAGGGAGAAAATGGTTTATATAATATGTAGAGATATATTATTATGTAGGTATTACAATAATATAAATGTTGTATGGGTTTGGTTTTCTAAAGGTGAATAATTTAATGGATAGTATTAAAGTGCTTTTTACTTAGACGTTGTTGGTGGTTTGGTGTAGTTAAGTATTATATTACTTATATCAGAAGAAATATTTCTATGTTAATAGAACAAGAATACATAATGTCATAACCCACCTTACCCGGGCTAGTCGATATCTCTAGCAACGAAGGATAACGGAATCACCCTAAACTCCAAAAATCTCTAAAGATCTTTCAATAATTTTCTTCATTAGCAAATTCAAAATAAGTTTTTTTTTTTTAATAATTTAAAAACATTAATAATTAACAATATATTATATCATTAATATTAACGTAGTTAATTACATTATTAATAGTTATTATCGTAATTAATTGCGCTTGGCAGTTGGCTCATACGTCTGATGCAGAAGGCACTGCTTGACACGGCACGTATTGTGAGGAGGTTCCTATCTCTGGAGCCCTAACCACCAGTAGCTTGGTCCCTGTACCCGATGCTGGTGGGTATACTTTTTTTTATATTTTTAAATGGTTTTATATTTATTTTTGAAAATGTAAATAAAGAGATAACTATTAATATTATACCTACTCGTATTTAAAAAATAAACAACACAGATTACATCCGCTCTATACACAATGCAATAGAGTTACAATTATCCACATTACGTAACTAAATGGACAATTTCTATTAATATCTTGTTATAGCAATGTAAACTTTGATAGCAATTACAGGTGTTACAACTGACAAGAGCAAGTGTATTGGCGGTTGCAGACTAGCGTTTTTTTACACTCGTTTGTTATTCTAGTAAATATTTGATGACATTATGAGTGTAGTAAAAGCGAGTAATAGTAGTAGGATAAGTTAGCAGATGTTATCTCTTCGAAAATATAAGAAGGATTGTATATTAAAAAGGATTGTATATAAATATAGATGTACTTTACGATTTCGCCACACTAACATGAAGTTCAAGTTACCTTCATGTTAGTGTGGCGAAATTTGCTTTCGTTCCAGAAAATGAAACGTTTTTGCGTTGATATTTGTATTAAAGAGTTGTAATCATGATGACATTGATATGGTCATTTTAGCATACACGTGATAAGTTTGGCGCTTCAATAAACCTGCTGCGTACATGAACTTATCGTTGTGTTCGCTTATATTAAATCAAATAAAAGCAGTCACGCTCATCTACCAGGGCCGGACTTGGACCTTAGCTTCGGTTTTCTGAACCTTTCAGAGGATCTATGTCCCTGGCCTTTATCATGCCTATTAACAATTTTCTTTGAGTATCCAACATACGTCCCCGCTAAAGCCTAACATGACGGCGTTAGAAGAAGTTACAGGCTCATCCAAAAACGAGCATTTTACCGAGTATAAAACGCTAGTCTGTATAGCACTATGCATTTATTACATGATTTGAATCATGTGAGATTCAAGTCGTAATTTGCTTTCACTATTGCTCTATCTGCAAGTGATTTTGCTATTTCTATTAAACTTTCTATTTAATACTATACGTGCTTCTATTACATATTATAGTATGAAATATATTATTAACAATATGTAATCAATATTATGTATTTGTTCAGCTACTTTTGACAGCCAATAAGGTTAGGGCTCTTTTAATTTAGCCACGAAACGGAAAAGCCTTAACTTACAATGTTTGCTTGTTTACTTAGCGACATAGTTAGTCAATAGATTTAATTTATGTTTGTTTTTATAGAAAATATTACTTACAGAACTAGTTTAATCATATTTTAACAGATACTGCATACTTTGAATGACATACCTGAAACAAAATAGACACACATTAGATTTATAAAAAAATACATATTTTCTTAAAATTTTAAAATAAAATTCGTCAGTGCAGAAATAAATGCACGGAAATTAAACTAATTACCAAAGCTCTATTATGAAAATTTTAAACTAATTTCCATACACACATCTTCGTCGTCGGTGCGTACTCGACAGCGACCTGTTATTGTTTTTATTTTTAAAAGTGAAGATTTTAAGCAGTTATAGTGCAGTGACTAATTGACAAGTATAGTGCAACTCATATACTATCCGTGAGTTAAAAAAGAAACAATTTAAAGCTAATAATTGGACCTATTATACAAAACAAACAGAATCGGCCTTATTACAAAATACGGTCTAACTATAAACCACGTTTTATTACGTCACAAAATAAAACGTAATAAATCGTGGTTTAAATTTAGACCGTATTTTGTAATAAGGCCGTATAAGTTTATTTCCGATATACCGACATCCTGCTTGTTATACATTCCGTCCGTACATTCGAGTCGAACGCGTAAGCGCCGCAATTTGCATGGCGCTTACGACCCTTTCGCCGTGGAACTCACAATACATCTAAGTTGTTGGCCGTGGGCATTTATTACTGTGTCTGTGCGTATTTATCGTCGATTTTATGCGAAGAATATGTTCGGTGTACTTTATTAGTGTGCTACTTTTATAAAATACAATAATATTTTTTATTTGAAAATAAAAATGGCACAGACAGGTTTTGTTTGGGGATGTTGTACAACTGATGATAAAAATGAAACATATGTCCGATGCGAAGTATGCAAAAAGGCCTTTCATCATGGCTGTCTATCTTTGGAGTCATCACTCGAGCCAGCATCTTGGATCTGTCCCTTATGTACCACAACCACGTCCAAGGGAAAGAATAATGACAATACACCTGTTCGTTTTAATCCAAATGTAACTTTGCGCTCCAACAAAAGGCCAGCGCTTCAGTCACCACCTGGCTCGAATCCATCCGGATTAACTGAAGATAGTGTGCGCGCAATAGTTCAGGAGGCTGTTGAGTCTCAGTCTAATATGTTACTGGAAAGAATTACCTCGATAATGCGCAACCTACTAAACACGGAAATAAAATCAGTGCGGAATGAAATTGAACAGCTGAAATATTCCGTTAATCATATGAGCGAACAATATGATGATATTATAAAGCAACACTCAGAAGCCAAGCAGCAAATAAAGGAATTGACAGATAACAATATCAAAATGTCTAGCGTAATTAAGGATATGTCAATGCGCATTAATACTTTGGAACAAAATGCTCGCGCTAGTAACATTGAGCTTCAATGTGTTCCTCAGAAAAAAGAGGAGAATTTAATCAATATTGTCAAGCAGCTTGGTAAAGTTATAGATTGCGAAATCAAGGAAGAAAATATAATGAATTGCACCCGTGTTATGAAATTTAATAACGATAATAAACGGCCTAAATCTATTGTAGTCCAACTCAGTTCACAAAGAATGCGTGATACTATATTAGCTTCTTGTATTAATTTCAATAAAAAGAAACATTTTAATGACAAATTAAATACCACTCATTTTGGATTTGCTGGTGAGAAATACCCAATATTCGTTACCGAACACCTGAGTCCTGCTAATAAAGCTTTACATGCTGCAACGCGCCTAAAAGCAAAGGAGAAGGGCTACAAGCACGTCTGGGTCAGAGGAGGTCGAATTTATGTGAGGAAAACGGATGACTCAGAGTATCGTATTATTGGAGACATGGACTCACTTACCAAAATAAATTAGATTTAAGTTCAATTTACCTCGTTGATGTTACTTTGCATGTTAGCTAGTGTTTTTACAAAATTCGCTTATTTTAATATATTTTACCAGAATATCCGCGGTTTGCGATCTAAAACTCAAGATTTTTTCTGTAATGTTGCCTGTACGAACTATGATGCAATAGTGTTAACGGAAACGTGGCTAAATAGTTCTGTCTTTAACGCCGAACTTTTCAATAACGACTATAATATTTTTCGTAGAGATCGGGAAACTACAGGATACCATAGTCACAAAGATGGTGGGGGTGTCTTAATAGCGGTCGCTAAGAGGTTTATTGCTAGTAGGATGGTTAGTTGGGAGAGTAAATGTGAAGATTTATGGGTGACGATTCAAATCAAACACAACTATCAATTAGCCTTATGTGCAGTATATTTACCGCCACCTGTTCAGAACTCAATTATAGACCACTTCATGGACAATTACAACTCTTTGATCGATGGAATCAATGGGTTTCATACGATAGTCATCGGCGATTTTAATTTAAGCCAAATCAAATGGAACGTTGTAAATGACACTGCAAACTCATACCCGTTCTCTCATTCTTCGATCTGTCAGAAATTTATTGATTTTACTCACATTAACAATTTGTGTCAATGTAATAATATTATTAATAAGAACGGTAGGATCTTGGACCTGGTTCTTACTGATGCACCTGGCATAAAAATTACAGAAGCCCTTAATGGTCTATGTAAAATAGATCCCTATCATCCTCCTCTAGAGATAGATCTTGAATTTGTTCCTGAAAGTAATTTAAAGCCAAATAACACTACCAGACTAAACTTTAAAAAGGCAAATTATACTAGTATCAAAGAACATCTTAATAATACTGATTGGTGTAACCTTTTCCAAGAAGTTTGTGATCCTAACATTATGCTAAATATACTCTACAACAATCTTAATCGCTTGATAAAGGAGTACGTACCATCTATTGTTGTAAAAAAGGACTCTAATCCGCCTTGGTTTAGTCAAAGGCTAATAAAATTATATCGGGAGAAAAACACATATAGAAAAAGATATAACGTTTTTAAAAACCCATTAGACAAAATTTCTATGCAGCTATGTAGAAACCGCTGTGAAATCTTAGCTAAAAAATGTTACATTTCGTATATTGCTAACATTGAAAACAACATAAAGGCAAACAATAAATTGTTCTGGTCATTTATTAAGTCAAGGCGAAATGGTAAGAGTAATTATCCTGCATCCCTATCAAATGGTGATGATGTGGTTAGGAATGGCCATGATATGTGTAATATGTTCGGGAACTACTTTTCTGCCGTATATAATCCAATAAATCAGTCTGCCGGCTTGTCTTCCTCCTTTGTCCATGTAACATCAAATCACTCAGACTCATTTTCCAATTTAACTATTGACAGGGAGGCTATAAGTAAGTGTTTTAAAAATCTTGATACATCAAAAGGGACGGGATCTGATAATATTCCGGCACATTTTATTAAAGAGTGTTCTGATGAGTTAGTTACTCCTATATTTATTATTTTTAATCAATCCCTAAGAACTGGCATTTTTCCTGATCGATGGAAACTTGCGAAAGTCGTTCCTATTCTTAAGCCTGAGCTTGGACCTGATGCAGTTAGTAGCTATAGACCAATTTCAATTCTTCCAACGTTGGCAAAGAGCTTTGAAGTACTTATATGTCCTTTTATTCAAAATTATTTTAAAAAACATCTGTCTAACCATCAACATGGATTCACTACCGCCAGATCCACATGCAGTAATTTGGTTAATTTTATTGAGAACATCTTGGAGTCAGTGGATGCCAATAAACAAGTGGATGTGGTATACACTGATTTTAGCAAGGCTTTTGACAGGGTTTCTCACTATGTCTTGCTTGATAAACTGTCCGCATATTATGGCTTCTCTGGTTCATTCCTTCATTGGCTTGGCTCATACCTAGCAAATCGATCTTTCTTTGTTGTGGCGGATGGTTATAGGTCTAATGTATTTAAAATTACCTCAGGCGTTCCACAGGGATCGCATTTAGGACCTATTCTATTTAATATATTCATCAATGATCTTCCAAATTGCTTCCTTTATTCTACTCCGTACTTATTTGCAGATGACCTAAAGATAACTCGTGTAATAGAATCCAATAGTGACGCTCTGTTACTTCAGAGTGACATAGATAGACTTCTAGAATGGTGTAGTTGTAATAATATGCAACTAAATGTTAAAAAATGTTCTCAGATAAGTTTTACCCGCAAATTAAATAAAATACACTATAGCTACAATATAAATGCTGTACAGCTTGTTCACGTAAATACTGTTAGAGATTTGGGTGTAATACTCGACTCCAAACTTACTTTTATTCCTCATATAGATATGGTTGTTAAAAAGGCTTCTAGAATGTTGGGTTTTCTTATTAGAAATGTTAAGTCATTCCGGTCTCCAAAAACCAAAATAGTACTTTATAATAGCCTTGTGAGAAGTGTACTTGAATATGGTATGGTAGCTTGGCGTCCTCATTATGCTACACACAGCCTAAGAATTGAGCGTATTCAAAAGCGTTTCCTGTATCATCTAGCCTACTCTACGGGAGTTGTAAAAAAACAACCAAGTTATTTGGATCGCCTTAAATATTTTAAAATAGTATCATTAGAAAAGCGCAGAAACTCAACTGATTTATTATTTTTGTTTAAGATATTACACAATAATATTGATTGTCCAGAATTGCTATCTAAATTTAAATTTAATATTCCTCATAGATATCCTAGGAAACCAATCATGCTCCTACATCCCCCTTTTCGAAAATCAGTGCTAGGCTCCAATTCTCCTGTGTCACGGCTAAGTAAGTTACATAATAGGTACAGTGAATACATAGATATATTTGGTGTATCATTTCAACGATATAGGAGCCAGGTTCATAGTCTTGCTGTTAGTTAACTATTACTTACTGGATACTATTAGTTATGTTTTGTTAAAAGTGCTTTGTTTTTTTTTTCCTGTTCTGATTGCTGTAGTTATAAGTTTTAATTTTGTTATTTTTGCATGTGGTGTTTACCTACAAAAGTTGTACATTTAGATTAAGCATACAAATGTGTAATGTTGTAGATTGTATTATTGTAACAACTGCTGGTAAACCAATAATAAATAAAAAAATAAATAAATAAAATACACTTATGTACTTCTGAATTGGGCCGACCGACAGTTTAGGTATATCTCACAAAGGATACGACCCTACCACAATAGTCCTAACTTTAGGTCACTTTACGTCTGCTCATTACCTAGATATGACAGTTCCAATGCGGAAAAGAAGAAACAAAATGTTATGCTCTAAATCCAACCACACAAAAATTTGGCTATACAACCAAATTAAGAGGAACTACACCTAATAACATAGTTCATTACATCAATGGCATTTTCAACATGTAATAACAGTATTTACTTCTGTAGGCGAATGTTGACCATCAAATTAATGTACTTTACGATTGCGCTGAGATTTGCGCCGAAGTTGCGCAAGATATCAACGCGTGGCAGGTGACATGACACTTAAATTATGAACGAAATTATAGTATTTGTTGTGTATGTAGTATTATAATGAGATTGGTGTAGAGAATAATTAAATTCAAGCGTTTTTTTACTGTTGGTAAAAGATGAAAGTGTATTTTTTGCGCAATTACTATGTTGTACGAAAAAAGCAGCAAAAATTATAAAAAGAATAATAATATATTATATTTGTTTACTGTGAGTTCTTTAGATACACGTGCCGTCCGCGAAAAAATGTAGGCCATTCAAAAGTATAATGTTGAAGTATAGTAACTTCTATTCGTATAGCTATAGCGCACAAGGTGGCAATACTTAGAGGAGGCCTTTGTCCAGCAGTGGACGTCGATTGGCTGATATGATGATGATGATAGTAACTTCTTCTTTCTTATCTAAGTATAGTTTTATTCTCAAATACTACATGGGAGCAAGTAATCCTGAAACAGGCTGCAGGTATTAACACGTTCCCAGTGCAGTGTACCATATGAGGTACACGTGCATTGTTTTACTATTTTGTCTGCTGGCGGCACTATGAAAGGGTTAAGGTTACTGTAGAACGATATTATATTTTTCGTACGGGCGTCTTTTAAGGGGTTGACATGTTATATTCTTAATTATTTCTAGTTAAAACACAACTTTGGCAAATATACAACACGTTATTTTTTACTAACTTGTGACATTATAACTTTGGTGTTAAAGTATAATGGCATTCAGTTAAAACTTAAGCGACAATTTATTTAAATAGTTCGAAACAAAACACGGAGTCTCAAGGTGATCAGCTAACAAATTACCTTCGTTATTATCTGACTGAACCACGAGGCCTCACATTTGCTAATGTAGAGTAACACTAAGGGAAAATGATTATTATCTACTTATTTCCTGATGATGACTAAATAGCCTGTATTGTAGCCTTTAGTTAAGATACATTGAGTGTGATAAGATAGGGGTAAATTGTAACTCGTTCCATGGGTGTCGTAAAACTGCATTAAGAAAAACTTAGTTGATATTGCTTTTACGAAATAGGAGATAAATAAGTAAAACTTAAACTGCCTAGCCGACAACGCAGTCTTAATAATGACATGTTTTTCGACATTACTTAAGTACTAGAATTTAGCAAATGTTTAACCCCCAGCTTAAAATATTACTTATTATAATACATATAAACAGTTTTATAATATTTTGATTTTACCGTACCAACCTATATTTTATTATTGGATCAGCCTAATTCAAAACTATGTAGGTACTTAAGTGTACGCATAGCAACGCATCCAACACAAACCATTTTAATTCTAAAATGTGTCTTATTACAAGGGATTAAGGTATATAGGTTGAATACTAAATGGCATGCTTATTAATGTAATATTTATGTAAATCTTATTATTATTGCGAACAAGTTTCCAACAGGCTGGTCTTGAAGCGGAAAGTGCGTACTTATCATTTCGGATGGTTGTTTTAATTACAGTTCTTTTTAAAATGTAGGTAATGGTAATACTTTCATGCAGGTACTATTTTGCAATAAAATACATGTTATCTATTGAATCTTACGTCCTCGGCAACAAATGATTTCTAGGTTAAAGTCGTATTGGGGAAAAACAAGTAATTTATTATCAACAAATTTCAAATAATTTACTAAGCCTAGTTTTTCCGCGTAATTGTAGATGGGCCAGTCCCTGCAGTAGAACATCTTAAGGCAGGTAAAAATAAAAGGATAAGCAGAGACATAAAGAAATACGAGGCCCAATCTGTTTGCCAGGATCTTGACAAGTGGCGTTCTGTCGTCTCTGCATACCCCGGACGAGATAAGGCGTGAGTTTATGTATGTATGTATAAAGAAATACAGAAATGACCTTGTTACCTGCATAGACTGACAACAATTATGTCTATTTACAAAGGAATTTTGATAAAAAGATAACAAATATAAATTGGACTAAGATTATAACTATTAGTAATTAGAACGAATATTACTGATACTAACATATTATTAAATAAGTCGTCATTCGTGAAAACCTTCAGGCAAAGAAACCCTTATTATATATAATAAGATTTAATAATAATAAAATTATTACTTAGTTTAAAAAGATTTGACTCAGAATGACAACTTCTCAAAATGTATCATTAGGGATAAGGTGCAAGTGTGAGGGATATGTGATTCTTTATAAACGCAATACTAAAACTTAAATTGCAGAAAGTAACTGCGTCAAGTTTAATAAATATTACAACTAATCAAAAAGTGAGTTTATGCGATAACTATTTACTGTTCATCAAGATTAGTTTGCAATTAAAATATACATAAAACTATATTCTTTAAATCATTAAGAAACCGCAATATTATAATGTATTGTATACTTCAACAATCCATCCATCTATAGAATGCACGCGTAATTCTTATCCAACTAACTCGAAGCCATATGAAAACGAACGCGTGCGGTGCAAGAGAAAAAACTAACAGCTTCTAAACAGCTACGTAAGTAAATTACGTCACAAATATGATTATTATCTAAATTAATATGTGTAGCACTAATGTTATTCAAATAAAATGTCGGTCTCGACCTTGTAAAGAAACCCGTCGTACTTACAAACTAGTATTACTAGCAAACACATTGGATTGCTGAGTGTCCCGTTATGAAGAATCTGAGTCTGTATAACGGACGGCTGATGATGCAGCCACACTAGAGTAAACACTTCAACGTATACGAACTCGTCACGGATGTATGGAACTGGTGTTGCATAATTGTTTTGTATAGATATGATTCTTTGACAGTGGAGTAAGAATACATAGTGTTACATCCCATCTTATCCTATTGGTATCTTTGAAAGTAAATTAAGAGAAAATTCATAGACATTACTTTACTAAAAGAAAAGACGCTGATTCATCATTGCATGATACACAACAGACAATTTTAAATTAGACAGGGAAAAACTGGGCCTCCAGATGGCCAAACGCTCTTAAGTTTTTAGTCAAATTATCTTTTTATACTGACTGCCTTTAACGAAGTAATCAAGCAAGGAGTGGTGACCCTAAATCCCGTCATCACAATGAAACTCAATAATTGCAACCATTTTAAACTATCCAAGTATCCCTAAGTCGCGGGAGGAGGCCCGTCCCTGCTGTGGGACATTAATGGGCTGATAATTAACCATTTTAAACTAACCATATAAACCACGAATTATACAGAAGCATACAATCATCAATTAGAAAAACATTAGATTAAGGATCACAGTACCAAAGAACAACACAAAACACGTCTGGACAATCTGGTATATCAAGATAATAGCACAGGTCAGAAAAGCAACAATTTTTACTCCGATACATGAAGAAACCGTACAACCGGACGAACCGTTACTCCAGTATAAATATTCTCGCTTCATTAACTAATACTGAATGAAGTACGTACGATACACGTAATATCACTCAATACTATCATTATCTGTTATAAATATAATTATATTATGTACTGGGTTTATATTAACTAGGTATATAATAACTGATCTTATGTGTAACTCAGTAACCTATATTGCAGTAAATATATACTATGGAGACTTAAGCGCCGATCACACTAGACTACATGTAGTCTCCTACATAAGGACGTCCTAAGTTTTTAGTGTAAGGACGTTCTGTTTACACTGTCCTATATGTGCTTACACTAGACTACATGTAGTTGACTACATGTAGTCTAGTGTAATCGGCGCTTTAACAGAGGCTTATGTTCTTCGTTTAGCTACGTAATACATGCGCTCTATGTCGTATCTTCGTAATAATAAATAGCTCATTGTTGCCCCACTGCACTCTAGCGACAATTAGACTTTATAATATTGCTATACTTTTTTACTAGTTTCGAATTAGGCCTCAATTTTCTCCTAAGGGCATTTTTAATTAAAATGTTTTGTAACATTTTAGTGCTTACCAATAACAAGTAGCTCTTAGTAGAGCTACTTGTTATACAACGACGACGCACAATACGAAAAATATTTATTTTTTAAATGCAACTTTACAAGCATGGTTTTAGGGAAACAAACAAAATCCAGGACAATCAAAAACAATTGAAATTCTAGCCCGCTTCTCTTGGGTCGAAAACTCGCTACTTCATAGGTACACACGTGTAGCTAGTTAAAACGCCAATGTAGCTAGTTAAAACGCCTCTATTACGTTGTCTGGTATGGACAATAAAAATATATGAAGTATGAGTTATTATATAAGGTGAAGTAATAATAGGTTAGACCCTTATAATTGTTTACTATAACTATGTTACGTTGTTCTACATAACGTATTCGAGTTATGTAGAAAACAAACTGCTTGCTTTATGGACAATAAAATTCATATGTAATGTGTATGACTTTGGTAAAACTTTGAACATACGTAAGATATTTTGGTAGATAAAAAGAATACTAGAATAAATATATCGGAGATTAATAGATATATTTATGATGGCTATGGAAATTAACACATACATTTCAGAATAATAATTACAAATATAAAGAAAATGTACGTGCAGCCTACGTGCCAAAAATACTACTGATAAAGATCGCTATTTATATAGAATTTTCTTACGAAACCCCTTTCATAACTCAAGCTCAGGTACTGGTGTTACTAGAGCACTGTGGAATGAACCTGCGGTGTTTACCGGCATGGCTCTTGAACCGTGGCGTGGTTTATGACTTAAGGTCTTGGTTAAAAAGGCATATTATGACTTTCAGGATAAGCAGTGACTAGTGACTTGCGTTCTGACATTGCCGATGTCCAGTTAGCACTTTCTAACAGGAGAGCCGATTGCTCATCTGCCATCATTGTTAACAAAAAGAAATCAAACATAATATGACACGGTCACACATTGACTTCCCCCTTCATTATGCTTACCCATGGCGTATATCAAATAACAAAACATTATTTATTTTATAGTCACGGCACTGTAAACATCATTCGTCAATTGCCATCAATGCATTGTCACATTGAACCAAACGCGAATACATAAAATTTGCCATTACATTGTCATCGGAAACCAGGCAGTGATTTAACTTCCGCGATTTGTTTATACACAGTTATACTTGTATGGGAAGGTAATAAAAAGCGGTAAAAACAAAGGAAAGATATTTTATATACCTATGTGAGAATAATTACTTTGATCTTTTAATCACGTGAACAATAAGCAATTAATATTTGCAGTTCATGTCTTGATTGTCATGTTTGATTATTTTCTTTTTATTAATTTTCTTATTTTTATAGCGATTCATTAAATATTTTGCTAACATTTAAAATGGCAAAAAGAATAGCCACGTTAGCAGAAGTTAAGGCGAGATAAGACGTAGGCTGCACAATTCAAGGGAGAAGAATAGAGGCCCGTTAGTAAACTTGTCTAAACTGATATGTCATATTTAATGAGAATTTTTAGTATCGTTAAAATTCATTGGAGCTTTCGCTATTTGCAAGTAAAAATAACAAACAATAAACACGAAATTAAAACTAATGTTTCTGTCATATAGTTGTCTATCTCTTTAGTCGAGTACATACGTCTTGTTATATTAATAGCCATCATACTGATTTGCAATTCTTAAGGTGTGGCCAGTACTTAAACTTGAGAAAGGGAGGTTACTTCACGTCGACGAGAAATTGCGATGGTAGCAGTGGTTTCTTTGAAGCGTCCGGTTTTTTTGACTAAAACCTGTTGTTCATACGGAATGCGGGCCCAATGTTGACGTATGAAAGTTCTTATACAAAAACACCGACAGTGTTATGCCGATTGATCTGTTGAGCAATTAATAACACATCATAACATGATCTGTGTGGTGACGGTGTAAGAATAAATGCACCACCCTATTTAATCCAACAGGTCTCGTAATAGCCGTCTAAAGTAAGTTTCGCGGATGTAATCTTATTAAGATAAAAGAAAACTTCACTTGTCCCTGTGGTGACGGAGTAAGAATACAATATGTCACCACCCCATCTCATCCCATGGGTATCGTAAAAACCGACTAAGGGACTATTCGTAAATATTATCTTTACGAAATAAAAAGAAGGAAAACTTGAAATGAAACCCTATACCAATCCGTCTGGCTAGCGTGGTATGAGTAGGCCAAGTATCCCTCCGTCATGGGAGGAGGCCCGTCCCTGCAGTAGGACATTAATAGGCTGTTATGATGATGGAGAAGGTCTTAGAAGTATTATTATAATAATTGTACTTAAATATTAATTGGTTTTCCTAGACATAAAATTAAACTAAATACCTTTAAGTCTATAATTGTCAAGTGTTATACGTAACTGCTTACTTGAGTTATTATATGTCCGTTACGGTCAACTATGTGTTACAGAGAATGTAGCACATAGTATACTAGCTGTATGCCTTGGTTTTACCTGTTAAACAGTTACGTTTTACAAGGTGGTAGGCCTAATTACGTTCAATAGTAAAAGATACAGTAGCTATTGAAATTATAGAGCTATAAGACAGTTTGTATATCAGGGTGACGGGCGCAGATTAGAGGCATTCTAAGCCTTTTAGTAATTGAAAAACATCGAGTTCTACTAGTTATGGTATACGAAAATATAGTAAACGAAAAGAAATTCAGCAAAGATAATTAAATTACGTAATAAAAATAAAAGTGTTTCATAAATCAATTTAAAGCAAGGCATACAAAATACATCCCACGCGTTATCGTAGTTCAAAACGTTCCCAGGATTGCTTGAAGAAGCTATAAAATTTGAAGACGGTAATCTTAACATTTATGCTTCATTCCCTAACAGCGTTGTTACTTGATTGACATTACATTCTTGGAATCGACGCCCACCATTTTATTGGTTCATTGCCCTCGACACAAAGTAACTTAACTTCAAGCAGTTAGATGTCAGGTAAGCCAAAGATATTACGGTGGGTTTTGGGCGTTAAGTTATCGAATAAAATTAATTTAAGATTAATATTTTTATGTAAGTTTAGCCATTCTTTTTTCCAGTTCTTTACCCTTTCACTACAAGGACGCATTCTTTACCGATGAAAGAAAAAACAAGGTGGACGGTGTCATTTAACATACATATTTTATCCCAAGAACAATAATTATGGCCTGTGGAATAAGCACGGAATTTGAAAAATAATAACAATTCAATTTCATTTGCGTCAGTTTGGCGCAGTTATAGGAAAAAGTTAGTATTTATTATGAGGCTAAAGATTTATAAAAAGAAAAAGAAAACATGTCTTCCATTTACCAAAACCAGATATAAATACTTAAAAACTTCATATTCGTTTTGGAAAAAGTGAACCAAATGAATTAGTAACAGATTATACGATTACTGAACAACTGATACAATGCCTTACAATATTGAACGCTTTTGATCTTGCCCTTCGATTTCTTAACCACTGTTCTGTTTATTTACGACAAAGAATGTAAAATAAACTGTTTCCCCTCTCGTGGTAGTCGATGCTGGACCAGGATCTCTTTGCCTGTTAAAAGTCACCTGATGGTAAGTGATCACCCCCGCCCATGGACACCCGCAACACCAGAAGAATCACAGATGCGTTGCCAACCTTTAAAAAGGGAGTAGGTACGCTCGTTTCTTTGAGAAGTGGTGTGACTAAAGAGTTGATATTATTAAAGAAAATGTATAATAATTTACCATTACTGTCTTTTAATGTTCAATGCAGGAACTATTTGGCTCTACTGAGGCAGTGAAACTTATCTTATTAATAACGTGCTAGATAGATGAATTTTTATATACAAAGTGTACTGACAGGCTTTCCTTCTTCAGCTGTCGTAGAGTTGCCATGCCAATTTTACCTTTGACTACAGACATGGCATATATTTTGATGTTACTTATCTATATACTTTGACATAACGCACACAGAGATTAAAAACTACCTTATTTCTAAAACCAATTTGTCCGAGACCGCACAAATAAATCCCGGAACAAAAAAAACCTGCGTCTATACATATATTCACGTCAAAGCAGAAATCGTGACAAATACTAACAAGGTTTATTTTAAAATCTTTGCATTTATTACATAGAATAACAGAACGAACGTGACGGAACATTACAATAAATACTATAACGTTTACGAGAGACAATTAGGCTTTATTCTATGTTAATTACTTCGTACACACTTTAAACTGTACCGTTCAATGTAATATTTAACTGTTTTGAATGCTTCGATTTTGTTCTACATTATAAGATATATTAAGTACAAATACAGGAATAATTGTACAATTTGTGCTTCGTAGGAATCGAATTAGGTACCACCGCAGCACCTAATGATATAACAAATAATTCCCTGATAACTTAATTGACATAAAAATATGTTTTTATTATACTAGTGCCTCCTTCCAACGCAACAGCCCAATCTCACTCACAAATATGCCTGCTTTTAAGAAGAGCTCTCCCAAGACTCTCTTAAAGGCAATAGATTGGTTCTGAGAACTCTGATGACATTACCTACTTTAAAGACATCAATGTTAGCATCGTACACTTATAATATTTTACTAAATACATAGTAAATATATAATTGCAATGTGTCATTATGTTGCCAGTCTGCCAAAAAAACTTGTCAAAAATATAAAAAAACCAAGAGATGAGTAATTATAGTTGATATGTTTCACGGTTCGCGTCATATGTCTTTGTCGTGTTAGATTACGTGTCGTAGAAGGTCGTAATGACTGAATGTTAAATTGGTTAAACATTCAGAATATTAAGTTTTATTTCCTTAAATATAATCTTCCTTAAAAGGATATATACGGGTATGACGTTAATTCACAAACTGTTGCTAATTAATACGAATTGTTAAGTTTAATGTTAGCTGTAGTAGCACTCTCATGGGGTAAAAATGTTTAAGCATTTTCAGAGAACAAAAAGCAATAAAATAAATTAAAGAAATATGAGACCAAATCGGTAATGCTTTCGGTGTTTAGTAATATTAGATAGTTTTCCTTAGAACTAAGCCCACTTAGACGAAAAGCCTATGCCGTACACATTCTCGAGACACTAATTAACTAATAATTTTAGCCAAAGTATTACGTTTGAAATAGCTCAATAATGCCCTATCAAATCAAGTATAGTTATAACACTTTACTATGTGCTAATTATCAAAGATATTAAATGTTATTGGTACCCGAGTAGGGTTTGCAAAACAATTTACAAAGTATATAATTTAAATGAAATGATGATTTTAACCTCAATCAGCTAACAGCGTTAACATATTGTGTATAGGTTTCTTTGTAAATAAGTACTACAGATAAACAATATTATTAGCCTTATTTGTCCTTCTTGCTTAGGAAGACTACAACAAAACTGCGTAGTTCGTGTTTCACGAATGTTTACAACGCGATTATTATGACTTTAAAACATTATTTTGTAACACGACTCACAAATATTTTAGTTTTGTGTTGACTACTTTGTTAATCTACTTACAAAAATATTTTTTATCGAAATAAATGAAGGATTATATTATTTTTTTTTTGGTTGGTGTTAATGTGTTTTTGATTTTTCAGTTTCAGGTTTTACGACTTTACGACAATTGTAGCTGTATTTTAATTTTATAGCTGTATGGATGTCGTTAAATCCGAATAAGAAGATTAGTGGTGACAGATAGAGATGTATAGGTATGTGGATGATATTAAAATTATGCATTCTAACTTAGTTAGCACATTTATCGACATACTATGTATTAAAAACTAAAAACTATGTTTTGCCGTATATCAAATGACGTCCTTTTCATATCACAATGCATACAACGTGCCTATGATTCTGATAATAAATTATTGTATGGTGACTCATTTCATTGAATAGTTTACTTTTGCAAACGTTTACGTAGGTATTGATTTATTTTATAATGACATACCAACATAACTAAACTAAAAACCATGGAATAAAAAAAATTACCAGTCCTTTATTTCTTAACTTACTATAGGGACCCTCGGTGGTTGTCCATGCTAGTTTAGTTCACTAATTCTCCACTTCCTCTACAAATGTTAAATTTGTTTGAAAGCTAAAAATATCAGTAGCTAGATTACCTTTCCATGTAAACGCAGTAGTATTAGCCATACCATTGGTTGGAAGTGGATTAAGCACAGCGGTCTCTTAGCGAAGACACTTACCTCCTTACTCATAAACGCCTCTTAAATTTAATCACTGTGTAGCGAGATTTTTATTAGTAAAACCAACCTTATGCCAAACAAAACCGTAAGAATTTAAGCTAATCAATTGAATAAATTTTAAGAAGCGTTTACGAGTAGGGAGGCTAATACCTAAATAATGTTTAATCAAGATGACAGTTCACAAAGTCACGTGCGTCGAAATAATCTAAGCAAATTTCACGTTGCCGTAGCTTAGGAAGCAACAACAAACAGTACAGTTGATACAGCTGTTAACAATGTACATTATCACTACATAGTATAAAATAAAGTCGCTTTCGTTGTCTGTCCGTCCCTTTAAGTAGGTACTTCATTAACGTCCTACTGCAGGGACGGACCTCCTCCCGTGACGGAGGGATACTTGGCCTACTAATACCACGCTGGCCAGACGGATTGGTATAGGGTGTAATTTCAAGTAGGTACTTAAATCTTTAAAACTACGCAACGGATTTTAAAACAGTATTTTTTAATGGATAGAGTGATTCAAGATGAAGGTTTAAATGTAAAGTACATGTGTTTCTAAGTGAAGTCGTAAGTTTACAAATACAGTGACATTCTGTAGTGGGTAGGTGTAATTGGTATTAGAATTGGACTCGTGCGAAGCCGGGGCCGGTTGCTAGTGTTAGATATTATAGGTAATGTGTGTTGTATGTGATTATGTACGCAATATGTATGTATGAATGTATGTGTTGTATGACATTTAAAGTTTAACCTTCAGTTTGGGCAATCGTTTATTGTACGAACTCTATTTGCTTTACAACGATTGCCGACATGTTGGAATGTGACACGTGATTGCAAAATTAATGGCTTTATAAAATATGTATTTTTTTTCTTTAATGTTATCTTGACAGCTTCATTGGTGTTGTGGTCGCAGTATGTGATTATATACTATACCATTATAGATGTATAGTACAGTAGGCTTACTCTTGAACATAATTTCAATTTCAATCTAATATCAATCCAAATTCAAGAGTAGACCAGCAGATCTGCAAAGTCGGTCTGTTATTTATACGACCTATAAATAACTGTTCAGGGTTTAAGACGTAGTAAAGTAACTGTTGTAATCTGTGTTTTAAGTGCCTGCAAAGCTTTATCAAGTGATACGTTCGATCAGTTAGCAAGTTATTTTAAAAATAAAAGAATTGGGTAAAGTATATTTTAGGGAAGATAAACGAATATTATCCTTTCATACGTCTATTTGTATATTATTTAATAATTCAAATAAAATTCTACTATTCCAAGTAACAATATAAATTAAAATAAAAAAAATAAAAAAAAATATTGTTAAATTTTTATTTTGTCTTATATGTATGCATCTTTTTGTTAATTTTACATTATATAACTTTACCATTTATCAATTATCTGTTTGAATTACACCTTACGCGAAGGCTTTTCGCACTAGGATCAACTTTTGGGATAGGTCTACCTTATCTACGCTATACGTGTTGTTCCGCTATAATAATATATTACCCACTAACATATTCCGGAACAACGGTTGGTTCTTCAACCTAGATGACCTGCCTACTATCAATTCTTTGCCCCCCATTATCTTACTTTACTGCATCTTAATACGCAATAAATCTCCTAAGATAGCAATCTCTATAGATCTCGTGCGCCCTCTTTTTGATAAAAGAAAATCTAGTGCACTTGAACCAATATGTAGTTCACTGGCGCATTAGAAAAAACAAATAAACAAAATATAAATAAGATAAGAAACAGACAACAAAAGAACGTTTTTCTCTCAATAGAACCTGTTTTTAACAAAAAGTTATCGATTATATTGTTATCACGATTATAATGATTAAAATAAGATCAACCAAAAAGTATTTAATAAGTTCTTACTTACGGGATTTTGATAAAATGAAATAGAAACTGGCAGGTTACACGTAAAGAACAAGAATAAATAACTAAAAAAGTATATTTTATATTCTTAGGGTAATCTTATATGGTAAAAACCATAGGATTACCCTATGATTTATATAAACTACATACAAGTAGATTTTAAATAGATTATACATTTTAAATTATACATTTAGATCAAACTTTTAAGCTTATTATGTGTTTAAGTAATTTATGAATTAAACTTATTATTCTTAGATTTCAATTACTTAATGTGACAAATATTTATCTTGCGATTAAGCCAGCGTAAATAATTGAGAAATGTAAATTCCGCCGAGACGTGAGTTATTGTACAAAACAATGTCATGTGCATTATCACAATCTTACTCAATTTGTAAAGCTTTTCAACCTATTTCAACTATTAATTTCCGAACAATATGCCATTGTGGTATGAATGAGAGAATTAACATTCTTTGCACAACCATACGGAGGTCATTCTTATGAACTAGCACATGTCAAGGTCTATTAAGGTACTTGTATGTGAGGTGAGACGTTTGTGTCAGGTTCATTTTGTTTATTTTAATTTTGACTGACGTTTCATTCACTTTCTCTGGAAAATGTGAGTTGTGCCACTTGTTGTGCCAGTGTTGTGTGAGACAGGATGAATGATGGAATGGGGTTGATATTGCAGATAAAAGTTGTGACTACAAATCTTTTGTAATTTGTAGGTAATAAGTTATTGATTGCCCAACAAGCAAAGTAGCGATAACAGGGTCTAAATTTAAAGCTCTAAGTTATAATAGTAGCTATGTAAGATATAAAATAATACTTTTAAATGATAGTACGGATATAAGAGAGCTTGCTTAAGCACCAGCGATAGTAAGGTGATATAAAAGATATAGAACAATTACGCTGCAGCTTAAAGTTGTAATAAGGTGCTATAAGCTAGAACTTTACAGTTTTATTGCAGCTTTAAGTCGATTTTAACATTAAAAGCTCTTTTGGAGTGACTACTATCACTTGCTGATGTAAATGCTCTATTTAGGTGCTATGAATACCTTTAAGTGCTAAACATCACTTTTGATGTTAAAGTGGTTATAAAAAAACCCTCAAGCCGTTTAAGGGTTATAATAATCAATCTTATAACTCTTAATAGTGCAGTGATATTGTAGTATTTTATTGGTGTTTTAGCGCTTGAGGTGCTAGGGAAGCTTGAAGCTTCAGAACCCTCTAAGAGTGCTAGTGTGAACGTTATTTAGTCTTAAAGCGATATGCGAAATATTAAACCCTTCTATATCACCTTAACCTGTTTAACGAGGTTATTTATATTAATGAGCTTTAAAAGTCTACATTAGTGTTAATAATCACTTGAAATGTTAAAAAATTCCGTTATATCGCTTATGTGGTAAATTTTAACGTCCATCTTGTATATTAGAGGAGGGTTCCGCCCATCAAAATATTGATTCTTATAGTGAATAAGAGATTTGGAAATACATATATTAATCTGACCCTCGGACTATATAGAAAACAAGGAAAAATAAATCTGTTTATTGGCATCATGGGGTCACAAACAGTCTGACTAAAATACTGGCTAGTTGGGACAAACTCCCTGATAAAATTGAATTAAATATAAATTTGGATGGTTTACCTATTTACAAAAGTGCCAAGAAAGAGTTTTGGCTAATTTTAAATATAATATTAGTCCATTTATAATAGGAATTTATTACGGAACAGGGAAGCCCAAGAATCTAGAGTTCTTTTGAATGATTTTGTTAATGAAATGGGGGTATTACTGGAGCAAGGGGTTTTTGATTGGACGGGAAAACTGATCCTAATAAAATACGGTGCTTTATTTGTGATTCAGCTACCAAGATATTTCATATTTTATACCCTTGATACATACAATATGAAGATAAATAAAATACAGTTTTAATCAATACCTTGTATTTATTTATACCTATTAGATAGGATCTAAGTTGCAACAATAGAAAGACATTAGAAACTTAAATGCAAAACAATAGTGATTCTCCTACATAACATAATGCTGAATTTATATTCTTCACATAATTTTGACTACTTTGAAGGCACATATCTATCTAACGCTGACTGTACTAACAGAAATTATATAAATCAATCAATATAAACCTCGCCAAAATTACTTAACAAATTCTACATACGAAATGCAGCATTAGGGTGCGTTTCCACCAGAGATGTGCGATGTAAATGTGTCGTGCGAGGATGTCTAGCTGTGCTGTGAAAATGCGCATTAATGTGTGGCGCGAGGATGCGTTGAATGGCTGGTACAGTATGCGCAAACCTCGCAACAGATCTTTCATCCACATCATCATTCACACATGCCTCGGACACATCCTTCGCTTGTTTTGTATGCGCAAAAATCTAGCTCCGCTGAGCCGTTTTCACTAGAGCTGTGCTGACCGAGGCAAGGTAAATGAAGCGATTCTATTGGTTCTTTACAAACACATCCCTCGCTATGCATCCTCGCACCTCTCTGGTGGAAACGCAGCCTAAATGTGTAAAAATAGAGATCGCTCCTATTTGGCAAAGGTTAAATAAAAAGATTTTTGTACTTCACAAAACTACTGTGGCTTATTAATTAATAATGTACTAAGTAACAGAAAATAAGTCAGTCAATATGAATCGCGTTTACATTACTAAAATTGCACATAAATATAATACAAATCGAAAATAATATGTGATCAATAAATATTTGGCAAATAAGAAATATTTGGCAAAGGAGTAAAAATAAGATCCTAAGGAAGGTCCAAAGGTTTTAGTGCAGTGTTTTTGGACGGACGCTGGTTTCCTCTTCAGTATCACTTTGTGTAAGCATAATAGTTATTTCTTTTTCTGCCGCTTCGTAAGTATTTATATATGTTATTTCTTTTAACACTGCACGGTATGGAACACCAATGCGCCTGCGGTATCGATGTATCGTCGTTAATGATTTTTTGTGGCTGTTTAGGCCTTAGAACGCTATTGTGCTTCCATGTAGACGGTACTGCAATGAGTTGTACTTTATTTTGCTCTTTGGTCTGAATTATTTTAACCGGCATACTGAAATATAAAAATTAACTTTGCTGTAGTAATGAAACATACAAAATCCAAAACATTGAGATATAATTATAAGATTAGATCGACCAGGGGTCCGTGAGGTTGTAGTCTTTAACTTATTCCGAACAAAGTACGTACTTTAACATTATACGCAGAGGCGGGGAGAGGGGTAGGCGCAGTACCTACACCGCGCCGGTTACCAATATAATGAAATTAGGCGCGTATTTCAATATATTAGTTGAATACCTATATAGCTAGGTATGTAGCAAAACAAGTATTGTAACTACTACTTTATTAATTAAATAAAAGCCTATTTAGATTTCTCGTACTTATAACATCATATACCTACCTACTGAAAAAGATACAATAAACTTGATTAAAATCTTCTATGTTTTCATATTAGTGGTTGACGTATCTTACCAAGGAACCCAAATGTCTCAAATATCATAAAAAATCCTTTCAACGATATGACTTAAGGTTCTAATCGACGTAGTTGTTCAAACAGAAGAGCTAATAAATAATTGTATAGCACCGTTTTAAACTTATGAGTTCTAAAAAAGATATAATTATCACTATTGCCGCTAGCCTTGCATTTAAATTGATAACGCCATTATTGTTTACAAATATAACCTAAAAATCTTGATATACGAGTATCTTTTAATAATAATGTTTACTTAAATCATTGTTGTTTTCATACAATTAAATATCTAACAATTTTTGATTACCCATTTGGAAGGAATAAGTACAATTAGCAAAATTACAAAAAAAAAACTAATATTTTTGCTATATTTTTGGTTTCAATATTTCTTAAAACGCCTTATTTTAAAGGCGCTTGAAAATTGAGATTAAAAATAGTATACATATTAACAGAAAAAATACAACCGCAATAGTATTTCACTTAAATAATCGCTAAAGGTATAATAAATTGTAAGACTTACCGTTTTTGTTTATCAACTGCCATTACGTACACATCACACTTAGATAAAATACAGAAGGAATAGGTACATAAAACATTACAAAGACCAAAGATTTTATTTACACTACTCCAGCGTTTTTGCATCACTTTAAGTGACATAATGATACCATACTACATCTTTAACAGAACTTAAAGTAATAAATACCGTTTTTGCAACACTTTAAGCGATATAAAATAACATCTTATAAATAAAATAGAACCTCAGGCGATTAATATAGACTTTGCAACACTTCAAGTGATACAAAATAGCATATTATAACTATAATAGAACCTTTGTATGTAACTAAACTTTTGTCACACTGTAAGTGATATAAGACTGCATCTTAAAACTTTTATAGATCTTTTGGTAATAAACACAGTATTTGCAACACTTAAAGTAATAGAAAATAGCATCTTATTACTTTAATAGTATCTTGGGTAATGAATACGACTGTTTAACTCTTAACTATCGCCATTGGTAAGAAAATACCATATAGTAGCATTGTTATGCCACTTATTTATCACTGTTGCAGTTAATACGAGCAGCTGTAGAACTTACAAGTGCTAACACCGGTGCCTAATTCGGACTATAAGAGAGTTATAGCACGCTATATCGTTAATTTTTAGGCCGCGCTATTGCTATTGGTGTTTAATTGAACAAATAACCGACTGTTATAGCGCTTATTTTATCGCTAAATTGTTAGTTGGGTGTCCTATGGAGTCGGTATAAGTCGGAATAAGAAGGCATTGCGTCATCCATCACCCTACCCAATCTCGTGGGTGTAAAATTGTAGTTTGAAAGCGAACTAAAGGAGAATTCGTATTGGGTGCCTCTACGAAATACAATAAGGAAAATTTAATGTAAACCAACTATACTATTAAAGGCCAAATCTATGTTGTCAATACTGTGGGACATACAGCCTGCTATAAATATAATAATGTACTATTTTGCGTTGCAGATTCCTACTTAGTCTTCTCAGGCCTAAGATGTCCTGTCAGACCTGTCACTTATGATTAAAAATACATAACTTTACTGCATAGACCACACTCTAGACATATTTCATAAGATATTCATACCAATATTCAATATTTTATTTAAATGTCAAATTTATTAAATACTTGTCAAATATGAATTAAGTACAATGTCAAATAAATTATTAAAATATGAGGTCAAACTGTCGTTTAAGTGTTTTGTAAAATATTAAAACGTTTTTTTGTATTGAAAAGGAAATAGTTATCGAAATTATTTCAAGTAAAAATACAGCTTTGTAACAGTACATAATTTTCTAGAAGTTTAAACTATGAACTTCTCACATATTCACACACATCAAACATTTTTCGTAAATACATACATAGAAATAACCACCAATGCAAACAATTAAGGTAAAGAAAAAGATTTACATTAAACGATAATGGGATGAGATGGGGTGGGGTGGTGACATATTGTATTCTTTCTTTTTTTTTCATCTCATCCCATGGGTGTCGTAAAAACCGACTAAGGGACTATCCGTGAATATTATCTTTACGAAATAAAAAGAAGGAAGACCTAAAATTAAACGCTATACCAATCCGTCTGGCCAGCGTGGTATTAATAGGCCAAGTAGCCTTCCGTCACGGGAGGAGGCCTGTCCCTGCAGTGGGACATTAAAGGGCTGCTATGATGAACGAGCACTGTACCCACTAAACCGCAGAGGAGACTTGTTTATACCTACATAAATTGCTGAATAACTTGTTTATAATAAAACATGTCAAGTTAATTGAAATTAATATTAATGTGAGTAATTCTAAGAAATACATTTAACTGTACAAAGGTCATTAACATTTATTAAGTTTATCTATTGCATGAGTTTTTTATAACACACGTCAAAATGTAATTGTAAATAGTTTTTGTACTTCAACTCTAATAATCATGAATATATTAATTAATTTACTAGCGCATGATAAAAAGTTGTACACCCAGCAACTAATCAACCTAAACACTCACCCCCTTACTCATAAAAAAATTCTCAAATTTTAGTCAATTGATTAATTAGCCTAAGCTCTTACGTTGTTTGGTATAAGGTTGGTTTTCGTAATAACAAATCTCGCTAAACAGTGATTAAATTTAAGAGGCGTTTATAAGTAAGGGGGTCAATACCTTAATACGTTGAAATAAGACACAATTTCAAATGAAAATGTTTAACTTGATGTGTTGCTGTGTGTACATATAAGAATATTATAAACAGAGTGTGATTATAGTTGATGCATTTTATATTTAAGTGAATAAGTAATTATTATATCAGCACATAAGCTTGATGATGGAAAACTTTGTGAGTTAGGTATACTACATTATATTATTGTATTTATTTATACAATAACTTCGTTATGTACTATACATATACATACATGTATCTGAGATGTGCGATGTGTTCATTTCCTTCTTAAGTCTTTAATGAAGTGGTCGTTATTCGTTCATTGAAAATTGTAAAAACTAGAATACAAAACTATTGAAACACGTCTTGTATGTGACATTTTCCTTAAGTACCTCTTAAAACCATATTATTTTAACAAACTTCACATAATATCTACTAATACAGACCAGTGGCGAAGGGTGGATTTTTATAAAAGGGAAGCCGAAGATTCCGTGGACTTTTGTTCTACTTTATATTACTATTATTCTGTAGTTCATAGGTATTCGTGAGAAAATGTTTCGATTTTACCTAGTTGTCCCGAACTCATAAACTTAAAATACGAAAATGTTTCTCTGTTTGGAAGACTTCTTTGATCAATTAGATTAATTGTTTATATTGCTATATCCTAAATGATTCTACATACCTACTTACTTACTTTTAGAATCTGAGAATACTGTCTGTAAGCCACTTACTTATACGTATCGAAATGAGATAATTGTATTAAAATGTTTCGTAAATCCACAGCGCCGGCGTTTCTTATATTTATAATTCAATTTCGAGAATGATGTTTTATCGCACATCACATAATAGGATAGTCAATATAATATAACACTATTAACCTGTCCCTTATAACAACAAACTATTAAATTTGCTGAAAACAATACAAACAAGTACTTACAAAAATATTCCATAGGATCCCAACGCACTACGACAAAAATAAAGTCAACCAATGCACAACACATAATACACAATCATAAATAATTAAACATACAAATTTTACTACTTTAAACAAGAAAGCGAATTTTATAACCTATTTGCAGAAAATAAATACAAATATCTGTTTTTTCTTCAAATGGTCCTATCGTTTACCGATGATTCTGCCAAAGTCAAGACGCAAGCCGTATAAAAATATAAAAACAAATAAATATAATTAAAAACTAAAAATTCAGAAGAAAGGCTGATTTCTATCAGATTTAAATAATTGATAAAAACAAAGGAATGTCAATGGCAAATTAAGTACTTAACGTGAAATGAAATGAAACTTCGTTACAATTGGTCGGTCCACTGGTTGCAATAGTGCTTTCTCGCTCTCGCAATGTTGTAGTTGTATCTTTTATCCTTGTCATAAGCCGATGGCCACCGGCTTATATGGTACCTTAGATCGACGAATACAAAGTGTCACGTGACCGTACGATTTCCGTACAGTCTGTTGTACTGGATTCCTAATTTCGCGACCGGCTTACTGCGCTCCGCGCATGCGCGCTTTAAGTACTCTCTGACTGAACCATAACAAGTTGTTAGTTGACAACCTTTAATTACAAGATGGCGTTATGAGTACGTAAATAATTATATTGAAAATTATTATTACTGTAATTATTATTGCGATTTACGTAAGAGAATACTTTTTTGTTTTATATTATTTTGTATTGAGTGGATGTTGCGTCATTGATTTATAATTGATTAATAGACAATGCTAAGCGGTTTTTGCAAAGGTAAGCCGGTAGGAATCGAGTTATATGGACACTTCGCCACTAATACAGACATAAAATCAGTAACAAGTTTTTCTCACTATGGTATTTAAACATACTAAAACACACAGTGATCTCATCTACAAGTTCCATGTATAATTACCAAATATAATTAACGCTATTTGAGTACCATTAGCGCTACAACACACAGACCGACCTTGGGGTCTGTTTAGTACTAGATAATTAAACAACCGCGCCTACTGTTAACTAACGAATTGTGACATTACTAGGTAGAACACGGGACTTATGTTTTCCTCGAACGCTTTTTGGTAATAAAATATTCCTTACACATTCACACAATGCCATCTAGTCACAAACTAAGCAAATCTTCTATAATAAGTACAGTATAAACGTGCAGAAAAATTCAATGAAAACACACAAAAGTTTGCATTGAGCGGGGTTCTAACCTGGACCGTTTGAGTAGTAGGCATAGACTAAAACTACATACCATACTTTGGCATAGTTGCCACTTGCCACCGAGTCATCCATATTGTGTCTATTCCAAAATAAGTCGAAGAAAAAGAGGTTTTGTATTCTTTCGGTCTTTATTTATTAAATTTTATTTCGGCTGTTTTTATTTTATTTAGAACAAAGGCTCACCTGAACTACAAAGAAAGATATCGCTTCATCTATTTGTGTCATTTCATAAGTATTCAAACAATATAATAATATTATTTCTATAATAAGATCGAAGGACATCGATATCTACAATATCAGTAAATTGATATCGATATTGTAATTCATAAATTATAAGGTAATGGGGTCAACAACTGTATATCTATGTATAATAACTACGCAATAAATACGCTACTGCATTGACAGACTATACATGGTGTCACCACCCCAAACCATCCCTAGTCGCCCCGTCCTTAAGGCCAACTAAGGATTTTTTTTTTACTAATGTTATGTCTACGGAAACAAAACAACATATTAATGACATGTTTGGAACTAAGCAATTGGTTTCTCAAATTGTTAGAGATTTTGTCTTCAAAATAAAAGGTTCGAAAGGACTCTCACATTATTGACGACAAATTACCGTGTTTCTGACGCGTTTATTTATATCTATTCACCACTTATTTATAATTCTGGGCAGGTTAATTAATTACCAAGGGTATACAAATTTAGGGTTTATTATAAATGCCAGAAAAATATACCACAATTTAATCGTATAGCTTAAAATTCACAAACCAACGATAGACGAAATTGGTTTCACTATTACCTTTCATGTTTTCCAATAAAAACAATTTAACAAAACGTACACAAAATTAAACGCATTTTCAATTTCCATTTCGACACAGATTTCATATTACGTCACAGTTACTCTTATCTGAGTCTTTCAACCGTCACGAATGAATTCTCGTTTCTTGGCTATACAAGAAAAATGACATTCGCTTATCAAAACAGTTATCGTAGAAAACATTATACAAGTACGACATTATATATTTATTTCTTTAAAAGTCCTTCCTTTTACAATATGGCAAAGTAATTTTCTGTCAGTCATCCGTAGAAATATTTAAAATAAAATCAAATAAATGCAATAGAAAATAGGTATCAAATGTTTTACAGTAGAAGTTTACATTTTATATAACAGATATTACAAAAAAAAATTGTTTTACAATTTGAAAGATTATGGGAAGAGATATGCCAACTTTTAAATATTCCACTACTGGGACGGGCTTTCACCTTCGATTAAGGGAAAATAGGCATCCAGTCATTCTCTTTAGTCAGGCGGTAAATGGTATGTGTAGAGTGTTCCTTTTTTTAGCAATACTGTTATCACACGGATTACTTTACTATTGTGTTTGTTTACATATAAATATAAAATAGAGACCGAAACATGATAAATATAACATTTTTCTTTAGCGCGTATCAATTTTACATCAAATAATTTATTCAATTAATTACACGAAAATATCATACCTTCATAATTATTGTCGTCGTCATCGTTGGCTGTGCTGATCTGGCGGCACAGGTCCTCGTACTCGGCCCAGTATGCCGCGAGGGCAGTAGGGTCCGGCGCACGGGCTGGCAGAGGCAATGCCATTCGGACCTCCGGCGACTCCTATGAACAAAAATATAAAATAAATTTGGTAACAGGGTACCTACAAGTCGATTAAGATGTTGTAATCTATACTAATATTATAAAGAGGTAAAGTTTGTGTGTTTGTGACGTGGTAATCTCTGGATCTAATAAACTGATTTAAAAAATTATTTTGTGTTGAATAGTTCATTTATCGGTGAGTGTCGCTATAACGAATAAGAGTGGAGCAGTAATGAAATATGTTTAAAAAACGGACGTGTTTTTTTCGCCGCCCAACTAAGAGGGCACGGGCTAGCTAGTAGTTTATTATAAATAGTATTTGAGTACACCTAGAGTCGAGGAAAAAGCTCTTTCGACATTGCCCAAACGTTTTGGAGAAGGGTTATGTGGCAGTGTTTTGTCTTCTCTTGATGAGAACTATCAGCTTATTAGTGAGAAGAATTGATGGTGATTCGATCCGCAGGAAAATTATCATAATGTTTATAATGTTATTGAAAATATTATGTTTATTTAAATATATTCAATTATTTCGTCGTAATTCGTCCCTTTTATTATTCAAATGTTCACCGCACCTATTCCTATTCAATTTGAAGTTAACATAATCTTGTAGCGCTTACATCATCGCTTTGTATATTAAATTTTTATCTTTACGTATTAAAGTTAAGACGATAACATCATTATTGAAGTCACAATATGTTTTATAAGGCATTTTAATATCTTATTAGGAAAAACCAGAAATCGCTTTATGTTATTCTATGTTAAGCCTTTAGGCGGTAGGGTCGCTTTGTTTTCTGAATATTGTAAAGCATCTTCTTTAGACCATAACATCAAGTCTCGAAGAGAAGCTAATCAAGAGCGGTTTTCCAGTCGATCGCTTCAAGTATCCATCAAGTATGGTGGCAAAGCGATCAGCGAGGACAAATCTTAACCAAGATAATTACTTCTGAGGTCTACATATCATTGTTTTGAGCTGGTTTATATCATTTCTGTAAAAGCCCCAGCTACATAAGATGCGATTCAGCTAGAGTCAACTTTAAAAAAATGATTTGTTAAGTTGATTGATTTGTTTTGATCCTTTTTGACCTCTTAGCGTTCTTAGGCTTCGTCATATCTCCTTTATCTATTCGTCATAAAGGTTCTTTATTTAGCCAATTTCTTAACCTTGCCATTATAGCATGAAACCTACTTAAGCTCTGGTAAGCAATTCTAAGTACAACATAATCTCAATTACTATGAAATTGATGTCATAGGATATTTCGTTAATCTGCGACACAATGATAAACGTTTAAACAATGAGAACAATCCCGGAGATCACAGTATTTGGGTAAACAATGTTAATATTACGAACAGTGTGACGCTTTTGCGAAATACAACATTGGTCAATTGTTACAGAATTTTAGACAATGCTAACGTTGCAACAGAATGCGTACCGACCTAAAATTCTTATGAATTGGTTGCTGGAACTAGTTTCTAATTAATAATAATGACAATTGATTATACCTATAAATTACTTTGAAATACATTTTAGGTCATCTCCAGCTTAGAATATTTCACCCTCTACACTTTTTAATGAAGTCCTTAACCCTTTTACAGAGCCCCCAGCAGACACAATAGTAAAACACTGCACGTGTACCATATTTGGTACACTGCAATGAGAACGTGTAAATAAGGGATATTATGTACCTAGATAGAAGTGTTAGGTATGTAATCTTAGTTAAGACCGTTATAAGGTATTGGTATAGTACATGATGGCTCCGCGAAGGTCTCGTGTAAGATTCCTTCCCTATGCAAAACTTTGTGTACATTAACATGCATGTGTGCATCGTAAGTAAAGGAGTAATTGACAACTCAAAATGCGTCATTTGGAAAGTTCGGGTGATAGCTGACTTTGAAGTAAGAAAGGATATTAATTATACGTCGAGGAGTTAGAAAAAGTTTCTTCTAAAGAAAACTGACTGTTTGGATTTCTAAAGCTAGGCCATGCTTATACATATACTATGCTGCTATGAAATCCAAACAATTAATGAGAGTCCCTGATGCTAGATTACCAAATCCCAGATACGCTACGCAGCGCTTCTAGTCTGCAAGGGTTTTGCCGATTTAGAAGATGTATATGAATTGTTTTGCTTACTTTTACTGACTATATGATAACTAAAAGTTCATTTCCCCTTCAATTCTACTGTGAGTTCCTGAGCAGAACATTTAAAGATATGATGTGATGATACAATGTGAGAGGTAAGCTCGTAATAAAATTATAGCCATGTTTTTAGTATATTTAGAAGACCTATCATCTTAACAGCACATTAATGTGCCACTGCAGGGACGGTCCCCCTCCAGGGACGGAGGGATACTTGGCCTACTAATACCACGCTGGCCAGACGGATTGGTATAGGGTTTTATTTCAAGTTTTCCTTCTTTTTATTTCGTAAAGATAATATTCACGGATACTCCCTTAGTCGGTTTTTACGATACCCATGGGATGAGATGGGGTGGTGACATATTGTATTCTTACTCCGTCACCACACGGAGACCTATATGTACAGCATATCATGTGAATAGAGCTGATATGATAGTACTATGTAAACATACGAGCGATACCAACTTATCAGACCTCATAGTGGGACAACCGCGGACGTTGATAGTACTTTATCAAAGTACAAAACATGAAATTAGTATGCTAGTTTTATGTTTTACAATGTTAACAAACACATTTTCTTTTTTAAGCATAGTGCATTATGATATCAAAAATAGTCGTAAATTCAATTGTTAGTGCGTAAGCCTCATCGGTCTGAAAGCTCTGGTTTTAAAGTCGACTTTTAATTTACAAAGAATGAAACATGTAATGCTGTAAGTATACGAAAAGGTAGCATCTGCCACTAAAATTGTAATTAGATACCCAATAACAAAAACAATAAGGAAACAAGTTCAAGGGTATAGTGGTTATAATAGTCCACAAGCTTAGAATGTGGCATTTTGCGTACTTTATTTGGGCTTACTCTGATACAGCGAAAAATGGCTTTCAATACCAAACTGAATATTATCTTTACGAAATAAAAAGAAGGAAAACTTGAAATTAAACCCTATACCAATCCATCTGGCCCGCGTGGTATCAGTAGGCCAAGTGTCCCTCCATCACGGTAGGAGGCCCGTCCCTGCAGTGGCACATTAGTGGGCTGTTATGATGATACTAAACTGGTCAACCGCATTGTACAGGATAAACTTTGCAGTTTTACTTTTCTAGATATGACATTATCTCTACACCGAACAACGAGAAAGGGTACTGACTTTTGTCTGTCCTGTTCTTCCCTAACACCCCATTAATGGCCCAGTGCGGGGACAGGCTCCTGAAATGATGGATGGAGATTTGGCATAGCGTACCACGCTGGTTAGATGGATTAGTATAAGATTTTATGTCCAGTTATCCATTTATTTTCGAAATATTCTCTAATTGACTTTTATGAGTCCTTCACCATGGAGGACAGTCTATCCTGTCCACAGAGAAATTATTACTATGTAAAACTTTATCGAGGTGTGTCATTTATTTCCCGCCAAACAACAATATTTATCATAACTAAAATATGGTATCTGTCACACCCATGACAATCTCATCGGTCATTATCTGTGACGTTGGCTATTTGCATCTATCTGATAAGGCAAGGTCGGACATATTGTAAGCGAAAAGAGTCTATTGAATTCATAAATATTATATTATGTACCGTGTATTGAAGAAACGAGAGATTTCTAGGCATGATAAGGTAGGATTTCAGTCCCTGTGATGACAGACTAAGAATAAAAACATAATCTTGCCGCCCCACATCTGACACAAAAAGATACCAACCGAGTTGGCCTGCTTTGTTTTTTATATTTTTTTTTTTACAAATATTCATTTGACGAACACAATATTTATATTACATATATTATTTCACGTGGGAACATTAAACAATTAGTAAAATACGCACATAGATCATTAGGCAAAAATGGCCATTTACCTATAACGAGATCAAATTACAATCAAACTAACTTTTTTCTCAAATTATTTTTAATAACCTTGTAATAACTATAGCAATTATATATTATTTAACTTGTGTTTTTTGTTATCCGTTATTACCAACCAAAACTATTATATAATAGAGAATATAATTATACATCAAATGTTCATATTATACAGGTGTGCATGAGAATTGCGCATAATAACTTAGCAGTAATACTATGACAAAAAACAGATGTTTTCTTTTTTCATGGTTTTTAAGCTTTATTTTAGTAAAGGATCAACCATTCGTAAAATAAAAAAACATTAGTCATCCTTATAATCTTGTACTCGTTACAATAGGTTTTATAACAAAAATAAATAAAATAAAATTGTCATACTCGTATATCCTAAACGTATTTATAATAATTTTCAATGATTTTTTATTCCCGTTTACTAAAGTTATGTTCTACCTTGTGTTAAAATTAAAACTCCATTCTACATTCTGTATCTATACTATTCATATAAAAGTACCAATGATCGTACCTACGTATTGTCCCCGCCTAAACTTTAAATAAGATTACGAAAGCATTATGAATGTTTCCTCTGCGCCTACGTGTAAGCGTCAAAGACAGAAGCGTCTGCATCCTGTGTTGTTTCCGGAGCACCCACGGCGGTGTCATTGTAGGGATTACACAGGGACGTAATTAGGATAATGAAAAAAAAATATAGATAATAAAGATTGAATAGGAAGATATTAATGCCGTTTTGGTGACGTAAAAGCTAAAAAGAATTCTAAATTATAAGAAAAAAAGGGAAAATTTCAAGTAGTAGTATGAAACAACAAGGAGTTTAAGCTTCCTCATGCTAATGATGTACACATCAAATAATATAAATTAAAAACGTAAATTTTCATACAATCTGTTAAGCAATTTTAAGAAAAATTTAAATAAATTTAAATTAAACTTGTTTGACATCCATTTAAACATAATCGTAAAAATATGTAAACAGCGTATATCAATATTTAACTAACAATTCGAAGAACATTGATTTATAAAATCAACAAGAGTCGTCCGTCCCTTCCGTGTAGGTTATAAACAAAAGCCAGTCCCTTTCGCGTATTTTACATACGCGAAACAAAAACAAAGGAAAGGAAAACTTGAAATAAAACTCTATATCGCACCTTCTGTTCAGGGTGGTATTAATTAGTAGGTTAAGTTTCCCCTTGCTACTGAAGAGCGCCCATTACTGCAGTTATTATAGTAAAATCTGTTCATAGTTCACAAAAATAATTTGATAATAATAAAAAATCGTGTTTTAAATGCTTGTGACCAAATATGATTGAATCAGCATCATAAGAACTCACAATTTTGTACATAATAACACTTATTCTTGCCTCATCACTAGCTAAAAATGAACCTCTGAAACGCGCCATTAGCTAAATTATGTTCAACCTAGACCACATTATGGTCTATCTGCTAACTTTTGTAATCAAGTCTGCATATAAATCATTAATGTCACAACATTAAGGAAAAATATTTATAAAATGAGGAAAACTAAGTTATTTGCAAAATTGTAATGAATGCAACACCTAAAAACATATCGTTTATATTTTTTAAACATCCATTTTAACATTACAGTGACGAATGGAGGTTGAAACTTGAAAGAGGTGACGTAAAACCTTATGCAGTTGAATAATCCATTAAAATCTCATTTAGAGACAACATTAATTTTATTAAGTATCTTTTTTATTGGAACAAAGACAAATTCTCTGGCATCTGAGGAGTTTCCGGAGAATACAACGTCAGTTACTTTGCTAGAATGAATCACTAAAATGTTTTTCGACATCGTTCTTTTGAATTTTGTAACCACTATCAATATTAAAAAGAAATTGTCAGAATAATGTTTACCGTTTACATAAGAATATTCTAACTAAATTTATAATTATATATTAATCGATTATTAAGTTGTTAGTAGCGATGATGTTTGCCCAAATTGTTATCGAGTACATCAGGTTTAAGTCTTAGTGACTTTAAAAGAAATAACCATGTATTCACGTGTGATGTGGTACAACTTACAAGTACACTATAAATAAATACATTGGTTTACGTATCTTAATTGGAGGAGGCCTATGTCCAGCAGTGGACGTCGATTGGCTGATATGATGATGACGTATCTTAAAACTTGTTGACAATGAAAATGACTTTGTATTTAAATAAATAGCCAAAATAGGAACTGAGCTGGTTTATTAACTGTATTAAATATACGTCAGAAAAGTGTAAGTTCTACACGAACAAGTTTATTTTATCAAGTGAACAATCATAATTTATAATTAATAATAAACTGTATAAGATTGAAATATTTGTAGGAAGCCTATTGCAAGGAGTGGAAGTTTTTAGCTGATATATTAACACAAAAGTTGCGTCTGAATTTTTTTGTGCATTCACTCTATAATATTTTATTCCACGATTTAAATTACTATTATTATAATATTATTCGACAATACTTTATTATTTTAAATTATATTATAATAAGACTATTTATATAACAAAAAAAATTGACCGTGAACCATGAAAAAAAACTAACTACGTGATATAAAAAGTCACATTGTAATCATAACGATTACGGTGCACCAAGTAGGGCCCTGTGCGACTGCGTGTCTGACAAACATCATAATAGTTGGGCCACACCTGTACAACATTAAATAAATATAAACTAGTTATATATACTTATAATATAAGTATCTAACAGTTATCTTTTAAGTATGTAAAATATTGTTTTTTTATTCGCAAAATTAGACCTTCAAGTTGTAATTTGCATATTTTGAATGATATTTCTTGGAATTATCGTAAGTTACAATATTACTATAATGGTAACAGCAACAAATCAAGTTATATGTATTCATTCAAAAATGTGTTTTATTGCGAGGAAATAAGGCAAACGGGTGTCTAGGTTTATGTCTTGTTTATACAAATTGAGGATAAATATTTCTAAACCTTTTGAATGAAATATTTCAATATTACTGTTGACGACAACTTTTACAACATAATATCTACAAACTTGTATGTATTTTCTTTAACTATTTTATTTATTTTTTATTAATAATATGTAAAAAATACACAAGTTAATACAATCGGCATAGTAGTAATTTGAAAACAACTCAGGATTATATGCTATAGGCACCTACTAATATTATTATCACCTTTATCTGATTCCAGAGACTACGAAGATCATTCTGTTAAACCTACCATGAATGTTGTCATTTAAAAAAAGAACATTGTCTATTCTTATATCAAGGAAGGTTAAAATATATATTCCTTTTGTAACGGAGTGAAACATTAAAAAGGAATATTATTTTGTTTTTTATTTCAATAAACAGATGCCTATTTAAAAAAAAACTAGTTTCTGTATATCCCGTATTACATACGCAGCTGCAATATTATGACGAGTTGCGCGGACATCTTTACTAGTTTTTATGTACTAAATGATCTCATAGCTGCATGTAGCACGTGCTGTGACCATCATAGGTTTATGTTAATAGTAATACGCCTACTTATGTAGCAGCCTCCTTGGACTAATTGGGTCTTAAGCTCACCTGGAAATATTTTCTAAGGATTTTTTGCTGTGTTCTTCTTTATTTATTAAGGCAGTTTTTCTCCGTGTAGAGACTTAGTAAGAAGGAGTGGTGCAACCTTGGGGAGGTCTTTGTGCAGCAGTGAACCGCTCATGCTGCGACAGAGAAAGAGAGATGAGGAGACAATGGGAGACTTTGGTATAACAAAACATGGATTCTAACCTTAACACTTTATAAATAAGTGCAACCCCAATATATAAAACATAAATTTAAAGTTAAAACGAAAATAAAATGTGTATTAAAGGCGTATCACGTAAAAGCGAGACATCATGCGCTTTCTATTTTGCAACAATTTTGCGAAACTAATTCTAGGAATGTTCGACTGAGACAACAGATGTACTAAATGGTTTTAATATACCTAGAAATACAAAATTTATTGCTATGTAAAAGAGACAATAGTTGTATGTTTTTCCTGTGAGTAGCAAACATGCTTTAGAACAATGTTTTACTGTTGAGAGAGTCATAACAGCCCATTAATGTTCTACTGCAGGGACGGGCCTCCTCCTGTGACGGAGAGATACTTGGCCAACTAATACCACGCTGGCCAGACGGATTGGCATAGGGTTTAATTTGAAGTTTTCCTTCTTTATATTTCATTAAGATAATATTCACGAATAGTCGGTTTTTACGACACCCATGGGATGAGATGGGGTGGTGACATATTGTATTCTTACTCCGTCACCACACGGATTGAAAGACTATGAGTAGTGTTTTTTTATCTTGTTTTTATTTTTTTATTTCAATAAATATTCTTTTCCTTTATTAGGCTTTCAAGAATGTATTAGGCTTAAAATGGGGTGGTAAGTAACGTTATGCATTTTTACTTTGTCACCAAAAGGAACAATGTTATTATAGCGAAGAGTATTAATTGTTTCTGTTTATCTTATTTGTGTAGGTATGTATGTATCTAAAGCCCAATCGAATATGTAAATGTAAATATTTAACCAAATTCTTTGTAACATAACTAAGAGAAAGTTCCTTAACCTTTAAGTTTCTTTTGTAAAGGATGTATTATTTAAATTATTATAAAGAAATACGGTCAGTTCAGGAATGTCTGATGTCATCGGCGCTTTAGTGACTAAGTGCTAAAAGCTACAAGTTACCGACTTTATTTCTGAACTGCAGTTTATGATTGGTATGTTTTATTTTTAATTGCATTCCCATTTTTGTCAATGTAATTTAGTTGTCAATTTATTTAACGTCATGTATGAGTCGTGGTGACGAAAGATAATTTGTTTATAAAGTAGGCCGAAAACTTGGCTTTGTTTGTTATTATTCATTTTAAAGATTAAGATTCGATTTTTACAAAGATTTGTATTTAAATTGCCTTACCGACTCGTAGTCACACCAAGCTTGTCACACCAGTGTGACAAACAGTAATTGTTTCTTGTTTGTCACACTACTGATTTTGACACACCATTTAATGTATTTATTTCTAAACTAGTGATGTCCAAGTCACAGTAACGAGTAATTCACGTAATTTTCTATTATTTCTTAATTATATTCGTTTTAATGTACTCTTAGCGACGACTCTAAAATAGTGTGGTTATTGGCATTTGATATAGTTTGTTTGGTGGCACAAGTCTTAGTGTCAAATATGACATATTATGGCGTTTGGCGCGAAATGACGCGAGATCAACTTCAAGCGGCCCAAATAAGATTACGCGTACTCTACTATAATATCCTTATCACACAATATCTACAAGCTCTCCATCATCACAATCTTAGTAAAGTAAACGAGTTCTGCTCTAAATAGCATCACATACTTGCGACACGAGCTTAAATTGTGCAGCAAAATGTCGCTCTTGTAGAGATAACACTCTCATAGTTTGTACTGAGGACGCAATTGTAAGTTATGATGAGTTGATAGTAGATAACATGTTGTACCCTTTTTATTTCATAACTTTGACTTATGTTTTTTTATTGTGTTTGAAGTAATTGTGGCAATGGTAATTGTTTCTGTGTTTGCTTTGGAGGTTAAAAGAAAGTGTGTTTAGTGATGTGATTGGTCAACATTAAGAGCTCTACTTATAGAATTTTTTTTTAAATTGTCATACCCACTAAAGCCTTATTTACACATCGACAAGTACAGTAGCGAGTTAAGTAGTAAGTTGTGTATTAAGTTGATTTAAATAGATCTCCATCCTATTTTTTGGCGAGTTAAGTTGGCGAAACGCGAGAGAGGGGGCTACTTCGTACTTAAGGGTAATGAACTTGTTAAAAGAATGTGTTGAAGTATAACTAATGTTTGCGTGGTTCTGGCAGGACGACGTAGACGTAAGAGGACTGGGAAACCTAGACTCTGTTATGATCGATGGTCAACAATACATTTGAAGAACTACAGTAGCTACGGTTTATACATTTTATTAAACTTACTCTGGAACAAAACACGTGAATTACCCTTAAGCCCGATTTACACATCGACAAGGAAATTTAATCACACATAACAGATATACAATATGCATTATTTACCCGCCACTACATAGACAGCCTAACAGTAATAATAATATGATGTAATAAATAAAACAGTAATTTAATTGTCACTCCATATTGTATAACATACTAATTAGAAGTAACGAAAGCGAACGCTATAATAATATTAATTAAATAAATTGTCTATGAATAACCT
This sequence comes from Schrankia costaestrigalis, assembly GCA_905475405.1. Taxonomy (NCBI): domain Eukaryota; kingdom Metazoa; phylum Arthropoda; class Insecta; order Lepidoptera; family Erebidae; genus Schrankia; species Schrankia costaestrigalis. The sequence continues at coordinate 2,062,359 of FR997827.1, forward strand.
GGAAACATTCACTTTGCACATTTCATCATAGGAAATAATTAGTTGTGTTTAGTCTGTGTAAAAATGTTCGTGTTTTTATGTAATTGTTAGATAAATAAAACTCATAATTATAAATAGATACACGTTTTTATTTAAACGTGGGAACACATGCTTTGTTGACTTTTTCCTGTTGCATTGCAGTACAGGCTTCCTCCAGGACGTAGGGATACAAGGACTAGAGGACTACTACTAATACATTCAACAATATACACAAAGGACGTTACCCATTTTTTTTTAAACAATGTTTTTGGTTTTGTAAGCCATCTTGAAACAGAACCAAACTAATTTACAAAATAAAGTCAATAAACAATCTCCTTTTAATTATTTAAGACAAAGATCTTAATGTAAGTAAAATCAGGTAAAAACATTAAAATGAAAATGCTCATATAAATGTAAGTATCTTCATTGAATACAATGTGTGGGTCACTTGGTTATGTCCTTGCTTTGCAGTGAATGTTATCGCAATAAAAACCATTCAACCATCTTCATTTTTATACGAAATTTCACAACACTAAAGGGTAAGTGTAACAGAGAAAGTATTTTCAATTTTATAATGTTAAATTAAATTTTGCCGCAGTATCGCCGGAGTCAATAATATTGCTCACACATTCACACTACCCCACAGTCTCAAAATAAGCAGAGCTTGTACTATGGTTACTAGACAACGGATAAACATCCATAAATAAATACGTTTTTGCCCTAGAATTACTTTCAGATTTTAATGGTCATAACAGCTCATGTATCCTTATTAATATAGATGGCAAACTTGGCCTATAGATACTGTAATGATAATTTTATTTAAAGGTCTATTAATATTTCCCCACTAAATATGAGAGGAAAGAAATAACATATGAAAGCCTACTTAAAGAAGAAGACTGGAGACTGGCTGGCCAGGTTTTCATAATAATCATACTGTAACATTAATTAGCTAAAGTAATGTGAGCCATCAAATATCTGCGCATTGCCAAAGAGATCGTATAAACTTCAATAATGTTAATTAATTTATTACGACATCAAATAAAGATGATTTCCAACATGGCGGCTATTTTACACCGACTTGTGGCAATTAAAACTGAAATTAATCGAAATTAACAACACTTTTATGTTAATTATATTTTAAGTAACAGATTGCGTAATATACTTACTGCGATCTTAAGAAAGATAATATAGTGCATTATGTATGTGTTTTAGTTGAAGTATGACTCATTATAGTCGTTGCTACAGGATTATTGTAGGAAACCTAAGTCTTAGGGGTCTAGAGGGTTAGAGGTAAAATTATTTAAAAAGAGTTTGTCAATTCGAAAAACAATTCTAAATTAATTCTTTAAAGTTCTAATTTTATAAAGTGATTTTAGTAAAAGAAAAAAAAAACGTTTAGAACTCATTTTGGACAAGTTAAACATAGTATTCGAAAACTTTTATCACATAGACAAACTTAGAATAAAGGTACTGAAATAATTAACATACGCGAGGATAAAAAAAAAGTTAACATTCTAATCAAATAGCAATATTGACTTATACAAAAAAATACAGTATTTTCTTTTGTTATGCTTGAATTAACAGTTATCCTTTAACAATAAGGATTAGGTTAAATCGCACATCGCAATATGCTAATAAAGTCGGCATAGTAACACACATTCTTAAGACATTTCTCAAAGAAAGTAAATTAGCTGCCAAACCAATATCCATTCATGAATAATCAAACACTTGTGTAGCACGCAATGTACAACACGCGTCATAAGGATGTCGTACACTTATTTGTAAGTAATTTTCACTGTTTTTCTATCATGGTGAAGAATTAAGTCTGTCAACTACTTGATTGTGAAAGTATTTTGGAAAATTTATTAAGGCGGATGAACCATTCCAGTTGGTTATCGACTAAAAATCTTCGTAGACGCATTAGCATATCAAGTTTGTCTTTGTTATATGGAGTACATGGCCAAGATTGTGAAGTGAAAAAGACTTAGAGGTGCTACGACACCTAAAATAAATAGCTGCACAGTACCATTTTACGTGGTAAATTGTTAACAAATGCATTAACAAACGGATGTGACGAATATGTATAACTTATGTCACTACCAAACCTTACAGAAGTAAATTAATAAATTAAGGGTGGGGCCACACACGGGCCACCAGCCATAGCCATTTATTTTCCCCGTAAGCAACTGTGCAACTGAGAGAGCCAAGGACAGAGTTGTGTTGGCTCTCTTATCAAAATAATTTCTAATTTATTGGCATTTACCTAAGTACGATGGATTGATTTTTAATCGTTGGCCTATAAACAATTGCCCTAGGATACAAATCTAACTAGCAATATTATTTGTACCTATAATAGACTTAATATAATTTTAACGATGATGATCTGTATAATTAGTGTATCAGTCAATCAGTAATTCTAGTAAGTACGATAACTTTGTTATAACACAAGATAAAAATGTATCTAAATCAAATTGAATAAAATACCCGTGACTGTTAAAACAAAGAATCGATTTGTGCAATATTCGATACAATGGTAATAGTTATAGACAATCGAGAACGCAATCGATTACGGATATTTGAACAGTTACAATGGAACTTTGTATGTTACTTATCTTAATGTAATTGTAGAATGGAAGCGGGGTACGCTAATACTTAAATTATAAACTTCCGATTACGTGATCGTTTTAATCCTAGTCTGTGTTAAGAAATACTCTAAATACAATCAATGAGCATGTCAATTCTCGTACCTTAAAATCGTTAAAAATTCGCTTAAGTTAACTTTTAGTTGTCAAATTGTCACACAATACTGTAAGACAATTTGACTACTAAAAGTTAACCTAACCGAATTTTTAACGATTTTAAGAAACGAGAATTGACATGCTGGAAGACAACGATACACAATCCTGCTTAAATAAGATGATTTATATGCCTTTGGCATTAAGTCCGCCTTTGTGCATCATGTATATGAAGTTTTAAATAAAATAAAATAAAAATAAATGATTAAATTACATTTAAGCAACGCTAGCTCATAACATAAGGCAATAGTTTATCTTTGAAGTTTCCCCAAGGGAGGATGTAAATATGAATTAAATACACAAAATCGCAGCGTAGACTAAACTGTAGGCTTTTGAATAAAACGCTATTTACAGCACATTGTTATAATATAATTATCTATGTATTATGACACCATGCTTAAGCTTCTATAGCTAATTTGGGACTAAATAAGATGTTTACGTTATGGACAATTACGTATTCTAGACATAGCCTTATAATCGAATAAAAAAAACCAATAAGCACAAATACGCAATAGAGAAAACTTTACCATTGAAAGTAAGACGTAGATTTAAGATTAATTACCTGTTGAGATCAACACAATGATAATGGCAAAGCCTTTTAGACAAGTGTGCCAACGTAACAGAAGTAATTATCTGACAAAGGGCTAAGTCTTAATAGTTATGAAATTTAAATAGACGGTTGTCGCACTCTATTTGCCGAAGAACAATTGTATGAAGCAAGAAGCGTGCTCAATCGCTCCGGCAAACGATAACGTGTTATCGTATCGACTATACAAGGTTAGGGAATTGCATTAGCTAACTTCTTTGACACATGGTTGGATGATGGAGGATTTTTAGATATCTAGAACTACTTTTGGTAAATAGTTCTCCAAATTATAATGACTTATAAAGAACTATTTAAACAAATCTTACTAGGGATGTGTCAATTAAAATCATGTAACTACCCACATTAGATACATTCAGTCAATGCCAAAACATGTTTGTACAACAACATTTTCAGTTTGCCTAAAAGATAGTGAGTAGAAAACATTAATGCCTATAAAAACTAGATTATCGGACTTGGGATTAATTACGGCATAAGACACTGAACTACATTTCAAGGTTTTGGAAACCTCTTTGCAATCTGTCCTTGGATTCTGTTCAAGCCATCAAATAATTAGGTACATTTAGGATCCATTACAAACTCCTTACAATCACGATAAGCAAAAATAAAATGTGATATTACATACTTTATTCAAAAACACAGCTGTATTTAATTTATATCAAATACAAAGTACGTACAGTACATAAAAATATAATGAACAGTCAATTGGCGTGGAAATTACAAACAAGTATGAAACGCATATAAGAATTATCCAAGATAACGGCTCTTGATTGATTTACTACTGATAAGGTGCCTTTCATACGTTGATATCACTTTATCATACTCAATAGACATAATAATGGTACTTTATTTCATTAAATCGCACACGTGCGATTCTGTGAGCCACTTGAAGTCATTTGGGTTATGCGTCACTTCTTTACAAGAGGCAGAATAATAATTGTGAGTGTCGGAATACTACAAACAGAATATTAAGTGTCGGAATACAAAATCGAATAATGAGTGTCGGAATACAAAATAGAATAATGCGTTTCGGAATACACCAGACAGAACAGTGAGAGTCGGACTAAAACACGATGACTGTTTAAAATATCCTCAATTAATCTCCTGGTGACTAATAACATCACCTTCATCAGATCTTTTAAGCAAGAGGCCATTTGTGTTGGTAGCAGCGCTGAGCTTTAATCCATCTCCAAGCAGTAGTGTGCAAATGTTTCAGTATTAAGTAAGGTGGAAGGGTATAGTAGCTTGTTAAAATGAAAGCGCTTTGAGATCTTCATGTCTCAGGGTAAGATAAATCTGAAGACCATCGCAGTATATAGAAACTTTAAGTTTTAGCTATATTTATAAAGCATCATGTTCTTTTGCATCAGGGATGGACAAGCGCTGAACTTACCAGTAAACTGTTAATTAATTTCCTTGTTTCTTATTCTCAGATTTTAAAAGTTCGTGGAGTCATTTAGGATATAGCGACATAAACAAATTTATCTAATTCATCAATAGTTTTTGTCTGTCACGTCAGCATAAAAAAACAGCATTAAACTAATTTTGCGTGTAATACGAATAATGATCAATAATGAACATACCACATAATTTAAAAGCAATTTGTTCGAAGGTGCGTGACCGTGCGGCGCGGTATAATTTGTATATCAAATACTAAATAGTATTGACTAGCTAAACCCGCAACTACCTACATTTGCGTAGTGGTATAATTGACCATTGAGGAAGACCCCTGTTTTGTAAGCAAGTGGACTAACTTAGAGGTCAAGCTGTATCTCAAAAACACAAAATATGTGATCTTGAGATATGATATATGTAAAATACATCAAAATATGTGTTAAAGAAGCAGCTGTTGATTAAGGCCATGAATCCATTTGGTATTTTTTAAGTTTTCGCGTAACATACAGACATTAAGTCTACATAAACTCTACCCTTGTTCCAATGTATGCCGTGTTTACTGAGTGCGAGGATTCTTATATAAAACCATTAATTACGCTAACGTGGTGTAAGTAGGTCTTATTTCTCTTCATAATTACAAATTCCAGCATTGTGCACTGTTTTACGAAAAAAAAATCGCGCACGTAATCGTAATCTATATTTAGAGTCGTCCAAAACCAGGGAGATAACTAATAATGTCAGTATTAATTCAATTAAGTAGTTCTCAATCAGAGGCAATTAATTGTTTGCGTGCTTATATTCAAACCGATACACAATTAATCACTACTAATTGTTTTACTATCATATCTTTTTGAAATTAAGTATTACTAAGACGGTAAATTGAGTGTTTTAAATGTATGAATGAAATTGAAATGAGTACCGAAGTAATGCACAGAAGATGAGCGGTTATGGTAATAAAAGTGAAACAGTTGCTACGGTGGGAAATGATTGCAGATAATTTACAGAAAGTTAACTTTTTATACTGAAAAGAAATTGTGAATTTGATTTAGATAAAGTATTTTGATTGAGCTGATTTGATTCTAAGTCTTGCTTTCGCTAATTTGTGTCTAACTGAAAGAAGCCTATTCTGGCTGGGATAATAATTTAGTTGAGGACTCTTTTTGCTAAAAAAAATAAGTCATCAACTTGTATTTTTCCTAAAGACGAAGACGTACGTATTAACTAAACGTTCTGGTAAAGGCGTTTTTTCCTTAGGTGTCGTAAAAATCGACTTCAGGAGATTTAATTAATTATTTTATTTGGGTCTATTTTATTTGGTATAATTTAGTTTGAGGCAAGTGTCTCTTCTTTTTTCGAAGTTTAACACGTTCAATGCGAAGCTCAAAAACACAGGTTTTCAACTGGTGCGGTACAAGACGATTCTGCCATGTACTGTTAATTTTTCTAGTGCGGTACATGGCTAATATGTCCGGTACTCACTTTTTTTTTAAACTTGTTTTTCTCATTGAATTTTAAAAAATCTGGCAATTCCTTACCTTTTGCCGATAACTAAGACCTTGAACTATATCCATTTCTCTTGGTTGTAGAATTGGACAAGTAATTTGTTAGTTATAGATACAAACGTTTTACCGGACTTATATGTCATGTACCGCACCTGAGGGTCGGGAAATTTACAAAAAGTCGATAAACAGTAGTGATGTCAATAAGAAAACAAAGTAGTATATCGAAATTATTTTTATTTGTATGTACATACAGGTAAAATAAATTAAGTCACAATATTTTTGTGTGCTTTTTTATTGAAACAAGTCAGAAAAAAACTTATACTCCACACGAATCAATTTAACTTTTTGAACTTTTAACTTTTCTTTTACTGTTATCAATTTATCTTTTGATTTTAATTTCTTTAGCCTAATGTACTAGAATTATCTTTCTTATTTTCTTCAAAAACACATGCATTATGAATTTAACTTTATATTTATTGCGTAAGTAAAAGTTAATATCGACAAACGTGTAATTATAAACAAGCTCAGATTGTCACTAATGCTTTCTGCCCTTTCCGCCAGTGCGGTACCGGGCATGTACATACAGGACGTATTCGTCCGGTAACGCACTGAAAGCAAATTTTTTTCGTTCTGTGCGTACAAGTCAAATATGACATGTATCTTTTTTTTGTAATAGTGAGACCATCTTAAAATAAGAAACAATAATATATATTTGACTCTTTTCTAATGACAGAATATCGTACCTAAATTGACGCCGCACGAGCGAGAAAACCTAGTTTTTGGCGTCCGCACCGCGGTAAAGTCTACTACCGGCCATATATGTCCGGTACCGCACTTAACGTGTTAAATCAGAATAGCTTAGTCGGCTAGTACCGACACTCATGGGATGGTATGGTGGACCGAAATACCTATATATATTATTTCTGTTAAGTGTGTTATTGTGTATATTTATTGTGACCCTTTAGACTTAGAACCCCTTACTCATAAACACATCTTAAATTTAATCACTGTTTAGCGAGATTTTTATTAGTAAACCAACCTTATACCAAACAAATCCGTAAGAATTTAAGCTTATCAATTGACTAAAATTTAAGAGGTGTTTATGAGTAAGGGGTTGAAAGTGTAACATTAAATAATTGTAAACATTGAATAAGTTTTATTTTAAAATTACATTTAAGAATCGATTTATAGAAAAATTTAAAAGTAAAGGTCAGCTGATGACCTTTTAAAAAGCGAAAACAAACAGAACAGATGCTGTACTACAAATAACAGGATAGAAGTAACGGTTTTTTTTAAAGTCAGCTGCAAAAAACGTTGATACATATTCAATTACATATTTTCGTATTGATGGTTATAGCGCCGATTACACTAGACTACATGTAGTCTCCTACTTAAGGACGTCCTAACTTTTTAGTGTTAGGACGTTCTGTTTACACTGTCCTATATGTGATTACACTAGACTACATGTAGTCTCCTACATGATGTAGTTGACTACATGTAGTCTAGTGTAATCGGCGCTTATGTTTCACAAATATAAAGAACAGTGTCGAATGCAGTCTGAGATACCTACAAAGTGTTAAGTTCTGTAGGTTATGCATTTAGAAATGCGAATGAAGTAGAAGAAACTACACGACATGAAATGCTTAAATTTTTAGATACATACTTACCCCCTTACTCATTAACGCCTCTTAAATTTAATCACTGTTTAGCGAGATTTTTATCAGTAAATTCAACCTTATACCTAACAAAACCGTAAGATTTTAAGTTAATCAATTGACCAAAATTTAAGAGGTGTTTATGAGTAAGGGGGATAGATAGTTACCTAGACGTTTAGCTTTATAAAGAAAAGTAAAGAAACATGACATTATATTTTAATTCAAACAAAAGAATTTGAATATATTATTATGTAGGCAAATAACAGATTATATAATACGACAAGAGCACATACCTAGATAAGATAAGAGTATTGTCTGAAAATCTTAATCCTCTACATTACGATTTTGCTTACATAAATCTTTGGCCTACCGTGTACAGATACGACCGCTTGACCTTCGATTGTATAGGATTCGTGCTTTCCTGGTCACAATATTAGTTCTTTTCACGACTCTCTGTGATGTTTAGGGTTCAATTACAGGTCAATGCAAATCCTTTTGGGCATGAATATGAATGTGTTTTGTAGGTAAAGAAAAAAAAAATTACCCATAATGAAATCCTGTGTATTGTTGAGTACCTATTCATAGAAAAATGAACAATTTTAGGTCAGATGCGTGAAATTGTCAAGCGTAGTGTGAATGTGTCAAAACAAGAATAAAATATAGGCTTTGTCTGCATCTACCGTAACCTTAAAAACACGCTTGAATAAAAATCATAGAATTAGGGATTATTCTCTGAATCCCAGGGACCAATATATACAAAGGACGTTCAGGTACGATATTATTTATGATTTAGGAACACACATTATTGGCAGTTATAACAAAACTAACAAAGTCTCTCATTTGATTTTATATTCTACATTTAAAGTACACTATCCTATAATCAATAAATATGTAAAATAATCTATTTTCTATTGAGTCTTTGTTATTAAACAGTTGCGATAGTACCTACTTCGTTAAGTACTATTATAATTTATTTCAAGAATGTTTAGCTATTTATCTTTACACGATAATATCACCTGATTGAGTAACTATAATATACACTGATAACTCTACTGCAAGCATGTTTGTTTTAAAATGCTTTACTTTTGGAGACCTATGTCGCGTGGTTAAACAGTTGTTACGCAGTGTTCCAGAGTTCAATTCCAGCTCAATATTTTTATTCACAAACATCATGTTCTATGCATAAAACGTATTTTAAAACCTGTAAGGTCACATGTGAGCCAGGATCAACAGCAAGCTTAACAATAAGTACGAGAAGTTGTAAAACTCCATGTTCTGTCAATGTGGAAGACTTGAATACAAATAGGTTACATCGACGGGCAATAAGAAGGCACCCCGGAGTTGTTTATTTTAAACAATAACACAGATTGAATACTTAACGTAATAATAGTATCAATACAGGTGTTACCTATGCATGCAATACGATTTATTATTGTCGTAGGTAATTAGCGTATGAATCATGAAAAAAGACACTAACCAATTTCAACATGTGATCCGAAGTAAGAGCCGCTCAAGCGTTAATGGCTGTACATACGAAAGCTTAATAAAACAGTTCTAATTGAACCATCAAGCGTCCACAGCACACACACTCACTTTTACCAAACTAATTATTGCCGGGGACCATTCGAAATGCAAGACGAGAGTTTGTTTTTATGTTCCGCCACGCGTCGGGCTCGGTCAGGTAGCTGTTTACAACTATCGATACACTTGTTCACAACACCATGCAATTCGTTATTCGTAAATAATAAAACAATTCGTTTATTTTTATTGTTATCAACTTTTTAAATCACTTCGGAAATAATAAAAGACTTTTTTTAAAGAGTACGGAACGCGACAGGCGATAGCGTCGGCAGTTCGCGCGGCACTGGCAAGAAATCGAGAATGAATTTGAATCGAGTCGGTTCGGTTCATATCTTGCTTCTCGCTCTGACACAGGCTCTGCTTGAGCTGCCCCCAGAATGATTTCTATGACGACCTCACGCGCATCCAACTTTTTTTAATAGATACACCAGGTGGATTTCAAATTATTCGATAGATCCGTGAAAGGAATAGATCTATAATAAAATGTTATAATTCAAGCAGGAATTCCTTCTCTGAACACCAAGTTTTCGGGTAGTTAGGGGACGATGTTAGGTACATACCATGGTTAAAGTTAGGATTATCATGAACCGAATAAGCATCACATTTCCCGATTCTTTTCACTGATCAATTCGTACTAACTCAAATATTATCTTGTTAAAAGACTGTCTGCAGGTAAAACACCCCCAAACGAAAAATTGCCCTTGATTATAATTCAGTAGGTACTCTCTCTGACGGTAAGTGGTAAGGCAGCTCATCAATGTCGCCAATGCCTGACCATAGCCAAGCTGCTGCCTTCCCTAGTCATACGCTGTTAAGTCTCATAGACCTGTAATTACACTAGTTGAATATTTTACCTAAACACGGTAATAATAATGGCACTCTTCTTTTTGGACGTGTAGGTGTAAAGCGGGTACAGCTTGTTCTTACAGCGCATGCCAATGCCTCATCTTAAGAGCTGTATTAGTTTCTTGCAACCCACTACTCCCCTGTCTTGCAGGCCCGAGGCCGCAAGGAACAGCTGATTGACTTTAACGTGTAAGCCACCGAAAATATGTGAAACCTGCTGAGCCACCAAGCCACAGTGGCCAGTTTAAAAATCTCTCAAAAAATTAAGGTCCCATGTCGGTCACTGCAGAGAGACCTTGTCAAGTGGGGTACCTAGTTGCTGAGGGCGTAGGTTGCCCCTGCGTTTTCTCTGTTCAGAATGGCCCACCAGCCGTCCTGCCTGTACCTTGTGCCCGAATACCTGCACCATGGAGGGCTTGAGAAACGCCATGAACGAGCTTTACGATTAGCTGATTGTGGGTTGGCACCAACGAAACGATAGAGGAAGAATGTGGCCTGTGATTGTGAATTCTGTGGTAGCGAACCTAAACAGCCTCTTAAAATATTATTTACCTTGTTCTTATGTTAATTTCAAAATCTCTACTGCAGGTACAAAATTTTAAACCAAAACAATAATATTTTGTTTAGTCATGACTCATTGTCAACTCAAGTGTTATAATAACATTACAATTTTACACTCGAGCCATGTTTTATTTTAATCATCCTTTACTTACTCATTGTTATCAATTATACTTCTTTTGTTTTAATACGAACAACTACTTCGTTTACTAACATCATTATACTTGTATCGTAGTTTTATAAAAATTAATCATAACAGTGCTTATCAAATAACCTGCATATCATATCCTTGTAGTTACTGTGGTGATGGATTAAAAATACAAATAACGTTGACTATGGGACAGTTCTGAACGAAAACAAAACACTTTATAAACATAGAAATATAAAGAATAAACGTAGAAATAATAAACATAGAGAATTTATAAATATAGAGATAATAATTATTATAACAACATAGAAATACGGATTTAATTACGTATGTATATGTAGGTACCTAGCTTAATGTAAAATATCTTATTGTTTATGAGGATATATAGAGAAAAGAGGATGCTTTATGATACTAAGTAGGTGTATTAGATTCTTTTATGGAATTACCTACTGTCTTTGTCTCTGCATATAATGTAAATATGTGAAAACTACACAACCGGATTATCATCATATTTCCTTTGAGCACAAAAGCCTATTGAAAAATGTAATAATAACGTTAAAGGAAAAAAATGTAGTGATATTCTTTAAGCTTCAAAAGCATTTCATGAATATTATGAATATTTCAAATATCGAACTGCCTGTGGTGGTTTGTTGGTAAGTCAACTATTGCGTTGAACCCAGAAAATTGTGGTTTCTACCCAAAAAAGTATTTAGGGAAGACACATTCTAAAGAAGATAGATAAATAATTTGCGTACTTGACATAAGTGTTTAACACCTACACTTAGTGCAAAACAAGATCAAATGTAAACCGGGCCAACATTTAGCGAAGTACTGATGACCTTGTCTTGTTTAATTTACTGCAATTGTATATAATGAAGGACAAAATAAAGTACTAATGTTAATTTTTTTAACGTGGTTTCTCCAGTAGGAATACTCCTAACACATAGGGATCTATCAACGCACAGCCCAAACCACTGGACAGATCTAGCTAAATTTTGGCATGCAGGTAGATGATATAACGTAGGCATCCGCTAAGAAAGGATTTTGATAAATTCTACCCCTAAAGGGATAAGATAGGGGATGGAAGTTTGTATGTAACTTTGTCAATTTCAAACCGATTAGGCTGAGACCAAGCATGCATATGCTACTATATATTGAAATAAGTCTTATTTTTTATAATATTTATAAACGCGAGCGAAAACGCGGGAAAAAGCTAGTGTGTGCATATAGTCGAAAATACGACTTTTCTGTCCTCTAAAGTCACGATATCTCGAAAGCGATGCTTTTTAAGAGAAAAGTGTTGAGATATTTTTTGTAGACAATTTTACGATCTACAAACTTTGTCTGAACCATTTTTCGATAGCTCTCGTAGTTTCAGAGATATACGCAAAACACGCAAATTTGTGACCTTTGACCCTCCCTCTCCCCTCCGCCTCACCTCCTAGAGGTGGGGACTTTTAGTATGTTATCTCTCTAAGTATCCTGAATAAGTTTCTGTAGAAATCACTTAGGTTCCCGCTCACGCACTCTGTACCCCCCTTTGAGTCATTCGTTGACTGGACTATTTAAATAAACTTAACCTAAGTTTACATATTAAAAGTTTTTCACACTTTAGGTACCACCGATTCCAAGGCGCTAGTAGAGAAGAAGCGGCGGCGTACATTGATTTCGCCATCTAAGCTACGCGTCATCGTTTCAACAAAAGACGTCAACCATGCGGTTTAAGGAGCGAGGATGATACGTAACAAAATGATAAGTATATTTTTTATATGATGGGAGGCAAACGAACCAGCAGGTCACCTGCTAAGTGATCACCGCTGCCCCTGCACACGCTACACCAGGAATCACACACACGTTGCCGACCTTTAAAAAGGGAGTACGCCCGTTTCTTGAAGCTCCCCAAGTCGTAACGGTCCAGGATGTTCAGTAAAGAATGGATAATCTTGAAACATCCTATATAAAGGAGTATCCATTCTTTACTGGACGCCCTGTATAAGCTAAATAGAAACAAATAATGGAAAAACATACCCAATATAATTTTCCATTGCCGCCAATCCATTTTGAGATAACAAAGATAGTTGTAATAGTGACATGTCACAAGATATACTATGTACAGTCAGCCCCAAAAGTCGCTGAACACATTTTAAATTCCAAAACTGCTGAACACTAAAAATGTCATAAGTCAGTGTTGCAACAAGAGTACAGAATAAGCTTTACATACGAAACGACCATAACACGCTGAACACGGTTATTACAAAAGTATTTGAACACTAGTATTCCAAAAGTAGCTGAACATCATTAAATACAAAAGTAGGTTAACAAATCATATTTTCAATGTTATTGCCTGTCAAACTACTTTTGGTGTTCATGATGTAAAGCGAATTTTGGTCCATTGACATGTAAACTAATTTGACAAATGTATACCTAGGCCATAACCAAGATAAAAAACGTTGTAATTAAACCTCTTTGAACAAAACTAATCTGTTCTAAAAGTTTTAATTTTTTTTAAAGATGTTTATAGTATAATACCCGAAAAATAGGTTTTAATACGAATTGACGCGTATGTACAGCTATTTTTGGAATCTTAGGCGTTCAGTTACTTTTAAAAATACTAGAGTTCAGCGACTTTTGTAATAACCGTGTTCAGCGTGTTATGGTCGTTTCGTATGTAAAGCTTATTCTGTGCTCTTGTTGCGACACTGACTTATGACATTTTTAGTGTTCAGCAGTTTTGGAATTTAAAATGTGTTCAGCGACTTTTGGGGCTGACTGTACTTATATGAAGTATGTATTTAGACAAAAAACATTAGAAACCGAAGTTTAATTTTAGATTAGAGGTCATTGGTCCTTAATTGTTCGGACTATTTTGTAAGATATTAAGTATGTGTTTCTATCTAGTACGTTATTATCATTCCACCATTCATAACCAGCCCTATACTGGTTATGCAATGACCTATGCTACTGCAAAAGGTCTTTATTCAACAAAATTTAAAGCCCAAGGAATCCTTTTGGAATACATTTTCTTCTTAAGCCTCCATAGTGGAGACATTCATGCCTCTACAAATATTGTAGCTGGCATGGTGCTCGCCATTCTTGGACTTTATTGGATGCTTAACATCAGGCACCATATAGTCATTCTGGTAGGCCTATTTAAAAAAGAAAAAATACGTTCTAAATGCCTTTCCAAATAACCCTCTCAGTTTGTAAAACAAGACATTTACAAGACTTATGACACAAAACATAAAATGTTGGGTCTTTCAGAAAGAACGCGTTAACAATAACTTTAATTTGAAGATAAATAGACGACAGCTCATTTCTTTATATGTAGGTATGTAAAGGGATTCTTTTTAACAATATATCTGTACAGATAACAGATCACATGATAAAGATTTACGAACGCCCATTGATATGTTATAGATAAGAGTTATTTACTTTTATCTACATATAACTACAAGTATAAATATAACTTGTTGTTTTTATTTCCGTATTACAATAGTATATAAATTATCATATTCAATCGAGGAGTTTACAACAATCACTGATTTATAAACGATAACGCTGGTTAAACAACATCGATGATGAGGTCATTTCATAGATGGGTGGGTAGGATGGTGGATGGGGAGTGGTATTTCGTATGAGCATCTCTGTGTTTCGAAGGGCACGTAAAAAGTCAGTCAACACAGTCAGAGTCCAATGTACTACTTAAGCAACACTCGATACCAGCTTGGCTATTAAACAATCGGTACAAAAGAAAGAAGATCAACTAGCCTACTATCTAACTAACATAATATAAATAGCCCGAACCGAAGTATCAACTGGTACGGCTCAGCGTCTGGACTAGTCTCTCTTCTGATTTCCTTAGGAGGATACTAGTACTTCGGACACATCAGCTACATCCTTTGTCTTTCGATGCGCAAACTCTATTACAAAAATGTTTGACCCAACGACAACCTGAAAGTTTTAATTCTGATGTTTGGGAATTCTTTAACCTTCATACCTCAAAGTGTTTAATGCAAACTAATATTGTTTTCTTATTAAAATATTTCAACAAAATATTTTAACATCTGAAATAGAACCTTACAGTAAACGACACTGTAAATTGAACGAGGAACAATCGATTGAACTTAAATCGATTTTTAATTAGCCGCTCGGTTTGGCGAATAGTTCCACCCGTATCAGGTGTCAGCGACCGCACGAACAGCTTTTTGCCCACGGAGTCATTAAACCTCTGTGGTGCACTGTAATTGATTCACAGAATAAATAAGACGAGTTCATACTCGACCGCCATTAAACACGCGTATGAATTATATGTGATTGTGTTACACCGTTACTGTAACATTCCTTCTAAATACTTAAGTTAGTTTAATGTATCCGCATGGCTGTAAGAAGATGTTATATTTTTTTCTTTTTTTTAAGACTCCTGCCGAACTAGGGTTTCGAGGCCTTTGTCACCAGACATGAAGTAGAAGGTACCGTGGGGGCTCAAATTATTAGAGCCACCGCCCTAAATAATCGATTTAGCATTTCAATCTAATATAATAAATGCAAACTATTTCTGACGTGTTAATATTTTGTTTTTTTTTGTCTATGGATGTATACAGATTCAGAGTTTGAATTAGTTTGTGTCACTTCGCGCCATTTTCGGGTAACACTGTCATCACTGTCCACGATCACCTGATAGCCACGTTGTTTGGGTAAGTGTTTTTGAGGATATTAATGCATTTTTTCTGCTAAGCTTTTGCGTTTTACAGCTTTGTGTACGCGTTTAGGTTGCATAAAATATCTTTATAGCTATTTATAGTAATTTTCTTATGAATATTGTTATTTTACTTGCAGAATATATTTTCCTCATGGGAAAAGCTAAAAATCTTTCGCCAAGAAAAGTTTCTAAAATAAAACCATGCTATTGCACACTGAGCATTCTCAAAGAAAAATTGCATCAATAACTAATGTTTCGAGAGCATCAGTCGACAGAATAAAGAAAAAATGGACACAAATGCTGAACTGATACCGAAACGTACCAAAAAATGTGGACGAAAGAAAATGACTACGCCGCGTGACGAGAGAAAAATACGAGACATATGTGTGGAAAACAGGAAGGCACCTCGAAAAATTATAACAAAGATGGTACAGGACGCTGGAGTAAACATTTCCCTGGCCACAGTTCGTCGAGGCATGAAAGATTTAGGGTTCACTTGTCGTCGGCCAGCAAAAAAACCTCTCCTCACACCAGCTATGATGTCAAAGCGTCTAAAATGGCCAAAAGAACACAAACACTGGACAGTTGACGACTGGAATAAGGTAGATGCTGCTTCTGGAAGCTACTGGAATGATAAAACTTATCATTATCATTAATATAACTATAAAATGAATTTAATTCCTGTTTACTAAACTGATTAAAAATATTTCAGGTTTGTTTTTCTGATGAATCTTCTGTGCAAATTTTATCAGACAAAACTGAATTTGTCAGAAGAAGGAAGGGTGAAAAATTTAAAGAAGACTGCGTAATCAAGAGAGTCAAGCACCCACACAGCATCATGGTGTGGTCAATAATAAGCAGCAAAGGCACTGGTCGTCTTTACATTGTGGAAGAAACAATGCGTCAGGATCAATATATCCAGGTCCTCCAGACCAAGATGCTGCCCCAGGTGCAGGAGTGGTTTCCGAACGGAGAATTTACATTCATGCATGACTCTGCACCTTGTCACAAGACAAAAAAGGTCACCAAGTTTCTTAATGACCAAAAAGTCAAAGTTCTCGACTGGCCTGGAAATTCTCCGGATCTCAATCCCATTGAGAACCTTTGGGAGTTAATGAAACGTGAAATTTGCAGGGAAATGATAACAAATAAACGCCAACTTATCGAGCGTTTGATAGATGTTTGGCATAGGAGTGAATCCATAAAAAAAAATTGCTCTAAATGCATTGAAAGCATGCCTAGGAGAATTCAGGCGATTATAGAAGCAAAAGGCGGTGTTACAAAATATTAATTATTATGTTATTTTGTATATTTTTGTACTAAATTATTAGTTAAGTTACGTTTTAAAAGTGTACCAACAATAAAAAGATTTATAATATAAAGTATTCTCCATTAAAAACCTTAACATAATTATTTTAATTGTGCATTGAATAATAAAATGAGCTTTTTTTACTGTGGCTCTAATAATTTGAGCCCCCACTGTAAGTAGTATCAGTAGACCAAGTGTCTCACCGTCACTGGAGGATGCCTATCCTTACATTGAGGTAATAGTGAGCTATTATTGTAGTGACCCCTAAATCATTATTACATTTAATTCGTTAATCGAAAATAAGTATAATAAACAATCTTGCATACACTTCGTGTGATATTTTGACGTACAATAACTGTAGACACATGTTCTTTTTGCCCCAGGGCTACTTCTGTACTGAATATCTCTATTATAAGCTCAAAGGTTAAATCGTAAAAAGGTAAAGGGTACAATTACAGTAGTACGTAAACTAATGATGAGGCGAATGACAGCTTAACGTGGCTTTACCAAACATACACGCAAGGAGTATTTAATTTCGATGTTATTTTTTTTGTTGTAGCTTGTTATTTGGTAAGATTTTTCCTCAATTATCTTTACGATGAGATTAAATATTACGGATAATGTTAATTTGTATGTCACTCTGAAAGTACTACTCCATTCCTTTTACATGAGTTTTTTAATGCAACATGCACAAGTTTGGGGGTCTTCATAGCGACTATTAATTTGTGTTTAATATACCAAGACACCTCTTTACGATGTGCGAGCTGACATATTTTATATAAGTAGAACTTATTAACTTTTTGAGAACCACTCATCATTTGGCTCAGGCAGGCACGGGTGTCGGGTTTCGAGAAAAGATTAAAAATGAGGTATTCTACAATACTCTACTAATAATCTCGGTGTTACTTTTACCCAAAACCTGAACTAGTGCTGAACTGTTCCAGACCGCATGAAAGCCTGCCCCATAGCTGATTGGGCAAGGTCATGCTTTTTCACTCAATAAAGAACCGTGCGAAAACGACATAGGCTTTTCTTTTTGGATAATTATTAAGCATGCCTACAGAAATAAATATTCAGGAATAGTAGGCGTATTTTAGTAGGTTTTAACATGAAAACAGATTAGGATTGTCCTATATAAATAAATTTTGTATTTGTGAAGCCACGCGGTTGTAATGGCCACATAACACAGGTTCATGTCTGAAAATCAAACTCTGTTGAACCGTCCGTATCCGTAACCGGAGCATTGTGATGTTAAACAAAAACTGTTTGGTACATCCGTGATGTGACGTCATACGATGTTTAAACGTTGCATACAATACTCAACGTTATTGGAGCTTATATTAAACATACATTGTATTGGAAACCATTTTGGAAAATATTTTGAAGTTTAAAAAATTAGTTTTTTGTAAAGACAACTGCCACACTAGGGACCATGCCTTGTGTCCCGGACACTTGAACTAATATCTATTTTATGAACACCACATGGACCACCCAGGCCTATAACAATGCATCGGTTTTGGTTTTGGTGATTCTGATTCTTTGTCGGATAACCACGTTCCGAATTTTATCCTTCAAGGAGACGCCGAGCATATCCCGTTCCATAGCTCGCTGCGCGACTATAAGTTTGTGGACTAGCCCTACTGTGAGTGTCCACGCCTCGGCACCGTATGTCATTTCTGGTAGGACGCATTGGTTGAAGACTTTGGTCTTCAGGCATTGCGGTAAAGGTGAAGAGAAGACCCGACGTAGCTTGCTGAATGCTGCCAACCTAACTGGATCCTGCGATCGTTTTCTTTCTCTAAGTTATTTGTACGAAATTTGGACAACTTGTTCTTGTTTTACAATAAATAGTGAGTAAATAGTAAACAGCTATTGTTGTACATGTAAATAATATTAACAATGCTTATTGTAACCTCTGCCTACGTGAGAGATGGAACACTGGGTGATTTAGTTTGTTCCTCTTATAGTATAAAAATGTTACAGTATAGCAAAGACTAGTGATATTGTAGGGCTATAAAACTAGCTTATGTGTAGGGCAGACAAAGGGTTGGCTGTGCTTTGTCATTGCCGCTAACATTAATTTTTATTAATCCTTAGTATATTGTATTGTGTTTGCCATGTTTTATTCAAATTGAATGTTTATAGTCAAGATGTTTCAAATTATTTACAAAAACAAACACAAACAACACCCAACCCAGGACAATATTTTGTGGTTCTCACAAACTATGGTCCTGCGTGGGAATCGAACCCAAAACCCCGTGCACGTCAGCCACTTCTGTGACCGTTGTGCTACCGAGGCAGTATTGTAGTACATCTTTGGAAATATCGGTTTTTATGGCCCTCATTAATATAAAATGGGATAAGTATTACCGCAAGGTTCTTTTTTCTCTGTGACAAGAAGATTAATAAACTATATTATAAAGTTAAAAAAGAAAATGTAATAGGTAGTAAAATAATCTAACGAGCATTCTTTTCACCGCTGATCGCGTTAGATGCAGCTGTTAAAACAAGATGGATATAACTCCGCAACGCTTTCTGACCAAATGCCTAATATAAATCAACACTACAGGTGACACACACAAGAGCTCGTTAGTACCAAATAGTTTAGTTTAATTAACAGTTTCACTTACTAACTATTACTTTTCACGGATCTAGATGACTTAATGTATCTAAAATAAATTATAATTACATTACTTAAGTAGGTACTGGATTTAATTGTAAGAGATATCACAGTTAATTATTAAATGTTTAAAAGCCCAATCATAAAACTATTATTTTGTCAAAGGAGACGGGCCAAAATATAGGACTGATTTTGATTTTGAGACACCTGTTTTACGTTTTGGTTTCCTTTTAGACCTTCTGTTCTCCACGTACCGGAAAACGCAAGGTGGAGAGACTCTTTACACGGTGGACCGACGACTAATTAGGACGGCGGGAAACGGTTGGATGAGGGAGGCGCAGGACCGCACAAGGTGGAAATATTTGCAGGTCTATGTCCAGCAGTGGGAGTCAAATGGCTGATATGATAAAGTCCTTAAGAGGGGTTTAATCTAACCTACTACTTTCACAGTGTATATTTCCCTAAAAGTATGTGGTTTATTTTGTCAAAAAGGCAATAAAGTCAAATATAGTCAAATTCAGTTCTGTCTTACTGTAGGTATAGTTTTATCTTTTATACTGAATTAACTTAAAATCAGTACTTTAAAAATATTTATTACAAACCAATTTCAATCTGCACCGACAAAAAGTAGATAACAATAATTTGGGGCACAAGTTTCATTACGTGAGAGAATATTGTCGGGTTGGTTCGTTTTATTGAAACAACATTGTTCGGTCGTGAACTTTAGTGTGAACGATGAGGTCAAGGTAAACTGTTACAGGTGTTTATATTGTAGTTAACATGCTTTGTAAAGTATATTTGCTAGTTCAGAGTACTTGTTTTATTGGCTAAAGCGCCGATTACACTACCCTACATGTAGGGCCCTACATCTTGTAGGGCACTACATGTTGTCTAGTGTAATCACATGTAGGCTGTTAGGACACTACATATCGGAGATTGGGGAGTCCCGACATCATCAACATCATGTAGTGCCCTACATGTAGGGTAGTGTAATCGGCGCTTAAGTTTTATCTAGGATGCGTAGAAGGACGTGTTGGGCTTGAGGTGATAAATGTCCTTCAGAGGTCTTTATCCTTTTTTGAGATTACTTGAAGTCATTTGTAGCCTTATACCGGGATATGACAACTAGGACATCGGTCAATTCTAGTCAGATATATTCTTAGATACGATAGCCTTCAGCGTCGTAAAGTCCGTTCTGAATTTCCACAAGCTATTACGTGTCTACCGTACGTCGTTTTCGTTGCAAGCCAGTATTCGCACTTTACATTATTAAAGACTACCGACCAGGCCCGGCTTCGTACGGACATCTACTACAGAATGTCCACAACGTTTAAGTACAACTTCATTAGACGATTACATTATAAATCTCTTAATTTATATGGGTTTCTGTACTATATTATGCATATAAACCTTCCTCTTGAATCACTCTATCTATTAAAAAAAGCTCCATCAAAATCCGTTGCATAGTTTTAAAGATTTAAGTAAGTATACAAAGGGGGGTCATATTGGCTCACCTAAAGTTCTTCTTCCGAAAATGTTCTTCCTAACGATTTGTAATCCGAATGATCACTCTTCCTAAAATTTTTAATCCTAAAGTTTTCATTCATACTATTTGTATTGCTACCGGCGATGTTCATAACACTCATGTTTCCGAAAGTCGTTATTAATAATATCGTTATGTAAATATATTTAAACTCCTAATGTTTTTTATCATAACGCTTTTATCCCTAAACATTTTCACCATAATATTTTCTCTCATATTTAGATAGAAATATTTACCAAGTGAAAGTAATCAAAAGTTTTGTTTTTATTACTTTCACTTGGTAAATATTTCTATTTTTTTTTTATTATTATTTTTTTTTATATATTTTTTTTTAATTTATTTATTATTTATTTTTTTTTACTTTTTCTTGTGATTACAAAACAACTTTTTACATTTTTACATTAAACCATTTTTTTTTCATTATTGTTTATTAAAATTGTTAGAATATTTTTGTCTTAAATGAATGAAATCCATAAAACAAAACTCGTTCACGGTTATGCTTATGGCCTGAGAGTTTACCGTAACCGTAACTAAACCAATAAGTAAAGGACCAATTCGGTTCTGGCACTTCGCCGGCCGCTGCCGCGGCACGCTCGCTGCGCTTGCTCGGCTTGTGCATTGGGGTCACAGTTCTACCATAACCTAAACCAATAATTATAAATAGGACCCATTTCTTTTCAGGATCTTGACTGAATGATTGGAGAGGGACTCTGGTTTTGCTCTGGTCTTTGGTATATTATGTTATACCTACATGTTGTCAACAAAGTTACGCAAAATTAATGTATAATAATATTAATTATTATGAATAAAAAGAAATCTAAACAAAAAAGATATGACTTTAAATTATAGTATAAACGATGGTTATGTTGAGAAAATATAGGAAAACAAATAATAGTATAATAGATGTTTATGGCTACTGAAATTATGAAGTTGAATGCTTCGGATTATTAACATTAGGGACGAAAAAATTAGAAATTGCGATTGTTAGGATGAAAAATGTTAGGAATAACATTTTCGGACTTCCAAGGAGTTGAAATTTTAGGTGAACTTTGGCGCACCCATACAAAGGGACATAAAAAGCGACTTTATTTTGTACTATGTATAGATTTACACTTTTTTTAGATCTATCACTTACTTGTTCAGTTTTAAGAGACCGCCATGACAGCAAGCTACTGCTGCGCCGCAACTTGATCTTCCCGATCCTCATCTCGTGATCCTAGAACAAATAAAAACCATTCATGATTTTACAGGCCTGGCCAGGAAAGATATGACCACAAATAATAGAATGATTTCAATGAGGTCTATGTTTAGTAGAAGACATTAAATTATTTGTATGTTATGTCAAAGACATTTATAAGATGTTGTATGTACGAGAACTATGTTTATACAACAAAGTAACAATCCATTCAAATGTGAATATAGGCATATGATATTTTAAAATACGATTGTCTTAAATTAATGAAAATGAAACGAATGTTTCCTAACATACCATATACTTACGTAAAGAAAACGGTGAATGAATTACTTTAAACAAAACTGTAAGTGATTGAAAGAGCTTCCTTCATCGTGCAATGAACAATACCGGGATGTTTAAACTCATTGTTACCCCTACATCAAACTTAAACTTCCATTCATGAAGGAACTGTCCATTGATACGTGTACCGTAACTTACAAACATACGATATATGTTTGAGGTTTATGACGTAATTAATGAAAGATATAATCACACGACTCCATTGAGCACCATTTTGTAGAATATGTGTCTGATAATCAAGATAATACGCTATTTATGAGAGTCCCAAACTAAATTAAAGGTGGATGACGAATTAAGAAGAGTAAGTAAACGAGAGAGAACCATGTAAAATAGGTTATAATTTTTTAAAAGTAAAGAAATTTAGTACAAATAAATGTGTAAATGAAAAAAAAAGGAGCCCACTGCTCAGGAAATCACAGTGCCTCGAGAAGGAAAACTTAAAAAAAATCCTTTACCAAGCCCAGCGTGGTATAGTAGATTAATTTTTTTTCAATAAGAGGTCTAAAGTCCACATGTGGGCTGTTTATGGCTGTTTATATTGGAGGTAGTAGCTAGTAGCTTGTGGATCGAATGCTAAATTCGTGAAAGTGTCGTGAAAGTTCTGGTAGTAGCATGCGCGTCAGCCTTACGGTAGCCGCGACGACACTGTGTTGTGTAGGGCTGCTAGTATACATGTATAAGTACTCCATCTGTTTAGGTATTTAACTTAAGGTAAACAGTAGCTGGAAACTTGACTAAATTGAAAAGTAAGCTTGCATAATAGCGCGGCAACAATTTTGACAATTATTTCATTCGGTCGGATTTCCACAGTCGCCATCCGTGACTTGTCATTTTTGTTTGTTTACCTTTAGTTAAATACCTAAACAAATGGAGTATAGTTTTAAACTGATAGTTTAGATTTTCTCTAACATTTATACAGCGCCACTTAGTCCTAAACTTAGCAGAGTTTGAACTATAAGTACTAGACAACAAATTTAATGCTCTAAGTATATATTTTGGAACTAGATGGCCTTATGTGAAATTTAGGTAAATAACAAAATCATTAACGATATAATTTATCTTGTCGATTTTAATTATATATCATAATATTAAAATCGGCAAGATAAATTTAAAACATAACGATGGTACCCGCAATGTATTTCAGTCTTTGGGATAGGTGATAGAGTAAACACAACGAGGTTAATACTATGGATTAAAATCTTCGAGAAAATAAGATCATAAAATTAAGAATCACCTCCTCACACTAGTCAACTTGACAACGGCCATTGAAACCTGTGGCAAAACGTCAAGCAAAATTAAGGTAAAATATAGATTTAAAATGAGAATTTGACTGGACGCCATGACGAGAGGTTGAGCTGTCATTTATATATTTTTTACAAATTGATTTATCGAAGATTTTGTGATGCAGAAGAGATGCAGTTTTGTTTTGCAAGTTCGTCGTCAGTAAATTAATATGAATAAATATGCAAGTGATTGGTGAATAGCTGGTGGCATTGTGGTCCGGCTGTTCCTGTCTCCATTTTACGCGTTCCCGTCAAGTTCTCAAGAAAGACAATGAAAAGTGAAGCATCGACTTTTTAATGTTGTTTTTTATATGTTACTTTTATACTTACTTTTACTTCTACTGAATGTAATATCTCTCACTTGACACTGGCAAAATATGTAACTATGTTCATGAGGCCATTAATAAAGAAATACAATATACAATAGATTTAAAATGTATAAAAAAGTCAAATTAATCAAGTGTCAACCCTATTAAAACCTCTTACATATAGCTAGTTACAAAGAGTTCGAAAATCAGAGACAACACACAATTATGATTGTTTAATCACAGAGCTAGGTATTAGCTACCTACTCTCTAGT
Source organism: Schrankia costaestrigalis (assembly GCA_905475405.1). Classification (NCBI taxonomy): domain Eukaryota; kingdom Metazoa; phylum Arthropoda; class Insecta; order Lepidoptera; family Erebidae; genus Schrankia; species Schrankia costaestrigalis. The sequence goes on from FR997827.1 coordinate 2,087,029, forward strand.
CTTTGTCATTTGTGATCATTTTCACTCCTCCCATTACATTACTTTCTTTTTGTGCAATCAGCCAAAATTTTTCCCTAAATTATGTGTATTTACCAAAATAGACAAAAATTACCTGTCATGCATGAAGTCTGGGTTTGAATCTTACGATAATTATTTTTCTTCCGAAATTTGTTTTCTTGGTCAAGTTTATGTCCATCACTAGAGAGAGACTAAATAATGTTTAGTCTGTTGAGATGGAAAGTAATTTAGCGAGCCGCACACGATACTAAGCACAGCAGGTCAATTCCCGTAGCATAAATAAGTAGGTACAATTTAGATCAACTTTTTTTAAATTTAATTTTTAATGAATCCAAAAGTATTCATCCAAAGGTATTCTGATCCTTCAACATTTCGTTATTCTTTCGATTTTGCAATTGTTCAGAGTAAAGCTACGTAGGCATATATTGATGCATGTGTTTTTTAAATATTTTTATATTTAATTTTAACTGCTACGTATCAAACTCTCTTATACATTTAAGTATGACGTATCAATGTTAAATTATCTTCTTTAAGATATCACAGCACTTCAAAAACTAAGTCACGATGAGTCAGAATTGTAAAAAAAAGATGAGTCATAATATGTAATGCATTTCATCATTCTAAGTAATCTTAAGTATTTTCCTATAAAAGGCTGGGTTTTTCAAAATATAGGCTATACAAGTACAAAAGTACTTGTTAATTATATGCATATCTACCGATGAATTATTCAATAAGGGATTTTTAACGGGACGACCTCTGTGGCGTAGTGGTTATATGTATAAATAACATGACTGCTACGCAGAGGTCTCGGGTTCGATTCCCGCTCAATAAAAAATCAATGTCCATGAACATGATTGTTTGCATTGGTCTGGGTGTTTTCTATGTGTAATATGTAAGTACATATTTACAAAAAAAGTATTTAAGTAAGTATGTTTATCCGTTGTCTAGTACCCATAGTACAAGCTTGCTTAGTTTGGGACTAGATGGCGTTGTGTGAATGTGTGAGGAATATTAATATTTATTGATTTATTTAAAAACTAGCTTGGTAGCGATGAGACTCGCGTTCGCTGTTTTGAATCCTGCGTGGTACAATTGTTTGTTTGGATCACAATTTGTTGTGTCAAATTATCGTTAAGTTGTGAAAGTCCTCCAGTCATTATCCCCAAAGGCTAGAAGGTTTGATAAATACAAATATTGGTACTTACTATCGCTACTACTACTAGCAATATTAGATATACTTAACTAGTTCATAATTTTTATATTTATTTTAAATGAATTAATTTATAAGAAACAGCATTTGCACCACTTTGATGGTGATTTTATCATTATGTCATCATACGTAGACAAGGAACTGTTTTGGTGAATAGACACATAAATATGGGAAATACACAATAGATAATAAATCAATGTTAAAAAACTTTGTGTGATTAGATAAGAATACGACTATTCATCTTTGAAATATCAACAAAGTATTTGGTATACTCTATCACCGTAAACTGCCGAGGGCTCTTTTTCACTGGTCATTAACTCGCATGTCCAAAAGATTTCTGTGAAAACACATCTTTGCAAAGGCAAAATTAAAATTAAGAAAAATAGAAATACCTAAGGTAAAAAAACATATTAACAGCTGCGGATTTGTTCCAGTGGCAAGTCTGAAGAGAGCTCTTCTTCATGAACATCTAGCAGTGAACATGCGGTGAGATGTACCTAGCGGAGACTTTAAAATAATCACGACTACCGATTATACCACGATGTTATTACCTCCTGACTTAAGGAAGGATCAAAACGCTTATTGCTTGACCCCCCACAACAGACTATGACATATTTATTCAGGACTCTATAGAGTTAGAATTTTATCTTGGTTTACTGCCACCGCACGTCGGCAATAATGAAAATGGGGATTATTTAAAATCAATTAAAAGTGCATTACTTACACGATGTAAAGCAAAAATGTTTCTCTTTTCGTATACAACTAATTAGGACTTATGTTTGATCAGAATTTGACTAACGTCTCTACAATGGTTTTGTGTCAAAAAAAACAATTATTACTTAGATCATTCGTACGTATACGTCACAAACATACATGGGAAAGTTATCATACCAAGAAATACAAAACCAACAAAGAAAAGAGAAAAAAGTAAAATAGTTATCATTACAGTTGAAACATCAATTTCAAAACATGTTCATAATTTCTCACAGTCTGATATGATGACGTATTCGACGTCCATGTTTAAATAACACTATCACATGATGATGATGATAACTCTGATAGTATTTAACAACAAGATGAAATACGTAAGAGATACATAGCAACAGTAATATTTTATTCTATCGTTCATGTTATCTTGACGTACGAGTACTACGTACCGGCCGTATAATATATTACACATCGACTTTTAAAAAGAGACAATCGGTCAATTTGGCTTCGTAGAGCGTCATATCTGTCATCGCACGGTAACCTATTGAAATCTCGAATTTCTGTTACCCGAATCTTAACACCCAAAAAACAGTTGGTAGAAGTTTTAAAAGACAGATGTAATGAAAGACAACTTTTTAAAATTCCGTTTTTAATTTTCCAGATGAATCAATTTCCAGATGCACTAAAGCCAAATTTTCCAACAGTATTTGTTTGTTTGCCACATGCAACATTACTCAATAACCAAATTAAAATGTTTGTATAATGTATTCCACGATCGCTTACCATTAGGTAACCACATCTGATAAAGCTTCCGATATGCGGCGGTTAAAAACAGAAGCAGTAAGGAAGTGCTTACAGATGCTACCTCCGTAGATCTACTGTGACACTTTCTCTTGTAGGGTTGTCACTCGTGAAAAAAAAATTGTATTATAATATATTTGGAGATTACTATAATAAAAAAACGCTTGCTGTCACCAGCCTATCTTATCTCAAGGATGTAATAGTTCAAATGAAGTTATTAAGTTGATACTAATCAAAATAGTCAGTGAGCCAGAGTCTTTTAGTGCCTAAATTATTACAAGTAGTCTTGAAACAAATCCAAAGTATCCTCGTAGACGGAAACCTTATTGCAGCCTAAAAAGGTTGACCAACCCTATTAGGCCAGCACTACAAGGCTAAGTTACTGACGTATAGTTCTTTTAGATTGCGTATAAAGCTGGGATAAGACAATTAGAATTTGAAATATCCTTTTTACCACACGGAGCAAAGTAAAAAAAAACATCAGCTATGTAGGTTTCTGTTACTACCATAAAAGAATTTTAAACAACTTTGTAACAAAAAAACCTGCAGAATGGATAACAAAGGGTGAAATTGAAGAGAAATATTATTTTTTAAACTTCAACTCATATGTAGTTTTAAGAGTGGTGTTACGTTTGTGACCACGATCGTGACCGACACAATGGTATTGTAGCAAATTCTTCAATCATACTTAAATTATTTATGACCCTATTTATATTTTTCTTTTACAGTTCGTGTGTAAACCTCTGTCCCGCGATTCAAAAATATTTTTTAAGTTTTTTGTTGGTCTTTCCTTAATGGTTAAATTTTCACTTTTAATTAATTAGAAGTATCTAAGTCTATAGGGTATAGGCAGGGCACATAGCGCGGAGAACTGATAGCCGTTGGGGAAAAAAAGTTCTGGAATGTCGACCGCGCACCGGAAGGCGCAGGGTGGGGAGACCCCTTACACGGTGGACCGAAGACCTGGTTAGGACGGCAGGAAGCCGATGGATGAGGGAGGCACAAGACCGCGCAGAGTGGAAACTTTTAGAGGAGGCCTATGTCTAGCAGTGGACGTCCATAGGCTGATATGGATGGATGGATGATCTAAGTCTATGTAAATAATCAAATGGTTTTTGAATATTAATGACTTGACGACCTCTGTGGCGTAGTGGTTATTTAACATGACTGCTACGCAAAGGTCTCGGGTTCGATTCCCGCTCAATACTAGTCTTTGTGTGCATGAACATGATTGTTTGCATTGGTTGTTTTCGATGTATAATACGTAGGTATGTATTTAAAAAAAACAGTATTTATGTATGTTTATCCGATGTCTAGTGCCCATAGTACAAGCTCTGCTTAGTTTGGGACTGTGTAGTTGTGAAAGTGTGAGGAATATTTATTAAATGATACAGAAAACAATAAAAATTATCATTATTATAACATCCTACAACGACAGGCCTACTACAGTAACTGGTTTAAGCATGGTCGAAACGAAAATTAAATTCAAAATTTAAATTCTTTAAAACATAAAAAAAATAAAATAATTCTTAAAACCAAACAAATTTGCGTGACAGCCCTAACAAGTATAACTACCTGCTACGAGTATGAACAGTTTACATACGTTAACAAAAACAATTGTCGCTTGTCGTGACTTCTTCCTATAAACAAACACTGGTGTAACATTTTGTATTCTGTCTGACGTTCTCTGGCCATTGTATAACTGGCCAATAATTGCTATAAGCTTTCCATCTCCTGAATATTTAAGTTTATTGACGTTTATTCAGCAAAATTCAGTTTAAGCGACAATTGTGTACGAGACTATATGATAATTGATATAGAAAACATATACACTATTCATCAAAAAAATCGAAACATGTTTGTGTTTTGTATGGATTATGAAAAAAAATGTGTTTATTTAGGAATACGTATATATGTCATTTCAATACTAAATCAAATCTTTACTAAGTAAATATAACATTATACGCGAATGTAAGTCAGTCAGGAAGGTAGTATTTTTTTTTTAAATTGGCCTACCAGAATGACTCTATGATAATATAATATAAATAATATAATATATTGTAATGTAATACTCAATGTTGAATCTATAATGTTACATTACACGCGAATGCTTCCGGTTAAATGCAAAAGTAGAAATTTCGGTACAAACATACATTTTAATATGTGTGTATAACATAATTATATTTATGCCTTACACTTACACCTTCATACAACACCATCCGTCTATCAGTCCCAAACTAAGCAAAACTGATCTACTATGGGGTCTTAGACTTAAACATAGGTATATGTAATTTTTTTTTGTAATAATTAAAAAATAATTCATGGTCACATACACAAAGATTGAGCAGGAATCGCATCCACCCGAGATCTCGAGACCCTTGTCAAATTGTAAGGTAACGCGGTATTATTTGTTGGTGGTGCTCATAAAAGCACCACTAAGAAGTAAGTAACATATACAGTGACAAGGATACTGCTGACTCTAAAAACAAAGATTTGGCAAACATTTATGTACTTACAACGCGCATGAGCTATTCCGAAACTGTAGGCACACAATGGGATTCAGATAATGTTAAAAAGATCCTATAAATATCCAGCTAAATAGTCAGAGCATAACAAAGTAGTTAATCTTAGCATTATTCTCTCACCTCACTGTATCTGATCGATACTATCTATTCAGTGGTATCCTACCACATCGCTCCCGTTGTTAAGCTAACTGACTTGTAAATACTTTGATTAATACCTAATATGTTTACTGTGTAGAGTAAAGAAAGGAGGTTAGGTATATGGTGTTGCCAATACTGCAGGTCATTTTATGGCTGGGCGTATAAAAAGATTAATAACCTATCCTAAATGTAAGATCCGATATTTTTTTCTTTAAAAGGAGGCAAAGGAGCCAGCAGGTCACCTGATGGTAAGTGATCACCGCTGCCCATGGACACCCGCAACACCAGAGGAATCACAGATGCGTTGCCAATCTTTAAAAAGGAAGTACTTACGCTCGTTTCTTGAAGCTCTAATATTTGTTTGATCGTAAATTTCGCGTACTTTAAGCGCATTGTTAAGCAATCGATTTAGAGTATTTAGGACAATAGTTGTTTTCCACGTCTTAAATAGAGAGAATGTCCTCCTAATATTAAATCGGAAAGGTACCTATATTTTACGACGCAATCTCATGTGCCTCTCGCCTTTTGTAGCGAGTACTAGTTTTAATTTTCCCTGTAGTCCATTATGTGCATTTGTCACATGAAATGATTGCAGAAAATGAGCTTAATGCAATATAATTTATATTCGATTTTATATGGAACTTGATATGTTTAACCTCATTTTATATAGACGTATTGATGTTAGAATCTGCTTATCGATTTTCTAGGACCAATAATAAAGCGTGCTTAGTTTGGAATGTTCTTCCCTCTTTTTTATTGACAGGATGCTGAATTTAGGAAGGTCTAATAACTTACTAGGCTAAATAAAGGTTGCGAGGAGGGGTACGATAGTACTATTGCCACAAAAACAAAAGAGGGAAACTAAACTACCTCTGGCCAGATATTAGTAGGCGTCTGATGGTATTAGCAGGCCAAGTTACTCATCGAAAGCTGCAGGAGGCCCATCTGGAAGAAACTGGTAAGATGACGAACTACTCATTATAGGTTATCAAACAAGTTCTTCTCTATCCGTTATATAAACAATAACAATTAACGTCAAAATTCTCGCTCTAGCCATAAACAAGATGAACTATTGTTTCATTGTTTAATATCGTTTTTAATCTGGCCCACTGACTACAGAAATGAGCGCTCATTCAATTCTTATACAAACAACAATGAGATATTACATTTGGGAAAAGATACTGTATTATATGATACAATGTTGTTGGTATCAATAAAAACAGCTAAACCTGACCTAGGTTTGAACTAATAAACATAATCCGTGGCTATGTGTAATGGCCGTAGCGTCGTGTGGCTCTTGTAAGGACAATATTATTTGATGATCCGTAAATTTATACTCGACCTGCTATACACTACATATGCACTAAATCATGACTAAGCAAAGTTCATACATTTGTATGAACTTTTATATTTATAGACTTTTTTTTAGAAAAGAAGACAAACTTGTCACAAAATTCGATATTATTCTATCTGATATTAATAGTACTTGCAAACCAATTATACCTCAATTCTGAAGGAGGCCTGTCAGAAACTTTAAAGAGCTTTTATGACGATACTCTGTAACTGAAAGAATCACGTCATTCGTTTCCCTTACTTTGCATTCTATAAAGAATAGATTAATTATGTATCATCATCATCATCACAATACAAGCCAATTGACGTCCCCTGTAACACTGGACATAGATATGTATCATCATAACAACCCATTAATGCCCCACTGCGGGTACGGGCCTCCTCCCGTGACGGAGGGATACTTGGCCTACTAATACCACGCTGGCCAGACGGATTGGTAGAGAGTTTAATTTTAAGTTTTCCTTCTTTTTATTTCGTAAAGATAACATTCACGGATAGTCCCTTAGTCGGTTTCTACGACACCCATGGGATGAGATGGGGTGGTGACATATTGTATTCTTATTCCGTCACCACACGGACATAGATATGTATACCTATATATAAATCTCACAAACAGTTATTTCATTTCAATGGTAAAATATCCCTAGTAGGGTGAAAGCAAAACACTAAAGGGCAAGCACTAGGTCAACTGCTATTGGCTGTGCAATTATTGTGTACTTGACTTTAAACCGAAGGCCATATGAGGTATTTACACTTTAAATACCTATTTTGGTTAAGGTTACAAAACTAGCTAAATGCAATGCTTCGCTCACGTAGAAAATAAAAACGATGAGAAGTAAGTAATATATCTTTGCCTATGAAATTGCCGTTTTATTTCTGCGCAGGCTTTAGTCCAATTTAAAACAGCGAATTTTCCTATTACTTAGTTTAATTGTAACTTCTTCCCTGATACTTTTTTTTCTGTGTTTTAAACACAACAGTGAGCTTAAATGTGCGCCTTTACTTTTATTAAATTTCATTCTATTAAGTTTAATAATTATTGAAAAATCTGATAAAATCTTCATACAAAACAGAATACAGTTTGACTATTGGCTGTAGGCCGTAATAGAATAATGTATTTTGTACTCTAAATCTCTGTAAGTATATATAACATTTCACATATTTATCACGATTGTTCCTTTTTTTGCGCCTTCCATAACCGCATCGGTTCCCTGCTGCCATGACCAGACTGTCCGTCTACCGGACCGCGAAATATTTAGTAGGAGAGGTTGGAGAGATTTGTTGGATGATTTATGATGATCCTTGTTCTAATATTTAATTATTACTACAGGAACCTCCATTGATACAATTTATGTAAAAAAATTAAAATGTTTTTGGTAAAAATAAAACATAAAGCAAAAGTATGAATTAATTGTTATTTCAAAATAAAAGTACTAAGGTAGGTATACCGAAATCCAATATTTTTAATGGTAAGTTAACTACAAATTCTATAATCTCATCCCAACATGAGGAAATAAACCACCGGAAGCGCGTAGATAATTAGTAAAGATGAAATTGGATGCGTTCCGTTTTACGTAACGTACTCGTATGATTATTATCTGTTACGTAAGCAAGATGAACTGTGTGCGAACTGCTCTACATAGACAAATTATAGAATAACTCTACACTGCCATTAACTATTGTAGTTACATCTATTTATTTTATTGTCTATTGTAAATTGTTTGTACTTTAATAATTTTTGTTTATTGTTTTATTTTTACTTGACTGCCCATAACATTTTACGTTATGTAATTAATTTATTCTATCTCTTATTAATTCTATGTTTTGATTGACGTACTCAGAATGTAAACTATATTAACTATGTCATTCACCTAATTTAGAGAGTATTGTTAATATGTCTGCAACCTTTGAAATGAAATGTCACAAATTCGTCTAGGGTCAGTTAATGATCGGCACACATATATTTTCATTCTTCAGAGGAAATTTTCTTAATTTTTTTCCTTTTATTCTAATTAAATGGTAATTTAATGGGTTGGCGCTCAAGCGTTTTGCGGATACATCGGGTAGGTAGAGCCCTGGTCTTTTTTTAAGGTCTCAATGTTAATCCTATCTTACATGTCGGATTTCCCATACGATAACCAACGAGTTAAAAAGTGTGTTGCAGAACCGCGGAGATAAGCTTGATTTTAATTTAACATTATCATAATCCGTCTAAATTAAGGTTACATATAGGTACATTAATCTACAAAGCTTAAAATAAAGCTAAAAAATTTCGGAAAGAACGAAAGACTAAAGAAAAATTGATACTTGAGACTTTGAGACAGCATTCGAACCCGCGCGTTTTCAGAGAATACAGGCAACGCCATTGACCGAGAGCAAAGTCCATTGAGGACTCATAGAGAATACACAAAATAAAGTAAAATTTAAGAAATCCAACCAAGAGATAACTTACGTAATTTTATTAAAACAAAACCATAAAATCGATGTTATGAAATCGAAAGTATTTAACTAGTTATTATGTGTTTTAATAAATCTAAATAAATTAAGGATATAATAAGTATAATCGATTATTTAATAATCATTAGAAGGTAATAGCGATTATCGTCATGATGTAACTATATTTCAATAACGGATGTGATCTATGAATACTAAGTTAATTCATAGAAAAATTGCCTAACATTTTGGAATTTATTCAAAATAGATCTATCTCATCTTTGTCCGTGAGGTGACGTTGTAAGATTATAAAAAATTACCATACCATCTCATGCTGTAGCGCAAAATCCGGATTGAATACACTCATTTCTGTCAAAAAAGCCAAGTTAATTGGTATTATTAACCGTTGACGGGGCAGTCCGGTTTTGGAACGGTGCTTGTATACTGAAAAACCTCTCACGCGACAAAGGGAGACCATGTTAGGTTGGCGGGAATCCGATGTAGGGCAAGGCCCCAAATGTTAGCACTTCACCTATGTGGTAAGCACATGACCACGTAAAGAAAAGAACGTACTCTACTGTATTTTCAAGCTACTCAGCTACGAGTGCGAATGGTTCAGTACGCATTCACGGAAGCTCAAACAATTATCGTCATTGATGCTTTGGTTAATCTCTTTGTTTGTATTTAAAACAAGTCTAAGGTATGCGACAAAACCTTACAACTAGTTTTTGTTTGTAATTACTAATCAACATGCATAGTAGGTATAAATAACAAGCATGTCAATAAACAAAAAGCCTCTATATAAAGGTCTAATGACTGTATCCAAACACGTAACTAACAATTTGCATATTGTAACTTATAAGTTTATTTTTTATTAGGCTCTAGTCTAACTCTATTAGTAATAGCAAAGTAGTAATCAATTAAAAATAAAACCGGTCAAGTGCGAGTCTGACTCGCGCACCGAGGGTTCCTTACAAACCTATTTATTTTCCCGCCAAATTGTGATAACGTCAGGATTCAGCTCTGTTTAAATACTATTTTTCCCTCCAAAATTCAATGACGGCACGACTAAGCTGTCAATAAATATTTTCCCGCCAAAAACTATGACGTCAAAACTGATCTGTCAAAAATTATGTGACGTCACGACTCATCTGTCAAAAATACAATAACGTCACGACTAAGCTGTCAAAATATATTTTCCCGCCAAAATTCTGTGACGTCACGACTCATCTGTCAAAAATTCTATGACGTCACGCCTATTTGTCAAAATTGACATCTGTCAAAAGTGACAGCTGTCAAAGTTACAGAGGTTTCAAATATTTTCCCGCCAAAATAATATGACGTCACAAATCATCTGTCAAAAATTCTGTGACGTCACGACTCATCTGTCAAAAATTCAAAAACGTCACGGCTCAGCTGTCAAAATATATTTCCCGCCAAAATTCTGTGACGTCACGAATCATCTGTCAAAATTCTGTGACGTCACGACTCATCTGTCAAAAATTCAAAAACGTCACGGCTCAGCTGTCAAAATATATTTTCCCGGCAAAATTCTGTGACGTCACGAATCATCTGTCAAAAATTCTGTGACGTCACGACTCATCTGTCAAAAATTCAAAAACGTCACGGCTCAGCTGTCAAAATATATTTTCCCGCCAAAATTCTGTGACGTCACGAATCATCTGTCAAAAATTCTGTGACGTCACGACTCATCTGTCAAAATTGTATGACGTCACGGGTCACGTGACCAAAATTCTATGACGTCACAGGTCACGTGACTCAGCTTTCCCGCCAAAATTCAATGAAATCAAAATATAATATGATTGAAGTAAAAATTTAAGGTTTTCGGAATTTTCCCATTACATGTACAATAAGACCTTGCTTCATGCCTAATTTCAAGTTTGTAGATAGACTGGAAGTACCCTGTAGGTTTTTGCCTTTACCCCTCTAAATTTGCGACAAAAACGGCTTTATCTCTTGATTGCGTTGGATTAGCACTTTGATTTTTTTACGGCACTAAGAGGCAACAAGCCTTAGTATTTGGTGAAAATTTCAACTTGATACCTCCACGCGTTCCTGAGATAAATGGTCTTGACAGACAGACGGACGGACGGACAGACGGACAACAAAGTGATCCTATAAGGGTTCCGTTTTTTTCAAAACTGGTACGGAACCCTAAAAAGTAGTAAGAAGTAATCGCAATAACATTTACACTTGTGAGTTGGGTGGAGAGTCAATCAAAAATATTTATAATGGAAACAAAGAAAGAAAGAAAAGTTATTTATTGACCAACCAATAAGACCTAATCTTAGCATTCCATCGATTCTCCGTGCGGGTGCCAGGTCCATCGGGTGATAAAGGACGGAACACTTGTATAACAGCGTCTGTGACTTACGACCCAGATGTAGGTTTAAGGAGGCCCCCTTACAACATGTTAGAGGTCACCTTCACTGTCTGCTATGTTCCGTCCTCTACCTATCCAAATTTGGTAGGAACCTAACAATCCCGTTTTGGACATTCGTGATAGTAGAGAGCTTACTGAAGTTCTCGGCAGTCCTGGTTCTTTTAATAAGCTGTAGAGGGATTTCGCTGGAGTACCCCTCGCACCTATTTCCACGGCATATAGAGTAACCTTGTAGCCATTTCTGATTATCTCATTTGTCAAGTCAAAGTATTTGTTTGTCTTAAGGAATGTGATATACACAGACAATTAATATGAAAAGAATAATGCCGTTGCATTACAAATATTTTTGATTGGCTCTCCAACTCCACTCCTTGCTTGAAACGTGTGGTTATTCGAGCCTCGTGCAATCTGTGTAGAGAACCATAGTGTTACCATTGTTTTGCTATAACATCAATATTAGCATCTATATAGGTGGTGTAGCCTTCGGGCTACGGACTACGTGCCCTAATTGTACTCTGGTCTCGCAGAAATAGCACAAAATATAAACAGTAATATTAAAAAAAACTTCCGATTCTTTTAGGATATTTGTCGTACAAACAATTGTCCTGAGAATGATTCCAATGTCAACGATATATTTATCGTCGTGCTATTCGAATATAACCACGGTAAAATACTCAAACTGTCAATATTAAAATAAAAATATTGTAAAAGATATACTTAATATAATATTGTAAAAATAACAGCTCTAATTATCTATTTATCTTGCCAATGCTATGCATACCGTAGGTAAGTCATATACCTATATCAGTTAACTTATAATGTAAGGTTTCTCATACATGTAACAATGTACCTATATGATGTGGTTGTGCTAAATAAATAAAAAAAAATATATTACATTTATACTAAGTACTGAATGGTCTAAAACTCGAGGTTGATCCTTACATCTTTAGAACTACGTATTTGTTTATATACAATGTACATCTATCAGATGCCACAACGCACCTGTCCGTATATCTGCAGTACATAAAGGCACGATGCACAGAGTGTGGTATGCGTGCTTATTTATTCATAAGCCTATTTACATAACAATTTAGCTCATTGCCCATCTAGCTACTTGCGAAGACTAACATCCTTACGCGTGACAGAGGACCCTTTATACTATTTGCTTTGACTATTTAAATAGGAGACTTCTAATGTAATGCAGATATGACTACTTTTGTGTTGTAGTGGTTTATATAGTCCGTGGGTTCTACGTAAAGTTATGAGCTAAATATATTGTATTGTATCCCTATCTCATGAGTGTCGTAAAAGCTAAAAGATCGCAAATGAAATCCATTTCATCCATACCAGCGGGGAATTAGTAAGGCTACCGATTTAGGGAAACTTGGCCAAGTTTCCCTTATAATAACAGCCCATTAATGTCCCACTGCAGGGACGGGGCTCCTTCCGGGATGGATGGATACTTGGCCTACTAATACCACGCTGGCCAGACGGATTGGTATAGGGTTTAATTTCAAGTTTCCCTTCTTTTTACTTCGTAAAGATAATATTTACGGTTAGTCCCTTAGTCGGTTTTTGTCCATGGGATAAGATGGGATGATGACATATTGTATTATTACTCCGTCACCACACGGACAAGTTTCCCTCAGTCACTTAATAATGCCATTCCCTGTTGTGAAACATTAAGAGGCTGTTACGACATGACGAAGGCTACTACTTACATCATACTTAATTTACAACAAACATTATATATTTCACAAGACAATGTTTTTGCAATAATTTAATTTACTACATTATATACATAATATTAATACAGACAATTTAACGATTAAATGTAAAATAAAACAATTACATACGAGTATTTCCCTTCATCTCGATGCTAGCTACAACAATGTCGGTGTACGATTTATCATTGTAATCAGAGCATTACGGTTTGCTTCCACTAAAATTACGCGAAACCTACATGTACGTTGTAATTGCATAAATTATTCTGCAGAAATATCATAAAGTAGCACAGAAATCAATAAAAAGATATTATTAATGTTATAATAGTTAATATGGTCAAGGGACCCTTCAATGACTCTTTCTCTCTTTTTCTTTTAGTATAAAATTATGTCGTAATATAAATTGATGGCAGACTTGTAAGCGGCCCATCTGATGGTAAGTGTAGACTCCGCCTATGGACGTCTTTGTTATTAGCCGCTCTGTGTCCTGGAATTTATGCACTCTTTAAACCTTAGTCAAAGAAGGATAGGTCATATTGTAAGGTAGAATGAAGATTGACTTCTGTGACAATTCTGTTTTATGGTAATAAATTAACTTTATGAACTCTATTTTATAGTTAATCTGGCATTAATAAATTCTATCCCAAGGACGTTGTGGAAATATGACAACTGAAGAGGAAACGAGAGATAGGAAGTAAAAGTTAAGCTCCTATTTGGTGGACAAATGGGTGACTTCTAATTGCAAGACAGCAGCTACTCAGTTTGAGGAGGCGCAAATATTCTGTCAAAGCTGCTCCTAGCAACGAAAAGTCGAGGCGTGTAATGAAGAGACTGAAGCTCTGCAGATTGGATACTATTTTTCGTAAATTAGACCTAAAGGCGAAAGGCACCGAGTTCTGTAACGCGTGATAGGAGAGGCCTTTATCAAGCAGTGGACTGCGACAGGCTAATCGATTGGTTGGTTAACTGTACCTATTCCTTATGCCAAACAACATAGAGTACTATTTCCTTAATAAAAAATATCTTTATTTTTGCTTTCATAATTATTCTGACATTTAGTTTTACTTTTTAATAAAATGATAATAAAATATTTCGAGGAACATTAAAGTTAATCAAAATATTATATGAAATGTTTATTTAGAAAGTTTAAATATGTTAGTTGTTATACAATAACATTTTGTGAAAATGTATATATGTCTATACGTAACTTAATTATTATAATTATCTCTCGTCGAACGTCAAACATTTCAAATACGTTGAAGTAAATAAAACATTAACAACATTTATAATAAAACTTAACACATTCACACAACTCCATCTACAGTACTTTAGTTGCTATGTACTTTTTAAATTACAGAAAAATTAATATTGTACTCTGTTCTAATGGTTTAATCTGTTCTGTTTTCTTAATAAAATGGCCCCATCGTTTCCCAATGATTTTTTACCGCCAAAATGTGAATGACACCTTTTGACAATGGGAAAATCTAAGTTAAAGGTCAGGGACTCTAACGTAGTAAGCGCTAATTCTACTCCGATTATGTGAATAGGAACTCATTTGGAACTATCTTTATTTTTTATGATATGTATTAACTATTTTGTTTTTTCATCATTAACTTTCGTTTTAACTGGTGTACTTACAAGTAAAATTCATCATTTTAACGTTTGGCAAAACTTTTTCTTTTTATTTTGTTTTAATTTCGACATTGCAAACAAGTGTTCCTTGTGATTGCGATTTTATTTACCACAACAAGCACAGCATTTCAAACGCAGTTTGTTCATAGGAACAAACTATGAATAGTCATAGAGCGAACGCATTGCCTTACATAATAAAGATGTTTTCAAGATAGGCCCCAGAGACAAACGCATATGACATCATCGCCTATTCCATCAACTCTGTAATGCTCATGGGAGTCTATATACAGGCTGTGACTTAAATAATTTATTATTGTATCGAATAAATTATATCATTTACATTAAGGTCATACGCAAAATGGCCGATCACGTTGTCAATGAATCAATTTTAATACGTGTCTTGAACATTGAAATATATTTATTTGTGAATATCAAATACTAATACGATGTATGTAAGCCTATATCATTAAATAAACGTCGAAAAATTTCCTAAGATAAAACTTAACATAAATATTCGCAAATTTCGAAAATTTCAAACAAATCTTAACAATTTACAAACACATACACACACTGGGATTCTGAGGGTCCAGAGCCTCAGAATCCCAGTGTCATGTGTTTTGTGTATGGGTGTAAGTTTATGTGTAAATTAAAGGTAAGGGTAAAATATTTTTTTTACCTATACATAAAGCTATCTAGTCTGACGTTACTACTTTCTACTAGGGTCTTACTCGCACGGTATATACTGAATACTTAACCTAGATATTAATTAGAAAATACCTTGGTTTTTCTCCAACGTTTCGGCCGACTTGCAAGGGCCGTGGTCGCAAAGGCGCTGTTGTGAAGTGTGAACCCTTTATTATAGCATTTCAAGCATTTAACTCATTAAATAATAATTTTATTTACAAACAATACTTTAATGTTATTTTTATTATAAGTGAATCAGATATACAAGTCAGATATCATTTGCAAACTAAAACACGCTGTATTTAGAATAATGTCACACCTAATTGGGATACTGTTTCTAGCTCATTGACCTGTAAGCCTTTTGTCTCACAGATCACAATAATATAAATTTATACCTACTCTGTAAGACCTATCCCACACACTTTCATGCAACTCTGACTGCGAATAGGGATCAACAGTCAGTGTGATGTCGTAAACCAGAATCTCTATCAGTACAGAGAAAAAAAACAAAAAACGTATTTTATCTTCTGATCAATGCAGCCGTTAAAGAAACTAACTACTCCTGTGTATGGCTGTGATTTAAATTCCACGCAGGATAATTATTGTCTGTACGATCCACAAATTATTGTACTGGTTTCCACAAAACGGTGAGTCCATGACGTCTTTGTATGTGGATGTATTGTAGTTAAACTGTGAATGCGTGTGTAAACCCTCCCGCAGGTTTCCATGTGCGCGACCGCATTAACCTCCCGTTTACGTAAATTTACAGAACACATTTGCTTAAACATTGTTGCTCATGTTCTCGTCCTGGATTAAGCTTCTTACACAAGTAATTTTATTAGTCAACGACCTCAGACCAAATAAAAAATACAACGACACAAATATCTTAAGAATTTTTTTGACTGTTGTTTGTGTACATAACAACTATTGTGATCTAGTGTTGTTAGTTGTTATTGTTTTAACATAGTAAATACAGTAGAGCACTAAAATGTATTTATTTATCATTTCACAACATCACTATTCTTACAGTATACACCAATACAATAGTGTTGCCCTTAATTAACTTATTATAATTAGTCCAGTCTAAGAATGCTCCAAAAGCAATTGTAGAGTGCGTGAGCGAAGGACCTTAGCAATTTCTACAAGGATTTGTTCAGGGTGCTTAGAGAGTAAACATACTAAAAATCCCCGCCTGTAGGGGCGCCGCCGGAGGAGAGGAGGGGTAAAGTCCCTATTTTTTTACTTTTTCGCTAATATCTTTAAAACGGTGCGTCGTCGTAGCGAAAAAGTGTCTGCTACAAATACAAATACAAATACAAATATGTTTATTTTTCACATAAAAAGTACAATTCCACTTACAGACTAATATACATATTATTATCCTTTAAAATAACAGCTAACATTTGTAAGTAGTTTATTGAACTCTGGTATCCAAGAAAAGATTTAACTTGTGTTATGGATACCAGTGCTCTCTCGTGTTTTGCACAGTTTAACATTATTACATATTGGACGTATGTGTCGTCGGTCGTTTAATGATCAGCAATACACAATACACTAGAACCTCGTAGTAGCAATACTACTACGAGGTTCTACTGCATGATTAACGTTGTTTACACTATGCCTCTCTACAACTTTGGTTTAGTTATGAAAAAATGTGATTTAGTACATTCTTTTATATAAGGTGTATACTTACAAATATATTTGGGAACAAAAAACAGTTTAGCTATTCAACGAATGCCACTACATTTTTTAAAATAGACTTAATCTATAAATTTTCCTACTTCGTGTTCTGTAACCAGAGAGATGACACTGAAAGTCCCGAGTTTAATATAATTAATTAGAAGAAAATGAAAATGATCAAATGGCTTTCTTTTTGTCACGTAGAGCTTGAATGCAAATACTTAGTTTATAATACCTAGTACTATGAGAAGATATTTCACACAATCACGGATTCATACTCGTAGGTACATATATTTTCGGAAGCCTAAGTAAGCTATAATTAATTCCAATAATATAATTAGAAGATGTCAAGAAGGTTGTCTTTAATCATAATACAAATGAAATCGTGCTAACAATCATTAATGATAATAAGCTGACAATAAACAATGTAAACAATGCCAAGAATGTCAATCATCAGTCAACAATCCATATAGACAAACAACGTGCAGCCATACATCTACACGAACGATCTATTCACAAGGAAATCTCTAAGCAAACACCTAAGTGCACTAAACGCGTGTAGAATTAACAAATACCTACATTAGCATGAGGAATTCAAGGTCTCGCAAGTTGTGGTATATTGAACGAGCTACGACGAGCCTTGCAGTTAAGACGAGTTTATTAAATACGTCACGATACCTTGAGATGCTGTAAAGGATATTATAATTGTTTGAATGTTGCCTTATTGTTTGTTGTTTCCATTCATAATTGTACTGCAACTTAATCCTCGTGGAATACCATAAACGTAAAGCTTTGTACACATGTGAATGGAGATAAAGGGTAATTATAGCTGTTTGTTTATTCATAAGTATATTGTTAAAGATGGCTTTTAATTAATCTAGTTCAATGTGTAAAATGTATTTAACAATTTCAAAAATAAAAAAATGAATTTATTTTCTATAAAACCCAGATAGGTTTAAGTAAGTAGGTACTCACATCAGAAAAAATCTTAATTTAAGTAAGTACCTACTTATTTGTTCTATAAAAAAACATTAAGTAACTCATACTTGGTGCCTATTATAACTACCAATTTTGTTTTGTTTTTTTTTTCACAATAGTAATATAATGTTAGCTTTCTAAAGCTTTTACAAAATATTAATATGAACATATTTGCGTACATTACATAGTAATCTTATCACTCCTATCAATCTTCCTATGACGTTTGAGTCCTTCATGCCGACAAATAAATAATAAAAACAATTCAAAATGACTCAGAACCCTTTAAACTATTACAAAGCATAGATACTAGAGTGATATAGACGCCATTTAATGTCATAAACACTATAGAGTTTACGTCAATAACAAGTTAGAAAGTTATTCTAGTGTTAAAAATGTATTTTTTATTTAATAAACTGGTTCCATAGTTTCTTTTGTTGTACTATTATGTGATATATGCGTTTTGATAATTATATTATTCGTGTGTTATGTATCTTATATTAGGTAATAATGAGTGTTTCTCTTTGTGTGGTGACAGCGTCCATCCCACCTTATCATAAGAATGGCTTAATGCTGACTAAGGGAAAGTTAACAGATATTAAGAAAACAATAGAAGGAAAACTTGAAATCAAACCTAGCTAACCACAGCGAATGCCCAGCGTGTTATTACCTAAACTCTATTTGTTTAGATATTTAACTAAAGGTAAACAAAAAAAATGACAAATGACAAGTCACGGGTGGCTAAATCCGACCGAATGAAATAATTGTCAAAATTGTTGCCGCGCAATCATGCAAGCTTACTTTTCAATTTAGTCAAGTTCCCACCTACTGTTTACCTCTATTTAAATACCTAAACAAATGGAGTATAGGTAGTAGTTCAAGTTTTCCTCCGTCGCTGGAGGAAGGAATTAAGGAGTTTTGTGTAAAGTTTGTGTTCTTTGAATTATCTAGATTACATTTGCTCAGATTTTCCCATAGTAGATTTTTACGATAGCCATAACATAAGATGGGAGGAGACTTAATGTATTTTACTCCGTTAGGACGCGGTCGATACAAACATCAATTTAGTAGTCATTGTAAAGTCCTATTGCAGTATAGAGCCTACAACTATGGAAGAAAACTTGTCCTACTTATGCTAATAGTGATTAGTAACATATTTTTTACAAGTTTTCCATCTTTCGTTAGTGATATTTTATACTTTGATTCATACATTGCTGGCTTATACAATGATTCAGTTCAAGAATCTAATTAAAAATACAACAATAAACCAAACTCAACTATAAGAAAGCAGATTTCAATGAACTTAATGATATTTTAAAAAATACACTAGCTGCAAGTAAACCAATAACAAACTGTGCAGAAAGCCAATTTAAATGTCTACTTGATGGACTTGAAAAAGCGATAACCCTGCATGTTCCTCGGACGAAAGTTAACTATCACACGATAAATAAACCATGGATATCAAAAGTCACCAAAAACCTAATTGAACAAAAACTTGTATTATGGAACAAATATAGAATAACTGGAATGGAGAAAGAATACAGAGAATACAGAAAAATAAATAATAAATTGACAAATTTAACTAGAAATTCTCGCATCACCTATGAAACAGATTTGCTGAAAGCAGGGCCAAAGAAATTTTATTCTTATGTCAGACAACAAATTACATCTAAAGTTAGCATACCAAGTATATTACACAACAAACAAGGTCAAGCAGTTACAAACCACCAAGATATCGCTGAAACATTTGCAGACCAGTTTGCTAGTGTGTATCAGAAAGAACCGCAGTCCCAGTTTCCTATACTGGATCCATCACTTAGAGTTATAGACACTATCGCAGAGCTAAAATTTACCAAAGACAAAGTCCAACAAGCTGTCTCACAAATGAAGCATGATTCTTCACCTGGACCAGATGGTATACCTGTAGTAGTGTTACAAAAGTGTGAACTCAACGAACAACTTGCAACATTAATGCAAACATCCTATGAAACTGGAATATTGCCTCAGCAATGGAAAACCGCTTATGTGACACCCATATTTAAAAAAGGAAGCAGATTACAACCATTAAACTATAGACCTATCAGTTTAACTAGCGTTTTCTGCAAGGTTATGGAGAAAATAATAGTGGCACATGTCAGAGACTTTCTCACCCGACATCGAGTGATCCCGGAACAACAACATGGTTTTTGCCCACACCGTTCAACAATATCAAATCTGCTGTCATGTTTATCATCTTGGACAAATAGCTATAATGAGAGAGAACCTGTTGACGTAATTTACCTTGACTATGAAAAAGCCTTCGATAAAGTCCCCACGACTAGACTTCTGCAAAAGCTGGAATTTATCGGAATTAGAGGAAAATTACTAATGTGGATCGAAGCCTTCCTACGAAACAGGACATTGCGCGTCAGAGTGGGAGATACACTTTCGCAACAAAGAGACATCTATAGTGGGGTGCCACAGGGCTCAGTACTAGGCCCTGTGTTATACATAATTTACACATTCGACCTTCCCCAATGCCTAGAAAGTAAGGTCAGGACGTTTGCAGATGACACCAAGCTATTTGCTAACCCGTTAATAGATTATGACCAACTTCAAAATGATCTAATCAAAATTGCGAACTGGTCAAAGGATTGGCTTATAAACCTTAATACGTCGAAGTGTACTGTCTTGCATATAGGCAAAAGTAATCCTCGCCACACATACAAATTGAATGAGGCTAAATTGATCGCAGTTAAATCACAAACAGATCTTGGAGTGACGATAGCAGAGAACTTGAAATGGGAGGAGCACATAAACACAATAGCTAAAAAAGCAAAAAGCTTAATCTATCTCATAAGAAAAGCCTTTGGAATACTAACACCCGAGATGATGTTAAGGATTTTTAAGACGTTTATAAGACCCATTTTAGAATATGAGTTCCAAATCTTATCAATCCTTATCAAAGGAGCCCTTACTTTGTCAAGGACATAGAATTGCTAGAAAGAGTCCAACGCAGTTTTACGAAAATACCTAGGCAACTAAAAAATCGACCATACGAGGAAAGACTAGAAATGCTTAAACTAACAACTTTAAAGGAGCGTCGTGACCGTGGCGATTTGATCGAAACATACAAGATCTTACATGGACACTATGACCTACAGGACTTCCATGGGATACTTACTCGCAACACTAACGATAGACTGAGAGGCCATCAATTGAAATTGAGCACCAACTCTTCCCATAACAACCCACATAAGCATTTCTTCAGCAACAGAGTGGTGAGAGTGTGGAACAAGCTGCCTGAGGAAGTAGTGTCGGCACCAAGTGTCAACATTTTTAAAAATAGATTGGACAATTTTTTGGATATTAAATAAGTTAAATAATTATGCTGTTGATACACGGGATACGGGCAATATCAGTTGCAACAACTGCCTGCCTGTTTACAAATAATAATAATAAAAGACAATGGTCACAATATTTTTTGTTTGTGTATTTTTTCCGATATCTCAAAGCAGTCTCTCCATATACATCATGATTTTATAAACGTTTTGAAACCTAAACATGGTAACACAATAGTAATAAGTATAATTCAAAATATTATAAGTATTTTAAATTAACAATCAATTATTATCAATCTAATTATCAGAGTAATGTCATAATTATGTACCTACTTACTTTGTTTAAATAAATAAATACCTATTCCTCTATCACTGATTTATTCATTTTCTTTACCAAGATCAGACTCAATAACGAGGTTTGTGACAAGATTTCCTTCTGTGTAGAAATATTGGTTATTTATTTCTTAATCGTCTTTAACGACATACTGGGGAAGTGAAACCCATTATTATTTATCCATAATAACACATAAGCTGCATGGTATTATAAATCAAATACTCATTCTAACTCGGTACAGTAATTTAAAAAGTATTCCCCATACATCCACGCAACAGGTAGGTACTAATCCCAAACTAAGCAAAGCTGTGTACCTACTATGCAAACATCGTATAACTTCATTTTTTAAATACATCCTATTAGGTACACTCTATACATAGATAGAAAACATACAGACCAATGCAAACCTGCATGTTTACTTGTTCAAAGATTTGCATTGAATGCAAATCGAACCCGAAACCACTGCGTAGCAGCCATAGACTATACGAGAGTAATACTATCTTACCTGTGCAATTCTTAATATTCCGATTCCAGAAATCACAAATAAACACAACACACCATAGATAATAACACGAGATGTAAGCAAGGAGTCTCTAACACAACTGAGCATACCACATTATCTATCAAAATTAACATAATAAATTATACAAAGCAATGTTGACTTTACATATTATTAGAATCAATTATTTGTTAGCACACATTATTATATATGTAATTATTCATTCTTCTTCGTCATCATCATCGTATTATATCACGTAGGCGTCCTACAAATATTTCCACTTTGTGTGCCCCTGTGTCTTCCTCCATCGGTTTCCTTCATTTATCGGTTTCCTGCCACACAGATCAGATCGTCTCTCCACTGTGCGAGAATCTGCCCATTCATTCCAAGAACCTGTGGACCTTTGCTCAGCAGTGGAAGTTGGAACTAAACAGGTCTTCCCCTCTGTTTTCCAAGCGTTTCTGTCTTTCGCTATATGTATGTAAGATATGTGGCCAGAGGCCACATACCTTACATCTGGGTCGTTATGGCCATCTTCAGGTATCCTTTGCATGACAACTCTGTCTGGGTGCATCCTACATTTATGATCAAGATTAATCTTGTAATAATTCTGTGAGTGTTTCTCGGTCCATCAACCTCATTTTTAGCTAAACCACCGACCACTAATGATCCCTAATCTACAGAGAATAGTCTCATTTTTTCTATAATTCGCTAACGGTAAAAAAATATATGATTATCTGTGACGAATGCTTGATACACACTTAGCCAATTTTGCCGCGCGTAGGTAGATAACCATAGCCAATTATACCGTGATTCAGATACAGAGCATTGTTCTTCATGTGTCATACATATTATTGTTACCAATAATAAATGTTAATGAAATTAATTACTAAACACGTTTTTATGTATGTCGTTGGTACATGTTCTTATCTGGTCTTAGTCCGCAAAAACAATCGGTTAACTATAAACAATTTTTGAGTCTAATATAGCTTCATGAGGTCCAACTTTTAAAGTTAAACCTCCGTGTGCAGCAAGAAGATTTGCGGTCAGTGTAGCTTGTCCAAAGTATTAAGCAAAAAAATAGTAGTGTGTAGCAGTTTGTAGAGAACGATAACTACGAAAATATCGTAAGTTTGATCTCCGCACAAGCCAAAGTGTACCTACATGTATCTAAGGTAGATACGCTGACAAAATAATTTTGTGCCTTTTATCTTATAAAGTGTTATCGAAGCCGTCAAGGTGACGGTCATCAGCATAATAGTTATATTATTGGAATGACAATATTTTCAATACTTGAAATTAAACCCTATACCATTCCGTCTGGCCAGCGTGGTATTAGTAGGCCAAGTATCACTCCGTCGCGGGAGGAGGCCCGTCACTGCAGTGGTACATTAATGGGATGTTACGAATCCAATGGGAGCCCCCCCAGCCTGCGTCTTCTTCCAGTACGCGGTCGCCGTTTCAGAACTTTTCTGCACCCATTACTGACAGTTCTTTGCGCTATGTACCCTGTCCACTGCCACTTTAATCAACCAATCCTTAGCGCTATATGCATATAAAACATTACATAATATACTTAATATAAACTCACCTTTTCAGTTTCACAATTCAACATTATTCACAAAAAAAAAAAAAAACAATAAAAAGTATGTATTATATCTGTTTCACAAAACAAACTGTGGTAAACTAAACGTTATCATAGATAACAGAGATGTGAGGATGTCGTGATAACGTGAGATACCATCTAATGTTCAATATGTTTTACTAAGTTTTACACGCGACTCCGCCTACGTTAATTATTTACGCCCTTTTCGTGGTCATTTATTACGGTATTTTTTTCTTTAGGTACGGTCGTGTGTCTAAATAAATAAAAGAAAAAAAAATTGACATAAAACTCTATACTTAGGTACCAATCCGCCAATATTTTAGCCTTTTTGTTAGCTTGGCCAGTACTTATTACTTATTTTAAATTTCAAATTAAAATCTATTTTATTAAATTTGAAAATGAATAAAACAATAAAAAATCTTGTTATACAAAATTATAAAATTTAAAAAAAAATTTTAGTTGTAGCATGATGTTATATAGCTTAAAGGTCCATCCTTACTAAACGGCCCTAACCTAGAGTCTTTAAAAACTAGGAAATTTTACCTAGACAAAACATTAATTTTCACAAACTATCGCATTTACAATACCAGTAAGATAATGTAGATACCTGCTTGTATTACCTGTACTGAGATGTAAACTATGTGATTGTTATCATATTTTCAGGAAGTTTAGTTAACAAATACTGATAAAATGTGACAGTTCCTTTTGATAAGCTTATT
This sequence comes from Schrankia costaestrigalis, assembly GCA_905475405.1. Classification (NCBI taxonomy): domain Eukaryota; kingdom Metazoa; phylum Arthropoda; class Insecta; order Lepidoptera; family Erebidae; genus Schrankia; species Schrankia costaestrigalis. Next base: position 2,111,792 of record FR997827.1, read on the forward strand.
TTATAATTATTTATCAGTCTTGAATTAATTTGCATTATTTTTTATAGTATATTTTGTAAACATTACATTATGAGTAATAATATTTAGGACAAGGAAACAATGCTGTGTAGACAATCTTTACTGGGCTACTAACCCCTGGATTCCGAATGACTGATCAAGTAGGTAAAAACAAGTAATCAAGTGTCAACACTCTTATCAACTATCATTTTTAGGAACTAAAAGACACGAGATTTGACACTTCATTAGTTGATTTTTAATTAATCAGTTTTCGGAAACTGGGTGTAAGTAACTTAATGTTGTGTGTTTTGATTTTCTGACGAGTAAGGCCCTGCGCAAACGTAGACAGTTTCTGTTGCCAACACAACACACCGAACACTTTTTGATCGTGGAAGCAACTGGACACAATGTATGCGCAGGATGTGGATGATTTCATACTGGTTCTATAGAAATAAAATATTCATCGGTACCTAGCTTGTATCTGACACAAGACACAAAGGAGTCTACGTTTGCGCAGGGCCTTAGATGCCATAGCAGCTACCTGGGAATTAATTTTCACGGGACTTCGGATCGCACGCAGTGTACAAATTGTATTTTGGGTAGGACATCTCTACACAGCGCCATCTGTTCCCAAAGTAAGTTAGGCATAACCTGTTTTTGTTATGGGTAACAGAACAACGGATATTAATACTTATACTTTTTTTTTGTAAATTTACATATTATTATACTAAACCTATAGAAACACTCAGACCAACGCAAACACACCTCCCCCACCTTCACCTGCCCATGATAAAAACAGATACATATATTTAAAAGAAACGCATTATGTACCTATGTGCATAAAAATATATAATCATTTACCAGATGAATTAAAAGCTATGCCTTACCCAATTTATAAACGGAAATTATTTAATTTGTTACTCTCAAAACAATACTATGAATTGAAGGATTATTTTTTGGACAAATTGATACATTAAATGAATTTATAATAATAATTAATATTTTTTTTTCATGATAGGTTATTGACATTAGCTATTAATTTTAACATAATATTAACTCATATTATATACTATTTTAATCTGTAATAAGAATTAGTTTGAATTTTATAATAAATGTTATTAAATAATTAAATAATAATCCGTAATGTAGTCATTAAGAAAAACTAAATATTATATTTGTATACATTATTATTTGCACGCCATATACAATGACAGAATATGTTGTACTACTTTACTATTTATAACATCTATAAGACCATGTTCTAGCAAATAAAACATTTCATTTCATTTCATTTCAAAAACAATTATGTTCATGCCTCAGACCAAATAATTTTTTTTTATTTGGTCTGGATTCATGCACACAAAGTTTTGCATTGAGCGGGAATCAAACCCGAGACCTCTGCGTAGCAGCCATGTAATATAACCACTACGCGCGCCTCAGAGGTCGTATGTAGGTACTTTTACTGTATTATAAGGATCTACAATGAACTAGTTAAGTATACACCATCAACACAATAATTAATTCTTCATGACACGTGTCAAGCACCTAGTATAGGCTGCAGTGAAACTTCCTACCATTACCTCGTACTCGTTCAATAGCCTTCCGTTTACTATTAGCAATCAAAGCCCCATACGCCTTGTTGTGTCCATTTGTAAGCGGAAGCAAGGCTTCAATGAGTCCAGGGAAAGTATTAGAAAAGTTTTCGTTAAGTATTGCTCTGTGTTAATTGTCTGTGTGGTTACTTAGTATTTGAAATAATACTTTATCCTTACAAAATGTCTTTTTTCTTGTCACTTGTACATTCGCACATACACTAGTAAATTTAATTACCACCATTCTGTTTAGCCAGTGTGTTATCTGGGGGTAATTTTTCCACTTATAGAGGGCTGGTGATGTTATCATAACAGCCCACTGAACCTACTGATGATGATGATTCTGTGCCACAGGAAGGACGGTACATCTCCAGTGACGAATAGACGATATACTCGATATTAACGTCAAGTATTATTTTAAATCTTCGTACAGATAATATCCACAAACTTTCTGTTACTCTCCCTCTATGTTGCTTGGCTGTAGTAGAAGATTCCCTTCATCACAGAATGAAATCTGACCCTGTTGTGAAACATTAAATGACTGCTATGTTCAGATAATTCACAACAGTTTCGTTTCAACAAAGAAAACTAAATATTATCAGATATACCTTGATTTCAGCAAAAATATTATCTGATATTCCTCGCATAACATCAAAACACATAACGTATAAGTGCATAACAAAAATGGTTTTCAAAACACAAAAACAAGCTCTGAACCATCATAAAAGCAGGCACATAACACGTAACCGCACATCCACAAGGAGTCCTATTAATTACAATGGAACCTGTCTACCTGACATACTTCCACACTTGAAATGCAAATCCCTGAGACGCAACCTGCATTCCAACTACGGCACAGAGTAACGGAACCGATTGCAATTACCTACGGACCAGTTTCAAAATATCACAGCGGAGTGCACTGTGTTGTGTAAATTGCAATGTGTGCATAGAAAATCATAGTGTCGTATGTGTGTCAAGTAATTTGTATAATATGGTTGGTTCTACAGATCGTTCGGGTGCGTTTAGTGGCTTGTTAACTTGTTAGGCGGTTGTTACGAAAGTAACAAGTTATTTAAAGTGTTTAATCTAATCATTTATTTACTACCTAGGTAACCCTTCTCCTTAACGCATGTCCCACTTTCATCTAGAGATTTCGTTCTACCCCAAAGACTGTTTTCTTCTCCTTCTCTTCAATGTTGACTTTCATGTAAGATACACAGAACTATTTTTCTTGTATTTAAAAAACAACGGTCTCACTATGTATCGAGGTCTAGACCAATCAGCCGCATGGCAATTGCATACAACAGCAGCCGCCGCCATCGAGGCCTTTAATTTCGATACCAAACCAAAGATTCCTTCTATCAATGAAGAGATTTATTGAATGGGAATTTTACTAAAATGTAAAAAGGTGCGATGTCAGAATCTGCAAGTTTTAGAAACGGATATAGGTAAGTAACCTTCAATGGGAAATCCATGGAATGGTAATCGGGTCGAAAATAATTACCTACCACTAAATTTAATTAAAATATTTTTTATTGGACTTTACACCAACCTTACTTTATACGCCCAATCAGTCAACTAGCCTATTGCAGTCCTCTGCTGGACATGGGCCTCTCCCAATACGCGCCACAGATCTCGGTCCTGCGCCTTCCGCATCCAGTCCGACCCAGAGACGAGTGGGGGGGCGTCCTACACTACGTTATTTAAACATATAACATAACATTGCGGATATTCAAACAACCACTTGAATATCCATTAGATAATAAGTAGATAACAATGCTTTCCAACACCCCAAAGCCCGAAACACAGCCTGCCAGCAGTAAATACACTAAGATTATAGGAACCTATTAGTGAAATTAGAAGACACCACGTACAGGTTGCGTTTCCGCATCGAAGCACGCACCGGTAACACCATACATAGAGCTCAAGGAAGTCGCTTCACTCATGGCAACTCAATGGGCAGCGCTCTCCTTACGAGGAATGCGCACTGAAGACTAGTTGGTTAAAAGGACAATGAGCAGAAGTGGTCCAAATTTCCACCACTATTGAGGGCTATGTAAGCTTAAAGTCGACTAAATACCATACAATTTTGATTACTAGGTGACAAAAATATATTAACTCAGAAAAAAGTTATGACTGTTTTAAAAATACGTATTTTTAGTTATTTAACCGTTAATTTTTTCGCACATAGCCACATTTCAAGCAGTAAAAACATGGTAGACGGATTCCCCCTGTTCTGTAATGCGCTCAAATCGTCTGCAAAGTATACAATAATAACCTTAGCGCACCTACTCATATAAAAATGTAATCGGGACGGTTCGCAATCGTGCTAAAAGTATTTTTCGCACGTGCAAGACAACACTACACGTATGTAATGATCCATAATCGAAAAACTATTACGAACTACTAACTGTTCTTGTCTTTCTGGAATGCGAACTGTGGGGTGCTGTGCCCATGTCATGGTAATTATTTGTTATTTTGGATGGGCGAGACACCAACCCACAATTCTACTTCCAGCTGCGAATTTGGACAATGTTATTGTGGGTGAAGACATGAGATGTATTCTTATAAGGACAGACTCCACACTGTGAGACAAAAATAAATAAAACTTGTGTGATATTTTTGTGTGTACATTCTTCCCAGTATTACAAATATTTTAAAATAAACATAAGCATTGTAAAGATAGCTATAAGTCCTTTCATTTGATTTGATACCCCACTTGATAGGGTTTTTTTTTGACGTAGCGAGGTACCTACCGCGACCGCTACATTGTTTATATTTTGGCTCTTAGAGCTCATATCAACCAGAATACCGTATGAATTACAAAGAAGTGTCATACTCATAAATCAATCGAGTAGTTTAACAGATATAGTTAAATAATTAAGCATAAAAAGGTTTTTAAATTGCAAGTTCTCATGGGGTCATAACTTTTTACTGAGTAAATATTTTGGGTTGCGGTCTTCTTATAATGATTCAGAACGCAGTGTTTCATCATATGTCATAGTTCTTATTGATGGTGGAAATTTGGACCAAGCTCCATATATTTTTGCCCATTCTCCTTTATATTGTTTACTTGGAAGTTAGAACCAACCGGGACACAGCACGTGTTTTACTTGTTTTAAGATACTGTCATAGAGACACAATGGTAGGTATAGGGTATCACTAGGGATTTTGTTTTAGCCAAACGTTTCCATTAGATAGGTACGTTTTTGTTCCATCAGCCGCATTTATTGTCGTTTCTTCGGTTGAGGGATTTAGCATTCTGCGTCTTTCTATAAAAACAAAATATTTATAGGTACTTAATCTTTATACTGTACATTCCATGGAACCTTACTCGCGAAGAGTTCAATAAGTTTGTTATTTGTCAATTCACGAATCCCCATTTCTTCCCAAACTTAGCAATGCTTGTACACTATGTGTACAAGACAACGGATAAACAAATGTCGTCTTCATGTACAAATACACTGAACTATAACATGGACTGTAGGTGCAGCCTTAATGTCTCAAATAAGGTATATATCAACTTGATGGTAAGGGATAATAGACGTCAGCAATACCCAAGCAGCTGCCTACCCTACACAGAAGGTTTTAAGGCTCATAACATAGCCCATTAATTTCACTAGCTACCAATACCATACCCTTCCAATTACAACTAACCACTACAAAAACATTATCACACTACTGCTTGGAAGCGGATTAAGCGGGCGCCGCGGTAGTTCCCTAATACTTTATAACTTAATAATAACTTAAACCCATACTTAAACCACAATCATTTAAACAATGTAACTTACCACATATGTGGTTAAGTAGGTACCTACTTTCGATTTCGTTGGCAGTCGACAAGTGAAAGTGGACAGGTGCTTGACCTTTGCCAAACCCATCACAATTCATTGACGAGTGATCAGGTTGCGACACATACGAAACATCGACGCATGATTAAACATTCCTCTGCCATATTGAATAATCATAACGGCTCGTTAATGTCCCACTTTAAGGGACAGGCCTACTTTAATGGCGGAGGGAAACTCGATTTGTTGATATCACGCTGATCAGACATATTGGTACTTAAAGGGTTTTTACTTGATCTTGTTTAAGTTTTGTAATGATATTCAATGGTTTTTAGCTTACTTTCGTCTTTTACTGCGACATTCACGTCAAGAGCCTGCTTGCAAATAAAACAACTCTTCATTAATTGTTCGTTTCATAACAGTCCCACTGCAGGGACGGGCCTCCTCCAGTGACGGAGGGATACTTATTGGCCTACTAATACCACGCTGGCCATACGGATTGGTATAGGGTTTAATTTCAAGTTTTTCTTCTTTTTATTTCGTAAAGATAATATTGACATTGAAAAACCGACTAAGGGACTATCCCCCTTAGTCGGTTTTGACACCCATGGGACGAGATGGGGTGGTGCCATATTGTATTCTTACTCCGTCACCACACGGAGTTCGTTTAGAGTTTAGGTTACCTAAATTGAATCTCATGCTTTACCTAAGTAAACCTAAATGTTTGCGTAGTCAATAGTAGACCCGGCCATTAACGAAGTCTTGTTTTATAAGAAAGTAGACTAACTGAGAGATCAAGTTTTATCTCTACGTAACTATTATAATAACTTAGTTTTGATATATTGATGCTGTGACTTAGTACTTATAGGTCAGCTGGATGAGGATAGTTGTCTATTTATTTTAAAATTAAGATTTACCCGCGATTTCGCAGTAAGGTCCTATGACATTTCCCGAGCGTTAGTAGGTATAGGTACTAAAATTTCTTGAAATTCGTAAATTAGTAATTAATGAATAAACAAAACGCTGACACATATAGTTCCCTACTATTATGTTTGGGTTTTCTTGCAAGGCAATCGCTCGGCACCTGTATTCCCTTTTTAACACAAAAAGTTACCACCTCTTCACGTCCTGTCAGTATAACAAAATTACCAGAGAAGGAAAAGTAAAACAAACCCTAAATCAATTCGCTAGGCCAGCGTGGTATTAATAGACAGTGCCCTTCCTAAGTGGTCAGGCCGGTATTAGTAAGCGGATCCTTCGAAGGGACATTCAAGAACTATTAAGATATTGTATTGTCCGTGTGGTGACGGAGTAAGAATACAAATATCACCACCCCATTTCATCCCATGGGTGTCGTAGAAACCGACTAAGGGACTATCCGTCAATATTATCTTTACGAAATAAAAAGTAGGAAAACTTACAATTAAACCCTATACCAATTCGTCTGGCCAGCGTAGTATTAGTATGCCAAGTACCCCTCCATCACGAGAGGAGGCCCGTCCCTGCAGTGGGACATTAACGGGCTGTTATGATAAACAACAACAGTACAAAATAAAACACAGACTATGGTATATCAATTTATCACATTTTCTGTACAAAGGAGTTTGTATTACACATGTGTATAGGTTTAATATGTTAGTACTCTTTTCCGTTTTTATCATTACGAAAAGGCTTTTCTAATATTATCTTGTAACTTGTCTAATGCATATAAAAGTTTGTTTTTAAGTTAAAAAAATGGTTTAAAACAAATTAAATACCTACTTAAAAGAGCAGCATAAAATTACAAGATCAACAGCTGGGCTAATTTTAGGGGTAGATAACGTAGCGTAAATGTGTTAAAAAAAAAAGTAAAAAAAAAACGTTTTTTTTTTATTTAAATCTCAAAATCTTGACAAGTTAATGATAATATCAGAAATCATTTTTCGTATTTACAAATTGAAGTTACATTTATAAATCTCGTATCAAACTTTTGAAACTCATAACTGTTCAACCAGTTGTGCTATGTGTTGAATTTATCTTCGAAATATTCTCGGATTTTTTTTTAGGTTTTTATACCATTGTACAAACGACACCTAAACGAACGATAATATTGCACATCGACTTTTGTAAAGAGACAGTTGGCCAATTTCGGCTTCGTAGAGCATCATCTCTGTCGCATGAAATAGTCAGTAGTACAGTCTGGCATCTATTATGAACATTCCAGTGGGCGGAGCCTTAAAGTTTGTTGTCGGAAACGTGCACGCTAAAATTGTCCAAAATAACTTTGGGGAAAGGGTATTACGTACAAATAATATTAACATATAAATAAATACTATTTGATAATAAATTATCAAATGAAGGAGCAATTAACTTTCTCCGTTTGTATGGAGTTGTGACTGGCATGCGTACCCTTAAAACAAATTATGATTTGATAGTGTGCGACAGAGATGACGCTCTACAAAGCCGGAATTGACCGATGGTCTCTTTCGACAGGTCGATGTGCAATATTTACGGCCGGGTACTGTACTTTATCGCGCTTCTCTAAGCAGAGTTACATATAACAAGTTATTATAAACAGTTAGCTCCTATTATATCTGTTGCCCCACCCTCGCCTGTGGTCATCCTTGTACTCGTCCATGCTCTGCTGTCTCGCTCTCTCGTCTACGTCGTCCTCTTCTTCCAGTGTCTCCTACAACATTGACATGGATACATTAGTTTATATACGAGTATACATTTTAACACACAAGAGAGCTAAATTTTACTAATAAACAAAAAATAATCACTAGTTTCTTATGCTGTAATAAGTTTAAGTTATGAAGGGGCTGACTGCCTACGCAGACCGGGACGGCATGGCAAGGGATTTTAATTTTTACTAATGGACATTCAACCGTACTATTACAGAAATACGACATAAATTGCTATACTTTAAAATGATGCCGTGGCATTAAAAGGGATTTTATCGCACGGCATTAAAAGATGCGCCACAGGCTTTCGTGGCGTGATGCCGTGGCATACTGCGTATAAAAAAAATATCGAAAAGTACCCAAGCGGTTATATGATTAAATATGAATATGACCATTTGTAAGAACCATGTTAAAAGAAAAACAGCTGATTTTGAGAGCTTTATTTTAGTAACGCATCTAAGATAAAATAAAATAAATTATAAGACATGGGGTACCATGTCTTATAATCGTTCCAATAGGTCTTAAGATTTATTGGAACGACTGTGACTTAGTCATAATTATGACTAAAAGAGGTAAAAAAAAGGAGATGGGTATTTTTTCATGCCTTTTCATGTTAACCAAAGACAAGTTGAAAACTATACTAACTTTATGTATTTTGTCTGCTTCGTCGTCCTCATTGTCACCAGTTTCTATCTTGGCGTGAGGTATATTCGTGCCTGATCCAGGGAAACTGGAAAACAACAATGTTTTTAGTTCAATACCTGCTCAATTAGTATTGTCAGTATTGTGTGCATAAAAATTAATATTGTACATTTTTTCTACGTTTTTTTTTATAAATTTACGAATAACGTTGAGTAAGTATGTTTTTACTGACAAATACCACTGGTGGGTATTTTACGGAAACTACAAGCACTGCCTCGTTTGAGACTAGAAGGTGTACTGTAATTTTGTAAGGAATACAATCTATACTAATAAATAATAATAATTTATAAAGCTAAACAGTTTGTTTGTACGCGCTAATCTCAGGAACTACTGCTTCGATTAAAATTTTGTTTTTAGGGTTGGATAGACCATGTATCGAGACAGGCTTTAGGCTAATATAACATCACGCTAAGACCAAAAATATTTTTTTCTTTGTAGCCTGACCTATGGGCCTTCTCAGAAGGCTAAGGCTCTTTCATTTTTCTTAATTTCATTTTATTCTTAGTATGTTTTGTTTTAATCTGTATGTATTATTTGCGCATTACTTACATTCCCTCCTTCACCCTCTGGTCGTAGAACTCCTCGACAGTCATGGCGGGTAAGGCGGGGTAGCCGGCACCGAACACTGCCTTCTGCACCGCGTCGCGGGTTATTATCACAGGCTTGAGAGGCGGCGCTCGGGGACGCTCGCGGGGCTTTACTTCTGTTACAACATACATTATAAATAAATATTAAAATATTACTACTAGACAACGGATAAACATACTTAAAATACTTTTATATATTCGTAAATACATACATATTATACATAGAAAACACCAAGACCAATGCAAACAATCATGTTCATGCACACAAAGATTTGCATTGAGCGGGAATCGAACCCGAGACCTCTGCGTAGCAGTCATGTTATATAACCACTACGCCACAGAGGTCGTCTAATATAGTAATAATAATTAAAATACAGGTTTCATAGTAATATAAATTGTTATTAAGAAATTATTATTCTAATATTAAACGATAATATTACCGACAAAAAAAGGAAAGTTCGCACATATTAACTCTACCAAAAGTAAAGAAGGAAAACCTGTAAAACCACATATCTATCCTTCTGGCCAGCGTGGTATTAGTAGAGTGAATTGGCCTTAATGATGAACATTACCGATCCCCCTTGATCAACAATACATACCACCTTACGACTAGCTTAATGAATGTGGATGAGGTCCAATCTGTTTGCCAGCCTAAAGCAGCAAAATAATTAAAAGCTTACCTCCAGCATGTTTAGCCATATAATCTAATATAGGTTTCTCTTGTTCAATACTACTAAGTTCATCAAGTGACTGGTTCACATAGCTCTGCAGCATGGTTGTGAAGTATTCTCTTTTTGTCTCATCATCAGAATTTGATTCCAAAGCCTTAGACAATGTGCTTAGCTTTTCCTTTAACTCCTTCATTTCTTTAAACCTTTTAATCTTCATATCTCTGGTTTGTACCTAGAAAATTAATTTATTGATGTTCTGAATAACTTTATGGAATACCCCCTAATATTATCACTTACTTAATTATTTCAAGGAATACAAATTTTGGATACGAAAAAAGGGGCCCTATTATGCCTTTATGGTACCCTATACTATAATTGCATATGGTACCATAATGGTATAGGCTTGGTAAGGTATAGCATAGCAAGATACAATGAGGCGAGCTCATAATCAGTTTGAATTGAACTGAACACATTGTGAAAAGTTATAACTAATATAAATAATAAAATATAGAACTATACAAAAAATATAGAGTGTGATGAAGATATTGAGTATTAAGTTTTTTTTTTAAATTGGCCAACTAGAATTATTCTATGGTGCCTGATGTTAAGCATCCAATAGAGTCCAACAATGGTGAGCACCATGCCAGCTACAATATTTGTAGAGGCATGAATGTATCCACTATGGCGGCTTAAGCAGATGCTTTATTTATAAAGGTAGATAATAAAATAATGCATGTAAGAAGACAATAAATGTAACTTACCAAATTAACAATCTTAGATTGTTCACTGGGAGGCTTCTCTGAACTAGGTGTGGTGCTCGGCTGAGGCAACTCAATATCTGTTATACCATAATCTTTACACCTTTGTAAATAATCCCTGAAATATCAATATTACATGGCTTATATTTGGTAAATACATTGTATAAAGTAAAAAATAAGCTTTAGTGATTTTTTTAAGTAAGGTACAGGAAAAAAAAAATATAATTCATTAGCCTCAGCCCTAAGTCGGCTATTTACATGGTTGTGGATTGTAATTTGCATAACAATTACATGTTATTGTTATTGTTCTAACATGAGAGTGTTAAGACACAGTACATCATCCTTAGAGTACAAGTGGTCTTTTATAAAAAGATGATGGTTTTTTATAGATTTAGAAGGATTAATCTCAGTTGTTTAGCAAAATGATGTGTAGTAATTAATAAAAATAGTTGACAATCATTCACATAAAGTCAGGAAATTACATAGGATTAATGAGACAAACCAAACATTCAGCTAGTTTCTAATAGTTACCTGAAGTAAATTTCTGCAACATTGATAATATTCAAACGTGGTTGGTTACAAAGCTTTAGGCTGAGAGAACCGAGAAGTGCCGGCAACAACAAGTACTGCAGTGTATCAGTGGGAAGCTCCTCCAAACTCTCATTCCTACTGAACATACCGGAGAGTGATACCAATTTTGTTGCCTTCTCAAATTTTGTAATAGCTATTTTGATACTCATCTGGAAAGATAAACAGTTCCAGTTAACATAATATAATTCTAATAAGTATACATCTAGAATAAATAATAAGGTGTTAACACTTTTCAACTAAGTAGGTATGTTAATCATTTTTATACTTCATTCTAGTTTCTTCTTTACGAATCATTGGCAAGTAACAAACAACATTGTTGTGTCATTTTTGTGTCGCTGTGTATCTTCAATCAGTATTTAAATGAAGGTTTAGCATTAATTTATATGATTTCATCACAAAAAAAAGGACTAAGATGCTGAAATCCGAACTCACCTGTACCGCATCACTACTCAAAGCTTCATTGCCCTTATCTATGGTATTAAACAACTTCAAGGCGGCCTCAAATATATCTTTAAGAGGCTCCTCGTCCGTTGATTGCCCAGCATCACAACAAGACATTATTATTAGATATTACAATCAAATTTCCAAGATTTCACCGAACAACAATGTTTTGCGTCGGATCGATTGACATTTAAAATGTGCATGACATTGACAATTTGACACGACTAGTCAAAATGACATTTTTTTTTACATTCAAATCCAAACGCTAACAGATACGTTTACAAAGCTTTCAGCTGATTTTACAACTGTAACATTATTCTATGTAACTTTATTAAGCAGAGTAATTTAAAACAATAATTATAAAATTAAACAAAACATAATGAAGCGTTGAAAGAAAATAAATCCTCCATATTATTTTAATTTATTAGAAATTTGACCACCGCGGTTTAAATAACAAACTTCTTCAACTATCAACTAATGATTGTGTTTCAAAGGATGATTTGTACGATGCAGCATTGTTAAAATTTATGTAATTTACAACATTATGACAACACAATATTAATAGTAAGATTTATAATTGACACTAGGCTGGATTTTATTAAAAAACATAAACGCCTACTCAAATTAAATAGCAGAACACGTAGGAACGCACGGAATCATCACAAATGCCATGGAATGTATAATGCACACATTACGTACATTAAATACTTACACTTTTTTTGTATTATATTAAGATGCAAATGAAATAAATGTTTTTTCAACTAGTCTTTTATGAGAGTAACAAAAATTACGCTAGAGTACAGTGAAGCAAACATTGACCATTTTAAAAAATACGTAAAATAATGAATCTCTAAAGGCAGCTTTGAACAATATCTACTTGACAGAGATCGATAACACTATTTACTTTAGAAAAGCACTAAAAATAAAGTTTCACGAGTACCAAAACCTAATCCAAGCTAATCGTCAATGAATGGACATCACTGGATAAACATTGAGTAAACAGAGTAACTATATCCAATTAGATTGCTGACTCAGTACTGGCCAGTAGCAGTCAGTAGAGAGCCGAAGGCCGCCAAGTGAGCACGGCACCATACATGTAAGTTATTATTCGAATGCATCGTGCTTGGAACATGTGAACGTGACCTCGTCTTGGTCATAGTTAAACAAGCAGGGACGTGAGTCTGTGTTCTCTTTAATAATCATTCATAACAATGGGATTGTGAAAGTTTCATATAGTTTAATATTAATTTACTGTATTTTAAGATTCATTTTAGATTAAGTTACTTGAAAATATTTGGAGGAGACCTATGTACAGCAGTGGACGTCTATTGGCTGATATGATGATGAAAGTTACCAGCGTAAATATTTTTTTACTGTCATGTTTAATTAATAAAACAACCCTTTTAAAAAGTTCTAGGTCATTTATGATATACGACATAGTTAAACGTAAACATAGTAATGCATTAGGAGTGTTGCAAGTACGTCATGAATTGTTTTGTTTTGCATTTCCTGTTAGTATGTATTACGACATAACATTACCATAATAATTGAATACTACCTATTTAACTGTAGATTTGTTATCTATTTCATGTAAGTAGATTTTGTTGTAGTAAGTTAAATCAAGGCAGCAACTGCTTTGTTTATTTTGGTTGATCAGATAATGAGGAATGTTTTCATTTTTGAATCTTTGCTTCCAATGGTATTAGATAGAAGACCTACTAAAACACTTCGTCTACTACAAATTTTGTACCCACATTCATAATACAACCACATATTATCATATTTAGATTGAGTATGAGATGAGAGGTAATATCTAAGCGGAGAGTTTTAAGGAGAATCTTACACAAGACTGACTTAAACAAATACGTAATACAGCCTTCCATAAGTACGGTATGTTCGATTTATGGAATGCCATCCATAAAAAGTACAAACATTAATATCGATTAACCTGGCGTTTATTTTTTTAGTAATAGGTCACTTACCTCTCTTTGTTATAGGTAGGTAGGTACTTAGTAACAAAACTAACTTTAAATATTACTTACTTACTATTATCCCAAAGACGTAATAAGGCATCATTATAAAATCAATTAGAGATACCTATGTATCTACTCAAAATTGCAAATGAAACTAATGATTTTGAATTTACCTTTTTTTTGGCTGTAACTTACCATCTCATGTTTCGTTTTCAAAAGAGGGTCTCTCCCTCCCGTCTATTACGAGTATATATGAATTGTTGTACGTTTGTTTTGTTCACATTAAAATCAGGTTATATGTGACCTACTTACATTATACTGTTTCTGGAAAATTCTGGTGAGAAACATGTCGGACCGGCATGAGCAGGATGTCGTTCATTATATTTTATTGTCGCGACAATGCTACACAAACTTATAGAAGGTACACCAAGGTTTGTTTCACAAAGAAGACAGCTAGGCAAGATGGCAAGACTAAGTAGGAAACGAAAACGACAGAGCTCTATGTTTTGCAGTAGGTATCCCAATTGATTTAATGATATTAAGTAACTCATAGTCTTTCTGCAATATAATTGGTACCTAGGTAAAAAAGTAAGGATAAGTCTAATCAATATAGTAAAATTATTCTTCAATTTAATGAAAAATTCAAGTCAGGCGTCTTCGACCACTAATGCTTCTCCCAAAAATATTTCAATTCACGACGCAGCTTTATCCTGTGTAAAATCAATCAAACAGAAGTAGCAGAAATAGATAAACCGTTTTTCGTTACCGTTATTAAAGTCGTTTTATCTCAATCAATCGTGTGATAACGTCGTAAGCCGGGACGAGTCATTGTCGTGTATTGAAATGTAAACATTGATTCTGCACGTAGTGAACTTTATAATATTTTGTAAAGCACTATTCTGCTTATCCGTGTGATGGGTGACGGAGAAAGAATACAACATGTCACCATCCCATCTCATGCCATGGGTGTCGTAAAAACCGACTAAGGGACTATCCGTGAAAATTATCTTTACGCAATAAAAAGGAAGGAAAACTTGAAATTAAACCCAATACCAATCCGTCTGGCCAGCGTGGTATTAGTAGGCCAAGTATCCCTTCGTCACGGTAGGAGGCCAGTCCCTGCAGTGGGATAATATGCTCAAACATGAAGCTTTTCTTCAGTAAAGGAGCTTGCTTGTCTCTTTACCATGACGTATAAAAAACTAAGGGACTAATTAGCAAACATAGAATGAAATATTGAAAAAATCTTTATTGAACACCCCCCGATACATTACCATTTCACACGAAACAAAAATCAATACAAACTCTACAATTACGTTACGCCTAGTCAGCCTAATAGTAAGCCAAGTTGTCTTCCATCATTATCACTTACCTTTTTCATCCTTTGGTCAAAGTATCTAGTCCTGTAGGTTCTCAAAGTATCATTGACCTTAGTTCGTTCAATTAATTCAAGTATCTCTTTTTTTCAGCTATGATGGGTACAGAAGTATTGCATTAAATCATTGAAAATGATGTCCCGCTGCACGATACTTGCTTTCTACATAATCGCAACAGGTTTGACTTACGGCTTCAATGGAGATAGCTTCGAGCTGGAATGCCCTGACGAATGTGACTGCCACTACTTCAGAATAAACTGGGTGACGGACTGCTCTGAGAGCAATCTGACAGAGGTTCCTTATGATGAGTTGAGCCTTAGTGTCTATATCCTAGACTTGAATGGTAACAACATCACTACTTTGAAGCCTTTTCCGGCTGATATTAAGATGAGGAGGCTTCAGATTGCCGACAATCGTCTTACAAGGATAGAGAAAGAAGCTTTTAAAGGCTTGGAGTATCTGATTGATGTTGATTTCTCCGGGAATAATATTAGTTACGTGGATCCAGAAGTATTTGTGTGAGTAGCTTAATATTTTATATTACTTTCTCCATTAAATAATTGTTTATTTGGTTTTGTGGTCCCGAGTCTTACATGTGATCTGCAACGAAGTTTTTTATTTCGGCGATAGGGCAATGTATTTACTTTACCCACGATCCTTTGATGTTACCA
This sequence comes from Schrankia costaestrigalis, assembly GCA_905475405.1. Lineage (NCBI taxonomy): Eukaryota > Metazoa > Arthropoda > Insecta > Lepidoptera > Erebidae > Schrankia > Schrankia costaestrigalis. The sequence continues at coordinate 2,127,602 of FR997827.1, forward strand.
ACATTTAATACCAACTAAAAAAAAAATAACTTAATACTACCTTGTCTAAAATCCTCTATGACGTTGTGGTCATGCATGGTAATGGACTCCGCAAGAACAAATATTAGTGACTATTTACAGAAACAAAATACTATTACTTTACTAAGATTTCGGGAGGGCTTATTTATTTATTGTAATAAAATAAGAGAGAGAAAAGAAGAGCAATGAGTCTAGGATTAGGAAAGGCGTGCGCATCGATTTTCTATGAGTCGGTAAATAAAATTACTATCGTACTGTATAACAAACAGCGGTGTACAATAACAAACAGCGGTGTACAATAACGTTTCAATTCTACTATTTACTTACTTACTTAGCAGACGTAGTGTCGTGCATAATTTATTATTTCATAACGTCAGCTTAAAACAAAAACTAAAGTAGAACGGAATTATTCAATCACTTTAGATTTAAGAGCCCTTTAACCGCGCTTGTACACGGTAAGAAAAATCGCCGGGCCTACGCAAGAATTCGTGTCGTTTCTAAGCACGACCTGTGTACACAGCGCCGGCGATGCATAAGAAAATTTTCTTGTCTGCGCAAGACAAGACACGGCGAACGTTGTTGCGGAGGGGCGGGGAGCGGTGTAGTAGGGTATCATAATACTTGTTTGCTTTCTAGTTAACATTTTTACTAAAGGAAACTCACACTGATTATCACACTTGTTATTACTTGCGCGCCCTACGCCCGTCTGACGACTGTACGAAAAAAATCCTGGCGTGTACACGTTCCGAATTGTCTTGTCTGCGGAAGACAAGAAAAGTTTTCGTGTACGAAAAAGACAAAATTCTTGACGTCTACACGAAGATTTGTCTTGTCTGGCGTAGACACGGCGATTTTTCTTACCGTGTACAAGCGCCGTTACGCACCAATTAAACTCGATTTGTGAAACAAAAGAAAAACGCGAAGCTGAGTGCTGTTGTGGCGCTGGCGAGGCAATTGGTTCATTATCAGCCACTAAGATAAGCTGAGTTTTTACCTATAGTAACTAGCTGGTGCCCGCTACTTCGTCTGCGTATTTTGGACAATAACACAATATCTTTTAGAATAGAATAAAATCATCCGGCTTACACTTCATATTTTTAGGCATGCAACGCGATTGTAACTTTATTTATACTCTAATTTAATGGGTACCTACTCTACTTTAATTTAATATGGACTTGGTTAAAAATACAGAATAAACAATAAATGCGTCACCAGAGCTACACATTTATTTACTACTAGCTGTCCCCGCGACTTCGTTCGCGTGGTGGATGTTACTACTTCGCAATTCGATTTAATACTGAAAAATTGTTTTTTAAACCTTGTAACGAAAGAATATACTCCAAAAGAACCGAAACCTTTTTAAGAACAGATCTTTACAAAGACAGATCTTTAGAGACTGCTTCTAAACTTATACTGACATACACGACGTGCAAATTTAATTCATAATAAATTAGCGATTATCCGTGTGGTGAAGAAGTAAAAATACAATATGTCACCTCCCCATCTCATCCCCAGGTTGGCGTAAAAACCGAGTTAGGGACTATCGGTGAACATTCTCTTTACGAAATAAAAATGAAGGAAAACTTGAAATTAAACCCTATACCAATCCGTCTGGCCAGCGTGGTATTAGTAGGCCAAGTATCCATCCTTCACGGGAGGAGGCCCGTCCCTGCAGTGGGATATTAGTGGGCTGTTATGATGATAGGTATAGTTTAACTTTAAAAAATAAGTTTGTACGCCAATATTGGCAAAACAGGGAAAGACTATTTATTTTTGTCAGATGTTTTGTACCTGTGATTAACTAATAAAGTTTATTTGTATTTATTTACATTAATAAAAACAGGTGGAGTCTGTTGCATATTTTTACGTTGACCAGTAACTACTACAGTTTAAACTAAATTAATACCAAGATAATAATTGATATTTTAGATTAATAGCTTACTAATACAATTTATATTTAATTAAATTGCGTTTCATTTACGAAAAACACAAAAATATAACAATCAAGTAAACTTATAATCGATTTAATTTAATAAGACTTATAATTGATATTACACATACGATTCATGGTTAATTTTATTAACATTTAAAAGGAATAACTTATAATTAATAGCACTTAATAATAAAATAGTTATAGATTATTTACATACACATTTATTTTGTGATTACTACTGGTAACGCCATCTCGTGAACAAAAGAAACGAAATTTAAATTCATTCAACATTAAACCAAATCCATTTTTCATGACCCCTGATTTGTATTAGACTGTTCTAATATAGAGATCGATATCTCGTGTAATACTGTTCCGATTTTGATGAAACATACCTCAGTTTAAGCCTAATAAAAAAGGCTACAATACAATGTATTGGTCTTAAGATTATAATAATTCGTTTTAAAGATGTGCGGTAACAAACAGACAAATAGACATTAATACTAAAAATTGTAATTTCGTGGTTTTTGACTTTTTTTTAGATTTTATAGATAAATTTTTATCTGAATTTTCGAATAGAACAGACATTTCGACCTCTACAGTTTTATTATAGTTTAAATAAATAGATACTTGTAACTTAATACCTAAAAACTACGTATGTATGTATTTTAATATCTAAAGCGTGCTTATTCCGAGAAGATAGTCAATAAGAATCACGATGAAATTATATAGATGCAGCGGTTGGCCGTTTCGGACGTTAAACAAAAATCAACCGTACAGCCGTACTCATACTGGATGGCGCGGCGAAATTTGGAAATTTTCTTTCATCTATATCTTGTGTGTTTATAAACCGATTTCTATAACTTTTTTTTTTAATGAATAAGATATTAAAGTGTACTTTTGAAATATGGAAGTTTGATAAAGATATGTCTATGCAAAATACAATATATTTATGTATTTAATACACTTTAAAGAAAACCCTAACGATTAAACACGTTATTGTGGGTAATATATAAAAGATAGATACATACTATTAAGGACTTTTTTGTACATCTTTTGAAGACCATTATTTTTGTAATACATATTTTTAGCGTATGATCAACGTATGCGATGATAAGAGCTCGAAAGTGCATTTTCAACCGACTTGCTTCAAATTTATCGTCACTGCTCAGTTCCTATGTGTCTTAGCGTTATGTTATACAGCCTATAACCTGCCCAGGAGTATGGACTACAATCGTACCAAGTTTGGTTAAAATGCCTTCAGTAGTTTTTGACCCATGCGTGCACATACAGACAGACAGACAGACAGACAGACAGACAGACAGACAGACAGACAAAAAATTTATTAATTGCATTTTTGGCATCAGTATCGATCACCATTCATCCTCCAATATTAATTTTTAACATATATTCAATGTACAGAATTGACTTCTCTACAGTTTTATTATAAGTATATATAGACAATGAACATTATCCTCTCAAGAGATACAATAATTGTTTGCGAGATCGTTCTGACATTCACGAGCCGTACAATGGTACCTGATGACAAAATTGTTCAATTTGCTTTAGTCGTTCTGTTACAAGAAGCGAGTCCAATTGACGCCATAGTTGGTGCCAATATTGAATAATGGTCACACCAAGAATGCAAATTGAATTTGATGCCTAGATAGATGTTTACGTGTTCGTAGTTAGTAATAAGTGTACCAATCTGGTTCTATATCTATTGTGAAATTACATTGTTATATACTTAGAAAAGATTGAGTTTCTTTAACACTAAATAATTCGTTTAAAAAATACCACAATTACAATAAAATTTTGGTTGGGTTCGTTTATAGAGTCTACGACTCTACATCACAATAATTTTATGTAGTAGAATAAGGATATCACTTGTAATATTTTATTAATGAGTACTCTTCGTGTGTTGAGTTGAGAGAAGAAGAACATAGATAGAGTCCCCGTTCCATCCCTTGAGTACTGTAAAAGCTCACTAAACGAAAATTCCTAGTTTTTATCTTTACAATATTTTCAGTGTAGTCGTAGGTTTTTTGACTAATAGCATTTATAAATCCGCACTGTACTAATTTTTCTTTTCTTTTCGTTCCAGAGATTCACGTGGCCTCCTAAACGTAGAACTACAAGACAACCCCATAACACACGTAGAGGGACCGTTCCTGGTGGCTCCAACCTTACAGTACCTGGACATAAGTTCCTGTAATTTATCTACGATCAACTCGCAATTCTTCGACAACCTAACGACGTTGACAACAGTAGACCTGTCTAATAATCCTTTGAAAACATTGGAAGCTGGAATTTTTGATATTCTGACTAGTCTTGATACTCTCAAACTCAACGATTGCAAACTTACTTACATATCAGAAAACACATTCTCAAGTGCTGTAAATATAAAGGTTTTGGAATTAGCAGGAAATTACCTAACAAATACAGACTGGCCTGAAGTACTCGGTAAGCTAGTTCACTTAGAATATTTGACTTTGAAAAAATCTGGCCTGACGTCTCTATCAGAAGACACTTTTGCCAATTGTACGAATTTGAGGACACTCATTCTAGCCGATAATGAGCTACGAGACTTGGATGTCGCAGCCACTTTAGGCAGCAGCGTCAACCATTTGGAATTATTAGATTTTTCGAACTGCAACATTCAAGGACCAATTTCAGGAGAAACATTTTCAAATGCGAGTACATTGAAGAGTCTTTACTTATCTGGAAACCCATTGGTAGCAGCAGACCTACAGGAAGCATTAGAACCACTAACTAAACTTGAGAAACTATTCCTAAGCAACTGCAGCCTTCATGATTTACCAGACAACTTCAATGTTTTTGACAATCTCTTAGAACTGGATATTTCACATAATCCTTTAGAAAACGTTTTTACGAAGTTATTAGCGCCTTTGGAAAAATTGGAATACTTGAATATGGGATACAGTAATCTGTCTTACGTCGGTCCAGATACTTTTGCCCGGATGACGTCAATGAAAAGACTGGTACTCTCTGGTAACGATTTACTTTCTTTGGAAGCAGGTTTGTTCGGAAATTTGACTCAACTAACTACGCTAGAACTTGAATTCTGTGGCTTAAAGAGACCTTTAAATGGATTAGCGTTCTTTAAAAACCTAACATATACAGACCTACGTGAAATAAGGCTTGGAGGAAATCCTTTAGTGATACCACCAGCAGGTCCTATATTCCCAAAACAATTATCTCAAGTAACAATCCTTGATCTAAGTAACTGTAACATAACTTCTCTAAACGCTAATGCTTTTAAGAACACTGAGAACATAACCGAGCTAAATCTAGGAGGCAACCGTTTAAGATCAGCAGATGCAAGTCTAGCATTTTTAGAAAGATTGCACCATTTAGAAAAGATTAATTTGAGTAATAATAATCTTACAACAATAGATCCCGATGTATTTGCTAACAATCCGAAGCTACACTCGCTTAATCTACTTGGTAATAGATTTAAATGCGATTGCAAGATTGCTGAAATGTGGGATTGGGCGAACATGATTAAGGGAGATCTAGATGTGTTGATTGGTGCTAAAAGCGCTGAAAAAGATATCGTTGTCAAAGGAAATAAAAAGAAGAAGCATTTGTATTGTCACTACAATGAAACGCAACTTAGAAATATGACGTCAGTGGTAAACAAGACAGTCCCAGGAAGAAGACCTTTCGTCAAACCTAGAGAATTAACAATGGCAAATAGAACGTGGGCGAAGTATGTGAGGGAGTCGGGCTGTGAGCCGGTGGTCAAAATTTTACGACCTGTAGCTTTAGTCGGGGAAAACGATGGTTTCAAACACAGCAGCATTTCAACAGGTATAACAATATTGGCAATAATGGCGCTGAGCTTAGGAGTGTCCACTGTCCTCATGACCGTTAGACTTCTTAGAAGAAACTCGATTAGTACAACAGATACAGAGACTAACAGGAAAGTTAGATAGTAATTATTTTATAAATTAGAATTGTAGAGCTTCCTTTAAGCACTTGTTAATTTATTTTCTTGTTCTGGAATATTTATTATTGATTAATAATAATTTTATTTATGTTACTAGTCATGTCCAAACAAATTTCTGAAGAGTTAACGGTTTTTAGTTATGTGTTTTAATAAATGCAGTATTGATTAAATAAAATACAAACAACATTTTGTATTTATTGAAATGTGTTTAACAGAGCGATGTAAATAATTACCTTCGTTATTGAATTTATTGAAATACCGATTGGTCTCACAAGTAAAATCTTTAATGGTGAGAACACTGTTTTTACTTATTTCCACACCTTTAACGTCTGCAACTTGACTTACCGAACATAATCGAATATTGCTTAAGTCTTATCTCAAGGTAGATGTTTTAATAGCGGTTTTTGCTTTATTTGTACATTATTATAGAAAATGTACTAAATAAGTACCTATGTTAAATTCAGTTTCATCGTAGCAACTCCATGAAAATTTACTTAAATTTAAGTTTAAGGTAAGCTAAAGTTGGATTAAAAAAAAATATACAATAGCCAACATTTTTTTTAAATTCATATTTTTAAAAATATGTATAAAACTGCTTCTAATTCCAACAGCTCTACATAATAAAAGTTCCACTGTATCGTAATAAGTTCTCCAGTTAAAGGGGTAAACTTGACCTACCATACCACACTGGCCAATTTGTATCAAATGTATCTGGCCAAATTGTGCTATTTTCTCTAATGATCTTTAAATAAGTGTGTAAAGAGTTTATTACTTTATCCATAGGCGTACCTATGCGGTTTTGAATTCCCTTACAAGACAGTATCCTATTAGGTACGATATAATGCCTCTAGGTCTCCGCAACATTTTTTATATTTTTTGAAAATATGTTGTTTAAGACAAATTACCTTTTTAATTTGTATTTTTGAAAATGTTAGTAGCTTCCTCATCACTTGACACGGCAGAGCTTAGGTAAATAAGTACCTACATACAAAAAAAATCCAACATTTGAAAACCACATGTAAAAAGAAACTAAAGATTATAATCTATACCTACTATAAATCTATACTCGCCTCATTAATAAACAAAAGTAAGTCAATAATGTAAATTAAAGTCTCGTGTACCTAAGTGTCTCATTAAGTCGTTACATAACATACGGCTCTGACCGATATAAAAACAAATCGTACAACATTCCTCGCGTGCTACAATCAATATGATGCGTGATCATTATATTGTTTGTTCCGCCTAAGGAAGTTTACATATGTTTCAACTCCACCGGATACGGAATAGGAACTCAAACTCACCTATATTTATGTTATATTACTTAGAGTCCTACCCTCCAGAGATTAACGAATTTAAATAGCAATCTTGTCAGCAGCCTTTTAAGATTAATCGGCTTCATGTAAAAAAGAACAAAACATTTCTTTATTCCACGGTGACTGACTTTACTGTCTAGAGCATTTTTTATATTCCGATGGTATAAGAAAAATGAAAAAAAAGCTAGCGTCACGTAATACCTATATTGACAGCGAAAGTGTTATTGCACAATCAGTCAAGAAATAGATCAAATTGTTCTTCCAACTTTTGATTTCATTCGCCATACTTAGAACAAGGAAGTAGGTAGCGTGTTATGTGTGGAAAATACATTAAATCAAATATTTCAACAATTTTCTTTATTTAACTTACTACATATTAATTTAACAAATAAATTAGTCTTATCAGCTAGCTGGCGCTCCAGCAGATGTACTTGTTTGCTTAATGTACCAGTTTTCTTTGTATAACTTTTTCCGCATACCGGGCTTTTCACTCTCGGGACTATCGTTGCTTGCCATCGCGGCCAACTCACTGTCTAGGAGCTTAGGTAACGCTGACGGCTCGAACCCGTATTGAAACTGCGGTTCTACGAAGTTTGTTCGGCGTTGAAAATTCTGGGCAGGGTGTGAAGCGAAACCTGAGTTGTCTCGGGGCGCTCCTTGTGAATAATCGTATTCGTAAAATTGTTGCTGTGGCTTTGGTTGTGCGTAAAATGACTGGGCGTTACCTACTGTAGGCTGAAAGCCAAACGTAGGTGCGACTAGGAACTTTGCTGATTTTTGATTCTGCTTGTTTTCATCAACAACGAAATATTCTGGTTTTTGTTGTTTAAACAGTTTGTAATAATTTAACTTATTTTGATATCGATCTAGCATACTTTCTGGTTTGCTAATCGAAAAATCAGAATAATAATTCTCCTTCATCTTGTCTCTCGAATCTCTATAACTTACACGACTTTCCTTAGGAAAGTCATCACCTTGTTCCTGATACTGTTGGAACGGAGTATTTTCAAAATCATACTGGATATGATCGCGTGGCACTCCGTAACTCTCCGGATCGAAGATGTCTTTTTCAGGGTCGGTTGACTTTTGATTATAGGCTGGGAATCCAACAGCAGAGTCTTGGTATGCTTTTTCAAAATCCTCTTCACTGTTTTCTTCTTGGTCAACTACTTCCTGTCGCGTTTGTTCTCTCAACGTATGCCTTTCATCGGGTGATTCCTCTTGAATTATAATACTTTTTGATTTTTCATGAATATGAGGAATGGGAGTATTAAATGATTCAGATGATGAGCTAGAATGAGGTTTGTGTGGTTGCGGCTCCGGAGTAGAATGATAATGCACAGGCTCAGCAGGTGATGAAAGAGGTCGCTGAAGCTGAGGGTGAGAGTGTTCGTCACGGTGCTGCACTTGAGGTTGAGGGGTAGATTTGTCTTGATGATGCACATGTTGATGTGGATCTACTTTTATTGCGGAACTGGGCGCAGTGAGCGAACGAATATTATTTTCATACTCTTTTATTATGGGTTGAAAATCAATATTTTCTGAAGTAAAATGTGTCGGTTCCGAATAATATTTTTGAGTATTCTCGTGAACTACTTTAGGTTCTTCCACATTTTGCTGCGTGTTATACTGCTCTTTGTTGGCCGGCTCATAGTGTTCCTCGACAGTTTTATGATTCTCGTGATACTGCTCATTATGTGGCGCATTATAGTTGGATTGACGACTATCGTGGGGTTCGTGAGGCGCTTGTTGAGGTTGGTTGGTGATTATAGGTTGAGACTCTTGATATGTTCCTGATGATTTTTTTTGAGGAAATTGTTGTTGTGTATCATAATTATTGTATAGAAGATGTGCAGGGCCGTTTCCATGATATTGTACCGTTTTAATCTGTATTGGTTCGTGAGACATATGCGTATAGCTGTAAGTAACAGGGTCCTTCTGTGAATTCGAACCGTATGTATAAGTTATTGGTTCCGACTGTGTCTGTTTATTGTAACTTACTGCCTTTTCTTTAATGGTCTCTTTGTAGTTCGGGGCACTAATTTCATAGGTAATTTCCGGTGAGTCTTCTAAGCTTTCATGATAAGTTACGACAGGCTTTGGAGGAGCTTCATGATTTTTATGGTATTTATTTTCATGTGCAGTTTTCTTGTGCTTCTTTTTTGATGTAGTCTTGTATGTGTTGCCGTGGGAATTTGCATATTCTTTTTTATGCTTTTTCACAGCTGGTAAATTCATTTCTTGCAATTTCTTATAAGTAGCATGAGGGAGTCTAGGCAAAAAGTGTTGAACTTGCGGCACAAATGTTTTCTTAAACTTCAAAGGTTCAAGCAGAGTTATATCCAAAAGATGCGTTTTCGGTTTAGTATCCAGCTCTACAATAGTTTTTTCACCGTTTATATCATTTATATAAGTAATCGTTTGCTTTGAAGGAATAGACTGTTTTTTGCCCTTATTGCTATGTGAATAATGTTGCTTTACTGCAGGTCTTTTTTCATAATGCTCTTCAGATGAACTTTCATAACTATGTTGTACTTGCGCAGATGATGGTGTTTCTTCTGACTCTATTTCAGCAGACGAGGAGTAATCTTCATTAATACTTTGAGCTTGTTGTACTTGTACGTGAGGCTTTTCATGAATTATTTGAAATTTAGATTCATACTGTGGCAGTGCCTGTGTCCGTAGATATGTGTTTTGTTCATAACTCGCTTGTGGTGGCTTGTGCTGTATTTTAGTTTCTTCATGGTAAGAAGGAGTTTCTTTAATAATTTGTAAATTATTATGGCTATGATGAATTTGTGGTGTATCTACAACTCTTTGGAAATGCGTTTCAGCTTCGGCAGAATGAGGTGATTCCTGGATTTTTTGAAACTTCGTCTCATTATAAGGCTCAGGTACAAGTTTCTGATTATGTTGAGCAGTGGGATTTCCAACAATAATTTGAGGTTCTTTCTTTTCATTATTTTGTAAATGGATTATTTGAACATTAGGCTGTGTAGTTGTGAACACTGCGTTGTTATTAGTAGACTGCTGCTGCGTGTTGAGGTTTCCGAAAGACTGATTACGAGTCACTGTGCTTTGCGCTAGATTTTTCAGTTTGTCTCCCTGTAACTGTGCATAACCAGGGAATTGCTTAAACTGTATTGGAACAACTCCCTGTATCGGAGATGCTCTGACAGGAGTTGCGAAGAGTTGACCGTTGGATTGCTTGAATTGGAAGTTAGCTGAAGCAGCTACAAGTGGTTGTGTTAGATGTTCAGGTAATTTCGATTGAAGAGTCACATATTGTTGTGGAAATGCGAACTGATATGCAGTCATTTGTGGCGCCACAAACCTGTTTCCATAAGAATCTGTCAAATGATTCATGAAGTTATGTTTCACTGGGACGACGTGTGATGCTGCGGGTTTAGGCGCTATTACTTTGGGTGCTGCAGCAAAAGTAGGCAGCTGGAAGGAGTACGCGCCGTACGGCACGGCACTAGCGTATACACCAGCCTGAACATTGCGGTACAAACGCGGAGCACTCGCTGCACTTATATTGTCTTGAAATAATAAACTTTGAGTTCTATCACCATACGTTTGATTCAACAAAAGCCAGGACACGACTGTCAATAACACCTGGAAAGAAAACAAAATAAAATAAGATACTATTCACTTGAAAATGCTAAAAAATGATGAGTATTAAGGATGGACAACTAAAAACAAAACCCTATATCCATAAATATATCTTGTGTGGTATACTTGGCTAAACATCTTTCCATCAGAAGCGGAGATGAATGCTCTACGAAGTGACTTTTACGTTAATAATACACAGTGGTAACTTGGACTTAAAACTATAAAACACCCTTTATTAAAATGTTAAATATAATAATGTTATAATTTACCTTGGTCCCCATGATGGGCGACGTTGTGTCAAAGGCAGTGGGAGCGGGACTGTAGCGGCGCGCCTCCCACCGCACACTTATATTGTAACGTCCGCGAGCGCAACCACACTCAAGTTCTAGTTCGTCTTTTTGTTAAATCCGCTCTAATTTACACCGGCACACTTAGGTACTGCGCCACCCGTAATGATATAACACCCGATACTACTAAATAACTCTAAATTATATTGCCATTGAAAGCAATTTAATTGGAAATTGAATGGAAAAGTTCCGGAAATCCGGATACGCTATTCATAAGACTTTATGTATTAGCAGAACTTTTAAAAAAGGATCTAAATAGAACAATTCTTTTGAAAATACTTTACTTAGGTAACAATAAAGACGATCAGTATGATGTCACAAACTCACAACATAGTGTTAGTCCGCACCTCTGATTATTCAGTCTCCTGATACCTTCCCGTAATCCTGTGAATCTCTTAATAGGTAGATAGGTACTAAGTAGGCAAAGAAAAACACGAAACACCTTTATCTATGTAATAACGAACAGTTAATATATTATTAATTAATAAATATAGGTATTTTTAAACAACTTCAGCATGTATAAAATTGTTGAAAAAGTATTATCTTAATTACGCTCTACTAAACACCCTGATTAACCGAGTTCTGTGGCGCGTGTTGGGAGAGGCCTATGTCTAGCAGTTGACTTCAATAGGCTAGTTGATTGATTGATTGATTGAAACACCCTGATTTACCACGACTCAATCAAAGAATGGGCCCATCCTCGTTCACTCTCCTTACGTTGCTGTGATTCAAAGGAGATGGAAACTTTTGGGCTAAAGCCTTGTCATTACTGTACAGAGTAAGGAAATGCCTTAAAATTCTTTCCTATTTTTTAATAAAACAATAATAAAATTACTCAATTGTATTAGGTTTCGAACTTGAATAAAATAGAAAAGATTTTTAGGGTATATCCTTACTCTGTACAGTAATGTACAAGCTTTAGCCCAGAATTTTCCATCTCCTTCAAAAATAATTATCTTGGATTTCAGATTGCCAAAACTAACAAAAGATTTAGCACGAGACTAATAAGAGTAAAGCTATAAATTGATAATACTCTCATTTCTGTTTCATTTTGGCCCAAAACTCTTAGTGAAGGTTTCATTCTCCTTTAGGAAGGAAACAAACAATTCGCTTTCGCTCTTTGCCCGTATAAGTACCTACCTACCTAATATCAGCGCCTCTTGACTTTTGCCATAATCAATAGTTTGACTATAGAAATATCTGTTTTTGATTGCCCCAGTAATGGGAAGCGGTTCCACAGACAGACTAATCAAACTCCGGGCTTAAACATATTCCGGCAATCAGCTATGAGGTTTCCTTAAGCTCGTGGGTCTTCCACCATGAAAAAAACTATATCAGAACCGCAATATTAGCAGATATCAAAGGGCAAGATTACAGAGTTGAGCGGTCACACGGTCGAGACAGGTGTTTATTTGTGTAACGCTATATTGCAAGCAAACAGTTTCTTCATGATTGTCACAACTGAACTAGAATCAGTTAATATTAACTATTTTACGTGACTATCCATTTCAAGCTCAAATTATTTGTCTGTATTCTTTTATTTTAATTTTGAAGAATATTACAAAGCTTTGAAGAGTTTATTTCTTTGACTGAACACGATTATGTCAGCAACCGGGTTTCATTTGAAAAATTCATTTCATTTTGTCTCGTCTACTATTGAAGGAAAGAATAGGTAAGTAACTAATTAATATTTAATTAAATTTTATTTATTTTTATTTTTTTAAGAAAAAGACAACTCCCGCACTAGGGATCATGCCCTGTGTCGCGGGGACTTTTACAAACATCAATTAACGGACACATAGAACACCCAGACTCAGGACAATAATTTGTGGATCTCACAAATTATTGTCCTGCGTGGGGATCGAACCCACAACCTCATGCGCGGCAGCCGCTGGATCTACCGGCGCGCCACCGAGGTCGTCAAATTAAATTAATATTAAATTAAATTAAAGATGATCACTATGGCTGCTACGCAGTGGTCTCGTTCGGGTTCGATTGCCGCTCAATGCATCATCATCATCATCATACCAGCTAATCGACGTCCTCTGCTGGACATAGGCCTCCTCCAAGTATTGCCACCTTGGGCGGTCCTGTGCCTCAATTGCAAATTAAAATTTAATCTTTGTGTGTTAACTTGAATGTTTGCGTTAGTCTGAGAGTTTTCTATGAGTATCTAACATGTAGGTACTACTTATACGTGTTCCGTCGTCTATAGGATCAGATGGAGTTGGGTCAACATGAAGGTGTTCTTACTCTATGACTTCTCGGAAAATATATCCGTGTAATATTTGCTCTACCTACATAAATATCAATATAATAAATTGACCTATTTATCTTGACACTTGACTTGTTTACTTTCTTACCCTAGTGTTGGCTTTCCTAGTTTACGGTCAGTGAGTCAAGGAGCTTAGACACTGGAAACCAGTGAAAGTGCGTATATCAACTATAATAGTCAATGAAGCGTAATGTTATATGATTTGCTTACCGACATTAGCATCCCGACTTTTCATTTTAATACAATATTTTCTATTAACAAGTTGTTACTTACTTGGCCTGACCTACTTCGTTCGTGGTATGGCTTTTCTAAAATATAGCCAATGTAATAGCTAACAGTAATAACTATAATAAATAAATAGATAATAAAAAAAGGGTAAGAAAAGATAAAGGAGGAAATGCACAATATCGTACGCGGTGGAATCGGAATACCTAAGTAGTAATACTTACAAGTAAATTATCCGTGTGGTGACGAAGTAAGAATACAATATGTCACCACCCCATCTCATCCTATGGGTGTCGTAGAAACCGACTAAGGATAAAAAGAAGGAAAACTTGAAATGGGGGGGGGGACACGAGAGGAGGCCCGTCCCTGCAGTGGAACATTAATGGGCTGTTATGATGAAACAAGTAAATAAATCCGTGGAAACAATATTGACGTCTCCATACACAGCTGATGTCTGATCTTTGCCTCTATCTCTTTACATACATACATACATAAACTCACGCCTTATCCCGGCCGGGGTAGGCAGAGACGACAAAACGCCACTTGTCACGATCCTGGCAAACAGATTCGGCCTCGTCCACATTCATTAAGCGCGTCATACATGCGCGTCGGTTACGAGTGCTCTTTATTTGGCCCTTTTCCAATATGCAACCTATCTGGTCACCATATGTTTTCCGTGGCCTACCGGCACCGACTCGCCCTTTCACACTAGCCTTGTATACTTGTTTCGTCAAACGCTCATCATTCATTCTCTCAATGTGACCAAACCTCTTTACATGAGGAAATAATATGTCTTTTAAGGTACCTAGCTCGATTATTGCACTTGCACATTTCTGCAGTAAGTAAACAGTTTCGCAGTAAGGTTTCTACGTGAAAATATTTATTACTGCAAGGAAACTAAGGCACCGCCACCGTAGCTATTACACTATCGTAAGTAAATAAGTAGGTACGGTAGGTACATACATACTTGAACAACCACAAACTATTTTTTCTTTTTATTTACTTATCAGATTTTTAATTATAAACTTGGTCAATTAACACAATCCTGGCCAGATGGGTTGGTTCGTAGCAATATCTTCCTAGATGTTCCTGTTTCCTTATGTACATTCACCTAGTCCGGGCAGATTGACATTGGGTAGTGTCAAATTTTCCTTCTTTGCAAGAGAAATTCACTTTTTCGACCCCTACAGGATGAAATGGGGTTTTATATTAGGTATACCTATACTATACTATACCTTAGCTATACCACATTGATCACAGATAGACTTAATTCTAACGTTAAGACAAACCGTGTGTTAAAGGCCAAAAATAAAAATAATTGTAATCATTTATTTATTTATTATATTTACAAAAAACATTCTTATTATAAGTAACTTAAGTCTTATACTTAAGTTTGTAGTAATATACAATTTTACCTGTAATGGTACTCTACCTCTTGGGTATCAATGAAAAATATATAAGAATTGTATAAAAAGACTTTATACAGTCTTTATGGGAAGTAAGAAACAGTCTAGAAACATCGATATCGAACAGAAGATCAATCTTATTAGCGCACATTCTGAAACATTTTCACCATTCTTAACTCCTTGATACGTCCGTTCCATTATTATTACCATTCGTCCGTTTAGACCATCTTTAAAAAAGACAACTCCCGCACTAGGGATGTATCCCAGTGTTGCAGGGTCTACTAGGCTCTTTACCCCATTCAATGTAATCAAGAGAAACATACAATTATTTTAGAGAGCTTAAATTACAATGAACCTAATATTTTACGAACAAAAATATTCCATTTTAAAAGTGCGATGGGAGAGTAGGTAAACTGTAGATATCGATATTTTATGAATAACGCATAGATAATGCCCGAGTCTAACACCTGTACCTTTAAGCCCTGCGCAGACGACAGACTATCCGTGACGCACTTTATAGTCTGTGAAAATAGAACCTATGCAATTATAAGCAGTAACGCACATTACGCGCAAAAAGTCTAGCGCACAAAAGACTCAAACATATGCCATGTATGGCAGACTTTTTGTGCGCCGCAGACTCGATCACACAAAAAGTGTGCCGTCTGCGCAGGGCCTTAGTCTATAAGGTAGTGAAACGAAAATAAAAATTTAATACTATGGTAACCCTGTAAAAGCAATGAGTTTTTAACTACTTTAATGCCATTTCTACCATTTTATTCTAAAACAAATATTTTGAATGAAAAAAGTTACTTTTACAAATCATTTTGACAAGATGGTATTCAATAACATTTTGCTTATTATCGTAACTGTGATACTGTTAATGTACTATACTACGAATTTTAATTCGATTCCAGATTTGACAATTTCAGTGTAGCAACGTTATGACAAGTATTAAATAGTGACGTTGCGAAATTATTCGATATGGAAATGAAATATTTCCGGATCGATTCTTCTCGTTTAAAATTAGTGGTATTTTTAGTTTTGACGATTAATTAACGATCTGAGACTTTTCTTTTATAGGTAATTGTGTGTGAAATGAATAAAAACTGTGATCATGGTGTCTTAGCCCAGCATACTCACAATAAAATCTTGATATTTCATGAATGCCAAAAAATGGTTCTGAAATAGTTATAAATAGTGCGAAAAGGAAAAAAATAGTGCTCTTATACTTACGAAATTACAGCCATTTTATGAGTCACATAAATATTGTTGAAATAATAATTTATTATGCCTATAACCACAGAATATAAAAATTAAATATGAAATAAATAGTATTAAATATTATTTCCGATTCACGAGCATTCACGAAGGACTAATTTTGTATCCTAGGTAACCGATATTGTATTGTCATCCCCACTAGTGACAGCCGACCATTGACTTTTTTATTGACTGCAATATTTAATAATAATGTACTACTCAATCGGTAAAGCAGACTGTGATACTCTGCTTTATCAAATCAGTATACATATACGTAGTACATACTGCATAAGCACACGAAAATAGGCCTTAAGGTGACGAACCAATAATTACCTTAACTGTACATAAAAAAAATATTGTAAATATTTTTATAAATTGTCGCCGTCATCGCTTTCGCTATCGCTGTCACTTTCTGTAACATTTATTATAAATGTGTCTGTGATATTGTCAATTAAAGTATCTAGCCTACACATTTTTTGCTCTTCTTTGACAATATGGGATACGCATTTAGACCATTCGGTAGCCGTAATTTTTTGAATGCCTTCCTGAAATAAAGTTCTCACGTCTGTCAATTTGAAGTTTTTATTATTTTGAGCTACATGCCCCTTTACCTGCGCCCATATCAATTCGATAGGGTTTAGCTCGCAATGGTAAGGGGGAAGTCTTAAAACAGTGATCCCATGTTGTGCTGCAATTTCATCTACAGCGTACTTATTAAAAGACTCGTTATGTGGAATCAGTTCTAAAAGCGTAGCTTTAACCATATCTGGTTCGTAATAAATATTTTTATTTAAAAGCCAATCTTGAATTTCAGCTTTTTTCCAGCTCATTTTTGGTGCCGTTTCCAATTTTCGGGAGTGGTAAGGTGCATTATCCATCACCACAATTGAGTTTGGTCTTAATTTTGGTAAGACTCCAGCGAACCACTCCTCAAAACAAACTGCATTCATCTCATCATGGTAATCTTCACAATTTTTCTTTGCTTCAAAAATCATGAGCCCCTCTTCTAGGAAGCCTTCTTCACTACCTATATGGCTAATTATGAGACGTTTGCCTTTTCCAGATGGATTTTTTAATCCAGTGGTCAGTCCCTCCAAAAACGCTTGTCGAGATGATGTGACTTTCATGTCCACCCAAGTTTTTTTTACAGTATGACCTTAAAGTAAATATAGTACATTAACATTCAATATTACTATTAAAATGTAAAATGTATATAAATTCATTTTGTGTATAAATGTTAGCCGTACCTGCGTTAACCCAAGTTTCATCTTGATAATATATATGTCTCCCTTCTCGTCGAAACTGACATATAGATCGCAAGTAACGCTGTCGCCAAGTTATTATATCATTTCGATCAATAAGTGTGCTCTTGCGTGACCGTGAAACAAATTTAAAATTAAGATGTTTCAAAATTTTTCTGAGGGTGTCTTTGGAAATATTGGGTATTTCTGGATCATCGTTCATCACTTGTAAAATCTAAAATAGTAAATTTTATAATAGCTTGGAATCATTACTTAGGTATATATATAAAAGATGTACTTAGGTTTAAAATAATACAGTGTGACTGATTGACTAACCTTTGAAATGGTTGGAGGTTCATTTCGGTAAAAGAACTGATGAACAATTCTTCGTATTGCAGAGAATGTAAATTCATCAATTTTATCTTTAAAACTTCGCTTTGGTCCAGATTTTTTAGGAGGAGTTGGCGGCGCACCTTTATTTACTTCCTTCAAAACGTTACAAACAGAGCGTGAGGTTATTCCCAATATGTCAGCAACTTTGCTCATACATTCATTTTCTTCCACAACTTGAAAGGCCTCCAATTGCGAAGAAATTTCATTTTTCACGTATTTGTAGGCGTTGCGGATCATTACTTTTTCAGTAACAGTGAAAGCTTTTCGTGGACGTTTTTTTCTTGGGGACAAGAAAACATCCACGTCTTTTTGTGATGTACTTGGCTGAGGATCCATTTTGATGGAAAACCAAAACAAATAGTTGACAAAAAAACTAATATCGATTCGCAATGAAATAAGATAGGTATTCGTGCAGTCAGGCTGGGAGAATGAAGCCGAATGACACTATAAACAAAATGACGATAGCTGCACGAGCGCACACAGGCTGCCAATACTAAAATCTATCTAGGCTCAATAAGTTTTGTTTTTAATATAAAAACATAAATTTTAACTTTTTATAAAATAGAGCAGCGATTACTAATTAATAAATTATTATTATGAATAATTATGTATTTATTTAAATAAAAATCAATAATTTAGTCTTTAATTGGCAAACTGCTGGCACACACACTTATTGTTTATCGATTTTTGTGTTCATCACTACACTATTATATGTGGTATCATTATTTCACAAAATGACAGTAGCTAATGTCAAATCAGGAATCGAATTAAAATTCCTACTATAGGTATTGTTTCATTTATCTGTGACATAGAAAATATTTCGCACCATAAATATTTAGCAAAACTGTTAGCTTATTTAATTAAACAATAAGTCCTAAAATTACAGACTAGGCATTATGTTACAATGTAGTTAACAAAAAATTAATTGTAATGTGAGGCGGGGTGATTAGTAAAAATATTATAAATGTGATTCTTCTTTAGGTTATTCTGTTTATTCACCACAAACAAAAACAAAATTAAAAGTGTTATTTCATAAAAAATCTTTGGAAAGATATTTTCTGAAATTAGCGTTACGTATCGAAAACGTAACACGACGGAGTAAACAGCCTGCTTAAAGATGAATAGACTGAATTGTTAATGGAAAATAAACAGTTCCATAAATGAGTAGAGATTCAAGTGTGCAAAACATGAGGTAAGTACAGTACCCAGCCGTTTATATTACACATCGACTTTTGGAAAGAGACAATCGGTCAATTTTGGCTTCATAGAGCAGAATCTCCGGCCGTTTATGTGAATATAAACGGCCAGGTACAGTACTTTATATTCTGTCATTTAAACTGTACGTAGTTCACAAATGAAAGATCTGTAGATAGTAAAAAAGTAGTTCTGATTAACATATTATTTGGTATTAGTATGAAAACTAATCTAAAAACTAAATATTACCGATAATGCTCATAACGAACAATCAAATCAAAAATGCACCTTATTGACTCAAGCACAAAATTACATAATATCGTTTGTAGTATTATGAACTACGATAAACGATTGATTATTCATAGCACATTTTGCCTTTAATGCTAGGTACGGTCATACTTTTTATCTGAATATATTGGAGACTCAATGGCAAGAAAAATGAGTTGTATCGTATAACCAAAAGAACTCCTGATATTTCGCAAAATAATATATGAAAAGTAATGGATAAATATTATAAGGATCCCAAGGTTTAGCTTCCCAGGGCCGTTTACCCCAGCGAAAATAAGTAAAACTGGGATCCAACTTCGAGCTTATTATTCTCCAACATATTTAGACATAAATCATATTACATATACGCACAAACTGAACTCTGCAGTCAAAAAAAACAAAAAACAATAAATCAAATACATAATCGTACATCTTATACACTTAACCTACCAGAAATATCAAACACCTAATCTATTAAAAACATTCTTAGTAATAGTTAAATTATTTGTATTACTTTTCATACCTAACCTCGCCTTAACACCGTTCTGACCTTCGGGCATAGACAATCTTCTCTCTGGTTTATTGAAAACTTGTGTGTGTTTCTGAACTGGTTTTTGTACTGTTTTCTGAACGATTTTCTGCACAGGCTTTACTATTGGTTTGACTTCTAAGTTTTGATTTCTTTCTATTTCTTTATACTGTACATGGTTGGAGAATTTGACTGATTTAGGTAAAGCTAGTTTGTTTTTGACACTGACCGGTTGCTCATCGGCCCTCATAGTACATTCCATAGCTATTCTTCTTACATTATTCTTCGTAGTAGTTACTGTAACTACTTTCTTCATTGGAGGTGAATTTTTGAGTATTCCTTCATATTTTAATGCATCCTTGTCAATGGGTATCACCTGATCTTGTACTTGTTCTTGCGCAGTGGCTGCCTTAGAACCAAGTCGTGCATATATCGGCTTGACTGAAGGTTTGGCACTTAATTTTGGTGGTGGCTCATGGTTGCCTAGCCTTGAGAATACCGTTTTAGATACACCTGGAAGAAGGAAATAGTTGTTATTAAACAATGAAAGGAAAATTTATTTATACTTACTAGTCGCATACAGACAAATATTATTTATCATGTTAATTAGGGACCTTTTTTAACAGTTTCAATGACTTTTCTTTTTCTTCAAGGAACTTTATTATCTTGGAAATATTTTATTTATATTTAATGGACTCTTTTTATCTTTCTTGTATTAATATTTACCTTCTTTGACTGTCGGTTGTGGTGACGCAGCGAAGCGGATGAGACGAGATTTCTTCAAGTTGGCGTCGCTATCACCGCTGAAGAAAACAAATATAATGCGTAAGTCGTCGATAATTGTTTTATAAAATGTTTACTTAAATAGTATTTAAAATATTTATATTTTTTCTTAACAAAATAAATTAGGTTTTCGAATCTCATTTAGTCGTCATTAAAGACATCGACGGTATAAAATAAGTAGTAACATTTTGTTCTTCATTTTCACATCACAAACAAGTTTTTTTCAAACATACGATGTTTTACGCGTAACACTTGTACAAACAATGTAGAATTGTACTTGACATTATTTATACTAAAATAATGATTTTAAAAATTATGCCTTACATCATTTCTATAGATTTTCTCTTGAGCTGTGAGGAAGAGCTTGACTTTGATGTATCCGCTGTTTGTGGATTGCGCGTGTAGTGCTCCAAAATACGTGTGGCAGCTGAAAAAAATAATACAGTTATGTATTATTTTTATTTGAAAAGAAGAAAGACAATGAAAAAAATTGATACTCGAGGCGGGAATCGAACCCGCGTCTCTGGACTATACGCGTCCAGTGCCATGAGCTCTAGGCCACCCGAGTACCCGTCTCGACTACCGAATTTAACCATTGCTTTCTACGGTACCGGGCCGCTATTATTTTTATTGTTTGCTGTGTCGGCAGTAGGCCAACCAAATGTTTGGAGGAGGTCTATGTGATGTCTATGGATGTTAACACATGGGTGTGGTTTTGCACATTTAAAAAATATAATTTTAACAGTTCAATCAAACACAATCACTAACCCGAGGCAGATTGTGTAACAGTAGCGCGTCCAGTGATAGCCGCAATAGGCACTTTGACGCTTGCACTTCCAGTCGTGCTCAGCACACGGTCGCGCGCTGTACTCTCATGGACTTGCTTCGCATGTCTGCAAATCAAGGAAACTTATGTTCAAGAGACAGTAAATCTGCTATGTTATTAGTGTTTTAATTGTAATAAGGCAGAAACCGCACTTTGACGTAGAGTTGCGGAAAACACCCTGCTATACCATACCATAGTGATTTAATTCATTGGCATAGGGACACAAATCCAGTGAAATGGAATTCTGGGCCAACTAAATTAAACAGTGATTTTAACTACACAGACTGGTTAGCAATTTTTCTTATAGTATACAATTACATATTGATTCAGTGAACACAGACGATCGTTTATAGTCATACACACAAGCATGACAATCAAATTAAAACGTAATGAAAAAAGTCTTGTAAATATTTTAATTTGACATTGCTTTGTTCATAGGAAATTACAAAAGTACAAACATATGTTTACATGAAAAGAAAACTACACTGGCGGACAAAAAAATCGACTCACTTCATACTTTCTCATTTAAAGTGCCCTAATTTCAAAATTAAGACCTAAATTCTAATTTAGATCTTAAACTCTTTAAGTTCTAGGTGTTAGCTTTAAAATGAGTACAAATAATGTTAACTTGCACTCATTTTCCTTAAAAGAAAATGGGGATAAACTTTATGAGTCCTAAAACTTGAAGAATTCAGTGCGAAAATTTTTAACAAAAAACAACATAACATTTAATAAAATCTTTATTACAGAATAAAAATCATTTTAATACCTAGTGTTACCCCCCCTAGCCCTTATAACTGCTTCCAATCGGTTCTTCATGGATCCAATAAGGTGCTTCACCCTTTCCTGCGGGATGCCATTCCATTCTTCTGTTAAGGCTGCTTGAAGGTCATCTCTTGACCCTGGTGCAGTATTTCTAGCCCGGACTCTTCTCTTCAGCTCATCCCATAAATGCTCAATGGGATTCAAGTCCGGACTACGCGCTGGCCAGTCCATAACAGTTATACCCACGTCTTGTAGGTACTGCCGTACAGCATTTGAGCTGTGTGGACGGGCATTATCCTGCATCAGGATGAAGTTATCGCCAACGAAACCAGCATATGGAACTACGTGGTCCCCCAGGATTTCTCCGATGTACCGATCCGCAGTCAATCCTCCTACATGGCGGCCGGTTTCAATGAAAACCAAGTTGGTTTTTGCTTTCAATGAAATACCAGCCCACACCATGCAGGAACCACCACCATATGCAACAGTTTCTGCTATGCAGCATTGTGCGTATCGCTCCCCCGGCCTTCTGTACACTCTTCTTCTTCTGTCACTTCCATGTAGACATACTCTGCTTTCATCGGAGAAGAGAACAGAGCGCCACTGATCTTCCGTCCAATCAACGTGTTCTCTCGCAAAACGAATACGGGCTGCTCGGTGCGCTGGAGTCAATTTGGGTCCTGATGCTGGTCTTTTTGGAGTCAGGGTAGCTGCCTTGAGTCTTCTTCTCACCGTCCGGGAACTGACAGCTACTCCACGCGTTTCTCGGAGCTCCCGTTGGATTTGAACCCCGTCGAATGAACGATTTTTCAGTGAAGTGCTGACGATGAAGCGATCGTCTCTCTCTGAAGTGGATCGTTTCCTACCGGAACCTCTTCTTCGTTCAAAGCCACCAGTCTCCTGGTACCTTCGGTATATTCTTGACACCGCTGACTGGCTCATATTCAGAGTACGAGCCACTTGACGTTGACTCATGCCCTGTTCCAACAGGGTAACAGTTTGAGCCGCTACTTCTGGTCTTGTGTCCATATCTGGGAAGTCTTCTTGCTTGGAAATTCTGGAGATGTGTACCTGTTGACGTTTCACGGTCAACTGATAAAGCTCATAGGGGTGGGTCGCTTTTTATACCCCCTGAAGTCGCGCAAAATCAACTGAGTATACGAGCATAAAATTATACAGTTAACGTTCATAGACTACTGTTAGGTTATTTGAGAGTTACAACTGCGATTATTGCTCTTTTTTTTAAGTTTAGACCTAGAACTTAAATAATTTAAGACCTCAATTAGAATTTAGGTCTTAATTTTAAAATTAGGGCACTTTGAATGAGAAGATATGAAGTGAGTCGATTTTTTTGTCCGCCAGTGTATTTACTCTATTATTAACAATAAATACATTAAGAATAAAAAGTCTCACCTCAATATAGCTATAACATCACCCATCCTTGTTATGCCCATATCTCTGAGGTACTCTTTATTGAGATCTAACAGCATGTCATTCTGGATCCTGTTCTCCGTGAAGGTGAGAGCATATGTGGCTGACACATCTGAAGGTATACCAGCTGCAGTGAAGAAACTCACCCACATACCTGCAAAAACAAGGTTTATGTTCAAAATCAAAAAAATCATTTATTCATTAAAAACAATTAACTGATGCAAATTAGTTGCTAGGACTTCCCTTTAAGCAAAACAATGCCTGTATTGGAAAGCCCTGCTCTCTCTTAATCTAGATTTAACAATTGTGCTATATTTAATTAATATTAATGTTCATCATAACATTGTAATTGTATAAATTGTATAATATATATTGTATAATTGTATAATGTTATTTAGTAATTTATGTTTACTAGGTACAACATCTACTTTGTATGAGTACACAAATAGTATTAAATAATCATTTTCATAACTGAAACTAATTTTGAAGTTATGTCAAACTATAAAGAAACTGTGAACACCCAAAATATACATTACATACATAGTTTTATGTTATAATGCATACTTAGCTACAACTTATTTAAAAACAATGATAATAGAATCAGTAAATTGCAGTAGTGAAATTTTAACAAAATATGCGCTTGTGTGACCTAACATCATTTTTTTGGATGTATTGTAGTAAACATAAGATATTTTTACTTACTTACGAGAAACACATTTTACTGAGGCTAAAATTAAAACATGCTTATTTTACTACTCATTCATTTAGTGATATCAATCTAAGCAAATAGGTACTACATACTGTATCATTTAGCGAAGGCGTTCTACTAGTATTATTGTTACTAAAATAGGATTTGCACCCGAAGTCATTTCCGAAAAATATGCCATTTTGTAACTATTTCTTTATCCTTGAAACTATTTTTAACAATCTTTACTGATAGAGTATTGAAGATTAGTAGAAAACTGAACACTCACTAGTATAATTTGTATCCATTTTAGAGCCTCCTACGTTCATTTTCACTAAGAAAATACGAAATATTCAATAAACAAAATATAATTAACACAGCATTGACAACAGTTACGACAGAAGATTTGACACTTGACAAATTAGCTTAGCACTGACAAGTGACAACCATTAAGGAGGGAGAGTAGATTATCAAACTTAAGTTACTTAATTAAAAAAATAAAATAAATAATCTATGTAGATTACCTGTATGTAACTAATAAATCCTATAAATAGCTATAGGCTATAATAGGCTAGTGTATCAAAATCTCAAAACATTTCCAAAAAATAATAAAATTAGATTTTTATATGGCAATGTTAAGTGACGCCCGTCAAACCAAAGATTTTAGTTTCCTGAGTTATTTTGATGGAAAAAAAAAAAAAAAATTGGGTTGGCGGGAAGCTTAAAAGTTTTGTTAATTAATGCGAAAATTAATGAAATATTTATTGTGGATTGTCAATTTTCCTTTGAATTGATTACGAAATTAATATTTGATGTAGCAATCAAAAAACAAGAAAAGAATTTAATAGATTTTTGATGTGAGAAATAATAAGAACTGTCAGCGCTTGGTTGAGAGGTTATTTTAGGTTTTAGTGACAAAAGTGTTAGATTTTAATTGTGCTATTGTATAGTTTGTTTCTGTGCTGTGCCGTTATCTTCGGTAAGTAAGTAATTAGTTTTTTAATTGCTCATTTCCGTATGGAAATGAGCGTTGATGAACCCCCGGACGGGGGTGGAGGCACGCCGCCTTCTAAACAACTTAAGCGTCCTGCAATGGACATAGATATTTTCGAGGGAAAAAAAGTAAGATCTCCGGCTGATTCGGTTCAGTCCACGTACACCAAACCAGTTTACGAGGCTGACTCTAAAGTCGAGTATTCAAAAAACGACAAGGGTCCATTCATTGTATATGTTTCTCGAAAGGAACCAGAGACAAATTCTGGATACACATTCAAAATACTAAATTTTGCTCAATTCCTTCATAAAAATAAGGTAGCGGGTATTAAGGAAGGAGGCATTAAAAATCTAGGCAGAAACAAAGTCAGCGTTGAATTTGTCTCTGCTGAATCAGCCAACAAATTTTTGGGCCTCCAGATTCTTGACAACAACAAACACAATGCGTTTATACCTAGGTTTCAGGTTTTGCGTATGGGTGTAGTTAGGGACATTCCCACTGAATGGTCCTTAGAAGAACTATTAGACGGCATACACACTCCACCTAACTGTGGACAAGTAATAAGAGCCAGAAGGCTAAACGTGAAACTCAGAAAAGAAGGAGAAATAGTGTGGACACCGTCCAAATCAGTTGTCCTGACCTTCCTTGGCCAAACTCTTCCGGAAAAAATATTTTGTTTCCATACATCCCTTCCCGTGTCTATATATAACTTACCAACCATCCAGTGCAAAAATTGTTGCCGCTTCGGCCATATTGCAAAGCAGTGTAGGTCTCAGCCTCGCTGTTTTAAATGTTCCCAGCCTCATGCAGGTGAATCCTGTATAGTCCCAGACAAGGATTCTTCTTGTTTATTATGCCGTGGTCTGCACAAAGCCACTGACCCTAAGTATCCCGAACATGATCGACAAAAGGCCATTAGGCTGGTGATGTCGCAGGATAGCATTAGCTATCTTGAGGCCACAACCAGATTCCCTCAAGTTAAGAGACCATATTCTGAGGTTGTTTCAAGTCCCCGCATACCCTCTATGGTTTCTTCTAATTTAAATTCTTTTTCTCCCACTAAAGATTCACAATCTCCTTCTACTTCCTCTTACAAAAAAACAATGACCCGCTCTTCCCGTCCTCAAATTGTTCTTCAAAAAGGCTATGATGCCCATTCCCACTCAGAAATTACCCGCACACCTTCTTCACAGCCAAATGGTTGTTCTCTAAACCCTCCTCAAGAATCCACTCCCTTTCTGACTCCCAATGACAATCTCATTGAATTACTTCTTCGCTCCCTCATTAATATTTTGACAAAGTTTTCAGACTCCCTACTAGTGGCGAAGGGTCCATATAACCCGATTCCTACCGGCTTACCTTTGCAAAAACATTGTATACTAAACAATTATAAATCAATGACGTAACATCCATTCAGTACACAAAATTAAAAAACAAAAAAGTTTTCTCTTACCTACGTAAATCGCAATATTAAGAAAATTATTTACGTACTCATAACGCCATCTATTATTGCAACATTGTCAACTAATGGCGCCGGCACAGAGTACATTAGATATATATGGCGGCGGTAAGCCGGTCTCAAAAATAGGAATCGAGTATAAGCAGACAGTACAAAAGTCGTACGCACACATGCAAAAACATTGCATTTTATCTTAGTGTGTGAGCGTCGATATAAGGAACGATTATTGAATGAATAAGCCGGGATTTTTCGAGTTACATGGAAATGGAATATTAATATATTCGTTCGTCGTTGTATTGACCAATCAAAACGATGTAAGAACGAACGATATTGTATTCATTCACATTCAAGTACTTATTGCAAATACATTAGAATTCTCTGTTTTGTGTAAAGTAGTAATTACTAAGTAAGTATAGTTTATGTTTGTGTTATGAGTGTTGTGCATTGATTGACATTATTAATATTGTAATAGTGCTTTGGGTACCCTACTACATTATTGTAAGTACTTTTACTTTATTGTTATTACTTTAGTTTGTTGTTATAATGGCAGCGTTAATAGTATTAGATAGATTGTTGACTAATTGATTATTTTGTAGCTGCCGTGGCCTGCTACAGATTAATCCATAGAAATAGTGATTAGCTCTGAAAAGAGGTGTTTTAAACATGACTTTAATACCGATTAAGTCAATAGAAACAGGAAGTAGTTCTGAAAAGAACTGTTTGATAATGACTTTCAGATTAATATATCATAGAAATAATAATCAGTTCTAATAAGAACCGTTGTGTACGACTTCTGTACACGGAACAACGTTTTTCTTTATTCGAGATAATATTTATCTTCACGCATGTCGTCGCCCAATATACGCAGCCAGCCAGAATATTCTTCAATATTAATTCAAGACTTCAAGTTGTTATTACAATCTTCACACACGCCGCACGCGCCGAACCATACGCAGTAGATCGACGTCCGTCCCTCTTCAACGCCGCGCCCGAGTGAAAGAACGAGTACGAGCGACGGGTCGTATTTATAACTTACGCACGGAGGCCAGACTGGCCGGTAGGACGGAGCTCGGCGGCGCGCCTCGACATTTCGCGCCATCGCCGCTACGCGTCGCTTCCATCGCATGGCGTGATTACAATCTGAGTTGTGATTGGTTATACATTTTTTATATTTTGTAAATATTTATTTTTCTTATATTTTATTGGTTTTACATGTTTACACACTTTTGTATATAAGGCGACGATTTTTATTAAACCACACGCATTCTACTTCAAGCAAATCGAGAGTTTTATTATATCCTCAAGATCTCCAAATCCTTACAGGAAGCTCTGAACCTGCATAGGTGACCTTCCTGTAAAGTGGTGACCCCGAAGAAAGAATACAGCAAGCGCTCAAAATAATTCCTGCTCAGAAAAATCCTCATTGTCAGCGTGTCATTATGGAAGGCGAATCAAGCTCAAGCTCAAGCTCAATGAAAACCGAAGCAGCTGGCATCTCTCTCACCATGCGCATCCCACCATTCTGGCGCGATCGACCACGACTCTGGTTCATCAGCTTCGAAGCAGCCACGAACGACCTCAAGAAAGGCCAAGCTCAGCTCGCCCAGATGGTCATAGCACAGCTCGAGAGACAGGATATCGAGCAAATCATGGACCTCCTTTATAACCCGCCGGAAAAAGAGCAATACAACGCCATAAAGGAGAGACTCATATCTTCGTACGAGGAATCTGACAGCCGGCAATTTCAAAAGCTTCTGTCAGACATGGAGCTAGGAGACCAGAAGCCCACACAATTACTTCGTCGCATGCGGAATCTCGTCAGAGACAAAGTCCCCGACGACACCCTGCGTCTCATGTGGACCAACCACCTACCAGCCCACGTCCGTTCAGTCCTCGCCGTCAGCGAGTCATTAAGTACGAAGACACAGCTTGAAGAATTAGCCCTACTAGCCGACAAGATGCTAGAACAGTCACGGGAAGCCGCAGCCATCCATCCGTCAACAAGCGTCGCAGATATTATTATTCCGCAAAACGTACCACAGCCACAGTCCGATACACAGGTACTTATAAATGAAATACGAAAATTATCTTTAGAAGTGGCCGAATTAAAGAAAAATCAACATCATTACCAAGATCATCGACGTAGCCGCTACACACCTCATCGTCAACGCAGTCGGTCACGTGATCACTTTAAACCGTCGCCGTCGTCGGCATCACCATCACCTGTCTGCTATTATCACAGAAGATTTAAAGATCAAGCAAGACTGTGTACCGCACCGTGTAGCTACAATAAACAGGAAAACTAGAACGAACGTTGGCTGAGGCGGACACCCACGTTCAAGAACAGTCTTCCCGCCTTTTTGTCACAGACGTAACAACAAAATTGTGTTTCTTAGTCGACACGGGTGCCAACATATCCGTGCTACCAAGAAGCAAAGGAGAAGTCGAGAAACCATTACCTTTTATACTGTACGCGGCGAACAATACAACTATAGCTACGTACGGTGAAAAAACACTTACACTAAACTTCAACCTTCGTCGACCATTCAAGTGGAAATTCATAGTAGCGGACGTCACAAAACCCATACTCGGAGCCGATTTCCTCAAGCATCATCAATTAATCGTCGATTTAAAAAACAAAAGATTAATCGACGGCGTTACTAACCTAAAAGTTAACGCTCAGCTGCGCGTATCTAATGTACCTACAGTTCGCAGTATTAATATGTCACAATCTTACCACGACATATTAGCACAATTTCCTGGCATTACAAGATTAACATCTATGAAACTAAGCTCCGATATACACGTCCAGCATTACATAGAAACGGAAGGCCCACCAGTACAATGCAGAGCTCGACCTATCCCACCTCATCGTTACGAGACAGTGAAGAAAGAGTTTGAAAATATGATCGAACAAGGCTTATGCAGACCTAGTAAAAGCCCGTGGTCATCACCTCTGCACATCGTCCCCAAGGCCAACGGAGACATCAGAGTCTGTGGTGACTACCGCCGGTTGAACGCGATAACTAAACCTGACCGCTATCCGGTACCACGAGTCAAAGACTTTACTCACCATTTATCCGGCAAGACTATATTCTCTACTATCGACTTAAACCGCGCTTACCAACAACTAAGTGTAAGACAAGAAGATATAGAGAAGACAGCCATCATCACGCCGATGGGTTTGTTCGAGTTTCCACGCATGTGCCCTGGTTTGAAGAATGCAGGTCAAACATTCCAACGTTATATCCACGAAGTACTAAGAGGACTAGAATTCGTTTACCCGTTCATCGATGATATTTTAGTTGCGAGCCTAAACGAAACCGAACACCGAGAACACCTACGAATTGTACTGAAGAGATTGGAAGACAACGGCATCACGATAAATCCCGCTAAATGCAACTTCGGGCAACCTAAAGTACAATTCCTCGGCCACACTGTGTCGCAAGAAGGTATCAACTATCAAGCCACCGGAAAGCAAAATAAAAGCCATTACAGAGTACCCTAAACCAAACACGATAGAAGAATTAAGAAGATTCCTAGGAATGTTAAACTTCTATCGTGATCACATTCCTAACGCAGCATCCGTACAAGCTCCATTAAATGCATATCTACATAATGTTAAAAAGAAGGACAAAACACAAATTACGTGGACAGAACAAGCTACTCAGTCATTCGAGCAATGTAAAGCAAGCATTATCAACGCAGCTTTACTTGCTCACCCATCACACCACGCAACGCTAGCCCTCTTCACAGACGCATCCGATCACTCAGCCGGAGCCGCACTACAACAGTACATCGACGAAACATGGCAACCACTCGGCTATTATTCAAAAAAATTCACAGACGCACAGAAGAAATATTCTACCTACGATCGTGAATTACTATCAATATACCTATCTATAAAACATTTTCGTAAAACATTTGAAGGAAGAAATCTTATCATATTCACCGACCACCAGCCACATTCGCTATGTCAAAAATTTCATCGAATAATGAAACTCCACGGCGCACGAGACAACTTTTGTTTATCAGCGAGTTTACTACGGACATACGTCACGTGAGCGGTAAACAAAATATTGTAGCCGACGCACTGAGCCGCATAGAAACAATAACATGCCCACGCTCGATTAACTACAGCGACATAGCAACAGCGCAAGAAAAGGACAGCAACATACAATTATTATTACAAAACACTAATATCAAGCTTAAGAAGATTTCATTACCTAACACCGATATCAAGTTATTCTGCGAGACATCTACATCTTATATACGTCCTTATATACCAGAAGAATACAGACGTCAAGTTTTCAACAGCGTGCATAACATTAGTCACCCTGGTATACGCACTACTCGAAAGCTTATCACACAAAAATTCTTTTGGCCGTCAATGAATATAGACGCTAATCAATGGACTCGTAACTGCATAGAATGTCAAAGGAGCAAGACGCAACGCCATTCATTAACAAACATCGCAACATTCCCGCCAACTGATCGCTTTCAACACGTACACATTGACATTGTCGGTCCGCTACCTACAACCGCTCGAGGTCATCGCTACCTAGTTACGATGGTCGATCGTGTTACTAGATGGCCCGAAGCTATACCTACGGACGAAATATCAGCTGTTTGTATAGCCGACATTTTCTACAAGCATTGGATTACACGATTCGGTTGTCCTACTACATTGACAAGCGATCAAGGTCGTCAGTTCGAAAGTGAGCTTTTTCAAAATTTAATGAAGACAATGGGTATTAAGAAGAATAGAACTACACCGTATCATCCTCAGAGTAACGGAATCGTCGAACGTTGGCATCGCTCTCTCAAGACTTCATTACGAGCAAAACTGTCTGACACAAGTACATGGATCGACGAGTTACCTACAGTACTACTCGGCTTACGCGCCGCCTTACGCACCGATACAGGCGTGAGCGCCGCCGAACTTACCTACGGATACAACTTACGTCTTCCTTGTGATTTCTTCGATACAAATATCTCCACACCTTCGACTATGGATTATACTTACGTAGAAAATTTACGAAGAATTATTCAAGATAATAAACCTCAACCTGTTACCATGCACCACAGTAATAATAGAAAAGTTTTTGTGCACCGTGACTTACTAAACTGCAGTCACGTGTTTGTAAGAGTGGATGCAGTTAAGAAACCTCTTCAACCTCCGTACGATGGACCTTACAGAGTTATAAGCCGCACCGACAAGACCTACTGTATACAATTACCTGGTCGGCAAGCCACTATTTCTATTGATCGACTGAAGCCTGCTTACATCACAACAGAACCACAAGATACCAGTTTACCATTACCTTCAAGCACAACCGTTACCTTTACCAACGTTACCAAGCAACCTGTTACCTTTACCAACGTTACCAAGCAACCTGTACCAGTACCTGCAAGGAGCTTAACGCCGCGACCTTCGCAAGCAAATACGACGCGCTCCGGTCGCACTATCAAACTGCCGGTACGCTTTCGCTAGAAGGGGAGTACTGTAGCTGCCGTGGCCTGCTACAGATTAATCCATAGAAATAGTGATTAGCTCTGAAAAGAGCTCTTTTAAACATGACTTTAATACCGATTAAGTCAATAGAAACAGGAAGTAGTTCTGAAAAGAACTGTTTGATAATGACTTTCAGATTAATATATCATAGAAATAATAATCAGTTCTAATAAGAACCGTTGTGTACGACTTCTGTACACGGAACAACGTTTTTCTTTATTCGAGATAATATTTATCTTCACGCATGTCGTCGCCCAATATACGCAGCCAGCCAGAATATTCTTCAATATTAATTCAAGACTTCAAGTTGTTATTACAATCTTCACACACGCCGCACGCGCCGAACCATACGCAGTAGATCGACGTCCGTCCCTCTTCAACGCCGCGCCCGAGTGAAAGAACGAGTACTTTTTTTTTTTTTTTTTTTTTTGTGTGGACGAGTAGTCGGTCTCTGACGACCATTACTACTTTACGCGGGCTGTGGTGGGGCCCTCAACCAAAGACATTTAAGTGACGTGCCACAGGGGCAAGAACGAGTACGAGCGACGGGTCGTATTTATAACTTACGCACGGAGGCCAGACTGGCCGGTAGGACGGAGCTCGGCGGCGCGCCTCGACATTTCGCGCCATCGCCGCTACGCGTCGCTTCCATCGCATGGCGTGATTACAATCTGAGTTGTGATTGGTTATACATTTTTTATATTTTGTAAATATTTATTTTTCTTATATTTTATTGGTTTTACATGTTTACACACTTTTGTATATAAGGCGACGATTTTTATTAAACCACACGCATTCTACTTCAAGCAAATCGAGAGTTTTATTATATCCTCAAGATCTCCAAATCCTTACAGGAAGCTCTGAACCTGCATAGGTGACCATCCTGTAAAATTTGTTGTGGAAGCAAAAATTCTTTCTTGCAATTAAATAACGAAAATAAGAAATACAGACAAACGAGAAGTTTCGGCCGCCGCCCGGCGCAATGGATTTACGATATATTTTTATATTATTTACATCTATGTATTTATGAGAAATGAGTGGCTTAAAGCTTGCAGTTGTAAATTAAATAGTACCTACGTTTTGTTTTCCTTGTTTCTTATTCTCAGATTTTAAAAGTTAGTGGAGTCATTTATCTAACTCATCAAAGAAACATGTCCAAACTGAGAAACATATTCGGATTTGAATAGCTTTACATGAGTTCGGGCCAGAATATTTTTTTACGAATACGTAAAGTACATTTATAGAAAAGTAGATTTCGAAATAGATAATACTTAATATTTAATATTAATACAAAGACACTGTAACGGCCTCGTCGATGGCGCGGCGGTCGCGGTAAGCGGCTGACGTGCACGAGGTCGTGGGTTCGATTCCCAGACAGGACAATTCTTTTTGATCAACAAATTATTGTCCTGAGTCTGGATCTTGTTCTTTGTGTCCGTTAAATTGATGTTTGTGACAGTCACAAGTTTTTTTCGTTCGGCTTACCTTTTATAAAAATTCACCCTTCGCCACTGCTCCCTACCGTCCGATGTCTCTGTTCTTATGGAACAACTACTATTTGTCTTGTCTCAGAATAATGCAAACAATGGATCTGCAACTCCTTCAATGGAACTGTAGAAGCATCAGACGCAAAAAGCATGACATTATCTACTTAATGAATCGTTACAAGCCTGTTGTCTTTGCAATCTCGGAGACTTGGCTGAGGCCTGGTTCCTCATTTAGGGTTCCGGGCTTCTTGTGTCTGCGGGATGACATAGATGACGGATGGGCTGGTTGTGCCTTGTTTATTGACAGAAATGTAACATTTTCACATATCCCCATTTCTACACATAATCCTGGCTTACACATTGTAGCTCTGAGAGCTATGAATCTGTCCTTTGTGTCTGTTTACATTCCCCATCCTAGTTTTGACATAATTTCAAATCTTAACACTATCTTGTCTCACATTCCGCCTCCAGTGATAGTGATGGGTGATTTTAATTGTCACCATACTCTCTGGGGCTGTCCTTCAAATGATAGCTATTCCTCTGCTTTCTTGGATCTGATGGATGAGAATAACATCTGTGTTCTTAATTATGGTAGTCCTACACGCAAAGTGTCCCCTATACAGAACATCAGTGTCCCTGATTTAACTCTTGCTTCTCCTTCTCTAGCTTCTTTAATATCTTGGTCAGTCTTGCCAAACAGCTTTGGCAGTGATCACTTTCCTATCCTCATCACCTATCATCAATCATTTTCTCCCTCCCCATGCAATGTGCTTCCTCTTTTAAAGTATTGTACTTCTAGAGCGGACTGGGGTAAATTTTCATCTGAATTGGACCATTGTGTCGCCACTTTCCCTCTTGTAAATTCTTCCAATTTCCTTGATATGTATGACAAGTTTGTGTCTTCATTACTCTTATCTGCTGATGTATCCATACCGTTAAAAAACTCTTATCATAATCTAATTCCATCACCTCCCTGGTGGGATAGAGAGTGCTCCAACAGTGTTCGCAAAAGAAAAGAGTTAGAAAATAAGTTTGCTGCTTCCTTATCTATGAATGACTACCTACAATACAAAAAAGCCTCTGCCAGTACTAGTAGACTACTCTCCCAAAAGAAATCATTAGGCTGGCGTAAATTTTGTGAGTCCTTGTCCCCTCGTTCTCCCATTTCTATAATTTGGAACAATATAAAAGCTTACCGCAAAAGCCTTGTAGTACAAAACTTCACCTCTAACGATCCTTACTCTTGGCTCCATGATTTCCATAATAAATTAGCCCCTCCCTATGTCCCAGAATTTGCCTGCTGCTCCTACTCAATTCTTCCTTTTTCTCCTGTTTCTTATGATAGGATGAACGACCCATTTTCATACAGTGAACTAACTTGTGCTCTGGACCATTTGCGTGATTCTTCCCCGGGGGTAGATGGGATACCTTACTCTTTTATATGTAATACATCCCATTCTACTAAATCCCTCCTCCTAACAATCCTTAACTCTATTTTTTACTCGTGCGTAATCCCAGATTCTTGGAAAACCCAAATTATTATCCCCATCTTAAAATCTGGCAAAGACCCCAAAGACTCATCTTCATACCGTCCTATCGCTTTATCATCTGTGCTAGCCAAAATTATGGAAAACCTCATTAAGAACAGACTGGAATGGTTTTTAGATATGTATTATCTTTATCTATGGTTTTTAGAGAGTAAAAGGATTCTGCCAAGTAGTCAATTTGGCTTCAGGAAGGGTATGGGTACCCTGGATAGCCTTAGCATTTTTACCTCTGAGGTTAGACTGGCATTTTCTAAAAATGAACATGTTGTAGGTATATTTTTGGACATCTCTTCCGCCTATCCGCCGCCGTCCAACTTCCAATACTTAGGCAGAAAATGCTTCAGCTGAGTATCCCTGTGAGATTGGTCAATATAATTTCCAGCATGTTAATGGCTCGCTCCGTAATTGTCCGCTTTAATAATTATATTCTTCCTCCCCGCTCTGTTTGGAAAGGTCTCCCACAAGGTTCAGTCCTAAGTCCTATCCTTTATAATATTTACACCTCAGACCTAGAACTGTCAGTTACTTCCTTCTGCAAAATTCTTTGTTACGCTGATGACGTCGCCCTATATCACATTTCCCCCTCTTTTTCTGATGCTCAATCCCGTCTGAACTCTGCGCTGTTTTATCTGAATCAATGGCTTATTCTCTGAAATTTCTTGGTCTCATTCTGGATTGTAGATTAACTGGGATCCCCCATCTTGCGTATGTGGAGGAGAAATGTGAGAGGGGTTTGAACGTCATTCGGGCCCTTTCCGGGGTCCGATGGGGTTCCCACCCCACTTCCCAAAGGCTTTTATATGACGCCGTAGTTCGCAGCCATTTGGATTATGGTACTTTCCTTCTGGAACCATGCAGTAATATTGCTTTGGTCAGGTTGGAGAGGATCCAGTCTAGATGTCTTCGGATTATAACGGGAGCTATGAAATGCTCTCCAAGTTGAATGTATGGAGCCCCCGCTTCACCTTCGTCGTCAATATTTGTCAGATAGGTTCTTTTTTTAAATAATTGAAAGGACCTCTCACCCTCT
Source organism: Schrankia costaestrigalis (assembly GCA_905475405.1). Taxonomy (NCBI): domain Eukaryota; kingdom Metazoa; phylum Arthropoda; class Insecta; order Lepidoptera; family Erebidae; genus Schrankia; species Schrankia costaestrigalis. The sequence continues at coordinate 2,164,107 of FR997827.1, forward strand.
GATTCCTATTCTACATTCTCTTCTTCTACTTATAACTTCCTCTACATATTGGACCCATAAGAAAATTCCTCATCTGGTTGTTTCCCTTCAGAGATTCAATGAGCTAAATTTGCCAACCTATCAGGCTTCTTTATATCCACTATTTGAAAGAGACTTTCATGCTTTAACCTTCCAACCTAACATTCTCCTGAACATAGGTATCCAAAAGAATGACCTTGATGCCAATCATAAATTTATACAGCTAGCTTCAGAGAAGTGGCCTGACTGGCTCAAGATCTATACTGACGCCTCAAAATCAGTTCAGACTTGTTCCCCTATAGGTGCCGCCGTTTGGATTCCGAAGTTCAAAATTGTACTCAACTACAAACTCCCTTCTAACAACTCTATTTTCACTGGAGAAGCTGTTGCCCTTTTGGAAGCAGCCCTCTATGTGGAATCACATGGGTTGAATAGAACTATAATATTTACTGATTCATTGTCATGCCTAAAAGCTCTCATAAGTTCCCCATTTAAATCTTGTGGTCATTCCATCTTACTAAAAGCAAAGAAAGCTCTGTATAACTGTCATGTCGCCGGTCTTGAAGTTGTTCTGGCTTGGATTCCGGGTCATGCAGGAATAACTGGAAACGAAACTGTCGACTCGTGTGCCAGAATGGCCACTCAATATGGCTGTAATAGTTATGACATATGCTTCCCCTGTGATCTACGCTCCTCAGCCAAGTCTTCCCTGCTGCGAACATGGAACGACCAGTGGCAATCCAGTAAACAAATCACGGGCAGATATTTGTTCTATTCAACCTTTCATCCCTACAAGACCATGGTTCAATTGCCATAAAAATATTAATAAACTGGCTACGTCAATTACAATTCGTTTACGTTTGGGTTTTGTTTGCTCACCAGTTTTCTTAGCTAAACTTCACATCAGAGATCACTCTCTATGTGATTGTGGTCTGGACGAAGGTACCGTAGAGCATCTTTTTTTCTCTTGTCCTAATCTCTCTGTCTCTCTTCATGACCTACTCCCTAGCTCCATCCCTCGCCCAGTAAACATCCTATTTATCCTGTCCCTAGCTCACACCCCTTACATAGGAATCTTATATAAGTGTATAGCTGTAAATAGAATAAGGATTTAGTCTTTGTTAATATGTAACTAGGTATATACGAGAACAAGAATGTAAATATTTATTTTTCGTCCGTCATTACTATTGCTTTTTTTAATGTCTAACTACTTACTTACCTTGCTTTATTATTTTTCCTGATTGGCCAATTGTCTTCTCACACTGCAATAAAGAGCGGTAATTTGTTACAAAAGCATTCTTCAAAATTTATTTTATACACACATCAAAAAAGTCTAAGCAACATGCATGATATTACAAATTTACCATTTATATTAATTAATTTCTAAGTATTTACTCACTCAAAGTGTATAGGTAAGTAAACTTTTTTGTTATTGATGACATACTGGCTGGTTGTAAAAAAAAAATTTCGATTATGTTTTGTTTTTTTTTCATAAAATTCAAATGACTGCGAATTTGTTTGAATTTGAGTGCATGTTAATTGCTACGTTTTAGTCTTGATTTTATAATTTTACCAACCATTTAAATACAGTTGGCGACAAAATTGAATTGTTAGATATTCTTTACGTCATGGAGCGACGTCATTTGACGGCAGATGAAATGCAAAGAAGGAAGTAATCAATCTCAGGTATCTCGACATTTTGGTATTCATAGAAGTGTTATTTGTCGTCTTTGGCAGCGCTACAATAATACAGGGGAACCCGCTGAACAGCATCCAGGCCGTAAAAGGAGTACAACCACTCGGCAAGACCGGTACATACAACTGACTGCAAGACGCCAGCCGATGTTAACCGCTCGAGAGATAAGTTTGAGGCTACAAAATTCAAGTGGTGTTGATGTAAGTCCCCAAACTGTGCGAAATCGACTGCATGAGTACGGCCTACGAGCTCGACGCCCTATCAGGTGCCCACCGATACGTCACGGGAATCGCGCTCGTCGAAATGAATGGTGTAGAGAACGCATAACATGGACCCAGGAACAATGGGATAAAATTATGTTTTCCGATGAGTCGCGATTCGGGTTTAGGCCTGATACAAGAAGGGTGCGAGTGTACCGTCGACCCGGAAATACTGAAAGACTCAGGTGCGTTCAGGAAGTTCATCCATACAGCGGCTCAACAGTTATGTTATGGGCGGGTATTATGAAGAACAGGCGAACTGAGCTCGTTTTTGTAAATGGAAACATGAACGCTGAAAATTACGTTGAGGATATTCTCAGACCTTATGTCCATCCATTTGCACAAACCTTTGGCTCCGATTTTACGTTAATGCATGACAATGCGCGTTCACATACAGCTCGGCGAACCAGTGAATACTTGGCAACGGAGAACATCCAGGTATTGCCCTGGCCTGCACAATCGCCAGACCTCAACCCCATCGAGCACGCATGGGACATGCTCCAGAGACGTGTTTTGAAGGACTTGGACGGAGTGACAACAACCCAACAGCTGAAGGATTTGCTACAATTCCATTGGGAGCGAATACCGCAAGATGACATAAACAGTCTCATTAATTCAATGAATAATCGTTGCCGACAAGTTCTGAATAGCAGAGGAGGCCATACTTTGTATTAAATTGTCCTATTCTTTCACAATAAATTCATTTTCTTAAGAAATTTCAATTTGTAAAAAAAAAGTTTAGTTTCTTATGTACCTGTATATTCTAATATTGTTAATTTCTGTTATTAAAAGAACTTATAAAGAAAACAGCTGTTATTTTTACATCATAGAACCCTAAAAATATTATTTTAAAAATAAAATACAACGTTATAATTAAAATAAATGGTAAAATAAATTAATATAAATGGTAAATTTGTAATATCATGCATGTTGCTTAGACTTTTTTGATGTGTGTATTTTTATACCTCTCCACTTTCATATGTATTATCTTTATCTATGCTCTCCACCCTGTCGTTGGCAGAATCATCGATGAACGATGGAGCCATAAACTAAAAGAAGAAGAAGAAGAGTTATTTTGATACTTTTCGTTCTAGAATCATTTTCTAGTTCTGAGTAAGGTGTAGATGTAGTTTTAGGGTTCCCTACCTATTTTGAAAGAACGGAACCCTTATAGGATCACTTTGTTGTCCGTCTGTCTATCTAGACAATTTTTTTCAGATGCGTGTAGTATCAAGCTTTTGTATTTCAAATTTTTTGTATTCGTTTTTAAATTGACCTTGAATATGGCAGAAACGTCGGAGACGTACTGGATGGAGCCATAATCTGAAGGAATTGAATGACAATGACAGTAATGAAAAACTACACACACACACACACTGTTGAGTATAAATATAAATGTTCTGTGCACAGTACACAGCAGAGTGAATATTTATGAATGAAATACAAGTGCACATGCACATAATACTTTTTAAGTGCTAATAGTTTTGTTATTAGGTAAATAAAGTTAACGTTTAGAAGTTTAATTTAAAAATGGCAAACTTTACAACAGATGCTAAGCTCTGTATCGAACGTGAAGTGGAAATATTGAATTCGCCAGAACAGTTTGATGAAATAACTGCTCGTTTCGATATTATTGAAACATGCAAATGGATTACAGACAATAACTTCGCGAAGGTAACAAACAGCAGCACCATGTGCTAGATTTATTTACGTACGAAGCTCTGTTTTTAAACCCATGTTCGGTATTAAGCAGTAAATAATGAGTTTCTGGATAGTCTCTCCTGTTCTATAGTCCATCCATCCATCCATATAAGCCTATGTTCCTGTTCTACAGTGCCTGTTGGCAATTATTGTTATTCTTAGGCTGATGCTACCCTGAAGTTGATGTTAATGTAATTAAATCTGTGTGGTTTGATGAACAGGTATGTCTTCAATTTCCTGATGAACTAATAGGAGTCAGTACGAAAATATATGAAGAAATAAAAAATAGAGTTGATGTAGATCTCTACATTCTTGGTGATACATCTTATGCAAGGTAAGCAAAACTACAGAGACCCTTCCGCACTTAAATTACCATGGATATAATATATTGTATCTGCTTATTTATAAATTTGTTGTTAAAAATTTCAGTTGCTGCATAGACTCTGTAGCTGCCATGCATGTGCAAGCCAATGCTGTAGTACATTATGGTCACACATGTATATCAAAGACCAACATACCTGTCTTCACAGTTCTGTACAAGAAGAACTTGGATGTAGAGGCTACTGTTAAGGTGTTGAAGGAAAACTTTAATTCAGATGATAATGTCAAATTGTGCTTATATTATGATGCAGACTATGAACATTGTAAAGGTAAGTTTCTGGTATATCTATTGTGAATGTAAAAAAAACTTATTCTTGTATCAGAAGTTGCATTATTGCATTTTTTTACTAGCACCTTTACTATTCAATAATATGCATGGTAAAGGTGCCCGTTAGCAATTATATGATACTCATCCTATAAATGTTGCACTTACCTTTCTCATTTACTTTTAGTAGTAGGTGTTCTCCTAAAGTTTATTTTTTATTACAGATTCTTTTACAAAATACTGGTTTGAACAGTACCCTTCAAGCTACATAGCCTATGTACAGTTGAATGAGAGTCCTAACAGGTATTTAGGTAGAGTGGTGAGGAATAAAGCTGGACATGAATTTTCTGTAGATGTACTAAAAGACTGCATTTGTGTTAACATTGGAAACAGAGGACAGACCCTGTTCAATTATACAGTATCAATTCAAGGTATGACTTTTATAATATTCATGAATTTGGAAATAATATTGGTAGATATTATAGTAGCTGCTCTACTTTTTTAAATGAATACTTTGTTAATTAGTAATTCAAATTTTATTTACAGCTGCTGGATGGTATTTACTAGACCCAGACACAAGCAAAGTTGAGCCCTTAGAAGAGACAAGGTGGTTCAAGCGAAGAAGGTTCCTAATAGAGAAATGTAAAGATGCAGAGGTTATAGGTATTCTGATATGCAAGCTGGCTGGTGACCAGACAAAGGACATAATAAGTAGAATGAAACAACTGTGTAAAGTTAATGGGAAGAAAAGCTACATTGTATCTGTTGGCAAACCAAATGTTGCTAAGCTTGCAAATTTTCCTGAAGTGAGTATCAAAATTCAGAAAAAAAGAGTCTAATTATTATATTAGCTGTAATTCAATCTTGGTTGGGCATACCATATGCATGCATTAGATGTTCGAAATTAGGGGAAAATCTACAGTCTTGGGCAAAAACCTTAGAGAATTTAACCTCCAAACACTACATTTTATATAAAGAAACATTTATCACTAAAGCTTGCCCATATTAGTAATTAATTTACTAACCTATAGGCACTACAGCATTAAAAATAATTGTAATCAACTATCCTAAATAGTTTATATTATTAATTTGTTACAGATTGACATTTATGTTATGATTGCATGCCCAGAAAATGAGTTATATCTCACAAGCACAAAAGACTTCTATAGACCCATAGTGTACCCATATGAGCTAGAAGTTGCCTTAAATTCAAACAGAGAACCATATTTCACAACACATGTTACAGACTATGATCAATTACTACCAGGAAGGAAAGATTATTGTGAAATAAGCAGCATAAAAGAGACTACAGATGTCAGTCTCATCACTGGGAAAATTCGGGAAACCAAAGTTAATACAAATGAAAGCAGTATGGATTTAGTAGAAAAGCAAAACTGGGCTTTAGAGAATATCGGACACAACTTACAAGACAGATCATGGAAAGGTCTAGAACAAAAGTTAGGTGAAACTGAAATAAAGATGGCAGAAGAAGGCCGAAAAGGTATACCATTGCAGTACAGCAATGAACCAGAATGAATATGAAAATATAAACATTATTGATATAATTTACTTTTATTTACATGTAAAGGTTCTATGTTACAATATTATTTTCCTAGTGTATATAGGGCAGGTTTTTAAAATATAAATTACTGAAATTATGATAAGTACACACTATTGTTTTATTAGTTATTAAAAATCAGTCATCCATTTTAGAATGCAAGTTAAACTTACAAGGCAAATGATTAATTTAGTGCTCATACAAATAATATTAATTCAATTTCTGTCATCATGTAGTCTTCAGAACAATTAAGACACTTGGACATAATATTATAAAAGAGTTTAGGACTTTTGATTGAGAGGGTTCTGTGGTGATTTTAACCATTCTTTCCTAAGCATCTGTTTGAGTTGTGATAACCTTAAGGATGGGTTTTCAGCCTTTAATATTGGTAAGTTAAGCTCTTCAAAGGCTGTATAAGCAGCTTTGAGGCGTTTCTCAGGATGTCTATCCAAGTCACTCTTCTCACTGAAAGTACAAAAGATTTATTACTATAAATATTTCCAGTACCTTTACTGAAGTACTTAAAACAAACTTATTGTAATAACCTAATGTATTGCAACAAGCTTAAAGGAAACCAATATACCTGCTGAGAATAGATATGGCTTCATCAACACTCTGTGCCACTTCTCCATCCAGATGTATTCTATTGAGATTCTCCTCCAGGGTAGGCTCTTCAACAACTATCCTAGTAGGCTGTAACAGATAATTTATTTGTTAAGTGGCAGCTCTTATTAAAGAAGCACAAAATTTTATTGACATATCATAATAATCACATAAGAACAAGAACAATCGAGATATATTGTTTTATTTCACAAAACATGGCTACAAAAATGATGGCTGAGTTACTTGGCCAACTAAGAAGTCAATACCAAACCTATTTAAATAGCTATTAGAAAAGAAAATCTATTCTTTTACAAGCTCAAACCTTGTTTTCCAATTCATTACTAATATTCAATAATTTCTCAAATATCATTCTTTGGTAAACATTGTTAATGACACCATAAACTACTTTTCTTATAAGAAAATCAATCAATTCTTACCACAGGCTTCGGAGGTTCAACTTTAATTGTCTTTTCCTTCATCTTTTCTATCTGAGCACGAGTAATCTTTGGTGGTGGAGGAGCTGCCTTTGTAGTTGTTTTTATAGATTCCATTTCTTTTTCTAATAAGGCCTTTGCTTCAGCCTTTTTTTGAAGCTGTTCTTGACGCTTTTTCTCTTCTGCATCCTGTACAAAACATACACCAATACTAATAAGTAATACAAATAATAAATGACTAAAAAGAAAAAATACATTCATTTTACTTTCAGATTACCTTTTTTTGTTGTTTTTTCTTTAATTTGTCATCGCTGTCCTCCCATTCCGCGTCTTCTAGCATCTTCTTTTGTTTTATAGTCTGTTCTTCTTTAGCATTTTCTTTACGTTGCCGTGCAGCAACAGCTTTGCTGTTTTCTCCTGCGAATTTCTTCGGCATTTTATGTTCAACGTGTTAGGTTAACTTTAAGAATAAGTAAAATTTGAAACTGATGATTAACTTAGTTATTCTATAAAACTAAATAAAACGGTTTTAATACTAGAAAACTTGCAATGAATAAAGGGTTCTAAAATGAATAACGTACGATAATAAATTTCTACTGAGTTTGCTGCACCACCAGCTGTCAGTGTCAAATCAAAATTATACAATGACATGATAAAAATAATTCAGTGATCTTTGTCCAATGACTATAGACTCAAAAGGACAAGATAGCACGACAACAGACTTGTAAATCATATTCTATAACATTTCAAACTGTTGAAACTTATAACAGTAATTTATGTATTAATTAATATTTGCTTATTAACCTACCCTGATCTTAAGCTAAAAACGAAAAATAAGCTAAAAGTGCCTCGTTTCGTTTGCTTTACTTTGACGTTGGCAGAATCATCGCTTGACGTCGATGAAGCTATGAATAATAAATGAAAGTAAACAGATTTTGATCATAAATTGGACGTAGTTTCAGAAAAACGTTCCAACCCACAAATGTAAAGTTTTGAGATAATCATGATTAAAGTTAAATTTCAAATTACTTGAGAAACCTTTTTCTTTTTACTACTGATTCTTTTATATGCTACTGGTGATATGATCTAGTTTTAATTTGACCCTATTTTAAACCTATAATGTTAATAGTTTTTTAAATATTGATAAAAATATTGGAGTGGAACGTTTTTGTTTTATTGCTATATTCATGTTACATTTAAAATTTTAATTTATAAAAAACGTTCCAAATGACTTTTATAACTAAGAAAGTAATAATTAAACAAGATTAAATAGAAAAATATATATTTGTACATATTTAGGATAAATAATCTTCTTCGTTCAAAATCAAAGACTTGTTCACTAGCAAATCCGTGAACATAATCGGGACCTTTCATGCCCAGCAGGTTTTTATAAAAAGATAGGCAACACTGGTGACCTTTAGACTTCTGATTTGACGAGTGACCTTCTCGAAGCTGGACTTACTTTTCTGGCCTGACTGTCCCAGGTAAATATATTCGACGACAACTTCAAGTGTAGCGCCTCAGCAAGGAATGGGTGCAACATGAACATTTACCATGATCTTGGTCTTGTCCATGTTCATTTTAAGACCCACTTATTGAGAGACACTGCTTAGGTCATCGAGCATTGTATTGAGGTCCTCCTAGGTCTCAGACCTGACCACGAAATTGTCAGCAAATGAAGGTGCGTGATATACTCGCCACATATATGTTGATGCCATTTTCGTTCCAATCTAAGAGCCTAAAAGCATCTTCCAGTGCAGCGGTAAACAGTTTCAGAGATATTAAACCACCTTGTCCTATACCTCGCTGCAACTACATAGTTCTTGATAATCCATCCTCGAGACGGACCAACATAATGGCGTTTTCGTATACCTACTTACTTGACTTATGTTCCTAAGTCCCCTCGATGGGGCAGAGGGCGTTCACAGTGCGTCTCCGGTCGGTCTCGAGCTTCGCGCTTTATTTCGCTCCAAGTCTTCCCTATACCCTTCACTTCTGCAGCGACAGTCGGCCGCCAAGTCTGTTTTGGACGGCCACATTTACGCCTTCCTTGGGGGTTCCAGTCTAGGGCTCGCCTATCAAATTGGTCTGGTGCTGGACGATCGGAGTCTCGCTGCAGCGCTCCCACAGATCAAGGTTGGAGATTTTCTGGGGCCAGTATATTTCGATAATCCATCGGAGCCATCGGTTCACAAAGACTTGAAGCTAGGGCGTGGTGTTCTTTGTGATCTTCCACGTCTCACACCAATACGGTTTTTACATTGGACTGGAATATCTTGAGCTTATCTCTCCGTGTCAATTTACGTGATTGCTATATCACTCGGTTGCTCGGGCTTTGACGATCTTAGAAGCGATGTCCTCTTCAGTTCCTCCAGTTTCCGACACGACGCTTCCGAGGTATGTGAATTTGTGGACTCGTTCCACAGCCTACTTAAGCAATGCAGTTTTTCGAAATATCGTTGGCCAACTTGGCATCGTTAAGAGACTGCAACACTACACCACCAGTAGGTAAATAATGGCATCTACAAAAAGCGTAATCAATGACCAACCTGAAGTTGTTGCAACTGACGAACCAGATGTCGTTTTTGGAACAAAATGGCGGGGAGCGTGGTGGGTGGGTGTTTTTTCTTTGTCCATTTAATTTCGCATACGTTTCTGAAAGCTAACTTCACGCCAGCCAAGTAAGAGTTATCTTTCTGAAGAAGGACGCCATTAATCACTTTTTACATGTCTGCTATCTTTTTAGCGCTTCGCTGACAATAGTGGCTGAGAGGGTGTTGGGTTTTGTAGGCGCTACATTTAAATCACTTTAGTAGTAGTTAGTAATTATGTCTTAACTAAGTAGTATTCAAAGACTAATTAGTTAAGGCATAATTCTTTATTTTTTTGTAATTATTAAAAACACTATAACAGTTTCCCTGCACGAGATACGGGGTTATGCTAATACAATAAAACATAGCACTCACTGAGATCTTTCAAATTATATAGGTAGGAAAGTGTTACACATGGGAGGAAACCCCCCATTCTCCTTTAAAGCAATAGAATATAAAAAATTAACTTTTAAAATCTATGAAAACTATATTTTAAAAAGTACTTTGAAACTTTTTTTAAATTAATGAATATTATATTTGGCTATTTTTTTTTAAATCAAAAAAAATTCAAACAACTTGGAACTTTTTATTGATTATTCTATTTTGCTGACATAGGAAACATTTATTTCAATTAAAAACGTTATAAATGGTTTGAACCAGTACTATGGAAATATCTATTCTATGGAGAGTGCAAATATTATTATTAAGCAAAACATTTCAGATGGCTTGGAACGTTTTAATTAAACATCTATTCCAAAGAGAGTGCACATATAATTTTTTAACAAAAACGTTTCAGGTTGCTTGGAACGTTTTAATGAAATATATTGTATGAACAGTATTCATATTATTTTTAATCAAAAACGTTTCAGGTGGCTTGGATCACTTTTAAGAAAATTGTTTGTGGCTAAGTCTTATATTTGGGTTGTTCCACACAGCTTGGGCTCTTTTAGTTTATTACTTATTTTTGTTCACCATACATGTGGGTTGGGCTACTATATCGTACTTTCATTAAAAGAATTACAGTAGTACCGCCAAATTTTGACAGTTAATAAATTACAGTCACGTGACTTATTTGGCATCAAAAACTCAATTTTGATGTGATTGTGGTTTGGAACGTTTTTGAGAAACTACGTCCAATTTATTTCCCAAAAACAGAAATAAACTCAAGATCGTTTGCAGTTAAATTATATCCTTATAACTGTAAAATAAGTTCATTGATTGTGCAGAACTATGGCTTTAGTTGCTTATGACAACAGTGATTCAAGTGAATACGAAGACGATGATAATGAGGAGTCAGCTGTAGTTGTAATAAACAATATTGAAAACAAAACATCCCTAAAACGTAAGCATGTACTTACAATAATAATACGAAACCTTGAAAACGAAATTACAATTGATTACTAGCTGTAAAACGCGACTTTGTCCGCGATTAAATTTGAAATGAAATAAAAGAAACTTGTATAATTCATACTAAGTTTATTCATCTCCTCATCATCAGCTTCCAGCCGTCCACACCAGCGCTTTTCGGTACGCGGTCGCCATTCCAGAATCTTTCTGCCCAAACAGCTGTCGGTTCTCCCCACTATGTGCCCTGCTTGTCGCTACTTTAATTGGTTATGTCTGTTACTTTGGTTCTCTTGCAAATTTTTGATTCGATCACGCAGGGAAACTCCCAACATAGCTTTCTCCAATGCCCCTGAATTACCATGAGCATTCTGAGTAGGCCCATAGGTTACAACATAGCTCTCTCCTTTGCCCTCTGGAGTGCCCATGAGCCTTTTGAGTAGGTCCATATAGCTCAGGCTACAACATAGCTCTCTCCAATCCCCTTTGAGTGACCATGATTCTTCTGAGTAGGCTCATAGGTCAGGCAGGCTACAACATACCTCTCTCCATTGCCCTCTGAGACACCATGAGCCTTCTGAGTAGGTCCATAGGTCAGGCTACAACATAGGTCTCTCCATTGCCCTCTGAGTGACCATGAGCCTTCTGAGTATGCCCTTAGGCCCCCTAAATTTGAAAAAAAAAAATTTGTCCTAGCGTAATGTTATATAGCCTATAGCCTTCCTCGATCAATGGTCTATCCAAAACTGAAAACTAAATTTAATTCGAAGAAGTAGTTCCTGAGATTAGCGCGTTCAAACAAACAAACAAACTTTTCAGCTTTATATAATAGTATAATTAAACTATTACATATTGTATGTAACTATGCTGAACTTAGGTGTAATTCAGTACTGCTATTTTGAGTTAGCGACCTTGTTTTGCATTTCTTAGTTTATCGATGTCTTATTTAGTTCCAGAACCAACTCAGAAACAAGCACCAATCAAATTTGAAGAGCCAACTGACGATGAACAAAAACAACATACAGAAATAAAGACAAATCAAGCAACAAATGATGAATCTAGTCTGTTTAACTTTTTGCCTAAACCAACAAGTAAAAAACAAACTTTAGTTGAAGAAGATGATGAATTTTTACACAAAAAAGAGGAATCACACATAGTGAAGCCTAAAGCAAAGATAACAGTACCTTCTTTGAGTGATGTAAGGTCATAAGTTGTTTTATCTATGAGTGAATTTTTTATTTTACATGGTTCATTATAGCAATGTAGAAATTTTAATTTCATCAAATCCATAAAAAATGAAAATCAATTTGAAAACACTATAATTATTTTAAAAACTGTAAAACATATTAGTATACTAAAATTAGTTTCAATAATTCTAGCTTAATATAAGCCCAAAAATGTATTAAAAACACTCTGTTCAAATAAGTCACATTTTTTTACATAAATATGTAATTCAGTATTAAATTACCTTACCTGTAAGATTCTGTGCTTTTTTACATCCATGTCTATTTTATGTTTTATTTTATTTCAGTTCAAAGATGTGGAAACCAGTATGCCAGTTGCAAAACCGAAACAATCTAATGGGGTTAGTATGCATATACATTCGGCCTAAAATATTTGAGTCATTAGTATAAGTCTGAACAGATGGTCTTTCAATTATAATTCAAAGCTGACTTAGCTTGATAACTTACAGTAATATGGCAAAGTTTAGTTGACTGTCAATAGTAAAGTCAATAAATTTAAAATGTTGTACATAGAAAATACTTTTAACTTTTATTTCAGAAAAAATCTGGTTTACTTAGCATGCTGCCACAGCCAAGAAATGGAGTGTCTGCTTCAAAAATGTCTTTAATACCTAATGTGTTAACAAAAAAACCTGTCACACAAGCACCAAAGAAGCCACTTCCTACTCCACTTAAAAAAGTTAACTCAACTCCATTGGTAAATGAATACTCAGATGAGAGTGATACTGATGAAGTACAAAATGATTTCTTCTCAATAAATAAGCCTGTAGAAATTCCTGATATAGATATGCCTCTAGAAATGGAAGAAAATTCTACAACGAAAACAACCACACAAAAGCCAAGAGGAATTGAGTCATTTTTCAAAAAAGAAGAAGCAGCCAATGTGCAGTTGGAACCTGATTATATTCCCATATCAGACCAGGCTGTGCCAGGATCTAGTGATAATGATTATGGTGCTGACAGTTCCAACAGTAATGAAGCTGTCCTTGATGATGAAGCTGTAAGTTTAATATACCAAATGACAATAATTAATTTGCCAAAACTATATTTGAATACTTAGATTCTATTTACTATTATTGTGTTTAAAAGATTCATAATTTTGATTTAGAAATGTTAGTAATAATGTTCATGTATTAATGAATCTATGTCCAGCAGTGGATGTGAATATTATCTTTACGAAATAAAAAGAAGGAAAACTTGAAATTAAACCCTATACCAATCCGTCTGGACAGCGTGGTATTAGTAGGCCAAGTATCCCTCCGTCACGGGAGGAGGTTCGTCACTGCAGGGGGACATTATTGGGCTGTTACCATATGTATGTTTTAACAACTATTGGTAAATCTATTATGTCCCCACAATATTTATAAACATAGTTAATATTTATAATAACATAAAAATTAACTTGCGCATTCTAACCTGCAGATCATGAAACTTTGTGGTACCCGTGGAAAACGAAAACGTGAAGATATTCAAATAGTAGATGTAAATCAACAAGATGTGTTAGCTGGTGCAAGAGAGATGCTACTAAAGGGTCTCATGGATGATACAACTAAGCGCATGTCTGCAAGCAAGAAGAAGGGCTTTGAGCCTACCAGCCAGCAAAAGAGAAAGCACCAGATCACATATTTGGCTTATCAGGTAAGTAAAGTTCTTTATATGTTTAATATCACTTTTGTATTCAATACCTTATGAACATTAGATTTTTTATTGTTTCTGTTATTTGACATAGTGACAAGACAACCAAGTTGCTTGTGGTGAGCTTCATGGTTGGCATTGTCTTTACCAGATGCAGAAAAATACTGTTACATTTTGCAAACTGCTGCTAATAATATCTTACCATAATCATTGTGATTATACATAATTGAAGAATTTAACTTTAACATTGATTATTATTTCTTTTCAGGCCAAAGCCAATGAAGCTGAACTACAAAATCAATGGGCAAATAATAAAATGTCAAAGAGACAAACTCAATCTAAATATGGTTTCTAACTTTACATATTAGTGTAAGATAAATAAATAATAAGTGTTGTAAATATGTGGTAAAATCATATTTTTAATAAAATTCACCTAAAAATGTTTTATAAGATTTTTATTTATACATTAACTAATTTTCTAATTATATATCTACAATATTACAATCTCCTTGCTTTCCTTGGTCGCGGTGGGTTCCATGATACATAAGTGTTGTCTGTGATGGACACAATACTTAAACCGCCCATTTGCAAGCCCTTGACTGCTGCCTGTAACAAATATAATTAATTTTATACAAGTTCCTTATGTTTAATTTACTTAATTTGTAATATTCTTATTTATAATGTTCTTAAAAATCATTGAATGAATATTAGGATCATTATAGCAATTGCAAGCAAAGATACATAAACTTTGCAAATTAAGTTCTTACCAATCTTCCAGGACCGAGTCCCCGAACTCTGACTCTAATTGTTTTAAAACCTTTGTCAATAGCTCTCTGAAAAAGTAATAAAAATAATATAATCTAAATTCAAAGTATTATAAATTATACAACTACAACAATAATTATGTTTAAAAACTGCATCAAAATTAAAATGTTTCAGTCTTGTGTTCTGTATTATATGATTAAGTATAAATTTTATTTATGTATGCTTACAACTAATAAGAAATAACTAAAAAATAAGTGTTACCATGGCTATAGCAATAGCAGTAGTTTGAGCAGCAATATTAGTTCCTTTCTTTGTATTTTTAAATCCTTCCATGCCACAAGACCTTATAATTTTGACAGAACCTACAGAGTCTGTTAGTGTAAAAACTGTGTTATTGTGAGTCACTCTAATATTACAAATAGGCAGGTCCTTGTACACAAAACCATCAAATATTAAATTATCTGACTCTAAAGTGGGAAATAGATTCTTTTTACTGAAACAAATAATAACAATATAATACTTTCCATAGTAAACTGCAACTTGTTGGAGTAGTATAGAGTTCATTGATGATATATGAAGATCATGCTCTACTTTACTTATTTAACTTACGCTTTCAAAACAGCATCTAAGTCTATAACCTTTTCTCCCTGTACACCTTCATCTTCTAGAGGTATAGTTTTATGATTAAATCTCTCGGTTGCTTTAGGTGCTGTGGTTTGGAATAACCTCGCAATACCTGTAATAGGCACACGTAACGTATTTCTAATAATACCTAACATATTTTAAGACCCTTTAACGAATATTATCGTAATAATTTTGGTTGTTATTAAATTATAACCTAAAAACTGTTAATGTCAGACTGACAGATAGACGATTTGTTTTTTTATTCTTCGCATAAACGTTTTGTTATGCATAACTTAAAATCATCGCAGAGTAAAAATAAACAATACATTCCTATAGGAAGGAACGGAAGGAATTATAGCCAATATAAATCTGTGTATTTAGCTTACCCATACCACAGCATCTTTACCGTATCCCGTGTCTACTGGTAGACTATTTTGACCACTAGTTTAATCCAATTTTTTTGTGAAATATTGTGATAGTTATTATTTTTAGACTTTATCACTGGTGTGATAAAATTTAAATGTGAAACTCCGATGACAAACCACATTAGCTCAATGTAGGCCTTGCAAGAGATCTCTGGATAAATTAGAATTCCATGTGCAATGTTAACATATCACTACTTTTGCGCTCTATTTCCGAGGAATTGAATTTAGTGATTCAACCTTACGATGTAGTCCGCACGCGATAGACAGCGAGGATTCGATTATGCGCTGAATCTTTTCAGTTCTTTTTTAGGGTTTAACGCTTCGATTCGCTTCGACTCTGTCTCAGTATAAATTGACCCTTATGTAAATAGAGGTGTCTTAATTTCCTAATTATTAGGATTTGCATGTATCGGTGAATTTTTCTTCACCTTTTTAATAATTAAAATAAAACGCACACAAGCAATAATTTAATACAATATATTATAATAAATATGTTGATTATATTAGATTGATTATAATAATTTTCTAACATACACATAGGTTATTATGCTTATTTATTTTTTGGTTAATATATTTTTGTAATACATTACAGACTGTGTGAAACCACGTAAGGCTGTGGGTACACGCATTGTCATTAACTGTAAATGTCCAGCTTCTGCTATAAAGTTAGCTTTAACCAGTTCGTTAATTGCCCATTGAGTCGTATACATTGTCGGTTCTAGTTGTTCGCCGGGGATCTCCATAGTTATTATATAGTTAATAACATGAGAATATAGCGGTGTTCCCACTAATCTGATAAACATTTTGTTCTCTAGCAACTCTTTTATAAGGTCGTCTTCTATGTCTTCTTGCTTCTGTAAGTATTCCTGTAAATTAGAATATTAATTAATATAATTATATTATAATATCATGTTGAATGAGTTACAACCGGTATGTTAGTTAGCATTCACGAACTTGTCTGCTAAAGTAGAGTAACTTTCATATTAAAGTTTAAACAATTGCAAGTTGTTATTCTGTTCAGTTAGTAACGGATCCTATTACTCTCTAACTATAACAGTAGCCTAGGTAAATAGGGCCCAAACAAAAGCCCTGTAGAACCTTGAAGAATCTAGAACTCCTCCTTCATTCAGAAAAACATAGTTAAACTAAACTCCATTTGTTTAGGTATTTAACTAAAGGTAAACAGTAGCTGGGATCTTGACTAAATTGAAAAGTAAGCAGTTATTTCATTCGGTCGGATTTCCACCGACACCATCCATGACTTGTCATTTTTTTTGTTTACCTTTAGTTAAATACCTAAACAAATGGAACATAGAACAAAAAAAAACAAGTACATACAATGAAGGCGTCTTACCTTATGCTGTAGCATTAAATTAGAAATGTTCTCTTTTCTATGATCGCATTTACTCAACAACATCACCCAAATTGTATTGAGGACCGACTCTGCTGGTACGTTTTCAGCTAACCAATCTATTTCCTGAAAAATAAAACACCAATATGATAAGTATGCAGCGCAATTTATATCTTTTTATCATTCATAAAACTTCATCTAAAGCAAATCTTGCAATAGGGGTACTAGACATCGTATGTAAAACAAATATACTTTACTAGAATCCTAATTATTCAAACGGATCGGCAGATCTCAACTAAATAAGAGTGCATCAAAATAAGGAATTATATACTCCTAAAACTATTAGTTAACCGAAAGAAGGTAGACTTAACACAAAACTCTTTCTATACAAACCGATGTGGCAATAACGGTATTAATAGCCCAAGTTAACGTTGTAGGAAATTTATAGGCTGATGCAATGACAATTTGTCTTAATTTCTTACCTCATCTACAAGTACTGGTCTCCTCAACAACAGTTTGATAAGGACCAAATTCTCCTTTTGATCGCCATGGCCACTCAGCAAAGACTTTAGGTACTCACTGTGGAGGCTCTTCGAATCGCTGAAATTTACATTATAAAGTATTACTAGCGATCAAACTTTCAAACTCAAACTTCAAAATGCTTTATTTCATAAAATTTATCACGAATTGTTTGAAATCGTCTTTTACAATTTACTTAAAATTTAAGCTACAGTTAAAATTATAGATCGACACAGACAAACACCACAGCACTAAAAAAACCGCGTTGTATTATCCAATGTAAATTAGAGGAGAAAAATAAAACCAATCTACTACTCAAATCTACTTGTCTGTCTGTGTTGATCCATAAATTCCAGTTTCCAAATGCATAGAGCCAATGAGAAGAAACCTGGCAAAGAAACTCCGAAAACGATCCACCCCGGCTCCGCACGGGCACCTACTACAGAGTGACATACAACGTTTAAGTAGTTTCATTAGACGATTACATTAAAAACCTCTAAATTTATATGGTTTTCTCTACAATATTATGCATGTGTTATACATATAAACCTGCTGCCTCTTTAATCACTCTATTTATTAAAGAAACGTATCAAAATCCGTTGCGTAGTTATAAAGATTTAAGCATACAAAGGGGCATAAGAACAGAGATGGGCGACATGTTCACAAAGTGATCAAGGCCTTTTTGGCTAATAAAAATTAAAAAAAAAAAAGGACAGAGAAAGCGACTTTGTTTTATACTAGATTTATATAGTTTTTTTTATATAATAGAACAAAAATAATAGGTATTTCAGCTCGAGCAAAGTTTTTCCTCTCGACTTTTTTTTTATAATTCGCGCCTTTTAAAGGCTCGTACAGGCAGAACTTTTGATAGTAAAAAGAAATTACTTATAAGTACTTCTAGTTTTTAACTTTTTGTAGAGGAATAATACAATTTCTTTCTTAAATTAACTACGATTGGCAGACTTACTTGTTCCTAGTAGGAGGCCAACAGTTGAGCACATCAACTAGCACTTTCTTCTGCTGCCACGCCTCAGACAGCTGCAAGAACTTAGTGAATGCCTCGCGTCTACCTCCTTCACTCATTAAATATGCACCTGCGAATTAAGAGGATAATAAATCTTTATATCGTCGGTGTGGTGACGGAGTAAGAATAAAATATGTCACCACCCCATCTCCCATTCTCCCATGGGTGTCGTAAAAACCGACTAAGGGACTAACCGTAAATATTATCTTTACGAAGTAAAAAGAAGGAAAACTTGAAATTAAACCCTATACCAATCCGTCTGGCCAGCGTGGTATTAGTAGGTCAAGTATCCCTCAAGCATCCCTTATGAAGTCTAATATTATGGTCATTATTATATCAGTCAAGAATCCTTTGCTTCTGGTAATTTAAAATTACTATTTGCCTATGCCTACAAACTATACTCTACTTAAAGTTTTTACTAGGTTTTGTCTTCGCCGCGTAAGAGGCTTGTACTTTTTGCGCAGTGCCGCTTTGTTATGACACTTTTGACTATAATAGTCACTGCATTTTATAATAACACTTATGTTAGCAAAATCAGGATTATAGGATTAAAATTGAAACCACGTTAGGTTAACGTAATTTTTGCCTAGGGCATGAGGCCTATGGCTGCTATTATGCATAACCTGAACTAAATTCGTAACTTTTATTAGATTTAAATAGTTAAATGTAATACGTACCAGTCAACTGATTAGCATAATCCTTATGTTCAGACTGGGTCCACTCGTTGCGGAACAGCTCCGCGGAGAAGTCAGCTATCTTCATCATGTCGTCACTGTCGTGTACCCTAGCTCGCTGACTGAGAGATAACAGACCGATCTGCTTGTGTGGAGGCAGACCGAACGATGTTGCCTTCTCTAATGTTCTCTCTAATAAATCTTCAGAGAATTTTATACCATCCTTGTGGTATTGTGCTAGGCGGGTACAGAATGTTTGTGTTGAACTGTAAAGGAAAGTTTAAGTTATTTGATGACCAAACGGCGTTTTGGTTAAAGTTAGGTCAATTGGCTTCCACACTGGAAATCTCAAAATGCCTGTGTAAAAACATGTCTGTTTAACTTCGTCTGGATAATGTGAATACTGAGAATTTAATTGCATGTATTTTAGAATGAAACATAAGAAATACAAATTTAAGGACGACATATAAAAAGAATTGAAATCATTTTCATCTAATTCCGGAAATCGAATTAAAGAACAACAGTTTATGGTCCACTCCTTACATTGGATCTCAAAGATATCTTAAAAGTAGTCCTAGAAAGTCTTTGTAATTCTATCAATCACAGTTAAAATAAGTAATATAATATATTATAGGTAATTACTCAGAGTCATGCAGCATGTCCCTCAGTATATGTTGGAACACGTGGTCCACAGTGGAGTCCACGTGCACGCAGTGCAGCAGTGACGTCAGCACGTGCGCGCGCAGCTCGTGCGCCAGCACCAGTGCCGCGCAGCACTTGAGCACCTGCTCGCCTGCGCCGTGACTCTTCTCTAGCGACCTGCAACATTACCACATACTTACATGTCGTATTTGACAATAAACGCTTCCCTATACAGTTTACTTTTAGCACTATTCATTCCACTTTAACGGTTGGTAAAATCATCAGCCATTATAAGAAAAGGTGTCGTAAAAACCGACTAGGGGGCTAACCGTAAATATTATCTTTACGAAGTAAAAAGAAGGAAAACTTGAAATTAAACCCTATACCAATCCGTCTGGCCAACGTGGTATTAGTAGGCCAAGTATCCCTCTGTTACCGAAAGAGGCCCGTCCTTGCAGTGAGACATTAATGGACTGTTATGATGATTATAAGAAAAACATGAAAGACAACCCACTGTCGGACTTAAACCCTTCTATAATTCTATACAATCTCATTAGTAGAAGAGATGTTCAGGCTTAGCCTTAATCTCTCTCCAATATCTAAAGCTGCCCATACTAAAATACTGTAGTAAGGAAATTGAACATTGTTTCTATTAACTCAATAAGATTTAGGGTTCTTTTCATAAGCAGCATAGCAAGAAATATATCATTTTTAGGAACTATGTTGTAAAAACACATGGGTTAAAAGAAATAAGAATTTGATAAAAAAAGGCTTAATCCACTGTCGATAAACTAAAAGGTCTTAACGATTTTTTTTTTTAGTCCTCCACTTCAATAATAAAATAATTAATAAATCTATACTAATATTATAAAGAGGTAAAGTTTGTGTGTTTGTGACGTTGTAGGGGATAATGTCTGGATCTACTGAACCGATTTTAAAAATTATTTCTGTGTTGAATAGTCCATGTATCGGGAGTGTCATAGGCTATATCGCCGCTTTACTTTCTCAACCTCGTATCTGAAAATTGACGTTTTTTTTTATTACATAAATTTGACCAGCGTGCTTTTCTTCATAACTGCATTTAACTCTTATTTCAATACAGCAATAAATATAGCCGCAATTGCTTAAACAATATTCTCGTATCTTTTCGACCGCGCTAACGTAAACGACACAAACTCGTAACTTAAAATACGAGGTTTTAACATTAAAGTTCCAGCGGTAAAGTCTCATTTTGTGTGTCTGTTTCGCGAAATACGAGGTTGCTGCACATAAATATTTAGCTAAATAGTAACAAATCTAAAGTGCATGTATAATACATGTTCAACACCTTCCTCACCACATGATTCTCATACCTCCGCATAACATGCCCATTCCATGACAGCCGTTTGCCACGTAGTTCTTCTGCCACCGGTGCCCCTTTCAAACATTCTCTTACATACTCATTTCTTACTTTATCCGCTCTCGTAACACCACACATCCCTCTTAACATTCTCATCTCTGCTACATGCAATTGTCTTTCATCCAACCCTTTTGTGGCTCAACACTCTGATCCATACAGGATGGCAGGTCTAATCATAGCCTTATAGATCTTGCCCTTATTTTAAAATTTAAGAGGAATGTGGAGGTCCCAAATGGTTCTTGTGACCTGCCGCCATTTCATCCATCCTATGTTAATTCAGTGCTTGACCGCACGATCTACTTCACCATCGCTTTGAATGAAAGAACCGAGATACTGGGAGTCGGAGCAGACTGCGCACGTCGTCAAGCGATATGGCTTCAAAACTGGAGAGACTGCCTAAATCGCATAACATGTATTCTATCTTGGTTGTGCTGATTTTCAAGCCAACACTTTCCAGTTTCTGTTGCCAAGCCTCCAATCTGCCCTGGATCTCAGGTCCATCCTCCCCAACTAGAACAATGTAATCAGCAAACAGCATGCTCCAGAATGCCTCTTCCTGTATGTCCGCCGTCAAGGCGTCCATAATCAGCAAGACGAGGTTAGGGCTGACACTGCCTACTGCCACTCTGAACTGGTCGGAGTTGCCAGCAGGTAATCGGACGTATGTACTGTATTTTCTGTACATAGCACAAATTAACTCCACATATTTCCCAGGCACACCTTTCTCTTTCATGGCCCACCACAACACTTCTCGAGGCACCCTATCATACGTTTTTTCGAGGCCAATAAACACCATGGGCAAGTTCTTGTGAGCACGTCTGTCTGTACTTCTCGCACAATTAGCAGAGTGCAAAGATGGCGTCCGTTGTCCCTCGACCTGGCATAAACCCAAACTGGTTCTGGGTAATCACACGTTCTTCTCTCAATCTTTTCTCTATCACCTTTTTTTCATACTTGTATAGTGTGTGACGTGAGCTTAATCCCTGTATAGTTGTTACATTTCTGGATATCCCCTTCATTTTTGAAGATTGGTACTAGCGAGCTAGTGCACCATTCTTGTGGGATATCTTCTTCATGCAACAACTTATTAAAGAACGAAGTCAGCCACATACATCCTTCATACTATAATACCTTCCATACATCAACTGGTATTTCATCCGGTCCCAAAGCCTTTCCATCTTTCATACTTTTAACCACTGTTATAACTTCATCCACGCTAATTTCTCTTCATCATCATCATCATCATATCAGCCTATAGACGCCCACTGCTGGACATAGGCCTCCTCCAAAAGTTTCCACCCTGCGCGGTCCTGTGCCTCCCTCATCCATCGGCTTCCCGCCGTCCTAATCAGGTCGTCGGTCCATCGTGTGAGGGGTGTCCCCACCCTGCGCTTTCTGGTGCGCGGTCGCCATTCTAGAACTTTTCTGCCCCAACGGCCATGAGTTCTCCGCGCTATGTGCCCTGCCCACCGCCACTTTAACCGGGAAATCCTGAGCGCTATGTCGGTCACTTTGGTTCTCCTGCGGATCTCCTCGTTTCTGATTCGATCACGCAGGGAAACTCCCAACATAGCTCTCTCCATTGCCCTCTGAGTGACTGTAAGCCTTCTGAGAAGGCCCATAGTCAGCGACCACGTTTCAGCTCCATATGTCATCACAGACACTACTGAGGCCACCGAGCATTGTGTTTAGATCTTCCATGGTCTCAGCCATGACCACGATGTCGTCGGCAAATCGGAGATGCGTGATATACTCGCCATTAATATTGATGCCAAGTCCGTCCCAGTTCAAGAGCCTAAAAGCATCTTCCAGCGCAGCGGAAAACAGTTTCGGGGATATGATATCCCCCTGTCTCACTCCTCGCTGCAGCTGGATAGGCTTCGAACATCGATCTTGTAGACGGACCGACATTGTGGCGTTTCTGTATAAACACTGCAACACGTCTATGTACCGATGGTCAATTTGGCACCGTTGGAAAGACCGTAACACTGCCCAAGTCTCGATCGAATCGAAGGCTTTCTCATAGTCCACAAACGCCAAGCATAAAGGCCGGTTATACTCATTGCACTATTGTATAACTTGCCGCAGCGTATGAATGTGGTCTATGGTACTAAAGCCTTTTCGGAAACCGGCTTGTTCGGGAGGCTGGAAGTCGTCCAGTCTGCGTTCGAGACGATTCGTAATGACTCTCGAAAACAATTTGTAGACGTGACTCAGAAGAGTGATGGGTCTGTAATTCTGAAGGAGCGTTCTATCGCCCTTCTTGAAGAACAGTATCACCACGCCTCTGTGCCATGCCTGTGGCGTTTTTCCCTCGAGTAAGACGGAATTAAATAGCTTTCGAAGAGTCTTGAGAACGGGTTCTCCTCCGGCCTTCAACAACTCGTTTGTGATTCCGTCATCCCCCGGCGCCTTGTTGTTCTTCAGTTGTTTGAGAGCATTACTAATCTCACACAGACTAACATCCGGGATTTCGTCGGTATGGTGTCGTGTTAATCTAGCCCTAGGATCGGTAGCTAGATCACTAATAGGTGGTCGTGTTGAGGTGTATAACTGCCCGTAATATTTCTCTATCTCCTCTTGAAGCTCAGGCTTTGACGACACTATTCTGCCATCTCCAGTCTTGAGCCTAGATAGTTGGCTCTGACCTAGAGACAGATCTCTTGCGAACACCTTCGAGCCCTTGTTACGCTCAATGGCTTCTTTAATACAAACTGTATTAAAGTGCCGAAGGTCGCGAGTTAGCGACTTAGAGATCTGTCTATTGAGCGTCCTATACTGTTCAGCGTCGTCTGGAGACTGCAGTGCCATCATACGCCTTTGCTCCATAAGCGAGAGAGTGTGGTCGGAGATCTTTTTTGATCTTCTCTGGTGCTGAGTTTTAAAAGCACCGGAACCGACTGTACGGACAGTTTCCACAAACCGTTCGTGATATTCGTCTATATCCACGTACTCGCTCAGGCTCTTAAAGCGGTTGTGTAGCTGGAGCTGAAAGTTTTCGGGGATTTGGACTGGTGTGGGTCGGAGCGTAGACTTCATCAGCCGAGTTCTTTCCAGCCTGGGATTGATATTTAATGTCACTATCCGGTGATCACTACCAGTTTTCACCGAATTGATCACTGAAACATCATTAAATATATGGCGCTTTGTCGACATGATGAAGTCTATCTCATTTTTGGTGACACCATCAGGACTAATTCAGGTCCACTTGCGGCAGTTACGCTTCTTGAAGAAGGAGTTCATCATAGAGAGTCCCTCCTTCTCCATGAAGTCCGCAAGCATTTGACCCCGTGGATTTTTTTGACCATATCCAAAGAGCCCCACTCTCCACTCATTTCCACTTCTAGAGCCCAACTTCGCGTTGAAGTCCCCCATGACAACAGTGTATTGGGTCTTAGAGTTATGTATGGCTCCGGAAATATCCTCATACATCTCTTCTACCTCATTGTCGGAGTGAGCAGACGTGGGAGCGTAAACCTGTATTACCTTCAACGAATACCGTTTGGTAATTCTGACGACAAGGTACGCTACCCTCGGAGACACACTCTCGATCTTCACCACGTTGTTCACGAGAGACTTGTGGACGAAAATCACCGACACCTCCCTGGGACTGTTGGTCGCCCTCCCGGAAATAGAGCAGGTTACCAGAGTTAAGGGTTATCGAGTCCTCCCCCTGTCTTCGGACTTCTGATAAGCCGACTATGTCCCATCGTATCCTGCTCAATTCTTCCTCCAGTTCTACGACCTTCTCGTCGGTCCGCAATGTGCGCGCGTTGTATGTTGCCAGGGCCAAAGGTCGGTTGTGTTGGTAGCCTGACCTCCCCCGGAGATTCTTCGCACCCCCTACTCCGCCGTTACCATGGCCGCTACCTTGACCAGGAACAGCGGAGCGACCGGGGACTGGGGGCCGTTTATTTTGGTGTGTTATCATGTTTGAAGGGTTGTTGGCCTACTTTACCACGCTGGCCAGCGGGTTGGTAAAGGATTTGTTTCAAGTTTTCCATCTCTAGCAGCTGTATTTTCTGCGTTTATTTCCCTTAGTCGCCTTCTACGACACCCACGGGAAGAAAAGGGATGGAGACAACCTGTATTCTTAATCCGTCACCACGCGGACGGATTTCTCTTACTGATCCCTTATTTACCTGTGCCTCTTCGAGTCACCAAATACTATAGATTTAAATAAAAGTACTAACTGTTATTAGATATGGCATGACTTGCGGTGCTATGTTATTCGTGGTGACATGCATTCTTTTTCAAATGACTCTTTTTGATGAATTATGGGGCCCTGTTATTCGAGATCGCATGACTTCGTTGCTATAATATTCGTGGTGGCATGTATTCGTTGTTACGTGAATCGGATAGGTTGCGCTGTCGTGGTATTCTTTGTTACTTTACTCCCAACTTTTTCTATGATTTCTCTTTCATAAAGTATTTTAAATCCATAAGACCAGGTAGCAAGGTTGGCGATCCTTGTGTAGTAGATATGAGAGCTTTAAAATACAATAGCTTATGTGTATGCCATAAAATAAATTGCGACGACGAGTGGGCAATATTACCTCAACGTATAAACCGTAATATTTCTTCTTTGAAAACAAAAATAATGAGACTTTACCGATAGAAAGAGAAAGTATAACGATCTACAATCCATTAAAAAGTAGATTCCGAAGGATTATCATCCTTTTTTTGATGCGCTACGTCATTTTGTATAATTATTTATAAATAAACGATTTCTCTTTTCATTTTAAATTCAATTACCTCGTAAAACAAAGCTCAGGTAACTATTTTGTTTAAAACTTGTAATGCAGCAACCTCGTATCTACAAAAATCGTCATAATGGGGCTAATATAAAAAATAAATTCATAGATTCCTATCGGTAATATTTGTATTATTATTGCCCACATAATGTAATGTTTCAAACAAAACGAAAAAACACGAATTTGAAAATAAACAGTTTTTTGTCATTTCCCAAAACATTGGATTATACAGATACGAGGTTGAGTAAGTAAAGCGGCGATATAGTATCACGCTATGACTAATAGGAGTGGAGCAGTAATTAAATATGTTTAAAAAATGGACGCGTTTTTTTCGCCGCCCAACGAAGTGGGCACGGGTCAGGTAGTAATACATACGGCCATATCTCATTCCTGGGCACGTTGCTGTTCTCAATCAAGTTTTGTACCGTGGTCGAGTGGAAGTTCTCGAGGAAACGAGCCCATCTCGCCAGCTCTTGTCCTACTTGACCCCACGACTGCTCACTGAAATATTAATGTGTATTTAGAAATCTTTATACCTTTTTATTTTTTAAAGAAATCCCCCGCATAGATCCCTAGATCGAGTCGTGTGTTGCAGGGACAATTACTGATAATAATTATTATTTACACGGGTATTAACACGATATTAACTTCGTCTGTGAATGTGACATCACGGCATCAGTCTACTCGTGACCATGGCTGGTGTAACCTGGCCGAAACGTCGAGAGCCTCAAAGGTAAATTATTACTTAATATTTACCAATAAGTAATATCGTGTTAATACCCGTGTAAATAGTAATTATATAAAATGAAACACGAAACTTTTAAAGTTAATTACTGATAATAATATAATGCATACTTCTTGTTGAATTTAAAGTCATTTTCTTGTTCCTGTTGACAGTAATCAACCGCTTGCATTATCATCAGGTTACGTGTACCGGACGGAACTCTGCACATAAATAAACACAACATTTATTTGTTAATTTATATTAAAATTTAATTAACAAAGTCAATTATTATATTTTAACATTTCAGCCAAATTGAATGTACCTAATAAGCAAAGTAATTTATAATAGGTACGTAATACGTTTTTAACAAGTTATAGATCTTAAAACATTCTATTTAGGTATTTACAATATTTTATAATTTACTAATTATCACCTATATTATACACATTTGATAATCTTTTTATTATAAGTTACAACAATGGCATTTCCTTTTTATAGTTTCATTGTATTTTCAAGGGTACATTAAACATTTCCTAATATTAGAATAACTTATTCAACATTTACTATGCAACGACTAACGAGAATTGTCTCTATACCCCATTTACCCTCATTATGTTTTAGTTAAGATGTGTTTTACTAATCATAGTTGATAAGTTATATCAACTGAAATGAAATTTTATATTTTATTTATTATTTTATTAAACACGTACCTCTCAATAGCTTCATCAGTGAAGCAGGTATCAGCAACGAACTGCATCAGATCGTCCTTAGACAACTTGTTGAAGTAGCTGGAGCACTGACGGTATTGTTGCATCCACTTCTTAGTGCTCGCGTTCATTGGGACCTGGGGGGTTAAATCAATTATAAATATTTTTTTAATAGACAACAAAGTCTTCACTAGAGATTGAGCCCTGTGTCGCAAAGAGTTTTACAGCATGTAATTAACACTTCCAGGCTAAAGACAACAATTTAAGGATTACACCAATTGATTATAAAAAAACGTAGTGCAGGACGCTTCCTAGCTAGGTTGACCGACCTCATAAAGGTCTCTGGGTCGGACTGGATGCGGAAGGCGCAGGACTGTGGGGCGTGTTGGGAGAGGCCTATGTCCAGCAGTGGACTGCAATAAGCTAGTTGACTGATTGATTGACACCAATTAATTTCTTCAGTGGGATACGAATCCGCGATCTCGCGTACGGCAGCTGCTTACATGACCACATTGCCACCGATCACACGAAAAATATCTTCACCAATTTTCTTTGTAGAACATCTGCGATCATAAAATGATATGTCACATCATGTAGTGATAAAATAAGCCATCACGAAAGTGGGTAAAAAAAAAACATTATTCTAGGAAGCGGAAGAGTACAATGATTCTGGCTAGATATGGGTGTTACTTACACTAAAAAAGTACTTAGTCAGCCATTTAGTGTAGACAGTATTGACGGACACAGGTATCTTGAACGCTGGCGGTAGACTGCGCAGGAACTTGGTCACCATGCCTACGTTCTCAGGCTTTATAATGTTCAGCATGTGTGATGTGAACTGTTCCGCTGTAGGATGCTCGACTAGTAGCTTGTAATCTAGTTCTGAGGACAAAATGTTATATTTTTTAATTTTATATGAAATCCAAATGGTGGGTACGACATATACAACGGTTATTCGAAAAAGTAAAAAAAAAGAAATAGAGCGAAGAAATAAGTTTTCGCTTCAAACTAAACAAAACATATTTCATGGATTATAAAAGGATTATTTAACATTTAATTATTTTTTAATATTTAGTGCATACAATTAATATTACCTAGTTAAACAGTGCTAATTAAAAGCAGCAGTCACATATTTAACTCTAATTATTATTTCAATTTCAAGTATTTCCAAACTGCCCTTTTAAGAAAATGTTTGTAACCACTGTCAATAAGTTAAGGCCACTGTACAAACTCCTTGCTTCAAACTTTGATAAATAATATAAGTTTATTCACTTACCAGACGAAGCAGCTTTAGCTTTCTTCAACAATTTTATATGTTCAGTTGGTGTGAGCGCACCAATCGGGGTCTTTTCATCCACACTCTTGAGTATCGCGAAGTAGTTTATCAACGCATTATGTTCAGAACCATTTATCTCTGGCCATAAAGTTTCTCTGATCCTGGAGAACGAAGAAGTAAATTAACTCGGTTTTATATACTACTTTTAAGAGCGCGGGAAATATAATAGACTAGACACTAGTTTGGATTTCGTAATGATATTTGAAGGCTTATTGGCTTGGTTACGATTGAAAATAAATGATATGCCAGTATAGTCAGGCAACGCAGACCATTTTAGTGGGACGCAGTCGACACGTGACACTCTTGACCCGGCCTGACAGTACATGTAAGTTACGTCCAGCGGGTCCAGACTGTACTTGTGCGCCAGGGACAGCGCGCGTGTGACGTGACACTCCTGACCCGAGCTGACAGTACAGACATAGTTACCTGCGGTGTGGTGATGTTGCACTAGAGGAGTGTGGCGGGGCGCGGGGCGGTGCTGACGAGGGTGTCCGCAGCGAGGCGGCCGCGTGCTGCAGCCACACGTCCAGCGGGTCCAGACTGTACTTGTGCGCCAGGGACAGCGCGCGTGTGACGTGGGACTCTTGACCCGACCTGACAAGACGCAACGAACCTGACATTAAAAGTATTTCATATTTTTCTATACTGTTATTGGGTGTGACACCTGGACATCGATACGAAGAGTTTATTTGGGTGTGATGCAGAAGACTCCTGGGCAAGGCATACGTGAAAGGAGGTACAACTCTGGAGCTCATAAGTCTTGAATGAAAGACCAGTGGGTTTATTATTTTTGTACTTAATTATATATTTTAAATAATACCTAAGATAATTATAATTTTATCATTTTAGGACGCAATCATTAGTCTTGTATATTTATTTTAATATCAATAAATAAAAACACGAATAAACATATTTATATTTGTTTACAAAAAATCTAAGAGAATATTAAGTAAATCGAAACAATAATTATTAAAATTGCTTACAATCGAATGGCATTACATTCGAGATACTGCTGAACGCCACTAACGTCAAGCTGTCAAATGTTGTTAAATATAGTTAAAGGGTATACAATATCTACATACTTAGGAACTTTATGTGGACTTTTCCATTGATTATTAGTGTTTGATTAATAGAAGTAAGTAATTGCATATTTATGTAGATAAAAATATTACTGTAGATACCAAAGTTCCTTAAAAGTTTAATGCAATGCCACATGATACACGGTGTATGTAACTAGTAGAGGGGTACAAACAACCATAGAGACAATTTTACATGCCTAAACTTGTTGAATATTGTAATGATGGTCACTTCGAACACCTACTAGCTATGATAAATTGAAGTAAGTATGGGAAAACAATTATTCATTTTAGACATAATGTTTCATAGAGATATTTACTGCTTAAGACCTACAGAATCGATATATAAATAGAAAAAGTATAAGTTTATTTTTGCCAAACAACCAGGTTCGATTCCCCAGCTGGTTACAGTATCTTTTTCAAATGTATGAATGCAGGTATTCTTTTTATCAAAATCGGTGACATGGTTCCTAAGAACAAATCTTCGTATGACTTATAGTTTAAGACTTTCCCATACTGACCGATTTGAATGAGCCACACTGTATAATCTACTCTGTGATTCACACATAACTAAACAACTATAATGAAAAACCACGTCTTTACAGTAAAATACTACCCGTGAACTATACAAGAGAGCAGTGGTCAGACACATGCACCAACTGCTCTTGTAACCAATTTCTGCGGTTGTATAAAACGTTGTCTCAGTTGTTTTACATGATCATACAATAGGTTAAACTAAAATACCCGTATGTCGCAATCGTTAATTTCAAACCATTTACACAAGCCGAAATAGCTCAGTTGGGAGAGCGTTAGACTGAAGATCTAAAGGTCCCCGGTTCAATCCCGGGTTTCGGCAGACACTTTTTGCAGTTTTTTTTTGCTAGTTATTAAGTTATTAAATTTGCTAGTTATTAAGCTTTATCTGGACCTGCGTTTTTGTGGACTGGTCATGGCTAAGAATGAAGATTTATTTCTTTCTTATTGAATCGAATTTGATAATATCTCTGTTACTCATATTAGCAATAAAATGATAGATTGAATTAATTAGACTAAAAAATAGATATACAATCAAAAATATACATTTGGAATTGTTTTCTAGAAAATATCGATAGACAAAACTCTTATTCTATTTAAATTAAAAAGATAATGTTAGTTCAAAATGTAACGGGTAATTTTTTGATACTCGTCTTGTTAGGTTCTGTTTGCTCATGCGTATGAGCATAAATAACTGTGTATACAAAGTTATTTTTCTCCATATTGGATGAAAACAATTAAACAACATGATTGTGGTATTATATACTATATATTACTATACTTCATAATCCCGCGAAGTTAGTGAATTATTAATTTACTAACTTCGCGGGATTTCTTTGGCCGGCCGAGTTAGTTGGCGCTTACAGTCACTTTGTATATGTACATCATCATAACAGCCCATTAATATCTCACTCCAGGGGCGGGCCTCCTCCCGTGACGGAGGGATACATGGCCTACTAATACCACGCTGTCCAGACGGATTGGTATAGGGTTTAATTACAAGTTTTCCTTCTTTTTATTTCGTAAAGATAATATTCACGGCTATCCGTGAAGGGACTATTCCCTTAGTCGGTTTTTACTACACCCATGGTATGAGATGGGGTGACATATTGTATTCTTACTCCGTATTAATGAAGTACGTACCTAGCTACCCTGTATATAATCTCTCGTCGGTAGTCATCGTCAGCGTTGAACAGTAGCCCGTTGACTGTGTACCCGAGGTCCCGCAGCGACTCCACCTCGCCCATGCCGGTCAAGCGCTCGATACACTCCTGTATCAGCTTTAACTGTTCTTCTGAAGCATTCTTTTGCTTCAGTGTAGTTCGCGCCATCTGTTTGGAGAAAAAAAAGTACAAGTAATGTTAATTGATTCGTTAAACGTGTAAACTACGTTTGTTGTTATTCTGTTTAGAATCATAATAATTGGATAATTGAAACACTCACACTATGTAGGGGAGGTAGGCCTAAAACGGGTACCCCGCCTAAAGCGGGTACGCTTTTTAATTTGCGCGCCGTAAGTAAAGTTTCAAATGCGTGAGTGCAGTGTTGTGTCTCGAGCATCAACGAATCACATGCAGTCGGCTCTCTACAGTGGTACAAGCGCTTGCAAGGCAAGATAAAAAAATGTTTTTTTGCTATTTCCACTAAAAAATATTGGTTTGGAATAGTTGTGTTGACTTAAAAATTGTGTATGATATGTTTTCAAAAGTTTTATGTTATGCACAACACTAGCAAAAGCTAGTGTTGTGCTATGCTATCTCCAAAAAATTGTAGCTGCAGTTGTTTAAATTTTAAGGATATGAAGTATAAAAACTAAAACGTGCTCTTGGACAGAACGAGTAGGGGTAAATCGGGTAACTTCTTTACTTTTCATTTGGTAGAGGTTCCTATTACTTCGACAGCTGTCAGAAATAACTTAAATTTTATAGTTTTTAACGGAGATGTTAAAGTTGATTTATGATGAATGATAATATTAATAGTAATAATATAGAATTAGTTAATTAACAAAATTTCATTGTAATGTCCATTGATCTCGATAATTTCTCTATACTCGTTTTGCCCAAACGCCGTAACCGTTTTAGGCACCTCCCCAGGGCAAAACGGGTAATTTAAAGGTTTTTTTAGTTTTATGTTTTTGTTGAAATTATAAAGACAATGTTTATGTTTGTTTTTATTTTAGGTTCTTTATTAATTACATATTTGAAAAGTAAAAATAGAAGTTAATTTTTTTTTTGTAAGGCTTTTTTATTGTACTTTTCCCTTAGCGTACCCGTTTTAGGCCCACCTCCCCTACACACTTTATTTTCACTAGTAAGAAAACTCGAAATTTGACGTCAGTGAAACGTCGGCTATATAGACTTGTGGAGAATCTTAACCTCGACTCACAATATTGCCACTAGCCCAATCTAGGTAACACAATACAAACATAGTAGAAAAGACACATAACAAAACATTTAGTATATAATTAAACAATAATTCTACATTGCGACATACACTACTAGAATATGTATTAGTATTTTTATTACTCTCGAAAACTGATTGACCACATTTGGCGTGCGTTATCCTGGGGCGTGGAGAGACGCCCACGTCGCATGTCCGCCGCTAGCATTCTTACCGCTTCGACCGCTATTCACGGCGCCCTCTTTTGTTTCGGTCAGTCACAGAATGATTTCTAAACATACTTGACTGAATGGGGTCAGTTCCCGCGTGAGCACCTCTAATAAGCGCAGCGCGCAGGCGGTGTGATTGGCGCTCACATGCCCTAAAAACGTTTACTC
Source organism: Schrankia costaestrigalis (assembly GCA_905475405.1). Lineage (NCBI taxonomy): Eukaryota > Metazoa > Arthropoda > Insecta > Lepidoptera > Erebidae > Schrankia > Schrankia costaestrigalis. Next base: position 2,197,168 of record FR997827.1, read on the forward strand.
CTAATACTGGGTAGGGCTAAATACTCACGACAGCAGGTTTAGTGAGATAGACGTAGTCTCTCAGCTCGGCGCAGTTGCACTTGATGAGCGTGGCGTAGAGCGCGCAGCTGACGTGCGTGTCGCTGAGGTGCCGCGCGCCCGGCGCCTCTGTGGCGCGCAGCATGCACGCCACGCTCAGCGCTGTGTCCTTGTACAGGAACTCCTCCGCACATTTGTGGACCACTGGAAACCAAATTATTTTACTTTAAGATGCCCACAAGAGATACTGGTTAGTTCAATAATATGTGTGCCCTAAAAAATGTATAGAAAGGTTCTCAAATAAAATTTCGGGTAAATAAAGGTTCTTCGCAATAAAATAGGGAAACTATAAAAATCCTAATTAAACAATAGTATCATGCAAAAAGTCATTAGAAAAGGCAATAAAGTAGATATTTGTATAACTCATTGTCATCACTTTACATGCTTTTAAATTAGATAAATATTGCATTTGAAATTAAAACTTCCGATTTTGTTTCGAACGACGAGAAATATCAACACACGAATATCGCCATACATATTTGTCTCGTCTTACTCTGTTACCAGACCTACCTTCAGTCTCCATCTCAGTACTAGTTCCGTTCTCCAAGCAGTTCTGTATGTAGTACCACTTGAGCACGTTCTGTCCGACGCCGGCCTGGCCGAGCGCGTCCGGCACAGAGAAGCCGTTGTAGCTGTAGTACGCGTTGGAGATGTTGTGCTCCGGGTACAGTGAGCGGTAGAACTCCTGGCAGTGCACTGTTCGCTCTGTCGGTTCTGCTGATGCGGCTTTGGCGTCACTGGAATTATTTATACATACGTTTTTGGTAATTATTCAGTACTGCAAACGTATACGAATACAAAACGGTAATAAGAATATGTCTACAACATGCCATACTGCGGCACAGTTTATCTGTATTCGATCTGGTAACGAGTAACAATTCCGCTGGTGTTGTAAAAGTCAACCAAGAAACTTACGTTGTTTTTGAGTATCATCTTCAAGATAACAGACCTCTGCTTTTATCTCTGTGGACCCCTTGTTATATCATCATCATCATATCAGCCTATAGACGCCCACTGCTAGACATAGGCCTCCTCCAAACGTTTCCAGCCTGCGCGGTTTTCTGCCTCCCTCCTTTTTATATGCATGGTGAATATACCTAATCTCTTCGACATCGACGTCGGAGTGTGTCGACGATAAAACGTAAGCTTTATGACCCGGATCTTCGTCCTGCTGGTCCCGAGAGACTTGTGAGCGATAAACACAACAGCAAGTTAAGACTGACGCTCTTCCTGAAATATAGCAAGCTACCGAACTTAACTGACTGTCTAACTGTTATTTGCCCAATATTTCACCAGTTCTAGAACCCTCTCGTCGATGCTTGTCTATGCGAACATTAACTTTTTTTACCAAAATATATTTAAATACTTACCTCACAGAAAACTTATTTTGGATGGTGTCGAGTAGATAGTTAAATAATGGCTTCTTTTTCTCCGGTTGCTTGGTTGGAGGTGCAACAAGATCCTTCTTCTCGATGATAGGCTGAAAATAAATAAGTTTGTTAAGTAAATATTTTTAGCTTTCTTAACTGAATGAACTATCCAACACAATTATAATTTATGTATCTAATACATATATTGTAATGTACTACTATATTACGCGTACCATCTGAGTACTCCAAAAAGAGATAGAAGATATTATAATAAGTATATGAAAATAGAAAACCCGTAAGTGCAAGCGAGATAGACATATAAAAATGATATTAAGACTCAAATAATAACGCGATATCTATAATTACTATAAATAAATTACCGTTGTAATAGCGTCAGCAAATTCGTCATCGGTAGATGGGCAACGTTCTGCAAGTTTTTTGTTTTCTCTCACCGCGATACCCATTTGATGCAAGCCTTCCAATTCCAACCCCAATCTGAAACACGGTGATGTTCAAATTGATATAATATGTTAAAAATATATTAAGTACTAAGTTTAGTCATCCAGTATTTCCGGAAACATCGAGAGAGCATTAATTTCAAGGCAGGCGGATTGGCCATGAGCGGCGTTTACTATTTACCATCAACGCGTAAGTTTAGATTTTAGGTAACTAAAACTATACTTACGCGGTAAAACTTTAATTATTTACCTTGAGCCGCTCGACGTTTTAAAGCATAAGACTTTCAATCGAGAAGATGGTTAGAAGTTAGTCCGAGACATAGAATCCAGTGATTCAAAAAACATTACCTCACTTTGTTTCGCAATCGGTGAAAAATCAGAATAGGGACACGGTTAGTGTTGAGTGCAAAATGAGGGTAGAAAGAAAATCTTTTGTGACATCGCTGCATCAGTTTGTTCGTGACCATTGCAGAGACAACGATACACTTGCCCGTCGGGTCTCCCGGGCGAGGGGAAAATGGGTGCAAAGTATGGTTTTACAAGATAAAAACTAATAATTGTTACCTGTCCCTGATGGTCGAGGAGAGCTGTGCGGGCGCGATGTAGGCCAGCGCGGCGGCGTACAGCTGGTGACGGTGCACGCGGTCCAGGTGCGCCCGCGTGGCGCGCGCTGCTGCGGCTAGTAGCGGCGCGGCGGCCGCGTGACGTAGCGTGGCCAGGCGCCGCGCCGCCTCGCCTGCTGCGGCGCCGCCACCGTCTGATGCTAGTGCGCGCGCGCATATCAGCTGTAATACCTGGCCCTCTCTGTTGTGGACCAAATTAACGACATTTTAATAGACTAGCAGACCCGTGCCTACTTCGTTGGGCGGCCAAAAAAACGCTTTCCTTTTTTAAACATATTTCATTACTGCTCAACTTCTATTAGTAATAGCGTGATACTATATAGCCTATGACACTTGGGGAGTGTATAAATGGACTATTAAACACAGAAAGAATTTTTAAATCGGTTTATTAGATCCAGAGATTACCCCCTATAACGTCACAAACTCACAAACACACAAACTTTACCTCTTTATAATATTAGAATAGATATCGCATTATTATCTGAGTCTTAAAGTCACATCATTTCTGTATATATCTTTCTCGATTGCACGTACGGGTTTTCTATTCTATCTTCTATCTCTTTTTGGAGTACTCAGATAATAACGTGTTTTCTATAGTCTTTAATACATTCTTTCTTTTTTGTTTTAACTTCATATTAAGCAAACTTTTTTTTACCTTGGCTGATAATTATGATGATGATGAAAAGCAATTTACAAGTATATTAATATTTAAAAAACGTAACAAAATCCAAAGCCTATATATAACATTTACAGCACAAACACGTTTAATAAATTCCACTCACCTAGTCCGTTCATCATCTCCAGCTACTCTCAATAATGTCGCTAATTTCAACAGCTTGTGACTAGCTAAGTATGCGTTAGGATCACTCTTTATACAATCTTCTATTAACGACATCTTATCTTCACACAGACGAACTAAAAAACGTCAAATACATTTAGTTTTTACTTCACTATATCTTTAAATCATCATCATAACAGCCCATTAAAATCCCACTGCAGGGACGGCTTCCTCCCGGGATGGAGGGATACTTGGCCTACTAATACCACGCTGGCCAGACGGATTGGTAAAGGGTTTAATTTCAAGTTTTCCTTCTTTTTGTTTTGTAAAAATAATAATTAGAGATAGTCTCTTAGTCGGTTTTTACGACACACATGGGATGAGATGGTGTGGTGACATATTGTAATCTTACTCCGTCACCACACGGACGGATATCTTTAATAGTAAATGTATATAATATAATACATACCTTGAATTGGTAGTATCGATAAGCCGAATGAACCCAATATTTGCAGAGCAAATATAAGATCTAACTCTAGTTGAATCTCTACATTACCGTCTTTTATTAGCATTAGGCAGCATCTGCAATAAAAACAATTAAATAATTAAAAGTATCCTTTGTTTATGGGTACGTAATAAACATTAACCAAGAAATATAGTAAATGTCAAATAATCATAAATCGGCTTATGATAAAATTTTGACACGAGCTGTAGGGTATAAACACTCTTTAATTGCAGGGTTCAGGATGAGCAATAACTTTATCAGACGATTCACATCAGTAATAATAATCAAGATTCTAGGTCCGGAATCGGGTAAGTTTATCTGTTGTGTTATTATTATTAGCAAAACCAGATTGAGTACCACATAAGCTCGCACTTCTGTCACCATCCCCATATACATAACGCATTTCCCCAGCCTCACCAAAAAAAGGATCATCATAACAGCCCATTAATGTCCCACTGCAGGGACGGGCCTCCTCCGTGACGGAGGGATACTTGGCCTACTAATACCACGCTGGCCAGACGGATTGGTATAGGGTTTAATTTCAAGTTTTCCTTCTTTTTATTTCGTAAAGATAATATTCACGCATAGTCCCTTAGTCAGTTTTTACGACACCCATGGGATGAGATGGGGTGGTGACATATTGTATTCTTCCTCCGTCACCACACGGAGAAAAAAAAAGGATAAATTAAAATATTTTACTTGGCCAATTCCAAAGCGGGATCATTCAGAGTGCTAGCCGAGTTGAAGTACTCTTTAGCAGCGCTGGACACAATCTCGACGCTCCTCGCGTAGCTGACTAGTTGTACGTTGCCGCGCGCTCGACCTTCTAGACTGCACGTGATCACTTCACCAGCTAGCCTGATGCTGGCCGCGTCGCCTGATGTTAATAGTGCTGATGCGTGGATCTGTAGACATAATATCGCACATCCAGATCTAAACAGAGCTAATCAGCAGATCCCTCACATGATGGAACGACGACCTGGTTAGGACGGCGGGAAGCCCTAAGCTATATTTCATCAAAATCCTTTCAATAGTTTTCGTGTGAAAGAGTAACAAACATCCATCCATACGTCCTCACAAACTTTCGCATTTATAATATTAGTAGGATTTATAACTTTTAAAGTATCGTGATTTGTATACATGATACAGTTTATTAATTCGGGCTTAAACAACCTAAATAATAAAGGTACAATTAATAACTGGGAGGTCCGTAGCTACTACGTGGGCTGGCGCTGACAGGGAGCCGGTCTAATTCCTTGTCATCAGATAATATGTTGAAGCGTAAGCAATCATATAATGGTAAACTACTATAATGTCAAATATGTCAAGAAATAATAACTTTTCTTCGAAGTTTAGGCCGACTTGCAATAGCCATGGTCGCGGAGCGGGACTCTTCGGAGAAAATAGTGTTTTTTAAAATAACTATGTTATTATACTGTGAATAAGACCTGAATAAAAAAAAATTATGAACAATTATTTTGTTTTTTTTTAATACCATATACACATTTCTTTTATTAATTATAAGAAAATAAAAGTTACCTCATATAATTGTTCTCTCGTGATACAGGTAAACAATGTAGCTTGCAATTCAAGCATATCTTTAAAAAGCTTTTCCCACTCTATATGTGTTGGTTTTTCTTCTCTGTTATAAAAAAGAAGAGAATGATTAGTATGAACACTATACTGCACAACAAGGTATGTCTAGGATGTTCTTGTGTGATTAATAGTAATAAGTGAAGATCTAAATGAAGCAAAAAAAAAATTACTTTATGAATACGACCAGTGGAATAAAGATATAACTACCTCGCGCAGTCAGCTGTGCCTCATAACTCACTGGCACAGCTGACTGCGCGAGGTAGTTAGTTACCCAAAAGAGGTAGTGAATTAGAGCTAGTGACATACCCGCGATTGCAGTGAGTTATAAGCCTTAGATAAAGTTAATTTATTATGACTTAAATTAAAAGGTAAACAAATATGGCGTCGTGTTTATTATGACTTAAATTAAAAGGTAAACAAATATGGCGTCGTGTCAACCATATAAAGACTTAGGCCTCATTTACGGAGACGCGGGGAGTCGGGCGTTGCGTTGAGCGGGGCGGCCCGCTCTGAATTCAAATATATGGCGTTAGACACATATGGACTTTAGACACATTTGTTTGAAATAGAGCGTTTTTTGCGGCCGAGCCCGCGGCAAGTCGCCGCCACGCTTCCCGTCTCGCTTCTCTATGAACAACGACATAATAGCTATAAGTTTGTGTTTACGCGTACGATGATGGGTGCCGCTTCACGCGCCGTAAACAGAAGAAACGTCCGACGCGCCGCGAAATGTCACGCCACACGCAACGCCCGACGCTCCGCGCCTCCGTAAACGAGGCCTTAGTCTTTGACTTTATAAGAAATGTATAGGGCGATGGAGCGCGCGAGCCTGGTGAGCAGGTTGTGCACCTGCCTGGGCTCCTGGCACAGCTGGCGCAGGTCGCGCGGCGGCACGCGCACGTATAGATAAACGGACAGTAGTTACCCAGTAGCGATGGAGCGCGCGAGCCTGGTGAGCAGGTTGTGCACCTGCCTGGGCTCCTGGCACAGCTGGCGCAGGTCGCGCGGCGGCACGCGCACGTATAGATAAACGGACAGTAGTTACCCAGTAGCGATGGAGCGCGCGAGCCTGGTGAGCAGGTTGTGCACCTGCCTGGGCTCCTGGCACAGCTGGCGCAGGTCGCGCGGCGGCACGCGCACGTATAGATAAACGGACAGTAGTTACCCAGTAGCGATGGAGCGCGCGAGCCTGGTGAGCAGGTTGTGCACCTGCCTGGGCTCCTGGCACAGCTGGCGCAGGTCGCGCGGCGGCACGCGCACGTATAGATAAACGGACAGTAGTTACCCAGTAGCGATGGAGCGCGCGAGCCTGGTGAGCAGGTTGTGCACCTGCCTGGGCTCCTGGCACAGCTGGCGCAGGTCGCGCGGCGGCACGCGCACGTATAGATAAACGGACAGTAGTTACCCAGTAGCGATGGAGCGCGCGAGCCTGGTGAGCAGGTTGTGCACCTGCCTGGGCTCCTGGCACAGCTGGCGCAGGTCGCGCGGCGGCACGCGCACGTATAGATAAACGGACAGTAGTTACCCAGTAGCGATGGAGCGCGCGAGCCTGGTGAGCAGGTTGTGCACCTGCCTGGGCTCCTGGCACAGCTGGCGCAGGTCGCGCGGCGGCACGCGCACGTATAGATAAACGGACAGTAGTTACCCAGTAGCGATGGAGCGCGCGAGCCTGGTGAGCAGGTTGTGCACCTGCCTGGGCTCCTGGCACAGCTGGCGCAGGTCGCGCGGCGGCACGCGCACGTATAGATAAACGGACAGTAGTTACCCAGTAGCGATGGAGCGCGCGAGCCTGGTGAGCAGGTTGTGCACCTGCCTGGGCTCCTGGCACAGCTGGCGCAGGTCGCGCGGCGGCACGCGCACGTATAGATAAACGGACAGTAGTTACCCAGTAGCGATGGAGCGCGCGAGCCTGGTGAGCAGGTTGTGCACCTGCCTGGGCTCCTGGCACAGCTGGCGCAGGTCGCGCGGCGGCACGCGCACGTATAGATAAACGGACAGTAGTTACCCAGTAGCGATGGAGCGCGCGAGCCTGGTGAGCAGGTTGTGCACCTGCCTGGGCTCCTGGCACAGCTGGCGCAGGTCGCGCGGCGGCACGCGCACGTATAGATAAACGGACAGTAGTTACCCAGTAGCGATGGAGCGCGCGAGCCTGGTGAGCAGGTTGTGCACCTGCCTGGGCTCCTGGCACAGCTGGCGCAGGTCGCGCGGCGGCACGCGCACGTATAGATAAACGGACAGTAGTTACCCAGTAGCGATGGAGCGCGCGAGCCTGGTGAGCAGGTTGTGCACCTGCCTGGGCTCCTGGCACAGCTGGCGCAGGTCGCGCGGCGGCACGCGCACGTATAGATAAACGGACAGTAGTTACCCAGTAGCGATGGAGCGCGCGAGCCTGGTGAGCAGGTTGTGCACCTGCCTGGGCTCCTGGCACAGCTGGCGCAGGTCGCGCGGCGGCACGCGCACGTATAGATAAACGGACAGTAGTTACCCAGTAGCGATGGAGCGCGCGAGCCTGGTGAGCAGGTTGTGCACCTGCCTGGGCTCCTGGCACAGCTGGCGCAGGTCGCGCGGCGGCACGCGCACGTATAGATAAACGGACAGTAGTTACCCAGTAGCGATGGAGCGCGCGAGCCTGGTGAGCAGGTTGTGCACCTGCCTGGGCTCCTGGCACAGCTGGCGCAGGTCGCGCGGCGGCACGCGCACGTATAGATAAACGGACAGTAGTTACCCAGTAGCGATGGAGCGCGCGAGCCTGGTGAGCAGGTTGTGCACCTGCCTGGGCTCCTGGCACAGCTGGCGCAGGTCGCGCGGCGGCACGCGCACGTATAGATAAACGGACAGTAGTTACCCAGTAGCGATGGAGCGCGCGAGCCTGGTGAGCAGGTTGTGCACCTGCCTGGGCTCCTGGCACAGCTGGCGCAGGTCGCGCGGCGGCACGCGCACGCCGCGCCACGCCAGGCGGCTGCTGGCCGACACCAGCCGCTCCACCTCCGTCACGCGCCGCACCAGCTCGCTGCTGCTGATGCTCCCGTCACTGTGCGTGTACACCAATACTTTATTAGTGATAGTCCGATATAAGTTAGATGATAGTCCGATATTTATAAGTACAGTAGGCGCCAAATAACTTGGCCGGCCGGCCTGAAGTTAGCTATCAGAGAAGAACTTCTTCGTTCGCGCATGACAGATACAAATAAAATTAGTTTGAAAAGTAGAATCTGTGCCGCCATCTGCATCAACTTCAGGGCGACCAAGTTAGTTAGTTAGCCTACTGTAATTAATAAGTTATTAACATCAATAATTCGTTCATACCAGCTATACCTCGGCCATTACTAACGTGCGAACTGACGTCATAAACCATTACGTCAAAGTAAAGTGACAATGCCGATATACCTATACGTGTGAGCAAGACGTCAGACTAAAATTATTTCGACTTAGATCGCACGTTTGTAATGGCCCTAGTATAACAACAGATGGCGCTTACTGTAGGAAAGGACGAATTCCAGCATTAACATAAGGTCCAACTTACGTCTCCTTGAGTATAGTATCGAGCACGTCGCAAGCCTTGTCGAGCTGGTCGGTGCCGGCGTGCGCGAACAAGCAGCGCTCGGCTAACTCTAGATGAGTGCGCACGTCGCACTCGAACTGTAGCGGGGACTGCAGCACCTGAGGGACAAACATTACAATTGTGGGGGTTGAAGATATGTAGGATCCATAATCAAAAGCAGATGAATAATAAACTATATTTACTGGTACCAGATAATACATAAACTACAATATAATAACAATACATAATTACGACGACCTAACTACATGATGGCGGGGAGACGACTGCTGGGCGACGCTAATACAATGGCGCGCCTGTAAAGGTGATTTGTCAGCAGTCGCTCAAGTTACATGTGTCCCTACACAATTGAGCTGATCGGTGCCTGTAAGAATCTGTCGGGCTGAGAGTCCGTAAATATCTGGACGGGTCCAGTTTAATAAGTTTCAAAGAAGGCGTAGGTAGTTTTCGTTACATGGGTAATTGCAACAATCAACTTGGATGACGGTATGAATATACTTACACTGTATTCTTCGTTCCCTTGAACTTGTTTGGAAATTGGTGTACACAGTGGCAAATTTAAATTTTTTAGCAAAATTAGCGCTGTATGTCACGCCCTTTGTCTTCCGTTGCGTTTTATGGAATTTAACCCTAATTAAATTACAAGAATTTCAGGCTGTTTAAATGGCCACAAAGCTAGATTAAGGGGTACTTACTACATTGTAGAAAAAAATCGCCAATTGTATCAAAGATAAATAGATTATATAATTAATTTAGTACAAACCAGTAGTATAGATGAGAGATCATCCACGCTGATGCTTTCTAAGTAATCTGTAAGGCCGCTGAGACACGCGTGTGAGCGGTTGGTCAGTTTCTCGTAGCGCTTCAGGTACGGTATAACGAATTGCTTCAAGTCTGACACGAACGTAAGTGGAGTTGACTGAAAACAACAATTGCAATAATTAACATAAAATAGAAAACTGAATTTGAATACATAATAATTGGCACTAATAATTAGATTTCAAATCAGTAAAACCTATTTGAAACTTTAAATTAATTCATCGATTGCAGAAGCTATACTTCCAAACCTTAGTCTTAATAGAAAGCACAAATAATTATTACAAGTTACTATATCAATAAAAAACTAACCATTTTCATAAGCAAAGTACAAGTCTTCGTCTCAGAAATACTAACTAATCGAACTATACGAAATCTATGAGTCAATATTTCTCCATTTCTATGCTGCGCAGCCACGCTCCACTCCGCTATACAGGCAAACTCACAGGTAATATAAATAATCTATTTTAAAAAACTTACCATCTTCATCAACAGTGTGCAAGTCTCCAAATTGGACATCTTCTCAAGCTCGACTAGCGTTACCCCTTCCACATTGATATCATATATCAAGGTATCAAGCGTCAGTAGATGGAACATAATATGATCAAGTCCTTCGATCCCCGCCCCGACAGTAGCGAGAGTAACGAGTGTGAGCGCATGAGACACAAGACCGCTCCGTTCTTCTATCTCTCTCGCTCTCATGTCGTACCACTTGGTGATGTCGTCGGTGTCGGTCGCTGTTTCTGTCAGTGTCTCCGTGTCTGGGGTTGTGTCTTCTGACCAGTTGGAGCTCCATATTGATCTGTGAGATTGAATGTTTAAAATTGATAGGATGAACCAATGTCAGTTTTACCTAGTCTTTAACAATAAGTGTCAAAACTCTTATTAGTTCATTTTCGTAAGACTGCCAAATGCAATAAGATCTAAATTCGTTTAATTTTATTTATTTAATCACTCGTTTCCCTAGAAACAATATTGATGTGTGGTTGCTTGTAATGTAAGTGAATTTAAGGCCCGATAGACCTTACAAGTATTAAAGTTAAAAATGAAGTATCAGCAAGGCGGTCAGGGTTCAATTAGTTCGATAGTACCTTTGTATATCTCCGACAAACTCGAAGCTAAGCTATACAGAGTCAAGAGAACTAACCTGAAAATATCCTTCCTACACCAATCCCTGAGCACTTCGACATCGGGCACGTGCGGCGGTTCTCTCGTATCGAACCAGTCGAAGGCTTGTCTGGCAGGCAGCAGGTGCTGGTACTCCAGCGGGTTGAGCGTCTCGGGCAGGCGGCGCAGCACTGTCGTGCGGCGGGGCGTGGCCACGTGCGCCCACACGCACGACAGCGCCGCCACGCGCCCCGCACGCGCCAGCGACACCGCCGCGCGCTCCACGCTGCCGCTGCGCAGCGCGAAGTACTCGCGCATGTCGTACGACGACTTCTCGCAGCGGAGGATCGACTGCGGACACCACACACATAATACTTATTATATAACAATAAGTTAACTACACGTTATCGCTACCCCATACCCTTAAGGAAACATACGCAAATATTATATAGTTTGCACCAGTAGAGTTTGTTGCGCCGCTTCTTCTCTACTAGCGCTTTGGAGGCGGTAGTAAAGTTTTCTAAACTTTTAAATGTATTTAAACTTAAATTAAGTAGTTTAAAGGACGTCAAAAAATATATAATGAAAATTGTATTTATTATGAATAAAAGGTTTTTGACTTTGGCTTTGCAGTCAAAACATCTAACCAGTCAAAAGTACTTTTAATAAAATAAAATAGGTAAAATTAATTTTTACTGAACAGATTAGTTCAAAAGTGGTTTTGACGGTGGTGAGCGAGCGGAGCGAGCGAACTACGGAAATCACATATACATACCGAAAGTCACATATTGGTACACATAATTTATTAAAAAATAACTGAAGTAACCAGTCAAAACTACTTTCGACTCACCCTTATCTAAAGAGTCAAAACCATTACAAATAAGTATATAACATTTACCTCATACAATATGAGTCTCTCCTTATAAAACAGCATGACATGGCGACAGCGCAGTAACTCGCTCGTGTAAGCGTTTAAATCTTCTAATGTTATGTCCTCAGAATCTGTTATAGGCTCCTCACGATCCTTGTTTATTTCTATAAATGAACATTATAATAGTTTCAAATTACAATATTAATACAGTACAATAATAGAAAATAAAGTATTCTATATTTGTTTGTGATGGTATGGATAAAAAGCTAAACAACATCATGATTTTACGTTGAACTTTCTACACAACTTCAGAAAGAGCAGGTTGATTAATTATATTATTAATTCAGTTGACTTTTTTTAAATGCAAGTCCCATCAATGTTGTTTTACTTTACTTAAATATAATAATTTATTGATATTTTAGATTAACCCCCGGTTTCTGAATGACTAATCAAGTAAAAATCAACTAATCAAGTGTCAAAATTTTTTTAACTATCTTATCTATCGTTTTGACACTTTAATCAGTCATTCAGAAACCGGTGGTTACTGAACTTAACATAAAAAAAAACTAATAAGCTTTACAAAATTAATCAAATAAACACAAACAACGAAATTAAATATAGAAAGCACATACCATTCAATATTTCGTCGTTAGTAAGTGTTAGACCAAACTGCAGCAGTTCCTTAGCGGCCGGTAAAGTCTCGGGCAGTCTGTCTACACACTGGTGCACCGCCCAGATCTTCTTAGATACTTTACTCTGGACATGACAAATAGTTTATTAGACAGAATGGAGGAAACTTAATGTTTTCTACCTAAAAAAATTCTGTTCAAGATATTTCATCATGACAGCCCATTAATGTCCCACTGCAGGGACGGGCCTCCTCCCGTGACGGAGGGATACTTGGCCTACTAATACTACGCTGGCCAGACGGATTGGTATAAGATTTAATTTCAAGTTTTCCTTCTCTTTATTTCGTAAAGAAAATATTCACGGATAATCCCTTAGTTGGTTTTTACGACACCCATGGGATGAGATGGGGTGGTGACTTATTGTATTCTTACTCCGTCATCACACGGAGAATTTTTATTATTATAATATTATTACAAAAATACCGTTCTCAAAACTGAATTTAGTATAATTTAGTGAACGAATCTTAAAATGAAATATACGTCAAAAACATGTGACGTATCTTCAACTCTACTCGTTGGAATAGGTTTAATGACGTTATGAGGTTAAAATAATTGAAAATCGAAATGCTCATAACCTCCAAACAGATGGGTATTTTTCGATTATTTCTTTTTTTGTTTAGGGTTGCCTTGTAATAAAAAAACATATTCCTTTTATATATTTATCCTGTAATCTACAGGTGTAGAAGTAAACCAACTCACCAAGTATTTCTCAATAGCATCAGCAGAGACGGGGTTCTTTCTCCATTGCTGTTGGTAAACGAGGTCACTGTCCAGATTGAACGTTTCAGCTAACGTTAACGCATCGTTGTAAAGTCCATTTTCTATCTAAATATATGAAATAATTTTGTTATTCTCAATATAGTTATAGCGATTGTACAATACATTCAATCTAAGTTGGCTGGCTTGAAGTTGTAGCGAAAAGCAAGATGGCGGGGAGAGGAAACTTTTCTGAGTGCCAACTTCTGGCCGGCCAAGGAAGATTGCGCGAGATTTACTTATGTAGGTGAATTACTAAAAAAGGAGTTAGATCTCTTTAACAAGAAACCTTCTGTATAGTGCCTAAACTTAGGCCTTTTGAATGCTATCTTTTTACTTTGACAGGTACTAATAGGCACTCAAGTTTTTCTTAAGCTTCAGATACCGAACAGGTGGGTTGGCAATAATCATTGTATAACCCATGCAATGGGTTCTTGTCTCGAACTTCAAACCATTTCTTGAAGAATATACGAATACTACAATATAATTATAAATAATAAATTCTAGTTAAATAAAATATAAAGTTCCAATATCTTTCGCGCTAAGGATATAACAAAATGGCTAAGGGTTTAAGCGATAAATTGTAAATTTATTAACGAGATTATTTCTCTAAGTCTTATAGTCAATATGATATGAAATTGATAACTTACTTTCCTAGAGAACAGTTCAGTAGGCGTGGTACTCTTGACCCCCAGCAGTCGATACACGCGCGACATGACAGTGATGCGCCGCGGCCTCGGCTGGAAGGTCTCCATGTCCGTGATCGCGTACAACACTGACTTTATCAACTCCTTCGTCACATCTAACATCGTTTCCGCACTGTCCGTCTCTATTTTTACTACTTCCATCTGAAAATTATATTATTTAAGAAACATCTACCGCAGCATCAATCGTTGTTCTGAGACAGTATGTACTTTGTTTTTTATAAAGTACATCCAGAGTCAGAACAACAATACTAATAACCACTACGATTTTACAAATATGTAACCAATCCATCCAAAAAATGTTACATAGCCAAAATCAGTAAAGCAGCGAAGTAAATATGTTACTATGGTATAAAATTCAAATAAAGTATGTATTTAAAAACTGTACAGCATATTCCCTTTGTTCAGTAAATAATTTTATTCTAATACATACACTCTCATCACTGCGCGACTTCTTGGCTGGTAAGATATTTGACTCACACTCCAGAACCATGAAGGTACCGTCGTATGCGCGTGTAACCTGTAAGCAGTTAGAATAGAATTACTAAACTCTGGTATTATATAACATCTTATACTATAAACTCCCAATACGAAGGTGCAAAAATATGGTGAATAGGTGCACCCATAACACCCCATTAATTTACCACTAAAAAGACAGCTCAATTTAGTAACCGAGGGAAACTTGAACTACAAAACCATGTTCGCCAAATGGCTTAGTTTTTTCAGAAAATATTTGGTTAATGCTCGCTTACTCTGCTTTTACGTTAACCCATAAAAATTATGGGGTTATGGGTGACACCATGTTTTCCTCTTTCGTCACTTTGAATACTAAGTAAAGCAATTTGACTTATCTTCCATCACGGTACAGGCTCGACAGCCGAAGTTATAAAAGTTAGTAAACTATTTAAGTAATAACATAGTTATTAGAATTATACCTGTGGTGAACCTTGAAACATTTCTGGCTTCTTCCCCAGTACATTCTTCAAAGTTTCTATATCGCATACCGTCACAGCACCATTAAACCGGGCTAGTATAATTTCCTGGAATGTAAATAAATATATATCTGTAGAAAGTTGATTTCCCTTTTAAAAATACACAATATTAGTTCATAACTTTAGTGTATATTAATATATATAAATAATATTTAAGTTCTATGCTAAAGTAATTTTGTATTACCTAGTAACCTAAGTACGTAAGTTTACACCTCACCTGGTTGGTCCACCAGTTAAGATCACAGGGTTGTGCGGGCGAAGGATCAGACGACTCAGGTCGTCGCTTGGCGCGCAGCTGCGGCAGACGCCACAGCGACACGCCGCCGTCACAGTGAGCACATGCGAGCGAGCTGCCGTCCGGCGACAGACACATCAATACTATGAACGCCTGCAACATACGGGAATAGGTCATTGTATGCCCACTACCTACACGCTTTGCTAAGATCTGTTCCTCGTAATATCTGTCTAGTGTTTGAAAGGGTATCTTCTAAACATCCTTTTCTTTACCTAAAAGTTATTATCCGCGCTATAAACCTATTTTTGTCATCGATAGGAAAAGTTATCAAAAAATGTATTAGCACTATATTCATTATCATTAGCAACCTATATTTATATAGCCCTAGTCTAAGACAAAATTTCGGTCCTTACACCTTTCACCTATACCTTACCTACCTATTTACAAAATAAATATATAAACTAAAAAAATCATTTGAATAAGTTCTCCTAAAATAGATCATACAGAAATATGTGAATCGGTTGCTCATAAATAAGGTGTGCTTGGTGTTCTCCAAGGATCTCTCTTAGTACCACTCTTATTCTCTGTATTTCTAAGTAACCTAAACACACTGATATTCAATGTATATAATCTTAGCCGAACCTATACTATATAATATTACAGTCAGGAGTCAACATTGTAAGGAATGTGTTCGACTTAAAATGACTTCTTCAGCTTCTGAATCTACAGATATTTTAGGGAATTCATTTGTAATGAATATCTTTTTTTTTTAACTTTGTTTCACTTATTAATCTAATATCATATCTCACCATATTACTATTATATCCAAAAGGATATATAAAACTGAATCTTTCATTAGCGAGCTGGGCTTCAAGTTCATCGGACACAACAGATAACGTGTAAAAAGGCTCCTCGTTGAGTATACGCCATGCTGTGAGGCCTGCGCTCAGAGGTGATGTTGGGTCCTAGGAAAGACAATACATACATAGATCGAATCACAATTAAAAGTTGAAGGTTTAAAATAACCCCATTATGCACATTTTTATAGGGTGCAATACTGCTATAAGAGCCTAGAGCGAAAGTATAAGTTGTTACTACCTTACAGTTAACTGATATTCTTAATGTATAACCAGTGGTCCTGCAATGAATCTATACCGTACTGAAAACTTGTTCTACAGTAAATAACAAACTAACCTTACAAGGTCCCTTCGGTACACCAGCGACATATAAAGTAGCGTGTGCATCACAGTACGTAAGAGCAGAAACTCCACCCGCAAACTTAAATGTGTGATGTAGCTTGAAACCTTCTGTTTGTGATACAAGGTATCCTCGCAGCTTGCCACTATATGTAACTATTAAGACCTCCCAGTTCCTGCAAAATTGTTAAGATGCTTTGTAATTAAATATTTTGCGTGTTTCATAATATGTATATTCTAAATCTAGTTTTGATTGAGATATGTAAGACCTAATCTTAGCATTCTATGGATTCTCTGTGCGGGTGCCGGGTTCATCACGTGATAGAGGATGGAGCACTTGTATAACAGCTTCTGGGACTTACGACCTAGATGTAGGCATAAGAAGGCCTCCGTACAACTCGTTAGCGAACACCTTCACTGTCTAATCGAATCTCGAGTAAATGGCGAACATATGTTAGAATTTTTGACACAAAGCGTACATAGTTTCAGTTTTAAATATTATTTAAAACTGAAACTAGACAATCTTGAGAAAGTATGGACTGAACTCGTATATGAAGAACAAACAAAAGAACACCCTCAGGACTTTGAGAAAGTGAATGACACGCCATAGCGTAGCGGTTAGTTATCGGATGTTGCAATTTTGAAGTCAATAATTTTAATGAATTAGCATGGCTATTTGACTGTAGTAATTGTATATAATTCAACTTAAAAACCAAAAAGTAAGTAAAGCATTAGTACTAGCACAAACAGTACAAGCTTAGCTAAAAATAATTACTTATTTAGTTTATTACCATTTTGTATCCTTAACTCTTAAAGGCATAAATATTATGTCAGCAACAGCATGGGTGTTATCAGTGCATTCCATTCCTCCAGGCCTTGAGCAATCCTACAATAACAATAATGCATTTGTTAAGAAAAAGATCAAAATCGCTTTTAAGCTTGTAACTTAATTAAAGCAAAATAATAATTATCAATTTTTTTAAGAATTCGTCGAAAAATGCTTTAATGTTAACTTTTGCATGCTCACGCTTGCTGTACAGCACCTCTCTACCCTGGCCTTTGCACACCGCTGAGATTGTGGTGGACTAACCGGTTGAGGCATCTTATATTGTCATCCAAATGTTGAGGGTTATTAGTTTTCCGGTCTGTCTGTTATTTTGAGTGTACCACAAGGTTCAATTTTGGGGTCATTGTATGTATCCCTTTTGTTGCTTCAACTTTGAATAAAGGTCAGCCTAGTTAATATGCTAGCAATAACATCCCATTTTTTTAAATATAAAAAAACCTTTTACCCCTTTTTATTTGTCAGGGCTCTACTCTATGGCCAAGCAGAAGCAAGATGATAATACAAAACATTCTAATTATAAGCTCTACTGTATATCCTATTTAACCATATCAATAAATTATTCTAAAATGTATAATTCGAAATAATTCCTTCCTAAACATTTCAATGTAAAAACAAGCATAAATATGAAATATCTCTGATTAGAAAACAATAATGACTAAAACATTACATAATTTCAAGCTACTTACAATAGGGATGTTGAATAGGTTTGAAGCAGTAAGATCAAAGAAACTGACAACTCCGTTGCCATATGCTATCACAACAAATGAGCAATCAGGACTCCACACTAGCTTACGCCACTGAGGATATGCATCTCGGCTCACTGAAATACACAAGAATATAAAAAACTAATCATAAACCAACAATTATTGAACTTACTAAGTAAAATATAAAAATAAATAAAATAAAAAAAAACATAACTAAAGTAAATTGTTACCTGTTGTTCTCGCAGCTATGGTTGCATATTCTGACCTCTTTGTACGGATCTCCAGAATATTATCCGTCAATACTGCTATAACTTTCCCTTCATCTCCAAGAGCAATATGCCATTTTTGTTGTTTTTCAATATGCCTTTAAAATATTTAAGTTAAGAACTTGTTAAGCAAAAAAATACATATAAACATAATAATAAATAAAATCCTGAATACTTACGCTGTAACACTATCAATCAAACTTTTCTTGGGTCCAAGAAAATTCATCCAGCGCCAAATGGCTGATATATTTTCTGGAATAATACTATCTGACTTTTGCTGTAATCAACCATATAAGAATTATTTAAATGGCACACAACAATGATTGTAAGATATTAATTTTCTAATACTTATACAGGTTAAATTATCTGTAAAATAATTCATAGGATTTACTCACTTTATAAATATAAAATCTGTAAAAAGGATTGCAAACACTTACTATATATTCTGGTTCTGGTTTCCATTCTGAATAAACGTACAGTTCATGTAATATAGACTTTGTTTCTTCCATTTTGATGGATATATTTTTATCTATTTAATACAATATGTAAATCATTTTATATTTCGCACTTACGAAGAAAAATTTGCAAATCGATCGATCAATATTTCACCGTATGTTTTTGACATATCTTTGACAACAAAACACTTTTTTGACATTTGTCTATCACTATTTTCTTACCCGTTAATGAACGAGTGACATATTTTAGAACGAATGTGAAGGACTATGATGAGTCGTAAAATATTTTCTTTTTAGTGATTTATAATATTTTCGTTATTCCATTGTTTGCGAATTACATAGACTTAGTTCAATATTAAGGCAAATCGAAGCCTTTTCTCAAGAAAGAGAATATTATAGACTAAGTTACACCTAGTTTCCACTGGTAGGTGACCGACGACGACGGCGACGTGTTGATCGCCCAGTCGACGAGCCCTTGATACTTGATCCTCGATCGGGTTGCTCAAGTTGGAACGGGTGTTATGCCCGATTTACACATCGACAAGTACAGTGGCGAGTTAAAAAAATAGACAGTTAAGTAGTAAGTAATAAGTAGTAAGTACAGTTCACACGTAGGCGAGTACAGCTCATAAGTTGCCGATCAGAGACGAAGACTAGTCGCGTCGTGCGTGCGTCGCCTGAGATTGTTTACGGTTATTTTAATCGATAAAATAGACATTGAACAATTGAATACCCATTTACGCGCATATACGAGAAATAGTATTAACACTGAACATGTAACACATTAAAAATGAAATTTTAATAAAAAGTATACTTAGAATAATAAAAAAATAAATATTCCTCACACTTTCACACAACGCCATCTAGTCCCAAACTAACCAGAGCTTGTACTATGTGTACTAGACAACGCATAAATATACTTAAATACTTTTATAAATAGATACACATTATACATAGAAAAACAGACAAAAATAAAAATAAATACGACATTAGAACTTGTGAACTGTACTAAACTCGCCCGTCTACACGGCGGGCGCCGCGAGCGCCGAGCCGGCGGGGTGAGGGAGACGCGAGAGAGGGGGCTTCTTCGTTCTTAACTCGCCGAAAAATAGGATCGAACTGTATTCAAAACAACTTGATCGGCAACTTACTACTTAACTCGCTTTTGCCGTCCACACGCAAAAAGTGACTTAACTCGCCTATGATGCAAGTTAACTCGCTACTGTACTTGTCGATATGTAAATCGGGCATTATGCCCGATTTACACATCGACAAGTACAGTGGCGAGTTAAGTAGTATTTTAAGATTAAGTTGATTTAAATAGATCTCCATCCTATTTTTTGGCGAGTTAAGTTGGCGAGACGCGAGAGAGGGGGCTACTTCGTAATTAACTGGCCAAAAAATAGGATGGAGATCTATTTAAATCAACTTAATCTTAAAATACTACTTAACTCGCTACTGTACTTGTCGATGTGTAAATCGGGCATTAGACACTGGTGACGAACGAGTCGGTGAAGTGTGCGACGACCTTAAATAACTCTTATTCTTGTCTATGCCTTAAATTGGCAGAATCGTGGATGGCAAAGCAAACTGATGAAGCCAAAAACATAAAGAAGCAAAGATTCGTTTTCGTAATATTAATTAATCAAATATTTTTTAAATACTTTCTTGTGGAAAGTGGTGTGGTATTCTTAATTTGGGTTTATTCATTACCAACATCTTTACATCAATATTATAAACATAGACACAAGGCAAATGATAATAGGTTATCTGGTTATAGTTCCTTGGCTTCAAATGTTAATAAAATCAAGATAAGCAGAAAGTGAGAAAGCTCTGTTTGTAAAAGTTGCGGTCATTGTAAATTTCTACTGCGCGTAAGATATGGATTTACTAAACGAATTGTACCAAAAGGTAGTTTTAAAAATTACATACAGTATTTCTTGTTCTGCTGTAAATAAATCAGATTTCTATTAACTATACTAATTAATAAACCTAAATGTATTCACAGAGTGCTGCTGAAAATGAAAGAAGTCTGCAGTTTTGGAATAATTATTTAAAAGTTCTGAAATCTTTGGATTTTACTGTATTTAGTGGAAAATTAAAAGTACCTGTTTTGGTGCCAATTGGTAGTAGAATAATGTTTAGAGGTGAATTAAAACATACAAATGAAGTTACCGTAGCTCTAGGAGCAGATTACTTTGTAAAATGTTCAATACAACAAGCAGACATAATCAGACAGCATAGAATAAAGGGTAAAGTATTTTTGTAATATATCAAATTAGTCACTGTAAATATATTCTATTGAACATCTATAGTTAGTCTTCCAGCTGTCAATACCTTATCCTTGGATCCCATCACTAGTCTAAGATATAATAATAATGTTATCTACCCTCAAAGTAAACATCCCGGCTGCTATCCGCTTAAAGACAGATATTGGTTATGCCATATTTATTTTTATGTGCCTAACAGGTTCCATGTACATACCTTTCACCTATCACATTCATAGCATCAGGAGATAAGAAAATTATAATTAAGAAGTATCTCTGTGCTTAAACTTGATCGGGAACTAAAAACTAAGTAGATAATTAATAATAATATACATACTCCATATCTTATGTAAAGCTGGTATCAGTGTACAAGAATGTTTTAAATGTCAGATCTCATTGCAAAGGCCTGAATAGCAAATTAAATTAAAAATGAATTACCTTGTTGATCAAGTCACATTCAAAACTTAACAAAGGCATTTATATTACAGGTGTTCAGGAGAAGATTGATAGCTACAGTAAAGAGAAAGAATATTTACAAAACCAAAGGTCATTTACAAATGAAAATCTTAATAATAATGAAGGACAGGAGCTTATTGAATACCACACTGAAGAAGAAGATAAGGCATGGAGGGAAAAACACAAAGTAAATGTTAAAGAGTTTATGCAAAGCAGAAAAAAGGAAAAAGATGATTTAACAGTTAAGAATGACGCTACAGATGAGGAATTATGGAACAGGCTTGAGGAGTTAGAACTTCAAGAGGAATTAGAAAATGAACTAGATACTATGGATAATAACAGTATATATGGGCATAACCACAATGTACAAAATATTCTCGTAAAAGAAAAAGAAGTAGATGTAACAGAAAAATTAGAAGTATCAAGTGACTATAATCTGAAAGATAAAGCAGATAAAGAATTAAGAAATAAAAAGGAAGTGTTAAATGATTCAAAAACTCTACATTCTGATTTACTACAGCAAGTGATCAACAAACAAAATGAATTGGGTGAAAAACTACATGAATTAAAAAACAGAGAAAGAAATCAAAGTAAAACAAACTATGATATTATGGCTAGATTAGAGGAGTTAGAGCAACTTGATGAACTGGAAGATGAAATGGACAGGTAAACATAATGTTCAATAAAAAATCTCTCAGATCCTTGTTAATGTCCCACTAAAATGACATTTATTACTATAGTTTCATATTGACATAGTTGTGTTTGCGCTATTAATGGCATGGTGTTGGGTTGGATAGAATTTTTTTTTTTTGCAAAGACAGTACAAATTTAAGTATGTCAATGTGTATTATGAAGCTTAGCCCTGAAATTATAAATCAGTAAGGTTATGCTTGGTAAAAATCTCACCCCAATTGTTAATTTTATTTTCAGATTGGATGATCTTATAGACCAGGATGAAGATGTAACTGACACTGCTGACAGTGATGATGAAGTACCAGCAAAATCAGTACAACCTAGTGTACAAAGACATGTTTCATTTGTTGATGAGGATGAATCTGAAACTCTAAACTTAACTATTAAACATAGTGATGTAGACTCAAATAATACTCCTTATAATCCAGAGAATGGCATACAAAAACCCAGTGATATCTATGCTGCATATTCAAATCTTTTCAAAAAAGAAACCATATCGATATTAAAAAAATCTAAACATAAAAAGGAGGAGGAAATAACAGAAATAGTGAAAATGCCTAAGATTAATATAGAAAAAGTTTCAAGTGTAGAGGAATCTGTTCTGGAGACAAATAATGTTATTTCACTAAAGGATGTTGTAGAAAAGGTAGGACAAGAAGAGAATAAGGTCCAAACTGACACTAAACCCATGAGTTTATTTAAAAAGAAAAGAATGCAAAATAAAACATAATATTTCATCTATTGCAGTGTTTAAATTATTTATATCACCTATACCATATTTGCTCTGTCTTGTATGAAAGATATTTGCAAAAAATATTCAGACTTTTTAATAATGACTCTAATGCAGAGGAACCTGTCACAAATTACTAAACAATCATACCTAGGGAACAGGCATGTAAGCCATAGTTTCGAAAGAAAAAGTAATAAATACACAAAAACAAGTAAAAATTAACGTTTAATTAGTTTCATCAATAAAATCATACAAAATAGTCTTTGCTTGAAGTTCCAAAAATGACATCTGCGCTATATTTGTGGTGGTCAAGGTGGCCAAGTTTGTTGGTGCGTACTGTAACAAGTATTTACAATGACTACCGCGGCGAACTACAAGGTGTTTGCAACAAGCAAACACCTTGTAGTTCGCTGCAATATCTGTTGCATCTGCCGGTCTTATCACGTCTATTCATTAGAATGGAGCAGCCACCCGACATGCCTTACCTACCAGTCCATTTATTGGTATAGATTTCATTCGAAAAAGTAAGAACGATTCTTGGATAATCTGCAGGGCATACTTCCAATTTGTTTAGATTTGGGAAACATCTCCCAAAGTAACGGAAGATTGTCCCATAAAAGTTGAAGATTTTAAGGATTATAGCGCAAATGTTTGAAGGAGGCCCATGTCCAGCACTCAGCAGTGGATGTCCGTAGGCTGATGATGATGTTAGTATGTATCTATAAATAGGTACAAAAAAATATGCAAAATAAACTGATTACTACTACTACTGGTCTGAGTTTGTCTACAAATATTTCATTATTTATAGGTTGTATAAAAAGTCAAGAAATTAAAGTTTGGGGAACTAAATTGTTCATGTGTCTGGCAACACTGAAATTCAAAATAGACTTGTACATGAGCTGTCATCGAGTAGAAGTTGCGGAACGGTTTTCATTTTGTGATTTTTATAAGTTCATTAATCTACAATAAACTAATACTGACTTACGAAGAACAACATAAAGAATGAGTAGAGTAAGTCAAAGTGGCACGTGGGAAGTGATTTTAAAAGTTCTATAGCGATGTTTGACGGAGCACGAAGCTGCTCAAATTTTATGTGATTTGGATGATATTTATGGGCGAACTGCAACTTTGATGGGTATGTAATCGTGTTACTGTGTTTTGTAATCTGTCTCAAGTAATATATTCACTCCATTTGCGATTTAGAGACCAAAAACAGGCATTGCGTACATAGCATATTTTTAGGTAAGAATGTCATTGAAAGTAAGAAATATTGTAGTACGACCTATTCTATTGATACATTATCAGTTGCATTTGTATAATTCAGTCAAGATTTATCCCAATTTTGAATTTGAATTAATTGCTTTATGTCTATATTACGGTTGATAACTAAACTAAGTATGTCACTTTCGCATCAACTGGTCTGTCGACAATGAATAATTAATTGCAATATTTTATTAAATTTTTTATTATTTAGTTCTTAGTAACTCCATGTTAAATGATATCTTGTTAGTTAATATTTAACACTAAATAAATTTTAGTTAGGTATTGCAGTTATTCTTTCCATCCCATTCTTTGCCTGTATTTTGTGTCTAGGTATGTCTAAATTTATTGTAAAAGTATAATCAAATGTTCAATCAACATAACTTTTGTAAAATTTCAGGCTCCAACCAACCCTCAGATAGTTGCAGGTGATAGCTAGAACTGTGATGTATTTTAATTGTAGTCTTGAAGTTCTACGCAAAATTTTAAATGCAATAGGCCTACAAGAAATGCCCTAGTAATATAAAAATCGAGATTTGCCTGAAGAACTAAGGAAAGACATTATTTATCATACAAGGTAACCTGTATAATAAAGCATATTCTTTTGTATAGTAATTTTTATCATTATTAACTGTATAAAATAGTTAAAATTATAGTTTCTAGCCTATTTTCCCTTTCTACTCCTCTTTGCCACCTATACGCCCCTCCAAATAAACCAATAATCAAATCTTTTTTAATAATAATATTAGTATAGTTAGTAAATCAGTAGTTTCCGTGTAGTGACGAAGGAAGAATACAATATATCACCACCCCATCTCATCCCATGGGTGTCGTAAAAACCGACTAAGGGACTGTCCGTGAATATTATCTTTATGAAATAAAAAGAAAGAAAACTTGAAATAAAACCCTATACCAATATGTCTGGCCAGCGTGGTACGTACCAGAAGGCCAAGTATTATGATGATGATGAATTGATATATAAAATAACAGAATATTTTATAAAATCATCACTAAAAGTAACTATTTATGTTCCCGCAGGTCACAAAATGTTGGCAATTTCTAAAAGGGCCTTCAGCAGCATCACAGCTGAAACTTGGAAAAACTGTTGCCATCGCGTCGAGAAGCTCCAATCAGAATACTACAAGAGAGGACGTCACCTGTGGGCAAATACTGACGATAATAGCAGCAGCAAAGAAAGCTTTAGTGATGACGATGAAGGTGGCAACGAAAGTTATCTCAACATCGAATATTTAAAAAATCCTCTGATGAAAGCGATGAATAAATCTCCTTGTTAACTATGTACATGCGTTTTTATTACTCTGATTCAATCCGTTAATTTATTCTAATACCCATACCATTCTAATAGGTGAATTTTGACCCATGTAGTTTAGGGTTGGTGTATGAAATCGATTAAGAGATTTATCGATATAAATAACAAGCGATTAATCGATAATCGATTATTATTTATAGTTTAGTTTTTTAAATTTGGTATACATGTGGCAGCAGCCATATAGTAGCAGCACTAAAATTAAAACCATAGAACATAATCGTTTTGCAGAAGTCAAAAATTACGTTATGGCTCATAATTCTTACACTAAATTATGTTACATTCTATGGCTCAAAACAACTGTCAAAATTTAAAATGGCTGGACTATAGTGCATATAAAACAGAAATAAAACATCGTCATCTAAAATGTTTAAAGGCCTAAAACTACTTTACTTCTCATCATGTCTCTTCTGGTCATGTTATAACAATTATTCAAATTTCTCAATCACTTAGGGTTTCAACCAATGAAATGAATTATCTCATTATGAGTTGTGTGAATTTCTTACTTGAGTATTAGATATAATGTGTTTCAAAATTACTTATTTTATTTCAATAAATTACTAGTATGAAAACTATTTTCTCAGACTAAATAGGGTTGCTACGTGTAGCACAGTGGCGGCCTCATTTATTTTCAGGACTTTATAGACAGAGTGTAATCGTGTTACTGTGTTTTGTAATCTGTCTCAAGTAATATATTCACTCCATTTGCGATTTAGAGACCAAAAACAGGCATTGCGTACATAGCATATTTTTAGGTAAGATTGTCATTGAAAGTAAGAAATATTGTAGTACGACCTATTCTGTTGATACATTATCAGTTGCATTAGTATAATTCAGTCAAGATTTATGACAATTTTGAATTTGAATTAATTGCTTTATGTCTATATTACGGTTGATAACTAAACTAAGTATGTCACTTTCGCATCAACTGGTCTGTCGACAATGAATAATTAATTGCAATATTTTATTAATTTTTTTATTATTTAGTTCTTAGTCACTCCATGTTAAATGATATCTTGTTAGTTAATATTTAACACTGAATAAATTTTAGTTAGGTATTGCAGTTGTTCTTTCCATCCCATTCTTTGCCTGTATTTTGTGTCTAGGTATGTCTAAATTTATTGTAAAAGTATAATCAAATGTTCAATCAACATAACTTTTGTAAAATTTTAGGCTCCAACCAACCCTCAGATAGTTGCAGGTGATAGCTAGAACTGTGATGGATTTTAATTGTAGTCTTGAAGTTCTACGCAAAATTTTAAATGCAATAGGCCTACAAGAAATGCCCTAGTAATATAAAAATCGATATTTGCCTGAAGAACTAAGGAAATATATTATTTATCATTCTTCATATAAGGTAACCTGTATAATAAAGCATATTCTTTTGTATAGTAATTTTTCTCATTATTAACTGTATAAAATAGTTAAAATAATAGTTTCTAGCCTATTTTCCCTTTCTACTCCTCTTTGCCCCTATACGCCCCTCCAAATAAACCAATAATCAAATCTTTTTTAATAATAATATTAGTATAGTTAGTAAATCAGTAGTTTCCGTGTAGTGACGAAGGAAGAATACAATATATCACCACACCATCTCATCCCATGGGTGTCGTAAAAACCGACTAAGGTACTGTCCGTGAATATTATCTTTATGAAATAAGAAAACTTGAAATAAAACCCTATACCAATACGTCTGGCCAGCGTGGTACCAGTAGGCCAAGTATTATGATGATGATGAATTGATATATAAATTAACAGAATATTTTATAAAATCATCACTAACAAGTAACTATTTATGGCCTTCAGCAGCATCACAGCACAGCTGAAACTTGGAAAAACAGTTGCTATCGCGTCGAGAAGCTCCAATCAGAATACTACAAGAGAGGACGTCACCTGTGGGCAAATACTGACGATAATAGCACCAGCAAAGAAAGCTTTAGTGATGACGATGAAGGTGGCAACGAAAGTTATCTCAACAGCGAATATTTAAAAAATCCTATGATGAAAGCGATGAATAAATCTCCTTGTTAACTGTGTACATGCGTTTTTATTACTTTTTTATTCAATCCGTTAATCTATTCTAATACCCATACCATTCTAATAGGTGAATTTTGACCCATGTAGTTTAGGGTTGGTGTATGAAATCGATTAAGAGATTTATCGATTTAAATAACAAGCGATTAATCGATTATTATTTATAGTTTAGTTTTTTAAGTTTGGTATACATGTGGCAGCAGCCATATAGTATCAGCACTAAAATTAAAACCATAGGACAATTGTTTTGCATGAAGTCAAAAATTACGTTATGGCTCATAATTCTTACACTAAATTATGTTACATTCTATGGCTCAAAACAACTGTCAAAATTTAAAATGGCTTGACTATAATGCATATAAAACAGAAATAAAACATCGTCATCTAAAATGTTTAAAGGGCTAACACTACTTTACTTCTATAATGGTTATGTTATTACAATTATTCAAATTTCTCAATCACTTAGGGTTTCAACCAATAAAATGAATTATCTCATTATGAGTTGTGTGAATTTCTTACTTGAGTATTAGATATAATGTGTTTCAAAATTACTTATTTTATTTCAATAAATTACTAGTATGAAAACTATTTTCTCAGACTAAATAGGGTTGCTACGTGTAGCACAGTGGCGGCCTCATTTATTTTCAGGACTTTATAGACAGAGTGTACAACAGAGTACATTTATATTTGAGTATAAATCGTGGTATAAATGTTCTGTGATTTATTTACTCTGTGGTCAAGCTGTCATCCAAAATATAATAAAGTGTTTTAGTTTAGAGGTTATGTTGTGATCTCAAAAAGATTTTGTATCATAAAAATTCTAATTCTTATATTATACAAATAAAATAACAAGGCAATACAACTAGAAATGTTGTCACGAAGCTGGAGACACTTATGTCGGCGATACTCTCAAGCTGTCACATTTAGAACTACTGAAAATTCGCCTGTAAGATATAAAATACTAAATATATACTATTAAATAAATATAATAACCATATACATTAAATAATGCTTGTTTCCTAAATTTCAAATCCTTCATTTAAAGATTTAGCATGGCTTAGCTAAAACTTTGTTATCAATTAAGTAATCTTTTATTTGAAAGTACGTTTTGAATAGTTATGATACGACCTTAAATTTACAACTTACAGGCTCAGCATAATGAAAAACAATTAGGTTTTTTTTATACGATAAACCCTGACGTTTGCAAGCAACTTTTCAGTCATGGAGGGTTTCCAAGAAGTTTCAAGAAGCAGACCAAAACATTCACAGAAACCGCCTTAATGGTTCGCCAACCTGCCTTGGATCTAATGAATTGTATTAGAGCTACTAACTTAAATCATCCTGCAATTCGATATGTACTTTGTATCCTTTTCAAACAAAATAATTCAGGTTTTGACTAAAGTTCATTAGTTTTTAGATCTTTAAATAGAAATAATAAGTACCACTAATTATGCCACAGTTGGCATATTTAATTAAATTTGTTAACAGACATAAAGAACATCCAGACCCAAGACATTAATTTTTATTTACACACATACTAAGCTAGCGTGGGATTAAATTGTAAATCCGAGACCTTGCCCATTGCAGCTCTTTACATGATCATAAGACACTACCACATAATGTTTGAAGATAGATTTTAACTTTGTTACAGCATTTCTTTTTTTATGCCTGTACTATGCAGGTATTCGCAATTCCTTTAGAATTGTAAGAAACACTATTCATTCTTAAAGTGTAGAGTAAAATGTTTGTGCTTGTGTTGTAAATGAGTAAATACCATGTTTGTATCTATATCCCTTGTATAATACTGATATTTCCTTACAAAAATACTAAAGATGGTGAGAAAGGTACTGGGAAGTCACTGACATTGGCTCACCTCTTACACTATGCTTATGAAGATGGTTATCTGATTGTACATGTACCTTGGGGTATGTTTATTATCGTTATTATTTAATATATTCTTCCACTTTTGTTTTATTTAATAAAGAAGAAAAGGTTTTAACACATTCTTAGTGCAGTGTACCATATGTGGTACACATCCATTGTTTTACTATTGTGTCTGCTGGCGGCACTGTGAAAGGGTTAAAGTGTTTTTAAACTACTTTAGTGGTGATGGACTAAGAATTAGTTATAATGTATCTGCTCCTTGTAACTCCGACGAAGGGGCGGGAAAGCAACATTGTTGACTAGTGTAAGGATGGGATTAGGGGTAGAGACAAGTGATAGACGCGAGTGCAGTTATAAGACTCTTTTATTAATAACAGTGCATGTACTTATATTGTACATGCACACATACACCACTACACCTCCGGGGGTGCACGAAAAAAAAACAAATTACATATGTTTTTTTTTAAATAAAACATTAGTTAAAAACTAAACTTAAAATATTTGATACAAAAAAATAATATATTATAATTTTAAAAACAAAATAAAAAAAAGTCAAAATTCGTGACATCACACTCTAACACCAATTTCTAGTTTTGGGAAGAGGTGGAACTCGTTACCTAATAGTTTGTACTTCAAAGTACTATCGAATGTCATAAATATTTATTACTTATATTCATTTTCATTTATTTGTCATATATTTATTTTCATCATTTGATATAAAAATAATTCTTGTAACTCTTTCACAAATTCGACTCGCGAGATTTGCGATAAAGAAGATACATAGGTAAATATTTAACATAAATCTATTCATAATCATTTTAGTAGTGGCCGGTCCACTTATTCTATCTACTTTCTTTTTGGTTAACAATTATAATATAAAATCATTATCATTTTCTCATTATTTTTATTCATTTTACATTTCAAAATGCACAAGTTCACTCAAATATTCGGCTCGCGATATATTTGATCGTAAATCATGGCATGTAATTCTTTTAAATTACTTTTATTTTTACATTATTTAATTCTCATCTTTTGTCTAACACAACAAGTCTCTAAATTATAGCTAAATAACGATTTCCACAGGCAGCGGGTGATCAGTCCGATTGCCCTAGGAAATGGTTATTTAACTTACAGTTACATTTTTTTGTTTATTAACACATTAAAACATCATCTTTTTCTTAATAGGTACGTAATAAACCTCATTTCATTGGATTCGAACCAACGCACGTCATTTGGCATTCTATCTTTCATCTACTAATCCAACTATCAGAAACATCTCATTAATATTCATCATTTTACAATGTTTTGCATATCAACAATTGCTTTAAATCCTCCATATTAATTTAAAGACAAAATGTAACTCATAATACTTAATAATTATTAAAAGACAATATTTGACTTTTTCTTGCTACATTGGACACAAAATTTTAAAATTATTTCGTATCATTAAAATATTAAGTTCACAATAAAGACATAATACAAGTCTACAATCAACTTGTGAACAAATTCCTTACCATAAATGGTTGACATAATATCTAAACAATATCATCGATCGGAGGTAGGTATCGTTGCTAAGTACACCTACATGGAATGGAATGTTCATGTCTCAATTTCACAAATGTATCGTCCTGGCTAGTATAAATTTAATAATCATGTTATTATTAATGCATAAAAGAAAAATTTAAAAGCTATAAAAAAAAACAAAATATTTAACATTTTTAAATAATTATGTATAATAAATATATTATATTATAATCTTATACTTAATTACTTAGATAAAAGAAATATTTACCTAAAACGAAAAAAAATATGTATTATTAAATTTAATTTATTATATCGACTATATTATTATTAACTAAAAGCAACAAACATATTCGTAGTACTTATTAATTTTTTTTTTATAATTATGAAATAAACTATGTACTCTAATATTTAAAACTAAGATAGCTTTGACATCACGTTCACATTTTTACGGATTTAAACTAATGTCTTTTTGGATACGACGACGACGACCTTCGCGATGGCACGCACCCGACAGAGGGGCACCATGCCATACCGACCCCAATTCAGGCCATCTCAAGCCTGCCGATTTCATGATCTCTCCGTCCTTAAGCTTAGTGCTATAGCACAACACTCCACCAAGCCACCATGGTTGTGACTTTTCCCGGGAACATAATTATCACACATTAACACACGTAATTTCTGCGATTTTTTCCACATTTTTAAATTCTTTTTCTTTGATTTAATATTAATAAACACTTATTAACACACTTTTTTGTATAAATCGTTTAAAAAAAAAATGTTCAAAATTATCAACGCTAAATTCACACTTGCTATCCGATGCCTTGCGGATCCATCTCTGGCACGGTCGCCATGTAAGGATGGGATTAGGGGTAGAGACAAGTGATAGACGCGAGTGCAGTTATAAGACTCTTTTATTAATAACAGTGCATGTACTTATATTGTACATGCACACATACACCACTACACTAGCTTCGTTACGTAGTCCATGTTCTAGCCTAGTAGGTGACCTAGGGAAAAATAAAGAGTTCCTACCTAACCTACAGTTACTGAACTGAAGTCTGGTTCCAATATTACCAAGTCAGAATCGTAGTTATTGTCAACATGTGGCGCAATCAGGTCAGGAAAGACTTTGTCAGTCCGTTATAATTATGATTATATTTTTTCTTACAGTATCTGAATGGTTAAGAAGAATTCCTCGCCATAAAGAAATGTCTAATTCACAATCCCGGGAAGGTTTTGTGGACCTGCCTCTAGATGCGGCCGCGTGGCTTATTCACTTTAAAAGCCAAAATCAAGCAATTCTCAAGACTGGTGATGTAAGTTAAATTTAAATGAATTATTTTGTAGTAATTAAGATTCGATCATACCTAATTTTGTGGAAATTATTACAGGCTACATTTAATTGATAGACAAAAAGAGCACTAAGGGCCAGATTCAGAGACCGCACTTTGACTTTACTTTGAAGGAAAGTTCGACTTTGATACAAAAACGAGATATAAGGCCCAGATTCAGAGTCGTGACTTTACTTTCTTTCAAAGTAATCTTCCCAAAGTAAACTTTTCATGCCAAAAGATTACTTTAATGTTTTTCAAATTCAGAGATAATAACTAGACTTTGCTAAAGTAAAGTCAAAGTGCGGTCTCTGAATCTGGCCCTAAGACTAATATGTAGTTCATACAAACAATTGTCTTGCATAAGATTTGAACCAGTGACCTCTAGCACAGCAGTTGCTTATCTGACCGATTCTCTTTCATTAATTTTCTATCTACGAAGCATCAATTTATAAAAATATCTTAATCAAAACAGCAGTTTAAAAAATCAAACCCAAATTTTAAATTCATCATATTTATGTTATTTAGTCCTATGTACCTTTAAAAGTTTAATAAATATTATTTAACTAGTAAATATTTATGTTAATAAATAATTTCCAGTTAAAAGTATCCAACGAGTATGTATGGAGTAAACGTGAGAAGACAGAGGTGGGTGTACCTCTCTCTGAGCTGGTGGAGCACGGCATCAACCGCATTAAGTACTCGTGTGATGTCATAGATGCACTGTTTGAAGAAATTAAAGTACTTTCCAGCAATAAACAGTAAGGAGTTTTTTAATTTAAGTGTTTATTATTTTTACCATGGACCTACAACCTGATGAAGGTAGCATGAGGTTTATGTGATCAGTCAGAAACTGTTAACTTTCTTATCTTTCATTAAATATAACCACCCTTTGTCTAGCCACGTTTTGGATAAAACCAAGAAGGAATTTACACTTGACGACCGTAGTGAATGTGACCGTCATGCTGGTGAATCCAATATCAGCTTTACGCAAGTCACATTGCATGGCATTCTGAAACTCGCGATCTTGTGGAGAGGAATATTTGTGATACAATGTATGTGATATAAAAATACTTTAATGTTTATATATTATATTCCAGATGTAAAACCTTTGTGGCAATAGATGGATTCAATAGTTTCTTCTACCCACTGACAAGACTAAATACACCCACAAAGAAGCAAGTTAAACCTGATGAAGTGTCACTTACTACTAGTTTTATGAAAATTACTAAAAATGATTGGGTAAGATCATTTATAAATCAGTAGTACATCTGTACGCCTCGCATTTTATAAGTGCCATGCTTGACAACTTGTAATGTACATGCTGTGTGCGCTATTTAAGGTTTACATTCTAGATTAAGAACATAATGTCAATACATAGTACTAATTTATATGTAATAAGATTGTGAACTGTTTGTACACAAATAAATAAGTATTCGCGTACCTATAGCTAAAGCCTACTAACCAGAGTTTTAAAAATGGAATGTAATGTAGGCACCAACTTACTCGGCCGGCTTGAAGTTGTTGAAAATGGCAGCGCGGTTGTCAGTTGTCGAAAATATGATGTTTTCTTTATTTCAGTACATTATTATTATTTAGTTATCAGGCAGGCAGTTGACGTGCAACTGATGAATGCCTGTATCCTGCTTCTTTACTTCAAATTTCTTTGTACATTTGTGAGATATTTGTCTAGTCTGTTTTTGAATTGATTTGTGTTTTCGGCTGAGACTACATATTGCGGGAGCTTGTTCCACGCTTTGACCACTCTGTTGCTGATGAAATGTTTGTGAGGATTATTGTTAGAAAAGGTTGTGGACAACTTCAGGTGGTGTCCTCTCAGGTGTACATTGTCATTGCATATAAATAATTGCTCTTATTGCGTATAAATAATAAATAATTGCTCAAAGTAGATTGTAATGTCCATTCAGTAAGTATCTTGTAAGTTTCTATCAAATCCCCACGGTCCCTACGATCTTTTAAGGTTGTGAGATTTACCATTTCCAAACGTTCCTCATATGTTAGTGATTTGAGTATTCTAGGTACCTTGGTAAAACTACGCTGTACTTTTTCCAGGAGTTCTATATCTTTAGCAAAGTAGGGGCTTTGCTAAAGATTTGAGAGGGCTCAACACCTGGAATGCATACTCTAGGATCGGTCTTATGAATGCTTTGTGAATTTTCAGCATCATGTCGGGAGTTAAGATTCCGGAAGCCTTCCTGATGAGGTAGATTAAGCTTTTAGCTTTTTTGTTTATTTATTTATTTGGTTAACCAACAATTGTTATCACTAATAACATTAAATTTTTCTACTTAACAAAATAATTCAAAATAGAGTGACACAATTAATTAAAGGTTAACACCACGTGACCTTATTAGAGTATCTAAGACGTGAAATAATAACAAATTGTAGTTTAGATAATCTACATAGCACTCAAATAACAAACAAACCTATAACTATTACATGCAATAAAATTAGCATAAGACATTGTAAAATTATATTATAAATTACTGTAAAATAAAATGAAAATAAAATTAATTTAATATAACAATATAAAGGTATTATATTATTATTATTAAAAGCTGATTAAAAATTTGTAGTAAACAAAATAAATTCATTAAAAATAAATCAATTATTCACAAAGAAATCAATCAGCTTTCTTAGTAATAGATGTTATGTGGGCCTCCCACTTCAGATCCTCCACAATCTTCACTCCTAGATCGGTCTGCACTGTTGCCGCCACAAGTTGTGTGTTGTTTATTGTGTATGTATGATGAGGATTTCGGTTGCCTATGTGCAATACAGTACATTTTGAAGCATTTAGGCTCAAGAGCCATTCCTTTGACCAGTTTGCTATTTGATCCAAGTCTGCTTGAAGATCTTCATAATTGATCAGTGGGTCAGCAAAAAGTTTAGTGTCATCCGCGAAAATACTGACATTACATTTTAAACAGTGAGGCCGATCGAAACTGTAGATAACAAACAGTACCGGTCCCAATACAGAGCCTTGTGGCACACCGCTTCGTATTATGCGTTGATCTGACAAAGTATCACCCACTCTTACTTGGAAAGTTCTTTGTTTAAGGAACGCTTCGATCCAGTTCAACAGTTTTCCCCTTATTCCTACAAATTCCAATTTCTGTAAAAGTCTTTCAATTGGTACTTTGTCAAAAGCCTTTTCGTAGTCTAAGTAAATCACATCAATAGGTTCTCTCTTATTGAAATTTGCTGTCCATGACGATAGACAAGATAGCAAATTAGATACGGTGGAACGATGCGGACAGAAACCATGTTGTTGGTCAGGAATTATTGAATGGCTCATGATGAAATGCCTAATATGTTTCACTATGATTTTCTCCATAGCCTTGCAAACTACACTGGTCAAGCTGATAGGTCTATAGTTAGCGGGCTCTAGTTTACTTCCTTTCTTGAATATAGGGGTTACAATAGCAGTTTTCCACAAGTCTGGTAGGATGCCTGTGTTGTAGGATGTCTGCATTAATAATGCTAAATAATTTCATTTTTGCAATATTATTACAGGAATTTCATCCGGTCCTGGTGAGGAATCTGTTTTCATTTCTTTGATGGCCAACTTAATTTTATCTTTTGTGAATAGGATTTCTTCGATAGAGTCTTCAATTCGTAGTAGTGGATCTATTATAGGAAAGTTATTAAGTGGTTCTGTCTGGTAAACACTTGCAAACTGATCTGCGAATGCTTCTGCTATCTCATTGGACATGGTCACAGTTTGGCCTAGTTTGTTATGCAAAATTGTTGGTATACTTATCTTTGATGTTACTTGTTGTCTTATATATGAGTAGAATTTTTTTGGCCCTGCTTCTAATATGTTTCTTTCTTATGCTATACGTTTTGTTCTGTTTTGATTTATGAGCTTATTGTTTATTTTTCTGTATTCCTTGTAAGTTTCGTCAAGTCCAGTCAAGATGTATCTATTCCATAATGCCATTTTTTGTTTAATCAGTTGTTTTGACTCATGTGAAATCCAAGGTTTGTCTGTGGCGGTATGATGGGTACGTTTTGTTCTAGGTACGTATAGATTGACTGCAACTCGGAGTGTACTGAGGAAACACTCATATTGGTTGTTTGCACAATTTAAGTTCGATATACTTCCAAGTAAAGTGGTGTGTACACTTTCATAGATTTTGTCGAAATTGGCTTTATTATAATTAAGTCTCCATGTTGGTTCGCTATTTCGATTATGTGCTTCAAGTTGTATAGTAGCCACCAAACAAGTGTGATCACTCTTTCCAATCGGTGCTTGATGGTCGACACTAGCTATCAATGCATCATCCGTTGTCAATATTAGATCCAAAACAGATGGTTGGTTTCCTGGTTTCGAAATCTGGTGTGTTTATGTACTAACTGCTTGAGGTTACTATCTTTATACCACTCTACGAACTTATTCTCTTTTGGCGAGAGATATGCACTATCCTCCAGCAGCCATTTCACTCCACCATAGTTAAAGTCTCCCATTATAACCGCTGTATTAGTTTCAGATATGCTCGTTAAATAGTTTAATAAGGACTCGTCTTGTTCCAGTGTAGAGTCATGACCACGATATAATCCACATACAAGAAATGCATGGGTTCCAATGTTCAAGTCAAGGCATAAACATTCTGAAGCTTCATTTTTGATATTATGTTTAGAGATCCGCAAACTTCTTTGATAGCTAACTTCGGGCCGACCCAGTTTAGTTGGCGCGGACTCATTCAAATTTGTCACCAAAAATATATAAAATTTACATCGATTTCACCGATTTTTACAAAATAACGTATACAGTAGTTCATCGTTATGTGTTACTTATTTTTCCAGTCAAATGGTGTTATAGTAGTAACCGCAGATCAACTAGCTGTACCTGATGAACATCAAGAGAGTTATCTTCCACAATATTTATTGTATAAAAAGGTAACTTAATTCTTTACGTAAAACAATTGTAGTTCCTATGTTAATTAAACTCAACCAGTATCATTGTCACACTATACTGGACAAACAGTGCTTTGAATCTCTACCTCTTTTTGAATCAACTCTTTATTGGTTATTAGATCAAAAATGGATTCACCATATTAGCCCAGAGACAAGCACATAGATCAATTTCAAATGACCAAAGGGCTGATCCAAAAAAAAAAAAATCCATAAATAAAATGTGACATTATGAATTTAATTTGAAATTGTGTTTTTGTTTCAGGGCTTTGAACATTTAGATCCTTTTGTTCCAATTAAAGTAGACAGATATACAGACAAGGAATTTATAACCTGTACCAACTACTACAGAGATAGATTGTGGTTGAGAGGGTCCACTGAGATAGAAAGTGAGCTTAAGTTTACCAGTGCCAGCAATCCTTATAGGTTTATGGAACAGTGTGCACCATTGTAATGTATTGTTTTTATAGTGTTAATATAATTTTGTAGATGTTATTTATAGTAGTTTTATTTTGGATATGTACCCATAATAAAAAAAGCAGATTTATAAATATGAAAAAGGGGAATCACACTTGGTATGTTAAAGTTGTGCCTGGAGTAGGTTATGATTTTGGTGTTTGAATTGAAGACAAGGAAAATGTTAGTTTTAGAAGTAACTACTCTCTGTAGTTAATGTGCCACCACATTAACTACTAGTAAGGAAAGGAACACATTTTAATAGATTTAAAGCACTTAAATATTAAGTTAAAAAGAATAGTGCTCTGACAGGATAATACTGAAAAAAATAATTGAACAATATAATGATAACACACTTACATTTAATAATTTATTTTATTGATTATAATATCTACAAAATATGTGAAGCTTATAACGAAATCTTAAACATCATAACCGACAAGGTGACGTTTTCCAATGCATTCACCAACGTAAAACCAGAACAGAACTTCGGCGCCAACAAGTACGTTTAATGTAGCTTGCTTGACAGATTGGTCTTTCCAAGCACCACTCTTGGCGCTTGTAAGAAGCTTGGCGATGCCAGCTTTGATTTGAGGAATTTCGCTAACTTTTGGGGGTGCCAGTTCCACTCGGGCATATTTCATGAAGATGTTGAATTTTGGGCGGCCCTGCGCTAGAGCAGCTGCAATATAAAAAAAAATACATTTAAATCTATGACATCGCCAGATACAGGCAATTATTGCCCACCTAACCTTCAAAGTAAATTATATCTGAATTACATAATACGGTAAATTTTAATTTTGTGGTAAAAGACTATGTGCTAAATGGATTGATATCAATACTTACTGTTGATAAGACTGGGTACCTTGCCGACTAAACTTGCCATATTGTTATTTTAATCAAAACAATAGAAGTTAGTTCGAAATTTAATTTTGGAATGGTCAATCGAAAATGGAAGGACAATGACACTTCTGACAGTGACAGGTCTAAAACATCAATAAATGTCCAACTTTTTTTAATTGGTTCTACTTAGAGGTTGAAACTATACTGGTATTTTATGTATTTTTACGTTTTTCTTCTATTTTATCGACTTCTTATAATGATTTTTACATCGAAATGACAAACTAAAACTGACATTATTATGCTGCAATTTGAACAATACTACTGTCGAATTAGGTATCTATTTTTGTTTAAACTCTGTCGCGTTGTAGGCGAAAGCTCTATTTGAAATCCGGTAGGTAGGTCTAACTTTGAAGATTTCTTAATAAAATACATTTAGTATAGTCTTAGCCTAGATATTATTAGTTATTTTAACAATCTCATACATATGAATACCGTAGTTCGGAAGGCAATTTAGTCGTCTGTGATACTTGTTTGACTTTATCTTTGAAGTAAGTAATCTTTAAATTCAAAACAAACAATGCAAGATTTGGCGACTTATTGTTCTTTGATTTATTTTGATTACATATCTGCTTATTCGTTAACGACTATGCTTCCGACGGGCTTCCCTAGAAACATGCTACCACAGATTACAAAATTAATATTAGATGCTACGTCGATGACTACTGTCAAATTAGGTTGTCAAGTGTGGCACCGGTGCTTGTAGTATTTATTCAGGAAAATAATTCTTTAATACTCTAGTAAATAAGTGTTAAACGTAAAATTAAATCATTCTAGGATTAGATAATCCAGTGAAATGTTTTTACGTGGTATGTTTTTTCAGCTTTATACACTGAATATTATAGCGTAAATATTTGCGTGGCATACACTTTCAATAATTCCTGCAATATCTTTTTTTAAGTTATTGTATTATTAAGTCTGACGATGTATAATCGTTGTTTTATAGCTTAACTTTTACAGTTTTGTTGCTTTTGCGGCATACCTAGTGAAATAAAATGCGTAAGGACACGTCATTGTTAGTCGGCACCGGCCCTAGAGATTGTATTTTTACAGGTTATTAAATAAGGCTTTTGATACGTCAAATCATAAATTATACATATTAATTGCACTACTTTTTAATAAATAATAACTACTCAAGTAATGTTTATCCTTTTTCCAGGTCTATTTATCTTTTTACTTAGTATAATATCTCTGAATAATGCCAATACACTGCAAGGAACCATAGATTTAAAACGGTTGCAGGGAATACTCCAAGAAAATGTGAAAAGCAATGATATCACTTCTCTGTATTATTCCATCAAAGGATTAGCCCAGCTGAATGCCAACATTCCCAATATTTGTGAGGTAAAACTATTTATTTATGAATAACTTGTGTTTATTATGTTAGTTTGAATGTTTTTTTTCAATTCTGCTATAGATTAACCCTAGTTTAATCTACACTGATATTATGAGAATGTAGTTGATCACTATAAAATTTAAGTTGTAATGTCTAATGGGAAAGCCAACACTGTTATTGTTATACTTTTTTATAAGTATATTCCTTCTTATGGGAACCTTTGTATATCTATAATAATATTTTAAAGAGGTAAAGTTAGTATGTTTGTGATGTTGTAGGGGCTAATCTCTGGATCTAATGAACCAATTTTTATTCTTTCTGTGTTGAATAGTATATTTATCGGGGAGTGTCATAGGCTAAGTAGTATCACGCTATGACTAATAGCAGTGAAGCAGTAATGAAATATGTTTTAAAAAGGATGTGTTTTTTTGTGTTGTCAACAAAGTGGGCATGGGCTGGCTAGTATTTCTAAGCACTGACTTTGGCATACTGCATACCTAATATTTGGAGAAACTTGAAATAATAATTTTAAGTTAACAATTAAAGGTTGTAAAACTATATTAATATGTTTACCTTAATTGAATGCTTACAATTAAATATTTTTTATACTTAATTGTAAAAATTGTTACAGTAAACTTTTATTCCATTAAATTTCATTGCAGAATTTAAAAACAATTAAGTTTGATATTAAGAACATAGAACAAGTGTTCCAAGTAGCAAATGCTGCAGCTATATCTGGTTGCCAGAATTCTTTGAAACCAGATATTTTGGCAGCAGCATCACAGGTCCTTGATAAGAAAGATGCCACTATCCCTGAGATATATCATGCTGTGTATACATTGAAAGCTCTTGGGAAGGGATCTGTGTATGACAAAGAAGATGCTTTAAAGAATCTCATCCAATTGTTGAAGAAAGATGATTCACCTGCTAAGTAAGTATTTTAGTGTTGAGGCTTACTTACTTTTTTTGCTTAATATTTGGTAATAAATTTTGAAATTACTGGGTAAAGCAATTGTATCTCTGCTTATCATTTGGGGGGCATATTGCCCCATGAACAAGTAGGAATAGGTGTAGTATAATTATTGTTCTTTGTTTGTACCTATTGAAAGAAAATTATATGTCAGTATAAGATAAAATATTACCATCATTAAGTTACTAAATCTATATATTTACTTTCAGCTACGGGTATGTGTTCCAACTCTGTGAACACATGGGCTGTGGTGCCTGGACAGCTACTCATGCTGAGGGTGTGCTGTTAGCTGCTGATGAGAGTGACTCCAAGGCACTGCACTTTGAAGGAGGCCTACCTGTTACTTCCAGTATACTTGGTACTATATTCAGGTGAGGAAATGTTTTTTTTTTCTTTTCTAAGCTTATCCGCAATCAGTCCTTGACTATAAGTGAATTTGTTGAGCGACCAATGTCTTGTCCCAGTGGTAGCACCCTTCTTAGTATTTCGACTCCAGGTCTTGGATATCATATCGCTTGAGGCGCTTGGGATAATTGATGTTATTGGGGGGGTTCCTTAATCGGATTTGATACTTCTGAGCCAGTAGTCTGATTTCCTCTTTGACTGTGTTCACCTGCAGAGCATTGTGTATTTTTCTTTTTTTTAGAGTAAATATGATATGTGCGGGTTTGTTGGAACTGGCCTTAATTCTCCATCTCTGGAGCCAGTCATTCACTCTATCAAGGCTATTCTTTAGCATACCAGATCTTTATCCTTGCTGCTTGCCAGTATCGCAGTATAGTCAGCGAATGTAGCCGTGACTACGTCATGTGAAGTCTGGAAGGTCAGATGTATATGTATACAGTAGTGGGCCCAGCACAGACCCTTGCGGTACTCCACTTTTATGTCATGAAATTCAGACATCTCCATATTATCCACCCTCAGCTGAAATATCCAGTTAGAGAGTTATGATTTCATTAGTAGGTAGAAACTCTGTGGAAAGGCGTTCTCAATCTTACATAGCAGACCCTTGTGCCAAACTTTGTCGAATGCCTGCTGAAGGTCTAGGAAGACTGCTAAACAATACTTTTTGGTTTCAAAGGATCTTCTTATTACTTCACATAACCGGTGTACCTGCTTGATCGTAAAGTGATATTGTCTGAAGCCAATTTGTGTATTTATTTAAAACAGGACTTACAAGAACCTAAAGAAAGCATCGCCACATACTGAGGAACAGCGCTACAAGTTCTCCGAGTACCTTCTGTCAAGACGCTCCGTCAACTCTGCCAAGGGCGCCACGCTACTTCTGGAAGCCGCTTCAGCACTTGCTGATGATCAGGTAGACAATACCTTTAGATTATTTAAACTAAGATGACTACTAACTTCTGTACTGTATTTTAATCCCTAGTAAAAATGTCTATATTGGATAGATAGTATGAAAAACTTTAAGTAATTCTAGAATGTTTGATGTGACCAAAAATAATTACCAACTTATTTGTTTTACTTAATTCTCAGCCTGCACCAATCAGCATTGCGATCAAGGGCAGGAAGTACATAACATCAGAAGCTGACACCATTGAGTTCTCCATCACAGACCTGATCGGTCGTCCAATCCGTGGTCTCAAGCCTGAAGATGTCGTAGCACAATCTGGCACACGCCTAGCTGATGACGTTGTCGTCCTGTCCAAACAACCACTTACACAGAAAGCTAACGAACCAACAACTTTCGTCCTTAATTTGAATAAGATTAAGGCTCAATATGGTCTGTACAAGATAGCGCTAAGTGCAGGAGCTAAGGCCACCAGTGTGAACATAGCTGTGCTTGGTGAAATTCAAGTGACAAGTGTAGAAGTTGGTATTGGTGATGTAGATGGCACGACTAGCCCTAAGCTCACAACTGTTGCTTTCCCTAACAAGCTGACTGAGAAACTACAAGCGGATCATTTGCAGAAGTAAGTGTAGTTTTGATTATTTGTACGCAAACAACTAACTAGAAAATAAATCTTACTTACGTTTAAAATACAACTAACGGCCTATAGATCGTGCTCTGTAACTCTAGGACTTTTACAAATGGCGAATAAAATTGTGTGAGTTCGAAAGGGCTGGCTAGTGTAACACTTAGAAATAAACAGTATTTTTGTCTAAGAGCCCAATTTCAATAACATTAAAACATAGTCAGACCTGAATTTTGCACCTTAAACTAAGAAAGTATGTATACTAAAATTCTTAATAAAATTACAAGTAAATATAATATTATATTGTCACGTTCAGGGTAACACTAAAGTTCAGCGTACGCGACAAGTGGAACAAGCCAGTGTTGGTACAGCAAGCGTTTGTACGTGTCGGCAGCTCCTCGAGCGATCACGAAACTATCTTCGTCGCTGAACCTGATAATGCCAAGGCTTACAAAGTTGAACTGGTCAGTATAATTTAGTAACTTCGCTCTTAGATGGCGTGCCTTTTGCACGTTTTGTTAGTCAGTGACGGTTTAAAAAGCTAACTGCCTTAAAACATTATTAAATTTGTTTTTTGTATTAGTCTCAATCAAAATCATTTAAGTGACGTGCCTCAGACGCACCCTCTGCCTGGGGTACAAACCTCGGCCTGGACCGGGCCGTCACTGACTAACAAAACGTGCTTTACAATAATTGGTAGTTTGTGCTGCACAGCCAGTTGCAATCACCGATTAATAAAAAATTTTGCTGGTTAGGTGAAGTTAGCTAGAAAATTCCATAGATAAGTAATAGCTTAGTGGTGTTTCTTCTAAGCGTCGCCGTGCTTCGGTGGTCACTTAAAAAAGTCGGTGCCCGCTGTCGTCGAAGGACGCAGTCGATAAGCCTTGTCAAAGATCGATTGGCAGAAGATCTGAAGTATTAACTAGTGTTGTGTATTACCAGAACGTGGGCGCCATCGCGAAGCACCTGAACCACTTGTCCGGCAGCTACTCGCTCACGATGTACCTGGGTGACAGCGCCGTGCACAATCCTATCGCTTGGTCCGTCGGTGAAGTGCTCTTTAACTTCGGCAAAGATGCTAATGCTGTTGGTGAGTTGTAATTTAATTTGAATTTATATAATAGGTAATGTACAAATCCTACTAATATTATAAATGTGAATGTTTGTGAGGATGATGTATAGATGTTTGTTACTCTCTCACGCAAAAACTACTGAACGGATTTGGATGTTATTTGGAATATAGATAGTTTAGGGTGTAGAATAACATTTAGACTAC
Organism: Schrankia costaestrigalis; assembly: GCA_905475405.1. NCBI lineage: Eukaryota > Metazoa > Arthropoda > Insecta > Lepidoptera > Erebidae > Schrankia > Schrankia costaestrigalis. The sequence goes on from FR997827.1 coordinate 2,241,089, forward strand.
CTATATCACGCGGGTGAAGCCGCGGGCATAAGCTAGTGAAAAAAAAATATGACCAAGAGAAAGGAAATGTCATAGAAATATAGTAATAGTCGCATTCCTTCTCTATCCATCCGTCATTATTTCAAGTTTCAAATCTAGTAAGAGGTAAATTACTTCCGTTTATTTCCTGATTTTTTCTCTTACTTGTTATGAAAATATAATGCAAAAGCTCGAAACTTCGATGGTATTTTGGTACTAGTTGCCAAAGCTGTTGTCAAACCTAATAAATGAAGTGTAAATAAATAACATGTGTGTATGGTATAACGCAGGGTCCCCGGTGACGTCATCCCCCAAGTCCCCGCGCGCCCCGCTGCCGCAGATCGCGCACGTGTTCCGCTCCCCGGAGGCGCGTCCCCCGCGCCTGGTCTCCGACGTGTTCGCGTGCGCCTGCGCGGCCCCACTGCTGGTCTTACTCCTACTGTGGGCCAGACTCGGACTCAACCTGTCCAACTTCCCCTTCACACCGAGTGCACTTGTATTCCATTTAGCTTTAGGAGGTGAGTCAATCTGTACTAAATTATTACAATGCCATAAATAAATGTTTGATCGAGAGTGTAGATACTATTTATTACTCCTCCTTTTTAGGAACAAACAATAGTAACATTAAAGAGCACTATTCAGCTCAACACAAAAAGCACTAACTATACCTAAACAAATAATGAACAGTCAAACTAAACATTTAAGTCAAGATAAAATTAATAACGATTTATTGTAAAAGCGTTACCATTGTCGGTACACGTTCAGACATAAAAAAAAATTGTATCCCAACAAACATCTTGTATTTATTTTCTTTATAACACATTTTATAAGAACGTAAAACTCAAGCGTCGATATTTAGCCGAAGGAGTGAAATAAATTTTTAAGACCATTAATTTTCTTTATTTCTGAAATGTTATCGCGCTTTCCATTAAGTTCGATAAGGTTATATTACTGACTCTTTTATAAAAAAAACAATGTTTCCTTTCTCTGGCTACTACAAAGTCTAAATAATAATTGTTATTCCACAGGTTCCCTAGCCCTATACGGCGTGTTGTGGCTCCAGCTGACTATGTTTGACACCATGCGTTACTTGCTGCCGCTCGCAGCACTCACGTTCTTGTCTGGTCACAGGCTGCTCAGACGTCTCGTACAAGACAAGACACACTCGCGTTAATGTATTACGCACACTTTATTATTAATTATGTATACCATTTTAACTAGTTATTCACTTACTTTTCATTAGAGTTATTATCGAGAATAAGTAGTTTAAGCGTGTCTTTTTATAAATATGTGACGTCATAACTAACCTAAACCACTATTGTCAACAGGGCAGTTTAAACACTTATCGACAATTACAGTGAAGTACAGGTGCCGTCACAGCTAGCCTTCCATTTCAAACTTGCTGTCGCCCTTGTCTTTGCCTGCATAAATATTTGTTACATATATTTATGTAACAACAAGAAGGGCATCCAATTCTAATTGTTCAAGCCGATAAAGCGCTAAAATATTTAGCCTTTATAATATTACAAGAATGTAGTTCGCTAGATATTTTACCAATCAGCAGCTATTTAAGTAACATTATGAATATTTGCTTACCCTTGTACATCAATTTTATTGTGTGCATAAATTATATAAATAAATAAATATTCCCCACACCACATTATAATTTAAATAATACGTAAAATAATATTAAAATGCAAAGTAAGTGAATAAAATAGTTAATAAAGTTATGCACAAGGTATCTTTACCTACAAAAAATAACACAAAACAAGCAGTCTAATCATTTATCTCAAAAAAAACCGTCATAAAAGTTAAGCAGATTTGTTCTATTATTTCTTGTAGATTATTATTTATAACTTTGTTAATGCAATTAATTGTATATTACCTATGTCAATGATTGTCTGCTACAGCATTTAGTTTTAAGATCTCAGCTGCAATGTGCAATGAGACACGGTCTTGTATGGTTGGTTCACTTGTGATTTGTATCAGTTACGTTCCTGTTACTTAGGGACTGTACGATGTGTGTGAGGGTAGATCTAGTAACTTGTTTAAACCAGTTCCTGAGTAGCAAAAACATTTGTGTAATATAATTTTAATAAAAATGATGTGAAACGTTATATTTTTGTTTTTTCTTTTTGCGTATCCCTGTGCCTTTTTAAATAAACAGACTATTAACTTCCAATTTACTTAAAACTGTGATTTCTAACAGAGATCAACAGCATAAACTCTTGAAATTTGCGAGCATGACATTCATTAACCTATTAGGATGAAAAAGTTTATTAATCAGGAAAAATATTGTAAGACGTACATAACGTAGACTTGCCACGTTTTACAATCATTATTACAATATTATTTTTTTTTTTTTTTTTTTTAGTTACAAACACAAATAGGTACCTACTCAATATCAAAACATCGTTCACGCGAATTCATCAGATAGTTCATTTCTGTAGGTACATGTAATGTACGTCACGTTAAGTAAGTATAACACATTGCATTGTGGAGGTCGTTTAGTTAATGGAAAGATTCCTTTTGTTGATTGGTGCTAAACCACAGAGACGCCTTTTTAAAATGATAAAGGTCACTGGATATAGGATAAAGGTCACTGGATAGAGAATGAAAAGTTACAATGGATAGCTAATGACCTATAAAATAAAACTTGTAAACTGTATTTACTTACAAAATTTATTTCAAAAATTTTTACATTTAACCTTACATGAATATTGTAATAATAAGCAGAGAAATCTACTTTCCATAACGAAAGTACGGTCAATCAAATATCATCATTACCTATCACAGAAATCATCATCATACAATGATTACATTTTACTAAAAATATATTAATATCTAAGAAATTAGTCTATTCTTAATTACATATAGGTTTCAAAATTAATTAAACATTTAAAATAATTAATTGTACACAATTATCAAAGAGTTAAAAAGTATTTATTGTCAAAACACTGTTCAAGTTAAAAGTAAATTAAACATTACCAGTTCCACTGGTATTAATCAAAATGTAATTTATTTAAATGCGGAGAGTCACTGTCAGTAGGAAGTAATACTGTTTATTTAATATACTATTACTATTATCTTATATCTAGTCTTATAGAAACGTTAAAATTCAGCATCCAAAGTAAACACATTGTCCATCTGGTTAGCCATGACTCCCCATTTCTGGTACTCGCCAACTTTCTTCTCAAAGAAGTTTGTCTTGCCTTCGAGAGAGATGAGATTCATGAAGTCGAATGGGTTCTTTGTGTTATAATGCTGCGTAAAAATAAAAAATAAAATTAGTTACTAAATAATTAATACGTAAGTTGAGTGTAGGTGCGCAGGCGGTCGTTTTTTTTTTTAAATATTATTATCCTATTTATATTGGTCTTATTCATACCATACCAAGTTGCTTAAATAAGTTAGTATAGGGTTTAGTATGTATTAAGTTTTCCTGCCGCAATGACGATATTTTGCAGAGCCAGTCAAATCGACTTTTATAGATGGTAACAATGTTATCTTAATTTATCTTCACACAAGATTTTAAGGCTTGTTAAAAAGTAAGCGTAGGTAATGAACATTTAAAACGCGTGCTTACCTTTTCTCCTATTAGTTCAAGAAGCAATCTATCGGCGACGAACTCAATGTACTCCGACATGAGGTCACAGTTCATGCCGAGGAGTCGAACAGGCAGTGCATCTGTGAGGAACTCCTGCTCGATGACCACAGCATCCTTGATGATCTGCAGCACTCGCTCTGTGCTAGGCTTCTGTACTAAGTGCTTGAACATCAGGCACGCGAAGTCACAATGTAGACCCTGTACAAAGTAAAACATTACTAATTGTTGTGCTTTTAACTACAATATGCTTAAATTGAGGTGGCTGGCTTAAAGAAAATGCAACTGATGGTGCAGATATTATTTTTGGAAATTAAAGGCGGTTTTTTTTTAGTTTCTGTACATACGGGAATGTATCTGAAAGCCAAATTAAGGATGGCCAAGTTAGATTGCATGAGCTGTACATCTCTTTAGGTAGAGTTTGGCTAGATTAAACTAGACAAAAATGTTATAATAAAAATTCTACATATGTATTTATGTAAAAAGTTCATGTTGATAAGTTTATCAAAAGATTTTGACCTGTTATTAGCACACAAAAAGCACAAGTGTAAATAATGGGAGTGTTATTCTAACCCACTTAGATAACGCTAGTTTCCAGTAGATAAGGATAATGTTACCTACCCATAATATATAGGACTAGAAGAGCTCAAATTAATTTACCTCATCTCTAGATATAAGTTCATTGCTGAATGTGAGACCAGGCATCAGTCCCCGCTTCTTTAGCCAGAATATAGAGGCAAAACTGCCCGAGAAGAATATGCCCTCAACTGCAGCGAAAGCAATGATCCTTTCTCCAAATGTTGCAGTTTTACTAGCGATCCATTCTAGTGCCCAATCAGCCTTCTTTTTAACACATGGTAAAGTTTCAATTGCATTAAACAGGAATTCTCTAGAAAATAAATAATAATGTTTATTTTTTTTTCTTGGAAGTTGTGCATATCAGATACAAACAAACAATGAAAAGGTTGTTTGACTTACACAATTTGTTTTAGAAAACATCAAGAGTTTCATAATAAACAAAATTATGGAATTTCAGCTGGTACAGTCACGAGCAATAATATGTACACATTTTCAAATTTTCTAAACTATCTGCACGTTTATCTAGACATTACAATATCAAAATGAATTCGTAATTTAGAAGAGGTTCCGTACAGTTTTGAATTAATCTTCGAATTTTCAATTTTGGATTGGCAGAACTTTAGATAACTGGTTTACAAAATGCGAAAATGTGTACATATTATTGCTCGTGACTGTACATGTGAGAGTGATTATTTAAGAATAAAAGGTTATGAGATTTCTATTTAAAAACATGTTTATTTTATACTACAATGAGTTTGTCTGAAAATTTAAAGTTTATGAATGAAGTTCTCTGAAAAAAGCAGTTTCCTGAAATCTTCTTGTAAAGAAATATATGAGTTTCCCTTACCTTTCTTGCGGTTCTTTGACATAAGTATCAATGAGCAATGAATACATTTCAGAATGCACATTCTCCATAGCAATCTGGAAGCCATAGAAGAATCTTGCTTCTGTGACCTGCACTTCCTGTGAGAACCTTTCTACTAAATTCTCATTGACTATACCATCAGAAGCTGCGAAGAATGCCAACACATGCTTGATAAAGTGCCTCTCACTGTCTTTAAGATTCTCCCAATCTATAAGATCCTGTTAAAAAAGAAAATACCTTTAGAACACTGCAAATTTTGAGCTTGTTTAAGAAAAATAGCTGTAATACTAATCTGGTAGAAGTTTGTTACCAAAATCTTCAAAAATAATAGTAAAACCCTGTGCAGTATAAGTTTATTAAACAAGGTATTGAAAAGAATTGTTAAATAACTATTTGTTAAATATGTAAAAATTCATAATTTATGAAATTAAGGGACAATATTGTGTTACATTAGTTTATTATACTTTCAAGTTAATAGTAAATGTTAATTCTAACTTATACTAAGAATGTAATCAGTAACTATCACTGTGACTAAGATCCAACAACATGTCAGAACATGTCTGAACTTGTCTCCAATGAAGGAATCATTCAAAGAGGTTGGCTACAATTTTAAACTTCTAGAACACACAAAGTAACAGGTGACTTCATGTGATATTTTATATGTATACCTTGGAGAGATCCACCTCCTCAACTGTCCAGAAGGAAGCCTCTGCCTTCTTGTACATCTCCCAAATGTCAGGATACTTTATCGGGAATACAACAAATCGTCCTGGGTTGTCTCTCAGGAGAGGTTCCAATTGTGGGTCAAATTTAACAACTTCACGATTATTTTCATTGGATTTTTCAACTTCCATTGTTGTGACGTGCTCATTGGCATTGCGAGCCGATAAAACAGTATTTTTCACTGGAGACTGCAAAAGTATTTTAACATACCATAACATTGCACTAATTAACATAGAAATCAATAATTTAATACCGTAAAGTGGAACTAAGTGGAGCTTTTGTTTCAAGAATTTATTTTTTGATAAGATTACAAATCAACAGCTACTATTTATCTACAAGAACCATAATATTTTAAATACTTAGTTCTTACCATTTTCTGTAAATAGTTATTGTACTAATTTTTCTTAACTAATCTATGAATAAATAAATAGATACTTATTCAATTATAAACATCCAACAAAGAACAAGTTTCACAACAATCGTGGTGTTTTTTTAATCATCAAAATATAAATAATAGATAATCTATTCTATGAAACTACTAATTTAATAGGTGCCTGTACACCATGACCACATAAAACTATTTGAATAAATTAATAAAATAAATCAAATATCAAACCTTCAGCTGTACACTATTAAATTCCTTTAAAATATTTTCTTTATCTTCTACAGGTGCCATTATATTGAAAGTATCTAAAACAACAACAAACAAATAAAAATTATATAGTTTGATCGGGTATACTCAGTAACTTTAAAAAATCCTATTTTTTTTTTTAATCTAGCTATATTCAGCTACTATATAGCTATAAATGTTACTTACATCGCGATCCTTCTATTTTCAATAACAAATAACAATCACTATAAATTGCAATTCACAATAATAATAAACTCAGTCAATTTACAAGACGTACTACGTATCTACTCACTACTGGCGAGAAAGCAGCTGCAGCTCGCTGTAGCTTCTTCCCTCCAATTTGTTTTGAATGACTGTTCCGTAGCGTACACTAAGCTTAGCTTAGTAAATATTTGTTTCCTATTTAGCTTTGTATATTTTATATAAAAATTCTAGAAGAGAATATTTACACTAATATGTATTTTTATTTATCAGAAATAACTAAAACAAAAGATTATATTATAGAAGTAATCTTTAGATCATAATATAATTGAATGACTTTTGTTAAGTTCAACATAGACATCGAACTACTCCAAACATCTGTTTATTGTTGACGCTTTGAAAGGTCAATGTCCAGTACGAAAAGCGTGTGAAAAAAGGCGCCAATCATTTTAAAACCGTGCAATTAGCCCTAACTAAATTAAAATGTAATTTTTATTTGCAGGGAATTGATAATTTCTAAATATATTTCAGTGGTAATTTTAATTATAAGCTGAACATACATAGAAAATACACTGTATTATTTACCCGCCGAAATTAATTACTGTAACGCTTTTCTTCCATTGGCACATAAGCTGACCAATGAAAGGGCACGTCCGACTGTCTAAAATGTAGTAGAACTTAAGTTCAAGGAAACTTTAAATTTTAGCGAACATTTTAATCTAAATTAATTTTTGGCTTTGGCCTGCGTTTGGTAAAATATAAGTATGGTTAAAGTTTTATTTTAAGTTACAGGTACAGCGGAAAGGTTAGTTGAAAAGTTGCAGAAGATCCAGTAGAAAGTTACATTGTTATTTATTCCATTTTACATTCAAATTACTTTATTTCATATAATAATATGTAATTTATCCTAGATTGTTTGAAATCAACGTTTACAATTAATTTACTTAAAATTGAAGCAGTTAAAATTATAGATCGATAGAGACAAACGCCACAGCACTAAAAAAACCGCGTAGTATTGTAATCCTTGCATTAATAGTTACTACATTTAACTATTAAATCGGTTGTTTGTTATACAAAAATGTTGTTTATAATACACTAGTTGACCCGTGCCCACTTCGTTGTGCTGCGAAATAAATTGCGTCCCTTTTTTAAACATTATTTCAGTACTGCTCCACTCCTATTAGTCATAGCGTGATATTATATAGCCTATGACACTCCCGGATAAATTATCTATTCTACACAGACAGAATTTTTAAAATCCGTTCAGTAGACCTACATATTACCTGCTACAAACGTCACAAAACTCACAAACACAAACTTTTTCTCTTTATAATATTAGTACCTATAGATATTTTATAATAAACAAACACTTTGCACTAGACGTTCATTCGCGTAAGAGAATATTGAAATTAATTCGGCGGGAAACAAATGAAAAGACCCAATCTACAATACAAGTGACGAGCATTATATCGAGGAAATCCCCTGGCTAGCGTTAGTTATGCGCGAACGGGGAATTAAATTTTGGGGGAATCCCTAATCGATTGAGACATTGTTTTTTTCTAAATATTATTTACTTACTAGCAGTGAACGCGACTTCGTCCACGATTTAATTGGAAAATAATAAAATAATTTGTTTAATTCATACAAAGTTATCATCATCATCATATCAACCAATCGACGCTGAACATAGGCCTTCTCCACCTTGTGCGGTTCTGTGCCTCCCTCATCCATCGACTTCCAGCTATCCACACCAGCGCTTTCCAGTACGCGGTCGCCATTCCAGAATCTTTCTACCCAAACAGCTGTCGGTTCTCCGCGCCACCTTGTGCGGTTCTGCGCTTTCCAATACGCGCACATAGGTCAGGCTACAATTTTTTTTGTCATAGCGTGATGTTATATAGCCTATAGCCTTCCTCGATCAATGGTCTATCCAAAACTGAAAACTAAATTCAATTCGAAGAAGTAGTTCCTGAGATTAGCGCGTTCAAACAAACAAACAAACTCTTCAGCTTTATATAATAGTATAGATAGTATAGATTATGCTTGCGGTACGATATTATAGTTACATATAGATCATTTATTAATGGTAGTTAATGGAGACCATTAACTACCATTAATGCCACAGATTTACGATTTAAAAAAAATAGAAAGAACTAAACATAGTGTTCGCCAGGCCCGCCCGGCCCTACGGAATTCGGTAACGAGACTTAAACCAATCTAATCTAATGTACTCATTAACCCAAACCTATGTACTTACATCGTTTATTATTATTTAATTCTGTTCTTACATTCTCCATACAGATTTCCTACAAACGAACTTTACGAATTAAGCAACCTTCTTACCATTAGACAACTCTACATCTTACACACTGTATTAAAATTGCATAAATCATTAATTTATAACACAGATAACTTGAGAAGAACACGAAAACATAATGTAGCTCCAGTTAATCAGGTAAAAAGCGCTTTCGCGAGTAGACAATTTGAAAGAAGATCGGCACAACTGTATAATAAAATAAACAAGCAAATAAACATACATCACTTAAACTACTATGAATGTAAAAAAACACTGGTGGCCTGGTTGAAAGGTAAAAGTTACGAGGAGACTGAGGCTCTCTTGACAACCATGAGCTAAATCAGAAAAACCCACCATCTAACACTGTATCAAGTAGCAGTTACTGTTATTCTGATTCCTTAATATAACTATATCATGCACACACACACACTACACAAACACATGCTCACACTCTCACACACTTTTCAACCGACTTCAAAAAGGAGGAGGTTCTCAATTCGGTTGTATTTTTTTTTATTAATACATTCACTTTGAATATTTTGTTCTAGGTTAAATACACACATCAAAAAAGTCTAAGCAACATGCATGATATTACAAATTTACCATTTATATTAATTTATTTTACCATTTATTTTAATTATAACGTTGTATTTTATTTTTAAAATAATATTTTTAGGGTTCTATGATGTAAAAATAACAGCTGTTTTCTTTATAAGTTCTTTTAATAACAGAAATTAACAATATTAGAATATACAGGTACATAAGAAACTAAACTTTTTTTTTACAAATTGAAATTTCTTAAGAAAATGAATTTATTGTGAAAGAATAGGACAATTTAATACAAAGTATGGCCTCCTCTGCTATTCAGAACTTGTCGGCAACGATTATTCATTGAATTAATGAGACTGTTTATGTCATCTTGCGGTATTCGCTCCCAATGGAATTGTAGCAAATCCTTCAGCTGTTGGGTTGTTGTCACTCCGTCCAAGTCCTTCAAAACACGTCTCTGGAGCATGTCCCATGCGTGCTCGATGGGGTTGAGGTCTGGCGATTGTGCAGGCCAGGGCAATACCTGGATGTTCTCCGTTGCCAAGTATTCACTGGTTCGCCGAGCTGTATGTGAACGCGCATTGTCATGCATTAACGTAAAATCGGAGCCAAAGGTTTGTGCAAATGGATGGACATAAGGTCTGAGAATATCCTCAACGTAATTTTCAGCGTTCATGTTTCCATTTACAAAAACGAGCTCAGTTCGCCTGTTCTTCATAATACCCGCCCATACCATAACTGTTGAGCCGCTGTATGGATGAACTTCCTGAACGCACCTGAGTCTTTCAGTATTTCCGGGTCGACGGTACACTCGCACCCTTCTTGTATCAGGCCTAAACCCGAATCGCGACTCATCGGAAAACATAATTTTATCCCATTGTTCCTGGGTCCATGTTATGCGTTCTCTACACCATTCATTTCGACGAGCGCGATTCCCGTGACGTATCGGTGGGCACCTGATAGGGCGTCGAGCTCGTAGGCCGTACTCATGCAGTCGATTTCGCACAGTTTGGGGACTTACATCAACACCACTTGAATTTTGTAGCCTCAAACTTATCTCTCGAGCGGTTAACATCGGCTGGCGTCTTGCCACAGAACATTAAAATACATTAGAAAGGCGAAGAAGGCGGGGCTCGCGCGTTTCAACTGTGAGCAAACGCTCATAGTTTGTTTCGAAAGCGACGCATCCCCGCGTAGTCGTCCGCGGACTTTCATGGAGTGCGTATCAGCGTGAAAAAGTTTAGAAAGCGTCAAAAAATGCCGAGTTGTGCTATTATTACTTGCAAAGCAAGAAGCCAAGTGTCAAGTGTGACAAAAGAAGGAATTTCATTCCACCGGTGAGTCTATTTCTTGATTTTATGACAATATTTACGAAAAATTGATTTTGGCAATAGAAATCATAATATTGCATTGTTTTTATTCATTGCCGGCATTGTTTGCTATGCAACCTTAGTTTCGCCTATTCTAAAATCAATGCATAACGCCACGCGCGCTTTCCACTGATACATCCGACCGCAGTGATGTACCTCAACAGCGCTCTTTATCGATAAATTTTATTCATTAGATTTTTCTGATTATAATTTATTTATGGAACTGATTTTTAGACATGAATTGTTATTGTTGGTTTAAATAACATTTAGTATTGTTATTTTTATTTTCAATTGTTTTAAAGTAATCATTTTATAATGATGTCACGAAATAAATCTTAAATCGTTTTGAAATTAATCTGCATTGTACGATAGACCTACGTGGGAATTGCACTTACGACCTCGTGCACGGCACCCGGCACCCCGCCACAGAGGCGGCTTTTTACGGTAATTTAACTGTTTACGTTTTTGATTATTCTTTATGGATAATATTATGGCATATTATATTATGGCTAATAGCCAGATTTTATGTTGTACTGATGTTATGTTTTTTAGGTTTCCTAAAGCGCCTGATGTAAAGGAAAAATGGATTAATATAACTGGCAGAGAAGATTGGTTTCCTACAAAGACAAGCACCATTTGCTCGAAACATTTTAACGAAGATGATTACGACATAAAAAAGTCCGGAAATAGATATTTAAAAGCAGGTGCAATACCAAGTAAAAATATTGTATGCATACAGTCTTTTGTAAGTAATGTATTTCATCTACTCTCAAATTCTCAATTAATAAAGTTCTGGTTATGAATTAGACGTGAGTTCACATTACAAACTAATATATTTTATCCGTGTTGAATCAAAATAATATTAAGTACATTTGTATTCAAATTGTAATATAATTGTGTGTTTTAGTCTAAAGTGACATCAAGCCCATCTACGTCGAATGTAAAAAGTTCTACAGAAACACCAAGAAAACGTAACTCAAATATAATGCCATGTGACTCAAATAATAAGCGAAGAAAAGTACTGGTAACTGTTATCTTATTTCAATATCAACAGTATCTAATTTGCATTTAAGTTCAAAAATTATGTATGTTATGATTTTTTCAGTTGAACGAACCACTGTGCCTTCAAACCGACCCCAGTCTAAAGGATACACCACGGAAACGAAAACTGAAACAAATAATTACAACAAAAGAAGGTGTTATAAAGCAACAAAAAAAACAGATTAAAAAAATATTAGCGCAAAACCGAAGGCTAAAAAAGAAAATTTATAAAGTACAGTCACTCGTTTTATTACTAAGTACTTACTCTTTATTTTTGTTCGAGTGTATATAATTGACGTAACCTCCTCCTTTTTGAAGTCGGTTAAAACGGTCTTGACTTTTCCATACGAAAATAGATTATTATTAATTTAGTTTCAGATCTACTATTTAAGGAGTTATTTTATTTATAATAAACTGTATATTATGATTAAATAAAAAATATCATTGAAATAAGCATTAGACTGATTTCAGATACAATAAATAAATAACTGCAAATTATGAACCTTCTATAATATAATTATCGATACAATTTTATCGTTTGTCAATCACTAGCGTAAATGTAAAATAAATTGCTTTTGCACAGCACATATACGTAAGTAAGGTTACGTCTGTGTGAGTGAGCTGTGTGACCAAACATAGCGCTTCGTTTGACGTTGTGCGTGTGTGCGTGACACTCTATTTACTTTCGTTGCTTACGTAGTTGTAGAAATAGTGGGGGCTTAGTGGCTACAGCGGATCCGATGCAAACTGCGCTTGATAACCTTTCTATGTATTTTAATGTTCTGTGCGTCTTGCAGTCAGTTGTATGTACCGGTCTTGCCGAGTGGTTGTACTCCTTTTACGGCCTGGATGCTGTTCAGCGGGTTCCCCTGTATTATTGTAGCGCTGCCAAAGACGACAAATAACACTTCTATGAATACCAAAATGTCGAGATACCTGAGATTGATTACTTCCCGCTTGCAACATCCCTACAGCTCTTTGCATTTCATCTGCCGTCAAATGACGTCGCTCCATGACGTAAAGAATATCTAACAATTCAATTTTGTCGCCAACTGTATTTAAATGGTTGGTAAAATTATAAAATCAAGACTAAAACGTAGCAATTAACATGCACTCAAATTCAAACAAATTCGCAGTCATTTGAATTTTATGAAAAAAAACAAAACATAATCGAAATTTTTTTTTTACAACCAGCCAGTAGGTATGTCATCAATAACAAAAAAGTTTACTTACCTATACACTTTGAGTGAGTAAATAATTAGAAATTAATTAATATAAAATGGTAAATTTGTAATATCATGCATGTTGCTTAGACTTTTTTGATGTGTGTAGTTGTAAGTTATAAGTGTTTTCTTTTCTTTTATTGTTATTACTTGCAACAAATTGTATAGTTACTTAGGTGCATTAAACGATACCTTTGTTATGGAAGAGGGAGGTGTCCTAACACAGGTATTCTAATACTTAAAAGGATACTTGCATCACATGTAAAACTATGTACAACTTGTTAATGAAATAAATCATTTTTTTTTTTGTTCTATTTCCTGTCCCATGTATCATATTATATGATGATACATACCCATTGTTTTACTATTGTGTCTACAGGCGGGACAGGCAACCTGTTAATAATTTAATTAATTTCTGCATGCCTCAGATTGGTCAAATATGGCATATGGAACTGTAATTTTTTGTTTTTTAAACATTACTGCTCCACTCCCATTAGTAATAGCGTGATACTATATTATATCCTATGACACTCTCTCCTAGGACTATTCAACACAGAATTTTTAAAATCGGTTCAGTAGATTTATGAACATTTTATTGTGTCCTCAATCTCCGTAATGACAGGCGGTGTCGACGTCCAACAGGAGCTCCTATATATTCGTGGGACAGCTGCCCGTGAGTGGACAGTTCGTCGAAGACTTAAGGAAGTGAACTTGAGGACCTGTGTCGTTGTGATTAGGTACCTTCATTACATAGCTGCTACATCACGGGTTCAGTTCCTGCTCAATGAAAATCTTTGTATTGAGCAGGAATCGAACTTAAGTTATAATAAGAATGAGAAGGTTTATAATGCAGGTAATTATAAACAAGAGATTAATTTATATTTACAACTTTATTAAACACTTAACATAATCTATCACAGACTTATCTATAAAGTAAATGAATGATGATAATATAAAAAACCATTTGGCATAAATAATGACATGTACATACATACTCTTGCTTTGTTCCACAGGGTTAAGCAGAGATGTGTATAGATATGCATAAATAGATGAAGCAAAGAAAGTTTGTATACATAGAAAACTTCTATTATAGTCAATTAATTGTTTCATGAAATTTCTGATTATTTATTACTACAGTAAATTGTTAATATAAAATCTCATTTTGAATCTAGCTAAGTTTGCATGAATTAATGTCATAAAAATATTTAAGCACTATAAAAATGCTTAAGTCATAATCAATGCTAGGTGCACTATTCGGATAAATATAATAATAAAGGCTGGAATCACCAGTAAGTAACAGTTATGTTACATTTGAAGTAAAAAATTTAAATATTGTCAAATTTACACATGTATACTTGTCATTTAGAACCATATTGCTCCATCTTCTTATCACTGGGTAACGAATACTGATGAATGAATTACATCTTATAATATCTTAGAATTCAGCATCTAATGTAAAAACATTGTCCATCTGGTTTCCCATTACACCACATTTCTGATACTCAGCAACTTTCTTCTCAAAGAAGTTTGTCTTACCTTCCAGTGATATGAGATTCATGAAATCAAATGGATTTTTGGTGTTGTAGTGCTGCAAACAAAAGATATATTAATTAACTGTAAAACTCTCATGATTATTCTTATTCCATACACAGGTATTTACACAAATATTGTGGTAAATACATGGTTTTTTATGTTAAGTAGCCAGGTTATGCTAGCCATAGTCACAATCTGACTCATGATAAAAATAAATACAAATTAAGCAACAATTACATACCCTTTGTCCAAGCAGCTCAAATAGCAGTCTGTCGGCTACAAATTCAATGTATTGTGACATAAGTTCACAGTTCATCCCAAGGAGACGGACTGGGAGAGCATCTGTTAGGAATTCTTGTTCAATGACCACTGCATCCTTGATTATCTGCAGCACTCGTTCTGCACTTGGCTTTTGCACTAAGTGCTTGAACATCAGGCATGCAAAATCACAATGTAAACCCTGAAAATAAATAAATTGATTTTGATTTAAAGTTACATCAGGTTGGATTATTAGTAATTTTCATGATGGATCTAAAAAGATGTCAAGAAAGGGTTGAAGAAAAGGGAAATATATTGTTATTTCAATAAATAGTCATAATTAAGAAAATAGAAAAATGTTACAAAATGATAGTAATGTTTTAAAATACTAACCTCATCTCTAGAAATAAGTTCATTACTAAATGTCAAGCCAGGCATAAGTCCTCTCTTCTTCAGCCAGAATATAGAGGCAAAACTTCCAGAAAAGAAGATGCCTTCAACAGCAGCAAAAGCTACAATGCGTTCCCCAAATGTAGCAGTCTTGCTTCCAATCCATGCAAGTGCCCAGTCAGCCTTTTTCTTTACACATGGCAGAGTTTCAATAGCATTGAATAGAAAATCTCTAGAGGGCAATTAATAAACAATTTTTTTAATATGTAAGGAATACTTACAGCTACCATTTAAAATATCATTCAACATAGCTACACATGACAAGTTACAAGAGAATAAGTGGGTTGTAGTTTATTGTCTAAATAGATATTTTACAGTATTAATTTTTGTTTTATTTACCTCTCTTGTGGATCCCTCACATAAGTGTCAATAAGCATAGAGTACATTTCAGAATGAACATTCTCTATTGCAATCTGGAAACCATAGAAGCACCTTGCCTCAGTGACCTGGACTTCTTGTGAAAACCTCTCAACCAAGTTCTCATTGACAATACCATCAGAGGCAGCAAAGAATGCCAATACATGTTTGATAAAGTGCTTTTCACTGTCTTTAAGTGTCTCCCAGTCAAATAAGTCCTGTGTAAAAGAAACACTAAGTATTATGCTAAATAATAATTAAAATAATATGTAGGTCAATAAATGAAATTGTAATTAAAACACCTACTTCAACAAAGCTGAATATATGAATAATAGGTACACTGTATTTATTGATAATATTTACCTTAGATAAGTCTACTTCTTCCACTGTCCAGAAAGAAGCTTCAGCTTTTTTATACATGTCCCATATATCAGGGTACTGTATAGGAAATATTACAAAACGTCGGGGATTGTCTCTCAGCAAAGGTTCTAGTTGAGGATCAAACTCTATTAAATCTTTTGTTTTGTCATTTTCCACGTCCATGGGTTTTTCAGGTACATTTTCGTCCCGTGTACTTAAAACATTATTTTTAACTGGTGACTAGAGAGAAAGAGAGTAATTACGTATTAAACTATTATTTACGTAGCAAAATAATAATTATAATTTAATAGTTTAGGTAAAAAGCAATGTTCGTACTAACCTTAATGTGCACATTGCTCAAATCACCCAGCACATTTTCTTTATCAACAATAGGAGCCATAATATATTTGGTAAGCTCTTATTTGTACAAAACGTAAAACACTTTTAAGTTTAATTCATAAACACAAAACTGAAAATGAAACTGCAGCTGCGTAAAATTTGTACAACTTCTAATCATTCAAATTGTTTCCTCCCTCCTATTATAACTTGTCCGGTTGTAAAGTGGAATATAGGGTATTCAGTGAAATGATAGACAAATATTTGATTTTGTTGATTAAAGGTAGGTTGAGTAAAATTATATCAATAAATAATAAAAAGAAAATAAATATGCAATAGTACAACACAATAACAACTACACTTCTTTGCTTAAACTTTTTTTAAATTCTATGTATTTGGATAACACTAAATTTAAGTGGCGCTACGGAACAATTTGACATTTATATGGGTTTCCGTAATTTCTGAGTCAACACTAAATGCCACGGTCGGAATGGCGGTAATTATATTTTTAGTAACTATAATAATTTTATAGCATGTCAGTATAAATCAAACGGCTTATTTACTGCTAAAACACTACAGTTTTTATGTGGTCTTTTTCAATAAAATACTAAGAGAGACAAAAATAAGAGAATTAATTTCCCGCCACAAATTATAATCTTTCATTGGACAACAGAATTAACCAATCATCAAATTGATGAATACTCTGATAACTTGTCTATGTTTCGTTTCACTTCTTCTGAAATTCAAACTAAACTAATTAGTCTATACTAATATATTATGTACAGAATAGATTACACATTACGAAATAAATACATAATAATTAAAACGCTGCCTGGTTCGAAACGAAACTTAACCAAAGAAAAAAATACAAGGCACGGCAATTCGTAGCCTGAATAAATTGTAATGGTATGTATTTCTAAGGGCAATGATTTTATATAAAAAAAATAGATTAGATTATATTGTCATGATCATAAATCAACACAAAACATGTTCTACTACGGCAAGGTAAAGCATAATCAATCATCGTGGTTGCTATGGCGATGGTGTACCTACATAGTAACGTAACAAAAATATTTTTAACAAAATTAATAAGGAAGAAGGTTCTACGCTCTCAGATTATGGTTCATTGCCTATTTTTAAACAAATTAGATAACTACCGTAAAGTAGGGCTATTTGGAATTACGGGAATATTTGAAATTTAGCGAAATAAAAGAATTGAGCATGGATTTTCTTTTACCAGGAAGAGTTATTCGATCTTGTTCCTCCGTCCCCTTTTCATAACAGGACCACTCTTGCCGGTTTGCGGTGTCATACTCAGACGGTCTGTCGGATATCGGCTCGCACCAAAGGGTTCGGGAATTCCTTCCTATGCCGAACCATTAAGTTGTGGAACCAACTTCCGGCTCACGTATTTCCTTCATTGTAGTATGATATTGGGTCCTTCAAACGCAGTGTGAAGAAGCATTTGGCCAAGCCAGCAAGATGATGACGACGGATTGAAGTTATTTTTAGACTATCCTTTGGCTTCATTTGTGGACTGTACTCGCGCTTTCCATCAGGTTCGATATAGTCATGTTACTGTGTTTTGTATAAAAAAAGAGAAACAAATTAATAGAATTTACCGCCTGGGAATACAACAACATTTAGACCTAATTCGCACGAGCGCTTTTTTACCGCGCGTTAACATGTTCACACGCCAGCGCTTTTAACACGCGACGCTTCTTATCGCTTAGTGTTCTATTTACAATACCTGGTGTTGGGCGTTAAAGCTCAGTATTGTGGTTAAAGGGTACAGAACATATGAAAGTTCGTGTTATTATTCACACAAGCGTTAAAAAAAGCGCCGGCAGCGGTGCGATGCGTTCAGCTGTGTACTTGTGTAACCAACTAGTGGTTGAGGCGTCCGGGTACTTCCCCTCTAGAATATCTAAGATACGTAGCCCTAGGCATGCTCTTGAAGAGCCGGATGATAGGATCACGATCTCTCAACGTAGAGCTCACACGGGTCGCGAAGCCACAACAACACGCCCGCGGTTCCGTACTCGCTGTCGACGCCGGAATACGCGCCGCGTTCGCTCCTAGAGGGCGTGCCTTCCACACGTCCTATAAGTCAGTGACGGTTCAGGCCGAGCTTCGTGCCCCAAAGGGGGTGCCCCTGAGGCACGTCACTTAAATGTATTTGGTTGAGGGCCATCCGCCCCACCACAGCCCGTGTAAAGTAGTAACTGTCGTCAGAGACGTCTCCGACGTTTCGGCCGACTTGCAAGAGCCGACGCCGAGGGACTGGTGTCAGCGGAGCGTCGTCGTATATATTTCGACTTGGTGTCGAAATACCTACAATACGGCAATAAATACTCAAAATGCCAACCAAGTGAGGGTAGATTCCATTCCCCGTACTTCACAAGGACGACGCTACGCTGACACCAGTCACTCCGCGACACGGCCATTGCAAGTCGGCCGAAACGTCGGAGAAAAACCTAGGTATTTATCCTATTATTATCTAGGCTAAGTAATATATACCGCGAGTAAGACCCGTGTAAAACAGTAATATGTATATGTCGCAGGGAAATGAGGAAAATCAAGGATTTCACAAAATCCTTAGGGATATGACGAAATCCTGTTTGTACAAGAAAAGAATTGCTCATATTTTTGTTTGTAGATAAAAAAACACAAGGATTCCAACTTCTATAGGTTAGGTTAGGTTAGAACTGTGACCACAATGCAAAGCATTTTCGTCTTTTACGGGGATTTCGTGATATCCCTAGTGAATTCGTGAAATCCCTGGTTTCCTCATTTCCCTGCGACATATACAAATCGCGATAGTTTAAAATCTATTATCTGTATCTATACTAATATATAAAGCTGAAGAGTTTGTTTGTTTTGCAAACAAACAAACAAACTCTTCAGCTTTATATAATAGTATAGATTATAAAGAGTTCAGGTTTATTTATAGCATTTATTTCTAACGATTTTTTGTAATCTGTTTTATTTGTGGTAATCGTAATGACTTGAGGGTCCATCACTATGTAAAGAACTATGGTAACTGAAAAAAATATGGTTCTGTCCATGAAATACAATATTATGTGTTTGAAAAATGAGCGGAAGTATTTCATAACTTTATAGGCGTGAGCTGTCAAAAAGATAATAAACGAATGGACAGAGTATAGGCCGTCTTGAGGTGGTTGCTACTTGCTACTGGCTGCGGAGATGTTAGGTTACGAGCTAAATGGCGGGGAGCGATGAGAGGGGGTGTGTTTTTGGTCATGTACTTGCGCGAACTTCTTTAATAGTTAACTAAGCTACCTTTAGGCCGGCTGATTAGTTGGTGGTACTGTTTGTGATGATATTTCAAGCTTGTCTAATGACTTGGCAGTATAGGTACTGACCTTAACCTGTTCCATTGAAAAAAAAGAAAGTTTATGTTTTGTAGTTTGTGATGTCAATTGTCACTACGACGAATGTTTCCTGAATGTCATTCGGTTTGCACTTTGCTGTCTTTTGGGAAAGTAAAAATTTGCTGGTGGTAAAGTGGAGAAAAAACGCAATTTTGCGTTTTGTACAATATTAAATACATAAAAAAGAAGAAACATTAAAATGTCTGATAATGACGACGACTATATGTGTGAAGAAGAAGAGGATTATGGATTGGTAAATACGTTTGTCTTGTAACATGCATGATTGTAACATAACAATACTTTTCAGTGATTTTAGATTTACATTTCATTTACTTTAAAAATCCATGATTTACGCAGTCTAACCGTATCTTTCCTAATATTATCACATATTGAATAGTCGTTATTGTTGTGGTATACTATATTTGTAGTGACATAGCCTAATGCCGCGCTGAGCGATTGTTAACAAATCACAACAATAACCATCATTCCCTTTATACAAGGGACAACGATCTCATAAAAAGAAAATATAAGTGTATGTACCATATAAAATATGAAAAGATGCTTAAAGATTTTAAGTGATTTACTATGTTTGTTTCTAGGAATATTCTGAAGATAGCAACTCGGAACCTGATGTGGACTTAGAAAATCAATATTATAACAGCAAGGCCCTAAAAGAAGATGAACCTCAAGCAGCCTTAACGAGTTTCCAGAAAGTACTAGAACTTGAGGGTGGTGATAAAGGGGAGTGGGGTTTCAAAGCGCTTAAACAAATGATCAAAATTAATTTTAAACTGGTGAGTTTACTATATGGGTACATAGATTTTTGTATCATCTACTTTGAAAAAATAAACTACTTTACAGCTAGGGAGAAAGACTTCGTTTGTAAAGTGGTGTTAGTTCTGAAGACTATTTTTGCTATGAGTATTTCTAAATAATAAACTTTAGCCACTATCTTATTGGCAGTTTGTTCAAAATTTCTCACAGTCACCTGTCAAAAACAAGAAGGCTTATAACATTTATGTTCCCAGTACAGCCGCATCTGTTTACCTGAAATAAATTGAAAGTGTTATTATTAAAAAATGTATAATAAATAAACAAGATGTGTAACCACTTATTAATAGTTAATTTACTAGTTATGGGACTACTAACTGTTAACTGTTTCCGCAAGGATTGTTGCTTCATCTTATACAGTAGAACCTCGATAACTCAAACCTCGGTAACTCAAAAACCTCTATAACTAAAAAAAATAATATGTTCCCTTCCCTTCAGAGCCCAAAACCTCTATAACTCAAAATTCGCAACCTCGATAAGTCAAAAAAGTAATCTCTGTATTGGCCCTCAGTAACTAAAAGAAATGTTTCCACAACCTCTATAACATAATTTTTTTTAACAATGAATCATTTTGAATGAGTGTGCAAAACAAAAGTTTTCGGTATTTATGACTTGCACGTGTTCACTACATAATTAAATTGATAACGTAAACAATACATATGTCACCTATTGTTTGCTTCTTCGAAATTCTTTAAAGCTTTGCGGTGGCGGAAAATAGGAACAATGGATCATACATACACATGTACATACCTACCTCTATACATAGTAACTAAAAACGTCGATAACTCAAAATATTTTGTGTTTAGCTTGGACTTTTACTTATCGAGGTTCTACTGTAATAACACATTTTACTGTTTGTTTTTAGAGTAATTTTACTGAGATGATGTCTAGATATAAACAGCTGTTGACATATATTAAGAGTGCAGTTACAAGGAACCATTCAGAGAAGTCTATAAATTCTATCTTGGATTATATTTCAACTTCAAGAAATGTAAGTAGCAGTAATTTTTTTTGTTTAATATTATTACTACAAAGTTTGCTGCAACACAAACAATTATTTTATTCAAACTTAATTTAATAATAAAATATATTAACTGTAGATGAAATATTCTTAGTTTGACAGATGAAGGAAAATCCCTAAAGTAAAAGAAAATGTTCATAAAAAGATAATGTTTATAGGACTAGCAACATATCTTTAAAAAGTAAGGATATGTAAAAGCAGCCTGATTATAAATAAAATCTTTTATAATTTATCACTGAGAGCCCATCACCTGTATAATTTGCAATTATATTTTCTTTATAAATGCCTGACTGTGCTTAACTGTGACCTTGTCACACAAGGTGCAGTTCAGTGATTGCTCTTCTTCTTTGCGTGTCGATGACAATCAGTCCGCGTCAGCCCAAAATTTCGCCACGAGTATAGTGATTGCTCTTCTAATATACTATATTGCCCAGATGAATTAGTATAAGGTTTTGATAAGACTTAATCTTAGCATTACATGGATTCTCTGTGCGGGTGTCGGGTCCATAGCATGATAGAGTATGGAACACTTGTATTACAGCATCTGGGATTTACGACCCAGATTTAAACTTCTGTTTTCCATCCGTATTTCACTTGTTGCCACACTGACTTTACACAAAATTTTACAATTTTAATTTATAAATGTTGCAGATGGAACTTTTACAAGACTTTTATGAGACTACACTTGAAGCTTTGAAGGATGCCAAAAATGATAGATTGTGGTTTAAGACAAACACAAAGCTGGGTAAACTTTATTATGACAGGGGAGACTTTAATAAACTCGCTAAGATACTTAAGCAACTTCATCAGAGCTGTCAGGTAAATACCAATTATTATTTAAAATTACGTAGCCCCCTCATAAGGTAGATTGACAATCTGGTGTAGATGATGAGGGAGAAAGGTCGAGACGAAGGATGCCTATGTCCAGCTATGGATGTCATTAGGCTTATGTGAAAAAATATTTTTCCATAGACATATAAAAATCAGTAGTTTTATTTGAATGAAGTCACAAATACTGAATCTGTAATTTATTAATATAAAGTGAAGAGTTTTGTTTTCTTTATTACTTTAAGGTGGCAGTCGAGCAAGAGGCCCACCTGATGGTAAGTGGTACCCGCCGCTCATGCAACCACTGCCCACCTTAGAACTTGTTTACTCTCATAACTCATAATTAAGTATTCAATTTAAAAAAAATATTTGTTAGAGTCATTGTCTATTTAAGACATTTATTTATAAATATATGTTAGGTAAAGCTACAAAGCAATTAAGCAAATAAACTCCCTGCTTTGTACAATTACATTAATATTTCATCCAAACACATTTTATTATTTATACCAAAAGTACACAGAAAAATTAGGTTTAGGTTTTTATTAATAATTTATTATGACAACCATGATAGAAGGGGTAGTTTTCTTAACCCTTTATTATTGTAGGGAGGGACATTATTAATTTAATCTTATTAACACATTCCCAGTCCCATGTACCATATATGGTACATGTGCATTGTTTTACTATTGTTGTTTGTCTGCTGGCGGCACTGTGAAATGGTTAATTAATTGTTGCAGACAGATGAAGGCGAGGATGACTTGAAGAAAGGCACTCAACTATTAGAAATATACGCACTAGAGATCCAGATGTACACCGCTCAGAAGAACAATAAGAAACTGAAGGCGTTGTATGAACAATCACTGCATATTAAGTCTGCTATACCACATCCACTTATTATGGGAGTTATTAGAGGTACGGTTTAGTTATACTATTCATAAATATAAGGTAGTGAGATTGTGTCTTGCCTTGTAAGCTATGCCTTGACATTGCTGGAGTCCATGAGCGATGGTTACCAATTTTACAACTTACGCTTGGGTTATATACGTAACGTAACACACAGTTCATTACTTACTGCTGCACAGAGTGTTAGATTCTTGCCCAATGCAATTTTGTTGTCTAGTAACCATATCAACTTCTTTCTAGTTTGGTTCTAAATAGTATAGTGCTTTCCCTTTCTTAAATGTCGTAAAATTACAGAAAATGTTTGGTTGCTTTTATTTGAATGATAAAACTCTTCATGGAAATACAATCCTTATTATTATTGATAATATTCCCTGGCACAGAAAAGCCTCGTGTCATTAATTAATAGACACAAAATAAATAGAGCCTTCTAATTTAAACTTTCGTTATTGCGTCAATTATATTAGTTGTGCTAATAAGTTTTGATAATTTGTTTTGTGTAGAATGTGGCGGTAAAATGCACCTGCGCGAAGGTGAGTTCGAGAAGGCGCACACGGATTTCTTTGAGGCGTTCAAGAACTACGACGAGTCCGGCAGTCCGCGACGTACCACATGCTTGAAGTATTTAGTTTTAGCCAATATGTAAGTTAACACTTTTATTTATAGTAATAAAAGTACCTCTTAGCAGCTCTAAAAAGGCCTCTTCCTGTGTAGAGAATGTCTTATTTTTGTATACTGACTGGCAATATGACCCTAAAGTACCTAAAAGAAAATGTGAATACAGCCAAGAAATTTTGGCAACAGATGGTAGTAAAAAATAACTTTACTTCGTCAACGCCACCTTGACCGCAATACAACAAATTAATTGGTATAAATAATGTTTCCAGTTTTTATTTTCTTGCTCACTGATAATATGACTGCTCATCTCCTTTTACAACAACCTCGAACATCAATAATAAACTACTTTTACCTTCACAGGCTTATGAAATCAGGTATAAATCCATTTGATTCTCAAGAAGCGAAACCTTACAAGAACGACCCGGAGATATTAGCAATGACAAATCTTGTGATGGCTTATCAAAATAACGATATAAATGAATTTGAATCAATATTAAAACACAATAGGAACAACATAATGGATGATCCGTTCATTAGAGAACACATAGAAGATTTACTGAGGAACATTAGAACGCAAGTACTTATAAAGTTGATAGGACCGTATACGAGGATTCATATACCATTTATATCTAAAGAATTGAACATTGATGAGAAGGAAGTGGAGAATCTCTTGGTCACGTGTATTTTAGACAAGTGAGTATTCAAATATTTATTTTATGGATTTTGTTCAGAGTTGCAAATATTTCAGGCAAATCACCTATGTTTAACCTTTAACTGGTGACATGGTTATTATGTAACGTAACTGGTGACGTGCGGTCTGAGAAGCCGCTGCAGTGTTTGGTCTATAACATGGAAATTAAGTATGGTAGCTTATTATGGTACTTAAAAATAGTATAATCAACTATTACTGGTTAATAAAACAAATAAGTTTACGCTAAATATAACTTTTATTAGGAACTTGGCATCACAGCTATAAGTAATATTTTCAATCAACCAAAAATAGATGAGATCAATAATTAGAAATAAAAAAATTTAAAATCAACATTTTAATTAAAAAACACTTTTTATTAGAAAGATTAGATAGTACCTAATATATAATATAGTAGATAAAAACTAACAAAAAAATTATACTGAAATAAAAACTTATGTCGTCTTATTAGAGGTTCATCTCCACTATCACTTCCGGAAGACCGTTTGTCCTAAGTTGACTTCTGGCTCACAGTGTGGTGTATTGCTGGTTCGTCATCTTCAGAATTACTTGGTTCCGTTTCCGAGTTATGATCACTTTGCTCCGGGTGTAAATTTTCGTGAACGTCTTCGGCTTCCGAACCACTTAAATCTTCCTGTACCAACCATTCCTTAATTTGATATTGTGTTCTAGTCCTTGGCACTACTCCCGACTCCCTTCGCCTCTTTTTTTAATGTTCACAGTTGTCCATGTTGTAGTAATAACTGTAAAAATAAGAAGAAAGCAAATAATGAAAAATTTTACATTTAGTTACGTGAGTGGTGACATCGTGCCTGAGAGGCCGCTGCCGAATTTCAAATCACTGTAACTTACCTATTAGGGTCCGTGCGACGCAACTTTCTTCCTCTATGTCGTAAATGGGACTAAACTTGTAAGTACTCGGGAGTATAAACAAATGAAAGACTGGGAAGGGGGTGTAATGACGAATCACTGACGCCGCTCGGCCTGTGAGACCGCATGTCACCAGTTACGGTTTATGGCTATACATTTAGCTTTATGCTTGCATTTAGCACGAAAAGGGCAATAGGTAGAGTTATGCAGGATGTTTTCCTACGTAATCGAATAGTAAATTAAGAGATCCGGGGAGAACTATAGCGTTAGGATCGCTGGATTTCAATAGAAATGTTTAAGACTTTTACCATTCATAAGCGATAGTAAATATGTTGAAAGGTTCTGGAATGACGACCGCGTACCTTAAGGGGCTAAAGGAGTAGACACTCGTCACGCGTCGGATCGACGATCTCATAAGTGGTATGAGGAGGTGGAAAACATGCATTTAGTGTTTCTGGTAACCACTTAGGGTTAGCGTAGTCTATCCTACGGACGTCTGCTGCACCAGAAAAAATGATCTTCAGTGATCTTGCGTGGCAGAATTGTTTAAAGGAGTAGTTGTAGGGGCGCGATCTGAGCGATACCGTGATATTCGCTACGCTACTTAGTTAAACACTTTAATTACTTCAAAAGTTTATTGCTCTTATAAAGAGTTAACAAAGGAACTTTTATGCTAAGCTATGACTAAAGGGATGAGAATAATGAAATTGAATGCACGCGGTCGCTGCCCGTTATGCACTGAGCTAGCAGCGCACTCGTGCGGCCTACATTAGATCGCTAAGTCAGCTAAACGTGATCGATTGCAATTATTGCATCGAACACAACTAACTAGTCCCCCGGTGGACATAGGTCTCTCCCAAAACACGTTACCAAACACCCAGAGACATTATTGAGATCGTTATTATTCATAATTGAACCATGCATGTATCTCTGTGGCGCAGCACAATCAGCGGTCGCATCGACCAGGTGCACTCGGTGCTGGAGCTGGTGACGAGCGCGCGCGGCGCGGCGCGGTACTGCGCGCTCGACAAGTGGACGCAGCAGCTCGCCGCGCTGCACCTCGCGCTCGCCAACAAGATGGCGTAGTCACACCTACACACACAAGCTAGCATACAACATGGTACACGAGGTTACAGGGTGTATTCGAGAATAGACCATGTGTTTTGACACAATGTAGGGTATAACTTTAATTTGCAGTAACAAAAAAATTATTGAAAAATACCTACCCATCCGTTTAGAAGATAATGTCCTTTTTTTGTCTTTTTTGTCATTACATCAATTCTAACGTGTATTAAAATAAAACCAAAAATTCAGCCGTTTCTTATACCCTACCATGTGTAAAAATGTATGCGTCATACTCATGTACACCCCTGAAGTACGCGGAATTAAAGTTGGCCGACTTGAAGTTGTTGCAAATGAGTGCGCAAATGTAAATGGCGGAGAGCGGGTAATATCTTAGTTCTTGTACATGCGCAAACGTTTTTGAAAGCTAACTTCAGGCCGGCCGAGTGAGATTAAGCGAGCTGCCCTTCTTTTATTCAAACAAGTTTCATGTTTGAATTATTTCAAATATAACAAAATTCCTGTTTTTAACAATTGCCTTTTGAAATTGTTTGTCAATTTTGTAATACTGGCTTTCATTATGGACTCAAGTTTTTACCGTACCTACATTTGTTTCATTCTAGCTGTCTTATAGTTTTGTATTGATATGTTCTTGCTCAATTATGTGATATGCCATACCAGACCTAACGATTTAAGTCCAAACTGAAAATAAGTCGTGAATAAACGCGATTTGTCGTCTAAAATCTGGCATAATACTTCTTCTAAGCATTATTTCCATAGAAACATACAATAAATAACTTTTATAAGTGTGTCGAAGTGATAACATAGCCTTGTCAGAACTAAACTTTACACAGGTATAGCCTGACCAATAACACTTTCTAGTACTTGGCTACATAAGTGCTAGATAGCTTTTTCATTTGAATATATTTATGTGCTTTTGGTAATTAGTCTTTTGACTGCCACAGATGAAAATTGAACCTGTACGCCAATGACGCCTATACGATGAACCAAACACGATTTTTTATTTGCAAGTATACCTAAACAATAAAATATTTTTTGTTGTGGCGTGGGGACCACAGTTTTTTGTTATTGTCGTGGCAGTCAAAAGTAAAATTGCTATTCATTTATTGCCACGGTGACACAAAATAATTCGATATATTTCCGGTCAGGCTATGACTATCTGTAGTAAATCTCCATAATTATAAAGCTTGCAGTGACTCTATTGTTCGTACTTAGGTATGTGTACCTATACCTAACAGTAACACGCCGGTATATCGTATGGAAATCTAAACGTAATCTAGTTATGAAATATTATCAGATTTGTAATTATTATAGTAAAGACGTCATTTTGAAAGTAGCTGTCGAAGCAAAATGGATTTTTTGGCCTACCTCTGTCCCATGATAAGGATTGGTAACTAAGTATTTAATCTTGGGTACACTACTGATATGGGTTTAATTTAAATCCGTTATTCATTTATTATTTTAAGGACTCATTTTTAGATGTGTTCACCCCGCTAGTATCATTTGAAAACTTCGGTTTTTCCTCGTGGTCAAACCATTTTGTCAATCTAGTTTACATAAGTAAAGTTATGAGTGACCTGTGTCTCTCCTTAGGTACTACAGAAAGAAATTCAATTTGCGTCGGCACTACAGTAAAATGTTAACTTACTAAATATATAATTTGAAACAGTCTTTATACTCGTGAACTTGAAACTGAAAATGTGATAATTGTGTATTGATATAAGAACGTGGTTAGGTTTAACAACATGTGTTTTTATTATTGTGTTTCATTTGTGTCGCAGAATTTATTAGATTGTATTGATATGAGGAATTTTATTTTTCGTAAACGTACACGCGCCATTTTTGTTGGCCGGCTTGAAGTTGTTGCAAAGCTCAGTTGTCATTTTTGGAACTAAATGGTGGAAAGCGGTTGTTTTTTTGTACATGCGCAACTTCTTGATACCTACCGACAGGCCCGTCGGCTTAGATTGCGCGTAATCATAATTTGAATGGTAAATAGGGATGAACCGAAACACTCAAATATATCATTTTTTTTGTAATTTTATAATATGGTATAAATATGAAATGAACTTATTAATATATTATTTATTTTTATAAATTTTCTTGAAGTAAAGACCTAACTTCATCCCTTTTTACTGTAACTTTTTTTATGAATATACCACTGACAACGAGTTTATAGCAGAACTGGTACAATTACAAGGGAAAAGAATAACAAATTGACCACAGCCACATATTTTAAGTATTACAGTTAAGTGTTTTGCTTTGATTTTTAACTGTTTAAAAACCAGCTGCTACATATTAATCTTTAACGTCTTTATATATTCTGCGCACATAAATGATACGCAATGTAACACGGAATAATTAATTGATGTTCAACATGTTTTTAAATACACAATTTAAAAATAAGTTTTTTGTTTTATTTCAATAATCCTTGAACTCGTCGATTTCCTTTCGGACCCACGCTACCACCGCCGATACTACTGGTGGTAGCGTGGGTCCGAAACGATACCACCAAACCAGAAATAGTGATGAGACCAATTTGAATTTAAAGTAGGTAACTAATACGATTTTGTTTAAGTAGTTACATTAACGCCTTTCGGACTCGTGGCTCAAACATGAACATCACAAAACAAACGAAGATCGCGAAACAATTGAACATGGCTATTGTATTTAGGTAGGTACGGGATGTAAAAAAAAAACTAGGTGAAACTGCAAGCGAATTTGGTCCTTATTAACATTAATAATTTTCGTGATCAATATCACCTACAAATAATATGATAAAATACATTTTGAATAAATTGTCAATAAGGTCGAAATTAGGATCTATGTGTTTTTTCATAAAGTAGGAGCTATTATAATTCAGAAAAAAATGCACAAGCAATTCTCGACCTTAATGAAATTAGTTATTCTGCATTTCTCGAATATTCCTAACCAGTCGCACATATAGACTATAAAATAATAGGTTTTATTACATGTCAATCAGGTTGAAAAAAATATAGTTAGGTTGTTAGTACAGTCACGAGCAATAATATGTACACATTTTCAAATTTTCTAAACTATCTGCACGTTTATCTAGACATTACAATATCAAAATGAATTCGTAATTTAGAAGAGGTTCCGTACAGTTTTGAATTAATCTTCGAATTTTCAATTTTGGATTGGCAGAACTTTAGATAACTGGTTTACAAAATGCGAAAATGTGTACATATTATTGCTCGTGACTGTACAGATAAATGACAGATCTGTAAATAAGTAAACAATTTGGCGAAAAACAAATTTTAAAAGGTCCCACTACTTATGAACTAATCGATAAATAAAACAGTGTAGTGGGAACTTATTGTAATGCGTTTTTTAAACGTATAAGATAACTGTATTTATGAGGGAAATTATTGAAAAAAGTTCATCGTAATTTATCTAAAGCATGGCCTATTGGGATTATTTTGTTGACAATTTGCATTTGTATATCGGTAATATAATCATCGTTGATTATTTGATCATTACGACGCTTTTTTGGTGTTATTTCGGAATTATGTACATCTTGCAAGACCTTTAATAAACGCATCAGTGTTACCGTATTTTTATTTAATAACTTATTAATTTTAGAATGGAAACCTTCCAAGATATTATTTGTTCTATGGCGTTCACCAAACACACTAAATACGTTTGGTGAATGTATCTTAAACCAAAAGGTTTCCATATATTTTAACAATTTTGACAATCGATCTTTGTTGTTACATTCAGATCTGATGTATTCGTAGCCTTCTAAGATGTTTGCACTTGGAAGAAGTGGCAAAGCTGCTATCAGAGAAACAATACTTCGTTCTGCTTTGATTTTAGTATTTCCTAATAATTTTGCTTTCTTCCATATATTACGATTCCAGTGGTAATAACTACTACTACTACTAACTACTAGTGAAAATAATAACCTACGTATACCTACTAACTTTAACCTACGGTTTCGCTTGCGTCAGAAATTATTCTTGGTGATATCGTTTCAGACCCACGCTACCACATGTAATGTCTTGTATTATTATGCTATAATACAAGAATAGGCACTTATCTACAAATCACAACACTACTTGGTGGTATCGTTTTGGACCCACGCTACCACCAGTAGTATCGGCGGTGGTAGCGTGGGTCCGAAATGGTCGATTTTATGAATGTGTTTAGGTCAAATTCGACTCAAACCATATTAGGGCAGAATTCGGAAAGCTGCAATATGTATTTTCGTCTACATTGGCAAGGTGCCACGGTTTGTTACATACACACGTATTGTGTTGTGGTTCTATGGTCAGGATGACGAAGATATTGTTTCAATTCAAGCTGAAATGAGTTTGATCGTAGTTTATTGACAAGATACCTTCCCTTTCTTAGAGATAAATAAATGTATGCGTAGCTTTTTTACTTGTCACAACACTTGTCTTGAGTCTGGATATTCTATGTGTCCATTAAATTGATATTTGCAAAGTCCCCATATTTTATCTCAGTCCTTCAGGGGAGCCAGACTCCTCCGAGAGTTTTAGTTTCATTCATTTATTCAAAGTAGTACAATAATATTGTATCTTTTTGACGTCATCTAACACTACTTAATCTAAATTTAAAAACATTTCAAAGTTTAGAAAACTTTACCACCGCCTCCAAAGCGCTAGTAGAGAAGAAGCGGCGCAACAAACTCTACTGCTGCATTTTCTTGACGTCATAATTTTTACATAGGAGATAACTGTAATTAGGCGCTGCAACCATTGTATACCATACATAACCATAACCAAGGATTATTCAATGATAAAGGTAGCGTCGTGATGTAGGTAGTACATAAAAGTGGGAGCACCAACTCACATTCATAAATAACTATCCAGTAGTAAAGACGTCGCTCAGCCAAATGACCCCTTGAATAAAAATGCAGAAGTGTATTAAAATGTAAATTTATTAATGTCAGGGTCGACCAGTCACCCCAAGTAGCACCCGTTCACGAGTATAACGCAAAGGTCAGCCATCAACCCCCTCGCCATATTGTAGGGAAGGGATTGACCCGGCCTCCACGCCACCACAAGCAATGACATTATAGTGAGCATGATGAGTCCTGACAATAAGAGCAACATTAATAAAATTAAATTGTAGATAGTTATGTAAGTTTGTGTTTTTTTCTTTTAGCTTAATAATTTTGTATTTAGTTATCTTATTTATTTATATACGTGTATATAATTATGTTATTCTGTTTAAAATAATCATCCTGAACAATTGTTTGTGATTTGTTTTGGTTTACCATTTATTTGGTTAATAGCATGGATCATGACACTTCTTGATTAATGACATTACGAGCCACTCGACAAGACACTGGCAAAATATGTGACGTTTCAAATGAGGCCATTCACGAAGAAGTCAAGTCAAGTCAATAAGAGCAACAAAAAAAACTACAATTAGGGGAGATACAAATGGCAGAGGGACGCGCTTACTTCACATCGACCAAAGTAAATTTTTCTGCGAGTCCTAATTCATAGACCCGTTTCCATCTACCCTCAGCCAGAGTCCTCAGAGGAAGAGGCTTAGATGGTATCGTGACATGTACCAATTACTAAATTGCAAGGTAATAAGATTTTTATAAATAAAATACAGTAATTTAATAGTAAATATTTATAATAGTATAAATCGTATAAACTTACATTAACATGGACGGATCGATATATCACAGGTTAGTTATATACATGTTTCCTTTATTTAATATTAGTTACATTTAATAGTTTTAACATACACATTGTTATTACACAAAATTTAAAAAATATATGCAATATAGTATTATTATAAAATTTTGTTAGTTTCGAAATTCATGGCACTAGAATTTGAAATAAAGTATAAGATAATACTAACAAGGAATGTTTTTCAATAAAATCTTTTATCTATAATAACTAATGTACCATAGTATAATAATTATAGGCGATATTTATATCGACATTTATTGCATTTTAAGATAGATCAACGTAACTTCACATTTTTATCTTATAATAATTATTAATTTTAGAATAAAAAGTATCAAAAATATTTTTGTATGGCCTAGTGTTATTTCATACACTTGATTCTGGCAGTGAAACATTACAGTAAGTAGTAAAATAATAAATTAAAAAAGGGTATAGTATTACGACTATTGCCACATTCTATATTTTATCTATTCTGCATATTTTATTGTATTCTTGTATGCAAAATCAGATCTAACAAACAGTATATAGCTACTCTAAAAAATACAACTGGTACCTAAAGGCTATTCAGAATAACTTATTCGTATAGACGAACTTAGAGTAAAGATGATTATACTACTCTTATTGTTTGACAGGTTTTAGAATTTAAGTAATGCAATGGGAATAGCATTACTTGAGCTTTCGTGCGGCCATCTTTATTTATAGTCTCTGGCAATATTTACTACATAGACAATATACGCCAAGATAACCAAACTTATTTTAAACCTACAGATTGTTTTTTTTTACCCATTTTTTAATTTCAAATATATTCGCAGGGTCTTCGTATTTCAAATTTTAAAAGTATATAGCGTCATATTCGTTACTATATATCGTTGGTCAGTGTCCTGGCTTATCGTGTAGCCAAGGTCTGAAGATGGGCAGCGTGCTGGGGTAGTGCGTGGGTACTTGCGGTTCTTCACCCTCCTCGCGGAATGGATATGTACCGATCATTATTGGGAGCTGTAGCTTTACTTCTTTCTCTAAGCTCTTTGGCTCTATTATGAACTGGGGAAGAAAAAAGTTATAAGTAAATTTCAGTGTAAATAATAATTGCATTAGCTTATGGACTTGTTACATTTTCACCTAAAATATTTGAAAGCACTGTACACTAATTTTAAATAGTAAATATTAGAACTATTATTCTTCATTTCTTAAATCGGTATATGTATGTATATACCGGTCGGTCAACCATCTAACGTTTTGTACCAAATGTGATTTACCATTTACCGCCAAAAATCACAGCACAAGAAAATACGATTGAAAGCCATAATTCAATCTATTTTCTTGTGCAATGTTTTTTTTTTAATTGGCCTACCACAATGACTCTATGGTGCCTGATGTTAAGCATCCAATAGAGTCCAAGAATGGCGAGGACCATGCCAGCTACAATATTTGTAGAAGCATGAATGACTCCACTGTCTATGGCGTATCTTTTGAGTATCATTGAATTATCTTCAAAACGTGTGCACCATTATTTTTATCTGACTACACCGAAAATATTTTAATGGATTCGAAAAAATAGGAGAATCAGTATGTAGATACTCACGTAAACATCATAATGCACAGTGATAAGATGACAGCCTCGCAGGTTGGTGGGCGGCAGCGGCGGTACGTAGAGCAACTCTCGCCACGCGCCGCTGTCCCCCGCGCGCGTCTTGCCCAGCTGTAGTGTTGCCAGCTCGCGGACTTCCTTAGCGGCTAACTTGCCGTGCGCTGAGTATTGGATCGTCTGTAATGAAAGATGTAAATGCTGATGCTTAGTGTACTTAGAAAATAAGGGCCTAAAGACTTTCTATGGTTTGACGAAACGTGCTATCTACGAATAATTACTTCTATTAGCTGTACTTTCTATTTGAAGACGTATATTTTCGGATTTTTTTAATTACGTATCAAGACTTTCTAGTGACGGATTAACGACCTATTAATACTGAGCTGGTCAGGCGCAACTCTTTTTTAGTCATAATTATAATAATATGTCACATATACTCCGTTCATCTAATCATCTACTATATAAAAATAAGTCGGGTTTTCCTTCCTGACGCTATAACTCCAGAACGCACGAACCGATTTCCACGATTTTGCATTCATTGGAAAGGTCTCGAGCTCCGTGAGGTTTGTAGCAAAGAAATTTAGGAAAAATTTGAACAGAAAAGCGGCAAAATAATGCCCGTGCGAAGCCGGGACAGGCCGCTAGTTGTATCATAAATATGTAGCTCTGTATACTCGTCGCCATTTAACATTTAAAAACAGTTTTTATTACAGATATTTAAATACTAATGAATACGGATTTTCCTTGTTATAATACTGAATAAAATGAATAAATATTAGGCCTAAATATGTATATGGAATAATATTTTACACATCAATACAACACGCAATAAAAAATTGATTACATATGAATTTACATTCATTCGGGTATACATGAGAATTCGCATTCTACTTTTCTAAGCAGGAACAATAAATATCTTTAAAAATGCCCATCCATTTAGGAAACACGACAATTACAATTTTTATTGTAGGTACTCCAAAAGTCTCCACTCTGCGAGGCCTATGTCCAGCAGTGGACGTCCATAGGCTGATATGAATGGATGGATTGTAGGTACAGTCACGAGCAATAATATGTACACATTTTCATATTTTCTAAACTATCTGCACGTTTATCTAGACATTACAATATCAAAATGAATTCGTAATTTAGAAGAGGTTCCGTACAGTTTTGAATTAATCTTCGAATTTTCAATTTTGGATTGGCAGAACTTTAGATAACTGGTTTACAAAATGCGAAAATGTGTACATATTATTGCTCGTGACTGTACCTACTTATTAACGTTTTCGTCATAAATCCTATTAGAACGAGTGGATTTAAGGATAGAGACTATTAGGATCGTATTTTTACAAATTCGTATCGGATTCTGATTGGACGCAATGCCTCTGTTACATCTAATTGTTTTGGTTCACTGAACCGGGCGACCTTCGATGGAAACATACGTTAAGCTTATATAAATACATTTAGTCAAGGTTCATTTGGTTAGACAAGTAGGTCTGTCGTTTGACGAGCGTTATGCTTGATCGAAAAGCTGACCTTTGACGTTTGCTTGTAAACTTTAGCTTGGAAATAACTTGTTTTTTTTGACAATGCAGCCAATTAAGAGTTCTGCAGGGATGGAGCTTCTCCATGCCTAACTTATGGAAGTACCCCACGCAGCCTGCTGCACTGGAACTGTTGCTAATAGACATACCTCAGTGAGTGCAGCTCTCGTAGACTTGATAGTGGTCCGTGAGTTGTTGAGCAGTTGTGCCGTGAGCACCATGCTCTCGCCCGGCACGTAGGCGCCGCGGTCTAGAGACACGCGGCAAGACACCGCGCCGCCCCCCACGCAGCCTACACCTAGCCGGTGTTCTATGCTGCACTCGAACTGTTGCTGGTACAAACATATTGGACACGTTAGGATACCTATGGAATCACCTATTACAGATGGAATCACATTATGCTCTGGGAATCCAGAAGAAAGTCCAGCAGACCAATGTCCTTTTCTTTTAATAGGACTAATCCCACCCATTTTTACGCAACTGTGACTTCTGTAATCATCGCAACAGAACCATGACACTTAAACGGTAAAGTCCCGAGAAAAAATATATACAGTTTTGGAAATAGCGCGACTTTAACTCGATTATTCGGCTTTTTTATCAGTAATATATATCGTAAATGCTAGTCAAATATATAGTACACATATAGGGGCGATAAATAAACTATTTACTTTAATAAAAAACTACTTTTACATTTTAATGGAACACAAAGTCATAATAAAAATACTTACAGATAAAACAGGAGGCTCCAAATTCAAATCTATTGGATTCATTACTATGAAAACCTGTTGGTTTTTGTGTGTGAGGCCATTGGGTTCCCTTAGTGCTGCCTTACAGTAGTATTGGACCCAACCATGTGTGCCGAGGAATGTAGACGGGAGACCCATCGGCAAACCCAGTTTAAATGGGAAGCTGTGGATGCCCGGTGATAAAATTGATGCGCTATGGCCTAAACAAAAAAAAACAATTATTGCATTTCTTGATACAATAACTTCTTCATGTATGTGCGTATGAAATGGTGTCCCAACATTTCTTTATTACCCTAGCTAAGGTAAATGGTTATATGGGCCAGGATAATGAACTATAATAGGTATCATTTCGGAGATGGGTATTAGGCGTTTTCTATACTAATATTATAAAGAGCTAAAGTTTGTGTGTTTGTGACGTTGTAGGGGGTAATCTCTGGATCTACTGAACCGATTTTAACCCAGATGTTACTGACAACCATGAATTTACCAGATTGCTTTGAAATTTATATGATCCCTTAATTATGTCCTCCTTTTAATGAAAAAAGTATTTAAAAAATTCCCAGACTCATGGAAAAGCCGGAAAATGGTGTCATTTATAAAGTACGCTAGTAATATACACTACTATAAAGTCGAAAAATATTTAATTTTGTACACAGCTTTTTAATAATTTAAGAGGTTTCTAGGTATATATAAAACTACACTTCTCATCAAAAAAATCGAAACGGTGTGCAAGTTTGTGTTTTGTAAGGATTATCTGAAAAATGTGTATATTTAGGATTATGTGTTATATGTCATTTAATAGGGAATTTAATGACGTTTTTAAATAATAATGGTAATGTTCTAAATTCAAATTAAATTTTCATAGATTTCGGATTTTGTTTAACAAGTCGTTTTTACCCTGTACGTACTTTGACGTAAACTGATAAAATGACGCACGTAAATAAAAAAAAAGCTAGGAAATGTTTATTTAATAACTCGTATACCCTTTCGTAGCCCTCATTACTGCTTCTATACGGTTCTTCATCGATAGGATGAGAGTCACGATCAAATATAGTGGCGTCCTATTCCATTCCTCTTGGATTGCATTTTAAAGCTGGCAAAGTGTTTTAAGGCATGTTTTCTAACACTAATTTGTCATTTCTATTCATCTCAAAGATGTTTGGTCGGATTCATGTCCGGGCTTCTTGCTGGCCAATCAATAATAAAGATATCGACTTCAGTAACATAATCTCTTACGACGCTCGCGGTGTTTGCCCTAGCATCCTCGTACATAAATGTCAAACCAGTGTCAAATAAATGTGCATAGAAAGAAAGAAAGAAAGAAAGAAAAAACATTTATTCAAACAAATTACACAGAAGCAGGTACACACAAAAACAATAAGAAAAAAAAAAAAACAAACATAGTACAACAAAATACCTTTGCCTCTGTGGCCATGAGTCTCATGGCTATGTTTAAAAAGGACCCTGGTTCAGCATTATGCCAGACGTCAAGTTAAACGTCTAGCGCTGGTTTTCAACCAGGACCTAAGAGAAGGCACGTCTGCCAAATATTGTGTGACGTACCTCTCTATACGACAGCTTACATTAAAGGTAATAAATAGTACATATATAATTCCATAACAATAACAGAAATAAATAATAGATACTTGATAGATACTTGAAATATATAATAGATACTTGATATGCATTAAATTAACAATATTAAAAATTTTATTATATGTAAAACTAAACTAAAATGTAAAAAAAAAATGTAAAACTAAATCGAAATAGGACATCACATTGCAATTGTTCATGATTATGACTGAGATTAAATAAAATAGGGCATCACAAGAGGTTCAAGATACTGTTCGATGTACCTATGACTGTTAAGTAAGGGCAGACGTGACCCAAACACAAAGACAAACTCTGTCTTGTCGTTACACTATTTTCTCCTCAAACAGTCCATGAACCGCCACCATGGATGGCCTTTTCTTTTAATCCTGCATGGTGCAAAGCATTCTCCATCACTTCTGTAGACCTTAGCCCTTCCATCGTTACCATACAATACAATTTTGCACTCATCAGAAAGAAG
The DNA here is from genome assembly GCA_905475405.1 of Schrankia costaestrigalis. Classification (NCBI taxonomy): domain Eukaryota; kingdom Metazoa; phylum Arthropoda; class Insecta; order Lepidoptera; family Erebidae; genus Schrankia; species Schrankia costaestrigalis. Next base: position 2,279,374 of record FR997827.1, read on the forward strand.
GAACTTGTTCCACTAGATGTATGACCAATTTAGGTAATTACGTAAAAAGTTAAGGCGCGCTTTTCGATGATCTGCAGGTAGTTCCTCCATATTTGCTGGCTTGTACGGTACAAGTCCACGTTTCTTCAACCTTCTTCTAATTGTAGAGTCATTTACAGCCACCATAGGTTCATCTTGAAGCTGCTGCTGCGGTTGAAAGACATTAAGGCGTAGATTTTGTAAGAAAGGTGTTACTATAAATCGATCTACTCGGTCAGAAGTTACCTGTTTTCTGCCAGATCTCTAACGGCGCGTGCGCAAACTAGTCTCCTGATAGCGTTTGCAGATTCTATGAAAAGACGACAAGCTTAGATGCAATCTTTCACCCGTAATAACCTGACTAAGTCCAGAATTCAGCAATGCCACCACTAGGCGATTTTTGCGGGTAAACATCGCGTGGACGCAGTAATAAGTAGAGCGAGGAACTCTAAGTGCGCGATACGGGTTATTAAATAAACGTTGTCAGCTTTTTTTTTCATTTACGTGCCTAATTTTGTCAATTTCCGTCAAACTACGCACAGGGTAAATACGACTTGTTAAACAAAATACGAAATCTATGTAAATTTAATTTGAATTTAGAACATTAACATTATTATTTGAAAACCTCATTAAATTCCCTATTAAATGATATATAACACATATTCCTAAATATACACATTTTTCAGATAATCCTTACAAAACACAAACTTGCAACTGTTTCGATTTTTTTGATGAGAAGTGTATATAATAAAGCAATCAATGAGTAACTTCAATATTATTACAATAAAATGTTGGTTTTAAGACAAATTGTCTCTCGAACTCGAAACATTTCTTTGGTCACACACAATACATTTTATGCACAAAAACTTTGCAGGTTTATGACATCAGGCACACCGTAATTGATTTTTCCGATATCTAACTATATGGCCAATGGTGTCATATCGAGAAATTGTCATGCAGCGTCTGAAAGGTACGGGTAGGTTTCGACTCCGCCCATGTTCACTAAACGTCAATTCCAAATAAAATAAACTTATGGCATTTTCTTTAACATTTTGCTCAGGACATCATCTGATCTGAATGTTGAGTGTCTCGTCTTATCCTATTATACGCTTTGTATTTTAAGACAGGAGGCTTTGGAACTGTAGCGTACTGCTACAGTTAGTAGCAAATACTTGAGAAGTAGACGGTGTAATAATACTTGAGAAGTAAACGGAATTGGATAAGATTGTTGCTGTGGTTCAGTAGAAGACCGGTTCTCTTCTAGTCTTTGACGTTTTGCCAAATTAGATAATATGTAGTTATTTGTCACTGCTATCATCATCTGATGAATGATACATGAAGGCAATTTCAGCCACAGCTCGTAGTTGTCCACCACGTAAATTATGCAAAGAAACAAAATTTTCATCACCAGAATCCTCATCGGTAAGCTACGCATTACAATAATCTCCGGTATTCATGATTCATTGTAAATTTGTTGTAAATCAAATACTATTTTGTTCAATAAGAGGTGTTTGAAGTTCAATCTAAAACGTAATATAACACCGTGCTAAAGTAGTCTATATTACTATCGTCATTTATAAATTACACCAACTTTCTAACCAACTTAATTGTAGCGAATATCTAAAAATTTATTTAATTTTCTTACTAGGTAGTTAGACACAACAGTCGCTTGTAATTCGTCACAAAAAAAACATTCAAAAACAAATAATATGATTCGTGAACGTACCTTAAAAAACTCATGATGAAAGTAGGTACAAATTATTTAGTTATAATTCCAAAAATAATAAAATAACGCGAGAAACGATTTTCTGCCAATGACTCTTCGAGACTAATACACTGTTATAACGTAATCAATAAAACTCAACTACCCTCAAAGTGTTAATATATTTTTTTTAAAGTGCCGTCATTTATAAAGTACGATAGTAACAAGTGGGTTAAAAATTGGTTCTGTGTTGAATACTTCTTTTATCGGGGAGTGTCATAGGCTATATAGTATCAGTATCAGGCTATGACTAATAGGAGTGGAGCAGTCATGAAATATGTTTAAAAAAGTGACGCGTATTTTTCGCCGCCTAATGAAGTGGGCACGGGTCAGCTAGTTTATTCATAAATCAATGAAAAGATATTTTGTACTAAACTGTGTAATAAACTGTCTTTTCATATTATACTGACCGAATATTTAAAGAATAAACCGAAGTGGTACGGAAATTCGATACTCATTAATTTTAATACTTACATTTAGTTACGTTTTTTATTTGATTGCATAACTGATACAAATAACGTCTCTGTTTGGTTTCTGAGGTAAAGTCGGTATTTTGTAATGGATATTACGCCATTAGGTACTACATTAATTATCAAGAAATAGGAATTTACTTTTTACATTAGACAACATTACTTGAAACATTATACAACACTTCTAAATACATTTACATGGTCCCATACCATTGAATTTGAAGTTTTTAAAAATCTTTCTGTAAGGAGCTTTGGAATTCAAAGTTAATAAATTGAAATGATATTCTTTTGCAAGAATAAAGTATAAGTAATAAAATAGGTATTTTAAAAGTGAGAAACTTTAGTTGATTTTAAATTCATTTTTTATCACGGCAAACATTACGTCGGCCATCAGCCCAAAGCACCAAAGGGAAGTATGTACCTACTCAGTACCAAAGGGTAGGGTGAACCACTTTAGAGAAGTTGTTGGAAATAGGTACACTACACTCTAGCCTGCCTCTCCCTAGGAATAATTAACCTATTATTAAAATTATCAAGACACAATATTATCTGGTCTACATTATATCTTGCAAATATTTAGCACAAGAAAATCCACTGTATTAACCATAGGTACAGTCAGCCCCAAAAGTCGCTGAACACATTTTAAATTCCAAAACTGCTGAACACTAAAAACGTCATAAGTCAGTGTCGCAACAAGAGTACAGAATAAGCTTCACATACGAAACGACCATAACACGCTGAACACGGTTATTACAAAAGTAGCTGAACCCTGGCATTTTTAAAAGTAACTGGACACTAATATTCCCAAACGTATCTGAACACTAGTATTCCAAAAGTAGCTAAACATAATTAAATACAAAAGTAGGTTAACAAATCATATTATCAATGTTATTGCCTGTCAATCTACTTTTGGTGTTCTTGATGTAAAGCGAATTTTGGTCCTTTGACATGTAAAATAATTTGACAAATGTTTTAAAGTTTAATTAATAATAACAATTTTACAATGATATGAAACAATAAAAAATCTTATTACAGGCATTAGTTCCGGAATGAGTTTCTTTTAATTGAATTTAAACTATAATTACAACTCCAAATTTCCTGAATTCCTTTTTTTTATATTTTTTCGCTCTAGGAATTAAGCCTTGTCGCGGGGACTTCACAAATATCAATTTAAAGGACGCAAAGAACAACCAGACTCAGGACAATCATTTGTCGATTGCACAAAAAAATCTTACTTGGGAATCGAACCCGAGGACTCAATGCACGATAACCTCATCGTCGTCCATCATGCACAAAGGTCGTTGTTTTATTTTATTTAGTTTTGCTTATTATAATCAATATAATGTAAAAAAAACAATACACAAAACTAAACAAAATGAAACAATCATGAACATGTAAAATATTACGTTTTGTAAATTTTAGCGCGTTAGTAAAAAAATTTATAATAGGTTAAATATTATATCTATCTATACCTAGGCTATAACCAAGATAAAAAAAACCGTTGTATTAATTAAACCTCTTTTAACAAAACTTATCTGTTCTAAAAGTTTTTACTTATTTTTTTAAAGATGCTTAAAGTATAATACCCAAAAAGTAGGATTTAATACGAATTGACGCGTGTGTACAGCTATTTTTGGAATCTTAGGTGTACAACTACTTTTGAAATACTAGTGTTCAGCTACTTTTGAAATACTAGTGTTCAGATACTTTTGGAATACTAGTGTTCAGTTACTTTTAAAAATACTAGGGTTCAGCTACTTTTGGAATAACCGTGTTCAGCGTGTTATTTGTCGTTTCGTATGTAAAGCTTATTCTGTGCTCTTGTTGCGACACTGACTTATGACATTTTTAGTGTTCAGCAGTTTTGGAATTTAAAATGTGTTAAGCGACTTTTGGGGCTAACCAAAGACTACCTAAATGTAAAGAAGTCACAAAAATTGTGTGTTTATTCATGATGTTTTCCTTTGAGTAAAACAAGGAAGTTGCTATAGGTGAAAATATAAACTAGAATATAAGATTGAATATTCTTATTAGAAAGTTAGTTACCTGATTCTCCAAGGAGTCTCATTCTAAAATCTATATAGTTCTCTTTATCAAATAGCCTCTCATGACGTCCAGAACCAACTCTCACTACACCTTCTCCTATCACATGAAAATGCAGGCCTGAAACATAAAATTAATGCAAGCTATAAATAGAATACAATAATTTACAAAACTTTTTATGCCTATTCTTTTTATGTAATAGGAGGCAAACAAGCTAGCAGGTCACCTGATGTTAAGTGATCACTGCCGCCCATGGACAGATTGGTTGCCGACCTTTATTGCCTTAATTTTAGCATATTTGTAGAGCATGATTTGCCATCAAAGATTTTACATTCTATTCCCTACTATGAGCACATTTATACAATAGGGCATTGTAATTTAAAAAAAAAAAGTTTTATTGTGACAACCACAGAAAAAGATTTATTTTTATACTTATATACCTAGAGTAGTATACTTATAAGATTACATTATATACAGCAATTTATTACATAACAAATACATAATAAGTAACATTTTATGGTTCATTGTTCATTATCATCTTACAGTGTTTAGCCTCAACAGTTCCCACACATAATGTAATGAAGGTTAGGACATAACATAGCTACTATTACAACATTTGTTATAAATGTTAAGAATTTATTATTACATAAATATGCAATTGCTGTTCCAAAATGCTAATGTCATCACAAAAATAATGTGAAATCCCTTAGGGATGCAGTAGTAGAGAAAAGTCTGCCATGAACATGGTATGTAGCAACTTCACCAGTGTGAATAAATCCGAATAATGATATGTAGGCAATTTTGTTGCACAGCAAAAGATAGTACAGATACTAAAGTGGTCACACAACAGAAACAGAAAATGTTTGCACTTACCTAGAACTGGTGTGTCATCCTGTAGTTCCATAAGCACTTTCCCTGACAAGAACTGTCCAGGGAAATATAACAATGATGTGTTATCAAACACTATAAGAAATTTGAGGAGTTTCCGCGGCATTTTGATATTTATTGAAGTACCTATTAACTTTTACTATGTCCTGGTTTTGATCTTCAATCACTTATAACCTGTTTAAGTAAGTATAATGATATAGAGTCGTAACGCTAAACGCATGTATTATTTATTTATGTAAATGAAATGAATTATATAATTAAAGGTGCGGATGTACAAAAAGAAAATACTAACTACGTACGTAATGTGGATTCTTAAGCTTGAACTATTAAGATAGAAGCTTTACTAAACCTTGTAAGCACGAAAGTTACGCCTACGGTGACAACTAATTAAATTTCTGACATCGTAGGCCGAATTCAAGTAACAAAGTTGGGAAATATGTTGGTTGAAGGCCATCAACTTACTATGACCACAAGCCTCATAACTTAAATTTAACAAACATGAATTAAACTCACATTGCAATAAAGAGACTTTAATATAAATCTCACAAAATTATACTATTATTCTTCTTTACCTGCTAATTAAGAGCTTAGGAAATTAACCTAATTGAAAACAAAAACTTTTATGAAGAACCTCTCTTCGTGAAACTAATGTCAAAGTAATTGACATATCCCTGTAACTTAGTTTGACATCACTTGACAAGTTCATAGAGAAAGTAATTTCCAGGACTTATGTAGACAACTTTCTTTTTAACAACAAGCGAAAACGGGACTTTTCCTAAGTCGAATAAAAAAATAATATACTCATAAAGCAATTCCAATCCAATACACCTAGACTCAAGATGAATTATTGGCGTTGTAAGACGTAATAAAAATAGGTTACACACTCTGCGATAAGCGTTGCAAATGCAATGTTCACATAGCTATTAATTTTAGATATGAGCGAAGCGACGCACGCACGGTTGTTTCTCGTCAACTGCCAATTTTTTAAATAAACCGTTTTACTACTATTATTATTTATACGTTCACTGAAACATCTGAAAGGTTTTTAGGCATTACACGGTTTTCTGTGGCAGTCTCCTCTCTGTAAATTATTTGATCCATGGTAATACTTCGAATGACATTAACACTAAGCACGGCAGCAGTGACATTAGTGACAAATAAAAGCGGCAGCCGTTTGTCTCATTCATGGATTTGTTTACAATTCGCAAAATTAATAAATAATTAGGGGTCTGTCTATATTGTATTGTGTAAGTATAAAAATATACTATCAAGATGCCGAGTGAAATGATAACATTGCAGCTCGGGCAGTGTGGGAACCAAAGTAAGTTCTTAGTCATAACATTTAAAATGGTCGGTACATTTAAATGTTTCGGCAATGTGAATAAAATAAATTTGATTATCAACAGTTGGGTTCGAATTCTGGAAACAATTGTGCATCGAGCATGGAATATCACCTGAGGGGATACTGGAGGAGTATGCATCGGCGGGATCTGATCGAAAAGATGTGTTTTTCTATCAAGCAGACGATGATCACTACATTCCCAGAGCAGTTTTGCTTGATCTTGAGCCTCGAGTCATTCACACAATCATGAATTCACCTTATGCTAAGGTAAAGTATAGATTTTTCTGTCTTTTCTTTTGTTTATTTGCTTTAATTGATCAAAATTACTGTGAAAATTAATGTTTGTTTAAACTTTTTTGATTTAAATCATGTTCACAATGATTATCTTCCAGCTGTACAATCCTGAAAATGTATATCTGTCAAAGCATGGAGGTGGTGCAGGTAACAACTGGGCGTCTGGCTATGCTCAGGGTGAGAAGCTCAATGAAGAGGTATTTGATATTATCAACAGAGAAGCTGATGGCAGTGATAATTTGGAGGTAAACATATAAAAATATCTTTCTATATAAAGAATGTTTCAATTATAACTTTTTAGTTAACTAAGCAATTGAATAGAATATACTGTAAAATGTCCTTGTTAGACTAGTTTTATTGAACATGTTAATAGATATTATTAAAAAGACAAGAAATTAAAGATATAAAAACTGCTAAGCTTAACAATCCATCTTCTATCCTAAGCATCATCATCATATCAGGCAATTGATGTTCACTGCTAGACATAAGCTTGTGCCTTCTTCATCCTACTATTGGTAACTAATTCTTCTTTTTTTTCAACTTAATGTAACTCTAACAAACATGTGTTACAATAATCTTGTATAATTTGTTTATTGAGAATAGCTTTTTGAAATCTTTAAATATTATTCGGTTTCTTTTATACTTAATACATTATCATAATGACAATTATTTAAAAACATTGTTTTGTCTTCTGTGGACCTTTAGATGAGGTAATAATAGGAGGACTTGCAGGGAGGAACAGGACAGAACTAAGTAGAATTATTTATTGGGTGCCTATGTCTAGCAGTGTGGGTGATAAGATGTGTAGCACTGCATTGGTTGAAATATGAATTTCTTCTGATATTTTGTGTAGATAAAACGAATATACCCCACGTAAATAGTTATGAATTCATACCTTGTACCAGAGAACAGAATTCACGGACTGCCATATTACTAAGTTCCATTCAAAACTGCTTAGCTTCATCTACATACATACACATCTTCACAATGTTACTATAGTTGTTAATATAATAAATTTTACAGGGCTTCGTATTATGCCACTCAATAGCTGGTGGTACAGGCTCAGGGATGGGCTCATATATTTTGGAACATCTGTCAGACAGATTTCCTAAAAAACTAGTGCAGACATACAGTGTCTTCCCAAATCTGGATGAAATAAGGTAAATATTAATAGTGTTTTTATTTCAAAATTGTTTTTGTATTCATCATCATCATAATAACAGCCCAAAAATGTACCACTGCAGGGTAGGCCCCCTCCCATTACTTGGCCTACTAATACCATGGTGGCCAGACGGATTGGTATAGTGTTTAATTTCAAGTTTTCCTTCTTTTAATTTCCTAAAGATAATTTACGGATAGTCCCTTAGTCAGTTTTTACGACACCCATAGGATAAGATATTGTATTCTTACTCCATCACCACACGGAAACATTTTTATAATAGCATTGCATTTTAGTTTAATGTTTTAGATCATTAGCTGGTGTTTCCAATGGAGGTAGATGTAGTATACTGGATTATTAGCAGCAGGTCATTGTATCAGGATTATATTTAGAGTATTTTCTTTAGCAGCTGTATTATATACCTAGCTTTGAAATCATGGGAGCCAGTGATATTGTTTTTTTGGTACTTCACTTTGAGGATACTTTATTTAACACTCGAATATGGATGGCAGCTCTTAAAGCTGATAAGATAATCTAAATAAAATGTACAGTTAGCGCAATCTTAGTTGGCTGGATTTAAAATTATTGTAAAGAGTTGCGCATGCGTAAGCAGATGTTGGTTTTTGTACAGTCAGCTCCAATAATCGCTTAACGTGTTTAAATTTACAAAACTTCTTAACATTCAAATTACCATAAGTCAGTGACGTTACAAGATATCAAAATAAACTAAACATCACAAATGGTAATAAAACGATGATAGGACGTCTTTCATTTGTCCCTATACATCTTAAATATCAAAAGTCGCTGATAGTCATACTGTACAAAATTATATTAACAAATCATATTTTCAATGTTTTCGGATGTGAATCTACCTTAGGCGTTCATAATGTTAATCGATTTTTGTATTTTAACCACTATAAGTCATACCATACGTCGTTGATAGTCGTTGGTTACAAAAGTAGATTAACAAGTTATTATTTGCACTGTTCTTCCGTGTGAATCTTTTTTTTTTTGTTTTCTCTGGGGTAAAATGCATACGCATCCCCTTCCGTTGGGGGACGTGAGGGATATGTGGGGCTCCCAGGGGTTAGGCAACCCCCCCAGTGTACCCACTAAAAGTCACTAGCGGCACTCCTTCATCGCCTACTTGAAGGGGGCCTGGGGAACCGGCAGAGCCTTTGCGTCCAGTCCCCCTCCGGGGATCCCCGCTGTTACAGGCGAGCCTTTCTTTTTCTGTGGAGGAAATACTTTGCGTATACCTGTCACCTCGAGGTAAGACGAGCAGGTGATGTCGGACTCCTAGACTGGTCTACCGACTAAAACCTCCACGACGGCCTTTCTCTGGTGTTCCAGAGAGGTTTCGGGAACGCGATTGCATCATCCGAAACCTATCTCACCTCGCAAAAGCAAAAGGCTCGTCAAACAGTGCCTTGTTAGCCGCCCACATACTCCCACGACTTATAATAATCGTAGCACTAGCGGTGCAGTCCCCTATTGAAGCCGCTAGCGAATCCTGGTTGAGGTGCCGGAGCTGTTGCCACGGCGTCGCCTTTTTCGAGAGGGATCGGTTCTCTCTCGCTCTCGCTCAGCAGCTTCCTTCCACATCCACCCATCTTTAAAGCTGACAGACGAGCCCTACTCTTCTTGAGAACGGCCGTGAGTGCTCCGGCCGTTCTCACCCACATGATGGTGGTGATGAGTCGTGCAATATGATGAAAGGTGCCCCCGCACCTGTAAGCCCTGCTCACCACCGGGATGCAGGAGGGTGCGGTACGTCCGCCTTCTCCTGCCCTCTCGCCTCCTCCGATGTGGCGGCGCGAGAGGGTCTTGTTGAGGCGCGGCTCCGACCACAACGGGGACACTTCCAAGGTGTGCTGCGTCGTGTCCGCGGCCGCGCCGTAACCGTGGCACGATGGTGCCTCCTCCCTTCCGATCCAGTGCAGGTATGGGAGCCGAAGCACCCGTGCCCCGACATTATCTGCACCATCCGGAAGGAGAGGAAGCCATGCCGCTGCTCAAGCCAATCCTGAAGGACAGGTCCGAGAGTAGCGATGAGATATACCTGCAACATTGCATACCCGGGCTCACAGGTATGGGTATGGCTGTATACTCCGTGCCAAAACCCAGTATAATCATACCTATAGGTATTTTCAGACAGGGGCTTTGAGTTTACAAACACGATCGAACAACTGCGCCGCGTCAACTAAATGCTTATAAATAATAAAAAAAGGTTGTAAAACCAATATTACTTAGGTACTTACATGAAACATTTTATACATAGGTACCTACTCTAAAACCTCGTCTATCTGTAATAGCTCAAAGAACCCTTTTCCAATAAAAAAATAAAGAGAAGTCATTCAAAACAACTAGGTACCTACTCTTGTAAAATAAAAAAATAACAATTAATTTAAAATAAATATTACAATTATTAACTTCCTAATAAGAATATAAACAAAGAAGAAATTTGCATCACCAAATAATTTATTAAAGAATATAAAATTAAATGTAAACAAATTTCAATGCGATCGTTCTTTCTAGGTACGAATGTACGATACAAGTACAGGTATGACGTCAGACCCGCTCTGCGTAGACCCGTACTGCACGGTTCGTCATCAATACCATAGATTATACTCATACGGTCGGGTTTGGTTCGGAACAGGTATGACGTCATACCCGCTCCGAGGAGGCCCGTATCGTACGGTACGTTATGGAATACTATAGATTATACTCTATTGCCATATGAATACGGTTTAGTTCGGGTCGGGCGTTCGGTACAGGTATGACGTCAGACCCCGTATGGCCGCCTGTACCGTACTGTAGGTATGTCAAGGAATACTATAGATTATGTTCATATGAATACGGTCGAGTTTAGTTCGGGCGTTCGACAAGAATTTGTACCGATCGGGTACAGACCGGGTTTCAGTTATACATACTGGGTGTGTGTACTGGCAAGCTTATACTGAGTATATAAACCTGTGCCGGTATATACGTGTCATCCCTATCCGAGAGCGTCCAACGTCCATCGGCCGAACACGGTGGAGGCAAGGTCCTCCGTCCAGTGAAGGACGGTGGGATTCCTCGTCCCCTGCCGGATGGCCTCCCACTCTTCTGGAGCTGGACGCTCTCCGAGCGCCCTTCGCACATCTTCCATTTGTACACTCTGGGGAGCACCCATGCCTCGAGCTCCCAAGGAGGGGTGCCCGCCAGAGCGCACGCCGCCGCAATACCCACTGTGCGGTAGGCCACCCGCTGAGCAATGGCCCTTTGGGGCGCCCGAAGGACGGATAAAGGCCTGGGCACACCGGGACGGCATGGCAAGGGATTTTGCCGTGAGTCAGCGCACACTGGCCGCTTAGATGCCGCGGCATGCCACGGCGCGCCGCGGGACGGCATGGCAAGGGATTTTGCCGTCAGTCAGCGCTCGGTTGCGGTAGGCAACGGGATGCCGCGGCGTCCCGCCACGGCAGCCTGTGGCGCGTCTTTTAGCGCCGGAGTCCGTGGCACTCGGTCGCGGTAGGCAACGGCATCCCGTTGCCTACCGCGGTATGCCGCGGCATCCCGCCACGGGAGCCTGTGGCGCGTCTTTTGATGCCGTGCGATAAAATCCCTTTGAATGCCACGGCATCATTTTAAAGCATAGCAATTTATGTCGTATTTCTGTAACATTATGGTTGAATTTCCATTAGTAAAAATTAAAATCCCTTGCCATGCCGTCCAGGTCTGCGTAGGCCTTAAATTCTCCCTCCTTTCGAGTCCAGATAGGCGCACTGAAAGGGGCATGCTACGCAGTATGCCGGCGTATAATAGCAGGCAACGTGTGCTGCCCCCCCCCCAGGTTAGGCATTAACCACGAGAGGGCGCCCGCGATCCTCAGCAGACGCGTCGACAGCTCGATAAAATATGGGCTCAAGCGCCATCTGCTGTCCAGGACAAGGCCTAGATACTTCACCTGGGCCTTTACCACGATCCGGGCGCCATCAATGCAGGTCTGGGCATTTCGTCCATGGTGACGCAGACAGACAGATATCGCAAAACCTCGTGTCATAAACAATAAAATACAAAATCATGTAACATTCCAATCGCCTAAAGTAGATTCACACGACAGAACCACAGTCAAAACTTTCCAAATATGATTTGTTAATCTAATTTTGTATTAAAGAACTATCAGCGACTTATGACACATTGAGATGTTAAGTGACAATTGAAAAATGTCTGTTACTGTTTTATGGAAATATGTGATGATAAGTTTATTTTGAAATTTTGTTGCATCATGCCCGATTTACACATCGACAAGTACAGTAGCGAGTTAAGTAGTATTTTAAGATTAAGTTGATTTAAATAGATCTCCATCCTATTTTTTGGCGAGTTAAGTACGAAGTAGCCCCCTCACTTGCGTCTCGTCAACTTAACTCGTCAAAAAATAGGATGGAGATCTATTTAAATCAACTTAATCAACAACTTACTACTTAACTCGCTACTGTACTTGTCGATGTGTAAATCGGGCTTCACTGACTTAAGGCATGTTTAATGTTCAGACTAATATGTATATTTCAATGTACAAGCGATTTTAGGGGCTGACTGTACATGCGCAAACGTCCCTGAAAATTAACTTCATGCTGTCCTATTAAGATTACGCGAGCTGTTCATTGCATAGAGATTTTATTAGACCCTATTCAGCCAGCCATTGCAGCCACGGAATTTATAATGACAAACGTCTATTCTGAGCCAAGTTTACGACAGTAAAATTAATCAATTGATAGGCGGCAAATTGGTTAATCTATGGTTGTAAGTCACGCGAACCTCATTCTATAACTGTTTCATTGAGTCAATTGGACACAATATAAGGAATTTATAGAAAACATCTTTTCTTTTTGTTTTATAGTCAAAGCTATTCGTATACCTTTGGTTGAGGGCCATCCGCCCCACCACAGCCCGCGTAAAGTAGTAACTGTTGCACGAGACAAAAAAAAAAGTATATGTTACAGTCTGGAATTGACGCGATAAGTGTCTAATTTCTATGTTAGTTAAATAGCTTTTCGTGTTGATCTTGCCGGCTAATGTTGCTACGCAGAATATACACCTGTAGAGAGTTCCAAAATAACTAGTGCACATGCACCGGGAGCTTGCCGTCACTGGGAGTGATATTTGTTAAGATCACTTTTATTCAGTTAAAATAATATTTTCTAAGGCGACTTTAACGAATTCATCGCAACGATAACAACTCCCGCACTAGGAATAGGAATGAACTGTGTCGCGGAGACTTAACAAGCATCAATTTAACGGACGCAAAGTAGTGTTCTGTGGCGCGTGTTGGGAGAGGCCTATTATGTCCAGCAGTGGACTGCAATAGGTTATAGTTGATTGATTGAAAGTAGAGGAATCCGTCGCAGCTATCGTCCATCCGAGTTTGGATGTTCTTTCGCATGTTTAAAAACCCGCGATCTTGCTGAACGTCAGCCGCTATCTCCAGTGCCACCGAGGCAGTTAACAGTAAACGATAGTTAACGACAAAGGGTCATACATAGCACATATAACGTAACGTAAACGGATCGGCATCGCCTCGCCTTTTTGCTCGGTGTCAAACGTCAAAAATCCGGTTACGTTACGTATCCGATTAGTGTGCGGTGCAGTGTAAGGAGTTTCATATAAAGAATACTGAACGACTCGAGTTGATACGGTGACGTTCCGCTTACGTTACGTTATATGTGCGATGACCCATAATCGCAATTTGTTTCAGTGACGTAGTAGTACAGCCATACAACTCTCTACTAACGCTGAAGCGGTTAACAGAGAGTGCGGACTGTGTGATGGTACTAGACAACACGGCACTTAACCGCATCGCGAGCGACAGACTACATATACAGAACCCTTCCTTCGCACAGATCAACACACTCGTATCTACTATCATGAGTGCCAGCACAGCTACTCTCAGGTTTGTCTTATATTTTATACTATAAAAGTAAGTAAAGTAGCATGTACTATGTTTACGTATCTATGTATTTTTTTTTTCGAAACACATTAGGGACTCTAAATTCAATTTAATCAGCTATGTTTATGCTCACACCATTTTTTAAATTGTGCGAGAATCGAATCGTTCTAGTACAACATATAGCTGAACTATATGTTTATTTTTAATATCTTTAAATGTATTTTATACCTACCTATATTTGCAAAATAAATAAATATTCTATTCTATTCTATTCTACACATTATCTGCCAGTTTAGAAGCCAGATAAAATTCCACCATGCAACTGGTGCTACTTATTTTGACCCTAGGTCAAAATAACAATTGCTACATGCTATTGCTAATTGGAACATGGTTTTACAGCCAAATGTTTAGTTTAGTAGTGTTTGCATGGTGTATTGTATCTCTATCACTGGATGAGGCTAGTATCTGCTTCAATAATAATATATCTTGTTGTCGCCAGTCTAGCCAAAATATCATTAATCTTAACCTTTAATGTAATGACAATGTGTAAATGTTGCAGGTATCCTTCATACATGAACAATGATCTGATCAGTCTAGTGGCGCCGCTTATACCTACACCTAGGTTACACTTCCTCATGACAGGTTACACGCCGCTCACTGCAGACCATGAATTAAATACTGTGAGTATTACTAGTTAGTCTAAATTAGTAGTTAATAGTAGAACTTCTTCTTCTTTCGAGTCGTAAAGGCACACAATGCAGTACCATCGGTGGTCAAATGCAATCAGCCCAGAACTTGGCCACGTTGATTGCATTGTCAGTGGCGTCTATGAGGTCTTTTTCTGTGCAGCTATCTGGGCACCTTGGACAGTTCAGTAGGTGTGCCATTGTTTGCTGTTCTTCCCCGCATTCACAGCAGATATTTGATGAGTTTGTCATACCCCATTTCACCAGGTTTTGTTTGCAACGGCCTACCTGGGTCCTTAGGCGGTTAAGGGATTTCCAATCGGACCAGTTGAGATGGGAACCGGGTGACAGGCGCTCCTTGCATTTCACATAGTTGGGTGGTGGGGCATGTTTCTCTTGCCACAGTTTGACTCTAGCCGCAGATGGTTCGTCTTGGACTGGTGTGGTTTTACGCAGAAAGCTGTGTCGACTCTTTAACCTCCCTGGTGCTGGGCTATACCCATGCAGGGAATGGCGTGGGTCTACCTCCTGGTTTTGTTTTTCCACGGCACAGCAAATTTCCCTTCTGACACACGGTGGAGCGATACCAACTAGGGGGTAAAGCTTGCTCAGCGGCGTTGGCTTTAGACAGCCAGATATTATACGGCACGTTTCATTCAGTGCAGTGTCCACTTGCTTAGCATGAGCAGACCGATGCCACACTGGACACACATATTCGCCAGCCGAGAATGACAAAGCCAAACCTGTGGTGCGCAGCACGTCGGGTTTTGCCCCCCACCGAGTAGAGGTCAGTCGTCGCAGTAAATTGTTCCGCGTGTTCACCTTCCGCCTTGTCACTTCACAGTGTTTCCGATATGTAAGGGATCTATCCAGAGAGACACCCAGATACTTGGGGTACTCAAGGTGTTCTATCTGGATTCCCTGCCACGTGATGTTTAGTTTTCTGTTTGCGTGGATGTTGTGCAGGTGAAAAGCGCAAGCTTGGGTTTTTGAAGGATTTGGTTTGAGGGAGTTAAGTTCGTAGTATGGACTCAGATTTTCGAGGGCATTCGACAAGGTCAGCTCAACCTCTTTAAAGCTGTTCGCCTGTGTCACAAGAGCCAGGTCGTCTGCGTAAAGAAAGCGGTCGGTGTTCGGGAAGGTGGGCTGGTCATTAGTGTATATATTAAACAACGTTGGAGCCAGAGAACTGCCCTGGGGTATGCCATTCTTCTGACGGCGCCACCTGCTTTTCCCTTGGCCGAATGCCACATAGAATCGACGGTTTGTAAGCAATTGTCTCAGAATATTAACAAACCCTCTGTCATTGGTCAGTTGTTCGACTTTATGGAGTAACCTCTTTACATTGACCGTGTCATAAGCGGCTGATAAGTCCACAAAAACGGCCCCTGTAATCAGCTTTTTCTCAAAGCCATCTTCTATCTGCTGAGTAAGACGCAGAACTTGGCTACAGCATGATTGGCCTGGCCTAAATCCAGCTTGCTCCGGAATCAGTTTTGGGTCTACAACAGGTGTAAGACGAGTCAGGAGCATTCTCTCGAAGAGTTTGTAGGTGTGACAGAGTAGAGAGATAGGGCGGTAGTTTTTAGGATCCTCCGGTGACTTGCCAGGTTTCAGTAACGCTATTACTTTAGTTCTTCTCCATATTTTGGGTATTGTGCATTTGTCGAGACAGACATTAAACAAATCCAGCAGCCAGGAAACCGCTACGGGACCCAACCGCTTAATCTGCTCCACTGTTAGGTCATCTTCGCCACAAGCCTTACCTTTCTTAAGCGCTCCAACCGCCAAGACAATGTCAGCCAGTGCAAAAGGTTTATTGATGTCGGTGTTATTATACGGTGCTACGGGCAGCTTCCCCAGCCTTGGTAGCCGGAGGGGGGGTTTTCCATTACGCAGCAGTTGATTGGCAAGTTGGTTACATGTAACTCTCCCAGGATTTGAAGCCATCGGAGGATCTCCAGACAGCTTTCGTACAGTAGACCATGCTTTTTTGCTGTTACGGGCCATATCGATGTTAGTGACTGTGTTGATCCATTTCTGCTTACGATTTTCGCTGACTTTCGTTATGAGCTCCTCGCCGGCCTGTAGAGTTTCCTCGGAGAAAGGGTCCTCAGAGTATAACTTTTCATACACACGAAAAGCCTCTGCTGAGTCTCCATCAAGTCCCGGAATGTATTTAGTGCAACAACCACGTGGTATAAATTGTTTAGACACTACTCTCACAATACCAATAAATGTGTCATAATTAGAGGGTACTGGTTCAATATTAATTAATTTTTCATCGACTCCTTTCGAGAAATTTGTCCAGTCAGCTTTGGAAAAATTGAATCTGCGCCTAAACGGTACAGATATTGGGTTAATCGCAGCTTTAATTTCGCAAATAATCGGTCTGTGTTGTGTATTTGGAATAGGTGGACATACTGACTTTTTGCATAGGTAGTCGATGTTGTTACTAACAAAGATCAAGTCAGGATTGTAGCCGCGGTTCCAACGCCGACTGTTAAAAGAGGCCGGGAGTTTGGCATCATGTACCAGCGTGAGACCTTGACTTTCCGCCCATTCTTCAACCGCATTGCCATCATCGTTAGAAACTTGGTAGCCCCATGTCGTACTGTGGCTGTTAAAGTCGCCTATTATGACACGAGCCTTATTGTGTTGTAAGTTACTCGTTCTGTCTAATACAAAGGGGGTGTTGGGGGGCTTGTATATGGAGGTGACTGTGACTGTTCCCGTGTCTATTGTTAACACTTCTATGTTGTAGGTGTTAGTGGAACTAGAAGAGACTATGTTGGTTATTCCATTCGAGAAGATTGCACTTCCATACTTTGCGTGCGGCGACTCCACGACGAGGGTCATTCCAGGGATAAACGGTCTCCGGTTATCCCAGTCGCGGTGCGTCTCCTGAATACAGATTAGGTCGCATTCTGTTTCCTGGCACATTTTAGACAGGATTATCGCCTTACTGTCTGAAAAACCTTCAATATTTACAGATATTATCTTCAGAGCTGCTTTTGTGGGCTGGTTGGTGTAAAAGCGCTGTCTGGCCCTGAAAAGGGCCGTTTGAGGCTGCATTTTGTGTACCTGACGTGGTGAAAGGATTTGTCACCTAGACTCTGCGTTACCGAGTGCTAGGTGTCCAGGGTGCGCCGGGCGTGGGGAAGCAAGTTCACTTTGACAACACCGCTCGGGGAGGCTCCTTTCGTGCACCCTACACCTATATAGTATAACTATGGAGTTACTAACTGATGCCCGCAGCTTCACCCGAAAGGATAGATGGATTTTTGTTACTCTTTCACACAAAAACTACTGAATGGATTTTGATGATATTTGGAATATAGGTAGTTTAGGAATAACATTTAAGCTACATAAACAACGAAGCTGCGGCCATAAGCTAGTACTTTATAATCTAAAAATGACATTCCTACAATGTATCGATCGTGTTTTTGATTATCGGTTTTTCTTATTTCTAGTCTATTTATTGCAAGTCTACTTACATGTAAACATGAATTAAATTGAACTCGTATATGTTTTTACCTTAGGCGCCGAAAATACGGAAGACCACAGTACTGGACGTCATGCAACGGTTACTGCAGCCAAAGAACATGATGGTATCACTAAGTCCCGACAGAACGAATCAACATTGCTACATATCAATATTGAATATCATACAGGTAAACATATTACTTTTAAACATAGACCATTTCATCATTATCATATCAGCCTATAGACGCCCACTGCTGGACATAGGCCTTCTCCAAACGTTTCCACCCTGCGCGGTCTAAGAAGAATAACGAAAACTTCTAAATAACTTAACGACTTTCTTTCTTTATTAAGACCATTTAATTTGTGATAATTATGTACTGTGCCTTTGTCTTTCTCAGTGTCTTATTAGGGTATATATGTGTGATATTATTATGATCTATCTTTTACAAACATATACACATAGCTTTAATGTAATTTTTCCACTGAACGGATTGCGTCGAAGAACATGTCACAACGACCAAAAAAAATTTAGCCTTATACTGTTCTCAAATTTTAATTTTGCATGAAGAAAAACAGGCGAGCGTATACCACGATGGAATGAATTATAAAGACTGTGCAGAAGGCTCAATTTTCTTTGGTAAACGTGAAATGCTCTCCGATGCGCTCCGTTCAGTTTAAATCTTACGTAACTGATCAAAGTAATATTGCTGTATCTGTATTGTCTCCCCAGGGCGAGGTAGATCCATCGCAGGTGCACAAGTCACTACAACGTATCCGCGAGCGCAAGCTGGCGTCGTTCATCCCCTGGGGCCCCGCCTCCATACAGGTGGCGCTGTCGCGACGCTCGCCCTACGTGCACGCCTCGCACAAAGTGTCCGGCCTGCTGCTCGCTAACCATACCAATATCTCTTCCGTGAGTCTTTATAACTCTTTACATTACTATGTTGATACATATCATAATGTATAAGCCTGTGAAAGTTTCTCTGTTCGCTGCAGAGGTTGTCTTCTGAAGTAGCTGCTGAACTAGCTAGTGAAAGCTTTCAGAGGCTTTCGCGCATGTTCACAATCACTAACAAAACGCTCCACCATTACTAATAATTACATAAGTCTGAGCAGGCATTTGTAACAACTTTAAGCCGGCAAACTTAGATTGCGCTTACTAAAAGTTTATTCTAATGTTAAGTTTACTGCCTTAATCTCTTTAGATATTGTCTACCCGTCTTTCGTCCAGCGTATTTCCCTTTCCGTGTTCAGTTGGCGACTAAAACCAGCACGGTTTTGTATTACTAACCAACTCGACAAACCCGTGCTGAATTGGCGCCAACTGAACACGATTTTGCGATCAAGCAACGTTACCAAACGTTTTACAAAATCGTGTGCGAACATTTCCGAACATTCCCGAACAATCCGAAGAAAATGTTCGGAAATGTTCGCAATAAATCGCGGCACGCGAAGTAGGTACTTAGGCTAGCCGGCATTTGGCGCGCATCGCGTATGAACCCGTTTGTCAACGCTTACGTGTTTGATATTGTTTTCATTGGTAGTGCACTAGTGCATAATGGAAGAGTTTAAAAGGATTTTTAGCGAAATTACCAAAGATTTTGAAATACTTAGCTATGATGGGAAGTCTAGTGATAGTTATACGTATTAGTAGGCCAAGTATCCCTCCTTCACGGGAGGAGGCCCGTCCCTGCAGTGGGACATTAATGGGCTGTTATGATGATGACAGGTATTTAAAATTAAAATAAAAATCTTACTCCAACCAAAATGTTGATACTAAGAAAATTCATCTATACTAACATCGCGTTAGACAGATATTTTACGTTATTCGCGTATTATTTTAAAACTGAGATATCTTTCAAACTATACCCCTTCCAGCGTAAGTTTAGCTTTTTGACAGTTCACGTCCATGAAGTTTCGTAATACTTCCGCTTATTTTTCGAACAAATAATATTGTATTTCATGGACGTACCCATGTTTTTTTCAGTTACCATGGTTACTTAGTGATGGACACTCATAACGATTACCACCATTATGAAACAAATTACAAATAATCGGTAGAAATAAATGCTATTAATAAACTTGAACTCTTCATAATACTTTTATAAATGTAATATATGATATTTTAGATTAGATTTAACCCGCGAATGTGTCACGATAAATTATGTATTTTAAAAAACACCTAAGCTAACTATAATTTTATCGTTTTAAGCTATAGGCTATTTCTTTTAACATAGATACAGAAAGAAACAATAATAAAATGATAATGTAAGTTGATGTAAGGATCCAAATGAGTAAAATAAAGTAATTAGAAAAATCGAAAATTCGCTATCAAATCATTACAATCGAATGGCATTACATTCGAGATACTGCTGAACGTCACTAACGTCAAGCTGTCAAATGTTGTTAAATATAGTGGAAAGGGTATAATAATCGGATCTCATCGCTGTAAAGGTCAATTATGTTTAAAATTAAATAAATATAATGATTAACGTATTTATTTTGATAAGGGTCGATACCATGTACACAAAATACCTTTCCAAACAATGCATTTCTTTAAATAAAATTTGATTATTATAAAAAAGGTCTTAGTGAGTTAACCTTAGAAGATAGATATATGCTATCGTTGACTTAATTGTAAAACTCTTTTAAAGGTACAATTCTCTAATACATCATTTTAGTATATCTCCAGACGTTTAAGCAGCAGAAGCAAAATAAACGTTTTTAAGTGTCCCTTTTATAAACATATTTCATTACTGCTCTACTCCTATTAGGCATAGCGTGATACTATATAGCCTATGACACTCCCCGATAAATGGACTATCAAACACAGAAAGAATTTTTAAAATCGGTTCAGTAGATCCAGAGATCACCCCCTACAACGTCACAAACACACTATCACACAAACACAAACTTTACCTCTTTATAATATTAGTATAGATAAGAAGGTATAAATACTTATATAAATATACAAATTAGGATAGAGTACATATTTATAAATAAACAAAAAAAATTCATTCCTTACCCTTTACCCTTACCCTTGCTGTATTCAGTTCAACTACACACTAATTTGTAAAACATCACCTAGCGCCACTCGTTACAAAGACAGTTGATGCGAATTGAACACGGAGTAGTTGAATTCCATACTTAATAAAAAACCGTGTTTGATTCAGCCGTACGCTGTTTTGTAAAACGTTTATAATGTTGCTTGATCGCAAAAGCGTGCTCAGTTGACGCCAATTCAGCACGGGTTTGTCGAGTTGGTTAGTAATACAAAACCGTGCTGGTTTTAGTCGCCAACTGAACACGGAAAGGGAAATACGCTTTCGTCCAAGCGTGTCGAAATCCCACCTTTAACCTTAAAGGATCAAGAGGAGACATTATAGAGGGTTCCTACTAAACGCGGGCTCTGAAATCTATCTATTTACTTCTACTAAATGAATTTCTCTCTTTACAGCTATTTGACAGGTGTCTACAACAGTTTGACAAACTCAGAAAGCGCGAGGCGTTCTTGGAAGTGTTCCGTAAAGAGCCAATGTTCAAGGAATCTCTAGAAGAGTTCGATGAATCTCGTGGTGTTGTTGACGACTTGGTACAGGAATACCAAGCGGCCGCTACGCCTGACTATGTGCATTGGAATCCAGGTAACTATACACATTAACTGCACTGCTGTTTTTTACGCTAGGCCTCTCCTACTACGTCAGTTCAATAAATAAGCCGCTAGGGCGCGCTGTAGTGGATGATTTTGGTCCGATATGATAAGTAATAAATAAAATTAATTTCCCCTCCAACCCTTTATTACACTATAAAAACTTCTTACATCTGGCTTCTATTTCGGCATTTAACTGAACGACTTGTTACAGAGAGCAGTCAAATATAATGGAGATGCAAAACATAATGGATATTGGCAAATGTCTCAAGAGATGCGAAGAAGGCGTGTTAGTTGTATAAAGGAGATATCCAGGAGATGTTGGACGATGACGCGACGAAGACTCTCACAATGTTAATAATTAATTTAAGTTTTTGTTTAACAAGTGCCATTATTATTGTACTAGTAATCTCGTTTTGTTAACCTCGTTTATTATTATATAATTGGCCATTCCCCTACGTCTAGTATGAGCGCACAGTATTTAAAATAAACACATTTTTTTACCAAGAATTTATTTTTAATTTAATAGTAGCTATCTCTTTAACATTCCCTTAATTCATACATTTATCACTCTCGTAAACATCGATATTACGTGAATACAATATTTAGCTCTTAGGAGTGCGTGTCTTCACATATCGTGCTAGTTTAGGCTCATTCCGGGAGTTTGCAGTGAAAGCACAAACGTAATTTC
The DNA here is from genome assembly GCA_905475405.1 of Schrankia costaestrigalis. NCBI lineage: Eukaryota > Metazoa > Arthropoda > Insecta > Lepidoptera > Erebidae > Schrankia > Schrankia costaestrigalis. Next base: position 2,301,791 of record FR997827.1, read on the forward strand.
TAGGCTCCCAAAATGTACTAAACATTTTACGAATGTCCTTGAGTTCTGCACAATATACAAAAATAAAATTCTTGCACAAATTGTTCACATGTTCGTATTGTGTTCAGCGCACTAGAGAGCAGATCTAAAATCCACTGCCTTAATTTTATATCCTTACTTATTCATGTACTTTATCCACTTATTTACTCAGTACTATGGCATATTTACAGGAGGTCAAGTGCCATCACATCGAAAACTTTATAACTATGTAAATATACCATGATTATATGTTTATATATAAACTGTAACATGGAATATGTACTTGAAAAGTGTTTAACCTGCAGTTTACTATGTACATCACATGCAATACAAAGCTCAGGTTTGGCATAACCAATCAAGAAAACTGTAACAAATTTACATCAAATACCTATAATTAACAACATTGACTGTTCTCATTGAACTTACATGATTATGGCATATTCCATTAATATATCGAAATCTAAATTGTTTATGAATGAGTAGATAAGATATTGTCTACAATATCGTTAAGTGAATTTAAACATAAAACTAATGACGACAGAGCTATAACACGATGTAGAAACAAACATGACATTATCACTATGGGAGCATAATGCACACACATCTTCAACACTGTATTATAACCTAATTTTATACAACAATATAACACTTGTTCTTATAAAAGTTTGTTTAAATTTCAACATACAATTACTAATTTATTACGAATCACAAAATGTCGATACTAAATTATTAATGTGCAGGTAAAAAAAAATATGTGACGAAAAATAAAATAATGCTATGAAGTATGTGATTATTTCGTAAAATTAAAAGCGATGCCTAAGTGCGACGCGTTACTAGCAAAATAAAAGAATGTGTATTATATTAGAGACAAGGTCTCAATGCTTGTCCCGGGGCAGACACGGAGGGCTAGGAGGTCTGGCTCGGCGCTTGGAACTTGGGCTGGATGATAGACGTCTTGCGCAGAGGCACCGTTTCTGGAGTAGGAATGGCGTCACCAGTTGGATGCTTAGCGGGAGCTGCAGGCGCTTTAAATGGACCTGTTAAGTTGCCAGGTCGTTGTTTCGCCATTTGATAATCACCAGAGTCGAAGAATTTTTGCTGCAAATAGAAATCAATATTAGAACTTTTATTTTTAAAAATTCTCCCTTTCTAAATAATAAAATGTAAGCTTTTGTATATCTATAGTAACAGGTTCGTAGAAGGCGCCGAAGAAGAATTGTGGGCTCAAAGTAATAAAAAAGATCTACAACGAAATTTCTACCATGTAAAACCAAAATGTAGGACGGCAGGGCCAGAGGATGCTGAACAAAATAAGAAATCAAAGAAACTGATAGCAAAGTCATTAATTTAAGATCTTCTGCGTTTTATCACAGATTGTATTAACTTGCACTTTTTGAGCTCCTATGGTAATGGCCGTAGGAGCTCAAAAAGTGACAGCCAGAGAAATGCCTTTTGTATAAAGTTAACTTACTAAAGAAGTAGGCCTTAACTTAAGGAGGAGATACAACATATTCTATTAACAGCTATTCTAAGTCTAGATTACTGGTGAAATATAGGAAGGCATTTCAGATTAATGATTTTTCTGTTGTTCTCTGAGGATATGAAGTATGAGACCAAAAATCTAACTATGACCAGATATGCAAAATGACCTGTGCTACAGGAAGACCTAAACTTCCTTTAGTTTTGGAGCGGAATGAGATGTTTTAAACAGCCAATGACGAACAAGGCTTACACACCTTACAACAGGCCAAATCAAATCAAACATATCTTTATTTACTACAATTATTACTAAGTTTTTACAATGTGTGGGCCTTTTCTTTTAAGTTTACAAAAACCTGTATTAGAAAAGGACCACTTTCTTTTCTGTACATTTGTAAGCGGAGTAACAATGATAAAAACTTTATTTAAATTTTAATTAATCATTCTTACAAACTAGAATATAAGTTTAAAAATATTTTTACAGGTGAATGCAACCTATCACAAGCAAGATGGCAGTAAACCAAGCTTTAAGTCAGTAGTCAGACTAACAAAAATCACTATGTATTGTTTTTTTTATAAACTAAACATATTAACCACTACTCATTAAACTTAATTTCAAAAGTAGTTGAAAAGGACAGGTTATGAAATGTAACTAATATTTACCCCCTTAGCTAGTCTCTTTTGCAGAAATGCAGAATGACCTCCAGGCCCTCGCCCAAGCATTGCATTTGGAAACTTTGCTTTTAATTTTGCTTCTTCCAGCTTTTCTAATTCTTTTGGCTGTAATAAACAAAGAACATAATGTTTAATTATTTTTGAAATTGGAAATACCTGATATTTATAACATCTGAGATTATAAAACATTGATTGAAATAATTGATATTGAATGTACTTTCTATGATAGTTAACAGAAAAAAATAGTGTTAGTTTATGAAAATGGCTACTAGAAAAAACATAGTTAAGTGTATCATGTATCCCAAAACAGGTTATTTTGATATTAACTTTTGACAGAGTTCTGTCAGCTAATAGTTGTATAATTAAGTAATTGGTTACAAAATTTAAGTCATTATTAAACTAAATATAACATAATGGCTTCAGAAATCATTATTGAATTACCAAAAACAAAGCCTTATTCTCTATAAACAGTTTTCATATTTATATATTTTGTGTACCCAATGTAAGTATCCCATTTACTATCTAAACAACCAAATGCCACATTTACTTCATTTATATATTTTTAAAGTTCTTTTGTGTTGTAAATAAATGCATAAATAACAACAGATGAAACAAATATTTCATTTTAAAATAAACAGACAGTAAATATTTGTAACTGGTATTTAGTGTACCCAAGGTCATGTTAATGTAATTGTCTACCCACTTAGCACTACAAAGTTACTTACATCCTTTTGAGGTTCCATCTGATCAGGCAAGTCACTCATTTTGATACCTAAAAAGACGATAAACTTTAGAATTCAACAAACATGATTATCACTGCGCTATCAATAACAATCTTTCACCTTTGACAATGATGTCTGGCAAGTTGGTTTGTTTACCCACTCAGTGAAACAAATACGGAAATACAAAATAGTGGGATCTTATAATTGAAAGAATAACAATATTTATCGTATCACAAATCAATCTTAATGTAAAATTTTAAATAAGAAACACATGGTACGCCGCAACAAAAATAAAACAATAATTACAATGAATAGTCCCAGCAGTAGTTTACCTTGATAATCTTATTGACTCAAAATTACACGACAAATTTAATAAAATCAGCGCGTGAAGTTGTAAAGCAAATTTCAATCAAGTATTTATCACAATTACCACAATAAATCAACAATTCGCTATTTCTCGTGATATTTGGAACGTTGAAAATGGCTTTTCTGAACAATGTTGCCACTTTGAATAAATTAAATGACATTTCGTAATCATTAGTAGGCGCACATAAAGGACTAGAACTTTAGCGACAATTCTTATCCAATCCAAATTATTATCCATCCCATCCATCGAATACACCCTGCGAATTAAAAAATTATAAATTAGTAGAGGGTAATTAGTTCTTCTGTATATAAGAATATTACCGACATTTTAATTATATTAAACAGTATATATAATCATATCGACATAAATTCATTTTTTAAAAAGACTGTAATGATTGTAGAGCTATCCCTATTGTTGCCGGGATTTTAAAAACACAAAATTATCAAGACATCAATGGCAACGCTACAGCATCAGCAGTGCCGCTTTATGGCGGAAACATAGCTTCATTCCCTTTAAAAGATATGCTTACCATTCCTTGGTATTAGTATTTGAAAACTGTCAATGTCATTTTTAATGACAGACAAATCAGACAAATCGCATCGCCAGGGGCTGGAAAGTTCCCTACCAACGTCAAATAAAAATTTTAATTGCGACATCTCTTGGACGTAATCCAAATTAAATTATATTTTACTTAAATTAAAACCGATAGATGTCACTACTGAGCGGAATTAAACATATTTCATCTTTAAGATAAACAATAATTAAACAGAAGCTTAAAAATAATTACAGTAGTAATTTTTGTGTCTTAGATAGCATCTCATGGTAAAGTAATTAAATAAAATGTGTTTAATAAATATGATGATTAACTTTATGGTCATCAGCATCACGACTCTATGGCCTGAAAAGTTTTTGAAAGTTGGGAAAATTTCAAATTGCAAATGGCCGCTGCTGTTACTTGTTTCATGTTTAAGCGCGTACATTTGTAATATTGTGTTTTATTGCTGATTTTGTTTTTCTTCTCTGCAAATACGTGTAGTTGAGCATTTGCTCCTCCGTTGTAGTGTGAAGAATCTATATCAGTTTTAAGAACATCGCTTAGCGATGAGTTCAAAAACTCCGCTAATTTACATTTTATTTTGTGTTTATTGCGATAAATAGACGCTTATAGTTATTTTTTGTGATATTATACGTTGCTCATCATGCCAAGCAACAAACTCTGTGTTTTCGGATGCGTCACTACAGGTAATGTACTCATTTTATATTATTAGAATATAAATTGAAACTTCTGATCGTTATGGAAATTTGGAAAACTTCATAATAATTTTCATTTATATAGGAAGGATACTACTCGTAATAAAAGAAACTCGCTATAGGATTATTGTTATAAAAGTACATTATGTTATATTTTTCACAAATATTAGTTTCTGCCTCTAGTCGTGGGTTCGAATCCCATTTTTGCGATCCATAATTGATTGTCGCGAGTCTGGTTAGATGTACTTAATGTTATTTGAATGTATTTTAAAGTCCCCGCGTCCCATAACTTATTGTTTGTGCAATTTTTGTGTGATCCATACATAATTTTTCTGGGTTTGAGTTGGGATGTTATTTGTTTGAGAGTATTTAACTGTCCCTGTTACACAGTTCATTTTTTTATATATATGTATAGTTTAGTTATGAACTTATCAGCAAGTAATAAGCTGTTAACTGCAAAGGGGTGACCGGTAACAATAGAAATTCTATTGTGTCTGCATTACAGACTTTCTATTGCAGACTTTGCAATGTCAAGGTCAATGCGTTAATAATCTAAGGTTGAAAAGATATACACATATACAAAGTATATTGGACCTACACTTGTCATGCTCGTTTGAGAGGTTGCTATAGGATTTTATAACAAGTTTTCCTTTAATTATTCTAAGTAAAATTTTTGTACATTATCAGGATGAGACATGGTGGTAAAATAATGTATTTACAGTTTTTCATGGTGTTTTGTATATTAACTAACGCATTAATCACCCTAAATAATATTAGGGTGGAAGTACGAGATATGTGTTTACATAGTTCAATATTAGTATTTTACTTTCAGGTGTCACAATCCACAGATTTCCCAATCCTCTGATATATCCTGAGCGGTTTAGAACTTGGGTAAACTTAACTGGTGATACCCTGAAGGACATGAGAGATGACCAGATTTTCAAATTAAGGAAAGTGTGTGATAAACATTTCATAGAAAATCATAAAACCCGTAACAACCGCCTGAGTGGATTAGCTGTTTCTCAAAAACATTTACCAAGTAAGTTAATAATTTATCCTAAAAGAAAATGAAGTAAAACAGTCAGTCATTAACTTACAAAAATTAACAGGCTGATCTTTCCAACGGTCTCTCGCTTTGTACCTATAGTTTTACAGCATGACAATAGTTTCATCAGTTTCATTTATTTATTCAAAGTAGTACAATAATATTGTATCTTTTTGACGTCATCTAACACTACTTAATCTAAATTTAAAAACATTTCAAAGTTTAGAAAACTTTACCACCGCCTAAAGCTGTATTATGTATTATACCATGTCTAAAGCTGTATTATACCAAAATAGTTTATTTTTATTATGTACAATAAAGTTTTTATTGTTATTTCAGGTTCAGTAAGAGCATGCCAATGTTGCCAACTAAATAATATAATTTTTTTTTTTCTTTTTTCAGATCCACCAACTGAGGATGTCCTAGAAATCCCTGAAGCTGATATAAATTTGCAACTCTATTTACCTAGTACCTCCCAGTCATATTCAGGTACACAATCATTACATTTTGTATTTTAACTAGCTTTTGCGCGCGGCTCCACGCGGCTATAGACCCATGGGAACTCGCTGCCGGTATAAAAAGTAGCCTAACCTATTCCAGGTTCCCACCTATCTCTCCATACTAAAACACTTTTTTCAATTTCTATTAATCAGACATTTCTGATTCAGATTCAGATTTTTTTTTTCAAAGTCAAACTGAACTACGAGGAATTACAATATCATAATCTGACTATTCTCCGTGTACGTTACGTTTTGACGGAGTAGGAATACAATATGTCAACACCCCATCTCATCCAATGGGTGTTGTAAAAACCGACTAAGGGACTATCCGTGAATATTATCTTTACGAAATAAAAAGAAGGAAAACTTGAAATTAAATCCTATGCCAATCCGTCTGGCCAGCGTGGTTATAGTAGGCCAAGTATCGCTCCGTTACGGGAGGAGGCCCGTCCCTACAGTGGGACATTAATAGGCTGTTATGATGAATCAGACTAGGTCTACAATGTGACCATTATAATGCACTCTACCACTAAAATAATTAACACAATAATAATTAACTGTGAGTTATTTAAATATAATTAAGCTATTGTGGTTGTTAATTACAGGAACGCATACAAAAGAGGAAAGTAATAAAGTTTTGCCTTCTCCTTCAGAATTGTCTACATTGGATTTGCAAGGTATATATATTTTATAGTAACAACACCTAGGTATACTAATATTTACACAAAATGTATTCAACAGCTTTTGTAGTTGTCGTAAGATAAGATAGAGATAGGAAAATAACAAGATTATTAATATTAATAACACACAACACCGTTAAAACTAAAACAAAAACTTAGTTAATTCATGGAATTCTATAGAAATTTGCATTGCAGTCTAAATTTATTGCAAAAGATTAATAGTCTAAGTCTAATAATAATTAATAGTCTAATAATTAATAGTCTAGTCTGTTTTTTAAAACTCTTTTTCCAATTTCTACTAATCAGACATTGATTCAGGTTCAGAAAAACTGTTCCCAGCTTAGATAGATATAGCATAGATTAATCAAAAACTATGTCTATAAATTCATCAATTTGTAATATTATTCTTCTTCTATTATGACATATTACTGCGAAATAAGTTTGACAATTGTAGCTTCTTTAACATGTCGATTAGTTCTTATGTAATTTTTAAAACGGAAAAAATAATTATTTTATTGGTTGGTTATCAAATTAAATTACATATAATGAAAATAATGTTTAAAATATTTAAACATACTAATGTAATTTCTATTTTTATTGTAAAGTCGTTGACATATTAATATTTTTTTCATACTGATCTTCGAGTCTTCATCGAGACAATAGATAATAATATGTATGAATGAGTAATCTTGACATTATAAAAGGCCCATTTGCTACTTTCTTTACCTAATTTCTCACGCCCAGATGAATAGTGTATAGTAGGTACTATTAGTATTCAAAATGGTTAAGAGTAAGCATTTAAATAAGTAGGCAATTTTGATATCAAAATACGGGAATCTATCGGAAATATGTTGGTAATAACAACTAAATGAAAACCATGAAAATTATATTATTATTATTTCTTCTTATTTTAAAAAGTCAACTCTCGCTTTGAAGATCGTGCTCTGTGTCGCGGAGATTTTATAGACATGAAACTAACGGCACAAAGTACATCCAGGCTCAAACCAAAAATTTCTGGTTCGGTCTATTCTTGTGTGGGATTCGCTACACAACCGCTTTTCTTTTTTTTTGTTATGTGACATTAGTTGATGTTTATATATTTTTGAGTAGATGGAGAATTATGTCAATGCCATTATATTTTTTTTATTAATGCATGAAATCCCCGCATTTATTGTGTTTTGAAAAAACAAAAGTATAAAATACGGTGTTCACTTATTTTCAGACACGACAAAAACGTATCGGAGCTTGCATCGTGACTTGAGAAGCTTAAGAAGTGAGATTTGTAGATTAAGGAAAAGGAGTCTTAATTATAACAAAAAATATAAAGTTAAATATAAATTTCTTAAATGAGGTTTTTTTAAATTGCAATGTTTAATTGTGAAAAACATAAAACTGATTAAAAAAATTTTTTGATAACACTACCATGAACATTATATTGTATAGCTGGTGCCGTTCAATCAACAGAATTTTATGTGGTATAATTAATTATGATGGGGATGATATTACTAAAACAAAAGCTCAAATTTATTATAATAAACATAAACACAATAAAACTAAGAAATGAAAAATATCTTTTATTTTACTCTACCTGTGCACGCAATACTTTGTAATCAAAGAGATTTTCTTTTAAATAGTATAATCTTGACTTAGCTTTTTACTTAATTCTTAAATGTATTATTCAAGATTATATTATTTTAAACAAAATCTCTTTGATTACAAGTTACCTAAACAAATAAAATAAAAGTGTATAGCTATAGCTATGTTTATACATTCATAGTTACGGAATACTATTCATAGATGGCAGAGCCTAAACGTCAAATTCAATCGGGATTGGCATTTTTTATGGGCGAGTTGGCAATCTATTTCCAGTATATAATTCTTATCTATGCGCATCGCCTTCGTTTGTGTATTATTGTGCCGGGCAAGCTCTGTTATTCAAAAGTTTTGTGCGTTGATATAAATTGCATTTAATAATAACCATGGAGGCTGATTTTATTGAAGACACAGATGGTTGTATAGAAAAAATTCACGTTCGTAACTTTTTTTGCCATGATAATTTAGAAGTAAACTTTAATCGAAACGTAAACTTTATCGTGGGCCGCAACGGTAGTGGTAAAAGTGCGATTTTGATCGCATTAGTTGTTGGACTTGGTGGTAGGGCGTCTGTGACAAACAGAGGATCCAATTTATCATGTAAGTTTTATAATAATATTTAACTAATGTATATGTTTTTATGCTATGTTTGGTCTAGAAAGCTTACCAAGCGTTGTTTCCAATTATTCAGGTTTTTTTACCATGTGAATGCTTAATTATTTTTCAGGGACTTACCACTTCTAAAGCCAAATTAAATTGCTGTTAAAATATTATGTTAAGGATATATAAAATAATTCGGTATTGGAAATTTTCTTAAATAACACTACTGTGCGCAAGCATATTGAAATGCAGTTGTTTATATTGTCTTGGACAGATTCAGAATTTACATGTATAACTTTAATAACTTTATAACTTCATACAAATTAAATAAGTATTAAATATACAATAAAAGACCTAATCTTAGCATTCCATGGATTCTCCGTGCGGGTGCCGGGTCCATTGCGTGATAGAGGACGGAACACTGGCGTAACAGCGTCTGGGACTTACGACCCAGATGTAGGTTTAAGGAGGCCCCCTTACAACGCGTTAGCGGTCACCCTCACTGCCTACCTATCCAAATTTGGTAGGAACCTAACAATGCCGTTTTGGACATTCGTGAAAGTAGAGAGCTTACTGAAGTTCTCGGCAGTCCTAGTTCTTTTAATAGATTGTATAGGGATTTAGCTGGTGTACCCCTCGCACCTATTTCCACGGCATACAGAGTAACCCTATAGCCATTTCTGGTTATCTCGTTTGTCAAGTCAAAGTGTTTATTTGTCTTAATTGCGTGGTCTTTAGGGAAATTGAGTATCAATTTATCCGTAAAGTTTTCTTTTGTTTCAGCTTTTATTAAGAAGGGTGCCAATTCAGCTACAATAGAAATTAAAATAAAGAACAGCAGTCCCAAAGCATATCGCCATAATGTTTATGGTGATCATATAACTATTGTTAGAACAATTAATATTTCAGGAGGATCTAGTTATAAAGTAAAATCTGCATCAGGTATGTTGCTAAATGTCTTTTAAAAACAGTCTTTTTTTAAATTTTCTTATATTATTTAAAATCATATGTGACTTGGAGGAAAGGAAAACTTAAGATAAGTATTTGATTGAGCAGGCGCTGTAAGGTCCACTCTATTATCAGAATAATATAATAATAATAATACAAAGTTTTTTTTATATTATGGCAAGCTATTCTGAGATAATAGACCTGACTGCCTGCGCCTAATCTGTTTAATATTGATAATAATTACAGGAGAGGTGAAATCGACAAAATTTGACGAAGTGAAATGCATAATTCTCGCACATGACATACAAGTTGACAATCCTATATCAGTATTAAACCAAGACGATGCAAGGAGTTTTATAAGTAATGATTCTAAGAATAAATATGGTCTTTTTCGTAAAGCAACTAATTTGGACTTAACTGAGGACAATTACCTTAGAACACGCGACAATTGCAAGAAAGCTGAACACATTTGGACAAAAAAGCGTGAGGTAAATATTTTATTTTTATTGTAGCTCCAATCACAATCTCATTTCTTTTAAATAATTATCTAGATTTCTTGCTTATTCTAAAAAGATTAGTCAATTAATTTATTTCTGTTGTAAAGAATGTTCTTTCCATTTTTAAGTCTAATAGCATCTATATTTAAGTACTTATTAATATTTTAGGCATGTGCCGACCTTGAAAAGGAATACAAAAAATGGAAGACAAGCTATGAAGAACTGCAGTCTAGGGATCAGGTGGAAGCAAAGAAAAAGTCTTTACAAAATGAGTATTACTGGAGTGAAGTAGTAGGCTTGGAGCAGGAGGCTGCAGTAATATTAGCAAAGAGAAATAAAGAAAAGGCAAAGATGGATGCACTAAGCGCAGATCTAGCTAATGTTGAACAGAGTTGCGGAAATAATACCACAACTATAGAGTAAGTTTGTTTGTAAGAATGTATTGACAAATCTCATAATATGTTTTATGTCTAAATTTTTCTGCTATCGAAACATTAAACGTAAGATATATGGTCACCTTACTGTATTGCATCATATTGAAATATTAATCTAATGTAAAGAAAAATCAATAACTTATATAATATAAGGGACCTAAAATAGTGCCTTGCGTTACTCCTAACATTACAGCCAGCCCAGTGGTTCTCAGACTTCTAACTACACTTCCTAGCACCTCAGTAATAAATGGTCCACTTTCAGTTTCTAGTCCAATTGTCGATCTTTAAAAGGTTTATTTGTACTACAGATTTAGTATATATTTTTATTTACGTAGCTTGTACTTTTTAGCACTTTAAAACAACAGCTTGACGAAAAGAATTTACAAAAGACAGCATTGGAACAAGAACAAAGAGACTTAGAATCAGAGATCAATACTGTACAGTCCTCTCTACGCAGCGCAGAGAACAACAGTGGCAAGTATACAGAGTCTCTTAATAGAGAAAAACGGAAAATTGTTGATCTAGAGCGAGAAATTAACAATATTGGGTGAGTTGTACTACATACATTATACTAGAGGTTACAGCTCTGTAAAGTTATATTGTTTCTTCGTTTATGGATTTTTTTGTATGATGTAAGGCAAACGAGCTAACAGGTCACCTGATGGTAAGTGATCACCGCTGGTATTTGTTTTGATACCTTGCAGTATCGTACCAGCGAGTTACTACAAAGCATCTCCATCTGGTGGTGTAATTGTTGTACAAGGAATAATCTTCAGGAAAAATCTCTAACAACAATTGGGATACAAGTGTTGTAATTGCGTTTGTAATTAAACCTTCCTTTCTATCTGTTCATCAGATATCAACTGCAAACAAGCCTACGTTCATAAGATCTGCGTAGTAGCATACTAGACGCCACTTGGCAACTGGGAAAACATAACGGTAGTTTTGATCAATCCAAATTCTATCACGCACTAAGGCGTCAGTAATAGAACTTTTGAGATCGGTGGTAGCACAACCTTCCCCGAATGATCGCTATCAAGTACAAAGTGATACAAGCATCAAGTACACGTATGCAGGTCAGGTCGCGCGGAGTCCCAGGCGGCGGCGCTAGAAGCTCGCGCGGCGACGGCGGCGCAGGAGGCGGCGGCCGCCCGCGCTAGGTACACCACGCAGCAGCACGACGCGCAGCAGGCGAGACAACACCTCGCGCTGAGGACTGCTGAGCTGGAGCGAGCTCATGCTGCCACCACACATCATAGGGGGATACTTAGTTAGTGCAACATTCTTTTTTTTTCTATCTCACAGCATTCGTATATGCGACTCCCTGGCAGTTGGACGCGGATTCGAAACCTAGGTAGGACAATTCAGTTTTTTGTGTCCATTAAATTTATGTTTGTAAAGCACCCGCGACACAGGGCAAGATCTCTAGTACGGAAAAATAATAATTAAATGAATTGAGACGCTGAATACTTTTGTGTTATCGGCAAAGTATAAGACCCACGAGCCCTGAAAGGAATTGTCAATATCGTTTCCAAAACTTAAAAACAACAGAGGTCCAAGTTGGGAACCCTGTGGTACACCACTGGCTAGGTTAACTTAATTTGATATGTTGTTATTAATAATAACAGCTTGAGAACGATTTTTGTTTAAAAAACGAACCCCTTTAATAGGTCGCTTAATACATATATTGCAGCTTCTAAAAAAACAGGTCGCAAACAAAACGTTCAAAAGCTTTCTTGTAGAATATATCTGTAAAATAGTCTGTGAAAACTATGGAAGATCAAGCTGCGTGTGATTCCAGTTTCTCTGTCTTATTAGCTCTAAAAAGAAAATTGCGGTCTCCTGTTCCAACTGCATCTAATCTACAGTAATTTAATTGTCTACCTCAGGACAGAAACAGCAACAACTTCGCGAGTTGACGTCCCGCGGTAACGACTCCCTGGCAGTGTACGGTAAAAACATGTCTGAGTTGTGTCGTCGAGTCAATGAGGCAGCGAAGAGGGGACAGTTCTCGTCTAAACCTAGAGGACCTATTGGTAAGTTCAAGAACATGTACTTATTTTTTACTTTGATGTTTTCTTTGATAATTAGGTATAGCAGAGCAGCAGCCCATAAACATCACAGTGAAAGGATTGACTTGTTTGTTTTAAGGACAACTAGGCCTACAGATACCATGTTTGGGAGACGGTTTTGTGTCAAGGTTAAATATTCCCTTAATAATTGTATACCAAACCTTCGGTAAATCAATCCAATTAATCCATCTATAGTACGAAAAATTCAAAAAGCTTTTTGGATAGTTTATTATCAATTTTATTGTCATTTTTAATTATTTGGCTGTATAGGAGCTTATCTGAAAGTTAAGGAGAAAAAATGGGGCGGCGCTCTAGAGCACATTATTGGCGGAGCTATGAAAACGTTCTGTGTAAATACGCCGGAAGACTCTAGGAAACTATTTCAGATCATGGGAGAAGTAAGTTTTATTTTGTTAACAATATGAAAGGATGATTCACAGAATAGATGATGTGATGTGCATGTTTTAAGCTTACACCTTTGTATTATCTACCTAAGACCTAAAGTGCGACTAGCTGTGGAAACCTATAAATGACTTTCTGTTTTTTACTGATAATCATGTAATGTGTATTTATGTAGTCGTTGGATTTCCTAATAAAATAAAATAAAATAATTAAGCCAAGCCCTTGTGCTCTTGACCCCTTATTTTTAACTTATTGTAAGTATAAATATTTTCTGAATCTTAGTAGTAGAAGATGTACCTACTTTTTCAACTGTGTTAACGATCTTTCCACGTCGGAATCTGTTCCCCTTTTCAGCAGATTTTTATGGGAATAAATTGTCACCTGGTGCTTGATTCCATATTTTGATACAATAACGTGTCCTGCACAGGTGTACGGTAACAGCGCCAAGCCCGGCGTGACCTGCAGCAAGTTCCTGACACGTTGCCACGACGTGCGACGGACGCGCGTCGTCGCCGGACATTACGTGTCCGCGCTCGACGCTCTCGAAGTTAACGATCCAGTCGTCACCAACTTCCTCATAGACCACATTGAGATGGAGAAAGTGCTGCTTGTGCCTGAACATGGTGAGTTATGGAAAGCCTTTTTTAAGCCGAACGTCCACCGCCGGCTAAACTAAGTTGGTTTAGCTTAGCTCGCATAGTTGAGCCAGTTTTTCATACATGTGGCATAGTTTCACATGTATGAAAAACTGGCTAAACTATGCGAGCTAAGCCAAACCAACTTAGTTTAGCCGGCGGTGGACGTTCGGCTTTATGCTGTTATGATACGTACTAATAAAAAGAAATTGTGACAGTGTTTTTAGTGACCTTTTTTGCAGCCAAACTTTTTGTATATGTGGTTAAAAAGCAAGGGCTAAATTGAGATTCGTTGTTAATTTTTAAAATTAATTAATGGGATTTTTATGATTTCATTTTAATTGGGTTTACATTTAAGTTATTTGTTACTTGTTTCGTTATTTAAACAATATCTTGCTGCACTTATCGGCATTTTAGAGTAATTCTCTTTATTTTTTAATGAATTCAATACGTTAACCTACCAGTATACGATTATTGCTAATATTAAATACGATTTAGGTGACGCAATCAATCTGGCGGATACTGAAGAGAATGTACCTCCAAACTGCTCCAAGATCGTAACGTTGGACTCTACGGAGTATCACCCTGCGCCTAACTACCGCAGCTACGGTGGCGACAACCGCAAGGCACAGTTCTTACATCTTAGCACGGATGAGAGGAGAATGTATGTACCACCATAATAGCATATACCATCGTAATACACTTCATAGTAAAAACGGATCACTAATATAAATACCAGCATCTCACAATGTAATACCTGAATGATGTGGGTTTTTGAGCCTGGATCTCAAGCCGATCAAGCGTGAGTAGAACGATCTTGGGCTATCAGTTAGACAAAGAGTACCTTCTTCAAAGAGTCTTTGGGAGCTTCAATGCCTCATCAAAAATGCTTTGTTAGAGGTATCAGAATGTTGGTGTTTTATTAGATTACCTGAATTACTTTGAGATATTGCCATTTATGTTTGTGACCGAAAGATTAGATCTCGCGTTTAGTTTTCTAACTAAACAGTTTAGGTTTGACAATATTATTTCATGTTTCTTATCCAGGCAACTAGAAGCTGAGATTAAAGAAGCCGAAAATGAATTACGGGCACTTGAAAATCAAGAGAAAGAACTTGCCCCTGAAGTAAAGAAGGCGCGTGACAATGAACGTTCAGCGTCTGTAGCGCTTCAAGCGCTGTTGTCGCTGCAGCATCAGAAGGACGAAGCGGAGCGCGCAGCCGTCGCAGCGCTAGATCAACAGCAAGCGCCTCAGCACGCTGTGCTGGTGAGTCACATTGTAGCTCGCTTGTGACTTTCTATTACTAAACGTTTTGGATGGAGCCGATAACTACAATCAGATCAAACAACTTTGTAACATACTATATCACATAAATTCTTGTAGCTTATTTTGATTCACCTACGGAACCCGTCGTCACGTTTCGTAGTTCATGTCAAATCTGGACCTGTGTATCGATTAAAACCCACATAGCCTCAAAACCATGTATGTGCCGCGGTAGTAACTTTTGTATACCCTCCGCACCCGGGACTGGCATTGTCTAGAAACTCCAGAGACTCTCTGAGTTATGGCTGAATGGTCTCTGGAACAAACTTAATCTCAATTATTATTATATTAACAGGTTGACGAGCTAAACCATTCTAAGGAAAAATTAACCAGTTTACAAAAACAAGTGGATCAATTAAAAACGAAGGAGTCTGAATGTAGAAAGAAAATAAACGAATATGAAAGTCAAATGAAAAAAGTGAAAGGGCAATTGGGTAAAGTTAGAGAAGAGTATAGAAGTTTCAGTGTAAGTATATTTTAGATCATCATAACAGCCCATTAAAGTCCCACTGCAGGGATGGGCCTCCTCCCATGACGGAGGGATAATTGGCCTACTAATACCACGCTGGCCAGACGGATTGGTATAGGGTTTAATTTCAAGATTTTCTTCTTTTTATTTCGTAAAAATACTAGTCACGGATAGTCCCTTAGTCGGCTTTTACGACACCCATGGAATGAGATGAGATGGTGACATATTGTATGCTTACTCCGTCATAGTCATATTTTAGATATCTTATTTTATTCTATATATTTTAACTGATCCTGAAATGGAGAGATTGTCATCAACTCGGTTGTATTTTTTACATTTAAAAAAAAACATTCTAAATTGACCATTTAGAATGTTTTTTTAATTTTAAAAATATAGGAAGTTGTCCCGAAAATATTGTATTAATACAGTTCAAGTCGGTTTTTCTATAAGAAAAGTAGTTTTTAAATTGTTAAACATACAATAAATAACAAATAACTTGATTTTTTCTAATAAAACATGGCAGATTTGTCACCATCGTTGTTCAAGTATCCTTTCGTCACTAAAAGAGGCCTTTTTCCTGCGAAATGGGTAATAAATCTAAACGAATATTTTTACCAGTCCCTCTCACGTTAAACTTAGTCAACAATAAATGTTTAATTAATTTTTAAGTAGCTGATGCCCGCGATTTCACTCGTGTTGTATAAGTAGCTTAAGTGTCATTCTACACTCTAAACTACCTATATTCCAAATTTCATTAAAATCCATTAAGTAGTTTTTGCGTAAAAGAGTAATAAACATCCATCCATCCTCAAACACTTTCGCATTTATAATATTAGGATTACTTAATTGCTATTTTCATGTTACGCAGGAAGAAATAGAACACGAAAGGTTAAAGCTAGATCGTAGTGTTACTAAGCGTCGTGCCGCACAACAAGCTTTGAAGGAAGGAAACGTAAATATTAAGAAAGTAGACGACATAGTAGCGGAGAAACAGACTGTTATAGCTAAGAAAGTTGAAGGGGCTCTTAAATTGTGCCCCAGGATTGATCAGCCGAGGTATTTATGTTACTACTAACACAATATACACTAATATTATAAGTAATAATAATATAACATGTGGAATGTTGACTCGGCGATCATTGTTCCTATAGTACTTTCGGTAAATGTACTTATTCCAAAGAGTCTCTATCAACATATAAGGAGAGACTCGCGCTTGATCATAGGTCTGATGCAGAAGGCAGTACTGCTGACACGGCACGTAATGTGAGGAGGTTCCTATCTCTGGAGCCCTTACCACCAGTATTGGTCCTTGTACGCAATGCTGGTGGGTCTACCTTTTTTTAAATTTTTAAACGTTTTCATATTTTAAAAAATTGAATAAAGATTATATAATATTTATGTTACAGCCAAAGTAATAAATATGAATATTATACATAATAACTAGCCATTATGTATAAGGGCTACTCAATTTAGATAAAGTGATAAATGTCGAAGAATTAATCACATTAACTAGCCATATGGCAAAAATACTGACTTTTGCCTTAATATTGTATTTTTGCCAGTACTATAACATATATAATAATAATAATAATAAATTTTTATTTTTCATAAACACAGAAGTATTTTTACAAACAACTAGTTGACAAAGTCACCTTTTAAGCAAATGTATGCCTGTGCTAGGTGATTTTTGCTTTAAGCAAATGTACACATTAATATAATGGCTAGTGAACAAGGTACCTTGAAGCCAGGGATACTCGAATGAAACGACGTACCTCAGAGCGAGACAACTTTAATTTAGCTAAAGTTTACAATATACCATATGCCGTGTAACGAAACCATACTTCGATCTAACTCGATCCCAACGCCATCTATCGAGCTACCCGGTAATATAGTTCTACATAATTATTGATTTCGGTTATGAGATAGCGTGTGAATCGAGTACCTCTTTTATTATTATTTTTACATTTAACATTCCGCCCACCAAAAGGAATATTTCCTTTTTCCTACCGCCCACCATGAACAAACTCAGCAACAACAAGAACAATGGACTGTATAACAGATTATTACAAATATATAGGTGGGTGGCTTCTCTACATCGAATTGCAATATAGTGGTCAAATACGGCTTTAATAAAAACTTAACAACTAGGTACAACAAATTCTTATCATTTAACAAAGTACATATAATAACAGAACAACAAACCGTTTCAAGACAAATTAAAGTTCGGTTAAACTCAATAAAAAAACAACGTAATCGTTAATGACAAGGTATAACACATGGTTAACAATTGGTTACAATATAAAAACATACATTAAACCTACAAACCTATCACAAATATAAGCTAAGAACTTTTTTTATAACACAACTCGAATTATTCAGTAGCAGGGAGAAAACACAATTTTGAAATTGGACGTTTAATCTCAGTACCTTTGCAACGAATAGTGACAACGCGTGTCAAGTTATCTTTACCCGGATGCAGCTGCGTAATTCTACCATATAACCACTTGGCTGGAGGTAAGTTATCTTCTTTTATTATAACTACATCACCTATCTTACAGTCAGAGTTACGAACATTCCATTTATGCCGTTGGAAGAAGTTTGTTAAATATTCCTGTTTCCACCTACGCCAGAAGTGCTGCACCATACGTTGCACCAATTGCCACCTACGAAGAGTACTAACTGTGGCGTTTTCATAATTGTGGTCGGGAGCCACTACCAATGGCTGACCCACCAAGAAATGCCCAGGAGTTAGTGGTACAGGATCCTCTGGGTCACTACTACCCTGAGACAAGGGCCTAGAGTTTAGGCATGCCTCAATTTGAGAAAGGACCGTGGACAACTCTTCAAACGTTAACGTAGAATCACCTATGACGCGTTTCAGATGGTGTTTTACACTTTTGACCCCTGCTTCCCACAGTCCACCGAAATTGGGAGCATGGGGAGGGATAAAGTGCCATTCCGTTTGAGAGGTTGCAAGAGTAGCTGCAATGTCTTTAAACATTGAACTCTCTTGGTTGAAAAGGTTCTGTAACTCCTTGGCAGCGCCCACAAAATTGGTGCCATTATCGCTCCATATATGACGACACTGTCCGCGCCGTGACACAAACCGTTTGAAAGCTGCTAGAAAACTCTCAGTGGTTAAATCTGAAACGGCCTCAATGTGTACTGCGCGCGTCGCCATGCATACAAATAAGCAGATAATATCCCTTATACGACCGTTGTCCACGACCCTTAGACACTCTAATGTTAATGGGGCCCGCGTAATCGACACCAGAGTTGAGAAAAGGTTTGCTAGGTGTCACTCTGCAAGCTGGAAGCTCACCCATAAACTGTTGTTTTGTGTTCGCCGCATATCGAATACAAGGAACACAGCGACGTATATGAGCCCTTACAATATATTTTACCCGGCTGATCCAGTACTTGGTGCGTATAAAATTGAGTACCAGTTGCTGTCCTCCATGAAAAGTCTTTTCATGAGCGTCGGCTACAATTAACTTAGCCAAACTTGAATCATGAGGAATAACTACTGGATGCTTTGTATCGTCGTGTAGTGGAGAGTATCGCAGCCTTCCTCCAACGCGCAATATCTCATATTGATCAATAAATACATTTAATTTATATAAAGGACTCGTTTTGTCTAATGAAACTTTATTTTTCAGGGCCGTTAATTCTGCATGAAACCATTGCTGTTGGCTTTGCCGGATACACACATTCAAAGCTTCGTGAATTTCGGAAGCTGACAGGTAAGCTGCTACTTTATTATTCTCCTTACGAGCTCTTGTTGACTGCAAAAACCTTTTACAGTACGCAACAACCCTCACTAGTCGTGTAAGTGATGAATACCTAGTTCCCCAAATAACTTCAAAATCCGGTACCAGGTTGGTAGTGTAAACCTTAACAGGGTTTTTCTCCTCGTTTGTGCATATTGCGCTAGGTCTAGTGTACTCTATCTGATCATTTCTTAACCAACCTGGTCCTCGTTTCCATAAATCATCATTAAGTAAAACTGCTGGAGACACCCCACGAGAAGCGATATCCGCTGGATTTTCTTTAGATTACGACACGATAACGTGCCATGCAATTAAAGCTTTTTTAAATCAATTTATTAATTTTTTATTATTTTTTATCAATTAAACTTTAAATTGCTATGCATGTAAGATTTGCTTGCACACATCATTCTTCACGCTGCTGTTGGTAATTGTAACAAAGTCAAATTATTATTTTGAAAAGAGTGGCCTGAGTTTCTTGGCCACATTCTTCTCAGAGCTCTACTATAGTCGTCTGCGAAAGTGGTAGTAGTTTGGCAGACATTTTTCTCTATACTATTCTACTACATGTATAACGATTTGCATGTGTTACTTTGTAACCTAAGTGAATAAAGCTATTTTGACTTTGACTTTGACTTTGACTTTGATTTGACATAAGCCCACTGTGTGTTGTCCAGCAAACTGAGGATCTCGGAAGTGCGATTGGCTACGTAAGTTTTCCAACGACTTGGATGATCATTTAACCAGGCCAAAACCACGGATGAATCGGTCCACGCATGTATATTAGCCTTTGGAATGTTCATAACTTCAGCTACTTCTATCAGTAATTTTGCTACTAAAACAGAACCACACAATTCCAAACGTGGAATAGATATCTGCTTAATAGGGGCTACCTTCGTTTTTGCGGTGATGAGATGCGTGTGGATTTGCGCTCTAGCTTTAACAATACGACAATACACCACAGCCGCATAAGCTGTATTTGATGCATCGCCAAAGCCATGTAGCTCTATACTAATATCCTCTTCCCCTTTCCCTATCCATCTGGGAATATGAAAATCCACTAGTTTCTCTAATTCTGTTCTGTAATATCTCCACTCTTGTGCGAGATCTGGTGGCAGTTCGTCATCCCAACCTATTCCACTAATCCATAGCTTTTGTATGAAATATGAAAACCTTAGAAGTTATGATGCACGGCGCTATCCATCCTAACGGATCGTAGAGCCGTGATATTTCCGATATGACCGTTCTTTTTGTTTCAGGTGCAGCTAGAGGCGACATCTTTACAGAATAATCAAATTCATCCGTGTTCCGGTTCCAGGTAAGTCCCAGAATCTTAGTTACCTTATCAGTTTTGATTTCCAAGTCTCTTCCAGAATTTTCTCTTAAGCTTTCCAATAAGGACATTCTGTTGCTTGTCCACTTTTGCAATTGGAACCCCCCTTTTTCTAATAAACTATTCATTTCTATATAAATCTTTTTTACTTCGGTTTCAGATGTGCATCCAGTCATCAAATCGTCCATATAGAAGTCTGACGTCACTCTTTCAGCAGCCAATGGATACATACTACCTTCATCGCGCGCAACTTGAAGTAATGACTTAACAGCCAAGTAAGGGGCGCACGATGTGCCAAAGGTGACAGTCAGAAGTCGAAAGTCCTCTATCTCTTTGTCAGGATCCTCTCTCCAGATAATTCTTTGGAAATCTGCATCCGTTTGAGCGACTTTGATTTGGCGATACATTTTTATTATGTCTGCTGCCAGACAAATAGGATGTTGTCGCCATCTCATGACAATATGTCTTAAATCTGCCTGAAGAGTGGGTCCTACCATTAAGGTGTCATTTAAGGAAACTCCGTTAGTCCCCTTACACGACGCGTCATAAACCACTCTTACCTTAGTAGTCAGTTTGTCTTGTCTAACCACTGCGTGGTGAGGCAAATAAACCGCATCATTTTTGTTTATTTCAGCCTCGTCGGTGGTTTTCTCCATATGGCCCAGCAATAAATACTCTTTTAACACCTCATTATACTGTTGTTTTAATTCATGATCCCTACCCAACTTTCTTTCTAAATCTAGCAATCTTTTTACCGCAATACTTTTAGAATGACCGTATTTACAATGTGGATCATCTGAACGAAAAGGTAATTTTACGACATAACGCCCATTTTCATCTCTTTCCGTCGACTGTGCGTAAAACTCTTCGCAGGCCTGTTCTTCAGGAGTAAAAAGCCTTTTCGTGAGAGTAGGTTCAGAGTCTAACTCCCATAAGCGTTTTAACATTTCGTTCTCTTCAATTTGAGCGTGCATAGCGATCACAGTATTATGAGAGTTTAGCAACTTATTTGCTTTACTAACATGG
Organism: Schrankia costaestrigalis; assembly: GCA_905475405.1. Lineage (NCBI taxonomy): Eukaryota > Metazoa > Arthropoda > Insecta > Lepidoptera > Erebidae > Schrankia > Schrankia costaestrigalis. The sequence goes on from FR997827.1 coordinate 2,323,628, forward strand.
CCTGACACAATCCATCCAAAATGCGTGTCTTGTGCAACCGGAGAGCCTGCTGGGCTCTTGATCAGACCTTCCTTTAAAATACGACCATATGTTTCTGCTCCTAATAAAATGTCGATTTTACTAGGACAGTTGAACTTTGGGTCTGCCAGACGTATACTGTGGATTTCTGGCCAATCCTCAAGTTCAAAATCTGTATCTGGCATAACTGAGGTCAGTGAGCTTAGTACATGCGCAGTAACCTTCACGGTAAAAGAAGGATCATGCAACGATTGAATATTAATATTCACCACATGTTTAGAAACGATGTTGCCATGACCACCTCCTATACCTGCAATAGTAGTCTTAGAAACTATTCTCTTTAAGCGAAGTAATTGCGCTGCTGCCTCTGTTATGAAGAATGCTTGTGATCCTTGATCCAATAAGGCTCTTAAAATTTGAGAGGACCCATTTTGTGATTCGGCCTTCACCAAAGCCGTGGCTAACAAGACTTGACTCTGCGCTTGTCCATTCACAAAATGAGTTGCTATGTTTGCACTAACATCATGTACTGGCTCTGGAGTACGTTCAGGTGAGGCGACAGGATCCACTGACGTAGAAGCCCCACTACCACTAGCTCCAACAGGGTTCTTAGGATGCAACAACGTATGATGCTTCCTCTGACATATACGGCATTTCGAAAGGACACGACAAAATTTGGAAGTATGATGACTTCCCAGACAATTAAAACAGACACCTAAAGTTTGTGAAGTGGCACGACGACCGTCAATATCTAGTTGATAAAACTTCTTACAACTGCTGAGCTTATGGCTCTCGGAACAATGTGGACATGAAACATTAGTAGTAGCATGCATTACTTTAGCGTGAGATGTAGAATTATTATCGCTTTTTGATCTATGTTTAGGCTCAACGCATTCTAGGGCACGAAAACGCGTTTCTAAAAACTCGCAAAACTGTTTAAAAGAAGGTAGATCCTCGGAGGATTTACTAACATGCAGTTCCCACTGCTTCCTAGATTCTACGTCCAATTTCAAGCTTGCGACATAAACAATAATCACATCCCACGAACTAACATCAATTCCAATATTGGTAAGTTCATGCAAACAATCACTTGTAACATCAAGCAAATCTTTAAGTGCCTTCGATGATTCATTGCTAATATTACGCTGGCCAAATAGTCGATTTAAAATACATGTGGACATAAATTTCTTATTGTTAAACCTATGTTCTAACATTTCCCAACATTTCTTATAGTTAAGATCAGTAATAGGAACATGTCTTATAAGCTGCTCTGCTTCACCTGACAACTGAGTTTTTAAATAGTGTAGACGTTGAACGTCGTCAAGTTTTTTATTATTATGGACTAATGACAGGAACAAGTCTCGGAACGATGACCACTCTGTATACTTCCCGCTAAAGGTGGGTAAAACTATTTTTGGTAATCGTGCTACAGTGTCAGATGAAGTATTGCAAACTTCTTTATTGGAACTGTGAACCTTTAATTGAGACAGAGCATTTTTTAATTCAACTTTATACGTTAAATACGTTTCGTAAACCCTTTCATAAACGTCTTCCTGAAAGAATTCATAAAGTTCTTCACCTTCACATTCTCCTACTACTCCTTCGTATTTTACAGTAAAGTTCTTGAATTGAGTCTCTAACATATCTAGACGCGTATCCACATAATTGTAATTTATGCGGTCTTTTGGAGACTTTTTAAAGTTTATTAAACCTTTCTCAATCTGTCCTTTAACATCCTTCAACTTTCTCAATTCCCTTTCCATGTTGTCTTCCAACTGTGTTATTGCAAGTGTCAACCAATGTGATTTTTTCTAAGTCCAGTAAAGGATAAATTCGCTAAGTCCCAACAAGAGAGAAATTTTCTAAGTGCGAAGTAGTGTAATTTTTCTAAGTCCTAATAAGTGCAGAATTTTCTAAGTCCGGTGAAGTGAAATTTTCTAAGTGTTTGACACTTGTAAAATCGATGCAAAATCGGGCATAGATTCGTCGTCTGGTCGTTTTTATCGAAATTATTCTAAGTCCTCGACCAAGACTGCACACTTGATTTTACTAAGTCCATGCAATTAATTAAGTTTCTGACTTTGAACTATCTTATTAACACTTGAATGTACTCACAGTTTATTGTCCACAAATGCACTTCACTACTCACAGGATTTTTCTATAAGTTCACCTCCGCACACAATCTGCAACTTGTAGTTTTCACCAACAACCAGCGCCACCTCGTATCGAATAGTGTAACTAATACTTTTTATATGTTCTTCCAAAAACGCCCTTCGGCTAGTAAGGACCATGAACAAGGTACCTTGAAGCCAGGGATACTCGAATGAAACGACGTACCTCAGAGCGAGACAACTTTAATTTAGCTAAAGTTTACAATATACCATATGCCGTGTAACGAAACCATACTTCGATCTAACTCGATCCCAACGCCATCTATCGAGCTACCCGGTAATATAGTTCTACATAATTATTGATTTCGGTTATGAGATAGCGTGTGAATCGAGTACCTCTTTTATTATTATTTTTACATTTAACAGCTAGTTAATGTGATTAATTCTGCGACATTTATCACTTTATCTAAATTGAGTAGCCCTTATACATAATGGCTAGTTATTATGTACAATATTCATATTTATTACTTTGGCTGTAACATTTATATAAATAATGATTGCTAGTTGAGCTGAGGAGGTGATAATAAAATTAATATGTAATTCAAAAATATTGTGTTATTTTTCTATTATGTAAAATACAATAACACCCGAACTGGAGATCGAGCCCGTCGCGGGGACTTTTGCAGACATTAAAGTTATAGAAAGTATAAGCTCAAGACCGTCATTTGCGGTTCCCACATATGTTTAGCATTGGATTGTGAAATGTGTGGGACGCAAATACCTCCACTTTGCCTGTCACAGACAGTCCTTGCAGTAATAAATATTTATAACAGTGTTTATTATTTAACTAAGTCACTTGTGCCCTTAGTATCGTTTCTTTAATTCAGTACTCCAAGAGACTTAATCATGACATATTTTGTTGTTTCCATAAATAATTGTTTAAATTTAATAATACAATAATAATTTGGACAGAGATATGAAGACAATACAGACTGAGCTAAGTCGTATACAGCACAAGTTGAACGCAATAAGGAGCGACGGCCTCACCAAAGCTGAGGTAGCCGAGAAACTGTTAGAAGTTGAACGCAAGTACAAGAATACTACGCTAATGTTGGACAGAATTAGAAAGCTTATTGGTGAAGTAAGTTGCTTACTGTTAGTTTTTTTTATAGATTTTTTTTTAACGGACTCTGCAATCGAACCTGATGGAAAGTGGGAAAATAGCCCCTAAATGAAAGAAACGTATGATAGATAAATTAAAAGTTTCTTTTACAGAAACTTTTCATCCGTTTAATTTAGAAACTTTTAATTTATAATACGGGGTTTATTAATGTGTAGTTGTTTACACTGATATAAAGAACATCCTGATTCTGGCCAACCATTTTTAATTCGCCACTAGAAACTATGGTGTCAACATCTCGTACCTCATTTATATAAATATGTACAATTAATTGTATTCAAGTTGGTTAAAACCGTTGGAGATTGAAGTAGCAAAATCACACGCACACAAATATTCGCATACTTTTTACTTTGTTTTTTAAGATAACTTTATGCCATTTTTTGTTTTTAGTTAAAACTAGCGACAGAGGACCATTTAAAGTTCTGCTACAATATACAGAAACAGATAGGAAGGAGGATACAACACAGCTTTCAAGCTATACTATCTATCAGAAATTATTCGGTAAGTGAAATGACTTGAACACTTTGAGATGGTTGTGTGACTTTTTCTCAGTCGAAGTAGAATGTTGACTGATTTATCTACTATGTGATTAATACTATACTCTTTCCACTATACTTTACAACATTTGACAGCTTGACGTCAATGACGTTTGGCAGTATCTCGAATGTAATGCCATTCGATTGTTATCGATTTCAATAATTAGCGTTTGGCTTTACTTAATATTCTCTTAGACTTTTTGTAAACAAATATACATCAGTTTATTCGTGTTTTTATTTATTGATATTAATATACGCGACTAAAGATTGCGTCGTAAAATTAAAAAATTATGTAAGTCATTATTAATCCGTGTGGTGACGGAGTAATAATACAATATGTCACCACCCCCATCTTTTCCCATTGGTGTCGTAAAAATACTTTTAGTTTAGTAAAGTTTCAACAAAGCCTACCTACATGCAGGCAATTGTCGAGGCTTATTACTTGTCCGACAGGAGAATATGCAACGAAAGTCGGGACCGATTTAATAGTAAGGGATATTACGTGCGGGGTCCCACAGGGATCGTTATTGGGGCCAGTCCTCTGTAACCCTGCTTACGATACGGTCATCCAAACAAGTTTTCTTCTTAAAACAAGTATCATTTGCTACGCGGATAATGCACTAATACGGGTCAAGGAGGCACGCTATCAGAAGATTGTTCGGCTAGACGGACTTGCCTTAGCATGCGTCCTTAATAAAGACCGAGGCCGCGTGGTTTCACAATTTGCTCAAGGGAGTTGAGCCACTCATTCCACACTTCCGAGTAGGTAACGCTAATGTCAACACATGCAATACCTGGGACTTATTTTGGACAGCCGATGGAGCTTTGGAGAACACCTTGAGCAGCTTTTCCCGGATCTTTACGCCGCCTACTTCCAAATCTTGTCGGCCTGCGGGAAGACGCTCGCCGTGTCGCTACGGTGTGATGTATCTCAGTCCATGATGCTGTAGGGAGCTTCTGTTTAGTTGAGATGCCTTTCTAATGGTCCACGTTACAGAGCGCTTTAAAGCATGTCGCTCTGGGACTGTGTCGAGCTATCGTTCTGTTTCTTAGACGAGATAGATATGAATGAGAGTGTATATGTACAGGGTCACATGGACATAGACTACGCTAAGGGCGCGCTAGACATAAAGTGTTCAGCGCGTGACGGCGCGGGGCGCTCCGCCTCGTCGACGTCGTCGCTGTCAGGCGGGGAGCGCTCGTACTCCACCGTCGCGTTCATCATGTCGCTCTGGGACTGTGTCGAGCTACCGTTCTGCTTCCTAGACGAGTTTGATGTTTTTATGGTAAGCAATTTTTTTTACATTTTCCTTATTTAAAATACTTTTAATTGGTCTTGCTCGTGATCTTCGTTATCTATAGCCAATTTGTTAATTATAGTTGCACATAAATAGCATCTTTTAGCTCTTTCTCAAAATTGATAAAAATCACGAGCACGCCTTTATGGAATCTTATTTCACATGCCGCATGCGAGGTTACTCCCAACTAACCTAGCATCTCCAAATATATCGAAATAATTGGACAACCTTACAGCATTTGGTGCCATATAGTTAACAGTCCGCCAGCTTTTTATTTATTATACTGTCATGAAGCAACATACCATGCTGAGATATGAGCCTGATAAATTTAAAAATCGAAGACGTAAAGACCGAGTTTGCACTACAGTTTCTCATAAAACCAGACTAGCCAGTAGGTTTTTCGACTATTTGGGACCTTCACTATATAATAAAATAAACCGAGTTCTATCAATTTATTCACTACCCAAAAATAAATGTAAATCTTTGTTATTGGAATGGTTACAAAAACTAGACTATATCATTACGGAGAGCATAATGCACTTAAACTAGCTACATGTGTACTTTTGTGAACATTAGTATCAATTATATACAAAAAAAAAAAAAGGAAACGATCAACAATCTACATTAAAATAACTTACACGCTTAATCACTCTTACTTACACCATACCCTAATACACACATACTCTCACACACACATTCGCCCACAGCCACACACTCAACTCAATTAATTCCACACAGACCTTTGTTGTTGTTATACTTTTTTTCTCAGTGTTTAAAATACTTATTTTGTAATTACCCTCCTATTACATATTGTTGTTATAAATTAATTTTCTATAATACAGGCATATGATTATGCCTAACTCAGACACCAGCTCCTCACATAATATTGTAATGTTTAAACATGTAAATTATTTTTAAATCTTTATTTGGAATTTATTTATTTATTTACATATGGACAACCAATAGTTGCTACATCTTATCTTACACAGTAGTAACAGAGTAATAGTAATAGAATCTTAATGCACAACATTTTAAGGTGTCACAGCTTGCGCTATTACATTGCACTAGCACTTATAACTAAAGCTTTCCCAAGTTACAAAATACTTACGAACTAGTTGTTAATATATAATTTTGAGGTAAAAAAAAAAATTGTGTTTGTTTTATTTACTTCAGATTTTGCCTCTCAACAACTTCAGCACACTACTTTTAAATTTTTTCAAGTTTGTGTTAAAAATATCCACTTCACAGCTAATAGAATTAAAGGCCTTCGAAACTCTAGAAAGGGTACTGAACTGTTTCAGATTTGTTTTTGCGAAGGGCGGACAGAGCAATCCGTTAGCCAAAGTTGCACGTCTAGGTAACCTACGAGGAACACGGATAGTCACATCTTTCAGAAGTTTCGGACAGTCCAATCCATTTCTGAGGATTTTATGCAGAAAAGTCATATCGTGAAGCTGTCGGCGGGTCAGAAGGCTATCCATTTTATAGTATTCCAGTTTATCTTCGTACGTAGGAAGATGTTTATGTAACCCACTAGAAAAAGCCAGATGCCTAAGGAATCTTTTTTGGACCCGTTCCAATCTCAGTTGGTGGACTTTGTAGCCAGGCGACCAAACTACACTGCAGTATTCGACATTGCTTCGGACATAAGCATTATAAATTAAAATTTTAGTTTTAGGGTTACGGAAAAATTTAGAGTTACGAATAATAAATCCAAGCATTTTAAATGATTTTTTGACTATGTTATCTAAATGTGGCAAAAATGTGAGCTTCTTATCAAAAACCACACCCAGGTCTCTTATTTCTGATTTTTCGCAGAGCATTACACCGTTTATATGAAATTGCGTCTGTATAACGTTATGATTACGCGTAAAATTAATAAAGTTACACTTGCTTGCGTTCAGTGACATATCGTTACCGGTACACCAATTAGCTATCGCGTTCAGGTCTTCTTGGAGTAAGCTGCAATCTGAATGACTTCTTATTGTTTTTACCAATTTCAAGTCATCAGCAAAAAGATAAGCTCTGCTATGATTGATACATGTGACTATGTCATTCATAAACAGATTAAATAGCCATGGTCCCAGATGGGAACCCTGGGGCACGCCTGATGTTGCTGTAGACGTCTTAGAATGGAAACCCTTCACAACCACGTATTGAGTTCGGTCGAGTAGATACGACTGAAACCATTCCAATAGAGATCCATGAATACCATAATTTTCCAATTTCTGCAACAAGATACTATGACATACCCGATCGAATGCCTTAGCAAAGTCCATATATACTGCACTAACCTGAACACCAATATCAACTGCTTCGACCAAATCGTTATGGTAAGTCACTAGGTTTGTAGTTGTGGAGCGGGATTGTACAAACCCATGCTGTTCCTCAACAAGAATCTGATTAGTATGGCTTTTTAAATACGGATAAATTAAGGCTTCAAACACCTTGGCAAATGATGACAGAATTGAGATTGGTCTGTAATTTTCTATGTCAGCTCTTTCACCGCCCTTGTGTATTGGGACAATTTTGGCTGTTTTCCAGATTGTAGGGAATTTTCCCGAAGATAAGGACTTATTCATAATAAAAAAAAGCGGTAAGCTTAATGAAAAAGAGCACTTTGATATAAAAATTGGCGATATGCCGTCCGGTCCAGCACCTTTATTGGTATCGATTCTTTTTAAATGTTTTGCAATGTTATCCTGCAATATATATATTTTTCCTAGACTATTAGAACACCAATCCTCACTTTGAGGTAGCTGAATATTAGATGTTACTTTACCAAAAGTGGAAGAAAAGTACGAAGCAAATAAGTCACATATACCGGAACCGTTGCATTCACTTGCATTATTCAAATACATTACGCTAGGAAATTGTGTTGTATCATGTCTTTTGTTTTTCAGATAAGTATAAAAGTACTTTGGGTTATGTGTAATGTTGATTTCAATCCTTTTAATATAGTCGTTATAGCAGGTCATTGCAAAGTTCTTACATCTTTTATTTAGGATTTGAAGTGAGATTTCGTCCAATGGGTTTTTATATACTCTAAATCTATGTAATAATTTATTTTTCTCTTTAGTCATTTTAATAAGTTGCTTGCTGAACCAAGGTGGGAATTTCCCTCTTTTTGCGTGGAGGAATAAATGAATATATTATTATTATATGTACCGATTTTAACAGGGCATTCAATACGGTTTACTTTGCTCAGTATTTATTACTGGTAAGGCAGCCCTTACTTTATTACCGAGCAAAGTGAACCGCTTAGTGTCAATAGATCACTTTTGATTTGGCAAAGATTATACCAAAAAGTTAAATTTGTTAATTTTTCCATTCCATTTCAACCCTTTTAAAGCATTATCTGGTGTTCCTCAGGGTTCTTATCGGCCCAATTATATTAAATGTTAATGACATTACATCTCGTTTTGTTTAAATTATTATTATGGATAACGTAAAGAGCAATTTCGAGGAACAACGATAGCTTTGATACAGTTAAGTCTCAATGAAGATTTGGATCATTTGAAAAAAATATTTATGGAAACTCATTTTAGGCAAGAATAACAAAGTATTTTAACTTTTTTTACAGAAAACTAACAAATGTCTGTTTTCAGGACAACGTAAATAGAAAGATAGTGATGGAGCTGTTGATTGATCACGCGCTGAAGAACACAAACCGTCAGTTTGTGTTGCTCACGCCACAGGACGCGTCCTCCGTCACGGCGGGGCCACAGATCTCCATTCATAAGTAAGTTAGATTAAAAAATATGATATAGTAACCTTACATATTCCTACATTTACATCTCACATATTAGTCCTAAAGCAAGCTGGCGCACTGGTCATGGTAGCGACTTTAGTGCATGAGTTTGCGCGTTTGAACCCCAAGCAGGACAATTCCATGTGCGATCTACAAATTATTGTCCTAAGTCTGGATGTTATTTGAGTGCGTTAAATGTATGTCCGGAAGGCGCAGGGTGGGGAGACCCCTCACACGGTGGACCGACGACCTGGTTAGGACGGCGGGAAGCCGATGGATGAGGGAGGCACAAGAACGCGCAGAGTGGAAACTTTTGGAGGAGGCCTATGTCCAGCAGTGGACGTCCATAGGCTGATATAGAAAATGTGTGTCTGTTAAAGTTCTCGCCCGCGCATGAAAGTATTTAAAGAAAATCTAACTATTATTTTCTCTTTGTTGCAGAATGGATGACCCGCGTCCTTAGTATGTAAGAGTATAATCTAATTGAGATTATTTTTTACCAACATACGATTGATTGTTACATTTGTTTGTATGTTATATTTTTTTGTAAAATAAATCTATAAAAATAAGAATGTTTTTTTTATTTTACTCCATTTGCTGTACACGTGATTTTCTAAACTAAAAGTTATGTAATTAAAAGTTAACTAAGACAAACAGTAATTTTATAACAATATTATCACAATCCGATCGATAGTTAACCATCGGTTGATGACAGCATACCTCGACAGTTACAAAAACTGCATTGATCTTCCGAGAGCGTTTGACTCAGTTGCATACCCGTCCTTCTAGAAATAGTTATGTAATCTATATTCTTATTACCTAATAGACATGGGTGATACAAATCTATATTTTTAGTAAAGAATTTAAAAAAAATTAAGTAGGAGACAATTTTAGTGAACTGAAACATTCTAATTGGGATATCACAAGGAAGCGTCCTTGGCCCTACATTATTTAAATTAAACACAATAACATTTAGCACGCAATACCTCTCTATTCCAAAGCTATCTAGATGATAAATGGTGCACTCACCATTTTTTACAAAACTTAATTAATAGGTCTCAAAAACTCCAAATTAACATTACAGTATACACTGTTTTTGCGAAACAATTGAAAAAATTAAAATCTCAAATACCTCAAGAAAAATGATCTAATAAGCTTAGAAATAGAGGGTTTTGTGTCGGAAAAATCCTATTCCGGTTAAATCAGACTCTAAAAATTTCCCTTCCGGTTTCGAAAACAGAATAGCATTTCTTCTTTCGAAACGAGTTTCGGAAGCAGAAATATTATTAAGTAATTATAATATAATTAAGTAGTTTTGGAAGAAGAAATATAATAATATTTCTTTTATCGAAACTAGCCAAAAACCTCATTTATAGACATTCAATGTACCGTTTTCGGAAACAGAATAATATTTCTTCTTTCAAAACGAGTTTCGGAAGCAGAAATATTATTCTTTAACGAAACTAGTTTCAGAATCAAAATAAAACTTCAGTTTGACGGGCTGTTATGAAAAATGAGCGAAACTATAACTCGACACCATAACATAGTACAATGGAGACACTCACTGTTTAAAAGAACACATAAAATGTGTTAAAATACACGGATGTTTTAATGATAACATAAGCTGTGAGTGCCTCTAAGCGGTGAAGGCAAGAGTTGAGATCTCGTTTTCAACCAAAAGTGGGTATTGGAGCGGATGCGGGTAATCATTTTTTATTCCATTAAGATTTTATTTTAACGTTATATTTGCATTTTTACTCTTCGTTCAAAATAATTAATCTTTTTTCATATTGACAAATTCAGACAAACTGTAGTAACAGTGCCTTCTTGTCATATAGTGCAGACAGATGACGTAAATTTTAGGAAAAGTAAGAATATCTCTATTTAAGTATGCTGCATTGTATGACAAGAAATCTATAAGTGTATCAAGAGCCATCTACTTGATACACATAAAGATTTCAAGTACAGCATTGTGCCACTGTCCTTGGTCTTGTTGTGCATACTTACTTGATAACGACAGAATTTGTCGTGTAAGGGTACAAGGCACATATAACGTAACGTAAGCACCGCCTCGCCTTTTCTTCGGTGTCAAATGTAAAAAGTCCGATTACGTTACGTAAGGAGTTTCATACAAATAATATTGAACGGTTCTGAGTTGATACGGTGCCGATCCGTCTACGTTACGTTATATGTGCTACGACCCTAAATCTGTAAGCCGCACTGAGACATTTTCCTCTGTTAAATAATAAAGAATCAAAGGGTTTTTAAAATAAAATATAATATAAATAATCAACACCATTTATTTAATACTATGTCGCCGTGAATTGACTATACATACAATGTGTGATCGATGCACTTATTGCACAAATGACATCCGATTAAATTTTATATCCATGAAATGAGATCACATGCTATAAACTTGGGATATATAAACGTTCTCATACAATTAGGTACTTTCACATTCGTTACAAATAAATTGATATAAAAATAACTTACTTCTAAAAAATTCTAATCATTTTTCTTTCTATAAATCTTAAATGATTTTGATACAACGTAACAAATCTAAGTCTTATTTATAAGGTGTGTGCACACCTTAGTGGATAAGCGTAATCGTTCAACTTAACTCTAAGTGAAATTTACTAAAACGAACAATACCCGCTTATAATGAAGTTAGGTACATACACTTTACAAGTTTTTTATATTAAATAATAAATCCATATATTAATGGTGAATATAATTTTGTACAACAGATTACTTCAATATTAAAGTTATTCGAGAAGCAATAGCATTAGATAAGGGAACAGTCTTTAACTGGAGAATTTACATGTTTATTATTGTTATAGGTTGATTTAATGGTTAAATTTAACTGTCAAGTACATTTAAATATGTATTCAAAAAGATCTTATCACAAATGCAATTCATAGACGGTCTAACTGCAATTTTGATCTTAAAAAAATTACATATATTCAGATTTTTTTAGTATCACAAACAAATAATAAAACATGTATATTCATCACTTATTTGGCAAAACGTTTAGTGAAGTAAATTAGCCACACGCGAATAGAAAAGCATTAGTACAGTTAATAAGAGATAATCGTGTGCAATAACACTATCGTAGAGTTAGCAAGGGTCAACAAAAGCTATAAAAATATGTACAAATAGAAAAACATTCACGACGAAAGATTTAGTGTATATTAAACGTGTTTTATTACCAAATACTTAAAAAAGATGACTATTTCTAGGTCCAGGAGGAAAGAACATGCAACTATATTATTACTTAATAAATCAGCCAGTAAAAGACATCATCTCTAAGTATCAGGTAATAAAAGAATAGAAGAGACTCAACTCTTCATGCAGCGTGATAGTCTTTGGTTAAAATAAGCCGCGAAAGTGCATTCACTAAAATCAAAGCAGTTTTTTTTATAAAAAGAAGATTTAAACATGACTCAAAGCTCTAGGTATCAGTCTCATGAACATACATTGTTCATTTTATCATCAATTATTAAAAAATAACTTACTATTATTTACGAAATAATTATTTACAAAACATGTCGAGAATATCAACAACAAAATTTACAACTAACACAGTAATAAGTAATTGGAGCAGGTTTATATAAAACATATGAATGATACATAAATAATGACATTTGATTTGGATGTTCGAAAATATTAATAATTAGGATTAATAACTGAAAATGATTGGTAAACAGAGCACAGCATGACAGAATGGTGAACTTATAATATTACTGTCATGTGTGGTAGACATACTAGTTACTTAAAAGATAAACGAGAATATATATTGATTGAAAATGATTCATTGCAATGCATTTGTATTTACACAAAAATATATATTATGCATACAACCTATTCATGGGTAATCTTAACATTTCAGCAATTATACAAACTGAGGATCAAGTCGTTAAGATTCGGTTAGATCCCATGTTTACAAGCTATGTTAATGATAAATTATAAAATAATGCGGTGGATTAGTATTCTACTCCTTAAACATGACTTTGCTCCATGGAATGTTTAAGCAGTATGTACTGGCTGGACCAGAGTAGGTTTAATTACCACAAAAATATCTTTATTGATATTTTGTATATACACACATGTCCTACAATTACTTAAGAAACATACCTATTAGATTTCAATTATCGTGATTTTATGTTGCTATATATTTAGATTTCAATTATCGTGATTTTATGTTGCTTGTTCCATGGTGTAGATTGTGGCTTAACCTAGGTAGTTGTGCGGATGTTATGTTACTACCTTATTACTTTCTTTTACAGTTTTATTTGTTATTGTAACGATAGAAATACTTCACTTGCATTTGTAAATGTATTTAATTATATTATCTAAATGGTATTCTATTCCATTCTCAACTACTTAAAGATTAACAAAATCAACTTGACGACACAAAGGCTTGTGTGTTAATTTCTGTCGGATATCGCAGTGACGAGATGACTGATGAACGTGCCATGCAATTAAAGCTTTTTTAAATCAATTTATTAACAATGAAATTTTTTTTATCAATTAAACTTTAAATTGCTATGCATGTAAGATTTGCTTGCACACATCATTCTTCACGCTGCTGTTGGTAATTGTAACAAAGTCAAATTATTATTTTGAAAAGAGTGGCCTGAGTTTCTTGGCCACATTCTTCTCAGAGCTCTACTATAGTCGTCTGCGAAAGTGGTAGTAGTTTGGCAGACATTTTTCTCTATACTATTCTACTACATGTATAACGATTTGCATGTGTTACTTTGTAACCTAAGTGAATAAAGCTATTTTGACTTTGACTTTGACTTTGACTTTACCAAGTAAATATAGAACTTCTCGTGGTAAACAAACCTAAGTACTTTTTAATTACAAATAGGAACAAATATTATATACAAATTTTAACTTATTAGTGAACTACCCTAACTCTTTTAACTAATACATAGACAATCATTAAATATTAACAATTGATTAAATGGAAAGACATATAATTTACAAAATATTTTGTAAATTTAAGTGAAATAAATAAATGTGTAACATAACTTAGCATCGGTGTAATACAACATTTTTGACGCGTCTTGATGTAGTTCACTAATGAACTTGTTCGTAGATTTTTATTTATTTCCTTTTGATAATAAGGAACAAATGTTTAAAAAAAAAACTAGAAATATATTATTATATTTTTTTTAACCACTAAGTATCACTATTCAGACTAAGTAATCTTTACTAGTTTTAACTTTGAAAATTGTAATAAATAAAGTCTGGATATTGATAAATACTCAGCTGATATTGTAAGTGTCATGCAAGATCAAAACGCGATTAGTGCCTAGCTATATTAGTAAGCGGCTGTAAAATACACACAACACATATTAGAAAATCTTGTTAAGTAGTTTCAACAGCTGAGCATTATCATTTATTGTCATAAATTAAAAATATTAAATTACTTCTATCGGATCAGATGGTATAAAGTTTTAATAGTGTGTTTATGGTTGTCAGCAAGGATAAATTATTATTTAAAAACTATGTATCTATCTCTAGCTTTAATAGTCTACATATTAAATAAATTTTACAAACATATTTGTAAAATGCTGGTATAATTTTGATAAAATTCCTATTTTAACTGATTAATTACATCTACAAATGCATAAGTTATTTTTTATATATTATATTTTCATTTATAAGCTGCTACATCGGAACATTACACATACTAACTTTGGAGTATATATACATAAAGACTTTTGGGTGCTACCCAAACTCAGTGCAGAACTTAGCTGTAGGTTTATATAGCCTACATTTATATCTAAGCATGTCATACAGTCATAAAAATATCTCATAGAACCAAGCTCAGGAGTATCATTTACAGTTTTCAACAATTCATTATATCACAAAACACACCTTTCTTAATGTTCATTCTTCAAACACCCCATGTGTCTCAGGTATAGGAGATAGATGCCTGGTGGAAGGCGTTTTCGTTGAAGGGGTCTTAGGGCTCTTGTGATCAGATTGAGGTGGTGTTGGAGGGTAAATGTGTTCTGTGTCTTGTGATGAACCCGCTGTGTCGGTCTGTGTCGCTGACTGGTCTAGCATTATCTGGTATACTTTGTCCTGTACACAAATTTTTTATATGAAATTAACAGTATGCAAACCAAGCAAAATGCTTGTACACCTTACTCCTAAATTTCAAAAGGTTAATCATGCATTAAATTTTTAATTTATTATATCAGCCTTTGATAAATATGACGTCATACTAGAGAACTCGGTAGCATTATTCTGTGATAGATTGATCAGCTTTGAGTTAACTTGTAGATAGAGGGTCAGAATAAAGACAATGTCGAATGTGAAAGCTAGAATATCTTCGTGGCTATACATCACTTACAGTTCGCGGAATCTTACTTGGATGGCATCATGTTATCTATCAGAGAAATTCACGTATGTGCAGACACTAAGTGAACACCCGCTCCTCGACAATTAGTTCAAAAAATGGCAACTAGGAACCTATTTAGAACGACTTCAAGCACGCCACGTTTGATTGTGCGTGGTGATTATGTAATTCATTTAACTGCAAGTATTTCAAATGTCGCCTAATGTAAAGTAGTGTGTACTTACAAACATGTCGAGAGAGACATTATGCGACTGTATACGATGGCTCTCGTCGAAGTTGATGTCGGGACAGATGAGGTCGAGCCCGGCGGCGCGCTGCACGAACTCCCCGTCTCCGCCGCGCACCACGCACACCGGACCCTCCGCGCGCACCACGTCTACGAAGGGGGTCAGCCACCTCCAGCATGGCTCTAAGTTTTCCCAGCTGTAACCTGGTGAAAAGGTAATAATAATATAATTTTTAACTATCTCGGTTGGCAAAGGAGGGGATCAATCCCTAGTTCGTGAAGTCTTGAAAAAATTTGATTGATTCAGAATATAACATTAAGATCCCATCTCATAATGAGACAATAGCAAAATATCAAAACTAAAGGTGGCCTGTGTTTTAAAAGACACATTAAGATATTTCGATTACAATAAAAAACAACATACCTGACACCCTTAAAGCTAATTCTTTACTAAAGGCATGTGCCATGGCCGCCGCCGCGACAGCACTGGAAGGATACAGATTCACGTCCACATGCAACACCGCCAAATCTATTAACTGTCCACATCTCACAAATTCCAACGACGAATACTGCGGGAACACAAAGGTGTACCCTCTCAAAGCACTCGTTTCCACATCACTTTCACCGACTAGTCTTCGTTTTGCACTTTTCCCTTCGCTAGCTAACTGCATGTAAACATTTAGCCAGCTGTTCATTGTGATAGGTGTAATGCTCCACATTAATTTCTTAAGTATAAGTAGTTCTTCAAACAATATTTCGTCTGATGTGCAAGCGCCGTCAGTCACGTAGGCGAACTCGCCTATCTTCGGTGGGTATACTTCTTCTACTTTCGCTGCTATAAATAGGCATGTTATACCTGTAATAACATAAACAATTGTTATTTTACAAAAGATATTTACGCTTTCGAAAAGGATTGTTAAGTAATTACAACGGAACGCAAAAATGAGGTCTTTGTCCAACTGTGGGACAGAAAAAACATAAAATATTTGGGTGCAATATTATGTGCACACTTTTTAACTTAGCAGGTTGAGCAATCCACAAATTATTCTTCTGAGCCTGGGTACTTACATTCAGTTAAATGTTTGTAAAAGACACCAATGCAATACAAGACTTAATCCCTAGTGCCGAAAAATCTGTTTGTTATAATCATCATCATTGCGTATGGCTTCTGCTTTGAAGCTTATACATCTATATCCAGTTGGAGGAGCTAATCTTTTGCGGCCGGAGTAAGGTTGTGGAGCTCACGCATTCCCCCAGAGAAACGACGCCGGGGACATTCCTCGACGATGTACATCATCGTTTGTTTTGGAGCTCCACAGTCACACCTCGGCGAGTCTTTGAGGCCCCACCGGTGGAGGTGGTAGTTGCATCGCCCTTGTCCAGTTCTAAATCTATTTGCCCTTTTCCACACAGTACGGCAGCTGTCACAATCAGCTTTGTTATAATATAAATTATATACCTAATATTCTAAGCACAAGGCGATGAACACACTATGATTACAAATAAATCCATGTAAACGTTACCTATAAGTTGCAGTCGACCTTTTTGTTCGTCCACTGCGTTCGTTAAATATCGATCAACATAATCCACAGTGAGATGAAATGTTTCTCTGTGTAGTTTGTATACCTCACATACCTGCAAATAAAAATAAAAAAATATTAGAACAATCAACATTCAGCCATTGGGGCTGAAAGGTTCTTGAGTGGCGACCGCGTACCGGAAAACGCAGGGTGGGGAGATCCCTCACACGGTGGACCGACGATCTCGTAAGGACGGCGGGAAGCCAATGGATGAGGGAGGCGCAGGACCGCACAAGGTGGCAATATTTGGAGGAGGCCTATGTCCAGCAGTGGACGTCAATTGGCTCAGATGATGATGATGAATCAACATGAAACGCGTTTAAAGCACAAGGACAGCCTGCTAAAACAAGGGCATTGTGTATAAATCTTTCATCTTTAAGGGGTTTAAGAAAAGTCGGACTGCAAATTAAAGTTTTTTCAACTAGAAGCATATTCGAAATAATTATGTATTTTTTTAATCTAGCTCCAGGCTACTCTTTTTCTCCTAACGTCATTAACGTAAAAGTAAATAATTATGCCAACCGTCAAGCTGTGGTACTATACCAGTCAGCTTACATAAAAGAAACTTGTTTCGCAAATTAACCCAGTGAAGTTTAGCAATTTCCATACGATGAGGCGATGCTCACCTCCCGAGGACTACATGCTTATTAGACTATTTAGCGAAACGTTTCGGCGAGGTTACCAAATGGGTCGTGTATACCCAAAAGCAATTATTAGGTCGGCTTTTACGACACCTTCGACTTGAGATTGAGTGGCGATAGCTAATTTTGCTAGTCTTTCACTAAACTGATAATAAGTATAAATTTAATGTTAATGTTATCTGGTGTCGTCAATAAAAATATTTTCGAGTATGTAATACAGTATTATTATTTTAGCGTGCCAAACGAGTGACGCATCTCATTGAACTTTAGATATATAAATGAACAACTTTAATTGTGTTTAGGAGCTAAACTTCGACCTAATTAATTAATGAATGAGTTTGGTTGGTTATCTTTTAAAAACATTTTAATAACAAACTTAAACTGAAGACAGACAGCTTTGCTTTTTGCCAAATACTAAAAAAGCGACTATGAAATTGCTAAAACTATTATGACCTTTACAGCTCTTTTTACACAAATAAGATACTATACTATTAATGAAACTGCGTCAATATTGAGTATATCTTTTTCCTCTAAGTGTTTCGATGGCAAAACGATACTGTGAATCTTTATCTTTATGTCCCAAAACCCAGCGATACTGTTTGCGCTATCGCTGGCCGTCATTTGTTCTTCCCGAGTGCAGCTCTTAGACCGTATGAGTATATGTATGGTATATTATTACCGAAGACAACAGCTCACACTATATAGAGAGTAAATGTCCAAGTTCCCCATTAGCTGCCTGCTTCCTCGTCATTATTTCGAAATCCAAGCAAAAGAATTATTTGCGATTCAAAAACGATTTTTTAAAATTCTGAATATCAGGTGTTCGATAATTTGAAAACTTAATAACAATAATCAGTCGATTTTTTTATGTAAACCCCACAGATGGCCTAATCTACAGTGCAAACCTACCTACAGTACCTAATCTACAGTAAAAACACTATTCTCTTCCCGTATAGTTATTAAGATTCTGCCGCGGCAAAGGATTTTGGAAATTTTTGAGTACTAAATAACATAATATGTAGTCTAATCTAACATCATAAAATTCTACAAAAACAAAAGAAAGAAGACGACATAAAACGCTGTACCAATACCGCAATACTAAACTAACGTTGAATGCACTGGTAGATATTTTTTTAAATAATTATTTTTTGGACCTAACAGCACAGAGTAGGTACAATTCGGAAGCTCTAGTTTCTATTTCTATGTGTTTGGTTAGATCATCAACTTCTCTTTAAAGACATGTTTAAGCTTAAAGTTTTTGAACGATATTTATGTTGAACATAAGTTAGAATATATCGGGTGACCGTTCCAAAAAACGTGTCCTTTTACTAAGGATCAATCGTCGTTAATGCATTAAACAATTATTATTCAAATAGTCAAGGAAAACATCGATTAAATAAGTGCGACAACTCTTCTAAACTTAGCAACAAAAAATACGTTTCTATACAAATAAGACACAAGTACAGTTACTGTCTAGTTCCGGATCGATTATATCGTCAAGAGTTAAAAAAAAGGTGGAATAGCTTTAAATATAAAACTGTACTCACTTTTTTTTTGTAGAGATAGAAGCTATCTTAGCTCTTTGGGATGAAAGAATCGTTTTACCTTTGTGGCGTAAGCTTAGGGTGAAAATTATTATAACAGCCCATTAATATCCCACTGCAGGGACAGGACTCCTCCAGTGACGGAGGGATACTTGGCCTACTAAAACCACGCTGGCCAAACGGATTGGTATAGGGTTTAATTTCAAGTTTTCCTTCTTTTTATTGCGTAAAGATAATATTCACGGATAGTCTCTTAGTCGGTTTTTACGACACCCATGGGATGAGTTAAGTGTATTTTTTGGCGAGTTAAGTGCTCGCCAAAAAATAGGATGAAGATCTATTTAAATCAACTTAATCAACAGCTTACTACTTAACTCGCTACTGTACTTGTCGATGTGTAAATCGGGCTTAACAACCAGGTTGAAAGCGGCTTTGAGCGTCTGCATATTGCAGTCTTTTGGCTATGAATATACTTTTTTCTATGAAGACATTACGTTGACTTGACAGATTTTCGTTCTCTAAGAGATATACTTTCGTTCATTGTTTATGGAATTTCCTAGTCAATTAACGTAACCCTTAGGACAGAAGATGGGCTGGAGACACTCCGTATTTTGGTCCGTCACCGTTGTTTATGTCATTTTTATTTCCCAAAGGCAAAAGCGTGTTTATTGACTATTGACGACCTCGGTGGCGCGACGGTAGCGCAAGCGGCTGCCGTGCAAGAGGTTGTGGGTTCGATCCCCACGCAGAACAATAATTTGTGAGATCCACAAATTATTGTCCTGGTCTGGGTGTTCTTTGTGTCCGTTAATTGATGTTTGTAAAAGGTCCCCGCGACACAGGCCATGATCCCTATTGCGGGAGTTGTCTTTTTTAAAAACAAAACAAAAAACGATTACTTTTATAACCATGGTTATATTTAATTAACGCAATAGCAATGCCACGTTTCAAGTCACACGTGGAATAACTTAACCCAAAATAATATACCGATTAAGTACCTAATGCACCAACGATTATATAAAAATTAGCAAATAACCAACCGATTATTAAATACAGTATTAAGATAACCTTAAATTACCTCACAGCTAATGAGTGTCAATAAATTAATACTATACACCTTTTGTCGTCATTGACACGGGCGACAACGTGTTAGTGTCATCTATTTTTAGCAAAACTATGTAAAAATACTCGATACTAGTTACCTACATTTGATATATCACCCTGTGTGGTGACTTGATTAAAATAAAAATGTCACCACATCTTGACCTGAGAAACTTTTCAAAATCGTCTGAGGGAAATTTCGAAAATTCCCTTGAAAGCGGATACCAACCCAAATGACCAACGTGGTAGGGGAGGTTAACCCTTTACAGCGAGGCATGTAAGGGATGAAAAGATATTTTAAATATAAATAAGAAATGATTGTAAAAGCTGACGTCACCTAACCCTAGTAAAATAAACATAAGGCGGTAAAGTCATTAAGTGAATACACATGCTGAACACTCACACGTGGGAGTTTTTACCAACTTTTCTAATCTAAACAAGCCTTTTAACAGTTCTACTAATAATTTACTAATGATTATGAGAAATGTAATTATGAAACTTATATTAAGGCAAATTAAAATTACACCTAATAAGCTTTTATGACTATCGTCATTAGTATAAATGATAATAGTGCAAGTTAATAATATGAGCCCAGATGATTATGAATAGTAATAATAGTGCAAGTAATTTTATGGGAAACAAGATAATACCGAACATTATAGTGCGATACCCATTGGGGAAAAAGTCCATGATTCTTCTGCATGGGTAAAACGAGCACCTTTTAAACAGCTAACACAGAAAATACACAGTAGCACTTATGAAAGTTGAAAGATTTGTTAGAAGCTACCACAAGATTAAAAATGGGTATGAGTATGGGGACATTATGAGTCGCATTGATTCTAATAGCAATATTAGACGACTAGGAAGATAACAAAAATGAATCAGCTACAAATCTTGACACGTGCATAAACATGGCTGTATGATTTGGTCCGAATAAAAAATTAAGCTGTATATTTGAAAAAAATCGCCTAAAACAAACCAAAAAATTATTACGCACAACACAAAATCGTAACGACAGAATTACATAACGATCACTCATACATACTTCGCGAGTACTTCATAAGTTCGTTTCATTGAAAAAGTTTAATCATACACTACTGTTATCACTCACATACAATAGTGTCCCACTTTCACAACAAATTAAATAGTACCTGCACTCGACTCGTACGTAAACACAGCTCTTATCTAATGAACTTTACAACGTAAACGTTACAAGTTAAAAGGTTTATTTGCGCCAATACGATCCAAGTTTCCTTTGACTTCTTTGTAAATGTTGTGACTGCTATAGCGCTTAGGATTGCCTGTTTAAGGGTCGTAGCCCATATAATGTAACTTAAGCGCCGATTACACTAGACTACATGTAGTCAACTACATCTTCTAGGAGACTACATGTAGTCTTGTAGTCTAGTGTTTGTAGTCTAGTTTAATCGGCGCTTTTAACGGATCGGCACATTATCAACTCGAGCCGTTCAGAATTATTAGTATGAAACTCTTTACTGCAACGCACACTAATCGGAATCGTAACGTTATCGGATTTTTAACGTTTGACACCAAGGAAAAAGGCGAGGCGGTGCCGATCCGTTTACGTTACGTTATATGTGCTAAAACCCTAAAGTGGCAATGTGTAAGCACGTGGCACGTAGAAGCTATGGATAAGAGAAAAGTTCTCTGCGTAATGGAAGACCTAGAGTGGGTCACTGACGATTTGGTAAAAGTGACGAGAGGTTGATGGATGAACGGGATACGATGGAAACGAACTAGGAATAGACGGAATAGGTCTATGTTCATCAGTAAACGTCTTTTGGTTCATATGTGGTGATTGATTCATCAAGTGAGTGAATGGATCACATCAAGTGAGCAATTCAAGTCTACAACTAAAGAGTTTGTTTTGTTTAACGCGCTAATCTCAGGAGTTCATCCCAAATTAATAGGTATCTAATGCTACTTATTAATTTGGGATGAACACCGTAATTTGACAATATCCACAATTATTTAATCTTCCAACTTGTCAGTTTTTATAAGCATCACACAAGCTCTCGAGACAATAATAACACCAAATTGAAGAGCATGTAAAGATTCTTAAACAGGTCTAACTGTCCAATAAGTTAAGGGATATTGTTAGGGCAAAACGCGTCTTCTTATCCTTGAAGAACAATCAATCCGAGGGTCTGCAAACATCCTAATAGGGCTGCTATACCTTGGAAGACCCTTCGATATTCGGAACACATTATTATATTGAATTCGAAGGTAACGGTAAAGTAAGGTGCAGCTTGTAGGATACTCAAAACTAGATTTTTGTAGGGATAAAATGTACCCAGAAATCCATTTCAATATAGCAACATAGAAATCTCAATACGAAACGACACTATACATAGAACATTTGCGTATTTTATAACTGTACTGCTAAGAACAATTCTAAAAAAATATTAATGATTAAGCGTGTCTTCTCGCGCATAGTAATGTAAAAGTAATGCATTCAATGCGGCTATCAAAAGCCTAATAATAGCAATAGCACGTGTGCTCCCGAAAAGAGACGAAAAAGTTGTGCAGCTGTAAGCTAGCCATACCTAGGATGTAAAACAAATGAATAACATTATGGTTCAAAAATACTAAAGAAAAAGCAAGCGTATTTACTCCAGCTTACAGATATCTAGCCGCGTAACGAATACCGCCTGGGCCGCGTCAACGGCCCAGGATTTGATTTGCATAGCTTACATTATTCGTATTACTCGTAGTTTATTTGAGTGACTAGTTATTATACAACCAATTCTTTTTAACAGCTTATCTCCGTTTTAATTGCAGCCACGCCAATAGCGCACGCGGTCGCATTATCTCCGCATAACGAGGAAGATCGCTAAGACTACGCTCAAAAGCAAGGAGGTCATTGTCCAGAGGAACATCGCAATCCTAACAATAATATAATTTAATTAACCACCCAAACGTATCCCAGATATAGCCTAAGCGCTAAATCTATAAAAAAACCGCGACGACATTGCAAGTGCTGAATTGAAAACGTGTTGGTTAAGAGGTCAATGTACATCGCAAAAAATAGAGGTCAATGACCCCTTTCATTACAACATTTCCTAGATATGCCTGTCTATTACTATTCTTACCTTATCCATTGAAATTCACTGTAATGCCGCATGGAAATATACCGAAAATGTTAATAGATAATTAGAGACAATAGAAAAAAAAACAACCAACCTTAATCTAAGAAATTGACTAGGCAATGGCTATAATATTTCTACATGTATTTGACTTGCTTGCAAAAAATACCTAGGTATATCTTATTTCACAATTTACTGTCTAAATCTTCATAAACTGTTTCTTTTCTATACAGCTGTTTACAAACCAACAAAGTCCAAAAAATCAGCATATTTCGCAATCAGCAATTCACTTCCTGAATGTTGACTATGTAAAAGTTAGATACTAAACTAAAATTAAAATAAAAGGCAACACTTACCTCATTCAACCAGTCCAGTAAAATAGCTCTCATCCTTGGTTGTAGATTAGGATGATTGTCAAACATATTAGGGTTCTTTTTATTAATAGATCTAGCATCACATTCACACATACTGGTCCAGACATCAGCTGGATCTGCCCAGGTCAAGCCTGGTAAGGGACATTTCCTTTTTGGCAATATTGGGCATGGAGTCTTACTTGTGCTGTAATAAATATTGCATAAACTTAAACAGCTGTTCATGTGAAACAGATGTCATATAAATATCGAAGGGTTTCTTGTTGTGTCTATTAATAATTTACAATTGCTCAGGATATAATTTCTATATGTAAGCTTTTATACATTTCAAATATGACAAGGTCTTAAAAGTATGAAGTAACTTACCTTGGTCTCTTATTAGAGTGTGGTGTAGACTCGCCTCTTGCCACATTTTCTAATGGGCTGAGTACACAATTGGTAAGATCAGATATACTTGGTGGACTTAAGAAACTGTCAGGGTTATATTCTATGTCAGTGTAAACACTCCTTGGTTGATCTAAGGTCCCATACTGAGAGCCTTCATCATCACTTGAACAAGAGGATGACTCTACAACAACATTGAGTGCTGGTTGGTCAAGGAGTTCCTCTTCCAGTATAGATGACAGCTTCATAGGTGGCATATTCTCAAGCTGAAAATAAATGCTATGTAAGTACAGTACACTAATCTACAGAACACTTAGCTAAGTGCAATAGGATACAAGTAAATACCTCATCATCTGTAGAATTTCTTTTCCGTTTCAAGGTCAACCGTTTCTCAGTGGAGTCACAGCAGGAACTGCAAATGTGTGTTAAATACATAAGTAAACAATATCCTTGTATCAAGGATAACATTGATAGAGCTACCAAATGTATACATACCTAGTTTGTGCCATTGTAGCTGGTGTAGTGTAACTGGCACTTTATCTCCACAAACTAAAACAATATTACTTTTTAGTTAATTATATAATGGAGGTATTAATGAGTGTTTATGTATAATTAAAATTGATCAAAATTACCGCATGTCATGTTCAACTTACAAATAGGGTTATGTCACTCGACGACCGTAATTGAGGGCATATTTATATCATTAGGTAAAAATGTGTTTATGCTACATTAACATAGAGCTCTTTAAATATCCCTAGACATATACACTGTAAGAAATAAAGCCGTAAAACACTAGTAAAAGGCAAATTTTCCCCCAGCGTGCCCCCTGCTGATTGGCGGGAGAATATTTTTCCGGCACTGTTTTCTTACAGTAATACTCATTTAAAATACATATTTTATGGTTTGTCATTAACTAAGGTCTATTCTTTTACTTAGAGTTTAACGAAAATACCGAAATTCAGGAATAAGCTGTAAAAAATGCCACGAATCCGTCACAATCGCGCGCGAAATTCTCCCGTCAGCGCCATTAGACACGTCGCTAGCTTGGGTTTCTTGGCATATCCACTTATGGAAATTGACAAAAATAGCCAATCTACGACACGAACTCTACCTACGGGCTATTTTTATATCAAATTAAGTTAAATTAGACTAAATAAAAACCTATTATACGGTATAACCACTGACAATGTAATTGGCTAGCTTATCGCTCTCCTAAGATTTCTAACCTAATTAAGCGCGCAATCTAACGTTGTTTTAAGAAGTAAATTATTTTATAAGCTAATATAAATAATGAATTATTGATATATAATCATATTACATACCGGATCATTCACAAATTAATCCAAATTACACAAAACGTAACTAGCTCTTCTACCAGATACGATGTAGGAACTTTTAACACTTTTATAACGATTTTTAGTTATTTTTCAACACTTGTGAGATTATATTCACTGAATATACTTTAAAACTTGCTAAATAATGATAATATCCAGATTTACATGGTACTTTTTAGCTTTTCACGGCTCGATAACGCCCGGCTTTCCGCGCGAAAATGTCGCGGTAAAACTTTAGTACTCAGCGGGTAAGCTATTGCCTAACTTCGTGTTTGTTTCTTCTGAAAATGAAACGTCAGTTACATTCTGCGTTACGTTACATGCAAAAAATATGCAACTAACGCGTTTTCAAATAATAAAAGTTTAATTTATTAAAGACTGTATGATAAAATCAATTTTATACTTTTGAACATTGTAGTCATCATATTAATAACAAATAACAATCAAACTTATGATTAAACTGTAATAAGCAAATAAGGTTTTTATTTTTTTAATCGTTTTTTTACATACAGCTTGTGTTTAGTTGTAACTAGTAACTTTTAACAATTTTACATAATTTTTTATATGAAAAAACAAATTTTACTTTAAAAAACAATTTTGGTATATTAATTTACTATTCGTACCTCGAGTAAAACGAAACGTCTATTGAAAACCAACGCTTTACTGTAATTGGTGGATATATGCAGTTAGTTTTACAAGGTTGCCATCTCTAGAGTTAATTTAGTTTTTCGTTATTGGTATTCTTTCAAACAGCTAACTTCATATTGTATCTCAGCTGGGCGCCAGCTGATAGAAAATTGAGCGAGAAAAGTCAATAAAAGGTGCGCTATTTCAGTACATATTGATAACGTGGCATATCTATATTATGTGAAGGGCAGGTGATTTTTTGGTGAAGTTAATTAATTTAAGCAATGGCTGTGCAAAATATAGCTGTAAAATTGTGTGGTGTGCTACAAGCCCAAATAAAAGAAGGTATGTTATCGCGCGTCGTTACCTCGTAGCATACACTTTTGTCAATAATAAAAGAAATATTCGAGATTTAAGTTCTTTCTCTTGTTTTGTTGTTTATTTGATATACCATTTGTTATTTTCACTGTTTAGTTTTACATATCCAGATAAATATTTAATGTAAATAGCGTCAAGTGCATTTGCATCTATTTGTGTATTAAGATTGCTAAGTATTGTGTTACGTTATCTTTACAGAGGTAACAGCTAGAGAATGGCGTCTATTAGGACAAGAACAGGATGGATCTCAGATACTGAGTTGGGTATCAGACAAAGACAGAAAAGAGGTTTTAAATATTGGTATTTATACAAATAAAAACAAGGCCTTAACAATACTGCATTCATTTGAGGAGAAATTGAATATTATACAGGCTTCAGTGAATGCTACTCAAACATTGATTGTGTACATTGTAAAGCAGCTTCCGGGTGACAATGAAGATGTCAAAGAACCACTGTACTGCCCTTACTTGGTATGTTTGCTGCCAGATAGTGACCAAACACCTGTTGAAATTGAAGAATTCTCTACAAAACAAATAATGGTTCAATATGTCTATGGGAAAAGTACAAAATATAGTCCTGGTATAAGGAATGATAGATTTCTTCTTTTTAAACATTTAGATGGTAAGTGGCTTATGTAGTGGTAATAGAATAAGAATTTACATACACTTTTGTATATGGAGTAAGTGGTTAAAGTCATACATAGGAATATTGTGTAGAGTGTATTAATGAAAGAGAAGATTAAGACAAAATTTTCCTCTTTTACTCCCAGCAAATATCACTTACTGACAGCAATAAAACATACTCATTATATCTAAACTCAGGAGACACACAGGGACAGGTAATGTACTATTCTAAAATTGTTAAACTTTGTTAAGTATGTCAAAGTTTCCAGCTCTTAAAAAAAAGTCTTCAGCCAACAAATCTAATCTTCATTCTTCATGCACCCAGTTCATAATATGTAGTATATGCCTGATAAATGCTTTTATTATTTACTTTAATGTACAAATGTGGCATAGCACTGTTATTATTATATTATCATTCATCATTAAAGTTCTTTATGTGGCGAGTGATTAGAAACATCACTGCATCTTATCCGGGTCTCAAAGATTACATAAAACCCTAGGATCTATTCATTAGTAGGCGTTGTTACCTTCTATCACTGGCAGAAGCCCCTACAGTGGGACATTAATAGGGTATATCATTATATCAGCCAGCTGATGCTGACACCTGCACAAAGGCCTCCTCTAGACACTTCTACTTTACACTATCCTGTCCTTCCCTTACCCATCAGGGTGTATTGATGAAATAATATTTCTCAATAGAGTTAATGAGACTGTAAATGCCTTTCCATTTTCCTTATAATAGCCATTTTTTGTTAAGTGTTTTATACTTAGATAATAGAATTCTGTTTAAATTATATTGCAGGTATTAAAATTTACAGAACTCCTATGTTTCTAAATGAATGTGATGATGGGACAGATAAATGGGGCTTTGATGGGATTTACACAGAGCCTGAAAAGATTGTCAAAGTATTCTCATGGTCACAATGGGATTGCGTTAACCAGGTAAGTCACCAATATCTTACTTATAATTATAGCTGTGTTTCCTTCATCCTCCTTTGACTGAATTACGTCATAATTAGGCAAGTAGAAAGTGATTATAATTTACCTATTTTGGTAGAATTTAGGCGAACCTGATCAACAATATATTAACTAACGACGCCCATTGTTAGATATAGGAGATCTCCAAATATTTCAACTTTATAAGGTCCTGTGCGCGGACGCCCTACCCATGTTACCTAGGAACCCTATTCCTACGAAATTGGTGCTTCCATTAAATATAAAACCTCCCAAAGACCATACGTATTTAAAAGACATAAACTTTAAGCATAATATTATGTTAAATTATAACACTGCTTAAACAAATGGTGGGCATTTAGATTTGTGTGTAATTTCTTACACATTACTTTTTTCCTTTGCCCTTTAACCTTATCTACTCGGAAAGTAGGACTTTGCTGACTGCATTACCTCTAATGATAGGAGAGCGTCAGTATGCCAAATCGAATGCTGCTCTATAATATATTATATAAACATAATGTTCTACGGTATTTGTTTATAAAACCACAGTTAGGATATCTAAAACCACAGCGCCGCTGCTACTTCCTGTAAATTTGATTGGTATTATAAATACCTATCAGTGAAAAGGTTAAGTAGATAAAGTACGAAAAAGATACTGTCAAAAAGACTATCTGAAAAATAATATGTTAGTAGGTATCGATTTTAGTGGATAAATGTATCTCTTATGTAGGTGTAGGTGAAAGAAACTTAACTATGATTTTAATGACTAACCGGTAATAGGCGGTGTGCTCTGGCTTACTGGACAGAAGATGTAGGTGACAGTACCAATACCTCATATTTTACTATTGCCTACTATGATGTATTGTAAATAATTTAGGAAAAGGATGTAAGGTAAATCGCAGTAAGTACAGCTTTGTCGCTTAAACGTGAGTCGCACTTCTCATAGTACAGCTCACGTTATATACCTACTCAAATTATAATTATTTTAGCAACCATTGACAAATGGGTTCCCTATTTTACTGCGAATGTTGATAGTTCGATTTTTATTATATCGAACACGGTATCGCGATAATTTAGTAGTACGATGTTATCGTACATCGATGCTTTATTGGTGCGATGTAACGCTAGTGCGAAAAATCTTGTTACGAAAAATCTTACTGCGCTTACTTGTTAGTTCGGTATCTTGTTAGTTCGATAGTACATCGGTTCGAAACTCCTATTGTTTTATGAAATTTAATTAATAACCTTATTGTGCATTAAAAATATACAATTCATACACCGAGCTCGAACATGGCTATCAATGGTTGCGTCAGACTCATCATCATCATAACAGCCCATTAATGTCCCACTGCAGGGACGGGCCTCCTCCCGTGACGGAGAGTTACTTGGCCTACTAATACCACGTTGGCCAGACGGATTGGTATAGGGTTTAATTTCAAGTTTTCCTTCTTTTTATTTCGTAAAGATAGTAGTTACGGTTATTCCCTTAGTCGGTTTTTACGACACCCGTGGGATGAGATGGGATGGTGACATATTGTATTCTTACTCCGTCACCACACGGAGAGCGTCAGACTACTCAGTCCAAATTTTATGACGAATGCTGGAAATGTTGTACCTCTGCGAATAGTAAATTCTCCTGTTTGCTGTCTAAGGTTATAACAATACAATACAGATTACGATAGACCAATGACCTTTTATATAAAAAAAAATGTGTAAAACAGTAAGTACCAACGTGTTTTGATAGATATAGATGTGTAGGTACTTATTTAGTCTGATTTTATTTTTAAAGATTATATAGTATAAAGTAAAGTATAATATTTCTCATCTACCTAAGATTAGGATTGTTTTAATATATTCGTATTGTATATTTTTTTAAAGATAAATAAATTATTTAATTAATATCCATACTTAATTTAAAATAAAGTTATTAATTAAATTTCATAAAACAATAGGAGTTTCGAACCGATGTACTATCGAACTAACAAGATACCGAACTAACAAGTAATCGCAGTAAGATTTTTCGCAACAAGATTTTTCGCACTAGCGTTACATCGCACCAATAAAGCATCGATGTACGATAACATCGTACTACTAAATTATCGCGATACCGTGTTCGATATAATAAAAATCGAACTATCAACTTTCGCAGTAAAATAGGGAACCCTTGACAAATACCCCCTGGATTGTACGAAAGTAGATAGTAAGCAAGGTCTATTTGTATCTCGGAAACTAGAAATTACTGAATTGATTAGGATGTACTACACAATAAGTACACATTAAAAGGTACGTTTTAAAAAATAAAAATAATGATTTTTGATAGTAAAAAAAATAACCTACATTATCTTTTTACTTCTACAGAATTATCATAATTATAGGTAGGAATACAACTAACGGGAAGTACCTATTATTAGATAAAAAAACTCGTGGTTCGAAACTATTCTTAAGTTGAGCCTGAGTAAATAAATAGAAATTCAGTATTGATGATCTATTTTAAACCTGTAGGTGTACTTTTATCTAGACTATCGGCACTGGAAACATTGTCATTGCTTGCCAATTGTTTCGAATCAAATAATGAATGCGAAAGTAAGAATATATATTTCATTACACAACGGGTCTTCACTGCTGAATATAATTTCACATCCTTTATTTTACCGCCTCCATATCACGTCCCCTGTATGAGGTACCTACCCACATTGAGTCTGCCATCCAATACGCGGCTGCCATTCCAGACCTTTTGTATCCCACTAGCTGTCCTAGGTCGTCGAGTAGATAATATTAATGTTTATTACTAAACCAGCTGACCCGTGCCCACTTCGTTGGGCGGCGAAAAAAACGCGTCTCTTTTAAAACATATTTCATTACTGCTCCACTCCTATTAGTCATAGCGTGATACTATATAGCCTATGACTCCCCGATAAGTGGACTATTCAACTCAGAAAGAATTTTTAAAATCGGGTTAGCAGATTCAAAAATTACCCCTTACAACGTCACAAACACACAAACTTTACCTCTGTATAATATTAGTATACTTAGATATATTTTACGTAAAAGCTACTGGACGGATTTAGCTAAGAATATTCAGCTTAAGTATGTATCAGAATATCACTGGCTATTAATTATCACGATAAGCGATATCCAAGTGGGAGGGCAGCGTATATTATTTTAGTATTAGATTTTCTGTATTCATGAAATTTATCCAAGACTAAGAACACTAAACTTAATTTAAAATCTATTTCCTTGAAATCTAATTTATTAATTTCTTCAATAATAGTAGAATAGAGTCCCTTTAGCAAGAGGTCGTCTGGGTCAGTATCAATAATAAATACAATGGCCGCTTATTCTGTCTTCAAGAATTAAAAATGTTACTATGGAAGCGTGGAGTAGCTAGTAAAATAAGATGGCTATAAGACAAAGCTTAGGTATGTTAAGGGAGGCAGCGGCTTCGCTACGCTCTGGCTGTGCTGGCGTACTTGCTACTACTTATTATAGGGGCACTTCATCATCATCATCATATCAGAATCGACGTCCACTGCTGGTCATAGGCCTCCTCCAAGTATTATTCAAATACCATTTGCTCGTCTCCCACTTTAAAAAAAATTACATGTACCTTTCTTGTTGGTTACACACCTTCTAATAATTACTATTCTTTGTTCCAGATATTATATTACATCCACTACCGGCCGCCGACACAAAGTTTTGCAGAAGGTGAGGAAGTGAAATCACCTTCAGAAATGACGCCGACTCTATCAGCCTTTCAGTTTCACGCTGACTTACCACACGAAACTGTAGTAAGTATTCATTATTATGACTTTTTATTTTTATTCAACATCTTGTATGTTAATTATCATAACAGCCCATTAATGTCCCACTGCAGGGACGGGCCTCCTCCAGTGACGGAGGGATACTTGGCCTACTAATACCACGCTGGCCAGACGGATTGGTACAGGGTTTAATTTCAAGTTTTCCTTCTTTTTACTTCGTAAAGATAATATTTACGGTTAGTCCCTTAGTCGGTTTTTATGACACCCATGGAATGAGATGGGGTGGTGTGGTGACATATTGTATTCTTACTCCGTCACCACACGGAAATGTATGTTAATGCCTCTTTTACATATTAAACGTGCCATGTCAGCGTTTTGGATAAAAACATTCTATTGTCTTTAGATTTTTTAGTTTTATGGTGTTACAAATTCTACTCGTAGGTTAATACAATCATACATACCTACTAAAGAAAATTAGCTAAAAAAGTTATCCTGTTTTTCGACTCTATAAAAAGACCAATCTTGACTTATTTAAAATAATGTTTATTTTTAGTTAGTTATCCTAGTTACTACATTGATTCCATGGAATCACAGTCAAAACAATCCAAGTAATTTAGTTTTTTTAAATAGAAGTAAACTTCTATGAATTATCATGCAATTATACGACATGTAAACAAAATTGCTTAAAAAATATAATCGGTAACTTACTGGAGTCAGTTTTAATAAGAAACTTAATTAATTATTGTAAAATATTTAACTGTTTTCACTTTCGCTAGCAATAAGTCGTAGCGTGACTTTATATAAGCTAAAATAAACAGTCATAATAATATTAAAATTAACAGGCTGGAACGTTCTTCACTACTGTTTTTATTTTATAATGATCCGTTATAACATTAGGTAGTATTTAAAGTATTAACAAAACACTAGTTTTGTAGTATTTTTGGTCTTACGGACAAGTTGCTGACGATGCATGAACAGAAGTTTTTCGAAACGTTCAGGCGTTGCCTTTATTTTGTCATATCATCAGGTCGGATATGGTCATACATATTCCAGTGTCTTTGATACAAAAAGTCTATCTTATCTAAGTCTAACTTCTTGTTTTTTTTTAACTCAATGTTATTATTCAACAGTAAACTTTTCTTTAGTACTTACATAGAGTATACTGGTTTTTACATCATTACTTTAATTTTCTCAGAAATGAAGAAACCATTATTTCCTTACTGTGATGTGTGGTAAAAAAATCTACACTACCTACATGCAATTATAGATAACGAAAAAAAGTTCAATTACCCATTCTCATTTAATACCTTAATCACTTGTTCAGTAATTATTTTATTAATACTTACTTACTTAATGGATGTTTATTGTTAGTAAGTCATTAGTCACATTGTTAATTTTTCATTATCATTTTTAAATACAAACTAAGAAAATATATTAACAGTTAACTACAATAAATATTTTGTATACTTACTCGTAGTGTAGGAATATCTTTTATTTTTTAAGAAGCTGTTTACTATCATTTCTCCTGTAATCCCTTAATAAGTTGGTGGTCTCGTTACTCTGGGTAATAATGTAGTTGTTTCTTAAATAGGTAGCTAAATAATAGTCAACATCTTCACAGCCTTATTTATTATTATTTTATGGTTATTGTTATGGGCCTTTACGTGACTCGCTAGCGCCGCCAATAGAAAAATAATCATCTTAGGATAAATAATGTAAAATGTTCATAACAAAGTCTTGAGAAAAGGCAATAAAGTATTTATATTTATTACCATAGTTTACTTGATGGTTCATTAAATACATTACTGGATACCCGCTAACTTAATTTCTTTCGTTAGTAAATTTTCTAATTAGGTAAAAGAGGCGTCTATCCTCCAAAGACAATGTGTTTATGTTTTTTACTATTTTAGCTCTTAAATAAATGTTCATTGTCTACGTCGTACCATAACATGTACTTTCGTCCATATATGTAGTTTGTTGTCTTTGCGGACTCCGTCCAGACATCCAATATTATCTCATCATCTTCATTATTGGTTAAGGCATCCCCCCCCAATAAAATACAGATGTAGGCACCCTTCCCAATAAGATTCTGATAGTATCTATTTGTGTTTTTTTAAATGTTTAAGTAAGTATGTATATTTAAATAATTCTAACTAAGTATGTTAATTTAGTATGTAAGTGTTGTGTATAGTAGTTACTGGATGTCAGATTTGAAAATTTTTAGTTGTTGTACAATATTGTTATAATTGGTTAATCTGTCATCTTTTTCTATGGGTACTTACCTATTAAATAAAATAAAATATATTATTTCTTACCCAACTAGTTGAACATTCCGCTGAGTCTGCCACACGTATCAAGTTCAGGAGAGGGTGCGGCGTGCGGGGCTTATGAAGACGATCCTATACCACTGCGCGTACATGACTGCAGTCTTGATCTACAGATTGTTTGTGACCAACGAGGAGTACTGTGTATTTGTCATCATTATTTGTACAAGGTATGTTGGATGATCGTATACTTACAAAAATACGGTAAAGTTGCAAGGTCTTTATATAGCACGATTGGGGAAAAAAATTGTCCAAATTGTATTATAACATCTAGTCCCAAACTAAGCAGAGCTTGTGCTATGGGTACTAGTCAACGGATAAACATACTTATAAAATCTTGCTGGTATAGAGGTCGTGCATGTGGCTGATCTATTATCCTAAAAGAAAGAAATTTTGTTTGAGAGAGTACCTACATTAAGTCGTCGCTCATTTTACCGCTGTATGCTATTAAAATGTAAAATTTCCAGCCTCTAGACGACTCAACAACTTCCCTCGTGATGGAAGACAGTGCGGACTTGAAGGACTCCGGAGTGAACTTTGCCTATTCCATAACATTACTGCAGCATGGTTGTGTAGTGCACAGTGTTGTGGCTGACTTGCCCTGGTCATTGGCTAAGTCCTTAAGACCTTCGTATACTTTGTATGCTGGTAAGTGTTAATAAAGTTTAACTAATCAATTATTGCATTAGGTGTT
The DNA here is from genome assembly GCA_905475405.1 of Schrankia costaestrigalis. NCBI lineage: Eukaryota > Metazoa > Arthropoda > Insecta > Lepidoptera > Erebidae > Schrankia > Schrankia costaestrigalis. Next base: position 2,358,550 of record FR997827.1, read on the forward strand.
TAATGGTTATTAACCAGTCCAACCATACCAGATTTATCATTCGTATAGACTAGAGTGGTTGCTGAAAGCATTTAGAACAAGATCAAATAAAAAAATTAAAAAAAACCCGATCGATAAAAGGAAACAGAACACGAACAGAACGAGCCCAAACTCGATGGGTTTACTAAAACGCAGTCCAGGGTTACGTGTCCTCTTTCGAACCGTGACAGCAGACCAGCTCAGTGGTTCCAGAAGACATTAGTGTTTCAAATGTCAAATCCCACATATGCTTGCAAGTAAGCTGAGCGTGTAACTGTCCTGTCACACCTAACAAACGACCTAATGACCTTGAAATCCCTAACCGATTTCCACAAAACATAGCTAACAACACTCTCGACTGATATACCTTTCAAACAAAAAAAACGCATTACAATCGGACCATCCGTTAGGGAGCTACGATGCCACAGACAGACATAGACACATCAAACTTATAACACCCTGTCGTTTTTGCGTCGGGGGTTAAAAATAAATACAACACATGTCATTATATTAAAATAAATCAATGTATGTCTCATAAAACAATATTTTCAGGCAAATTTAATTTAAAATGTAAAGCTCGAAGTAGTAAGAAGTATTTTTAGTAGATTTTCTATTTTACCAATCCTGTAAAGTAAGACTTTTAAAAAAAGCACCATTTGTTTTCAGACAGCTACCTTCTAGTGAACATCCCAATGTTGTACACGCAATTAATAGACATAAGCTTATACCACGAGCCATGTTGCCACATAGTGCTCCCAGTAGAAGAGTGCGACAGTGGCCCAGCCCTCGCCCCACTGCTAGGATGGGGAGCGCACGCCATGGTGGACCTTAATACCCTCGATGTCGTCACAATGCAAGTGTCAGACAAAGATCTTACTGCCACTTTCAAGAGTAATACTGCTCTCGAAAATAAGTTGGCGATACTGCATTATTTGATACAACATGATGGAAATATCGAATTAGCTGAGGAGGTGAGTTTTATTTATATATGATATTGAATTTTTTTAAGTCAAGGTTTCAAATTATGTTTTTTTGATTCTTTGCTGGCTGAATGGCCTTTGGTTTTTTAATATGATATAAGTCTTTGAACATCTTACTCTGGAACTAGGTCTGTTGCAGCGACTACCTATACCATCCAAAATTACAAGTTGTTTCTAAGCAGATATTTTATCATCCACCAAAAAAAAAATATTAATTACGATACAGCATAAACACAAAGAAATAATAACAACATCTTTATCGAGAGATCTAAATCTCATTAATCTTAGTTAAATGCTAGCATTCATCATCAATGAATCTCGTACTGCAGCTCTCGATTATTTTTTTAGCTGATATCCTGGATGTGCGTGAACCAACGTGACGTGGTAGGCGGATGGCAGCGAGTGTTGCAAGAGTATCTAGTAGGCGCCACGTTTGCGGTGACGAGACGCTCGCTGCCCGCCTCAGCACTACCGCTTATGAAGATGTTACCCTTTACTTTACATCTCAAGTTCGCTGATGTTAAGGTAAGAAGCTACTGTTTTCGGAAAAAGTTTTGAGTGTCGTGTGCGTTGAGCTCAAGTGTTAATGCTGTTTGCACGTGGAAGCTCAATTTCTTTAATGTTCTAATGTTCGGATAGTATGTGTATGAAGAAGAAAAAATTTTTTGATGGCAACTGATTGCTAACAAAGGAAGCAAATTCCGCCTCTGCGACCGGTTGTTAAGCTTGGTTTCGATGGCTGCGGAAAGGGTTTATTTTGTGTCCGTTGCTTCACTGCACACAGAAGTGACGACATAAATTATGGTTACAATTTGGACAGCATTAGGATGGAAGAACCGTTAGGAAGAAGAATTATGCATTTCTGTTCGAATGGTTCTGTTTCCGACAGAGCAGCAGGAGCGTGATATGACTGCTGAAGAAAGTTACTTCATGATCTTCGTTTGGTATTTATTTAGCACAACCACATCGAATATAGTAAATCATTTATAGATAACAGTACAAAGGCATTTCGTCTATCATATACTAATATCAGCAACGAAGATTCAGCTACATGTATATGTAGCTGAATCTTCGTTTCGGACACGGACATTTACTACATGTTATTGAAAGAAAGAAAGAAAAACAATTTATTTACAGTAAAGCCAGACAATAACACATTTATAAAAAGAAAAAAAACACAATAACTTATAACTAACTTTACCGCAAAACAGTCTCAAGTCAGCATGATGCTAGTTAAGAAACTAGCGCTGGTCTTCCCTTGAGACTGATTGGTAAGTGACGTACATCGACATGACGTAATTACATAAGACATACTAAACTCTTTCCCACTACCCAGTCTTTACATGATAATAAAAAATCATATATATTGATACTAGGGATCCTACTCAGCCTATGAAATATATCGAGTGTTGCACACAGGTCCGCGACATGTGCGTATCAGTAAGTCAAGACGCGTTATGGAACAGCGCAGCGGTAGTTTTGGCGCCGCGACAACGCGTCTGTCAGTTCGCGGAGGACGTGTGGACGCGAGTGTGGGCCGCGCTCAACGAGACCAAGCCTACTCGCCTTGCGCCTGCCGCGGTACTTGACAAACTGAGAGTCAGTCTGCATTGCTATCAGGTACGAATGCATCACTTCGCATCTTATAAACAATCGAGTGTATACCATTTATTTCGTGATTACTGATTTCCGAATTACTGAACTTAATATAACGCTACCTGGAAAATATGCAACCAAATCTTGATTCTGACATCTATTTATACATTTTCGAAAGGTTAGATTAGGTCAGAACGGCGACAAAGCGATGAATGGTCCAATATGAAAATTCGTGATAAAGTGATTTCGAAGACTAAATTATTTTCTGTTGAATGTTTTAGGTAGCAGTTTAGGTTCAGTAATTTGGAAATTAGTACGAGAGTTCAATTTCATATGTTCAAGTTTTTGTTAATCGTAGCCCGAAGCGCTTTCCCGCTGCAGCACTCCCCTATCCCCTGGGGCTCCTCCGCCACCCTTGAGTGCTCCACAACGTCGGTCGTCTATAGGCAACGGTCAAGACTTGCTCCCATTCTTTGAATTGGACGTTTGCACTGCTAGTAAGCAGGAACACATAATTGCTGCGGTGAGTATTCTCAACCTTTCTATTTTGTTCAATTATGGGTCTATTACAAAAATGCAATCTTTTGATATTCCAGCAACTGAATATTTCTTCCCAAATGTCTTCAAAATAGTTTATAAAGACATGAACCTGATGCACGAGTATATTCCAGAAATGAGGGTAGTCAAAAAATAACTTTACTCCGTCGTCATCACTTTGCCGGTGTAAGTGTAACCAAATCAAATTAACATTTAAATCTGAGAGACCGTTACATTTTCGTTTTGATGGAGTACTCTGCTATTTTGTCTTCCCAAAAGTATAGGCAAAGGAATCTCGGCCTCGCAAATTTGCCAGAAGTATCGCACAGGGTCCGTCAAAAGTCAGTTTACTTGGGATGTTTCTGCAGTTAGCCGCCTAGATGGCCCATTGTGCGTCCCAGTCCGTCAAAAGTTAACATTAATGGATGATACGGTAGAATCTCCGCGAGGTGAGCGTGCACCTCATGCGGGAATGGCAGGGGGGCGGTGCGGGCGGAGGTGTGGGCGGGGGCGGGCGCGTGGAGAGCGGCGTGCACGCGGTGAGCACGCGCTGGGCCGCCGCGCAGCTCGACGTGAGCCGGGCGCTGTGCCGCGCGCTCTGCCGCGCCGCACAAGCCACGCCCCTCAACAATCAGCAGCGAGGATTCAGCTACATGTACGGACATCTACTATGTGTTGTTGATACTGGGGAACCATGCTTAAGCTGAACATGCTCACACATATTAAAATTGCAGAGAGCACAAGATCGTGCATAAACAAAACATGATGAAAGAAAGAAAGAAAGAATAATTTATTTGCATAAAATACAGGTGGTACCAGGTAAGGTGTTACAAGCGGTGTTTGAACAGTCTATATTTTACCTGTGTTAGGCATACAAATATTTATTAATTATATAAAATAAAAATTAAATTAAATTTAAATTTAATGCGTAAGTCTAGCAGCGTAAGTCAAACAATCATCATGAGTATCGTATGAACACTGAGTTTTTTATAAAGTACCTACTACAAACATATAAAAAGTTCTTAATTTTGTTGTTATCCTTACACGTTGTTAAACTTAGAACTTTGCCTTTTATGATCTTTATTTTAGACCTAAAGCTGATGTATTAAAAGTGATTGAGATGCTTAAATATGGTCACCTTGTCTATCAATAACAATCCTGTGTGAAATCTTTGTCATGGTTGTCTGAAGCAGTTTTTTTTATGTTTCGTTGTCCGTGCTAAGATCGCTTTTGTTTGGTATTTTGGTCGCTTTCAGTTCTGTTGTTTTGTTTTCGCTGGTTTTGTCATTGGGATTCGCTTTTGCTTTTTTCAGCTATAAATTACGTTATATTACTTTGTTTATCTTTATTTTATATTATATCGTCATCCCATTTTATAATACTTTCAAGGAAATATATGTTACAACTAAAAATAGGTGTGATTTCCATCCGAAATCGCTTTACGAGACTTGATTATTAGCTCGGTTTCAAAAATACTTCAGTGCTGTGAAGATCATCCATACTTTTTTGTCATATTTTTCTGTGCCGAGTGATGAGACAAGTGATGTAAAATATCCGAAATTGCTTACAAACTCGAATGACCGATGTCTATAAATCTCCGGACTTAAATAAACCCGGGGAACGTTAACGCTGAATTAATCAACCGCCTTTGGTGTTTAGATTACCACGCAGATAATGCATAATTCCTGGCTGAAAAGCTAAGCAGACTGGCTAACCTGACTGCTGATTCTAAACTAGTCGAACTCGCTATAAAGAAAGGGAACAGCAAGATTTTCTCAGAGAATCTCAATATTATGTTCACATCTATCTGTAGTCGTAACATGTATGAATGGGTTTTCATAAGTTATTGTACAATTTAAACTTTATGACGGCTTGGAACCTTGCGCAGAATGATGTCCAGATTTCCAATTTTTTACCGGGTTCTTGGCTAACTTTCGAGTAGTTATAAAGTTTGAATTGTAATATCCATGTTCCTGATTTTTTGTTACGTCATTTATTTATTGTTTATAGCCATATCAGTAGAAAAAAAAATCGTAATATCCATATTACAATTTTTTTTACGTCATTTATTTATTGTTTATAGCCATACCAGTAGAAACTGGGTAAAAAATTATACATAATTATTCTGTTTTACGTACAAGTTTTAGAGTGTGACTTAGACGTAGTTCGTGGAATTACTGAAAAATCCACATTCTTTAGTATAATAAGTTTACTTTGTTTATTTCAGTGACGAAATGGATCCAACACATGCTTTCATACTCTTTAAACTTCTGGAGCAGTATTACTTGGCAGCAGATTCTATTGCGTTTCCATTGCCGCAAGGATTCAGTTCATTCTTCACGTACCTTGGATACCGCACGCTGCCATTCCACTCGTTCGTTCAATATGTTCATAGAAATGTATTTGAACTACAAATTGATGTTATGAAGGCTATTATTGCTTGTAAGTATTTTATGTTTTTGAGGCGTTTACTTTACTTCGGTTAACTAATTCCACATTTTTTAAATTTCTTTGCCTAAAAATGTAAACCCAAATAAATAATACTTACAACATAAAAATAACCCTGTATAAAAACAATCAACTAGACATTATCACATTAAACGCTTCTACTAAAATGTTTGTTTTTTGTTTAAAGGTTTAAGTCGTCTGCAAAGAGTAGGCAGTTTGCATTCAATTGTTCAATTGCCCGTCGAAGCAAATCTTTTAAACGCGTGCTTACTGTCAATCGGGTGATGTGCTATGGAAACATAGATGCGTTTAGTGGTTTACCCATCGATTTAGTTGATGTACGCATGTTAAATCATCGCCGTCAGAGATCGAGACCCATCAGTTTTCCCAACTTGCGCATGAAGGCTAATTCAGAACTTAAAATTACTGGCAGTATCAGTACAATATAGCCAGTAGCCAATCCGAAAACACCCCTTCAGCTTTTTGTGGATTCGGGTGAAGTCAGCAGTGTGGCTTTCAACCCTCAGGACATGAATATATTTGAGTGCTGTGTTTTCAAACCCAAAAGTACCACTTTATTAACCTAAATATGTGCGTTGACAGCTTCTTGAAAAGCACCGTCCCATTTTGTCCCACTTTTTGTCTTCATTGCGGTTAATTATCTGTTCTGGATTACTGTTCCGACAGAATTTATCTATTAACTATAGAGTTAGAGAACCCCGTCATAATAATAGTATTATGACGGGGTTCTACCGAATGATGGAGGTGGTGATGGAGCTAAACAGAACAGACTAACCGTGACGACGAATTTAACTCTCTGAATTGCTATTACCAAGCTGCTACTATTAAGCTATTTAGCTTTCTTCTCGTTGCACCACTTTTAAAAGTTCTGTTGAGAAATTGAACTTTTCATTAAACCTCGACGGTCTTTTACGTAAATTAAGATGTCATTACAATAAAACAAAAGTCTTAAACGTTACAAATGTTGTAGGTAAAGACGACGATAACAAGAGTCAGGTGAATAAGAAGCTGCGTCTGATACAACTGGTAGGGGAAGGTCGAGCTCGGCGCGCGCTGTGTGCGTGGGGCGCGCGCTGTGCGCTGGTGCTGCGCGCGCGGGACCACGCCGCCGCGCTGCTGAGCGGGGGAGGCGCCGCGCCTAGGCATGATCAGCAACGACATCGACCGCTTAAAGATACTGGTATGCATGGGCTACTATGTACTATGTCCTTTTATCTTTTTAAAAGACAATTCTCGCCCTGTGTCCTGTGTTGTGGATCATGCCCTGTGTCGCGGGGACTTTTACAAGCATCAATCGTACACAAAGAACATCCAGACTCAGTACTATAATTTGTAGATTTTACAAATAATTAACCTGCGAGGGAATCGAATTCGGACATGGTCCTTTTCATTCAGCAGTGGTGTAGCAGGTATTTCGGTTCAAAGCCTTTACATTGCCACCAAGTTACGCCGACTCATATATTTTCTTCTGATGTAATTTGTTGATGTGTCAGCATTACTTTTCCGAGGTCTTGCTTTAGGTTCTGACTAACAAAAGTAAAATTTGTAGGATTGTTTCTATAAGTTGCCCTAAATGCATCTATTTTGCAGAGGTACTGTACACTATTTCTTTATTATAATTTTTTAATTCGGTTTTTAAATTCTAATTTCTAAATTTTTCTTGTGATTAGACTATTTTTTGTTTTATAAATAAGCAAGTAACTGTAAATGTGTTTATTTGGGATTAGTGAGCTTTTAATTATTATTAATTTTAGAACAAGATTGTATAGTATTTAGTTACGATATTTTAATTTAGAATAAGATAAAACTTCACTATTGTATTAGGTGCAAACCTGTAAAGATAGTGTTAAGTATGAAATAAATAAATAAATAAATCTATTACCTTCGTTATACTGAATTTTAGACTGAATCATGGGCATCTGAAAAGCATTTTACCTTAATTAGGTTTCAAAAACATATTACATTAATGACGCTGTTCATCTCTTTCTCTCTTGGGAACTCACTTGATAATTTGTGACAAATGCAATGATATTTTTCTAGTTTTCGCCAAGGCATTTGATACATTCTCTATAACTGTTCTGATATAAAAACTCCTTGATATTGGCGTTACAGGTTTCCTACATCCAAAAACGTTCTACTGTATATAAGCGACAGATCCCTATGCCCAAAAATAAGATAACACATCAGCACTTATTTGCTAGTAGAACAGGTGTACCCCAGGGGAGTATCCTGGGTCCTTACTCTTTTATCTAATTTATGCGAATAAGATGTGTAAAAATTAAATTAAAAAAGAAACTTTTTGTAATCCCCTGCAGCCATCATTTTTTTATGGCTGTCATGTGCATATTATCATCTTCAATTACAAATGTTATTAGTCATTACTTACTTAAGCATTTTATATTTTCAGGTATAGCTGCGCTTCCTTCAGGTGAGAGACTGTCACCGCTTGACACGTTCTTAGATCTACTGACGGCTAAAGCGAGTCTTAACGAGTTGGACTTTAACCTTATCATCGAAGCCACGTTAGCCTCAGTACAACAAGAGGCTTGAGTTATATTTTTATGGTAATTAGAATTGACTTTTGTATATTATGTACTTAAAAATTTAGTCATAATACTTATGTATTTATTTTTTCTTGGTAATCTATCTTGTGCCAAAGTATACCTACCCATTAATATATTTAGAATGACTCCATGAGGAGTCATTCTAAATATATTAATGGGTTATGATGTACTTACCGAGTGGAAATCTTATTTCTCTAGGTATTTTATAGCCAATTACTGTTCCACTGCAAAGTTCTTCCTTTATTGACGCATGGGGATGGTATTATTTTGACCTAGTATAAGTAATACTTCAAATGAGTAGTCTTAGGCTGGCGTGCACGATGTTGTTTTTGACGAAACACCGGAACTTAAACATTTATTGAAAATAAAGTTTTGGGTGTCATTATGGAAAGAATAAGAAAAATCAGCATCAACGGTAACATAATATTAATTACAGTTTGTTATGTTTCTTGGTCAATAGCAATTTTGCTGGGCCATTTTATAATTTCAGATAATGTCATGCAATTCAGCCTGTGTCTAGCAATAAGTAATTATATGGGCATTTTTGATACACACTGTATTGGTAACATTAAGTGTAGATTTATTTTGATAGTACAATTAGGTGGGAACCAAATCCGCGATCTCGTAATATGTACCCCTCCGTATCAGAACGTCAAACTAGTAAAATGTCCATGAGGTATAAACGACAAGAAAGTAAAACGACATACTAGTAAAACGTCTGAAATCTAAAATAGTCATACTAGTAGAACGTCTGAAATTAAAAATGTCTTGTTAGGCAAAAGGACTTGACTGAGCATTATTGTACATTCAAGCCCAGTACATTTTATAAATTAATAATAACTATTATATAAATTTAGAAGATTTCTTTTCTCTATTGTGTGAATGGGATGGAAAATGATAAAATCGTTTGTTTTATGAATTTTTAATTATATATAATTTTTTTGAAAACAAATGTTTTTGTAACAAATTTATAAAACAAACAATTGCAAAACTAAATAATGGCAATGTAATGTATTTCGGAGATGGTATTTTTAAAGTTACAAGACCTCTCTACCAATTGATGACCTCTATGGCGTAGTGGTTATATAACATTACTGCTACGCAGAGGTCTCGGGTTCGATATCCGCTCAATGCAAATCTTTGTGTGCATGAACATGATTGTTTGCATTGGTCTGGGTGTTCTCTATGTATAATATGTATGTATTTACAAAAAAAAAGTGTGTTTATCCATTGTCTAGTATCCATAGTACAAGCTCTGCTTAGTTTGGGACTTGATGGCGTTGTGTGAATGTGTGAGGAATATTTATATTTAATTCATGTTGATGTAGATAGTTGTAAAGAGAATACCAATATGTTGTACCTATCGACTTACATTCATAAAGTTTGGTCTGAAATTGCTGAGGAAGCAGGACCCATTGAATTAGATTGCCTCTCTAAATTCACTGACAATTTCAACAAACGTGGATTCTTAAAATAATGTAGGAGAAAATCACACAAACAAAGACACAGGACCAATAACGCATTAGGAACAGGCGTTATAATGCTAGAGTAGGACGAAAAAAGGGTTTGCCATTATTTATGTGTTCATGGTTTGCGTATGGAAGCCCAATGGCAAGAATTAAAATATAAACACACCGCCTCGCCTCTTAAATTTAATCACTGTTTAGCGAGATTTTTATTACGAAAACCAACCTTATACCAAACAATGTAAGAGTTTAAGCAAATTAATCAATTGACTAAATTTAAGAGGCGTTTATGAGTAAGGGGGACAATATTTGACGTGCAGAAACGAAGGAAGAATACCTAACCGTATTTTTTGATGAAAAATAAATACAAAAGGGAAGTAAAGAAATTAAATGAAAATGAAAAATCTCCCTTTAATTTTTTAAAAAGAGTCTTATGCCCGATTTAACATCGACAAGTACAGTAGCGAGTTAAGTAGTATTTTAAGATTAAGTTGATTTAAATAGATCTCCATTCTATTTTTTGGCACTTAACTCTTACTTAACTTCGTACTTAACTCGCCAAAAAATAGGATGTAACTCTATTTAAATCAACTTAATTTTAAAATTTCATAAATTCAAAAATCGGGCATTATGCCCGATTTACACATCGACAAGTACAGTAGCGAGTTAAGTAGTAAGTTGCTGATTAAGTTGATTTAAATAGATCTCCATCCTATTTTTTGGCAAGTTAAGTTGGCGAGACGCGAGAGAGGGGGCTAATTCGTACTTAACTTGCCAAAATATAGGATGGAGATCTATTTAAATCAACTTAATTTTAAAATACTACTTAACTCGCCACTGTACTTGTCGATGTGTAAATCGGGCATTACCGATGACTAAGACGTTTGAAAACACATTTTAGTTCTCACTAACTTAGAAACAATAATATGTTTTATAAAAAAAAGATATTTTAAATTAAATAATGATCATTGATTTTTTTCTATATCAGTGTACAAGTCCTTTTGCCTAACAAGACATTTTTAATTTCAGATGTTCTACTAGTATGACTATTTTAGATTTCAGACGTTTTACTAGTATGTCGTTTTACTTTGTTGTCGTTTATACCTCATGGACATTTTACTAGTTTGACGTTCTGATACGGAGGGATATGTACCAGTGCATAGTAAATGTTTTTTTTTTTAAGTTTTTGTTATAATTATGTATTAACTAATATATAGATATAGTTTCCCTAGTAATGTTCACATTCCATTTACCTATTTAATTAGTTATAAGTCGATTTATTACCAAAGAAGCACAAGTACCAAATAATTGGCTGTATTTCTAATAATATTAAACTTTGTAGTGCAATAATTGAATAAAACATTCCAAATATTATAATCATAATTTTATTTATTTATACCCTATAATAATATTAATAAATAATCATCATAACAGCCCATTAATGTCCCACTGCAGGGACGGGCCTCCTTTCATGACGGAGAGATACTTGGCCTACTAATACCACGCTGGCCAGACGGATTGGTATAGGGTTTAATTTCAAGTTTTCCTTCTTTTTATTTCGTAAAGATAATATTCACGGAGTGTGGTGACGGAGTAAGAATACAATATGTCACCACCCAATCATCCCATGGGTGTCGTAAAAACCGACTAAGGGACTATCCGTGAATAAATAATAATTGACATTAATTGTAAAATGGATTATATGTGACCCAGTGTGCCCGCTTCTGACTTTGATCATTTTTGTGAGAAGTGAACAAAGATTTGTATACTTCACTTGTCTGTGGGTCTTTGGCTACACTGTAGTCTTTCTTGGTCTTCTTATATGAAGGATCTTGGGCTAATTCAGCCGAGTGAACACGTTTTGACGACCCAAAATGGCCCCTTGCCTGCTTATTAGGATTATACTTTGGCAAAGATAAAGGTATAGTCTCAATTTCTTTTTTGACCGCATTGCTTGGTCCCGCTACTGGTGTCTCATTCACTTCGGTTTCTTGTTTAACTTCTGTTTCATTGGAAGAAGTAGAGGTAGATGAAGATGTAGATGTCGAAGGTGTTGCAGGTTCTTGTTTGATTTCTACCTTCTCTGTTTTAGATGCTTTAGACTTCTTATTTGTTTTTCTGCTTGCAACACGGATGTCCATGTTTACTTGTAATTTTTCGATATCTTCATCAGTGCCATTGAGGACTACTACATCAATATCTGTGAATGGTTGCTGGCACTGGAACAAACAATGCATTTGTTAGCTGAATATTAGGTAAAATGCAAATATGGAATTGAATTAATTAAAATAGTTTTAGTCAATCAGGCTAATGAATATGATACTACACAGACAGATGTTAAATAGATATGTTTGCTATAGTCCCATGGAGAACGGGGTCTAATGCAATCCTCTGAGTCACTAATGTCTTATTGAATCCTGTCATGAATATAGCTAACAAATATGTATAATATATCATACACAATAAAAGTATATGAATTGTAAAATAGAAAGGAAATTTGCTATTTACAATATAAAGATAATATTGATACATACCATATGACAAATGTTCTGTTTAACTTCTTTAAGAGCTCTCTCAGCAAGGACACAACCGCAGCTCCATAGGAATATAAAACGGAATTTCCCAGACATCTCCAGGCCACTGATGGGACAGATGTAGGGAGCATGACCTTCACCTACTGCACCTTCCGAGTGTTCAGTACCCTTGTATGCTGGATTCTTTACCAGATTTAAATCTTTCAGATCCTAGAAAAAAAAAACATGAAATATAAAACTTTTAAATAAAATAAATATATCAATAGCAGAAATTGGATTGGTATAGAATTTATTTGAGATTACTAATCTTGGAGGATATGACCTTAGGTGGTTGATCGTGTTTTGTGGCATGTGTTGGCAGATGCTATGTACAGCATTAGAATTCTATGAATAGATAGTTGATTGAAATTGATTGCTTAAAATATATTACGTTAGTAAATTTTCTTTAGTTAACAATTCCAAGGGATATAATATTTGTAATACATGGTTTAAAACCACAAGGGCAACTTTGAACTAACACATAAGTAAAAATCTATATATATAAAAGAAAGTCGTGTTAGTTACACCACTTATAACTCAAGAACGGCAGAACAGATTTGGCTGAAAATTGGTAGGGAGGTAGCTTAGAGCCAGGAGACGAACATAGGATACTTTTTATCCCGTTTTTTTTTTTTTCTGCTGATTTGAATCGAGCAGCGTTTCAATACGATTGCAGCAATGATTACAGCTTGCATCCTAGCGTTTGCATTGGGCAAATGGACGTTGTTTGCGAGTATTGTGGTGCATTAAAGTTTTTTTTTTTTCGTTTTTTTTTTCTTCTCGCGAAATAAACGCTTGCCTCAAATCGTCAAATCTATGGCGCTATGTGAAAAAACTGCAGCTGACAACAAACATGAGAGTTACATTGCTTAATGATATATCTGCTGAAGATTTCTCGGAGAAATTGCTGACTATCGGTAATGGTCAAGTACCTGTCGATGAATAGAGCGGTTAGATATCATTTCCAAATAATTTCTGTAATTTTGTCTCATCAAAAGACGAACTTATCAACAATGTATTTCCAAACATTATTTCTAACTACAAAAATAATGAATGGTTGAGTGAGCGAGCAATTTTAGCGGCTAAAAATAAAGATGTAGATGACCTGAACTACATAATTCAAAATAAGATCATTGGAACAATGCATTCATTCAATTCTATTGACTGCGTCACAAATGAAGATGAAGCCACCAACTATCCAATTGAGTTTTTAAACTCTTTGGACGTGCCTGGCTTACCACCGCACAATTTACGCCTAAAGGTTGGCTCCGTAGTAATCATGCTTCGAAACATAAACCAACCAAAACTGTGCAACGGTACGCGTTTGGTGGTTAGAAAATTGATGAACAATGTCATTTACGCTACGATAATGATAGGAAAATTCAAAGGTGAGGAAGTTCTCATTCCGAGGATCCCGATGATCCCAACCGATATGCCGTTTGAATTTAAAAGACTTCAATTTCCGATACGTCTTGCATTTGCCATGACCATCAACAAATCCAGTTTGATAAACAAATCCAACAAGGCCAGTCCTTAAAAGTTTGTGGTTTAAATCTAGAACATTCATGTTTTTCCCATGGTCAATTATACGTGGCATGTTCACGGGTCGGAAGACCATCTGCGTTGTTTGTTTTTGCGCCTGATAATAAAACAAAAAATGTCGTGTATCACAAGGTACTTAAGTGAAGAGCAACCTATGTACTAAAATACAGATGAATGATTAATGTAGGTATTTCATATTTTTTGGATTTTTTTTCAAATAAAAATAAACAAAAAAACAGCTTATTTATTGCCATTAAGGCGGAACAAAGTTCGCTGGGTCAGCTAGTTATAAATAATTTTCACAATAGCAAAAATACCTTAAGGTTTTTGATATGATTAATAGATTCCGGTTTTGTTTCTTTGTCCAACAAAGCTTCAATTACTGAGCTTTTAGTGTATAACTTTCCCAAACCACAAGCAACTATCGGTTCCTGTAGAGGTTGCTGAGAAAGTGCACAGTTTCGCCATTTGAATGATCGTTCAGCTTCTTTATCTTTCTGGAATAGAAATTTACAATATTTAACTATCAAACAAATGCACAATCAATAGTGACTAGTTGGCATCTAAGTCCTAAATAAAATCTTTAATAGTATGTCATTGTAGAGAAACTTAGGAGACTAGACTTGTTCATCAGATAAAGCAAGGAATTTTTAGATAACTAAAACAATTTCTGATAATTTTATACATCTGATGAATCTCCAGAAGGCAAACTAAGGCAGAAGTGGAATCAGCATTTACTGTTCGATGACATTTAAAAAAAACGCAACAATAATACGAGCAAAAAGCCCATGCAAGTAAAGCAAATAATATTGCGCAAGTTTTTACATTGATAGAGTAAGTATCTAGACAAATCCGGTTCCGTAGCTTCGTGGATACTATGTAAATGGTAAGAAATTGAAGCTCCGAGTAAGATTTTATATTACGAGGTAACAAGAAAGAAGCATTGAAAAGTTTAGTAATGGAATCTTCATGTCTTATTTTAGACCATAATGATTTACGTACCTGTTCTGGTTTCTTCTTCAAACGCACGAGCTCATCTCTACGTGGAATAGTACCACCATCGCAACCCATTTCGATAATTTATCAATAAGTTCGTAACACCACCAACAAATAAACAACCAATTTATTTTCCTTCACTTGACAAATTGACTGACACTGACGTGACGTGACGTACTCGTACACAGAGACAGAGTAAATAATCATTTACGAAAATGTCAGACAAAGACTAGAGACCACAGAATTATAATAGTGGATCCAATTTAATTAATAGCCATCAGATTTTCATTTAATAGAAAATATTGAGAATTGGAACTAAAGGGACTGGTCTTGGTCGTTACGTGTCTGTAGGTTGTCATTTGAAATGTTTAGGGTATCTAGGGTTTTATGTGTCAATGATATTATGTTTGCGAGGTAACTATTTTCATTTGAATTAGTAAATATTTAATTAGCTCAATTAGGTACCATAATTATCATTGGGCGTTTAGATGTTTCTTGTCCTACTTATTACTGGAATCAATTAGGTAGATTACATTAAACCCCTTGAATTACTTAATAACTCTGGAATTTTATGAAAAGTAGTTTCTGGGTTTATTACTGATATTAGATTTCAGTTGTATTAATTTCTCCTTAAGCACCCATAGCAACATATCAACCTAGCTAATTACGTTTACTTGATTTCACAGTACTAGGACGTTATTTATTATTTACATATTCAGAAATCTTTGTTCATAAAAACCGGTAAAACGAAAAACGGCAATGTTAAAGTATAAACTACACTACACTTAATTCTACTTTTTGATAAATATCTATGGTCGTCTCACTTCACACACGTCAAATTAAATTCAAATCAAACACACGATCACAACATTACAATTTTTAGTAAATTAATAATTATGATGTGAGATAAACATAACTTGATAAAAAGTTGTATATATGAGTAATTGACTTTTAGTTACGGTTTAGTGTGAATAAAATGAGTAAATCTTCTGAAAACGATTCGGACATCGATAATGATGATAATAATATTTCGGAGACTAATTCGGACCTAAGCAAAAATGCAATTAAGAAGAAAACTAAAAAGCGTGGCATCGTCTTTTTATCGACGATTCCACCTTACATGAATGTGGCTAAGATACGTGAAATATTTAGTGAAATAGGTGAAGTTGGGAGGATATATTTGCAACCTACAGCAAGTAAGAATTTGAGGTTATGTTTATGCATGTTATATGACTGTAAAAAACTTTTAAATTTTGATAATACACCTCTTAGGAATTATATTTATTATATAATTCAAACCTTTACCTACCATGTATCTGTATCTTTTCACTAATAAAATATTATTTATACTTACTGAAATATATCATAAGTTTGACGATAATGACCATCAAGAAACAGTCTTTTAAACATTGTATAAATTGCCATGCAGCTTCTTTTTTGCTATGGTTTATATTATTGTGGCATTTCAGGGACTGACTAAAACCATGATTGAGCGAAGGATTTAAAGTGCAAAGTTTTATGTCAAGTTCCACCTTTTATTCTATTGAGATACACTTTCAACTGCTCCAATAATTTTGTTATGTGATGTCACATTCAATAAACTAATTCTTTGTTTTTAACAATGCAGGAGCAGTTAGTGTTGCCGAACTATCGATAGTGATACTATCAATTGTTTCTGTCAAAAATCAACTACTACATCGATAGTATCGATACTATCGATTGTATACTTTACGTCAATACTATTGACATGCATCAATAGTATCGATAATATCGATAGTATCAAAGCTCGTAAAGATAATACAGTAGAACCTCGATAACTCAAACCTCGGTAACTCAAAAACCTCTATAACTAAAAAAATTAATATGTTCCCTTCCCTTCAGAGCCCAAAACCTCTATAACTCAAAATTCGCAACCTCGATAAGTCAAATAAGTAATCTCTGTATTGGCCCTCAGTAACTAAAAGAAATGTTTCCACAACCTCTATAACATAAAATTGTTTATCATGAGTCATTTTGAATAAGTGTGCAAAACAAAAGTTTTCGGTATTTATGGCTTGCACGTGTTCACTACATAATTAAATTGATAACGAAAACAATACATATGTCACCTATTGTTTGCTTCTTCGAAATTCTTTAAAGCTTTGCGGCGGCGGAGGTTAGCTTTAAGACAAAGGCTTATTTAAATCATTTAGTTTTTAATCATTGTGCAAAACAAACGTTTTCGGTATTTATGGCTTGCACGTGTTCACTACATAATTAAATTGATAACGTAAACAATTCATATGTCACCTGTTGTTTGCTTCTTCAAAATTCTTTAAAGCTTTGCGGTGGCGGAAAATAGGAACTGTACGAGCAAACCCGTACATAGCAATAGTTTTAGTTTTATGCTGACTTAGCCGCGTCGCGCAACAGTTCAATTAATATTATATTTCATTCACATTAATTCCATAAAATTTGTTAGTTGCTACAAAGACTCCGCGCGTGACCTATCGCACTGTATACAACAAAGCTTACGCGTTGATTATATCATTTTATTATTGTTATTTTACATTCAATTATAGTGATTTTAATACTTATCAGTGACTTATCATTTCTATCATACAAAACCCAAACAGGAACAACGGGTCATACATACACATGTACATACCTACCTCTATACATATTAACCTAAGCCCTTGGTACCTCACTAAAAACTCGATAACTAAAAACCTCGATAACTCAAAATATTTTGTGTTTCCCTTGGACTTTTACTTATCGAGGTTCTACTGTACTATCAATAGTATTGTTTTAGAGAGCTTCGATAGTATCGATACTATCGACAGTTTTACAGAATCATTAGTGACTTATATTTCGATAGTATCGCATATTGCGGAGGTATAATTATTCAAAACAATCGATAATATCGATAGTATTGCTATGCAGAATTTCGAAACTATCAACAGGATCGATAGTAACGACAATATCGATAGTATCGATACTCCAATCAATAGTCATACTATTGGAAACTATCGATAGACTATCGTACTGCTATCGATATTCACCAATCGATCGGCAACACTAGCAGCAGTAGCATTTAATCTCCAACAATGTATTATCTTTTTCAGAACCAGGTGAAAAACGTAAAAGAGTTCCAAATCAATTTTCTGAAGGCTGGGTAGAGTTTCAAAAGAAAAAGGTTGCTAAGCAAGTAGCATTACAAATGAACAATACAAAAATAGGTACTAGAAAAAAATCTAGATACTATGATATGATCTGGAATATAAAATATATACCAAGGTTTAAGTGGGTACATTTAAGTGAAAGATTAGCCTATGAAAGGGCAGCCATGAAACAGAGACTTAGGGCTGAAATATCACAAGCCAAGAAGGAAGCTCACTATTTACAAAGTAATGTTGAGAAAAGTAAAAAGATGAAGAGAAGAAAAGTTGAAACTGTACAATAAAAGTTATATTTGCACATTGATTTTTTTTCTTGATCATATCAATGACATTTTAAACATTATGTATGGTTTATCTGAGCATTTCTTTTTTTTTTTGCCCATACACTTTTGTTGTATGTCCCCCAAGTTTGTAGCTTAATAACTTTTGTGTAATTTGTCTATTAACGATTCTGTTCTATTTAGGAGCACATTTATTATTTAAACTCACAGAAAACATTAAAAACTATCATAAAAACATAGTATTTTGTTTAAAAAACAAATAAATACAAACTACAAAAAAATGTAATGTATGAAAATTCGTATGTCCCAGTCTACTATCCGTTTCTTTAAACACAACTATTTTAATAAAGTTCAAAGAAAGTATACTTAGATTTTGTGTTTATACCATTTTACGAGGTAAATTCGATCTATTCACATCACATTTTTGGTATTTATTAAACTTTATCATTTATATAATTGAATTTTAAACTTGTCCCGGAAAAAGTTCCAAAAAAATTTTCCTTTTTTGTTACCCATTTTTATGTTGTTATATTTAAAAAACTACAACTGTGTTGAACAATTTTAACTTGGCAATACTACAGGTATCATTTAATGCCGCCATCTTAACTTATTTGTCACTGCTTTTCTAACGTTGCAGTGTGCAAACACGTTTCTAGTCATAAACTCGAATCTTATTCCAGTTTTTGTTACTCTGTTTCAAGGTAAGTCAATAATATTAACCACTTTCTTTTATCATTAGACAATAGTCCAACTCTTGCACTAAAGTCGAGTAAATTATTTCAGACGTAACTCCAATTTTAATAACTATAATAATGTTTTGAAAAATTTTCACCACTGATTCGTTACTATTTTCTTTGTTACTTTGGCACGGTAACGTATAAGCGGAAAATTGGAGTAACAAAAAAGGAATTCTAAAGGTACGTTTATATCCAACAGCGCAAGAAAATGCTACTTACTCCTGCAGAAAAAATGAAAAGATATGGGAAAAATTAAGGAATAAGAAAGAAAAACTTGGAAAGAATTTAGTCAAAATACAAATACAAAAAAGTTTCTAAAATGACAGATGTTAAAAAGCTTAACAAAGAAAGAAGTGGAAATAAGTAAAAAAAAACAAAACTGCATTACTTAAGCCACTCAAGTTGTGTTATTATACTGGACTAGATTACATTTCCTCAATTTATTACATTTAGTAATATAAGCGTTATTGTGTGATTTTATAATATATTAAGTGGCTAAGTACTGATTTGCAATTTTTAAAAACAACGGAGTGAACAATTTGCTTTAAAAATAACGTTTTAATTTGTTATCCTGAACCAAATTTCATTTAAAAGGTATATAAATTATGTAGATTACTAATAAGTGTTGTTATAATATTAATATTTATCTTTCTTCAAGTAGATTTTGTCAAAAGACTGTTAAAGCTGTAATCACTCCCAAATAATATTCTAAATTTGTTTAGCTATTAGCATTATATATTACGATATTAAATGTTGCTCTAACACTAAACTCTTGTTTAATTTATTATAATAAGTCCTTTTCCTGCTCTAACCCTACAGCTCCCATTGCATGGTACGAAAAAGTAAAGATGATGATAATGAAAATAACAATAATATAATATAATATTATACTTACATAATATTAACCCTAAATAATAGTATTGTAGACGTTGCTTTATATTTTTTATTTTGTTACCTTATATTCTTTTTTTGATACTGTCCCTAAAAATTTTTGATTTCATTTTGTATTTAATGTGTTTCATGTTTATTATATAACTATGAATTGTACTAAAAATACTAAAGGATATATAATATTTTAATAAAAAATACGTAAAATTCGTAATTTTTGTGTATTTTTCATTTTATCAAAACTTTAAAGGAAATTTATGTGAAAGGTAACAAAAAAATATTTAAACTGATAATTTGAAAATGTTCTATTAATTTCCTTAGTATTTATTTGCAATAATGTTATTAAGTACATTATGAAGGATCAAAAAAATATTATTCTGGATATAAAAATTGCTATTTCAAAGTTTTATTTAACAAATAAAAAGTAACAAAAGAAGAACATGTAATCTGTCTTCATTTAGTTTTCAGTATATTTTTCGTAAAATATTTGAATTAAATGCATTTTCATATAAAAATCCAATTGTTAATAAAGTAAACTACCTAATTGCATAAAAAAAAATCGATTTATTTAAATATTTTTATTTTTGGCGACTTTTTAAAACAGTGGCAAAAAAAATGAGAAATGCTCATCTATGGCCTATAGCATTATCTATCATCATCCTCAAAGACCAGACACTACAACTAGATAGAGGCCTCCTATAAACATCTCCTTCTGCTTTCATGTACAGGAAAGCAGAAGAGGAGGAGGAAAGCCCTCATTAATTGGTTGATTTTCCAGATTGTTGTCATCTCTCATGCCATTAGTCTCGACTTTAAATTGACTAAACTAGTTTTAGTCAATTTAAAGTCGAGACTTGACACAATTATTACAGTACAGTGTTTTTAACCGCCGACGCAAAAACGATGGTGTTATATTTACTTAGATGACACAGTAACTCTATATACCAAATTAAATTTTGATGCCATTGCTAAGTTGGTATTTCTGTACCTTGCCTTGTTATCTCAGGTAACAAAGGTAAAAGAATACTGCCTCGGTGGTAAAGCCGTCGTTTATGCTACTGCCATGCATGAGGTTTCGGGTTTGAACCCCAAGCAAGATAATTATTTCCTTTCTTCTTCTGTGGTCTACAAATTGTTGTTGTGAGCTTCGATTGTCCTTTAATTTAATGTTAGTAAAAGTTCCCGCGACTCAGGCCTATGTTTTTAGAGCAAGATAGGCCAAAGAAAAAGAAATAAGGAAAAACAAGACTTAGTGTTTGATTCCATATATTTCATATCAAATATTCCATTGCAACAAACTCTTTTCATTTACTAAAATTAGCTTTGCCACTTATAATGACTTCTAATCTCATTCTCTGCTTAGAATTCAGAGGATCTGGAGTCAATTTCTGAACATAACGTCTTGGAGGGATTGTGTGTGACAGTATACCTTGCGAGAACTCCCTGTGTACCCTGACACCGTCTAGCGCATTTGTTTGTAGTCTTTCGAAGCTAAGTAACTCCTTCATGAACTGTTTACGTTGAGCTACTTTAGCCCAGTGATAGCGATGACGACATACTACGCGGCTGCAATCAGTAATTTAAATTAGTACAAAGATACAGTACCTAACTACATACAGTACCTAGTAACATTTAAAAAACCCTTTTCCTAAGGTGGATTCGATTCCGGAACTTAGGCCAGGCGCGCACTACGAGTTTTTCGCCGCGCGGCAGAAAAGCGCAGCGGTATAATGTTGCACAGTAAGGCCAGGCGCGCACCACGAGTTTTTCGCCGCGCGGCAGAAAAGCGCAGCGGTATAATGTCGCACAGTAATACTGGTGGGCTGCGGTGGCTCTGCCGTCAAGTGCGCGCAATACAATGTAAAACTGTTTGGTACAGTATTATAGTGCGACATTATACCGCTGCGCTTTTCTGCCGCGCGGCGAAAAACTCGTAGTGCGCGCCTGGCCTTGGTACAGTATTACTGTGCGACATTATACCGCTGCGCTTTTCTGCCGCGCGGCGAAAAACTCGCTAGTGCGCGCTTGGCCTTAGGGCCAGATTCAGAGACCGCACTTTGACTTTACTTTGAAGGAAAGTTCGACTTAGTTACAAAAACGAGATATAAGGCCAGGCGCGCACTACGAGTTTTTCGCCGCGCGGCAGAAAAGCGCAGCGGTATAATGTCGCACTGTAATACTGTACCAAACAGTTTTAGATTGTACTGCGCGCACTTGGCGGCAGAGCCACCGCAGCCCACCAGTATTAGGCCAGGCGCGCACTACGAGTTTTTCGCCGCGCGGCAGAAAAGCGCAGCGGTATAATGTCGCACTGTAATTCTGTACCAAACAGTTTTACATTGTATTGCGCGCACTTGACGGCAGAGCCACCGCAGCCCACCAGTATTACAGTGCGACATTATTCCGCTGCGCTTTTCTGCCGCGCGGCGAAAAACTCGTAGTGCGCGCCTGGCCTTACAGTGCGACATTATACCGCTGCGCTTTTCTGCCGCGCGGCGAAAATATCGTAGTGCGCGCCTGGCCTAAGGCCCAGATTCAGAGTCGTGACTTTACTTTCTTTTAAAGTAATCTTCCCAAAGTAAACTTTTTCATGCGAAAGATTACTTTAATGTTTTTCAAATTCAGAGATAATAACTAGACTTTGCTAAGGTAAAGTCAAAGTGCGGTCTCTGAATCTGGCCCTTAGCCTACGGCAGACTTACACCGACACGCAATTGAGGCATGTGTCTACACCCAGCGGGATCCCCTGTCTGAAAGACTAATGAATGATGCAGAAAATTAGATCTGGATATGTTCTACTGAATTATGCTGAAAACAGAATTTGTTCCGTATAATAAACGGAAATATAAACTTTTCTAACCGACCTCCAGCCAGCGGAATATTTACCAAAATTAAGTCTGGGGAACTATAAATTGGTATTAACTTTTAGTTCTGTATTTTTTCTGTTTAACAAACTAAAAAACATACTTCTAATGCCCTTACTTCAGCCACAATCAAGCTGAAATGTAACCTCCAGTCAGCGGACTTTTTCTTTCAGGGACATTTTTTTGTAACTTTTACACTAAATTGATAACATTTAAATTATTTACGACTGTAATTTTACCTCAATTACCTTTTGGTACATCTAGTATAAAAATTAAAAGTATAGAATTTGAAAGCTAGTAGGTAAGTGGGTAGAATACAAAATAATCTCAACAGTCTGCATTATCTGGATATTAGTTCTAGTTCTAGATGGATATTAGTTTAATATGTATGCATGTGCCCTACTGAATCGATTTCGATTCAGTAATATCCATCCTTACAAATATTCGTATTTATAATATTAATTAATGGAAGATAATGCAGGCTGGTGAGATTATTTTGTATTCTACCCACTTACTAGCTTTCAAATTCTATACTTTTAATTTTTATACTAGATGTACCAAAAGGTAATTTAAGTAAAATTACAGTCGTAAATAATTTAAATTTTATCAATTTAGTGTAAAAGTTACAAAAAAATGTCCCTGAAAGAAAATGTCCGCTGACTGGAGGTTACATTTCAGCTTGATTGTGGCTGAAGTAAGGGCATTAGAAGTATGTTTTTTAGTTTGTTAAACAGAAAAAATACAGAACTAAAAGTTAATACCAATTTATAGTTCCCCAGACTTAATTTTGGTAAATATTCCGCTGGCTGGAGGTCGGTTAGAAAAGTTTATATTTCCGTTTATTATACGGAACAAATTCTGTTTTCAGCATAATTCAGTAGAACATATCCAGATCTAATTTTCTGCATCATTCATTAGTCTCTCAGACAGGGGATCCCGCTGGGTGTAGACACATAATTGAGGCTAGTTAGTTAAAGTCAAGTTGATAGAATAAAGCATAGGAAAGTATATACCTAATCAGTACTTTCTTTTTTGGTACCTAACTGGAATTTTGTGGTAACCTAGAGCCTGGGTATGTATTAACAATAGATGACTATCAGTATAACAAAAATTAAAAGTCGAGTAGGTAAGTGATATCGGTAAATCGATAAGTGAGATTACGTAACATTTCTTGAAACTTGAAATCAATAAACTTTTAAAATCAATCATACTAAAACAATCTGCCTGGTGAGACAAGATTCCCTCTCAGTGATTGAAGGTCGCTTTTGTGTTAAGAACTAAGAATAAGAAATGATATAACTTTGAATACTTACTAAGCTAGACATAACGTTGAATATGCTGGATGAATACTGACATCCGATCTTGTCAGTTCTGGGAATCCAGGATACAGCGGTATACGTCTTACTTTTGGATCCTCAGGTGCTTTATCAGGTGGATTTACAACCATTTTAGCAATTTATAATTTCTTTTATACGCCCTAATACATTGCCTACTTGAAATTCGTAACTATGGCATTGTTATGTCGATAACGTAACAACCTTAAAGGTTCTATATTAAAATACTAAACTATAATACAAATGCATGGAAATGTAATTTATAAACAAAAGGAAAGTTAGTTCTAAAAACATAAATACTCTGTCTGTGACAATAGATAAATATAATTAATCATAGAGTACAAAGAGATTTAAAACTTGATAAATTTATTTTTGTGTAGGTGGTATTGGTATAATAAATTCCTCTATGATGTATAGGTATGTTCAATCCAAAAAGTATGCAACAATATAAACATCGTCTATAGATGTGTTTGTTTTGTTATATGTAAAAGGGTACAGTAGTAAATCACAGACCGATAACAGCTCTCGTCCCAAGTTGGCGAACGCAGTCAGGGGCAGACCTTTATTTCTAAAGATGTTTTTCCGGATCTAGTAATGACAAGCATAGAGCTTACAATCAGTGTTGCTTTTCAGTCTGCACCACGATGTAGATAACAAAAAAACCTAAGTATAGCAAAGAAGGAACCATTGCAAAAAAATCGGATATCAATATGATGTTGGTTTTCTCTGCTGATATAAAGAAAGGCGTCGCTACAGTGACCATGGCTAACAATTTCGCGTATAGGTATAATAATGTTTGGCTTGTCTAAGATGTTTCTGAAACTCAGCCACCTACGCGTACCATTGTGCGGGTCGTGCAAACATTTAATAAAGAAAATAAAAACGAATATATAAATTAATAACAGTTTATTGATACAGCATTTATATTAAGTCTACTCCATGGCCTTACGCAACATCTCTGATACCCAGTATTGCTTTGATGTGAAACTATTGTTATTTACAAAATGTACACAACTCAAGATGTAACAGCCGACACTCTGCTCTTGCATACACAGTCATTAAATTCATTCACTACCACTGAACACAGAAGAGACTGAGCTGCGTTAGTACTATAGCATTGAAGAACCTGTAACATAAATATAAAAAATATTATTAGTTAATCATTTTTGGTGGCACTTCTTTCGTATCTTATGAGTGTTGTAAATTCGACTCAGGTAAAGTTCGTAGGTATTATCTCTACTAAAACCAATTAAGGAAAAGTTGAATGTCAACCCAGTAATCAGAAATTGCTTAATGCTGTCAACGTGGGTCTACATTGCCACGGGAATACACTACCTACTGTCTATTTAAACAGACTTGCTTTAAAACGTAAACATATATGGCGTCGTGTCAACCACAGACTAAAGACTTTAGTCTTTGATCTTTCAAAAATGTATAGGAATCAAGGACAAAATTCTATAATCTACAAATGTCAAATCGTAAAAATAATTTTATCTGTGAAATTTTATGTTGGAAAAAAATACATTTATATAAAATTTACGAAAGATAGTGGATAAATCAAAGTGATTTACGTGTTTTCTATTGCATAAACGTTTAATGCTACTTTCCAGGAATTTTCATCCATATCAAAGTGTGCGATTGATGTAAAAACTAGTGAATTTGCAATATGTGGTGTTTGTTTACTAAATAAATCAAGTAAGGATGAATACGGTATACAGTGACCAATGACTGTGTATCACTTATGCCCGATTTACACATCGCCAAGTACAGTAGCGAGTTAAAAAAATAGACAGTTAAGTAGTAAGTAATAAGTAGTAAGTACAGTTCACACGTAGGCGAGTACAGCTCATAAGTTGCCGAACAGAGACGAAGACCAGTCGCGTCGTGCGTGCCGGCGTGCGTCGCCTGAGATTGTTTAGGTACGGTTATTTTAATCGATAAAATGGACATTGAACAATTGAATACCAATTTACGCGCTATTATACGAGAAATAGTATTAACACTTGCACAACACACTGAAAATAAAATTTTAATAAAAAAGTATAGATTAATGAAAAAATAAATATTCCTCACAGTTTTACACAAACTAACCAGAAAAAAAAACTAACCAGAGCTTGTACTATGAGTACTAGACAACGCATAAATATACTTAAATACTTTTGTAAATACGTAGACATTATACATAGAAAAACAGTTAAAAATAGAAATAAATACATAATATTAGAACTTGCTAAACTCGCCCGTCTACACGGCGGGCGCTGCGAGCGCCGAGCCGGCGGGGTGAGGGAGACGCGAGAGAGGGGGCTACTTCGTACTTAACTCGCCAAAAAATAGGATCGAGCTGTATTCAAATCAACTTAATCGGCAACTTACTACTTAACTCGCTTTTGCCGTCCACACGGATAAAGTGACTTAACTCGCCAATGAGGCAAGTTAACTCGCTACTGTACTTGTCGATGTGTAAATCGGGCATTACTTCCAAAATTAAGTTAGTGTCCGTGGATAGCAATGGATAACCGTGCGCCGCATGCGCAGCCTCTCTGTGCGCCATGCCACAAAGAAATGCAGACCCACATTGTCACACACAATCTATGTAATTAATACATGCAGCTAATGTGCATATTGTGCCCTGCCCGTGCCTTTAATTTTATTTTTAATCCTATATAAAAAGTTGTATACATATTATGTTTACCTTTGTCTTTTCTTCTTGACATGGAGCTAGTTTATTGATTACTTTGTCTCCCTGGACCGTATTGAAGATTTCATTTGCGTTTTTTAATGTTTTTTGATATTCCAATTGCATGTTACTATTAATTTTTTCATGCTGTCTCTTAAGCGACTCAATACGCTGTGCCCAGTAAGCTTCTTCACCAGCGTATTCATTGCGCCGCTTTTGATCATAAGGAGGTGGTGTGTATTGTGGCACCGGTTGTGGTCTCAGATCAGCTGCTTGCTGAAAATTTTAAAAGAATGGAAGTTATAACCTTTTATGTACTATAATCTATTATAATAACCATCACATACATATAACTAGTAATATTCAAGTATAAGTAGCACTTCTTATTGTTATCAGATGCACTCACGATGCCGAGAGTCACATCAAATCTGATTTAAAATGATCTTTGCAATAGGACATGTGTCCTGTTCATCAATTAGTTTCTCTTACCCTGTTATTTATAATATAACTAGCTGAGAAAGCGGCTATATTATAATATAATATTATTATAAGCATAAAGCCTTCCTCGATAAATGGTCTATCCTACCCTAAAATCAAAATTCAAATTAAAGAAGTAGTTCCTGAGAATAGAGTGTTCAAACAAACAAACAAACTCTTCAGCTTTATATAACAGTATAGATAATAATTCATTGAATCTAGGCTTTGGATAATGCTGGTAAATAAACAAACAGAGACTGGTATAGATACAAGGACACATAGGGTTAGTTGACAATAAATAAGCTGATAAACTTGAAAGATCATAGAGCCTTAATGGAACATGGACTATATGTACAACCATGTGTATAATCGCTATTAGCTATTATCAACCTTCATAGAAATAAGAATTCTTTTGAGTAGTAACAATCAACCGGTATAAAACATTTAAAGATGTGCAACATTAATTGATTTACTAAAATGAACCCTAACTGGCAAAATAATGAGGCTCAAGGGATTTAGATATATAACTTTTTCAAGGCACAGCCACTCAGCAAAGTAAGCCAGATTTTTTTATGTACTTGTTAAAAAGATCCATTTAGATAAAAATCTCTTTCTACTATTGCATAATAGATACGGAAACACAACAATACACTGCATCGTCAGAACTTACTGATTACAATTACATGTCATTCATCAAGTTCAATTTCCTTGTCATTTCATCAATCAATGCACTGCTGTTGTAGATTTTAAATTATCTATTGATTTATAGATAAACATAACATAATATGCACTATTTAGGACTAACGGTAGGTCCTACAGACTTGAGTTCAGGTGTTGTCAACAATACCACAAATCAAAACTTCAACTACACTCTAACCTCCTTATTGATTTTCTCACAATATGATAATTGTGAACCTAATCTATTTTTAATAATAATACTTTTATAACGAATTTCAACAATTCGTTGACTACTAATAACGCTACAATACAATAAGCACTGGTGACATTGGTGTAAATTATGTAATGTAAGTAATATATTTACATTTGCGTTCAGCTGAGACTGTATCCGATCTAATGCTTCTTGAGATACTTGTATAGCATTTTCATTGTCAACAGTTACTTTTCTGGTGCTCTGTGAACCTCCCATTTTTATAAAAACTGTGCAATAGAAAATAAAATATCGGCAATTCACATTTCACGACAGAACATATTTTTTGACACTTGACATCACAACCTGCCAAAGATAATAGAGATTGAAGTCATAGATTATATTTATACTGAGAATTGAACTGTCACATTTACTGAGTTGCCATTCAAACAAAAAGTATAAGCATATAATATATTATAAGCATAATGTTTTATTTCTCAAAGTCTCAATATGTAAGTTTAATTTATTTGTTAATTTTTACGTAAGGTTTTATTTTTCCACATTCACACTGTTGTTAAAATATAATGTAGACTCCATTTCACGAAAGAAGTCCCTTTGGTGCGGCGCTGTATTCGCGAGATACAATGTTGCCAAGTTTATCAAAAAACTCCCCAATTATTTAAATGCGTAATAAAAGTTCTATACTCATAAAAAAAAATGCACTAATTTTAGGTAATGCTATGGCGCCCTCCATGACTTAATGGCTATTGTGTTTGAGACTTTGAGATAGAGACAGGTAGAGGTCTCGGGTTCGATTCTTAATCAAATCTAACAAAAATCAATCAATCTATCAATTTATTATTTCAGAAATCACATATTATTTTAAATATTTTTTTAAATATTTTATGTCTTGTGGAATTATACTATTCTTATATTTAAGTTTGATAAAATATTAATACCTTTGAAAATATTTTCCTATTAATAACACAACAAATTCCCATCCCAACGGCAAAAATTCCTTGTATAGCAACCGTAAAAAGTATTTACCACAAATAACACCCTTGATAACATCGACAATCGACAACATGGCCGTGCTGTCAAATTTAGTTCCACAAAATGCCGTGGGACTTCTTTCATGAAATGGAGGGGTTATTAGGACAATGACCGTTTCGTTAAATGGCTACACATAACGAACGACGACATCGCAAAATTTTCAGATCGCTTATAGTCTAGACCGCATATTCCCTAAAACGCAAAACGTCTACACCAGCAAAATGACTAAATTTGTATAATTCCTTGATCGCTCATTACCTGCAACTCGGAACACCTTAATCGCAAAATGACTACTATTTTTTTATAATCACTCGACACAGTAAACTCACTACGCCTGATGTTAAATTTGGGGTCCAATTTCCTCCTACTCTTGGTCGCGTACGTAGGTACGCCACGCACGTATTAAAACATAAAAGGCTAATATAGAAATAAGTATTCGTAGTAAGTTTGTGGTATAAGTAGATATATTAAAACACATGGGTTATTTAATTCTAAACTTAAATTATATTTTTCCTTATTAAAAATAATAATTAAAACAATCTGTAGTCTTCTTGCTTTTACAGGTACACCTAACAAAAAATCTTCTTCTTAAAAAAAAAATGTAATCTAGTAATAAAGTCTGTATGTAGTAGGCATCTAGTTCAAATTTAATTTTAGTTTTAGCTGATCAATACTAATTATAAAATCAAGCGTTGTTATGGTTTTTTTCAGAAGATTATTCAATTCTCGGCGGTATTGTCTGTCAAAAAGTATGTATTTCTTTTTTCTGTTTTCTTCTTTGGATAATAAACCTCTCAGTTTCATGGCTTGGAATCTTGACTCCTTTTTGAGTTTGTACAGAAAATTTATTAATGTGGAATGTCGCTGTATACGCACCCCAATTCGACGATGCCAGGCTTCTAGGGCATTATTGGTTCGGTGCCTCTCAAAGCAACATGATATGAGTGATGTATTCTTAATCCACTGTTTCTCGAAATAATCAATAAATGCACTCATACCGGTACAAGTGCCTGCATAATCTACTATGCGATTCCACCCATGAATTATATGGGACGATGGTAGTAGTGGTAAAATACACACAAGTCTCACAATCTTTTTTCCTTTCTTGGTACTGACCAGGCCTAATAGATCAGCTTTTTTCCAGAGCGCCTGACAGAAATGGAAAAAACATCCCGTGACCCTCCCGGCAGGGAATACATCCCTGTAGGCATTAATTTGCGCCATTTCGAAGTCACATTTATATCTATTAATGTTAATCCCCAGCACATCACGAATTAGTGTAAATAAGGCGGTATATGTGTTCTGAGTCTTATTTGGCAACAAAGCGTGTATGCAGGGGAGAACATTTGTATGGTGCTCATCGCTTGCCACATCCATGTGTATTGTAAAGAGCTGATAAAAAGGAGCTGGAACTGGCTTGAATGTGCCATCACCAAAGAATACTCTCTGGCTATTTTTAGACTTCGCATGATGTAAAAATATATCATTTGCAAACAAAAATATCTTCCGCTTAGGATCTAATTCGAATTCGGCAACCAAAAATTTTTCTTTTATTATTTTTGGAATTTCTACATCAGCAGATCTTAAGTATTGTGTATTATTAACATTTAAATACTTTTTTCGCGTCCTGTGTAACGTATCACGAACTGATTTAAAAGATAACATTGGCATGGGATCACTTTCATCCTCATCTTCATCGATGTATTCTAGTACAGTTTTTTCGAAAAGTTTTTGCACTGATGCCATACTCTCACATACCTTTTTCTTTGCGGCATTGACAATTATGCTTTTTTTAATCTTTCCGGGGTCACGGCTGCATACATGTGCGCTTACTCGGAATATTTTAGTTTTATCACAATTTAATGTGATCGACGCACTGCACTCATTTCGACTTGAGCATCGCCAAAACGAGTTGCCGGAAACGTTTTCTTTTACCCAATTATATCTATAGCCATTGCAAGATAGAGCAAGTCCATTTTTATTATTTCTATGAAATATTAAATTTGTGTCAGACATGTTTGAAGTTTGAATGACAATGAAGAAGTAAACACGTCATCGTAATAATTTTATCTAATCATCATTTCATATTATAAGTGGCCAGTCCAGTCATCAAGGAGAATGAACATACAGCTACGAAAAGGCATTTTTTAGAAAATTGGGAATTTTCTCGATGTAGTCATTATGCGACCAAGACTTTTTAACTACCTGCTAGTAAAAAAGTATTTTTGAAATGTAGTCATTTTGCGACCAAGGTATTTAACGACTTTGGTATTCTAAGAGTAGAGCAGTGGACATTTTGCGATGTCGTCGTTCGTTATGAGTAGCCATTTAACGAAACAGTCATTGTCCTAATAACCCAAATGGAGTTTACAAAAACTCCATGGCATGAGCAAGTATAGCGCAATCATAACACTAGTTTACAGTAAATCTGTTGCCAAAGAAATTTTAGCTGTTGCTGACTACATATGATATGCTTTTTACAAATATATAATTAGAATATTTTTATCAGCTCTAGTTTTTGAGTTTCAGCTATGTAGAAATAAAACCCAAAAAACATGCATTTGCGAAGGAAAACTTTACTAAAAAAATAATTAATCATTTAATTTTAAAAAACTACGTTTTAAAGCTCTTCTCTGATGTGTAGTCTTTGGAAAATGACGTATCAGAGACCAACAATAGTCAGACATCATATTCTATCCCAGAAACCCTGATAGCGCTCTTCTATGACACGTAAGTACTGTTGCGTACGCTCTCCCTGCTCTTCGCTCATATCTCCGAAATTTTCCGGAAACCTGTCTAGATGACCAATAGAAAGTGAAGTTTTATACTCATATTACACCCCATATGTTTTAATTGTAGCAAAAGGTCTTCTACAAGTTCAACATAATTTCCGGATATTTTATTTTCGAGGTAATATTGGATCACAGAGATAAAAGCAGTTCAAGTTTCAGGATACAAACTGATTTTAGTACTAGAGGAAAGCAAGTTCATCTTACTCATTTTGAGAAAAGCATTTTGACTCATTTGAGGTACCTTCGTAATCAGCATCATTGTTTGATGAGCTTGGTCCTTCAATGTCTTGTTCTAAGGGTTCACCTATGTTTTTAGGCACTGAAGAGTTAGATAAACGTTGCTGCACTGGAAACTGAACACAACTATTACTTGGGTACCGCCATTTAGCTCCATTTTTAGTGTTTAAACCGTTTATGTTAACGCTACAAAAATAACAGTCTTCGAGATGATTTTGTGGTTCTCGCCAAATAGTCGCTGTTCCACTTTTAAAGACATTTCTTTTACCACTTTTCCATAATCTTAAATATTTCACCCACGATTTAAAAACACAATTGGGCGCCCAAGACTCCTCGTTTTTATTTAAGAGCATCTCAAAGTACTCAAAATAGGCATTTTCACTAACTCTGATATAGCTTTGCTACAATTTTTAAACACATATTCTCCACATATATATCAAAACTGATCTGGATTGTTTAAACAACGTCTCCTTGAACTGCTCATGATGAAAAAACTTTTGATACTAATCTTAACACGGTAAAATACGCCTGTTATCGAGTAATATTTACTATTAAATAAAAAATTAAAAAACAAAGAAAATGGAGCTGCAGAAAAAAAATTGAGGGCAGATTTGATAAAAACAAGTCATAAGTAAACATTATCAACCGCAAAATTCGCAGCAACAGACAAAAAGTTAAATTTTGTAAACTAGTGAAATAATAGATGGCGTTAGTATTTTTCAATTTATAGCTTTTAGGAGTGTGCCGGGACGCACGGCTGCTTGAGTAATGCAAGTATTTAGTTCTGGACATCTATGATGGGTGTGCGAGGGTTTCAGTCGGTGAAATGTTCTTCCATCTTTTCGGAACTCCGACACACCTGTCCGCCTAGGCCAAAGGCCTAAAGGGTGGGTGGTCTCTAAAAGTTTTCCCAAGTTAAAAAACGGGGTTTATTGACCGCATTTTACATTGTAGGTACCCGTTTCATGTATATTGTTTTTGACTGAATATAATTGTAGGTAGGTAAGTATAGTTATTTCTATAGAAGTGAACTGAACTGATTATAAATTCACAAGCTCTAATTAGTCATTAGTGCACATATTCGTAGGTATGCTTAACACATTAATATACCATAAAGTAATATCGGTTTTATGGCTTTCAAGCTTTAACGCCTTATAAATGCAGATCGTCATTAATTGTAAAAAATATGGTTAATGCAAATAAAAGTAGGTAATGTTTGTTTTATTTTTTATTCTCTAGATGTTTTTTTTATTTTTAGACTTTTTATTGCAAAATAAAAACCCAGATTTATATTTCTAACAATAAAAAAAAAGTAATGGTATTTCGATATTTACGACGTCATTAGGAAGAAATGGAGTAGTGACAATTCTAACGTTATAAATAATACATAATATTACCTACTGTTTAGGAAATTGAATCACATTAATAAATTAATAGAAATTATAAATCAAGTTCGAAGTACCTATCTACTAATTAACTCTACAAGCGATATTTTGCACAATCTTAAACGAATATTTGTCTTAACATAAATAATATTAAAAAATAAACGTGTAATGTAGTAATTATGCTAAAAGTTTGACACAGTTCAACATTTTGGCAAAGGCACGCGAGGTAGTGTTGGGGTGAAGGGGGGGGGGGGGTGTACAAAAAGTGACCACAATGGACAAGACCGGTCTGGCCGGTCGCAGCACTCGCAGCCGCTATCATCTCGTCCTGTACTTTCTTCTGTCTGATCGGCTTGCGATCCGGCTCGTAACGTTATAACTTAAATTAATTTAATGATTAATAAATTAAATTGTGATTTAATATACTTGCTAAGAAAAATGTAAAAGGTAGACTTTCTGTATTTTTTATTTATTGAGTATTGAAAGGAGACGGTTTTTTTGTTCGGCGAATTGCCCCACCACAAATTGTGGCGTATAGCAATGAAATGCATATCGGTTTATTCCTTATAATCTCTAGAATACAGTAGGCATATATCAAAACTTTCTGTAATGGGAATACCGGAATACTCTGAAATACGACATTCAAAACATGACTCTCGTGATAACCTAAAATCCTTACTTGATAATTTGTATTAACCGTTAAAATAAACCTAAGAAGGTTCCAAAACAAGCATTTTTGGTGTAATCCTTTTTTTACGTTTATGTATAATTTTTATGTCCAGCTGTGGACTGCAAAAAAGTCTATTTGCGTAGCGTTTGGATTTTTTACAACAATACTAGGTATATTTCGTGAGCTACTTGAGCAGCTTCATAATTTACGATAAAGTATTTTGTAAGATGCATACGTATTTAAAATCTCAAGTTAACCCTTTTACTCAAGAAATAAATGTTAAAAATAAGGCATTGCATTCAAGGCTCGGAACCGGTTTAAAAAATACCGCTTGATACCGGTTTATTTCGGTTTTCCTCCGAACTTTTCTTATGAACGTAAACGTTTTAAGAACTATATTTTTACCTAAATTAACCGGTTTATTTGACGAACGGCATGTCATGTTTAACCTGAGTAAAATCTAAACAGCGCGCGCCATTTCTTTAGGTATAGTGTGTCCGTATTAACCGGTTTTTAATGCTCTAAACCGTTTAATCCGATAAAACCTTTATTTAAATACTGTTCTAAATATCGGTTTAAATAAAACGGTTTAACGAACGAAACCGAATGTAAAGGTTTTGCGGTCAAGTACATAATAACGGTTTGAAAATTTTACCGGTATCCGAGCCCTGATTGCATTCAAACTAAGAGCCGGATCGCATGAAACAGCCGCGGGCGCTTGGGCCCGCGCCGCTTGGTGCCGGCGACCACGATAATACGCACCATATATCTGATATTAGTATTATTAACATTTTATTCTTAAATGATGGTAATGGAAAACTTACTTACAAGTTTATTCTGTACATTTCGCGGTTTAGAGGAGAGACTGGATTTCGTAAGCTTGTCTAGGTAGGTAATATTCACGTCCTTAAAATTATTGGTTTTATAAGACGAATACATCCTCCATGGAATGAATTTGGTACTTATTTATTGGGGCAATTGTAGACCTATCTTCATTTAGCCCATCTGTTTAACTTATTCTGGATCGCAAGTAGCTGTCTTATCGCTAAAACATCAGGGTCCCTAACACTTCCTCTAAAAGCAATAAGTATTTTTTCAATATCAATATTGCTAAGATCATTTATCACACCCTATCATCAACAATCTTTTGTGAAGATGTATTTATCATCAAAATTGTTAAAAAATATTCTTACAAGAGATTAATGGCGTTCGTTTTAGGACTCATTGTTTTTCTATGCGTGCAAGAAAGATTTTGAGGCTAGTTGCAATCACTAATCAGTGTTTTCATATGACATCTTAGCGTCTCCGTGGTTCGGAGGGCACGTAAAAGTTGGCCGTTGTAGTGACACAATCGTTAAGCCACGTCAGCGGCTTATGGCGGTTAGGTTGGCCATTCACCAAACAATAAAGAAAAAAGAAGAATAAATATCCGTATAAAACAAAAGACGCAAACCCTAAACCAATCCGTTTGGTCAATGCAGCGTGGTTACTAATGCCAAGTTTTCTTCTAGTGTGACTTTACAGGGCTATTACAATTATAAACTAGCTTAGGTACTCTAAGAGATAGCTAGCTGTGTGTACCTAGAAGATATCGTTGTGAAGAGGGAGATATAAATTGCAATTAAACGATACGTCAGCTTGTCGCCATGCCGTCAAGTTCACCTGCCAGTCTCGTCTTTATTATTAACGCAATTATAAATTAAGGACTCGGGGCGAATGAGATAGGAACTGGTATTCTAGCGGTACCAGTGAGACTTGAGGTCTAAGAATAACTCAGTAATCTAGGTTACGCAGGGCTTTAAACTTGTATTTATATCGTAATAAGAAAACGTTACATGTATGAAACTGGAGGTCTATTAAGGAAGAGTCCGTTTAAATTGGTTCTCCTTAACCAATCGAAAGGGGCAAGAGATAAACTTTGCCTACCGATACCACGACTGTCTAGATGGAAAGTTTTCCTTCTTTTGCTTTCATAGAGAAAATAGTTGAGCACTCTACTTCAATCGGAGTTAACAACACACATAGGATAATGTATTATGGGCTAGTGCCACCGTCTTTTATGTACAGAGAGGATGGACAGCTAGCAAATGAAATGATGACTAGTTCTGATGAGAGAAGTCTAGGACCGCGTTAGATGAGGCCAATGTTGTCCGGTGTCTGATAGGAGAACAACAAAAAAGATTTTGACTTCGTTTATGTTTTTAAAGATCCAGGTAATAACAATTACTTTTCACATCTGCGTAA
The DNA here is from genome assembly GCA_905475405.1 of Schrankia costaestrigalis. Taxonomy (NCBI): domain Eukaryota; kingdom Metazoa; phylum Arthropoda; class Insecta; order Lepidoptera; family Erebidae; genus Schrankia; species Schrankia costaestrigalis. Next base: position 2,394,956 of record FR997827.1, read on the forward strand.
TACACTATAACAAAAGTAAAATGATAAAGCTAATTTGACGTTCTTTGTACGTTCGATCACATTGTGTATAGAATCAAGCATTAACAATATATTTATGTTATTATGAGAAGATTTGACGTCTTATAACAATTGATTTTCTACCTGCGCGACTTTGCCCCGTCAGTGGTCGAATCTTCTCACCACGAAACCAAAGAGGATTCACTTAAAATATATTTACTATCAATGAAAATTCAACCTTAAGTTTTCTTAACTAAGATTTACTTTTCATTGGTAATACAATACTATTTGTATAAAAGTATCCAGTCATTCAAATCATCGACGGGTCCGCTTTTAGACACAGGTGCTTGTGAATAAAAAAATAACACAGAAAGGTCCCAATCGGGGCAATTAATGGATTACATTTAAAATAAGATGCGTAAATGGTACCATAAAGATTGTAACGTCTTTGGCATCGGAGGCTGTTGCCTGAGGTTGAATAAATTTGGGATGTTTTATTTTTAACACTTTTTTTTACTTAATGGTTTCCTGATATAAATAAGGCTAGGTAAGTAAGTATGCGTTTCACATCAAAAAGAATCTCTATTTTTTTCGAGCAGTTAGTGGTTTATAACTCATAGTAATTCTTTATGTATATAATTTTTACTGGAGAAATGGGCCTCATCTGGTGACGCATGTATACTTGGGCTACTAACACTATGCTATCCAGGTAGATTGGATAAGGGTTTCGAGTTAAGTTTTACTCATTTCGTTTGGTAGAGTTCAGCGATTTTACCCCATCTTCGGTAAGGAATGATCATGATTGTCAGTATCGCCAGATTCATCTACCGATACTACGTAATTTAAATACTATGTATTACAAAATATATTCAGCCATTAACAGAACAAAAGTTACTCGAATATAAGCATACGTACGGCTAGTAAATTCTGTTATATTTTTAACTTGAACATTTGTACAAAACATAATTCAAATACAAATAACCTTTATGTAACTTATACAAAGCAGTAACATGAAAGGAACTTGACGTTTGTATAAGTTAACGCTATCTAATTTTGGACAAAGACCTACCCTCCGGCTGTTATCGCTAAAGCCTTCTATCTCTCAGTATAGTCCGATTATATCAAAAGCGTCCGTATTATATTTTATTACAGACATATTCGGTTTTTTTTTCTATTGTTACTTGTTGTGACAACGTTTGTTTCGTCTAGAAATCAATCCTTAGTGTGGACTTAGACTTGTAGGAGTGAGGTCTTCTGATTCTTGTAGGTCTACAACCTAGATGTCTATAAGATATGAGATGTCTACATCTTCTAGGTGTAAACTAGCTCGGTCGGGCCAAGGTAATGCGCGCCTGACTATTGTACCCCATGGTTCCGTGTGGTGACGGAGTAAGAATACAATATGTCACCATCCTATCGCATGAGTGTCGACTAAGGGACTATCTGTGATTATTACCTTTACATAGAAAGAAGGAAAATTTGAAATGAAACCCTATACCAATCCGTCTGGCCAGCGTGGTATTAGTAGGCCAAGTATCCCTCCGACACGGGCGGAGGCCTGTCCCTGCAGTGGGACATTAATGGGCTGTTATGATTAGAACCCTGACATCCTACTAACATCGTACTCATGTCATGTTATTAGTCTATCAATAACAGAGTTCAAATCATTATCTTTGCTGTTTTAGAACTCCAGTGACTATCGATTTAACGACTATAGTCCAATGTTTTTTACGATTTGTATTAATGAATGTTAAGCTCAGTACTCACATTAGGTTTACTCGATCGAGCAAACATGTTGAGTAAAACCCGCGGCTAGGTCTTTTGTCCACACATTCAGCATTCACCTATCGAGGGAAGCTCGCTAGAGTAGGTGCGAAGGAAATTACTTTTTTTATAAATCCATCAAGCCGGCTCGATGCGAGCCTTCGAGTTGTTGTTTTGTGTCCACACCTTAAGTTTTACTCTGTTTGGAGTAAAACTATCGAGTAATATCGTATGTGAGTACTGAGCTTTAGACAAACAACGTTAAACAACGTTAAATATAATATTGCAACTGAGTAATAAAAATAAAATAGCTTTCTAATTAGACATTTCTCATCTTGATATACTATACAATATATCGTTAATTAGTAAATTACTCGTTAATAAATAACATTAAATTTTATTTTAATTGACAGAGAGTTTTTATCGTTATTAGATACTACAGTAATAAGCGTAGGTATAGCTTATTAAAATAAATCGGGCATGTGCGAGTTATTTTAACCAATTTATTTTCCCGCCAAAATAGAATGACTCAGCTGTCTAAACATTGATTATCATCTTTCAAAAATTCTATGACTATAAAAAAAATTTATAAAAGTATGTACTAAAAGACTCGGCAATCCCAACATGGTTTGATTTGATCGGCATAGTGGGATGTTTTGTCAATGCACCTGAGTTTCCGTGTACAGTCGTGTGGCAGTGTCATACCGCACCTTAAAACATTTAAATAATAATATCAATCAAGAATTGATTTCTTAGCATATCTCAGTTACATGACTAGTCTAGTACAAGTCGTTCCCGTGGGTAGACCCTACATAATTTATGACCAGTGGGAGGTTTAGTCCGTCTTTACTCATTTATCAAGTCTCGCTACTGATGGGTTAGGGAGCGTTCACAATGTACGCACCAATATATATTCTTATGGTCCGAGTTAACGTATCTACTTTAAATTGTAAAATAAATCTTTAACTCGGTCGTTAGCGTTATGGTAGCCAATTTTAAACCACGCATTCGAACATAAAACAAAGAGATACGGTTATGGCGAAAGTTACTTGTTGAAAGACCATTACGAGCGTTTTATTTGCAATACTGGGAAATAAACTGAATCTGGAGACAAATGGTCAGAGCATTATTAAGGGTGTCAAAATAAATTTATAAAAATGTCTATTTCAAAGTCTAAAGTAACCTAAAATAATGTATGTGATTGGGCCCGAAATATAGTCCTCTTATTAACAATCAAAGCTCATAATAAGCTCATATTTATGCAGGGTTTGTCACTGTCCGGGCTGAAGAGAACTGCGTATCTTTGCCATTTTGTCACCAGCTAACACTTGTCCGACCTGTAAGCCCCCAGACCCTCATAAAATTTCAAGAAACACTTTATAATTAACCAGTAGGTAACCAACGCACATAGGTATTATGGACGACACTTTACATTATCATTCGGCTTTCCGCGGATAGTTTTCTATGCTGACGCTTTGATTTATGTCAGTCTTTACAACTATTCATTTTACTTCACACATTTTTAGATTTATTTGTCCAAACAATTTTTGTTTGCTAACTGCGCTGTTTGCATTACTCAAATAACTTACATATAGAACAGACACGTGGTTTCCATTAAGGTGCCTTGCCAGAAGAATTACCTAAACCAAACATTAGGTAACGGAAAGAGCGATTTTACATCTCAAGAGATCTGGTAGGGGACCCAAAATGAACAATAGAACATTTTTTATCGCTTAATTAAAGTGGCAATATAAATTTAGCACTTAGAAACAAAACCCTATGGGGCGGAAAGGTTCTGGAATGGCGATGTTGGTTTTTAGTTAACGGTGAAGAAAAAGTTTTTATTTGAAAAAATCATAGACGTTGGAATGCATAGGTAAGTTATAGAAACAAATAGTTGTGATGATGTAGAACAAATCGATGAATTATTCTCGGAGCATTGGCCAGGTAACACAACTGCTCGCTGCCGTTAGGTTAAAAAGCTAGAACCGCTTATTCATCTAGGCTCCACGCTGATACTTATCAGTAAGTTTTGTCTAACTACAAATTGAGTTTAGACATCCTTAGATTACATCCCTACATATCCCGAAGATGATTAAAATAACGTTTTCTTACGAACCCATAAGGTAACAACCTTATTCTGTATTATATTTTTTTAGAAGCACAATCTTTGACAGTTCAATGTACAGCGAGTTTCAAAATAGTCAACGTTTTATTGAAAAAATTAATTAATTATTTTTGGTTCATTATCTATAGTTTATTGTTTCCTGATGGAGAAAAAAGTCGTTAGTTTATTAGTCAATTAGTCTTTGCTAAAACTACGATTAACTTTCTTTTTTATGGTTTATCCATATTTTAACAGATTCACACATCACAGGTCATGAGTTTTCGTCTACCAATACCAGTCCACCGGTCTGCCACTTCAAACGGGCAATTTAGCGGTAAACAATTTCGGAGAAATGACGTCTCTTCACCTTTACCTCGATAACGAAGATGGGCTGAGAATGGGATAGAGTAATTTTTTTGTGTAAATACTGATATTAAATTTGGCAAAGTTAAAAAATGACTGCGATTTACCGATGATTAAAGACACCGTTAAAGAGCTCGCAACACTTTTCAAGTCACGATTAAATCAAAGACTTTCTTACAGCCCAAAACCGCCAAGGCTGGTCACTAATGGTTAGCTAATCGTAATCTTAAAAAATATCGACTTCTATAAATAAGATTCTGCACTTTCAACAGAAAGCCAAGACATTTCTCGTCCCGGTCCTGTAAAGGTCAACAGCGCACGAAGGTAAATATTGACGGGCAAATGATTCAATTCTTAACTCACTCACCCGTGTTAGCTGAGCACTTACCACTATTTGTTTGATATATTCTCGTGCGCTAACAACACGAAATTGTGTGCAACTCATTATGTGTGTTACTACATAACTATTATAGAAAAGAAATTCTGGTTTTGTCTGTTTAAGGACTCTTTTTGGGAACTGCTATTAGGGCTAGGTAATGCCGCTGTGAATGACCATCGAGATTACCGAGATGAGAGATGGCGATATTCGGTGAGGACGGAGATGTATCATAATATCTTTGCTATAGGTTAGTCACCTTAGAGGTAAAATAATCTGCGTACATTGAGATTATTCATATTGAATCTGCAGCTCTTAAGTCTTACAGCAGTGACGGGTATACCTGGCCATCGAATACTACGCTGATCAGACAGGGTTTAAAATTAAGTTTTTCGTCTTATTAATTTGTTAAGATGGTTTGTTGAAAATGTATTCTTACTCCGTTACTACAAGGAAGCAAGCCTTGAAAAATAATTGATTACATTGTAACACAAAAGTAGTTAAAATAACAAAAGTTACCTATTCAATATTTTTGGCCAGTACCTACATAGATTAATATCTCTTAAACCTACGCAAGTGACGCGACCGCAGAACAAAACCGCACGTTATTGTGTATTAAATTAAGACGAAAGCTCGCTACGATTACACTCTCTGATATTAATACTGACCTTCTTCGTGGTACTGTGGGAATTAATGCGATAGTTCACGGTATTATTATATTATTAGATAAAAGCGTGGATTCGTTCACTTTATTAGTTTATAGGAGGATTTTCTTCTACAAATATCATAATAGCGAATTGATATCACTGCAATAATAACCTTCTGTACCATAGCAAAACTTGGTCTGGTACTGATTGGTATAGGGTATTGTGCCAAGTTGTCTTTCTTTTTAAGACATATTTGCTATTTACAAGCTATGTCCGCTTAATAAACGTCCAAGCAGTAGTGTGCAACTACAGGCAGTCAGCGACACTCTGAGGTTTATAATTATTATAAATCACAGAGTTTTTCTGCATCTTGTATGGGCAAGCATGGGGCTCAGCATCAAGCGAGCAACTTATTCGCCTCATTACAATGTTAAAAAAAATACATTTCCAGCATTTTGCATTCCTTTTACATTACTACTCGATTCATATGAAAGTATTAAAAATAATTAAAAGCATATTCTCAAAACGTATCCGTAAGTAAGATAACCTCCTTCAATCATAAAAGACGAAAGATTTTACGTAACACATTATTTGGTCCAAATTAATCCTTTCCGTGGTTTCGCTGCTGGATAAAAAAACGACACCGATCGACTGCGATATACAAATTTACCATTACAGTTTAAAAACTTAAAGGTATTCAAATATGTATCTTATTGGGTTGAGATAAGGGTGTTGGATAGTGTTGTGGGGTGCTTTGTTTGTGTGTTTATGGCAACATGTTACGACGGACGACAGCGAGGGCTGGGCGCAGGAATGCGGTCTTCTGAGATACCCCATGGGCTATACATGGGTATTGATAGATGTATAGCTTATATAGGTGCCAGGTAACCATGTATACTGTGGATATACGTTCATATTTTTATTGTTTGGAATATTTTTAAGAACAAAATAGGTCTTGAGTACAAAGTAAAAGAGTTATTAGATAAAAGTATGTAGTTATTTTATTTATTTTATTAATTATTTATTTTAACTGGTTCGAATTCACCTTTGAACGGGACAGGACTCTCCTGTACTTGAGATAAACTCAAGCCAATTACGGCCACTTCGTGCCACGTCTTGTCCTGTGGACTTAGTAAGCTTTAGGTTTGTCTTAGATCATCAGTTTTTTTGCTTGGGTAAACTAGGTTATAAATACAAACTGAATGCTATAATATTTCGATGCTTTGTACTTTCTTTTTAATTGAGTTGTTTTATTGGGCTCTACATTTGATTTGTGCCTTCGATAAACATTTTTATCTTTTTAATTAAAACCAAATAACTAATACCTTAAAACTGTCCCAAGTTCACAGTTTACTTAGTATCATTATTCGTAAGCAACATAAGAGCTCGCGGCGGTAACCACTGGGTGGTTTTTTGGCCGGACCATTTCGTCCGGTTCATTGACCGCATTCAACAATTGCCTGCAACTTATATATGTCCTGAGAATATTGAGAATTATTCTTTTAAAGCTGCCTTAAAATTATGTCCCTCTGCAAGGACAGGAAGTGAGGAAAACTCAGTTTTTTTTGTTTCTGAACAAGTTATTTTGCATTTTAAGTTAGTTTGCTAAACTGCCCCGGTGACAAAGCGGGTCTTGTATATGAGTGCCGTGTTTAACCTAGACGGATTCTTGCTGAACAAACCTTACGATAAGTAAAAAACTTTGACTAAGGCCAGGCGCGCACTACGAGTTTTTCGCCGCGCGGCAGAAAAGCGCAGCGGTGTAATGTCGCACAGTAATACTGTAACAAACAGTTTTACATTGTATTGCGCGCACTTGACGGCAGAGCCACCGCAGCCCACCAGTACTACTGTGCGACATTATACCGCTGCGCTTTTCTGCCGCGCGGCGAAAATCTCGTAGTGCGCGCCTGGCCTAACAGTTTGTATGTTTTAATATTGAGAGGGCAAGTGTCATCTATCCGACTAAGGGACTATCCGTGAATATTATCTTTACGTAATGAGAAGATGGAAAACTTAGAATTGAACCCTATACCGATCCGTTTGGCCATTAGTATTCCAAGTATCCCTCCGTTACTGGAGGAGGCCCGTCCCTGCAGTTAGATTTGTTAGATTTTTAAAAAAGACAACTCCCGCACTAGGGATCATGCCCTGTGTCGCGGGGACTTTTACAAACATCAATTAACGGACACATATAACACCCAGACTCAGGACAATAATTTGTGGATCTCACAAATTATTGTCCTGCGTGGGGATCGAACCCACAACCTCATGCGCGGCAGCCGCTGGCTTTACCGGCGCGCCACCGAGGTCGTCAAACGTGCAGTGGGACATAAATGGTTGTGATGAAGTGTCATATAAAGAGGTAGTCCATGAGGGGACTGCTATAAAGCCTCGTGGACGATCTTTTACACATTTTTAGACTTAACGAAAGAAATACATATTGTCTATTCGAATTTTCTTTGTTAACCATATTCAGGTGGCATGACGGTCTAAATAGAGTCGTGACTTAGTCGTCGATGAGTCGTTACGTATTCGTGTGTATCCAGTATCACATTCACGGAATATTTAACATTTGACTAACAAGACACGAAAACACGATCATCTTTTGTTTTTCACAATAGCCCATTATTGTCTCTTTGCAGGGACCAGCTTCAGTGACGGTGGGAAACTTGAACAGCTGATATTAAAGTGGCCAGACGAAATGTTACAGAGTTATAAGCCACTTTTCATTTGATTTTTCGGAGAGACAAAATTTTGAAAATTTTTCTTTGGTCCACTTTACGACAAATATAAAGGTTGGATACACATAATTGAGGTTAGATGAATTAAACGTTCATTGGGGACAGTGAGACCTTAAATGTTCGGTACGATAACTACTAGTATTGCCCCTATAATGAAATAATATCACAGTATGTTCACTAAATCAAATGTAGATTTTCACGTAAAAAGCTCAAGCAAAACAAACTCAAAGCTTACAATATATGTTTACACATACTTAATGTTTACTTAAATCTATAACTTGATGTTTCTATGTTATCATACTTCACAAATATAGCCCTTATATCCTTTGTATAAAGTTCCATTATTCTTTATGTATTATGGCACAAAGTTTTGTATTTGATTACTTGTAATGATGTAAGATTTTGTATCATCTCGGACTATTTGTCGAGACAGCTGCTAGATGCAGATGGCCGGGGTTTGTATGTCAACATTCCCCTGCCCTTATCCCAACTTTATTTGGGGTCGGCGCAGCATGTCTTCTTCTTCCATACTTTCCTATCGGACGTTATCTCACATGTAACACTCTTCGCAGCCATATCGTCTTTCACACAATCCATCCATCGTTTCTTTGGTCGTCCTCTTTGGTATGTACATAGAATAAATGCAGGGACCTTTTAGCACATCTTTAAAAGTAAGAAATATCATTTATTGACCACACTCTGTCTTTAATTTATAAAGTTTACAATTCTTAATTTTGTTTTTCAAAGAAACGGCATGTCTTTTTATTTCATTTAAAAGGCACTGTCTAATATTACGAGTATATGGCTACATTTTATGTAGGTACGATTTTCTCCACGCGCGAAATATACTACTACTTTGGTCCGTTAGATTAATTTAAGTGCCACAGTAAACGAGTGTGGAGATTAGGACTATTTGCGAAATGTTAATGTTATCTATATACTTGGATTTAAGTTCCAAGTTGTTAATGCTACGCTGATAAATTTTAAGTAAAAACATTTGTCATTATATTACTCTAGACGCTTGCAAATAGAGCTATTTACGTTTTAAAATTGGTATAATTATTTACTCAAAGAAATAAGTTTACTTTAGCTAACTATTTTAGTTTTTATTGCACTATTTGTGTAAAGTAACAAAAATATTTTTGAATGGATAAAAGCCGAGCTTAAGACTCAATCAGCCGTTTGTGGTTCTGGCATCTAGTAGGCCAAGTATCCCTCCGTCACGGGAGGAGGCCCGTCCCTGCAGTGGGACATTAATGGGCTGTTATGATATTGTAGTGTAGTGTAAAAAGCTCAGTCAAACTGAGACAAAGTTACTAACCAACAATGTTCTCGAGATTAAACCTAAACAAAGCGATGCATCCAAGCTCATTTGCATATTAAAAGCAGGGTTACGATTATAATAATAACTTCCATCTTGGCACTCTTTTCCTCAATATAATAACACTTGAGGAGGCACAGGGCGAGGCGCCGTCATGCCGCTTAATTGATGACTCGCAACATTGTACGTTCATCCTTATTCTGAAGAATAAACGTTATCAAGGGAACTGAGCTCACCCTTTATCACGATTAAATCATTGTTCTCGTTGTTTCAGATTTTCTTTTTTTTACTTTGAGTAAAAATTAAGGGTCAGTGTCCGAAAAAAGGCACTGGAAATACAGGTTACTTATGTTGTGTACCAGGCCGTGAAACTGAAGAGAGTTTGCCTGGGATTTGCCGTATGACTGACGGGTTGCAAGGGCAGTAAGATGTTGCTAGAAGAGCTATATTGGGCACAGAAATACAGGTCTTTTGGCCAGGCATTACTCGAGCCTTTAACTCGGCTCTCACTCTGTCACCCTGACAGAGTGAGAGCCGAGTTAAGGACTCGAGTAATGCCCTGAAAGGGTCTTTTGCCATAACGGATAATACAGGACAATTATAATTACTGTATTCGAAATACAATATAAGCTCATTTTACTCTACCGTGTTTGTGTCTATCAGAGTAACTACTCTACTGAATTATTTCCTATGTTTAGGAAATAATTGAGTAGATTTTATATACGTAAGGATGCTTGATTACCACGCAATGTTTTTGTACCTTTTTTGACATAATAGTAAGCGATTGTATTGTTAATAACTATGTAACCTTTTTCTATATAACATGGTGACAAGATTAGCAAGTCGCTTCCCTGGTGGTAAGCTTCACGCTTGTGTATTAAGTGAAGCTCTGTGTGCCTCTGCACTGTGCTAGTGGCCATGAGACATAAGCTGTTAAGTCTCTATCATTTCACTAGTATATGTGCCCTTCTACCTAAACCTAACAATTTTATATTACTTGGAGGTGGATTAAGTAGACACAGAGTATACCAACTCTAGATTGTATAATGTACTTATTTACCGCGCCCGCCATTCCAACGAGACAAAAAGAAATAAAAAAATACACACTAAAATATCTACTACAAATTAATACATGGAAAATATATTCAGAGTAACCAAAATAAGTAAAAAAACCTTTTATTAATCCACATTGCCAACGAAGTATTTATTCAAAGTAAAAAAGACATCTACATTATCGTAGCTTAGCTATATGTGTCAAAATTACTTGTTAAGTCCCTGACGACATACTAAAATAAACAATTCATGACAGAGTACGAATTTTTTGACGAGGGTCTTATCGGTAATGGACAACCTTTTTCAATCAATTAACAATAAGGCTTTTCAAAATTAATATTTTACCTGTAACTTTTGCTTATTAAATATTTATGTTATGTTTTACCTTACACGCTAAGTGGACATGATGTCTATTTACCCAAAAAGTCTGTCCTTTTTAGTTTATATTTGAATAGTATATTAATGGCAGTTTCGGGATTGATTCTTCACTTCATGATATTTGTAGCTTATATCATAAAAAGGGCCTCCAGTTTCTTTCTTTATGAAGTCAGTAATATATTCTTTGTATTATATTCGTGGTCTGCTTTTTTCATATCCATAGAGATGGGCTCTTCACTCATTACGACTTCTAACGTCCAGCAGTTAGGTTTGTGAAGTAGGCACGGTTCAGCTAGTTCAAAGTCAGCAGGACTAAGTAAAACAAAGGGTATAAAATTGAAGGTTTACGCTTGGGATCGTGTCCTCCCTCCTTCCTCGGATTTCTGATAAGTTCAATTATTCCTCTTACTCTGTTCTAAATTGGTCATAATTATTTATTTATAGATATTATTATACTTTGCAATTTTATTGTTTTTATATTTGCCTTAACCAAACGAGCGAAGCGAAGTAATTTTCCAAAAAAACCTTTAAGATTAGATTCACAACCATTTTATATATTTTTTTTTATCAAAAGTCCAGTAACCATTATAGGTTGATAGATGGTTCTTCTAAAACTGGAATGTGGTCTTGTCGCGCGACATTTTGGGTAAAATAAAATTGCTTGCCGAAGGCGGCAATTAGCCTTCGTGAATGAGCCATAAGCTTAAAAACTAATAACTTCTGATAAAAAGACAGCTCTGCAATTTAATACTTTATTAATGTAAATTGTTAAGAATTTTCTTCATTTTATAATAGTGTTGCTAGTAATAAGCTATGTATGTATATACAAACGAATATAATGTTAAAGTTCTGTTTGAAGAAATTATTATTAGCATTAGCATGATCTCTTAAGACATTACAAGATCACAATATTGTAATGTTTTACTTTAGAGAGCTTCACTCCACTACTAACATCATGTCAGCTCGGTAGATTGGAATAGAGTTTGATGTAAAGTTTTTCTCCTTTTGTGTTTCATAAAGTTAAAACTGCGAACTTTGCAGTCTTTTTTGTATCTCGTCTTTTGAGATACTCGTGGGGTAAGTTAGGGTACACACGGCGAGTTCACAGTTATGTTTGTATACGCATATTCAGTGAAAATAAATACTTTCAAGTGTTTCTTATACTTTTCCCAAAATGGCATCTAAAACAGTATAAAGTTTCTCGGTAATAAACATCTAAGATTACATAGCTACTATTCATTGAATCAACGAGTTGATGGACCAATTTCAACTTGGTCACGCTTCACTATACGTGTACACACATTCGAGACCGTGAGAGTAAATTTAAGCTTAAATACAAGTATTAAGTTAACTTGCATTGAACACGCAATTACAACATTAAGACAAACAATCGGCCAGTTAACTTTAACTTGGACAGGAAGTTACTATTAGAGAAATACTTTTAAGTTGAGAAATAGATTAAAGAATTTATGTAAAAAAAATACGACATACTCGTAGTTACTAGAGGAACAAGTCGCTCGTCTATGTCAAGATCAGTTTAATTTGAGTTTTATACTAGTACCTAGTGACATACTCAGTGCAAGGCTTAAAATTTACGTATACGTAAATTTTGTGGTGTTCTACAAAATACAGAAGAGTTTTGTGTTTCACAAATGTAAACTTCGCAGTACCTTTGCACTGCGTTTGTCACTAGGTATTAGTATAAAGCTTAAATTAAACTGATCTTGGCACTCTGGAACACAAGCTTCATGAGAAGTTTCATGGGCTTGCCATTTTACTTGACACTGTAGTCTTTCATCTAAACACAGTAACATTAGCACACTACAAATTGGAGTTAAATTAAACGAGTACAGCGGCGTTAGTGACCTATAAGACATTTTGTTGAAGAGACCTACTGCCTGGTAAAAATAATGCCTGAATAAGTGTCAAAGACGAAAGAGAAAGAGTCTCCGTGTAGTGACGGAGTAAGAATACAGTGTGTCACTACCCCATCTCATCCCATGGGGGTCGTAAAAACCGACTAAGGGACTATCCGTTAATATTATCTTTACGTAATAAAAAGAAGGAAAACTTGAAATTAAACCCTATACCAATCCGTTTGGCCAGCGTGGTAGTAGTAGGCCAAGTATCCCTCCGTCACTGGAGGAGGCCCGTCCCTGCAGTGGGACATAATGGGCTGTTATAAAGTGTCAAAGACACAGGGTGACACCTTCGGTCACACCTTAAAAAAAGGTTCAACCAATTAATTTAGCCTATCGCAGTCCACTGCTGGCTTCTCCCAACACGCGCCACAGAATACGGTCCTGCGCCTTCCGCATCCAGACAAAAAACAGTAAAAAAAGGTTGTGGTTGTCATAAATAAAGATTTTTTGTTACACATCATCATTATGTAAGTTATTATTAAGTCTTTTTGTATTGTAATTAGTGAAAACTGTTCTATGGATTTAAATTTTATTATGTTTAATTACTACGAGTATTTATACTGTAAATATCTGTTTCCCAAATAAAATAAAAAAATATCAACAATTCTCTTGATTTGGAAAAAGATGTCGTAAAACCTTACATTCTCTGGCTAGCACAGTAAAATTATACCTAGTTTCCCTCCGTTAATAAAGGCTGACAGTCCCAGCGATGGGACATTAAAGACATGTTGTGATGATTAACCAAGACTTTTAAAGTGGTGGTCCAGATATTTAAACAAAACAGGAGTAATAAAAAATGGCCACTCATTATAATTTTTAAAGGGTTGTCATGTTTCCATTGAACTGAACATTAAATATAATTGGTATAATCGATTATCGCTACAATGTATCGGTAATGGGAGCCGGCTCTATGTTTAGTAATGTGCTATGTAAATTAACGTGGAGGTAGGTTATGGGTGTATAAGATATTGCCACCTAGATAGTAATACATTGCTGATAATTATTACTTATTGATAAACTATTAATTACTATTGATAACTATGTAACTATTGATAATGAACTACTATTGATTAACTTTTATCACATCTTTCCCACAAAGGAGCACGCGCTTTTGGTCCATATAAACACATTTTAAACATCATTTAAAAAAAAAAAATAGGCGCTCCGTATTTTAGCGAGCATACATAAAGTAATAAATAACACAAATACATAAAAGATAAAAACACAAGCATAAGTATTTCAAAATACCTAAATTTATTTTGCTACATTTAATTTATCAAATTAAAAAACGAAATTATTCTACCATTCTACTTATAACTTTAACGTATAAATTTAAATCAAGACATCTTGGCAAGAGAGCGAACTAATTTGTTCAACTTTGAGTATGACCTTCTGAGTAAAACAAAATAAAGAAAATTATTTATGTATCATAACAGCCCATTAAAGACCCACTGCAGGGACGGGCCTTCTCCCGTGACGGAGGGATACTTGGCCTACTAATACCACGCTGGCCAGACGGATTGGTATAAGGTTTAATTTTAAATTTTTCTTCTTTTTCTTTCGTAAAGATAATATTCACGGATAGTCCCTTAGGTTTCTACGACACCCATGGGATGAGATGGGGTGGTGACTATTGTATTCTTAATCCGTCACCACACGTACCATCCTATTTATGTACCTATGTAACAAGTTGATTTGGATAAATATGTACATATATTCACGCCTTATTCCGATGGGGTATCGACCGCTATCCACGACCTTTAGATATCAGCTTTGCTTCATCTACAAATATAAGACGACCTCTATGGCGTAGTGGTTATATAACATGACTGCTACGCAGTGGTCTCGGGTTCGATTCCCGCTCAATTTAAATCTTTGTGAGCATGAAGATGATTGTTTGCATTGGTCTGGGTGTTTTCTATATATAATATGTATGTATTTACTTGAAATGTTCGATAGACATTTTCCAACCTCACCTTGTCTGAAATTGAAAAATTGTTTGGGAAAGCGCCAGAAATCTTATCGGTTCTGAGTACAATCTAGTATTGTCAGACAAATATCACATACAGCGCCTTTATTATTTTCTGTAGCTTTTATACCAATATAATAGCTTATGCTGGTCTAAATGTATTATTAGTGTTATGACAGAGTCAGGCTTTCTTACTGATGGAGAAAGGTTTCAGTTACTAACACTAAACTGCCTAGGTTAGACGGATAGGTAATGCCAGATTTCCATCTTTTGTTTTCGTTCAGATCCATCATCATCATATCAGCCTATGGACGTCCACTGCTGGACATAGGTTTACTCCAAACATTTCCACCCTGCGTAGTCTTGTGCCTTCCTCATCCATCGGCTTCCCGCCGTCCTAACTAGGTCGTCGGTCATCTTTCGTAGAGATTGTATATTCCTTTTTTCCATAGTCTGTAAAAAGAGACAAACATGTGAGCTCTTTCTTCTCCGCCGCAAATCACATCGAATTATTAATATGATAAACGAATAAGTAAGCTAATTAACGCATTTAGCTCAATATTTTCATCCGAAAAAATCCCTTATTACAATGAAATAAAGTATAATGTCTAGTTTGATATGTGTACCATGGTTCTTAAGTTAAACAAAATGCAGTACGGTACATAAACTAAGGTCCTACATACACAGATAGGCACTCAATATCGGACTTATTCACGGTTGCTCAATACTACGATACGGTCAACTTATTATACGTTAGGGCTAACACAGCATATTTATGTCTAATTACTCGAAAATAAATAATTTAAGGCTTGAGACAGGATTCAAATTTCGGTCCTCTGAGCATAATCATAACCATTTATTCGTGTTAAACATAGGTATAGGTAATATTGATATAATTTGTAAGGCTCACAATGTTTTGCCACACAAACATAGCGTACACAATATTTCTTATAACTAATTTATATTAAGAGTAATTCAATTCATGCAATATTATAATTTTCAGTTCAATAATTCACCTAATAATTTCATAGCAACGTGGGCTGCTTCACTCCAGCACTCTATTCGCGTCTTCCAGCATAGTCAATATAGTCCGTAATACTGTCGTGTCCTGTAATAAAAAAAATGAAGCTGATAATTGTGAGTCACCTTCAAGGAAAAAGATCCCTTGGTCGCTCACCCACCCATTGGGTTAGATTTTGTACTGGCTGAAAGGTTTTTGCAAAATTTTCACTGTCTTCTGCCTAATCTTTTAACATCGCATAGAACAGGAAATTAACTGTGTATGACCACAGTGCACCGTGAGATTGACAACTATTCATGCTAGAATGCAATAGACGACTATAAGTATCGATATGCGTGCCTACCTGCCTACCCCGGACGGGATAAGGCGTGAGTTTATGTATGTATGTAAGTATCGATATTTGTAATAGTACCAGCAGATTTGAGCTTACTTTATACTACAACAACTACTTCGGGTTTTACTCTAATTTGTTTTCCTATTCTAAACAACGATAATTTCCAATTTTCAGTAAAATAAAAATATATACCCTTATTTTAAAATAGGGTGGTGTCCTTAATATGTTTACAAATATTAAAGTGGCAACCCTTAACAGGAGTCGTTGCTGCTGACATCGTTAAGTTTCCATTATGTGCAAGCCTAGATTGCCGGTACAGTTGGCGAACTCATTGGTCTCCGGCAGCGCAAACGGCAATATTGTACCGATATTCTATGAATAAATACTGTTTACATTCAATGGTTATCGAATGGTTTTTTTATAAAATTTACTAACGAGCTGAACTTTGTCGTCCAGAATAACAATTGCCTACCTTATTGAAAAATTATAACTACGCTTGAGTATAACTCTAGAACGTTGACATCTAATTCAATTTGAAAAATATTATTTAATAACTAATAACGAATACTACGAACTCGTAGTGCTAAAATCACGCTTCTGGGTAAATGGGGTCGCCTTTTTATACAATGATTGCCATCGTTTTGTTTACGTAGACATTGTGTTAGCAAGGCAACATCCCAGGTAAGACATATTTTATATTATGACTCCATCACCACTCGGAAAAACTTCATTAAACATTTACAATTTTACTTATTTTTAACTTTAACAAATATCATTTCAACAGACACAAACTCAGTACAATCATTTGTGGACAGCACAAACAATTATCTACACTACTCTCGTAGTTTAAAATACCAGACATTAAAGGATTATAACAAACTTAAAGATGGCTTAGATTAACGAAGGCTAAGTATAAAATGGTGTCGACAAACGGGATCGACAATCACGATGTCCCAGTGACGTGCAGTGGGCGTCATTGTTCTACATGTCACACTTTTGAAGCTTATAAATGAATATTGTTACAGTATAATATTATGGAAAGGTCAGAGGCTTAGCACTTTGAAATTGTTAACCGGAATGTTACCGGAGTATTTATATTTGGGACAACTTTATCTTAGACAATTCGTCAAAAGGCTTAATGGTTAAACTTGCGATAACGAAAACACAATATGTAGTAAAAAATGTCACATTTTTTTTCTATCTAACCACGAAAGCTCTGCACAGCAGTTATGTATTAAAAACACTACCTCACAGTAGTCTTCGTAGACAAACCTGAGACTTTCGACTTCGTTAGCTTTTATGACTTCCATCGGATGAATTTAGGCGGAGACGCCGTGTATTCTTACAATATGTCACCACCCCATCTCATCCTACGGGTGTCGTAAAAACCGAGTAAGGGACTATCCGTGAATATTGTCTTTACGAAACAGAAAGAAGGAAAACTTGACATTAAACCCTATACCAATCCGTATAGCCAGCGTGGTATTAGCAGGCCAAGTATCCCATCGTCACGGGAGTAGGCCCGTCCCTGCAGTGGTACATTAATGGGCTCTAATGATGATATCCATATCGATACGGAGAGATATAGAGAACTAACTGAAAGAAAACAAGGCCACCTACACATTTTGTTTACTAGTTCAATGTTAAATTGCCACAAACATCCCTAGCACCTTTCCTAGTAAAGGATTCACACCAGTGTTGGTCAAATATTTGTATTGGACCAATATTTGTACAAAATAAGGTTGACATTTTTAACTTGGAGAATGTTGCTTCCTTACAATATTAACGTAGGATACTAAATCAAATCAAATAGTGAATGTACACGAAAATTGGACTTGTAAAACAGATGCCAATGTTGGAGCTTTCTCTGGGGATTTCGTCAGAAATAAGAAAATACACAGGAAAAGCAAAGTTACTGCAATCCATTGCCACTAGTTACAATGACCTTCATTTCACAAAAAGGTATTTGCGGTTTTTTAACGAAAAATTCTGGGTAAAAGAGTTCTGAAAAGCAAACTACGTAGATCAAAGGGTGTTTTTAAGATAAATAGGAGTATTAATTCGAGCTTTTTCAGTATTGAAATGTACTTATTTCACGTCACCAATTTCTGTTCATATTTCAACAATTACTGACCACGGCCACGATTGATTATTGAGTCAAAAGCTCGTGTGGTCTTTGAGGGGACTGAGCGCTTACACTATTACTCAGAAAAGACAGATTTTAATCCGGTCTCGAGCTGCCTATATAAAGGTTTAATACAAATTCAACCAAAATACATAAGTAATACCTTATAATTTCTCTCCAGTGAGAATAATCCTTTAGTTCAGTAATGATACGAGGAAATGAGGAATGATTATTGAATCGCCAATTTGCGTTCAATTTCAACATCAAATCGCTAAATTATTGAAATCATCTTTCGTTATCAATTACTTTGATCGATGCTTTTAGTGCTACGTTTTACTTTGGTACTTTAAAATATTTCTATAATTGAGTGGATTTTACTTTACTTTGCGGCTATACCATTTCCTTTGTCTTCATCTCTGACGGAAATCTATCTTGGAATGAATTACGATTATTATGATTTATTGACGTTGTGTTCTAGTCTATACATAAGCGAAGTTTTACACCGAAACTCTAAATTGAAAATTATATTGTCTCTGTCACCTCTATTAACTTAATTCTGTCTATTGCAGAAATTCTACATATTTTTTAAAATTAAGCTACTAATATCTACCATTGTTGTTCAGAAGAGGCCGATTCAATTCCTGTCTCAAGTTAATGGTTCTTTTTGACATTTTAAAATAATACAATTTTAAAACAAAAGAATTTTGTGGGCAAGACATAAAAGAACTGAATCCCGTTAACCCCATAAACGATGACAGGAAGATAATAACATTCCCGGTGACAAAAGGATACCGGTAATTATAGTAATTATGACCAAATGAAATAAAATATTGATGAAGATATTATCATCATCGTGTGGCGGGAAGATAAACGACGTAGTAAAATAATTGTCTTCTAAGAACGGGAAGCACCTTTAAATTGTAAATAAACAATCTCGATAGTATTTTGTGATCTTCTGTTTAGCCGTACTCTACGGGTCTCTCTCACTAAAAAACTATTTTTCAAATCTTTACGTTAAAATCCAGTACCAAGCTATTTTATTAAATACTAGCTGACCCGTGCCCACTTCGTTAGGCGGCGAAAAAAACATGTCACTTTTTTAAACATATTTCATTACTGTTCCACTCCTCTTCTTATTCTTTTAGTCATAGCGTGATACTATATAGCCTACGACACTCCCCGATTAATGGACTATTCAACACAGAAAGAATTTTTAAAATCGGTTCAGTAAATCCAGAGATTACCCCCTACAACGTCACAAACACACAAACTTTACCTCTTTAAAATATTAGTATAGATGAATTATTAACAACAGAGCATCAATAAATTGTATTACATTTTTTGATATACATTTATTTGTAGTAACTATTAGTATTAAACTAAAAATAATAATGTACCTAAATATTTGAATACAATAGTATTGATACCGAGTAGATATTCGGTCAGACCGGTCCGGCAAGTTCGGCGTCGGACCAGTTTTTTCGCAACAGTCCTTCCTGGCGTGAGCCCTGTTCTCATAAGAACTTCTTACTATACCTACATAACTACCTATGTATGTAGTATGTAGGTATATATGTTACAGCCAAAGTAATAAATATGAATATTGTACATAATAACTAGCCATTATGTATAATGGCTACTCAATTTAGATAAAGTGATAAATGTCGCAAATTAATCACATTAACTAGTCATTATATATGTTATAGTACTGGCAAAAATACAATATTAAGGCAAAAGTCAGAAACAGTTAGGTTAGTACGGTGACCAAAGGACGCACGAGCCGAGCGAGCGAAGCGAGCGTGCCGCGGTAGCGGCCGGCGAGTGCAAGAAACATTTTTTTTATGTAAAACTAGAATAATATAGTATTACAATATTCTAGCACTCGCCGGCCGCTGCCGCGGCACGCTCGCTTCGCTCGCTCGGCTCGTGCGTCCTTTGGTCACCATGCTAACCTAACCTAACCAACTGTTTCTGACTTTTGCCTTAGTATTGTATTTTTGCCATATATAATGGCTAGTTAATGTGATTAATTCTTCGACATTTATCACTTTATCTAAATTGAGTAGCTCTTATACATAATGGCTAGTTATTATGTATAATATTTATATTTATTACTTTGGCTGTAACATATACACGTAAGAAGTATAGATATCATTGCTTTTAATGTATTTGAGATTATCAGGTAACAAATTGTTTTTAATTTTGATAAAGATTTCGGGCAGGATTTTAATGTACAAAAATAAATACTTATTGATTAGTGATTAGAGTATTCAAAATGTTGTATTTGTGCGAAACCATAATTATGATGAACCTCCGGAGTTGCAGGCTATTTCACATATTACTTTGCCATCAGGTTCTCTTATATCGCTTCTCCTCTTCTCTATTTTCACAAAGTTAGAACAGTACTTGCACTACATCTCGTGTCGTGGTAATCTATGCACTGAGTTGGTAGCTGGCACTTTACTTTGTTTTTTCTTTTTCTATTAAAAGTATGGCGAAGACATGAAATCGTAGACTAAAAGAATCGTTGCAAGGTCAAGGTTTATTTATCGGTCAGTGCAGATCGTTGCCGGACGAAAATTAATGTTTGCTTATGTCTGGGTGTTTAGTGTTTACTATGTTCGAAGTGGGGCTTAACCGCCCCGCCCCGACTCCGGTGATGATATCGCAGAGGCATTTTGTGCGATCTATGAGCGACGGAGGGTTTCTTGGATCATTCTTCCGAGCTTTTGATAGATTTTGATGAGATTTCGATATTCATAACAGCACATTAATGTCCCACTGCAGGGACGGGCCTCCTCTAGTGACTGAGGGATACTTGGTTTACTAATACCACGCTGGCCAAACGGATTGGTATAGGGTTTAATTTCAAGTTTTTCTTCTTTTTATTACGTAAGATAATATTCAGGGATAGTCCCTTAGTCGGTTTTTACGACACCCATGGGACGAGATGGGGTGGTGACATATTGTATTCTTACTCCGTGACCACACGGAGAATTCCACATTTCGATATTAACCCAGTTGGACCGACCGACCCATGTATGGGTTTCGGGAAATAAAAAATTCTGCCCCCTTTATACGGTTTTATTAAAACAATTTATAAATACTTTTGGAATCGACAGTTAATGACTGTTAGCTGTGATGACAAAATAGGTAGTAAATTTAATAGTTTGTAGTTGTTTTTTCCAAGTGTACCTAAATGTCTGTAGTGGATATGGTAAAACATGTCCCTAAAAAAGTGAAATTATATTACATAATATATTGTTATATTTCTATAAACATAATATCAAAAATATAAAGTTTGAAATATAACAATATTTATATTACAAAGAAAATTATTTTTTTTACTATGAAAATCACTGTTATTTTGCTGAATATCTTAGCAACCTATACATGGGTCCGTCGGAACAAGAACGGAATACGAAATTTTCGTAAAATAATATATTTTTTAAAAATTTCTTATTGAGTTCATTATTATTCTACGAAAGAAGAATGGGCGAAACGTCCCCACCCTTGTAACACTTTCACCTATACATCAAATGAAAGCCCTTGAAAAGTTCAGCATTTTATTGTATGACAGCAAATCTGTCAGTCATGGGAGATCAGAGTTATTGAGGAGAAGAGAACAAAAATAATAAAGGATAATATTACATAACTTTAAGCTAATGTTTACTATATAAGCACGATAGAGACAAAGGCTATCTTATAAGTAGAGGGACCATACATCTAAAACATCCTACATCGTTCAGATAACCATGAATTTCGCTTTTTAAATAAAAAACATACAGCTTTCATAAATATAAAAACTCGTACGTCATATCAGCCAATTGATGTCCACTACTGCACATAAGCCTCCTCCAAACATGGCGAGGGTGGCACCCTCATCCATCGGTTTCCTTCCATCCTAACTAGGTCGTGGTGGGGGGTCTCTTTACCTTGCGCTTTCTGATAGGTGGTCGCCATTCCAGAACATTTAATAAATAAGTTTTCGGGGATGTGGACTGGTGTAGGTCAGAGCGTAGACTTCATCAGCCGACTTCTTTCCTTTAAACCCTTAAAATGAGATTGACTTCATCATGTCGACAAAACGCCATATATTTAATGATGTCTCAGTGATCAATTCAGTGAAACCGGAAGCGATCACCGGATGGTGAGAGGCTCATTAAATATCAATCCTAGTCTGGAAAGAAGTCGGCTGATGAAGTCTACGCTCTGACCTACACCAGTCCGGTTTACTAATGTTTGTCATAATTTTAAATGCTATAATTTCATATGCCATAATAATATTTGCCATAATATCATTAGACATAACGTCAAATAAGCTCGACGGAGCCCCGCTTCGCGGGTCTCCTACTTTACCGTGGTTTAAAAAATAAACCTAACTTAACCTATCCAAGTCAGGTTGTTCTAAGCCGGGGTGGTAACCATAATCCTGTTATGGCAAATGAATATTATGACCGAGGACGATTATGGTAAACAATATTATTACAAATGAAATTATAGAAAACAAAAGAATACCCATTTTTAGTGACACCATCAGGACTAATCCAAGTCCACTTGCGGCAGTTACGCTTCTTGAAGAAGGAGTTCATCATAAAAAGTCCCTCCTTCTCCATGAAGTCCGCAAGCATTTGGCCCCGTGGATTTCTTTGTCCATATCCAAAGAACCTCCCTCTCCACTCATTTCCACTTCTAGGGCCCAACTTCGCAGAGGCTTCTAGGGCATTCTCGATCTTCACCACGTTGTTCACGAGAGATTTTTGGATGTAAAATCCGACACCTCCCTGGGACATCAGTCCCAGGGAGGTGTCGGGTGAGGGGACCAAGAGGTCGCCCTCCCGGAAATAGAGCAGTAATCAGACTTAAGGGGTCCTCCCCCTGTCTTGGAACTTCAGATAAGCCGACAATGTCCCACCGTAACCTACTCAATTCTTCCCCCAGTTCTACGACCTTCTCTTTAGTCCGCAGTGTGCGCGCGTTGTATCGTACCTTGACCAGGAATAGCGGAGCGACTGGGGACTGGGGGCCGTTTATATTGGTGTGTTATCATTTTCATTTTGGAGGGTTACTTGGCCTACTTTACCACGCTGGTCAGACGGGTTGGTAATGTGTTTATTTCGAGAATTCCTTCTCTAGCAGTGATAACATCGGCGTAAGGATTCCCTTAGTCGGCTTTTACGAGACCTGCGGGACGAAAAGGGATGGTGACATCATGTATTCTTAGTCCGTCACCATACGGACATTAAACTTCTCGCCCCAAAAAAGGCACCCGGCTCAGAAAAAATAACAAATATAGTCATCAATTTATTCCCCGAACGTCTCTTGATCCCTAACAGACATGCATCTTTAATGTCGCAATATCAAATTGTGTCTTCCCAACACATTGGAAAGACACCGTGGTTATCAGAATACCGAAACCCGACAAAAGAAGTCCGAACCGGCTGGTTATCGACCTATTAGTCTGAGTCGAGCCTTTGCCGACCCTGAGGAACATAAATTCTGTCGGATAAATATAAAACATAAAGAATATTTCTTATATGGTTCTCTACATGTTTTGTTTAGCAAGGCTAGCTATCCGAAAGTCAGGAAAATGCAGTGGATGATTTTCTGGATGATGTAGGATGATCTAAATGTATGTCCGTCTACTAGTAAGATAGCCTTTGACTTTATCGTGCGTATATAGTAAATATTAACATAAAGTATGTAATATTATCGTTTATTAATTTTATTCTCTTATCCTCAATAACTCTGTTCTCCCATAACTGACAGATTGGTTTCATACAATAAAATGCTTCACTTTTCAAGTACTTTCATTTGATGTATAACTATAAGTGTTACAAGGGTGGGGACGGCTTCCATACAAAAATGCCCATTCTTCTTTTCAATGATTTAGAGAATGGTAATGATCCGGTTCTAAAATACTTCATATTTGAACCACCATAACGCAAATGCGGTTGATACCGACGAAAATTCTAGAGAAGAAAACACTTCGATTCAAGCCTAAAACACTTGCGAAAATGAGACCATGGTTTATTTCACTGAATCCTGTTTTTCAGGAGAATGAGACTATGGAAAAGACGTTTTGCATCGACGATGCTATAATATCTTTATTACAGAGGTCACAGTTGTTAGCAGTTCACAGGGATATCTCGATCAGGCCGGGTTTTTTCAATCAAATTCGATCAAAATCGATAAAATTATTTTCAAAACTGTAATAAGTCATAAGCTTAATAGTAATACACTTGATTTAATTATAATTATTTAATTTATAATTTTCTTTTAGTTCTTAAAACGTATTAGCAAAAAGGTTAAGACGTGCCGACCGACCCATACATGGGACATGATTTTTCAGCTTTTCCAGCCGCAGCCGCATATTTTTTTTTTTATTTTTCCCGAGCTGCTGGGACTATAATAAGGCATATTTGTAAAAATCACTAACATCGAAGCTAAAAATAGTTTCAGGCTTATCTGGGTTAACGTGTATAAATTCTGTGGTTGCCTTTTTTGAGCCCATTAGGATGAGATGGCACTTTATATCCTAGTCCATCACTTCAAGAATCAAGTGTTAGCACTAGCAAGAGACCTTTGCCCAGCAGTGGGATGATAAGGGCTGAAACGAAACAAACAAATGAACTAGCATGTTCGTTATCGAACGCGTCTAACAACGGTGTATCCAAATACAAACCATTAATGATGTCAGTATAAAACATACTATATATAAAAGTAAGTACATTATTGATTTATAGTAGGTATATATGTAGCTATATATATATAGTATAAAAATGAGCAAAAACAGCGTAAGACCGAATCTGCGTGGGTACGTTGACTCCTCAGATGAACCATTTAGACTTGTTTGTGTGTACTTGTGTATACGCGAACGAGTTATATCGCTGTTTCCATACACGTACGATATCAGTGATTTTGGTACTTGTATTATTAGTTCACAATACCGTTGAGCTCTAATTTAAATTCTTATATTGGGGGAAATAGTAAACAGATGAGAGAGACTCTCAATGAGTCTACTATCTTCTTCTCCTCCTTTTCGGGGACCCTCCAGGATGAACTTCGACCCCATCGGAACTTTTGTGCTGGTCCCTCTTTAACCACCCCACAGCTTCCTTAATCACCTTTGCGAAGGAGGTGAGTAAGCCTAGCAGCAGCTTGTCGAAGTCACTAGGGGTAAAGTATCCCACTCCTAGTAGCTTCATCCTTTGTCTGGTGAGGGCTTCGCAGTCTTGCAACACCTATATAACAAGTCAAACAGATAAAAACGTTTTGTCTCTTGCATGTCTCTTGCCACTATTTTGAGAACATAATAATTTAACTTTGTTACAATTTATAGCATCATGAAGGTTGATGTAAGCTGATGTAAGCCAATGTCTTTGTTTGTTTCAGAGAGAATGTAAACTAACTATAGTTTTTGATTAAGAAAAAATGTATATCAAATACTATCTAATGCCACCCCAACAAAAAAGCAACGAAAAATTTAACACAAGAGAAAATTAATGTGCTTTTCATGAGGCACAGTTAATTAATAAATTTAATAACCTCTGTTTTGCAATTAATAATGCTAATTAAAATTTTAACAAAAATCTGTTCCAATAAAGTATAATGGAACAGCACTTCCCCACACAAACACATACGCATGTCTTGTAGCCACGCCCCACATGCGCACGAGTTCGGTCACGAACAAGCCCGAGATTATACGAAGATTGCGCTCGTCTAGTCTGGCCACGCTATGTACTATACCGCCAAGTATATAATACTAAGCACCTATTGTCTAATGTACGTATACCCCGATTTCCATCGAGCGAAGCGCGTTGGAGAGCATTCCACGTTTACCAAAGGAAATTGATCTTTGTAGACAGTCCTTAAATTTCATTTTTGCACGGCAACCGAGCGCATTCGATTGGCTGTCGCGGCATTCGCGCACCTTTTTCCTTCATGCAGAAATGAAATTTAAGAATTGTGTACAAGGCTAAATTTCCTTTGTAAACGTGAAATTCTTGCCGACGCGCTCCGATCAGTGAAAATCGTCCATAAGGCGATGACTCGCTGATACCTGCTAGCTATATGATTTACTAGCTGATGCCCGCGGCTTCATTCGCGTTGTATATATAGCTTAAATGTTATACTACACCCTAAACCTATCAAAATCCATTCAGTAGTTACTGTGTGAAAGAGTAACAAACATTCATCCATCCATCCATCCTTAGAAACTTTCGCATTTATAATATTAGTAGGATAGGATAAAAGAAAAAGTATTCGAAAGATCTAAGAACAAAGTTTTATTACTCGGTATATAAAACTAATGATCTCTTTCAACATTTCGTGTTTTATAGCATTTTTAAATAGATTGTGGAGACTAAGGAATTCTTAAGATAATTGAAGTGCCTAAACTAATCTTAAAGTTTGAGACTCTTTTATTATTTTAGGTACTGAACAGATTAGAAACTTGTTTCTAAAACCTCATTTGAATTGCTAAATTGTTATACTTTTAACCTACGTGTACTACCAGTATATTATAATGTGGAAATAATAGGTCACTTAGCATTTAGATTAAAATGTTAAACATAATGTTATTATTATTTTAGTGCTACTTTTGATATGATTAAGGACCTATATTATCAGCAATTTAGCGCAAAAGTTTCGGGCCTCCATTTTTTTACGATCAATGGCTGTTGGTAGCCAATTATTTTCGAAGGCATCTACGTCATCCCGCCATCTCCGAGACCGAGCCTGTTGTTCAACTTTCTGGCCAAGCAGATTGACCTTTATTGAAGTGAGGTGTACTTCTTCTGTTATTATTCAGTCCGTTATGTATTTCATTAGTAAACCCTCAAGCGACGAGATGGGTGATCATATTTTATAACCACAGGGACACCATCAAATACTCAAAAGTATCATACGTATTATCATTAATCAAACGAAAACGGTACTCGCGGCGTTTAGTCGCTAACTACATAATCAAATTGAATACCCGTACTACGACCATAATGAAGATAATTGCCGAATAACAGAATAATCTTTCTCGGAATCCTTGGAGCCGTACGTTGTGCATACTCGTATTTTACAGTGCTTACATAGCTTCGTAATAAATGTGAGAAAGAATTCCAATTATGTGGTACGTAAGAGGGGACGAGCATAGTATTAACACGAGATGCCAGGCTAGGCAGGGCTAGTGGCAAACATTCATTTAAATCCTGATAATAATCATTAAACAATTAACACAAACATGCAATATCTTCTATGGCAACAATTTAGAGAAACATAAGAAAGATTGTATCGGTAGCTAAAAGATCAACTGCTAACCATAGGTGACTTTCAAAATTGTTTTTTTGTGTCTTCCTCTTCATCTAACCCTCGATTCCCGCTACCTTTATCAGGTCGTCGGTCCACCGAGTCATCGTAGGTCAAGGGTCTACCTTTCGGTATGCTTTATCCATTTTAGAACCTTTCTTCTTCGTTAGTTATTCTGGCCATCTGGTCATTCTATTTTAATCAGTCAATCTTAATAACTATGTCGGTCACGAGATAATTTCGGTTTTTTTCTTGAAATACTTAGCATAGCTCTTTGGCTCTTTTCTATCTACTGATTGAATTATATTCAGCAACCACGACTCTCTCTCTCGCTCAAAACTTCAGAAACATATAAGATGATATTTATTATTCGCGTGTCATAAGTGTAAGTAATTTAGTGCTTTAATGAAAAAAATATCCTTTCTTGCTTTGATATTATTCCTATTCAATTTCTCTCAGTTGATATCACTCCGACCATGAGACAAGAACGTTGGCGACATTTTTTTGTCAGTTCCTCAGCACATGGAATACTTAATAAAATAGCAGAGTCTATAAGTTCTTGACGTTTTTGCAGCGCCATCTTCAATTTATTCAATTCACTCGCAGACCGGAAACAAAGACAGGTTTTAGTATTCAAACTTCGTTGGCGGGCTTATACTTAATCTAGATGATTGGCAAGCTGTTTCGAGGTCAAAGACATCTCAAGGAGAATACAGTACATCGTACTACAAAATATTTTATGTTAGTTTAAGGAGTTATTTTTTGTCATCGATACAACGCCATCTAGTCCCGAATTGTACAGAGTTTCATTACTCACCATTTCGAGACTAATGTTAATAAACTCTTCTTGGGGTTGTAAGGACATATTTCCTAGTTGGTTCTACAGATATTCATTAAAATTGGGAAAGTAAATTGGTTTTTTCACTCAAAATATCTCGATTTTGAAATCGACAAAGGTAAACTTTTACTTTACAACCGAATTAGTCCCTCAATATATAAAAGTTCATTTATTTTGAAAGTTCTAAGTAAGTTGATTATGTTATTTACACTAACGAGTACTTATGTTTTTAATACCTCAATTACGTAGAATATTACTTTCTGTGTGGTCAGTGATAAATGGAACTGAACAATCAACCATAAAGTAAAATATTTGAAGAATTTTCTCTTTAACCATTTATATCAAATTACCGTGTAATTCTTCTTCAACAGTCTTTGCATCTATACATAAAAAATTAAAGTGTCTGCTTGTAATATCACATTTGTTTGATTAACTGCAATTATAAATGTATACACAACAGCAATGGCAAAATTGGTCTGTACGTTTCTGGTAATCTCCGAAATAGTTGGACTGATTATGATGGGGATTATACTGGTAGATACTGATTGTATAACGCATAACTTAGGCTACATTAGGCTTCGAAAAACATTTAGGTAGGGGTTTTCATATTCATACAGCTTGTATTATCCAGAGTAATTTAAGTCATTATTCAGCATAAAAAAAAATATGGCGTTTCACAAAAAAAAATTAAAGCTATGAAAATTTTACCTTCTGAAATAAACTTTTAGTGACGAAGTCGCGTGCAACAGCTTGCTAGTAAATAAACTAATTAGTAAGTAAGTAAATAAAATTTAACATAAAATATAATGTTCGACAATTAAAAGATATACCTAACTTCATGTTTTAACACATTCATTTATACTTTACTTAATCTATACTAATATTATAAAGAGGTAAAGTTTGTGTGTTTGTGTGTTAGTGACGTAGTAGGGGGTAATCTCTAGATCTACTGAACCGATTTTAAAAATTCTTTCTGTGTTGAATAGTCCATTTATCGGGGAGTGTCATAGGCTATATAGTATCACGCTATGTATGACTAATAGGAGCGGAGCAGTAATGAAATGTTTAAAAAAGAGACGCGTTTTTTTTCGCCGCCCAACGAAGTGGGCTCGGGTCAGCTAGTAGTTAATATACGAGATAATTAAACTGTTTTGAGTAGTATTAGTTTTGTATTTAGTATTCTTGTTTATTATTGCTTGATTACTTTGGTACGTTTGGTAGTATTTACGACTGCAGATTTATTGTTGTTGTTGTTGATAAGAAGCAAATGAGCAAGAAGACAAGCTGAAAATTCGAAAATAAATCTATAATTTTTCGTATTTTCAGCTTGATGGACTACACTCGTACGGAAAGCACCAAAATTGTTTTTTTTATTTAATGGGAGGCAAACAAGCCAGCTGTTCACCTGATGGTAAGTGATCACCGCCGCCAATGGACACCCGAAACACCAGAGGAATCATAGATCTGTTGCCGACCTTTAAAAAGGGTGTAGGCTGTTTCTTGTTTGCACTTGCATATCGATTTCTGGGACATGTAGATCTAGCGCAAACATGTTGTCAAAAGGAGGGGATGCCGACGATACATTAAATCCATTTTAAGACTACCTTCGGTTGTCCTCATTTGAGAACTGCGTTTGGGCTTTACAATTTCAATTTCATTTTTATTGCACTCCATAATGTTAGATACAGGTCTTTTTAAAATAATGTTAGGTACAATTATGGACCCTGTAGGGCACGGAATATTATATAGAAGAGAGGAAGAAAAGCGCATCGATATTATGTTACCTCAGGCCAGATTACAAAACAAATTATTCAAAAAGTAAATAATATTGTTTTAGGACTTTTGTAGATTTATAGGTACGGTAACATTGTATGAACAGTCTCCATTAACGAGAAATATAAAACATCATGTTATAATATAAAAATAACATGTCCAGTTTTATTCCATCATTTACTGTAGTAATTTACGCGGGAATATAGAGCAGATGTTACGCTATAATATTTTTTATTGGACCCTATGTAATTGCTTCGTAATTATGTACACACAGCAACTAATCAAGCTAGACACTCATGTACCTTAATACCTTGAAAGAAGACACAATTTCAAATGAAAATGTTTAACTTGATGTGTCGCTGTGTGTACATTATTGTTTTATTATCACAATGTTAGGACATGTTCAACACGTATTGTTAGCTATAAAAGTATTTATGTGAAATACTTTGTTTGCCAGGATCTTTCTTAATTACAGTAAGTTTACTAGTAGTGGTCCTAGATGGCGTTGTGCAGTGAATTAAATATATCGTCTTTTTCTACGGAATTCTAACAGAGCTGCCCCTTGGTGATGCGAGTCAATACGTATACATATTTTTATTGCTAGTTAGACATATTTGTACTTTGTCCTAATCATTAGATCATCAAAACAGCCCATCAATGTCCCACTGCAGGGACGGGCCTCCTCCCGTGACGCAGGGGTACTTGGCCTAATAATACCATGCTAGCAAGACGGATAGGTATAGGGTTTCATTTCAAGTTTTCCTTTTTTTTTACTTCGTAAAGATAATATTCACGGATAGTCCCTTAGTCGGTTTGTACGACACCCATGGGATGAGATGGGGTGGTGACATATTGTATTCTTACTCCGTCACCACACGGAGAATTTCGATTATATGGATGATTCAAAAAGATTCAAACTTAAAAAGATTGATAAAAACCGAATTGCAATGAAACTTTGATATGACCTAAGAAGAATTCATTTTTACTAATTAAAACTTTTTAAATTGCATTTCAATTCTCGTTCCTAAAATTCGGTTAAGTAACTTTTAGTTGTCAAATTGTCTTGTTTTTTTGCTATTGCAATTGTAACCTTTTGTGGTCGTGTTAAAGTTTTATTTAGTGTGTGACAATTTGACAACTAAAGTTAACTTAACCGAATTTTAGGAACGAGAATTGAGGTTAAAAAAATAGTAAGTGGTAGGTTATACATTTAAAAAAGTACAACCGAATTGAGATTTGAACATTTTTCTTTCTTTTTGGAGTCTGTTATAAAAATAGTAACTTATTTCTAATTAACAGAAATACATTAAAGATAAAATAAATCAAGTCGTGCATTTATAATAAATTAAATAGAGTGTATAACCGACGCCATTAAATGAACTATAGGTACACACAGCAACACATCAAGTTAAACATTTTCATTTGAAATTGTGTCTTATTTCAAGGTATTAAGGTACATGAGTGTCTAGCTTGATTAGTAGCTGTGTGTACAAGGTAGATTAAAACGTTCTCTACAGTTTAAAATGAATCATTCATCGTATTCGAGTCTTAAGGTTAATTCACACTGGGTGTGGAACGTTTAATAGAAACACGCTTGTACGATACAAATACATGTACAAACTACAGTTAATAGAAGTCACTATTCGTAGACAGCACGTTTTGTCGAATCAAGAAACATTGTAAGGTTCATCATCATAACAGCCCATTAATGTCCCACTGCAGGGACGAGCCTCCTCCCGTGACGGATACTTGGCCTACTAATACCACGCTGGCCAGATGGATTGGTATAGAGTTTAATTTCAAGTTTTCCTTCTTTTTATTTCGTAAAGACAATATTCACGGATAGTCCCTTAGTCGGTTTTTACGACACCCATGGGATGAGATGGGGTGGTGACATATTATATTCTTACTCCATCACCATACAAAGAAGGTTATTTATAATTTTATAATACATATTATCATAATAAGTTAGCAAAAAAGACGCTACTGTTTCGTAAGTAAACGTAACGTAAACTCTAAACGCTCGAATTAAAATAATGTACTTAGTTAATCCATTTAACCAGTATGATATCAGTAGGCCAAGTACTTTATCACTACATAGCGACCTGCCCCGGCACCGCACGGGCACCTACTACAGAATGTCCATAAACAACATTTAAATACAGCTTCATTAGAAATCTCTAAATTTATATAGGTTTCTATACTATACTATATTATGCATGTGTTATACATATAAACCTTCCTCTTGAATCACCCTATCTATTAAAAAAAACTGCGTCAAAATCCGTAAAGATTTAAGCATACAAAGGGACATAGGGACAGAAAAAGCGACTTTATTTAATACTATACTATTTATATATTTTTTTTATTATAACAGCCCATTAATGTCCCACTGCAGGGACAGGCCTACTCCCGTGATGGAGGGATACTTGGCCTACTAATACCACGCTGGCCAGACGGATTGGTATAGGGTTTAATTTCAAGTTTTCCTTCTTTTTTCTTCGTAAAGATAATATTCACGGATAGTCCCTTAGTCGGTTTTTACGACACCCATGGGATGAGATGGGGTGGTGACATATTGTATTCTTACTCCGTCATCACACGGAGATACTATACTGTACTGAACTCTATATTTAAAAATTTCAAAGAACCGCCATGGACATACATACAGTGTGACTTAACCTTTAATCCTTAACAATCCGTTCTGAGAAGTGAGTGGTTTATTTCGCGGTATTTAAATAGTATGGCTAGACAAGAATCAAGTAAAATAAAGTTAACCTAGTGAATGAGCTCTTTTATGGTTGATTACAAATTGCCATACGTTTCTTTTATGTTTTATTTTATTTTACTTTTAAGTCTCGTTCATTTATGTTAGTAACTAATTACTTAGCGACTTAAGTGTACTGTCTACGGTTAAAGTATGTATGTAAATAATAGCTAATTATTTTGGAAGTTTCTATGCAGCTGTCCGTGCATATTGTAGAACAAAGTGGCGCATAAGTCTTTCTTGAAAAAGGTAAAATATTCTGAGATCTTGAAGAGTAAGAAGAAAATGTTGCGTTTTTTTAATGTTTTTATTTCAGGGCTCATTCAGTTTTTAACTAATTTGAAAAGAATGTCTCAATTTTATTTAATGTACCTACAATGTTAAAGAAAACTAATCATCAACTACTACTTCGATTACAAAGGCTTGTATCGCGCTTATCTTTTTTGATAATGTGAATCTTTCTTACTTGAAAGTTTTTTTAAGAACCATGTTTGTTTTCCAATGCCAATACTCTATCCCATCTCGAAGGTGGCGTAAAAGGCAACATACTAAAATGACTTCTATTTAACAGTTAATATGAAGATTAAAAACTAAAGATGAAAAACTTGACAAAAACCAGATAACAATGTTTGTAGGCAAAGTTTTCAACCACAGGTGCCACATTCCTTCATGATACCAGCTCATAATCGTTCTACTACTTTAATAGTAGGTACCTAGTAATAGTAGTCGTCTATGAAATTATATTACGTACACCACCACCTTAACAAAGTATTCTAATACTATTAAAACATTAGTAGTACAAGATTTATCCGTGGCTAGTACCTGCAGTGAAATTCAAACGAGTACAGAGACACTGCGGGCAATTAGTAGAAAATCTCCCGACCACTACACTAATGAACCTATGTTATTTATTTTTATCTATTTAATCCTTTTAAATGTTATTTTGATTCCATTTGCTGTTATGCTCTATCAAAATCTTTTATGTAACAGTATAACGGGTATATATAACGGGTAACTCCGTGTGGTGACGGAGTAAGAATACAATATGTCACCACCCCATCTCATACCATGCGTGTCGTAAAAACCGACTAAGGGACTATCCGTGAATATTCAATATCTTTACAAAATAAAAAGAAGGAAACCTTGAAATTAAACCCTATAGTAACCCTATAGTAATAACCGTATCAGTTAAAAGACATTCACTGTTGGATAAAGCCTTCTACGAAATGTTTCTAGGTCGCGCGAACTTATGTCTCTAAAACCATAGACTTCTAGGTCCTTTTATTAGGGTGTCAAAAAGTAAAAACTGATCTCATAACAGCCCATTAATGTCCCACTGAAGGGAGGGGCCTTCTCCAGTGACGGATAAATACTTAGCCAACTAATACCACGCTGGCTAAACGGATTGGTATAGGGTTTAATTACAAGTTTTCCTTCTTTTTATTACGTAAAGATAATATTCACGGATAGTCCCTTAGTCGTTTTTTACGACACCCATGGGATGAGATGGGGTGCTGACAAACTGTATTCTTACTCCGTCACCACACGGAGAAAGAATCTAATAAAGGAAATCAATAATAAAGGAAAAACTGATTTAATGGTACTTTTCTCGTCATTGTTATTATTATGCTCCTTGTCAAATGCTCCTTCGAACAACACTTAACCCTTTCCCTACCTCCTGTGTGATATGATATGTGTGATAGATTTGCATTGTTATTCAATCGTGGCTATTGGCGGGACAACCTGTTAAAGGATCAAATGTTATTGAAAATAGAAATAATGTTAGTACTTAGTCGGATTGATATGTTATCACACTGCCACTGTTTTGTAGCAAGACATTCTGGACAAGAACTCGATGTTACCACATTAATTGACAGTTGAATCGGTACCGACCACGAATTAATCGAGCGGAGCCTTTGAATTATTTATACGTACGATGCAATGTGCGAGTGGCCGGCGGGGATCGTTGCGGGTAGATGACGGGGTTGAGGGGCGGTGAGGAGTGGTGAGGAGGGGGAGGGACGGCAGGCAACAGGTCCGCATTGTGTCGGGATGCAGGGGATGAGGATTCGTGTAGGGTTGACACTTAGGAATTAATTATGTGGTCAGTTTATATTTTTGAGAGCTAGGCATTTTTTTTGTGCTTTTCGATAAAGCGAGTAGCGCAGAGTGATACTTGGTTCTGAAATTAAAAAAAAAAGGAAATATTATCATCAAATCTCTGTGCAAATACTATCATGAGTATTTTTCGGGCAAACACCTTAATCTCAAAACTAGCTCAGTCTAAATTTAATAATTATTTTTGTATTGTATAGTTCACATACCTACTAGAGAACGCCATGATAGAATAACATTGGCCTAAAGCAAAATGGAGCGGTGTATCACGCTGTATCAACGAAATAAATATCATGAAGAAAAAAAAATACTTATTGGTACTTACATGTAATTAAGGCGAGCAATGACACGTGTACAGTAATAATAATAAGTTATTAATTAAAATTACTATTAAACCGTAGGGTCTCAAGGCCTGAGGTCAGGTGTCTTGTTACGTCAATCAGTAATCGATCCACAATTATACAAAACTCAATTAAAATTCAACACAGCATCGTTTAAGTAATTTCGTTAACGAACCAACTTTGGTAAGTGTACGAATTAACGTACCTACAGCTTCTTCGGCAATGATAGATCACTTAATTTTTGTTAATTTTGTCCTTTTTTTATAAATTTACTTGAAATGTTTTAATTATCCGGTGATTATTAAATATTAACGTAATGTGGGCATCTACAAGCAGTGAAATAAATGCTTTGATAAAATCAGTGTATTTCATAGGTTTCTATGCGCGATCGTTGGAGCTTTTTGTGATTAGATAAGATGCTGTGCAAAACGCGTTTTAACGTAGACTAGGCAACGTACAGGAGATTGAAAATTTAAGTGGTATGCAGCATCCTGCTTAAGAGCATTGGCTGTGCCAGAGCACACAGAATTAGCAGCGCTTATCAAGAACTATCAAGTGGGGCGCTTGCTTATTCTCCACTTTAAAGCAATAAAAAACAGCAGACTGTCGATTTAATTGACAACGATTTCAATTTTGAATTAGCCTGACAGAATGACTCTATTCAGTTTCAGCCACGTTGACAGGCTGCCTATACCGCCTGTAGACGCAATAGTAAAACTATATAAATGTATCATATCATACACGATACACGGAAGCTACACAGATAGCTTAAAAGCTATGGTGGTTTTTACTAAAGATGAAGTGTTGCTTTTCTTAGAGTATTCTGCCTTGTTAAGGAATATGTATAGTATATTATATAGCAGTATATAAGTACGTGGCACCCCTGAGTATCGGGCGCAGGGCGTGGAGTGCGCGGGCGGTGCGGCAGGAATGCGCACTCTTGTTCGTTTTGGGGAGCGTCTGCGCAGGTAGGCGCGCCGACTGCCTTCCACGCTCGCAACCACTGTTGCTATGCGCATACCCCACTCTCAAACAAACGATGCGATATCAACCTATAGTTTTCTCTGATACCTTTAAAACATTTGTTTATTATTAAACAATAAGGAAAATCATAGTAATTGTTTCTGAAATAAGAGACTATGAATGTATAGTTTTCTAAAAATCAATCAGGCTATATACATGCTAGAGTCAAATATAACTCACCTGTTAGCAACACTTGGGGTCGCAATTTTGATTCAGTTGCAAGTCAAACATTTGTGTTTAAGACCATAGCGGTCTGATTTGCACTATATTTATGTTTTTTAGATTGCCACCCAGCGACGCTTTCATTATTACAGTAAAAAAAGGTAAGTAGGTATTAGGTATATTAGTTGAATAAATAAGTTAATCTTTATTTCAGACCACATAAATCCATTTTGTTAGTAACAATGTTCTTACAGACTAGTGTTACATTAATGATATGTAGTACAAGCCCTATTTACTTTGGAACTAGACGGAGATGTGCGAATGTGTAAGGATTAATATATAAACCTAAGTTACCGATATAGCGCTTGAGTGACCGATAGTATTCAATAGCACAAGGCACACGAGGAAGTCCTATATCATCCCGTGGGTGTCGTAAAAACCGACTAAGGGAATAACCGTAACTACTATCTTTACGAAATATAAAGAAGGAAAACTTGAAATTAAACCCTATACCAATCCGTCTGGCCAGCGTGGTATTTGTAGGCCAAGTATCCCTCCGTCACGGGAGGAGGCCCGTCCCTGCAGTGGGACATTAATGGGCTGTTATGATGATGATGATGACACGAGGAAGACTGTAGTGTGATGACGATGGATAGTGGAACGTGACACCAATTTTAGGTCTGTGATTTGTAAAACCAATTAGATGTAAGTATACAATTATACATTATTACTTACTTTACTGTATTAGTTTTAAATATTAATAAAGAATGATTAAAATTTTGTAGTACTTTTGTTATTACCTGTACAAACTTCTATTTTATTAGGTTTGTTTTTTTATGCTACTAACCCGCTAAAATGGGTGCTAAAATGATGACCACTACCACTACCAAGTATAACGACAAAGAAGATGTTGTATAGTATCCGTACAACGTGTACAAGCTTTGCTTAATATGGAACTATAGATCTATAGCATTTTTTCAATGTATGCGGATTTACAATATTAATTAAATCATACTTTATCATAACCGGTTGTTTGCTTTTAAGGGACCGTGGTCCCTTTTTTGCTTGCAACTTTTTTTTTTGCATGCAAGGGGATAATAATATTAACATAATTAAAATAATATAAATATGAAAACCACGTAACCTACTTTAACAATCTATTTTTTTTTAAAAAGCTTATCCCAGTCTTATTTTACCGGCAAGCGTTCAAGTCGGTTGTAGGACGGAGCCCTTCAATACTTTTTTCTCGTTTGTTCGTCCGGAGGTCATTCGGGTAGTAAAAGTAAAATATTGAATCAAAATAAAACCTCTTTGACTGGTTATGGGATCTAAACTCAAGTCATAAAATGAGCTCACGAAAACTACAATTTTAATTAGTATTTTACAAGTTAGCGCATGTAAGTACGTGTGGTGATGGAGAAAGAATACATGGTTACTTCATCATCTCATCCCGTAGATATGGTCAAATGTGATTAGAAGAAAGTTCGGAGGTTATCTTAGAAAAAACAAAAGACTGGAAGACTTTACTTAAAACACGAAACAAACCCGCCTGGCTGGCGTGGTCTCTTTCGACCAATTTAGGTTAGGGAAAATATTCCTCATTTCGGTCACTGGAAGAGGCCCGTTGTGACTGGAAGTAAGGCATTAATGGGCACATAATATTTATCAATGCAGTTTAATGTATGAGCTATATTGAAGGGATTTTTATAAGTAGTGATGTAAATAAGAAATATCTGGAAAGACCCAGACACTCTTTTACATAAAGTTTATTTTAATGGTGTACCTAGAAATACAGGTCTCTTTTGAAAACGACCGTTTAAGTTAGTACTACTGCTGTACTGAATCCATTTCGAAGAAATAATTTAAGTATTTATAAAAGCTTCCTATACGACTACTTACTTAATCATCATCTTAACACGTCGTAAATAAAAAAGAAGTAGAAAAATCCTTATAACAATTCATCTAGCTCTACATCTCTACACAGCGCCATCTGTTCCCAGAGTAAGCTGGGCTGAACCTGCTTGTGTTATATAGGTAATAGAACCACGGATTTAAATACTTATATTTGTAAATACATATACTATACTTTTTTTTGTAAATACATACATATTAAACATCCAGACAATGCAAAAAATCATGTTCATCATGCACACAAAGATTTGCATTGACCGGGAATCGAACCCGAGACCTCTGCGTAGCAAGTATGTAATATAACGACTAGGCACACAGGTCATCAAATATGTAGTACTAGAAGGCCCTTCACAGCACACTAGTAATTTGTCCCATCATAGAGGTTAGTGGATCAGTGTGCTAATAAACTTGACTTTCACCACAACGTCTATCAATATCGTGTGGTTACTACCATTGTCTTATTTAGTGGCGGGAAACATGGCGGCGGTGGTTTGTGGTCATATAATTATGTAAAACGTTTTATTAACTTTGTTAGTTACTTTGTATGTTTTTAAATATGTTTGTTTTATTGTTGGGTTAAAAG
Source organism: Schrankia costaestrigalis (assembly GCA_905475405.1). NCBI lineage: Eukaryota > Metazoa > Arthropoda > Insecta > Lepidoptera > Erebidae > Schrankia > Schrankia costaestrigalis. The sequence continues at coordinate 2,433,890 of FR997827.1, forward strand.
TTTATGAAGATTAATTGTAGGTAATGCTGAAGATAAAATATGAACTTAAGTTTTAGACACATCATCCCAGGAGTTTTACCAGGTATCGCAGAGTGCTTCTAACCGTAAATGATGGCGAAAGAGTATTAGCAACTTATGACGTCGAAACACTAGACGAACAACAAAAATCAGCACAATTATGCCTATTATAGTGTATTAATGTAGGAATGGGTTTACAGTGACGGAGATTTTATTTTCATCATCATCATCATCATATCAGCCAATGGACGTCTACTGCTGGACATAGGCCTCTTCCACCGTGTGCGGTCCTGTGCCTCCCTCATCCATCGGCTTCCCGCCGTCCGATTTTAGCTTACTATGTAATTAGTATTAGTGTGCGCTCTTTGTACACTGCCCAGATAGAATGGTATTGGGTTTAATGTAACAATTTCCTGATCTCCTTTAAGTCAACATTACAATTTACATCTGCAAACCATTTACCACGGGGAAAAAAATAAAAGTATTTAATTAAAAACAGACTATCAAATTTTAAAACTTATCTCAAACAGACCACTATGGTTTCTCACAAAGGAGTCTTAATATCTATGAAATTCTGTGGTTACACCGTTGTTACTCTGTGGTTAAACAAAAATTGGATCGGAATTTACAATGTTGTGGTTTTTAACAGAAGTGGGACGAACGTGGAGATAAAATCTGATTACCTGCAAGTTGTTAACTAACTTTTAATTAAATTGATCTTTGTATTATACTCTCGGGTTTACGGGTACTTTACCTCTTTAAAATATTAGTATAGATTTAATCTATACTAATATTTTAAAGAGGTAAAGTTTGTGTGTTTGTGAGTTTGTGACGTTGTAGGGGGTAATCTCTGCGTTTATTGAACCGATTTTAAAAATTATTTCTGTGTTTGAATAGTCTATTTATCGGGGTGTGTCATGCAGTCATGGCTATGTAGTATCACGCTATGAATAATAGGAGTGGAGCAGTAATGAAATATGTTTAAAAAAGGGTCGCGTTTTTTTCGCCGTGCAACGAAGTGGGCACGGGTCAGCTAGTAAAGTATATTTTACCTACCTACTTTATCTTTGCACAAGCTTAATGTTGTCCTGCTGCAGGGACGGTAGAAATTTTCTAGTAGTAAAGGGGAACTTGGAATAAATTTTGGATTTACCACAACCTCTGAGTGAGATGTGTTCTTAACTGACGACCTCTGTGGCGTAGTGGTTATATAACATGACTGCTAGAGTATAATGCAAATCTTTGTGTGCATGAACATGATTGTTTGCATTGGTCTGGGTGTTTTCTATGTATATTTTACAAAAAAAAGTATTTAAGTATGTTTATCCGTTGTCTAGTACCCAAAGTTCAAGCTTTGCTTAGTTTGGGACTAGGTGGCGATGTGTGAATGTGTGAAGCATATTTATTTATTATTTAATTAGTCGAAAGGTGATTTCGAAAATAATCTTTTACCAAAAATGTTTCAAACACGCGCAACTCATCCATTTCATACTAACTTGGGGACACTTCCTGCTAATTTCGTAGGTCAAGCCACAACGTTACTGGTCTTCACTCTCTGCGTCTTCTGCCAATCGAGGAATCCTAGAATTTTTCTGTCTTAGCTTCTATAGGCTCTGTGAGCAATCGAGATATACCATGTATCATTTGACAAAAAATTACTTACCTATAACCTATATTGACGACCTCTGTGGCGTAGTGGTTATATAACACGACTGCTACGCAGAGGTCTCGGGTTCGATTCCCGCTCAATGCAAATATTTGTGTGCATGAATATGATTATTTGCATTGGTCTGAGTGTTCCTATGTATAATATGTATATGTAAAAAAAATATATAAGTACTTATATCCATTGTTCTGTTACCCATAACACAAGCAGTTTAAGCCTAGCTTACTTTGGGAACAGATGGCGATGTGTAGAGATGTTCGTAAATATTTATTTATGGATACCTACGTAATCAAGCGGATATTCCGTTCATTTCAATAACTGAATACATGTATATCCATGACGTTAAATATCAATATTCTAGACTTATTTACAACATCCGTGCTGGCGGTCGGATTTTAATCAATGTGATATCAATGAATCCGTTTCGTTAAAGCCGAGAGGCGTTCCTAGCTGGTTTTGCTTTTATGAAACTGAAAATTGAAAACAAGATATACAACATTGATATAGAATTACTTTTATATCAGTTATTTGTGCTTTAATGTCCCACTGTAAGGACACTTACTTACTACTTTACTGTAGAAACCCCATCTTATGTATCCCGATATATGTGTACATGCCGATTTATGTATGTATTTACTTACTTATACTATTTACTAAAATAGATACAACAAAAATAAAGTTCAAAAAATTAACATTGACCCGAGACTATTACGATGCAGTCATGGCTTAACCACTATGCCGAAAAGCTATGTCATTGTAAATCTAAAAATCTATTTTCGACCAAACAAAGACACAGTACTAAAATGTCAGATAGTATCGACAACATGACATGTTTAGGCTTTGACCATTTCGGGCGCAACTAAACAAGGTAATATGAAAGTGTTAGTTGGAACATAAATCGTTGGGAACAAGTCGTGTGTGTCCCATACTTTAGGTTACGACACGCACGTGCTTATGACAAATGCGTATGTAAAGGTTAGGTTACACTGTTGAATGAGAACTATTTATTAATGGACTTCATAAAGATAAGGTCATCGATTCGGTTGTGTTTTATTTTTTAGATGCCTATACTAGAAACATACTAGAAAAGTAGTAAGGAAGACGATATACTACCCAGTAGTGCGACTAAAAAGGTTTTATAACTAATGAAGAAAAATGTATATTACTTTAGATCTCAGCCTTTTCTTGACCAGTTAACAAATTTTCGTTTTATTTGTTGTCAACATTGTCCTTAGGCTTGCTTTAATTTGCGTCAGTTAAATTTATATTTATAAAAGTTCCCGCTTGGACTTGATCGGATTGACTTGGGGAGTCTTAGTCTGTTTTTTTTATAGTTAAATATTTTATTAAAATAAGTAAGTAGTTAATCTAACATTGAGGACATAGCCTTAGACTCCGTGACCGTGTGGTGACCCTATTGTTCTACGAAACAGGGTTGCGAACATGAAATATTATACATTTACAAAGTTTTTTAAACTTTTCGTTAAGTAATTGATTTGTTTCGTAACGTGTTTTGTAACTTTTGGTTTTATTTTAAAAGAGACTTTTCCCGTTCTAGGAATAATATGTCCTTAGTAATTTTTTTAACAATTTTTAAGATTTTTTGTTTGAAAGAGTTTAGTAATTGGATTTACAAATTGATATACTCTTATTCCGGTTGTACATACTCTTTAGATGAGGTCTAATGCCATGTCTTACCCAATTCGTTACCATAACATATAAGTATATTATGACGACCTCTTTGGCGTGTCTCCATGCAAATCTTTGTGTGTACTTATAAAAATGAATGTATTCATTGGTCTTGGCCTTATGTGTAATATGTATCAATCAATCATCTAGCCTATTGCAGTCCACTGCTGGACAACCAACCAACACGCGCCGCAGAACTCGGTCGGTAATATGTAGGTACTCGTAGGTATGTATTGAGAAAAAAAATGTAAATAAGTACGTTTTCCTTTATACTTAAACACACTTTCAGCTTTATTTGCAACTAGATGTAAGATGGCGTTGTGCGAATTTGTGATGAATATCATATTATACATAACTAGCTGACCCGTGCCCACTTCGTTGGGCTGCGAAAAAAACGTTTTATACATATTTCATTATTGCTCCACTCCTATTAGTCATAGCGTGATATTATATAGCCTATGACACTCCCAGATAAATGGACTATTCAACACAGAAATAATTTTTAAAATCGGTTTAGTAGATCCAGAGATTACCCCCTACAACGTCACAAACTCACAAACACACAAACTTTACCTCTTTATAATATTAGTTTATATAATAATATTATACGTATGTGTATAAAATAACCAACATATAAACTTAAGTTTATCCCAAGAAGACTGATCATACAGATTACAAGTAACAACGCTTAATAAATAGAAGAAAGTTGTTAAGATGATACATTGATAAAATGCACTATCTTTCATCAACTACTACAGGAATATGAAAAGACCTATTGATCTAGAATTTTAATATAGGTAAATTGATACCTTTAACTAGGTTTTTGTAATTACGAAAACGCGATAGCTTGATTTTGGCTCGATCATATTTATTTTTGAAAACACCTCTACAAAAACAGTTTTTTACATATTACACGGAAAGTACACTATCATTATGCTTAGGAATTACTCAAATACATTCGTAACATCAATATTAGTATTACTGTAGAATATCATTACATAACTACAACCAATAATTTTTAATGAATCAAATAAGATTTTAGCAATTTCTAAGCGCTCCGGATCGTTGCGGGCGCATCGCAATTTCAGACCTTATACCGGTAAGTTAACGATCGATACAGAATGAGTACGGTCGACGATTCAGTCGGGCGATGGCCCTCTTCGACGCCGGACCTGTGCATGTCGACTCACCGTTCGTACTAAATTTTATCGCGTAATTTTATATCGTAGGTAAAATATATAGGTTAGGTTTAAAATATTTATACTTACCTAAGTTTTTATTAATACTTTGTTCTCTTTTATAAGTAAATAATAGTATTATTTTATAATAGTTATTTCGATAACATTGTATCGTAAAATATTTTTGTAGTTATGTCTTTTATAAAACTTAGGTAAAGTTCGCCTTAACTCAACTAAGTACCTAGTTACTGTTGACCCTTTGGTAATGCAAGCGTTTGTTTATATAAGCGATTTTAGACTATATGCTCAAGTGTTATAAGTTTTATAACCGTTTTCGTCAAGATCACGTAATTGAAACGGCCTCAGTGGCGCGGGCAGTGCGGCGCGGTCGCGGTAGTGGCTTGCGTGCACGAGGTCGCGGGCTCGAATACAAGCAAAAAAGTTGTTTGAGCGATTCACAAATTACTGTCCTGAGTTCGGATGTTCTTTGTAAAAGTCTCCGCGACAATACCTAGGAGCTGTGTGAAACTGAAAAAATCAAAGAAATAATATTACGTACCTATTTTATTTGCAAGCTTAGGTTTCTGATAAGATCTAAATAATACTTTTTACTTTCGTGGGAACTTTTACAAACATGAAACAAACGAACACAAAGAACGTCCAGACTCAGGACAGTTGTTTGTGGATCACACAAAAAAATTGTCTTACGTGAGATTTGAACTCTCATGCACTCCACCGCGGGAACGTTTACAAACATGAAACAAACGAACACAAAGAACGTCCAGACTCAGGACAGTTGTTTGTGGATCACACAAAAAATTTTTTTACGTGAGATTTGAACTCTCATGCACTCCACTGCGGGAACGTTTACAAACATGAAACAAACGAACATAAAGAACGTTCAGACTCAGGACTGTTGTTTGTGGATCACACAAAAAAACTGTCTGCCTTAGGCAGTGGCGGGCGCAGTAATCGGTAATCGTAAGTCAGCATGAAGAGTCCACCAGAACCTTGAGTGAGACGAGACGAGAATTGAAATCGCACCGAACTCTTTCCACCAAAAATTGACATCGCGACATGCGTGTTTCTTCCCGACCGACTAGAGACTGTAGAGGACACCGAGGCGGCGATCAGCGCCCTAACAGAGCACGTTCAATCGTTAATTAACGATTGTTCTCGGACAGTGCCTGTGCCGGAAGACCGGCGCTGGCAACTGCCCGCAGACGTGCGTGATCTGTTGAGGCGCAAGAACGCTGCCACACGTGCCTATGACAGAGCCCCCAGCGAGGAAAATAGGGCTACCCTTAGATACCTGCAGCGGCAGGTCAAAGTACGCATAAATGAGTTTCGTCAGTCACGATGGGATGCGAAATTGAGCGAGATCGAGCCTTCTCATCTCGCTTTCTGGCAACTATCCCGATCGTTAACGAAGGACGTCTACTCTTCTATGCCTCCTTTGGTCAAGCCTGATAGGACACTAGCGTTTGAGGATGATGACAAGGCCGAATGCCTGGCCGACAGCCTCGAGGCCCAATGCGTGAGCAGTCCTCTTCAGGGAAACACTCATGGGAAATTTCAAATAGATGTCGAAAGCGAAGTGGAACGGCGAGCTTCTCTCCCGGCCCCTCCGCTCGAGGCAGATAGCGACGTTATACCGTTAGTTACACCAGACGAGGTGCAAACCGTCATAAAATCTCTCGCCCCTAAAAAGGCACCCGGCTCGGACGGAATAACGAATAGGGTAATCAAACTATTCCCCGAACGTCTTTTGGTCCTTATGACATGCATATTTAATGCCGCACTATCAAACTGTGTCTTCCCACAGCAGTGGAAAGACGCCGTGGTTATCGGAATACCGAAACCTGGCAAAAAGAAGTCCGAGCCGGCTAGTTATAGACCGATTAGTCTGCTTAAAGGTTTAGGGAAAATTTACGAGCGGCTTTTGTATAGGAGGCTGTTAGCACACGTGGAGGCCAACAATCTTATTCCAAACGAGCAGTTTGGCTTTCGGGCCAAGCACTCGTCCACCCACCAAGTTCACCGTGTCGTTGAACATGTCAGCGCTCGGCTCATGAAAGGTCAAATGACCGGAGCTCTCTTCTTCGATGTGGCAAAGGCATTCGACAAGGTGTGGCACGCTGGCTTAACATACAAGCTTTTCATGATGGGAGTGCCACACAGACTCGTGCTCATCTTACGAGACTTTCTGTCGAATCGTTCCTTTCGCTACAAAGTTGAAGGGACTCTGTCCTCAGCTCACCCCATCCGGGCCGGAGTCCCTCAGGGCTCCGTCCTCGCCCCCCTTCTGTACTCTCTGTACACACGAGATATCCCTCGGCCTGCGGGTGTGCAAACAGCCCTTTTTGCAGACGATACAGCGATTTACGCCTCTGGCACCTCCCCTCCCTCGATAGTTAGGCGACTCCAATCTGCGTCCAACGCCCTCAGCGATTGGTTCCAGAAATGGAGGATAACAGTCAACCCCGAAAAGAGTCAAGCGGTGATGTTTCACAAGAAACGGAACCACTCGCCTCTCTCGGCAGCGACACAAAGAGTCAGGATGTTTGGCTCCCCGATCCCTTGGGCTAAGGAGGCCAAATATCTTGGCGTTTTGCTCGACGATAAGCTCTCTTTCCGCCCCCACATAAACATGGTTCGCAAGTGGGCCACGTTTGTGTTGGGACGGCTGCACATGCTCCTCCGGAAGGAGTCTAAGATGTCGATCCGAAACAAAGTTAGGTTATACACTACTTGTATCAGACCAATAATGACGTATGCGTGCGTAGTTTTTGCCCACCTTAGGCCACACAGGATCCATAGGTTACAAACTATTCAGAATAGGTTCATGCGCAAAGCGACGGGAGCACCGTGGTTCATGCGTAACGAGGATCTTCACATAGACCTCGGGTTGCCTACTATCCAGCAACACATGAAACTCTGTTCCCGCCGCTACTTTGATTCGGCTGCCACTCACCCCAACCAACTAGTGGTCGGGGCGTCCGGGTACATCCCCTCCAAGATTAGCAAAATTCGTAGACCTAGGCATGCTCTCGAAGAGCCGGACGATAGGATCACGATCGCTCAACGTAGAGCTCACACGGCTCGCGAAGCCATAACAAAACGTCCGCGGTTCCGTCCTCGCCGTCGAGGCCGGAATACGCGCCGCGTTCGCTCCTAGAGGGCGTGCCTTCCGCACGTCCTGTTAGTCAGTGACGGTCCAGGCCGAGGTCCGTACCCCAAAGGGGGTGCCCCTGTGGCACGTCACTTAAATGTCTTTGGTTGAGGGCCATCCGCCCCACCACAGCCCGCGTAAAGTAGTAATGGTCGTCCGAGACCGACTACTCGTCCACACAAAAAAAAAAAAAAAAAAGCGTGTTTCTTGTTAATGTATTTTGAACTCTATGTGAGAAATAATACGGTTCATTTTTACACAAACAAAAAGTAGCAACAAACAATAGGCCTATCGCGAGAAGCGAGTGTTTTTGTTACAAAGTTAATATATACTCTATTTCCTAAGCAATACGGTTCATTTTTACATAAAGATTTCAAATTTTGCCTCGTCTCGCCCCTCTGGTGGATAATCACCTAGAGTTCAAATCTCACGTAATACAATTTTATTTGTGCGATCCACAAATTATTGTAACATCAATAAGTAAGTAAATGTTTGTAAATACCCCGCGACACAGGACAATACATAGTGGGGCTATTGTAAAGTTTTCTTTAAAGTTCTATTATTTTGCGTGAGATTCAAACCCGCGACCTCGTGCACTGCGACCGATATATATAGACACAGGCGGTCAAATTATTTTTGTGATCCCCAAATTATTGTTCTAAATCTGGATGTGCTTTGTGCCTTCATAACAACTTGCGCGGGTGTAAATTTAAAAAAAAATAGGGGCTACATGTATAAACATAATAGACCGGTAGATAGTAGGTTTTTCTGTAACAGAATTTTCTGTTACCTACCGCGGACTGACGTCACAGTATAACCAGTAGTCAAACTGGGCCGATTATTTATTATAAATGCCTACGGGTGCGCGGTACGTAAACAATAGTAAACATGCGATCTACTTTGTGTTTCCATTTAGTTTTGTAATTGTAAATTAATACTTTTTATTTTTCTATTTTATATTTAAATAAATAGGAAGTGTTCTGTAAAAAACGTGTTGTTTTATGATTGATACATTTAATTTAAAGAAACATATAAATATGTTTGTATTTATATCCACCATGTTTGTGATATAAATAAAATACTAAATTATAATATTAAGAAGGTACTTAACAAGTCATTCAGTAAAGTAGGTACAGTACCGGGCCGTTTATATTGCATATCAACCTATAGAAAAATACAATCGGTCAATTTCGGCTTCGTAGAGAGTCAGAGAAAAAGTCGATGTGTAATATTTACGGCCGGGTGCTGTATTTATTATATTGGCCATGTTTGTTTGAAATTGAATTTATCGATAACCAAAACCAAACTTTAAACAGGTCTATTAGATCTATTTAATGTCAAAATAAAGGCATCGAGGTCACTTTATGGATGGGTGACCAATCCATTCAAAAAAAGACATCGATGTCATTGCTTAAATTTACCTAGATCAAAGTGAAAGACACGCATGGGGGATTACATAAAGGGGGGCTAAATATTCATTATTATTGACCTAAGTACAACAAACCGTTTTCGTGATATACACAAAATACTATATTATAATATTAAATACCTAAGTCATTTAGTAAGGTAGGTATTTATATCAGCCATGTTTGTTTGAAATTGACATATGAATAATATAATTAGTTTCAAATTATAACACACAGTCCGCTCGTTACTGCGGCACAGTAGCGACTGTTCCCTCCGCGATCGTGAGCGTGTAGGTATAAACTCACGTTTCGTCCGTTTCTATGAAGTTGAAATACTGTATATATTTGTACTATGGCACAGAGCGATAACGTGTCCTTGAGGGCCGGCGGGACGACGACGGCGCGGCGGCGCGTGAGCGAGAGTATATCTGTCTCATTCGCGCGCCGAGGGGCGCGCCCCTTTGGCCACGGCCGAATTCAACTCGAAAATTTTCAAAGTAGCGTCTTAACAATGACCCCTCATGTAGATCAGAAAGATAATGGCCGATGTACAAATAAAGATTTAAAGGTTGCGCTTCTCTCATGTCTTGAACACAACAGACTTTATTTATTGTATCGATATAAGATTTTTTATCATAAGGAGTGTAATGTTAATAAATTTTTGATAATGTTTTATAAAAAGTGAGTTTTGTTAAGTCAGGAAAGATGTCCGGGGTCAATAGGTATAAAAGGAACACCGTGGGTAGTAAATGTGTATGAATGTAGATGAAGTAAACCAAAATCTTTGTTCATGTGGTTCTGTTCTCTCTGTCCCATAGAATACATAATGAACAGTGTGCAATTCCTGGCCTACCCAGTCTAGGTGGATATACGACAACCTCTAAAAAGTTTAAAAAGGGTCAAGTCAAAGGGATGCCAACTAATTTAACTAGCAAAAAAAGGCTTTTGATCTCAGTTAATCTTTTACACTTAAAAGAGTCAAGGCAAGGGAATGTCAACAAATTTTCTTAGCAAAAAATAAAGGGTTTCTGATCTCATAATTTTTTTTTCTTAACCTAATTTTTCCCCATTAAATAACTACTTAATTGAACTCAATACTACGCTGGAGAAGCTTTGGAAAATACTGTAGAAAATTTATACCAAAACGTGGTAATAGATTTTTCCTTCAATATCTAGATGTGGTCCGCCTTAGTAGTAGGAGCTTCCCTAGCTTTTAGAATCTACAATAAAGTCAATTTTTTTTAACAAAAATGAGCTTAACTTTTAAGCCGTTAATGAAATTACAGACCACAGTTTTGTACGGAATATTTAACTTGGTTTTTCCTCTATTTCCAATTTCATAAGCCTTAATGCATTACAGTTGGAGAAAAAATGCAAAAAAAAAGTAAGTCATGCAAAATCCTTATCATTTATTTAATAAAAGTGTCTATAAAGAACGTACAATCTTTTAAAATCACATAAATTCGTAAAGCCCTGAGGTGAGAGCTTAACAGTTCTCGACATTAAACCAGTATTGTAAAATATGTTGGTCGAGTACAGTTGTTAAATTAGCTTTCGGTCACTAGGTGGCGTTCTCGTTGTTTTTCTGCATCGCGGTAATAAGATATTCGGCGATTATATGTTTTTAAAAGCAAGTTTTAGCTGACACCCCTTTAACCCAGATACTCCTACCAGGTGTTATAACACCGATTAAATGACTTTAACAATACCATCAAATTAAATATACAAACAGCGAATAGTGATCAGCATTTCTCATTACATCTTATTTAGTGCATGTGCATAGTTATTTGCGTGCTGAAAAAATTGTTATATGAATTGAATTTTATGGATTTTTGCTCAATTAAAAAAAGATATGTGGATTTTTTTCAAAATCAAAACTAAAAGCTACTTTCTCTGTAATTATTGTATAGTAACCTAATAATATCGTCCTGATTATGCAAACTAATGACTGTTAGCTATAAAATGGCAAACATATTTATATTGTATTTAAATTTGTTTATCTTTTATAAATAAAATTCTCAGAGGTGTTATAACACCTAGTAGGAGAATACACGTCTATATCGCTTTACTACTAAATGTTAGGTCACTGCCAGAAAAATCATTATGTTTTCAGGAAATATAAGATAAATTAGAAAAAATGAATGATGCAACACATTTTCGACGAAGTATAGTCATTTTTGGGTTCCAGGTGGTCAATTAGGGGTTAACGCTGAAGTACATTATAAAGAAACTACTTCTGACTACTATAAATATAACGTCTTATATCCAGTTTCTTATATAAGAGAAGTCGTACAGAATCTCCGTCCCACCAATAAAATTCTACTGTACCTCATTCAGCTCCTGTAGTCTTTCTTTCAACAAGTGGTACTGCCTTTGCAGCGAGAATATCAAAGAAACAGAATTATTCAAATTCTTACCCAGAATGGCAAACTTTGAGGGTCCGAATAAACTACAGCCACCAGTATAATATTATTCTGATGCCATGTTTGGTGATGATGTCGTTGATATGCTGTTTTTGTTGGTATGTCGTTTGTACATTTAGTATACAAACTTATACACTTGCCAACAGAGAAGTAGAATATTGTCACAAGCAATGCATTGAAATGATTCCTGGCTATCTTTTTGTTTAGTTGATGTGGTCCATCGAAGAGGCATGTACTGGGAAAGTTATCAGATACTATTTTTGCACATATAAGTAACGCTCTTTCACGAGATCGATTACGTAAACATATTCACTGCTGTGATAATAGACCAAGTGGTGACAAGTAATGGCTAATTGTTGAAAGTGAGACCTTAGTTTGGTGTATGGAACAAAAATTTCTTACCTATGGCTTTTATAGAATTATAGTATCAATGAAGTAGTAGTGTCTTATTATGGGAGCCATTGTTACACGCAATTTATACACCCTATGGCCCTAACTTGTAAAATTTGCAAACACAAATCTATTTTGTGTAAAAAATGTTAGGTTTATTTTCACCCTAAGAGCTGCTTTATAACTAAATTAAGGTAAATATGAACTACTTTTATTCTACCCACAATATAAAACTGTATAAAAGTCTAACAAAGATTAAAAAATAAATCAAGTGTATAATTTTGTCTAAAATATTTCCCATAGTTCCCTACTAGCCATAGTAGCCCATTCTCCTACCAGGTGTTATAACACCGATCATTTTCCAGATTTCCCAGAGGAGTAGGATTTTTTTTTGTATTTTTCCTGAAAAGTTAGTGACACTAATACCAACATATCAAAAAATTACAAAGATCTGAGACCCTAAATAGTTTCAGGAGTATCTGGGTTAAGAGTCGACATAGGTAAACTTTTACTTTACATACAGAATTCCTGCAAATCTTTCGATCTAATTAGGACGTCAGGAAACCGATAAATAAGAGATACACAGGATCATGCCTCGGGAAATATTTGGAAGAGCTCTACGTCTAGTAATGGACTTTCACTACCTGATATGATGATGATGAAATGACCTGTAAAGTTCCACAAGTCTCGAACTTCAAATACTTTTCATCACCTTTTTGGTTTTTACAATAACTGAAGCTTTTTATTAAAACTAATTAACTGTTCTTTACGATCTATTCTAAATAATTTTCAGTAAAATATATTCTACACAAAAACTTCTTTACTCTACATATTCACATAGTGTATTGTTTACAAACGATGTAAGGGTCGTTTCACACAGACCGGCTTGGAGAGGAGAGCAGATTATTATCACGTTGAAAACAGAGATTTTAGTATTTGTAGTAAGGTTTATTTTTGCATCTGCACTGCTTATGTCATTAAAAATACTCGAACGCGCTTGGTGTGAAATAATAAGAGAAGCCGGTCGGCTCCGATCGTATGCTCTTTCTCGCCCGAAAAAGCCGCAGCTGGTCTGTGTGAAATAGTTGTCGGCTCCGCTCCAAGCGTCTACGGTCCGTTCTGTGTAAAAAGAAAAATGCACGCCGATGCTCTCCGAGCCGGTCTGTGTGATAGGACCCTAAGTCTATGTCCAGACAATATATATGTTATACATACATACAATACATACATATATTTTACATAGTGTGCGTCGCTCGTAAAGGTAACCTTGAAGGAGAGACGGCGCAGGGTTCGAGCGCCGCGGGCGAACCATGATTGTGTTCTAGAGTTCTGTATGCAAAAATATACTTATTTTATTTGTTTTATTAAATCTTCTCGTGCAATAGTGAATACATTTTATTTCGCAAGGGATTACAATATATTCGTTGATGAAATAAAATTGAATGGCTGTTCACTTGATAATAAATGTATTTAGGAGTAACCAAAGTTTAACTACATCGAACTGCCTTTTTGGTGGTGAATCCTAAGCAAGGCAAATATTTATGTTATCCACAAATCACTGTTTTGAGTCTGGGTGTTCTTTGTGTCCGTTAAATTAAGTTAAGCTCTCGAGCGAGACACAGTGCTTCAAATCTAGAGCGGGAGAAAAAAAATCAAGTTTAGTCTTTACGCCAGGTATAACCAGTATGAAGTTATTATTACGTGGAAACCTTTAAGAGCGCATTTACGTAGCTTTAGCACGGGAGGTAAAAGTACGTTTACCTGTATCGTCAATCAATCAATATCATCTTTAAAGTGACGTTAATATTAACACCACAGTCGTCGCGTGTCTGAGTACAATTGAGCCTTGTAGCAGCCCTTACCAGCCAGTCCTGTCGTGTAGTTGAATCAATGGACAATAAAAATTAAGTTACAGAACCTTTTTAATTTTTACAATTGCTTACTTAACAAATTCCATAAACGGTTTTGCGTGTAATTTAAATGTTTGCCGAAGCTTGATGGTGTCGTAACGGCTTAATACGCAAGTTTTCATACTTTTTACGATAACTCTATACTTTAAAGTATTACATAACATTTAGTACTTAAGGCCTACGCAGACCGGGACGGCATAGAACAGAATAATGATCAAATGCAATACCTTTAGCTGCATACTCCTTGTATACTTCATAACACATCAAACCTTACATTTTCTTTCGCAAAGAGCTCTTATTGTAAAGGATAAAAGTACATAAATATCTAAGTCGATACGTTACTGTAGGTACTATCTAATCAAACCGTTTTAGTCCATCGAATTGTACATTTTCATTCGAAAAAAGACCTTGTTACAAAGGATTAAGGCATATAGGTATCTAAGTTGCTATGGTCTGTGTAATCAAACCAGTTCTAAGCAACGCCATTCATCGTCCTGTGCTCGTTATCGCCTAACAAAAACTAGCAGGCTTACTGTTAGACATCGCGGAACATGGTACAGGCTTATACAGTGTGTTTTATATCTAAGATCTACGTGTTTCTACTGACTTATGGGGTGATTCATATTTTGTGGTAGGCGTTTCTTAGAATTAACTTAGAACTAACTTTGTATTGATAGAGGAAATATACGAGTTAAATCAAATTTGAATTAAAATGATTGATGAGTCATTCTTGTGCTTATTGGAATTAAATCTGAGAATCTGTGATAAAGAGGGCAGGTAAATCGTCAGTTCCAATTTTGTCCTCGAGTCAGCAGTAGACCTATGGGCGGCTTTAAATAATCTTGAGACTAGGTTTACGTTTAACAATAAACACACAATAAAAATAACAATAAAAAGTAGAACAATGCTCAACCGTTCCATCACCTCCCATTTAAAATTGAAAATAGAACATTACATCAGAACTGTCAAACCATCTGTCCTATTTGACATGAGGTGTCAAAAATTTGAATATAGAATGTCAAAACGGTAGGTTCACACTTGACAGCATAAATTTTCAATGGTGTCAAATTTATATCGTGTTGAGATAAGGTATTATTAAAGATTCGTGATGCTGCGTTAGACAGGCTGTTGCGCTGGACCCGAGGCTTATAAAGTAATAATATTTTAGACTAATAATATAGTTCGGTACAGGGTAAGCGAGAGGCTAAAGTTATTATTGGAGAAATCGATCTATCTTAGCGAGTATGATGCGTATGCGTGAACTTTGAGGTGATTGGGGCGCCATTACGTACTTACGTAAAATACAAAAGGTGTTTAACTGTATAGCTAAATTTAAACATCGTGGGATATGATACATGTGAAGTGTTTTCAGTCATCAACACTAAATGATTGCATGTATTTTTCATATTATCGTTTTAGTTTATGTGGCAAAAAAAATACCCCTTACTTTTAGTCGTTTTATAATAAATCGTCATCACTAATAATGTTTCATTGCAGGAACCTGGCTGTACTAAAAACTGCCCTCAGATCGCGATAGACAGGCAAGTTAGAACGCGTGGACCTCGGAGAGCTTGGAGACCTTGGAACAGCTTTCTGACTAAATAGTTAATAAAAACAATGCGGAATGTAATTAAAGAACTTTCAATTCTTAAATTATAATTCTATCAATATCAAAGACGCAAGTTGTTAAATTTGATTGATGGTCCGAGTGTTTTGTTTTTATAGACAATAAAAATAAAGATTGTGTCTAGACACAATCATGAAGATCATTGTAGAGACTATCGGGAATGAGACTCGTTAAAAATAATGTTTTATTTTCGGTAAAAAGGTTTTTATTAAAAATTTCTTTTAATAATTTTTGGTCTGGCAATTATTTCGTTTAAAATGATTATTATTTAAAAAATGAAATAAAGCAGCTTTAGCGTTCTACAGACATTTTACAAGTGATGTCTTGCACGTCTTCTTGGATGCATTTCTACCAATTTATCAGGTCTTCAGTCCCGCTTTTTTTTTACCATTAGAAATCCATATTAAACCTACTCTGTAAGATGACGGAGTTGACGGCATTACCATAATACATCTCATCCCTTCATTATTTTTGGGTAAGTTCACATTCACAGATATTGTCTCTATAAAAAAATAAGAAAAACTTTATATAACCTACTTCAGTATATTTGTGGTCAGTGTGTTATTAAGAGACCAAGTTTTCTTACTTTCTCGTTGTAATTTTACCTTTCGTTTGATATCTCAAGTAGACAATTCTTTTATTACTCCCTTCTATTTCAAACCATTAGTTATCTACCAAGCAGGACCGCCTCCTTACAATTATCTATTGGATAATATACGTTGATAACAGCATTTTACAGAAATGCACTAACGACTACATTTGAATTACGAGTAAGAACAGTATCACAGAGGATCACCTAAGAAATGTGGGTCCTACGTATAATAGGATAATATGGCGTTGAAACGGAGAGAAGATAGCATTGTGCATGCCGTTCTATAGTCTCAGTTTATCTCTATGGTATTCCGGATTCTCCATTTATCTCTATGGTGACGGAGTAGTTGTCAATAGACTTCTAGTGAGAACGGTCGCGTCACGCACGCTCTTGCACAAGTCCGCGCTCGTGTAAAAGTGCTGGCGCAGCAGCCTACGCCGCCGCCGTCGGCGCGTGTTGAGTGTCTTGACCTCCCGGCCGTCGCGCGTCGCAATGCCTACTTACAGTCGTAAGTAAATCATGCATAATTGTGCGAATTTGCGGTAAGTTATAGTTTTATAATTATAACTTGTTATCAATCATGTGTTCTCCAGCTAAAGTAGTCCTCAAAACTGAACTCGAACATCAGTTGTACAAACGATACAAAGAGGAAGAGAATGAGCGCCTTGAACTGCAGCAGTTAGTTAAAGACCTCAGTACTCAAATAGAGGCATTACAACAACAGCTAAAAGCCATTCAGGAACAAAAAAATGTAACACTAGAGAAGGAACATTCTACGAACAATGAGCCTCCGAAAACAGTTGAATATCAAACTGACGAAGAGGATCTTGCCAGAGAAACAGAGTGGGTACGTCAGAAAAGTAGAAAAAAAAGGAAGTTAAATACATCTCTATCTCCAAAATCGCAAGAAGGCGTCATTGAACCTCAGGGTACAAAGGTCGAGAAACCAAAAATTAAAAAAATACCCCCACCACCTCCAGTCGTAGTGGAGGAAATCAAAAACTATCAGCAATTTTATGATCTTCTTCTGACTTGTTCAAATAAGGACTCCTTCATGGTGAAAATGATGAACGGAAACACCGTCAAAGTAAACGCCAAAGACGAAGACTCTTACAGGGCGATTACCAAGTTATTGTTAGAAAAAAAATGTTTGTGGCATTCATACGAAAACAAACAAGATAGACCAATTAGGGTAATAGCAAAAAATCTACACTCATCATGTTTACCAAACAGAATCGTGGAAGAACTACAAGCTAAAGGCTTCAAAATCCAAGAAGCCGTAAATAAATATAGTTGGAGGACCAAAGAACCTCTAAATATGTTCACACTATCTTTTGAAAAAGACGAAGATATAGAAAATATCTATAGGATTAAGGCCATACTAGGCTGTAAAGTAGATATAGAACCTTTAAAATCATCTAAACTAATACCACAGTGTAAGAGATGTCAGGCATATGGCCATACACAGAAATACTGCTCTAAGGAACCAAGATGCGTGAAGTGCACTGGTAAACACTTGACTAAAGACTGCAATAAGACAATAGAAACCAAACCCAAATGTGTTCACTGCGGTGAGCCCCATCCTGCTAACTACAGAGGGTGTATGGTAGCTAAAGAACTGCAACAGTTGAAAAATAAATCAATAAAAAAGAAGGGTTCGGCACCCGCCACCCAGGCCCCTATTGCTAAGAAAAATCACACAATACGTTTTACTCAACCAAATGTGTCTTATGCACAAGTTATGAAAGCAGATCAGCCACATCCACCCGTAAATGGTCCACAACCATCCAAGTCAGGAGACTCCAATACAAACGAAAACATATGCAAAATATTGCATATGTTAACCTCTTTTGATCAAAGGTTAAAAAACCTAGAAAGTAGTACTACACAACTACATTATACAGTACAAAAATGAAGCACACACTAAAAATTATGGCGTGGAATGCAAATGGCCTCCTAAACCATCGAAATGAGCTACAGGTAGTACTTGCAACAGAAGAAATTGATGTGTGCCTCATATCGGAGTCTCACTTTACAAGAGAATCGTATATTCACTTTAACGGGTATAAAATATATCATGCACTGCACCCTGACAACAATGCAAGAGGGGGAAGCAGCCTTATAATTAAAGAAAATATCTTACATTATCTAGAATACAAATATGAAGAAAAATTCATACAATCTGTAGCCGTTAGAATCAAAACCAAACTTCATCACATTACAATAGCAGCTATATACTGCCCGCCAAAGTATGCTCTAAAAATAGAGCAGTACAGAAACCTATTGCAAAGTCTTGGCAACACATTTATATTAGGAGGTGACTTCAATGCAAAAAACACGTACTGGGGATCCCGTTTAACCAACACTAAAGGGAGGGAATTGCTTAGTGCTATCAGAGAAATCAACTCTAATGCTATTTCAACAGGAAAACCAACTTACTGGCCTACTGATGACAAGAGAATACCCGATCTGATCGACTTTTTCATATACAAGAATCTGTCAGCCACATTCCTTGATATTCAGGAGGGATTTGATATGAATTCTGATCATTCTCCCATTATATTAACTTTAAGTGAAACAGTAATTCAGAAAGAAAATAACCCAATCTTAGTAAATAAAAACACGGATTGGGAGAGCTTCAAATTTGATCTAGACAACACTATTGACCTTCGAGTACCACTCAAAACTAAACAGCAGTTAGATGAAGAAGTGTCAAAATTTGTGACAGACATCCAACGCTGTGCTTGGGAAAATACACCAGTCTCAAAAAGAAAAGTTGCGAGCCACAGATATCCATTAGAAATAAGAAATCTCATAGCCACGAAGAGAGTTCAGAGACAAAAATGGCAACAAAATAGATATCCGCCTGATAAAACTTTACTAAACAGACTTACAAAAACACTAAGCAAGGCAATACAAAACTATCACGATGGTGTTACAAAAGACTACCTTAGCCAATTATCACCTAGTGAGAAAACAGAATACTCATTATGGAAAGTCACCAAAAGATTGAAAAAGCCTATTGTTCATGCCTCACCGATTAAAAAAATTGATGGCACATGGGCTAGGAGTAACGACCAGAAAGCTACTATATTTGCAGAACATTTAGAACGAACTTTTGAAACAAACGACGTGGAAAGTTCTGAGAACATAGCATTTACTGACACTTGCCAGGATGACTTAAAAATAAAACTAGTCACCCCAAAAGAAGTCAAAAATATGATCAATGACTTGACCAAAAAGAAATCACCTGGATACGACCTTATCACTGGTGAACTACTTCAAAACCTACCACGTAAAGCCATAATTAAACTCACAACCCTCATCAATGCCACTTTTCGACTAAAACATGTGCCTAGTATCTGGAAAGTTGCTGAAGTCATAATGATCCCCAAACCAGGAAAATCTCCTCTAGAAGTTTCATCATACAGGCCAATATCACTGTTGCCAATTATTTCAAAATTATTTGAAAAGTTACTTCTAAGACGTTTAAAGCCTATAATAGAAGATAGAAAACTGATTCCCAACTACCAATTCGGCTTCAGAGAAAAACACTCCACAATAGAGCAAGTACATAGAATTACCAACGTTATAGAAAAATCCCTAGAAGAAAAGAAAGTTTGTTCTACAGTTTTTCTAGATGTAGCACAAGCATTTGACAAGGTTTGGCATAAAGGTCTTATATATAAGTTAAGGAAAATGCTTCCAAAGCAATTCGCTGATATTTTAGAATCCTATTTGACAGAAAGGACCTTTAGAGTGAGACAAGAGAACGCTTACTCTGATGTCAAACGAATAAAAGCTGGAGTTCCACAGGGAAGTGTTCTTGGCCCTGTCTTATACCTATTGTACACTTGTGATATCCCAGATATCGGAAACAGCATTATTGCAACCTTCGCAGATGACACAGCCATCATGGCTACAGGTGTCACTCACAAAAAAGCAGTAGAAAAAGTACAAACTGCTGTCAACTCTATCTCTGATTGGACAAAAAAATGGCGAATTAAACTAAATGAGTCCAAATCGATTCATATAGACTTCACAAACCAAAGACCAAATTATACACCGGTGTACATTAACGGTCGTATAATACCATATGAAAACACTGCGAAATACCTGGGTATGACGCTAGACGCAAAGCTTCGCTGGAAGGCTCACGTCAAGAAGAAACGCCAGGAGTTAGATCATCGCTACAAGAATATGTACTGGCTAATCGGCAGACATTCAGCATTATCAGTATACAACAAAGTACTTCTGTACAAACAAGTACTTATGCCAGTATGGGCGTATGGTATACAGCTTTGGGGCTGTACAAAACGCACCAATGTTGATATCATTCAAAGATTCCAGAACAAAGTACTTCGGAGTATAATAAACGCTCCCTGGTATATTAGAAATGAAGACATCCACCGGGACTTAGGTGTGGATCTCGTAACCATAGTTATAAAAAAATACGCCGAAGCACATGAACAAAGACTTCTACAACATGTGAATGTCGAGGCTATCCAGCTCCTTGACACCACGGACATACTAAGGAGGCTGAAAAGGACTAAGCCTTTTGAGTTAGTTTAGTGAAATTAGTGTAACATAGTGCAGCCAGTGCTATTCTTAAAGAACACAAGAACAAAGTGACTTTCAATAATTATAACTAAAGACTATAAGAAAAGTGCCAATGGACACATTCTTTACTTTAAAGTACTTTTAGCAAATTAAGTTATATTTAAATTACTTATTAGCCACAAGGCTAGATTGTAATATTGTTATGAAGTAACCACTCAGTTACATCGTAATGTAAAAAAAAAAAAAAAAAAAAAAAAAAAAAAAAAAAAAAAAAAATTTCTCGTTGTCATGTAGTTTATTGCTGACGGCGAATGTGCATTTTGTTCATCTGATGGTAAGTGATTATAGTAGAGAATAGACATTCGTTTGTATACAGGTACACACAGCAACTAATCAAGCTAGACACTCATGTACCTTAATATCTTGAAATAAGACACAATTTCAAATGAAAATGTTTAACTTGATGTGTT
This sequence comes from Schrankia costaestrigalis, assembly GCA_905475405.1. NCBI lineage: Eukaryota > Metazoa > Arthropoda > Insecta > Lepidoptera > Erebidae > Schrankia > Schrankia costaestrigalis. Next base: position 2,454,991 of record FR997827.1, read on the forward strand.
GCTGTGTGTACATAAGAATGGCGCATAAATCTAATTTAACATGAGGTAAAGCATAACTTTACTAGGCAGGCTCATAAAAAATCATCGGAAAATGACCATCCGTTTAGGAGATATGAATTGGCCATTTGAATTTTCACTTTATTGCTTCATTTCGCTATAAAACATGTTAGAACAAGTACAGTGTCTAGAGGTCTCGGGTTCGATTTCCGCTCATTGCAAATCTTTGTGTGCATGAACATGATTGTTTGCATTGGTCTGGATGTTTTCTGGGTATAATATGAATGTATTTAAAAAAAATTAGTATTTATGTATGTACATATATCCGTTGTCTAGTACCCATAGTACAAGCTCTGCTTATTTTGGTACTAGATGGCGTTGTGTGAAAGTGTGAGGAATATGTAAGGAATATGTGAGTGTCCGTACAATTCATGTCTATAAAACTTTCCCAAAAGCTTCATAATTTATTCTAATTTTTTTTTAGTAGAATTCAACTGTTATTTCTTCTATTTTGTCTAGTCAAATCTAAGTCCCCATTAATAACAATTTAACACAAATACAAGATAAAATCTAGTATACATAATTCAGTTTTATGTCGTCATATAATCGTAGCTAACAATAATCTGAATCAGGATATAAAAGCTAGAACAAAACACTATCTAGTGAGATCATAATCGAGAGGCGTATTGTTTACTGAGTTACGGGGATACTAGCGATTAGTTATTACTAGTGATGTGGAATAGACGACAATATATAGTAATATAGTTATAGGTATAATATAGTTATGGTTTTATGTGTTTTATGGTGCAAAGTAAGTTTGGTTGTATGTAGATTATCTTAGAAAGGTGTCGTAGAAATCACAAATAATAAATAACTATGCTGAAATAAATTGTATAATAAATACACTAAAAATTCGTTTTCTTTCCGGGTAAAGAGAGTAGTCAAGTTTCAGGGCACGCTTAGGATAAGCTAAGCACCTGACGTTTTAGTCAATAAAAATGTAATATCTGTGTTTTAATGCAAAAATGATAACTGACATGGTGGTACAGGTACACAGTCATGGACATTACGGGTTGGTTACTAATATGAAGTACATATCTATGAAATCAACTGGAGAGTGAACCCTTTCCAAAAATAAACAAACAATTTTGTACATTAATTAAGAAATGACTAAGATGACAAACAAAAAACATGGTCACAAAAAATAAATAAATAAATACCTATGACAATGTCAATGGCCCAATCTGTTTGCCAAGATCGTGACCAGCGGCGTTCTGTCGTCTCTGCCTACCCCAGATGGAATAAGGCGAGAGTTTATGTATGTATGTAATGTTAATGGCCAGACTATTTTATACAAAACTATATTCTAGTTGTAGGTAAGTGTCTCTTATATAAATGGACACATCGAAGCACTATCAACCCAACACTAGAAGCCAACGTAACGTAAACAGTAGACCTATACTTGCTGACATTTACTGTGTTTCGTAAATACAGAGTGTGAGTTTATTTGTGCTATTTCGTTTCGAAAATGTCGATATTGACGCCACTTTATAATAGCTGCCCTTTGGAAACTCTTTTCTTTTTGTTTGTGCTAACCAATATACACTAATGTAATCTTAACGCCTTTATGATATATAAGCTCACTGCTGGACATGGGTCTAAGATTTTGCCACTTTGTGCGGTTCTATCCCACCCTCATTCATAGGCTTCCTGCCGTCCTAACTCGGTCATCGGTCCAACACGAGAAGAACAATTCTTTACATGCAATTTAATCATAATGCGGACACCGAATGAGTATGAAGAAATAAGACTGTATCGACCATGAGGATAAGTTCGAATGTCGCATCGCTAAAACCTTCCCGGTTTAGCTAATGCATCATTAAACTATATTTAATTATGAAGATACCTTAGACACCTAGCAGTCGGTAACGCTATGACCTATTCGTATACAATGATAGTTACAACTGGTATTCGCACAGAAAGGTGTAAGATCATCATAACATCCCATAGCAGGGACGGGATACTTGGCCTACTAATACCACGCTGGCCAGACGGATTGGTATAGTTTTAAATTCAAGTTTTCCTTCTTTTTATTTCGTAAATGTAATATTTACGCATGGTCCCTTAGTCGGTTTTTACGACACCCATGGGATGAGATGGGTTGGTGACATATTGTATTCTTACTCCGTCACCACACGGATAATGCATCAGCAAAATCAATAGACACACCCTAGACACCTAGCACTCGGTAACGCTGTGACTTACTCTCAGACTATGATAATTACAACTGGTATTCGCACAGAGAGGTATAAGATAAATACGTAAAAATAATTTTGAATGTTTTATTTATTCTCCTTGTTGTTGCTTATATAATTGATATTAGTGTAAGATAGAGGGCTCCCCTTAGTCGTTGCGTGTCCCCCTGTATAATTAGCTATGTACTAATAGAGATAATGATCTACTTAGATTATTTCTATTCGTCATGGGAAGATACTTTAGATTCAATATAAAACTTTTACGCTTTTAGGTCTTCTATGATGTAATAATAATGTGCTTTGAGCTTATTTTTAGGAAACTCCAAAAGAAAGACTATGGTTTTTTATGCTTAATACTCATAACTAAGTTAAAAAGAATAACTTTTTGAAAGGGTATTTTAACCATGTGTGTAGTTCCCATAGAATGTCATCAAAATCGATTCAGTTGTAGGATTTGTGTTAGGAAAAATCAGTAAGTATATCGGAATTGCAAAAGTTTTATTTTAGTTAGAAATGTAAGTTAGACTTTGACGATTCTGTTGTTACATGTGCTCATGCGGAATAGTAGGTAGCAGAAGGATACCAATAAAATTTCATTAATGGTTCTGATTTATACATTTATGTGTTCTAAAATTTGTGTCCTAAGCATTGTTACTGCTGACCAAGCATTGACCATAAAGACTGTTATAGGATTTATGTCAAAAACTTTGCGACATTCCCAGGTTGAAATGGGGTTTGCTGAATGTGGTAATTATATCTGATATTTTTTGTAGTAAGTAAGGAAAGAAATTACACATTCCCCTTTTACAATTCGAAGGTGTTATAAGACGATTAACTGACTGCTGGTGACTGGTCTGTGTACGAGGTAGCTGTTCCGAACCGGACGAATCAACATATCAGAGCAGCAGCTGTATGTCCGTCTCTACTTTACTGCATACAAAAAAAATCTCTAAGCTCTCTAAGGGCCAGATTCAGAGACCGCACTTTGACTTTACTTTAGCAAAGTCTAGTTATTATCTCTGAATTTGAACAACATTAAAGTATTTTTTCGCATGAAAAAGTTTACTTTGTAGTAATAAATAATGAAAGTAAACTTTTTCATGCGAAAAATTACTTTAATGTTGTTCAAATTCAGAGATAATAACTAGACTTTGCTAAAGTAAAGACAAAGTGCGGTCTCTGAATCTGGCCCTAAGTCTTCTAAGCTCGTATGTGGTCATTGTACTAATTCGAGTTCATTGATACTTTAATGCTAGGTGTGAAAAAATTCAGTGCTTAAGTGAGTAATACGGCACACGATCATTAAATATCAATAAATTGTTTTGACGTAGGAAAGAGATTATTGCTTAATATTTAATTATGTTTAAAACAAAAATGGTTGATCAAAAATATTTTATATATTATAATTGGTAAACCCATGGAGGTTTATAAAAGCAGCTCATGAATGTTCCATTCCAGTGGTGGATCTTCTCCATGTGTGCAGAAGGACTTGTTTTAGAAATAGAGAGGTTGATATCAGTTTCTGTGCCAAGTTATCCTTTTTATGCTACAGATTCTGATTGCTAAGCAAATATCTCATAATAGCTTTTAGTTTTACCATGTCATCTCTCTTGAGAGTCGAAAATTCAACTAAGGTAAAGTTCCGCGTAGGGTGGAAATGTTTGGAGGTGGCTTATGTCCAACAGTGGACGTCCATAGGCTAATACGATGAAAGGTTTTACTCTTTTTCTCTACAAAAGTAAATGCAGGAAACTTGACTAAAAGCTTTGTATTTATCTCTCTTGTCATAGCTTGATTAGTATCCAAATTATCCACGATTAAACTAAGAGCCCTATTTTTGCAGAAGCCTTTTAAAGGCTGTATAATAATCATGAAACGTATACCTGTATTTATTTATTTACCATCACAGAATACGCACAAGTAATTTCGAAATCGTTAATTTGAAATTTAAACAATAATTACTTCAGTATAAATACAACCATTAAAACCAGATCATAAAATATTACAAATCGAGGTTTGTCTCTTTCACGACATAAAGGAGAGACCCAACTATACATCATACTGGATCTCGGTGAGCCTTATTCCTTGGTAACAAGGTGCATTTTTTAATGAATAGGTTTGACTTGATGTGTTGTTCAGTAATAATAAAATGAATATAATAGGATAGTTATAGGTTATGGTGAAGCATAAAAATAATATAGGCAGAGGCGACTAGGAGCTTGATACTGGTTCACGTGCGCTGTGTCGCCCACGCGTACTGACAAGAACTGCTCACCTAGGCTAGGGCTGTCAATGTGTTACTACGAGTAGTTTTAAAAACAAAAATTTAGTTTCCTTATATTTTAAACAGTTTTATCCTACCATTACAGAGGAAAATTACTGACTAAAAATTTTATTAAGTATTTAAAACAAAATATTTAAATTAATTATAAGTTTCAACCAATATACGTCCACTGCTTTACATAAGCCTTCACCAAATATTTCTTTTATGCGTCGTAGTTTCTCAAAAAACAATTTGATTTTCTTATCGGTACTTTTTGCTTGTATTTCTATTAATATATGTATGTGTATCAAGAAAATCAGTTTTTATTCGCGATTCGCGATTTATGTACGTAGATATGGGTGTTACTCCACCTCCAATAAGCATACGCTTACTAACTCACAGGTCATACAGTTCATAATTAAGTAAAACACAATTTAATTTTGTTTTTACTTAATTTTGACCTGTATGACCTGTGAGTGAAAGAACAAAACAGAGAAAGACCTTATGAACGCCACTGACAAGGCAGTCCCTGTGACCAAACTCTGGGCTGGTTAAGTTTAAAGAAAAACAAAATTGTATAACTACGACTCGAAAGAAGAAGAAGAATTTAATTTTCCGTATGCGACAGCCCTAACAGCAACGTAACTTCATATTTAATTATAGGCGTTCAAACTTCCGGGATAGAACCCTATATACCTGGAGACTTCCTCATTTATCTTGTCTACTATCTCACTATTATACCAGGAATACTACACTACACCAGAGACACCTCAGATTTCATTTTATTTTACAACAACTTAAAATGGAGTATTGAATTTTATTAGTTAAATGACCCGATGTAAAATATTGCGTAGAAATATTTTCAATTTTCTGTCTTTACGAGTTTTGTCTACAAGAATAAGTGCATGGTAACTGCTGGGCACATTTTAATGTTGTTTGAAATTAGCTTAGTTTTAGTGTCAATTATCTTTTAGTTATAATGAAGTGATTGGTAATTAAATGAATAGTAAATATTTTATTTTTCCATCGGGATAGACAGTAGTGACGGAGTAAGAATACAATATGTCACCACCTCATCTCATCCTATGGGTGTTGTAAAAACCGACTAAGGGACTATCCGTGAGTATTATCTTTACGAAATAAAAAGAAGGAAAACTTGAAATTAAACCTTTTACCAATCCGTATGGCCAGCGTGGTATTAGTAGGCTAAGTATCTCTCCGTCCCGGGGGTCCCCAACATTAATGGGCTGGTATATGACAGAGAATACAGAGCGCCATATACTACGAATCTTACCAAGTTGCTTTACTTCCTCTACATACTACATACACACATATTTTCACACCTGCAAATCCGAGTGCTATGCACTTGCCCATTTAGAAGAATTTTATTACTATCTTACTTGCTACTTTGTTTACTATCAAGATTCCTTTCATAAGCAGTTATAATCTTCGCATTAGACTTTTACGACACCTAATGTTGTCCGGTGCTGACACTAAAAGTCGACTAATTTTACATCTCCATCTTTTATAGAAATAATATTAAACATTATCTCTAAAAATAAATGTTGATAAAAGTCAGCTTTCATTTACGCAAAACATTGTAAACAATTTATTAACATGGGATACACAGTACCTAGCTTATGAAAGTCCAAAGATTTGTCTGCAAGCTACCGCCAGTTTTCAGATGGGCTTGAGCCATGACAAGCATATGGCAAGTAAACCACAGCCACTCTTTTTAAAATATTAATAAAACTAATAGTTAGGAATAGTTAAAATAGAATAATGTATTGTAAAACGTTTTTTTGGAGTAAGAATACAATAATGTCACCACCCCGTCTCATCCTATGGGTGTAGTAAAAACCGACTAAGGGACTATCCGTGAATATTATCTTTACGAAATAAAAAGAAGGAAAACTTGAAATTAAACCCTATACCAATCCGTCTGGCTAGCGTGGTATTACTCGTAGTAGGCCAATTATCCCTCCTTCATGGGAGGAGGCCCATCCCTGCAGTGGGACATTAATGGACAGTTATGATGAAAAGGTATTTTTAATTGGTCGTAGTGTCAAATATTTGCTCTCATTCAAGTACCGCATATAATATGTAGCTCTTAAACTTAAGTCAATCTTTTAAGCAGTTAAAGCAATGTTTAAAAGGTAAAGTTTAGTAATGTAATTCATATTTAGTTATCGACTCTTAATAGATCAATGCTATTGATTATTACCGTTAGTTTGAGTAACGTGAACACTTTAATGTACCAAACATATCTAACCTCTTAAGGCGAAGTCACACTAAACACGAACTTTTGTGTATGTATTGCATTTGTATGTCCAGTTTAGACTAAAGCTTATACCGAAGTTACTCGCTTTAGTTTTCTAGAATAAATTTCGTACTCATTTTCTAACTAACACACAGTTGCTGATGTGGTAACGACTGCCATCAAAGCGGCAGAAAAGGAGGAGTGAACGCGATCATTTCTTTTTTTGCTTTTTTTATGAAATGAGAACTTATAAGAAGAGAAAGTTATCAGATATTATAAGCTAAGAAGTTCTATGACGTAAGCTTTTCTTTATCTTTATCTTAATCGGCTCATCATCTATCGAGGTCGTGTCAGGTCTCACTTAAACCGAATTTAGATTTTTTCTCCTAGACGCTTACCCGCCGAGACCCCAGTGCATAGATTGTTAAAGAATGTTTCGTTTGCCATGAAATGAGTATCTAAATGTACGTATATATATTTTACTAATTTTATATGACTTCGCCTTAATTAACGTTTTGACTACAATGAGGCGCTCTTGCTTCTCGGAAATGTTGAGTTACCGCCTTATAAATTATTATTAGCTAATCTGATGCTTGGAAGGTCGATGACTTCTACTTATATTATAAACACGGGGTCATCATGTCTTATATGTATCAGGTATATAAGTTCGTTATTTTTTTGCTTTTTAAAGAATGGAAATAAAGGAAAGAATGAAAGAAGAAGACATGCTGCGCCGACCCCAAATAAAAAAAAAGAAAATTGGCATTAGGGCAGGGGAATGATGATGATTTTTTTGCTTTTTAACCGACATGACACCTTAAAGGAGGAAGAGACCGCAGAGTTCCGTCTTTTTTGATCAATGTTACTTAAACCTTTTTTGGTTTGTTAGGATTAATCAAACCAAACACCTTATAAAACAAAAACATTTTTTTTCCAAGTTTTTAGAACGCTGTGAAGTATATTTCCTATGATACTTATGTGGTGATACAGACTCCATTACATACTATAAGCCAACTAAGGAAAAGATCACGACATGTTATCTACGAAAACATAAGATAACCTACACATAAATCCCTAGACCAATCCCTCTGGTCACCGACGTAAAATGCTAAGCTTTTCTTGTTCAAAGAAGAAAACGCGTCTTTGCAATGGGACATTAAAATGTTATTACGATGACGCAGCAAAACTTTCAAGAAAATCTCGTATTCTTGTTCCAATTAATGTTGGTTGTTCTCGAGACGCAGATCGTCGATTGTTTCCGTGCACTCCTGTTTATACTTAATTAAATCTTGGACTTAATGCACTACGGTTAAATGTAATGTTTACTTCACTCGCTGTTCTTACTTGTTAAACTAATTATACGAGAATATTGAGGGATACTATTGGTTTTATTCGCAAAAAATACTGAAGTTCCATGGAGCTTTTAAGAAACTCAATTTAAAAAGAGGTTTTCGAATATCTTAAACCATTGAACGGTGAGTTGCCATACAAAAAAAATCAATTATACTTAAGTATTATTTATTCTTTTTCCAACTCATTTTGTTTAAAAACTCATATTGACACCACGGAGTTGTATACATTGATAGTACTCGTAAACATTTTTGCGAGTTTACAAACTCGAATTAGAATCCTGTAGTATCCACCAAAACAATTGAAGAATAAAACTAGAACGTTATTAGAAGGAACGTCCTTATAATTTTATTTAACTTCATTACTGAGATAAAATAGAAAATGTTCTGGGTGTAGATGAGAAATATTAATGTAGGCAGCTTTCTAGATTTACGTCACTTAGAAAGGTACACCTACATAAAGTATGAAGTATGCCTTTTAATTATATTATGTTCATCTTGAAGTACACGCTTGTGTTTATAACCCTATAATGTTTATAATATAATATTGCCTTTCATATTCTTCAATGCTTAATTATTCTTTAATGCTTAATAATTCTAAGTTTAAACAGAGTTTGTTTATGGTTACTAGACTATCAATCAATCAATCAATCAACTAGCCTATTGCAGTCCACTGCTGGACATAGGCCTCTCCCAACACGCGCCACAGAACTCGGTCCTGCGCTTTCCGCATCCAATCCGACCCAGAGACCTTTATGAGGTCGTCGGTCCACCTAGCTGGGGGGCGTCCTACACTACGTTTGCCGAGTCGCGGCCTCCACTCTAGGACACGTTTGCTCCAACGGCCATCGGTCCTTCGACAGATATGACCAGCCCATTGCCACTTCAGCCTGCTAATACTACGAGCTATGTCGGTAATTTTAGTTCTTTGTCGGATAACCTCATTCCGAATTTTATCCTTCAAGGAGACGCCGAGCATAGCCCGTTCCATAGCTCGCTGCGCGACTTTAAGTTTGTGGACTAGCCCTACTGTGAGTGTCCACGTCTCGGCACCGTATGTCATTACTGGTAGGACGCATTGGTTGAAAACTTTAGTCTTCAGACATTGCGGTAAAGGCGAAGAGAAGACCCGACGTAGCTTGCTGCATGAACTAAACTAGACTATGGGCAAATATAATTATTATTAACACGGGTATTAACACGTATATTATTTTGGTAAATACTTAGTAATAATTTACCTTTGAGGCTCACGTTTCGGCCAAGTTACACCAGCCGTGGTCACGAGAAGACGGATATTTACCAAAATTTCATTTGTGGAAGCTTGTAATTGGCATGTAATTGTTTACAACTAAATTCACTGTACTGTAGCTGTAAGCTCCCCAAAAACAATAAAATAAAATAAAAAATAATATACGTGTTAATACCCGTGTTAATAATTATATAAAATGAAACGCGAAAGTTAATATGGGTAAATACAGACAGACATACTTGTTTTTTCTAATTTCATCGCTAAAGTGATTTTGGTTATTATCAAAATTAACTAAAAATATTGAATTACTGTGTGAAAATTATCCAAGTGAATGAAATTGCATGGCATAATCGGTATAAACTAATAAGCTTTGGGTATAGAGTCGGATCTTAATAAAAAAATTATTGTATTAGTATTGCCTTCTTCTTTCAATTACCTACCCGATAATTACCATGCTAACCAGAGGGATTGGTACAGAGTTATTTCGAGCTTTAATTCTATTAGAATCATAAGTTGATTTTTAAATTACACTTGGTCGGGTTTAACGAGAATGTAGAGTCAAAGTGTGGTATCATTTTATATTTTTAGTCACCTACAAGTATAGTACATAATCTAAGTACATAAGATTATGTGCACTAGTATATAGAATGTAAGTAGGGCGCATATCTTAAGCCTAGGTAGGTGTCCTAGTGAGTCAGAGCTAGGCCTACGCATTTGGCGAGGATGCCTATTGTATGCAGAACCTGAATACTTACTTATTTTGTGTAAGCGTTGAATGCAAACTTATTTATTGTTCTGTTAGTGCGTTGAATAGGCTTTTTATGTAGGCTCAGGATGCCTATTGTGATAAATAAGCATATATCATAGTTATCTCAAGCGTCATCCTAATGTTAGACAATGCTTGAGAAACGTATCAGCTCAACGTATTCTTTGAAAAATTATAATGAAAATAACGTTTTCGCGTTATGTCAGAGAAATGTCTTTTAATTTAAGCGTTTCGTGCCGTACGTTTGCAGTGCGTTTGTCGACCGGCAAAGTACGTTCGTTTGTTTTCATACAACGAAACGCGTAAATTAAAAAAGCCCTAAGAATACATGGTGTCACTGTTATGGGTTTTGTAAAACTCGATTAAGTTCAAAAGTTGAAGAATTAAAACATTTTTACTCTGAATCAATGAGAGGGAATCTCCGAACATAACTTTCGCCATGCTCCTCTGAGTGACTAATAAGACTTGGCGTCACTTTTTGTATGTAAAACTTTATCAATAGATAAGAATATGCTCTTTTTATGACGAAGTGGTACGACCAAATAAAAAGCGAATACGGTAGATCGTGCTTTTTTAATAATTTAAAATGTCGCATACAAGTCAGTAAAAAAAAGAAGTTTTTTAAATAACAAACTTGAAATTAAACCCTATACCAATCCTTCTGGCCAGCGTGGTATTAGTAGGCCAAGTATCCCTCCGTCACGGGAGGAGGTCCGTCCTTGGAATGGGACATTAATGGGCTGTTATGATGATGTTATTATGATGATACAAAAAGTGGTAGCCGCTGCTTAGCATAGACAGAAGTTGTTAGATCCCATAGCCTTCGAATTTCACGAGCAACTGTACCCTTACATCTAACACTATGATATCTACCTAACACAGTAATAATTTAAGATAGTGCGAACTGAGCATGCAAGAACTCCTACGTGTGTTCTCTTCTCTTTCTTTTATGTGCGAAGATAATACTTATCTCATTTTATCAGTGTCTTAAAACTTGACTAAGTATATTAACAGTAAGTATACTAACTCACTACACGAATAACCTGTAACTATATAAAGAAATTAAGGTGTAATACAATACAAGAAGTTTGGAGTTCTACTATAGTTGCGCATAGAATTCGTTAAACACGCACACATACGTACATGTACAAATACGTTGTGTGTGCATACATGTATGTTGTAAAGGCGAGGTTACATGTGGGATTTTTTACGTAATTAAGATGACTAATTTATGTACAAAAGATAGGTTAATAAATATCGGCGTGGTTATTCACTAGATGAGTAATAGCTTAGTGATAATTCACTAATGAATCATTTAAAATCTCGTATGGCGTGCACCCAAAAAGTCAGCCCAGCTTGATGTCCTTCTTCTTCTTATTCTCGTGTCAATGGTTGTGAACTCAAACAGTTTTTGAATAGTGAGTGCCCACTTCAATGACAATTCGGTATGTAAAGTAAAAGTTTACCTATGTCGAATCCAAAACCATTTAGAGATTTTAGATCGATAAGTAATAAAATCATATTTTTAGCGCAAAAAAACGCAAGATTGTGTTTATTTTTACAATTATTACATAAATTACTTTGTTTTTCATTTGACGTCTAAATGACATCATGTCGCCCGGCTCAACAGAAGTTTGTTTCTGTTTTCATTGCTCAATAACTAAAACAACGAATTTGAGCATTTTTGCCCTCCCACCTATAACCCATCTGCAGTAAACAGCCAAAGTAAGCAATTCGACCGCATCTATGACGTCATACATGCGGTCGAATTGCTTACTTTGGCTGTTTACTACAAATAAACTATAAGTAGGAAAGCAAAATTACTCAAATTAGTTGTTTATAATTAATATACCTTTAAAATAAAAATATAAAAAAATACCAAAAAAAATCTTTACATACCGAATTGGAGTGGCCGCATAAAGATCAGGCATCGTACACCGCTCAGGGCACAAAGGGCACACCTACAGATATCTGAATAAAGGCACACCAGTAGATGCGACATTGTTTGCACTGGATTGCCGCAGTCACATGCTAATAACAGCCAATAGCAGCTAGGGATAGCGATCAAAATTACAATTATATAAAACGTTATCAATTAAGCACGTGCTTCTTTCAAAGATTGTCATAACAGCTATTTATAAGGCCTCCTGAATTATATTTCGTTGTTTTATTTTCATGGAAATAATATCCGCGAGTTTTTATCCCAGGGGGTTTTCATGGGGTAATGACTGAAGCTGACACAACCACGCTTGACATGACCACGGCCCATGCCGAAACGGCAAGTAAAAAAAAAGGTTAATAGAATGCGCGTTAATATCCCGTTTATATAATACATATATTTTAGTTTGGGACTAGATGGCGTTGTGTAAATGTGTGAGGTATATTTATTTATTTATATATATAAGAGACCAGGATATGAACAGTAATATTTAAGGTTATTTCAATGTGGTAAGGGTGAACTCGTCTGATATGTGTGTGAGCTAGTCTCTTTTTCTTTTGCTCTGTGCGATCAATAAGTGACTGTGTTCTGAGGTAACAAACAAACAACAAATCTCCTTTTTTGCAGTTAGTTAAAACCTTAATAAAGTAACTACATACAATATGTACTATTCCTAATACGCTGTCGGGCGCTCGTTACGTGCGGAGTATCCCACGAGTTCAAACAATTTGTTCTCAAATTTCTAAACGCATTGTTTTACTATATTTTTGAACAAATGTATAAACTTACAAGTTTTATCGTTATTTTATTCACCATTACATACAATGGTAGCTTTTAACTATTGATTGCTTATCAATAACATTAGTAATTGTTATAATATTCAAGGGCAATGCATTATTATAAATATGTAGGCGGTAATAGTAGTGAGATTCATTATAACAGCCATATAGAGTCTTATCGTAAGAACGGGACTTCTCGCGTGGTGTAGGGCTCTGGGCTTATTAATACCATGATGTCAACGTATTGGTACGAACTAGCAGACGAGTCACACCAGTGGTATCGGTCCACCTCGACTCGTGACTTAGCTTCCTAAAATAAAGAGATCCTTCTTTAGATGATCAGAGAATACGCAGTATATCAGCGTTCATCAACTACATCAAATTATTAAGAGGCCTCCAAACACATATACTGTACGTAATCCTGTGGCCTCCTGCCACTTTAGAAGTCCTATGAAGCCCTTGAGGTAGAGAGTGAGTAGAAAGGAAATTCCCTTTACACAGTGGTATAAGAAACAAAAATATCAGTATGTAAGGATTGCTGTCTGTTTCACTGTCACTCATTATTCACCTGTAAGTAAGTACTTTATTTCCCACTAATCTATTTTGTCACTCAAGCGAAACTTTAAAAAAAGTTCCTCCAAATGTTTCTGCTCACCACCCAAAGCAGTAAGCGTGTCGTCGACTTTGTTACGCCATACGCGACTCCCGTGACGAAGTTAACTTCACCTACCTACTTTACCTAAATTAAAAGCCTTTAATTCTTAGACTATAAGGTTTATTATTGCTCGAGCATGTAGAGAGGTATATAAGACGTTTTGCTTCTGTATTCGTAAGTCGCACTTGCGTAAGAATAATTAAGATTTCGGTATAAAGGTACTAATTCAATGAAATATGCTTTAAGTAAAAGAAATATCACTTGGTCGTGAAATTTGTGTAAAGATGTTAGTATGGAACGTCTCTGTTGTATGATTTTGATTTTACATCATAAAGCTTGTCCTTTTTAACTTTTTTTCTCTTATAGGAAATGCATTAGGTACTCATTCCATTTGTTGGCTTACGTCAAATGGTGATATGGCACCGCTCTAAATCACACTGGACTATCGACTGGCCCCACAACGACTGCCATTTTCAAGTGCAGCAGATTAGTCTCGGGAAACAAAATCTCAGTCCACATTTTGTTTGTAAATTGACTTAATTATGTACTTACCTATTTCTGTGCTAATTACAACAGCAATATACGCAACTTCGCAGATAACCTGATGCTGTTGTCATGCCATCTACGCTGTGATCTTGAGTTAAATTTCAACTCAATGGAAATCTTTGTGAGAATTAACATCAACTTTTGCATTGGTCTGGGTATTTTCTATCCATACTAATATTATAAATCGGAAAGTGTGTCTGTTTGTTTTTCTTTCACGGCAAAACGGAGCGACGAATTGACGCGTTTTTTTAAGTGGAGATAGTTGAAAGGATGGAGAGTAACATAAGCTACTTTTTTTTTCTTCTGTGTCCAGGAAAGGGGAACAGTGCTACCCCGAATTTAACGGGAGCGAAGCCGCGGGCAAAAGCTAGTGTATAATATGTATACTATTTACATAAAAAAAGTATGTTTACCTATAAACTGTCTAATTCCCATAATACAATATCTGCTTAGTTTGAAACTACAACTGTTGATAGCGTTGTGTGGATGTCTGTGGAATTTAATGTTATACCTATACATTTTTTTTTGTCTGAACTAGTTAAGTTTTCGGCATCTTTGTATAAGGTCTGACCTTCAACGTGGTTGTGCGTCTGACGACGTATTTCTCACACTGGCATAACTTATGAGAACTAGACGGAGTGACGTAACATACTCAACGGTTTTTAAGATTATAACTTATGAGGAGTTCGTTTTCTTGGAATGGTCAAGGATAAATAAATAATATATTTTTCGTATAGAATGTATCTGTTATATTTTTTGACTAAGTAGGATAAAAGGTGGCAGTTACTTGTGTGTTTTAACATATCCAGGAATCATCATAACAGCCCATTAATGTCCCACTGCAGAAACGGGCCTCCTGCCGTGACGGAGGGATACTTGGCCTACTAATACCACGCTGGCCAGATGGATTGGTGTAGGGTTTAATTTCAAGTTTTCCTTCTTTTCATTTCGTAAAGATAATATTGACGGTCAGTCCCTAAGTCGGTTTTTACGACACCCATGGGATGAGATGGGTTAGTGACATATTGTATTCTTAATGCGTCACCACACGGAGTCTTCTATTCTCTCTCTTCTTAATAATTAAATTAAAAACAAACTTTATAGTTAAACTTATGTTTGAAGACATTGAACAATAATTCTTTATTCTAAACCGAAAGTGTATGTTACCGGCATTGTAATGTGCAACTGTTCCACCAGTTATCGGTATTTGACCTCTTTTGTTGTTTAATTCAGCACGAAATGCGATTTGCTTCGGTCCTGACTCCGAAATTTGAGACAGTCAAAATATAAGCAACTTATTCAGTTGAAAAAGTAAGTAATATAGTGTCCTGGTGAGGAACGAATAGTTCGTTTAAAACTTACGGAGAAAGTTGCGATATAGCACATTCTTCACGTCCCACTGCAGAGACGGGCCTCCTCCCGTGACGGAGGGATACTTGGCCTACTAATACCACGCTGGCCTGCTGGCAAGTTTTCCTTCTTTTTATTTCGTAAAGATAATATTCACGGATAGTCCCTTGGTCGGTTTTTACGACACCCATGGGATGAGATGGGGTAATGACATACCCGTATTCTTAATCCGTCACCACACGGATAATCATGTGCGGGAATCGAAATCAGAAACTGATTAACAGTCATGAATTATGGCCACTACAACTTAGTCATTAAGACTGCCTTCGGATACAAGATACTGTTAAT
This sequence comes from Schrankia costaestrigalis, assembly GCA_905475405.1. Taxonomy (NCBI): domain Eukaryota; kingdom Metazoa; phylum Arthropoda; class Insecta; order Lepidoptera; family Erebidae; genus Schrankia; species Schrankia costaestrigalis. Next base: position 2,470,747 of record FR997827.1, read on the forward strand.
TCCCATAGCCTTGTAATTACATTAGCTAAGTTCTTAAGGGATTCGCGCCCTTTACGACTTCCCTACAAGGGATTTTACTTTTCCCATTCAAATTACACATGATTAATACAAGATGAAACATCATCTGCCTATCTCCAACATCCACGGCGAGAAGTCAAAGTCGTGACGTCACGAACGCTTTTATCCCACTTTATCTAAGTTTACTTAACTCGTAACTTATTAGTTCCTATTCTGAAACTTTGCATTTAAATCTATTCATAGAATTAATTATCTTAAAAGGTTTTAGCTGAGTATAAGGTAATTAATTGTGATTTTTATATTTGAAGGCTTTGTACGTGTGTGTGGCTGAATAAAAAATTGTAATAGTCGCTACGTTTACTTAGTATGTGTGAGTAGTAAATACTGACTATGGAAGAAAAAATGCAGCTCTCTTTGAAAACAAAAGGTGGAAAACATGACATAAAAATATATTATCACTTCATTTTTTAAATTAATTCCGCACCAGACATCGGTCTCTGTGTTAGAGACGAAACAAAAAACATGCTCAAAACAATTCATCACCGATCATGAACCGCTCAAATAATTGTCTTGTCACGCACCCGCGACCTCGGGATCTGCGACCACTGCTCTACCCTAGCAGGGCAGTTGTTACTAACATATATCCTACTAGCTGATCACCCGTTTTGTTTAGGTAGATTAAATGTTATTATACACCCTAAACTAGCTAAATTCCAAATTTCATCAAAATCCATTCAGTAGTTTTTGCGTGAAAGAGTAACAAACATCCATCCATCCATACATCCTCACAAACTTTCGGATTTATAACATAAGTAGGATGGAATAGGATAGGTAATACTAGTCTGTCCTTTCAAACAAATAAATTTTTTGCCCATGACCACTATTAAGATTAAACATTATTCTTAATTCAATAACGATGTTGTTAGTGTATAATATCGAGGCACTAGAGAAATGTTGGGAGAAATCGGAGCCGCGCCCTACAGATAAGACATTCGCTACGACGATACTGAATTTGCATGTACTGCAAAGATTACTTAGGTAGATATGACATTTAGGTTGTTTAATTCTGCCTAAGAGATAAATGCTCGTCACAACGATCTTTGAAGGCGAGTGCAGCATGGTGTTAAAGGATACTTGGCTGTCGAAAATGTATTACAGACTTTTCTGATTAATGTGGTAAATTCTCCCAAAGTCTTTGTGCTTTTGATAAAGTTTACCCCTATTGTATTTATCAAAAAAAAAATCCGGACAAGAAATAAACTTTGATATTTTGCAAAGTGAGTCATCAAAAGTGCGTAAATCAATTATAAAATGTCTAAGTACTTACTTAGACATTTTATAATTGACTTCTTTGCAATTCTTTACGCACTTTTTTTATTTATTTATTTAATACATTATGGATGACTTACAGCTAATACAAACAATTTAAAAATTAGTATGTGAGACTGGCAGCCAATTACACAAGTCATCACTTATAGAAAATCATCATTTTTATTTTAAAGCAATTTTGTACAAGCAAGCAGTTTTGTACAAAATCAGCATAGGCATTAATACAAAAATTCACATCTTTAACATCTTTATTGGCTACTCTATTTAATTGGTATTCTTTGTGGCCACGTTCCTGAGAGCTGCATAATGAGTTGCATCGGCACTGTCGTGTCACGTGTGCCGCCATTAAACGCGACGCCAGACATGCTTCGACCATTATACACATATTGTAACCGCTTTAATATTTAAAAAAAAGTTTTTCTCTTTTTTTATGGAATCGCCAACATACATTACAAGACTTGTTGACTTTGCTTTTGGTTAAGAGAATTTCATTTGGCGTACTGTTGCCAATGTTTTGTCGGTATCAATAATTCTTATGGCGCTTTCTTTTGTGGGTTTTATACCCCATTTAATAAGGAAGTTCAATGAATGAAGGCAAAACTTTTTATAGAAATTGTTTTCCTTTATGTTTGTTTGTGTTTTTGTTCATAGAATGCATCTCAGCTCCCCTTCCATACAGGTGGGTTTAAAGGTTCGCACTTGCCTATCTCGTTTGTGGATCATGACATGAAGTGTAGACGTGTGGTCAAAACAGCAACGAGATGACGACGGAGTCTACCCATTTCATGTTTTCCATCAGTTGCCTTCATTCCAGTTACAGTCATTTTACAGTCATCATCATCATAATAGCCCATTAATGTCCCACTGCAGGTACGGGCCTCCTCACATGACAGAGGGATACTTGGCCTACCAATACCACGCTGGCCAGACGAATTTGTATAGGGTTTAATTTCAAGTTTTCCTTCTTTTTATTTCGTAAAGATAATATTCACGGAGAGTCCCTAAGTCGACTTTTACGATACCCACGGGATGAGATGGGGTGGTGACATATTGTATTCTTACTCCGTCACCACACGGAGATGCCACCACATTTTACAGTATTCTTAATAAAAAAAAGTTCGTATTAATCCCGTAGAATGAGCTGGTACAAGACATGGTGTGTATTTGTACTCAGCCACTACACAAATTAGCTGAAATGATAGACTAAAAAAACTAGTGTACATACGACAAATTAAGGACAATTAGATACATCCTGTTTATTATTACCCTTGTATGGAATGTAGATTAATGTTAGTTGCTGATCTGGTTCGGCCCACGTCTTACAAACATGGTAGAAAAAAATACTTCCTTGAATGGTAAAATCTTGTTTTTTGATGTATTATATAAAGTGATACTCAAAAATGAATGATAGTTTTTAAGATTAGGTCTTAATTTATATTTGAGTGGCAATATCAAGTTGTTTTTAGCGCCAACGAGGGGAACGTTGCCAGTTCTTGCTAGATGTCAGTTAGACACGAAGCTAAGTTTCCGTTACGTTCAAAACGTCCGGATATTTGGCTGTCTGAACTGACTTTTCGTATTTGTATCATAAACTTCCTGTATTGTCGTGAATCGTTCATTAACTCGTGACTTATACATTTGATAGTCCCTTAGACAGTAACTCGAGTTCCTCGGCTTGAGTATGTTTTTTAAGTTACAATTTTTTTATAAATCCAAAGCAGACTCTACTCTACTTGATGGTTAGAATGAAGAGTTTGGGAATGGACTTGATTTATATAGTTTAAACCATATTTGTACACCAGTTTAGGTAAAGCATGTTGATACTACTGTTATTTTTAACATCCTTAATATGCATAACAATGTATTATTATACTTTCACATGTTTTTGACAAATAAAAGTATCTTTATCTTTAAATGTAAACATAACATAGTGGACTATACTGTTATGACAATTTACGATGATTGACGTTATACGGTTTGGAGGTTTGTTAGAAAAAGGAAACACTTTGGCTGGTACCGAGCTTCAGCGTTTCTTTCTTCTTCAGACGAAGCTCTCTGTACTTAGAATAGAATAGAATATTGTATCTATGTGAGGTGTGGCTCACCTTATACAATAAGTGTTGATTTTTACTTTATCAAAAGAAACTTGTTGACTTTGCTTTTGGTTAAGAGAGAATTTTAGTTGCCAAATATTTGTCGGTATCAATAATTCTTATTTTGTGGTTTCTTTTGTGGTTTTTTATTTTCCTATAACTGATAAATTGCAGTTCAGTGAAAGAGGAAAAAAACTTGGTTAATTTTCTTCTTTCGTTTTATTAAAATAATATTTATTAAAAGAAAGAAGAGTTACCACAAGATCCTGTTTCCGTCCTAGGACGTCCAGGACTGCTAAAATAATATTTATTCTTAACTGTACTCTTTACACTATGGCATAACCAGAAAGTAAAAAGTTACAAAGTTAGTGAAATCGTTTAACCTTGTATTTGTGTCCGATTAAGTGTCAGTGTGGGTGGATGATAAATAGGCTCGAGTATTGAAGTCCGAGTACGTCAAGTAAGTACTCAGAGAGACACATACAACTAAAGATTTCCATTCAAAATTAACCCTTATGACGATAGATTAAGGTACACGAAGGTTTGGTAGTTGCTGTGTGTACTTGTCAGAATGACGGCCATGCTTCACTTATATAAAACAACATACTTATGTCGTCTTCAAAATAATGTATTAATCATTGTATTTAAAATTTCCTTAACGATGTGGCGGCCATGGTTGCTGCTGGCGTGAAAAAGGTCGTGGATTAAGTTTCCCCGTAGGATAACTATTCTAGGTAGGTGTTTCCAGCATCCGTCTATCAGGTGACCACGTTTTTTAAACAATAGAGAACAGCACATGTGACCACGACTTTACTTGAAAATTTACTGTTAAGACAGTAAATCCTATTTTCTAATTTCAGTACTTAATAACTTTTTAGTAAAATTTCTGTAGAATCAAAGTACTGTTTCGAACAAAACATAATTTTCTTTTAATGAGTTAATCAATCAATGAGTTTTGAAGTAACATGCATAAAAATTATCAGAATGAAGAAGTTCCTCGTACCACTTAGTTACTTCGGAATATTTTTCACCATAAGTAAAATGAAACAGAATTACAGTGACCATAAAAAAATATCATTAAGCTACGAACTAATATGAATAGAACTCGTTTCTATAAACAATAAGTAATAGATCATAGAGCTATTGTAAACGGCCATCTTGAAAACCAGTTCCAACGTTCAATGCAACGAAATTCTATATTTAAAAACGTACGTTATTCGCACTTGCCGAAAACTCATGACCTTCTCACAATCGTTATGATACGGCGGGGTTGATGAACTCGATGCAGATGCGTTGCTGTTCAAATCTAGCGTTACAACCTCCCACGTGAGAGGGTCGAAGGTAAGAGAGTGAGCGGGTTTTATAGTGGTTAGTAAGTAGTCATGTCTCTATTGTTTGTCCGGTAGGGATCGAGTAAGGAAAAATAATATCATTCATCCTATTTTAGCCGATTCATAACAGCCCATTTGGACATAAATGGGCTGTTATGAATCTGCTAACTGCAGTTAGCTGATTGGCCTCCTCCCGTGACGGAGGGATATTTGGCCTACTAATACCACGCTGGCCAGATTTTAGCAGATTGAAGTTAAGTAAAAGCAGAATCAATTTCAATATTATCAAAATAACGAAAAGTAAATACTACAGTCTACAAACGACTTTCAACACCAATGAAAAAGGGGCTGCGGATGTCGAGTAAGAAGTAGTGGCGAAATAATGACGGGACAAGGTACTATTAGGGAAATAGTGACTCTCTATACTTTAAGCTCTTGTAATAAAAGCCAAACAAAACACAATCAGTTTTATTGAAATGCTCAAAACGTTCACAACTGCCTATTAGAGTCCCACTGAAGAGCGCGTCCCTATTGTCTTTTCCAGAGGCATAGGGAAACTTAACTTACTTACTGCCTACCCCGGGCGGGATAAGGTATGAGTTTATGTATGTATGTATGTAACTTACTTATAACACGCGTATCAAACGGCTTGTTATAAGGCTTTCTATCAAGTTTATCTCTTTGATATTTTCTTTACACACAAAAATTTTATTTTTATGAAAATTTATTTTTATATATTCTTTTGTAATATCTCCCGCGAACGCTACCGCTTATATGTTAAGGTATACGCCTATAAGAAATCCACCTACACGAGTGGTTCTCGAACTAAAGCCGAGGTGATTTGAGCACTTTTTTGTTGGTATTTAAATTGGGTGCGTCGTTACGAGCTCGCCAATACAAGCCGTGTGAGCCATCTTCTTGAAAATAAATGTTATACAGGAAATTGTTTTCGACGAATACTTATATACACAAAAAGTGTGTTTATTATTTTTACTGTAAGACTAAACATGATTCTATGAAGAGAATAGTGATTTTATTAACTTAATATTGAAATGATTAACCAGTTTGATTACACAGTACAGAGTATGTGACCCTTTCCATTCAAATTAAGAAACGGATCCCGTACATTGGAGATCATATTTTATACATCTTTGGTGAATCTAAGAAATTGGCATATTGGCTGTTTAGATGTTTCGAATTCTCTTTCTTTGGCAATGACATGCTTCTCTAATTATCTTTAGTCTTTTTCTATATAAAGTCGTGGTTTTATATTGAGATGGAATAAAAATATAACCTTGTTGTACAGTGAAAAACAAGGATTTACAATAAAATAGCATTACAGTACTTCTTAACAGAGCTATTCTCAACATTTTTAGAACCAAAGATTAAGACCTCTTACGGTCTCTTTGGTTCTATATTATGACGTCATAAAACTGCTGTTTGGAAGCACTATCTTCCAGTTCTGTTATTGGTACTACTGAACACTCTTTCGATGGTTGATCGGAAAACGATTGTCAGCAATTTTTACTAAAAATGTTTTATTCAATAGGGATGAAACTTATTTTGATCTTAATTTCCTAAGATGTAGAAAATATTGAATATTATGATAAAGTTTATTTCGGCTACATCTGATGATGTGTGAATGCTTATTTCTTAACATACGAACGCACTGAGCTAACAAAGTAAGTTTCTTTTAATCAGACGAATAGAACCACAATTTTAAGCTAATGGATCAGAATTCAGGAATGTTCTATTTGATATTAATTCTATTGATGATAATTATCATCATAATCTACCGACATTATCCAGAAGAAAGTGACAGATACAGAGAATATATATAATATTTATGGCTTGTTTTTTTCATATGCAGTTGGCAGAGTCCAACAACCCTGGCTTAGTGTCACAAACAGTCAATTTTATTTATACACTAGCTGACCCGTGCCCACTTAGTTGGGCGGCGAAAAAAACGCATGCCTTTTTTAAACATAATTATTTCATTACTGCTCCACTCCTATTAGTCATAGCGTAATACTATATAGCCTATGACACTCCCCGATAAATGGACTATTCAACACAGAAAGAATTTTTAAAATCAGTTCGGTAGATCCAGATCACACAACACTTACCTCTTTATAATATTAGTATAGTTAGACGTATGTATAAATGCTAGTAACCCTATTTCTCCAGCACTATAGAATATAAATGTCGAGCAGTACTCAAGTGCTATAACGGTTACTGGTCACAGTACTAACATCGTACAGAACGTGCCTTGTGGGAATAGTATTACGATAGGACAGATCTTACAGATATTCTTTTAAATTATACTATTCTAGTTTATAAATATTTAATGTTATGGAACAGAAACGTTTGTTAGTTAAACCAAGTACGAAATCAAAAGACTAAGAGCTCCTCAATAGCGTAGCAGTTACGTGCACGATGCGAGATTGTGGGTTCGAATTAGGTCTTTGTAAGGATTTTCTCATTTCAGCATGTCAATTCTCGTACCTTAAAATCGTCAAAAATTCGGTTAAGTTAACTTTAGTTGTCAAATTGTCACACAATAGGTAAGACAATTACAAATACGAGAATTGACATGTTGATTCGATAACCCAGGAGGACTGAGGAAGGCACAGAACCGCGTCAAGTGGTAATATTTTAAGGATAGCTGTGTCCGGTAATAGACGCCTGTTGGATAACATTATGATAAACTTACAATAAAAATGTTTATAACTATGTTTATCAAAGGTCGGGTTCGGGTACTCGTTGTAAAAAAAAAGCTCTGCTTATAATTTTCTTTGTTGCAGTTTCTATAGATCAGAATATTATGAGTACGGTACATTTAAAGTTCAAGCAATAATAATAATATTGAAGGTTAAAGGTTAACTTCCCGTGATTCTAGGTGTCTATTAAATTTGTATTATACGTAATCGTGACAAAGATTATGTATCTACAAAGCAATAAATATAAATAAACAATATTCTTTACGGATTACAATTTCTTTTAGGCACAAGACCGCACAAGATCGCTATATTTGGAGGAGGCCTATGTCCAGCAGTGGACGTCAATTGGCTGAGATGATGATGATGATGATGATGATTCTTTATGAGTGGTGACGAAGTGAGAAAATAGGATGGCACCACCCCAAGTAGAGTGGTGATACGGTTGTTGTCGTTTAGTTTCACTAAAGGATATGTCAGTGATATTATTTCTACAAAAACATAAGAAGGAAATTAAACGTTAAACCTATGAGGCCAGCGTGTTCTTTATTCTTTATCGTTTGGTTAGTGGCCTTTGACATGGCTTAACGACTGTGTTACTATGACGACAACTGGGACCGACTTTTTACGTGCCTTCCGAAACAGATGAAATATCTACAATGATCGGTCACCCATCTATAGATTGACCACCTTTGACATTAATAAACCAGATTTATCGTTTATAAGTCAGTGATTACAGCTGTCTGTCTGCTTAGATGTAGGTACAAAACCATTTTATTCAATGTTTTTATACCTACATCTTTGGCGATCTATCTACGTATAAATAGTCTATACTAGAAAGTATAAAACAAATAGGCAAAGTTCGTGCCAATAAAATCGGATAGATGAGTCATGTGTCACGCAAGCCGCAGTCTGGAGCCGTGGTGGGTCGCCCGGGATCATGACGGGGACGTCACGACTGCGACCCGGGGGCGGGACGGGTTTACAAACTATACAATAGCTGTGAGTGCTATTGTTAGATCTGCTGAAGTCATGGAAATATGACTAAGCTTATTTTTGAATCAGAATTCTTGATCTTCTTGTACTAGTTGGGTAGGTAATGGAACTTTTGGGTACTACGAGTATATAAGTAGCTTTCTTCTACGAGTATATATAGTTCAAGGCATATTTTGTAGCACAAATAAAAACTTTTTAAATTATAATTTTTAAAAAGGCATCTCGCGTGGACTTTTACAGACTAGAATCTCTGGATACAATGTACGTTAAGGCTTAGATTAACTTCCTATGCGTTTGAAATAAGAATTGACACGTCAATGACCTTCATCTGTCAAAGTTCGATTAAAAAGTACAGACGCCTTACGAATTTTTTTTGATGACGTCATAATACGGCGCTGGGTCATCCACATTCTTATTTGAAACGAGTAGTATACATTTATTTTCACTCACACACAATGCTACAGTGTGCAACAAAGGCTAAAATAACCTCAAAGTGACGACCTCTATGGCGTAGTGGTTATATAACATGACTGCTATCCAGAGGTTTCGGGTTCGATTCCCGCTCAATGAAAATCTTTGTGTGCATGAACATGATTGTTTGCATTGGTCTGGGTGTTTTCTAAGTAAAATATGTTGGTACGTATTTACAAAAACAAAAAGTATTGAAGTATGTTTATCCGTCGCCTAGTATCCATAGTACAAGCTTAGTTTGGGACTAGATGGCGTTTTGTGAATGTGTGAGGAATATTTATTTATATTTAAAGTCGGCTTTTACGATCCGCTTGTGATGAAATGGTATCGTGACCCTCAATATTCTTAACCACACTGACATATCATGTATTAATTCAGTAAATAAATAATATAATGAGTAATAAAACAATTAAGAGCGTGAGTGGGTCACGGCTATGTACCGCTGAATCAGAAAGTTATTGATCTACTTGTAAACTGGTAACACGGAGCTGGTTATACTGGTAATATCGCACTACATCACAGTGTACTATTCATTTATCATTTAATATCTAGCTATCTTTATTGAGCATAATTATATGTATAGATAGGTACCTAATTATATTTCTCACACGTTTAGCATGACGCCAAAACTAAATTAAGCTGAGGTTGTACTGTGGATACTAGCTACTGCTGGACATATGCCTCTTTGAAACCTCTCCACCTTCCTCTGTCCTATGATTCCCTTATATATTGATTAGCACATTATTATGTTCTTATTGCGCCTATTCCTATAGTTCTACATTCGAAGCTATCCACTTTTCCATCTTTGTAAATGGTATTTTGCATGTCAGATCTTTTGCCACGCCTTACAGCCACGTTTTACAACAATTGAACCAAGTGAGAGTAGTGACTTTTTATGTTCTTAATCACTAATATGAATTGACATATGCCTTGTTCGCGCAACGCTTGCGAATACAAAAGCAAAGCACAAGATAGCGGATTCGAATTCCTTGAATTTTATGATTCTAAAAGTTCCTTCAAAGAGTTCTAGTTCGTTTATATATCTACATTTTTTTCGTAAATCTGATACAAAAGCCAATTCTTCTATTCTTTATATGTTTGCTTCTATCTAAGATCGCAAATAATAAGTAATACATATATCCATTGTAAGTATATATCTCAAGCAACAAGGAACAAAACAGGTTACCATTCTTACAAGACAAATGCTCAACTGTTGCTATGCGCTCGGAGGTACGTTATATTACTTGAAACGCATAAACCAGTTTCACTAATAAAACTACTAAACATTTTACTATAATGATAGATTAAAAAAAAACGAAGTTGTTTTTCGGAATGTTTCTATTTTATTTTATGGTGCGATGCAACGTTTTTTTAGCTGATTGCGACAGAAGGAGGGTTATGTATTTTGAGAGTATGTGTGTTTGAGCCGATCTGCAGCGGGAATGGGTCGATGGATTTTAGCTTTGGTGGTGTTGCTAGATTTGTATTTAAGGTGGGAGTGGGTATTAGGTATATCAAAATAATAAAAAATAAAAAATGGCTAATTTTTTGTTTTTTTGTTAGAAAGGTACTGATACGTTATTGCCATTTTCAAATATAAAATAATTTAAGAAATTTCAATAAATACGAAACTTGTGTTAATTACCCATGTAAATCAAATTGCGTATTATATAACCGATGTCAACGGTCTGGAGTTCATTTTCTAATTACAAATATATATTCGATATTATTGTTTGAAATTATAATTACATAATCCCCTTAATCCGACCAAAAACCTTTCTGAACCTAACTGCATCGTAACTTCATCAATAAAGGGGAAAAAACCGATGGATGAGGGAGGTACAGTGTGGAAATATTAGGAGGAGGACTATGCCCAGCTGTGAACGTCTAATGGATGAATTAATGATGATTATGATAGGGGAAAACACAGGTCTGTCACCATATTATATGGAGAGAAACTTCGCCTACAAATACAACGCCTGATAAACTAGTTGGTATTGACTTTTGAAGTTTTTCTTCTTTGCTAGAGATACTGACTATTCCTTAGATCTCTCTCTTAGTCGTCATTTAGTACATCCATCGAGATAAAAAATATCTTTTTGATACTTTTTAATGTTTGGTTTTATAATAAAGTTTTATAAAAACATGGCGCGGCTTCTTAAAAAGTAAAATAAATACATTAAGAAAGTAATAAATCTTGTTCATTACTTAAGTCTAAGTGTCGAACATAAAACTTAAAGTGTCTAGTCATAGTTTAAATAGGTTTAAGGCTATTAAGCTATACTTCTTGATTGATTTATTTTCGTCTACAAATGACATTTAATAAGGAGACAGTAAAGGCTTAATCTAAAAAACCAAATACCTAAGATTATTGATACAGAAGAAATCATTTTATATGAAACAATATCTTCTTAGTCTTTCAATACGACTAGCTTTTTGTGTCCTACAAGAGGGATTGATCTCCCTAAAGTCATTACACATCCACAAGTACAGTAGCGAGGCTTAACTCGCACTACTTATATGTAGTAAGTTGTTGATAAGTAGTAGTAGTAGTAAGTTGGAGATGGATATATTTAGGGAGATATGATGGAGATGACTCGCTCTATCCATGTGCTGTTATTCACCTGGTTGGTTTTCTGTTTAGTAAGGGGTTATTAATAATAACTCAGGTTATCAAGAGCCTCCTCCATATCGGGAGTCAAAATAAGCCTATCGACACTACACTTGCACAAATTGGGATTTCATTTTTATCAAGTTTTCTCTCTTTGCTACAGGTTTTGACTTTTGAGAAGTACCTTAGTCGCTTTTTAGGATAACCTCGAGATGAGAAGAGGTGGTATAAAGAGTAACACAGACTGCATATTCTTAGTCTCTCATCACATAAACATAAATACTGATGTATATTTCACTACTGTATATATATATATTATACATAACATCAATCTATTAAGATGATAGTTTGACAAGCATCAGAGGCTCCCCGATTGATTTACAAGTGTACTTATAAACAGGTTGTATTTAACAACAGGTCAATGAACTTAGTATCGAACGTTAAGTGATGCTTGTACATGTCTCATATTCAATTTGTATTTAGAGTTTTATATTTTGGTGTTTCATTTTATATTACTTTAAAATATGAGTAACGTCTGAAGGTAGGTTAAATGTCTGAGTCATTCTTAAGCAGGGTAGTGCAGAGATAAAATCAAAGCTAAGTGCATTTAGGTTTAATATAAAGCAAATGATATAAAACAATATTTATAGGATATGAATATTATAAATAAATTTTACAATAGTATAATGTATAATTTATTAAACTATAATTTATTGATTAATACACAGTTACCTATACCTTATTTATAAAGTGATGTTATATCTATAAAACTTTTTACCGCTGCATTGGTAGAAGCTTTTAGCATTTTGAACTAGGACGGTCTTGATATCAATGTATTATATATATGGCGAGTATATCAAGGCGATATCGATTGCATAAAAAAGGGTATTGCTTAGGATTTGAATAGGTGACCTTAAGCACGGCAGCCGCATATACGATCACTGCACCTCAGAGAGGGTGACACCAGAGACGTGTGAGTGTTAATTAGAAGATATTGTATTATTATTAAAGTATATACTCATAAGATGTCTACCGCGAAAATTTTCTCATAGTTTTCCTTATTCTGTGATTTATGAGTTTATGACGAGTAATCTATAAATAGCTATGACTATTTTACCGTACGTACGTGTATGTATGGTAATTGGTCTGTTGTGTGTTCTTACAACATACAAATGTTTGCCCTGGTAATAATATGTGTTGGAGATTCGTGGGAAATGTTTTTTTTATATATTAATGTATTTTAATAATATGTTATAACTTTAAATATTAAAAAAAATGCGTGTAAAGGAGTAAGAATACAATATGTCACCACCCCATCTCATCCCATAGGTGTCGTAGGAACCGACTAAGGGACTATCAGTGAATATTACCTTTACATAGAAGAAGGAAAACTTAAACCCTATTCCAATCCGTCTGGCCAGCGTGGTATTAGTAGGCCAAGTATCCCTCCGTCACGCAAGAAGGCCCTGCAGTGGGACAATAATAGGCTGTTATGATTTAAAAAATGCAACATACATTTTTTTTCTAATTCCCTATCTAAGGATTGAGACATAGGGATGATTTCATATTTTGAACTAAATTGAACATTAGTATTATGTTTATCAGTTACTATAAAACTATTAATACAAGTACAGCTTAGTTTCAAGCTAGAGGGCGTTGTATACATAGGAAGAAACGTTCCAAAAACCACACTATAGAACAACCGCAATCTCAAACGATTGGTTAGAATCTTAGTCTTGGCTTATACAAACGTTGTTCGTGTTTCCTACGTTGGCAGACTGTGTGGCTAATCAGGAATCATGGCTCCTTGACCGCAAAACCGTCTGCTGTATACTGTACCTACTTTTACTAGTTTAGATAGCAAATTATTATACAAACTCTTCCGTTTTATAATATGAACTTAATTATTTCCTATTTCTGTATTTTAGACTAAGGGCAGTAAGGGTTAAGTATAGGCATGTTATGTGTTGTAAACTGTAACTGTAACTGTGTAAAGTGTCGCAGGCATAGTCCTTGAGATCTCCGGCTGGTAAGGGCTTAATAATATTACCTTGTTTAATTTTGCTGTAAAAACAGATTCATCCAACTTACCGAGCCGATACTGATTATGATAGTGCAATTTCGTTTAGATGGATGATTCACAGAAACTACATAATCTTTTTATGATGAAAACCTGTGAATTGAAAAGTTGGTCATAAAGAGACCAACTGTTCTAAGCTCAGTATCAAACATTAACTCCTCCCCTTTTTCGAACTAGTTAAAATGTTTTTATTTGATGCTCTCTGCGTGATGACGGAGTAAGAATACAATATGTCACCACCCCATCTTATCCCATGGGTGTCGTAAAAACCGACAAAGGGACTATCCGTGAATATTAACTATACGAAGTAAAAAGAAGGAAAACTTAAAATTAAACCCTATACTAATCCGTCTAGTCAGCGTGGTATTAGTAGGCCAAGTATCCCTCCGTCACGGGAAGAGGCCCGTTCCTGCAGTGGGACATTAATGGGCTGTTATGATAATGTTAGTTTGTATGTCCGTCTTATTGTGTCCTCTTTTAGCTGAAGGGGCTTTACCGATTACGAAGTTTGAAGTATTATTCGTATTCTGAACTAGTGTGTAGATGACGTCAGTGAAAAATAAATATTATGATGAACGTAATGGATGGGCAAACTGTCAAAAACGGCAAATAGTTTAGACTTGTTTTTAGGTCGGCAAATACCTCAAGAGAAATACAGTGTCAAATTGGAGCATTACACAAAATTGTAACTCGACAAATTTTTAATTAAACTAAATACATCTGTAATTTAAAAGTGATATTTCTTTTGTATTATCCGAAATGAGACAAATCGTGTAATAAATAAGTTTTTAAATGATGAATTGAGAACTTTTAAGTTCTGAAGAATTAAGCGCAAATAAAAAATTAGTAGCCAACCTGGTGACGAGAATTGTTAAAGGGGCTTATAGAGCTTACAGCTGTGTGATCTACGTCGACAGCCGATAACTTGGTCACCCATCTATGACCTCGCCAAAGTATCCCGCCTCTGCAAACTAAAAAACACTAAACTAATAAATATTAAGTTTTAAACAAGTAACAACTCGCGACTAAAGAATTTGCATCGATTACGAATAAGTACGGTTTGTAATACGTGTGCAAACTTAACTATGCTGGGAATGTACACACAGCAACTAATCAAGCTAGACACTCATGTACCTTAATACCTTGAAATAAGACACAATTTCAAATGAAAATGTTTAACTTGATGTGTTGCTGTGTGTACCTACCTACTATCTGTACTATTTTTAAATGTTCAATGCTCTTTGTAAAAAATGGCTGACAATTATTTATACCGAAGAAAAAAAAAACGTAGGCAGTTCAAATTAAGTAATTAAAGTTGTAATAAATTTTAAAAAGTTACTTAAATGTTGTTTTAATTTAATTTTTTCAACTTTTTTTTGTACTTTGATTATAATAACTATTCGATATCCGCTATAAAATTCTTAATCAGTTGTCGTGTTTGAAGGTAGTTAGTTGGTCCCGCACTGCCAGAAAGGATTTTTTTTAAATACCTAACTTTTTTTTACTTTGATCATAGCACGGTCTAGAACTTCTTAGTCTAGATCAGCACACACCCACTAAGTACCAACCAAGATGATTTTTGTATGGCCACCCTAAGGATCCTATCAAGGGTCATAAGCACAAGTATAAAAAAAATGTTACACTGGCCAGATAAAACTGGTTTACTTTAGGTTAGGTTATTTAGGTTAGGTAAGGTTATTAAGATTAGGTATTAAATTTTGATTACAGTGAAAGAAGGGCATAATAATAGCTAGGGAACGTGAACGGCTAGTTATTGGTCTCATTCCACCTACCTGTTTTCCCGTTATGCCATTTCAGAAATTTTTATTTATCGTGCTACATTCCCTTCCAATTGTCAGTCACTACTACTAGGCCATCCTAGGCATGGTGGAACTTTGATTCTCCTGCTCGTTCTACGACCGACGATTGACGACCTCTGGGGCGTAGTGGTTATATAACATGACTGCTACGCAGAGGTCTCGGGTTCGATTCCCGCTCAATGTAAATATTAGTATGCATGAACATGATTGTTTATATTATATTTACAAAAAAAAGAATTAAAGTATGTATATGTCGCAGGGAAATGAGGAAATCAGGGATTTCACGAAATCCCTAGGGATATGACGAAATCCCATTTGTACTAGAAAAGAAATGCTCATATTTTTGTTTGTAGGTAAAAAGACACAAGGATTCCAACTCCTGTTGGTTAGGTTAGGTTAGAACTGTGACCATAATGCACGAGGCGAGCGAGCGAAGCGAGCGTGCCGCGGTAGCGGCCGCCGAAGTGCAAGGCATTTTCGTCATTTACCGGGATTTCGTGATATCCCTAGTGATTTCGTGAAATCACTGGTTTCCTCATTTCCCTGCGACATATATACTTTGTCTAGTAACCATAGTACAAGCTCTGCTTAGTTTGGGACTAGATGGCGTTGTGTGAAAGTGTGAGGAATATGTGAGGAATATATATGTGTTATCGATCAGTCAAGGAACATTCATAACATAGCACTCTAAATTATACAAAAAACTCTGTGTATAAGCATTCAGAGAATATCCATAGTGAGCTACCAGGTCAGTGAGAAAAGTGGCAATTGAAACCAAACAAAATGAAAAACGTGCGATCCTCTCATATCACATAAATATTAAATATATAACAAATATTGTTTTAATTCTTATCTTGTTCAAGATGTAACCAAGAACCATGCCGTACCTAATAAAAAACGAATTTGCATTCTAACATGAGTTAAATAATAATTATATAAATATGTATTAAAGTTAAATAATTATGTATATTATAATAAATTATTTAGGAATGGCTTCTAAAGAGATAGTTCTCAACACAGATTGCTTTAGTTTTCTTTATCACGAAACTAAGTAATTTCTTAACCAATATAATTTTTTTACGTTTTAATGGGTAAATTGGTTTAGAATTTGTTTTTTCATCCGTGTGGTGACGGAGTAAGAATACAATATGTCACCACCAAATCTCATCCCATGGGTGTCGTAGGAACCGACTAAGGGACTATCCGTGAATATCTGTATATCTTTACGAAATAAAAAGAAGAAAAACTTGAAATTAAACCCTATACCAATCCGTCTGACCAGCCTAGTATTAGTAGCCCAAGTATACCTCCATCACGGGAGGACGCCCGCCCAGTGGGACATTAATGGGCTGTTATGATGATTATGATGAATTAGTTTTTTATTGTATAGAAAATCGTGTAAGTAAATTAAATAGTATTCATGCATTGTGTAAACATCATGGTTTCTGCTTACCACCCCTAAATATATTCCAATGCATGGAGGGTAACTTAAAATAAAAATAAATATTCCTCACACAGTCACACAACGCCATCTAGACCCAAACTAAGCGAAGCTTGTACTATGGGTACTAGACAACGGATAAACATACTTAAAAACTTTTTTTTTGTAAATACATACATATTATACAATTAGACCAATGCAAACAATCATGTTCATACACACAAAGATTTGCATTGAGCGGGAATCGAACCCGAGACCTCTGCGTAGCAGTAATGTCATATAACCACTACGCCACAGATGTCAAAAACTTGGATCATCAATGATAGGCGGATTATAATATTAATCAAGTGGATTAATCGAAGGCCGAGTTTAGCTTGTCTTATTTTGGTACCACCAAAGGTGGTGTTTATTTAATCTCCTCTACCTACTAACTTGACGAGAGGGAAGGGTAACCTTTTTATTCTTGGTTTGCAACCACACAATATGAAAATCGTTATTTTAGTTTTTTTTCGCGTAGAAAAAAAACATTGTAGCAACGTACAATTTACCACTAACCTTGAAATGAGGTGCCAACAACGTGAACTTGTTACATTGAAACTAATAATTTGTGGTGGTTTAGAAAACCGGTTATTTCAGTGACAGTTCTCTGATGCCTCCTGAAGAGGTTGGACGTAATTTGGATAAAATTGGTGCATGAAATTATTTGAAACGTGTTCGTAAAATAACCGCGTCTTTGCAAAATTTAAACCGGTCTTGTGTTCGAAGAAAGCCGCGTTCGCCGCCATTACGATATTTCGGCCATATTGGATTGACGCAAAAAGGCGGCAAAAGTGATGGTAGTCGCGGTTTGAGATTGTTATTTCAAATTCGAGCAAGTTGGCATATAAGAAGATAGTGCCTGTCATATTGTGGTTTTATGTTAGAGGCGTTAGCGGTATCTATTGAATGTAACATTAACAGTGTATATAATTTAGTTTCTTTCTAATTAAAACTGCATAGTTTGTTCGACTCAAATCGTCGAGAGCGAGTATCGAAAGAGTAATCCCTGCGTAGCACTCAAAAACTTTAACTTCTACGCCACAGCGATCATCAAATGAATACGCACCTCTTCTACAACAACAATATTAAACGAGAACAATAAGCTAAAAAAATAATATTCTAAATTATCTTTTTCTAACTACGACAGGCAAAGGCATACCTATTATCATGTTTTCATATAATTTTCTCTTTTAAAGCCATATAAATTCAGAACGAAAAGATGTTTCCAGTAACGTAAAGTACTCATCACAGTGGAAACAATACAGTCAGAGGTATACACCATAGCCATGAGTTGCTTTAGCACAGTCGAATCCTACCTAAACTTCAAGATTCATTCTACCTTAGTCTCGCTACGAGAGTAGTGTCCGCCGGCCTCTCGTGTTGTGCGTGTTGGTGACGTCACCAAGGCTCGGGCGCTGGACGGCGCGGGCGAGGGGGGTGTGTGGGGTCCGCGCGGGCGGGGGGATGCGGTAGTGGTACCGGCGCGCGGCCAGTCGAAGCCCTCCCCGGCGCGGGCGCACGCGTCCACAGCATACCGCACGATCGCTTCTACTTGGCGGGACCGCAACCACCGCGCGAGTTCTTAAGCCTATACCCCACGTTTGTTACAAGTTAATAAAGCCAAGTTTGAACGATCGTGCGGTTAAGGTTCTGCGTTCTGTGGATACTACAGCCGAAATTATAAGGTGAGTTACAATTTTTTTTCTTTGAGCCTGTTTCGTGAAGTAGTTTAGACCAGAATTCGTGACCGGTTTTGCTCTAACTAGACTGTTGAACACGAATTCCTTATTGGGCAAGTTTGATCTTTAATCTAACTACCGCCTTTAGCAATTACTTTGTAATTTCCTGCATAGTTTAACATGATAATTATGAATTTATGCAATCTGTAGATGATACAACAATTAGATAACAAAATAATTATTTTATCGAGTTACGAAATATAAATGTACCCTGCGTTCTATATTCAAAAAGTTTGACATAACGTGTCAGATTTAAAATAAGAACCGCATAAAAATTTTCTTCTAATTTTATAATTGGAACTGGTCAATCGATTGAAAGAGGTAGGTAGATATAAAAAACCTCTTTGGTAGTTTTACCAGTTTTTTTCCTAAGAGTATTACCTAAAATACTTAAGAATCTAACGTGTGTGGGTTTTTTTGTGTGTCTTTGTGAGACATTCACATCCGGGTTCGTTGTCTGCGCCGCCCACCTCAGGCCTTGACCGCCGCGAACTCACCGCGGCTTTACAACGAGACGAACTTCTAACGATTTTATATGTGTTAGAAAAATATCACTTCACTAAGTAAAAAAAATTTTGTGTCAATCTTTTCTGCAAAAAGAAATTTTGTGAACGTGGTCAGAAATGTTTGTGACCCTTTTCCACCAAAAACTGCTATTTTAAAATGATAACATTTTCTTATAAATCATAGTTTAGTAACTTTTAAAACGTTTCGTCTTAAATATCGTGAAAGCTGATTAAGGAAAATTTCACATACTTTTAATAATGAGGAAAACTATACATATAACCATATAGCAACACGTCTGGCTTGCCGCCATCTCAGCAGTGGGCCACAAAGCCTGTTATAAGATTATTAAAGCTGTCAGAAATATATAATTAATGATTACCATACTGCTTTTCAAATTAACGAGTGTGACGAAACGAACGCGTTGATGTCTTATGTACGGGGCGAGACGAGATACATAATTATATATTCAAATTATACATATACCGGCTTTTTAGCTTACATTTCTTGTTTTTTAATAATAAAAATGCATAATACTTGTTTATACTGGGTAATAAATATATCAGATTTATTATTATCCACTTATTATTTGAACTTTAGGTAAAAATATTAATTAAAATAAAATATAAAAAAAAGGAGGAAAACTTGAAATAAAACCCTATACCAATTCGTCTGGCCAGCGTGGTATTAGTAGGCCAATTATCCCTCCGCCATGGGAGGAGGCCTGTCCCTGCAGTAAGACATTGATGGGCTGCTATGATGATGATGATTAATTATAAGATTTTTTCTTTTTTTACCCTAAGCTCCAGTACACATTTAGAGCGAACATTTCGTATGTTTTAATACAAAAATTAACAGATACAGGTAGCGTTTCTTGAAATATATAATTTTTTGTAAGTAGGTAATTAAAATTAAATGTGGCTTTTTTATAACCTCGCAATGCCATATTTTAAAAAGTATACCCTCGTTAATAAACTTTACCCCTGTTAACTAACTTTACCCTATTTGAATTTATACCAAACACATTTATAACCCTTTTAATAAAGCATAAATAATGCAAAATGAACTCTTATCCTGAGAGTTGCCTTTCATTTCGTAAAGGTATCTATAACTAAGAAAGAACAATCATAACAGCCCATTAATGTCCCACTGCAGGGACGGGCCTCCTCCCGTGACGGAGGGATACTTGGCCTACTTATACCACGCTGGCCAAAAGGATTGGTATAGGGTTTAATTTCAAGTTTTCCTTCTTTTTATTTCGTACAGATAATATTCACGGATAGTCCCTTAGTCGGTTTTTACGACACCCATGGGATGAGATGGGGTGGTGACATATTGTATTCTTACTCCATGACCACATTAGTATTTACGGGGTACATTTTCTTAGAATTTTTATAAAACATGGCATCCAGCCAAAATAAGTAAGCAAACGAACTTAAATAACTTAGCCAATGTATTTTAAATAAGTAAATGTAAGTAAATTAACTTGTCACTTAGTCTCATGTATTAGTCAACATATAGCTTACATTTACAACTTAGTCTAGTTTTATCTAGCACGACTAAGTTAGGCAATGACTTAAGTGGTACTTAAGTTACAACTAAGTAATAGGCTATGTGGTTTTAGTTTCGTAAAAATTGTCGCATAATTTCTGTACCAAATGAATATATATTATACTTTTATGCGGTGGTAAAGTCAAAGATAAAACTACCCTCTATTTTAATAAAAAAAACTAAACTGCTTTTGTAGGTTATAATTACTATTTTTTCTACAAGTACAATTTTAACTTGGTGAATATCATAAATAATATTCTTTAACATAACCATAGAAAACGTAAGAATTTATTAGGTTGAACGCTACAACCTCAGAAACTACTAATCCGGATTGAATAGTTATTTTTATTAGATAGTTTATATAAAGGAAAAGTTTGTATAGTTGTATAGTCCTACTCTTTTATGTACAATTTAATTGTATACTTTTTATCTACTCCACAAGGATCGCTCTTCTTCTATCTTCTTTATTTTCTTCGAGTAGCCTTAAATGGTTTAGGTTCAAAGTTTCATTCTTAGCAGAGTATTATGTCTGCACAGTTCCTTCTGAATAGTGGCACAGTTTTAAACGTTACATATGAACAATGACGCAAAGCCTCATACATAATCATTTGGGAAATCAAACATATTATACATTAGCCATCTAGGTAATGTGAAACTGATGGGCTTCTGTGTAACAGTGTCGTAACTGCACTTACAGTACGCGCCAACGTACTGAGCCGGCTTCAAGTTAGCTAGCAGAGAAGTTCGCGCCTGTACAGAAACAAATATCGACGACTTCTGTGGCGTAGTGGTTATATAACATGACTGCTTTGCGGAGGTCTCGGATTCGATTCCCGCTCAATGCAAATCTTTGTGTGCATGAATATGATTGTTTGCATTGGTCTGGGTGTTTTCTATGTATAACAAGTATATATTTACAAAAAAAAGTATTTTAAGTATGTTTATCCGTTGTCTAGTACCCATAGTACAAGATTTGCTTAGTTTAGGACTAGATGGCGTTGTGTGAATCAGTAAGGAATATTTTTTTTTTTATATTTAAATAAAACACCTGCTCCCCGATTCCAAAACTGACATGTCTTCAAAGTGTTTTCTTTTTTGTATGGTTTTTCTGTTTAGTTTCCCTTTCCGCGTGGAGATAATTTTTCTTCTCAGTACTTTAGACTGTGCTGGCGGTTTTTAGGCGCATTACGTCCACTTCACAAAATGTCCAACTGTACAATTCTCAGTCCAGTTCGCAGTTGGTCCAATTTTCAATTGGTCCAATTCGCAACAAGTACTGTATCATAATGTGAAACTGATGAGTTTCTTTGCAACTGTGTCTTGCACAGAATATCTGTGTCGACACTCTGCACTTATAAATATATTGAGTTGTGAAACACTCGTTTATTAAGCCAAGTTACCTCTTATGTACTTAATGGTACAGAAATGGGGACAGGCTGCAACTAATTGTTATAATTGACTGGTTTTCGTACTTGTGCAACCAGAATACGATGGGTTTTTTGATATTTTTCGTTGTTGTATTCAAGGTTTTTGGTTTGGCTCTTTTGTGCCTGTTTTGAAATTATTTGTGCAGTTATAATATTATTATTATCTGGATCGTT
This sequence comes from Schrankia costaestrigalis, assembly GCA_905475405.1. NCBI lineage: Eukaryota > Metazoa > Arthropoda > Insecta > Lepidoptera > Erebidae > Schrankia > Schrankia costaestrigalis. The sequence goes on from FR997827.1 coordinate 2,493,088, forward strand.
GATTGCTTGATTTTCCCTTGATATCTCGAACTTGGAAACCTAATTAATTAAACCATTCTGAATTCTGAATAATGGTATGCCATAGGCTTCTTTACCTACTTTAATGAACCACGCTGTTTGCGTCTGTATTTTTTCTCACAATGTCTATTAAGATTCTCGTAGAGATATAATAGGATAATATCTTTATTCTTACTCAGTGACCATATGATGTCGAGTACAAGATATGTAGGTACCTACGAGTCACCATACAGTACAATGTCTCCGAAGAATATTCAGAGTTTCACATAAAACTCGATACTCTTCAAACGTTTAGCGTAGAATTGTGTATTACGATATCCATAGCCTGATATGAAAGAAATAGTTTTGAGAATCAAAGTTAAAGCTTGTCTTTGTAAGCCAAACAAGTGAATTGAGTACTTTAATTTATCCTGTTAGTTATAGGTTTCAACATTACTGAACTTATTCCAAGCTATGATTGATAATACGAATTATTATAATTACGAAAGTGTACAATGAAATTAGTATTTGAGTTAGTTTATTGTCCTCTGTCCAAGATGAATAAACTATCCCTATTACTTTGATTTATTAGTTGTTGTTATATATCATCACAATCCATGGACACTGGACAAAGTTCTTCCAGTGACAGAGGAAAATTTGGTCTTCTAATAGCTTCCCAGTTAAACAGATTGATTAGTATAGTAAGTCAAGTTTCTCTGGTTTTATTTTCGTCAAGAAAATATTTTCGAACTTTTCCTGACGGCTTTTATGACAACAAATGCATGGGACGATATGGCGAGCTGACATATTGTTACCGACAAACGGGGAGAACTGTGTTAACTAGAGTTAATTACATAAACCTTTTACCCTATTCATTGAATCATAGTCATCTATGAAGACGTTACATTAGTACAAACGTATTTTCCTACATATTAACATCTACCAAATTTGATTTACACTTTAATTAGTCTCTCGTCAATCTTAGAAACGAAAACGTTTTTTTTAAAGAAAACCCCCTTCCGTTATATTCATTGTTCGTAAGTTAATAATATTCTTGTGTCGGTCGTTCGCTCCTGAGTGAATTCAAATAGTTATTTACATAGTCAGTGACCGTGAACGTGTGTTAGTATCATTCACGAGTATGTACCGTGTGAATCTTTATGGCGGAGAATGCGATACGAAAATATTTCTTTACATTTTTAGTTGCATATACGAGTATTTTTATTATTTTTTCTTTCTTTCTTTCGTGTATGTGGTTGAATTTTTGGGTGTGTTTTGTGTAGAACTTATTTAGGGAAATGATTTTAATACCGTATTTGTTTGTGGCAGTATAGAAATAGCTAAGATTTAAAGTGACAGGACAAAATGAAAAGATTTGGTTTGTAATATTAAATGAAAAAGTTGATAATGTTTAAGTTAAAAAGTATGAATATTTTACTGTTACTGTTAATTTTTTTTAATATTTGTGAGTGTTAAATCAATAATTTTGAATCATATTGTTTTACTTAAATATATTTTTTTGAATTTTGTTGTATAACTACAGCAATTTGAATGACAGGCAATAAAATACTTTAAAGGTTATTTACATGCAACAACGAGTGCGTCAACGACGACCTTACCGTTGGCAGTATGCCCAAAAGGCTATCAGCCTCTCTAACAAAGAATTTAGATTTAACATACATATTACTGACATCATATTAACGGTGATATTCCAAATAATTTTTCCAGAAAATATAATAACAAATAACTGAAAAATCTTTAGCAATTACCTAACAACTTGCAAATGAAATATTATTTTTCCACCATTGTCTCACAACTTAAGACATTTAAAAAATAACAGTATTTTGGTCTGAGTTCGTTGGTATTAGTCATATCTACATTTACATAGGCAATGGCCGTGAACTTCTCGTGTGAAAAGGGAGGAGCGACGGACCGTGCTCCTAGCCAAATTAAATTATTAGAACATCCAACATTTTCGTGGTTGTTTTTGTACAAGATTTTAGATAAGATTGTCTGTAATCGAATCATGAATTTCAAGTTCTTTAAATTCGTGGTCGTTTTGTGCTTGGCGGCGTCTTAAAAGAGGTTTTGTTTTTAAGAAGGCGATTTCTATGCTGTTCGGTTAGTTTGTGTTGGCATTCGGATTGTAAGTAAGCGGAATTGTTATTTTTGTAATGTAGTTACAAAGGGAATAATAAAATACATATTATTATTTTTCATTAGTCTTTTAACTGAATGTGATGAATGGAATTTTAGTAGCTGAAGTTCTTTGAATAATCCTTCTCCTGAAAATACATATTTTACAGCAGAAATGTTTACATTTTATATTCTTAGTGAAATTGTTAAATTTTTCATGATCGGTATACTCTAGAGCGTTAATTATAGCGACATTGTCACTATTGATAACACTACTATCGTTGGTGACATTACCGTGTAGTTCATTGAAATGTATCCTAGCAATACCTAGGTGTTCCTTGTAACAGGAATGTGTATAAATAGTAATCAGAAGTACGGTCACGAATGTACGGACGACACCGGTATAAACTTATCTATAAAGCCCGATTTACACATCGACAAGTACAGTAGCGAGTTAAGTAGTAAGTTGTTGATTAAGTTGATTTAAATAGATCTCCATCCTATTTTTTGCCGAGTTAAGTTGGCGAGACGCGAGAGAGGGGGCTACTTCGTACTTAACTCACCAAAAAATAGGATGGAGATCTATTAAAATCAACTTAATCTTAAAATACTACTTAACTCGCTACTGTACTTGTCGATGTGTAAATCGGGCATTACATCAAGTACGCAACTTGCTTGGTATATTCTATTACTGTTGCTATCCCATTAATGTCCCACTGGTGGGATGTTACATGTATACTGAGGGAGAGAATCTTATTATAGGGTTTTACGACATGTCTTCGTGGAGATAATAACAGCGAACTTAACATTACTCTGCGTTTATAAGACCTTTAGCCAAAGGAGAAAATAATAATCATCTTCATCAATAATAGAATATATTTTAAGGCTCATTCTTTAACTATCTTTTTAAGAGCTTTTTATGACAATAGCATTTCTAATGACAGAAAAATATACGCTTAAATGTTTTCTTCGTCTTGGTGCTTAACACAAAAGTATTAAGTTCATCGAAGTTCTTTATTATTATTTCTTAAGCACTCCACAATAGTGCTAGTACTCGAAATGACAAAAGGCCAGTGTCCGTTCCGAGAAAACTACCTGCTTAAAAACTTTTTACAGTATTTTTAAACCGCAGCATCATAAACAATGGATGTCTGTTGAGTCCCTGCTTTGTGGCAGAGTAATAAAATACTATAAGGACCTCACTTAAATCTGTTTCTGTCACTGTTTCTCACGTACAGACAGACAGATTATAATAATGGCGTTTTGAGAAGCTCCCAAGAAGTGGTATTATTAGGCAATAAAAGTCAGTCAAAATTAACAAACCTGGTAGTAATAAGAGTGGTTGTAATTTTTTGAGGAACATGGGTTTCACAAGGATTCATCTTAATACCTGTGCTCAGAAATAACATAATTATTGTGCAATGTAATGTTAAGTAGTGTGATTATAGCTTTTCGATTGTCTGGTCACCATATATAGGTTGTTATTTTATTATCAACTTAAGCAAAAAAGTATGTTAATTCACCAAAACCTAAAAAGAGACATTGTATTTTACAGTAAGTACCCTAATTAAACATAGAAAAATATTGTACAAAATTATGTCTATGTTTATATTACTTTGTACTTACCTAACATTTTAACTAATTTAAGTGTATTTATTTGCTTCGAAAATATATTATGTAGATGACCTTCAAGTTATAACTATAGGTAAATATAAGTAACGATTTTTTTAAATTTAGACATTGCCTGATTTGGTCTGACTCTTTATTGTTAATACTTGTCTTATTTGGTTTGCTAAAATCGTGTTATTTTTTTTAAATTAAAATTAATTACCTAGAAGTGGTTTATAATTATTATTGTACTCGTAAATCATACATTTCATATATGATAAGACTATGTATTTCTTAATAAGGTTTGTTTTAATATCTGTAGTTTAACTTTAACTTAACTGTTGTTTCTTAAAAGTTAAAAAGTTTATTTTTATTTAGGATCGGTGTGATATTAAAATATAGGACTTGTCTGATATAAAGTTATTTTTAAACTCAAATAAAATAATATGCTTGATGAAACAAAAATTCTCAATGAAAATTATTATTTAGCGTACGTGTAAAATATTTTAAATAACAGCACAAAATTTCCCCAATCACTTCAACTAATGATACGTGACGTCCCTAATAAGGAATCGACTGTAGGTAATTGATTGTATCGAAAACGTGTAGGAAGATCGATTGTGCAGAACGTGGGAACACTAATCGTTTGCCATAATAAGCATCAATGGACTCGTGATTTTTTATACTAGAATTTGGGTAGTCATCTTGTGAAAGTCTTCTTTTAAGAATTAGACTGTTTTTGGTTGCACTATATTTTAGCCACAATAGTTATGTTATTATTTGCATAGGCTATGTTACAGCTAAATTTCTGCCAAATCGCAGTAACAGATTTTTCGTGAAAGTATAACAAATTTTCATCTTAACACACTGAACGAGACGTTGAGGTAGAAAAATTCTGAAATGGCAACTACGTACTGAAAGTCTCAGCAAATCCTTATGAAGGATAACCGGTGGATGAGGGAAACAAAGTTCAGAAGAAGGGAGAGACATAAACCTGGATGTTCTTTGTGTCTATTAAAAGAGCACAAGTCACAGGGCTTGGGCTTCCCGAATGTGCGAGTTCTCTTTAAAACCAACAATATTAAACATTTCAAGGCTTGTAAATATTTTTAATTTTAAAAAGCTGTCTTACAAAAAGGCAAAAGAAATAAAAACTTTATTCAAACTTCCTTACCCTTGAAGAATTTTAATTGCCTCTTTGTGCCTCTTTCTCTCAAACGATGATTTATTGTTCTGTACTCAATTTTATTAAACATACCTTTATCGTATCTGTCCTCAGTGATCCGTAGGTCCTTCTGATAACCCTCCACAAACAGCTCATTAACTAAAGTAAATAACCGAATATAATGATCAAGTTACCAGTATAAAACCAACAAATCGTAACAAATCCCAAAAGTCGGTTTCGACCAATTAATTCGGAGCCCAGACCGGATCGCAGGTACCTTTTATCTTTCCTTTTGAGCAGGTACGCGATCGGTCACCTGTCGCCACGAGAGCTCTTCATATTGTTGTAGCTACCCCTCTGTCGCCTGTCTGGCGTACATTTGCGGGGGACGGGGTAGTTGTAATGAGCTGGTCAGTCTTGTGCAGCCACCTGTGTGGTATACACGGTTCTTACATAGTGCCTTTAACGTAGTGTTATTGTTTGAAGCCAGCTGTCCTACTAAGGTAATTTTTTTTTTTGAGATTCGAAATATTTCAAAGGAGTTTTGTTAGTATTTTTATTACCATGGACTGTAGGAGGTTTTTAAGTATTATCTGTGCTTGTGAGCTCAACAGGTGTGGAGCTTGATAAAGTCTTTAGAAAATTTGTTATTTTTTTAATGTCTCTTTTATGTATTGAATGTGTTAATAATAATAGCAGGTGTATACTTTGAATAGTTTTTATAACGTGAGCATCCTAACGGCCTATTGACGGTACACTGCAGGGATGGGAATCATAGTCAGACGGACTGGTATACTTTTGTAGAGACAGTTAGTAGTAGTGCATGCTTTCCTCTTATGGCTTTTACGATAACTATGGGCTGTGATAGGGTGCTAACATAATGTCATTCTTACTCAGTTAGAACACGAAGACTATTTAACGATTTTAATAAATGACCAGATGTTTTAGTAATACGCAACTCTCTGACTTACTCTAGGCTCTTGGTATTTAATAAGCCATTAACAAGATTATACTTCTTAATTTCTCTTCCTTTTTATGGTTCTTTACGTGTTTAAATGACTGTCTATCTAGTGTATTAAGTGTAAGGAAGTCACGGAGTTTGTACGTAGCAATAAGGTTTAACATCTGGCGTTATGTTCACAGCCTTATTTGGCGACCACCTGTTCTTGTGTACACCGTGGTTCATATCTAAATTGTTTTATATCTTGTTTGATAGCTGTTTCATGTTATACATTATGGATAAGAAGTAGAAATTGATGTGGTTTATGAATTTAGTCTATATTTGAATCATAACAGCCCATTAATGTCCCACTGCAGGGACGGGCCTCCTCCCGTGTCGGAGGGATACTTGGCCTACTAATACCACGCTGGACAGACGGTTTGGTATAGGGTTTAATTTCAAGTTTTATATCTTTTTTTTTTTCGTAAAGATAATTTTCACGGATAGTCCTTAGTCGGTTTTTACGACACCCATGGGATGAGATGGGGTGGTGACATATTGTATTCTTACTCCGTCACCACACGGACTAGTCTATATATTTTGTATGGTCGTCTTTTCGAAGATTCTCGATCGAATCTCTGATGAAGCAACCTTTTTCCTGAGGTTCTTCTGATTTAACTGAGGTCCATGCGAGTCAATCATGCCCTTTCCGCTTGACCCCAAATGAGCCTACAACAGATACCTAAACTATTTTCTCTGCTAAATAGATAGTCTTAAACTTTGTGTTCCATTGCAAACCTCTTAACGCTGAAAGTGAAGTTTTATTAATAGCAGTGACTTACCCCCGGTTTCTGAAACGCATGTCAAATAAAAAATCAAATAATTAAATGCCAAAACTCTTGTCAACTATCATTTGAGTTGCCGAAACTTCGATTATCTACTTTGATTTGATCAGCATGTTAGTTGCCAGGGCAACTATCAAATCAGTAACATTCGTAGGTTAAACTTCATTTTGGGTTTCCGAAATGCAGATTACGACATGATCATTGATTATGCGCATGTCAAATCGTTTGTCAAGTAATCGGTGTATATCCTCAAATTAAGTGTTATGATGAGACAATTTGTGCTGTAAAAAGGCACTATAGGGTAAAGAGAGGATATGTATAGTAGTAGGTATAGGTTTATTCGAAATAATTCCTTGGAACTTGTCATTAGAGGTCGTCTTGTATCATCATAACAACCCATTAATGTCCCACTGCAAGGACGGGCCTCCTCTCGTGACAGAGGGATACTTGGCCTACTAATACGTCTGGCCAGACGGATTGATATAGGGTTTAATTTCAAGTTTTTTTCTTTTTATTACGTAAAGGTAATATTCACGAATAGTCCCTTAGTCGGTTTTAACGACACCCATGGGATGAGATGGGGTGGTGACATATTATTATATTCTTACTCCGTCACTACACGAATATATATAGTTATTTTGAAAAAATATATCTTGTACAGAATTGACTTCTCTACAGATTTATTATGATATAGAATAGATAACATAAAGATCGTTAAAAATCAGTAGTCGATACTCTCAAACACGTGTGTTGATTTACCTATCAGACGTTTTACCTAACACACGCTTCAAAGCTCTGAAAAAATCGTTTACATTTTTTTAATTTCTAACGCCTACGGAATACAAAAACGCCTGATGCAATTTTAATATCAATGTTCATTGCAATATTTATAACTCTATGTAGGTATATAAATTTCGTAAGGGCTAAAACATTTTTTTGTCAATAATTTTTTTCAAACGCTAATTTCTCCCGTTTTACCAACATTTTCCTTCACTGCTCTGCTCCTATTGATCGTAGCGTGATGAAAAGTATACAATAATCTGACCAGGAGTATGGAGAATAATTGTACCAAAGGTAAACGGGCGTTTTGTTTGGCCATATGACCCATGGCGTACACGAACGAAATATGTCTAGGTATGTAGTTAAATATACCTATTACTAACTGGTATAGGTCCCACTGTTGTGGAGTATGGGAGAACGGAGAAAAATGAAAATTTTGTTTATTGTTTTAAGGCATTCAACAAAGCACTTTTCAAAATATTTTTGTAACCGATTTGGGCTTATTTTAATAATACTTGAAACAGTAGTCTGTTTAATACAACACAGATCACACTATAACGTTTTTACCCAAAAAGGATAGAAGTAAAATCCTGTTCTACAAAAATGTTTTTTTATTCTACTGGATACCTATACTTACTTTTATTCACAATCATCTACTTAATTGCACACAATAGAATCCACTATCAATATTGTAGTCATGCAGTTTCGTTACAGATACATTACTCCTAGCAATTTAGCATCTAACTACTATTATTGTTTTAAATTATCATATCCTTTTCTCTCAAGTACCTATATCTTTTTGCTTATTGTTTGCTAGTTTGATCAATTACTGCTGAATTGCTAGCCGTGAAAATCTACATCAGACACCAGTCTCTCACATAGGTTGTATCTACTTCTGTAGTATCTGATGTTAAACTATTGTAAGACCTATTGTGAAGAGAAAGAAAATGAGTTATTTATTATTATATATTTATTATCATAACACAAAAGCAGTTTAGCAACAGATATTCATCACACAGTGTCAAGTTTTAAATTATTTTATACATTTGTTTCAGTAAAGTTATTTTCTTATAAATTGTTTTGAGCACTTGCATCTTTCTATAGTAATACTATCACAAATCTTTTTTTTTATTCAACAACACAAGAGCAATGGGTAAGGTGGTAGTACAATGAATCATATAAAATATATAATGGCTTCATGAACTATGTTCATACGCAAGTTGTAAACTTGCTTATATAAAGAACTTATATAAAGAAACAACATTAAAAAGTCGATGCTTCACTTTTTATTTTCGTCCAGAAGAACTTCACGAGGCAGAATCAGCGTGATCTCGCCACCAGTCATCAATCACTTGCATATTTCATCATATTTAAGTATCTAATGACGACGAACTTGCAAAACTAAACCGCATCTCTTCTGCATCACAAAATCTTCTAAAAATAAATTTGTAGAATATATAAATGACATTTCAACCTTTCGCCATAGCTTCCAGTCATATTCTCCAATTATAATAATCTTATATCTTATTAAAATTATTCAATTTAATATTATTATTATTATGTAGGTATGTAACGTAAACAACAATTTGTTGCTTAGAAACGACAGGATTTTTGACACTTGAGAACGAATTATTGAATGATTAGAGAGCCGCTCTGTACAATGTGTCCATACACAGAATAAAAATCTATGACAGCTGTAAATGATCATAGATTACTTAATTTATCTCTGACAAACGTTCCAGAAACTCGATTTGATTTGACAGAGCTGGTATAATGACCTACGTGTTATTTAAACAAAGATTTGACATGCGTTTCAGAAACCGGGGGTTAACCAGTGACTGTGGTTAGTGACTGCCCTTCTTCAGTCGTAGAGGGAAATTAGTTAAGATATTTTTCAATAATTTAAGTATTGTCGCTACACGGAAATTTGAAATATTAGGTACTTTTTGCAAGTATAGAAAAGTTATTATTAGTACATTACACAGTTTCGTGAATGTTTGGTCTGTACGTATAGAGGAATTGTAAATAATAATAGTAATCCTCATAAATTCACACAACGCCTTCTTGTCCTAAACTAAGCAGAGCTTGTATTATAGATACTAGACAACTGATAAACATACTTATATAAAACGTTTTTGTAAGTGTTTGGCTTTTTAGATGAAGCTTTCACTGTCTTATATTAAAATAGTAATTTTGTTTATTCTACAAAATCATTATAGGGGAATGCAGCAAAAAAAAAGAAAATTTTGTATGGATTCTTCCAATTGTATGTATTAGTACAGTGCCAACTAAACTAAAAACGCAACTAGGTATATCGCGCCGAGAACAAAAAAAATGAAAAGTACACAACCAAGCAGTAATTTAATTTATTTGAATAAAGAACTTATTTTAATCAAATTCTTTAATAAAGAAAAAAAAGAAATGATAGCAACAAAAGAGGATATATACATCAAGGAGGCATGTTGCCCCTAAGACATTACCGAGTAAGGTTTACATCGATGAAAGAAGGGATAGCCTCGGGACTCGTTATTACAAGACGGAAGCGCCATGTCTTTATCTATACTTAGAATTATTGTGGCTCTTTGTGTTCGTCTGAGCTTACTTAGGTTGTTTAATTTTATTTTTGTTACTGAGATTGAAATTTAAAGATGTATTTAATGTGTTTATATTTGTGATTGTGTTTTGCAAAAAATAGTGATGGCTTTAAAAATGTGGTGATATGAAAGTAAGCCTATAAACTTACAAAGCTAAAGTTCGTAATTATTTTTAACTTATAATTATTACTAAATGTGAAAAGCAAATTATAATTTACCAGTCATATCTAAAAAGGATACTGCAATAGTATCCTTTTTCTAACGTAAAAAAATAAATGCAAACGACCGTTTTCTATTATAATGGTATTACATTATTATAAATTCAACCGGGCATGTTTACTACGAATTTTACAATCAAGAATACGAAATGTCGGCCGTGGGTGCGCTTTAGAAATTTAAAATATTTACGTGTGAAGTTTTATAATTAAATGCGAGTGGGAGGATTTCGATATATGTAGTGATTCATTGATACGTCTATATGTTCGGTAAGTACACGTACGTATATGGACGTAAGTTCTAAGTTTTGTAATTTATACGTTTAATTTTATATGTTACGTAGCTCAAGTTATTATAGACATGTTAGACTTACATTCAACATATTTATAAAAAAAAATTGTCTATAAATGTCTTTCGGCCTATATATTATACTCTTTCACGTAAATACTACTGCGCGGAATTAGATGAAATTTTACTGTAAAATAGCGCAACAAAATGTTTATTATAACACAAAACAATAAATATGTTGTTACAAGCAAAATATTCATAAAACTAATAAACTTATCAACAAAGTCTTAACTCAATAAATAACAAAGACATAAAAAAAATATTGATACATTTCTTTATAAAACGAGCGATAGATAATATACTTAATATTAAATAAAGCCTAAACTTGTAGAGCCCAATGAGACGTTGAAAAGTACAATTGATTCAATCAATGTTATCGCTTAGCTGTTTAGAGCAGTATTTCGAATACGTGACTTTTACACCATTCGATTTATAAAGAAAAAAGTCGTTAATAATATACTTACTTAGCAGTCCGTCTGTGAACTTGAAACTATTTCATCATGACATGTAGGTATTGTAAAAAACTGTTGAGAAAATAGTTATTCAGATATCATACATAGAGCAAAGTGAAGGTTCGGTTAAGCTTCGCTCCAATAAGAATGCTGCATTAATTAAATACCAATCAAAGAAGTCCACAATAAATTCGTTTACTCTTTATTGAACATGTAGCTTAATGGAAAATCTATAGTATATATAAAATAATGAATTTAACAAGGTTTCATTCTGCAATTAATAATTACAGTCGTGTCGGTGTCGTGTCGTTAACTGTAAACAGTTACTCGCTGTGTCCATCTCGTTAGTTCTCTAACCTGATTTATGTCAAGCCCTCAGCGTCTGGATCAAAGACGAATAACGATTTTTGTTCATTTAGATTCCTCTGAAAGCGGCTCCATGTCTGATCTCTGAATTGTGTTGAGACTGCTTTTTATTTGTGTATTTTTTTTACTTGCAATCTTGTTTATGGATATCGAGTATTTGTTGTTCATTTTCTAAGTATTTTACTTATTTATTTTATCTAAATACATAGAATGACCAAATCGTTATTAATAAAATATGTTGCTTACATACTTTATACACACGCCGCAATATCTGGCTATGTAAAAAATATTTTCACTTAGAATGATTAACTATTAAAAAGCCTTTTTTACGCACAAAATAATATTTACACACGTACTCGTACGTAAAACTAAAAGGCAAAGTGCCAATAATTTACTAAGTGTCTGTAAATAAATTCGCAACGTTTTTAGTATAGTTTTAAGTAACATTTCTTAGTCTAAATTAGGTATGACTGAGTAGACCGGACTAGTTCTCTGACGATTGAATAAGCCATTATTGAAGTTTCTACAGCAATTACTTCTACCCGTAGAAGGAGTGACCTGGACCCGTCTAGGCGACCGCATACAATTATATTACGTAGATGCACGCTACGAGTCGCGTGTCTTTCGAAATAGCTTAGCTTTTTACTAAGATATTTCCACAATAAGGTTTAGTTAGGAATCTCTTCGTTCTTATTTTAAGACGTAAGACTATTATTATTCTAAATGTGATACTGTATGCGTTTAAATTAATTACACACGAATTCAAAAATGAGCAGTACCTCTTTTCATTTAAGTATCATTACGAATTAAAAAAACGTTTAAAAAATCAAGCATTCTCACAAAAATTCTCATGTTTTTCAGCAACTTTCGAGTTATTATTTTGCACGGAAGAAAAATCAAGTTTTCTTTCGATAGAAATTTATTTTGACGAATTGGTAATGTTTAAAATTGAAGAGATATCCATTGCCTCTTCAGTATTTTTTATTTAGTAGTATGTTATATGATAGCTCTCATTCTTTCCCGTTTTCATTAACAGCCGGAGGCTGGTTACTTACAAAATTTCTTTAAGAATCGAGGAACAAAAGATACTTGTAGCTGTATTAATAGGCTAGATATCTTCATCACTGAAAGGCTATGCAGCACAATCAAGATTGGCTATAATGAGTAAATTATTTATCTGCATATCAGCTAAAGATTTTCCTCTAAGTAGTATAGTTATAATAATTAACCAGCCTTGTCACGCACAAGTACGTCCTCGTACCTGACACATCGTGACCGCTACTTTATCTGATGACACTACGAGTATATCCCTAAAGCGGCCATTTTGAACACGTTTGTAGGTCATAGAATAAGACGATCGAGCTTTAAAGGTTATTTAAACTAGTTAGGATTAAAAATATATATGCTGTGTGACGTTATTATTAGGTATTTTTGATAAATAGTCGCCTTTTTGTTGTATGGCAAACAAGCAGGTCACATGGCAAAGAACGTAGACGTTAGAAATGTCAGACAGAACATAGTCAAGCTGTAGCTTACGGTTTATAAATTACGATTATAATATTACAAAGCTTGGAGTGTATCGTAGCATTCGTAGCTATAACAAGCTGATTCTATAATAGTAAATTACATATAATTTTTTACCTATAAAGCTCAGGTAGTAGCTCAGTCAGGTATAACTAGACAAAATAGGAGTTTATTTTTATATTAGCGCGTGGTATCGACGTAGTCGTAGTATTCATATAAATGTTTACGAAGATATGACATATTATATCTATATTCATAAGAAATATAAATTTCATCATATGGTGATGAAATCTATATTTCTTTCGAAGAATTAGGTTCAATAAAATCGAATAAAAAAAATGAAGATCCGTTTGAGTCATTGCACTATACCTTAGAGCCAGGTAATAGGACAGATAAGAAATAAATAAGGTTATTGAGTATATTATGCTAATTTGTATACTAAATATGACACACACCTCCGCTTCATTTACATGCGTCATGGAATATTGGATAGGACACTGTTTTATAACACTTCGAAATTATAACTTGGAAGACTTTTTAGCATAGCATCTTATGGGAAAGAATTATTGTGTGGTTGGATTTTAGGAATACCATGGTTGTAAAATATTTGTCATAAGATCAGATTAATGGATATTTTTGCAGATAATAACTACGCAAAAATAACTTTACGTATTGTATCATACACGTAGGCTAAATAACCCTGCGTCACTAAAGAAGACCTGTAGTAGAGTGTAGCAAATCGGGCTTTTACGAATATTTCTTTAAAAATAGATATCCACATTAATACAAAAGTTAGCCTAAACACGTACAATATGAGTCAAATAAATACTAAGTTAGTTCTTGTCACGTTCCCGCCACTCAATTCCTAAGAGGAACGACAAAAACACCTTATACATTAGACGCTGCCATGAATACAAATAACCGTCTGTCACTCGATAACACAATCGAATTCTAATCATTCGAGTTTTAAATACAATTCACGCAACGAAGGACGATATGCGTAACAGCCAATGAGCTAGCTGACCGTTACTGTTCGATATTTGAATTGAGCTGATGTAATACAATGGGTAATAGAATTAAAGGTTTTAATTTTAAATTAGGAACTATCCTTACTTCTAATTTCTAATAAGATAATTTTGGCTAGTAGTCGATGAATGAGGGAGGCATAAATTCGGAAACATTGGGAGTAGATCTTTGTCCAGCAGTGAATGCCTTTATTTGGTTCATATGAAATAAACTTGACCAAAAATCTTTTTTATCCTTCTGGCCAGCGTGGTACCTTTTGGTAGTTCAACTTTTTCTTGCAAATTTCCCATGTCTCAAGCATCGTCCTAGCTTGCTTGCTTTAGGAGACAAAGGAACTGTTATGATATTACTAATAAAATAAAAATATAAAAAAAACTGTTGTGCGCATTAAATATTCCATTGTTTTTAATGGATTTCGTTAAATTCCCGTCCATTTTTGTGACTTTATTACACGAAATGTACATTCTACAATAAATAACGACAAGGCCGTCATTGGCCGTTGTCTCGTTCGACCTTCGAGGCTTCCCCAGCGTGACTTCGTGACCAAAGACTTTTACCTTTTTCGACGCCATTATGTCATTTTGTCACGTATAACGCTGAAAAGGCGAACAAATTGTGCTATACTGTTTATCTCTGAAATAAGTTTTATGGGATCGTAATGTTATGTAACTGTTCTAACAAATATTACAATTATTGTTTAAGTAAATAATTATTAGATGTAGAATGCAAAACTGGTGTCAACGCTCTGGGCGTTGACACCAGTAGCCACTAAAGCCCGATTCACACATCGACAAGTACTTCGTACTTAACTCGCCAAAAAATAGGATGGAGATCTATTCAAATCAACTTAATCAACAACTTACTACTTAACTCGCTACTGTATTATAATACTAGTTACTATAGTTCTTATACCTACGAGTATAATTACTTATGTAATCTTTACTATAGCCGATTATACTTTATATTTCTTTGGATGTTTTCATTTATAGAGGTAAAACAAAATTATGAAGTCAATTTTGACTGTATTTTTGTAATACCAACTTAAAAAAAAAACCCTTTTTAAATTGGTCAAGATTTAACTGAGTTTTCGGTAATATTACATTTGAACAACCGGGTTGAAAACCTCCATGAATCCATCCAGTTTTTTATTAAAAACAATAAATAAAAAAACAAATCATCTTTTTATAGATAACTATTAAAACTTAAATAACAATTCAATAGGTACTCGTAAGTACAATAAACTTCTTAAGGAAAATTTACCAATGGCGGCCAAGACATTCTAGGCCGCAGTTTCCTTACTGTCATGGCCGAATGTACAGATTACATTGACCTGCCATAATACATCATGAGCCTCTATTTACACTCACAATACATAGTGTGAGGGGGGCGGGGGAGCTTAATATACATTGGTGTGAATTCCTCATAGTATATTAACCTATCTAAACAATTCTGCGAAGTAGCATTGACGTTCTTTACACAAGTCATTTTGTGGATACAAAGAGCGAAACCTTTTTTTATACTCTTAAGTACTTTTGTGCTTATTGAATGAGGTTTATTGCCAAATATTTTAACATGTATATGCACTTACAAAGCGTACAGTGAGCGACACGCAAAAAAATATCAATTGTTTTATTTTTCTGGGCGTTTTGCATGCGTAGTACAAACGTGACGTTAACTAAAGTAAGTGTGCATTACCCCAGCAGAATCTTGTCGAAATTTGAATTTTTTTTTTATCAGATTTTTAGATTTCTAGCTCCTGTAAATGTCTGTGTAGTTTTTGGAATTAGTTCAGTCCTAATTTTAAAGATATTTGACAAAAACAGATTCTGCTGCGGTAACGTTACCGCAGCAGAATCTTTTTTGAAATAATGGGATTATTGAAAAAATCTTTAGGTACATTTTTAGATCGCTGGACGAAGTAAATGTTTCGATATAATTTGAATTTTTACGTTTCATGGTTTCGGAGATATTCAAGATGCTGCTGGCGTAACGTTTGCGTGTTTGCTGGATCTCCGAAACGGTACAGCGTAATTTCCTAATTTTTTATACAGAGCTTCGTCTTAATTAGTCTGAATTAGTTCACGAATAAAAAAGTAATAATAATGCACCGTTTGCAAGTTATTTTAAATTATATAAAAACCCCTTTTTGGGCCCTTACTCCTAAGATATGTACTCTGGAGACTTGTTTAAAACGTCATTTTATAGTTTATAGTTAGTTACAGGTCTGTGTGAAGTTTCATTAGTGTACAGTAAGTAATTAAAAAGTTATCACATAATTTAGTTCGTTTTGGCCAGCGATGTGCAACGGGTTAATTTAACTGCCTATTAATTGAGTTTCGTATCGATTTACTTGCTGAATTCTGTATAAACAATTAGACTTTTGTGTCAACTTTATACCATGAAATTTTGAGCGTAATCCACTCAATAATTACAGAGATAATAGAAAAAGAGTCATTACGTATGAATGACTGTGGTAACCCGACCATGTATAGATGGTCACAAAAAAACGTCAGTGTAGTACATAACTCTGACCTACTAACATGTAAAGGATAATAATATTTATATTTGCTTTTTTGTACAGTTTTGTAAACAAGTGGTAAAATAAAACAGAAGTTTATTTGAAAACTTTTATGCACAGGATATAAATATTAAAACGATCAAAATACCTTGTTGTAAAATCACAGTTTAATAACAATTGCTTAGCAATTACACTATTTAAATGGCAATTAATATTTAACATAAGTATTGATTGTCATTGAATAACTGACTTTTAAAAATAAAGCTATTGTCTAAAAATCTTAAAATAAGTAAAATTAAGTAGGTATATAAAAATTTACTTTTTTAACTTAATTTATAAAATCACAGTGATTCTTCATTTATAACTAAAAACCCATTACGCTAAAGATTGTATTTATAATTTAAAAATCACAGTAATTCTTCATTTATAACTAAATAACCATTACGCTAAAGATTGTTTAATTTAAAAATCACAGATAAATAAAACAAAACCCCAACATTTAATTACGATAACATTTAAATTTTTGTCATAATATAAAATGATTGACAATAGAATATAATTTTATCAGTCAACATTGTTAACAATTTTTTTTTCAAAAAAACAAATAAAAAATCAATTATCGCACAGTGTTATTGTATAATATTTACTGTCTTACACTTTGGCCTAAAAAAACACAGTAAATTCAATAAGCACATAAAATAGTTCTGTAAGTAAAATAAATGTTTTACACTGCGCGGCCAATTAAAAAACAAAAATAAATCACAAATAGAATCACTAATGGAAAATGTTTTTAACTAAATCTTTATAAATCAAATATAATCACATTAAGGTAATACTTATTTAAAAAATAATTAAGTAATAAATACTTATTTAAATTATAAAATTCAAAAAAGTAATACTTATTTAGTACCACATGGACTAATTTTCTCTTCCCAACATAGACAAAACAATGTTTTATTCTATATTTTTCAAGTATAAGTATTTAATTTGTGTATAACATGCATTACGGCAATCGTTCAAAAGCGTTTACGCGGCACAATGGCGCTGCCAATTGAAAAAAAAATCAACTCAGTATTTACACAAGGTAATAAAGTAAGTACTTATTTGTGTAACGCACTGTCAGCACTTTGGATGCTTTTAAATTAGCTAAATATTGCATTTAAAACAAAAAAGGCAGTTTTAATTTTAAATGCAAATTTAATAACATTTAAAGTGTTGACAACAATAAAATATTTGTATAACACACTATCAACACTTATGATGCTTTTAAATTAGCGCAGTAATGCATTTAAAACAAAAACGGCTTTTTTATATAAAACGAATTTAATTTAGTTTCAAGAGCGTTAACGCAGCTCACTAGCGCCATTAAAATTAATTGTGTACGCGTCTGTACCGACATTATTGCATGCATAACGTAATGACTCTTTTTCGCTTATCTCTGTAATTATTGAGTGGATTACGCTCAAAATTT
Organism: Schrankia costaestrigalis; assembly: GCA_905475405.1. Taxonomy (NCBI): domain Eukaryota; kingdom Metazoa; phylum Arthropoda; class Insecta; order Lepidoptera; family Erebidae; genus Schrankia; species Schrankia costaestrigalis. The sequence goes on from FR997827.1 coordinate 2,511,074, forward strand.
CATGGTATACAGTTGACACAAAAGTCTAATTGTTTATACAGAATTCAGCAAGTAAATCGATACGAAACTCAATTAATAGGCAGTTAAATTAACCCGTTGCACATCGCTGGCCAAAATGAACTAAATTATGTGATAACTTTTTAATTACTTACTGTACACTAATGAAACTTCACACAGACCTGTAACTAACTATAAACTATAAAATGACGTTTTAAACAAGTCTCCAGAGTACATATCTTAGGAGTAAGGGCCCAAAAAGGGGTTTTTATATAATTTAAAATAACTTGCAAACGGTGCATTATTATTACTTTTTTATTCGTGAACTAATTCAGACTAATTAAGACGAAGCTCTGTATAAAAAATTAGGAAATTACGCTGTACCGTTTCGGAGATCCAGCAAACACGCAAACGTTACGCCAGCAGCATCTTGAATATCTCCGAAACCATGAAACGTAAAAATTCAAATTATATCGAAACATTTACTTCGTCCAGCGATCTAAAAATGTACCTAAAGATTTTTTCAATAATCCCATTATTTCAAGAAAGATTCTGCTGCGGTAACGTTACCGCAGCAGAATCTGTTTTTGTCAAATATCTTTAAAATTAGGACTGAACTAATTCCAAATACTACACAGACATTTACAGGAGCTAGAAATCTAAAAATCTGATAAAAAAAAATTTCAAATTTCGACAAGATTCTGCTGGCGTAATGCACTCCTAAAGTAATTATTTGTAATAGTTTTCTTGATGATTTGAAATCAGTTTATTTCATATCCTTACTGCTGTGGAGCCTCAGTGACTTATTCGAAGCCCATAGAAGCAGTAATAACAATAATATACCTTTTATAATATTCCTTATATTACTGTAATATTACTTCCAAAATAAGCAGATATATAAGCGACACGGATAAACGTACTTAGGTATCTATTTACTTCTTTTGTAAATACATAATTTATCGACATGAATATTTTACATCACTAGATATTCTTACTTTACTTTATACAAGGAGAGCTATAGGTTTTTATTTTACCCAGAAATTTTATTCAGGACAAAAATAATGAGTTGGTACACCGTACAACATTTCTTAGGAATAATTTCCATTTTAATAATAGAAAAACATGCTGCCTAAATGGAGAATCAAATAAATTATATTTTGATAACAAGACTGGAACAGACAAGGCCCTCGAGTCTAAGAACGTAGTATGTATAACTGATTTACAAGGAACGCCTAAAGGAAATTTAAAAAAGAAAAACTTTAGGTTATTACCAAATAGGTTTTACTCCTACGAATATCTTATGAAAAAATGTATTAAGTATTAAGACAATTTACGTCATCGTGAGCTTTGTTTACCGAGAATTTTAAATTAGGAACCTTATTAAAAGAAAAATCAAGTAATTGTCTGCTTTCAAACTGTTTAAAATTAGAATTCTTTATTAAATTTTTGTGTCAATATTGGGGTTTGAATTGAAACGAAGTAATCTTTTGTTTTTATAATGGGCTCTTTTGTGTTCTTTCGTAGAATATATGAATTAATTTAATTAAAAGTAAGCAATTTTAGAAATATATAAATTGCAGCGATCATGATTACTGGTAGTTAAGCGTTACCGTCAGCTTCGAGAAATAAAAGGATTATATCACTTTTGGAGCCATTTCATTTCTAAAACATGATTAAAAAAGCGCATAACCCTAAAAACTTTGAACATTAGGGAGAACCAAGAATTTGTGAATAATAATTATTTGTTAAGATAAAGTTATTAAGAAGTAAAATTGTATTTTTCAGATGCTGACTATAAATCCTCGGTCCAGAATAGGAAAATAAAGAAGATCTTCTAGAAGAAGAAAGCATTATTGCAGAAGAATACTCGAGTTAAAAATCAAAAGAAGGCGCAAGAAATTAGATCGGTTAATTATCTTTGGTTATCTAGCTGTATGAGTATTGGAGACATCATAAAGCTAGGTTACCGGAGTTAAGTACCATCTATGTCATCATTAAAAAGTTAAGAAGATAGAAGGAAGGAGAATAGAAGATTATAGAAAAGAAAGAAGAACTAGTTTTATCTATTTTTATTAACTAAGTTATATTTAGTTAGTCTAAGATTAGTAGTAGTTAGTAATAAGTATTTTTGACGAACTACTATTACGAGTATTGTGTACGTATGTATACTAATTGATTGTAACGAAGATTTCGGGATATCTTTTTTTTTTTTTTTTTGTTAAATGCAAATCTTGGTGTGCATGAACTTGAATATTTGCATTGACCTAGATGTTTTTTTTGTACGTATTGACAAAATAGCATTTAATTACATTTATCAGTTGTTTTGTAACATTAGTATAGTACATATCTTAGGTATAACTCTCCTTAGTTCGGGACTAAATGGCGTTGTGTAAATCTATACTAATATTATAAAGAGGTAAAGTTTGTGTGTTTATGACGTTGTAGGGGGTAATCTCTGGATCTACTGAGCCGATTTTCTAAATTCTATATGTGTTGAATAGTCAATTTATCGGGGAGTGCCATAGGCTATATAGTATCACGCTATGACTAGCCCAACGAAGTGGCACGAGTCAGCTAGTCTAGTCGGATAAAAATGTGTATTAAGTTAGCTGTAGACAAGTAGACTAACTATTGTTACAATCTCATCTTATATCGATGATTGAATACTTACCAACACATTGAAATCCTTGTAATAAGTTACGTATTTAGCTTGATTTGTCGCTGTTATAATATTCTAATACAAATCTGTATGTAGGTCGGACACAGATATACATATAATTAACGTTAAAAAAACATTGTCTTATCTAAGTTTGAATCTCTATATCATACAGAGACGTCAATATAGCTAGTATTTACATAAAAAATTACTTTTATCCTAGCTGCTAAAACCAACTTAACTGGTTTGTGCGATGTACAAAATATTTGTCCGAAGTCTTGACCTCTTTGTGTCCGTTAAAAAGATATTTGTCACCATCTCCGCGAAACAAAATACGACCTCTAATATGGGAGTTATTTTAAAAATACCTATAAATAATATATTTGCATGACTATTACTACTAGAACGCTATGGGGTCGCTATGCTACTTAATGCAGAAACCGCCAAAGCTGTGAAAAAGTTTGTACCTCTCTCGAGTCGAAGCATGTTATTAAGTTTGGAAAGCAAACCTTGTAATATTAACATCATACAAATATACGCACCAACAGCCGACAAGCCACAAGAACAAATGGAAGAACTCTATAACGAAATAGAAACGCTTCTACAATACACACAAAGACATGATATCAACATCATAATGGGTGATTTTAATGCCAAAGTAGGTTCCGAAGAAACACCTGGAGTTACAGGCTCTTGCGGACTCGGTACAAGGAACGATCGAGGTCAATTGCTTGTGGATTTCTGTCAGGAAAAAGAATTTGTGATTACCAACACACTGTATAAACATCACCCCAGGCGTTTGTACACGTGGACGTCGCCACAACACACTGCCAATCACGTGGTCCGCAACCAAATTGACTACATCACAGTAAACCAGAGATTTCGCAACTGCGTTAAATCAGCCCAGACATACCCAGGTGCCGATATTAACTCAGACCATAACCCAGTAGTAGTCAGGATAGGATGTCAACTCAAAAAGCTGCATCGGAAAGCAATTACTAAGACCGACATACATAAGATTCAGAATCCACTGATAAGACCCAAAGTTCACAATGCGATAAACGCATGGGCTCTAGAGAATTTGAAGTCATCGTCTGTCGAAAAAACGGTCCAGAGCCTTAACAGAACCGTCTCAACTATCAACGAAAGTATTCTAGGTCCTAAACAAGTAATGAGGAAGGAAGCATGGATGACAGATAGCATCTTGGACCTTATGGATGAGCGCCGTTTACATAAACAGAAGGACCCTGAACAATACAGGAAAATCAATAAAGAGATTCGGAGGAGGATTCGGGAAACGCGTGCAAAATTCTATGAATCCAAATGCCAAAAAATGGAAGAGCTATCTCGGAAATTTGACAACTTTAACCTTCATAAAGAAATCAAAGACATGACAGGACAACTCAAACGACCAAAGCAGCACCAATTAGTTGACAACAATGGAAAGCTTATCTCCGATGTAGAATCAATGAAGGAAACATGGAAAATTTACATTGAAGACATGTTTAAGGATGTGAACAGACGAAATATCAAACTTCTTAAAGATGATACAGGGCCTCCTATTATTAAATCAGAGGTTATCCAGGCTCTTAAAAAAGCGAAAACTGGAAAATCTCCTGGACCAGATAATATTCAGATAGAAATCTTGAAACTCATTGAAGAACATTTAGTAGATTCTCTTACCAATTTGTTTAACAACATTTATAGTTCTGGTGACCTACCAAAAGAATGGCTGAAATCTACCTTTGTAACTCTTCCAAAAAAATCCACCGCCAAAAAATGCTCCGATTATAGAACCATAAGCCTCATGAGTCACGTTTTGAAGTTGTTCCTTTCTATTATTCATGAAAGGATTAGAGTTAAATGTGAAGAACAACTGAGTGAAAATCAGTTTGGCTTTAGATCAGGCGTCGGTACGAGGGAAGCATTATTCGCGCTAAACGTTCTTGTACAGAAATGCAGAGATATGCAAACAGACACCTTCATATGCTTCATTGATTATGAAAAAGCTTTTGACCGTGTTCGTCACGAGGTACTTTTGCAACATCTGATAGACATAGGACTTGATGGCAAGGATGTGCGAATCATACAAAACCTATATTGGCATCAAACAGGGATAGTAAGAGTGGACGGAGGAGAAACTGATGAAGTGGCTATATGTCGCGGTGTCAGACAGGGTTGCATATTGTCGCCGCTTTTGTTTAACATTTATTCGGAAGCTATAATGTCTGAAGCTTTGGAAAATAAAGAGTGGGGTGTCGTAATAAACGGTCAAGTTATAAATAACCTACGGTATGCTGACGACACAGCTCTTATTGCTTCCAATCCGGAAGATTTACAAAACATAGTGAATGCTGTTAACGAAAGCAGTTTAAAGGCTGGTCTTCCCATAAACATATCAAAGACAAAATACATGGTGATATCGCGTGACCAGACCCTTGATCCTCGTATAACAGTTGCAGGAGCACCGATCGAAAGAGTCCACAGATACAAGTACCTAGGCGCATGGGTCAATGAAACCTGGGAGTCCGAAAATGAGATCAAGACCCGAATTGAAATAGCCCGTGCGTCTTTTAATAAAATGAAAAAGGTACTCTGTAACAGAAAACTCGACGTCCATCTTAGAGTACGAATGCTTCAGTGTTACATCTGGCCAATAGTATTCTATGGCTGTGAGGCATGGACGATTACAGAGCACATGCGTAAAAGACTAGAAGCCCTGGAAATGTGGTTTTACCGACGTATGCTCCGAATAAGCTGGGTTCAAAGAGTCAGGAATGAAGAAGTACTTCGGCGTGTCAAGAAATCCCGAGAACTCATGAAAATCATCAAGAGAAGAAAAGTAGCCTATCTGGGACATGTATTAAGACATGAGCGCTACCATCTTCTCCAGGCAATAATGATGGGAAAGATTGAGGGGAAAAGGCGCGTCGGAAGAAGGAAAATGTCTTGGCTCCGAAACGTTAGACAATGGACCGGTATCGCCAACGTAGAAGAACTGTTTCGTCTGGCGAGGGATGGCAAGAGATATGCAGAGCTGACGGCCAACCTCCAGTAGTGGAGAGGCACTGAAAGAAGAAGAAGAATGACTATTTACAAAAAAATGTAACTACTCAATTAGAACAAGGAGTTTATGCCCTTATTTTTTAAATTCCAACCAAACCTACAGTTGTTGAACAGAGACATTACTTAATTTTTTACAACATAAACATTAATTTCACAATAACTTACCGATTCATTAAATATGTACAAGTGCAGCAAACAAGCATAGAAGTAAACTAAACAAAAGTATTTTATGTCTTGAAAACTACTGAATATTCTGGTACGTCAGTGTGTGTGTGTGTAAAAGAATATACGTTTTTACACAATCAAACTTATGCTTCTCATAGGGGTGAGCAGAGACAACAAAACGTTAAATAATAGGATCTTTACAAAACGCCTTATCGTCATGTCGTTGTTTCCGACTGCTACGGAGCGCTCTTTTTGACAGATGGTCTCTGTAAGTCCTGATAGGTTATCGTCTTCCGACGTTATTTACTACTTCTATTGTGAATGTGCTATATATCTATCATCCATCGTCGAAGCACGAAATTATCTCGGCATATAAATCTCGACCCACCACATTACATCTTCTCATCTTAAAATTCACATCGCTCTCATATCTAAACTTTTTATAGAAATGTTTTCAATGTAAAAACTTTTTCCTCTACCTCTACAGATTCGTAGTACCTATAAAGTTTATATACTCTGTGTAATTTTGGCGCGCGATAAACAGTCTGTGGCTTCCAACAGAAACGTTTGGCCTCAATTTGTGATAACTTTATAAAGTTTGTAAGCCACCTGTGGCTGTTCTTTGTTGCTCCGTTTGCGGTCAACCTTATCAACATTTCGTCAACTTCCTTTTGACATAGCTTTACTTTTGATGAAGGAAATGAAATACCCGGTGGGGATTCCGAACCGTTATTACACTTAATTACTTTTATTAGGGAGTTAAAACATGTCCCCCATCGATTAAAAGTTAAGCAAAGGTTAAGGAAAAGGGAACCGAAGTTATTTTATCTTAATCCGGTCAAATTTTGAACAGGGAAAATGTAAGATTTCTTTTTTACCGGCCATTTAAAAATCAGAGCAAATTTTTCTTTGTAAAGCGTGACTTGAATATTTTAAAATGTTTTACTTTGGTATTAATTTATATTTGTTTTTCTCGGAAATAAACTTTAGTGTTAAGCTGACGAAATATTTGGGAAAGTACTTTTTATTTCTGTTATAATTTGAAGAGTTGTTAAAATAGGTAGGTATTCGTTTTAGTGATTTCATAAAAACTTATGTATTTTTGCATTATTTCTTTTATGTTTATTGTTCGGTTTCTGAGAAAGCTCACGGGATACATACAATCTCCTCAGTAATAGCAGTGTCTACAAAATGTGTTTAGTAAAAAGGAAACATACCTACAGCTTTAGAGCTCTACTTAAAGCATGCACAGCTTATATATAACTACATAACACAGATAAGAAATATATTACTTCATATAATATACGGAGCAATATATTGTATCATTAATTACGTTGGTGTAGTAAAAAACTTTGCACAAACTGTACTTCGCTAACGACACATCAAATGACTCGACACTTTATGTTTTTTATCTCCATTTTACCCATGTTGTGTAAAAGTAGACCGACCAGATATTAGAATTTGTATATTAATTTATAATACAGTAGTATCATAACCACAGAAATCTAAATAAAAGGAGAAGTGGTATGACGGGGTTTTCGTCAAAACGCAATATGATTAGAACGATTATATAGCTAAAAATGTCTGTCACCTAGGTTTAGCTGTGTTTTGACAACGACCGGGATAACATATAAAATGCCGAGTTGTTCAGTGGTTGCCTGTAAAAATAAGAGCAATAAAAAAAACTTTATTAATAATGGAATCACTTACCATATGTTAGTACATGTATTTTATTGTATTTACCTCTAAAATCATGAAAAAATAATCTTCGATGTCCTCACTATGTTATTTTCATGTTCGGACAATTAAGTACTATAATATTTTTGTAACATATACATTGATTCTCTAATGTTGTCTAAACTAGTCATTCAATGAATATATGAAGCAATGAACTATGCGCTCAACGATATTACGTATGTCAAGTGGTTGCTAACCGTAAACGCTCTAACAACCAAAGGATAGTGACGACCCGTTCATGACTACCACTATCTATCGTTTTCGATAAAAAGTCGTGTATTGTAGGAATTTTAAATTGTAAAAGATTTATAAAGTTTAGTAAAAAAAAGTTTTTTTTAATGTTAAATTATGTAATTTCAATATAAGTATTACAATGTTGAAATAATATCCTAATCCTAATCAAAGGTGGAGTAAGTACTCTAGAACATAAAGGTTTAAAATGTTGATTACAGTGGTTTTGAAAGTTTTTTTTAAACATGCTTTTAACTGGTTTTATCAGATTTGCTTTAAATCAGTCTAAATGTTCATCTATCAATCCCTATATTCATGCTATTGTTTTAATTTTATCTAGGCGCAATATTGCTCGTGCATTTTGGCATGCGCATGCTCATGCTTGAATAAATGAACTGTACACGCTAAATTCTAATTATCGCTAGCTCTCCCTCACAGAGCGTTAATTTTGTATGACAACAGTCAAAATGTTACAAACTGCTGCGACAATAAGGACGAAAAAGAAGTATGACGCTTGAGTTCCTTCAATCTGCGATATTACGACATCAGTTCTCGGATTAATTTGTTTCACGACATGTATGTTCTTACACACAATATTATTTTACAAAAGTATTGTACAATTATATATTATTATATTATACATATTTATATAAAAGTAATTATTATTTATATGATAAGTAGACTTCTCATCAAAAAAATCGAAACGGTGTGCAAGTTTGTGTTTTGTAAGGATTATCTGAAAAATGTGTATATTTAGGATTATGTGTTATATGTCATTTAATAGGGAATTTAATGACGTTTTTAAATAATAATGGTAATGTCCTAAATTCAAATTAAATTTTCATAGATTTCGGATTTTGTTTAACAAGTCGTTTTTACCCTGTACGTACTTTGACGTAAACTGATAAAATGACGCACGTAAATAAAAAAAAAGCTAGGAAATGTTTATTTAATAACTCGTATACCCTTTCCTAGCCCTCATTACTGCTTCTGTACGGTTCTTCATCGATAGGATGAGAGTCACGATCAAATATAGTGGCGTCCTATTCCATTCCTCTTGGATTGCATTTTAAAGCTGGCTAAGTGTTTTTGAGGCATGTTTTCTAACACTTATTCGTCATTTCTATTCATCTCAAAGATGTTTAGTCGTATTCATGTCCAGGATTCTTGCTGGCCAATCAATAATAAAGATATCGACTTCAGTAACATAATCTCTTACGACGCTCGCGGTGTTTGCCCTAGCATCCTCGTACATAAATGTCAAACCGGGGTCAAATAAATGTGCATAGGGCATCACAAGAGGTTCAAGATACTGTTCTATGAACCTATGACTGTTAAGTAAGGGCAGACGTGACCCAAACACAAAGACAAACTCTGTCTTGTCGTTACACTATTTTCTCCTCAAACAGTCCATGAACCGCCACCATCGATGGCCTTTTCTTTTAATCCTGCATGGTGCAAAGCATTCTTCATCACTTCTGTAGACCTTAGTCCTTCCATCGTTACCATAAAATACAATTTTGCACTCATCAGAAAGGAGGAACTTGTTCCTAGATGTATGACCAATTTAGGTAATTACGTGAAAAGTTAAGGCGCGCTTTTCGATGATCTGCAGGTAGTTCCTCCCTATTTGCTGGCTTGTACGGTACAAGTCCACGTTTCTTCAACCTTCTTCTAATTGTAGAGACATTTACAGCCACCATAGGTTCATTTTGAAGCTGCTGCTGCGGTTGAAAGACATTAAGGCGTAGATTTTGTAAGAAAGATCTTACTATAAATCGATCTACTCGGTCAGAAGTTACCTGTTTTCTGCCAGATCTCTAACGGCGCGTGAGCAAACCAGTCTCCTGATAGCGTTTGCAGATTCCATGAAAAGACGACAAGCTTAGATGCAATCTTGCAGCCGTAATAACCTGACTAAGTCCCGAATTCAGCAATGCCACCACTTGGCGGTTTTTGCGGGTAAACATCGCGTGGACGCAGTAATAAGAGGAACGAGGAAATCTAAGTGCGCGATACGGGTTATTAAATAAACGTTGTCAGCTTTTTTTTTCATTTACGTGCCTAATTTTGTCAATTTCCGTCAAACTACGCACAGGGTAAATACGACTTGTTAAACAAAATACGAAATCTATGAAAATTTAATTTGAATTTAGAACATTAACATTATTATTTGAAAACCTCATTAAATTCCCTATTAAATGAAATATAACACATATTCCTAAATATACTCATTTTTCAGATAATCCTTACAAAACACAAACTTGCAACTGTTTCGATTTTTTTGATGAGAAGTGTATTTAATTTTTAATAAAATATAAGTCTTGTCTATCGATAAATTTTATTAATTATTTATCGATAAGGTCAACGCCTAGCATAAATGTAATTTTTTTGAATGTAGTAGTTTTAAATTGTCGTAGTTCTTCTATCTAAACTTTTTGAAGTTTGTTTTATTTGTTTAAATATAGTAGCGCTGATTGGTTCGCTGTGACACCGTGTAAGGGAGATATTTCAAGGAAAAACGAGACAGAGTATTGCGTTCATTGATAATCTAGATGTAACAGAGAACAGTAGTCTATTCGTAAATTCTATAGCTGTGTGTGTTAATAAAACTGGCGACATTAGGTTTCCATACAAAATGACATTCAGGGCACATCTCCTTTATTCAGATATCTGTGATCATAACTAATAATGTAATTGGCACCCACAGGACAGGCTTGCCTAGTGTAGGGCCGCTGGATTTTAATAATGGCTTTTCATTATGCTGTTCTTCGGCCGCTACAATGATTATTATATTGTCTCTAAAAGTAGGAACTAGCACTAAAGGTAACACTAACAAAACCTTACATTCGTTAGAAACAAAAGGCAAAGATAAAAACTAAAATTGTTTATGTAGACAATGCCACCCACTTCATGCTAGAGTAGTACAATTTATTAATATATTGTACTATCAAGGGAAATTCCAACTAAGTAAACATAAAGTCTGTATTTCAGCTCTTACTATAATTATATTAAGAAATAATACATTGCTTCAAATAAATTTTGCGGTCTTGGACTCTTGGGGCTAAGGATAAAATACGATTGAGATAACTTGTAACCTATTTAAGCATGTTTTTACTATGTACAAATTATACATACTTACTTTGTATTCTTTTTTAAATGTCAGTAATCGAAATAACTCAATGGAAAGATATAAGCTGTGGCCTAAATTCGAGGAAGAACCTGCTAACATCATATACCTTTGGGGCATTTTGGGTAAAAGCCTCAGAGGCCATCGGCGACTTTCTTCTTTTCATTCTGTACCTCTGCAGCGCAGTAAAGTGGAAGGACTTAACTGATATTTAATTATGTAGGTATAATACGTATTATATATATATACGTTTTCTAGCACCCGTAGTACTAACTCATATTAATTTGGGTCTAGAACTCTTGTCGCTTGAAAAAGGAAAAAATATATTAAGAATTTATCATAAATTGTAAATACTTATATAAAAATTTAAAGTATTGGTTCTTATACAATTTACTTGAAAGATTTGTTGCCCATAAATTACTTTGAGAAAAATTGTTAAGATAAATAAAACATTCCGCTTCTTTGCATATACTAACAAATAGCACTAATGGTCAACGTTTGTAGAAATGCAAATGGCGGAATATTTTATTTATGGTTTTTCTTCTATTTTAAATATATTCTTATTATAATTGTTTTTAAGAATGGAGGAGTTTTTATATAAACTTTTTAATTATAAAATTGTTAGTGATTGTGCTTGAGTGCTTTATAGGGATGGATTAAAAATGTTTACGGCTTCCTAGGAAAAGCGGTCGTATTCGTAGAAAATACAGTAGTAAAATCATCACATCGGCGGGTAGCCGAGGGAGGCACAGGACCACGCAAGGTGGCAATACTTGGAGGAGGCCTATGTGCAGCAGTAGACGTCGATTGGCTGATATGATGATGGTGGACACTAGTAAACAGTTATTAAAGCTATGTTACATATATATTATTTAAACTACTTGCATACTTACATACAATATGTACTTAAATGGTTGTCGAATCTCCCTTAGTCTTATATAACGAAAATCATGGATGATAAAATTTTGTGGCTGTCACAGGTATAAAGGTCTTATACGTATTATTAACGACATTTCCATGAACCCTTTCATTTCATTTACGTTGTCTTCTATTCGACAATCTCATTACAGATGCAGTGTTACACAAACCAGTACACAGCACTGAGTCAGACGAGCTCACCGCAAGCACGATTCAGTTCCGATACTATTTGTACTACAATCGCTTTATCTATTGTAACAACCTAGATTTTACGATACAATTGGAACAAAATATGTACCTACATTTAAATAAAATTGAAGTATTTGTTTGTAATTAAATGTGAATACAACACAAAACAAGCTGTTGGTGTACGATTAAATAAATAAATATATATAAAACAAACAAAAATTAGGGCGCCTTCAAATTTGCCGCTAAGTGTCGCGCGGAGGCAGCGCGACTGCAGCGCTGCGGTCGCGCTGCCGTCGCGCTGCCGTCGCTAGGTTTGAGAATGGTAGTGTTGTGTTTTAGTTTTACGATGGACTCAGACGAAAATACACTGCTCGTAGTGTTACTATTAAAAAGAAAAAGTATTCTAAACAACACTAGTCGATCGATGAACGAATGCGGAGACGCAGCGCGGGCGTAGCGCTGCAGTCGCGCTGCAGTCGCGCGTTTTTTATCTCTATGAATTTACAAAACAGCGCGACCGCAGCGCTGCATTCGCGCTGCCTCGGCGCGACACTTAGCGGCAAATTTGAAGGCGCCCTTACAGTCTGTGTGTCTATCTGTATGTCCCAGTTTATCTACGAAGCAGCTGCACCGACTAAACAGGCAGTAAAGGGCTCGTTTAAATATGTATAACTACTTTAGTTTGAATAAATGTTTGTTCTATAAAGATCTAATTATCAAAAAAAATTTAATGAGTCATTTATGAAGTGTCATGGGTGCGCCGGACTCAAACTGATTAAAACCACATGTTCTTCTCAGTTCATGTATCGAATTATCCAGGTAAGCCTTCGGAAGAATAGTCCTCCTAACACCTTATTCAATAAAAAACGTTAACAGCAACCATTTTAAAATATTCTTTCAGCTCAATCGCGTGGCTGTTTAATCGAGCGGCAATTTAATGATAAAAAGATTAAAAGTTTAAACAATTTGAAAAATTAAAACATTGTTCATTCAATCACGTTTCATTGGATTTGATCGAAAGTCAAAGGTTTGATTAGATAATTCAAAAACTTTTATCAATATAGTCTACTCAATGAACATATTACTAGTATTAAAATACTTTGGATATAAAACAACTTTGCCATTAAAAAGTTGTAAAACCATTGTCTTTTAGTTTAAAAGTTCAAGTGTTGATTAAGATTATAATCATATTAATTAAAATCTGTCCATCTGTTCTTTGTGAGGTGCCGATCTAAGAATAATATACCTCCCTATCTAGCACACCTTTTCTTGTGTTTAAAATACATATAAAAAAGCTATTTATACTGCGATCTTAATATTACTAGAACAGACGTCTTGAAAAAAGAAACATTATCTGTACCAGTAAGTTTAGCGAAGTAAGAAAATGTCTCTGGCGTAGCAGTTATAACATGAATGCTACGCAGAGGTAATTACTACTAGGTAGAGGCAAAAAATTACCACACAGGGATTAGAAAATAGAAAAATGAGTTGGTATAGTGTGTGTATCCCCCGTGTGGTGATGGAGTAAGAATAGAATATGTCACCACCCCATCTCATCCCATGGGTTCGTAAAAACCGGGACTGTCCGTGAATATTATCTTTACGAAATAAAAAGAAGGAAAACTTGAATTTAAACCCTATACCAATCCGTCTGGCCAGGGGCTGTTATGATGATGATGATAGTGTTTAAGTGAAGTTTCCTTTCATTGTTAAATATTCTTTTGCAATATTACCCTTACTTGTGATATGATGATGTAGTGCCATTCATTGTTTGTAGTCCATCACAAGCAGGTAGTCCGTGCCTGCAATAGTACATCCCTGTCTTGTGCTACAGACTATTCATTAAAGTTATAACTGTAGGAGTATTTGCACAGTACGTTGATTATTATGTCATATTTACAGCCACACATGCTTGATTTTATAAACAGGGTGCTCTCGTATTACAAGCTGATACATATTTGTAATAAGTATTTGTTTTGTGTGCACACAGCTTTATATAAACACAACTATATCTAAATATTAAAAAGCCTGACTTAATTTAAATTATAAGCTGTATAATTTATTATAATCTGACTTATTATAATTTGATTTGGGAGATTTTTAAATTGTTGAAGTTGAATAAGTCTTCTGTCCACAAGGGACATATTCCCTGCCTGACCAGACCGTCCGCTTTTTTCGGGAAACTGCCGTCATTTCAAAACCTTTATATCCCAGCCTTTGTTTCAACGCGCTATATACTTATTACTGCCACTTTAATTGGCCAAGAGACGAGATATAATAAAAAAAGCCTTTTATATATGACCGACTAGGTACGTACTTATAAGGTACTATGTATGTTAAAACTTTCGTAAATGAGAACACTCTGTATAAGAAATATGACACAAATTTATAATCACGATGTATATATACGTTCTGTTTGTTCTCCGTATATATAATTTATCCGTTCGTTAAGTTATTTACGGGCCGATAACTTTCAGTTTCGGTACAGTTTGCCTAAGGGTTCGGTTACTTGTAAGTAAACAGTTCGGTTGACATAAATATACAATATTATGTTACTCTAACTATTGTATACACTGTATTTTATATCAGATAAGTCCCAATGCAAAGCAGGTCTATTTCAGTCAATTACGTAAATTAAGTATTTACCATGCATGCTTGCTTGGTGCATTTGTTTTAACTGCGATGTCAGTTAAAGAAGTAAAAAGAAGGAAAATTATGAAAAAGAAAACAAAAAATATAAAATTAGGCTAGAAAGGGCCAAGTTTAGGTTTTTATAAATGGCTTTTTGAAAGTTTTGCTGAATAAAAACAGCTGACAAGAAATACTCAAACAACTTGTAAAAAGTCCTCTTTGACACAGCCTCTAAGATCTTCAGCCTAACAATGTCATCACACTTCACAAACTTAATTAATGCCCCGATGTACTGATAAGTTATCTATGTTGCAGTCACATGCCAGTAAAATATTTTTCATACTTATATGTTTTCCAATTGATTCCACAGAAATGGAATGGTTGACCGACGACCTCAAAAAGGTCTCTGGGTCGGATGACTGGATGCGGAAGGTGTTCTGACCGTGTTCTGTGGCGCGTGTTGGGAGAGGCCTATGTCCAGCAGTGGACTGCAATAGGCTAGTTGACTTGACTGATTCTTCCATAGAAATTTAATTCAATTAGTTATTCATGAATCTTAAATGATATAGAGCAATCGCAACAAATATCCAAGTAAACCATAATATTTTGTAGTAAAAATGATGTTAAAGAAAAAGACGGTCTTAAGTTTGCTGTTCCACTAAGATATAATGTAAATAACACGAGGGAACAACAATATTTCATTCTAGACACGTCTTTAGTAATTGATATAAACAATTTTGTATTTCTAGAACCTTTTGTAATGTTACTAGTTTCGTAGTTTAGCTATAACATCAGGTTTTTATCAGCATTCTGCAAGCAGAGATGAATATCTCTAGAAAATTGATCAGCAAGGTATAAAGCAATATTCACACCAGAATGTTTTTTAGATAGGAAATGAAAGTGGTTTGAACACACCAAGCTTACCATTCATTCACCCAGCATTTAGGCATGCATTGTTACTTATATTGAATTCTATGGAAACATTCAGGCCAACAAACTTGTTATGTACGTATATGTTTTCTTTCTTTCTGTACAAAGCTGTTAGATAACTACTTTGTGAAATACGTCATCAACATACCACCATCCCTTCCTACTTAATACGTTTAAATCAAAATACAGAGACCCCGGATTTTAATCACTTCACATTACAGTTGAACTGACGATTTTCCTGTTAGGTAACCACGACAGGAGTAATTCTATTCAGAGTGGAAAATCGAGATCGCGAAATGTACCTAAGCTATTTTCAAGTTTCATAGCATACGGCTGCGGTTAAGAAGTGAAAAGATAAAAATTAAATATTGTTAATTTATGAACAAAATATCTAAAAATGTTACGTAGATAAGACATAACAACATAAGTTTATTGAGTTTCAAGTAAAACAACACAAATTGAGAATAAAATAATAATACTTTAAAGTTAAATTAATTATTTTTATCGCGTGTTGCTATTAAATTCGATAAGGCGCTTTCGTTTCTTTTGAATTATCTATAGTTGGACTTGATATAAAATCTATACCAATAAATGTGGCCTGCATGGTATTAGTCAGTGGAGGAGACTTGTCCCTGCAGAGGGTCACTGATGAGATATAAAGTTGAATGCAGAGTTAGTATAAACACAAAAGCAAACACTGCTCAATCAAATGAACAAAGTTCACTAAAATTTAAATTTCGAATGCAGCAGTAAATTGAATTGTGAAACGAATCAACGCCCTTTTTAAGCTACTACTTGACAGACTTATTCTTATTTTGTTGAATCCGAACAATCGCTTTTTGATTGCTGGGATTTGTAGTTATAGCAGTTTATTGCTGCTAGCTAATAAAAGTGCAATTAGGATTTTCAATACGTAAACTATTTTTTAAACTCCAAGAATTGTTTATATGCGCGCAAAATGGAAATATTTGGTAGAGACGTTCATTGGCTGATATGATAATGATGTTGAAGTGTTTACACTGAGTTGATGGTGATGACTTCTGATTCTATATGTTTGTAACCAATGACACCCTCATGGTTATTTTCCTCCCTTGGAGTTACTGCAGTAGATTCTGGTTTACAGTGTGGCTAGTAGGAAAGCACAAAGACCCTCCAGACTCAGGGCAAACTCGCGTCCTTGTGCTTGGGAGTTATTTGTTTGTAATAATTATTATAATTAGTAAGGTTTTTAATGTATCTCCGTGTGGTGACGGAGTAAGAATACAATATGTCACCACCCCATCTTATTCCATGGGTGTCGTAAAAACCGACTAAGGGACTATCCGTGAATATTGTCTTTACGAAATAAAAAGAAGGAAAACTTGAAATTAAATCCTATACCAATCCGTCTGGCCAGCGTGGTATTAGTAGACCAAGTATAGGGATAGGGGGACGTAGGGACGTCCCGGGAGGAGCCCCGTCCCTGCAGTGGGACATTAATGGGCTGTTATAATGAAGGTTTTTTAAGGAGGCTATCTAACAGAAGGTTTTTTAAGGCGGCTATCTAACAATCTATTCTTATGGTCGGAAGTCGTGACCATCCATCACAAGGCTTTGCTTTGAGAATCAGTAGCGAAAATTATGATCTGATTAAGTCCTTCCGATATTATAACATAATAGTCCGGTCAACGAATGGTTCAAAGGAGGGTATAGATTGCGTGAGAGTAGGTTCCCCTAAGCGATTTCTTCAGAAACTTATTTAGTCTACTTAGCGAGAAAACATACTAAATGTCTTGATGTCTAGGTGTCGAGCCGGAGGAGGGGTCGCTTAGGTTCCCGCTGACGCACTCTTCAACTACTTTATTGACTGGACTATAAGTATTCTCCAATTTCAATAAACTTTACCCTTTTGTACAACAAAATCAGTAATAAGCACTCGTCAACAGTCAAGCCCCACTTGCGGTTCAGAATATCGAGAGCTCTCTCTGTAAGGGGCCTCGTTAGACCACCTCTTATGTTAAGTAACAATGTTGTTTGAAATGTCGGAAAGGGTAGGTATGCTTGAAATATTCATGAATTAACATATTCATAAAATATTCCTTACATTTAGAAGATAGACATCTTGATCAGTCATCGGTTAAAATCCGTATTTTGTAAAATATATTAAATGTCGAATTGATTTCCTAAATCTATACTTACTAATATTATTAAGAGGTAAAGTTTGTGTGTTTGTGTCGTTGTAGGGGGTAATCTCTGGATCTACTTAACCGATTTTAAAAATTCTTTCTGTGTTTAATAGTCCATTTATCGGGGACTGTCATGGGCTATATTGTATCACGACATTACTAATAGGAGTGGAGAAGTAATTAAATATGTTTAAAAAAGTGACGCGTTTTTTTCGCCACCTAATGAAGTAGGCTAGGGTCAGCTAGTATAGAATAAAGATATTAAATGTCGAATTGAAGTCGAAGAAGCTGAGATACACTCTTGTGATGAGAATGGTTGGTTAAACTTAATATTCTTAGTTTGTTACGAGACGGACTGAAAATAAACTGTAAAAAATGTAGGTTAAAAAGTAATATGCCTGACGAGCTGAATTAAAGCAGATTCAATAGCCCAACATACGTATCTCTGTTTTTTTAAAGAAACCTTCCGACACTCGAGATCGAGCCACGTATCGCGGGATATTGTAAAGAAATGAAATTAATAGACACAAAGGTCATCTCGGCTTAAATGACAATTATTTGTAGATCCCTCTAATAAATTATCTTTGTGCGAGGCTTAAAATTACGAACTCAAGCATGACATATACGACTGCTCTATCACCGAGACAGTTATATCAATTGTTTCCTATTTTTCCAAAGTAGATAAAGCTTATACAGCCGAGCTTACAGAGAGTTAATGTATCGTAAAGTAACAATGAACTATAACATTTCCTATTGTTTGTAAATATTTAATACAAAAAGGTAAATATATTACCTCATACAATATGTACGGAACAGAACAGATTTACAAAATCCTTCTATATTTTCGACGTGCGATGTGAATGCATTAAATTTTAAAAGCTTTTACTTACCTTCGCTTAGACGTACGGCTTGCCTACTATAACGTACTGTCAACCAATAATGTGGTGAGATTAAAAAGCATTTGTGATAGAAAAAAAAATGCTTCGAGGTAATAGATTTTTTCAAGTTTTCCATCTAAAGTTTATTTAGATATAGTTTTTCGTCGTATCAAATTTATTACAGTTAGTATTTTTACTTGAAACACTAACCCTATACCAATCCGTCTGGTCAGCGTGGTATTAGTAGGCCAAGTATCCCTCCGTCACGGGAGGAGACCCGTCCTTGCAGTGGGACATTAATGGGCTGTTATGATATGATAGTATTTTTAGTTACCGTCATCATACAGCCAATTTGTTAATACATTTTAATCAAATAGGAAATACACCATTATCTACATAAACAGCCAACCATTGTATACTTACTATGCATCGAGTACATGAGCTGTGTTTTATTATGTACGTTGTTCGAGCATAATTTGTTTGTACATTAACTTCTGTATGTATCTCTGTTTTGTGAACACAAACCTCTAAAAACGTCTAGTGTTTTTACAGCTGCTAGCTGCTGAAGTGAATAAAAAGATTTTATACAAAAATAAGCGCAAAAAATACCAACACTTCGTCTCTTGCGCCATCGTGACTAAAGACAAGTGAAAGTGCTCCAGTTAAACTGCAATATAAAGTTAAATTTCAACTTGACATTCACCAGCTCCGATAGCCGTGATCGTCTAGTGGTTAGGACCCTACGTTGTGGCCGTAGTAACCCAGGTTCGAATCCTGGTCACGGCAGTGTGCAGCACTGTCATGGCGGAGTGATCTTTTTGAAATTTATTTGTTATTCTTAGAAGATTATTGCATATTAAGTATGAATTGGTTAATAAAGGTAGATTATTGAATGTTGATGATGTCAAGAAGTAATTTTTACGACATCTTCGGGAACGATAGCGTGGTAAACCCTTACTCATAAACGCCTCTTAAATTTAATCACAGTTTAGCGAGATTGTTATTAGTAAAACCAAGCATATATAACTAAATTGTAAGAATTTAAGCTTATCAATTGACTAAAATTTAAGAGACGTTTATGAGTTAGGGGGCAACTAATTTAGTCAAACCTAGCTTACGGACTAGTCTTCCAGCACACTCACTATAAAATTTCAAATGTACCGTGTCTTTAATACAAAGAAAAATAGAACAATTTAAAGTTGTAGCTAACTACTATAACTACTATTCGTAGCAGTTCATCTGCTACGAAAAACTGCTATAACAACTTTATCATTGGCAAACGGCAATATGTTGGCAAATTGTTTACGCAGCAAACTAGTAGGAGAAACAGGCCTAGAATAGATCCCTGGTGTACTTACTTCTATAGTAGGAAAAAGTCCAGAAGATCTTAAACCAATTTATATCTGGGTACTTATTTAAGCCATGTCTTAACTAAACTGATTTCTATCATAAACTCCCTTACTCATAAACGCCTCATGAATTTTAGTCAATTAATTAGCTTAAATTCTTACGGTTTCGTTTGGTATAAGGTTGGTTTTGCTAATAAAAATACGCTAAACAGTGACTAAATTAAAGAGGTGTTTATGAGTAAGGGGCATCAGTGTAACGTATTATCCACATGGTATTGAAAAGACAGCTAAAGGAGTATTTCGTAGTCAAAACATTCACTTTCCATTCCTTCTTTCTTTGTGGCAATACCTACCTCTCACGGGTCAAGAAGATGTAGTAATATTTTGTATTCGTAGTTCATCACCACACGAACAAAGTTGTACAAAAGTATAGTCAGTAAGTCAAAGTAGGTCAAACTAAAAGTTTCTACAAAAGCAAAGAAGTATTAAGCCTCTATAGTTCCGACGAACTAAGTGAAGCGCTGCAATAAGAGCCATCTGATTTCAGCTGAAAGCAGCATAGCAATACATTATTTCCTCCGTGTGGTGACGGAGTAAGAATACAATATGTCACCACCCCATCTCATCCCATGGGTGTCGTAAAAACCGACTAAGGGACTATCCGTGAATATTATCTTTAAGAAGGAAAACTTGAAATTAAACCCTATATTAGACGGATTAGCCGTCTGGCCAGCGTGGTATTAGTAGGCCAAGTTATGAATACTTTATTTCATGGTTTACAGGAGTTTCTCGGTGGCAAGACGGTCAGGGTATATGACTGCGGTGCAATACGTCGCGGAATCAAACCCGTCGTTGTGCGATCCACAATTTATTGTTCTGAGCCTGGTTTTGTAAAAAAGGAAGATGTAAAGAACAGCCTAATGGCGCTGGTTTTTGCTGCAGTGTTAGCGAGAGTACTCCTTTCATTTCTTCCTTTACTCTTTAAAAACTCTTTCAAGGATTACTGGTTCATTTTTCTACTAGTATACTAAGTTGTCGATACAAAATTCTCAGAGGTCAAGGTTACAAACGTTTGTTAAATAATTAAAGATTTCATAAATTCGTCTCTTGCGCCACAGTGACTAAAGACAAGTGAAAGTGCTCCAGTTAAAGTACAATATAATGTTAAATTTGAAGTAAACATTCACCAGCTCCGATAGCCGTGATCGTCTAGTGGTTAGGACCCTACGTTGTGGCCGTAGTAACCCAGGTTCGAATTCTGGTCACGGCAGTGTAAACACTGTCATGGCGGAGTTATCTTTTTGTATTTTTTAAATAAAATGAGTTTAACTATACTTAATTTATACAGTACAGTTGAATTAACTCAATTCGTAGTGAACTTCTAAAATGATTAAATAATTATAATAAAGCCTCAGGGCATTAGGGATTTATCAACTTAGCCGCAGTACAATTTATTTTGTGCCGGTGGATCGTGTACTTGAAGGTGTAAAATGTCATAACCCCGGGGTGTTATGATCGAATGGACTTTTATACAGCGGTAGGTCTCTTTTGAAAGAGACCATCTAGGTAACTCTGAGTTTTCTGGTGTATCAAGAAAGCATAGCAGGAATGGTCGGTACCACAGTTTACGTGACATACTCATATCTTTGCGAGGTTATGCTGCAAATCTTGGCTTCAGTCACAGTTGTGGAATAAGTTCCACAGTGGAATAGTGTATAACAGAGATCGTATTCGCAACCTACGTGGTAGTCAGACATACTGATCTGCCGTTAACATAATAAAATCAAATCAATCAGCAGTTTTATTTTAACCTAAAACAATATTATTATTCTCGCGCCAATATTTATGTTTGGTCTTTTATTAAACAATTCTGTGTTTGTTACTCAGTTCCAAATTTGAATAAAGCATTTATGTAGTTCAAAATCCGAGAGTCAAATATACGTTCTATTTTTGAATGAAAATAATAGTATTTTGTCTCTAATTGATTACCATAAATGAAGGACATAAATATTAAGCTCTTAAAAAACTGTCTCGTTAGCGCAGCCGAAGAGCAAGCGAAGGCTGCTATTGACGAGGGCGCGGGTTCGAATCCCGAATTAGTAACGATAACAATTTGTGGATCGCAATGTTTCAGCGCAGGATTTGAACCTAACGACAATAGCTACCACTACCACTGCGCCATCGAGTATCAATACCTATCTACTCAACAACTCTTGCGCCACCGCACAGAGGGGTATTTGACCCTAAAAGGCGGGCAAAAATATTTTATACGCTTAAGGGCTGCGTAATGATGTTTTATTTTAGTTTTAGCTTGGGTGATGTAAAATAAAAGCTTTTGTGATAAATACGAACATTTATTTGTCATCTTCTTTAAAAAAGGGAGATTTTTTTATTTATCCTCTTCCTCATGCCTGTCTGGACAGGGTCAGATGTCAACAGGGGCCTGTTTAAAACATCTGCGGTACAGGACACCCGGGCAAACTTCCTGGGGTAGTTGAGGCGGAAAACTCGAATATTTTTGTTTCTAGCCTCTGCCTTCTTCGGACAGTTGTCCAATGGGAAGAATTGCTACCTTTACTACTAAAAATGTATGTATGGTTGGCGACATGGGATAAAGTCTGTACAAGGAAACGCAGCATAACTAACTAACAACTAAAAAACAGCTAAGTATGACTTAGCTGTTTTTTAGTTATCATATGCTTCAAACATATTGAACACACAAAAACATTTGACGACCTCGGTGGCGCGACGGTAGCGCAAGCGGCTGCCGTGCAAGAGGTTGTGGGTTCGATCCCCACGCAGGACAATAATTTGTGAGATCCACAAATTATTGTCCTGGTCTGGGTGTTCTTTGTGTCCGTTAATTGATGTTTGTAAAAGGTCCCCGCGACACAGGGCATGATCCCTAGTGCGGGAGTTGTCTTTATTAAAAACAAAAAAACAAAAAAAAGAAACATCTTGTTTATTTTAAAACCATAGCACAGTGTATCCCTTTAATTCAGTAGATTAAATGTACTTACGTCTTAATTAAACCCGGTAATTACCGCTGATATTTGAAATTTTCAAGAAAGTGTCCTCTGATGTTGCCGTCATTGGTATTGCCAAAATTGGCTTTTGGTATGTCCATTAAAAGACCGAGTTGCTTCCGGAACTAATCCTGGATTTCTTTTTTATACTGTCCACTGCTTGCTTTTCCTTGGCAGTAAGGCAAACGTTCCATTTTTACTACGGGCAATCTATAGGCCACATGTAGTTAGATAACCAGATGGGCAGATGCTCTGATATACCGCTTTTAAGCAACTCGGCATTGTTTTCCTGGAATCTCGGCTTTGTATTGCGTGCAGCTAACCATCTTTGTTTAAATTTATGTCGTAGATTGACAATTTTTGTATTGCAATAGCAATATTTTGGTCATTTTAGGCATTTTGATAGAGTAGTTCCAGGTTCATAAATTGCATCATTTCATTAAAAGTCGACATGTTTGAGCTTTCTACTACACCAAATAAACCATTTTGAGACAAAAATCTCATTCCAGAAGTGCTATTAACAAAAATAGAGTATAAATAAGAATAACATTATTTACCGAGAATCAAAGGTTCCTACGAAAAAAATTCACCAAAAATAGGGGGGTGCATTCGGGTGGCTGTTTTTTGCTTTATTAGATGCTATAAGGTCTACGCTATGACAAACAATAGCAATTTTGACATAGAAATTATCAGAAATATATCAAAAACCCCTTTCATCTTCCAAAATGTGTTTTTTTATAGTAGTTTCTAGGTGCTTACTGTCCAAGCCTATAAATAGAGAAAGAGTTAAAAACGGTTGTTAAAATTAAGAGCCAAATAAAGTACATACCTGGTTGTGCACAATACATAGTGAAAACCAATTCAAAATCGTTCAATTACAAGAATAACAGTATTTTAAAGCCGCGAACTTTAAGCGCATCGAACAATCCTACAAACACTGTTAGGGAAGGGTAACTTCCGAGTGAGATTACAGCGCGCTGGAATGCGTTAGGGCCTTGCGTTTTTCGCTATTGTATGAAGCGGTTATACTAGTTTTTAAAAACATAAGCATAAAGGGAGTCAAACTAATATAAAAAAAAATCGATTTCGCCCGGCTTTTAGGGTCAAATACCCTCTGTGCACCGTGACTAAAGACAAGTAGTGAAAGTGCTCCAGTTAAAGTACAATATAATGTTATATTTGAAGTAAACATTCACCAGCTCCGATAGCCGTGATCGTCTAGTGGTTAGGACCCTACGTTGTGGCCGTAGTAACCCAGGTTCGAATCCTGGTCACGGCAGTGTAATACACTGTCATGGCGGAGTGATCTTTTTGTCAATTTTATAATCTACCGTAAGTAATTATGTAAAATATCTTCTAATCAGACTACAAATGTTTAATTGCATGGAGAGGCCATTTCAAATGGTTAGAGGAAATTAATCGAGGAACGTAGTGGTCTGATTGGCATGCCGAGCGCCCTAATTTATTTCCAGTCTTGTTTAAATCGTTAATCAGTACGTTTCATAGTGAATATGGGTTGTTGTCGCCTACAATGTCGACTATTGTAGAATGGTTACCTTATAGTAACCATACATATTTGGTTCCAACATAACTTTACTTCAAGCTTTAGCCCGCGATTTTTTCAGCATGAAAGCAGCCTTCGAGATGTTAGATTAATCACCTTACTTATGCAGTATTGGGCTTGCAAGAGCTTACCCCCTTACTCATAAACGCCTCTTAAATTTAATCACTGTTTAGCGAGATTGTTATTAGTAAAACCAACCTTATACTAAACAAAAACGCAAGAATTTAAGTCAATTAATTGACTAATATTTAAGAGGCGTTTATGAGTGGGTTAATGATTAGCCAAATGAATAAGTTTTATTTCAAGTTTTTCTTCTTTGGATATCGGATCTAACATCACACATCATCACAGAGATCTACAAAATAAGTTAAAGGATACACTTGACATAACACCAACTTTACCAATCTATCTGGTCATCACTGCAAGAGAACTATTCTTGCAGAGGGCCAATTGGATGTTATCATCATCATCATAAAAGCCCATTAATGTCCCACTGCAGGGACGGGCCTCAACCCGTGGCGGAGGGATACTTGGCCTACTAATACCACGCTGGCTAGACGGATTGGTATAGGGTTTAATTTCAAGTTTTCCTTCCTTCTATGTAAATGTAATATTCACAGATAGTCCCTTAGTCGGTTTCTACGACACCCATGGGATAAGATGGGGTGGTGACATACTGTATTCTTACTCCGTCACCACTCGGATAATTGATAATTGGATGTTATGATGAAAAGATTTTGTTTTGAATATATTCTGTTACGACTGGTCCCCTATGTTGATCTTAAGTCAAACAAATATTTGAACAGAACCACTGTTTATTTAATTACGAATTCTCCGCTCCAAATGTTTTGTGGTGAAAAAGCATACGATTTTATGGAAATGTCTTTCTATTTATGTTTCAATTTATCATATTTTATTTTTTTGGGACACAAAATAGTTAGTATGACTCGCTTAATGAATGTGGACGAGGCCCAAGCTGTTTGCCAGGATCGTGACAAGTGGCGTTCTGTCGTCTCTGCCTACCCCGGACGGGATAAGGCGTGAGTTTATGTGTGTATGTATGTAAAACAGTTAGTCGTTATGATAAATTATAAAACAACGTTCATCATCTTAGGCAAAAGTTCCTGTAACATAGGCCTCCTTAAAACGCCTCCCTCTTGCTTTGCCATGTGTTTTCCTGATTGTCTTTCTACCTAACCAAACCAAACAATAATAACTCAGTAAATAGCTAATAAGATTCCAAAAAGATAACTCCACCATGACAGTGTAAACACTGCCGTGACCAGGATTCGAACCTGGGTTACTACGGCCACAACGTAGGGTCCTAACCACTAGACGATCACGGCTATCAGAGCTGGTGAATAAATAGCCAAAATACTCGATCTTATTGCGACGCAAAGCAGTACTTTCTCTTTAACGATTTATTTTATTGAGTTTATTTATTGAAATTGTAGATGGCGTTGAATGTTTCCAAGCACAGCATTAAGTTATGTTACTTACACATTTACAACACCATCTAGTTTTATACTTAGCTGAACTTTTACTATAGGTACTAGAATACGGATATACTTTTCAGGGAATGAACTGGGACCGCCAATGCCCCAGAGCTTTTTATCTGACAAAAGATCGCGTAAGATATGCTGATCTGACTGCCAACCTTTAATAATTGGAAAGCACCCGAAAAAGAAAAAGTGTATGTCTCAAGAGACTACAATTTTTACTGGAATTATAGATCATGTGTGTTATAATTTTGCATTAAATAGTATTTGTTCTGTGTAGTTTCTGCCTATCCCCTAGCGGAACAAGAAGTGAGCTTATTTTTCTATATAATAAAAATAAGTGACAAGTGAACCTTAATTTGACACCAAAAAGAAAGAAGTTACAACAAAAAATATCAGTTTTTTACTTCAGTAAAAATAAAACAAAAATATTTTTCATTAGTAGCTTTACCCATACCCAATTCGTAGATAAAGTATTTACCATATATTCTGAAATTTCACATGCACTATTGAGGTCACATGGGAGTTCACACAAACAGCACTGAGGTACACTAAAATAACGTAATCCATCAGGCGTGCAGTCTAGCCATTAAAAATGGGTTAGTTAAATAGATATAGTTGTTACTAGAAGTGATTCTAATGTCGAAAATAACAATAAACAAAATAAATTTTAAGCTCGAAGCAAAACAGAACCTGTTTTGTCTGAGTATTCCCCTCGTCTAAGATAATCCGGGGAAGAAAAGTGAGTGACATGAAAGAAATAAAATAGAGAAACTTTAAGATCTGTGATAGAGTGATTTACGTATAAAGAAAATTGAACATAAAACGAACTCGTCTAACCAGCGTGGTACGTGCAGGCTAAGTTTCCCTTCACTGATACTTATTCCACCAGTTGGAACATTTAAGGTCTGATAATATGATTATTCCGTGTGGTGACGGAGTAAGAATACAATATGTCACCACCCCATCTCATCCCATGGGTGTCGTAGAAACCGACTAAGGGACTATCTGTGAATATTACATTTACATAGAAGGAAGGAAAACTTGAAATTAAACCCTATACCAATCCGTCTAGCCGTCACGGGTTGAGGCCCGTCCCTGCAGTGGGACATTAATGGGCTTTTATCGTAAAAACCGACTAAGGGACTATCATCTTAACGAAATAAAAAAACCGGAAAACATGAAATTAAACCCTGTACCAATCCGTCTGGCCAGCGTGGTAAAAACGAGGGGTATCGTCACGGGAGTAGGGCCGTCCCTGCAGTGGGACTTAAATGGGCTGTTATGATGATGATGATGGAAAGACTTATGCAATTAGTCACTTCCAGAGACGTAGTTAAATTTACAATTCTTTGTGAACTCACCCAGTATTAGTTAGTGCACTTTTACGATTAGATTTTATGGCTTCCAATAACTGGCAGGGCAGGGAAATAAGCAGCATAGATAGTGATTTTACCGTTATATACCTGTGTACATACGTATTCATAGTTATATAATGGATGGTAATAAATTAAAATATAAAATCAATATTTAATTTTAAATAAATAAATATTCACGGACATCTCAACACAGCTTCATCTGTTCCCAAAGTAAGCTAGGCTTAACCTGCTTGTGTTATGGGTAACAAAACAACGGATATTAATATTTATATACTTTTCTTTTGTAAATACGTACACATTTTACATATATACACTCAGACCAATGGAAACAATCATGTTCATGCACACAAAGATTTGCATTGAGCGGGAATCGAACCCGAGACCTCTGCGTAGCAGCCATGTAATATTGATTATATTACACGCCACAGAGGTTGTCAAATACACAGTACCATTTATAATAAGGTTTGCCAATTTTTTGGCTGCTATGCACGAGTTCGTTGGATTCAGTTTGTGAAGTCTCCGCGAAACAAGGCATTTTTACTAGTGTGGAAGTTGTTAATGTAATAAAAAAATCATTCACCATACCAGCCCATTAATGTCCACTGCAGGAACGGACCTCCACCCGTAATGGAGGGATCCTTGGCCTACAAATACCACGCTGGTCAGACGGATTGGTATTGGGTTTAATTTCATGTTTTCCTTCGTAAAGAAAATTAATATTCACGGATAGTCCCTTTCGACACCCTTGGGATGAGATGGGGTGGTGACATATTGTATTCTAACTCCGTCACCACACGGGAAAAAATCATTATCATAATCATATTGTTTTACTATCTAAAATAATTAAATTCAAATTCTAAGTTAGATAATACGTAGTTTATGACAGCAAAACCTTATTGAATTGCCAACACGTAGACACAGAGATTACAAGGCTGGGTACAAGATTACGTACACCGCAAGATAGGCCTAATCAGTAATCACGTGACGTGCCATATTTTCTCGTGAGGTTTTATCAAAAGAGGTGAAAACACACATTATTTTACTTGTAACTAGGTCAACGGTTGAGGAGCAAATTTTATGCCTTGTTTATGTTCTTGTAGGATCAAGGAGGATGCATGCTTATAAATGTTTGGTTCAACCAAGAATTGGATGTCAGGTATTTCGTCGAATTTGGTAGTAAATATTTTAGTATTTTGCTACCTTTTTTGTGATATCGTGTATCGTGTCTAGAAAGTTTGTTTCGTTATATATTCAGTGAATCCTATACCTGGACAATGAAACGTGTTTTCGTTTTGAAGAATAGTTGTAAAAAAGCAAAGAAGTTAAGTAATAAGTAAGATAATATTATAACAAATATCTTTCTAGAGCTTTACACCACACAGGGAATAAGATAGCATGGTTAAGACCGTTTAAAGGGCTCACTAGCGCCACCAATTGAAAAATCATCATAATTCGCAAATAGGATAAATAATGTAAAATGTTAATAACAAAGTCTTGAGAAAAGTCATTAAAGTATTTGTATAACACACTCTCAACAATTTAAATGTTTTTCGATTAAATAAATATTGCATTATAAACAAAAACGGCCTTTTTTTCGAATGAGAAATTTAACTAATTGAAAAACATTTAAAGTGTTTCTTTAGTGAGCCACGTAAAGGCCCTTAAAACAAAACCAAGATGCATAGTCTGTAGTTACATCACTCATCACTCGGGAATCAATGCATCTAATAACCTTTAACATTAATTTTCTATTATTTTATGTTATAACGTAGAAAGTTGAGAAACTAATTAACCTTCAGATTTTTAATTAAGAACTAGAAGTAATAAAACTATTGAAGGAAATCAAAGATCCGGAGATTGAAACAAGGATCAAGTAACACGACTTTCATTACGTCGCACTTTGATTTGTTTTATAAATAAAATGTCAGATCTTTTAATATTGGTTTTTAAGGAAAATTAGATTTGTTTTTGGCGTTTTGAGGTACCAGAGATAACTTAACACCTGGTAAAATGGAAATACTTATTTATATCACGCAATAAGTATTTTCACCTTGTTTTATTTTTTGGTTTGGCTTTTTATTACTTAAATGAGCAGGCCAATTCTCGAAACATAGTATTTAATTTAACTTAATTTTTAATATTTTTAAATTTTATTTTTAATTAATCCAAAGTGGTATCTTGTCCGGTAAAGAAAAAGTTAAAATTAAGTTAAATGGCAAAAAAGAGTTAAATAACAGAGTTGCCAGTTTACGGTTTACAATTTAAAAGATTGGAAATTTTAATAGATTTTCTAACACTCCATATATAGAAATAAAACATTAATATATAAATCAACTACAGGAAATTATCTTCGGTAAATTAAAATATTATAAGTAAACTTCTATTCTAAGAAAAAAATATATGAAAATCAGGGTCTTTGAATGTAATAATGCGATATCCCTAACTTGTTTGTCTCCCGCTCGTTACGCTTCCCTCGCGGCTCCTAAAATAAACGCAAAGGTTTTGACGCTTCATAATGACAAAAATACTCATTTTAGCGCGAAAATTACAAGATTTTAAAAAGATTTTAAATTATAAATACAAGAATACCTATTGTGTCGGAAAATTTCACTGGACGCCATGACGAGAGGTTGAGCTGTCATTTATATATTTTTTACAAATTGATTTTTCGAAGATTTTGTGATGCAGAAGAGATGCAGTTTTGTTTTGCAAGTTCGTCGTCAGTAAATTAATATGAATAAATATGCAAGTGATTGGTGAATAGCTGGTGGCATTGTGGTCCGGGTGTTCCTGTCTCCGTTGTACGCGTTCCCGTGAAGTTCTCAAGAAAGACAATGAAAAGTGAAGCATCGACTTTTTAATGTTGTTTTTTATATGTTACTTTTATACATACTTACTTTTACTTATACTGAATGTAATATCTCTCACTTGACACTGGCAATATATGTAACTATGTTCATGAGGCCATTAATAAAGAAATACAAATACAATACCTATTGTGTCACAATTTGACAACTAAAAGTTAAATTAACTTTATTTTTAACGTTTTTAAGGAACGAGAATTGACATGGAGATTAAAAAAAAAGCTAAATAACTAACGTCAAAAGATTTTTTATGCCAGTTCTATAACATCAACTTGGGAGTATTTCTTATTAAAATAAAAAAAAGAGTTTTAATTTACTTAATTATTGGTCACGAAATTACTAACTTCTGAGGTAACAAACAGTAAAAAAATTACAACCGATCTGATAACCTCTTCTTTTTGAAGTCGGTTGCTACCATAAATAATAACTTATTCCTTTATACTTTCATCATTAAGTGGGTCTTTAAGCTTTGTGTCAATGCCAAATACATTGTTATTTCCGTATAAAAATGTTCGCTCTAACACATATTTGGCACGAATCCAAATAAATAAAATAGTACTGCTATTAGCAATGAACATGGACACCAAGATAATGTCAACCAACAAAATATATAGGTATAAAACGTTTATAGTACGGTAAAAGGGAAATATAACAGTTTTGGTCTGAAAAGCTTCTAAATTGCTCATTATTGATATGCACATTAACCAGTGTTTCAGAAGTACTAGGCATTATTGTGCTAAGACATTTATTAGCCGTGATAAATTGTGAGGGGTCATCACGGTGATAAGAGTACATACTCGGTCGACCTCTATGGCGCAGTCGGTATATTACAGGGCTGGTACGCAGAGGTCTCGGGTTTGATTCCCGCTCAATGAAAATCTTTGTGTGCATGAACATGATTGTTTACATTGGTCTGAGTGTTTTCTATGTATAATATGTATGTATTTACTAAAAAAAGTACTTGCCTAAGTATGTTTATAAGATTATTATTTGAATTTTATTGACTAGGTGACATTGCATTAAAACAGAACTGAGTTTCTCATTCCTAAATAAGAAACGACATTTAATGTTTATTATTTACAATGTAATCACTTTATAATAATAATGCAACAATAAAATTATCCTAATAAATTGACATTTTTAATTCACCATGGCAACCGCATAACACAACCCGTGTTCTATGCGAATTTAAAATTAAAAAAGAAACAATATATTTTTTCTTTACATCTCCCCTCGTAGAGAAGGTAAGGCGAAGGTGGTCATTCTTGCACGGTCTTCAATGCTGGACAGGGACTGGTGTAAGTTTTGAAATGTGGAAAAAATTAGATTCTGATCTTCTATGGTCAGTGTTAATCTTGTAAATTGAGTTCGAAATTTTTTCTATAATTTTGTAAGGTCCAAGTTTCAATTCATCAAGCTTCTTCCGATTTAATTTATTTCCATTTTCTACAAAAACAGTATCACCAACTTTGAAGTCCTTATGTATTTTATTTTTATCATAAACTGTTTTGTTGTAATTGTGTGATCTTATTGTATTTTCCAGAGCGTTTTTCCTGGCCTGAATTAAATCATAATCAGTCATTTTTTGTTTTAGCTCATCAGGTAGAATTGTGACGTCTGTGCCATAAAGTAGGTACTTGGGAGCATATCCAGTAACAGTGTGCTCCGTTTCATTGTATTTTAGTATGCAGTTATGGGCTACAGTTGTCCATGCTATTTTTGTGTCATGTTCGTTTATCTTGCATCTGATTTTATTAACCAATGTCTGATTTAATCTTTCATTTAAGCCATTTGAAAAAGCCGAGTTCACTGCTGTAAAAATCATGGATATATTTTTTCCATCTAAAAAAGTCTTGAACTCATTAGAATTAATACCTGGGTATTGGTCTGATAATATTAATTCGATGTCATCACTTTCTGTACAATTTTTTATAAGTTTGATGAAATCATTTGCATTTTGAGTACTTGAGGTTAGAATATATGCATATCTAGTAAAATGGTCTACTAACAGATGTAAATATTTTTTTGTTGATCTGGAACCTCCGAAGCCTCCAATGGTATCAATAGAGCATATCTGAAAAGGTTTTGTGGCTGGGCCTAAGTGAGACATCAATCCATATTTATTTTTTCCTCTTGATTTATTCTTTAGGCATATTATACAACTTTGGCAGATGCTTTTTATGTTTTTTGTCATATTCTTTGCTGTATACAATCTGCTAATCATTCTTTGCATCTGTTTAGTTCCTAAGTGACCTAGATCTGTGTGTACACTTTTCATAAACTCTATGCTTAATTCCTCTGATATAATAATTTTTTCTGTTTTATTAACTTTTTTGTAATAAACATTGTGTTTTTTCATTAACTTGTTTTTTCTGCATTGTATATACTTATTATTAACTTGATCTGTTAGGATATCTTCTAGTGTAATTATATTAACTACTTTTAACTGCTCCTCTATATTTTCATTTGGTTCAAGTACCGGATTCCTGCTAAGGCAATCAGCTTCAATGTTGTATTTTCCTGGAGAATATTTAATTTGAAAATCATATTGTGATAAGTAGTATACTAAATCTCCTAGTTCTTCGTCTGTTCTAGATTTTATGTTCATATTTTCCAGTGGCTTATGATCTGAAAATACAGTGAATTTCCGACCAATTAATAGATGTTGCCAATATCTAACACATTCTTTAATTGCCAAGCATTCCAGATAGATAGCTTTCTTTCTCTTTTGTACTTCATTTAACTTTTTTGAAAAGTATGCTACCGGTTTTTCTTCATTGCTTTCTTGTGGCTGTTTTAGTACTGCTCCTACTCCTAGTATACTAGCATCTGTGTATATGTGAATAGGTAGGTTTGGGTCAAATATTGTCAATATTGGTTGAGTACACAATATCTGTTTCATTTTATTAAACGACTCTTGGCATGCCTGAGTCCATATAAATGTTTGTCCTTTTCTCAAAAGGTTATGCAATGGTTCCAATTCTATGGCTATATTTGGCACATACTTGTGGTAAAAATTAATTTTCCCAAGAAATTGCCTCACATTTTTTTGAGTTTTTGGCGTCGGGAAGTTTTTTATTGATACTAAGTTATCCTTCAGGGGTCTAACAGAATTATTTTGTATTACATGGCCCAAATATTTAACTGTATCTGCTGCAAATGTGCATTTAGAAAATTTTAATTTTAGGCCTTCACTTTTAATTGCTTGAAAGAGTCTTTCCAGTTGTCTAACGTGATCTGAGAAATTTTCTGAAAATATTAAAATGTCATCGATAAAACATACCGTAAAATCTCCAAGCTTGTGCTTTCTTATTATATTGCACATTATTCTCTGGAATATAGCTGGGGCTGTTTTTAAGCCAAAAGGTAAGCATGTCCATTGATAATGCCCTTCTTGTGTCACAAAAGCAGTTTTGTGTCTATCTGTGACGCGTAAAGGTATTGACCAAAACGCTGAGTTCAGGTCCAGTGTTGAGAAAAACTTACAACCTCTAGTCTTTAGTATTAGGTCTTCTATAAGAGGGAAAGGTTGTGATTGAGGTACGACTATTTTATTTAAGTCTCGAAAATCGATGCACAATCTTGATTTTTTATTTTCGTCTCTTTTATAAGCTAATGTAACTGGTGCTGCAAATGGGCTATATGATTCTTCTATAACATTTTTCTCCAATAGTTTTGCAATTTGATCTTCAATCTCCTTCTTGTCTTCTATTGTACAACGATATGGTCTCTTGAAACAATATTTTTCTATTAAAAGATCAATATGTGCCTCATAATCAGTTACCTTTCCTATATCATATTTGTCCTTTGCAAACACAGATTCATTTTTAGCAATTAGTTCATCAATCATTGCCTGTTTTTGGTAATCTAGATGATTAATACAAATTTTGAAGTTTTCTTTATTCATAAGATGTATGTCTTCATTAAAGTTTATTAAATTATCAGATGTTACCTCCTTAGCAATAATATCTGCTTTGTTTGTTTCCTTTGAAACTATTTCATTTTTTTGTGAAGGTAAATTCTGTGTAATCTTTAAGTTTTCGTTTTGAACTAGGTAAAATTCTTTTATACAATCAAGTCCTACTAAGAAATCATAATCGAAATTTTCCTCATCTATTACGAAAACATTCATTTTTTTTTCCATATCAAATATGGTTATATCAAGAGTTATAATGCCATTTGCTTTTTTAACGCCATTAATCGTTTTTAACTTAGTATCTTTGGAATGACTAGCATTCTTATTATTAATTTTTAACAATTTTGAGTTTATTAAGGAAACATTAGACCCGGAGTCATAGATCCCAGAAACTTCAAATTTTTTGTTAAGTACTAATTTTATTTTGATCAATGGCGGCACTATTAGTTTTTTTGATTTTCACACTGCAATTCACATTCTAATTCTGAATTGTTGACAAGTTTTATTTGCTTTTTCTCTTTTTCAGTATTCAAATTAGTATTAAACCAGCAGGAATCTTCAGAATGATAGCGTACACCTTTTCTTAATCTGTCACAAATACCACATTTTTCTCTAACTGGCTTGGTATCTTCTTTCTTTTTATTAAATTTTCTTTTTGTAACTAAATGCTCAACTCTTCCGAGCTCACCAAATAAATCTTTTGTATGTATTATTTCTTCTTTGTTAATTCTATCTGTTACAAAATCTGGTAATCCAGCAGCAATTATATCAATAAGTGTTCCTTCATCTATTGTTTTTCTTACTTCGAGTAAAAGTTTTTCTTTCTTTATTGCATATTCTAACAAAGATCCTGATTGGTACTTATAAGATAAAGCATACTTGCTAGCAGTCCAACCTTTATTAACATAGGTTTGTAAAAAGCTTGATTTCCATTCGGACCATTCAGAATTTAAACTAAATTTGATCATCATGGAGGTATACCAATCAGAACATGATTTTTCAAGAAATAATCTCAAGATTTCAATCTTTTCTTCTTCTTTTACTAAATCAAATCTTGCACATTCTTTTTCAAATATTTCCATCCACTGATATGCACTTGAACTCTTTCCATCAAATTTTTCAACTACAAACTTTTCAGCTAACTTTTTAATACTTTGCTTTTCTTTGCTTTGTTGATTTTCTACTAATTTTTCTAAAATTTTGACCATACTATCTTTTGAATGCTTACCAATAGCTGATGGTTCTTGGGTGATTTCTTCCAAAATTTGGCCCTGAAAGATCATGTTGCCATCCTCATCAACATAGGTTTTCAATATAGCCTCTGTTGTTGCAATCCAAACACTTCTAAATTGATATCTTTTTTTCAGTGTATTTTTCACAGTAAAGAAAGTCTTTGTGGTTTGGATATCTTTGTGGAATGTTATTGGTTGATATTCTTCTGGTATTAGAAAAACTTTATCATCTTTCGTGGCAATTGCAGTTACGGCGAAATAGTTTGACTTACCGTCTGCTGTTGGTTTTATTTCAATTGTAAATTTTAACTTTTCCATTTTATGACAATAAGTGTCGTTTTATAAGATTATTATTTGAATTTTATTGACTAGGTGACATTGCATTAAAACAGAACTGAGTTTCTCATTCCTAAATAAGAAACGACATTTAATGTTTATTATTTACAATGTAATCACTTTATAATAATAATGCAACAATAAAATTATCCTAATAAATTGACATTTTTAATTCACCATGGCAACCGCATAACACAACCCGTGTTCTATGCGAATTTAAAATTAAAAAAGAAACAATATATTTTTTCTTTACATGTTTATCCGTTGTCTAGTAACCATAGTACTAGCTTTGCTTAGTTTGGGTCTAAGTGGCGATGTGTGAATGTGTGAGTATTATACTCTTCCATAACCGTGAGTCGTAAGAGGTTATCGAGGGTCTATAGACCATCTTTTATCTTTTGAGACTGGACCACTAACGAACTCGACCAAAAGGTCCGCCATCTTGTAGCAAACGTTTGAATATTGGGCAATTCCGAAACAATAATTTGGCACTGTCTACTCCGCGACCTCAATTAGTGGTCAGTCGAGTCGCGGAGGTTGCTACTTATTTAGTTTTTAATCGGTACAGCGCCAGCGATCCTATCTGGGTCGGGTAGAGACTATGACACACCTGCCCGTCGGGAATCCAAGTCAAAGGATGGCTTTAAAGTAAGGTTTCCCACACAAAAAAATAAAATAAAAAAAGGTTTGTCGAACAAGGAAGTAATCACGGTTACCTACTATCAAATATATCAAACTTAAACCTCAAATACGCCAATTCATTGAAGAAAACTTTAAGATCATTTAGAACCTCTGTGTTTTACGTCCGACCCTTCAATGGCTGAAACACGTAATTCTCAATCGTTTCTAACTCAATTTAAGTGCGGAATAGTTTACGACTTTACGTAACGATAGAGATAATAGTTAGGAACATTTTTTCTCTGCGGGATAAGCAGTATTAAAGTTCCATTAACCTCTCTGTTCCTTTTAATGTATAATACTTTAAGTAATAAAGGATTATTTCACGGTTGGTGACTACTGATTAATAAATTTAACAAAAAAACAAACAAAACTACTTTATTTACCTATGTACAGTCTTCATCATCATAACAGCCGATTAATGTCCCATTGCAGAGACGGGCCTCCTCCCATGACGGAGCGATACTTGGCCTACTAATACTACGCTGGCCATACGGATTGGTATAGGGTTTAATTTCAAATTTTCTTTTTTTTTATTTCGTAAAGATAATATTCACGGATAGTCCCTTTGTCGGTTATTACGACACTCATGGGATAAGATGGGGTGGTGACATATTGTATTCTTACTCCGTCACCACACGGAGAACAGTCTCCATAAACACATACAACTTAAATCATAAGAGATTAAGTCATTTCGGTGAGGTCTTGTTTTAGATGGGTGTGGTATTTCATTACATATTTTCTTCCTTCAAGCATGTTGAAAGTCGGTCCCGGTTGGTAAATTAGTGTAAGCAGAATAGGTGAATGAATGAAGCCGTCCTAGATTTTTTTTTGATTGGAATGGTTTAGTTCCAAGTTGATCTTTTGAATTGAATATGAAAATTGTTCAAAAACGGAGTTTACATTTTATTTAAAAAATATGGAAATTCTGCGAATCATCGATGAAAGCGATATCGCGATATTAAAATCGGTATCAACTTTCTGGAATTTGATTTTTCATCAAAAAATAATATCTTATTTTTTTTTATTGCTAATTGTATTTGTTTCAGTCATAAATGTAAATCTAATTGGCGCTTAAAAAGGTTATGGCTAAAAATAAGTACATTTTAGTGTTGTGTTCGTGTGGTGACAGATTAACCCCCGGTTTCTGAATGACTGATCAAGTCAAAATCAACTAATTAAGTGTCAAAACTATAATTTTCAGGAACTAAAATGACAGTTTTGACACTTGATTAGTTGATTTTGACTTGGCCAGGCATTCAGAAACCGGGGGTAAGAATACAGAATGTCAGCTTCTTAATTAACTAGAATAGATTATTAACTACAAAATGTGGCACAATAAATACGAATTAAGTTTAACATTACAAGCCTATTATTTTTTTAAATAAATTCTCTTAAAATGTCAAAAGTATTTGCTCCGCCATGACAGTGTTTACACTGCCGTGACCAGGATTCGAACCTGGGTTACTACGGCCACAACGTAGGGTCCTAACCACTAGACGATCACGGCTATCGGAGCTGGTGAATGTTTACTTCAAATTTAACATTATATTGTACTTAAACTGGAGCACTTTCACTTGTCTTTAGTCACGGTGGCGCAAGAGTTGAACAAAAAACTCGTTTGTGCAACAACAGTATTTTGTAAGTATTATAAAGTGCTACTTACTTATTAGTTTGATTGTGGTTTGATTACATTGTAACTGCTTTGGTGGCAAAGCGGTCGTGTTTGCGGCTACAGTGTGTGAGGTCGTGGGTTCGAATCCCACGTAAGAGCATTATTTCTGTGATTCGCAAATTATCGTCGCGAACCTGGAAATCAAAGGCCTAAAAAATGTTTCCCCTTTAAAAAATATTTCCCTTATTTTTTTCTAAGACAGATGTTTCTATATCAAAGTGTATTGCTAAGCCCAAAGCCCGATTTACACATCGACAAGAACAGTAGCGAGTTAAGTAGTAAGTTGTTGAATAAGTTGATTTAAATACACTTCTCATCAAAAAAATCGAAACAGTTGCAAGTTTGTGTTTTATAAGGATTATCTGAAAAATGTGTATATTTAGGAATATGTGTTATATATCATTTAATAGGGAATTTAATGAGGTTTTCAAATAATGATGTAAATGTTCTAAATTTAAATTAAATTTTCATAGATTTCGTATTTTATTTAACAAGTCGTTTTTACCATGTACGTAGTTTGACGGAAATTGATAAAATTAGGCAAGTAAATAAGAAAAGAAAGCTAGAAAACGTTTATTTAATAACCCGTATCGCACACCCAGAGTTCCTCGCTCCTCTTATTACTGCGTCCATGCGATTTTTGATGAGAAGTGTAGATCTCCATCCTATTTTTTGGCGAGTTAGGTACGAAATAGCCCCGCCCCCTCTCTCACGTCTCGCCAACTTAACTTGCCAAAAAAATAGGATGGAGATCTATTTAAATCAACAACTTACTACTTAACTCGCTACTGTACTTGTCGATGTGTAAATCGGACTTAAAGGTTATTAATTTAGTAACTTTATCAAATAATGTTCGATACGAATTTCCCAATAACCTAAAACAATCTGACCCATCACGTTCCGTAACTCTATTTAGTACACACAATGTTATCTCAACAGCCATTCTGTTAAACAACCTGGAGAACTTTCAATTATCCGTGAAAATTGGAGATCGGAACACCTTACACCACATTCCTAAATATTTACCAACCTCTACCTAAAATGTTCTCGTGATTACAGTCCCTATTCCGTTGGCGTAAAGATGATAATATATTGTCAAGTTTTCGTCAAGTCTGGGGGATTATTGAGTGAAGTGTACACGTGAGTACGGCACATGCGAATAGAGTAGACGAAAAGATTTATGGAGTTATCTTAATAAATATAAAATAAATCGTTTGGAAATATTCTAGTCTAA
The DNA here is from genome assembly GCA_905475405.1 of Schrankia costaestrigalis. NCBI lineage: Eukaryota > Metazoa > Arthropoda > Insecta > Lepidoptera > Erebidae > Schrankia > Schrankia costaestrigalis. Next base: position 2,550,519 of record FR997827.1, read on the forward strand.
TATTTGTCTAATCAAATACAACTTACATAAGTTAGAAATAATATCAATGATAATATTAGTATCTAGTCTTGGCATAAATATTGTAATAGGGAAAAAGCTTTTCTATTTTCATATGAATAAAACATTTGTATCTGTAATGTGTGTTAGTAAATAACTGAGTTTATATATTACTAGCAGACCCGTGCCATAAAAAACGCGGCATAACCCAACAAGCAAAGTAGCGATAACAGGGTCTAAATTTAAAGCTCTAAGTTATATAGTAGCTATGTAAGATATAAAATAATACTTTTGAATGATAGTACGGATATAAGAGAGCTTGCTTAAGCACCAGTGATAGTAAGGTGATATAAAAGATATAGAAAAATTACGCTTCAGCTTAAAGTTGTAATAAGGTGCTATAAGCTAGAACTTTACAGTTTTATTGCAGCTTTAAATCGATTTTAACATTAAAAGCTCTTTTGGAGTGACTACTATCACTTGCTGATTTAAATGCTCTATTTAGGTGCTATGTATACCTTTAAGTGCTAAACATCACTTTTGATGTTAAAGTGGCTATAAGAAAACCCTCGAGCCGTTTAAGGATTATAATAATCAATCTTATAACTCTTAATAGTGCAGTGATAATGTAGTGTTATATTGGTGTATTAGCGCTTGGGGTGCTAGGGAAGCTTGAAGCTTTATAGCCCTCTAAGAGTGCTAGTGTGAACGTTATTCAGTCTTAAAGCGATATGTGAAATATAAAACCCTTCTATATCACCTTAACCTGTTTAACGAGGTTATTTATATTAATGAGCTTTAAAAGTCTACATTAGTGTTAATAATCACTTAAAATGTTAAAAAATTCCGTTATATCGCTTATGTGGTAAATTTTAACGTCCATTTTGTATATTAGAGGAGGGTTCCGCCCATCAAAATATTGGAAATAAAGAATTTATGAAGATATATTAAGAGATTTGGAAATACATATATTACCATCTGGCCCTCGGACTATTTTGAAAACACCGAAAAATAAATCTGTTAAAACGATGGATGGTGGGGATTATTGGCATCATGGGGTCACAAACAGTGTGACTAAAATACTGGCTAGTTGGGACAAACTCCCTGATAAAATTGAATTAAATATAAATTTGGATGGTTTACCTATTTACAAAAGTGCCAAGAAAGAGTTTTAGCTAATTTTAAATATAACATTAGTCCATTTATAATAGGAATTTATTACGGAACAGGGAAGCCCAAGAATCTAGAGTTCTTTTTGAATGATTTTGTTAGTGAAATGGGGGTATTACTGGAGCAAGGGGTTTTTGATTAGACGGGAAAACTGTTCCAATTAAAATACGGTGCTTTATTTGTGATTCAGCTACCAAGATATTTCATATTTTATACCCTTGATACATACGATATGAAAATAAATAAAATACAGTTTTAATCAATACCTTGTATTTATTTATACCTATTAGATAGGATCTAAGTTGCAACAATAGAAAGACATTAGAAACTAAAATACAAAACAATAGTCATTCTCCTACATAACATAATGCTGAATTTATATTCTTCACATAATTTTAACTACTTTGATAGCACATATTTATCTGACGCTGACTGTATTAACAGAAATTATATAAATCAATCAATATAAACTTCGCCAAAATTACTTAACAAATTGTACATACGAAATGCAGCATAAATGCTCGGCAATCAGTCAGCAGAATAAAATGTTACCCTTATGTATTTTTTTTCTTTATTTATTAATATGTACTCTATTCTAATTTGTATATTTATATAAATATTTATACCTTCTTCTAATATCTATATGTGTAGGTTTATATTATTAAAATAATAATAATACTTTTAAAGCTTGTTGTTCCACCTTTCATTGCATTACTCTGTCTCTGCATCATCCTAAGGTTGACTGGTAGAAAATGCCTTTGGCATTAAGTCCGCCTTTGTGCATGATATTGTACATTAAGTTTTAAATAAATAAATAAATGTGTAAAAATAATCGCTCCTATTTGGCAAAGGTTAAATAAAAAGATTTTTGTACTTCACAAAACTACTGTGCTTCTTAATTAATAATGTACTAAGTAACAGAAAATAAATCAGTCAGTATGTTTTCGTTTACATTACTAAAATTGCACATAAATATAATACAAATCAAAAATAATATGTGATCGCTCTTATTTGGCAAAGGAGTACCTAAAAATAAGATACTAAGGAAGGTCCAAAGGTTTTAGTGCAGTGTTTTTTGGACGGACGCTGGTTTCCTCTTCAGTATCATTTTGTGTAAGCATAATAGTTATTTCTTTTTCTGCCGCCTCGTACTGAAAAAGATACAATAAACTAGATTAAAATCTTTTATGTTTTCATATTAGTGGTTTACGTATCTTACCAAGGAACCCAAATGTCTCAAATATCATATAAAATCCTTTCAACGATATGACTTAAGGTTCCAATCGACGTAGTTGTTCAAACAGAAGAGCTAATAAGTAATTTTATAGCACCGTTTTAAACTTATGAGTTCTAAAAAAGATATAATTATCACTATTGCCGCTAGCCTTGCATTTAAATTGATAACTCCATTTTTTTATCCTAAAAATCTTGATATACGAGTATCTTTTAATAATAATGTTTACTTAAATCATTGTTGTTTTCTCACAATTAAAGATCTAACAATTTTTGATTAACTATTTGGAAGGAATTAGTACAATTAGCAAAATTACAAAAAAAAATCTAATATTTTTGCTATATTTTTGGTTTAAAGATTTCTTAAAACGCCTTATTTTAAAGGCGCTTGAAAATTGAGATTAAAAATAGTATACATATTAACAGATAAAATACAACCGCAATAGTATTTCACTTAAATAATCGCTAAATGTATAATATATTGTAAGAGTTACCGTTTTTGTTTATCAACTGCCATTACGTACACATCACACTTAGATAAAATACAGAAGGAATAGGTACATAAAACATTACAAAGCGCAAAGATTTTATTTACACTACTCCAGCGTTTTTGCATCATTTTAAGTGACATAATGATACCATCCTACACCTTTAACAGAACTTAAAGTAATAAATACCGTTTTTGCAACACTTTAAGCGATATAAAATAACATCTTATAAATAAAATAGAACCTTAGGCGATTAATATAGACTTTGCAACACTTCAAGTGATATAAAATAGCATATTATAACAATAATAGAACCTTTTTATATAACTAAACTTTTGTCACACTGTAAGTGATATAAGACTGCATCTTATAACTTTTATAAATCTTTTGGTAATAAACACAGTATTTGCAACACTTAAAGTGATAGAAAATAGCATCTTATTACTTTAATAGTATCTTGGGTAATGAATACAGCTGTTTAACTCTTAACTATCGCCATTGGTAAGAAAATACCATATAGTAGCATTGTTATGCCACTTATTTATCACTGTTGCAGTTAATACGAGCAGCTGTAGAACTTACAAGTGCTAACACCGGTGCCTAATTCGGACTATAAGAGAGTTATAGCACGCTATATCGCTAATTTTTAAGCCGCGCTATTGCTATTGGTGTTTAATTGAACAAATAACCGATTGTTATAGCGCTTATTTTATCGCTAAATTGTTAGTTGGGAAGAAACGCGCCCCTTTTTTAAAAACATATTTCATTACTGCTACACTCCTATTATTCATAACGTGATACTATAGCCTATGACACTCTCTGATAAATGGACTATTCAACACAGTTTTTTTTTTTAATCGGTTCAGTAGATTCAGAGATTACCCCTACAACGTCACAAACACACTAACAAACAAACAAACACACAAACTTTACCTCTTTATAATATTAGTATAATTATCAATAACATAAGAAACATTAAGCTCATTCAAAATTATCTTTTCCAGATTCTTTACTGTTTTAATTTGAGGTATGCTAGGTAAATGATAAGACGTGTGTTTATGACAAAGGCCCGTTTATTACTGTAAAGTCTAACTATTACATTATATTCTTACATACTACGTTATGTACTTACCACCACACAACCGGGGTAAGAGTAAAAAAAAATTATAAAATACAATTTTTTTTTCAATTAATAATGATTTATAATTTTCAATTATAAAAAACAATAAAAACACAAAAGAAGTGTCATTAATTAATTATAACATTTTCGCAAATATACTTACTTGCTTATACTAATGAACAATTAAGAACTAGGTTATTATATTACTATACTTAGTCTAATACAAATTTATTTAACTAGACACAAAAGGTTTTGTTCTATTTTTATGGACAATTTCTGGCTTATCATTAACTAAAATTATAACATTTGGCTCTATTTCTAACAGTACTTTATATGGTCCCTTGAACAAAGGTTCCAATTTGGTACGATTTTCATTTCTTAATAAAATTAAATCATTTTTATTGTATACAATTTTATTAACTTTTTGGTCATACACAGATTTTCTTATAGCTTTAGTCTTAAGTAAATTTTCTCGAGCATCTTTATGTGCTACCTCTAATCTATATTTTAATTCTAAACTATAATTATCAGGATTATATAAAGGTTCTACAAAAGAATTTATCCTACTTGGCAGTTCACAAGTTTTACCAAATACAAGTTCGTATGGAGTATATCGTGTTGAAGTATGAACAGTATTGTTATAAGTGAAACACCAAAATGGCAGCCAATGGCTCCATGTTTCCTGATGTTTGTAACATTGAATTCTCAAATAAGAACCTAAATGCTTATGCGCATTTTCTAAGGCTCCAATTGATTCATGATGGTAAGCAGTTGATTGTATTTTTTCTATTCCTAGCATACTACAAACTTCTGACATTGTCGTTGCAATAAATTCGGTACCACGGTCAGTGGCAATCGTTTTTGGAACTCCAAATCTTAATATAAAATTATTAACTAATGCTCTAGCTACACTAATAGATTCCTTATTTCTAAGTGGATAAGCTTCAACAAATTTACTTAATTCACACTGCAAAGTGAGAATGTATATATTACCATCTATATCGCGATCTAAAGGGCCTACTACATCAAGAAATATTTTTTCTAGTGCTGAAGTAGCTGTAGTTGTAACTACCATAGGTTCTATAATGTTACGTGAATATTTCATAAATTGACATTTAGAACATTTCCGTACAAATTCCTTAACGTCTCTTTCTATTTCTGGCCAGTAAAATTTTCTTTTAATATTATTGACCATCCTCCTTATCCCTGCGTGGCCACTAGTAGGGAGTAAATGATAGTCATTAATAATAAAACTTTTGTCTTCGTCATTATAAATTCTTTTAATACCTCTCAATATACATAGATGGGGCCCGGACCAAATATGTCTTTCTTTTATTTGTTTAACTACATCTTTGATAAAAATCTCGTTTTCATCATTTTTTATAATACATATTTGCTTAACTTTCATTTCTTTACAAAAATTACTTAATTTAGTTACAAATTCGTCTCGCGTAAATTGTAATCTAAAATCAGTGTTTATGTAAATTACATTTTTATTTTTATCAAAATTAAAACATTCTCTCTCTGTATCTATTTGTCCTTTCTTTTTTAACTCATTTATCTTTATACCTTTAACTAATAACATCTCAACCGAATTATCCGGTATTCTTATTATTTCTACAACTCTCGGTTGATCAATCCGATTGTCTGTATCAATAATAGGAATAGGATAATTGTCTAATTCTCTCTCTAGTTTTTGTTTTAAATCTCGTGTTTGGGCTCTAGTCATAACATTTACAATGCTGTTATTTATACTTTTTAATTCATCTAAAGTAATAATTCTAGACAAAGCGTCTGCAACTGAATTATTTTTTCCTTTTACATGTTTAATTTCAAAGTCGTATTCTTCAAGTAACAAGCGAAACTTTAATAGTCTACTAAACGGATCTTTCATTCCGAATAAATAAAGTAAGGGTTTGTGGTCTGTTATTATTGTAAATTTTCTTCCAAAAAGATAAGGTCTGAAATATTTTATACTCCATACTATAGCGGCAAGTTCTTTTTGTATAGTTGGATAATTTTTTTCAGCTGAATTAAACGGTCTACTAGCGTATGCTACAGGCATCATATTTTTATTACATAGTACTGCACCAATAGCGATATTTGAAGCGTCTGTTTGTAACATAAATTCATTATGATCCGAAAAATCTGGATATTGTAATATTGGTGGGTTAGCCAAAAGATTCTTCAAAATTTTAAAATTATTTTCACATTGTTGAGACCAATCAAATGGAATATTTTTTCTACATAAATAATTTAATGGTAAAGTAATTTCTGCAAAATTATGAATAAATTTTCGGTAGTAATTACAAAAGGCAACAAAACGTCTTACTTCATCAGCATTTTTAGGTTTTGGATAATTTTCAATCACTCTTATTTTTTCAGGGTCAGGTAATACTCCCTTTTCAGAAACTACGTGACCTAAATACAGAAGTTCTCTCTTTAAAAATATGCACTTATGCGGATTTAATTTTAAATTTACTTTACGAAGCCTTTCAAAAACATCTATTAGATTTTTATTATGAATTTCCAAATTTCGGCCAAAAACTACAAGGTCATCTAAATAAATAAAACATTTTTCTAAGTTTAAGCCTGACATTGCTAATGTCATAATACGTGAAAAAGAACTAGGACTAATTTATAAACCCATAGGTAGACGTTTCATTTGGTACTGGCCTGTATCTGTACTAAAACTGGTAACTTTACGACTATGTTCATTCAAGGTCACCTGGTAATAAGATTGACTTAAATCTAAATGCGAAAAGTAAATAGCACCCGAAAGCGAATCTAATATCTCTGTAATATTCGGTAAAGGAAATCTGTCATCTTCTATTCTATCATTTAACTTTCTGTAATCTATAACTAAACGCCAACTTTTCTTACCTTGTTGGTTGCTATCCTTTTTTGGAACTAGTAAGATAGGACTAGACCAATCACTACATGTCTTTTCTATTATGTCATCATCAATCATTCCTTGAATTTGTTTATATATTTCTGGTTGCAAACTTTTTGGTAACCTATAAGGTTTTATGTAAACTGGAGTAGTATTAGGTTTTAAATTAATAGATTGTTCGCACAGATTAGTACAAGTCAGTTTATCACCTGGCAATTGAAAAATATCGGTGTACTTAGAACAAATTTCTTCTATAGTCTTACGTTCATGGGATTCAGTAGGTAAATTGTCTTTAAGTATTGATAATAATTGTTTTCTTCTCTGTGAGTTCGATTCAGAATTAGCAAAAGTACATTTATGATATTCACTCAATAAGTGTATACTTGGTTCAAATATTGGAATTTTTTTACTGTCGTCGCTTGTGTTAAGTATCCGAATAGGTATCACACCTTTTGTAGGTCTAACTAATAAACCTGCTAGTAATAAATCATTACCTAAATCTTGCGGACATACCACACAGTCTTCGGTTATTTTATTTTTTAACTGTATATAGTGTATTGATTCACTACGCGCTGGAATATGAAGATATTTATCGCTTATTTTGGGAGAATTATAAATAAAAAGTGTATATAAATTCTCGTTGCTTGTAAGTGACACATTTTGATTACCCATGTTTATAACAGCTTTATATTCTTTTAAAAAATCATAACCTAATAAACCGTCTGATTGAATAGGTAAATTATCAAAAATATAAAATTTATGACGTAATAACGCTCCCTCAGCTGTAGTCAAGGTTAAGTACACATATCCTTTTGTATTAATATTTCCACCTATACCGTTGATAACCATATTGTCAGAATGAATTATCATATCCTCTGTTAATAAACTACTTTTAATTGCTGACAAAGAAGCACCAGTATCTAATAACCACGAAAGTCTATTTTTAAATCATAATATTTTTAAATCATATAAATCGAAGATTTATATGATTTAAAAATATATATCCTATACTAGTATTATATGTTAAAATATTTTTTATATTAGGAACGAAAAAACTGATTTTGTTCAGCGGTATTAATATTTTGTTGAGGCGGAACAGTATCAAAATGTTGAGTCATAAATACTCTGTGGTTACCTCTACCACGACTAACTCGATTTTGATTCGACCTTGATCTAAAAAATCTACCGCGTGAATTTCTAGTAACCTGTGAATTATAATGATTAAAATTTTGATGTTGGTTACCACGCCACTGTGGAGGACGATGATACCTTCCATTTCCACGACCTGTATTTCGTGACCTAAAAGATGATCTACCACTCATAGTAAACGTATTATTGTTATTCGAAGTCGATGGTTGTGACAATTCCTCATCTTCTGCAGCACGCACTGCATCTTTAAAATTGGTATAATTACGAGCAGCAATTATAGTACCCAATCGTGGACTTCGTAATCCGTCAGCAAACTTTTTAATAGCTATGTCCTCATTAACAGGTCTCAAAATTTCATAAGCTTTATCATTCGACTTCGCTTGTGAGATTGTGAGGTCCACGAAAAGATTTTCAATTTTTTCAGCGTATTGTGAAATAGTCATATTATTTTGACAAACACTGTTAAGTTGTGTCATTAAAGAACTGGCTGATTTTTGAGTAAGTAAATAAAGTTTCATATCTTGTATTAATTCACAACAAGAAGTATAGTCTGTTTTGAGTTTCAATTTGGCTGTTTTCGAAAGTCTAGTTTTTAACACAAAAGATATGAGCAACTTCTTACATTCTAACTTAGCAAGACAACTGCTGTATAATTCTATACTTTCTATAATTTTTTCAGTAACCGTTTCAGTACTGTCCATCATAGGTATTAAGGCAACAGCCGTTTTAAAATCGAACTTGTCCATGGTAATTTCGGAACTCCTATTATCACTAAAAGTAGAAGTACATTGATAAAGTAAAATTTTATTATATAATAATTCTATCTTATCTACTAATGTTTCGAAAATACACTGAGAATAATCTAATTTCATAAATTTATCATCAATAATTTGTTGTAACAAACTTTTATAAATGTTATACAATTCTTTCGCTTGTAAAATTTGTTTTGAAACATACGAAATCTGAGTTTGTCGTCGTTTTCCTAATTTTCTTAAATTTATTTGTATATATTTTAATTGCTCATAAATTTTATGTAGCTCTTCCATATGAAATCAAAATGAACATGATATTATTTCATTAAAACATAGGTCTTTTTTTTTACCTATATTAATTACCTAACACTAACTAAACATAACACAAAAAAAAAACAAATTAGGGCACCTATATAAAAACTTACAGATAACGATCTCGACACGAACACATCACTTTTTTTTCTTTTTATTTCTTTTTTTTAATGTTTTTTTTTGTATTTTTATTTTTACCGCGATCACACACACTTTTTTTATTTTATTTTTATTTATTTTATAATTTTACTGCGATCACACACACTTTTTTAATTTTATTTTTATTTATTTTATAATTTTACCGCGATCACATACACTTTTTTAATTTTATTTTTATATAATTTGTATTTTTACCGCGATCACATACACTTCTTTTTTTTATTATTTTACGCACATTCAAGCAGCTGGCGGCTGGTCATCATGTTGAGGACCTTGATAGGCCTCACGCCGACCCGATAGGCGCATACGCAGTCGACGAAAAGTATCTTCTCGCAACTCCTTGCGTACCAAAGTCAAATGGCAGTTTTGGTACTGTTTATATATAAAAAATAGTATACCTGCTCCACACAGCGCGAGCAGTGTCGAAAATAATATATTATTGGTATACACGTGCGATACAGCTTCTTTAGTATAACTTTGGGTTTCAGACCCGTGTTGATTTACTACTGCTTCACTTAATTTGCACTCACACTTAGAACATTCCTTGCCCATTTTGAAAAAATAATATGTATACTTTTGATAATTTGCAAATTATAAAAACGTCGAACTCGCGACAGAGCTGAAGCGTTAGTTCCTGTGCAGTCTCTAGGTTCCCATTCTCACGATACATTTTGCCAATTCAGCGGCAGACAGGCGTGGGAGCGCAACCCGATAAACACCTGCATGAAACTTTACACCCGTGACTCCGCGAACTGTGGCAGGGTCGCCATGAGATATGCTAGGTAAATGATAAGACGTGTGTTTATGACAAAGGCCCGTTTATTACTGTAAAGTCTAACTATTACATTATATTCTTACATACTACGTTATGTACTTACCACCACAAATTGTCATTATCGTATAAGTACTTACTACCTACGTCAATAAACAGTTTTTATTCTGACACAAACAGAGAAGATTTAATTATACATACAAATCAATAGATCGATACGCAGTCATTCGACTAATACAAAGCGGATGAAGAGTTTCAGAAATTGCATTTGGCTCCATACTTTGTGTAATGCTATAATGGAATTCGATTCTCATGTCCATCAGTTTAAAAAAATTAGTGAAAAACAACAACTGAGGCTCAGTTTTTTTTTAAAACAACTCCTGTACTAAGGATTATGGCATAATGATGACAAGTTCGAAATTCAAATGGTTTCTTTTTTACAGTAACAGTATTCATGACTAGACTTTAAATAAATTCTTTGAGATTAAAACTAAATTCACCTCCTTTATCAAACCCACTTGTTAAAATACGACGACCTCTGTGGCGTAGTGGTTATAATATAACATGACTGCTACGCAGAGGTCTCGGGTTCGATTCCCGCTCAATGCAAATATTGGTCTGAGTGTTTCTATGTATATTAGGTATGTATGTATTTACAAAAAAAAAGTACATAAGTACTAATATCCGTTGTTCTGTTACCTATAACACAAGCAGGTTAAGCCTAGCTTACTTTGGGAACAGATGGCGCTGTGTAGAGATGTCCCTGAATATTTATTTACTAGCTGTAAAACGCGACTTTGTCCGCGATTAAATTTGAAATGAAATAAAAAAAACTTGTATAATTCATACAAAGTTTATTCATCATCATCATATCAGCCAATCGACGTCAACTGCTGTGCCTTCTCCAAGTATTGTCACCTTGTGCGGTCCTGTGCCTCCCTCATCCATCGGCTTCCAGCCGTCCACACCAGCGCTTTTCGGTACGCGGTCGCCATTCCAGAATCTTTCTGCCCAAACAGCTGTCGGTTCTCCGCGCTATGTCCCCTGCTTGTCGCTACTTTAACCGGTTATGTCGGTTACTTTGGTTCTCTTGCGAATCTCCTCATTTTTGATTCGATCACGCAGGGAAACTCCCAACATAGCTCTCTCCATTGCCCTCTGAGTGACCATGAGCCTTCTGAGTAGACCCATATAGGTCAGGCTACACCATAGCTCTCTCCAATGCCCTCTGGGTGACCATGATTTTTCTGAGTAGGCCCATAGGTCAGGCTAAAACATAGCTCTCTCCATTGCCCTCTGAGTGACCATGAGCCTTCTGAGTAGACCCATAGGTCAAGCTACAACATAGCTCTCTCCATTGCCCTCTGTGACACCATGAGCCTTCTGAGTAGGTCCATAGGTCAGGCTACAACATAGGTCTCTCCATTGCCCTCTGAGTGACCATGAGCCTTCTGAGTAGGTCCATAGGTCAGGCTACAACATAGGTCTCTCCATTGCCCTCTGAGTGACCATGAGCCTTCTGAAAAATTTTTTTTCAAATTTAGGGGGCCTAAGGGCCTACCCCTTAGGCCCCCTAAATTTTAAATATTTTTTTTGTCATAGCTTGATGTTATATAGCCTATAGCCTTCCTCGATCATTGGTCTATCCAAAACTGAAAACTAAATTCAATTCGAAAAAGTAGTTCCTGAGATTAGCGCGTTCAAACAAACAAACAAATTCTTCAGCTTTATACAGGGTGTGGCGTAAATAGTGGACCACCGTTAGTGGTTTGACATCTCGGGAACTTAACTACAACATATTAAAATTTCAACCCATTTTACCCAAGGGCTTCAGAAAAAATGAGGTATATTGCTTTTTGTATGAAATTTATACTTTTTATTGCTAATTTGACTGTAGTTTCAACAAATAACGTTATTTTAAACTTCTGTTTTCTGTTAATAAATGCCGAATACCTAGACTATCATAAGAATAAAATAGTGCTATGTAAATTTTAGACTTTTAAAAAGAAATTAGGTTTAACTGTATTTTAAATTAATTTTTTAATTATATTACTCAAATTGTAGGGCGTTTTTTGTGAAAAAAATGTACTACACTTGGGCTGCCCATACGTTAATAAATATGTCCATGAAATACCGATTTAAAAATGGTTTAGTGCTACTATTTCCTGATAATTAAAAAAAAGTTATTATCAATGCAATAAAAAACGGTCTAAGAAAAAAATAAAGTTATTATCAATGTAATAAAGAACGGTCTAAGAAAATAATATTTATTACTAGGTACTATAGCAAAACTATTTAAACCTAACTTGTTACAGATTTTAATAATTAACGATATTGGAATTTAAATAAAAAACACAATTAAATCAATAATTTATTAACAAATATTTTACAAGCGATGCTCGAAATGGCCTCCATTTGCAGCTATACACGCTCTGCAACGTCGGATGAAAGATCGTTTTAATCGTCGAGCAAACCCACTATCATTAAGCTTCCCAGCTGCTGTCTGAATCCTGTTCCTCAGTTCCTGGATATTATTTATTTGTTCCTTATACACGTCTTCTTTTAAGCAGCCCCAATAAAATAAATCCAAAGGATTCAGGTCTGGCGAGCGCGGTGGCCACAATATTGGACCTAACCGCCCTATACACCTATTTGGGTACGCCACATGGAGATGCTCTCGTACCACTAACGCATAGTGAGCGGGACAGCCATCATTCTGAAGCCACATACTGTCTCGAACTTCAGGAGAAACGTTTTCCAAGAGCTGGGGCAAGTCATTTTGTAAAAAACGCAGGTATCTTTCGCCGTTTAAAGTTTCCGGTAGCTCAAATGGACCGACAATTTGTCCATTGATTATCCCTGCCCACAGGTTTATTTTAAACTGTTGCTGCGATCGATCTTCCATTTAGTGAGTAGAGACCCTTCAATCTCAGTTCGTGTTCTATCTCGTACAACTGGCACATCGAGCAGAACTGTGCATCGAATTTTAAAACGACACCAACTGTACCCCTATCATTTTAAACGGGTACAAACTTTGCTACCGGGAGACTATCCTCTACGGGTGACATTTTCTAGAGAAATGCTGCGCAGAATACGAGAGGACGAGCAATTTTTTAATAAAATATTGTGGAGCGATGAGTCATCCTGCAGAAGAGATGGATATTTAAATCTCCATAATCTACATAGCTGGCAGTTGGAAAATCCACATTTAATACGGGAAGATCGATCGCAGCAACAGTTTAAAATAAACCTGTGGGCAGGGATAATCAATGGACAAATTGTCGGTCCATTTGAGCTACCGAAAACTTTAAACGGCGAAAGATACCTGCGTTTTTTACAAAATGACTTGCCCCAGCTCTTGGAAAACGTTTCTCCTGAAGTTCGAGACAGTATGTGGCTTCAGAATGATGGCTGTCCCGCTCACTATGCGTTAGTGGTACGAGAGCATCTCCATGTGGCGTACCCAAATAGGTGGATAGGGCGGTTAGGTCCAATATTGTGGCCACCGCGCTCGCCAGACCTGAATCCTTTGGATTTCTTTTATTGGGGCTGCTTAAAAGAAGACGTGTATAAGGAACAAATAAATAATATCCAGGAACTGAGGAACAGGATTCAGACAGCAGCTGGGAAGCTTAATGATAGTGGGTTTGCTCGACGATTAAAACGATCTTTCATCCGACGTTGCAGAGCGTGTATAGCTGCAAATGGAGGCCATTTCGAGCATCGCTTGTAAAATATTTGTTAAATATTATTTTCTTAGACCGTTCTTTATTACATTGATAATAACTTTATTTTTTTCTTAGACCGTTTTTTATTGCATTGATAATAACTTTTTTTTAATTATCAGGAAATAGTAGCACTAAACCATTTTTAAATCGGTATTTCATGGACATATTTATTAACGTATGGGCAGCCCAAGTGTAGTACATTTTTTTCACAAAAAACGCCCTACAATTTGAGTAATATAATTAAAAAATTAATTTAAAATACAGTTAAACCTAATTTCTTTTTAAAAGTCTAAAATTTACATAGAACTATTTTATTCTTATGATAGTCTAGGTATTCAGCATTTATTAACAGAAAACAGAAGTTTAAAATAACGTTATTTGTTGAAACTACAGTCAAATTAGCAATAAAAAGTATAAATTTCATACAAAAAGCAATATACCTCATTTGTTCTGAAGCCCTTGGGTAAAATGGGTTGAAATTTTAATATGTTGTAGTTAAGTTCCCGAGATGTCAAACCACTAACGGTGGTCCACTATTTACGCCACACCCTGTATAATAGTATAGATTTATTATTTTAATTTAAAATGGTATTAGTAGGCTAAGTTACCCGCCATACATGTACAGACAATTTTTATTGCTAGTGAAAATGTCTATATAAAAATAAAAAGCAATTTAGGCTGAAATGTGAATGACCGAGAAGATAGCCAACAAAAGTAAACCCCTCAATTGAACATAGGCACACAAAAGTACATTTTCACCCCTCAATCATACGTCATTCGTGTGTGTTTGCGTCATTAATTCTTATATGTCGACGTATGTAAATTTGTTCCCAAGTGCGTCTGACCTACAACTGAACTACTGGTCTCTTTATTCTATTCAGGTTTAGAAAAAAAGAAAATACTGTTTTCTTTTACGTGAAAGAGTTTTAGGAGACGTTTTTCTGAATTAAATTTTTCTTTCTTTTTTTTCATAAGTAACCCACCTCGTCTGGCCAGCATGGTTTTTATTATTCGTATACTTTAGGTAAAAACTCTACCTTCTCGCTCCGCAGTGCGCGTCCTGGGCGCCAGAGAAGCTATGAGTGAATTGTCTAGTACTCATGGTACAAGCTCAACTTAGATTGAGAACAGATGGCGTTATGTGAGGAATATTAATATTAATTATTTTGACAAGCTCGACCGTATTCCTACATAAACTAGTATTGAATCACAGAAGATTGAGGTCAGATTGTGGTCCTTTGTAACACCGACCATTATACGTGAAGACATCAAGCGAGAAATTGCTACAGGCTGTGGCTGCCTTGACGTTATAATTACTTGGAAGCATCGATATGTTGTATATAGTAGAGACAATCAACGATACACATGACTATGTACTACGCAATTTCCTTTATAACATGCCCTGAGCCGTGCCCACTTTGTTGGGCGGCGAAAACAAACGCGTCCCTTTTTTAAACATATTTCATTACTGCTCCACTCTTATTAGTCATAGCGTGATACTATATAGCCTATGACACTCCTCGATAAATGGACTATTCAACACAGAAAGAATTACTAAAATCGGAACATTTGATTCAGAGATTACCCGCTACAACGTCACAAACACAAACTTTACCTCTTTATAATATTAGTATAGACTATATTAATGTCTCCTTTGCTAGGACATTTTATATCCCATCATACTTAGTCTGTGGTTGTAGTGTCATGTAGTCTTTAAGGGTTTTAGTTCAAGTATAGGGCATAAAGTCTTCCTGTATAAATTAAGCATGTTGATATAATATGCAGATAGTGTTATTGACTCCACTTACCCTGATAGTAAGCGGATGGTTTTTCCGTAGTCGACTTGTACAACTTTTGTTGTGATATTTTGTATCCTGAAGTAAATTTAGTAATTTTATCACAAATTATTGACGATTCCTTTTACCGTTAAAATCGTTTATATTCCTTTCAATAACAAAAGCCCAGTTAGGCTTTTATTTAGGAAATCAATTTGAAATAATTTTGATCTTGTTTTCCAATTTAAT
This sequence comes from Schrankia costaestrigalis, assembly GCA_905475405.1. NCBI lineage: Eukaryota > Metazoa > Arthropoda > Insecta > Lepidoptera > Erebidae > Schrankia > Schrankia costaestrigalis. The sequence continues at coordinate 2,566,316 of FR997827.1, forward strand.
TAATTTTCAATCACGTACAGTTATCAATTATTTTGTACAGGTTGTTAACCTCGACCCCACCCTCCTGGATGTCAGATATTGTGATCTAACATAACCTTTATCTTTTTCTAAGTCTTGTCTCATCAAAATCAGAATTTTATCAAAACAGTTTTAATTAATTATTCATCTAATTTAAACAACTGATTTTATAAAGATAAAGTAAGTAGTCTACGTGGTAATCTAAATGTTTTTCAGCTTGGTTCAGCCGCTTAGCGTGAAGAAATAACAAGGAGTTCACAGGGTAACATCCTGCACTTAGTCTTCCACGGTCACTGGTCCGTGTTGAGTGGACTATTCAGAGAGCTTTGCCTTGGTCCATTTTAAAACGTGATATTGCTACCTGGTTAACTGTTATTGCATATTTTTTATATTAAATCTTAATTACTTGTCTAATATTGATGAAGTTTCTAAGGAAGTTTGGAAGTAGGTTCCACCCAAACAAAAATATTCTTTAAAATTGGTTGCTAAATAAGTGGGTTTTTAAGGCAAGACAACCTTATTAATTATCCCTTCTGTTAAGAAATGAAAATGGATTCATGAAAATTTACGACGCAAGAAACACCATAATGAAAAAAAAGAACACCAGAGCGAATTCACAAATTTTAACATTTCCTTGTTACAAGGAGGTCAATTATGTAATTAAGAAGGATTGTACAGAATTACAACGTGGGAGGAAAATTATTTAAATTACAACAAGGCTGGCAACATATTTCTTTATTTTTTGTTCTTTTAATCTATTTGAAATTAGAATACAGGTTTAACTAGAGACTTTAATAAAAGTAAAGAGCTTCCTTTTGTGGTTCTATTTCGCGGTGAAATTATGTTTATTTAGGTAAATTAAGCTTTATAAGCTTGTTTGGAGAAAAGATGTGCCATTTTTTGGTTATTAGGTTTAGGAAAGTGGTTGGTAGAGCGATATCTATTGTACGAATAAAAATATTTCGATGAGCAAAGTGATGGTTCTTCAGCTACCAAAATGCCATTATCCCATAGGTGTCGTAAAATCTACTAAGGGAAGCAGATTTATTGCAGATTACTTATCTATAAAAATAGAATAAGTAAGGCCAGTCAAAAGCAGCATGATATTTTCTTAGTTTTTCTTTGTTCCGGAAGAGGCCCGCCCTGCAATAGGACATTAGCGGGCTGTTAAAATATTATGTAGTTAAATATAATATGCATAAAACGAGAATTGATCCCGAGACCTACAATATTCAGTCTTATATTGCCAATTTGCCATTCAAATATCTTAAAAACATATAACTCTTTAAGTACAGCGTAAAATAAAAAAAGATAAAACTGACAAAATATAAAATGGAAACACTCAAAGAAACAATAACAAAACATATTCCTTTGTCGAGTATAAATTGTAGAAAGTATTTGTTATCGCTATCATAAATAAAACGGTAACAAACTTAAAGTATCATGGATTCTTTTGTACTACGATGTACTGTACTTTACAGTTCTTAGAGTTTTTGACTTATTGTGTAGGAAGGCTTCTTGTTTAGTAATTTATTCTGCTTCTCTTAATAGCACTTTAATATAAGTATACTATCCTATCTTAATAAATAATGTTGTAAGTGGTAATTTTTTTTGTTAAGAAGGCTCCTTCTGTCAAAACCAACTCAGCTGTCGGCGAGCCTAAAAGATTGTTGTTTCACCAAACGTTGCGTGAGAAAGAGAAAAACTCATAGAAAAGCAGTCAGAAACATGCACACGCACACGCGCTCGATTGTATTTATTACAAATCAAAATGTCGTTCAAAATATAAATATTGTTCTTCTTGATTGTTAGGGTTGACACTAATACTAGCTGTAGGTAGTTACCTAAAAAGTAATAAATCAGTAGTAAATAAAGATAACTAAAATGGGTTTTTAAAAAATATTTTATTGTAAGTTTTGTTGCGGAAGACACACCAAGCGAGACATCAATTTATCTTGTAAGTGGTGTAGGTATGACACCGTAAAACATTATAATTTTTAATTTTTTTTTTAAGTTAAGCTGTTTATTCTTGAGGCAGTTTTTTAGACCGTGCATCGTTAATAGGGGTTCCATACAGTACACAATAATATCTTACTTCACATACAGTACATGAAGTTAATTTTAGCTGGATTTAAAAAAAGGAAGAAAAATCATAAAATAAATAATAATCATAAAATCTGGAAATGATAGTTGACAAGAAATGATACTTGATCAGTCATTCAGACACCGGGGCAGGGGTGAGTCAGGTAAATATAAAAAAAAAATACAAAATGAATTACAAAAAAAAATACAGTTTGTGCAATGTGACAGCCTTAGCTATGCTCTATTGACTATTGTAATAATAGGTGAATTTTGACAGTTGATTTTAGTCAAGAATGTCACTGATGTAGGTATTTTATCTAACTGGTTATGCATCTGATAATAATTGGATCTCTTTGATAAAAGAAATTACGAAACTTCTTACTGGCAAGCGATACGTAATTGTCATACACACCTCAACAAAGTCTAGGGATATTTTTACGGTATTTTGTAATAAGTTGTGAAACTCAAAAAAAATTGGTTTGTTTTTAATTCTTTTGATGCCTTTTGATGACTTTTTTAACCTTTTTCAACCATTCTTAATTTGAATTTGAAAAATAAAATTAAAAATAAAAGATTTACGCGGCTTGAACGTAGTCAAGTTCGAAAATTTCCTTTACCATCAGTAAGTTTTGACTGCTTTTTTGTGTAAAATTTAGGTTTTATAACAATTTATACGTTTATTTCGAATGATTAATATTGTGTGCATCAAGCAGCGTCGCCATTTCAACATAGAGGAAATGTTAAGGGCAGTAGGAATGCTCCCAGCTGCGGGTACTGAGCATAGTATTGCTGAAGAGATTGGAACAGTACAAAATATGAAATAAAGGTTATGGTCACGTTATCGTGCTACTGGTGAAGTGGCTAAAGGTATCACAGCAAAAAGTCTATCACCATTCAACGACATGATCGATTTTTGCAAGTTCCCGCGAAAAGGCAGCCAAATGTTAGTACCATGCAGCTGGCTTAGAGGCTCCAGCTCTTGGTGGGAGCCTCTTGCGGGTGACCAAACTGTCAGAAGAAGTCGGCATGAAGCCCACCTTTATGCTCGCATACCGCTTTGAACTCCAGCAATACGTTGAGCAAATCGCGCACGATGACTAGAGTGAGTGACTGACTCTACAAAGATGACCTGTTATCTGTAGTGGTGTTTACACATGAGTCCTGGTTCGGTTTCCACTCGGATTCACGTAGAGAACGTGCTTGGCGAGTTCCTGGTTGTGATAGCCGTCTGCAACATCCTCAGAAAAACTATTCATACCACGATAGAACAATTATGATTTGGACGGAAATTTGTGTCGGTCAAAGAATAGAGCGCGTTTTGATCAGAAACACCATGACGGCTGAAAAATTACTTAACGAGGTGCTAGAACTAATAATCTACCCCCGTAGACTACAATTGGGCCTAATGTTTAAGCTCATGGACGATAACACCCGTCCGCATAAAGCGAGAGTGATGACGAGCTGGTTGCAGGAGCACGACGTATCAATTTTATGCTGAACCACTCAATCGCCTGACCTCAAAACCATAAAACACGCGAAGGACATGTTCAAAAGAAGGGCTTTGATGAATTTTCCTGCATAAACTTGCGATGGAAGAGTAACTTTTTTTGTAACCTAGTCGGACCTGTAACATTATACCGCATTAAGACCTGGATAACTTAATCAAAGCATGAAAAACCATTGCAGGACCGTTATTTACGGTTTTTTGTATGTACTGACTACTGATTACTCACATAACAGCTAAAAACAGATTAATTTTCGATTATTTTCACTTTTGTTTATAAAAGAAATTCATTGTTAGTTTTACTAATTTTCCAAATTTCATTATTTATTTGAATAAAAAATTGTTTACGCAGAAATAATACTTTTATTTAATTCTGAATTGTAGGCTGATAAATTACCTTTATAAAAATATAAACATGTTGTATGTTATCTTCAATAATTTTGGAGCTAACTGAGTAAATACCAAATATCTCTATACTTTGTTGAGGTGTGTAAATGACATAAATTAAAGTTTATTGAAGTTTAAAAAAAATATTCGGTAACATTCGACGACACGGTCGGCTCGCTGTCGTACCTCCCCTCCGCCGACCCGAGGGGTGCAGAAAGTGGAGGCGAGATGCAAGATGTCGATGGCGGAAACGAGCACGGTAAAATTTCCTAAAATGGTTTTGGGAAAAGGGTAATTGCGTACAAACTTTAGAATGTATCTAGTCAATATAAAATTATTTGAATTTTCGAATAAATAATCTATTCCTAATCCCAAAATATATTTACCTTTTTAAACGTTTAATCCTATTTTATTACGCTAAAAGTTGTCATAAAATGTGCATAGAATTATGAACTTTGAAGCCTCATAACTTGTAAATGAATATTTTTTTTACTGTTTTATTAATCAATAAGACTAGATAATAACGAGACAAAACGATATCATCTATAGTTTTGAGTATTTATTATCTAATGAAGGAGGAATTAAGTTTCTTTGTTTGTATGGAATTGCGATTGAATTGTTTCCCCTTAAGTATTATTTTATAACGTAACGTAAACAGAACGTATCGTATCAACCCGAGCCGTTCAGTATTCTTTGTATGAAACTCCTTACTGCACCGCACACTTATCGGATACGTAACGTAATCGGATTTTTGACGTTTGACACCAAGGAAAAAGGCGAGGCGTTGCCGATCCGTTTACGTTACGTTATATGTGCTATGACCCTTAGTCGCTATTACATACATAAGATGCAGTAGTGAATTTTTAACTTCCTTTAAAATGAGAAAGAGCTTTATGATTCAGTTGTTTTTTGTGTCAATTTTAATATTGTTTGTTTGCTTTTAAGTTAGTCTAATTAAATTTGATTGTTGTTGTGAACTACGGCTGTTATTTAAAAACATAATTCTATTTCTGTGAATCATCCACCTAGACTAAAATCCGTATTTAAACCGATTTCAACGCTCTGGTTGTTTTCCTATTCTATAACCACATAGCAATCAAACAAAGTAACTTATAAAAAAGTTGAATCCAAGTAATACGTTCCAAAAAGTTTCAATCATAACATTTATCGTTCACCAAATTGTATATATTTTATCTGGTAATACTAACGCTTCCTTTGATCAACGCTTGAGAGGTTTATCTGTAAAGATTTTCCCGCTCTGTGATCACAGCCGAAAAAATAATAATATTCTCGAAAAGAAATGATTTAATATGAAGAGGTGGCTAAGTGGATTGTTTTTGTTATATTGAAAATATAATAATGTTCTTGAGATTTTCTTATAACGCCATCTAGTGATATACTAAGTAAAATAGGTGTTTGACTCGACTAATGAATGTGGACGAGGCCCAATCTGTTTGCCAGAATCGTGACAAGTGGCGTTCTGTCGTCTCTGTCTACCCCGGACGGGATAAGGCGTGAGTTTATATAATAGTATATTATATTTATTTAGATAAGTATGTATTTGAATTTAATATGGTAACATTTATATATTTATGATGTAATATATATATTATGTCTATTGGTTTACGTATCTATGAATAATTGTGTGTTTATTTGTTTGTGTTAAAATGTATGTAAGTAATATTTATTTTAATGTATGCCAACTACTGCCATTCACCTACACTCTCTTCATCATGTCCATATATAAGGGTTGTCTGGAAGAAATCGCTTTTAGCGATAAGACCGCCCATGTACCTACTAACAAATTGTAATTTGTAAAATATGTGTTGTATTCTTTGGTGTACAATAAAGTTTATTTGTATTTGTATAGTATGTATGTATGTAATAGGTGTAGTGTGAATAATAGACAACTGACAGCTATCTACTGCTTCGAGGTTTATTAAAGAGTATCTAGTTAGGGCGGCGGGTAAACGATGTATAAGGGAGGCACAGGATCATGCAAGGTGGATATATGATAATGATGAAGTAGTACAGCGCTAGTATCAACATAGACAGCCTATTGCCATTCTCCAACAAAGCATATATAATTTATTTATTTATTGTTAAGGACAACCAACAAAGCATACACTAACACAATTACGAATCCATTGGCTCACGCGCGCTCGCTGTGGCAAGACGTTCGGACATCATAACCGGTTTCTGAGCTATTTGCTATTGTATTCAACGCGGCTAATTGTTGTTTTGATCGTAATGTTTTATATACCTACTGAATATGGATAGTGATATGCAGTTAACGGACGATGAGCGAGATAGTGTAAATAATATTATAATCGAGGAGAATAGGTTGTTATCAACTAATAGTGTAGAAAATATGTTAGAAGAAATGCGAAGTAGGCGACCTGAAAAGAGGGCTCGGGATATGGATGGAGAGGAAATCTGGAAGGAGGTGGGAAGAAGAGGAAAGATTATGGCTCGCAGCCTTACAGAAGATAGTATGACTAGACTGCCTGAAGAACAAATAGAAATTAGTATAGTTTCAAGAAAGGAGAAACTACCTAAACAAATAGGGTTGGCGCGCATATTAAAAAGTGAGAATATTTTAGATATTACTAGTATAAAATATATAAATGCGTATAAGGTTATATTGAGATGTAACAATAATGAATGTGCGGAGAAGTTAATAAGTTGCAAATACTTTATTGAAAAAGAGTATAAATGCCAAAAAACTTTCGAGGTGGGCGTGTCTTACGGGGTAATAAGAAATATTGATCAGGATTTAAGTGAAGAGGACATATTAAACCAACTACAGTGTGACATTCCCGTGATTAGTGCAAAACGTATGGCACGTCGCAATTTTGAAAATGGTCTTTTCGAAGACAGTGAAGCTGTTAAATTAGGTTTTAAGGGTTCATCATTGCCGTCGCATATATATAGTTATGGATTGCGCATTACAGTAGATCCCTACATTTTTCCGGTCACACAATGCTCAAAGTGTTGGAAATTTGGTCATTTCTATAAAACTTGTTCAAAACACATGAATACTTGCCCAAAATGTAGTAAAGACCATGTGAATTGTGAAACAACAAATTTCAAATGTGCAAATTGTGGCGGGAAACATATGCCACTGTCAAAAACATGTCCAGTGTACCGTAAAGAACATAGACTACGGGAGTTGATGGCAGAATTTAATTGTACTTACAAAAGGGCATTGACAATGTACGTTCCACCTTCTCCAAAGCCAGTTCAAACAGAAATTTATGTTGACACAGAGGTTGTAGAAGTAGGGCAGACAAGCTCCTGTGGTAGTCCTACATATGCTGATATGGTAAGACGAGAAGAGTTACAGGAACGAGGCTTAAACTCTCATGTAGACTTTGTGCCGCATAAACCAAAAAAGAAAAAGTCCAATAATAGACAGGAAAACCAGAGTGAGTTTCTAAATGAAGGTGAAGTGAGTTACAATTATAAACAGCACAGCAATACAGAGAACTTAGAAGGAAAAGAACAAAAAGAGAAGAGTAAGGGAATCAATTTTAGTAATTTAAAAGAAGAAATAAAAAATGATATTTTTATGAAAAGGATGAATTTTGGTGAGAAAATAAAGACATGCGGGCGTTTAATATGTGATTGGTTTATACATTTGTTGGGAAATTTGTTATCTGAGTGGCCTGTTCTGTACTCAATGGTTCAAAATGGATTATCAAACCTATTATAATATTAATGTAATACAATGGAACTGTCAGAGTATTTTACCTAAACGGACAGAACTAGAACAACTTTTATCACAAGAGAAAATACATAAATATAGCAATTTTAAGTGAAACTTGGCTGGAATCTACTGATGAATTGAGATTAAGTGGATACCGGGTAGTACGACAAGACAGGCATGACGGCTATGGAGGAGTTGCAATAATCATCCATTCAAGTATTAAATTTCAACATTGTCACTTTCAAAGTGCTAATCCTGGGATACAGATAATCCAAATTAAGATTTTTAACTGCTCCACTATAGAAAACATTTTTTCACTTTATTGTCCATCTTCTGTTCAAACGTCACTAAACGATTGGAATCAAATTTTCAGTCGTTGTCAACATCGTACTCTGGTTGCTGGGGACTTTAATGGCCATCACACCACGTGGTCCTATAAGACCGATTCAAGGGGTGAACAAATTTTTGATACAATGTTGGATACCAATTATGTGACACTGAATGATGGTTCTCCAACCAGAATTAGACTAGTAAATAGATGTCTACAACGATCATCACCAGATATCACTGCAGTAACAAGCGACATTGCCTTGAGATTCCAATGGAATGTTACTAATGAAAGTCTTGGTAGTGACCACCTTGTCATTAAACTTACAACAATGTCACCTCCAACATTTACTTTTGATACAAAAAGGCATTATAAGAAAGCTGATTGGGCTCAATATACTAGTACACTTCAGGACTCCCTATCAAACTTGACAGTAGCTGTAGAACCACGAGTTGCATATAATCAATTAATTAATGCAATTAACACTGCTGCAGATAAACACATACCTGTAGTGAAAACATGTCAAGACCCTTTACGATGTAATAAGTTTAGGTACTCCAAAACCTTACTGGAATACAGATACTACAAGAGCAGTAGCAGAGCGAAGACGTGCACTCTCTATCTTTAGAGGTAATCCTACCCCTCAAAACTTAATCGTTCTTCAAACTAAAATTGCAACTGCACAACGAATAATCCGGCAAGCAAAACGAAAAGCCTGGCGCGAGTTTTGTAGTAGCGTTGATTTAGCTACATCTGCTAGTGAAATGTGGCGACGTATGAGATGGTTGAAGGGGTATCGTTTTACAAAAACTAATGTAGACGAGATTACAGCAAGTAACCTATTGCATAGCCTGGCACCAGATTATGTTAATCCTAGGCCTCCAATCTTTGTTTCGGCTAACCAAGAAATAGAAAAAGAGGTATCAGTTCGTGAGTTAAATCAAGCCATTAAAAACTCAGACACTTCACCAGGAGAGGATGGTATTTCATTTTCGATGATAAAAAACCTTCCTTACATTGGTAAGCAAATGTTGATAATATTATTTAACAAATCCTTAGAAACTGGTTTCGTGCCTGAGCAATGGAGAAATGTCAAACTGGTGCCTATACCTAAGGTAGACCAATCACAATCAAGCAATTCAGTTCGTCCTATAGCCTTGTTATCTTGTCTATGCAAAATTTTTCACACAATTGTTAAACATAGGTTAGAATGGTTTTTAGAAAGGGGTAATTTTTTCTCAGATAATACAGTTGGTTTCAGAAAAGCTCGATCGTGTCTAGATAACATTTATCAAAATTAGTGTCACAAATTCAATTAGGATTCGGTAATGACCTTATAACGTTAGGGTGTTTTCTAGATATCGAAAGTGCTTATAACAATGTGGATATAACAGTTTTGCTAAAAGCCTTGGACAAGATTGGAGTAGGTTCTAATATTTGTAATTACTTGTGGAATTTTTTAAGATCTAGGAAGTTAAATATGAATTGCGGTAACACTAAATTACAGAGAGTGACTGGTCGTGGTCTGGCACAGGGTGACCCTCTGTCTCCAATTTTGTTCAATGTTGTAACTATGCATATTTGCCATGAAATCGCCAATATCGGCATAACTCAGTATGCCGACGATTTCGTTTTATATGGTTCCTTTAAATCTATAGGAGAGGGAATCTCGAGTTTACAATCGGCATTAAATAAATTTTGTGAGCTAGTTGAGGATATAGGCTTACACGTATCTGAGAAGAAAACTAAAATTTGTTTATTTAAAAAGGGTATTAATAGGCAAGATATCAATGTTTATCTTAATGGTACAAAAATCCAATTAGTAGACAGCGTCAAATACCTGGGTGTATGGTTTGATCGTTCATTAAAATGGGGTAGGCATATTAATGAAACCACTAGTAAAACCCTAAAATTTATAAATGTTCTCAAAATATTAGCAGGTGGGGACTGGGGTATCCACCCGAAACATTTACGGTGGTTATACATATCAATAATACGTAGTAGATTAGATTATGGGAGTTTCATTTATGATTCGAGTGTTAAGAGTCACCTAAGCAAACTCGATAAGGTACAAAATCAATGTATGCGTGTTATAGGGGGTTTTATTAAAAGCTCTCCAATTCATGTTATGCAGAATGAATTATGTCTCCAGCCCCTTTACATAAGAAGGTACTATCTAGGTAGTAAATTCTGGTTAAAAAAATTTAGTTTACAAAATGATAATATTATGAACTCTTTAAAGCAACTTTCTAATCAATGTAAAAATCCAGGATACTGGACGAGAAAGAAAACTCCACTATTGGTAGAAATTGATGAGTGGTTAAAAAATATTAACATTTATTCTTCTGCAAAGCTGGAAATGTTTCGGTTGGATACTTGGGTCCAAAATATTAATGTACATGATAACTTGTTATTTACTATAGAGGGCGCTGTTGGCTCTAAAAAAGAACTAGATAAATCATATTTTAAGGACAAATGTTGTGAATTATTAGTAAATAAGTACCAATATTTTTATAAAATTTACACTGATGGGTCGAAAGACAACACTGGTGTAGGGGCTGCTATGTTTGACCCTCAGTCTCAAACTAAGATTAAATATAAAATTGAAGGTAATATTTCTATTATGAATTGTGAATTAATTGCACTCTCTGAGGCCCTTTCTTATATTAAAACTATTTGTCATAATAATTTTGTCATTTTAACGGACGCGAGAAGCGCTCTACAACATGTAGCTCGGTGCACCTCGACCTTTCGAGGGCTTCCGATAGCATACTGTTAGAGACCATAAGGGAGCTTATGTTTTCCAACAAAAACGTTGTTTTTCAATGGATTCCATCACATGTCGGCATTTATGGCAATGAAGAGGCGGACCGACTGGCAAAGACCGCAATAACAGACGGTATACCATACAGCGTTGTACCCTATTACACTGATGTAATACCTTTGGTAAAGGAACAGATGTATTTAAAATGGCAAGAGTATTTAAATAAAGAATCAACATCTAAAGGGGCGTGGTATAAAACAATAAGATCTAAGCCTTTTCATTGTCCGTGGTTTGAGACTAGTACTTTGGATAGGAGTACATTGATAACAGCGTTTAGAATTCGTTCCGGTCACATTCCACTAAACAAGTTTGCATTCTTGATGAAGAAAGTGACGTCTCCAAATTGTACTGAGTGTGACACTATAGAGGATATATATCATATTTTAGTGGAGTGTGTTCGAAATGAAACATTAAGACGAGAAACATTTAATACAATAAATGAGATGGCATTCAATGTCGGTAGCTGCAATACAATATTGTCTGATCCTGTTTCAAGCCCTGCTAAGGCTTTGTATAAATTAGTTAAGTTTGGCTTGAAAGTTAGATAAGTATTAAGTAAGTAGTAGTAAGTATAGTTATTAAGTGAAATGTAAATACGGTAGTATGGTAGCGTAGTATTACGAGGACGACATGGTCGCTTCGTTTTGTGAACCAAGTCCTTTTATTAAATAAAGATTTAAAAAAAAAAAAAAAAAACACAATTACGAATATAAACATGTGAATTAATACATAATATAGTGCTGCCTTACTTAAAGGCTGCCACGGCATGCAATTTTACAATGTTAAGTGAAAACAAAAATAGAACACAAAAATATACATAAACTATCAAGAATTATCTGCATAAAAATTATATTACAATAAATTAAATAATAAAATAAAATAAAAAAATAAAAAAGCAACATATTATATTAAAATTATAAACACAACATTATTTTATAAAAAATATACCCACTGTTTCAATTAAGGAGACCACATCCTGCTAGTATAATGTTACATGTAGGTATACATAACAACATAAAATCCACAAAGGTCCATTGTTAAGTAAAAGTAACATAAGTAATTTAAGCTAAGTTAAAATATAATGATAACTGGAGTAATGAAAAATATTGAAAACATAAACAAAGAGAATCTTTTTCAAATAGACAGAAGTCTGTCGTCCCAATTACGAAACATTTGTCGTTTGATTTCTATTTAAAAAAAAATCTCGAGCTTTGTGTAGTTGAGACTTTTGCAGACTTAAAATAAACGATTACAAAGAACTTTTAGGCTTAAGGCAATAATTTGTGTCATCATAACAGCCCATCAACGTCCCACTGCAAGGCCGGGCCTCCTGCCGTGACGAAGGGATACTTGGCCTACTAATACCACGCTGGCCAGACGGATTGGTATAGGGTTTAATTTCAAATTTCCTTCTTTTTTTATTTCGTAAAGATAATATTCACGGATAGTCCCTTTTCTACGATACCTATAAAATGAGAAGGGAGAAGACATATTGTATTCTTACTCCGTCACCACACGGAGATATCAGTTTGTCAATCGGCCTTTACACACACACTCTATCACACGTGAAACAGCAATCTTGCGGGAAAGAGCGCACGTATAAAGGAAGTGAAAGAAAAAGGAACTAATCACCACCTAACGAATTGAATTGAATGATCGTGCAGGCTTTCCCGCGCGCAATGCTGTACGTTCCAAAGAACGCGCGATAGAGTGTATGTGTAAAGGCCGCTATTCAGGCGATAAATAAAAAATAACAAAAAAAGATAAACAAACTCTGAAAAAACCGTTCTTGCTTTGGGACTTACAATTGTTGTGATAACACGTTCATAGCTACATCCTCAACTATACTTTAACCAAAGTTCGCGCATGACAATAAAGACCAAAACAACCTAATTACCTACACCAAAAAGATTAAAAATGAGCTTTGACTTAATCAAGTTAAAGTTCGGTTTAGCCTAATTCAGTATTTGAACTACGATGTTCTTAACGAAACCTCGCAATAACTTCGATACCCTATGATTTTTATCTTAATGGATGTAAGGGTCATTATCGATTGGCAAAAAACATTAGGAAACATTCTTATAAAGCAAAGGTATAGAATCTTTTTGAGATAGTAAAACAAAACTAACGATTAAGGAGTTAATGGTGTAAGTGATACTGTACCTTAATAAAGTAAAAATAATGTTGAGAGTCCTCTACTCAAGAAACTTTGTCCCTAATGGCTGATTGGAAGAATACTTTTTATGGATTATAATTTTCTACGTTGTTCACCATTTTCTCTTACTCTATCTTCGGATGCTGAAAGGGTTCATCGGATGCATCGGCGCCCATAAGATGTCTCTCAGCGAACCCATGAGTGTCCAAAGCAAATCTAACATAATACCCTATAGGTAACTAGCTATAACTGTTAGTATTATTATCTAAGCGTCGCTGTGCTTCGGAGGGCACGTAACAAGTTGTTCCCGGCTTTCGTTATATTGACAGTTTAACACGTCAGAAGCCAATGGACGGCTTCAATAACTCTCGTCATCAAGTTGGTTGCTAATCAAAAGACAAAGAAAAGAACAAAAAATTACCCCACTAATATGAACTTACACATTTTAAAATAAATAAACCAATATTAAATATAAATATTCTCTTAGAAATGTACAACTTTGATCTTCAATTATGCACTAATGCGTATTTACCTACTTAGGAAATACATTTCCACACATCAAAAATTCATACTACTATAGCATATAATAATATCATGGGTTACACAAACATGGCATACATTTGTGTCAACAATTTGACGTAGGTACTACATACACATTTTCATTGTAATATCGTCCAGTGGTCTAAAAACAAACAGTACGCCTACGAACTCGCTGAGTGCGGTAATTAGTTCGTATAGTGTGACGTACATAGGAACGGAGTGGATCGAGTAAAATTTCTCTTCTCGCCTTTATGAGGAGTCGTGGTTTTTATCATACAAGACTGGTTTGAAACTCGAGGCAGGGTTAACCGCAGATGCCTTGATCGGCAAGACCTGAATGCTTGACTTGCTGTCTAAACTCCTTAATCGTCTGAAGCGAAATCTCTTAGAATGCAGCTTTGAAACCTGCCGCAAGCTACATGTTTTTAAATAAATTACATTCTCAACTATTATTATCATCACCTTTATGTAATTGGATGTCCACAGTTGGACAGAGGCCTTCTCTCATCTTGTGCGAATCTGTGCTTTCCTCAATCGGTTTCCCGCCGAGTAAATGAGTAAATTAGTTTAAGTAGTTAAAGTAAAGTTTAGTAATAAAGACATATTATATCTATTTCTATTAACAATTTTGGTTCGTGTAGAATTTGCAAAAAAATAAGTATAAAAAACAGTAATTTATTTTTTGTCTAGACAAGGATTAAAAATCACGTAAACTTATTAAAATATATCAATTTATACTTCAAAAATATTAACACAATTTACTGCTTGTTCTATTTAATAAATTAATTTAAGCTCACATGTTTACATTGAGTATTGAAAACAAACAGACAGCTCTATCTCGTAACCATAAACCTTTTTCATAATTAAAACGTGTTTTTACAACAAAATGGATACAGCGTTAAATTGTGGTAACAATATTTCAAATCGAATATAAAAAAAGCTTGTACAATTTGAAAACAAATTTGCAGCGTTAGAAATATTGATATATGTTTCAATACTAACAATGGCGAAGCTTTTAGTTCAGTTTAGCTTCAGTGTTCTCGCGTCACCCGCGCTGAAAACACGCCATCCCGGTCGGGAGATCGTTCGCTCTTACCTCTACAGATCGTGACCATAACAAAACGCCATCGAAAAAAAAACTACACTAAATGACAATGTATTCTTTTTTTAATTTTCAAAACTGTCAAATAATTTAGTGCTGCCAAAAACTTATTGGTTTAAATGTGACGTTCGATTTTTAAATACGATTATTATTATGATTTAGTCGATTTTTAAGATGAGAAGTGATTTTATATTTCAATTATTAAATAAATAAATTAGTGTAATGGATGAGTGGGCTATCGAGCGGAAAAGCGGATTGAAACGGCTGACAAACTCTGATTTCGAATTTATTTGGCTTGGTAAGTCAAGCTTTATGTTACTGTTTTCAGTAGTTTACTCGTCTGTGTGATAGTAAACACTTTTATTATCTAAAGGAAATAAAATGTTTCCATTTGAAATATAAATACAATGCTATGTGTTTTATTTTGTGTGATAATGGTAGTGTGTTAAATTAGTATCATCGAGAAAAACTAATACAGATACTACTTTTTATAAGTGTACTTTCCTTCAGCTCCTAAATTACCCACTTAAGGGAATGATCGTTTTAATAACGGCGGGAATTCTTATCTCGTCACAGGTGGGTTGTGATTGGTGGTGATTTTCTTTGCTTATTATCAACCTGTGAGGCGTAGCGTTTTAATATTATTTAGGTGGCTTTTACTAAACCTATGGGACGAATAAGCATGCGGATATCCTCACCTTGTAGAGATACGGGTATTATATTGAAATGAATATAGATTGCTATTATTATTAATTATCTAAAAAAAAAACCTATACTCTAAAGATCCATCCTTTGTACCGTCAACTTTTACATAAATATCAAACGAACACAAGCAATATTTAAGCTCACGACGATCGTTTGTGAATAAAAAAATAATTAGTACAAAAATGTACTCTTTCCGCCAAACATGGGATTTTGTTCTAACATTTTTACTTCGAAGATTATTAAAGTAATGATTCTGGCATTACTGAAAGCTCTATTATCAAACTCTGAGATCCTTGTTCGGTACCCAAATAGGTACAAAGAAAATAATGATGATCTATAGAATTAACGTTATGTTGTTGAGCTCTTAATGGACACGTTGCAAATGCGATATTATGGTTAAAAATATATTTAAATTATATTTAAGTATTAAGCCGATTCGATAAAGATGTCAGGTACAGGTGTCTTTTTTTTTATTTGTATACCCCAGCAGGTTAAAACTACCTGCCGGGCGAGTTTATTGCAACACTTTGTGCTAATCCTATGCTAGGTACAGGTGTCAGGCACCTTACCTGACATTTTCTCTTTATCTTAGGTACAGTCCGTTTAATTAAAAATACACTTTACGTAGTTCTTTCTTCGTATATTGACGGAATGGTAAGTATCGTAAAAGTCTACTAAAGTATAGGTAGGTATTGTCTCTAAAAACAAGAAGGGAGCTTCAAGAAACGAGCGTACTCCCTTTTTAAAGGTCGGCAACGCATCTGTGATTCTTCTGGTGTTGCGGGTGTCCATGGGCGGCTGTGATCACTTACCATCAGGTGACCTGCTATCTCGTTTGTCTCCCATCATATAAAAATGAAAAAAAAACAGTAGGTCTTAGTACGTCAAGTTTCCCTCTATTAATGAACTAAAAGGAAAATTTATTTTTTACTAAATTCATCGAGAAGAATAGTTATGGTTTCACATCGGATTTATATGTATTTCCGTTATATTTTTAACTCATGAACCCTAAGCGGCTTTATAGATTTTAGAGTTTGAGACACCCTTACCTTTTGAATTCTTCCCGGTATCATATAGGATATGTGACGTCAGCTTTAAAATCAATATGAGTGACGTAAACTGTCAAAAATAGGGAAGTGCTAGATATTTTGCAGCGTAGACCGTTTAACCAAATTTATAGGTTTTAGGTGCCATTTTTTTAGTACTTAATATTTATACACGAATTTTATCTCTCTCATAGTAAAGAGTATTGTACAAATTACTATATTAAGCTAAATTTATAGAAGCGAGTGAACATGCAGAGTGTGTAGATAATCATGTTAATGAGCGCCGCCGTTGTTAGAAGCTTCTTCTTATTTTCTTCTCCTCCTTTTCGGAGACCCTCCTGGATGCACTTCGACCCGATGTGCGTCCTACTTATGGCTGTAAGTATATTAGTTAAGCATCAAATTATTCTGCATCCTGAATCGACTATCGAAGAGCTTTTCATAAGAATATCGGCTTGTTGGTCTCCCTAACGTGACGTATAAAAATAACAAAATAAATTCAATTGTTTCTGCTAAATATTTGTACTATAAATATTACAGTTGTACTATACTATGTACTAAATATAGTAAAATATTAAGAATTCACCTCATGAACCGTACGCGTTGTGAATATCATTCATGATAAATAGGTGCGGACAATTTTCCGATACGCAGTCTCCTCGCGTTGACGCTTTTTTGTCAATAAAACGAAAGAGTTTTTCCTAGTATTTACCTTTCTTTAATTTCTTTCAACAGGGTAACTTCAGATGTTTTTATGTATAAGGTTTTTTAACTTACTTTCTTGCATAAGCAATAAATTACGTTTAACTTATTGTTTACTAGCTGACCCGTGCCCACTTCGATAGGCGGCGAAAAAAAAGCGTCACTTTTTTAAACATATTTAATTACTGCTCCACTCCTATCAGTCATAGCGTGATACTATGCCTGACACTCCTCGATAAATGGACTATTGAACACAGAAAAAAAATTTAAAATCGGTTTAGTAGATCCAGAGATTACCCCCTACAACGTCACAAACACACAAACTTTACCTCTTTATTATATTAGTATAGATGGAAAACCACGCGTTGATAAATAAAATCACGGTTTGTTCCCACGGGGTAGATAAAAACTACCAAATGCCATATACAACAATCCACATTCTCGCACATATAACCATGCACGCATTGCCCTTTTTAAAGGATTGTACTATCAAATAGGTTCACGTTTAGAATCCAGTTAGTACCTACGTTTTCTATCGATATTACTTACTACTTTCACGCCATAAACTTCGTCTGATAATGTCATTATCCTCTTAAATTTTCCAAACCTAGCTTGCTTCGATACTTTAACCCTCTGCTTATGTTGTTTAATTTTTCAACGCTTTATCAACGCTTGCTTATATCGCTTACTTGTCAAAAATATAAAAAAAAGCCTTAAACTTTAAAAACGTTAACACAAGTTCATCAAAGGAGACCTATTTCTGCAATGTGACATAAATATGTATATTCTGCGTAATCCCTTAAACTAATAAATATTTATATATTCTATAATGTCGTAACAAAAACACAACGCGTAATTTACATTTCGGTACATTTGTTGGTTTAGAATTTTCTCTTATCGAGCTTTACATTTTCATTTCAATATAACTCTTATTTAAAGGAGGGAATAAGGTGCATGATATCTAAGTTGATGTTTTACTATGTATACAAGCGATTCAAGTAAATTCATTTATAAGGGTTATTTTATTTTGTAGATCAAAAATAAATCAAAATTTCATCACGGTACTTAATAGATAAAAAACTTAAGTGTTTAAGGGTTGAAAGGCTTTAGAAACACTTTGGCTATTAACCCTTTTAACACCTCTAAGAGGACAATATTACCCTTAAAGTATTGTTTAATGAAAACCGCTTGAGCCGGGGATTTCTTCAGTGCGGTTGTTAGCATAAAGATAGCTCGTTAATACGAGTGTTTATGTCCATCATAAATAAATTTTGCCAGCTAAAATAGGAACTTAAATGATTGTAAATAAATGTTTTAGACTTAATCTCTGGAATGGGATTATTACTGTAAGTTTTAGATAACATATTATTAGCTGAGGATATCGTGAAGCAGACTTAGATGAAGTCAGGAATATCTTCATTAACGACATTGATGAAGAACATTAACAAACTATAGCTACCTAAGGTAATTTTTTTTTGATATAATGATCATCATCATATCAGCCAACCGATGTCCAGTGCTGGACATAAGCCTTCTCCAAGTATTGCCACCTTGTGCGGTCCTGTGCCTCCCTCATCCATCATTTGATATAATGTATGATAATTATTTGGCATCACGTCAGAACTGGCCTTTTATGAATCCTGAGGAAACTAGATGCAAAGGTCAAGAATAAATTGCAGCTGTGGCTCAAGATAGCTTAATCGACTCACACTCCTGCTCTGTACTTATAGAAATACAAAAAAATGACTACTACTAATTACTAGGTACTCTATAAATACGTTATTTATTTTATTAATAGAAACATAAATATTACTAGCGGCGCGTCCCGGCTTCGCACGGGCATTATTTTCCCGCTTTTCTGTTAAACATTTTTCTGAATTTTCTTTGCTATAAACCTTACGGAGCCCGAGACCTTTCCAACGAATGCAAAACCGTGGAAATCGGTTCGTGCGTTCTGGAGTTATAGCGTCAGGAAGGAAAACCCGACTTATTTTTATAAATATTATTAACAGTGATTGAACCTAAATAAGTAGCTTACCTTTAAATAAGTTTTATTCAATAATGGCGTTAATTCTTGCTGTCAAGATAAAGCTTACGCGCGTATTATGTTTTTTTTTTCATTATTATTTTTGTACTTACTATTTGTATTTTTAACTTATTTATATTGTTCAAGCATCTCAATTGTTTGCGGTGTAGGTATATAGCAGTCGTTTTTTAACAGCCTCCAAAGAAGGAGCAGGTTCTTAATTTATTTTAATAATTCAATGTATTTTTAAAGTTGCATAACTCCTAAACCTTAGGGACCAATCATTCAAAAGTGCTTAATTAGTTTGACAGCATAATAAATTAGGTAACCGCATTGTAATTAATCATAATTAGTAAAGTAAACATTGTTTAAATATCTCAAACTGTACTTAAAGATTACGTAAAAGATATTATACTTATTAAAGAAATTGCTATATTTTATTATCCGCATTCAAGCTTTTTTCCCTAAGCTAGTTTTTTAAATTACAAAAGTGTTTTTTTAACTTCACCCTGAACAAACTAGTTCAATATCTATCTTAAAACGTTAAGTGCACAATTAATAGTGTAGATTACAGTGAGGTCTAGACTGTGTAACGGTCTAAGCTTAGGTCTAGTGTATTTATTAGTCTACACAATATAGTTATGTTTTAAATGTTTTGTTCTAGACTAGCTATTTACTATAAATACTTAGTATTTTTTGGTAATTTTATTAAAAGTTTGCTATTTATTTTCTTTTTGTAGAATGAAAATATTATGTTTTGATTGGAACTAATGTTCCACTTTACTTCTACACGCTAGACGCCATATTTTGTATAATCTTCATTCCAGACGTAAATATTAAATAGTCTTATAAAATACTATACCGAAAGCATTGTGTCAAAAAATATCCCACAAAATTAGATACTATATTTCCGGACCGTTACGACTTGGAGAGCTTCAAGAAACGAGCGTACTTCCTTTTAAAAGGTCGGCAACGCATCTGTGATTCCTCTGGTGTTGCGGGTGTCCATGGGCAGCGGTGATCACTTACCATCAGGTGACCTGCTGGCTCGTTTGCCTTCTATTACATAAAAAAAAGAAAAAAATATGGTTTCAACGGTTTCCAACTATGATTTCTCATGGTTCGTTATAAATATTATCAGTACAAACAAACATTACTAATTTACATGCAGATGAACGCTCAACATAGTTACAATTTCGTCACTTCATTGACAGCCGCAGAGCTAGTTGAAAATATACGTTAGGCAAACATTCACAATGGACAATCAGCCAGTACCGCTCACGGAGCTGATTCGACAACTTTAGTATTGTACCTATATATTATGTTACTGGAACTTTGTGTATTTATCTATACTTCTATACTAATATTATAAAGAGGTAAAGTTTGTGTGTTTGTGTCGTTGTAGGGGGTAATCTCTGGATCTAATGAACCGATTTTAAAAATTATTTCTGTGTTGAATAGTTATTTTATCGGGGAGTGTCATAGGGTTTAAAGTATCACGCTATGACTAATATGTTTATATATGTATATATATGTACGCGTTTTTTCGCCGTCCAACTAAGCGGGTCAGCTAGTACTATATATTTCTTTTTTAAATTAAAAAATTGTTACGTAGATTTAGATTAAAACATATGCACAATTTGGATGATGGATGATAAAATAATATTTTCCGAGAATTAGATCAACCTCGTTAATTGCAGAAACGAAGTAAAATGACACTGCACTGAATATTTATGTATTTTAAAGTTCAGGCTCATATCCCATGCAATACATGGGTGATACGCAAATTATTTTCTTGAGCTTAGTTGTTCTTTCTGTCCCTTAATTTATGCTTGGAAAAGTCTGTGCAACACAGATATCGGTTCCTAGTGCGACAGTTGTCTTTTATAAAACTTCCTGGTGACAAGGTGAAACAAGAAAACGTAAAACTCACGAATTTCTATAAAAAAAAGCACACATGACGAGTCTGCAAAGTAAGAATTTACACAAAATAAATACACTTTCATCAATAATGATAACTGGCTTATTATTACCAAGAACACAAGGCACACTTTGCTAATAATACTAGTGTTGTTCTCTCTAAAATATGATGTATTATTGTCTGTCGTAGATATAAAACAATAGACGCTGGCTGAGTGATCGTTGTCTTGTACATAACACATATTGTTAATGTGAATTTGATCTTAGATAATGTATCTACTATCATCTGTTTTGTTTGTTCAATTGGATTAAGAAAACAAGTTATTACTATTCCATTTCAATTTATAGGTGGTTTAGAAAGAAAGAAGAAAGAAAAGAAATAATTACTTAAGGTTATAGTTTGTCTTATGCGATACATTAAGCTGTGGCGTATTAGCCATAACCCTTTAAGCCATGGCTGTTACGTAGATGTTCTATTCCCGATCAATGCAAAACTTTGTGTGCATCTACTCGTACATAAATAATGAGCATTGGTTTGGCGTTTCCGACAAAACTGTTTTTTAGGAAAGTTTTTGACGACCTCTGCGGCGTAGTGGTTATATAACATGACTGCTACGCAGAGGTCTCGGGTTCGATTCCCGCTCAATGCAAATATTTGTGTGCATGGACATGATTATTTGCATTGGTCTGAGTGTTTCTATGTAAATACGTATTTATTTACGAAAAAAAAGTATATAAATACTAATATCTGTTGTTCTGTTACCCATAACACAAGCAGGTTAAGCCTAGCTAACTTTGGGAACAGATGGCGCTATGTAGAGATGTCAGTGAATATTTTATTTATAAAAAAAGAGAACATGACACAAAGTCTAATTGCAACCTGCTGACGAACATTATATGAGATATTTCTCTATACATGGCGAAGGCCCATCCCTGCAGTGGAACAATTACGAGTTACTATGAGAATAGTATAATAATATTTTGTAAACTCTTGCACTAACTGTGTACAAAAGCTTTCACCTTAAAAGTCAAGGTAACAAGGTGCGTGGGCGCATTATTAGCTAAGTCGCTACACGTGCCAAAGCTCTTGGGATTACGGTACCCAAGAATATTTGTACTTATCTGCTAGATAAGGACCCGTGGGCAATGTTTACTTTGTATTATAGAAACACCTACGTAACTACTTTTACTTAGGACTGTAAAATTTTAGTAGGTAAGTACTAGCTTTTTCATGAAAATTTTATTTTAGTACGTAAAATTTCCATGTTTTTTTAGGGACCCTTACTTAGATTTTGTAGAAAAGGTAGTCTATAATACTCTTAGAATATTAGTTATTTTTCAGTAAACGACCTTTCGACATCTTTCTAGGCGTAAAAAGTCAGAAAGAATTGATTTTTGTCCTGTTAGTAGGAAACAGTACGTTTAATGTTACAAACAGACACTTAAGCCTCTATTTATTTATTGGTCTTAAAAAAAAATATTATCACGACAAGAATGAATTAGGAACAACAAACTCCGCTTAGTTCAGAACTAGATGGCGTTGTGTTAACATGTAAATAATATATTATATTCCATAAGTTGTGAAAACTTAAATAGATGAGATATAAACTGGTAGTTTGTATACGTCAGCAGAATACTTGGCGACTTCCAAGGAAGCCCTCTGACTAAAGTGCTTTCACTAAAGTTTACAAACTAGATTGATTCGTTCGCAGTTAGTTAATGTATTGCAGATATTGTTTAGAAGTGTTTACGTTTGCACTATATAAATACGTTGATGTATATAGAAGTGTACTTGAATGCCGCAGTTGAGAGGTTGTATAGGAAACTTCGTAGACTTTTTGTTTTAATAAGTTTGAGAGTATGTGCGGTAGATGGTTTATGAATACAAAATGTCAATACTTTTTCGCGTCGTGGATTAAGTAAAATGCCACTTAGTAAGACTTGTAAATTCTCCGTGTGTTGACGGAGTAAGAATACAATATGTCACTAACCCATCTCATCCCATAGGTGTCGTAAAAACCGACTAAGGGACTATCCGTGAATATTATCTTTACGAAATAAATAGAAGGAAAACTTGAAATTAAACCCTGTACCAATCCGTGGCGGCGTGATATTGGTAGGCCAAGTATCCCTCCGTCACGATAAGCGGCCCGTCCCTGCAGTGGGACATTAATGGGTGAACTTGTGTTAAAAGGAATGCGGTATTAGTACAGTCACGAGCAATAATATGTACACATTTACACATTTTGTAAAACAGTTATCTAAAGTTCTGCTAATCCAAAATTGAATATTCGAAGATTAGTTCAAAACTGTACGGAACCTCTTCTAAATTATGAAATAATTTTAGTATTCTAATTTCTAGATAAACGTGTAGATAGTTTAGAAAATTTGACAATGTGTACATATTATTGCTCGTGACTGTACACCTATAAATTAGTACTAAACATCAACCGCTACACAACACATGACATTTCGTGTTAAGTTAGTGACGTCACCACATTAGTATTGGAAGCGTGTACCGCAAGGTTTCATCTACATTCAGTTTCGCCGCATACACGACGCTCGTAGCACGAAGCTAATTCGTAGACACGTACTAGCTACTACGAAATTCGTAGCACTATAGACGCGTAGATGTTTTGCTACGCGTTGTGTAAGAAAGCTTGCTAGTTTTACTAGCTTGAGGTATGAAGTTCTTTGCAACCGACTCTAAAAAGATAAGTAGATTAACAACTCGGTGGTAATGATTATTATTTATTATTATTTATTTATTATTAAAACAGTCATCTTAATTCTAGTTACATTCTGAGTCCCACAAAACCATGTAATTGGTTTAACTGTGGGATCTAGTCTCCGTACAATCTGTTGTAATCTTCTTCTATATAATCGAATCTAATACTTAAATTATAACAAATCAAAATAATACTTTTTAAGTTTTTTCTTAAATTATTTGTTTCCTGCCGAATGTCCTCTGGCAGACTATTTAATAAATAAGGTAAGCGTTTTTTAATAGTTCTATCTCCGTAATAGTTACATACCCTTGGTACCGTGAACTTGCCAGAAGACATCGAGCGCGTATTGTAGTCATTAGTGACCACACTCATGTCAATGTCTGAATTGCCATGGTTGTTTTTTAAAAGAAGATATTTATGTTTTTATTTTGCTGATTGATAAATCATGTTACATGATTCTGTTAAAAATAATACTTGTTTGAAAATTAGTATTTCTAAGTTGGTCCTACAAAAATGTCATCTAAATTAAATCTGTAATTTGGTTTTTATCTTAAAAAAATTACAATATCTGTGAATCATCCATGTAAATGACATTTATTGTTTGTTTACTTTTGGCGTAAGTTTATTAATTTTAAAAAAACCTAGCTGCGTAATAAGCATATTAGCTCTAAATATGGCTTCTGAAAACGAGCGGACTTTTCTCAGTTTTCGTTGGAATGCTTATTTTCCTGGTAGTTATGACTCTACCACTTATGAAATTCTACGAAATTTTGTTACAAGATTAGTCCCACTTATCAAGCTGTATCACACAGTATTAAATTTTCACTAGAAATTCAAATTGAGATTTAATTTACTAGTAAACAGTAATCTGTTTGATATTTACTTTAAAAAAATAAGTAATACGAGTAAGTAGTACTTTATCCAATTACCCCCTTACTAATAAACGCCTCTTAAATTTAATCAATGTTAAGCGACATTTTAATTACGAAAACCAACCTTATACCAAACAAAACCGTAAAAATGTAAGCTAATCAATTGATTAAAATATAAGAAGCGTTTATGAGTAAGGGATTACTTGGTAATTATAACACAATATCTGCTTAGTTTAAAACAAAATGGCATTGTGTTGTGAAAAGAAAACAGTCTTCTATAAATACTTTTTTCAGTATACTCTACAACCATTTCACCCACCTTTGGAAACAATAATCACTATTGTTTCTCACTCGAAGCAAGGAGTTGTTTCCCTAATCCTTAAGCCGAGTACATATAAAGTACTATATTTTTAGTCCCGATATTGTGTTTGAAGTGTATTGAATGATCTTTTTCCTTTTACATAGAAGCCTGTTTGATGTGGCGACAAATCTTTGAGATATTTCCGAAGTGATCGTTATGATTTTCCTCTCCAGTGACTTTTATATATATTAAATAATATTCTCTACAGATTCACACACCGCCATCTAGTCTGCGACGAGGAAAAAATCATACAATAGGGATTAAACAAATGATAAACATACTTATTTGTTCTTTTACATACTTAATACTTTTTTTACTTAGTCTTGCTCAGGGTATGTACTACACAGTACTACACAACATAATTATTTAACAAGGGCCGTGGTCACTGAGGTACTGACTTATATAATATTTAAACATGAAAAACACCAAGTCAAATTCAGATACTAAAGAAATTTAATTTGTACAGAAATCTAAACAGCAAGTTACTTTTTACCTTTCCGTGGTAGCTATAGTATATTTCATTACGTCAAATAGGTCGTCGGTTATATTAAACAATACATTTGCAAAAATACTCCATGTTTTAAAAGAAAAAGAGTTTTTTTACCTGTTATAAAAAGGGTTCATTAAAAAAGTTAGACAAATAAAACGGAAGCCAATGTAAATAGAAAAATGGTTTTGTCTGGTTTCGAATTATGAGAAAGTTGTTTGAAAGCTTTGAAATATTTTAATATGAAATATATTAAATGTTAGAATATATAATCACCATCGTACTTTTATCGTAGCAATCGTAAAAGCCGACAAAGACACAAGCGTAATGCATAGCTTTTGTTATTGCGAATCAAAACTTGACACTGGTTAAGTGTTAAGATATCACATCAAACTATTAAGATATCTGTAGCTTTATTTTTGGGACCGGTAAGTGTCTTTTTGACATCTTAAAAGCTATAATAAAATACATACAAACTTAAACCCACGCCTTGTTATCTGAGCACCAAGTATATCTTTACAAACCTGCTTTGCGTCGTCTACATTTGCACATATTTTCACACTTACCCCTTGGTTTCAAGTGCCACGCACTTACCTTGAAGGAGGTCACCAATTACGTACCCGTAAGATTTTCTAGCGCGCCCCCTACCATCGTTACCCACCATTTTAGCGTTGTATTACAAAATAAACTAATTCTATTGAACCTTTTATAATAAATCTTGTATAATACAAAGTTTACAAAAATGTTATTTATGAGGTCTACGTTGTATCGTCAGTAAAATAAACTTAAATTATGATTAATGACGCCATTGTTGTTCATTAGGAAAGTGTTCGTTACGTCATTCGTGACGCGTCCCTTGTACTCGTATTAGTGTGAAAGTTTATTATGTCAAACTATTGTAATTTGTTAAACTATATCTAATTTAAGAGAGATACAGTGTAGACCCTCACACGGTGGACTAATTAGCTAATCAAGGCAAGAAGTTGGTAGATGAGGAGGCCACTTGGAGCTTAACTATTTATAGTGCCGCAATGACCACCTCTGTGGTGTAGTGGGTATATAACATGACTGCTACGCAAAGGTCTCGGGTTCGATTCCCGCTCAATGCAAATCTTTGTGTGCATGAACATGATTCTTTGCATTGGTCTGAGTGTTCTATGTATAATGTGTATGTATTTACAATAAAAAAGTATTTAAGTATGTTTATCCGTTGTCTAGTATCCATAGTACAAGCTCTGCTTAGTTTGGGACTAGATGGCGTTGTGTGAATGTGTGAGGATTATTCATTTTATATATATTCGTTTAATGATGTTTACTAATCATTTCATAATCTTATACTCACCATTGCGTAGGGACTAAGAAGTTTTCTGACATTATAAAACTGCGTCTACACTAGGGGTAACGAGTTTAATTTCAGTTTCGTTTCATAAAGTGTATACAGGTTGCATGTAACTTCGTATGCTCATACATTTATGTACTTAGGTACTTATTTTTACTAAGTGCAGAATTATGTGCATACATAATAATATTACTTGCACACTCCGTTATGGCATTTGTGGCAATATTGCTCTACTGTATCATTTTTATTTCAATCTATTTACCGGAACTTAAAACTAAATATTTTTCGCATTACTTAATTAGTTCCATTTACCTTCCCAAGGTGAACCTAACGGAGATCATCGCTGGGTTTGCTAGTTATGAGCATAGAGATGATTACCGAAAATAAGTAAACCCTCATCTTTTTCTGACTTTCGTCCTATTTCTATTCTCCCTCTTCTTTCTAAAGTCCTCGAACGTTTAGTGTACTACCAACTTAAAACTTTCCTTTCTAATGCTAACATCCTTAACCCTTTACAATCAGGCTTCCGCCCTGGTCATAGTACTACTACAGCGTTAGTGCATATCACTGATGATATTAGATTAGGCATGGAAGAGGGTAACGTTACAGTTATGGCTCTCTTGGACTTCAGCAATGCATTCAACACTGTTGATTTTGAAGTCTTGCTTGGTCTATTACACTCTCTTAACATATCTCCAAGCGCGATTGACTGGTTTCGTAGTTACCTGTTTGGTCGTCAGCAGCAAATTTGCGTAGATCAGCTACGTTCCTCTTGGTGTAACACAACTGCTGGCGTCCCACAGGGCGGCGTTTTGTCTCCATTACTCTTCACAGTTTTTATTAACTCTATCACAAATAAATTACTCTCTTCCTACCATCTTTACGCAGATGATTTACAAATCTATACGCAAGCTCCTGCATTAAACCTATCTGATGCCATAAACAGGATAAATCAAGATTTTATAAATATTTGTGACTGGAGTAAATCATTTGGACTTAGAGTTAACCCTTCCAAAACTCAACTAATTCTGATAGGCAGCTCAAAAATGATATCGAGAATTAAATGGGACCAACTTCCAAGTATACATTGTGATGGAGAGATAGTTCCATTCTCTGAAAAAGTTAAAAACTTGGGCGTTTATATGGATCAAACATTATCTTGGGTTCCTCAATTGCAGGAGGTCAGCCGCAAAATGTTTGCTTCTTTAGGTTCGTTAAGAAGGCTGCGGAACTTTTTGCCAACTGCTACGAAAATTGCACTAGCTCAGTCCCTTCTACTTCCCATCCTCGACTACGCTGATGCCAGCTACCTCGATCTTACTGAAGACCTACTCAACAAACTTGAGAGACTCCAAAATATTTGCATCAGGTTCATATTTGGACTTCGCAAATATGACCATATCTCAGAATTTCGTCAAAAACTCAAGTGGCTTCCCATTCGTCTTCGCCGGGATACTCATATTCTATCTCTACTCTATAATATTCTTTTTAATCCTCATACTCCTCCTTACCTTAAAAATCGTTTTGTATTTCTTCACAATACACATTCGAGGGCCCTGCGGTCATCAGAGAATCTAAAACTAAAAATGCCTTCACACACCACACGATTTTTCGACAAATCCTTTTCGGTGCAAGCTGTACGCCTTTGGAACAATTTGCCTGAATCGATAAGACGATCTCAAACTCAGCATACCTTCAAAAACCGTGTAAAGGAGCATTTTCTCACTCTTATATCTAATTCTGTCCAAAATTAATAGCTTATTTTTCATTCATTTTCATTTTATAGTATCTGCTTTGCTTCATGTTTTTGTATCATTATGTATTTGTTAAACGCGTCACTATACCGTATCTTATTCTATCTTTCTGTATATTATTATTTTATTTCCTTTTCAGTATAAGTAAGTATTAATGTTACTATTTTTATTACCTTTTCTTTATAATTTTCTTTTCCGTTCCTACTACATATTATAAAAATATATAAATACATTATTACACTATTCAGTACACCACACAACATAAAAATTATATTACACATTTTCCATCCAAAGGTTGTCTGGAAGAAATCACTTCGAGTGATAAGACCGCCATTTGTGTCACCTAGTTTTTAAGATAATTCATGTACTTACCTGCTGTTTTGATTTTTATTTTGGTGTACAATAAAGTGATTAAATAAATAAATAAATTAAATAAATATCCCTTGAGTACTCATTTATCCAATAAACGAGCTTTATAGCTTGGTTGCAATCTGATGCATTTCAAAGATTCAGAAGTTTGTAAGTTGAGATAGAAATAATAGAACAAAAAAAATCCAGGGTGGAGAGACACACGGTAACACGGTAGATCGACGACCTGGTTAAGGCGGCGGGAAACCGATGCATGAGAGAGGCCCAGGACCGCACAGGGTGGCAATATTTGGACGAGGCCTATTTCCAGCAGTGGACGTCAATTAGCTGATATATTGATGATGAACAAAAAAGGTCTTATAGCTATTTGACAGATACATTCTAAATAACAGCCAACTTATGACATTGACAGCAGTTCGAAAAAAGAATTTACGAGTACACCACATTCGTAATTTAAGAAAAAACACTCGAGTATATTCTTATTCACCGAACCAGCCAGTCTGAGTAAGTTATTCATTAAGTTGATTAGTTTCCCTCGGGTCAGATGTAATGAAGTCTTTGTGTGGACGCTTGAGTAACTCACACACAGTTAAATAGTCCTCAGACGTAGAGCTTTGTTCACAGATATATTGTCCTGTTGCGTTTAATGTAACATCTGTGCGAAGAGATAACGCTCTGGTTTGGAAACGATAGAATTAGTTAAAACCTTTTTTGTTGTAAGGGTAATCTGTGGCTGCCATTGCAGTGATTTCTTTTATATGATTTGTATTAAATTGGGTTTAGTGGTTATTGCCTTCACGATAATTATTTTTTAGATAATTGGATATGGAGCATCGTAATCTTCAATTGAGTTTTTCTCATATGAATATTAGCATTTATTTGGGTCTCTAATAAATATGTCTTTTGGATAAAAATTTAAATGAGTTGCAAAAACTCAGCAAAGCTTGAGCGATTTGTGGTGTTGCAAAAGTATATAATATCCTATTGAGGCTTTGGCAAAACAATATCGATATACTAAGCTTTGTGTTCTATTTTCAACTTAAATTTCTTCCATTTCTAGCATTACATTCTATTTTTAAAATAGAAAAAAAAATAAGTCGTATTAGTCGTCGATAAGTTTCGATGGTATTAAAAACCTTTTTAAAATTTACCAACTCCGACTTTAAATACAGGTTTAATGTTTGTCATAACAGCCCATCAATGTCCCAATGCAGGGACGGGCCTCCTCCCGTGACGGAGGGATATTAGGCCTACTAATACCACACTGGCCAGACGGATTGGCACAGGGTTTAATTTTAAGTTTTCCTTCTTTTTATTTCGTTAAGATGATAGTCCCTTAGTTGGATTTTACAACACCCATGGGATGGGATGTGGTGGTGACATATTGTATTCTTACTCCGTCACCACATGGAGAATTGTCTGTAATCCTAATATATCTGCTTGTATACAAGAGATACCTTGCACATTCGTGCTGTCCTACACAGATCTGTAAAGTAGTCAATGAGATATAGGTCAGTGCTTATAACCTGACCTCTCTCTACATCTACTTGCATACAAAGCAATTCATTAATGTTAGTTCAATAGAACGCAGCGTTCGCTTTAATTGAACTACATTCTGTTTTAAACTGAATTGTTCAATACTTTCATTACTTTAATTGTTTTTTTTTTATTTTTACACATTCACACATCGCCACCTAGTCCTAAACTAAGCATCGCTTGTACTATGTGTACGAGACAACGGATAAACATAATTTAACACTTTATTTTGTAAATATTTACTTAATATACATAGACCAAAGCAAACAATCATGTTCATGCACAAAAGAATTGTATTGAGCGGGAATCGAACTCGTGACCTCTGCGTAGAAGTCATGTAATATAACGACTACGCCATAGATACAGGTCGTCCTGATTTGTTGTAGAATAGTTTGTTTTTACTAAACAAAAACAATTTTTTGTTGAATGCTGACGTAAAATGTAGAGTCCCTTAACTTTTGTAATCAAACAATTGGAACTCGAGCCATCCTCCTTCGTTCGAACAAAAAAGAACAAATCCACTAATTGTCGTTAAAAGGTCGAAGCTTCAAATATCGGCGTTTGCACTTTTTCTTTTTGTTTAAACGACAATAGAGTTTCTGTATAAAAATTGTACATTGTTGACTGTTAATGGAATATAATTGGGAAATTGATTATTTAACGGATTTCCATGGCGCGCCTGTGACTACTTTGCCCATAATTTACAGACACTCATTTCTAATAATAAATTAACCCCGTTTCAGACGTACCTAGTATACCGATATTTAGTCCGGGTAAATTATATTTAATCTTATTTTTTTTAAGAATGCTCTACAGAATGAATTGACCACAATTTGATAACATAGTTTATATAATTATTCTATTGCAACAAGTCGTAGATATATTAAAAGTGTAGCAAACAAAGCGAAGAAATGGTGTTTGTTTGAGGCTAATGTACTTAAATATATACACATAAAAGTCGTATAAACGCCATGGCGTACATGTAGTTTATGAGATTTGAGCGGGAAATGACGATACAGGACTGTACTGTATCATCGTTACACAATTACCTTAATGTTAGCTTTGGTGTTCCTCAAGGGACACATGCCTTGTGCCCGTTTGCGAGCCTAACACAAATTGCCATAGTTAGGGGTTGAATTCACTAATTTTGGAAATTGGATTCAACTGTTAAACAAAAGATATTTTGTAGTTCATTTGTTAGATACAATTTTCTACCGCTCTCTAGTTTAGCCGAAGTCTACGAATGTTTGCGTGATCGTACAGCACACAGTAGAGTCCCAGAAGTTTTTAAAATATCCATACATTTTACATAATTACGATTTCCGAAACAAAGTTGCTTGGTCCATTTCTGTCCACCTACAAATGCCTACTTTGCTCTCAGCTAGATGATTTTTCTGTCCATACAAAAATAGTAAAAGTCCACGCACACAGTATTTTTTTTTTAAAGAAAAAGCATCCTTAAAGTTACCCTACGCAACATTTCTCAATAAGAATGTTATATATATAACATATATAATAAATCAAAAACTTCCGGTTGTGGTGCATTTGCAAGTATACGTGTATATCACTAGCTCCGTGTAAATAAAAGTTTTTGTTAAGTTAAAGTGTTGTGAAGACAGTAAACAAAGTGAAGACGGAACAGTACCTTAGATTGGCAAGTCTCCTGAGTATTTTCGTTGATACACATTGTTTGCCAGTAAAAATTCACTAAACTGCAATATTCATCAGTGGCAGTTATTTTTCGAAATAGTTTTTTACAAACATTAAAAGGGTGATTTAACAAAAATTTGCCGGAAACAATTTTTGGAAATAACACTGCATGTAATGAGTGTCACTTGTCATATGCTGGAAACGTCATAACTGACAGCCCAGAGACGATAATATGACAATAAATACGTAACACGTCACGTAATACGAGACACGATAGAACAAATACTTTCCTCTCAAACTTTGACTAATAAAATTTCTCAGATTTCTTCATTAAAATTAACCCGCAAAAAATTTTAAGTGACCTCGTGAATTTTTGGGGATAAACTCACTTTTCCCTGCTTCACTCTCAAGGAATAAAGAAGAAATTATATTACGAGAAGGGTCGCGGTCATAGTTCAACCTCGTTTTACAAGCCCTATTTAGTTTGATAAAACGATGCGATATATCTTTTTAAGGGGTGCTTACAACATGAAAAGCATAAGCTTTAAATGATATTATCCGCCATTTAGGGTTAAGATGAGGGCTTTAGAATACATGTCGATTCCTTTTCCATGGCCGTTTCGTAAGAGTTCGTTCTGTCCATCGAGTCTAGTTAACTAAGGTGACCTACTCGTAATTAAAAAATATATCAAGCATTTTTTGGACCTATAAGAAATAAAAATTAAAAGCCTTAAGATAATTTTCCTTTTTGCGTGAAACAGATTTTATATCAAGTTTTCTTGTCTAGTAACATTTTATGTTATTAATTAAATACACTAACCACGTTTATAACTACCAAAAACCTACGATAAAATGTTAACTAAATTTTATTCTGTTAAACTTTTGTACTAAAACTAAAATTACATTTCAAATTGCCTAGCCTCATATTGCGTACGTGTGTATTGTACTAATGATTACCACGAATATAATTATTATAACTCTCACACATTCACACAACGCCAATTAGTACGAAACTAAGCAGAGCTTGTACTATGGTTACTAGACCACGGAAAAACATAATTGTATATTTTTTTTGTAAACGTTTGGAGGAGGCCTATGTCCAGCAGTCTATAGGCTGATATGATGATGATATTTTTTTGTAAATACCTACATGTTCATAACAGCCCATTAATGTCCCACTGCAGGGACAGGCCTCCTCCAATGACGGAAGGATCCTTGGCCTACAAATACCACGTCGGCCAGACGGATTGGATATAATACCCACATGTTAAAAATAAAAAACGCCCAGACAAATGCAAACATACACACAAACATTTCAAATGAGCGGTAACCGACCACGAGACGTTTGCGTAGCACCAATGGCCCGATGAGTGAGTGAGGCCGAACAGGGCCGAACAAGGTGGCAATGGAGGAGGCCTATGTCCAGCAGTCGACGTCGATTGGCTGATATGATGATGATGATGAATGGCCTATAACTACTACACCACAGCGATAACATCCATACTAATATTATAAATAGGAAAGTGTGTCTGTTTGTCTTTCTTTCACGGCAAAACGGAGCGACGAATTGACGTGATTTTTTAAGTGAAGATACTTAATTGAAGGGATGGTGAGTAACATAGTCTACTTTTTTTTTCTTCTCTGTCCTGGAAACAGTGCTACCCCGAATATAACACGAGCGAAGCCGCGGGCAAAAGCTAGTACGAAATAAAACTAAACTAAATCAGAGCCAAACATTTATCTAACCAGAGTGTCAATAGTTCTCACATTCGTATTAGTTTATTTTCTTGTAAGAGATCGTCGATTCCAAACGCCCTTGAACATACAGCTCCGGGACTAAATAGGAAGTTTGTACATTACACTTCAGTCGGCCAGCTACTGATTATGCAACTGGGACATTAGTTCATGCTTTTTGTACGGTCAGCAAAATGAAATGTATCGGTGTGGTCGAACCCGAGACCTCTGCGTAGCAGCCATGTAATATACTGA
Source organism: Schrankia costaestrigalis (assembly GCA_905475405.1). NCBI lineage: Eukaryota > Metazoa > Arthropoda > Insecta > Lepidoptera > Erebidae > Schrankia > Schrankia costaestrigalis. The sequence goes on from FR997827.1 coordinate 2,600,450, forward strand.
CTGCAGCACAGAGGTCGGCAACTGAAATTAAGGTATGTGGAATTATCAGTTCATATTTGGCAGGCGGTTTTAATTCCTTTCGAGGATTACTTTGGGGAAAATATGGCCCTGTAGTAGATGGACTCCTATGATTAAATATGAAGTAGTATTTATTTTACATACATACTCACGCCTTATCCCATCCGGGGTAGGCAGATACGACAGAACGCCATTTGACACGATCCTGGCTAACAGATTGGGCCTCGACCACATTCATTAAGGCGGTTATCACACTGCCACGCACCACGCTGCATGTTGCGTGAATGCGTGTTCTAACGTTGCTTGTAAGTACCTCCATTTGTATAGAAAACACGCGCAGTCCATCACACAGAAAATGCATCCACGTGCGTTCATGCAGATCACGCGCCTACAAGCGGCGAAACATGCATCCACGCGCGTGGGTGCGGGGCGAGACGCAAGGTATGGCACACCGAGTCCCGCAGTGCCGTGCGTGATTTAGGAAGGGACTGACGTGCGTTAAAGCACTAGCGAACAACTTTGAATGAAATGAGTCAGAGCCGGCGTGAATCCACAAAACGCAACTACGCGCGTGAGTGCGTCAAAAACCCGCACGATGATGCAGATCTGCACTCCCGCGTGTACGCGCGTAGGTGCGTCGAAACGCAACATGCAGCGTGGTGCGTGGCAGTGTGATAACCGCCTAAGCGAGTCATACATGCGCGTCGGTTACGATTACGAGTGCTCTTTATTTGGCCTTTCTCCAATCCGGGGCCTACCAGCACCGACTAGCCCTATTATTTATTTCATGCAACTAAATTCCATACATAATGTAATCTTACGTAATATGAAGAACCACTTGGCGGCAAAGTAATGGTAATGAAATAGAGTCATTTTACGAATACTATTTGTTATACTTATTCCTGTAGCGATAGCGATTGGTCTATGCGCTCATATAGCTAAAGAAAAAGTTTACGTAACATCTAAAAAGAAACAATGGCAAGACCAACGTTCCAATTACGTTTAAATTTCGAATCAGTCCAAGATTTGAATAAAACTCAAGCGTACCAATAAAGTTGTAAATATAAAAAACTTTTCATAATAACTTTTTTGCTACCAACCTTACTACGTACCTATAAAAGGAATTGGACTTCAGTGCACGTACGTAATAATATTCTGTGCAGAGGATAAACACCTCTAGTAGTGTACATATAAAGCTCATAATAGTTTAAATAGAACAGTTGGACTCTTCGTGGGTGATTTATCTAGTCGTATGTTATACAAGTTAGAAATATTCCAATTAGTGAACAATGACACCTTTATTATGACGTAGTGGATAAACTTTCAGTTTTTGAACATGAGGTGTAAATATTAGTTTTATTATTATCATTAAGTATAGTGTATTTGTTTGCAATGGAAAAAAATACCTACATGGTAATACCACCCCATTTCGCAAACGCCGTTAAAAAAAAATATTTGCAAATTGATTCAATCACAATTATACATCACAAAGGGCATATAAGAATGCGGTCTAGTTCAGGATCGTTTGGCTTTGTATGAACGTGTAATCAAAATTATTTAATACACTTATATAATTTACACATTATTATTATTTCTTCAGATGTTTCCATCAACGTTACTGTACCAAAAATAAAGACAGGACCTCTAAAAGTAAATACACTGTTACAAAATCCGAAAAGAAGAAAGACAATGGAAAAATTGATACTCGAGGCGGGAATTGAACCCGCGTCTCTGGACTATACGCGTCCAGTGCCATGAACTCTAGGCCATCCGATTTTTCTAGTTATACCTTAGCTTTATATGTAAAAAAATATATTTAATTTACACAGTTACATCTACATTTTATTAACTTTCTAGATAATTTATTTATCTACAACAAGCCACAATATATTAGGCAATTTCTAACTCTCACACATATGAGTATAATTTAGTTTTGGACTAAACCATTATGAGACTTAATTTGATAAATAGACCGCCAGATGTCCCCACTTACAGTACACTGACTGATCGAAAGGGTAATTTGTTATTGAGCGTATGTACGAGTGTAACCTTCGATGAATATGGAATTTTGGTCACTTAAAGATTGTTCTTGACCGGAAAATTTTGCCTAAAAAATCTTATTAAGAGATTATGTCTTATTTAAGCACATTTTTTTCGATTAATTCACACTAATTACACAGCGCCATCTGTTCCCAAAGTAAGCTAGACTTAACCTGCTTGTGTTATGGGTAACAGAACAATGGATACAAATTAGTACTTACTTATATACTTTTTTTGTAAATAGATACATATTATACATAGAAACACTCAGACCAATGCAAAATCATGTTCATGCACACAAATATTTGCACTTAGCGGGAATCGAACCCGAGACCTATGCGTAGCAGTCATGTTGTATAACCACTACGCCACAGAGGTCGACAGAATGTTTCTTACTTAAACGAATTGACAGATTTTAAAGTTTTAGGTTCTTATATTTAAGTTTTTCCTCAGAGTGTAATACGTCGACAGCTTTTCTCCACAGATTTTATTACTCCAAAAAGCGCGTCAATGTTATGTTTGGTTTTTAAGTTTTTCTTCTTTGAAATATAGATTTACGAGTACTTACTTAGTTGTATGTGAAATTAAGTAGACTTTTTTATAGTTTTTACAATACCTTAGCAATTTATCATAACAGTCCATTAATGTCCCACTGCAAGGACGGGCCTCCTCCCGTGACGGAGGGATACTTTGCCTACTAATACCACGCTGGGCAAACGGATTGGTATAGGTTTTAATTTCGAGTTTTCCTTCTTTTTTATTTCGTTAAGATAATATTCACGGATATTTTGCAATTATTAATTTGTCATTACAAAAAGGTAGTTAACTATAAGAAGAGAACTGGCAGTTATATTTCATTCTCCTTTACAGACAAAAGAAGATAACAACAATTAGGTACAGTCAGCCCCAAAAGTCGCTGAACACATTTTAAATTCCAAAACTGCTGAACACTAAAAGTGCCATAAGTCAGTGTCGCGGGTATTTCAAAAGTAGCTGAACACTAGTGTTCCAAAAGTAGCTGAACACTAGTGTCTATTATGTTTACTCGTTGGAATAGATACATAATTTCAAGACAATTCACTGACATTCGATAGCCTAGGGTATAGAACACTCGACTTTGATGAAGTAGACGTGCGTTCGAAACCGGGTTGTGCCAAGTATTTTTTTTGGTTTTTTATTTTTTATTTATTGTATTTTATCTCAAAAAAAACAAGTAACTTAAATTCACCGTCACTGTTCACAGGTATTTTAATAAAGTTAAAATATTATTTTTAATTTTTAATTAAAAATTAAATAGTAATTTTATTTAATTTTTAAATTTAATGAAGAATGATCATTATGACTTTAAATTGTATGAGAAACATTTTCGGAGATTCGATGATATGAGTTGAAATGTTATGTAAGAAGAAGCGCTCCCTGTTGTGCGACATTGAACTTAATAGTTTTATGACATGCAACTAAAATTAAGTCTAGAGGTGATAAATCCATTTAATTAATTAATTAATTAAATTATTTAATTTAATTGTCGAATATACATTTTTTTCGTAAACGAAGTTGCGGGTTACGGCTTGTATTGAATAATAATAGTAGAAAACAAAATAAGAAAAAATAAAAAAACACAAAAAGTAATCCGTTCCTCAGGATGGAACCAGAGCTGTTTTCTTTTCACCCAAGCTCTATACAAGCAAAGCTATCGTGTTGACAACTGTTTTGATGAAATTGTTAATGTAGTATTCCGCTTTGAAATTGGCTTGACTTTTGTCTACTGTCAAAATCACTCACTACAACTACCTACACTGAAACTCGACCGCAGATGAGCGACGCAGCGGGCGACGTTGCCGTTCAGTCATGCGCGGCTCCCGTATACTGCACGAGTTGGCAACATCGATACTTCTGAAATACCCGCGACACTGACTTATGGCACTTTTAGTGTTCAGCAATTTTAGAATTTAAAATGTGTTCAGCGACTTTTGGGGCTGACTGTACATTAATAAGTAAACTTATTTCCAAAGAGTACGCGACCAAAAAATTCTCTAAAGAATTGAATATAGTTTGAATAATATAATTCAAATAACATATAAATGTCACGTAGACGTATAATCAATCTTATTCTCTGACAAATAGCGGAGTTGTGCTGAAAACATTAATAATCTGATGTTGAACGAAGACTGAGAGAAAGTTCGTCATTTTTCAACACGTTCAGAAAAGGTTTGGGACCTAAAAACCTTATATGGGCTGTAATAGATAAGCGTTTTTTTGGTTACAGGGTGATCTTATTGATTGCTTTGTGAACAAAAGGATGTGTGAAGGAGTTTAAATATTGTTCATTTCAGAATTGTCTATTTACAATACAAATAATAGAATATAATAATAGAATACACGCCATGTTCCTGTAGATTTTATTGTAATTATAACTTGTATGACCTTTGTTGGAGACCCAATAATAAATAAATAACATAACAAATTTCTAGAATGTTGAAAAAGGAATACTAAAATAAAAAAAATATTATAATATTTCAATCATATATGGTAATTTCGAAGGATGCGCTGGAGAGAGTGAAGACTCAAACATTTCTTTCTACCAAAAGTCGTAAGAACTCGTTACAAACAAACCTTTCACCATCATCATAACAGCCCATTAATGTCCCACTGCAGGGGCGGGCCTCCTCCCGAGACGGTGGGATACTTGGCCTACTAATACCACGCTGGTCAAATGGATTGGTATAGGGTTATATTTCAAGATTTCCTTACTTTTATTTCGTTAAAGATAACATTCACGGATAGTCCCTTAGTCGGTTTTTACGACACCCATGATGGCGTGGGATGAGACGGGGTGGTGACATATTGTATTCTTACTTCGTCACCACACGAACGAACCAACCTCTAGTGATATAATTTTCCCCCTTCAAGAAAGTCAGAGAAAGTCTCAAACAAGCAACGGTTCCTGTGGAGATCAGTCTTATCAGAAACAAAATGACATCTTAGTTCAGAATAATCACTCGTGGAAGCCGCTACTTCCCACAGCCGTTAACCACCATAAAATTCCGATTATATAACTCTTAATATCCTTATAAATTACACTATTACGTAAAAAATATAAAGTAATGCAAATTCAGTGAGTGAATATATCATAAAATATTAAAATACCTCGGGAAAATATCCTACTTAACATTAAAAGCTTTGCCAAAACTCACATAAAATAGAATATTTTTAGAACGAGCTCTGTTTTTTTTGTACAATATATTTCTGAAACATTTTAATACGCCTACGTCTATGCAGATTACTGGCAAGGTCATAAGATGTAAGCCTTTTGAAAAAGAAAATTGGTAGGTCTCTTCAGCCAACACGCTTAGGTTGGTACCACTTGGGTCCGTTTAATCCATACCATCTCCAACGAGTAGGGGGCAACATTACTATGTTTTAGTGAAAGGTTACCATAGCCAGTAAAATTACAGAAGTTTGGAACATAGGGCTTAGTAGTAAATAGATTAGAGCTCAGGGTGATAAGTTTTCCTACAAAAGTAGGACATAATTTGTGATATGACACGTAATTTTTCGTGGTACCTAAGGGACTAAGAATACAAGGCCACCATTCCATATCAATCACTATAGGTTTCGTAAAAGCCGATTAAGACAAAAGTTCTCCAAAATTATATCTACGTAAAGAAAAAAAAACATTACAACACACCCTATTGCATACCGTATCAGCGGCGTGGTATTAGTATACTAAGAACTTCTTTGTCAATGGAGAAGTCCTGTCCCTGTAATAGGACATATAAAGTCTGTTATGACAAAATAATAATTTCAATCTTGAAAACTCATTTTAAACTTCGCAATAACTTAAACGTGAAGTAAGAAACGATTAGATAGAACAGATTAATTTGTAGGAACCATAGCGTAACCAACTATTTTTTCCATTGTTCTAGTCTATTGTTTCAAAATGGTTTTCTCTGTTGAACAAAAGAGGCAGAGGTCGAGTACATTTTATGAAAGTTTTGTATAAAAATGTGTAGTACCTATTTGATACTTGAGTTTGTTAGCTGCTTTGTTTGTTGGTATGGATTGGATGAATAAATAGCATAAAGTGGAGGCGGTAAGTGTACTAAAAAACTAGTTTTAAAACCTGCCTGGATATCTCAAGGAGTGTTACATATTAAGAAAACTGTATTTTGCCTATCTATTTATAAGCGTAGTTTTTTCCTTAGCGCCGCGGAACCTTAATAATAAGTTGTACGTGAAGTAAAAAAATAAGTAAAAAAAAGAAAAGGTGTAATAAATTGTTGTTTACACAAATAATTATCCTACGTGGTGTATAGACACATAATTTCATGCACGGCAGTTAGCGAATAAAATATTTAGCATCACCGACTCACGATATCTGCAGAGTAATTCTGCACTAACATTATGTTGTGCAATAAATATCAGGATAAGAGCTCCCGAGTCTAAAGTATCTAAATTGTTTACCTAGTAAAGACAAAGCTACAAACCTTCCCTCTAACTTCAATTTTATTGATCCAGAAACATCTCCAGCTAAACCTTTAAGTCTGTGTTTATTATCGTATAATTCACCTTTACCTAATCCCGCACAATGATTACATAACCCTTAAATAACTACTGCTAAGGCTACAGCGCATTGCATATACATGAAGACATTTGATCCGGTTAACCTTGTCTTACCCTAACTTTTACGGGTCGCTGAACATTGATCAGGGGTACAATTTAACCTGTCCTGTCTGTGTTGATGTGTAGGTGTGACCCGTAAGCATTGAGGGGTTGGTTTTGTAATTAATATTTAAATTGTACCTTCTCTCTTTATAAGTCTTAAAGTGGCCTGTGGCAGGGACAGGCCTCCTACAGTGTTTAAGCAAATATTACTGTTTAATCAAAAATGAAAAAAAAACGAAGGAAAATTGAAAATTAAAGCCTATACCAATCCGTTTGGCCAATTTGGCATTAGTAGGCCAAGTATCCCTCCGTCACGGTAGGTGGCCCGTCCTTGCAGTGGGACATTAATGGGCTGTTATGTTTTTATTTTTATACATATAATTAACTTCGGGCTGTATCTGTGTTTAAAAGCACTTAGGTAGAGAGTACTATACACTCGAGCAAAAAGGCCCGGAACAGTTTATACTTGCATAATGTTCGAGGATTAGTCGATGCACATACAGCTTAAACGGTGATAGCGGCAAAGCTATAGCGACGCAGTGTTGACATTTAAGGATCACAATTCATTGCCTTTAATCAGGGACTATATTTGCGTTTTCAATCAGGTTTATAGACAAATTTATTCGTGAGTCGTATATGAAAAAAAATATGTATGGCAACTCGAAGTCAACGAGAAATATATTTTTATTTAAACCAATAGGTTAATTCAACATACATACATAAATTCACGCCCTATCCCGTCCGGGGTAGGTTAAATAACTAATATTTCTTCTTAAGTCTAAAAAAATATAATACAGTCGATTAATACTTAGGGATTTTCTTCTTAAAGGGTTACTTAACCGCACGTATCGAGAGGCAAAGATATTTTGCATGACTGACGGAATTTGCTAACAAAACGTTCAACCGAAGGGTCTACGGTAAATAGGCTGGAAGATATTGTCTGATCAAGGAGATAAATAAGGAGTTGTCCTTATCTCAGATTGAACGAGGCAATTTTCCTAATTTGATCCTTATTTAATGCATCTTATGGACCATTTTTGCCACAAACACACAAGATTATTGCATAATAAGTTAGATAGAACAAGCGTGCATTGTTAAAACCAACCTTAACGAAAAGACATTGTCCTATACTGATACGTAACAACTGTGTCCTTTCTGTGGTGTATTATATCTTTGTAATAACTGTATTCTTAAAAATAAATTTAAAAGAGATATTTCTCTAATCAAAGCAGTCATTCGCATTATTAACATTATTAATAAATAATTATTATTAAAACAAGAATGCACTGATTTTGAAATGTTTATAAATTCGTTATCAACTTTTAATATTGTTTAGATAAGTAATAATTTAATTAATAAAAGTTTTCATTAATTAGAATAATTAAATAAGTACGTAACTCACAAGTTTGTACTCATTAAGTAATTATGAAGTTGGTAACATTCTGAGTTTGTATAAACTTTGTAATTGAAACGTGTTTTGGTATATTGATTTGTTTATTTCTTGAGTTTAATTTTCATATGCTACCACCGACTGAAAGCACAGCATTACTGAAAAACGCTGTTGAAATTGAATAAATTAATATTTTATTATACTATTAAGTATTTGAGGTATCGAGCTTGTTTCAGCTAAGGAGAGATTTTACTTCCTTAGGTGTCTTTTTTCTATAGCTTTCTATTTAACCGTATTTTACATTGGTATATTGTATCTTTACACCTTTCTCAACCGGCAGAGATTTAGTCTCGTATTTTGGACAGACAATGGCTAGCTGAATAATTGAGAAGTGGTTTAAAAACTATAAAATGATCAGTATAATAATAACTATGACAGTGTTTCTCCGTGTGGTGACGGAGTAAGAATACAATATGTCACCACTCCATCTCATCCCATGGGTGTCGTAAAAACCGACTAAGGGACTATCCGTGAATATTATCTTTACGAAATAAAAAGAAGAAAAACTTGAAATTAAACCCTATACCAATCTGTCTGGCCAACCTGGTATTAGTAGGCCAAGTATCCCTCCGTCATGGGAGGAGGCCCGTCCCTGCAGTGGGATATTAATGGGCTGTTATGATGATGACAGTGTAATATTGACGTGACCAGGATCATCGCTATCAATGCAAGCACTCTGATCAGTTTTGTATTTACTTTTATTACCCAGTAACGTGAACAAAACCAAATGACATTATTAAGGTCCATTGAACCGTGAACGGTAACTTGACAAACATCTTTTGTAAAAAGTGATCGAAAATTTGGATCGAATTGATACAAGCTTCCATAGCCGTAATCGTCTAGTGGTTAGGACCCTACCTTGTGGCTGTAGTAGCCAAGGTTCAAATCCTGGTCACGGCAGTGTGCAACACTGTCATGGCTGAGCTATTTGTTTTTTATTTTGTTAATAGTGATGCATCCTTTTCGGCAGTAATATGGTTAAAGTAGTTGTCAACTAAGTACAAATATTTGATCAAGCACTATACAGACATCTCTTCAGGAGCCGGGGAGCGGTGAATTGCTCCATTAGTAAAAGTTTTGCAGTTCGACGAGGAAGGCGTGTCTACATGTTTTAACCTTACCCAAGCGTTATCAGCGACCCACTGAACAACAAAAACAAATACATTTATTTCTCTCGGCAAACGTTTGCGAAAATCTTAAAGAGGTCCATAATCTCAACTGTTTTTAGAACTTCTTTCCTAACATGCAAATAGAGTTTATTTATACTAATTTGGACCACCACCTGGCCAAACTTCTACATTTTACTATCCAATAAAAACAAATTATTTCATAACTGTTATTTTATTCGTCTCTTGCGCCACCGTGACTAAAGACAAGTGAAAGTGCTCCAGTTGAAGTACAATATAATGTTAAATTTGAAGTAAACATTCACCAGCTCCGGTAGCCGTGATCGTCTAGTGGTTAGGACCCTACGTTGTGGCCGTAGTAACCCAGGTTCGAATCCTGGTCACGGCAGTGTTAAACACTGTCATGGCGGAGTGAACTTTTTGAAATTTTATTAGAATTAGTGAGGTATTTTGAGCTAGCTAAGAAATGTTATTACAACAACTCATTAATATCCCACAACAAGGGCGAGCACCCTTTAGTGACAAAAGGACACTAGACCTACAAGTACCACCCTGGTCAACGGATTTGTATATTATTTTTTTGTAATAAATTCTTGTTGAGTTTTCGTATAAATTTTCCATTACTCTGGGATGCAATGGTTTCCTTCGACAGTGGTAACGACTCCTATGGAACGCGATGGAGTGGTGACATCATTTATTTTTACTTCATCACCATACGAAGATAAAACCTCCTGACAAGTGGCAGAAGAGCAAAATACCCACTTGATGGTAAGTGGTAAACGCCACGCCGCTCAAGGTTGTCAGTTACCACCAGTACACAGAAAAAACCCCTAAACAAAACCTGCAGTCTCAAAGTCCTATGACTCACAAACAACTATATTAAATTTAGAAAATGCAAAACCGAATTTAAATCAGTTTAACTATATTTGTGTCGCTATAAACGGGGACATTTTAACGAGAACCTTTTTAAGTCCCTCCGATTTTAAGCCCGTAATCCTATTTCTCATATGTATTGAAGCAACAGGTCCCCAAATAAAAAGTAAGCTTTAAACTCATCATTTTAGGGTTAGGGATTTACCTCGCATTCATTAAAATTTAAAGGAACTCATTAAAATTGTAAATCTAGTGCGGGAGTTGCCTTTTAAAATAAAACTAAACTACCAGTGGTGACGGAGTAAAAATACAGTGTGTCACCACCCCATCTCATCCCATGAACATAAAAACAGACTAAGGGACTATCCGTGATAAAAAGAAGGAAAACTTGAAATTAAACCCTATACCATTCTGTCTGGCCAGCGTGGTATTAGTAGGCCAACTATCCCTCCATTACGGGAGGAGGTGCGTCCCTGCAATGGTACATTAATGACCTGTTATAATGAACCAACTATTTACTCCTTCCGTTGTATATTCGTTTCGTAGTAAAATCTGACTAAGGGAACCTAGTCAGACCGAGTATAGTACACTCACGGGTTGAGTTGGGGTGGATATATTATGTGTTCTTCCTCTGTCATCGCATGATGAACCTATATTTAGCAACCATAAATGTTCTGCTATAGGAACTCCCCTTATGATGGAGAGGAACTTGGTCTACTATAACTCTATTACCAAGGAGGCCAAAGGCCCTGCTCTATGGGTAAATAACTTAGCCATATTATAAAAACATCAGAAAATGTATCAGAAATTCTTAAAAATATAAAAAAGTAAGCTCCGCCATGACAGTGTTGCACACTGCCGTGACCAGGATTCGAACCTGGGTTACTACGGCCACAACGTAGGGTCCTAACCACTAGACGATCACGGCTACCGGAGCTGGTGAATGTTTACTTCAAATTTAACATTATATTGTACTTCAACTGGAGCACTTTCACTTGTCTTTAGTCACGGTGGCGCAAGAGACGAATACAAATCATAGTTATGGAATAATCGCCTTTATTTAAAAACCTATAAGGCTTAGTTTATGCACCGTAGTAATTTTGGGTGTAGCTGTATCAATGAAAATATAAAGTAATCGATTACTAGAAATGAAGATAAGTGGTACTTCACTACTTATCGCTTACTCATTAAGATAGTAAAAGTAACTGAAATTCGTAGGCTTGGTAGGTAGTTAGTAGTTGGATGCCTCACGTCCCGGCTACCATACAAGGTTCTGCAGGCAGGTCTATTTTTTTTATTGTCTGGGTAGTAGACAACCTGGTTTCGTAGTTTGCCGTACCAGCATTACAGCGGAGGCACAGCCCTAATGGCCATTTAGACGTTGTTTTATTGGTTTGTATTTTTTTTTGTGTATTTGTTGTGTGTGTTCTTTATGGTCAATAAATGTTTTTTCTTTCTTTCTTTCGTGAGTTGTTTAAATTCCCTATAAGCCTCTGATCTGGCTCAACGGCTGTGTCACTACGACGATAGCCAGGATCGACTTTTTACGTACCCTTCGTGTCACGGAGTTGCTCACTTCAAATACCCTGAGCAGGACCTCACCGACATTACCTAACCAGCGATTTGTTGATAAAATCTGTTTTGGTTCAAATTTAACCATATCATAACCATTGCCACAGAAATCATTCATCATAACAGCCCATTAATGTCCCACTGCAGGGACGGGCCTCCTCCCGTGACGGAGGGATACTTGGCCTACTAATACCACGCTGGGCAGACGGATTGGTATAGGGTTTAATTTCAAGTTTTCCTTCTTTCTTTGTAAAGGTAATATTCACAGATAGTCCCTTAGTAGGTTTCTACGACTCCCATGGGATGAGATGGGGTAATGACATATTGTATTCTTACTCCGTCACCACACGGAGGTATAATGTAGTTCATATGAGACAATAATTATTGTCTTGTTTGATTCGAATAAGACAAGCATTTGTTGGTGCATATCAATCATAGCATATCTAGTCTTGAGTCTTGAGCGTAAATGTTCTTTGTATACTTTCACCACACAGAAATCATTATTCATGATCCACTGTTAAATAGCTTAACAAAAGACACATTATTTATTAATTCTCCCAAGTACTGTCGTGAAAAAAGTAATTTATCATTACACAGCTGATTAGGTATCTTACGTAGTAATGAATGACTTCGTTGAGTTGTTCTGACGTGTAATAATCATTAACTATGTATTTTATTATTGACTTACGAAAAAATTACATGTTTTACTTATCTTATTGAAATGGAAACGCGGACGGAGCTTTATATCCAGCATGTCAACTGCTGAGTGATATGCCTAAAGAGGTTTCATGCTGGAACTCGGTCTATGGTCCACTTTTACCAAGTAGGTCTTATAAACAAGAGCCCGTCTAAGGCTACCGCTTTTGCCGCCTCGTCCAGATGGACGAGGCGGCAAAAGCCTTGGAGATTCAAGGTTTCGTGTGAACATGTTACTGTGTTTTGTAAAGGCTACAAGTACCTTTTGACATTACATTACAGGGCTACAAGACCTAATAACGTCTGTCAAAGGTAACTAGCGGCTTGTCTGAGTTCGAGCATTGCTGACACCTGAATGGTGAAAAGAAGAAAGACAATGGAAAAAATAGGTACCCAAGGCGGGACTAGAACCCGCGTCTCTGGACTATACGCGTCCAGCGCTATGACCAACTAGGCCACCCGAGCATCCGTTTCATCTACTAAATTTTACCATTTCTTTGTACGGCGCGGAGCCGCAACGTAGAACTCAACTGTACAACTCCATCTAGGTGCGACAGTTTATACCTAAGCTTCATAGGTAAAGAAAAAAAAATTATATGTAACTTAAATGGCGGTTACCAATTACCATTAGGTCGCTTACTCGCCTTTAAGCAATAAAACAAGGGCTTTTGGTGGACGATTCTAATGGATTAAAACCTCAGACTAAATAAAATGTAACAGTAAAACTTTGTCACAAAAAACTGAAGGTATCTTCAACATAATTGTTATAAGTAAATGAACGAACTTAATTAATTAATTATAAACACAATTACAATTAAAATGTATTTCCATGGACAGGTGGGAGGTAATATCTCATTAAGAATTACTCTGAATCATTCAGGCAGTTAATTAAAGAGTAAACTTTGAGGAACTGTATCATAACATTGCTATTTCAATATAATAATACTTACTAATTAAAACTTTATTCCTTTGTATTACGATTCAATTTATTTACAAACGTTAGATGCTTCTCTTCATTTAGTAAGTTGTAAATCAGTTTCAAAGACAATTTTGGTTCACCCCTCTCTTTGAAAAATGATGTCTACTAACTCCAAGCCAAACTAATTTTAGCTTTATCATCAGTTCAATAAAGTTCCAAATCACTTTATAAACCGTTTATCTTCAAGAAATAACATTATTTTCAAACAATACGAAACAAAATTAGAGATTGCTGAATATTTCTTTTTCTTTGCTACTAACAATAAGGAGAGAACATTTTTAAAGGCAATTCGCACTAAACTGTGGAGTAAAATAATACATTGCTACATGCAATTTTAAACTTTGCTGTGTTTGAATAAGGTTGGGAATAGAAATATGATGTGCACAAAGTACTAGAGTTCTTTGGAATGGTTTAATCTTGTAGTAGAAAGCTTAGAATATACTATTTGTGTCATCTGGTTCCAAGATACGTGATAATGACGAGATTAAGCTACGTCGTACAAATAGAATTAAAGATATTAAAAACAAAAAAATCTAGACGTGTTTTACTATAAAAGTAAAGAGTTTATTCTTATTTGTTTGCTTGGACGTGATACTTTCAGAAAACACAACTTCGAATTAAAAAAAATATATTTGCTGCTGGACCTTTACAGAGAAAAGGTATCAGAATCTAAATACCTACACAAAAGTTGTTAGATATTTATTTGTAAGATAAAATATTTGTACGATCCACAAATGACTATTTTAAGCCTGGATATACGTTTTATTCCTTAATATGTCTGTCCTTAAAATGGCTCAACGCTAGTTTAGGAGTTGTCTTTTCAAAGACAAACTATAAAAAAATATGTTGTTTAAGGTAAAGATAAACTTGGAGTATGAACTAGGTCACTGTCATTCATCTCTCCCATTGAACGAGAGAATGTATAAATTTATGCTTTTACCTAAGTGGCTACATCTCGAAAAGTATGCTATTTATTTTGGCGAAAAATGAGTGTAAACATTTGTGTGCATGTTTTGTACAAGTACAGCTTTTCTATTAGAAAAGCTGTACTTGTACAAAACATGCTTAGTACTGTAGAGTAAGCAAAGCACGGGCGCCGCGCCGGGTCGCTACTATGACATAATTAGCCTAATTTTCTATTCACTTACGTGTTAAATAAAGCAAATAATCTTACAGTAAAAGATCATAACTCAAGACCTGTATTATGTCGCTGTCCTTATATTGTCTGGTAGTGTGATATCCAATATTAAACTCTTTATCCGCCTAAAAGTATTCATTTAAACTTTCCTCTTGACAAGTTTCAAAATAAATCCCCAAGGAGGTAACAATGAAAGGAGTTTTATCTAAAATAAGAATGTAACAGTAATTGTCACTTTTCCAACTGTCACAATAAAGTGACATCTTGCTGTAATAAAAACTTTACTGTTTGTTACTTTTTTCATCTAAAACAAAGTTAGATTGTCACTCGTCGGGACATTGTTAGGTGGCCTTGACTTGTGGAATTATAAGAAATTTGGTGTTGTCCGGAGCCTCTCCCGCGTAAAAAGGTTTGGGTTATTTTAATATGGCGAACCATTCAAACGAACGATTCAAACGACGATTTCAAAGAATTTGTAATAAATTTTATGAAATAAAGTAAAAAAAAAAAAAAAAAAAAAAAAAAAAATAAATTGAAAAATGATCATAAAGCGCATGTGTCACCTCCTTCGTAAAACATTTAGTTCTTTTAAACTAAGTTTTACTATCCCATCTAAGGTCAAGGGTTACGTCAAATATGGAAAACATCATCACCCGTCTAGTCAGCAGGCTTAATTGCAATCAATAAATTATCTTCAAATGCTTCTTTGTATTAATTATTTTGATGTATATTACCATCATATTATCATTTATGAGTTCTCTTTTAAAAACGAAACAAATAAAAAGATAAGGGTTTCTAAAACACACTTATATCCTTTCTAAAAATACTATTGCCCCAATTGTATAACTATTTTTCCCTAGAACGTCATAACCATAAAACTTAATACACCTACAGATGGTAGATATTGAACATGTCCGAGATATCTAATATGTTATGCAACGAACCTCAACATATTCCACATCTACTCGTAGATATGTTATAACTGCATCAACGTTCCTGAGACTATCAAAGAGCAAGTTGAACTACTTTATATAACGCTTCGATAATTTTAAAGCACGTATGTTGGCTACAGAGTTTTAGATTTAAAATTGTTAAGGTTATTTCGAGGTTCAACCCAACTTTCCTTGCTACCCTTTAAATTTAAGGACGTTTTTTTAAAGAAATCATGACCTAAAAACACAACGCTGTTTATAGACATATTGCAATATCATTTGTTTGGAGTTTTCCTGGTGCAGTGATAATAAAATTCTATGTTTGTCGGATTTTCCATTGTCCAGTTGGCCTTTACGACACTCGTGGGATGATGGTCTACACGAACTTTTGCAGATTTAATAAAAATAAATGTATGCGAATTTAGTAACTCTACATTAATGAATTTATGTTAAGGTATTTTGTAAGCAAATTTTAATTAAATTTAAAGAAAAAGCTTTGGCGGGACAGAGTTTCTGATAAACGGCTGATGTGTCGATTACTTGTGCAATTAATTGAAAAAAAAGCTTGCACGAGACCTAAATAATTATTATTTGTAAACGGAAGATTAAAGCGGCATGCTATCATTATAATATAATCTTTCATCATATCAGCCTAAGACGCCCACTGCTGGACATAGGCCTCCTCCAAACGTTTCCACCCTGCGCGGTCTTGTGCCTGCCTCCCTCATCCATCGGCTTCCCACCGTCCTAACCAGGTCGTCCACCGTGTGAGGGGTCTCCATGAAATGTATTGTATAATCTTTCGTTTACATTTTAATTATGCGATGCTATGTTGCAATAGTTTGGCCTATTGTAATTGTATCCGTTGGAAGCCTAAGGTGAATTTATGTAAATAAAACAAAGCCTCGCATCGAGCTGCAGTAGTTTCCAACTTGCTTGCATTTCAGCTTTGATTTGATTTGGTGCCAGCGAAGCTTGATTGGGAACTAGAAATATTTTAGATTTTATCTCAGCTTTAGCTCGATTTTTATCAGACGGAGTACAAAAATGGTGCATTTAAGAATAGTTAGTTATAGTATTAACTCATACCCCATTAATGAATGTTATTATGCAGACGTACCAATGCCGTTTCTTATGCTGATGTCAGCTGCCCGCCCCCCACACAAGCAAGATCAATTGTAACCGTCACTACAAGGATCCTGAAGATACTACTTTTCGCTGCCCAACAAAGTGGGCACGGGTCAGCTATAGTCTTTATCAGACAGGAAAGGTACGGTGACATTTGATCTTTTCCATGTTACTTAGTTTGCTTTTGTAGAATTTAAAAATAAAAGCTATCAATTTATGAATCCGAACTAATAAAAAATTAAAAATATTATTTAGACGTTTATATATAATTAAATTATATGAAATATTTGTTTTATATTCCATCTTCAACCCTAATATGTAAAATATAAACATATAAATTTTAAAATCGTATGCGTAACTCGGAACGAATGTCAATAGAGATTGACACAATAAAATTGTTAAAATCGGATGGTTTTTTAAAAAAATTATTAAATCGATTTTTTTTTTTTTTATAATCATAGAAATTAATATAATAATTTCAGTTGTCTTATAACTCAATATTAGTTTTTACGAGGATAGGCCGCAAGTTTTTTTTTTGGCGGGATTCGTACGTCATAGCGGTAAAATCTTGATGATGTCATTATTAAAAGAGGCCTGTGACCTGTGACCACGTAACTGCCGATGATTGGAAAAAACAAAAATCTAATACTTCATGACTGTTAGAGGAAGAGACATCAAATTAGACAATTCAGTAGATTTTCACTTATTATGTCAAGTAAGTGACGAATTAAGTAATTCATCAAGCTGTTCATCAGATGAATCACGCATTGATTCGGCATAATTAATAAATATTTAAAAAAAGATTACTTTCTTATTTTGTACCCATAATCGATTTATTCTTGTTTGTAAATTATATCGGTTAGATATAGAATCGGTATTTTTAAAAACGATATTAGTGTTACTACATCTCTAGTAATGACAAATACTAAACGTCACCGTACCCATAAGATCTGTTAAATAGTATAGTGATCTGGCAAAATATGTGACGTTTCACATGAGGCCATTCACGAAGAAGTCAAGTCAAGTCTAGTATAGTGATAAATTATACGTCAAGTTTGACATTTCTTAGGAGAAGATTACATGAACTGTCACATTAAAAATTACAAGAATGCCGTTTTATGCTTAGTTTACTCTGCGATAAAATTAATACAAGAATACCTATTGTGACAATTTGACAACTAAAAGTTAAGTTAACCGAATTTTTAACGATTTTTAGTTACGAGATTTACGCTACTGCTAAAATAGATTTTCCCCTGTAAACACTTTGAAGACAATTCTAGGTACATTCATTTTATAATCTCATAATGAATCGTTGCGTGATTAACACGTTATATTCCAACCAAATTTCGCTTCATCCTATCTTGTTTCGTAATAAGATAAACACCGTGATGTGACGCTGCTGAAATTAGACTAAGTACTTCCCTGATTGTGTACAGGGACGGATTAGATCTACGTAATTATAACTATTAAATAGATACAAAAGTTTATCTTTTATTAAAAGGTAGGATTCTTCTTACCAGCTTTTGAATATTTTGCTACAGGGATTTTCCGGTAACGGAGAGAAACAGAAGTCAGACAGATTTAAATAGGAATATTTCAAGTTGTTGTTCTTTTATTTTTGTAAAAAAAATAAAGAAAAAGGAATTAATCTCACAATTAATTCAAATCCAGTATGGGATCTCAACTCTTTCCAAAACTTTAAATCCGTGAAAGTCTCTAGAAATTTTCTAGGATCATGTTAATTAATCGAAGTCTCAATTCGGCCCTGCCTCGTTTAACTTTAATATTCATACTCCGGTTTAAGTCAGATAAGATCATTTTATATGATAATACGGGCTTAAAGGGACTTATTGAAACACTTGAACTTTTTGCCTACGAAATAGAAATTTAAGCCGTGATTGAAAGTTGCGTGATTCAAAGCAAATGTGTTTTATCTCGATAAGATTCACATTTCTTAGGATTTGTCTGCCAGACTACTTATAATCCTATTGAGAAACTTAGATATACAAGTAATATATTGTTTTCTGTATAAGTAGGTATAATATCAGGCCACCAGAACCAGAGCGGCCCAGACCACAATTTGTGATTTTTTTAGTTAGGCACGGAAATGCCCCCTTAAAACCCCTAATAGTCAAAATGATTTTAAGTTAATTTTAAAATAAAATCATAAATGGCGTTATAAAAAAGAGTTTTGCCATTTCGAATTTTAAAGTAATAGGAAAAGAGCACAGTGACCCAGATCACTTGGGTCACTATGGTTTTCGGCGCCATTTTGGCTCATGTGACATGAGTTACTCTGGTTTTTAAACTTATGTATTTACGGGTAGAGATTCTTATTTTTGTACTTTTTATTAACTGAATAGGGTTTTTTAGAAATAAGTGTGTATTAATTTGTTATTATTTTATGTAAGCGTGCGAGAAGTTTGCAGTACTGCAATAAGTTTATAGGGAAGAATATCAATTTATTAGTCAAATTTTTTTGTTTTTTGGCGGCAACTAATTCATACTTATAAATTACCATAATTTATAGTATTTTTGTTTAGGATAGATCTAATTGGAGTTACATTGAGTGTAATTAAGAATGAATCCACTGACTACATTGAAGTTGACTTAAATGGCAAGTTTATCTTTCTAGATTTCCGTAGTAAAACAATGTAAGTATGAAGTTTTTCGCGGGTCTTGGATAGTTAATTTGAAAAAACGTTTTTAAATGTAGGGGCGTTACAGACGGGTAAGAAGTTTACTATAATATATGATCTTAAGATTATAAATTATATATTAGGCCATCACAGACTACAAATATATGACATACTTATCACTACAAAGTAATTATTACATACTTGTAATAATTACTTTGTAGTTTTCCCTCATCAAATTCCTGTAACTAAGCTTTTCTTTTTATCCGACTCCAAATGAGGAGGAGGTTCTCAGTCCGTCTGTATTTTTTTCATGTTTAGAACTTCATAACTCAGGCAATTATAAACCGATAAGAGAGAAAGAAAGAGAAAGAGTTTTCATTCTGATTATTAATTTAGTTCTTGGTATTACTATGTAATACCACCTACTAAATTACTAAAAACACCATACCATTATAATTAAGTTTCTAGCTTAAGTCGGTTTTTTAACTGGAAATTAATAATAAAAAAAACCGTGTGGTGACGGATTAAGAATACAATATGTTACCACCCCATCTCATCCCATGGATGTCGTAAAAAGCGACTAAGAGACTTTCCGTGAATATTATCTTTACGAAATAAAAAGAATGAAAACTTAAAATTAACGGCAAGTGGATTGATGGTATAGGGTATATTATCCGTCTGGCCAGCGCCAGCAGCTTGCAAACTTTCATGCTAACAAAGTTTAAGAGGGAATCAAACCAGAGTTTTAAATGTTTTGTTATTATTCACAATTGCTTTATTTAATACGAGACAAATGTAAACATATCCGTGTGGTGACGGAGTAAGAATACAATATGTCACCACCTCATCTCATCCCATGGGTGTCGTAAAAACCGACTAAGGGAATAACCGTAACTACTATCTTTACGAAATAAAAAGAAGGAAAACTTGAAATTAAACCCTATACCAATCCGTCTGGCCAGCGTGGTATTAGTAGGCCAAGTAACCATCCGTCACGGGAGGAGGCCCGTCCCTGCAGTGGGACATTAATGGGCTGTTATGATGATGATGAAATGTAAACATTTGTAAATTGAAATGTAAAATGGAAATTGGACGTTTGAAAAATCCAGTAATAGAGTTTGTAGTAAGTATCCCTTCTTCTTTATTACCTAGACAGCGGTGGAAAAGTTTAGTAATTTTTAACTGTGTAAACTTAGATTAAGTAGAATAAAATTAAAGTCAATAAGTTAATGAAATGAATTGAGTTAAGACGTCTGCTTAGCAGCCATGACCTATACCTCACACCGTCACAGAAATGGTTTATTTATCTTTTAATCTGTGTTGGTATAGGATCTTGACACGCTAGTCTTATATGATGTTAGGTAGGTATCCTTCGGAATATTAACTACGTCGGTCTAATTATTCGATATTGAGCCAATTTTCCAAAAAAAATCAAGCGTATGAGTCATAGAAAACTTACTCCAATAGTTTGGCTAATAAAAGCTTTAATATTTGCATTCGATTATTGGCACTTTTTATCCATTATTTTGTATGTAAACCTAAAAATTACCAAAAGTGCGATGTTATCTTTAGAAGCCTTATTTATTTAGTTTATTACAATGTTCTGACATTCAAAAATAGTCTAGTATAAGTATTAATGGCATTGGAAACGATTCCAAACTAGTTGTCTAAGTGCAGTGTTTACGTGTTATTCAATGTATGGTTTTGCCCACGTAAATGAAATGTTATTTTTTATTTTAAAAGGCTAAACTAAACTTATTTATTAAATAAATAACCATACCAGATTGTCCTAAGACGCGCTAAGTGTTTATAAATAAGCTAAAATGAATATAGTCTTAAGTTAAAATTAAACTAAGAAAAAAAATTAAGATAAAACATAAATTTAATAAAAATTACACATTAAATAAGTTAGTTTTAATTTTAATTAATCTCATTTAAGTTTAAAAAGGCTAACTTGCATTTAAATCAAAAGAAAAGGTTATAAGTTTCATACCTAGTGGCCCATCCCACTACACTATTTTTAAATTTATTGTCAATGCTAAATGCCATAGTGGTCCATGTCCAAATAAAATGGCAAATAAGTGAAATACCGATTGTTTTAATAGTTAATCTAAATTTTAACAATAACCACATCATATTTTCACAAATAATAAACATACTGTCCATATATTTTTTTTAAGTTACATTAACTTAAAATTTCGCATAAACTCTTTTGGCAGATATCCACATAATTGTATTTTGGGTCTGGGCCACTCTGATTCTGGTGGCCTCATATGTACTTGTATGTATTTACTAATGGAAGTCCGTTCTCTAGTAATGCAGCTCTATACTAATATTGCATGCCGTGGCAGCCTGTAATTAAGGCAACACTATTGTTATGTACTGTATTTATGTTAAGTATATCATGTATGAATCCTGTGTATGTCTTGTTGGTTGTCCTTAAATAAATAAATAAAAAAAAAATTATAAAGAGGTAAAGTTTGTGTGTTTGTGACGTTGTAGGGGGTAATCTCTGGATCTACTGAACCGATTTTAAAAATTCTTTCTGTGTTGAATAGTCCATTTATCGGTATCATAGGCTATATAGTATCACGCTATGACTAATAGGAGTGGAGCAGTAATGAAATATGTTTAAAAAAGTAACGCGTTTTTTTCGCCGCCTAACGAAGTGGGCACGGGTCAGCTAGTAATTGAATACGATGACACGGAAATATGACTGTATCGAAGCTGATGGAACACGCGACTGTTTAAGAATGTAGGCAACAAAAATAGTTTTGAAATGCTTTTCTCCGGCGTCACTATTCGGCCAGTCTGACCGCAGAGAGCACTGGATGTATACACCGGTACATCGACGATAACGATAATCAAATGCCAACCGTTTGGCGGCTTTTCGCTCGGGTATACATCGGTGGTACCTACCCATACGGCAATTAGATGACCTATCACTAAGACCAAAAGATTAAATATTATCACTAAGACCAAAAGATTAAATATTATCTCTAGACCCTTGATACCTTTACGATCCCCACGGGTAAGGAAAGGGAAGCGAGTAATAATCTAAAACCGTCGACTAATTTAATGTCAATTCGCTTAAAGGTCCTTCTTACCATTTGTCCCAACTGATTGTTTTCAATTCACAAAAGTAAATCTCCTGACTTCTCACTTTAATTATAATTTTGATTGATCTTATAATTATTAATGAGTCGATTTTAATTTATCTTGTCCATCAAATAATAATGAACACTTTACGTAATTAAAGATTAATTATGAGGGTCCAAAATGAAGAGATAAGACTTACTTACATAAAACATCTTAATTTTATTGGTTATTTTATTAATTCTTTATTTAATGATTCATGTAGGTATATCTTAACTTGTTTTTTTGCCAGTGTTAAGTGAGTTAAATATAATTACGTATTATATCTCGTTGCTGCATTTTGCTATGTTATGTGAAAAGCATTTTGTTTTCTAAAATTACACAGTGATGGCTTGTGTGTTCAAATAAAAACAGGAACCCATTTTGTGTCTAATATTCAGTTTACCATCCCTTCTAAGGCCATAACTCATAATAAAACCAATAATACTTCCAAATACGTAGAATTTCACAAAAACATATACTTTCGGTAAAAATCCGTTGACAGCTTGGACCTTACGCATACGAAGCACCATCTAGTGGCAGAAAAAGCATCGAAAACCCATATCGTAGCAATGTCAAATCATTTGTTTGAAAAAGAGTGGCCCTAGTTTCTTGTACACCTTCTTCTTAGATCCTATATTTCCTGATCCTTATAAATGCGAAAGATTGTGAGGATGAATTGGATGTATGGATGGATATTTGTTACTCTTTCACGCAAAAACTACTGAACGGATTTTGATGAAATTTGGAATGTTGTTGTAGTTTAGGGTGTAGAATAACATTTAAGATACCTATACAGCGCAAGTGAATCCGCAGGCATCAGCTACTACTAAGTATATATTTTAATACTATAAATTTTATTGCGTTAGTGGTGTAAGTTTGTTAGATGACGACGACCTCGGTGGCGCGCCGGTAGAGCCAGCGGCTGCCGCGCATGAGGTTGTGGGTTCGACCCCCACGCAGGACAATAATTTGTGAGATCCACAAATTATTGTCCTGAGTCTGGGTGTTCTATGTGTCCGTTAATTGATGTTTGTAAAAGTCCCCGCGACACAGGGCATGATCCCTAGTGCGGGAGTTGTAAAAAAAAAAAAAAAAGATATTTTTTCTTGACGTCCTGAAGCGTTAAAATATAGACAAAGAAACCTATATGAATTACAATAAACTAAAAATCAAAGTATCCGTGTGGTGACGGAGTAAGGATACAGTGTGTCACCACCCCATCTCATCCCACGGGTGTCGTAAAAACCGACTAAGGGACTATCCGTAAATATTATCTTTACGTAATAAAAAGAAGGAAAACTTAAAATTAAACCCTATACCAATCCGTTTGGCCAGCGTGGTATTAGTAGGCCAAGAATCCCTCCGTCACTGGAGGAGGCCCATCCCTGCAGTGGGACATTAATGGACTGTTATGATGAAAAATCAAAGCTTCTCCAAGATTTCAAGACAACATACTCTATAGTAATAAGTAAGTTAGTGTTGTTACATCACGCCCGCATTGCAGTTCCAATATCTATCAATACACATCGACACGCTATCGACAACTTAACCAACACCACTACGAGATTATCTCACGCCTCTCTAGCGTCCACGGATACTAATTAATATCACTAATTACATTATGGCGGCGGAGATTAAGTAACACGGCTTGATTACAATTACAATGTCCTATAGATCAGATATGTCTGTATTTAAAGCTATATTTATTAATTATTTATACGTCATGACATTTGTATGAGAATTTCTAGTTTAAGCGCCGCATTACTTTTGAAAGACGTTTGAGTATTCGGTCGTAAGTCTTTAAAAAATATAATAGCACCGAAACAGAATCGATTTTCCCGTTTAGGTTATAGCGAATAAAAATGACTTTTAGATTTTGACTTTAGGCTGTGTTGATTTTGGGTCATTCTTACCAACCTACAGAGTTACAAAACATTACTATCATGTATAGGTAAGTCAGCATGTCAATTCTCGTACCTTAAAATCGTTAAAAATTCGTTAAGGTCAACTTTTAGTTGTTAAATTGCCTTACCTACCTATTGTGTGACAATTTGACAACTAAAAGTTAACTTAACCGAATTTTAAATACGAAAATTGACATGAAGGTTAAAAATTTAACATACTTAGTGGTATACCTGGATAACTTCGTTATTCATAACATTATACCTGTAAATACATCAGCCAAGATCTAACATTATACATAAATATCATGAAATCCATACTAATATTATAAATGCGAAAGTAACTCTGTCTGTCTGTCTGTCTGTTACTCTTTCACGCCTAAACGGCTGAACGGATTTCGATGAAATATCTATATTTAACATCTCTACCGATAGGTATATTACCTCTTATATGTTTGTAACACCTGTGCTAAAACACTACTGCGTATTGAGAACGATAGCTCTGTATTACATTATACCTACTATGGAGCAGAGGTAACGCAGAGGTTACGGGTTCGATTACCGCGCAAGGTTTTGGTCCTGTAAGAGCAGGAAATAGCCCTTACATTTAATGTTAAAATGAAAGTAAATGTTCAACTTAAAGAAGTATAATTTCACTGTTAAAATGTATGTTACAGAGAACTTATTAAATTAATGTTTATTTAAAATATATTAAATTAACTAAGTAATAATAAAAATAATGTTTAATTAAAAATGATTAAAAATGTTTAGTGTTGAGTGAGTTCAATGTTAAACGAAAGCGAACTGACGTACTTACGTACGTGATAGTTTCACAATAATTAATATTGTCAATTAAACAAAAATTATAACTAGGCCAGAGTACAATGTGCGGTTGCTTAACCGTACAGGTCCATAGCATGGGCCTACACTCAGCGATGCGCCTCCTCTGACCTCCTGCCTCCATGGTTTACCTAAATTTGTATGGGACCATTTGAGAAGCTTTTTCGAAGTGAATTTTCATTGAAAGTTGTCTAATAATGACTGAGGTAACAAACATTTTACAAAATAAAACCTAATTGAGAACAATTTCGTTATAGCGTCTTTTGTAAAGGAAAATAATAACTCTTTTCCATCATTAAACAGACACGGCAAATAGGTTAACAGACATTCTAATGCCGTCTTGTCTCAGTTTTCACAAATATTTAAATTCACACACAAGTTTTAACCTTATCCTTTACACAAAGAGTTCATTTTTATCTGGCAAATTAAATATGTTTTGCAAATACACTGTATTACGCCCCATTGTTACGTAATATTACGAATAAAACGACATATTAATGTAAATTTTTGGTAAAATTGTTGACAATTTAGAAAATGCGTTACATGTACAGTTTCATCATTATTCGTTGCGGGTAAATTATCTAAACAGTTAATGTAATGGAAGAAGCTAAAGGCTTACTGTAGAGAAAATGTTATAGTATGAGTATTATTTATTATTTTATAGGTTTACTATTCAGATGTTCCAACAAGTTATTCGTTACCATTCAGCAAGAAGCCATATAGGTAGATATTCACCTCCAAGCAGTAGAGTAATAGGTAGGTACAGTAGCTGGTAAAATTACATTGCTATGGAGAGTTAGCTCGGGCATTTCTGTCGTATATCTGCGGAGGTGGAATCAAGTGTTTAACTCAATAAAAATAATAACGTTTAATATAACGTTTATTTATCTTTCACAAAGGTAGGTAAGTACAATTAAACTTAAAGTAATACATTTACAATCTTCATTCCTTTGTGAGAGACTGACCTCTAAGACCTGTTGATATATCCTATAGTTAACTATAATAAGAAAACTATCTAAGAGCCGTGCAGCATCGTGAATAACTAAAATACAGTTTTACAATTAGCCGCAGAAAGTTTGCAGATTGCAGAATAAAACTTCAACGAATAATAACGATGAACAAGTCGCTCGCTTGCTGGCAATCTTTATGTTTGCTCATACTGGATGCAGGAGAACTTTGCTTTGTAAATAAAAAGTGTATAGTGCCTCTATTATTGGTGGTATTCAATTTGTATAACGAAAGAACATTAACGAATACCCTAATCTATACTAATTATAAGGAGGTAAAGTTTGTGTGTTTGTGACGTTGTACGGGATAATCTCTGGATCTACTGAACCGATTTTAAAAATTCTTTTGGTGTTGAATAGTCCATTTATTGGGGAGTGCCATAGGCTATATAGTATCACTCTATGACTAATAGGATTGGAGCAGTAATGAAATATGTTTAAAAAAGTAGTAGTTATAATTAGGTGAAATACATAAAAAGGAAGAGCAGCAGTAAAATATAGAACTACACATAATCGCACATAATCGCATCTACACATAATGTTATTTTAAAATTCGTTTTGTAGTGTTACATATTACATAGGTTTCAATACTCACATAGAAAACACTGGAAAGCACAGCCAGATGTTTTTTTTAGATTATTTTATTTCAACTTCTTACTTTGACAAATTCAACTGTATCTAACATTCGAAAACTTTTTTCGAATTAAAAAACTCGGCTTTACTGCATTTACTCGTATTCGCAAAAAATAACAGCAATATTTTAGGGGATATTGATACTCGTTTCGTAATGTTTATTCAATATCGCTTCCTCTAACATGTTATATTGACAGTCACTCATATGGAGTACCAATGAATTGCTTCCGTACTCAGTAAACATCTTAGTATATGATATAGGTAGGCACAGAATATATAATACTGAAAGGCTAAATTTAAATAAGTACTCATGACAGTTAAACTTTTAGACTTTGTTTCATTGTTTTGTATTTTTTTTTTTGTTTATTTTGTTGTGTGTGTTCTTTATTTTAAAACATGTACTTTGTAAAGGTGTTATCCAGGTGAGTGTACACCGACTTAGGTCATATTCCCACCTAAGTGATAACATTTTGGATGAGGTTTGAGGAGAAACTCGGGTCT
The DNA here is from genome assembly GCA_905475405.1 of Schrankia costaestrigalis. Classification (NCBI taxonomy): domain Eukaryota; kingdom Metazoa; phylum Arthropoda; class Insecta; order Lepidoptera; family Erebidae; genus Schrankia; species Schrankia costaestrigalis. The sequence goes on from FR997827.1 coordinate 2,627,727, forward strand.
GTCGAATCTCTTACCTGCGTAGAATTCCCGACCGTCTGGAGACTGCTAAAGACACAAAGGCTATCAGCGCAGCGGCCTGATTGATCACGTGCAATCGTTAATTAAAGAATGCTCTCGGACAATGTCAGAGACCTGATGGCAAGTGGTTACACCAGGTCTGGTGGTGAACACCAGAGAAGTCACACGCGCCTTGCCGACCCTTTACCGTAGTCAAAGTGGTCCCTTGCAGAATCTAGAACTATTGCCAATATTCAATTCTAAATATTAACTTTAAAACTTTCGCGTTTCATTTTATTATTATAATAATATTAACCGGTATCAACGTTTCGGTCAGGTTACACCATCCATGGTCACGCGTCGTGACCGTGACCATGGGTGGCGAAATTCAATCCTAAAGTTTAACTATCTACATAAGGTGTACTTATACACGTTGTTGTTAACGAGCACACCACATGCGATATTAGAATACTTACATTAGCTCACATGATTAACCTCGCCATTTTGAATTTCAGACATTTCACAAACATTAATTAAACGGCGATGATGCGAATCATATACTAGACACCTGTCTTAACCACAGCTTAGTCTTAACAGTACGGCAAAATTAAAAAAAAAATTGTAGGTATAATATGTTGAAAAGGTAAATACTTATAATCAATTTGTATACATTTTAATAAAGTACAATATGGATTTGTAATACTTAGTATGAAAAATTTAAAAAAATAGATTTTCTTTACTTTTTATATTTTTCTGGAATTTATATTTCATAATTATAGGAAATTCCAGCCGATAAAGATGACACGTATAAAATGTTTTATCATTTTTAATGCAATTACTGTAAAACAAATGTTACCAAACACGGAAAATGTACTTACGAGTACATACATCACAGAGAATTATACTCAAAACTTGACCTAACGCCTGTTTTCTAAGCTGTGACTTCATTCTACGACAAGATAAATTATCTTTTTAGTGTAAGAAAAGGGAATTTACGTATTCATGTAATAGACGTCTTTTATAATGATCTGAAGACGAGAAATGAAGATCATCTTCTATCTTCATCATAACAGCCCATTAATGTCCCACTGCAGGGACGGGCCTCCTCCCATGACGGAGGGATACTTGGCCTACTAATACCACGCTGGCCAGACGGATTGGTATAGGGTTTAATTTCAAGTTTTCCTTCTTTTTATGTCGTAAAGATAATATTCTCGAATAGTCCCTTAGTCGGTTTTTACGACACCCATAGGATGAGATGGGGTGGTGAAATATTAGGGGAATAATTAAGGGTTTTAAATTATGTTAGGTTAGGAAATTTATTATTAGTACATACAAGGTACTGCTAGGCTGTACCTGTTTAGGTACTCGTAAATAGTGTATTTTAAGATTGTTGGGGATTTTTTTTTTTAATTTTCATTTCCTCCCTAGGGTCCATGCCCTGTAACATCGATTTAACGGACACAACGAACACCCAAAATTGTTTGTAAAACTAACAAATTAATTGCACTGCAAAAGCTGCCGCGACTTTCGCACCACGCAACGGGGCTATAATAGGAGCAAGTGTATTGTTTGTTCCTTCAGTATGCAGTGTTTAGATTGATAAATATTGGTGATGGTGATACAAGTTCTGGCTGAAATGAAGTAGAGATAACAATAAATTTCATATTAAATATATCAAATGCAAAAGTGGTATTCAGCTATGGGACAGAAGACTCAATTTCCTTTGGCATACTGTAAAATAGTCTCCGACGCGCTTAGTCGCGTTCCGTTTGGTGGAAATCGTACATTATGTGGCAGTTGAGCACTAGGTACCGATCTCAAAACGGTCCTCTCGCGGTACAATATGTGCAATTTACAAAGCATTGCTTGTGCCTTGACCCTGGTTGTTATTTTTTAAAGAATGTATAGATTTTTTTAATAAAATAAAAATATTATAAATGGGAAAGTGTGTCTGTTTGTCTTTCTTTCACGGCAAAACGAAGCGGCGACGAATAAACGTGATTTTTTAAGTGGAGATAGTTGAAGGGATGGAGACAAAGACAAAGGCTACTTTTCTTTTTTTTCTGTGTCCAGGAAAAGGGAACAGTGCTACCCCAAATTTAAAGCGAGCGAAGCCGCAGGCAAAAGCTAGTATAAAATAATATAATTCAATATAAAAAGTCATTTGAAAAATTATCTATTTGATTATTTTATGAAACCCGCAACTAATGACGCTTATAAGCGATGTATGTTCAGCTACATATCAACTGACAGCCTAAAAACTCAAAGTTCTTTCAACAACTTGAAAGTACGAAATCATAGGCTTCATGTGATTTCCAGCTTTCTAACTAGAGACACAGGGTTGCCTTTGTAATACTCCAAATTAAACTCCTAAAAGTTTGTTTCTCAAAGAATTCGACTCTGAAAATTTAATAACACAAATTAATTATACTTATATCCGTGTGGTGACGGAGTAAGAATACAATATGTCACCACCCCCTTTCAATTTTCGTCCCATGGGCGCCGTAGAAACCGACTAAGGGACTATCTGTGAATATTACCTTAACATAGAAAGAAGGAAAACTTGAAATTAAACCCTATACCAATCCGTCTGGCCAGCGTGATATTAGTAGGCCAAGTATCCCTCCGTTACGGAAGGACCGTCCCTGCAGTGGGACATTAATGGGCTGTTATGATGAATTATACTTATTATTTTTAAAGACAATTTAAAACAAAACTCTACTTCTGGATCAATCAGGTAGGTAATAAAAAAATTATTGCACTGCAAATTACATGCACTTTATTACTTTTATGAAAACAAAGCAATTATAGGATTAACGTTTGTCCTATTTAAAATTTAATACTTGGTTCTCTCAGTGCTTTTATTACTATTAATATTACTTCTGTTGTATACATTAATGTGGTTTATAAAAGTACTCTCGGTCTGCTAAATGGTTTAATATTAAAGTGGCAACACAGATACTCGTTTCAATCACTTAAATTATGTTATTTTATTTTTATAATAACTTCAAAGTAATGTTAAACACGTATTAATTTCTTTGTTCATGCTGGGAAATGAATTTTTTTTTAAAGTGATGGTATGAAATCATTATAATAAATGATGATTTCATACCATCACTTTAAAAAAAAGGTTAGGAGACATTAGGAATCAAGTACTGTGTCGCGGAGACTTCACAAACATCTATTTAATGGACTCAAAATCAGGACCAAACCCGTGATCTCTCGCACGTCACTCCCTACGCGTCCGCCGCGCCACCGAGGTAGTTCTCTGTTTATTGCAATATTATAAGTTTCATCATAACAGTCCATTAATATCCCACGGCAAGGACAGGCCTCCTCCCGTGACGGAGGGGTACTTGGCCAACAAATACCACGCTGGCCAGACGGAATGGTATAGAGTTTATTTTCAAGTTTTCCTTCTTTTTTATTTTGTGAAGATAATATTGACGGATAGTCCCTTAGTCGGTTTTTACGACACCCATGGGATGAGATGGGGTGGTGACATATTGTATTCTTACTCCATCACCACACGGATACTTAATTACGGTATAAGTTTAATAAAATGTAATTATTTTTTAATGTTATGTACGTTTACACAAACATAATATTGTATGTTAAAGTTAGTAACCTCTAACTAAACAAACTTGTTATTAGACTTGTACAACTTTGTTCTAAGTTTCTGTTTCATGTTACAAACTTGTTCACTTTGACTCGATCAAAACATTGAAATACTTTACATACCTTAATGTATTTAAGATTTTGTTTTTTGTTTTGAATTTTTTTTATTAAAATACAACTAAGTTTAGGGTCTATGCCCTGTGCCGTGGGGACTTTGCAAACATCAATGTAACATACACAAAGAACATTCGATCGTCGAGTCGAAGTAGAGGGTTGTTTAAGCCGGCCATAGTCCTCTGATGTACCATAACTTCTGTGTCATTACGAAGACTGCCGACATCGTCTTTTATGTACTCCAGAGAACACGTAAAAATTCCACTAAGTGGTCACCCATCTTTAGAAAGACCTCACTGAAGTGGTGTAACCAATGTTATCTATACTAATATTATAAAGAGGTAAAGTTTGTGTGTCTCTGGATCTACTGAACTGATTTTAAAAATTCTTTTTGTGTTGAAAAGTCCATTTATCGGGGAGTGTTATAGGCTATATAGTATCACGCTATGACTAATAGGAGCGGAGCAGTAATGATATATGTTTACAAAAGGGACGCGTTTTTTTCGCTGCCCAACGAAGTGAGCACAGGTCAGCTAGTTGTGTATAAATCAGTGATTGCAATGGGCTGTGTGTGATCGCATATCTATGTAATTACGTTTTGTTTTGTGTAAGGTCTTTTTTGACTCTTTTTATTTTGAGTAGCTTATTCTTTTTAGGAATTTATATCTTTATTGGTCTAATTTAAGAAAAGCACCATGGAAGCAGAACTGTGCGCCTTAAATATAATTGAACCTAGCAGCCACTACAAATCAATTTATAATACACAATATAATACACAGTTCATAGACACGTAATAAAAATGTATGAAGAGAAACATTCCCATATTTGCTTTAGTTCTGCCACAATATAGATAGATACAGAAGTTCCATTCCATTCACTAAATGGATCGAGTGACGTCAGTCTTCTCACCGTTCTTGTCCATTTATGAGTGAGAGCAGGGCCAAATACAGGTGGACTGTCTCTAAAAGGTTTTTTTTATCTAAAAGGATAAACTGACCTACCTACGGGCACCTACTACAGAATGTCCTTAAACAACGCTTCAGTTCAGCTTCATTAGACGATAACATAAGAAATCTCTAAATGTAGGGTTTTTCTACTATATTATGCATGTGTTATACATATAAACCTTCCTCTCGAATCACTATATCTATTAAAAAAACCGCTTCAAAATTGGTTGCGTAGTTTTAAAGATTTAAGCATGCAAAGGGACATAGGAACAGAGAAAGCGACTTTATTTTATACTATGTAGATACATACGCACCGGTCCCAACCGTTACCAAACTAACCAAACAGTGTTTCATGGAGCAATTTCTATATGAACGATACTCAAGCCAATTTGTACGCTGGATAGACTTCTGTACTATTTTCTGTTTTGTGGCACCTTCAAGAAGTATCCAATCTACATCAATATGAATACAGTATCCTATTTTCTCTCAAGAATATCACAAGTGATCAAATTTTAGAGGGTCTAGAACACACTGACACTACATAAATTGAATTAGTTCTATGTATTGGAAATTTATATCGAGTCTATGGAAGCTACCGACATCTAGCGGCAATTGGCAATCAACTGTATGGAAACTAATATGGATTATAGGCGGAAAAATGTTTTGATACTTTTCTTTTACCTAACCTTACAATTACTATTTAAAGCAATATGTTTTTCATAATATTATCTATTCTTATTGACGAGATTTTCACCGCAGTTCTGCTCGTGTAGTCGGTTTTCATAATGATTTACATCAGGTTCTCTATGTTATTTGGATTCACAAGGTTATACCTTCTTACTACTTCAACGGCTTAGAAAATAGCGGAAAAGTCGGACTTACCTTACCTTCCGTAAGCTAGAGCAGAAGGTTTTAATTTTTTTATTAGAGTTTAAAGAATATTATTAGTAACACAGCAAAAAAAAAATAGAGGAAAAATTAAAAACTTGTGGTAACAGGAGTGAAAAGACTGTTTTCTAATGCCTATTTTATATTTTTCTGATAATGTCGTTGAGTGATGGCGTCGAGTTTTGGGACACCCTATACAGGGTGTCCCAAAACTCGACGCCTCGATCGCCATCAGTGGATCTAAAGCCGCATTGCCACGAACTATAAGTACTTTGAAGTTCTCTCAGACAACGCTTTATTGTTCTATTACTTTGATTTATTAATTTAATGCCTCCATTAATTTTGATTTGACGACTGTCAATGTCAGGGCTGCGAGAGAAAAACATATAACAGCGAACTCAACCTATTGTGATAGTAAGGTTTAAAAAACTAGTAAGTCGTAGCTGACAAAAGGAAGGAAGCAAAAAGTTTGATTGAATGTATTCAAGAATATGGCACGAAAAGTCGCTTTCTTAACATAGAAGGCGATTTGTGTATGAATAGCGAAGTGTTCTTTAAGTATTTTTTTTTATTGCTGTAACGTGTGGTGACGGAGTAAGATATGTGACTACATCATCTCATTCCATGGGTGTAGAAAAAACCGACTAAGGGACTATCCGTGAATGTTATCTGTACGAAATAAAAAGAAGGAAAACATAAAATTAAACCCTATAGTATGTTAAGTATCCCTCCGTCACGGGAGGAGGCCCGTGCCTGCAGTTGGACATTAATGGGCTGTTATGATGATTTCTGTAAGATGGCAGACAAACAAGAGACCTACCTAATGGTTAGTAGTAAACGCCGCCGTCGTTCTTAACGACAGCTACATTAGATCACATCATAACCGCTGCCTACCCTAAACAGAAGCTGTTAATTTACTGTACCTTTTACTGAAACATGGTAAATTCTCCCCCTACTGCTTGCTCACAAGGTTGGTACCGAGCTAGACGGTCTTTTATTAGAGAGACTTCCCACCTGGTACTTAAAACTTATCGGTCCTGAACTAGTGACGATTACATTATATCGTCGTAGGTAATGGTCGCCATCTTATTATTTGCGTCTCCGTACTTAATGTTCAAAGGGAAATATTAATATGTTATACAATTTCCAATTCAATTTAGTTGTATAATAAATAGTGATGGAACGTGTAAAGGCACCGGCTGCTTGTAATACCATTGAAACTTGTACTATCATCTTACCCTACATTTCTGTGGTATTCAATATTTCATAAAAGAGTAGGTATTACATTTACGGCGTTGGTTGGACCTAAAGAGTTAATTAATATAGAAATTATAGGTACTATTATATAACTACAAATTGTAATTTATAAACGGCCACGATGGCGCAGTAGTTGCAGTTGTAGCTAACGTGACGAGGACGCGGGTTCGAATTCTTTTTCTTTGTGTCCCTTTATTTTGTATCTGTAAATGTCCCCACAGGGCTCGATACTATGCTTAGCTTGTGCGGGAGTTGTCTTTAAAAACGAAAAAAACGTTCTTACTTCAATCATACAAAACACTTCCTTGCTAGTATCATCATAACAGCCCATTAATGTCCCACTGCAGGGACGGACCTCCTCCCATGACGGAGGGATACTTGGCCTACTAATACCGCGCTGGCCAGACGGATTGGTATAGGGTTAAATTTGAAGTTATCCTCCTTTTTATTTCGTAAAGATAATATTCAAGGATAATCCTTTAGTCGGTTTTTACGACACCCACGGGATGAGATCGGGTGGTGACATATTGTATTCTTAATCCGTTACCACACCACACCTTGCTAGTATGACACCTCTAAACTTATAGTAAAATATTTATGCGTAAAGTTTTTCCCAAAAGGTGAAGACACGGAACTGTACTTATATAAAGAGTAAATAAGATTTTTACGACCATTTGGTGCTGCAAACGTGCATATAAAATGGTGACTGTTTACCTTTACGTAAGTTTTAGTAGTTCAGAAGTACCTATTATTTCTTATTCACGAGCTATTCTCTTCTGTACACAGCCCTCACAATCACTCAACTCCTTTCGGTCCTCATCTCATCTCATCCATCCAAAAAAAATATATCAAATAATTTATTCTTCGGTCTGTCTATATTCGTATATAGTAATAAAACCGGAACGAAATCTTATTTGAATTGTAACTTAACCCAAACCCCTGACCAATAATGGAACCAAATTATGTTGATTCACAATCCCAAATTGAATATTAGATGTCGATTTTTCAATAAAGTAAGGTCTTTATTGTAATCGTGAAATTGACCTTTCTGCACAATTGATTTAAATCCTACTTTATTAAGTTTTTCTTTAATAAGAACTATATAGGTACCTACCTTACCTTTAACTCATCCATATTAAATATTTGTACTATCATTGAACTTTCACAATGTACCTACTTTCCGTTTCCCGAAATGCAAAGGTCGGCAACGCATCTGTGATTCCTCTGGTGTTGCGGGTGTCCATGCGCGTTGGTGATCACTTACCATCAGGTGACCAGCGTTTGCCTTCCATTATATAAAAAAATGCCATTTTCTGTGCTAGTCATCATTATCATTATTAAAATAAAATAAATAATACTAGCTAAATAACGTCTACTCCAGGACACGGGATCTATTGGCTTCCCGCATCATTGACCAGATTGTCGATCCTTCGCATGGATGGTCTACCCACTCTGCATTTTTCAGCCATTTTTATGCCATTTTTATCGGGCAATCCATAAGGCTAAAAAGAAAGAAGGAAAGAAAAATATTTTATTGGTGAAAACCAATGCTACCCAAGGCTATGTCGGCCTCCATGGTTCTCGTGAAGATTCAATTAAATCAGTTTGCTAATTAATAGTAAGTAAAACTAAAACTTACACGTGCCTTGCTCTGTGTAGAGTGATATACTTTACCATTTTCCAGACAATTTGAAGTAGGTGCCTATTTAATGAAACTTTAGATTGTTAATCACTTCTTAAATTGAAATAAAGTTAAATTGAGCTCCTACTTATCAATCCATATTCTGTAATATCTTTTTAATGAATATTCTAACATTTAGTGAATTTCAGTGAAGCGTTGAGGAGACATCAATCAAAAGTTTTCCATTTCAAGTTAGTAATGAATTTGTGAACATTTTGACGAGGAATAAACATGGACCTTTAATATTGTAATATTTTACTTTTACAATACCTGGCGTTATTTCAAAGTTTATAAGGATTGTATTAATACATTGTATTTTTTTTTTGTAAATACACAAGGCGAAACATTTAATCTAACTACCATTGGAAGATACCGAAAAGATAGCTGACAATAGTAAGGTCATAGTTATTACACTGACTCTCGACAAAATTCACCGGATTTCATTCAAGCCAAAAGACACAATAGTAAAACAATGTAAATGTATTATATATGATACACGGAACAGGAAAACGATTAGGAATATTTCAAACTTGTTAAATTACAAGTCTAAATTACCAAAAAGGAGGGGTAGTAGGGGCCTAAGTTATAGGCACCGTCTTGTAGGTCACCCGACTCAGACATCCTAAACTTAAATCAGCTAGATAATATACAGATATTTTTTTACATATTGTATCTTAAATAGCTAATGTTTCTAATATGAAAAATAGAATAATAATAAAAAGAGAAACCTTTCACAGATATAGTAACCGAGTGTCATCATGCAAAAACTCGTATTTTATACGTTTACTGAGTAATATTTACATAATCCATGGCGGGATCGCACATTCTGTTGGCGAGGCCATCGAATACTCATTTTGTTACATCAATGCATGATCTGTAAGGCCAGGCGCGCACTACGAGTTTTTCGCCGCGCGGCAGAAAAGCGCAGCGGTATAATGTCGCTCTGTAATACTGTACCAAACAGTTTTACATTGTATTGCGCGCACTTGACGGCAGAGCCACCGCAGCCCACCAGTATTACTGTGCGACATTATACCGCTGCGCTTTTCTGCCGCGCGGCGAAAAACTCGTAGTGCGCGCCTGGCCTAAGTCTCTGGTGATATAAACTGACAGAATAAGCTTTTTTGAATCACTACAGAATAAAGATATTTATTTGGTCTTTAATATGCAAATAGAAAAGATTTATTTAATATGACGAGGACGAAACAGAATTATACATCAAACTAATGGGAAAAATTCGTGGGTGAAAAAAAAGGTGTCCTACAAATCGCCCAAAAATAATTCGACAAATGATATAATTCAACTATTTATATATTATTAACACTTATATACTTAGCCAACTCAAAATGTATCAAATTTTAGAAATATTGTTTCTTTTTTTCTTCTAAAATAATAAGCCGCGACCAGGGCCCTAGCAAGTCGGCCGAAACCTCGGAGAAAAACCTAGGTATTTATCCTATTAGTATCTAGGCTAAGTAGTAGTATATTATATACTTATTCACGGTATATACTGTATATACCGTGAGTAACCCGTATAAAATTGTATTAAAAAATAAAGTACACCTACTTAAAGGGATTGGGATTTACGTCATTTTACTTTTAGTGCAGTACTTAAGTTGTCGAACAGATGTCGTTTACCTGTCACTACTTTGTAGCAAAGTGCCTTTCAGAAGCCAAGCTCTTAAAGTACCTAATACCAAATCAATATTAAGGCCAAGAAAATATTAAATTTTGCATAGTACATAGCTGAACCTGTATCTTTTATATATAAATGGGTGATGTAAAACATGTTTTCCAACACTTTCTATCAAGCGAATTTGACGATAAAAAGGATATAAAATAAAAAGCAAATGCAAATTATTATTTATGTATGTGTTTAATATTTATGAATTCATAGTTTTAGCGCGCTACAAGTGTCGAAAAGTGTACTCTATATTAATTCAACATCCTATACCTAATATTAATTTGAATTTATTATAAATGTATGAATTATTATAAGATAAATTAACTTGTTTTATTACACAAATTAGGTAAATGTTATAAAATACGACATTATTGATAATAAAAAATGTATTGACCGTGACTTTTTCTGCACACCATTCACATTAAGTAGTAGGTACTTCGAGTAGTTTAAATTATGCGCGAATAGCTTTGTATGTTGTGTATAAACTGTAGTATTGTGAAGTTTCATTAAAATCTCTGCTGTAATTTTTACGTGAAAAAGTTACAAGCATTCATCCATCAGTTCACACAGCACTTATCATGACAGCCCATTAATGTCTCACTGCAGGGACGGGCCTCCTGCCGTGACGGAGGGATACTTGGCCTACTAATACCACGCTGGCCAGACGGATTGGTATAGGGTTTAATTTCAAGTTTTCCTTCTTTTTCATTTATCCATACTTGCAAACTTTATACATAACTTACTAATACATAACTTGTAATTGGTAGAGTAATATTATGACACTTGGGCGTTTCTAATAAAATGAGTTAAAATCATTTTGTTTCATTTTATGATTTTGACAACTGAAACGTTATTTTTTTCTTTTAACATAATAACCTTTTTCTTTTTTTACCGCCTGCGTGGTTTCTTAGATCTTACATTTATTCCAAGCACGTAAGTAGTTCTTAAAGATTGACTTTATTAACATTCTCTAAGGAACGGTGATTGATAAATATTCACCTATCTACTAATGAACCTTTATACATAAACTTGCTAAACCGTATTTGTATTTACTAAACACTCAGTTGTTTATTTTATTTATTTCTCAATGTTATGTTACAAAATAACAACTTTTTGACGTCACTTTAAATCTACTTCATCTAAGTTTACATTACAAAATTTTCAAACTTTACCACTGCTTACAAGGCGCTAGTACAGAAGAAGCGGCGTAATAAACTCTATAGCAGCATTTTTAGAAGTCTCTATAATTTTACAACATTGTAACTGTAATAAGGTGCTGCAACCATTGTATACCATATAAAAAAGCTAAGGATTATACTACGTAAATGATCAACATAAATTTTTAATATCTTAAACTAGAAAGAATTGTCCTGTAGGTAGCACATAAAAGTGGAAGCAGCAAATCACACATATAAAGTTTTCTAGTAATAAAAACGTCGTTGAAACGGCTTATAGTAGACGATTGCAATGTCCTTTACATTGCAGTCGTCTTACGTTCGATTCTCTCTTGAAATATAACTTTGTGTGCATGAACATGAATGTTTGCAATAGTGTGAACAGTAGGATCTACCCATGTAGGTGTGTTTATCCTTTACCTAGTAGCCCATAGTTGTACTATAAGGTGTACCTCAGTTTGGTACTAGATAGTGTTGTGCGAACTATTGTTATAAAATTTTCCTGTCTTTATGTATATTGGCCTCACTGAAAATCAGCGTTGTGAGCGACTGAGCTGCATTGTTCAGTACGCCACAGCATTATGCTGAGTGGGGTCTAGATATTTTAATTTATTGTATGTTTTAGTACCTACCTGTATTTTTCTCGTCATGTATTTTTTATGCAGGAATAAATGTATTTTCTTTCTTTCTACATATATTTAATTCTTCTTAAAAACCTAACTCCCGCTCTACAACATTTTGTTTTTTTATATTCATGAAATTAAAGGAGACAAATGATGAAGACGCTTACCCTAAAAGTAAACAATCTCGGTGACCCAAATTACGTCAAAGCGAAGCCGCATACACAAATATTATTATAGGACTTTTCAACTTGTATTATGCTACTGGCTATGTGCTATTTTTACGAAGGGACTAAGTACTTTTTCTCAGGCAACCCTTGAGTTGTTTATTTTTTTACCTCACATTTTACCAGACATACACGTATTTCCTCCATCCTATGACATTGGATCCTTCAAACGCACACTGCGTTACTGAAGAAGCATTTGGCCAAACCGGCAAGATGATGACGACGGATTGAAGTTATTTTTAGATAACAATCCGTTGGCTATATTTGTGGACTGTACTCGCGCTTTCCATCAGGTTCGATATAGTCATATTGCCGTGTTTTTGTATAAAAAAATAAAAAAGACATATTTACACTGTCGTAAGTAATAACCTAAGACTTTGTCTATGTGTTTTGTGTTTTAAAACACATATCGTGGTAAAAAAACATTAGTTTGTGGAACCTGCTAATCGGCCACTTGTTGCTAATTGCAGTTAAAACTTAGCAGGCATTTCGTAGTATAGCTGGCACTCTGTTAAAGCAATTTTACCTCATTTTGTCGATTAACTAAAATTGACTCGTTTTATAGTTATATTTTGATGATAGCGTAATTATGCCTGACTCTTTATTTCGATGCTTTGGTGTCGTACAGTGTCTACCTACCTTCGAAGTCAGAGAACATGGTGTCTTCTACTACCCCATCTCATCCAAAGGGTGTCGTCAAAGCCGCTTAAGGGAAAATTCTTTCATTTTGAAAATAAAGTAGGTAAACTTGACGTACAGTCCTGTATCAATCCGTCTGAATAAGGACAGGGAAAATCCTAGTAACATACATAACCTACTAACACTGTATTCGGTGTGAGTTGCACATGTCGGGTGGCCTTGAGTAAAGCAGTCGCTAATTGCCCTCCAGACTGTAACACCGTGATTTTTAGTAGGCAAGTCTTGTTTCTTCTTCTTCGGATTCCTCCAGCTTGGCCCTTAGGTGGAAAATAAAGGCATTTTTTTTACTTAGACCAGAAGCGGATGGACGCTAATAACTATCCCACAAAAAGGTTTTACTTTAAGTTAACGTTTTTGCAAAGATCTTTCATACAACGCCATCTAGTCCCAAACTAAGCAGTGCTTGTACATCAAGATGGCTCAATCCGTTCCTTCGTCGTCGTGGTAACAAAATCATGATCAAAATTTTCTTCAGAATATTTCCAATAACAGCTCCATTATTCAGAAACAGGGTAAACAGGATCACTTGAGCTCTTCCTGCAGTCTATACAGAATAACACAAAATATCGTTCGAAGCATCCGCCATATTGTATACAAAGTTCAGGTAGAAAATATTCATAATATTATGCACTTTTATTTTACTATATTTGCATCCTCTACCAACAACAAGAGAAAATTGGAATACGTGGTTGAAATTTTAAAATTCAAAAATAGAATTTTACGAATGATATATTTTTGTTGTATTTTTTTAAAACTACATGGCGATATGTGACGAACCTGTTGCATGGTTACAAAATTGTTATATTAGAATATTTGGTTTTAATAGAGCAATACGAAGGAGTTTGTTTATAACTTTGTTCGCATGTGTGATTTTTTTCGTTTAAGAGGCTTTCCTTTTTTTGCCTTTAGCCAGTGGAGCAAATGTGTCGAAGTTTCGACTAAGTACTAATTAAAACCCACGGAGTTCCTTTATCACTAATTTAGTCTGAGGGACAACTGCATTACTTGAGCCTCACAACAGGGGGCCTCGAGAAAATAAAACATAGTTTTAACGTACCTAATACAAAAAAGATCCTGAATCAGTACAATATATTTTACTCAATCAAATGTCCTGCGACAGCCACTATGGAGTCAGTTTTAAATTATGCTTAAGATCAGCGATTCATATTAATATGCAATGAAAACCTAGATGCGTACCCTCCTTGCATATCTACCCAAATTGCAAAAATATATTTGGGAAAACTCAACAATATTTCAAAAAGAATAGCTCCGCCATGACAGTGTAAACACTGCCGTGACCAGGATTCGAACCTGGGTTACTACGGCCACAACGTAGGGTCCTAACCACTAGACGATCACGGCTACCGGAGCAGATATTGTAAAGCGCGAATATCTCGATCATTTTAAAAACGCTGATATTAAATTACCATTTTAGAAAGTACTCCCAAACTGTTGATTCTTTATCTTTTCTTCAAGCTTCTTAATTTAGTCGGGTTATATGTAAACTGGAGCACTTTCACCATCATGGTATGTGTAGCAAGTAATTGCTGTTGTAATTATATTAGCTCATAATGAAGTATGAATATATTTATGTGTTTCGTAAATTAATAATGTTTGCGAAGAACTTGATGAAACGGTAACAAATTGAATAAAGAGATGCGTAGGATGAAAACATTATATTTAATTAATTGTATACGACACCCACGATGTAATATGGTTAAAAGAGTTACACTGTTACATAGATGTCTTGTATGTAACGGATACTTCATAAGTTTATTCATTTGTTCTTACATTATGAATATCACTATCAGTGTTTTTTTTTTATACTTATCTTAATAATAATAACTAATATTATAATGCAAAAGTTTATGAAGATGTATGGATGGATAGATGTTTTTACTCTGTCGCTCACTAGCCTATTGCAGTTTGCAGTCTACTGCTGGACATGGGCGTCTCCCAACACGCGCCAAAGAACACGGTCCAGAGATCCAGAGACCTTTTTTTTTATAATAAATAAATATTCACGGACATCTCTATATAGCGCCATCTGTTACCAAAGTAAGCTAGGCTTAACCTGCTTGTATTATGGGTAACAGAACAACGGATATTAATACTTATATACTTTTTTTTGTAAATAGGTACATACATAATATACATAGAAACACTCAGACCAATGCAAACAATCATGATCATGCACACAAAGATTTGCATTGAGCGGGAATCGAACCCGAGACCTCTGCGTAGCAGCCGTGTAATATAACCACTAAGCAACAGAGTTTTTTCAGGTATCATTATATTAGGCAGATAACTGTTTTTATTAGCTTTTACAAAGAGTGTTACTTGTGAGATGACGTCCGATAGAAAAGTATAGAAGAAAAAGACATGCTGCGCCGACCCCAAATAAAATTGGGTAAAGGGCAGGGGAATGATGATTAGCTACCTAATCAATCCATTTCGGTTTTTTATTAGCCCAAGTTGACAGACAAGCATGCAGCCCGCTGGATTGTCACAGCCAAGCCATTACCAACTCAGGAAGTAATGTTCTCTTTAAACCTCGTTCCAAGAAAGGCACGTCAGCGTCCAGAGCATTCACGTACGTACTTACGTACACACAGCAACACATCAAGTTAAAGATTTTCATTTGAAATTGTGTCTTATTTCAAGGTATTAAGGTACACTCAAGGAATTTAATTGTTTAGCAATTTGCTTAATTTTGAAATCGGTCAGGTTACTATTTACCGACTACAGACGACGGATGACGAACCCCGACGTCTTGGGAGTCGTAAAATTAATTAGACAAGGTATATATACCTAGCCTTGTCTATCTATGACAGACAGGTATTTTGTGTTAAAATAAAATTCTTCAATTTTATATTGTTGACAGACCAAAGTTAAGTCAAACTAAACTAGACCTTATCTACCATCTCCATCAAACAGTATCCTTAGTCCGAGTTTGTGTCACTATTAACAATAAAGTATATCGAGTAGCATTCGCTGTTCTGATTGGTTCAATGCATTGTATTGATAATACTGTCAAAATTTTATTTTTTACTCTTTGGACAGAATGGTGGAAGTTTGTAAACAAAGAAGTTTGAAGTGCAATTCATACCTATTGGTTATATTTTATATTATGTCAATTTTGAGGTGTAATATCTTTCAAATTCGCTAGGATTATTTTGGTATATAATACGACTAAATTACGTAGGTTGTGTACCTGCTAAACAATTAAATTCCTTGACCGTACATGAGTGTCAAGCTTGATTAGTTGCTGTGTGTACACTTAGGCTGAGCGCACATTGGAGACTAGACTGTTTTAAGACTGACTTGCCTCATATAGACAAGTCTGTCTTAAAACTAAAACGAAACAGTTTTGACTACGATACGTAGCACACATAAAACAAAACTGTCTATCTGAGACAATATTGTCTATACGACGTTTTGTTCCAAGTGTGCGCATATTCATACATATTGTAAAGCAATAGTCTGTCTTAGACTGTCGTGTTCCAAGTCTGCGCTCAGCCTTACTGCACGTAACCTACATACGAATTTTTGTGGCATATTGCTGGCTAGTTATCACTGGAATTTAAAATAAATGTTTTTGAAAACAATTGAATACCTTTTGAATAAATAGGTACGTATTTAAACGAGGTAGGTTAATATTCTGATGGTGGTGATGGTAGTTAACGATGGAGTATGGACACACATGAAACAAGTCTGAACAAAGCGGTTCAGTACTTCGTACATGTCCAGAACCATCAAACAATGGAACTCTTTGCCAGTCCACGGGTTTCCTTCAAACGATCCTAGTTCTTTCAAGCGAAGCGTGAAAAGCATCTTCTTAAGCCGCCATAGTGGAGACATTCATGCCTCTACAAATGTTGTAGCTGGCATGGTGCTCGCCATTCTTGGACTCTATTGGATGCTTAACATCCGGCACCATAGAGTCATTCTGGTAGGCCAATTTAAAAAAAATACTATTACTACCTACAAAGGACCGTTTTGGAAAACCTTTAAAAAAACCCTAATCTAT
This sequence comes from Schrankia costaestrigalis, assembly GCA_905475405.1. Lineage (NCBI taxonomy): Eukaryota > Metazoa > Arthropoda > Insecta > Lepidoptera > Erebidae > Schrankia > Schrankia costaestrigalis. The sequence continues at coordinate 2,644,667 of FR997827.1, forward strand.
TATCGTAAAACTTTGTACCATTCCATCTAGCCAATGATATAAGTAGGAGAAGTTTCCCTTTGTAAATGGCTCTGACCCTGAAGTGGCTTCTAAGTAATGCCAGTTTTAATCCCACACAAATCCTAGATGTCATTCCTTGACCGTAATATATTATTATTAGTTGTACAAAATAAGATAAAATATACTTCAATAAGATTTAACCATATTCCTAACAGATATTCTATTTTCTAATAAAAATATAAGTATTTACTACATTCATCTATAGATTAAAGAAATATCTTGACCTCTGGTGTTTTATTAAACATTTTGTTATATTGAATAACTTGTATGAGTACTCACGTTCTGGGGAGGGTCCGATAATATAATAACGCACGTTATTGGACCGCATTAATATCGGTCAACTCAATGTACATCTTATATCAAAGATATATTTTTATAAAATATTAATAAAGATTTATTAGGTTTTTTTATAAATAAGATCTTGTATTGATATTTTGTTACTTTCTCAAACACTCAAACTCTCAAACACTCAATCACTCTGATGCATAATGGTACAATTAGATACGACACCACCCCGTGATTAAATACAATCTTTTTTTAAAAACCTAAATAACAAATTGATAGAAATGACAGGAAAATTTGACAAGTCATTGAACAAACCTAACCTTTTTGCACGACATAAAGAATAGAACATTTTTAAAAATAGATCAATTTCAATAAGAACGCAGATGTTTCGTGACGTTGGCTTAATGGCGTTCTGTTGTCGGAGTTCACAGGGATATTTCAAAAAAGGAAAAAAAATGTATAACGAATTTTTCATGAATGTCTTTCATATCAACCAAAGCGCCAAAGTTGTTAGCACAGAGTTTTTATCTTGTTTATTTCGTTTAAATTAGGTTCCTATTCATTATTAAAACTTTTTATTTAGGTTGAAATATTGACAGATTCCCTGTTTTTTTTTTGTTGAGAAAGTTGAATAATATCTTAGTTAGAAAATGTTTTATTTCAACATTCTTATCATGTTTTCTTTACAAGGATACCACATGCATTGAATCTTTTGTCTGCCCTAGCCACTCTACTGCTTCATTTAACACATTGTGAGTTTTTATGGTACTCGATGATAATGACTAGAAGATTAAGATTTTTTTCGTTTCGATGGCACAAACAAGCATGTTTTGTAAAGTTGGTAATAACCGTGGTGCTGGGGAATTATCTTGTCCGGGGAACTCTTCTCCTCCTCTACTCATAAAATCAGAAGTTATTAACTTCTAGTAACTAAGTACTTATACTGGTTGTGTTTTCAAACTGCATGTCAATTCTCGTTCCTTAAAATCGTAAAAAAATCGGTTAAGTTAACTTTAGTTGTCAAATTGTCTTACCTATTGTATGACAATTTGAGAATTAAAGTTAAGTTAACCAAATTTTTAACGATTTTAAGGAACGAGAATTGACATGCTGACTAAAATTCATTTGCAACTCCCGTTAACATTTCAAATTAGTAATTTATAAAACGACTTAAACAGGCTTATTCCTTTCCTGAAGAACACCACTAATGCCCGATTTACACATCGACAAGTACAGTAGCGAGTTAAGTAGTATTTTAAGATTAAGTTGATTTAAATAGATCGCCATCCTATTTTTTGGCAAGTTAAGTTGGCGAGACGCGAGAGAGGGGGCGGGGCTACTTCGTACTTAACTCGCCAAAAAATAGGATGGAACTCTATTTAAATCAACTTAATCTTAAAATACTACTTAACTCGCTACTGTACTTGTCGATGTGTAAATCGGGCATAAGAGTGGTTTAACCTGTAAGATTGATTCGATCGATAAACCTAAAAGAGCACTTTAACCGAGCTTAAGAGCAACCTATTTCGATTTCGACAATTTGTCACTTGATGAATGCTTGGTCATATTTTGCTGACTAATAATAAAAAGTTCCCGTATCATTATATCACAATATCGTAAAATGTCTTTGTTTTTTACATGGATATTTATTTATGGGTGATATTTATTTACATGTGTTATAGGTAGCTTATAAGTGAGAACCTGTAATTGGCTGTTTGTTGTATATACTTACTATTATGCTGTAAATATAATAAATAAATAAAAGGCAATTATAGCACTACTTCTTAACAGTCGGTATTTATAAGGTAGGTAGTTATACAAATAAGGTAGTTTTGACACAATATGAAATACCATTTTGCCTAAACAATGTGACATTAGAAACCGTAGTTTCTCACCATTCCTTGAAGAGACTATAGTGACCTGTTATTCTAATGATCTATATTTTTTAAATGATTATATTTTTTTACAAACAAAGAACGTCGCCGTAGTGTAAGATCTGGATCTACTGAACCGATTTTCGATTTTAAATTCTTTCTGTGTTGAATAGTCCATTTATCGGGGAGTGTCATAGGCTATAAATATAGTATCACGCTACGCTTAAGTAATAATAAACTTTTTAGTAAACGAGTAGGTATAATTATTTGCATTACAGATAACTACTGAACACGGCATTTCCGATATTTAATTAAAATGTTTTCAATACCAATTTCGGTTTTTCGTTGCATATACAGCTCATCAATGATTACATTAAATGAAAAGTTTTTGAAATAACATAAACATTTATTTTATTACTTATTTTTGATACATCAATAAGTCCTCCCTGACCCTGACCCTGACATATTTTTCCTGTTTACTATCCTTTAAAGTGATAAAATAAACGATTTGTAATTTATTGTATCATAACCAAAAAAAAAACATTTTATTAACAACGATCAACATTACGTTTCGTTAATTTTAACTAATATAGTTTTTGACTTTAAAGATCACAGCATGCTTAAAACACAAAAAACTAATTTAAAAAAATAATAAACTAGAAAACAGCTGTGTCAAATTAAAAAGAAGAATAATATGGTTCACTATACGATCAACAGAGGCGCTGCTCTAACTAGAGAACTTTACGTGACTTACATTCCTGTATCATATTTTTCGTTTGGAAACTCAATTATAATTCAACTGCGAAGTTTGAAGTTTCCTTTTCAATAATCGTCATAAGTAGCGGTAGTTTCTAAACTGTGTTTGACAGTTGAGATATAAAGATCCTTCTTGGTGTATATCCAGTTTTATTAAGTTTCGTAATACTTCTAATATTTAGCACGTAATACTTCTAATATTTCCGCCTCGAGGAAGATGGAAAGTCGATCTATGACGACAAAAAAGTGCGCGCTGAAAACATTTTGGGTTCTATATCTAATGTGGACGTTTTTTTGCTGATTTTATAATGATGAATCACCTATTTACATCACATAGCTTGATATAAATAGGTCGTTAATTCTACATACATAATAATATAACGGCGCTTAAGGCGATTTAACGGAAATAGTCATCGTCAAATTGAGAGAGACAGCTGTTGTGTCGATGGTAGCGGTGCGGCCATGCCATCTTGTTTCGACTTGTTAGGTACGGGAGCCGCAGGCGCAACCAACACGTATTCAACGCATCGCTTTAAATTCGGGCTGATCAGTACGCTTTACCTTATAATTATTAATTATAAGAAGTCTTTTCATTGCGGACTACATGCTAGAACATTCATTTATTTCATTGTTATTGTATTACCAGATCTTCAATTTATTGTCGTTCCTGTACTCAGCCACGTCATCCGTGATGAGTACTGATGAAGACGAAAAACATGAAAATTTAACAACAAATTGCGTTTAAATATTAACAGGATGTATAATTTTGTTCCAGATATATACGATGCTGCGTGATGTACAGTAACGTGAGCGATGAGAGGGGTGCGGGGGAGGATGACAGTTACGCGCACGCTTTAGCAACTCTCGTCGCGCTTTATGTACTAGTGTCTGTCATCGGGATTATTGGTAAGTGAAGGTACTTTTTATTGCTTTATGGTGACAGACGAACAAGTAACATGATAACAGCCCATTAATGTCCCACTGCAGGGACGGGCCTCCTCCCATTACCGAGGGATACTTGGCCTACTAATACCACGCTGGCCAGACGGATTGGTATAGGGTTTAATTTCAAGTTTTCCTTCTTTTTATTTCGTGAAGATAATATTCACTGATAGTCCCTTAGTCGGTTTTTACGACACCTATGGGATGCGATGGGGTGGTGACATATTGTATTCTTACTCCTTCACCACACGAAGAACATGTAACATACTTCATGTTAACGTTGGCTATAAATGTCAGCCATGGCCTCTGCCATAGCTAAGTCTCTGCCACCCTGGATCTCTGTTAAAATCCTATATCATAGTAAAATATTATAGATCATAACGCTCCATGAAAACTTTATGTGTATGAGGGAGGCATGGGACCATGTAAGATGGGTATTATCAGAGGAGGCCTAATATCCAAGGGTGGATTTAAAATGGCTGATGATGATGTTGAAATCTCCGTACATAATATAAATTATATGTCTTTACAAATAAAAACTTCATTGTATTACATACATCACAATATACATACATAAACTCACGCCTTATCCCGGTTGGGGTAGGCAGAGACGACAGAACGCCACTTGTCACGACCCTGGTAAACAAATTCGGGCTCGTCCACATTCATTAAGCGAGTCATACATGCGCGTCATCACAATATATCCTCACCAATCAAAACTAGTCGAGCGCACTTTATGTAATTAGACTTCCGACTATCTCGTTACAGTATTTAGAACTTCATAAAGCTATGTTCAAGAATATACTCGTAGAAATGCTTCTATTATGAATATTATTCTGTATTATACTTTGCAGTACCTAGTTCAAGGTTTTTCATAATAATGAAGATCTAACCACGTCTCCATGAATGTGCAAAGCTAACTGCCCTCTTTTTATCTATTTGCGAGACTTTTCATAACGGCTATATTAGATTTCAAGACGCTCTTTCTGCTATACAATTCTAAATTTCTTTACTGTAAGCATGTTTTGTCTTTTTCATATATATTCATGTTATTAAAATTGCTTTGTATTGCGACTGTAAGTAATTCTTTGACTCTAAAGACTCTCTCCTTTTTTATAGTGGGTAACCTTTTGTAGAATGTATACCATAGCACTTAGCACTTGATGTTCTTTCTTACTTTTATGTTCTTCCTAACTTATAGCATACCTTTTCTATTTGCAATTGTTCACGAAAACCTTGTGTAAAGTCAATCCGAGGTATGTACAGTTTATTTTTACTATCAAACTTTATAGTTACATCGCCTTTACCTGTAACATAATGAAATTTTAGTATCGTTTCCGTCAAGAAAATGTAATTTCCATCTTATAGTGTTGACCCGAACTTTTATGAGCGTGAAATTACTCGGGCCGAAAATGTAAAAATTGATTCAATATAAACCTTTTTCGGCATAACACTACATTAATGTCCCACTGCAGGGACAGAGCTTCTGTGTAATGACGTAAAAAAACGTATCCTTTTACCATGCTGGCCAGACTGATGGCTTTTTATGTCAAGTTTTGTTTTTGTTGCGAACTTTCCCTTGGTCGGTTTTTACGACACGTATTTAGTGAATTAGGGTGATGATACGTGTATTCTTACTGATTTATCGTACAGATTACATTCATCTTTTTTTAGAAAATTCGCGCACTAGGAATTAATCCCTACGTCGAGGGGTATTTTAAACCCTGTGTCTTTTAAAGATGTATGGGACTTTTATAGAAATTAAAATAACTAATACAAAGACCATCTTGCGTGGGATTAAAACCCGGGACCTCATGTACCGCAGCCGCATACATGGCCGTTTTACCTTAAATTCCTCACTTATTATTCAGTGACACAGAACAGATGTGCAATTGTCATTATAAACCAATTCGCCGTCGAAACTCTAATAGCGTGATTCAGACAATCATTAATTTTGAATAATGGCTTTTGTGATTTAATGTTCTTAATTGGCAAAAGTAATGGCTATCATTTATCGTACGTTTGATGATGAAAGAATTGAGGGTGTGCTTATCTATCGAGGATGTAGTAAAAAGCGATGGAACTATTACAAAACTGTGGTAATGACTTTAGGAAAGAAGGAAAACCAAAGGCTTTGCTCTTTGAAATGCCGACTTTACGTCGTAAAGATTGTAGCCCATGGCTGCTAACCACTTAAAGGTCTCGTGTTCGATTCCCGCTCAAAAAAATTGAGTACACTGACATAATATGTGTTAGCAATAGTCTATTTGTTTTCTAAGCAAAATGCTAATCATCATCATTACAGCCCGTTAATGTCCCACTGCAAGGACGGGCCTCCTCCCGTGACTGAGGGATACTTGGCCTACTAATACCACGCTGGCCAGACGGATTGGTATAGGGTTTAATTTCAAGTTTTCCTTCTTTTCCTTGTCTAATACCTGCCATATAATTTCTGCATAGTTTCCGAATATTAAATTATTTAAGACGTGCGATAATGGTTGTCGTAATCATTTTACAATAGGTATACGAAATGTACCTATGAGGTATCTATTCCGTTTTACCTTTAGGTGTACACGAATTTCCCATTAAGACATTTATATCGAAACTATTGTAATGGTTTTGTGGCAATAGTTTGAAAATTATTTATTTAAGTACGCTTATTTATACTGTTAAATGCAATTTTGAAAATTAGTCCGGATAAAAAGAATGAGATTTACAAGAAAAGACGGCATGTATCCAATTTGACATTAGCGATTTTGTATATGACAAGTGTAAAACAATATGCCATTCTTACAATAAATGTACTTATCTATTTTTCATACAATGTCAAAAAAATTATTGAACCAAATACGCTAATACAGTTTAGGTATATAGCCAAAAGATAGTAGTCATGAAAATCTGTCGACACCACTTCCCAGACTGGTCACAGACTGGAACATTAGATGTACGTACACCGGGAGATCCCCGAATATGCACATCATTTGGAACAGCTTTTCGTTCAAGTGCACCCAGGTTACTATTAGTTTACTTAGCAACGAATTCATTATATGAAATTAGACAAATTGACTTTTTCAACGGTATGCCCGGGGCCCGTAATTATTACAACTCTATACTCCTAATGTATTTAATATAACACTCTGTTCTTCTATTCCCAGGTAATGTGAGCTTAATGGCTGCGCTGGCATCGGGCGGCGCATCTCGACTGCGCACACCACAGATGCTGAGCGCTTGCGCAGCAGACTTCCTGGTTTGCGCAGCGAGTGCCCCACTTGCTGCCACTCGCGCAGCCAGAATAGATGAGCTTCCTTGTCATGTCACTTTTTATATAGAGGTAAGTTTGTGAACTACTTCTACATTTTCTCGAAAAAGATTCCTGACTTCTACTCATTTTTTGACTTGAATTTTAATCGATCTACGCCATCTAAGGTGCCTTCATAACATAACAGCCCATTAATGTCCCACTGCAGGAGGGCCTCCTCCCGTGACGGAGGGATACTTGGCCTACTAATACCACGCTGGCCAATCGGATTGGTATAGTGTTTAATATCAAGTTTTTCTTCTTTCTATGTAAAGGTAATATTCACAGATAGCCCCTTAGTCAGTTTTTACGACACCCATGGGATGAGATGGGTTGGTGACATATTGTATTCTTTCTCCGTCACCACACGGATAAGGTACCTTAGTAGTAATTAAAACAATCAGTATACAATTATTATTTTCTTTGTTCCAGTCATTCCCAGTAGCAGCCAGTACACTGTCTCTGGTGGCGATTGCCGCCGACAGGTGTGGCGCTGTGCGTCGAGGCGGCACATCGCTTTGTACACGTCCGCTGTTAGCTGTCGTGGCTGTGTGGGTCATGGCATTGTTACTTAGTAAGTATCTCTTAAGAACTGATAGCCATTGGGGCAGAAAAGTTTGCGAGTGACTCCTTACGCGGTGGACTGATCACTTAATTAAGACTGTATGAGAGAGCAAGGTTGAGCTATTTGAAGGAGGTATTATATCCAGCAGTGAACGTCTATTGGCTGATGGATGGATGTATGGAAGTACATCGTATATTATACCTGTGTGTGACTAAAATCCACTGCCAAAAACACCCACGATATTCCTCTTTCCCCTTATATGGGACCAGGCAGAAGGCTGGCATTACTCGAGCCGTTCCTATCTACGTACAGTCACGAGCAATAATATGTACACATTTTCGCATTTTGTAAACCAGTTATCTAAAGTTCTGCCAATCCAAAATTGAAAATTCGAAGATTAATTCAAAACTGTACGGAACCTCTTCTAAATTACGAATTCATTTTGATATTGTAATGTCTAGATAAACGTGCAGATAGTTTAGAAAATTTGAAAATGTGTACATATTATTGCTCGTGACTGTACATTTACAAGTTGCATTACAGAGTGTGCCTACTAAACTAATTTATATAGTGAAAGAAATCAATGTAGAGAAAGAGAGTACCTATGTTGCAGGCTTCCTTAACAAGGCATAAGACCTCTTAGCTTAATTTAATTACCTATTGTAACAATATGTGAAGCAAATAAATGAATTATTAATAAGATCTCGAATCTTAATGTAATAACATTTTTTAAAAGCAATGGTTTAATTTAGGCTAACAAGTCTGTGGAAAGGTTCTTCAACTGGTCCATTTTCTTCTGACTAAATTCGTGGCGGATCCTATAATAGAGCAGTACTTTAAAAAGAAGCATTTCTATGAAAAATAATAGAATCAGGTGTTACTTTCCGAAAGTCGATGATTTAATTAATGTTATAAAATAGGTATATTTAGCGTTGGTACATAACGGAATTCACCAAATATATTTGTTCTTACCAAATTTTCTTTTTATGTCAATTACTTGTGTGTAAAATACAATCGTAAAATATAACAAAACAAAAAATACTGTGTGCAATGACGAATATACAAAGTCATTCATTCTCTTTGACTCTACAGATCAAAACATATACAACTGTCAACTCTTTGCTCAAGTGATGGACATACAAAGGACTTTGTTCTTTGCAATAATATGTGTCTTTAATACATTTGTACGTATGTATCAAGTCTGTATTTATTTATTTTCATAATATAAAAGATATTACAGGCAATTTTAGAACGATATAACGCAAATACCTATTAATAGTTAACTATCTATTTTTTATTTACAAAGATATTTTTATACATCAATCACAATGGTTTCTGCTTGTATAGTCTTAAGCAAACGTTACCTTTTTCTCATTTTTAATTGAATTTTAATTGAATTTTTTTCACGCTTACCCAGTTTTTAATAAATAAACAATGAAAAACCTTTTTATTGAACACCATAGACTTGATTAACAGAACATAATATTATATACAAAGGGCAATCTTTTACAAATAGCTGATTTCTTCTAAACAACCAAGTGTGTGATAGAAAATATTAAGAGTTTAAAGAGACAATTTTTTTTTAATTTTAGAAGCCTCGAATGTGATTCATAAATAAAGGAAAACTTACCTTTAAAGTACCTAAGGAGTTAGGAAATTGTAAAAGCCAGAATGTGGGCATTCCAGTGAGAAGGATAGGATAGTCAGTTGAGCCAGTGAGTAGTCGGGTATAGGTAAATTATCTTAGAGAGATTTTTGCATTTGTAGTAGTGTTCGTATATGTACACGGATTCAAAATTTGAAATTTGAATTCCACTATACGGTCAGCAAATAAGGTCTGTCACATTTTTAGTATTTAAGTATTTATTTCATGTAACATTTTTTTATCAATATTTTATTATTTTAACATTGTTAAATAAAAATGTTCCGATGATGATATATGCCCGAGGTAAACTTTGGCAGCGTCTGGTAAAATTAGTTTGGAGAGATTTTTGCAGCTGTAGTAGTATTTGTTTATGTACGTTTTTATTTTGTACGCTTACCGCCGTATCACTCTCAGTTGAACCCTATTGCAAAATATATGGGGGATAGTGAAAAATTACAAAGAGAAATATTACAATGAACATGAGTTCTATAATGACGTTAGCAGAGGAGAAATTTAACAGCATAAGTGTAGAGGAATGGAAAAATGTTTGCCTGCACGCCATTATAGAGGAAAACAAATTTCAAGGCGCTGATGAGGTTTTAGATATAATATTAGAACGAATTATTGTTAACACAAATGATTCATCTGATGAAAGTGGGGATGAGAACGAGAGTGAAATGTCTGGAGTTGAAGAAGATTAGAATTAAATATTATGGTTATGATTGTTAACTATTTTAGTCTCTAGCTTATCATTGTTTTATGTTATTTGATGCAGTTGGTGTAACTGACTATAAAAAGTATAAAAAATATAAAAGTTCTCAATTATTTATTTCCTTATGTGCTGACCGTACACAACTACAAATGCAAAAATCTCTCTAAGATAATTTACCTATAGGGTAGTAGTAACCGACTGTAGCGCACCGAGTCTCGGTGTTCTTTGTGTCCGTTAACTGATGTTTGTAAAAAAGTCACCACGACGTAGGGCGGGAGTTGTCTTTTTAAAAGAAAAAAAAAAGAAATTATAGCTTAAACTAAACTAACTTATAAGTAATGAAATATTTGTTTATGATATTCATCTTACTTCGTTTAGATTTAATATAAAATAAAACTTACATTCTATTAACATAAATGTAAATAATATAACAAAATAATATTAATAAAAATCTTCAAAAATGAATATTTAATAGTTTTGGCAAATTTGTAAACGTATCTTTGGTTTTAGACATAGCAGATTTCATTTTTCCCATAACATTCATTCTTCTAAAACCTGTTTCAAAATAATTTTTAATATTACGTGTGCCAGTTTCAGCTGATAATTTAATTTTTTCCATCACATTTATTTTCTTAAAACCCGTCTCAAAAGAGTTTTTAAGCATTCGGGTGCTAGCTTCAGCTGATGATTTCGTTCTCTCTAAACCCGTCGTAAATAAACGATTTATCTTACGTGTTCCAGCTTCAAGTGACAATTTTGTTCTCATAATCACTGCTGTTGCTATTGCACATAATATTTCTATTCTATTTGCATCATCAGAATATTGTCTCTCATCAGCAACTTTTACCAAATCTAAATCTGCTTGACGTAGGAATTCATAATTTTTTGGTGATTTACTTGAGTATGCAATATCGTGTATTCTACAAGCCTCGTCTAGTTTATTTATTCCTTTATCTCCACGTGCTAAACGTTCTGCTAACTTTGTGCCAGGTCCACAAAAATTGTGCTTGGGACAATGCATTTCAAATGGTATTAAACTATGCGTAATGAAATAGTTTGCTACACGTTTACCCATTGCTGAGTTTTAGTAAATAATCTAATTAAAATGTTTTACTTTAAATGGTCTTTCTTCGCTGATTTAATAATTAAGACAATTTTCTTCTTTATTAATTTTTAATTAACAACTCTATATATTCTGTTGTCTCATTTCATTTTACATCTTTGATTTTTAAAGTGTATTCCTTATGCCAATTTTATGCTTGTTGAATCCTTTTGTCTACTTTCAATTAATTTATTATTCATTCAAATCAAATTTACTTCATATAAAAACTTCCTTAAGCTACACTGTGGTCTTCTACACAATGATCACTTGTATAAAACTATATACTTGTAGTAAAATGAGCTTACCCTGATCCCGTAAAAAGACATCGGGTTTTTGAGTATTAAAGTATTATTTTGACTTGTTAAGCTGAACACAGTCCATACAAAGTTACGCTTGTTTCTCTCGATCGCATAGTATCTTGCGGTATGACTATTCTTCTTTTCATTTAGCAGCGGGGTCAGGCCTCGAGTACCGATGGAGGGAACTTTGACCTATTCTGTCAAGATAACCGCTTCTCTTATCTTCTCTGCTTTGATGAAAATATGCTTGTTTTATTTTTCTCAATCGACTCTTTTGCTACCATTGAGATAAGAACCAATGGTTAAATAAAATATTCTTGTCTTCTGGTCTCATATAAGTAAATTTGTCTTTGATCTTGCTTTCGTGTCGGCAATTTCTTTAGCACTGCTAAAACGCACTGTAATTGTTTTTTGACCTAACTTTCATATATACGATCAAATTTTCAACACTTCTTGTTGCTTTCATTCAAGTCGAAATACAGTTTCTACGCACAATCATTGTTGTATTTATAAACAATTTCATTGTTGTTAGTACTATGCAGGTTTATGACTTCAAGGAACTTTGTGTTTTGTTTGTACTTACTGCTTTATTGATTGGGTGGTGATTTATTTATTTATTTATGGACAACTAACATAGCTTACACTATTACATGACTGAGATACATTTATAATGATTCATAAGGTAGTGTAGCCTTAATTAAAAGCTGATAGAGTAAGAATATCAATTGTTAATGCCTTCTCTAATCTGGAGGTCGATGGCTAACTTCACCAAGTATTTTTCTTTTGTAGTAAACGTAAAACATTATTAATATGTATTCGATTAATAATTTATTTTATGATTTTTTTTTATTCTTATGATTTTATTTTTATTCTTATTAATTTATTTAGCTTTATGAATAATAATATTCGCTTTTTCAACTTTTTGGTATAGGTACCAAAACTTTCCCTTCGTGTATTTTAATGAAAAACGTATACAAAATTATTAAGAATCGGTATTTTTGTTTGGATTTGTTATGAGACGAATACAAAACCTAAAATCAGAAATAATATCTTCCACAAACAAATCAAACTGACCGACAATACCCATTTGGATTGCCCGCTTCAATTCGCAAAAAGCATGATTCAAAGCACGCAGTAATTATAAACTGTGGGGCAAATGAGTAGCTGACTCGCGATGTATGAGGGGGAGGCTAGCAATTGTGAGCGGTGGCGGCGTTCGCAGAAGACCTATGCAGTCATGAATGTCTTTTAGCTTATAATGATGATAATGATATCACAAGAAGAGGTCTGCAGTTAGGCAAAAGGCCTATTATTTTAAGACACATAAGAGAGGATAAGAAGGACACAAAGTACAGTGCCTATTCAATATTCAAAGCTCCGGTATAAAGACGAAGGCAATTTGTTGCTACTAAAAGTAATAAAATATTTTTACGAGTTTGTTTTATAACTGTTATTTGAATTTCATGAATGAATCATTCTAAATATAACTCTGCGTTTCTTTTTTGTTTCCTTGATCTCTTTGTTTCTTTTTTTGTATTTTGCAGTCAGAGTGATTAAAAATTAAGTTTACTTAGCATGAACACCCAATCTTAATCCAATACCAACGTTTTCCTATTCTATTGCCCGGCTACCTATGTTTTACGAGCCAACTAGCCGTGGATTGCTTTAGTTGTTAATACTATTGCCGACGCTTTTTGACCGTTATTATATATATATATATATTCCGTATATATATATTCCGTATATTTTATAAATGGTAAAGTAGTTTTTAATGTACCTAATTAGTTAACCATGTATTTTCTTTGCCAAAGAAGGAGTTCTTGGCTTGTAACTTTTTTCCAACTAGTGTGAGAGTTCTTAGTCTTTTGTGACCATTTTCGATACATCACTTAGTGAGTTCTTGAGTAAGTTTTTGCTTGCAACGAATCGTAGGTATATTGGCGTGTCTGCTAGAGAGTTAGAATTAAAACATATTACTATAAAATACTTATTTTGTCTACAGGTGCTGCCATCTTTACAACAACTTGCATATCATGCCGGCCACTAGCAGTGGCTCACGCTATAGTCACGTACTGCTTCCCAGTGATAGCAGTAGCCAGATGCCACTGGTCAGTGCGAGTGAAACTCACGGCATTATCACTCACAGCCCGCGCGGCGCACGGCGAGCTACCACTCCCTGTGCCGCTCATGAGAAGACCAACACACGTTATCATCGTAGCTGGAGTCGGTCCTCGCGAACGACGCGACGCTGTCGACGTGGGTGATGTCAGAAGAAAGAAACTCCAACCGAGTCTCCTTGGCCCTCAGCCGCAGACATCAACGTTGAGATCTAGAAGACGTCTGGGCAATGTGCTCATGGGGATAGCACTCATATTCGCTTTGTGCTGGTGTCCACACGCAGCCATTGTAATATCGAGCGCATTTGGCTTGCAAGTGCCGCTCTTGATAGGTCATTTTGCATTACTATTAGGATATGCTCATTCAGCTTTGAACGCTGTTGCTTATTGGGTGTTGAATCGTCATGCGCTTACGTCAGCGTGTGCTGCGTGGCGTCTTCCGCAACTGCGTGTACGGGAAGAAAGACCCTCGTCCACGAACGAGGCGGCGCTAGGAGCTTTCCACCCCCGCCTCGCTCGTCCCGCCCCCTCCCCCCGTCCGCCTCCCTCAAGTTTCCTTTATTGATGTCCGTCTATCTTCTAAGCTCTGTCGATCTGTGATTCCTGTTTCTCAGTGCCTGGTATAGTCTACTGGTGTCCCGCTCGTCGGGTTGCCGTTCGTTTCGTCGTTATAAACGTGGTTGTTTGAAATTTTATGGAGAATAATATCCGTGAAGCAATAAAGTGTATGATACACTTATAGTCGTTTTATTGTGAACGTAAACTGAATGTTGACGTGTCATATCCTTGGGCGGAATGGCTATGATTTATCCTTGTTACAGATACGATTTTTATGTTCCGTGAAAGCTCTTAAAGTGATTTATACATGTTATTATATAAATTTTAAAGCTAAGTAGGAAGTAACATGGCATCAACTTTTCATTTTAGGCGGGAAAAAACCCCATTACCAGAAAAAATCAATGAAGCTGCAAAAAGATCCCGGTATTATGACTTCACTTCATGAACTTTACCAGCCATTTCTTAATTGTTTTCGTAAAGAACAAAAAATCTAACATCTCAGCCAGTGCCAAATAGCTACAGACTCTGGTGATAAGATTTGATAGAATTTAATTGACCCATCACTATCGATCCTCAATAATCTATTTTTTATCACTATTTAAAATTAACGGTCGCGAAGGACATCCAGGTTCAAGAAGAATTCGAACCCGTGACCTTATCCAACAGCATTATTCAGCAGCTGTTCCATCGAGATATCAACTACTTTTACGTTTTATTTTTACAAGTATCTTTTTACTGTTTCCAGAACCAAAATCTACTTCTAAACATTTTTCCTCATCCCTATTTTGTGGAGAAACTTTCCAAATACAAGGAAATCTTAACAGAATTCTTCGCCTAACGTATTTTATTTCAGCATTAATCCTTAAATCCCGTATTTCGCTGCGACACAAATGGATGGCACCTGTCATACTTACGATTTATTTTACTGTAAATGTGTTTACGAAATTCTATTTCGAATGACTTGCATGAATGACATGTTTGAAAAGGAATAGCTTCTTATTTTAAAACTTCTTATTTTTCTTTTTTTAAATCTATACAAACATCAATTTAAAGGACACTAACTCTTCTGACAACTAGTGCACTAGGGATCGAGGTCTGTCTGAACTTTTACAGGACACAAATCATCCAAGTGCAGGACAATAATAAGTGGATCACACAAATATCATCATAACAGCCCATTAATGTCCCACTGCAGGGACGGGCCTCCTCCCGTGACGGAGAGACTTGACCTACTAATACCACGCTGGCCAGACGGATTTGTATAGGGTTTAATTACAAGTTTTCCTTCTTTTTATTTCGTAAAGATAATATTCACGGATAGACCTTTAGTGGGTTTTTACGACACCCATGGAATGAGATAGGGTGGTGACATAATTTTTTCTTACTCCACACAAATATAATCTTGGGAAACCCACGACTTCATCACAGCAATCAGATACTGCACCCCTGTTCCAGAAAAGCATTCACACTTAAATTTAAAAAAATGAAAGGAAGGTGTATTTGACGAAAACAGCAGCGGTATCACTAATCCACAGAGGTCGTCAACATAAACGTTTATACAAACTAAAACGTTTGCTTTACAAAACTTTGTCCTTTGCGTGTAGTCACATGACTTATAGCCTCTAGAGACTCGGTCAACCTTTATACTGTGCGACTATTTTCAAAGTATAAACAGAGTTACAATTGCATTTGTAATGTTTACTGTGTTGGTAAACGGTTGACGACTTCTGTAATTGTTTGTTACTTTATTAAGTACAATTAGGAATGAAATTAATTTTAGCTCAGTGACGTCATACTGCATTTAAGCTCTGAAAAACAACTGGACTAACAGTAACTGTTTGGTATAGGTTATTTTGTCGAAACATTTTCTTCTTTCATCTCATTCATCAAGTCATAGTATTTATGTTAAAAGCTTAGTCTTTGGGGATACATACATACATAAACTCACGACTTATCTTCTCCGGGGTAGCCAGAGACGACAGAACGCCACTTGTCACGATCCTGGCAAACAGATTCGGCCTCGTCCACATTCATTAAGCGAGTCATACATGCGCGTCGGTTACGAGTGCTCTTTATTTGGCCCTTCTCCAATATGCAACCTATCTGGTCACCATATGTTTTCCGGGTCTACCGGCACCGACTCGCCCTTTCACACTAGCCTTGTATACTTGTTTAACTAAATTTAATATACTGAAATTGAGTTCCCTTAATGATGTTTCAATCAAATTACGAATATGGTATTCATGCGTTACTATAATCTCAGGTTCTGTTTCTGCAATTAATTTCAATCTCCTTCTCTGTATTAATTATTATATAATATACCTACTGATAATAGTTAAGTTTAATTATATACTTATTAGAAATCAGTTTTTCACACGTACAGCATATAGATTGCAGCTGTTAAAATCCTCCAAAAAAGCTGAGTTAATTTTGGCGATTTAGCTGCTTCAATAAAAATGACAAATCTTATTTAAATTTTAATTGTTGTGTTTTTGTGTGAGGATTCTAACAGCTGCAATCTTTTTGATCCTGATTGTACACATATTAATATTTTTAATATTTGACTATTTCTGTGAAAAAGAAATTACTTTCGTGTTTTCGTCTTGCTGTTAACTTTATTGAAGCATACATAGAGCGAGCAAAGACAATATTATGTTCAAAGACTAGCTGGCATTGCAGAGCATTCCCTAATGATGTACAAAGTTTTAATGTACACATTCAAACTCTTTGATGTTAACTATTTATTTTTCTGTTTTTCTTACTGTCAGGACTGTTTTTCTATCAAATATTAGGTCTTAAAATTGCCGTTTTATTTCTGCGCAGTCTTTAGACTCTATATTCTTTTAAAACATATATTCTTTAAATAATTTTTGATATTTAGGAAATATAGGATATTACCAACATCTCACGAAAGATCATAAACAAAAATTATTATGTTAAAGTATTTTATTGCCTTTTGCTATTATAGAGCTATTTATCGAGTACCTAAAGCCTGAAAGAATCTCTTTATTATTCTAGTTAACGTCTAGTGAATAGAAAATACCAACCTCTTTTATCCTGTTGCTGCCATAGTTAGTCTACTATCTATGACAGCAACAGGATAAAAGATCAACAGGAGAGAAGATGAGGCAGAATAAAATAAGGTAATATTGTAGCAAGGAAAAGATCTTTTTCATGTGCTGATAGAGTAAAGATTCACGATATATAACCCGGCTTCTCATACCGTGAGAAAGTTCGTCAATACAGCTAAAAGAATTCGTTTCCATTATCCTCATAACAACCTATGAATGTTCTTCTTCCGTCATGTGTCTCCTCCAGTGACGAAAGAAAACATTGCCTACTTGGGTTTTCATTTTATAACTCTTATACAGTTTGGTAGATAAATTAATGTATCAAATGTGTAACTTTTTGAATAAAAAACATAAGACAAAAAAAATTAGTCGCCTTGAACACCTTTAGAATGAGGTATAGTCTCCCACCGTATATTCTGAATACTATTACTACACGGAAAATTCAACAGCATGAGGATAAAACGCTTAACAACAAAATAACATTTACCATTTCAAATATAATTAGATTTGCAACCGCCTGAGTACACTGAAACGAACATCAATTAACGAGACATATTGAATTCCTATTCATTGAAATTATAACATTCCATACAAGTAGTTACCCTTTATACATGAGATAAAGTAATTTAGTTCCTAATACCTGATTAATAATATATTTATTTATTTATTAAACAAAATTAACAAATAATCGAATCGCTATCAAAAGTGATTGGGAAACAGAAGCTAACGATCGAGGAGAGTCGATTTCATGACATCCCACCAGCCAGCCCGATGAAAACTAATTTAAATGACAGTATGGTACGTATTGGTAAGAAAACTTTATTCTTGTCTAGGGTCCCAGTTATGGGGTATTTATTGGATGTTACAATGAATTAAATATTCATTCCTCACACATTCACACAACGCCATCTAGTCCCAAACTAAGCAAAGCTTGTACTATGGGTACTAGACAACGGATAAACAAACTATACGGATAAATACTTTTTTAATTGGACCAACGACCTGGTTAGGACGACAGGAAACTAATGCATGAGGGAGGCATATGACCGCGCAAGGTGGTAATATTTGGAGGAGATATAGATCTCCTAGATCCTCTCTATAGATAGGACATAGGTCCAGCAGTTAGACGTCAATTGGTTGATATGATGATGATGAATTGTTTTAATGACACCGATGGAATGATCCGCAAAATAGGGGTCAGCGAACTAAAGAGTCACTTAGTTTTCCTGATGATTTGTAGCATTGAATGCACTCCCGTACAGCCGATAACTATTTCTATCTATTATGCGTCATTAAGAACTTACTTTTATTTTCAGCGACTCTTTATCGTTTACAGCCAGGGCGCCTCCTACAAGGAATAAGTTCTTGTAATGGTCTATCAATACAATTATAGATATCGCATTATCATCTGAGTCTTAAAGCCTTATTATTTTTGTATATCTATCTCGTTTGCACTTACGGGTCTTCTATTCTTATATGATATCTTCTATTTTTTTGGTGTACGCAGATGATAACATGTTTTCTGTACCTAATAGAATAAATTCCGTAGTCTATGAATCTAAACTGCTGTCAAATGCTTTATCCACTTCAACACACCCAATTATCAGTCAGTCGTCAATTTACCCTCGGACAGTTGACACCTAGCAAGTACGATTACGTCCCATTTACCCTTTATATAGGTACAGGAAACAAAAAACTAGTCCGCACTATTAAGGCTAATATCAGGGTACACCCCTATTAACCTCAATACGAACAGCCGTCACCAAATAACGCATCGTCAATTTACCAAACTATCGATATCGATAAGTTCTACGTCCTTCACTAAAGCTATAAGTTATCGATAAGAGTAATACTAACTCTTGGTATGACCTAGTTGTTAGAACAAAGACACTCATTGAAAAGAGCGGTAAGGTTACTATTGTAACTCATTTGTTTTTCACTTGACATTTTATAACGATTATCAAGGTTTATTTAATTAATTAAACGATTTGCATATTGGCTGATAAAATGCATTAAGAAACTTTCTTCCAGATAATCTTCGGGTAATACAGGGAAATATAATTATTGGTGTAGTAAGAGGTATCTAAATGTATTAGTTTCCTCTTACTGTAAAATAATAATGAACCTATACTTTTTTAGGTATACTTATAGATATATTACAACTTCATTTAGGGTTTTATACAACTTAATATTTTCCGGTACTGTTGATGTCGTAAGATTTAAGCCTTAGATCGTAATATGAACAAAATAGAATTAAAAAACATTTAATTAGCCTGCTTATAAAAAGAGAGTTAATAATGATATTCTAAACTCATAAATGCTTCTGAAGTAAGTTACTTTAGTTGTGCTTTTGTAGTGAGTTCCCATAGTATCCAGTTAGGAAGTAAGTAAGTGCTCGCTACTAAGCTCTGCTTTTCGTTCCACCTGAGATGCGATTTAAAACACTCCCCAAGGGCAGATCTTTCAAGTCTGTGCTGTTTGAAAGCAGCTCTTTGTGAATAGTATATATTGTAGGTGTTAACTAATGATAGGTGTAAATAAATGTGTAAAGTGTATGTTATTAGGTAACGTTAGTCGAGGACGCCCAGAAAGACCTGAGCTATTATTGGTGACATTCTTCAGAAAGGGCAAGCTTTTGGAACCATCGAGCATCTCATGTCATAAATATAATTATGTATCTGAATGCAGAGGATGAAAATCAGGTTTGCTAAGATCGTTGGGTATTTTTGCTGGGACTTTATTACCAGGTATTCGGTGAGTGTCCAGGTAAAACATTAGCATTGTCATGCTCAGACTTTTACAAGGAGAGAGGAAGATAATTAACATTCCACATTGATCAAACTTTCATATCTATTAATTATAATTTATCAAATTATATAAATAATATCGAAGGTATATTAAAAAACCGTTTAAAAACAACTCTATCCGTTCGAGAATAATTATTTGCTGCAATTTTTTTGTGTTCTTGTTAGTATTAGATACTTACCCCCTTACTCATAAACGTCTCTTAATTTTAAACACTGTTTAGCGAGCTTTTTCTTAGAAAAACCAACCTTATATCAAACAAAAACGTAAGAATTTAAGCTAATCAAATTGACTAAAATTTAAGAGGCGTTTATGAGTAAGGGGGTTAGTCTAGTTTTTAACAAAAGATTTTTACTAACACACATTTTTTCTCAAGCTTATATTTTATACTAAGATTACAGTTTGAAAGCTTGCAAAACGTGACTACCTGCCCTTTACTGAGTGGCAGTTATCTTCTTAATACAATCAGCTGCTGAATAACGTGCATTATGTATATAATATGTTTCATAATACGTATAAGTATACAACATTTCAACTTTTTTTTCTTTCTTTCTTTCTAATACAGTGCATAAATGATAGCGACCGTCGTACTCTGTAGGAGGTCGTACTATATACTTCTTCACACTACTTTAAAAAAAATATCCGATATTGTAGGATGGTGGGAGAACATGTGCTAAAAGATTGTTCCACAATTTAATGTTTCGGTCCAGTAAAGAATTATCCTATCCTATTATTTTAGTGCGAGACAATTTAATAGTATGCACGTAATATATTATACCACAGATATCTGAACATAGATTTCTGTGTATTATACTAATATTATAAAGAGGTAAAGTTTGTGTGTTTGTGACGTTGTAGGGGGTAATATCTGCATCTACTGAACGGATTTAAAAAAAATCTTTCTGTGTAAAATATTCCATTTATCGGGGAGTGTCATAGGCTATATAGTATCACGCTATGACTAATAGGAGTGGAGCAGTAATGAAATATGTTTAAAAAGGGACGCGGTTTTTTTCGCCGCCGAACAAAGTGGGCACGGTTCAGCTAGTTTTATATATTTATGTATTTATCAATTGCAGTGAAGTGCAGTGATAAAAGAGCGATAAAATATGTTGACTATACTAAGTATAGATTAAAATGTAATTAACTCAAACAATCTCTTTGATTACTTTGCTTACTAGTAATGTAGTTTACGGCTTATCACACAAGCGTTTTCCTATCCTTTTTTAACAACTGAATAATTGCAGTGCACAGTGGAAGTATCATCAACAAAAAGAATTATACAGTTTTACTCGGATAGATATTCAACTGAATCACATAGTAATAAAAAAAAGGTTTCTACCATACAAACTACAAACAAAAATTTGGCGACCTTTATGGCGTAGTGGTTATATAACATGACTGTTACGCAGAGGTCTCGGGTTCGATTCCCGCTCAATGCAAATCTTTGCGTGCATGAACATGATTGTTTGCATTGGTCTAGGTGTTTTCTATGTATAATATTATTTAGTTATTTGCAAAAAAAAAGTATTTAAGTATGTTTTTTCGTTGTCTAGTATCCGTAGTACAAGCTCTGCTCAGTTTGGGACTAGATGGCGTTGTGTGAATGTGTGAGGAATATTTATATTTATAATTCAACTTAAGTACAACTGGCCACGTCAATCATTGCCTACGAGTAGGTACCCTTACTCTTATTATTTTTAAAAGTATGAAATTGTTTATTTATTTACTCGGCAGCGTTTTGGTCACAGTAAACGTTTAAAGCCAAAACTTAAGCGAAATACGCAAATGATTTTGAACCATGACTGATGATAATTAAGTGCTTCAAGCAAGTAAACTAAGGATTATAGCCAATCTTCACCAAATACCTATAACAATCATCAAGACGACCTCTGTGGCGTAGTGGTTTTATTACACAGCTGCTACGTTGAGGTCTCGGGTTCGATTCTCGCTCAATGCAAATCTTTGTGTCCATGAACATGATTGTTCGCATTGGTCTGAGTGTTTCTATGTATAATATGTATGTATTTATTTTTAAAAAAAAGTATATAAGTATTAATATCCGTAGTTCTGTTACCCAGAATACAAGCAGGTTAAGCTTAGCTTACTTTGGGAACAGATGGCGCTGTGTAGAGATTCTGATGTCCGTGAATATTTATTTATCAAAAGTTGCAATAAAATTAAATAAAAAAATATATTAAAATTGTAACTTAAACCGTAACCAAACAACGCTGATGTGATAACACTTT
Source organism: Schrankia costaestrigalis (assembly GCA_905475405.1). Lineage (NCBI taxonomy): Eukaryota > Metazoa > Arthropoda > Insecta > Lepidoptera > Erebidae > Schrankia > Schrankia costaestrigalis. The sequence goes on from FR997827.1 coordinate 2,667,005, forward strand.
ATCTTATAAAATCACTTTCATTACTCAATCGCCGTCACACTCAATGAACCGTAATGATTGTGAAAGTTGAACAACCAGATTTATTAAAGCAATGATTATTTTCGTTTACTTCGTATCAGCCCCGATAGCCGTGATCGTCTAGTGGTTAGGACCCTACGTTGTGGCCGTAGTAACCCAGGTTCGAATCCTGGTCACGGCAGTGTTTACACTGTCATGGCGGAGCATATTTTTTTAATTTTCTTGAAATATTTTCCTAGAACTTTTATTAACCATGTTTAATTAAATAAAAATATATTTTTTGTCTATTATTTACATAAGTGACCAACTTACAGCTTAGAATTGTCCGATTAAAATGCTGGAAGGCGGGAAACATAGTACGCAGAACCGATGGCCGCTGTGACATAAAGTTACCAACAGGAATGTTGACCACGTAACGGACAACACATTGTGTGGGACAACCCCTCACATGGGGGACGGACCTTGCCCTTATCCCATAATTGTCAATTTGTCGGACGGGACAAATTGACAATTTTGGCGATTTGACGAAATCGAACCTTGTCAAAACAAGGTTTTGAAATACCATAAATCTCCAAAATAATTTATAAATTCTATATCTAAGTGTTCTTTATTCTTAACATTAAATTTCATTTTAAAGAATTTTTTTAATAAATTAATTTTATACAAGGGTTAAAGAAATTAATATTACTATTAATACCTGTTTTGAGAAATTCCTCCAGATAAGAGAAAACAGTTTTCGAATTGACAAAATTTTATTAAGCGTACCTATAACGTGAAATCTAGCTGCATAAAATATAAATACATATTACCTAATTTATGCTTACTGTATCACCCTGTGAAACGCATCAATTATCAAGCTGTCATCGTATCATGTATTCAATACTAAGCTTCAGACATTGACATTTACAGCACAAAGGAGGTAATTAAGTTTGAGTTGTATACCTTCATAGAGTTTCTAATAAACGAGGAGATGGTAATTAATTTGTATCATATTAATTTACTTTTTTCTTTTAGCCGTTAGTAACCTTTTTAATGTCCCATTGCAGAGACAGGTCTTACGGGCGACGAGCCTAAAAAAAAATTGGGAAAAGGGCAGGGGAATGATGATGATGCTCCCTGCATCATCATCATTCCCCTGCCCTTTTAATAAGGGGGGGATAAGTTAATAAGCGGGATAAGTCTTCAGAAATGGAATATATATTTGAACTACCTTTACTGTGCAGGTCAGAGTATTTGGTATAAGGTTTTGGTGCCAAGTTTACCTTCTTTTTCAACCGACTTCAAAAAAGGAGGAGGTTCTCAATTCGGTTGTGTTTTTTTTACAGAGTTTTTTGGCAAGGCGTATTAAGTAATCTGTAGTATTATGTGCTTGAGGGCAAGTATAAGTCTGTTGTGTATGTTGAATGTAACCTAAAATACTATTTTAAATCGCAGTGTAAGTACCTAATACATTATGATATGTTAGATTTTAGAAGTCATGTGACTAAGCTTAAAACTACAGGTCAATTCTCGTAACATACAATTTAATTCAACTTAATTTTTACCTTTTTTTAATTAATCCAAAAGGTATTCTGGTCCTTAAACATTTCGTTAAAAATAAAGTTAAATGATAAAATAAACATCAAGTTTGACGTTTCTTAATGGAGAAGATTACATGAACTGTCACTTTAAAAATTACAAGAATGCCGTTTTAAGCTTAGTTATAAATATTACGATTACATTACTTTAAAAAATATATTAAAATACAAGAATAATAATAAGAAAATTGTGTGACAATTTGACAGCTAAAACTTAAATTAACCGAATTTTTAAGGTACGAGAATTAACATGCTGTGACTACACTGTCAAGTGTAACTAAGTGGAACATGAAATTGTATCAGTAACAATTTTAGACTTAAACAATTATAAATAGAGAAAGAAAGAAAGAAAAAAAATTATTTCGTAGCACACAAGAAAAACACAATAAATGAATTTAAATATAAAACATAAATGTTCACAAAATAGGACCTAACTCAGCTAACTGCTGTAGCGTCATGCGTCATAGACACTACATCGCTGGTATTCTGTTAGGCGAGGCCCATCTACGGAAGGTATTCGTTAACAAGCGGAGCAGCAGTTAATTACACGAATAAACATAATAAAAAGAAAGTATATACTAGAACTTATGTACTTACACACAGCAACACATCAAGTTAAACATTTTCATTTGAAATTGTGTCTTATTTCAAAGTATTAAGGTACATGAGTGTCTAGCTTGATTAGTTGCTGTGTGTACTAAGTATCTTCTAGTATATACTAACGAAAATGTAACTTAAACCACGACAACATCTAAGCTACACTAACATATCTTAAACCTACAGCGAACAAGACTCGTAAACTACTAAACGAACAACAATTAAGAACAGGTGTTGTTCAAAGTAATCACATCGTAATTAAATATATGTTCACTGTTTTCATTAGATTAAAACTTTTAATTGAACTGCAATGCTGTAGCGAACTAATGTAACGAATCTAAGTTAACTGAATCCTTAATTAAACTAGAGGATGGAAGTTGTAATTGATACTAATAATACTACTCCTCATACCCTACCGCCATCTAGTTCCAAACTAAGCGTAGCTTTAGTTCAAGCTCTAGATATGTACTTAAATATAAACTCTTCCTATGAGAGGTAGCCAGAGACTACTGAGAGCCTAGATGCTTACAAACCGGTACATCACAACCACCCTTAGGTATATACTTTTTGTAAAAACATACATACAGAAAAATACAAAATACTTGAAAGATTTTGAGAGATAGTAGCGTCCGTTTTGTTTTCTCTCAATTAACCTTTAATAGAGAAGATAAATTAAAGTTTACACACAGTTGGTTTAAATTAATATATATTAAGTCCCCGCGACATATTAAGTAGGATCCCTGATGTTAAAATTGTCCATAAAAAAATACATGGCGAATGTCGGCAAAGTTCAAAGTATTACGCGGTGTCCTGCGTGGGCAACGAAGCGACTGCGAACGCGACGTACGCGATCAAATCAAGCGTACCCTAGTTCTGTCCTCACACATTCACACAACGCCATCTAGTCCCAAACTAAGCAAAGCTTGTACTATGGGTACTAAACAATGGATAAACATACCTAAATACTGTTTTTTTTTTAAATACATACATAATTATTATATATAGAAAACATCCAGACCAATGCAAACAATCATGTTCATGCACACAAATATTTGCATTGAGCGGGAATCGAACCCGAGACCTCTGCGTAGCAGCCATGTAATATACCGACTGCGCCACAGAGGTCGCCCGGTCGGCGCGTGGACACTTGTCGCGTGTAGCATCGCGTCGCGTTGCATTTGTCGCCCACGTAGGACACCGCGTTATCTCTCATATCAAAGTTAATAAGTAACATTAGTCGAAATGTGATGGTTTAAATATATTCTTATCCCACAAGCACTGGGAAATCCGAGTTTAAAACTTATTAATATAACTCAACTAAGGATTAGTAAGTACCCTTTGAGTTAGTTAAGCTAACAGAATAAGCGCCATTGTATTTCTAGGAAACTTTAAGATAAATCTTACTTAGTTTATAATCTTGAACGTAAACTTTATAAATGTATAATAAGTTATACTTGCCTCGGTTGCAAAACTGCGTGTGTCCACAAGTCGCAGGTTTGAATATCAGGCTAGATGAATGTTTGTGAGATAACAGCCCATTAATGTCCCTCTGCAGGGACGGGCCTCCTTCTGTGACGGAGGGATACTTGACCTACTAATACCACGCTGGTCAGACGGATTAGTATAGGGTTTAATTTCAAATTTTCCTTCTTTTTATTTCGTAAAGATTAATATTCACGGATAGTCCCTTAATCGGTTTTTACGACACTGAGATGGGGTGGTAACATATTGTATTCTTACTCCGTCACCACACGGAGAACACACTCTTTCCTTATGAGGTGCCCGAATAAGAAAGCATAGGCGCACTGCGTCATCGCATGAGTGTCGTGAAAATCAATTAAAGGAAAACTAGAAAATAGTACTCCACGAAAATTTAAGACTACTTACTATGATAATTATGAATAACATGACTACGTCACTGCAAAATGATAAACATAGTTTTAAAGTAGACGCAAAACTAATTTACACACACACTAAAGTGTTTTAAGTTAAAATATGTACAAAATTAAATAATATTCCTCCATACTCTTCACTATAATATTTTATTACGTTTGGTTTATTTTAAAACATTCGTGGCTACGGATTTCAACAACGCGGCCTCGTTCAAGTTTATGAAAAGTTGTATGGTACAAGTGATGAGCTTATTGTTTATGGAAGAAGTATTTAGCCTTATTTGAGATCTCCCGCTCTTGGTATCATGTCGCACTATTTTTTTAAAGGCATGAAACGGACTCTTTTACATCCAGGGTTAAGATAATCTTTCGTAAAAAAAAAAAAGGACAAAATTCTTCTGGATATTGTTAGATTACTGTTGCTGAATTTGCCTTTTAGTATACAAACTACTCGTAATAAAAAATTTAAACTAATTTTATAATAATCAAATACTAACTTCATCACAGGCAACAAACAATTTTTTAACTCACGACATATTGGCAAAATCTCTCACATGTATAATACAATATTTCAAGAGAGCTATTTCAAGCCCTAATACAGTAATTTTGGGTGTACTCATCTCTGATTCCATCGTGCAGGAAATGGCCAAGCATAGCCCTTACCTTGGTTTTTAATTCCTGACAAGGTACATATTGCGAATCCACGATTTTTTACTGGTTTACACAAAAAAATTAGAGAGATTAACGTGGCATGTTATAGACCTTAATTTCACTTGACCTTTCGGCACAGCTATACTGGCCGTGGTTTTACGCTGACCCGTAAGGCGTTGTGAATTTAATTTCTTTAAATCGCTACATTCTTTAACACAGACCCCAAATAACAACGTAGGTATGTAATATGAATTTTGAATAAACTTTATTCGCTATTCTATTGCATGTAAATAAAGGCGTGTACGCACAATATTTATTTATTATAAACAATAATTTATTATTAAATTGATAACCTTTTTATAGTTAACAATGAAGGTTATATTCTATATCATTTTGTTATCAAGCGTGTGTCATAATTACGCATGTAAGTAGAATTTATTTTTATTATTGCATCATGATAAAAGGCCATTCAATGATTTATTTATCAGGAAACGTTAGGTCAGGGACCTTAGGGCATATAGTCTTTGATATTTCCCGCTTTTTATTATAATGACTAAGAACACCTATGGTTATAGATAAGTGGGAAACTCCAGAGGGCGAACGGAAAGTAATATAAGAAACAAAACATATTTTTGTTTCCTTATTTTACTTAGAGTGACGGAGAATAGTGAGTATCATAAAGTCCGACTAAGGAATAGTTAATGATAAAAAATGCATTTTGCTCTTCCAAAGGGCATCCTCAGGAAACGTAGACTAGATTATCTCTGTAAAAACTGATCAAATGTTCTGCCTAGCATGGCACAAGTTTGTCAAGTTTTCAACAATCAATACAAAACAATACAAGCTAAACTTGGGGTGAATTACTGATTTCCGAATTACTGAACCCAGAATAACGTTACTACGAAAACATGCAATCACGAATAACGTTACCACGAAAACGCGTTTTTTTTATTAGGATAGGTTAGAACGATGACAATGCGATGCACGAGCCGAGCGAGGGAAGCGAGCATGCTGCGGCAGTTTTCGTGGTAGCGTTATTCATGATTGTATGTTTTCGTGGTAACGTTATTCTAGGTTTAGTAATTCGGAAATCGGTATGAGAGTCTTAAACTTGTTATTTTGTAAATACCAAAATGTTTGGTCAACAAACGGATAGATATTATTACTAACTACGTCACAGAGTATCATTCTGAAATAAGTATTTCTTATTACTATTAAAAAAAAAATTAATAATGATGCAATTATATTACTGCTTTCAGTGGACTACAGACTATGTCAAGAGACACCTAAAGAGAAGCATTGTCTCATTGAATATCCAGTGAGATACCGATGGCCACATCAAGTTAGGTAATAAGCTCATTTCTGTAATAGAACTTTCATGGGTTTTCATGCTTATACACTGCCTCTACATTATAATAATATACATTGTCCCGAAACTTGAGCCCTGGCAGGATAAATATCTTTCTACAAATAGCAATGATAAAAACTGCCTGTCGTTTCTGCCTACCCCGGACGGGATAAGGCGTGAGTTTATGTATGTATGTATGTAACAACTGCCTACAAGAGTTTAAAAAAAGAAAAAAAATCGTCACAAAGGACGCAAATATGAATTCAACAACCCCCAAAGTTTTTCATTGCTTTTAGATCTATTTTGATAATTTATTTTATAGTTTATGTGAAATGGTTACTTTCAGATACGTATTCAATTGGTATACGAGCAGTTGTTTTGAAATCCGCTGGTCAAAACATTGTCACCCAGCCTCATACCCACCTCAGACAAACAACTTTCCTTCAGAAGAAGAATGTCTTATAGAATGCAGTGGATGGGCATAGCAATATATTATGTTAACAAATAAAAATAATTTAAGTTTTATTAAAGCGTTTTATTCTTAACTAGCTGACCCATGCCCACTTCGTTGGACGGCGAAAAAAACGCGTCCGTTTTTAAACATATTTCATTACTGCTTCGCTCCTATTAGTCATAGCGTGATACTATATATACTATGACACTCCCCGATGAATGGAATATTCAACACAGAAAGAATTTTTAAAATCGGTTTAGTGGATCCAGAGATTACCCCCTACAACGTCACAAACACACAAACATACAAACACACAATCTTTACCTCTTTATTTATTTAAGCTAATAAAAATATTATTTTGTGGTGGTAGAGTTTAAGCTGTAGACTACACAAAATATCACCATCCCATCATTCCCATCACGTACCATACATTGTCATGACGTTCAATTTTTTTTTATATTGATTAGTTTTTGCATGCCTCATACCTCTATCAATTCAGCCTCAACGGCAGGTATATCGAATTTTACCAAAAATATAAGATAAAGGACACCAGTGGACATAAGCCATTTACAAATATTTCCACCGCGTGACATTTATTCTGTGCCTCTGTTAATCATTTACAGCGGGAAATACACATTCAAATATTTAAGAATACCCACTTTTTAAAAGCAAATAAATGTCCATGTGGGTAGATAAATAATTTGCCACATTAATTACGAATACTTTCGTGTAAAACGGGATTCAGTTAAATAATTAGGGTTTAAGTAACTTATAAAGCTACGTTTTACTGTAGCTTTAAGGCCTTTAATAAATAAAAATTAAAATTTTAATAAAAAAAGAAAACTGTAATGACAAAAAGGTGGAATAGCTGTAGTAGAGTTTTGCTGGAGGTTCTGAGATCAACTTATTTTCCACCTTCCCATGACGTCATGATTCATGATATTAAGTGCAAGTGTCCCCAACTAGCATGTGTACTCAGGTAGCGATACATAAAAGAGTTTATTTAACTAATACTTAAGTTTAATGTTACATCTACATAGTGTTTTGCAGTGTTTATTTATTATTTATTAATTTCTTAAAATTATTTTTACAAATACTTAACAAAGTTCTATTCTACCGTCGAGTAGCATGGGGTAGCTGTATAAAATACACGTGCACTAGATACTTTTATGGACTCCAAAGGGGAGTCTTTAAAACACAAACAGCGGTTATTTCCTAGCGCACTAACTACCAGCTCACATGTTTGCTTCTTCTTACGAGCATTCTAAGAACAGACAACGAAACGGACGCATTTTGATGCTTCAAAAATCCTTTTTTTTTTTAAAGAATATTTATAAAATTTGGCTCTGATAGTAACCAAGCTGGTGTATGACTGAAACAATGCTCGCTGAGGATCTGCCACAATAATGACTACTCCTGGAGCCATTTGCTTTATTAAACTATTTGCTCTATTAACTGTACCTATTTGACTGATAAGCACATTTGATTATTGTGAATAGAGATCGTATATTGCAAGCTTTTGAACAATTCTTTAATAAATTCAAGAAACGAGCGTACTCCCTTTTAAAAGGTCGGCAACGCATCTGTGATTCCTCTGGTGTTGCGGGTGTCCATGGGCGGCGGTGATCACTTACCATCAGGTGACCTGCTGGCTCGTTTGCCTCCTATTACAAAAAAAAAAAATCTTCTTACAATTTTAATAGTCGTATTTATTGTAAACTAATAATATTTTATAATAAATTCTTATGAAACAAAACTTTGTTCTTAACGTGCTTGATGTTCCATGTGCAGTGAATTGGACAGGCTCAAGTGAATTGAAATGGACATCTGTTTCTATGCATCTGAACCTGATCAGAGTCTTCGGATTTCGTTTATTCGCTCCGGGAATAAGATGATTCGAGTGTTACTTGAGTGGCTAACGTAGGTTTACTTATTGTAAGGATAACCAAACGTACTTACTTATACATTTTTCAGTTTGACTCATGGGTATAAAATCTCATGTGTTTAACTTTTAAAATGACGTAGTTCTTTATTATTACGTCATTTTAAAAGAAAAGCCGTTTAATCCTTATATTGCCCATTAGTGTTGAAGTTTTAAAAGTTTCTTTATAATAGTGTTTGATCTTTTAAAACGCGTCAACAATCATTTCAAGTTCTGAAACTCGATTGTGCATTGATAAATTAGTTTGGACAATCATTTTATAATATTAGATATAAATATTATGTCGCAGGGAAAAGAGGATACCACGGCTTTCATGAAATACCTAGAGATAGGGTGGTAAAGTTTGGTAAAATTAAGTAAGTAGTGAAATCCCTGGCATCCTCATTTCCCTGGGACATAATATACACAGATATACAGAACAAAGATTGCATTAAATAGAACATAATTATATGAAAATAAATAACAGAGCAATCGTAGACGCGGCCGGGGTGCGGCGACTAATAGGCGGCTCGCCTAACTTTACTACGCAGGGTAATTTGCCTACAGAGACTATCAACAGAGCATTTGAACTAAGTGTGTATTGTAATTAAAATGTAAGCAAAAATAGAGCTATTAAAGCTCTACTTTTGCTCGCAGAGCTTTAATAGCTCTATTTTTACTCTATGTTTTTCAGCTTGAAAACAAAAAATAATAGAAGACTAGTATCTCTATTTAACATTAAAATAGTTTTGTATTAACTATAAGTAATAATATGTAGAGTTATTTGTTTTTGAAAGAAGTGATGGCGTTAGCTTACATCAATCTTCATGGTACATATTAAAAATTGTAACAAAGACAAATTATTAAGTTACATACAAATAGGTAGATATTAAAACATAGGCATAAACTCTTTGTTTTTCTATCTAGGTATATTATCATTACTATTTATTAATATTACTATTACTTTAATGTATGCCCATCCCTACGGGCCTCTTTCATAGACGAATAGAAACTTGACCTACATGTCATGTTTTGCTTTGTTTGATTTCGTAGAGATAATATCTAAGGAGGCAACATTCTTACTCCATGACCACAACAATGTATTAATTTATCTTCATACTATACTATGCTTATAAATACTAGCACCTTAAAACCCTTAAACCAAGAAAACTATAAATAGACACTTATGTTTACTTCCTACACATTCAACATGTTACTCTACAAATAACTAACTAAATCTAGAACAGTACATAAAGTTCAGTCTCTATTCTAGTCGTCCGTGGCCTTGACATAAGCACTCTGACTGTAACATTACTCTATACCGTCACGCCCTAATCCTAGTACTCGTTTCATAGCAGTGTTTTGTCGCTGTCGCGGCAACAGGCAGCTTTTACCGCCTTTTTTTATTAAACCTTTTTTTTGTTTTCCCGCGCTAAAAAAAATAGAGTGATGGGCAATAAAGTTGTTACTTTTACGGAGCAGCAGTTGGAGGATTACCAGGTTAATGTTTTTGTTAATTAAGTGTAATTAGTAATTATGTAAATAGTGTAATTACGCGAATTTGTGAAAATATGTGATGTGAATGAAAATAATGATTAAATTTTTTTTATACTTGATTTAGAAAATTATTGCAATGATATAGGAAATAAAGAAATATTAAAAAAAAAATTACTTGTTCTCAATTCATCGTTAATATTATGACACATACTTTTTTAGTGAAATTTGTGTAATTCTTAAATCCAGGTTCTTTGTTTAATGATTCATCCGTAGAGTCATGTTTGTTGACTACAATGCAAACAAATAATACTTTGTGAATCTTGAAATAATTCTTTAAATATTGTTATATAATGTTTTTTATTTAATGTACATAATTTTAACTTTCATTTATTTTAATAAAAATAATTTTAGTCTAGCTTTTAAAAAGTATGTTATGAAACGTGCGTCCTAGCCAGATATTAAAGCGTTTAATTGGATTTAAAATTGGAACTTAGCTTAAAAACTTTTGAATTCTTTCATATTTGTTTAATATTTTTCTTTTTAAACAGGACTGTACATTTTTTACAAGGAAAGAAATACTTAGGTAAGAACATAATAATGCCAAGCACCAGGTTGATGACAGTGATATCGATTTTAATTTTAATTTAAAACATTGACTACCTAGCACAGCTGTTATTATTATTAAAAGTAATAGATTTAAAGTAAACTCTATGGCAAGTGCTAGGTTTCAGTGACGAGACGACTAGCGGTCATTACGACTTATTATTTTCATTCATCTAGCATTGGAATTACAAAAACATGCTTTACAAACAAATTCATTAAGTTGGTACCTTGTTGTAATTATCAACAGACTCCATCGCAAACCCTGCTTTTGATCACTGGTCCTGGTTACTTTTGTTGGTACATATTAAGATAAGACTCCTTTGTATCAACGTGGAATTTAACTTCTGTTCAATGCGCTGTTGGTGCCGTTGTACTGTGACCCGCATGAGATGCGTTTTAAAGCAATGTAAAGATTTGTACAACAAAGATAAACATGTGAGGTTCTTTTTAATGCGTTCATTCATTAAAATTAATTCAAGCTTATCAAGATTTACCTATCATCATAACAGCCCAATCATGTCCCACTGCAGGGACGGGCCTCCTCCCGTGGCGGAGGGATACTTGGCCTACTAATACGCTGGCCAGACGGATTGGTATAGGGTTTAATTACAAGTTTTCCTACGTACAGGTAATATTCACAAATAGTCCCTTAGTCGGTTTCTACGACACCCATGGGATGAGATGGGGTGGTGACATATTGTATTGTTACTCTGTCACCACACGGAGGTTTACCTATACAAAAATCATACTCCTTTTTATTATTTTGCAATAATTAATTAATATCTACATTTTTTTTCCAATATTGACGCGGCTAAAAATGTCACCCAATCATTAAGTATTCAATAAACGCCATGAACTACGCGGCGAATATCACAGTATCAAACAGTATCTATTTTGATTTGTAACGTGATACATTAATAGTTAATAGGATTACAATGACGCACATAAGTAGGTACTGGACACGTGACACCACGGATCTACATTTAGGTACTTTATTAATTAACTAGTGACCTGTCCTGGCTTCACACGAGTAGGTACAATACTTATCAATCAATCAATCAACTAGCCCATTGCAGTCCACTGCTGGACATAGAATGCTTATACTCACGGGTAATGCTAGGAGGTGGAGTAAACCTAGATTTACCCGGGGTCACTTAGTATTAACCAAACTTCTTGGGTAAAGGCCGAATAACAAGTAAAATCAATTTTAATTATGGGTTTACCCATGCTCATCTAGGTCTACCCAACTCTGGCTTGATAAGGTTAGGTGTTGCGTAATTTTTGAGCCCGTAGCGTAAATCTCTGAGGCCATTTCTGATTATTATAAAAATCTTATATAAGTTTCCCTACTTAAAAAAAAACGCTTCAAAATCCCTTGCGTAGTTTTAAAGATTTAAGCTTAGGGACAGACAGACAACGACTTTGTTTTATATTATGTAGTGATAGTGAAAAGGCAACTTAATACCATTTAGTTTTGTTTCGCTTATCCGGCTTTAACCTAGTTCATAACCTCAATTCTAATGTCATTCTTATTCGAAGCGCGCGTTTACTAATCACAGAAGCGTTCCATTTCCATGAATATTTAAAAAGTGTTCCAATTGTTTTTTTTTTTTGGAATGAGAACGCACGCGTTATCTTTGAATCTTAGGTTTAATTCGCAGGAGGGTTTAAAAAAGTATGGCAATAAATTTTGGCACTAGCGCCTTTTTTATAGCTTTAGATGAGAAAGCGGCCTACCTGATAGTAGGCACGTGGTAACCGCCGTTTAGGCGGAACAGTGCCAATATAGCTAAACATAACCTAGATAGAAAATGTTAGGTCTAATACCCTGGTAATTTAACATACTACTATTTCCTTCTATATAAACACAGAAACATATTTACGCTATTGCTTGGAGAGGTGGATTAAACGGGCAAAATGGTAGTACATTGTCGAAAAAGATATAACACCTCCTCATAGTAATAATCCGAATTCAACGCTCTACGACCAGCGATGAAAATGCAACACAGTTCAATACAAAAGCGACTCGTTTTAACAAAAGCTGCCTTATAAATTCGCGTGAACCATGGATATACTAGGAATCGAATTTTGTACTATTTGAACGCCTTTTATTGTTCCACCAAGGCATCAAAAACATGTGTGTTGCTCTTTTTGGAGGAATTTTAAAATGGACACTAAAACTTAGGTAATCTTTCCATCACATTCGATACCCACTATCGCTGTATTTTATTTAAAAAAACAATTGTCTACTATCATCTTTAATTTTGCTTCTAAAAATGGCAACAAACAATAGTGACTTTGACAAATCTTTTCACAAATAGAAATAATACGCCACTGACAAAGTCAAAGGTCTAATAAAAATAAAATAAAAATAAAATAAGTTTTATTTTTGTTCCTTAATAGTGAATATTACTTTTATAATACCCATATTATAATACAAAGTTTACAAAGAAAATAATACTTATTTCTTTTAAAAGTAAGTACAGTTTGACCCCTAGTTCATCGTTCAATAACAAAAGATTTGTTTCACAATCGTTTAATAACTTAGAAAGGTTTCTTTTTGAGGTTGAAAGAGGTTCTAAGTAATCCTGACTCCTTAAAGTTTCAATGTTAATGTAATTTCGTAATTAATAAATATATACTCTCCGTTCTTCTGATTATACTTGGTATTTTCTTTTAGTCATTCCGTATTTTTTTAGATTATTACATAATTTCTTAAACAATTTCGATAAAACTATTATAGAGGGATGGAGAATTTACTTCTCTAATATTATTTCAACGAAAACAAATGAAAGAAAACTGGACACAAAAATAAGAAATTGATATGAAACAAAATGTCTGTTTAAAAAAACAAACTCAAAGCATTAAAATATGGAAGTCCTACCTCAATGTAAACTAGCCTTAAAAAAAATTGCGTTCAAAAAAGTCTTCATTATCATAAATCCTGTAATAGAGTGACCTAATAAAAAATGTTGAAATAAGTAGGTTGTTCGTTTTTTCATGACCTGACCTAATAATTGAGGGCAGTAAACATAACTGATTGATTTATACTTCATTAATTATTTAGCAATACAGTGAGAACCAATCCCTTTGATTTAAATTGCGTTTTTTTCTTTTTGTTTTCATTAAGCTACGCGGCTTGTTATACAGAGTTTTACAAATACATTTAACAGTCACAAAGTACATACAGTAACCCGGCCGTAAATAATACACATCGACTTTTATAAAGAGACAGAGATGACGCTCTACGAAGCCGAAATTGACCGATAGTCTCTTTCCACAGCTCGATGTGTAATATACACGGTCGGGTACTGTACATAATACTCAGAATGAGCTAGGGCTTGATGCAATTTTCAAATTTGGAAACATAAATTTTAGTTGATTCTTTCTATATTATCCTTCGTCTTATAATGAGGCCATCAACTGTTAAAATAAGAGTACGTTGGGTTAGGGCACCTAACAATAGTATGCTGAAATGGTCACCTTTTTACGGTTCAGTCAGAAAAGATTTTATTATTTTTTTGATTGTCCAAGTTTTTAAAGTATTTTTTTAAGCTTTTCCAAGTTCATATTGGAATTATTTCAATTTATTTAAATCACATTAAGTATGCTTTTTTTATTTTAAAAAATGTTTTGATGAATGCCAGGGTTACTTTCATTAGTATACTCGTAATTACGTGAATAAAACCTATTTAGTGCTTAATAAATACTTAAAAGTTCTACATTGTTACCTTGAAGGTCAATGCCACTAATGAGGAAGCATTAATTATAATTTTAGGTAATTAATTATTTAAGTAAAATGATAAATAGTGTCAACTTAATACCTATTTTACTTTAAACTAAAAATTTATTTCTTTTAGTTATGATTTATTTGGTCATGAAGTTAGAAATGTTGTGTTGTGGTGTTACTCATTTTAATTAATAATTAGACAGAAAGAAAGAAAGATAAGAATCAAATAATAAGTTTATTTGGGATTAATTCTATCTGCACACTACACAGTTATAACTTAAAAACACTCTAAGTAAATTATCATCTGACAATCTAGAAAAATGTAATGAACCACAGTCACTGCTTAGATTGCCTAGGTACTCGGCTATTATTTCTCTGTCCACCACAAGGCCAGTTATTTTCAAATACCAATACTTACTTAAAAACTGCTTGATTTTTTTCTTTCAGAGTATTCAAAAGATTTCGTGACGTGAATCCAGACCTTGTACCAAAACGTATGACGGAGAACCAGGCACATACTATAGCTGTACCTGTTGAAGAAATAGAAAAATTACCTGAACTAAAAGTAAGTTTTCTCCGTGTGGTGACGAAGTAGGAATACACAATGTCACCACCCCATCTCATCCCATGGGTGTCGAAAACCGACTAAGGGAATATCCGTAAATAATAACTTTACGAAATAAAAAGAAGGAAAACTTGAAATTAAACCCTATACCAATCCGTTTGGCCAGCGTGGTATTAGTAGGCCAAGTATCCCTCCGTCACAGGAGGAGGCCTGTCCATGCAGTGGGACATTAATGGGCTCTTATGATGAAAAGTAAGTACAGAGGAACATAAAAAGTTTACAGTTAAGAAGCCTAGATGGAGTTGTCCTGTTTGAGTAATATTTTGAGAGTTAACGAGTATTGGAATGTACGTTTTTAGAAACTTTTTGAAATCACTTATCACCATTTGGGATATTTTCATAAAACGTGTAACTACCTTTATTGAGTCAATGTTTTTCCGTTCAACCGTTTGATGTACGAGTATATTATTATCCTATAGTTGACGGACTATTAATCCCTTAATCGCTTTTTACGATACTCATGTAAAGAGGTGGGGTTAACACCTCTTTTTATTCACTATTCCTTAAAATGTGTGTCTATATTTTACTGTGTGAGTTCGTAAGTTTTATACATTAGCCCCTTACTCATAAACGCCTCTTAAATTTAATCACTGTTTAGCGAGATTTTTATTAGCAAAACCAACCTTATACCAAACAAAATCGTAAGAATTTAAGCTAATTAATTGACTAATATTTAAGAGGCGTTTATGAGTAAGGAGGTAAATATATGATTTTTTTAAAGTTATTATAGTATATTTTACTTTTAGAATAGCATTTATTACAGTAGATGATAATAGATCAAGTAGTTATGTAGTGTGTGAAATAGAGCAGGTGATTGTGTCATTAAAATAGTTATTATTGTTAATATTTTATTACGAACACTTATTGATTGAAGACTGTGTGTAATAAGAATTTTTGCTCATGTGAGACGGATCAGAGAGAACGGCAGCGAATTCGTGAAATAGGTACCTACAAGTATACTAACCCATGGTTTCCGAATGTCTGATCAGGTAAAAATCAACTAATTAAGTGTCGAAACTCTTGTCAACTATCATTTTCAGAAACTAAAATTTGACACTTGATTAGTTGATTTTTACTTGATCAGACATTCGGAAACCGGGGGTTAGTCCGGTTATAGGAATCAAAATTTTTCTTCTCTTGTCTTAAAAAGACAACTAGGTATAGAGATCAAGCGCTGTGTCGCGGTCCTTTTCTGAATTTGAAATTAAAGGACACAAAAAAAATCTAGGCTTAAGACAACTATATTTTAATAATTTACGCCTCGCATTTTGTATGTGCTTTACAACTTGTACATGCTATGTGTGCTATTTAAGGTTTACATTCTAGATTAAGAACATATGTCAATAGTACTAATTTATATGTACTTAATATGATTGTGAACTGTTTGTACTTACACCAATAAATAAATTTATCTTGCATGAACTCCGTTCTTAACTGCGGGAATTCTCTTTTTAATAATTAAAGAATATTTCTTAGTATGTATCATGAAGGTCAAATAATATTCTAATAGTCTTGACCTTGTATAAAGATGGAGCACGTGTCAATGTAATAAATAGCTCTGTATTACGAAGGTCGATTTTGTTGTTCAATAACTATCGGTTAATGACCAACATTATTACCTGACTAGGTAATTCAGAAGAAAGGTTAAGTTTTTCGCTCGTTTAAATCTACAGCTAGTGCAATCTTACTTACCCGGCCTAAAGTGATATTTTAGAGACGTTCGTGCGTGTACAGAACCTAAAAAAACCCCCCCAGTCCGCACGCTATCCGTCATTTAGCTTCAAAAATGGGGTAAAATCGATGGTCGCTACATCGACAGTGCACCAAATCGATAGCACGCTGCATCGACTAACCAACCCAAGCCAGGTTTCATTAAAACCTAACCTGTTTTTTAGGTTTTTTATTTAATTCTGGCTGGAGTAGTTCAAAAATTTCGTAGAATAATAAAAATAACAATATTCCTACCTAATTTTAATAAATCGTAGAATAATAAAAAAATATAATAAATAAAATGCCTTAGAATAATAAAAAATAATGAAACCTGGCTTGGGTTGATTAGTCGATGCAGCGTGCTATCGATTTGGTGCACTGTCGATGTAGCGACCATCGATGTAGTGTACTGTCATTGTAGCGTACCGTCGTTTTAGTGTACTGTCGATGTAGCATACCGTCGATTTTGGGTACTGTCGATGTAGCGTACCATCGATTTAGGGTACTGTCGATACAGTAACCCATCGATGGAGCGTTTGCGATGTAGCGACCATCGATGTAGTGCCTGTCGATATTATAAACTAGACCCCCAAAAATGACATCTTTTTTTATGTTATCTGCCCAGCCATTTGCAACAACTTCAAGCCGGTCAACTGCATATTTATGTGTATCATATTATGTGAGCAATCCTGAAGACTACCTACAGTTTTACTGATTTTAAAGTTTAAAGGGACTTTACTATACTTCCAGTTCTACCCGCTAATTCCACACTATACACAATTCCTGCATACATTCGAAATTATCTCTAAATAATTATTTTGTTTGTATTGTAGGAAAACCCGTTCAAAAGACGAATTTGCCAAGTTTTTTCACACGATGGCTCAGGTAACCTCACGTTTGAAGACTTTCTTGACATGATGTCTGTGTTTAGTGAAGCTGCACCCAGGGATATAAAAGCATGGTAAGATTTAAAATCGTTTCAGTCTCAAGCATTCTTCGGTTATAACGCACCCGTTCACCCTGCATTGGTAGACCTATGTGTTTTATTACTCTGTGATCATACGGAGAAATGCTTGAGGTGAAGATGGGTTATATGGGTCAATCTCCAAATCGGGCGTATTCGTGTGATCGCTCTGGTGCTTTTCAGATCTTGATATTTTTTGGTAATTATGTATCTCATTGAAAAGAATGACATTAAAATACTACATTTTTACTATTGGCCTTCATTTTTGACAAACAGTTATGGAAATATTTAAGTTCAAACATTTTCGCGTCCAGAGCAATCATGATAGGCGCTAGAGCGATCATAAATGGTGAAACAAAAATAATAAAATTGGTAATATATTATTTATTTAGTCATTTTTAGTCTTGCATGTTACAAGATTTTATGATTTTATGTTTAGGGGATATATCTAGAGCTTTTTGAGAGCTCATCAGTTAGAAACTTGTTCATTTTTAGGAGTAGGGCAGCGTACCGATTTTGAAACAACGGAACCTTTATAGGATCACTTCGTTGTCCGTCTGTCTGTCTGTCAAGACCATTTATCTCAGGAACGCGTGTAAGAAAGAAAGAAAATAAGTTTATTAAGTTTATTAGGCATACATACACAACATCCAACAATCAAACATAAACAATTCTAGATATAACATTAAACAAAAACAAATAATAAAAATAAAAAATAATGTGTAGTGCAATGCTGTGTAGAGGGATGCCTAAAAGGTTTCAGCTCAGCTTAAGCTACGGATGACCGCAGCGCTGATTTCAAGCCGAAGCGTGGAGGTATCAATTTTCAACAAATATTATTAATGATGAGACGTGACGTCATAGAATTTTTGACAGATAAGTAAGTCGTAATGTCACATAATTTTGGCAGGAAAATTTTTTTTGACAGCTGAGTCGTGACGTCATTGAATTTTTGACAGATGTGTCGTGACATTACAGAATCTTTGACAGATGAGTAGTGACGTCATTGAATTTTTGACAGAATCTGTCAAAAACTCTCACATTCACATCTGATGTGTTGTGAAATCACAGAATTTTTGACAGATGAGTCGTGACTTTATAGAATTTTGGCGGGAAAAAGAATATTTAGACAGCTGAGTCCTGACGTCATCACAATTTGGCGAGAAAGTAAATAGGTTTGTACGGAACCCTCGGTGCGCGAGTGAGACTCGCACTTGACCGGTTTTATAAGGGTTCCGTACCGATTTTGGAAAAACGGAACCCTTTGTTGTCCGTTTCTCTATCAAGACTATTGATCTCAGGAACGCGTAGAGGTATCAAGCTGAAATTTTTGCCAAATACTAAGGGCTATTGCCTTTTAGTGCTGTAAAAAAATCAAACTTCTAATCTAACGAAATCAAGACATATAGCCGTTTATGTCGCAAATTTTCGATGAGCAAAGGGCAAAAAGCTACAGGGTACTTCCAGTCTACATACAAACTTGAAATTTGGCATGAAGCAAGGTCTTATAGTGCATGTAAAGGAAAACTTCCGAAAACTTGAAATTTTGGCTTCCATCATATTATATTTTGATAATTTCGTCATAGTTATAATAATTTTGACAGCTGAGTCACGTGACTAGTGACGCCATAGAATTTTGGTCACGTGACACGTGACGTCATAGAATATTTGACAGCTGAGTCGTGACATTTGTCGTTGTAACAATCTGGTATTATTACTTAAAGTAGCTTTATAACGTACAATTATTGCAAAATCACAGCCTTCGCCAATTTATTTCCATTGTTAAGGGCATTCTCCATCGTAAATTGTGCACTTATATTTAAACCCGTGATACGTCATTTGATGTATTGTGCTTTCGCGTATTTTACTTTTTACTTTCATCTTTTTTAATTTTTAGTATAAATTTTTCATTGTGATTTCGTAAGTATGCACATAGTGTTACGTTACAATCTAGATCTAAATGTTTAGTATTAAGTTGATTGTATTTTTTGATTGTAATGTGTTTTGTGCATTAAATAAATAAATAAAAATAAAAATATCATCGCTCTGGTCTTTTGGACAGAGCAATCATAGCCATAGCGATCAAAAAAAGTCATAAAAGCATTAATATAGCCCAAAATAAAAACAGTAGAAAGTTGTGTTTACGCCTCATAAAGAACATCATCACTATCACTTAATTCACTTAATAAGCACATTTACAACCTTACTATTTAATTTATAAAACATGCCATATCAATGATCAAATTCGAGAACCAAACCCAGATAAATCATAAACTTACCCTCGTAATGTTGGAGTGGGGGACCGTGGCACAAATGTATCTTCCTCGGCGGTTAGACCACTACAGCCACTACCCCGGAGGAGGGGAATAGAGTTTCTATTTCGTAAAACGAGGGATGAGCGCGATGTTTCACTCCAGCGCAGAGCGATGAGATAAAATGCCAGGTCATGACGATAAATTTAAATTGTGCCAAAAATATTGTTAATATAATTTTAAAAAAAATATTACAATGAAGATTAACTATTTGTTATGTAATATAAAATAACATCGGACATACGAACCTTCTCAATAAAAAGTTACACAATGTTTTCTCATTCAATCGGGAGTTAGGTCAACCCAGAGCAATCAGGATTTTAGGGTTTATGATTTTTTTTTAAATATTTCAAATAAACTAATTCATAATTTCAGCCCTGCACCACATAGATTAGACACCAAAGTATACATAAAAAAATGTAATGAAAACGTTTATCGATTTCAAAATGGGTTTCTCCAGTCCGACACGATAAAAAATGCCTCTGGAGATCTACCCATATCACTTTCGCAAAGTACTTGTTTTAAGTTCGCTTATTCTGAAAAGTTACACGATGAAGGTGGGATTTTTTTTTAAATTACGGTGTCGCAGACATTTACAAACACCAATTTAAGGGACACAAAAAACAAATTCAAGACAATCATTTAGTTGACAACACCAAAAATTGTCATTCATGGGCCGATATGACAGTTATTCTCCGTGTGGTGACGGAGTAAGAATACAATAAGTATGTCACTACCCCATCTCATCCCATAAGTGTCGTAAAAACCGACTAAGGGAACATCCGTGAGTATTATCTTTACGAAATAAAAAGAAGGAGAGCTTGAATTTAAACCCTATACCAATCCGTATGGCCAGCGTGGTATTAGTAGTCTTAGTATCCCTCGGTCACGGGAGGAGACCCGTCCCTGCAGTGGGACATTAATGGGCTGTTATGATGAAAGAACAGACTCAAGACAATCATTTAGTTGACAACACAAAAAAATGTAATTCATGGGCCGATATGACAGTTATTTTCTATTCCTAGTCTGCGATCCAAACAAACCATTTAAAGCCTAGCAATACAAAATCTCTTAGTAACACTTTAAATCAGGTTTGAATCAATATAGACTAAATCCGGATAAGTCTTACCGCCCGATACTAAACCTAATTCAATATCATAGTACTGCGGCTGTACCTACTGTTGTACTAAACTATGTTCACTAACTGAATAAACACCGTTTTTGCTGGACTACAAACAAATATTTTGTTACTAGATTTTTAAGCTGTACTTTTCTGTATGGCGACGTCGTTGTAAGAATAGTAGAACCACGCTGTCCTTTTATATTAAATGTCGTACGTAACGATTATGTTATATCGTAACATCGCGTGGTTTTAGTAAGCCAAATAATGCATAGTAGTTTTGAGATGGCGATCGCAAATATGTAATATGATATACCATAGGTAGATATACCAAAAAATACTAACTTCCTTTTTTCTACAGGTATGCATTCCGCATATACGATTTAGACGATGACATGTACATAGGAAGAGATGACCTTCTAGAAGCAACTAGATTACTTACAAAAGGAGAACTTCATCCACAGGAGAGAGAAGAGATAGTAGCCAGCGTGTTGGACGAAGCCGATGTGGATGGCGACGGACGGCTCTCCTTCATGGACTTTGAACATGTAGTTGTAAGAGCACCTGACTTTCTATCTACGTTCCATATTCGAGTTTGAATAAAGAATTTTGGAATATTGGTCTTTTATTCGAATAATTTTTTTTTCCGGTATTTTTGTAAAGTTTCACCTAAGTTCTCTAGAACTATTCCCTCAGACTTACAGTAAGTAGAATAACATAGCTAGGAAGAACACGGTGTAGTTTTATTCGGGTTCTAGTCCCATATGCCATCAGTAAAATAAAGTCCGTTTGGGATTTTCACACATTTAAAAAAAGGTGAAGTGCAATTTAAATATTATGACTGTATGGAATAAAACCTGTCGCAGTCCATAAAATTGAAATATCTTACTCGTACGGAGATCAAATTTTTCCAATTAGAGACCTGAATATTTCTGCCCTAACTTCCGTTATAAAGTTTGTTTGTACCTACTGTAACCTACACAAACTGAAATTCAAAAATGAGCAATGAAAATAATTTGAAGCTCGAGGCGGATTAAAATTGGATACACAAGATGTCTTGCTAATTAGACCTTCAAAGTTATTGCCTCGATATTCAAATTTGTTCACAATCGAAGATCTTTGCAAAATTATTTTTTTTCATTATAACAGATCTGTAGTTAGTATACTTATCTGTGTAAATAAGTAATAATAATATATTTTTTAAATCTTACTTAGTTGACTTTTACAAACCGTAGGACAAAAATAAATAGTATCTATAAGCCAAGTTCTGTGTCATAATCTAAACTGATTAGTTATTTAAACTATCATGGTCACATTCACTAGTAATAAATGAACTATCGGGATATTTACCATGTTTAAGGTTTGTGAGTTTCCGATATTTCGGCGCTGTTACAAGCGCCATGATCACGGAGGAACTGAAGTACTTGCGGTTAATATAATAGTCTTAGGAGTGAAAATATCGTTCTACCCTCTTTCGCACTCGTTTTTTATTACTATTGTCCTCACTGTTCTCACTAGTTACTCGAACTCGATCGCGACACACTACACTCACAGTATCCACTCGCGTTTTTGGTGCACAGGCGTTTTTGGCGTCCAGTGGTTAACCTATGTATGAACAAAAAAGTGAGTGCACCAAAAACGCGAGTGGATACTGTGAGTGTAGTGTGTCGCGATCGAGTTCGAGTAACTAGTGAGAACAGTGAGGACAATAGTAATAAAAAACGAGTGCGAAAGAGGGTAGAACGATATTTTCACTCCTAAGACTATTATATTAACCGCAAGTACTTCAGTTCCTCCGTGATCATGGCGCTTGTAACAGCGCCGAAATATCGGAAACTCACAAACCTTAAACATGGTAAATATCCCGATAGTTCATTTATTACTAGTGATTAGGTAGTGTAAGTAATATTCGATAATCTAATTTGAATCGAACATCACAATTCCATAATCTATTGTTCCATTCTCTCGCTATTGTCTTTGTTTATAGGATCACTTTCTACATAATAATGAGCTTTCAGTTTAAATCTTTGTTGTCTTACAAACTGACAGTAAGTCCTCTTTGAGAATATAATTTACTTAACTGTTGTCTAGTTGAATCGGATTATGAAACTATAAACTCTCCGTGTGGTGACGGAGTAAGAATACAATATGTTACCACCCCGTCTCATCCCATAGGTGTTGTAAAAACCGTCTAAGGGACTTTCCGTGTATATTATCTTAACGAAATAAAAAGAAGGAAAACTTAAAACTAAACCCTATACCAATACGTCTGGTCAGCGTGGTATTAGCAGGCCAAGGATCCCTCTGTCGTGGGAGGAGGCCCGTCCCTGCAGTGGGACATTAATGGTCTGTTAATCATAACATCATCATCAGATGATGTTAGGAATCAACGCAGCTTGCGAAACTATTGAAGCAATACACGGTTAGTCCATATTATGTCCAGTAGTGGATGTCTATAGGCTGATAATGTTAATGACATGCTTTCTCTCGCCCATTGATTCGGTTGGTGTGCCCAGTGGTGCAACCAGCTTGTCAATTCTCGTACCTTAAAGTCGTTAAAAATTAACTTTTAGTTGTCAAATTGTCACACAATAAGTAGGTATTCTTGTATTTATATATTTTTTTTTTTAAGTAATGTTATCGTACTGTACTGTAACTAAGCTTAACGGCATTCTTGAATTTTTGAAGTGACAGTTCATGAAATCTTCTTCATTAAGAAACGTCAAACTTGACGTTTATTTTATCATTTAACTTTATTTTTAACGAAATGTTTAGGGACCAGAATACCACTTTTGAATTAATTAAAAATTAAATTTTTAAAAAGTCAAAATTAAGTTGAATTAAATTGTATGTTACGACGAGAATTGGCCTGATTAAATATCTCCGGAAGTGCGTATTTCCCTTTCCGTGTTCAGTTGGCGGCTAAAACCAGCACGGTTTTGTATTACTAACCAACTCGACAAACCCGTGCTTAGTTCGCCTCAAGTGAGCACGCTTTTGCGATCAAGCAACATTAAGTATAAACGTTTTACAAAACAGCGTACGGCTGAATCAAACACGGCTTTTTATTACTATGGAATTCAACTAACCCGTGTTCAATTCACATCAACTGTCTTTGTAACGAGTGACGCTAGGTGATGTTTTACAAATAAGTGTTTAGTTGAACCAAAGAGTTTATTAATATAGTGAGTTAAACTGAATACAGAAACAGTAAAGGGTAAGGTGTGAAATTTGTTAAGTATGGAAGTTCAGTGAAACTTAAAAAAAGACATTTATTTGCTCAAAAATAAGTAAGTACGTAGTACATGACCTACAAGTCGGGATCCGTTGTGCGCTATGCACTATCAATTAAAACAATAACAAACACGTAAGCGTTAACAAGCGTGTTCAGTTCATACGCCATGCGCGCCAAGTGACGGCTAGGTTAAGTACCTAGGTACTTCGGGTGCCGCGATTTATTCCGAGCATTCCCAAATAATCTGAACATTCTCTTAAAATGCACACGGTTTTGTAAAACGCCTGTAAGCGTTGCTTGATCGCAAAATCGTGTTGAGTTGACGCCAATTAAGCACGGGTTTGGCGAGTTGGTTAGTAATACAAAACCGTGCTGATTTTTGTCGCCAACTGAACACGGAAAGGGAAATACGCTCCGGAAGTATCGACACATCTTGGCTTCGCTCTAATTTATTCCTTTAAAAGTACCATCACAAAACCATGCATCACCAAGGGTATTAGTAGGTTAAGTTTCCCTCTATCACTGGCATGGACGTTTAAACAATGGTACCTACATAAAACTTATTGGCAATAATCAGAAACACTCTTGCCAAGCCGAACAGCCCCGTTCAAGCACATAAACGTGGACTAAAATAAAAGTTTTTCCTTATCAAATATTTCGTAGCTTTCTGTACTTACTTGGGAACACCTTATTTAGTAAATTTTTAGCTCTAAAAGGTCCGACGCAATGCGTATAACATAAATATCCGTTTTTGTGTATTTTATGTGTCTACTCGTACAAAAAGTACCAAATTTGTAAAGTACCTATTCTTTTTATAATCAGTTTCTTTGTTGGCATAGTGGTTATAGTATGCTGTTGCTACGCAATAGTCACTGATTCGATTACCGCTCAAAGCAAACTTTATGTGGATAGAGATTAATGCTTGCATTGTTCTGGGTATGTATAAAATGTGTTTACAAAAAAAAGTAGGTATGTATGTTTATGCGTTAGTTTGAGAGATGTTTCTCTGCTTAGTTTGGGACTAGATGACATTATAAGGAGTATTATTATAACAACAGTATCCACCAGTTATTAAATTTAACAAAATTATTAATAACTGTATAAAACGGTTATCAATACAATTTCCAATAAGTAAAATCTCTTAATTGAAAACATTCAATTATAAATAAGTAATTAATTTTCCAATCCATCCATCTTTTATTTATGATATTTCTTCGAATTTCACGCTCAGATCCCTCTTTTCCTAACTACACAAAGCTTGTAAATAAATAGAGGAACAAAAGTATTTTTACAATAACTGCCCTGGTGGCACAGCGGTCGTGACGGCTGCCTTGTACGTAGTCGAGGTTTCTAATCCCACAGAGGACCACTAAATACGCGACGCGCAAATGCCTCTAATTTAACTGCCTCGATTGCGCGGCGGCCATACAAAAGGTCGCGGGCTAGAATACCATGCAGAATACTAAAGATCTGCAAGTAGACAATAATCAGGTGGGTTATAAGATGTTAGGTATAAGTTATAGGTGTTTGAATAAGTCTTTGGAGTAAAGGCCACTGCTCCTTCTTCTCTGACTACTTTTCTCTTCTGGGCTTTCTTTCTAAATAAGGAACAAACCGGATGATCAACCTTTAAAAACCATAAATTTGCCAAAAAAGTAAGAGCAAAATAATAGCCAGCAACTTTAATGTCAATCTTTACACTATAGCTAATATTTACTCATCTACCTAATATTACGTCAAAAATACAAAAAGATAGATACACAAAATAATAGCCAGCAACTTTAATGTCAATCTTTATACTATAGCTAATATTTACTCATCTATCTAATATTACGTCAAAAATACAAAAATATAGATACACATTTTTGCTACAAAATATATTCTAATATTGCCTTACGTTTATCTCCAACACTACAATATAATACAATGTCACTTCACAATGGAAAATAAAAGGGGTATATGAGAAAATCACTCAATTCCTTGTGTGCGGAACATGGAAAATGCGCGCGAAAAAATGCCTCCGTTTTTTTCTATTCTTCGGTGTTCCGTTTGACAGCTGTGTCTATGAATACGAGGGTAAGCGCGTAGAATATTTTTATTAATATTTTGTACAGAGTAGTTTTTTCATATTTTCTCTATTGTTAAAGTATTAGTTCTTATATTTTTCTACTACGAGTAATGCCCGATTTACACATCGACAAGTACAGTAGCGAGTCAACTTGCCTCATTGGCGAGTTAAGTCACTTTTTGCGTGTGGACGGCAAAAGCGAGTTAAGTAGTAAGTTGCCGATTAAGTTGATTTTAATACAGTTCGATCCTATTTTTTGGCGAGTTCAGTACGAAGTAGCCCCCTCTCTCGCGTCTCCCTCACCCCGCCGGCTCGGCGCTCGCAGCGCCCGCCGTGTAGACGGGCGAGTTTAGTACAGTTCAAGGGTATGCAATATCGGAAGGTTCTCGATTCCGGAGCTGACTTTCGATACTGGAGGTCTAATTCCGGAATTCCGGAGCTAGTTCCGGAACTGGTAATTACTGAAATTCTTTGAATTAAAAGAAGAGTTAGTTGTTTATTTCTAAATTCTAAATATTCACCAAGAATTTGAACATGTTTGGCAATTTATCTCCCTTATTATTGTCATTTTAAGCCGTTAAATTAAGGCAAGATTTAACTAACTCATTGTTCTTGATAATTACATTTGGCCAGAGATTCAACTTTATACTTGGTTACTTATATGGCCAGCACAGAAAAACACTTTCATTCTCCACACTTGTTAGCAGAACACGTAAAAATATATTTGTAAGCTTCTGTCAGATACTCGCCATCTCGTACATTAGAAAATTAGTCGAGAGATCTAATTCTTTATAGAACTGCTATTGTAAAGTTCTAAAGATGATAAAAGATGTTACTGTGGAAAGTTAAGAAAAAAAGAAAAAGACGGAAAGAGCCGAGCTCGCTCCTACCTCGAAAACGGAGCGGAGTAAACACAATTTTAAAAACGCTGTTGGTGGAAACAAAAACCTATTTTATTTAAAAAAAATTACGTTCCGCTTTCTCATTTCTCTTTCGTTAATGAGAAAACGTTAGTGAGAACCGGAACAAACTTGTGTCTGATATCGAAAACATGCTAAGTTTCGAATTGGGGTTGGCTAAATCTAGTCCGATTCAACCCCTCAAAGACACAGGTTTGCGCGTTTAGCACTAAAAATCTCCATTTTTCGTGGATATTGACTTCGAAGGCGCTCCCCTTGTTGCAAAGCCGTCTATTGAAATCCTGGGTGTCAGCATTTCGAGCGAAGTTCAGTTTCGCGATCATTTGGAGGTAAAGCTAAATAAGCTTCGAAAAAGCTGGGTGTGCTCGATAAAGAGGGTCAGTATTTTACGCCGAACCATCGCCTACAACTCTACAAGGCTCAGGGTCGGCCACATCTGGAATACTGTTCCCATCTCTGGGCTGGAGCACCCCAGTCAACTCCTTCAACTGACCGTATACAACGAAGGGCGGCTCGAATTGTTGACGATCAGGCGCTCTCTAGTCGGCTCGGTTATTTGGCTTTGCGGAGAGATATAGGGTCTCTTTGCATTCTCTACCGCATTTATCACGGGGAGTGTTTTGAGGAGTTGTTCTGGACATTGCTCGCAGCTGAATTTCTCCACAAAACCACTCGCAATCGACTGTCCTACATTTGTCATCTGATGATTGGCGATCTGATCTTGATGGTTGGCGGTCATCCACTGTGCGATTTTCGCGAAACTTCCTACCGCAAACAACTGTTTTGTAGAACAAGCCCGTTGCGGCGATATTTCCGAACCGTTATGACTTGGGGAGCTTCAAGAAACGAGAGTACTCCTTTCTAAAGGTCGGCAACGCATCTGTGATTCATCTGGTGTTGGTGGTGTCCATGGGCGGAGGTGAACACTTACCATCAGGTGAACTGCTGGCTCCTTTGACTTCCATCACATAAAATTTATTTTAGGGCTTACTAAAGGTACAGTCCTCCGTGTGTGTGTCTGGATTGTGTAAATAGTGGAAGACAACTTCTTATAGTAGTCGACTTTAAGAGTTCTATACGACTTCGCAAGTTGTCTCAACTCATAGAGCTGTTCTGTTCGTAAATTTAGCTGTAATAGCGTTTCATTTGGCACAGGCAACATTATGACAACTCACTAGCCAAATAATGGAATGTTATGCAGGTATTGTTTAATAATATCTAAAAATTAAGAATACCGGAATTCCGATATTACTCCTCTCAATTCCGGAATTGAAAAATCAGTAAAATTGTTAAGGAATTCCGGAGTTACGGAATTCCGGAATTCCGGTATTGCATGCCCTTCACAAGTTCTAATATGTATTTATTTTTATTTTTGTCTGTTTTTCTATGTATAATGTGTACGTATTTACAAAAGTATTTAAGTATATTTATGCGTTGTCTAGTACCCATTGTACAAACTCTGGTTAGTTTAGGACTAAATGGCGTTGTGTAAAAGTGTGAGGAATATTTATATTTTTATTATTCTATACTTTTCTATTAAA
Source organism: Schrankia costaestrigalis (assembly GCA_905475405.1). Lineage (NCBI taxonomy): Eukaryota > Metazoa > Arthropoda > Insecta > Lepidoptera > Erebidae > Schrankia > Schrankia costaestrigalis. The sequence goes on from FR997827.1 coordinate 2,695,788, forward strand.
ATTTTATTTTCAATGTGTTGTGCAAGTGTTAATACTATTTCTCGTATAATAGAGCGTAAATTGGTATTCAATTGTTCAATGTCCATTTTATCGATTAAAATAACCGTACCTAAACAATCTCAGGCGACGCACGCCGGCACGCACGACGCGACTGGTCTTCGTCTCTGATCGCCAACTTATGAGCTGTACTCGCCTACGTGTGAACTGTACTTACTACTTATTACTTACTCCTTGACTGTCTATTTTTTAACTCGCTACTGTACTTGTCGATGTGTAAATCGGGCATAACAGCGCTGCGTTTTTAAAATGTAATTTCTTTTTCCTTTATAGCTATTTCTTTTGTAGTTTTTATATAGCAACTTTGAAATGCAGTTTTACTAAGTAAGTAATTCATCACCCTAGTAGCTACAAACTTTTTAATAGGCCATTATGATTTTTAATCCGATCTTTTCTGCGTACCATACATGAAATCGCCAGATCGATTCGCACACAAGATAAACTAAACTATTTGCCATCTTCAATTATTTGAGGCTCTCCAAGACTTTTTCAAAGCACTTATTATTTATCATTACGTTCTCCTCTATGTTTAAGATACGAGTAGGTAGTACCTACTAGGTACCTATGTTAAGAATATAGTAGATAATACCCTAATTCTCTGTGCGATGTCTTTCATCCTGGTTGGCGTTAAGGAGGACTAAGGGAGACTTCTACAAAGTCCTAAACATTCCTTATTTATTCGATGAAAAATGAATTCAGGGTACAGCAATAGTAGTCAAAGTCAAAGTCAAAGTCAAAATAGCTTTATTCACTTAGGTTACAAAGTAACACATGCAAATCGTTATACATGTAGTAGAATAGTATAGAGAAAAATGTCTGCCAAACTACTACCACTTTCGCAGACGACTATAGTAGAGCTCTGAGAAGAATGTGGCCAAGAAACTCAGGCCACTCTTTTCAAAATAATAATTTGACTTTGTTACAATTACCAACAGCAGCGTGAAGAATGATGTGTGCAAGCAAATCTTACATGCATAGCAATTTAAAGTTTAATTGATAAAAAAAAAAAAAAAAATTTCATTGTTAATAAATTGATTTAAAAAAAGCTTTAATTGCATGGCACGTTCATCAGTCATCTCGTCACTGCGATATCCGACAGAAATTAACACACAAGCATTTGTGTCGTCAAGTTGATTTTGTTAATCTTTAAGTAGTTGAGAATGGAATAGAATACCATTTAGATAATATAATTAAATACATTTACAAATGCAAGTGAAGTATTTCTATCGTTACAATAACAAATAAAACTGTAAAAGAAAGTAATAAGGTAGTAACATAACATCCGCACAACTACCTAGGTTAAGCCACAATCTACACCATGGAACAAGCAACATGAAATCACGATAATTGAAATCTAAGCCCATGAGTTTTTGTCATTAATATAATCGTTTATTGTATAATAGCCTTTCGATAATAGCTGATTTTTTACAAATGCTTTAAAGTTTAGTAAAGGTAGATCCATTACATGCTTAGGCAGTTTATTGAATAAACGTATACCGAGTCCCGCAAAAGTGTTATGTACCTTATGTAGGCGATGTTGTGGACCTATCAACTTATGCCTATTCCTCGTACCAATGCTATGAATGTCGCCATTTCTATCATACTGTTCAATATTTTGCTTAATATATATTATATTAGCATATATATATTGTGAAGCAACTGTTAAAATACCTATTTCCTTAAAACGATCTCTCAATGAAACATTCGATTCAAGATTGTAAATAGCTCGAACTGCACGCTTCTGAAGAATAAAAATAGATTCGATGTCTGCAGTCCTACCCCACAAAAGAACACCATAGGACATTAAGCTGTGAAAGTAACTAAAGTATACCAATCTTGCTGTCTCTATATTCGTTAGCTGCCTCACTTTTTTAACTGCATAAGCAGCTGAACTTAGTTTTCCTGCTAGAGCTAATATATGAGCACCCCATTGCAGCTTACTATCCAACGTTATTCCTAAAAATACAGTAGTGTCTACAAAACGAAGGACCTCACCGTTTAAAATCAGATTATTACTAAGGCTTTTAACATTGGGCATAAAGAATTTTAAGCATTTTGTTTTGGCAGCATTTAAAAGCAAATTGTTAGCAGTAAACCAGTTCAGGACTTGTGCGAGAGATTCGTTAACTTCATCTAAATTAGTTTGCTTACGGTTTACTTTGAAAACGAGTGAAGTATCATCTGCAAATAAAACAATGTCGCACAAACCCTGAGCAAGAAACGGCAAGTCATTGACATAAACTAAAAATAGAAACGGACCTAGAATGGATCCTTGAGGCACGCCCATACTTGGCGGAAGACCAGAGGACCTACTACCATTTACTTCGACATACTGAACCCTATTGCTTAAATACGAAGATAATAAATCAAGAGAAGCATCCCTAATTCCATAATGTCTAAGCTTGCACAGAAGTGTCCCATGATCAACGCAGTCAAAAGCTTTAGAAAGATCACAGAAGACGCCTATTGCATCCATAGAATTTTCCCAAGCATCATAGATATATTTCAGAAGAGAAACACCCGCATCAATCGTTGAGCTACCCTTCCTAAAACCGTATTGCTGCCTATGAAAAATATTATTTAAATGAAAGTGACTCTCCAATTGGCATAAGATAATTTTCTCATAGATTTTACTAATCACAGGTAGTATTGAAATTGGTCTAAAGTTACCAGGGTCGCTTTTTGATCCATTCTTGAACAAAGGAATAATCTTACTGTGTTTCATTAGATAAGGAAATACACCTATGGCAATACACTTATTAAATATAATAGATAAATGTGGAGATATATTAAATATAATACCCTGAAGAAGCTTGACAGACATACCCCATAAATCAGCAGATTTCTTGGAATTGAGACTTTTGAAAGCTTTTATGATATCATTATGGTTAATAGACCTAAAACTGAAGCGGTTCTTACATTCAATTACTTTATCTTTTAGTAAAAATTCTGCTTGGTTTGGAGAGGAATTTAAGGAGGTTGTTGTATGAATAGGAACATTGATAAAGAAATTATTAAAAGCATGTGCAATGTCAGCATTATTGGTGAGAACCTTATCTTGAGTTTTTAGTACATAATTAGTATCACGAATTTTCATCCGGCCGGTCTCTGCATTAATAATGTCCCATGTACTTTTAATTTTGTTGTTTGATTCCTTTATCTTATTACTCAAATAAGAAGACTTTGCTATGGCACAAGCCCTCTTAAAAGTTTTCGAGTAGTTCCTGACATATTGAATGAAATCTGGTTGAGTATTATATTGTTTCATACCATACAATTCATACAAGCGAGCTCTACTTTTATATATACCTGTTGTTGCCCAATCACAGAATTTAGTTTTAGAGTTACTAACAAAAGTCTTAGTTTTAAAAATATTATCATATTCAAGCTTGATAATGTCTAATAAATCTTTATAAATATCATCTGGGCTATACTGATTAAGATTAATTCTAGTCACTTTGATTGCAACATTATCACTAAATTGATTCAGGCGGTTTATGGTAATTGGCCTGCATGTGATTTTGTTCTCTGTGGGAGTAGTAATAGATGGAAATACTACCCTTTGCCCACAGTGGTCAGATGTTAAATCACTTAAGATATCCTTATTAACATACTCACAGTTGCAAAATACATTATCTAAGCATGTAGCAGAATGAGATGTAATCCTAGTGGCTTCTTTAAATAAAAACTGTAAATTATAAGACTGAAACAAACAAATTAATCTAGCACTAGTTGAAGATTTTTCAAGTAGATTTACATTAAAGTCCCCGCATACTATAATAAATTTATTTCCTGAGCATAGTCTTTCTAACAATTTCTCCATAACACCCTCGAATAGACTATAATCACTCTGCGGTGGTCGGTACACACAAGCTACGACATGTTGCTCAAGCTCCACACAAGAGATTTCGACTGTGCGCTCGATAGAAAGATTTGCTATGTCTTTTCTTTCTTTAAATTCAACTTTATTACTTATAAATATTAGAGAGCCACCGCGTATAGCCTTCTTTCTTACAAACGCACTTGCCAATGTAAAGTGTGCATTATTAAATAATAATTCATGTGACTGTAACCAATGCTCGGTAACACAAAAGATTTGTACATTATGTTTGTTTAAAAACAGTTCTATTTCTAGTTCTTTGCCAGATAGACCTTGTATGTTTTGATGAACTAAACAAAGATTAAGGCTACCCTTTGTCTTATCTAATAGTTTAAACTATTAGATGGTTTAATAAATGTATTAGTAGTGGACCTACTATCTCCTACCAAACTAATGAGTACTCTATTAGTACTTGTACCTATACCTATATTAAATGCTAATAAATTAGCAAGTTGTTTTCTATAATAAAAAGAAAGATACATGGTATCTTTTGTTAAGTAAAAACTGTTCCTAATAAAAATATTAGAGTCAAAAAATAAAATGTCACAGTAGTGACGTGTACTATTATATAATAGTAAATTTAATTTACCTATATGCCTATTTTGTTCTTGAGTAAGTGTATAAGAATATGGGAATGCACACATAATAAATTTGCAACCTACTGATGCCTGGATTTGTAATACCAGTTCTACTATTATCCGGCCGTTCAGAGAATGCGTTCCTGACACTTATCAGTTAGTCACGACTAGTGATGGACACAACATTATACCGAGTTCGTTACCGTTACTCCAAAATGAACCGCCGCGTTATTTTTATGATTAGATTTAGACCGTTTTAAATTGGCGGAATCATTTAAAATTTATATTTTAGTTCTTTACGTGGAAACAATAAAAGGGAATATTAATATAATAAAATTGTTTTATTTATTATTTTTTACAAAGTTACAATCTGTATTTCTATGGAATAAAGTACATTGAACTAAATGTGCGTACAGAATATTAATCAGACTCCGATTCGCTTGAGGAGGTGGTGTCTTCATCATCATCTTCGCCTACATGTATAATTATATTATTATCAATTACAGAATCAATCCTGATATCTCGGTCAAAATGTTCCATAATCAGGTTTTTAGTCTTTTCGACAACCTTTGCCCAGTCATCTCTTGTGACTTTCCCGCAGGCTTCTTTTAACAGGGTCATCATCTTTTTCGTGCTGAATGGCGGGGAAGTATTGTGGCGGGCGGCGTAACCTTTTATTTGAGCCCAGATTAGCTCAATCGCGTTATATTGGCAATGATACGGTGGAATTCTTAGAACGCGATGACCGTACTCCAAAGCCATTTCATCGATTTCGTATCGCACATTTGCCGCTTTATTTTCTTTCACTAACTTAATTAGCTCTGCTTTTAGCATCTGCATATTTGCGTCAATGCCTTTTGCTTGTAACCAAGCAACCATTTCTTCTTTTTTATTAGCTTGGGTAGGTGGTTTCTGTATTTGAAACGAGTGATAGGAGGCATTATCCATCAATATTACAGAAGGCTCTGGTAGGCTGGGCAAAAGCACGTTCTGGAACCACTCTTTAAATGTACTGGCATTCATTTCCTCGTGGTAGTCATTTGTGGTTTTTGATTGAAATGCCAGTAAAGCGTTCTCCACAAAGCCGTATTTTGCAGTACCTGCGTGGCATATTATCAGACGAGCCCCCTTACCCATTGGTACTTTCGACGTCGACGCTTGTGTATCATCCGTCCAAGAACGGGAAACCGTGTGATTGGCGTTTAGCCATGTCTCGTCAATGAACACGACATTATCCCAGTTATCAATTTTTTTTGCTTCTCTCAAGAAACTTATCCGTTTCAAAATGATGTCGTATCGTTCTAATAAAATTTTTCTTTTGTCTGTTTTTTTATACGAAAAACCAATATCTTTTAAGATTTTCGTTAAAGCAGTTTTACCCCCGCTAAACAGTCCAGCTTCTCTTAACGACGCCAAAAGCTTCATCCTGTTGAGATATTCATTTCTGGAATAGTAACCATATATATGATTTCTGATTGCATCGGCGTCAAAGGTATCAATATCTGTCACGGGTTTAGTTCTACGTTTCTTCTTCGGAGTACGTAAAATATTATCTTCCATGCCAGTAGAGCCGAACTTTTCTTTATTAATATTTGTAATCGTTCGTTTGCTAGCTCCAAGCGCCTGAGAGACGCGTTCTTGTACTTTTTCCACCATATGTACCAGGGGTCCGCCATTTTGCCGCTCCCGCTCAAAGTAATCTTGCAGCTTGATAATTAACTCACGGGCTCCAGTTTTCAATGTTTGTCCACGTTTAGGCATTATTATGCACCAAAAGTAAAAAGAACGCAATATAAGACACAATCAAAGTCAAATAACAACAGATCGCAAACACTTGAAGAACGTGGTCTATGCGCACGAAACGACAACAGACGACTGTTTCAGCGTCACAAAATGGCGGCCCATAACGCCATTTGGGGTTACCATTTTCAACCTAAATATAAAAATGCTACTTTGTATTTAATGTACTTTTATTTTTATATTTAATAAAAGTTATTCTAAAGTCCATTATTTTCAAATTCTTGAAAAGAAAAACAAAACGTATTATTTTATAAAGTATAACTGTATCGATAAGAACAGATTACGATACTATTATTCACTGTTATTGTTGGCACAGCACTACAAATATAAAGCGCTGACATAACCTTGTAATAGCGCAGTGTAGATTTAGAAAAATATTGTTTACCAAGTTATTTGACACTCAGTTTGACACAACATTATAACATTCATTAATTATTGATATAATAATGTTGTTTTAATGCTCATCAATAGTTAAAACGATAAACAACCAGCAAAAATATTTTTATCGTAACTGCAACGCCATTACAAAGTTACTGCGTCAGTTCAATCGCGACGTGTCAGGAACGCATTCTCTGAACGGCCGAAGTTTAATATAATTACATCCTTCTTGGTAATAGAAAGGCCATTTCCAAGTAATATGACAACTGTAGACTCTTCGTTAAGTTGTAACTTTTTCAGATTATTCATTATAATACTTAAACTAGCTCCAGGTGAACAAACATTAACAACAGGGCAATCTATGTAAGTCTTAATTAAACTACCCAAACCAACACCCAGTTTGTCCGAGACAATAAATGTATTTTTACTTTTACATAATTTTGAAGACTTTGTTAACATTTTAGTAGTTTTAGAACACCCTGTTTGTATATTAGGTGAGTGTTCAGAACCACCATTGCTGGTACATTGCATACTGTGATTATTACTAATAAGAGAATTGACTTTCTCTAAATTTTCTTTGCCAATTCTTGCTATTTCATCATATTTGGAAATATAATCATTAGTTATTTGTTGATTTTCTAATGTAATCTTATGTAGCTCTGCTTGTGAACTCTTTAGTTTTGTGTTTAGTTCACTAACCTGTAAATCATATTGAATCATAGTAGGTACTGGCCAAGAGTAGTACCTATGTATAAGAAGTACATAAAACTATAGCCAATGACCATAAAATAGCGAATAGTGTAGCGAATAGTAATTCTCCGCGGATTAAGAATACAGTGTGTCTATATAATATACAAGTAAGAATACACCACCCCATCTCATCCCATGGGTGTCGTAAAAACCGACTAAGGGACTATCCGTGAATATTATCTTTACGTAATAAAAAAAAGGAAAACTTCAAAATTAAACCCTATACCAATCAGTTTAGCCAGCATTGTATTAGTAGGCCAAGTATCTCTCCGTCACTGGAGAAGGCTCGTCCCTGCAGTTGGACATTAATAAGCTGTTATGAGCTGAGAGCGAATAGTGATAATAGTTTCGATTAAAAGCTTGATAAACAATAGGTAGGTAGGTATACTTATTGTAATATTTGATAATGCACAACCATAAACAATACAATTTTAGTTGATAGCCAATTGGGGAGCTGTCAGTAACATAAATTGGTATAATGAGGGACTAATAGCCAATCTGTTCTTGTTTACTTACTGATTGACGCGGTTCGGAGATAGGGATCGGGTTTACCTGTGTTACGAAAGTTTTATTTGAGACTAGATAGAGTTTCAGAACATCGATTAGGTGTAGAACTATCGTATAGATACCTACCTAAGTTGACCGCTCGTTACAATTTTAAACGATAAGATTGATTTTTTAAATTTAAATTTACATTTAATTATAATAATACCTACTGGAAAATAAAATTGACTTTTAAACTTATGAAAAGATACTTACTTGACTAATTGACTTGGTAGGATAGTTAGTGATTTTCGTAAGATCAATGTGTTACTAATTACCGTGGACACCGTTATGTTATGAAGAAAAAGGTATTCAACGCAAGCTATAACTTTTGCAGGTATTCACTCATCTTGAGTAGGGGGAAATGGGCTAAAAAATAAGGATTTTCTGTAATCGCGAAAGATATTGACTACTCAATAGCTATTAATAAAACAAGATTTAAACTGCCTATGTACGGTCCTGTGTTCCTCACATTTTGAATTTTCTACTATAAAAGATCATTAATTTTTTTAAATAAGATTACTTTTACCTTTTTATTATCATCATCATATCAGCCAATCGACGTCCACTGCTGGACATAGACCTCCGCCAAGTAATGCCACATTGAGCGGTCCTGTGCCTCCCTCATCCATCGTCCCGCTTCGGCGGTTTCCCGCCGTCCTAACCAGGCCGTCTAACTTTTTACATTCTTAGATAATTAGAATAATAAAAATAAGGCTTTATTAAAAATATTATTGTGGGATTTTCTTATTAAAATGCCTTCTTACTAATTGCATAAAATATACAAAGTGATTTGGTATGCAAATTCATAATGAAACAGCATTTTTTTGATAATGCAATCGTAATGATAAAAATACAAATCAACAAAAATATTTTTTCTCGGTTAAATTCACCAAATTAGAAAGAGACGAAAATTCCAGTGGGCGATGTAAATAATGTGTTTTGACTGTAATCAGCAATTTCGGCAGCAAAGCCACTGCTCCGATAGCCGTGATCGTCTAGTGGTTAGGACCCTACGTTGTGGCCGTAGTAACCCAGGTTCGAATCCTGGTCACGGCAGTGTTTACACTGTCATGGTGGAGTTATCTTTTTGACAATTTCCGTAATTTTTTAATAGAATTTAGACAGATCACTCTAAAATAATATTGTTTATACATTCAACTAATGTCGAAATAAAATACTAGGTAAAAATTACTTTTACTAAGATAATTTGGAAATTAAAACAAAAAAATATATAGGTACATTTCTGCATGAAATGGGCGGCCAATAATAGAACAAAACAAAATTTTGTTTCTGACGAATGATAAGAAGTCTCACTCAGGTCATACTTTTTGATTCATATTTAATGACACGTGACTAAAGATACTTACATTATGTATTTTCTACTATTGTAAAAAATCTCTGTTAGGCAATAAATTACATTATAACTCAGTTTCTAAAAATTTAATGCAGAAGTGTTTTTGAGAACATGGTTTAATTAAAAAGGTAAAACTGTTTGGCTAAGCTTTTTTAAGTTCTCGAAGAATCTCGTAGATCATGAATTTCATTTTTGCTAAAGAATACAGAGTCATATAATTTCAAAACCCCCTAAAGTGCTTTTTCTTAAATGTCGACAATTCATGAAAAACGTCTTAAACTTACTAACAACTTTAATTCTGTACGATTTTTAACATTATATTATTATTGTAATCTAGCAATCCCAACAAACATCTTTCTTTAATAAAAACAATTTGAAAAACGAGGTTATTTGCAAAAATAGATTTGTTCTATGGGACTTTGAAGTTTAGTGACATTTGAAAGTAACCGATACCGTTTTAGAGGATTTTGAAACACACAAGCAGTCTTTTGGGGTCTTATGAAACTAAACTCGATTTTATAATTAATTTTTAGTCGGGTTAGAGTGGCATTAGAAGTTAAACGATCAGCGCTAATAGAACCTATCAATAAACCATTTTTAAAGTAGGTCCTAACTAAAAATTTCTATAAAGACGTTTTAGCGGGTTTTGATAATACAACACTCTGCCTACTTTCAGTTTTTTACGACAATGAACCAAAAAATGACAAATTACTATACCGACAGCGACATCTAGTACGTACAGCTTTTACTATCTATTCTTGTCTAACTAGTAGAATTGATGCCAACAATTATAGAGGACGCCACTATAATTAAATCTAGTTTTTAAATTAAACAAGTAAAAGTTATCATAATAAGTTTAAATTGATTTCTATTTAAAATAATTAAACCCCTATCTCTGATTTGAACAATAATTTAAAAAAATAATTGTTTGTAGAAAAAACCGGTAATACCGAAAATTCACGAGGCAAATGAAAACGCATCCATGTCTATATTGCACGTGTTCTCTGTGGGACTATATAATCTATGCTTTAAAAATTGAAGTACCTTCGCTTTTGTAGTCGCGTTTTTAGCAATATCATGGCTAAAATGCTGTTGTAGTTCAATAATACGGAAGACGTGCCTCAGAAATCGTTAAGAACACGTAGTGTGAAAAGACAATTAGATATTTTGTACTATTATATGATTACTTGCTTTCATTTGACAAATTGCGCTAGACCGCATATTTAAAATGGCAGCCCTACCACGTAGAATAATCAAAGAGACTCAGCGACTGATGCAAGAGCCGGTGCCGGGAATTAGTGCAGTTCCAAGCGAAACAAATGCACGGTATTTCCATGTAATCGTTACTGGCCCAGAAGACTCGCCATTCGAAGGAGGACTATTTAAATTAGAATTATTTTTGCCAGAGGACTATCCCATGTCAGCGCCTAAGGTTAGGTTTATAACGAAAATATACCATCCGAACATAGACCGGCTCGGTCGCATATGCTTGGATATATTGAAGGATAAGTGGAGTCCTGCACTGCAAATCCGCACAGTTCTTCTCTCGATTCAGGCGCTACTGTCAGCGCCTAACCCTGATGACCCCCTGGCAAACGACGTGGCTGAGCTGTGGAAGGTGAACGAGAGCGAGGCTATTCGAAACGCAAAGGAGTGGACGAGGAGATATGCCATGGACAACTGAGCGCCCGTGCCGTAGAGCACTCTCACACCAGTGCCTCCCCGACGCGCGGGAACCGAGGACGAAACTAACATATATCATGATTTTAAGAGTGCAAGTTATGTTATACACCCTAGACCGAGTAACTTGTGAAGAGACAATTGTGGATACATTTTTATTGTAGGTGAGTGGCGGTCAGGGTATCCTGCCGTATCTCTCGTAGCCTCGCCCATTATGTGTGGAGCATTGTGGCCAGCCCACAGGTCATTGTTTACCCGTTCACATGTAGCTTCGTTACAATATTAGGTATGCATATTTTTTTACTATCATTATAATAGCAAATAAAACAAATATCTGGGAGACTTAATGTATATATTTCACGGTTACAAATTTGGTTAATTTTATACAATTGATAGTGTTACTGTCACAAAGTCGGATATCTTTGTAAGTTGTAAGAGACACCGTCTTTTGAGACCATCTGCAAAATGTTATGCTTGAATAAAATATCAGTTTACTGATTAAATAAATACTGAAATTTATTTTTTTCTTAATAACTAAAGTCAATGCATTTAATCCATTTTTTATTTTCATTAAATAAGCAATAACAGAGTGATTTCATTGAATCTTTTGTGTACTATTTACATCTTGTATAAAAATTATCATTAAATTGTATTTATGTAAATTTAATTTGGCTTTGTGAAAAAACTTCAAAATACATAATATACAAAAGCTAAACCAATATTTTATTTTGAAACATCTTGTTTTGTTAGGTTATAAGATTCTCATAAGTTCTCTTTGTTTGTTGTTTCTCCTTCAACCTGTGGCTAATAAGTAAAACATATAAATGATCAAACACTAATGCAAATGTTTTTTTAAATAAGTGCATAACTTTGTCAAAAAGAATCAAACTGAATTTGTTCTTTGGGACATCATATGAAAATTTAGTAAATTTGCAGTATCTTTGAATGTTTTTATTCTTTTCTATTGGTGCCTAACAAGATGTTAGTTAATAAGTTCATGCACTTTAAATGAAACTATAATTACAAGTTAATTTTATTGACCGTAAAAATAAAGTAGGTAGATAGTGTTAGAAATTATTCTTTGTTTATTTTTGTTATTTAAAAACATTCTTATCTCTTATCTTGGTTTATAAGTTTTATATTGTTTTGCAACAAAGAACTTGTTTGACTTTGATTTTTGAAGATAAGTTGAACTCTGTCTTTGTTAGTAGCAGAATTGAAAGCAGTGTTTTTTATCAATTGAGTGTAAGAGAATCTTGTCATTTTAAATGTCATAAATAAAAAAAATGTTTTTTAAAGACAATATAAAAGTTTTTAGCTACCCTTTTTACAGATTTTATTACTAAAACAAACTGTTAAACAGACACAATAGAAGATCTATTGATGGTTAATTATGACCGATATGGCAATGAACTACTATTATTCTGTTTCTACTAATCTGCATATTGACATACATAACTAACTAAATGTGGAAAACTACCTGATTTAATTATTGTAATTCAAGTCATCTGAGTTACTATGAACAGTATTTCTTAAAATGAAATATTGTTTAGTCTGGGTGGTATAAGAAATAAGGAAGCCCGAGGACTGCAGTAAGTATGTTTAGTAGAGATTAACACTTTCATGTAAGTTATTTACATGTGGACACTATTGTTGTTAAAACATTATTGATGTGTAAATGTACAATAATATTTTACACTATGGCAGGAATCTCAAACTTATAAGTTAAGGGGAAACAAAATAACTACATACCCAAAATAGAATTCTATATTAAGACCAGATAATAAAATTCTATTCAATACTTTTGCAAGCTTATTCCTTGCAATAAGACTGACTTATGTGGTTGTTATACAAATTATCCAATTACTAAATATAAACTCATTCTTCCAACTTATAATATTGCTAATCACAGTATGATCGTGTAGTTAGGAACATAATTATGTCGATGATGCTTTTTACAAATTGCTTGTAGTACAGAATTGGTGTTCTTTAACTAATTGGACTGACTCAACAAGCACAAAATGAATTATTTTTGTAGAAAATGTTGAATTTTGACTTGCAATGTCGTTGTTTAATTGTCAGCTATTCCTTATCTGTTACTGTGTAGCTTCTACCTGGGACTCAACCTCAGTAAAATGAATAATTAACTTTTGAGTTTCCTGTCCTAAACATGGCAACATATTTCATCATCATCATATCAGCCAATCGACGTCCACTGCTGGACATAGGCCTTCTCCAAGTATTGCCACCTCGTGCGGTCCTGTGCCTCCCTCATCCTTCGGCTTCCCGCTGCCCTGACATATTATTATATCTAATTTATCAGTACATTATAATCATATCATAGTTGTCATAAAAGCTGATAAAACTTTGCAAATATTACACCTATGAAATCAGAATAAAAGCCAGATATTAAACATATACCAATTACTCTAATAAGAGTGGTATTAGTAGGAATGTTTCCCTCTGTCACTAAAGGGGGTCTGACGCAGGACTGTTAGTGGGTGAACTTTTCAAATTTAATTTTAATTGTATTATCTAGCTTTTTTCACATACTTTTAATAAGTAACTCACAAAACATACCTAGACCCCTGTGGTGTGGATTAAGTAGGTATATGATACAGTGTCACCAAACCTTTTTATTCTGTAGGTGTGTCGTATCGTAAGTATCTACTATGATGACATGACTGATTGACAATAGCAGATAGAGAAGGTAAATGAAAATAAACACAGTTCCTTTCCATCTGGCAAAGTTGGTGAGATTAGCCAAGGTAAATCACCAGAGAAGACCTATCATCCCTTGAATGGTATTCTATTGTTAATATTAAGTACCTACCTATATTATTACAAAGATTTGTGGTGGTGACTGGTGAGAGACAAAGCAATGTCATCACACTTTCCTTCTAGATGTTGTAAGAAAATTCGAAACAAATCTATACATAGATATGAATCTGTCTGGAAGAAGTCAGTTCCTGCACTGGAACTTGGTAGGCATGTAAGTAAATTATTAGGTAGGTACTATTTATTTTTAATGACTTAAGATTTTAGACTAATGATGACTTGAGAAGCGTATGAGATTTTTTAAATAATATTTTGAAAACCAAATACATCCTTAAGTACGTTAATAATGTATTTATTATTAATAGATTTTTTGCAGTTTAGTACATTTTTCTGTCAAACAAAATATTCATTTTCCCGCGAAAATGCCATGACGTCAATCAAGACTCAGCAATCAAAAATTATTTACTTGTCAAAATTCCATAACGTTACGAAAGTACCTACTGCTACATCGCCATCTAGCCTGCAGAGCAGTAAACTTTCAGCATAGTAAATAACAGTGACATCTAGGCTGCACATCAGATAACTGACTGAAATATGTAGCAAACTTTAAAGCGAATTTCATTCGAAATAAAACCTAAAAATATTTGAATAAATCCTATGCCCAGTAGCGTAATCCGTTGGCTGAGAAGGTGACAAGAACCTTTTTCCTCAGTTTGCAGTCGAATGATAATAATTTGGATAGCCTACGAATATATCGACTTTATTTTATTTAATATTACTTTCAAATTCTATACTTTAATTTTTATACTAGATGTACGAAAAGGTAATTTAACTAAAATTATAGTCGTAAATAATTTATATGTTATCAATTTCCCTCCGTATCAGAACGTCAAACTAGTAAAATGTCCATGAGGTATAAACGACAAGAAAGTAAAACGACATACTAGTAAAACGTCTGAAATCTAAAATAGTCATACTAGTAGAACGTCTGAAATTAAAAATGTCTTGTTAGGCAAAAGGACTTGACTGAGCATTATTGTACATTCAAGCCCAGTACATTTTATAAATTAATAATAACTATTATATAAATTTAGAAGATTTCTTTTCTCTATTGTGTGAATGGGATGGAAAATGATAAAATCGTTTGTTTTATGAATTTTTAATTATACACTTCTCATCAAAAAAATCGAAACAGTTGGAAATTCTGTTTTTTAAGGATTATCTGAAAAATGTGTATATTTAAGAATATGTGTTATATTTCATTTAATAGGAAATTTAATGAGGTTTTCAAATAATGATGTTAATGTTCTAAATTCAAATTACATTTTCATAGATTTCGTATTTTGTTTAACAAGTCGTTTTTACCCTGGACGTAGTATGACGGAAATTGATAAAATTAGGCATGTAAATGAAAAAAAAAGCTAGGAAACGTTTATTTATTAACTCGGATATTATTCCCGACGTCTCATTACTGCTTCTGTACGGTTTTTCATCGATCCGATGAGAGTCACAATCAAAAATAGTGGTGCTCTATTCCATTCTTCTTGGATTGCATTTTAAAGCTGGCAGCGTTTTTGAGGCATGATCTTTTACACTAATTCGTCTTTTTTATTCATCCCATAGATGTTTAATCGGATTCATGTCCGGGCTTCTTGCTGGCCAATCAATAACAGAGATATCGACTTCAGTAACATAATCTCTTACGACGCTCGCGGTGTTTGTCCTAGCATCCTCGTACATAAATGTTAAACCGGGGTCAAATAAATGTGCATAGGGCATCACAAGAGGTTCAAGATACTGTTCGATGTACCTATGACTGTTAAAAAAGGGCAGACGGGACCCAAACACAAAGACAAACTCGGTCTTGTCGTTGCCACTAATTTCTCCTCAAACAGTCCATGAACCGCCACCATGGATGGCCTTTTCTTTTAATCCTGCATGGTGCAAAGCGTACTCCATCACTTCTGTAGACCTTAGTCCTTCCATCGTTACCATGCAATACAATTTTGCACTCATCATAAAGGAGGAACTTGCTCCACTAGATGTATGACCAATTTAGGTAATTACGTAAAAAGTTAAGGCGCACTTTTCGATGATCTGCAGGTAGTTCCTCCCTATTTGCTGGCTTGTACGGTACAAGTCCACGTTTTTTCAACCTTCTTCTAATTGTAGAGTCACTTACAGCCACCATAGGTTCATCATGAAGCTGCTGCTGCGGTTGAAAGACATTAAGGCGTAGACTTTGTAAGAAAGGTGTTACTATAAATTGATCTACTCGGTCAAAAGTTACCTGTTTTCTGCCAGATCTCTAACGGCGCGTGAACAAACCAGTCTCTTGATAGCGTATGCAGATTTTATGAAAAGACGAGAGGCTAAGAGGCAATCTTTCAGCCGTAATAACCTGACCAAGTCCAGAATTCAGCAATGCCACCACTTGGTGGTTTTTGCGGGTAAACATCGCATGGACGCAGAAATAAGAGGAGCGAGGAACTTTGGGTGCGCGATACGGGTTATTAAATAAACGTTTTCCAACTTTTTTTTTTATTTACGTGCCTAATTTTATCATTTTCCGTCAAACTACGTACAGGGCAAATACGACTTGTTAAACAAAATACGCAATCTATGAAAATGTAATTTGAATTTAGAACATTAACATCATTATTTGAAAACCTCATTAAATTCCCTTTTTTGGCAAGTTAAGTTGGCGAGACGCGAGAGAGGGGGCTAATTCGTACTTAACTTGCCAAAATATAGGATGGAGATCTATTTAAATCAACTTAATTTTAAAATACTACTTAACTCGCCACTGTACTTGTCGATGTGTAAATCGGGCATTACCGATGACTATATAAGACGTTTGAAAACACATTTTAGTTCTCACTAACTTAGAAACAATAATATGTTTTATAAAAAAAAGATATTTTAAATTAAATAATGATCATTGATTTTTTTCTATATCAGTGTACAAGTCCTTTTGCCTAACAAGACATTTTTAATTTCAGACGTTCTACTAGTATGACTATTTTAGATTTCAGACGTTTTACTAGTATGTCGTTTTACTTTGTTGTCGTTTATACCTCATGGACATTTTACTAGTTTGACGTTCTGATACGGAGGGATCAATTTAGTGTAAAAGTTAAAAAAAAATGGCCCTGAAAGAAAAAGTCCGCTGACTGGAGGTTTCATTTCAGCTTGATTGTGGCTGAAGTAACGGCATTATAAGTACCTATGCTTTTTATTTTGTTAAACAGAAAAAATACAGAACTAAAAGTTAATACCAATTCATAGTTTCCCAGACTTAATTTTGGTAAATATACCTACCGCTGGCTGGAGGTCGGTTAGAAAAGTTTATATTTCCGTATATTAAACGGAACAAATTCTGTTTTCAGCATTATTCAGTGGAACAATTATCCAGATCTAATTTTCTGCATCATTCATTAGTCTCTCAGACAGGCGATCCCGCTGGGTGTAGACACATTATAAGATACCCTCGGAAGTAAATAAATAATTTTCTGGATGAGAGAGGCGAGTGTAATACGGTATGTCGACGCACAAAATATCGATGAATGCTAATACGATGCTACAAAATTGCGAAGGATTGTCTCTGCGAAGCCACTGCACTTCGATGCACGTTACCACGATAGATCTTCACTGCGATATTACTTGACTTCGATGCACGTTACCGCGAAAGATTGTCACTGCGATACTACTTAACTTCGATGCACATTGCCGGGAAAGATTTTCACTGCTATATTACTTTACTTCGATGCAAATTACCGCGAAATGATTGGGAGAAAATTAGTTTTAGCAATTTATAACATCTCTAGGTTTTAATAATTAATTAAAATTAAAAAAAATAGACAAAAAAGATTACTACAAACAAAATACCTTTGGTGATGAAATACCACTGAGTTCACCCATCTATAGAACGACCTCGCCGAAGTTGCTTAACCACCGATATCATTTCTAAATCAGTGATCGAAACAGGTTGTGATGTGAATGGCTGCCAGTGAAAAAGGAATTTATCTGTGAAATACCTCGTAATGTTAAAATTGACTTGTTTTTTTTCTGCGGAACCCTAATAATGATTTTGTATAAGAGTTGTCAAAATTACTCTTTTAATATAAGGCACAAAAACCTTATAAAAAGCCATATACCACCATCAAGATTTTGAATTTTTTTTTCTGCGGAACCCTAAAAAAACAAAGAGACAGACAAACAGACAAAAAATTTTTAATTGTGATTCTCGACATTGGTATCGTGTATACATTGATAATATGCAATTAGTAAAAAACCGGGGATTTCATGTTACAAACAGACACTCAAATTTTATTTGTATGTATAGATTTTGACCATAGTTTGATGTTTCGATGAGTCGCTACGTAGATTTTCGCAGTAATGTGCATCAAAGTTAAGTAGTATCGCAGTGAAAATCTTTCGCGGTAACGTGCATCGAAGTCAAGTAATATCGCAGTGAAGATTTATCGCGGTAACGTGCATCGAAGTGCAGTGGCTTCACAGAGACAATCCTTCGCAATTTTGTAGCATCGTATTAGCATTCATCGATATTTTGTGCGTCGACATACCGTATTACACTCGAGAGAGGCACAAGACTGTGCAGGGTGGAAATGTTTGTAGGAGGCTCATGTCCAGCAGTGACCGTCTATAGGCTGATAATATAATGAAGATCCTCCTCTCATGCACGTCAGCAATGCCAAAACAAAACCAAGTCATTCATGTTCTACCTATATGTCATCACTGGCAACACACACTGGTTTAAGAACTTCTACTGCAAACACTGCGACAAAATAAGATGACCATGACCTTCAAGATTATAATGGTTCTCCTACGTGCATTGTAGCCAAAGTAAGCGTTTTCCTTTGGTAACAGATATCATAGTAAACAATGACTGTTTTTGCCTAGTATAATGATCTCATTATACCAAAAAATGATCATTCAGTAGATAGATTACGTAGGGTATCTATACCGTATTCATCCTTACTTGATTTATTTAGTAAACAAACACCACATATTGCAAATTCACTAGTTTTTACATCAATCGCACACTTTGATATGGATGAAAATTTCTGGAAAGTAGCATTAAACGTTTATGCAATAGAAAACACGTAAATCACTTTGATTTATCCACTATCTTTCGTAAATTTTAAATAAATGTATTTTTTTCCAACATAAAATTTCACAGATAAAATTATTTTTACGATTTGACATTTGTAGATTATAGAATTTTGTCCTTGATTCCTATACATTTTTCAAAGATTAAAGACTAAAGTCTTTAGTCTGTGGTTGACACGACGCCATATATGTTTACGTTTTAGAGCAAGTCTGTTTAAATAGACAGTATCTATACTTACCAAGACATAGTCCGTCTTACAAGTTTAGTGTCTATACGTTCAGCACGTATGTACCTACTTATCTTAATTACAACTTAATGACAGCACCAACCATAGTGCCTAAACTGGTCTTGATAGTTCGGTTAATTTCGTGTTTGTAAAAAAATAGCAAAAAGCTCTGTATATGGAGTCGGGGCTGTTTATAATAAAAGATCTTTTGTCTTTGTTTGATTGGTAAAATATTTAATTTGATTATTTATCCAACACGAGTCGATTTTATGAGAAACTGACACAACAATTGAAGTACCTTACTTGGCTTGTTTTTTGTTTACCATTTATTTGGTTAATAGCATGGATAATGACACTTCTTGATTAATGACATTACGAGCCCCTCGACAAGACACTGCTAAATACACACATCAAAAAAGTCTAAGCAACATGCATGATATTACAAATTTACCATTTATATTAATTAATTTCTAAGTATTTACTCACTCAAAGTGTATAGGTAAGTAAACTTTTTTGTTCTTGATGACATACTGGCTGGTTGTAAAAAAAAAATTTCGATTATGTTTTGTTTTTTTTCATAAAATTCAAATGACTGCGAATTTGTTTGAATTTGAGTGCATGTTAATTGCTACGTTTTAGTCTTGATTTTATAATTTTACCAACCATTTAAATACAGTTGGCGACAAAATTGAATTGTTAGATATTCTTTACGTCATGGAGCGACGTCATTTGACGGCAGATGAAATGCAAAGAGCTGTAGGGATGTTGCAAGCGGGAAGTAATCAATCTCAGGTATCTCGACATTTTGGTATTCATAGAAGTGTTATTTGTCGTCTTTGGCAGCGCTACAATAATACAGGGGAACCCGCTGAACAGCATCCAGGCCGTAAAAGGAGTACAACCACTCGGCAAGACCGGTACATACAACTGACTGCAAGACGCCAGCCGATGTTAACCGCTCGAGAGATAAGTTTGAGGCTACAAAATTCAAGTGGTGTTGATGTAAGTCCCCAAACTGTGCGAAATCGACTGCATGAGTACGGCCTACGAGCTCGACGCCCTATCAGGTGCCCACCGATACGTCACGGGAATCGCGCTCGTCGAAATGAATGGTGTAGAGAACGCATAACATGGACCCAGGAACAATGGGATAAAATTATGTTTTCCGATGAGTCGCGATTCGGGTTTAGGCCTGATACAAGAAGGGTGCGAGTGTACCGTCGACCCGGAAATACTGAAAGACTCAGGTGCGTTCAGGAAGTTCATCCATACAGCGGCTCAACAGTTATGGTATGGGCGGGTATTATGAAGAACAGGCGAACTGAGCTCGTTTTTGTAAATGGAAACATGAACGCTGAAAATTACGTTGAGGATATTCTCAGACCTTATGTCCATCCATTTGCACAAACCTTTGGCTCCGATTTTACGTTAATGCATGACAATGCGCGTTCACATACAGCTCGGCGAACCAGTGAATACTTGGCAACGGAGAACATCCAGGTATTGCCCTGGCCTGCACAATCGCCAGACCTCAACCCCATCGAGCACGCATGGGACATGCTCCAGAGACGTGTTTTGAAGGACTTGGACGGAGTGACAACAACCCAACAGCTGAAGGATTTGCTACAATTCCATTGGGAGCGAATACCGCAAGATGACATAAACAGTCTCATTAATTCAATGAATAATCGTTGCCGACAAGTTCTGAATAGCAGAGGAGGCCATACTTTGTATTAAATTGTCCTATTCTTTCACAATAAATTCATTTTCTTAAGAAATTTCAATTTGTAAAAAAAAAGTTTAGTTTCTTATGTACCTGTAGGTATATTCTAATATTGTTAATTTCTGTTATTAAAAGAACTTATAAAGAAAACAGCTGTTATTTTTACATCATAGAACCCTAAAAATATTATTTTAAAAATAAAATACAACGTTATAATTAAAATAAATGGTAAAATAAATTAATATAAATGGTAAATTTGTAATATCATGCATGTTGCTTAGACTTTTTTGATGTGTGTATGTGACGTTTCACATGAGGCCATTCACAAAGAAGTCAAGTATTAGGGTCATAGCACATATAACGTAACGTCACCGTATCAACTCGAGTCGTTCAGTATTCTTTGTATGAAACTCCTTATTGCACCGCACACTAATCGGAAACGTAACGTAATCGGATTTTTGACGTTTGACACCGAGGAAAAAGGCGAGGCGATGCCATCGGCATGCATGCCGATCCGTTTACGTTACGTTATATGTGCTATGACCCTTAGCTTGTTATAATACTAATTAATTGCACAGACACCCATTCCCATTGATTGATAAATATGATATCGTAAATACTTAACTTATCTACCATTTTTCAAGACCATAGTAACAAGCGAGCAGAATATGAGCTTGATAGTAGGTACCTATTTTGCTTCGCCAACGGTTCTGGGAGTGCTCTGGTTTCCTGAGAGCCTATAAGAAATAAGACAAAGAAGATGGAAGAGGTGTATCTTCATGTGAAGGAAATAGGGCAAGGCTATTAACCTGCTTTTCACCGCGTGTCACGTTATAGCTATTAAATCACTTCTCAACACAGTCGACATGGGTGGTGACTTTTTGTATTTTTAGTCTCTCTTCACACGAGCTTCTGTCCTCTTACTCTGACAGTCTACTATGACTGTTACATTAAAAAGGAAAAAAGGGTGACTAGGATTAAAAAAAAAGAGTCAAATAATGTTTGTTCAGTTTGTTCTTAACTTTAATGCAGACTAGAATAATACTCTTAGAAATGAGAACAACAATAGTTATTTCACATGTTACAGTGTACCTACCATATATCAGCTTCATAATAAAAGGCTATTTATTATCTGTGTTTCTCAATGTAAATAAATCTTATTCACAACAGCTAGCAATACAAAATTACTTCAGACTGTGTACTTATAATACATTTACATTTAGTTGATGGGGATAGCCAGTGTGATAAGGTTTTTAGGTTAATAATCAAAATAAATATGTTAAGAACACGATTTTGACAGAAATAAGTAGCGATTTATATTTTGATATTATTTGCCAATATTGTTAGAATAAAATTATATGTGAATAAATATAACTTGGACATATAGGTAGATAGAATTTTAGAGACTAGTTGTTTCATGAAAATTTTTTGTTTTGCTTTATATCCAAATACTGGTCAAGAAATTACATTGAAGCCCCGGGGAAACTTTTCCAGACGCAGATTAAAAATACCTTTTTAATTTAAAATTGGTATTTCTACTATGGAATTCAATCTCAACTGATTAATCCAAACAAAACTTCACAATTCCATAAAGTATAAAACATAATTTCATAACCAGTATTTTAGATATAAAGCGATGTTTATAGTACTTATCTAAAATTGTTTACAAATTCATCTACCTTCTAAATTATAAGGTCACTGGCTGTGCTGCAACAAAACGTAAAAATACAGGTGAATAAAGTAAGCGTCTGCTAACTAGTATCTGCGTAGAGATAATTAAACGTAGTAGAGGCTCAGTAACGCCATCTGTGTTCCTAGTTCCGCGACGCTTGTAAGTATGGCTACAGAGAGGGGATTTTATCTGAAGCTGTTTATTCGAGTGTTAAACCTAGTGTTTACAATTAGAACTGACAAATTATAAATATACTTTTTTTATATATATAAATAAATATTGTTTACTCGTCCTCAGAGCGCTAAGCTTAGCCAAGAACACAGGATATAGATAATGTAGATTACATAGTAATGCTATAGCGACACTATAAAATTTACAAAATATGATATATCTTCTGAGATGCTACACGAAATAATGCATTTGTTATTACTATATCGACTAATCAATTCTTTTTTTTTATTAATTTGATCACTGCAGGTCTCAGAAACATGATCTGTGGATTGGGTGTAATGATAAGTACTGTATCCCAAGCCACAGAATACATAGTATCATCTGACCCAATTTTTTATCTAAGATATACACATGTTGATACTGAACTGAATGAAATGGTTTGAACTATGGTGCACGTTTAGTTAAAAACGAAATATAAATATGATTTTATAACAAAATATACTATAGAAAGAAAATGGAATGGTTGAGTTACTGAGGTGTAATGTTTGTAAACTAAAATTATAAATATGATTTGCTTCAATACGTAGTAGATTCATATAATACGAGCACTAACAACGAAGAAGAAAATTATTAAAGACATGGCAATAATGGTAATTTCCTAAAATTAACGATAAATTGAATAAAATGGTTACTTATTTTTTTCCTGTAATAAATAATAGAGAGGGATTAAAACGTATATAAATTCAAAATTGGGCGCACAAATAACAAGGTACTGCGTGATCCTTAAACACACAATCTCGTGGAACGAGCTTCTTATCGTCGTTTTTACACCACGAAGGTAGTACTAGTAATTGTATAACTGACCCCCGGTTTCCGAATGACTGATTAAGTAATAATTAACTAATCAAGTGTCAAAACTCTTGTCAACTATCATTTTAATTCCTGAAAATGTGGAGTCATTCGGAAAACAGGGGTGAGTGTAATTGAAACATGTCTCATTACCACCAAAAAAAATGTTAAAAAATTCAGACTACGTATTAAAACCAATCTTGAACACTAAAACATGGCAGAATAGCTTAACTGTAAAAATAACAACATACAAAATAAAATAATATAAAAAAATAATTAGATCTTGTTTAACTTAATAATGATAACGTAAATGTAATGTGTATCATAATAA
Source organism: Schrankia costaestrigalis (assembly GCA_905475405.1). Taxonomy (NCBI): domain Eukaryota; kingdom Metazoa; phylum Arthropoda; class Insecta; order Lepidoptera; family Erebidae; genus Schrankia; species Schrankia costaestrigalis. The sequence continues at coordinate 2,719,695 of FR997827.1, forward strand.
ACTTCTTTAATTTGATAAATACCTAAGCAGATATGAGTGTGGTTGATATCAATTTATAAATATATTTAAATGGAATATGTATACACTTGTCATGACAAATATATCCGTGGAGTAGATTTTATTACGTATTACAAATATTAGAAGCTACTCCGCGGTACAAACATTAGAGAGATAATACAACTTATACCCTATATTTTTAGCCACGTAAGCATTGTAAGCATTTGAACTCATCACATTATGTTCTTTGAGTATTTTTTTTTATTCAGCTAAGCTTGAGTTCGGCCCTTTCCTCTCTTATATCTATAAGAAAATATTGTTAGTTAATTTCTTTACACATTAAACTTATCATCTGAAAGGAAATAACTAAAATTCATCTCTACTTACATATTTATAGAGTTGAAAATTTGGTGTTATAAAAATTTATATTTTTTTAAAAGAGTTTTATCAAGTGATTACAAACGTTAATTTGAATACTATAATCAGTTAACGTCGGGGTAAAAACACATAAATTAAGTGCTACACGGCTTCTTAACTAAGCGCCATCTATTATTACCGTTCCGCTAGCTAATGACGCAGTCTCATTGGTCAACCAATCAAAACACCATTTACAAAGAAGACTGTTACTATCGGAACATATCACTTTTTTAAACATCCAATTTTATCCAACATAATGATTATATACAAGCTGAGCCGGTATAGTATGTTTTAGTATAAAAAGTGGTCTCATTTAGCTTGTTGGTATAGGGTGTGCAAGTAAGGTCGGAAAGGACCAAGTAATGGCGTTCTGGCGACGTGTGCTATATATCTGGTAAGCAGGCACTTGTAGCGCGGGGTGTCGCGCGGTTAGATGAACACGGGGTTCTCTTGGCCCGTCAGTAGCCTGAACATCGACGTCGGCATTGTTTTCATTAGGATCTGAAATTATATATTAACAATTTTAATATGTGTGATACGACTCTTATGTGTAAAGAAGGACTAAGAAAGAATATAGAATGTTATCAACATTGTCGTAAGGTATATACTGGTCGTAGAAAAGTCGACTAAACACCACCTTCGTGTAAGTCAGTGAAGTAAAGCGGTAAGTCAGTGTTAGTAAAGTGGTAAGTCAGTGAATTAAAGTGGTAAATGAGTTAAGTAACACGGTACAACAGTGTAGTAACTGGTAAGTAAGTTTAGTAACTCGGTAAGTGATTTAAAGCTAGACAGTGAGTGTAGTGTAGCGGTGTATGGATGTGTTAAGTCGGTATATTAGTGTTGTAGAGCGGTAAGTAAGTGCAATAAGTCCGTGTGTGTACCTCTCCGACGGAGGTGGCGAGCAGGTTGACGATCCTCTCGTGCGGCACGGCCACGACGCTCTGCGCGTTGATCTCTATGATGCGGTGCCCCACGCGCACGCCGCCGCGCTCCGCTATGCCGCCGCGGAGCAAGCTGCAGATCTACAACACACGACAACTAATACTTTAACAATACTCAAAAACACCTACCTACAACTAGAGCAATGTTACTCAGGCCGCTCCCGCCATACAGCTCCAAAAATGACATTTGCGCAGCCATTCGATACAAGTACCTACGTATCGGCCAACTATTTTTTTTTCTTCCCATCGTTATAATAGCCAGTACTTACAGATAGCGCGCGAGTTGAATGCAGAGCTTAGGAATGCGGTAGTGCTGTGACCTAATTATAAATTATTAATTGACATTCATATCGATAAATTTAAACAATGTTCTAAGTTTAATTTTATTTAGTACACTAGGTTAACATGGTGAAAAAAAACAATATCATAATTATCACATGTTTTAATAATCATTTCACAAAACGGAATAAAAAAATAACACGGGAACTTCAGTATTACTATTAACACAATAACACGACAAACGTACGATAGTTGACAGGGATGGCACAGCACTACACTGCAGGCGCGTGAGGTGGGGCGTGCGGATAGCGGGGGGAGATGCTCCCGCCCTTTACCCCAGACCCCGACTGCATTCAACTCGCGCGCTATCTGTAGTTATATTTTTATTGAGTTCTATTATTATTATTCTATATTTTTAAAGAGATCTGGCGTAATAGGGATTATCAATTGCGAAGGACTTATACAGATATGAAATGAACAAGTATAACACACAATTTATTCATCAAATAATTGTTTTGCGTTCAGTGTGTACGGCAGCTACTCACACGACCATTTAGCCACGAAGGTCAATTCAGTAATGCTATTTTGGTGTAACCGTGGTTTGTGCCAGCAATGTTACACGACGTTTTTTAACACTTTCACACAACGCCATCTAGTCCCAAACCAAGCAGAATTATACTTTGGATTTCCTTTTACCGGAACATATAAATTTAGGCCCTGCGTAGGCGACAGACTATCCGTGACGCACTTTTTAGTCTGTGAAAATAGAACCTATGCAATTAAAAGCAGTAACGCACAGGACGCGCAAAAAGTCCGGCGCACAAAAAAAACTCAAACATATGCCATGTATGGCAGACATTTTGTGCGTCGCAGACTCGATCGCACAAAAAGTGTACCGTCTGCGCAGAGCCTTATATGTATTTAAAGTAAATTATGTCAATGTTATATCCAAGTTACTCACAACACCATTCTGTACGCTGAACCCGAGCTGGTACTTGGTGTCGGGTCTCTTGATCTTGACTTCGACGACGGGCGCGCACGGCACCACGGTCAACTTGACCACTGTCTGCTGCTTCGAGTTCTTTATGTATGTCTGACAGGTGGATAGCGGTAACCCCACCAGGGATACGCCGTTTATTGCGATTATTTGATCACCTGCGGACAATGGCGACAGATTTATTTTAAAGAAAAAAATTAATTTGTCAAATAGTCAAATATAAATTAAATGATAAAATTGAAGGAAAATGTATTAACCATTTTGGTACTATGACATGCTAATGATGTCAAAATAAAAGCAGGATGTAACAGAAAATGTAATTGTGGGAAAGTTTAATGACAATAATGGCAAAATGAAAGCACAATGGTGAAAATATAGAAAAAAAAATATTACAAAAATCGTAGATTTTTTTATTGAAATTATATTATTATATCTTATTATAGCTGACGGACAAAATATCATTTAATGATACCGCTGGCAAATAACATTGGGGATTTTTTTTTTAAAGCATTCATTCACAAATCGTAAAGATACACTGTTCTGATACTGTATGTGCACTTAATTTCATTGTATTTGTGAAGAAAGGATAAATAAAGAATTATTATTAAGTTACAATTTGCCAAAGACAATTGTAATAAAATGAAACCAAAAATGTTTGCATACCTATGTTGAGTTGTCCACACCTCGCGGCAGCCCCCGCGGGCGCAAGGTTCGCGATGACCACGGTAGGTAACATCGAGCCCCAGCCTGACTCCACTACCACCACACCCAATATTTCACCCTTCGTCTTCGGTACCACCACCTGCAATTTGTTATATTTTAATTAGTTTCCGTGTGGTGACGGAGTAAGAATACAATATGTCACCACCCCATCTCATCATATGGGTGTCGTAAAAACTGACTAAGAGACTATCCGTAAATATTATCTTTTCGAAATTAATAGCAGAAAAACTTGAAATTAAACCCTATACAAATCCGTCTGGCCAGCGTGGTATTAGTAGGCCAAGTATCCCTCCTTACCGGGAGGAGGCCCGTCCCTGCAGTGGGACATTAATGGGCTGTTATGAAGAGAAGGCAAATTTGTAACAAACTAATTTCCCTGACCAACTCTATTTTAACAGGTGAAATGCCTCTATCAATGTAAAAAGGTAACATTGTCCTTCAAGTGGGTCTTATTACATAGCAATTTCTTTTAATATTTCGTGTATGTAAATATAAATAGTTTATGAAAACTATATAATATGTATATGTACTCAAGTACCAATTTTTTTTCAATGTCTTTCTTTCCGGATTTTTCTAGTTATACCTAAGCTATATAGGTATAAAAAAATTATATGTAATTCAAACAAACCTCTTTCTGAAGTTCTTTTTTAGCAAACATTTGTAGTTCATCACCGAATATTTCTTGGCTGTTCAAAACTTCTTGGTAATCCATTTCCTTTACGAAACTGTGGTCCTCAATACCATTTGCTTTCAGAAACTCCATATACGCAACTTGAAACGCTTGACCTATAGACTGCGCTATGAATTGAGCCTGAAACAAGCAAATCATTATAGCATAGTGCTTATCTATACTAATATTATGAAGAGGTAAAGTTTGTGTGTTTGTGACGTTGTAGGGGGTAATTTCTGGATCTACTGGACCGATTTTAAATATTCTTTCTCTGTTGAATAGTCCATTTATTGGAGAGTGTCATAGACTATTTATAGTATCACGCTAAGACTTATAGGAGAAGAGCATTAATATTTAAAAAATACGTTTTTTCGCCGCCCAACGAAGTGGCCACGTGTCAGCTAGTAGGTAATAAACTACTAACTTAAAAAAATGTTTATGAATTGTCTAGTAGCCATAGTAAACTTTTACACTGTAAAAGTTTTACTAGTTGAGAACTAGATGGCGTTGTACTATATAAGCATTATGTTTCATACATAAATAGGATATGATATCAATTTATTTACCTCTTCACTCTCAAACACGTGACAGATCATTTTCGGCGTCCTATTCAGTTTGGGCTGATCCGAATCACTTTCGTGGGGCACAAATCTTCTTCTAGCCATCAGTACAACAAGATCTCCTATGTCAGCTATGTACGATATTGTTCTTAACGCATGGTCCATCATTATTTCTTTCAACTCCGTGTTCAGTACCATTATTTTTTCAGTCGATATAAATAAATCTACTTCCGTGCTTGGCTGGTTTTCGCCTTCAGGGGCCTGTAAGAGATTTAAAGGGATTTTTTATAATTTGTCTGGTAGAAATTAACTAATAAAATTATAGTTTTAATTTGTTTCATTGTGTTTAGAGAGTAGGTTACCCTTATGATGACGAATATAGAGTATAGCAAAGAATTGGAGTAATGCTAGTTTATTAGGTCTAAGCTTTTATTACTAAAATGATAGCTATGGTATTGCAATGAGTCGTAGCAAGATGTATTTTTACACTAAATTTTAGCAAGGAATTGTTTTGCAAGTATTTAGAAATGAGAGAGGCCTTATAAGACCTGACAAGGTGGAAATATTTTAAGGAGGCTATGTCCGGTAGGTAAAGATTATTAGGTAATATGATGAGAATGATGATTTGATGTATGATACCAATTTGCCTGAACTGGCTAAGTTAAAAAGTAAGCCCGTATTCTACATTACTGGACATTAATAGACAGTGAGGAACGGAAAAAAAAAACGAAATTAAGACGAGAACCTAATAAGTAATATTCGTTGTTATAACGAGTAAGTTATAAATAAGGTTAATACCTAAGATAAAGGGATACTTACTACAAGTAATACATAACAAATTATTGAAACACCTATAAGCTATAATGAAATGATACAACTATACGTATGAGTTAGAACCAACACATTAAGAAGGCTCCTTCTGTCAAAACCAAATCAGCTGTCACCGGAGCCTAAAAGATTGTTGTTTCACCAAACGTTGCGTGAGAAAGAGAAAAACTCATAGAAAAGCAGTCAGAAACGTGCACACGCACACGCGCTCGATTGTATTTATTACAAATCAAAATGTCATTCAAAATATAAATATTGTTCTTCTTGATTGTTAGGGTTGACACTAATACTAGCTGTAGGTAGTTACCTAAAAAGTAATAAATCAGGAGTAAATAAAGATAACTAAAATGGGTTTAAAAAAAATATTTTATTGTAAGTTTTGTTGCGGAAGACACACCAAGCGAGACATCAATTTATCTTGTAAGTGGTGTAGGTATGACAGCGTAAAACATTAAAATTTTTTTTTTTTTAGTAAGTTAAGCTTTTTATTCTTGAGACAGTTTTTTAGACCGTGCATCGTTAATAGGGGTTCCATACAGTACACAATAATATCTTACTTCACATACAGTACATGAAGTTAATTTTAGCTGGATTTAAAAAAAGGAAGAAAAATCATAAAATAAATAATAATCATAAAATCTGGAAATGATGGTTGACAAGAAATGATACTTGATCAGTCATTCAGATACCGGGGCGGGGGTGAGTCACGTAAATATTTAAAAAAAAATACAGTTTGTGCAATGTGACAGCCTTAGCTATGCTCTATTGACTATTGTAATAATAGGTGAATTTTGACAGTTGATTTTAGTCAAGAATGTCACTGATGTAGGTATTTTATCTAACTGGTTATGCATCTGATAATAATTGGATCTCTTTGATAAAAGAAATTACGAAACTTCTTACTGGCAAGCGATACGTAATTGTCATAAATGACATAAATTAAAGTTTATTGACGTTTAAAAAAAAATATTCGGTAACATTCGACGACGGTCGGCTCGCTGTCGTACCTTCCCCTTCTCCGACCCGATGGGTGCAGAAAGTGGAGGCGAGATGCAAGATGTCGATGGCGGAAACGAGCACGGTAAAATTTCCTAAAATGGTTTTGGGAAAAAGGTAATTGCGTACAAACTTTTGAATGTATCTAGTCAATATAAAATTATTTGAATTTTAGAATAAATAATCTATTCCTAATCCCAAAATATATTTACCTTTATAAACGTTTAATCCTATTTTATTACGCTAAAAGTTGTCATAAAATGTGCATAGAATTATGAACTTTGAAGCCTCATAACTTGTAAATAAATATTTTTTTTACTGTTTTATTAATCAATAAGACTAGATAATAACGAGACAAAACGATATCATCTATAGTTTTGAGTATTTATTATCTAATGAAGGAGGAATTAACTTTCTTTGTTTGTATGGAATTGCGATTGAATTGTTTCCCCTTAATATTCATAAATACTTACTACTCGTTGATAATTATTATTTGCAAAAATGATTTATAACCGTTTTATCCTTTTTAAAGTAACGCAATCCAAAAAGCTAATCCAAATAACTAAAAAAATATTTTCTCTTTATGTTTTAAATACAACTACCTCAACATGCCTTAGGGCAAACAAACATCAGTTTAGCGGACACATAGATGATTTTGGCTCAGCGCGAAAAATTGCATTTTGTGGTATTGAATCCCGAAATGACTAGGCTGTTTATTTAGCAAAAGCACACTAGGTGAAAACGAACTGTGGGCCAGTTTATTCTATTTTCTGATAAGTAAAGATTAAAGAATTGAAAATAAAGTCACTATCGACCCACAGGTTTTTTCAAAACCGACTAGGTTTATGCAGATAATATTATCTTCAAAAGAAGGAAGAATTTTAACTACCAATCCGTCTACCAATCGTGTTGAGTAGGAGATGCTTCCCTTAATATTGGAGAAACCCTGTCTATGCAATGGAATATTAAAGGCTTGTTACGACAATGATGAATTAAGTTAGGTATCATAATCTAATATGGCAACAAAGTACGCCATTTTTTACCCCAATAATAAATGACTAAATAAATAAATAATCGCTAAAAAATATTTAATAAAGTACTACCGGAACTATACTATAATTGAGTAGTAAGTAGGTATGTGTCACTACTAATTTAGAATTTAGACACTTACCAAAGCCTGATGGTTACCCGAGACAGCGATAAGGGAAATACCGTCACAATTAGTATGGTGAACAGATTACACTTAACATTATAAAATAACTAGCTTTTATTCCATTAAAGTTTCAACAATAAATATTAAACTTTAATAAAATAAAATATTTCAATGCTGGTAACATTTAAACAATGTTGCTAGCAAAAAAAACACGTGACACGTCTACACACATACACAGATAATGTTAAAATTAAATAACTGTATTTTCAAATTCGGAATGATTTTTATGAATCGAATGTAGATTTGCTGTGCAAAGCGTTTTATTGCCAATTAAATATTTGGAATCCATCGACCGAGATATTCGTAATGAGTAATGGCCAACATAATAAAATTTATAATCAACTTATTATTTTTCTATCATGATAATGACATAGTGACGTAACAAACAGCTTGCTTCTCTGATTGTAAACTCAAAGGCGGACCATACAAAATGCCGAAGAACTTTGTACTAAGTATACAAAAAGCACAGAATGCATCTTCACTCGTCACCCAGAGATACAACCTGTTAAGTCCCATAGCAAATTAACTTTTAATTGTAAAATGTTTATTATGTTAGCCATTTTCCCCGCACCTGACCGTAACGAAACACGAACTAAACTAAAGTATAGTCAGCCAAACCACCTTGATCTTAGTGACGGCCTCTTCTACCATGTTCTTTTTGGGTCGTTTCTTCCTTCTGCGGGAGTCCTCGTCCACCTCGACCGACCCAAGGAAGGCAAGGCGGAAGACCGCTGCGGGGGCCGCGTACACGCCGGAGTAGGGCCCGTCGCAGCCCCACTGTCACAATATACCGGCTAACCTCCTCGCGCTCTCTCACATGCTTGTTACTCGTATTCGATTTGTTTTGTTTAATATGAATTTTTAGAGTAGGAATGTTTGTTGTATAAGATATATTAAACTTCTTGTGCATGTTATTTTCATTGTTTAGTAGTACCTAAGTAGTATACTTAACAGTATATTTATATAATTTGTATGTTATTATGATTATTCATGTGCTAAGTAAGATTTTTTAACAATATGTTATATATTTTAAACAATACGCCCTTTTAAAAGTTGACATATTATTTGGTGAGTGTAGGGCAAATTAGTCACCAAAAGTACACTTTAATTTTTTTTAAATCTGAATTATAATTTTTAGTTGAGAATTAGATTATTAGAGGTACTTGTTGTACAAACTACGTAATTTGTTTGTATGATAACAAATTTAAATAACTTTAAACATTGACCTTTTTAATATGTCTTTTGTATGTTAATGCCATTTATTGTTAATTATGTATAATATATATTGTAATTACTTATATTATTTTTCAGTGTTTTAATAAATGTATTATTATTTTATTGTTTTCTTAAATATATTTTCTCAATGATTGTTTTAAAGACAGGAATGAATTAATTACATACATTATTCTTTGCATTATTCTGATAACTAAAAATAGAATTATATGCCGGATAGGTCATTTTTAGAAGTGTTTAAACACTTTAACTCTGTAAATACAGTCATGAACAATCACTGTTTTTATTAATTTTTACAATTTGATACTTTTATAATTATTTAATTTACTGAAAGCGAATCTTGCTTGCCATTTTCAAATCAAACCAATGAGCAAATGATGTAAAACTTTTGCGCGTAAGCAAGCATAAAACAAGTCGAATACAAGACACACAATGACGATGTGAGAAGCGAGCGATATCCACCGTCTTCATTATGAAAGCAGACCTAACTTTATTAACCTTATATTAATAGGGAAACACTTGTGCTAAGCTAAGCCTTCCGCGATGTTGTGCCTCGTGTTGTATAGGCCACCTCAGCCGGTGTGAATCGGGTATTACATGCTATTAGAGTGCATATTATGAAAAAGTGCATGGATAAAAAGCGAAACTGTATTCCCTTAATTGATTTTATGAAACGATTGCGTTTATATCGAATTCGATTGTCGATTTAAATTATGAACGAATCGATTCTCGAATTAGATATAGACACATATTGATTATGGCGGCGAGCGAATAATAAATAACTCGTACAGTTGAAATCGGAACATGCCAAGGTAAAACTCTAGTACAGCACTTTATGATCGCATACTCCCTTACCTTGCTGCGGATCTTAAAGGACCCAAATGATACAAAGCATTAGCGTCAAGCGGAATAGAAAGCGACAGATAAACAAACATTTTCAGAGGAGGCTAGCCGGCCAATACGGGATCCGACAATCTTCTTGGGTCGGGTCGAGGGGTGAGGAGCACACTGAAAAAAATACTCTAGTGCCAAGTCAATAAGAGCTTAAACGGTTTGGCGGACAGGTTCGTGGATGACTCAACGAATTTGAAAATGTAACATACACAGGGTCAAGTCAGTCCCACGACAATTTTCTTTCTAGCGACTAAAATATAAATATATTCGTTCATATAAGGGGTAGAAAGGATATTCCACTAGCATTCTCAATACACTAATCCTAATGAGCATGAAATTACATATTTACAAGATGATCATGAAATCATTGAAATATTATTAGTTAAGTAAGTAAAAGTATTGCGTGCAAATAGTTAGCCGAGTGGTTTAGGTATATGTGGTGCGAACATATTCACACTTGAAATATAGAGTATTACCGATTAATCGACTATTGCCAGTGTAATTAATCGATTAAATAGTGATATAAATATTGGATTTTACTTAAATTATACAACAGAAAAGCGACCTTCATGATGATAGAAAAAAGGCCAGCTGTTTACAAATTGTAAAGACAACACTTTACCGAATTTTAATATTAGAAATTCTTGCTAAACATCAGGTCGCTGTGTAGTATAATAAAAGTATTTATTAAGAAAAGAGCAGGACAGTGCTACAGTTTAAGTATTGGTGGGACAGAGATACAAGTAATTTCATGCTCCGATTTTTAATAAACATACTACAAGATACAAACATTTTACATTTAAACCGATTCACACGGGCAAACGGTATTTTGCCGTATTTGTGTTTGTTATGAGAATGCATGTACTTAGAGAACGGAAGTTTATTTAGAAGAGAGGAAGACTTATTAAAGTATTAGATATAATATGTAGGTAGATAAAATATTAGTAAAGTATTAATGTAAAGAAGAATCTTGACTTGGCTGTTACAAGTCAATCGGATGTCAGTTTTTTATGATATCTTTCAACACTTTTTGATTGACAATTATATAGTCACATTTTAAGAACATTAATGTCACATTTAAAAACAACATCCTACAAATTATAACATCACCGTGTCTGTTATGATTGATTTTGAGAACCGTGCATGTAGTTTCAATAAGGACATGCTAAAATTATTTTATACTAAAGTAACTGCCAATCAAATAGTCTTGTTTATATTCCAAGGGGTTAGGCGTTGCCATTTTACCAAATATATTAAAAATATGTGTATATATTTCACAGCATAACAATAATAATTCTCAAAGAATATTAATAAATATGATTAATCATCCATTTTGTATTGTTTTGGTACCTTAATTCTTGAGACGGCTTCTTCGGCCTGTAGCATTCTGGTGGCCTTTGTAGGCTGTCCTTCGCAGGCCAGTTGCGTGGAGCCGAGGTACCGCGCACGGAATAATACTCCTTCTATCAGTACTGAACGGTTTACGTCTGGAAACAAGAGAAAAATTTACTTTAGTAATAATTTTTGAATTTTGTAAACGTAAAAATTTTTTTGAATGCATTTACAAGGTTTTACCCAAGATAAGTTACAAAAACTACAATGTAGGAAATTTATTTATATTTCATTTGAATGGTTTTAAAATTTTCTATTTTACTTTTAACTACAATTTTATTATAATAGTTTATTACAAATGTATAGATAAGTTAAATATTATAATAATAGTTGAAAACGCTATTTCTGAAGTTTGCAACTTTTTTTTTGTAAGTAATAGCAAGAATTTATAATAATAATATGTACCATAAACAGAATATTCTACTTAACTTATAGTTAAAGTTTACTTAATAAAAGTTTGATTTTTAATGCTGCTATCCAACTAAATTTTACAATTTTAAGTAATTTTGATCGACCTATCAATAATTTTTTTTTTATTTTGTCTTTATTTTTTAAGTTCCATTTCAATTGACTAATTAGGCAATAGAATCTCACCATATATTGTTAAAATCCAATCGCAGCGTAAAAAGTTTGTATTATTTAGTCGATTTTAATTATCAAGTTACTAATTTTAATTGATTCTAAACTTAAATGAATTTCTATTGGAAAACTTACCTTCTTTATTTTTGCTCTTTTTCTTGCCATCCTTTTCCTAAAATAATAAAAAAAAAGATTTAGTAAAAGCTTTTCATAGTCTTAAGTTAGCACATATTAGCTGTTAACCCCCTTACTCATAAACGCCTCTTAAATTTAATCACTGTTTAGCGAGATTTTCTTAGTACAACCATTCTATACCAGACAAAACCGTAAGAATTTAAGCTAATAAATTGACTAAAATTTAAGAGGCGTTTATGAGTAAGGGGGTTAGAGTTAAGAAATGAACTGCCTCATTGGTACGCAGGAGTTCACGGATTCTAATGCCTCACGCTTCCTATCTCTAAAGCGGAGGTTGCCTATTTAGAAAGAATACGTATAGTGTCCACTAGACCACCCTATCCCCAGAGCATTGTATCTCAGGGATAATGTACTACGAGTACATCATTATGTTCTATGAAGAAGAAAACTTAACCTCCTGAGTACATTTGTTCTGCCCATAGAACATAGACAATATTTAAATCTGCGACCATTTTTTTAAGAGACCACCCAAAGTTCAATTTATAAGTGTGTTTAATTGACCTTTCCCCCAATAAAAAAAAATAGCAACTACCAACATTATCTGTCATTTGTCAAAAACATGGGGTCAGAAGAAAGACGGGTGATGGTTGGTCCGCGCAGTGGTAAGTAATGCAAGTTTATCAAAATGTTAAGTAGTTAATTTTCTTGTTTTTTTTATAATATCCTTCTAAATAGTTATTATTATTGATTTATGTAATTATTTTGTAGAAATAATAAAATATTGTCAATATATTGCCGTCATCACTTTTTACGTTCTGCCTACAGAACAAAAGTATGCAGTAAATATTATTTTACACTGACACTCAATGTACTGTATGCAGTACGTAACTACATTTTGTGTTTTTTTACATTTGTTTCAGAGATACCAGATAATGTCGTAACCATTTATGTCGTAGACTCTTAAATTCAGAAGCAGACTCGGAGTTTGTACCCATCGAAACCGTGCAAAGAGCTGGTGAATGTAGCAATTCAAGCAGTTCGGACGAAGACGAAGGTATAGCTACTAATCCTTCCTTAGAGTCTTCCGTTCTGGGGTCCAGAGTTCATCTGGTGAGTCACATCTGAGAGGAGGCTATAGAAGAAGAGGTTGTGGACAACATCAGACACAGGAGACGAAAAATGAAGAGTACCTAGTTACCACTGATAGCTTTTGCAATGACACGCAATCGATTTTTTAGCAACAAACTGCATTTGAAATGTGTGTACGATCCAGAAATAACGCCAAAGGTTACAAAAGATATGGAAAATACTGCCTTATTTTAATCGATTCCTATCTGGATGTCAGAAACAACCTCGTCCTCGGGAAATGAGCATTGATGAGGATTATATTGTTAACAGGAAAATGTCCTATACGACAATATTGTCCAAACAAACCAAATCCCGTTGGTCTTAAAATTTTTGTTCTGGCTTACCCGCAAGTTATTGCGTGTGATATGGTAGCTTATCAGGGTGATACTACTTACCCACATTTAATAAGTCAAGGATTTGATTTTGGAGAAGCTGCCATGCTGCATTTGACAGATGGTTCCAGGACACTTATTATTTTTTGACAGGTATTTTACTACTAAGAAACTTTGTGATGAGTTGTTAAGGCGCGGATTTCAAGGCACAGGCACAATATGAAAAATAAAATTTCTAGAAACTGTTGAAACTAACAATTTGTACTGATTTATTTTATTTTGGTACTTATAATACTGACCTTGTAAATTTCAGAAGAACATTTATGTTTTTACGTAACTACTTTTATTTGGAAGCTAATTTTATTTCTTTTTTGTTAAAAGCGTTTATAATAAATATTTCTATTAATTATTATTAAGTTTTTTTTTAACGAAACTACCTTTTGTGCCTAACAAAGTACTAAATATGGTTAATGTACTGTATGCAAGACATCTGAATATAATACTCATGTCTTCCATACAGAACATAGTGAAAAACCTAATTTTCCAGGCCATGATTTTTTTAAATATTTTTCTCAATATACTATAAACCATCGGAAACTTGTGTTAAAGTTTCATAGAGAAATACAAAAAAAAATGTCTCTGGTACTCAGGAGGTTAATATAAGTACCTAAGACTGTGATATCTTAAGCCCAAGTTTTCCATCCATACATGCGTGCGTTTCTGCGGTAGTATGCATGTCGTTTGCTATGATTTTTTTGTTATTATCTTAAACAATAAAATTATATTTAATTGGTACAATTACAATTTAATTCATATCATATATCAGACCTTTCATTTTTATACCCGACAATGACATGGCAAAGCAGATGAGATAAGTCGCAGTAAAAAGGATTTATCTCCAAACCAGCTCATAAGCATACGTCCTGCTTCAAGTCTTCAGAACCGTTTGCCAGTGTCAGTTTTATCCGTATTATCCTACATTATTACGTCGATTCCTACATTTAGATTCAAGTTTACCAAAGTATTTAAAGACCCAAAATTTTTATTTTAACATCTACGATTAAAACAAATTATTTACAAAAACTAAATAGAATTTTTGAAAAGCCCGTAGGGATATAATGTAAGTAGTACCTTTCCATTATGCATCCCATCATCATCGCGATTGTCCCCCGCGTCGTGCGAGTGTGGCGAGCGAGCGGCGACCGCGCCCCCACCAGGCATCACCGTACGGGATTTCGGTTTGCGCCATCCCTGACAGACAAAATTGTTAGAATATAAAATACGTCTTGGACTGTCTCGGTGGTAAAGTTGTCGAGTATAGGGCTGCCGTAACTGAGGTCGTAAGTTCAAGAAAATAATTGACAAATAATTGTCTTAACTGTAGATGTACGCAAGGTACCGTAAAATTCATGTTACAAATTCAGGGCTCGAGTGTTCTTATTTAGTGCGAAAGTTTTACTTTGTAACTTAAGAGAATAGGTTTATTTTTATAAACATGATCAAGATGATAATATAAAAGTTTATATTGCATCTAATTATACATCATTACTTCGCTATTAGATGCACTGCACTCGAAGTTAACCTAAATTATTTGAACACGCTAATTACCCATTAACACGGGTAATTCGCCCACGCATTGCAACATAATATCAAGCTATTCCTATTGATTTCAAAATGTGTCTTATTCTAAGACAATAAGGTGCAGTTAAGTATCTTATTCTCCACGATAACACGAAGTGTCTCAAGACGAATGTTATTACCCGATTAGTGTTGCCTGTGATAAAGGTAAAGATACGTACACTAAGATACGTAGGAAGGTTTTACTAAAAGGCTTACATTTACATAGATAGTAATAAAGAGAGCTGTGTTAGGAGTTTTGCTCGTGATGTCCTAGTATCATAATGGCGATCTTTGATTGCTGATTTTGACATTTACCGACACCTATTGCTTAGGGTATGGTATGTGATTGCTATACTATGCTCTATTGTGGCAACCCAGAACCGGAATACATGAGACAAAAGGCTGTTAGTGTGTATGTCGGAATCGACCGACTAAAACCTCACGGTGTTTTTTTTTGTGTTCTTCCCAGTTGCCAAATAGTTACGTGCCCTTAATCATTATTACCTAAGGTTGATATATATGACCTCGGCCATTGACATGCAAACGTGATTCAACGCTGTTTATACCTATTGACCAAATTATCAGTTTATGAATAGTATTTTTAATAATACACGTCCTGCACTTGATTTTGTAACATTGTTATATACTTAGGAAATATAGTAGGTACTGCACTTTTGGCTGTTTTAGTATTATTTTCTTATTTTTCATATATTATCTTCTTAATCATTAATTTTGGCCTAGTGGGTATTGTTAAGTCGTGTATTGTTACAGAGGTAGTAAAAATTTTATCAGTTTCTAACTCGGCTATTACGACATCCTCCGGATTAGCTCATTACGCAGTCTTTATATTCACAACAAAGACTAACGTTAATTAGGAATTTGTTCTTATTACATACAGATATAACTACGTCATAAGAATTCTTTAACGCCAATATTACACTTCAAGTGTAACAATGGTGTCAAGTAACACTCAGTTTCTATTAGAAACTTGCATAAAATTATTGAACAAAAAACCAGCCAAGATTTTACATGAGGGAAAAATTATCTATACACACTATTCATAATACCTATGCATAGTGTATTTACAGCAATATTATGTTTTGCCGATGCTCTTATAATAATAAGACCTATTAGCAAACTATTCCGAAATGTATAGGAAACGCAAGTATTTTGCAAGTATTAGGAAAATGCCAATTGTATTTGTAACGACATAGATCTCAGCATTTCTCGTAATTGCAAAATTTAGGCAATTTTAACACAAAATGATATATTTTTTTGTATACTTAACACACTGTTAAGACAGATTGGGTATTAGGTTTAGTTTAGCTTATATGGCTTTCCTAACGATAATTATCTTAAAATATCTTTTAGTCTGTCTATTTAGAGGTATTCTGTGTGTGCTGCGAGTTGAAATTATGACCCCATGCATTCTAACTCCGTCTTCACACCAGGAACACAATAGTATAAAGAAATATTATTATTATTTATAAATAACTATCTAGTCGACCTTGTATTGACAGCCACATCTTATTTGTCTACCATATCAGTGTTTAACAACATTACATCGTACACGAGGTAACCAAATGATATCTGTACTAATATTTAAAATTTATAATATTTAACTCTGTTTATCAGTTGTCTGGTACCTATAGGATATGCACTGCTTAGTTTGGAACTAGATGGCGTTGTGTATGTAAGGAATATAATATTATTATTTAAGAACTAAGTAGTTATTATCTTAGATTGACATCAGAAACAGGCACAAGACAATTTGTTTTTATGCGATCTAGTAATTATTGTCCTGTGCATGGAATGGACGGTCTTCGTTCCTTTTTTCAATTTACTCGATCTTTGTTAAATAGGATCTTGCTATATGGCATGATCCCTGAGGGCCACAGTTAGGGAATTGTCTTTATAAAAGTAATGGTACCAATTGAATTAATCTGTTTGTGTTGTCTATTTATCGAGGCGAGTCTAAGGACCAGATTCAGAGACCGCACTTTGACTTTACTTTAGCAAAGTCTAGTTATTATCTCTGAATTTGAACAACATTAAAGTAATATTTTCGCATGAAAAGTTTACTTTGTAGTAATAAATAATGAAAGTAAACTTTTTCATGCGAAAAATTACTTTAATGTTGTTCAAATTCAGAGATAATAACTAGACTTTGCTAAAGTAAAGTCAAAGTGCGGTCTCTGAATCTGGCCCTTAAGGTTGAAAAAGACTATTTATTAATAAATAGTAGCGGAGACTGCAGCTACTATAAAGTATGATAATGCTTTGATTACACTGATTTTAATTAAAATTTACGCGGCCATTTTCAAAATTACATATTAAAAGCCGCAAGAAACCTGATAACTAAGTATTAAATTAATTATTGTTTTAAGATTACTTTTGTTGATAAGTAATGGAAATGTTATAATGAATAGGTTTGTATATAGTTATATAGTGCGTAAATTTGTAGCTTAGGTTAGGAAATAACCTTGTATTGGGTGTGTAATAGATTTTAAGCTATCGCGATTTGTATACATAATACTTTAAAAAAAAATGTATCCTATTAGTATCTAGACTAAGTAGTATATGTATACCGCGAGTAAGACCCGTATAAAATAGTATATTTGTATTGGGAGATTAAAAAGGTTGTAGTAAAAACAAATTATATACATAAGAAGAAAAGAAGTTAATTTTTCGGGACTTCATAAAATGACGTTAGTTTCGCGGTACTGATGGAATATGTATAGATTTTAAGTGGTAGGTAAATTGTGTTTTTTCTATCGGATCACAACCTCAAACACACCTGCTTGCATAAAAAGTTTCCCGCAATAGAAAAAAGGTATTCCTAACAGACCAACAATCTCTTACAACAGGGACGGGACTCCGCCAATGGTGGCTGGATACTTGGTCTACTGATACCATGCTAGTCAGACGGATCGTTCTAGGATTTTACGTACTAATCAAGGAGTAGCTGAATTGCTAGACTTACTCCTGGTTTCCGAATGTCTGATCAAGTAAAAACCAACTAATCAAGTGTCAAATTTTAGTTTCTGAAAATGATAGTTGACAAGATTTTTAACATTTGATTAGTTATTTTTACTTGATAGGACATTCGGAAACCGGGGGTTAGTCTTATTGTAACATAACTTTACAACCATTTTGCTGTAGTAAATTTCCACAAAATCAGTACAAGAAACTAGAAAATCGTATAACCGATTATGTTATCGAAACATGTAATTTGGAAATGTTCCGTTTACCTGCCGTGTTTCCTCATCACTAGTTGAGTCATTTCCAACTTCCTCTGATGCAGACACCGTATCTACGTCACAATTTGAACCACTATTATTATTCGATGCATTTGTTTCTCTACACACTTCCTCATTATTCAGAATTTCTTCTGTTGACACAACACTATTGTTTGCATTCCTATCATCACTTTCATTTAAACTATTCATATTATCACTAAGAATTGTCACTTCATTTGAATTTTCATTTATTAATTCCACATTTTGTTCATATTCACTATTTTCTTCAACAACTTCTTTATCTAAATCACTTTGGTTTACATTGATGGCATTTTCGTTCTTATTGTTATTGAAACAAGGTTGTCTTTCGTCTTCACTCATGTTCGTAACGTGCGCTGTATGTGTTTACGTATCACGTACTGAGCGTTCAATACGTTGTTATCAGTAAGAATGGTCATTTCAGATAATGATAGCGCAGTATAAGCGGTTGCGTTGATGGCGCGTTATTACTATACTGACTCGCCACCGGTTTATGCTAAGTAAACAGACGAATGATCAAAGAATACGGAAATAAGTATGGAGTAGTTAGTTATTTTGTACCTACACGGTGGTTTACTTTTCTTTATTATTATGTAGTAGTAAGTTTATTTAAAATCCGGATGGCATAGTGGATTAGTTTTACTGTAAACAACTTTAAATAGGTTAGATCGCTACACAATTATTTGTGTGCATAAACGTGGCTCTTTGATTTGTCTGGGTGTTTGGTGTGTCAATGTTAAATAATCCTAATATACAAAAAAATATAATAATAATATTTTTTACGAATAATCTTGTACAAAAAAAAAACAATCTTTCTTCAGTAAATAAAGTGGAGTGTATAAAAGGCGGAAGGTATTATAAATAATTTAAAATTTAATTTAATTATACTCTAATATTACTCTCAAAGTACACGTAATCGTAGGCATCAAACGAACAAATAATCTTTGTCTGCGTTTAATAAGAGAGCAAGGCCAATGCGCGCGCGCCGACTGTGTAGTACAAGTACAACAGCTGATGATTGCGTCATGCCATGATTAATCTCACGTTGTACATCGCTGCATTAATATCATTCTTAGAACAACCGGTTTTTAATTTCGTTAGTTAATTAACAATGTATTACAAAATAGCCATTGTTTAAGTGTTTACCTAATGGTATATTTCGGTGGTTGAGTAATCTTGTCAGCGACTTAATGCACGAATGTTTTTATTTTAAGAAATAGGAGGAGTTTGAAATCGTTGACTGATTTTATTGATTGTTTGTTAGTCCCTGTGCATTAGGATTTATTAATAGTTTGGGAATTGTACAAAATGATTTTGTATTAGTTATATTTTGGTTTAAAAATACAAAAACAAAAAATAGTTAAAAATATTAATCGTAAATTTATAAGCAGGAAAATAACATATTATCCTTAGTTTGTAAGAGATTAAAATTAAGATATTATTAAACATTATTTAAACTCTTTCTTTTTGGTTATTAAGTATCTGTTTAGATATTTTTTTTAAACTGATATACCTACCTACTTATATATTAACTTAGTTTGAGTGAGTCTGAAACTAAAAACGTTTTGATCAGCATGTCAATTCTCGTACCTTAAAATCGTTAAAAATTCGGTTAATTTAGCTTTTAGTTGTCAAATTGTCACACAATAAATATTCTTGTATTTTTAATTTAAAATATTTTTAAAGTAATGTAATCGTACTGTAACTAAGCTTAAAACGGCATTCTTGTTATTTTTAAAGTGACAGTTCTCCATTAAGAAACGTCAAACCTGACGTTTTTAACTTTATTTTTAACGAAATGTATAAGGACCAGAATTTCACTTTTGGATTAAGTAATTAAAAATTAAATTAAAATAAAGTTAAAATTAAGTTGAAAATTTTTCATTATTTTTCAATGTAAATTAGATTAAAAAAGTAAGTAATAAGATTTTAATCGACTGTAAACACCTTTTATAGGGTTTACCCGTCATTCGTTTAGATCATATTGCAGACATTCTAATAACTGAACACTAATTTATCATTGAAAACGGACAACGAAGTCAAGACACCCTTAATTTGCATGTTGGTCGGAAATGTCTTCAAAGAGGAGAAGTTTGAATAGGTATAGAGTATTATGTATTATACTGTGTTGTACAAACGACATGGGAATTAGAGACTCAGTGGAGTCATCATAAAATGTCCCACTGCAGGGACGGGCTTCCTTCCGTGAAGGAGGGATAGGTACTTGGCCTACTAATACCACGCTGGCCAGACAGATTGGTATAGGGTTTAATTTCAAGTTTTCCTTCTTTTTATTTCGTACAAATAACATTCACGGATAGTCCCTTAGTCAGTTTCTACGACACCTTTGAATTCTTACTCAATCACCACACGGATCATGAGTGGAGTAAACATTTTGTATTAATAAAAATTCTTTCTTTTCGAAGGGACTTTTCAGAACAATTTAATATTATGAACTTACAGAGATAGACCTTATATTCAGACTATTACCACAAAAGAGCACGCATAAATAAATAACACTTAAAATCTAGGCTAGTGTGGGATTTCATTTAATCTCTTACGGCCGGTTTCAATAATCCATCTATCCTTAACTGAAAGCTAAAATAACTACCATTGCTAAATGTCGGAAACATTTACGGTTTCAATCAGCAAAGATAGATAGTCAATTTAGTCTAAGTATATTTTATTTGTGTGTATGCATGTATTTTTTTTGAGTTTCATGAACATGCGCTCGCTTCGTTTCTAATTAAAAACTAAACATGTAAATTATGCGCATGTGTCTAAAGTAACAGCAATACAAGCGTTAAGTTACCATTTATGGATACGCATGTGTAGGCATAATGTATTAACTTCAAGGATAAAACAACAGATGTCATACTTTATTTAGAAGATTTAAACAGATAAGCAAGCTGACATTCATGTTTTTTTTTACTAAAGAATAATTAGTGATACGTGACTTGAACTTAAACGAATATTGGACCTCTTTAAGGAATAATGTTCCAATATTACTAGAGTCTGGCTAACGAAAGTAGACCCTGGAATTATTAGCGAACTTTTCATAAGGCTACTCTGTATAAATGTCAACGTTCTAAGTTAGTAGATAATATTATTTTGATACTTTGAACACCTACCTTTTGATTTATAATTTTATGTATTTCTTACAAATAAGTTACTTATCTACTCTTCTTCGAATTAAGTAAAACTTATTATATCCATTCATACATCGCATCTCATCAGCCAACGTATTAAAGATTTATTTGAAAACGTGTAATATTGAAAATAAATATAAAGAACGTGATAAAAAATCAGAGTAAAATTTAAAAAGTTTTATTATAATTGATATGATTTATTATGATGAAGCAGCAATACTACTGAAAGTGTTAGAATCTAATTTTGATTATGATTTATAAAAAAGTTATTATGTAGGTATGGAATACTATCGTATATTATGTCTCGGATTCCGCCCATATTTACCTCATAAATACCAACACCTATACCAGATCAATAAATCCTTAAAATCCCGTTACAAGCCTGGTACATATAAAGAAATAATAAATGTGTAGATACACTCTGTTTCTTTTACAGATAATTATGATATTTTTCAAGTATCAAAGTATTATTCAAATTTTCATAGTATAATTTTAGTGTTGTCATGAATGTGTTTTTTAGCCGCCAATATTCAGGGTCAACTTTCGGTAACCAGACTCTATGCGTTTATATAATTAACGACAAAAACCTATAGGGTACTTTCAGTCTACCTACAAACATGAAATTTGGCATGAAGCAGGGTCCTATAGTACACGTATATCGACTATTTTATTTCTACACCTAATTATATAGTTATTTAGCTTATCTATGCACCGTAATTTATTTTAAAATTATATTTATTTCAGTTAAAAATTTTAAGGTTAGTTATAAAAAGGTGCCATGTCTCACATTGAACCATGTTGAGGTGGTACTTAATGAATCACGAATTATGTACCCCAAGAATTGTCTTGGCGTATACATTGAACAAAACGTAGTTCATTTTGCTAGTGTTGTTAGATATTGTATTGAAACTTTCAAACTGCATGATATTCTTTTACCTACCTGTTCATATTATCATTATTAATATTACTATAATTACCTCCTTTGGTCAATATTTCTATCTGTTACAGAATGGCACGGTATAAAGTAAGTCAAAGAAAAATAATTTTCTAATTAAAAAACCGATTTCAACAGGAGTCGGTTAAAAACCATGCTAATATCAATTTCTAATATTAGTATTAAATAAATTTCTGCAGTCGTCTTCATCATTAAGATCATGTTTGTGTAAAGTTTTCGTTAATACGAATAAAATAAGCCCAAACACTAGCTAGCTCTATATACCGTTGAGAAGTTCCCTCGACCCTTAGTCGTCTTCATCATCAGATCATGTTTGTGTAAAGTTGTGTAAAGCTTTCATCCATACGAATAAAATAAGCCCAAACACAAGGTAGTTACTGTATACCATTGAAGAGTTCCCTCAACTCTCTGTGGTCTCCTTTATCAGACCAGTTCCAACTCTTCATTATTTTGTAGTGATGTTAGAGATACACGTGTATGACAAGATTTTACACAATGCGTGTACGATTTTCAAGAGATGCCCTCTATTTCTCTGGGATCCCGTATACACACACTGTTTCCAATATGTTAAGAGCTTTGAAATTAAATAGAGAAGCTGTAATCATCAGAAAAGTTGCATTATATCTTGCTTTGCGCCGCTATATAACACAGTATTTAGACACAACTAAAGATGATCTTGCTAACAAGAACCATAGGTATTTACCAAATTATGATTTAAAGACTACTCTATAACAAGTAAAGACTGATTACATAAGAAATGGACGTTTTACTTTTACCCTGATTAATTATTGAATACATTTCCTTTTTAAATTTAAGTGGTTCAATGTTAAAATTAACCCGGTTCAATGTACACATTGATCACACCCTAGAGTACACATTGATCCAAATATTTATTTTTATATTTATGTTTTTATTTTTAAAAGCATAAATAATATTCAAAATTTGTCAATGCTCTTTAAAAGCCAGATAAATTACCTATCTTTGTACAAAATTAGAATCATTTCGAAGCTTAAACGAGAGAGTTATGCGCCTTCAAATTTTACATGGTTCATTGTAGGACAACTTACCCTAGATTATTTCGTCATAGAATTGTGGCGGGAAAATGTTTTTGACTGATGATTTGTGACGTCATAGAATTTTGACAGATGAGTCGTGAAGTCATAGAACTTTGGCGGGATAATAACTTTTGACAGCTAATTCGTAACATCATAGAAATTTTGACAGGTGAGTCGTGACGTCATAGAATTTTGGCGGGAAAAAAATTTTGACAGATGAGTAGTGACGTCATAGTATTTTGACAGATGAATCGTGAGGTCATAGAATTTTGACTGATGAGTCGTGACGTCATCTCTTTTTGACAGGATAATAAATAGGTTTGTACGGAACGCTCAGGGCGCGAGTCAGACTCGCACTTGACCGGTTTTATTTATAGTTTACATAGCATGTAATTTTGCATTTAATTTTTTTAAACGAAAAATAAGGTACGACTTCTTCATTCATCTGCTATTTGGTTGAGGGCCTATTTTTCCTTTTCTGGTCGTTATTCCAAATTTTACGGCCCAACAATGTCTTTAACAACTTTTATATTCTGTTTACTATGACCATTATCACTTTGAACGCGCAATCATAGCTCAAATGTTCTGAAAAGATTACGCTACGAAATACCAAAATCGAAGAAATCACTCACCTTATCATCGAAAAATCCTTGATCATCAGTTCTTTGCTGTCCCAGTAGTCTGTCAGTCTCAAGGTCTGTGTCGGCTTCATCTGTTGTACAAGACAAGTATGTAAGAAGGCGTATAGTACATACAGAAAAAAAATTAAAAAAAAATTGTGTAGGAACCTTCCTGTCCCAACAGTAAACTCAATAGTTAAACAAGGCAAATGTATCATATATGAAACAAAGGACAGGAAAAGGGTTCAGCTTTACTCGTGGATACACATAATTTAAAGATAATAATAATATCGTACCTTCATCTCCACTCGCCGCTTTGATTTCTACTGATTCCGTGCTTTGCGCTGAGGACGGCCTTTTACTGTCAATTATAAAAACGTATATTTCTCTTTTTTTCTAATTAAATGTATTAATAATAATACTTCATATTAATTACAGGTCAACAAGTCAAAAGTAAGAAGAATAAGCAAGTTGGTCTTAAAATCGAACCTTGAGGCACTCCACTGTTTGTGTGCAAAATATTGAAGCCCAGAAATGTCAGTACTGATTCGTAAACATCGAGTATGTAAAAAGCTTGGATCTCGTTTACAAAATCAACAAGGTAGGCCAATTACTGTAATAAATAATAAAGCTTATTATGTCAGACTCATTCGAAAGCTTTAGTTTGGTTAGTGAATTTAGATAGTAGATTTTAAAGGAACAAATTTCCAAAATCGAATTCTAATTTGTCTAATTCAAGACTTGTCCTTTAACTCTGTTAAACCAGGACGATGAAGTCTCTCCCTCTTCCTTTCTGTCGCTTCTTTCACGGACATTCAAGTTTTAACAAATGAAGCGAAAAAGTATCATGACGTATCGCTTTGAAGTTTCTTCTTGTTCAAGACTGCTATATACACTACTAGCCGACCCGTGCCCACTTCGTTGGGCGGCGAAAAAAAGGCGTCTCTTTTTTAAACATATTTCATTACTGCTCCACTCCTATTAGTCATAGCGTGATGATGACACTCCCCAATAACTGGACTATTCAACACAGATTTTTTTTTAAATCGGTTCAGTAGATCCTGAGATTACCCCCTACAACGTCACAAACATACAAACTTTACCTCTTTATAATATTAGTATAGATAAGGGTTTGTCATAACTTACCGTGGTGGGTAGACATCGTCATGATGCGCGTGATGATGGTGTGGCGTATGTGTCACAAGTGAGGGCGCCGGTGTATGGGTCACGTGGGTCACGACATGCGGCGCGTGCGGCACGTGCGGCGGCGAGGCGGGGCGGTGCGGCGCGGGCGCGGGGGGCGGCGGCGCTGACTCCACACACGCAGCTATACCAATCAAACAAACAGGACTTAGAAACAGCCAAAAATTGTACGTTTTTGTTTTAAATGCAATATTTATCTAATTGAAAAACATTTAAAGTGTTGAGAGTGTGTTAGACAAATACTTTATTGCATTTTTTAACGACTTTGTAGACAACATTTTGGATTATAGTATTGCATTTTTTTCAATTGGCGACGCCAGTGAGCCCCATAAACGCTCTGTGAGTTTTATTACATCTTTATTATTTTGATTAATTTTAATTACTAGTAAATAATTTAAAGTAACTATGAGTAAATAAAAAAAAAATTAAAATATTGCTAGGGGTACTCACCTAAAGGATCCAAGGAATGCAGATCAGCATCAGACAAGATATGTGCGTCCGTACTTGTTCCGTTCTCTACTATCTCTTTTATCACAACTGAGCTATGTATCTGGAACAAATAAATAAGTGTTACTTGTTGTTGATACATCATAACAGCCATGTCCCACTGCAGGGACGGGCCTCCTCTCATGACAGACAGATACTTGGCCTACTAATACCACGCTGGCCAGACGGATTGGTATAGGGTTTAATTTCAAGTTTTCCTTCTTTTTATTTCGTAAAGATAATATTCACGATTAGTCCCTTAGTCGGTTTTTACGACACCCATGGGATGAAAATGGGGTGGTGACATATTGTATTCTATTATATTAAAACAACAAATTACATGCGAAGCTTTTATTTTATTGCAACAGATTTATTTATCCGTCTGGACAAATAGTACACACAGCAACTAATCAACCTAGACACCCATGTACCTTAATACCTTGAAATAAGACACAATTTCGAATGAAAATGTATAACTTGATGTGTTGCTGTGTCTACAAGAAATCTCACTCGATCTCACAATTAAAAGAATGTTATATTTATACTTTGCATTATTCTTCTATATTTCTTACTTTTTATCATTTTATAATCCTTATAACTTTTAAAATGACAAAGCTTCTTAAAGGGAGAATTTGTACTGATAACTTTCAAACCTTGTACGGTTGCATTATGGTTCATTTTCCAAAAACATGACCTAAGTAATAAAAATATAAATAAAATACCAACTTACTTGTAACATCTGATTATTATTGTCCGTATCCGAGTTATGTCCTGAGGAAAGGCCGTCTTCAACTATAGGTAAATGCGTTACCACAACACGATTCGTGTCCATTTGTACTGAAACATTGTATTAATCATTTTCCAAAATTAACGAGAGAAGGATTACCATGCAGGATTATAGTAAAGTATAGTTTATAGAGATAAATGTAGAGAGATAGAGTTAATAGGAAAAGAATAATAAGTAGGGGGAAACATGCCCAATACAATGTTTATCATAAAGTTTCTAAATATTTCGAGTTAGGGGGTAAAACATGCCATACAGGATATTTCAAAAAACATTTTAAATATTTCTTTCATGCAGTTGTTTAATTCAGTTTATCATTACATTTCAAATGTTACAGTATTTGTTTTACTTCTTATTTTTCAACTTGATGCTAAATATCTTTAGAGAGTTAGCACACATTATTTTTGATGCGTTTTACAACTAATTGCAAAATTTGCGTAAACAATATGCACACGAAACTACTTTTTTTTTGCCTCAATACCAGACGTCCTATACAAAGTACATAAAAAAATATTTAAAACAACTATTGCTTAATTTTTGTTAGTTGCAATATTGTAACTTATTGTCAAAAATTTATTCTTTTTTATTGAAAACATACCCAATTACGTTACACAGTATTAAATGCTAATTAAAAGTTGTAATGTCGAAGCAAAGAAGGTTTTTATTGTAGTACTTGTTGCTTAGTAATCTCTGCCTACCCTCATGAGAATAAGGCGAGAGTTTATGTATGTCCAGTACTCGCTAAGTAACACGACCGGCTTGAAGTTGTAGCAAATGGCTGCGCAGATGACAGTTTTGGAACTAAATGGCGGACAGGAGGTGTTATCTTTGTTATGTACATGCGCGAACTTCTCTGACAGCTAACTTCAGGGCGGTCGAGTTAGTTAGCACGTACTGTATAATAAAAAGTCATAGTTCACGCTTCCTGTACCTTTCATCTCGGAGAGCTCGTTCTCCATGATGATGAGCGACAGGTCGCTGTGCGTGTCGCTGGTGTCGGTGGAGGTGGCGGGCGGTACGGCGGGGTGCAGCGCGGGCGGCGCGGGGGACGCCGTGCCGCTCCACGCCGCGCCCACACGCAGTGCGCGCGGGTCCGCGTTAGATACGCAACCGGTGCTTGCGCGGACCTGTAGTATATTGATGTTTTAGGATGTGACTGAGCAGAAAATGTAGTTACAATAAGGCTTGGCTATGAGACGAATTTCAGAGTTCTGAGAGGGAGAATAATCTACTTTAAAATATCATAGATTCGATAAGCTCAGCCAAAATTATAATGTTCATTATTAGCGATAAAATATTGTCAAATATAATATTTATAATGTTTGGAATTCAATAACTCTTTAACCGACTTCAAAAAAAGGAAGAAGTTCTCAATTCGGTTGTATTATTTTTTTATAAATTAATTATAAATCTCTTAATAATATAGCACACATTTTCGGGATATTTAATATCAAAAACTGATACTTTGGTGTCGTCACACTCAAATTTCCATTTTCCATAGTTATGTATTTGAAACCAAAATGCTAAATGTTAACCATTTATAAATCATAACCAAAATAACTTCCTCATCAGACAAAAATGTAGAACCCACCTGAAGCCCCAAGAAGTTGGTATGATTATGCGGCGTATGCGGCGAGTCGAGCATATCTCCTGGTATGGGCCACTCGGACTCGCTGCCGCCCTCCACTCCGTTCTCTGACGGACACTCCGCCGTTTGACGCCGCAGCTCGTAGTCTAGCTCCTGTAAGATAGACTGTATACGTTATAATGTATGTTAGTTACATTCATACAAGGAAAATGAATATTAAAAAGCAAATCGGAATTCTATCAGTCTAACTGAGGGTTCAAAACTTGGCAGTTATTTAATCTAGGATCTTAATAACTGGCAGAATTATAAATGACGCGAGTCGGGATTCTTAAAAAGACTACCCTAATGGCTCAAAAGTCTTAATAATTAATTTAGGGTAGGTAATAATTTTTTTTTAAATTCTAGTCTTAGTAAGTATTTCTGTTGCAGAAATTCTGCTTTTACAGAAATGTATTTGATTTACACAGCGACGTAAAATGAGTTTACAGAAATTTTGGAACTCACGTCTGAGATAATTATTTTGCTTGTTTGGCCTTACTTGTATGCTTTCAAAATATAAATAGGTACCTGGAAGTTAACAATTTCATCGTTGGTGTTCAGTTGCGTCTGAGCCGTCTGCGTGGTAGGACATCGGAAGAACTCTTCTAGCACCTTCCTTGTCTCAGAGAACTCGTATAGATAATCAAACGCTGCCGAACTGGACGGTGGAGTCACGTCCCTGCTTTCTGTTACTACCCTCTGCAATCAAATAAAAACGTTATAAAAACTTCTTCAGTTTTGATAGGTTAAATCAAACCCAAGGTTTATGGGTCATATAAAAGTAAAGTAAATATTATCTGTTTAGTGTCGTATTCACACTACTCATCATCCAAAAAAAGAAAAATCGGATAAGTATACGGTCATTGCCTGAAAAGTAAGACTAAAAAACCCTATATCAATTCTATCATATTTATACCCACACGGAAGTTATTCATTAATTCAGGACAAAAATAAAAATAATTTCAAGTCAATTAAAAAAAATGTGTAAAAACAAAAAAAAAATATAATTATGTAAATAGTAAAGTCTAACCTGAGGAAATCCAGGCCTCGGCGATCTAGTAGTCTTCTGCGGACCAACGCCGTATCGTCTCGGCGACCCTTCATACTCGGCGATAGGTAGTTCACCTATCACCCTCGTGACCCTGCTTTTATCCTCATCCCCCGACAACCACACACCAGACGGACTAGCATCACTTAACCTGACGTCATCGCGCGAAGGAGATGAATCACTCCCATCACTCAAATCACTCTTATTATTTAGTTCACAATCACCATTTTTAATATTGTCTAAAGTTCTTTTTACACTCATATCGATCTCATCGTCACTAGCTTCTGGTTCCGTCCTCAAACCTAGAGACACAGAATTCAATATCACTGAAAATAAAAGAAAGAGAAAAAAAGGGTATGAATAACAATGGTTCACTGGATAGGACGGATATAGGTTTAGTTAATTGTGCAAACTTTGATTATCCAATTGTTGATTTTAATTGGAAAATTGTATGAGCCGTTGGTATCGCCAATAAAACTCTTGTGTGTTAAGTTTTGAATATTGTTTTGATCGGATAACAAAGCATACACTGAAACTTATAAAAAGGTGTAATAGTGGTAAAGCATAGCGAAACAGAAAGCTGAAGTGAATAGTGAAAACTTAAATAAGACAGCAAGAAATGTGAATATAATACACGAACATAGAGTGAAACATAGCTATGATATTGAAAAGCAGTTTTAAATTAATTTACCCTAACGATAATAAGCTTTATTTATGCAAAAAGCCTAAAGTTCTAATAGAAGTACAAATTTCAATCAGTTCTTTGTACTATCGTCCTTTATAAAGGACATGTTTTACGTTATAATTAAATTTTAGAAAGTTATTTTCAGACAATGTATTTTTAGTGAGACGTGAGTAATAGGTAATAAAGCGTTAACAGAGTCTGAGATAATTTAATAAATGCTAATATCGGCTAAGGGAATAATTAATAGCTTAGCCGTTCGATGCTTTACATTTTAATTATACTATCGACTGAATTAGATTTTGTCATTAAATAGAATTTAGTGCATTTTTTATGAACGTCATTAACTTATGTCCTAATTTAAGGACATTATTGAACGCAGCATAGCCACACAAGTATTTATATTTAAAATATTGTTTATAATTTATACAATATGTACATGATACATATAATGCAGACTAATGTACATTTATTACAGAATAAACTTAAGGATTTTATAATTCTTAATATTGGTTAATAAAATAAAAGACGGTCACCTTTCCAGTCGTCGCTGTCATCAAACACAACAACTTCACCATCAGCCACGACAGCTATAGGGCTACTTTTAGTGCTGACGTCATTCGTCTTATGTGGGTCCAGTATGGGTGAACTATTCTTAGGTATACCCATAGTATTTTGCTCAATGATTAGGTCTCGGTCGCCGTTCGTGTATGAAGGCGACGTGTGACGTGATATCATTTTTTTAGGCTCATTATTTAGTCTATGTAGAGAAATCTGAAAAGATAATTAGATTGTGTGGATTAAAGTTAGAAGTTACATTAAGTAATTTCAAAAACACAGTAGTTAAAGTAAATCTAATATCACTTAATCTTATTAGTCTTTAAATATTTCAGGGAAGGGGCAAGTCTGTTCCTATAAAGACAAAAGGATGACTCGATGGTCAATGGCGTAGTATATAGTACATGTAGAGTAGAGTTGTTGAAACATGTTTAAACGAAAAGATTTTAAAAAGGTGGTCTATCATCACATTTCTCTAAAACACCAAAGCCTTTATAAAGGACATTATTAAAAAATGCATTAATAAAAGATTTTTAAACAGTAAAATAAATACTGTTACTTCATACCTCATTTACAAGGTTATCAGCTGCATAGTCTACGGTGTCCTTTGTGAGGGATCGCACTTTGTTCCTAAGGTTGTGTTTATGCGTGTTGTTGTGTCTAAGCTTGCGCACCGCCTTTGTTCGACTCTGCGAGTACAGTTCACGACCTCCTGCTATCTCTATGATCCTGGAAATAGGTAACAATAGGTAGTAAGAAAATATTCGTACCTGCAATGTTTTAGAAAGGATTACGAAATGTGTTGCTATGGATTAGCTACGAATTTGGATTTAAGTTAGGCTTTTATATTTTGTGGTTTATATACACACATCAAAAAAGTCTAAGCAACATGCATGATATTACAAATTTACCATTTATATTAATTAATTTCTAAGTATTTACTCACTCAAAGTGTATAGGTAAGTAAACTTCAAGTGTATAGGTAAAAAAATTTCGATTATGTTTTGTTTTTTTTCATAAAATTCAAATGACTGCGAATTTGTTTGAATTTGAGTGCATGTTAATTGCTACGTTTTAGTCTTGATTTTATAATTTTACCAACCATTTAAATACAGTTGGCGACAAAATTGTATTGTTAGATATTCTTTACGTCATGGAGCGACGTCATTTGACGGCAGATGAAATGCAAAGAGCTGTAGGGATGTTGCAAGCGGGAAGTAATCAATCTCAGGTATCTCGACATTTTGGTATTCATAGAAGTGTTATTTGTCGTCTTTGGCAGCGCTACAATAATACAGGGGAACCCGCTGAACAGCATCCAGGCCGTAAAAGGAGTACAACCACTCGGCAAGACCGGTACATACAACTGACTGCAAGACGCCAGCCGATGTTAACCGCTCGAGAGATAAGTTTGAGGCTACAAAATTCAAGTGGTGTTGATGTAAGTCCCCAAACTGTGCGAAATCGACTGCATGAGTACGGCCTACGAGCTCGACGCCCTATCAGGTGCCCACCTATACGTCACGGGAATCGCGCTCGTCGAAATGAATGGTGTAGAGAACGCATAACATGGACCCAGGAACAATGGGATAAAATTATGTTTTCCGATGAGTCGCGATTCGGGTTTAGGCCTGATACAAGAAGGGTGCGAGTGTACCGTCGACCCGGAAATACTGAAAGACTCAGGTGCGTTCAGGAAGTTCATCCATACAGCGGCTCAACAGTTATGGTATGGGCGGGTATTATGAAGAACAGGCGAACTGAGCTCGTTTTTGTAAATGGAAACATGAACGCTGAAAATTACGTTGAGGATATTCTCAGACCTTATGTCCATCCATTTGCACAAACCTTTGGCTCCGATTTTACGTTAATGCATGACAATGCGCGTTCACATACAGCTCGGCGAACCAGTGAATACTTGGCAACGGAGAACATCCAGGTATTGCCCTGGCCTGCACAATCGCCAGACCTCAACCCCATCGAGCACGCATGGGACATGCTCCAGAGACGTGTTTTGAAGGACTTGGACGGAGTGACAACAACCCAACAGCTGAAGGATTTGCTACAATTCCATTGGGAGCGAATACCGCAAGATGACATAAACAGTCTCATTAATTCAATGAATAATCGTTGCCGACAAGTTCTGAATAGCAGAGGAGGCCATACTTTGTATTAAATTGTCCTATTCTTTCACAATAAATTCATTTTCTTAAGAAATTTCAATTTGTAAAAAAAAAGTTTAGTTTCTTATGTACCTGTATATTCTAATATTGTTAATTTCTGTTATTAAAAGAACTTATAAAGAAAACAGCTGTTATTTTTACATCATAGAACCCTAAAAATATTATTTTAAAAATAAAATACAACGTTATAATTAAAATAAATGGTAAAATAAATTAATATAAATGGTAAATTTGTAATATCATGCATGTTGCTTAGACTTTTTTGATGTGTGTATTTACAGTAAAAGAAATAATTTGTGTCTTATGAGATTACTTACTTAGCTAATTATTGTAAGTAGCCCCTAGCAACCTAAAATTTCTATATTCGTAATTCAAAGAGATGAAAACATTATGTACACAAAGAAATTATGTTTTTAAAGCCTATGAATATTAGCAGGTACGTTTTTATTTCTATTTTTTTTATAATTACATATATCTTAGTCTGTGTGGTGACGAAATAAGACCTTATATCATCCAGAGAGAGAGATCACTGATCACTGTAATTTTGAAGAAACTTATTAACTTGTACAAGTAAAAAGGTTACTTAAAAATTACAAACAATACATGTGGTTGATGATCAACCGGTCATCGATATGCTATCAACATTATCTTCTACAAAACAAACCACACAACTAGTTTTCCAACACAAAAGTGGCGAAAACCAAATACACTTTTCATGTCCCCCTCTAGCGAGATCACGTATACATCCTCTGGGACGGTAACATCTACACACATACATACATATACATACGTATGATACCATGAGAGTTTCCTATATGTTATCATAACTTATTACATGTTTATTTCTACTTGGGAGAATGTTTATCCTTAGGGATTCTCCTCCAGGAAGTTGTTTATAAACAAAGTTACGAAATCTATTTGTCATTCTCTTTTTAATGTCATAAATTATAAATGTTTCATTTTTTATATTCTGCTTCCTCTTAGTATGTTAAGACGCTGCTTTGAAAATTTTCGAGTTGAATTCGGCCGTGGCCAGAGGGGCGCGCCCCTCGGCGCGCGAATGAGATGGATATACTCTCGCTCACGCGCCGCCGCGCCGTGTGCGCCGTCGTCGTCCCACCGGCCCTCAAGGACACGTTATCGCTCTGTGCCATAGTACAAATATATACAGTATTTCAACTTCATAGAAACGGACGAAACGTGAGTTTATACCTACACGCTCACGATCGCGGAGGGAACAGTCGCTACTGTGCCGCAGTAACGAGCGGACTGTGTGTTATAAATTGAAACTAAATATATTATTCATATGTCAATTTCAAACAAACATGGCTGATATAAATACCTACCTTACTAAATGACTTAGGTATTTAATATTATAATATAGTATTTTTTTTATCACGAAAACGGTTTGTTGTACTTAGGTCAATAATAATGAAAATTTAGCCCCCCTTTATGTAATCCCCCATGCGTGTCTTTCACTTTGATCTAGGTAAATTTAAGCAATGACATCGATGTCATTTTTTGAATGGATTGGTCACCCATCCATAAAGTGACCTCGATGCCTTTATTTTGACGTTAGAATAGATCTAATAGACCTGTTTAAAGTTTGGTTTTGGTTATCGATAAATTCAATTTCAAACAAACATGGCCAATATAATAAATACAGTACCCGGCCGTAAATATTACACATCGACTTTTTCTCTGACGCTCTACGAAGCCGAAATTGACCGATTGTATTTTTCAATAGGTTGATATGCAATATAAACGGCCCGGTACTGTACCTACTTTACTGAATGACTTGTTAAGTACCTTCTTAATATTATAATTTAGTATTTTATTTATATCACAAACATGGTGGATATAAATACAAACATATACATGTTTCTTTAAATTAAATGTATCAATCATAAAACAACACGTTTTTTACAGAACACTTCCTATTTATTTAAATATAAAATAGAAAAATAAAAAGTATTAATATACAATTACAAAACTAAATGGAAACACAAAGTAGATCGCATGTTTACTATTGTTTATGTACCGCGCACCCATTTATAATAAATATTCGGCCCAGTTTGACTACTGGTTATACTGTGACGTCAGTCCGCGGTAGGTAACAGAAAATTCTGTTACAGAAAAACCTATCTACCGGTCTATTATGTTTATACATGTAGCCCCTATTTTTTTTTAATTTACACCCGCACAAGGTATTATGAAGGCACAAAGCGCATCCAGATTCAGGACAATGATTTGGGGATCACAAAAATAATTTGACCGCCTCGGGGTAGCGGTCGCAGTGCACGAGGTCGCGAGTTTGAATCTCACGCAAAACAATAGAACTTTAAAAAAAATACAATAGCCCCACTACATAATAATATGTATTGTCCTGTGTCGCGGGGTATTTACAAACATTTACTTAGCTTACTCAAAGAACATCCAGACTCAGGACAATAATTAGTGGATGGAACAAATAAAATTGTCTTACGTGAGATTTGAACTCTAGGTGATTTTCCACCAGAGGGGCGAAACGAGGCAAAAATTGAAATCTTTATGTAAAAATGAACCGTATTGCTTAGGAAATAGAGTATATATTAACTTTGTAATAAAAACACTCGCTTCTCGCGATAGGCCTATTGTTGTTTGTTGCTACTTTTTGTTTGTGTAAAAATGAACCGTATTTTTTCTTAAATAGAGTTCAAAATACATTAACAAGAAACACGCATGTCGCGATGTCAATTTTTGGTGGAAAGAGTTCGGTGCGATTTCAATTCTCGTCTCGTCTCGCCCTTGTGGTGGACTCTTCATGCTGACTTACGATTACCGATTACTGCGCCCGCCACTGCCTAAGGCAGACAGTTTTTTTGTGTGATCCACAAACAACGGTCCTGAGTCTGGACGTTCTTTGTGTTCGTTTGTTTCATGTTTGTAAACGTTCCCGCAGTGGAGTGCATGAGAGTTCAAATCTCACGTAAGACAATTTTTTTTGTGATCCACAAACAACTGTCCTGAGTCTGGACGTTCTTTGTGTTCGTTTGTTTCATGTTTGTAAACGTTCCCGCGGTGGAATGCATGAGTTCAAATCTCACGTAAGAAAATTTTTTGTGTGATCCACAAACAACTGTCCTGAGTCTGGACGTTCTTTGTGTTCGTTTATTTCATGTTTGTAAACGTTCCCGCGGTGGAGTGCATGAGAGTTCAAATATCACGTAAGAAAATTTTTTGTGTGATCCACAAACAACTGTCCTGAGTCTGGACGTTCTTTGTGTTCGTTTGTTTCATGTTTGTAAACGTTCCCGCGGTGGAGTGCATGAGAGTTCAAATCTCACGTAAGACAATTTTTTTGTGTGATCCACAAACAACTGTCCTGAGTCTGGACGTTCTTTGTGTTCGTTTGTTTCATGTTTGTAAAAGTTTCCGCGAAAGTAAAAAGTATTATTTAGATCTTATCAGTAAGTACCTACCTAAGCTTGCAAATAAAATAGGTGAGTAATATTATTTCTTAGATTTTTTCAGTTTCACACAACTCCTAGGTACTGTCGCGGAGACTTTTACAAAGAACATCCGAACTCAGGACAGTAATTTGTGAATCGCTCAAACAACTTTTTTGGTTGGATTCGAGCCCGCGACCTCGTGCACGCAAGCCACTACCGCGACCGGCCCGCACTGCCCGCGCCACTGAGGCCATTTCAATTACGTGATCTTGACGAAAACGGTTATAAAACTTATTACACTTGAGCATATAGTCTAAAATCGCTTATATAAACAAACGCTTGCATTATCAAAAGGGTCAACAGTAACTAGGTACTTGGTTGAGTTATGGCGAACTTTACCTAAGTTTTATAAAAGACATAACTACAAAAATATTTTACGAACCAATGTTATCGAAATAACTATTATAAAATAATACTATTATTTACTTATAAAAGAGAACAAAGTATTAATAAAAACTTAGGTATATATTTTAAACCTAACCTATATATTTTACCTACGATTAAAAATTACGCGATAAAATTTAGTACGAACGGTGAGTCGACATGCACAGGTCCGGCGTCGAAGAGGGCCATCGCCCGACTGAATCGTCGACCGTACTCATTCTGTATCGATCGTTAACTAATCGGTATAAGGTCTGAAATTGCGATGCGCCCGCAACGATCCGGAGCGCTTAGAAATTGCTAAAATCTTATTTGATTCATTAAAAATTATTGGTTGTAGTTATGTAATGATATTCTACAGTAATACTAATATTGATGTTACGAATGTATTTGAGTAATTCCTAAGCATAATGATAGTGTACTTTCCGTGTAATATGTAAAAAACTGTTTTTGTAGAGGTGTTTTCAAAAATAAATATGATCGAGCCAAAATCAAGCTATCGCGTTTTGGTAATTACAAAAACCTAGTTAAAGGTATCAATTTACCTATATTAAAATTCTAGATCAATAGGTCTTTTCATAGTCCTGTAGTAGTTGATGAAAGATAGTGCATTTTATCAATGTATCATCTTAATATTCCATGCAAGTTGTTGACTTCCTTTTTTAAAGAGTATTTGGCCAGAGAGATCGAGAGTAAAATTTCTTTTGACATTTCCTTCGTTTGTTTTGTTTTAGGTAAACACATTGACACAACCCAAGTGACAGCTATATAGTCTTTGATTAAGGTTTTGGCGTTGTCTGATTGGTTACTTTAGTGTCAAGTTTGACATTAGTGACATAATATTGAGATACGATTTTAAGCAAATATAATTACGTGAATTGTTCCTCAGGCCATTTGGTATTAATTATTACTATTTTTTTTGGTTGATAAATTACACATAAAAGATTTTACAGAATATTATTAGAATATATTTACAGAAAAAAAGCAAGACAATGGAAAACATTGGTACTCGATGGAGAACTCGAAACTGTGTCTCCGGACTTTGAGATGATAAGGGGTATCCACTCCATGTATTTTTTAAGTCCACACACATTAAACCTTTACACCAGACCAAATAACAAAAAAGCTATCACAATATTTTTTGTTCTCACCTTGAATCTCTAAGCTTATAGGTGCCACCTTTAGAGTTGAGTATGACCAGGTTCTCGTTGCCGCGTTCCTCGTCCGAGGAGGCGTTGTTCACGTTATTTGTGTCGCGACCCTCCAGGCCGGAGGTCAACCTGCAATACGACGTATGCTAACTTATAGATAGCTTTATTCAATGGACAATATGGGACGCAATCATCGTCACTTTATAGTTCAAGGACGTGACCACGTCATGAAGGAGTTGGAAAATCGGTTCAGTCTTTTCGGAGATTACACGGAACAAAGTGGAAGGAAAAAAATGGAAACTTTTTTGAAAACCATTGCACTTTGTAGCGTCATAAACTAAGGCTGCTGCGCAGAATTTCGGAGTAAAATTTGATTGTATTATCAACATAATTAGAACTTAACTATGTTATTTCATAGTCTAGTATTGTAATTTCGGACTGCATGGTATGTGACGAATTTTATATTAACTTATTTTATTGAAGTCCATGGAAGTCCAAGACACATGATGTAGGTCAATATCTAATTTCGACTCCATCAGATCATTATTACATATTTAGTACAGGGTAGGTTAGGTTAGGTTGGGGATTCTCCTCCAAAACCTTGATGACCTTTGTTTTGGTGGTTATAGGTATAAAAAGAATTATATCAGTTACCTGTCGTGCTGATGCTGCATGTTCTTAGGTCGGCACTTGGGGAAGAGGCGCGTGATCCGCTCGCCGACGTCGGAGCCGGGCGTCGAGTCGCCCGCGACGTCCGCCCGCAGCGCCGCAGCGCTCATGTCGCAGGCGACGCCAGCCTCAAGCCGCCACCGCCTCTACCGGCAATACAGCCACTCACTTAATTTATTGTTTTTTACTGAATAATAACAGCCTATTTAAGTCTCACGACATCATGCCTACTGATAGAACGCTGACCAACCAGGATAAACGGTTTTAATGTCAAGATTTGCTTTTTTTGCTAAATTTTTCTTTGACTATGCATTTTTTTATACTGCGTCTCGGTGGAAAACAGGCGTACGGTCTACCTACAAAAACCTATTCACCCCTCTTTAAGATCCCATACTGAAGTCCCTGGGCAAAACCTCGGCATGGGGTCATTCAACAAACGGATTGTTTAAGCACACATTTCATGAGTTCTGTGATAGAAAGCACTGAGTTATGCGTTAAAAAACCATAAAATTAGAATTGAGAACCTTAGAGTTAGTTAAGAACCTCAAATTTTAGAGTCAGTTATAAATACAATCCTTCACAACGGAATCTCAAGACATAAAAAAAACAAGATCTAAATATTAAAATTTTAGTTATATTTTAAAGTTCATCGCGCATATTCAATAGTTTGCAAAAGGTATTAGGAAATCGAGTATCTCAAATCCAAATAACCAAGCGTAAAAAATGTAACCCAGCCTTGTCCCATTCAAATAAAATACAAAGTTAAGTCCCTTGCCAAAACTGCAATACCCGACGGAGGATACAAGCCAATGGCTGTAGCAATAAAAGCAAGCCTCTAAAAAATGTTGACATGTGAAACGGGTTCTCAATTTAGCAACCGGCTTCCACTTAATATTTAAGCGTACCATTATAAATGTGCTCCCACATTGCTGTTAAAAATGTTTACAGATAAAACATTTAAAAAAAGAAGGTTTTAAAAAACATTGTTAGAGAATGTTGAATTTATGGATTTTACGTTAGTAAAAGTTTCTTCATTTAGTGACGTAGTATTAATTTGTTTATATTTAGGCAATCAACAAATTCACATAATTCGGTATGTAAAGTAAAAGTTTACCTATGTTGAATCCAAAACCATTTAGAGATCTTAGATCGATAAGTAATAAAATCATATTTTTAGCGCAAAAAAACGCAAGATTGTGTTTATTTTTACAATTATTACATAAATTACTTTGTCTTTCATTTGACGTCTAAATGACATCATGTCGCCCGGTTAAACAGAAGTTTGTTTCTGCTTTCATTGCTCAATAACTAAAACAACTAAATTTGAGTACTTTTGCCCTCCCACCTACAGTTTATTTGCAGTAAACAGCGAAAGTAAGTAATTCGACCGCATGTATGACGTCATAGATGCGGTCGAATTACTCACTTTAACTGTTTACCACAAATAAACCACTAGTAGGAAAGCAAAAATACTTAAATTAGTTGTTTATAATTAATAAACCTTTAAAATAAAAATATAAAAAAAAATACCAAAAAAAACTTTACATACCGAAGCCTAAAGTAACTCAATAAATTTCAAGCAAATCTCTGCAAAGAATAAGTAGTTTACTTTTGAACTCACAGCTAGTTTACTGCTTGTTGGTTGCTGCAGCTGTTTAGAGTTTGGGAGTAGTACAAGTTCGAACGTATCTAGTAGTCACGCGGGTAAGGAACTTGGTTAGTAATTGGGCTATCTATCTTCTCTATCTCCTTCAGTATTTTGTATAACCATATCGAGACAGAAATTCTACTGCATTTTTCTTTAGTTATACCAGAGGTGTAAGGTGGATGAAAAATAAAACTTTAAAAAATAAGGTGTCAACAGTAGTAAATTTTTAAAATTAAAAGAAAATGTAAAATATGCATTTATAACAAAAATTAGAAATTATTAAATTTCGAAATTAGTATTTTTAGTATAGAGGAATTGTAATTTCCCAAAAACATTTTATGTGGAACTCTTTTCAGCAGCAGTGTAGACGCGCCGTTACAGTTACATGTTTAATAACCTAGAGTGAGTATTTGACACGCGGTACCCTAGGTATTATTGTTTTTATCCAACACATTGTTTAGAATTGCCAGGTCAGTTATTTAAACCATTTATTTTTGTTTTTCATGCTAGACTAAACTGTCCATTTATTATGAAACCTGTAAAATATTATTTACTTATGCCTGTGAACTGTTTGTATAAGCTTTGAGGCATAAACGTGATTATGCCTCACTAAGAATGAACATATTTTATAATATAGTATACAGGGTGGCTCATTCAAATGGGTCAGTATGGGAAAGTCTTAAACTATAAGTCATACGAAGATTTGTTCTTAGGATCCATGTCACCGATTTTGATAAAAAGAAAAACTGCATTCATACATTTGAAAAAGATACTGCACCCAGTCGGGAATTGAACCCGGTTGTTTTGCAAAAATTAAATTTTACTTTTTCTATTTAAATATCGATTCTGTAGGTCTTAAGCAGTAAAAGTCTCTAAGAAACATTATGTCTTAAATTAATAAAATGCCTTGTTTTCATATACTTTAATTTATCATAGTAGGTGTTCGAAGTGGCCACCGTTTTTCCATTCGTATTTCTTTTTGAAAAAATGTTCAAACCTTTACTGAAAAAGTTTCCATTAGTGTTGAATTTAAAAATACAAATGTAAAATAGAAATGAAGAGTTTTACTCGTGTCTAGAACATTTAGGGTTTAACATCGAGCCGAGGGAGGTAACGGGCCAGCCAATGACGTGTTTCGCATGGCACCGACTGTAACCGTTGCCAAACTACCAGATCGATAGAGCATTAGCGGTGAGGCTAGAAAGTTAGCGGGTTAACAAGCAGATATTAGAATATAAGAAAAGAACGTTGAACTGTAACAGTGAGACAGAGGTCAATAAACGAAAACCAAGCAAGAGAATTAAGGTACGAATCTCACCTATTTTAATACACAGATGATTTCTTGGTTTGAATTATATCCGTCTGTTCGTAACAAACTGTTTCAGTACAGCATAGAATAGCAGCTAGTGACGGTTCTCCTTCTAAGACGAAGGAAAACTTGGCCTTATAATACCACGACAAACATGTTGATGACTATGATGATATGGATGACAGTCATATTATGACAGCTCCTTAAAAAAACCACGCTGGTCAGAGAGGTGGGTTACATCTAATCTTTTCTTTATTTTATTATAGTTTAGATAATCTACAAACTTTCCCTTAGCCGGCTATTACGACACCCAATGAATAAGATGGAGTGGCGCCAGTATAATATATTCTCCGCCACACCACGTCAAAAACATTTTCACAAACACGCTGTCTTCATAGCCCGATAGTAAAGGCAGGTTCGAGACTGCGTTCCTAAGGGTGGGTTTATACAGAAATGTTTTTATTACAGTGGACGATACATGAGCTGTCGCAGCAAGAAACTTTTTGTTGCTCTAACATAATGTAGGGAAATCGGCTTACGTGTCGCCCACAGCTGTATACGAGTGTACTACTTTTTTTATATTTTTACTTGAGTGCACGATATGGGCTGAGACAGTTGTAAGTTAGTTCTTTATTTTTAACACGTTCATACCACGCCATCTGTTTAGCTAGCGTTACTTATAAGTAGGCAATTTACCCTTGGAAAGAGGTATCAGGGACTATTCGTCCCTTAGTCGGTTTTTACGACACCCATGCGATGAGATGGGGTGGTGACATATTGTATTCTACTTTTACATATATTATTACCTTTTCGTGACGAAATCGCAGAAAGCAATAAGTCACTAATACAAATGTTAATTTATCGTACGCATTAGTTAAAATAGTAATTATGTTTACATATTTACCAAACAAACAAATAAACTCAATGTTGACTCTATTTCCAATAAGTTAAGTCTATTGCTAAAACTGTTTGCAGAATATGGTTTAGTATGGATTTTATTGTCAGAATTGATTTATAATATAATTTACAATAATAATGAGTTTTGTAAGCATTATAAATGTTTTCAACTGAAGTTGAAAAATAAACACGCATTAAAGAAATGTTAGCAGAGGCCTATGGCCGGTGACCGGATGAGATGCCTACGTCCAGTAGTGGACTGCGATAGGCTAATTGATTGATTAAAATGTACATTTTCTACCAGCTTCTAAATATCCTACTACTGATCTCAGTACACATCACACACACAGTGACACATCTGTGTCACTTGATTATGCCTGTAACTATATTAAGAGATACATAAATTCTTCATATTCATCCTTCGCTAGACAAAAAGGCTTCATAAAGAACAAGTTATGTTCAAGATAATATTTCCTACAAGCAATGAGTTCTCTACGTACATTATTTATTATCTCTATAATAATATGTAGGTCAATTTGATATAATATAATATATTTGTATCTCCTAATATAGTCACATTCTTATTATTTGCTTCTGGGAGAGTTCTTTTTTAAAAGGAAAGGATTTATCTCTCCTTTTCGTTGTGATTTAGATGAAAGTATTTTTTATTGCTTGAAGGTGGCAGATTCTACATATGATATGAAAGATACATAGGATAAGATAAAAAATAATAGGTAGAAATTTTACATTACTTTTGAACAAAATACATGCAATCATTCTTAATACATAATAATTAGCGGCTCCGAAATTCCTAAGTACATTTAGTGTGACTTCAGAACAGTTCACCAATTACGAGGTCCTCTCACGAAGGGCGTCTTATATTTAATGAATTTCTCAAATAATAGAACACTCCGGTCCAGGCGGTAATTAAAACCCCATTTATAGAATAGTCGAGAAGGCGCCATTCATTCATCTGTCACGCGGAAACAAAAATTGAATATAATAGAGCTTGGTCGAACCGAACATA
Source organism: Schrankia costaestrigalis (assembly GCA_905475405.1). Lineage (NCBI taxonomy): Eukaryota > Metazoa > Arthropoda > Insecta > Lepidoptera > Erebidae > Schrankia > Schrankia costaestrigalis. Next base: position 2,762,830 of record FR997827.1, read on the forward strand.
GCTTCTGGGAGGGAAATCACCCGTATCCGGTATCCGACAGCGTGCTTATAAAATTTACTTGTTTACCGTTTGCTTGAGAAATGAATTTCTCTTTTAATTTATTACAGTTTAAATCTCGTCTTGTGTTTGTCTAGATAATATTTGTTATCTAGGTAATATCCGCTAGCCAGATAATAGCTTTCTCCAGGACCGTATTTTCTACAAGTCAGAAGCGACAGCAAGCTTAATTTTAAAAGTAAAACGACAACATGAATAACTAAACTGATACTTAACGCGATGACATGTCATTTTACAAAGATGGTTTTAAAAAGCATAAATCTTATGGTTAGAGCTTGACTAGGCATAGGCGAAGCTCTCCGCTGATTAAAGTTTTTGAGAGAACTGCTCATTGACATGAACAACACTAGAGATCTTGCTAATCTGCTATTAAAGTGGCGTATAATATAGTCGCTTTATAGGATGAAATAGGGTTGTTCTTCATCTAATTTTACTCCGTCACCTCAATGAGAGAACAGCATTATTTGTTATTAAACATAAAATCTACTTTCATCATGTTTTAGGAAACGCTTTTATATTATTAATGATTCATTGTTCATAGGTATATTTAGCTACATATTCTTGTTACACAACAAGTTGTTGGCTTTAATCCGCAGGTTTAATTTACCCCGTCATTGATTATGAGAGTTTACATATTTAAATTAGGCGTTATTTTAGCATCAGAGTAAAGGATGTTTTTCTATGGTAGAAATCAGAGAACTAGCTTCACAAGGAGTCAAGGAGTGTATTTCTCTTTATTAATTTAATGACTAAAATACATTAATTTTTGTACAGTAATATTTACCTAATACGTTAATGTTATTTGCTAATGTATTTATTTGAAAATAAGACATAACAAAGAAACATATTGTTATTATTTTATGGTCGAATAAAGTTTGTAAATAAATATGATTCTTGGAATTAGAGCAAAGATCAACAACGGCCCACGATTATGCATTGAAGTGATTTATATTATTATTTCACCAAGCAGTTTTAAATAAAATCTTATTTAAATAACCCGAAAGCATTATTTCAACATTTTGGTGACACGTTAAGCTTCAGAGGTCTCTGCAGGATATATATTTAAGGAGGGGTCAACACGTGTCGACGAGAACATAACTCAACCGACCGCCAGCGACACCTACCAGCGTTCTTTGTTAAGGGAAATGTCTACCCGTCTTCACTTACTTACATTTTATAAGGAGGGAGTGACAATATAAAAAATGAGGTTCTTTTCTTGATTTTGTTCCCGAGTAAGAGGTATTCAACACAAAAAAGAAGTTTACTTCAAAGTTTTGTAGCAAAAGGTAAACATTCAGCGAGTCTTGTTGGACATTACCTACGTTAAGCAGCGTTTACTTTAAGTTACACCTTTCCCTATATGTTAGGTAATATTACGTACATAAAGGACATGGGTTAAGAAATCAATAGTAAAAACAATAGTTCAGCGTGGGATTTGAAACAGCAAATCGGGTACAAAAGCAGCTCAACTGCTACGCCACCGACACAATTTTACTTACTAGCAACCATACCACATAAAATTTTGTAAAAGAATATTAATTTATTTTAGAAATTGAAATGTATTTTTTGTTAAAGATTACTGAATTAATCTCTTATGCCAATGGGTCTAATACTATAATTCAGAACAAGGAAGCTTGGATTTAAAATAATACTAGTGTAATATTTTCTGTGTCAAACGTCGGACTTTTGCCACCATGGATTAAAATATTGTAAAAAGAAAATATTATTGTTAGAATGCAAATGGTATAAGTAGGCCAACTTTCTTTCCGTCACAGGGGGAGGCCCGTTCCTACAATGGGACATTAGTTCTGTTATGATGATGATTATTTAAATAACTTCTCTGTTTTGTTAAAAGTGTTATTCTAAAAAAAAATGCCCTGAAAAACAGCTACTACCTTAAATTAAGTTACACCGTTTTTTTTCTTTACAATGCTGAAGGCTACAGTCTATTGAGAGCTCGAGTTGCATTTAGATAACATTTTCCATGAAGCCTAGTAAGGGTTAGTGCGGAACAACATCGACCTGGTGCTTTCACATTCACTGACCTTTGCTTTACGACTTTTAAATGTCGCATGGCCGGGCACACGACCTCGATATTTTGTTAACAAAATTGAGCCCCGACTTTTACGGGTCACATACTCTATTTACTGCTTTTCGATGCCCTAATACTGCTTCGTAATACTATTGAACGATATAAGTTTATAAACGTTTTGGTATTTTATCATAACTACCCATAAACGTCTCTCCTAAAGGGACTGGCTAATTCTTGTATATAAGGGTAAACTTAACCTGCAGTTAGTTAATATCGATGTAGGTTAATAATATTTTGCGTCTAATTAATAAACCACAGATTAATACAAACAATATATGATTGTTATTTATTCTTATTTCATTTATTTCTATTTTCTATTACTTGCAGGCGCACATAACTATCTCCATTTATAAAAATAAATTAATTCTTGTATATAAATTGCGACATATTGTTTTATATCAATAAAGATATGAGTCTGCAGACAAAAGCCCATCGTAACATACATCGTTATTATGTATATCAAAGTGAGGAATGACGATGAGATGTTAATATTTGTTGATATACAAGTACAGCTCGAGATATCAAAGTATGTAACTGTACGTTATACGTACAATGGTATAAGTTCGCTTTTATTACTTACAGCTTTATTAAATACTAGCTTTTGACTACGACTTCGTCTTGAAAATGATTCAAGTAGGTTAAATTTTCATGATCTTTTTCAGAAACTTTAAAGAACTATTTATGTGTCGTAAAATCTGTAATAAATGAGTTAATGATTCATTATCGTTTTATATCAGATAGCCTATGGTCCGGGAAAGAATATCATCATCAGCATATCAGCCAATGAATGTCCACTGCTAGACATAGGCGAAAAGAATATAATGTCATAATATATCAAGCCACTAAACAGCTTACAAAAAGCAGCTGTTTAGGTTACAGTTCATAAATTGTATTATATCAATAAAGATAAGAACCTGCAGACAAAAGCTCATACATCGTTATTATGTATATCAAAGTGCTATATGACGATGAGACGTTAATATTAGTTGATATACAAGTTCAGCTCAAGATATCAAAGAGTGTGACTGTGCGTTATGTCTACAATGATACGCGTTCTCTTTTATTACAGCTTTGCACTTGTCTTTTATTAAATACTAATCTTTGATTACAACTTTGTCTGGAAAGGTTTATTGAAGAAGGCAAAATTTTTATGATTGTCATTATATTTTAATAATTTTCGAAGGAACGAATTACTCAGGAAATTACTCTTTAAAATCTGTCAAGCCATCTTACGTCACATAGGCAATGGCACTCCGGAGAAGAATACAAATCTAATGTTATCTTAACACGTTCCCAAAGCAGTGTACCATATATGGTGCACGTGCATTGTTTTACTATTGTGCCTGCTAGCGGTACTGTGAAAGGGTTAAGTTCTAAACAGTATAGGTTACAAGTCAAAATAAAACACATACAAAAGCGCGAAAAACATTACCCTTCCAAATCTCTTAGGTAAAAACAGAATAAACCGTAAAAGCTCTATTATTTCCACCGAACCCCCACTAAGCCAAACTACAGAACCTTTCCCTTCAAGCATAAGTTACCTCTATCAATAGCTTAACAGTGTTAATGCACTGTAACACCTTATTTTTTTTACACCTCGCCTATAAAACTATCAATCCATAAAACCAAGATAATGTGACGTCATTAAGAGTATTAGTGTCGAAACTAGCTATAGGTGGAGCTAGTGTGCTCCGAGTGTTACTATGTAAGTCGTAAAACGTGCCCCCTGCCACACTAATGTAAGGATAAGGCGACAGTTAGGCGGAGTGTACACGTGATCGAACAGGTCTTCGTGGTAGAGTTTGCATTATGTGTGGATTGGGCTTCGAATTTTGAACCTCACTCCAGACAAATATAATCATTTCTGGAGAAATTGCAATTATATCTGCGATTCAAATAGCTGTTTTGTTCCTAGATCTTTCATTGTGTCAGTGTACAACTTTCTATGAAACAGTGTTTACATCCAAACTCAGGAGTTTTTTTAGAATGTTCGATCGCTGCAGGTATCCAGAAGCATTCGCGCGCGGTGTTCGTTCATACACAGCCCCGGTTTCGAGCTCATAGAAAAGTTATATGTTTTATAACATTTACCATACTTGTAACGCAGTGAGTCAAAAAGAGATTGTTTTTAATATAATTATCTGTACTCAGAACATGGTTAGATGAAAGTGAGGAAAAACGTAGTACAAAAGCAACACTCATTAGTATCAGTACAAAAAAAGTTTAGAACACGACACGCCTAACTTTCAGAGTGTAAAATTTAAAACATAAAAACTTCCATGAAAATGAGATTTAAACTCGGTACAAAATTTTACGCAGCCTGACGGAGCGAAGAGTAACTTATAAATCTAAAAACATATCCATCAAGGTATAAAAAAGTTGAAGAGGTAAATTTTGTATATTAAATATTTTCACGAAAAGCTAAAAGCCCTATTATTCACGATGCCTACTGAATTATTGGGATCTCTAGCAACGAAGGAAAACCTATTATTAAATCGTATTGCGTCTTGCGCCTGTCTAGCTAGCGTGGTATTAGTAGGCTAAGTTATGTGTCTGTGTCTCAATCACGAGTCCCAAAGATGTCACAAAATTAGGACTTTAGGTACCTACCTAAAGTCCTAATTTTGGAAAGTACTAAAGGAAAGCTACTTACAGCAACCTTGGTTTCAGTAGCTTTCCTTCGCTTAAGGAAAACTACCTAATCAGTGAAACGTAACCAAACCACCAGTAAAGAAGGCATCTGTTTTCGAATACGAGTATTTTTTTAAACTTCTTAAGTTTAGTGTACTTAAAGTACTGATTGTACACATTCGCTTAAAATAAACATGCGAATTGTTGCTCGATGAAGAAGACATTTCCATAAATAAAACAAAATAAGAACTCAATAGATGTTGTCCGCAACACCCGTACCAACCTCTACTTAAAAGTATCAGTACCCTCACCCAACAACTTTGTTGAGCACTTTTCTTCCTAATAAAACTGTTTGAACAAGAAAACCCTTCTAGTTTAAATTTATAATTACTCGAGAAACAAGAAAAGGTAAAATTTTAACCAAAAAATATTTTTTTAAACGTTTCAAAGTTAGAGTTTTTATTTACGTTTACGATAAAGTCTTCTTTACTTTATGTAGGTAATGAAGTTTATACTTAGTTATTTACTTTCATGTTTAACTTTTACCTCTGATGTTATACGGATTTAGTCCCCTTTCATAAGCGAGGGTCGTAGACAAGGCCGCGCGTCTGAAACCAGGTTTATATTTGATATATTTGTTCTTAATCTAAATAGGTGGAGGTTTTTTTAAATTTTGCAATTTGGGGAAAACTAACAATACACTCCAGCCGCCATCCCAATGCATATACAACTAGGGCTCCAATTTTATTCTCACTACCACTCTTTATGACGCGCACCTCGCCAAGTGCTTTTCAATTTAGAGGACAAATTGTTCTCAGATGCTTCTTTAAGAAGTTTAGATCACGTAGCATACCACCGGTCTCTGTTAATTAACGTTCTTTATGTTCGTACAAACCCACTGACTCTTAAAGCTGTCAGCGTCCTGGGCATATGCGATTAGAACTGACTAAAACCATAAAGTGTGTGACAGGGAGACCCCAGAGAATTATTCCTATTCTAAATTTATGATAAGAACAAGCTTAGTAATATGGCTTGCTAAATAAATGGAATCTATAAAAATTGCAAATACTAAATATTTTGTTTGAGAAAAAATCGACTGTCCATTTAAATAAATAAACAAATAGATACACTTCTCATCAAAAAAATCGAAACGGTGTGCAAGTTTGTGTTTTGTAAGGATTATCTGAAAAATGTGTATATTTAGGATTATGTGTTATATGTCATTAAATAGGGAATTTAATGACCTTTTTAAATAATAATGGTAATGTTCTAAATTCAAATTAAACTTTCATAGATTTCGGATTTCGTTTAACAAGTCGTTTTTACCCTGTACGTACTTTGACGTAAACTGATAAAATTATGCACGTAAATAAAAAAAAAGCTAGGAAATGTTTATTTAATAACTCGTATACCCTTTCCTAGCCCTCATTACTGCTTCTGTACGGTTCTTCATCGATAGGATGAGAGTCACGATCAAATATAGTGGCGTCCTATTCCATTCCTCTTGGATTGCATTTTAAAGCTGGCTAAGTGTTTTTGAGGCATGTTCTCTAACACTAATTCGTCATTTCTATTCATCTCAAAGATGCTTAGTCAGATTTATGTCCGGGCTTCTTGCTGGCCAATTAATAATAAAGATATCGACTTCAGTAACATAATCTCTTACGACGCTCGCAGTGTTTGCCCTAGCATCCTCGTACATAAATGACAAACCGGGGTCAAATAAATGTGCATAGGGCATCACAAGAGGTTCCAGATACTGTTCGATGTACCTATGAATGTTAAGTAAGGGCAGACGTGACCCAAACACAAAGACAAACTCTGTCTTGTCGTTACACTATTTTCTCCTCAAACAGTCCATGAACCGCCACCATGGATGGCCTTTTCTTTTAATCCTGCATAGTGCAAAGCATTCTCCATCACTTCTGTAGACCTTAGTCCTTCCATCGTTATCATACAATACAATTTTGCACTCATCAGAAAGGAGGAACTTGTTCCACTAGATGTATGACCAATTTAGGTAATTACGTGAAAAGTTAAGGCGCGCTTTTCGATGATCTGCAGGTAGTTCCTCCCTATTTGCTGGCTTGTACGGTACAAGTCCACGTTTCTTCAACCTTCTTCTAATTGTAGAGTCATTTACAGCCACCATAGGTTCATCTTGAAGCTGCTGCTGCGGTTGAAAGACATTAAGGCGTAGATTTTGTAAGAAAGGTCTTACTATAAATCGATCTACTCTGTCAGAAGTTACCTGTTTTCTGCCAGATCTCTAACGGCGCGTGAGCAAACCAGTCTCCTGATAGCGTTTGCAGATTCTATGAAAAGACGACAAGCTTAGATGCAATCTTTCAGCCGTAATAACCTGACTAAGTCCAGAATTCAGCAATGACACCACTTGGCGGTTTTTGCGGGTAAACATCGCGTGGACGCAGTAATAAGAGGAGCGAGGAACTCTAAGTGCGCGATACGGGTTATTAAATAAACGTTGTCAGCTTTTTTTTTCATTTATGTGCCTAATTTTGTCAATTTCCGTCAAACTACGCACAGGGTAAATACGACTTGTTAAACAAAATACGAAATCTATGAAAATTTAATTTGAATTTAGAACATTAACATTATTATTTGAAAACCTCATTAAATTCCCTATTAAATGATATATAACACATATTCCTAAATATACACATTTTTCAGATAATCCTTCCAAAACACAAACTTGCAACTGTTTCGATTTTTTTGATGAGAAGTGTATTTTGCGTAGGTAGTATCACGTAATAATATTGAATGCACAGCATTCATACACCCTTTTGTTCTTTCATTTATTATTCAGGGAGCAAATGAACAATTTCATTTTGAATTTAATTATAATGTAATAAATAATATTTTGTATGTTATGTCTCTGTATTAAACAAGCAATGACTGTTAAGTGCCGAGTACACTACCCTACATGTAGGACCCTACATCTTGTAGGGCACTACATGGTGTAAGGCGGTCGGGACTCGCCAATCTTCGATATGTAGTGTCCTAACAGTCTACATGTGATTACACTAGACAAAATGTAGGGCCCTACATGTAGGGCAGTGTAATCGGCGCTTTAGACAACACGGCATTTCAACATTCGTTCACGTTCGTTCATGTTATCAATCCAATCATACCACTCCAGAGACGAGACACCAAAATTTTGACGTAGCTTTTGTTTCTGTAAAATGTTCGTTATATTTAGATGTGCTCCTGTTTCAAAACTTTTCACTATGAATAGTTCTATATTTTATTATTTATTATCACTACTTGGATTTGCTTTAGTAGTAAAAATAAAATATTTTAAAGAAGCTGTACTATATTTTATTTATCATCGTTTTTATTTTTTTCTACTACTAAATCAATTAAAGTTTAAAGTACGGTTTTAAAGTTCAGAAAGTATAAGAAATTAGCGTAAAAAATATTGTTAACATACAAGTAGACCTAGCAACTATACACATTCAATAAAAACCTAAGTATATACGAATCTCTTTTGAGTATTGAACTGAAAATATGAACAGACAAACATTCAAATATTGACAAGCAAATTTATAGCGATTCCATTCCCCCATTCGACGGGATGTAAAGAAGTTCGAGAAGGTGATTGACCTAGACATGTCGTTGTATGAAGTGCCATGGTACGATCGGATCGATGACGTAACCTTCGTAAACTAAATCAGTAACTTTAGTATGTTTTATGGAATACTTTTACTAAGAAAATAATAATATTGAAGTATGTTTTCTTCGTGTGGTGACGGAGTAAGAATACAATATGTCACCACCCCATCTCATCCCATGGGTGTCGTAAAAACCGACTAAGGGACTATCCATGAATATTATCTTTACGTAATAAAAAGAAGGAAAACTTGAAATTAAACCCTATACCAATCCGTCTGGCCAGTGGTATTAGTAGGCCAAGTATCTCTCCGTTCCGGGAGAAGGCCCGTGCAGTGGGACATTAATAGGCTGATAAGGAATGATGTTTATTAGTTGTCTGGTAATTTAAAGTACAAGGTCAGCTTAATTTGGGACGAGGTAGCGTTGTGTGAATGCGATTAATATTTTTAAATGACTGCTGTGCCTAGACCCAATGGTGGGTTATCCTTTTTTATATCAAAAAATATTTGTCCTACAATGGGAATCGCGAAACGGTCACTTTCAAATTGGCTGTTTAACTTTTACTCTTGGCTCGCTTATTTTATATCTCAAAAAACTATTACTAATATCAAAGTTAATAACAGATAATATTTAATCATAAAGTTAATAACGACATACCTTTCTTCATAGTTCTATCCTCTTTGTGCCTGTAACAAAACAATAAACATTAATAAAGCACAGTTTGAATATACTATGAGATAACAAACTTAGTAGAATAAGCAGTCATTTTGCCAAGATGGTGAACGGCGCAAACTTGGATCGTAAACCTGTTAACTTGGCGAACGTCTATCGCCAGGGCTTGTTGGTTTGCGTGCAAGACTGCAATGCGTCGCTTGCTATCAGACACACAGTTCACAACTTTCAGCTCATTAACCTTCTTCTGCTTCTATGCGTCGGCGGCTATTGTAAAGTGTGACTTATCCCGTTTATACTATGCACTGGCTCGACTAACAGATAAACAACTCCAGCATTAAGCCCGATTTACACATCGACAAGTACAGTAGCGAGTTAAGTAGTAAGTTGTTGATTAAGTTGATTTAAATAGGTCTCCATCCTATTTTTTGGCGAGTTAAGTTGGCGAGACGCGAGAGAGGGGGCTACTTCGTACTTAACTCGCCAAAAAATAGGATGGAGATCTATTTAAATCAACAACTTAGTACTTAACTCGCTACTGTACTTGTCGATGTGTAAATCGGGCTTTAGGGATAAAGTTGTGCGAGTCACTTAATTCTGGGTTGACAGCGTTTAAAACGTAGGAAAAAGAAGAGTTAAAGCCATGTCGAGGGCTTTATCAAACATACATTTAACGGTCAGAACAAAAATCCTGTCTCAAGGCAATAATTTGTCACATAAATAATTGTTCTGCGTGGGATTGAAAACACGACCAGACACAGGCAAGAGACAGTCGTAATTTATTTACCGTGCTAGTATATAGAAGTACAATAGTCATCCTGAGCCGAGACTCCTGAGCATCAGTGCACGTTATTTTGAGGCTATTGCAACTCCTAGCACTATATTATTATTTAATGAACAAAGTACCTATTAATTAGTAATAAATAATAATTTGTAAGAGTATACTAAGTATTATGTTGTTTTGTAAGTTTGTTAACAATTAACAAATTAATATTTTTAGTTTAAGTTGGTTATAAATAAAATAAATAAATAGTCATATTTTTTTCTTTTAATAATTAAAAGACAGGTTTATTTTTAGCACTAGAAATCGTCATTTTCTGCAGTCGAATGATTACTTACCACTGATATAAGTATTGGTAAAGTAATACAAAAGTTAAATATACATATTTATATTGGCTTTACTTAGTTAAGTTAAAAGTTATTTTAAATTCAAACGTATAATATAAACACAATAAGTAAACTAGTATTTACACTTTGTTTGTGCGTAGGAGGTTAAGTAAGCGTATTTTAGTGCCTACTGACTTATTTATTGCTGGCTGTATCCTACGGCTGTATTCGAATTAATTTGAAGGTAAAATCTAGTATATATTCCACTAAGTTATTTTTTCTTGTTTTTACAATACTTTTATCGAAGCTACTGTGACTTTATAGCAAAAAATATTGTGTAGATAGTCCAACAGAAAGATGATTATTTTTATTCTAATTATTATTATTTTAGTTATAAAGGTGTGTGCGTTAACCAAACAAAAAGGTCTTCGGCAGTAAAACAATAATAGGTATAGCTTAAAACAAAATAGTCAAAGAAGGAATATATTTCTGAATCCTGTATTTCTTGATATACTTTTACGATGATTATCTATTGTTTGCCCGAAAATTATATGCCATAATATTCTTATGCCCGAATTTCATTTGTTAGACATAATGGCAAAAACAGCTCGACGGAGACTTAAACTTGGTGGCTTAAAGAATAAACCTAACCTATCTAAGTTGGATTGCTCTAATGGCCAGATTCAGAGACCGCACTTTGTCTTTACTTTAGCAAAGTCTAGTTATTATCTCTGAATTTGAACAACATTAAAGTAATTTTTCGCATGAAAAATTTTACTTTCATTATTTATTACTACAAAGTAAACTTTTCATGCGAAAAGATTACTTTAATGTTGTTCAAATTCAGAGATAATAACTAGACTTTGCTAAAGTAAAGACAAAGTGCGGTCTCTGAATCTGGCCCTAAGTCTCTCAGTTTGAACATAATTGAATTATGACAAGTAAATATCATGGCTAAGGATGATTATGGCAAACAATATTAGTAAGTACAAATGAAATTATGGAAAATGAAATTCTTGCAAGTGGTACCTCCACTTGCAAGAATTTCATTTACGTTTTACGATTTGTCATTCTGAATCCTGAATTAACTTTAACTTCAGGAGACAATTTACAGTGCAGAACTGCTTCTTCACCAATCTATCTATAACTCTAAGTAACATTAAAAGTTTCGTTTCCAGTAAATTGTTGCAAAGTATGGGGTTATAAATAAAGTGTCTTTGAACTCTTGGGAAGATAACTCTGGCTTAGTAAGCAGATAAGTATTGACTACTGCTATATGCTAACAAGTACCAACAGCGTACTAGTTGATTAAACGATTACCTAATTACGTACTGCGTTTAAAGGTCCGATGAACTTTTACCAAAGTTTTCGTTATTCATGACAGTAATAATTTGAAAATGTACATATTTCAATTAACAGAATGACACTGATACATGAATTACTTTGTCTTTCATTTGACCTCTAAATAACGTCATGTGTCCCGCTGAACAGAAGTTTGTCTCTGCCTTCATCGCTCAAGTAATTCAGCCGTACGCATGACGTCATCAGAAGTAAAACTTAAAATACTTCTTAAAAATAAACAATAGGTAGGAAACCAAAAATACTCAAATCAGTTGTTTATAATTTATAACCCAAAAAAATATTAAATGCCTCGTGTCAATTTAACGTACACAAACAACATTTAAGCTCCAAAATATTTTGAATAATAGCACAAACATTTTCCTGTCTGACTCCTAAGGACGCAAGATGACGCAAGATGACGCAAGGAGCTTTATGATTTTCAAAATAAAACTAAAACAACAACAACAGGTTAAATCATGTCAATATCAATTTAAAGTTATCCTACTCTCTAACTCTATTTCTATAGAAAGTTACTTAAGATGGCTACCTCAAACGCCTACGTAATCTACATACACAAACTTCTTGCTAAATCCTTAGCTATATTCCCCTTACGTTACATATCTTGTGTAAATAGTTAAATATTCCATCCCGAATTAACTTTATAAAATAAACAACCTCAAACTGAGGTAGGTAACAGTAAACAAGTTATCGACCTATATTAGATTTAGTACGTTGACCGTTTTAAATCTACGTCAGACCTCTATTCATGTTATTTTATGTTTATTGAGCTTTTGTGAAGTTTTTATTTCTGTAACATAAGATTAAATATAATCTACGTAAGAGTTAAGTTAGATTCTTTTAATTTTAGTCGATTTTAGACAAAAAATATCGAATTCGAGTCGATTATGGTATGACAATATAAAAAACCAACCGAATGCGAGTGGGACTCACGCACATAGGGTTCCATACCATTTTTAAAAGGGTTTATTTTCAAGTTTTCCTTATTTTTATTTCGTAAAGATAATATTCATGGATAGTCCCTTAGTCGGTTTGTACGGCACCCATGGGATGAGATGGGGATGTGACATATTGTATTCTTACTCCGTCACCACACGGAGCAGGCATAATTACTACTTATTACTAGAGAAGCCAGTAGTGTGTCGCTATAGTTTGACGTAATTAAGAATATTTATCTTCATGAAGTTGGCAAAATTTTCTCTTAATTTGTACGTTCTACTTTAACTGTGTAATTAAGTAAGGAACTGTAGTTCCAAGAAACGGCTACGATTCAAAATACGTGTACATATTTCAAACAATTATTTATTTCAACAAACTTGTGTAATAAACAGAGCGTAGGATTTTAATAATGATATAAGTAGTAACGAATGTTTTAATTTATACCATGTTTATGATAAGATAAACTTAGCTCAAGCTAACAGCTCATTATGTCCCACTTCAGGGACGAGCCTACTCTGGTAACATAGGGAAGCTTGACTAATTAATACAACGTTGCACAGACGGATTGTTACAGATTTTCATATCAAGTTTTCCTCCTTATAGCTTTCGTAGAGATATCTGGAACTTTCCCTTAGCTTTAACCACAGACTTGGATGAAACGTCACAGATTATGTTGTAACTTACTTCATTTTCAATCAGTTCAGTTCGGTTTAATTCATTTATTTTCTCAATGTCTTTTAGCTATGCCGCATATAATTTAATTAGGTAAACGTTAGGTAGGTACGTGTTTAAAAAACAAACATTTTATATTTTGTTTAAATATGAAACAAAATACCTAATTAACAACACATTGCCTTTCTAATAAACAAAAGTGATTGGTATTAAATTTGTGTATACCAAGTCTATACAAATTTAATAAAAGTTACAAAAAGCATGTACATACATTCAAAATGAAACATAAACAATTACTGTCTCAAGAACTTATATGGTATAAGTAAAAAAAGGAGGCCGTTATTCTTTGGCCTTCACAGAAAGAGGCCGTCAAAATAAGTATCACCGCTATGCCTGCTTTACCCACATTAAAACACAAGTGTGCAAAAATCACTGTGCTTTGATTATCTATAGCAGAATCTACACATTCCTACAGATAATAGTCATTATATTGTCTTTCATATTCGTTTAATTAATATTTGGATATCATGAAAGCTAAATATTGCGTCCTTGCTGGCTACATCTGTTTGCTACCTTAATCTAAAAGTTCTTACAGAAAATTGTTGAGTGTCTTATCAAAATATCCAGTAATCCACCAAAAAATAACTTTTTAGTAATCAATTTGTAAAAATGTACAAGGGGACCTGGACTAGTATGTATCGGGTCTGTTTAAGATAGTCGCTAACGCGTTTAAAACGTACCACACAGTTTTAATTTCGGGCAATGTGCGGTGTGCGGTCGCTCCCAATAGCCGGACAGCACTCATCCAACACTGGGGTACTGTGTGCAAATTTTAATATTGCTCAGTTTCGCTGCTCGCTTTACAGATTAGCCTGCTGTTAGTGGCCAGTGGTGACTAGTTGTATGCTGTTAAACATTCAACCTCGATGCTACGACCGTTTTGGAACTTTATAATAGTCTCGCTGTTACGAAGTGTAGTACGAAGTTCGTCTTTCGTTTCGGGAATGTAGTTTTTGTATTAACTTTGTTACTTAATATTATTAATTAGTTCGAAGTATTAGTAGTAGTATTTAATAATTAGTTCACTTAGTTTTGTAAATTAAATGAGGCAATGTTATACGTAGCAATATTCAAATGTTTATTTTTACTGAGCAGGTGGGTCTCCAATTCTTATACAAGTTAAAGTAGCGCTTAAGGTTATAGGAAGCATTGCAGATGTTTCAAGGAGCATTAGTTTACGTTGCATCCTTGAGCAAAGTACCGTTTTGTGTTTCTTAGTTCACTTATGTGTAGGTATTAGTAATTGAACTAACATTATTTCACTAATAAAAAAAACAAAATTTTCAGAAACATCGCATTTAAATAAATATGATTCATAAAAAATAATGACCGTATAATATAACCCAAATTACACCTGGCGAAGCTTACCCCAGATAAGTCCCGTCGCGGTCACCGATGACCTCCGTTATAGGTGCTAGCCTAAGATACCAATCGATAGGACCCTTGTCGGGCCTTAAGGTCGACAAAGGGCTAAAAGTAATTTCACCTAGTGATCTTTTGAAGTCGGTCGAGAGTATTGACCGTAGGTAGAGAGCCGTGATTTGCACTTCAATATGAAGGTAGTGGTACGGAAATGTTTCATTGAAATTATGAATGTGCAAATTGGATTTCCGACAACTGTGATACCGTATTTCATATGTAATTGTTATTGTCCAATTAGTGGGTAGTGTATTGGATACTTTTAGCATGTATTTAGTTTATTTGCTAAAACCTTATACCCTTTGAAATATTGGCGTTGCTATAAACCATGTCGAGTAACTGTATACACCATCTGTTTGTGTATCAAGTTACCAGGAAGCATATGGTGGACATAAGGATGTGGATTTTGTGGTTGTATTGATCAACATTAATATCGAAAGAAAGTGTCGTATAAATAATAAGTATTTGTAAAGTAGATAACTATTATCACGGGGCTTGTAATATTAATATCTACCTTCCACTGTCATCTAGTTATGATAAAATACTAGTGGCTAGACTTTCAAAAAGAAGAGAAGTCAAAAAGTCTTTATTCAATAGGATACACTCGACTATGCATAGTTTCTCCAGTCATCTATAACTAGACATAGTATAAAATAAAGTCGCTTTCTATGTCTTTTTGTCCATTTGTATGCTTAAATCTTTAGAACTACGCAACGGATTTTGATGCAGTTTTATTTATTAGATAGAGTGATTCAAGAGGAAGGTTTATATGTACAACACATGCATAATATAATAGAGAAACCCATATAAATTTAGACATTTCTAATGTAATCGGCTAATGAAGCTGTACTTAAACATTAGATAAAGACGTTCTGTAGTATCTAGGTGCCCGGGCGGAGTCGGGGTGGGTGCTAGTATACTATAATTAATAGTTTTAGTATACCATATTAAATTATTGTGTCATAGGTCCCGGTGCGGCTGGAGATCGAGTAAAGCATTAATTGTGGCCACGTCTGCGGTCACCATTACATACATAATGTTCATAATAAATGTGCATTGCACAACATTACAACATTAGTAAGTTAAATATGACAGACCTAATACGAGTTTGAAAATTTGAATAAACTTTATTCATTTGATCTTGTCAAAATATTTTTTTTCACTTAAAACATACCCTGAAAATAAAATAAAGTGCTTAAAAACAAATGTAATCAAGATACCAAGGTACACAAAATGGTGTGTACAAACAACAAACCCATGGAAATGGGATTCATAATGGGATTCATAATGGGATTATTAAGATTGGTAGGACTGTGGTAAGAGTGTGCTTGTGTCCTTTTATGTCAGCAACGTTTAACTTTAGCTAAACAAAATCTCTAGACTGTTTGGTTTTCTTTCCATTTTATACAAATTTAATAAAAATACAACCGAATTGAGAACCTCCTCCTTTTTTTAAGTCGGTTGTAAAACTAATTCAATATCCTTAGCCAACCGAAGATAATAACTTGAACGCGTGCTTAATTTGCAAACATTACCAAAGTAAAGCGATACGAGAATGTATCCTCATTAAAAGGGATGACGTTAATAAAGTTAACCTACTAGTTATAATGCTTGAGGGTACGAGTATCCCATATCGGCTGTCATATATGTTTATGACAACTGGGCCTGGGCTTGACGGCTTTACGTAGAGTAGAAAGGTTTATGTAAATGACAGCTACCTTTACAGCCAGGTACAGGGGTGCTCAACCTACAGGATTTTGTAATGTTAAACTTTAACCTGTGTATTACGGTAAAAGTGTTATTGTAGTTTGATTTTATGGTGTAGATTTATTTGGAGACTTCAGTGCTGGGGTTTAGGCTACGTGTTTGAGGAAAAAAGGGGATTTGTAGCAGAACATAGACGTCAATGATGTAGGGTACTGTGGTCATCACCACAATGAAGGCTTTGACCAACGCTGAGAGGTCGTGTTGGACTTGCCTTTGATTTCCGCAAATTATCCGGTGTCTACATGGCCATGGTACAAGCACCGTTTCGTTTGAAATCTACAAAATTTTAAATAACTAATAAGAAAAACCACATGCAGACTCTACCGTCTTGGACGAGGTGGTCAAAAGGTACTCGGAGGAATTTATATGCATTGAAAATCCTTGGTGTTTCTAAGCAACCTATTGCTCAGGTTAAGGAGGGATAGTGTAGTTTAGTGCCTTCTCAGCCCGAACGAGAGAAATGCCTAAGACGCGCAATATTTGTTGTGTTTAGGCCGGTAAGTACTAAAATTGTATTTAATACTTATTTCTTATAAACACGTAAACAGATAAAACTTTAACTCTACTTAATGACCTTGTTTATAATTAAAGGCCTTTGTTTAATGAACAATGAGCTGTATCGATTAACGTTTGCTAGACGCTTACGTAGGTACCTCTCTCTAGGTAGCCAGGCTTACTAATCTAGATCATACCTAATGAAGTACATACACGCAACGATCAATAATATTACCCTTTATACATTATGAAAGAATTAACCGTAGACTAGGGTAGTTCTATCGCCTGGAATTCTTGGAAGATATGGTAAAATAATAATGTTTTTCAATTATTGAAGTAAACGAAATTGCATAAGTGTTATCGATATTACAATCGGTCGTATTATTGGTACCACCGTTCTGGTAGGAGTCGGTTTTTTTACCAAATAATTAATAAAATAATCATACAGTACTGTCTATAATTAGCTAGCTATTAAGCAAGCGGTTCCTGAAATACTAATAACAAAGTTAAGAAGTCTTATGTGGTAACGAAGTACAAGCTTATTATCAGAAAGCTCTCAAATACATGTCAACAAAAACAAACAAAGAAATATTTTTATATGAAATTCTATTCCAATCTGTGTTACTTTTAAACCAAGTTACTCTTTAAACTAGAGGAGACCCGTTTGTTATGATAGATAGATTCATGTACCGATATTCGCTGTATACTTTAACTTTAGTACACATTTTCCTATAAATAAATACTTATCTTTCAAACACGAACATACTATAACATACCAGATAGTATAATGTTACTCGATACCCTTTACCTACATCGTCACCACGTCAATGTATCAACAAAACATCCTTTCAACACAAAGAGCGTTGTGTTGCCTGCTCAACATCGGATAGGGGTGCTTTGTAAACCCCAAGGTCTCGATCGGAGGTCAGGGAATCAGTTGCTACACGCAATACCTCACTTTACGCTACGATAATTACCATAGAATTTGTGGGTACTGATTTAATAAAACAATATGTGTTATGTTAGTTATTCATTGTTATATTAGCTTTGTGTGTTTTTGGTTTCTAAGTTAGGTTGGTCGGTAAGTAAATATTACCGGTTGCTACCTCGGTTCAGTTAGCTAATTATACATGTTATTTTGCAGTTATTACCTTGTACTTGTCGTGACGAATTAAGACAACATAATGAATCTTCTCAGGCCCATGTTTCATGGCTAATGGAGCGTGCTTAATAATTTCAACAAAGTTTGACCACCATACACTTCTTAAAACACAATATTTATATCATCATCATCATCATAACAGCCCACTTATGTCCCACTGCAGGGACGGGCCTCCTCCCGTGACGAAAGGATACTAAATAGATAATATGTAGATAATATAATATCTCTGTGTGGTGACTTTCAATAGCGTAGAAAATAAGATAATGAATATTAACGGTCTTGCAAAAGAGTATGTCGTATTAAAAAGATTTTAATTTAGTTTGCTATAGAGAAAACTAATTGGCGGCTTGTAAAATTTTGTTTCCAATTTCAACATTAATTGTACACTGACATAAAAACGATATTTGTATATGAAATTCTATTGAAAAAGGGATTTTCAGTACAAAATAACATCGAAAACCAACTCAAAGGTAATCATGACAGCGCGAGTTGATTGGCTCAATCCGAAACGCGACGTAAAAAGCTTTTCCAATAAAAACGTAGACAAATACAGACACTTGGAACAAAAACAAACAGATGTCTTTTGTCTGTGCAGTGTCTTGTTTAAACAAGGTCTAATAAGGCCCCTCGCTGAAAGCACTTATCTGGTTTAAAAAAGAAAAGGATAAACGCGATAGAAATGTGCACGTAGAGTATAAAAAATACTGTACTACTTTTACTACAAAGGGTAACTAACGTTTAATGTAAGATAAGTTTTGTATAATTAATATTTTCAATGGTAGCAATATTACACTTACTTGAGAGCCTAGACTTAAGCCCGAGCAGGTGATTTGAATAGATCTCCATCCTATTTTTTGGTGAGTTAAGTACGAAGTAGCCCCCTCTCTCGCGTCTCGCCAACTTAACTCGCCAAAAAATAGGATGGAGATCTATTTAAATCAGTTTAATCAACAACTTACTACTTAACTCGCTACTGTACTGGTCGATGTGTAAATCAGGCTTTAGGTACACAATGTATTTTAATTGTAATGAAATCTACTAATTATTAAAGAAACTCCTATATTACAATCTATTTAGTTTGGCATTATGTAAGAATAAGAATGTGTTAGAAATATTTTATTACATTATCAAAATAAACAAAAAGCTCTTCCCTTTATCTTCACCCGTCTTATTACATAAAAAGCTTTATTCAGATACATTTTATTACCTTAATCCAGAATAGAGCAAACAGTTTATTTACGTAGAGGGTACATTTGCATTTCGTATTTCATTGCTATGAAGGTGTTAGAATTGTTTTAGCAAAAAGGGATTTCAGTTTCAAATTAATTCATACAGGGGAATAAATACGAATGTGTAATTAGTTATGCTAGACAGGAACATATCCGACCTACGCGTATCAAACCTACTTATTAGCTTTGCGATGCATATAAAATAAGCAAACAAAGGGGAAGTGTGTATTTACAAGTTTACGCTTTCAATTCATTTAGCATTGTTAATTTTTCGTTTGTGTTGTTACTGAATACAAAACACTACCTTTGTTATCATTCTTATCATAAGGATGTCCTAAGAGCCCACTAAAAGAGAACACATAAGTTATTTTTGCAAAAAAAATCCTTTATTCCCATCTGCCACCTTCGAGTTTGCCACCGGGGTGGTGGTTGGCAATAATAGGTGGCAATTGCCACCCCGGTGGTCAATGTTACCCCTCTTACAAAAAAAATACTAAAGTAACCAGCGCGATGGAAGGGTATAGTAGCTAGTCAATTTATAGAGATATGTTTCAATAACTTCTATTTAAAGTATTCAGGTAGTTCTTTTGCGATTGTTGATGTTCATAACCGCGGTTACTAACTACTTACCATACTGGTAACCAGCTATACGTCTGCCATTTAAACACAATGTCACAAAAACCTTATATTGAAATATTCTTAAAGACCAAAGCAATGTATCTCCCTCGACGTCTCCTGTGTTAATTAAGAGCATAATTAAAATTTCTCACATAGCTGCCTCGTTTAAAAGTGTAGACACGTCCCAGCATTTTGTTGCCCTTACATCTTGACGGGGTAGCAACAATATTTAGGTCATGTTTTCGGCAACATTTTGAGCTTTTGTCTTTAATTCTTAGTAGTTGGTGTGTTTGTGTGGCTTATATTGAGGAGTACATATAGGTATATCCTTACAGCCCGTTAATATTCACGGACATCTCTACACAGCGCCATCTGTTCCCAAAGTAAGCTAGGCTTAACCTGCTTGTATTATGGGTACCAGAAAAACGGATATATACTTTTCTTTTGTAATACATACATATTATACATAGAAACACTCAGACCAATGCAAATAATCATGTTCATGCACACAAATATTTGCATTTAGCGGGAATCGAGCCCGAGACCTCTGCGTAGCACTCATGTTATAAAACCACTACGCTACAGAGGTTGTCAGAGTTATTATCTTACTGTAAGGACGGAAGAAACCTTGGTCTACTTATACCATGCACGCCGAATAGATTGCTATAGAATATTTTGTATCAAAATTTATTTCTTTTGTCTTTTGACAACATCAGCAAAATGTAACTGAAAATATCTCACTACAAAGGTAAAGGAATTTAATGATAGTTTGGTAGACTTGGGGTTCGATAAATGGAATAATTTACTCAACGTCAATATTTTTTCAGCTGTCATGACAATTCCCGTACTAAAGATCATGCCATGAGTAGTGGGGAATTTAACAACATACGGGAACAATAGTATGTTTTATTGCAACAAAAGCATACATCAGTATGCTTTTGTTAAGCTAAAATAAATTGCACGATGTGATCATCGGTATAAAATTAAATTGTAACACCATGTATACAGCCATATAATATCCAACCTGATACTGATACATTCCTTTCACAATATAATAAAGTAAATTACAAAACAATTTTCATCTCGCACAGATCAGCAAATATCCGTGCAGGCAGTTAATTTAAAACTCCCAACCCCCAAATATTTGTCCCCGACCCCTGGTGAAATGAATCTGTCATACTCGTGTAACATGTTAATATTTAATACATTTATCGTGACATCGTTAAAAAATATAGAATATAGGTATACTAATTATCTGTAATATTTTATATCAATGTTCGTGGGGTGGTGAAGTAAGAATATAAGTACAGTGTCACCATTCCATCTTATACCATATTTCTTGTAAAATCTACTACGAGAAAGTTCTCAAATATTATCTCTATGAAAAAAAGAATAGAAAACCTTGTACCTACATCAATAGGTCAATAATTGGCGAGAAGTTTTCCTCAACCACTGGAGGCAGCGGATCCAAATATAGAATAGTTATTTAATTCATATATTTTTAAGGACAAGAAGACTTAAGTTCCTCTCACCCACCGGAAGACATGAGCTACCTATAAACGCACGTGAAGAATTAAAGCAACATAAAATAAATTACATCGTTTATTTACCTTCGAGTAAAACAGATTTAGAATTTTTACGATAATGAACACTGTCACAAACAATTTAGCAAGTAATGAACATCGCATAATGAAATTCACATCAATTACTTATGTTACGTCAGGGGTGTTTAACGTTAACCGCGTTGTTAATTAATACATAAAGACTATTAGTTCCGATAGAGAAGGGGTTAACTATATACATAAAATTATACGCGGCATATACGGTTGGGATTACCATGGGATAGAAGACATATTTACATTTATGGTGATGGACTTCTGAGAACACATTGATACCATCCCCTCTTTTCAAGGCACTAATGAACATGATTGTTTGCATTGGTTTGGGTGTTTTCTATGTATAATAAATAAATAAATAAATCATTTATTTCTCTGAAAAAGGTAAGTAAGTACAATAGTTTGAGTCTTAAAGTAGATAGTATAGACTGTATAGACATTAACCTTAGTGAGAGCTGGAGTTTGTAAAAGGTCCGAAACCTGTGTGACAAATCTCCAGGCTCTCTCATAAAGAGTGGTTACACAAAGTAATTTACAGACTGATATATAGATAATATGTATGTATTTACAACAAAAAAGGATTTAAGTATGTTTATCCGTTGTCTAGTACCCATAGTACAAGCTCTGCTTGGTTTGGGACTAGGTGGCGATGAGTGAATGTGTGAGGATTATTTATTTATTTATTTACATGTATAGTGATGGACTTCTAAGAACGCATTGATACCATCCCCTCTTTCAAAGGCACTAATGTAAACTTTAACGACTACTTTCGGAAAACTTGGCGTGTAAACGTCAAATAATCTTATTCAAGCAACACGGAATACCGTCTGGTGCTTGAATAAGATTATTTTATAATAATAAACACTTAAAATAAGTACTAACATTTCACTGTTTATCATATCAGGGAATTTAAAAGCTTATTCAACACGTAGGCACTTCATTACGATAAAACTTGGATAAAAACGTATAACCTACTTTCCATATAAACTTTCATAGAAATACGAGTACATGTGTGTTTAAAAGATTGCATTTTAAGTTGCGTATAAGCTGCGAATGGAGCTCAAAGCTAACAACTGCCAGGTGAAGATAAGCTCCTCATACAGACTTCAGTATTCATTAATATGCTATGTGAAATATTACTGTGTTAAAAATATGGCGCTTGTCTTTTGACTACTTTGTTTTATACGAGCACGTATATTTATTGTTGGATTGTATGTTCAGGCGAGACACGAAAATGAGTAATCGATAATGGGATGCAGAACATTGATACTGTTATTTTTCTATTATTATTATCTTCAATAAAATCCTTTATGGTCTTTGCCCACTTCTTGTCAATCACTGCCTTGGAGCTTCCTCACACCCATCTCCATTGCCTGCGGTATCTAGCATTTAGTAGCATACAATACACATCCACAGAGAGAGAGCGAGAGAATTGTTAAAGCCATTTACAGGTCACTGACGTGGTTTTACAACAACATTGACTAAGACAATAATTGAGAAAGACATTTTGGGTGCCCTCAAAAAATGTAAAAGCATAAAAGTTTCTTAAATACTACGACTAATGTGAATTATAATTAGGTCTTGTTATAGTTGACTTTTTCAAAGAATTTAAATATTAATTATTTAAAATATTTACATAGTCTGTTTGAGCACAAACGCAAAGAGAATAAAAGCGAAAACGATATAAGTTGCGACTATAATTTTCCGAAAACAAATTATTATTTATAATTAGTTACAAGTTTTTATGAAAACTTATTAACTTAATGTCAAGAAAATTATTGAAGAATACGCAATGGCACTATCCCCCACCCAGTAGAGTACTAAAAACTCTTTAAGCTAAAAGCTATGCATACATTATCTCTTGGCACATTGGCGTAGGTTAACCGAGTCTCGTTCTCTTTTATCTAATGCCTTTTCATTCAAGTGTTATAATTAGTTACTGTAAGAGACAATGGTATTCAGGTTTTGCTTAGGAATTTGTTGTCGTTCATATACAAATATTTTATTTATTTATATTCCATACACATTACAGCAATAGGAGAATGTAACCCAAGTAAAATATTTGAATACATTTAAACAGGCTTTGCTAATAATAGCAAGCAATAACCCCCTTACTCATAAACACCTCTTAAATTTTAGTCAATTGATTAGCTTGACTTCTTACGGTTATGTTTGGTATAAGGTTGGTTTTCCTAATAAAAATCCCGCTAAACAGTGATTTCATTTAAAAGGGGTTTATGAGTAAGGGGGTTGATGTTTTGAGTAACAGTAGGTAGGTGTTATATTAAATAAGTAAATGAATTACAATAAATGAAAAAGAAAACTACATCAAATCAGATTTTTCCAGTAAAGCTCCTATTCCTGGGTCGTCGTAACATAACGTTGGCTAGCGCGAATAAAATTTAACGACAAGTCTGTTTATGTTATCAACGCAGCATAGAAAGCATTGCTTATAAAAGGTTTATGAAAGCTACAAATAGCGTTACAGAAATGTCCTTGAAACCTTTATGCAGTAACGAATTACCCATCGATTTAAAATAAAAACTTATCTAGACGAAATAAAGGGAATTGTTGTCCTAACCAATTTCTTTATTCACCAGAGAAAAGAGATTGAATCATAATTTTCGATTGCTTAAAACTGATCTAATAATCGCGCTAGCCAGACAGATTGGTTCGTTTTGGGGTGGTTTCAGAACTGTAGTCATGTGCTGTCTCTCTTTTCTATAACGAGGGACCGCTTTTATAAGCAGTTCACTCGCTTTGGCCTTACTGCTGATTCTGTTGCCAACTGAACTCACACGTTTTCTCTCGCACCCTTAAAGTAGTTCAAATTCCATACATTAATTTTGGCGGCAACCACGTGACGTTAATGGGTAGTGTTATTTTGAGTTTTCATATCCCTCACTACAACTAGTAATTTAATTTTACTTAGCGTTAAAGATAAAAATTATAAAATCCAAACAAACTGCTTATATAAAAATAAGTACAAAACTACTCGTTCAGCCTGATAATAATAATATGTTAATTTGAGAATGTTTTGGTTGTATAATATAAATGGAGTGCAATATTCGAGAGTGGGTGCGGGCGTGTTGGCCTCGAACAAACATTTTACCCGTTACGTACGTTATGAAGTCATAATTAACTGTACCCTTATTATGCGTTATATTGTCAGTGGACGGGAACATTTTGAAATCAACGAGTTTATTTTGTATTAAGGGGGATAGTTTGTAGTATAATTTTATATTAATTTACATGTGCAAGCAAACCTATTGCAGCGTCGGTAAAGAGATAACATAATTAACTGCTATTCAAAATGTTTGGAAAATATGTAAAATATTTAAACATGAATTGCATAAAACAATAAATGTGGTCGCAATGTGAGGCAAAGTTTCGTTTTAATTAAGTGAACAACTACAGTGTACTTGTTTCATTAGTTATTTAATGCCCCTGCACTGAGTGTTACCTTCACATTATTAGACTTATATGTTGTCTCAATAGATAGATATTGTGTGACACCCATAGTAAAGTAAGGGTGTCACACAATATCTAGGGAAGTTTTGTTGAAATTATCCCTTCGATAACCCCGTATAAATACTTATGGCCAGTGTGTTATAAATAGGCAAAATTTTCCTTCGTTACTAGGGGAGGCCTATCCCTGCAGTAAGACTAAAATGAGCTCTCGAGAGATAAAGCTATAAAAAAATCACCTGTGCAAAATCTCATATCTCAATGGAAATGTTTCAGACGATAAGCTCTTTATCAATCAAGGCAGTATAAAGAGAAATTTATATGAGGTTTAAGTGTAATCCCTTTGAGTACAATCAGTGTAGTGTGAGCCACCTCAGCTAGAGTCTCAGTGGAGTAACAAAGTTAGTCTTACGAATGACTGACTGCTCTGTGGTGATGCCCAAATCAAATCAATAGTTGGTTTTAGAATGTCTTTGTGGATTGTCTAGATAAAAAGTCACAGGAAAGGATAAAAAATATTATTTTAGCAATTTTTCCTTTTGGTAGACAAGATGTTATTATTATGCCTTATTAATGTAGCAGTTTTTTAGAACTTAGATGATCTCCAACTCGGCCTTGGCAAGAGGTGTGTCGGACTCCCTAAGGATAGACTAAAACCGACGATGTTTTACTTATATTCTTAGGTGTAACGAGGGTCGATTACATTACTTGACTGCCACCCTTACAGGAAAGGTCAATGACTTTCTCCTAAATACATTCGTCACCAGGTGTACAAAATTCAATTCAAAACACAAAATCCGATATGAAATATAACGTTGAAAAAACAGAATTAATTTAAACGTGGTGTAATGGCAGCAGGTCACGGGAACGGCATATGACTCATAAATTTCCATTTAATTTCAGAGAAAACATAGCGTGGAGTATCAACGTTATTGTAGGTTAAGAACTTTTTAACCCTTCTTTCGTTATAATAATACCTTATTACAAAACCGTTATAATTTAAACTGTTTAGTTTAATATTATTTAAAATTTTGTTGAAATATAAAATTCTTCACATATTCACACAAGGACGGTTGGTCAAGTAGAGATTTGCATCTTATTTTGAATTTATTGTAAAATAAATTAAAACAAAATAGTTGAACGACCAAGAATTATACTTTTCTTTACTACAGTGTACAGAAAATTACTTATTTTATTGTTTATCTATGCGATTGACAAAAGATCCGTGCTAATACCGTATAACATTTATCATAAATCGGTTTACAGTGCAGTTTTCTTTTGTGACCAATAAAAATATAACATAAAATACTTCAAAGCGATGAAATCTGCTACAAAACTAAAATACGGAGCTGCACTTTACGATATGAATAAATAGTTCGTAAGAGAATATTAAATTCATAGGTAATGGAAAACTGTAGTACGGTAAGCCGATTTAGTTTGTAGCAGTGGTTAGATACCTATATTTTATCAAAGATACGCGTATTGTTGCGGTAACACTCTTATATATCTGTACTATTACGCTTAAGTTTTTTTATTGACAACTTTCACAGAGTCGCAGGGAGTTTTGCTGACATTCGTTCACGTACACAAAGGATATCTAAGTTTAAGACTAA
This sequence comes from Schrankia costaestrigalis, assembly GCA_905475405.1. Taxonomy (NCBI): domain Eukaryota; kingdom Metazoa; phylum Arthropoda; class Insecta; order Lepidoptera; family Erebidae; genus Schrankia; species Schrankia costaestrigalis. The sequence goes on from FR997827.1 coordinate 2,789,439, forward strand.
TGGATTATGCGTTTCAAATAAGAATGAACGTGTCAATGACCACTAACTGACAAACTTCGATTAAAAAGTAAGGCCTTACGAATTTGTTTGGATGACGTCATAATATGGCGCAGGTCATGCACATTCCGATTTGAAACGCATAGTACATAATATAACTTAGCAGCATGGGTTTTGCAAGTGGTAAACTCCGCTTATAGCATCAACAACCTGAAGAACTCCCAAAGCCGCTGTCTAGATAGATAGAGATAAGATTTACAACCTTGTAATTTAAGTAGCTAACCTTTCACCTAAACATATTAGTTACAGGTAGATTAATCATAGAACTTAGAGGTGGATTAGGCATGTACTACGGGAGTACCGACTAAGAGACCTACCTACTGGTCTTACGGCAACAGAAGATATTTGCAGCGACATAATCTTTGTGCAATATTTTATAAGAGCTTTTGATTTTAAAATAGCCTTAGAAATTCAGCGTCATGTAAAAAGTTAGAGAGATAGTAGCTATGTGAGGTTTGTTCAATTATGCAAGAGTTCTCAGCAAGACGCCGGGACCTGAGTACATATGCTCAGTTTGCACTTCACTTATGAATAAATGCACCGTTCCTGTGATACCCCGCACTCTTGTGGAACTCTACATATACCTCGACAATTGTCACATAGAGAGATTTTATATTATTAAAGAACGGGAATTCGTCCTGACTGACGTCGTACTTAATAAACATCATGCATGGTCATTACATTTTCAAACATAATAGGATAATTTGTAATAGGATTCAAGAGTCTAACTAATATTTTTAACTATGTTGTACAATGAATTTATTATCATTATGATATTAGCCTAAAAGACGCTGCTGCTGTCGCTCTTCCAAACTTATTCACTGTGCGTGATCCTCTACGGTAATTAACCAATCTGGAGCTGTTATTGTCTGCATTAAAACAAATCGTCCGATATGAACACATTTTATGTCAAACATAAAATCGTTTAAGTTGAGATTTAAAATGATACAGAAAATAACACTGTTCAAAGCAATATTGCAAACAAAGTGTAATGAATAACTAAGTTGTTAATAAAGTTAAGAAGTACACAAGTATACGAGGCCACATAACAACAGCTATTTGTATCTAAACAAATTGACATTTAGTAAAATGGGTCGTCGTCCCATCTAACTTGTTTTTAAAGCCGGGTAAGCCAAGGAAATCTTAATTCTCTTTCAAGGATCTCGACCCTCTACTAGCTATCTAATGAATGTTACACTAATAAATTTTCTACACGATATAAAAACAGCAACGACAACGTTAATGGTTCCAATGCCTGTTATTTTTAAAGGTTTCCAAGTAAATTCAACCAATCATGAACATAACAGGCCTATAATAATTGAAATTAAAGGCAGCAACTTTTTTGTCAAGTAATACAACTAATTTCTATTCCAACCTATTTCGCGTAGTGACCTGCCGGTTTTCTTACTACAAAATTTGACTTTTTTGGATGATAGATAATTAAGCAAAATCATTTATACAGATCGCTAAGCAATTATCCAGCGTAGGATTAAAAAAACCGGTCAGGTGCGAGTCTGACTCGCGCACCGAGGGTTCCGTACAAACCTATTTATTTTCCCGCCAAATTGTGATAACGTCAGGATTCAGCTGTTTAAATACTATTTTTCCCGCCAAAATTCAATGACAGCACGACTAAGCTGTCAATAAATATTTTTCCGCCAAAATACTATGACGTCAAAACTGATCTGTCAAAAATTATGTGACGTCACGACTCATCTGTCAAAAATTCAATGACGTCACGACTTAGCTGTTAAAATATATTTTCTCGCCAAAATTCTGTGACGTCACGACTCATCTGTCAAAAATTCTATGACGTCACGCCTATCTGTCAAAATTGACAGCTGTCAAAAGTGACAGCTGTCAAAGTGACAGAGGTCTAAAATATTTTCCCGCCAAAATAATATGACGTCACAAATCATCTGTCAAAAATTCTGTGACGTCACGACTCATCTGTCAAAAATTCTGTGACGTCACGACTCATCTGTCAAAAATTCAACAAAGTCACGGCTCAACTGTCAAAAAATATTTTCCCGCCAAAATTCTGTGATGTCACGACTCATCTGTCAAAATTCTATGACGTCACGGGTCACGTGACCAAAATTCTATGACGTCACAGGTCACGTGACTCAGCTTTCCCGCCAAAATTCAATGAAATCAAAATATAATGTGATTGAAGTAAAAATTTAAGGTTTTTGGAATTTTTCCATTACATGTACAATAAGACCTTGCTTCATGCCAAAGGACAATGAGCAGAAGTGGTCCAAATTTCCACCACTATTGGGGGCTATGTAAGCTTAAAGTCGACTAAATACCATACAATTTTGATTACTAGGTGACAAAAATATATTCACTCAGAAAAAAGTTATGACTGTTTTAAAAATACGTATTTTTAGTTATTTAACCGTTAATATTTTCGCACATAGCCACATTTCAAGCAGTAAAAACATGGTAGATGGATTCCCCCTGTTCTGTAATGCGCTCAAATCTGCAAAGTATACAATGATAACCTTAGCGCATCTACTCATATAAAAATGTAATCGGGACGGTTCGCAATCGTGCTAAAAGTATTTTTCGCACGTGCAAGACAAAACTACACGTATGTAATGATCCATAATCGAAAAACCATTTCGAATTACTACTGTTCTTGTCTTTCTGGAATGCGAACTGTGGGGTGCTGTGCCCATGTCATGGTAATTATTTGTTATTTTGGATGGGCGAGGCACCAACCCACAATTCTATTTCCAGCTGCGAATTTGGACAATGTTATTGTGGGTGAAGACATGAGATGTATTCTTATAAGGACAGACTCCACACTGTGAGACAGGAATAAATAAAACTTGTGTGATATTTTTGTGTTTACATTCTTCCCAGTATTACAAATATTTTAAAATAAACATAAGCATTGTAAAGATAGCTATAAGTCCTTTCATTTGATTTGATACCCCACATGATAGGTTTTGATTTTTTTGACGTAGCGAGGTACCTACCGCGACCGCCACATTGTTTAAATTTTGGCTCTTAGAGCTTATATCAACCAGAATACCGTATGAATTACAAAAAAATGTCATACACCTAAATCAATCGAGTAGTTTAAAAGATATAGTGAAATAATTAAGCGTAAAAAGGTTTTTAAATTGCAAGTTCTAATGGGGTCATAACTTTTTACTGAGTAAATATTTTGGGTTGCGGTCTTCTGATAATGATTCAGAACGCAGTATTCCATCATATGTCATAGTTCTTATTGATGGTGGAAATTTGGACCAAGCTCCATATATTTTTGCCCATTCTCCTTTCAAGTTTGTAGGTAGACTGGAAGTACCCTGTAGGTTTTTGCCTTTACCCCTCTAAATTTGCGACAAAAACGGCTATATCTCTTGATTGCGTTGGATTAGCAGTTTGATTTTTTTACGGCACTAAGAGGCAACAAGCCTTAGTATTTGGTGAAAATTTCAACTTGATACCTCCACGCGTTCCTGAGATAAATGGTCTTGACAGACAGACGGACAGACGGACAACAAAGTGATATCCTATAAGGGTTCCGTTTTTTCAAAACTGGTACGGAACCCTAAAAAATGACACCATGTATGGCAGTCATGTCACAAAGGCAGTAAGTATCACAGGACATAATATGTATTAAGAGCCTAGACAATAATAGTCTTTTTCAAAACTTTTTCTAAATGTTTAATTTATCAAGATTTTTTATTACCAAAATATGTGTAATGATTTCATCATACGTTTAAAATGTTTGAAGATTAAAATGCAAATAACTAAAAAGGTTTTCTTTTAATAAAAAATTGAGGGTAAACAGCTTGTGGTTCACAAGTTTGACGTTAATGGAGGGGACGCGCCGTAAGGCAAATGACACAAAATATTCTAATTTTAAACAGCTATCCGAAAATAACGTTTCTTTTTAAATACATTTCGAAAATGGACGTGGGTTTGACGCAAATGAGAAACTGGTCAAGTGCGAGTTTGCTTCACTAACTTTGTTTTTACTTTTTTCAGTCAAGTTTTTCTTTTTTGTTTTTGTAGAGATAAATAATGCGCCTTTTATGACATCTTGCATACAAAGAAGATAGGTTGGGATATCATGGTTTTCCTACTGGTCGTACAGCTTAGTATTACATAAGTACAATTTACCTAGTAAATAATATAAACAACTTGATGTTCGTCCTTAAGCGAGACCCAGACTATACAATTCAAATTAGTTATAGAACGTAATATCAATAGCCCCATGAATGACGTTAAAAGTTGTGTGAGAAAATGGACAGTGCGTTTTCTATTTCACTCGGTCGATAAACTATACGAGGGGAGTATCGAACGAAGCCGCTGCGTTCTCAAAGTTTCACACCCTATCAGGACGACATTGACGGTTATAGTTTTCATTTCGACAAAATAAAAAAGATTTATTAAGAAACTGATCACAAGAGATTTCTATGATAGGTATATTATAAACTGCCAAATAAAAATATCCTTTAAATAGAGGGTAAATAATAAACATAAGAAATATCAGTTTCTCAAAAACTTTCTTACCATTACTAAAATGTAAGACAAAAAATATCTATAAATATAAATAAAATAAAATAAATAAATAAATCTACTACTTAACAGTATAAATAGGGAAATGAATTTAGACTATTAGCGAAATTTAAAAACACATGCAAAAGTTAGACATTCTTTTAATTGCTTTTAAAATAAAACACTGATGCACAAGGAATACATACCAGGAAAAAGAAGGGAAACCTAGAACAGGGCAAGGTCAGTCGATTTTCCTTTTACTCATATTATGAAGAACCTACGTCATTACGTGGACGGCACACTTCGTCCCAAATATAGCACAAGTATAATCCAAACGTTGAAACAGAATTAATTCGTAAAACATTTCGTTCCTAATTTTGTCGAACAACACAAGTTCAGTATAAAACATTTTATGATTCAACGCTTTATATAACTATCTGTACGTCGAAGTAACACGTAACTAATTCGCTACCCAAACACATTTTATGTAATAAAAGTTACTGTTACGCGACTCTAGTATAATTAAATTACATTAATATTATCTTTAGGAGAGGCCTATGTCCAGCAGTGGACTGCAATAGGTTAGTTGATTGAATGAATATTATCTTTACGGAATAAAAAGAAGGAAAAATTGAAATTCAACCCTATACCAATCCGTCTGGACAGCGTGGTATTAGTAGGCCAAGTATCCCTCCGTCACGGAAGGAGGCCAGTCCCTGCAGTCGGACATTAATGGCATGTTATTATGAAGGATTTTCAAAATCGCTGATATATTTTTTTTAAATAAAATGTTTAGCTATCACGTATTTCTCGCCAGACCACTGTGTCGTATAAAAATAGATTGTTTTGGAGTTTGTTTGACAGATATTATTGACTGCACTCTGTACAGTCTGCTTTACTGTACCAAACTCCATAGTGGCCTTAAAAAAAACTTGAGTCCAAGTAACGTTAGAATGCGAAACTTGTGTGTATAATTTTACTGACGTATTAAAGTAGGTACCCCTGTCAGAATTACGAAGTTTGAAGTGATTCAAAGTTTTCCCAGCGTCGGTTTTGATCTTAGAGTGTAGTGCCGGCAAGTGAATGGTTATGTTTACTTTGTACAACCTTCGTGCAGGTATCTTAATTAAACTATGAGCTAACTAACTATTTAATATATTATACTTGTAACTTATATAAATATGAAGTGCTATCTTAGCAGAAATTGTATATCTTTGGTCTCTGTCTGGAAACGTTGGTATATACCACATATATATTCCTCGACCGATTTCGGCCACGGCGACCTCTTCATCTCCGTTCTAATCGTCATTGGTGTTCTCGTGTATGGCTAACATAGCCGATCTTATTAATGAAAGTTTGCGTACAAAGCGGGCATATAAGCACACCATTACAGTAATTATAACTGATGGCTCAAGTTGGACGTGCTTTCACTTATAAAGGTATACTACGTTTGCAGGAATTGTATACCTTTAGAGTCCAGTACCTGAAAATCGTGAAAATAGTAAAAATAATTTTCAACCTATGTAATAAATATAAAATATATTTCCTAGATAAAAAAAAATGCAGCAGGTGCTTGACATATCTGTTTTTTGTTAGTGATAAGGATTTATAAACAATAGACATAACAGAGATTATTTTCCTGAACAGGCTTACGTATCTTCACACAATCCAAATTCACACGACGCCAACTATTCCTAAATTTAACAGGGTTTATACTATAGGTACAGAATAACGAATAAACATACTTTTTTTGTAAAAATTTAAAGAAAACAACATACCAAGTAATAATATACATTCACGCATAGAAAGTTTTCTTTTGAGTAGGAGTTAAACTATGGAACTATGCGTAGCAGCCATACAATATATAGACTATAAACGATATAAGACGTCATATATAAAAAATATAAGACGTCATCAGCCCTATTAGTTTTAGACTAAAATGCTAGGTACGTGACAGATAATCGAAATAAAAATGAATAATAATTTATATAGCACTTTGACAATTTCGATCTCGTGCAATTGTAAGTTAACTGCGTGGAAGATCGTACAATATAATAAGAGATATTGCCATTGTACATTACTCCTATTACACGAACTTGAAGTCTTGAAAGCATTCTTGCAGTTAAATTGTACTGCGCTACCGTTTAGTTATGCTGGGATAGAGAAGGCACGATTTTGTACATGTCTTTCTAGATGGTATATTAATCATAGGTTCTTTCTTTCTTTATCCGAAGTCTAGGGATCACCCTTTCGAGGGCTTACCTTGAACTTCCGACACATGACAAATGGGAAGAACACCATGGGGTTCTATTCCATTTGTGGCCGACATGCCCATGACCCTGACAGCCTACAGCGTTATGAAGTCTGTTACAGATTTTCACAAGTTAACAAAAACTGTTTACTATTTTATACATTTTTACAGCTCGGTCACTATTCGTACTACTTTTAATATTCTCGTAATATCACCAAAAGGGATAAATACGTCTCCAAAAATGCCTATACCCGGTATAGAACAAAGTAAAAGCGATTAGTTCGCTTTACGAATCGAGAACACTTCAATTTTATAGATATTAGCAGATGTGCCTCCACATGGTCTATGTTATTAGATATACGAGAGATTTAATAAAGATAATGGAATGACGCGTTACTTCGCGCAAATTTATGGGCAACATTACAGCTGTACAATGTGTTTTAAGACGTGGAAGATCTTATCAAAGTATTTCACAATTTGTTTACTAAAATGATCATTAAACCAATATAAGTTTAAAATAATAGGAAAACATTATTCAACACGTAATTTTATAATTATTTTATTGCGATCAATATATACAATACTCACTTAGTAAAGCAAAATAAAACGTCATTACAAATAAATGCTCTTGTTTTCTTTGAATACTAAAGACAGATGTAAAAATACGATAGTCTACCTCTTCAGTCATCAGGTGGTTGCAACCACACTAGTCCTGAGGTATAAAAGAAATAAACAGTCATACTAATTTACTTCTAAGTAAAAAGTAAAAACTTATTTGTATCATAGAGACAAATTATTAAACTACAAGATTGATGTTGAACGTAATGAATGTTTCTAACACATTGTATTAACAAGAAACGTACATAAAACTTAGAATATACGTCCCAAGTGGGTAATAGTAACAAACAACGAACAACCCTACTTAGTGAGTAGTGGAAATTAATTTAAGAAAGTGATATGCTTTGCTAAAACACTGCATCACTATGAACCTTCTCAAGTGTGCCGGCTATTTACTAGATTAAGTTATATAGGTATAGTCTGTGTTAGAATATAATGTAGGTATAGCAGATGGGCATTTAGAACGAGTAGTCCGTATTAACAAGCAATACATAGGCATGTTATATTAAATATGTTGGCAAGGATTAATAAATAAATAAAATAAGTTAAGTAAAATATTCATTCAATATTCCATTTCATGACATAGGTGTCGTAGAAACTGACTGAGGAAAAGTTCGGCAATACTTATTATGTCCATATTAACACATAAAAGCATGACACAATATCCTATACAAGACCTGCCTAGCCAGGGTGGCATTAGTAGGCAAAGTTTCTCTTTGTTACTGGAGGATTCCCGCCCAATTAGCAAGCGAGAAAAAAATAAAAGTTGATCAAACTACTAGTGAAATAGTTATAGATGATTAATAGTTTTAATAAAATCGCGGGCGCTTATAAATTGCAGATGATCGAATAAAGCTATTTGGCAGTGAGAAGGCGTAACTTGGTACTTTAGTGCTCAGCTCGCGTCCGCAACCCCCTCGAGTTTTAAACTTTACAGAACGCTACGTTTTATATAAAGGGGATTAGAATCTTTTTACATTAGACGATACCACATTACAAGTGCATCGGGATAACTTTTCTTTGAAGAATAGAAAGTTATCGCTTTTTGACAGTTAAAATATTTTTCTAGGATCGAGTTGTGTGAAAATAAATTAATGTAATACAATAAGTATAATCTTCTGTACAATTGCGGATGACGTAGAGCTAGTAATACATTTATTTTGAATAAATTATTCACTTCACACTTTTTTTAGTTATATGCAACCAGCCTAATAAAACAAAGTTAGCAAGTTATGGAACAGGGCACGTTAAAGGAATAACAAAAAATCAAGTATTTTTTTTAACATAAAAACAATGTTTTTTCATTATTGCAACTCTACGAAGTTTTCATTGAAATGAATATAATTCTTAACATCGTTGTCGGTTGTCGCCACGGAAACGTTTCGTCGACATTAAAACATCTCTGAACAAGAGCACCGTGTAAGAGAACTGTTTTGTGTGACAAATTGTAAAAGGAACTTTCTTAACTTAAATTGAACCAGTAGATACTACGTTCGTTTGACAAGTTAATTGCAATGCAGGGATAAAAGTTATGCATTCGTCGCGAATATACTTTACTTTATATACAATGTTGTATGTAAATCAAGAAAGGCAAGTACATTGTAAGTTAACAACGTAGAGATACTATGAAGCAAATTAATTGGAAGATACGACTGCTAAATTGTTTTTCTTACAAAGCTGAGTTTTGTTCCTTGATTCAGTAAGCATTTAACATTACTCTTTTGATTGGTATAGCTTTCGTGAGCGTTTTTACATGTTAGTAAAAGTCACCGCAACTAATGATTTAATCCTTAGTGCAAGACACCTTTTTTCTCCCTAACATCTTGCACGTCTGTGTTTGTCGCTCCAAACATCCAGTAGAAGCCATTACTTCTAACTTCGAATGTTAATTAATAATCATTTATAGAACTTTTCTGACACCTCCAGGATAATGTAAGATTACAGCATGTATACAGTGACCACATTGACAAAAAATAAAGATCAACAAATATTTCAATTAAAAAAATATACAAATTATTACAAGCCATAACAGTTAAGTTGGTTCTGTTCTAAGTATAATTAAAGCTACAGATGTAGATAATAGTATAGCAGAGCGTTTTATCTGCGGTATTTCATAGCTCTTTATTACTAAAACACTGCGGTTATGCTAGCGTGCTGTAATAACTTCGTTTAATGCATTTGCGGTAATTTTTAGCAGTATTTACTACACGAGTCTGTTAACATTTTGAAAGATTTGTTGGGTTTGTATTGTTTTATTTACTCATTTTATCTTTCTTAATGTGTTTGAAGTTGAGCCTGGTCAGGTTCATTCAATCAATCAATTAATTAGCCTATCTCAGTCCACTGCTCTGACATAGACCTCCGTCTTTAGCATGAAGTTGATAGGAATAAGTATTTCGGGTATTCGTTCTCGTTTATTTATATATGGAACAGGAATATGATTGTATTGAAACAAATGCAAAGTGCAAAAAGAGCTAAGGATGGAGTGCAACAAATGGTAGTCATAAAATGGCCACGCGTGTATGCTGAATGTACACCGGTTAATCCCCGAATGGGATATGCAAGGACAAACCGTGTGAGAGGCTTTTCGCTCGAATGTCGAGGTACTTTTACTTGAGCTACCACAGAAATATGAAAAATTATCTCTAGCCCCTCGGTTGCCTAGATCCCCACGGATATAGAAGTAAAGGGGAACTGTATGCCAAAGCCCTCTCCCCACGGCTAAAAAAGGCTTCTTAAATCTTAAACTTATGCTACAACCACGGGATGACAAGAAGTGGCGTTTTTATGTGTATTTCTTTTATTTATTACGGCTAAAAAACTACTGTTACACCTACCTACTTCTACCGGTTAGAAACAGGTGCAGCCGGTCACATATGGTTAAGATTTATATTTGTGTGCTGTTTTTTTGCGACCATGAAATCAAACCTTTACCTAATAGCTAGGATCAACTGTAACATATGAATACAAAAATATTTCAATATGTTTTCTTATCTCACTAGAGTTATCTGTACCTGTAGTGGGACAGTTACAAGCTGATATTATGAAGGTAACAAACTATTTTGTGTTTTTAAAAGAAATAAAATAAGTTGTGTTCTTGATTTATGAGTTTTAAAGAAAGTTTGTAAAACGGAACATTAATATTCTTCGCCATGATTTTACTTAGTAGTTACATAAGTTAGGATACTTAGACAATGAAATTAAAGATTATCGATTTAGAAAACTCTTTTTAACTTAAGGCTGTTACAAAGTTTTCTTAAAGGGTTCTTACTAATATTTTTTAGAAATAGCCATAATACTATTTTTACGGGTCTTACTCGCGGTGTTACTAATTATCCTAGATAATAGTTATATAAATACCTAGGTTTTTCTCCGACGTTTCGGCCGACTTGCAAGGGCCGTGGTCGCGGAGGGACTGAAATAGCCAGTTTTGATATCTGTATGAGTATGAGTATACCTACTAAGTGCACAATGTTATCTAGGATCAACACTCTTAGATATTATGCCATTGATTCAAATGCACGAATGGGGTAATAATGGTTTTTACGTTTACATCGCATGCCATACAAAATTAAGTAATCTACAAACAGCTATTCCGAGACTTGACTCTAAATAACAAAATTAGTAGCTAATTTCAAATTCAATAAATAAAACACAAAAGCGTTATTAACTTATAAAATATTTATATTTGCGCCATCTTGCTCTCGACAATCAACAATTTAATAAAGGCCAAAAGGCTAAGAAACGTTTGTCACAAATCTAAAAAACAAACTAATTAAGATCATTAACAGTGACGTTTATAACATAAATTAGGTTAATAAAACTACATTAGAACGGTTAATATCAAGAGGGAAGCAAATATCCGGCACGTTCGTAGTAACGACTGTATTGTAGTATAATTAGTGTTTGTAAATATGTGGACTCTAGCTGTACGGAGTAATTAATTGTAGGGCATTCATTGTTTGAGACACACGAAAGGGCGATATTTAATACCGACTATCGAATAGTAGTTTCTTTTACTATATGTGTATTTGGCTAACTTTAAAAAACTCTACCTTTCGAGTAAGTACGGCACATAGGAGACTTCAAAATAATTTGAAAGATCAGGTTTTTTTTACAAATACGTTAAAATCAGCGCTCAGTTGTGGAAGGCCCATATTAAAGAATTAGGCTGCGTGAGAACCCTTTTACCATGCTTTTTGTCTTTCTTTATTTTTTATTGAAAAACCAACGTCATTAATGGTAGCCAAAATTTAAAAAAAAATATTTTGGGAATATGCGTTGATGATAACAGATTTCCAAGCGTGAGACGGATTTATATTCATCAACATATCAATACAAAAATATTTCAATAGGTATGTTTTCTTATCTCACTAAAGCTGTCTGTACCTGTAGTGGGACAGTTACAGGCTGATATTATGAAGGTAACTATTTTGTGTCTTTAAAAGAAATAAAATAAGTTGTGTTCGTGATTTATGAGTTTTAAAGAATATTTCAGTTGGTAAAACAGAACATTAATATTCTTCGCCATGATTTAACTTACTACATAAGTAAGGATACTTAGACAATGAAATTAAAGATTATCGATTTAGTAAAGTTATCCGTAATGTCTAGGAGAACAAGTCTTTTTAACTTAATGGTGTTACAAAGTGTTCTTAAAGGGTTCATACTAGGTATTATTTTTTCTAGAAATAGTCAGTTTTTATATCTGTATGAGTATAGTATGTATGTGCACGATGTTATCAAATATCAACACTCTTAGATATTTTGCCATTGATTCAAATGCACAAATAGCGTAATAATGGGTTTTACATTTGCATCGCATGCCATAATACAAAATTAAATAATCTACAAACAGCTATTCCGAGACTTTACTCTAAATAACAAAATTAGTAGCTAATTTCAAATTCAATAAATAAAACACAAAAGCGTTATTAACTTATAAAATATTTATATTTGCGCCATCTTGCTCTCGACAATCAACAATTTAATAAAGGCCAAAAGGCTAAGAAACGTTTGTCACAAATCTAAAAAACAAACTAATTAAGATCATTAACAGTGACGTTTATAACATAAATTAGGTTAATAAAACTACATTAGAACGGTTAATATCAAGAGGGAAGCAAATATCCGGCACGTTCGTAGTAACGACTGTATTGTAGTATAATTAGTGTTTGTAAATATGTGGACTCTAGCTGTACGGAGTAATTAATTGTAGGGCATTCATTGTTTGAGACACACGAAAGGGCGATATTTAATACCGACTATCGAATAGTAGTTTCTTTTACGATATGTGTATTTGGCTAACTTTAAAAAACACTACCTTTCGAGTAAGTACGGCACATAGGAGACTTCAAAATAATTTGAAAGATCAGGTTTTTTTTACAAATACGTTAAAATCAGCGCTCAGTTGTGGAAGGCCCATATTAAAGAATTAGGCTGCGTGAGAACCCTTTTACCATGCTTTTTGTCTTTCTTTATTTTTTATTGAAAAACCAACGTCATTAATGGTAACCAAAATTTAAAAAAAAATATTTTGGGAATATGCGTTGATGATAACAGATTTCCAAGCGTGAGACGGATTATATATTCCATACCCGTAACCCTCTATATTATAACATATTATCGTATGCCAGTATATTAAAAGATATAACACAATCCATTTAATTTTGCGTTATCTATCAATATCCCCTCGCATCCTATGCAGGGTCACGCGCGATCCTTTGTGGGATCAGAACGGAAAACTTAATAGGCTTCCGTACCTTCTCACTGCTTAGGAAACACATTTATACATGATTAGTTTTTACATGCTCGTTTTAGCTGTTGTTTTCTTATAAAATCTTTGTATACGTATAAAAGATATTCACTGCCGAACAAAGAACATCATTTTTAAGGTCGATAAAGCTAAAAAATATATATATATGTATAGGTATACGTTGACGCTATGAGAAGAGTAGCCGGTAATAGTTGGATGAGGTGGACTTATGTTCAGCAAAATCATTATGTACAAAAAACAAAAATTGTATAACGGAAATGTTACATCAACATTCCAATATTTTTTTTATTTTGACACCTGAAACTCTGCTTAGAAGCCATGTATTTCAACAACTTAGCAGTTGTCAGCCAGACAATCGGTAACGATCGTAAAAAATCACCAAATATTAACATTTGATACAAAAAACTGTATTTAATTACAACAAACGATGAAACATAATACAACATCTGTAAAGCTTGTATAAATCAGTGTCGCATAAACGTCAATTAAAAATGTTTTATTGTCTACCGACACAATGATAGGATAAAAATTAAAACTGATGGGATGGCTGATATGAAATAAAGCTTTGAAATAATACATGTAAATGACCGGTAGGATACCTTTACACTTGTTAATAAAAGGAGATATGAAACAGAAGGTATGGTGAGATTAAGAGCGACGACAGGTTGACCGTACTTAATACGTACTGTCGGCAAAGTTACTTAAAACATAAAAGGTTTTAATTGTTTTTGTTTAATGCGTATTCATTTACAATTAGATTGATTTAGTTTTTGATACCTCCATAAGAAAATATAGTAATTTTAGAAGTTTACGTCATCGCCGATTTTCCGTAGAGATTTCGTATTTCTTACCTTTTGCATTTCGATGTAAAGCTTTACATAAAGCCACATAGAGAGGGCATTGTCTGTTTTTTACCTATTATCAAAGGCTAACTTTTACAAGGTCAGACTGCCTTATTACAGTCGAAGAATAATAAAGCCCTTCGCCATATTATGAGGTTAATCTATAGATATTGGCAGATTGCCTAACCAGAGGGAATGGATTTCGATTTTCCCTTTTTTTGCACTGTTATTGTTCTTGATTTCGCTACTTAATCACAAGGGTATAACACTAATTATTAGTTTTCATTTTGAATTCGTAGTAATATAAAACACAAGAACGACGTCGGTGACGTGGCAAAAAGGAGTTCAGACACCGAACCTCACGCAAGACAATCCACATCAATAACAAACGTATGTCCTAAGCCTAGAAGGTTTTTGTGCTCGTTATATTGATGTTTGAAAACGTACTCGGGACATTGAGAAAGATCCTGGTGCACTTATGACTAACTATACTAGTCCAATTTATCCAAAAAGTAACAAAATATGTTAATTTTAGATGCATTTACATAAAAATAAGTCACATCTTACACTTAACACAACAAAGGTTGTAATGCAACCGTTTAAAAGCGTCATTACGAGTAACTACTTCCTCTAGTGGACTATTATGCTTAGGATAAGCTTAATGCACCTTAGCTTTCATTTTAAATATGAACAACGCTTTAGTAATAAAAGAGTTTACGAAACACTGTTGCAAGTCCATTTTTTTCAGGAAAGAGGTTTTATCAGAGATAGCCGAAACGACGATAAATTTTTTATTTACGATATCGACGATTCAGGATTTTTAATACCTTTTCCAGCAAATTTACCGCATGTTTTTAATTTAATTTATCATCAAGGTGTATTGGTGAAATAGTATATTTTCAAAATCTGGGTCATGTATAGAATTACAGGTCCTATTTCTGTTACAATTAAAGGTGTATTAGATAACACATTAACAACAGACTTAAAAAATATATCTATACCTGGGTACCGTACAAGATTCAGACCTGACAAAAATACCATAAGTTCGCGTAACAATTAGTAACTAATAGCTACTGTTCGACAATCTTTTTCCAACGTGCCATCTTAATAAAGGACATTTTCATGGCGTTATCTCCAAAACAGAACACAAAAAAGCATCTTTTAAAATATTTACAATACAAATTTAAGATGAATCTTTTAAAGAAACAATAAAAGTATACATAATTCCTTAACAAGTCGTATGTTATATAACAAAAACCAACAAAATTTGACCTGGACGCGTGGAATGCCTGCCACGCCGAACTAATTAAAAACATTTTATCGAACTTATGGCATGAAATTGGTTCTTGGAATTCATTTAGAGTCGTAACGTAAGGGTGATATAAAATCGATATTTACGAAGAAACAAACAGCATACTTAAACTACTAGAAATTATACATTATGCAGATAATATTATGGATTAAAGAATAGGTAATGGTTTCAAACTATGAAATCGAAATCAAGTATTAAATTTAAAACATTAGCGTTTCATTTTTATAACAATATTAACGAGTATTAACGCGTATAGATTTTAGGTAAACACGTTAATTATTTACCTTGAGCCGCTCGACGTTTCGGCCAGATTACACAAGCCATGGATACGAAATCAAGTAAACTCACTTACGGATAAAAGATATGTTAAAAATAAGACAAAAATAAACTTGCATGCCATTTACTGTTGTTTTGCCTGACGTTTCGGTAAAGGTTACACCGGCCGTGGTCCCAACTGACTCAATATCAATATTTAGAACAGTACAACGTGATAGTTTAAGCCATAGAAAGAAGCCACCCAGTAGAAAATTGTACAGGCGTTCCAACAACATGTCTAATGCATCCCCAGAATGCGATGCATCAACAGTTCAAGCAGCGATGACATTTATTATCGTCATGATGGAACATGAGCGCAGTTTGTGCAGTTAATGGTCTGGTATAACTGGCATTTCAGAATAATTTATAGTTTATGATGGTATGAATTGGTGGAACAATGCGCTTATAAGTGCATGAGAGCTGTTTATATTTACTGCTTCTGTTATGATTAGTGTAAAGAAAAATGTGAATTTGTAAAGTGCGCGATTCATGAGTCTTCTTGAGTCAAGAATTTCTAAAAAGAAGCATATTAGGTAAAGTAAAAAAAAAAAAAAAGTGGGCCTTGTGGAATTCCATCTCAGTCAGTTGTATTTAGATATTTATTACGACAAGGAACAAAAAAATATGCAATAATATTCATAGTATTTTAGTTACAGTGCATTTTTTGAATACGTTGGAATAAATTATTTCACAGTCACATATCACAAAGTATTTCTTGGCATATAAAATCAGTGTTACTACTCAAAAGACAGTACTTTTAGTTGGTTATTAACTGCAACGTACGCATGGCTGTGCATTATTTGTATACTCGTATTGCATTTACCCACTACTCAGCATTTACGAATTCAAATATTTTGCAAATTAATATGTAGTTACTTCTGAAGAACATCGCAATATGATACGAGTGAAAGGTAATTTCAGAATATGATAAATTCAATACCAGCGATGTTGCGAAGTCATCTACAATTTGAATATTTACGAGCAATAAATCCATTGTTTAGTGGCCTATCAAATCAATTTTTATTGTTCAAGATCTGAACAAAACATACACAATAGCTCAAAGCAGGGAGCGATATAGACCGCAATAAATTCTACCTATATTTCTTGGTCTACATTTGACAGTATTATTATGATCTTACTTATGTTGCCTACTTGAATAAGGCCACGGGTTTCCTCGACGCCAATGCTACAATCTCTTGTTACAATATGAAAAACTATGAATACAAATACATAATACTGAAATTGGGTTACTTCTACCATTATGTTTGGGCTAGACTATTTTTAAATGTGGTGCAACCACAATAGTTCGTTGAATATAATCAATATTCAAAATATAATAAATGCAGTCTAAATTTAGTACTTGCCACAAATTTAATTACAGGTCTTAAGCGATAAGCCGCTCCGGAGCTGTCCAATCATATTAAAGAAGCTGGTTTAACTTCAGCTTGAGTGACAGCGGTAATCTCTTCCACTACAGCGAACAACGGATTAAATTTCATTTTTTAAATCAGAAATATTTTAACATTGAATAAAATTTTGATTATTCAAGGATTACATCGCAGTTTGGCAGTGGACACAGCGCCAGCGTGTCAATGCAATACGGCATGAATGTTGATAGGAGAGGGCAATTTGTAATACGAGTAAAACCTCGTGCGAACGTATGAATCTACTCGTTTTACGAGACAGAACTAATCCTTAGTAGATCACATTTTATATGTACTAAGGTATTTCTTTTTAAAAATGTTTATTATTTACGTAAAAGAAATTGAAATATAGGTAACACCCTATTCGTAGAAAGAATGTTTCTTTAAATAAATATTCAGTTACTTATTCTTTTCTTTGAATTTTAAGATACAATTTGATGTGTATTCACAACTTAACAAATAAATAAAAACCAAAAGAACTTTTCGCATTTCTGTAAAGGAAACAATTCCCATTTTATAATGAATCAACCTTATTTCCCATAGCGATAGTAGATGTGATATACGTAAAGTTTTCTATTACTTGAGAACTTTCAAGGAAATAGGAAGTTCAATTGATTTACGCTTGAAGTTGAAAAAATATCTTAAAAATCTGAGGTACGATCAACAATAAAACCAAACTTTTGAGGTTTAATACTGTTTGAGGCAAAATCGCTTGAAAGTTTATTTTTAATAAGAAAACCCACTCGGGTTCAAAAGCCCCTAGTTGGCGAAACTTAAACAAACATGAATTTCGGAGACAAAGATTTGGATAAAGTCCATTCGAGAATAGTCAAATTCATTAATTATGTTATTGGTCTGTGCCAGAGCAACACTTGGCTGCGATTTGGTCTCACACAGATCTTCCACTTCAGACACTTCTAAATGCTGATTTAGAGGTGTCACTGATCTGCGAGAGATGATTGAAAATGTATGGAAAGCGTGTGATGTATATGAAAAAGTTAATTTTCAATATTTTACATTTACTTATTTTGCTGTCTGTACAATTTGCTTTTTGCTTCGCGATAGTTTCCTATTTATTTTTGGATAAAGTTTACAATGACATACAAAATTATGTGAGGTAAAACGTATAAGTTTTGTGAAGGGTTATACACCAAATCCCTTATTCGCCTTAGGGAAAGGCGGGTCGTAAAAGTCGACGGTCCCTACATAGGGTTGATGGTAACTGAGTAGTAGTTTTGCTAGCTATCACCCTCGGTATTGGAGATTTGGGAGAAAAACTCATCTACACAAATTGCGTGCGTATATCACAATGTTGGGCCTTTAAAATCCATGTTCCGTTGAGAAATTGATTTATTTTACCATTTTGTAACTTATATGAAGCAAGATAATATACGTAATACACTTCGTATCAGGTTTATTGATTAAAGAACTGTATTATCTTCTACATCTCATTTAATATTTATGAAACGTATATAGGTTGCAACATACGGCAAAAAGTACATGCTCCGTAGGTATATTGAAAATTAATTAACAACTATGAAAAAAGAAATAATCGAATTGAAAAGAAATAAAATTTGTTTTAAATAATTTCGTATTTTGTGTGTGTAATTTAAATGAAATAAACACTGAGATTTCAAAATACTTTAGTTTAGTATTGAGCTGTAAAGTTTAAGTCTCATAAAAAATTCTGCTGCACCACCTTGACAAAACAGCGGATGTAAAACAAAATGTTGCTATCAAAAAAAAATCATGAAACCAAGACTAATTTGCATCAAATTCTTCCTTGTTTTATGTTAGTTGGGTCCAGTAAGTATAAAATCTTGTGTGAGTTAGAGCCATATTCACGATGTAGTTGAGCATTGAGAGTAGTCTTGAGTTGCCAACTCAAACATGTAGCCAAGAAACGTTAGCATGAAGAAAAGCGTTATTAATATTTATTTGCTTGACGTCGTCGCTCGCTATTGCGTCTTTGTAAATGCAGCTTTCTATTTCATATTTTTTTATTGCATAAGATATAATAAAGTTGGTAATTATTAGTTATGATTCTATTGACAGCAAAGATGTCATTTTTTCTTGCAATTTGCAGGAATAAAGTATTGTTTAAGTATTTATTGACTTTAGTCTGAATATACATTTAAATTTTATGACTTCTAAGTTACGTCACATTTGCTTTGCAGTGTTTTATTATTAAAAAATATACTTGAGCTACTCATTTTTCGCCTAGCAGGCGGGCAATATTAAAGAAAGAAGACATTTTGCAACAAACTTATTACATAAGTGCCTTTGACGCGGTGAGTCATTAAAAAATGCAAAGAATGTGTATGTTTAATTGGCTATTTATTACGTCATTGTAATTTTCTACAGGACCTATGGTATCCTTGAACTATCTATTACTAACCGAATGAGAAGGCAACTATGGTTTAATATATGTATGATGTATTATCAGTCTGTTTTCCGCTATAAAATTGTGCTATACTTTGTCTCAAGTAAAAGGATGTATCGGAGAAGAGGCGAATTAGATTATTATTAAGACGCGCAAGATCGTTGCTGCCATGTAAGTGGATTTTGAAGTTGCTCGACGGAAACACGACAATTTTATGTATAGATAAACATCTTCAAGTGTGTGTATATTATGTATAATATAGTTCATTTATTGGATATATATTGGATACTAGATTACACAAGATACGAGTTGCCCCGCTTTATAAAAAAAATTGCCTGCATGTAACTAAACAAACGTTGTATCAAAGCAAAAACAACCACTAACATAATTTTGAAAGCCTCGTAAAAGCTTAAATGTATTCAAGCATAAATTAATCAAAATATATAGTCCACCTAAACTCCGTAACATTGGTTAAACAAAAACATAAGCTCTGATTCGTAAATGAACAGTGAAACGCAGTCTAAAACCACAAATCTCGTTGATCTCTGCCCATCGGAAACACCCTTTGTAATCCTACCTCCCTTCCTCACTCATTATTTATTATTTTTTATCTGACATCCGAGGCTGCCCTCGGCCGAATGCTACGAAAACGTCGCCATTACCGAAATACATAAAGATATTATGAAATATTAATGCTGTGTTAAAGGCAATTTTTGATAACTCTTCTGAGAATGCAATCTGCAGTTTATTTGGATTATAATATCCTTTCGTAATAGCCCATTAATGTCCCACTGCAAGGTTGTTGCTCCTTTAATGATGGGAAACTTAGCCTTCTAATACCGTGTTGGCCAGATGGATTGGTATACCTATGCTTTAATCTTAAGTTTTTCTTCTTATGTTTTCGTAGTTCATCTTGAAAGACCCATGGCTGTGCCAGGCGGGAACTTCTTTTTATACATTTTATAGACGTAATAAGGATCATATTTTCGTAAACTAATAATAATTAAATTGTCATGAATTTAATTCAATGAGTTCATTAATTTCTAAGTAAACAAAGTTTGTTTAAATACTTAGCGATCTCTTTACATACGAAATCAAAAAAGAGCCAGAATTAAAAATGCTTTAAAATTACTTAATAAGCGTAAAAAGGTGCTTTAATTTTGTAGAGAATTAATTTTGGTAAACAAGAAAATCTAAAAAATAATCAAAATTTATACAAAATCTTGCTAGAACAAACTCTATGTACGGGATAAGTCCCTTGATAGGAATTATGAAAAGGACAACATTACAAAAAAAACATTAAGTTAATATTTTTTCTTAAATTCAAGAAACTGAATAATACTATCAATCCACACTAAGACTTAGTATTTACAGTGGCTTAACTAAACGTATGCCGTGTGTGAACTTCAATCCGCCGTACATTCAGATCGTGTCTCACAAAACGCCGCAGGCAAGCTTAATTCACCAGTCTGTGGCGATAACTGATGCACTGTGAGCGTTTATCTGCAGTTTATTATGTTCCTGTGAAAGGACAATGGACTCTGTTGCGTGGTATTATTATGTATGTCTGTGTCGGGAATGCAACATAGTTATTTGTAATTATTTCATTGCATTCTAACAAGATTGAAGTATTGTTTGTAATATACAACCATTATAGATTTATATAATACTGTAATGTATGTATGCGAAATGTTTAATTCAAAATCTTCCTTTCTTTTGTACATACGAAAAATGTAAATGAATAATAAAAATATTTTCTTATAACAACCGTCTTTAAAACAAGATTAGCAGGAACTATAATAAATCTATCTATCACAGGACCGCACGAGGTGGCAATACTTGGAGGAGGTCTATGTCCAGCAGTGGATGTCGATTGGCTGATATGATGATGATGATAATAAATCTGAGTTAACACACAAAAAAATACAGCCGAATGGACAACCTTATCCCTTTTTCGAGGTTGTTAAAAAACTACAAGAATAGAAAAATGATTAATGAATTCATTGCGTTAACAAAATTACAGAGTCGACATGCATCATACATAACACGAGACACCCTACAACCAAGGAATTGAGCACAAAACAAGCGTAACGAACACCCATTTGATACAACACAAAGCAACTCATGGACCTCCCCTATAATACTGTGATAGCCTAAGACGCTACACATTGCTTTTTCTATAACAACATAGAAATTCCGTTAAGACTTCAGGCCATTCACGACTACGGTCTTAGCGGCGAGCGGGGCAGCAAGCGGAGCGGCGTAGGAACAAAATGCGTTTTCGCTATGAGCGGCCATTCGTAGCGTGGTTTTTCATTTTCAAACTTTTCATCTTAAGACGACGCTTTGAAAATTTTCGAGTTGAATTCGGCCGTGGCCAGAGGGGCGCGCCCCTCGGCGCGCGAATGAGACGGATATACTCGCTCACGCGCCGCCGCGCCGTGTGCGCCGTCGTCGTCCCGCCGGCCCTCAAGGACACGTTATCGCTCTGTGCCATAGTACAAATATATACAGTATTTCAATTTCATAGAAACGGACGAAACGTGAGTTTATACCTACAAGCTCACGATCGCGGAGGGAACAGTCGCTACTGTGCCGCAGTAACGAGCGGACTGTGTGTTATAATTTGAAACTAAAAATATTATTCATATGTCAATTTCAAACAAACATGGCTGATAAAAATACCTACCTTACTAAATGACTTAGGTATTTATTTAATACTATAATATAGTATTTTGTGTATATATTACGAAAACGGTTTGTTGTACTTAGGTCAATAATAATGAAAATTTAGCCCCCCTTTATGAAATCCCCCATGCGTGTCTTTCACTCTGATCTAGGTAAATTTAAGCAATGACATCGATGTCATTTTTTGATTGGATTGGTCACCCATCCATAAAGTGACCTCGATGCCTTTATTTTGACATTAAATAGATCTAATAGACCTGTTTAAAGTTTGGTTTTGGTTATCGATAAATTCAATTTCAAACAAACATGGCCAATATAATAAATAAGTACAGTACCCGGCCGTAAATATTACACATCGTCTTTTTCTCTGACGCTCTACGAAGCCGAAATTGACCGATTGTATTTTTCTACAGGTTACGAAACGGCCCGGTACTGTACCTACTTTACTGAATGACTTGTTAATAGTACCTTCTTAATATTATAATTTAGTATTTTATTTATATCACAAACATGGTGGATATAAATACAAACATATACATGTTTCTTTAAATTAAATGTATCAATCATAAAACAACACGTTTTTTACAGAACACTTCCTATTTATTTAAATATAAAATAGAAAAATGAAAAGTATTAATTTACAATTACAAAACTAAATGGAAACACAAAGTAGATCGCATGTATACTATTGTTTACGTACTGCGCACCCGTAGGCATTTATAATAAATATTCGGCCCAGTTAGACTACTGGTTATACTGTGACGTCAGTCCGCGGTAGGTAACAGAAAATTCTGTTACAGAAAAACCTACTATCTACATATGTCTATACAAGTAGCCCCCATTTTTTTTAAATTTACTCCCGCACAAGGTATTATGAAGGCACAAAGCACATCCAGATTCAGGACAATAATTTGGGGATCACAAAAATAGTTTGACCGCCTCGGGGTAGCGGTCGCAGTGCACGAGGTCGCGGGTTTGAATCTCACGCAAAATAATAGAACTTTAAAAAAAATACAATAGCCTCACTATGACATAGTGTATTGTATTGTCCTGTGTCGCGGGGTACAAACATTTACTTAGCTGACACAAAGAACACTCAGACTCAGGACAATAATTAGTGGATCGCACAAATAAAATTGTCTTACGTGAGATTTGAACTCTAGGTGATTTTCCACCAGAGGGGCGAGACGAGGCAAAAATTGAAATCTTTATGTAAAAATGAACCGTATTGCTTGGGAAATAGAGTATATATTAACTTTGTAACAAAAACACTCGCTTCTCGCGATAGGCCTATTGTTGTTTGTTGCTACGTTTTGTTTGTGTAAAAATGAACCGTATTATTTCTCGTATAGAGTTCAAAATACATTAACATGAAACACGCATGTCGCGATATCAATTTTTGGTTCTGGGCTGAGTCTGGACTTTCTTTGTGTACGTTTCTTTCATGTCTGTAAACGTTCCCGCGGTAGAGTGCATGAGAGTTCAAATCTCACTTATGACATTTTTTTTGTGTAATCCACAAATAACTGTTCTGAGTCTGGATGTTCTTTGTGCCTGCTAAATTGATGTTATGTTCGTTTATTTCATGTCTGTAAAAGTTCCCGCGAAAGTAAAAAGTATTATTTAGATCTTATTAGTAAGTACCTAAGGTAGGTACTTATTTTTTTGAGTTTCACTCAACTCCTAGGTATTGTCGCGGAGACTTTTACAAAAAACATCCGAACTTAGGACAGTAATTTGTGGATCGCTCAAACAACTTTGTTGGATTCGAGCCCGCAACCTCGTGCACGCAAGCCACTACCGCGACCGCGTCACACTGCCCGCGCCACTGAGGCCGTTTCAATTACGTGATCTTGACGAAAACGGTAATAAAACTTATTACACTTGAGCATATAGTCTAAAATCGCTTATAAACAAACGCTTGCATTATCAAAAGGGTCAACAGTAACTAGGTAGTTGAGTTAGGCGAACTTTACCTAAGTTTTGTAAATGACATAACTACGAAAATATTTTACCAAACAATGTTATAAAATAATACTATTATTTATTTAAAAAAGAGAACAAAGTATTAATAAAAACTTAGGTATAAATATTTTAAATCTAACCTATAATATTATATACCTACGATTAAAAAATACGCGATAATATTTAGTACGAACGTTGAGTCGACATGCACAGGTCCGACGTCGAAGAGGGCCATCGCCCGACTGATTCGTCGACCGTATTCATTCTGTATCGATCGTTAACTAATCGGTATAAGGTCTAAAATTACGATGCGCCCGCAACGATCCAGAGCGCTTTGATATTGCTAAAATCTTATTTTCTTAATTAAGGTTGTAAGGTTGTAGTTATGTAAATGATATTCTACAGTAAGACTAATATTGATGTTACGAATGTATTTGAGTAATTTCTAAGCATAATGATAGTGTACTTTCCGTGTTATATGTAAAAAGCTGTTTTTTTAGAGGTGTTTTCAAAATTAAATATGATCGAGCCAAAATCAAGCTATCGCGTTTTCGTAACTACAAAAGGCTAGTTAAAGGTATCAATTTACCTATATCAAAATTCTAGATTAATAGGTCTTTTCATATTTCTGTAGTAAGTGTGAGTAGTGAAAGATAGTGCATTTTGTCAATGAGTCCTCTTAACGCTCGCCGCTCCGCTCTTAGTTGCTGCTCACAGCGGCAAAGTCGAGAATGAGTCGTAAGACGGCACACATTGCTTTTTCTATTACAACACAGAAATTCCGTTAAGACTTGATAGCACGTTGAATACATGGGGGATATACGAGGGGTGGTGTGGGCGTCACAATGCCACCCTATAAAACCCAATGACGTGTTTCCTACAAACGTTTAATGAACAGAGTTTTTTTTAAATAAAAATGTTTCATATTCAAACGCTTGGCTTTTATTATAATGGATTTTAGATCAATATATGTATATTTCTTATAAATTGTATTGATTTGTTTAGGCTTTTGTCAATAGGTATAAGCCGAAAGGCGTTAACTTTACAATTTAAGTATTCCGTATCAGTCGTTTAATGTCCCACTGCAGAGACCTACTAGATGATATCACATTGGGCAGACGTTTTGTCACAGACTTGATTTTAAGATTTTTTTTTTAAATACGTTTTGTTAAGTCTCTTTTAGTTACTTTTAATGACAACCACGGGAAGAGAAGGAATATTGTCGTGTATTCTTAGTACTTCGACAGACGAACAATAAATAAAACATTTGTACCAAGACATTGTCTTAACAGTTATATTCGCATGAGGTCAAATACAGAATGTATGTTTCAATACTTAATCTACACGTTGCTGCTTCTCATTACATTTATTTGAATAATTTAATATTCTAGACGAACAAAGGTTACACTAGCTTGTTTGTTGTTAGATAAATCATTACGTATTTTAAGTAAATATTGTTGCAATACAGTTAAACATTAGAGACTATTGATAACCTATATTGTAACAAAATATGTAATATAAAACAAGAATTTGTGAAAATTGTCCAAAATGTATCTCATGTACGGAAACCGCTTATCGACCTTAACCCACGCTCAATATACTCGTATTTTTAGATATTAAATGTACACATACTTTTAAAATCATTATAAAAAGGTCCATATTCCAGTTTTTAAAATCACGATACATTAAGCAACGGCGCGGCGGAGGGAAGTTTCGCATACTTTTCCCTTGATGACCAGACGGTTTAAAGATAATAAACGAATATCGAACCTTAACCTGGCGAGATAGAACTCTACGGCTTTGGGTAAGTTTAGTATACTTCTTTTTTCTTTATCGTTTGGTTAGTGGCCAGCATGGTGTCGAGAAATATTCAAGCCACCCATAGAGAAAAGCCTCAAGCACAACAATCTGCGAAATATCCCTATGTCGACTTCCACGGTAACCACACGAAAAACACGACACTTGTTCCCAGTTCAGTTCTGTTTGCCAGGATCGTGATAAGTGGCGTTCTGTTGTCACCGCCTACCCCGGACGGGATAAGGCGTGAGTTTATGTATGTATGTATGTTGTTCCCAAAATATGTAGCTTTATATTTACCAATTCCGTTATTTTATATCCCTTAATTTGTAATTTAGGTGTGCTTACCTGTAACAAAAAACAGAATTTTAATTAATCAAAAATACATTACGTAGACATTTTAATGATGTAATTTTATTTTAGCACTGCCGCCATACTGTATCCTTGTAATTTGGGTTCAATTATAAAATGATATAGGAATACAATTTACGTTATTGGTATTTGTGTAGACACGAGGCAGTTATTACAGAGAATTATGTAACGATTCATTTTATGTATTCATGGGACTTAAGCAGAAGAGTGATGGCTTCCTCAAAATCAATTTAGTAATTAATACTGCTGCTTATATGGTAATAAGGACAGGTTCTTGATTGACGGAAGGAATTATGGCCTAGTAGGTAATACCGTGATGACCCAAAGTTACTAAACTAGAACTTTACTGCTGTTAGTAGTAATAATGTGGTACGGATACTTCTAGTTGTATTAACTGTATAGTTTTTTAGGGTTTGGTATCAAGTTAGGGAGTTAGAATAATGCATGTTTAAATTAAATGGTACTTAAGTACATTTTTTCAATGACAAATGTGTATCTTAATTATTAAGGTTTTTATAAAACCACATGCACTGCAGATTATAAGATTTCTTACGATGATTATTATAACACACATGTAATGTTATTACATTACACACGTGTACATATTAATATAATCATCGTAATGGGGTAGGGACGAATTTTAATAGAGTGCTAATGCTCCAAAAAATCGTTAATTGTAAAAAAAAATAGCATACAAAAGCTTAATCCAGTTAAAACAAGGTATTCACAGTCCATTATCCAGTGAGCTTCGTCACCACCACTAATAGAGCTCCAACGTTTGTGCGGATAAAGGCACAATCGAAATAGGTTGTAGTTGTGCCCCGCATTGTGCGAGTCAACGACCGAACTAACGATCGCTGTATTACACGCGGTTTTATACATACTGCCTTTATGAGCGTACAGCCAGCTCGATAGTAAACAGGCTTAATATTAAACCATGTAAATCTACTAACATATAAGCAAAAAAGTAATTTTAAACTTTACGCCGTAGGACTTATAGTAGTTGAAACCGATGTGGATTATGCCAAAGTCAGATTTACACTCCTTGTAAATCCGACTTTTTTTTGTTTGTTTTATATCAGATAGAAAAGAATATGAAAATAAGATACAATATAAAAGTAATTTGAAGGAGAAGAGAACTCTTAAATTGGAGCCTACATGGAAAACACCCCGAGTCTACTAGTCGTCCTGCTCAAGCAAACGTTAACGTTGTATTAATTATCTTTACCAGAAATTCTCCAGAGGCATAATTTCCCATACATTGCATGTTTTTCATTTAAGGCAAATTGACGGTATCGAACCTAAGGAAATTCTACTTTCTAGTTTAAACAGAAGCTATCAATACCAAGTACAACAAAATATCGAAACTAATATAAAACTCTTTCCATAAAGTACGGGAATAGTGATCGACAACAATAAGCTGGTCGCCAACACGTTGACGTGCATAGTCGCTATTAATCACGTGTCCGCGGTGAACTGACGCAATAATAAACTGCTGAAGCACCCTGCACCTAACAACTGCACAACACTTATGTTTACCACAATGTTTCTTTATAATGTAAATAAGATTTAGTAGATCTTGTTTGAACAAAAGCTATCTACAAAAATATATGGAAACTTATATAAAACTCTTTCCATAAAGTATAGGCGTAGTGATCGTCAACAATAAGTTGGTCGCCGACACGTCGTCTACGTTAATAGCCGCTATACATCACGTGACCGCGGTGAACTGAGGCAATAATAAACTGCTGTAGCAACCTGCACCTAATTATGTTCACCGCTATGTTTCTTTAACATTGTAAATAAGATTTTAGTGGATCTTGTATAAACAAAAGCTAGCAGTATAAAGTACATAAATATATCGAAACTTAAATAAAACTCTTTCCATAAAGTATGGGCAAAAATAAGTTGGTCGCCGACACGTCGTCAACGTTAATAGTCGCTATACATCACGTAACCGCGGTGAACTGACGCAATAATAAACTGCTGTAGCACCCTGCACCTAACTACTGCACAACACTTATGTTTACCACAATGTTTCTTTCATATTGTAAATAAGATTTAGTAGGTGTTATTTATTCTTTATGTTTAAAAGTGTTTTTTTTTTAAATAAAAGTTTTTAAGTATGTTTATACGTTATCTATATCTAATATTTGTAGTAACGACTATACTTAGTTTGCGTGATGTATTACATTGGCTCTTTAAGATGCATTACAGCATTGCAACGGTAGAGATAACCTCAGATTTGGTTACTTTGCTATAGGTAGTTATTGGCTGTTACGTAGTAGTCCTCAAGCTTTTTACTACATAATTCAAATGTTATTTGAAACTGACATAACACAGACAATCAATCGGTATATCTGTTAGATAAATTCTCTTGATCATAAATTATTTACTATTTACTTTATTTTATACAATTTTAAGGTAGTTTGAAATGAAGAAAAAACCGCAAGTATTGCCATTATAAAGGTTTTCCTAGGTAGTTATCTCAAGATATCAATCTAGACTTAAAGTTCTAACTGTCCTTCAAGTGTAATCCAGCTTACTAAGTTCAGAACTCAGGTAAGTACACAACTTACACCAAGTTCGCTTAGATGTTTATCTATAAACGTGCTTTTATAGTTTAGTGATCTTAGGTTGAGTAAACGAAAGAGTAATGGCGAAAATTATGGAGCAGTCTTTGTTTTCATTTTCCTATACCATTTTTTTTAGAAAGAAAGAAAAAAGAGAAAGAAAATAGTTTATTTTGTTGCACACACACAATACAATAAGTAATTCTAAACATAAATATTACAAAAAATGCACACAAAATAGAACCTAACTCAGCTGATCGCTGTAGCGTCATAGACACTACAACGCTGATATTCGGTTAGGCTCTTATATAGAAGGTATTCTAAGACATGCGGCTTTGTACATTTAGCTTGGTAAAATACATTTTTTAAGTCTATATGGCATTTTATAAGGAGTATTTATACATATTTTATTTATTGTTTTGTAGAGGCATGAAATTTAAACACATGCAGTAAAACGTAAGCACATTTTCTTTTACATTTAAGTTATATTACAAGATAACATAAAGTACACAGTTGTCTAAGAAAATGAATATTAAATTAAAGTGCGAATTTTATGATTAAAAATACAATTAGCAAAATTGACATATTTATGAAAATAATGTAACGACAAGCGATATTTATATTTCACTACGTTAGCCTAACACGTAAAAAACACAGCGTCCCAATGAAACCATTAACGGCCAATTTGTGTATAAAATTGCTCACATATTTAACGCAGGACACTCGTTTTAATTGCTCACAATGTTTTGACTGGCATTAGTATGCATTCAATTATATCCACCCCGGCTTTGCACGGGTCAAATGCTTACTCTACAATATTATGCATGTATAATTATACATATAAACCTTCCTATTGAATCACTCTATCAATTAAAAAAAACTGTTTGAAAATCCGTGGTGTAGTTCTAAAGATTTAAAACTCAGCTTGCGACCACGGCCAGTGGAGCCTGTGTCGAAACGTCAAGCCAAAATAAAAGAAATTAGCTTGCGCGTTTATATCCCGTATCATCACAACAGCCCATTAATGTCCCACTGCAGGGACGGGCCTCCTCCCATGACGGACTGATTCTTGGCCTACTAATACCACGCTGGCCAGACGGATTGGTTCTTTTTAATTCCTAAAGATAACATTCACGGATAGTCCCTTAGTCAGTTTTTACGACACCCATGGGATGAGATGGGGTGGTGACATATTGTATTCTTACTCCGTCACCACACGGATATATCCCGTATACATAAAATTTTAAGCATATATGAACAGGGACGGACAGCGACTTTGTTTTATACTATGTATTCATTACCTGATTGTACGACAATATCAACAGAATGAACAAAAAGTAATTCCTAGCCGTCCCTGTGCTGTCTCTGTTTCAAATGGGAATTCCCAACAGCTGAAGCAATATTTCCCCTGAACGTATTACGTGAGTCTAGTCGAAGCAATTTAAAAATGTAATGAATAACTTTTCTTTAGCTTTTGTTTCATAAATGGGTGGAAAGATCTATTAGAGTATTGGTATTAAACTTTTTAATTAATTTAAGAAAAAGTATGGTTTATTTAAAAAGTCTTAAGCAAAGAATAACTGTAAGTATTAAAAATATGAATAAGAATACCTGGTCTAACTAACAACATCATCTTAAAAATATTTTCTTTCTTTCTTTCTAAAATCCAAAATATTATATAATAATTACTTATTTATTGTTTGCCAACTGGGTCCGCTTCTTTGTGCCGGTTTTAATAAAAGGATTATCAATGCTATTTTCGCCGGACGTAAATTTTCAATATTTTCCCTTTTTTTTGGCAAGGTTCTCTTTTACAAACCTTGGTTTAAAAATGAAAGCACAAAATTTTTTTAAACGTGTATTCTAATCGAAAGAAGACATTTTATGTTAATAGATAATAAGTCTTGCACACCATATTCATATCGGTAAATCTACCTACTTGAAAATGATATTTTGTTTTATTACTTGCTACGAGTAAGTAAGAAAGAAGCAATAAATGTATTAATATAATTATAATACTGTTTGTATTATAATAACAGGCTACGCCTGCTGTATTTTAACTTAATTTAGTTTTTATGTTTCTCAGTAAGTGATTCTTTGTAAATTTTTATGAGAAATAAAGATCTTTAACCGTATATTCAATTCCTCCCCGACTAAAGAAAAAGTACTTCTACAACAGGCATAGGTAATAACGACAAAGGCAGAGTGAAATTTTACAGCGCCGTACAAATAGACAGAGTGCATCCTAAATTGCGCTTACATCACTCGTGTCGATAGCACTCAATCAATCAAAATTGTTTGCAAGTATATACGGGGGCGTACCTAATTGTTTCTAGCGGCCAATATTGAACAATCAGGGGAACAGGCTAGCGTAACTATATGTATTGGCAGGCTCGTGTTATTGGCCCAATGTTCGTGGTAAGTGATTGCTGTTCACGGGGCCGTGAATTCCAATTGAAAATGTTAATGTGGTGACACACTGAGAAAACAAAATGTCTCCACTTTTTCTCATACTGTTGATATTGTTTACCTAATAAGGGATTTCCTTAAAGTATTAGCAAAAGAAAACAAATCTAAATCAATCCAATCTTCCGCCTCGTAGTGTTGTTAAATGAATGAAAACAAACTATTCTGCTTTATGCTACAAGCATTAGTTTGCATATATTACTGTGTTTAGGTGGTGTTACAGTAGCTAGTGAAATGTAAGAGCTAGTGAACATAACATCTTGTGTCTCAGAGTAGACAAGTTCAAGCTACAGCTAGGCTACCCCATTAATGTGTTATTAAAAAAAATATATTAGTATCGCATGCTATATAATACACACCAACTATCCATAAAAAGACTAGGAACAGAATAGACAGAAAGCGTATGTGACTCAGAGATCTATTAATAAAAGCCGAGGAGAAATACCGGATTAAAACTTAAACAAAATTCATTTATCCTTTCTTTAAACCAGGTAACAAAGAAACCATATTAAGCAAGGAAAATTACGAATAATAAATTATATTATTGAATTGGAGATCATTTTAAATTTATTTTTTAATTACATTTGAACGATTCAGAGTCGTAATACCGACATTATAAAGAGTAATTACTTAATCAGGAAGCTACGATATAATAATTTTCATGAATACTGTTAATTACTTTTATAGGGCATCCATCATACTTGTATTCATTTCATACTGAAAGCTCTATTACGTACAATGACACTAAGATAAATTAATTTTGATAGACGTAATATATTCAGGTATTTTCTCGTTTTACAAAGGTGTAGTCTATTTGCATTTAAGTGAGCCGTGTCATTTATTAATAATTTGGTGAGTTCAAAGAGGTTTTGGATTTTGTTCCCTTTTTCCGTGGTGTCTACCACTGGTGACTTAAGTGTGTAGACATTATCGAACTGACTGTCTAGTTGTGACACCGAAGACTAGCACGAGTAAAGGAATTGAAATACTAAATTTTTCCTTGAGCACGAAAGGACTGGGCTTACAAGACAACGGTAAGCGACCAGAAAAGTTGCACATTTTAGAGAAAAGATGAGTAAAGAATTAGGGAGCTAATTACAAACCGTATGAATTTCAGCACAAAGTTCTTAATTTACATCCGCGTTAGCTTTTTACTACCCACAATCTAAACCACCTGAAATTCAAATAAATGATTGCAGAAAATCTTAACCATAATACGTAACTACAAAAAATTCAATTCTATCAAATAAAAAAATTGAAACAGAACATTATCGCATCAGGGGTGAGTGAGCTCAGCTATGAAGTATAACCTTGGACACACGCACACAAACACAAGTGACGTAATACAGACCTGGCTGTAATTGATTTATTATGTTACCCTTTGTATATGTATAAACACGAACAAAATTAAGCCCGTCGTCGCCATTGACGCAAAAGTTTTACGGGATGTGTCATGGCGTCTGTGGTTTCGATAAATATTTTTGTTAATGTGTATGTAGAATTGATTATAATGTGCTTAGATAAGGTTCTCTTAAATCTTTCTCTCTCCCCGGGGCGGAGGAACTCCGCGAGGATTCCCCCCGACAAAAAAGGCTCTTTTAAGTCTAAATCAATATTTACTCTCAGTAGTGTGACTGAGCAAGAATTCATGTAGTCTCACTTCTCAGTCGTGTTCTAAAGGCGACAAAGGAAAAGAAAGCGCATATTACTTATTAGTCCCGAGTTTTTTTAGGCGCCCAACAATTTCGTGTAAGAAAGTCTCTATTATCTATAAGGAGCAAGATAACGAGCAAACGGAGGTAGCAAGATAACGACTTTTCGGATTCATGATTCTCAAATATTTATTTATACAAAACGAGACATAAAGCCCTTATACCAATCCGCCTGGCCAGCTACCACACTTAAGAAGATAAACGTCCTTGAAGTGCGAGTTGCAAAAGCCGTTATAATAAAATACATATTAGGTTTAAGCTCATATTTATAACTCATCTTGATGTCACAAGAGCACCATAAAGACGTAAGCTGATAAAAACTGCTCCCTAGCTGTTTCACGGACACAGCAACGCTGAAGTTTTATTTCTTCTGTATAAAATAAAACTTCACTTAGCTGGGAACATTTCTAACTGTGCAGTTCTGTAAGACTTGGTGGAGAATACACTTTAATTTGAAAAACGTGTTCTCAATGTGTGGTAATAGTAGAACACAATCGCTTCTCGTGTCTTGAGTGTCAATACAGTCGACTTATTAAGAATCGAACAGTTCTATGTCGGTTTTTTTATTAATTTGATTTTCCACCCGAGTGCGGCCCCACTGGGAACGTGTTAACTATTCATATATGAAACTCATACAATGTTATAAAAAAAATTAAACTTAAAAAAAACCGGCCTGCATTCATGCTTTTCATCAGATTCATAACAGTCATATGTAGGGAATGCAAATCCGTTCGGTTTTAAAATCCGGATTTTTAAGAACGGATTTTTGGTCCGATCCGGATTATCCGGATTTTACGGATTTTTTAAAAAAATAAACAAATCCACTTACCTAAATCAGTTTCTAAATGTGATGTTTCTTATACTTGTGTAAATGGATTATAATGAAAACACTGGAAAATCAAAACATGTTAATATAATCGATTTTATTTTGATTTTGTTGTTTGTAATTATTCAATTTTAAATCAAAATAATTAGTACACATTAAAATAAAACTTTGGAGATCAAAAATAAGACTATCAAAACATCTCCTCAAATTAATAAAGATGATTACACACGGAAATAATCCGCATTATTAAAATATTCTGTGTATAACTCGTGAACTGCCAGCTGAGCATCGTTACTAAAACAATTAAAAGTTAAAATAAATAGAAATTCAGGTAGGTAAACATAAATAATTGACTCTTGAAAAATTAATAACATAACAAAAGTAACAAAATAATTTAACCTTTTTTTATTTAACTTAATTTTAAAAAGACTGTTATTTTATAAGACATAAAATCGATGGCGGTCAAGTTAATGCGGTCAACTACATTTCTGCAAATATCTTTGTTTTACGAAAATGAGCCTTATATAACCTAACCTAAAGTTCTGCATTATATTTATTTTAGTTAAAGTTATATTTTATTTATAAAAGAAATTAAAAAAAAAAATTACTTTGGAGCAGCCACAGATGATTGTAACCTAAATAAAGACAACAGTCACTTGTCTTGCTTTTGCGCGTAGCGTTTTGTTGTCTTTTAAATGAATTTATTTTGTTTAAAGTTCTTACTTACCTAAGTACCTACTTTACATAAATATAAATGTTATATGCAATGTAAATGAAGACATCTACAATATTTTTGTTGACAAATTTAATATTGTTTTGTTTTAGAACATCAATGGAATGTTTATGTCGCTTTTATAACATTAAATATCCATAAAAGAAAGTCTCAGAACTTATTACACAGTTTACATTATAATATTTTATATCGAAATGACCTCTTTTGTGGCGACTAATGACGTATGTACGATTATTAGGTAGATGCCTTCGTCCACTTAAGATATCTTTCTATGAATAAAAAGACATATACATATATCCTATTCTATAGAATGCAGTGACAGCCCCGCCGTCTAAATTGTATTTTAAAAGATTTGATTGGTTAGACGGCGGGGCTAGGTCGGTGGACAATGACAACTCACTGCATTCTAAACGCGAATAAAATATAGGTACATTATTTCAGTAAAATGACAACATAGGGATAAAACTCTTTATATAATAGGTATATAAAAAATGGTATTTTAATTCATTCTGCCAACTTTAATTGGTTCATAATTCTCAATTTTTTTTTTACTAAAAGTGCTCTCCTGTAAAGTTGCTATGTTGTAGATGTCTGTATTAACTCTGCTGCCATCAAAATGTGACCTCAAAAATAATAAATCATCTAAAGTTGTTTAACATGCTGCGAATTCGGTTACACATAATTCCTGCTGTAGAAAAAGCACGCTCTGTTTTAACGCTTGTAGGGGTAATGCATTGAAGATGCTTGTAAGCGGCCTCCTAATAACGTCCTGGTGAACTACTATCCTCGAATAACGCCATATCCACTCTAACATTACAATTTCTTATTATTCAGAAAATCCGCGGATTTAATTTTCGAATCCGGATTTACAATACAAGTAAAAATGAGCGGATATCCGGATTTTTCGGATTACGGATAGTCCGGATTGCATTCG
Source organism: Schrankia costaestrigalis (assembly GCA_905475405.1). Lineage (NCBI taxonomy): Eukaryota > Metazoa > Arthropoda > Insecta > Lepidoptera > Erebidae > Schrankia > Schrankia costaestrigalis. The sequence continues at coordinate 2,825,001 of FR997827.1, forward strand.
CTAGTCATATGGCTGTGTCACATAATAAAAATACACCCCTCACATATCTATAATAATCCCAATAAATTGCATCCCCATTCACCCCGTATTATTTGAACTAATTGTCGAATTGTCTACGGCACGCGTGATTCATCCCCTAGCAAATTTTATTATGTTTCGTTCGACATTTTGGGGCGAGGTTTGGGGAACTAGATGAGTTATCTCTTTAGTCTTATTCGACAGTTGAAATGTGAAATTGATCCGGGTTATCTCCGATGAATATTGTGAAATGATTTGCGTGTTCTGTGTTAGCTATTGAATGTTGTCGGTGTACTTTACTATATCCTATTATTGTCCCAATGCAAGTACAGGCGTCCACTAGTGATGGAAGAAAGCTTGGTCTAGTACTACTACGGTATGGTACCGCATATTAGTACAATTTTTTATAAAATGTTTTTTGTTTTGGGTTTGTAGACAATATATCCGATCTGGTCAGATATATTTATTTATTGAACAAAAGAAAAAATACTTTTAATAGGTAATAAATACCGTGCATTTATAGGCCGTACGTGGACCCGACAGTTAGCCAAAGCTTCTAAAGACTACGATTGCTAGGAAAACAACATAAATATACAGTTAGCTGACCTCTGAATATTCAATGGAACTATAAATACCAATATTTATATTTGTTTTATCCGAAAGCTACATAAACTTCCAGCTCCATTTTGTGTTTTAGTAAAAAAATTGCAATAACAGTATTTATTATAATTTTTCATTTAACAAAACTCATAAACTTATAAGCTCACGTATTTATAAAAAAACTATAAAAAACAAAAGTTGTTTCGTAGCAGTCTCTACGCTACAATTAACCTTCAATTACCGCTTGATATCATAAGAGTAACGTGACTAGTAACAGTTGGTAAAGTTTAAAAATAACTGTAAATAACGCCGCAGTAACCTGTCATCGGTCCGGCGCGCTCGTCAACGCTTCAACACTGCAGTCTACGTTTATTTCTTTTTTTTAACGAGATTTTATCACGTATAAAATCATATTTTATGTTCGGGTATAACATAATTATTGTAATATATTATAACTTTTAACTATTCATTGCATTAATAAGATAAAACGACAGAGTAACGCAGCATGTTATTTACCTTTATTTTGCTTGACGTTTCATATACTTATTAATCAAAGCTGTGTTAGATACACAGATATGTTAGAAATAACAGAAGGACAAAAACTAAAAACGATGAAGCATTTTTTGGCACTTTTATCTTTAAGTTATGTACTTTGGACATTACCAATAGAATACCGTTACCAATAGAATAATGTTAAAACGCTTCGAACGTTACAACTGCTATACAAAGAAAAACTAAGCGACGTAAGTAGACCTAGTAACAATATATTTACATATTCTTATCAATCTTACGAGCACACGTCACAGTTTGCCTGAATATTTAAATCTTTTTACGTAATTCCATACTTACATAACGCTTTTACGAACAAAAAGAAAACCTGACAAAGAGAATTAATAACTAACAATATTCATAACATATTTTCATTAACTTGTAATAGCAACAATTAATTCACACAGAAAAGTTAACTGGTGCTTAATTAAATAATAACTTAGGAAAATTTAAAACAAAAGTTTCAAATAAAAAAGAATAGTAAACACATACCAGTTTTATCAATTAGAGTTTCAGCTCACATTACAAATGATACGTCAATGTAGAAATCCGTTGCTTATCTAACAATCACAGATAACAATATCCAGTCACCACAATACTTGAACTACAACACTGTGTCAATATTTATTATCACTGTTGGTTATTCACAGGTATAATAACTATGTTAACGCAACGAAACGTCACTGCAGGTACGGGGTTAAGTCTACGCGCTACGCTAGTGCTACGGTCTACGCGCGTAGAGCAGCTACGGGCAGCGAGGATGACGCCAGCCGACGAACTGCGTCGGGTGGCGCGCCGATGTCTCGCGCATGCGCGGTACACTCTGCGTAGGGGATGGATTCGCATAGTCGTATCATTCTCGTTTTCCGATAGGTAAGTTATAATGTTCGAAAAACAGGAAAATATTATAAGGAAAAAAAAGTGAAACGACTTTTGTAAAGAAAACTGTGAGGAGATTGGTGCAATTTAATAGGACGTGTGTTTGACGTGTATCGATTTGGAGCGAATAACATATTTTATTTATCAATAGCGTTGGGGATGTTTTTACATTGAATAAAAATAATAAAAAACTCGTCTGTCATTTGCATTTTTATGTAAAAACTTTAAATAACTAGATAGAAATGGCAACAACTAGCTTGACTTAACCATAAATATTAATTAAATTAGGTCCAACTTCTTGAACTGAACTCAAATCACAACATCGTTTAATATTTGTTTTAGTTCATTAGTTTATGCATAACAACAAGAGTAATTTTGCAACGTCACTATAAAAAGGTTTTATTTTTTATTTTAAATCTTATTTATTTAAAATCTGTATGGCTATCATACATCATATAGATTAAATCGGCTTCTATAAAAAGGTTGGTTGTTGTAGAATTTAATACACTAATGACGTTAAAAAAGTTCTAGAACTTTGACAGAATATAGGGACTGCTGTATTCCGAATCAGCTGGGAAAATTGTGTGAAACTGAATTGTGAAAAGACTGAAACCAAAGAGGATCAGCTAGAAAATATACGAAAAAGACTGCCTTTATATTATCTGTAACATAATGATTAATTTAGCTTCTGTTATGCCCTTAGTGTAGCCAGGAGAAGACCTATCCAATTGACCTGGCCACACAGCGGTATCACCAGCCAAGAAGGCCTCTTGTAGGCATAAATAAATGTTGCCAAACTAATACATAAAAATATTCCAGTTAAGTTCAAGAAGCGAGCACCATCTTCAATTTAACAACAATGTTATTCTGAGTTTAAAATTGTGTCATAATGCATAGTTACGTGGCTCTTGGTACACGCTACATACATTTATCGTCCTTGCGCGGAATTTCATACGACAATTTAAACGTTTTTGGCTCAGGTAACAATGTGTCGCGAGTTTCTAAACTAGACGAATGTACGCCCATAAAAAACTTTGGGTAACGGTAAAAGCGATTTTGTTGTAAAAAATAAATAAAATGGAACAAGATTTGTACACAGTCGTTACGCCTGTGGCGGTGTAATCGATATTGCCGAATCTAGTTTTGTTAAAACGCTTCGAACGTTAAAAATGCTTTATGGTTACTGATATGATACTCACGTACGTACTACTATGGATTTTTGGGTTGTTACTGTTCTTTTCTTACGTGTAATTTATTGTTAGAAAATGTTTATACATTTCAAACAAGATGTAACACTTTTTTATCAAAGAAAGTATTATACGGAGAAATGAAGTAATAAAAACGGTAGTGTTTGTAACGGCTAGTTAATGTAACTGGCGCTGTAGCCGTATTAACATAGATAATTAAAGAAAACATACGTAATAAAATAGTACTCAATAAACATAGTGTCTATAAAATAAATTATTTCAAGTCAAAGAAACACGAATATAACAAATCTATTTTCGGTCTTATATTATACTTAGTTACTAACCTTTTTCTTGAGAACCTTCATGATGTTTGATTAGTTCTCGTAATTATCAGTAAGCCGGATTTCCCTTAAGCCCGATTTACACATCGACAAGTACAGTAGCGAGTTAAGTAGTAAGTTGTTGATTAAGTTGATTTGAATAGATCTCCATCCTATTTTTTGGCGATTTAAGTTGGCGAGACGCAAGAGATGGGGCGGGGCTACTTCGTACTTAACTTGCCAAAAAATAGGATGGAGATCTATTCAAATCAACTTAATCAACAACTTACTACTTAACTCGCTACTGTACTTGTCGATGTGTAAATCGGGCTTTAGACTAAAATGCCAATTAACTAATATTGGTACATTGGCAAACTAAATAAATATTTAGTTTCTTTAACAGTAATATATTCTAGCAGCAAATTAGATTGCGTGTTAACTGCTCCAGTTTTCCTTGACGAGGAGATTAGTGATCGATGTAGTACGGCTGTGGCACTTATTTATTTCAACCTAAATTCGTACAATAATTACTTTTATATGTAGAACAAGTAAATTAATAATATTTAACTATAGAAAGGTAAGTAAAATAACGTATTTTTCTATAAATGTATCGTCTCTCGTACTATTTATAAATACATACTATCCTTCTTGTGAAATGCAATCACTCGCAGTTATTCATAGAGCGGATTATTCAAGGCAACTTTTAAATAAATCAGAGCGTTGAGCAAGGATGACATTGAAGATCTTTTTTATAGAGCAGAATAATATGACAAATGTATTTCAAAGTATATTATTTTTATTATGAATCTTATATGTTATTGTTAGCCGACTCTAAAAACAAAGGAGTTTCTCAATTTGGTCGTATTTTTATTAAATGTGTGTTCTCTGTCATCTTGACCTTTATTTTTTGTTGTAACGGCTTTTTTTTCGAATTAGTTTCATTTCAAATTTTATTACAATTGATTACTAATCTTTGTTTAATCTTATAAGATTAAAATTCTATAAAAATGCCGAGGAAGGACAACAACTAAAGTCGATTCTTTTACAAACATCCAAATGTGTAGACTAGAGCCAGTAAATTTATTTCAATGTTGTATTCCCAGCTCTATACTTTATCTCCTTGACATTTCTAGGCCGTATTGCAGCTTTTAATTCTCAAATGTCCTTTGTGAATTTTTCCAGTTGTTCTTCCATTATAATGAACTGCACTAGTAGGTCGTGGCAGTCTTTTGAAATGTTTCATTTGGAAGGGGATAAAATGCGCTGTCTCGTTATGAGTCTGCACTACGAGTTAATGAATATTGCACTTTATTTAATTATATTTAAACTTTTGTACAAATTATCATCATGACAGTACTTACAGGACAATGACATTAATGTAGTACCAGTCTCAATGCAGGGACAGGTCTTCTCCAATGACAGATTTAAACTAATAATAATTACCTAATACCAAGCTACCTACAAGTTTTGGTAGTATTTGTACTTTTTTTAAACACCATTTTGTACATAATATATGTCTGGAAACAAATAAAACTATAAAAAAATAAGATTATGCTTGCGAGCTTTTCGTTAGTAGGCATATTTAGGACCCGCATGGAGTGTAGGCATACAGGTAAAATGTTCTTTATGTTTAAAAAAAAATAACAAATTATTTGTTGTCTTTGCGTTTTTTTTTGTGGTTTTAATTTAATCGGCACAATATCCCTTTTGCAATACATTTTGCGCACGAGCAAGTAGGTATTATATGAGAACGATGTAGAAGCGGATTTCGGTCGAATTGATTATGTCCCATATGCTCGTTATTTACTGATTTTATGCCTCAACTGATTTTGTTAGGGTAATAAGGACTTATCACACCGAATGCTTTTTACGATAAGGTCCAAATTGTACTCAGCCCGTTTCATGTATGAATAGTATTATCGTCTGTATAAATTTAAATAAGAACATTTTTTAAAAAAAGGCCTAGTGATAATAGGACCTTAATAAAAGAAGGCGTACCTACATAAATTTTAGGTATCTTTTTTCTTTTGTCTGCCGGGCTACATGTGACAAAACTCTCTCCAGCTTTCCCTGCTTGCGGAGATAATTATAAAAAACAATTTTGACGACTTTTATGAGATAATGGGCATGCCGTCTGTCAGTTTCCGTCTGTCGTCGTCATGAATAGGGAACTTTATTTTTGTCACTTTTTAAAATTTAATTGTTAATTTTACTTTGGGTGAAGGTAGGATGAGGATGATTTAACTGCTATACTTGTATGTTTAGATTTATACATTTTTCAACTGATCTGTTACTTGTAATAGAAAATATGCGGATTAAAATATTCTTAACACCATTTTTGAGGTGTATTGTTTAATGTAAAGATAACGTAAAATGTTTTTTTCATGAATTAGTGACGTATAAAGAACTCAGTGTGGTGGCGGAATAAGAATACAGTGCGTCACCACCCCATCTTATCCCATGGGTGTCGTAAAAACCGACTAAGGGACTATCCGTGAATATTAGCTTTACGTGATAAAAAAGAATGAAAACTTGAAACAAAACCCTGTACCAATCCGTCTGGCCAGGGTGTTATTAGTAGGCCAAGTATCCCTTCGTCACGGGAGGAGGTCCGTCTCTGCAGTGGGACATTAATGGGCTGTTATGATGATAAAGAACCTAGGGTGCTAATATTTAGTGGTATAATTATTCCAGAAGATTCACCGAGCACCTTTTTTATTTATGAATGTTTAAATTTTACAGTGGTTCCACTCGCAAAGCTTTTTACTGTTACCCTTCCTTACATTGTACAAGATAATGTTGTGAACTTTAGAAGAGACAAGTTTTGTGTTGTAACTTGTTACAAAGTAGCCGTCTTATGCTTCACTAATGTACCTTGAAATATATCCTTGGATGAAAGTACTACTTTGTAGAACACATTTTATGAAATAGTGTCTTCCAGTCTTTGAGAAATATTATGAACTTTGTACGCTAGGGCAGATGATAAAAGACAAAACCGTGACGTCACTGAAAACTTGATGAAATGCTAAGCAGGATGACGTCATAGAATACCACAGTACCTGGCTGTAAATAAACATTACATTTTCAAAAGTCGAATGTCAAACAAAATTAACGTTTGTATTTTTTTTCATAGCAGGTTTTAGGCGGCGAAATATAATTTAATTTATTCCAAGCCATTGATTTTCGGCAGTCGGAAGCCCTCATTGACGCAAGACAAATAATATAAAATTCAAAACATTTTCCGATTGAAAATATTTATAATTTTCTTTGCATGAAAAGGTTGCTTTTCGTATCCAATTCGTAAAGTAAAATTTAAATTAAAAACGAATCACCTGTCACACAATTTTCCAATCGCTTTTCTCCAATAAAAGTAAATCCAAGATCCCCCTTATAATGGATTTGACTTATTAGCTCTGGCTCTCACCTTACATAAACGTTTCATTAAAATTTTCGCTACAAATTGACATGAACTTTTATCGGTTTTTGCTAAAGTCAACGTAATAAAGAATCGAGTGAGCGAATAATCGATTCTATCGTCGCTATTGATACAATCATTCGAGTCACGAATACAGTTCTTGAAAGTTTGGGAACACGAAATTCCGTTTCACGTACCATAACGGTTTTTCAAACTTATTAAGGTTTGTAAGCTTTCTTAGAAGAGGGGAAAATCGTTGTAAAATGAAAATTTACTTAGTAGGTACGGGTGTAACTAGGTAACCGTTGTTATGTAAAGTAATACCTATTATATTTAAGTTAAGGTAAGTTCTACTTTTTCCTCAATACTTTTTCATCTGATGATGAATTTCCTCGTATTGGTTATTAATTCTAGTTGATTTTATGTTTTGCATTGATTTCAGAAGATATATCTGTTTTATTTTTTAAAGGTAGTTTATAATGTTAATAATTAAAAGTATAGTTTCCTCAACAAAGTATAACAAAATAAGAATCTACCTAAAATGCAAAAGTATTTTCAGTTTAAATAATAAAAACCTTTACAAATATATCAAAATAGAAGCAACCTCAGGTTAATGAATGACACTTTTTAAAATAACCGTGTCAAGCAACGGAATAAATGCATCTTCAAGCAATGCCTACAACAGACAGAAAATTTAATTGCGAACCTGTTTTTCGCTTGATTATTCGTAAAATTTTCTGAATATCCAAGAAGCGACAGAATGCGGACAAGCTGGAAATTAAACGTTATAAACGCAGCAATAACTTTAACTATTAAATGGTATTCATTCCGTGAATGGCATTAGAACGAGTTTTTCAAGCCGTTTTACAACTTTCATGGGTGTCTTATAACGTTACAGATTTATGAAAGATTTTTCTACAGACTTTATAAATGTAGGACGTACTTAACGCTTTTTCTTTTTGCTGGCATCATATCTTTGCCAAGCTTTAAGGATTTTATCTACGTATTTTTTAAGAGGTTATGAAATAAGATGAGAATAAAATCTAATAAAAACGTGCACTATGGACAAAAGCTCCTACTTTTGTTCTTTATGCCTACACCGAAACCTTTACCAGATAGTCGGTCTACCTCAAGAGGAATCTGCCAACCTGGCGTCTTCTGTTATGCAATCAATCTTGAATTTTTCTATCCTAACGGTCGTCGATTGCAGAATCGACACGCAGGTGTTACCATACGTATCCTGCCACTCAAACAATTAAATTAACGTAGGTATACAAATGAACAACCAACTTATTAGAAAGAGCAAGTCCTCGTATTTATTCATTCTTTCCGTAATCGAATCTAGGAGAAAAGCGAGCGTACAATAAACCTTTTCCAAGTGTGAGGATCGAGTGAACAAGTGAAGCGCTAAAAACTATTGGATTTAAAACCAGACTGGCGGGTTGTGGCGGTTGGGCGATGAAATTACACAGACTGCCAAGTAAAAGAGAATTGTATTGTACTGAATATAATAATAGGTAAAAGCCCCAAGTTCCATTTTGCCTTTTAAGCCATTGGAGCACTTGATTCGTATGCCACCCATATAATGTGAACTGTGTGAAATTTAGTTTTGTGTATTGACTCAGTCGCTTTAACTAAAGACAGGAAACTGCAAGTGGTAAATGATAAATTGATCGATTTGAAGTTCGGAAAAGAATTAAATATTTTTTTCTGGTTGATCCATTCGTCGTATAATTTTTAGTGAATGGAGGATAGTGATGGTGTTTAAACTGCTTCGGTGGCGCTGTTTAAGACGTGATGTTAGATGAGACTTTAGGGTTTCCTGACGACAAAATCAAACCAGATACCCACTAAACCCCAGTTGGTTCCGGTCCTTCTTGGAGTCCAATCCTTGGCCGAAGAATCACTAACCTCGGGTCTTTGTGTTTCATCATTAACGATAAGTTTAATGTATGAATTGTACCTACACTTAATTATCCTACACAACATTTTCTATTACTAAATGAATTGCTGGGATAAAATTGTGTTTTTAATTGTAAAAGCCTTTAACAACGTATTAAACGAGAGGGTATTAGCACGACAATCAGCTTGCCATTTAATTAAAAAACGAAGATGATAATGAAAAGGTACAATATTGAGAGTTTTATCGAGGGTTTATATGTGACGTAAATTAATAAAAGTATTTTTGAAACGAATTAATCTTCATACGAAATAATGTAGGTACATTACTGATGACAAAATAAAACCTTTCGCATATAAAATAAATTTAAATGTAAACTCTATTTAAATTCACAAATTTTAATGAAAATTGATTTATACTTTTATGTTGTGGCTGTAATTAAATTATATCATTAATAAACGCGGGTAATTCGATTGTTTATTCACTGAAAATGTCGGTGAGCTAATATTTTAATACAACTATTTACACAAAAAGCTCGTGGCTTTTCATGTATTAAAAACACGTTAGTTAATATATTAAGCAATTCTTCTAAATAACTATAAGTTAAACTAAATTATATTCAACGCCCAAAGCGTTGGTTCCGATGATGATTTACCTAATTGTTTCGAAGTTGTTTTTTTTAATAATAACTATCAGAAATAGCCTTTTAACACGAAGAAAAAGTACAGCCCGTATTGTTCTAATTATAAAAAAAAAAAATAATACTTAGCAAGTTCCGTTCTTAGTTATTAAGCAAAGATCAACAACAATTCGTAAACTAGCCCGAAATGCCAATACAGTGCGCCTGCATCTCTGGTATTTGTTCCACAATTTGTTATTCATAACTGACGTTTGTATTTCAACGATACCGACTAAACTTGGGAGAGCTATAAAGCTGTCTGTATACAAAAGATAAAAAGTAGAGGTTGATATTTCTGGTGAATAACTTTAATTGGCTTTGATATCTTAGTACTATGAATGCCCTACGATTATTTCTTTGTTCCCTTTAAGCTTATTAAAATAAAATTTCTGTAAATCTTTTCATTTTTGAGCTTTTATTATAAGCCTCTCACACTAAGGATCATTCACACATTGGTTTTCTTTTTTTTTGCATTGGACAAAAAATAATTTAATGGACTCAAAAATATATACAAAATATTTTCGTGTATGTGCAGCAATTCGTCAGACAGTTATCATACTTGACATTACCGTAAATTATTCCAGTAATATATCAGCAGACATTCGCCATCATCATCATCATATCAGCCTATAGACGCCCACTGCTGGACATAGGCCTCCTCCAAAAGTTTCCAGCCTGCGCGGTCCTGTGCCTCCCTCATCCATCGGCTTCCCGCCATCATACGGTCCGATAATTGTAGGTGATGCAACTCAACAAACACAAACTTAAGCAATTATAATCGATCTGTTTAAAAAACACAAATATAAACAAATAGACATCCCCCTTTCCCTTAACACCATCTATGCCACGTGCTCGTAACATAATATCAGTATAAACAAGTGAGTATAATCAATGTAGTAGGCGCCGCGCGTACAACGACACCGGTCTGCGGTGTCTAACAGATTACATCACTACTTAACCACTACATTTACATATTATACCAATGTGCATTACTTAGGACTCACGATTTAATTTACGTATATTTTGTTTGTATAGGCAATCAATGGTAAACAAAGGCTACAAAGTAGTAGAAGGCTTTTAATTAATAATTTATCTATACTTATTATAAAGAAGTAAAGTTTGTGTGTTTGTATGCTTGTGTGTTTGTGACGTTCTAGGGGGTAATCTCTGGATCAACTGAACCGATTTTAAAAATTCTTTCTGTGTTGAATAGTCCATTTATCGGGAAGTGTCAAAGGCTATATAGCATCACGCTATGACTAATAGGAATAATGATAGTAAGTAATAGTACATAGTAATGACATATTATTATGTTTAAAAAAGTGACGCGTTTTTTTCGCCGCCTAACGAAGTGGGCACGGGTCAGCTAGTTAATAATAATATAATTTATCTACATCTTCTTTCTTCTAAAATACATCTCTCTTCATCACTTTCGTCTTCTGAACACAGTTTTATAATGTGCAAGGTTGTAAGTGTAACGGATGTTTTAGAGTAAATAAACAATTGAACACAAATAAATTAAAAGGAAGAATTTTCTAGTTTGTATTGCTTGCATTCAATATTTCATTCGGAAGCTTTTTATACAGTAGCGCGATTGCGGACATAATAACGAATAAGCTTACAGTTAATAAGCTCCTCTAATACTACAAAAACATCTCTATACTAGAAAGTCTTATTGGTAGTAGTACGATTGCAATCGTGTAATAAAATCTCTAACTTAGTAGAGGAGGAACAAAGCTCGGCGCGTCTAGCCGTCGGCGTCTGGTTCATTCGTGATATTATCAAAGCAGCTCCTCGCCTCATTACCATACAGAAATAGCGATATCATGCTCGTGAACGATTCCTTTCGTTTTGATTCTAAAGTATCAGTGCATCGTTTACCTCTGAGCATTTAGAAAGCATTATTGTAATCGATGGATGTGAGGTTAACGACCTACTACTTGTCCCGATATTATTCAACGTTATTGGAATCATGTTTTATTTAAAAGCGAGATCATTTATTTTATAAATTCTTATTTAGTCCATCGAGTGTCATCTAAAAACAGCAATATACACGACTCAAATTGAAAATATATTAATTAATCCATGATTTTTTTTAGAAGAAATTGTTTATTCCTACACCACTTAAGTGCTGAAATCTGCGTAGACTTTTAAGGGCAGACTCTGACAGAGTTAACACGAATATCTACTCCAATGCAGTGCGTACATATAAACAACGAGCATTCATGGACGACGAAGTCTTTATAGTCTCGGACCTCGTTCTACTATTTTGCTATCAGCGAATAAAACTACTAGTACAAAAGAATTACAAAGTTACAACAAAACCTACCAGAGAATCATCATAACAGCCCATTATTGTCCCACTGCAGGGACGGGCCTCCTCCCGTGACGGAGGGATACTTGGCCTACTAGTACCACGCTGGCCAGACGGATTGGTATAGGGTTTAATTTCAAGTTTTCCTTCTTTCTATGTAGGTTAAGGTAATATTCACAGATTAGACCAGAGAATGATTTAAATAAATTGATTTTACACGTTAAAAGCTCTCGTAGATGATTCTACTCGATCGTAGCCTACTCTGATAAAGCCAATTCCAATGTTATAATCCTAAAGCAAACCGAATTTATTGTATAAGGTTTTTGGATCGAGCTACTTAATATATTTTACGTTTTTACACTAGCTTAAAATCAATATCTTAGAAAGCGCGTTTTTAAAATGCAACTTATTTCAAGTTGCCTATTCATCTACTACATTAATTATTGACAAACCCAATTTGACAGCCGCCCTCAAGTACCCTGAACCAATTAATCGTCATTACTCATTACGGTTGGTTGCTAGTGACGTCACGTAAGTCAAGCCCCCCACAGATGTAATTACACAATGTTCGCAGCCTAACCGACATACGACAGAGTACATTGATTCCGTCATAATTAAATAGGATTTTTACACTACAGACAGCACGCCCTTTGTGTAAAATGAAACTATCCGCTTGTTTGTTATGGAGTGCTTCTATTTCATGGCTGTTTTATATTTGTTTTCTGCAAGAAATAATTTGTGCTATGAAATTATGTAGACGTGGTGTAATACTGCAAGTACTTATTTATATAATAGTAGTAACTACTTGATCTGGGCTTGTAGACGATAATCGGAGAACAATCTGTCCAATTGGTCAAGAAGCATATTAAATAATAACATAATAAATTATTAAAATTATATTGCAACTGAACCAAATACATGGTAGATAAATTACCAACGATTTTATTACAAGCCCTTACAAAATGCTTTCTATGTTGCTTTCACCTCGGTGACCTTTTATACTTCCTCCAGGATTCTTCGAAAAATTTCTTTAAGAAAAGGAATACAGAAGCACAAGCCATGGAACAGAAAGGAAAAGAATGCCATGAATGGAACATTTACAAAACAAAAACAATAGTATTTCCGTAACAGATTGAAACACGTATGTTAATCTGTATTTGCATGAACGCACCAATAACTAACAATCAGTGCCTGAGACACGCGCAGATTAATCGTAGCCTATTCCCAACAGACTAATGAACTCCAGACCATATTCTGTTAGTTGAACGCTTTATTATCTACAAAGTAATGCTATGTAACGTCTGTTTTGTTCTTTTTGAATGGTTATGGATTAAGAATACAGTATGTCATCAGCTTTTTTTGTTGACTTACCCCCGGTTTCCGAATATCTGATCAAGTAAAAATCAACAAATCAAGTATCAAAACTCTTGTCAACTATCATTTCCAGGAACTAAAATTTGACACTTGACACTTGATTGGTTGATGTATACTTGATCAGTCATTCGGAAACCGGGGTTTAGTGTCGTACAAAGCGATCAAATGAAGTAAGACAACCATATAGCTAGAGAATTTACAAACACTTTATTAATTTCCCTGACCAGCATAGTAGCTATTACTAAGCATACACTTCACACTAAATAACACTATATTACTAGAAGAGACCGTCTCTACAGTGGGACATCTAAGGGCTGCCATGAGATAATTAAAACTCAAAGTATAATTTTCTGTGAAATAAAACACGTAGACGACACGAAACGAAGACTATTCAAATCCGTGAGACCAAGCATTACCATGAATGTATTGAGGGGTCCGTTCCTGCAATGGAACATAAATCTATATCCCTATCTACATTTCCTATCATCAATAATGAATAGATAATTATACTCGTAGTAGCTAAAGTAAATAAATAAATATTCACGGACATCTACACAGCGCCATCTGTTCCCAAATTAAGCTAGGCTTAACCTGCTTGTGTTATGGGTAACAGAATCACGGATATTAATACTTATATCCTTTCTTTTGTAAATACATACATATTATACTCAGACCAATGCAAACAATCATGTTCATGCTCACAAAGATTTGCATTGAGCGGGAATCGAACCAGAGACCTCTGCGTAGTAGCTATATAATAAAACCACTACACCACAGAGGTCGTCAAACAAAATCGTCAAAGTAAATATATTTTAATTATATTTATAGCTCTTCGTATATTGACATCCGTCTATTATAACAAATTACATAAACATTTAACGGTAGAATTGAGATTACAATCAAAGATACGAAACAAGATATGACAAAATTATTAAATTTCATTTCAAAATTCTAATAAACACGTTGTAAATGAACAATTATCTCAGCAGTTGGTTTAATAAATATAACATCTAAACAAACGTTAAATATTTTGTTGCCTTCGTTAAGTTTATTGAATCTTTCACTTCGTTTAAACATTAACTAATTATAAAACAGAAAGACTTATGACTAGTGGTATTACTTAATTAATTTTAATCGATAATATCTGCCCTCAAATCGCTCACACACCCCGCCTACCACGAGAACTAAACAAAATTTTCCTCTCACATTTCTGTAGGGACATAAAACGATAGCACGCTATCGGTAATGCGGTATCAGAATATAATAGTAGCGGTAACAAGAACCCTTGTTGGAGAAGTCGTGACACACATTCGGCTAAACTGCGCCCACGCCAAAGTTAATAGTGTAGGAAAAATCAACTTTATGGGGAGACAATAAGGTTGAGGAATGCAATGATAGGGTAGTCCTTATCGTGCATAGCTCTCTTTCCCCCTTTAAGGTAACGCATAAAGCGGCAACCCCACTTCATTAAGTGTTCGACGACCTGAGCGATTAACTTCGGAGATTTACTTTTATAGGGACGTAAGGCGCATAGCATACGTTAGGTTAGCCTTATGAAATTGTTTCGTGTTCAAACTAACTGTTATTAAGGTAGTAAAGTTCTTTAGTGTAGCACTTATGGGGAATTATGATCTAAATTATCAATTTACTATTGTACCCAAGAATATGTTGTATAACAGTTTAAGTAAACATAATAAACAAATTAAGATAACATAATGGATTAAGCTCTCACAGCGTGATTGCCATGAGCTTTGATGGTGTCCATTATTTACATGTCTGTAAAAGACACGACTCAATTCCTATTGTAAGATTAGTTTTATTATTATGAAAACATCTAGCACGTTTACAAACATTGTATACGGTTTTCCACACAAAGCCCTAATTATGTCTAGACGGTAGTAACTCTAAAGGTAGTAAAAGATACATATATCCATCTAATTACTGCAAATACGAGTAATATTTGTTATCTAGCTCACAAACCTCTAACGTATAACATAATACAGACTTTTATTAAGAAAGTTATATTATTCTTTTTATGATGGAGATGTAATTTTATGAGATAGCAGATGTGAGTCACGTTTTATGATATTTGTGCCTAGATGTATAGCTCATGGTCAAAGACATAGTATTTAATACACGAATACAGACAACCAAGGAAGTTTAGGCGCTAGTTAGTAGCTATAGTGTACTAAAATTCAAATCAAATTTTCAAATTTGTTTATATAAAATATTACATAGCAATAACAATATTAGGTACTTAAAATATAATTTATTTGTGTTGACTGGTTCCAAACTAAGCAGAAAAATAGACAACTTCTGTCTTTGGAATACATTAGTGACCTATATGCCATGTCGCTGTAAAGAAAGAGTACCTAACTTGATCTACTAAAACTACGCTTATTATACATGTTGGTATTAAGTCGTTTAATATAATACCTAGTTAATTTGTAAAAACTCTACATACTTAATATGAATGTATTTACAAAAAAACAATATTTAAGTATGTTTATCCATTGTCTAGTATCCATAGTACAAGTTCTGCTTAGTTTAGGCCTAGATGGCGTTGTGTGAATGTGTAAGGAATATTTATTGATTTATTTTTAACCTTTTATTATCCACTTAAATGTACTTTTATCTACTTATCCATTACAAAAGATACGACATATAGACCGCATTTCCCATCAGCATTAAATCAAAACGTACAAGGCTACATCCGTCGACCTAGATTATTTTTTGGCCAAATGCAAAATATTGAAGCCAAAGCAATGTTATGCGACAAAATACTACTGAGAGATATCTTGTATTTATAAGGACATAAGTTTTATATCCTAGAACAACACAATTTACAATATGTCTTGCTATTACAATAATATAAACAAGTTAAATAAATAAATCATTATACAAAATGAAAGATATTGTTTTTACTCTCTTCCGTTCTCATAATAAAGAACATAGGCAAATCAACTTCTCTATACCAATATTCATCAATATACATACATCACATGGACAGACATCAATAACGCCTTGTCGCAATCGGAAAAAAATAAATGGAAAAAAAATACAAACTCATAGGTATTAATGCAGATGAAAACTGATACCAAGGATTTAGATTACCTCTTAGTCGGTTTCTACGACACCCATGGGATGAGATGGGGTGGTGACATATTGCATTCTTACTTCGTTACCACACGGAGATACATTCATATATATAATTCATTACTTTTTAGAGGCTGTAAGCTGACTGAGACCATGGTCTGTCAAAGTTGTAGCACATTGCAAGCTGCGTTAATCCCCAATTAAGTTCAACAATCAATTAGCAAACCGTAACATAAATCACAAGCTTGATATTTCCTCTCCTACAGTCCTCAACCAAACACATAAATGCAACAACAATGTACCCATGTGAGTACCAACAGCATATAATATAATTTAACGTAACCTTTACTGGTAGACTGTTGTCCCTTACTGTCTGGTTCCTTGACCCTATAACGATTTCACAAAGTCCCCCCAATATGCGTTCACGGGGGATTTTTAAGCTGGTCTTAAAACAATAAGGCGTCTCTGCATATTTTATTGTAAAGACATATTTTATATTTACAAAAGATATTTGATAATAAAGGTACGAGTATGTCTGGGCCAATAAATATTTTCTCGAGTGTCTTTGTCTAGTATGTTAGGTGCTCCAGTCTAGGATTAAGTTTATATAATATTATGCCTCGCATCAAGACAATAAATAAATAAATAATCCTCACACATTCAAACATCAGTCCCAAACTAAGCAAAGCTTGTACTATGGGTACTAGACAACGGATAAACATACTTAAATACTTTTTTTTTTTGTAAACATACACATTATACATAGAAAACAACGTTAATGGTAAAAAATACACCTATATCTATAGGTATAGGTAATATTTTACTTATTTATTTTCTTAATACTCTACTATGCATGTACTACTTAGGTAAGTAGATTTTATAATCCACGTCCAGGCTATGCCATACTTTAATATCAATTTTTCAAGTTTAATTTCCCCGAGGATAGGAACAGCAAACGACGCATGCATTTCTTCCTGTATTTATTTTATTATATTTTATTGTATAATAATATATTTTAATGAGAAAAACAAAGTTCATATTATTAAAATACACAATTACTAATTATAATTCACATGGCAAATTCGTTTTACGTTATACGGTTTATTACGGTTACTGGGCAGAATAAAAAGTAATTTAAGGTGAAAAAACTAATATACTAAATAGGTAATATAAAATTTCCCAGAACAAAATAATAGACGTATAAATAAATAAGTACAAGCTTCTCAAACAAATGTAGTGTGCTGTAGTTGTAGCTCTGTTTTGATTAGATGTTGTGGTCAATCTGCCATTCAAAATTTACGATTCTATTTCCAAATGGTTTGTTATACCGATAAGTGTGATTTATGTATGCTTGTCGGTTACTTGTATATTTATAAAAAATACTACGACATTATAATTTTTTTTGGTGTTTTATCCTTTGGTCTTCTTCGAATATCAAGAAAACTATAACAAAAGCTTTAAGATGTCTATATTATATCCCTTGCATATTTTAAACGTCTTTATCCATCTAACGGCCTTTCATTATGTCCAACTGGCAAGTATTGTTTTGGTTGCAAGCTGTGCTCTGACGCTGTCAGAGTCCAGACGTTTTTACATCTCAAGACAAAATCACCGCTTAATTAACAATTTCACGCTATATAAAGTTAAAGAACAAATAATATAATTTTTCCGTGCCATTTGAAATAAGATATCAGTTACTTAGATAACAGGTAAGTCGTGCGATGTCGTGATTTCCCGAGGGAAGCGTCTTCGCGTCGGTCGTGCGAAAGAAAATGTTCACACTGCGTGCTTAGATGTAAACGTGATATGCATGAGGAATAGTTATACCTTATAATTATTTTTAAACAGATAAATTGAAAAAAAAATCTCTGCTTATTGTTCTTTTGACTCTCTAAAGGACGGTTAAAAATCTTTCTTGGAAGATTAAAAGCAAAACGAATGCCGGGAAAAGTTTTCTCAGTGCAGAACACACTGCAAGCGAATCTCTTCCCTTATCTGCATATCCTGGTCGTTAGTACATGTTGCTAAGTTTATGGAAATAGTAAACGTCTTGTTACTTTTTGCTGTTCTCTTTTTGCAAGGTCGGTTGGCGGATGCACTACTAAAATAAGTTGGTCAGATCGGCAAGGTGATAAAGACGGTGTATTTTTTTTCTATTATCGCCCGTCGCGTTCATTTTTGGACTGTATTTGTGCTTTCCGTGTGGTGACGGAGTAAGAATACAATATGTCACCACCCCATCTCATCCCATGGGTGTCGTAAAAACCGACTAAGAGACTAACCGTAAATATTATCTTTACGAAGTAAAAAGAAGGAAAACTTGAAATTAAACCCTATACTAATCCGTCTGGCCAACCTGGTATAAGTAGGCCATGTATCCCTCCGTCACGAGAGGAGGCCCGTCCCTGCAGTGGAACATTAATGGTCTGTTACGATGATCTAGTTCGAAAAGGCCAAATTACCGTGTATTTATATTTTAAAAAAACATTATGACATAAACATAAAAAGGGACAATTCGAGTTAATATAACACAAGTATGTGACAGATAAAGCCTGTTCAAACTAGTATCCTAAACTAAGCAAAAACATGATAAGTCTCGAGTGGCCAATTCGTTATAACAAAAGCATTGAAACGGTTTGTACAACGCAATTTAGATTAGATATTTAGGACTAACAATAATAGATTAGTTTACCTGCGTAAGGATTATTTATTGAAATACTACATATTGATAACATTTCAGTATAAGGATTTCTTTAGTCAATGCTCGTAACATGGACCATGACCTGTGTCGCAAGGATTCAATTTAACGCACAGAGAAAACATTCAGGATCGGGACAATCATAATGTGTGTATTAAGTAATTATCTATACTAATATTATAAAGAGGTAAAGTTTGTGTGTTTGTGACGTTGTAGGGGGTAATCTCTGGTAAAACCGATTTAACAAACTTTCTGTGTTGAATAGTTCATATATCGGGGAGTGTCATAGGCTATATAATATCACGCTATAACTAATAGGAGTAGAGCAGTAATGAAATATGTTTAAAAAAGGGACCCTTAATAATGTTTTTTTCGCCGACCAACGAAGTGAGCATGGGTCAGCTTGTCCTGCATAAGATTTAAAGTAGCGAGAAAGACTAAATTCCTTAAGCGCAGAAGTTTTTTTTAAAGGGAAAGATCCAAAATCTAAGCAAGAAAATTAATAATGATATCCTGTAATTATCCATTTAAAAGCTCTAACTTTACATCTATAGTACAAAAGCATATTAATTTATACTAGTAGAAGTGCATTCTGATCTCTTGAAATAGCAAGTGAACTCTGTAAGCTTGTTTGAACTGAACTAGATGCAAGAACACTGGGCTAATAGAATTATTCGTATCATTGCTTACACAGAAAACAGTTATACTATCGCTTACCAGCTTCCGAGATATTCAAAATCTAGTTAGGAGTCAAGTTTATTTGGAATTGTTACCGAGTTTATGGTTTGATACAATGATGCTAAATAAAATCACCATCTTGCCAAATCATACAAACAAAATGACCCAACTACTTGATTTGGTCATATTTTCAGATGAACTTCAAAATACTAGCGACGCACAAACGACTTCTACATAGCCATTTATCATAGCGTTTTGACGTCTCTTATTTATAAGTTGTATTAAATTTTCTAGAAACAAGCTTGTAGGCACGTTAGCATTCCCCTCACGCAATACTTTGGTTGCCCAGCACCCGCCAAGATGGCGGCAGTCGGACGCCATATGTATTTATGAATTGAATTCTCTACGGACGATCGCGATCCAATCTAAAAACATTGAATTTGTAGATTTTTGGCAACGTCAGCAACATATTGGCTAAAATTCGTACAAGGGCTTAGGTTATATTGATTCCACATATCAAGTTTACCAGGATTTATTAAATTTTGGTTTCACCACCTAGTTAACTTTTAGGCCGGTGAAAGCAGCCAGTTAGAGCTTACTCGTAAACGAAAGAGTATATCCACAGTTGAACGAAGAAAGGAATCGACTATGATTTATCGAATTAGTAGATTCTGAAAGTTACCTTCATTTATTTCAGCAACCAATAACATCAAATCAACCAAATATTAACCGCTACAAATTTAATGAAACAGATAAGATAGAAAAGCACCGAGTATCATTACGTAACTTTACCCTTAAGTAATAGGTACACAACACAAATTTCAAACGGCGTATCCTTGCAGGCTATCAACAAGGTGTCACATCACGTACGATAAAAAGTCGAGAGCATTTAGGAAACAACCTCATAAACACACGGGCGACAATATTTACTGAATAAAGGGAATATTTTCAAGTCTCACCATATTAAATTCCGCATTAGGGCGTTCGCAATAAATTAACGACCGCCGCCAACCGTCTCGACACTTGACTCAACGATGACTCTGTTTAATGAAAATGTATTAGGGATAAAACGGGATAGCTTAAAGTAGCGAAATGTACATCTTCTGATGGTAAAACCTCGCTTGATAAGATTAACGCAAAGGTTTGTGTGCGTTTTTTTCTGTCTGTTCTCCAGAGTCACCATTTTAGGCTATTGACCCATAAGCTTTCTGCTGTGGTGAGAGGGAAGTTAGGATTACCACACCTACTAAGTTAGGTACAGAATTTTCTATTCAAATTTGTTCCTTTTATAGTGGATATTATTTGCAAAGCTTAGGCTTATTTGACTTCCACGAGTGTTTTGCAAAAATGTATGTCTTGCCTTTGGACGAAAGAAAAAAAATAAACAATATAGCAAAAACTTACCATTCGGAAGTAAGTCCATCAATAACTAAAGAGGTAACTAGTTTTTTTGTACCGAGTTGTTGTTTATAAAAACTATGTTGTATATAGAATAGTGTTCGGCAGAACAGAACAGATGGATTGCAATTCCATTAGCTATTTAAAGTATTGAAAACTAGGTACACAGATAGGTGCATCAAAAACTGTAGTGAGATTAAACCTATTTTTTTTAAACGAACTTTTTTCAACAAACTGTGTCACATATCACAATAATATCGACGTCAAAATGTTTAACAGCTTAGGCGAAGTTAGGGAAAGGCGTGGACACTTAATCACGTACAGCAAATACACTTAAATGGTGTTATGTTTCAGGTTCAACTTAAATATAAGCCTATAGGAAGCTATTACAACAAACCAGGTCAGGCAGGCATAGCCACAAATAGTCTTCATGTTCATTATTTAGTAAATTGTTGAAAAAACCGTCGCGTCTATCTCAACGTTTATTTTAACTTTCATGCAACAACTGCTTTTAGATCTACGCAAAGTAACAGCAATATTCGGATTACAAGACAAGGACTCAGTTTGCCTAGCGGTCAAAGCCTTTTTTACACTGAGAAAGCAGGCACACATCCTGTATCGAGGTTCAATTTGTTTCGTTTTAATAAAAAAATAGACTTACCTATACATGTATAATGTAAGTATACAGTTTTAGTATTAAGGTTTATAGTAAACTATTATCCTTAATGTGATTGTTCAGTAGATAAGGCTATCGGTACAGAAGCGCAATCGTTAGTTGAACGGTACAAATTTATCACATTAAGTACCGTTTACTCCGTAGTATACGATCTTGTACTATATGCTGATGATAACTATTAGCTTTGATGGGAAACTATATTGTGTGAATAACGGTTCTAAATTTAGTGCTATGCTTTTTTATTTTATATTTAGATTCTGATTGGCTTTTTGGTGACGGAATAAAACACAAGATCATTTTGCAATTAAAAAACCGACTCTACTAAAGGGTTGCTACCGATAAAAATACTATATCGTTTGAGGTACGGTATATGTTTGTTGAGATAAAAACCAAATAACCAATTTTGATGATTTTATAAACGATCGACCAAGGCAATGCATGGTAGTCTTAAGCCCGATTTACACATTGACAAGTACAGTAGCGAGTTAAGTAGTAGTACTTGTCGATGTGTAAATAGGCCTTTAAGTACGCAACTAAGGGAAAGTAAGTAAATATACCCATTCAAAGAAATGATTTTGTAAATTAGTCTAGAAATGAAATGTCTAGAAAAAACACAACCGAACTGAGAACCTTCTCCTCTTTTAGAAGTCGTTTAAAAATATCTTATAGTAATAATGCAAAACATTTGAAGCATCGGTACAAGTATAATTTGATAAAACTACAGATATTTCAATGGGCCAGGGTCAATCAGAAACAAGTTAACATATTTATCGAAGATCTCAGTGTTCGAAATATGAGAAAGTTTCTACGAAGACGTTCAATTCGGGTATTCCCAAACGTAGGTATTGCCGAACGATGTTTATCTTTATCGTTGAGGGAAGTGACATTCAAGCTATTTATTTCGTTATGCCTATTTTTTATATTATTTATGTTAAATTAGTATTCTGATAAGTAAACATGCATACCTATAGGTACGTAAATTGCCGCAAAGGTAGGTACGTAATTACGCAATCACGTTTTTATCTCCCTTAAGCCCCACGAGACTTAAGGTCATGGCACATTATACCGGCACCGCAACAGCACAGCTGCTGCACGGCGTCGCCTCGAATTTAGACTACGGCTAGCTGCCAGCGCGCTAACTACACGTTGTCCGCAAGGTGCAAGTAGTGTTGGACGGGACTAGAGTTATTTAAGTCCTAATTTAGCGACTGGACTCATTTTGACAGAGCTCGCAAGACTTTGACTAAAATAAGTCCTGAGTTATGAGTCATGAGTCCTTTTATTGAGTCCTAATCCAAAAAGACTCGACTCAAAGGACTGAGTTTTTATTGTAGAACTCAAGTTCTTAAATAAAACTAAAGTCATATTAAAGAACTTGAGTTTTTCAAAGAAAATTGAGTCCTCTTAAGTTTTTTGACAAATTACTTATTTACAAATACTCTGTAACCAACTCATTCTTATACATAAATAATAAAAGAGATTATACGTGATTATGCTAGGTTCAGTATTTATCGCTTAAAATCTAATTAACAACCTATAGCCTGGAAATGTATATCAACAGAATGAAAATAAAACTCACTTTTTTTAAAAAGACTGGAGCTCGCATTGAACTTGAGTCTTAAAAGTTTATTTAAAAATAATTATCGTTAAAAGACTCGAGTTCTGAAGTCATATTGTGAGGACTCGTAAGTCTTGTCACTGACAAAAAGGCTTGAGCTCTTATTTATGAGTCCAGTCTCCAAAAATCGAGTCCAGCCCCTAAATTAGGACTTAAAGAACTCGAGTCCTGTCCATCACTAGGTGCAAGCTCGCAGTCCGCGCGCCGGCCGCGACGTGTAAGCTCACAGTCCGCGCGGTGGCCGCAAGGTGTAAGCTTGCTGTCACCGCGAACTCAATATTGTTGTAAGACATTTATGATTGAGCACGCTTAGGACTTGCACGTTTTCATAATGTCTACCGACTCGGAGTCGGCGCGTAATGAGCATGCCGTCGGCGCGCTGTACGCATAAGGTCCGCTCGCTTGCAGCACGCGGGCTGCGGGTCGAATTGTGTGGTAGTGGCAAGCGCGCTGACTGCCCGCCGTTGGCTTTTTCATATTGACATTATGAAATATATTATACTACACACGATTTAATGCTCTAAATTGAATGACAAGTTAAATGCTGGTGTGGAGCGGTGCTGTTGCGGTGCCGGTATAATGTGCCATGACCTTTACTCCTAACAGGCGTGGGAGTTAGTTTTTCTACACCCACGGCTGGAAAGAGTAGGTACTATTCGACTAAGATGACCTTTGTCTACAAAAGGAAAACATGACACGAAATCGTATTCCAATATGTGGCTAGCTTGTCCTTAGTTGATACCTTGATTCAATGGAAGGTCCCAGTATTGTCTGCAGAATATTAAACTACTATTTTAAATATAATTATTAAAAGCAGACGTGACACAAATGAAAAAGAAAATTACAATCACAGAAAAATATACCTAATATAAGCACTCCAAGCTACTTTATCATATATCTTAAAATTAATTTGAAACAAAAGCAAAAAACAAATATTAGGAGCTCACTTAGGTTTGCTACAAAATAATATTATTCGTAATATTATAATAAGTTCGTCGTTCATACTCGTAGTGATAGTGATCTAGAAATTAAATTAAAAACAGAAAACATAAACAAAGTAGTTGTAATTTCTTCTGCAGTTGAACATGAATACTGATATAAATTTAATATTGTAGCAAAGTTAGTCACATAGTAAATAAAGATCAGTTCCAGCAACTTCCAACCGGACATAATAATTAAAGTTTCAAGACTACAATTTCCGAGATTGTTAAGTAACTGTTAAGTTGTGAGTAACATACTGTTAGAGAAGTAAACCGTATTCTCTTTATAATAAGAGCTATATGTGTTGAAAGTTTTACTATACATGCACATAGGAGCACTATGGATAGACGTACTTGGGGCCAACTTATCACTCACGCTATCATCAAACGTGTTAGTGAAATTATATGCATATGAGGAATAAATGATAAGGATCTTATGATTTGTGTTTATGTTATCAAACACAAGAGCTAAGTCATACTTTTTAGTATACCTACAAAAATGGCTAAATGCGAAACATGGTGTACCTACCCATATTTGTGTGGTTTCTGTTGCGTTCCAGGCAAAGTAATCTTTTAGAGTTTCATTCTTTTTAGTTTTCAAATGAACAGAAAGGACAACGAAATAGCTCTCAAAAAACAAGATTATTTTATATGTACTTATTACATTATTATCTATTATTTTATTAGTATCAATTTCTCATCAAACATAACTTATTATTACTAACGAGTTCTAGTAAAAAGATTATTCAACATAAATATACATTTCAATGTACTTAATGAAAATTGCATTGCTCCACATTTTCATACAAATCTTTTTCATTATAATAACAGGGGACGGGCGTCCGTGAGCTCAAAGTAGTTCAAAAATAAACCTCCATGCACGTAGCCAGTATAGTCGAGAAAAAGCTTCAATGACGTGGAAAATACATTTTCCACGAAACTTTCCGAGCCTTAAATGTTTTTTTCTGGTTCAACCGTCTCTTGAGTGTCAGCCGTTTCGGTAACAAATAGTTATTCGCTAGAAGGATTGTCGGGTGTATCGAGAAGGAAAATAATCGAAATAATATTAACTACATGGATAACCACAAGTAATGTAAGCCAGAATAATGAATTTACTTTCCCTAGCAACACTGACATATTTTATGTATTTGTAAAATCTAGTTATTGATTGGTTCATGCAGCAAATTACTAATGCCTCAGTATGCTGAGAGTCTTAAACCTTCTTCTAACACGATAACAAGAGAGTTTAAGCAAGCAAGAAATTAGAATTAAGCTTCTGTAGAAGTTGTTCAAGTTTACCTACCTTTGTTGTAAAAGAGATAATATCTAACAGACACCTTTCCACCAAGGGATCACTGTCTATAAAACGTAAATAGTTTTATATTAGGATAACAAACTCATTGCATAAGCAACAAAATTTATTGCGATTCAATTACTTTGTATTAAGTCTGGTCAAATCAAAACAGGACCGCGCAGGGTGGAAACTTTTGGAGGAGGCCTATCCAGCAGTGGTCTATAGGCTGATATGATGAAGTTTGGTCAATACAAAATTCTCTCTGCACCCAAGTCGATGAAAATTCATAACGCACCGTGTCGCAGGTATTTTCGGCACCGCCATCAGAATTCTTGCCAACATATTTTCAATATCTGAGAATAACGACGGGAGTCATTCTATTTGGGTTTTATTCAGTAAATAATGTGCGTTATACGTAACAGCTCCATTAACAGTTCGGTACATCCGAATCCGAAATGGTAATGATAACTGCTGTAAAAATTTCTTAGGCAACAATTTGTTACAAAATTGTACATGGATAGTCTGAAATCTCAAAAAGAACATAAGTCACTTTTTATAAAACACCACGCGGGCGAACCCGCGGGCGTAAGTTCTATTATAAATTTCAATAGCCGTATTGGTTTTATAGCTTTATAAAGTAGCTACACTCACATTAACTACGATTCTATTATATAATCGCGTGCAGTAATGCTAAACCACGTACAATGATCAATAGAACTGCATACCGAGTACGACTTGGCTGTACCCAAACGAAATCAACACTCTTTGCACGAAGCTTTAAAATGCATGCTCTACTCGTACATATACCTACGTATAATAAAATATATAATCACCGTGTGGTGTCGGAGTAAGAATACAATATGTCACCTCTTATGTCATATCTTATCCCATGGGTGTCGTAAAAACCGACTAACGGACTATCCGTGAACCCTATACCAATCCGTCTGGCCAGCGTGGTATTAGTAAGCCAAGTATCCCTCCGTCACGGGAGGAGGCCCGTCCCTGCAGTGGGACATTAATCGGCTGTTATGATGATAATCAAATATACACCATGGTATGGTAATCTAAGCTTCATATTTTTGTCAAGCATGCTGTGGAAAAAAGTGAAGCTAGTCAATAGACGAGTGACTCATCATCATTACTTCAGGCATTCTTCAAAGGTCTCGCTATTCTTTGACCTGTGCCCCCCTAACCCATCGGTTTCCCGTAAACTTTACCTGATCGTCGATCCACCGTCATTCGATACGGGATTGCCATTTTAAAACCATAAAAACGAAATAAAATTAAACTGCTATAAAATTCTACACAATGCATGCCAGTATAACTGCAATAGGCCGAATATTAGTTTAATTTAGCGTGTGATAATATGCAAATGCGCTTCCATTAATTATTATACGAGCGCAGCCTGTTCCACTGTTGCTATGATATGTTTGGTTTAATGGGACTCCTCGACAATGCTTAGGATTTAGGCAAAGCCACCATTTTATTTATACGTTTAAGCTTACCGGCGACAAATATAAATGTTTAATTTTTTAATTGGGTGTTTATGTAATTTATTACGTTACATAAAAATAATGGTCACAGATAATTTAATGTTGAAAGGGAAATCATACAAAAGTTACATTGTGAGAGTAGTATTTAAATTGGAAAATTTAAAGGGTTTTAAGAGACCTAATCGGTGACATCATTTGCCGAGGACCCTGCTTATTTAAGCACTGGTAAAACAGTTATTTAATAACAATATTTACTACTGTTATAAAAATTTACAGTATTTATTCATTTGATGACGATTGCCTAAAATCAATTCAGTAATAACAAATCACGCATAACGCAATCACGTGATTAGTGTACAACCGCGTGACAAGCTGAGCGTGCATGTTGTAAAGTGTGACTGCTTCATGTTTGATGACCAGTAATAACATTAGCTGTTGAATACTAATGTATTGAGTGTTGACGGACATACTGAATTGCGTATTAGTATATCTTGTTACTATTGTAATACTGACGTCATGGACAAGTGTTTTATAGTTGTTTGTAAAGGAGTGGTTTAATATATTTGAACTGTAATTTAGGTTTACCATAAATTTATTACGAGTACTTCGATGACGTGCCTAAAATCAATTTAGTAATAACAAATCACGCATAACGCAATCATGTGATTAGTGTACAACCGCGTGACAAGCTGAGCGTGCATGTTGTAAAGTGTGACTGCTTCATGTTTGATGACCAGTAATAACATTAGCTGTTGAATACTAATGTATTGAGTGTTGACGGACATACTGAATTGCGTATTAGTATATCTTGTTACTATTGTAATACTGACGTCATGGACAAGTGTTTTATAGTTGTAAAGGAGTGGTTTAATATATTTGAACTGTAATTTAGGTTTACCATAAATTTATTACGAGTACTTCGATGACGTGCCTAAAATCAATTTAGTAATAACAAATCACGCATAACGCAATCATGTGATTAGTGTACAACCGCGTGACAAGCTGAGCGTGCATGTTGTAAAGTGTGACTGCTTCATGTTTGATGACCAGTAATAACATTAGCTGTTGAATACTAATGTATTGAGTGTTGACGGACATACTGAATTGCGTATTAGTATACCTTGTTAGAATTCTGACGTAATGGACAAGTAATATATAGTTGTAAAGGAGTGGTTAATTATTTAAACTGTAATTTAAATTTACACAGAATACAGTAACTCAAAACCATACATTTATTACTTCGATGATGATTGCCTAAAATCAATTCAGTAATAACAAATCACGCATAACGCAATCACGTGATTAGTGTACAACTGCGTGACAAGCTGAGCGTGCGTGTTGTAAAGTGTGAGTGCTTCATGTTTGATGACCAGTAATAACATTAGCTGTTGAATACAAATGTAATAAGTGTTGACGGACATACTGAATTGCGTATTAGTATATCTTGTTACTATTGTAATACTGACGTAATGGACAAGTGTTTTATAGTTGTAAAGGAGTGGTTAATATATTTAAACTGTAATTTAAGTTTACACAGCATACAGTAACTCAAAACCATACATTTATTACTTCGATGACGATTTTCCAAAATCAATTCAGTAATAACAAATCACGCATAACGCAATCACGTGATTAGTGTACAACCGCGTGACAAGCTGAGCGTGCGTGTTGTAAAGGGTGACTGCTTCATGTTTGATGACCAGTAATAACATTAGCTGTTGAATACAAATGTAATGAGTGTTGACGGACATTAGGGTAAGGTTGCGATCATTGGACTAGCGCTTTGTTTGGACCACTCAATAATTCACGATCTATTCATATTTGAACCCGAGATGTTTGCATCAAAACGATAGCTTTACAACCCCCCACACTGCACTCCAACCGCCAGTACCGCAGCAGGCAGCATGAGGGATAGACGTACTTCGCTTTATTTCTCGGACCTAGAATTTAATTTTTACGTGGCAAATAATAGCATGTAAGTACGGTTATATTAATTATTTTGATGTAATTTTTTTTACTAGTATAGTAATTAAGAATACTTAATATCGCATGTTTTTGTTGAGTAACGTGCTACTTTTTTTAAAATAATTATTTCAGTGAATGTTAGTGAGTTTCTATCATTGGACTGGCACGATGCTCTTTCATTGAACTGGTCCAATCATGGCAACTTCTATAATGTGTGTTATTTAAAAAAACAAATCTTTTCATTTTAGCATGTCAAAAAGAAAAAGAGATAGAGGCGAATATGAAACTAGCTTAGGGAAAAACGAAGTTGGATTGAATGAGGTAATAAGGATGTTTCGAGTGCCAAAAGCGACGTTAAAGAGAAGATTTGACGTAGCTGAAATAGTTATGTGATTTTGCATGCCAAATAAAGACATATAATTAGAGTCGACTGATTAATGTAACTAACTATTTATTTTCGAAAATAAAAGAAAATTGATAAAAAATATTTTACTTTATTAATTTTTTTTACATGAACCTTGAATTGACCAGCCACTTATAATGCCCTAAGTCCAATTATAGCAACTAAGTGGTCCGATGAAAGAGACGGTGGTTCAAACAAGGAAACCATCACAAATTTTTATTTTCTTTTTTTGTGACTATATACACAATAAAATTAACTTAATTATGTTAGTTACCAATAATTGAATACACAGACTACTTGTTTACACAGATTTTGATTTATTTCACGCTCTATTTTAGATACCAGGTCTGTTTAAAATTAAGTGGTCCAATAGTCGCAACCTTACCCTAGTATATCTTGTTACTATTGTAATACTGATGTATTAGGCAATATGGGTTATGTTCTATGAGTGATAAGAAAATAAAAAAGGCCAAACCCTATACCTTCTAATCAGCTTTCATCTACCACTAGAGGAGTACTGGTCTTACATATAAATAAAACTGTAGAAAGATGGAAAATCTTGGGTTAAGAATTAACTTAAATTTAGAGCTTGGAGTAAGTATAGAAGTTAATTGGTAAACTGAGTTAAAGTATGATCGCCATACGTGCAACGCTTGTTTTTGGTGCGTTTAATACCTCTCCTCAATGCGTGTTTGCGTTATTTTTTACTTACGGTATAGAATTGAGAATGACACTGGCGCATTATTAAAAGCTTAAACTTCTTATATGATATTATCTTTTGCAGCTTACTTACCTGTAACAAAAAAGGAAAAGGTTTAAAATTTGGAACTATGTCAAAGTGATGTTTTGATGCTGCTAGAATAAAACTTAAACTATAAAATACAATGTAAACGCATAAACTTCAGGCTAACGATTTTGTGCGTGAGGTGTCGAAGTAAGAATACAAAATACCAATAATTTAGGCCATTGCCTGGCAAGGCCCCATGGTCAATGAAAAATGGAAAAGAAAACATGAATATTTATAAAAAAGGGATTAGATATAATGTCCTGAATTAGGTGAATAGAATACGGAACATCGAAACTGAGCAAACTTGTAAAATATCACCGAAACTAAAATCCAATAAGCCATGTGTACATAGACTTTTTGTCGTTATTTGAACACAAAACTGTGAGACCAAAATGGCACCAGTGATCCGATTACCACTGCTGTGCAAATTTTCTATAAAAAAGCAAGTTCGCGCGAAAATTCGATATGACAAAACAAAACGCGTTCTGTGATTTATTTTACCCTTTATTTAACTACAAAGGCTGCTATGCAAGGTTTAAATAAAATAGCCTGTTGTTTTTGTTTATGCCCCTTTATGACAAAGTGGTGCTTTTCTTCGAAAACGGTATTCCAGGTAAATTCTGTACTAATCATTAGTGAGAGTGGATGCATTGATAAAAGCTTAACTTCTCTAAGAAAAATATAGGAAATACATTTTTTATTTATAGAGAGAACACACATAGTCTTGCCTGGGTCTAAAACTTTGTACGTTCCAAAGCACTGTTTTAGTTTTTGAGTCAGTTTATGCAAAAAAATACAGCTATAAATGAACCAAAATTCTGTAACTCCCAACCCGCGTTAAAGGAAACTATAATTTAACCAAGAAAGTCACAACTCATTAGCGAAGATACATAATTCATCCTCCGTGTATATTCAAGCTACAATGAAATTATAGAGTTAAGAGAACTTAACGTCATACGCAATACGAAACCGTCGTCACAAGTAACACGTACGATAATAATCAAGGCCGCGATTAGGAACTGTAGTACGTTTTGTTCATACTAATTATTGTGGCTGTGAGTTTCTTAGTGATTCTTCTTAAGGGACAAACCCATCTGACAATCTGGCGGTAGCTTGCAGACAAACCTTTCGACATTAGTGACATTGTGTATATAAATAAATGATTGGTAGTCTGAATAATTGACAATGTATTACAATCATTATTAGAAGGACTAAAACACTATTTAAAAGAATTTTTATTCACCGACTTCTGAATCGGACGTTGTCATAACATGTAGGAAAACTTAATACAAAATATTTCACTAGTCCTTCTGAGTAGCGTTGAATTAGTAGAGCAAATTCCCAAATATAGTAAAAATGGGATTTTCCATGAAATGGACACTTATGAGCTATAGCTATCTTTATAATGAACAGATGTCAGTTACAAAGCTGATTAGAAATGCAATGGAGGAAAAGCTTATGTCACTAGTAACACGAAGGCCTTTTCTTGTTAACACTTGTTTTTTCCTTCGTTTATTCTTTAATCGCGTTTTACAACACTCACGTTATAAAATGCATTGGTGGCCGTTAGTTTAATTTTCTGCAGTAATCGGCAAAAATATGAAACATTTTTATTCTGATTATGTTTTAATACTGGTAATGTAACATTTTACAAGTTTCGATGTAGCTAGACAGTTAGAAGTCGTCGAGTTCGTGTGAAGTTTGTACAAACATCTTTAATTCCTTTTGATGAAAATAAACAAAGTTGTTTAGGCGTAAAGTGCCTGATGCCTGATAATAATCGGCCTTACTTCAGAAACTTCCAACTCAAATAAAACGTTATCTTGAATAAAAGTCTAATTTAAAGTTAACATGCTTATCCGCAAGTTTAGCATAGCGTCGCGAAGCCAACGCCCCACTTCACAGCTACTCGACCTATTTGGTGTTTCAGCATCCATTGCGACCTAAATTCTCTTACAGACTCGCAGATATCTGTCAGTAGCAGCAACCGACGCATCTGCACTGGGCAAGTCGATTTGTACATTACACTCTATTTGGCACTGGCTGCTGCTTTGATATTTGAAATTATAGTACAAAAGGCGTTTGTGAATATCGCTGGTCTTCTCGTGGCTGATTAAAAGTTTGTGTATTGTAATTCAGTACTCTTTTTAATGACTAGGGGTAAACACGTGACAAGATATTTACAATTTCTTTGTTGTTTCATGTTTATAATGATACAAGACATGTATTTAATTTTAAACAGAACATTGCAAAAGTTATTTTATAATTGTCATTAGCGACGGAATAAGAATACACAATTAATAAAACCATTTTTATTGCAGTTGATGTCATATAAGTCAACCGACAAAGATCCCATACGAAAAACATTGTTTACAAGACAATTAATACATGAAACAAAGTACCGCGTGGTCTAGTTTTCATTGTTGGAGGTCTTTTCCGCCTGATGGGTCATTGGAGGCCTGATAAAATAATTCTAGTTCAAGTATGTTATGTAAATAATTACAATTTTCATAGCAAGGGGAATTAGATCAGCGCTAAAAGTATAGTAATTATATTACACGTATTATCTAAAAAAGAACTGTCGTTAAAGAAATAGAACGCAACAAAGTAGTGGTTCCCAACAGTAATTAATTGTAAAGGAACATAAACATTGATTAAGCACTACATTGCAGTAGTTCTCAGCCTGTCTCCAACACTCTACGACCACGAAGTATTGGCCGCGCCGATTTATGACCCTAATACAATTTATCGACTAAGACGCGAGCGGAGACGACAAGGAATGTTCCGACGTGACGGCAGACGCCTATAATAAAAGTACTGCACTCGATATTGAGAACGCTTGATGGATTATCCTGCCTCCAATACCAAGATTTTATTGTAATATTTATTCGACGATGCAGGAATAAATTGTTTTTAAACTTACATCATACTATTTTAGGGTGTACGTTATATTATAGTTCTTCTCTCTGCCGAGTTTCTCGTAGAGTCTGTCGTAGGTTTGAATCCGACACTGGATTATATAAAGAGTCATTAGAGAAAAAGCTTTAAACCGTTTGCTGAATTATTATGAAGTGTAAATTATTTGCGCGATTCACATAATGATTGATGATGAGCCTGATTGACTGCTTCTTAAGTTAATTTCATGTCTGCAATAGACTCAATCGTCTGCAACACAGGACTTATTCTTAGTGCAAAACTTGTTACACAAATTAAAGATTACCGTGCAAATCCAAAAGTGTAAGCTAACTAAATAACCGTCAATTTCAAAGGTGTAATTCAGCCTTTTCCCCTTAAACTTCACTACAAACGCACTGATATATGCAGCAAAGTAATTACAGTGTCCGACACGAACGATCTAGAAACCTCTGCAGAAACTTTTAATAGACTTTAATTACGTGGTAAGGCGCCAGGTAGCTTTCTCGCTTGTAATACTTTTTCTCATTTTTGTATAATAGGTACAACGGTTCTATTATAAGCTCGAAGGTAATCGGGATTACATTTTTAGATTGGTATTACAATAAGGTTTTAATTGAAATCTAATCCTGGATTAAGAAATTTATTATAAGACCAAATTTGAATAAGTAGCCAAGACTTAAAATGAATACTTAAGAAAATGGGAAAAGTTATTAGTACTTCTAGAAACTCTAAATTTTACTAGTGATGTAGGTATACGTGAAGTGCTAATATCAGGGAAATTCGGTACCGTCTTTTTTATTAACACAGAAACATGGAATATACATACTATACGTAAGATGTGTACTTATTTGTTTGGTCAGCGAAGTATCCATTAAATAAAAACCTAAGTAACCGATACCTCTAAATTTATTTGGTTTAAGTATCCACTAAAAAGTTAAAAGCCAGACCTTTAACAGTAAAAAGGTAAAACTGTAGCAATGAAATGTCTATTCCATAATATACGGACATAGTAAGTAAAGATTTAATTTTCCAATCTAAAACCCAGCGGACATTTTTCAGAGCTGTCACTGGCAAGCGATCACTTGGCGTCTGGTTGCGCGCCAAACCGGTTAACCGGATTACAACAACGCTTTTGTGGTTTCATCCGGGCTTGCATGACAAATATGAGTGTATATGTATATTCAAATTTTGTATTTATTTTCGGTATAAACGCGGGTCGAAATGTAGAATTTTAAACAGACCAGGAAAGGGATCAACAGCGTCCCGTGATATTTTGTTTTGTTTCTGATTACTTCGGGGCCAGGGTATCCCTAATTAGGGTAACACTCTTTTTACACTTCAATGTATCTCGTTTGATGTAGGTGTGAACAGTTGTTCTATTATATGTTTTATTTATCTTTTTCAGAATACGGGTTGTTGTATATGTTTAAATAATTATAGGGGCTGTTTTCTAATACTATGTAACTACATTATTGTTTATTAACATTGCATTGCAACTGGCATTCGGTAAATAAAACTGTTCTATTATTCTAGTGCAATCAAATAAGTACTGAAGGTAATTACAAAAACAAAAATGTTATAAAACATTCGGAATCTGTAAATTCGGATGTCACATGTTTTCTGTAATGTCAATATTTTTATAATGTACTCTGTGGTCTGTTATCAGCATTCATCGATAAGTTTTAATAGTATTATTGCGTTGATTTTGGTGGAATAATTACTCATTAAAATTAGTAACGCATATGAAGTGAATGTACCTACTTGTATATCTTTTAACTTTGTTTATTTGATAGGTACGAGTATAAAGCAAACCCAACGTGACAAATTCCAATCAATTTAACAGCTTCTCACTAAGTAGTGATATTTAACATCAAAGATACGGAACCTACATAAGAAGATAAACAAAATGGAAAGCTGAAAACCTATTAACCAAACCATCTGATAAATAGGAAGGTTCTTTTAAGATTAAGTGTAGCAATGCATTATCCCAGTTCTACATACTGACAAGATTCATTTAATCAACATGCCACTCTCACTCCCCATAAATGTCCTAAGACAGCACCCACAGCAGTTTCACACCAAGTAGCAAATAAAATAGTAAGTGTATTCATATTGTCCGTGGCGGGTGGTCTCAGTTTTCGTACAACTAGAATGCCAATACTTTAGATTGGGGAATGCATGAATTCATTGCGAATACAATATAGATAAAATATGCAACTTCATTGAATTTGTATGGATATTTACTCTTGCTATTTTATATCAAAACTAAGAAATATTTGATGCAAAGCTAGCTATTTATAAAGTTTTACACCAACCTACTATATTAATTTTTGCATCATCTTATGGCATCTAGAATAAAATGCCTTAAAAATTAACACTTTCAGACGCCAGTAGATGGGAGTAATCGTAAAAGAATGCATACAAGCAGTATTAAATAAATAAAAGAAAATCTTGAACGCCATACCAGAGGATTATTGGAAGGCCTATCACAATAAACCTATAAAAATGTAGTGGTTAGCAGATGGATGAGGGAAGCTCAAGACTTTATAAATTACAGACATTTCGGAGAACTCTCACAGAGCTATACCCTCCAAGTAATATATTACGTAAAATGTCAAGATTTACTCATATTACTTTTATTTTCTGATAAGAAACAAAGTAGCTACTATATAAATACATTTTTTTTTGTCTTGGTGTGGAAGACGAGTTCTTTCATCAAGGGTCCGCCCGATGGTAAGCGATAGATGTCAGCTATCCCATGTACCCGTTGTTTTGATTTAATGCGTTTTTTAGACCTCGTATAAAAGACATCATTTTTGCAATAGTAGCTCTTCAAAAAAAACACATTACAAATAAACTATTTTAACCGAAATAAATCAAAAACGTCAAAACAAAACTACTAAATTCTAAAGAGTTATTACACAAATCGGTAAGTCCTGCAAAATGAGAGCACGTAGCCACACTAGTCCCATGGCGAGAATAAAATGTATTGTCGATATAAACTGTCTGGAACGTCGTGTCGTAAAAGGATTACTAACACATGTATCTTAGTTTGGGGAGGAAAGAAAGGCCCTGGGATTAGAGTGACCGAGTTAAAGGACCGATGTAATGTATAGGCATCGTGATGCAAAGGATTATTCTTTATAGATTGTATGGGGAATGTATATTTCTATACCTACATTCGCATTATAAAGAAATCGTTGGAAATCAAGTTTTATTAGAAAGCAACTATTACTCTCGATTTCGAAAACTACACAAGAAAATAGCGATCAACAAATGATTGCCTTGAACCTGTAAGTAATTTTTGTCCATTAGTTTAAGGGCTGTGAAAGTCATCGCGACATAGTGCTGGGGATGGTCTTTGGAAAAATTAAACGGAGATTCAATAAAACCAATCTACGAGATAACTGTTTTATGGTTGCAGTGAACTTTGCATAGCAAAACAAAGATTTAAATCAAGAGTATGAAATGTAGATATAGAAGTTACATATTATATTCTAAGTCATATAGCATATAGTCATATACATAGCTTCTTTAGAAGAAACGCGATATGAGGTCAATGACCTGACAATATTTTCATGGCTGCGTATACATTACGGCGTAATCGTGTCATTCTTCTCACATTATGCTAGAACATTAGGCTGTTTACTGGCTGGATACAGATTATTGAAAAAAAAATATATGATTTTGATTTCTTTATATTTTTTTTCAAGTATATTGCCAAACTTGGGATGTCGTCTTATAGCAAGTTTGAATCTGACTGTGTTTTCTTAGTACCTATGTTAAAAAAAACCTGAAAAAAGCAACTGACGTAAACGGTTACGCCGCAATACTTTTACAATGTATACATTACATAACAATATTTTGCTCATAGAGATTAACCTTGAAGAACTTGAATATTAAATACTTTTTTCATACAATAAATTACGAATCCTCTTCAAACTCATAGTTTTGCACAAAAACTGTTTAAATATGCATATGACGTTTCAGTCGTATGTCAGGTGAATATAATTCATGAAGAGACGGTGAGATGCCTAGCCTAGAATTTGCGCCTACTAAGTTAAGGCAGTATGTCGCATGCGAGACGCCCGTGTAAGTTGATTTACAAGTTACGGTACAAGTTACAAACGAACGTATTCAATATAGAGTAGTTAATTTACACTTGAAATGCGCATGTTGTATGAAAGAATTGTGTATAGAACAGACTATAAATATAAATATTATATACTCATGCTTTGTCAACCCTAAGGGTTGTATGAGGCGACTAAGCGATCTATCCAGCTAAAAGAAGAAGAACAAAGGATGTGGGATCCTTTGTTCTTCTTCATCAACACGTCTGGCCAGCTTAGTATATTTTGGTCAAATATATTGTCATATTTATATTGTTTTATCAGCTATAATTTTTTACTAATATAAAACAAAATTTTACAGGCCCCTAGACTCTACACCACAAATCTCTGTGACCCTGACATACGATCAGTAACTAACGATTTTGA
Organism: Schrankia costaestrigalis; assembly: GCA_905475405.1. Taxonomy (NCBI): domain Eukaryota; kingdom Metazoa; phylum Arthropoda; class Insecta; order Lepidoptera; family Erebidae; genus Schrankia; species Schrankia costaestrigalis. Next base: position 2,862,734 of record FR997827.1, read on the forward strand.
TACATTATGGCATATAATAAAAATTCCGGCATTTTCGATTTAATTATTTATTGTTCTCCTAATAAGAACTAAGTATTGGCTAACTAGTACCTACCTACTGAATAATAATTAAGTAGTTTTGCATTGCTTGTTTGTTTGAAGGTCAATTTTAATAGACGGTCGTAAAACGGTTTAGAATAATAAATTGTGTTTAAAGTGCAGAGTATGTAGTTTTTTTTTTAAATAAAATACTCGGCAATATAAAAATGGTTAGCATGATAAAAAGTATAAGCAAATATACAGCACAGTGCAGGTAGTAAAAAATTTACTTCATTACTTAGTCATCCAGACCTCTGTGGCGTAGTGGTTATATAACATGACTGCTACGCCCTCTGCGTATTTCTTCGTAGTTGCTCTCGGGTTCGATTCAATGTTCAATCAACGTAAATCTTTGTGTGCATGAACATGATTGTTTGCACTGGTCTGGGTGTTATAATATGTAGGTATGTATAACATGTATGTCTTTACAAAAAAAAAGTATTTAAGTATGCTTATCCGTTGTCTAGTATCCATAGCAACAAGCTCTGCTTAGTTTGGGACTAGATGGCGTTGTGAGAAAGTGTGATGAATATTATTTATTTATTTTATTTTATTTTATCATACTAACAATCATCATCATCATATCAGATAATTGACACCCTTTACAAGACATAGGCCTTTTCCAAACAGTTCCTCTTTACGAGGTCCTCTCCCTCCGTCATTCATTAGTTTCCCGCCGCCTTAATTAGTCCGTCTGTCCACAGTGTGAGGGGTCTTCCCACCTTGCGTATTCCGGTTGCCATTCCAAAACCTTTCCGCCCCAATGGCTGTCGGTTGCAACTCTCTATGTGCATTGTGTTGTATATCTGTGTCTGCATAAAAATAAATGGTAACCTTCCTATCTTTTTGGTTAGATATCGTAAAAAGCAAGAAGAAATAAGTTATTCTAACAAAAAATTTTATACAAAAACTGGGTTTCTAATATTTGTGTGCCATTAGGTACTACACTCGCGAGCAAAAGTATGGAATCACTTGTTTGAATTTGATTCCGCTCGCTCTTAGGTACATAACAACTAAATGTGAACAATAAAAATAATGCCATTTTTAAGGTGAGACTGTAATCTTTAAATTGATACCAAATTTATTTATATCGCTTTATTATTCGTGGAGCTATCCTGGATTAAGTGAAGGAGGTAGGAAAACATAAGGATAATGGAAAAAATAATGAATGAAGAAAACAACAAAATTAATTTAAAACATTTAATTTGGGCTATAAATTTAATATCAATATTTAGTGTTTCCTCCCCTCGCCCTGATAACAGCTCGAAGACGGTTCTTCATGGACTTGACCAGCTTCTGTATTGATTCTTGCGGGATACCTTCCCACTCTTCTATCAAAGCCGTTTTGAGCTCATTCACATTTGAAGGAGCAGGATTTCTGGATCGAACCCTCCTCTTTAGTTCATCCCACACGTGCTCGATGGGATTCATGTCCGGGCTGAGCGCTGGCCAGTCCAATGTGGCGATACCAACTTCCTCAAGGAATCCGGTTGTGGCACGGGAAGTGTGACAACGAGCGTTATCGTGCATGAGGATGAAGTCATCACCGATATATCCCGCATAGGGAACGACATGTTCCAGCAGAATATCGGTAATGTACCGATCTGAACTCAGACCGCCTCCTCGGCCCCCGCCAGGCACGAAAACAAGCTCTGTTTTACCGTCGAAAGAAATACCGGCCCACATCATGCAAGAACCGCCTCCATAAGCTACTGTTTTTTAAATGAAGCTTCAATTTTAAGTAAACGACGATTTTAAACAATTTGTAATAAATTTTATGAAATAAAGTATTTTGAAGTTTGAAGTTTGACTGTCTCAGCGAAGCAGCACTGCGCAAATCGCTCCCCAGGTCGCCTATAGACCCGACCTCTTCGATCGCTGCCGTGCAAACACATTCTGGACTCGTCCGAGAACAGTACACGGCTCCATTCCTCAACCTCCCAATCAAGGTGTTTCGAAAGTCGAATTGACGAGCGAATTGAAGGCGGATTTGTCGATGAGCTGCCGTCAGTATCGGGCCTCTGGCAGGCCTTCTTGGAGTTAAAGTAGCTTGCTTGAGTCTTCGACGAATTGTCCACTCGCTGGCAGCTACCCCGCGAACATTTTGGAGCTCCTGTTGGACGTCAACACCAGTCAAGTGCCGATTTCTGAGAGAAGTTGACACGATAAAACGGTCATCCCTCTCCGATGTGCATCGGCGCCGTCCAGATCTTGGTCTTGGGATAAAGCCACCAGTCTCCAGAAATCGTTTATAGACTTTCGAAACACAGGATTGGCTTATATGGAGCCGACGTCCGACAGCCCGCTGGCTAAGCCCTTCTTGCAATAGGGTGACGATTTGTGCTGCTTCTGTAGGTGTAGTATCCATTGTCTTCCAAGTTCAAGGGTCCAAAGTAGCGGTGATGTGTACCGGTCAACGTGTGAAAGCTGACTGATAAAGAAAATCGGACAACACATGCTTTTATAGGGGATGAAGGGCGCGCAACTGGCGACGGGTCAAACAATTGAAACGTATCTTTTTCCGTACTTCTTCACGTAACCCGAGATAACTTCTGAAATACTGGCGTTATTTGAATGAATGTGGTATCAATTTAAAGTTAATTAATGAAACTTTAAAATGGTATAATTTTTATTGTTACTAAAAACATATTTATTTCCCAAAATCGCGCAGAGCTAATTTCAAGTCAGTGATTCCATACTTTTGCTCGCGAGTGTAGTTGTTTGCACATCACAGGACATGCTGCCTTCTGCATTAGTTAAAAGTTAAGACATAATACTTGGTTTCGCGGTTAACTTTACCGCCGTCAGGCCCATCCCTGCAGAGTGCTTTTATAATAATATAGATAGCATTTAAGGTCCCATTCTTTTTAAATTGATTAAACTACTGACGTCATTGTTAAATACGCAGGTAAAGTGTCAGATATATTATTAACAGAGAGATATTATCAAACTCGTTTGCAATACTAACAAGGTTATTCAAGGTTTCGTTTAAACAACATTATGAATGTATTCATTACGAATAGTACATAATATAATCTTAGAATATTAAGTTTCGTGAGATATTTAGTTACCTATACAAGTTTAGTGAATATCTATAAATATTTTGTCTTTTGTTTATTTTGACTAACTGTTGTTCCTTACTATAAATTGTAAATTTTACTTCCCAGTAGCTACAGAAACATGGTTGGATTCACAGATATCTGAGATTTCCGTAGTTGGATTCTTCCTATTACAACATTTACGTCATTCCTTATTTCACAATGGTAACTAAAGAAACAAAAAACAATATTATTCAAACAGCTTACCGTAACCAAACCAAATTCTTTCTTATTAAAACTCAAGCCAGCTACAAATGACCCTCTGTGCAACCCCATCCCGTAACTTAGACCATAACCCGGCGTGTCGCGTCGCATACTTATGAATGTAATAAGAGTGCAGGAACAAATGACGTCAACAACGAGTCAGCTACAGATGATAGCGGGTACACAACTTTATTAACTAGCGTCTTACTGCTCACTTGTTGTATGATTACATCGCTGTGCATGACGTGTGAGGTAGACTACTTTAATTTGACTGTGTATTGTTTAAACTTTGACAAACATGCATTGTGAAGATGAGTTTAATTTTCTACGCAAAAAATTATTTATTACTTTGTGATTATTTCAACACCAAATAAAAATCTTTGGTATTTTAAACACACTTCAATATGTTTTGATTAAACTAAAACAATAGTAATTCAACCGCTATCTTTTACAAACTTTCCACGTACAGTTTTCCTTTAAAAAAATAAAAAAATATATAACATAATTCACCCACGTAATAATATAACACATTACATAACATTCCCAAGTAAACACTAGAATGAAAACAAAAGCAGTACTATTTCTCCTAATACAACAGCCAGCATAAAGTTCCCTCGAAAGCTTAAATAGAACAATGCGTAAACGAAAAATAGTCGAGTGCAGTTATCTCCGTTGGCCAGATGTGGAAATCCGATTTAGTATCACGCGGAGGCATCCATAGCACTCAGCACACAAAAAAGAACTGATAGTATGTACTTACTCTACGGGTATTTATCTCTAAAAGTCGAGACTTTGTGTTCGGTTTTTAAATGTATAGTGTGTTTTGTATCGTTCATTGATATGGTGGATTGTTACTGCTACAAAGGTTTAAAAGCCTGAGGTATGTCTTAAATTAATATTAATATTATATTGCTTTATAAAGGCATAACTAGGGTTCACAGTTTGTTCGAGTGCCAACAGAGATTTTTATGAATAACCATTTAACACAAACAGCCTCTCAGACTTAGAACTACTTGTAGATCTCAAAAATAATAATTCTTCTTGGGATTATATCCTCCACAGCAGCCGCCAGGCCACCAAGACCAAATCTAAACACATAATTTTACTTCTTGGACGCCGTAAAAGCTAAGAGACTGCTACTAACCAGATATAAACCATCTCAAACTCGACAGAGAAGACTTTAGAAACCCTTTTGCCAACATATTATTAGTAAGTCAGGTTTTCTTGAATTATGGGAAAGAGCGGCATTAAACAAGTGCAGAGATAATAACAAAGAAGTGGAAATAAATAAAGATTCATTTGTTTCAATCACCTTGCAATTATTGCAACGAAAAGCACTTCGAGAAGTAGCGTCATTTATCGTCTTTATCTGCAAAGTAATGTTGCCTTTAGCATTTATATGTATGAAATACGGAGAGCCTTTAACCGCGTTCTAAAAGAGGAGGTTTTCAATTCTGCTTTATTTTTTAAGTGTGTTACGTCAAAACTTGTTCGAAGAAGTCAGAAGTAATTTCGCGACCAATTTAAACAAAACTTTATCTCATCAAAATAAAATTATTAGTTAGGGCGCCTTCAAATTTGCCGCTAAGTGTCGCGCGGAGGCAGCGCGACTGCAGCGCTGCGGTCGCGCTGCCGTCGCTAGGTTTGAGAATGGTAGTGTTGTGTTTTAGTTTTACGATGGACTCAGACGAAAATACACTGCTCGTAGTGTTACTATTAAAAAGAAAAAGTATTCTAAACAACACTAGTCGATCGATGAACGAATGCGGAGACGCAGCGCGACTGCAGCGCTGCAGTCGCGCTGCAGTCGCGCGTTTTTTATCTCTATGAATTTACAAAACAGCGCGACCGCAGCGCTGCAGTCGCGCTGCCTCCGCGCGACACTTAGCGGCAAATTTGAAGGCGCCCTTATTATTTATTGATTTTTTGTGAATCATCCAATAACGTAAGTATTATAATTAGTGGGATTAATAAGTAAATGATACATGTTAACTTTTTAATACTAACAATAAACATTATTACCAACTTACATTTTATTTATCTCAGTTGTAACAATAATTTATACCGTATAATTCTTTTCAATTTGAAACATTTCAAAAGTTTCCGTTCAACATTATCCTGTTCTGAAAGTCAAAACCTAATAAGAGATTGTCTCTTTTATTCAAAGAAAAGTTTCGACGTCATCCACACAGTATTTGGGTGTTTGAAATTCAACACGCGCATTTCGTGTTACGTAAAGTTATTCTTTGATAACAAAAGTTTTATGTACCAAACGATGGGTGACCCTTCATTTAGCAAAACCTTTTGCTACCGGATACTTTCCTAGTCAATATGTTTTAAATATATCTTTATCTGAAACATCAAAGGCTTGTTACAGTAATAAGGATGTGTGTTATTCGTAGAACGATACCTAATTAAAACGTGTTCTAATTAGTGAAACCTTTGTGTCTACATTTCTGTTAAAGTCATTGTGTAGTAGTGGCGAAGTGTCCATATAACTCGATTCCTACCGGCTTACCTTTGCAAAAACCGCTTAGCATTGTCTATTAATCAATTATAAATCAATGACGCAACATCCACTCAATACAAAATAATATAAAACAAAAAAGTATTCTCTTACGTAAATCGCAATAATAATTACAGTAATAATAATTTTCAATATAATTATTTACGTACTCATAACGCCATCTTGTAATTAAAGGTTGTCAACTAACAACTTGTTATGGTTCAGTCAGAGAGTACTTAAAGCGCGCATGCGCGGAGCGCAGTAAGCCGGTCGCGAAATTAGGAATCCAGTACAACAGACTGTACGGAAATCGTACGGTCACGTGACACTTTGTATTCGTCGATCTAAGGTACCATATAAGCCGGTGGCCATCGGCTTATGACAAGGATAAAAGATACAACTACAACATTGCGAGAGCGAGAAAGCACTATTGCAACCAGTGGACCGACCAATTGTAACGAAGTTTCATTTCATTTCACGTTAAGTACTTAATTTGCCATTGACATTCCTTTGTTTTTATCAATTATTTAAATCTGATAGAAATCAGCCTTTCTTCTGAATTTTTAGTTTTTAATTATATTTATTTGTTTTTATATTTTTATACGGCTTGCGTCTTGACTTTGGCAGAATCATCGGTAAACGATAGGACCATTTGAAGAAAAAACAGATATTTGTATTTATTTTCTGCAAATAGGTTATAAAATTCGCTTTCTTGTTTAAAGTAGTAAAATTTGTATGTTTAATTATTTATGATTGTGTATTATGTGTTGTGCATTGGTTGACTTTATTTTTGTCGTAGTGCGTTGGGATCCTATGGAATATTTTTGTAAGTACTTGTTTGTATTGTTTTCAGCAAATTTAATAGTTTGTTGTTATAAGGGACAGGTTAATAGTGTTATATTATATTGACTATCCTATTATGTGATGTGCGATAAAACATCATTCTCGAAATTGAATTATAAATATAAGAAACGCCGGCGCTGTGGATTTACGAAACATTTTAATACAATTATCTCATTTCGATACGTATAAGTAAGTGGCTTACAGACAGTATTCTCAGATTCTAAAAGTAAGTAAGTAGGTATGTAGAATCATTTAGGATATAGCAATATAAACAATTAATCTAATTGATCAAAGAAGTCTTCCAAACAGAGAAACATTTTCGTATTTTAAGTTTATGAGTTCGGGACAACTAGGTAAAATCGAAACATTTTCTCACGAATACCTATGAACTACAGAATAATAGTAATATAAAGTAGAACAAAAGTCCACGGAATCTTCGGCTTCCCTTTTATAAAAATCCACCCTTCGCCACTGTTGTGTAGGACGTAGATACATGGTTCGACCACGTGTGATTTGGTTTTAATAATAAAAATCCTATATTTTCGTAATTCTGGCAAACCATCAATCCATATAAATATAAATATTCCTGACACTTACACACAACGCCATCTAGTTCCAAACTAAGCAGAGCTTGTACTATGGGTACTAGACAACGGAGAAACATACTTAAATACTTTTATTTTGTAAATAAGTACATATTATACTTAGAGAACAGCTAGACCAATGCAAACAACCATGTTCATGCACACAAAGATTTGCATTGAGCGGGAATCGAACCCGAGACCTCTGGGTAGCAGTCATGTTATATAACCACTACAACATAGAGGTCGTCAAATATAGAATAGTACATTGAAAATACAAGAGTGTTTCTATTACAATGATCTTCATTGGCAAACTTACCGCAACAGCCGATTTACATCTTTACCTATCTATTTTGTTAAAAGACCTTATTAATTTAAGTACATATAAAATTTCTATAATGGTATACCTCGAAGGAGTTAAGCCTAGGATTTAAAGTGACAGTAAGTAGTTAAATAATGGTCATAGTATATATTATCTATTATACATTAGTTCCTACTGGACAAGGATACAACGGATTAAATTCTCAAGTTAACCTACTGTGACAGCTTACAATTAGAGAAGCATATATCTTACTATATGTGCAGTCAGGCAAGCTTATGATATAGAATTCGTATAGTATGTTTGTGTTCGTAATATTAGAATAACATGATTTAAGCTAGCACTTAGAAGTTTTTGAATAGCGTTTTAATGGACACATATACCATGGATTGATGAATTACAATCAAAAATATCTATATGGTGCCTTTTTTATATCGAAGAAGTAAGAGTGACGGATACTTCAGCTTATTCCTTCTACACCCTGCTAAAAAAACTGCCGAAAGCTTTTGTAAGTTGCCTAATAACGCGATTTCCAAAGTGTTATTGTTATAATCTTAAAACTAAGGCTCTACCTACGTAGTCTATTAAACCGTTTGGGTAAAGTTTGGCCAGGGAGATGTAGGTTGACTTCACTAAAAATAATTATAGAAACGCTTATAGTTTGTTTATCTTTGAAGTCTATTGTTTAAAGCCTACCTGTTTGTAGCCTACGCGACACAGAACTTGACCTATAGAATACCGATTAAAACAAAACATACAAATTTTTAAAAAACCTCACAAGCTCACCTTTCACCGTCCAATAAAAAAAGCGTGTCCAAATAACAATTACACAAGAGTTAACAGGCAATAAAACAATGTTCACAACATTGACAACACAGTACTAAACAAGCCAAGAGACAGATTCAGTGAATGTGGCAGTTAACTGCGCTTAACAACCCGTACGTATGCAATGTAGTTTGTAGATATCGATATGCAGTTACAACCGGTTTGCGTAAGCATAGCGCGGATACTACGTAATTGACAATATAAATATGTTAATTACCTTATAAGGCTGTGTTTGTTACTAAGTTACTATTGGGCAGATATAAAAATGATTAAAATTAATCAAGAGTAATACACTGTGAGGAAGTTCCTACATCGGGAGCCCTAAACAATAGCACCTTGTTCCTTGTAAATACTTTATTTTAAAATACTTTCATTTATTTAAAAAGTACAAAATTGTGATTAAATGTAGATAAAGAAAACAAAAATAATATTCCTTACACATTCACACAAATCCCAAGCTAAGTAGAGCTTGTACTAAAGGTATCGTACTTACATACTAGCCTCTGTGTCAACCTGTCAGGTTAACGTCTGACAGGACGGTCACTGTTAGATTATTGACTTTACGGTGCGTTAATTTGACGACCTCTGTGGCGTAGTGGTTATATAACAAGACTGCTACGCAGAGGTTCGATTCCCGCTCAATGCAAACCTTTTGTGCATGAACATGATTGTTTGCATTGGTCTGGGTGTTTTCTATGCATAATATGTATGTATTTACAAAAAAAATCATTTAAGTATGTTTATCCGTTGTCTAGTACCCATAGTACAAGCTTTGCTTAGTTTGGGACTGGATGGCGTTGTGTGACTGTGTGAAGAATATTTATTTAATATTTAATTAAGATATTTCAATTTTAAAATAATTGAGAGTTTCATGCACACAAAGATTGAAGCGTAAATCGAACCCAAGACATTTGCATAGCCTTGGACTGTAACCACTATGCCAAAGAGTCTAAGTATAAACATCCTCGTTGACACTGTAGTTAGTCTTATATCAATTAGCATAACATTAAGTTGTAAAACATTCCTTGCGTTTGTTAACAAGTGGCAACCGGATAATGATAACGACTCAAGACTTACAGTTAACTCTCTACTAGTTAGCTTAGCAGGCTTCTATTTATAATACTTAATAAGGGTTTATGAAACTGGGATAAATCTTTGCTAGAAGAATGTTAATCTATACTAATATTGTAAAGAGGTAAAGTTTGTGAGTTTGTGACGTTGTAGGGGGTAATCTCTAGATCTACAGAACCGATTTTAAAAATTATTTTTGTGTTGAATAGTCGATTAATCGGGGAGTGTCATAGGCTATATAGTATCACCCTATGACTAATAGGAGTGGAGCAGTAATGAAATATGTTTAAAAAGGGAAGCGTTTTTTCCGCCGCCTTACGAAGTGGGCACGGGGCAGCTAGTTTCTAATAAAATGCAGAACAGCCAATTTGTCAATGTAACTCAGAATATCACCACCCTTTCTCGAATAAAATAAAATACTTGAATAAACTTTTCGTGGAAATGTACTGATGGATGGTACATACATGTTATCAAACCTTCAAATGAACATACTTTAAATAAATAAATAAATTATACAATATAAAAAAAAAAAAAATAGAAAGGAAATAATAATGCAATTATGCACATCTTCAAAATATTAATTGACAATATTAGTCATATTTTAGCAACAAATAATATACTATCAGAATTATTTAACTTAAGAAGCCTCTTGAAAATGTTTCTACTTTACGCGGTCCTTTATTTGAAAGAAAGAAAGAAAGAAAAATCATTTATTAAGATCTCACACTGTCACAATAATTAGAAAGGAATACAATTAAATACATATATATAGTGATAAAACAGTGAGAGACCAAAAAGGGAACTCTTCTCAGCACTGTGCTATGGTTACCCATAGCGCTGATATTCTGAAGAGCCCCATATAAATCGAACTCCCTCGTCCACTTGTTTAGGGGAGTGCTATGTCCAACAGTGAACAATTAATTACTGTTACAATGACGTGTAAGACTATACCATTGATTTACAAAATATACAATGCTCGATGTTTTACTTTCTATTTTATTACCAAAGCATTAGATGTTACTTAAATAAACGACGTGGCTGTTCCATGAATAAGCTTTTAAGGTATTGTATTGTATGTCAAATTGTTTATGTAACAGTCTTCATAAATAATGTATTCAATGTAAGTCGTAATTTTTTTTTGTATGTACGAGTATGTTGCTTACACGAAATTAATGTTGTTATTAACCTGTTGTTTTAAAACCGATATCAACGATTCTTAAATTTGTGATTTCCTAATAAACTACTTTCTTGTTTGTTAGTCCCAGTCAAAATAAAAGTTAATGCAGTGGGTAACGAGGTATTTATCAAAAAAAGCACGGAATTTCTGTGAATCATACGTCCTGGTCTTAAATTTTATACTAATATCATTATGATTCGCTATTTTATTTATTCGCTAAGAGCAATACTAAACAAATCACTAATTTGATTATCGTATGCAAAAAACCTACATTGATAAGAATGAGAAACATTTTTACTCTTTTATACCTTCCCACTCACCGACAAAGCAATAAAATCTCGCAATCTCGTTTCATATGGTCATAAAAATAAAAGTTATTCAAATTAAACCGAAAAAAAATAAAGAAAACAACAAAATAAAAAGTTTACTGAGCAGCGGTTAAAAGCAAAATAAAAGTACTTAACAAAACGATGGTTTGGGGCACAGGAACAGGGCCGCAATAATTTCGGAGAGTCCTTATTTCGAAACGTAACGTTAACTTGATAGCAGATAATGCAAATTGGACTTTGATAACTAAGAAATACGCCTCGGATTGCAATTAAAACAATTGTAAATTTGTTGAGAAGCAAAAAGCGAGGGAGGTAAATGGAGGGCCCCTCGAAATAAATGACGAAAGGCGGCCGTGGACAGCACCCCGCGTCCAAACTAAATTACTTTACACAATTAGCTTTTGAAAACGTTTCTGTAGAAAGTAAAGCAATGAACGAATATTTAAAAAGTAAATGGTTTAACTGTACGCACATCATAGTGTTGATCCTCGACTTATAAACTTAAATTATCTCAACAATTATTTCGCATGTTTTGGCGCATGATTTCAAAAAGCTACAGATTCAAGAAAAGTTAAATGAAAAACAAATTTTGACTTAATTTTAAAGGTGCTTGAAGAATAAAACGGAAAATAGAATAAATATAAGAACAAAAAGGCTTCGAAAGAGAGAAAATTAGATTCGAAAGCTATACACCGCGAGCGTTCGTTGTCGCTTAGACAAAATGAAGTTTGATCCTGTTTTTATTACGAGCCGAGATACGACGGAATAATATCAAGTGGATATTTATATTGACCCGATCAGGCTGTTATTAGTATCAGATTCTTAATTACATAAATCAGAACATTTATTCATACCTATATAATGATTAAGTTAGGTAGTTAACGTTTTATATGACTTGTAAAAAAATGCCCAGAAGCCAACGCGTAAAACAAAAGCCAATCTTTTACAGACTGACCGCTCTCCCCTAGGTACTTACGAAAAAAAATTACCTTTCTCCCGGAGGGATACCTAATGAACAGGAATTTAATATTAGATATACAAAACCCAATACCCATTCAAGTCAGTCGTTTGCACAGAACAAACATTATCAATGTTTGAAAATCAAACCCGAATGCTCACTTGAACTACCAAGCTTCCCCCTTACACAATTGGTTAAATTCAAACCTTAATTTTGTACATTCAAATTAACATAATATCGAAAATACAAAAGAGCAATCAAAACAAAATCTTTGTTCTCAATTCTATTAATATTGGAATGGAGTTTGTCTGCAATTTACAAGATAAATGAATTAAGTTAACAGCGATCGCTTACAAATGAATTTCAAAATCTGAAACGGTCCTTGTTGCTCCAATTCTGAGAAATTTTAACAATTTAATTATTTCGATGAGAAGTAACTACTGCGTACTTTAATTAGGTATAACTAAAATACTTATTAATAATCAGGAAATAGACGTCTACTGTTGGACATAAACCTTATCCATACATTTCCTTTATGGAGTCCTGTATCTCACTCATCCAATTAAGCATACTTCTTTTTATTCTTAAACTTTGTTATGAATTGCATTGCAAGACAAAATTAGGCAGCGATAGTAAAAATACCGAATTTTGGATGTCACAAAATCTTTTAATTTGCATAGTAATGAGAAAGGGAGTATATTTTTAAACTTTTAATACTTATGACTAGTTATCCATTTTTATTATACAATCTTTAAATAATTGGAGTGAAAAATAAATTTTTAATGCAAACCAGTCGTTTTGAATCTTAGGTCGTTAAAAGCTTTATAATATAGAATTTGTATGGTCCTAGGTTACTCACTAAGCTATTGATCATCACGATTAATAGCTTTTTTAAAAGTGAATTGAAACGTATAATTACGAAAACAACTAACCTCACCAACATTTAAAATAAATTACTAGAAAACCTGCGTCAAAAATATACGCAAGCATCTTAAAACAGACCTATAGAAATAGAGAGGTATATCCCTACCTAGATGTTGCCAAAATACAACCTATATTAGTGCAACAGCGGAAATAGCCAATCATTACGGGCTCAGACTGTTTAAATTACGTGGTACCATCCCGAGGGAGCCATAACAGGCGGGGGAAGCAGACGGTTTCACTGCAAGACAAGGAAAACTTGTAACGAAACCTGATCGTAATAAGTGGTCAGCGTAAGGTATGGAGGGTCAAATTTTTTCTCTAAAGTTAAAGCGGTCTTTCAACACTGCGAAGCGAAGTTTATGAATCTCAACGCAAGTTCTAGATATTTTTCGGTCAAACTATCATACTACCGACATTGTTATTTTGATTTACCTAAAGGGTGTAGCCGAATATGGCCACCGTGGTCCTACCTACATTAATTGTAGTTTTATTTTGTTTTGTCTAAGCGGATCCTAGACGGTTTAATTGGAAGAGTAAACAAAATGTATAAACCAAAAGCGCACCTGACTTATCAACGCCTTGCCCAAATCGATAATAATGGGAGAGGAGAGGAAGTTAGAAAAGATGTTAAGTTATCTGTTATTTAAAAAAAATGTTATTTCACTTGTGCTATATTTAACTTGTTATGTTATTCTATTTTTGACATAATTACATATAATTTAAACATTATTCATGTAAGAAATAAAATATCATAACCACAGTATTATAGTTAATAGTGCAAGAATACTTACAAGAAAAAGATTCAAATCTATTCCGTTCCACATTTTTCTTAAAAGATATAAAACCGACCGTCGACATTTCACTTCTTCCAGTCCATTAGTGACACCTCGGCTCTATCAAGGAGTCGAGATCCGTGATAAATGAATTTTGCATAGCAACGGTTTCCTTCTCGTAGTGCAGGCAATGTAAGATTCAATTACATTTTTCATGAACCAATTGAACGCCAATGTAGACCATATTCCTAAAAAGAATTTCCTTACCTTACAGTTTTTATTAAACTTATTTGCGTTTATCATTAAATTTGTGCATTAATCTGTGTGTAAAACTATTTTAGGCTTTGTTTTCCATGTACAGTGAACGTACTTCAACACAAAGATAAACGTATGTACACATCAGCGAAGTAGTGCTCATAGTACTCTACTTAGTTTCGTAAGTTTTGAAAAGTACTTTTTTGTGAGATATTATTATGAGACAGGGAACTTACACTTTTACATCGGAAATTTCAATTGTCGTAAAGGACATTTTACCTAAAATGAGTTATTTATATATTTGGAATCAGCGTCGCGAACTCTATCGAATGGCATATTTAAAATTGTCTATCTCTTAAAAAAAATCCTTTGCGACCTAGATTTTCAGTAGCTATAAATATACTTTTTTAAATATTTGGGACGTATCGTAAAAATATTTTTTGGTAGGCGTCGTAAAGGTGCATTTTTATTATTTATGAGGTTGTAATTATGTTATATGATAATCGGAAACCATTACGACCTGTCTATTCTTTATTATAATATTCGTAATTATGGTGTAAAGGCCGTTTGTTATTTTGATGTCCTTTACGACCCTAATTTTAAGCGATCATTTCTAATACCTACGGCGCGCGCGGCGTGAAGAAATATGCAACAAGTTACGAGTTGTAATAACAAGTGGCGCTCGGGCTCGGACACGAGGCGATGCGCAGGATAACGGGGGTGTAAGTAACGGGTGCGGGAGGAGCGTGACCCTTACGATTCACTTTGCAAAGACAGTTCGCGCGCAAACGTTAGTTGGTGTTGTTTGTTTTATGCTAATAATGTCGGACCATAAATTACCCAAAAAATTGAATTCTTTAGAAGTACACAAGTTGTTGTCTTTACACGTACCTCTGAAACAAAGAAAATAATGCAGAGTTCTTCTATTGACGACGTACTTACCTCTGACGGCATTCAGGACCTACCTCCAGGAGATGTTGTCTTTACACGTACCTCTGAAACAAAGAAAATAACGCAAAGTTCTTCTATTGACGACGTACTTACCTCTGATGGCATCCAGGACATACCTCCAGGAGATGTTGTCTTTACACGTACCTCTGAAACAAAGAAAATAACGCAAAGTTCTTCTATTGACGACGTACTTACCTCTGATGGCATCCAGGACATACCTCCAGGAGATGTTGTCTTTACACGTACCTCTGAAACAAAGATAATAACGCAAAGTTCTTCTATTGACGACGTACTTACCTCTGATGGCATCCAGGACATACCTCCAGGAGATGTTGTCTTTGCACTTACCTCTGATGGCATCCAGGACATACCTCCAGGAGATGTTGTCTTTGCACGTACCTCTGAAACAAAGAAAATAACGCAAAGTTCTTCTATTGACGACGTACTTACCTCTGACGGCATCCAGGACATACCTCCAGGAGATGTTGTCTTTACACGTACCTCTGAAACAAAGAAAATAACGAAAAGTTCTTCTATTGACGACGTACTTACCTCTGATGGCATCCAGGACATACCTCCAGGAGATGAAGTATTTTCGCCTGAACCTGAAATAAATACCACTTGGGCTACTTTTTCTGATGTAATACATGAACCAAAGGCGCATCATTCTCGTGATATTTCTTGTACTGAAATAGTAAGAAACAACGTTGACCAATCTGCATTATTTCAACAACCTCAGGTGTACACTTCCTTGAAAACAGTGGTATTTGAACATGAACCTAAGGATATAGAAGAGCGTAAGTGTTCCCCTTCGATTAATTATCAATGTTTTAGATACATATTTTTTTTATCCAACTACTGACCCCAATAATCATGTTATGATTTCTGAACAACCTAAACTTAACAAGAAATATCGTAAGAAGATTTTAAAATCCTACGTTGATTATCTTTCCGATAATGAAGACTTTTTAGCTGGTAGTTCGGATCTTTGTAGTATGAATGAGTCGGATAGTTCAATTAATAGTAATAAAAAAAAGAAAAAGTGTACTAAAAAGAAACAAAAAATAATAGCTTAGAACAATAAAACAGTAACCAGTGAAAACCTAATTAAGAGAAAAACCAAGAAAGAAAATAAAAGTAAACTGAGGAGAAAATTAAAAGATACTGGTAAGTCTTACGAAAGAAGATCAGGATGTATGGTAGAAGAGAAGACAATGAAAGGAAACCCATGCTTACTTGGCGTATGTGCTAGAAAATGTTATGAGATATCAGAGGATAGAAGAATTAGCCTATTTAATTATTTCTGGTCTCTGGATATTCAACGTCGAAAAGACTGGATTGTTAGATGTGTACAACCAATTTCTATCAAAAGAAAAAAAACTAAATCTGTAGAAAGCAGAAGAGGTCAAACGTTTGAATATGTTATAAACGAAGGTGAAGGATCTAGACCTGTTTGTCAAAAGTTCTTAATTAATACATTAGATATCACACAAAAATTTATTTTATATACAGTAAAAAATTCACAAGAAAATATGGCAAGCGTAGAAAAGAGTCACATGTCATGCAGATAAGTATAGCGATGAAGATAAAGCATACGCCAAAACTTTTATCGAAAGCCTTCCAGCCGTTCCTTCTCATTACTGTTGTAGCAAGAGTTCATGTCTGTATTTACCTCAAGAATTTAAAAATGCTACAAATTTATTTAGGATTTATTTTCAAGACTGCCAAAATAATAACAAAGTACACCTAAGTGAAAAAATCTTTATTAAACTTTTTAAAGAAGATTATAATATTCGGTTCCACATACCCAAAAAAGATAAGTGTGTGATGTGTACTAAAGCTGAAAACACAGAATTATTATCAGAACAAGAAACCAAAGAAAAAAAAAGAAGTTGCTGGTGTTTTTTCAATTTCCCTGTATAGAAAAACGGCATCATAATTGTGTGTTCCTATTAGAATAATATTTTCGTTACTTAATAAACCTTTTATTTCACTTAAAAAATAAATCTTTTATTTCACTTAGTTTTACTACCCATTGTAGGTATCTTTAAATAGAGCGTTTTTGGTTTTGCTCTCTTTACGACCATAATATTTGATTTACTTAACTTATACTACCCATTTATGAATAGATTAAGGCCTTTACTGCACATCGAACTTTATGATAACAATATTTCGCGGGTGTAAAGTACAACAGTTCAAGTTTTTGTGGGCTGTAAAGGACCTTCATTTTCGTTAATAATTAAGTTTAGTTTATTTTGTCAATACAAACGGATAGAACACGAAAAAATAGCATAGGTCTCTTTTGACTTGATAATTATAGGAGTTTGTTTAAAAAAGTTATAAGGCAAAAACTTTTTTGTTTTTTGTTTTTTTGCTCTCCTGAAAAGTCGTGTTTTGTCCTTTACGACAATTGAAATTTCCGGTATCGAATTATTTTTATTCAACCTACATTCACTGAGAGTTTCGAGAATACCTTTTTTTAGAAAAATACATCGCTGCTTGCATGAGATTTTACAGTAAAAAACTACATCTAACTACGTACAGAGTCTACTGATGCAACAAGATCCTCGAACTTTAAACAAGTTCTCATCAACCTTTTTAACATCCGCTACGTAAAACTCTTTCAAAGCATTGAAGGTAGTTAACCAGCACTCCAATAAAGTGTTAAAATTTTTCCGCATTAAAACCTTGTAAACTACGAAAGAGCTGTTCAGAAAAATAACGTAGAAAAACACGGTTTTGTAACCACGTCTTTTATTTTGTGAGAATATTTTTGTCTTTTTTAGTTTCAGTGAACTTATTCATGATACTGATATTAAAGTAAATTGAGTTTTAGATGTCTCTGCGTACCTGTCCTCTATAGTACTTCTACTTTATGAAAAATGAGTTCGAGTGTGTACTATAGTGAATAGCAATTTAGTATTGAGTAATGGTGGACATTTTAAAATATAGGTTCATATTATTACTTTAAAGATCATATTAGACTTAGACTACTGACATAGACTTACTGTATAAGAGAAGGGTCATTAAATAAGGATATGTAGATGTACGGTGCAGTACCGTACAAATGCACTGTAATCTATCATGTATCAACTTACTTTTAACTTGTTTGTTATCATTTCGGCCCGGGAGCATGTACGGTGCAGTACCGTACAAATGCACAATCAGCAATTAATACATCGCGCCGTCGTGCCGTGTAATATTAAAATAAAATCTATTAGTTCGCGATCAGTCTTTATTGAGTAATCACGGGCTCAACCATACGTGCTCCGCGGCCTTATAGCACTATCTTAGACCAATATAGCCCTTTTTAACTGAAATCGAATCTTTTATTTGTTGACCTCATCGCACGGTTAACAGTAGATGTATTGGGCCTAAATAGGCCTAAATATATGTTTAATGTATAAGTAAGTATATGTTTTTATGACATACTTCCTTACAATGCTCCTACAGTGATTGACAAATAAAAATGTCACCACGACTAGATTTTATTAATTTTCTTTTCCTTTCTAGCAGAAGAATAAATTAATTATATTCTGTTAATAGGATTCCTCACATGGTGGACCGACGACCTGATTACGATGGCGGGTAACCGATGGATGAGGGAGGCACAGCACAGCACAAGGTGGCAATACTTGGAGGAGGCCTATGTCCAGCACTGGACGTCGATTGGCTGATGATGATGATTATGATATAATGGGATCGTCACGATTAGTTAACAAGATTATTGTTTCAAGGGCTGATGATGCCTATGTCTATCTGCACATTCCTATACCTTAATATAAAATAACAAAACAAACGAGCAAAGGGCATTAGCTCGTGTAACAAGATTGTAATATATTCAAGTACAAAGTAGGAAGGTTTCGATAAACATGTCAATGATACGTCCGCTTCATCGGATCGTACGAGTCGTGAAATCTTAAATTGTATAACATTAACAACAGGAACGCTTAAAGGTTACTACGCACAAAATAAACGACGTCTTAATGATCACTCCTATTGTTTAGTTATTGATTTCATGAAACTCATTATGTTAAGTATCTTGTTGATGTAAATCTAAGATTTATTCATAATTATTTAGAAATGTTTGAATCGTTTTAGGTAGGTACTACTGCGATAGGTATTTTATTTTATTTATTTATTTAATTCACAGCAAACTTAACAGCTACTTAATGCTACTTTACAATTTTAAATCTAAAAACAGAATTAGCCAATAATAAAGTTTGTCAATTAGTATTGACAGTGGGTATTCAGAAGAAAGATAATTACTTCAACATGAAAACAAACAAACTCTAATAATTAGTATAGAAGCCTTTGGACCAGTTCCTCACCTGATAAAAGGTCGAAGGATGAAGGACAGGACCGCGTCAAGGTGAAACATTTAAAAGAGCCCTATGTCCAGCAGTCTTTTGACTGATATGACTAGAAAACATCTACACACATCAAAAAAGTCTAAGCAACATGCATGATATTACAAATTTACCATTTATATTAATTTATTTTACCATTTATTTTAATTATAACGTTGTATTTTATTTTTAAAATAATATTTTTAGGGTTCTATGATGTAAAAATAACAGCTGTTTTCTTTATAAGTTCTTTTAATAACAGAAATTAACAATATTAGAATATACAGGTACATAAGAAACTAAACTTTTTTTTTACAAATTGAAATTTCTTAAGAAAATGAATTTATTGTGAAAGAATAGGACAATTTAATACAAAGTATGGCCTCCTCTGCTATTCAGAACTTGTCGGCAACGATTATTCATTGAATTAATGAGACTGTTTATGTCATCTTGCGGTATTCGCTCCCAATGGAATTGTAGCAAATCCTTCAGCTGTTGGGTTGTTGTCACTCCGTCCAAGTCCTTCAAAACACGTCTCTGGAGCATGTCCCATGCGTGCTCGATGGGGTTGAGGTCTGGCGATTGTGCAGGCCAGGGCAATACCTGGATGTTCTCCGTTGCCAAGTATTCACTGGTTCGCCGAGCTGTATGTGAACGCGCATTGTCATGCATTAACGTAAAATCGGAGCCAAAGGTTTGTGCAAATGGATGGACATAAGGTCTGAGAATATCCTCAACGTAATTTTCAGCGTTCATGTTTCCATTTACAAAAACGAGCTCAGTTCGCCTGTTCTTCATAATACCCGCCCATACCATAACTGTTGAGCCGCTGTATGGATGAACTTCCTGAACGCACCTGAGTCTTTCAGTATTTCCGGGTCGACGGTACACTCGCACCCTTCTTGTATCAGGCCTAAACCCGAATCGCGACTCATCGGAAAACATAATTTTATCCCATTGTTCCTGGGTCCATGTTATGCGTTCTCTACACCATTCATTTCGACGAGCGCGATTCCCGTGACGTATCGGTGGGCACCTGATAGGGCGTCGAGCTCGTAGGCCGTACTCATGCAGTCGATTTCGCACAGTTTGGGGACTTACATCAACACCACTTGAATTTTGTAGCCTCAAACTTATCTCTCGAGCGGTTAACATCGGCTGGCGTCTTGCAGTCAGTTGTATGTACCGGTCTTGCCGAGTGGTTGTACTCCTTTTACGGCCTGGATGCTGTTCAGCGGGTTCCCCTGTATTATTGTAGCGCTGCCAAAGACGACAAATAACACTTCTATGAATACCAAAATGTCGAGATACCTGAGATTGATTACTTCCCGCTTGCAACATCCCTACAGCTCTTTGCATTTCATCTGCCGTCAAATGACGTCGCTCCATGACGTAAAGAATATCTAACAATTCAATTTTGTCGCCAACTGTATTTAAATGGTTGGTAAAATTATAAAATCAAGACTAAAACGTAGCAATTAACATGCACTCAAATTCAAACAAATTCGCAGTCATTTGAATTTTATGAAAAAAAACAAAACATAATCGAAATTTTTTTTTTACAACCAGCCAGTATGTCATCAATAACAAAAAAGTTTACTTACCTATACACTTTGAGTGAGTAAATACTTAGAAATTAATTAATATAAATGGTAAATTTGTAATATCATGCATGTTGCTTAGACTTTTTTGATGTGTGTATTTAGTCTAAAAAATAAAGTCTACAGAATTACTACAGCTTTTATAAAAGTTTCTCGTAAAAATATCTTCAGTGTACCCACATTTTTACTTCAACACATTTATTACAGTGAAGATAATAAAATAAAACATATTTCCAAATACTAGTCAATAAAATAAATAGTTGTACGTCGAAGGTCAAGTTTAATTTTAGCGCACGTACGTCTGTCTCGGTAATCGAAATGCGTGGGGTTCTTGGTGAGGGGTGTATATCGTTAGTCAGCTGTCGGGGTGACTCACACCCTATACTATATTTGTTTTTATATTACTACTCGTCGTGAAAAACTTTCTGATATATTCTATACTATCGACCTGCCCCGGCTTTGCATGGATTCAATGCTGATACTAAAAACAGTTACCCAATAAAGACATCACATTAGAAACTAAATAATCAGTATTTCTGTATAATATTTTGCATGTATTACGACTATACATAATAATATATAAGCATAAGCATAAGCTTTTCTCTTGAATCACATTTAAAATATGTGATCTAAAATCTATTTACAAAAATCGCTTGAATATCCATTGCGTAGTTTTAAAGATTTAGCATATCTAGGGACGCACAGACAGCAAAAGCGTTTATTTTACGAGTATACTATCTAGTAAAGTATTGAAAATGGAATATATGTGACACAACATGGCAGTTGTGAAGTGATAACGCCTATTGTATTTGGAGTGTGACAAGCCCCTTTGGAATACTTGACGGAAAGAAACATGGATTTTATTTTTCTTTTCCTCATAGGTGGTAGGTTATGTGAATGAGGTAAAGGGCTAAAACTCGTGTTCTTTGTGCGGGGACGTTTATTAATATCAATTTTTACTGATACGTTCTTTGTATCACAATGTACACAGAATCATAACAATAATTTGTAAATCACTTATAGAAATAGTTCGTATTGTTGCGTGGAATTTCACACTGTGATCTCGTGCATGCCTCTACTGCGTCCGTCGTGACCGCTGTTCTACCCAGGCTTTAAAGTTAGTAGAAAATAAGTCACATCGTCTGATGGTAAGTAGGCTAAGACAAAAGAATCGTTGACAATCACCTCAATCATATACCTACTTACGTATATTTAAAACAATGAAAAAGGAGGCATCTATCGAAAGCAATTTCGTCCCAAAAATAGCACTAAGTTTGAGTGCTCTTAAAAGGTGTCTTTAAAATTGCTAAGACGTGGCTATTATAATAAAGGGGATCGCCCCTTTCCGCGGGAGTACAATTTGGCAGACACTCCTTTTTTGTAAAGAAAAGGGCAAGTGGAGAGCGAGTTTAATCTTAACTTCATTACGACATGACACGATTCCATTGTCGAATTCTTTGGAAAATTATATAAAAGATTGAATACATCACATTTTAGATATATTCAGTATTATTTTGTTTTTATTGAGAGAGTTGATGATATGAATAATACGGCATAATATTATTTGCATAATGATTTTAGATTTTGTAATATTCAGTACAAAAGCTGTAAAATGTTATTTAACAAAATACTATTATTTTTTAACAAATTCTGCGAAGTAGTGGTGTATTATGTAACATTGAAGTAGGGTTTAACTTGTTCTTTAACAGTCCTAAGTACCGTAAGACTTTCTCCAGTAAAGGAATGCTTCCCTGCATGCATACTAACACATTGTATGCTGATAACTGCATGATGTAAGTACTTAATCAAAATGCTACCCGCATTATGTTGCAAATACCACAGTGAAAATAATATGCAACGTTCAATACCAATATTTTCATCAAAATATTTTACGGACAGTAAAAATTCTGATGCATAAATATAATGTAATATTGGTACAGTATTCTTTTAATAAAAAGGCTTTAATAAAAGTAACCATACACAAAGCAAGTCATCAAAACGGCTGTACTCGTTTCACTTTAATCATTTTTTAAAGTATGATAATATTTGCTCTTTGTCGCGAACAGACGTGCTCATACGTGCTTTAATGCATTTATTTATAAGTAATAAAAAAGTGACCTAGATTAATATTTTAGACTGTGTATTGTGCAATGTTTTGCGTAATGAACAATAAATAAGACTTTATGTAGTGAATTATCACTAGGGAAAATGGCTAGCAATAATACTTCTCCAGTAAAAACAACCCATGACCCTACTTGCTCCAGTGCGCCTGAAATTGTGTCCACTGCAGAGATACAAAAATGGATCACCTACACCGAGACCTGTTTAAATGAGATATGTTCCATTACTGAAAGTGGAAAACTCAACACCGAGCAGAAGCTGAAGGTATCGTCCTTGTGCAGAAAAATTACGCACAATTCTTCCCAAATGGCAATTATATACCAGTCCTTAAAGCAGAAAGTCATACAGTCGTCCCTCGAAATTGAAGTCCTAAATGAAAATAAAGATCTGTCCGAATACTTAACAGGGCTTAAAAAGACCATTGAACAATCATGTCCTGCAACCAAAGGCTCTTCTTTTGCTGATGTAGTAAAAAAGGGTACAAATTATTTTATTAGACCCAGTAACCTTAGCTCTGTAGCCGTGTATCCTCTCGACGTAAAGACCACAAGCGAAGACACCAAAGCAATGGTTCAGAAACTCATCAGCCCTGAACAACTGAAACTGCATGTGCGGGGAGTAAGAAAGACCAAAAACGGAGGTGTTATCATTAATGAGTCCAAGAAAGACGCAGAAAAACTGAAGAGCGCCGTTCTGAGTAGTGCGCTGAATCTTCAGGCTGAAGAACCTTTGAAACGTCAACCGCGGATTGTGGTAGTAGGAGTACCTACAACTATGACAGAGCAAGAGGTCTACAAATGTATTTATGACCAAAACATCGAAGACAAATTTCCTTCTATGACCTACGAATCCTTTTTGTCCTCGATAAAATTGAGTCACAAATCCGGGAAACGGGAAACTATGTCATGCAACTACGTCATCGAAGTTTCTGCACAGATAAGAAAAGCCCTTATTACACAGCAAAGACTTTTTATTAACTGGACCTCTTGCCCTGTTAAGGACTTTACTTTTGTCACGAGGTGTTATAAATGCCAACAATATGGTCACGCTGCTAAATCCTGCCGCGAACTAAGTCCATCGTGCAGCCATTGTGGGGAAATAGGTCACACTATCTCTGATTGCAAGAACAATTTGACCTCTTCAAAATGTGCAACATGTTCGAGATTTAAGAAACCTAATAATCACAAAACTGGCGATACTGAATGTCCTGCGAGAAAAATAGCCGAACATAGATATATTAACTCGATAGATTATCAAGTAGCATAGATTTATTAGTATACTTATAATACATCTAAAATTAATTAAATTATTTAAAACTTCTAATTATAAATGACAATACCATTTTGGCCTACTTACAATTTTTTACTAGTAAGCACATTCTTTAGTTTAAGCAAAACACGTAATTTAACATACCTAGTTGTAATGATTATCACGTATTTATTTTGTAAACATTTTTTATTAAATACTGCCTGTTTGATAAGACAAATTATTTAAAGATATTAATTTAAAAATAGTGTATAGAGACAACGTTATAATTACATAATTACCTATTAAGTATATAATTAGCACATAAAACGCCTGTAACACAGGATTAATCCTAGTACAGGCATTCAAAACTATATTGCACAAAATTATGTTATAAGATTTATTTAAGCTATAATTTAAGACCATTTGTAAATTGAATAAATGAATTGAATGAATTGATAAATGCAATAATTTATTTTTATTAAAATCAAAAAACAAGTTTAGTTCTATCTATACTAAGTAGTTTTTTAGATGTCAATGCCTGTGGTTAATAGTAACACGCCAAAATATATATAATTATTTTTTAATTTTATTTATTTATTTTTCAAGAATTTTCTCAAAAACATCCAGCGACCATTTAGTAACTACGAACAAAAATACCAAAAAATCCAGGTTAATAGAAGCTCTTAACTAAAGACCACATTACAGGAGAGCAGATAATACAAGGCAGGTAGAACAGGGCTCTCATTACCTGTTATTCTCAGGGGAAGTAATTTTTTCGCTATGAGGATACGACTTAGCTTAATAGCGCTCTCGCCTGTCAAACGAAATAGTCATAGAACCGAAACAAGCCTAATTGTAAATAATAATCTATTATATACGTATTTTCCAAATTTTCTCAGAAACATCCAGCGACCATTTAGTAACTACGAACAAAAATACCAAAAAATCCAGGTTAATAGAAGCTCTTAACTAAAGACCACATTACAGGAGAGCAGATAATACAAGGCAGGTACAACAGGGCTCTTATTACCTGTTTTCTCTGGGGAAGTAATTTTTTCGCTGTGAGGATACGACTTAGCTTAATAGCGCTCTCGCCTGTCAAACGAAATTACTCGTAGTCACACGATGCTAGTGCAGACAATTTTTTATAATTCATCATAATATCGTAAAATAATAACATTACGTAAACAATAACATGGTAATTCATTGGTGACGACGCACGTCATATTAATATTTTAGTAAATGTTTATAAAATGATATGGAAAATATGAAAGAATGATTTGGTTACCATATTTTTGAGTAACGGGTTTACACACTTTTTACACCTATTCGCATATATTTTTTTTATAAAAACCATTAGGTGATATATGTAGTTACATAACTATTAGACCTAAACATAAAAAGCAACCAAAAGAATTTAAATAAGTATCGTATAACAGAAAGCAGTTAGAAGAAAAGATAACATTTATGATCTATTCACAAAACAATAACATTTGCAAAACTGACATTAGATGTTCGACAGAGGTTGACGTCGTCGTTTGTTTTTAAAATAACCTTTTATACAATGACTTGTAGTCTTTACTACAATTTTATATACCTACGTTAGCTATTGTACACACGCGACGTTTTTTTTTTTAAATCAATACTCCGTAGAGAGCCTTTTGTTTTCGAACATTCACGAGCGCCATTTAAAACAATGGGTGCTAGATTTTGATTTTAAAATAGTGTACGTTGTTTTTTTTTTTATACGAATCTGCGTGTATTTGTCTATGTATTAAGAGCAGTTTTTATTGCAAGTGTATTTAAGTAGTAAAAAAACGTCACTTTAAGAACAAGTGTTTTTATACTATTCAATCTGGGCATCAAAGAGCGATAACCGTAATTGCCCTGCATCATTTAAAAACAAGAGAAACGGACGTTATTGAATTTTAAGACTCAAAATACATGGTGTTACCATACCAATCTACCAGTATGGTTAATTTACATTCATAACAGCCTATTATGCCATAGCAGGGTCCCGTCTCCGATCAGTGGCAGAAGGAAACTTGGACAACTAGCTGTAGGCCTAGTTGTTTAATATAAAAGTTACCCTTTATTGTTTTGGGTCAGACAATATTTACGAACTTTTTCTTAGTCGGCTTTTACGAGACGTTATGGGTTAAGATAAGATTGTAACACCATGTATTCTTACTTTGTCATCACACGACAACAATTATAAATGACAAAATATTATACTACTATTTGACAAGCACTTACATCCATACAATGAAGAATTAAGAAGGCGAAGCGAAGCAGGAAATCTGAAAAAGAAATCAAGCTGTTACAAACTAGCTGTGCTTAACTTACCTTTAGCTTATTTAGTGCATAAGTAATAGATAATACAATATCAATATTCTTTACACATTCACACAAAGGCTTTTTACTCCTAAGCTAAGCTGCGGTTGAACTATGAGTACTAGACAACGAATAAAAATATACTAAGTATTTTTTGTAAATAACCTACAAAGATTTGCATTAAACGAGAATCGAACCCGGCGTAGCAGCCATGGGCTATAACCACTATAAGGTAAGATTTTAAATTATAAGTGAAAAATTAAAAGTTTATTTTTCACTTTAGACATTTTTGCGTATATTATTTTTCGTATATAAGTTTTTTTTTTAAAGCTACATTATGTTTAGTGCGTTATTGACAAATAGGGCATATAAATAAAACTGAAAACCAAGTAGCAATACCTATAAAGAGACAATTTTAGCTTAAATATGTAAAGCTGGTTGAGTGCCTCTAACAGAGCTAAAATAAATTTTATTATAATTAATTGAGCAGGTACTCGTAGGTCATTGCTCTCGTAACCCCTACAATTGTTTTAGTATAATTAATTATATAATGTTCATTAATCTCATAAATTAACAATAGACAGTAACAGTGATGGAGCAGCTAGCTGTATAATGTCTATCTCAAGTCTAGAATGTGGTAAAGTAAACTAATTGGGAATCGACGCAAACCATATCCCTATTAAAGAAGGGATTTTATTCGGATCTGGTTAGATTAGACAGTTCATTTAGGTTAAGTAATACTTATGGTCGGTCGAAAAAATCTTGACGAATACTTGTATTATTTACAATTGAAGCTGACAGTGCTTAAGCTATACAGATAGCAATAAAGCATACTTGTTAAACAAGCAAAACACAAAAGCTCTTATAATTTACGTGCTGTTTTTAACGACAAAGGTGCAGAAAGCATTAAGCCAGTTCCGCAATTCAATATACACATTTAATGAATAAAGTTAAAAAAAAAAACAAATTTAGGTCTGTTTGTGATATCTTGCCGGATGAAAAAAAGCTAAAGAGCCGGATGCGGCGCGGCACGCAGTAGAGATAGCATTACAATGACACCAGATTCGGCCTTGTACAAATAAATGGACAACATGGAGTACGCAAGCAAGAAAATGTCATTACCTATAGTAATATGGTTTTGAAAAACATCGTATTTGTTTTTGTGGTTTGTGAGGTAACGGACAAAAAGTTACAGAGCATCACCACCTTGTCTGATCCCGAGAACGTCATAAAACGCTTTTAAAATCTATGCTTGGTATACACTATACATGTAAATAAATAAATAGATAGGTATTTATAGAATACAGCTGCTCTGTTTGTCGATAAATTTTGAATAAAACGGACAATCTATTGTGTTTGTAACTTGCATTAATGTGTGTAACAATGGTAGGCGAATCAATAAATAAAAATGCATAAAAACACTCAGAAACATAAAGTTATATAAACACTGTTTACACTTATATACAAGTTTATATAACACATGTCTGGTAATAAATTGTAATCAATTATAAGTCTACTAATCAGATAAACTTGCTTATCTCGCTTCAATGTATTCACCAATAACAGTTTGAATAACTTTTATCTTATCACTAACTAACGCACTCATCTGAAGTGTAGGTAGCGAAAGTTTTACTATTTTTAAATGTAGCAAAAAGAATGGTGACCTGTGATGGCGACAGTTTCGCCACCTCTTGGATATCGTAAAAGCTAGGTACGTATTTTCAACAGTTAGGTATTAGCGTTTTTGTAAGACAACGCATTCGGCCTTTTCTAAAAATATACGTCTCTTTTCTAATTATGCTCGATTTCATCATCATCATAACAGTCCATTAATGTCCCACTGCATAGACGGGCCTCCTCCCGTGACGGAGGGATACTTAGCCTACTAATACCACGCAGGCCAGACGGCTTGGTATAGGATTTAATATCAAGTTTTCCTTTTTTTTATTTCGTAAAGATAATATTATTTACGATTAGTCCCTTAAGCCATTTTTACGACACCCATGAGTTGGGATTGTGACATTTTGTATTCTTACTCTATTATTGTATTTTACTAAATATTATTTAGAACTTTCAAATGTACAGATTAGTTCCCGAACTTATCTAGGTTTTACAACTTTATAACTAACTATACCTAAGCCGTAAGAGCAAATGTAAGGTAACAAAGTTTAGTGAATTAAGCAAGCTAATAATTAAGCTAGTAAATGAAAACTTTGTTATTATTGAAAATATAATATCCGTATAATCTTGACCTAAATAAAAATCTTTAAAGCTACTTAGAACAGCAACTTATCGAGCTACACGTTGTTATTCTCCGAGAAAGAAAGGAAACAGCAACTACAAGAACGATTAGACCAAATGGAATGGAATGGATGGTGGACTCTAGTTTCCACACTTTTTTTTGCTCCATTGTTTGTGCAGAATCCTGGCCTCGCATTCCAGCATTACGTGCATGACTGATTCTTCGGCATTTAAGCATCCCCTGCATATAGGACTGTCAGTATGTATCAGATAAGACCAAAATTATACTTGCAAGGAGAAATCACTCTAACTAAAATAAGAAAGATATAAGAAACGTATATTACGACAAACTTATCGTTTGCTTCCTGACAAAAACTAACACTAAGCGATTTTGACTAATGAATCTGGTAATATTTGAATTGTTATTAATTGGTAATAAACCAATTCTCTGCGGTAACAAGTAATTTGTCACATCAAAGCGTTCCCTGCTCTAATTTCAAACGCCTTGAAATTACAGGAATTGTATAAATTAATGTCATACAAGTCTTGGTTGGTATTAAATTGAATAGGATTAATGAGATCTTGGTATTACGAGTAATATAGAAGTAATTTTAGCTTACTGTGTCACTTGAGACGTTTGCTTTGACGTGTCTAAACGTAACGATTAGGTAAAAATCTTGCTTATTCGAGTATTACTAGTGAATGAGCTAGTACAGAAATGGTTTTTTTTTTTTTCAATTTTTATTAGATTCTGAAGGTTTTTATATTCTGGTAAGTATGAATCAAAAATACTTCATAACTAAAAACGTTGGCACATAGAACAGTACCTTCTATTAAAAACTAATTCTAAAGCGTTCTATAAATAAGTTTATACTGTTTCTAGGTCACTCTGCATCATTTTACGGATACTAAAAATCAAACTGCAAACTAAACCACATTAGTAAAACAAAGGGCACTTTACTAAACTAAAGTTTAAAAACGATGTTATTGCCAAAAACATGTAAAAGTGGACGTGAGAAATGCGGCAAAGTAAGTCCAGGCCCTGACCTACTCCCGTTTTAGATATGCGAAGTAAAGCAAAGGCGGCATACCTAGTTGCCAACTATATAAGTCTACTTAATTTAAGAGTAAGGTTTCTTAAAGATGTCAAAAAATATTGTTTTCTGAAGGTTTAAAGAGGCAGGTATTCATGGAAACAATTTTAGTGGTTTTCAATAACCTTTCATATAACTACTACATGTTTGTATTATAATAATAATGTCGTGGTTCATCGGACGTCATAGGTACAAGCTTTTTATGCGCTTAATTCTAAAAGTTAACTTTAGGATGTATTTTGTTAACTTTTATTAGTAGATTTATCTACTACTTAATTAGTTATTCAACTGCTTTGTAAGATCAGCGAGTAGAGCACTGCCTAAGGGGTATAACAGTGCACAACTTGTAAAGTTACAAACTCTAGAATTATAATCACTAGAGAAGAGCAATTTACATTACTTTGGGCTATTTCAAGAAAGATACAATGTGCCAGTTTTGCGTTAAGATCTAACTTAAACTCAGCAGTTGTTATTCCGTATGCGTGAAAGATACACGGTGGAACGACGACCTAGTTAGGACGACGGGAAGCCGATGGATGAGGGAGGCACAGGACCACACAAGGTGGCAATACTAGGAGAAGGCCTATGTCCACCAGTGGACGTCGATTGGCTGATATGACGATGATGTTGCGTGAAAGATATTTGTTATAAATATAATATAAGCTATGGAAACGAAGCAGTTACGGGGCTGCCGCGTACGAGGTACCGGATTCGAATCCCCGCAGGACTTTTTCTGCCTTTGAATTTATATTTGTAGTACTTACAACAATTTCTGCGATACAGAGCAGATTAAACAATTTAAAAAGTAACCTACTTTACAGGCAAATAAACAACCTTAAAGAATGCGATGCGACTGATGCTTATATTTGTAGCCTGTTATTTCAACACTTTGGAAGCCTGCTTGCTACAATTCATACAACGTAAGCGAAAATTGAATTGTAGTGCTCACATCGTAGTGCTCACAGCCAAAATATTTATTTGATAGGTATTATCAATGGAATATAAATAAATAAAATTATGTAAATATATAAAATTCATAAATAATGAAATTTTTATATTTAATGGATTATTATTTCCACCGCAAAAGGAAATGGTTGAGGCAAAAGCATTTCACTTTAATGAAATAGGTTTGCTTTAAACTAACCAACAGTTTAATGTTTAGTTAACAGTAAAAAAAATACTGAGGAACTTCAATACAAGTCTTTCTACAAGCCCAGTTCTTTTTACCCAACTATTAATTGATTAGAATAGAAGTATGCTCTATAGGGTTTACTCTTGCGAGTAAAACGGAATCCTTAATGGTTCCGTTCTGGCTGTGGCGGAAACCGGGCATTAGCTTACCAATCTGTGAATAAACTCATGACACAAAGGATATAATTAAAAGGATTATTCCCCTGTTTGATCTGAATGGTAAAAATATGTGTAACAAACCTTATAGAACCTTATTGTCTGAAACTGATGTTACCTTAACTCGAAGTTCATAAATTTTATGGGCTGGGTAAATAAGACCAGTGTTAAATAACGAAAAGTTGTTAATACAAAAGGTTTTAAGGGTTTATGAAAATGCTTGCATTTTAAAATTAATACGGACCCAACTCAGCAAGCGTAAAATAAATGTTTTAGCAAAGTTTATTGTGAAGTTTTGAAAAGTGTCAACATTGTAAAGAACCTTTATTAAAACTTTTATAACAAATTACAATAAAAGATATAATACTACAACAGATAGAAATGATTATAATATAACTTTATTTTAATATTAATTTGAAAGGATAACCTTTGTCTTACTTTATATGGTGACAGATTATATTTACTTAGATAAACAAAACTAATTTATTAAATCTCCATTACTCACACCTAAGTACATAAAATCTATTTTAGATTCCGTAATATCGGGATTTTCTTGTTTATAATCAATTAAAAAGACCTTTAAATGCTTAAAAGAGTAAACGCGGCGCTGCTAAGATGAACAAAAGTGATAAAATCCTGACAAACTAGTTGTTAAATAAAAGAACAAAATAAAGTTCGTAAAAAAACGCATATATGTATAACAAACAAAAAATATTGTAGAGTACCCAAAGATTTTTTCTACCATAGGTAAGTACTACTTTCTATACACAAAGGAAAATCTAACCCACGCTCAGACTTATATTTTAAAAAGCAGACCTTTACTTGTAATCTACAATAGCACTACTAAAACTCGAATATTATAATTCTTATTTAACTGTGGGTACACACAAAGCAAGAGCTTTTAAGGTTCACTACTTACACGTTGGTTCACCGGATTACCACAAGGAATGCGTGTAAAACGCTACTAAATTTAATCGTATTAAAACTTTTTATGAACCATTTAGTTCGGTGTTATTACTTTTTAGTTGGTTTATACTTAAGTAAACGTTTATCGTTAGCTAAACTAACCCATTAAAAGCTCTTAGGTTTAGTATTGTTTAGTTATTTTGCCCTAGTCTGAATGTTATATCGCATACAATATGGGACTAAAATACTCGTATGAACCCTACTTCACACACAAACACAAAATAATGAGTATCGACATTTTAAAATAAGTAGGCCAATAACAAACAGTAGGTAGGTAAAGTAATTTCACAAAAATTAACAAAGAGCTACGTAATAATATATGAATCGCATTATAGTAATACATTTTTTTAATGTATAATCTGCGTTGTATTAATTTTCCAATCTGATCATCCAATAATCTAACAAGCTGTTCTCTCAAACGAGTTCGATAAACCGTTGTACTAACAAACTTAATCTCGGTGCACCAGTTAACTCCTGTTATGAATAGGGTAACCAGGATGCCATCCTGTTATTGAGAGACAATATTAAATAATGTACCTTCTAACTTCATCAGCTTTTTAGTATAAATGACCTACTGCACAATACTAGTCACGCCTGGCCTGGTTGTAGTGTTTCTTTCGAGTTTTTCTCCTCAGAAATAGATTAATGTATGTGACATGGGTGGACATCACCAAGATTGTATCATCTGCCTTACAATTAATTTGTGACTAAGTAATTTAGCTTAAACTGTTTATTCGGTGTAAAGATCACAAACTAGAGACGGGATTCTCTTTCACACTTCATGCAAAAGGTAATTTGATGTAGGTAAATTTTTTGATACCAGGAAATGTGAATAAAAACTAAAACAAAATAGAAAATATATTGATAAATCGCTAAAATTTATTTAAACGTTGAATTGTACGAGTATATACCTAAATACAAAAACATTTTGTAAAATATATCCATGATTAAAATACATAAGGTAATTTATTTAGCTTACAGATATTATGGTAACCCCATTTTAAGCGGCTTATAAGCTCTACCGTCTCTTCATATAACGTGACAGCGTTACCGTTTACCAGTAACAATTACGTGGAAACTGTAATAGTATGTACATAAGGTTCTCCCTTGTTTGGTATAACAACGTTTGATGTAATTTTACTTGTTCGAACAACTTTTAAGATAATAATAATTTTGTATAATATTATTTAACATCATTTTCATTTGATCGAATATTTGTTTGAGATAACAACTTTTGACCTATTGGTCAATATGTGTAATGTTCAATTCATGTATTGTTCAGTTGGTAAAATATGTATTTTATCGAATATTCAATTGGTTTATTAGAAATGTTACAAAACTATTAGAAATGTTCGACTATGCCAGCAACATATGGAGGATGATCTGGCGTGCCGCGGCAGCGGCCGCCGAGCGCCAGATCCTCAATATAAAGAAATAAATTCTTTAAACTTTCGAATTTAACATATTATTTCTGAATATTATAAATGAATGTAAATCATTAAAACATTTTTTTTATACATTACGGATGTGGATGTTATATGATGTGGATACTATAAGGGTCACAGTTCTAACCTAACCTAACCAAATGTCCTTTCGACTAAATGATTATTAGACTAGTGAAACATTACTTTAAATAAAATTAGTACTTTTAAAACTTCGGTGAAATGACATTATTTCAAAGAAATGAATATGCTATATAAAATTCTACTAATAAATTATTCGGTCAAATGAATAATTAAACGAAATAACTTTATTCGAAATAAAATTAGTCGAAGTGATTTTCGACGAAAAGTTGTTATACCAAACAAGGGAGAACCTGTACATAAGTAACTAGTATTTAATTTGATTGGAAGTAATAAGTTTGGTAAAGAAAATACACCTATTCTTTTAAAACTAGATCACCACCACTAATGCCTATTAGCACAACACAAACGATTCTATTCGCAGTTTGCAAGCATCGCTGAGCTTTAAAGTGTAGACCAACATAGGATGCCTATATGAGATAGGTAAGTGTGGAGATTTTAAAAGAAAGCTCTTTTTAACAGGTATTGCATAAAGGTAAAACATAAGCAATTTTAAGGCTCTAATTTGAAAATCACGTAATGTGTCGCAGGATGTGTTTTATATGGTCTACAACGATTCTTATAATGTATTTTACAAATATCCTTATAACTGTTCTTAACATGGTATCTACATATTTGTTATTGTTCAATTGATTGTTGATTAGTTAATGCACACGAATGCACAATATGCACACAGTTATTTCATTCAATTAGTAGGATAACTGAGTTGGCAGGAGACCTAGGTACTGGAATATACACATCCAAGTCGGGTTTCATCATTAACAAAAATGTTTACTCACACGGTACCTCACCTGCTCTCGTAGATATCGAATATATCGCTATCCAAAGTATAAACCATCTTTGTATGCGGTTATCTGAGGCAATATTTTAGTTCAGCTAACCATGTTTTAGTTTATTACCACTTTAGTTATCCATAAAAAAAAACGTTTCTTTTAGCTCGTTAAAGTTAGCAAGTACCTTTCCAAACTCAGCATGTAAAAATTACAATGAAATGAAAAATCATTAGTAATCAGTACAATTACTTATTATTGGAAGGCTAAGTTTAAATATAATGCATAGCTATGATGATAAACATGGTAGTTTTTGAAAGCTTATTTTTTTAGAAGCATTTCTCATATATAATGACTGTGCTAATGGAATATAAATACATGTCACTACCTTATCACATCCCCTAGTTGTAATAAAACACAATTAAAATAAAGTTCGCTATTAATATCTCTATGAAAATAAAGCAAGGGAATTTGATAAAGCTATAGCCTATACCGATTCATTTGCCAATCAAAATTAAACTGAATTTATCTACTGGCAACAAATAAGCTAAATTAGGACGAAAATCACTAGACTAATGGCCAATTATCTACCGCTTCATAGTAATTGTAATTTTGTATCGTCGTCGGGCTAAATTGCTTTAAATCCCGTTATTGCAGGTCATAACGATAAAAATAAATTACCTCCTTGAAATTTGCTACTTTAAAAACGGGCATTTTTTTTCTATACACGTTTTTAAAGAGAGAAAAATAAATGTAGTAGCAAGCGAAAAAAATATGAGCCAATAAATCGTAAATGCGAAGGGAGCTTATTTTTATGTTATATTTCTTTGCTAAAGTTAATTTTAACAGCAATAAATACGAGCATGAATTTATATAAGCCTTGGTTACCGTAGACCGAGTACTGATGGATGAGAAAGAAACAAGATAGGTTGTAGTAAAACTTTTAAAGAAGGTTTACATCCCGCAACAGATGACCTTTGCTTGATGTGATGATGACCATGTTCAGGAAGTTATTTGTACTAACTGGTTGAGAGTATATTATATTAGCACTAGGGTTCCTAATAAAATACGTCAAAAATCATCGATGGAAGGTAAGGAAGTTGGACAGCTCAACAGAAAGCTGTAAACAAATGCATCTGGACAGCACGGTAAAATAGGTATTACTCAAAACATAATCCAAATACAGCAAAGCTTATAATACACTGAAAACAATACCGATCGTATAATGAACGAGGCACTTAATCACTATAATGAGGCAATTTCAAAGCAAATAAACCTGATAAGCAATACTTTAAGTTAAAATAAAATTCATTTTACAATAATTGTAAACTTACGTAACAATTCAACGAACTATGTACAAAAGAGAAAGAAAACTAACTTGTTCGTAGCGCTACTGTTATTCACAAAGGCATGGGTAAAACATACCCGGATTTTTTCATTCAACCCCATTTCTTTGTTAGAAAATATTAATTAGGAATTAATAAGCAATACAATAAATTGTATGAGAAATAAGAGATCAAAGATGATGAGGGAGGCACAGGACTGCACGAGGTGGCAATACTTGGAGGAGGCCTATGTCCAGCAGTGGACGTCGATTGGCTGATATGATGAGAATGATGATGACGTCACAATTTTTACATTTCAATATACCAAAACATTAAAAAAATCCCTAAATATACCAAAAATATACTTCTTAGAAAATTGTTGTGTAAATATTTAGCCACGAAATTAAGTTACAGCGTTTTGAACATGAAAGCTCTTTTTTCTGGTAAATACGAATGAGAAAAAACTAATGAAAATACATAAATAACAACATACCAACATAAATATCCCTACAGTATTTAAACGAAAGTGGTATGTAGTAATATGTATATTTATTGTAACGATTATTTAGGACTATCGGACGCGATGAGAACGTTCCTTCATTTGATTATTATGCAAGGAGAACGGTCTTAATTATATATCTTTTAGGAATTATCATAGTAAGAGGCAGGCTAAGCCGATTGAAGACACTCTACAAATGTAGTAGATTTCTTACATTTAAATATCTATAGGTCAAATATACCTTCAGCAATTTTCGTCGTGTTAACAGGTTTAAATTGTTGCATTTTTCTATAACATTATTCGCCAAGTTTCACTTCCGAAACTAGTTTCAGTTCCAGGGAACTTCGTATATTTTACTAGTCTACAAACTCACCAACTTCCTAACTAAGCAGGAACAGTTTCAGTAAACAATGTGCTCTTTAATTTCTAGTAAAGTTGGTAAGTGAAGGTAATACGTTACTAGCTGGCAACTTCCCCGAGTGAAATATTGTTCAGTCAGGCTTAATGTTCACTAAATCATGATTTGTTGAAACTAAATTCTGTTAATATTATTCTAAAGCACAGCTGAATGTCCGTTAGAGTAATCTTGTTTCATCAGATAGGTAAATGAAATGAAAATAAGCTACCTTTAGAGAAATACTGAGAGGTAAAGTAATAAAAATATTTCACCTAAGGGATAGGATATCCTTTTAATGTTGCTTTTAGGTTCAAAGGGAAAATCTGATAAAATAACTGAGCTGTTTTGTGTAAGAGGTGGCTTATGTTCGTACGCAAATATACTTTGTGACCCCAAACTCGAAAAACAGTGTTATGTAGTCTTTGTGTACCTAAAAGCTATTATCATAACAGTGGATGGGCGCCCATCTATCGTACAGATTGCAGGTAGTGAACTTCTAACGGGATGAGGTCAAAGTTAATTACGTGATAGATAATAGTTTGCCTACATGAGAGGGGCACAGACAACGGGCTACTAGAGACTGATAATAAATTGCGCAGACTTGCACGCTTTGTACTAAAATGATTAATACTTGTAACTTTTAAACGAAAATACGTAGTTTTTAATTTATTGAAAGCTTTTAGAGTAGTTCTCGTCGCCTTATCATATGAACTGTATCGGACTAGTGACAGACCTTCAAGAGCTTGCAAAATAGTGCACTTTACCAAACCACTTCTAGATTAAGTAACCTACAGACGAAAAGGTTTTTATAAAGATACTTAGTAGTGTAATGGATTCCATAATATCTGATTCTGCCTAACCCCAAGAGAACTAAGTGTGACTTTATGTAGGTATACAAATATCCAAGACACAGCTAGATCAGTAAACATGACAATACTAGTACCTACTCGTAGTTAAAACTATTAACAGCATTTTTCTGTTTTAATAATTAGGCACTGAAAATCTATTTAATTTTTTAATAAAACATACAAGGTAAAAGTAGCTAAGGTTTTGGTTTAGATTATAGAATGACAAAACTGCAAATAAACATTAGGTACTACTTTAAGTAACGTAGTTGTAGCTAAGCAGTAAAACCAGCACACATAACCCATATTTACAAGGCTACGTCTGTTATCAACACAAATAACTATTCGCAATAAAATACAAAAGTGAAAACCAGTAGTTTATTTAACAGTATCCTATAATATTAGTATACTAAGTAACTATCTACACCTACTTAACAAATTGCTGTCGATGGCATCGTGAGCAAGGAAATGGACCATGAACGGTTTCGCTCGTGTAACCTGTCTCAACGATTACCTATCTACACGTAGGTGGTTAGGACTCTCGCACGAGCCAGCGATTTACTGCAGTAAATACCGATTCGAGTTTAAAGGCTTTTTTATTAACATTGATTAGCATTCATAGCAAGAAGTGGAGATTGTCACTATAGTTACTGATTGCTATTTTTTACTTTACGAGAGCGTTGCTCGCTTGAAGAAAGGCGCATTAAACGTGGATGTTCTCATGGATGAACCTGAACGGATTTATAAATATAGAGCTAGCTAGTGTATCCTTTCACCTAAACTCATAATCTTTCACACTGAAAATTCTATTCTAATTCTAACTAAATAATACTAAGTTATCAAAACGAAATATTTATAAACTCAATTCCGACCATTTAAATAATATTTGAGCAGGCAATTTGAATACAGCGACGCCGACGCCATCAATCAGACCAACATTTCGTTACATTCAAAAATTACTCACAATCGATTGAATCGAATATTGAAAATAAAATTCAAATATTTCGCAGTTTATCGAATAAAATGTGAGTAATCCTACGAAAGTCGCGACACAATAGAGATGGAGCGGCATTCAATGTATTCAATAAATCTTCGTTTAGCGTGCGGTGTCAGATGCAAAACGCTATACAGAATAAAATCGTGTTTAGTAAAAGCTGCGTTCGATTATTGGAATGGGAATTGAGAATTAATAACCGACGATTGTTGGGTATTCGAACAGCAATTCATAATTGACGGTCAGCCTGTTACGGAATTCCGAATGGTTTTATAATGAGATTTACGTGACTTTAATCATGTTGCTAAAGTACAATTAATCAGTCGAAACGAGGAACTCGTAACATAGATTATTTTATTAATTGTTTGGATGAAATCTCATAAGTTATATTAATAAACGGAATTGAAAATAAGAATCCATTATTTAAGCATCATTTACAATAACAATACTCACTGAAACAAAATACTTTAGCACTTGCATAAATACGGCTTGCAATATAGTAAACTGAATAAATATATTGCAACAAAACAAACATTTCTCCGTAATCGTTAAAAGCATTAACAGAGGCTGTATGCACTTCAAATTCATATCACGAATCACGATATCTTTATTAGATTCAAAGCTAACATAGGCCTGCTATTCCCACGTAACTCACTTACGTACGACAGGGTTTCGCACTCAAGAACGAATGATTAATACGAGTTAGGCAGTCGAAATGAGAGGAATAACCCAGGCCGAGACCCTAGGGAAGGGGAAAAATGTATTTGTTTAAACGTCCATCTATCATACAGCTTAGATACGTCCCTGTTTATACATACACTATTTTAACGTTTTATAAGTGAAACATGTACTTTTGGGAGGGAATTTGTTTGTATATTTAGATCACGTAATATAATATACACAATATTTTTTGGTGTGAAGGTGGAGTAAGATATAAACAATATACATCCCACTTAAGTAAGAGTAACTTGCACCAAGATATACAGATCAAGAGACCGAGTAGATCAAGTTTATAATATCGTCAGTTGAGGAGAAAAGGTGGCGTGAAGTCGATAGATGAAGTAGACTGAAAAAGCTTGGTCATCCCTCCTAATATAAAATAAATAAGCATATTGTCAGTTGGCGTACTTAAGATCTTTCATGCTGTTCAGTTGCAGATTTAAATAATAACAAAACCTACACAACGTCAAATACAAGAAACACTTTATTCTAAACGCGAAGTCGAGTCTCCATTTAAGGTTGAAGATAACTACAGAAATCGTCTATTGTTACACATGACTACGCAAGCAACTGTGAACTTTCAACCATTTGCTAAGTAACAGAGAAAATGGGTACTCATGTAGTCTGTCAGATACATACGAGTATACTTATCTAAGAACAATAGGACCCTAGGAATAAACGGGTATACAATGCCTTAGTAATTAGACTCGATCAAATATTACCATCTTCAAGACTTAGCAATGTATGACCTTCATTTGACATTCACCGTTTTGCCCTAATAACCACCTAAAGGTGCAAACCTCTTATACTTAAAGCGAGCTATTCCAACATGGACCACGAAGCGTGAAATTGAAAATGCCCTTTATACTCTAACATGTATGAGAGAGGTGCCGAGCATGAGAGAACGCGCGGGAAATAGCAAAATATGTATGTAAAAAAATATATGCTGGCTTCTGTCTGCGGTCAGGTCAAAGAGTTAATTTACTACATGGGTAAATAATTCGAGCTGCATTAAACCGTCTGCCCAGCGTGGTTTAGTAACATATATTTCCTTTGTCATTGCAGGTAGCCCATCCCTGCTGTAGGACATTATTATAATAAAGAATACAACCCTAAGTAATTATTCAGCATACCAGCATAAACGACAATTTTTCCGATTGAAACAACTCCCATAATCTATATTTAAGATACTTATTCATAAAGGGATCCAATCCAATGATAAAGATATACGAATGTTTCCTGGTAATATTAAGTATTAGCTCATGCGATACGTGACCCTATCGCTCGTGATATTTTCTATACGCAGAGCATGTACATGTTAATAAACAAGACATTTGTTTGATACGGTACACATTCAAATAAGGTCTTATTGAATAATATTGTGTGTCCTTTGTGAAGGACTGAGATCTCCCTCATGGAAACACGTAGCATTGCTAGTGCTAGAAATCTTATGTCAAAACAAGAAATATTAAGAAACATTTCACTAAAATAGATTGTTGAGTTTCAAATACCCTACTTCGCATTACTAGAATAGCAATCAAGATATACTTTCAACTTATTTACAATCGCTAACAAAAACATCTAATTCTCTCGGAGACAAAGACGAAAGATATTGTTTCTGTTTATTTGTCGACGGATAACAATGTCTTGTATCGACCCCACTTCTCATCCTGTAGCTTTTAAATTAAAAGCGAAATACAAGTTAATTAAACTTTTCCAAGTCTTTAAGCACTTCTACGTATACGTAGTAACATTGTGAAATTGTGGAGCTGAATAAACATTTCGGTTTACAGCTTTCCTTTCCAATTTTCAATCAGCTGTGGGCTTTAAAACAATCCTGTGAAAGCGTTCGTTAGTGCTGTACTCTTGACTTGGGTATAAAAGGGGTGAAAGCCCGGCCAATTCGTTTTAAATCGTTGTTTTGATTAAGCGCGCCATTTCAGTTGAAGCTGCAACCATTCCGGTTAAAACGTACTATTTTAAAACGTGATGAAGTACGCTTTTCAGAATTAAATACGCGAGTAGTCAATTTAAAAATAAGTAGTAAAGATTAGTGTTGCAAAGAATATACATTTTTAGAGCGTCTATCAACAAAGATTAGGTGTACCATCAAACAATCAACGCTTTTGTAAAATGTTCTCTGAAGAAGAAAGGCTTGCCACTCTTATCCAAATGCAAGGGATGACTAATCGCCACGGGATTATTTACGCCTTTATATAAAAAGCATTATATCATTAACTTCTTTTGTTTAAAACAACGAAGCTTCATAGTATGGAAATTCACAAACGCTAGCCACAGCGAACAAAGATAAGCTTGAAATATAACCGCTCTCCTTGAGCTCGAAACTGGGTTTAATCCTTTCTCCCTGTCAGCCAGTTTGTTTTAAACAAATAACGCCTTAATAAACGTTCAAACAAAACATTATGAATTACCCGTTCGTGTTCTGAATTTTAACAGTATCTATTATAAGGGATAAGTCTAAGTAATAAAGTAAATCATAAATAGTGGATATAACCAGCACATTCATATTATATTGCTTATAAAAATACAATTTTCGTACTAGAGATTCGCATTAGGCCGTACGTGGCCGGTTACGCGACAATTGCGGCGGTAATGCCTGTTTGCCTATAAGTAGCTAGAGACCTTATCTTGTATTGGTTGAGGCTATTACTCTTCTGTTACGGCTATTTTTAATCCAGGGCAGACCCTTTAATAAAAGGTGTCGTCATTCGGGATCTTTCGAGAAATGGCTTATACGCTTCTCATTTTCAGAGTGATAGAAAAATACCGAGGGTTTTGGTCGTAAACCCTATAATAATATCCATGTTTTAAGACTCCAACCCATTTGGGCCATTGGTGGTTGGACTGGTTTTAAAGGTTACCCATAAACTACAAACCCTAGTTATGTATACCAAGGTAAGAATCCCCTGTTTTACAGACATTAAATTAACTGACACTCATTTAAGAATTGCTCAAATAATAATTGTCATGCTTGATATTTGAAAGCTCGACCTCGGTCACAGCAGCCGCGTATATGCAACCTCTGCTAGATGTTTGAAATATGATTAAGTAATATTTAGATATTTCAATTAAATATAAATTAATTTTATCTGTCAGTAACAATTACTCTTGGCAAATTGATATAAGGAGACGAAAACATTTTAATTTCCGATTTGTCTTCTAAATCTTGGTATATTTTATACTGAAATCTTATTACTTCGTAATAATTATATTAGATTGGAGAACCAGCTTTTTATGATTAACTTTTGGTTCGATGACTTTGTATAAAACAGGACAGTTACTTTGGGATCCTTTTTCTGCGAATTCCTATCGGAACCGATTATCACCGGTAAACTGTACAACTAATTCTCAACGTTATAATTCTACTAATCCAAAAGCTAGCGAATTGTTAACGAGTAATATTTACTATTGCCTGGTACAAAAAAGGATTAGTTACTTAAATTGACGGACTGATTGACGATTACTCTTAAACCAGATAAGTAATCCTAATCAGTTCGTTTTCTTATTATTAAACAAAAACCATCACGGTTTCTCTCTGCTTTCTGTCTGTCTGTTTAAGATCTAATCAAATTATTTGCTAAAGCGTTAACTTTCGTTTTGCTAACGCAAAACGTCACGGGAAACACATTCCCTCATTTCATTTAATTGGCATGACACTAAGCGTGCGCATCATCCGCCTGTACGATATAAACAAAT
The DNA here is from genome assembly GCA_905475405.1 of Schrankia costaestrigalis. Classification (NCBI taxonomy): domain Eukaryota; kingdom Metazoa; phylum Arthropoda; class Insecta; order Lepidoptera; family Erebidae; genus Schrankia; species Schrankia costaestrigalis. The sequence continues at coordinate 2,905,777 of FR997827.1, forward strand.
GTAAAAGCTCGCTGACGTATGTGATCCGTCCCTAATGGCTTCCTGCGGTATGTTAATTACCTCGACAGAATTTAAAGGCAGTATTCCCCTCGCTGAATAATAAAAAAATAATAACCATATCATTTGCACCATTAACATCTGTCTTCTATTTTGGCCGGCAATCGCACGCAATACGTAGCGCTACGAGGAGCCCTGATAATTTATGCTGCCAGTTCCGTTCAGTAGCATTTGTCCGGAAAGCATAAAAGCTTTTAACGTTGCTACACTATGGGCCGAGTAATTTCATTTGCGGTTCAAACGACATCAAAATGAATTCTAATGTAAAATGAGAAATATTATGACGTCCATGAGCAGTAAAAAAGGCTCAGTCATAACATCTGGTCATAAATACTAAATTTAATGAAGTCCATAAAGAAAATGCATCAAATACAAATTGAAAGGTCCTTGCATTTTATGTAACGACCAAAGAGTAGTAATCTCTGTTAACGCAACATTCAATTATACTTAGAAATTACTTACCTATTTACGTTAAAATGTTTGATTAAACCTTTTAAGATTTTTTTTATTTTTCGAATACAAGAGTTATAAGATAATATAAATCAGCAATAACAATAGGTTTGTAGAATGACCGTCCAAAACTCACATTTAATTTAGTAGAGAACTTAAAAGCGTCTTTCACTTAGCCGGCGTCAAGAGGTTCACAACTATTAATCTTGGGGATGTTTCCCGAAACAATTTATTACAGTGGCACGTTAACGTGCGGGCCTGCAAATTGGTACGTGGAGATTAGGTGGGTCAGAAACGCAAAACATTCTAAACAAAGATCGAATACTATTATGTGCCGTACGTGAGGAGACGCGTATTGTTCTAAGGCACCTAACAAAGGTTAGTTATGACAGACAGGTAGCCGCAAAGAAATGTATGGAACTATTCTGTTTAAACGGATACCAAAGTCGGTTCATTTTGCTAGTCACGTGGATGTAATTAAAGTTGCGTAATAAAACTTTGCGTGGCTCCATCGTTTTCAACAGTCACGGGAGATATGGTTTCGTGGTTTTATACACTTCGTTTCAAACAAGAGCCTAAGATATTTAAGTTGGTATAAGTTTAACGACACTTTCGGATATCTAACGTCACGAAATAAGTGGGTATAGTTTAACTATTATTTACACTAGAAACTCCTTACCAAGGTAATTATTACAATTTTCTTAGTAATAGCATAGAGCACGGTCCTCTTTTTCCACTTAAATGTTTAGTATTAAAAGTGTAATAAATAACAAAAAACCTTGAATTAACCACCCCACGAGAGGAAAATTCAGGTAACATTAAGAACCCAGTTAATTAATTTACGAGTTTAAGAGATTACGAAACGTTGCGGTGGTATATTATTTTACTTTCTTACAAAGTTAAAAAAAATTCCTTAATCAACTAAAAGTACCTACACACTAAATATTTTGGATATTATTGTATTTATATAAAAATAATCTGCAAAGACTAATGAACAAGATCACCCAAGGTATCAACTTATTTTTAAACTTTAATAGAAGGCACGTTCTTTTAAGTCTAATTTCATGTCTTTTGCTCAGACGGGCAAGTTTTGCAGAGTCCCGAAATTTGGAAGTAAGGTTTCCCTGTAACCATTTTTTGAAATCCGAACTATGGATCACACGCTTAGCTTTAAATTATATCCCTTTTAATTTGATGTGAGCCCATCACAGAAACATACAATATAAAAAATAACAAAAAGTAATTATTTTATTTTATGTAATATTTCTGTATTACAATCAACAAAGACACAACTGGCAGTACACGCTGCACAGAGGGGTATTTGACCCTAAAAGTTGGTCAAAATCCCATTTTTTTATATTGGTTCTACCCTATTTAAGTCAATGTTTCCAAAAAGTAGTATAACCCCTCCACACAATAGCGAAAAACATAAAGCGCTAGCGCATGCTCGCGCGCTGTAAGCTCGGTCGGAAGTTACTGTTCGCCAATAGTGTTCGTGTGATTGTTCAATGCGCTTAAAGTTCGTGGTTTTAAAATACTTTTTATTTTGTGATTGAACGATTTTGAGTTAGTTTGTACTATGGATTGTGCACAACCAGGTATGTATCTCACTTAGTACTAAATTTAAACAACCAATCTTTACTCATTCTTTATTTATAGGCTTTGACAGTAAGCACCTAGAAACTACTATGAAAAAACACATTTTGGAAGTTCAAAAAGGTTTTTGTTATATTTCTCCTCATTTCTCCGTCAAATTTACAATTGATTGTTGTAGCGTAGACCTTATAGTATGTTATTATGTAAAAAACAGTCACCCGAATGCACCCCCCCATTTTTGCTGATTTTTTTCCGTAGACACATTCAAAACAGGGTAATTGAAGTTTTTCTTATTTATTATGTATTTCTGTTATAGGCCCTTCTGGAATGAGAGTTATGACTCGCAATGATTTATTTGATATAATGGAAAGCTCAAATATGACAACTTTCCATGAAAAGTTGCAATTTATGGAACAGGAACAACTCAGTCAATATGCAGAAAATTATCAAAATATTGCTAATGTTAAGCAAAAACTGTCAATGATCGGCCATAAATTGAAACAAAGATGGTCAGCTGCACGCAACACAAAGGCAAGATTCCTAGAAAATAATGCCGAGTGGCTTAAAGGCGGTATATCGCTACCGAAAGCAGGTGAGTGATAACCAAATTTAATTACCCTTTATTGTTTTGTTATACCTTGAAGAATTTTGTTTACCCACAACAATGTGTAGTTGTTTATTATTATTGTTGCTAATCTGGCTTCCCTTTCATGTAGTATGTAGGTAATTAGGTACCTACCTACTTAAATTATATCTTCAGAGTTAGTAATAGGTAAAATTTTAATTGTTTCTTTGAGTACAACTATTGTGTTTTTGTTATAGGACCATGTCCCGGACGACCCCAAAAGTCATTCTCACACTCGAGCGAAAGAAGTAAAAGGCCAAAAACTCAGATCGTCTGACATGCATCCAAGAAACGGCTAAGTTATACGTTTCATTGTACAAATTTTATCCCATGTCTCCAACTTTACATAAAGTTTTGCGTCATGGAGCTACAGTAATAAGGGAAGCAATTCTTCCTATTGGACAACTCTCCGAAGAAGCGGCACAGGCTAGAAACAAACACATCCGAGTTTTCCGCCTCAACTACTCCAGGAAGCTTTCCCGGGTGGCCTGTAACGCAGATGTTCTAAACAGGCTCCTGTTGACATCTAACCCTGTCCTGAGAGGCATGAGGAAGAGGAAAAATAATAAAAATCACCCACTTCCGCCCGATATTTTAGAATCATTACTTGAAAGTGACATTGTAAATGTAAGTTTTGAAGACGATGAAGAATAAATGTTTATATTTATCACAAAAGCCTTTGTTTTACTTCACCCATGCTAAAACTGAAATAAAACATCATTACGCCGCCATTAAGCGTATAAAATATTTTTGGCCAACTTTTAGGGTCAAATACCCCTCTGTGCGCTGGAACGAATTCCAACAGTTGTTTACACAGAAACGTAATACCAACATACCTACACGAAAATTCAATATTGAATATCAGGTGATGACGACAACTGACCCAGTGACCCACAACTCATTCAAATCATTATATAAGTTCTCGGTACAGTAAATTCATGCACACAGATTTGTCAGTGTAAAACCATCTAAAGAAGGGGTCTAAATATGAAAACAAAATCGCCAAGAGGCAAAAGAAGGATACCAAATTCAACTTCCGTAACAAGTGAAATCATTCCAACATATTAAAATACCTTTGAATCCGTAAGTTTTCGAACAAAGGTTATTAAAGCAAAATCGTATATATCTGATACGAAATGAAACGGTAACGCAAGTCCCGACCTCTATGCTGTGGGACCGTTGAAAATTAATCAAACGAACAATATTCCACCTCATAGCGTCTGAATTAGAAACACTTTGTATCTATTACAAAAGAAAACTTCAAAGGAGGAGTGAAGAATATGAAAGATTTTTATATACAAAATTGTTAGTTTATTAACTTGATTTCGAGCTCTATGGCTTTACTTTAATCTATTGAGTGTTATTGAATGAAGAAATGGCTTGTTTTATTCATCATTTACTTTGAGCGTAAATAAGAAAATCCTTTGAAGGAATGCATTTCAATTTACAATGTTACAATATTACATTTTCGTTTCTGATATAGTTTAGCCGTGTCTCTTGAATCTATAATAATTAAAGCTATGCAAAAAACAAACATTTTCTTTATGTAAAGATTTCGTGATATAACAAGTTTTATATGGCAAACAGTAGTTTTTGGAATTGAAGTTGTAGATCATTCTATTCGCCATCCATAAGTTACATTATGCAGGAATGACAAGGCCAGACGCTTTTATTATATTCGTATACCAGTCTCGAAGGAAATCGAGATTACACCCAGTCAGTTAGATTTTAATAAATGTAATTCGAAGATATAAATAACTTCTACAATATTGCGTAAATCTAAGCGGTAAATTTCGCTGTTGTAGTCGATTTCGAATGTAGACCCTTGTAATTCTCCAAGTATCCCAAGAACGGTCAGAGGAACTTGGCGGATTTTAAAAATTAACTAATTTTATTGGCCAGTGTGGAATCAAGTTTCCCTCTGACAAACGAAGCTCGTCCCAACAACGGGACATTAAAGTCCACGATAAAAATCAAAACTTCCAAAGTTTTATTAATATGAATACTTACAATACAAACATAAACCCAGTGATTAAAACCGGTACTCGCATACTGGTACATCTTCAATCATTTCATATCACTAACGAGCCAATCTTTACAAGCACTGTATAACAAATGGTTACAGTTAAAGTAAACATACATTATAGTCGTAATATTTATTTACTCTGTTGATGAGCTAGCCACAGACTAAGCTGAGGTTTTAATTACTGTGGCACGGTGCGTTCCATAGATAAAACAATGTCACCTCGTGATCCAGGTCAGCCGGCTACTCGGTTGCTAATATACTACCTAGGTACATAAAATGAGCGGGCGAATAAATTTAATGTTATGTTTCCTTAGGCAGGAAATAATTTATCTTGTATTTATAAATGTAACATAGTTAAAATGAACGTCATTTAGGACCAAAAAGCTTCCTTTAAGTTTCGTAATCTCGGCGGAAACAAACCCTGACATAAACCCTGTACCAGTCGGTCTGCCTAACGTGGTATAAGCAGGCCATTTTCTTACCAATAAAAGAGGAACTGTCTCAGCTGTATGTAATACATTAATGGTTTGATATGATAGAGATGTATTCGTGTACCTACTAAATGCAGCAAATAAATATGCTTACGAATAAAATGAAAATTAAACAAATAAAACTTTGTACATTGGTTTGAGAAAAAGAAAGGGAACCGTGATTACATGTAATGTTAGATTTAGTAAAGAACGCAAGCGTCCAATAAGAACGAGACCGAAATAATGGCTTATTCAAATTTAACTGTGGAAAAACCGCAGTTTGGAAAACGATCTCGGCACCGCAAACACCTGCTCACCGCCGTGGGTACCTTTTTAGCTTAACCATATTATACAAAACTGATTTCATTATCATATTCTTTTATTACGTGCACAAAGTATGATATATATAATTTTAATAACAAAAAATATACAGATTGGTTTCCGTAAATAACATAGATTTTGTTTCCTATCCGCATCAGTGAAATAACTCGTTACACATTTCCACAACGCCTTCTAATCATAAACTAAGAGCTTTTACTAGGTATTAGACAAGGAATAAACTTACTTACATATTTTGTTTAATTACATACATTACACACAAAAAGCTTCACGCTAACAAAGATTTGCATTGAGAGGGAATGCAACCTGAAACTTACGTAGCACCCTTGGACTATAAGCACTAAGCTATATAAACTGAAATAAAACATTTTAAAGTTTACAGAATATTAATTTACTGATAGACTGTAATCACGGATTATGTACTCTGCAGAGTTATATCACCGATGAAGCAGCAAAGTCAATGTCCCTTTCAAGGTTTAGGGCGCTAACACTGCTAATTTATAACTGCGCTGTTACTTAACGAATGGTTGTTAAGTTAGAACGTAGTTACTTTGATTTGCCTACAGTCGATTGCCATTTCAAAGCTTAGAATAAAATGAATATAATTGTAAATTTACATTGGTTTTAAATGTTTTGGAGTTACGTGTTTTTGTCCTTATTTTTATATTGTTTACTGTTAGTTTTCATTTATAGTTGTTCCTTTTTGCAAAAATCCCGGAATAGGAATCAAGTTTTGTGTCGCACATTTCATAAACTAACATATCGCAGTCCACTGCTGGACATAGGCCTCTCCAAGCACGTGCAAGAGGTCCTGCGCCTTGCATATTTACAGATATGTCATTAAAGGACACGAAACTGCAGATCAAAACAATAACCGGTGAAACAGTGACTTCGTGCACTGCAACGGCCAAAGCGATATCCATACTATAAATAAACTTTATCAAACATACCTAAACAATGACTGATAGTCCTTGCATAGTTGGCATGAAAAATTTTAACTGAGTACGTTAGAAATTTACTGGCAATACTTGGAATTATTGAAAAATGGAAATAGTAGGTACACTTTTTTACGCTAGATAACGCAACGCCTACCATAAAACGAAAATTCTGCAAATTTTGTTTTTTTTACGTTGAAAAACTAGTCTAGCTTGCCAGGTAGTGCAGTAACATGAGCAAGGTTTATTGAATCAGAAACTCAAGGGAAGGAAACAGTGCAGCAAAGGCTAGATAACTTGAACTTTTTCACGTGAATTTGTTAGTTTTGACATACCAATTTTAAAGCATTTTTAAGAACGGCTTCCTCTTAAAATTAACACTTAACCTACCAAATTGTTGAAATGGATCGGAGTTGGGTAAGTTTTCTTTAACAGATTAATATTTCTACCCCTTATGCGGTAGTGACCTTTTGTATTTTAACTCCCTACTACACTACGACAAAGATAATTTCTATAAATGTTTAAAAGTGAATAATGTTTTGCTTATTTAACATTTGCTTAGTTTTTGAATAAGTTTTTTTTTTATGCTATACTCTGTAAATGCCTGTAATATTTAGGATCTGGCCTAAGACGTAACAATAAACCTAAAGTAATTATCAAACAGACAGATACGAAATGAAACTGAAACCTCGATGGACGCAATCGTACATTCAATTAAAAACAAAATACATTGAACAGGAATCAAATATATTTTTGGGCATTCGAAATAGTTCGAAATAGTTCGAAATAGTTCGAAAAGGAGTTCGACGCCATCTCGCGGACATGAGTGTCGAGTCGCGATAAATTAAATTCTGTTAAATTAGCCAAAGTGAATTATTAAGCACGAATTAGTGATAAACCTAAACTATAAGTGACAATCAGTGAGTGACATTGGAGTTCGCAAGAAATATACAGTATAAACAAAGAATTTTCAATAAAAAGTGTCATCAAAATAACGATTTATAAATTCAAAAGTTCTAGTATTATACAAAAACGTTTGATGAAAATGTATCTCCACTGGTGAATTGAAGAATATTCTTGATGAAATAACACTAAAGGTACATATTATATTAAGTAATTACAAAAAGTTAAAATTTTATACAAAAATATACAAGTCATTGCCATTTTTTCTGCGAACATCAGCGCCATCTATTGGTTACCATTATAACTAATTACAAGAATCAACAGCTACAAAACTACAGCTGCTACTGTTTTTGCTATTCGACACTAGGTGGCAAAAATTAACAGTCAAAATAAAAATCTATAATTTTGTGCAATTTACGCAAAAGATGGCGCCAACGGTATCTCGCTGCGAAGGGTGCCAACAAAAATTACCTACAAAAGAGAACCTGACTTGTTCATTATGTAAATACAAGTATGATTTAATATGTGCCGGTGTCTCAAAAGAACAATTTACCAAATCTATGTCTCAGGAACAAAAAAAGACGTGGATATGTCAAACATGTTTGTGCAAAGTTCCTAAAACTGGAAATATAGATACCCCAATAAGATCATCGATGGGACCAGATCCCACTATAATCACAAAACCACCAGTTGACAACATCACAACAAAAGCAAAAATGCAACACATGCAAAATGAAACTGTTGGCTCTGAGTACTCTAGCTTCTTAGGAGATACTTTGACTCAAACAAACTATTCTCAAAATTTAGAACTACAACCAGAGCCTCTATTTACTATGGAAACACTTAGTGACCTTATCTTAATACGGTTGAAGGAAAATAACAAATCTATAGTACAAGAGCTGCAAGACACTATTCATAGTGAGATAAGGAAAGCTATCTCTGAGATGCAACTGGAATTTAATGTACAAACTAAATCTTTAACCGCTGAAAACGAACAACGCAAAATAGAAATATACAATGTAAACAAGACTATAATACAATTACAAACAGAAAATGAAAACCTCAAGCGAGAAATAGGAAACATATTATCTCAAACTCTGCCACTTCAACAAAAACAGGAGACTAACCGTAAAAAAATTGTAATATACGGCCTAGCGGAACACTATAATGAGTTTGAAAATGAGCTTCACGACAGGCTTATCAAATTATTTTATGAAATTACTAATATAGACCTAACTGGTTACATCGAAGAAATACATAGAATAGGGAGAGTGGGAACAAAAAATCGACCGGTTTCCATCGAACTCATAAGCAAGAGAATGACAGCATTTCTTATAAATAGTAGCCAATATTTCCAAGGAACTGGACTCTACATATCTGAGTTTCTCGATTCAAATGCCAGAAGGGAAAGAGCTCAGCTAAGGGAGAGAATGTTTCAAGCTAGGAAAGGAGGATCATACGCTGTAATAAAAAATAATCGATTATACATAGATGGCAAAATAGAAAAAAGGGAAAATATTAATGAAAGCTGTAAACTATCCAATACACAACAAAATACAACGGGAACACAAGAGTTAGACCAATCTCTCCACATTACAATACACCCATCACCACAGCACACAATAGAAAACCAAATATTTCGAAAACAAAGAACTGCCATTTAAAATTGTTTTTCAAAATATGCAAAGCTTGAACAATAAACAAGATTTACTAGAATCGTTCTTTAGCTTGAATGCATCTTTTTCTGCATTATGTATTTCTGAAACTTGGCTCACGCATGAGAGGCTTGATTTAATACAATTTACCGGGTACAAAATCGCGTCATCCTATTGCCGCAACACTCGCACAGGAGGAGGCGTTTGTATTTTAATCAAGGACAACATTAACTACAACAATCGAAGTGATATAACAGACATGTCAATAGATTACATCATCGAGTTATGCGCGGTTGAACTCCCTAACGAAAATGTATTATTAGTGACAATGTACTGGAATAGAAGAGAGGAAGAAGTATTTTTTCAACAACTGGAAAAAGTTTTATTATATATTAACAAAAAATACTCAAGGGTAAATGTTATTATTGGAGGCGATTTCAATATAAATATTCTCTCGAATAATTTAAAAACTAAATCCTTTTTAAATTTAATGCAAGAACACAAGTTTACACAGCACATTAACACACCAACACGTATCACCCCAACCACCTCCACATGTTTAGATTTAATATTCACCAACTTCAAACAAAAAGACATGTACACAACAGTGGAGGACTATGGTTTTTCTGACCATAGTAGCTCTATAATACATCTAGAACTTCCACAAACATCAACAATAAAGACATGGACTATTAAAAAAAGATTGTTTACGGCTACAAATATACAAAGATTTAAATCTAAATTACAAGACATAAACTGGAGTAAAATAATTACACCTGAAAAATCTGTAAATCAAAACTACACAGTTTTTAACGATACTCTTTTGAATATACTGAACCAAACGATACCACTACGTAAAATAAAACTAAAACCAACATTTAAAAAGTACTGGCTAACAAATGGTATTAAAGAATCTTGCAGACACAAGAGACTCCTTAAGATATTTATTAACAGAAATAAAAACCCTATTTTAACCCAGCACTATAAAAAATATGAAAAACTATTAAAAACTACAATAAATACTTCAAAAAAATTACACTATACCAATAAAATGATGACATCAGGAAACAAGGTTAAGACAATGTGGAGTATAATAAATGAACGCACTAATAAAAAAGTAAAAAATGACAAACATAACATAACCTTAAAATTAAACAATAAAAAAACCTCTGATCCTAAGGAGGTGGCTAACGTATTTGGTGAGTTCTTTGCCTCTGTGGGAGAAACCAGCATAAACTCATCACTTTATTCAACTGCAAATAATGGCTCTTTAACTTTATCTCAAAGAGAGAACTCTATATACCTTAAACCTTTGGATCCTTTTGAAGTAAATAAAATAATAAAAGAATTAAAAAATAAAAACAGCCATGGAATAGATGAACTCCCTCCGTCTCTAATCAAAAAATGCGCAGATGAATTGACTCTTCCATTTTATTTAATAATAAATCAATCATTCGAAGAAGGTATATTTCCTAGTATGTTAAAAAAATCTATAATTAAACCAATTCATAAGAAAAACTCTAAATTTGACCCAAATAATTATCGACCTATAGCATTATTACCAACAGCTTCAAAAATAATTGAAAAAGCCATGTACAATAGAGTTTACACCTTTTGTGAGAAATACAGTATCTTTAATGACGCACAATACGGCTTTAGAAAACATCGATCTACAACATTAGCAGTATATAAGTTTATGCAGGAAGGTGTTAATATTATTAATAAGAAAAAACAAGCTCTAGGACTGTTATTAGACATGACGAAGGCTTACGACAAGGTACAGTTTAACATTTTATTGAACAAATTATATAGTATAGGCATCAGAGGAAAATGTCATGAATGGTTCGTTTCATACCTAAATGAGCGTGAACAGCAGGTTGAAATAGAGTCCTACAACCACCAAACTCAGGAGATAGAGATAATCAGGTCCGAAAATAAATCAATGAATGCTTCTATACCACAAGGAAGCGTATTGGGATGTTTTTTGTTCCTAGTTTATATAAACGACCTCCCAGACTTCATTAAAACACCTTCAGTACTGTTCGCAGATGATGTTTCGATTATGGCTTCATGCGACAATAACACTAACTGTAATTACAAATTACAGACAATATTAGACGATACCATGACATGGATGACTGCACATAACCTAGAAATTAATTTTAATAAAACAAAAATAATAACGTTCCAACCACGCCAAAAAACACCACTAAACATAAACTTTACTTACAAAGATAAAAATATAGAAGTTGTTAATAAAGCTACCTTATTAGGAATTGAGATAGACTCAAATATTAATTGGAAACCACATGTAGACAAAGTTAGAGCCAAATTGTCTAAGTTCTCATACGCCTTGCGTGAAATTAAAAAAACTACTGACCAAAAAACAGCTCTAGTCTCTTACTATGCGTATGCATACTCATGGCTTAAGTATGGTGTCACCTTATGGGGCAATAGTACCGATGCTCCTACGTTATTTATACTGCAAAAAAAGCTTATTAGAATTATTACAAATATTGACCAAGAAGAAAGCTGTAGGCCGCATTTTCAAAAGTTACAGATCCTCACTTTACCCTCTATATATATTCTGGAACTGTGTAGGTTCGCACGTGAGCATCCGGAATTATATATTAAGAAGGAGGACTTTCAAACTAGGTATACACTGCGGCATAAAAATAAGCTAGTTTTACCAACTTCACGTCTCAACATCCATTCATCTAGCACACTAGTCATGTCTGTTAAAATGTACAATAGGTTACCAGAGGATATTAGAAACGATGAGAAACTTGATACCTTCATTAACAAACTAAAGCAACTATTGTTGAATAAAACATATTACAGTATTAATGAATACTTAAATGATAAAACAATTTAAATAAGTACAACAATAAATGAATAATAACGTAACATTAATATTGTAATTTTAATTTAATAATAATAATTTTTTCATAAATATAATGAAAAATAAATATAATAATGACAATATGGAGAATAAAAGTAAATAATTGTTGGAATGTCTTTATAATCTTATGATACAATTGAATTGACATTATAATCATTTGGTTGAGTTAAATTGACATTCGGATAATATAATTGATTTTAAATTAAATTAAACTAATTCTAAGTATTATTACAGTAAAAACATAATTAAAATAATTAAATAAATATTAAATTAGGAACTATCACCATTAATAGTAATCTCTTATGTTTTATTAATTTATAATTGATAATTCCAAAACAAGCACTAATGACAACACGAAACACACAATCTTGCAATAGAAACGGTATTTTCTGATAGTTATTGTTTACTTGGCATCCTTCCTCCTCTCTTCTACACGTTGCTGTGCCCGACAGGGTTCACAATTGATACTTCTGTTAAACCATTATATCTATGTATTTACATTGTGAAACGCAATAAATAATTGAGAATTGAGAATTGAGAATTGAGAAATCGAATTTATATTTGTGGCAAAATTTATACTTTTTTACCAAAACTCAAATGAGACCACGATGAATCTACAATAAAGTAGACAAATGTTTATTACATTTGTTTTCAAGGATTTTTATTGACGGATATACAACACATACTCTGGGGTCTGGACTGGACTATTATTTCGACTAATAAATTGTCCTGGGTAAGACTTAAGTATTCGCTGTATTGCACGCATATTGTCGATGCCATTTTTATGTTTTATAGATTTTTGTTTGAGTTGTAAGAGTTTTATTGTTTTAAAACACTGCCAGTACCTACAAGGAAAGCGAATAAATTATGCGCAACAACAACTGGTAAAAATATTAATCGATTGCAATAACTAGAGTTTCACACGATAGAAAGTGTATACAATATCGATAAATAAGTTCGAATTCGCGAATACGAATCAAATTAATAATAAATTATGTCCCGCTAATGCTCTGTGTCATTAAGGCGCAATTAATCATAAAAGCTGAATGCGCTAAAAACGAGACCAATATTTAGATGACGATAAATGTTTGTAGTCGAATATTTATGGTTATGCGTAAAATTAATGTAGTCTATTGTTAACGAACAGAACATTTAAATCAGCGGTGATGAGGTTTTCTTTCGATTCTTAATAGCCACTCAACTCAATAAAATTTTTGAAAGTCATAAGATGATGTTGCTTTGGCCGTGAGGCGACGGCTTCAGAATACCAATCGCCTCCCCCTACCTGCCCATGGGGGTCGTAAGAGGCGACCGAGGGTACATAAATAAAACTTTTTCCATCTTTTCTGCGTGGTGGTAGGCCAACACCAAGTTGTCCGCCTGGGTAGCGACCACCGTATATTCGAGCGATAAACCCCCCAAACGGTTTGTGGTTGCTTACCGTGTTCGGGGATCAGCCGGTATACATCCAGCGCACGTGAGGATCTAGGCGCAGTATCGCGGATGACAGAGGTGGATGTTCGCTGTGTCACAGTTGAGAGAGAGCCTGGTTGACCGGCCGGCCAGGGAGACCCGTAGAAACGGTTATCCGCTGGCCGCCCGCGGTACAGTACAGGGGCCCAATTGGGAGTAACTACCTCAAGAGGCTGCCCCATCATGCCGCGCATAATCTTGGGATAGGTTGTCGTGCCGGTTAGTGTCCGGAAAGGGGTCCAGGCAACTTATTCCGGGGGGGTACGGGGGCCCTTCCGTCCGGCTGGTCAGCTCGTTATTTCTCTAACTGACAATGACATTGCGGTTTTCCTCATTTTTCTTCCTAGCTACAGTGCCAAAATCTTTACGCTTCACACTGCATCCCATCATTTAAAGTCTCCATGGCAGCGCAACAAAGGATTCCGGGTTCTACAGCGGTGACCTATCCCCCCACTGCTTTCGTTATTGAGTCCGCTAACATCCGCGGGCTCCACACAAACCTCAATGCTGTCCACCAACACCTCGAGACAGCACGGCCTGCTATTCTCTTCCTGGCGGAGACGCAGATCCGCCATCCTAACGATGCGACATACCTGCATTTCCCCGGTTACTCGCTAGAAGAAAACTTCCAATCCAAAGCTGGGGTATGTGCGTTCATTCGTGCAGATGTGTGCTATCGCCGTCTACGCTGCCTGGAGGACCCTTCCTTTTCTACATTATGGCTACTCGTAGAGTCGGGGGCAATATGCAGGCTCTTTGCATGCCTGTACAGATCCCTTAAAGGGGACACAGAGACAACTAGGCTTTTCGACCAACTATGCCAAGCGACACTCGACGCGCAGGAGCAGTTCCCATCAGCAGAAATGGTCGTGCTGGGTGACTTTAATGCCCACCATGAATTATGGTTGGGATCCCTCCGGACAGACCATGCAGGTAGGACTGCCCACGCATTTGCTCTCTCAAATAATTTGACCCAATTGGTAACCCAGCCTACCCGGATACCTGACATAGCGGGTCACGAACCCTCTTTGCTTGACCTTCTGCTGGCGACACACCCAACTGACTACATAATCTCCGTCGATGCTCCCTTAGGGAATTCTGACCACTGTCTAGTTGGGTGTAAAATTTCATGCGTTCCACCTCTCGTACGAAAAGAGACCACACGACATGTCTGGCACTATTCGTCGGCAGATTGGGACAGTATGCGAGACTACTTTGCATCTATCCCTTGGTCGCAGCGCTGTTTTGCAGGGAAGGATGCCTCAGCAAGTGCCGACGCGATTGTGGAAGAAATAAGGGTGGCTATGGAATACTACATACCATCCTCCACAATAATAACCAATCGCAAAGGACGTCCCTGGTTCAGTCGCGAATGCATAGATGCTGTTAGCAAAAAACAAACTGCTTGGATCAGGGGCCGCGCAGCAGGTGACCCTAACCTAGCATCCCTCAAAGCAGCTTACAACAACGCGACCAAGTCTTGCAAGAGGGCTTACATAAGAGCAGATGCTAAGCGTGTCACACGCCTTGGTCAGCAGCTGGTTGCCCACCCAACTGGCAGCCGAGCATACTGGAAGCTGGCTAAAGCCGTGCAAGCCAACTTTTGTCGCCCGTCGTTACCGCCTTTGAGGTGTCCTGACGGAACATTGGCTTACAGACCTGAGGAGAAGGCTGACCTGTTGGCCGACCTCTTCGGCGCAAACTCGCGTATTGACGATCTCAACGCGGAGCCGCCGTCTATTCCGAACTGTGGCATCGCAATGCCGAATATAGTTTTTAGGCAATGTGATGTTCACAGGGAATTACAATCTCTCGACGTGCGGAAGTCCAGTGGTCCAGACAGGATACCTCCCATTATCCTTAAAAGGTGTGCGGCGGAGTTGTCTCCCGTGTTAACGCGCCTATATCTCCTCTCGTATCGGTCCGGGATTGTACCACTTGCCTGGAGGGAGGCCATTGTGCATCCTATTCCCAAGAAGGGAGATAAATCAGACCCATCAAATTACCGACCAATAGCGATTACTTCAGTGCTCTGCAAGGTGATGGAGCGGATTCTTAATACCCAGATAATCCGGCACCTAGAGCGTCAATCAATTCTCGACGATCGGCAATACGGGTTTCGTTCAAACCGGTCAACGGGCGACGTTCTAGCTTATCTAATGCACCTCTGGGGTGACGCTATCGACAAGCAGGGCGAGGCTTTGGCGATAAGTCTGGATATCGCCAAGGCATTCGATCGGGTCTGGCACCGTGGCCTCCTTTGCAAGCTTGCGGCTTATGGTCTTCCCAACCATCTATGTGAGTGGATCTCCGGCTTCCTGCACGAGCGAAAAATACGTGTTCTAGTCGACGGAGGCATGTCAAGGCTCGTGTCAGTCAATGCCGGTGTGACACAGGGCTCCGTGCTGTCACCCACTCTTTTCCTTCTGCATATCAATGATTTGCTTTCTTCTGGCCGCATTCATTGCTATGCAGATGCCAGCACGTTACACGGATGCTATCATATGCAGACCTCGAGCAACCGGGAAGACCTCAAGAGGAACAGGGAACATCTTGTCGATGAGCTCAATAGGGCCCTTGAGCAAGTCTCAGTGTGGGGTTCCCAAAATTTAGTAGAGTTCAACGCCGAAAAGACACAGGTTTGCGCGTTTACCACAAAAAAGTCCCCCTTTCTACCACTACCCTCTCTTCAGGGCACTACGCTGTCGCTGCAGACAAACTTAAACATCTTAGGGATGAACCTTCGACATGATCTAAACAATCGTGACTACGTCGAAGGAGTAATCACCACAGTTTCACGTAAACTGGGTATCCTGAACAGGGTGCGGCGATACTTCACACCGGAGCAGCGGTACCTGCTCTACAAAACGCAGGTTCGGAGCAGCATGGAGTACTGTTCGCATCTTTGGGATGGCTCTGCCAAGTATCTCGTGGAAGCCCTGGACCGACTGCAGCGGCATGCGTTCCGCATAGTTGATGACACCCAGGTCACGGAGCACGCGGAGTCGCTACAGCTTCGCAGAGATATCGCGTCTCTTAGTGTGTTCTATCGCATGTACCATGGAGAGTGCTCTGAAGAGTTATTCGATCTTGTTCCTCCCTCCCCTTTTCATAACAGGACCACTCGTGCCGGTTTGCGGAGTCATTCTCAGACGGTCTGTCGGATATCGGCTCGCACCAAGAGGTTCGGGAATTCCTTCTTATGCCGAATCATTAAATTGTGGAACCAGCTTCCGGCTCACGTATTTCCTCCATCATATGATATTGGGTCCTTCAAACGCAGTGTGAAGAAGCATTTGGCCAAACCGGCAAGATGATGACGACGGATTGAAGTTGTTTTAGGACTTCTATCCGTCGGCTTCATTTATGGACTATATTCGCGCTTTCCATCAGGTTCGATATAGTCATATTGCCGTGTTTAATATAAAAAAAAAAAAAAATGTGCTTGTATTAAGTTGATTACAGCAGCAGCTCTGTAATAATGCGGTTTTTTTAGTTTGTCTTATTGTCAATATTGTAAGTAGCCATTGACATTTCTGTAACTAATTATTTACACCCTCCTTCTTAATATATCTCATTAGCACAAAATCTAGAATCTTTATAAACATTAAAATGAATGGAAGAAAGAAAATCCAACTTAAAGCATTTGCTTGTGTTTTGCACAAAGAACATTTAACAAAATCGAAAATTGCAGTATTATTAAGTTAGTAGCAGTACATAGTTAGAAGTAACATATAAGAATTAATTAATTGTTGAGCTAGGTGTATTTTAAAGGACAACACAAACACAGCATTTATTTATTTAATACCTTTTTATAGAAAACAAATCTCTAGGAGTATACTAAAATATTTAGTTTTATAAGCTCAATAATCAAGAATTAAACCTGTTATAACACATGAAGGCAGTCCTTAGATGATCATAGTGAATTATTGAAAATATCATCAGTAATTTGGCAGTGTGGATACTAGGTATAAAAACTTAAAACAACAAATGTGGATATAATTAATGAATAGCAGTAGGTTAGTGACTGGTTTTTAATACCTCCTCCTTTTTACCCTGTATTGGTGCCTATCGGGAGATACTTTCACCTATTTTGATCTGTTGTGCTAATATTATTTATGATATTTATGTAATTGTGACAGTATCTTTTGCTCGACCGATAGTCTCTTGAGCCAGACAAAGTTGGTAGTATGACTGGCCAGATAGACTAACAGTTCAACGATAAATACTATCAGGTTCATTGTATAAATTGTAGGGCTTTATTTCAAGTTGTTCTCTTTGCTCTAATGCAACCAAACAAATAAAATTTGAAATTATAAAATCACAATTGCATACATAATTGTATGCATATTTTGTAATGCATTAAATATAATGTTAAGGCTGCTTATCATACCATTAGACATAATATATATTCATGACAATATATTCATTACCAATAGGCACAGGGGAACAACAAGTAATCAATATAATAAAAAATCTAAAGTAAAAGATATAACGGAAATAGGAAATTGTTAATTCATACAGATTCCTTTTAGGTTAAATGTCTCTAATTATGTGAGACCTCTACCCCTCTCTGTTAGTCTGGAAAGAATAAAAACTATTACAGCACCACACTAGGCACTTAAAAGTAATTTTAATTAATAAATATATTATGTTTCATTTCATAATCTGGAAGTTTGATGAACATGAGAAATCAATGTAATGGAAACAGTTAGAATTCTAATTTAAGACTCCAATAGGAATCTTATTATTTTTATTTACAATATTAAAGTTGACCATTGCAGTAGATTCAGCCATTATGAATTGCATTCTAACTTATACATAAGGAATTTTAGTATACATAATAGAAAGAAAACTCAAAATAAACCCTTTTCCTAGTCTTAACAATGATGACATAACTTCCTTTACTAAAAATGGAACAGCCTTCCTTTAGTATTTTTCTATTATATTTATATCAGGCATATGGGACATGGGGAGACTGCTTATATTTAGCTCTGATAAATTTAAAAACATTATTTAAATCAGCACATGATAGTTGGATAATAAATAATTCAATTTTATCATTATCTTATATTATTTCGAGTAAACTAATGTAAGAAAAAAAATTATAATGTTACTCATATGAGAATAAATAAATTTAGTAAGGTAGAAAAAAAAACGTTCACTTTTTACTGTTTAACTGACTGATGCAATATTTTATAAAAATCTATTTAATAGAATCTTATTGTTTAAGTCAATACATTCAAGCTTTCTGTTTTAATTCAGCATTTTCTCTCGATTTTAATTTAATGTAGGTATGTGCAATAGCACGCATTTTAAATAGTAATTAGAAAGTAGGACGTCAAGTACTAAGGCTGAATGAACAGCTACCTCATAGTAGCTCAAAACTCTAGCTTGAATGTACAGCTTTTGTTAAACAGGTAAATTGAGACCAATTTAACCAATAAAACATAAGTTTTCTAATATCGATCGGTTCTTGGTCTCTGCGATAGAATTGAAGCATCGCTGAACTTACGTAAAGATGTGTCGACACACCGCACAACACAGTAGTTTTTTCTTCAATTCACTTTATTTAAATGTTTTACACACAGAAACAATTGCACCACGCACAATTAAAAATTACAGTTTTTTGTTTTTATTATAACGCAAATCACAAAAACAAGTTGCGAAAACGTAGTAAAATGTCTACGAAGATGGCGCCACTGTGCTGTTGGAAATGACATTAGAAATTTGTGTTGCTTGTAATGAAAAATCATTCTATAACTTTTCGTAATGTTTTTGAACGACTACTTTAAAAAACATTGTTTTTTATTTATGAAATAAATATCATTCGATATTATTATAAAATTGCGTGTACTGTTTTATGCTAATTGCGACACTCACTGTAGTGTTTATTCTCCCAATGTAATCAACATCAGACGTTTTAAAGTTTATGATTTCTTGTTGAATTAAATGTTACTATCTCGGTCATAATTTCCTCTTAATTAAATCTTTGAATGCATGAGCATGAATATATGTTTGCATTGATATAAGTGTTTTTTACATAATTTATACCTTTATTCATAATTACGTAGAATTTATAGAAAACATACTGCGTTGTCGTAGTCTAGTACGCATAGTAAAAGCTCTGCTACCCTCGGTCGCCCGCCTTGCTTTGCTGTTTCTTATTACATATTATTATAATAAGTGATCAGCTTGCAAGTAAAAACTTATGTTATAATGCATTTCCTTACAAGACGATTGCTGGTTCTTTAGACGGACTGTGGCCTCCCACCCGGCACAACAAATGGTGCCGCATGAAGAAAATAAAATTGTATGATTAAAGATGTAGTGTGAATGTAGTAAAGATTAAATAAGATTCCGAATACAAAAATAAACCCTTTACCAAATCGTGTGCCCAGCGTAGTAATAGTAAGTTACAAAGTAATATATAGGAAGTAGTAAGCCTTATAACCCTCCGCCAGTAAATCAGACCTGTCTCTGCAGTAGGACACTAAAGGGCAGATCACACACATTTACAGGATTGGATCTAGAAAGACCTGCTAGGGTAACCAACATAAAACAATAAAATAAAAATTTGAATATTAATAAAATGTATTATAAAAAAAATGCTTAATTTTTAACTACAAAACCTTTGGTGTCGATTAAATTTGACAAAAAAAGAACTGCATAAATAATGTAATAGTTAATAATTAAATACACAGATATCACATAAAAATTATACAATTAGTATTACATTTTAGCAGTCTTATTTCGTAATTTCAAGCAAATATTAATTCAAAAGTCAAAAGAAAAAATATTATTCATGTTTGATACATTAATTTAACCCCTTTCTTACACAGTAAAATTAAAATGCTAGGGTTCAATTTACAATACAAAATCTTAACAGATATAATTAACAGTTTCTAATTTTGATCAAGTACATAATATGATAAATTCTCTAATAAAAAATTGTTTTCGTGAAGTAAAAAATAAAATACAAAGATATTTTATTAATTTTAAAAATGTACTTATCCGTCTAGAATTAGTTAAAAGTTAAGTAGATTTAGGTCTCATAGAATAATTTATTAAGTATTACTTATACATTAAATATATTTTTAGTTGATGGAACATCATAGCATTTTTGTATGTTTAATTTTGCATTTGTGTAAGTTTTATAGTGCAGTATTAATTTACTGCAAATCGTATTTAAATAATAGACTGTTGTTATAAGTATAGAGTTTACACAGATATAAGTGATTCATTAGGTCTACACAGAAGTACTTGGTTTTGACTAAGAAAAAAAAATTGCAAGACCGCCTTATTTATGGCAGTGTAAAATTAAATTACATATAAATTAACCTAAAGCTTAGATATAACTAGAATATTTTTATATTTAAGTATAAAAGAAAATGCTTTCTAAATCAACAAGCTGTACATAATTTTCCTTTTTATGCCAATTAGGTCGCTAAGTAGGTCCCTCAGTTATTAAGTGGCAAATACAAGATATTTAATGTATTGGCAGCATTTCAAAGATTTTCACCATAGACGACATACACTTATAGATAAAATATATTTTATAGGAAGACACTTGCATAGTTTCATTTACACCTAAAGTATTGATTCAGTCTCAGAAAAGTGTAAATGTATAATAAAATATATTTTATGCACATAATAAAAATAATAATAACTCATGCAAAGTCAACTCCAGTATCTAATAAATCTCTTATAAGTATTGTAGCTTTCCTAGGTAAAATACGTAGAAGATGGCCTAGATATAACAAGTGTTTTGGTACAGAAGCCTCAAAGTAGTTCCGCCTAACACTTTCTAATATTGACTTTGCTGCTTCACTTGGTGTCAATGTGCCAAAGTAACTTGGTATTCTGCAAATAAAATTAAACAAGTTGTTAGTGTGCCTGTCAATAGGGTAGATAAAATTGTTTATTGTTCACTAACTTACAATTAATGAATTGGGAAAGACTAAAGTTAAGATCTTATTGGTGACATATGGGATTACACAAAGGATGTACCATTCAGATCGAACAGGTGCATAATGATAATATAATAATGTATGATTGAAGATGAAACAGGCTTCAAATCATTGCATGACATGAAGTTCCATAGACTCTGTCTATCAAAGCCTGATTTTACTGTATGAATGTACTCAATGTCTTTGGTTAAACAACCCATTCCTTAAATACAACATACATGATTTATAACAAAATAAATTTTACTAACCTTAATTTTAATGTATTTTCATCACTAACAATAAAAGGATAAATATGTGTCAATGTAACATGGACTCCATCTACTTTATTCACTCGAAGATCTTCCGTTAAAGACTCGGCTAACCCTTGAACTGCAAACTGAGCTACACTTAAAGGCATCTGGTCTTTTATGTAACTTAGTCCAGCAACTGATGTGAGGGCTACTATGTGGCCATGGTTTCTTGCTTTCATGTCCGGTAGGAATAGATCAATAAGCTGAAATAACAAAAAAAAATTTTTCAAACACTAAAATAAAGAAATTTAACTTAAATTGACTTATGTCTATTAACATTTAACAGTAATGAGTATTATGTAAAAACTAAAATTAGTAATCATGTTTGTTATTAATTAGTATGGTTATTCCGATCTGTTACCTTGAAGAATTCACCCTAGGGTAAATTTGGAAACATGTCTTAAAATTTATCATAGGCTGAGTAAAATAAATTAAAGTGGTAAATTCTCAGACATGTGTTACCCAGCTTTCACCCTGGGGTGAATTTTTTAGGGTACCAGATCGGAATAACCCAATTATTGAAAGTTGACTAGATTATTTTATTTATAGAGATTATAGTGAAATTTTCATAATGGTTAGATAATAATTTAATCTTAAATATCTTAATCCAGATCCTGGATTACACAAAAATTAAGTCATTATAAAATGATAATCACATTATGTTAATCCCCTATAATATAGCTAACAATGGAAGTTACTTTCATCAAACCATTGATAAAAATTTATTAGATTAAAATAAAAGATAAGGAAAGCACTAGGGATAACGCTTGCCTAATGGACTAAATAGATTCCTAAAAAAAATTACAATTCTTTCAAAGTTTGAATCAGTTAAATAAGAAATACCTACCCAGAAGTAGGATGTCAATGTAAGATCTAATGTATCATGAATATTCTGCGGAGGCTGGGTCAGTAAGGACCTTGGACTTGGTATACCACAACAGTAGAACAGCATGCTAACAAAACCAATATCTTTCTTAATTTGAACAGCCAGCATCTCAATATTCTCTTTCTTGCTAATATCACAAGTATAACCAGCTGCAGAGCCACCTCTCTTTTTAATTATTTCTACAGTATCATCATTAGATTTATTATTTTTATCCACACAGAGCACTATTGCTCCTAAGTCTGCTAATTGTATAGCTATCTCTCTGCCTACACCTCTGCCAGAACCTATAACCTGAAAAATTAGAATCAAATTGTTTATTAACTGTATCTTTATACTAAGCTACACCAGCACCATTTTCATTAATAAGTACAAACAAATAATAGTAGAAACATACTAAAATATAGTATAAAAAATTATGGTACAATTAAAGAACTTAGTTTTCATTCTCAAAGTGATTTAAGTTTGAAAATATGAAAAATAATGTGTAATATTAAATGAAGTCACAAACACCAGATACTTATAAATAAAAAGATACTTAATATAACTGTAGCATAACCAAACTTTAATTAGCTCAATGCAATAAGTTTTTAAGAATGCAAATAGAAGTAAATTAAATCTTACCAGTGTTGTTTCAAGCCTCACAGATTTAAGAGGTGGCGGTCTAAACACTTCAAACACGGCCTGGAATACTGCACCAATAGCATTCAGCACCACCCAAGCAATATCCACCATCAAAATACACAGGGAATAAACTCGTAGTAGCATTTTGAGAGGGAAGAATATATTAAGAGCTAACCCTAACAAACTGTTCAATAATTTACCTTCCTGAAACGAGAACACATTGTAATTAAATTATAATTCATAACTACAACGAAAAAAATGTTGACTTGCTACTGACCATTAGTATGAGAGCATGTAAGCCTTATTTTTGAGAAGATTTACGTATAAGCCACTGAAAAGTATAGAATAATGTATCACTCTAAAATCATTATCGATAAATTTTAATTAATTGTCGGTTTTATCATCTCACAGCATTATTTTATTATCATCAGTAGATAAATCAGCTGATAACGTTACAAACTTGCTTGACAACAACTGACGGACACATTGACACATTCGTAAACTTTTGAGGGTAAATTTCTGCGGCTTGCGGCTTTGCTTTTATTTTTTTCGTAAAAAACATTTCAATTAAGGTAGTTTTAATCAGACTAACTTACCTTAGCACTAATTATTTTGAATTTATTATTGAGCACAAAAGAAGGAATGATATTGAAGTTTTAAGTTATTAATTCATTGTAATAAATAATAAATATATTATTAGACCGCACAACAAATCAAGTTGAATACCAAAGACAACAATCCAATTCAATCCATAGACCATATATTTTGTAGTATTCATAAAATTTTCCACGAGCATGAATCTTTCCATTTATATTTTTATAAATAGTATGAATCAACAAGAAAGAACAATCAACTTATTAATAAAGCTTTTGGCTTTGTAGGATTTTTCCTTTAAAGCTTTTTATTGTCCTATGTAACCACTCTTAATGTAAAATGTATGTCTCGGGGTTTTAAAGCTCTTTGATTAAGTTCAACAATTTTTTTGTAAGTAGCTTCATTTTTATTAGACGCCCATCAATTACATAATATATGTAAGAACCTTTGTATTGTACTAGCTTGCAGAGATAGCAAGGATATAAATATGTCGGAAACAGTACATAATTTGATTCATAAACAAAGCGCAGTATAGGTTGTCTATAAAGTCAAGAAATTAAAGTTTGAGGAACTAAATTGTTCATGTGTCTGGCAACACTGAAATTCAAAATAGACTTGTACATGAGCTGTCATCGAGTAGAAGTTGCGGAACGGTTTTCATTTTGGGATTTTTATTATGTTATTAATCTACAATAAACTAATACTTACTTACGAAGAACAACATAAACAATGAGTAAAGTAAATCAAAGTGGCACGCGGGAAGTGATTTTTACAGTAATAAGGTGATGTTTGACGGAGCACGAAGCTGGTCAAATTATATGTGATTTGGCTGATGTTTATGGGCGAACTGCAACTTTGATGGGTATGTAATCTTGTAACTGTGTTTTGTAATCAGTCTCAAGTAATAATTTCACTCCATTTGAGATTTAGAGAGCAAAAACAGGCATTGCGTACATAGCATATTTTTAGGTAAGATTGTCATTGAAAGTAAGAAATATTGTAGTACGACCTATTCTGTTGATACATTATCAGTTGCATTAGTATAATTCAGTCAAGATTTATCCCAATTTTGAATTTGAATGAATTGCTTTATGTCTATATTACGGTTGATAACTAAACTAAGTATGCCACTTTCGCATCAACGTCTGTCGACAATGAATAATTAATTGCAATATTTTTTTTTTTTAATTATTTAGTTTTTAGTAACTCCATGTTAAATGATATCTTGTTAGTTAATATTTAACACTGAATAAATTTTAGTTAGGTATTGCAGTTATTCTTTCCATCCCATTCTTTGCCTGTATTTTGTGTCTAAGTATGTCTAAATTTATTGTAAAAGTAAAATCAAATGTTTAATCAACATAACTTTTGTAAAATTTCAGGCTCCAACCAACCCTCAGATAGTTGCAGGTGATAGCTAGAACTGTGATGGATTTTAATGGTAGTCTTGAAGTTCTACGCAAAATTTTAAATGCAATAGGCCTACAAGAAATGCCTTAGTAATATAAAAATCGAGATTTGCCTGAAGAACTAAGGAAAGACATTATTTATCATTCTTCATACAAGGTAACCTGTATAATAAAGCATATTCCTTTGTATAGTAATTTGTCTCATTATTAACTGTATAAAACAGGTAAAATAATAGTTTCTAGCCTATTTTCCCTTTCAACTCCTCTTTGCCCCCTATACGCCCCTCCAAATAAACCAATAATCAAATCTTTTTTAATAATAATATTATTATAGTTAGTAAATCAGTAGTTTCCGTGTAGTGACAAAGGAAGAATACAATATATCACCACCCCATCTCATCCCATGGGTATCGTAAAAACCGACTAAGGGACTGTCCGTAAATATTATCTTTATGAAATAAAAACAAAAGAAAACTTGAAATAAAACCCTATACCTATACGTCTGGCCAGCGTGGTACCAGTAGGCCAAGTATCCAGTTATGATGATGATGAATTGATATATAAAATAACAGAATATTTTATAAAATCATCACTAACAAGTAACTGTTTATGTTCCCGCAGGTCACAAAATGTTGGCAATTTCTAAAAAGGGCCTTCAGCAGCATCACAGCTGAAACTTGGAAAAACAGTTGCCATCGCGTCGAGAAGCTCGAATCAGAATACTACAAGAGAGGACGTCACCTGTGGGGAAATACTGACGATAATAGCAGCAGCAAAGAAAGCTTTAGTGATGACGATGAAGGTGGCAACGAAAGTTATCTCAACATCGAATATTTAAAAAATCCTATGATGAAAGCGATGAATAAATCTCTTTGTTAACTGTGTACATGCGTTTTTATTACTCTGATTCAATCCGTTAATTTACTCTAATACCCATACCATTCTAATAGGTGAATTTTGACCCATGTAGTTTAGGGTTGGTGTATGAAATAGATTAAGAGATTTATCGATTTAGATAACAAGTGATTAATCGACAATCGATTATTATTTATAGTTTAGTTTTTTAAGTTTGGTATACATGTGGCAGCAGCCATATAGTAGCAGCACTAAAATTAAAACCATAGAACATAATTATTGTATTGCAGAAGTCAAAAATTACGTTATGGCTCATAATTCTTACACTAAATTATGTTACATTCTATGGCTCAAAATAACTGTCAAAATTTAAAATGGCTTGACTATAGTGCTTAGAAAACAGAAATAAAACATCGTCATCTAAAATGTTAAAAGGGCTAACACTACTTTACTTTTTTATAGGTCATGTTATAACAATTATTCAAATTTCTTAATCACTAAGGGTTTCAACCAATGAAATGAATTATCTCATTATGTGTTGTGTGAATTTCTTACTTGAGTATTAGATATACCTAATGTGTTTCAAAATTACTTATTTTATTTCAATAAATTACTAGTATGAAAACTATTTTCTCAGACTAAATAGGGTTGCTACGTGTAGCACAGTGGCGGCCTCATTTATTTTCAGGACTTTATAGACAGAGTGTACTTCATTCATTTCTTTTTAGTGATACATTTTGCGCAATACTATTTCTCTGATTTTGTTTAGGAATAGTTTTTATACCATACTACGTGCTGATCAAACCGATGTCAAGAACTTTACAATTGTATTATATTTGTCGGCGTTAGCTTATGATGGCACGTTCTACGATAGATCGGTCAACTCGAAGTAACACTTTAACTACACTGAACACTATACCATATTCGAAATAACACTACTCAAACAAAACGGGTAACGGTTCCTAGTTAGGAGCACCGATCACGACCGAAGTCAAACTGTAACTGACTGGCGTCTCCCTCCGGCGCGTTCGACCTAGGCTCCGTTGTTGTAGCACGAATCTAGATAAACACGTCATTGCGACAGTGTCGCCTCTACCGCCATTCGTACACTCTGTCTATAAAGTCCTGAAAATAAATGAGGCCGCCACTGTGCTACACGTAGCAACCCTATTTAGTCTGAGAAAATAGTTTTCATACTAGTAATTTATTGAAATAAAATAAGTAATTTTGAAACACATTAGGTATATCTAATACTCAAGTAAGAAATTCACACAACACATAATGAGATAATTCATTTCATTGGTTGAAACCCTTAGTGATTGAGAAATTTGAATAATTGTTATAACATGACCTATAAAAAAGTAAAGTAGTGTTAGCCCTTTTAACATTTTAGATGACGATGTTTTATTTCTGTTTTCTAAGCACTATAGTCAAGCCATTTTAAATTTTGACAGTTATTTTGAGCCATAGAATGTAACATAATTTAGTGTAAGAATTATGAGCCATAACGTAATTTTTGACTTCTGCAATACAATCAAATCAAATTTATTTATATAAAATATTACATAACAATACACAGTATAATATAACTTATTAATGTTGACTGGTTCCAAACTAAGCAGAGCTTGTACTATGGCTACCAGGCAACACAATAATTATGTTCTATGGTTTTAATTTTAGTGCTGCTACTATATGGCTGCTGCCACATGTATACCAAACTTAAAAAACTAAACTATAAATAATAATCGATTGTCGATTAATCACTTGTTATCTAAATCGATAAATCTCTTAATCGATTTCATACACCAACCCTAAACTACATGGGTCAAAATTCACCTATTAGAATGGTATGGGTATTAGAGTAAATTAACGGATTGAATCAGAGTAATAAAAACGCATGTACACAGTTAACAAAGAGATTTATTCATCGCTTTCATCATAGGATTTTTTAAATATTCGATGTTGAGATAACTTTCGTTGCCACCTTCATCGTCATCACTAAAGCTTTCTTTGCTGCTGCTATTATCGTCAGTATTTCCCCACAGGTGACGTCCTCTCTTGTAGTATTCTGATTCGAGCTTCTCGACGCGATGGCAACTGTTTTTCCAAGTTTCAGCTGTGATGCTGCTGAAGGCCCTTTTTAGAAATTGCCAACATTTTGTGACCTGCGGGAACATAAACAGTTACTTGTTAGTGATGATTTTATAAAATATTCTGTTATTTTATATATCAATTCATCATCATCATAACTGGATACTTGGCCTACTGGTACCACGCTGGCCAGACGTATAGGTATAGGGTTTTATTTCAAGTTTTCTTTTGTTTTTATTTCATAAAGATAATATTTACGGACAGTCCCTTAGTCGGTTTTTACGATACCCATGGGATGAGATGGGGTGGTGATATATTGTATTCTTCCTTTGTCACTACACGGAAACTACTGATTTACTAACTATAATAATATTATTATTAAAAAAGATTTGATTATTGGTTTATTTGGAGGGGCGTATAGGGGGCAAAGAGGAGTTGAAAGGGAAAATAGGCTAGAAACTATTATTTTACCTGTTTTATACAGTTAATAATGAGACAAATTACTATACAAAGGAATATGCTTTATTATACAGGTTACCTTGTATGAAGAATGATAAATAATGTCTTTCCTTAGTTCTTCAGGCAAATCTCGATTTTTATATTACTAAGGCATTTCTTGTAGGCCTATTGCATTTAAAATTTTGCGTAGAACTTCAAGACTACCATTAAAATCCATCACAGTTCTAGCTATCACCTGCAACTATCTGAGGGTTGGTTGGAGCCTGAAATTTTACAAAAGTTATGTTGATTAAACATTTGATTTTACTTTTACAATAAATTTAGACATACTTAGACACAAAATACAGGCAAAGAATGGGATGGAAAGAATAACTGCAATACCTAACTAAAATTTATTCAGTGTTAAATATTAACTAACAAGATATCATTTAACATGGAGTTACTAAAAACTAAATAATTAAAAAAAAAAAATATTGCAATTAATTATTCATTGTCGACAGACGTTGATGCGAAAGTGGCATACTTAGTTTAGTTATCAACCGTAATATAGACATAAAGCAATTCATTCAAATTCAAAATTGGGATAAATCTTGACTGAATTATACTAATGCAACTGATAATGTATCAACAGAATAGGTCGTACTACAATATTTCTTACTTTCAATGACAATCTTACCTAAAAATATGCTATGTACGCAATGCCTGTTTTTGCTCTCTAAATCTCAAATGGAGTGAAATTATTACTTGAGACTGATTACAAAACACAGTTACAAGATTACATACCCATCAAAGTTGCAGTTCGCCCATAAACATCAGCCAAATCACATATAATTTGACCAGCTTCGTGCTCCGTCAAACATCACCTTATTACTGTAAAAATCACTTCCCGCGTGCCACTTTGATTTACTTTACTCATTGTTTATGTTGTTCTTCGTAAGTAAGTATTAGTTTATTGTAGATTAATAACATAATAAAAATCCCAAAATGAAAACCGTTCCGCAACTTCTACTCGATGACAGCTCATGTACAAGTCTATTTTGAATTTCAGTGTTGCCAGACACATGAACAATTTAGTTCCTCAAACTTTAATTTCTTGACTTTATAGACAACCTATATGTCATTTCCTTCGGTGAAGTAGTCCACTCATTTAGTTCAGTACTTCATTTCCTTCAGTAAATCAGAAGTAGTTGATTGAAGTATTAGAAAGATCTATTGAATGACGTACGAA
Organism: Schrankia costaestrigalis; assembly: GCA_905475405.1. Taxonomy (NCBI): domain Eukaryota; kingdom Metazoa; phylum Arthropoda; class Insecta; order Lepidoptera; family Erebidae; genus Schrankia; species Schrankia costaestrigalis. Next base: position 2,935,611 of record FR997827.1, read on the forward strand.
TGAATTAGGTATTATTCCTTACTTCAGTAAATCAGAACTAGATATCGTATGAAGTAAGGTTTTGAAGTGAAGTATTTTTTTCGGCTATTGAACTAACGACGCGGCGTACGAATTACTATCGGTTTTATTTTTATATTTCGATTTTGCTTAATACATACTTCTTACTGGCTTAGGACTGTCAACCAAGTTAATATAACAATAATTTCGAATTTTTGAGCTAACATACTTTAAAAATAGTTTTTAGGAACGAAACGATAGCTTGAAGTACTGACCTAAATGATGAAGTAAAGACACATTTGAAGGAGTAGTGAATGAGAGATAGGATTAAATTCTGAACTGAAGTAGTTCTTTTACTTCATTCATTCAGGATATACCCATGTTTACAGAGAAACCTCAATCCAGTAGTGAGAACCTACCCCCTTACTTATAAAAATCTCTAAAGCAAGTGATTAGCCATCTCTTACATGATCAATTCTTAAGCATTTAAACAATGAACTAAATTTGTTTACTTATAAAAACAGATAATCTGTTGCTTATATAAGATATGATGTAAAAGAACAAAGAACGATACAAAATGCGGTAACCACAGATAATTGATGAAAAAGTCGACTATTTTCGTAAAATCGGATTAATTGTCTATGAAAAATTGGATTTTTTACGTCTATGGCGATATTATGACACATCGTGATTTTGACAGATAAGATTTTCAAAACATAACCTATTTAACTAGGTCGAACGAGTGGTTAATTTTGACAGCTCTTACCCCCTTACTTATAAAAATCTCTAAAGCAAGTGATTAGCCATCTCTTACATGATCAATTCTTAAGCATTTAAACAATGAACTAAATTTGTTTACTTATAAAAACAGATAATCTGTTGCTTAAATAAGATATGATGTAAAAGAACAAAGAACGATACAAAATGCGGTAACCACAGATAATTGATGAAAAAGTCGACTATTTTCGTAAAATCGGATATATTCTCTATGAAAAATTGGATTTTCTACGTCTATGGCGATATTATGACACATCGTGATTTTGACAGATAAGATTTTCAAAACATAACCTATAAAAAGAATTTAAAAATTATAATATCAAAGTTATTTCTTATTTAATTTTGTGTTGCCAAAACTGGATGGATTTTTAAATCTATGAATTTATAATTCAATATCCGTAACCCACAACGATCTTTGTAACTGCTTACTAAAGCTAGCTTGTGCAGTATAAAAACTACTATAATTCAAGCACTATTTGTTTTAATCATAATAATGAAATATGCATTGTGATGGTGAATAGCTGGTGGCATCGAGGTCACGCTGTTCCTGTCTCCAATATACGCGTTCCCGTCAAATTCACCTGAACAACAATGAAAAGTGAAGCTTAATCTATCGCAATGCTGGACATAGGCCACTCCCAACATGCCCACAGAACTCGGTCCTGCGCCAGGTCGTCAGTCCACTGGGGGCTTTTTGATGTCGTTTTTAATAATTTGTGTAAACTTTACTCTTACTGAATGTATTTTAACCTACTCGACACAGGCAAATATGATTAATGTAACACATGAGCTATTATAAATAGTATTTGTTTTGTAACTTTTTATTTGCTGGAGGAAGAAATGCTTGTCTCAAATAAAAGATGATTATACAACTGTAACATTTTTATTTTAATAATTGATTTTAACAATTATAATTTGTGTAATGTCAATAGTGAATCTTTATTAAATGAATATGCATAGGTGATAATAGATTTTTATTATTTTCAATAACAATATTTCTTATTTTAATATGCATGCAGACTATAGCACCATGTATCCCTTGAAGAACACAAATCGCTTCAAATTATCTACATTTCTTTAGTAATATTAAAGTAAGTTTTTCCACACCAATGCCATTGCCACCTTGTCTGCTGGCTCATGCTATGGATGTCAGTGCAGTCTTCTTAAATCTAAAAAGAAATATCAAAATTACAATATTAAGTAGTAAGTATTCAATATAAAAATGTTCTCATCAATACAGTTCTTAATCTCAAGTTTCTAGGATTAACGATAGATGATAAACTAATTTGAAAGGCTCTATAGAACAATTATCTGAAAAAATAAGTAGTAGATCATTGCTCTTTATAAACTTGGTCAGGTAGTCAATGAAAATTCTTTGCTTACGGTCTATCATGGACTGATGGAATCTTTACTTAAATTTGGTATAATTTTTTTGGGAAATTCTGTAAATTAGGATATGGTTTTTAAAATCAATGTCTTAGGAGCATGTTCGGGCTTCAAAATACAGACAGCTGTAGACCATATTTTGTTAAATATAAACTCCTTACTCTGGCATCATTATACATTTATTATGAAACAGCAGTTTTTGTAACAACAAACCAGGATGGGTTTTACAAATTGTCAGATGTTTGTGCACGCATTCAACATAAGGATACTAAATTAACCTTGCATGCCTCTAGGACTACCTTAATGAACAAAAGCATTTGGCATGGCTCCAAATATTTACAATAAGATACCTCAGCTCTACAGGGAACAGAATACAATTAAAAAAAAATTACATAATCTAATTAATGAAATGTTATTACAATATAGGTAAATGATTTTCTTAGTGATAAACTTGTATATATTTTCATTTGACTAGTGTTTCATGTTTATTTTCATTGTTGCATTGGATGTATTAGCTTTTTTTTTGTATTTTTCTATGTTTTATTGTTTTTAAATCTGAATTATTGTTAATAAGATTATAGATAATATAAGATTTCTAGAATGTCTTAAATGTGACACATTTGTGGCATACAAAACATTCTTGGCAGAATATGAGTGTACTACTTAATTTAAGATCTTTTCTGTACTTACCATATTCTAACAAATAAAGAAATTTGAATTAACATTACTATGTAAAAGTATTATTACTTATTTAAGGACAAGGAAGTTGGGAGGAGGCATATTATGTTCAGCAATGGAGGACCATAGGCTGATATGATGATGGTAAATTAAAGAAAGAAGGATGCACATGTAATTTTGTAACTGTACCTACTAATAAGATCAGATAAGTACTCACCTCATGACAACTCCTATATCTGACTACTGCCATTACTTGAAAGTCTCCGGAGATACCTACACCTCGGGTATCACCATGGAGATCAGGTCACTCTAATTCAGACTAATCCTGTAATGCAGCTCATATTATTTTTGCTAAAGCAGTATTTCAACCCCAACTCTTCACCTGATTAATTTCGTAGCGGATCGAAACTAGCTTTGTAGGGGTTTCTCTTTAATGCAATATCATTTTAAAAGTCTCCAAAATCCATGTTTATAACAACAACCCGATTACAATGAAAAAACGTAAAAAATATACTATCAGTTCTGTTGTCAAACGAACAGCTGATGATATTGAAACGGCCATATTGCCATAAGCAACATCTTAACTAGGTCGAACGAGTGGTTAATTTTGACAGCTCTTAATCAATAGATTAACCACTGCTTAAAGTTAAATTGTTTTTATGAGTAAAGAATTGCGTTAATCGATTGATTAATATTTAATACGAGTTTATGATTAAGACCGTAAATTGTTTTTATGAGTAAAGAATTGCCTTAATCGATTGATTAATATTTAATACGAGTTTATGAGTAAGACCTGGTTATTTTACTCTTTGGTGAGAACCGAATTGAAAGAAAAGCATAGTTCATAAATATTTTTTGTGTTCTTAGGTTTTTAAATTTCTGCATTATTTGTATTTAATGTTGTTGGTAGGTATCTAGCGCTATAGTTAAGCAAATCATTTATCCTGGCTTAAAATCTTAACAATAATAGTTTTCCTTATAACAATGCCAAATTTCGGCTGCACTGATGGTAAAAATCTGCTCCGTTATAGATAACTATAGATTGTCTATAAAGTCAAGAAATTAAAGTTTGAGGAACTAAATTGTTCATGTGTCTGGCAACACTGAAATTCAAAATAGACTTGTACATGAGCTGTCATCGAGTAGAAGTTCCGGACCGTTTTTCATTTTGGGGATTTTTATTATGTTATTAATCTACAATAAACTAATACCGACTTACGAAGAACAACATAAACAATGAGTAAAGTAAATCAAAGTGGCACGCGGGAAGTGATTTTTAAAGTTAGAAGGTGATGTTTGACGGAGCACGAAGCTGGTCAAATTATATGTGATTTGGCTAATGTTTATGGGCGAACTGCAACTTTAATGGGTATGTAATCGTGTTACTGTGTTTTGTAATCTGTCTCAAGTAATATATTCACTCCATTTGCGATTTAGAGACCAAAAACAGGCATTACGTACATAGCATATTTTTAGGTAAGATTGTCCTTGAAAGTAAGAAATATTGTAGTACGACCTATTCTGTTGATACATTATCAGTTGCATTAGTATAATTCAGTCAAAGGCCTGACGAACGTAAGATTTATCCCAATTTTGAATTTGAATTAATTGCTTTATGTCTATATTACGGTTGATAACTAAACTAAGTATGTCACTTTCGCATCAACTGGTCTGTCGACAATGAATAATTAATTGCAATATATTTTTTTATTTTTTATTATTTAGTTCTTAGTAACTCCATGTTAAATGATATCTTGTTAGTTAATATTTAACACTGAATAGATTTTAGTTAGGTATTGCAGTTATTCTTTCCATCCCATTCTTTGCCTGTATTTTGTGTCTAGGTATGTCTAAATTTATTGTAAAAGTATAATCAAATGTTCAATCAACATAACTTTTGTAAAATTTCAGGCTCCAACCAACCCTCAGATAGTTGCAGGTGATAGCTAGAACTGTGATGGATTTTAATTGTAGTCTTGAAGTTCTACGCAAAATTTTAAATGCAATAGGCCTACAAGAAATGCCCTAGTAATATAAAAATCGAGATTTGCCTGGAGAACTAAGGGAAGATATTATTTATCATTCTTCATACAAGGTAACCTGTATAATAAAGCATATACTTTTGTATAGTAATTTTTCTCATTATTAACTGTATAAAATAGTTAAAATAATAGTTTCTAGCCTATTTTTATCTTTATTTAATAAAAAGAAAGAAAACTTGAAATAAAATACTATACCAATACGTCTGGCCAGCGTGGTACCAGTAGGCCAAGTATTATGATGATGATGAATTGATATATAAAATAACAGAATATTTTATAAAATCATCACTAACAAGTAACTGTTTATGTTCCCGCAGGTCACAAAATGTTGGCAATTTCTAAAAAGGGCCTTCAGCAGCATCACAGCTGAAACTTGGAAAAACAGTTGCCATCGCGTCGAGAAGCTCCAATCAGAATACTACAAGAGAGGACGTCACCTGTAGGCAAATACTGACGATAATAGCAGCAGCAAAGAAAGATTTAGTGATGACGATGAAGGTGGCAACGAAAGTTATCTTAAATCGAATATTTAAAAAATCCTATGATGAAAGCGATGAATAAATCTCCTTGTTAACTGTGTACATGCGTTTTTATTACTCTGATTCAATCCGTTCTTTTATTCTAATACCCATACCATTCTAATAGGTGAATTTTGACCCATGTAGTTTAGGGTTGGTGTATGAAATCGATTAAGAGATTTATCGATTTAGATAACAAGCGATTAATCGATAATCGATTATTATTATAGTTTAGTTTTTTAAGTTTGGTATACATGTGGCAGCAGCCATATAGTAGCAGCACTAAAATTAAAACCATAGAACATAATTGTTTTGCAGAAGTCAAAAATTACGTTATGGCTCATAATTCTTACACTAAATTATGTTACATTCTATGGCTCAAAACAACTGTCAAAATTTAAAATGGCTTGACTATAGTGCTTAGAAAACAGAAATAAAACATCGTCATCTAAAATGTTTAAAGGGCTAACACTACTTTACTTCCATAAAGGTCATGTTATAACAATTATTCAAATTTCTCAATCACTTAGGGTTTCAACCAATGAAATGAATTATCTCATTATGAGTTGTGTGAATTTCTTACTTGAGTATTAGATATAATGTGTTTCAAAATTACTTATTTTATTTCAATAAATTACTAGTATGAAAACTATTTTCTCAGACTAAATAGGGTTGCTACGTGTAGCACAGTGGCGGCCTCATTTATTTTCAGGACTTTATAGACAGAGTGTAAATGATTTTATTCAATCCTTTAGAACAAACTACAAACATTAAACTAATGTTTGAGACAAAATTCGTGCAGAATAAAATTGCTCGAAAATATGTTTTGCTTTCTCCTATACTATAAGGCATCCTTTAATAATTGATATAGCAGAAGTTTACACTTTTTACCATAATTCCCTTCCAAAAGTGGTGTAGTTGTCATAAAAAATAAATTGTCTGTCAAATAGATTGATAACTTTCTTTTTGTCATTCATTTGTCAGTGTCACTGTCACCAAATGTCTAATGAAATTTTTATGAATCAAAAAAACAGAACAGAACAGAATATTTATTTGTTATTAAATTAAATACATAAAAATAAATGTTAAGGTTAAATAAAATTAAAACAATTTAAACTAGTTATTTAACATAGTATTGGTGATATTTTACTTCGGAACGAGCTGTTAGTGTTATAGAATCTTGTAGAATGGCTTTTGTGTACCAAGGAGACCCTGAATTAGAATCAAAAGCAAAAAAAGGTGAGTCTGCGTCTAAAGGACATTAAGTAAACGACTTAAATACACTTTATGCTTATTTTAAAATGATTTCAATTTCAGCTGCTGAGCGTATATCTGAGAATATGCATATAGTGGCAAACGAACCATCTTTAGCCCTGTACAGGTTACAGGAACATGTCAGGAAAGCTTTACCGCCTATGGTTGAAAGAAGAGTTGAGGTAACTAAATTGCAGCATGAGCTTCAAGGGAGATGTTATGATGTTGAATATGCTTTAAGGTGATTATGATTTTATATTGATTATTACGTTGTATTTTATTGTGTTTCTTATACTTACTCAGAGTTTGAGAAATTTTATAATAAGACTGTCATTGTTATTTTTAACTAAAGAGATCAGTTATATGATATTCACTATTGCATAAGCCTCCTTCTAAAGTTTCTTCTGAGTTTAGTCCTGTACCTCATTGTCATCATTCATTGTATGTCCATTTCATAAAGCATTACTGTTATATTAGATAAAATTCATATTTATCTAATTATTTAAAACATATCTAAAGTCAATTGGTATTTTAATTGTTAGTGCACTTTCTGATATCTTCAAAGTCTGATTTGCATGTGAAAATTGAATTCCCCTTTCATTACAATATAATAGATCGGTATAAGTATCATTGATCAATATTTATTTCATCTAGGTGTTTAACTGAGTGTCATTAACAAATATTAATTTTGAAATTCCAGTGCAGTGAAGTCAATGGATGCAGCAGTAACAAGTTTTATGAATATTCAAGAAATGTTAAAACAATCAATATTTTTAAAGCAACAATTAAAATATGAAGAAGCTAGACGTAATAAAAAAGACTCAAACTCTGTTTACAAACGTCTCTCTGCTCATATAGTTCTTGACCTTCCCGATTTATCTGAATTCTCTATGGTTAGGGAGACCACAAATAGAATAGAGAATATGATGGCTCAAGCTAGAGGATCTTCTGCTGAGCTTCATAGATCTCATACTACATTGCATTAGAAAAGCAATATTTTATATAATGGTAAACTCTTCAATGAAGATCTCAGTGCAGAAACCTTAGCAGGTTTATTGTTGTAAAACACAGAGCTTGTCTGCATTTGGTACGAACTATAGTGAAATTCACCATGTCATATAAAAACAATCTGTTGGGTTGTGTAGTCTCAAACCATAATGTCTTAATAACATTAAAAGACCACAGGGCTCTTCATCATGACAGTGCTTTAGTGCTTATGACACCACCAATGTACATTGTAGACTTTCCATTGTAAAATGGAACTTATATTATATTATTATGGGTAATTTTCTGCAGGAAGTACTATTTAATATGGAACCAATAAATTTCATCCTTGAACTCTTGGAAGTGGGATTCCATCATAACAATTGAAAAGTTAATTTTAAAATGTATACTTCCTGATACCAATTATTTGTACAAAAATGTTGGGAGACTTATTATGTTTACAAAATGGGAAGTAATAACACAAATCCTTTGCTACAGCTAAGGATATTTTGATTGGACAACTAAAAAAAAACACACTGGTAAAATATTGCAGTATTATCAATGTTGTAGGTAAGTTAGGGATGAAAACCTTTGCTGGGTAAGTTGATTGTCTTATAACATTTATTTTTCCAAATTTATTTTATGTGGGTATAATTCTTGTATTTTTTTTGTTGAAAACACTAAAAAGTCAAGTTATCCTTGATCATAATTCTGTTAAATCTAAATTGATACTCATAGATGCTAGTGGTGTCACTGAATCTAGGTACACTAAGGCTCAATTTATACCGCCGCGGAATGGAATGGAAGTTTTTGTACATCGCATAATGAACTGTATTATTATTTCAAGTGTATAACAAACAAACTAGACGGTACCGGAGAATTCTCGAGAATGCGTGAGGATTCCGCGCAAAGCGTGCGACTTTTTTTAGGCTCGTAGAAGTTTGTTTGTTTTATACTTGACATAAAGTTCATTATGCATTAGGTGATTTTTGTCTAGTCTATTAGTGATACATATAAACCATATATTTATTTATATAGAATTTAACATGTAACATTATGTAAAAATAATGTTTTCTATTAATAATTAAGGCATACATTAATAATTAAGGGATAAAACAGAGACAAAATTTTACAAAACTGACATGATAGAAAGAATTCCATGACATTGAAATTAGACAAAATTCCCAAGAACATCTCACAGCAATCATAGGCATAAGGGTGCTGCTAAGCCAGGTTTCAGTCATTAAATATCTATTAACACAATGTAACATTCGTCACAAATTCACACAACGCCATCTAGTCACAAATTTTGTACTATGCTTACTAGAGCACCGATACACATAGCTACTGCATATTATTCATGGAAAACAACTAGATCTAAGCAAGCATTAATTCATTAATATTGAGTAGTAGTTGTTGCTATGCACATTGGTAGCGAAATTCAATTCATGAAGCCAATATCATTCCTCTCATACTCCGACTGTACGGACATCTTTTTTCCGTGAAAAAGAAAAGCTACGAGTACCAAACTAGTCAGACTTATTGTTCATAGAATAATTTTAAGTTTTCCTTCTAGGTATTGGTTTTGTAGGTATAATGTCTGTAAGCTTCTTCTAGTTGGCTTTAACAAACCCTCAGGATAAGATGAATGATGAAGCCATTTATTCTTTTATCGTCACCAAACAGAGATGGCAATATATTTACGCGATATTCGCGTCTGCTTACAATATAGTGCTTACTAGCTTCACATGTTTGCTTAGTGAAAATGTTTCACATACTTAAATTAAATTGTCTATTTGTTTGCTGCTGAAGTTTTGTCTCTGTTCTGTTATGTATTCATCTTTAAACACTGGTAACATGTGGCAGGGTACAGACAGCATAAACTATATTCTCTTGCTACAAATACGAACTTAAATTCAAGCGGCCGAGCTTTTTAAATCTTAATAAATTTACATTGACCAATTTATAAAAACACTTATTTGCATTCTTATTGTTATATGTATATGATAAACACCCAATTCATTACTTACGTCTAAAAATAAGTATTTAATGAAATTATATATTTATGCTGACTGTACTTTGCCTGCTCATCTTATTCTATGTGCTAACACTGTAAATAACTATGCTAATAATTATATAATTACACTATCATATCACTAACTTTTATTAACCTTACTAACATTAGGTGATGGTACGCTTATGTACAGTACCCGGCCGTAAATATTGCACATCGACCTGCGGAAAGCGACAATCGGTCAATTTCGGCTTTCGTAGAGCGTCATCTCTGTCGCACACTTTCAAATCATAATTTGATTTAGGGTACGCATGCCAGTCGCAACTCCATACAGACGGAGAAAGTTAATAGCTCCTTCATTTGATAATTTATAATCAAATAGTATTTATTTATGTGTTAATATTACTTCTACCTAATACCCTTACCCTTTGCCCAAAGTTATTTTGGGAAATTTTAGCGTGCACGTCTCCGACAACTATCTTTTAGGCTCCGCCCACTAGCAAGCTGGTGTCTGTGGAATTCGTACCAGTAGCTAATAGATACAAGACTTTGTATTTCGTGCGACAGAGATGATGCTTTACAAAGCCGAAATTGGCCCGATTGTCTCTTTACAAAAGTCGATGTGCAATGTTTACGGCCTTGTACTGTACCTACTACTCGTTTCAAAATGTGCATGAGGCTGCGCCATATTGTGACGTCAAAAGTCTTAAATCGAAGAAAATGTTGTTTTCCTTCAATTTAAAACATGTGACGTCACAATATGGCGCACGCTCATGCACATTCTTATTTGAAACGAGTAATAAACAATAAATAAGAGGTTCGATTTTACCTGCTGCTTCGCCATAGTGGATGTTGATATGTAAGCAAGATTACTTACTTGAAAATGTTAGCTGAATCTATCTAGTAACGCTTTGTGGTGTTGGAAAATAGGTCAGGGTAAGCAAAACAAGTCCTTTGAATTATAAATGAGTATTTTAGTACAATGTAAACCATACGAGTTAGGTTTCACCGTCAATTTCTCTAATGGGTCATTTCCCCTAACTCATCAGTGTTTTTACTCGTCAGTTATTGAGATTTCGTTAACTCGTTAGTTAACTCGTTTATTAACAAATTAGGGACTGACTAGAGAAACTAACAAGTTTCCCTCTGGTGAGTTACTTATAACCAAGGGCATAAGTGAAAATAACTTGCTAATACTGAGCTAACTGAATCTGAATGGATTTTAGTGGTCATAGGGAAATAGTACAGGTCCTAACTTTTCCCTCATTATGTTCTATTATTGCAGTTCGTTTTAGCTATTGTTCAGTTCAGGAATAAATTTTACTGGGTAAGTATAGAAATGACCCTTTTTTGTCCGTGGTCCCTGTGATCGTCCCTGCAGGAACCACGGGTAAAAGCAATCACCCGTGGTCCCAGCCGAAATTATTAGCCGACTAATTAAAATACGTTAAAAGATCATTTACATAGCGAATATATTTTGTATAGCAAAGGAAGGAACGCTATCTTTGTGTAAACTGATCAGACGACGGTATTGGCAAAATGTACATTAGCTTTTTGACCTCAACCAGAATTTTTGAACATAGTTTATGAATCTCTGGCAGGTATTCGTGTGGTTAGGTACCCTTATTAGTTGCTAATAGATACCAGACTGTTTGTATTTCGTGCGACAGAGATGACGCTCTACGAAGCCGAAATTGACTGATTGTCTCTTTCCACATGTCGATGTGCGAGATATTTACGGCCGAGTACTGTAGATACCTTTTAATTGTCGGCGCCATTACACCGCCGAGGACAGCCAAGGGGGCTGCAAGGAGTGCGGGGTAGTTATTGCTACTTCTTCGGTCTATGGCCCTCCGCATTTACAAATCACTCGCCGATAGAGAATCGACCTAACTGTACCTTATGTTAAAATTAGAGTAATATAGTTTTATTGTGCGAGTCGTCTATTATTTCTTTTATGTTCCAATACTGAACATAAAGTGGCGACCGTGAAAAAAGTTAATTCGCAACCGTCAAAAATTAACGTCCGTATGGATTGAGGAGCCACTTCAGATTATAAAAGGAAACCCTCCCCCTTATTTAGTAGGGAAGTAAATAATTATGTAGGCGGAATTCTGAAATTTGTTGTAAAATATGTCCAAAGTTATATCAATTAGGGCATGCAATATCGGAAGGTTCTCAATTCCGGAACTGACTTTCGATACTGGAGGTCTAACTCCGGAATTCCGGAGCTAGTTCCGGAACTGGTAATTTTAGAATTTCTTTAAATTAAAAGAAGAGGCAGTTGTTTACTTCTAAATATTCACTAAGAATTTGAACATGTTTGGTAAATTATATCCCTTATTATTGTCATTTTAAGCCGTTAAATTAAGGCAAGACTTAACTAACTCATTGTTCTTGTATAATAACATTTTGCCAGAGAATGAACTTTGTACTTGGTTACTTATTTGGCCAGCACAGAAAAACACTTTCATTCTCCACACTGGTTAGCAGAACACATAAAAAAATATTTGTAAGCTTCTGTCAGATACTCGCCATCGCGTACATTAGAAAATTAGTCGAGAGATCTAATTCTTTATAGAACTGCTATTGTGAAGTTCTAAAGACGATAAAAGATGCTATTACGGAAAGTTGTATTTCCACCAACAAAAAGTCGGACGGAAAGAGCCGAGTGTGTAGAAAGAGTAGAAATGAGCTCGCTCCTACCTCGAAAACGGAGCGGAGTAAACACAATTTTAAAAAAGGTGTTGGTGGAAACAAAAACCTATTTTATTTAAAAAAAGTACGTTCCGCTTTCTTATTTCTCTTTCGCGGTGGAAAACGTTAATGAGAACCAAAACAAACTTGTGTCTGATATCGAAAACATACTTAGTTTCGAATTGGGGTCGGCTAAATCTAGTCCGATTCAACCCCTCGAAGACACAGGTTGGCGCGTTTACCGCTAAAAAATCTCTATTCATCGAGGATATTCACTTCGAAAGCGCTCCTCTTGTTACCAAGCCGTCTATTAAATCCTGGGTGTCAGCATTTCGCGCGAAGTTCAGTTTCGCGATCATTTGGAGGTAAAGCTAAATTAGCTTCGCAAAAGCTGGGTGTGCTCGATAGAGAGGGTCAGTATTTTACGCCAAACCATCGCCTACAACTCTACAAGGCTCAGGTTTGGCCACATCTGGAATACTGTTCCCATCTCTGGGCTAGAGCACCCCAGTCAACTCCTTCAATTGACCTTTTACAAAGAAGGGCGGCTCGAAATTGTTGACGAGCAGGTGCTCTCTAGTCGGCTCGATTATTTAGCTTTGCGGAGAGATGTAGGGTCTCTTTGCATTCTCTACCGCATTTATCACGGGGAGTGTTTTAAGGAGTTGTTCTGGACATTGCCCACAGCTGAATTTCTCCACAGAACCACTCGCAATCGACTGTCCTACCATTGTCACCTTGATGGTTGGCGGTCATCCACTGTGCGATTTTCGCGAAACTTCCTACCGCAAACAACTGTTTTGTGGAACAAGCTCGCTGCGGCGATATTTCCGGACCGTTACGACTTGGGGAGTCAACTTTTAGAGTTCTATACGACTTCGCAAGTTGTCTCAACTCATAGAGCTGTTCTGTTCGTCTAGTTTAATTAAATTTAGCTGTAATAGCGTTGCATTATGGCACAAGCAACATTACGATAACTCACTAGCCAAATAATGGAATGTAATGCAGGTATTATTTAATAATATCAAAAAATGATGAATACCGGAATTCCGATATTACTCCTCTCAATTCCGGAATTGAAAAATCAGTAAAATTGTCACGGAATTCCGGAGTTACGGAATTCCGGAACTCCGGAATTGCATGCCCTAATATCAATGTGAATGTGGCTCCTCAATCCAAACGTCTGAACTGAGGAGCCACCTAAAACACGGAAAGTATATCACGTACATATTTGAAAATGTTGTATCATTATTCCTTACGGATTCGATATGGATTAACCATTTTACATACCACTTTGTCATGACTAACTCTTAAAGTGCTGATAATTGTTAGCATCACCTAAATTTCAAGAATTAGTAATCCTAGTTTGATTCGTATATTATCGCTATTGAGGGTGACCATGTTGGTCACCCTCAATAGCGAATCCGTAAGGAATATTGAGAAGTAATTTGTTTTTCAGATTCCGATCATATACAATGTTGAACTGTACATAAGTATATAGTAGACATTTATACTAAACGTTAGTATCTTTGGTATTTTATTCCGTTGTGATCTCAAGTAGGTACAGTCAATTATTTATTAAGCAGACGTCAGGATTGAGGAGCCAACTAAAATGCGTTAATTTACTAAATTCCCTCAGTTCTACTACTTTGTCCATTTGGTATAAATTCGGACACACTACCTACTAAATGTCTTTAAAAGGGAAATATAAATTTACCAATTACTTTCATGACAATTCACGCTCTTGTGTATGGATTGAGGAGCCACATTCAAAGTGTTGTATATTCTTTAAAATAAACAGTACTGGGCTCAGGTTTCTAGTAGACACTATACACGATTGCTACCTAATGATACAACATTTTCAAATATGTACGTCATATACCTTTCGGGGTGGTGGTCCAACTACTTTGTCCAATCAGTTGGACCACGGGCCTCTAATAGGGGTGGTGGTCCAACGAAAAAAATAGTTGGACTATGGCACCTTATCTTTGACCCGTGGTCCAACTGATTAAAATTTGACTGTTTAACCGTTACAATTAATAATGTCGTAAGCGATTACGTTGAAAATTGGTTTGATATTCCCACAGACATGAAAAAATTACAAAGGGGCAGACATAATGTCAATTTTGTTCTACATCCAGGGCTAAATAAAAAGATAACTGTATTTCTTTGCAGAAATACTTTAACTTCTGACAAAATACAGAATACAGAATCATTTATTGCATAACTGTGTACAAAGATTTTAGGCTAAATACATATAAATTGTTTCAACAGTCTACCCTGATCGTATATGCAAAATTATAACAAAAAGTAAATAAACTAGTAATTAATTATTCTTTTCCTAACTAATGGTTCTTTTTATTAAAAAAATCATTCAGATCATAGAATGCATTGATGGTTAACCATTTCTTTAAATCATTTTTAAATATTTTAACATTATCTAGTTTCTTAATATCTAGGGGTAAATGGTTATATACACGAATGCCAGTGATATACGTGCTTTTGGAGTACATGGCATTTTTGACTACAGGTAAATTAATTAATGTTATATTTATACCTACTGCGTATATTATCCCTTGAGTTTGATTTTAATTCAAAATATTTCATGTTATTTCTTATAAATATACATAATTCCATTATATAGATGCTAGTAAGAGTGAGAAAACATTTATCCTTAAATACATTTCGCAGTGATTCAGTACTATGCATGTTATAAATAGTTCGTAGACACTTTTTCTGCAACACAAAAGTCGACTGTACGTTGGTGGAATTTCCCCAGTAAATAATACCATAAGTTAATATTCGGTATACATTTCCAAAATAGGCAGACCTAGTGACATTCTCATTTGTTGTTTCTGAAAGAACAGATAACGCATAGCAAGCACTTGATATTCTTTTATTTATTCTTTCAATGTGGGACTTCCAGTTTAAATGAGTGTCTATAGTAACTCCAAGAAAATTTATTTCATTAACAACTTCAATGGTGTTGGAATCTAGTGCTACTGATAATGTAGCAGGCTTTGTTTGATAGTTATGAAATTGCACTAGTTTCGTTTTTGACAGGTTTACTTTTAAATTAATAGAATATAACCAATCAGTTACTGTTTTTAAAGTATCATTAATTTCTTTCTCATTTGCTACACTATCATTACGTTCATTGGAGATAAAGATTGTAACATCATCCGCATACATAACACATAGATGGTCAATTATGTTAGGAAGCTCATTTACATACACAAGAAACAAAAGTGGTCCCAGAATACTCCCCTGGGGAACACCTATTTGTACAGTTTCGAATTTGGATTGAACTGTTTGGATATTTTTGTTATCCTTGTTATATGTTTCTATTATTGTAGCTTGTTTCCTATTATGCAAATAGTTTTCCATTAATTTCAGTGCTACACCCCTTATACCAATTCTCTCCAATTGATTCAAGAGAATATCATGTTTCACACAGTCAAACGCTTTTGACATGTCAATAAATAACGCGGCACAATTTACTTTACTGTTCATGTTATTCCATATTGATTGAAATAGTTTGAATATTGCTAAAGATGTACTTTTTTTTCTTGGAATCCAAATTGGTTAACGTTAAGTATTTCATTTGTGTTAAAAAAAATTATAAGTCTGTTAAATACAACTTTTTTAAATATTTTAGAAAAACTAGGTAGAAGAGCGATTGGCCTATAATTATTTATATCCTGACAAGATCCTTTTTTATAGAGGGGTTTGACTAGTGCTCTCTTCAAGCAATCGGGAAATACTCCTGTTTCCAACATTAAAGAACAATGCTCAAAACGTCCCCAGCTTGTAGCACTTTCAAACCTATGTTAATTGAAAGGCCTTATTATTTTGATCATTTTATTGTATGACAGCAAATCTCAAATGTGTATCCGAAAAAAGTTATATCGCCTTAAAGAAACCGAAATCAGTCACAATTATGTTGCTGTTTATTGTACTTTTTCGAAATTATAGCCAATAAAATACATAAATAACAGTGTAGAATATAAGAAAAATATAAAAGATTATTTATTTATTTATTATTACGCGCCGTATATGCCCAATGACCCGGTTTTTTCTTTTTTGTGGACACGAGTAAGTAGTTTGTCTCTTGGGACATTTACTACTTTACGCTGGGTGTGGGGTGGATGGCCCTCAACCTAAGACATTTAAGTGTCATGCCTCAGGGGCACCCCCTGTGGGGCACGAACCTCGGCCTGGACCGTCACCGACTAACATGATGAGCGGAAGGCATGCTCCCTAGGAGCGAACGCGGCGCGTATTCCTGCCTTGGCGGCGAGGACGGAACCGCGGACGTGTTGTTGTGGCTTCGCGAGCCGTATAAGCTCTACGTTGAGCGATCGCGATCCTATCACCCGGCTCTTCGAGAGCATGTCTAGGTCTTCTAATTTTGGATATTCTAGAGGGGATGTACCCGGATGCCTCAACCACTAGTTGGTTGGGGTGAGTGGCAGCCATTTCAAAGTAGCGACGGGACCACGGGAACAGAGTTTCATGTGTTGCTGGATGGTCGGCAACTCGAAGTCGATGTGTAGATCCTCGTTACGCGTGAACCGCGGTGCTCCCGTCGCTTGGCGCATGAACCTTTTCTGAATTGTTTGTAACTTATGGATCCTGCTATGTGGATTAAGGTGTGCAAAAACTACGCACGCGTACGTCATGATTGGCCTAATACAAGTCTCATGTATCCTAACTTGGAAGGAGTAAGTGCAGCTGTCCCATCACAAACGAGCCCCGCTTGCGAACCATGTTTAGGGGGACGGAGTGAGATTTTATCGTCGAGTATAACTCCAAGGTTTTTGGCTTCCCTCGCCCAAGGGATCGGGAAGCCGAACTTCTTGACTTTTGGTGTCTTTGCCGAGAGGCTCCTTTTCTTGTGAAAATTCAACGCTTGGCTCTTTTCGGGGTTAACTGTTATCCTCAATTTCTAGAACCACTCGCTGAGGGCGTTGGACGCAGATTCACGAATGAAGAACCAAATAAATCCCACCTAGCAACAATTTGTCCGTTGGGTCATTGAGGCCATAAACGGTAGATTTAAACGTGATTTTAAAATGTTCAGGAATGTAGTATTCAAATTGTTGAATGAAGAGATGAGGAAGTGTATTAACACTTCCTTATCACAGACTACCGAATTGCTGGTGCGCTTCTCAATACATCCAGGGAGCTTTTTCATGACATTGTCTATACCACAGATTTCGTTGAACGAATTTATCGCAGAATTCACATCAACAATGACTTGGGTAACTACGTTACAGGCAGCGGGATACGTTCAGAACATTAACTGATGAGTCCATAAATATACCGTTCCCTGAATTGTCAAACGAGGATACTATTTTGTTTAGTTTGGGGACATATCACTCTTAAAACTAGCAGCTTCCTATGTTAGCGAACATTTACGTGGCGGCGTCTCCAAGCCCAATTATGAACCAATACGGTATAAACACGGCAGATTACACTCTTTTGAGGGGTCGAATTTTATCCAAACATAGGTCAAATGCGACCTATTACAGGTATTTGGTTTTAAATAACGCACAGGATATAAACGCCATTCAGGCATATATTGTTCATGCTTAACTGCTATGAGAACAGTTGGTGCCTGCGCGCATGTCGTCAGTATCGTGTGGTACTTTGGTATTGGAAGGCGTTTAGACAATTTCAGACCTACACATGCTCTCAAAGAGCCGGGTGATAGGATCGCGATCGCTTAACGTAGAGCTCATACGGCTCGCGAAGCCACAACAACACGTCCGCGGTTCCGTCGCCGCAAAGGCAGGAATACGCGCCGCATTCGCTCCTAGAGAGCGTGCCTTCCGCACATCCTGTTAGTGACGGTCCAGGCCGAGGTTCGTGCCCCACAGGGGGTGCCCCTGAGGCATGACACTTAAATGTCTTAGGTTGAGGGCCATCCACCCCACACCCAGTGTAAAGTAGTAAATGTCCCAAGAGACAAACTACTTACTCGTGCCCACAAAAAAAGAAAAAATCGGGTCATTGGGCATATACGGCGCGTAATAATAAATAAATAAATAATCTTTTATATTTTTCTTATATTCTACACTGTTAATTATGTATTTTAATGGCTATAATTTCGAAAAAGTACAATAAACAGCAACATAATTGTGACTGATTTCGGTTTCTTTAAAGCGATATAACTTTTTTCGGATACACATTTGAGCTTTGCTGATATACAATAAAATAGAGAGATGACTAATACCTTTCGATTAACATATATCTTAAAGTGCTACAAAGTGGGGACGGTGTCCATACATTTTTGAGCATTGTTCTTTATTATATGTACCAGCGGATCCACTATATATTCAAGACTATCTTTAATTAGTTTAATTGGGATATTATCATAACCAGAACTACGCTTATTTTTTAAATTATCAACAATCTTTTTTACTTCATACTTGTCAACAGGATTTAAGAAGATACTATTCATATTGTTGATAGGCAGCGACTTATTTTTTGTACTTAACAACCTATTAAGATTTTGGGTGATATAAACATGATTAAAGGCTTCGGCAATATCAACTGGTGACTTGATGACAATATTATTATGTGTAATGCTGTTTATATTAGACTGTATGAGATTTGACGATTGGGTTTGTTGCTTAATCAATGCCCAAGTGGCCTTTGTCTTATTTTCACTTTTTTCTATAACTTTAATATTTGTAAGTTGTTTTTTTGTAAGATTTTTTAATTACCCTTTGCATTATTTTACAGTAGTTAGAATACTTTAATTTAGAAGCTTGACACCTTTTTTTTGTTTGTAAATATAGTTTTCTTTTGTTTTTACTTGAAACCGATATTCCTTTTGTTTTCCAAGTTTGCGATTTTTTGTAATGTACAGTCATGGTATTTAAAGGTCCGCCACCTTAAGGCCTATTTTCGTGTGCTTATGCAGTATGAGCGATACTCTGCTTTACCAATTGAATATGACATAATATTGCAGTCAATGGTCGCCTGTCACTAGTAGGGATGACAATACAATATCGGTTACCTAGGATACAAAATTAGTCCTTCGTGACAGCTCGTGAATCGGAAATATTATTTATTATTACTTATTTAATATTCAAGTTTTATATTCTGTGGCTATAGGTATAATAAATTATTATTTAAACAGTAATAGACATTGACAATGAAACAGAGGATAACACAGCAAATTAAAAGTTTGTAATGACTAAACAGGCCTGTTGGCAGAATTATCGATTACCTTAGGAGCCATTATAAAAAAAATAGAACAGAACAGACTAAATAGTTTATTAAAAAGATTTGATGTTGACATGTAACTAGACGTAGACCAAAGGTGAAAATTAATTTGACCCTTATTATCATACCGTGTGAGTATAGTTTTATGTGTTTTGTCTATACAATGCTTTAGTTTCAAAAGGTACTAAGAGTTTTAGGCTTCACAAACGAATGAAAAAGAAAACTGGCGGACGTTTTCGGTCACCCACTGTACTTTTATACCGTATTCATCCTTACTTGATTTATTTAGTAAACAAACACCACATATTGCAAATTCACTAGTTTTTACATCAATCGCACACTTTGATATGGATGAAAATTTCTGGAAAGTAGCATTAAACGTTTATGCAATAGAAAACACGTAAATCACTTTGATTTATCCACTATCTTTCGTAAATTTTAAATAAATGTATTTTTTTCCAACATAAAATTTCACAGATAAAATTATTTTTACGATTTGACATTTGTAGATTATAGAATTTTGTCCTTGATTCCTATACATTTTTCAAAGATTAAAGACTAAAGTCTTTAGTCTGTGGTTGACACGACGCCATATATGTTTACGTTTTAGAGCAAGTCTGTTTAAATAGACAGTACTTTCTGTATGGGTATACATAGATTATAAATTAAATTAAAAGTAGTTGCAAATTCATTGTATGCAATATTTGCATCTGTATGCAAATAGACGCCATTAAAATTAATCTGAGAAATATATTTAATAAAAATGTCAATGTAGTAATGAATATTACGCTGCTTCTTGTACCAGAATTTTTCTCTAAAACTAATACTAACTGGCAGTTTAATTGCCTGTACTGTATGATCTGAGATGCCAAGGTCCCATACTTCAGCTTTGTATTTTTTATGATTAGTGATAATATTATCTAAACAAGTTGCGAGTGGGACGTTATACAAGTAGGTTCATCTAGTACTAGGTGTAGTTTATAGGATTTAATTAGATTTAGAAATGTACTTTTTTTGTCACTAGACAGTGTGTCTATATTGAAATCGCCTAGTATAAAAATTTTTTTGCCCATTGCTCTTGATCTAATAGTTAGTTTATAACACAACAATTCTAACTTGTCAAAAAAGAGACTAATGTTGCTATATAGTTAACGTTCTGTAAACACACAGAATATACCAGTCCATTTCAGGAATAACTACACCACAACATTCAACATGGAGTTCAACTGATATGTCACTGATCCAGTCTATTCTTTTAAAGTTAATAGTAGGTAGGTACTTCTAACATAAATAACTACTCCACCCCTAGACAAATGCAATATAAAGGATAATATACATATATTGCAACTATATAGTTAATATGATAAAAATAAATAGATCAAATGCTATAAAATATCATTATATGGTACTACGTTACACCTTCCAGCAGCATAACCATGGGGCATACAGGTGCTACTTGAATATATTTTATTTTTTTGGCCAAGACTTTCCCCGATACCTACTCTAAAACGTATTAGATACCTAGACACTTTTTAACGACATTATTAATTGTAACCGTTAAACAGTCAAATTAATCAGTTGGACCACGGCGGACGAATCAGACGGGTCAAAGATAAGGTGCCATAGTCCAACTATTTTTTTCGTTGGACCACCACCCCTATTAGAGGCCCGTGGTCCAACTGATTGGACAAAGTAGTTGGACCACTACCCCGAAGGGTCATATACTTTCCGTGTTTCAGGTGGCTCCTCAGTTCAGATGTTTGGATTGAGGAGCCACATTCACATTGATATAACTTTGGACATATTTTACTACAAATTTCAGAACTCCGCCTACATAATTATTTACTTCCCTACTAAATAAGGGGGAGGGTTTCCTTTTATAATCTGAAGTGGCTCCTCAATCCATACGGACGTGAAAATTACGCAAGATTCGCACAACGCCACTCCCGCCCGTGGCACATACCTCGGGGCAAAGGTCGTCGAGGAGCACATAATTGTACTTCCGACGCAATCTGCGAGTTCCTTGCTTTGGATATTAAGTATATCCTTTGTTCTTATTATAAAAATATAGGTAGGTACATTATATTCGCTAAATGATGTTCCAACGTATTATAATTAGTTGGCTAATAATTTCGGCAGGGACCACGGGTGATTTCTCTTATCCGTGGTCCCTGCTGGGACGATCAGAGGGACCACGGACAAAAAAGGAAAATGACAAGTCAAGAAAAAATACATTTTTGAAAAATATTTTAATTAAGGTAGTAAGGAGCTTACATTTAAATAAACAACGAAATATATTATAACATTAAGTAATAAGTACAGTGTGGGGACATTGATAATGTGATTGGCTTTTAAAGAAAGACAGCAAATCAATGAGTAAGAAAAGTACATCCGATTACCTAAAATAGCTGAATAAATTTAGCATTAGTTTTAAAAATTATCACATTAAAATATATCTTATGGTGTTCGGCATAAGGTTGAAATTATAAAAGATTGAATTGATTGAATCCCTACTTACTTCTATTTGACATTGTATGTTTCATCATGTCTTACTAACCCCCGGTTTCTGAATGACTGATCAAGTCAAAATCAACTAATCAAGTGTCAAAACTATCATTTTCAGGAACTAAAATGACAGTTTTGACACTTGATTAGTTGATTTTGACTTGATCAGCCATTCAGAAACCGGGGGTAGGTGACACTGGTGACGGAAACATTGCACTTCGATAAAAAGTCATTGCAGTGCAACAAAATATAGCACTTATTGTTAACGTCATAATATACAATTTCAAAATCATCAATAAATTATAATCTCACTTTCTCGCTTCCTCATTGTTGTCTGTCTTTCTTTAAAAACCAATCATTATTATCAATGTCCTCATACTGTAAATTGTTAGACATCATCACACAGTTCTTAACTTAAATAGAGCTTTAGAACATAAATAAACATAACTTAATCCTTTATATTTATTACTCCTAATTAATACAAGAATTCGTGATCCCAATACTTTGCCGTAGCCGTCAAGTACTGTAACCTCTAGGTAAGCTACAGTAGGACGCCGAGGCTTAGAGAAGTGTACTTATGACCTCTTACTTAGAGACACCAACAAATTAAACTAAACTGTAGGAACCTGCCTAAAGTAAAAAAAAACTCTTCCTTTAATAATACCAAACACAATATCATAAAAAAAACTTGACTTTTATCCCTGTGGGTGAAGCCAGTAACATGAAAAGACTATCTATAAGGAGGAGCATTGTCGCTAAGAAAAATGACAGACCAAGGTAATCCTTTTAGAGAAGTAAAATCAAATCGTTTACGAAATGGTTGCAGTTGATCGAGTTCTTCTGGTGGCGCTACTATTTTAGGTTTACTCGACAGTAATTTCTTTGCCCAGCTGCCCAAAAAGAATGCTCGTGTTTTCAAAGGACCTTTCGCATTTCCCAAGAAGGAATTGTAGATATAATCTATAGACATCGCTGTGATGATATATGAATAAACTTTATAATTTTCATTTTGTAAAACCTCCATTTGTGTAAATAGTTCACCAACATTTAGATCATCATAAATCTGTACGTTGACAAGGACCTGAAATTCATTTTGTGATATTTTAAGTTTACATTTGTGATAGACTCGATTATAGGTTTTTTAGTTATAAATGTTACAAGTTAGTGACTTTTGACGTTGCTCTGTGTACCTTTCGAGCACAAGATCTTCAGAGGACGGTAAGAACTAAGCCAAAAAGATGTACCTACTTATCTATGGCTTTATCTATACAAACATTCCAGTAGAAAAAAGAAATAAAACACATTTCTTATGCGTACAAAATGACTAAGTAGGTACATCGATTTTTTTTCCGCTACCTATAACACATACCTACTAAATTACTAATACTGAAATTGAAAGTGTAGGTAAGTATAACTTACGTCAGTGACATCATTGATACAAAAATTTCTAAAATAATTAGAGAACAAAGCTTCAGGGTCGACTTCATCCTTCAAATGCACAACAACTGTAAAGCCTTTGCTAGCATATCTAGCTACTAATGTATCTACTGTATCCAAGTCGTACATGTAGCCGTCGATCAAGAAAGCTAAACGATTTGTGATTGGAGTGTTAGCTTCAATACTATAAAAAAAGAAAAGATTAATAGACACATTTCACTAATATATCACGCACTACATACAAAGGCTGGAGGATGTATTATTTGCGGAAATTATTTTAAATGACAATAGTGTTCCCTCCTCTATCCCGCGATGGACCCGGCACCCGCACAGAGAGTACATGAAATGCTAAGATTAGGTCTTATCTGTCAAAGGAGATGGGCCAGAATGATTTTAGAAAGGGCATTTTGTGGGAAAAGGCAATGGGCAAAAGTAACGTTACGAGGTATCTTTGAACTTAATGATAGGTATATGAGGGAAACACAGCTCAGTAGAACGTAGTAGCAGTTGTAGGTACGTTATAGAACAACTTTGGGTTAATTTTAGGTTTGGTAGCAAGTCCTTCTTTGCTAGAGATACTGAGTTTTAAATAGTTGTCTCCCATCACAAAACCCTCGGGTTGAGAGAGACGTATTAATGATGTCCTATCTTTTAAGTCCTTTCCTATACTTACCTACTCTAAGTCTTATCCTATGATCTAACTGTATAGTGATTACTCTTAATCTTACATGCTAGAAGTGGTTAAGATGGCATGCTCTTTATTCATGAGGTGATGCATTATGGTGTACATGGATTGTTTCACTGTTGTCTCTTGACACGCAGTTGCTTCATCCACTAAAACCACAGGAGGTGCCGCAATTACAGCCGTGGCAAACCGAAGTCGAGATCTCTCTAACCAGTTGAGGTCTTGGACAGGCGTTTGGGTTACGTGGTCTAATTCTGTCAGGAGAAAGTAATGATTTTACTTTAACATGCCTCCAAATTTTAAAAAGCTAGGACCTAACTGCTAGGTATACTAGCGAAACCTTTAACATTTAGTGCAAAGATTAAGGTTACATTTAGGTACCTAATAATTTATGATAGACGTTGCTCTTATACACTGTAAAACTTGTTAGCGGTAAGTAGTTTTCTCTTCTGGTAATCCGTGCAGTAAAATTCCAGCACTCTCAGGTTTGGCAGTGTCTTACCCATGCTAAAACACTGCCAAACCTGAATTTTCAATAGTTACTATAACCCCACTTTTGGGCTACCTACAGTTTGGAGGTAGATTAACCGGGTACAGCGATGGTACGAACGTGGAAACGAGAAACCAGCATCTGTAGTAAGCATTCACAGATAAGTTTAGGCTAATTTACTAAACCCTTACCCAGAGCGTCAGTTAAAGTCTTAACTTCTTCATCGACATACTTGCTTGGTACACCACGTAATGTCGCTATTAAAGCCAGTGCGTCACAAACTGACAGCCAAGGTGGTAGAGTCTCACGTTCACTGGTAGTTGACACATATCTAGAGTACTGGAATAAAATTTACATTAATAATAACAGGTCCGGAACCGTACTCCACGTAGGTTCTCCACCTTGGTAAAGCACGGGGACTTGTAAGGTCCCAATAAAATAAGTGATGGCTTTCAAAACTTAGGCAAAGCAAGTGAGAAGTGGGTATATCGGGGCAAGTGCTCGAATATCTGAAGCTTAATTCTTCATCTATTAGGCCAAAGCCAGCCACAATCTTCAAATCATTTTTAAAACATATTTTTAAACTGAAACTGTTTTCATGTAGCTCTTGTTTTCCTGTACGATTGTACCAGAAAATAAGGAAATCCGGAGCATTCACAAGACCACCACAAGAACACCAGAATAATAAGGTAATAATGAAAGTAGAACATGATTGGAAATGTCCCCATAATTTCATAAATACCTACTTAGTTAAAAGACGCATGTGATCATTCCCTTTGTGGAGCAGGTACTGATGACCTAATTAAGGTGACGGGAACTTATGCCGTTAAGGATCGTAGCAGATATATCAAACCGTAAAGGGATCTTAAGCACATAATAAAGTTTAATGGGTCTTAAAACTAGAAGTCGATATCCTTCGACTGATATGATGATGAAGAATGAATGAATGATTGAAGGCAAAAAGAATAATATAAGTTAAAATAATACCCAGTGTGGTGTCTTATTTAGCTTCCTTTTGGACATAATTATTGAATTTCCTTGACAAGGCAACTTGTACCCCACCAGAGCTTCTATCAGTTTCCATCGTCCATGACGCTTCAGTCCTGCTATTGCTAATGCCTCACCTTTCCCAATTCCAAAATATATGTGACGTAAAATGTATGTTCCTGAGTCAATTAGTGTTAAGTTTGATACAGAGAGCCTTTCTCCAAACGATGGATTTGTTGCCTCCGTAGATACAGCAGTAGATACCTCTGTAGATAGCAAATGAGGTAAAATTAATCTAAAGTAAAAGAATTTTCTCCGGTGACGGAGTAAGAATTCTAAGAATACAATATGTCACCACCTCGTCTCATCCCATAGGTGTCGTAAAACTGACTAAGGGACTATCCGTGAATATTAAAAAAGAAGGAAAATTTGAAATTTAACCCGTCTGGCCAGCGTGGTATTAGTAGGCCAAGTATCCTTCCGTCACGGGAGGAGGCCCGTCCCTGCAGTGGGACATTAATGGGCTGTTATGATGATGAAAATTTTTTTAAGAGTAACAGTATCTATCAAAATTTTTCAAACCAATTTGTTTGGTGTGATAATGAATTAAGATTAAATTACCAAATAAATTACTACAACACATTGTCCTAAGTGTTAACGAGTTATCTAGGGCCTCCCCCACATTTGGCGTCGGGCGGCGGGCGTCCCCGGGCGTCGTCGACGCCACGTTCACGCTTTGTTAGCGTTGCATGTAGGCGGCGCTCACGTGACGCTTAACCCTCCCTTCAGTCAAGTAATTTTTGAGACCAGGTTTATTTGGTTGAGAAGATGACGAGGGCCTGCATATGAGATATGTATGCTAAGGTGGCTTGAACACATTGTGAATATGAATCATAGGACATTAACAAAGACAACTTACACCGCGACATTAGTAAGTGAAGAGGGGAGAGGACTCCCTCGAAAGAAGTGAAAGTTGCTGAAGTCTTTCAGAAAGACCAAGTAGTTTGACTACTAAGACATATGCGGACTCAGACACGACGTTATTGTATGAAGATATTTTTATATGTTGATAATGCAGCATAATGTGCAAATATTAAGTACTAATGTTTGTCCATACTAGCTACTCACGTTTATTTTTGGTCATTTTTAGTTTCTCTTCCACGTGTTTCTTTTGTAAAGAAATCCCAGGTTTCAGATTCTCCTCAGGGATATCTCTATGAAATATTTTATTCAATATAACTGCCCACAGCATTGAAAACACACTATATTCGATTAGAAATAAGATAATGCTAAAGAATATTGACGTGGTAAACATAGATATGACTTCACTTAAAATGCCTGGGGCTCGGGTTAGGTAGTTCTGCTTTTCAAAGCATTTACGAAGAACTCCACATCTTTCTGAAATTTTGAACGAATTTAATATCTTAGTAAATAACATGTAAATGAACCTATACGAGTATTGCTTAGGTATAATTAAAATACTTGACAAGAAGAAAGCAATAGAAAAATGTTTGGTACCTACATAAAACAGGATTCGCACGTGTGTACCTATTTAGACAATACGCGTCCAACGCCTTGACCGAATCTATTTCTACAGATTGTAGTTAACATGAAGCTTCTGTATAAATAGAAACAGATTATACTTCTTAGTTCCAGTAGTGATTCGAAGTCACAAAAGAGGAACCGGGTTACAAACTAAAAACTACCGTTCGTCTTTCTTTCCTCCTCCCCGAAATCTCTAAATTCTTCACCGAATGAAACTCAAGCCTACTAATAACCCATAGGTTAACCATGTCTCGCCTTTTTCGGGACTGTTCTACACGGATCAACATCCATTGGCTACGGCTTTAGCGGGGTTACGGCCGAAGTCTGTTGCGGTGACAGCGCGGTTTTTAGCTACTTAAGTTACTCCTCTGGCATAGATATTATTACAAAATTGTTGGTACGTGGTAGGATTAAATGTTTTTGAAATTACATTGAGTACTTAATAATAAATTAAGTAAACACTTACCACAACAACTATGCATAGTATTCGCTTCGCAAAGATTTTGTGTTCGATAAATGATGCACTCGGTGTTATATAGAAATATTTTTCTAATCTTAACGTAAGCGTACGCCATATTATATTGTGGTGATAATTTCATAAATTTTTCAATGAGTGTCAGAGTGTCACCAGCGAAAAGATTAGCCACTAGCGTTATTTCACCTGTTTGAACGAAAAACATTTAAGTATACCTAAGTAGGTATCGTCAGAGCATTAACGATTAAACGTGCCACACGAGGACAGACCTCTAGTGCGGAAGGGAAACTTTGCCTTCACATCCTTTCCTCTTTTATCTTGTGAAGGGTAAGGGTAGTCAGCGGCCTGCCTTTGTCCTTGCATTGGTACCATGAGCGGCGGTTACCATTACCGTCAGGTGGGCCGGTGCTAGTCTGCCCCTTAAGGCAATAAAATAAAAAAACTAATATTATAAACGCGAATGTTACAATTTATATAAATATTGTATTTATAATTTTAGCTGCTTGAAATACTAATCTTGCGCAGACGATAGAGCAAGAAAGGGAAACTTCAAGAAACGAGGGTACTCCCTTCTTAAAGGTCGGCAACGCATCTGTGATTCCTCTGATGTTGCGGGTGTCCATTGGCGACGGTGATCACTTACCATCAGGTGACCTGCTGGCTCGTTTGCCTCCCATCATATATAAAAAAAGTCGCGAGTAGCTAATATACCTAAGTAATATCGAATAGCATTAGTTAATTATTATTAACACATGGAGTGACTTCATCGCCAATGGGTGGCTACGAAATATAGGCCTGTACAAGAATTATAATAAAATTAAAATACTCACCGAAAACCATATTGACGACAATAAACAAAGTAGTATTGAGGGGTAAACGTGGACCCAAACTGAATACATAAGCTTGTGGCATACAAGCGATGCCATACAATAAGAACGTTAATGAGAAAACACCTGTAAACAGATGTTTAAGATAAATAAAAAAAAATCATTTATTCATATAAGACACTTTTGTGATCTTTATGAACGTCTGCGTTTTTTACACAGTGATCACAAAATGCACGTCTAACTTAACGGCTAATTTTACTGAGGGATTGGAACACGAACATGTCAGAGAAGACACCCCCCAAGAAACTCTATTAAATAGGTTGTCTTTTAAATGAACCGATGCACTGTATTGAACTACAGTAAGTACTTCAGTGATGTAGATGTTATCAGTATTAATTAAATGATACTGTTACTTTAAAAAGTATCATTACTCATACATTAAGTAGCGACCTGTTCAGAGTTTCGAGTTATTCAGAGTTGCTAGTTTTTCAGAGTTGCGAAAGACAGTGCCGAATCGATCGATGATTATAACATTATTCACAAGCTAGACGACTTCTAATTCTTTTTATTTTTCGTTCGATTATTCATGAACGATGTCTTAGAATTATACTTAGACTTAGAATTTAGTTAACAGTCTGCTTTACCTCTTGGCTCGGCTAAGACTTAGGTATAAAGGCATCGAGCGGAAAAGCTTTGCTGTAGAATACGTATCTCTGCTTTGGGATGTTTAAAGTCTGGTGTGAACGGCGCCGGAACGGGTCGTTTAATGCCTATCTTCTCGGTGTACTGGCCATTGAATGAGAGAGAAACGTCGTGTATTTTGGTAGGAAGATACATACAACGTCTTTACAATAGGTATAAGCACCTTTTCGGGACTCCAACACACATGTCCGACTGGGCCAAAGGCGAGAGGACATCCTCTAAAAAGTTTCCAAAATAATTATACTTACATAAAATAGTACTTACTCAAATCATAAATTTCAAAGAGTCGCATCGGTATTCTAATGTACATGATGGCGACCATGACACCACTTATACAAACGACCATAATCACATAGAATAAAATGTCACAAACTAATAAAGTAAACCAATACCGGAATGGTGAGTAGTTCATCGCGTGTTTCTGTAAGTTTTAACTATTTCAATTAAATTAATCTGCCTCGGTGAGAAAACGGCTGCTGTGAAGAGATTGCAGCTTCGATTCCCACGCAAGTGAATGAAATAATTGTTTCATCGATAGTATCGATATAAGATAATAATTTTAATTTATTATCACATAAATTCTCTTTCTCCGGGTGATGACGGAGTAAGTATTAGTAGGCCAAGTACCTATCCCTCCGTCATGGGAGCAGGCCCGTCCCTGCAGTATGTAATGACTACCATCTACCATAATTATTCCTGGATTTTATTCGCCTTCCATCAGGTTCCATATACGGTCGTGTTAAAAAAATAAGGAGTTGACTCGACACTTGGACCAGCCACTTTGATAATCTAGATTAACATTACCTGGGTATGTCTAATAAAGCCGTATTCCATAGACGGTAAAAACGTAATATGACAAATTGTAAGGATCAATAGAAATTGAATAAAGAACGGCGGCTCTTCTACAATTTTTAACCACTGTAAAAAAAAAGAAAGTTAGTTAGCATTGCGACTTTTAATCTTATTTTGTCTCATTCGGTTTACGAGGATTTTGCAAATCTTTTATGAGACTGAAAATGTAAACTTAAATACTAGTAAACAAAAGTTTACGTAGCTAAAGTCGAAGTCGTTGGCTAAGTATACCCATTTTGCTAGAGGATCTCAACACTCGTTTAGAAAAAGGATAGCTAAAGATGAAACGGAACCAATTAATCCATAGGTTTTTGTACACTTTGACAATGCCAATGCCGACCTACTAGTGTTGACACTAGTACTGTACACAATAGGCAACAAAGGATCGAAGTAGTATGTTACATTTTAACTCAATAGGTAAATGGTTCTTGTATTTAACATCATTATTGTCATCGTATAGCTGTATAACACCATCTGTTGGTCATAGGCCATCATTATCTACGGGCTTGTTTTTCACTATAAATTTAGGAAATAATATATAATTTACTAACCGGAGAATAGTCAAGTCCGAGAGGTTCCTCAAGAGTTTGTATTGTAGCGTCTCGTTGTTCAGTATAATATCGTATAATGGACATGTAAGCTCGTGCTATTGAACGAGATGCAGCTCCCTTGTCAGAGTGCAAAGGGCTATAAAGCGCTTGTATCTAGAAAGAAAATATTTCTTTATTATTATTCATGTGGTGACGGACCAAGTACACTGGGTGTTAAGTATTATCCTATGTCATCTCATGGGTACCGCAAGGCTGAATAAACGCATAAAATTAAATAAGATTTAATGAAGAATTTAGGCTTCTTTAATATTCCTCAAACATTTACAAATCCGAATCCATTTCCGAGCTGAATACTTATTCGACCATAGGTACTAGACAATAACAGATAAACATACTCATATAGGTACTTTTATATACATTCATATAACACATAGAAATTTTTGCATTGAACGGGAATCAAAACTAAGCACTAGCTCTTATAACAATCCTCCAAATGTTATGTATACTAATTAGTACTTTACTATTTATATGATCCGGAACTTACTATAATTGATCCGTTTTTGCTAGACACATCAACACCATACGCGTACACGTATACATAATGTTGAGGCGAATCAATGGCGCGGGTTATCAGATAATTTGAGTGACTCTGAAATATAATGGTTTCTCTAATTATTATTAATTTATTCATCTTAAAGCCAAAAGACGTTTACTGCCGGACATACTTAGGTTTCCTCAAACGTTTCTCTGTTAGTACACATTACTTAGTTTGTGGGAGAAATGATTGGCTTTTCTGGTCATATAAGTGCCACTGTAAAATAATTTAAAGCAAAATGATTTTTGAATTTCGAATTGTTATTTTGTTTTGTTTGTGTGGTGTGATAATCTTCCGCGCTAGAGTCACGGCTACTTTACAGAATGATATGGAACGGAAGTCATAGGCTCATCATTGCATGGCACCAGGCAATAAAGCGTGGAATATGAATCCGCTATCACGTGCACAATGCAGCTGTACAAGACTGCTTTGCGACCTAGGCAGTATTAATAAATGATATCAGTTATTTACGTACCTCCTTTTCAGGCAAAGCTATATAAGACATTCCATGTACTTCTTTAGCGGTAGCTCCTGTATCTGACATTACGTAACTGTAATATTAAAAAAGATATAATATAATTATTTAGTAGATTGAAACATTGAAAAGTTGTCTACCTCTGTAATATCTACAGATACTACTTATTTCATCATCATCATCATATCAGCCAATTGATGTCCACTGCTGGAATTCCCGCCTCCTTCAAATATTGCCACCTTGTGCAGTTTTGTGCCTCCCTCATCCATCGGTTACCCGCTGTTCATACTAAGTCATTGGGCCACCGATAACTTAAGATAATATTAATATAAGATATTGTTTCTATTAAATACTCTACTTAACCCACTTGTTACGAGAAGTGTCGAACCTATCGAAATGTTATAATTTTCTCAGGAACTTTTTATTGTACGGTCAAGGAATTTAATTGTTTAGCAGGTACACAACCTACGTAATTTAGTCGTATTATATACCGAAACAATCATAACGAATTTGAAAGATATTACACCTCAAAATTGACATAATATAATATATATCCAATAAGTATGAATAGCACTTCAAACTTCTTTGTTTACAAACTTCCACCATTCTGTCCAAAGAGTAAAAAATAAAATTTTGACAGTATTATCAATACATGCATTGAACCAATCAGAACAGCGAATGCTACTCGATATACTTTATTGTTAATAGTGACACAAACTCGGACTAAGGATACTGTTTGATGGAGATGGTAGATAAGGTCTAGTTTAGTTTGACTTAACTTTAGTCTGTCAACAATATAAAATTGAAGAATTTTATTTTAACACAAAATACCTGTCTGTCATAGATAGACAAGGCTAGGTATATATACCTTGTCTTATTAATTTTACGACTCCCAAGATGTCGGGGTTCGTCATCCGTCGTCTGTAGTCGGTAAATAGTAACCTGACCGATTTCAAAATTATGCAAATTGCTAAACAATTAAATTCCTTGAGTGTACATCATATGTCATGTAAAAAATAACAAAAAAAATCTGTGACTTTTGGAAAAGCCGGAAAATGGTGTCATTTTAAAAGGACACTCGTAAAATGTACTACTGTCACTTCGCTGATACTAAAATATTAAGTTTCAGAATGAAATTGGGAAAACTCATTGTATTGCACAGGTTTTAATAAAAAAGTAAGTAGCTGGTATTTTACCATGTATTATCATATTAAATTCAAGATATATTATAGAAAAATACCACTTTTGTCCCGAATAGATGTTCTCAGAACATTTTTTTACACGACTTCATAACAACTGGTTGTTTGACGTGAATATACGAGTATATCTTTTGATGTTGAGAGAATCGTCTTATTTTGCTAACAGGTTGAACTTTACAAGGATTTGTCCCCACGGTAACGATGATTATTATAATCAGGCCACTTGTTCAACAAAACCACTTCAGCACTTGTAGATCTGTATTGAAACATTCCTGGCTCTGATTAGGGCATATCCTTATTAGAAGGTAAAAGACCCTTAGATACACGATTCTCTCTTATGGTACCAGATGCTTTCATAACTGTTCCTCCCAGACCATCAATAAGAAGAACAGACGTAAAAAAATGTCAAAGAACAAACGAAACGGCGCTATCTCATCTATTGAACGCAGAATATCAGAAAATGAGAGAATGACACAAGCGCCTAAGACCAGCTTTTTGTAACTTTCAGGAATGTCTGCTCCTTGACCTTGATAATAATCAAACCATACGACAAATCCTAAGCGAGTAGCTCTAACTCAGAATTTGTAGCCCAGTTGAATCGGTTTGCCTCGTATAAAATGTTTATTCGAAAGATTCTAGATTTGGAAATGGTATTTTTGCCACTTGTGCTAAATGCTCATCATCTCTATTGCAACAAGACGATGCATCATAGTTATAATGAGCTATTGCAGAAACTGATAACTGAGGTACAGAAAGATTTGACATAGAAAATTGATTCTAGTCACCTGAATCTTCGTCAGTTACCTCGGCATTACAGTTATTATTATCGGAAGGTTTTATTGTAATATATGACGGTATTTCGTCATCATCATCAACCAGTTCTTGCTTCTCCATAATTTCATGTAAACAATATACTCTGATATGTGATCTAAAGGCAAAAAAAGGAAACAATTGTAACGAAACTTTCAAAGCGTCATAGTAGGCCATATTACGACTGTCCGTTTAAAAGGACGCCACAATAAACTTGAAATATGGCAACTACAATTGTATTGTACATAGTAATAAATACATTAAAAATATTGTCGATATTTGGTGACAATTGTATATTTTAACCTTTTACCAGTTAAATTGTTTTTCTAAAAAAACTTTTTCGGCTAAAACCTTAATATAATACACTTTAAACAGCAAAGTAATGTATTAAATGACAGATAAACTCCTAAACTCGTAATATTTATCTAAAACTATTTGTTAAATTAACTTCATATTTTTAATTATTAATTTTTGAGAGGTGGTCTTTTAAAAGGACGCTCGTAACAAGTGAGTTAAAATAACTACTAAAACATTTAAAGATCACACAAATAAATGTCATAGCAAGAATTAAGATTCGAAGTCGTAAATAGTCCAGTCAACGAATGACTCAAAGGGGGGTATAGAGTGCGTGAGCAGGAACCTAAGTGATTTCTACAGAAACTTATTCAGGGTACTTAGAGAGATAACATACTAAAAGTCCCCACCTCTAGGGGGTGAGGCGGAGGGGGGAGGGAGGGTCAAAGGTCTCAATTTTGGAGCTATCGAAAAATGGTTCAGACAAAGTTTGTAGATCGTAAAATTGTCTACAAAAATATCTCAACACTTTTCTCTTAAAAAGCATGACTTTCGAGATATCGTGACTTTAAGAGGGCAGAAAAGTCGTATTTTCGACTATATGCACACACTAGCCTTTTCCCGCGATTTCGCTAGCGTTTATAAATAACTAGCGGTAAAACGCGACTTTGTCCGCGATTAAATTTTGAGTAGGTCCATAGGTCAGGCTACAACATAGCTCTCTCCATTGCCCTCTGAGTGACCATGAGCCTTCTGAGTAGACCCATAGGTCAGGCTACAACATAGCTCTCTCCAATGCCCTCTGAGTGACCATGATTCTTCTGAGTAGGCCCATAGGTCAGGCTACAACATAGCTCTCTCCATTGCCCTCTGAATGACCATGAGTCTTCTGAGTAGGCCCATAGGTTAGGCTACAACATAGCTCTCTCCATTGCCCTCTGAGAGACCATGAGTCTTCTGAGTAGGCCCATTGGACAGGCAGGCTACAACATAGGTCTCTCTATTGCCCTCTGAGTGACCATGATTCTTCTGAGTAGGCCCATAGGTGAGGCTACAACATAGCTCTCTCCATTGCCCTCTGAGTGATCATGAGCCTTCTGAGTAAGCACTTAGGCCCCTAAATTTGAAAAAATTTTTTTTTGTCCTAGCTTGATGTTATATAGCCTATAGCCTTCCTCGATCAATGGTATATCCAAAACTGAAAACTAAATTCAATTCGAAGAAGTAGTTCCTGAGATTAGCGCGTTCAAACAAACAAACAAACTCTTTAGCTTTATATAATAGTATAGATATAGATATGAAAAATAAGGCTTATTTCAATATATAGTAGCATATGCATGCTTGGTCTCAGCCCAAACCACTGGACAGATCTAGCTGAATTTTGGCATGCAAGTAGATGATATAACGTAGGCACCCCGCTAAGAAAGGATTTTGATAAATTCTACCCCTAAAGGGATAAGATAGGGGATGGAAGTTTGTATGTAACTTTGTCAATTTCAAACCGATTAGGCTGAGACCAAGCATGCATATGCTACTATATATTGAAATAAGCCTTATTTTTCATAATATTTATAAACGCGAACGAAATCGAGGGAAAAAGCTAGTGTGTGCATATAGTCGAAAATACGACTTTCCTGCGCTCTAAAGTCACGATATCTCGAAAGCGATGCTTTTT
This sequence comes from Schrankia costaestrigalis, assembly GCA_905475405.1. Lineage (NCBI taxonomy): Eukaryota > Metazoa > Arthropoda > Insecta > Lepidoptera > Erebidae > Schrankia > Schrankia costaestrigalis. Next base: position 2,971,298 of record FR997827.1, read on the forward strand.
AAGAGAAAAGTGTTCAGATATTTTTTGTAGACAATTTTACGATCTACAAACTTTGTCTGAACCATTTTCGATAGCTCTCGTAGTTTCAGAGATATACGCAAAAAACGCAAAATTGAGACCTCTGACACTCCCCCCCCCCTCCGTCTCACCCCCTAGAGGTGGGGACTTTTAGTATGTTATCTCTCTAAGTACCCTGAATAAGTTTCTGTAGAAATCACTTAGGTTCCCGCTCACGCACTCTATAACTACTTTATTGATTGAACTAAAAATATTTTGCATAGGTAGAGGCACAGATTTCTAAGGTGGTAAATTAACCTAACAATCTATTTTGGAGTCAGTTAAAATCGCTTAGGTACTAAACAGATACTAACCCATCAGCTATGGAGCGAGTTTCTGGTGTTTCATCAGCGCGTATTACCAAATGTGTTTGTGCCTTCATATATTCAACAGACAGTACCTGCGGTCATAGAAACTAACTAACTAATAAGAACTATCTAGCTAACTTTTACTAAAACTTTTACTAAAATCGGTCAAGGAAGTTATAAATATATTCGTCAACAATTTAGAACACAACATTCGTTTCTCCTTCTTTACTGTTTTTAGCGCTAGTATCATATAAAAACAAAATAAACTAACCACTGGTTGATAGTATTTTGGAATTTGTTCTGGTCCCATAGTTAAGAGTACCGAAGACAAAGTCCAACCTAGTAATAGACCAGAACCCGCAGCAAGTAGAAACTGGAATAAAGTTTAAAAATTTCAAAATGGCACAGGCTCTAGACAATAATTTGGATACCGCACAAATACGTAGTTAATGTATATTAAAATAGCTCACCGTTATAAGACAAAGCCAATGATGACCTAAATGAAACATAAGAAACTTCCACAAGATTTGTCCTAAATGCAGTCTACAGTTATTCTGACGCACCCATCTTGTTGGTTCTATAATAAAGAGAACATTTACAATTAGGAGTTTCGTTTGAATTTTATCTGTATTTTAAGATCTCCTAGAAGGTGGTTAAAACAAGAATAATTCTTTAATGTCAGAATTCAATGACTTGTAATTGACCAATCAAAAAGAGTTATTTAGTATTTAAACCGACTCTTAAAATACTCAAGGTACTCAATTCGGTGGATTTTCGACCTTATTGTGTTTGAAAAGGTCTGTATATTTCCAAGTTGATCTCATAATTTTGATTTCACACAGTTGCTAATTTGTTCAGTGACTTCATCATCATTATCATATCAGCCTGTTGTACTACTATAACCACATTGTAATATGTCGGAGGCTTTAGACAAGCACTTGAAAAGAAAATTTATCATTTGAACGTTAGTATAGATAACATACCTGCAAATTTATCAAGTGCATCTTGAACTTGCGTATTTTGCGTAGTGATAGTTGATGATTCATGTATTACTGTTTCATGAACGGCCCTGTAAATAATTGAAGAAGCTTAGACGCATGAGGAACATATTATGTGCATATTATCTAAACTTACAGGGTAATTGATGACATGCTCCAGAAAGAGCGAGCTCTTAGGTCCTTTATAAATATTATGTAACTAGTTATAAACTTAGACGGAGCAAAGCATTTTAGTAAGTATCGTAGTACAGAGGGATCTTCAATGACAGAGGGAAACGTCACTTGGCGTCAGCCTCGGTGCCAAAACGGTCTTGTAAGCGAATGTTATCGATTCCACGGAAGATAAATTATTTGTGTGATTCCCAAATTAATAAGTTACTAGATTTAACACACACCTTTAAATAACACCTTTAAATAAATTTTATCTAAATTATTTAGATAAAATTTATTTAAAGGTGTACCTAAATCTAGTAACATATTGCGGTGAGAGCCACACTAGGCGCAGCCTGGTTCGTGGCTTTAAAGCTTACGAATTAAAGGACACAGGTACACAATGAACTTAGATTGTACAAAAATAATTAAAATAAAAAAAATAATTAAAACAAATAACTAAATAACGGTGAATCAATTGTGTTGTGTGTGTGTAAATAAGGCTCGATGCTTAGTGCGGGTGTCTTTGTTTAATTTAAAAACAAAATATGAAACAAAATATAACCTTCGAACAACTTCTTCAAAGTCAGGTGCGTTGACTAGTATTTTGGATGTAATGCCATACATTTCTGCGTTATCAGTTAAATCTTTGATTAACGCAGCGACTGGAGCGGACGGTAATGCTGGTATTCTCAACTTGAGAAGGGATCCTAAACGAGCTCTCACACTGGCACCGGCTTCTCTTGCTCGTATTAGTAAAGGCTCGTCATTGCTCGTGTCGTCCAGTCGTAAAATTAAACGGATTAGGTAATCACGACCTTTGAATTTGAAAAAAAAATGGATTAAACAATCTTCTTTAATGTTTGGTTATGGCCAGCCTGGTGTCGAGATCATCATACCAGCTAATGGGCATCAATTGGCTGGTAAGATGATGATGGGTGATGACCGGTGGACCAAGGCCTCCTCCAAACACATTCTCTTCAGAGGTCACTTTTCGTCAGTTGCGTACCTTACTTAATATTATACTTTGTGCTGCACTGTACATGATTATGGGCTAATTACTACATACACTAAAATAAATTAATTGTTTGGCAGTTTGCATAATTTTGAAATCGGTCAGGTTATCATCTTATGTCTATTTTGAGGTGTAATATATCTTTCAAGTTCGTTATGATTATTGCGGTAGGCATATAATACGACTAAATTACGTAGATAGACAACCTGCTAAACAATTATTTTCCTGACCGTACTATGCCAGAAACTTTTTAGAACGGAAACGGTCGCGGTGTGCAATAAGTTAAGTGGACAAACAGTAAGCGCCAACTCAATCAGCCGGGCTGAAGATGTGGCAGATGACTGCGCAGATATCAGTTTTCCAACTAGATCGTGGGGGACGTGGGGAGGGGGTGTTTTATTAATTCCTGGTCAGCTAAGTTATTTGGCAAGTACCTACTGTATTTCGGAGATGCTTGAATGATGCTGGGCAACAAAGCACTTGCTGTCAACATGCAGACAATACGCGGACTAAATGTTGTTAATATTATTGAATGATGCTAGGCAATATTTATAACAGAGCACTGGCTGTCAAGTCGCAAACAATACGCGTGGTTGAATGTTGTTAATATTAGTAAGTACAAGTGACAAACTAACCATGTTGGAAAAACATATAAGCTGGGGTTCCACCAAATATAAGTATTTTACTACTGAACACAAATATACGATCCGCATATTGCAGGGGCAACGTTGAAAAATATAAAGATACTATTGTCATATATTTTCTGTATTGCTGGAAATGCAAAAAAATAATTCTAATAACAAAAAAATAATTACAAAAATGACTTAATTTAAAGGTTTTAAGTTTATTATCATCGTGATAAAAAAAAATCTCCTCCTCCAAACATTTCCATCCAGCGCGGTCCTGTGCCTCCCTCCTCCATCGGCTTTCCACCCCGTGCGTCCTAACTAAGTTGTCGGGAATGTTAAGTTAGCTGCCATCATAACAGCCCGTTAATGTCCCACTGCAGGGATGGGCCTCCTCCCGTGACGGAGCGATACTTGGCTTACTAATACCACACTGGTCAAACGGATTGGTATTGGGTTTAATTTCAAGTTTTCCTTCTTTTAAAAGATAATATTCACGGATAGTCCCTTAGTCGGTTTTTACAACACCCATGGGATGAGATGGGGTGGTGACATATTGTATTCTTACTCCGTCACCACATGGAGAAGTTTTCACATAAAATATTGTCCAAATAAGAATTATATTGCTGAAGATAATTTCTTGTAGATGACCCTTGGATAGAGCGAATAATTAAAGAAAAAGAGAGAAGTTAGATTACATAATAACCTCGTCATAACTTATTCTCAATGCACTAATTTTTCAATAAAAATAAAGAGATTGAGATGTGTTATTTAAGACAATATAAATAGAACACTAGCAGAACCACGGGATAAAAGGAAAAAAACAGAAAAAAAGTGATATTTACCATAATTTTGTCTATAATGACGGCACGGTATAAAGATTCATCTTTGAAGAAAGGAATTATTATAACCTGAAACATTAAAGTTAGCAAATGTACGAAATACTATACTGTATTTCAGATCTTACGTTTAGTATTTGTCATTACTAGAGATGTAGTAACACTAAAATCGTTTTTAAAAATACCGATTCTATATCTAACCGATATAATTTACAAACAAGAACAAATCGATTATGGGTACAAAATAAGAAACTAATCTTTTTTTAAATATTTATTAATTATGCCGAATCAATGCGTGATTCATCTGATGAACAGCTTGATGAATTCCTTGATTCGTCACTTACATGACATAACAAGTGAAAATCTACTAAATTGTCTAATTTGATGTCTCTTCCTCTCACAGTCATGAAGTATTAGATTTTAGTTTTTTCCAATCATCGGCAGTTACGTGGTCATAGGTTACATGCCTCTTTTAATAATGACATCATCAAGATTTTATAGCTATGACGTACGAATCCCGCCAAAAAAAAACTTGCGGCCTATCCTCGTAAAAACTAATATTGAGTTATAAGACAACTGAAATTATTATATTAATTTCTATGATTATAAAAAAAATTATTCGATTTAATCAATTTTATAAAAAACCTAGATTTTAACAATTTTATTGTGTCAATCTCTATTGAAAATCGTTCCGAGTCGCGCATACGATTTTAAAATTTTTATGTTTTTATTTTACATATTAGGGTTGAAGATGGTTTATAAAACAAATATTTCATATAATTTAATTGTATATAAACGTCTAAATAATATTTTTAATTTTTATCAGTTCGGATTCATAAATTGATAGCTTTTATTTTTAAATTCTACAAAAGTAAACTAAGTAACATGGAAAAGATCAAATGTCACCGTACCTTTCCTGTCTGATAAAGACTATAAACTGGACTTTTTAAGTAGATACTCAGATAAGAGTATAGCTATTTTATGTTTAGTTTACAGATACTGACTGTGGCGTAGTAATTTCTATAACATGACTGCTACGCAGAGGTCTCGTGTTCGATTGCCGCTCAATGCAAATCGTTGTGTGCATGAACATGATTGTTTGCAATGGTCTGGTATGTATAATATGTAATGTATAATATAATATGTATTTACAAAAAAAGTATTTAATTAAGTTTATTCGTTGTCTAGTACCCATAGTACAAGCTCTGCTTAGTTTGGGACTAGATGGCGTTGTGTGAATGTGTGAGGGATATTTATATTTATTTATTTACAGTATCATGGTGGCAATTTCAAACCATAATTTTTGGATGTGTTGTTTGCCAATTATGATTTTTTTTATTTCAGACTTGCTGCAGAGAGTGCTGTGGTTTCATCGAATTAAACAATGTTTCTGGGATTCGACGAAACGTGCTATCTACGAATAGCTATATATTTCTATTTACTGTACTTTCTATATGCAGTCGTATCGTAAAAATAAATACATACCCTAGGTTCAAGGAGCCTGGCCAATGCCCAGCAAAGTTGAGCTCTATAGTAATCATCAAGATCTCTGATACGGGTATATCGCACATTCCTCAGATTACACTCGACTAGTAAATCATGGTATCTAAGGAGACTGTACTCGATTACATAGTCTTCAGATTTGTGCCAGAGGCTTAACTGTAAAGAAAGTTGTTGTAAGTTTTAAATAACGTTGGTTCTTTTAAGCAAAGCTCTAAAAACAGTATTTTTTTACTTATTTACTAGCTTTTGCCCGCGGCTTCGCTCGCGTTAAATTCGGAGTAGAACTGTTCCCCTATCCTGGACAAAAAAAAATAGCCTACGTTACACTTCATTCCTTCAACTATCTCCACTTAAAAAATCACGTCAATTGGTCGATCCGTTTTGCCGTGAAAGAAAGACAAACAGACACACTTTCCCATTTATAATATTAAAAGTGTGAATTCTTGTTCTATGTACAATGCACAAAAGCACACATAATGCGTTATAGCATAATAATACACAAATTAGCTGATGCCCGCGATTTTGTCTGAGCAATATTATTTTAAATACTATATCTTTATAAATTCTAGCCTATGTTTTATTCGTGTGTATCAGCTTTATTATTGTTAAAACTCATTAAAATTGTAAATAAGTAGTTTTTACCTGAAAGATTTGCTTCTGTACTTACGAACTTTGGCGTATGTAATCATTTATTTATTGTTTAAACATATTCATATTATATATTATCCTATCGCTTTCCACTGCTGGACATAATAGGCCCTTCCCAAAATGCGCTACACAACACTGTTCTGCGCCTTTCGCGTTCAGTCCGACCCAGAGACCTGTTTGAGGTCGTTTTAAATATTATTCAGTTGATGCTACTCACACTTGAGAACAGGGTGAAGTGTTCTTGTACGGTTAGATCAGCGATCAGTGTTTCCGGACGATGGCAGTAGCCCACAGTATACAAACTATTCATAGGCTTTGAATGGCTCGTCATGTTTTGACCAAGAATTCTTACTTCTCCTTTATCCGGTTCTGTCAGACCTAGATGACAAAATATAATACAATTTTTTTTTGTTTTACATAATCACACAACGCCATCTAGTCCCAAACTTATTTCTTATTTTTTCTTATTTGTTTAAAAAAGACAAATCCCGCACTAGGGATCATGCCCTGTGTCGCGGGGACCTTTTACAAACATCAATTAACGGACACAAACTAAACAGAGCTTGGGTACTAGACAACTTTTTAAATCATCATAACAGCCCATTAATGTCCCACTGCAGGGACGGGCCTCCTCCCGTGACGGAGGGATACTTGGCCTACTAACACCACGCTGGCCAGACGGATTGGTATAGGGTTTAATTTCAAGTTTTCCTTCTTTTTACTCCGTAAAGATAATGTTCACGGATAGTTCTTTAGTCGGTTTTTACGACACCCCTGGGATAAGTTGGGGTGGTGACAGCCATTAATATCCGTAGTGGGACATTAATGGTCTGTTAGGAAGCATACATAGGGACGGACCGACAGCTACAGCGATTTTGTTTTATACTTCTACTATTTTAGGCATGGCGAACTCACCTGTCATCAGATCATCCAGACACTCCATCATACTGGTGTGAAATCTATCTGTATTCAGAATACTGTACTCTCCACGATATATATCAAAATTAAGATCCTCTAGCACTTTCACTTTCATAATAGTCTGCATAATTATACAATAATAATAACTATATAACTGAAGTGCCATTTATCTTAGTTTACATGTTCAACTACTTGTTACTTTTCGATCTGCGATAGTCCCTGCAGGGACCATGGGTAAAAAAAAATGCCCGTGGTCCCTGTCGAGATTATTAGCCAACTAATTAAAATATCCGTGTGGTGACGGAGTAAGAATACAATAAGTCACCACCCCATCTCATCCCATGATTGTCGTAAAACCGACTAAAGTTCAACAAATTTAAAAGATACAGTATGACGTTTCATATTTTTCAAACTGAAACAACTTTGTTCATGCGTACATTATTCAGTTTCGAAAACCTTTTTCGTAAAACCATGAATTTAGTAAGTTTTTATTATTGTATCTAAAAATGTACAATTCTTAATATATAAATTTAATTTAAAAATTTCAAACAAAGCAAAATAACACATATTTACAATGTAAATAATATCTAATAGTTCTATTCTTGACCTCATTGCAAAGTCACGTAGTTAGGTCACTGCTCGTAGTGTTGCGACTCTTCGGATACACTTGTATGCAAAAAAATCGTTTACATATACGAAAAATCGTTATTATCGTTAGACACGTAACTAACTATTACTTATAACTATTACTCGACGTGGTCAAAGGTAACGGGAGGCAACTTATTAAGGTCTTAGTAGTGAATAAAAAAAAATCGTAAACATTACTTTTATTTAATTAATTATAATTAAAATAAAAGTAATGTTTAGAATTTTTTTTTATTCTCTAAAAGTACTAGATCTAATACCTACTACTGTTTATTTATTACGACCTAAATATAAAGGTAAACAACTATGGGGTCGTGTCAACCACAGACTAAAGACTTTAGTATTTGACCGTTGAGAAATGTATAGGAATCAAGGACAAAATTCTAGAATCTACAAATTATGTCTAATGGTGAAATTAATTTATATCTGTGAAATTTGACGTTGGAAAAATTACATTTATTTGAAATTTAAGAAAGATAGTAGTTAAATCAAAGTAATTTACGTGTTTTCTATTGCATAAACGCTTAATGCTATTTTCCAGAAATTTTCATCCATATCAAATTAATGTAAAAACTATAGAATTTGCAATATGTGGTGTTTTTTACAAAGTTAATCAAGTAAGGATCAATACCTTTTACTAATAATGAGATTAATTATATTATTAAAGTGTCTTAAAAATCGGATATTATAGTAATCGATCTCTTAAATTTCGGATATTATAGTAACCGATTTTTTTATCCCAGCCTTATTATTCAATTTGTCAAAACTGTCATACCGTACCTATTAGATTTGTTGAACTGTAAGGGACTATCTGTGACTATTATCTTTACGAAATAAAAAAGAAGGAAAACTTGAAATTAAACCCTATACCAATCCGTCACGGCAGAAGGCCCGTCCTTGCAGTGGGATATTAATGGGCTGTTATGATGAATTAAAATATGTTGTAAACATCATTTAGCCAATATACTTAATGTATTCTATAATAAGAACAAAGGATATACCTATTCAAAGGAAGAGGTTGAAGTGTAAGTAGGTATTAATATAAGTATTACCTTAGAAACATCACGGAAACTGATTGCTTTAGCGACAAACTCGTCAACTTCCTGAACTCTACCAACTTCGCTGCGGGTTGGCTTCTCTACTTTATGTAACAAATTGCGATCCTGGCGTATAAATAAATAAACATTTAATTGTGAAATTAGAAAACTTTATACTTACAAGAAAATTAAATTGATTTTATTCTTTGTAATTATACGTAGATAAATTACTAAGGCAACTTGTAGTAATTAAGTTTAATATTCAAATTATATTAATTGGAAGAAACCGTATTTTACGGAGGAGAGGTGACTATTCAATAATAGCTACCGCGCTTTTGCTACAGAACGCTACGGAAAAACATCTTAATAACAATTCTAATTTAACTAAACTTCCAAATTTTAATCCACATTGTTACATTTTCTTTCCTAGTTCAACTTCTCGATATTCTCAGTAGAAAAAAAACCTTACAAAGCTTAATTGAGCACACAATGCCTTCATACCACTGCTGTTTTAAAGATGATAGATTTCCATGACACTTGTCCGCCTATAGCTCGTTGATGTCCAATAGTACGTTGGAGTATCATCAGTATTCCAAAATAAATTAAAATTAGAAGGACCCATGAAGCTACCATGTATATTATAACTCCTTTAGCTGCTTGGGCTAATAAAAATAAATAAAAAAGAACATTAAAAAAAAGAAAAAATCATGCCTACTACAAAACAGATTTAGGAACTTACAGAAATTAACACACATCGTAGAAAAGTATATCTCAGCGGCTTTGTGAAATAAATAACAATATGGTGGCGTGCAAAAAATTGTATTATAGGTAACATTGAATTTAGTTTAATTTCTGTTCTTCATTAATAATTCTCAAAAAATAAAAACATGAGTGTCACTTCTACAATAGTTTTCTGTGCCTAAGCAGTCATCTGTGCATTTTTTGTGCCTACTGCCTAAGCTAACCTCTACTACTACCAGGTTAGTTAATGTGATTTGTATTGGGGCTTTACTTAAAAAATTCTTCTTTTTTAGTAGAGACAAAGTAAGTTATAATCTCGAGAAATAGCAATCGTACCATTCTAACATAAATCCTCTATACAATAATTTTGTTACGTGTGGTGACGGAGTAAAAATACAATACCTATGTCACCACCCGATCTCATCCCATTGCGATGACGGAACACAGGTAGTGGAATAATACACACAAATGTAGAATAGAGACTGACTTTTTATTAGAAAATACATCCTTTTATATATTAAAGTAATTATGACTAATACAGTTGGTATGTCGGTTAGGTAGGGGTAGGTATCATGTTCTTATGTTTATATTAGAGTGTTATTACATGGTTCATGTTACAGTTGTAATTACAGTCCTATTTACCAAATATAGATACAAGTATGTTATGGATCAAGTTTAGTTCTATTTATTTATTTCAATATCTATTTACGTACTACACCTTCCACCCTTTTTTTAAAAAAAAATTTGTTTTACACATTTTTTTTTTCTTATTCCCTAAAAATTTTCGTTCTATTTTTATGTATAACTTTTACTTTCCCTTTATCTAAAATTTCAACATTCGGAGCTACATCTCTTATAACTATGTAAGGACCTGAAAATACACTGGTCAACTTATTCCTATTCTCATTCTTAATTAATATTTTATCATTAGGCTTATATATAATTGGGTTACAATTCTTATCATACCTTAACTTTCTAAGCATTTTACTGTGTATTAAATTTTCTCTCGCTTCTTTTTGTGACAACTGAAGTCTGTACTTTAATTCTAAGGGATAACTTTCATGATTATAAAGTGGTTCTGGTTGGGATGTCAGGTTACTTGGTAAGTTGGCTTTTTTTCCAAAAACCAATTCGAATGGTGTAAATTTAGTTTCTGTGTGAACTGACGTATTATATGCAAAACACCAATAGGCTACCCATTTACTCCAATGCTCACTATGATTTTCCGTTTGAATTCGTAAGTATGTACCTAAACTTTTGTGACTATTTTCTAATGCGCCAATACTTTGGTGATGATATGCTGTGGATGTAAGTTTATTTATGTGGAGTAGTTCACATACCTGTTTAAATGTTTCAGAGATGAATTCCGTTCCCCTATCTGTAGCAACAACTTCAGGTATCCCATAACGAAGTATAAAATTGTCAACAAACCTTTGTGCAACCTCCTTTGCACTTTTTGTTTTCATAGGATAGGCTTCAATATATTTTGTTAATTCACATTGTATTGTGAGTATATATGAATAATTATCTTCATCCCTCTCTACTGGTCCTACTACATCCATAAATATCTTTTGAAAAGCCTCATCTGCTGTTGTAGTAATTGTCATCGGTTCTTTCGTATAAACCGGATATTTTTCTTTTTGACATTTTTCACATTTTCTTACATAGTTCCTTATATCTTCTTCTAATCCTGTCCAAAAATATCTTCTTTTTATATTATTATACATTTTTCTTTCTCCGGCATGACCACTCGTAGGTAGTATATGGAAGTCGTTTAATATAACCTTCTTTTCATCTTTATCATTTATTCTTATAACATCTTTTATTATACATAATTGTGGACCGGTCCATCCTTTTGTCTTTTTAATCTCATTTGCTAACTTCCCTACAAATATATTATTATTTTCTCCTTTTATTATTATTAGTTTATTTATTTTCCACTGTTTACATTTTGTACCAAGTTCCTGCACAAAGGCGCGTCGCGTCGTTTGCGATGAGGAAAATGGTTTTATGTATAAATTTTTTTCTTTCTCTAAATATATTAACGTATTCGATTCTCTCATTTTTATTTTCTCATTTTTATTTATTTTATAGAGCTCTTTTTCCGTGATTAACCTTAATTCTACACCCTCGTTTGGCTTAGTTACAAGTTCTACTACTCTAGGTTGATCAGACCCTTTGTGAATAGAATCTTTATTAATTATTTTGTCTTTATTATTAACCGCGTTTCTTCGTTTTTCCATTGACCTGGTAATTACGTTTAAACATTCATTCATGTGTTTTAGTTCTTTTGATGTTAGTTTTATTCGTGATAATGCATCAGCTGCAATGTTTTCTTTACCCCTAATATACTCAATTGTGAAATCATATTCTTCTAATGCTAATCTAAATTTAAGCAACCGACTTGATGGATCTTTCATGTTAAATAGATATATCAAAGGCTTATGATCTGTTTTGATTTTAAAATGTCTCCCATATAGATATGGCCGAAAATATTTTATTGCCCATACTATTGCTAATAGTTCCTTCTCTACAGTTGGATAATTACTTTCCGCTTTGTTTAAACTTCTACTTGCATAAGCTATTGGTCGTTCATCACTGTTGGACAAAACAGCTCCTATTGCGTAGCCTGAGGCGTCCGTATGTAAAGTGAATACATTATCTTGTTCGAAATTAGGATATTGTAATACTGGTGGTGTAACAAGTAAATTTTTTAAATTTAAAAATGATTGCTGGCAGTTTTCATCCCACTTGAATTTTACTTCTTTTTTACTTAACTTATTTAAATAGTATGCTTTTTCCGCAAAATTCGGTATAAATTTTCTATAATAGTTTGCTAGAGCTACAAAACTTTTTACCTCTTTTTCGTTTGTTGGTACCGGATATTCCTGTATTGCTTTAATTTTTTCAGGATCCGGTAATATTCCTTCGGCTGAAACTACATGACCTAAATATAAAACTTCTTTCTTTAAAAATTCACATTTTAATGGATTTAACTTGAGGTTTACATTCTGCAATCTTTCAAAAATGTGTATTAGATTCTTATTGTGTATTTCTAAGCTTCTTCCAAAGATTACGATATCATCTAAATAAACAAAACATTTCTCATATGTTAATCCTGACATTGCTAAAGTTATCATTCTACTAAATGCGCTTGGACTTGTTTTAAGTCCCATTGGCATACGAGTCATTTGGTATTGACCTGAATTAAATGCTGTATACTTTCTAGAGTCTAATTCTAATTCTTGCTGGTAATAACCAGAAAACAAGTCTAAATGACTAAAATATATAGATCCGGACAACGAGTCTAATATTTCAGTTATATTTGGTAGCGGAAACTTATCATCTTGTATTCGTTCATTAAGTTTCCTGTAATCAATTACAAGTCTCCATTTTTTTTTTCCTGATGCGTCTTGTTTTTTGGGTACTAACAAAATTGGACTCGACCATTCACTTTGTGATGGTTCTATTATTCCGTCCTTTAACATTTTTTGTATTTGGTTATCTATTTCTTTTGTTTGTGATTTTGGTAGACGGTAATTTTTTACAAAAACCGTGTCAGCATGAGGTTTTAGACGAATACTATGTTTATATAGATTGGTGACTGTTAACTTATCGTCTGGCAATTGAAATATATTTGCGTATTTGGCACAAATTTTCTCTATTTCTACTTGTTCTTCTAATTTTAAATGCTTTAAATCCAGTTGTTTTAGTAATTTCTTTACCCTTTCAGCGTCTTTTATATTTTCACCGAAATGGCAATAGTTATATTCATCCAGATTATGAACTTTTGGTTTCAGTTCGTTAATTTTTATATCTACTTTGTTTGTATTTAAAATTAGAACCGGTATCTGTCCATTTGTTGGTTTGCCAATAGTACTAGCTATAAATACCCCTTCACATATTTCTTCTGCACATATTACACAATCGTTAATCTGGTCAGTTTTTATGAAATAAATTGATTCTGATCGCTTTTCTAAATTATAACATGTTTGCGTGTATGTTTTATTGAATTCTAAAGTTACTACTTTGTTTTGGTTTATCGTTAATGATATTGACTTGTTTCCGTAATTTATTTGCGCTTTGTATTTATTTAAAAAATTATGTCCTAGAATTCCTATTGTAGTGCATGGTAGCGATTTAAACACATATACTACCTGCTCTACTATTTCGTCTCCTATCCGCAATTTTAATTTAGTGTATCCTACCGCTTCTAAATTACCTCCAATACCTTTAATAATCATTCTGTCCTCAGTTATTGGAATATTTTGACTTTTAATGTAACTATATTTTACCGCTGAAATCGTTGCACCTGTATCTATCAACCACGAATATTCTTGGTTATTTGTTTCTAGCACAAGATTAATTGTATTACCACTCGACAATATAAATTTAGTCTCGAAAAAACTGGTTTTCACAAATTTTTTGACCATCGCTGAGATTGTTTTCTGTCTCCCTATAATCCGAAAACATATTGACCTTCGGTTGATATCGTCCTCTCCTATATCCTCTCTGATTAGTATTGTGATAATTATCAAAATTATTTCTGGTTAGGTTATTACCTCCTTTATAAAATATATTACCGTTACCTCTATATTGCGTATATGCTCTTGGCTTATGATTGTTACCTCTTGCAAAAGCAAAGTTGGTCTCGCTTCTGTGGTTTCCCCTGTAGTTGCCTCTGAAGTGTCCCCTAGAGTTTCCTCTGAAGTTTCCTCTGGGTTGACGTATAAAATGGTAATTAAATCTAGATTTATATGAGTTATACGTACCAATCATATCGGAGCTTGTCGATGTAACTTCTTCATCCAGCGCAGCTTGTACAGCATCCTTAAGTGAGTCAAAGGTTTTTGCTGCAATTATAGTACCTAATCTACGACTACGTAGTCCATCGGAAAATCTTTTTATAGCTGCCTGTTCGTTCAAAGGTTTTAATATTGTATAGCTATTATCATCGCCTTTTGCCTGTGAAATCGTCAGATCCACAAACAATTGCGAAAGTTCATGTCCAAAGTCATTAATAGTTTTATCATTTTGTTTTAATTGTTGCATTTTCGCCTGAATTGCATTTGCCGATTTTTGCGCAAGTACCTTGCATCTCATATCCTGTATTAATTCCTGTATAGTTACGTATGATTCATTTAATTTTAATTTACCTGATTGCGAAAGCCTACTTTTTAACACAAAATTAATTAACTTTGTTTTACAAGTTAAATCTGATAGAGTAGATCCATAGTATTCTATGTTATCTATCAACTGTCGAATAACCTTTCGTCCTCTGTCATTAATGGCAATAAGCCTAAAGCCGTTTTAAAATTAAAAACCTCCATATATACTGTTTTACACAATTGATTTACTTCACTATATAATTGCAAAAACGATTTACTTAATTCATCTACACCTTTTTGTTCTCCTTTTCCTACTTTACCTAACACGATAGCTTCTTTTGTCGCATCTAGTATAGAATTAAAATCTAAATATACTGCATGAACCTCTTCTGCTTTTCTTACTAATATATCTCCTTTACGCCTACTTGGTCCTATCTTGATTAAATACGTTCTTATTGCTCTTAATTTATCAATAAGAGACTCTATATTATTAGCCATTACATGTTATCATTTTCTATATCTATTATATGTATCTCTATTACTACATTATATATCCAACGTACCTTAAAGTCCTTAAGTCACTTCACTGTTTTCACTACCACTCACTATATATAGAGTCACGCTCCCACACAATTTTCCAAATCCATATGACCTTTTCTTCATAAAGCAGTTCCAGTTTTGCTACCCCTGTTGTTCCATCATGAAAATCAATGTCCAGTAAGTTTGACAGCGTTACAAACTTTTTCGCCGTTATATTTTCTGGACTTAATAAATAATGTCCACTGTTACCTTCTATGTACGCTACTATTGCTGTTCTACCATTTTCTTTTCTCACTTCAACCCCTTGGTTTTGAACGCTTCGGGCTTCGCAAAATATGTTCACTAATTGTTTCACTGCTTTTACGTACATTTCCATGTCTTGCTTTTCAAACATTGACATTTCTGTTCAGCTCTATAATCTGAGCGCGAGCCCTTCTTTCGATATTTTTATTGAATGATAATACACCGTATCGTATAATTATCAGGAGCAGAGCCCCCACGAAAATAATTATGAATATTAGTAAATATAAATTAATATTCGCTACACCCTGAGAAACCGTGTTATCGTATTCTATCGTATTTGTTTTTCCTATTTGCGTATATGTATCACTGTGGCCTATAGCAGAAGCTGTCTGAACCGGAACACTATATTGTTTTCCCATATTGAACAACCCGTGTTATTGTTTATAATTTAACGATAGATGATCCCTATACGACACCGAACACATCATCCATATATGGCATGATAGTCGCAGAGCCGGCGGCGCTTGATAGATGAGAATTATATGTTATTAACTCGGACCACCCATATCGATAGGTTACCGACGGCATCGCTATGCGACGCGCACTGGCAGGGTCGCCATGCGATGACGGAACACAGGTAGTGGAATAATACACACAAATGTAGAATAGAGACTGACTTTTTATTAGAAAATACATCCTTTTATATATTAAAGTAATTATGACTAATACAGTTGGTATGTCGGTTAGGTAGGGGTAGGTATCATGTTCTTATGTTTATATTAGAGTGTTATTACATGGTTCATGTTACAGTTGTAATTACAGTCCTATTTACCAAATATAGATACAAGTATGTTATGGATCAAGTTTAATTCTATTTATTTATTTCAATATCTATTTACCTACTACACCATGGGTGTCGTAAAAACTGATTATGGGACTATCCGTGAATATTGTTTTAACGAAATGAAAAGAAGGAAAACTTGATATTAAACCCTATACCAATCCGTTTGGCAAGTGTGGTATTAGTAGGCCAAGTATCCCTCCGTCACAGGTGGAGGCCCGTCCCTGCAGTGGGACATTATTGGGCTGTTATGAAATGAATTTATAATTCTCAAAAAAAAAACATGCGTGTCACTTCTACAATAGTTTTCTGTGCCTAAGCATGTTTTTGTGCCTACTGCCTAAGCTAACTTAGTCTACTTACTACTACCAGGTTAGTTAATGTGATTGGTATTAGGACTTTATTTGATTTTTTTTTCTTTTTTTAGTAGAGATGTCGGTTATAATCTCGAGAAATAGCAATCGCACAATTCTAACATAACTCCTCTATACAATAAAATGTGTTATTTAACTTACGTCCAGTAGTCAACAAAGCGAACTCGTTGAAAGCGTTGATTAAGCCCAAAGGAGGTAGAACAAGGTGTAGTAAGAAACTAAGTACGACATGCACCTGGTCGTATGCGTGGTGAACAAGAAGTTCCGCTATATAAGTTTGCATTACCGTAAACATTGTCGTCCATAGGCAAGAGAGAAGAGCTGAAAACAAAACATTAAAATTGAGCAAATACAGTATGAGGACATTGATAATGTGATTGGTTTTTAAAGTAAGACAGACAACAATGAGGAAGCGAGAAAGTGAGATTATAATTTATTGATGATTTTAAAATTGTATATTATAATGTTAACAATAAGTGCTATATTTTGTTGCACTGCAATGACTTTTTATCGAAGTGCAATGTTTCCGTCACCAGTGTCACTTAGTAAGACATGATGAAACATACAATGTCAAATAGAATTAAGTAAGGATTCAATCTTTTATAATTTCAACCTTATGTCGAACGCCATAAGATACATTTTAATGTGATAATTTTCAAAACTTATGCTAAAATTATTCAGCTATTTTCGGTAATCAGATGTACTTTTCTTACTCATTGATTTGCTGTCTTTCTTTAAAAGCCAATCACATTATCAATGTCCCCATACTGTAATTGCCGTGTTGTCTGTAAATAAAGTTACAGTCTATTTTATATCTATTTGAAAATTCTTCTTTGTGTGAATATTTATTATTAAAATGAATATAGATATTTTTTGCCTTTCTTTAGGAATTTAAAATTTAAGGTTACATGGTTGATCCTTATGTGAACACCGGAGAGCATCCCAAAAGTTACAGAGTACACGCACCAGAGACACTTTTGATAAACGTCGGCGTTATTACATAGATAAGTGACGGATCATACATACATAAACTCACGCCTTATCCCGTCCGGAGTAGTCAGAGACGACAGAACGCCACTTGTCACGATCCTGGCAAACAGATTGGGCCTCATCCACATTCATTAAGCGAGTCTACATGCGCGTCGCTTACGAGTAATCTTTAGTGACCGATCAGTGGTATTTTATACGAACCTCTTCGCATTTCACAGTCTCGACTCTTGTCCCCACACAGTACTTAAGCCACGTCAGAGCTTTACAGCCCGATTAAACAACTCGATATTAGGATGTGGTTGGCCGAAGTACAAAGAAAATCAAAGCCCTCCTTATTATTTGATATACGCGTTGATGTTTTTTCAGAATAAATAGCCTGTGTTAATTCAGCTTGCTAGCTACCTTAATAAGTAACTTTATCCAAATAAGGCCAGCCGTTTATTTATTAAATACAGAAACAGGTTACAAATCAAATAAGATACAAAAATTTATATTTACAGTATACCTACAAAGTTAGAGATCTGAAGCCCAATTAAGTTAAGTCTGTACTTTTAAGCGTTATTAAGTAAATAAACTTCCATCCATCCATACATACAAACTTTTACTACAAACAAAATAGTAATGATAAAAACACACTTACGTCTAACATGAAACATAGCCATTATTAGAGCTACCATTGCCATAACTGACACATAAGCTATGAGTATAAGCAGACATGTTACTAAATGTACCCAACGGAATACAAGGATTAGTGCGATGGCACCTAGGATACACACTGGCATTGCTGTTAGGTACGTGTAAGCAAGCCAGCTTAAGTACATGGACGCGTAACTTACGTCACGGGCGCATAAGGCTCGCTGCAAAAAACAAATATACAATTAAACACCTTAAAGGCTCATTTATATAATATCATCAGCATCATTCTCCTGCCCTTATCCCAACATTATTATCTTTTTATTTTGGGTCAGCGCAGCAAGTCTTACACATGCTGCTAAGTTTGGCTGTGTTTGATCATGGGGTGTTTTATTTGTTCCCAACATGCGCGAACTTCTCTGAGCTACCTAACTACACGCCGGGCAAGTTATTTAACGAATACTGTAGTTAGAGAATGATACGTACTTTAAACATGTTCTCTGTTTCGACGACAACGAGCGCTTCGGTCTCAAGCACGGCAGGTAGGAAGGCGAGCGTGAACAACATCAGTATGAGAGACAGGGCTTTCTTTACACGCACCTCATCCATCAGAGGTGACAGCGGCATTGACACCAGACTTATCTATTTTATAAACATTTTCATTCAATTTCAAGACACCAAAAAAAAAAAAATTCATAATTAATTGACTCAGTATGATTTTCTTTTTTTTTACTTTTTGAATATTAAAAACCGGTAGACCCCCAGCATCGGGTAAAAGAATCAAGCTACTGATATTTAGAACTCCAGAGATAGGTATCTCCGCACCATAAATGCCGTGTCAAGGAGTAGGTACCTACTGCCTTTTGCATCAGACCTATGATCCAACTGCCTAACGCGAGTCTCACCAGATGTTGATAGAGGCTCTTTGGAATTAGTCCATTAGCTGAAAATAACTACTATACCCTTTCCACTATATTTAACAACATTTGACAGCTTGACGTTAGTGACGTTCAGCAGTATCTCGAATGTAATGCAATTCGATTGTATTGATTTGATTGCGATTTTTCGATTTTTCAATTTACTTTATTTTACACATTTGGATCCTTACATCAACTTACATTATTATTTTATTATTGTTTTTTTCTTTATCTATGTTAAGAGAATCAGTCTATAGCCTAAAATTATAAAATCATAGTTAGCTTAGGTATTATTTAAAATACATAATTTATCGTGACACATTCGCGGGTTATAGCTAATCTAAAATATCATATTACATTTTATAAACGTATTATAAAGAGTTGAAGTTTATTCATAGCATTTATTTCTACCGATTATTTGTAATTTGTTTCATAATGGTGGTAATCGTTATGAGTGTCCATCACTAAGTAACCATGGTAACTGAAAAAAACATGGGTACGTCCATGAAATACAATATTATTTGTTCGAAAAATAAGCGAAAATATTACGAAACTTCATGAACGTGAACTGTCAAAAAGCCAAACTTACGCTGGAAAGGGTATAGTACAAATTTAATCTTAATTATGGGTTTTTGGAAAAAATCCCCGACACAAATAATATATCGTCAATGGTATTGCCATTATATGGGTTATTTCTATTCAAATTTTTAAGTGTGTAGCATTGAGTTTAAATAAATATACTTACTTTAAATATTATGTATAAAATTATAATAATATCTTTAATCGTATTTACCTCGTAATTAAGTGGTCTCTTAGCAACATGCTGAACGATAGCGTCATTCACTGCCATCTGTACCGCGAGACTGCCAGATGTTAAATGAGGATTGTTATATTGTCCTTCCATGTTCAGAAACCTTGCACGCTCCGAACTTCGTATACAATACTTCCATAGATTTCTGGACTGAAACAAGTAACTTTTTATTAAAAATACGAGTGGGTAAAAATAATAAATAAATAAATATAAGTATTTCTCAGCCACTTAACAACGCCATCTAGTCCCAAACTAAGCAGAGCTTGTACTATGTGTAGACAACGGATAAACATACTTGTTTTGTATTGTGTAAATACATACATGTTATTACAAAAACACCCAGACCAATGCAAACAATCATGTTCATACCCATAAAGATTTGCATTGAGCGAGAATCGAAGCCTCTGCGTAGCAGCCATGTAATTTATATGTATAACTTTTTGATCCGCCCTTTTTTCATACATTGGCGTAAGTATTTTTAATACATATTTTTACAGTAAATACGTGTCTAGCGACATCTCTCAATCAACCAAGACGTTCAAACTGCAGAGCGTGGCAAACAATATAAATACATACATAGGTACACTTCTCGACATCTTAGGAATATGAAGTACAGACACTCTCACACACAGATTATGCAGCAGTCACGTTTATCTCCAGCACTGGATAATTTTAACTCCAGCACTGGATGCTTTATACCTTAGAGAATAACAATACTGACCTGAGACTTCCAAATGACCCACATCACTGGTCTGTTGATTGGCTTGCCCTGTGTCTTATTGTAAAGAATTTGGGTCAGGTCTTGTTCTGACGGAGCTCCTGTTGCAGCTGGAAATATAACAAATTTGATTAATTAATTTGTTTACATCTGGAAACATTATAAGTTTTTTTAAAATTTATTTGGTCTTTCAATTCATTTAAAGTAAGCGCCAGCTAATTCGGCTTGCTGGAACTTGTTGCAGATGACTGCCCAGATATCAGTTTTCGAACTAAATGGCGGGAAGAGAGAGGAGGAGGTGTTTTATTTGTTCCTATCATGCGCGCACTTCTCTTATAGCTAACTTCTTTATTTGGCAAGTATTTTACATTAGGAAACGTAGCGTAGGGCACCCTTCGACTCGATGGAACGACAAGCCGACGACCTGAGAAGGATGGCTGGAAATCGCTCGAAGAAACAATGAAAAGACAAATGAAAGGCATGATCTATATCTGTCTAGACAGTCTTTTTCGTCTTTGTTTTAAAAAAACAAAGACGAAAACAGACAAAATTAACGGAAACAAAAAAAAAACCAGACTGCGGTTTAGGTGTGACGGCGTAAAAAAGTAGAATGTCTTGACATTCTGATTAAACATAATATAATTATCTTGCGTGCGGGGCAGTTAAGTAATTTATGGCACTTACTGGTTTTCAGGAGTACGGCAGCTTTAACCATGATGAGATTATAAGGTTCTATATTAGGACTGTATTGTAGCAAGGTCTTAGAATGAAACGTTGCGAGAATTTTTTGATGTGATAACTCCGGTAAAGGGTTATCTCGTATAGGCGTCAGAAAGACTGGCTTGGCTATGAATATGGCGATCAAGAATAAAACCGCTGCTATAAATATTTCGATTGCCAAAAGACGCCATCGCCGTCTGAAAATGTAAATAATCTGTAAAGTATGTATATCTTTACAATAATATTTATATTACTAGCTGATGCCGCGGCTTCACCCGCGTTTTATAAGTAGCTTAAAAGTTATTCTACACCCTTACCTATATTCCAAATTTCATCATAATCCATTCGGTAGTTTTTGCGTGAAAGAGTAACAAACATTTATCAATCCATTCATACATCCTCACTTTTCGTATTTATAATATTAGTATATATTACATACCTACTCACAACGCCATCTAGTACCACACTAAGCAGAGGCTGTACTATGGGCGTTAGACAACACACGGTTGAACAAACTCATATTATTTTTCTTTTTGTAAATACAGACGTTTCTGTTGTATTTCAGTATATTTACTTGCAGGCTAGCATTCATGTTCATGCACCCAAAGTTGTATCATCATAACAGCCCTTTCATGTCCCACTGCAGGGACGGGCCTCCTTCCGTAACGGAGGCGTACTTAGCCTACTAATACCACGCAGGCCAGACGGATTGGTATACGGTTTAATTTCAAGTTTTCCTTCTTTTTGTTTCGTAAAGATAATATTCACGGATAGTCCCTTATTCGGTTTTAACGCACCCATGTGATGAGATGGGGTAGTGACATATTGTATTTCTTATTGTATCTTACTCCGTCACCACGCGGATAAATTTCTCTCTATTTATTACTTTTACCGATGGATGAGGGAGGCACAGGACCGCGCAGGGTGGACATACTTGGATCCTATGTCCAGCAGTAGACAACTATTGGCTGATACGATGATGATGATAATTTAGTATACATACTCTCTTTGTAAATACGACTTCCAGAGAAGTACTGTCATATGTTTATAAAATTTTCCTCTAGGTTTTCCTTCATCTTCTTTGATTTTATGCATTGTCACTTAATCACAATATTATTTCAAACATAGTATAGTAATTATTCTATATTCATAGTATAGTAATCTACTATAAATAATTGTAAATCTTTTTATCTTAAGAATAACTTTATATCTACATAGACAGTTTATGCTATATGATGACAAATTGACAATCAGTGTCATCAAAGATAAATATAGAAAATATAGCAAAGAGTATTAGTAATTTAAATCTGCTACCATAATCTAAAGTTTTGACCGTCCGTCGACACGAAATTGTTGACCGTCTCATCAAAATAAAATTTGCTTGATACTCGTAGTAAACACTTTTTTCAAAATGCCATAGGGAACCCGGACTATCATCATAACAGCCCTTTAATGTCCCACTGCAGGGACGAGTCTCCTCCCGTGACGGAGGGATACTTGGCCTACTAATACCACGCTGGCCAGACGGATTGGTATAGGGTTTAATTTCAAGTTTTCCTTCTTTTTATTGCGTAAAGGTAATATTCATGGATAGTCCCTTAGTTACTTTTTACGACACCCATGGGATGAGATGGGGTAGTGACATATTGTATTCTTACTCCGTCACCACACGGAGAACCCGAACTATATGGGTATAATAATAGAGATGTAAATACGGAGAATATTTTGCAGTACATACATCATGTTCTGTAATTTCGGCTTATCCCCATGGGATGAAGGCTTGAGTTTATGTTTGTAAGTACATACCTATATAATAATAACACCAGCAAAACACCCTTTAGTGCCTCCTTCAGTAAAGAAGAGAATAATTGCTATTTTAAAATAATCAGAAGTCGACTAAACTCAACTTTACGGAAGGTTAATGACTTGTTTGCTATATAATTACGCAACTACTTACGTCATTCAAAGTATATATGTTAATATTTCAAAGTATATGTTTATAACAGTCATTGAATAAAAAACTTTGCTACTTATTAGAAAAACTTTTTAGACGGATCACCATATAAAACGAATGGAAACGGGGAAGCCCTGTAATGGAGTTTCCACAATTCTATGTACTACTAGTCTATGTAAATATTGATAGCAAACAATATTGACTGACTAGTAGGATATTTTCGTCTGTTCGTCTTTGAGGTGTTAAATGATGCTTAACTATTTTTTTTCGAACCTGTTTTTATACTTGTTTTTGCATTTGACTTCGCTGAGTACAAAGAATTAAATGATTTCCTTTTGGCAGGGAAAATGGCGTCTGTTGGACAGTTATGTTCTCTTACAACATTAACAACTGCTACTTAAATGAATAAAGTACAGGTAAAGATAATTTTCTTTGATTTAATTTAGTCGTCTTTAATTTTTCTAAAGTATTTGGTTGTAATTAAAACTTTATCTGGAGGTAATGTACTTAATACCTTAAATTAAAATATGGATTATACAAGGTACATTGTACACCTACCTATTACCTTTTTAGATTTCTAATTAGGTACACATTGATACGTATAAGGAATATTGAAATATATTCAGCTACCACATCGCGACAGAGATCATTAAAATATTTTCAATACACAGACAGTTTTACATCTAAATATTTATATTAATACAGATACAGTCAAATACAAAAGTGGATTATAACATCTAAAACATCTCAACAATAAAAGCTTCCATTAGATATGGAAGCGCAGGAAGTTTTGTGACGACATGAGAAAATAGTCTTATCATTAGTAATGTCAAATAAACACTAAACACCAATTTTCCATAAATCGCTGAACATGAAAAACGTTCTTAGTCCTTCTAATACTAGATGTGGTAATCAACATTTGTGTTTGACTGTACATATAGCGAGATATCTCAGTAACTAGTAACAACACTATGTTTACAAAATGTACTTAGTTTATTTAACAATTAGCAAGTAGGTTAAAATTTGATGTAAAGGATATAGGTATAAAATGGTGTAATATTATATCAGTGTTAAAGTATTCCTGTATCAATATGGCACGGTTTAGTTATATTTGTGTTTTTGTTCTTTTTGTGATCAACTTTATGGCTGTGCATGCAGGTTTTTATTATTTATTTTCATACTTTGCTTTTCCAAAATGATAACATCCGACTCTTTAGTTGAACTTCTTAGATTAACAGTATGATACGAGTAGAATATACTTAAATAAAGTAATATTTTCTTATAAAAAAACTGACTCTGAAACTAGATTTGTGATACCTTATATAGGTTATAGTTATTACGCAATTTCATTTACTTTAAATAAAAAAATAAATGAATACTTGAATGATTTTTATAGAGTTATTCTGTGTTTTGAAAACCAGGCTACTTAACAGTTTTAACTAAAATCTTTGGGGTCAAATTGGTGGCTAAATAACTAAGTTTTGAGGTAGCAAACATTTGTAAAATAAAACCGAATTTACAGCCTCTATTCCTGTTTGGAGTCGGTTAAGAAGAGACAAAATCTGAAGCTCTTCATGACGCTCTTTTAATCTTTGGATAAAAATGTGTTTTATAAATTTTGATCAATGTTTATCGATGTGTATAAAATTTACAAAATGAACATTCAGCAATGATTAATTTAATCCTGAATGTATTTTGTGTCTGTTAATTTCATGCCTGCAAAAGAGCAACTCTAGAGCATTTTTAAAGACATATTAAGTTAATCAATATTTTGCAGGCCGTATAGCACGATCGCCATCCCCTGATCCAAAACCTTTCGGTGGAGGTTACGGAGGCGGCTATGGCGGTGGTTTCGGCGGAGGTTACGGCGGCGGAGGATACAGCGGAGGTTATGCAGGAGGTTATAATCAGGCCGGCGGTTTCGGAGGTGGAGGCTATGGACCTCCAGGTTTCCATCATCACCATGGTCCACCACGTTTTAATGATTACGGAGGATATCAAAATAATTTCCCAGGTGTCCAGATTCCTCCTGGTGGACTGTCCATTTCGAAATCTATTAGTATAAGTGCTGGTGGGGTGTCGCAATCTAGTGCTCAATCAAGTGCGGGTGGCAAGTGAACTGAAGTTGCGTTTATATTTGACTGATAGTATCTATTAATAAAACAAATTACTGTAAGTTTAATTCTGTTCTTTTATTTAATTTGATCCTTATTTAGGCCAGATGTCGTAATGGGTAGTGTGCCATACAAGGGATAGCGATTACAAACAATTAATTAAAAAAAAAAGGTTTTAAGATTTTTTATATCATTTTTTCTGTGTCGACCATGATGAACTAAGAACACATGGTGGTGATATACTAAGCATATGGAGTATCACCACATCATCTTATTTCTAGAGTATCCAAAAATGACACTGCAGTTGTTGTCATATATACTTACACCTATAACAACTAAAACTATATAAACACGCCTGGACTACGTACTTATAATAACTTGTCATGTTGCGCCATTTCAATCGCATCTATTATTAACAGAAATACAATACTTTTGAGATTAATCCAAATTTTGAAGAAACTACTATAATCAATGAAATGGTTAAAGTTTTACACGCTACAAAGTTCATTGATCTTTATGTTCGGAAGGTCAAGAGGTATTGGTGTATTTGTTTTACTAAACGAAAAAGTAGGAAAATTCTAACTTTTTATGAGCCTTCGAATATAAAGGTCATGACCTCAGTACGTAAGTACCTATACCTATATACTTTACTTAAGACATAAGGAAGAAATATTACAATAGTTCTACGAAAAACTGCCGCAGAATTAGCTTATTGTAAATATTTGAAGATAAGACAAATAATATGTGCAAATTTTAGGAACCTTCGAGATTGTATGTAGGAAAAAATATAATAATACAATACAATAAGGTTCCGTACCCTTATTTATTTTGAAACCAACACAGGATGACAAATGCACACGCGGGAACTTTACCAAATTTACCCTAAAGAACACATCCTGGTTTGAGATAAACGTCTTATTGCTCAAACAATTGTCCTGCGTGGGATCCGAGCACAAGACATCGTCCACGGCAGAAGCGTGCGCGACTATACGACACCGAAAAAGTCTAAAGACTTAACTTTTCAACAACTTACAGTTTGAATTATATTGCGGCAAACATGTATGGAGTGGAAGTATATAAGGGGTACAGTAAACTCTCTATTGGCACACATATAAAAAAGGGCATTGTTAGGATTTTACCAAATTGCTCTAGGTAGATGAGGAAACATGAAGGAAAGTTAAGGTGACAGCTGACGTTTAAGGATGCCTCACTAACCCTACATCTGGGTTGTAATTTCGAGACACTCTCAAGATGACAAATGTTTCTTTCTGAATCACACGATGGAGTTGGTATCCGCACAAAGAATCCATGGAATAACAATAATCTAACTATGTCGTAAGTAAGTGTAACAACATCTTTGTGTTACCGGCCTACAAAAAAACGATAGGAGTTATTGAAATTTATAAAATTACCAAAAAATTGACTCTTCACGTTTAGGATAAAAAACATATTCTCAGATAAAATGTGAAGAGCTCATACTCTAAGGCAAGTTATAAAGTTTTATCTAGTGCAGTAGTTGTCTTTTTAAACAAAAAAACATAAATATTAATATACAGGGATTTCAATACTTAAACCACGGAACTCTAAACGTGGGATTTTTTCTTAAATATTAGTCAAGTGGTTGAGGTACTGATTTTAATATATATAATAATCCAGTTGTCTAGATTTATTATCAATAGTACAAAATGGCTCGTTACGGTGTGTTCTGTATTCTGGCTCTCTTGGTGTTAGTCAACACATTCATCGTAGAAGCAGGTACTTATTTTATTATTGTTTTTCTTATGTGTAGTGGAGCAGTGTTAATTCTGATATGAATTCTTATTCAAAACAATTGGCTTGTATCACGCAGAACCGAGAGCTGCTGAGCTATAAAGGTTCTGGAATGGCAATACCGTACTGGACAACGCAGGGTGGGCTGACCCTTCAAACAGTGGACGAAAGAACTAATTAGGTTGGCAGGAAAACGATGAATGACTGGACCGCGTAAAGTGGAAATATTTGGAGGAATCCTATGTTCAGCTAAGACCAACGTCCAGATGTCTATTGCATACATGGTGATGATGATGATAAAGAATAAAAGTAAACATTTAAGACAGCTGTTATTATGACAAAAGTTAACTTACATTGAATACTTAAGTGCTTAGAGTTTTTAGGATGATGTGTAGTGTAGGAAATCACTTGTGGTTGTATTATTTTTAATACTTATACATATAATATATGATCATTATGAATTCAATTCATATACTCGTATGTACGTAATACGTGGCTAAAAACAAAACGAACAATTTATAAATAATAGACATAACTATAATGTATAATTTACGCAATTTGGATTAAGTACATAGATAATTCCTAGAACCTCTACGTTGATCCATTCGAAATTTCCGCATAATAGTTATGGAATTTATCTCAATAACATTATTTATTAAAATTGGTAAGAAATCACTTTTTAGATCTAAAGTGTCTCGTCAGCATTTTACGCTCACCTTTTAATGTAGAGTCGCGATCCTGCATAAAGAGGTTGAGTTTTCTCACGCTTTCCGTTTGACTCACGGACCAGAACATAAACTTATCGTCTCGAAAATTGAATATTTTTGAGGTGGGGTGTGTGCACCCCAATAGCAAGAAAAGGAAGTGATACTTAGAAACTATGTTTACAAGAATCAAATAAAAACTAATAAATATATAATACATGAAGAATAAAATTATATCATAGAGTTAAATAAGGACGATATTCTGTATCTACGTAATTAAGCGAAATTCTGTATCTACGTAAGTATGTACTAATAAAACATTTTTTTTTCTATTTAGATCCTCTACCCCAATTTGGGCGGCGCTTTGGCGGAGGTGGTGGAGGCCGCACTATATCCTACAGTTCATCCAGGAGCTTCAGCATTGGCAGAGGAGGCGGCGGTGGAGGGGCATTCTCTGGCGCAGGATCCGGGGCTTTTAGAGGGAAATGATAAGACTTGAGGACTTGAGCACAACTATTAGGGAAACTGATAATACCTAATATAATTTTATGATGACAATGATATTACGAGTATAATAAAGGACGTTTAATTTAATTTTGTTTTTCTGGATTTTTATTTTTACATAACCAATCAATCTCACCCAAAAACCCAGGTTTCAGTATCTATAGAATCTTGTGTAAAATTTTCTTAAAATTTGGTTTGGGGGTTTTCTATGTATATAATACGATAATATGTATGTTTATTTGCTGTCATTTATACTCATTAGGTTCTGATTAGTTTAGGACTCAATAGCATGATGTTGAGAGGGTTCATTATTCTAAGTCATCTATAATTCAGGGGTTGAATTACTTAGGCTGTAAAGTGTACAATAAGGATTAAGTAATAATAGTTAAGAAACAATAGTATTAATTTATTTATTATTAATAGGTACATATAAATTTATTTAATTAAACAATTTATTATACCGTATACATTTAATTGTTGCACATATTAGATGAAAACACAAACACAATGGTGATTTGTCCATTAAATCAATTACTCGACAGACAACCATACATCATAATAATTCTGTTACAAGAATTGTTTTTTCTGATCTCTAATACATTCTTAATAAATTCTGGTACTAATACTGTGTAGTATTAAGATTTGCAAATTATAGTAATTTAAAAATCTTACTTAATTGGGAGTTAACTTGAGAATAAAATTAAATAAATCACTATTTTCCTCTCGCGTTAGAAACAGCACTTGACTGACTGCTGCCTCCAGCACTAATGCTCACAGATTTTGATATGCTAATCGAACCTCCTGATGCCAAACCTCGACTGACTCCAAGCCCATTGTTGTTAGGGTACCTGTTGATAGCAACAGGACCTCCTAACCCTCTTTGTCCAATACCGACTGCAACAGGCCTTGGTCCTATTCCTCTTTGTATGCTGGGACCCACGGCGACGGCAACTGGTCTTCTTAGAGTAGGAGCAACAGCAATGAGAGGTGGACGAGGATCAACTAGTAGTAATTGAGGTGATCGTTCTTGGCGTGTTCCTGAAATTGTAGGTAATATTATGTTATATGATTTAACAGCTCATTACAATGGACATCTCACTGCTGGAACAGTTCTCATGGAGGGAACATCATTATCATATCAGTTAAAAGAAGCTTATTTGTTTGGTCCTTTTCTTATTTCTTTATCGATCAATTTTATTAACCACATGGTATAGGTAGCCTGAATGTTATTCCACACCCTAAACTATCTATATTCCAAATTTCATCAAAATCCGTTTAGTAGTTTATGCGTGAAAGAGTAACAAACATCCATCCACCTATCCGCCCTCACAAACTTTCGCATTTATAATATTAGTAGGATTTATTTGACTTCTAATAAAAAATAAAAGCACACAACTTAGTATCAAGGGGTCTAGATTGCCTCCGTAATGCCCGATTTACACATCGACAAGTACAGTAGCGAGTTAAGTAGTAAGTTGTTGATTAAGTTGATTTAAATAGATCTGCATCCTATTTTTTGTCAAGTTAAGTTGGCGAGACGCGAGAGAGGGGGCTACTTCGTACTTCTTAAAATACTACTTAACTCGCTACTGTACTTGTCGATGTGTAAATCGGGCATTAGGGACAGAGTAGGTACTGTTCTCATACAGTAGTAACAATAAGTGTTAATTAATTATAGTTAAAATATACTTAAATTATCTAACCTGCTTCGACACTAAATAAGTAAAACAAGAATAAGATGGCGACTGCCCGACAGAGAATAAGCTTCGCCATATTGAACTATCTTCAAATTATTCTCTATAACTAATGTTATTGCTCAATATTTATTTACTAAATGCAAAGATAATTCAAACGTCTATATTTATATGAGAAATAAAGTTAGGTTTTAAGAATTGTAGCGAGATATAACAATTTGTTATTTGTACAATAAATTAGCAAGATTTTTAGAGATCTTTCATGGAAGAAAACCAGGTTCAGTCGCTATACATGTTTTTGTAGGCAAGAGAGGACATTGAACGTTATCCATCACAAATATTACCACGAGCCGACGGACCCCTGCCGGAATGGGTCAAATATTGCTTCGCTTCGCGCTGTTCCGTCCATTACGGGTGAGTGTGGAATACCGCGGGTTTTGTCAGTAAACTATTTCGATCTATCAGGACACACCTTTCCACCTGTACTAAAGGTAGATGGCCTATAAAAGAAAAAAAATATCTTGCTGCAAAGGCCTCCTTTATTGATGGAGTGAAACTGAACCAACTTCTATCCAAAAAGTTTGGTAAAGCGTTTTAAGTCAAGCATTAATAAAACATGGTTGTGATCCTGATATGAACTTTCTATTTGTCAGTTTTTAGAATAACCATAGGTTAACAGGGATGGTGACATTGTGTATTCTTACTCCATAACCAACAAAAAATAAATTTACTAAGTAGATATATTAAAGTAAGTTCTATTGTTATGGTAACAATATCAAGGCCAGGTCAATACCACCATGAATATCTAAATAACACATGTTTCACGTGTGTATGTATCTTTTACCAATTAGTAAGTCAAATATTATCAATCATAACTGAGAAATGATAACAAAACTTCCCCTTTACCTAATACAATTACGTAAGCTATAATTTTAATACATTTTTGTTATACTCCATGCAGACATTGTGTGCATTTCGAATATATAAAGTAAATTGTTACATTAGTTATATTTGTGTTATACGTTTGACGCTAAATCATTCGAGGTTACTATTCTTAGAAGTTTACTCTTAACACATCCTTTTCTATCATGTATAAATGTTAGAAATTTATCGATATCGTTCAGAAGGGACTGATGTTTTGACGAGATGGCAAAACATATCGTTTTACTCCTGGCTCTGTCAGTTTACTATGTACAAACAGCTGTTATAAAGTCAGAAGGTAATTATGGCTTTTAGAAAATGTTAGGTAATTTTTTGTCTTTCGAACACTAAAAGATTATTAGGATTGTTCTTTCCTTAGGGTTACTTTAATCCGTCTAGTCAAAGTATGTTAAGAGACTAAGAAACATCATTATACCTTTTAAGTTATATGCAATTAATTTAATTAATTTAGAGTTCCCAATATTTTTGTTTATATATTAGCTATCAAATAAAAATATCTATTGTTGAAATTACCACTTATAGTCGATAATACTGCAGTTTTATTATTTAACTATTTTTTACAGATTCTCTCCTCAAGAGGGTAGAACGTTCGCCATGCTACACATGCGGTAACCAGGGCCCGCCTCCACCACCTCATCCATATTTTGGATCCCCTCCTCCTCCTCATGGTTACTTTCAGACTCAACAGTGGAGTGGCCTAGCCCGAAACGGTAACCAACATGGAGTCTTTAGTGGAGCCACTGCTGCTATTGGAGGAGAGGCCCAAGTCGGCGGTGAAGCACTTTCTTTGGCATCGACTGTAGACGAGGGTCAAACTTCAAACTATGGAGGATCAAGTGGATACGGCAGAAACTCCGGGGGTTATGGAGCCGGAATCGGATTTGGTGCAAGCTCACAACCGTCAAGTAGTTCACAATCATCTAATTACGGTGGACAATCTGGTTCCTCAGCGCAATCAGAAGCGCAGTTGAGCGGTTACAACAGAGACCAATCTTCAGGAAGATCCGAATCTCAAAGCCTAAGTGGAAGTGGTGGATATGGTGCGAAACCTAGCGCATTATCGTCCAGCAATTCACAATCATCTAACTTTAATGGAAGAGCTGATTCTTCAGCACAATCGAAGAGTCAATACGACGGTTACAACAGAGACCTATCGGCAGCAAGATCGGAATCTCAAACATTGAGTAACAACGGGTACGGTAGACAATCATCTGCAAAGGCTGACGCACAACAAATAAGCAATTTTGACGGGTAGTCAAACCAACATAACAATCAAAACTTAAATGGTGGTGGAGGACAGTATTCTGCAGGATATGGCAATAGTTCTGGAGGAAAATATAGTGGAAATTCGCAAGGTGAGAGTAAATATGCCTATCAAGAATTCCACTCATCTCAAAGTGGCAACCTTGAAGCTATCGGACATATTCATTCAAATACTGGTAGTCAGGGAAGTACTGGTGACGAAGAAGAAGGTGGATATGGTGGAAACCAAAACCAATCAAATGGAGGTCAAGGAGGCTTTAATAGTAACGAACAACAAACACAATCTAATGGATTCAGTGGTAGTGCAGGACAACAACAATCTTCTGGCTACGGAGCTGGGCAACAGCAAGAATCTGGTTTTGGTTTGTCCGGATCTGGGAATATTCAAGGTGCGTCGAATTCAGCTGGTGGATATGGTGCTTCTAATGGTT
Organism: Schrankia costaestrigalis; assembly: GCA_905475405.1. Classification (NCBI taxonomy): domain Eukaryota; kingdom Metazoa; phylum Arthropoda; class Insecta; order Lepidoptera; family Erebidae; genus Schrankia; species Schrankia costaestrigalis. The sequence goes on from FR997827.1 coordinate 3,004,054, forward strand.
TTGATGCCGCTGTAAGTGGTGCACTTCAATTGGCGAGCCAGGGTCTTCAGACAGCTACTCAAAATGCAGCGGGATGCAGTACTTGCGGAAAGAGTGGGTACGCCTTCAGTAATGCCAGGAGTCACAGTGGAAATGCTATAGCAGTGTCTGTATCAGGATAAAATTCAGTACATCGATTTTGACCCTATATTTAAATAAATGTATTTCCTGGCGAAAAATGATATTCTGTTTGTTGGTTTAAAATGTTATTCCCTGTAACTTTACTGAAGGAAATTACTAATTCATTATTATTAATTAAATTGTATAGGTATAAATTATTTTTGTACAATAGGTTTTTGTTATACGAGTATGCATAAATATTGTTATAAGCAATTAAATGTTTTAATTATTCCTAAAATTATTGTTTTATTAGTTCTTTCCAATTTTCCTTCCATTTTCATGTTAAGCTGTCCGAAGGGTACGTATTAGTCCTTTTAAATTATTAAGAGCCAAGTTATTGGTTGTGTGAATTTGTTGGAAAATAATACTAAGCTAAGAGGTAAATTGAAACGTTACTAACAATAAACTTGATTCAGAATTATAACTTCTTTTTTTTTCGAATCGGTAATAAAATATATATATATCATTTATATTTTCAATTAAACTCAACGCCATGCCAATTAATAGTATGCTCAGTAACATACATACATAAACTCACGCCTTATCCCGTCCGTTTTTTATGCTCAGTAAGTAGATATAAAAAAGTTAATTTCTGTAGAAGACGACGTTCTGGGTTTGAATCCCTCGCAAGAAATACTTTGTGTGGTGGCCAAGATGGATTAATTTTATGTGAAGTGAAAAGCATAATCTCTAGTCTTGTCTCTGTGGAGATTGTATAAAAGTCACCTAAATGGACTTCAATGAAGATAATGTCATAGCAAGGGAAGTACATTTTGACTGCCTGGCATAGTACTTAGTTCTTTATGCTGCCGTGTGGCTGTCCTGAGCTTGGATGTTCTTTATATTCTTTAATCATCCTATACCCGCGCGTCGGTCTGTGGGACCGACTACATACATTTTTGATTGGCGCGGGTATAGAGAGGTTAAATAGATTCCGTAAAAGTATGTTTTACCAATTTTATGACTGTCTCTGTGGCGTAGTGGTTTCACGATGGCATTGTAAAGATCACTAAGCAAGGTTTCAATCCCGTTCAATGCAAAACCTTTTTGTGCACTACTTGCGAAAAACTGTAATTGGTCTTATTTGTATTATACTGGGTGGCGCAAAAGTAATGGCACTATAGAAAATACTTATATTTTTTAATACTTGCTTACTGATCAAGTTGTATAATTTATTTAAATAAAATAAAATATGAGAGGTCTGTAATAGAAAACTACAGTAAGAATCACCATCCGAGCCTTAAAAATAATATTCGTTATTACTAAAATTATATGTATTCAAATAGGTAACGCAACTGAAAAACCCCAAAAAGAGGCAGGTTATCCATTCGTTTATTTTTTCAATCACAAAATACTTATTGTTTGTTTTGATCAAATATTTCTGTCAATTCTTGATCAATTTAATAGAGAGAACAAGTATTTATTTTAAGAAATTCCATAAAACTGTGAAGGCATGATTATGCTTGAACAAGTTTGCGGTTTTAAACTCTAGGTAAGACCTAATCTTAGCATTCCATGGATTCTCCAAGGGGGTACCGGGTCCATCGCGTGATAGAAGACGGAGCAGTGTCTAGGACTTACGACGCAGAGGTAGGTTTAAGAAAGCCCCCTTACAACGCGTTAGCGGTCGCCTTCGCTGTCTGATAAGTTCCCTCCTCTACCTATCCGAATTTGGTAGGAACCTAACAATCCCGTTTCGGACATTCGTGATAGTAGAGAGCTTATTGAAGTTCTCGACATTCCTAGTTCTTTTAAAAGACTATAGAGGGATTTAGCTGGTGTACCTCTCGAACCTTTTTCCACGGCATATTTAGTTACCCTTTAGCCATGTCTGGTTATCTCATTTGTCAAGTCAAAGTACATATTTGTTTGCCTTATTTGCGTGGTCTTTAGGGATTTTAGTTTCCCATGGAACTGTGAGCTCAATAAGTACTACACGCTTTTTCAAATTTGAGTAGAGGAATACTTTTGTCTGGTCTCGACGGCGACACGCAGATATCCTCCGGGATTTTGTAGTGTGTTTTATACGTGTCAACCAGTAGTGTCCAGTCGTCTGCCAAACTCAGGATTGAAAAAGGCTTGTAGGTGGTCTTTCTAGTAGTGCCTTTCTTAACAAATCGGATGTTTTGTCTTTTATTTGTAGTTAGTCCTTTCCCAGCTCTAGCAATCGATAGACTCAATGCCTCACGTATAATCCCTAATAGTTACTCTATCGTGACGTCGCGAATGCTAGAATGAATTTTGTATTATATACTTGCCATTAGACTTAAACCGATATCCCCACCTTTCTTCATCTATTGTTATGATATCGATTAGTATATTTATTACTGTGTTAAATACTATAGGGGATAAACGGCAACCGTGGAACAGGCCCACGTTGTAGTTAAGATATTTACTTACTTACCTCGAAAGGGTTATCAGAGCTAAAACCAGGCAAAGCATAGGCATTTAAGATCTATAAAAATACATAAAATAAGTATGAGCATTAATGTTTGGCTTATCGAAACCACACGTGAATATACAAGGGATTTATTAAGTAAGTAAATTTACTTAAACTTAGGACGTCTACACACTGTTCAGCAAAATAACATGATTATTTCTTGTTAGTCCTTAAGAAAATATTACAACAATAGAACTAAGAATTGAATAAGCATGTGAATATAAAGTAAGAAATTAAAATGTGTACCTTCTGCTCTCATGACAGTAATAATCGTCGTCGACGGAAGATTTAAATATTGTAATACTTATCGATAAAATGTCACATCGTGACATGTACTATAAGAGAGAGGTAAGTAAGGTTACTTGGTCTGCTATTGCTACACTGGCACTGAGATAGGTAGGTTACTATATAGTTTCTTTTAAACTTTCCATCACTATATTGATAGTGATGGAAATGATAGAGCTACTGTCACGACGATCAAACATTATATTTACTATATCACAATTAGTCAGATGTTATTATTAACATAGCTCGCCCTGATTAACATTTTATCATAATTAAACATACTTTACAAAACATATATTGTGTGTAATAGTCCTAACTAAAACAAACATAAACAAACTAGGTATCGGGAACCACTATGTATAACAATTTTCACACAAATCGTCTATGTCATAACATCTAATTAACATTTAGTTGTCAGAAATCGATTTTCACGATATATTTTCCTAGAATATGTATTAAATCTGTATATAAAATGATTTGACAAACTTAATTGTCATTTAAAGTTGTAAAATGTGGAGGACAGGCGTTTTGTTGGCGGCCATATTATTTTTAATAGAATTCACATCAGCTGATGTAAAACGTAAGTTTTTAGTGACGATTTACGATAATGTCTTCATTAGGAAGTTTGTTATTTATAGAACTTGATTGGAAATGCTTTATGTTCTTGGCTAATAAGGTGTTTCAACTCTATTAGCGTAAAATTGTGAGGTGAAAGAAAATATATACCTACCGATTGTTTATTTGCTTTTTTATTTAGAATTCTTACACTTTAAGTATTATAAATACTTACATGGGAGAGGAACGTGGAATGTTAAGTGATGTTTATGTTATATGAGCTGACTGACGATTAATGTAACCTGTGGGGAAATGTCGAGCTAAATACGAATAAAAAGCATACCGTGTTAATCTCTCGTTTATGTTTAACATTTCATCATCATAACAGCCCATTAATGTCCCACTGCAGGGACGGGCCTCCTCCCGTGACGGAGGGATACTTGGCGTACTAATACCACGCTGGCCAGACGGTTTGGTATAGGGTTTAATTTCAAGTTTTCTTTCTTTTTATTTCATAACGATAATATTCACGAATAGTTCCTTAGGCGGTTTTACGACACCCATAGGATGAGATGGGGTGGTGACATATTGTATTCTTACTCCGCTACCACACGGATAGTTTTATATTTATAAACATAAATATTAAAATTTATATAATAAATATATCTGAACAGGCTCAAGAAGGTTACAACGAGATAGCGCTCGTTGTCGGCCATGTTCCCTACTTTGTTAAATTGATGTTTGTAAAAGTCCAGACGACACAGGGCATGATCTTTAGTACGGGAGTTAGAATTTTAACCCTTTCACAGTACCTCCAGCAGACACAATAGTAAAACAATCTACGTGTACCGTATATGGTACACTGCACTGGGAACGTGTTTAATATTTATTTTTCTCAATCAACATTCCTTGTTGCAGAAGCTGATGGTAACCAAATCCAGAGGCTAAAGCGCTCTCCATACTACTCTGTCTATAACTGTCCACCGCCGCCTCCGCCTCCGCCTTACGGTCCACCGCCACCGCCTCCGCCGTACGGTCCGCCACCTCCTCCTTATTGGCCACCACCTCCCCCTCCGCCACCGCCTCCACCTCCGCCGCCGCCACCTCCTCCTCCACCACCGCCGGTGTATTCTGAACCCTTAACGTCTTGCAGTACTTGTGGTGAGATAGTGAGTGCCAGTGCCACAGCTGTTAGTAACGCTCACTCGAGCACTGGTGAAGCTGTCGCTATTGCTGTGTCTAAAGGGAAATAAATACATAATAATTTAATGATTGTTTTATTTAACAATACTACTGTGACTATAATTATCTACCATACTAGCCACCTCCCGCTCCGCAGCCGGTATATTCTGAACCCATAACGTCTTGCAGTAATTGTGGTAAGACAGTGAGTACTAGCGCCACAGCTGTAACGCTCACTCGAGCACTTGTGAAGTTGTCGCTATTGGTGTCTCTAAAGGGAATTAAATACATTTTTTTCATTCATAACAGCCCATTAATGTCCCACTGCAGGGACGGGCCTCCTTCCATGACGGAGAGATAACACCACGCTGGCCAGACGGATTGGTATGGGGTTTAATTTAAGTTTTCCTTCTTTTCATATCGTAAAGATAATATTTACAGATAGTCCCTTAGTCGGTTTTCACGACACCCATGGGATGAGATGGGGTGGTGACCCGTGGTGGTGACATATTGTACATTTGATTGACAAATACATTTAATGATAAGCTAATAATAGTTTTATTTAATAACTAGCTGTGCCCGCGACTTCGTTCGCGTGGTGGATGTTACTTACTTCGCAATTCAATTTTATACTAAAATATCGTTTTTTAAAACTTCATCATAACAGCCCATTAATGCTGCATCACTGCAAGGACGGGCCTCCTCTCGTGACGGAGGGATACTTGGCCTACTAATACCACGCTGGCCAGTCGGATTGGTAGTGTCCGTATACCCAGCAGGACCCTACGTCTGATTCGATTGAAAACCTAAATTCCACGTAGGTAATAATTTGTACCTTCCGACTAGTGTAAGGAAATAATTTGTACCTCAACAGTTACACAGAAAATTAGAGTATATTTCCAGCAGGACCCTCCGTGGTTTGAAAGTATTTTGACCAGTGGAGTATGTCACTGGGTAGCGGCAAATTTGTACCTTTAGAAAATATAAGCTATGTTTAAAAAAAGTTATTAGTTTAGAAGAAATGTAACCATAAAAAATTTATTCAGCCAGCAGGACCCTTTTTTATTCTGGGTATTTCAGTCAAGACAAAGAAACTTTCTAGTAGTATTGAATTTGTACCTTTCAAAAAATTTATCACCTAATCCAAATAATGAGTAGAAGTAAGCAAATGAGTCGAAAGAAAGTATTGTAAAACCATAACATTATTTCGATACCCCAAGTATCGAAGTAATGTTATGGACTTTATTTATTATTGTTTTATGACTTACTTACAAACAAAGACAAATAAACGCAGACATCACACGCACACACACATGCATATAACACACACGCACACAAAGCATACAAGACACACTAGTGCGCTGGTAGATTACGTAGAACTTTGTATTATGTCTAGCTTACAAACACTGATACACACAACACACCCAACACACATGCGCACACACACACAATGCATACTTTCTTTTTTACTTTTACAATACTTTCTTTCGACTTATTTGCTTAATTTGTACCTTCCGACTAGTGTAAAGAAATAATTTGTACCTTTACAGTTACACAGAAAATTAGAGTATATTTCCAGCAGGACCCTCCGTGGTTTGAAGGTATTTTGACCTGTGGAGTATGTCATTGGGTAGCGGCTAATTTGTACCTTTAGAAAATTTAAGCTATGTTTAAAAAAAGTTATTAGTTTAGAAGAAATATAACCATAAAAATTTTATTCAGCCAGCAGGACCCTTTTTTATTCTGGGTCTTTCAGTCTAGACAAAGATAGTTTTTAGTAGTATTGAATTTGTACCTTTCAAAAAAGTTTTCACCTAATCCAAATAATGAGTAGAAGACTCATTATTTGGATTAGGTGAAAACTTTTTTAAAAGGTACAAATTCAATACTACTAAAAACTATCTTTGTCTAGACTGAAAGACCCAGAATAAAAAAGGGTCCTGCTGGCTGAATAAAATTTTTATGGTTATATTTCTTCTAAACTAATAACTTTTTTTAAACATAGCTTAAATTTTCTAAAGGTACAAATTAGCCGCTACCCAATGACATACTCCACAGGTCAAAATACCTTCAAACCACGGAGGGTCCTGCTGGAAATATACTCTAATTTTCTGTGTAACTGTAAAGGTACAAATTATTTCTTTACACTAGTCGGAAGGTACAAATTATTACCTACGTGGAATTTAGGTTTTCAATCGAATCAGACGTAGGGTCCTGCTGGGTATACGGACATGGATTGGTAGGTATAGGGTTTGATTTCAAGTTTTCCTTCATTTTTATTTCGTAAAGATAATATATTCACGATAAACCCTTAGTCGGTTTTACGCCACCCATGGGATGAGATGGGGAGGTGACATATTGTATTCTTACATCGTCACCACACGGATAATCGCTAATTTATTGTGAATGAATACATTTGCACGCCACGTTATGGTGCGACAGAATTACCTGCCTTGGTGGCGCGGCGGTCGCATTACCTGGCTGGCGTGCATAAGGTCGCGGGTTCGATTCCCATGGAGGACATTGTGATCCACAAACTATTGTCCTTAGTCTGGATGTTCTTTGTGTCCGTTCAATTGATCTTTTAAAAGGCCCCCGCTAGTGTGGGATTTGTCTAAATTTATTGTAGGTAACTAACACCTTTTTACCATATTATTCAACCAAAAAATATTTGATTAAAGAACAATGGGCAAAACGTCCCCACCCTTGTAACACTTTCAGCTATACATCAAATGAAAGCCCTTAAAAAGTGAAGCATTTTATTGTATGACAGCAAATCTGTCAGTCATGGGAGAACAGAGTTATTGAGGAGAAGAAAATAAAAATAATGAACGATAATATTACATACTTAATGCTAATGTTTCCTATGTAAGCACGATAGAGTCAAAGGCTATCTTACTAGTAGAGGGACCATACATGTAGAACATCCTACATCATCCAGAAAACCATGCATTTCGCTTTTCAAATAAAAAACATACAGCTTTCATAAATATAGAAACTCGTATATCATATCAGCCAATTGATGTCCACTGCTGAACATAGGCCTCCTCCAAACATTGCCATCCTCATCCATCGGTTTCCTGCCGTCCTAACTAGGTCGTGGGACCACCGTGTGAGGGGTCTCTCCACCCTGCGCTTTCTGATAGGCGGTCGCCATTCCAGAACCTTTCAACCCCAACGGCTGTCGGTTCTCCGCGCTATGTCCCCTGCCCACCGCCACTTTAACCGGTAAATTCTGAGCGCTATGTTCGTATGCACAGTTTGGTATATTAGAAAGATAACTGGACCTGACGCAGCTACTACTTCCAATGCAACAATAACGAGCTAATGCTAATCATTAATGAAAACCACGCACCTATTTATTATTTATTGCATGAAACTGATGCATTCATACTACCACCCCGACACCGACTCCGGTCATATCCCCACAAAGGTGATCACTGATTGGAAGAGGCTCGAGGAGAGACTCGCGTCTGTCGAATCCGCCCAACTAGATAGTAGTCCCTACAGTTCGGATACTGTAGTGGACACTGAGGCGGCGATCGGTGCCCTGACAGGTCGTGTCATTAATTAACAATTGCTCTTAGACAGTGGCTATGCTGGAAGACCTCCGCATGCAATTATCTGGAGAACTGCGTGATCTGTTGAGCCGCAAGATCCCTGCCACACGTGCCTACGACAGGGCCCTTAGCGAGTCCAATAGGGTTAGAATTAGACAGCTTCAATGGCCTGTTAAAGTACGCATAAATGAGTTTCGTCAGTCACGATGGTATGCGCAATTGAGTGAGATCGAACCTTTTTATCTCGCTTTCTAGCAGGTATCCCGTTCATTAAAGAAGGACGTGTACTCTACTATGCCTCCTTTGGTAGGCCTGATAGGAGGAGTATTTACTTTTATGCCGACTTTCCCGTTTTGTCGACTTTACCGAAAATATTATACATCGATTACCCGAATTTATAAATTTTATTAAACTTAGTCCTTTTATGCCGACTTTTTAATTATTTCAAAAAAAGTTACCGTTTTGCCAACTTTTAAAAATTATGGTATTATTGTTTTGATTTGCCGATTTTTATACAGTCACGTACGTAACGCAATATTAATCTACATTTAATAGACATATGAAAAATTAAATAATGACAAAACTGTTAAAATTATTACAAATAATTAAATGGAACACGTCCTCAGTGACCACGCTGCTTGAAATAAAATGGCATCCTTGCCAATTTCTTGAAAAAATATAGATAAGTACAAATTATGTAACAGGCCCCATAAAATCAGTATCCTATCAGTAGGCCTCATTAAATCACTAGCCTATCGCAGTCAACTGCTCGACATACGCCTTTTCCAATACGCGCCACAGAAGATGGTACACACAGAAAAAACTACTACACCACGTTAGCCAAGTCGCGGTCTCCACTCTAGGACACGTTTACTCCAACGGCCATTGGTCCTTCGACAGATATGATCAGCCCGTTGCGACTTCAGCTTGTTAATACTCTACGAGCTACATCGGAAACTTAGGTTCTTTGACGGATAACCTCGTTCCGAATTTTATCGATCAAGGAGATGCCGAGCATACCCCGTTTCATAGCTCGCTGCGCGACTTTAGGCTTGTGGACTAGTCCAACTGTGAGTGTCCACGTCTCGGCACCGTGTGTCATTCAGTAATGACACACGGTGCCGAGTCCTACCAGTGTAGGACGCCTTAGTAGACTGGACTTTGGTCTTCGTTTAGTTCAGAATCATGCCAAGTCCGACCCGTCGAGCATTCAGGCCATGCAGCATCCCGTCAAGCTGTTCTAGTGACTCTGCCACGATGAAGATGTCGTCAGCCAATCGAAGGTGTGAGATGTACCCGCCATTCCAATGTTGATGTCCAGACCAGTCCGACGACTTAAAGATCTTAACACCTCGATTTACCGCAAGCAATGCGACATCGCGGCATAAACGTCGCGAATTAATGTTCGTTTCTAACGTATTACATTCAAGTCATTTTTTTTTCGTAAGAGATGATCTCAGTTTTTGTTATTTTAAATAAAATCTATACAAATGTAACACTTTTTTGTTTCAATCAATATTTACTGGACAATATAGCACACGACTGTACAAATAGTCGGCATTGCGGTTCTTATAATGAAGATATTTAACTTGTAGGCATTATAACCCTAATAATGGATTAATTATAAAAGACGGCATTAAGGGAAAGCCGGTATAAAAGGACTAAAATCAATGAAGTTTGAAAATTCGGCATAAGGGTAATCAATGTACCATATTTTTCGTAAAGTTGACAAAACGGGAAAGTCGGCACAAAAGTAAATACTCGATAGGAGGCTAGCGTTCGAGTATGATGACAACGCCGAATGCCTGGCCAAGAGCCTCGAGGCCCAATACGCAGTTCTCCTCAGGGTAACAATCACGATATAATATCAATCACATACACCAATTTCAAATATTTGTCAACAGCGAAGTAAAACGGTGAACTTCTCTCCAGGAGTCACCGCTCAAGGCAGACAACGACGATATACCGTTAGTCACACCTACCGAGTGGAACCGTTAAATAAACTTCTCGCCCCTAAAAAGGCACCAGGCTCAGAAAGAATAACAAAAATAGTCATTAATTTATTCCCCGAACGTCTTTTGGTCCTTGACATGCATCTTCAATGTCGCAATATCAAATTGTGTCTTCCCACAACAGTGGAAAGACGCCGTGGTTATCGGAATACCGAAACCCGACCTGTTAGTATAAATTCTGTCGTTTACTATTTCTGCAATGGTTGCTGAATAAAGAACATGTCCTAATGGTTCTCTAAATGCTTATATTAGCAAAGCTAGCTATCCGAAAGTCAGGAAAATGCTGGAGATGATTTTCTGGATGATGTAGAATGAGCTAGATGTATAGTCCGTCTACTAGTAAGATAGCCTATGTTTAGTTTAGCAAAGCTAGCTATCCGAAAGTCAGGAAAATTCTGTGGATGATTTTCTGGATGATTTAGGATGAGCTAGATGTATAGTTCGTCTACTAGTAAGATAGCCTATGTTTAGTTTAGCAAAGCTAGCTATTCGAAAGTCAGGAAAATGCTGTGGATGATTTTCTGGATGATGTAGGATGAGCTAGATGTATAGACCGTTTACTAGTAAGATAGCCTGTGACTTTATCGTGCTTATATAGTAAATATTAACATAAAGTATGAAATATTATCGTTTATTATTTTTATTCTCTTATCCTCAATAACTCTGTTCTCCCATGACTGACAGATTAGTTTCATACAGTAAAATGCTTCACTTTTCAAGGGCTTTCATTTGATGTACAGGTGTAAGTGTTACAAGGGTGGGGACGGCTTCCATACAAAAATGCCCATTCTTCTTTAGACTGGACTATATTATTATCTACTTATAGATAAACTGCGTGCAGTATTTTTGAATTACTATTAAGTAATAAATAAACACAAACACATGTAACAATAATTTAATGTTTTGTGATTGTATTTCTGTATATTATTGTCAGTTTTCTATTTTTTCTTCAATTACTTCTACAATATTTGTCAACAAATAGCAATAATGTGTAAAATGATTTTATAAAGAAAAAAACTTGTTACTTATTATGTTGTCTGTTATATACCTATATATTATTTATTAAATAATTACATAAGTGTGTTATAATTGCAGTTATATTAAGATTGTGAGAAAAGGAATGTTATTTAAAATATTTTTTTTTTAAATTGACATTTGTACGCCAGTATTGGCATATTATTTTTGTAACATGTTTTGTACCTGTAATTAATAAATAAATATTATTTGTATTTATTTACATTTAAAAATACAGCACGCAGTTTAACTCTTGATGTACTCCAGTCTAAGTTCGAAAGATGGCGCTGTTTAATGTTAATTAATTAAATTCAAATATCTTTTAATAGAAGGAACCGATTGCAATGAAACAAAAACTAAATGTAACTTCAAGTTACGCTTAATCGTTGTGTATAAAAATAATCTACGAAATTTAAATTCATTCAACATTGAACCACAACCATTTTTCATGACCCCTGATTTGTATTGGACTGTTATAATAAAGATAAGATATCTCAAGTAATATCTCGAGTATTACTTATCCGATTTTGATGAAACATACCTCAGTTTAAGCCTAATAAAAAAGGTTACAATACAATGTATTCGTCTTAAGATTATATTAATTTGTTCTAAAGATGTGCGGTAACAAACAGACAGACAGGATATTAATTCTAAAATGTGTGGTTTCGTGCATTTTTACTTTTTTCTAGATTTTATAGATAATTTTTATCTAAATTTTCGAAAAGAACAGACATTTCGACCTCTACAGTTTTATTATAGTATAGATAGATATAGATAGATTACTACTGGTACCGCCATCTCGTGAACAAAAGAAACGAAATTTAGATTCATTTCAACATTGAACCAAAACCATTTTTCTTGACTCCTAATTTGTATTGGACTGTTCTAATAAAGAGATCAAGCGATATCTCGAGTAATAATTATCCGATTTTGATGAAACATACCTTAGTTTAAGCCCAATAAAAAAGGCTACAATACAATGTACTGGTCTTATGATTATATTAATTCGTTTCAAAGATGTGCGGTAACAAACAGACAGACAGACAGACATGAATTCTAAAAATTGTGGTTTCGTGCTTTTTGACTTTTTTCTAGATTTTATAGATAATTTTTATCTAAATTCTCGAAAAGAACAGACATTTCGACCTCTACAGTTTTATTATAGTATAGATACTACTGTGACTATAACTGTTCACTATACTGGCCACCGCTTCCACAGTACGGTGCCCCCCACCCCTTACTGCATTGAATTTTTTTGACGTTCTTTTTGACGACTCTACTCGATTATAGATTTGATTTCAAAATGTAAAGAGTAACATTTCTACGCAAAATAAACAAAATAAGGCACTGGAACAAAGTGATTTTATAGATGAAACGTTAAATGCAAATATAAAACCGAGTTAAAGTCTTGGATCGATGATAGTGCATGCTCTACCACTAAAGTACTCATTGAAAAAAGTAGCCGATTAAATATCTGTACAACCTTAATTTAATACTAACACTACCTTAACCTCATCCAAGTAAGTCGATTTATAGCTTGTTATTTTGTTATCTAAATCGATAAATCACCCAATCGATTTTAGACACTCAATTCCTAGATTACAACTTTCAAAATTACCTATTAGAGTGGTTTAAGTATAGTTACCCTGATAGTCGGCCAAACTTCCCCTTTTTGGAGGAGCCCTATTCCTACAGTCAATGTCGTTTTATGACGACACATACAAGTTTTTAACACAAAAGAGAAGAGTAACTTAGACTAGTGTTTTTATGCTAAAAAAATTACTTTCAAACGGTAAGTACAAAGTAAAGGTTACTTAGGTTTGATGCTCTCAAGTTTAAAGGTTTCCTTAAAAAATAAACATAAGGATAAAAAGAAACTGTGTCACAGAGTTGACATTTTCTTAGCATAAGTATTAGTCGTACTGAAAGCGAGTTGTAGCCGAACCTATCAATAATACAAGACTATAATAGGTCTTTACCTATGAAATTGCCGTTTTGAATGAAGATTTTATCAGAAGTTTGATTTTTCATACTTTTTTTTTGTCTTTTTGGATTTTTTAATAATTATTATACTTAATAGAATGAAATTTAGTATAGGTAATGGCGCACATTTAAGTTAACTGTTGTGTTCAAAAACAGAAAAAAAAGTATCAGGGAAGAAGTTACAATTAAATAATTGAGAAAATCCGCTGTTTTAAATTGGACCCATGTTTACAGGCTTATCATTAATCCAAATAATAATAATTTTCATTTATTATCTTCTGTTAGATGTTAGTTATATCTTATATTTCTTAAACAATAAAAATAATTTATTTAAAGAATGTAGAGGCTAAAGACTTAACAGAAATAAAACGGCAATTTTATAGGTAAAGACCTATTAAAAAATTTTTTTGAACGAATAATTCTTAACTTAAATACGCTAACGCTAAACGCGAACGGTTGGACAGTGGACACACCTCAACTTTGAACTTAATACATCAACAGCTGTTCGACACTCGCTCCTGTCAGACCGGTATGGCAACATGGTAACAAAATTAACAATTACTATCCTTATACATAAAACAACATTACATTTCACCTACGCATAAAGGCTAAAGTTTATTGACGGTATCTACCGTTGTCATAACTTCCTGCTTTTTGTCTTGCTTGAGTCATCACCTTGCCACAAAGCAAGTACAGGCACAGAAGATAATGTACGTAAGTTTTATTCGTACACATTATACAACGCTCCGCTCCGTGTAGTGACGGAGTAAGAATACAGTATGTCACCACCCATAGAAATCTAAACAGATATCTGTGTCACCACCCCATCTCATCCCATAGGTGTCGTAAAAACCGACTAAGAGACTATCCGTGAATATTATCTTTACGAAATAAAAAGAAGGAAAACTTGAAATTAAACCATCGTGGTATTAGTAGGCCAAGTATCTCTCTGTCACTGGAGGAGGCCCGTTCCTGCAGTGGGACATTAATGGGGTGTTATGATAAATCCCTCATCATGGTGTGCCTTGGCTAATTCAACATTAATCAAAGACATAGATAAAATTTACTTCTGCATTTTTATTGTAACTGTATGACTGGATTGTGACCATGTTAATGAATAAAAAAGTTCACACAATAGTGACATTTGTTATAAAAGGCGTCTTAAATAAAATATCACACGGCCATAAAATTAAAATTCATTAAAATATGAATATGAATATTGACCTGGAAATCTAAAAATAAAATTAAGTATCTTGATTAAAGAAAGTTAAAAGGGTTAATAAATAATAACAATGGCAAAAAAATTTAAAAAGTTTTTTTTTTTAAATAAATGCAAAAACGCAAAATCTTCTGTACTTAATCGTTTTTTGCAAGAAAAAGCAACAGACAAATTTTAGATTTGCAATTTTATTCACTTAATTATTTAATTATATCCTTTAGTCCTCGACGGGAATCGCCTACATCCACACATATGGTTTCTTTGTTTTCCTAATTCCAATAATTTATAACTCTAAATAGAGACCGGACATAATTTAATGTATATCAATATCTATAATTTATTTAAATAACTTCATACGCGCAGACGACGCCGCAGGCGGTCATTATACCTATATCGGCAATGTAGTTTTAACTAAAAGTCATTAGCGCTTTTAAATATTTTATACTATGTACCGTTACATTAAAATTTTATATCTTACCAATACTTAAAACATGACATGTCGCATGGTATTCTTCTCTGTCATTTCGTTATGTAAGGTTATTAGCTGTAAGGCAATGGGTTCAAACTTATAAAATAAATTGCCGTCCTTTTATACCAGGGGAAGTTGTAACAGGTAACCGAGGTTCTACTGACCATAAATAGTTAATCTTTTAAGCTTGGTGTTTGGTGGTGAAGTCTGCTAATGGCCGCCTGGACAATGAAAAACCTATAAAAACAGAAAACTCCCCAAATAGTTTTTACTTGCATATCGTCAGGAAATTAGTCACAAAAACAGTCTAAACATTACTACATTAATTGTAATTTAATATAAGGTCACAAAATCTTAATATTTAAACAATATTTCTATAAAATGACTGGATTTTATAAACAATATTTCTAGAAGATACTTAATTATTGGATTTCCCAAAATTTACTTACGTTGTGGGGTGCGTCAATGACAACCAGCGTTGTACCTTGAGCGGCCATATTATAAGGTATTCTGTCAGTTAGTCATCTGTTCGAAACACTCGATCAAGTTCATAAAGCAAGGTCGAGGTCTCGTTCTCATTTGGATTGACGAAATCGATGTCTCATCAATTAGGTAAGGTATTTGAGTATGCGTAAAAACAGCCATTTATCTTAAAACAATAAATAATAATGTACCATTCGTTTATGAAAATTCGAGTTGATCGCTTATACATTTTTTTTCTCTTGAACTTGTGACAATAACTTTATATATTTATCACCGTGCCCCTGCTTAGCACGGGTGCAATAAATAAATAAGTAATCCTCACACATAGCCACCTAGTCTTAAACTAAGCAAAACTTGTGCTATGGGTACTACACAAAGTATACTTAAATAGTTTTTTTTGTAAATACATACATATTATACATAGAAAACACCCAGACCAATGCAAACAATCATGTTCATGCACACAAAGATTTGCATTGAGCGGGAATCGAACCCAAGACCTCTGAGTAGCAGTCATGTTAAATAACCACTACGCCACAGAGGTCGTCGTTTTACAATAAAAAAACTTTTTAAGCTATATCTTCACTAGACATTAATATATTCTGTAGACATTGGATTCCACAGGAAAGTGTACATTATTTTGATATATCTTGTAGGGTTCAGCCTTCGTTTGCAATGTAAGCGGAAAAAAATTGATAATTAACGACATCACATTAGAAACCTCAAATTAACAGTATATCTCCACTATTGACCTATCTCTTGAATCACTCTATCTATTAACAAAAACCGCATCAAAATCCTTTGCATAGTTTTAAAGATTTACGCTTACAAAGAGACATAGGGACAGAGAAAGCGACTTTATTTTTTATACTATGTATAGATATAGATATACTCGTATGTATTTCAATACATTGACCGGTTTAAGATAAGGCATTAGTAGGATAAGACAAGGACTAGAAAAAGTAGAGTAGGCAGACCCCTCAAAACGGACTTTAATCGGGTAGTCACGTCGTTGGTTCTTCTCCGAATCTCCTCATATCTGATTGAATTAGTAAATAAAAGCTGGTTGTTTTTGATAAAAAATATTATGAAAATACATACAGGTTGGCCATGTTTGGAGGACGCCTATGTCCAACAGTGGAGGTTCAAAGACTGATGTTATGATGATGACGATCATTGAAAATAGTGGTACCGTTGCTAGTAACTCCTATATAAATACTAACCCCCTTACTCATAAACGCCTCTTAAATTTTAGTTAATTGATTAGCTTAAATTGTTACGGTTTTGTTTGGTATAAGGTTGGTCTTCCTAATAAAAATCTTGCTAAACAGTGATTAATTTCAGGAGGCGTTTATGAGTAAGGGGGTAAATTACTACCTTATCCTATAAATACTCGTTTTAAAATATATATTTGCAAAAACTTTCTAATGATTTATGAAGACAATATCTTGCGAAGGTATCTCAATTTAAATTAGCGACGCCCATAACATGGCGGACATTACCTACGTACCTACTGTTACATTTAAATATAAACGTTTATATATTTATTTTATAATTAAAGAATGTATATAAATTTGTCAATATTATGCATTTCTTTAATTTGTATATGGCTGATTGCGAACCTAACAGTAAAAATGTAGGATGCTATTTTTGATTTAAGTAGCTTTTTTATTAAACATTTTTGACTCAGGAGGTAACTGAACGCCTATTGATACTTTTTCATATGAGGATGTGCGTGAGGTCTTCATGATGACCATAACAGCTATCATAAACATAATTTTTCTAGCCTATTGTGAGGAAACTGATTCTAATAGTTTTAATTATCCTTGTGGTGACGGAGTAAGAATACAATATGTCACCACCCCATCTCATCCCATGGGTGTCGTAAAAACCGACTAAAGGGCTATCCGTGAATATAATTTTTACGAAATAAAAAGTATCAATATATCAATCCGTTTGGCCAGCGTGGTATTAGTAGGCCAAGTATCCCTCCGTCACGGGAGGAGGCCGGTCCCTGCAGTGGGACATTAGTGGGCTGTTATGATGATTCTAATAGTAGGGTTCCATTCGGTCACTAGAAGAATCTACCGTACTTGTGTAGGACGATAAAGGGCTGTAAAGTCCTTCTGTCTTTAATAATAATAAACTAAAATTTATTATCAATAGATGACTGTTTTTAAAAATTCAATTTAAATAATTAAAATGACTTTTAAAGCAATATAACATTAGATGGGTGTGAGCCTAGTTGCAAAACTTCTGATTAATATGGAATAATACCGGAAAAAATCAGGAAAAATTTCATAAAATCGGATTTATTCAAAATTTATTTAATAAATATTTTTATGTTTTATTTGCTGAAAAATAGTATTTTGCATCGATCGTCGATCACCGACGCGCCGGCGCCGCTACAACTTTGTGCGCCGGCCGCAGCCTCACGTGCGCAACCCGTCTGCACGACTCATGTCACGACGTGAGTGGTTCACGTTGTGACATGACTCTCGAGTTGTTCGGCAGCGGTGCCTGGTGCGGTAAGAGAGAGAGGACATGCTTTGCGGAGGAGCTTTCCCCCCGCGAGTGAGTGAAAGATTCGATCGAATTTTTCGTCAAATATATCGCCCGAATATTAAACTAATCTAAAATAATAATATAAAACTATCGGTACCAGACAAAATGAATAAATAGTTTATTTACAATTATTTATACTTACCTATAAATTATAATTATACACATAATAAATAAAAACATAATAATATAAATTTTATAGCACATAAATAATATAATAAACATAATAAAATAAATAAATCACGTGACAGTGCGATCCGTTGAAAAAATCCCAAAGTTCCGGTATATTTCGGTATTATTCCGATTTAATCAACTTGAATTATTCGGATTTTTTCCCGCTAGCATCTATAGGTGTGACACAAGGCAATATATTTTTATTATCATGCCTATCCGATAGATAGCCTAGTAATTCTAGTTTTATTTATAATGACACCTAGCTTTTAAGAGGTTATTCCTTAATACCTGACCTCTTCAAGTTAAGGAAAACAGTAAAGTATATAAAATATTTTATGGTATTTCTAGAATAGTCCAATAACTGTCAATAAGAGAGCAGATATGTATAAAAATATTACTTTCAGATGATCAATAATATTATTTAAATTATAATATTCTGTTATACTTATTTTATTAAAAAATTAAGGGTCTGACTGAAAACCAGCGCTGCTAGAGCTGAGCTAGAGTCTTTGACTGGCCCGTTTTACTTACCCTTAATTTTTTACCCATAACCATTTCTTTTTTTTTACCTGTAGCCTTGACATTTCTTTTCATCACTGGAAGAGCCCCGCTAAAATATGGTCAAAGATGGGTTGTAATGACCTATCGATCTCAAATATCCAAAAAGGTGAGATGTTTTTTTTTGTATTTCTTTGGCTAGTGTTGTCAACAGTAGCGTGAGTGCCGATCGTAGATTTGAATGTGCTATTAACTTCTGTAAGTGGTTTGTGGCACGAAACCATCATCATGATATAAATAAATTATATTCTGGATTAAATCTTTTCAAGAGACATGAATATTTTTGATATTCTTCAAAATAAACAGATAAAGAATTTAAATGCCTGGGGCGTCTTCTTATCCTGTACCAGAGAGACATTGCTTTTAATTTTTTTTTAAATAATGTTTTCATAAAGTGTATTAATAAATCATGATCTGCCATATTAACCTTGTTAACAGCATTTTTAAAAAGCCGTTCATCAAAACAGCCAGTTTACATGTTTTAAATGATTAAATTATACCGTACTGTTTTGCTACGACTCTAAATACAGCAATTTATAATAAAATGTTGCTAAAACTCGTTAGATATCGAACGCGGTTATCTATTTTAATACAACTAATTTTTACTATTAAGTATGCATAAATTATCGCCTTACCAATATTAGAGTGGAATGGTAGAGTCATGAGGTCTTTACGAGACGGAACGACGACTTGATAAAGATGGTGGGAGGTCGATGGATTGTATTTATGTAGGGAGTCAAAATATATTCACGGGCGTCAGGATCATATGAAGGAGAAATATGCTCGCCTTCTAGTTGATATTTTTTTTAATGACAACTCTTGCACTAGGGATCATGCCAGTGGCGTAGCGTGTCTTATCGGGGCCCCGTATAAAAAAATTGTTCTTGTCCCATCGAAGTTCTTGAGTATTTTTTTATCAGCTTTAATTTTGAAAAACTTCTTTCAGCTGCACACTTTGAGGGCCCCCGTGGCCCGGGGGCCCCGTATACCTAATTGATACGGCAGATACGGCGGTACCTACGCCTCTGGATTATGCCATGTGTCACGGGGACTGTACTAACATACATTCAACGTACAAAAAGGAATGATTGTGGTTTTTTTTGTGATATGTTTCAAAACTATCGCGATTTGTATATGTATATATTAATGTTTTACACGGGTCTTACTCGCGGTATATAGTACTTAGCCTAGACACTAACAGGATAAATACCTAGGTATTTTTCGACTGATCTCAGAACACAATATGCACGTGCGTTTAGTTACACTAGTTCCCGTAAACACGAATGTCATTTTAAAAGTCAAAATAACCACGTTGAGGTCAGATACGCCTACACAGGACCTCGTCAAACATAAATAAGTAAATCTAGAGATTATGCGAAATCTTAACACGAATCAAGTTGAGGAAACAGTTAATTTACGACTTCCTGCTAATTATATAAATAGTGACATGTTATTATTTTTGTTTACCATTTCTTTACATTTTTTTTTTAATTTATTCGGTAGAGTCTAAAATTATATCTGTAAATAGTTAGAAATAAATATTACTTTCTGCCGTTATGTTGTCCATGTGGTAAGAGAGCATAAATACTTGATGTTAAAACGGGTATACCTCCACTTGCTAGAACTTCATTTGCCCGAATTTTTAATTTCCATAATTTCGTTTGTACTAATATTGTTTTCCATCATCGGCCTTAGTCATAATATTTACTTGCCATAATTCAAATGTTTAAACTGAGTAACTTAGAGCAATCCAACTTAGATAGGTTAGGTTAGGTTTATTCTTTAAGCCACCAAGAAGTAGGAGAAGTTATGGTAAAAGAAATTCGGGCATAAGAATATTATGGCATATAATTATCGGGCAAACAATAGATAACCTTTAAAACGCCCTTCGCATCCCATGGGTGTCGTAAAAACCGAAAAAGGAAAGTACGCAGAAATTGGGAAAAGTTCAGAGAAGTAACCACCGTAATAGTATAGCATAACTCTGACAATGAACTAAGAATTCTCATAAAATTAATAGAATTAGTATAAATGCCTCAGGGATTAAAGTTTCCTATACTTAGCTCATTCATACACTGCAGGTTGACCTTATGATGAAAGTGTGGATCCATTGATCTTCCAATGCTTCGTATCGTAAAAAGAAGTAGTGAATTCTACCCAAAAGAAGCGAAATTATTAAAAACACCTTGATGACAGATGTATCGATAAACTTGACCCAGAACATCGCATTAAATATGGACTTTTTTTTGGAGACTGCCGAATTAATTACGATAATTTGTAAAAAAACTGAGGTAGTTATATCAGCACCCGTTAATGCCATATGATTTATTAAAACTTAGTAAAATAAGGTAAAATAATACAAATTAATAAGATTACATTTCTGGAAACCACTTGAAAAAAGGGGTTATTATGCAAAAGATTTAATGGCTTTTCTCTCATTTTACTAGCATTTTTATACGAATGTTCAATATGGCCGTTTGACCATGCTTTTAAAAAAATCTAATACGGAACGGGAGCAAGAAAAAGTAGACAAACTAAAAACAAACATGTTTTATGATCTTGTAATTAACAAACTAAGAAAAACGCAGCAATAATTCATTAACAAAAATTAGCTAGTAGTAGTCATTCGAAAATCTTGAAGTCGTTGCTCTATCGATCTATGAATGCTAGATTCTGCGTGGGAGGAGTCCAACGGATATAAAAATAATGTACAATAAAACTTGCAACAGAAAGCAAGTAGTTTCATCATCATCATAACAGCCCATTAATGTCCCACTGCAAGGACGGGCCTCCTCCAGTGACGGAGGGATACTTGGCCTACTAATACCACGCTGGCCAAACGGATTGGTATAGGGTTTAATTTCAAGTTTTCCTTCTTTTTATTTCGTAAAGATAATATTCAAGGATAATCCCTTAGTCGCTTTTACGACACCCATGGGATGAGATGGGGTGGTGATACACTGTATTCTTACTCCGTCACCACACGGAGAAGCAAGTAGTTTAACTTAAATTATTTGTATAGAAAATAATAACATTAATCGGAGGAATCAAACCCGTCAACTGGACACATACATTTCTTTAGATAGATCGCATTGTTAAAAATACTGAACCGCTTTTGATGTTTATGCATTCTATTAGCGATATTCTTTTCAGACGTGTCATGATCTGTCAATTGCTGTAATCTGCAGCTGCATAAACGGTTTGACATATTGTTATGTTTTATAGTATACGTTTAGATTTCATATATTTATTGATACATATAATAAAATTAGGTGTTTTAAGTTCCTACCCATTGATTTATAAAAAACCCAAGATGCACATTTTCAAACAAAACTAACAGCCAAAAGTGTCACCAAATTAAACATACGCAATAAATACGTATAGTAATATCGTAAACATATTTTTTTTTCAAATTCAATCTTACATGCATGACATAAAGTTGTATTTAAAAAGTAATGCACATAAAGCAATAAAATTTAATGATTGACGTTTGCCGGTAGAACAACGCGATACTAATTTAAAAAAAGTGCACAATGCGCCTATTTGTTGCGGACGGTTTTGGGAAGTGGAGTGTGTATCTTTGGTTTTTTGTAAATCAATGTTCCTACCTAATTTAATTTATTAGTTAAGTAAACATTGATTTAAGTATTAAGTCAGTTAGGTAATGTACTTTTAAATTAATATTCTACCACCCAAAAAAGGATGGTCAAAATGTATACAAAGAATAACAAGATTAAAGTCGTGTGACCCAGTAAGATTTACTATCAGTATAATCACGGCTGTAATAAAACTGTTCTCCTAAAATTATACATCGCATCCGTAAGAACATGTTTCTCCGTTATAATCTCTAGTTGTCTTACTTTTAAATAGTACCTTACCTAGTTTACATTTTTAACGTAATGTTCATCTGGTGACTTTGAAATTGTCACCCATTACCATCCTATCTCGTCCTGTAAAAATGAACTAAGTTATTGTGACTAGGTATATCATCATGAAAGTATATAGTATAAAATTCATATTACTCTTCGAATATAGTTAAATGAACTACAAGATTCTTACTCCGTGTGGTGACGGAGTAAGAATACAATATGTCACTACCCCATCTCATCCCATGGGTGTCGTAAGAAAGGACTATCCGTAAATATAGGAAAACTTGAAATCAAACCCTATACCAAGCCGTCTAGCCAGCGTGGCATTAGTAGGCCAAGTATCCCTCTTTTATGGGAGGAGGCCCGTCCTTGCAGTGGGACATTAATGGGCTGAATTGCATTAAAGATGAGAGAACTCCCGCACACCTACCTAATGTGCGAATGTGAGGCTATCGCCTGCTCACACTGAGACTCCATATTCAGACCAATGACTGCCCTACAAGCATTGCGAATGAGTTCAGTAGTAGAAAACAACAACTGCTTCTAAAATAAGATAAAATTTAAAAAAAACAATATGGACGCGTGCTTAAAATTGCCAAATAAAATATAGAGTGAGAAATTTAGAATGTTCCGCTACTAATTAGAATTAGATATTTGTCATAAATTGGTATTTTAGATATATAATGCTCCAAGCAATGTTTAAATCACAATAATTTAGAGATATCTTTATTAACATAGAACATAAGAAAACTTTTATGTGCAAACTCGTTAGTGCTAATTTAGTAAATGCATAATTTTGTTGTCGCCTTAGACATAGTGTCCACTACCAAGCTCTTATCTATATGAAAAATAGACTGGTGAAGCTACTTTCTTAGTTCTTATCTAAATGCTTTGAAAGTGAATTATTTACCGTAATTTGGCAAGGTATGCCTACGTTACTTTCGTGCTTATCTTTAAACTAAATGAAAAAATCATGATGAGAAAACATTTTGGGTTAGTGTATAAGTATATCTACTCCTATCTTGGAATCTTTATTAATGTTATGAAGTTCAAGCTTTATATTATTTGTATAATACATTAATATTAAAAAAAAACTAAAGTCTATAAACACTTCTGAAATATAAATAAGTTTGTAAAAACAACAGTCAACAACAGAAAAATACTACCTATCTCTTTTTGATCAATTAAAGAAAGTAGACATCGCACTGGACGCATTACAAAGATCACATACATTGCGCTCCATAAGTCAAGATCAAGTTCAAATATTATGTTATTACAGTATTACGTACACAACTGATACAGAATAAGGACATAACAACTTCCGATAATCTATTGTTAAGATATTCGCGATCGTTTCCGTGGGATTTTTACCTAATAAAGACTCAATGTCTTGAGGCGTGGGGCATGGCCTCGTATCGTCGACCTATAAAACTGTTCGCAAAAAAATTAAACCACATTTAACGGAATACATAATAAACAAGCCATGGTTTGTGTGCGGTTATTGTTTCTATTCGTTGCTTTCGTGTTTTGGAGCTCGACATTAGCCGAAGGTGGTAATTTTTTATCATTTCTTTATAATATGTTTTGCGTAGTCACGAACGATCGATAAAATTTGCGCTATCGATTTACACCGTTAGGTAATTTTCGGTAATTGTCTCTTTGTAGGTAATTGGGTCTGTATTTAGTGACTCATACTGGTTTAATACACCGTGTAAATATAATACAAGTAACTTTCTTTAATAGTTAACCCCCTTCTATTGGTATTTCTGAAGTGGGCTTTAAAAATAATCTTCATGTCCTACTTTTCTGAGAAAACACATACCTATAAAAATAAATTATTGGGTCACAAGAGTATTACCAAATTAACTGGGATTAAAACTTGATTCAATTAAATATACCTATCGCATTAATTGAGTCTTAATTGCATAACAAAAAAACAGTATTGTTTTCTGCAATTTGATCCTTTTTGCAGTACTATTTCGGTAGCATAGACTAACCTCGAAAAGAAACATTATAGCCCAAACTTTCTAAGAAATATTATATTAGATATTCTATATACCTACATACAAAATAATAGTTTAATTTCCGATACCCGATATCTATCATAAACAGTTGTTTTTAATTTCAAAATAATTATATAGTGTGATAGCCATAAAGAATCTTTTTTCGCATTCATAAATTATTGTCAGCGACGAATGAGAGTTTCTTTTTAATAGACTAAATGTAGGACAAAGTTTGTTTATTAGTTTATTATATTTGGCGACTCGCTAATGTAGCCACTAAGGTCATCAAATGGTAAGGGAGGGTCCGTTATAGACGTGTGATCTTCAAATACCTACATATTAAGACGTGTAAAGTCTATTCTAGACTATACGACATTCATCAAAATAGCCCTTTAATGTTACAATAAATTTCAGTTTTAAAGTTTAGGTAGTCAGGATAATATTTTATGTTAAGATTTTCCTCTTTTGTTTTTAGAGTCTCCTGCTGGAAAAGAATCAGATGCAATAGGAGAGGGGCGCAGTCACCATAGAAGAAAATGTCGTAAATACGGAATCTGCGATGGATTCGGCGGAGGCTACGGTGGTTATGGCGGCTATGGCGGACACGGGGATTACGGCGGTTATGGGGGCTACGGCGGACACGAAGGTTACGGCGGTTATGGCGGTTATCCAGTAAACATAGCTATCAGTCAATCTCAAGCGTCTGCTAACGAAGGTGGCGGTGGATTCGGTAGTGGTTTCTACCCAAACAATTACCAATACAATGGAGGATACCCTGGCTATCATGGTTACAATAGATTCCCAAGCCATGGCTACGGGAGCTACAGACCAGGTTTTGACAACGGGCATTTTGCCCATAATAACCAGTTTAATGGTAACTTTTATGGTGGGCATGGAGGATACCCTGGCGGGTTTGGGCATCATGATGGATATGAGTATGATGAAGGGGAACGTAGTGCGAACGCTGTTTCTGGCTCATTCGCTAGATCGAATGTAGTTACAAAGAGCTAAATTGTTTAAATTATTATTTTAGATAATTAGTTTTAATTTATGATGTGTGTACAAAGGTATTTGTTTAAGTTAAAATATACTTACTTTTATTTGAATTGTTGTTTTTATTTATTACTTTAAAAGATTATTCCATACGTCCTATGTGTAGGACAATCCTTTTAATAATTTCTGCAAAACATCATTATAACTTCTTCTTTTCGGATCATTATAACAGCCCATTAATGTCCCACTGCAGGGACGAGCCTCCTCCCTGGCGGAGGGATACTTGGCCTACTAATACCACGCTGGCCAGACGGATTAGTACAGGGTTTTGTTTCAAGTTGTCCTTCTTTTATTACGTAAAGATAATATTCACGGACAGTCCCCTAGTCGGCTTCTACGACACCCATGGGATGAGATGGGGTGGTGACACACTGTATTCTTACTCCGTCACCACACGCAAAACATACTGTTAAAAGAATTGCAAGACTTATTTGAAGAAGCAGTAGGTACTTACTTATTTAAATTTATTTCTCTAATCGTTTTTAAGTTTGTTCGTATAAAACAACAGCGTCTGTCCTGTATCTAGGACAAGCAAAATATTGTAAATATATAATTACTTATACTTAGTATGCAAAAAGTAGTTTTAAAACATATAAAATTGTAACAAGATTAATAAAAACGTGTTACAAAAGCTATGAAATTGAGATCGTCAATTTTAGAAAATCAATAAAAAAGTAGAAAATGCACTTTATTTAATGTGAGATAAACAGTTTGAAAAAAAAATGTTTATTTTAATTTCCTATTAAATATTTATTGACAACAAATAATGTTCGATTTGATGGCAATCGTGATGAGATTAAACTCCATATATAGAGTTATTAGCGATAAATCGTAAACAACCTCTATAAAATACAAAATTTAAATGAATTAGAATATTTTTAGTTAATTTTTGGATCATTTACCGAATATTTTGGGTCTATGACCTAAAGTTTTTTATAGTCATGCCTTCTTAGTTGTACGCCGTGGCTACACGGAGGCCGCGGATTCGATTCCCGCTTAATCGTTGCGTAGGTATATGAAGGTTTGCATTTTTCAGGATGTTTTCTTTGTATGATAAGTATAGATTTCCATTGTTTAGTATCCATTGCACATGCTTTGCTTAGTTATGGACTAGATGGCGCAGTGTGAATTTGTTATGAATATTATTTGTAATAAATGCTAAAGCGGCAACCATTTTTGATTCCCAATCGAGAGCTGCTGTTGCTAACGCAAAATGCATTTCTCATTTATTTATATTAATACAATTTTAATAATATTATACATTCTCAAATTGATTTTCGACCATTAATGTACTAATTTGAATTTTTAAATGCTTTTAACTATATAAATACATGTAGAAGTTAATAATTATCTTATCGCATATCATTTTATTGCAAAAAATAACAGTAATTCTAGATGGTATTTTACACTTTCTTATCAAACAGGTGTTCAGATGCAGTTGCCACTGTCGATCGATAATTTTATAGAAAGATTAGAAAATTTTATCAGACAAATTCGACATTAAGGAAATTAAATTAATCAAAGAATAAACTTGCTCAATCTATTTGGACTCATTTTATGCCTGGCCCATTGGGCTTTTAACGTGGTAGTGATTATAACAGATCAATTGGCCCACCGCAGGAACAGGCTTTCTTCAGTTAACGTCGCCTAGTAATACCATGGTGGCCAGATCAATTGGTATATAGGGTTGTATGTAAAGTTTTCACTCCTTTGTTTTCATGGATATAATATTTGGAAGGCCACCGTGTATTTGTAAAAATTTAAAATATATTGATAGTGATTTTATAAATACCAGTGGTTGTCTTGCACTTCATTGTGTTCTACTTAGAAAGCGCGACGAACGAATTAAATGAAAAATTTTATTACAACGAAGGAAATGCATATAATGATGAAATAGAGAAAAGTATAGTCCAATCTATTACGTAGTCAGAACTAATATTCTAATTTCTTGATCGACTGAAAGTCTCTGAAACAGATTTCCTAGACAAGTTGACAAAGTTTTTTGGTCCACATGGTTTAACTCCCGCTAAGTGCAAATCTATATACACACATCAAAAAAGTCTAAGCAACATGCATGATATTACAAATTTACCATTTATATTAATTTATTTTACCATTTATTTTAATTATAACGTTGTATTTTATTTTTAAAATAATATTTTTAGGGTTCTATGATGTAAAAATAACAGCTGTTTTCTTTATAAGTTCTTTTAATAACAGAAATTAACAATATTAGAATATACAGGTACACAAGAAACTAAACTTTTTTTTTACAAATTGAAATTTCTTAAGAAAATGAATTTATTGTGAAAGAATAGGACAATTTAATACAAAGTATGGCCTCCTCTGCTATTCAGAACTTGTCGGCAACGATTATTCATTGAATTAATGAGACTGTTTATGTCATCTTGCGGTATTCGCTCCCAATGGAATTGTAGCAAATCCTTCAGCTGTTGGGTTGTTGTCACTCCGTCCAAGTCCTTCAAAACACGTCTCTGGAGCATGTCCCATGCGTGCTCGATGGGGTTGAGGTCTGGCGATTGTGCAGGCCAGGGCAATACCTGGAAGTTCTCCGTTGCCAAGTATTCACTGGTTCGCCGAGCTGTATGTGAACGCGCATTGTCATGCATTAACGTAAAATCGGAGCCAAAGGTTTGTGCAAATGGATGGACATAAGGTCTGAGAATATCCTCAACGTAATTTTCAGCGTTCATGTTTCCATTTAAACGAGCTCAGTTCGCCTGTTCTTCATAATACCCGCCCATACCATAACTGTTGAGCCGCTGTATGGATGAACTTCCTGAACGCACCTGAGTCTTTCAGTATTTCCGGGTCGACGGTACACTCGCACCCTTCTTGTATCAGGCCTAAACCCGAATCGCGACTCATCGGAAAACATAATTTTATCCCATTGTTCCTGGGTCCATGTTATGCGTTCTCTACACCATTCATTTCGACGAGCGCGCTTCCCGTGACGTATCGGTGGGCACCTGATAGGGCGTCGAGCTCGTAGGCCGTACTCATGCAGTCGATTTCGCACAGTTTGGGGACTTACATCAACACCACTTGAATTTTGTAGCCTCAAACTTATCTCTCGAGCGGTTAACATCGGCTGGCGTCTTGCAGTCAGTTGTATGTACCGGTCTTGCCGAGTGGTTGTACTCCTTTTACGGCCTGGATGCTGTTCAGCGGGTTCCCCTGTATTATTGTAGCGCTGCCAAAGACGACAAATAACACTTCTATGAATACCAAAATGTCGAGATACCTGAGATTGATTACTTCCCGCTTGCAACATCCCTACAGCTCTTTGCATTTCATCTGCCGTCAAATGACGTCGCTCCATGACGTAAAGAATATCTAACAATTCAATTTTGTCGCCAACTGTATTTAAATGGATGGTAAAATTATAAAATCAAGACTAAAACGTAGCAATTAACATGCACTCAAATTCAAACAAATTCGCAGTCATTTGAATTTTATGAAAAAAAACAAAACATAATCGAAATTTTTTTTTTACAACCAGCCAGTATGTCATCAATAACAAAAAAGTTTACTTACCTATACACTTTGAGTGAGTAAATACTTAGAAATTAATTAATATAAATGGTAAATTTGTAATATCATGCATGTTGCTTAGACTTTTTTGATGTGTGT
The DNA here is from genome assembly GCA_905475405.1 of Schrankia costaestrigalis. Lineage (NCBI taxonomy): Eukaryota > Metazoa > Arthropoda > Insecta > Lepidoptera > Erebidae > Schrankia > Schrankia costaestrigalis. The sequence goes on from FR997827.1 coordinate 3,033,288, forward strand.
ATATCTACATACATGAATGTTTGAAAAGAATTCGTCTCTACAAAGAGATATAAGGGGCTGCTATGAAAGTAATTGCTAGGTTATCATTTCAGTACGTATCTCAAAATATAAAAAAAACTGGCAGTGTAGATTAGCGTTGACATATAACAAAAGAGTCAGTTACTAATTGATCTAGAGGGACAGGCCTGCTTCAGAATAGTAGGTAGAGTTTGTATACGCGATAGGTGTAGAATTAAAGAATATTTATTTTAGAATTTAAGTACAGTTTTCATTCTTTTTACAGGGATATTTATGTCCATGTGCATGCTTTTATTCCTTAATTGACTTATATGGTGAACACAGGATAAGGATAATGCAGTAGAGACATTTTATATCCTTAATCTGTCACCATACCAAAATAATGTTTATCAGCAATTCGCAAGAAAGATCTTGTAGTTACGGTTATGGGTTAAGGTTACATTCGGTCAACAACAAACCATAATAATGTAAAACAGTTACCAGCTCCCGGATTTGTGGCCGTTAACTAAACTCACGTATCTAACATAAAACATACCTAAGCCTTACAGGAAAACATTAAATTTAAAAAAAATGTATTAAAACTAGATAACGTACACCCCATAATCATTTTTATTTTTTAATTTATCGAGTTTAATGGTGACATTTATGTCGTCCACGCGATCCTTAGTCAAAATTCTTAAAGTGATAATTAAAAATTAAATAGTTCCATCCGCTTTCAAGTTAATACAGAAAATATTCTAATCAAGAAATATTCTGATTTAGATTTTCTAAAACACCTCTATATTTAATGATTGCCAATTAATCAGTTGTTTTATCAATAAAGATGATACTTTCGTAGTATTTATGGTATCGGATCAGCTTTAACCATCAAATCTGTTTACCGTAAGTCGTTAGATAAATTTTGTTTATGAGTGTCAGTGGCTTTGGGTGTAGTGGTGACCCAGTCAGTTTTGAGTGGGGGAATCATGTATTTTAGTATATAAGATGAGGGGATTGTTTCACAAGTATCCACATCCACCAGTGTAAAGGTCTAGACATCCTTGAAAGAAACAAAGTAAAATGGCATCTAAACTGATTGTCTTCTTCGCCGTAGTAGCTGCTTGCAATGCAGTACCTATCTGGTTCAACGGTAAGTTGCTGTGATGCAATTGTTATCGTAATCGCTTTTTACTGTAACGTAATGACTCTATTTTTTGTTACATTAATTAAATAGAATAATTAATATAATTGTAGCTTCTATTGTAATATTTAATTATTCTTACAATATGAAGCTTTGTTTATATTTCTCAGTCATGGTAAAAGTAGACCAAAGTACTACTTTTTACTTTTATACTTTTACCTAAATTAACTAAAAATTATTTTATATCTACTTAGTTTTGTAACGGTCTTAAAATAGGTCTCTCTAGGTAATCTCATATGACGAACTCTTCTGACTTAAAATAGTTGACAATATTCATTGTATAAAACCATTGTTCACTGTCCTTGCTCTATAAACGAAGCCTTTTTGCATGACAGTATTTTACATTGTCAGGAAGAAATGTATTGCTTTAGCTGCCCCATCTTTTTTTTTCGGATTAATTGAATAATAAGTGTTTGAGGGATTAGCTTTTAAAATGCTGTTATAAAGCTAATGACAAAAGCAGGTATTGTATTATGAATCCTGTTGCTATTTCTCTGCTCTGACTCTAACCCTAAACTACCTCGGTGGAGTATCGGTAGCGACTGCCGCGTATGAGGACGCCGGTTCCAATCCGATCCAGGACATGTTTGTGCGATCAATAAATTGTTATCCTGAGTCTGGATGTTCTTTGTGTTTGTTAAATAAATGTTTGTGAAAATCGTCGTGACCGAGGATACGATATTTATTGTCTTTTTTAACAAACACAAACAACATCTGGATAGTAATATGTAAATCGCGCAAAATATCCTACGAGGTTCCCGAACTCGCTACTTTATGCAGTAGGTAGGTACAGCCACATTCCGTGACTGCAGCGCCAACGTAGCAAAGAAGCTACCTCAGAAATTGTTATAGACCACATATTGAAAACGGTTTAATATATTAACATTACTTGATATTAGGTTAAATAGTAAGACATACGATTTCTAAATAATAATAATTAATGTTCGCCTTTTTTTTTCGTTTTACAGAAGTACTCCCTGGTCAAATCGTGAGAGTTGGTCGTGCACCAAGCATCTCATATGGGTTCGGCAGTGGCTTCAGCAGTAACATCGGTGGTATTTCTCATTCTACCGGCATCGGTGCTGCCTTCAACTCCGGCGGTGGCCAAGCTTACGGCAGAGGCGTTGGCATCGCTGACGGTGGTTATGCCAGCGGTGTAGGCATCGCTAGCGCAGGAAACCCCTACCCTGTCTACCATGCTCAACCTACATACATCGCCCGCCCAGCCTTCAACAACGCAGTCTCGTCCGCTCAGAACTATGGCGGTTTCAACTCTGCCTCATCTGTTGCCAACTCACCTGGCGGCCAGGCTCTATCGTCCGCTCAAAACCTTGGAGGATATGACAGCGCTATCTCATCAGTGAACAATGGTTACGGAACCGCTATTTCATCCGCCAACAATGGATTCGGACACCAGAAGGCACTCTCCTCTGCCCACACTGCCGGACTTGGCTACAACTCGCACGCTGTATCTGCCGCTGAACAGCACGGAGCTTACAGAGCAAGCACAGCTCAAGCTGTACAGCAACATGGCAACTCCCTCCAGCACAGTGGTGCTACCAGCATCAACGGCCCCGGCCTCCAGGCTGCCCACTCTCACGCTGTCCAGACCGGATTCTACTAATTCAGTTAGCTTGACGTAAAAAGATACTGAGACGACGATATTTTATATTTATTTACTTGTCTCAATATCTTTGGAAGTCAAATAATGTTAACAAAATCAATAAACAATTTTGATTTTTAATAATTTATTTTATTTAATCACTATTACCTAATTATAATTATTCTGGTCGGTGTTTTCATGTACTTGTGACTTCTTGGCTCGGTTATCAAACGTGACTTGATTGACATTTCCATAAATGTGTCCATTATCGTTAACAGCAGTAGCAGAATTAACATGTCCATTGCCAGGAAAGTTAGGATTATAAAAACTTTCAAAATTTCGTACCCAATCTTTGAGATCTGGATAAGCATTAAAACCAAAATCAGGGGCAATGGGAAATGTAAATAATGGGAAGAAAGGTCCACTGGATGCTGACGCGAAACTCCTTGCACCTCCAGCTGCAGCTTTACCGGGTACTGCTATACTGATGCTCGAGTGAACGTTGCCAGGGATTCTTTGAGGATTGTCATCGTTAACTTGAGTAAATCCAGATCTTGTTGAAAATTGTTGGCTGATGTATTTTTCGACGTTTGGATCGGAAGATGATATTGCTACAATAGATTCTCCGTTAGGCGTGGATTCTGAAATTAGACATTCAATTAATTAATAGCAAATAGTACTTGCTATCATTCCGATTCCGATCTCGACAAGCTTATATTGATGTAAAGAAATAACTATAAGATTCCAGTTTCTTTTAGTATTCCTAGGCTACTGAACTACTAGTATAGTTCTTCAGTAGCAAGGCTTTGAATGTCTAAAACTAACACCAACAAATAATAAAATATTTTAAAAACCTCTTAATAGAATTCAAATTGCCTTATAATATATTTTTGTAAAAACAATGCATACAAATTTCTATTTAACAACAAAAATATTCAAATAAAAATATTGATTGCTATTAGAAATGTGCTACTGTTGAATATTAAATAAATTAACTTAAAAACTGGAACCTAATAAAATAATTGCACCGTCCACCTGTAGTCCAATATGTTCAACTATCTGTTCAACCAGTTTACATTGTAAGTAACACCTAATCTCATCCTATGCACGGCAAAATCCGTCTAAGGGCAAGTGCGGAGGTAAGACATTTATTAGTATAAAAACAAAAGAAGAAAGAACACTCATAAAGAACATACAACCATAAACAAATCCGTCCATGGTAATCATAGGACAAGGTTCCCTCAGTAACTAAATGAAGACTGATTTTACAGTGAGGCATTAAAGGCCTATTGCAATGACTAAAACTAAAATACTAAAACTAAACCAACCTTTAAAAACGACAGGCACAGCTTTCACAACGGAACAAACTGAAACTACCAAAACGAAATCTACAAAACTAAACATTATGGTAGCTAATATATTACAATCCTGTACTTATTACTTAAACTCCTTTAACTAACAAGTGATAGAACCACAATGAACGGTTTTATATAGAACCTATGGTCCGAACAATCCGAATTATGGTACATTATCTTGATAAGTCAATGAACTATCTCGTAAGTTTAAACGTGATTTAGTGATGGTCGAAGATAAAGATCTAAGTTTAGATAAACTATTAAATCATGTTTAGAAGACCGCTGATACAAGTTCAATGTTGTCCTGAACGACAGTTATTAATGGGATAGAGGATTTAACTGCAAAATGTTTTGTTTACATTTGTAGAGTATTGTAGAGCGTCTATTAGCGTCATTGACCATAACGCATAAATGAAAAACAAGTACTTGTAATCTATAATATATCTTTATTATAAAAAATATACATAATAGGTCTTTACCTATGAAATTGCGGTTTTATTTCTGCGCAGTCTTTAAACTCTTTATTCTATTAAAACATATATTGTTTAAATATTTTTTGATATTTAGTAAATATAGGATATTACCAACATCTAACAAATATATATTAATAATACAAATATTATTAATATATATATTAATAATACAAATATTTTCTTAGCTACTTTTAATAGGATCCTGTGAACATGGGTCCTATTAAAAATAGCGGATTTTAATTGTAACTTCTTCCCTGATACTTTTTTATCTTTGTTTTAAACACAATAGTTAGCTTAAATGTGCGCCATTACTTATACCTATTTAATAATTATTGAAAAATCTAAGAATACGTTAGTATGAAAAATGTAACTTCTGATAAAATCTTCATATAAAACGGCAATTTAATAGGTATAGACCTAATATAACCAAAACATAGTTTGTTATTAAACATTATTATTAGAATAAGCTATGAGGTTACCAACATTAACTCATATTTGACAGTTACTTCCGCCATATTAATTTTCTATTGACGCCAGATAGCCCTACAACAGTGACACTCCAATAAAGAATGTTCCATAGTTCTCGATACTTGATTGCATTGATTTACTTTTGGACCCGTTGGCGGCACAGTGATTTGTGAGTGAAACAATTTTCAGAATTGGCTGTACAGTTTGTGGTCCAGTAGCCACCGGAGGTAGACAGTTGTAAAACATGTTCATACCTATATAATATACCTAAGTTAACTAACGTTAACTTTATTTTGGATCAGTCTGGTAAGTATTATACAGCGGTATCTGGAAATGCATTGAAACTTATCAGTGACAATGGAAAATAAAATAACGAAACGAAAGGTTTACCAGATGCTAAGAGAAATTGATTCTACTTCCTGGAGGAGCTTTAGCTGGTAAGTACTTCTTCTACACTGATGTATAATATTAAGATACAACTTAAATAATAAGGTGTATTGAACAATTTTCTAATTGTTGGCAAGTACATGTTAATTTGACGACCTCTGTGGCGTAGTGGTTATATAACATGACTGCTACGCAGAGGTCTCGGCTTCGATTCCCGCTCAATGCAAATCTTTGTGTGCATAAACATGATTGTTTGCATTGGTCTGAGTGTTTCTATGTATATTAAGTATGTATTTACAAAAAAAAGTATTTAAGTATGTTTATCCGTTGTCTAGTACCCATAGTACAAGCTTTGCTTAGTTTGGGACTAGATGGCGTCGTGTGAATGTGTGAGAAACATTATTATTTATATATTTGTTTAGAACATTAAATTGCACGATAATGCTCCGATCTTAGTCACTCTCCTCGCCGTTGACAATCATCTGTGGTAACCCCAAGGAGCTCGGAATATTCTTTTCTCAACGTAGTGCTTCAAATAAATGATTAGTGACTGCCTACCTTCGTACTACAAGGCAGCACAATCGCTGAATACAGGCTACTTTATAATTCATTGTCTAAAATATATGTTTTTACTTTGTCAGCTCACAGCTGCACTCTAATAAAATATGTTTTCTTTTCTTTGTTCTTACCAGCATTTAATAGTTTCACAAAGAGAAGAGCTTCTTTTAGTGATGGAGAACCTTCTGTCTTTCTGATAACACGTTATCCAGATGAGGTGATGAAATATTATGTCTGTATTCTTACTCCGTCATGTCACCGACCTCGAGATAATAGATAATATTAACTACATTTTAAAGGAGCAATTCCAACAGTGACCGAATGCTATAATCTTTTCACAGGCGCTAGTATACATAGTCTGGCCATAAATACTGTTACAATTAAAAATAAGAAAGATATTACATTTGAATTTGGAATCTGTCATTTTTATACGATTGTTCATTGTATTTTCTAATTTTGGCGCCAATACATTGTACAATATTTTGCTATATTAAAATGGAGTGGGGTGATAAAGAAAACCGAATCGCTGTGATTGCATTACACAAAGTTGGTATGGAGCCGAATGTAATTTTTAAAACTCTCCATACGCTTGGTATTAGTCAAATGTTTGTGTACCGGGCTATTAATAGGTACAATGAGACCTTCTCTGTTTGTGACAGAAAAAGATCTGGCCGTCCACGTAGTGTTCGTACGAAAATGGTGGTCAAAGCAGTAAGGGAAAGAATTCGAAGAAATCCTGTCCGAAAGCAAAAGATTTTATCTCGGGAGATGAAGATAGCACCCAGAACCATGTCACGCATTTTAAAAGATGACTTAGGACTTGCAGCCTATAAGAGACGCACTGGTCATTTTTTAACTGATAATTTAAAAAAGAATAGGGTGGTAAAATCGAAGCAACTACTGAAGCGGTACGCAAAGGGAGGTCACAGAAAAATTTTGTTTACGGATGAGAAAATCTTTACAGTTGAGCAACATTTTAACAAACAAAATGACCGTATTTATGCTCAAAGCTCTAAGGAAGCTTCCCAATTAGTCGACAGAGTGCAACGTGGGCATTATCCGACTTCAGTGATGGTTTGGTGGGGTGTTAGCTATGAAGGAGTGACTGAGCCATATTTTTGTGAAAAAGGTATCAAAACATCGGCACAAGTGTATCAAGATACCATTCTTGAGAAGGTAGTTAAACCCCTTAACAACACCATGTTCAATAACCAAGTATGGTCCTTCCAACAAGACTCAGCGCCGGGTCATAAAGCTCGGTCCACGCAGTCTTGGTTGGAAATGAACGTTTCGGACTTCATCAGAGCTGAAGACTGGCCGTCGTCTAGTCCCGATCTTAATCCGCTGGATTATGATTTATGGTCAGTTTTAGAGAGTATGGCTTGCTCTAAACGCCATGATAATTTGGAGTCCCTAAAACAATCCATACGATTGGCAGTGAAGAATTTTCCCATGGAAAGAGTGCGTGCTTCTATTGATAACTGGCCTCAACGTTTAAAGGACTGTGTTGCAGCCAATGGAGACCACTTCGAATAAGCTTTTTATATTTTGAATTGTTTTATATTTATGTATTAAACTAACACACTGTAAAAGTAATAAATATTATTTGCAATAAAAAAAAATGTTTTTTCTTCGTAACAATATTTATGGCTAGACTAGGTATATTTACAACTTATTACGTACAAGTAAGTTACAAAATTAGTTTTTTATTATCTACTCTTGATCTCATTGTATTTAATAGTTATTAAATAAATGCTTAAAATAAATTAAGACCAATACCAATCCGTCTGGCCAGCGTGGTATTAGTAGACCAAGTATCCCTCCGTCACGGGAGGAGGCCCGTCCCTGCAGTGCAGTGGGACATTAATGGGCTGTTATGATGATGATAATGAAATAAATACTTGCAAGAAACAATTATATCAAATGTTTACTTGTTTTACATGTATTTTTTTTATACGAGCAGAATTTTAGAAAAGCGTTTTTTTTTAAATTTGGAACACAGATTAATCTGAGACAAATCACAGAGGACAACATTATTATTTGGATTAGTTAAACGACAACCTAGCGTAAACGGCTTCTAGGATAGGTCTAAACAAACCAATAAAAGTTATTCTTACACATACAAATAAAGGTAATTAGAGAGAGTCTAGAGATCATAATCAAGACAGATATAACTAAAAAATACCTCAGTCAAAATAACGAGTCTTTTACTCGGGTGTTAGAGTATTTTTTTTTCATTTATTGAAATAACTATAGTTTTCTTCTAAAATATGCCTAACAAAGTTACATTAGGTATGTAAAATTGCAGCAACAATTCTTAAAGGAACTTTCGGCTACTTTGACTAGCAAAAGATGCGATTCGCTGTTTTACAATCATCTTACGTTCGTTAGTTCTGCCTAAATTAAAACTAAATGGCGCTGTGTGAATGCGCGAGGTAAATTATGATAGTTACATTGCGCCGTTTTCTCCTTGACCGTCTCCAAAGACGCTTACTTGGAATGGAATGAAAAGGAACTCTGTAGTTATCTTCACCCTCAGCTCTAGACTAACAATTGCTGTTTGCTGATTTCAGACCGTAGGATTGTGTATATTAAATGCATATTTATAAGAAATGTGGTTTCAAAAGTACCTACTACTTACGTTTCGTTGCTTTTGACAAACTTCGCGAGTGGTTTTTTTTAATTTAGTTCTCTACCATGCCTTTTCTTTGCAACATAAAATTTTATGTTATGTCTGACAGGAAGAAAATAGTCATAGGTACATAATGCAACCCTCACTATCTTGACTAAAATAAAATTTGTACAGTACCTACCTAGTAGGTATTCATGACTTTGTTTTTGTCTATGTTCATGCTATCAGATAGCTATTTTTTGTATCATATTAAATAGCTATTTTGGACTAGCCTGGCTGAGTAGATCCAGCATGAGACTTCACTCAACTTCTTAGCTTTATTGCCCCTTCCCTATTAAGTTTTTGGAAAGCCTCTACCAGCATTGCTGTAAAAAGTTCTGAGCAGTTTGCAGACTTTCAATCTTCGGATTTTCATGCTTGACGCCTTTACAAAGAAATATTTAAATTCTTTAGTGTAGAAATTATTAGAGATGGTAGAGCTAACGAACGGTCTACTTAGAGACCATTTTTTATATTTTATCCTTAGTTGGTAAACTAATGGCTGCTTGGTAAACGACTACTATTCACGCGAGAGAAGAGCCCTATAAACTCATCATCATAACAGCCTATTAATGTCCCACTGCAGAGACGCGGACGGGCCTCCTCTCGGAATGGAGGAATATGGCCTACTAATACCACGCTGGCCAAACGGATTGGTATAGGGCTTAATTTCAAGTTTCGTATCGTCCTACACAAGTACGGTAGATTCTTCTAGTGACCGAATGGAACCCTACTATTAGAATCATCATAACAGCCCACTAATGTCCCACTGCAGGGACCGGCCTCCTCCCGTGACGGAGGGATACTTGGCCTACTAATACCACGCTGGCCAAACGGATTGATATATTGATACTTTTTATTTCGTAAAGATAATATTCACGGATAGTCCCTTAGTCTGTTTTTAGACACCATGAGATGGGGTGGTGACATATTGTATTCTTACTCCGTCACCAGACGGACACACTACTTGCACATATTTGTGGCTAGACCGACAAAATTACAGTGTGGGATTATGAACATTTCATGTCTACTAATCGTTACTTTTTTATAAAAAAATAAAGATAAATTAGGTGTTATTCAGTTTCTTGGCCCATACGGTAGTAAAAAAAATAAAATTAAACTATTTGATTAAGAAAAGTTTTAAACTAATGGCAAAAACAAGTAATTATTAACAGCTGCACATTAATATTAAGTGTTTCTTTACATTATATCTATTAAACGTTCATGTTTTAATAAATCATGAGATTCTATCTCTTTGATCAAATTGTTTTTTTTCGAATCACTGTTTAGATTAATTGAATTAATTCAATTTCGGTATATTTGATTAGATCTGTGAACTTGTAATAGAAAATATTATTAGTCTTGTTGTTTTAAATTAATATTTCTTCCATTAAGTTTTAGATTAAAGAATATATTTATTTTGTTGCGTTCCTCTGATTTTGATTGGTCCATCAAAATCAGAATCAATCAGAATCAATTTCGTTTATTCAGTTTAGGCACACAAGGAGCACATATGAATGTCAAAATTTTACAGTTTTATTAAATCAATATTATAATATAATAAATAAATCATTTGAAAATAATATTAAGTTGAATCTACTGAGAAGAGACCCTTTATTTCCAGCAAGAAACTTAGGTACATTATCGTTAACCTTTGTTTGACCTGTTTAGGATGGCGGGACATCAATGGACGAGAGAGGCACATGACCGCGCAAATAAATTATTTGGAGCAGGCCTATGTCCAGCGTTTAGACGTCTAAATGTCTGATGAATAAAGTGTAACAAAAGTGGTTGCAATGTAAACACGTCTTGGATCTGTCGATGATCCTGATCGATGGCGTCTCTTTGATAATTCAACGTATTTCATGATGGGCGTAAAAACCAAAAACAAAATATTCCTATGGCTGTTACAGTGTTCCACTCGATTATGCTCGCCATTATTGTGTTTGGAAGTCACTCTTCATGTACTCTAGTGATTGTTTATCATCAGGCAGAGTAGAGTCACTTTGGCAGACTAATAAAAAAATAGATCTAAAATAAAAGTTGTCTTGTTAGCTAGTTATTCACATATGATTTTTTTGTATAAAGCTATAAATACTCCGTACACCTTATAAAATCTGACAGCTTCGATGCCACCTCCATTAATGGATTAATAAGTAGGCAAATGTTGATAAAACAAGACACATTAAACCGTTAGACAAAGGTGACGTATATAGCTCGATGTGATGTAAATAACCTTAGCAATAAAGCTACAAAATAACTTCGCGGCAGAATCATCGCTTAATGATAGAGCCATGGTAATAAAAAATATATACAAACTTCAATATAAAGCCCGCGCTGTGTGAAATTATAAAATGTTAATTATTTTTTTGTTGTGTCGCGTTTACTTTTCTATTGTTTTGTGGCATTAAGAAGAAATGTCAATGATTATCACGTCAATTTCTTAAAACAAAAACATATTATTTAACCGACTCCAAAAAAGGGAGGACGTAATAAGCAAAATACTTTAGTTTTTTATTCTGAATTTAACGCATTAACGCAAGTTATATTTTTAAAAGATAGGCGTAAGATCTGAAATCTTATAGATGTAAATTGTCATGAGAAGGCGTGATAATGAATAACGGTAATTATCTAAAAATAATTATTAAAAAACTTGTATTTTACTCCAGATAACCCACTTCGCACACATCTTTGTCATCGCCTTTACTGACGTAGCCATTCATTTTTTTTTAATCAGATCATTAAAAAAAACTATAAAAAATAGCAGAGCAGAGACTAAACTAGTTCTCATTATACATTGATTAATGATACGGTAAGTTAAATAGACGTTCGGGTGCGGTCTTTCCAGTTTTTTGTCCAATATTTTGTATAAATTGGCTGTTTAGAGACAATATCTCCAAAAGAAATGAAAGGACCAAGGTGTGAACATGTATCATAGTCTTATAGTTCTCATGCTGCAGTGTAATTAATATATAATTAATAAGTTTACGTACTAATTACAATTTTTTTAAAAGTAACAACTGCGCTACGGTTCTTCTTGTGCAGCGGGGATTTGTACGGACACGTAGTAGGTACTTAAAACCAGTTACAAAACAATCAAGGATCACACAAATAATAATTTTCATTAATGTGTTAAATAAACTTAATAAACATTATTGACAGTAATGAATCATTCAATGACAATGATTGATTCTTAAGTTGATTGATTGGTTAATGTATATGTTTGTTTATACATATCTATTATCTTCGTGATCATTTAGTAAAGAAAAATATTAGAGAATATTATGTATAGGCCTCTAACGGGTATACCACATGAAAAAAAGGTTTGCTACAGTATTAAATCAACTATAATTTCTATAAGTATGTCATGTCTTGATGTTTGGTCTAGTTAGTCTATCTGTAAGCATAATTACCCTGCCTATCCCTGTAGTGGGATATTCATGGACTGCTACGACACTTTCTTATAAGTAGTTATATTATTAATTTCCGACTATTTGATTTTTGTTAGGTTTTGCTATTTGTTATACCTTATGAAAGTATCCATAGAGATACCGGTGCTTTAGGCGTTAACTTTGTTATTGATTGTGGTAATGAAATTTCATTAAAATTGCTAATATTCTTAACACATTATATTAATTACATTAATATATCATCAAACTGCAAACAACATTTTTTTTTTAATTAGACATATCGACAAAAAAACATAAGTATATTGATTACCTACATTAATCAAAATAGCATGGATTAAAACATTTTAAACAACCTTATCTTATTTAGATACCTTAATGACTTTTTTCTTATAATAAATAAATAGGTAGAAATAATAGGGAATACATTATTCTTCTCAAAAAGTAAGTAAGCACATTCTAATGTACCTACTGATTTTGTAAAAAAAAAATAGTCTGGTAATTAGCACAGTCAAATAACTACAACACGAATTATTTTATAATTCGATATATTAAAGTAATTAATTACACAATTAATAAGAATAAAATGGAAAAACAATATGATTCGTTGCGTTTTATTTTACACCAACATGAATATTATTTTTTATTAAGATAATTTAAAATTATATTAATCTAACTAGAATCTCTAAAATTTAAAAACAATAAACCATAATAACAATAAACTTTAGTTTCAATAACTCGCTTACTTTTTTCTGAACAACAATATAAGTACAGTTACGTTCATCTAGCAACAAACTAAGAAAAAAATAATGACATAGACAATTGCCTAGCTCGGATGCTTCAACGTATCATTACACATAAGAACTGTAAGGTGATAATCAAAAACACCTTTGTGAAATAATAGTATAGAAATTATATTTAAAAGCAGATCTGTCGTTGTTACTATATTAAGAACCGTTTCTTATACAGTATAGTCGAAAACTTGTAATTTTACGATGAGGATATAAAGTGAGAGATCGATGTTAGCCATGCATTTGTATTTGGTCTGCAACATGAATAAGATTGGACGCGTTTTTGTATTATATATTATTGTCCTTGCTACAACGGGAGCGGGTAAATTTCTTTATTTATTTACATCTAGATTTATAATTTAAACAAATACCCTATTGATTTTTTGTAGAGTTTAGTTTGTTTTATGTGTTAGAATTTTCTTTTAATAAGAATTGTATACCTATAAGCCCTTCCTCAATGAACAGGAATATCCTAGTAGTGTTCAAAAACTTGAAAGCTTTTTTTCTAATTAAGATATCGCTCTTTTTCAGATGACATAAAATCCTATAAAACGAGCACAACAACGACAAAATGGAAAGAGCCTTCAACAACAACGAGGTGGAAACAATCAACAACTACACCGAAAGCATACTCAGCCAAAAAGTTAGGTACAACCAGTTTTTATCATCCAACAACATCAAAATCTGTTCCTGCTAGTATAGCCTCACAGGCTTCAATCAACAATGGAATGATTGCTGTAGCAAGCTTCTCTGACACTAGAAATGGAAGACGATCATCTATGGAAGGTATAAAGATATACCCACCAGTAGACTCTTCCATGGTCAAGACAGATGATAAAGGAAATTTCATATTCAACTCAGTACATGGAAAAATGCCTATGCCCATTACAATCACTAAACAGGGCGATGGTGTTTCAGGGACTATTAGAATTTTACCAGGATCTGTATCAGTTTCGTCCTCATCGTCATCATCACCGAAATCTGGACCTGCAACAGCAGTAGCCAGTTACAATCCCTGGTCAACACCGTATATGAAACCAATGATAAACGATATTTACTTTCCCCCCTTCCCAAGCTTTCCTAGTATTCCTGATCCGATGTTTAATCAGAGAATACCAGATTCCTTTAACACAAGATTTCCTGATCCATTCTCTTACATGAGGATTCCCGAGCCTCCTATGCATACAAGGATACAGGACCCTTGGATGAATAAGAACAGATACAAAGAACCACAGATAAAACACGACATGTATCAACCTAGTAATTGGTATTACCCGAGCTTTAGCCCTTTTATTAATTACTGGCGATGACTTTATAATAAATGATTTTAAACCCATTTTTGTTTTATTGAATAGAATATTGTATTATGGATCTGTAAATGTATTTTCTGTAATATTCCGTAAAGTATCTATATGTCGCAGGGAAATGAGGAAACCAGGGATTTCACGAAATCACTAGGGATATCACGAAATCCCGGTAAATGTCGAAATGCCTTGCACTTCGGCGGCCGCTACCGCGGCACGCTCGCTTCGCTCGCTCGCCTCGTGCATTATGGTTACAGTTCTAACCTAACCTAACCCATAGACGATAGAATTTTTGTGTTTTTTAACCTACAAACAAAAATATGAGCATTTCTTTTCTAGTACAAATGGGATTTCGTCATATCCCTAGGGATTTCGTGAAATCCCTGATTTCCTCATTTCCCTGCGACATATATATTTTCTAGGAAAGTTTGTGTGATGGATAAGAGGGGAAGGGGATACAGGAAAGTAGTAACGTTTGTAGGAAGCCTACTTCTTTGGCTGAGATGAGTAAGTATGCATATTTATCGAATTGGACTAGTCATACTTTCGACGAATAAAGTCGCGTGACCTAATATTTTTTAGATTATTTGCACTTTATTTTGGTCTTGTCAAGAGCAACTTGATAACAAAAATCAACATAGTAGGTAATTAACAAGACTCAGACCAGAAGTATCAAGTATTAAACTTATTTTAATTTCAACCATGCGTACAGCATTGACATTGAACTTGGCTGTGTGTGGCCTTGACACCAGTGTTATGAGATAATAATATTCTGTAATAATAATTTGTTGAAATGACATTGGGACGTAAAAAGAACTTTTAAAAAGCTTAAGATTTTTTCATGGTCACGTCGTTCTGACATCTGTGGTCACGTCATTTACGAAACCTCAACGATCAGATGAAGTATTTTACGGGACTAATCCCAACCAGTTTAAAGTGATCCCAGCAGTAATTCTTGTAAACCTGCATCTAAAGCGTGACCGTCAAAAGTTTTGGAACCTCTCAATCAATTTAATCAGAAGGAAAATTGAGGAGGATAACTACTTACTCTCCTAGCAATGTCTTAAAACTGAATGCATATAGGATATTAAAGACACAACCATACGGATATACAACCATATTGAAGGCACTTTGGCTACTAGGAGTCTAACATTATACGTTCATAAGAATTTTCAACCACCATTGACTTTGACAAAATGGTTAAACCATTGGCTGTTTAACATGAGATGATAGCTTTGTATAAATGTCCGCTTTAGCACAACGCGAACCAATTTTAAAGTGCTAAAACACTGATTATCACATACTTATATGTATACAATGATATATTAATGTCTTACAAGAAATACTATAACCACAGTGTAAATATATATAGAGCTCTGCAACGGTAAATCTAATTCACTAAAATAATGCAAACAAAGATTATGCTAATACATTTCTTTTACAAAAAGAAAAGAATTTACCTAATACAAAAGAATACAGTTATTTATGTCAGATTATAAATAATTTACGAGTCATAAAAATCTATATATGGATGTTTACATCAATCATCAGATTAAAACTGTTATTTTATTTGCAAATTAGTCTATTGACACAAAAAATATATGTGTAGGTGTGATTAGAGTTCCCACTGATATAAAAATGTACTGTATTCCAGTCGTGAGACGATATCTTTAGAATGCACCATTTTGTCAGTCCATTCCAAAGCCGTCGTCGTGAGGTTCGTCAAAGGCAAACGAGGGTTTAAAACCCGTTTTTCATCTTTTGAGCTTGGTGGTAAGGCAACTAATGCCTCGAGTTTTACTCGAGTAAAAAGCCACAAACCTAAACGGTTTGCCCTTCCTTTGAAGTATTTTACTAACCTTAATTACACTGGACTTTATTTGTATTTTCCATTAGTGTCGATACACTCAAATTACCGTGAGCAACAGAAAAATACATTGACACAGAAGTAAAAATGCTCTATGCTAAAAACTAATTTAATTCTATTTCGTTTCATTTGTTGCAGTCTGTAATTGGTATTGGTACTGCAGCTGTACAGTCCACAAACATAAGTAATACAATAAAAAAAATAAAAAAATCTTGTTGATTTAGTCGGTTTTTCGATACATTGACTTCCGGTGCTAGACTTGGCTAACAACCGTCTCTACACTGATACCTATTTATCAATTTAGTAAACAAATGTACAGATCCCCCATTTTGAAGTAATGGACAAGTTATTGTAGCACAAATAGGTACAGTAATCTATGTTCGCCAGGATGTGACTCACAATCTACATTATTTTCATGTTCGTATCTAGGTATCAATTAAACCCACTCGTATTCCCAATACAGCTTTAAGTGTCATGAACTAGTTGTATAGTAAAAATAAGTATACTTACCTTTTCTTTGAGAGAAAGGCTAACTAGCAAAAACTTAGAAGCTTATTTAGCTGCCATACAAATAAAGGGCTGTTGATTTGAATCCTACTTAAATACAATTATTAATGAGACGACAAATGACAATAAATAAGTAATTACAATGACAAAATAACGAAATGAAATATCATGAAATGAAATAATGAAATAATATCATTTATTTGTCTGAATATGGGTACATAAAGTTCTTAGTAATGTTCAGTATCACAGCCACATTCTACCATAATCTGGTATACAAAATATTAATATTACTTATTATTCATTACTTTACACAATGTCAATATATTGTCATGTCATATCCATAATTTAATAACTAATTACATTCATCCACATAATACAATTGTAGGTACAAATTAATAAAAAAAACTTAATTACAATGCATTCATTAAATTAATGTTATAATTGTTTATCATTCAAGAATTCCTTAATACTATAAAAACATCTATCTAATAATAATTTGAATAGTTTTTCTTTAAAGCCATTTATATGTTTTGATTCTAAGATTGTTATTGGTAACTTATTATAAATATGTATCGCCATGCTGAATACATTGCGACTTACTACCTGTACTCTTTGTCTCGGTACTAAGAGTTTGTGTATGTGCCTACCAGGTCTTGTCACAGCATCATTGTGCTTACAGAATAAATGTGGATGGTTACGTACAAAAATACAGATTTCAAAAATGTAAAGACTTGGCAGTGGTAAAATTTTAAGCTCTTTGAAGTGTTCTTTACAGCTTTCTGTATGTTGAATGCCAACTATTGCTCTTATACATTTCTTTTGTAATAGAAAAGCCCTATCTGCCTCTACAGAGTTACCCCATAATATAAGAGCATACCTTAATTTTGATGAGACATAGCCATGGTATGCAGTAAGAGACGTATTTAAAGAGGCTACTTGTTTCAGTCTGTATAGAACATAAACAAATCTGTCAAGATTCTGACATAATTTATCAATGTGCTTTTTCCAGTCACAGTACTTGTCGATAATGACGCCTAGAAACTTTGTCGCATCAACTTCCTCTACAATTTCATTTTTGCATTTTATGTTTAGATTTATAGGTTTATTATTGTAAGTCTGAAATTGTACCATTTTTGTTTTATTAATATTTATTTGTAAAAAGTTGCAATCAAACCAATTGACTACAGCAGCTAGAGTTTTGTTTATATTATGCTCTAGGTTATCTCTATTGCTATCTTCTATAATTAAAGTTGTGTCATCTGCATACAGTACACACCTATGTTCAGTTATGCTAGGCAAGTCATTTATATACAGAAGAAACAACAAAGGACCAAGTATGCTTCCCTGTGGTACACCTGAACTATTAAGTAGTTTAAAATCTGACCTTACGGGTACATTACGTAATCCACTAGATGCATTATTTATTTCTACGCATTGATATCGATTAGAGAGGTAGCTCTTGACCCAATCCAGTGCTTTGCCTCGTATTCCGTATTTCTCGATCTTAGTTAACAATAATCTATGATTTACAAAGTCAAAAGCCTTAGACATATCTAAAAATATTGAAACTACATTATTTTTGTTATTGAAACTTTCAGTTATTGTTTTAGTGAGTGTAAAACATGCCAAGGTGGTAGAGTGTTTTTGTCTGAAACCATGTTGTTCTGGTCTCAATACGTTATTTTTTTCTAAAAACCTATAGATTTTGTCATGCATTACTCTTTCAAAAATTTTTGATAAAATTGGGATCAAGGTAATGGGCCTATAATTATTCATGTCAGTAGTGTCACCTTGCTTATGCAAAGGTTTAACGACTGATAGTTTTAGCTTTGAAGGAAAGATGCCTTGTTCAAATGATAAATTAATAATATGGCACAAAGGATAAGATATTAATTCAGCACATAATTTTATAACATCTGTTCTAAGATGGTCGTAACCTGTTGAGTACGTATTTTTTAATGAATTTATAGTTTTAATAATGTCAGTATTATCAACTGGAGTTAAGAAAATAGTGTCAAAATTTTTGGGAATAACGGTCGGATAAGCATTTTTAGTATTATTACTGTCAGGTTGTTTATCATTAATAGTAGATGTCAAGTTTATAAAAAAATCATTAAATTGATGAGATATATGGTGAGGATTAGAATATTCAATATTGTTTGCTTTTATAGTTTTTATGTACTTGGTACTCTGCTTATCAGTTACATTATTTTTAATGATATTCCAAGATGCTCTACATTTATTATTCGCTTTGCTTAAGTATTTTGAACTCTCAATTCTTTGAGCATTATTCATACATTTTTTAAAGATTTTGTTGTAGTTTTTATATATTTCTTTATTTTTTGTTGTGCGAGAACTTTTATATTGCAGATAAAGATAACGTTTTTGTTTACTTGAATTCATAAGCCCTTTTGATTGATGTAATGTGAAAATCAACCACATTTTGGATTGATCCGGTAATGTCTAGCATTTCCTTTTAAACCACCTTAACCTCCATATCACCATTTGGATGAAATAGGCTGGTGACATAATTTATACTTACTTCATTAACACTCGAAAGATTTAACGGATTGTTTCAAGTAAAACTTGTTTATAATGCACTATAATGACTCTCACCCACTTCGCTCTCACACACTCACGCCCACTTCGTTGGGCGGCGACAAAAACGTGTCCCTTTTTTAAACATATATAATTACTGCTCTACTCCTATTAGTCATAGCGTGATACTACACACATCAAAAAAGTCTAAGCAACATGCATGATATTACAAATTTACCATTTATATTAATTTATTTTACCATTTATTTTAATTATAACGTTGTATTTTATTTTTTAAATAATATTTTTAGGGTTCTATGATGTAAAAATAACAGCTGTTTTCTTCATAAGTTCTTTTAATAACAGAAATTAACAATATTAGAATATACAGGTACATAAGAAACTAAACTTTTTTTTTACAAATTGAAATTTCTTAAGAAAATGAATTTATTGTGAAAGAATAGGACAATTTAATACAAAGTATGGCCTCCTCTGCTATTCAGAACTTGTCGGCAACGATTATTCATTGAATTAATGAGACTGTTTATGTCATCTTGCGGTATTCGCTCCCAATGGAATTGTAGCAAATCCTTCAGCTGTTGGGTTGTTGTCACTCCGTCCAAGTCCTTCAAAACACGTCTCTGGAGCATGTCCCATGCGTGCTCGATGGGATTGAGGTCTGGCGATTGTGCAGGCCAGGGCAATACCTGGATGTTCTCCGTTGCCAAGTATTCACTGGTTCGCCGAGCTGTATGTGAACGCGCATTGTCATGCATTAACGTAAAATCGGAGCCAAAGGTTTGTGCAAATGGATGGACATAAGGTCTGAGAATATCCTCAACGTAATTTTCAGCGTTCATGTTTCCATTTACAAAAACGAGCTCAGTTCGCCTGTTCTTCATAATACCCGCCCATACCATAACTGTTGAGCCGCTGTATGGATGAACTTCCTGAACGCACCTGAGTCTTTCAGTATTTCCGGGTCGACGGTACACTCGCACCCTTCTTGTATCAGGCCTAAACCCGAATCGCGACTCATCGGAAAACATAATTTTATCCCATTGTTCCTGGGTCCATGTTATGCGTTCTCTACACCATTCATTTCGACGAGCGCGATTCCCGTGACGTATCGGTGGGCACCTGATAGGGCGTCGAGCTCGTAGGCCGTACTCATGCAGTCGATTTCGCACAGTTTGGGGACTTACATCAACACCACTTGAATTTTGTAGCCTCAAACTTATCTCTCGAGCGGTTAACATCGGCTGGCGTCTTGCAGTCAGTTGTATGTACCGGTCTTGCCGAGTGGTTGTACTCCTTTTACGGCCTGGATGCTGTTCAGCGGGTTCCCCTGTATTATTGTAGCGCTGCCAAAGACGACAAATAACACTTCTATGAATACCAAAATGTCGAGATACCTGAGATTGATTACTTCCCGCTTGCAACATCCCTACAGCTCTTTGCATTTCATCTGCCGTCAAATGACGTCGCTCCATGACGTAAAGAATATCTAACAATTCAATTTTGTCGCCAACTGTATTTAAATGGTTGGTAAAATTATAAAATCAAGACTAAAACGTAGCAATTAACATGCACTCAAATTCAAACAAATTCGCAGTCATTTGAATTTTATGAAAAAAAACAAAACATAATCGAAATTTTTTTACCTATACACTTGAAGTTTACTTACCTATACACTTTGAGTGAGTAAATACTTAGAAATTAATTAATATAAATGGTAAATTTGTAATATCATGCATGTTGCTTAGACTTTTTTGATGTGTGTATATACTTAGCCTATGACGGTCCCCGGTAAATGGACTATTCGACACAAAAATAATTTCTGAAATGTGTTCATTAGAACCAGAGAGTTTGTGTGCTTCATCCAAAACATCGAAACTTTAACTTTACTTTACTTTGAGTATAGATTATTTATATGAGACTGATCTAAATTAAAGAAAAATTTGTTACGACATTTAAAAAAAATGCTTTCGCTTTCTGTTATATATGTATTATAATTTGTTCTAATTTATGCATACTTTCTTAATTTCTTTTTAAATTCCTTCAAAAGCTTAAAATTAAAAGTATTTTTGATTAAGTTTATCTTGTTTAATTTTATTTAATTAAAAAGTTTTTATCTCATCGTGAATAGTTTATTGACTGGCTACGAAAACTAGAGTATAAAACCCATTATTTCTTTACGAATTAAAAAATATTTTTGTATGAAAAACTAACATCCCAAGTTGGCATATTTTTTTTCTCTACAAAAACAAATGAAGTAAAACTTAGCGAACAAAAGAATAAAATCCTAAAAATCAGCCAGCACCAAAAATCAGTGAGGTTTTATACTTAAAAAAAGTTCCATCACTGAAAAAGGCCTGTCCTTGCAGTAGGCCATTAATATACTTCTAGAGTCTAGCTTGCAAAAAAACAAGCTTTAAGCATATATTTTAAATTGTTATAAGTGCTCGAGTGCACTGTGGCCAATGAACTCTTAATGGCTCTATGATATAGATAAAGAAGAATTTATTTTTATTTAAAGCAAAAGTGATATTACTAGACTACTATTATGGACTTTTAAGCATTATCGTAAAAGATAACAAGAGAATCACAGGTTCGTAATGTAGGCTAATGTACCTAATAGGGTATTATTACAAAACGAGTTATGTCTAGAAGTCAGTCTATATGCTAAGATCAGCAACGTTGTTGATCTTAGAACTAAAGAACCTACACACAGATTTTACCTACATACTAATATGTAGGTAAAACCTGTGTGTAGGTTCTTTGTGTCCGTTGTCTTATAAAAGAAAACTACCGCACAAGGGTATGAGCCCGTTTTTCATCGTTTAAACTTGGTGATAAATCAACTAATAATTGATAGAATCGATGGCTATGGCATTGCTACCAAGCCTTCATCCCTGGAATATATTCGCGCTTTCTATCAGGTTTCCTACAGTCATGTTAATGAATCGTAAAAAATACAATCGAGTTGAGAACCACCTTCTTTTTCGAAGTCGGTTAAAAATATAATGAATTAGATTAGTAGTCAAAACATAAAGGATTGCAAAAAATAATATGTGTCATCGCTACCAAATAAGTCTCACGCTCTCGTAATATAACAAACATTATGCAACTTATCGGGTAATGTTTTGTTAAAGCTAAAAGCGATTTATCTTCGAAAATGTTAGGTTATTTGAAAGTGTCAAAGATCAATGACTTGATCCTTACTTAAAGGTACGCAAATGTGGTCAATCAGAAAAAGAGTAATTACCCTAATATCCCGAGTGTATTATAGTGTTACATAGGTACACACAGCAACTAATCAAGCTAGACACTCATGTACCTTAATACCTTGAAATAAGACACAATTTCAAATGAAAATGTTTAACTTGATGTGTTGCTGTGTATACATTCTTGCTTAGAATCAAAACGTATAATATTTAAGCGTAAATATTTATCTAAAAAAGTACAAATTTTTTTTTTCTGTTTATTTACATAGTAACCCCTATAAAAATCCTTTTTTAGCAACCAGTCTGTTACATACAAGCTTACAAAATATAGGGTTATTAAAAGTCCTAGTTTTCTACTTTCGCTGGAGAAATAACTGACCGTGCAGAGGTTAAAATGGTTGCAAGTTTCACTAACTTTAATTGTTCTTGGAACTAAAAGAGTGTTCTTGCAGACATTTTAGCGGAGAATAGCGATACATTAAATCGCTTATTCGTTACTGCTGTTACAATGTTAATGTAACTTACTTGGAAATCGTACTCCCACTCATCTTAACGTTATGCAATTAACACACAAGTGTTATTCTCTTAATTTTTACATATTAAGTAAAACAAAATATATGTCATGTGTACAAAAAAGATGACAGGATTATTTATTTATTTCGAAGTGGGCACGGGTCAGCTAGTGGGCTACTATAAAGCTAATGGGGTTGACACCATGATTCAACACAATTCATTCAAAATCCGAAAGGTCGCAGATATTATCAGATATTATTATTGTCATTCAAAGGACCAATATCAATCGTCTAGCCATGTGGCTAGATTAAGTTAAGTCCTCCACCTCCAGAGTATGGGACATGGGATGTTACGACTAGTAAAAGTTCCAAATAAGTGCATCCTAATTAAACTGCTTTATAGCAATAAAACTAACAATAAAAAAAGCTTTAAAAATAAAATAAGTTTCAGAATTGCACTTTACGCGCCACAAACGAACTGTCAGTTCAGTAGCGCATGCGCAGTGTAGTTTGCACACCGTCACAATGAGAGCCCTTACTGTATTATTATTATTATTTGTTATATTTTACTATACTCACGCAGCTGCGGTCAATTCCAAACTACAAACAGGATTAACTCCAACAAACGGTAAGTGTTTAACTATAGGCTATTCTATTTAAAATAGTTTGTAACATTTAACAGTGTATTTAGTGTAGTAGATGCTAACTTATTATGTATTGCACGTATTAAACGTTTGGTTACAATCGAGAAATGTTCAGAAGACAATAAGTACATCTCATAAACGTCTCTTGAATTTTAGTCAATTGATTAGGTTATATTCTTACAATTTTACTTATAAAAATCTTGCTAAACAAAGATTAAATTTAAGAGGCGTTTATAAGTAAGAGATACCTAAAAAGTGAGCAAATCCTAGTTTAGCTATGGTGTTCTTTCAGTAACAAAGAAAATCTTGACTATCTCGCTGGCCAGACATAAAAGATATAGGGTCAATATTTCGCTCGTTTATTTTGTGTACTCAGAAATTATATTTGCGAATTTTCTGTTAGCCGTCTTGGCACCCATGAAATAATATAGGGCCGCAACGTCATTTGTTCCTGTAACTGTGTATACTTTACTTAAAACGTAGTTTTATATTGCGGTTGCTCCTGTATAAATCTGAATATTACTTATACTTATCAAACGATTAACACGAAACTTGCTTCACGATGTTTTTGCGCATAAATACAAAGTCAATGAAGAAAAATTAAGGACATCTAAAAGATTGACTACTGTAATATTTTGCTGCTGCTGTTTTGTGTTTAGTACGTACAACGGGGACTAAATATAAACATGATGTTGCTTCTAATTTCAATAGATTTGGTTTGGTTTTAATTCTGATCGGAGTCACAATAAATTACTTGTTGTTGATAGGTAACGGGAGGTAAACGATTACTGACTTGTACATAAAGGTTTAAAGAACTTTAAAAAAACGTAGCTTTAATGTTTTTGTATTTTTTTACTTAAGTTTACGACGAATTTAACGACACAGATACTTGGCTTCTATTGCTTGTAGTAGGTAGTAGGTAAGTGTACAACAACATTATAGTGTCGTTCATCTTTATAAATCGTAAAAGGCTACTGAAAAGACAACAGCACAACAAAGAAACTGAAGGCGCCCCCTTCAAATTTGCCGATAAGTGTCGCGCGGAGGCAGCGCGTCTGCAGCGCTGCAATCGCGCGTTTTTTATCAGTATGGATTTACAAAACAGCGCGACACTTAGCGGCAAATTTGAAGGCGCCCTGAGAGATTCGACAGGCGATCAGTATAGTAAAAACAAATGCTATAGCAATCTGTTTGACCTATGTAGTACCTATTAAGTATCTCAAGTTTCCCTTCATTACTTCCATTTTAATCGGGCATTTATCAACGCTGGTAACCCACACTAGACAAAGACCTTCTTCATAAGATACATCGGGGAAACTAGACAAGAGGATATATGCTTTAAAACTAGCTTACACATGCTTAATTACGCAGTTTCTAGTGGAAGCCATAAATAGTATAACCACTTTCTTAGTAATTCAGTTCTTGACATAATTATATTGAATGCTCGTTACACGGTAATAAATCTAATCAAGTGTATGGTCGGTAATAGATTTATTTGAATAACGGTCTTCTGTAATCGGTTTTAAATTGACTGATCGGTTTTATACAAAAGTAGGTTCAGTTTGTAATAATTTAGTTTGTGATCAATCAAAATGGTTGTTATTTAGGCGTCGATATTCTATCAAAAGCTATTAGATTATAGATGGGAGGAAATTGCTTTGGCGATAATGATAAGTCCGTTGAATTGCCAATTATTTTTGGAGCTTAGGTGGTGTTGAAATCATACTTTATTTTTATATTAAGTTAAGGATTGCTTAAAGTTAAGTTCATCATAACAGCTCATTCATGTCCCACTGCAGGGGCGGGTCTCGTGACGGAGGGATACTTGGCATACCACGTTGGCCAGATTGGTATAGGGTTTAATTTCAAGTTTTCCTTCTTTTTACTTCGTAAAGATAATATTCACGGTTAGTCCCTTAGTCGGTTTTTACGACACCCATGGGATGAGATGGGGTGGTGACATATTGTATTCTTACTCCGTCATTAATATGTTGCATTTTGTGTTAAAGTTAAGTTAAAATCAGTAAACTTTGCATATAGAACCGATACCCCATGGGGCGAAAAGGTTCAGGAATATCGACAATATCCTGAAAAAACGATTAAGAAAACGGAAGAACTTTCATTCGCCTCATCATTTCAAGTTTTCCATCTTTAGTTTTTGTAGAGACTCCAACTAGTTTAGTTATGATAGTGCCACCGTGTATTCTTACTCCATCACCGCACGGAAACTGCGCAAGATGTGTTCATCTCTGACTTGCTATTGCACAGCAGACTAGAACGTAATAAGGTTCTTTGTTTAAATAAAAGTTTACTTACGTAATTAATTAATTACATTGTTTCACTTGTGTGAATTCACCTAACTGTGATTTTAAATAGTATTTCCCATCTATGAGAAGTCTAGCTATTGTATTATTCGTTAGTCTAATATTGTATTGGCTGACTTGCTTCGCTTCGCTCGCTCACGGTCACAGTTCTAAACGAACCTAACCTCCAGAAGTTGGAATCCTTGTGTTTTTTAACCTACAAACAAAAATATGAGCATTTATTTTCTAGTGGAAACGGAATTACATCATATCACCAGGGATTTCGTGAAATCACTGGTTTCCTCATTTCCCTGCGACATGTAGTATCTTTGTAAAAGATAAGAAGAGATTATTTTAGTTGACCAATTTTCTTGCTATCACACAAACGTAAAACAAAGACATCTGAGATTATTTATAGCCATACATACTTTATTTGTTTATTCAATGTTTTCCTATCATTATTTTCAGATGAAGAAGGCAAACCATACATAGAAGAGGTGACAGTGGAGTCAATACTGCAGGTCCTCACTCCCGGTCAAAAGGGACGCCAAGCTCGCACGAGTACCATGACCAATCTGCAGGAAGGGATCAAAGTGGAAGCAAGGAGATATAATTAAGCCTTTATTTAACTACTAAATTGTATAATGTTATGAAAAAAATCTATATTTTTTTGTATTTATGTTATAAGTTTGTAAAGAGATCAAAAAGTTTGTAAAGTGAAAAAAATGTTGTATCGATATAATACTAATGTTATAAGAATTTTTTTTTATTATAATATTTTTTTGTACTTATATTGTAAAATTAATAAAAAATTTATAATATAGGTACTTTATGTAATGTTGTTCAAGTAGATGATAATTAAATAAAGATTCTTTTTATTATAATTTATGCAAAATTTCGTAAATATGCCTTGACTTACGGCTGTCATGCACGGCAACTCTGTATACTACTGCTGTGTACGAGATAGTTTAGATTCTACGCAAGTTTTAGGTGGCCACTAATTGATTGCCCTTCATCATTTGTGTCCTTTAATGTGCGTAAATTGATTTTTTGACTGGAATATCTAATCAATCAATAAATAAATATTTCTCACACATTCACACAACATCTAGTCCCAAACTAAGCAAAGCTTGTACTATAAAATAAATAAATAAAAATAAATAATCCTCACACATTCACACATGGGACGAGACAACGGATAAACATACTTAAATACTTTTTTTTTCTAAATACATACATATTATACATAGAAACACTCAGACCAATGCAAACCATCATGTTCATGTACACAAAGATTTGCATTGAGCGGGAATCGAACCCGAAACCTCTGCGTAGCAGTCATGTTATATAACCACTACGCCACAGAGGTCGTCAAAACAGAGAGGTTATCAATGACTAATCAATCAATCAATATGAATACTGAGTCATTATATTAAAATAACCTATATGTAATATAATTCGTATACTGATTGGCATTATTTATTCATTTACTTGTTCTAGCTCTACAAAAATAAATCAAATGGTTTAAAACATATCCGCTGTCTGTACGCATTATGAATACAATATTATAACAAATGAACTGTTGTGGTTACATACCTACATAACTTCATGAATTACATAGCAGTATGACGTCAGAAATAAATAAAGAAAAAACCACAAAAGGTATAACTTATATCCTATCAACAACTTACTACTTAACTCGCTATTGTACTTGTCGATGTGTAAATCAACTTAATCAACAACTTACTACTTAACTCGCTATTGTACTTGTCGATGTGTAAACTTACTACTTAACTCGCTATTGTACTTGTCGATGTGTAAACTTACTACTTAACTCGCTATTGTACTTGTCGATGTGTAAACTTACTACTTAACTCGCTATTGTACTTGTCGATGTGTAAATCGGGCTTAAGAGTCAATTGGCTACGAAAAATTGGAAAAAGTAATAACTACAGGTTTTGTTCAAAAATAATTATTTATCGTCAATTTGTAATTTCAAGCAATCGCGCATGCTCAACTTTAAATTAAGTATGTATCTATGAAGTCATGTTTCAAGTAGCTAACTTCAATCTTTAGTTACGAGTACAATATAGTATATTTTTAGTAGGATATAAGTTATACCTTTTGTGGTTTTTTCTTTATTTATTTCTGACGTCAACGTCCAGTAGTAAACTACTGGACGTTGGTTTCCTCCAAACAATTCCACTTTACGCGTACCTACAGTGCCTCCCTTATTGGTTTCCCGCCGTCGCTATTACGTCGTCTGTCCACCGAGGTAGAGGCCTCCCCATTTCTCTCTCAAAAATATTACACTCATTGATATAACATCTTGGATGAAGGTACTAGGAGTGGGATATCCTACCCCTAGTGACTTCGACAAGCTGCCGCTCATCTCCTTTGTGAAGGTGATTGAGGAAGCTATGGGGTGGTGAACGGAGGACCAGCACAAAATATCCGAAGGGCTCGAAGTGCATCTTCGAGGGTCCCCGAAAAGGAGGAGCAGAAGATAAGAAGATATAACATCTTTGACCAAGTAATATCACTCTGAGGATATGGATTGGTCTAGGGTTTGGTTTGACTTTTACTTCTCCAACAACGAAAGTATGCTTGAATTACCGTTAGTCGGCTTCTACGGCACACCCACGACAAGAAGTGGTAGTATGGTTTCTATCCTTAATTCTTCACCACTTAGTACAAAAAACCGTAATTTTTATTAATGTTGTTCCTTTTAAAATAAACATAGCAAAACAAAGAAAGACTGTGAGCTCACAAGTCTTTGAAAAGGCGTTAATTACTGCAATATTACCAGACACTATATTTTTATCATGATCTTGCATTCGTGAGCGAGTGCCCTGGAGTCCTGAAATACAGGGTTTCCCTAGTTTAGGCTCCAGTTACGAAATCTATGAGGGGTGGCCCTCATAGATTTTGTAAACCAATATCCATGTAAAAAAAATCTTGCGGTGGAAAATACATTTTTTTTATTTATAATATTCAAGCTGCAATAGAAACAACATCACGTATAAATAGGATATACATCTTCAATCAGTTTTAATATAACTTTGCTTTTCACGTAATAAGGATCATGCCATGTGTTGCGAAGATTAAAAAAAAGGAATTTCAAAGATCACCCAGATAACTATAGTAGTATTATTAAGAGATTGGGTATTTAATATCAATAAAACCGGTCAAGTGCGAGTCTGACTCGCGCACCGAGGGTTCCGTACAAACCTATTTTCCCGCCAAATTGTGATAACGTCAGGATTCTGCTGTTTAAATACTATTTTTCCCGCCAAAATTCAATGACGGCACGACTAAGCTGTCAATAAATATTTTCCCGCCAAAATACTATGACGTCAAAACTGATCTGTCAAAAATTATGTGACGTCACGACTCATCTGTCAAAAATTCAATGACGTCACGACTAATCTGTCAAAATATATTTTCCCGCCAAAATTCTGTGACGTCACGACTCATCTGGCAAAAATTCTATGACGTCACGCCTATCTGTCAAAATTGACAGCTGTCAAAAGTGACAGCTGTCAAAGTGACAGAGGTTTCAAATATTTTCCCGCCAAAATAATATGACGTCACAAATCATCTGTCAAAAATCCTGTGACGTCACGACTCATATCTGTTAAAAATTCAAAAACGTCACGGCTCAGCTGTCACAATATATTTTCCCGCCAAAATTCTGTGACGTCACGAATCATCTGTTATAAATTCTGTGACGTCACGACTCATCTGTCAAAAATTCAAAAACGTCCCGGCTCAGCTGTCAAAATATATTTTCCCGCCAAAATTCTGTGACGTCACGAATCATCTGTCAAAAATTGTGTGACGTCACGACTCATCTGTCAAAAATTCAAAAACGTCACGGCTTAGCTGTCAAAATATATTTTCCCGCCAAAATTCTGTGACGTCACGAATCATCTGTCAAAAATTCTGTGACGTCACGACTCATCTGTCAAAAATTCAAAAACGTCACGGCTCAACAGTCAAAAAATATTTTCCCGCCAAAATTCTGTGACGTCACGACTCATCTGTCAAAATTGTATGACGTCACGGGTCACGTGACCAAAATTCTATGACGTCACAGGTCACGTGACTCAGCTTTCCCGCCAAAATTCAATGAAATCAAAATATAATATGATTGAAGTAAAAATTTGAGGTTTTCGGAATTTTCCTATTACATGTACAATAAGACCTTGCTTCATGCCAAATTTCAAGTTTGTAGGTAGACTGGAAGTACCCTGTAGGTTTTTGCCTTTACCCCTCTAAATTTGCGACAAAAACGGCTATATCTCTTGATTGCGTTGGATTAGCACTTTGATTTTTTTACAGCACTAAGAGGCAACAAGCCTTAGTATTTGGTGAAAATTTCAGCTTGATACCTCCACGCGTTTCTGAGATAAATGGTCTTGACAGACAGACGGACAGACGGACAGACGGACAGACGGACAGACGGACAGACGGACAACAAAGTGATCCTATAAGGGTTCCGTTTTTTCAAAACTGGTACGGAACCCTAAAAATGTCTAATTTATTTGGTTTATATCTCAAAAGTATAAAATTACTTACGGTATAAGTAAATATATTCGTAACTAAATATGAAATATCGTCATATTTTAAAAGTGTTTTTCCTTTGCTATTTCTCCAATGTTATATTCGATATCTGGATTCCTATAGACAAGAACCTATTTACGTACAATCGACATTATCACAAACTCGTGCCAAGTTGCCAATATAAACTTGTCTCTTGTCAGTTTAAGGATATGTTTAAGGAACCAATAACTACACGGTACCAATGTGGATAGTACAGTTACTTACAAATTATTATTGTGGCCCAAATGGAATTTGTGGAATGGTCCAAGTTTATTAGAAATTAATAACAAAATTTTCCTTGTCTGGATGGGGTGGCGGCCGCAATATAGGGTTGTCGTCTCGAATCGATTAGATCCGAAATTTATTGACATGATCCTAGGCTCAAGATAATAATTTCAATAGTACATGTGGAATGTCGCAAGGATGCACACTAGGGCGTTCATTTTATTTTATACCAAATATGGAGTCTCTATCTAAGCCATGATACTCCGTACTACATGTGCTGCGAGGGAAGATAGGTGTACACAAAACTAGTATTCATAACTTAAAATCTCTGTTTTTTACACACAATTATCGATTATCCTTACTTACCCCCTTACTCATAAACGCGTCTTAAATTTTAGTCAATTGATTAGCTTAAATTCTTACTTTTTGTTCTGTACTTGCGTTTTGTTTGGCATAAGGTTGGTTTTGCTAACTACACAAATCTCGCTAAACAGTGACTAAATTTAAGAGGCGTTTATGAGTAAGGGGTTTATTGATTTGTAAAGTCTTGGCATCGCAACACACCGACCCAATCCTGGTTCAGGAGATAAATCGAATAGAATAATAGAGTCACGTTCACGTTTTTCTAAGAAAATTCAGTGACAAACCAAGTACAGCAATTTGATGTCTATCTTTACTCTTTGAATGTTAATAGCAAATAATTTGGTTGAGTCGTTAAATTTGCTCTATGAGTGTATAATGCTAAATAACCAAGTATATGAACTAATAGTATTCGTAATGCGTGGTGCGAATTGACATCACACGCGCACGCGCTACGAATAACCTACTATGGTTCTGATAGACTTATACAGAGTGTTGGTTTTACTCGTTTTGCTCACCCTTAGGCCTTCAAAGAAAGAAAACTCATCCGTAGAACAAAGTTCGATCTGCAGGATTTCTAGTTTTCATTAGAAGCTAGAAAAGTTTTTGTTTTGTGTAATTCTAGAACTATGAGACCTAATATTTTGATTTTTTGGTATATTGCTATGACATATCATGTAAAAAATCTAAATATCTCTTTTCACATCCAATGAAAATAAAAGTTGGAAAACTCGACATAAAAATCTGTCAATCTAGTTCTAGTGTAGTCAAGTTATAATTACGATATTGAACTTGCAAAAAGTACTTTTAATATAGGAAAAAAATTGATTTGCTTTTTGCTTGTCTTAAGTGAATTTAATAAAGACTACGCTGATAAAAAGTGTGCACAACTTATTCCCGTCCACTTCTTATGATAGCACCTGGTTGGATTCCGAAAGATACTCTTTGCTATCTCCTATCTACTTGGAAGTGTCCCTGCTAATGACCATAGAGTATGCAAACTATGGCTCCAAACCCAACATTGGCAACCATTCTTGACGGCAGATGTCTCCAAAGCATGATTTCCGACAAAAAAAATGATTCTTTCAAGTTAAATAAGAATAAGAACACTCTGTATAAAAATTTGTCAGAACGTTCAATAGAATATTTGAATACAATAATAAGACAACAGAGAGACTACCGCCGCCCGTTACCTCCTGATCATATGGTTGATATGTTCTATAGAACTCATGTCTCTAGTTCTTAGAAATAATCGCTCGTAGACACCAATATCGGTAAAGTCAAAATCATTAATTAATTTATGTGCACTAACACTAATTTATATCTGTTAACTATTTTAGTATGTACCATTTTAGTAAATACAATCCCTCGCACATAGGGATCCAATGAAAACCGATTCATATTTTTGGACACCTTTCGTTCCAGTGGATATCTAAACAAGTCAACACTTGCTGGGAAGTATTCGCGTAAGCGGCTTACATTACGAACTTAAGATTTCTAATTGAACGAAAGATTCGTCATCATCGTCAGCAAATGGACGTGCAATGCTGGACATGGGTCTACTCCAAATATTTCCACCTTGCGTGGTGAACATAAATTATTGAGTTAAGTCTGAATGTTGGTATCCTCTTGATAAACGGGGCTGAGGCGTTCAATGTTTGAACCATAGCTTTATAGAAAAAAATACATGTAAAATACCTAACCATACAGATAACGAAACAATTAGTATTTTGTTTAAAACATTAATAACTCTATTTAATTTACACAAATGTATTATCAAGGTAAATCTCTAGATCAAAGAAGTGTACGACGGCAGTTGCATACAATTTAAAACCAGACAACACTTCATTAGTAAACAAGAGATGCCGTTGCACAAA
The DNA here is from genome assembly GCA_905475405.1 of Schrankia costaestrigalis. Taxonomy (NCBI): domain Eukaryota; kingdom Metazoa; phylum Arthropoda; class Insecta; order Lepidoptera; family Erebidae; genus Schrankia; species Schrankia costaestrigalis. Next base: position 3,066,168 of record FR997827.1, read on the forward strand.
TTATTTAAACTTGAAGCTATAAAAATAATTAAAATACATACTCATTGTTAGAGTTCCTTCGTATTCATAATACTATTTTTACGGGTCTTACTCGCGGTGTTACTAATTATCCTAGATACTAGTTATATAAATACCTAGGTTTTTCTCCGACGTTTCGGCCGACTTGCAAGGGCCGTGGTCGCGGAGGGACTGGTGTCAGCGGAGCGTCGTCCTTGTGAAGTGCGGGGAATGGAATCTACCCTCACTTTGTTGACATCCTGAGTATTCGCCGTATTGTAGGTACTTCGACACACTACACTAATGACGTCTCCCGAGTGAATGCAATCCGGACTATCCGTAATCCGAAAAATCCGGATATCCGCCCATTCTAACTCCGGATTTTAATCCGAATTCGAAAATTAAATCCGCGGATTTTCTGAATAATGAATTTTTTTAAGGTAGAGTGGATATGGCGTTATTCGAAGATAGCGGATCACGGGGACGTTATTAGGAGACCGTTTACAAGCATCTTCAATGCATTCCCCCTATTAGCCTTGAATCAGAGCGTGTTTTTTCTACAGCAGGAATTATGTGTAACCGAATTCGCAGCAGGTTACACAACTTTAAATGATTTATTATTTTTGAGGTCACATTTTGATGGCAGCAAAGTTAAAACAGACATCTACAAAATAGCAACTTTACAGGAGAGCACTTTTAGTAAAAAATAGTTACCATTTTGAGAATAATTGTAAACCAATTAAAATTAAAGTTGTCAGAATGAATTATAATAACCTTTTTTATATATCGTATAATGAGTTCTATCCCTTTATTGTCATTATACTGAAATCATGTAGATATCTTTTTATACGTAGAAAGATATCTTACATGGAAGAAGACATCAGCCTGATGACCGTTCCTACGTCGTCAATCACCACAAAAGAGGTCATTTCGATTTAAAATATTATAATATGTATGAGTAATACGTTCTGAGACTTTCTTTTATGGATATTTAATGTAACAAAAGCGACATAAACATTCCATTAATGTTCTAAAACAAAAAATATCAAATTTGTCAACAAAAATATTGTAGATGTCTTCATTTACGTTGCCTATAACATTTATATTTATGTTCTAAATAGAAACAGTAGGTGCTTAGGTAAGTAAGAACTTTAAACAAAATAAATTCATTTAAAAAATTTGACAACAAAACGGAACGCGCAAAAGCAAAACAAGTGACTGTTGTCTTTATTTAGGTTACAATCATCTGTGGATGCTCCAAAGTAATGGCGGATAACTGGCAAATGTCCGTTTTTATGGTGATGTATTTTTAAATTAGAGTGTAGATGTCTTTATAATATACTTCCAGAATAATTTTAATTACTGTAGATATTTAAATAATTTTAATGCAGAACATTAGGTAAAGTTATATAAGACTCATTTTCGTACAACAAAGAAATTTGTAGAAATGTAGTTAATGTAGTTGTCCGCCGCCATTAACTTTGCTGCCATCGATTTTGTCTCATAAAATAACATAGTCTTTTTTTAAAATTAAGTTAAATAAAGTGAGGTTAAATTATTTTGTTACTTTTGAGTTATTAATTTGTCAAGAAGTCAATTATTTATGTTTACCTGAATTTCTATTAATTTTAACTTTTAATTGTTTTAGTAACGTTACTTTTTAGCAGTTTTAACAGTCTTTATTTTTAATCACCAAAGTTTTATTTTAATTTGTATTTAATATTTTGACTTGAAATTGAATAATTACAAATAACAAAAACAAAAAAAAACGATTATATTCATATGTTTTGATTTTCCAGTGTTTTTATTTTAATCGATTTACACAAGTATAAGAAACATCGCATTAATAAACTGATATATATAAGTGGATTTCTTTATCTTTATAAAAATCCGTAAAATCCGGATTATCCGGATCGGACCAAAAATCCGTTCTTAAAAATCCGGATTTTAAAACAGGACGGATTTGCATTCTCTTCTCCCGGCTTTTGAGCTGCAACACTGTGATGATGTTTGCACTTGTTGATGACTGGATTCCATGTAGTAGATAATCTATATCCGTCCTCCCGGTTGAAATTATTGTGTTTTTTGATTTCAACCGCTTCACGTACTATCCTGGAGTAATAGTGACGCTCGGTGGATAAGACCTTTGGGTTGTGTAATTCTATCCAGTGGTTAGTTCCAGACTCCAACAAGTGTTCAGCTATTGCAGACTTGTGGGTTTGTCGGTTTTTCACAGCCGCGATGTGTTCCTTGACCCTTTCCGCTATTGTCCGTTTGGTCTGTCCGATATAGGAATCCTTCGTATTGTAAGAAGAAATCATTCATCTTTATAACAGCCCATTAAAGTCCCACTGCAGTGACGGGCCTCCTCCCATGACGGAGGGGTACTTGGCCTACTAATACCACGCTGGGCAGATTGATTGGTATAGGGTTTAATTTCTAGTTTTACTTCTTTTTATTTCGTAAAGATAATATTCACGGATTGTCCCTTAGTCGGTTTTTACGACTCCCATGGGATGAGATGGGGTAGTGGCATATTGTATTCTTACTCTGTCACCACACAGATGAAATCATTACTTAGTTGCAATGTCCTCGTTGGTAAAGCGGCTGGTCACGAGGTCGTAGATTTAATTCCATGCAAAAATATTATTGGTGTAGGCCTCAAATTATTAACTCTCATACTGATTTCCGAATTACTAAACCCAGAATAACTTTACCACGAAAACATGCAATCACGAATAAATAACGTTACCTCGAAAACCTGCAATCACGAATTTTAATTGTGGCACTCGCCTGCTGCTGCAGCAGCTTGCTCGCTTCGTTTGCTCGGCTCGTGCATTGCATTGTCATCGTTCTAACCTAACCTAATCTTTCGACAATGTGTGAAACGATGTCAAAATGAAAATTCGTGATTGCAGGTTTTCGTGGTAACGTTATTCTGGGTTCAGTAATTAGTAAATCTGTAATTCACCCCAAATTATTGGCCTCAGCAAGCCTCGTGGCCTCGGTCCCTAGACCAGGAGAAGTCTTAATAAAAAAAAATTAGCTTAAATTAAATTAATAAAATTATTAATTTAAATTGGCAAATTTTTTTTTCACATTTTGGCTTATAAAACATGTTTTTGTCAAAGATGATAACCTAATATACAATGTCTGAAAAAGGCACACTTTTTTATGAAATGGTTTTCGAGATAATTAACTTAACATTTTTTGAGGCCATATAAATCAGAATTAGGAACAAAAATGAAATTCTAGTTATAAAAATCAGTCATTTATTTATTAAAATCACAGTTGATAATCACAATGATTATCACCACACCTAAATCTAGTTATTAGAAGCATTGACAACTTGACAATATCAATCATTATCCGTGCCGCCATATTAACAATATGTGTGAAATTCTGATTAATATAGTATTTTTACCGTATGAATCAGGTACAGTCAAGGAATTTGATTCACGTACCATTTCAATGATTTATTGTTTGAACCATTAACATATCGTAAGGTTTATATTCGTTAAAATAAGGGAAAATTGTTTTACATTTTAATGATGACGTATGTTCGGGTGAAAGTTCTGCAAACTTCAACCTTATATAATGTGTGTTAGATTAATTTTACAATATCAAAGTGTCTTCTCTGAATACTAACCTATTTGTAGTTTCGTCTAATAAATAGAAAAAAAAATTTTTTTGACACTGACGTCATTTTAGCGTTGCGAAGAAAGATAGTCCTTATCAATATCGATTATCATTAGCAATTTAGACTTAAGACGGTACGCGAATCTAATTCCTTGACTGTACATATAAATCAAAATTTTGCCTTTTAACATCGGTTAATCACTACACGTATACAATTAAGGATTGCTATTTATACATAGGCTTTTAGTCCCCAATTGAATTATATTTCCAACAGATTCAAGTTTGAAAACCATTTAAGTTAATTATAACAGCCAACATAGTAATCAGAAACACAGGTGAACCAAAGTAATATGAATCAGATATTTACATTTATAACTCCGCAACAACACGAACCAGCCGCATGTAACGTCGTGACCACGTCAGCAGAGTCTCTGGCTACCACCAGCACTAGAAGGGATCTCCTGATGTTTCGTACTTAGCTAGGTACGTTCGAGTAAAGCGCGCGAATATGAATCAGACTTTTGTGCCGGACACTCACAATTTATTTTTTTATTAAAAAACTATCGCAAATATTAGTACCATTTTTTTTTGTGTACAGAAACAACTAATATTCTATCGTAATATTTATAACGCACATCGATTCGTTAATAAGAAAAAATGTTACTGTTACTAATGTTCAAGAAACTGGGGTACGGACACACCATATTAATCAGAAGAACGCTTTTTAATATTTTTTTTTAAATATATAAAAAACTATTATTAAAAAACAATAACGTGTGCAAGATAGGTAACTGTCTATACTATGTTTAAAAAATAATTGCAGTTTGGTTGGCCTGTTAGTTACAAAGAAAAACCTCCAGACATCGAAAAACTTGGGCTCGAAGAATCACCCACTACCTCTTCCGAAGGCAGAGACGAGACGGATTGTTTTCGTATTCATAATAAAATATCTGCGAACTGTACCTTAGTTAAACTTTATAAACACAATAAACACCGTTGCATTAACATGGCGACAACATACATTATTACAGCTCACGAAGTGATTTATTATAGGCATAAAAATAAATTTGAATTTCATTTTCATCAAGTGCAAGCAACATCTGGCCATTGCTAAGACCCATGAGCTGTAGCGATCACTTACCATCAAGAGGGTAGCTTGCTCGTCTTCAACTTAAACCTAATAAAAAAGGAAACATCTTGAGGGTCTCATTGGGATGAGACTGTACTGAACTGACTACAATGAATATACAGAACCCGCCAAAAGAGAGGCTCAGAACAAATCAAGTTCTTTTTGTAACTAATTTAATAACAGGTAATGAAATATTCATATAATTGTTCGTTCGGTAGCCCTATTGTCTAAGCGACAATTTATTGCCAAAGTTCGGACAAAGAACATTATATTTGTAGAAAAAAATGTGATACGACCTCGTCAAGGATTTATATCCAACTCGGATATCGGACTCGGTTCAATAAATAATTTTAAAACGCATAAAGCATTTTTAATTTCGTTGTATCAATTGTATATTAATTAAAACTGCTACTTTTAAAATATCGCGTTGTGTGCCTATAAAATTTAATTAGCGTCATCATTACGCTAACTAGATAACGCGAAAAACAGGTAAACTGCATTATTGAAGATTATGAATCAATTAATCACGAATTTAAGAATCCCGAATGTATGACGTTTAGCATAGAATATAAATTCAACAGGATAAAAATAAAGCATGCCATATTAGTATTGATCTACATAGAATCAACAAATCAAAATAAAATTAATCAAGAACGTAGGCACGTATGCAATGTAATGCACAAATACAGACAACACAAAGAACAGGAAAATTTAATGTTAATCTACAACGTGGGCTTGACGTCAAGATCTATATGATAAGTATTCAATAGCCAGACTTGGACAGAATAGGGTGTGATTGTGAGTCACAGAACTTGGGTCATCGTCTGAAGGGATATTATTTTTTGTAGTTGAAGCAAAATGAGATGTCTGACGATGTGTACCCTTAGGGCTCTTTCAATTTAGCCGTTTCGTATGGCAGTATTTATAATGTCGAGCGGCAGCCGTACGGCAAGATTTGTATGAAAACAAACTAACGTTGCTTTTGTCGTCCGAAAAACGCACGGCAGCAGTTAATCTCATTTGTACAAAACGAAAACGTTGTTCTGTTCTTTATTATCCAAAAAAGCTTGATTACATAGTGACAACGCCATAAAAAGATTTGAATACTTTAATGAACAACTTGTTGAAATACAGTCATGTAGATTATTTATCAGCTGATTGTCACACTTTAATTCTGTATTTTTGAGATTAGAAACTACTTAACCAATGTTGTCAAAAATTCTATGCAGTTATCTTACCATTTCAGTAAAATTAGTCATTCATTGGTTTGGAAACTAATGATTTCCCTGGTAACCAACATAATAAAATACAACTAATTTGTCGATTTAGATATCCGATTAAAAGACTATTTGGAATTCTTTCATAACTTTGGTTGATAATTTAATAGATGACTAATGAACTTCCTCCAAGAGACGGGCTTAGGATTGACGACAAGACGAAAGGGAATTTAGACTGCAAGAATAATTGGTGGGTAGTAATGGACGCCCTAAAAGTCGGACGCAACCTAAATGGCAACATCCTCAAATTACTGAAAATCATCGAACGTGAAAAAAAGATCGTAGAACCTATTTTCAACGGACTTCAAAAAAAGGAGGAGGTTCTCAATTCGGTTGTATTTTTTTTTCGTAACCTAAAGGAAACAAATTGTAAATTTTGTGCATAGCCTCTTTATTTTTTTCAATAATTTGAAGTTTATTCAAACTAGACCCAAGAAAATATTTAGTTAACAATTGATGCGAATCATGTATGAATGCAAATAAGAGCATGTGACATGAATAAACACATAATATACATGATGAATGAGAAACAACATGGCTGTGCTACGAGTATAAGCTTTGTGAATGTCAAATTGTTTGTAAAGAAATTCGGATAGAACAAATTGGGGTTTAATAAAACTAAGTTTTGAAGCGTAACTGTTTCTAAGGTCTATTGGCCTAACCCGTACTGTCAATTACAGTCAACAGAGGAGCCTACTATAATAATATCATATTAGAAGTCATAATAAAAAGCTTGTTGCACACAATCTAAAATTGTAGTAAGGATCACTTCTCTAAAGATATATCAGTTAGCAAAGTTTCGCCTGATAAGATTTTTTTTTCATTTTCAATTAGGAAGTCAATTTCACGCAGTAACGTAATGTTTTTTTAAATATTCTGTAAACATCTGAGCAATGGGCTCGGATCATTTTAGATCTTTTTAGGTCAGATTCAATAGTTTGAGATACACAGGAGCCCAATATCATTATTATACAGATCTACCGAAAATGATAGGCTGGAAGTTCGCTGGTCTGTATGAAAATGGCATTAGGCTCCTACATTGGGCTACATTGATAGTGTAATAAACCAACAATTTTCAATATAAAGTCATTTATTTCTTTCACCTTCTGCTTTGATTGTAAATAACACAACCACTTTTGAGTTAAGAAAAAATTAGGATATCTCTAACAAATTCTAATGGACATAGGACATCCTAGTAATAAGCATTGTATTCAAATCTTTAATATTTAGGATGCCTTTATCTCGACCTTACAATACGAAGAACGGATTACGGCTCAAACTTAGACGGCACTTATTAACAGTAATTGCTATGTGAATCTATTACATTCTAATGTTTAAATGAACAGGTAATATACTTTAAGTATTACTGTACGTTTATTCCAGGGATCGTGTTATCGAGGTTTTTACAGAAATTAACGGCCACAAAAAACATTTAGCCCAATACAATTATTTCAGATAATTTAAAGAGATATACTCCATTTTCTCAATTGCTGACCAATCCAAGTCTCAGAATACCTTATAAATAAAATGTTCAAAACTTTACCTTTGCCAGAATATTAATGATTTGATTAGCATAGTCTAAACATAATAGGCTAAGATTGATTAAATTATTTATTTGTTTTATATTTTTTCTCAAATTCAAGGTCTCTGGTAGACGCGTGTTATTTTTTGGTCAAAAATCTAAGATCTTATCTATGTATGAATGCCTCCAATTGTGGCGTATATTTATTCTAGCCGTCTGAGACACTAACAAACAAATTCAACCCATGAAGGTCGTAAGAGCCTGAAATCCGGGGGTCTAGATACCTTTTCTTATATTTTGAGCTTGGTGGTGGGACAACTAATACTTTTTTTACCACTTAAGTTAAAAAAGCTTTCCAAACGCACTTGCATACCTTGTTCGGGAAGAAGCCGTTGTAGATTCAGAGCACACGTGATCACGCCACCGGTGCAGGTATTCCGCAAAACAATGAACAGTTATTGTCTGCTCACTGTCTCTGTTGGTATCAGTAATATGATGCTATCAATCGTTGATACCGATCTGACAGGTCTGTCGCAGCCAGAATGTCTACCGAGCATCGCGCTGCGTGCGATCATGGAATACTTAGTGAAGCAAATATGTGTAACCTCTCGGTTACACATATATTATAAATAAAAGATCAGTGCATACAATATTCTTGTCATCTCTCGATGACAAGAATATTGTATGCACTGATCTTGATAATCCTTATTTGAGACATAAATATTTACCATCCGTATGGTGGGTAACGGAGGAAGAAACCAAACGAACACCACCCCTTACACGGAAATCCGATATTCTCTGCTGAAAGAAAAAAAAACTCATTATAAAAACCTATACTATACTATAACTTTCTCATACCAACTCTTTTTTCGACAGACATACTTACTGCAAGGACGGGACTCCTTCCGTGACGCAGGGATACTTGGCCTACTAATACCACGCTGGCCCGAGGAATTGGTATAGGTTTTAATTTCTAGTTTTTGGTTCAGAGTTTACGTTTATCATGTACTAGTTAATTTCAAAATTTAAAAATCGAACGAAATTCGAATGCCATTATCGTATCATGAAGATTTTTCTTGTGCATGCGCTAAAGTTGTCAACTCTACCGAGCCGCGACATACAAATTGAATAGCTTCTCTGTGCCTACCTACCTGTTTTACGTTCAAGTCATGACATAAAAACACATTGCGTGCAATTAAAACACCCAAATTTATATTCAGATATTGATTGTCAGATTTTACGACTTTGTAAAAGCGTTTGAACAACATTAGTCAAGTTTAACATGCATCAGAACGTTCTGCTTGTAATGCTAATGGACTAAGTAGACGTTTCCGGCATAATTCCTTGTTTAAACATAACTTGAAGGGTGTAAAAAAGAAAATTTGACAGTTATGACCAGTTTAGTATAAAATACACAGTAGGCTCTGATGGTATCGAGGGCTTAGTCAAAGATGGTATCGCCGGCTCACTACTAACACGCTCAAATCTTTTGCGTGTTCTAAATACAAATGTTGACTTTTTTATTATAATTTTGGACATGCACGAGTGAAATGCCCAATCTGAATGGTAAATTATTTTTGATAAATTGATTGACGCTATTGATTACGTTATCAAACGGGACATATGGCTATATTCATTTTAAGTACGCAATGTATTTAAATATATAGGAGCCTTAAGATTTTATGTATACTTTATTATCATTTACTTTAAAATTATCTTCATTTACTCCCGAAGTTTGTTAATTTAGAAATTTCTTAACACAATATCAATAAATTTTCCTTAGTCTTGATATTTATGCCATCATTGATTCAATTCTTAGAAATCGTTAAAGGTGTACTTAGATCTACTTTACTATTGGTATAAATCTTCATGAATGAGCCCTTTTATCATTCCACGTAGAGTTTACGCAGCGCATTACAATATGTAATAACAATACAAATACGTACGTGCATGTATTAGTTTCGACTTTTTCCATATTTATAACAATCCTTGCAGTTCACACGTCGCTTCCATACTTTTATTAAAGTTGCAATGAACATTTGGTAGTGTGAAATGTTTTTACAATATTTAAACTTAAACCAAATTGTAAGCTACGAGTATTTCGGTACCAGTACCAAATAAATATACTTTTTAAACAATAAATTTTAAAAAGACAATAAGTATCCTTTTGGGCAAGGACGTTTTAAGAACTTGTGAACTTGAAAAACCAGACACTAAGTAGTAGTCTGGGTTATTGGCTTTTTGCAGGAGGACGTTTACAGGCAGATCTGAACTCAATGCCCTATATTAGTCAAGAAATCGGCGCACCTGATTGGAAATAGTAACTGGCGCTCACGGACGTCACGTCAGTGATGCCTGATCAGGGTGTTAGGCCTCATTGCCCGAACAACCTGCTTTGGCAACAAACACACCAACATTTTCATACTACTGCTTGGACGATTGTGGACAAAGTGTAAGGACTCGTAAAAATACAAAAAACCCAAAAACAAAAAGTTCAACGGCTCACCTACCTATTACAGATAAACGTGTTATGCATGACCACAACTCTACTAGGATGTCCACTATCCTATAACGGTTGGAGAACTCTGTCGAACAGTGTAAAATGACGACCAAAACGTACGGGTGCAAACCGAACTCCGTGCTCTGCATCTCAATGAGACCTGATCGAATAGAATATATAACGCGAAGTCTGCCAGTAGACAACATTAACTGATCAACTGTCCAAGGGTCAACATTCATTAATCTAATATACCAAGAAGGTGTATAGAACTAATCGAATATGCAGATCGTCAATTTCGTTGTGGGGTTAAGCTGCGTGCTTTTGGAGATTACAGCTTACCCGTATTATCCGTCGTATGGAAATGTGGATTCTTGTAAGTTTTTATTTATTTTCTTGATTTTCTATAAAAGCTATTTTTGTTTGGATGTGATTTTATACCTAAAAGGCGATGTCTTTTTTGGAAAGCGCTGACCAAATTAGCAGGTTCAGTTTGTTAAGCGAATGAAATGGAAAAAGGATAAGTCATATAAATAAGATCTCCTAATTATTAATTTCTCTCCTAATTACTAAGAAGTTTTTAAGATCTACTCCTAATTATTAATTTATCAGGCATAATTTACAATCCCAACAATAGATGTATCACTTAATATGATAGTAAAATATGTCATGATACAGTATCGTAATATGACATAGACATATGACAGCCCAAACAGCACAGCGGTCATTTATGCGTCTGCCGAATACAATTCACGATCGCAGCAGGTGTGAATTTTATGCAGGAATAAGAGAAATGCATAGGCGATCAACTAATAAAATTAAAAATGTATACTATCACATTACTCCCTTTAAGTGTATCCTCCTTTAATTTATTATTTTTGGCTTATAACCCTAACCCACTTGTGTGCCAAGGTCACTGGCCATAAATAGTAAGACAAGCCAAAAGTAGTTATTTATGTTATTTATTTGTTAGTGAGGATTTGACTTATATTTACAGAAATCGGACTACATTTATTATTTTTACTAATATTAACAAAACTTGTAACATGAATTAAACTATTTGAAGTTCGTAAAAAAATGCTTTTATTTAATTCACAGATTCGTACGGTGATGCAAGCCGTGGTGGGATGGCTTTAAGTCGCTACTACAACCCATATTACAACCCGCAAGCCGTTGGAGGTGGAATGGCAGCGTTCATGTATCGTCAGCCAGAACAAACCATCCCTCAACAATCTAGTCAGTACTACCTTCCTGACAGACGCCGTCAGGTTCTTGAGGAAGCCAATTTCAATATTCCTCCGCAACAGAATGAAGTGTTCTTCCCTCAACAGCCTGAAAATCCTCCCGTAGTTGCAACAGAAGCTACAGAACTTTCAGAACCTACAGAGAAAATAGCCGAGCTCGCTCCAACTACAGCAAAAGCAATCGCTGTTCCTGAATTAGTTGAACCAGAAATTGAGGAAATTCCTGAAGAGGAAACTGCTCGTAAGCCAAAGAAGGCCGTTTCTAAGCAGCAAGGCAGGAAGCAAGTCTCGAAACCTGTTGATGACGATGATGAACAAGAAGGGTTCCCCAAAATGCCTGTAGGAGCATACTTCCCAATGTTCTTCGGTTGGGGTGGCCGATCTGGTGGAAGTCCTGGAGGACCGACAGCTATTGCCAACGCGTTCAGTACTGGTCGAGGAGGTGTCGCTACTAGTCATGCAACAGCTTACGGTGAGCCAAGACCCGAAAATAGAGCATAATCATTTTTGTTCTAGTAAACTTAGAGTTAAATGTACAAAAACACGTTGTTACAAAATATTATGTAAATGTTTATATGCCTTATAAATAACATAATGAAAATCCTTTTTTTATAAAATGTTGTAATTTATTTCAATGCCATCTAGTGACAGGCTCTAAAAGTTAGGTTTATTGAAAACATAGATCATTAAAAACGTGAACTGGTTAGCGATGTTGGCATTTTAACAAAGATGGCGCCACATATTAATACCAATTTAGCAAGAACAGACCTCAGTGACTTATTAGTACTATTAATATTTCCAACAAAATTGTATTATTAGCATTACTGGAATATTATGCGGCATGTATTTTGACTAAAGATTTGGTACTATAGTGCTTTTTATACCTTGTTCAATCATTTCTGAGTTTGACTTTATATATGACAGGAACGAAGGTTCCTGTCCTGTAAAAGCACTTAAATAAAAAAATGAACTATGGAAAGATCTGAATTTTGAGCGGTGCTCACCGATGAAGATTACTTGCTAATTACGGGTCTCGGTACCAGCCTAACGAAGTGGGCACGGGTCAGATAGTATGTAATAAAGTAAATAATATGAACCATCAACTTTCGCAGAACAGAAAAATAGGGAACCCGGAGGTGGGTAAGTAACTGTTATTAACCTGGATGTTCTCTACGTGCTTGTTGAATGCAAGTCTTTAAAAGTCTCTGCAAAACAAAACTTAAACAATTATGTGGGGGTTACCTTTAATAGTAAGTATTTGAATTTTTGTAAACTTAATTGTAATAAGTATTGCCTTCATCATGTTTTGTTTCGTATTGTAAATTATATTGTTTCTAATACTACTCTTCATCAAAAAACATTGTTTGGTAAATTACAGCAGAGTTCCGTCTCCGCAGAGGGACACGCAGCAACGTTAAAAACATATTAAAGCTAGTATATTATTCCTTTTACTCTTTGTCCCTACTTCAACTAACCTTGGCAATTATAAGAAGATATACCTAAGTGACAATTAAACCCTTTTATACGTTCATAATTAACATAGTTTCGAGAAAACTTCATTGTGCTCTAGTTGTGGGAAAGTTGTCGTCACATTCATCTTCACGTGATCATATTACGTGCCTAGTGAGGCATTTAAACAGTAAATACGTGTAATTTGAACGAGAAGAAGGCTTACTATTATTGCGTTAAACAAGGGAATCAGGCCTTCTGTAATTTTCGCGTTGCATGCCTGTAAATAGGAATTATAACGCGACGTAATTTTTCTGATTATTGCTTGACGTTTCAGGACAAGTTACATTGATGTGACCGAAAGATTTATGCTTAAGTTGCTTAACCATGGGATAAAGCTGACTGGTAAGGTAACATAACAGTTAGCATTTGGTTCGCACTTAAAAAAAGTAATGTTTTCCAGAAAACTATTGTTTTGAAGCAAACTTTAACTACTGTTTTAGTTATTCTGAAGTGTATTCAACTTTCAGTACTTTACGGTCTACTGCACTTTTAGTTAAAAGTTAATTAAACAAGTTAATTGTTCCTTAGCTGTTATTTTTGGATATTTTTCTTAAGATCTGAAATCTCTTATCTTTTTTAAGATAAAAAGCAAATGACTGCAACTTTGATGATGTATTCTTTCACGACAACACTCTTTGTCTCTTTGTATGCTAAAAATTTAACAGGGATTTAATAAACATATTAAATTCAATCTCATCATCATCACCATCATATCAGCTACGACGTCCACTGCTGGACATAGACCTCCTCCAAGTATTGCCACCTCGTGCGGTCCTGTGCCTCCCTCATCCATCGGCTTCTCGGTTCAATCAATTCAATCTCAATGCAGCGAAATTGAGATCGTGCTTTTAATTTTGAAGTCGGCTGAAACAGAATGTTTTTTTTTATTCATAGTTTTTAACATACTTTATAATTATGTTACATTATAAGTAGTAGATAATATAAGTATTTAATAAACAATTTGACAAGATTACCGTTATTACACGTTCTATCTTTTTGTATTTAAGCAATTATATAAATAACTTATTTAATCTATATAGTTAAATCTTAATGTCCAATCTATAAAAATTATGAAGATAAGCAAAAAATCAGCAGTTTTAACAAAAGACTAATTGGTATGTACAAGATACATCATTATACCTTTACGTATCGCGTGATATGTCCGGTCCTCGTATTTTTATCTCAACAACATTGTCTTTACATCACTTCCTAACCTTGTTCCTGCATAAATTGTAAAGAGCCTCTCCCATAGACGAGTATAGCATTTACAAAAAAAATATCTATCTTAATTAAGTCGTAAATATACCTACTTATACTTAACAATGATTTAATGATGAGAGTAAATAGCCACATAACCAATGTTAAAGATTTGAAAAATCACTAATCTGATCATTTTAAGCTAGTAGAGATTATTATTTCATTACTTCAACAAACAGACCAGCTCGAAGAAAAAACCCCTCATAAATTTTCTTATTGTTCTTTTTCCTGGAAAAAGGTTCGAGAATTCTATACTTACTATGTCGAGTTTTATTAATAACTTTTTATCATCAAAATGATAACGCTCCTTTTCCTTTACTTTTACACAGTTTAACTTGCACATCTGTACTAATATTATATATGGGACAGTGTGTCTGTTTCTCTTTCTTTTATGGTAAAACGGAGCAACGAATTGACGTGATTTTTTAAGTGAAGATAGTTGAAGGGATGGAGAGATTTTTCTCTTTTGTGTCCAGGAAAGGGGAACAGTGCTAGTCTGAATTGAACGCGAGCAAAGCCGCGGGCAAAAGCTAGTTCGTACAATACGATATTCTTTTTTTCTTTGAAAAAACTCAACTTTCATTACCGTTTACTGTACGTTGCGCCTTAACATAATCAATTCAATTATTTATCTCGACGTCAATGTTATGTAGAACAAAATGCAAAAAATCTAAATTCTTGTGTTAATCAATGTTTTTGTATTGTTTTATTTCCACATAGTTAGTAACGCCGCCGTGGGTCGGGTTTACAGTAATTATAATAATTTACTATGATATTTCCTGATGTTACACTTTACTAACTACATAGCATAAAACAAAGTCGCCGTTCGTTGTCTGTCCATCCCTATATATGCTTCATCTTAACAGTCATTTATGTCCCACTGCATAGACGGGCCTCCTCCTGTGACGGAAGGATACTTGGCCTACTAATACCACGGTGGCCAGACGGATTGGTATAGGGTTTAATTTCAAGTTGTAGTAGTTAGTATTAGTAGTTGTATTAGCGTGGTATTAGTAGGCCAAGTATCCCTTCGTCCCGGGACTCCTCCCGGGAGGCCCGTCCCTGAAGTGGTACACTAATGGGCTGTTACGATGATATGATGATGATTGTAGAGTATAGGAATTGCCACCCGTGCGAAGCCGGGCGCATCGCTAGTTATTTATATTCTTGATTAATTATCTAGCCTTAGGAATGAGCAACCCATTGTTACTGTTAGTAAATATGACACATGTTAGTAATAAAAAACTTTGTAATGAATGACGTAATCTGATCTTAGGAATACGGTCACGGAATAATATCAAATTATGAATGGAAGCGCGAAATAGTGTAGTTAATTATTCATTTTATTTATTCAAAATAGTACAATAATATTTTATCTTTTTGACGTCATCTAACACTACTTAATCTAAGTTTACCACCGCCTTCAAAGCGCTAGTAGAGAAGAAGCGGCGCAACAAACTCTACTGCTGCATTTTCTTAACGTCATTTTTTTACATTGGAGATAACTGTAATTAGGCGCTGCAACCATTGTATACCATACATAACCATAACCAAGGATTATTCAATTCTAAAGGTAGCGTCGTGATGTAAGTTCGTCGTGAGTTGTGATAAGGATAAGATAGTTTTTATTCTAAGTACACTAATGTCATGATGCAGGGGCATCGCTTGATTGTGTTCCTACCACGAAACTTTTTCAATAGAAGAGAATTTGGCCACTTTAGTTGTTACCTACAAGAAATGTATTTTAATGTTACTAGTTTTTTTTTAACATTTAGAGGGAACATAAGATGTTTATCTTATCTTTTAGAAATGCCTTCCCAGACTTTCGCTTAGCTGACTTGGACGAGGCCCTTTAGATATGGTATTATTATTTCTTTATTCAACGTTTATGTTTCTTCATAAGTACAACATACGAACATAACTGAGTGGAAGTACACGTGTAAGTACGAGTACCTATGTACACAAAATTATATTAAAATGCTGTAAGTAGCACTTTGTACTAAAATTAAACGTACCTATTGATTTACCTTCTGACGATTCCAGATGCACTTACAAAACAAAAATATTTTTTCTTTGCATAAAATTTTTTCTCTTAAGCCCGATTTACACATCGAGAAGTACCTACAGTAGCGAGTTAAGTAGTAAGTTGTTGATTAAGTTGATTTAAATAGATCTCCAACCTAGTAGTTAAGTTGGCGAGACGCGAGAGAGGGGGCTACTTCGTACTTAGCTCGCCAAAAATAGGATGGAGATCTATTCAAATCAACTTAATCAACAACTTACTACTTAACTGTACTTGTCGATGTGTAAATCGGGCTTAAGATTTACAATATCTGATATTTCTTAATGCAACAAAGAGCAATATCTATATAGCAATGATCAATGCAACAATGTTTAATTGGTTCTATACATAGTTTACTTTAGTTTAACGTTATCCTCAATGAATATTATAAAAACAATGATGCAAAAATGACTTAGGTCAAGGATGGAGTAACGTCACTAGTGACAGTAACAGGACATTCTGAGAGTGTCCTAAGAAATGTATAATAGAGTAGCAATACCGTCGTATAAGATTAATAGCTTATTTCAAGTATATTGTATGCCATTCCTGCTAGAAAAGTGCCACAATAACGCTTATACTCGTACCAGGGAATAATTTCCCTGGTACGACGTTTGTACTCGTATATGATCGATCGCTATTAGATCAAAACGTTTATACCAATTTAATTAAGTATAAAAACTATTGATATAATTAATTACAGGCTTTAAAATTGCCTCATCAATAAAGAAAATTTATTATTATTTTAACAATACAGACATAAGGTGGAAAGGAAAATATTTGGAAAAGGATTAAGTAAGTATTACACTATTACATCAATTGGTTGATATGATAATGACTCTTTTCGTTTTTGTTTTCAATGTAAAACATTATCTGCAGTCTTTTGTTTACAAGAAAAATACTTAAGTAACATTAGAAACAGAGTACGGTATTTACCCGGATGCGGTTTATACTAACTAAATTATATTAACATCAATACAATCGTGACTGAACTGTTATACATAGGTAAGTATAGTTAGAAATAAGGTGTTAATAATACTAAATTAGGTGTTTACACCACTTATTCATGTACATGCAAGAAAATTGCAGATTAATATAATTAGGTAATTGGTATATTATTATGTTAACCATGTAATAACGGTGTAAAAAGTATTGTAAGTAAGAAACGGTTTTATCCCAAAGGGTGTCGTAATAAGTGACTTACTTTTACTAAATAAGGAAAACTTGACACTTATTTTGATACTAACAGTGAATTATTTTATTTCTAGACACAACTCAACATTCTCTAATTCCAAGAATTCTCTTTGTCTTAGTGAAGTAAAAATGGGTCTAGTATATAATATCGACAGTCACTAGATCGATGGTCGCTGTATCGCAAACGTTCCATCGACGGGCTATTATATCGACAGTAGCCTAACGGCGCTTGTACACGGTATGAAAAATCGCCGTGTCTACGCCAGACAAGACAAATCTTCGTGTAGACGTCAAGAATTTTGTTTTTTTCGTACACGAAAACTTTTCTTGTCTTCCGCAGACAAGACAATTCGGAACGTGTACACGCCAGGATTGTTTTCGTACAGTCGTCAGACGGGCGTAGGGCGCGCAAGTAATAACAAGTGTGGTAATCAGTGTGAGTTTCCTTTAGTAAAAATGTTAACTAGAAAGGAAAAAGTATGATATCCTACTACACCGCTCCCCGCCCCTCCGCAACAACGTTCGCCCTGTCTTGTCTTGCGCAGACAAGAAAATTTTCTTATGCATCGCCGGCGCTGTGTACACAGGTCGTGCTTAGAAACGACACGAATTTTTGCGTAGGCCCGGCGATTTTTCTTACCGTGTACAAGCGCCGTTAATCGACGGTACGCTGTAGCGTAGCACGGGGTCGCGGTATCGACACGACAAATTGATGGTACGCTACATTGACAGTTAGGTACATTAAAACGACAGTGCACCAAATCGATAGTACAAAATAAACCAATTTATTTTCATCAATAAAGTTCGTCACCCTATTGAGTTTTTTATTTTTGAAAAAAAGAATTATGTAATTAAATTATATATGACACTAAGTATAATTTATAATGAAAAATAAATAAAAATGTAAAATAATTACAAAATTCGGGTGTTTTTTTACCTTTTTGTGTTTTTGTATAATTCTGGCTTGCAAATTGCGATATACTTCCATTCATTTTGACACTTGATTAGTTGATTTTTACTTGATCAGTCATTCGGAAACCAGGGTCAAGTCTGTAAAAGACCCCTCGACAAAGATCCCTAGGAGGCGAGTTCTTGTAATGAGAAAAATATAATTACTTACTTACTATACTTACTTATAATATAAGATAAGATAACATAAAATAAGATAATGTTTATTCAGGAAACTTATGAGCTAGAATTTACATGGTATATGAATTTTACTTAATTATTTCACATTTATTTTAGTTACCTGAACTAGGTAAAACCTGTATTTCAGGTACTGTGGAGATTAGATTATAATAAGTGCTTAACTAGGCAAAATGAATTATAAACAATAATAATTACAGTTATATATATATAACAAACAAATCTATGTTTTTTTAATGTTACAAAAAGTATATGTATAATATTTTATTGGAGTCCAAAGTTTAAAGTTTAGCTAATTTTACCGGCTTCAAGTACACGTTGGAATTATTGAATTTAACACATTTCACTTGAATCATACTAAAATATTTTTTTTAAATATCATAGGAAATGTTTTCTAGATTAATTTATTACCTTTCACTTAGTAATAAACAATTAATTAGTAAATTTACGGCATTTTTACTTCGGAGCATGCACTAACACAGAATTTATATATGGCGACTATAAATTTCAACATTAAAATAAAAATAAAAATTTCTCTGGTGATGTTGCAAACTTGCATTCAGTTGGTAGACAAACTATCATTCTATAAATTTAAAACGTTTCGAATGGACTTTGTTAACTACAAAATAGAGTTTAAAGTCGTTAAATAGAAAAAAAAGTTTGGTAGCGATAGCTACCAGAAGCAAAGTTCGGCGTTTTGTTTTGGTAACTATAGCTACCAGAAGCAAGCGAGCGGATATAGACTTACAAAACTACGTGATAATAAAATTTATTTACATACAGCTAGCAGAGTCTCTGTCTGGTCATAAGTTAAATTATGTAAAAATGAGTATAGTTTATTTTTACAATTGAAGTAATTTAAATTATAAATACATATTTTTTTATTTAATTTATTGTACAGGTATGGACCTAAAAAAACATAAAATCTTCTTATATAAGTGTGTTTAGATGTTGATTGTGAGCTGCAGACTATATCTCTCCGTCTTTTGTTAGTTACGACATTATTGTATGGAAGCTGAGTGTGCTGTTTTAGTACTAATCGCATGATGAATAGTTGGCGAACCGTCAACACGTTGCAGGATTTGTATAAAAGGTCGGTGGGAAATAGAAAGGGATGGAAATGTGCTACTTTTAACACTGCTCTCTGGGCCCGTTCGAGTGGTATCAATATTGTTTTTAAAGCTCCGCCCCATGAAGTAATGCAGTAAAATATTAAGGATTGACAAAGAGCAGAGTAAACTTGCAAAATCAGTTTTGGATCTGCTATTATTCGTATTTTTTAAAGATAAATATTAATTTTCTTAACCTCTTTGACAACCCCTCTATATGTTGTCTGAAAGAAAGGGTGTCATCGATTGTGATCCCGAGATATTTTATAGTGTTAGTGCGTAAGATGGTTGGACAGTTACAAGCATAGCCTGGAGTGATAGTATTACAGTGGTGCGCGTGTAGATTAGTGCTATGAGTGTTAATAGAGGACTTCCGCATTGTGAAGTGAATATATTTTGTCTTGTCAGTGTTTAACGTCACTAAATTGCTGACAAGCCAATTGTTCACAGAATTAAAGCCTAACTGTGCGTTGTCGAATAGTTCTTGTTTGTTTTGTCCAAAAAAAATTAAGGCTGTGTCGTCGGCATACGATACTATTTGACAGTTTTTTATGTTTAAATTACAGAGGTCGTTAATATAAATAAGGAAGAGGGTTGGTGCTAATAAACAACCCTGAGGGACTCCAAAACTGGGAACTCTTTGATAGTCGCTAGTAACGTTGTCTATTTTTACACATTGGTACCGATCATTTAGGTAGTCCGCGAGGATTTTCAACTGCGTGCCTCTGATACCAAGTGTTTCTAATTTAGTCAGAAGTAACGAATTAGATAGAGTATCGAAAGCTTTGGCAATATCAAGGAATATTCCCAAGGATTGGTTCCCTCTGCCCAGTTCTTCTGTAATGTAGTTTGTCAAGTCGTGTACCGCGTCGGCTGTGGATAATTTAGCTCTAAAACCAAATTGATTTGACGAAAGTAAACAATTTTTTTCGAGATATTTTACTAATCTACTATTTATAATTTTTTCAAGTATTTTTGATATTGAAGAAAGTAACGATATCGGTCTGTAATTTGTTAGTGATTCCCTGTTTCCAGATTTATAGATAGGTATTACTATTGCCTTTTTTAGGCATTTAGGGAAACATCCTTCAGAGAGACATTTTCTAAAAATATGGGTCAAAGGAGGGACTAGAATATTGCGAAATCGTTTAAGAATCTTAGTACTAATATTATCCCAGCCGGTTGCGCAGTCGTCTTTTAGTCCTGAAATAATTTGAGATACTTCGTTTTCGTCTGTGTCCAGCATTACAAAGCTTTTGAAATTGTGACAGTTGTGAGTGCTTTGAGGGCGGGAGGGTGCTGTGCTAGAGATTTTGTTTTGGGCCTGTTGTGCGAGGTTTTTCCCAATATTTACAAAATAGTTATTTATTGTGTTAACGGATAAAAGCGGTGTAGTATTATTAAGTAATAAAGTCGAAACAGATTCGCACTGGTTTGAGGAGTAACTGACATTTTTAATGTGTTTCCAAATTTTCTTGCTGTTATTACCTGCACGCTGTAATTCGTCTCTATCAAAATTCATTTTTAATCTTTTTAGGAGATTATTGCAAAAAATCCTGTACCGTTTATAAATTACTTGTAGGTTAAGATCGTTCGGAAAACGTCTAGCCTTTTGATGCAGCTAATATCAATACATTATGTAGGTAGGTAATAAATTTATTTAATCGAAGCTATTATTTTAATTAATAACAAGAATACCATCAGCAGTCAAGTCAATGTATGTGGTGATAAAATGTTATACTTAGTTTGTTTTATATTGTTTAATTGCTTTTTATTAAAAAAAAACATTCAATGTAATGTTTGATATTGTATTATAATATCAATGTTAATCACTAAATAAGCACTTTGTTTACTTCATAAAACAAGTTTTATGGAAGTAGTGTCAATAAAAAATCATTACACTTAAAGTTTAATTGTTGAATACTTCTATAAATAGGTAAAACATATTATGATACGAGTATGTGATGTATTTTAAGATTTATAACATTATTTAAATGTTATATCACGTGAAAACTACTAGTTAGGTATGATGAGATAATTTATGATATAGCTTTGCATGTCATTGATACCGTATTAGCGCCGGTAGCGCCCTGCCCTGCGTTTACCGACTACCGATGCACGGGCGCTATCCAGAACATTTAGTAATATTCTGACCCAAATTTCGTCGTTCTGCGTGGTATAAGTAGTAAATCGTACCTTATTGGGTTTGAGTTGGTTGTCGAACCATCTACTGGTGTGCCCTTTGTGCCCTGAGCGGTGTACGATGGCTGATCTTTACGCGGCCACTCCAAATGCCATTGAAGTGGCCACTCACTACTCAAAAAATGTTTGAGTTCACGACGACACGAGAGAAGAAGTACCTTATTCATTGCCAAGGCCATAAAGCGCTTACCTATTTAAATGTCATCTCTACGACGATTATGACCTTATAAAGTTTTATGTAGGGTTTACAGAAACTAAACATAAGTAAGGTCAATCAAGTCGATGGTTTGGAACAAGAGGCGGTCGGGACCATTCCACCTCCAAACAAGTGTGAAAATATTAGGTAAGTACTGTGTTTAGATGGAAGGTTAAGTAAGTAATTAAATTATAAGACATTGGTACACAACAGCTTAGGTACATCCTGGGTAGGGAGCGACTTAGCTATGCTATAACATTGCTAATGTTTATAAGCGCGGTTACCACCTTTGTAGGCAGATCTGCCGACCTAGACCTTCTCAACATTGTGAATAGTGTAATTATGTTTGTCCTTTCGTACATTATCAATTGAAGATTTGAAGATAACATCAATAACGTCACTTGCAAACTGCACAATTGATAATAGTATATTTGTAGTCGATATTGTAAAAGATGAAGATACTACGTTAACTTAAGTTGTTGTATAATAAGTCTAATATTAAAACGAAGTAAACAAATCAAGGTCGACAACGCGTTGCTTACGTCACTTACCTACTCTCCATCAAAAGAAGGAACAGATACTAACTAATTACGACTGAGACTTTTAACGATGTGATCTTAAACTTTTAATGTTTACCGCGTTCAGTATTTTTTTCTACTCATTAATGATTTGCCTAAAATTGTAACACATGTACAAATCAAGTTACAAACACAACGGTCGGGTTAGTAATCTATACTATTATTATTTAAAATTCTTTTTGTGTTAAATAGACCATTTATCGGGGAGTGCCATAGGCTATATAGTATCACGCTATGACTAATAAGAGAGGAGCAGTAATGAAATATGTTTAAAAAAGGGAAGCGTTTTTTTCGCCGTCCAACGAAGTGGGCACGGGTCAGCTAGTAATAGAAATAAGTGCAAGAAGTAGATAAATAAAAAGGGCATAAAGAATTATCTTTGACAGTCGCTAGCATATTGTTTTATCTGTTATCAATTTAATAATACAGTATAGTTATGTACTCTATCTAAAATATAAATAGGAACTTAAATCACTATCAATGTGAAAGGAGGTTTCCAATCGCTTCTATTCCATTTGGCCAGGTATGCGCTTTCATATAAATAAATAAATTCTCAATGAATTAATCTAAATTTAGTGTTCTGCTAATCATTCAGCAGTAAAGGTTTTCTTTAGAAGGAATTCATCAGTTCTTTGAAAATTATCAGGTGAAACCTAATGGCTAGTTTTCCCTCATTTGTACCTATTATTAGCTCTTATAACTGATATGAAGTTTATAAAGTTTCAACTTTTTTGACAATGAGATTGTTCGATTTATTTTTTTTCACTAACATTTTACGTAATTTTAATTTCATACTTCTATCTACCAGACTTCTTTCAACGCACAGAAAAGCTAATTTTATTATTATCAAAAACTCGTTTTCATGCGTGTTAACTGAAATCTACATGCTTCTTTATACTTATACAATTATTAGTTGTTTAACTTCAATAACAATATAAAAACTCATAATATTATTTATTTATAGGTTCAAGTTGTAAGA
The DNA here is from genome assembly GCA_905475405.1 of Schrankia costaestrigalis. Taxonomy (NCBI): domain Eukaryota; kingdom Metazoa; phylum Arthropoda; class Insecta; order Lepidoptera; family Erebidae; genus Schrankia; species Schrankia costaestrigalis. Next base: position 3,089,705 of record FR997827.1, read on the forward strand.
TTTCATCAGAACACTTAACTTCATTAAGCTAATGTATTTTTTCTTAGATATAAGTAATCAACATGTCATAAGCACCTATTGTTCTATTCTCACACATTGAAAATCAAAGCGTTGATAAACCCCATCATCTCACGCAACTGCTTATAATATATTAAATGATCTGTATTTTGCTGTCAACATGACATTTATTAAGTTGTAGGCGTTTTTGTCACATAGGTCATCTGGACCTCTTTAGTATAGGAAAAGGTCAGTAAATATATGCTTCAGGTGCTTCTGTCAGGGAAGGATTAATAATACAAATAGTTCTTGGGCCAATTATTCATAATAATTTCAATGCCAATTTCAATGTAAGAATCAATCTCAATCAATTTTAATTTCAGGGTAAGAAAGTAACAATGTAGCGCCGTTTTCAACTTGGGATGGTATGCGCAGACAGTTCGCATTTGTGCAAGAATTGACCGTCTTGGTCAACGAAATAAAAACGTCTGCGTTAGTGGAATACTACAATTTTCTTTCTTTTATTAAATTTGTGCAACTACCGTTTCAAATGCCGAGTTTATTTAGTAGTCTACACTCTTTTCGTGTTGCCAAAAGTACAAAATTAGAAGCTATTAATCAAATTATGATTTTTACAAACAATCTAAGCTTTTTGTCTTTATTTACAAACATTTTAGCTAACGGCAATGGAATTTAAATTGCTCGTAAGATTTCCAGTAAAAAGTGCTACAATTCTTGTTAAATTCCTGCATCACAATGTAATCAGTTTACTGTATCAAATTGAAATTTTATACAAAGAATTTGAATAATTCATAAGTAAAAAATATATATCTGTGCGATGATATAACATTCCAAGGTAATATTTAAGTCACTTGCTCGATAGTTAAGACTTAGTCGATAGCACAAGTGTCTGTGAACGAAAATAAGGAGATTCCTGAAGAAGGCTTTAAACCTTCAGATGTTCTAACTAATCTAGTGATACAAAAACGCTAACTTTGCGTAAAACCTGTCGTGGGAAGTATAAAACATAATACAAACGAAGCGTTTTTCCATTACATACGTATATAAGGTTCCTATGAACTTTGAACACGCTATCATTTAATATAAAAGGATGTTATCGACTTTATGTAGTTAGTGTTAAGGAAACATGAAGGCGATGCGATCTTGCATTGTCCTCTGCCTTGTAGTGGGCTTCAGTGAAGCGTCAGGTAATTAAACTACTTATTATTTATACAGTGACACGGAAATTAGTGAAATAGTAAATGGTGATTAATTATGTTATCGAGGAATAGGAATGCCCAAAATTGCGGGATAAACTGCGGATGCTTTTAAAAATAATTGGCAGTCAGAAACCACGGATTGTATAAAATGGAATTCCAGAAGGAAAGTTTTTCCCCTGAATTGGGAAAGTTTACAAGCTTTAGGTAGATAAATATTGATAAAATTATATGGTGTCCGGTGTTTATTAAATGTGGTATTAAGTATGGGTCTTCCGGATGTTTAATTTGTTTAGCGCATATTGGTAAGCGCGACATGTCATTTAAGTAAACTTAGCACAAAGGTTGGTCACATTAAACTCTGGTAAAAAATTTGAAACCTATCTTTTTAGAAGATGACTTATAGTACCCAACTAGCATGGAATGCTGGATTTATTACATGTGTATAATCCGAAGTCAGTGCCTCTCAAAGAAACGATTTTAATTAGGTCAGCAAACAGTATTTACTAATTTTAATTTTGTTTTCTTTTTAGTGAGAGTACGTCGCGGCTACGGTGCCGGAGGAGGCAGTGCCGGTGGTGCTGGTGAATATGGCGGAGGAATTAAATTCGGATTTGGCGTTGACTCAAGCGGTGGCATCGGAGGCAGCCTTGAAGAGATCAGCGAAGGTGTCGGCGACTTTCTCGGCAAAGTCTCCGCTGGTCTTACAAACTTAGGAAAAGTAGAGGGAGGATTCACCGGCGGTTTCGGAGCAGAAAATGAAAAAGCCATTTATTCAAAGTCTGATAATGGAAATTCTGGTGGCTTCGCTTTTAGTAGCTCCTTTGACAGTAAAGGAGAATATGAAGGTGGCGGTGGATATAAAGCGGGCGGAGGGGGAGGATATGGGGGAGGAGGAAGCTCTAGTGGCCAGTATTCAAGTGGAACTGAACATGCAGGCATTGGGAGTGCGGGAGCTACTGGTGGTCTGGCTGTTGAATTTGGCACTGTAGGAGCTGCAGGTGGTGGTCACAGTGCTACTCACGCCCATAAAGGTGGCCATGCCGGTGGATACAGTGGTGGATACGGTGGAGGATACAGCGCCGGCCACGGCAGTGGAGGTGGTGCCCTGACCTTTGAATATGGCGCTACTGGAACGGGAAGCGGCCATAAACATAGTACCCATAATGTCCACGGAAGCGAATATGGAAGTGGTTATGGAGGAGGTCATGTCGGAGGTCACGGTACTGGAAGTGGCGCATCTAGTGGTGGATTAATCTTTGAACTTGATGCAACTGGAACAGGAAGCAGTCACGGACAAAGTACCCATAACGTTCATGGTGGAGGATACGGCGCTGGATATGGGGGTGGTTACGGCGGTGGATACAGTTCAAGTCATGGCAGTGGAAGTAGCTCTCATGGTACCGGCTACAGTGGTGAAGGTGGCGGAATAACTGGAATTAAACTTACAGCGGGAAGTGATGCATCATATGGAAGTCACAGTGCACACGGTAGTCACAACACCCACGGTAGCCATCATGGGCATGGCCATGCAAGTGGTATTACAGGAGAAGCTGGTTATGTTGGAGGGCACAGTAGCTCTGATGGTGGTGCAGGACTTTCAGTATCGTACGGGGGCACTGGCAGTACCGGCAATTTATACGGATCTAGTGGCAGTTACATGGGAAGTGGTCATCATGGTCACGGCACTTCTCACGGAGCTGGCGTTATTGGAGGTGGATATGGAATCAGTGCTAGTGGTGGAGGTGGAGCTGCTAACGGAATGTACGCAAGCAGTGCTCACCATAGTAGCCACGAAGGCGGTAGTATTCATGGGGGAGGGATCAGTGGGAGCATCGGCGGTGGATACGGAGGAGGTACTCACAGTGGAACTGGTAGCACATATGGCAGTGGTGCGGACGTAGGAGGTGGTGGACTGGTAATTGCTTTTGGTGGAGGAGCCGGAGGCACCAATGGCTACGGTGTCAGTGGAAGTGGCTTTGAAAGCGGAAATAGTCATGCAAGTCACCATGGCAGTGGTCACCACGGAAGCGGCTACGCTACTGGGCACAGAGGTGGAAGTTCACACATAGCAAGCGGTGGGTACAGTGGTGGAATCGGTGTTAGTGGAAATCACAGAAGTAGCACAGCTAGTGGAAATGGAGGCTTAAGCAATGAACTACTAATTAATTATGGAAACGGAGGACGTGGGTCAAGCGGTACCAACTACAATAGTCATTCAGGTACTTATGGAGGAGGGACGGGTGGAGGAGGTATTAGTGGTGGCTATCAAGAAACATTTGAAAGTAGTAGGAAAAGTTACAGTAGTAGCTCTAATTCTGGCGGCCCTGGCATTGTTGTTGGCTTTGGAGTAGGTGGAAGTGCAAGTAGTGATTCAGGAAAAAGTGGTAACAGTTATTACGGCAGTAGTAGCAATAGACAAAGTGCAGGAGGTTATAGCGGGAACGAAATATCAGGAGTACGTGAAAGTAGTGGCTCTAGTAGCCAAAGTGGGAGCTACGGAGCAGGATTAGGCGTTGGTATCAGTGGTGGATACGGTGGAACTGGTGCAAGCAACGGTAATAGTCAAGGTTCAACTAGCGCTAGTAGGGGCACAACCAGCGACTTTAAATATAGTTTTGGAGGCAGTGGACAAAGTGAGTTAGCAGCCAGTGGACTTAGTAATTCAGGCAGTAGTACCCGTGGTCAAACTGCCGGAAGTTATAACGCTAATGAAATATCTGGAGTGCGTGGAGGAGGGATAGCTGTAGGCATTGGTGGAGGATATGGAGAGGTTGCCGGCGGTAACAGTAACAGTCGAGGTAGCACTTCAAATAGCGGAAGTGGTGGGACCAGCAGTGACTTTCTTATCAATTTTGGAGGTGGTGGTGGTGCGCTAGGAGCTGGCGGAGTAAGAAATTCAGGTAGCAGTGACTATGGTCTTAAGACTGGGGGGTACAACTCGAACGAAATATCCGGGGGAAGCGCAAGCATTACATCAAGTAGTAGCAGTCAAGGGAGTCAAGTAGCTCGTGAAAGTAGCTCCGGTGGTGGAAGAGGCGTCTTGGGAGGTGAATTCGTATTTGGTATTGGAGGTAGTGGAGGTGTTGGCAGTGGATATGGAGCAAGTGGAAGCTCAAGTAGTAGTAGCATTAATAGTGGATATCAAGGTACTGCTTCCAAGGGCAGTGTAACCCGTGAAAGTAGCTCCGGTGGCGGAGGAGGCGGCTTGGGAGGTGAATTTGTAGTTGGATTCGGAGCAAACGGTGGTGGCAGTAGTGATTTTGGAGCTAGTGGAAGCTCAAGTAGTACCATTAACAGTGGATATCAAGGTTCAGCCTCCAAGGGCAGTGTAAGCCGTGAAAGTAGCTCCGGTGGTGGAGGAGGCGGCTTAGGAGGTGAATTCGTTGTTGGTTTCGGAGCTAACGGTGGTGGGAGCAGTGATTTTGGAGCAAGTGGAAGCTCAAGTAGTACCATTAATAGTGGATATCAAAGCTCTGCCTCAAAGGGCAGTATTAGCCGTGAAAGTAGCTCCGGTGGAGGAGGAGGCGGTTCTGGAGTTGAATTCGTAGGTGGTTTCGGAGGCAGCGGAGGTGGTAGCAGTGATTTTGGAGCAAGTGGAAGTTCAAGTAGCAGTAACCGTGCAAGTGGAGCATTTGGCGGAGGCGGTGGCTATGGGCAAAGTAGTGGAAGCGATATCTCAGCCGGCGGTTTAGTGATAGATATTGGCGGATTAGGCATTGGTGAAGGAGCTAGTGGCAGCTCAGGAAGTGGAGGTCTCGCTGGACTTGGAGGTGGATTTAGTTTCGGAGCTAGCTTAGGCGGAGGAGGTTCGGGCGGATTTGGTGCGAGTGGTTCTGAAGACTCCGGTTTTAGTGAAAATTCAGGAGGACAATCGGGTATTATTGCTTCTGCAAGCTATGGCTAAACTTGGAATAGTATTTGTTAATAGCAAATAGTGAATAAGTTACCACGGCCATATTGAATGTAATATAAAGATCTGTTTAGTCATAAAAATTATTTATATTATTGTTATTTGTTGTTTTTATTTTAGTCATTTACCTATTTTATTAGCTAAAGTTGACAATAATATATGTTGGTAAGTATGTGATGCTGTGTGCTGAAATTAGAAGTCAAAATTGTCAGCACCAGTCGTATTACAGGCAGAAGTAATGGGTAAGTTAAAAATGAAGAAAAGCAGATAAAAACAGATCACTACATTAATTTCGTAATGTCGCAATTGTTAAAATGCAAATTGCTTTACAAACAATTAGCTGATTTCTAATACCAGTCTATAAAGGTACAACTGCAGGAAAGGGCCTTCTCCAGTAATATAAGGAAAGTATGGATTAATTTTACAACGTTGGCTAAACGTATTGGTATATATAGCATATCCTTGTTTCACAAACGATACCTTTTGCGAAATTACGAAATTTTCATAGCGTTTGCTTTTTAGTGAGTTTCTACGACAAAAAGGTAAGGTAACCAGAAATTAATTACTACGGGAAGGTATATGATCCAATGTATTCGACGATAATAGTGTACCTAAAGAGGTAAGCGTAGGCTTAGGCAATTTTGACGAGTTTGGAAATTAACGAATCTGGAAAGTGACTAGTTTGGTATAAGACCTGTTAGGAAAGTGACGAATTTGGAAGATGACTAATTAGGAACATGACAAAACAGGAACAAATCGAATTTTTGAACGCATTTAGATTACGTTTATTAACGTTTGGAGAAGAGGCCTGTGTCCAGCTGTGGCGACGACTTTAAGCTGATATGGAATAGATTTCAGACTATGAAATAAACTTACGTTACTAAGTGTATCTACAATACTACTACAACGAGATTGCGGGTTCGAATCCCAGAACGCAGAACAATTACTTGCTTGATCCGCAAATTGTTGTCCAGTGTTTTGTTTTTTTTTTTGACCGATTGATAATGGGAGGGCTTTTAAAAAACAAGTAAGGCCACTTCTTGCCTATTAAAATGAAGCAATAGTCGAAAAATGTAGATCACCGTTTACCTTTTTCGATAAATAATAAGGCAAGTAAGTCAAAGAAAAGTGCATTGTACTTAAATAGGATTTTTCTCTAACGTAGGTGGAAGCCCATTTCCTTTGTTTGACTATTTCCGGGTTTTAAAAAAAGAAGATTTCCTAGTTTTTCTGGTTTCGTATTTACACACCTGTCAAGAAATGTGATTCCACAAATAGAATCAGATCATCTTTAATTATACATTAATTATAATTACAATACAGGTATTTATTACACTTTTTTTATCAATGTTGTCGTCACCACAACCATTACATTTTCTTAGAATCCTGTCACGCTTTATAAAGGTCCGCATGCACTAATTGGTCACGTGAGGACCAATTAGTGCATGCGGACTTTTATAAAGAAATCAAGTATCTGTTAGGCTTATCAGTTAATTTTAAATAATAGAAAAAAACATAACTAAGTATGTAACATTTGATTTCTATAATTATTGCAATAACAGTTTACTTACTCATAATTTTCTGATTTACAGATAAGTATTCCATATTTTAAAAAAAAATCTATTTGACCAACTTGGTGATATTTATTTAACGTTATTCTTTCAAAAGCTTTTTTTTGAAATCTGCAGAATCAGCATAAAAATCACAACTCATTTAGTTTTGGAGTCAGTCAAAAACATCGCGCAATCAAATGCCTAGTTACACTCGTATTCTCGTATTAAGTAATATTAGTATCCACGCTCATAGTGTATAACCACCACAACATAAACAAGTTGCTATCATAAACAAACAAACATCGTAATTATAAAGTTCTCACTCAAGGTACTTTTAATTATAAATATTGATAGATTGAACAATAACGTGATTACGTACCTACTTGATGTAAGTACAGTCACGAGCAATAATATGTACACATTTTCACATTTTGTAAAATATTTATCTAAAGTTCTGCTAATCCAAAATTGAATATTCGAAGATTAGTTCAAAACTGTACGAAACCTCTTCGAAATTATGAAATAATTTTATTATTCTAATGTCTAGATAAACGTGCAGATGGTTTAGAAAATTTGACAATGTGTACATATTATTGCTCGTGACTGTACCTATACATAAGCAAGAGAGATTGCTTCCGTTATTATCATTAAATCTATTCCTTATAAGGTTGGTGACGACGACGTGTAACGTGAAGTGTAAACTGATAATTGTTTAATAATGTATCATTAAATGACTTTAATTTTTGTTCACAGTTAGTTTTTACAGCTCATTAATATATACCTAGGGTAAATTTATACAACGTTGGCTAGACTAATTCTGGGTTTGACTTCAAGATATCCGGATTTATTTTTCGTAGAGATAATATTGTATGGTTAACTTTCCCTAAGATAACTTTTACCATGATCAACGTTTTACGACCACAAAGAAAACCAAGAGAACAACTACTTACCTTTATTGTAAATCTGAACAACTAGGTCTGATATAAATACGTATTCGTAAGTTAACGAATACCAAAAAATCGAAACAGGAGTTCCTAATCGATTTTGAATTTTTCAAATGTAAAATCTTACAATCGCAAAGGCAATCACTTTGTACAAATAAATACTTATGTGTTTGATGAGGCGTCAAGCAAAAAAGTTAATTGCATGCCGCGATAATTTATCATACACGTTTTATGTATTTTACAAAGCACATTGTATCACGTGTCTGCTCATCACTATCATCACTACAAAGTAAAAACAAAGTCGCTGTCTGCCCGTGCCTATAAAATTATAACATCCCATTAATGTCCCTGCAGGGACGGGCCTCCTCCCGGGACGAAGGGATACTTGGCCTACTAATACCACAATTGCCAGACAGATTGGTATAAGGTTTATTTTTAAGTTTTCCTTCTTTTTATTTCGTAAAGATAATATTATTTAAAGCGCGAAGCTCAAGACCGACCGGGATGGAGACTCACTGTGGACGCCCTCTGCCCCATCGAGGGGACTTAGGAACATAAGTCAAAGATAATATTATTCACGGATAGTCCCTTAGTCGGTTTTTACGACAACCATGGGATGAGATGGGATAGTGACATTTCTATTCTTACTCCGTCACCACACGGAGACGCTTTACATACGTGGGGTAAAAAAATAATATTTATATTATAAACGCCTGCAACAGTAGTCATGTCAATAATTCATTTTATGATTTTGTATCAGTTCAGCAGGCGCTTGAGACTAGTAATCATAACGGCATATTAAAGTCCTATTGCAGGGATGGGCTTCCTCTAACAAAATTGGAACTAGTAATACCACGCTGGCCATATGGAGTGGTGTAGGGTTTCTTTTGTTTTTTTTTGACGACCTCTGTGGCGTAGTGGTTATATAACATGACTGCTACGCAGAGATCTCGGGTTCGATTCCCGCTCAATGCAAATCTTTGTGTGCATGAACATGATTGTTTGCATTGGTCTGGGTGTTTTCTATGTATAAATATGTATGTATTTACAAAAAAGTATTTAAGTATGTTTATCCGTTGTCTAGTACCCATAGTACAAGCTTTGCTTAGTTTGGGACTAGATGGCGTTGTGTGTATGTGTAAGGAATATTTATTTATTGATATTCTGCCCAGTTTTTATAACACCTAGGGAATGAGAAAAAAGGATCTAAGCTAATCTAAATATCATTTAAGTAACCCATTTTTTCTCGTAAACCTAATAACGGCTGAAATATTTGATTTGCCAAAAAAGATAAACTTCTTGCTACTAATATCGTTATTATACAAAAAGTACATAAAGAAGGTTAATTTGGTTCTGACTTAAAAAATATGCATTTACAGTGAATCATACAAGTTAATTTAATTGTGTATATGTTACAGCCAAAGTAATAAATATGAATATTGTACATAATAACTAGCCATTATGTATAATGGCTACTCAATTTAGATAAAGTGATAAATGTCGCAGAATTAATCACATTAACTAGTCATTATATATGTTACAGTACTGGCAAAAATACAATATTAAGGCAAAAGTCAGAAACAGTTGGTTAGGTTAGGTTAGTATGGTGACCAAAGGACGCAAGAAACATTTTTTTTATGTAAAACTAGAATAATATAGTATTACAATATTCTAGCACTCGCCGGCCGCTACCGCGGCACGCTCGCTTCGCTCGCTCGGCTCGTGCGTCCTTTGGTCACCATACTAACCTAACCTAACCAACTGTTTCTGACTTTTGCCTTAGTATTGTATTTTTGCCATATATAATGGCTAGTTAATGTGATTAATTCTTCGACCTTTATCACTTTATCTAAATTGAGTAGCTCTTATACATAATGGCTAGTTATTATGTGTAATATTTATATTTATTACTTTGGCTGTAACATATATAATAAAATCACGAATCCACAAATTTATTGTACTTAGCACATCATTATAGGCCGTTTAGCAGTTTTTTAATGACTTACGTTAACATGTTGCATTTAAAAAGTATTTGGTAAATCTTGTTGCCTCTTTTTATATACAGGACGGCATAATTGACGACCTCTATGGCGTAGTGGATATATAACATGACTGCTAAGCATTGGTTTCCGGTTCGATTCCCGCTCAATGCAAATCTTTGTGTGCATGAACATGATTGTTTGCATTGGTCTAAGTGTTTTCTATGTATAATTTGTATGTAGGTATTTACAAAAAAAAATAAGTATGTTTATCCGTTGTCTAGTACCCATAGTACAAGCTCTGCTTAGTTTGATAGAGTTATACTATTAATAGGCACTAGACGATGGTTAAATAACTTAGGTACCTACTTTTATTGTAAACACAAATTATCCAGTGAAATTACCCTAATCAATCCAATATTTTGATGTTGATGCCAAGCCAAACTGAACCTTATTAGTAGTTGTCAAGTTCATTATCCAGCCACTTACAGCCACTTTTCTCAGACCTTCAAATCCTTTGTACAGTCACGAGCAATAATATGTACACGTTGTTAAATTTTCTAAACTATCTGCACGTTTATCTAGACATTAGAATACCAAAATTATTTCGAAATTTAGAAGAGGTTCCGTACAGTTTTGAACTAATCTTCGAATATTCAATTTTGGATTGGCAGAACTTTAGTTAACTGTTTTACAAAATGTGAAAATGTGTACATATTATTGCTCGTGACTGTACCTAGTACCTCAATTAATTAATCAATCAATCAACTAGCCTATTGCAGTCCACTTCTGGACATGGCTCTCCCAACACGCGCCACAGAACAGTACCTACTGTTCAGTAAAATGCCGGATTACCTAAACCTAAGATTGCTTATTAAGTATGATTCCATTACTCGTGATTAGCTAAGTAAACCCCCTGATTCTAGTTGCAGATACAGCGGTCGATAAACTGATTCGCAGAACAATATAATTTACAAAAATAAAAACACTACTATTTCCTTATCAATTCAGTTGTAATTGTTACTAAAATTAGAAAAAATATTTCCAAGTATTAAACTTATTAGGCTTGTCGTCCATTACTGAGATATAAGTTACATTGTTATTTGTAATCAACTGTTCTGAATTGAAAAGACTTAACTACTCTTTTTTGAGTTTTAGTATCCGTGTTATTCTAAAGCCATTAAGAAAGTCAGATTACACGAGTATTATACCATCAAATGGACGAGACCTTACAATGCATACAACAAGTTAGTTGATAACTGCTTGGAATGCCACAGGGCTTTTATTTTTTGAACAGCTGATATCTAGATTTCTGTGGGGCGAATTTTGTTGATTCCTTAGAAGAAAATGTTGTTTACGTATCAATCTTTGTAATAGACCTAGTTGGTGACCTGGGGACAGACTGGCTTTTTAGTAAATAACTTTTGCAAGGAGTACCATAGGGCTTTTATTTTTTAAACAGCTGATATTTAGGTGTGGGATGAATTTTGTTGGTTCCATAGAAGAAAATGTTGTTTACATATCAATCTTTGCAATGAACCTAGTTGGTCACCTGGGGACAGACTTTGACTTTTTAGCCCAAAAAAAACATTCTCCTTTAGTTTTATACTACACAACAAGCCTAATCTCAAACAAAATGTTTTGTACAGTTTTGCAGGCGAGTAATTATGATTAAAGTAATATTAACAAAAGTAGATATGTATCTACGTGTTAATGTTGAGTGTATGTACTGATATAAACCTGTTATTGTATAGGTAGATAGTATGTATGCTGTGCTTTGTATGTAAAAACTATTCGTTTGTTTGACGTATCGACAGAATACGAGGTAGCATTGCTTTAGTATTTTATTTTAGTGGTTCCGTAGTTATAATAGTGTTTATTTTACTTGTTTTTATTCAGAAGAGTAAATTAAAAAATGACCATGTACTCCAAGATACAAGGTTACTGCAAAACTGAAGTGGGATTGGGCTGGCTACATGAGCTGTTTACCTGAAAAGCTGTAGGCTAGGATTAGCACAGAGTGGTGCTTGGAATTGGCATCGCTGCGTACTACGTAAAGGGAGGCGCAATTACTAAGACAGGGCACAACAACACTGCCTTTTATTGACCTAATAAAAAATAATCGGTCCATGGTACTTATGTACAAGACATGTGGAAGTCAGGGGAGAGATCTTTTCCCAGCAGTATGATAGAGTCTGACATGACTTTTATATATTTTTGTTTTAATTTCTGATAATAATCTATATTTATTATATTCGTCGCCAATACCTACTCGTAGCTCAGATATCTGTGCTCGTAGCACAAGTTCTGGTTACTTTGCAACTATACATATACCTATGGCGTAACATGAATGTGTAAGAAATGTTACACTTATCACTATTTAAAAAGATGATAATACGCATTCTGATTCCTCAGATTGCTTATAAAAAAAAACTATAATGGTATAGATGTTTGTCAAGTCCCCGAGACACAGGGTGGCGTGCTCCCTATTACGGGTTGTCATTTAGAAAATAACTTCTTAATTATCCGTTAAAAATTTTAAAAAAAATCTGGCAAACATACTGTTATTAGTTCAAAATTCCCTACGTCACTGAAGATCATCCTTTTAATGAGCCGGAATGTCATATTAGTATCACCTTAACCTCAACAAAGCCCAATCCGGGCTGGCTACATGAGCTGTTTACCTGAAAAGCTGTAGGCTACGATTAGCACAGAGTGGTGCTTGGAATTGGCATCGCTGCGTACTACGTAAAGGGAGGCGCAATTACTAAGACAGGGCACAACAACACTGCCTTTTATTGACCTAATAAAAAATAATCGGTCCATGGTACTTATGTACAAGACATGTGGAAGTCAGGGGAGAGATCTTTTCCCAGCAGTATGATAGAGTCTGACATGACTTTTATATATTTTTGTTTTAATTTCTGATAATAATCTATATTTATTATATTCGTCGCCAATACTCGTAGCTCAGATATCTGTGCTCGTAGCACAAGTTCTGGTTACTTTGCAACTATACATATACCTATGGCGTAACATGAATGTGTAAGAAATGTTACACTTATCACTATTTAAAAAGATGATAATACGCATTCTGATTCCTCAGATTGCTTATAAAAAAAAACTATAATGGTATAGATGTTTGTCAAGTCCCCGAGACACAGGGTGGCGTGCTCCCTATTACGGGTTGTCATTTAGAAAATAACTTCTTAATTATCCGTTAAAAATTTTAAAAAAAATCTGGCAAACATACTGTTATTAGTTCAAAATTCCCTACGTCACTGAAGATCATCCTTTTAATGAGCCGGAATGTCATATTAGTGTCACCTTAACCTCAACAAATCATTACCACCACTCAAACAAACAAACAAATCGAAGGAACCATAATTTGTGAAGTTAACAAAAAGCTCGACAAAAAGTGAAGAGTCAAACATTTGCTAGTTCATGTAGTATGACATAAGCTACGTTTGTATATAAGACGGTAGTGGGTGATGTTAGGCACAGTGGTTAGTGGTAACATGGCAAAGCTAGCAGTCGTGGTCGCTTTAGGGCTTATCGCCTGCATTAATGCAGCACCAGGTATTTGTTTAATAATATTAATAATAAATAATATATAAATAATTTGTGTGTTAAATTTTAATAAAAAAATACTTATTTCGTAGTTTTTGCTACTCATATTAAAAAATAACAAAATGTTTATTTATAACCATGTTTTTCGCAGCTAATAATGTGTCTTATTAAAAAAAATTGAATAATTCTTTATGAGAAAAATAATACTTAAACCTAAAAGTATGTCCAAGTCTTTTTTTTTTTTTTTTTTTAAAGTTTATTTAATAAAATAGGTTACAATATTTTAACATTTATAACTCGCCAAACATAACTGTTTAACGGCGAATTTTTATTTTATTATTTTATTTGATGAAAATCTTACTTGAAAAGTTTTTAAAAAACTAAGTAGACATAATTGAGAAGCCCTTAAAATACATAAATAAATAATATATAAAAACTTAATTTTCTAATCATTGTTGTAGTTGTATAAAACTGAACCCGATTACGAATAATCAATCTGACCATAGCACTGTTTTATTACAATGATTGCATTTTCCCTGATTTTGACCACTCTCTCATTACAGATAATCGTCATCGTCGAGGTGGTTACGGTCAGCAGGGAGGCGGTGGTTTTGGAGGCGGCGGCGGTGGCGGAGGCGGCGGTGGAGGCTTCGGAGGTAGCCATGGAGGCGGTTCATTAGGGGGAAGCGGCGGCTTCGGAGGTAGTGGCAGTGGAGGACACGGTGGAAGTGGAGGATTCGGAAGCAGCGGCGGTGGACATACAGGCGGCGGCAGTGGCGGGTTTGGAGGAAGCGGCGGTGGAGGCCAGGGAGGTTACGGCGGCAGCGGTGGTCACGGAGGTAGCGGATTTGGAGGAAGCGGCGGCGGAGGACATTCAGGCGGTGGCCATTCAGGCGGTGGCCATTCTGATAGCGGCAGTAGCGGATTTGGAGGAAGTGGAGGCGGAGGCCAGGGCGGTTTCGGCGGCAGCGGCGGTCATGGAGGATACGGAGGCGCCAAGGCCTCAGCCAGCGCGAGTGCTAGTGCCAGTTCCAGCAGCGGAGGATTTGGCGGTGGCGGTGGCGGCGGACATAAAGGACAATACGGGTAAGCGAACTGTCATAAAATTGTTAGAACTTTACAAACTCCTACTGTAGGGGTCTTCACAGAGAAGGATTATTTTTACATTAAACTTTATTTAAAATGATCTAAGATCGCCAAGAATGCATAGAAAAGACTATGATAGAAATGAGTGGTGAAAAACCAAGAAGAACTTTCCTAGTATAATTTTAATTCAGTTTTGAACCTATGTATTCTCGACGACTAGAAGGAACTATCACTTTAATTGAACTGCTTTTGATATTGATAGGTACATCCTGCAAATAACAATACCCGATTTAGTAAATACATGAAAAACTCTTAGTCTAAGATCAAATTTCGTTTTAATCTTGTACTTCTGGATATGTTGACCTTGACGATTTCTTATAAAAGACAAAGATTTTCGGCATAGATACTGACCTCATCATCATAACAGCCCATTAATGTCCCACTGCAGGGACGGGCATCCTCCCATGACGAAGGAATAGTAGGCCTACTTATTAGTACAGTTACAGCGTGGTATTCCACGCTGGCCAGACGGATTGGTATAGGGTTTAATTTCAAGTTTTCCTTCTTTTTATTGCGTAAAGATAATATTCACGGATAGTCCATTAGTCGGTTTTTACGACACCCATGGGATGAGACGGGGTGGTGACAGATTGTATTCTTACTCCGTCACCACACGGGAACTGACCTAAAGGCAAACATAATATAGAATAGGTATATTTGACGTTAAAGACCTAAACCAATAACCTAATTATGTTTATTTTTGTTTCAGGCGTTAAAACCTTTGTACGCAATTTCAACAAACCAGTCAAAAGCTCAATGTGATAATCTAAGAATATACAGCATGTGTTAGCTAATACATATTATACATATTGTTATAAAATACACGGTTTTTTATTATTTGAAGTACAAATATCACAAAAATTATCCCCCTTACTCATAAGCGCCTCTTAAATTTTAGTCAATATTGATTAGCTTAAATTCTTTTTTTTTAATGCGAGATTTTACTAAGACAATCTCGCTAAACAGTAATTAAATTTAAGAGGCATTTATGAGTAAGGGGGAAAGGTCTGGGTAATTTCTATACTATAGGTCGTCATAATGTCTGTAATTACAGAAAAAAAAGTAAGTATGTTAAAGTAAAGTAGGTAACCTACTTTAACATACTTACTTTTTTTTATAAGCTTGGCTTATTTTGGAACTAGATGGCAATTTGTGAATGTGTAATGAGCACGGAAGAATAATTAATTCCTTCTTCCGTGGTAAGGAGTGTTATTATCGGGAGATCATTTATATTTTACGCGTTATTTTGACGTTTCGGCACAGTTTACACTGGCCGTGGTCTTAATATTGTATTTATAATAATGTAATAGATAATGTAGCTTAAAAGTTATGATCGTCAACTAGTTTAGCGTAGTGGAACTGCATGTCAATTCTCGTACCTAAAATTCGGTTAAGTTAACTTTTAGTTGTCAAATTGTCACACTCTAAATAAAACTTTAACACGACTACAAAAGATTACAATTGCAATAGCAAAAACTTTGACAACTAAAAGTTAACTTAACCGAATTTTAGGAACGAGAATTGACATGCTGATCAGTAGCGATGACATTCAAAATTCCTATTTCACGACTACTTGTAAGTCTAAAAGGTTCTAAAAGTATATTTATATTGATAAAGCGTGAACACTACAAAAAAATCTTATTTAGGATGATTAAAAAAAGTAAAGCGAACGACCGTAGAGACGAGGTCACGTAGGACTCTTCAAGCTTCACGGTTGATGTAATCACGAGATCAGAAAACGTAAATAATGTTTGAGTTGTAAGTAAATAAGTTCATCTTATTACTCACTAGCTCACCCGTGCCCACTACGTTGATGTAATCGAAATACAAGTCCCATTTTTAAACATATTTCATTACTGCTCTACTCCTATTAGTCATAGCGTGATACTATATAGCCTATGATACTTCCCGGTAAATGGACTGTTCAACACAGAAATAATTTTTAAATTCGTTTTATTAGATCCAGAGATTACCCCCTTTATCGTCACAAACACACAAACTTACAAACACACAAACTTTACCTCTCTATAATATTAGTATAGGAGTATAGATTAAAAATAATGGCCATGCTTTAGTTAGTTCTTCTACTTGCTACGCAAAGGTTTCGGGTTGTGTTCCCAATCAATTAATTATTTTCAGTGGCCAAAGGTTTAGGCGTTTTCTTCTATCAAATGTATTACTTCCCATAACTTATCTGCAGATCAAGCTTTACCGTCAATGGCTTTGTAATAAACTTCACTTTCCCAATTAATGAAATAAGTTAGTTCTTACAGACATACATAGGTAAACTAATTGACAAGTGAATAACAAATACAAATTATTGAAATAAGATAACAATAAGATTACTTGCAGATTTAATAATTAAACAACAGGCAAGTATTTCCCCGACATTTATAATAATCATTGTAATCACATCTATAGAAAATCGGTTCCCGTCCTCAAAGTCAAGGGCGTTCAGTCAAATCATCGAAAACCCGTGTTTTGCCTTTGTGTTTCCATCACGGCATGTCACCTAAATGTGACATTTTGATGTAGCATGACATATCTGATCCGGTGTTGATCACACTCGCCGAAAAGTGAACCATATATAACATGAAATGTGACCAGACTGATTAGATATACATAACAAAATGCAGAGAATAGTCGTTACTTTGAGTGCATTGGTGATGGTAGTAGCTGTTGTTGAATCAAGAGGTAAATATGTTTTTCATTTTTGTTACCTAGTACTTGGCAGCCCCTCCTTAATTTGTCACAACAGGGACATGCATTGTACAATATACATTCAGGGAGCATAACTTGGTCTAGACATTAAATATTCCTCACACATACCTCACCCACACAACACCATCTAGTCTAGACAACGGATAGTATAGACCGGAGCCCTAATAAAAGTGTCAGAAGATCGTTGGATGAGCGAGGCACAAGATCGCTGGCTGTGGGAATGTTTAGAACCAGCTGTGGACGTCATTGCCTGATATGATGGTTTGCTTCATCCTTATGCTCTCAACCATTCACTTTTTAAACCGGATTATTTTATTACCTATGTAAATTTCATTCCAATTAGATTGGAGAACACTCAATAGAACAAAGCGTGGTTATGACTCTATCTTGACTGACGATGTTTATGGACATGGACACAGCGATGAACATAACACAAGCAGAGAACAATTTAGACCGTGCTTTGGAGAAGTAAACAGGGGGTAAGTCAGAGACAAAATATTATTTAAAAACAATTTAACTTCGCTTTTAGGAATATTTATTAAAGTATTTTGCAAAAATTACATAGGTATTAAATTACCTGCAAAGTTTAGATGGGTCTGATATGACGATTCGAATGACTTTATCCCGATGCACGTTATTTCGAAAATAAATCCAATTGGTACGCCAGTTCGAAAGTACTGTAAATCTCAATTTGTCTGGGGATCGAACTCGCGACCTCGATAAAGCCTAATCTTTGTATTAGGTTTGGGAAACAAGATCAATGACAAGTAGGTATTGCTATGAATCTAAAAGAACAAAAAACTATTTTAGGCTCAAGGCATAATTAAAATTATCGACTCTTTTGATTTAACGCTTCAAACGCTTTTGACCACTAGGTCGAAGTCCTTGCCTCGTTAACCGTACAATACCTTGTGTTTACCCAAGAACCATAGGTACGCAAAGAAGACACACTTTTTAAAATGAGTTCGATATCTGATTCTCTTTAAATTATTGTGACGCTGAGTTATACCTACATCATAACAGCCCATTAATGTCCTATTGCAGGGACGGGCCTTCTTCCGTGACAGAGGAATAGTTGACCTACTAATACCACGCTGGCCAGACGGATTGGTATAGGGTTAAATTTTAAGTTTTCCTTCTTTTTATTTTGTAAAGAAAATATTCACGGATAGTCCCTTAGTCGGTTTTTATGACACCCATGGGATGAAATGGGGTGGTGACATATTGTATTCTTACTCCGTCACCACATGTAAATTTATATTTACGCCACTTAACAGAATAATGAAACTTTCAGATACATGAACAGCCGTGAGCAACATGGATACAATAGAGACGATTACTCAAATGAACACCACCATCGCCATCACGTATTCAGCAAAGTGGCTGCCTCCGCAACAGCATCAGCATCATCGTCCAGCCAGAATCACAAACTACCAGCGTAACCATTCATTGTCTCGCTTTCTCTCCAAAAACTGATAAAGCCTGGCTATACATTATAATTTAATTCAAAAGAAAATACTTTAACCAGAAAATTAGCTACTACATGGCAATGTTTAGTAAATGAAATGTAAGGAATAATTGCCACGGAAGAAATTGAATATTAAGCGTCCAAGTGTGAATACAAATACGATAAGTTGAATTATTGAGAATATACCGCGATTTATGTATGTTATGTGCTATCTAATGTATGTAAAAGGATAATAAACAAATTTGATTATATAAATTGTTCTCATTTCCTGAGCTCTCACAGTTTGTTCTCCATAACTGAGGATCGTGGTTAGAGGAATCCATCAATATATTTTTGTTATTAACCATCAATTAAACGTTAACAAATCAAAACATGAAATTCAAAGTCTACTTTTTTTAATACAATTATAATTCTGTGAGGTCACACATACCGTGTGTTGACGGGGCAAGAATATGGTGTCACCACCATGTCTTATCTCATGGACGTCGTAAACACTTACAAAAGCCTCTTTTATTTCGTTAACTAAAATTTCCAAAAACTCGTCTACGAAAACAAATGAAGTATAACAATGTCATAAAACTCAACTATGGGTTAGGGGTCAATCGGCTCACT
The DNA here is from genome assembly GCA_905475405.1 of Schrankia costaestrigalis. Taxonomy (NCBI): domain Eukaryota; kingdom Metazoa; phylum Arthropoda; class Insecta; order Lepidoptera; family Erebidae; genus Schrankia; species Schrankia costaestrigalis. Next base: position 3,108,825 of record FR997827.1, read on the forward strand.
ATGAGGCTGGTCCTAGGACCAGTCACCGCTTTAAAAATTTAATCATGGTGAACTGGGCCCACATCTGTTTTGTTTACTACATCGATATCAAGGTATGCCAATAATTAGAAACAATAATAACCTCTTGCTTTCCAAACTTATGAAATCTTTTATATAAATCGCAGTTTTAGTTTCAGTTTCTTTATTTTTCAACATAATGTTACAAAATAACAACTTATTGATGTCAGTTTAAATCTACTTAGTCTAAGTTTACATATTAAAAGTTTTCCAAACTTTACCACCGCTTCCAAGGCGCTAGTAGAGAAGAAGCGGCGTAAATCATACTAACTTAAAGTATAAGTGTAACAGAAGTTATTGGAGTGACACCGTTCTATCTAATATTCGAAGGCTCCAGCAGTTAATCAACTTGTCTTGACTTGGAAATACTAAGACGACATGAACCTTTCTTTGGTAAAAAAAGCATCTACTTACTATAAGGTTATGCATTTTTTTTTATATGATGGGAGACAAACGAGCCAGTAGATTACCTGATAGTAAGTAATCACCGCCGCCCACCCAACACCAGAGGAATCTCAGATGGGTTGCCGACATTTAAAAAGGGAGTACCTTCCTACGCTCGTTTCTTAAAGCTCCACAAGTCGTAACGGTCCGGAAATATCGCATTTTGTTATAGGTTTTTTTTTAAAACCTACAGATTAATGTAATGGTAAGAAAGGTTTGAAATACAAAGAGGAGTCTGTACTTACTTATTATTCAGACCACTACATAGCTACTTCTGTAAGTAGTACCTAGGTAGTAAAGTAAGTGGACTTGTCTACCCCATATGAGGAAAAAAGGATAATAACATAAATTAATACAAGCAAATACAGAATACAAAATAAATTTTATTTATCATAATATAATATTTTATTACCAAATTCAGAATACAAAATAAATTAATACAAATTAATTATTTTAACCAAACACAACCGTTATTATTATTAAACTACAGGATTAATTATAAGCATTAATAGTGCCTATCCTATTTACGTATTAGTACATATGAATAGCGTTGTTCTGCTTAAAATATCTGAAACAAAATAAAATAAAATTTAATTACTTTATATCCATCTGATTAAGGAGCTTCTTTACGCACTAACTTTTTTTAACCTAATCGGTTAAATATTTTTTGAGATAGTATGACATCTCAGTTTTCTACTTGCCTACAGTGTTAAAAAGATATACAGCACAGGGGTTACTATATTAGTCAGTTTCTACAGCAGCAGAGATTTCAAAGCTGCAGGTTCAACAAAAAACATCATACAATACCTCAACAATTTATCCAGATACACCTCCACCACTGGAGCTCGCACTTGCAGAAGCTTTAGATTGGCTGAAGGACTGCACTAGTGGAAAAGGTCCACTGTACCCATGCCCCCCATAGCCACCGCTGCCGTGTCCGCCACCGTGCCCGCCACCGTGGCCACCACCGTGGCCACCGCCGTAGCCACCATGCAGATAATTGTAGCCATCTCTTCTTAACCGTAGCCCTTTAAATATAAATTTCTTGATTATATAAAATTTTATTTAAAAAAATTGCTATTTCGTTCATATTCTGAAACATAGGATAAGCCTTTGGAATGAGGAGAACGGATTTCAGTAGATTCACGACGTTCACGAGTATTTTAACTAAACTCGTACCCCCTTACTCATAAACGCCTCTTAAATTTAATCACTGTTTAGCGAAATTTTTAATAAAGTAAAACCAACCGAATTATTCCACTTTGCCCCACCAAGCGCCCCACTGGTGGGGCGAAGTGGAATGACTATAATTTGGAAGCAGAATCTGCCCCACTGAATACTAAACAAAACCGTAAGAATTTAAGCTAATTAATATTTTTATAGACGGTTTTGTGTCAAGTAGATAAGTACCTAGATAGGTAGCTTTTCCTTCAGTTGATTTCATGATATAGGATAAGACGAGATTCTGATGATGCCATTTTGTGTTACCCCCTTCTCAGTCACAACACTTACCTACAGTAAAAAACTAATTAAATAAAGTACCTGGCACTGCTAAACAGGACCCAATAATGAGGCTGAGTATCACGAATACCAATTTAAACAAAGACATATTGAAGCTTATGGTCAACTGCGTTAAAATCCGTCGTTACATCAATTTATAGAGAACTTAAATCATTGTCAAAAACTACAAATCATTTTGTTTTCTTCATGCTTAATCGATAAAATTTCAAGTCATACATTTTTTGTTTCGGATGACAAATCGAAATTCACTTTGTGTTTTCCTCTTCGATTTGTTTTAGGTCAACTGATGAGCAAACAAAGTATTTTATTTATTTTGTCTAGACAATACATCAGCTAGTGGTTAGTAATACCTAATGTTTAGTTATGTCATATCCCCGAAACTGTTTACTGCTGCGCTGGAAGATGCTTTTTAAGCTCTTGAACTGGGGCGGACTTGGCATCAATATCAATGGCGAGTATATCACGCATCTCCAATTTACCGACGACATCGTGATCATGGCCGAGACCATGGAAGAGTTACACAATGATCGGTGGCCTCAGTAGTGTCTCTCAGCAAGTGGGTCCTAAAATGAACATGGACAAGACCAAGGCCTATGTTCAGCAGTGGGCGTCTATAGGCTGATATAGATGTACCTTATAATTTAAAATAGAATTAGAACTTAGGTACGTTTCCTTTTTTAGCTCTTGTAATTTTCCCAATTACTAATGGTCGTGACTATCTTTGCCAAAATATGCGGTTACATATGATGAACAACCATCTGCATTGGTCTTCAGCAACATACAGAGCTCTGTGAACTCTGAGAGAATTGAGAAAATGGAGAGCTAACGAAACTGGTCAACACGGGGGCAATCTTCATAGAGTTTCTCCGCTCCGGGGAGGGCGAGGTGTTCCCTCTGTTACGTAGGCCAGGGGCAGCTGGAAATAATAATTCTCCTTAGTTCCCGACTAGTGCTGGACCGCTCACGGGCCTAAAATCGAGGGGGTAACAAGAATGACCCCACCCCTCGGGATTTCGCCTCGCTTTGACGGGGTAAGCAGATAATTACATTGTTTTATATCTCTCATAAGTATTGCCAATGTCCCTCATTCCAGTTTACCTTTTAGTGGCTACTAAAAGTATTTTACTTTTTTTGTTAAAAACATTGATATTACCTACTTTCTGCTATTCATAATAACCCGTGATTCGAAACTGCTGTAACTCTGTACGAGAACGATTTACTTACCAATTCATATTCACAGAGCGTAACGTAGCAGAGAAAAATCAAAATCTGGGATTGAGATTATTATTGCTACCGAGTGAAATTAACCACTTAATAAAATAAAACAAGAACTATATGTATCTCAATAATTTTTATTTACAAATAATTAAAAAATATGTGAGCCGAATTCACAATAACAAATCTACACTGTACTTATTATCTTATACAATTATGTAAACAGATGTACTAAATTGTTTGAAAACGAACTTATTACAATGTATATTATTACCTGTATAAAATTACGTACATACATGTACAAAATAGTTATTAATTTGTTCTGTCATTTAATGATACAAAGTGAATCATTATCATTTTGTGATTAATGTAATGATGTTTTATATGGAAATGCGTGTTAAAATAAGATGTAGTCACAAATAAATTCCCAAAAAAGAAATCTTTGTCACGTAAAAAACCGAGGAATATTAAATGTAATATTAATTTAATTTATTTTTTTTTTTATTAAATATTTGATTCTTCAAATTAAGTTGGTGTTTCGAGACTTATTTATTGATATAATTTCATTCGTGACTACACCTTAAAAAACTAATTTGATTACAATCTCGATCCAACGACAAAAAAAAATATGCAAAATAATCTTAAATCCATAAACAAACGATATTTTTCTTCGTAAAATTACAAATGAATTAAATCTAAAAATCAGAGGTATTATCTATAACTAAACGTAGACTAGTAAAATGTGTTCACTATTACGAAAAAGACATATTTTATTAATTATTAATTGTATTCATTAGACTTACAGCAACAAACAACAAATTTAGCTAAAAAGCTACCACTGAGAAATGAACTATAAGTAATACATATATTATTTATATAATATTATGATGGCATATGTATATAACATATATTATTATAATATTTATCAGACATAAAGAGACTTACTTAACATTTTAAGTAAGTCTTCATACATTCTCTCATATATTTGGCTAAATATAAACGACAAATCGATACATGTAAAATAAACTACAATTCCTAATTAACATCAAAACTCATTGATGCTCGCAGCGTTTAAAAAAATCGAGATTTTTGCTTTTGAACTAATATTTTAAAATTATCTAAGTATATTTTGTAAAAGATATTTTCAAAATACTTTTCTTAGTCAAAACTCGATTTGTGCTAATTAATTCCACAATACGCAAAGAAATATTTTATTTGATTAATCTATATTTTACTAAGCAATTTTCGCTCGTGTACATTTACGATTACAGTAAAACGCACTATGACGTTTAACGAAAAACATTATTGACTAAAAATTTTATATTTAAAATACGAAATATTAAAAAGCCAATAAATATAATTCGCATGAATATTGCAATTTATGTATAAGCATTATTTTAAAAAAAATGTTTAAAATAGTATATTTATGAATAAGATTGCACGTAATTAATGCACAAATTACCATAATGAGGAACATATTTTAATATTAATATTCTTTTTAACAGTTTGTGGCGGCAGAAATAAATAAATCAATTTAAATTACCCATTTCTATAACAAAATACACCACTGACGGGTTTTTATACTACACAAAAGTATTAATATTTGTTCATTTTTGAGGTACATAATTACTTAAACTGTACATCTTTACTCTATTGAGAATCTAACAACGCAATTTTATAAAAATGGTCACATTTATTAAAAAGTCCGTTGTAAAATATTGATAAAAATGTAAACTATTACACTAATATTATTACTTAATACATACATACATACATAAACTCACGCCTTATCCCGGCCGGGGTAGGCAGAGACGACAGAACGCCACTTGTCACGATCCTGGCAAACAGATTCGGCCTCGTCCACATTCATTAAGCGAGTCATACATGCGCGTTAAGTGATATTACTTAATCGTTAAGTGATATACCAATCTGGGTATGTAGGTATAAATAAATTGATTTATATATCAGAGGCAAGCTATTAATATTAAAAAAAAACTTTTTAACAATGCATATTCAGACACTAAACAACATATTATCACCAAAAAAAATATTAACATGAATTACAATTAGTCAGTATCGAAAACATTTATTTTTATATTTGATTCTAGCATTAGACGGAATAACAAAAAAAAATTATTAAAATAAACCTCTACTTCTATCTTTTGTAATTCGTAGAATTTAACATCGTTGTAATTATGAATTTATTTTCGTTATTTGACAAACTAAAACGAACTGGAATAAGAAATGTCAACGTAGACTTAATTTTTATCATAATTTAATTTCAATCAATGAATCAATTCAATCAATCGATCAAAATCATATAAGAAAAAATAATAAACAGTTTTGATTGATAATTTTAGTTACAAATGTGATGATTAGCAAAGCGTTATAATGTATTGCATATTAAAATTTGTTAAATAATTGTAAATAAAAGTATGTTCATTACTCACTAAATATATTGTAATTGTAAAATCATTAATGTGAATAATTCCTAACTCATTTTTTGGTCGCTTCAAAAATGTACTAGAACCAGATCTATATCCTACAATTCTACATCACAACTATATAAAAATAAACAAATTCTACCATTTTCCACTTTCCCACAATGAGCAAAGTACTTGGAGGGGAAAGAAGGAAAAATCTTTTTATATAGTTGTATGGCATTAAGTAGTAGTATGATTATGAATTTAACATAATTTCACTAAATAGGTTTTACACATGGCCCAGCCTTTTTATACAATATCCTTATATTCATATTAACACTATGGTCTTTCGTTAAAATATGAGGTGTGGTTATTTCAAACCTGAATATTTATCAATTTTTAACATATTTTGAGCTATAAAATAATTGTGATGTATTTCATTCTACATTTTTATTGATATTGGGCATTATATAAATTTAGCTGATTATCATCGATTTATCAGAAATTATTTTATTTTAATTAATGGCAATAATTGTCTTGTAAAATATTGTAAACTTTAAATAAAATTGTAGTGTATAATAACGATAGACCGTAGCAGAAGAATTGTATAATATAAAGAAAAAAATATTACCTAAAATAAAAGACAACAAAATATTACCCTAATTAAAAATGCTTACGTTTATACTATTTAATTAATGTGATTATAATAATTTTACTTCATTTAATATCATTTACAAAGGTTATTAATAGTATTTAATCATTTGTTGCGAAAAAAATTACTAACACTAAAATAAACGTCTAATCACTAGCCATGTAAATCGCAATAATCGAAATTACTGTAACTCCGAAAGTACACTCTGTTATATAAAGAGATTACGTATAAAATGTTAAATTTATTTATTTAAATTAATTATTCATTTATCAATTATATTTAATAAAACAATTAACATTAATAAAATATGTAACATTGACGTTACTGGACGTCGAAGTAATCGGCGTCGTATAGACGTCGAATTCTATTTTGAATTCAACGTCAGCGCTTAGTTTAAGTAAGTCACTTTATAACTTCTGCAAATAACCATTCTATAGGATCTACTGGCCCTATAATTTGTCTAAGAAATGTATAATTAAATTTAAAATATTGCACAATATATTTTGAACACGGATACAGGTAGTACCTTATTTTATTTAGAGGCAAAATAAAACGTCAATAGACAGTGAAACAAAGTCGCATGTCAATCAAAGGTTATCGTTTCCACCATTCGAGAAAGCCACAAGCCCTAATTTTGTTTGTTTATAATAACAGAGTGTAAATTCAGACAATAACTCAGTCCCATTGAATGTGATAATAAATGTGATGATATTTCTACTGTGATGTGTTCATTGTAAAGCGATTGTTGTGTATGGGACTGATTTATAAAAATGAAACATTTCTCTCACTTAGGTTTTGTTTTGTGTAAAAACTAAAACAATAGCGTATAAAATATAGATGTATAAGTCAAAATTTTAACAATTCATGATGTGTATTTTTTATAGTGTTTTTTTTTTCATTTAAAGACGATGATTTTTTAGAATGATTATATAGAATACGTTTACTACGAACGTAGATATAATGGAAGATAATTTTTTTGAAACATTATTTGAAATATGCCAAAGTCTAGTGAAGAAATGTTTTATTTTTAAATATGTAAAGTATGATTTAAATAATAATATATTATCTACAACGCTGGCCATATATTGGCTCTAAAACATTTATACAGATGTATAATTTGGTATATCAAACACTTGCTCCCAAATATTTAATTATATTAATATAATCGTTTTATTATGTTTATTATTATGCCTGAAACACTAGTTTTATTATATTTTATTTATAATGTGTAAAAAATTGAGCATAATATATTTATACAGTAAAATAACTAGTGTATAAAATGCACAGATACAAAATAAAATGCACATAATAAAACTATTTCATTGTTCAGTCACGTTTAAGTGTTGCCATAAAACAATAAAGTTTAAAAAAAGAACACTGGTATTTTCATTTAAAAAATATAATAGATAAAAACGATAATTGCAAATTACTTAATAAATAACCAAAATATTGGCTATTGTAAAATTATTAATATATACAAATAGTATCTAAATTTTGTCCAAAATACAAAATTACGCATGCACTGTCCTTTTTTTTCTATAATATGGCTCATAACGACTCATAGTAGGTCGAGAACGAATACATACGACACAAAACGAGGTGCACTAGTACTGACGCACAGAGACGTCCAACATTAACACCAATCTATGTCAGTGTGTACACACCACAACATTTACTTACATTATTTGACAACACACAAAAACAGACCTACTGACCAATGACGTCACTAAGAAAACAAAATCTCATGTCAGTCATGCAATTTTAATCCCAATTCCTACCTTATAGAGTTTTTTTTTTCTTTGAATATTAGATGTTATTACATTGTAGTGTGTCAGATCCTTCCTCAATATAAGACTAAACTTTAGTCACCGTGTTTGCAACGTTAATTCTATGACGTCACACCAACATCTGAAGTCTTTTCTTTATGTTCGAGTCTTAGAAGTGTGACTCGTGGATGATACGGGGTCAGAGTTGTGTATCGGAGGGGGCGAGGGGTGCAACGGGTGTCGTCAGAGCGGGAGGTGACCCCGGAGCGAAGGGTTCCGCGTCAGGGGAGGGCACGTCGGCTGGGTTCATGTCGATGCGACCCGCTTTGGTCCATACCAGTAGATCCATTACGAATGCCAAGCCCATGAGTGCTGCCGATAGACCTGTAAAAGAAAGATATTGTATTAAATTTTTTAATTGCTTTAGAGACGATCATTCGTCCCAATTAGTAGTAAGTAGTACTGTCGCTATTTAGTTCGAAAACTGACATCTGCAACAACTTCAGGCCAGTCAAGTTATTCGGCGAATACTTTTTCATAAACATAATTTTTTTTTCTGTAAATACATATAACATATACATAGAAAACAAGAAATATTCAGTCTAATATAGGTAGTTACCCAGATAGAAGTGCCTGAAGCTATCACTATCGTAGCTGACACAAGCCCCGAGCGCGCCGCACAGCGCGTCCCGCGCGCGACACGCCGCGTCGACGGCGGCGCCGAACACGATGGGGCACGGCACGTTACCGAACACGCCTATAGCGAACAGTATCACGCCCATCGCCATCGCTTTGTCTGTAAAGAAAAAAATATTGGATTAAGAAGTTAAGGTATACAATATGTACAGTCAATTATAAAAGTTTTAAGTAACACGTCCAATTATAAAGTCGCTTTTTAAGTCCAGCGGTTGATGGAAAATGGGCTGGTTTCGAGGTTAGTGTTTCGAATTTTTCCAACGTTTTCACCAAGAGTACTTTCTTTTTCTTTGACCACTTTATAATAATGGATCAATAATGAGACTAATTACAAACTTTCTAACGTTTGATCTGTAGATAGTTGTAAAGATGTAGCAAAAATAACACTACTTTTTAATAACCATCATGACTGCATTTCACATGATGAGAAGCGTAAATACAGCCCAAGAATGAAAACAAGGAATATAATAATATCTCCTTGAAAATTACTTTATTCCCTAGCCATAACTTTGTCGGTCGAACTTCTAATCTACGTCTAACTTACCTTTCTTATCAGTACACCGTATAATAAGCAGCACAGAGCCGACCTCCCCGCTCGCGTGCACGAACATGATCGCCGCGAATATAGCCACGAACGTGTAGATCTGATTGCAGGTGCCTTCACACTCGCCGCTCACTGCGAAACCGACGCTTCTTGACGTCAGATCTTCGGTTGTCCAGTTCAGTTGGTAGCGTTCGATACTGGAATTGTAAATGTTTATTATTTTGTTAGAATACAATATGTCACCACCCTATCTCATCCCATGGGTGTCGTAAAAACCGACTAAGAGACTGTCCGTGAATATTATCTTTACGGAATAAAAAGAAGGAAACTTTTTAAATTAAACCCTATACCAATCCGTCTGGCCAGCGTGGTGGATTAGTAGGCAAAGTATCGCTCCGTCGCAGGAGGAGGCCCTTCCGTGCAATGGGACATTAATGGGCTGTTATGTCGAACTTCCATCGCCCAGTCAACTGGTAAAACCTGACAGTAGTAATTCTCGGTTTTATATCAGAAGTCTCGGGAACTAAGTAACTGCATTTACTAGCTACTAATAATATTAATACTAACGTGTCAAAAGCCTTGCTTCCCTGCAAATGTCCGTCGATACAAGAGCAGTTGTAGTAGAGCCACGTACTATTGTCAAGTTGTTCACTGTTGAGACAGCCGGCCTGGCACGGTGATAGGTATGTAAACGCGTCCTGTAATGCATATTAATTAAACTCATTTTTGCATGAAAAGTATTTATGTACGCTGCATTAGAATGCTGATATTTTTCATAAGCCGATTTTTTGTTCATGCATGTTTTATACATTTTAATAATACTAAACTCATTTTTGCATGAAAAAATATACAAAGGTCTACTGTGTCAGTATGTAACTGGAAGCGACGCTATTATTGTAAAGCATAAGAAATATGTTATAACATACTTAATAACGTACAACATACTTATATGACACAAAACTCACTTTTGCATAAAAAAAATCAATTGTCTTTATTGCATTAATTTACTTATTTTCACTCTTTATCATAACACGGAAGCATAGTAATATTAAAGTAAAAGCACTAACAAGTTAAGACGTTAAAAATATAACTAAAAAATTATGTGTATGAAACTTACCTGTCCACAAACAGGGTTGAAGGGCACATCGCTACACTCACAACCCGCGCTACAGTCGATGAAACTGTGCGCTATGCTGCCCTGACTGATCATGCGGTAGTTCTCTTCAGGACAATTCACGAACATCAATACCACCATACCTAACAATAAACATTAACTAATCAATTTAAAACATCAAGTAGTGGTTATATAACATGACTGCTACGCAGAGGTTTAGGTGTCGATTCCCGCTCAATGCAAATCTTTGAGTGCATGAACATGATTGTTTGCATCGGTCAATGGGTGTTTTCTATGTATAATATGTATGTATGTATTTACAAAAAAAAGGTATTTATATATGTTTATACTTTGTCTAGTACCCATAAAACAAGCTCCGCTTAGTTTGGGACTAGGTGGCGCTGTGTGAATATGTGAGGAATATTAATTTAACGAATAAAAATATCATTCAGAATCAGGATGATAATCTGGGGATTTTCTTGATCCTGGATGTTGCATCTGACCGTCAATTTCAAGTTTGATAAGTCCCCGTGACATGGGCATGATCCCGAATTTTGAAGTTGTCCTCATAAATTACATACATAAAAGAAAAATAAGGATGAATAAAACGGATCTTAAAACGAATTTTGCCCACAGAAAGTAAGCTGGCATTAATATAATTTGACCAAAAATATTCTGCTTTCGTAAAAAAAAATGATGGCACTAAGCACAATAGACTATCCGTGAATATTATCTTTACGAAATAAAAAGAAGGAAAACTTGAAATTAAACCCTATACCAATCCGGTCAACGTGGTATTAGTAGGCCAAGTATCCCTCCATCACAGGAGGAGGCCCGTCCCTGCAGTGGGACATTAATGGGCTGTTATAAAGCACAAAAGGGTTTTATGATTTTACGTGTAGCAGATATTCTAATAGTTATAGAGGCACCAGTAGGTATTTTATATTAGAACTGCTGCCACTATAAAGAAGTCAAATATATATTATAGTTTACACAACACTGAAGATACACATTACGCCATAGTTTAAGGGCATTGCATTGCTCAATGACCTTGAAGATCTGAGGTTTGTTACAGTTTTTATAGAAAAAGCGCCATCTACTAACAGAGATTAATACTAGGATATAATCAACTAATGATTATTCAAATCACAGACGCGACACAAATTTGTCATTGTTTTGACCTAACTTATTTATTCGCTCGGAGACGCGAATTTTATACATACGTATTTTACTGGAAATAACGTTCACCGCGCTCAGAGCAATAACGAATTTATTATTATTACTGTTGCTACTAGACTATGTCTTCTGAAGGTCTGATGATGGCCAGGTAAGTACACAACGGTTCTCAGCGATGGTAACAGCTAGAAGTACTCTGTTTTCATAATTTGCCTATTTGATTAATGATGCTACTACACTATGTCTTCTGAAGGTCTGATGATGACCAGGAAGTACACAACGGTTCTCAGCGATGGTAACAGCTACAAGTACTCAGTTTTCATAATTTGCCTATTTGATTAATGATGCTACTACACTATGTCTTCTGAAGGTCTGATGATGACCAGGTAAGTACACAACGGCTCTCAGCATTGGTAACAGCTAGAAGTACTCAGTTTTCATAATTTGCCTATTTGATTAATGATGCTACTACACTATGTCTTCTGAAGGTCTGATGATGACCAGGTAAGTACACAACAGTTCTCAGAGATGGTAACAGCTAGAAGTACTCTGTTTTCATAATTTGCCTATTTGATTAATGATGCTACTACACTATGTCTTCTGAAGGTCTGATGATGACCAGGAAGTACACAACGGTTCTCAGCGATGGTAACAGCTACAAGTACTCAGTTTTCATAATTTGCCTATTTGATTAATGATGCTACTACACTATGTCTTCTGAAGGTCTGATGATGACCAGGTAAGTACACAACGGCTCTCAGCATTGGTAACAGCTAGAAGTACTCAGTTTTCATAATTTGCCTATTTGATTAATGATGCTACTACACTATGTCTTCTGAAGGTCTGATGATGACCAGGTAAGTACACAACAGTTCTCAGAGATGGTAACAGCTAGAAGTACTCTGTTTTCATAATTTGCCTATTTGATTAATGATGCTACTACACTATGTCTTCTGAAGGTCTGATGATGACCAGGTAAGTACACAACGGTTCTCAGCAATGGTAACAGCTAGAAGTACTCAGTTTTCATAATTTGCCTATTTGATTAATGATGCTACTACACTATGTCTTCTGAAGGTCTGATGATGACCAGGTAAGTACACAACAGTTCTCAGCGATGGTAACAGCTAGAAGTACTCTGTTTTCATAATCTGCCTATTTGATTAATGATGCTACTACACTATGTCTTCTGAAGGTCTGATGATGACCAGGTAAGTACACAACGGCTCTCAGCGATGGTAGCAGCTAGAAGTACTCTGTTTTCATAATTTGTCTATTTGATTAATGATGCTACTACACTATGTCTTCTGAAGGTCTGATGATGACCAGGTAAGTACACAACGGTTCTCAGCGATGGTAACAGCTAGAAGTACTCAGTTTTCATAATTTGCCTATTTGATTAATGATGCTACTACACTGTGTCTTCTGAAGGTCTGATGATGACCAGGTAAGTACACAACGGTTCTCAGCAATGGTAACAGCTAGAAGTACTCAGTTTTCATAATTTGCCTATTTGATTAATGATGCTACTACACTATGTCTTCTGAAGGTCTGATGATGACCAGGTAAGTACACAATGGTTCTCAGCGATGGTAACAGCTAGAAGTACTCTGTTTTCATAATTTAGCTATTTGATTAATGATGCTACTACACTATGTCTTCTGAAGGTCTGATGATGGCCAGGTAAGAACACAACGGTTCTCAGCGATGGGAACAGCTAGAAGAACCCAGTTCTCATCATTTCCCTATTTAATTACTCATGCTACTACACTTTGTACTTACCTGATCCTCATCAGACATTCTTCTGAAGGTTGAATTGAACTCAATGATTTTCAGCGATGGAAACAGAAAAAAATTGAAACTAACTGTAAAATGTTATTTTGTAAAATAGGCAAAATGGTTATTAAGAAAACAGCTTTAGTAAGTTTAATATTTTATTTTAATCAAAGAAGATGAGACCTAATCTTAGCATTCCATAGATTCTCCGTGCGGGTGCCGGGTCCATCGCGTGATAGAGGAAGGAACACTTGCATAACAGCGTCTGGGACTTACGACCCAGATGTAGGTTTAAGGAGGCCCCTATTACTCTTCTTCCAGATATATTTTTTGTTTCTTCCTGGGAATGCCCCACTTCTACAGTCAAATTTGGTAGTATTTCTTCTTCAAGCTAGAACAAAAATTTTTATTTAATAAAATAGTCGATGTTACAAATTAATACAAGTATTAATCACAGTACATAACACATTTGTGGCGGTAATGTACTCTAAAACAAGTAGCAGGAGGATTATCAGAAATATGGAAAAAGTTACGAGTTTGCTTTACTAGCAATCATTACTCATTGAAAAACAAATTAGCTTTCAGCTGTTTGTCTGTTTATGTATGCATTCATCGTAAAAACTAGGCAGCAGACAGAATTCATAATAACTATGCATAATATAGATGAAAAGCACTCATAATTTTAGACGTTTACAATGTGATGCCGTAAATAAACACTTATTTGAGCTTACATAAAAAACAACAAAATAAACTTATATTTACCACATTTTGCTCAACTTCCATATCAGTTTGCATATCTGACGGTTCGCATGTGTCGTAAGATTTTGACAGCGGTTGATCTTCTTGATTTTGTAATTCAGAGCCTTGCTGCTTTCTTATTTTCCTTAAAAAAAAAAATTCCTGTTTTAATTGGTACTTGTAATTTTGTCGATATCAAAACATTGGAGTAAAAAAAAGCTACCTAAGTAAATGTCTCAAAGTCAACTAGGTCAAGACCTAATGAGTAACAACTTGCTGTTTTACGTAGGTACTGCCATCATGACTGAAGTCTACCTACCTTCGTAGTCCACCATAAGTCAGTCCCTCACAGTCACCTAGGTCTCCCTGAGCTCTTTTAAACGAGTACCAACTTGCTGGTTTACGTAGGTACTGCCATCATGACTGAAGTCTACCTACCTTCGTAGTCCACCATAAGTCAGTCCCTCACAGTCACCTAGGTCTCCCTGAGCTCTTTTAAACGAGTACCAACTTGCTGGGTTTACGTAGGTAGTGCCATAATGACTGAAGTCTACCAACCTTCGTAGTCCACCATAAGTCAGTCCCTCACAGTCACCTAGGTCTCCCTGAGCTCTTTTAAACGAATACCAACTTGCTGGTTTACGTAGGTACTGCCATCATGACTGAAGTCTACCTACCTTCGTAGTCCACCATAAGTCAGTCCCTCACAGTCACCTAGGTCTCCCTGAGCTCTTTTAAACGAGTACCAACTTGCTGGTTTACGTAGGTACTGCCATCATGACTGAAGTCTACCTACCTTCGTAGTCCACCATAAGTCAGTCCCTCACAGTCACCTAGGTCTCCCTGAGCTCTTTTAAACGAGTACCAACTTGCTGGTTTACGTAGGTACTGCCATCATGACTGAAGTCTACCTACCTTCGTAGTCCACCATAAGTCAGTCCCTCACAGTCACCTAGGTCTCCCTGAGCTCTTTTAAACGAGTACCAACTTGCTGGTTTACGTAGGTACTGTTCATGACTGAAGTCTACCTACCTTCGGAGTCCACCATAAGTCAGTCCCTCACAGTCACCTAGGCCTCCCTGAGCTCTTTTAAACGAGTACCAACTTGCTGGTTTACGTAGGTACTGCCATCATGACTGAAGTCTACCTACCTTCGTAGTCCACCATAAGTCAGTCCCTCACAGTCACCTAGGTCTCCCTGAGCTCTTTTAAACGAGTACCAACTTGCTGGTTTACGTAGGTACTGTTCATGACTGAAGTCTACCTACCTTCGTAGTCCACCATAAGTCAGTCCCTCACAGTCACCTAGGTCTCCCTGAGCTCTTTTAAACGAGTACCAACTTGCTGGTTTACGTAGGTACTGCCATCATGACTGAAGTCTACCTACCTTTGTAGTCCACCATAAGTCAGTCCCTCACAGTCACCTAGGTCTCCCTGAGCTCTTTTAAACGAGTACCAACTTGCTGGTTTACGTAGGTAGTGCCATCATGACTGAAGTCTACCTACCTTCGTAGTCCACCATAAGTCAGTCCCTCACAGTCACCTAGGTCTCCCTGAGCTCTTTTAAACGAGTACCAACTTGCTGGTTTACGTAGGTACTGCCATCATGACTGAAGTCTACCTACCTTCGGAGTCCACCATAAGTCAGTCCCTCACAGTCACCTAGGTCTCCCTGAGCTCTTTTAAACGAATACCAACTTGCTGGTTTACGTAGGTACTGCCATCATGACTGAAGTCTACCTACCTTCGTAGTCCACCATAAGTCAGTCCCTCACAGTCACCTAGGTCTCCCTGAGCTCTTTTAAACGAGTACCAACTTGCTGGGTTTACGTAGGTAGTGCCATAATGACTGAAGTCTACCAACCTTCGTAGTCCACCATAAGTCAGTCCCTTACAGTCACCTAGGTCTCCCTGAGCTCTTTTAAACGAATACCAACTTGCTGGTTTACGTAGGTACTGCCATCATGACTGAAGTCTACCTACCTTCGTAGTCCACCATAAGTCAGTCCCTCACAGTCACCTAGGTCTCCCTGAGCTCTTTTAAACGAGTACCAACTTGCTGGTTTACGTAGGTACTGCCATCATGACTGAAGTCTACCTACCTTCGTAGTCCACCATAAGTCAGTCCCTCACAGTCACCTAGGTCTCCCTGAGCTCTTTTAAACGAGTACCAACTTGCTGGTTTACGTAGGTACTGCCATCATGACTGAAGTCTACCTACCTTCGTAGTCCACCATAAGTCAGTCCCTCACAGTCACCTAGGTCTCCCTGAGCTCTTTTAAACGAATACCAACTTGCTGGTTTACGTAGGTACTGCCATCATGACTGAAGTCTACCTACCTTCGTAGTCCACCATAAGTCAGTCCCTCACAGTCACCTAGGTCTCCCTGAGCTCTTTTAAACGAGTACCAACTTGCTGGTTTACGTAGGTACTGCCATCATGACTGAAGTCTACCTACCTTCGTAGTCCACCATAAGTCAGTCCCTCACAGTCACCTAGGTCTCCCTGAGCTCTTTTAAACGAGTACCAACTTGCTGGGTTTACGTAGGTAGTGCCATAATGACTGAAGTCTACCAACCTTCGTAGTCCACCATAAGTCAGTCCCTCACAGTCACCTAGGTCTCCCTGAGCTCTTTTAAACGAATACCAACTTGCTGGTTTACGTAGGTACTGCCATCATGACTGAAGTCTACCTACCTTCGTAGTCCACCATAAGTCAGTCCCTCACAGTCACCTAGGTCTCCCTGAGCTCTTTTAAACGAGTACCAACTTGCTGGTTTACGTAGGTACTGCCATCATGACTGAAGTCTACCTACCTTCGTAGTCCACCATAAGTCAGTCCCTCACAGTCACCTAGGTCTCCCTGAGCTCTTTTAAACGAGTACCAACTTGCTGGTTTACGTAGGTACTGCCATCATGACTGAAGTCTACCTACCTTCGTAGTCCACCATAAGTCAGTCCCTCACAGTCACCTAGGTCTCCCTGAGCTCTTTTAAACGAATACCAACTTGCTGGTTTACGTAGGTACTGCCATCATGACTGAAGTCTACCTACCTTCGTAGTCCACCATAAGTCAGTCCCTCACAGTCAACTAGGTCTCCCTGAGCTCTTTTAAACGAGTACCAACTTGCTGGTTTACGTAGGTACTGCCATCATGACTGAAGTCTACCTACCTGCGGAGTCCACTATAAGTCAGTCCCTCACAGTCACCTAGGTCTCCCTGAGCTCTTTTAAACGAGTACCAACTTGCTGGTTTACGTAGGTACTGCCATCATGGCTGAAGTCTACCTACCTTCGGCGTCCACCGAAAGCCTAGGTACTATCAAGGTACTCAAAATATAAGTTTAATCGAAGCAATGCCGATGTTCTAAAAATGAATCTAAACATCGTACTAAATAAAAACGTGTCTAACTAAAGCATACAAAGGTATAAAATAATATAAATGTATAATATTTAGCTTGTAGGTACTTACCAATAATTTTGAAGAGCTCGGCCACGCTTCACATTACGTTTATTTTTATATTTAGGCATAGTCTATGAGTGATTAAAAAACAAAATTTAATTAAAAACTAGGATATATTACACATAAGAACTTAATTACAAGTAGTATTATTAAAAACAATTGTGTACTTTTTATTTACAATATTTTTTCATTCAAAGTTGGCCGGTTTAAAGTTTTATTCGGTAAGAAAATACGGTCGTACAGTCCACCCGTCACAAGAGTCGTAACGACACTGAATGTGCGACTCCCGAGCAATCGTCACGGCGGTAGCGGGGGTGCAGGCGCGGGGATTTTATGAAAATCTAGTTTTTGTCAATTATTTTAAATATAACGAATAATTAAGATAAAGTAATCAATACAGATTATTAGTTAGAATATAGCACATTTTTTGTATAAATTTCGAATAAAATCAATCATCCGTTTAATAGACAATTTGATATTTAGTTATTATAATACCAGATTTCGTGATTTTTTTTTGGAAGTTTTTAAGAAATAATTAGCGTTTTTAATCAATACAAAGTTTTTTCGGTAGTATCTAGTTTATTCATGTTTTTTTGTGAAGTAAACGTATGTAAGGATTCGTCAACAAACTTCTCCAAACCGAGCGTGTTTTTGGGGTTTGAGCAATGCAATGCCCTTAAAAGAGTTGCACAAAAATTACTGTTTACATAAAATTTAACGATCACATGTCATCATTACTTCGCAATTATTTACTTTGTAAACATATTCTAATATTAACTGAATGCTCTTAGAATATATTAAATTGCTTAAATTAGAATTAACATACATTACAAAGACCAAATATCTAAAGATTTTTATATTCCTTTAAGCGCTGTAAAACGTCAAGAAAACTAGCGCAACCACAGCATAGCAGCATAGGTTGCGCTGTTTTGCATTGGCCATGGCAGAGGTGGCAAGATTCTCAGTAATAAAGAAGCGATTTGAGATAAAGAGAATTAATAATCAGCCAAGGCACAACCAGAGCCTTCCATCCAACAACCTCAATACTCCGGGCTTTTTGTATGTCTGCTTTAAGCGTGCAATTCTAAGCTCTATCATAACAGCCCATTAATGTCCCACTGCAGGGTCGGGCCTCTCTACTAATACCACGCTGGCCAGACGGATTGGTACAGGGTTTAATTTCAAGTTTTCCTTCTTTTTATTTCGTTAAGATGATAGTCCTTTAGTTGGTTTTAACGACACCCGTGGGAAGAGATGAGGTGGTGACATATTATATTCTTACTCCGTCACGGACAACTCTATGTTGACTACTTTTTCCGGCAGATCTTCTAAATAATTGATTCGAGCACACGAAGAAAGTTCTCACTAAGATCTACGTACATTGTCATCTATATTCTGCCAAGACCATAGTGCCCAACCACATTTGTTGAACTGTTTTAATAACAAATCCATAAAACACTTACCAGCGCTGTATATAGCTGCACTAGCTGCTGTCCAAGCGGCTACTTGTTTAGCACTCGGCACTAACTTCAGTATAACGATACCAGACGTGATCGTTCCCAATCCCATCACTAGAATACCACCCAGACCTGTAACAAGATTATATTATAATATTGTATTTAGTTAAGATACCTAAAATATTCTACTGTTTAAATTTCAGTAGCTGTCCCTCATATAGATATGGATAAAAATTCACCTTGACAAAAATAAAATATATCAATCTACCAGAACAATGGCAACGAATTGGTATAAATAATGTTTTTTTCCACAGTCATTAAATTTTCCTTCAGTCTGCTACCTATCTCTGTAGTTTTTTTGTGTATAATTTCAGTCCTTAACCCAGCACAGTTCAGGACTATAATTATATTCATCAAATCAAAGGAGGAAGGGATTTCCTTCATTCAATTTGATGAGTATTAAATCGGAGAACACATATAAGTTACAAATTCAACCAATAGGCATTTAGTAAATTAAAATATACGGTAACCAATCAGAGTACGAGTTGAAACGCCTTACAATGTACCTATATAGTGAATTATTAGCAACTAGTTATTTAAGCACTGTCAGAAGGAACGATAAGTACATAATTATGCAGAAGACAGGTTTAAAGAAACTAGGAAGCACGTACGTATATACGCTTGTTAGAAATCTAACAGGAAACATATAAATGTTTCCTGATATTGCCCTTGTGGCTATTCATTATAACTCCTTCTATTCATTTTTGATAGGGAACGCTTCACTTCGATAAATAACTTTAGTAAAATTGTAATAATAATATGTATAACCAACCTATAAATTTCACTTCGAAAACTAGAACCGAACTTTAGATTGTACGTACTCTATATTTTATTATTCGGATATAAAGAAATTAACTAAATTGATTATTTAATCTTATTACTCGATCTAATATAAATTCCAATGTGGTGTTATCTACTAACATATTTCTTTCTTTTACTGTGTAAATTTAATAACTCAATTATAATATTACGAGAAGCCAGTCATTTCTGATAAGGCACTTGCATCGAACACTATAGAAAACTCGTTATCATCTCAGTGCGAGATAGATAAAGAGAAATTATATGGCTTTAAGATTCAGATGATAATGTAATATCTATAGCAGACCGACACCTAACGAGCCCTTCGAAGCACATAATCTTTTATTTCTTCGGACGTATGGTAAATTACTTCACATACTCGTAAACCTCAACAACTGATAGATTTTGAAATGTATTTCATCACTGGTATTGACAAAGTAGTCAAAATGTCTATCCCACCAATACTCAATGAGTGTTCATCTTAGTACCTCACCCGAGACAAGGTTGGCGTCGTGCGTCGGCAGCCGGAACTGCTTCTCCAGGTACTTGGGCAAGAAGCTGTAGACCCCAGTGATGGGCATCAGATGCAGGACCGAACTTGCTGTCCGCCACATCAGGATATCGTTGGTGAGTTGACGCTTGATCGTTGCGATGAAATCTGAAAGTGAAAATTGTGGTAAAGTCAGCGTATATGTTTCTGGTTTCAAGAGGCATAATCATTCTAAACGCTAGATTATTATAAGTATGGATACTGTTAGTACCTACCCATCCTATTTTCAAGGATCAATCTAATCAATACATCATCATCATATAAGTCAATGGACATTCACTGCTGGACATAGGCCTACTCCAAATATTTCCTCCCTGATGATCAGCATAATAACTTCGGAACAGCATAATTTAGCAAAAATTCAATTCCTCAAATATTCAGACTTAACCAATTCCTCTATTCCATTCTACTATTAAGGACTGCTAGCATCATTGTCAGAATTAGGTAATAGTACGTTATGAGATAACTTCCCGCGTTTTAATAATCACTTAGATATCGCGTGTACGGGAAGAGTCAAGTATTGTAACGAATAAAGAGGCCACATGATTATAGGTCAATTTTAGGTGAATCTTACTGTGAGTGTTCTGGACGATGGGACGCTATTTATTATGCTTACCGTTACTATGATTGTTTCATTTATTACGGTAACAGGGAAAATATGTGTGGGTTTCCGATCTATAATATCACTACGTCTGACTTTGATGTTTGATAAATAAATCTTTAACCTGTATATTTTTTATGAAAGGGCGGTAAATGGATTACATGCTGGTAAGATATCTGCGAAACTCATGTACTTTCGCACCTACACTAACGCTTAAACTTTTAAAATGGAAAATTACTTGTGCATAAAACATGCATTTGTTCATTGATCTGGGTAAAATGGGGGTAGTAAATTAATATATACGGTTCGGGGTTGCACAAAATAGTCTAAGAGAAGACCAAGTATTAATAAAAATAGGTCAATAAAAAACTTAACAGTCAAGCGAAAGCACAATTCGAAGCAAGGGCAATGAAGTCATAGTCCTCGTCATAGGACTATATTTATAAGCTGGTGTAACAACGATAGTGTACCACAATCTAGGTTGATGACAATCGCGAAAATTTTTCATTATTATTAGATATTTTATAAAGATAACATGGATCCTTGCCAGCGAATTTTCCGTCGTTTCAAACAAGCAGTTAGACAACGATAGTGAATGCAAACGTTAGGCCACGTCAGAAGCCTATAGGCGGTTTGAACAACTTTAGACATCAGGTCATTTAGGGGCAAAAGTTCAAAGCTAATTTTTATTGGTGTTAAATTCTATATCCATTTCTGTGACCCACCTAGGTATCAAATCAATCATCTGATGGTCAAAAGGATGAGGAGAAAAAGCAGAACCACTGCACCATGGAAGCTTTCATCAATGCTAATCATTAGATTGCTGCAAATTTCTTCTCAATGTGACCATACTCACCGCCATTACTTTATCATAATCTTTTATGTGCTCAGTGTAATATTTTCATTAAGTGAAATTAATAGCAACTACTTGTTAGTTTCATAAACATTAATTATTATGAATTTAACTATTCTAATATTGTTTTCTAAAGAAAGCAGAAAGCCACAAAATATGAAAGTGTGTAGGGCGCATATAACATTTTACAACTGCTTTAATTAGTAAACGGGCAGTGTTACCCATAATACTTACATATTTTTTAATTTGCCTTTTATTGTGTATTCTATTCCATACTCAAAATAAAATGCAGGTAAATCTCTCACATTACCATGTCGAAATAGCAAGTAATTAATCTGGACTTTTAATACTCATTCTTTAGGAATATATTCGAAAAATTTCCTACTGGGGAAATAATCTTAAATAATATATAAATTTTTGCAACCTGAAATGTCTATTTCGACTGGTCTATACGTTGTGTAGTTTTTATAGCCGATATCACACCTTCTACCGCGATCCAGTATCAACAAAGCACAGGTTTAGCAAGTACCGTGTCAATAAATAATTCTGAATGACTGATCAAGTAAAAATCAACTAATTAAGTGTCAAAAATCTTGTCAACTATCATTTTCAGGAACTAAAATTTGACACTTGACGCTTGATTAGTTGATTTTTACTTGATCAGTCATTCGGAAACCGGGGGTTAGTATCTCACCTTTGAAGAACGGCTCCCGTTTGTCCTTACTCTTCTTTATAGGAAGAGGCATGGGCTCGTGTTTAATCTGTCGCGGGAAGCAGAACATAAGCGTCGCTAGTATGACGATGAAGCTGGCTATAAACACCATACCTGTGGAAGAACGAAATATTACGTTTTAAGCCAATGTTATTTAGAAAAAACACTATTTTACCTTTACAACCTAAAAACCGGCAAGGGAAAGCTCACAAATATCGTATCAACGTACACAAAGGAAAAAAAACTGGATATTCGTATCCTGGGTTTCGACCCAGTATCAATACCCCTTACTCCTTGCTACACCAACCAAACTTGGAGGATTCTAACAATACTCTAAAGACTTTCGTGCCAACAGAAAACTTACTTATGTTTACGGAGTCTTAGTTCTATTAGTAGATTGGGCTGCAGAGATAATCTACTAATAAAAATACAAAAAAAAAAGTGGAATATTACAGACGTAATAAACCTACAGCGCATGAATAATAACGTCTGCTACAAGTCCATTCAACCATAAACTAGACATACAATACATTATAATGAATAACTGTGCACATAATATATTCATTATTATCATATACGTAATAAAAGTATGTTTAAACAAAACTGCCATCTAATAGATTGAGTATACAATGTCACCCTAAAGTTATGTTTTTTGTTGACGCCTGGCGCTTATCTTGAATATCATCCATATGTTGAAAAGGACGCTTGTCCTGACCGAAGCACGTTGCCTTTAGCTTGACTTAAGTCTTATCCTAGCAGTCGTAACGACTCTCATCTCGTTGCTCTTTCCGATGGTCTTACAGGGGCTCTCTTAACGGGTAAAGCACATTTCAGCGCTAGTGCGAACACACGTCACCCGTTAGGCAAAAAGGTCCAGAAACGTCAATAACACATGCCGCAAGAAACAAGGTGGGCAAACCTCTGACATGGTGGATAAGAGACTTTATCAAGGGAAACCGATGTAAGTGGCAGGCTGGACATATCCAGCGCTGGAAATTTGTTAGCTGATATGATGATGAGACATAATTTTTGTAAGAGTCAGTCCGAGAAGGAAAATATAACCCAATAATTTATAAGCTACCTAGTACAACCTGTCTGACTAAACATTAATGCTAAGAAAATCCAAATCGCTAATGAAATACCTAAACAAAATGCGTAGCAAACTTTACAAAATGGCGTATCATTGTTTAGACAATGTATTTAATGTAATATTCTAATTAAATCAATTACCAATTGTTAATTTCAATTTCAAATTAACATTGGTAGAGCTGCTGATAGAAATTGCTGCTGGTGCTTAATAGAAACGAAACCTGGCTCTCCTATGTCCTTCTCTGGTACCTAGCCGGCTATACCATCTACGCAACCCCTATCACATACTTTAACCTACCAAAAAAATAATAATTAATAACTATAAAATTTATTGACATGAAAATTAACATGTAGGTACAATAAATAAATAGAGTAACCGACGAACACACACACAAACTTTTGTCTTTATAGTATTAATGGTATGGTGCCGAATAATAGACAACTTTTAAGATATCGGCAACACCATCATTGTCTATTTGTTTAAAATATTTCTCAAAACAGTTTGTACACCAGAAATGGTAAGATGGCAATTATTATGATTAGCACCAGCTAATGTTGTACTGTTTCTGACAAATAGATGTATCTTAAAGATGGAACATTTTAACACTAGTATCAAAAATCCACAAAGAAAGAACCGCTCGTTGCCAAGAGATTAGAATAGGTTGGATGCTTCACGCTTCAAGTGGTGCCGTGAAGCGAGACTGATCGCACGTTACCAACGTATTATATAACTACAATTGAATAGACATCATTTCTCTAGTTTTGATTTGTAATCGATCTCGTGAAGCACAGCTCATTTATAAGACTATTTCTGCTCACTGGGGTTGCCGAATCAAAATTGACCATGAACGCTGCTACTTACTACTTCTTCAAACGAGGTTTTGCCCCAAGTATTGCGGGGTCTTGTTGTGCCCTGACATTTCTGATGTCTATCATTTATCAACGTTTTTCAGTCGTCATTCCAGGGCCTGCTTTTCCTACCGAACCTAAGCAGCAGCACAATATAAAGTACCATATTAACAGGTTTTTTTTTTCAGAGACACTGTATTCTTATTACGTCTTTACAAACAACGCAATTCATAATAATATTAGTACCTACTGGTTAATTTTTTACCTAAAAGCTGTATGTGAGTCATACTCCTGTACCAATTTGAACAAACTGAATCGATATGGTCCGAAAAAGTTAGAAAAGAGAATAGTATGGTAATTTTCCATCAGATCTGCGTATAGTAGATAAATTCAGCTAACGTTTTCGGCGACCAAGATCTATGCAGTACCAAAAAATTAAGAATTATAGAATAAAACCAAAATATCAATCCAAAACATTCGTCGGTCCGACAAATCAAAAGGGGCCGTTTAAAAAAAAATGTAATAAGCTTTTATCACACCAATAAAATCGATTAGAACCATAAAATCAAATTCGATCAAATATCCTTATTGGTCTGAATCGCGCTCGTCATTATTTAACGTCATGTAAACTGCATCTGTGTGGTGGATTAAGAATAGTGTATTTACACTACGCTATCTTATGCAGAGTGGTATAGCACGAGTATTAGTCGGTTTGTATCAGCAAGGCGATGAAGTAAGACAATGTCATTTGTCATTCTAACCCTGGAAGTAGGAAAGTCGAGCTTTGATATCAGCACAGTTATCATTTTGCCCAAAACCTACAGGGACGAATTATTCGTTCAATCTAAAAATTTAGTATAGTTTGAAACTGTAAGGATTTTGTACATAACAAGAAATTTAACACAAACAATTGTCGAAACTACCATAATAACTCATAAAACCTTGGATACGATCAAAAACAATTCCGATAGATTCAAACAG
Organism: Schrankia costaestrigalis; assembly: GCA_905475405.1. Lineage (NCBI taxonomy): Eukaryota > Metazoa > Arthropoda > Insecta > Lepidoptera > Erebidae > Schrankia > Schrankia costaestrigalis. The sequence continues at coordinate 3,134,361 of FR997827.1, forward strand.
AAAACATTTGCTCGTTTACAAGGTCGCCCGGTCGACGTTCAGTCAAGGGCGTTCGCTAGACACAGTAGGTATGGACTATGGAATACATATACATCTAAGAGCATTGTTTACGAAGACCAATTATAGGGAACCAGTAATACGTGAGACATATCATCTAATGCGTTTGGGTAAGAAGTAGAGATGGCGCTGGAGACGAAGGTCAACACAACCGGTTTAAAAGTAAAAGTGAGCGCGTCGACGATCGCGTGTCCACCCACTAAATCCTCATTACGGGCTCCGACGGCATAATTGTCGGCAACAAGGCGCGCAGCCTTGGCCGTGACCGGGTGTGGATAGCGCTTATTTTAGATTGGTGACGCGACGTGATGTAAGACGCGTTATATAACAACTAGCGTGTCTCACCGCACCGTGACGAAGCCGCAGAAAAAAGCGAAAGCCGAGTGGAAAATGCATCTCGCGACGGTCCACCACCTCTCAACATACAACAGCGTCCAATGCTGCGACTACTCGCGGTTAAAAACAACACGCATATCAAAAACATCGATAGAACTGCAACCGTAATGTAGAACACGTTATTGTGAAAGATTAATGATGTAATTATGTAACTCAAGAATGTCGCGCTCACCCCCTACTCAGATACAATTACAATGTAATAACGCAGTTATTGGAGTCTGCTGAGGGAAGTAATGAATAATAATTAACATCTCGCAACATACTATATGTATGCACATTATGTTTCAAGAAATATTTACTTAATAACATGCATCGTCGTTAGTAAAGTAGGTAAAATTAATTGACATTTTACTAATGCGTTTCAAGAGTAATATTATTCACTAACCAATTATCAGATTAAACCATCTTGTACTATGAATACCTAAGCAGAGTCGTTAAATATTTATCTAACGTTATTACCTCAAAATGTCCGTTAAAAATAAACTCATTATAATTCTGTACTTCATTCATGTTAGAACAATGAGGAAATACGCAGAAATCATTCAAGGCATATTTGCGAATTCAATGCGTTAGTAGTCGGGACATGCTTGCAGCAGTTTTCTACAGCGACACGTTGTTAAAACCACTTCCTAAAAGTGTTTATTTGTGAATTTAGAACCTTATTATGCAGGTGTTAAGATGTTATGTGTGATTTAACCGTGGCAGATATACGTTTGTTATGTTTACACGCATTCGTTTGGAAGGCGGGTCACGCGCGTGCTTTCTTCGTGGATTTTGCGCGCAAATCTGTGCAAGTGCTTCACTAACGGTAGATGACTGTTCCGCATTGGAATGTCTGGTACTTCGATTTCGTTGTAGCTTCGGGTCATCGTTTTTACTTGATCGTAGGGTATTTTCTATCTATAAAATATCCTGTTATCCATAAAGTTACATCGAATATCGGACACGACGTAGCATGATTTAATAATTATGAGGAAGTTTATACGAGTACATTTACTGTAAAAGTAATTTTTAAAAACTTGACTTAACTAATTAAAAAACAATTGTTTGTAGAAGAATAATTTGATTATTTTCAAGCGTTATATGTTAAAAGGATTTGAAGAGCTACCTATTGATCTAGACAGACTACAAACAGATTCAAAAAACTCTACTAAGAGAAAATGTTAGAAGACGAATGCCTACAAATTCTGTGAATTGGTACTAATTTTTAAAGCCTACTTATTACAAATACATTTACATAGATAGCTTAGTTTTGGCAAACACAATAGTCCAAGCAAATATCTATTAGCTACCAACATCATTATTTAAAGAAGCAATGTACGATAATGAAGCGAGACTTTTCTTCGCAGAACAAAACCTCTCAAATTTTTAACGTTTTCAACGGCATTCACCGTCCGTGAGAGAGCAATAAAGGCAATAAAGGTATTTACTAAGCGACCGTCGCCATTTTACAACTAAAAGTCTACAATTTACATAGTAATGAATGTTTCAATTACGTACAAAGGCTACACAATGCTAAAGTAAAGAAAACCAGGAGCTAAGGCCGTATGACGCCCACCGGTATCGATTTTCAATAGACGGCCAGTGTTTACACAGCAGTCAAAGGTTTAACCACCTATGTTCATGCGTAAGCTCACGATAAATATGTTTTTTAAAGTATTTGTTATTGATACATTTATCTCATTGATGTATTTTTTTTCTTTAATTAATATTTACAATAACAACTTTATTAATATTGATTATCCAAGTCATTAGTGACGTTAGGGGCAAACTACGCTGAAAACTAAGCTAAACTGACTACAGACAGAAGTTTGAATTTCGACAGCCGGCAAGCAGATCACATCCCTATTAATCTGCTTTTTTGTCTACTATGCGTGTACCTATTTATTTTTGATGCATTTATCCAGAATCAGAATTTCACCAGACAGCGCAGTTAGCGCAAAAATATTAAATTTTGCTTTATTCATCTAGCAAAAAAGTCTTCATTACTTAACCTTCTTTTTGCACAAAAAACCATAACTCTTAGCAAATAAAACTATATTCAATTCAAGGCAGCAAATCCAAACAATCAGGTAACCTCAATGAACTCGGGCCATAAAATTCCAGAGTATAAAGGGTAACGCTCTTCATAATATCAAGCTTGCTAAACGTATACAGACTCTTTGATTAATGTGAACGTTCTCGCCTTCTTGGTCTGATCGAACATTTTTGTCTTTTTTTTTTAAATTTCAAACCGAGTTTGGCCACTTCGAACAGGTGTTCATAGTGCCCAAGCCCGGTGAACGAACGGAAAAAGAAAAAAAGGAACAGCGTTTTTTGAACGAACTACCGTATTTATTGATGTTTTTGCAATTTTTCAACGCAGCTATTAATAAATGCCGTAGGGATTCTTTGAAACCATTAAGTGAAATCCAACGCCAGCCAGGATAGTTTGCAACTCGCACAAATAATTGCATAGGATTAAATTGTGAATATTCTCAACCTATTTAGAGTATTCTCTTTATAGATAATTGGTACTCTTATATAAGCTGCCTACTTTAAAAAAATAAAATTACTCGAGCTGTATTTTTCAATCTAAATCATAAAAGTTGTACTAAACAATAGCTACTGTTTAAATATTTGTTGAAGTAAGTATTATTTGACTTACCTAACCACCAAGCTCCAACCCATCTCGGATCACTGGCATCAAAATTAGGATTCAATAAAGGGTCAACGTAGACCCTGGTGCAGAGAGCTCCGAGAAGAAAACCAAGCGCTGGACCGATGACCCTTATCCCAATGGTAATAGCTGAGGACAAAGAAAACAAAGGTTAGCAAAAACAAGAATATTAAAAAAAATGTCATAAAATTCATCTGTCAGATTATCCATATACCACATCCACGGAATCTCTCAGAAGATCCATATACCCAATAGTCACAGTTTAGTCTACATGAATTCCATACACGACAATTATTTGTACGATCCACAAATGATTATTTTTTGTGTCCTTGCACATGTATACTAATATTATAAAGAGGTAAAGTTTGTGTGTATGTGAGTTTGTGACGTTTGTAGAGAGTAATCTCTGGATCTAATGAACCGATTTTAAAAATTATTTTTGTGTTGAATAGTCCATTTATCTGGGAGTGTCATAGGCTATAAAGTATCACGCTAAAACTAATAGAAGTGAAGCAGTAATAAATATAAAAATATGTTTATAAAACGGACGCGTTTTTTTCGCTGCCGAACGAAGTGGGCACGGGTCAGCTAGTTTAACATATATGTTGTGTAGCTGTTAGTCTTCGCGACACATGGCTTGATCCCTAAGTTGCGGGTGTTGCTTTTTCAAGATAAGATAAAATAAGGGTAGGTTAATACCCAATAATGTCGTCATCAGACATACATTGTTGTTGTATTACATTAAATAACATTACGACAGACTGGAATGATAATCTCTTACCGCACACCATGCTGCGAATAAATTTTCTTTTGCACGCATCATTGTGCATTGCTATATTCATTGGAACTATCAAACACGATCCAATAGTTTTATAATCTTTCAATCCATTTGTGAATTTGTCTAAAGAGACTAAAATAATGAGAAGTTTCACAAAAGCTCTTAACCATTACAATAAGGGGTTATATTTTTACGAGATGACCCTTGTTGCTTCGTTGGGGCACAAAAGGAATCCATATTTTTTCTTCCGCCAGCTGCAACGACTATTATTGTGTAACTCTATGATTAGGCTATGTCTGTGAATGTTATGGATCTCCTGAGTATCGTAAAAGCCAAATAAAGGAAGGATTCACAAAATCTGAATGATAAACAGCATAAGCGAAATTTAACATAAAACCCTAGTATGTAAAGTTACTTTCTGTCGCTGGAGGAACCTCGTCACGGACAAAAATCAGCTGTTATGATGTGAATAGATTTACAGTGTGACTATTGCACCACATGTTAGCGAGACTTATTCTATCCGTGGTATGTATACTACTGTTTTCTACAGGTGTACCGGTCACCTACCTACATAATGACAGCTACTTAACCTGTCGTATTGGTTATAAAATAGAATTACTTCAAGGAAATCTTAATATAGATACACATAATGAGGTAGTAAATAATAATGTACATAATCTTCTGGGTGGAGACGGTGATTATGCAAATTGAGATGAATCCTTACACAGTGGTCCGCAGACGTTTATCTCAATAGGAGTAGGGCTCTGAGGCTAAATGAGGGACGTTGAACTCGCAACAACAAATTACGGGATGAAGTATTGCTGTCAACGATCGCTGCTGCATACGTACTAATACATTCTGAAGAAAGAACATGCGAATTATGACATCGAGCAACTAATTGACTGGTCGTAATAATTTTGCGACAGTATCTACTTCTTCACATTCACAGCTTTTATGGAATTTGCGACCGACATTGTTTTTTTTTTTACTTAATTTTAATGTTAAACTTTCACGATGAATTCGTGGCAAAGAGGTAAAGTATTTGACTAGTCTGGGTCTGGCTTAATATTGTGTACCTACATTGCTGCTCTTTCTTTATATTAGTTTCTTTATACTTCATAAAAACAGCTATCTATTAAAATGTTTACAAAATTTAAAAAGTTCTCATATTATGTAGGGTTCTTTTATTGGGGATAAATAATAATATAATGACGACCTCGGTGGCGCGACGGTAGCGCAAGCGGCTGCCATGCAAGAGGTTGTGGGTTCGATCCCCACGCAGGACAATAATTTGTGAGATCCACAAATTATTGTCCTGGTCTGGGTGTTCTTTGTGTCCGTTAATTGATGTTTGTAAAAGGTCCCCGCGACACAGGGCATGAACCCTAGTGCGGGAGTTGTCTTTTTAAAATAAAAAAAAAATAGAAAATGTAATATTTTTTTTTTAATTTCTGCGGTTACGTCAACGATGATTCAACTTCCTACTGACTTCTCAAGTAATGTCCCAAATTTCGAAATTAAATTATAAACCAGTTATAATAAAAATAACAAAGGACCGTTGCAGGGTGACTGACCGAAAAACAATCAGGTACTTAGGTCCCGAATGTAATCTTTCCCAGAAAACAACCTCAACGCTTGCCAAAAAACAAAATGGGCGTGAGTTCTGCTCGCGTGCTTCGATACAAAATGAAAAATAAGTCACTTATCATCATGAGCTTTAGTAATAAATAATGATTTCGTCAGGATCGTTTTTCAAAAACCCGCGCCTCGTTTTTATAATGTCCCGGTACACAGCGCACTCGGCTTTACCGGTTCCGATGCATCATTAAAAACTCTTTGCTGCCATGCCCTCTCGAATTAACGCATGATCGTGCAACGACGAATTGAATCTATAAAATACTGCTTACATTGTTGGTAATAGGTAAGAAGCCGTTTAGTTTGATAACAACGCTGTGTCCGGTTAATCCAATTTCAAGCGTGTTAATGTTACTTTGTTTAAGAATAGTACAGTCATCTGAAATTATAGTGCAATGGAATTGAACAACTTGTGTTCCAAAGATTTTATAAGCTTAATGCCGGCCATACACGCTACGGTCTAACGGAGAGGTATGCTTGTGCAGGTCAACCGAACAAATTATAGTTCAAAAACCTGCACAGGTCTTTAGACATTTTGGTCTACCTACGCAGGCATACCTGCAGAGGTGGACCTCTCCGGTAGACCGTAGTGTGTATGGCTGGCACTAAAATCGTATAACACCGAGTTTTTACGTATGCGGTAAAGACCAGCTCAACTATTTGTGAAGTCACACATAAGCAGAGTAACTGATTTGTCTCGTCATGAAGTCGTAAAAAACGAAGATAAATTGTAATAAAAACAAAACAATATTGTTTAAATAAAAAGTAGTAATAAAAGCGATATGAGAAGTATCTAGGCAGCGGGAGATAACCTTGTCAAGCCCGCCTCTGTAAATAAGGTCATCTCACTGTTACTATCACGTATCATAATATGCCTAATGTTTTATACAATAAGTCGAAAGAGAATTTAAGAGTGAAATTATATTATCATAATAACCCAAACTTCTCCGTGTGGTGACGGAGTAAGAATACAGTGTGTCACCACCCGACTCATCCTATGGGTGTCGTAAAAACCGATTAAGGGACTTTACGTGAGTATTATCTTTACGCAATAAAAAGAAGGAAAACTTGAAATTAAACCCTATACCGATCCGTTGGCCAGCGTGGTATTAGTAGGCCAAGTATCCTTCCGTCACGGGAGGAGGCCCGTCCCTACAGTGGGACATTAATGGGCTGTTATGATGAACCCAAACTTGACAAGGAAGACTTGACATAATATAACCACTGGCATTATACTACGCGCGTTATGAACTGAGTCTTAGGGCCATATAATTACTCTATTATCTATCTCGATTGCACTTACGGGTCTTCTATTCTTATATGTAATTATTTTCTCTTTGACGTTTATGACCTGACAACTCAGATGATATAGCGTGTACTATAGTTGATCATGGTTTCTTCCGTCGACGCTGGAAGAGATCTACTCTATCTCCTCCAGCGACGACGGAAGAAACCAGTCAAGTCTTCCTTGTTTTGTTTTTGTTGATAATATCTGCTAACTTTACCTATGTTTGTGTATTTTCTGTCATTAAAGAGTGACTGATATAATACTGATAAATCTATAAATACTATTTTACGTATACAGCCAAAAAAAAACAGATAACAATAACTCTAAACAAACTCTACTAAATCTGAATAACTCAATTGCAGTTACAAATAGTATTGTTTTTGAAAACAGAATTTATATAAGGATACAAAATTAACCAACGTAACCCAAAACAACAGAAGGCAATGTCCTACATGCAAAATTTTCTACAAAATTATCACTAAAACCTACGTAATTCGCGAGTCACCACGTTTTTATTAATAGTTAGGGAACAGGAACACAAATACAAATAAACACAAGGTTCATTGCTCCCTGAAATACAAAATCATATATTTAGAATCATGACTAATTTTGTTTTAACAACAAACTTATACACCATGTCTCGCTTCTACGTAATCACCTGTTTAAATATGTATAGCGAAAAATAGTTGAATCGAAACAAAAAAGATTAGTTTTATTCCAATCAAAAGATAAAACTTTAATACATTGATATGTAATCTTTAGTAGGTAATCTAATCTTGGATTGTAGCAAGAACCTGACCTATGACAACACGTATGTACATCGCAAATGATTACTTGGAGTGCAATTTGATAGCGCAAAAAAATTACATAAGCCACTGCAATATCGTACGTAATGTTATAATCAAGTATAATTTGCTCGGACATACGAAGAGTAATTAATTGTAATCAGATTGCGATTCGATTGTACGCTTTTGTTTAATGATGCGTGATTCAACCAATTTTTCTTCGTGTACTTTGAGTAGTAATTATACTTATTTGAAAAAAAACGACTTGCTTTCTTTTTAATCAATACTTAACTTAATTACTCATAGTGTTTCTGTGATTAGCCCGTCAGCTAAATAAATGAATAGAATTGAATTTTAAAAACACATAAGAACTGAAGTTGCCAACAACTAAAATCAAAATTCAAGGGTAGCTACTACTCTGTATGTAGTGTAGAAATTTTCATATGGTGGTTAAATTTAATCAAGCACTTGCTGGATGATGTTTCATCCTTATTTGGACAGGAAGTAAAGATATATCTTACAACGGAAAGCAGCATTATATCTTATCACATAATGACATTTTAATCAGAAGTCCTATTTATCTGTGACGCCTACACTTTCTTTCATTTATATCAAACATTATTTTCCAATTAAAAACCCGTCTCCATCTAGAGCAAAGATAATATCAATTATAACACTAAAACGATTTCGTTTACTTGGATGATTCAAAGAAATTGCATATTTTTTGAGATACCCCGAACGACAAAAATTCCGTGGGAAAAAAAATGTCAAGAAATGACAGAGATCTTCGGTAACTTACAAGAAACAATCCAATTGGGATGCTCGTCATATATGATTTGGAGTCTAGAGAGTATACTTTTTGTGGCGACATAGTACGAACATCTGTCACTATACAGCTCATCTTATCTTGTACGATGTCGTAAAGATCTACTATGGGAAAGTTCTAATATGACAGAAAACCCTATATCAATCGGTTTCGCAAGCACGGAATTAGCAAGCCTTCTTTCCCTCCGTCACCAAATAAAGACCCTCCTTACACGGGGACATATTGTCTGCTTACTGGTAAAACCTGATAATTGCATTTTATTATCTAAAATGATTCTGTTTTACCAGCAGATAGAGCATCGAAAATAACGTGTATATGAATACATAAATCATTTTAGATATAAAATGCATTTATCATGTTTTACCAGTAAGCAGACGATATGCGCTATGCTTACGTAACAACTACAGCAAATATGTCAAGATGCGATCTAAAATGATTAAGGAAACGCATAGGCAAGCGTTCCTGTGCGGTGAGTACAAGGGATAAAATTAGGGCATCGTTAGACACGCGACACTCACCGACATCGGCAACGAGCTCAAATTGTCGCCGAGACGTCCCGGCATACTGACACAGTTAAGCTAAACAACTACTGAAATAGCAATTGCATCTAACGTCTTACTACACGGCAGGGCTTTGGTGCTTTTTCATTTCGTGGTATGTTGTAATAAACTGGGATGTTCAAAACTTTATGCGGACATGGCTCTGCTTATAGTAAAATGTTTTAAGAGTATATTAATAAATGTTCTGGAAATTACATTATAGCAAATCATATCTCCCATGGTCAACCTACTTAATACAAAACGTCGCCACCCCTTGTCACCTTGTGGGCGTATTCAAACAGACGACAGGAAAAGGTATTCAGATATTATGTCAGTAAAAGAGATAAAAATCTCAACACAAAACCCTATACCAGCTCTTCTGGACATCGTGTTATTATTAACACCCGTTAATGCGGACTCTTACTGAAACATAGTACCATTTCCATCGAAACATTATCATATTTGGAAAAGCATTTTGCAAATACTGTGGTGGCTCCAGCCTCTTGCTGAAAAGCTCTAGCATTGTACAATATAAATGTACCTAGCAACAACTAGACATACAAATAAGGTCACTATCACACTAAATAATTGAACTACATTATCTTGATATCACGACACACAATCAATGTGGACCCATAAGTATTGCTCCCACCTTATTTAGGTCAACTTTGTACAATTGTATTTAATTGTAGGTACTATAAATTAAGGTTACGTACTACTTTGTTTTGTTCCCTTTCTCATAGATGCACGTACTTTCGATGACGTCTTTTACTAAATCATCATCATCATCTTATCCGAGAAGATGTCCACTGCTGGACATAGTACAGTCACGAGCAATAATATGTACACATTTTCAAATTTTCTAAACTATCTGCACGTTTATCTAGACATTACAATATCAAAATGAATTCGTAATTTAGAAGAGGTTCCGTACAGTTTTGAATTAATCTTCGAATTTTCAATTTTGGATTGGCAGAACTTTAGATAACTGGTTTACAAAATGCGAAAATGTGTACATATTATTGCTCGTGACTGTACTTCCTTCAACCGTCACTACTTTTCTCTGGACAGAGCCTTACTTATCCATCGGTTGCTGGCAACCTTTACCAACTTGTCGGTCCATAAGAGGTCTGTCTGTCTTTGGTCTAAGTCTCGGAAGTCGGTCTCTCATATTTAAGGATCTAAATCGAATCGATTAACATTAATCATCATAACAGCCCATCAACGTCCCACTGCAGGGATGGGTCTCCTCCAGTGACGGAGGGATACTTGGTCCACCATTACCACGCTGGCCAAACGGATTGGTATAGTGTTTAATTTCAAGTTTTCCTTCTTTTTATTACGTCTAGATAATATTCACGGATAGTCCCTTAGTCGGTTTTTACGACACCCATGGGATGAGATGGGGTGGTGACATATTGTATTCTTACTCCGTCACCACACGGAGAATGTAACTAAATAAACTACGTAAACTATTACGTTGATATGTTTAGTTGATTAAGTTAGTTTTGTATTTTTCAATAAAGCCATGAATAGTTCTAAATTCCCTATACAAAAAGCTTAAATGCTTATGCATAATAGTCCCCCATGTCTCCACATGAATGAATACCAAGTAAATAATTTAACACTTCCTTATTAATGTTTCCTTTATCGTTCTTAGTAAATATAAATTTATTTAAATTGTAATAATATGTTTCTATAGAAAGCTTTAGGCATAACTTAATTTTACATTTTATTTTTTAATAGAAACTTAAATTTCTAATCTTATCCGTGGGGTGTCCCATACACTTACTGAAAGAAACTACTGAGGGAATAGAAATATTCGTAACGGAAATTTAAATGACATTATCTGTATGCAAAACTAAAGGAACTAAGAAAAACTGGAGGTACCTACTGCTACGCAGAGGTCTCGGGTTCGATTCCCGCTCAATGCAAATCTTTGTTCGCATGAAAATGATTGTTTGCATTGGTCTGAGTGTTTCTATGTATAATATGTATGTATTTACAAAAAAAAAAGTATTCAAGTATGTTTATCCGTTGTCTAGTACCCATAGTACAAGCTCTGCTTAGTTTGGGACTAGATGGCGTTGTGTGAATGTGGTAGGATTATTTATTTATTACCAGTCACTTAAAATAAAAGATCTCTTGCCCTAGGAATCGAGCCCTGCATCGCGAAGACTGTTACACACATAAAATTAACAGTCTAAGAAACCGCAACCTGGCACACGGTAGTCGTATACACGACCGTTTTATCACCGAGGAAGTTACTTTGTACTTGCTTTGTATTGACAGCTAAAATAATATAAAAGAATCCAATGAAGTCTTCTAAACACTTTACCAACAAAGTATTAAACTAAGATTTAAATGTAAGTAAACAAGTATGTAAACAACATTTACAAAATCAGATACATTCAGTATTCATTGCATTAGACATAGAAATTAGATATTTAACTTGTTTCTGTGTCAACACTAACACGCAAGACATTTTAATTTTATCATTAGGCTCACTACATATACGTATGCTAGACTTAAAAGGGCCTTTTCCTAGCTTAATCACTAATTAATTTAATGAGACTTCAACTTACTTATAACACAAACTTGAAAGATTATTCAGGTTATATAATAGAGTTACAACACGCCTTTAATGTCCTAATACAGTACAGAGACAGACGTCATCTAATGACAGAAACTTGGTCTAACGGTACCACACCAAACGAAACATAATATTTCAATTAAAAGTATCAATGCTAACAGTCTGCTTTTACCAACATCGACGGTATAAAATGTGGTAATTGTATACGACACCGATAAAAAATAATAGTATATAATACCAATCATAATAATTACTTTTATAAATACCCGTAATAACAATAAAACAAAGACATAAGTCCCTAAATCACAAAATCAACGAGCACAGCAGGCAGTTTTTAGAATGAAACACAAAAAGGTTTAGAATGCATGATTAAAATAATAATATATTATCCCCTTCATTGAACAAAATAAAAAAAAAAACAATAAAACAACACAAATCCGATGATGCGTTTAGTAATCTCATGACAAAATGCATTTACAAAACGAGATAATAATTGAACTCAGAAATAAAGGACACAGTGACGAATAAAATGATAAATAACTGACCCACATAAAGAAAACGTAGAATTATTTAACGTTTATCTAATCATTGGCATTTAATTTGATGACAAGTCACCACGCGACAATATTATCTGAGGCGTAACTCATTACTACGTATGCATGTGTAAGACCTGGTTTTAGTTACAGATAACCTTATTTCACATGACTACTTAAAAGACCTATTAGTAGAAACAAATCTGACTGTTACAGCTAATATGTTAAACCACTTAACAAGCTGATATGGGAAAAGAGCACTTATTGTTAAACAGACAATAAAAACTATTTCTGCATCAATTGCAACTTGAACTATAAATGCAACATCGTAGACAACTAACAAAATCGTTACAAGGCCGATGTAAGGCAAGGGCTCACAATGAGCGGGATTAAAAACGTAAAATTTAAACCAGAAACTTTTCATTTGGGTAACCGACTTTAATTCGTGCCTTTATGTGGCCGTACGATAAATTAGGCAAGTGAAATTGTTAAATGAACGCTACATGAGTAACTCGTTTTAAAAAGTCGTATATTACAGTGAATCATTTAAATATTGAAAGTAAACTCGCATTTACTAACGAATTGTTACAACCACAAATATATGACGCACGTGACCTAGATTTTAATACACGAAAACTAATGACTGTGAATCCACATGACATTATTATTAACCGAAATTAAATATATAATAAGTGTTTGTACCAAATAACATTATAGAAGTAATCAAAAAACAATTAAGTTGGCCCGAATGAGGTGTGGGAATTATTTATTTTAATGTCGATTAACAATGAAAAAATACACGTGTACGAATTCCGTTAAATATAAGTTGGGGAGATTTATTTTATCGCGAATTTTCAATGACGAGGTTATAGATAACAAAATGGCTATTCAACACAACTGGCTGGAAGACTATAGCCACTATTCTAATTGTAATTTTTTTCGTTAATATTACTTAAATGATGTTTTTTAATAAGAATTTTAATGCATGCATTAAAATTCTCTTTACAATAAAAAAAACTTAGATAACATTAATAAATAATTTATGGAAGAGATAAGATTCTTTAGATAACCAACTATTATAATTTTCTCATGATGACTAATCGCTTTTATGAAGTTTAATAAATATGTAACAATAAAAAGCATGCTAGGTTTTTTTTGTAAAATATAGCTATATCGGTTATAAATAAATCTCCTGTATGAATATCTATAATTTCGATAGTTTAATAAACAATTTTTAGATTTACTGGCATTTTGTAAGCTTAAGTATGCATTAAAAAATAGATATTACTACTCTAATCAAATTCGACTATCGGTTCTTATGCGACCTACAAATATTTGTCTTTATGAATGTTCTTTGTGTCCGTTAAATACATATTTACACAAGGTTTTATCCCTAATGGGAAACATAATAACAGACGGAATACGTGAACCACGATTAAAAATATAGAAAACCATGAGTAGATGTTTTATGTTGTAATTAATTCAGCAGCCTTAAGACTCCAAAAGTCGTAAGTGATGTAAACTTTACCGTTACAAATACCTGTTGCTATTATACACCTAAACGGGTGAACCAAATTCACAAAATTTACTCACACAGATAGCTGTAAGTACCGAATACAAAGATAGCACAGTCATAAATGATTATTCAGTATCTCTTTCTTTAGCAATAATAACGATATTTACATTCTTAAATTAATTGAATAAAAATATTATTAATCCGCGTCCTCTATCCGCTCTCAATGAAGCCACGTCAATATGTTTGTCGTAGTAGTGAGTGCAGCAAGTCGTTAGATATAACGCAGACACAACAACACATGCATAAAACCGTACACTTTCGTGCACCCAATTGTATGCACCACACCCAAACACCATTGTTCACTTTTTATGTATAAGCTATTATACATTTATGTTTGGGTTAATTTTTTAACGACATTTAAAAAAAAATGGTCTAGCTTCCGTAGAATAATCACAATGCTGAATATGGATTAGAAGTACGTATATTATTATACTAATTAACATTAAGTGCACGTTGCACTCAAGTTGATGATTAATTACGCAATGAGCCGAAGGGCGGTTGGTAGAGATCCGCGTGGGTTCTACAGTGGGCGATGACTGTGATTTATATGCATTTTTATTCTTTGATTTTGTTACGTGCAAAATGCTAACAAATGGGTGGACATCATATTTAATTAGTGATCATCAAATTGTACATACTTCAAATAGAGAAGCTACAACGACTTTATCACAGTATCTACTTTATCTCTTATTTTTCACAGTAAAAACACAACCATAAAAATACTTAATGAATGTTCACTTACCTATGTAAAGTGGCGATTGTTTGCTGCCGACATTGTCGTCGACGTACGGTATCCCGAGCGTGGCGATGCCGGTCTGTCCAACGCCGACCACTAGCAGACAGATGAACAGCCAGGGGATCACGACTGCTGTGATCGAGGAGCGCGTGTCTCGGCTCTTAACATGAGCATCGTCACATAAAGTAGATGAGTTCTGGAAGGTATGACACACTGGTGCAGCCCCCGCCGTGTGTCCGTCCAAGTGCACGTCGAGCAATTGCGTGCCGTACAACAGATGAGGCACCACGCACCCGATCACGCCCACTACGAACACGAGCATCATGCACGCGATCCACCGCGGCCGGTGCCCCCTTCCAGCCAAATACGTGAGGAACAACGACGTACATATTTGTCCAATCTCTGTGGCAGCCAATAATGTGCCCGTCGTTTTCGATTCTACTTTAAATAATTTCTCTACGGTAGTCGTCACACTGACAAAATATGTAAGAAACATTCCCTGCAGCACCCAGCCGGACAGGAACACGAGCATGAACATCCGCGTCGAGTGGAACACGGAGCGCTCGCCGAGGGGCTGCGGCCGAGGCGCTGTGTGCTTGCAATCCAGTGATCCATTGTTATTGCCGGTCGCTAGCCTTTCTTGTTCTTCTGGTGTGGCTTCAACGCCCTTCATGTCGGCGTCTTCGGCCGCCGGGGGACTTACCTCCCCGGCTGTAGCTAGTTTAGCGTCAACCTTCGCCCTGGAACAACAGAAAGATATATATTTTAAAATGTTTAAACAATCGTTACAAATATTATTATAGTTTCGTTGTTGACTCACGTCATGATCACTACTAAACTGCACCTAGCGCGGAGTAACTCACTACCCCTAAGTTACGTGTACGCGAGCGTTCAAGCGAAAACGAAACACACGCAAAACTTTAATGTCTATGATGTTTCCGGCTAACGGGATCGAAAAGTAATAAATTATCAATACTATTAACAACTGTTGGGGGTGCAAGATACGTATGTTAGCAGCTCGGACGCATACTATATTGGGGAGTAGTTCACCCGGCGCGACAGTACAGAGGGTTGGAGGCTGCGTGCGCGCACCCAGCGCGGCGGAAAGCGACTGCAACATGCAATTACTGGCGCAGCGCGGTCCACCCGCTATACCCGCCCCTCGACTTCTCTCCACACGGGATTTTTATTGGACGTCTATCCATTTTTTGTTCGGCACGCATTTACACACGATGAAAGTCGTCTGTGCGTCGCCCCTCACTGGAAGATTCCCTCTCGTCTCGACACTACGGAATGTCTTTGTCTTCATTTCTTTACACTATTTTGCATTCACGTGTGTTAAACATAAATTAGTCATACCTTTTACGAATATTCTTTGTAACGCTAATCAATACTAGATCTGAAGAATTCAAATGAGACCAACATTGGTAAAGTCAACGATAGGTTCACAATCAAATCAAACGTAGAATATTAATGTGATCGACTCATACAGTTAACTGGACTTGCGAAACTTACCGATGGGGGCCGATGACCACAATAACACACACTAACCACCACGCACTATTACACTACGTAGGACGGATTTCATTACTAAACCTTAACAAATCCTAGTAATAACATAATAAGCAAACTAATGACATAATGCCACGTATCATTTGACGGGAGTCCGACGTCCCATTTTTTTCACATCAGATGATAAACTAAGTGCACTTTTAACTGCATACCGAGAGATAAGCTCAAGAGCTTGTGCAATGTTTGAGCTATCGGCCAAATGCTATCGCTTTAGTGATAACGGGACGCAACAAATAGACTACTAGTGAAGCGGGTTACTGCCCAACCAATATTATACAGTACGCCCTATTTATCTCGAATGCCAGTGCAAGCTGATCTTTACAACAAAACGTTTTATACATAATACTTTGTTTTTGACGAGAATCGTCTGTATTTGATATTCAGCCAAATTTTAAATTTATCTTCATGTCAAGCGTACGTTACAATATTTAAATTACTGTTGACGGACATTTGTAATTCAAAGCATCGCCGTAACATTGTAATTTATTTGAGGTAAAATTATATCTGTGCACGCGAAATTCTAATCGTTACAATGTATTAAAGGCTAAGAATTCATACGTAATCGGGTAACCGATCACCGAGTCGAGTATGTCCTAGGCAGTGTTGCGAGACGCCACGATCTAATTGGCTGCAATATTGTATGAAAGTCAACCCCGCACACGCAGACAATCACAATAAAGACGACGATACGAGAACAGCGAATGACGATTTATTTAATCTCCCATTACGATTGAGTGCCAATGAATCACAAAATGCGAGCGCCGGCCAATCTATTGGCATAAATTGAATAAACTATCGCATTCACGCAACATTTATAAGCGATGATATTTAAATTATAGATTCATGGTGAAACCAGACTAAACGCAAGCTGGGAGACAAAAAATTGCTCAACAGTCTGTCCTCACTTACGATTCAGTGACACGAACAAATGAACCAAGAACCATCATCGAGTACAGGCATCACGTCAACCCGCATCAAAATTCATCTTTTAAGAATCAAGACAACATAAAAAGAAACAGCTTTGTATTTTTCGGGAAAAAACAAAGTCACGGTCTCATACATACATACATGATCAAGTAATACGAATCGAGATGTATAAAATCAAAAAGCTACAAGTAAAAAAGCGAACATATCATAAATCTTTCATGAACATAATGAATAAAAAATAAAGGATGTTGATAACATTTCTGAGAAAATCTCTACAAACATCGACAATACGAATTTAGATGTGAGGACAAAGTCTAATATTTTTATTTATTTAGATGCACTTTTCAAAAACATCGTAATTGGGATTAGTTACAATTTTAAGCAAATGTCATCATATACTTATCAAATCATAGTTCTTGTTTTGACTGATTGATAAATGAGCGATAGGTAAAGTCGCCTAGGAAGACACCAACTTCATTTATATCATTTGTAAAGAGTAACAAGACTTGACACAAAACTTGATACATAGAGAAAGCTCATCCCTACATTACAACATTCACAGGCTGCTATGATGCCTCATTAAATAAAATTAATCTTTTAAAATGTAATCTTACTAATAGTAAAAGATATCATATGTTTGCAGATGGTTCAATCCATCAGCGACCATTTAACTACGACAACCTATGTGGATTAGTAATATGGTATGTTCACAAGTCAATGTACGTAGTGCATTGTAGTGTAGTACACAGCTCATTGAACAGGGTGTTCCCTACCGGGCTCAGGGCATCGAAGTCGTCTATGATCATTCTATAAGTGAGAGGACAACGTGCGCGGTCAAGGTAAGTGAGCAGATACCTGTTGTCGATGACACTGTGCACTCAACATTAATCTCCATTTTAAACATACTTTAATAACTTAAGGTGCAATTTTCAATGACAGTAGCCGCGAATGAGAAAATGCACGTAGTAGTAACCACCAAAGAGACCCTATTATAAATCTCAGTAAGGACCTAGACCTAGTCTAGGCAAATGAACGTGCCATTTAAACTATTATAGCCGAACTAAATCTTGGTCGCAGTGTAAATACCGCTAAGATATCATGTCAGGTGTAGCTGGCTACGTAAGTACTTGGTTTTAAAGGTTTTATTGCACTCAATTCGTACTAAAGACAAAACACTTGTTGTACAAATATTGATCGTATACACTTGGAAAGCAGATGCAGAAACAGCTGGGATCTTAACATCACTTTTTAAAACGATATTACTACTGCTTAACATAACAAATAAACATTTAAAAATATTATTAAAATTACAAGAATTTAAAATAGAACGATCCCCCTGAGATGATTATCTTAGTCTGTTTTTACGTCGCCTATGGAATGAGATGGGGTGTGATGTATGTAGTTCAATTTCACTATTTTAATTCAATTTAAAACACGGAGCTAATGTTTACATGTCACTGTCACTCTCTCATTAAATTTTTCTACATTTTCTAAAGGGTAAAAATATAATACAGTATTAAACTATTTTTCCACGACGAAGTTATTACAGTAACTACCTAACAAACGATTGAAGATAAAAACATACATACAAATCCAATTTTACAAACACATCTTTTACAAATGGTAATTATCATTGCTTCGTATGTATTTATACATAAAATATTAGCATTTTAAAAATACATAATTATTTTATATGCTCGGTGCAGATTCCTAAGAGCAAGTTCCAGTTATTTTAATTGAGCACGGTCCTTAAGGCCGATCCATTGGCAGTTAATAACGCTTACTTGCGTGACTACCGCCTAGACTATTTGCAAATCAAATTGTACTTAATACGTGTATTAATTTTCCACAGCAGCTGCTGTTAGATGTCTGTAAGACAAATGATTTATTATGTATAGATAAGTATAATTAAGTATCGAGATTTGCAAAGTGTTAACAGTTCACTGACACTCGTGTTTGTGAAGGCAGCGAATGTTAAACATTGCCAATTGACTATAATCTAACCAATTGAGTACTTAGTGATGAAGATGATGGGCTCTGGCATCTATATATCATATGAGACTATATCTACGACACCCTACGATTGAGATGCAATGACGTCAATTCAATAATTTTTACTCGTGTTATGACATGTGTATAAATTTGGTAATAATTAGTACTCTCCCGTTTTGGTAACAATGTTCTTTTATGCTCTACTCGATGAGATTCTAGATGATTACAGCTTGCATTTCATACAAAATAACATTAGTTGAAAATAAATAATGCATTCTTTAGTAATTAATTGCAAATGTAGGCAACAAATACAAAATAAAATGAATACGAAATCGAAACCGCAAACGAATGCGAAATAAACTAAAACCTGATTGAGGGCAATAATTCAAGGAAAGAGACATTCGTGTGAAGCAAATCTTCCGAGTAGGTGTGCCTGCATAAACTAAGCCTTGACAGGAGACACCCCGGAGCGAAGCGAGCTGTCCATAGATATACTGACTTACTGCCCTCTGAGCGCTACATGTAATGAACTAATGTGACCCTTATATACTTTTTACATTACATTTACATACAATCGATTGTTATTCTACATTAATTTGCATGACAATCATACGAGCAAAATTTGGATAGATTTCAGTCCATAAGAAATCGTTTAATTTTTAATTTCGCGTATTTGATTGAGGGGATTTATTTAGTGTCGATAGTGAGAAAATAAATTGTCATGGTTTTATTGCGAAATGAGATGTAACTACATGCACATCAATTACGAATTTATCCCTGTTTTTTAATATATGAATCTGAATCTGTCCTAGCTGATTTGTCAACACGCGGTCTAAACCTCTAACCTTAAGGATTATGTAAAAAGATTAACAGTTGACGCATTTATTTTGATAACATAGAGTTGGTGCTAAAGCGAAAGGAACGGTTCCCGTGTATCATATAATTATGTTACATACCTACTGTTCTTCTATTGAAGCTGTTAAGCTTAAGCGATACTCTAGCTAAATCAATCGATGTATTTATACAATAACTAACAATATATTTAATAGTTAGATAGATTACGCAATGAGAACATAATCGTGCCTTGACACACACAACTCCGTGCCAAAGCCGAAGCAGTAGACAGGTATTCGTATACGGAATATGAATAGGCTCTAGGAGGATAAAATCTCTTTAAACACTAGTCGTACTAGAGATTTGCCTATTAGTAAATATTGTACGTTGTAGGTGGTACAATTGTCCTATATATTTTCGGTCACAGACCCTGCAGTAGGATATTCATGGACTACTATGTTGTTGTTAAGTAGAAGTCGCAAGATGTCGATATTGACAAGATTTTCGATTTATCAATCTTTCGCCTGATGTAAGTTTCATACTGGTCTATTCCGTATGCAGAAGACAAGAAGGTTTACTTTACAAAAATACAGTGTGGGGTCTCTCTGCACTAAGCTCGTAACGCCGAGAAACAAGCTGTAACGTTCTGTAACTATTGTCTGGCTATGTAACAATGTAAAATTACTATCTTAGTCTCATTATACCACCAAGGCTTGGATTGGTTTGCAGCGAGTTTTCACTCTCTTACAATGATCAATTATTTTAGACAACCACGGCTGCAGACATACTGAAATACAGACTAAATTAGAGGTGTTCTTTAATCGTATCTTTTATTATAGGAGCTCAAATAGTTTAAAAGAGATAATTAGTTTTTTATTGAAAAACAAATTAAAACGTCTTGCTAAAAAATTGAGCTAAATAAACGCACATAGTTAAAATTCATCTGCGTAACGCACTATTTCTATCAAGTGCGTATATAAGAGCGGTCAAGGTCGGTGACAAGCAATCTCTACCAAACATTTTCATTCTAAAACGTATCTTATTATAAGGGAATAAGGTATACGAGTGTCTAGGTTGATATGTTATAGCTACCACCAATTTGACATTGCTCACCTCATCCTATTGAACAAAGTGGAACGTGTAAATGAAGATACAAAACGCTACCCTACCTACTGTTTAACAGGCAACTTATGAAACATATGACATGTTTGAAGGTAATATCAATTAAAGCATCGATTGTAACGGCTACGGTAACATCGCAAGGGTTTTCTTTCATCATTATAACAGCCCATTAATGTCCCACTGCAGGGACGGGCCTCCAAAGGGATACTTGGCCTACTAATACCACGCTGGCCAAACGGATTGGTATAGGGTTTAATTTTAAGTTTTCCTTCTTTTTATTTTGTTAAGATAATATTCACGGATAATCCCTGAGTCGGTTTTTACGACACCCTTGGGATGAGATGGGTTGGTGACCTATTGTATTTTTCTTTCATCATGTCAGACAAAAACACAGAATGGTAGACGTGTGACTCCTCCAAATGTTGTCCACTATGCTCAATAAATACAGTTCCTCCCTTATCGACTAACTCTACGTTATACGGTACGCGGCGCTATTCGCCGTGTTTTATGGCGACTTCATTTAACGGATACAAAGGATAACGATGTTCAGGAAATAATTTGTGAACACATATAATTAAATAATCTGTGTGGGCTTTAAAACCGCATGGCTACCGCCTACCAAAGCCACCAAACTTTCGATAACAGTATTGGTTTTCTTGTATAAATTCTAGTAAATATGGGCTGGTATAACCATGATGTTATCATCAGTTGAAGATAAAGAACTATACTTAATGTACACATCCACTTGTACCTCCTTATACCCTTTACAATAAAACATATCTTCGAATAAAAATATATAGCTTTTTATGTAGCTGTCCATACGAGCCAAAACGTAAAAATAAGTTAAAATTAACAACAAAGTTTAGTGGCTTCTCCCAATTCAAAAGGTTCGGTGAAAGTGATTCTTGTCTCACGAGTGCAATGGGCGTTGTGATAAAAATGTCGACTCAAAAGAAACTCCCTACATATTCGTGTTGTATTTACACGATAATTTGCATAAAACACTTGAATTCGCACGGAGAAATCCGGACATAAGATTATATTGAGAGTACTTTAAACGTTATTGAAAAAAAACATACTTTAAATTGTTTGTGCATTGAGGTTAAGCTTGTGGAAATCTGTACGTTTAAGATTTATTACGAGATGATTATTTATTTAAATACGACCTCTGTGGCGCAGTCGGTATATTAAATGGCCGCTATGTAGAGGTCTCGGGTTCGATTCCCTCTCAATGCAAATCTTTGTGTGCATAAACATGATTGTTTGCATTAG
This sequence comes from Schrankia costaestrigalis, assembly GCA_905475405.1. NCBI lineage: Eukaryota > Metazoa > Arthropoda > Insecta > Lepidoptera > Erebidae > Schrankia > Schrankia costaestrigalis. The sequence goes on from FR997827.1 coordinate 3,156,481, forward strand.
TCTGAGTGTTTTCTATCTATAATATGTATGTATTTACAAAAAAAAAGTATTTAAGCATGTTTATCCGTTGTCTAGTACCCATAGTACAAACTTTGCTTAGTTTGGGACTAGGTGGCGATGTGTGAATATGTGAGGATTATTTATTTATTGCTCTTTATCTATAATGTCGTTAACCTGCAAGCTGTGCACGTGTTTACTACTTCTTACGGTTCTGGATCCTTTAAGAGGGACATGAAAGCATCTTCTAAAAACGTGATAAAGGGGTTCACTGTTAATGGCCTCTATTTCTTACTTATCAGGTAGAGTAGAGTCATTTTGGTAGGCTGATTAATATTTAAAAAGAACATGACAATAGCTATAATCTATTGTAACCACCTTATCCAATAACATAAATGGATTAATATTTTTTCGTATGGTGACCACGTTTTTCCATGGGCGTCATAAAATGCAAAATAAAAAAATATCATACAGATATTATTTGCGAACTTTCACGTAGAGTGCCTTATCGTGATAACCATAAGATATACGATAGAAGATAATACAATTATAATAATAACTAACTGACCCGTGCCCACTTCGTTGGGAGGCGAAAAAAACGCGTCCCTTTTTTAAACATATTTCATTACTGCTCCACTCCTATTAGTCTTAGCGTGATACTATATAGCCTATGACACTCCCCGATAAATGGACTATTCAACACAGAAAGAATTTTTAAAATCGGTTCAGTAGATCCAGAGATTACCCCCTACAACGTCACAAACACACAAACTTTACCTCTTTATAATATTAGTATAGATTAACTACTAATCATCATATAACAACATTTTCCTTCAATCGTCCTTCTATCTGGGTCAACAGTATCAAACAATGTTACTAATGCATCGATATAAGCTCACTAACACAAATACTTATTAGTACTCATTAAGTATTGAGAGCAAACGGTTAATTAGTTTTAATGACAATATAATATAGTAACTATTGAATAGTTACGTTAAACTCTCGATCGAATAGGTATATTATATTTTTATTATAGGCATAAAATTAAGTCGGCAAACGTAGTGTAGGACGCCCCCCAGTTAGGTTAACCGACGACCTCATAAAGGTCTCTGGGTCGGACTGGATGCGGAAGGCGCAGGACCGAGTTCTTTGGCGCGTGTTGGGAGAGGTCTATGTTCAGCAATGGACTGCAATAGGCTAGTTGATTGATTGATTGAAACTTAAGTACTTATGGGTTCTGTACAAATACAATTTCATTTATTTATTTATTTATTTATTTTATTTGGGACAATAAACAGTTGTACATTGCACTTATAAGTAATACATATCAATACATAGTAAGAGTTAACGTACAACCAACAACATTATCCACATGTTACAATAAAAGTAAGTAGTATTCTAAAATTTATCATTTTTATTTTTCATTTTTAATTATGGCATTTAGTTAGTGACAAAACTGTTTAGTGTACAGATTAAATCGTACGATATAGGTAACTCGAGTCGTTCATGTTCAGTGTAATCGTGGTAAATCTATTAGACGCCTTTGTTCTAGGCGGGCAGATGTGTCAGAGTGCCAAAAAAAAAAGTACAGTGTACCGACTAAAAACTACCGTGTTCCTCTCCATAGTGGACCAGAAAGGGGAGCAGTCTGGCATTACTTCAGCCTATGTTCAGTGTACCTTAACATCTGGTACAAATTGGTCAAAATACGCCCAAAGGAGGTCTATAAGCCACAGGTTGTTTATATTTTTTTTCATGCCCCACAAAATACAGATGTGTATTTTTTTTTTGTTAATCTCTCACATGACAGTAAAAAACTCGTTTCACGGCAAGTTTTTACAGTTTGAGAACGAAAGAGTAAGCATGTGAAATCTCGGCCCGTTTTTTTACAATTCATTTTTGTTTACGGCATCCCTCTGTAGGACACAGGTAGAGCGATGAACAGAAACTTGGTGTACAGAATGGTATGCTGGCCAAACAAGTTGGAAGCTAGAATAATTTTTTTGTAGCACCGAAGTAGCAGGCAATATAGGCAAACCCAAGCTGGACCGTCGCGACGATTTGTTAAATGTTGCTGGACCCCAATTTATGAAGGAGGCACAAGACAGAAGAATTTGGAATCATTTGAAGGAAGCGAAAAGCAAGATGAAAAGCAATAATTGCTTCTATAGAAGAGATCGACATTAAATGTCATCATATATAACATAAAAACTTATAAGTTCCTCAAGAACAATAGACAAACACTTAGGAAGGTGGTTTTAAATTCCACTTTACTCAAACATCTTAGTCGCGACGCGACCACTTCCAACAAGAACACATAACAAACACTAAGAAAAGTTTACATAGGCTACGAACCTTTTTACTATCGTAATATGATACTGGCACGCAAGGGGATAACAAATAAAAACATCCCTTGTCTCTATGGTTGCTTTTAGCTTCAAATTTTTTTATTAAACTGCCTCGGCGGGTGTACGTGGTTAGAGGTTTTTTTTAAATTGAATTTCACGCAGAACAATTCTTTGTGTGATCCACTAATTATTCTTCTGAGCCTGAATGTAATTTGTATACGTTAATTTCATGTTTGCCTAATATTCTAATAGAGTGAGTGGTTGCTGCTTTTTTTCGCGACAGAGAGTTTAGAGGCTTGCAAATCGGCATACGTGATTTCCATATAAAGTGAATTTATGGAAACGGTATTATTTGTCTAACAATAATAATTACGAAACAAATAAAAAAATATAACGAACAAAACAATTAATATTGGATATGACTTAATATTTTCAGAAGCGATATTATTCTGTGTTAAAAGGTCATCATAATATCTCGTAATGACATAAAGTATTATTAAATACGTTTTTTAAGTAGGCACTTACAAAGTTATCTAGGGGTTAAATACAATATGGGCAAGTTCAATGACACCGTAAACATTTTAGTACTTACTGAAAAACATTCAGATCTATACAAAAATATATATATACAGAATAAACGTTTTAGAACCTACTCTAAAATAGACATTATATAATTGAAGCCTACAAATAATATTGTGCCATTTAAAAAGTAAAAACTTCATATTTCATTTTAAAGTAAATGTCTTTAATTGATTAATTAAAGTTTACTGTGACGTAGTAAATGAAATAAAGGAGCAGTTAATATTTTAAAGTTATGCAAAGCTTTGATGAAAGTAAATTAGATAACATTAATATCATAAATACTTTTTAATATTCTTAAAGGTTTCAAATAACCGTGTTGTCTGCTCAAAAACTCAATAAAGATTACCCAGCAAATATATTTTTAATTAACAAGCTAAAACAAACCTTCAATAATGTGACTGTTACGCGCCAAAGAAAAACAAGTACCTAACAAAACTGGGCAACACAGACTCCATCAAAGTAACCACACATACAATTAAAATTCTTGTTGAGTCAACAGACATAAAAGCATCTATTATAACATGGTTTTGTCAACTTTTTATCGACTTTAACCATTTTCCTCGCAATTATATATAAAGTATCAATAGCGGCATCTGTAATGACTGACACGTGAATTGATAAAGTCGACGCGTAATACTGTTGAATTGAAAAAAAAACAACAATCATTTACAAAACATAAGATACATTTCGTTCAGATCTTAATGTTCCGTAAACTACTTTACCTGTATATAGTTTTAACTTTAATTGAACGTACTGATAAATCTATCTTACTGCTTCAACAAAACAAAATGTCGGCACAAACTATAAATACACAAACTTCTAAAAGACATTTTGGCTTATTTTAAAACGCTTGAAGGTTCACACAATACGTCAATTACAACTAATAGTTGTTCACAAAATTATACGAACAATGTTTAACTATTGACAATGACCAACTCCAAAATCTCGATGGCCCTGAACTACACCTTGAGTGGCGGATGTTAAATGTAACAAACAAAAAAAAGTACCAATTCTAACAGATAGCTGTTACTCGACCCACATCTCTGACCTCGTTACGGCGAAATCGCAATGTAATTTCGCGACGTAAATTTTTTTGGAACACTTTTACTTTGGCACCGGGCGTACAGTTCAGCGGATTGTATGAGTTCGGTGATGGCACCAATTTCTCTTTCAATGAATGGGTACAGAGCTTTAAGCTGGGTGTTGCCTTCACGGCCTCAAAATTTTTAAACTGTGTCTATTTTAGCGAATTGCCTTTGCGTAACACTTGACATGCATAAAAACCAATGTAGAGCAAGCGAATTATTGAGGCGCCAAAGTCTGTGAAGTGTATTCATTCATATTTTGTACTGGTCTTCAGTTGACGTCACAATACAATAGTGCTAATAGACTCTCCCCTATGTGTTATCGGTTACAGCAAATTTTTTCGAGTAAATTTTCGCAACACGCACGTCATCAGCACGTAAATCCGTGAGAAGCACGCGCCGACTACATACTGCGAACTTTCTCTCAGAGCTACGCAATCGCATTTGCTTAATTTTCGCTTTTTTGCACACTAAGCGTTGTTCAAATAACTATTTACACATGTAAAATAATCAGTCTAGAATACAAATAGTCGCAATCGTTGATAGGAATGACAATAAGTAGAAAATAGTGCTGAAAGCTCGTGCTCATTCGTGGCATATGCATTTCAAATACAATTTCAAGTTAAACTTACTATTATAAGCAAAGACGAATAGTTTACAAAGCGTTTGAGAGCGAAACTAAACCAAACTAGTCACTTGGATTACTTTCATCTGATGGAGATGCCGAAAGTAAACTTTTACTTTCTTTACCTTTCGTAAAGAAAGTAAAATATTAGTTTTGTTAGGAACAAGTATTTGTGTAAATCAATCAATAATTTATATCACAATAACGTCAAAACTAGATTTTACATTAGAGTCGAGATAGAAAGAGTTTTTTTAAGTAAAACTCATGCAGAAATTTTACTAATAGTTAATGCTGTGCATACGATTACAATTTTGGACATTATTTTTTTATTAACCATACGTAATATATGTATATCCCTCACAACACCACATTACAATCTCTTAGAGAAGATAAGATCTAATTCAAAACTACAATTAAAAATTAATCGCTACTGTAATATGTCTTCTAAAATAATGTCAAAATAAGCCATATCAACAAGAAAAAGAGCCTCATAATGCAATGCAACATTACACTAAACGTTACGCGCAATACAAAACGAAACAAGTACCATTTAGGAAAGCACCCAATCTAAGCAGAAACAATTTTGCAACAAAGTAACCAATGAGGAAAATTATATGAACAGAGTAGCGACAGTAGACCAAGAACTGGTTAGACGAAAGCGAAAACATTTAATTACTTTCATCTGGTCGTTCAAAGTGGAACTCGTAACCCAGATTATTGAATTAGAGCCTTGCATGTGGTTGAATATGATTTATTTACTTTCGATTCGATCACGAATATTTTTTTTTTGTTTCTGTAGAGCTTACAGGAATAAAGTGGACGACAACTTTCATATCTACAATTTATACTGTTAAGGCTTTGACTTAGTATAAATCTTAAGTGCTCTATGAAACGTTTAACCTGATTTTGTTCAATATTATGTAGTAAATAGTTTGTTATATGGCAGAAGTTTTTGAGATACTGTATTACAAAAGCTAAACAATGCGCTAGTATTTAAAGTTTACTTGATGAAGTTTTAAAAGGTAAAGATCATAATGACAAGACTTAACATACAACATAACACACGGAACATGCGTATGATATCTAATAGATATTACAAAATAATAGAAAATTAGTTAGTTAACCAATCGCAAGTAACTCGCGAGCAACGTACGATAACACATCGAGTTATCTACACTTAACTAAACGAAACCACCGAGAAATTAATATCGTACACGCTCTCTGTCCACTCAAAACAGTGTTTAATTATATTACGGGTCAAAGTACTAAGGACCTTGGATGTGATTGAAGCGTCTTTATCATTTGCCTACGTATTTTCTGCGCACGAAACACTTATGTAACTAAATAGGAGTTGAAAATATCGAAGCTACCAACAAAACAAATTATATTAATTATCTTACGGGTCCTTAAGGTCTCCTTCAGTGATAAAGAAGAAATAAGTCTCACTAATAAAACGTTTGCCATTGATAAGGAGTTTACACGAGTTTTCCTTTCCTATCAATGATGTTTCGGTAGTGAACTCTCTTTTTGTCGCCTTTTAACTTATCCACAGTACAACTAGGTGTGGCAATACACTATAATATCAGGAGATAATATAAAATACATACAAAAACGCAAAAACACGAGTCACTTGCTGTTACAAAGTAGGTACCTTGGAAAAACAACGACTTATATTAAAATTTTCTACCTCAGATAATGTGTCTAAAATCGCGCTCGATTAATAAGAAAATTAATTAATTAGGCATTAAATTTTTTTAAATCAATATTTGTGAAAGAAGCCTGAATAAAACGATCAACTTTGATGTATATTACGTAGAAGCAATGAACCAAATACACGTGGAGATGAGTGACCAGTAATCGGGCCAAAGGTAGACTAAGTTTAGGACAAAAATATAACGAGAAAGTAGGACGTATTTAATATGTAACTTTCAGTATTATTTTTCGATATTACTAAAAATTAACAAGTTTCCGATATTTAATCTTGATTTTAAATCCTTATACGGTAAAGTAATGGAAGCAAATTACAACATTAAAAAAATTCAATAAAGATAAAAATGTATTTTAAATACTTTGTTGCTAAAGATTATGCATAAAAGTTATGATAAAGTTTGTATTTATTTGTTTTTAAATTTGACTTTCGTATAGTTTTTTTTTGTAATTATTTGTTTACAAACGCAGTAGTGACGCAGCAGTGGAAGTAGGTACTTCGTGTCCGATTATTTCATGTCTGTAAGGCACTGTCCCCGTAACACAGGACTAGTCCCCTATTGCAGGACTCTTATTTACTGATTAAGTATGTCGTAAGCAGACAGCAGATAAACGAAAGATACTAGGATTCGAATTAGCAAAGTAAACACTAATTACGTAGCCTAAAAGTTGATATTTAAAAGACAAATAATACTAAGTCCAGTAACCGACGTGTTGTGGCAACCATAACAACCTACTTAATTTTGTACAATATCGATTGGTATGTTCTTGTGCTTGTCATTAATAAGGTCATGTGTGAACAAAGCAATCACATAAATGATTCAATATAAAAATGAGAATCAAAATTGGTTTTAAATGAACCTAAAGTTATATTCGGTGAGACTCATAATGAGGATCTCCGTGTGGTGACGGAGTAAGAATACAGTGTGTCACCACCCCATCTCATCCCATGGGTATCAAAACGAAAAAAAAGAAAACATCCTTTGATGAAGAACGGTATTTCGATGTAACCATGCTTTGGTCAGATGTTTTCTTTATAAGTATATTAATCATGATTTTTATAGATTATTCAAATCTTTATTATTTACAATACTTTAAAAGACAAATAAGTACCTTAAAATCAATAAAAATTAATGTAAATACTACAAAGTTTTATACAGAATTACAACTAATAAAAACAAAATAATGTTACTGCAGTAACCACTTGTATTGTGATATCATGTATAAATTATGTATTACCTTTTATGTATAAATAACTCATTATTTACAGAGGTGCAGTATGTAAAGACATCAACACTTTAAGAGACAAACATAATTGCACAAAACATCATAATCTTTTTCTATAAGTTGATGTTTGTAAAAAAGAAAATAAGTCATTTTTTTTGCATTTTTCACAAGTATGTCAAATCTCGTACCATAAAATCGTTAAAACTTCGGTTAAGTCAACTTTAGTTGTCAAATTGTGTTAACTATTGTGTTACAATTTGACAATCAAAGTTAACTTAACCGAATTTTTAGCGATCGGGTATGAGTCAGTAGACTTATGCAAGGTTTTCAAGTATTCTTTCGACAGAAGATATAGTTCCAAGATATTTAATTTCATACATAATTTTTATCATACTTTTATCTTAACAGTTTAACCTTTACGAAAAAAATAAATTTATGTATACTGCTAGTTCTTTAGCACATGCCATAGTCGTCGATAATTCACTGATCATTATTATAAAAGCCTAAGTAAATAATGCCCACAACAATACACTGAACAGTAAATAATATGTTCCCGGTATTTCTAATCAATATTTCGACTACAATATCGTATAAGAGGACTACGTAGGCGGCTGGAAGAGGTCACATGTCTGGAGGTCGTCAGGAAGAGGGGGCTGATACAGCTTTTATTAAAACCTTTTTGGTTGGACTAAACTCAATTGGTTTTGTTTTCTTAATTTAAAAAGTTTTATTTTTAAATAAAGAATGTCTTTAAGTGTGTTTTTGAACATTAAATTTTTACTATAGTAAAAAAATAAACATAAAAAGGTATTCAATATAAACTACTAATAGGTATAGAAGTATTTTACTGTGTTTACAATAAAATCCTGTTTTAGAAAATCTCATATAATTATTATGAGAAAAATACACGAACAATTATAAAAACAGATGTACTTAACTGAATATAAAAAACTAATTCCTCATAACCGAAATTTTTGGAGTAGTATTTTAACACACATTTACAAAATTTTATCTTTTATCAATAGCGACAAGAGGTATAAAAGTAAGAGTCAATGCTATAGGAGTGCAGACCCTACAGATGTCAATATAGAATGTAATTTCGTTTGATGAAGTGAGAAATAGTCAGATAAGAGACTATTGGAAAAAGACAGGAGATGTAGTGATTAGAATCGAGAGTTAGGTGATTGTTTAGTCGGAAACGACACAAGTATATGTGAATGTAAACAAGGCAAAGCAGCATTACAAGAGATCGTAGCTCATAAAGCTCAGAAGCTACTGGCTACCCTCAAGGAAAAAAAGCGTGAATATTCCGATTATAGATGTATATCTATAGTCGGGCATTCAATTATATAAAAAAAACTGGTCGCATCATAATAGCAATTTATCTTAACATACATTATACAAAAATAATTCTAAATTATTTCGAATGATATAATATCAGATTATATTTATGTTTCACTATTATATCATAGTCTCCTTAATAATAACATTACGACGATAAAATATCTAAGCACCAATGTCCGTTCCAGTTTCATTAATTTACACAAATTATTATAGATCTTATAAGACACTTAGTATACAAATAGCTCTTAAAATATAGATTACTGTTGCGATTGTAAACGAAACGATCACTTTTCATTTCAAACATCTAAACTACGATATTTTCTAAGCTAATATAATACAGAAATACATTAACTATCCGCTCTATTAATATGTTTTATTATTGTACTATACGTTTAACTAGTAGAGGTAATTAATCGGTAATAACTAAGTACTAAAGTAGTTTATGCACGTAGAGATAAATACATTTAGCTCACTCGTTTTTGTAACAGAATGTTAACGCTATGTGAACAGTCTAGACAACTCGCTGCATCCAAAATTAGGCGGGTAATTCCCAAACCACATCTAATCTTAACAGACATCGCAAACAGACGCGATATACAACCAACATAGTTAAAAAAATACATGTACCAACTACATGTTAGAGTAAACTCTATGTAAACAACTACTTCAACATAAAGCAAGAGATACCTTATCGACAACACATAGACGTCGTATTTACTCATACGATTGCGTCGCTACTATTTTCAGAAAAAAAAAACAAACATCACACATGAATATATCACCACCATATTGTGGTGCAAGAGTCCCCTAAATTTAAACTGAATGTACCTGTGAGGCACACCACACGTGCACCGATCCCTGCCACAGATATGTTAATTTTATTACACCAGCTTAAAAAAAACTTACAACCGGTTTTTGATTTCGAAAAGGAACGTAAGTGATATAAAATTACGACCTTCATGTACGATGCTTGTTCCTAAATTAAAAGTCGCACCAACAAAAACGTTTAACGAGCAAATAGATCAAGAGCACCGACCATCTTACTTTATTATTTCAGACATGTATACAATTATTTCATAACAAAATTCGCGAACCAAATTAAAAACTGGTTTATGATACGAAATATAATTAACAATATTATGACTTACGATGATATTCGGCGATATGCAGATCCTTAGCACTCACTCGATGCACGTCCAATTTCGCGGTTATGATCTAATGGGAACTAAATAGATGTATAATAGCTCTAGTTTTTTTTCCTATGACGACTTAGTAACCGGTAGTACGTCCTCGGGGGCCTCAACACACGGGGGCATCAGTTATCAATGGTTATTGTGGACGTTAATGGTTTGATACCGTGCGCGGAGCGTCGCGTACCGCGTGCTGACCGGCTGCGAGTGCCGGCGTACAGGCGTCGCTCTTGTAAACAAAACGTAATGGTGGGGGCCCCGCCGAAAAGCCTGGCCGAATACACAGAAACACCGTTTACTTACGTCACTCTATTCTAAAGAGTTCTGATCCTCCGGAGAGCGTTAGATACGTGCCGTGCACTAACACGACTCTTCAATAGTTTAGCACTAGACATTGACATTACCACCTTCACAAGTGTCAGAACCATCAATGTACTTTTGAAGCGACATTAACACGTGACGTTCTAAATATAGATTTATTTTATTAAGAGGCATGATGCTTCCCTATCAATGCGTAAATTAAATTATTATAATATTCAAAATCTACTTCGCGGCCACATCGTCCCGTGAAGGCTAGAATGACTCAACACAATCATGTCCATTCACTCGTCTAACAAATAAAATTAATTTGTGTAGTCTTTTAGATAAATTATTTCGTCTTTGACATTGGGAATAGAACATTGCTCTGATAGAATCCGAAACTCACACGTCATTAAAATATTATATACGTTTGTAACAGCAGTCATCGTTTATCTTTTTATACTCCATTGGTATAAAAAACTATTGCTGTTCCTCAAATGCTCCACTGCAGAGACGAGCCTGCTTCAGTAACGGAAGATAAGGCATATTATTAAGCCGATTGCTAGAAGGGGTTAGAGTATTATGCCAGTCGTCTCCTTAGATATGTCAGCTGCCTAAAAATTCTTATGAGGTTTAAACAATCAAAAAAATTACTTTACCTTCAAGGTGTCTTAGCTGTAAAAAGTATATCTACATAAAACAATAAGCATTTCAAGTACGAGTCTAGACTTACAAAAATTAATTTAATAATAGCTAATTATTAGTTAAGTTTTTATAAGAACACATTTACTAAGGCTGATCTTAATTTTAAAGGCAATTCCACACGCAATAGTCACTTAAAAATGCCTTTTATTTCACACGATAACCGGCCGTGAATAGAATTAAATGTGGTACAGTCGCTCCGTAACTAAATTATGGCAAAACAACTGGAGCTTACAACACCGAGTGTTATGGTATACCACTTTTTATACTAAGTCCTAGATATAAAGTACCATATACTTACGTATATTTCATTTAGTAGAAACATATACCTAGTCTAGCCATAAATATTGTTACGAAGAAAAAACATTTTTTTTTATTGCAAATAATATTTATTACTTTTACAGTGTGTTAGTTTAATACATAAATATAAAACAATTCAAAATATAAAAAGCTTATTCGAAGTGGTCTCCATTGGCTGCAACACAGTCCTTTAAACGTTGAGGCCAGTTATCAATAGAAGCACGCACTCTTTCCATGGGAAAATTCTTCACTGCCAATCGTATGGATTGTTTTAGGGACTCCAAATTATCATGGCGTTTAGAGCAAGCCATACTCTCTAAAACTGACCATAAATCATAATCCAGCGGATTAAGATCGGGACTAGACGACGGCCAGTCTTCAGCTCTGATGAAGTCCGAAACGTTCATTTCCAACCAAGACTGCGTGGACCGAGCTTTATGACCCGGCGCTGAGTCTTGTTGGAAGGACCATACTTGGTTATTGAACATGGTGTTGTTAAGGGGTTTAACTACCTTCTCAAGAATGGTATCTTGATACACTTGTGCCGATGTTTTGATACCTTTTTCACAAAAATATGGCTCAGTCACTCCTTCATAGCTAACACCCCACCAAACCATCACTGAAGTCGGATAATGCCCACGTTGCACTCTGTCGACTAATTGGGAAGCTTCCTTAGAGCTTTGAGCATAAATACGGTCATTTTGTTTGTTAAAATGTTGCTCAACTGTAAAGATTTTCTCATCCGTAAACAAAATTTTTCTGTGACCTCCCTTTGCGTACCGCTTCAGTAGTTGCTTCGATTTTACCACCCTATTCTTTTTTAAATTATCAGTTAAAAAATGACCAGTGCGTCTCTTATAGGCTGCAAGTCCTAAGTCATCTTTTAAAATGCGTGACATGGTTCTGGGTGCTATCTTCATCTCCCGAGATTAAATCTTTTGCTTTCGGACAGGATTTCTTCGAATTCTTTCCCTTACTGCTTTGACCACCATTTTCGTACGAACACTACGTGGACGGCCAGATCTTTTTCTGTCACAAACAGAGAAGGTCTCATTGTACCTATTAATACCCCGGTACACAAACATTTGACTAATACCAAGGGTATGGAGAGTTTTAAAAATTACATTCGGCTCCATACCAACTTTGTGTAATGCAATCACAGCGATTCGGTTTTCTTTATCACCCCACTCCATTTTAATATAGCAAAATATTGTACAATGTATTGGCGCCAAAATTAGAAAATACAATGAACAATCGTATAAAAATGACAGATTCCAAATTCAAATGTAATATCTTTCTTATTTTTAATTGTAACAGTATTTATGGCCAGACTATGTATAGTTATGTACGCTCACAGCCGGTTGTGAATACTGATCTATTAACGATTAATGTTAAGCAATATAAGCGATTTAATTTATAGATGGGTGAGCGTTCATTCCTGTTACTTTTGATGGCCAACAAAGAATACTAAATATCATCACCGCAACTCGTTTCATGGGTGTCGGCAAACCCCACTAAGATAAATCTGATAAGCGTAATATTTACATACAACTACCTGGGTGGTGTGGATATAGCGATTTCTAATCTCACCCAGAAAAATCGTGTGTCAAAATCCATATCATCCAAAAGACGAAGATTGTTCAACCTCCCGTTTCTGGTCGTAGCTGTCCATCGCGTGAAGAGTAGTCTTTCTGTCCTATCCTAGCGGTTCTGCACACTATGTGCAGGGCTAGAATTTTTGTTTGTGACTATCAATTTTATGTTTAAAAGATTCAATTTCATGATTCTAGGGATATATTTAAAAAAAAGATAAAAATAACAAAATCCTTTAAAATAATCCGCAAAAAAATTACTTATAATACTCCACCTGGCCAGCCAGTAAAACTTTATTACTGCAAGAAGCAAGTCTAGGCGTTGGGAAATCAGGACTAAGTATATAAAGGAACACATTTCTATGAACTTATTTAGTATTTATATCAAACTGGTTGATGAAAGTTAAATTTCGATTTTTTCTGATTCGATTACAATTTCAAATTAACATTATTTTCGTAAGTAATTTGTATCCCAATTATTCCCAATACGTCGGGAGGCTATATTTAAATTAAAACGGGAAATCTGCTTGCTAGTCGAGCACGCATCCCGTTGTTAATGTTTAAACATGAAGCGAACACACTCGAAGAACTTCTATGTAAAGATGTAAATAAAAAGCCCGATAATTTCGAAATATAAGTGGGGGCAAACTAGACATATGGACAGTACTACTGAAAGCTCTAGATGGCGCTGTCTAGTGAATTATATAAAGACCTTAAGCCCGATTTACACATCGAGAAGTACAGTAGCGAGTTAAGTAGTAAGTTGTTGATTAAGTTGATTTAAATAGATCTCCATCCTATTTTTTGGCGAGTTAAGTACGAAGTAGTCTACGTAAATCGGGCTTTAGTTCCTGACAAATATGTACGGAAAAGGAGTGATAATAATTTACAAGCTTCCGAGGCTTTAGCTGAAAATCAGCACTGCAATACATTTTGCAATATTATGCTGAGCTGAATGCCATGCCTAGTGGTAGCGTTCTATCCTTTTTTGGTTTGCATAGATTCTCGTTATTTTCTCATGCCATGAATGTCGTAAAAGTTAACTAAGAGAGATTTCGTAGGCATTATCTCTACAAAACTTTTGAGAGTACTTTTATTTTATCGTATATACTTACAAAAACCATAAAAAATACGACATAACGTATTCACATACGTCTCAGAAATTTAAAAAAATAAAAATTTTATACCAATATAGGTATACAGGACATTAAGAAAACTGGTCACCTTGTATTCAATACTGATACAAACAAATTTATTTGACCTAAATCATCAATATGTAATGAAAAACTCTTTACATTCTCTTTACGTGTCAAAAAAAGAAATACTGGAATTGTCACTTACAGAAATAAAAAATGATACAAATCCAGATATAATATGCTTAACAGAAACTTTTGTAAAATCAGGAGGAGAGAAAAATATTTGCATTTCAAATTATGAGGTAGCATCGTATTATAGTCGACAAAAAAAAAGAGGTGGTACATGTATACTTCTTAGGAAAGGAATACCGTTCCAAAAATTGACATGTTTTGATGATCTATGTACAACCCATCATTTTGAATTATGTGGAGTGAAAATTGAAAATAGTGTAATTGTTGTATGTATTTATAGAATACCTTCAAAGAACCAAAGTCATATAGTACAATTTTTTAATAATTTAGAACTAATGTTATTTAAGTATATGTCTAGATATTCCAAAAATAGAATTATCATTGCTGGTGATTTGAACATTAATACGATTGATAGAGGTAGTGTAGCTACTAAAAGGTTAGTTGACATTTTATTAAAGTATAATTTGATCTCACATATTTCTGATCCAACAAGAGGAAAATCTTGTATTGATTTAATAATAAGTAATATACCAAATGCATTGGCATCTCTGCTGCCACTAGGCCTATCTGATCATAATACAGCGCAAGTACTTACATGGCCAGTTTGTGAAAGAACTATTATTGCTAAATATGTCTATAGTTATAAAAGGTCATACTCTACTGAGAATATTGATAAATTTCATAAATACTTACCTAGCTTTGAAACACATTAGTACAGACACGGATACTGATTTTTGTTTTACTTATAGTGAGTTTCATGAATACTTCTGTTTACTCTACTACCTGTGTTTTCCTATTGTTAAAATAAAGACTAATATAAATAAAAGTAATAATTGGATGACAAATGGGCTAAGGCAAAGCTGTAAAATGAAAAGAAAGTTCCGTTATAAATATTACACTACTAAGTCAGAATATGATAAAACTAAGTATTTAAAATATAATAAATTATTTAAAAAATGTGTTAATACAGCCAAAAGAAATTGTAACCAAAATTATGTACTAAAAAGCAAAAACATTAGCAAAGCTACTTGGACCATAATAAAAAGTGAAAGAACATGTCCTGTTAGTTCACACTATATCACAAATATAGTTACAAACAATACAGTGCTTACTGATCCACTAGTCATAGCTGCAACCTTTAATGAACATTTTATTTCTACTACAAATATGAATAACCATGCTATCCAAAACACAATCACTTCCAATAGACAAGCTAACTCAATATTCTTATTACCTGTGGATGAAACTTATATAAACAAGGTAATCATGTCACTTGCAAATACATTATCTGAGGGGTATGACTCTGTAAGTACTAAGATAATTAAAAGCTGTAGTAACCAAATAACACCCATATTAACAAACTTGATAAACAAGTCATTAGAAACTGGATTTTTTCCAAATGAACTAAAGTTCTCGGTAGTCAAACCTCTCTACAAACGAGGTGACAGGACTGACATAGGTAACTACAGACCAATTACTATTATACCAATATTTTCAAAAATCTTTGAAAAGGTGATGCATGACAAACTTGTATCCTTTTTCAATAAATATAAAATTTTATCTGAAAACCAATTTGGCTTCAGAAAAAATAAGTCCACCAGAGATGCTGCTTTCTCTTTAACAAATGAAATTCTACAAAATGCAAATAATAAACACTACACAACAGGGCTGTTTCTCGATATGTCTAGGGCTTTCGATTTTGTTTGCCATAATCAATTACTATGCAAATTAGAACACTACGGCATTAGAGGACCCGCTTTAAATTGGATTAAAACTTATTTAGAAAATAGACAACAATGTGTGGACGTGGCACAACAAAACTCTAAAAATTCAATTCAGGTTTTTAGATCAGGGTTTAATTGTAGCAAATTTGGAGTCCCGCAGGGAAGTGTGCTCGGACCATTGCTTTTTATAGCTTATATCAATGATTTGCCACTGGTCACGCAACACAGTACTATTCTTTTCGCTGATGACGTCTCTATTATAATTAAAACACATAAAGATATGACATATAATGAACATGAAATTGAAATTAATAATACATTGACATCAATCATACAATGGCTGGATAAAAACAATTTACAGATAAACCTATTAAAAACGCAGCTCATTAATTTTAATAATTTTAAACACAAAAAGCTAAATATTAATTATAATGGACAAACCTTACAGGAAGTAAATACTGTGACATTTCTTGGAATAGTTATAAATTCCAACCTTAATTGGAAGGAACATATAGAGAAAGTTACGAATAAAATTAATGGTTTCTCGTATGCATTATATAAATTAAGTAAAATCGCAAATAAAGGTACTGCTTGTACAGCATACTTTGCCTATGTCGAATCTATTTTGAGATATGGACTAATAATGTGGGGAAATGGCACGAATATTCATAAAGTCTTCGTTTCTCAAAAGCAATGCGTAAGAGCCATTTGTGGTATACCTCCTGATGTTAGCTGTCGACCATGTTTCAAACAATTAAAAATACTACCACTGCCATGTCTCTATCTGTTGGAAATGGGGAAATTTGTTAAACAGCATACTGAACTTTTTAAAAAAGCTAAAGACGTTGTAGGTAGATCAAATATGAGAAAACCTGATAGACTTGTATTAGATTTCATTCCACATACTACTAGAATACAGAAAAATAGCTATGCAATGTGTGTCAGAATATTTAATAAAATACCAGAATGCATTAAAATCTTGCCTATCAAAAAATTTACACCTACTTTCAGTTATTGGCTAATGGAAAGAATGTTCTATTCTGTCAAAGAGTTTCTGGAATATAAAGAACAAAGAATATAACATATAGAATAAATGTAATAATATAAGTCAATGTAATAAATATTATATAATGATCAATGTAATTGTAATTAATGTTTTAATATAAATGTAATAAATATATAATAAACAATGCAAATGTAATTAATGTTCAATATAAATTTAATAATAATATCATGTAATAATAAAATATGTAATTTATAAATATAGGTATGTTATCTTAACTAATGTAGATACTTTAAAAAATTTGTTTGCCATCATTATGGTAAAATGTGTCCTGCACCATTAAAATGTATTATACCACCTTTGTACTTACCACATTTTATACAAATAAAGATATTCTATTCTATTCTATTCTATTTTAAAAACAATAAAAAGCTGAATTTATAACCTGTATCCTATGAAATTCATACTATGCAATTGGTTAGTCCTGTTAGTATGACGCCTTGTACCATGACGCACTACGAATACAGTTAATATTAATGTAGAATATAAAGCAGATATAGTTACATAAACTGTTATATGGGAATCTTGTTATTGTCGTGATTTACTTGTACCTACCTAAAGTGTACAGATATTAACATATGTTTACACGCATATCGATGTGACAGATCTAGAGACAGCGACATCATAGTCAAAACGAATAAATAATAGAAGTTAGAACAGTACCATGATCCTAGAGACGATCTTCGCTATAATAATCAGCGTAATAAGTCCGTTGTACAATAACCTAGTTCATTTATCTAAGAAAGTCGTAAGCTAAAAACTGGGTGAATGTCTATGAAATATTTTGCAAAGGATAACTTTTGAGTGCTTCAATCAAGGCGAACTCGCATGCGTAGATACTCGTAGATTGTTATCATAGTAAGTATAAAGATATAATTTCAAGTTAAGAGAGTTAATAATTGCAGTAAAAAAAATTGCCATTAAACAAATCGCTGATACACCAATATTTTTTTTTATAAATATGTAAATTGTACGTTCAAATAAATTTATACGAAATTGTCTTGTCGCCATTATTCTTTCGGAGATTAAGATAAAGCTTTTGTCATAGTACAAATACATTCGACTTCATAGAAACGGACGAAACGCGAGTTATACCTACACGCTCACGATAGCGGTGGCTTCGCGGAGTGAACAGTCGCGACTGTGCCGCAGTAACGAGCGGGAAATGTAATTTAAAAGCTGGAGGTGGGCAGCCCTATCGCATGTTTACGTACCGCGCAGGTTAGATTTATAATAAATATTCGGCCGAGATAGACTACTAGTTGTACTGTGCTTTTGTTATCAATAACATATGGGTCCCACGACTCTAATAGAAGTACTTAATGAAATTAATAACTGATTGTGGATCATCTAACCATTACTAAAGCAACTTTTTCTGGGAGCAGAGTCAGATTCCATAGACAAATACTACAGGTTTAATTTCTACATTATAGTTTTAGGAAAAAGAAGCTTGCTTTTTTTCTGTCTCTTTTGTTTAAAAAAATAATAATTTACGTCTTTCTTACAATGCTTTACAAATATAAGGCAAGTTTTAATGCAGGCACGAGTTTCAAATTTTAGCTTATGTAATAAATCAACTGGGTGATTTTTTTTTAGTATTAAGACTACTTTAAAGCAATTAACAAAGCAAGTGGCTAGATCTCTATTAATTAGTTAGATGACTGATTTAGGACCGCACACAGTTTTTTTAAGCGGCTCCACATTATGGGAAGATTCGTACGTCAACACATAGTGATAAACATTTTTTTACATAAAGTATGATGTGACTTCATCATAACGTCTGTTATGTCACACGCCATTTTGTTAATCATTAATATCCCACTGCAGGGACTGGCCTCCTCCAGTGACGGATGGTAATTTGCCCTACTGATATAATAAATTTTGGTATGAGATTTCATCTTAAGTTTTTCTTACGTTATCTGCGCAGAACTTTCCCTTGCTCGTCATTTACGGCACCCATTGGGATATTACAAGTCAAAGCCTATTCTTACTTTTTTTTTTACATTTAGAAGTAAGCAAAGGACTTCACGACACTGAGGCATGTTCAGTGTGATAGGCATGTCGTACTCAAATTTACTAAATCCACACGGTATTGATTCCAGCTGTCACATACCGGGGATACAGGTAACCCCTAGAAAGTATAACCCTAGAGATCTTAGTTCTCTCACCAAGATATCAATGGTAACATTTTTATACAAAATCTTTAGCTTGGAATCTAGGTGTGTCTATATCAGTCACAAATTATGTACCCTTACCTTTGTAGATTTTTTTAATCTTATCAGTAATACCATATCTCGCAAAATAAACGATTGATGGATGGATTATACATATTTAAGTATGGATATAAGATCAAAACATATTCATTTCTGAACAATGGGCCAAGGCTCAGGCCACACAGGCTTATTGTTCAACCACCAACAAAAAAAGACTCAAGGACTTTGTTAATCTTATACTTATATCGTTTCTTTTCGCAATACATGCGTAGATATTTAACTTTAACAGTTAATACATTACCTATTAAGGATTACTAAACTAAATTTAAAAGATTACGATCTTAATTACCAAGCGATGGCCTTATTCATAGTAATTCGTTAGTGGTGGAAAATTAGATGCAACATTGTATGGGAATTCTTCAACTGGAAAAATGTAGAGAGATATTTATAAGATAGACCCGTGAAGTTAGAATATAAACAGTCACTGCAAGAGTTCTATCCCTGCAGTGGGACATTATACATTTAATAATATATACATTTAGTAAACACATATTATATACAATTCACCTAAGAGTTAAGAACTCATGTTGATACACGTGATTCCTTTAAGTTATTTTCCTCTGTTTGACTTTCAACAACTAGGTACCCACTTGTTATTTAAAATTATGTAAGCGTTGTGTACCTACAGAAATTACTGAAACAGGACGAATGTCACGTTTTAGGGAATTATACGGAGTGTTGTTACAGCTGGGATTATTTAAACGAGTCGTGGACGTATTTAGACAACATTACATACACTTAATAATGTCTGATTCTCAATGTTGTGATGTTGATTTTATCGTCTAAAAAAATCCTTAAAATTGGATAAAAGAATAGGTTTTTATCTTAAAAAATAAAGAATTTCCCTAAGCCATTCAGGTAAATGTAATTGCTTAGTTATTTTTGAATGACACACAATAATATGACAGCATCTAACCTCGAACACCATCCAGGAATGAAAACAATAAAGTCACTCGTTGTACGAAAACAACAGACACTCGTTGACTTAACTTCGTCACGGACACATTGCCGGTCTTTTAAAGGGCTAAATATCATATTAATATTATATATTAACAAATATTTACATAGATAATTTGACCACGGTAATATCAATAAAACTATAGCTAGGTTATTAGGCCAAAATAATCCAATATACCTTAATATCGTTATCAATGTACGAGTTATCGTGAAATTGCGTAGGTACCTTACCGCTTACCAAACCAATCAAAGGTAAATATTATATTAAGTAATCCCCAACTTCAAATCATTGATAAGGACAGTACGCCGATGTTGTATAACTCACGAAATGTTCTTATCAATGCAATGTAGAGAAATTATTTGTTTAAGTTATTAGAATAAGATGTGGTATCATTTTTTATCAAATATCGCGCTAGGGATCATGCTCTAGCGGATAAGAAGATATAATTTTTGTGCACATACATTGTATTAATCCGATTGCACTAATACTCGCTGTCTTTTATGTCCATCCATACTAATACATATTATAAATGGGAAAGAGTGTCTCTTTGTCTTTCTTTCACGGCAAAACGGAGCGACGAATTGACGTGATTTTAGGTGGAGATAGTTAAAGGCATGAAGAGTAACATAGGCTACTTTTATTTTCCTCTGTGTCCAGGAAAGGGAAACAGTGCTACCCCGAATTTAACGCGAGCGAAGCCACGGGCAAAAGCTAGTATAACATAAATTTGTAAGATGTAGGTAAGTAAACTTTTTGTTGAAAAGCCCTCTTTTACTAACTTTACTTATACTCATATAACTAGAAAGTTTACTAACTAAAGTAAGTCGAGACAATAACATACCTAAATAATTCAAGTACTTATTAAAGTGTTACAACTTAACTCTACTGGTCAGTAAAGTTACATTTTTGTAAGTTGCGTAGAATGATATTTTTATGTGAAGTAATTAAATTTCCTTTTTAAAATCTACCCTGGATTTTTATGTAACCACTAATTAAAACTTAACTTCAACAATGACATTTTCCCAAACAACGATATTCTCCCAATAATAAATTATCGTGATAGTTATCGTAATAAACAAGACAATAAAAAAAAACAAAAAAATATCTCGTTTTAGTTCCAAAAACAAAACAAACTTCTTCAGAATTCGTTGAGCTTAAGGTTATCGAGGCGTGCCATTGCCATGATACCATATCGACTAAGGAATGTTAAACGAAGGCCCAACATAACGTACTTATCACTCATTAGATAACCATAATAATGAATTTAAATGACCTCTGCTGACAGAAATACCAGATTTTGTTTCATAATACGATACGAAATATATAAAAATACAAATTATTTATTTATTGATCTTGGATTTAAAATGAATTATTATTTCATAAGTTTATTATATTTTCAATTTGAAAGATCGTGTAGAATATTTAATAGCTTCTTTGTGCATTTTGTCATGATAAACTGATAGTATTGGCCTGGTAAAACCTTGACATAGAAGGTGTCACAAAGGACTTTTTGTGTCAAAAAACAATCCATCAAACATTCAAGATACATCCTGAAGAAATTATAAATACCTATGTTACACAAAGACACTTCAAATCAAGCAACTATTTTATTGACATGTTGATGTAAAACATGAATTTGTGAAGTGCGAACGTCTCCACAATTCTTGGATCCGCCAATGTTTGTCCTGAACCATTAGTTCTTGTTAAATGTCTCCACGAGTCTTCTTAATTACTTGTGAAGAAATTGTTGTCTTTAATGAGAGACATAAAAGATATTTTGCTGAGTTTCGTAACGGTTCTGTCAGAAAACAAAACTTTACTTGTTCTTTTTTTTACGATCTTTATTTGCGCCCTTTTAAAGTATACAATAATAGTAAATATTTTAATAAGTAAATTAATACCGAGCGTCGAATCCATTAACACTGTGTGAAACCTTCTCTATGGATTTTAGTTTCGTGTGAATATTCTTTAATCCTCGTCAAATTATATAGATACGGGTGAAAACATTTTACAAGCTGCTGCATAACCGAGTAAAAAATCCACCCCACTCCCCATACAACGTGTAGTACTAAAAATATACACGTTTTTATACTTGTGTGCACAATATGAACGTGACTTAAAAGCTTCTATTTCTGATGTATCTAAAATTATTTTTGTTAGATCGGTACTTTAAGCAATTAGGGCGCTTAATCTATCTAGTGTAATAAAAACCATCGTTATTTACTCTTGTCTTCATTATATTGTTTAACTATATCACTCATTGCACCCTCTAAGATCAAATTTGGTAGTGTTTTAAAACGATGCACAGTGTTGCGAGTCCATAGAACGTTTTATCATAAATCGGATTTTTGATGTATAATGTTTTTTGTGTTGTGTTTGTGTACAAGGTGGTTATGAAAGCACAACAAAATAAAAAAAATCAATTACAGTAATTTTATTAACTTAGGTTAAAATAGTTATTTAAAATGGGATCGATTAAATCTGTTTTTGTTTATTTCTAGATCTTATTGTTGAAATCTTTGGATGAGATAGTCAGAGTTAACAATAAGATGGTTATTAAATCTTTATTTATGTGATCTAGAAGTTTTGCACTGTAATTTCGTGCATCTTTATGCCTTCCTTCTAGAACATCTTCAGAGAGCTGACCAATCGGTAAACCGTAAATATCTCGTAAATCGCAAAAAAGAGCACATTGACAGTTTTTAAATACAAAGTTTATTAATTTATCTGGCTCATATTAAAAAATTGAAAATGTACTTTGATGTATATTTTTTAAAACTCTAGTCAAACTTTCGACATACTTATAATTTCCAAGTATCAGTAATATGTTAATAACTTACCAATGTCGCACATTTCACCTAGTTTTTTATGACAATTTAGCAGTTACAGTTGTTAATTAATGATTTAAAGTTATTTTCGCAATAATAAACACTGTTTATAACATGTAAATATGGTTTTGAACTTACTCTTGTAAGCTACTGATTTCAACGCATCAATATTGACATGAACTTTGAATACTCACCACTTCTTCCGTATTTACATTAAAAAACTGAAACTACCGACATTCGTTAGGGCATTTAGTAAGGATTGTATTGTCATATCAAAAAATTACCAATTAGAAAAATGGAAAATCTGATTTTTGATAAAGGCATACGACACTGTGCGATGCATAGAAAATCACTGGGCCAAATCAAACCGCCATGTTCACGAGAGGCCTCTGCGTGAGCAACTATATTAGAGGAATTTGGTTTTTCATGATGTTCTGACATCTTTTTACCGGTTAAAGATTGAGGAGAGAATCATAACTAGTAGAATCTATTGACCGTTAAACCATAATGCAGCTTTTACGCAACAGCTAGCTTCCGTGCATAGAAGAGTACTCATATTAACCAATAAGGATCCCAATTTTAATAGCAATCTTTTTTCAATTGGATCACTAAATAGAGGCGACACAATAAATGCGTCAACCAAAATATTAAAGCTAGACAACATTTTCCTTAATTCACCAGCTAAGAAAACAAATTCATTAGTACTTCTTAGAATCTATGTAGTCACACCTCCCACGAATAGATCGTTCACATTGTACTTTATTTGGTACAACAAATACATTTATAACCAACGTAAATATCTCTAATATCTCAATCAAACCGGCATCTAAATATGCCAAAGGCACGAAACAGCCCCTACTAATGACGAAGAATTACTAGGTCTACCTATACCATGTTAACCAGACAGATTAGTTTTTTTTTTTTAATTGGCCTATCAGAATGACTCTACGGTGCCTGATGTTAAGCATCCAATAGAGCCCAAGAATGGCGAGCACCATAGTACAGAACTTATTCCTTTTTTTGTACCGATAATATTCTTTAATACTGACATTTCATAGTCTTGGTCACGTCTTCAACAATTATACTTAATAGCTAACTTAAGAAAACCCCTCAGATACGTATATAAAAATTAATGAGACATTCTTTCAAAGGGACCCTTACAAAAAGTCTAATACAAGAAATCCTGCGTAGTAAAGTAAAAAATCTCTCGACGCCATTATCGATCACACCTTCAAGAATACGTTTCTAAACATATTCCTAAAACAGGTTTGAGAGGGCGTGTTTGTTATGCTGCGTGTTGCTGTTGACTTAGAGTCCCGGTCTTAAAATAACATCCTTTTTTTAAGTACATTGTTGGGAAGACAAAAGCTATTTTTAAACGAAAACGACTCCGAAATGGGAGGTTTTTGATTTGGTTGTGTTTTTAATTTTTCTAATGCTTGTCCCCTAGGATTGACAAATTATAAAAAACCACTTAATCAATCACAAAATCATTTTGTCTAAAAGATTTTAGAAGAAGTAATTCTTCTAAAATCTGAAATGTCTAATCAAAATTTGTCGAGATTTTCTTAACACACGTTCAGAGTCCAACGATCACAATAGATAATAAATAATCACAATATCTATACAATTAAATGTTAAAAAACAAAATTGTAATAAATGCATGCTCGTCGCCAAACGTAGTCAAACATGATTGAGATAGATTGACATTATACAAATTGTAAATGACGAATTGATCACCCTTCGTGAGAATTGTATTCAATCGGGTCATATTGTCATTGATTGGTAGAAGTGGTTCTTACGTTTCTTACAAACCTGTAACTATGTCAGGGAGGACAATGTCAAAGGAAGGATTGAGCAATCATCATGCAACGTCTCGCAAAGTTAGACATTTTAATAACATAGCAGACAATAAAAGTACCCTGTCGAGTAATTTTTTGTAGGCAAATTATGTTTTTATGAAAATAGAGTCAAAACAAGTTTATAAAATACTTTGTGATGAGTATTGAGTGCAGTCCAAATTGCCGAATTGGATGACGGAGAAACAAAATATACGATGACACAGAAAGGAACTAACTGAGGGAGTAACGTCCAATAGAGCAGAGCAAAAGAAGTTTTCTTTGTGTTTTAAAAAGCAACCATTTCAATAACTCTATTGCAAAAGTTACAAAGGAAAGGATCATAAATGGAATAGAAATCTACTATATAAAAATAAGTCGGGTTTTCCTTCCTAACGCTATAACTCCAGAACGCACGAACCGATTTCCACGGTTTTGCCTTCGCTGGAAAGGTCTCGGGCTCCGTGAGGTTTATAGCAAAGAAAATTTAGGAAAAATTTCAACAGAAACGCGTGAAAATAATCCCCGTGCGAAGCCGGGACGGACCGCTAGTACCGAATAAATACAAGTATTTCAATACCTTAGAAACGTATTACGTCAATTGAACACTGGATAAACAACAGCCAAAGGTTGATTTCGCGCACGTATTAATAAATAACACTTATATGTACTTCTGGATGTCGAGTAATTGATTTATCAAAAAGAAAAAAAGGGACATTGGTAGAGTTATTCGCGGTTGCATGTTTTCGTGGTAGCCTTATTTCCAGGTACAGTAATTTGGTAATGAAAAGCACGAAAAAAAAAAACTAATGGATACGTAAATACTACGTATAAAAGTAGGTGTAAAAACAAAAACAGTGTAGTTTATAATCACGAATGCCATTCAACCTCCACAATATAATTATTTATTGTATTACTAAATGTACAAAGGCGGTATCCTCTCTCTTTCGTTTCATTGTTTATTATGTTTTACCAATAAACCAACCGTGTGTTCTTTAACGTGGGACTTGCTAGTCGACTAGATATAGCAGGAAATATATTTTTTGGCTTTCTAGTTGTAAGTAGGCTGCCGCAAGGATGTAAATTGGGCCCACATTAGTGAATTCATAATTTGTTCAACTAATTAACGAAAAAGTTAGTTTACTCTAATACATCACGCAAAAAGTTTAAATTTAAAATTAGTAGAGTCTAAGAAGTGATCCTCTTAGATCGTTAGGGCGGTCTTAGAATTTTTTACGCTCTACGTCCTGGTTCTTCTTTTATCATAATTAATAAACACACCTTTGGGATAAGACTTCTCCGTGTGGTGACGGAGTAAGAATACAATATGTCACCACCCCATCTCATCCCATGGGTGTCGTAAAAACCGACTAAGGGACTCTCCGTGAATATTATCTTTACTAAATAAAAAGAAGGAAAACTTGAAACTAAGCCCTGTACCAATCCGTCTGGCCAGCGTGGTATTAGCGGGCCAAGTATCCCTAAGTCACGGGAGAAGGCCCGTCCCTGCAGTGGGACATTAATGGGCTGTTATGATGGGATACGCTGTCACCACATACACATTATTATAGGTAATAATGTTAAAAGTCTTAATGTAAGTATGTTATAAAGAAACTTGACTGACTAATGTCGGAGGACGACAATACAATGATATTATGAAATCCTTTATATTTTATGTTATATTTATATACAAATGCTTACGTAATTATAAAAAACAAAACCTTAATAGATATCATATTGTTCTCACGTGTTCAAAGAATCATGTCAATTTAATATTGATGACGAACCATCCTCCCTCCTTCGCTAACAGCCAACTTACTTCTTTAATCCGTGTTTCTACCATATACATTTTTATACCATAATAAAATTAATATAGCTACGAGTATTAACTTAAATAGTAAATAATAAAAATGTCCAGAGAAAATACCCATCCAATGTGTCTTGCTAAAACAATGTATTTAAATGAAAGCATAACTTATCCCTAGCAACAACTTTATGAGATTGGATTGAAATGCACCTACTTTCCTTTATTTTCCTTTCACCTATCGCATAATTAAAATTGTATTAAGATATCTAAACCGAGAGTTATGTAGTTTAGTACAGTCCTAATTCTTCGTGTTTTGGAGTAAAAATACACGGTATCCACCCCTATTCTAGGTGTCGTAAAGATATGATTCAACGAAAATAAATAAAGGCAAGCTTGATGTCAAAACAAACCGTCTGATCCGTGTAGTCTGTATAAGTAGGACAAGATTTCCTCTCTTATTGGAGTAGTAAGACATTAATCATTATTACGAAGATAGTGCACACATGCCTAAAAGACATTAAGTACCCTAAAATGCAGTATAAACCTTTGCGTATCAAACAAATAGGTGCTTAACAGGGCTGTGTGGGGAAAAAGGGGTATCAGTTACAAATGTAAAAAATACTTTCGTATCTACTATAAATAAACATAAATATTCTAACACCCAAGATATTAATTTATTCATGTTTATAAAACAAATCTGAATATGTCAACTTTACGCTTTCTGCGTGCAATGGACATGGAGGAAAGTGAAAAACTAGTGGCGAGTCGAATGAGGTAATAATACTGCGGTACACTAGCGCCGCTCACAGACTCACTTTCGTTCTACGAGATAACCTGTCTTACTGCTTAGGCGTAAAACTTATTTATCTCGATGAGATAACGAAAATATGTAACAGATTTAGAGACAGATATTGTTATTAAGTAGTGCTTAACTTAAGTATCTTAATAACGAAGTAAGTTATGGTTTAAAAGGCAGTTTTGACGGCTGTAAATGTTTGTTCAAAACCTATGGTAAAGTGAACTCTAAATGCATTTTTTTTTAAATTAAAAGAATATATTTTTCGTAGTAGAGAAAAGCTGCTTTAATAGTTATAAATCATTGTAACAGCCTAATTATGTTACATTCCAGAGACGGGTTTTGCGTTAAGACGGATTATGATATTGTCTTATGTCATGAATTTCTACTTTTCAAAATTATTGTGCGAACTTTGCCTTATATCCGTGTGGTGACGGAGTAAGAATACAATATTATGTCACCACCCCATCTCATCCCATGGGTGTCGTAAAAACCGACTAAGGGAATAACCGTAACTACTATCTTTACGAACTAAAAAGAAGGAAAACTTGAAATTAAACCCTATACCAATCCGTCTGGCCAGCGTGGTATTAGTAGGCCAAGTAACCCTCCGTCACGGGAGGACGGGAGGAGGCCCATCCCTGCAGTGGGACATTAATGGGCTGTTATGATGAACTTTGCCTTTGTCGGGTTCTACAACAACAACTTCATTTTTTTGTTGTTTTTTTTTATTTTTGTTTTTTTACACACACATCACTTTAACAGACACCAATGCAACTACTATGCCACAAAGACAGTTAATTTCATGACTCTATATTTCTTCCAAACTTTATACATATAAAAAATGTTTGTTTGGAATGGATACCTAATAAGCACAAACACATCCTAAAATTATTGAGTTGAACATGTATGTGGATGGAAATAGGGGAAGAGGACGACCAAAGAAACGATGGCTGGATTATGTGAAAGACAATATGGCTGCGAAGAGTGTGACTTGTGAGATGATGTTCGATAGGAAAGTATGGAAAAGAAGAACAGGCTGCTCCAACCCCAAATAAAATTGGGATAAGGGCTAATGATGGTATAATGGATAATGATGATCCTTAAATTAAAAAGGATTTAAAATTAAAATTCCTTAAGGAAAACTTAACTAAAGAAAGGATACACCTACTAATACAACTTAAGCAATACATACTTCAATTCATAGGTTTTTTCTGAGTGTTAGAGTAACAGTATTAGTTTTAATTTTAACTTCTACTATTAGTCTTAACTTCATCTCATATTATTAAATTAATTATAGTGTTTATCTCCCACTCACAATAATTATCTTTTTATGACTATACCCAATTTTATTCTGCCACAAATTACTACTAAACTTTACAATTAATTTAATTTAAAACGAACTTAACAAGATCGTTACTTAAATAGATCTTAACACACATCCTTAAGACTTATTGAATTTGCTTGTATGCAATCTATGACAATATGCAATAGCTCAAGGCATAAGACCGTGCAGGGTGGAAAAGTTTGGAGGAGGCCTATGTGTGTGATGATGCAATAGCTCATAAAGAGGTCTGTAATTTAAAGGAAATAGAGTACTTGTTGGCTCTACGAATTATTTATCCACACATTACTTAGTAGGTATAAAAGTACTCTGTGTACTATGTATTCTAGAATGTCAAAAATAGATTGTGCACTAAAGAAAGTTATGGCAGATATTTCATTAGAACAAACCTGTAGAAGAAATTCTAATCTTATTTTAAGACCATTATTAATTACTCAAATATTTTTCTAAAGCTATAGTAATTTGATTACATATATTATTATGAATTAAAAATAAATCAATAGTTTCAATTACACAACTGTTTATGGCTTATATCAGTATCCTTTTAATTAACCAATAATAAAATTAATATTCAGAACCGTGGCAATTACACAAGTAAACAATACAGGATAAGTAATAACGATTAAAACATTTAGAATAACATTAAATCAATAATCAGCATTCTTACCTCTCAATGTAAAGTAGTTACAGGTCTGCAATAAACAAGCTCATTACTTTTACTTTCAAACGTTAGCGCGCCGTCGAACACAACTTAACAACGTTTCTGCGACTCGTCAACAACACCACCAGTCCAATTAAAATAATAGCACCAACAATAAAAGGCGAACTGAATACTACATCCACAAAATATGATACTTGTTCTAAATTAGACGACAGCACTTCAGATATTACAGAATTAAATATTAATTCGTTACCACAACAAGAACTCATTACAAATTACAACAATAACACATTTATACTAGTTAAGCTACAGCACGTTTATGCTTAAAATATATTTTATTTAAAAAATTGACCTAAATTCTTAAAAATATTATCGGCTTTTTATGTAAACACCTGACAATGACACAATTTTTGTGTTGACAGATGTCATAAAAAGTGCTGCCAGCTACCAGCTATCATGTCAGTTGCTAATACATTACCACTTGAAAAAATTATGTTTTTGTAAATTACACAAATTATGGTGTGCATTTGTAAAAAATATCACAACCTACATTTCATTTATAGTAAATATATACTACATAGATTTGTTTGACCGCCCTAATCTTTTAAGCAAAATAAAATCAACGTACCTTGCAAAAATGAGACTAAATTGTCTATTAATGAAGGGGTTAAGAGCCCCAGCTTATGTCTAGGGTAGGCAGTGATTTGCCTGTGCTATATCGTAGGTCCATTGAATCCAATGAGCTGCAGATACCAGCCTGCATCAACAGCTCTCATCATTTTATCCTCCTAAAAACACGACCAGTGAGGAGTCGCTCTTCCCCGCGTGTATCTTGCAGTGCTTACCTAACAAAACGAAAATTCATCTCTTCGCTTTTTTTTGTGTTTTAGACTAGGACTTTATTTTGGAGAAGCGTTAGATGTGGTCATTAACTTTAACCCTTTGCTTCCCTGACAGTTGGATTTGCGATGTTATTAAGGGAGCAGTTTTAGCACTCAGTCTAGAAGCGGCTATGGGGACTCCATAGCCGCTTCTAGATATCTACTAACCCCAAAAGGGGTTTTGGCTTCGCTGTGATCGCGATAGTGGAAAGTCGCACTTGTGTGGTTGCATCATAATTGCTGCAGTAGAACACTCGAAAACATTATTAACAATTGTAGACCTAAGCTCCACTGTACCGCTGAGGGGAACCATGGAGCACAGCTGTTCTCTAACACCGGTGGCATAAACCAGGGGAGCCAGATACAGCGGAGCAAAACCCTACGAAAGCACTCCTTTTAACTGATATTTATAATAATAACCGTCACAATTTCTTAAAAGTAGTTTTGACTAGTCGTCGCTAGTTATGACTATGAACTACTTATGACTGCGGAAATCAGTCATAATCGTGGCAAATAGTATCGGGTAAAAAATATACCTGTTTTTTGCAAAAACAAGTGGTTTTGACTGTAACATTTAAATACCTACTGATAAAATTTAGGACTTCAGCGTCATTTTACTGACACCCGTTGCACAAATCAAGCCTTTATTTAGTTTTTAATTCACTTACAAATACACACACTCACACGGAGTAGAGTTAAGGATTATGAAGTCGAAGATTTCTTTATTTTACGAAAACCAAAAAAGCATGTGAAAAGAACAACAGCTACCTATTTCTTGACATGTTATTTTAAACTTAATTTTTAAAAAGATAAAAATCGTAAAATAAAACTAATATGTCAAGCTCATCATAGGTAACTCTACTTATTGCAATTCCAATGGGTTTTATGACGTAAAAAAGTTTAAAAATTGCAATGGTCATAAATATCTCTTTTGTTTAAATAAATGTTTTCTTTCTTTCTTCTTAGACAGAAAGTTATATTTGGATATTTTTTGTTTCTACTTGGTAAAATTATTAGGTACACGAGGTACCTAATAATTTTACTAAGTTGTTAATTAATTTCATTTTTGATAGCTTAGTTTAATCATTTTGAATGCGAATTTAAACAAGTATTATAGTTAATAGGTATTTGTTAAATCAGAACCAATAAATTAACAATGTTTGAACTTGATTTAAATTATATTATTTAAAGTTAAAAGACATTAAACTAATACATGTTATATTTTGATCACATACATAAAATAACTTACATAAATAAATGCACAAACTTATTCGACCATTTAGGCTTTGGAAGTAAGCAATGATTCTGTCAAAAGAATATTAATTTTCTTATAAATGAAGACATATACAAATAGTAATAATACCACAATATATTATTACTAATACCACACTAAAATAACTTGTGAAGTCATAATATTATAAAAATGAAATCTAAAAAGTGGGGCACAATTCTTATAACTTTGTAATCAATGTATCAAATCATTTTTTGCATCGCAATACACACATGATAGTTGAGTCCTTACATGAGTACAAAATTACCTTCTGGCAACAAAATTGAAACAAATGAAGTTATAAGAATTGGTCTCTTGATTTAGAAATAAAAAAAATTATCTATCATTATAATATTCTTCTTTGTGGAACAATAGATATAGGCGAAGTGGTAATAGGTTTCTTTGGGCTTAGCTTAATAGGAGATCTCATCACTACATCTACAGCTTTCCTTAATATTTGGTGTTCACTCTTCTTATATTCTTCAGTGATCTGAGACAAATCTAAGTCAGCATCTAATACTAAAACCTGAAATACAAAAAATGATATGTTTAAGTAAATAAAACTAAATAAAAAAAAACTGCCATTTGATTAATATAATGTGTTATGCTCAAAGATCGATGCCACAGGCAAAGATCAATAACACGAATTTTCGATGTGGATATTTTACTGTAACCACAATGCATTGTGAACTATTATTCCTCTCAATGAGTATTTTTGATCTTTGACCATAACTTATTCAATACAAAGCAAGTAACATTACATACACTAAATATTTTTTATAATAACATGTGTGTGAGAAGCACAAATAGATCACTATGGTGTGAAATGGGCTTTCTCTAACTGAGGGCAAGTATTTTATAACATCATACTACAATGATGAATGAAGAAGTTTAGTACTGACAAGGTAACCTCAATATTTTTAATAATCATTCCAGTATCCAATATCACAATGCCCATAGTTTGTCTGTGCTTTGTTTTCTTTCACAAACTGAAAGATAATAAACCAGATACAGACTGTTAAGATATTGTACCTACTTAATGTTATTAACATTCACAGTCTAGATATTTTATTAAGTACTATAACTAATATTAATTTTTATTCAATATCAGTATTTATAAATAAACTTACAGGTGCTGGACATTCAGCATGTTCTCTAGTTATAAGCCAGTCTTCATGAAGTTTGTGCAGCTCTTCTATGTATGATAGTGGAACACATTGTTCCTCAGACCTTGCTCTCTTTTTAATTCTCTCATAAACTATTGATGGTGTGGTTTTCAAGTACACTGTAAAATATAATTTATAAGCTTAAAGTATTTTTAATGCACATATTTAAATAGCACACAACATTCTGAAATGTCAATTCAGTACCAGGAGATGGCAGAGGGGGCAGACCCATCACCAAGACTCAGGTCTTGGTGAAGGGTTCTAGTAAGGTTTTGAATGATCCTGGGCTTTCCTTTGGGCCCGAGGCCACAGTGGAAAGCTTCGGAGAAGCTTATTTTCCAACAGTGGAGATGTCTATCTGATATTTTGATAATTAAAATTTAACATAGATTTGGTACTTGATGAAAATTAATTATCTTATCTTGCTGGATAACCTAACTAGATTGCAAATGAGTAATACATATTTTCGAAAAAAGAAATGTTATGTTAGATTAAAATTAAGAAAAATACAACAGTAAGGAAAAACATCCAAAAAATATAAGAAAAAAATTATGGTTAAAACTATACTCTAATACTAACCAATGAGATCCACATCAAGTTGTATCCTATTTGTGATGAACTGGAACCATTCATCAAGCACTGCAAACTGTGCAGGGTGTATTGTGCCAGTCCTGTGCATGTGTTCTACAAAACAGTGCCTCGCACTATACAAAGAACGCTCCATTAGCTTGACTGGTGTAGGTGTGGGACGCTGATGCATATCTAACATTGTCAGGGCTACATATGACTGAAAAGTCATTGCCCACTTTGCTGGGTCCTTGTACATTAAATCCTGCAAAAACAAAATAGAGTAACTTGTAATAAACATTGAAATAGTCCAATAATTAAATTATCTTAATAAATCTATAAGTAATAAAAATAAGTGTAGATAAGAGCAGGTTTGTAAGAATCATAATATATAGAATTATTCATAGTATGCGCCTAATCCCCATGGGAATCAAAAAGTTTATTTCTGTATGACCTATTTCAAAGGGTAGCTAGCTATCAGCTTGGCCTTTAGTACATGAGATATCGAGATCATAGAACAAAGCATTAAGAACAGCTAACGATAAGTAAGTATGGATATTTAGCTTAAATTTGTAATGGAAGTATCCAAATATGGAATATTAGTACTTACCTATTATTCTTACATAAAAATGATGTTGCAATAGACACAGATATTGAGAAATTATAGAATATTAATGAAACCTTACCAATAAATTCCATCCTTTTAGGTTTCTCCATTCTTCCACAGGTTCCGTTAAAAGAGTGATGTCTTCAAACTGTCGAAAATGTTCTAGAAATGTTGTCTTACCACTCCCAATATTACCCTCAACGAGTACAGTAAAGGGTTTAATGTTATTAGTAGTCATTTTTCTATTTATGGTCAAAACTGAAAATTATATTAATAAAATAAGTCAATAGTTCATTGACAGAGAAGCAATGCAAGCGCACGCTGGCTCATAAAGATCATTGAACTGTTTTCCCGCCGAAAATGTCCCAAAATAGTAAACAAGATATGACATGACGCGCGAAAATAACCTGCCAAACTACATTTTAGTAAATACATTTACCTTTAAGGCCTAAGATTCTGTGAAAACAAAATCTATACATTTTCAACAAACATTTAAAACAAATTTATTTTTCAATACTTAAAAATTAAATGTTATTTTGTATTTCTTTCAAAGAAATTAGAGTTAGAGTGTTAGTTTTTTTCAATCTTTGACAACATAACCTCACTTCCTTTTTCTTAAAAAAAAGTTGTGGCTGAGACTACAGATTCCATATAAATATTTCTGAATTCTTTTCCGTAAAATCCATAACGATCTAAAATTGAATACAAAATATTTAATTTACTAGCTAACAAAATGAAAATCTAACTATTAAATATAAATATGGAACTTAACATTTTGTTGAGAACAGCAAAGAAAAGAACTACCTATACACTGAGACTGAAATTCGTTGGA
Source organism: Schrankia costaestrigalis (assembly GCA_905475405.1). NCBI lineage: Eukaryota > Metazoa > Arthropoda > Insecta > Lepidoptera > Erebidae > Schrankia > Schrankia costaestrigalis. The sequence continues at coordinate 3,191,424 of FR997827.1, forward strand.
AAGTTTCGATGTTGAAAGATTTATGAAATATAGTACGGTCCTATATTACCACATAAATCACATTTAGAAATTTAGACGAGGCGGCTACATCAGCGACATGTAATATCTTTTACAATTATTTTAAAACTCTCATAATAGGACTTTCTAATTCCTTAGTTAGGACAATACGAGCCAGAGAACGGCAAAGGGACTGGCCTTTTACTGAGGCTGGTCTAATTGTAAATTCAGTTGTACCGTTGCAAACTCAAGGTATTTGAACTGGTTTGTGTGTTCAACCAGATCTTCATCATTGTGCATATGCACTATTATTTGCACTTATTATATATAATTTTTGAATTTATTTGACACCACGTTTATACGTGTTCTAAATTCAAACATTATTTGCACATTACGGCGGAACCAAAACCTTAACAAGATGGAAGCACTGACTGTGGTTGGTAGTTACAGATTTGAACTGCTTTGTTCGCGCTCTTATTGATTTCCCACTGTACACTTTAGTCTGTGACTTGTGGTTTTGGATAAAAAAGTAGACAGTGGGGTCAGTTCGAAGAGCTCTTCAGAAGTCTTATCTTACACGTACAATTTAAGGCTGACAATGCAGTAATGTCCTTAAACATCTGTTCAGACTCCACAGCTTTGAGCACCTTTTGATACGGACACCAAAAGCTCGCCGCTGCAACTGATTGAGAGGGACTAGTGTCACTAGTGGGTATTGAGTGGTGCCATCTCAAAGTTCTATAACTGCTTGGATCCAAAGAAAATGCCTTAAAAATGTACAACCATTTGGAGCTAAGTTATAGTTTTATGGAGAGGATCTTTCATTTCCCGATCTCTTATAATATATTATGTTTAAAGAGGTGAAACAACCTCTTTAAACATATACAGGGTGTCCCAATACTCGACGTTAACCCGAAACCATATAATATGTATATACAGGTATATACATATATGTAATAATATATAACCTCCTATAAGCTCCGGCCAATGAGCCGCCAACTTTTAATCTGTCTCGTTTCTGACCAAATAAGGGACTAGGCACCTGGAAGAGGTCTGAAAAGAGAAATGAGAGAATAACCACGTTGTTATTGCCCTTAAAGAGCGAACCTTGCTGGTTAGTAGCAAGTGTTGTAGTAATTTCTCATGTATTTCAAGAAACATTTATAAAAGTATTTCAGGCTTAAGACTTTTTCATTTACCTTTTTCAACTAAACATTCGGATGTAAATTGTAAACTATTTTATTTTCTAATTTGGTGTGTGTTTTACATATTTATTCAAAATGAGACTCAGTTGTATTCTATTTTATATACGAATTTAATAAATTAAAAAGCCATCTTTAAATGTAAACAGCCTGAGTATAGTGCGTGCTTTACATTCTTTTACTCATTACAATATATTCCAACAATATTAAGTTATGTTCTTCTGAAAATCTTCTCAGCATATCTTTGAATGGGAGGAGACCCGAGACGCGGGAAAAATAAAACGTCCAATGATTCGAGTCCACGAAATCCATTGACAAGTTCGTGTCTTTTGTCGGTTGCCAAAAACGATTGACGTGTTTATCCGACAAGTTTCCATCCCCATCCACATTCAATTCAATTATTTATTTCATTCACTTGGTACAGGTTGTCATTATTTAACCGGTGTTTTTATACCTTTTTAATTAAATAGCGATAATTTATACATAATGTTACATACACACTTAATAGGTATGTTTTAAAAATATAACTTATGCATGAAATTCATTTGATATGTTTAATTTTGAGTGCCGGCAATCAATTTTGTTTTAATTTTAGGAATTTTATTATGCGTGGCGGGTGCCTTCGCTCTCTATGATTCGTCGTCAGATGTGGTAGAGCTGACTCCAAGTAATTTTGATAGATTAGTTACAAAATCTGAAGAAATCTGGCTTGTTGAGTTTTACGCGCCGTGGTGCGGTCATTGTAAAAATCTTGTTCCTGAATACCAGAAGGCAGCTAAGGCACTTAAGGTAATCATATAATTTAAAGTCTAAATTTTATTCTAAGTCCATTCAAATAAAAATAAAATTACCACTATGTTTTATTGTTTTAGGGTATAGCTAAAGTAGGAGCAGTAGATGCAGACCAGCATAAAAGCTTTGCCCACACTTACGGGGTCACTGGGTTCCCAACTATCAAAGTATTTAAAAATGGAAAGCCGACTGCATTCAGTGGTGCACGCACTGCTGATAAATTTGTTGATGCTGCCTTGAATGCTGCTAAGGAGAAGGCTTACGATACTCTTGGAAAAAAATCAAGTGGATCTTCATCAGACCAGGTAACGAATAAAAGAAAATATAAGAAAGTACTTCGTCAACCTATGTATGCTACTGATATACCTATCCAAGAGAATGAAATCTATTGGTAATAATAATAACTCTTCTTCCCGACTTACCTGGTTACTGAACAAACTGTACATGAAATAACTTTTAGTTTTTTATTTGTATATTGAACTTTGACTGTCTTATTAGTATCTGGTTGTGATTATTTTTTGCCATATTATTCTTATTTGTGTATATTACTAACAAGAATTTCTGTTATTTGTTTTATAATTTGAAATTTATTATAAATATAAATTCATTGCATTACTTTTTTGTTTGCTCTTAATGTAATGCTATGCTGTAGAACAAATACATAACAATTATAGTTATTGCAGTGGAATATTAGGGTCAACTAAATAATTTACATCATTTTTCTGAAATATTTAATGTTCTATTACAGCTTTTCTTCACACATTGTAGGAACTTATTAATTTTGATGGTTGGATGCATATATTCAGTTGGATTTGATTGATTAACTTAATGTAATTATTTCAACTTCTCTTCTTGCTTTTAAATTTTAACATTAAACTTTAAATACAAAAGATTGAATATAATCTTTTTAGCAGCATCACAAGAACAAAACATATGGTCACATTATACCTTGGAAAACAACCACACGAACTACAAGCTTTATTACAAACACTATTCATACATTAAAGAGTAAAAGAAATCAAAATAATCCAAAATCAAGCAAAAATATAGACAGCTTAGCGAAATTCAAAGAATTACAGTTGCAACTATTCCGCAGAAGAATAAAAGAAATTGAATCTAAGAAACTTATAAACCTAGATTCTCTTAAGAAAAAGAAACTAGTTAACAAAAAGAACAAAAAAAGTAATTTTTTGATTATTTAAATGAGATTCAATAAGATAAACTTATAAATATAAAAAAACAGTTCATTAATTTGTACTTTAATATTATTTAATATTGTGTAATATTTATTTTACACTTGATAGAATATTCTGTTTCTTATATATTTTTGGCTTATGTAGTAAACTAAAGTACATAAAAAGATTTTAATTTAGAAAAGACATTAATTTAAATGAATAATATTTTTGATTACTAATATTAATTACCACTTCTATAGAAATTAATGGAATTCAATGAACTTATTACGGGATATGAAAAATAATGGACAAAATTTAAACTAAGTACAGTTACTGTATAGTTAATAGGTATTTTAATTTAATTAAGAAATAAGCATGAAGAATAATAGTATGATGTTAATGAATTATTCTGAGAACCATGACAATTGATAGTTTATTAGAATTCATCAATATCCATTACAGTGATTATTAATATTAGTTTTTTTTATATATTTTATTTAATTTGGTTAAATTTTCTTAAATTTATTTCTATGTACACAGTGCTACTCTCAAATAATGTTTTATAGGTTACAGAATATTCTTTGTAGTGCTAACATTATAACTAAATTAAAAGCTTTTAATTATTCTTTGTTTCCAAAGACATTAACTTCAGTTTGCTTTTAAATTAAATTGCTTAAATGAAACACTTCTTAATTTATGTCTCAGAAAACTAAAGTCTTATCAGAGCGAAGGGATATTCTGTTAAAAGGCCATAGGTTCTACATAAGCTCTTAACAAGTTGGTGTTAAAATTAATGTCTTGTCAATATAAGACACTACTATTTTCAAAAATCAACCTTCAATGGATTGCAGACATGACTACATTCCTCATTATTGGGTTTGTCAAAAGTCACAAAGAGTTATAACCTTGGAGCTAGGCTGAAAGTTGACGAATATACTCTGAGCTAAGGTGTCTGCACATGAGATTGCATGTCTATAGTGCCCGAGAGTGTGTCTAGTGGCAGTGAGCAGGACTTTTAATTGGAATGAATCAGAATGGAAAAATAATAAAACTAAAGAAAATAATCATAAATAGTTTAATACTCCATTTATATTTATATTGCATATCTTACTTTGACTTACTAAAAGCTTATTGTTCAATCTGAACTTATATAATCACTGTTTTTTTTCAAGATAAAGTTAAGTGTCACAGCCCACGTATATCTTCCGGACGATATCGCTCATCATACTCTAGAAACTCCCACGCATCCTCTCACTAGAAAGAGCATATTGGGCCACGTCAGTTTTGCTGACCCTCTTTTTTTAGAACTAGCTAACCCACGCAAATTGCAATGAGTCATAGAAACCATTTTGGCTTTTAGCCTGCGAAGTATAATCTTTACTTATTTGTACTACTCTCAAAAAAAATATTCAGCTTTTAATTATTAGAAGCTGAATTCTTTGTTATCCTTATCCAGATTTAAGTTAGGTACTTATTTAAAAACTAGCTGACCCGTGCCCACTTCGTTGAGCAGCCAAAAAAAACGCGTCCTTTTTTTAAACATATTTCATTACTGCTCCTCTCTTATTAGTCATAGCGTGATACTATATAGCCTATGGCACTCCCCGACAAATGGCCTATTTAACACAAAAAGAATTTTCAAAATTGGTTCTGTAGTTCCAGAGATTAACCCCTATAACGTCACAAACTTACATACACACAAACGTTACCTTTTTATAATATTAGTATAGAGTATTATCCATTCATTCTATCCGTGTGGTGACGGAGTAAGAATACAATATGTCACCACCCCATCTCATCACATGGGTGTCGTAAAAACCGACTAAGGGAATAACCGTAACTACTATATTTACGAAATAAAAAGAAGGAAAACTTGAAATTAAACCCTAAACCAATCCGTCTGTATTAGTAGGCCAAGTAACCCTCCGTCACGGGAGGAGGCCCGTCCAAGCAGTGGGACATTAATGGGCTGTTATGATAATGATTATCCATGTAACGATGGATTAAGAATAGGTACATGGTATTAATCAATAAACCAATTAGCCTATCGCAGTCCACTGCTGGACAAAATGCCTCTTCCAACAAACGCCACAGAACAGGGTCCTCCGCCCTCCGAATTTAGTCCGACCAAGCGATCTTTTTGAGGTAGAATTAATTTATAGTACAGGTATTTAAAATTAAAATAAAAATCTTACTACAACCAAAAATTAAATGTTGATACTAAGAAAATTCATCTATACCTACTAACATCGCGTTAGACAGATATTTTACGTTATTCGCGCATTATTTTAAAACTGAGATATCTTTCAAACTAATAATCGGATCTCATCGCTGTAAAGGACAATATTGTTTAAAATTAAATAAGTATAATGATTAACGTATATACTTTGATAAGGGTTAATGCCATATACACAAAATACCTTTACAAACAATGCATTTCTTTAAATCAAATTTAATTATTATAAAAAAGGTCGTAGTGAGTCAACCTTAGAAGATAGATATATGCTATCGTTGACTTAATTGTAAAACTTTTTTAAAGGTACAATTCTCTAATACATCATTTCAGTATATCTCCATACGTTTAAGCAGCAGAAGCAAAATAAACGTTTTTAAGCGTCCCTTTTATAAACATATTTCATTACTGCTCCACTCCTATTAGTCATAGCGTGATGCTACATAGCCTATGACACTCCCCGATAAATGGACTATTCAACACAGAAAGAATTTTTGAAATCGGTTCAGTAGATCCAGAGATTACCCCCTACAACGTCACAAACACACAAACACACAAACTTTACCTCTTTATAATATTAGTATAGATAATTACAAAATTTGTCATTTATAAAATCAATCAACCAATCAACTAGCCTATTGCAGTCCACTGCTGGACATATACGGTCCTGCGCCTTCCGCATCCAGTCAAACCCAGTCATATAAAAATTGTTAACCCAATACCCTTTGTATTTTTATCGTGTCTTACTCTAGCCAACTTGATGTCCAAAGTTCAGGCCTCGTGTCTGTTAACATCTGACGTGGCTTTACCCCTGTTGTCACTACGATAACAACTGGAGTCGACGTTTCACTTGCCCAACGGACTAAAGCCCGATTTACACATCAACAAGTACAGTAGCGAGTTAAGTAGTAAGTTGTTGATTAAGTTGATTTGAATTGATCTCCATCCTATTATTTGGCGAGACGCGAGAGAGGGGGCTACTTCTTACTTAACTCGCCAAAAAATAGGATGGAGATCAATTCAAATCAACTTAATCAACAACTTACTACTTAACTCGCTACTGTACTTGTTGATGTGTAAATCGGGCTTAAGACGTTCAGAATAACACTGGCCACCCATCTTTAGAATTACCTTATCCTCGTAATTAATCAGTGATAGAGGCTGGCTCCAAATGCCTTCATTTATTTAATTGTTGCTCCACTCCTGTTTGTCGACGTGATGTTATATAGCCTTTTTTGATGAATTGTCTCTTTCACACAAAAGATAAGTTACATTCAGTCCATAGTGTCTAAGTTTGGTTTTCAACTGAACAATGAATAAAGCCTTTTCATCATCATCATATCAGCCAATGCTAATTCTCTCCTGGACAAAGGCCTTCCTTAAATATTTCTGCGTTGAAGTGTCCTGTGCCTCACTCTTAGTATAGGTTTATTGTCATATATTTTTAGCTTAGACATATTACTAAATAAAAAATAATTTTATTAAAAACTTCGCTTTTAATACATCATATTATGTATAATATACTCTTTGATTTTATAATTAGTGTATAAATTGAATCCTTTACGCTGTGTATGTCTAATACGCAGTTCACCTACCTCGCGTTATGACTAGTCAAAAGAATAAGTAGGCATAACGCTAGTTAGACTTGCTTCGATATAGACCAACAGCTGTAAAGGCCAAATAATAACCAGACCAACTGAGATTTAGTCTTCTAAACACTTGGATTTGGTTAACCGGCTATTAGCTTGCACTAAGATTAAGTATTGATATTTGACCATGCTACTAGTATTCTGGGCACGTTTTCACGCAAAATTCGTGCGGAGTACAAACTGGATATGAGGATGTCACCACAGAATTTTGACGAATTGCTGTCAATTATATCGAGCTCTATTCAACGACATGATACATTCATGAGAGATGCTTTACCAGCCAAAATTAAACTGGAAATAACGCTAACATTTTTGGCTTCAGGAATGAACTATCGGTTCCTGAGTCACTTTTATCGTGTCTCGTTTTCGCTATATAATTGCACCAATTTTAAGGTTTCGTCTTCGCTAAGCCGCTTCATTTTGAAAAAAAAAACGTGGTTACTCTACAACGCAGCGGCAGTGACAACCACGCAATGACTTGTCTGTTTACACGGGGTTTATTTGGCTGTCACGGGGGTGTGCACTGACTTCAAAATATTCGTGTGCGAATATTCAAGTCAGCGCTGACTTCAAGCCACTGTACTGACTTCAAATCAGTTTACACGGGCTTTTTTTCGAGTCAGCACTGACTTGCCTCGAATTTGAAGTCAGTTACTGACCCTGTGTAAATCAGCTTTTATGCCTACTTATTCTTTTGACTATTCATAACGCGAGGTAGGTGAACTGCGTATTAGGCCTACATAGCGTAAAGGTTAGGCATAACGCGATAAAGACCATGTAAGATTAAGGCATAAAGCGAAGTAGTCCTCATCCGAAGTAAGCAAATGGCGACCTAGTCAAACATATACTTAGGCTAAAAGCTATTGAAAATGACATTTAGTCATAACGCGAGGTAGGTGAACTGCGTATTAGACATACATAGCGTAAAGGAATTGAATTTCCACTCCCTCACTCGAGTTTACAGCGACACAATTGATTGATAAACTTGCGATCGTGTTGTGCTTTCGAATCATGTTGACTGGTACCGTCAGTAGACGGATGACGTCATCAGATATCTCAAACACAGCCTCAAATATGTTTCACTGTGTTCACCTAATATGAGACTAATGTAATAATTGAATTGAGGCCCTCTACTTCCTTTACAAGAGTCCAATGTTTACCTACTCTTTTAGTAAAATAAAAAGAAGATTTACTTGTTTCTGTTTTTCTGAAATGTTCTTTATTATGTAGGTCAACACAGTACTATTTACTACAAAGTAAAACAAAAGATAATTTGTATTGCGAAAATAGAACTTAACTAAGGTGGCGATTGTCCAATTACCGCTTTTGTTCAAATATACATGATTACTGCTTTTGTGCTGAAATATATGAGTAAGCACTCGTATACTTTGGCTAATAAACTTAGTTACGCCTTAATTATCAGTAAATTATGTTTAAGAGATACAATACAAATATTATTTTCTAATATCAAAAATTAAGCTGAAAGAGTTGGTATATATGTAGTAATGGATTACATTATAATTACAAGAAATATAAGGAGAAATCCTATCATTCCATTATCAGGTTTTCATCAAGACAATCAATGTCATGGCATAATAATCTACAATATCAATGTGATATAGAGGATTGAAAAAAAAACAAGTGCTAAAAGCTTGCCGCCTTTAGCGAATATATACTTTTTATTGTTCTTAATTTAAACTTTTTGTTTTATTCTTTCTAGGGCGATGTTGTTACTCTTACGGACAGTAACTTCAAGAAGTTGGTACTCGACAGCGAAGATCTATGGCTGGTTGAGTTCTATGCACCATGGTGTGGACACTGCAAAAATCTGGAACCCCATTGGGCTAAGGCTGCTACTGAACTTAAAGGAAAGGTATGTATTTTATACTACTTACAGGTATTTTATTGTTATGTTGTCAAATGCTGAGTGATAAATACTGCAAAGAAGGATTAGTACACATTATGACTGGCGTGTTTTCATAACGAGTCTGTGCTGTCATTTATCGTCGACAAAATAACAAAACTGCGTAGATGGTCTTACGAAAAAATTGTCAGCATCTGGAAGCACATTCAATTTAAGTTACTTATTATAAGGCTACGGTAATAATGATTGTATCGATCTAAAGCTGGAAGGTTGATACCAGGTGGTAGGTCTACGGCAAGATGAGGTCTAGGTCGGAACAACCGCGGTGGCGCAGCTAAATATTTAGTTATTTAATGTTTATTTAAACATAGTCCACACATTAAATCAGCTACACATCTTAGTTACATCTAGATCGACTAGTATTGTTGGAATACCTTACTCTTCGATGTATTGAAATCTTCTCGGAACTTCATCAATAGGAACATTTGATAATAATGACATGACTCTAGAGTACGTCAGTGTTGAGATGTTGATATTTACCTTTCTCGTAAAAAGATGAAGTCAGTTAAACCATGGAAATTTCTGCAAAGAAATATTACCTTTTGTCAGTTTTCATTTACTTAGATGGTTTTTGTAACGGCAAAGTAATTATGATACGTAAAGCTTATATTTGCGCTATGTTGTAGAGACCTGTTATAATTGAGACCACATAGATTACTTAAAATATGCTAAAAACCGTCAGTTTTTTTTTTCAATTTAATATTAGTAAAGGATTCGATGATAACCAGACACTTGTGATAATTTTGAATAGTAAGGTGAATAGAAAAGGTTTTTATTAAACCCATCTATGGTGTTTTATAGCATAGAGGCGGTTAAATATACTTAGCATTGATTTTTTAATTGCTGCTACTGATAAGGACGCCGTAATAATGTCATTTACCTACTTGCTTAAACTAAAGCAAATTTCACCTTATGTCCCATAGTTTTAATGATTAAAATCAGGTACAAAAATAAATTAAGTATATTACTTACTTCAAAAGTTATGTTTCTTAATAATAAAAAAAAAACAAAATGGCTACAAAATAGGCGGCGATACTGACAAATTTCACCAGTTATTCTTTTTATTTATCATCATCATACCTTTTTTATCTTTACGTCTTAACAAGGCGTTGTATAATTCCATGATAATCACAGGATTAAATATTACGAGTCCATCGTATATGTAATGGTTTAATAAAATAATAATAATGTCTAATCAATAACAATTTGACGGTATTCAGTAGTATTTTTTTATGATATCACACTCAATCATTCAATGGAATAGTCTTACCCCCTGTTGCTGAATGACTGATCAAGTAAAAATCAACTAATCAAGTGTCAAAACTGTCATTCTAGTTCCTGAAAATGATAGTTTTGACACTATCTATATATATGATTTTTACTTGATCGGAAACCGGGGGTTAATCTCACTATTCTCATCATACTTAATGATAATTTTCTAGTACGAAAGTAAATTGTATTAGTCTCTACGAGTTGTAAATGAGGCTAGTTTGCCAACAACATTTGCTATTTAAGACTCACAGTTATATGAAAACAGAGTTACACAGAGATTACAGGCTTAAATAATATTATATTAGACATTCATTTAAAAATTAACTCCACCTTTGAATAATTAATAATTGGTCACGATCTTAAATAGCTACTGTGTTTATAATGCATGTACAATCAATATTTTAATTACCTTAGGTTTTTTTTTAATGCAAAGGAACTGTTTTTTTTCATTACATATATTGCATACTATTTCCCTTTTAAAACAAATGTCTTACCTTGCAGGTAAAACTAGGAGCTCTAGATGCCACAGTACACCAAGGAATGGCCTCGCATTACCAAGTGCAAGGATACCCTACCATCAAGATGTTCCCGTCTGGCAAGAAGAACAGTGATTCAGCCGAAGACTACAACGGTGGCAGAACCTCCAGCGATATTGTGTCCTGGGCTCTTGATAAGCTAGCTGAGAATGTACCACCACCAGAAATTATACAGGTTAGTAAATTTTATTGTAGCTTATATTAGTAAGATAAGCAATTTAAGCAATGCATTTCCGGACAGTTACGACTTGGGGAACTTCAAGAAACGAGCGTACTCCCTTTTAAAAGGTCGACAACGCATCTGTGATTCCTCGGGTGTTGCGGGTGTCCATGGGCGGCGGTGATCACTTACCATCAGGTGACCTGCTGGCTCGTTTGCTTCCTATCACATAAAAAAAAGCAAATAAAACTTTCAATTATTTGATAAGTAACTAAAATATTATATACAGTCGAGGTTGCAACAATTGCATGCATAATAATACGGGAAAATTACTATTAAGCTTTAAAATAGCGTTTTCACCAGAGGACTAAATACTTTTTAGAACTCAAAGCCAACACACCTCTTTGCTATTGAAACTTTTTCTGGGTGATTGACAAAATATTGAGAAAGAGTATTTCCACGACCTGTATGTCGTAAACGAGACGTTGCGGGACTATACATCATAAGTAAATTTACCCGACTTTTTTGACTGACTATAGAAAGAAAGAAAGAAAGAAAGAAAAAACGTTTATTGGCCATAACAATTACACAAAAAATAAAATACAAAACAAAGACAAATACCGGACAGTTGAAGAACTACCCCCTTACTCATAAACGTCTCTTAAATTTTATCACTGTTTAACGAGATTTTTATTAGAAAAATCAACCTTCTACCAACCAAAAACGTAGGAATTGAAGCTAATCAATTGACTAAGTGGACCGACGACCTCATAAAGGTCTCTGGGTCGGACTGGATGCGAAAGGCGCAGGACCGAGTTCTGTGGCGTGTATTGGGAGAGGTCTATGTTCAGCAATGGACTGCAATAGGCTAGTTGATTGATTGATTGAATTGACTAAAATTTAAAAGATGTTTATGAGTAAGGGGGCTAATGTTTCGATTAATAAAAGCGGCTTAACTATAACACGGCGTTACTGTTACCATAAAAGATTACATTTTGGTCATTAGACATGCTTTTCGGATAGTTTCACACGCGAATAGTATCTTACTAAATGATTATCTTTAGATGTGTATCTATATAGTATTGTGGTAGGTACGTAATGATATTGTGATGTTAGTTATTTGTATATCTATAAGATTATCATAATCCGTCCGTTTTAAATAACCGTAAATTTAAAGGATTTTTTAAATTTTTAATTATACTTAGAGTTTCTGATAATTGATTTTCAAAAAGAAAGACAACAATTTCTTCTTAAAATACTATAGAATGAAGGATTAGGAGGAAGCTGGGCTTTATTAACATAACTGAGAAAATAATACTTGTAGTAGAAAATATCTGCAATCTATCAATCAACTAGCCTGTCCAGCACAACACGCGCCACAGAACTCGAATCTGGAGTAATAACTTGTTAATCCACATACTTACCTAAAAGTTTAATATTGAGTAAAGACTTTGCAAATTATTCGTATTTCATAAAAAAATGACAAAAAAATATCACTATAAATTTCTTAAAATAATTAATTAAACGACGAAATAAAGACACAACCACTACAACTGTTTTCTTTGAAATGTGTTGATAAAAGTTTGTGCATATTTATTATTTAACACAATTTCAGAGTTATTATCAAGTGTGGAAGTCATACGATCTAATTTAGATAACAGCTTTATCGATATAACTATGTAATAATAAAAATCTTTATCGCGAAATAGGAAAAGACAGCCTATGTATGTATGTGTATTTTTATGCGATATGCTAATTAATATTATTAATTCGGTATGTTTCTTTAGACTAGTATAGAAAACGTAGCAAGTTTAATAGTTACTTTGTTTAATTTTAATTAGAACAGCAATATTTAATATGTCTAATATTTCTCCCAATCCAACGACGCCATCATAGCAAAGCGTATTCTATGGGTCTACTTCGCAAACACATAAGTATATTGTGTACATAAACACAAGAAATCAGAAGTCAGATGATGCACTAACCACTACGACATAATCTGATAGACATATCTTTGTGATCTATTTTATACTAACTGACCCGTGCCCGTGAAAAAAACGCGTCCCTTTTGTAAAGATATTTCATTACTGCTCCACTCCTATTAGTCATAGCGTGATACTATATAGCCTATGACACTCCCCGATAAATGGACTATTCAATACATAGATAATTTTTAAAATTGGTTCATTAGATCAAGAGATTACCCCCTACAACTTCACAAACACACAAACTTTACCTCTAAGATAATGGTATTGATTTCTCATGCATGCTCCATTTGTTATACTTATAATGTAACTTGTAAGTAGTTACCTTTTAAGTCGTCTCCGTCTCGTCTTCAGACCAATGGTATTTGTCATCCACAAAGCTTTCTATATTCTGCCATCAGAGCAAAGAAGGATCATATACGCTACATCGATCCACTAAATTATCCTCTTACTTATATTTATCTTAAGCTGCACTTAAGTTCTTCCTTCTTTCTTTAAACTTTTAAATATCTTCAATAGGTATAAAGTAAGAGACAGAAAACTTAATATTTTTAAGTTAAAAAATAAACAAATGACAGTAGGTTATGACTAATATATTGAACCGTTACTAAAACAACTGCTTAGAACGAAATAAGCATAACACTAGAAAATAGGAAATGCAAAGTATAAAACAATCATTATACCAATTGTTGCAATATGTCGTAAAATTTATTATTTTTATCAAGACTTATTTGATATAATGTTGTGTACCAAACTTATTCGATTTACATTGCAATACTTACGCCTCAAGATTATAGCCCGTCAGAATTATAGCTTGTTATACGGCAAAAATGCTTTCGATTGTGATTGTTTATTTAATGTAAATAAATAGAAGGAATCAATAGGACCTTCTGTAAAGTAAAGCCTGATTCTGTTATACGCACATTATCATCTGAGTATATAAAAGAATAGAAGACCAGTAAGTGCAAGGGAGATAGATATACATATGGCTCTAAGGGCTATATTACACCGGGACACCACGGAAGCGCAACCAGTCGCCGCTACCAACAAAATGTATACAGCTCTATAGAGCGTTACTTACATGGTGTCCATTTGGTTGCGCAACCAATGTTTACATTTTGTTGGTAGCGGCGACTGGTTGCGCCGCTATGTCATGGTGTCCCGGTGAAATGCTCTAAGACTCAGATAATACGCAATATCTATAGTATTATAATCAAGATTGCCCTAGAGAACTATAAAGTGACCCTTAAGTTATAAAAAGCTTGTTTCACCTACAGGTAGTAGACTTAGCAACCATGCAAGCGTGTGCAGAGAAGCCTCTGTGCGTAGTGTCGGTACTGCCGCACATACTGGACTGTGATGCGCGCTGTCGTGGAGACTACATCGCGGTGTTGGCGCGACTAGGAGATAAATACAAGAACAAGATGTGGGGGTATGTATAGCTACTTTTTATATCTTACACTTTCACAAAACGCCGTCAAGTCCCAAATTAAGCAGATAACTTATTTAAATACTTTTATTTATGCACACAAGACTTTGTCCTACTTTAGGTATTATGTGCTTTCCTTCCATGAGTTTTAAAAGTGCTACCTAGTGAAGGTTTTACTGTGAAAGAAAACCTAGGTCACTGGCTAGACGGTTTACCAAAACAATGAATTTAAAATTGACAAATTATTGTTTCCTTCCATTCTCTTATGTCAGCCGTATTATGATCGCTGTCCCCTTACTTTCATATCTTTTCTTTCGTATCCATCTTTTCTACGACCTTCCTCTTCCTCTCCATCCGTTGAAATGAATTAATAAGGAATCAAAATTATTCCTAATTTATACTGTTACGTATTTCAGATGGGTATGGGCAGAGGCAGGTGCTCAAACATCACTTGAAGAGTCTTTAGAGCTCGGCGGCTTCGGTTACCCCGCCATGGCTGTTGTGAACGCCAAGAAACTCAAGTTCTCAACACTTAGAGGATCATTCTCAGAGACTGGCATCAATGAATTCCTCAGGTAAGGTGTAGCAGTAGTATCCTTACATTTAGGTTGTGGAGTGATTAGTAGTAGAATCACTAACACAATAAGGAAACGGGATGTGAAGTAAAACGTGTCCGTTGCCAAAGATGTTGTTTATTGTGTTCACATTAAATACATTATTTTAGCGTTTATAAAGTACACAAATACCTAAGATGTGCAATAATACGTAAGAGTTAATATTTTATTAAGTTTATTAAACAGTAATAGTAAATAGTGTCGAGTAAGCTCATACACGACTTTAGATTCACGTAGATTTGTCGGTCTTCCCGCGGTCCATGTTGCTAATGATTTCGTTGACGTCGCCCAATGTTGTAGTGCCCTGGGAAACGACCGTGTTGATACCGTTGTGATTGTTAGCCCAATATCTGCCATATTTTGGGATTTCGTGGTTGTAGTCCAGTCCTTGTTAATAACCAAATGCTGACTGATAATACACAAACGATAATGAACCCGTACATGAAGTACTGATGTCGCTAAAATCCAGTTGAACAAATTACTGTAACAACCAAAATAATCTTATGTTTCAACGTTTTTATTTGCTCATCATGAGATCGTAGAGAAGCGGACATGTCTGTATTAATATTGTATTAAAATATCTTCTCCCTGAATTTGTGTTAATTGATATTTGTTTGGTTGGTTATGTGATAATTGTTCCTTTTTATGATTGACAGCTAAATACTTCGTTGACGGAATAATTCTTTTAATTAATTTGTATTGCTTCATGTTGATAGGTAATACTCGATATAACTCGTAGAGTTCAGTAGTTACTAAAGTAGAAACTATGTTAATCGTACGTGATATTTCGATATCTTGTACATTACTTCTTAAATTTCGATATCTTGACGACCTCTGTGGCGCGGCGGTAGCGCAAGCGGCTGCCGTGCACGAGGTTGTGGGTTCGATCCCCACGCAGGACAATAATTTGTGAGATCCACAAATTATTGTCCTGAGTCTGGGTGTTCTTTGTGTCCGTTAATTGATGTTTGTAAAAAGTCCCCGCGACACAGGGCGTGATCCCTAGTGCGGGAGTTGTCTTTTAAAATAAACAAAAAAAAAATAAACAAATAAACAATTACTTGAGTGCAACTATGACTTTTAGTGCAAGGTAATGTTAGTCAACCACGAACTTGTTTCGTAATCACATTCAATTGGAAGTCAAAGTCTTCGGGTTTCAATAGATGGGTATCAATTGGCCATTTTTTGCATCGGTGACTAGCTCGAGTAAAAATTATTGTGTTTCGTAAGTAGAATCATATTTCCAGTGATTTATGTAACGAGCATTCGCAGTTTCTTTATGTAGATTGTTTTCGACTTGTTTTAATCTTTGCCTAATGGCGATAAACTGCGTGCTTACCACTTCTTTCTGATATGTCAATATGTTATATTTCTCTTCGATAATAATAGTTGTCAGATTTTTGTAAAGAGCCACTAAATGATTTTCATTGAACTGCAACCGGTTAATATTTGGTTGTATTTTTCAGTAAAACGCTCGTGGAGAACTCCAAACAGTGAGTTATCAATGTAGCCCACTCCGTCCACATGGCCGCGTCGTGTCTCGTGTGCGTAGCTCGTGTTCTGTTTGTAGTATAGCTCGTTCAACTCGTGTAGCTGCTGTATTTGACAGTCATATGTATTTGTGCAATGTCGGCTTAGATGGTATTTATTTAAAACTTTTCTAGTAGGTAGTCTAATATTGTAATATACAAGCATCTTCCATTCATTCTGTATAAGTTTCATATTTCACAGTTTTCTCTAAGTGTATTAGTTTTTTAGGATCTCATATTTATAGAAAGAGATGTACTTAGTTTGAGTGATGCATAATAAGGAGGCCGACAGTCCATAAAAAGTATTGGGTATTTCAATTTCTAAGTTGGGAGTGTGAGAAGTTGATTTGTTGAATTCAGCAAGCATGTTATCGCAATATAGCTGATTATTTAGAACTAGCTGATGCCCGCGGTATTACCCGCTTAATTGTTATTTTACACCATAAACTACCTATATTCCAAATTTCATCAAAATCCATTTAGTAGTTTTTGCATGAAAGGGTAACAAACATCCATCCATCCTCACAAACTTGCATTTATAATATTAGTAGGATAGGATAAGCAAAGGTGTGTCACTTTAGTGCCTAACAAATAAGTAATTCTATGACGTCACGCCTATCTGTCAAAATTGACAGTTGTCAAAAGTGACAGAGGTATATTTTCATCTGTCAAAAATTCTGTGACGTCACGACTCATCTGTCAAAAATTCAATGACGTCACGACTCAACTGTCAAAAAATATTTTCCCGCCAAAATTCTGTGACGTCACGACTCATCTGTCAAAATTCTATGACGTCACGGGTCACGTGACCTATGACGTCACAGGTCACGTGACACAGCTTTCCCGCCAAAATTCTATGAAATCAAAATATAATATGATTGCTAATAAAAAGTAGCCTATGTTCTTTCTCAGGGTCTAAAGATTGTCTGTACCAAATTTCATCGAAATCCGTTCAGCCGTTTAGGCGTGAAAGAGTAACAGACAGACAGACAGAGTTACTTTCGCATTTATAATATTAGTATGGATTGTAGCTGCAAGAGGGTAATGTCTTCCATCGTCCATGACTAGTTGTTTAATAGTCCTGTTTGTCACTCCTTATATCGAGACACAGAGAGTTACGGTGCTAAGTTATATTCTTCTTCTTCTCTCGAGTCGTAGATATACAGTACTTTTTTTTTTCCTTAAACATAATCAACCCAGAATTTGGCCACAAGTGACTGCCTTGTCAGTGGCGTTCATAAGATCTTTCTTTGTGCAGCTCTGTGGGCATGCTCTGTGCCATTGTTTGTTGAGCCTCACCGCACTCACAGTGGCTATCCGGAGGTGTTATTATTCCCCACTTCGACAAATTATGCTTGCAGCGTCCTACTTGGGTCTTTAAACGGTTTAGGGACTTCCATACAGACCAACTAAGTAACTATTCTTCTTCTTAAAGTTGAAAGCGGTGTACTTGTATTTGCTTCTCCCATATTATTTATTGACGATGCTGGTCCTTTTCAGCTACTAAGATTCGCCGGTAATATTTTTCAATGTCCGATGTAAATAGAAACTTGTGTTGGCGGATGCGTAAAGGCCTTTAAACACTATACTACGCTACCCTATGATGTGACAAAAAAGAATTAGGTTTACAGGTTGTCCTGCTTAGCAATGAATTTTCCTTAACTTTCAGGCAATTTATTGTATTTGGCTAGTAATTTTTCTAATTATCGGTATTGAGCGATAGCCTGTAGCTTGGTAGCTCCTAGGTATTGTTCGTAATTTTGCTTCATAGACAATTTTACAACGTAGCGACCGTCACCCAAACTGCGCGTTGTTTGGGTGTAGATATTAGATTTTACAGCGGATATCGTCCGACGTCATATGTTTATTATTTGACTCTGTGATCTCTTTAATCTCCCAAAATTGGGAGACTTCATCCAAGTTGTGAGAGACAGCGTAATAGTTGTATTACGCGATAATTTGTTGCCGTTGGAATTAAATTCCATTTTATCGGAGTTGAAATTGTCTATTGGATGTAAAGTAAAACGTGTCCATTGCTAAGGATGTTGTTTATATTCACATTACATATATTAATTAGGCGTTTATTAAAGTATACAAACATGTGAAATATAGCCCTTAGTATGCCCGAGCCCTTAGCTCGCTGATCAATTTTGATCATTGCTTTGTCCAGATTATAAAGCTCTGCATCACTGTGAGCTCTATAATTTTGTCCATTATTTTTCCGTTTTATTTCGATAAGTAGAAAATTGAACTTTATAGGTTTTTTTTAAACAACTCCTTTTTTAAATAACTCCCGCACTAGGGATCATGTCCTGTATCAAGGGGACATTTAAAAACATCAATTTAACGGACACAAAGAACCTCCAGACTCAGAACAATAATTTGTGGATCTCACAAATAATGTGTGCGTAGGAATAGATCCCGCGATCTCGTGCACGGCAGCCGATTGCGCTACCGTTGCGCCACCGAGACAGTTCAAATTTCAATTTCAATTGTAGGTACTTTACTATGTCATTTATTATTACAGAGACTTATCCTTCGGCCGCGGTCAGACCGCGCCAGTGAAGGGCGCTGAGATGCCCAAGGTGGTCACTACCGAGCCATGGGACGGTAAAGACGGGGAATTACCTCAAGAGGAAGACATCGATCTATCTGATATCGATCTAGAGAAGGACGAGTTATAAGTGACTTAAAAAACTATTTATATGTGATGTGAACTTAATATAATATGTAATACAATCTCGCAGTTTTTTACAATTTCCAAAAATGTTTTTAATTTTTGGTGAAATTAAGTTATACCTGTTTCGTTTTCGGCACAATTATGTGAACCGTTTGTGTGGTGTGAAGTTTAGTGTACGACCGATTTCGTTTTGTCGTTTTTTGTAAAGTCAATTAGAACATAGGAATGTTAGTGTAACTTACTCAATAGCCTATTAGTTTTCCAGTATTTTCTAAAACATCACACACTGCCTTTTTTAATATCATAACTAAGGCTTTTTAAAAAAAAAATATGCTGAATTGCATAGCATAGGCATTCCACGGGATGTCCTTGCTTGGAACGAGGCCATCGTGGGTTTGTGTGTGAGTAAGGGACATTTGCAACCATAACAGCTGTAGGTGTAAAAAGACCTCATTACAACTAAGTATAGTTACTTTAGTATTGATCTGTTTTGCTAGCATTCCTTTTGTTCATAAAATTCATGCGTAAATACGTATGAATATGACACTAATCACACAATGGCCACAGCCTTATGATTTAATTAAGAGCATTAGACAATATTAAAGGGAATAGCCTAAAACTATTATACCCATATTGTAGGTAAATATTTCACCTTTAAATAGGATGACATTTTTTGGTCGCTATGTGAGTAACTAAAGACAGCATTTATATACTTTAAGTTGTATACTATAATGAAGTTAGAATTCTTATGTAATATGTATTGAAGTCTCAGCCATTTATAATTATATTTTATAATTAACTATTTTAACAAGATATCACAATGTTTCATTTTCTTTTGTAAATTAAAACTCGCTTGTTTAGAGGTTTAATGTGACTGATATAATAAATTGATTTCCTTGATACTTAATAATTAGATCGATATTTGGTAAATATGTACTCTATGCCAATCTTCCAGTGAATTTGAAAAGGTTTTTACTAAAATGATGTGATGAGTACATTTCGATAATTTTATCAATTAATTGTAAAATCGGTAATAAAATTTTTAAATAAGAATATTTATTTGTTTTATTTTTGTATTGTTCAGTATAATTTTAGCCGATCGTGTCGCCTTCATTATTGGAGGTACTTAGTAAAGGCTTATCTTCAAACATAAGCCTCCTCTAGATGTTTTAATCAAACCCAACCCTTACTTAATTATTCTCGACGTCAATATTCTTGACTTTAGTAGATACTCTAGTGAAGTTAAAGGATTACGAACAGAAGGGGCTGGTAAGCATTTTGCTCAAATATATTAACATTGCCAAAAATGTGAGTTGATTCAAAGCACATTCTACGCGCATTTCTACAGCATTTACTCTTTCGTGCTTTCTTCCACTTTTAAGTTATTAAGTAAATATTCACGGACATCTCTACAGCGCCATCTGTTCCCAAAGTAAGCTAGGCTTAACGTGCTTGTGTTATGGGTAACAGAACAACGGATATTAATACTTATATACTTTTTTTTGTAAATACAGTAGAACCTCAATAAGTAAAAGTCCAAGGGAAACACAAAATATTTTGAGTTATCGAGGTTTTTAGTTACCAAGGTTTTAGGTTAATATGTATAGAGGTAGGTATGTACATGTGTATGTATGACCCCTTGTTCCTATTTTTCGCCACCGCAAAGCTTTGAAGAATTTCGAAGAAGCAAACAATAGGTGACATAATATGTATTGTTTACGTTATCAATTTAATTATGTAGTGAACACGTGCAAGCCATAAATACCGAAAACGTTTGTTTTGCACAATGATCAAAAACTAAATGATTTAAGTAAGCCTTTATCTTAAAGCTAACCTCCGCCGCCGCAAAGCTTTAAAGAATTTCGAAGAAGCAAACAATAGGTGACATATGTATTGTTTACGTTATCAATTTAATTATGTAGTGAACACGTTCAAGCCATAAATACCGATAACTTTTGTTTTGCACACTCATTCAAAATGACTCATTTATAAACAATTTTATGTTATAGAGGTTGTGGAAACATTTCTTTTAGTTACTGAGGGCCAATACAGAGATTACTTATTTGACTTATCGAGGTTGCGAATTTTGAGTTATAGAGGTTTTGGGCTCTGAAGGGAAGGGAACATATTATTTTTTTAAGTTATAGAGGTTTTTGAGTTACCGAGGTTCTACTGTACATACATAATATACATAGAAACACTCATACCAATGCAATTAATCATGTTCATGCACACAAAGATTTGCATTGAGCGGGAATCGAACCAGAGACCTCTGCCTAGCAGCCATGTAATAAAACCACTACGCCACAGGGGTCGTCAATTATAAAATATATATAATTTATTATTCAGAAAAGTCTAACGACCTCATGTGCGATCCATAATATTATTTCCGTAACCAATTTGCATACAGGAAAAATTCACGTAAAATCCCATAACATGCGACTTACGTAGATAGGTATCTACATACCGACGTGAAAACCTGTTAGAAAAACTAGTAGGTACCTATATTATATTAACGTAGTAAGATAAAAACAACCAGAAATTATTCTAAATACCATTTAAAGGGACTTATCTAAAATAAGTAGGTCGGTACAGTATAAAACTTTTGGATTTGTTTGCATTTTGATATGCCCAGTATCTACACTGGGTCGGTATGGAACAATATTCAACTAAGTGCGTAGGAACATAATGTTTTCGTCTTTGTATTGTTTTGTGTAGTCGATAAATTGGCAGTTCACCAATTTAGAAGTTTAGAGACCAAAGGTATTTAACTCGAAAAGCCGACTTGATTAGTCAGAAAGCAGATTCACTTTGTCTGTTTAGTACTTACCTACTATCAACAAAGCCAGTGCTCGATGGAGATAACCAATTCAATGACTAGACTAGAATTAAAGTTTTTGTGGTTACATTATACCGCTAACTTCCTCGACTTTATATCAATGGAGGCCCAGAGAGATTTAAGTAGGTAATTTTTCCAATTTAAATCTGTTTTGCATACCTAGGTCCTTGCTTGATAGAGGTGAGATTTCTCTTCAGGAGCAGGGCCTTGAAGTCGCTAGGAGTTAGAAAACTAAATCCTATCTTCATTGAGATATCCTCTTTCGAAACGGCAAACCCTAGATTCGCCTTTTATAAAAAGTTTTGACAGTTTCCTCGCAAAAGGCTGCTTTGACGTGATGGTCGTAAGCTAGTTTTGCGTTGTTTTTAAGTCACAGAGAGCTTAACGTCATTGGAAATATTGAAGACAAGGATCTAAAATTATATCCATTTACATAAGAAATAGGAAACAGGCCCATAATATCAGCTAGCCAGGCGGAAATTATTTGTGTCAAGTTTTCCTTATTTAGCAGTCTCAAGTAATATTCTTTTAGACGGAAATCATTTTGGTAACTATATAGGTACTACGTAACCTTCGGCGATACTTACAAAGTAAATCATTGCGTCATCTACATGACAAAAAAAGGTTTTTCTAGTTGAAATTAACCTACTTCAAACTGACGTGTTTATCTGACTCATTTCGATTTTTTTGTATCTTATCACATTACATGTAAATCTACTTAGATTTACATGTAATCCACTCCACTCACTTTGTTTACTAGGTACTTTGAACCTATACTAAACAAAAACAATGCACGAGGAAAACGGAAGGATCAATAAAATCAACTTTATCGGTGTAAAATATTTATTTGAGCATCGGTTTAGAACAGTGTGTTATGAATCAAAACCATTTCTAAATATAAAACTTACATCCTATTATTTGTATACAGTCTTACATTATACAGACAGGGCAGTGTTCTGAATAAATCTTATTATATAGATACATAGGTATTTATACTATAAATTGCGTTATATGGCCACGATTGGGCAACCATAATCCCTAGCGGTTACGGAAATCCCCGTATTCAGCATGTTTTTAGGAAAGAAATCTTGTTTGTAAAAGGACGACTTAGTTTGGAAGTTGACAAAGTACTTTGTAGCAATTAAAACGGAAAGGGATCGTCACCGTATCAACTCGAGCCGTTCAGTATTATTTGTTTGAAACTCCTAATTGCACTCACACTAATCGGAATCGTAACGTAATCGGATTTTTGCCGTTTGGCACCGAGAAAAAAGGCGAGGCAGTGCCGATCCCTTTACGTTTTGATATGTATGCTACGACCCAAAATCGTTTGAATTTTTAACGATAAATGAATAAAATTCATAGAAATATTGAGATAATATTACTATAAGAGGAAGTTGTAGGCACCGTTTTCTTAAAAGAATACTTTAATGATTATGATATACTGCATCCTAATTAGACTAGCCTTAGTAAACAATTAACAAACATTTTAGCTCAAGGCTGTGATTTGACGTGAGATAATGTCAACGAGCCTACAACTTCTCTTATCTAAGTAACATCGTAAATAATACTTAAGTTTAAAGAATGTTGAGGACAATTTATAAATGATAAATAAGACCATAAATGTATACAAATTGCAGCTGGTATATTCTAATAATATTTAAATTAGTCAACCTTAACATAGGTACTTATGAGTAATGGAAAATAACATTCAAGTCTTCCTATTTATAGCATATTTCCTATGCATTTAACTTTTCCTCATCATATTTCACTAGTATTCAGTGGAACTATAATATTAATTTAAAATACACAATACACATTGGTAATTTGTTTTCTTAAACCTAATTAGTATCAAATATGTTTGTTTTAAATACTTTTGTGATCATCACAAATAATGAGTGGAGATTAATAATTATGTAAATATGTAGTTTTGTCCCTATTTCACATTCCTTGTTGGAATGGGTATGTGTTAAAGTAATAGAAATAAATACATACATAAACTCACGCCTTATCCCGTCCAGGGTAGGCAGAGAAAGTAGGTAGTAATAGAAAGTACATGTCAATACTATTTTACTTATAATCTTGTCATTAACATTGTTCATCCATATCATATCTAAACTCAAAAGAGAACATAAAGCAAACATCACTATCACACACTCATTACATACATAAAATATCTCATAGCCAGTTAGTTATTAGTTATAGGATATAAAATTGTAATAGACTTACTAAAATAAAATGTAATTTCACTGATATTTATTGATAGATATTTTGTATTCTGTATGGCACCTATTTGTTTGTAGTAATAAATACCTATTTAAAAATACTATACTATTTTATATTACATTCTTGTTTTTACGTCCTGTATAGTATTTTACTACTACATATAACACTTTTGCTTAAAAATACTTATTACAAATACATCATATAAAATGTTTTCTATTCATAAAAATTGGTCCCGAACAGTCTTATTCTTTAAAACTATAAAGCCACATTGCTTACCACAATAGGATAACAATTAATGCATCTTCAAAAGGATTTTTTTTATTTATTTAAAAAATTTAAATACTTTCTATATTTGCCAAGTCTGACTATCACTGGATTAGACTTGCTGATTGTCTTGCTAGTTGAAGGATATAAGTTTTATTAGTAAATCAAAGGATATCCAGTCATATCCTGAAATCATTGTGACTAATAATGATAAATAAAGAGTCATGTTACATTGAAATATTACTTCTACATTAAAACTATTAAATTTTCCTTTAGAAGAAGCATTTTATGTGTATTTCGAGTGGATAAAGGATAAATTGCAGCACCTTTGTATTTGCATTGCTTACATTCATGTCTACTGAAAGTAGTTGAATTAGGGCACAATCACAACCCATTTTTGCATTTACATTGCTTTATATACCACTATAATTTACCTATTTGATAGTACACATACAAAACATCTAATGTCTTTATTAGAACTACTACTAAGAACAGAGAAAATCAATGTCCTCAGTATACAAACAAATCAATAATATTACTGTTTATAAGTATAGAAACTCTTTGTGGATAATCCTTGTGATATGCAGTATTATTCAAGCCAAGGTTGGCAGTCCCATTTTGTCATACTTGTTTTTTGTAGGCTGGCAAATATTGTAACAGATAGAGAAATAATAGAATCCCATTCCTGCTAATATTAATGCTACAACAAGTATGACAATTCCCCAGGCAGATATACCTAAGCCTCGGCGTGTGGTATTTTGTGATGGCAATCCTGAAGTAGTGCCAGCAAAACTCTTTTCTTTACCTTGATTTCTGTAACTGTTGCCGGGCTTGTAGTGAGTGCTCCAGCTGTCTCCAAAAGCATCAGCCGGTGACATGACATGATTTAGAACTGAAATAAAATTAAGTAATTTTATGATTTGTTTACAGATAAAATAACAATGTGAAGCAGAATGAAAATGATTGTTTGAGGTCATATTTTATTAATATTTAATGGAATTTACTATAACCATACAGATTAATAGTTACATATACTTTAAACTAGGACTTTGCACAAACATCATTATAAATAGTAACAAAGAACATCCTGCCTTAGCAAAAATCATTTAAATATATTTCATGAATGATTTATGAGATAAAAAACAGGTTTTAAAAGTATTTAACCAAAGTTCATAGATATCAGTATTATAATAATATAACAATTATTATATTATAAAATTCCTAGAATGAATACTATGTTCTTTCTACTCAGTTTAAGAAAAAGTAACATTTATATATCAGTACACATAGCCATTTTTAAATTTGTTTTATATAAGTAAATTTATTATAACTATTATAGTTAATTACATTTTCAACCCAATACCATAATATGTAGAGCATACAACTAACTGTCATTTGAAAGGATGTAGTAATTTCCTCTTGACCTCATGTTATGTTACACAGCATTTACTACATAGTAATACAAAGCTGATATTACTACATTTTATTTTAACTTTTCATAAGTATTTACAAATAAACAACTGTGACAGTTCTCATTAGCTATAAAGGTTTCAAAAAAATTGTACACTAGTTACGAGTAAAACTATAACACTTACGAAGTGAATTATATGAACTAATTTTTCAGTAAAAGTTAAAAACTCGGGTAAACTTAAAATGTAACTCTTACCTAGTAGAGCAAGGCTTACGCGAACCAGCAAACTTATCATGTTGAGTTATAGTAATTTTCTGCAAAGGCACTATTGCTTGCAAAACTTATTCCTCGAAACAGCAGACAGACCCTCGGCAAGAGTATCGAAGTTATAGTAAAAGTACTATAAAAACTAATAAACCGACTTTATATACCAGTTTTAAATGACTGTGCTACATAAATATTGTGCTCGTATGTATAACACTATTCATAATTTACAAGCAAACGAGAAAAAATACTTTTTACTCGTAACTTTACACAAACGCACATACACAACCAAACGTTACGAATAAAAAATACTGAATGGAATTGCACAGATTAGTGATATTACCATAGCCAAAAAACTAGTCAGAGAGAAACGTTCAATGATAAAAACAAAATAACTGACAGAAAATAAATGAACGAAGGACTCGAGTAGCATCCATACTTGGATGGAAAACCTTCCAGTAATCAGAGAGAGGAAGCACAATATTTCTAAATATATTTCTAAAAATAAGGAGCACTTACAAGCACAAATTTGCAGAAAGTTACAAATTGTAATTTATTTAAACTATTATTTATTCACTATTCAGATTTAAGCTAAAAAAATGACTACGTGCATTGTAGGTCTCAGTGTGCAATTGGATGGATAAAATTTAGTTTACATTTTGCCGAATAATAACTATTCTTTGTGTTTTCAGGACAGCATACAATGATAAAATAACTTAATTGAAGAGAAAAACAGCTCAGAGTTGACTATAGACAAAAACTCGGGCAGAAACTAGCTTTATTAACCATATCTTTTTCCGGTTTAAATTGATGTCGTGTACTTCCGCTTTTGCGTTGTCAAACGTCAAACAACAATGTCACCGGCGATGGCGAAAATACGATTTTATTTTATATTTTTGCTTTACGTTTTAGTAAATTGTGAAAGTATCAATGTTGACACCATATCTAGCGACATTAAATTCAAAAATGTCGACCGAACAATTGATATATCAACGCAGCTTGTCAGAATTACGAATAAAATAACCTTGGAAAACACTGGAGGTACGCCGGTAAAGAGTTTCTTATTAGCAGTAGAAGATTTTGCTAAAACCAATGTAGCCTTCTTTGGTGCTAAAGATAGCAACAACAAAGAAATAAAGCTTGTGGAAACTACAGTGAAGGGGTACGATTATGTCAAGTTTTGGCGAGCAGAATTAAAGGAGCCTGTGAGTGCCGGCGCCACGATCACAGTTTCAGTGGACACCGTTTTAACCAAAGCCCTTCAACCATATCCTACAGCTATTACACAACAAGAAGATCAATTAGTCAAGTATATAGGTAATCTATATGTATACTCCCCATACTATGTTACATCTCAGAAAACAAATGTGGTTACCAATACCAAGAATGTTGAAGCGTTCACCAAAGTAAAACCATTCACTCAGCTAGACGGTTCTGTGCTGTATGGTCCTTATCCTAGTGCTAAACCATTTAGTGAGAAAGAATTAGTTATCCATTATAAGAATAACTCACCTTTCTTAACTGTAACTCGGGTGGAGAGGCTGATTGAGGTGTCACACTGGGGTAATATTGCAGTAGAAGAAGTAATTGAGATTGAGCACAGTGGAGCTAAACTGAAGGGCCCATTCTCCCGCTATGATTACCAACAAGATCACCACAGTGGCCCAGCTAGTGTCAGGTCTTATAAAACTTTACTGCCTGCATCAGCTTCGGATGTTTACTACAGAGATACCAATGGCAATATTTCAACATCCAACATGAAAGTAAAGAAAGACTCTGTGGAACTAGACCTCAGGCCAAGATATCCTCTGTTTGGTGGTTGGAGAACTCACTACACTCTTGGATATAATGTACCCAGCTATGAGTATTTATACCACACTGGCAATGAATATTTATTGAAAATGAGAGTAATTGATCATATTTATGATGATATGCAAGTTGATGAGTTAGTGACAAAGATAATTCTGCCTGAAGGATCAACTAGTGTGAAGCTTAATTTGCCATATCCAGTTACAAGATTAGCTGACTCTTTACATTACACCTACTTAGACACTAAAGGCCGTCCAGTTATAACATTTACCAAAAAGAATATAGCTGAGAATCACATTCAAGACTTTCAACTACGCTACACATTCCCCCGTCTCCATATGTTGTTGGAGCCGCTACTTGTTGTAGGTTTCCTTTATGCTCTATTCCTATGTGTTATTATTTATGTAAGATTAGATTTCTCTATTCATAAGGCTGAACACCATCATAAGGATTAATTAATATATTTCTAATATAATCAATTATAGTAACACTTCTAGTTCTTGTGCATTTTCAAGATTTTGCAATGTCAAGTGCAGAATAGAAATAAATTTTTACCATTATGTTGTGTTTTATTTTAAAATTGATTTATTACAAAAATTATAAATCTTAAGTTTTTTTTATTTATCTTCTTGTGGTAACATAACTATTTCTATGGTTATGTTTTATCATATTTATGTGTTATAATAAAAGAACCCACAAAAGCAGGCCATGCCCTTTGCTAAACTGTCTTTTGTGGGGTCAAACCATTGTTCATGGTGACCACATGCCCCTCGTGGCCTGTCATATATTTCCCTTTCCGCTGCTTCTCTCTTGGACAGTATGGTTTCTGCAAGTAAAGCGGCGTCATCTCACGGCTACATGCTTTCGGCGTTGCCGCACACGGCACAAGTGAGCCCCCGAGGTATGTCGGCGGCAGTTCGTTTCCGTTCGTTCTTGAATGTCATTGAATGTTCTGTACAATAACAAAATTTTATTTTTGTATGGAATTTACAATGTTTGGATTGCCGCGGCAGCTAGTTGGCTACGCGCGCATCCGCTGCGCTGCTCTCCGACATTATAATAGGAAATATTACATTTGCCGCCACTTTGTGTGTAGTATCCATGAGATGACGACGCTTTATTCGGAGAAACAGTACAGACTCGTCCTGGATCATTGAACCGTTAACCAACAGGGTGTCAAATGCTATCTGCGATGCGCCAGCTAATGTAACTATTTCATGTGGTAAGCCATATGTCCTAGGCCTCCCTGGCGGTCGTCACTGCTGATTCAGCATAAGAATTTGGTAATAAACTAGACTAGTATTCGTTATTAAGATTCGAAAAGTAACATTTAAAAAAGATACCAATTTTTTACCGCCGCGTTTAATTATTCATGAGTGTGAAGGAAGTGTCATACTCTCCAGCAGAGCCACCTTCATAAATCGCGGTCATGTTTACCTCGAAACAATGTAGGTACGTGAACCGTACATAGTGTACGTGCATTGTATATAACTGTACGCATACAGAATCGAGGAATAATGTACGTTGAAAGTGGCTCTGCTGGAGAGTATACTCCCTGGCAGCCCCACCTAGAAAAAGTATTTAGGATAGACGTAAAACAGTGGTATTCATGAAAATTGATGTACGTATATTGTTTATTATGTACGTGTTAAAAAATCTTTCTTCATTTCATTGTTTTATTAATTTTCAGTTTTAAAATTTTTATTTATAAAACGCCTTATAATATTCATTAGCAAACAATATCAGAGTAAATATACCCAGTACAGGTACTAGGTATATTTATGTACTGGGTATATTTATTTATTAGGCACTCAAGCATAAGTATTAGGGAAGAGGAAAAATGTATTGTAAATGTAGTTTCAGTTTCTTTATTTTTCAACATAATGTTACAAAATAATAGCTTATTGACGTCAGTTTAAAACTACTTAGTCTAAGTTTACATTAAAAGTTTTCCAAACTTTACCACCGCTTCCAAGGCGCTAATAGAGAAGAAGCGGCGTAAGAGTGTAATACGGTATGTCGACGCACAAAATATCGATGAATGCTAATACGATGCTACAAAATTGCGAAGGATAGTCTTTGCGAAGCCACTGCACTTCGATGCACGTTACCGCGATAGATCTTCACTGCGATACTACTTAACTTTGATGCACATTACCGCGAAAATCTACGTAGCGACGCGACTCACAAACATTGGAACAACAATTGAACATCAAACTATGGTCAAAATCTATACATATAAATAAAATTGGAGTGTCTGTTTGTAACATGAAATCCCAGATTTTTTACTAATTTCATATTATCAATGTATACCTACACGATACCAATGCCGAAAATTACAATTTAAATTTTTTGTCTCTGTTTGTCCGTCTCTTTGTTTTTTTAGGGTTCCGCAGAAAAAATGTAGATTTTTTAAATTCCATTTTCACTGGCAGCCATTCACATCACAACCTGTTTCGATCACTGATTTAGAAATGATATCGGTGGTTAAGCAACTTCGGCGAGGTCTTTCTATAGATGGGTAAACTCAGTGGTATTTCGTCACCAAAGGTATTTTGTTTGTATGTTTTCTTTTTTGTCATTTTTTTTTAATTTAAATTAATTATTAAAACCTAGAGGTGTTATAAATTGCTAAAACTAATTTTCTCACAAGCATTTCGCGGTAATTTGCATCGAAGTAAAGTAATATAGCAGTGAAAATCTTTCGCGGTAACGTGCATCGAAGTCAAGTAATATCGCAGTGAAGATCTATCGCGGTAACGTGCATCGAAGTGCAGTGGCTTCGCAGAGACAATCCTTCGCAATTTTGTAGCATCGTATTAGCATTCATCGATATTTTGTGCGTCGACATACCGTATTACACTCGCGGCGTAACAAACTCTAAAGCAGCATTTTTTAGACGTCTCTATAATTTTACAACAATTTTGTAACTGTAACAAAGTGCTGCAACCATTGTATACCATATAAAAACTAAGGATTGCACTAAAGGATCAATATACATTTTTAAATATCTTAAACTAGAAGATTCGTCATGTAGGTAGTACAAAAAAGTGGGAGCACCAAATCACATTTATAAAGTTTTCTAGTAATAAGAACGTCGCTCAACTAAATTAACCCCTAGATAAATAAGTGGTGTAACAAAAATGAAAATTACTTAATGTCAGGGTCGACCAGTCACCCCAAGTAGCACCCGTTCACGAGTATAACGTAGTAGCTACATAATGCAATGGTACCTACTTACTTTTTTATGATTGTATTAAATTACTTTTCAAGTAAGTACCTATGCATATTATTCGCTATTATATCATAATTCAAATTAAAACTTGATGTAGTAAAAACAAATGACACTTGGAGGGTAGTTGTTTATTCCAATGTGATTCCGACCTTACTTTATTGTTTAGTTAGTGTGGATATGTGTAGTATTCTATAACCAATTATCTCAATTAGGTACGTATCCTATTTAGTGATGGACCGAGGAAAGAAAACCTTGGCTCATATTACATAAATAAAAACCGGTCAAGTGCGAGTCTGACTCGCGCACCGAGGGTTCTGTACAAGCCTATTTATTTTGCCGCCAAATTCTATGACGTCACGACTCAGCTGTCAAAAAATATTTGCCTGCCAAAATTCTATGACGTCACGACTTATCTGTCAAAAATTCTGTGTCGTTAAGTCTCATCCATCAAAAATTCTATGACGTCACGACTCATCTGTAAAAATTCTATGACGTCACGTCTAATCTGTCAAATTTGACAGCTGTCAACAAACATTTTAACCGCCAAAATTGTATGACGAAATAATCAAAATTTAATATGATGGAAGTAAAAATTTAAGGTTTTCGTAATTTTTCCTTTACATTTACTATAAGACCTAGCTTCATGCCAAATTTCAAGTTTGTAGGTAGACTGGAAGTACCCTGTAGGTTTTTACCCTTGCTGGTCGAAAATTTGCGACAAAAGGGCGATGATTTTTTTTGATTTGTTGCTGAGATAAATGGTCTTGACAAGCAGACGGACAACAAAGTGAAAAGTGATCCTATAAGGATTCCGTTTTTTCAAAATCGGTACGGAACCCTAAAAAACATACGTAACGATAAATTCATGCTTATCTCTTTAAAAACACTACTTCACTCAAAGGTATTTTTTTCACACTTACAAATAATTATTTTTGGCCAACATGTATCCGTTTATGTTCAGTGAAACATTATATTTTAGACTAGCGGCTCGTCCCGGCTTCGCACGGGCATTAATATTGTTTTTTGATATTCTTTTACACTTTATCGTAATTTAAGTAAAAATCTAGTAATAAAATATAGTCTATGTCACTCAGGAAAAATGTAGCTTTGCAACAGTGAAAGAATAATTCAAATCTGTTCAGTAGTTTTGAAACCTATTCAATTCAAACAAACAAACAAAAAATCAAACCTTCACTTTTTATTATATTAGTATAGATATTAAAAAGTGATCCTTAGAAGTAATACAATAGGGTGTTCCTTATATAAGCGAAAATATTTGTTTTTGCTATCGAAATGCATACCCCCTGTTTTTTAAACTACCAAGACCTACTTAAATACAAAAAATTTACTAAACTTTAAACATTAACCCATGCCAACTAAGCTCTGAAGATTTTAAAAATTGCTGTTTTAACAGTTCCATAAAAGTATGGCTATGAAATATAATTTCCAGGTGTGATGAATTCACAAGTCATTTTACACAGTTAGCCTATGATATTTTATACAGTAAGCATTTTCTCTGCTTATTTTGGGACTAGATGGCGTTGTGTGAAAGTTTGAGCAATATTTATTTATTTATGTACCAAATAATATATAACGTGTTAATCTACTATATAAAAATAAGTCGGGTTTTACTTCCTGACGCTGTAACTCCAGAATGCACGAACCGATTTCCCCGGTTTTGCATTCGTTGGAAAGGTCTCGGGCTCCGTGAGGTTTATAGCAAAGAAAATTCAGGAAAACTTACAACAAAAAAGCGGAAAAATAATGCCCGTGCGAAGCCGGGATAGGCCGCTAGTACCCGTATAAATATGAATAATACTTATACAATGTAAAGATTTTAAAAACTAGACTATTTTCTTATGTTTTACTTAATAACTTTATTTTAATCAAAATAATTAAGTACTTTGTTGTAAAAAATGAGTTTTAAATTACTAGTAATGCTCCATAAAGTTTTGTAATTAGAATACTGTTCCATTTTCCACCAAATTTCAAACAAGGATTATTTTAAAAGAATCATTATTATTGCTTTATTATTTCGTATCTACATAGCTACTATGCATATAATTTTAGAGACTGATTATATTATTAATATTGAAAGCCTGTGAGTTAGGTAGGTATATAAATTATAGTTATTTTAAAACCGTGAAATGCATAAGAAAATTATTTAATTAGTTCTCAGTAAATCTGTTATATGCGGCATACACAATAGTTTTATTTATGTACTCATTAATAACAACTCTTTCTTACGTACTTCACTACGCCCTAGCCGTACGTACATTCAAAGCTACAAAAAATAAATTATTTTTGTCAACTTACCAAATTTTTAGAACACCTCAAAAAATTAATAATTTTTGAGTGTAAAATACAAAATAAACTGGACGTTTATTTTGACATAAAAACGTTTTTTCCTAAATTCTCCAGTTCATACCCTTTTTGCCCATTTGGGTTTTCTTTCCTCGGTCCATCAATAAATAGGATACGTACCTAATTGAGATAATTGGTTATAGAATACTACACTTATCCACACTAACTAAACAATAATGTAAGGTCGGAATCACAATGGAATAAACAACTACCCTCCAAGTGTCATTTGTTTTTACTACATCAAGTTTTAATTTGAATTATGATATAATAGCGAATAATATGCATAGGTACTTACTTGAAAAGTAATTTAATACAATTATAAAAAAGTAAGTAGGTACCATTGCATTATGTAGCTACATTTACAATACATTTTTCCTCTTCCCTAATACTTCCATAATACTTATGCTTGAGTGCCTAATAAATAAATATACCCAGTACATAAATATACCTAGTACCTGTACTGGGTATATTTACTCTGATATTGTTTGCTAATGAATATTATAAGGCGTTTTATACATAAAAATTTTAAAACTGTGAAAATTAATAAAACAATGAAATGAAGAAAGATTTTTTAACACGTACATAATAAACAATATACGTACATCAATTTTCATGAATACCACTGTTTTACGTCTATCCTAAATACTTTTTCTAGGTGGGGCTGCCAGGGAGTATACTCTCCAGCAGAGCCACTTTCAACGTACATTATTCCTCGATTCTGTATGCGTACAGTTATATACAATGCACGTACACTATGTACGGTTCACGTACATTGTTTCGAGGTAAACATGACCGCGATTTATGAAGGTGGCTCTGCTGGAGAGTATGACACTGAAGGAACAATCTTCTAATATTACGAGAGGCATGATGGACAAGTCATTTGCTATACGTAGCCGAAAACGGGTAGGTATAAATAACAGCACAAAACCCTATACAATGTTATCATCATCAGTAGCCTTTAACATCTACGAAAAATAATAATAATAAAAACAACAGCCGTGTCAAGTGATTTGGTTTTGGCACTTGCGCTATGTTATACACCCGAAAATATTAAGGTTCTAATAGTAAATATTGGTATATTAAAAAAAACAAAGACAGGCAACACGTTGAATCCATTTAAAAGCTTAAGATTTGGCATAATCAAACCACGAAAAAAACAAGTAAACTTTGCGCAATATCAATCAGAATCACATACATACTTAATTTATACAGAGATAAAAAAAACCCTAATTAAATAAAAACAAAATTTGTTACTTTATAACTTTAATGTGCAAGTATCAGACTGTTTTTAATTATTTACAACATCAGCCAAAATATTTTAAGCTTTATATTATACAACCATTTAATTAAACTAAAGCATGTACCTACCTATGTAAATATAAAAAAATAATTATTTACAATTAACACAATGCTGTAAAAGCATTTCTTTTTGTTAAATGTACCAAAGTATTAGAAGACATCATGACTTAAAATAATGATAGAGATGCTATGTAAAAGAGTTATTAAATAGGGACGCAAGTACATTATTTATTACCTATAACTCTTGCTTTTTTCTTAGTACGTATTATGTTTGACATTATGAATTGAGAAGCCTAGAATTAACCAAATGAAATTGTCAACATAAAAAGCAGGGTGACCATAACAGTAGGTAGGGACTACAACATATTTTTTTGCAACAATAAAATAATATCTTTCATGTAACTAAGTATGCTAATAAAAAGATTGTATATTACATAAAATATAATTCAAAATACATCTTTTAATTTGTATTTATATATATTTATACACTATATTCGGAGAGTTTAAACCTCAGTACGACGGGTGCACTGGTACATGGGAGTATGGCAAGTTCTGTGACCACAGCAGTTACAAGACTGGCTGGTGTGACGTCATACATCAAATTTAATGGCGTAAGGTTTGGGTTAGATCTCCAATCCTTGAGGGGCGAGTTGTCGTCTGTTTTGTCAATCAAATCGTCAGGATCACCTACAAAGAAAAAAAAATGTAATAAAAAAACACATGAATTATTGAAGAAACCAGAGTCTTAACAGCTCTCAATCTCGCACGCACTTACTGGAAATGTAATTTCCTTCAGACCTATTACAATATTATTTTGTCTATCTCTGGTCAAGTAAAGCTACGAAGTTTTTACGATTATCTTTTAAGTTATTTATTTCGAGCCTGTACTGTCCCATTGCAGGGCAAGGCCCGCAAGGCCCTCCCCTTTCGACTTCCATCTTGATCGATCCATGGCTTCTGTCTGCCTATTATTTTTGAAGGCATCATGTTCATCCTGGTATCTCTTCTTGGGTCGTTACTGCTGGAGTCTTATCTTTTAAGTTCATCATAACAGCCCATTAATGTCCCACTGGAGGGACAGGCCTCCTCCAGTGACGGAGGGATACATGGCCTACTAATACCTCGCTGGGCCAAACGGATTGGTATAGGGTTTAATTTCAAGTTTTCCTTCTTTTAAGTTAGTCGTTTAAAATGTGGTATGTCCGTTACCTATCTCGTTGTAGACGAAGGCGTCGGTCTGCACTCGCTCGCACACCTTGTGCGTCTCGCACGCCACGAGCGCGGGCACGTTGCGAGCTCGTGCAGCTAGTGCTACCTGCGCCGTGCCCACCGCGCCCAGCACGGAGCCGTCACCCAGGAGTGCGGCTGCTCCTAACAGCGCTAGTTTTATCTGCGAAATAACAAAATTAAGTCAAGTTTACAATCATACTATTATTTTACACATAAAACATTAGGTCTTGATTCTGTTTCAATAAAAGGTTTAAGGTATGTAAGAAAAAAAGGCCGTGATTTTTTGGACATTGCAAAAGCTTTTGACACAATATGAGTCCTAATTCTCACAACTAAATTGGATAAAATTGGGTTTAGAGGAAATAAATGTCTTTTTTTTTAATATTTCCTTACAAACAGAAAGTAAATTGTTAAAATAAGCGATTTTATAGCAATGACTGTCCGTTAATCCACGGAATTCCGCAGGGCCATATCTTGGGCCTTAATTTTTTTTTATTGTAAATTAGTGACAAAATTGTCAGTTGCAGTAACCTAATTCTTCCGTCTTCATCTATGCTGATGGCACAGCCACCTCTTTCACGTAAAATCTACTGAATGGATTCTAACGAGACTTAACAATAAAATAGCTTATACATCAGAAAACATAGGCTATCTATACTAATATTATAAAGAGGTAAAGTTTGTGTGTTTGTTTGTTTGAGTGTGTGTTTGTGACGTTGTAGGGGGTAACATCTGGATCTTCAGAACCGATTTTAAAAATTCTTTCTGTGTTGAATAGTCCATTTATCGGGGAGTGTCATAGGCTATATTAGTATCACGCTATGACTAATAGGAGAGGAGCACTAATGAAATATGTTTAAAAAAGGGACGCGTTTTTTTCGCCGCCCAACGAAGTGGGCGGGTTCTAAATAGGCAAACGAAATCGCGGACACAAGCCAGTATAATATTAAATAGAAGATAATTTCATTATTAGGAATTCACTCACTTTATGCATGACAGAGGATAGTCCAGTAATGTCTAGGTATGTGCAAGTCAGGCCTCGCGACTGCAATCTTCGTAGCATCTCTTGTCCGGCCGCGTGCACTCTGTTGCCTACTACGACGGTGTGGAACTTCAAGCCGCTAGACCACGCGTCTACTAGGATGCGCTCGACCAGTGACGAACTGTAAGGAAAAATGTAACGTGAATCAAACAAAAAAGGGCGCTGCCAGAATACCGGTGCGACATAAAACTATGCCGTACCAGCATTACAGCTGAGGCAGAGCCCTATTGGCCATTTAGACTTTGTTTTATTGTTTTGTATTTTTTTTGTGTATTTGTTATGTGTGTTCTTTATGGCCAATAAACGATTTTTCTTTCTTTCTTTCAAATTTATAGTTGAAAAAATAATTTTGTGAGTGCTATTACTGTTATATCAGCATTTATTAAATAGCAATATGCTACCGCTGGCTGAACATGCAGATAAACACCCATCGATTAGGGTGTTTATCCGCCTACATAGAATCTATATTACTAAAGAAGAAGCCATATTACTAGGGAAAAATTGTCTTTAAAATAAAGAAGGAGAACTTAACTCAAAATCCTACAGTAAATTGTTTTGTTTTTTCTTTTTAATCGTTTGATTAGTAACAATTGTTAAATTATTATAAGTTATCTTAATAACTGCCTGATATTGTTTTCATCGTATTACTGGAGGATTCAATTGCTATACCCCTTCCAGCGTAAGTTTAGCTTTTTGACAGTTCACGTCCATGAAGTTTCGTAATACTTCCGCTTATTTTTCGCACAAATTATATTGTATTTCATGGACGTACCCATGTTTTTTTCAGTTACCATGGTTACTTAGTGATGGACACTCATAACGATTACCACCATTATGAAACAAATTACAAATAATCGGTAAAAATAAATGCTATGAATAAACCTGAACTCTTCATAATACGTTTATAAAATTATGTAATATGATATTTTAGATTAGCTATAACCCGCGAAGGTGTCACCATAAATTATGTATTTTAAATAATACCTAAGCTAACTATAATTTTATCATTTTGCGCTATAGGCTAATTCTCTTAACATAGAAGAAAGAACACAATGTAAGTTGATGTAAGGATCCAAATGTGTAAAATAAAGTAATTTTTAAAATCGCGAAATCGCTTACAATCGAATGGCATTACATTCGAGATATTACTGAACGTCACTAACGTCAATCTGTCAAATATCGTTAATTATAGTGGAAAGGGTATAATAGATCAGTCATCCGTGTGGTGACGGAGAAAGAATACAATGTCACCACCCCATTTCATCCCATGGGTGTCGTAAAAACCGACTAAAGACTGTGAATATTATCTTTACGAAATAAAAGGATGAAACCTTTTTTACCAATCCGTCTGGCCAGCGTGGTATACCTAAGTAGGGCGGTAGGTAGATACCTAGACCCGTAGAGGAGGCCCGTCCCTGCAGTAGAATATTAATGGGCTGTTATGAAAAGCCGACTAAGGCAAACTTTGCAAATTTTACTATAAGAAAATTAAAGAACAAGGTCCTAGGAGCATTAGAGAACTATTATGATGAATACTTACCATCCGTAAGTAAGAATATTATCACCATTAGAGATCTTATTTCGTACAGCTATACTGATCGCTTCACCGGCCATCTCAATCTGTTCTCTAATGTATCTATCGATTTCTTCTTGCAGTGTTTTCTTGGCCTGTTCGAGGAAGAAAAATATATTAAAAATAGATTGTTTGCTCACACCAAACAAAAAATGTGACGAAGCATTTTGCTAGATCGCCAAGGTCACAACGACGAAGTAAAGTCATATTTATCTATACTTCTATTATAAAGAGGTAAAGTTTGTGTGTCTGTGACGTTGTAGGGGGTAATCTCGGGATGTAGGGGGTAATCTGGAAATGAACCGATTTTAAAAAATCTTTCTGTGTTGAATAGTCTATTTATCGGGGAGTGTCTTAGGCTATATAGTATCACGCTATGACTAATAGGAGTGGAGCAGTAATAAAATATGTTTAAAAAACGGACACGCCGCCTAACGAAGTGGGCACGGGTCAGCTAGTATTATATATTTACAGTATAAATATGACTTTACTGGTAGTATAAATTTTATAAGACTAGGTATCTGTTGCATCATTTCTGAACTAAATATATTTTATTTCTCATCAGTCATATTTACGTGTTTTTTTAAAAATTAAACATAACGTCATTGCATATGCCAATCCCAGGTAATTTTACTGCCTTGTTATCGCGGCGATTACGCGTACGGCTAATGTGCACTAAGTCGCGGTTTGAAATTCTTTATTTTTGAATAGTGTGATTCACAAATACGTAAGTGTTTTGAGCAACGAAGTCGTTTGTTTCCCAAAGTTTAGTTTTTTTAGTCTTCGCTACACACGGCTTGATCTCTATATCGAGTGTTAAGGGGAAACAATTCAATCGCAATTCCATACAAACAAAGAAAGTTAATTCCTCCTTCATTAGATAATAAATACTCAAAACTATAGATGATATCGTTTTGTCTCGTTATTATCTAGTCTTATTGATTAATAAAACAGTAAAAAAAATATTCATTTACTAGTTATGAGGCTTCAAAGTTCATAATTCTATGCACATTTTATGACAACTTTTAGCGTAATAAAATAGGATTAAACGTTTATAAAGGTAAATATATTTTGGGATTAGGAATAGATTATTTATTCGAAAATTCAAATAATTTTATATTGACTAGATACATTCTAAAGTTTGTAAGTGTGTACCTTTTTCCCAAAACCATTTTAGGAAATTTTACCGTGCTCGTTTCCGCCATCGACATCTTGCATCTCGCCTCCACTTTCTGCACCCCTCGGGTCGGCGCGGAGGGGAGGTACGACAGCGAGCCGACCGTCGTCGAATGTTACCGAATATTTTTTTTTAAACTTCAATAAACTTCAATTTATGTCATTTATGACAATTACGTATCGCTTCCCAGTAAGAAGTCCAATTATTATCAGATGCATAACCAGTTAGATAAAATACCTACATCAGTGACATTCTTGACTAAAATCAACTGTCAAAATTCGCCAATTATTACAATAGTCAATAGAGCATAGCTAAGGCTGTCACATTGCACAAACTGTATTTTTTTTTGTAATTCATTTTGTATTTTTTTTTAAATATTTACGTGACTCACCCCCGCCCCGGTATCTAAATGACTGATCAAGTATCATTTCTTGTCAACTATCATTTCCAGATTTTATGATTATTATTTATTTTATGACTTTTCTTCCTTTTTTTAAAATCAGCTAAAATTAACTTCATGTACTTGTATGTGAAGTAAGATATTATTGTGTACTGTATGGAACCCCTATTAACGACGCACGGTCTAAAAAACTGCCTCAAGAATAAACAGCTTAACTTAAAAAAAAAATTAAAAATTATAATG
Organism: Schrankia costaestrigalis; assembly: GCA_905475405.1. NCBI lineage: Eukaryota > Metazoa > Arthropoda > Insecta > Lepidoptera > Erebidae > Schrankia > Schrankia costaestrigalis. The sequence goes on from FR997827.1 coordinate 3,231,977, forward strand.
TTTTACGGTGTCATACCTACACCACAAGATAAATTGATGTCTCGCTTGGTGTGTCTTCCGCAACAAATCTTACAATAAAATATTTTTTTTAAAACCCATTTTAGTTATCTTTATTTACTCCTGATTTATTACTTTTTAGGTAACTACCTACAGCTAGTATTAGTGTCAACCCTAACAATCAAGAAGAACAATATTTATATTTTGAACGACCGACATTTTGATTTGTAATAAATACAATCGAGCGCGTGTGCGTGTGCATGTTTCTGACTGCTTTTCTATGAGTTTTTTCTCTTTCTCACGCAACGTTTGGTGAAACAACAATCTTTTAGGCTCCGGTGACAGATGAGATGGTCTTGACGTCTTGAGTCCTCTTAAATTCTATATGTATTTTATTAAAGAATATCATCTATACTAATATCATAATGAGGTAAAGTTTGTGTGTCTAGTGACGTTGTAGGGGGTAATCTCTGGATCTACTGAACCTATTTTACAAATTCTTTCTGTGTTGAATAGTCCATTTACCGGGGAGTATCAAAGGCTATGTAGTATCACGCTATGACTAATAGGAGTGAAGCCGTACTGAAATATGTTTTAAAAAGGGACGCGTTTTTTTCGCCGCCCAACAAAGTGGGCACGGGTCAGCTAGTTTATTATAAATTAAATAACTCACATCAAACTCGTCGACATTATTAGGCAGCTGCGTGAGATGATATCTAAAGTATTTGACGGCGTTGGTCTGCGACGCGGAAGGGGGTCGCATCGACCACAGATACTCTAAACTCGCAGCGAGGTGAGACTCGAGACCGCGGGAGAATTCTGTCTTCGCTGGTAGTGTGTAGTCTCTTACCATCTGTAATTAACATTATAAGATAATGAAGAGAAATGATATTTCATTTTGCTAAGTGTAGGTTACAATGCAGTTATTATTTGCTATACATGATCATAATATTTTCAGTACACTTCGCCATAAATGACAAGCAAAAAAATTGTTTTTTTACAAATAGGTTACTCATAAACGCCTCATAAATATTAGCCAATTGATTAGCTTAAATTCTTACGGTTTTGTTTGGCATAAGGTTGGTTTTGCTAATAAAAATTTCGCTAAACAGTGACTAAATTTAAGAGGCTTATGAGTAAGGGGGTTAGTTATTTAGTACAAATGTAAATTATATTAATTGTAACCAGTAATAATTAAATAAATCACAAATTAAAAGTTATTGCAATGTTGTAATAACACTTTTTAAGTAAAATACCTTTTAATTTACTTTTAAACACTTGAATCGAACTATACTTAGAAGATTGTTATTTTAAAGATAATGTAGAAACGGTTCCTTCAAGAAACCTTCTAGGTTCTTACAACTGCTGTACCCAGTTAATCCACCTCCAAGCAGTAGACCTTCTTCTTTATCGTTTGTTTAGTGGCCAACCTGGAGTCAAGAGCTGTTTAAGACGCCGGTAGGCCTCTGACATGGCTTAGCAGTAGTGTGATAACGTTACTGTGTGTACGTAGAAGAATAAGGTAGCTAGTGACATTACAGGACTGTAAGACATAATGTATCAGGGTGCCGAGAGCAGTACAAAAGGCACAGATTAATTTTCACCATCTGCGCAGTACCTATCTATAAATCACTTAGTGAGTAAATAAATTCTATTGTTTTATCTAAACTGGTCCACATAACAGCTTCCTGTTTATCTACGCGTTACTACAACAGGACACACTGTTCCTGTTGCATTATCTTTCGTAGTTATTATATTATCATGTTTTAACTTTATTTAATATCATCAATGTGAGGGAAATATTATTATTCTCATTCTAACGTCCATCGTCTATGTTTTATTGTCATAAAATGTTTAATCAATGCTACCACACAAATCCATCAACCTCGATCAACTTAGTTAATGTAGATGTTTGGTATTTTTTCAGAAAAAAATGTATAACATAAGCAAAGGCGACTGCCCCTGGTTTTCGAATGACTGATCAAGTAAAAATCAACTAATCAAGAATCAAAACTGTCATTTTAGTTTCTGAAAATGATAGTTTTGAATGACACTTGATTAGTTGATTTTTACTTTGTCTGACATTTGGAAACCGAGGGTTAGTTTATTAAACGTGTAACAAAGCTATTCTGAAAGCTGTTAGCTGGTATATTCAAAATATTAAGTTATAAAATGCTTACCTTTTTAAGAGCGTCTAGCAAAGCGACACATCTGGCGTTTGAACCTGTCACGACCCGAGACGACAACTGCACACCCAACTTCACTATAGCTGGATGTAAGCTGTAACAACATTGTTATGTTTTATTCATTTTTTTTATCTCGTAGCGGGTAGTCTGAAAAGTTTTTTAAGAAAAAGTTCCCAGATATAATGTTTATGAAAACAAAAGAAAGAAAACTAATCCCATGCCTCAGTTTTTTTTTATACATTTCCTTTGGTGCATTTAGGCAAACCAAATATCATTAATGTCCCATTGTAGGGACATTTGGATAAGTACCTACATCATCATCATATAAGTTAATAGCTATCCAATGCTGGACATAGGCCTCCTTCAAACATTCCCACCTTGAGCCGTCCTCCCTTATCCATCAGCTTCCCGCCGTCCTAACTAGATCGGTCAGTCGGTCCTACATAAGTACCTACAATTTGTTCTAATCATTTTCTGATAACAATTTTCTTAATTGGTACTTCATACACATTGATAAACAATTATGTGCAAGAACAAAGAGAGCTATGTAACATGAGGCATGATAGTAATTGACTTTGTCTCAAGGATAATTGTCTCAACAAGGGACAATTGAGCTTATCAGCTATCAAGTGATTTACGACTGCCACGTGTAGGATTCTATGCACCATCTATATAGAATTATTAACCTGATTGTTTTTTTTTATTACTTATCCAGTGACAGGATATCCAGGCTCTGGTTAATCATTAGTTGATAAAGCATTGTCATAATGTACTCGTAATTACAATACTCAAACTCGTGCACAGAAGGGCAGTTGAAACGCCGAATACACTACATGTAGGGCACTACATGATGTAGGGCGGTCGGGACTCGCCAATCTCCGATATGTGGTGCCCAAGTACATGTGATTACACTAGACAACATGTAGTGCCCTACATGTAGGGTAGTGTAATCGGCGCTTAAGTCATGAGTTAAGGCAGTTAAATAGTTGCAAAATCATAATTATTACGTCAATATCTTCAATCCAATATTCAGCCTTTTCCACTGTTATCATCTCTAAACTAATACCAATCCGTGTTCCCAGCATGGTATAAGTAGGCTAAGGTACCCTCTGTCTTTGAGAAACCCGGACAATTATGGGCTGTTAGAAATCATGTCAAACAATTAATTTTAATAATTAATTTTACTATAAAATGTAAAACGTAGTTTGCTGAATGTTATATAATTCTATGAGTATTTCATTGTAGCGACTAATTACGCGTGAAGGTTGTAGTTTCTTTGTTTTATTTCATGCCTTTTACAACCACGAGATAACGTTGTAACTGTAATAAACCTACATTTGTAAGAGAAGAATAATATGTAATAAATAAATAAATAAATAAAAAAGCCTTTATTAATTTCCATAAATTACAATAGTATACAGTTTTTGACTTAACTTAAATGTTAGAAATGTTAGTAATTTAATAAAAAGGTTAGTTGGTTAGTAGTTTAATTTATTTATGGATCCCTCTTTGGGTGAAGGTCTCCTCCAAATCTTTCCAGGCTTCCCTGTCTCTTGCTGTATCCATCCATTGCTTCCCTGAGACCTCCGCTCTAATTTTATCCAATTTCCTTATTCTCAGCATGCTTCTTTCCATAGCCCTTTGGGTGGACCTGATTTTTTGTTTAACCTTGCTTGTGTATACCCATGTCTGGGAGCCATACAGCAAGCTGGGCAAGATACAGGTGTCACTCACAGTTTTCTTGATTGAAACTGAGTAGTCTCCTTTTAAAATTTCTTTTAGGCTCCAGTATCTTTTCCAAGCAATGTTACTTCTTCGAGCAACCTCATCCTCGTTATTGTGTTTGGAGAATGAAACCTGCTTTCCCAAATAGATATAATTATCCACGTACTCTATGTTGTTTCCTTTTATGTGTATAGATCTCTTAATGCTATTGGTCATTGCCTTCGTTTTGGCAGTGTTCATTTCCAAACCCACTTTAGAACTTTGGTTATCTAATGAGTACAGCATTTGCCTAAGATCGTTTGAAGAATAATATGTATTTGAGTTATATGTTCCTCACACATTCACAGAACGTCATGAGGTCCCAAAATAAGCATAGATTGTACTAAGGTTATGTACTAGAACAAAGATGTTTACTTTTTTTTGTAAATACCTACTCATATTATTCATAAATACCAAGACCAAACATAAGCATACATGTTTATGGACGTCAAGATTTATATTGAGTGACAATTGATTAACGTCCAATACTCCATAGTCTCATAAAAGTTAACAAAAGAAAAATTGATAATTGATGAAAGTGCCAAAACAGTCCTGTTAAACCAAAGCGTCATCCATCTGGCCAGGACTGCATATGCATCTCAAGTTTACCCTTGTCACAGCAGAAGCTCAATTGGCGCTGTGGGATAATAATAGGCTGATTGAGCTGTGCTGATATTATGGAATAAAAAGTACTTACTGTGAATTGATCATGATAGAATTGAGGGCATCTTTATCATGTTCCTTGTATAAATGTTGGAACAAGTTAACTCTGTGAGAGTTCTGAGTTTTAGGCTTAGATTTCTCAGCTGTTTTCTGTTTTACTGCTTTCTCCTAAAACAATTATATGATACTTTAAAACTCTTTTAATTTCCCATACTGGTATTTTCTTCAAGAAATAATCTGGCAGCCTTAATGTTTAAGTTGATTAATTTTCATTCGAAATTGTGTCCTAATACCCAGGATTAAGGTCTATGTACCTCTGTATAATGTGTTGCTGAATGTACAAAGAATTGGCCTATGAAAGCTGTAAGTCAATAAAACTGACAATGTCCCAGGACAAACTACTAATCCTCAAAAAAAAAAGGAATTCTAGTGTTACAGTATATTCAATAAAGATTAGAAAATAAAATTTTGATTCACTAAATTAAGAAGAACAACCTTCTGTATGCAAACTTTATACTCTATATTGAAAACATTGTCACAATCAAATATAATAGAAACATTATTCTTACTAACATCTTTACTAGGAGTAACTCGCTCAGTTGTCACTTTGGCCTCAACCTTGGGTTGCACCTTCACATCCTGAGCGGCTTGTTTAGCCGCTCTCTGAGCTTCCTGCTTTGCACGTCTTTCTGCCTTCAACTCTGCCTTGCTTTTACCACCTTCATCTGCTTTTTCTGTATTTGTTGGCTCTGGCTGTAATGTCACATGTCAAGAATAATTTTTTCAGTAAACCTTTTAGTTACAAGGTTAATGACTATTGTTAGCCCTTAAAAATACGTAAACAGAGAAGAAATTAGTATATGTCCCTTACAAAAATTAGATAACAATGAGATTAGGCAAATAACATAGTTTGTTACATAACTAGCAAAGGTACCTGAGATAAAATTTAGATAAAAAATAATAATACTAAAACCAATCTCTTCCTGTCTTATTTTTTTTATACAGTTGGCAAGTATGTCTTATTCGAAAAGTCTTAATCATTCGATATTTAATCATGTAAATGACAAATATTTCATTTTCATTTATTACAGAAAACGAACTAACCTTTTTGCCTCCTAAATTGATAGATTTAACTTTATCAGTTACTTCATTAATATCTTTAGCTACAGTTACAATGTCTCTTAACGTTTCAGCAACATCTTTGACTGTCATATCCTTATTAACAACATCAATGTTTGCTTTACTTACAGGATCTACTTTTGTTACTTCACCGGCTCCTTTCTTCTTTGCCTGTTTAGCTGCTTTCTTTGCAGCTCTTTCCGCTATTACTTGTTCTTTATTTTTATCATCCGTGATAGTATCTACTATAACCGAAGCTTTGTCTACTTCATCTTTACTTTTAGGAGGACTCGCTGGTACAGGATTTTCCTTAGTTACTTTAATATCTTCTTGTTTAGGCTCAGGTTTCTTTGCTTCTACAGGTTTGTCTTTCACTTCTGTTGCATCTTTGCTTTTACCCTTCTGCTTAGAAGCCTTTTTAGCTTGCCGAGCAGCTAGAACATCATCTCTAGACTTATTATCAGACATATTTAACTTTACTTCTATGTTCACTTCTTGATTACCTTTATCATTCCCTATTTCTAAAGTAATACTAGATTCTAAGTTGTTCTCACAATCTTCCTTTACTTGTGGACTACTTGAATTTGTTCTCAATAGAGATTTTAATTTATTTCTTCTGTTTCTTCTTTTAGCAGTTGCTTTAGATTTTTTTTTAGTGTTATTATTTTTTTCCTATTCAAAGAACAAAACTTTTAATAGTATGTAGCTAAAATAGTGATAAGAGTAAGGCACTCATTAATGTATAATTTTAACTTACTAAATCTTCATTTTCATCTCCTTCAGGTGTATGAGGTCCGATTCTTTCTCTATCATACAATTCACTTAGTTCTAGACCATTAGAACAATAATGTTGATGACCCCAATGAGATTTTACTTCACTTGCTTTGAATTGTCGACATTTTGGGCTTGCCTAAACAGAAAAATTGTTTAAAGTTTATGTTTCTAATAAAATTATTATATTACTCTATTGGCATCAAAATATATAAATGTTTACAAAAACAAGCAACCTATTAACTAAAAACATAATATTTATCTTATATAATTAGAAATAAAGTCGAAAACAATATGAAAAATAAAAGCTATTGAATATATTTGGATGCACAAGCAATATAATCAAACTATAACTAATGTACTGGCACCAAGAAATGACCTTTAGCCACCTTGATGGGGGTTCAGAATTTGGTCAGCTTGTCCACAACTATAGCAAGCTAGAGGAGGGTGTATAGGAGCAGTTTTCAACTTTAAGAAAAGGTTTTACCTAAATCCACTTGTAACATATTGTTTTATCTAATATAGAAATATTTTTTTATACCAATTCATTAAGACCATCATAGTTTGTAGTACAATTAGGCCTAAATTATTTATAATACAAATGCAATATAAAGAGTATAGTAGACTAAATAAATTTCATAAGATAAAATACATATTTCGTCAACATAATTTAAATATAGCATACGAAACATAACCTCAAACACTTTTTGACACATCACATCAATAATAATCATATATTACCTCAGAAAAATACATTGCCGCTTATCCAGATATGCTATAAAATTTGTTTACATTTTTAATAGCTCCCATTTAAGAAAATTTCCATGAAATTAATTGTTTTAATAGTAGATTCAATTTTACTTACATTTATTTTTATAACAATGAAGCACGTAGACAATTAAGATGTTCCTGTAATATGCTACCACAACAATACAAGGTCCAGTGCGATAAATATGCTACTTTTTCCAATAGATTTCAGTAATTTAACTAAATACATATATCTGTAAATTTAATAATTTACCTTTGAGTGCAAAAATTGACAAGTGAAGTGACATAAAAATATGGTTGACATTGTGTGACAGCTGCTGATGATCAAAAATTATATAAATTTAAAACGTTTAGTTTTGATTTTTACTTTCTTCTGATCAGTTTTTAATAGCCTGCGCGAGATCCCCTTCGAGAATCCTTTATTTATTTGTACAGTAATTTTTGTTATAGGAAAAACATCTGATGGTTACGTCTACCTACAAGCAGGCAAGTCTGAGTCTAGAGACTTATTTATATTAGAAGAAATGGGTTATTTACACATGACACAAAAACAAGGTCATGCACGATCAGTAAGACGAGAGTTCGCAGCTGGTAAACACATGGTCCTACACAAAAGCCACGAACACTTTGCCAGCTCGGAAAACTAGTTATCAGATTCTTGCTTTACCTTAATGTAGGTTTTCAAAATGTCACTCCGATTACGCCAGAATTTGGCACTGAAGATCGTATTCCTCAAACTCCAAAGTGTAGACGCCGATTTACTCAATTCTGTGTAATATGCAATAACATATTTTTCTAGTCTAATATACTAAATCCTTTTCAGCATCTGACTTACTCAGGATCAGGAAGCGGTACTGAGTAGGTACTGACTGATCCGAAAACTGTGTTCGCGTCTGATTTAAATTAATTCTCCCATTGTTGTCTTATAAACAACAAATAACACTGCAATCACGAATTAAAGTTACTTCAATAGTAGCCAAGGTAAGGTTGATAAGAGATCATTGCAACTGCGTCGTCAGTGCAGCCGAAGTGTATGCAGCTACTGGCCGCGAGGTCGCGGATTCGAATACCACATAGGGTATTTATTTATTTGTGAGATCTACAAATTATTTCCCTAAGGCTGGATGTTATTTGTATCCTTTATACTGACGTCTCTAAAAGTCCCCGCAACACAGGGCACGATCGCTAGAGCGCGGGAGAGTATATCTGACACAAGTTTATGTCGTCATACTAACCAGTTCGTTAGAAGTAATATAAATAACTTAAAACTATTGGAGGTTAAGGCAAAATAAATAATAAATATTCTATAATAGTGTTTAATTAATTATTTAAAATACATACATTTTAATGACAATATTCACTTCTTTACTGAAATTACATATTTAGAGATAAATGACTAAATAATAAATGCAATCGTAATTTTATCTTTTTATAAATATGCTGTTAAATTGTACTAGATCATTAACTAGACATAATAAGTAAAATTAAATAACTTAATTATGACGATGTACAGTCAACTACAAAAGTTGAGTGTCACTGAACAGTAAAGTTCCCTAAAATCGCTGAACATAAAGCTACATTGTAATATTTTTTTAATCAACTTTTGTAGACTGTACCTATGTATGACGATATCAATGTACAATAGTTCGAACATGATTTCTTAGTCTTATAATAAATAAATGTATCTTTCAAATTATAACTAGAGACTTATATTAATTGGTTAACATGCATAAATTACAGAAACTACTATTTACCTACTTAGTTTTTAACGTCTGGTTCTGGATTATGTAAATTAAACATATTGATTATGATTGCCAACATTTTAAAATGAATTATGTTCATTAATCATTAAGGTAAATATATTTGAGCTCCTTGATTTGGTGTAGTAGCAAAAACGTAAGAATATGCATCTTCTCTATCTAAATTACACTTCTTCACATAAAAACTTTCTACTAAGCTATCAATATATTTTTCAACTTTCTCTTTAGGACATAAAGCAATGATGCAACCGCCCCATCCAGCGCCGGTCAGACGAGAGTGAACGTTAATTTCTTTTGATATATCGACTAAGCAATCTAAATTTTCATGAGAACACTCGTATAGTTCTTTTAGACTCTTATGGCTCTCTGACATCAGTTGCCCAAGTGTGTTTATAATATCCTTGCTATGACCATTCTCATGAACAATCGATCCATTTGTTTTAATTGCGTCACTGAAACCATTCGTCTTTTGTGCAAATTGTAAGCAATGTTTACGAAATTCCTCAACACGTATCGCTTCTTCATAAACATGACGAGCGCGTTGTTTTAATTTGTACTCTGTTAAATGTCTCGTATTTTCAGTCAGATAGAATTTCTCTAAGTCTTCTTGATTAACATTTAATATATCACAAATTTCACTTTTAGTGTACAAATCTTTAGGCAAATATTCATATACAAGTTTTACCATTTCATCTAAGGTTTTACCTAGAGTCTTTTGTAATTGGCTAAGTGTAATAACTTTGTTATCAGTTTTTGCGCCTACGCATTTGGAGATAATTTTGGCTGCCAATCTACATTCAATAACACGACGGTTGAAGTCATTTGTTGCAGCTTTATTCGCTTCTGCCACGCTGTGAGCTACGACAAAAGCAGCATTATCTGGAAGGTCTACTGGAGTAGCTTTTAAAGGATTCCATGTTATGTACTGTGCACAATTTTTCTGAGCTAGGAATGCTATCGCTTGATCCATACCACCGCCTTGCGTACCAATGTATCTTTCACATCTAGCACATAAAGAAGCTATTTCTGTCTTAGTCATTGTAATGTTTTGAGAATATATCAAGGCGAGACAAGCTGCACTCACCAAAGCAGAAGAGCTAGAAAGACCAGACGCTGGCGGAACAATTCCATCTACGCAGAGTTGCAAGCCTTTAAACATATTTCCGTTTAATAATTCAAACCCTCCTTTAATTCCACATAAAACATAATTATACCAAAAAGGTTTTCCATTTGAGTCAGGAATTATTTCAATATCTTCACAGCTTTTTATTTCAGCATCGTAATTTTTATATTTATTATTAACGTTTCTTATTAGTAGTTTAGGTTGATTTAATACTGCTGCAGCGATTATAATATCTTGCTCTAATGCCATGGGCAACACTGGATAGCCACAATAATCGATGTGTTCACCAATTAAATTGACGCGTCCCGGCACTCGTACATAGAACACCGGTTCACAGTCGAATTCTTTAAAAAATATTTTATGTAAACGATTAATTCTCTCACTTTGAGGTAAATTAGTCACCGGCACAACGTCACTTATATCATTAGAGCCCATAGTTATAGTTATGTCAAAGGTAACACGTAAACAAATCCGGCACTGTTTTGTAAACACAAGCGATTCGTTGCACTGAAATGTCCTGAATGAATGTGGCTGAATATTGTACTTATCAATCACAATGTCTACGTAATTTGTACACGTACACCGTATAGAACAAATGTAAATATTATATTTTTAACTTTGTTTGATAACACTGAATAAAAAGTTCACTTGCCGTTGTTTTAAAACACGTATGCTCGATAAACAAACAACTCTTGATTTTATCTAGTCTCTCATTGATAAAACTTAATTTAAGTAAATATTTTTATCACTTGCTAAAACCAACCAGTATCTAATATTTAATTTTACGAGTTAAAATATAACCTACAAAATGCTAACACATCTGGTAGCGTAGCTGGTTTGCGAGATTATACACAACACAACTACAAAATGTGACGTATCGACCGCCAAGCCAATAGAATCTTCATCAACCGGTCGTCGATGGGTAATATTTACAGCTATATAAACATGCTTATCTCATACTCCATAATGTTTTTTAAATGTGTGAAATAGAGGTAAGTACTTATCTGATATGTAGGTAGGTAAGTACTTACTTTCTTACAATGTGCACCAACTGAATACGAGAAATAATATGGTGTCTAGGTATAATATAAATAATGAGATGAGCTATTTATAGCTGACGATGGAAACTAAAAAAATATAAAATTTACCATTTAGAGTAGGTAAAGCTACTCTTACTTATCTCAGAAGTCTTTGTACTTTTTGTGTTTAATTAGCCACTATTTTTTCTATAATTTAGGTACCTACTAAGCATCTACTTAATACAAATAAAACATATAGGTACGTACATATTTTGGTTAAATAATGAAGTGGCTACTTGTGACCTTGAATTTATACTATAATCATTTTTATTCTTAAATACCTACTGAAACAATCGTTGCATCAAACTTTAATGACTCGCATCGTACTTTAGTATCGAAAGTAGAGACTAACACTGAATATGTAGGTAATGTATGTCCTCCGAAGAAGATTTAAACTTGTAATTTCATAAGTCAGTAGGGAAAACATTTTTGTAAGTAATCGAATCCAGAGCCTCTCAGTTGAGAGACTGTTTACCTTTGCGCCTTTCCTCATTACAGTATAACGAATTTGTTAAGTTGGTTATAATTAACGGTCACGGTGGCAAAATGATCGTTTATGTGACTGCCGTAAAGGTCATGGGTTCGAATCCCACACACAAATTATTGCCCTGAGTCTGGATGTTCTTTGTGTCTTTAAATTGCATGAACATGAACACTAGCGGGAGACGTTTGTAAAAAAATCATACACTTTCATGATTATAGCCATTGATACACCTACTGCAATACTTAACTTATTTATTTACTTGATGCTCTTTAAGTAAACACAAGTGATTGGTGTTGAGTGGATTTATATCTTATCTGCAGGCAGGTTTAGGTAAATTGCCCAGGATAAAGAAGATTCACATAAAAATAATAAGTATCACGCATAATTATTTAATTAATATTTAATATTAATTATTATATTAACGCCATTTATTTAATATTAATTAAACGTGAAACCCCAAATACCTAGCTATGAATAAAAAGAAAATAAGTTTGTGTACTTAGTTTTTGTTGTGTTTTATTATAAGAAAGTTCCCGCACTAGGGACCTTGATCCTGATTCTTTCGACATGCATTTTCTCTCACAGATAAACTTAAATGATGCAGCACATTCCAAGTGCTTTTTAAGTTACGGAAAGAACATCAAATTTGAATCCGCGACCTCATTCACGGCAAACACTGGCTACCGAGGCAGTTTGTGTTAAAATAGGTATTTTATTGCTTTTCCATTACTATCGAACTTACCATACAATTGTAATAAAATATAATAATATAATATAACATTCCTCACACTCTTACACAACGCCATTCTAGTCCTAAACTAAGCAGAGCTTGTACTATGGGTACTAGACAACGAATAAACATACTTAAATACTTTTTTTGTAAATAAATACATACTATACATAGAAAACACCCTGACCAATGCAAACAGTCATGTTCATGCACACAAAGATTTGCATTGAGCGGGAATCGAACCCGAGACCTCTGCGTAGCAATCATGTTATAATAATATAACCACTACGCCACGGAGGTCGTCAATATACATATAGTAAGTAAGTAAGGTAAATTAGGTATACAGAGGATATTTCAAAACAAAACGATAACAAAGGTAAATACTAATTTGATAAAGCAATTATGCTTCTTATCTGTAAATAATCAATTTAAGTACAGACATACCTTGTCTTTAATTACCTATACTCTTTATTTTCTAGTTTGGAACGTATACTTTCCTATTACCTACTTATATAAGAGTAGGTATTATATCTACTTAAAGTATAATAATAATTGAGACCGCGCAGAGTGGAAACTCTTCGAGGAGGCCTATGTCCAGCAGTGGACGTCCATGGCTGCTATGGATATGGAAAGTATAATTAATTATTATACTAGGTAAGTAATAGAGTAGTTTTATCAGAAGGTACTTCTGCGAGAATCCGTCAAGAGGTCGATAAAAACGTTGTGGCCGCTTACCAACCTCCAGACATTGTGATAGCTAAGAGTAGGGTGATGCTACCAATTATCAGCACTTTAAGGGTTAGTCTTACTTTAATATCGTTAATCGTAGTGATAATACTGATAACGAAAGTTAACAATATGCTTTCTCGGTTCACTATTAAATAAGTACCTAACTGATTTTTATTATAAAAAATTGTCTTTGTGCATACACATTTTATTTAGATGAGTTTGGCTAAATAATTACCCTAACACCAATTATTGGCACCATCATCACCAATTATCAGCACCGACCGAGCCAATTATCAGCACCTTAAAATTAGACATAAAATTAGGTAGATAAATTAAATAATCCAATGTTTATAGCAAAATCTCTTTTATTTATGCCTAGCCTAACAACCGAAGTTTCAGAAAAATAAATACATAAATATAAAAAATTGAAAAAAATAATAGACATTCTTTTGATCATTATATCAACACTATGAAAATAACTAGCAATGTTAGTTTCAGCACCATGCCAGGATATGAAATCCGAAATCATAGAGTACTTTTTCCAAGAATATTGAATTCTAGGCATAAAATAATCACGCTTTACTATAAAAAATATGGATTAACAATTGTACATACCACTTTGTCATGTAACAGTACCAGTGCTGATAATTAGCAATTCGCAAAAAAATTGAACCCAGATGTCAGCACCTCATTTATTAACATAAAATCAAGATAACGTTCATTTCCATTGTCAGATAAGCCTTATAAAACATTTTATACATGAATAAAACCTAAAGGTTCAGTAAAAAATATCTAAAAGAACTAAAATAAAGTAAAATAAAAAAACCTGAACTTACCTACGATCTTATGAAACTGTCAAAACAAAGTAATGTGAACAAAGTAAGTTTTTAAAAATATCGCTTTTTTTTTTCAAAAAGTGTCGTGTTTGGATCAGTTTATAATTCCAAAAGGATCATATTTTAATGTTTGTTAAATGGTAGCCGAAATTAATTAGTAGACAGCTTATAATTTGAGTTTTAGTTGGGGGTGCTGATAATCTGGTGCAGTGCCAACATTAGGACGCGTGCCCCTATTATAGTTTATACCAGATCAAAGTAGAGCAAATAAGAGACTTCCTATGTAATCAGTCTAGACACGTGGCCATTTCGTTGCTTCCAAAGGCTTGTGCCGCGCGCGATCTATACTTCCTTTACCCATCGACCGACACCTTTATCAATTCAGCGGTCCATCGGGTGAGAGGTTGTGCCTCCAATCCAGAACCTTATTGCTCTATCGGTTATCAGTTCTGTATGCTATGTGCACATAAGGAGGCCATTAAATCATCATCATCATAACAGCCCATTAATGTCCCACTGCAGGGACGGGCCTCCTCCCGTGTCGGAGGGATACTTGGCCCACTAATACCACGCTGGCTGGCCAGACAGAATGCTATAGGGGTTGATTTTAAGTTTTCTTTCTTTCTATGTAAAGGTAATATTCACAGATAGTCCCTTAGTCAGTTTCTACGACACCCATGGGACGAGATGGGGTGGTGACATATTGTATTCTTACTCCGTCAGCACACGAATAGTCCATGTCCATTAAATAGTTCTTTGTAAAAAGAAATCCGTAGAACACAGTACCTACACAGTGCTAAAATTGACTTTTAGGTAACAAACAATAAAGAAAATATGACTTAAGCAATAGGATTTTCTAAACCAAACTGGTTTGTAGCAAGTAAACACAAAGGAGGAAAAGTTGATACGTTAGGTATACCTACAGAACGTAAAAAATATGCACCAAGTAGGATTTTTCTATGATGTATTTCAATTATTTTTTTGCAACGGGGGAAATCCCTATAATATTCTCATCTGTCAAACTCATGCTGACTAAAACCCCTTGGTGAAATACCGTGATTCTTCTACAGAACCCGATTTATGAATTTCTATTTACCTCAATTAAACTAACTACTATTTAAGTCGAAATAGGTAGGTAATTGAAGCAAGAATTAATTCGGGCTTAAGTAACCGTAGACTATACAACAACGAAAAAGATTAAATTATGTAATAACTTGGTTAACTTACTAGATTAAATCATTTTACAAACATATTAAAATTAAGAAAATATTTCGTTTTTTACAAATTTTTTTTTTTTCTTTAAAAATGTATACCTATCAATAACATAAGGATTAATTATACAACTGCCAGTTACTTTAATGAATTAAGTAGGTCTGTATGCAATTTAAGAAACATATATTATTATTGTTAGTTTAATGAGGAAGGTACTTGAATGTCTTGTGGAAAAAACTAACAAACTCAATCTTGCCACGAATTAAAACTAGATCAAAATCGTAAGGTGAGATAATGCACTGTTCGTACCGTACACGTTCGTGTAATGGGGCTGGATTGCCATTGATCACTCTCTTGAACATTTATGCCATAGCAAAGCACTGATCGTCGCACTCAGAAGCCAGTTTGTAGGGTGTTATAAGTACATAGTCTGGCCATAAATACTGTTACAATTAAAAATAAGAAAGATATTACATTTGAATTTGGAATCTGTCATTTTTATACGATTGTTCATTGTATTTTCAAATTTTGGAGCCAATACATTGTACAATATTTTGCTATATTAAAATGGAGTGGGGTGATAAAGAAAACCGAATCGCTGTGATTGCATTACACAAAGTTGGTATGGAGCCGAATGTAATTTTTAAAACTCTCCATACGCTTGGTATTAGTCAAAATGTTTGTGTACCGGGCTATTAATAGGTACAATGAGACCTTCTCTGTTTGTGACAGAAAAAGATCTGGCCGTCCACGTAGTGTTCGTACGAAAATGGTGGTCAAAGCAGTAAGGGAAAGAATTCGAAGAAATCCTGTCCGAAAGCAAAAGATTTTATCTCGGGAGATGAAGATAGCACCCAGAACCATGTCACGCATTTTAAAAGATGACTTAGGACTTGCAGCCTATAAGAGACGCACTGGTCATTTTTTAACTGATAATTTAAAAAAGAATAGGGTGGTAAAATCGAAGCAACTACTGAAGCGGTACGCAAAGGGAGGTCACAGAAAAATTTTGTTTACGGATGAGAAAATCTTTACAGTTGAGCAACATTTTAACAAACAAAATGACCGTATTTATGCTCAAAGCTCTAAGGAAGCTTCCCAATTAGTCGACAGAGTGCAACGTGGGCATTATCCGACTTCAGTGATGGTTTGGTGGGGTGTTAGCTATGAAGGAGTGACTGAGCCATATTTTTGTGAAAAAGGTATCAAAACATCGGCACAAGTGTATCAAGATACCATTCTTGAGAAGGTAGTTAAACCCCTTAACAACACCATGTTCAATAACCAAGTATGGTCCTTCCAACAAGACTCAGCGCCGGGTCATAAAGCTCGGTCCACGCAGTCTTGGTTGGAAATGAACGTTTCGGACTTCATCAGAGCTGAAGACTGGCCGTCGTCTAGTCCCGATCTTAATCCGCTGGATTATGATTTATGGTCAGTTTTAGAGAGTATGGCTTGCTCTAAACGCCATGATAATTTGGAGTCCCTAAAACAATCCATACGATTGGCAGTGAAGAATTTTCCCATGGAAAGAGTGCGTGCTTCTATTGATAACTGGCCTCAACGTTTAAAGGACTGTGTTGCAGCCAATGGAGACCACTTCGAATAAGCTTTTTATATTTTGAATTGTTTTATATTTATGTATTAAACTAACACACTGTAAAAGTAATAAATATTATTTGCAATAAAAAAAAATGTTTTTTCTTCGTAACAATATTTATGGCTAGACTAGGTATAATATATATAGTATAGTATAACCGATTTAAGCTATGCCGACATTTCAAAATCAATATACAGCAAATCGGGTCTAGTTCATCATAATACATACATACATAAACTCACGCCTTATCCCGGCCGGGGTAGGCAGACATGACAAAACGCATTCTAGTTCATAATATCGACAGTTACGTTACGTACTACATCGATGGTCGCTGTATCGCAAACGTTCCATCGACTAATGTATCGACAGTAGCCCAAATCGACGGTACTCTACATAGACAGTACCTCAAATCGATGGTACGCTACATCGACAGTACATTATAACGAAAGTATTCTACATCGACAGTGCACCAAATCGATAGTACGCTGCATTTACTACCCTTACCCAAGCCAGATTTAAACAAAAACATCACAGAATCAGGATAACTGCTTAGCCCTGTACCTACTTGAATCTATCCGTCTCATCGATGTAAAAGCTGATTTACACAGGGTCAGTAACTGACTTCAAATTCGAGGCAAGTCAGTGCTGACTCGAAAAAAAGCCCGTGTAAACTGATTTGAAGTCAGTACAGTGGCTTGAAGTCAGCGCTGACTTGAATATTCGCACACGAATATTTTGAAGTCAGTTGGCGCCCCCCGCCACCCGCGCACCCCCGTGACAGCCAAATAAACCCCGTGTAAACAGACAAGTCATTGCGTGGTTGTCACTGCCGCTGCGTTGTAGAGTAACCACGTTTTTTTTTCTAAATGAAGCTGCTTAGCGAAGACGAAACCTTAAAATTGGTGCAATTATATAGCGAAAACGAGACACGATAAAAGTGACTCAGGAACCGATAGTTCATTCCTGAAGCCAAAAATGTCAGCGTTATTTCCAGTTTAATTTTGGCTGGTAAAGCATCTCTCATGAATGTATCATGTCGTTGAATAGAGCTCGATATAATTGACAGCAATTCGTCAAAATTCTGTGGTGAGTGGTGACATCCTCATAGCCAGTTTGTACTCCGCAGGATCTTCAAATCGCAATTGCTTCAGCAACAAAGCACAGTCACCAGTTTCGTTTCTATCGTCAATCCATTTTCTTACCCATGGTCGTTTATTTTTAGTTATTTCATTTTCTACCATTTCTTTTAACTCATTGAACAGCAAAATTGATAAATTTTTCAACAAATAATTAAATCTTCGCTTAAGTTGTTTTCGCGAATTCATTTTTCCCACTGACTTCACACAAGTGTGCTCACCGTGAGAAACGCACCACTACAACTTACTTCATGTAAACAGTTAAAGTCATTCGCGGCGCGGCGCCGACATTGGCGCTGCGACTGACTTGTCTACTGACCCTGTGTAAATCAGCCTTTACAACAAAATTCGACTATGATAAACACTCTGTTTTATGTCAAAATTTCCGTCTGATTTTGACACTATTGACAAGTAACAAGAAACATTTTTTTCATGACACAAAAATATTTTGTGTTTTGGTGTGGTTTCTGTCTTCCTAGGGATTAGGGATTTAAAATCAACAAAACAACAATTCCAAAGAATTTACGGTTGGATTGTACGAAACGGGACACTTTGAAAAAAAAAATTTTTTTTTTATCGCTAATTATGATAAAACGTCGCTTTTAAAAACAGATAGAAACATAAAAAAAAAATTTTTGAAAAATTTTGGACTTAGAAAAATTTTTCCTCGATCAAAATATCATTTGGTTAGGTTATGTTAGAACTGTGACAACCAACGCGCGAAGGCGAGCGAGCGAAGCGAGCGGGCCGCGGTAGCGGCCGCCGAGCGCCACATTCATAATTTATAAAAAAAAAAATTTTTCATTCTCGAAAATTTTACAAGTCCTGGCTCCATACAAAATCGATCAAAAATTTTCTAAGTGTTTTTGCGTCCCGTTTGCTACAATAGGTAGAGTGAAATGTGAAAAATTTTACAAGTCCTGATTCCATACAAAATCGACCGAAATTTTTCTAAGTCCAAAATTTTTCAAAATTTTTTTTTTTATGTTTCTATCTGTTTTTAAAAGCGACGTTTTGTCATATTTCGCGATAAAAAAAAAATTTTTTTTTTCAAAGTGTCCCGTTTCGTACTATCTGACCGAATTTACTATTTTGTGCAATAATGCTTCAAGCAACTAGAGAAGACATAAATAGATTTTTAGATTTCAAAAAGATTTGTCGCACTTGTTTATCAGATACAGAACCTATGAAAGATTTGTTTACTGTTTGTACATCGGATGTCTTTGAATATTGCACCTCTGTTGATGTAAGTGTTTAAAGCTACTTAGTAATATATTATTATAAATTTAGAGTGCTGAGTTTGAGTTCAATAAACCAAAGAAAATAATTGAGCTACAATTGTTAATTTTTTTTTTAAATTTGTTAATTCAGGACACTGTTCTTAGGTTTCAGAGGGGGATAACTTACCACGACAATTATGCCAGACATGTGTGGAGTTGTTAAACAAATCATATTTCTTCAAACAGGCTGCTGTGCGATCCAATGTTGTTTTAAAACAGCAACTTCAGTTAGAGGTAAGTGTTCAAATTACTTATATTTTTATTTCATTTTTGGAAGTAATGTTCATATAAATAATACTTCAATTGTATAGTTTACTGTCTATTTTCTCTCTTACTGTCTTTTAATATCTAAAAAGTTTGGTGCCATTAAATCTATCTTATTGTAGACTATTACTAGTGAACATAACATGAAATACTTTACATATTTCTATGTAATTCTCCAGTAAGTTTTTTCCTCAGTAGTTATGAGTAATTTTTTGGTTCCTCCATTTATCATGGCATGTTTAACCTTTTGCCATTGCTATACCGCTATTGATTATGAAGCAATAAAATTGTTTGTTTATGTTTTATTCCACTAATTAAACAGTTAATTATAAATGTTAAATTTTATGCTTCCACTAATTAGACATTTAATTATAATTGTAATGTAAGCCATATAATTTTTATATACATCAGAGCTTTAAAAATGTTATGACTTTAATTTTATGTGCATCTGTACTATATAAATACTAAATATTTCAGCATCAACAAGTTAAAATTGAATCTCAAGTGAATGATAATGAACTTGAGGAGGTTTCAGTAGGACAGACTGATACCTTTTCTACAAACAATGATGACATCCTACCTAGTAATACTATAGAACCTGCAGAAATAATAAGGTAAGAACATATAGGCCGACCGTTTAACTCAGACCCCGCCTGCGGTAATAGAGGTGCGCGGGGGGCGAGGACAAAGGAGAGAGCTATCTCTTGATTTTTTGCCAAAACGGCGCCATCTCAGATACTGTGACCCGAACTACATTACATCACAACACACCTCTAATTTTTAGCTAGCTTATTTTTATGAAATAAAAAGAAGGAAAAATTAAAATTATACCCTAAAGCAATCGAAATACCTGAAGAGGTTGTTTTATTTTTCTGGTCAGGCTTTAAATTGTGTAATAATTTAGATTGCATAATTTTTTCTAAGAAAGTACTAGTTTTAGAGCCAAGATGACGCCACCATCTTTGACATTTGTAAATTGTATAGAAGACGGACTAGCATACTGCACTAGTGTCATACTGACATACTGACTAAGTGTCCGTTATGGTAGCGTGTAAAAATAAAAAAGCTCTTATTATTGTTCTTATTATCTGTAAATATTTTCTAAGATTGATTCTTACAAATTAATATGTTTAAATCATACCTGTTTTAATGTAAACTGTGATTATTGTAATGTGATTATACTGTGATTTAATATACATAATTAATGATTGTACAATTGTTATTATTTGTAAATATTTTCTAAGACTTTAGTTATAATTATATTTATAGTTTAAATCAGCCATTCGTATAATAACAAATATATTTATTAAAGACAAAGATGTATTGCAAAACTGTGTATATCAGGTGTTAGTGTATGAATACATTATTCTCAACAGTCTATCCACATCGGATATGCAAATTATAGCAATATAATATCTTAAAACTACACAAATTAAACAAAAACTTATTTAAGTAACTAAATGAAATGTTATTTTTTTCAAAACATTCTTATTCAAAATATTTGTAGATTCTTTAAAAAATAATCAAATTATTACAAATTATGTAATATTATTGTTATTTTTGGAGTCGGTGTCAGCCAACGAAATACGATAATATATAAGCTAATGGAATGGCGGCCATGAATTACAGATTATATTATTATATGACTTCGACATTAACCCCCTTACTTATAAAAATCTCTAAAATTTAATCACTGTTTAGCGAGTTTTTTGTTAGCAAAACCAACCTTAAGCCAAACAAAACCGTAAAAATTTAAGCTTATCAATTGACTAAAATTTAAGTTGCGTTTATGAGTCCGGGGTTTGACATAAAGTTGTTGATTGTTTATGGATTGGTTTAAAAATTAAACAAATATTAAATAACTATTTTTATCATATTTAAATAAATATATTTTAAAATACCTGTGTCACGTTCAAACGTTTTAATATACCTATTTAGTAACTGATTAAAGCTTTCCATAACTTATGGGCGTTTATGGGGCTAACCAGAACCGTCAATTGAAAAAAATCGTAATTCGTGAATAGGATCAATAATGCAAAATGTTGTCTACAAAGTCGTTAGAAAAGGCAATAGAGTTTTGTCTAACACATTCTGATCACTTTATATAGTTTTTAATTTGATAAATATTTTATTTAAAACAAACATGGCCGTTTCATTTTCGCATGAGAATTTTAAGTAATTGTCTTTGATTCGTAGTACTTATTTCTCATCTTAGTCTTTAGTCAGTGTATAACACGACATCATATTTCTTTAAATTTATAGTCAGGAATAAAATATAGAATATAACTATCGTGGCTGTCACATTACTCCAAAAATAACAATAATATTACATTATTTGATTATATTTTAAAGAATCTTCAAATAAATATATTTGTAGACTCTTCAAGAAATATCCTTAACAATACTTTTTACAATAATTAAAAGAACCTATTCTTTAGATTATAATTAAGTAAAAAGAATGTCTGATTTAATGTTGTAAAACCAAAATACAACTAATTATTTTTAACTTTTTAGTGCAATTTTTGTCATTTGGCATAGTAAACAACTCGATATAGCTCTTGTGTACGCTACCATAACGGACACCGCTACCCCGCTCCCTCGTCCCTTTCATACCGCAGGCGGGGACTGAGATAAGCGGTCGGTCTATAGATTAACATTGTTATATTTTTGGTTTGGGGTTTTTTGATTTTTTTTCTAGCTTACTATTTCTGTTTGAGTATTAAGCTATTTCTTTGAACGACCTTTTCAACTGAATATTTTTGTGTGAAACTATATACCCAAGGGCTATATTTTGGGTCCTGTACTCTTCTACTGTGTACACTGACCATATTCACTTTTTCAAACCGCTCACTGATTGCAATCCTAAGGTAATGCTTGTTGCAGGAGAATTAGAAGAAGAAGAGACTTAGCTAGGCCATTGAAAAAGAGAACTAGAATGAAATGTCCAAAGTGTGATAAATCATTTCAAAAATATGAAAATTTTGAAGCACACATGAGAGTTCATTTTGGAAAAAAGGTAAATATTAAATGTAAATTGAAGATTAACTTGCCATGAGTTTTACAGAAGTAATTAAATGTTTATTTAGATACCTTTTTTATGACATTCTTTTCTTTTTATGACATTCTTTCAAAGGAGAATGGGCGGTTTCGTCCCATGTGTTGTAACACTTTGTGACCTATATCATTTGAAAGATCTCAGCGAGCGCTATGTTTTATTGTATGGGCATAACTCCGTATCTCGTGCAGGGAAAGTGTTATAGGGTTTAAAAAAAAAAAAAAAAATTAAAAATGTCTTAACTAATTGGTCTTTTAATAACTACTACTAAAGAGATTTAAAGGTAGAGCCTTCTTTGACCCAACACCCTCTCTGCCACCATTGTAAGCGCAGCGTTGAGAAGATTGCAGACATGTAAAATGAGTTTTACGGCAGTCCTTCTGGGTAGAAGAGTTCTCAAGCTTTCAGAAACGTTTGCGCAATTACATAGATAAAGAAAAAAACAGCTCCCTATGCCCCCCGCCATTTTGTTCCAAATATGACATCTGCTCAATCAGTTGCAACAACTTCATGTCGGTCAAATAAGTTTGCGCTTGGTGTAGATGCCATTATTAACTTACTGGTGTAGTGTTGCAGTCTCTCCAAGGATGTCAAGTACACCAACGATATTTCATAATACTGCAGTGCTTAAGTATACGGAAACGCCATTATGTTGGTTAGTCTCGAGGATAAATTATCAAGAACTATGAATTTGCAGCGAGGTATAAGACAAGGTGATTAAATATCTCCGAAACTGTTTACCGCTGCACTGGAAGATGCTTTTAGGCTCTTAGACTGGAACGGAAGTGGCATCAATATTATGGCGAGTATATCACGCACGCACGCACTTTCATTTGCTAACGAAAATGGTGTCATGTCATAGACCAAGGAGGACCTTAATATAATGCTCGATGACCCTAATAGTATCTCTCAATAAGTGGGTCTTAAAATGGACACGGACAAGACCAAGATCATGGCAAATCTTCATGTTGCACTTACTTCAATCACGGTTGGAGGCGCTACACTCAAAGTTGACCACGAATATATTTACCTGGGACAATCAGGCCAGATAAGTCCAACTTCGAGAAGGGTTTCACTCGTCAAATCACAAGGCTTTTGGTCATCTACAGGGGAACGGAGAGAGCTTTATTGGGAGTTGACCTGCGCAATTGAATCAGAAGTGAGATAATCCGCAGGAGAACTAAAGTGACCGATAGAGCTCTCAGGATTGCCCGTTAAAGGGGCGATATAGCAAGAACTTACAAATGACATGAGGCAGAAAAGTTTTCGAAAAGCGACCGGGTGTATCGCGTGATATCGGGGTGGGGCCAAGTGATAAGGTAGTCACAGGATCGGCAAAGTAAAGATATTTGTAGGAGGCCCATCTCCAGCAATGGACGCCTATTGGCTGGGGCTGGAAGCATGGTCTAGTGTTGTTGCTGAGCTGTACTTTCGTGTTTTCAATATATTTTGAAAGATATGTGAATAAAACAGGTCTATTTAATGGAGTTGTATATTTATACTGTCATTATATTATGACAACCTTATCAACATCAACAGCTATGTAGAGAAAAATGCGATAAGGATTTTTATTTTCTCAACCTCAACTCTATAACGTATCTATACATTTACGTAAGAGATTTATTTAGCGATAACTTTACCATTTTTACTTGTAATTATATTTTTAACTGTGTACTTATTAATAACGGTCTAAACTAACGATTACTGTCTGTAAATTGTCTACAGTTATTATAAGTGGAATAAGTATAGGTAATGTGTTTCCGTGTCACAAAATGTAAAAAAAGTACGATTAAAGCCTTATTTGATACAAAAACTATTTTATCATTAACAGCTTTTGACCTGCACACAATTTTAATGAAAAACATATATATTTATAGGAAAAAAAAATCTAGGTGAACATGTTTATGCTAGTCGCAATATGTTACAAAGGTTGGGACGCAGAGAGCAGATGTCATATTTGGAACAAAATGGCGGGGAGCATAGGGAGCTGTTTTTTCTATGCCCATGTAATTGCGCAAACGTTTCTGAAAGCTTGAGAACTCTTCTACCCAGAAGGACCGCCGTAAAACTCATTTTATATGTCTCCAATCTTCTCAACGCTGCGTTTACAATGGTGACAGAGAGGATGTTGGGTCAAAGTAGGCTCTACCTTTAAATCTCTTTAGTAGAAGTTATGAATAGACCAATTAGTTAAGACATTTTTAATTATTTTTATTATTTTTTAAAAACCCTATAACAGTTTCCCTGCACGAGATACGGAGTTATGCCCATACAATAAAACATAGCACTCGCTGAGATCTTTCAAATAATATAGGTCACAAAGTGTTACAACACATGGGACGCACCCCATATAAAACTGCCCATTCTTCTTTCTTACTCCATCATCAAATGAATGTACTTTAATTACAGACACTTTTATTTTAGATAAATAATTTAACAATATAACTAATCTTCCAGCCGGACATCAAATGTGACCATTGTGAAAAAACATTTCCAACTTTAAGAAATCTTCACAGTCATATAAGAACTCATACTGGAATAAGGAAATATCAATGCTTGACATGTGGGAAAAACTTTGGCTATCTTAATGTCCTGAAGAACCATGAATTGATACATACAGGTGTTAAAAAGTATGTCTGTCAGTTGTGTGATGCAAAATTTGTTCAAAGATATAATCTGCTGGTAAGTTTATCATAAATGAATTTGTTTATTTGTAGTATTATTTGGTTTTAGTACAAAAGAAAGCTGGTTGGGGCTGTCCGGGTCTCAAAGGGCAGGGTTGACCTTTGAGATCTATGTGCTATGGAAATGCGAAGAGTAAAGTGGTTGTGAATGTGTCAGCCGTGCGATGAAGTCGTGGTTTTGAGTTTGGTACTCAAAACCACAACCAAATAAGAGAAATAAACAGGAACGTGACTCGAGCTCTTATTACAAGCAGAATTTTTATTAATTTGTCTGCTATTAGAATTAGTATTCCAAAATCGTATGTACAACAGGTCTTACAAGTTTTTTTTTTCTTCTCTTATTTTACAGACACATGAAAACTCACAGTAAGGAGCGGAATTATATATGTGTACAGTGTGGTAAGAAGTTCTCACAGCATGGTAATCTCAAAGTACATATGATCAGACACACTGGTATCAAGAATTTTGCCTGCGAGCTGTGTGATATGAGGTTTTATGTTAAGGTTAGTTAAATAACTTATATACGCACAATAACTATAATCCTTACACAATAGCGTTGGTGAAGCAGCGGTCGCATGAGGGTCGTAGCACATATAACGAAACGTAAAGGGATTGGCACCGTATCAAATCCAGCTGTTCCGTATTATTTGTATGAATCTCCTTACTGCAACGCACACTAATCGGAATCGTAACGTAATCGGATTTATGACGTTTGACACCGAGGAAAAGGGCAAGTCGGTGCCGATCCGTTTACGTTACGTTATATGTGCTACGACCCTTAGCTGGATGGACATAAGATGGATGAACGAGGTCGCGAGTTCTAATCCCACGTAAAACAATTGTTTGTCAGCCTGTTGAGTCTCAAAATCCGTTAAATTTATGCTTGTTAAATCCCAGAGCATGGTAATGGGATTTCAACTAAAGTTTTCCTTCTCTCAATAGGGAGGACAGAAGTCAGATTTAGTCCCTACTACAAAAATAGTTTTAAGTACGACTTTATTTCCATCAGATTTGATTTTGGGGCTGTCATTAAAAAAAGGTGTATGGACTTCATTCATAAGATATGACAGAAAACGGAGTCATAATATGACGGATGATTAAAAAAGTATGGAACCTAAAAAGGTTGGAAGAAGAAATTTATTATCCTAGATTATAACGCTGTTGGTTTTTTGTTTTCAGAGCGATCTCTTCAAGCATATGCGGTCACATTCAGAAGATAAGCCGTATGCGTGTGAAGTCTGTGATAAAACATTTAAAAGTAATAGTTTCAAAATTGTTCACATGAGAACTCATACAGGTATTTATTTGTTGATATGGTTTATTTTGCTACCTTTCCCTGGTCCCAAAAAAAATTCTTACAATTAATATTTATTTTATCATCATCATAACAGCCCATTAATGTCCCACTGCAGGGACAGGCCGTGACGGAGGGATATTTGACCTACTAACACCACGCCTGGCGGATTGGTATTGGGTTTAATTTCAAGTTTTCCTTCTTTTTGTTTCGTAAAGATAATATTCACGGCTGGGACACCCATGGGATGAGATGGGGTGGTCACCACGCGGAAAAATTTTCATATAATATTTATAAATTTGTATAGTGGTAACTGGTATATTTTTTTAGGTGAACGTCCCTTCGCTTGCGATATATGTCCAAAGAGGTTTATGTCTACAAAAGACTTGAAAAATCATCGAATGATTCACACAGGTGAAAAACCTCATAAATGTCAAGTCTGTGATCAAGCTTTTATACAAAAGAGCGCTTATAACAGACATATGAAAGGACACATGCATAAGGACAATGAGAAAACACAAAATTTATTGTTGAGAGCACGGTTACAAGGTGATGTTGAATTTGACCAGTGGCATGATGTGTGATTTTATTGAATACTAAAGTTACTTATTATGTACTTAAGTTAAGTTTAAAGTAATTTCAATAGCCGGATCCCCACCGAACGAACTGGACTTGCGATCCCGCGCCAGGATCGCTCGCTCTTTGCCGCGAGCGATCCGTCGACGATGGATCGCGGGATCGCCAATCCAAGATGTATCGTTTGGTGTGGATCCGGCTAATAAGTTTTAAATGACATGGCGTAGTTCACAGTATATAGCTCTAATGCACGAGGATGTGCTTTTGAATCTCGTGCAGGACATTGATTTGTCCGATGTACGATTTCATCCGAGCATGTTGTTGGTGTCCGATAACTTTGGCTTGTAAAAAGTCCCCATGGGGGTGATCTCCATATTGTTACCTTTTAAAAGTGTTTTTTTGTTTTTTTTTAACTAAATATAGGTACAATAAGCACAATTTAAGTTGGCTTGCTTGAAGTTGTTGTATAAAGCTGCGCAAATGTATATTTTGTCACAAAATGGCGGGGTTTTCTCAGTTCCTGTTCATGCGGGAATATCTCTAAAAGCTAACTTCAGGTCAGCCAAGTAAGATGGCGCATATTGTTACTTCATACTATAATAGTAAGGCTGAAAAGGTGTTAAGTATTAGAGAAAATAATCTCATTAAGTGTTACGCTACGAATGTACCTGGGATGTAGTTGAAATTTATGTTTTATGTCAGTATTTGAACTTTAGATTATGATAGTATTGTGTTTCCATTAATAAATAAATTATGTTAGTTATTGTGTTAGAATTCGTTTCTAGTATAAAGCCAAAAAAGAGCAATTTTTGCCGCATTTTTTTAATAGCCGTAAGTAGCTCACGAATGTTCCAATCGTAAAATAAAAATTATGACGTACTTATAATACTCTACCTATTGGAACGAATGGAGTTATTCTACATTCCTTCCAATAGGTTAAAACTAATGAAAATTGAAATTGTTATAACTTCTAAACGGATGAGCATTTTGGGATGATTTTTGTGTTTCTGCATATTAAAGTTAAGCCCTATCTTTTGTTAAAATTATTGTCCCTTTGTAAACCCTTTACCCTTTACTTAAAGTACCCACTTGTGCTATATAAAATATTGATTGGTGTTCAAATAAAATAAATACTGTATACATATCTCTTATTGATATCTGAATAAAGTTTTTTTTTTCATTTTGTTGTTTTATTATTGTATTTTTATTATAATAATATTTTTGTAAACACTACAATCTAACACACAGTAGTGACGTATTTCTTATCGGTCAGTAATTTCACAAGATAGGTATATTTTCGTATCTAAGTAGTCTGCTCAATGTTGAGAGCTTTTTAGTTCTAGCAAACTCTTCAACCATTAAATGAAGACAAAAATATAATCTATACCAATATTATAAAGTGGTAAAGTTTGTGATGTTGTAGGGGGTAATCTCTGGATCTACTGAACCGATTTTAAAATTTCTTTCTGTATTGCACCTATAGTCAATTTATCGGGGTATATAGTTTCACGCTATGACTAATAGGAGTGAAGCAGTAATGAAAAATGTTTAAAAAGGGGGCGCGTTTTTATCACCGCCCAACGAAGTGGCCACGTGTCAGCTAGTCGTTTATATTTTAAGGACTTATTTTGGAAAAAAAATTGCAACAATAATTAAAAGAACATGTTATTCGTGATATATTCTTTATTATAAATGCAAAAATAAATTAAATTCCTCAATAATTTTATACAAAAGATGACACTACATATTTTCATATTTATTTATAGATGTTAAAAACTTACATCCTTAATTTATATAGTTGTCCCTTCAATCTTCTTTTCCCTAATTAATAGTAGGCACAATTCTATCATGTACTTTCATATGCCTTTTAAGCGTACCTCTTTGCGTAAACCTCTGATCACAAACAGTACATTTATAAGGCTTATCTCCAGTATGAGTCCTGACATGATCTGTCAACCTCTTCTTAGAAACAAAACCTTTCGGACAATAACTACAAACGAACGGCCTTTCCCCAGAATGTAATCTTTTATGTTCAAGTAACGTTGATTGTGTAGCATAGGACTTATCGCAAATATCACATTTGTATAACTTCTTGCCGTCGTGTATGAGTAAATGTTTGGCTAAGTTGTATTTATCTGTGAAAGGGTACGAACATATTTGACAAATGAATCTACGTCCCGTGTGACGTCGAGACACGTGGGACATAAGGATTGTGTTCGTGTAAAACTTCTTTCCGCAGTGTTCACACGTGAAGCGTCTTTCTCTGTTTTCGTTGTGGGTTTCTAAATGTGCCTGTAAAATAAGACAAACATATTTCTATCCATAACAAAAATAATGAAGTCAGCAAAGCGGTCGTAAAACGGCTGCCATGCGTGTGGTCGTGGGTACGAAACCCTAGGACTATTAGGTATTTGTGTTAGCCACAATTTTTTTCTGAATGTTCTTAGTTTCCGCTGACTTCATGCCTATAAAATTCCCGACGGCACAGTTCGATCCCTAGTGTGATGATTCATAACAGCTCGACGAAGTCTTAACTCACTGTCATACCTAACATCAAGCTACAGTACGCACAATCTGAATTGTCATTTTTGGACTAAATGGCGGGGTATTTTTACAGTTAAAGGGGGATTTACACGGGTCGATTTTCGCGTGCGGCTAGTCCCTTGACTAATCGCCTCACCAAACCGCCTTGCAAATTCTCCCTTGCGGCTTAGCCGAATTGCCATTTAGATGGAGAATTTACGTCGCGCGGCAAAAATCGAGCGGCTTTAGTAACCCGTAAAAATCCCCCTTAAGAGGTGTTTTTAATTTCAGGGCGGCCAAGTAAGATGGCGCGAATTGTATGTTTACCACTTACCCTTAAAATAACAGCTGTAGTAAATCCCTTACCACATACATCACAAACACTAAGTCTTCTCTCTCCATGGGTCTTCTCATGCATCTTCAAAGTTTGACGACTCTTAAATATTTTGCCACAAATCTTACATTTTAGACTCTCCAAGTTCACAAGAGTATGTTCACTTTCATTGTGCCGCTTAAGACCACTCCATGTCATAAAGGTTTTGTTGCATGGTAAACAATTAATTGAGACCTGAAATGTATTGAAATGTTAAGAGGAAATGATTGCCTGTAATCCAGTTATAAATAAGTCCTTAAAATGTACTACAATAGCCTACTTACTCTTCTCTGCACGTTGGTTACCTAATAGTCTTGTAAATAAAGATACTGTGCTTCGGAGAGTTGTCAGTAAAGTTTGTCCCTGGTAAAGTTTCGTTCCATAAGTCATGTCCAACATCTTACTTTTATAATTAAAGCAGATAATAAACATTCAAAACCCCACTTGACGCGGCGGTCGCGGTAAGCGGGGGTTGTCTTTTAAGAAAAAACTTGAGATTGGCTACAATGGTGGAACTGTGTAAATAAAAGTGTAGCAAGACCTAATTACATCATTTCATTAATTTTCCATGAAGGTTCCAGGTTCATTATCAGATTGAGGGAAAAAGATTTGCTACCATAACAGTATCTTGCACTTACATTATCACCAATATTTAGTTAGTTATAGAATACCTATAATTGTAGGATACGAACTGGCAAGCTAAATCAATTATTTACCAATTAACAAAACATTCTAGTGTAATAAATGATGTCATGTTACACGAGTTTGATGTATTTACCTTACTGTTTTTATTGGCATATTTTTTATTATGCTAATTAGTGTTTTAGTGGCCGTGACCGTGTGCTCAGGCAATATTGTGGAGTGATTACTCTCCTAAATTACCAATATGAATGTGTCCATAGATACACCGGCTTAACATTTATAATTATGTTTGATTAATAAACATCTTTAAATATTATATAATAGAAAATAAATTAATAATTTGTATGTTTTTTAATAATAATTACTAGGTAGTCTTGCCACCCTAAGTATGTCGCTCCTTGGCTGGTGCTCTAAGTAATATTTTAATAATACATTTTTTTTAATTTTTTTATATGATGGGTGGCAAACGAACCAGCAGGTCACCTGATGGTAAGTGACCTTTAAGAAGAGAGTATGTTCGTTTCTTGAAGCTCCCCAAGTCGTAAGGGTCCGGAAATATCGCACCAGCGAGCTTGTTCCACAAACAGAAGTTACATTCCTTAAGGTTACTCGAAACATAGATGCAATAAATAAATTAAACTTACAATTTTACCCTCATGTTCTAATTTGTGAGCCTCAAACCTTTCCTTGTAATTAAATTTCTTGCGACACAACTCACAGGTATATATAAACTTTTTTCTCTTCACCTTTGTAGATATTTCTCTTCTATTATTTTTTAATTTAACCAGCTTCTTTACTTTTCTGAGGATCAATTATAATTTCTTTGAACATTATGGTAAATAGCATACACCCCAAATAAAAGTTTAAATGGAAGCCCTTTTAAATGTATGTGTGTACTCATATTTTTTTTTATTTAATCGTAAGTATTATAAGTATATCAGCATCAGATACTTGGTTATTTATTAAAAAAAAGTAACCATAGAAGTTACATAACCAATATTTTTAGTTTAAGAATAGTAGTATAACACATTTAAGTTTTTAGGATTCCTACCTTTTCTGTATTTTAAGATTACTCCTTACAACTGCATCATCAGCAAACTCTATGGAGTCTGTATAATCTGTGAAATGAAAATTTAAATAGGTTTCATATTTATTTGATTGTGTTCAACACAGAAGAATCGTTAATTTGAAATATAAAGAAGATTTCATATTATGTATAAATAAATTCTAATAAATGAGTATATAATGATTTCTAGTTTTACATTAGATTAAAGTCATTTTATAAACCAAATATTTATTTACCATTTTCAAATTCATGATTGTGTTCAAGTTTTATTGATAGATTCTCATCTGCTTTTACAAAATCATAATCATTTTCCAATTGCTCGAGACTTGGTTCATCTATTTCTCCTTTTAAAATATTATCTTTGTAGCCAAGCAATGTTTTTTGAGATTCAATGCAGGTACGTTTAAAATCCGAATATTTGGCGATAAGATCATAGCAAGTATTGCAGATGGTCCTAGGTAATTCCTCATCTTGTAAAACCTTTAAAAAAAGTTATTTGAATAACGAAAAAAACAAACAAACATTAAACTTGTTTGAACTACTATTACACTACCTCGATTGATGTACAAAAACTATAAACATCAGCTGAAACATTTTCGAATAAAATATAAGTAAAAGATTCCTTTGTTGTAAGGCAAGCACGACATAACTTATTTATATTTGCCATTATTTCCCATTAGCAATAACTTTTGTTTACATTTTTGACAAAACATAAACAACAGATTCCACAGCCGACTGACAATTCACTCTGACATTAATGACAGTTTATACTTTTTTTTTTCATTTGCCCTCTATGGAACAGGCTAAGGTCATTGACCATGCTGCCTAATGTTGTAAGTAATGTTTTTATAAGTTTAATGTAATATGGTGTTTAAGTATCTTTAATATTGTGTGAAGTATTCGCTACCGAAACAAAAACTTTTTGTCACGTATTAGATCATGAAAAACGTTGCACATGTTTTAACTAATGCATTCCTGGACGGGTGTTGTGAACGCTTTTAGTTTTTAAAGTGGAGTAGGGAAGTGGAATTTAGCAAAAGAGCAATATACAAGAAGACGTTATAATCTATGCTTAACCCTTTCACTGTGCCGCCAGCAGACACAATAGTGAAACAATAGACGTGTACCATATTTGGTACACTGCACTGGGAAGAACTGTTTACTCAGGACACTTACCACAGACTCAATATACCGACAGCGACGGAGAATCTGCATATGTGGTCGGATTGATAGGACAGCAGTCAATTTTACTCTCTTTACCACTGTTTTTTTAGTCGTAGTATAAGCCAACGAGACTTCCGATAGAGGCAAGTTGCCCTGGCTATTTGACGACTCAGATATTACCCTGCCAGGTCCAAAAAGTAATTCCAATTTAGAAAAATGTAAAATGAGAAAATAAATATATTATAAACAATGTATAAAACTTTATTCTTATCAACACAAATCTCAATTGACAATCTCCACTTAGACTTATAATACTGTGATCTATATAAAATATTTATAAGGAATGTTTTACATCCACCACCTAACAAAAACATTTAATTAACAGTATATAAAAGATTTATTATAAAAAACCATTACCCAGTCTACTTAATTTAAAACATACATAGACGATGTTCGAAAAGCTGCGCAGTTTTTAAGACAATTTTAACGCAATTTGTCACAAATAAATCTGGTAAATAAATATCTAGAAAATGTCGTATCCATATCACGATGTATCACTTATGTATGTCAAATATTTTTTACTTATAGTCAAGTTCAATAAATTCAAGTATCAATTTAAACAATTTTTTCTATAAAAAATTACTTTTATACTATGCTTTTATATAATTTAGATATCTTTGTCAAATATATCAGACAAATAGCTTTATATTTTGTACTAAAGCTGTCAGCTAAGTTACCGAATAACATTGATTTACTTTGACATTTGCAATTCATTTTTATTGTTACAATTAGACGATTATTTCTTTAAATTGTAAATAAAATATACAGCAGCACCAAAATTCCTAAATTTCTTACATTATATTTTTGCCTATAATTTGATCACAATTTTTATATCTACATACATATTTTTATATACACTATATACAAGCCAATCACAGTTTCCCTTGCATGAAAGGTTTAAGATATTTGTGAAAGCTCTGGTTGACAGGTTCAGCGTTGAGTGGACTCTTCTGAGCTTCCTCCATCAAGCGCTCGTACACACGACCGTCGTATGCGCCTAGAGCTGAATGTAAAATCTGTAACAAAACATAAATAAGTTAATGACATCCCAATCCATTAGCCCATCGTAGTATCTGTAGGCCAAGGTTTTACTCTATATTTTAACACCTTACTGGTGGTAAGCCACTTTAGTAAGTCTAGTTTTTAAGCATCTTTCAAGCACTAGCCAAAAATTGTAGCTGCGTTTAGGGGTAGGTACTGGTACATTAGTTACCCCCGGTTTCCGAATGACTGATCAAGTAAAAACCAACTAATCAAGTACCAAACTGTCTTTTTAGTTCCTAAAATGATAGTTTTGACACTTGCTTAGTTGATTTTTACTTGATCAGTCATTTGGAAACCGGGAGACTCTTTATAGGGCTTTGTGACTTCAGAACTTGTGTCTCAGTGTGACGAGCGCAGAGACACTGTAAGCTCTATATTTGTTAAAGAAATATTCATCCAGTACACACAAGCTTGAAATTTAGCAGCTCTTTACCATTCCACCTCAATGTATCACAGTAATAACCCTAGTGTGTACAATATAGGTATACTTAATCTATTATTAAAAAAGTGATATCCCACCTCGTCCCTTAGGTCAAACGAGTCAACAAGTCCAACAGCATTAGGTCTCAACTTGGTAAGTAATTCTTCATACCAGCGCTGAAGTTTCTCGATGTCGCGCTCAGATATCGAAGTAAACTGTTAAACATTCATATAATTAAAATATAAATAATGAAAGATATTTTACATTTATCTGTACAGTAATGGAGTATGAGTGTCGTATAAACCGACTATCCACCACCGATCTCCGTGTGGTGACGGAGTAAGAATGCAGTATGTCACCACCCCATTTCATCCCATGGGTGTCGTAAATATTATCTTTACGTAATAAAAAGAAGGAAAACTTGAAATTAAACCCTATACCAATCCGTTTGGCCAGCGTGGTATAGTAGACCAAGTATCCCTCCGTTAGGGGAGGTGGCCCGTCCCTGCAGTGGGACATTAATGGGCTGTTATGAAAAGCCGACTAAGGCAAACTTCACAATACTATACGAATATGAAAGAACAAGGCATTCTTCCTCTCGTTTATTAGTCTGTTACCATAACATCGTAATAACGCTACCGTAAAATTAAAAAATAATAATATAACATCATAATAACAACTGTCTGCACTGCATGGAATGACCTTCTTTATTGACGCCAGTAAACTTGATCTAAAAACCACTATGTTTTCATTTTATTTTCGTAGAGATTATATCTGCGATATTTCTTTTACTCGCCTTTTATGATACGGACAAGGTAAGCTTAGGTGTAACACCACAAAGAAAACTTTAATATAATAAACTAACTCTCAACAAGTCCCCTATACACTCAAGCGCCCAGTACACAACGTATAAGTCGACGAGCTGCAACAAAACTTCCTTCAGTTGCGGCGACGCGTTCTGCACTTGTCGCTCCGTCTCCTCGAAGTATGACGTCAGGACGAACACTCTGCAGTGGGCCTGAGGGAATAAACATACATAGTTATTGTATAATTAAATTATATGATATCTATTAGGTTGGGGAAAAAGTCTTTTCGTATTTTTGTATGAAAAGTCAAGACATTTTTTTCAAAGTTTATTTACATTTATTTACAATATATATGTACCGTTTTGTTGAACAACTTTCTGCCATTTTGTGGGCAGAGACATTATCCCGTTACTGTAGAAACTTTGGGACTTCTGATCAAAAAAACGGGACAAATAGTTTTGGCAGTCCTCTCTTGAGGTCAACCTTACAGAACCTAAAGAATTCTGAAGAGACCGAAACAGGTGAAAATCTGAAGGCGCAAGGTCAGGGCTATATGGTGGATGCACTAGGACCTCCCAGTCGAACTCTCTTAATTTTTGCTGAGTGGCTAAAGATGTGTGTGGTCTAGCGTTAGCGTGATGAAAGACCACACCCTTCCTGTTGATCAATTCCGGCCGTTTTCTCTCGACTGCTTCCTTTAATCTCATCAGTTGCTGGCAGTAAAGATCAGAATCGATGGTTTTGCCGGGCGGTAAAAGCTCATAATGAACAATGAACTTCCAATCCCACCATACACACAGCATCACCTTATTTCGTGTTAGGCCAGGTTTGGCCACAGTCTGTGAAGCCTGGCCAACTTTCGACCACGACCTTTTCCGCACGTTCTTGTCGTACGTGATCCACTTTTCATCGCCAGTTATCAATCTCTTCAAAAACGGCTCGGTTTCATTACGTCTCAATAATGAATCGCAAATGAGTACACGGTTCATTAAGTTTCTTTGAGTGAGCTCGTGTGGCATCCAAATATCGAGCTTTTTTGTATAACCAGCTTTCTTCAAATGGGTCAAAACTGTTTTGTAGTCAATTCCCAGTTCTTCAGCTACATCGTAACTACTAATATGCCGATCTTGCTCCACTCTTTCAAAAATGGCGTCCATTTTATTCGTAACAGGGCGACCAGAGCGAGGTGCATCTTTAACATTAAAATTTCCGGACTGAAAACGTTTGAACCAAATTTGTGCTACTCTTACTGACACTGCATCAGGTCCATAAACATCACAAATTTTTTTCACTGCTTGAGTTGCATTTTTGCCTTTTAAATAATAAAATTTTAAAATGTATCGAATTTCTTCATTAGATTCACTCCTTTTTACGGAGAGAAAAACAAATATATATATCACCGTATGCTGTCTTTTGTTCTCAGAATTTCCAAACCATTCAAGCAAGCCGAATCCTTAATAACACTTTACAATTGCTTAGTTAGAAGCTTGCTTGAATACTGTTCATCTATATGGACTCCCATTTATAGAATTCACGTAGATAGAATAGAGGCAATTCAGAGACGATTTGTTCGAGCTTTACGCGTGAGGTTTGGTCTTAGACGAACAATAAAAGAATATGTTGGGAGACTTGAGCGGTTTAGGATGACATCCCTTGAGGAAAGAAGATGGATGAGCGACTCAGTTACATTACACAAAATTGTAAATGGCTTACTCGAGGGTCATCTTATTGATCATTTGCACTTTAAGGTGCCAACGCGATCTGTGCGCACGCCAAAACTGTTCGACATACCCACTGTCGCGTATGTGCCGTCAGTTTAATGAGATATGTTCGAGGGTCAACATTTTTGATATTGATACCAATATGTTTAGAAGGTCTTTAGGCCGTTTACATGAAACCTCACAGGCCACAGTTTTTATGTAATTGAAACTTGAATAGATTTTGTATTTTAATTTTTAATTTGCTTTAGTTTTCTTAATTTTAATTTTTTTTTTATTGGTAGTAATAGAATTTTTTTTTTTTACTGTTTCTTAATTATTTTAGTTGTTAATGTTATGTTTTCTTTTTTCCTTTTGTTTTTGTTCCCCTTACTGCATTATCTGTTAGTTTTGCCCTTGAGTATGTTTGTGTTCGTCTAACTGTTTACTGAGTTACAAGTGGATTTCAGATTTATGTAAAAAAAAATTTTTAATGTTAATTGTGTATATTTTAATCTGTAATCTGTTACTGTACCTTTTTTTAATAAAAAAAAAAAAAAAAAATGAAAAATAGCGGGAAACAACTTTTTTTTTTTTTCTTTTCTTTATAATGTAACCTTTTTAATGTAACCAAAACCAGCCAGACACAAGTAGTACAGTCAAAGAAATTTTATAATAAGTTTATACCTACGTTATGCGAAAAGACTTTTCCCCCGACCTATTATACTAATATTATAAAGAGGTAAAGTTTGTGACGTTGTAGGGGGTAATCTCTGGATCTACTGAACCGATTTTAAAAATTCCTTCTGTGTTTGTTAGTCCATTTATCGGGGAGTGTCATAGGCTATATAGTATCACGCTATGCCTAATAGGAGTAAATAAAAGGGAATATGTAATAAAAAAAAGGAAATATGTTTAAAAAAGGGACGCGTTTTTTTCGCCGCCCAACGAAGTGGGCACGGGTCAGCTAGTATAAAATAAAAAACAAACATTACCTCAGACGCTTTCGCCAATTGCACTGAAGTCATGTTCCAGGCGTCCTCATAAGATAAACCACTCTTCTGTCTCTTCTCTATGTTCGCCACGCACAACGCGATTTTACTGTAATATTATAAAGTTATTTATTTATTTATTAAAATTAAATTTCACGGCATGACAGAGCCGAGGCGCCAATGCGCCGTGAAACAACATAGTTATTTATTGTACGCGCAGGTAAAAACGTGTACTTATTAAAAACAAAGTGAATGTATTACAATTAAATTAAATTAATATTATAAACACATATTTCAACGATCATCCATCCGCTCACAGAATGTCAAACACTCACGATACACACACGCCCACTCACTCCCCATCAAATCACACTCTGGCGCTGATTCAAGGAGTTCATTGAGCATACGCAACACTCGAAGTAGTGGCGAGTTCTCGCGCGACACGGTGCGCACCACCAGCAGTGACCCACCCACTGCGCGGCCGGAGCTCGTATGCAGCCACAGTGGGGACGAACAGTCTCACCAGCTGCATCACTAGCTCAGGGCAATCAAAGTCTCCATGGAGTGTGTTATACTTATAAGCAACAATTATTTTTTGATTTCTTGTTTATTTCAATGGCCTTTTTTATATAACTCGAACTTTTGCACGGAGATTATGCCTTGTGTCGTGAACTTAGGAAGCATTAATTTAAAAGACTTAAAGAGCATTCAGACTCGGGACAAAAATTTGTAGAATGCACTTACAATTGTCTTGCGTGGGATTCGAACCGTTTTTGTTTTCATTGTTATCATGTACAGCCGCGCCACTGAGGCAGTTAAATTGATAAAATTTTAAAGTTAAGAACTCCAAACATTTTATAAATTTTTAAATATTAAAAAAATGAAAATACCAATAAATAAGTCATAAAAAATACATACCCTGCGGCAACCAATTCAAATCCTCTAATAATCCCATCGACGCTGTTGTCCCAGGGTGGGGAGCGACGGGTCGAGCCTACACGATTTAGATAGGCCACAGTAGGGGGCAGGGTACTACTGCTGGCTGACTGGTGCCAAGCCTTTACTAAGTACCTGTGTTGACAAAATAAACATGATTAAAATCACACATAAAATGAGACTAAAAATAAAATAAGTAAACTAAATAAATTGTTGTTGTGCTCGTGACTCACATACGCGTCCAAAATTACTGTATAACGAGTGCCCGAGACTTACATACGCGTCCGGGAAGCATTCGTCCAGTGCCGGTGCCGCAAAATTTCACAGTGCCGGTGCCGCAAAATTTCACAGGTCCTTACACACTTACCCATGCTGTATAAATATGGTGCACTTTCAAGAGACAGATGTGTCGCGGGCACTCAGTAATAGCATGGTAAAATAATAGACGCACATACGCGTCGTGGACACTGTTAACGTGATCAAAACGCACAGACACGTCATGGGCACCGTATAGATTAATTGAATGAATGAATGAATGAAATAATTTATTTGCTCAAACATGGTATAAAAAATAAAGATATTTACAAAATTTTGTGCGCATGTTCTGCCATATTTTCGGCGTGCAAATGTACAATGTCAATAAAATACATACAATCAGCGTCATGTTTATACAACTTACAATTATTATAAAATTAGGGTTAACAATGTCAAGATCAAAAAATAAAATAAAAAATACCATGTTACTATTACTACTACAATTATAAATCAATGACACAAAAAATAATAAAAAGGAATGATGTCCGTTTTTGAAATAAAAAAAAAATAAATAAAAAATATTATAATTTGTCCTCCAGAAATTCTTTTACAGCGTAATAGTTTTTATCTAAAAGCAATTTATATAACGATTTTTTAAACAGTGTCGTAGGAAGCTCGGTTATGCTTTTAGGTAGATGATTATATATCTGTACGGACATAGAATATGAATTTCTTTTACACAAGCTTAATTTACTAGGTGGTATACATAGTCTATTTTTATGTCGAGTCCGACTATTCTCGCGGTCGGCAAACCTCTCATATAATTCTGGATGGTGCTTTACAAAGTTACATATTTCTAAAATATATAGACAAGGCAGGGGTAAGATTTTTAGTTTTTTAAAAAGAGGTTTACAACTTTCTAAGGGTTGAGCACCACATATGGCTCTAACACATTTTTTTTGAGCTTTAAATGCTCTCTCTACTTCTACCGAATTTCCCCAGATTATAATACCGTATCTGAGTACTGAAGATACGTAGCCATTGTATGCAATCAAGGCAGTTTTTATGTTGACAGTTTGACTGATTCGTTTAAGAGCAAATACATAACAATTCACTTTAAAAACAATTTTGTCTATATGTGCCTTCCAATTACAGTGGATATCAATAGTTATTCCCAAAAAAGAGCAATCATTCGCATTTGTAATGTGAGTATTGTCTTGGTGTATGTTAAGTTCTTTTGTGTGTTTTGTGTTATATGTTGAAAATTGTACAATGTTAGTTTTAGTTGTGTTTAATTTTAGATTGTTACTTTCTAACCAAATTTTTGTCTCGTTTAGGGCTTTGTTTATGTCGGATTCGAGTTCTTCTTTGTTACTTTTCACAATTAATGTTGTATCATCTGCGAACAGTATGCAATCTGAGCTTAATGCGTTAGGTAGGTCGTTTATGTACGTCAAGAATAGAAGAGGAGAGATTTTTTTTTCTTTTTTTTTTTTTTTTTAAAAAAGACAACTCCCGCACTAGGGATCATGCCCTGTGTCGCGGGGACTTTTACAAACATCAATTAACGGACACATATAACACCCAGACTCAGGACAATAATTTGTGGATCTCACAAATTATTGTCCTGCGTGGGGATCGAACCCACAACCTCATGCGCGGCAGCCGCTGGCTTTACCGGCGCGCCACCGAGGTCGTCATCAGATTATACTACCTTGAGGCGTACCATATCCGTTTTGTTTGAAGGATGATCTAAAAGCTATTTGCTCGTTTTTGTGAACTCTGTTTATTTCTACACACTGCGATCTTCGGTCTAAATAGCTTCTTATCCAATCATTTGCCTTACCCCGTATTCCATAACAGTAAAGCTTGTTTAGTAGCGTTTCATGACAGACATAGTCGAACGCTTTTGTCATGTCAAGAAACACGCCGGCTACACTCTGTTTGTTGTTGAGTGTTTCTGTTACATGTTTGACCAAAGTGAAACATGCCAGCGCTGTCGAACTGTTTTTTCTAAAGCCAAATTGCTCCTTCCTGAGGACTTTGCATTGTGTTAGAAAGTTCTCTATTTTATTGTGCATGACTCTTTCAAACACTTTTGATAATATGGGTATAAGAGTCACGGGTCTATAATTATTTAAATTGGTTTTCTCTCCTTTTTTATATAGTGGCTTAACTATTGATAGTTTCAGTCTGTCAGGAAATATTCCTTCTATAAGAGATAGGTTTACAATATGTGTTAATGGAGATACTAAGCTTTGTGTACATGCTTTAATTACCCGGGTATTGAGCTCGTCGTAGCCCGTTGAGTTAGTGTTTCTTAATGATAGTATAATTTTATTAATGTCAGATTTATCCACGGGAGTGAGAAAGATGCTCTTAGGGTTTTGATGTATATTTTTTTTGCAGGTATTTGTGTTCGTTTGTATGTTTGTTTGTTTATTGGTTAGTGAAGTGTAAAAGTCATTAAATAAGTTACATATATGGTTGGGGTCATTGTAGGTTTTGTCATTTATTACTATAGATTCAATATCATTTTTAAAAGCCATATTATTTGTATTTTTTTTAATAATTTGCCAGGCGGCTTTACTTTTATGTTTATTATATATTAACATCTTTCGTTTTTTAACTCATTGTGAAGGTAGTATTTAAAAACTTTTTTCAGTTTTGACAAACTTATATCAGGCTAAGGGTACAGACATCATGTGCCATAGGGCACAACTGCATATAACGTTACCTCGCAGTCTGCAACAGCAGCACAGTGTTCTCTCCCTCATAGGTACAGGCGGCGGTGACGTGTCCGTACGTCAGCGGCAAGTTAGACGCGAGCATGTACCCGTGTCCGCCGCACGCCAGTCTGCATCTCTCCACACATTCAGCCGCTTGTGCGGTCGTTACTGCTTTCAAGCAGCAGGATAATGCGTGTAGCTGTGGAATTAAATAATAATTTTAATATTGGCTTCTGAAATCTAATTGCAGTTTGTAATATAATTCTTTCTTCTCATTGGCCCTACCATTTTCTTCTCATTGGCCCTACCATTTGGAAACTGGAATTTATGGATCAACACAGACAGACAAGTAGATTTGAGTAGTAGATTGGTTTTATTTTTCTCCTCTAATTCACCTTGGACAATACAACGCGGTTTTATTTAGTGCTGTGGCGTTTGTCTGTGTCGATCTATAATTTTAACTATAGCTTCAATTTCAAGTAAATTTTAAAAGACGATTTCAAACAATTTGTGATAAATTTTATGAAATAAAGCATTTTGAAGTTTGAATATATTTTAAATCTTTTATTTTTACCTCTATATAATATTTTACCTTTATTAACCTTAGACGGCTATAGACGTCAAATCAAAATATGCTCACAACGCCAAGGCCATAATTGCTTTTTGAAATAAGTATTAATATTACTTCCAAATAAGTATTGTAAAATAATTTACATCTCTTTTTAAATACCTCTTACCTCAGGCAATCTTTCTAAATCGCCGGCTTCTAATTCCGCCGTGACATTGTTGTACATATTCCATATCCACTCCGCACTGAGTTGGAAGGCGTGCACAGTCGCTATGCCAATCATTAACTTGTGCTGTTGGGTTAAGTAATCCAAGATCTGAGGCTCTGGTTCACTGGGAGAAATAAAAATAAGTAAATGTATAATTTAGAAACTATATGCTGTGTTACAATTTTAAGGTGGTACTAGGGTTTTATAAGAACAAAAAAGAAAAAGAAAATACTTAGAGGTGAGTTTGATATTTTTTACAAACATAGGTTTCCTAAAATCAGACAAATAGAAGGTTAAAAATAAAAAAATGTAAACTTGACATTAAACTCTTTACTAATCGATCTGGCTAGCGTGGTATTAGCAGATCGAGTTTCCCTCTGTCCCTGCAGTAAAACATTTAAGGGCTGCAGCTACGATGATTCAAACACGCTTTTGTTTCGACTTTACCCGTTCTGACATAAATATTACTTCCGAAGTTTTCTTTTACGACACCTTAAGTGTTATCTACTTGCATAAAAGATATCATCAAAAGAAATTAACACTTAGGTGTTAAGTAAAGATGTTTTTAATTGATTACTTAACTTACTCAGGCTTAGGTTGCGACTGGTGTCTAACAGCAGAATATCTAGTAGCAATAGTGACGGCTTTAGCGATGTAGTTGCACATATCTTTGACAATTACCACACGCACGAACATCATTGTACCGTAGGTCAGTTTAGAACTCGGAGACTTCACGTAAGTTCCGTCCTGGAACATAATAAATGTTATATGAGATACATATTACATGGTCACATTTTCTAGAGACCTCGCTAGAATGTGAACCTCGCGTCCCGTTCGCGAGGGGGTTGAACCCCGCGCTCGCCACGGGCGCATCAGTACGGTACGTCCGACGCGATGTGACGTCATCGACGCCAGGTCTCGAGATAATGTGACCAGGTAGTAAATAAATTTATGGACCCTGTGTATTTGACCTACAAACTTCATTATTACTTTACAGTTGTAGCCGCAAAAACGAGTTCTATCAACCTATTCAGTTATTTTCACGGTACATTTAAAGACCAAGAATCGGAAGTCTCCATCTTGAAACACCCAAAATCGTCTACCAGTTGAATGTTCCAATTTTTTTTGCTTTTAGCGTAGGAACGATTTCCTGATTTTTTTAGAGTAACTATACTTTATCGATCCCCTTGTGATCTGATGGTATGGTGACAGTATGTATTCTTAGTTTCTCACCACACAAAAAGTATAATAATAATATGTATAAATTATAATAGAGATGCCCGCTATCCTGTTACTTATACATAACATCTATCCGAACAGTGGGAAAGTAACTACTTTCCCACTGTTCAAGGAGTAGGTACTTACTTCCAATACTTGACAATTCTTCATCAACATATGTTCTCTAGGTATCCTAACATGTTCGAAGCCTAGATAGCCATTATTGGTGCCATTCATGCCAAGTTTGGCGCCAATCTCACCAACTTTGATGCCACGAAGAGGCATGTGTGTTTCTTCATCTCGGAGCTGCACTATGAAGGGATGTATGCCGTGGCATTGGTCGTTGGAGTATAGTTGTGCCATCACTATGCAGTAGTTGGCTGTGTGTGCCACTGAAATAAAATAAATTTTGTTGTTAACAAACTGTGACGGAATTGGGTTCTCTAGTTTAATAGACTGTTTTGGTCTCAAGGACAGCAATATTTGATATAATAAATTGACATTATGCATGAATATCTAATTAAATCTATTAATAAAAATCTGAATGAAATATAAAAATATTTAAATAAATCTTAATTCCTAAGAGACCAAAAACATAAAATAAAAATGTAATATACCTAACCATTTCATTATTTCTAGTAAAATTATTTCAATAGCAACATTAAATGGAATTTAATATGAGACGTTCTAGATAGTGCTGATTAGTAAATAACAATGAGGATCGTCGCCTTACAATATTTGCGAAGCAATGGACGATTTTGAATATTCAGGGAGAACTTCGGCAGTTTAGTGACAAAAGCGCCGATTACACTAGACTA
Organism: Schrankia costaestrigalis; assembly: GCA_905475405.1. Lineage (NCBI taxonomy): Eukaryota > Metazoa > Arthropoda > Insecta > Lepidoptera > Erebidae > Schrankia > Schrankia costaestrigalis. The sequence goes on from FR997827.1 coordinate 3,276,607, forward strand.
CATCTTGTAGGACACTACATGTAGTCTTTCCATTTCTATGTAATTGTTTTAGAAATGGAAAGACTAGGTACATGTAGTGTCCTACAAGATGTAGTTGACTACATGTAGTCTAGTGTAAGCGGCGCTTAAGGCGCCAGGGACCAGGAAGAAACGTAGCTTGGAATTCAGTCGAGAGTTTCAAATTTATTTTTCTTGTTTGTCGTTGTTTTTTTTCGCTTAAGTCTATACTATATTGTTTTAATATTTGCAATAGACAATACAGTATAAAGGCTACGAAAACAATAGTGCCCTAGCATTGACTTTGTTTAAGGACAGTACTTACTCGTATTATCCAAATATATTCTGTAGTTAAAAAATAACTACATTTAATAATATGAACCATAATTTTATTTTTACTCAGTGTTTGGATAAAGCGTTACGGTTTGTGCACATATTCACATAATAATATGTTAAATAAATATTTATAATCCAGATTTTATACACACCGTTACGTTTCAGTAGAATTAAATTTAGTATTTATGTTATAAGGTGGGAACTCACTTAGAATATAATAATATATTATTATGATAAAAACATTGTTTTATTTCTATAAAATGTCGAAACAAAATAAAAGAGAATCAATCTATTTCTCATGATAACAATAGAAGGAAAACTTGACGTTAAAACCCTAAGCTAAAGAGCCTGGTCAGCGTGATATAAGTAGAGGCAAGTTTCCCTCCGTTACTGAAAGAGGACTGCCCCAGTAGAGGAATATTTCTCTCAAGTGTCTCTTATGTAAATAGGTTACTGCTTATAGGACGTACGCGAAGCTGCAAATTTAGTTTCGTTTAGGTATAATATCAAGGGAAATAAATTAAGTACTCAATTTAGAACAAAGATAAAATCATCGCAAATACATTAATAATGATTAGACGATAAATTATTATTATTGTAAATACATGATGACAATATCTTGAACACGCGTCCTAAATAATACGATATAATCATTGACGTAACAAGACAATAACAATCTGTGAAATATTTCAACGGATTTATTTTAACTTATCTTTGCTAATTGTAATTATCAATGTAAAATTGTGATACTAGAAATCTTATATTTTCCGTGTGTCATTAGTACCAAGGACAAAAACCCTATTCTGTATGTGTATAATAGGTATATACCCCCTTACTCTTAATCGCCTCTTAAATTTTAGTCAAATTGATTAGTTTAAATTCTTACGGTTTTGTTTGGCATAAGGTTGGTTTTGCTAATAAAAATCTCGCTATACAATGACTAAATTTAAGAGGCGTTTATGAGTAAGGGGGATATTGCTTACATAACGCCATCTAGTAACTAATTAAGCAGAGTTTGTAACAAGGTTACTAATCAATATACTGACTCCACTACATTAGTTCTTTTTGATACATGCAAAATGACTCATCATATCAGCCAATTGACGTCCTATGTTAGACATAAACCTATAAAATATTTTTACTTTACGCGGTCCTGTCCTAGGACATCCGGTTCAAAATGGCTCAACTAAATACTATAAAATTAAAATTATTGATTTAAATATCAAAAATGGTTATTAAAATATACTCACAACCACCAGGCCACCATTTATAAGCTGTTAACGTGGGACTGTGCAGTACAAACTCTTTGGTCTTCGCGTCATACGTGGCTGTGGTCTCCAAGCCACGAATAAAAGTGCCGTGACCCAACTCCGTCTGGAAACAATAAAAAACATAACTGTGCTGTATTTTCCTAATACTAAGGCTGTGGCACGCCCGGTGCAATGGTACGGCACCGTTGCCGGCGGATGGCGCGGCGCCCGTGCCACTATCCAACTGCAGCTGTTTGGATATGGATGACCTCATCCCAGCAATTCATTTAAGGGCTGGTTAAGAAGTAATAAAGTATTGTAAGTTTAATTAATCTTAAATAAGTAATAAACTCATATCCAAACATAACAATTAACGATAAACAGAGTTAAATGTACTTCGCATCGTCCTCAATAAGTTTAAAAACATAATCATATAACATTATAATTCCGACAACTATCATTACTTAAAATATCATACTCCAGTAAAATAAGCATTCAACCTCGGAATGGAAGCGAATAAGCTGTAAATTTGCATAAACCTTTGTTTTGGTGTACTAATGACTGGTAGAAAAGTTTGGTTTGGGCTGTGCGTGCGTTATTAACGTGGTTTCTCCAGTAGGAATACTCCTACCACATACCTAGTGTTCTATCAACGCACAGCCCAAACCACTGGACAGATCTGGCTGAATTTTGGCATGCAGGTAGATGATATAACGTAGGCATCCGCTAAGAAAGGATTTTGATAAATTCTACCCCTAAAGGGATAAGATAGGGGATGGAAGTTTGTATGTAACTTTGTCAATTTCAAACCGATTAGGCTGAGACCAAGCATGCATATGCTACTATATATTGAAATAAGCCTTATTTTTCATAATATTTATAAAGGCGAGCGAAATCACGGGAAAAAGCTAGTGTGTGCATATAGTCGAAAATACGACTTTCCTGCGCTCTAAAGTCACGATATCTCGAAAGCGATGCTTTTTAGGAGAAAAGTGTTCAGATATTTTTTGTAGACAATTTTATGATCTACAATATTTATAATGAGACGTTAAATGCGTATTTCCCATAGAAAACGAGATAATGGGAAAAAACTGATTTTCGTGACCTTTGACCTTGAATAACTTATGACGCAGACACGTGATCATATGAGACTTTTCTACCAGTCATTAGTACACCAAAACAAAGGTTTATGCAAATTTACAGCTTATTCGCTTCCGGGCATGCAATATCGGAAGGTTTTCAATTCCGATACTAACTTCCGATATTAGATCTCAATATCGGAATTCCGATATTAATATCGGAATTTCGTATTTTTTTTAGAAATTGCACTTTTTGTTCAAAATGTCACAAATTCGGTGTGAGGTTAGATTTAATGGAATAAAAAATATTTATAAATCATATTATTTAATTTAGATTGCTTGTTTTATACTCGTATTTAAGTTTTACCCACAGTATTTACTAAATCAGATATTTCTCATTATTTTTCTGTACTTATTGCTAATTAAACTATCTGACTCAGAGACTTAAATCTGAAATTAAATCAACAATTAGGAACAAAAAGTAATTTATAATATCCTATTCTTTAATCTAATATCTTATTAGTTATTAAACTTATCTATATACTTATATAATATTTTATTTATTTTATTTTTTTCGGAACACTAACAGCGTAATTTACAATCGGTTAATACATAAATATACTTATACACAGCTATTAACAGGTATTCGCAAATATAAACTAAACATAAAACCATTGCAAGACCATAGCATGACCCGATAAAAAATAGTTCAAAATAAATTGTAAATTTCATTTGTTGCTTCTCTGGGATTGGGACCAAAATAATCTGTAGTAAATAATTTCTTTACCACTGTTGGCTTAGACCTAAATATCGCTATGCCTTTTGGCAATGCTGTTAACGGAACTACTCGCACGAATGATTAAAAATTAGTGTTGGCTGAGGGTAGTACTAAGGGTTGATTGCGCCTAACTGGCAGTTTTTACCATTCACAATTCACCATTGACAATTTTTACAATTGTTACAACATCAGATATTGTACGTCTATTCTGTAGGGGCATAAAATGATATCTCTTACATCTTGCTTCTCATACCCATGATCGATGCACCTACACCTATACTGTAAATATCTTAGGAACTTTTTCTGTACGGATTCAATGCGCTTGTTATAAATGTCATAAAGCGGGTTCCATACCACTGATGCGTATTCGAAGATACTGCGCACGAGAGCACAGTAAAGTACCTTAATTTTTATTTAATTATATAATATGCCAACAACAATAATTATTGGAAATATTTTTGTCTTATTTTTATCTATACTCATTACTAATATAAAACTAACGAACTCGGAATCAACAAAACTTTAAGAAGTCATGTTGATTCTAAGTTTGGTAGTTTAAATTACAATCAACTGAAATAAAGGTTCGCTATATTCATAGGTTTATATTTATTTTAAAATCTCGTTTTTCTTGCTAATATGTTCTCAAAAACAACAAAGCGTCAAACATTTTGTCAGATAAATAACCGCCCGACGAAAAATCATGCTCACTTTCAAGTTTCAACATTGGTGGGCAAAATTTATGTGAGATAAGTGTATGTCTGTGACAAATAAACTCATCTTTCACCTCTATTAACGTATGTTGCCTTTTCAGTTATTACAAATCCCAATAGATCAAATTCGTCGGACGGAAGCACTGCCTTCTTTTTTTCTTTGCACTTTTCTATTTCCTTCTCAAATTCTTGGTGCAGGGTCAGCTCACTCGTTGTAGCTAGACTAGCTAGTGATTCAGCATCTTCATCTGAAGAGACAAAAGCTATCGGTGCTTCAGTCTTTCTTACTGTGAAGTTGAGACTGCTAGTATCGTTTTGTTTATATTTGAGGCGTTTTAACAACCTTACAATAATATCACATATTATTAGAGTAGGTAAAGAGTGAGCGAAACAGGTAATAATATTATTGTTCTTGTAGCACATGCATAGCGAGCGGGCAACATTAATACGGTACCTACTGTTTCGCTCGGCGATACACAGGATCGATATATGTATAATTTAAAACTCAAAATATAGAAAAATATTCGAGTTCCGAGATTCCGATATTCGATCACCCAGTATCGGAATTGTAATATCGGACTTTGCGTTCCGAGATTCCGATATTACGAGATTCCGAGATTCCGATATTCATGCCCCCGAGGTTTGCCCCTAATTAAGCCTTATTTGACTGTACTATCATGTTTTCGTTGGATAAGAAGATGCCGTGTTTTCAACCGACTTCAAAAAGGAGGAGGTTCTCAATTCGGTTGTATTTTTTTTTTTTTTATTTTTTGTGTTTGTTACCTGATTTCTCGAAAACGGCTAGACCGATTTGAAAAATTTTTTTTTTGTTCGTATTGGTATGCTTCCCATTTGGTCCCATTGTCACCAGATCTGGATCTGGATGAGGGGATCCCAGAGAAATCGAGGGCATCTCTTTAAAATTGTACAGACGCATTGTGTAAAATCTTGTCATACATGTGCATCTTTGACGTCACTACCAAATAGTCAAGAATTAGAACTGGTCAGATCTTGGAGACCAGAGAGAGTCGAGGGAACACCTTAACGGCATATAGCAGCTACCTTGTGTTTGGGCTTATTTTAATTGTATTGATGAATACTTTACAAAACTTTACACAAACATGATCTGATGATGAAGAAGATTGAGGGTCGAGGCAACTCCTCAACGGTATATAGCAGCTACCTAGTGTTTGGGCTTATTTTATTCGTATTGATGAAAACTTTACAAAACTTGACACAAACATCATCTGATGATGAAGAAGACTGAGGGTCGAGGAAACTTTTTAACGGTATATAGCAGCTACCTAGTGTTTGGGCTTATTTTATTCGCATTGATAAAAGCTTTACACAACTGTTCACAAACATAATCTAATGATGAAGAAGATTGAGGGTCAAGGGAACTTTTTAATAGTAAATAGCAGCTACCTAGTGTTTGGGCTTATTTTATTCGTATTGATGAAAACTTTACACTAACATTATGACTGTAATTGAAGGTATGGTTTAAGACTTAATAATAAAGTTCTTATTTGAATTTAAAATAGGAATTAATACCGGATTATAAATAGACTATAAACAAATTTTTGAATTGCATTTCATTTATTTTAAACTTATTCTTTAGGTACAACAAATTGATAATAATAACTATTCTAAGTATTTATTTGATTTATTTTTATGTCAATTTATTTAAATTATCAATTTAGTGTGCATGTCGCACAATAAATTAATAATTTTTATTACTAATTAACCACGCAGAGACGGTGTGGCTACGCTTTTCGATGTTCTCCCTATTTAAAACGTTTTTCATGTAGGTCCTTTTTTGTGAAAGCTGGTTCACTAGTCTCTTTTGAAATGGCATTGGAGGTAGATTTCCTACTTCGAGAATGGCGTTTCTTCCTTTCATCGGTTGTCATCGAATCGAACCCGTGGCGGGCGCGTCAAGTCTTGTGACCTGTGACGCGCACCAATGAACATACCGCGGCGGCGCCCGCGCTGCACTCCCCGCGACCCGACGACGGTGACCGGTCCGCCCGCTACCGCTCAGTCGCAAGCGAGCGACAGTGCGAGACGTAGACCGACGGCGAATGCACGTTCGCCCGCACTTCATGCGTACGCAATTAACTCGATCTCTAGATTCTAATTTACATCTTGTTTTCTACTCCTATATACTCGTAGTCTAAGCTACGTCTAGCTAATCTACATCTTGTTTTTTATTCTTGTATAACTTAACTTAACTTCAGTGCTGTGAACTTAACTAACTTAATAACTCTGTATTCTCTTTCATTCTGTGTCATTAAGTAAATAGTCTTGTAAATAACCGTCACGTTTTCTTTATCACCTCTACAGTCTCATACAATCAGCGCTGTCTCATGAGCAGCGCGTTTCGTAGGTCTACCCATATTTAGACAAAATAATGTCCCACTGCAGGGACGGGCCTCCTCCACTGACGGAGGGATATTTAGCCTACTAATACCACACTGGCCAGACGGATTGGTATAGGGTTTAATTTCAAGATTTCCTTCTTTTTATTTCTCAAAGATAATATTCACGGATAGTCCCTAAGTTGGTTTTTACGACACCCATGGGTTGAGATAAGGTGGTGACATGCATTCTCACTCCGTCACCACACGGATTTATAGAATTGGTATTCACTAAAAATTTGAAAATAAAATTGATTTTTACAAAAAAAAAAAACCGACTTCAAAAACACAAATTGCACTAAAAAGTAAAAAATAATTAGTTGTATTTCGGTTTTACAACATTAAATCAGCCATTCCTTCTACTGAATTTTAATCTAAAGAATAGGTTCTTTTAATTATTGTAAAAAGTATTGTTTAAGATATTTCTTGAAGAGTCTGTAAATATATTGATTTGTAGATTCTTTAAAAGATAATCAAATTATTACAAATAATGTAATATTATTGTTATTTTTGGAGTCGGTGTCAGCCAACGCAATAAGTATGATATAGTTATACAAAACTTTATGGCCTTTTCTAACACACTCGAATCACTTTAAATGGTTTTTAATTAGATAAATATTGCATTTAAAACAAAAACGGCCGTTTCATTTTCTAATGCGAATTTTAAGTAATTGTTAGTCTTTAGCCTGTGTGTAACATGACGCCATAATGTTTGTTTAAATATTAAGTCAGAAATACAAAATGGTAGGTATATAAACTATCGTGGCTGACACCGACTCCAAAAATAACAATAATATTACATTATTTGTAATAATTTGATTATCTTTTAAAGAATCTACAAATCAATATATTTACAGACTCTTCAAGAAATATCTTAAACAATACTTTTTACAATAATTAAAAGAACCTATTCTTTAGATTAAAATTCAGTAGAAGGAATGGCTGATTTAATGTTGTAAAACCGAAATACAACTAATTATTTTTTACTTTTTAGTGCAATTTGTGTTTTTGAAGTCGGTTTTTTTTTTTTGTAAAAATCAATTTTATTTGTTATTTTTTTACTTCTTTGAAAAGTTTTATAAGGAAGTTATTAATATTATCTAAACTATTTCATTTTCCACAGTTGGGTATTACCTTAAATACGCAACTGCGAACCTCTTGTACAGTGATCGAACCTAGTACTTTCTATTGCCTAAATTGCCAGAAAAGTAAATGGACCACCTGATCGAGAGTTGTGAATATCAGAATCTAAGTTTAGAACAAAGCCATGCCGCCAAAATATGGTAACATTTCGTATTCTTAGTCATAATTATCATTTCTAATTACAATATTTAGTCCACCAACAAATAAAGAAATAAATATGTTTAGGTAGGTACCTACTTTATTTTATAAATACTTACATAAAAAAGTAAATACCTACACTAAAATACTTGTAAAATCAAACATTAATTGCCGTACGTAACCTTTAATTAGGCCTGTAAGTATAATTACATAAAACAATAGTTTCGTTAACGTAATCATAGCCCAACTAACAATTTAGCGATAAAATAAGCGCTATAACAGTCGGTTATTTGTTCAATTAAACACCAATAGCAATAGCGCGGCCTAAAAATTAGCGATATAGCGTGCTATAACTCTCTTATAGTCCGAATTAGGCACCGGTGTTAGCACTTGTAAGTTCTACAGCTGCTCGTATTAACTGCAACAGTGATAAATAAGTGGCATAAAAATGCTACTATATGGTATTTTCTTACCAACGGCGATAGTTAAGAGTTAAACAGCCGTATTCATTACCCAAGATACTATTAAAGTAATAAGATGCTATTTTCTATTACTTTAAGTGTTGCAAATACTGTGTTTATTACCAAAAGATCTATAAAAGTTTTAAGATGCAGTCTTATATCACTTACAGTGTGACAAAAGTTTAGTTACATACAAAGGTTCTATTATAGTTATAATATGCTATTTTGTATCACTTGAAGTGTTGCAAAGTCTATATTAATCGCCTGAGGTTCTATTTTATTTATAAGATGTTATTTTATATCGCTTAAAGTGTTGCAAAAACGGTATTTATTACTTTAAGTTCTGTTAAAGATGTAGTATGGTATCATTATGTCACTTAAAGTGATGCAAAAACGCTGGAGTAGTGTAAATAAAATCTTTGGTCTTTGTAATGTTTTATGTACCTATTCCTTCTGTATTTTATCTAAGTGTGATGTGTACGTAATGGCAGTTGATAAACAAAAACGGTAAGTCTTACAATTTATTATACCTTTAGCGATTATTTAAGTGAAATACTATTGCGGTTGTATTTTTTCTGTTAATATGTATACTATTTTTAATCTCAATTTTCAAGCGCCTTTAAAATAAGGCGTTTTAAGAAATATTCAAACCAAAAATATAGCAAAAATATTAGATTTTTTTTGTAATTTTGCTAATTGTACTTATTCCTTCCAAATGGGTAATCAAAAATTGTTACATATTTAATTGTAAGAAAACAACAATGATTTAAGTAAACATTATTATTAAAAGATACTCGTATATCAAGATTTTTAGGTTATATTTGTAAACAATAATGGCGTTATCAATTTAAATGCAAGGCTAGCGGCAATAGTGATAATTATATCTTTTTTAGAACTCATAAGTTTAAAACGGTGCTATAAAATTATTTATTAGCTCTTCTGTTTGAACAACTACGTCGATTAGAACCTTAAGTCATATCGTTGAAAGGATTTTTTATGATATTTGAGACATTTGGGTTCCTTGGTAAGATACGTAAACCACTAATATGAAAACATAAAAGATTTTAATCAAGTTTATTGTATCTTTTTTAGTAGGTAGGTATGATGTTATAAGTACGAGAAATCTAAATAGGCTTTTATTTAATTAATAAAGTAGTAGTTACAATACTTGTTTTGCTACATACCTAGCTATATAGGTATTCAACTAATATATTGAAATACGCGCCTAATTTCATTATATTGGTAACCGGCGCGGTGTAGGTACTTTATTTATTTATTTATTCATACTACTACTGCGCCTACCCCTCTCCCAGCCTCTGCGTATAATGTTAAAGTACGTACTTTGTTCGGAATAAGTTAAAGACTACAACCTCACGGACCCCTGGTCGATCTAATCTTATAATTATATCTCAATGTTTTGGATTTTGTATGTTTCATTACTACAGCAAAGTTAATTTTTATATTTCAGTATGCCGGTTAAATTAATTCAGACCAAAGAGCGAAATAAAGTACAACTCATTGCAGTACCGTCTACATGGAAGCACAATAGCGTTCTAAGGCCTAAACAGCCACAAAAAATCATTAACGACGATACATCGATACCGCAGGCGCATTGGTGTTCCATACCGTGCAGTGTTAAAAGAAATAACATATATAAATACTTACGAAGCGGCAGAAAAATAAATAACTATTATGCTTACACAAAGTGATACTGAAGAGGAAACCAGCGTCCGTCCAAAAACACTGCACTAAAACCTTTGGACCTTCCTTAGGATCTTATTTTTACTTCTTTGCCAAATATTTCTTATTTGCCAAATATTTATTGATCACATATTATTTTCGATTTGTATTATATTTATGTGCAATTTTAGTAATGTAAACGCGATTCATATTGACTGACTTATTTTCTGTTACTTAGTACATTATTAATTAATAAGCCACAGTAGTTTTGTGAAGTACAAAAATCTTTTTATTTAACCTTTGCCAAATAGGAGCGATCTCTATTTTTACACATTTAGGCTGCGTTTCCACCAGAGAGGTGCGAGGATGCATAGCGAGGGATGTGTTTGTAAAGAAGCAATAGAATCGCTTCATTTACCTTGCCTCGGTCAGCACAGCTCTAGTGAAAACGGCTCAGCGGAGCTAGATTTTTGCGCATACAAAACAAGCGAAGGATGTGTCCGAGGCATGTGTGAATGATGATGTGGATGATAGATCTGTTGCGAGGTTTGCGCATACTGTACCAGCCATTCAACGCATCCTCGCGCCACACATTAATGCGCATTTTCACAGCACAGCTAGACATCCTCGCACGACACATTTACATCGCACATCTCTGGTGGAAACGCACCCTAATGCTGCATTTCGTATGTAGAATTTGTTAAGTAATTTTGGCGAGGTTTATATTGATTGATTTATATAATTTCTGTTAGTACAGTCAGCGTTAGATAGATATGTGCTTTCAAAGTAGTCAAAATTATGTGAAGAATATAAATTCAGCATTATGTTATGTAGGAGAATCACTATTGTTTTGCATTTAAGTTTCTAATGTCTTTCTATTGTTGCAACTTAGATCCTATCTAATTGGTATAAATAAATACAAGGTATTGATTAAAACTGTATTTTATTTATCTTCATATTGTATGTATCAAGGGTATAAAATATGAAATATCTTGGTAGCTGAATCACAAATAAAGCACCGTATTTTAATAGGATCAGTTTTCCCGTCCAATCAAAAACCCCTTGCTCCAGTAATACCCCCATTTCATTAACAAAATCATTCAAAAGAACTCTAGATTCTTGGGCTTCCCTGTTCCGTAATAAATTCCTATTATAAATGGACTAATATTATACACTTCTCATCAAAAAAATCGAAACAGTCTGAAGTTTGTGTTTTGTAAGGATTATCTGAAAAATTTGTATATTTAGGTATATGTGTTATATGTCATTTAATAGGGAATTTAATGAGGTTTTCAAATAATAATGTTAATGTTCTAAATTCAAATTAAATTTTCGTAGATTTCGTATTTTATTTGACAAGTCGTATTTACTCTGTACGTAGTTTGACGGAAATTGATAAAATTAGGCACGTAAATGAAAAAAAAGCTAGAAAACGTTTATTTAATAACACGTATCGCCCACCCAGAGTTCTTTGCTCCTCTTATTACTGCGTCCATGCGATGTTCACCCGCAAAAACCGCCAAGTGGCATTGCTGAATTCTGGACTTAGTCAGCGTGTTACGGCTGAAATATTGCATCTAAGCCTGTCGCCTTTTCATAGAATCTGCAAACGCTATCAAGAGACTTCTTAGTTCACGCGCCGTTAGAGATCTGGCAGAAAGCAGGTCACTTCTGACCGAGTAGATCGATTTATAGTAACACTTTTCTTACAAAATCTACGCCTTAATGTCTTTCAACCGCAGCAACAGCTTCATGATGAACCTATGGTGGCTGTAAGTGTCTCTACAATTAGAAGAAGGTTGAAGAAACGTCGACTAGTACTGTAAAAGCCAGCAAATAGGGAGAAATCAACTGCAGATCATCGAAAAGTGCGTTTGAACTTTTCACGTAATTACCTAAATTGGTCATACATCTATTGGAACAGGTTCCTCCTTTCTGATGAGTGCAATATTGTATTGTATGGTAACGATGGAAGGAATAAGGTCTACAGAAGTAATGGAGAACGCTTTGCAACATGCAGGATTAAAAGAAAAGGCCATCCACGGTGGCGATTTATGGACTGTTTAAGGAGAAATTACTGGCAACGACAAGACAGCGTTTGGCTTTGTGTTTGGGTCACGTCTGCCCTTTCTTAACAGTCATAGGTACATCGAACAGTATCTTGAACCTCGTGTGATGCCCTATGCACGTTTATTTGACCACAATTTGACATTTATGTACAAGGATGCTAGGGCAAACATCGCGAGCGTCGTAAGGGATTATGTTACTGAAGTCGATATCTCTATTATTGATTGTCCAGCACGAAGCCCGGACATGAATCCGATTAAACATCTATGGGATGAGTAGAAAAGACGAATTAGTGTAAGAGATCATGCCTCAAAAACACTTAGCCAGCTTTAAAATGCAATCCAAGAGGAATGGAATAGAGCGCCACTAATTTTGATCGTGACTCTCATCCGATCGATGAAAAACCGTACAGAAGCAGTAATGAGAGGTCGGAGATGGTATCCGAGTTATTAAATAAACGTTTCCTAGCTTTTTGTTTATTTACGTGCGTAATTTTGTCAATTTCCGTCAAACTACGTACAGGGTAAAAACGACTTGTTAAACAAAATACGAAATCTATGAAAATTTAATTTGAATTTAGAACATTAACATCATTATTTAAAAACCTCATTAAATTCCCTATTAAATGACATATAACACATATACCTAAATATACAAATTTTTCAGATAATCCTTACAAAACACAAACTTCAGACTGTTTCGATTTTTTTGATGAGAAGTGTATTTAAAATTAGCCAAAACTCTTTCTTGGCACTTTTGTAAATAGGTAAACCATCCAAATTTATATTTTATTCAATTTTATCAGGGAGTTTGTCCCAACTAGCCAGTATTTTAGTCAGACTGTTTGTGACCCCATGATGCCAATAAACAGATTTATTTTTCGTTGTTTTCTAAATAGTCCGAGGGTCAGATTAATATATGTATTTCCAAATCTCTTATTCACTATAAGAATCAATATTTTGATGGGCGGAACCCTCCTCTAATATACAAGATGGACGTTAAAATTTACCACATAAGCGATATAACGGAATTTTTTAACATTTCAAGTGATTATTAACACTAATGTAGACTTTTAAAGCTCATTAATATAAATAACCTCGTTAAACAGGTTAAGGTGATATAGAAGGGTTTAATATTTCGCATATCGCTTTAAGACTAAATAACGTTCACACTAGCACTCTTAGAGGGTTCTAAAGCTTTAAGCTTCCCTAGCACCTCAAGCGCTAAAACACCAATAAAATACTACAATATCACTGCACTATTAAGAGTTATAAGATTGATTATTATAACCCTTAAACGGCTTGAGGGTTTTTTTATAACCACTTTAACATCAAAAGTGATGTTTAGCACTTAAAGGTATTCATAGCACCTAAATAGAGCATTTACATCAGCAAGTGATAGTAGTCACTCCAAAAGAGCTTTTAATGTTAAAATCGACTTAAAGCTGCAATAAAACTGTAAAGTTCTAGCTTATAGCACCTTATTACAACTTTAAGCTGCAGCGTAATTGTTCTATATCTTTTATATCACCTTACTATCGCTGGTGCTTAAGCAAGCTCTCTTATATCCGTACTATCATTTAAAAGTATTATTTTATATCTTACATAGCTACTATATAACTTAGAGCTTTAAATTTAGACCCTGTTATCGCTACTTTGCTTGTTGGGAGGTACATATATGTTACGTAGGTATTGTATATTGATGGCCTTAAATATGTAATTAATTAATTCATACTTCTCACAATAATCACACACGACAACCAATATCTTATCTAAGTAAAATTTTCTTATGAGGTATGTTTATACTAAATAACGTACATAAAACCGGTTTTTAATCGGTGTTTTTTATAGAAGTCGACGTCAAACACCTTTATTAACTTGGGTTACAAAGTAACATGTTTAAGTTTGAACATTGGACTAGAAAATATATGCAAACTAGTGGTGGCTGTACTTTAGCAAATGACTAAGTAAGTATAGTATGATAAGTGAGCCCTTAGATGAATGTAGCTAAAAACTGAAGTCACTCTTAATCAACATAATATAATTCATTTTTGTTACATATTTTAGCAACATGAAGATTAAACTATCGTCAAAATAGTTTTACCAATCATCTTATGAAATCTAGTTTAAAGTTGTAGATAGTAACTGTATCGATCCTATAGATGTCCTTTGTTTCCGTTAAATGTTTATAAACGTACCACCAACAAACCAAATAAACAAAAGTAACAATCTTTATTTAATTATTCAAGATTATTGATTAATAGTAAAATTATTCCACTACAAGACAATGTGGAGTATTAACTTAATAGTAATAAGTTTGAACGTCCGTGACGGAATGACAAGGCATTTCTACCATTCATTTTAACTTCAACAAAAAGACATGCTTTAAACACATATAAGGGGTCAAGTTGTGTGATTAGTGTATCTGACTAGCAAGCCGAAGGACGCCGTGTGGTGTCGGAGTAAGAATACAGTGTGTCACCACCCCATCTTATCCCATGGGTGTCGTAAAAACCGACTAAGGGACTATCCGTCAATATTATCTTCACGTAATAAAAAGAAGGAAAACTTGAAATTAAACCCTATACCAATCCGTTTGGCCAGCGTGCTATTAGTAGGCCAAGTATCCCTCCGTCACGGGAGGAGGCCCGTTCCTGCAGTGGGACATTAATGGGCCGTTATGGTGATGAAGCCGAAGGACGCGCTTTTGATTCTCCTGCACAACAAATCAAACATATTGTGTACATGAACCTTGTGCTTTGATTAAGTCTGGCTGTTTCTATGGTTTGGTTTCGTGTATTTATTTGTTAAATATTGTAAACAGAGAAGTCACGTAACTCCTAGTAAATCCGAATAACTCGAATTAATAAACGAATCAAAAACTAAAACAATCAACTTTGAGTTTTTTAAGTGACGAAGTCGTTTAAATATCTGTAACCACGTGGTGCGCAAACATGGTGGCTCATTATAATCTAAATTACCCTATTAGTTTCGCTGAGAATTTACCTACGTATAAAAATTACTAGCTGACCCGTGCCCACTTCGTTAGATGTCGAAAAAAACACGTCCGTTTTTTAAACATATTTCATTACTGCTCCACTCCTATTAGTCATAGCGTAATACTATATAGCCTATGACAATCCCCGATAAATGGACTATTCAACACAGAAAGAATTTTTAAAATCGGTTCAGTAGATCCAGATATTACCCCCTACAACGTCACAAACTTTACCTCTTTATAATATTAAGTATAGATTGCAGAACGCTGAATACCTAATCACCCATTGAGATTTAGCAATGGATAGCGCGAACTGAAAAACGCACATCCCTTAGATAAAAGTCGATCAATGTTCAAGTGAAAGTACCAGGCAGCTGACACATTTGGAGGTAGCCTGGGACTAGCATAATATTATTCACACATTCGCATATCAGCTTGTTCCAAACTAACCAATTTAGTACAAAAAATTGATAATAACGGATTAACATACTTGCACCCTTTGTTTTTAGTGTGCGAAACATATGCCTGGTAGCTATGGACTTTAACCACTGCGCCATAGAGGAGATCTTAGAATATAATAAAGCGACGAAATATCTCTTTGTTAAAGCAAGTAAAAGATAACACAGCATGATGCTTTATTGTCAATGTGATTCATCAAATAAACCAATGACATGTAATACATAACTCATGTGTATATTATGCACTCTATACGATTGAGTATTATTGTTTTACGATCATAGACAATAAAATGGTTTGTTAGGAACGTAACTTAACGTTTCGTAGTCTCTACCTTCTCTACTGAGAATAAGATTTACGTAAGCCTTACTTACGTTGGGTTATAAACAACACTTTTCAACTTTAATTTTTTCAAAATTTTTATTAGAATAGGCAGCTTCTTTTAAAAGACAGCTGGACTATTTGACAAATGAACCACTAGTTTTATTGGTTTCGTTGAGTTTTGCCCCGTGCTTGTACTTCGAAACGTTTCCGTTATGTCCATTGTAATCAGAGTCAGAGGTTTGACCTTTATTTATCTTGATTTATCATTCAACTCGAATAAGTTCATAAATATGTTTATTTAAAGGCTTGTTTATTTATAATTAGCTATATTAACGTTTAAACTTATTTTGTTATAGAGTACATTTTAATCAAATCACTTACCAGTCCTTAAAAGGAACTTCTGCAATCGGTAAAGATGATTTGGTACCAAAAGGGCTTAGCATTAATGTAAGTAATTTGGTGCATATACCCAAAGCGTCTCCTAAATACGCCCTGCAACGTACTGTCTGCATCTGTCCTGGTCGACTTTACATCACATGGGACAAGGAGGACATTTTATATTCTAACACTGTTATCAATTATCATTCTTTTGCACATCTTAAAAAAACTACAAATGGTTACTTATCTATCGTAATCATTCCCTCACCTGTGCATATGTCCCAATGATGTCCAGATTAAAAGCCCTGCCAATCCAGTAGGCCTGTTGCTCAACGGATGCTTGTCCCATAAGCGTTGGTATAAACATGACGTAATGGAGTGTCAGAGGTGATCCATCTTGTAAAATAGCTGACCCAAGCGCACCACCTAGTACAGCCCTATGAAAAAAAATACACGAAATTTTATTTTTTTACGAAACGCGAATAAAATGCATCTTTTGTGTTGGAGTAGGAGTGGAGTTGGGGAGAGAGGAAAGTAGTGTAAGACTAACACGCTTTAATGAGGCCTACAGAAACCTGCATCGGAGTTATAAGCCCTATAGGTAAAGGCCGCTAATGTTCCTTCCTCGATCAATCACACAATTTGATCCCCGTAACTCCCTTGGGGTCGTAACACACCGCCTCGCCTTTTTCCTCGGTGTCAAACGTCAAAAATCCCATTACGTTACGATTCCGATTAGTGTGCGCTGCCTTAAGGAGTCTCATACAAATAATACTGAAGGGCTCGAGTTGATACGGTGAGGTTACGATCCCATTTCGTTTTGATATGTGTGCTACAACGACCCTTAAGCTCGATTTACACATGGACAAGTACAGTAGCGAGTTAAGTAGTAAGTTATTGATTAAGTTGATTTAAATAGATCTCCATCCTATTTTTTGGCGATTTAAGTTGGTAAGGGGGTTACTTCGTACTTAACTCGCCAAAAAATAGGATCTATCTATTCATATCAACTTAATCAACAACTGCGATCTCAGCGACTGTGCTGTTTTTTTCTCGTAATTTAAACATTATCTAATAAAATATGCCTAAATATTTTACCTAAAGTTTTCCATGCCAGTGTTCTCTTCTTCTTGTAGTCTACGAATCAGTTTAAACAGAAGACATGCTTTCTTAACTGCCAGTTCATATTTATCTTTATGACTAAGGTACTCTGAAGGTACTTCTTCTAAATGGATACCCTCTTTGAGAACCGTTTCCTCTGAAAAGAAAGTTTTGGTTTAATAATCTGGTAGAAACAATTGGATGCTATCGCGAACAAAATGTCATCATCACTCCGATACAGTTTTCTCGAATGCTGCCGTAAAAGATTAATTAGTAAAGATATTATAACATATTAACACAAAGCCATGTAGTCCTAGTGTATGGGTACCAGATTACTGAAAAACAAACATGGAAGTATACGTTTTTATAGGACCAACGCCAGCATTCATATACCTACATGCTCACAAAGATTTGCATTACCCCAATTATAATACATACATACGTAATTACTTAAAATCATATTTAAAGCGCTATTAAGTATTTGCCGTAAAGTTGCAAGGGCAGGCCGAGTTTTCCTTCTTTGCTAGATACACTGAAAAAGAATTGATCTTAGTTGGCGTTTATGACACCTTCGAGATGATGCAAATGAAAATGATGATCATGATGATGACCACACAACATATCCCTAACAAAATATTATTGCTAATTTTTCCTTGAAACATAGTTTATTAACCCTAAAGGTCGCAGTATACTTAAACGTGTCAGTTATCGCACAGCCAATTTTATAGCCAATAAAATACTGCTTTATGTGGTTCTGTATAAGGTCATTTTACAAATTATAATTGCGTAAAGCAATAGTTTAGGTCGCGCTTACTGCACGCTGACCAAACGCTTTGAATGGAGTAGTATGTTAAAAACTACTTTGTAACGAGGACATAAAAGTAGTTGTTCAACATTCTCCAGGTGGTTTTATCATTTTACACTTCGCTTCAAATCTTAGTCTCCTGTTTTTCTCGTGCAACCAACGTCACTTCACTTCATCTTCAAGAAAAATGGAGGTAAACTCCTCCTTTTTTGAAGCCGGTTTAAAAATTTGAAGGCGCGAATGGTTCTTTACTTAGCTACTACTCGATGGCAGCAGTTAGTGAAGCCCATTAAAGAAGTACTAACTGCTATTGCAAGAACTATATGGGATCGGGAACATGTTAGTTTGCTACTACCTTTATGCAATAGCGTGACGGTAAGCGGTAACCAAAACTACAACAAGTAACTAGTGACCACCGAACCAATTAAACATCATCAAAACCTGTTTCTTTTTTATGAGTCAGTAAGTTAACATATTCTCTATACCGTCATAGAATCTTTACATCTATCAGCGTATGAAGTAGTTAAAATATATTAACGTTTTTGTGTCAAAAAACCTGTCTATTTACTGCCATTGCCTTTAAACCGATCCTAATTTGCTCGTAAGTTTCTGCATTCTAGTTACTTGTGTAAAGTCATTGATGATTTAATCGTCGTAACTTTTGGACTTTGACATGTTTACGGAAAATATATGACCTTTTACTTTCAAGAAACCATTCTAATCAATTCTTAATGAGATGTTCTCACGGTAGACTGACTACGTAATAAAGGATCAGCAGATCATAACAAAGGGCGACGGATAACACAGGCAAAAAATAACATCCTGGTGAAAACTGTTAAGCCCGATTTACACATCGACAAGTACAGTAGCGAGTTAAGTAGTAAGTTGTTGATTAAGTTGATTTAAATAGATCTCCATCCTATTTTTTGGCGAGTTAAGTTGGCGAGACGCGAGAAAGGGGGCTACTTACTACTTAACTCGCTACTGTACTTGTCGATGTGTAAATCGGGCTTTAGATGATGTACGGATTTTGGATAAAATATATAATAGAATAAATTACGCTGTTCATTTATTTTCACAATATAGACGGTATTCTTTTTCCCACGGGAAGAATACCTTACGGCACAACAAGACTATGAATAATAAGTGTTTATTATCAATCGATATATCAGTTTATTAAACAGATATTTTTTCTACCAATGAAGTTACCAGTTCTAATACATAGGTACAGTACTTTACTACTTTATTACCATATGAGACAAAAAACTTTACTTTCACTGCAGTGAAGCCGACTTTGCAGTTTCGTCTTTATTGCAATTACCATGATGCACACAAACCTTTATTAATTTAAATAAATGCAGCAATTATGGAGAAATAAACTCCTCTCGTATCACGTACCTAATTAGAAGCAATATCCATTTATTACATACTGCGAGAAGAGTGACATTTCACAAAACAATCTGGTTTTACGTCTGACTACAGGACAAATTTTTACCTTTCACCGATATTACGTAATGCAGAAATTCATATAAAACAGCACATAGTGGAACGAAAAACGAGAAGTTTAAACTACAGTACACGCAATCTAAATTTGACGGCTTGAAGGTGTAGCAAGAGAGCAAGGGGAGGCAGAGTTTTTTAGATCCCGTACATACGCGAGCGTCTCTAAAAGCATAGTACAAATATACAGTATTTCGACTTCATAGAAACGGACGAAACGCGAGTTAACCTACACGCTCACGATAGAGGTAGCCTTGCGGAGTAAACAGTCGCGACTGTGCCGCAGTAACGAGCAGGAAAGTAGGTAAATGTAATTAAAAAGCTGGAGGTGGGCAGCCCTATCGCATGTTTACGTACCGCGCAGCTGTAGGCATTTATAATAAATATTCGGCCGAGATAGACTACTGGTTGTACTGTGCTAAAAGCTAACTTCAGGCAGGCCAGTTAAGACTGCATGATCCGTATGTAATGAAAAGAAAAGAGCACCTAACGGCAATACCTGTATAAAACAAGTCTGAGCAGCAATTGGTGTCTCTGGTAGTTTCAATGAGGATATGGAGTTGTGCCAAATGTCCGTTTTTTTCTGTTAGTAAAAGACACTTTGACGCTGGATGCACAGATGAGATAACCAGGAGGGCAACATACTCAACTTATATCTTTAGGGCGCTTGTACACGCTAAGAAAATTTGCCTGCGCCAGACAAGACAAATCTTCGTGTAGACGTCAAGAATTTTGTCTTTTTCGCACACGAAAACTTTTCGTGTCTTCCGCAGACAAGACCAATCAAAACGTGTACACGATAGGATTTTTTTCGTGCAGTCGTCAGACGGGCGTAGGGCGCGCAAGTAATAACAAGTGTGATAATCAGTGTGAGTTTCCTTTAGTAAAAATGTTAACTAGAAAGCAAAAAAAGTATGATACCCTACTACACCACTCCCCGCCCCTCTGCGTAGGCCCGGCGATTTTTCTCACCGTGTACAAGCGCCGTTATTCAAAATAGTGCAATCTTATTGTATCTTTTTTACATTATTTAATTAGTAAATATTGTAAGAATGGCTCTCTCCTGACAGCAGAACATGGTTGCATGACTCTAGCCACAGCAAGTAGGAATGCAAACTGGGCATACTAGCCACTGCAAACTGGAAATTATGGCATATTGCTTTTGTGTTCCAAAGCATGCATTACATCAGAGAAACCCTGATAATTAAGAAGATAATGGTCCTTCTACCTGCTATAATTATATAAGCATACTATCAAGGCTAGCTTAGGACCAGAATCCATCATGATGGCTTAAAAAATAATATGTAAAAAAAAAACAATTACTGCTAAGAATTTTGATTAAGCAAGAAGAAAACAATAAATTTTGATGCAGTTTCAGATATCCAACAATAAAAAACTCTAATATAAGGAGTGTTACACTTGTTTAAAGTGTAAGAAGGAAAGGAAAATTAACCTATGAGGAATTTTGGGAGGAACCACATCATAGAGGGAACAATATAACAATAATAAGACTGAACTATATAACACATATCGATTTGTATGAAGGGTTTAAATTCCAGAGATAAATGAGGCCCAAAATTTACATAATGTCTAATACTTGTTATCTTTACTTTATGATTACTCAACTTGAAATCACTAACTTAGGAACAAAAGGCTAGCCAGTAAAACTAAAATGGTAAGAGTGTAGTAAAAAAAGATATTTAAATTTAATTAAACCATAAAACTTCATACAGATCTTGAAAATTTTTGCTTACAGTGCAAGTAAAACATTCCCAGAGTGTAATAACTTTAAGAACAATGTATTTAAGATGCTATCAAGGTAAATAAATTGTAAATAAAGAATTAACACAAACTATGCCTTTTGAAATACTACTTCTTTTAAATAAAATTATAAAAATTCATGAATAGGATCAATCTGATATACAGATCACCTTATAATTAAATTGATAAGAACTTAATTGATTTCTTATTAGATTGGAACTTCTTATTAAAAATGTTTTATTAACTTTATAAAGTAGATAGGTCTAATTTATTACCCCAAAAGTCTAAAACAATTAAGTACAGTAAAATAGTTAGCATTAAACTTAAGTTCCAAGTAAGTATAGATTGTCTATAAAGTCAAGAAATTAAAGTTTGAGGAACTAAATTGTTCATGTGTCTGGCAACACTGAAATTCAAAATAGACTTGTACATGAGCTGTCATCGAGTAGAAGTTGCGGAACGGTTTTCATTTTGGGATTTTTATTATGTTATTAATCTACAATAAACTAATACTTACTTACGAAGAACAACATAAACAATGAGTAAAGTAAATCAAAGTGGCACGCGGGAAGTGATTTTTACAGTAATAAGGTGATGTTTGACGGAGCACGAAGCTGGTCAAATTATATGTGATTTGGCTGATGTTTATGGGCGAACTGCAACTTTGATAGGTATGTAATCTTGTAACTGTGTTTTGCAATCAGTCTCAAGTAATAATTTCACTCCATTTGAGATTTAGAGACCAAAAACAGGCATTGCGTACATAGCATATTTTTAGGTAAGATTGTCATTGAAAGTAAGAAATATTGTAGTACGACCTATTCTGTTGATACATTATCAGTTGCATTAGTATAATTCAGTCAAGATTTATCCCAATTTTGAATTTGAATGAATTGCTTTATGTCTATATTAAGGTTGATAATTAAACTAAGTATGTCACTTTCGCATCAACGTCTGTCGACAATGAATAATTAATTGCAATATTTTATTATTTTTTTTATTATTAAGTTTTTAGTAACTCCATGGTAAATGATATCTTGTTAGTTAATATTTAACACTGAATAAATTTTAGTTAGGTATTGCAGTTATTCTTTCCATCCCATTCTTTGCCTGTATTTTGTGTCTAGGTATGTCTAAATTTATTGTAAAAGTATAATCAAATGTTTAATCAACATAACTTTTGTAAAATTTCAGGCTCCAACCAACCCTCAGATAGTTGCAGGTGATAGCTAGAACTGTGATGGATTTTAATGGTAGTCTTGAAGTTCTACGCAAAATTTTAAATGCAATAGGCCCACAAGAAATGCCTTAGTAATATAAAAATCGAGATTTGCCTGAAGAACTAAGGAAAGACATTATTTATCATTCTTCATACAAGGTAACCTGTATAATAAAGCATATTCTTTTGTATAATAATTTTTCTCATTATTAACTGTATAAAACAGGTAAAATAATAGTTTCTAGCCTATTTTCCCTTTCTACTCCTCTTTGCTCCCTATACGCCCCTCCAAATAAACCAATAATCAAATCTTTTTTAATAATAATATTAGTATAGTTAGTAAATCAGTAGTTTCCGTGTAGTGACGAAGGAAGAATACAATATATAACCACCCCATCTCATCCCATGGGTGTCGTAAAAACCGACTAAGGGACTGTCCGTGAATATTATCTTTATAAAATAAAAACAAAAGAAAACTTGAAATAAAACCCTATACCAATACGTCTGGCCAGCGTGGTACCAGTAGGCCAAGTATCCAGTTATGATGATGATGAATTGATATATAAAATAACAGAATATTTTATAAAATCATCACTAACAAGTAACTATTTATGTTCCCGCAGATTACAAAATGTTGGCAATTTCTAAAAAGGGCCTTCAGCAGCATCACAGCTGAAACTTGGAAAAACAGTTGCCATCGCGTCGAGAAGCTCGAATCAGAATACTACAAAAGAGGACGTCACCTGTGAGGAAATACTGACGATAATAGCAGCAGCAAAGAAAGCTTTAGTGATGACGATGAAGGTGGCAACGAAAGTTATCTCAACATCGAATATTTAAAAAATCCTATGATGAAAGCGATGAATAAATCTCCTTGTTAACTGTGTACATGCGTTTTTATTACTCTGATTCAATCCGTTAATTTATTCTAATACCCATACCATTCTAATAGGTGAATTTTGACTCATGTAGTTTAGGGTTGGTGTATGAAATCGAATAAGTGATTTATCGATTTAGATAACAAGTGATTAATCGATAATCGATTATTATTTATAGTTTAGTTTTTAAGTTTGGTATACATGTGGCAGCAGCCATATAGTAGCAGCACTAAAATTAAAACCATAGAACATAATAATTGTTTTGCAGAAGTCAAAAATTACGTTATGGCTCATAATTCTTACACTAAATTATGTTACATTCTATGGCTCAAAATAACTGTCAAAATTTAAAATGACTTGACTATAGTGCATAAAAAACAGAAATAAAACATCGTCATCTAAAATGTTAAAAGGGCTAACACTACTTTACTTTTATAAAGGTCATGTTATAACAATTATTCAAATTTCTCAATCACTTAGGGTTTCAACCAATGAAATGAATTATCTCATTATGAGTTGTGTGAATTTCTTACTTGAGTATTAGAAATAATGTGTTTCAAAATTACTTATTTTATTTCAATAAATTACTAGTATGAAAACTATTTTCTCAGACTAAATAGGGTTGCTACGTGTAAGCACAGTGGCGGCCTCATTTATTTTCAGGACTTTATAGACAGAGTGTACTATCACTTGATGATGACATAAATAATAACTACCTTTGGTACCCCTAACATCATACAAACACAATGCCAATGTAAACTTGTCCAGTACTTCTACAGCTACGCGTATTCTACATATAGTTATTCTACATAAAGTTACATAATATTCTGTTGAAACTTATATAAAACAAGTTACCTCTTCTTCTCCTTTCCTCGGTCATTTGAGGGCCGCCATCTAAAAGATTTGTTAATTCCGTGGTATTGAACGTGCATTTCTCCCTTTCCCTTCGCAAATCCTCATTGACTTTACCAGGAGCACTCATTTTACGTAATTAACACAACACAGACACTTCAGAGAAAATTAACTAAATTAATTAATAAATTAATTTAATTAACAGTGTAAGAAGTCCACTTTTAATAAAGGATAAAAGTTCGAAGAGTAAAGTTACAAAGTCAACGTCAACAGCCGCCCGACACAACACAACACGTAAACTGACGTAAAGTAAAAAGTAAATACAGCCAAACGTCAGAATTGACAACAGGTGTCAGTGACAAGTTGTATTCTATTTCTCATGATAGATTCATCGTTACCTATGATTCTGCCAACGTCGAGATGGAGAGAAGCTCAAAATAAAAAAAATCTCGGTTAAATAAAAATTCGAAAGAACTATGTAAACTCGACTTGTAATGAGAGAAAGGGTAAGTTACAAAAAGAGTATCTTGTGTTTATTGCGTATTAGCATTAAGTTTGTTTGAATCATTAAGTGGTGTTAAATACCGAGATACGTATTCACATAATGTGCACACTAGTATGTTGGTGAACTAGGTAACTGAAATAAAACAACAATACTGAGTACTGAACTGCAGGTTCTCGATGACAAAGTAGAAGACTATCAAAGCCCATCGAAGCCCGCTCATTTATTGAAACGTCAAACTATATATACATCGTGCGGTAACGAAACCATATCGAGATGCAACTCGTTTGGTTCCACGCCCTCTAGTGTAATGATTATTCATCATTAACATACCGCCCGCCAAGGACATTATTGACGGAATGTCCTTCATAAACTTCTTAAAAATATATAATAATTAAGGACTAAATATATATTATGTAGCTGAACAATAGCTTGACCTATTTTATTGCACTATAAAACAAATTGAAAACATTCTTTGAACTTATAAACATTAAACAAATTGTTGAACTATACTATACCTAACAATGCCTGTGTACATTGTGTACTAAAATTGAACTGAAAAGTGGACTAATCTGTATTTAAAAATAGTAAAACAATTATTTACAGAATGTCCTTAATGAACTTATTTAAACATATAATAGTTAAAAAACTAAAATGTAGCTAAACAATAGCTTGTCCTATTTTATTGAACTAAAATAACAAATCGCAATATTCTATGACTTATAAAAAAAAAACATTAAAACAATTTGTTGAACTAAATTATTTCTATCTAACAATGTAAATGTATTGTATATCATGTACTAAAATATGAACTAACCTGCTTTTAAAAACAATAATGCAATATTTGTTCTTTAATTCTCCTTGACATAGTTTGATCTCTTTATTCATTGTATTTAATTATGATCTACTACGGGTAAAATACATAATTTAGAGGTTGGCCTTTTAATCGTGGATGATTTAGTACGAACGGTGACCACACGGGTGATATTATCATCCCCAGGATGTTTATCTAATACATGACCTAACAGCCAACGGCTCGGTGGTAAATCATCCTCCTTGATTAGAACGATGTCTCCAATAGAAGGCTCAGGAACTAAAGAAGACCATTTGTACCTATTCATTAAATTAGATATGTACTCCTGGGACCAGCGCTTCCAAAATGACTGTATCATTTTTTGAATAAATTGCCATCGCGTTAGGTAATTTACATCTGAACTCTTATATTCATTATCTGGAATACTTAATAAAGGCTCTCCGATCAAAAAATGACCAGGAGTAAGAGGCAAAGCTTCACTTGGATCACTAATATTGATAACACTTAATGGCCGTGAATTTAAACATGCTTCGACTTGAGTGAGGAGAGTAGTTATTTCCTCGAATGTAAGAGTCGCTTCACCAATCGTTCTTTTTAAGTGGTATTTGGTAGACTTAACTCCAGCTTCCCAAAGGCCACCAAAATTTGGACTATGAGGAGGCAAGAAGTGCCACTCTGTACCATTTGCTTCTAGATATTCTGCTACGGATGATTGGATTGATGATAAATGTTGTAGTTCTCTTGATGCGCCTACAAAGGTAGTGCCGTTGTCACTCCATATTTTGGAACACTTACCTCTTCGTGAAACAAAGCGTCTAAAGGCCGCTAGAAAGGCCTGAGTTGTCATGTCACTGACTGCTTCTAGGTGAATAGCTCGAGTGGCCATGCATACAAAAAGACATATGTAGCCTTTGTACGAACGATGCCCACGACCCTTTGTTGTCCTTATATTTATGGGACCCGCATAATCGACACCGCTGTGTAAAAACGGTCTTGCAGGAGTGCATCTTACAGATGGCAGTGACCCCATAAACTGATTCTTACTATTAGCCTTTTGCCTAGCACATGTCACGCATTTGTAAACATGCTGTTTGACTAGGTTTCTGACTCCAATTATCCAGTAGCTTGTTCTTAAATGAGACATAACAAGTTGAGGTCCTCCATGTAATGTTTCGTGATGAGCTTGCCTTATAATAAGCTGAGTTAAATAGCTGGTTCGTGGTAGAATTATTGGATGCTTCGTACTTTCATCTAATGGAGATTTGTCAAGTCTCCCTTTAACTCTCATTATATTTTTATCATCCAGGTATGGACATAGTGCCTTTAATGTACTTGATTTTGATTGTAAATAACCCTTTTGTTCTAGTTGTTCATATTCTGTTGTAAATAAATCCTTTTGCGATTTTCTTATGCAACACTGTAATGCTGCGTCCAGCTCTACTTTTTGTAAATGTGTTCTTCGATATTTTATGTTATTCTGTAAAAATCTTCGACAATATGCAACTACTCGTACAAGTTTAGATAACGACGAGTATTTCTCGAATAACGTGGAATCTGGAACTAAAGCGATGTGAGCCTTAACACTTTCTTCTAAATTTCCACTGTATAT
This sequence comes from Schrankia costaestrigalis, assembly GCA_905475405.1. NCBI lineage: Eukaryota > Metazoa > Arthropoda > Insecta > Lepidoptera > Erebidae > Schrankia > Schrankia costaestrigalis. Next base: position 3,303,859 of record FR997827.1, read on the forward strand.
AGATTTCTGGTACTTTATGGTTTTATTTTTTAGAAATTTTGGCCCTAAAAACCACAAACTTGTTGAGACGAGTGAACTTGGTAGTATTCCTCTCGACGCACAGTCTGCTGGATTGTCCTTAGTTGAAACATGGAACCACTGAGACGAATTCATGTGGGTCAATATTTCGGAAGTTCTGTTAGCCACAAAAGTCTTCCACTTACTTGGGTGACTTTGTAACCAGGCTAAGACCACCGTGGAATCAGTCCATGCTACTATTTTGTCAGCAGATATGCTTAAGACTTCAGCTGTTTCTTTTAGGAGTTTAGATAAAAGCACTGCTCCACACAACTCTAGGCGTGGTATGCTTATTTGTTTTACTGGGGCTACTCTGGTTTTTGCAACTAATAATGACACATATACTTCTCCAATAGAGTTGATGCTTCGTAAATAAACTACAGCTGAGTACGCTGTTTTGGAGGCATCACTGAACCCATGTAGTTCTAGGTTGTCATTTGGTTTGGTGCCTAACCAGCGAGGAATGCGAATGTCTGCGAGCTGTGAGAGTTCTGCACGGTAAGTTTTCCATTCCATTATTAAATCATTACCCAGCTCTTCATCCCAGCTAATACCAACAAGCCATAATTTTTGAATAAACACTTTTGCCAAAACTATACTAGGAGCTAACCAACCCAATGGATCATATAGTCTGCCTATGTCTGATATAATTTTTCTTTTGGTTACTATACCAGTCGACAACGGTAGAACGTTCACAGTGTACTGAAATGTGTCTTGATTGCGATTCCAGGTAAGTCCTAAAATTTTTATCGTGCTATCTAATTTAATTTCTACTTGCTTTTCTTCTTTATGATCTATGTGCTTTATTTGGTTCCTCGTTGATATTTCTTTATTGTTCATGTGTATTTCTGTTTGTCCTAATTGTCCTTCCTCCATTACATTGATTTGATCTATAATTTCTTTGTTGTTGCTGTTCCATTTCTGAAACTTAAAACCTCCTTTACCTAATAATTCTTTCAATTGCTTATATATTTCTATACCAGTTTCTATTTTATCAAAACCGGTTAATAAATCGTCTACATAAAATGAATTAAGAGTTATTTCACGCGCGAGGGGTAAGCTCTCCCCCTCATCAAATGCAATTTGATGTAGAGTTCGCACAGCTTGATATGGCGCTGATGCAGTACCAAAAGTTACTGTCATGAGCTCATAATCTTTAATGTCTTTGTCAGGACTTTCGCGCCATAAGATGCGTTGATAAATTGCGTCTTTTTCAGATATTTTTACCTGGCGGTACATTTTAACTAAATCTGCAACTAGCGCTATAGGGTGTACTCTCCAACGTAGAATTGTGTGTCGTAAGTCTGGTTGTAAAGTAGGTCCAACCATAAGTACATCATTTAATGACACACCGTTTTGGTTCTTTGCAGAGGCGTCGAAGACGACACGCACCTTCGTAGTAGTTTTGTCATTACGCACTACCGCGTGATGAGGTAAGTATACGGCTATGTCTTTGTTTGTATCACCTTCTTTTACAGGTCTCATATGTCCTAAATGTAAATATTCATTTATAACTTGTTTGTACTGTTCCTTTAAGTCCTTGTTGCCTTGAAACCTTCTTTCTAAACCTTTGAACCTTTTAACCGCAATAGCTCTTGAGTCGCCTGACAGACAAGAATGTCCTTCATCCTTAAAAGGTAATTTGACAACATACCTGCCGCTGCCGTCTCTAGTGGTTGTCGCAGAATACAACTCTTCGCATTTCTTCTCCTCAGGGGTAAGTATTTTCTTATAATTACATTGTTCTTCAATTTCCCAAAATTTCTTCAAAATATCATCTTCATCTATTTGTGCATGCATTACATTTAAATCAATTCTATAACCTTTATTATCTTGTTGTATTAATTTGTTTGAACTGTGAACAGAACCTGACAGGACCCATCCCAAGGCCGTGTGTTGAGCCATTAGAGTACCAGAGGGGTTCTTTATTATGCCTTCTTTGATAATACAACTATAAACATCTGCGCCTAATAGTATATCTATTTTGCTAGGCACATGGAAGCTTGGATCTGCTAATTGCAAATTATTTATGTCCATCCAATCACAGACATTCATATTAACACTGTTTTCGGGTAAGTACGATGTGATTTTTTGCAAGACATAGGCTTTTAAGCTTAATGAGAAGTCAGGGTTTGTTCGTGATCTAATAGATAACTGGACCATGTATTTAGTCGTGGTTGATTTATGCTCACCTAAACCTGAGACTAATGCACGTATAGGAATTCGTTTTAATCTTAGTAGCTGTACTGTGGCCTCAGTGATGAAGCAGGCTTGGGAGCCTTGGTCAAGTAAAGCTCGAACTACTTGATGCTGTCCAGCTTTGGACTCGGCTTTAATTAAAGCTGTAGCTAATAAAACTTGTTTTGATATTTTTTTAGTAGCTAAGCATGACACCATTGGCGTAGTATTAGGATTAAAGCTAACATTATTACTAGTCGGGTTAGCTGATGAACTGGTTTGAGCTTTATTTTCAGTCTCTCGATAGTAATGCAGCAATGAATGATGACGCTTCTGGCAAATCCTACAACTGGAACGTTTTTTGCAATTATATGCGCTATGGTTACTGCCCAAACAATTGAAGCAAATGTTCCCTTTTGCAACAAAAGCTCGTCTATCATCGATGGATTGCTTTGCAAATTGTTTGCAAAAGCATAACTTATGGGACTCTGAGCAATATTCACATGGCATATTCGTTGAACTAGTAGCTAACATTACCTTTGAGGAATTATGGTGTGAACTAATATTAGGTTTGTTGATCTGATGACCTGCATACTTCGTCGGCTCTAAACATTCCAACGCACGAAAACGATTTTCAATGAATTCTTTAAACTGAAAAAATGTTGGTAAGTCATTATTGGAATCAGTGGTACCAATGCTAAGTTCCCATTGTTTGCGCGTTTCATTATCTAACTTGAATGTAACAATGTGGATAATAATAACATCCCATGTGCTCACGTTAATGTCTAAATTGGCAAGTGCATTCAAACAATCACATGTTGTGTCCAGCAAATCCTTCAAAGAGGAAGCCGATTCATTGTATATGCGTTTTTGGCCAAATAATCTTTTAAGAATACAATTAGATAAATACTTCTTGTTATTGTAACGTTTTTCTAACTGATCCCAACACTGTATATAATTGGAATCAGTTACTGGAGTGTGGCGTATCAGCTGCTCTGCTTCACCAGAGAGGTGACTTTTTAAATAATGCAGCCTTTGCACATTATCTAACGTATTGTTCTTATGGACTAGGGATGTAAATAAGTCGTGAAAGGTAGTCCATTCCGCATATTTTCCAGAAAAGGTTGGAATGGATATCTTTGGTAGTTTCACAAATGTGGAACTACTAGGAGAAGAGTTTTCTTTCTCTTGAACTGTATTCTTAACCACACACAATTTATTGTGCGTAGATTTTATCAAACTTTTATAAGTAATATATGTGTCCTCTGTTGTGTCATAAACATCACTAATCTTTTGTTCTAATTCACCTAACTTGTAAAGACCGTGAAGTTTAGTGTTTGTGTCTTTAAACAATACCCAATCATTTTCTAATAATTCTTGTTTAGTTTCTATAAACTCTAGAGTTAACCTGTCCTTACTACATTTCTTAAAATTAGTTAACCCTTTAGATATTACATTTTGTTGATCTTTTAAAATATTAATTAAACCCTCCATTGTTGTTATTTGAATTTACAAGAATGTATGAAGTAGTTAAAATTGATAATAACAATGCAAAAATGTTATTTTAAAGCGAAACTATTTATTAAATTGTTGAAATCAAAATTTAAAATGTCAAATTTAAAATGTCATATTTGACTGAAAATATTTGCAAATTTTCTAAGTGTTTTATAAAACCTAAAAAAATTACAAGTGTTTTGACAATGTGACAGAAATTGGGCATAGGTTCCCCGTTCCGTCGTTTTTTTAGAAACTATTCTAAGTCCTTAAAACTAACACTGTACTACAACTAAATTATTCTAAGTCCAAGATTCTTCTAGAAATTTCTAAGTTATTTTCCTCTTGTAAATAAGGTTCAAATTAACCTTTGACTTTTTGGTCTATTAATAAATAATTGTACTCACAATTGACACTTCACTCTTACACTTTTTTTATGCTCCGGTGGCGCCCTCCTTAGGCGACCAGTTGAACTGCGTCTTTCTTCAATTGAACTCTTGTGTTCTTTGGCTCTGGAGCGCCCTCCTTAGCCAATTGTTGAACTAAGCACTGCTTACTCCCTTGTCCGCTTGAGGGCGCAACAATCGCTATTGCAGCGGGGGCCGTGTACTTTCACGGAAAATTACCTGAAACAATGTCAATCGAGATCCGGCTCGAAGGACCAATGTTAAATACCGAGATACGTATTCACATAATGTGCACACTAGTATGTTGGTGAACTAGGTAACTGAAATAAAACAACAATACTGAGTACTGAACTGCAGGTTCTCGATGACAAAGTAGAAGACTATCAAAGCCCATCGAAGCCCGCTCATTTATTGAAACGTCAAACTATATATACATCGTGCGGTAACGAAACCATATCGAGATGCAACTCGTTTGGTTCCACGCCCTCTAGTGTAATGATATATATTATATTAGCTGTCTTTTTCACTGCTAGTGATGTTACGTCAATCCGTGCGGTTGTTCAATGCATCGATCGGTGTAGTTTTGAACACGTTTCTTAAATATTCATCAGCATATTGGTGCTACTTTTCACACCATCACGCCAGTGCTTGTGTGAAGTTTGATAGTCACTAATCATGTATCTTTCAGCGCCTAAAGAACTAAACCCAATGTATTGGGACAAAATGAGTCTTTTTGTCACTGTAGCTGGACTTTTGTAATACTTTAATAGTAGTACTACAGGTAGTAGGTAGTATAAAACTTACAGGGTTTACAAATCCTATGGGATAAGAAATTAAAAGCTGTATGACACTAAACAAAAACCAATTTATTCCTTAGATATCACATCATATAAAAGTCTGATACATGTAGAAATTTTATAAATAATATGTTTTAATTTTAATCACAGAGACAAATTTTAATTGAGCATTGAGTATTTAATATTCATCATCTGTTATACTAATAGAATAATCAGGGTAGGTTTTTTTAATTAACTTGGCAGTCAGCTCATGATCAGCTCGTCCATAACTTTGAGAATAGCCATAGATAAATATTTTTTTATTTTCAGGATCATGGGATATTCTTCCTCCACCAATTGGTTCACAATCTAGTGGTTTGAGTTTTTCTTGTACCTTTAATAAAAAAAAATAAGAAATAAACTTGACGGCAAGTAAAAATAATGCTAAATAGTGGAGTACGTACTGAGATTTAATAAACAGGGAAACAACTTTTGTTGATTTATAACAACTTGCAACTTGGTTACAACATTACACAAAGGCAGGCGTTAATAACTGTAACACAGTCCTATACTATCTACAGTTGTTATAGCTAAAATGTTATTTGTACAAATGTTATGGTTTGAAAGAAAGATTTATATTACACAGCAATTTGTAATAATTACATAGAGTCGCTATAGAAATGGGTAAACAAAATAAAAAATAAATTACCACATCATAAATATCCGAATGGTAGGAAAGCTGCATGCCTCTTATTATAGTAATGGGTTCAACACTAGTATTTATTGTGTCATGTACTTTTAACATTATGTACTTAAATACACCAGTAGCCTCAATTTCTACCTTTGGAATTGCGTCCAAAGATGACATTTTTCTGGATAGTAAGATTAAATTCCTCCCTGGAAACGAAATAGATTCAATCATTTTTAACATTTAAAGGTTATATTATAATGTGTCGGATAAACTTGCCTCTTGTAATAGGAGTTATTGTCTTAACAAGTAAGCCAGATAACATAATAGACGTGATTCTGCTGCAAATACTTGTGCTATAGTATAAAATTCACAAACATTAATAAGCTCGTACAAAACACGGCTCTAGTACTGAATACGCGACGTTTGGCAAAAGAAAATTAATTTAATACCTGTACTCGCGCTATTATATTATAAGCGATATTCTTCTTATAGTGTTACTTATTAACAAAGGGTTAAATATTACAAAGAAAATTTATTATAAACTCAAAGTCCAACAACACAACCCAACCAATGTTTATACTTTATTTCTTTTTATTTTCTGACAGTTTTATTTTTATTCAGCCAGTGTTGGCATTAAACAAAAATTTAGAGAAGCGTCTATCTTTGTTTAAATAAGTTGTATTTAATTTTAGGGAAGTCTTGAAACTCACAGAACATGGTCGACGACCATTCGTGACATGGGGCCCGCCTGAATGTGAATTGTGAATCGTTGAAAAATGAAAATACCTTTTTTTATCGTTTGGTTAATGCTGAATGCCTAACCTAATGTTTGTTGTGGTTCCATCCGGGGGACTATAGAAGTCACCTTAAGCACTTACTTCTATGACTTGTATTGTCTGCCAAAGATGTGTAACTCATGGGGAGAAAGTGGGGCTGGGGAAGTTTTAAGTTTCAACCCGCAGATAACAACGCTAAAGTTCGCTAGGAATCCACTGCCAGCCACATTGAGCATCCAGGCATCAGAGTCACACCATTCACTCACCAACTATTCTAAGCCCGAGATGGATATAGAGATAGGGGCAAAGTTTTAGGCAAGTTTCTTTGCTGGATGGATTTATCCAAAGGTTTACCTCTGGCTTTTAGAATAATCGTGGACCCGATGCCTTTTTTAGGGTTTCATGTTACAAAAATTCATTTCATGTTGTGTAAAAAGAGCAACATCACATCATTGGAATGACTATACGACTACAACCAACACATCAGCCTGCTTCCTATGCTAAAAAAGGCAGCAAATAATATTATTTGTCCGAGAATGTGTTCAGTTTACGGTACTTAAGATTCGATCTTGTATGAATCGTTTAAAAAAACGGTCTAGCGACAAAAACATGAAAATATTACTTTACGAATTATAGGAAACACTTTGACTTACGGATTCAGAAAACAAATATTTTTGTATTTAATATTAAAAATAGTTTAATTGATGACCTAAAATAATCGACTAAGTATATATAGTTTACTTTTACAGGGACGTCACCAAAGCAGGCGGCCATATTTCTTTCTTGTGTGCGTTGGAGCTCTTCTAGTCAAGATGAGGTTAGTTTTTATTAAAAAATATCTTTTTTAATGGTGCAATTGGATTGAATAGCGTAATTCGGATTAAATGTGTAAATACGTAATGCTAAACATGAACTTTCGTCAAGCAAATAAACTTTACACTCGTTTTCTTCACATGTCGGTGTGTTGGTTGGAAGCCATGTGGTCATCCGTCTTATTTTATTTATTTACAGTTCCCTTAAGCTGCAGAAGAGGCTTGCAGCCTCTGTTATGCGATGTGGTAAAAAGAAGGTGTGGCTTGATCCTAATGAGATCAATGAAATCGCAAACACCAACTCCCGTAAGTACCGTCTGAAATGGCATGTCGTGTTCGCTTGTACACACTTCAGTAAACATTAATGTTCAATGGGGACTGGATACTTAGGGATCCTTAGCTGTTTATTAACGATGCCTAGTATTTTTTTTATAAAATTAGGAAACGACATTATTTTATTTGCCTATTATTTTGAAAAATTCAACTTGTTCCTGAACCTGTTCATATTCATAAAGTTATTTACAATTAGTTCCTATGCAGTCTTTTATAATTTCTTGGGTATAATGAGATTTATTATTGTTGTATTTCATAATTGGCTAAAGTTGCTATCAATTTTATATCAAATAGGACATTGTCTTGGGTACTTGTTGACTTGATAGGTTAACGGCTTGGATAATAGAATGGAATTAAGATTACATTATAGTGTCCTATAAGTTCCTAAATATATTTATTTGTTTATTTCATAAAGTTTATATTACCACATAAATATACTGGTCTTTAAAGTCAAATGACATAATTTACTAATTTACATAGTATTTCAAATGTAGTAATGGTAGTAACCTGACCTGTTTTTCATTAATCATCAAATCAGCTGATGGATGTCTACTGCTGGACATAGGGCTACTCTAAATGTTTCCATTATTTAGCACTAATGTAAACATTTTATTCATTCCTATTTTCAGGACAGAACATCCGTAAAATGATCAAGGATGGTCTCGTCATCAAGAAGCCTGTTGCGGTACATTCCCGTGCTAGAGTTCGCAAGAACACTGAGGCAAGAAGAAAGGGACGTCACTGTGGTTTTGGTAAAAGAAGAGGTACAGCAAATGCCCGTATGCCACAAAAAGTAAGTAAACTGATGTTTACTAAGAACATTTTGATGAGTAAACAAGCATCTTGACTCATCCGTAGAACAAAGTTTGATCTGCAGGATTGCTAGTTTTCATTAGAAGCTAGAGAAGTTGTTGTTTTGTGTTATTCTAGAACATAGAAGACCTAACATTTTGATTTTTTTTACATAGTATGTCATAACAACATACCAAAAAATCTAAATATTAGGTCTATGTATCTATCTAACCTAGTCTTGGTTATTATCTCAATCATATCTTGTTTTGTTCGAGAATGTTGTATTGCATTGTTCAAAGAACCACTGGTTAGTAAAGCTACCAATTTTATTATTTTTACTCCGATGAATTTCTAATGAAGTTCCATATCAACTTCTTTCTTTTGATACTTTATTTATAAATTAAGTTTAGTAAAAGTTGAGGTACAGGACCATGCATGATGAAAAGTTTTGAGTAGGCCTATGTCGGGCACTAAATGTCCAAAGGCTGATATCATGCTGATGATGATGATGAAAAGTTAATAAAAGATCCATGCACATTAAGGGCTACTAAAATATTCAAGAATGTTTACACTTTTTTGTCATTAAGGTGCTTGACTATAGGTAGAGAATAATAGGATAAAATATTGCCAAAGATAACATCAAGTAGTTATACCTGCAATAATCAGCTAAATAAATAAAACTTTCCACTCTCTACAAAGTCTAATTGGATTAACAATAATGATAATCACAACTTGTTCTCAGGAACTCTGGATACAAAGGCAAAGAGTTTTGCGTAAGCTGCTTCTTAAATACAGAACTGCCAAGAAGATTGATAGGCATCTATACCATGCCCTGTACATGAAGGCAAAGGGTAATGTGTTCAAGAACAAGCGTGTATTGATGGAGTACATCCACAGGAAGAAGGCAGAGAAAGCTAGGACTAAGATGCTCAGGTTTGTACAAATTAAATAAAATTTGTTTATTAATTTATATCATACTCTATGTACAATAGTGCACCATCGTGATTAATAGATCTATTAATCGATTACCTGTGCATAAGTATGCAGGCTACTTCTTTTTTAAAATAGAGAAGACTTTGGCTTTGCAAAAAGGCTAAAGGACCTGCATTATTTCAGAATGCCTTGGCTTGCGATTACCTACAACAATAGTAATGTTAAAAAGTAGTTTCGTAGTAAGTAGTAGTTTAGTCGTAGTTTTAGTAGTAAGTAATTCAAAGCTATTCAGCTTTGAATTAAACTACTTTTATAATAGAATTATGGCCGTAATTTAATATGTTATATTTGTTATTATAGTACTGAGACTTCTTTAAAATAATGCAAATGTTAATTTTTTATTTACTAGTTTTTTATATAGCTAACTAAAATAAATTAATAAAAATAAAGTAATATTATATGCAGTTAATTTTTCATTTAATAAATAAACTAGGGTTATAATAATTTTATTCAGTAAACACATTTATTGTCTGAAAAAATAGAAGATCTGTTTATTTCCTAATTATTGATTGAAGCGAAAGAGAAAATTTCTAGTAAAATGTTTATTCTATGTATTTGTTTCTTTGTCTACAGTGACCAGGCTGATGCTCGTCGTAACAAAGTAAAGGAGGCGCGTAAACGACGTGAAGAGCGTATCGCCGCTAAGAAGGAAGAATTATTACAAACCTTCGCGAGAGAGGACGAAGCTGCCGTTACCGCCAAGAAGTGATTACTTTGTAATTAATATAATATAAAATGATCCAATAAAATCTTGGGTCCAAAACAATTGTTTAACTTTTATTCCTGGTATAAAATTTTACAGCTTATTTTTATCCCAAAGGTCATGCCACCTGCTTATTTCACTAAGGTGGACTTTACTCTTTTTCTGGCCGGCGTGGTCCACCTCAGTCCACCTGGGTGGACTACACTTTTTCTTGCTGGTAGTGCATCTAAATAAATATTGTTAGTTGGAAGGTGATTTTTGGTGACCGCTTCGGCACTTCTGCCAGTTAACACCAAATCTTCAGGGAACTGCGTCCTCTTTGGCTAGACTTCTACTTAACTAGGATAACCAGATCCCTGTGCCGGCGGCTCTACATGGGGTGATTAGATCAATAGCACTGCTGATTAGGGGATGTCCCTTACGTCCCCCCACATAAAACAGATCGTCTGAGGCGACCTCAGGGTAATCTGGATATCACACGATTTAGAGATGCAGCATGTGTTATTATGACCGGAGAGCACTACACTAGGATTTGGAGGCTGAGGCGCCGAAGTTTATTCCTAAGTACCGGCAATATATCGTCATTGAATTCGTTTTTGCTAGAAAAATGTGGGAGAGTCTTACCGCTTCTACTGGACTAGCCACTCGCTAACCACCACTATTTTAACTGGGCAATCCATGCTATGTCAGACACTTTAGTTCTTCTACGGGTCTTTACTATTCTGAAGAATTACAAAAACTTTGTACAAATAAGTGAAAAATTATAATTTATTTGATATCGATAAATACAGCAAGAGTATTCACCGTGGATAGGTTTTGAGGACAGAGTGTTCATTCAGAGTACGAGCTCTCACATAACCCCACCGCATATCCCAGAGGAGGTGTATGTGCAATATTCTTCCCCCGGGTTAAAGAAGGTTATTTATTATTATTCAACACCACATTAGGTCCACATATTACTAAATTTCTAAACAACCAATATCTCAGTCGAGCGGCGGTTACGGTAGCGGCTGGCGTGCACAAGCTCGCGGGTTCGAATCCCACGCTGAACTATCCTTCGTGCGATCCACAAACTTTTGTCCTGAGTTACAGTAGACCCTTCATTAATATTATAAGTAGGTACCACTTACTTACTCTACGATTAACTTAGTGTTTAAGTAATGCACACCACCGGGGGGCCAGACCGGCTGCTTACCGGCCGATATAAAATATACAAAGGCAGTTCTTTTGATAATTGATAATTTAACATAAGCATTTACCCATCTATATGTACTTAATAACATAGGTACTTAAATGCTTGTTTCTGTATCAATTTGCTGGCTAACATCATCTCCTAACGATTACTGTTTACGGTATCGTGATTTTGAATATAGGTATATTTCTTACTGTGTTACATACTATTATGTATAGGTATGTTACTTACTAGTTTTTATAGCACTACGTAAATAAGTAGGCGTGTATGTCAGTATCCCCCCACTATTCATAGAACTTGTCTGACTAACTTGTCGACTGTCAATGTAGTGAGCGATAATCTTTTAAATGTGATAGTAGTATACATTGCCGCGTAAACATAACAATATGAAAACTAAAACAAATATTAATGACGATTTATTAAGAGAAAGATCAAAGTGTACATTTAATCAGGAAGAATTAACAAACTTTTTGGATGGAGGTAAAGAGGTAACACGCGAGCGAAGGAAAAGAGGTAAATGAACTTTAATTCTGGACATTGGAGTCTGACTGTTTACCACTTTGGTGTAGGTATATAAGTATGTATTAGGTAAATATTCTTATAAACGCCCTTTCATGTCCCACTGCTAGAACTGACCTATTTCTGTGACTTGGAAGGTAATTTAAGCCTACTAATAGACACAGTGCTGGTCAGACGAGAGTTGGTGTCAAGTTTGTTGTGATTTTTTACTACACTGCTATTCCGTAGGCAAGCTTGATAATAAGATATACAAAATAATCTCTAGTCGTCATTTAGGTACATATCCCTCAATTATTATTAGAGTACAATTAACTTAAAGTTGACTACGGAAAAAGTATATTCTTCTTATTTATAAAAACGTTGATAATGATTATAATACGCAGTTCACTGTGATAATTTACTCACAACAATTCCGTACTTTTTAATCTAACCATAAGAAAAAAATATATTTTCATTAAAAAATAAAAGCAAGTTTAGGACCTCCTCCTGTTTTTGTAGTGGGTAATCAGGTCCTGCCTCTATGGCATGGCAGTCGTTGTATTCGGCCGTTGCGGTCGAGATCGCGGATTTGAATTTTTTTTTTTTTTTTTGTTTTTGTTTATCTGCGATCAGCTGCAAGCTTTTAGCGGATGTGGTGAAGGACATTGGTATTTAGAGTGTATCCTCCAGCGAGGACATCTACTCCTTATTAAAGGCACGAGACAACAAATCTCTTCTCTTGAGTCGCTTGTTGTAGCTATAGGCCGACCGTTTATCTCAGTCCCCGCCTGCGGTATGAAAGGGACGAGGGAGCGGGGTAGCGGTGTCCGTTATGGTAGTGTACACAAGAGCTATATCGAGTTGTTTACTATGCCAAATAAAATAAGTTTTTACAAAAAAAAACCGACTTCAAAGACAAAAATTGCACTAAAAAGTAAAACATAATTAGTTGTATTTTGGTTTTGCAACATTAAATCAGACATTCTTTTTACTTAATTATAATCTAAAGAATAGGTTTTTTAATTATTGTAAAAAGTATTTTTAAGGATATTTCTTGAAGAGTCTACAAATATATTTATTTGAAGATTCTTTAAAATATAATCAAATTATTACAAATAATGTAATATTATTGTTATTTTTGGAGTAGGTGTCAGCCACGATAGTTATATTCTTCCTTTCTATAAGAAATATGATGGCATGTTATACACTGACTAAAGACTAAGATGAGAAATAAGTACTACGAATCAAAGACAATAAGACAATTACTTAAAATTCTCATGCGAAAATGAAACGGCCATGTTTGTTTTAAATAAAATATTTATCAAATTAAAAACTATTTAAAGTGATCATCAGAATGTGTTAGACAAAACTCTGTTGCCTTTTCTAACGACTTTGTAGACAACATTTTGCATTATTGATCCTATTCACGAATTACGATTTTTTTCAATTGACGGTGCTGGTTAGCCCCATAAACGCCCACGGTTATGGAAAGCTTTAATCAGTTACTAAATAGGTATATTAAAACATTTTAACGTGACACGGGTATTTTAAAATATATTTTTGTTTAATGTGTGTAGTTTTAAGATATAATATTGCTATAATTTGCATATCTGATGTGGATAGACTGTTGAGACTAATGTATTCATACACTAACACCTGATATACACAGTTTGGCAACAAATCTTTATCTTTATCTTTAATAAATATATTTGATATTATACGAATGGCTGATTTAAACTATAAATATAATAATAACTAAAGTCTTAGAAAATATTTACAAATTGTACAATCATTAATTATATACAGTATGTAAAGTGAGACATAGGCCATACTCTAGGGCGTGATAGATGACGTTATTTAATGAAGGAAAAATAATACAAAATAAATAAACATTAAATTATTACATAGTAAACGACGTGTAAAACTTAGCCATGAATTTCACTAATTATGGACACCGCGCGGCGCGCGGACGCAGCGAGCGATCCAGCTGATACCTACGACGCGCGGCGCGGGTCAATGCACCGAGTCTTAAACAATATTTTAGCGCAGCGGGAACGTGTCCACACTTAGTTCATTTTTGGGATTTTTTCGTCAAAACTTAAGTACCTAATTTTATTACATAATTCGGATCAGAATCACGTACAGAGTCACCTCCTAAATTATTGCCGTTGATTCAAAAAACACCCTGTATATTAAAATCACAGTATAATCACATTACAATAATCACAGTTTACATTAAAACAGGTATGATTTAAACATATTAATTTGTAAGAATCAATCTTAGAAAATATTTACAGATAATATGAACAATAATAAGAGCTTTTTTTATTTTTACACGCTACCATAACGGACACCTAGTCAGTATGTCAGTATGACACTAGTGCAGTATGCTAGTCCGTCTTCTATACAATTTACAAATGTCAAAGATGGTGGCGTCATCTTGGCACTAAAACTAGTACTTTCTTAGTAAAAAATATGCAATCTAAATTATTACACAATTTAAAGCCTGACCAGAAAAATAAAACAACCTCTCCAGGTATTTCGATTGGTTTAGGGTATAATTTTAATTTTTCCTTCTTTTTATTTCATAAAAATAATCTAGCTAAAAAATATGCTGTGTTGTGATATGATGTAGTTCGGGTCACAGAATCTGAGATGGCGCCGTTTTGGCAAAAAAATCAAGAGATAGCTCTCTCCTTTGTCCTCGCCCCCCGCGCACCTCTATTACCGCAGGCGGGGTCTGAGTTAAACGGTCGGCCTATAGGTGTTAATAGCTTTGTTGCCAGTACATTTGGATGGTTTTTAAGTCTCTGTTCATACTTTTCCTTGGACTTTGAGATTTCCTCCTTTACACTAGTCATCTCAAGTTGTTCGTGGATCTCCTTATTTGTGATGTACCAAGGGACACTGGAGATTGTGCGAAGTATTATGTTTTGCATGCGTTGGAGCATTGCTATGTTGGAGTTGCAGGCACTTCCCCATAGTTGAACACCGTAGAGCCAGATAGGTTTTAAGACTGTCTTATATATTAGAAGTTTATTGTTGAGGGATAGCTTGCTATTTCTACCAAGAAGCCACAACAAGCTGGTGTAGCGTATTTTGAGCTCATCTCTTTTGGTTTTAATGTGTTGTGCCCATGTCAGTCTGCGGTCAAGGTGTAAGCCCAGATATTTCACCGAATCCCTGTGTGGCAGTATAGCGTTTCCTAATCGTACTGGTGGGCAGTTCTCTCTTCGAAGAGTGAATGTGATGTGGACAGACTTAGTCTCACTGGCCCTAATTCTCCACCTCTGCAGCCAGTCAGATACATTGTCCAAGCTTTCTTGAAGCATTGTTGAGGAAGTGCTGGGATCCTTGTCACTAGCCAGGATAGCCGTGTCATCTGCAAAAGTGGCTACCATAGTTCCTTCTGCTTGGGGCATATCAGATGTGTATAAAGTATAAAGAGCTGGTCCCAGCACTAATCCCTGGGGAACTCCGGCCTTGATGTAGTGACATGCAGAAGTGGCGTCACCCTCTTTGACTTGGAATAGCCGTTCCATAAGATAAGAGTGCAGCAGTTGGTAGTATGAATGCGGGAGTAGGGTCTTGAGTTTGTAGAGTAGACCCTTGTGCCAAACTCTGTCAAAAGCCTGTTGGATGTCGAGGAAGGCTGCAGAACAATATTCTTTGTCCTCCAGGGTCTTTCTTATCTTTTCGCTTACCCTGTGGATTTGCTCGATTGTGGAGTGTTGCTGCCTGAATCCAAATTGGTGTTCCGGAATAATTTTATCCCTATGTAAGATAAGTGCAATTCTATGCAAGAGCAGTTTTTCAAAGACCTTCGACAGAACTGGCAAAAGGCTGATTGGTCTGTACGAAGTAACATCACCCGGCGGTTTCCCTGCCTTGTGTATCATTATAATATTAGACACCTTCCACTCTTGCGGGTAGTGCTGTAGGAAATCATCATCCTAGTCTAAGGATACCATTGTACAGTGTAGTTAGAAATATGATTGCCTTTTTTGGTAGGTGTTTCAGAACTTCTTTGGTGATGAGATCGAATCCAGGTGACTTCTTTTCCTTCAGATTTCTAATGGTTTTGCAGACCTCCCCAAATGTCACAGGCGCAGGTGGAAGAGACAGCTGGTAATCTTGCAAAAGGACTTTGTCAATTTGGTCTTCGAAAGCGCTGTCATCACTGTCATTAGGGCTAAATGTTCTAGACAAATGCTCGGCGAATGTGTCGGCTTTCTCTTTAGATGTTCTCGCCCATCTTTGATTTGCTCTAAGTGGTGGTTTGGACAGTTCCGGTCTACTGTAAGATTTTGTAAATTTCCAGAGTGAATAATTTGTTGCCTTGGTTGCAGTTAGAGTCTCCAGCTGTGTCTGAAGGGTATCATCTCGCCATTTCTTTAATATATCTTTCAGTTCCCTGCCTGCTTTATTAAATTTAGCTCTGTCTTCGCCACATCTACTTTGGTGCCAAACTCTTCGCAATCGTCGCTTTTCCAGGACAGCCTTTTTAATGTAAACGGGGTAGTTATCTTGTTCTCTGTGGTCAGTGGGCGTAGGTGTACTTTTCCAGCATGCACTTTGTATAAGAGAAGTTATGTATCTTGTTGCATCTTCAATGTCCTTGGGTGTCTTTAGAGCAACCTTTAGTTCGATATTGCTTTCAATGTGGTCATTAAAGGATGCCCAGTCTGTGCGATTATTATACAATCTTTCCGGTTGCGATATTTGAATTATCTTTGTACTCATAGTCAGCAAAACCGGAGTGTGATCAGAAGAACCATCATAACACGATTCCGCTTTAAAATAGTGCTTGGACAATCCTTTCGTCACAAAGAAATCCACCAGGTCAGGTATTTTATTGGGGTCTGTTGGCCAGTATGTGGGCTCTGAAGTTGTGATCGTAGACATGTTGTTGTTATCGATACTCAGTTTTAGTTGCCGGCCCTTGGTGTTAGTTAGCCTTGATCCCCAAGTTATATGCTTGGCGTTCCAGTCACCCCCTATCACCAGTCGATTTCCGAGTGTTTTGAAGAAGTCCGTGTACATATACTCGTTAATTTTGTGTTTCGGAGGCGAATATATAGCTGAGACATATAGGTAACCCGTTCGGTCTTCAACAGCAACTGTTGTTGCTTGGAGGTAGTCGTGGTTGTAACCCGGGAGTATATGATGTCTTATGGTTTTCTTTATTATCACTGCAGTTCCAGCGTGTCCTGTTCCGTCTGGGTGTGTTGTGTAGTAACACTGGTAATTTCTAATTTTTATAGAACTGGTCAAGGTGCAATGTGCTTCCGATATAAGAAGGATGTCAAGATTGTGTTCATTTAGGAACAATTCGACTTCATGTTTGTTTGGTGCTAGCCCATTAATGTTCCAAGTCGCTATCTGTAGAGATAGATCTATGTTGACATTTTAGCAACGAGTTTTACCATCAAACTTCTCAGATTGCTTTAGAAGAATTTGTTCGATAGAAGGCGAGACAAGGTTTGAAGTTAGAGGAGGCTCAGCGCGAGTTGTTACATGATCATCTTTACTGCGTTGTGTTTTAAGTACTTCAGCATATAGCTTGCCGGGAGATGTGTATTGTCTAGTTGTAGAATGGTTGTTTTGCATCTCTACAGTAGAGGAAGTTGCTGTAATTATATTTTTTTCTGTCACTCTTGGCCTTTGGCTGCGTCTTGCTAGTATCTCTCTGTATATTTCGCAGCCTTTGTAGTTAGCTGGGTGGGGTCCACCACAAAGTGCGCAGTTTGCTGGAGTATTACGATCTCGTTTGCTACAGTCTGAGGTTTTATGGGATTCTCCACATTTTACGCACCGAAAAGGACGCAGACAGTAGTTTTTGGTGTGCCCATATTGTTGACACCTTTGGCATTGGACAATGGACTTTCTTTTCTTAGGATCCTCAATGATAATTGATTGGTTACAGAGATATTTCAAATTTTTTGCTGCTGTATTGTTCGGTCCAGATACCATGTTTACAAAAAAGGTAGATGTTGGTATTCTTTCAGGCCCATATTTAGCATTAATTATTTCTCCAGTAACTTCATTGCCTGTGGCCTCTATTTCCTCTTTGATATCCTCAATAGGAGTTGAAGGGTGAAGATTCCTTATGACAATTCTGTAATCTCTGTTGCTTTTTGTATTAAATGTGTGTCCAATAAGTCCATTTTCTCTTACAACTCCTATTATTTTCTTGTAGACATCTATATCCGAGCTAGTTATTCTAAGCTGGTTCTTGGTTATGATCTTGTATGTAAAATGTTATTTGTCAACTTAAGTTATTAGTAGTTCAGTTAGTTTCTTCACACATTCTATGCCATATAAGATAATTGGAGGTGGCTTACTTTGTTTTTTAAATGGCATGATATCAGGCTCATCTTCAGTCAGATCTACAGGCAAATTCTCGAACTTGTTTGATGTTCTGAGTGGTGGTGGACTATGGGATGCTTTTCTTTTTTTAGATATTCTAGGTGCCGGGACTCTTTGCCATGATGGAGGACAAGGTGGTTTGCATATTTTATCATTATTTACAGTTTTTGTATTGTTGGTTAAATTTTCAGACATTATGTTACTCTCCAATGAATTTGATCTGGGTCTTAAAAATAGGCTAGGATGGAACGCCTGTTGAATATATTTTTTTTTATTATGACCATTAGTAGAAAACGATGTAGTTGGTCCAATTTCAGCACAATCTTCAGCTACGACGGAGTTTTCGCCTTCAGGTTGCAAAACTTTGTCCCCCCCAGAATACGTGGGACAGCCTGAGGTATGCTCAGGGAAGGATTCTCCGGTGTTACCGGTACCTTCCTGGGGTACTTTCTCTTTAAATCTTGCTTCCATAATTGCTCTTCTTCTCTACACTCAAGACATTTTTGAGGTTATTTGGACCTCAAGGCTCGCTTAAGCCTCTTCCATCCAGTAATCCGGAAAGGTGTGTGGTTATACCGCCATTGCTCGGTCGCCATTGCCTCGTCTGTTATCTAGCAGGGAGCACCGCGGAAGCCAATTGGCCGCCGCCACCATACGGTGCGTGCAGGTGAGGTTGACTGTTGGGTCGGTTTAGATGATATTTCCGTTCTCCCCTTACCCCCCGATTTGAAATTGACGCAAGCTTTTTTTGTGTGATTCACAAATTATTGATTAAGAATTGCTTAAAGAACAATACATTTAGATGTTTATTGTATCCGTTAGATTAATTATATCACAGGAAAGTTACTTAAGTAGTTAAATTTCCTGCGACATAGTGCAAATGCAATTCCCAATATCTTTTATAAATAAACAATAAAAATACCTAATTTGAAGACAGTTACCTGCACAGTAACTTTTCTAGTTGCAGTCTTCGAATACATTTTTTTTACTAACGGTACCTTGTAACTTATGTAAGTTTATGTAGGCTTTAGAGTCAACATGAATAATCCGCAATCAAGGCAATCTATCTATAGACCATAATATTCATAAAGAGGTATCTATTACGTATTTCAATATTAAGTATTAATCAATTACTAGGTAGCTTCGGTTTTTGCAACATTTTTACTAATGCCTCGCTTCAGTTAATCTATTGGCTTATTCGATAGATGAACAACTTAGCACGAAAGTATTTTTTTAAATTTTAAGTACCTATTTCAATCAATCGGTTCAATCATCGTCATTTATAATCATTGAACTCAATAAATGAGGTACAGTGCAATAATACTATTTCCATAATCAAATTGAATTCCTGACGACCCTTTACTTAATAAAAGAGTTTGTTTTAATGAATCTGTTATTCATAGTCATACAGTAAGCAAAGGGATTTTTTACAAGCACATTATCTATAACATAATCAACCACTACTTAATATAAAAAATACAATCGAATTTTTTATCTCCTCCTTTTTGTGAAGGCGCTTATAAATATGTAACAAAATCAACAACTAATATAAAAATCTAAAATGATCAACGTACTCGTTGGTTAAGTTACGTTAGAATGCACAATCGTAACCAATGTTAATTTAAATATAAATAAATTGCTTACCTAGCAGGCCGTGTCAAATAAGACAACAATAAATAAAATAAAACACATTATTTTAAACTAATTCAAGTATATTAAACATTCAAAATATGCATAGTTATTTTTAAATGCCTCTATAGTTTCTTCAATATTTAAATTATATTATATATTCATAATATTAAATTCAAGTAAATATGTATTTCATATCGTCTTCGTAAAATATCCTTGTTTCTCATGGCTTCTGGCAAATAATAAGTCTTTCCGCTTCATTTTGAATAAGCTTGTAGATAGTAGCAATAGTTTCATCGTTCTTACAAGACATCGTTGCAGTCACTGCTCCTCTCTTCCCCCAACTTGAAGTAAACGTCAATTGTCCTTCAGCAAACACGCAAAGGCAAGCCATAACGAGAATCAAAATATTAATCTTATTCATTTTGAGTCGTGATAAAATCCTTGTTCGAAGATGAAAGCACCGTTATATTATGACGTCTTGAAGATGAAAACTCTGCCTTTTATATCAGAAATGTCATCTATACGGCATATTAAAGAAGCCACAGAACTTTTAATTTGCGTGTAATTTTGTGCGCCCTTGTGGATGGCGTCTGAGGAAAGTAATTGAACTAAGGCTATAATTAAATGTGGCTATATTGATGGATTACTCAGCTAGCTATGGATAGTCTACTTATTTGTATATGTCTGTGTTATTGTTTTGTTAGAAAAAAAAGAATCAGTTGATATATGTACGGTCGGGGTATTTGCCGCTCGACCACCCTTAGGCGAGAATCGCTTGGCACGCGGCGCATGCGATACGTGGGCGTGCCACGTATCGTATGCGCCGCGTGCCAAGCGATTCTCGCCTAAGGGTGGTCGAGCGGCAAATACCCCGACTGTACGTCATGCCTGCGTTTTATAAATTGATAAATAATTCTAAATATAGTACTTAGTGTAGACACATTACTATACTTTAATAATCCAAAGTCCATGTCTAGTTGTGTGCTTATTAAAAAAATGTCGTACCGTAGCAACGTTTCTGTATCTAATACCAAAAAAGGGCTTAGGATATTTCAATCTGGTTTTGTAATAGTTAGTCTACTACTAGTGACAAGGCCGATTATGCAGTTAGAACTGGAGTTTTACTTATATTGTAGAAAAACTACGAAGTGACGTTCCTACGCAAAATAATTAAAAGTGGGAATAAAATTTACCGATTTCTCTCTGGATCAACTGCCTCTGAAAAAGTGGTCTTGGCAGCTGACGTGCGCGAGCTTGCCGTTTCAGATTCCACGCAAGATAATTGTTAATAAAATCCATCAAAGATTAATTCAATGTCTGCCCCCAAAACTCCCTCAAAATTTAACGCCCGTCAGTCGCAAAGATTAAAAATCTTTGCGACTGACGGGCGTTAAATTTTGAGGGAGTTTTTCGCTTAAAAAAAAACTATCATCAGTACAATTGCTATGAAGGGAAACTTGGTCAAGTAAAGCCAGTGTGGTACTGGCCCACTGAATTGAAATCTGCAGCATTTATTTAGTTTATCTCTTCTAAAAATAATGGTGGTCGAATTGTATGACTCCCCAGGGGAGCATTTTATCTATACTAATATTATAAAGAGGTAAAGTTTGTGTGTTTGTGACGTTGTAGGGGGTAATCTCTGTATCTACTGAAACGATTTAAAAAAAAATATTTCTTTTTTGAATAGTCTATTTATCAGGGAGTGTCATAGGCTATATAGTATCACGCTATGACTAATAGGAATGGAGCAGTAATGAAATATGTTTAAAAAAGGGACGCCATATTTTGCCGCTCAACGAAGTGGGCACGGGTCAGCTAGTACCTACATATTATATCCTATTCGCCTATCAACCTATTAAGAAATTCCCTAACCATTTTTTCTTACAGAAGAAGCAATATTAACAAAGAAAGAGGAACTCTTTGGTGGTGTTCCTGATCAGTATTTAAGTCACAAGGAGAAGTATGAGAGCTCTATAAGGAAGGCTGTCACACTGTTTAGTATTCTACGAAAACTGCAAGAGACTAGTGATGTGGATCTTAGTGATTACAGGTACTTTATCATCAAATCGACTGCAATATATATTTTTTCTCACGTGGGAAAACTTTAAGAGGTTGTTTACCTATTTTGCCACGAAAGGTAGGTGTGTCAATATCCCAAAAGACCGATCTACCAGCTACGATCACGCGCGCGATCTTCCTGCAACTTTAGTTAGGTAGTTGGTCCGGCAAATTAGAGGTTTGCCTGCTCTCGCTACGTTTTCCGGTCCGTGGTCGTCTTTCCAGATAGTTTTTGCCCCAGCTAAGGTTTTCCGTGCTATTTGCCAGCCTAATGCCACTTTAACTCACAACTCACTTTATATTCATAGAAATCTACTGAGCTCAGTGCTCGGTGCATCGATATCTCAAGATGGTTCTCCGTTTGGATTACACTACATAATGTTCATGCCGGTATTCTTGAGCCAGGCTGACGAAGAGCAACAAAAGAAGTGGCTACATCGAGCCATGAACTGTAACATTATAGGCAGTTACGCTCAGGTATTGTGCTTAAACTTAAAATAATAGCCCGTTTGGGTTTTTTATACGTTGAACAAAGATATAATATTGTTGTAACATTCATCTTCGAGTTATTCCGTACTGGACTTTTGGGTTGAAATCCTTCACTTCTGTCCTCATGGGTGGTGACACCGTGTATTCTAACTTCATCACCTTATGGAGATATATTAAATAGCAAAAAAAAAAATGAAATGTCTGTTTATTTTGTACATTTGTGTCTTTTTATCAGTTTTCATTTTGAGTTTCTGTACTTCGTTATAATTGGTTTAATATGCTTTCAGACTGAACTTGGTCATGGCACTTTCATCCGAGGTCTTGAAACAACAGCGACTTATGATCCTGATACACAAGAATTTGTACTACATAGTCCGACTCTTTCTTCATATAAGTGGTGGCCAGGAGGGTGTAAGTGTATTAAAATTATTATTGAAATCTTTTAAAAATATGTACTCTAAGATCAAAACATAAGCTAAGGTGTTTAGGTTTAAAAAAGACAAATCTCGCACTAGCGATCAAGCCTTTTGTCGTGGACCTTTATAAATATTAAATTAAGACAAAGGACATTCAGGCAAGATAATAATTATTTTACGGATGATTCGTATCCAGTTCACGGCATAATATAATAAATCGTAATTTAAGTAAAATAATAAACGAATGAAATATTAATTTTACTATTATTAATTTTGCAAGTGGGACAAACAGCTAACTATTGCATCGTAGTAGCACAGCTGTATTCCAAAGGCGAATGTCATGGGATTCATCCCTTCATAATCCAAGTAAGAGACGAAGAGACCCACATGCCTCTACCAGGAATCAAAGTTGGGGATATTGGAGTCAAAATGGGTTTGAACTCCGTGAACAATGGCTACATAGGCTTCAATAACTTTAGAATACCCAGGACTAACATGTTGATGAAACATGCTAAAGTTTTAGAGGTAAGTATCATTATTGTTATATAATCCATCTATTAACAAGTATCATTATTGTTGTATTAGCCATAATCATGATGACGTCTAATAACCCACTCCATGCAGTACAGTGGAGAACCAAATTGACTGACATAGCACTCAGGATTGCCGGATTAAAGCGGAGTGGAAGTGGGGTGGGTAGAACTAGCAGCAGTTGGGGCCGATAGGTTCTAGAATGGTGACCGCGTATTGGTAGATCCAGGATAGGGAGACCTCTGACGGAGTAAATAGACGACTTAGTTAGGGCAGATAACCGATGGAGAAAAAGGTCTGCATAAAGTGGAGTTATTTGGAGGAGGCCCATGTCCAGCTGCTGACGTCATCAGGCTGATATTTATATTATAGTGACGATTATAATAAATCTGTCAGCTGTTTTTTTCAACATGAAACTCATAAAATTATTTATTTCCAGGATGGTACTTACGTAAAATCTAAGAACAGCAAGCTTGTGTACGGAACTATGGTGTTTGTTCGAGTAGTTATAGTTTTTGATTCTGTTAATTATTTGGCGAAGGCTATAACTATAGCTACACGGTATTCAGCTGTGAGAAGACAGTCTCAACTCAAAACAAGGTATAGAAACTCTGTTTTTAATAAACTAAAATTAATTGAAAAAGTGTCGAGCCGGATCGATCGATCTCGAGTCGTAAAAGCATACTATGAAAAATTATCGCAAATATTAACCCTATAAAAATAAAAGAAGCAAACCTTGATGTAAAACCAATCAGTTTGTCTGGCGTGTTATGTGTTGGCTAAGTTGCCATATTAGAAGAGGAGAGCTGTCCTATGTGTAATATCTAACATTAACGATAACTGCGATATGTACCACTATTGAAACAGTGTAGCCGTTTTAATAATAATATAGTCCAAATTGTAACTTTATAGTGGACCAGAACTGCAGATCCTGGACTACATAACACAGCAGGAGAAAGTGATCACAGCTATAGCTGGCTGCTTCGCTATGAAGGTCAACGCTAGGAGGCTCTGGGATACATTTAACATAATCAATGCTCAACTACATCAAGGAAATTTTGAACGATTAGGAGAGGTTAGTTTTAAATTATTTACATTTTCTATTTTGTTTGCAATTTAAAATAATAATAATAAGTAGGTACAACATGTGTTATCAATCTTGCTCTGGCTTAGCATAAAGTATATTCAAGTCAAGTAGTATTCCCTAGAACTAAAACCGCCATTTACCGAATTAGAATTATGTCAATATGGAAGATCATGCTAAATTCGAGAATAGAGACCTCGTAACAGAAAAAGCAGATTGTTCAGATTACTGACGTGGTGACAAAGAAGGCTTACATTCGATGGAAAGAAGGCACAAAGGATCGTGCTCGTTGGGAAGTGCGGTCTATGTTTACCGGTTGAAGCCCTTGGTGATTTGTTGATGGGACCTCTTTTTATCCATGTTCTCCATTAATTCAAATATATGACATTATTTTTTTCTCTACAACCAGTTACACGCACTAGCCTGCTGCCTGAAAGCAGTCAGTACAACAGACGCATCCCGTTTCACGGACCGTTGTCGCCTCGCGTGTGGTGGTCACGGCTACATGCATTCCTCCAATCTGCCGCTTACGTACGCGTTGACTACTGCTTCTTGTACCTATGAGGGGGACAATACTGTGCTGTTACTGCAGACGGCCAGGTGAGCTGTACTGGGAAAGAAGAGTACTGTTATTTTATTGGGAGTTGAATTGGTAAACAGGAGGAGGTGATTGATTTTGTTAATCGACTTCAAAGAGAGCATACGTTTCTTAATTCAGGAGTAGTTTTTATAATATTTGTTACTGCAGCGAGTAAAATTAAAAAAAACCATAAAACTAAGTAGTTAACTTAACCGAAGTTTGTGAATCATAAATGTAAACGAAAGTATCTTCCCATTATAAGTAATCGATATAAACAATGTGGTAATAGCTCTTTAGTCGGATTTTATAATTAGAATTTTTTTTCTTTTGCAGATTCCTCATTAAAGTTTGGCGCCAAATAGACACGGCTCCATTGACACCGACTATTACTTACTTAAAGCTAGTTTCTGCTCCAGGTTTCTCAGATAAATGGGACAATACCATAGAGGGCATCATTCGGGGATTCCAAATAGTTTCTATGAAGTAAGTAGACAATTATTATTGTTGTGATTTTTTAAGTTTCATGTAGACTTTGATATTTTTTCTGCCTACGTTTCTATACGTAAAAACTATAACAATTTAAAGCCGTTAGTGGTAAAGACCAGAGGGTAGTAAGTAATTGGGGCTCTAGTTCACAATATTGACAGTCACTTTATGGATAGTCGCTCGCCCTATCGATAACGTTCCATTGACGGGCTAATCTAACGACACCAGTACCTTATATCGATGGTAGTCTACATTGACATCATACTCTCATATTTGAAAGATATAAAATTTTCTTTAGACTCTCGGCCGCCTTTACGATGCCGACGTTTATGAAGTACCTAGTAGTTTAATGTTTAAGTCAAAAGTTTTTCCAATTTGATAAAATATGATAATACAAGATAATCTAATTATTAACATTTTTTTTGTAGAAAAATTTCGTCTTGCGTTGATATGATGACGAGCAAAATAATGTCTGGTATGTCCCAAGAAGACGCGTGGAATACTTCTTCAATACAATTAGTTTCAGCTGGAGAAGTAAGTGTACTTGTGTGTTTCTAGTTGTTCCTGCATCAATTTTACTTCCCTGTTTAACTACTACTTCAATATTCTGACATCCAACAGAATAATACAGAAGACAAAGTCTTGTACTTCACTTTGCATTGCAACCACAGATATCTGAACAATTCTGATTCTGTGATTGCAACGTTACCGTGATAGTCATTAGTCGTATTCCGTTGTAGATAGAACCAAAATAAAAACCAATAATAGCTAAAAACTTTCTTCCCTTTCTATTTATTCTTCTTTCTGTACACGTAATATTGGCCTGTACAGCTAGAACGTCTTTATTTAAGAATTATTTAAATTTTTTAATCATCATCATCGTCATAACAGCCCCTTAATGTCCCACTGCACGGACGGGCCTACTAATACCACGCTTGCCAGACTACTGACAGTTTCTACGACATCCATGGGATGAGATGGGGTGGTGACATACCTATTGTATTCTTACTCCGTCATCACACGGATTTTTTTTTATGGGGGGTGTAAAGAGTGAAATGATAAATAACAACAATCTCAAATCTTTATCTTTCCTTTTATTTCCAGGCGCACTGTCGAGCGATTGTAATATCAACATTCCACGAAGACGTATCAGAAGTAAGCAAGACAATGTCTGCTCCACTGGTTGAAGTATTGCGACAGTTAGTTGAGTTATACGCTGTGTATTGGGCGTTGGAAAAACTTGGCGATCTGCTTCAGGTAATTTTGTTCAATAAAAATATTCTGGTTCTTAAGTTTGTAAAGCATACATTGTTGGTAATTTCGCAAAAAAAATATCAGTCTCACTTTCATATAGGTACCGGTTGTTTCTGTCTAGTCATATTTTTATTTTTTTCAAATGTGGGAAACCTTTTATCAGTCTTTGACCACGGCGGGGATATATGTTGGAGTCCCTTCGTTGCCAGAACCTTCTCTCACCTATAGTAAGGCGAGGAAACTGATATTACTCGAACCTTCCCAGCAGACTTTGAGTTCTCCAATTCCATTCCCTTGTTTGACCCAGTAAATTCTATTAGTAAACTTCCATTGTATATCTGTTTTCAGTACACATCGATATCGAATACTGATGTAGAATATTTGAGAAGAAGACTGGTCGAGTTGTTGAAGCTCGTTCGACCTAATGCTGTTGGACTTGTGGACAGTTTTGATATACTTGATGAGGTATGTATGGAACTACTACAAAAGCAGGGAAGTCTTTTAAAGTAGATTATGCAGATGAAACAACGGGTTTCTCATTATAAATGTCTGCTACGGTATTCAAAGTTAAAGTGGTTATTAAAACCATTCATGAACTATTGTGATAAAGAATTCCAAAGCACCGTAATGCTGCTAGAAATTGTAACAAAATTAAACTGGGTTTCTTCACACACATTCAGTCACATACATATTTTTAGATCTCTACTACACTCATCTGTAAATTAGGTACTTAGTATTTTCTTTTACACCGCTAATAATATTATTTTATAAGCCAAGCGAATAAAAATTGAGCTTCAGTTGCTTACAACTCTTAGATTAGCGATTTTCAAGCAGGTACTGTAGATTTTGTTCTGTAAAAGTTGTTGTACGTATTTTATTTTTACTTTGCAGTTACTGGATTCGACGATCGGCGCATACGACGGTCGCGTGTACGAGCGCTTGATGGAGGAAGCTCAGAAGAGTCCGCTCAACGCTGAACCTGTCAACCAGAGCTTCCACAAATATCTTAAACCTTTTTTAAAAGGAAAACTGTGATAATATGTTAAAAATGTAAAACTATATTTATTTTTTTATGTTAATAATAATAATTATACTATATTAATTACCTTTTTTTTATATTTTTAAATGTGTTTATTTTTATATTTATATTTAAAAATGTAAATTAATGTGAAAAATGTAAATAAAGAGAATAATTATATATATGTTTTTTAATAAATGTGGTTAGTTTAAACCGAAAAAGAGTATTGTTTCAATTTCTCACGCATCGTTGTTTTTTTTTAAATTAGCCGATTTTTTAATGAGTTTGACCATGATGCTAGGTCAATTACAGACCACCTGCGCAGAAAGCTTCTGAAACGGTAAACATCCAGAGCATTCGTTTAGACTACCCAGCAAAATTATGGCGACGGAATAAAGTGATTTCATGAGATCATGACTACCATGGATTGCCATTAATTTTTTAACTGTATTCGCGCATTCCATCAGTTTCAATACTACATTATATTCAATACAATATTACCGCAACTACTTAACAAAAAAATTACCAGTCTTTACCAAACACTGCAAATAATGCAAAAATAAGCATTATGACAATCAGTTTGAAATACAATGGGTTACACAATTAACGAAGAAGAAAATATCATGATAAAATTGTTTTATGTTGTATAAAACATTGTTTAATGAAATCATTATCTCTTCTATCTTAGTGCGATGACGGATTGACAAAAAATAAATAGCTTGTGCATTTATAATGATGGTAATTAAGTTTGTAAATTAATTAACTTTTTATAATTAATTAAATTACAAAACTAAACAAACAACAATAATAATAATATATTGATAACATTATTCACACAAAGTTACAGTCTGACCAACTTATCTATGACCTGAATGGTGTCGCTGTCGTCGTTTCAGTGTTAAAAAGTACTTAGTTAACACTTGACAATAGCATGAAATTTCATCAAAACGGCAGTAGTTCCAATTTTTGCCACTTCACAGATCAGTTGGTGGGTCTGTATCTAGCTGAAACTAAACCGCGTCTTGACATGCGTCTGGAGTTCTGGACGAGCATTCCTTATGCGTCCAGCATACATTCTTCTGAAAGGTGTACTCTATAGTCATCTGCGAAGGTACTTAGATATAGTTTGGCAGATATTTCTCATAAGTGTTCTAAGAGAGGTTTGTTATCTAAATAATAGAGTTCGACGGTCATAAAGACGTTTACGGATTGGTGTTTCGATGTGCTAAGACAGTCCAAAGGAATGTAGTCGCAACTAGCCTCTCGTCTGAATTATCATGTCATTACGAGCTTTTGGACTACGGCGTCTCGACTGGTTTTCGAGACCCCGTTTTAAATTGCGTCGCGACGCGTTTCTCGATTAAGTAAGGTCGGGATGTTATCTGGATTAACAAACGTCACTCTCTCTTCCAATACATATTTATTATAGTGGGGAAGATAATATTTAGTAAAATAATGACGTCTAACTGTTTTTTTTGTAGTTTACATAGAGTGCATTAAATGTATAACTACCTATGTATGTAAAATACGTAACCTATGATTAATTTAAAATCTATTATATGTAAATTTAACAAGGCACAAAGTCTTAATTGATTATTTGTACGGCTTTGAAGGTCAATGACAGGTCATTTTCTTTAGTCAGTGTTTTTGTTTAAATAGATTTATAAGACTGTTTGTAATTCCCCTCAGCATTGAGGATATACGACGCGGGGAGGAGTCAGAAATTTTACTTCCTTAACCCATTAACGCCCAAATTAAAACTACAGTAAAGTTAACATAAGTAATGTTTAATTTCGTTATAAAAGTACTTCCACTTTAACACTGAAAAGACAAAATAAAAAAATAATAATAATAAGTTAGGTTTTTGGGGGTGTACTAAGTTTAGTACAATGGGCGGTTAAGAGTGATATTGGGCAAAGCCAATATCATCAAGGCACAGTGTTTTCAGACACTTTCCGCAAGCTGCTTTGACTCGATTGGAGAACACAGTACATTTAAGCTGGTTTGGTATTTTTTCCGGATTATGACCATTATTTTTCCTTTCTTCCCCATCGGTTTTAGAGGAAGAGGGTCTACTTTTATTTACTCTCTTCTGGCTCAAATTCGGCGAATAAAATAAATAGGTATATGACAGCGGAATGCCAGCATTTCCATGCGACCATCTGGATTTGTGATGCAGTGTAGTCTCCACGAATTTGAGATAGTAAAGTCCACCATGTAACCTAGTCCTCTTCACTCTAGTTCCTAAAAGCGCTATGGATGATATCGAATCTGTGATCATGTTCTGCTCTTGGTTTGTTGGTTTTTGCGCATATCCTTAGATGCAATCAAAGGACAACAAGTAGCTCTGTAACCCAGCCTCTTTAGATCAACAAGCAGTTCGTAACTGGTAAAAAAGTTGTCAAAGTAGACTACGTGTTCTTCAGATTTTGTTGGCGTTTTGTTCAGCAAAGGCTTCACAACGCGAGAGCCAAGAGGATCGATGGTAGCTTCGGAAGATTTACCATAATATACAATAGCTGTCGTAGCTAGTCAATAGTCGTCGTAACTGGTCAACGTTCATCAATAGCTGCAAGCTCCGTAGTAAACTGAGAAACTGAGTATAGAGGTTGATACACACTTTCTTCAAGTAGGCAACTCATCAACTCTTCTTCTCTTTGGCACATTTTGAGAAGAAGTCAATGCCATTGTTGTAAGTGGTTCATCATCGTCGCTGCTCTATTCATCCTCGACGGCAGTGGTATGTACGTCTATGAGTAACAACTTCGATATTACCTGGAACATCTTGAGGTAAATCATTTTCATATAAGTTATGCTCACCACCTTCCTCTTCCTCAGTGACAACATCTGGATCAGATGGCAGCATAGTAGTAGTAGGTAGTTCCCTATTGTCTCATAAAAACCCATAAACAAAAAGGGGCGTGGTATTAAAAACGAAAACATAAAGTAGATAATATAAACAACAAACTTAACACTCTTACAAAAATGTCTTCAATGTATTATCTTACACACTATGTTGCCAAGCGCCCATTGTACTAAACTTAGTACAGTGCCACTCTGGGTGTCATATCATAAAAGCCTTTCTATGAAATTAACTTTTTTGTATGTTTTATAGTAGGCTATGATATCTGCAAGTAAATTAATACCTTTTTGAACTATTTCAATAACGATAACTTTATAAATAAAATAAAAACAAACTCCCCAATGGATACGAAAATATCACTGACACAAAATATGGGAATATCCTCATAGCATTTTATAATTACGTTCAGTTTTATTTATACACATAATGCAAGAACCACTAGTGACTTATTAAAAATTTTGCCAGATTGATAATATTAATTGAGTAACTATTATCGTCATTTAAAGTTGTGTACTAAGTATAGTACGGCGGGCGTCAATGGGTTAATACATGATATGTTACTTGAATTTATTAGTCTATCAAGTTGTATTACCCTTGTGAAATAGTAGGATTTCAGCTTGCATAGGTTACCATCCGCTCCGCGCCGTCGAAACGTACATCAAATGCTGAGAGACCAATAAAGGTAAACAGGTGTCTCAAACGTTCTCAAGAGAATCGAGGTCAGCACTAACCTGCTTTCCTTTAATTATTATGTTAAGTAGGAATAGTAATTTTCCTTATCTACAGAAATCCGTAGGGACTCTTTATTATAAAAGTTTATAAGTTTGTAATTTGACTTTAAATCCAAGACTGTCCAAGAGTCAACTTTCTAAAACTCTACTTTTTCTTTATGTCATTTTTCGTGGTAGTTGGCTGACTCCTATGGCTTATCAAGTTAACTCTAGCTTATATGGGTAACAAAAAATATTAAAACATACTAAAAGTAAGATGAATAAAAATTTTAATTCCCACGTAAAAAAAATATTATGAAATTAAAAGTTTTTCACCTAAAAAGAAAAAGAATTTGAATTTTTTATTTCACTGGAGTATTATTAAAGATTTTCGCTGCTACTACAGGAGCGTATTAAAGGTTAGTTTTAATTATTAAAATTTAGACTAAAGTATGTTGATACAGCTCATTAATGTCCCACTGCAGGGACGGGCCTCCTCCCGTAACGGAGGGATACTTGGCCTACTAATACCACGCTGGCCAGAAGTATTAGTATAGGGTTTAATTTCAAGTTTTCCTTCTTTTTATTTCGTAAAGATAATATTCACGGAAAGTCCCTTAGTAGGTTTTTACGACACTGATGGGATGACATGGGGTGGTGACATATTGTATACTTACTCCGTCACCACACGGAGAATATTCGATATCCTTAAGTATATTAATTACATAATGAAGGAAACAGAAGTTTACAACAAATAATTAACAAAGGACAATTAAGTACTAATTAAATAGATGCAGAATACATTGCATGTTCCTGTAGAATAGGTCACTAGCTAAATATAGCAAGGTTTTACTTCTTATTTTTATTTATCCTTGTATTAAATCAATGACGCAGGTATAACGAATAGATAAATACGTTAAAATTATAAATACTCCGATCAAAAGGCATAATTTTTGCTTTATTATGGAAGGTTTTTGTCCGTGTGGTGACGGAGTAAGAATACAATATGTCACCACCCCATCTCATCCCATGGGTGTCGTAAAAACCGACTAAGGGACTAACCGTAGATATTATCTTTACGAAGTAAAAAGAAGGAAAACTTGAAATTAAACCCTATACCAATCCGTCTGGGCAGCGTGGTATTAGTAGGCCAAGTACTCCCTCCTTCACGGGAGGAGGCCCGTCCCTGCAGTGGGACATTAATGGGCTGATATGTTGATGGAAGTTGTGTTTGAAATATTACAGTAATTAGTTAATAGTATTTGTATTAGAATAACACATAAGTACTACAAATTGTCGCGATAACAGGCTTCCACACTTCAACACGTACTTATTAAGTCATAACCTTATGTTTAATTAGCGGCAATTAATATTTTTACGATGTCCTGACTTACCTGTACAACACCTTATCAGTAATTATAAACCCTATAGATAAGTATGACCTCTGGATGTTACGTTATTTCTGTAATGACTGGATAGGTAACTTCGTACCACACCATCTCATCTATTGGATGCAGATCAGAGAAAAAATTCAAAGGTTTTATCTTAACATAAAAAAAAATGAAATTAAACCCTATACCAATCCGTCTGGCCAGCATTAGTAGGCCGAGTATCCCTCCGTCACAGGAGGAGGCCCGTCCCTGCAGTGGGACATTAATGGGCTGTTATGATGATCTTAATATAAACAGTGGAAAACAGGAGTTTTTGAACTACCTATTTTTACAAATCCTTCTAATCAACGTGATGGTAGAAATGAGCTAAGTTTGCCTACGTCACTGAAGGATTTGTATAAATAGGTAAACATTTCCTGTTTTCTGCTCTTTATGTTAACTTTCTCTAGTAGGCTTTAACTCTAACCACTGTTTTTGTATCCACAACAAGCTAGATTAAGTTAAGTATATATATTAAAAAAAAAATTAAATGTAAGTAAGTATTGTTTTTCATCTTTATAGTAGCTAATAAAGGATCCGGAGGATTTACTTACATGTGATGATGTGAGCATGAGCCAATAAATAATTAAGTAATATTTCTTTTTTTGAAGTAGGTACTTATATAAATATGACTTCAAATACAAGCATTTAATAACACTTTAATCCACCTTAAACCGAAAGACCTTGAAACCTATTGCTTTATACAACACAGAAACAATAATCACTCCTATAATTGTTATTATCATGTATTCGCCAAAATGCGAAATAATTTAATTCTTGTTTTGGCTTTATCTATCTCTTAGTTAAAAACGAAAACTTATTGACCTAAAACGTAACTAGTAAAGTGGTAAAGCTACATCAGTATGACTACGTTGTCTATTGAGTCAACACGGCTTACAAACATAATTTCTAATACAATCTAATGTTAAACTATAACAAAAAGTGCGTGTCGGAGTCTAATAACACTTTAAAAATTTAAATAATCAATAAATTTCTATATACATGAGTGAAATTAATGGTAGGTAAGTGACATTATAAAGTTTTAAATAAATTAAGTGTACTTTAGTATGTTTGTGAGCCGACTATCTGTCAATACGCAGCATCAGCGGAGACCTTGATCCGGTTATGTAAGGTACTTCAAGTGTTAGTTACGAGATGGCGCTGTTATCAATAGTGGTTTAAATAATTGGCGGGAAAACTCATTTTTGTGGGGTTTTTTATAATTATATTTTGTATTTTTTGGGAAAAAAGTCAAAATAACGTGCATATTAAGTATTTGATTGTCATAGATGATGACAAACTAATTCAAGTGCCTAAATTTTTTTAATTACATTTCTTGAGTTGCATTGTTTAATGATAAATAATATAAATAGACCAAATAGATAATATACTATTTGTACTCGTATTATTTATAACAATAATTGCAAAGTGTATGTATATATACTTGAGTGCTTTGAAAATGTCGGATATTATGTATCAACTCTACCAAAGAGAAACAGGCCTGCGGTAAGTGCGAAGTTTCCTGACTTGATAACAAAGAAATACTTTTAATTTCCGCTAAGTAGAGTGTCTGCGGATGCATTGCATTACATGCAACCAGCGAAACCTGTCCAGGCTTTTCGCTTCGCCAAGCAACATAGTCAGGAGATTGTAGACTAGTCGACTGACCAACAAGGAATCTAATTTCGACCGAAGTTAGCTAATTATTTAAATCTACCACTCTGTAAAAAAATAGATTTGCGACTAAAACTGTTGTCTTTGCAAATACATACATTCTACCTTACTGATCTGGTGATGGAGGTTATAAAGTGTAAACGACTAGCTAGGTACTATAATAAAAGTTATAAAAGCATAAGAAGGGAGATTTGAAAACATTTTATCCTCCATACAGACTTAAAACTTGTAACAAAATCGTTTCTAAGTAGTACCAAAGTGAAATAATCCCCCATCAATATTACTTAAGTATTATTACCCAGTCACTACACGGACCTACCTCAAATCTTTATGAATAAATTATTATCTCATAATTATTACCACGAACTTTGATCAATTATTACTTTTTATCTTTTGCAATTTATCTTTTCATGACGTTCTTATAATCAGGAAGATAAAACATAAGGAGTGAGAATTGAACAGTATCGAACAACAAGTGCTAAGAAAAAGTGTTTAAAAATGTCTGAAACAAAAGTATGTGATGAATTAATACGTGAGAGATCAAAGTGCACTTTCGACGTTCAGGAGTTAATACATTTGATTGATGGCGGAGCTGATTGCACTGCTGAAAGGAAGGAGATAGGTAAGAAACATGATTTTATTAACTCTTACTTGTTCTTAACAATTATTGCCTTGGATAGGCTGCCCGATTAAAGTGACTATGGTACCATAGTAACCAGCCAATCATTGCCAGATTAAAGTACCAGGAAAAAGATAGTTGGTTCATCAGAATAGCTTTGAAATGGCGTTCGTCTGCACGAAGACGTATATTTTGAGAAGACGACGATACGGTCAAAGATGTACTATATCTCGCACAGTGAAAACCTTTGAAGTATGTCTATGACCATCTACAATCGTAATTTGACAGTTAATGATTTGATAAGTACTTATGCTTTTTTCTGTACGATATTTTTTGATTGATGAGACGGATGACTGTATGGAGTTAGCTAGAAAACGCGAATAAGGTGTTCGCGCTTTCCATCAATTCAAATTTGAAGGTTATGGATGGTTGTTCACTCCGATGGCTTCATCTGTAAAGCACCTGGTACTTCTGAAGCTGGTGTAGACATGCCTGAACCAAACGATCTGAAAAGCGACTTGTTCGTCTCGTGGTCAAGTAGTTAAAACTAAAATATGTTTTTTAAATATATTAAGAAGAAATATTACATCTTAAAAGTGGACTTTCTAAAGGTTCCTTCAATTAATTCACACCTAAAATTATATTGGTATTTCGATCTTGTAAAACTTGACTATATCAAATTCAGGTTAAACAATCGATTAATTACATTTTACATAGGATGTAAAATAAAACCGTAGCAAATTATAAATGACATGATAAAATAATTGTCAGATAATTAAACAATACATTTAAATAATTGCGTCAAAATTATAATTAAACTAATTAAATAATTACCTCCGTCATATCCGTTTTGCTTCGATTGAGAATTTGATAAACACATCATCATAACAGCCCATTAATGTCCCACTGCAGGAACGGGCCTCCTCCCGTGACGGAGAGATACTTGGCCTACTAATACCACGCTCGCCTACTAATACGGCGGAGACGGATTGGTATAGGGCTTAATTTCAAGTTTTTTTTATTTCGTAAAGATAACATTCACATAATAGCTCTTAATAATATGTTTCAGAGG
Organism: Schrankia costaestrigalis; assembly: GCA_905475405.1. Taxonomy (NCBI): domain Eukaryota; kingdom Metazoa; phylum Arthropoda; class Insecta; order Lepidoptera; family Erebidae; genus Schrankia; species Schrankia costaestrigalis. The sequence continues at coordinate 3,339,846 of FR997827.1, forward strand.
ATATGGTGTATAAAGTAGCTGAATTCAAAGATGCCGTCCCAGAAGAGTATTTAAGTCATAAAGAGAGATATGAGAATGCTGTCAGAAAAGCATGTTTACTGGCCGACCTGATGCGAGAGTATAGTGATAATCTTACGTCTATGGATTCTTTTGGGTAAGCAAACTAATTAAAAATTAACTAAACAAACTTCTGCAATGGGAATTATTTAATACGGCATTACACACATTTTATTTAACAGACAAAAATTTATTGGGATCTTTAAGTCTCCCTCACGCACGAGTAAAGACCACTTAGAGAGATAATTGTTGACCTTCTTTCGTTTGGTTGAGTCGAACAAGACAGGAAACAGGTTGTGCTTATTGTATGGTGGCCGAGTAGGTACAAAATGTTACCAACCTATCTCATCCCAAGGTTGTCATAAAAGTCAATGAAAAGAGACTTGACCAATCTTCACATAAACAATAGAGGAAAAACCGCATACTAGTTATCATGGTATACATAGAATAACATTCCCTTGGCCTCTGGAGGGAGGCTCATCCCTGCATTGCGACATTATATCTGTTATAATATCGAGCTAATATGTTCTTATTTTCAGACCAACACATAAATTCCGTGTAACATTTGGTATAGTAAAAGATGTAACCCCGTTGATGCTACACTGGGGCATGTTTGTACCCACTATTATGAGTCAATCTGATGACGAACAAAGAGATAAATGGCTGGCTGAAGCTAAGTCTATGAGGATTATTGGAACTTACGCACAGGTACGTCAAACAGTACCTATTAGTTTTTGTATAATTAAGAACTTTTTACAATGTGGTGATGGATTAAGAATAGACATACAATATTTATAATCACTATCCTGTCTCGTACGTTAATTATAATTGATAGGTACCTATAATATTGTATAAAAAGTAGCCGCTTTACTTAAAGATTAACATATAGTCCTATTAATATTTAATGTTATAGTTTCCTCCATTATGAATTCGGGGGAAAATGCGACAAAATTCCCAGTTTCCCCCAATCGGTGAAAAGTATTCGGGGGAAACTGGGAATAGACGACGAATTATCGAGCTACCCCTGTTGTAGATCAAAATGGGATAGTGATTATCTGGCTGATATTTCAATTCTTAGTCCATCCCCACATTGTCAAATTTGATTAACAATTACGAAATATATTTAAATTACTTACCTAACCGTTTCCCGTTTTCCGTTGTCCCGGGTATCATATACGATACATTCACATTGGTTTACTGTTGTGTCTACTGGCGACTTAGGTAAACTGTCGTGATGCATGTTTATAAATATTAATCGTGAGCGGGTGATAACGCAGCATGCAATTACAGCTGAGTCGGGTCAGCATTAGATCACGGCCAGAGTAATCTGTGGCTTAGCGTTAAGCAAAATACAGGTTAATTATGTGTCGCGTTAATCTCCCGTTTATGTTTAGTTTGTATGTAACTAAATTAATGAAATGCTTATTGTAATGTACGATCTTTCATGAAAACTGCTGTTTTGGGCACTACTTTTGGGGCAAAAAAAAAGTTCAAGGTATACCTAGTTATCTTTACCTGAAATTTAGTCTGTGATCGAGAACACAGCCTGGGTAACCTGGATCGAAACTTTAAGCAAAATAATACCAATAATAAATGTCATACAATGTGCGATCGCAACTGATTGTTTAAAAGACATGCAGTAAAAAAATTTAGAGGTCTCAAAACTTTGTTGTACTTAATTGGTTTTCTCTCATATTACAGACAGAACTTGGTCATGGAACATTTTTAAGAGGTCTAGAAACGACAGCTACTTATGATCGTGACACAGAAGAATTTGTTCTACACACTCCTACGTTGACTGCATATAAATGGTGGCCTGGAGGATGTAAGTAAACCAAAGATCCATCTTTTGATGACGCGAATTCCTTGTGGTTGAATACAATATGCAGCCTTCCCTCTTTGTTCCTGGGAACGTAAATGACGATTAAAGACAAGACTGGAAGACTTAGAGACAGAAAACTTAAACAAACCTTAGAACATACCATGTAACCGGCGTAGTATCCTTCGTCCGTTCCTTCCTTATTTGACACTACCACTATATTATTCTCGGAAACATAATTATCAATCAACTTTTTATTATGATTAAAGACATGCACTGCACCTAAAGCCATAGCCCAACTCTATAAAAAGCTTAACTCTAAAGCATCGTTCCTAATCTTTTTTATATTTATGTTTTTCAGTGGCACACACAGCAAACCACTGCGTAGTGGTAGCTCAACTGTACACTAAAGGTGAATGTAAAGGAATCCATCCCTTCATAGTTCAGATACGTGACAGAGAAACACATATGCCTCTCCCGGGCATCAAAGTTGGGGAGATCGGACCTAAGCTTGGTTTCCAAACTGCTAATAATGGATTCCTAGGTTTCGAAAAATATAGGATTCCCAGGAGAAATATGTTAATGAAAAATGCTCAAGTATTAAAGGTATGTGGGGAAGTTTAAAATAATGTAAATTAGTTAAAATAATTCCTTAATTAGAAATTTCGCTGTATAATTAGTAATCTATCAGTTGAAAGTCCCATCGAAATCCGTTTAAGTCGTTTTGGAGATTTCCCGAAAAAAACAGAAAGAATGCTTTTTCAAACGTGACTCACAATTATTCTAAAATTGGGACTAGAGACTTTTAGGAGACTAAGTGAAGAATTGTATTATACAAACACTGATTCACGTCTTGTTCTCTAGGGGATAGGTAGAGAGCCCTAAGAACCCAATGTACTAAATAATAATAATCAGACGTAATAAATAATCCATGACCCAATTATATAACATTCTGGAAACTAGAAGTCATAATATCAAATGTTGTTTTCCAGGATGGAACATACGTGAAGTCAAAGAATGACAAACTGACCTATGGAACTATGGTATTCGTAAGAGTGACTATACTAACGGATGTAGCTTACGAGTTGTCAATGGCTTGCACAATAGCAGTACGATACTCTGCAGTCAGACATCAATCGCAATTGAAGGCTGGGTAAGAAAATATTATTTCTTCTTTATTGTTTGGCCTAGTGTCGAGAGCTTTTCAAGTCGTAGCTTTCTGAGGCTTTTGACGTGACGGCCAGGACTAACTTTTTACCTGCCCTCCGAAGCACGGAGATGCTCAGATGAAATACCATTCTATAGACCGCATTTTCTCCAGCCACCAGTATTATCCCCTTCTAACATTCATGCATTACCATTATTTACAAAAAAAAGTATATAAGTATTAATATCCATTGTTCTGTTACCCATAACACAAGCAGGTTAAGCCTAGCTTACATTGGGAACAGGTGGCGCTGTGTAGAGTTGTTCGTAATTATTTATTATTTATTTATTTAAAAATCATTTTCAAAGGTGTTGCTTTTTTAACAATGTTTATATAATTATTATATTGGTGAATTACAGAGAAGGTGAATTACAGATCATAGACTATGTCACCCAACAACACAAACTTTTTATTGGTGTCGCGACTGCACACGTGTTCAGAGTCACTGGTCATTGGTTATGGAGAACCTACCTTGGTGTGATGGCGAATATGGGTAAAGGGAACATGGATCAGTTGCCTGAGGTACGTTATATTAGAGTTTTTATTGATTACGGTGTGTTTTCGGGCAGCCGATGGATGGCGGAGGCACAAGACCGCGGAGGGCGGCGATGTTTGGAGGAGGTCTATGTCCAGCAGAGGACGCCTACAGGCTGATATGATGATGATAAAGGTGTATAATGAGCAAGTGGCCAGAGACATGGTAAGGGGTGACTTACCTTATTTAACATAGGCCTGTTGCTACTGCATTTCGGTCTTTTGTCCTAAATTATCTTAAGAATTCAAGTACGAGCTTAATAATATTGTACATTAAATGTTCAGCGGGTTGACCAGCCATTAAAGCTTTCCATCCAGCAGCCATTTAAGGCCAAGATTCACCTGTCCTTAAATTTCGTAGATATAATCTCTACGAACGTCTTTACCGATCCATTTGGTCAGCGTGGTATAGGTAGAATAATCCCGTAATCTATTTCTCCTCATAAATTTTTGATCATATTTTTTTATGGCATACCATCTTCTCAAGTTCTCTAAACCATTTTGTTTATTTCAGCTCCACGCACTATCATGTTGTTTAAAAGCAGTTTGTAGTCGAGATGGTACAGCAAGAGTAGAAGAGCTCCGGTTATCGTGTGGTGGTCACGGGTACATGACATCTTCTAACCTTCCCATCATAAACGGTATAGTGGCAGCCACGATCACTTACGAAGGAGAATATACTGTGCTGATGCTGCAGACTGCCAGGTATGATGTTCTTTTTAGAGACTGATGAAAATACATAGTGCCCTAGTCTTAGTTTTAATTTAATTTCAAAGGCATATTTGTACACGCCTACTGCCTATAAAGTACAACATCTGAAACAGTCTTGGTACCCGTTGCAAACTTATTTGAAAGGAAAATGGAGTTAGATAAGTTTCCTCCAGGCAATGTCGAAGACTTAAATACAAATAGACACCATACTTATTTTATGTAATACTAGCTGACCCGTGCCCACTTCGTCGTCACTAAGTACTGTTAGTCATAGTGTATTATATAGCCTGTGACACACCCCGATAAATGGACTATTCAACACAAAAATAATTTTTACCCCCTACAACGTCACAAACACACAAACTTTACCTCTTCATAATATCTTAGTATAAATTATGTTGATATTGCTTACAGATTTTTGGTTAAAGCTATGAAGCAGGCTACGGAAGGTACTGCCATGACACCCACTGTGTCATACTTGGTGAAGTTCTTTAACACTGATAGAGTGAACTGGGAGAATACGCCAGCTGGTATTATAACTGGCTTTCAAGGAGTTGCTGCAGGGTACGTTTGCAATATAGGACTTAATTTAAACACATTTTCAAAACTTTCATTCCTAAGGGTAGAAATTATCGCACCGCTTAAAGTAGAATTTTAAGACTACAGTGGAGTTTTTGTCAGCTTTATGAATGTGAAGGGAAACCTTAGTGCTTCCCACAGAAACCGGGTTTTTAGGTCTAGTTTTACTTAATTGCTAGAGATGTTGACTTTTAGAAGTAAGCAGAAGCATCTATTACGAAGTAACTTAAGTCGAAGTCTTAAGTAATCTGTGGTAGAAGTCCCTTAGGGCGCTGTTTTACGACACTTGATGACAGATGCTGGGGACTTATTACATGAATATCCAACTATGGCTATAAAACTATTGATTGACTATGAACTATTGATTAGTTAAATATATAAAAAAAGCATTGTAAAAACACAATTATGAGTTTAGTACAACATTTTTTACAGGAAAACAAAATCAGCGTGTGACGCCCTTTTGAACTATGCGAACACTGGTATGGATTACGCAGATGCCTGGAATAGTGCTTCTGTACAATTAGTGCAGGCGAGCGAGGTTAGTCTCTTGTTATATCAGAGAGAATGACTAAATATCTATGGCTTATCATGAGAATAAATCAATTCCGTTGCTACTGAGAGCTTGGGCTGGAATAACAAGCGGGGTTGGTTGTTTTCATAAAGACCGCTGGAAGAAATTCGGCGGGTGATTTTTCGGAATAATAAACAAACGTAAACTTCATGTTGATCTGAAGGTGGATAAATAATGCTTTAATACGAAATGTAACGAAAAAGAACCATGTCTGCTAAATGTAGCATTTTATTAGTAATTTTTTTCTTTTTTTACCAGGCTCATTGTCGTGCTATCCTATGTGAAGTTTCGTGGACTGAAATGGAAAGACTGTCAAAAACCGTATCACCGAATTTAGGCAAGGTGTTGATGCAGCTTGCGGAATTGTACCTAATATACTGGACTTTAGAGAAAAGAGGAGACCTGCTTATGGTAAGTAGATAGTACTTGGTATATTTTTAGACATTAACAGTACCATGTATGTGTTTGTCAGTTTACGTTTTTTTTATGATAAACTAAACAATGGCAAAATGAGTTTTAGCTTATTTGTTAGCAACTGTTTTGCGTAGGTTATATAATGTAATCCATGAGGAGGAAATATTGATAAACAGGAATGCCATCTGGAATATTTGCGGTAGTCTCTACGAGTCTGAGTTATAGATCCGTGCTTTACTCTTTGAGTAATCTTTAGAACCAGTACCTGCAAAGCAAGTTTAGATTGAAAACGCAAGAATTGCTGTATTTTAAATACAGCAATTCTTGCGTTTTAGATCGATGAAATGATGATGTCCTATATAATATGCAACCTACCTTGGTGTCATAAAAACAGCCCATTAATGTCCCACTGCAGGGACAGGCCACCTCCCGTGACGGAGGGTTACTTGGCCTACTAATACCACGATAGCCAGACGAATTGGTATAGAGTTTAATTTCAAGTTTTCATTCTTTTTACTTCGTAAAGAAATTATATACCTAGGTGTAATTTCTTGAAATTAAATTATCATACTAGCTGATGTTATTGCACTAAGCAGTGATTATTCCCTTAGAGTTAAACTAGATTACTTACATCAGCGTTAATTTCTATCCTATAAAGACAACCCATAAGCTGTGATTGAACTTAAAGTCACTGTACATATTTTTAGTACTCAACAATATCGAGAGAAGACATCGCGACGTTGCAGTCTCGGTATGAAGAATTGTTATCATTGATACGAACAAACGCTGTTGGACTTGTAGACGCCTTCGATATTCGCGATGAGGTAACTAACTAAATTGTACTCACAGCAACACATAAAGTTAAACATTTTCATTTGAAATTGAATCTTATTTCAAGGTATTAAGGTACATGAGTATCTAGCTTGATTAGTTGCTGTGTTACGCCATTATTCTTAAACTAAGATGGGCTTATATTGTGGGTGGATACTTTATAACTAATAAACATACTCACAGACATTTTTGTGATAACGTACCTACTCATAACATAAGATATTTTTTAGTTATTATTGTAAGAATAATGTGATAAGTGGTTTCTGATATTTTGACATTGGATTTAATTGATTATTAAGACGAGCCCACTAATGTCCCACTGCAATATTAATTAAATTAATTATCTTCTATAGATCTTAAACTCAACCCTGGGCGCATACGACGGTCGCGTGTACGAGCGCTTGATGGAGGAAGCTCAGAAGAGTCCGCTCAACGCTGAACCTGTCAACCAGAGCTTCCACAAATATCTTAAACCTCTGATGCAGAGATCAAAACTGTGATACAAAATAAACCTGTTTTAAAACTATTAAGTACATTTTGCTCAAAATAAATGGTCTCTTATGTGAATATTCGTTAGTTAAGTTCCTTGGAACGAAAGGCTATTACATATTAATTAAACTTTTACCCCCTTATTGATAAACGCCTCTTAAATTTTAGTCAATGGATTATATTAAATTCTTACGTTTTTGTTTGGTATAAGGTTGGTTTTCCTAATAAAAATCACGCTAAACAGTGATTAAATTTCAGAGGCGTTTATGAGTAAGGGGGTTACAATATTACAAAACTGTTGTTACGATATATATGCTGCTGCTGCGTACTGTTATATATAATGTATATAAAAGGACTTCTACTATATTAAGTTATGTCAAGATTTCCGATAGCTCTCTTGGTTTAATATATCGTATTGCACCTCAGTGTGGTTTTTCCTACCATCAGTGACACGTACTTGTCTTATATTTAGTGAAGTGTAAATTTTAAAATAATCTTTTTTTTTATACTATCCTGACCTAAAGTGTTAAACGAGAACGCAACAGCAATGCAGGATTTAAAGTAACGAAATGAGTTTATTAAAGTTTTTAATGTATAGAGTACAAAATGTATAATGTTTTACTTTTATTAACTTTTTTTAAAATTAAATATTTATGAACTTTATGTTGTATTGTTTTATTACAGAAATGACCTAAAACATGATCCTAAAACTGACAAATATAATTCTTGCAAGATAAGTTTCAAGAAGTAGTATTTTTTAGAGTGTAGGACGCTCCCTAGCTAGGTGAACCACCGACCTCAAAAGGTCTCTGGGTCGGAATGGATGCGGTAGGCGCAGGACCGTGTTCTGAGGCGCGTGTTGGGAGAGGCATCAATTAGCCTATCGCAGTCCAATGCTGGACTTGATGAAGTTTCGAGAATAATATAATTCAAAGACATAAAATAAAAAGCATTATTTTAGAAATTATATTATTTTTGGCATCTAAATAGTAAGAATATAAAAAAAAACGAGAAGTAAGTAACAAAGTAAACACTGTAAGAAATTAATCCTACGGTAGTCCCTTTCTTCTCCGAATTTCGATCGTCCGAAAATCATAATCCCAAACAAGTTTACTATAATCATCACTTTCCATAATGTTCGCGTATACGAAATTGTATATTACCTAATCGTCTTTACCTATAATACTTGTGTGTCATAAAATGGGGTACTATAATTATCACATATCCTATTTTCTTTTGCTATAAAGTCACATGTCCTAAAATAAAATTTTAGGGCATGTGACATAGGATGTGTGAAAGTCAGAAACAGTTGGTTAGGTTAGGTTAGTATGGTGACCACAACGCGCACGAGCCGAGCGAGCGAAGCGAGCGTGCCGCGGCAGCGGCCGGCGAGTGCCAGAAACATTTTTTTTATGTAAAACTAGAATATAGTATTTATGTTTTTTAAATATTATAGATTGTGATGGTTATAGCAAAAAAAATTAGGTCATGTTATGTTTAGGGATTTAGGTTTTCGGACAAGTGATATTATAAGACATGAATTTAGGGCTAGCTAGCATTCGGACACATGATGATTCGGACACAAAATGTTATGACACCTTAGATTATGGATAAAAAAGTTATGAGACAAAATAGAGAACCTAATCCTACTAATATTAAAAATGCGCAAGTTTGTGAGAATGGATGGATGTTTGTTACTCTGTCACGCAAAAAAATCTGAACGGATTTAGATGAAACTTTACAGTAATAAGTATAGCGTAAACATCAGAATAACATAATAGGTTTTTAATAGGCTTTTACAATAAAGACTTTAAGGGCGCCTTCAAATTTGCTGGTAGTGTTTTGTTTTAGTTTTACGATGGAGTCAGACGAAAAAACACTGCTCATAATGTTACTATTGAAAAGAAAAAGTATTCTGAACAACACTAGTCGTTTGATGAACGGATGCACGGACGCAGCGCGGGCGTAGCGCTACAAACGCGCGTCTTTTATCTCTATGAACTTACAAAGCAGCGCGACCTCAGCGCTGCAGACGCGCTGCCTCTGCGCGGCACTTAGCGGCAAATTTGAAGGCACCCTTAATCTCTAAATCACCCTTTAAAAAGTGATCAAAAAGGGACTAAAAAAACTGTCACAAAGAATCTTATTCAGTCGGTGTCGTACAAATTTCTTAGGCAACAATTTGTTACAAAATTGTATATAAATAGGTATAATCTAAATAGGTATAGGGAAATCTGAAAAAGAACATAACTTACTTTTTTATCAATACACCACGCGGGCGAAGCCGCGGGCGGAAACTAGTTAAAAATAACTCCAAAAAAAATTATTAAAAGACAACCAAAAGAACCCATTCCCAACATTTTTGTAATTTTTGTATGTTTGTTTGTATTCAGATTTTTCGTATCACGTAAAATGTACAAAAGCAATGTGACTTTTATACACAACAACTTAGCTATTTTTTTTCTCCCAATATGTATAATATTGAATTTTGTGTATTTTTTAAACTTTCAGAAGATTAAGACTTAACTTTCAAAGTCTCAAATTTAAGTAACGAGACATTATAAACGTTCTTTCGATCCGAGTTCGTCAATGATATATACCTCGAGACATACCCACTAAGAAACAGGCTAGCACTAGTCCGGGGCTGTGGAAGCATCACGGTTTCCTGTGGTCCCCGGCCTATGTGAGGGAAGGAACACCGGGAATTTTAGTCAGGAAAAGTCTAACAGACCCCTCAAGCCAGAATTTTTTGAGGAGGGTATAAATACTATGTCCAGCGGTGAAGGTCTTTTGGCTTATTATGATGATGAATTTGCAAATGGTCGATAAAACATTTGTTAATATGCCATTCTTTATTGTTGTTATTCTTTAATTCATACAGTGTATCATCAAAGGTGACTGTATTAATTCTGCATGTGTGTATAATTATTATATAGAGTGACTTTTTCTGTGTTGTTAACCCTTATATGGCCTAATAGCAAGCCTATTAGGGTTTTTATCGGTAAGAAAATATGTTAGCCTATGTAACCCATAATCTAGTGCATGAATTCACTGCAAAAATTAGTAAGGCACTTACTACCTTGTGTAGGTAAGGTCGTAGCTAGATCTGTAATCTGAAAATAGTCCTAAGTAATGGATCAACTAACAGTAATGTGTAAAACGTTTTGTTTTATTGCCATACAAAAAGTATACGTATGGTGACGAAGGACATTCATCTTATCTGGCTAACGTGGTTTCTGTAATAGGCACATGATGATTACATAGAATATAGTCTTTGGAATAAAATATTCAGTGACTTTTATAGATATTAAATTGAGCAATATGAAGTTTAAATGTATTAAGCTGGACACGTCCTGTAGAAACAGAAATCACCTTTTCACAATAGCCTATATTACAATATGACAAATTAATTAAATGAATATTGTATTGATGTATTTTATTCATAAAATAAACTGTAGGTCATTGAATAATCTTAAAGACCAAGTTAATAGTAATCATACTGTTTCGTTTAGTACTTTGTGGTGTACGTGAATTAAGTAGTGTATATTTTGTATATTTTGTGTTTGTGTAAAATAAAATAATTATGGATGTTAACGAGGATATAATGATGGAAAGAGAAAAATGTAATTTTAATATAACAGAAGTGACTCACATTATTGATGGTGGAGAGCAGAATACTTTGCAGAGGAAGAAAATTGGTGAGTAAAATTCTCTTCATGGTCAACCGATCCCACAATACTGGATACTGGGTGTGGGTTGAGTAGACCCTTAACCATAGCAAGTGGTCAACTGAGCCCGCGAGTCCAGTTGACAGATTACTGGGCTGAGTAACACCCTAAAAAAACGAATGGTGTCGACTGAGCCCGCGGGATTAGTTCGTTGTAGGATCAGTTGACCATGAAAGGGTAGGATTACCCAAAGTTCAGATAAATGATCTACCCGAAAAGTTTAGGATTGCCGTAGTGTTGCATAGTCGCTAGACTTCCCAAGTAAAGGTCCAACGTCATGATGAAGGTGGCGGAGTGATGGATGAGGGATCGGGCTTTTTCTGTCTTGCTTGGTGTTACTACAAATCACGAAGTTCCAAGTTGTAAGATAGTAGTTAAACTTAAAGATTTTCATTTTTTTTTCTGAAATAGTTTAAAACGATAAATAATAACTTTGATTAGCATAATGAAGGACATGGTTTCTACTAACTTTAAATGTTATGTGATAAATGAATAAAACACTATTTGATTTTAACTTCCGCTAAGTAGACTGTTTATTGATGCCGTTTTTTCGCCAGTAATATGAATTGCACATAAATCTATACTTAATAAAGTTAGGTACATAGATGTAAGTGTATACGACGTTACATGCACCCAGTATGCCCTCAACGCGTTTAGGACGGAGCATCTTTAAATACAACATCTGTATGTGCTTCTGGTAACACCATCTACTTGCATGTTTGAGAACCATGTACAGCATATATTGTGAAATCAAATTCTTGATTACAGAAAGTATAGCACTTGATAAACCTGCTTGGAAAGACGATTTCCCAGAAGATTACATGAGTCCTCAACAGAAATATGAGAATGCTGTCAGAAAATCTTGTATCTTCATTGATATAGTTAAGAACGATATCGCTGATCTTAATGGACTTGATACCTTTGGGTATGTGTTTGTAATAATGTTACTTATCTTAAAAACATTTGGTACGCATTAAAGAATCATAGCTGTCGATAGTTTTGTAAATAGGAAGACAATAATACATCCAGCCAATCATTTGTCGCATCATCCATTGATGATGGCACTTAAGCAAGCGGCTCATTTGGTAGTAAGGAACGGCTGCTGCCTGAGCAGAAAATATTTCTCAATTCAAACCTCATAAGATGACAGACATTCCAGGCGTCTATAAAGTAGGTAGGAGACATAAAGCAAAGTTATGTAGAAATCATTCGTAAAACTTAATAAATATACCTACATATTTTCACGTTTCTGTTATCAGGATCAACTCCCCGATCATAAGACGTACTTCAGATGCGTTCTTCAAAGAAGTGTCTCCATTTATTGTTCATTTGGGACTGTTCGTGCCTACTGTTATGAGCCAGTGTACTCCTGACCAACAGGCTTATTGGATACCACGAGCGTTGGATATGAAAATAATTGGAAGTTACGCTCAGGTATCAAAATTATATTTCTAAATAAAAGATTGAAGATTAACAATTTCACTGTCCGGTCACTAGACTCGCATAGTAAAACAATGCAAATGGTCATATGACTCATGGGACAGTTAAGTGGTTAATTGTAATTGTCAATATTAGTAAAGAAGAAATCTTGATATTTTCATGGTATAATTTCGTATGAAATCTTTTAGAGGCGACTTTAGCTCAGGTAGGCAGATGTTTCGTAGTTCAATTATTTAGATAAGTAGCTTCATTATTTGCTTCAAATAATGCAGAAAATAAATGTGCTTTCAGACGGAGCTCGGTCACGGCTCGTTCATTCGAGGTTTGGAGACAACAGCTACGTATGATCCGGAGACAGAAGAGTTTGTACTACACAGTCCTACCTTAACTTCATACAAATGGTGGGGAGGAGGACGTATGTACACAGAATAACAATTTAAATTAGAACCCTTAAATTATCAATGAAACTTAAAAACTAGTGTAAACATGGTGTCATTACAAATACACAGACAGAAACGATAAACTCATAACTGATCTAGGTATATTAGAGTCAAGTTTTAAAATACATATTAATTACCTGTAGATCTAGACCTAGAAGTATAGTTACTATCGAAAAGAACAAAAAGACAAATCGGAAGAGGCAAATCGAAAAGACAACTCGGAAGACGTGCCGTTCAAATCCGGTCCTGAACATATTTTTTTTCCATTGTGTTTTTTCGCTTCAATTAAATCTTTGTTACAGTTGGTCAAACGGCAAACTATAGTGTAGTAATAGCTCAACTTTATACCAAAGGAGAATGTCACGGAACACATCCATTCATCGTACAGATCCGTGATGAAGACACCCACATGCCTTTACAGGGAGTCAAAGTGGGAGAAATAGGTCCTAAGATGGGGTTCAAAACTGCTGATAATGGGTTCCTTGGCTTTAACCATTATAGGATCCCCAGAGAGAATATGATGATGAAGCATGCTCAGGTTCTAAAGGTAAGAAGGATTATTCTTCAGAAAGAATATGTAGGTTTAGGTCTTCTCTGTCATACTCCTTGAAGGACTGGCATATTCAAATGGATGTCATTTGCTGAATAGTCATGGCATTATTTTCCTAGCAGACGCACAGAGAATCTATAAAGCAACCAAACGTCTGCCAGAACCATTCTTTAATTGAGGAAGGAACAGTAGAGACCGTAACAGTGTCTAGAATTGTAATGACTCAATTGTAGTTTTTAGAAGGTCTCCTAACAAAGCTGTTCCCACCATTTTAACACCATATTAATTTAGAATAGGTATACATACGAGTACGTTTTAACTATTGCTTGTGCATTTCTCATAACAGCCCATTAATGTCCCACTGCAGGGACGGGCCTCCTCCCATGACGGAGGGATAATTGGCCTACTAATACCATGCTGGCCAGACGGATTGGTATAGGGTTGAATTTCAAGTTTTCCTTCTTTTTATTTCGTAAAGATAATATTGACGGATAGTCTTAGTCTATTTTTACGACACCCATGGGATGAGATGGGGTGGTGACATATTGTATTCTTACTCCGTCACCACACGGAGAAAAAAAATGCATTTATAAAGGAAATAAACATTTTCTTAAAACTTTTGTTTCAGGACGGTACTTACGTAAAAGTAGCCCGACATGGTAAACCAACTTATGGTGGTATGGTTATAGTAAGAGTGCTTGTAGTCAACGAGTCAGCCTTTAACTTAGCTAAAGCGTGTACTATAGCTACCAGATACTCGGCAGTAAGGAGACAGTGTCAACCTACGCCTGAGTAAGTTCATTTTGTTCGTTGCTTTCCTTATGATCTGATATTTATGTCTTATTTAAAGGTGGTAATACATTTTCTTTATGAATTTAGTTGTAATGATGAAATTTATCAGTAATGGTCACGTATGCTAAAACCGTACACGGAATTATACTTTCGAATTCATGACAGGAAAATTATTTAGAATGTATAAAGTTAAAAAAATTAAAATTTTTCTCCCAACTTTAATTTTTTCTAAAATTATTTTATAGATTTTGAAATTAATTGTTCGATGTAATAATTCATCGAACACAATATTATGCTGAGATAGCATATAGTATGAGCACATGCACCGCGCGGCGTCGTTACCGTAAGTCAGTGCATATTCGGAAGCGACCGCGTGCATTCGATTCATTATCATAATTATCAGCATTTAGTATTAGGTATCATAATTACAGCTTTATATCATTTAAATACAAATAAAAGTAATACAGTGTTAATAAAGTGTTTGATTGAATATCTCCTGAAGCAGCATCAGCAACGTTAGGTGTAGGAAATAGCCCCTACATTTTGGTCCTTCGAGCATTTGAAAGCCTTAGGCGGTACAAGGTCTTTACGCTCGGACTAACTTGTAGTTATTACGACGCGACGCGTAAAAAGGACTTGTATTACCTATATCAGTGACTTTGGAACAGTTCTTTAAGCAGTGACTTTTGTGACTAGAACTTTAGTAGCAGTGCAGTTAAAGTGTCGGTTTATATACTACAATCGAAGCTTATATTCAAGCACGTTCAGCATTATTCTACACATCATCAGCAGCGTATCATCTGGCGATCGAGATATTCGTCGAAAAGCGTAAAAGCAGATCAAGTAAGATCGTTCAATTTTACTCTTTATTATAATATACTTAGAGCAGCAATATGGAAACTTTGTACTTCAATCAAACTGAAATATCGGAAAGCATTAAAAAAGTTTTAGTTAACTTTAAAAAGGATAGCGTAGATCGTAAGACTATTGATTACTGTAAGCGTAAACTGGAATTATTGGAGTCTTTATGGAGAGATTATCAGGTGAATAATGAAAAGCTTTTGCCATGTGAAACCTCTAATCATGAATACTTCGTAAATTCTGAGTATGTAAAAACTCAAGAACTCTACTTAACAGCAAAGCGGCTAGTTAGTCAATTTTATGACGAATTAATCATGCGAGGTGGTAAGCATACAGGTTACACGCAAGAGGTGCAACTTGATACGGCTTCGACATCAGCAGGTACGTCGGCGCAAACGCTTCAAGGTGGAATGTCTCCGACATATAAATCTAAAGGTAATTTTAGCAAGCTTGACGACATGTTACACAAGCAGTCGGTCAATTTCAAGGCCTTCATATGAGCTGTCAATAATATTAATGTAGAATTAATATTTGACAAATGGGAGTTTGAAGATGCCCTTCAAACTTTGCAAAACCGCTGGACCTACATTGATAATCTACATTGGGAAATTCTGACTGAGTCTGGAGAAGACCCAGCTTATGAGACTCATTTTACAAAGCATGAACAAATATTTATTAGTATGAAAAAATCTATAAACTCCAAGATGTGGTCTACCACTCACAGAGACAAATCAACTCCTAAAATGGAGATACCTGTCTTTACCGGCAACTATCATCAATGGGTATCATTTAAAGATTTGTTTAATGAAGCCATTCACAAAAATACTTCATTATCTAACGCACAAAAAATGCAATTCTTAAAAGGAAAGGTTAAAGGGGAAGCAGAACGATTAATTCAACATCTCCCCATAAGCTCAGACAATTATATCGTCTGCTGGGAGATTCTTAATCACAGGTTTGATAACAAAAAACTTATATTTACATCTCAGATCAATATATTTTTAAACTTGCCTACTATACAGCATCAATCTTTTCAAGCTATCAAGAAATTACATGACAATACTATAGAGAGTCTACACGCTATTAAAGCCCTAGGTGTAGATACCAGCACGTGGGACCCGTTATTAGTACACATTTTATCGCAAAAATTAGACAGTGAAACTTATTCAGAGTACATTGAGTCGTTAAAGAACGCTCGCGAGCTCCCCATATTACAGGATTTTTTAAATTTTTTGGAAAATAAATTCACCAGCCTAGAATCTGTACGTCGTAGACAAGATACGACACCAAAATCGCAGTTAATGTTAAATAATACGTCACCATCATTTCCTAATTATAGAAAACCAAATACTTTTAAGTCATTTGATCACGGTAACAGCACTTGGAAACCAAGGTTACGAAAACTATGCACGTATCAGCTATCAAATGTCCGATGTGTTACATGGAACATAATTTAATTAATTGCGAAAAGTTCCTGGAAATGCCCAGTGAAGCTAAATTTACTATGGTAAACAACTTGCAATATTGTTTAAATTGCATTTTTAATCATAATGGAAATAAATGTTATTCCATGAAAAGGTGCCGCAAGTGTTCTGGAAATCATCATACTTTGTTACACGATTGTTTTGCGCAACAATTATTGACATCTGATACGAGAAATCAAATTTCAAATAATTATAATAAACAGCGTGACATGTGGCCGTCCAATAGCAAAAATGTGCATTCTTCTCAAGGAGATTGTAATGAAATACTTTTAGCTACAGCTTTACTAAGGGTCACATCAGTTGATAATTCGCAGTTCGTTTTGCGAGCCCTTATCGACCAGGGGTCACAAATATCCCTTATCACCGAGAAAGCAGCGCAGCAATTAGGGTTAAAAAGAGAACACTACAAAGGAGTGGTGTTTGGTATAGGAGAAAAGGACAGTGATTGCAAAGGGAAATTAAATATTACGTGTCAATCGATGTATAGCAGTTATAAATTTAATACCGACGTTTTAATAATGAAAAACTTAATTAAAAATTTGCCAAATAAATCTTTTACGAGGCCATGTTGGTCACATTTAGATCATATTAGCTTAGCGGATCCAGAGTTCTACAAGAGCCGACCAGTAGATATATTACTCGGTGCTGATGTTTACGCCTTAATTATGTTAGAAGGGGCTATACGGGGATCAAACGCCGCTTCACCGTTGGCCCAGCAAACCCAACTGGGTTGGATATTATGTGGCGGCATAAAAACATTTCAATGTAATGTCATTCTAAATAATGTAGAGGACATTCAACAGTTTTGGCAGATTGAGGATATTTATGAGCAAAATGAAATGTCAAGCGAAGATCAACAATGTATTACGTATTACCGTTCTACAACAAAACGTTTACAAAATGGTCACTATGAGGTCAGATTACCAATGAAACCGGAAGCGGAAGAAAAAATAGGAGTATCTAAGAATTTAGCTTTAGCACAGTTTAGTAACTTAGAGCGTAAGTTTATTAAACAAGAAAATTTAGCTAAGCAGTACAAGCATTTTATTAGCGAGTATATAGAATTAGGACATATGAAACTAGCTTTAAATGACTATAAGCAACTAGGATGCTTCTTACCACACCATTCAGTTTATAAAGAAGATTCTACTACTACGAAGCTGCGTGTAGTGTTTAACGCGTCAGCTAAGACCTCCACTGGATTTAGTCTTAACGACCTTATGTACAAAGGCCCCAATCTACAGAAAGATCTACAAGAACTTTTATTAAGATGGAGAATATATCGTTACGCCTACACTGCTGACGTAGAAAAATGCTATCGTCAAATTTTTATCTCAGAAGAAGATCAGAAGCTGCAAAAAATTGTATGGCGTGAGAATCGAACACAACAAATAAAATCATATCAGTTAACTACAGTCACATATGGCACTAAAGCTGCCCCATATTTAGCTATTATGACTCTTAATCAATTAGCTTCAGATGAGCAGAATAGCTACCCTAAAGCCGCAAACTCTTTAAGAGAAGACTTTTACATGGACGATTATTTAGCTGGATCTCATGAAATTGAAGATGCTAAATCCAGCATAGCAGAATTACTCTCGTGTCTCAAAAAGGGTGGTTTTTCGTTGAGGAAATGGTCTTCAAACGAAGAAAGCATTCTGATTGATATTCACAACTCCACGCAACATTGTCAAACTCCGTTTATTTTTAAAACGGAAAACACAGCTAAAACCTTGGGTTTACGATGGGATCCTATACAAGATGATTTTACGTTTCAATATACACTCACGGAAAACATAACGACGTTAACAAAAAGAAAGTTACTCTCCGAGATATCAAAACTGTTTGATCCCCTAGGATGGCTTGCCCCACTCACAACAAAATTTAAGTTACTTTTCCAAAAAGTATGGTGTAATTCTAAAATTGGATGGAGTGATGAAGTTGGCTCAGAAATAAAAAACGAATGGATTAAATTAACTGCGGAGATGAGCTTAATCAGCCAGATACAAATTCCACGCTGGTTATATAGCGAGCAAAAGGACGTCCTTGAATTACACGGATTCTGTGATGCGTCTTTGAAAGCATACGCATGTGTAGTTTATAGCAGAGTAGTCTCAAAAAACTCAGCATTGGTGGTACTAGTTGCAGCAAAAACAAGATTGGTACCGAGTAGTAAAACAGTGTCCTTACCGAGATTAGAACTGTGTGCAGCGGAATTATTATGTAAACTTTTATCAAAAATCATCACTAGTATAGATGGCAAAATAGATCACCATATCAGCGCATGGAGTGACTCGAAAGTCACGCTTAGCTGGATACAAGGCAGCCCTGATAGGTGGAAGCCTTTTGTATCAAACAGGGTCAAGAAAATTACTAGCATAATATCAGCTGATTCTTGGCATTATGTATCAACAAAAGAGAATCCAGCCGATTCAGCAAGCAGAGGGCTTAGCATGGCTCAATTAAGACATAATACTTTATGGTGGACAGGACCAGCCTGGTTATCAGACCCTACCTTTAATTATAAGAAAGAATTAAAAATATATAGAAAATATAAGAAGAAATAAGAAAAAATATAGTGAACGTGCAACAAAGTTATTCAAATAATAATATCATCGACGATTTGCTTAATCGGCACAGCTCAATCAAGAAAATTATTCATATTATAGCTTGGATATTACGTGCGCTTACACCAAAACAAAAGCAAAGGCCGTCGTATATCACATTACAAGAGCTACGCAAAGCGAAAGTAGTTATAATTAAACATATACAGTATATGGAGTTTGAATCCGATATAGAAAATTTATTAAAAAATAAGACATTAAGTTCAAATAGCAAAATTTCAAATCTTAATCCCTTTTTAGATCAAAATGGGTTACTACGAGTGGGAGGACGGCTCAAAAATGCAAACATTTGCGTGGATATGAAATATCCTATTATAATAGCTTACAGTGGACGACTAACTGAACTTCTTATTCAGCAAGCGCATGAACTAACATTCCATGGCGGGCCTCGCTTAACCTTATCATTATTACGACAAAATTATTGGATAATTAAAGGAAACCGAGCCACTAAAAAACAAGTACGTAGCTGCGTAATTTGCAGGAAGCACGAACCACGAAAACAAAATCAATTAATGGGAGATTTACCTGATTTTCGTTCAAATCCATCCCCACCATTTTTTCATACGGGAGTGGATTTTACTGGCTTTATTCGTGTGAAAACTAACAAAGGCCGAGGCGTTAAGACATCCAAGGGCTACATAGCGTTATTCATCTGTATGGTAACAAAGGCAGTCCACATAGAGCTAGTCTCCGATCTTAGCAGTATTTCTTTTATAGCAGCTCTTCGTCGCATGTCGGCACGAAGAGGGACGCCGAAGCACATCTACTCCGACAATGGAACAAACTTCATAGGAGCAAACAAAATCTTACAAGAAGAGCAACTAGAACTAGAGCGTATTTTTAATGACACTTTATATGCAGAAATAACTGAGATGAGCATAGAATGGCATTGGAATTGTCCCTCCTGGCCAAGTGCAGGAGGAATATGGGAAAGATCAATTCGAAGTCTTAAGCAGCATTTAAAACGTGTGATAGGCGAACAAGCGTTGACTTTTGAGGAATATAGCACATTACTTTCCCAAATAGAAGCTAGTTTGAATACAAGACCATTATGTGCAATATCCGAAGACATCGACGACATTGATTTTATTACTCCATCTCATTTTTTAACTGGTCGTGCAGGTCTGTCCGTGATAGAAACGGCACAGGATGCTAGAACGAGATGGTATACTGTAAATAAAATATTTCAAGATTTATGGAAACGATGGAAGACGGAATATCTTAGCCAGCTAAACGTCCGTAGTAAGTGGCTTAAAAAGCACAAAAATCTTGAAGTTGGTGACCTAGTTACGATTCACGACGATGGTCCGTCCGGTACTTGGCCGGTAGGTCGAGTAGTAGAAGTACATCCTGGAAAAGATGGAATAGTAAGGGTAGTAACTTTAAAAACAAAAAACGGTCACATTAAACGACCCGTTTTAAAGCTATCTGTACTACCCATATCAACTAAAGAAAGTATCGAAAAGGAAGACCAGCAGACCTCTAAAACAGAAAGAAAAACAAAACGAAGTTATTATAATAACTCCACTATATATAATCTCGTGCTATCGATCTTATTTCTATTTAATATATTATCTTATACGGAAGCTTCATATAAATTTACTACATTAGACAATAATCAATCCTTATACTTCGATCCTTTCGGAAAGGTACAAGTAATACGAGACAAATGGACAATCGTCTCATATTATGACTTGTCTCCCTATTGGCAAGGCGATAACGCTATTACGAAATTTTCTAAATATTTAGAACAAACTTGTGAACAAATTCGTAATCAAAGCCATTGTGACATCATTATTCTACAAGTGAAACATGAGTACAATGAACTTCAATATTATAATCAGCTGTTGTTAAGTCAACATTTTGGAAAATCGAGAGTTCGACGGGGACTTATAAATGCAGTAGGCTCAATAGCAAACTCTTTATTCGGCGTACTGGATCAAGATTTCTCAGAAAAATACGAGCGTGACATTGACCTTGTGCGTAGTAATATAAACCATCTCAAACGTCTGTACAGAAATCAAACTTCAGTCATAGAAGTTGAGTACAATATTCTAAAAAGAACAGAGGAGACAATCGAAAAGCAACATAAAATTATTAACAAACATCTACTTTACTTAGACAGTGTAACAAACACCCTACAAAAGGAAGTTGATACGTTATCTATTCAACAAGATTTTACTATTGCGTCATTAGCGACAATCAACATGATTCGAAACCTAAAACAAATTCAAAATACATTTCTAGATACAATGACAGAAATTTACCATGGCCAGATCAACTTACATCTTTTAACACCTAATCAACTTCGTGCAGAGCTGCAAATCGTATCCAGTCAACTTTCACATGAGCTAGCATTACCCGTGGATAATGTACAAGTCAACCTGCATCAGATATATAAACTATTAAAGGTTAAAGCTAGAATAACTCAACAATATTTTATATTTGAAATCAGCTTACCATTAATTAGCAGAGATACGTTCCAGCTATATAAATTAATACCAATTCCGGTACAAATTAATCACAGCATGATAGTCGTAAAACCCATATCGGAATACGTCGCCATCAATCTAAGAAGAGATGCCTACCTGTTAGCTACTATTAGTGATCTACAAGGGTGTGAATATCAAGAAGAAACTTACTTATGTCATTTACAAGGCCCAGTACAGAGCTTAAGAATAAATGAAAAATTTTGTGAAAAATCAGATTCATCCTCTTGCAAAATCGTTAAATCTAACTGTAAAAATAAATGGATACCATTACATGACTATTCTACCTACCTGTACTTCTGTTGTAATTCCTACTCTTTGAAAATTATATGCGACAATGAACTGCGAACGCGCCAAGTCAGCAAGGCCGGGCTTATTCACCTTACAAAGCAATGCATTGTTAAAGGCAGTGACATAACACTACATTCTTATCAGCATCTAGAGAATACGCTCGATCTAAAGTTAAATATACTTAACACAAAACTTTCACCTATTAATCACGTAATCAATAACTTTACGCTACCTATCCAATATTCAGAGTCGATTGAAAATGAGAAAATACATGTCAACAAAACATTAAAACATCTCGGTGACGCCATAAAGTCGTTGAAAGAGTCAGCTGACCAGACAGACAACGTTACGTCACATGATATACATCATTATACTGTTTCGTACGTGCTAATAATAGCAGCAATCTCAGCGATCCTGTGGTTCCTGTGGAGGAGGCGAAGGCACAGCCGTGCTGAGCCCCCTGTCGTCCGTACTGCAAGCGTACCTAGTGTTAGTGTATGTGTAAATCGAGCTGAGCCAAGCTCTAGTGCAAGTGATGTAATCCGATCTGATCGCGGACCAAGTGACAGCGGTGAACATAGTTTTATAAGAAAGTGGTCTAGTTTACGTATAAAAAAGCGAGATACGTCTACATCTCCTATCGCGAAACGAAAATCTGTGTTTACCATTGCTGACTCAACCGTTTGAGATCAGAATTGTGAGCTAGTATTAAGTTAATTTAGTTATATTGTTTTATCACCTTATAAACCATTGATCATCTATCATTGTCCTAACCGTCATTAGAATAGCTCACACTCATGTAACTTAGCCTTTGTTAAATCATTTAAGCTCAATCTCTCGTCTCGGGAGCATGTTCGATGTAATAATTCATCGAACACAATATTATGCTGAGATAGCATATAGTATGAGCACATGCACCGCGCGGCGTCGTTACCGTAAGTCAGTGCATATTCGGAAGCGACCGCGTGCATTCGATTCATTATCATAATTATCAGCATTTAGTATTAGGTATCATAATTACAGCTTTATATCATTTAAATACAAATAAAAGTAATACAGTGTTAATAAAGTGTTTGATTGAATATCTCCTGAAGCAGCATCAGCAACGTTAGGTGTAGGAAATAGCCCCTACATTAATATTTATTATGGTCTTTGTTTTCCAAATTATTCTCTATCACTGAGGGACGTCCCTGACTGGAAACATTATTAGACCTTTTTTCGCGTGCAAAATAAAGAATGTAATGCAATCCCCGTTTTCTCTTTCCAGCGAGCCAGAACCTCAAATCCTAGACTACGTAACTCAACAACACAAACTGTTCATATGCATAGCGACTGCACACGCGCTGCAGTTGACAAGTAACTGGTTGTGGAAGACTTTCACCTCTGTTCAAGCTGACATAAGAGAAGGAAAAACTGACACTATGCCTGAGGTAACGCATTATTCAAATCAAATCATTTATTTGCCTGAAACAAGATTTTTTTACAGGTGATCTACTATATAAAAATAAGTCGGGTTTCCCTTCCTGAGGCTATAAGTCCAGAACGCACGAACCGATTTCCACGGTTTTGCATTCGTTGGAAAGGTCGCGGGTTGCGTGAGGTTTATAGTAAAGAAAATTCAGGAAAAAATTAAACAGAAAAGCGGGAAAATAAGGCCCGTGCGAAGCCGGGACAGGCCGCTTGTGGCTTTAAAATATTATGTAGGTACACAATATTCCACATGTATATGTACTTTAATTTTTCATGTGGTTTGGCATTTGAAAGGAACCCAATAATTTCTTTCTTTGCTCTGCCATGTTTCCTCATTTATCTAGCCAAGTTGGCAGGATTCTAACAATGCCACTTTGGCCTTACGCTCAGCTTGGCAGTTTACTAATGTTCCCAACAGCCCTAGTTCTTTAAGTAGGTTGTACAGGGATTAAGCAGGAGTAATTACTACAATACTTCTTACGCCTACTTCTACCGAATTTAAGAGAAGTATCCGTATATCCGTGTGGTGACGGAGTAAGAATACAGTGTGTCACCACACCATTTCATCCCATTAATGTCGTAAAAACTGACTAATCCGTGAATATTATCTTTACGTAATAAAAAGAAGAAAAACTTGAAATTAAACCCTATACCAATCCATTTGGCTAGCGTGGTATTAGTAGGCCAAGTATCCCTCCGTTACGGGAGGAGGAACATTAATGGGCTGTTATGAAGGATGATTTCTTGAAATCCTGTTGTTTTTTTTCTAGCTCCATGCTCTATCAAGTTGTTTGAAAGCAGTAAGTACTTCAGACTCAGCGCTTCTGATAGAGAACTGTCGTCATGCGTGCGGAGGTCACGGTTACATGTTGTGTTCCGGAATCCCGCATCTGTACTCTTATGTTACGGCTAGCAGAACTTATGAAGGCGATTATACGATTTTGTTGCTACAAACTGCTAGGTGAGATTTTTTAGACATGCCATCTTTTTACTTAACAGCAAACTAGCACATTTAAAGAAAGTTAATCTTAAAGCGAAAATTAAATCCAATACGTCTGGATAGCGTGGCAAAGGCTAAGTTTTTCTCCACTACCAAAGGATCATCGTTCTAATATGACGTTTAAGAGCTTAGTATAGTAATGATGAGGCAATCCGTGTGGTGACGGAGTAAGAATACAATATGTCACCACCCCATCTCATCCCATGGGTGTCGTAGAAACCGACTAAGGGACTATCTGTAAATATTACCTTTACAGAGAAAGAAGGAAAACTTGAAATGAAACCCTATATCAATCCGTCTGGCCAGCGGGGTATTAGTAGGCCAGTATCCTTTCATCACGGGAGGAGGTCCGTCCCTGCAGTGGGGCATTAATGGGCTGTTATGATGATAATAAATTAGAAGAAAAATAACTATACTTTTATACTAAATAACTGTCTGCAGGTTTTTGATAAAGTCATGGGAACATGCAGAAGCAGGACAACCAGTAACACCGACTGTGTCATATCTGACTGAAGCCTTTACTGGCAAAACGAGATCGTGGGACAGTTCCACTGAAGGTATTATTAAATCCTTCCAAGAACTAGCAGCTGGGTAAGAGCATCAATTGTTATTTCTGTTTATGGGTCGTAGCACATATAAAGTAACGTGCACGGATCGGGACCGCCTCGCCTTTTTCCTCGGTGTCAAATGTCAAAAATCCGATTACGTTACGATTCCGATTAGTGTGCATTGCAGTTAGGAGTTTCATACAAATAATATTGGACGGCTCGAGTTGATACGGTGCCGATCCGTTATATATGCTACGACCCTTAATCGGTTTCAAAAATATAGAAGGAGGTAACTATTTAATTTCTAAGTATTTCATCTTAATTTTTACTTTAACACTAGATCGGGTAAAAAGCTACTTGTTTTTAGAACTTAAATTACCCTTTAATGATTTAGGTTCTTTCAGTAAAAATTATTAAAATGTAGTTAAATTGAAATCGATACAGAGAAGATCCTTTTAAGATGTTAAATCAGAGACATGTTCTAGGAAGCTTGTAGCAACAACCCCCTAAACCAGTAAAAGTATAAATTTTATTTAAAAATTAGAGCCTTTTCCTGTATCCATATTTTGTTTTAGAAAAATTACTTTGTCTATTTTAGGAATATAGCTTCATGTGTAAAAGCAATAAGAACTCGCATGAAGACTGGACTATCACTCGAAGATGCTTGGGAGTTGACAACGTTACAACTTGTAGCCGCTGCCGAGGTATTGTTATAAATGACTGTCATCAGCGCCGTAGTCAAAAGAAAATCTAAGAAGTCTCTGTTAATAAACTTGCCAAACTTAAAACACAATGTAAATTATAATTACTTACAATTTGTAAAACTGCACCGCAGTTTGTTGGTAGAAGTTCATTCCATAATATTGTTAATATTGTATTTACCTATATGAAATATTCTTTTGTTTTTATTTGAATTCGCCAGAAAAAAGTATTTTTTTATTCTTAATTCTCAGACCTAAAGTCCATATATTACGTTTTTAGGCTCATTGTCGGGCAGTTATAGCAGACACGTACACGAAAGAAATAGCACGATTGACAGTATCATCCAGCATCAACGTCAAAACAGTGATGAACCAGCTAGTTGCCTTGTTCGTGCATTATTGGGCGTTAGAGAGAACTGGGGATCTTCTGAGGGTAAGGAATCCATTAATATTTATTCATCATTATGGCAAGGAATGTCATGGGTTATCTATTGCTGGTCTTATAGGTATTCTCTTTCAAAATAATCTGCTTTGTTAGTTCATCAGTCATCATCAACTGTCTCGCTTATGTAGACCGTGTAATGGAATGAGACGCAATAAAGCTAATCGTTTTCGTTGTTATTTTCTTACTTATTTTCAATAAACATTATTTTCATTTATAGTTTTTATCATGCTCTTGCCGCAGAAACTTTATTAGTAAAATTAGTAAAAAAAATAGTAATTAGTAATAAAATGTATTTTATTTTATAGTTTACATCGATTTCAAAAGAAGATATTGACAACCTCCAGTTGAGATATGAGGAACTCATGGCTTTGATCAGACCTAACGCTGTTGGTCTTGTTGACGCGTTCGATATTCGAGATGAAGTGAGTAACCTTTAAACTTACTTTTTCGGGGCAAATTTATTTAAGACATAACTTTTTGTAGGGACTTTACAAGCATACATTTAATAGACACAAGTGGGGGAATCCGTGAGCTCCACAACCTTACTCCGGCCGCAAAAGATTGGCTCCTCCAGCTGGATATAGATGTATAGGGTTCAAAGCAGAAGCCATGATGATGATGATAGACACAAGTGCAACCAGACACAAAACCTATAGATCATATTTGGTATTTAATAATTACTCGGCCAGATGCCAGTTATAGTTCAGAAGACCAATAAGCAAGTGATTCTTTACCAAAATTGATCGCATTACAGTCGCTAATTGTATAAATGGTTTGCAGTAATAATTCGTATTACATTTTGTAGATACTACATTCGGCATTGGGTTGTTACGATGGCCAAGTTTACGAGAGACTATTCGCTGAAGCAATGAAAAGTCCTGCAAACAATGAACCTATTAATAAAATATTTTATAAATATTTAAAGAATATGATGAAAGGCAAATTGTGAATCGTCATAAAATGATTTTGTCCAAAAATTTTGTAATTTCCGAGGTAACTCAAACTTTGTAGAAATGACCTCTTACTCTATTTCGAGCATACAAAAATATCACCTACAATATACTCCGTATTTCTATGTAGTGATAAAATAAGTATATAAGTATACTAACATTTATATTAAATAGTATTTTATCAATTAAATTACAAATAAATAATTTATTAATTAAAGTTTATACTTAATTTTGTTACAAATTTTATTTTTGAAAGGTCTTCTTAGTTTCTCAATAAAATTACTTAGTACTAAAATTTGTCCTACTTAAACCAAATGGACGGTATAATAAAAATCAACCCTCGGCCCTGGCAACACACAAAGTCTAGACACTAAGGACCACAGATATCTTTACATTTCTGTGCTACGGACCGACGAGAGGATCATGGAACAAGAGGAGGAATAGAACAGGTGGGAAACCGCAGCACAACCAGACGGCTGATATGATGATGATCATTAAGTTACATGGTATGATTTGATGGTATATGGACCTTAGATCCATAACTCTTCAGGCGTGTAACTCAGCGTTTTTTGCTCTGACTTATATTAATTTAAAGACGGAAATTTAATATGACGTAAAAGACATAATTGGCACATCCTAACGAATTAATTACGTGGATATAGATTTACTTAATAAATTATTTAAATTGAAAATGTTGGGTCACCGAATATTTAATCAGATTGTTTCGAACTGTACCTCGTTGTGAACGTGTTTGAACCCACTGTGGTCAAAATGAGTCAAAATAAAGAAACCATGGAGGTAAATAAGGATTTGCAGATGGAAAGAGATAAATGCAATTTTAATATACAAGAAGTAACCCATATTATTGACGGTGGGGAACAGAAAACTATACAAAGGAAGAAAATTGGTAAGTCTGGACAAAAGTTATTATTGAATTAAGTATTGGGACTGATTGAGATGCAAAGTAAGTTATAATAGTCTGGGGTTTCCGAGAATATTTTTGCAAAGTGATTACTGTCAATTAATTTTTTCATGAGTAGCTATAGTAATAACAAAAGTGTTCTAGGGAATCCGGACTATAATATCTCCCACTCATTTTTTTCTTGTTTTTTGCACTAATTATTATAATAACTCTTTATCGCGGAGAGTTGACATTGGTAAAATAATCTTGCCTTATATGATTACTTTTCCTACTTTCTATATTAACATATTACTTAATTTACCTAGCTACTTTTTATATCGATAAATTATGATGTTTCCGTGGGAGAGAGAGTAATGAATTTAATAGTGCCGAGGACGGACGCCTGGGAAGCTTATGTATAGAAGACAGTTCCGTGGCTATTCCTTCTTACTAACGAAATACAATATCGACATTTCTTATTTTAATGGTTACAGAAAGTATAGCACTGGATGGAGGAGCAGCAAACGATGCTTTTCCAGAGGAGTACATGGGTCCCCAAGAGAAATATGAAAATGCTGTTAGAAAGTCATGTATTTATGCTGATATTGTTAAGAATAATATAGCACACCTTGACGGTCTTGAGACTTTTGGGTAAGTACAAAAAAAATACCTATTATTTTACTTTATTAACAAAAAAAAGAAGGAAGTATCTCAATTCTGTTTATATTCAAATGTTTGTAAATGATGAAATGATAGTTCTCCATGAGTTCTGCCGAAGCTTCGACTTATCACAGGTTTTCCGTATTGTATTTACTCATATTTCTGGAAAAAGTGTTTCGCAAGGTTGTATTCTGGGTGCCCAATAAAAAGATCACAGGTTTACAGTTGTATAGTAGTTGATCATTTACAACACATCGAAAAATAAAAAGTTGTACATAGTAACAAACAAAAAACCAACATTACGTGTCTCGTAAAATTAATTTAGACTTCAACTGACCTTAGCCCTTCAAACACTGTTTTGTTGGTAAGACATATTTAAATCAGAAACATTATTCGTTAACTATGACTGCTAAGTCTTAACTGTTTTACATTGTAATGTAAATTACTCATTGTTATCAAACTGTATCAAAGTCATTACACTTTTAATTTATAGTAAATAAGATTACAAACTTCATACATGTACGAATTTCAGCTTTGAAATTTTCGAATGATGGTAACGAATTTAGTATACTTAATGTAATTGGTATCGTAAAAGCCGATTTAGGGGAAAATTGACAATATGATCTCAAGATAAACCTAAGAAGGATAACTCAGCCAGCTTGGTAATAGTAGACCATGACTTCGTCCGACCCTACAGTTGGATATTGTAGTTCCTAAATAAATATTTATTTTCCATTATTATTAAATTCACCACATTAATAAATATTTTCAGTGTAAACTCACCGGTAATTAGACGCACTTCAGATGCTTTCTTCAAAGAAATGTCTCCATTTCTCCTTCATATGGGTATGTTTGTACCTACCATTATGGGTCAATGTACTTCCGAACAACAAGCATATTGGTTGCCGAGAGCTTTGGATATGAAAATCATAGGAACTTATGCACAGGTTTGTACAAAACTCTGCCTATATTTGAGTTTAAGCACCTGAGATCCCTTGAACATTGCCAAGTGGCTCTGGTTTTTTGACGATTGCCTCAGATTAACTCAGTTACACGTGTTGTAGTTCCATGCGAATTTCAAATCGCTTTTTAGGTGTGTTGCTAACCATACATTCTTTCAATTACTCCATTTTTATTTCTGATTCATTTCTTACTGAGTCTAAGACAGTTTATTTCTTCTCCGGTACTCATCGATTGTCATCTTAAAAGTAAGGATCGAGAAAGTTGGTGTGATTTGTCACAATATAATATTTTATATTCAATAGTACTGTCGTTTCTTTTCAGACGGAGCTCGGTCACGGGACGTTTATTCGAGGTTTGGAGACAACAGCCACGTACGATCCAGATACAGAAGAGTTTGTACTACATAGTCCCACCTTAACATCTTACAAATGGTGGGCTGGAGGACGTAAGTTTTATTGGTAATTTTAATAGTAAAAGAAAGGGGTATCGAATTTTTTTATAGTGTTGAGATTCTGCGTTTTTCGTCCCCATACGGAGAATAAATGGGTTATGAATTTATTCGTTATTGAATGGGTTATGAATTTATTCGAAATAGATTTCGTGGAATTATCTGTATTTTTATAGATCTGAGTTTGATTTTTAAATTCAAAATGAGAGCATAAAAGTTGTAGGTATTCTAAAAAAATATTCGATTACTGGCAGCACTAATGACGTCACTATTCTTCACATTATTTAACTGTTAGCTGAAGTGTGACAATTACTTATACTCGTCCCTACTAAGTACATATTATAGTTATTTATGGTGTAATAAAATCACAAAATATTAAGGTACATTGAATGTTTTAAATAATTCATGAATTAACAAAAAAAACACGTTTAATTATGACTGGTACTGTTCTGGCCTATGTATTGCGAAAGTAATTAAAAGGTTATTTATCTTTTATTTTTTTAGTAATCATGAAAAACGAAGTCTTATATTACTTATTGATATCTCAACTCCAAAATAACATAGACCATTGTCGAGTTACTCTAACACTTTATCTATGTATAATGCAATGTATTATAATCAAATATCGGGTTTTATAATTTTATTGCCTCTACAAAAAATCAATCTCAGTCTCATTACCTCCAGTCAATTCGGCTTCTTTATCAGGACACACAGTGCCATGCTCGGTGCAGACAAGATGTCCGATTAACAGACGCATTTTATATACAGGAAAATTTACTTTTTCTTTGCAGTTGGTCAAACAGTAAACTACTGCATAGTTGTTGCACAGCTGTATACCCAAGGAAAATGCCATGGCACTCATCCTTTTATTGTGCAAATCCGTGACGAGGAGACTCATATGCCAAAACAAGGCATTAAAGTTGGTGAGATTGGTCCTAAAATGGGTTTCAATACTGCTGACAATGGTTTCCTGGGCTTCAATCATTACAGGATTCCCAGAGAGAATATGATGATGAAGCATGCTGAAGTTTTGAAGGTGAGGTTTTCTTATCATCTTTGAGGTACTGGAGGAGGAGGAACTGGTATTACCACGTTGGTCAAGTGGTTGCAGTACGAGTCTGATCAGCAGTGTAACTTTGATTTTGTCGCGTGCAGGAATGGCTTTCCTCCAGTGATGATGTAAAAGTTAGTATTTAAGTATTAAAAGGCTCCCCTTGGCTAATACAATGTTGGAAGATATCGGAACTACTGCTAAGATATTGTCTTTGCATGAGAAGTCTTATGAGAGATTGTCCGTGTGGTGACGGAGTAAGAATACAATATGTCACCACCCCATCTCATCCCATGGGTGTCGTAGAAACCGACTAAGGGACTATCCGTTAATATTATCGTTACGAAATAAAAAGAAGGAAAACTTGAAATTAAACCCTACTACCAATCCGTCTGGCCAGCGTGGTGTTAGTAGGCCAAGGATCCCTCCGTTCCGGGAGGAGGCCCGTCCCTGCAGTGGAAAATTAATGGGCTGTTATGATTTTATGATGAGAAGTCAAACTTGATTTTAACTACATTGTTGAGCTTGCCAATAATTTCAATTAGATAATGCAAATTCTGTACTTTAAATATTGTAATTTATAGAAGTTTAATGTTACAGGATGGCACGTATGTTAAAGTGGCCAGACATGGTAAACTTACATACGGAACCATGGTTCTCGTCCGTGTGCTGTTAGTTAACGAAGTTGCCTACAATTTGGCGAAGGCCTGCACCATAGCTACCAGGTATTCTGCAGTAAGAAGACAGTCACAACCTAAACCTGAGTACGTTCCTTTTTTTTCAAAGATTTCTTGAAGTCTTAGACAACTATTTCATGTTCATGTATATGACTTCCGTCGATGGTGAACTGAACCCAAGGCCTCTGCGTAGCAGTCATGATCTTTAACCTACAAGCTTGTTTATAACTTATCAATGTAACAGTCAAATTTGAAAACGAAACGATTTTTTCTGCTGTCGATTGTAATTTAACGGTCCTATCATACTGGAAATTTATCTTATTACCTGACTGACCGCAGAACAGATTAGAGTAAAAACTTCTTTAATGTAAAAAAAATGCTATTCGTTATACTAATTGCAATACTTTTTCCAGTGAGCCTGAACCTCAAATCCTAGACTACTTAACTCAACAACACAAGCTGTTTATATGTATAGCAACCGCACACGCGCTGCAGTTGACGAGCAACTGGTTGTGGAATACATTCAGCTCTGTTATTGCTGATATCAAGAATGGAAAGACTGATGCACTGCCTGAGGTAGTATTGCATTCTTTATTAACAGGAGAGTGGTGTTGTTGCGTTAAAAAAAGCAGAATGAAATGCTGTTTCTCACAGCGTTTTTTCGTTTAACACGACCAAAGTGGATTTCATTTGGTGGATTTTTTTCATCTTTCGATATCGGTTCGAATAGGCTGTACTCCATTATTCTTACAACCTCTTTGACATTTTAGAAATCAGCCATTGCGGTATAAGTCGGCCCAGTTTATACCGCAAAATATCTTACCAACAGTTTTTTTCCCTGGCTCGTCATATCTCCCTTACAAACTTTTACTAAGCCCAGATCAAAGAAAAGTACTTACATACATATGATATTCTATTTCAGCTCCATGCTCTATCAAGTTGTTTGAAAGCAGTAAGTACATCGGATTCTGCGCTTCTGATAGAGAACTGTCGTCATGCATGCGGAGGTCACGGTTACATGTTGTGTTCTGGACTTCCGTACTTATACTCTTTCGTGACAGCGACCAGAACTTACGAGGGAGACTATACCGTGTTATTATTGCAGACTGCTAGGTAATATAATTTTTGACCACTATACAGGGTGGCTCATTCAAAGGGGTCAGTATGGGAAAGTCTTAAACTATAAGTCATACGAAGATTTGTTCTTAGGAACCATGACACCGATTTTGATAAAAAGAAAAACTGCATTCATACATTTGAGAAAGATACTGTACCCAGCTCGGGAATCGAACCCGGTTGTTTTGCAAAAATAAACTTATAATTTTTCTATTTAAATATCGATTCTGTAGGTCTTAAGCAGAAAATATCTCTATGAAACATTATGTCTAAAATGAATAAAATGCATTGTTTTCACATACTTCAATTTATCATAGTAAGTAGGTGTTCGAAGTGGCTAATCTTTGAACTGTTACAATCTTCAACAGTTTAGGTATTAAAAATTATCTCTACGGTTGTTTGTACCCCTCTACTTGTTACATACACCGTGTTACATATCATGTGGCCATTGTCATTGCATTAAACCTTTAAGGAAGTTTTGTTATCTACAGTAATATTATTATCTAGATACAACTGTTTACTTCTTTTAATCAAACACTAACAATCAATTGAAAAGCCATGTAAGTAATGTAGATATTGTAGATACAGAGACGTGTTTAGTTAAGCCTTATTTGAAAATAGAACGTTTCAGTGTGACTGTTCGAATACCAATAAAAAAAGAAAAAAAAAGATCGTTACCTAAACGTGTTGAATATTGTATTGGAAAAAAACGATGGCCACTTCGAACACCTACTTAATAAGGTAAATTGAAGTATGTGAAGGGTAGATCTCCAGAGGCATTTTTTATCGTGTCGGACTGGAGAAACCCATTTTGAAATCGATAAATGTTTTCATTACATTTTTTTATGTATACTTTGGTGTCTAATCTATGTGGTGCAGTGCTGAAATTATGAATTAGTTTATTAGAAATATTTAAAAAAAATCATAAACCCTAAAATCCTGATTGCTCTGGGTTGACCTAACTCCCGATTGAATGAGAAAACATTGTGTAACTTTTTATTGAGAAGGTTCATATGTCCGATGTTATTTTATATTACATAACAAATAGTTAATCTTCATTGTAATATTTTTTTTAAAATTATATTAACAATATTTTTGGCACAATTTAAATTTATCGTCATGACCTGGCATTTTATCTCATCGCTCTGCGCTGGAGTAAAACATCGCGCTCATCCCTCGTTTTACGAAATAGAAACTCTATTCCCCTCCCCCGGAGTAGTGGCTGTAGTGGTCTAACCGCCGAGGAAGATACATTTGTGCCACGGTCCCCCACTACAACATTACGAGGGTAAGTTTATGATTTATCTGGGTTTGGTTCTCGAATTTGATGATTGATATGGCATGTTTTATAAATTAAATAGTAAGGTTGTAAATGTGCTTATTAAGTAAATTAAGTGATAGTAATGATGTTCTTTATGAGGCGTAAACACAACTTTCTACTGTTTTTATTTTGGGCTATATTAATGCTTTTATGACTTTTTTTGATCGCTATGGCTATGATTGCTCTGTCCAAAAGACCAGAGCGATGATATTTTGCAATAATTGTACGTTATAAAACTGCTTTAAGTAATAATACCAGATTGTTACAACGACAAATGTCACGACTCAGCTGTCAAAAATTCTGTAACGTCACGACTCATCTGTCAAAAATTCTATAACGTCACGACTCCCCTGCAAAATATTTTCCCGCCAATATTCTATGACGTCACGACTCATCTGTCAAAATTCTATGACGTCACGTGTCACGTGACCAAAATTCTATGGCGTCACTAGTCACGTGACTCAGCTGTCAAAATTATTATGACTATGACGAAGTTATCAAAATATAATATGATAGAAGTCAAAATTTCAAGTTTTCGGAAGTTTTCCTTTACATGCACTATAAGACCTTGCTTCATGCCAAATTTCAAGTTTGTATGTAGACTGGAAGTACCCTGTAGCTTTTTGCCCTTTGCTCATCGAAAATTTGCGACATAAACGGCTATATGTCTTGATTTCGTTAGATTAGAAGTTTGTTTTTTTAACAGCACTAAAAGGCAACAGACCTTAGTCTTTGGTAAAAATTTCAGCTTGATACCTCTACGCGTTCCTGAGATAAACAGTCTTGATAGAGAAACGGACAACAAAGGGTTCCGTTTTTCCAAAATCGGTATCAAGGGTCAAGTGCGAGTCTCACTCGCGCACCGAGGGTTTTGTACAAACCTATTTATGTTCTCGCCAAATTGTGATGACGTCAGGACTCAGCTGTCTAAATATTATTTTTCCCGCCAAAATTCTATGACGTCACGACTCATCTGTCAAAAATTCTGTGATTTCACGACACATCAGATGTGAATGTGAGAGTTTTTGACAGATTCTGTCAAAAATTCAATGATGTCACGACTCATCTGTCAATGATTCTGTAATGTCACGACACATCTGTCAAAAATTCAATGACGTCACGACTCAGCTGTCAAAAAATATTTTCCTGCCAAAATTATGTGACGTCACGACTTACTTATCTGTCAAAAATTCTATGACGTCACGTCTCATCACTAATAATATTTGTTAAAAATTTTAGCTTATCTCAGGAACGCGTGGCGGTCCACGCGTTCCTGAGATAAATGGTCTTGACAGACAGACAGACAGACAGACGGACAACGAAGTGATCCTATAAGGGTTCCGTTGTTTCAAAATCGGTACGCTGCCCTAAAAATGAACAAGTTTCCAACTGATGAGCTCTCAAAAAGCTCCAGATATATCCCCTAAACATAAAATCATAAAATCTTGTAACATGCAAGACTAAAAATGCCTAAATAAATAATTTATTACCAATTTTATTATTTTTGTTTCACCATTTATGATCGCTCTAGCGCCTATCATGATTGCTCTGGACGCGAAAATGTTTGAACTTAAATATTTCCATAACTGTTTGTCAAAAATGAAGGCCAATAGTAAAAATGTAGTATTTTAATATCGTTATTTTCAATGAGATACTTAATTACCAAAAAATATCAAGATCTGAAAAGCACCAGAGCGATCACACGAATACGCCCGATTTGGAGATTGACCCTGAAAACAATGCATTTTATTCATTTTAGACATAATGTTTCATAGAGATATTTACTGCTTAAGACCTACAGAATCGATATTTCAATAGAAAAAGTACAAGTTTATTTTTGCAAAACAACCGGGTTCGATTCCCGAGCTGGGTACAGTATCTTTCTCAAATGTATGAATGCAGTTTTTCTTTTTATCAAAATCGGTGTCATGGTTCCTAAGAACAAATCTTCGTATGACTTATAGTTTAAGACTTTCCCATACTGACCCCTTTGAATGAGCCACCCTGTATAGATATATAAGAATCTTACACTTTCTCTAATACCTATGCATAAATCTCATAGAATAAATTTGTTACTACCTAAGCTTGATACCCTTGCTCGCCTTGTAGCAGTAAAAGAATGTATGTGTATGGTTTATAGGTTTTTGATAAAGTCTTGGGAACAAGCAGAAGCAGGACATCCAGTAACTCCGACTGTGTCATATCTGAGTAAAGCTATGACTGGTAAGAAGAGACCTTGGGATAATTCCACTGAAGGCATCATCAAATCATTCCAAGAATTGGCAGCTGGGTAAGGAGATAATTTCAGTTCTTGACTTTTGATTAACGTTTTGAGCTATTCGCGAACATACATGAGGAAAAAATCTTGGATCTTTTAAATCTTGAGACAAATGTATTATTTACACCATGTGTTGTTGATTTTGATGGTGACCTAATGTATTGCTATAGTACTCAACTGATTAGGAGAATGATGGAGATACCAATAATTGTAAACTTGGAATCTGTATAAGAAGCAGATTTTATAAGTAATGTTTGTATAATAGGTCGGGGAAAAAGTCTTTTTGCATAACGTAGGTATAAACTTATTATAAAATTTCTTTGACTGTACTACTTGTGTCTGGCTGGTTTTGGTAACATTAAAAAGGTTCCATTATAAAGAAAAGAAAAAAATAAAAAAAAGTTGTTTCCCGCTATTTTTCATTTGTTTTTCTCTCCGTAAAAATGAGTGAATCTAATGAAGAAATTCGATACATTTTAAAATTTTATTATAAAAAAGGCAAAAATGCAACTCAAGCAGTGAAAAAAATTTGTGATGTTTATGGACCTGATGCAGTGTCAGTAAGAGTAGCACAAATTTGGTTCAAACGTTTTCAGTCCGGAAATTTTGATGTTAAAGATGCACCTCGCTCTGGTCGCCCTGTTACGAATAAAATGGACGCCATTTTTGAAAGAGTGGAGCAAGATCGGCATATTAGTAGTTACGATGTAGCTGAAGAACTGGGAATTGACCACAAAACAGTTTTGACCCATTTGAAGAAAGCTGGTTATACAAAAAAGCTCGATATTTGGGTGCCACACGAGCTCACTCAAAGAAACTTAATGAACCGTGTACTCATTTGCGATTCATTATTGAGACGTAATGAAACCGAGCCGTTTTTCAAGAGATTGATAACTGGCGATGAAAAGTGGCTCACGTACGACAAGAACGTGCGAAAAAGGTCGTGGTCGAAAGTTGGCCAGGCTTCACAGACTGTGGCCAAACCTGGCCTAACACGAAATAAGGTGATGCTGTGTGTATGGTGGGATTTGGAAGGGCATTGTTCATTATGAGCTTTTACCGCCCGGCAAAACCATCGATTCTGATCTTTACTGCCAGCAACTGATGAGATTAAAGGAAGCAGTCGAGAGAAAACGGCCGGAATTGATCAACAGGAAGGGTGTGGTCTTTCATCACGATAACGCTAGACCACACACATCTTTAGCCACTCAGCAAAAATTAAGAGAGTTCGACTGGGAGGTCCTAGTGCATCCACCATATAGCCCTGACCTTGCGCCTTCAGATTTTCACCTGTTTCGGTCTCTTCAGAATTCTTTAGGTTCTGTAAGGTTGACCTCAAGAGAGGACTGCCAAAACTATTTAATAGTTTAATAGTTTAATAGTTTATTTTCAGAATAAAAATGACATACAGTTTGTAACGTTGGCACATGTACTAGTGAAATTACTGTATCACATGTGCCAGCGCCCTCCATTTAAAAGTACAGTAATATAAAAGCATACTTAATACTATTTAAATTACTTAATACAATACTATACGGTGTAATTGTGTCAGCGTGTGTGTGTTTGTGAGTAAGTATGTGTGTTTGTGAGTAAGTATGTGTTTTTGAGTGAGTATGTGTGTGTCTGTGTGTTTGTGCATGTCAACATAAGTATTTATTTATCATTTTGGTATTTTTAAGAGATTTTCGGTCTGTTCATAGTCCATAGCTTTCAGCCACGTTGTTAGTGTTGTTTTTAATTTACGTTTTGTTAAGGGATAGATGTTAATTGCTTTGTTGATTTTGTTGTACAGTCTGGAGCTGTGAATGTAATATGTTCTATCTGCAAGGGATGTTTTGTGTTTTACGATATCACAGATGCGGTCCTTCCTTCGTTTATCGTTATTTGTCCCGTTTTTTTATCAGAAGTCCCAAAGTTTCTACAGTAACGGGATAATGTCTCTGCCCACAAAATGGCAGAAAGTTGTTCAACAAAACGGTACATATATATTGTAAATAAATGTAAATAAACTTTGAAAAAAATGTCTTGACTTTTCATACAAAAATACGAAAAGACTTTTTCCCCAACCTAATATTTACGATTGCTTGGTTTTCTCATTGGCCCTGAAGTGGGACTTTAATAAGCTGTCTTAATAATTAGCTTACTAAACTGAGTTTTAGTACTAATAGTAGGTATTTATATTTCAGGAATATATCATCGTGTGTGAATAGTATAAGGAATCGTATGAAAACTGGTATGTCATTTGAAGATGCTTGGGGGATGACTACATTGCAACTTGTAGGTGCTGCTGAGGTAAGAAGCATTTAATTAATCAATCTGGTTAAACAGTCTCTGCGGTGAGATATTAAGGAGGTGTTACATGTTACGTTAGCCTAGTATTTCGACTTCATAGAAACGGACGAAACGCGAGTTATACCTACACGCTCACGATAGCGGTGGCTTTGCGGAGTGAACAGTCGCGACTGTGCCGCAGTAACGAGCGGGAAAGTAGGTAAATGGAATTAAAAAGCTGGAGGTGGGCAGCCCTATCGCATGTTTACGTACCGCGCAGCCGTAAGCATTTATAAAAGCATTTTTTTAAATATAAAAAGCAGCGTGGGGATAACAGATAGCGCAAAGATAATAAGAATACCCCACCTTCACCTTTAACTTCAGCATGCTTCGTCATCATATTTCTCATAAGTATCTTTTTTTTGTTTAACTGATTAAGTTCAAAAAAAGACGAGATTCTGAATAAGTTTGTATTTTTCTTGTTCGCAGTACTAAGTAATTTTTTGAACTATTTGAATAAAACTGAATTTACTTTTTTCCAGGCTCACTGTCGTGCAATTATATCCGATGTATACATGAAGGAGGTTACAAGATTGACAACCTCATCCAGTGACAACGTCAGGATAGTAATGCGACAGCTAGTAGACTTGTATGTACATTACTGGGCGCTAGAGAGAACTGGAGACTTGCTAAGGGTAAAGTTTTATGCTAATACTTCGCAATAATAAGTTTAGACGTTGGCATTATGGTATCAATGTAGCTATTTGATATACCTTAAAGCATGTGAGGTATTTGGCACAGTTTGCAGAATGATCCAGAATAAAATAAATAAATAATTAATAAATAATCCTCACACATTCACACAGCGCCCACCTAGTCCTAAACTTAGCAAAGCTTGTACTATGGGTGCTAGACAGCGGATAAACATACTTAAATACTTTTTTTTGTAAATACCTACATATTATTATTAAACAATCATGTTCATCGTTCGAGCGGGAATCGACCCCGAGACCTCTGCGTAGCAGCCATGTAATATACCGACTGCGCCACATAGGTCGTCGTGGCCGTGGAAAATGGAGCCCGAGAAAATATGGATTCAGATTCATAGACTAAAATTTGAAGTTTTGTAATCTTGATTGTAGTTAGTTCAACCAGTTAATGTTAAGTTTCAAGAAACAAGACCGCGTAAGCGCGTTTTTTTAAAATGCATGCTCTTGCGTAGAGCTCTTGCTCTCAATAAAGCGTAAAATCTGTATTTTTTATCATGTTCTATTCAGTTACCACACCAAGGTGTTTGCCCCGCTCTTGTGTTCTATTCTCAAGTTTGGATAAAGTCTTTCACGCTGCCATTAAGGTCAAGTACTGCCTATTCTGAACTGCATATAGCGATGCCTATGATCCTGATGAAGTCATTTTTCTGTTACAGTATACTTCGATATCAAAAGAAGATATCAATGCCTTGCAGCTGAAATATGAAGAATTAATGGGACAAATTAGACCTAACGCTGTTGGGTTCGTTGACGCCTTTGATTTACGTGATGAAGTAAGTATTAAAGGTTCATCATAACAGAACAGCCCATTAATGTGCCCACTGCAGGGACGGGCCTCCTCCTGTGACGAATGGATACTTGGCCTACTAATACCACACTGGCCAGACGGATTGGTATAGGGTTTAATTTCAAGTTTTCCTTCTTTTTACTTCGTAAAGGTAATATTCACGGATAGTCCCTTAGTTGGTTTTTACGATACCCATGGAATGAGATGGGGTGGTGACATATTGTATTCTTATTCCGTTACCACACGGAGGGATTTAGGAGGGATTTTTTATTAAAGTTTACATTTGAGGCCACCAGAACCAGAGTGGCCCAGACCCAAAATACAATTATGTGGATATCTGCCAAAAGAGTTTATGCGAAATTTTAAGTTAATGTAACTTAAAAAAAATATATGGACAGTATGTTTATTATTTGTAAAAATATGATGTAGTTATTGATAAAATTTAGATAAACTATTAAAACAATCGGTATTTTACTTATTTGCCATTTTATTTGGACATGGGCCACTATGGCATTTAGCATTGACAATAAATTTAAAAATAGTGATGTGGGATGGGCCACTAGGTATGAAACTTATAACCTTTTCTTTTGATTTAAATGCAAGTTGGCCTTTTTAAACTTAAATAGGATAAATTAAAATTAAAACTAACTTATTTAATGTGTAATTTTTATTAAATTTATGTTTTATCTTAATTTTTTTTTCTAAGTTTAATTTTAACTTAAGACTATATTCATTTTAGCTTATTTATAAACACTTAGCTCATCTTAGGACAATCTGGTATGGTTATTTATTTAATAAATAAGTTTAGTTTAGCCTTTTAAAATAAAAGCCAGCGCATGGAAAAAATCGATAATAACCCCTATCCCTAAAAATAATAAAATTGATATTATCACAGAATATAGACCTATTTCTAAATTGTGTGTCTTGGGTAAAATACTCGAAAAAATAGTAACCACACAAATGTCAGCTGTCTTTCGTAATTATATTTCCCCACACCAACATGGCTTCTTTAAACACCGTAGCGTAGACAGTAACATGTTGAATTTTACTGACTTTTTGGTGCAAGCAATGGACAAAAATCTTCAGGTGGATGTCGTGTACACCGACTTCTCTAAAGCGTTCGATAAAATAAATCATGATATTCTGATTGAAAAGCTGCTAAACGCCGGTGTGCATGGCAGCCTCTTGAGATGGATTCAGTCTTACATACAAAATCGAAGTCAAGCTGTTTACCTCAAGGGTTACTCATCTCAATTTCTCCCTGTAACTTCAGGAGTTCCCCAAGGTTCCCACCTAGGGCCGTTGCTCTTTAATCTTTATATAAATGACATAGATTTAATTTTTTTACGGAGCAATGTGCGCCATCTATTGTATGCCGATGATACTAAAATATTCACGATAATCAAGTCTACACTTGATTGCACACAAATGGAAAATGTTCTGGTGAAATTGCATCAATATTGTGAGAGCAATCAGCTATTCCTTAACATTGACAAGTGTTGCGTTATGTCATACACTCGAAAAAAACAGCAAATTAATTTCGATTACTCTATAAATAATTCGCCTCTTAAGAGGGTATCAACTATTAGAGACCTTGGTGTGATTATGGACTCAAAATTAACATTTACTAATCACATTGACCGGATAGTTGGTACCGCATTTCGGAGCCTTGGGTTTATCCTTCGTATAAGTAAACCTTTTAAAGATGCCGAAACACTAAGAATTCTTTACTTTTCATTCGTTCGCTCTATTCTAGACTTCTGTAGTACCGTATGGAGCCCTTGTTTCCAAATACATATAGATCGTATTGAAAATGTACAGAAGAAATTTCTTAAATCGCTTAACTACCGAGTAAACGTTTATAATGAACCATATGAAGATGCGCTGCGTAGGCATAATTTGGTATCTCTTCACGATAGACGTAATATGTTTGACATCACACAATTATTCAAAATCTTAAACTCTTTGACAGATTCACCAACATTGTTAGCAGGAATATCATTTAAAACTAACACTCGACTACCTGTGCGCCCCTCACGAACCATACCCCTTTTTGTACCTCCAACACTTTGTAAAACTTACACTCGTAACTCATTTGTGTATCGTTCCACTGACAACTATAACAAGGATTACGCAGACATAGATCTTTTCAATAATAAGCTTAAAAACTTAAAATTACAATTAAAGCAAAAATCTCATATTGCATGACATCCTCTAAATGAATTTTTCAAAAAAAAAAATTGAATAAATATATTGTATAACAATTATTAATTGTAAAAATTTTATCTTGCTAATTCACTACATCTCTTGTACATGTATAACTCATTTCCTAAATTTTTTGTTTATTTTTTAATTAATCAATTTCATAATTCTGTATTCACGTTCATCTAGTTAAGAGTCAAAATTATAGTACCTGTTACTGTTATCTTCTATTCGGCACTGTAGGTCTATTATTAATAACCATGTTTTTTTTGTAATTCTATAATTGTACATGACTGTTTGTTGCCAAAATAAAATAAAATAAAATAAAATAAAATAAATAAAAAATATAGTTTCATTTATATGGGCAAAACCATACACTGAATAACACCTAAACACTGCACTTAGACAACTAGTTTAGAATCGTTTCCAATGCCATTAATACTTATACTAGACTATTTTTGAATGTCAGAACATTGTAATAAACTAAATAAATAAGGCTTCTAATGATATCATCGCACTTTTGGTAATTTTTAGGTTTACATACAAAATAATGGATAAAAAGTGCCAATAATCGAATGCAAATATTAAAGCTTTTATTAGCCTAACTACTTATTTGGAGTAAGTTTTATATAAGTTTTTCTTTTCTATGACGCATATGCTTGATTTTTTTGGAAAATTGGCTCAATATCGAATAATTAGACCGACGTAGTTAATATTCCGAAGGATACCTAACTTACAAACCTACTTACTTACTTACCTAACTTCCTTGGTATTACTATGTAATACCAAGAACTAAATTACTAATCAGAATGAAAACTCTTACTCTTTCTTTCTCTCTTATCGGTTTATAATTGACAGAGTTATGAAGTTCTAAACATGAAAAAAATGCAGACGGACTGAGAACCTCCTCCTTATTTGGAGTCGGATAAAAAGAAAAGCTTAGTTACAGGAATTTGATGAGAGAAAACTACAAAGTAATTATTACAAGTATGTAATAATTACTTTGTAGTGATAAGTATATCATATCTTTGTAGTCTGTGATGGCCTAATATATAATTTATAATCATAAGATCATATATTACCTATAGTAAGCTTCTTACCCGTCTGTAACGCCCCTACATTTAAAAACGTTTTTTCAAATTAACTATCCAAGACCCGCGAAAAACTTCATACTTACATTGTTTTACTACGGAACTCTAGAAAGATAAACTTGCCATTTAAGTCAACTTCAATGTAGTCAGTGGATTCATTCTTAATTACACTCATTGTAACTCCAGTTAGAGCTATCCTAAACAAAAATACTATAAATTATGGTAATTTATAAGTATGAATTAGATGCCGCCAAAAAACAAAAAAATATTAACTAATAAATTGATATTCTTCCCTTTAAACTTATTGCAGTACTGCAAACTTCTCGCACGCTTACATAAAATAATAACAAATTAATACAAACTTATTTCTAAAAAACACTATTCAGTTAATAAAAAGTACAAAAATAATAATCTCTACTCGTAAAAACATAAGTTTCAAAACCAGAGTAACTCATGTCACATGAGCCAAAATGGCGCCGAAAACCATAGTGACCCAAGTGATCTGGGTCACTGTGCTCTATCGCTATTACTTTAAAATTCGAAATGGCAAAACTCTTTTTTATAACGCCATCTATGATTTTATTTTAAAATTAACTTAAAATCATTTTGACTATAAACTTAGGGGTTTTAAGGGGGCATTGCCGTGCCTAACTAAAAAAATCACAAATTGTGGTCTGGGCCGCTCTGGTTCTGGTGGCCTGATTTATGATAAAGTAAGCCTTGTTGATCAGAGTTCATCAAGCCATGTCTCTAACTAAAGGCGTAGTTAAAAATTGAACATGAAAAGCGCGGTTGTTTGATCAGTTCTATAACGCGGCCTTACGTTTCAGAGATATTTTAATGAGGAAATTCTGAATAAAATTCAGCAATGCCTTGCAGCAGGTACAGTAAATTCGCCATAATAATATAGGTACAGTATTCCCCTTTTTGGTTGGACTGGGAGGGTAGAGTAGAGAAGGAAATTTTCTAAAAGAAATACAAATTGTCATCCATTTATAAATTATCTTTTATTTCAGGTTCTTCATTCAGTATTGGGTTCGTACGATGGCCAAGTGTACGAGAGATTGTTCGCTGAAGCTATGA
The DNA here is from genome assembly GCA_905475405.1 of Schrankia costaestrigalis. Classification (NCBI taxonomy): domain Eukaryota; kingdom Metazoa; phylum Arthropoda; class Insecta; order Lepidoptera; family Erebidae; genus Schrankia; species Schrankia costaestrigalis. Next base: position 3,384,490 of record FR997827.1, read on the forward strand.
AGAGTCCTGTCAACAGAGAACCTATTAACTCTACTTACTATAAATATCTAAGACCTATGTTGAAGAGCAAGGTTTAATTATATGGTCACGTTTTTTGTTATTATTAACATGAAACAATAGTGCTACATATTATATTATTTACATTTTTAATTATAATTCAAATAATTCGTTTGATATTTCGTAACTTTCCTTTTGCTATCTTTTATGACATCCAAACAATAATTGCAAATGTGTGGATGTTGTAATATTTTTCTCACATTTACATAACGCCTTCTAGTCCCAAGCGTACTCCCTTTTAAAGGTCGCCAACGCATCTGAGATTCCTCTGGTGTTGTGGATGTCCATGGGCGGCGGTGATCACTTACCATCAGGTGACCTGTTGGCTTGTTTGCCTACCATAAAAAAAGTCCCATAATAAGAGTTTGTACTTACAATGGGTATCAGACAGCGGATATATATACCTACACAGGTTAACAGCCAGACCAAAATAAACAATTATGTTAATGCATACTAAGTTCTATAGCAGCCATAGACTATAATAACAACGCTTCAGAGGTCGCCAAGGAATTGGTAGTGGCATTATGTCATCATCATAACAGCCCATTAATGTCCCACTGCAGGGGCAGGCCTCCTCCCGTTAAGGACTTGGCCTTCTAAAACCACGCTGGCCAAACGGATTGGTAAAGGGTCTAATTTCAAGTTTTTCTTCTTTTTATTTCGTAAAGATAATATTCACGGATAGTCCCTTAGTCGGTTTTTACGACACCCATGGGATGAGATGGGGTGGTGACATATTGTATTCTTACTCCGTCACCACACGGAGCGGCATTATGTATGTTCTTAAACTTTATTTAGATAAGCCCGTCATACTTATGATAAAATGATATCATTATTTAAATCATGAGAAAAATATTGTAGTTGGACTTTCTACTTATGATAATTAAAATACAAAGTCCACACTGTTTAGATAAACGCTATTTATATTCATATCTAATATTATGTTGATACACATGGAATGTTTACGCCAATAAATAATTTGCCATTTTCCATCTTCTTCAACTCATCTCAGTGGAAAGACGGTGTCAGTAAATATTGATGTGAAAATTGGACTTCTAAATACCGTGATTATGACTTTTTTCGAGTTTTCCGTTGCTAAGAAAGAAAGCATGTTTTTAAGTATTCCTTGGTTGCCTTTTTCACGAACCCTTTGGCACAAGAAGGCAACCCCTGCTATCCGTTGATATTATATGTAGTACCTAACCATTTTGTATTCAGTGCCTGTCCCAAGAGACAATACTTTCTTCGCCTAAATAAAACCAGTAAAAGAGATCAGAGATAATTAAGTTTACTATACACCTATCTAATATTTGGTGGCAATATTTGCAGGAATATCCGTGTGTGTATACAATATGTCACCACCCCACCACATCCCATGGGTGTCGTAAAAACTGACTAAGGGACTATCCGTGAATATTATTTTTACGAAATAAAAAGAGGGAAAACTTGAAATTACACCCTATAGCAATATGTCTGGTCAGCGTGGTATTAGTAAGCCAAGTATCCCTTAGTCACGGGAGGAGGCCCGTCCGTGCTGTGGGGCATTAATGGGCTGTTATGATGATTTGCAGGAGGCCTGTGACCAGCAGTGGACGTCAATTGTTTGATATGATGATGATAACATACCTAAGTAATATACTCACCATGCCATCCTTCAAATGTGCCCTTAGTGCAAAGACAGTACTCTAAATTTCTATCGACTTGATAAAATCGGAACAAGGCTACTGAACTTTGTCTCACAAATACAGATTACATAAACAGACTTTACCCCTCCATCCATAATCTATTATTACTAGCACAACAGTCGCAATCTTATCTATAATAATAACAGCTGTATAATATGATTATATTGTTATCTGACTCTCTGCCTATACTGTTCTGTAATAAGATATCAAAAATATTAAATATATCTAAAATTATTTGTTTGTTTTCTTACACCTTTTTATTTCAAGATCATAGAATCGGTCAATGTCCACTGCTGGATTAGCCTCCTCCTAATCCATTTCTATCGCACGCAATCCTCTTTTGCTGTCATTCATATCTAATGAAGTCGTTGATACACTGCATTATGGGTTGGGAAGAAAGGGGATATGAATAACGCTGGCAGAAAGGAATGCTGGCGTCATTTGTCCAACAAGACAATAACAAGTTTTCATATGGTATACGGAAAACTTGACATAAAGGCTATAGCAATCGGTCAGGTCAGCGTGGTATTATCAGACAGAATCCGACTACGCTTTCCTCATACCACTGTTGGCTGAGATCTGTATAGGTAAATTATCTTAGAGAGATTTTTGCATTTGTAGTTGTGTACGGTCAGCACATAAGGAAATAAATAATTGAGAACTTTTATATTTTATTTACTTTTTTTATTTTTTTTATTTAAGTATAGCACTTTGCGGTTATCTTCTGTCGGCTTCCATTTAAAACCTAATGCAATGACGTGTTTTCGTAGCGTGGTTACATAACCCTTATAATCTATTTCATTTTAAATTTTGCGTGTAGTATTTTCATTGTAGGAATTTCTTTATTTGTAATGTGAAAGTTGTGTATCTTTCTCCGGATTACTTGTTGATCAATATCATCTATTATAATTGCAGGATTTCGGTTTCGTTTCTTTTTGGGTGCTTTAAAGGTTGATATCTGGTCTGTAGAATGACACTTGCTTTCTGTTATGACTCTTCTGACAGAAGACAAGGATATTCCGCTTGATACAGAAACTAATTCAGCAGGCGTCACAGTACTGTTCGGATTATTATTACAAATTATACAAAACTTCTTTAGTTTGGGAAGTCAAAGGCTTACCTCGACCATGTTTCAACATGGGAACCATTTTTAAGAACCTGAACAATTTAATTATTTAGGTAACATTTGCCATTCACTGACTTTTTGACTTTTGACAGTCAATATTTTATTCTTCTTAAAATTGTGCCGAACCTGTATTGGTCGTACAATGAAATTCAATTCTTAAATTCTGAATCCCTGTTAATAAATATAAACAAATACTACTACAGCTGCAAAAATCTCTCGAAACTAATTTTACCATACGATGCCAAAGTTTACCTCGGGCATATATCATCATCGGAACATTTTTATTTAACAATGTTAAAATAATAAAATATTGATCAAAAAATATTACACAAAATAAATACTTAAATAATAAAAATGCGACAGACCTTATTTGCTGACCGTATAGTGGAATTCAAATTTCAAATTTTGAATCCGTGTACATATACGAACACTACTACAAATGCAAAAATCTCTCTAACAAAATTAACCTATAATCTATTTTATATTTTGATCAATACTGACCATCTAACACAGTAACAGTAACGCCATCTATCCATCAAGACAACAACAAGTATTCAAATAAAAATGTCTGTTATTAGAAATTTACTTAATTGCTATACTTAAGCATCATTAACAGCAATCTTATTAATGCAGTTACTAATGTAGTTTGCCTTGAAGTTGCGGCTCTCGAATGCACAGAGGACGAAATATAGTAAACAGAATGCCTCAGCGACGGACGCATGCGCACCTAGTATTAAGAATATTACTGCTATCTCTTTGATAAATAAAACAATAAAATTATCTTTATAAGCGTAGCAATTTAGTGATCAACTAGCAGCAGTTATCAAGTAATTTTCCTTACAGTACAGACGTTAATTAGTGCACTGTTGTGTTTTTAAAATGGCCGCGAATGTAAATAAAGATTTAGTTAAAGAAAGAAGTAAATGTAGTTTTAATGTGAATGAGTTAACTAATTATTTGGATGGAGGGGCTCAAGCGACTGATAATAGAAGGAAATTAGGTGAGTACTTTGTAATTATTTGAAGTGTTACGATTTAATTATAAAATAAAACATAATTTATGAAAACACTGTTGAATTTTAACGTATAGATGCGTATTAAAAGTGTTAGTTACTTATATAAAATATGTAGTAATGATAAACAATCAATACAATAAAATACAAAACTAATGTCAAAGTAAACGTCAAAAGTTGTGGAGGACCTACACTCCAGCGCCTCTGGCGTAAATAAAATAAACTAAACTTTCTATTTTATTACAAAAATCTACTCATTTTATTAGTATCGTATAAAAGACTCCAAAACATTGAAAACAATTAAAACTCAAATTCTTGTATCTCTGGGCAAAATATGTTGACGCACCTTGTCACGGATATTGACCCTATTGATAACAATCCATCATAAATATATTCGAAACCTTATTGTAATGTAGTAAAGTTCGTTTTCTATCGTTTCGTTTTGTTTGGTTCGTTGGTAAACAATTGTACTATGTAAACCGGTTGTTACTTTAACTTGGTAATTAAGTACGTATTAATTTTACCTTCATTTATTAATTTCCAGTGTTTGTTCGTACCTTGCAATATAGTTTTTAAAGTAAAATGATACTTAGCATTCATTAACTAGATTAATGTCACTTGTTCAGTAACTGTATGTTTTATAAATTATTTGTCGGTAGTAATTGTAGTTTTTGTACAGACACAGTAGACAGACTAAGCATAATATATAAAATGTCACTATGTTCCATGGGTACATAAACGAAAAAGCGAAGATCTAAAACACAGTACTTATATAAACTTAAAATACCGTCTGGCTAGCCAAAGAGAAGTATGCAGGCCAAAAACTTTCATTACATTTTACTTAAAGTATTACACTTAATTTTACAGATTAGAGATTACAGACAAGATAAACGATACGAAACAGATATACATTGTGTCTCGTCAATTGTGATGAATCGTCAAGTTTAATAATTTTCTAATCAAATTAAAATACGACTCCTACAAAGCGGAGATATCGATGTCAATATTCAAACAATTTCCTTTTCATGAATGATTCGCAGTACAATTTGCGATAAAAACCAATTTAATTAACCGATTATGATGAAATTTTTATGGTTCTACTTTGAAGTAAGAGGAAGGTTAATATACCCTTTTAAACAAAAAAAGGTTACTTCAATTGGTCTAAAACTGATCGAGTTAAGCCAAAAATTTTTCATTCAAAAAAATATATGCGAATTGAGAATCTACCGTTTTAAGTCAGTAGTATTTTTTAAATAGCATATCCTACTAATATTATAAATGCGAAAGTTTGTGAGGATGAATGGATAGATGTATGTTTATTACTCTTTCACGCAAAAACTACTGAATGAATATGGATGAAATATTATATAGAAATAGAAAATCATTTATTGCGAATATAGGTAGGTCAGTTTGGTGTTGTATAGGTACATATATAACATTTAAGCTAACCTATACAACGGGTGAAGCCGGGGGCATCAGCTAGTAGGTACTTCATAATATGTTTATATATTTTATAGGCTAATAAAATATTCATACTTTTACCATAAACTAATTACAGAATCCAAGGTGTTAAGTACGGAAGGTCTGCTGGACAAAATACCAGAAGAATACTTGAGTCACAAAGAGAAGTATGAGAATGCCATACGTAAAGCTGTCATGTATTACAAAGCAATGAATGATGCTGCAGATCCTAGTCTTAGCGAAACTGACAAAGCAACGTAAGTACCTTATTTTAAGTCTTCTGTATAAATCTTCAAGAATTAGTAAATTTCTACTAATTTATATTACTAAGAATGTATAACATAAAAACCAGCTAAAGGATTACTCAATGTTTCAAAGTACCTACCTCAGTCCTTTAAAACAAGTAGCTTGGAAGCCTAATTAATGGCACTCTACTTTTTTACTACCAAATAAGATGGCCTTGTATTCTTAGTAGGGATTTATTTGGTCAGCTAAATTCAGCCAATCAAAGGCAGCTAAATATTCAGTCAAATTAAAAATCATGCAGATAAATATGTAGTAAATTTTTGACTAACCAACCCTCTCAAGGTTGGTATAAGGGCTATTTTAAATATTTTAATCATAGTACTTTGCTTGTTTATAATTTTCTCGTACTTAATAAACTTTTCTAACATCCACCGGAAAACAGACACAAACAAATTGATTTGACCTTTGATTTTCTTATATTTCAGTGCTCTATATCGCAGCATGATATCATCGGCTGTATTCAAAGACAACAGTCCACTTTCGCTACACTTTGCGATGTTTATACCAGCCATAGCCGGCCAGGGTACAGAGGAACAGAAAAAGTATTGGCTTAAAAGAGCTAATAACGTTGAAATTATTGGAACTTATGCACAAGTAAGTACTTATACCTTTTTGGATACATTATTTTCATTATCTTAAGACGGGGTTTTTCACCTTGCTCCGCCTTTGGAGATGGGGCCCGCTAAGGAGCTAGCACTCGTCAGGGGCTGCGAAAGAATCATGGTTTTCCGCTACCTCTGGTCTACGTGAAACATCTGACAGACCCCTCTGAACTCCCCGGAGTGGAGAAACTCCATAAGGAATTACTTACGCTCTTCAAAAAAGCGGCTGTAGCGTCGATATCAACCTAGCGGCCTCTTGTCAAAAAAATAAGATGGTCTGAGAGAATTCCTCACCTCTTTTTTTTATTCGAAATCTTAGTTCGACATCTTTATAAAATATTACAGAGTTTTAAAATTGTATTTTCAGACTGAACTTGGCCACGGTACATTCATACGAGGCTTAGAAACTACAGCCACTTATGATCCAAAAACTGAGGAGTTTGTTCTTCACAGTCCAACATTGACTGCTTATAAATGGTGGCCTGGCAGTTGTAAGTACATGTTTACTAACGTTTATAGTATTTGAGAAAACTTTATTATGAAAACGTAAAAAGGTAAACTCACATAAAACGCTTCAAAAGGCTTAAATGCTATTAAAAACAAACAGGCGCTTGCTGAAGTGTAATACAACGGCGCAGTACTATAACTAGCTAGCCTGGTTTATTTCTACTCGATAGACAAGGTTTTATATCAGTGTCAATTTTTTTACTAAGTAGACAAAATTTGTACCTACCGTATATATTTAAGCTAATATGACTTATTTTAAATGTTGAATGTTGTAATTCCAGTGGCCCACACAGCGAACTACTGCGTGACCATGGCACATCTCTACATAAAAGGCAAGAGCTACGGTATTCACCCCTTCATGGTGCAGCTCCGAGACGAAGACACGCATCTTCCACTACCAGGGATCAAACTTGGAGAGATTGGCGCTAAACTTGGCTTCAATGCCGTAAATAATGGGTTCTTAGGCTTTGAACAACATAGGATAAAAAGAGATAGAATGCTAATGAAAAATGCTCAGGTTCTTAAGGTGAGCATCTGACAAAAGATTTTATTTTAGTTGAGCTACTATACTCTGTCCACTATGAGAATGATCTTCTGCTTTGACGTACAAGTAGGGACAGAGTGGACAGGCCATTCACACCGAAGACTTTGGTGGCCAAGTCACAAGATCGTTTGTAACGGAAACATTTGAAATAAATCTGTGTTCAGTAGAAGCTGCTTTGGCTGATATGTTTATGGTGTCTTTAAACGTGATTAGATATCTTTACCCCGACATACATAGTTCGAACCAGTTCTTTCCTGAATAGATTTACTTCTACTGCAGAGAATAGTCTCATCCAGTAACAGATTAAAATTTGGTCTAATAGAAGTAAAGGGCTTACCAATAGTAAAGGATTTAAGTGTCAAGGTTTCGTTTCTTTTTTTTAAAGAGATCACTGCAAACTTTCTCTCAGTCATCCTAAGTCGGACAAAGAATTATCAAACTGCCTCTTCTTTAATTTTAAACATCTCAAATTTCAGGATGGTACATTTAAGAGATCACCGAATACGAAGCTGAACTATGGCACCATGGTGTACGTAAGAGTTATAATATTGAACGCTGCAGCGAATCAGTTAGCCAGATCTGTCACGATAGCGACTAGATATTCTGCTGTGAGGAGACAATCGCAATTGAAACCTGAGTGAGTATTAACGACTTGTCTTTAAGCAAGGCTCAAAGATATATTAATTCTAAGGTAGGCAGGGACTTAGCGTGCTCTGACATTGCTATGTCCATGAGCAGCGGTTACCTTTATAATCAAGTGGATCGCTAACTTATCTGGCCCTTCAACGCAAAATAAAACTATCTGAATCCTTTTTAAATGAAGGCGAAGAGACTTCAAATCGATGGGTCCTACGTATACTGGTGTAACCCGCAAATTGACGAAAATGACTTTTTTGCTTGAATGGCCTTAAAAGAGCCTATTCTTCTCAAATCAGTAAGAAGTTTTAAGTTTCGGCGATACAAACTCGTAAACTGATGTAAGTAACACAACTTAATGCAAGGAGACAGTCAAAACTGATATAAGTTACTTGCATTAGTTTACGTAGTTACGATCTACGTGACGCGTGAGTGTAAGTGACCGTTGCACCAGTATACGCGCGGCGAAGATACAGCGCGTACGTACGATACGGGTGTAACTGCAACGAATTTTACTTTATGTATTGAATTTCTAAAAATTATTTATATTTTTACGACGTTTTGAGTGTTTAAGATCAGTGAAAATAAAAATAATAATAAGTATGAAGCGTTCTCGGAGTCAATTAACCCAGATACTCCTGAAACTATTAAGGGTCTCAGATCTTTAAAAAAAATTGATATGTTGGTATTTGTGTCACTAACGTTTTAGAAAAACTACATAAAAAGTAATCCTGGCCCTCTGGGAAATCTGGAAAATGATCGGTGTTATAACACCTGGTAGGAGAATGGGTAGCATATTGCTAGTAGAGAACTATGGGTAATATTTTGAATAAAATTTTACACTTTATTGATTTTTAAATCTTTGCTGGTTTTTTATATATTTTAATAAATTGTGGATAAATGAATAAATAAACAGCTAAAATTTACGCTAGTTGTGCAATGAAAGAACTCTTAGGGTGCAAATATTTGTGCCCGACAGGGTATAAAATGTCGCCTTTCAATATTGTTGTGCCCGACAGAGTCCATACGGAACTTAATGTACTCTGTACCTATATTCAACCTATATAACTTAACATTTCTAACATAAAAAAAGTTAGTTTTTGCATTATTTACAAGTTAGGGCTTAAATTGCTTGCAGTTATAGCTACCACAATAAGGCAACGTTACTTTATAGATAATATAATTCTACAGAACCATATAGCTAAGACATTTTTGTTCAATACATAAAAAAAAATCTTACTTTCATAAATTTGTCATCACTTGTAACCACTTGTGTACTAGCACAGCCGTGAATAATACGTGACATTATGCAATTCAATCGATCTTGTGAAAGAGTGAGAAGTTATCACGGGAGAATTAGTATCTGACAACTTTTCCCAGTACATCCACTTGGAGGGACAACAATGTTTTCACTAAACAAAAAGATTGCCAGCCTTCACGCCTTCTTGTAATAAAATAAAACGTTAGAACGTTTTATAGGTATATACGTAGACGTATCTGACTAGGTTTTTATTTTAAAAGAAGTCTTATTTTTTTAAGTTATTTTTACCACTTAGTAGGTTGTTGTGGTGGTACAAAATTAATTGTGCAATGTATATTTTATTTTGATGAGTCTGTAAGACAACTATTTAATTAGTCTTAATAGTTGTACAGTTCTTACCTAAAAAAAATCGAACATTTTGTTATAGATACATATTATTTTATTAACGTGAAAAAGAAAGCACTGATTACTTTAACTAATTATTATTACTAAAAAGACGAAGCCAAGTATATATTTTATTAAAGTTTATATAGCTTATTAAAGACTGATTTAATAATTTAATATCTCCTTAACCTATTAAAGATGATATTTACTATCTGAGCGAGAAACATGTTAAATTTTTAACATTTTAAAATTAAATGGAAAAGACTTCAAAATTTGAAGTCATTATAAAAATAGTAAATACGTTTATTTTTACACATTTAATGTTACACAATAAAGGTATTTTACTATTTTGTACGTTTGTTTGTTTCATTTTTCCATAAAAAAATTAGGTTCATGACCACAAAACTACATAAATTACTGGTACAACTAGTTTTTTAGTAGCTTGTAAAGTAGTGCAAGTGCTAAAAGTAGATAAAATAAATTATTTTCCCATATTTCGAGGTTTCATGATTAACAAATTACACTCATATGTATGACTAATAATATGTATTTCTTTTATTTTCATTATTTAAGAACTAAGTCAGAACTTTGTAAACTAGTACAAGTGGTTACTTATAACAGTTTACTTGTTTGGATACTTTGATCAAAACAAGCTAAACAAATGCAAGTACGGCTGTTTTCTAAAATACAAAGGAATATTAAAATATATTTAGTCCGGTTTTTATCCTATCAAAATTTCAGTAATTTTTGTAGAACTTTGACAAAGTTATAAGCTTTTGAACCTTTGAATTGCTCTCCTGTAAAATTGTGTTTTTGCACCTATACTAGTCTACGTCGGACCCGTCGAAATGAAGATGTGAACTTAGGATACTTGTACTATTCGCTGCTTGGCAGAGTAAACACAATTTTCTACTCCCCTGAACATGATTTTCATGTTGGCGACATCTACCTACACTAAAACCATGTTGGTCTACTTACTTCAGAACTAGATGGCGTTGTACAACATGTTACGAATAAAGTATTTGTTACAGTGAACCAGAAGTACAAGTGATAGACTACGTAACTCAACAGCAGAAACTGTTTGTTGCCATAGCGACATGCCACGCTATACGTCTTAGCGCTAACTTAATGTCGATCATGTACAAGAAAGTTACTGCTGATTTAGAAAAAGGAAACTCTAAGGATTTGCCTGAAGTAAGTTTACTATAATAATAATATCTTCTTCAAACATCTTGTCGCTAAGTAAGAAAAGCTACTAGTACTATGGGTACTAGACAACTAATAAAATACTAATAGTAAATGGATGCTTTGGAGGTATAGCGAAAGTGTTTTTGCCACGCTTGCTCGAGGTTTAACTTAGCTAAAACGTACCCCACGTTTGGGTTAGATTAAGCTCAGTTTGTGCCTCAAATTTTTTATATCTTATACTGGTGCAGATGCGCTATTTAAGTGTTCTTAAGTTGTTTTTGCTTAACTGCCTTTTAATGTCCAAGTGTTACTTTACAGCGACATAGATAAACTTGGTATTACTACTACTTATTAACAGAATTGTAGTTGTCAATTTTGTATTCCTTTTAAGCTAAGAAACTGGTTAAAAATATAAATTATTCGACCAGCCTCTTTGACCACCGGATTTGGTTGCTAAATTTCAGTGAATTCATTTATTTCAATAAATGCTATATTAATTTCAGTTACATTCTCTAGTCTGCTGCCTGAAAGCAGTGACAACATCCGACGCAACCGCTCTGTCAGAATGCTGCAGGTTGTCATGCGGTGGTCACGGCTACATGCAGTCATCCAACCTACCTCAGATATACGGACTCCTTACTGCTTCTTGTACTTATGAAGGAGAGAATACTGTCCTGTTACTGCAGACTGCCAGGTAAGGTGTTTTAAAATATCTTCGTAATTGCAATTTAAAGTGCTTTAACTGCTTTGGTGTCATAGGAGTTGCTAAAGTAAAGTATGTCACGGCGTCGAATCCTACACAAAGATAATTATTATTTAGATAATTTTTGTACATATGTTTTTGGTTACAAATAAAGATCATTAAACATTAATCTGGCTGTATAAGCTGTAATATTAGAAACATGAGCCCACTATTCCTCATGTTACAAGGTGAACTATGAGTACTAGACAAATTAATTATAAACATATTCATGTTCATGCACACAAAGATTTGCATTAAGCGGGAATGACTTCGAGACCTCAGTGTTTTTATAATTCATAATCAAAAGTATCTTGCAGGTCTCTAGTAAAAGCATGGGAGCAAGCTGCAGCAGGCAAAACTTTAAGTCCATCAATGGCTTATTTGTCAAGCAAAAAGAATAAAGCACCAAAATGGGAAAACACTATTGATGGAATTATAGCTGGTTTTAGAAGAGTCGCTTTTGGGTATGAATTTGAATTAATTTAAGTGAAATAGTATCGGTAATGGTTTGTTATATTAATAGCCATAATCGTTATACATAGGTATATGATCATAAAAACCACCATAATTATTAAGACTTCATCCAATCCAGACGGAGGAAAACTTGGCAATACTGTCGTATTGGATTGGATACCTAGGTTTAGAGTTTCAGGTCAAGTTTTCATTTTTTCGTTTATTAAATAATATCTGTGAACTTTCAATTAGTTGTAAACCCATAGAAAAAGCAAGATGACCTGGAACAATACATGCCGCCATGTATTCTTACTCTGTCTCTACATAAAGCAGGAAGCTTAGTTATAGGCAGATACTTACATAACAATATTTAAAACTTAAAATTGACAGGAAAGTATCAGCAGCTGTAGAGAGTTTAGCAAAATACTCCAGGCAAGGATTGAGTCCTGAAGATGCTTGGAACATGTCATCAGTACAACTTGTCGCTGCTTCAGAGGTAAGATCAAAAACCCTTAAGCGTAATTATTATTACGTAACCATATTTGGACTTAGTATAATTTTACTATTAAGTTTATACTTATCTAATACACTAAGTATGAAAGCCATGGATGGATGCAAAGCGGTAGTAAGTACGTTAAGGCCCTGCGCAGACGACAGACTATCTATGACGCACTTTTTAGTCTGTGAAAATAGAACCTATGCAATTATAAGCAATAACGCACAGGACGCGCAAAAAGTCCGGCGCACAAAAAATCCGTGTAATTCGTGCAGACAGCACAGCGCCGCACAGAAAGTGTGTGAAAAAAGTTGAACGTTTGCTTCAACGCGCGCTAACGCAGACGGCGCACACTTTAGCACACACTGCATTTGCATGACATGTTTCTGTCCCTACAGCTCTGCCGACAAAATAATCGAAGATGTACGTCGTGTGCGTTAAGTCTGTGAAAAATCCGCGACCGACTTTTTTGCGTGCCATGCAGACTTTTTTTGCGCCGCAGACTCGATCGCACAAAAAGAGTGCCGTCTGCGCAGGGCCTAAGCCTGACAACAAAATAAAAAGTATATGTAGCGAAAGAAATGTTGTTCCCATTTATAAATATATGGGATGCGTATACCAGTAAAAAGTAATATGCGGTCTGAAAATAGGGTGAATTTTACACCGGCATTACCAAAAAAAAACAATAGAAAGAGAAGAGAAAGTTGAAACAAAAGCAATGAAATCAATTAGCGTAACGAGACTCTGAGTTTCTTCTCAGAAGACCAGTGCATACTGATCATGTCTTATTGTCTTTGTATTTATTACATTCATCGCTACAAAGTCTCTGGCTACACAGAGCTCAATCGAATTTGACGACATCGGTGGCGCGACGGTAGCGCAAGCGGCTGCCGTGCAAGAGGTTGTGGGTTCGATCCCCACGCAGGACAATAATGGATAACACAGACCGGGACGGCATGGCAAAGTATTTTAATTTTTACTAATAAAAATTCAACCGTACTGTTACAGAAATACGACATAAATTGCTATGCTTTAAAATGATGCCGCGGCATTGAAAAATCCCTTTCAATGCCGCGGCATCATTTTAAAGCATAGCAATTTATGTCGTATTTCTGTAACAGTACGGTTGAATTTTCATTAGTAAAAATTAAAATACTTTGCCATGCCGTCCCGGTCTGTGTTATCCATAATTTGTGGGATCCACAAATTATTGTCCTGGTCTGGGTGTTCTTTGTGTCCGTTAATTGATGTTTGAAAAAGGTCCCCGCGACACAGGACAGCATATGATCCCTAGTGCGGGAGTTGTCTTATAAAAAAAAAAAAATCCTTAGACTACCGAGTTGTCTGTTACTAAAAATCTTTAGGTTTAATCAAATATGCTTGTGGATCCCTTTAAATATCCCTTCCATTGGTGGCCTTTTTTTCTAATGCCAACCTGTGTCAAAGATAAGAATAGCATAAAGAATTATGACTGATAATGTCAGGAATCATTTAATAATCTTATGCATCATTTAACTAATACTTCCTTTGCATAATTTAGTAAGTAATTGATACTTTGCAATAAAAAAAACATAATACAGCGCCCTGCGCCTGCGCCGGCCATTCTAACGGTTGTCTGTCAGATTAAACAGTGATTTTAAAAAATGGTGATGTTATTAATAATTCAATTAAACTGTCTCCATTAATCAATAAAACCTTATATTAAAGCTTCATTCTATTTATATCTTTATATATTATAAAACTATTTATTAAAATTATAATGTAGACATTGTGAATGACGCAGTTCGTCTTTAAGTGGGCGTTGTTTAGACTGTAACTTTGGTTTATACTTTTATATTCTTGTTTTGTGTTCTCAAAAAAAGAATGCAATTAGTTACTAAAAAGTTTACAACATCGTTGTTTTTATTTAACAAATTTAAATAATACACAGTTCGCTAAGTAAGATTGCAACAATCATCTTTCATCATCTCAGCCAATTGACGTCCACTGCTGGACATAGGCCTCCTCCAAATATTGTCAACTTGTGCGGTCCTGCGCCTCCCTCATCCATCGGCTTCCCGCCGTCCTTACGAGGTCGTCGGTACACCGTGTCATCATTATAATCTTTAGATTTCAATAAATTTTGTCTTTAGATTTTGCGAGCATATTGTAACAGGCGGCCGTTCCGATGAAAAGTACGCAATTAATGTAAAGTTTACATTAAATGTTTTTGTCCTCAGGCTCACTGTCGTTCAGTCATCTTATCAAACTATAAAACAGAACTAGACAGAACCACAAAGGACATGTCGGCGCCTTTGAAGACTGTACTCTATCAACTTTTACAACTCTACGCCACCTACTGGACTTTGGAGAAAACAGGAGACTTGTTAAGGGTAAATAATATATAATATATTTAATAGTTATATGCCTACTTCAAACCAAAAAGCATTTTTTTTCGTTATGTTAACAATTAGTTAGTAACTTTACATTTTCAAGTCACTTCAACTAATAGTTGATGGTCTTGTCGGTAGAAAAAGACCCACACAAGAAAAAAAAAACGCGTCGTTAGATATTTACTACACTATAAATTGTTTACTCGTAAGTCGTAAATTCTTTGTTCTGAAGGTAAGCTTTAGTTACAAGTAAACAATTTGTATATCTAACGAATAAAACACAAACATAAACCATAAATAACAATTAGGTACAAACAGTTGTTTGAGCTTGCCTTTACCTTACAAAAAAAAAACACGAATTGAGATATGAATCTTAGGTCAGTCCACTAATCCCATTATTTATCTAACCGCGATCTAAACTTGACATAAATGTATTTCTAGAACAAAATAGTAATTATTCCCTACTGCTAGATAATATAGATAAATCTAAACTAACTGTTTACCAAAATAATGGCACACAATCGCATTGATTATCTGCACCGGTACAGATAAATAATATGTTATAAAAACTGCACGTTGCGATTAACCGCGAAAATAAATTCCAAATCTGACATTTAGATTCGCCATTTTTTTGCTGTTGTATAGGTGTACTCATGCTGTCGTAATATTTTACGGTTTTTCTGTAGCTGTAATGCATAATAATCTTGTAAGGATATGAAGAAAATAATAATTTGAAATTCTTCCGAGATATGCTATTTCAGAATTTTTTTTTTGCTAACATTTGCCAACAAGTTTTCATTTTCAGAGCAAATTTTTAAAACAACAGTTACACTGATGTTTTGAAAATTTGACGGAAACCCAGAATAAAAGATATAAAATATTTTCTAAAATTTTATTTTACGACAAAAATAATATAATATGATCATTGTCATAAAGTAAACAATAATCCCCTGATAAAAAAACTCAGTGATAACGTAGCCCCATAACAAAACGCTGAGAAAAAAATACATACCGTATAAATGCAGTTTTTGATTAGTTCATTGAGATGCCGCGTCGGTCAGGATACCAATCTTTTTCTCCCTAAATAAGGAATAATGTCAAAGATGACTAAGTAAATTAGGAAACATTATTAAGTACGTTAATGACTTGCGCATCTTTTTATGCAGTTATCATAATAAAGACCTACAGTTAAATGTATGTATGGCGTAAGTATGTATACTTATTTATTATGTATTACATACCTATTAACTTTTTTCTTAACGCGACTATTGAAGAATACGAAATCTCATAGCCCTATTTCTGTTGAAAGATCACGTTATGAACCAAATAGACGTCCATTGCTTGAGATAGACCTCTTCCGAATATCCTTATCCATGTACAGCGGGAAAACTAGACTTACAGCAATCATGCTAGCTAAAAAGGGTTAGTAAGGGTTTGAACTGAACTGTAGAAGTTACTTAATCGCATTTTACGAAGACATTTAGATGTTATTCGGTTGCCGTACTTCATATTTTAGTTCAACAAAACACAAGCGTTTTGTGCTTGAAGAAAATTAATTAGAGTTGGATTGTTGCAATAGATCCACTATTAAAAAAACTCTAATGATACATTGGCAACGTGTCCATAATTCTTGTAGTTTATTGTTAACGGAATCGCACATTAAGTATTTAGTTGTTCGATACCGTATATCATCCTAACGAATTTGTCATAAGAACTTATTAAGTCTAACACTAATTTAAAATCTGAACATTTTGATAGCATTTCCATAATAATAAAGTAACGTGAAATTTTTAATTTTGAATAAAATAAGAAAGACATTTTTATAATGACTTGGTGCCATAAATCTTTATTTCTAATTTATAGTCGTAGAGAGTAATAAAGTATAATTAGTACTAAAATTCTTAGTAAGGTGACGTAGGAAGAATACATGGTATCACCATCCTATTTTATCTCAAAGGAACCGTGAATGCCGACTATGAGAAATTTTAAAAAGGCAGATAAGTTTAGACCATTTAACAAGCCTTAGTCAGAGTTAGTTTTAAATAGAAAAATTAAAAAAATAGTTAAGAAGATCTTTAGGACCGACGACCTCATAAAGGTCTCTGGGTCGGACTGGAAGGCGCAGGACCGAGTTCATTGGCGCGTGTTCGGTGAGGCCTTTTTCCAGCATTGGACTGCAATAGGCTAGTTGATGATGATGATGAAAGGAGATCTCTGCCCCTCATTAGAACATTGGAGTGAAAAACGTATAACTTAGTATTTGAGAAAATAGAACAAACAAACAGATAGACATCGGTATCTTTATCTTCGTCATGTTCTTGGAACACCGCGTCAGAAGTCTAACCAGTCCCTATTCGTCCACTCAACAGACGGTAGTTAATAGTGTTTACATTTAATTAAATAACAGTTAGATTAGTGAGAGATATTGATTTTTATTAATTAAATTATAGGTATTATAGGCCGACCGTTTAACTCAGACCCCGCCTGCGGTAATAGGGGTGCGCGGGGGGCGAGGACTAAGGAGAGAGCTGTCTCTTGATTTTTTGGAAAAACGGCGCCATCTAGATACTGTGGCCCGAACTACATCACATCACAACACAGCTCTAATTTTTAGCTAGCTTATTTTATGAAATAAAAAGAAGGAAATATTGAAATTATACCCTAAACCAATCTAAATACCTGGAGAGGTTTTTTTATTTTTCTGGTCAGGCTTTAAATTGTGTAATAATTTAGATTGCATATTTTCTCTAAGAAAGTACGAGTTTAAATGCCAAGATGACGCCACCATCTTTGAAATTTGTAAATTGTATAGAAGACGGACTAGCTTACTGCACTAGTGTCATACTGACATACTGACTAGGTGTCCGTTAAGGTAGTGTGTAAAAATAAAAAAAGCTCTTATTATTCAAAGTCAAAGTCAAATAGCTTTATTCACTTAGGTTACAAAGTAACACATGCAAATCGTCTAATATAATTAAATACATTTACAAATGCAAGTGAAGTATTTCTATCGTTACAATAACAAATAAATCTGTAAAAGAAAGTAATAAGGTAGTAACATAACATCCGCACAACTACCTAGGTTAAGCCACAATCTACACCATGGAACAAGCAACATGAAATCACGATAATTGAAATCTAAGCCCATGAGTTTTTGTCATTAATATAATCGTTTATTGTATAATAGCCTTTCGATAATAGCTGATTTTTTACAAATGCTTTAAAGTTTAGTAAAGGTAGATCCATTACATGCTTAGGCAGTTTATTGAATAAACGTATACCGAGTCCCGCAAAAGTGTTATGTACCTTATGTAGGCGATGTTGTGGACCTATCAACTTATGACTATTCCTCGTACCAATGCTATGAATGTCGCCATTTCTATCATACTGTTCAATATTTTGCTTAATATATATTATATTAGCATATATATATTGTGAAGCAACTGTTAAAATACCTATTTCCTTAAAACGATCTCTCAATGAAACATTCGATTCAAGATTGTAAATAGCTCGAACTGCACGCTTCTGAAGAATAAAAATAGATTCGATGTCTGCAGCCCTACCCCACAAAAGAACACCATAGGACATTAAGCTGTGAAAGTAACTAAAGTATACCAATCTTGCTGTCTCTATATTCGTTAGCTGCCTCACTTTTTTAACTGCATAAGCAGCTGAACTTAGTTTTCCTGCTAGAGCTAATATATGAGCACCCCATTGCAGCTTACTATCCAACTTTATTCCCAAAAATACAGTAGTGTCTACAAAACGAAGGACCTCACCGTTTAAAATCAGATTATTACTAAGGCTTTTAACATTGGGCATAGAGAATTTTAAGCATTTTGTTTTGGCAGCATTTAAAAGCAACTATTGTTCTTATTATCTGTAAATATTTTCTAAGATTGATTCTTACAAATTAATATGTTTAAATCATACCTGTTTTAATGTATATATGAGTCATATAATTTCAAAACCCCCTAAAGTGCTTTTTCTTAAATGTCGACAATTCATGAAAAACGTCTTAAACTTTCTAACAACCTTAATTATGTACGATTTTTAACATTATATTATTATCGTAATCTAGCAATCCCAACAAACATCTTTCTTTAATAAAAACAATTTGAAAAACGAGGTTATTTGCAAAAATAGATTCGTTTTAGGGGACTTAGAAGTTAACTTTAGGTTTTAGTGAAATTTGAAAGTAACCGATACCGTTTTAGAGGGTTTTGAAGCAATCACTATTTTGAACTAGGAAGGTGTTATGCAATAAAATTGTAAATAAGACACAAAATAAAAAAGGCAATCGTTTTTAAAATTATTTTACTTCAAAAGAAATGGTTTTTCATTTTTATGTAATAATGAAATAATAATTATGTAATATTATTGTTATTTTTGGCGTCGTTGTCATCCAACGAAATACGATTATACCTAAGCAAATGGAATGGCGGCCACGAATTACAGATTATATTATTATATGACTTCGACATTATGACATAAAGTTGTTGATTGTTTGTGGATTTGTTTAAAAATTAAACAAATATTAAATAACTATCTTTATCATATTTAAATAAATATATTTTAAAATACCTGTGTCACGGTCAAACGTTTTAATATACCTATTTAGTAACTGATTAAAGCTTTCCATAACTTTGGGCGTTTATATAGGTTTAACCAGCACCGTCAATTGAAAAAAATCGTAATTCGCAAATAGGATCAATAATGCAAAATGTTGTCTACAAAGTCGTTAGAAAAGGCAATAAAGTTCTGTATAACACATTCTGATCACTTTAAATGGTTTTTAATTTTAAGTAATTGTCTTTGATTCGTAGTACTTTCTCATCTTAGTCTTTAGTCTGTGTATAACACGACGCCATATTTCTTTAAATTTAAAGTCAGGAATATAAAATAGAATTTAATTATCGTGGCTGACACCGACTCCAAAAATAACAATAATATTACATTATTTGTAATAATTTGACTACAAATAAATATATTTGTAGACTCTTCAAGAAATATCCTTAACAATAGTTTTAACAATAATTAAAAGAACCTATTCTTTAGATTATAATTAAGTAAAAAGAATGTCTGATTTAATGTTGCAAAACCAAAATATAACTAATTATATTTTAATTTTTAGTGCAATTTTTGTCTTTGAAGTCGGTTTTTTTTTGTAAAATCTTATTTTATTTGGCATAGCAACCAACTCGATATAGCTCTTGTGTACGCTACCATAACGGACACCGCTACCCCGCCCCCTCGTCCCTTTCATACCGCAGGCGGGGACTGAGATAAACGGTCGGCCTATAGGTATAATAAGTTAATAAAAACAACTTATTAGCTTTGATATTCTTCCGCCTTTTACTAATTAAATTATTTACTAATATCTTCTTAATAATCGACAACTAGTTTTATTTAAACTAATTAATGACGCAAGTCTAAAAAAGTTTATTCAAAGTAGGTTCATACACTGACTCAAGCTGACTTAATTTTTTCTATTCGTTGTTTTCTATACCATACATATCGTAAAGCCTTTTGTTAGCCATTGTTAAATGTTTAAAACAAAAACAATAAAAGTTAGCAAACAGATTATATGAACTATCAACTTAATCCAATAAATCTTAATCAAATTTATTCTTGACCGTGTCAATACTTTCTCTTTATATTTGCTCTAATAATAATGAACTAGTGTATTATAAACAGAACAAGTTCAGTACGAAATACAGCCTGATATCAATCTAGTGACGCGATGTTAAACGATCTGTTACTTTTTGTTTAGCTCTAGGTATATTGACCTCTATTATAGATATATTTATATCCTTCACGCATTGATTTACAAAAAACCAAAGATACACACTCCACTTCCCAAAAACGTCCGCAACAAATAGGCGCATTGTGCACTTTTTTTAAATTAGTATCGCGTTGTTCTACCGGCAAACGTCAATCATTAAATTTTATTGCTTTATGTGCATTACTTTTTAAATACAACTTTATGTCATGCGTGTAAGATTGAATTTGAAAAAAAAATATGTTTACGATATTACTATACGTATTTATTGCGTATGTTTAATTTGGTGACACTTTTGGCTGTTAGTTTTGTTTGAAAATGTGCATCTAGGGTTTTTTATAAATCAATGCCTTCACGTAGTTAATTTACAAGAAGGTTTCCGAATGACTGATCAAGTAAAAATAAACTAATCAAGTGTAAAAAACTGTCATTTTAGTTCCTGAAAATGATAGTTTTGAAACCGATTAGCACGACGAAACACTGGTTCTCATAACACAGGCTTCGCCTAGCTTGAGAATCAGCACTAAACATTCTTTGTACCGATTTTTTGTCATTGTCATTATTTTGTACTTTGTTAGTCTTATGGATACTTTGAATAAAATAAGACACGTGTAAGACTTATGTGCAACTAAACAATTTCATTTATTATTTATTAAGCTACCAATACTGTTAATTGTTATCTGTGCAAACTTTTAATTGGCCTTCATTTCTTATGTTCAATCCTGCCTGTATATTATATTTACTAGCTGTAAGTTTTCCTAAAATTGTAAAATAAAATATACAACTAAGTACCTAAGTGCAATAGTATTTCTAAATGCCTAAATAGAAAAAAAATAGCCCAATACAAATAATGTTAATGCACATAAATACAGATTTCCATTGAACCGATTTTGAATCCAACCTCAAAGTTAAACTTCTGTCTGCATTAAATAACTGATTTTATTGATGCCTATTTATTGTTCAGAGATGTAATTTCGGTTGTTACTAAAAATAGCATGTACAAAAATTAAAGTCATAAAATAACTTGCTTAAGTAGCTCATCAAAGTAACACAACAAAGTTATAACTGTTAAATATTTATTGTTTTATAGTTGCTGCTATTATATTATCGCGATAAGGTGATAGACGAATATGCGGCTAGTGTCCGGTGCCCAACGTTCACTGACGTCAGTTAGGCTAGAGCACAGCTAAGCTCCTTACAGATGTCTACGTTCACTTTTTCTAATTATTGTTATTTCAAAATATTATTCTTGACTTATCGGTTACCTAACATTTAAGGTTACATAAAAATTTCATTAAACTTGGTTTTCATCTAAAAAAAATTAGAATTACTTTGTTCGAAGAAAACGAAATACATATGCTCTTCCGCGCCATTATAGTGGCCCCTTTACCATCTCCAAGCAGTATGGTGAAAATGTAACTGTATTTATATGGAAGGTAAGTAGTGAAATAAGAGCAATGAGCTTGGAGTATTCTTTTAATAGAAAATAGTATACTTATGCTTACATGCTGTTAAACCAAAAAAAAAATTTCAAATCCGTCTAGCCGTTTTCGAGAAATCAGGTAACAAACACAAAAAAAAATACAACGGAATCGAGAACCTCCTCCGTTTTTTGAAGTCGGTTGAAAAGTACCTACCAATAGATAGGTAGTTAAGGTTTTTGTACAACTAATACAGGTTTCGGAACAACGACCTCATGGACCTACAAGTGTCTAATCAAATCGTGATGAGACGTGACATATGACCTTGTATACGCGTTATTATGACACACTTTTGGGTAGTACCTACTATTATTACAGCTGGAGTTATTGGTAACGGTATTATCATTCAACGGGACTACATTGTTGGTTCAGTGGGCTTTGTAAACAACTGTTGATTACTAGGTATTAGGTTCAAATGTATATTAAGCACCACTCTACGTTATCTGACGATGGCTATAGGAGTTTCATCATCATATTAGCAGCAGTTGTTTTTTGTTTCATATTAGCCAATTGACGTCTACTGCTGGACATAGGCCTCTTTCAAATATTGCCACCTTGTGCGGTCCTGTGCTTCCATTATCCATCGGTTTCTTGCCGGAGTTAGTTTAAACAAATAGCTATATAAGAGAAGATTAAAAATCAATTCCAATGGGTCTGAACAGAGTAGTATTCAATGCAGCTTATTGCTCGATATATGTCCCTACTATCATAACAGCCCATTAATGTCCCACTGTAGGAACGGGCCTCCTCCCGGGACGGAAGGATACTTGGCCTACTAATACCACGCTGGCCAGACGGATTGGTATAGGGTTTAATTTCAAGTTTTACTTCTTTTTATTTCGTAAAGATAATATTTACGGATAGTCCCTTAGTAGGTTTTTACGACACCCATGGGATAAGACGGGGTGGTGACACACTGTATTCTTACTCCGTCACCACACGGAGTACTTAGTATTCAATGCAGCTTATTGCTGGATATATGTCCCTACTATAACGCGTCATAATACGCAGTCTTTCGCCCTCAGCACATAGCCCCTGAGTTTGCAGACCGCCCTGCTTAGCTTATGCGTGCCCACGAAATGTAAAAGATGGATTAGACGAGAAGGCTTTTTAGAAGATGGTCCTACTTTTTCTGAACTGATTTCACAGCTAAAAGTCTACACTAAACTTTGAATGTAGATCCTTGATTCTTACAGTATACAATTAATATAATTATGATACCAAATCTCTATCAGTAGGTACATTTAAAACCACATAAAATTGAACTAGTTTTCATAATTGGATCGAAATCTAAGATTTATGGCACCAATCGATAATCGTAAACCAGAATAAAACTAATCGAAGTTGATAAATATAAAAATAACTTGTTCTATAACACATTAATAAGTCAAAAACTTATAACTTAAGTATTAAGTAAGGTAACTTATGGTAACGGATACATTTTGCAATGTACAAAACTAACAACATATAACGACCCTATGGAGTACCTAAATAGTAATTTAAAAAGGGTCATTTTACTTATTGTGATTTTCCTAACAGCCATTAATGTCCCACTACAGGGACGGGCCTCCTTCCTTAACGGAGGGATACTTAGCCTACTAAGACCACGCTGGCCAGCCAGAGGGATTGGTATACAGTTTAATTTCAAGTTTTCCTTCTTTTTATTTCGTAAAAATAATATTCATGGATTTTACGACACCCATGGGATGAGATATTGTGTATTGTGACATATTGTATTCTTACTCCACACGGAGAACTTTATCATAAAACTTTATTAATTTTTATTTTTTCGTGTGCCTTCAGTGGTATTGTTTAGGTCAATCCAACACGTATTGCATGATTACCAGAAATACTCCTAACTATAACTAAGTAAGATTTTATAAATATTTGTTTACAGTACTTTTCAATATCTGAGAAGGATATAAGGCAGGTACAAGATACGTATGAAGAGCTCCTAGGCAAGATCAGACCTAATGCTGTTGGCTTAGTGGATGCTTTCGACTTTAGAGATGAGGTAAGCCTATTATTTTAAGTAACTAAACTAGATAATTCCTTACACCTATTTCTGTCAATCTAAGTAGGGCTAGTGAGAACATTGTAGACATAAATATTTATTTGCACAAATATTTTGCTTTAAGAGGGAATTGAACCCGAGACCTCGGCGTAGCAGCCACAGACTAGATATGATACAGTTTTCGTTAAAATGAAAAAACATATAAAATTTTCTTAAAAAAAACTATTTGCAGTAGTTCAAGGGAGTAGATGCTTATTTACAAAAACTATAAGTATACCTAAACTAAGTCTGCTTTTAGTTTTCCGTGGTGCATTAACAATCTACAATGTTTTTTCTTTAGATCCTGAACTCAACCCTGGGCGCATACGACGGTCGTGTATACGAGCGCTTGATGGAGGAAGCTCAGAAGAGTCCGCTCAACGCTGAACCTGTCAACCAGAGCTTCCACAAATATCTTAAACCTCTCATGCAAGGAAAACTGTGATCACATTAAGAACTGTAATTGACACACTTTGTATTATTTCTTAGTCACGAAAACTTACAGCTTAAACCTATATTGGATGTGTATTATTATTTTGTTATGGTATGTAAATAAACCAATTTGTTAATATTTTTGAATATTTTTATTTTATTTAAAACATTTCATTTTGTAAATACATTAATATAACTAAATTATTTTGAATAAATAAATAAATTAATAAATGCACTTTGCTAGGCACTTGGCAATTACATCAAGACAAGTTTTTGATGTTGTCAGAAGTCGTCGTGATGTTGTTGCTATAATTCATACAATTCGAACCTATTAGACTATAAGTTTAGACAGATTGGGCATTGGCGTGTGCGTAGCCAGAACCAGATGAGTTAGCCAGAGAATTGGCAACCCTGTAGGCAGTGCTCACGGGATGAGCTTTAGCAGAAGATGAAGCCGATCCGAATCCATTGGACTGAGCATCAGCAGAGGTCCCTGAACCACCGTAGTATCCTCCATTAATGTTGGCTGTAGACTTAGCGTGACCATTAGCGCTGGTGTTTGCGATTGAGCTGGCAGAACCGTAGTGATTGTTTGCAACCGAATTTGCTGAGCCGAATCCTGATCCGTGAACATCAGCATTCGCGTTAGCTAAACCGGCGCCGTTGGCGTCAGCTGTAGACTTGGCAGATCCAAAGCCAATTGAATTCACATCAGCGTTAGCATTGGCCGAACCGTATCCGTTGGTGTTGGCCTGGGATTTGGCAATGCCGTGACCATGAGTGCTAGCGTGAGCCTGTGCTGAGGGGGTGTCATAAAGGGTTCCGAAACGCCAAGAGATAGTCCTGCCGTGGGTAAGTTTTGCCGAAGATGCAGCGTTTCCAGAACCGACTACGTTGGCACTAGAAGAAGCGACTCCTGCCGGGACAACGGGTACATAAGTTTGCTTGAATACGGGAGCTTTGACATCAATGATAGTTGGTACTGGAGCTGGAATGACGACAGGGGCCACAGGCACTGGTACTGGCACGATTGGGGAGAAAGGGGCGACAGGCACTGGTACGGGCACGACAGGGAAGGCGGGTGCTCCGTTGCTGTGAGCAGTGGATGAAGCTGAACCTTGTCCTTGAGTATTAGCAGAGGTACTGGCAGAGCCAATTCCAGAGTTGGCATTTGAGTCAGCATGTCCGTAGCCACCGGTTTTAGCGTTGGAGGAAGTTACACCGTAACTGCCAACACCAGTATTGGCCGATGATTCAGCAACACCAGCTCCATTGGTAGTGACAGAGGAGATAGACGAGTCCGAAACACCATTCTTGACAGCAGAAGAATGAGCGTGGACACTGCCAGGAACCTGGTAGGCTACTTCAGGTACAGCGAAGTTCTGTTCGTAAGTTATAATCGTGGCTGGAGCAGGTACGGGGAAGTATGCTCCGTTATGAGCTTGAGCTACTGCTTTGGATGCGCCGTATCCAGGGTGTACGTTGTCGTATGTCTGCGCTTGGGCAATTGCTTGACCGGGATGTACAGCGTCATAAGTGTGGGCTTGAGCTACGCCTTGTCCAGGATGAATACTATCGTAGGTCTGGGCTTGGGCAACAGCCTGACCGGGATGAATACTGTTATAAGTCTGTGCTTGGGCAACAGCCTGTCCAGGATGCACATGGTCGTATGTTTGTGCTTGCGCGATAGCTTGACCAGGGTAGATGTATCCATTGACTAGTTGGTTTCCGTTCGAGCTGCCGTAAGCTTGAGCGTTGTCTCCGTTGACGTTGGCAGATGCTACACTTGCTCCGCCATTGTAGTTGTAAGCTTGGCCAATTGAGTAGGAACGTCCATCACGGTATAAAACACCTGTAGAAGAAAATTATGCATTAGAATAAACTATACAATTATTTAAAGTTTGATTCATATTTTACGTACATATAAAGCTAACTATTAACCCTATCACAGTGCCGCCTGCAGACACAATAGTAAAACAATGCACGTGTACCATATATGGTACACTGCACTGTGAACGTGTTAAGAGACAGGAACTGATGTTATGACGATACAAACCTATTTTTTGCTAAATGCGTTTGTGGTTTCTCGATACAAATTAATTTAGGGATAGAAAAATTTATGAACTATTATTTCACATATTAAACAGAGCAAATTACAACAAAAAATCTATTTCCAAAATACAACACAGCATTAATCTAACATCTAATCAACAAACTAATCTTTTTTTATTTATTAGTGTACAGTAAAGTACATGAATTAATAAAATAAAAGAATATCAACTAACATAAAAATATAAAGTACAAAAGCGAGCCTAACTGATAACATAGATATATTTTAAGTACCTACTTAAGTAAAATAGTTAAACGAATCCAAAAAAAATGCATACAGGCACAATTTTTTAAATAGATTTTCAGTTTTTTTTAATGATGTAATGTGGCAGAGCAATGAGCCTGATATAGGACTTGTTTCAACAATTAATGGTGTTCTTTTATTTTTAGTCACTCAACAAAAGAACAATTATTATTAAACTATTAATTATTGAATATATTAATATAAATATTATCATAATTATCGAATTTCTTTTGCTTCTTTTTCATGTTTTCTTTTCATTTTTGTTTTTTTTCTTAAAATGTATTAAAAAACAATAGCATTGATGATTTTAATCTCATCGATGCAGTTGAATATTGCAATAATTATTGTAAAGAGGAAGTCAATAAAAGAACTTTCAACTTACCGTTTATGAGGACAGGGCTGGAAGTACAGACGGCTATCAACGCCACAGCCACAACTAATCTTGCCGCCATCTTGTTTATCGGATGAAAGGATATGGTTGAGTGGATGCAGTGAGAGCATTTCTCCGCGCTTATATACTAAGAAATGGCTACCACCACTACAGCGCATTGACCCATACTAGTGAACTTCACCTACTAAATAACGCTCGTAAATTACTATGGGTTGCGATCCAGCTTGCGAATTTAAACATGTGTTTTGATTAAGGATTCGGTTGTTACACAGAAACTTGTACGAAATTTTTGCTGTTTTTTTTTTTTTTTACCTCTATAGGAAAGGATCATTAGACTACAGGTAGTGTTACGTGGTACGTAAGCCAGAAGGGTTTGTAATTTTATGCATGACCTGATGGGTGGTTTCTGGTTTTGTTTAAGGTTAAGTTTTGTGCCGTGCACGAGACAGCGACTCCAAAATATCTAGTGCAAGATGTTTATTTGTGTTTATATACAAATCACGGTCTTGATTCTAAATGTTCTTTAAATCATTCCTTTAGGCCTCATTCATTTGTTTTGTCTTAACTAAAATTGCTTAATATCATGGTATATTAACTCGAAATTTTGTGAGTACCTACTTATTATATAATTATTTTGTCAAGCTCTGGACCATACCTAGACCTGGAAAACTGTCTGTTCTGTCAAAGTGCCAAAGTCAGAGGTACTATACTCCGATTTTTGTCTGAACCTTATTATCTGAGCCTTTGCGGTCTTTCTATTGTATCTTAATATTATTTTTATTTCAGAGTCATAAAAAAGCAGTTAGTCAATCAAGTGTATCTAGTTTTATATCGGAACATGTGTCAACTGATATCACTTTCTAGTGTTGCTAGTAAAATCTAATTAGCTAGGTATTGATTTATAAGTAATTAAATTCCACACGTAAGATTTTATTATGTGACATCAAATTATAATAGTGAAATTGTATTTGAATATGTTTAGGTACATTGTAAATGGAAAAAGAATTTAACGATATCTGTCTGTCAAAAACCTCGGATTGCGAAATCGATGAATTATTTTATCCTAATCTTTATTCTATACTTCTATACTAATATTATAAAGAGGTAAAGTTAGTGTGTTTGTGACGTTGTAGGGGGTAATCTCTGGATCTACTGAACCGGTTTTTTAAATTCTTTCTGTGTTGAATAGTCCATTCATCAGGGAGTGACATAGGCTATATAGTATAACGCTATGACTAATAGGAGTGGAGCAGTAATGAAATATATTTAAAAAATGGACGCGTCTGTTAATAATAATGCCGTTTAACAAAGTGGGCACGGGTCAGCTAGTTTATTATAAAAGAAGTACGATTACACCGATTTATTAATCAATTTAGTAAGGCTTTTACATATAAGGATTTTATATTTGGGGCCGACCATCCACCTTTAACCTAGCCAGGCAGGGTGTAGGAATCCCGAATAAATAGGAGTTTAGGAAAGCCTAGAAACCAAGAAGGGTACCTGTCTCACCCATAAAGGGCTAGGACGGCAAGTAGCGTAAGCGTTACACAAGGTGATCCATCAGATGCTGGGGATCATTTATGGGGACATAAACACCGATTACTAATATCAAAACTGGTTTTCTTGCTAATTAACCACACTAAAGGAACTAACTTTTTTTTCTGGATAATCTGTAACATAATCATTATTGTGTTAATTTAATTTGATCTCATCTTGATATCAATAAACATGTATTTTCATTAATCGTCGCCATTAACACATATAAAAGGTTTTATTACATTTTAGTGTGACAAAAAATAGTATAATTTTAATAGCGGAAGTGAACAGGATTGTGTTGCCAATAAATTATTAAGTTTCGTTTAGGTAGGGCATTAGCCTTAAATTTTGATGCTATATGGAAATCTAATATTATAAAGAGGTAAAGTTTGTGTGTTTGTGACGTTGTAGGGGGTAATCTCTGGATCTAATGAACCGATTTTAAAAATTCTTTCTGTGTTGAATAGTCCATTTACCGAGTAGTGTCTTAAGCTATATAGTATTACGCTATGACTAATAGGAGTGGAGCAGTAATGAAATATGTTTAAATGGACGCGTTTGTTTCGTCGCTTAACAAAGTGGGCACGGGTCAGCTAGTGTAATATATTTCTATTGTCTTGAAGTTTTCATACATAAATATTCTGTTTACCAATGAATTTAATGTGGACAGAGAGGCCTCTGTGTGAGCCTACTGTGGCATATTTTTTTATTTAAAGGCTTTTTTTACAATATTTAGAGCAGTTTATTAGGTGTACTAATTTCGACACCGAATTCGGTTAAGTACTTTCGGTAAAGGATAAAGAGAAGAAAAAAAGACGTCTTACTATTAAGGTTTTAAATTTTTCTTCGTCTTATGCATTAAATAAAGTCCCAAATTAAGAAAAACTAGACCCTTTCCCAATACCGTCCCGATACATCACATCTCATTTTAAGTTAATTTTCAACCGACTTCAAAAAACGGAGGAGGTTCTCAATTCGGTTGTATTTTTTCAATTTATATTTCCAATGTTTGTTTTTAATTTAGAATTTATCACTTTTTTAATTTACAGTTTGTTTTTAGGGTTCCGTACCAGTTTTGAAAAAACGGAACCCTTATAGGATCACTTTGTTGTCCGTCTGTCCGTCTGTCCGTCTGTCTGTCAAGACCATTTATCTCAGAAACGCGTGAAGGTATCAAGCTGAAATTTTCACCAAATACTAAGGCTTGTTGCCTCTTAGTGCTGTAAAAAATTCAAAGTGCTAATCCAACGCAATCAAGAGATATAGCCGTTTTTGTCGCAAAATTTAGAGGGGTAAGGGCAAAAACCTACAGGGTACTTCCAGTCTACCTACAAACTTGAAATTTGGCATGAAGCAAGGTCTTGTAGTACATGTAATGGGAAAATTCCGAAAACCTTAAATTTTTACTTCAATCACATTATATTTTGATTTCATAGAATTTTGGCGGGAAAGCTGAGTCACGTGACCTGTGACGTCATAGAATTTTGACAGCTGTCAAAGTGACAGCTGTCACTTTTGACAGATGGGACGTGACGTCATAGACTTTTTGACAGATGAGTCGTGACGTCACAGAATTTTGGCGGGAAAACATTTTGTGACAGTTGAGTCATGACGTCATTGAATTTTTGACAGATGAGTCGTGACGTCACAGAATTTTCGACAGATGAGTTGTGACGTCATATTATTTTGGCGGGAAAATATTTTAGACACCCGTCACTTTGACAGCTGTCAC
Source organism: Schrankia costaestrigalis (assembly GCA_905475405.1). Classification (NCBI taxonomy): domain Eukaryota; kingdom Metazoa; phylum Arthropoda; class Insecta; order Lepidoptera; family Erebidae; genus Schrankia; species Schrankia costaestrigalis. Next base: position 3,415,082 of record FR997827.1, read on the forward strand.
TTTTGACAGGTGTGCGTGACGTCATAGAATTTTTGACAAATGAGTCGTGACGTCACAGAATTTTGGCGGGAAAATATATTATGACAGCTGAGTCGTGACGTCATTGAATTTTTGACAGATGAGTCGTGACGTCACAGAATTTTCGACAGATGAGTTGTGACGTCATAGTATTTTGGCGGGAAAATATTTTAACAGAGCTGAGTCGTACCGTCATTGAATTTTGGCGGGAAAAATAGTATTTAAACAGCCGAGTCCTGACGTTATCACAATTTGGCAAATAGGTTTGTACGGAACCCTCGGTGCGCGAGTCAGACTCGCACTTGACCGGTTTTTTTTTTAATTTGCGTGCTGTGCTTTCCTGTTATTGAAAGAATACACGCAAAGTTCCTGTAGTTTTTATATTAATTCTAATGTGTATTGCCTTTGTTGAAGATCCATAAAATAAATAAATAAATACTTAGACACTGAGACTTTATTGGGCTTGGATGTTGTTTGTGTACTTAAACATTTCATTGAGCATAGCACTTAAAGAGTAACAAACACTGCGCCAGAGGGTCGTACGTCGGTCGTCGCTCCTACTAAGTCGCCGTTACTGCTTTTCCAAGTTTATATTATTATTTATGCCAAGAACCAGACTCCTGACAGTAAAATAATATACTTTCCCCTAAAAATATGATCCATGTTTCTATTGTTTTATAATAGTAATCAATCTTATTCCGTCCGGGCTGTTTGGAACTAAACTCATAATACTCATTTCACAATACGGCCTAAAATCTAAATGACCTTTTCTCACAACGGATAAAACCCAAATGAACTTACTACCAATAAGAGCGGTTTTCATTATGTACTTTAGCCAATAAGACCCAATTTCAAATAAACCGAGACTCATAAAATCCTATTCCCAAAACGTTTAATTCCCAAAATACACAAAATTTTAGTATCGATATACTTGATTGTCATAAAAACGGATTCTTAAAACGTCTTAGTCCCTAAACACACTAAATACCGCCATGTTGAGTTTCGACGCGGTCAAATTTCAATACTATCAATAATAGTACAGTCAAATAAGGCTTAATTAGGGGCAAACCTCGGAATGGAAGCGAATAAGCTGTAAATTTGCATAAACCTTTGTTTTGGTGTACTAATGACTGGTAGAAAAGTCTCATATGATCACGTGTCTGCGTCATAAGTTATTCAAGGTCAAAGGTCACGAAAATCAGTTTTTTCCCATTATCTCGTTTTCTATGGGAAATACGCATTTAACGTCAATATAAATATTGTAGATCATAAAACTGTCTACAAAAAATGTCTGAACACTTTTCTCCTAGAAAGCATCGCTTTCAAGATATCGTGACTTTAGAGCGGAGGAAAGTCGTATTTTCGACTGTATGCACACACTAGCTTTTTCCCGTGATTTCGCTCTGAATTTATCAAAATCCTTTCTTAGCGGAAGCCTACATTATATCATCTACCTGCATGCCAAAATTCAGCCAGATCTGTCTAGTGGTTTGGGCTGTGCGTTGATAGATAACTATGTCGGTCACCTTTGAGTTTTATAGAAATAGAAGATTTCCGCACCGCCTCTGATCAACGCACAGCCTAAACCACTGGACAAATCTGGCTGAATTTTGGTATGCAGGTAGATGATATAATGTAGGCTTCCGCTAAGAAAGGATTTTGATAAATTCTACCCCTAAAGGGATAAGATAGGGGATGGAAGTTTGTATGTAACTTTGTCAATTTCAAACCGATTAGGCTGAGACCAAGCATGCATATGCTACTATATATTGAAATAAGCCTTATTTTTCATAATATTTATAAACGCGAGCGAAATCACGGGAAAAAGCTAGTGTGTGCATATAGTCGAAAATACGACTTTCCTGCGCTCTAAAGTCACGATATCTTGAAAGCGATGCTTTCTAGGAGAAAAGTGTTCAGACATTTTTTGTAGACATTTTTATGATCTACAATATTTATATTAACGTTAAATGCGTATTTCCCATAGAAAACGAGATAATGGGAAAAAACTGATTTTCGTGACCTTTGACCTTGAATAACTTATGACGCAGACACGGGATCATATGAGACTTTTCTACCAGTCATTAGTACACCAAAACAAAGGTTTATGCAAATTTACAGCTTATTCGCTTCCATTCCGAGGTTTGCCCCTAATTAAGCCTTATTTGACTGTACTATTATTGATAGTATTGAAATTTGACCGCGTCGAAACTCAACATGGCGGTATTTAGTGTGTTTAGGGACTAAGACGTTTTAAGAATCCGTTTTTATGACAATCAAGTATATCGATACTAAAATTTTGTGTATTTTGGGAATTAAACGTTTTGGGAATAGGATTTTATGAGTCTCCGTTTATTTGAAATTGGGTCTTATTGGCTAAAGTACATAATGAAAACCGCTCTTATTGGTAGTAAGTTCATTTGGGTTTTATCCGTTGTGAGAAAAGGTCATTTAGATTTTAGGCCGTATTGTGAAATGAGTATTATGAGTTTAGTTCCAAACAGCCCGGACGGAATCTTATCAACTTTCGCCGTCAACAAGCTAGTGCAAACTTATTACTTATTTATTTTATTTATGCAAATTTATTTCTAACATGTCTAAATCAAAGAAAGTTCAGCAATTTCTTATTAAACATAACAAAATTTACTGCCTTGATTTGGCATCAAAGGTGTAATTTTTGTTACCGAGAAACACGAACGCCTTATAGTTTAGCTTTTAAGTTAAAGTTTTCAATGACTTTGGGAAAAATAATTCAACTATATTGTTGTAAGCGTTAAGATTAAAGCTGCAATAATTATCCGTAATTGATCCCTGTAGATTAGTAGGAAAGGAGTTACGGCTTAAGCTAAGCGAATATAATTATTTCTATAATCTAGTCCAGTCTAGTCAGTGTAACTTTTGTTTGCAAATAAGGCTGTTTGATTTGTGTAAAGTATATGTTTGTACTGAACGAATTTAGAAGCAAATGAAGATTTTTTAAAAGCCGCGTTATTAGTACTTATATGTTTTTTTGATGTCACTAAATGGATAGATGTAAATGTGGGACTAGGACTATATAGGATTGTACCTATAGATCTAAATATTAGATATTATTTTTAATAAGATAAGTATATTACAGCAATATATTAAAAAAAATAAAAAAGTAACAGTGCAATGAACGGAGTAATGATTGATTTATCCGTTATATTTGAACTTAGACCATTTAAACGATGTTATTACTCATTAGTCACAGAATATTAATACCTACTTTGATTAATTCACTGTAGTAATAGGTATGTACTTTCTGTGTGGTCCTACTTAGATTTTTACACTCGGTGTTGGCCGCGGTTCCGTTCGCGTGGTATTGTGGTAGTCTTTATTTCTTCAAGTTAAAAAAGCCTTGATGTTGATGGACCGACGACCTGGTTAAGACGGCGGGAAGCCGATGGATTAGGGAGGCACAAGACCGCGCAGGGTGGAAACGTTTGGAGGAGGCCTATGTCCAGAAGTGGGCGTCTATAAGCTGATATGATTATGATGATGATAAAAAAAGCCTTAGGCTTTCGTACAGTGAGAGAGAGCATACCGTACTCCTTTTGTTACGGGGTGAATTTCCCGGGAGTAAAAATTGCGTGGCATCGATGAAATCGGTGCTAAAAAACAAAGTTATAATGCTCTTACATTTTTTTCTGGTTAGGTGAAATAGTAAGCTATATAGGGCATTAAATATTTTATTAAATAGGACTATAGGTTCTCCAAAAAAAAAAAATTAAAGCTCGAAATCTTTCATTACCATGTTTGTCCAAACGTCACCTAAGGTATCGTGTTAGCTCATTGATAAAAAAATATCGGTTATTTATATTAAAATTTAGTTTCATTTTGTACCTTAGTAGTTAAAGTATTGTTACGTAATATATTTATTCAAATTATTAAACAATACAACGAATAGTTGATCAAAATGTATTTGTCCCAGAATTATCTTTCATCTCCATGCCCTAAACCTATGTACGAATATCGTAATAACTATCGACTTGTGTCCCCGCTCTTGCACGCTAAACGTTGCCTATTAGTGCCGACTAAGTGCTCGAAGTGGAAGGACGTACGCACGTGCCTGCATTTTCGCGCCATAAACGTAAGTATTTAATTTTTTTGTTACTGGACATTTTTTCTTTCATCGCTGTGGATGGGTAAAACTTTGTATTTGAATAAGTTTGTCTTCTTGATTATGCATTCATAGGACGTCATTTCTGTTATGTTTATTTGTGAAGTGTTCACTACTTCAGATAATTAATAGTTTTTTTGTTATTTCATATTTTTGCTTTGATTTTCATAGCCGTGCTTTCATTTCCGTGGTTTCCGTGGCCAAAATTTACTATGGCAATGAAAAAAAAGTAACGGCAATGAAAAAAATTTCATTGCCATGCCTTGACGTGGCCAGGTTTTTCATTTTCGTGGCTTTTGTATTCATTTCCATGACTTATGTTTTAATTACCGTGACTTAAGTTGTCATCGCCATAGTATGATTAGGTACACAGTACAGAATTTTGTTAAGGCACCTTCACACAGGTTAAGGCGATCAATGGCCGGATCCTCAAGACTTAAGAATAGACTTGACGAGTTTTTACTGTACAATCAACTAGACAGAAATGTTTCCATGTTAACCTTACAAAATGATATAACATTTGGTAGGTACCTAACTATCACACGGTATAGATCTCGGGACGGACGCATACTTGGAAGACTCGGTACGCTTTTTACTTAGTACGTCTCACCTCTAATTCACATAATATTACAGTCTGATTTTAATAATGGATTGATTTTTGTAAGCATGCCAAAATTAACTGATGAAGAGAGAAAGGAGCGGAGAAGGTTGGCCGAACAGAAGCGACGGCTAAAAATAAGGAGTGACCCAGTCTTAAGAGAGGAGTATCTTAGAAAAGAACGAGACAGATATTTAAAAAAGAAGGCTGCGGGAGTAGTTCTTCCTCGAAGTGCATTGAGTTCGCAGAAGCTTCGGGCTCTTCGTAAGAAAAACTTGGTGAGTGCACGTCTTGCTTCTTATAAAAAAAAGACACTAATTCTACGTAAGAACACACGTCCAAATGTGACTTGTGCTATCGAATATGCTGAAACACCAAGAACGGAGCCAAAATTAAATGACTCGTTTTGTTGTGTATCTCAAGTTACTCCTAATAATAACATGCCGATGACTCCTATAACAAGACGTAGCTCGCGTCTTGAATATTTAAAATCAAACCTACATGGCTGTGACAGTTTGGTAGCATGTAGTTCAAATTTTTTGGCCACAAGTAGTCCACAACAGGCACCTTCAAGATCACCTCAACTAGCACCAAATATCAGTGCTATATATTCCACGTCACGTCCTGATAGTCCAGCATCAAACTCTTCTGTTGCAACTATAAAATTTCAACGTGATTTGCAACAAAAATTCCGCAGATACCAAAAAGCTAAATGCCAGCAGCTCAGTGCGTTGCAAAAAAAATTTGCTCAAGTTGACCGCGAAAGAAACTTATATAAAAAACGATTCGAGAGACTTATTCAGAAAGGAAAAGATAGAGTTACCGATCAAAGAAAAGAAAAACAATCAGCGATAGATTTGAATAATAAGAGCGATACAAATAACCTAAAACAAACTAGAATCCGCCAAATTGTCCTAAAATTTTATGAAGAAGATGAAAATTCTAGCATGTGTCCAGGCAAAAACGATACTATAACAAGGGGTGGCGTGAAGAAACAAAAACGTTTAATGACGGATACAATAAAAAATTTACATAGAAATAGTTTACATAGAATAGTTAATTACATAATATATAGAAAATACATAGAGTCCGGTTATCCACTAGCTACGTCACATTTTCACGTTTAAAGCCTTTTTGGGTACTGCAGCCAAAGATAAATATGCGCAATACTTGTTTATGTGATAAACATGAAAACATGGATCTGATAATTGAATCACTAAAAAAGAATCATATAATAATGGAAAATTCGACAACTGAGGTTATTAAGAGCATATGTTGTGATATTCATAACTTGTGTGTTTTTTATTCATTAGGTACATAACATATTCATACACATAAATATATTTTTTTGTTTTATTTTACTCCTTTTGCAGATTCTTAATCCAGGTAATTATTTCTTGAATGGTTGGAAAGCTGCGATATCGCCCATGCAGGACAAACACTAGTGTGAAGGTAGCCTTAATGTGTAAGTAGGTACTTGCTTTCATTTCCGTGGTTGATTCTTTCATTACCGTGGCACAGTTCTTTCATTGCCGTGGCACGAAATTTTTAATCATGTTTATCTCGTTACTTTTTAAACTTATGTACTGGATATTAAGCCAGAACACATACATTACGTAAAACTTTAAAAAAAGTCAATTATTTTTACTCTTAAACTTAAGATAAAAAAATCCATGGAAATGAAGATTTTAACAGCCTTGTTGAAATTCACCCTACGGGTTCTGTTCTCATTATAAGTATACCTAATGCACATTTTGTTTATTTCTATTTATTTTTATAAATTATTAACGTTTTAGTATGGATATTTTAATTAAATTAACTTAAATGAAATATTACGATTAAATTTCAAAACAAATAAATACTTAATACTAAATATTTAAATTAAATAATAAGATTAAATTACAAAACTAATACTTACTTAATAATAAATAGAAAAAAATATGCCTAAATTAAAATTGGTACATAAAATAGTCCCTAATTTAAAACGTAGATTGGTTATTAAGTTAAAAATAAGAACACTTTTGTAAAGTTGATACTTAAAGCTTGCAAAATAAAAAGTTTCTTTCTTTCTTTATACATACAACAATTATACTTTTTTCTAAAACAATGAGTACAATATCTTCTAAATCGTGTTTGTCGTGACATCGATTAATTGCATGGTCTAGTGGTACAGAGAGGTGAGTTCCGTCACAAATACCGGTTGTACCGAACTACTTCGCCTTGAACTTGATTTATTATCTTTATAGATATTTTTGTAAGTTCTAAGTATCGATTGTGATGCGAAAGTTATAAAAATTGTTTATGTGATATAGAATTGTCCATCAACTCCCGTGTGACTTGGAAGTGAAGACTAAGGAAAAATCGGAAACAAACCATGTATTACACAGTCACATTATCTAGAGACCTCGCTGGAATGCGAACCTCGCGTCCCGTTCTCCTTTCAACCCCAGCGCTCGCCACGGGCGCCTCAGTACGGTACGTCCGACGCGACGTGACGTCATCGAGACGCCAAGTCTCGAGATAATGTGACCGTGTGGGTTATACTGATCTTTTTCGTGGTATATGTTAAATTCTCTCCATTAATAGTAGGAGGAGGGCCGTGCAGTCCCACAGAGAGTGGTTGGATGTTTATGGGCTGATAAAGATGGGAAACACGCATGGTACAGACCACAGATTATTTCTGTGGTACAGACTAAAATGTTATGGTATTGTTAACTGCACTTGCTAACCCGTGTATATCTATACCAAAAGATGACCAAGAGTCACTCGCAGATATAATATCATTGTAAGAGATAGAAAACTTGAAATAATCTTTGTACAAAATGGGCCTCGTTACCCCACGCGCTGTAGGAACCCCAGTTTTTGCATTGTGACATTGATGGACCGTTATTATGATACGAAAACATACTTAATTGTACTAAGCAAATCATCTGATTTGCTATTTTTAATTTCCGTAACATAACCTTCACGCACGATATGACCTTCAACAATCATGACAGATAAGTGTTCTAATAAAATTATTTACACTCAGCTATCATTTTGTACATTCAAAGTCTTATACTTACTCGTAGTAGGTATGTAGGTAGAGTAGGATTTAAGTAAGTTTAATTGTTCGGAATAAATATTGCGGCTGACGAAACGGTTAATTCAATTCTTTCTGTTCCTTAAACTCCCTGGATCTTTGTCTTTGGAAGATGTTCCGATACTGAGCCTTTTTAAGACTAATATCTGACGTACCTAACTAAAATACTCAAACTGTACTATTCTTATTATCATCCAGACTCATGTCGAGTTTCCGACCGAGGTGGTCGGAAACTCGACTTAGTTACCAAGAAGTTTAGTTACAAAGGTTGCCTGTGATTCAGGGTGAAAAAAATTACTACTTGCGCATTTTCACGATTTTCCTGAAGTTTTTCTTAGGCCTTAAAAATGTTTTATACATTGTATATTAAGATGTTAAAAAGTAGTATAAATATATAATAAGTAATACTACTTTAAGTATATAAATAATACACTGTTTTGTTTATTTTAATGTCTTTCTTGATGTAACCTACATTCTGGAATACATAAAAAGCGACTGATATATTTTTTAAATTAATCGCGGTACGTCTTTCTCAAGACTAACATCAAGAAGTAAATCTAAAAAATAATTCAGTCTAACACCATAACAGAGCTAAAATTTTAATAAATCGATTATTTTTTTTATATAAATAACAAAATAATATATAAAATTTTACAAAACTTACAAAAAGAGTTTGACAGCGGTGGGATTCGAACCCACGCCCTTTCGGACTGGTGCCTAAAACCAGCGCCTTAGACCACTCGGCCACGCTGCCGTTATGACTGCAGTGGCAAAATAGCGAATTATATTTCTCAATAAGAAAATTTAAGCAAAGAAGCCATCTTTTTTATCTTAGACTAAATGAATAGAAAATAGGCTTAACATTATATGAAGGTTCTCTTCCAGTGATCTAGGAAATGTTTCTAAGAAATGCCTACGGCCAGATGGGTGGGTGTTTTTTTTTAAATTCACATTTATGGTTTTATATCCACTTTTAGGTACTTTTACATAGATAGGTAAAGTAAATGTGATGTAAATATAATTGCGTTTTAATATCTCACGTCTTTCTTGGGTAGTAATGTGTGCTTATTAAATCTATAGTCTTGTTTTTTTTTCAATACTTATTAGGATTACACGTCCTTAAAGTTTGGATTACTTTGTAATATATTATCATTAAAATGACTTATTACTAAAAAAAAAGCCTACCTACCAATACTTAATATAATAATTATGTACCTACGTAATTAAGAACTATATTTGCTTATGGCGACTAATTATTCCATTTAGTACCTACCTAGCTATTAGGAATGACAATTAGTCTAAATGAGGAACATTACAATACTGTGCCAAGTATTGGATAGGTATGTCATGGTAGGTACGTTTGAAACGTTTCGATTTAGTACGTAGTTCTGTGATTTCCCTTAGTTTATTGTTTTATTATTTATTTATTTATTGTTTTAGTTAATTGAAAACAATATCCTACAGCTAACTTTACTCAACTATTTGGATACACCTAAGCTACTCGAAAATAAAACAGTACACAGTAATAGTACAGTAGCGTCATCTATAATTTTTAACGTGTACTTCTAAGTAATGCTTAGAGTTTCAACAAGAGGCTTGGAATTATGAATCAGAACATTTAATTAAATTTATTTTGTGTCCTCAGACTAGAGATAGCTAAACATTATTGTCATATTATCAATTATAAATAATGGGTAAAAGTCTGTAATTGTTTCCACTTGGGGCGATTTGTCCATCAGTCCTTTGCAAAGCTTTCTTTCATCAGTTTAGATAGACGTTTTATGCATGGATTTTTGTATTATACTTATTATTTTAAAGTGACAGGGTCAGACTACTTTTACCGCTTTCAAGAAGGGGTTCTCAAATCTTTATTACCTCATACCTCACTAACTTGACCCACTTACGTACCTACCTATTACCAGGGTAATAATAAGTAATAGTAGTACCCGGAGTACTTAATAGTACTGTCTTCCTGTACTTAATCTCAGAAAGGAGTTTCCACAATGCGTAACCTCAAGCCAAAAAGCGTAAAGGCAAGTTTAGTCAGAAAGGGTTTCACGTAACAGTGTAGAAATAACCTATTACGTGCGGTTCTTAGAGTACCCGACCTCTCCTTTCCTTAGTTGCCCAGAGGTTTCTGAGCTCCAGACGAAACAAACCCTATGCGACCATCGTATGTCTGAAGACCTTGTGGTTATGCTTGAAGTCCCTCGACAATGATTAGGTATTGAGAAGAACGTTGTGTAGTTCGAATTAGACATGCTTATGACACTGACAGACATCTTGTTGGGTTGAGGAAATAGATATGGTCAATTTATACTACAGCAAAGTCAAAGCGCATCGAAGCGTCAATCCAAAACTGACAATATCAAATTCAACCTTAAATCCACAGTATAACGCACACATTACTTCTAAGATTGTGCGCGAAACCAATCAGCGTTTGTCAGGCGCAGACGCGCGAATTCGGAAAAATGCGCGCATCTTTTTAAAATTTCCGAAGTAAAGTGTACGTTACGCGCTGTGGAGTTTAGGGGTTAATTTGTTTTGTTAAGTTTTGGATTAACGCTTTGATTTGCTTCGACTCTGTCTCAGTATACAATTGACCCTTAGGGTAAAGGAATATGAATAAAAACCACACTATTTTGTTCGTAATATCCTGTATAATTACCTAAGTGTAAAGGAGAATATTTACAAGGTGGACATCGATAATTATGTATATGCTTATCCTAACCTAATCTCCTTACATTAGTTAAAAAAAACATGAGATTATAAAATGGAAAACAAAATAGAAAATAAACATTAAAAAACGACATTATACAATTAATTGATTAGCCTCTCTTGAATAAAAAAAAACGAAATTTATAAAATAAGTCATGATAATAGGCTTTTACATTTTTGTAATAAAAAAAGTCACACTAAGTATTGTTTTTGTGACTGGAAAATATTAAAACAGATTTTTAAAAATTAAGTTACGTTATTTCAAAACTGTTATTGTATTGTTCGATATTTGATTTACAGTGTTCTCGTTTTCTTTTAAAATTATTTAAATGTTGTATTCTGTTTTTGTTTTTTTAAGTTCGCTATAATTTTAATAATGTACCTTTGATTTATCAAAGAGGTATTATGTACTTTTTAAATAAAAAAAATATCAGATACCTTTGTTCCTTTTTTGTGACAGTTTCAAGGCATTATAGTTATTTATAGGTACGATTAGAGTTTCTAAAAGCTTGCTCAGAAAACTGAAAAGTTGTTTACTAATTTCTGAAAGCTTTAAAAAAAAGTTAGTAAATTATATGTAAAGAGTGTAGAGAATTTTTTTGATCCAAAATAGTCAAAATTTAAAAAAAAGTTCACAAAGTTTATTCTAAACAAATTATTACCGTTTAATAATTTTGATGTACGTAAATCAAAAGAAAATAATCTCATGCTCTTACTTTTATTTCAAAGCGTTTAAAAAGATAGATATGAAATTATTTTCTCTTGTCAAAAGATGTTTTATATAATATTAACGGTATCTACATAATCGATAACTCTATTTACTATATAATGTTTAATTTAAAGCATCTCGATGAATCTACGAATGCTTTTGCAATGTATACCATCAGATATGTAAATAAGTCAAGCCATAGTTGACGTTTTACGTCACCACTTTCGAGATACTAAAATATTAATGATTTAATGACGTAGTAATAATAAACAAAATACTTCCTTTAATTTAACAATCCAAAGATTTGTTAGTCATTTACTTTACAATAATTTTTACTTTAAAACAATACGAGTGAATTTAAAATGTAGGGTAATATTTTAAACCAAGTGTGGGGTAATTTACCCTCCTTCTAGTTTTTGTCGATATGAAACTAGATATTGATATTTTATATAATTTAGCTTAACAATTTTAGAAATACTGCAGATGGATTTTTTAGAAGATATTTTGATATTATATTGATAAATGATATTATAAAAATGTATTAAAAGAAAGAATCATTTAATAATTTATTATCTCGACAGTGTTCGATAGCAGATTATCATATTGTCAACATGTGATATTTACTGTATGTCATGCATAAAGCAATGTAGGTATACTCTAAGACACAATAGCAACAGAACAAAATAATAAACTAGTTATATTTGGTTACACAATATTATTATCGTATAAATTACTCAGTTTTTTTATTTATCATCTAAAGAATTTACATTTACAATGTACAAATTTCTTACACTAAGAGCCGACGCTCTCTAAATCTTATAAATGTTATTGATTCGATAGGAATGTATTTGGATATTTATATTTTTTTGTTTTTAGAATTTTCTAGAAATAAACTGCTTTTTTATAGCAAAATTTAGAGCCCTCTTGGAAGCACCGATGGTAAAGTATATTTTTCATTTACTATTAAGTAATAAACAAAATCAAATATTGTAAGCATTGTATTACTTTGTGTTCCTTACACTTTCTAACGTTAACCAGACTGAATATACTCATGACTTGATTTTTATTAGCTCTGAACAATTTAACAGTTGCTATTAATATGCACTACTTATTGACTATTTTAGACTGTTCCGCGGTATGTAAAGGTTCGTAGTACATTGTAACTCAATGTTCATTGCCAAGACAGTGATTATTGTCTTAAATTTAATTTCATTAGATTTTACGCAATAAAAACATTATTAAAATAAAAAAACGGTTATATTTAAAAAAATCTTCGACAAAAATATTAAATTAATTTAAAAAAAAAAAGATAATCAAAAAAAAGATAATTACAATCGTTTATTTAAGCAGTTTAAATCTAGTAAAATCTAAAACTGTAGGTTCCCAATAACTAAATCACTAGGTAGTGAAATTGTTATTTTCTTTAATGTTCTATACATTTTACACAACAGCTCTTTTGTATTCTCGGGACAACACAAAGCTTTACAAATATAGTTTACATTATATTGAAAAGTTTTACTTGTTGCATTCTTTACAAAGAATATGTTTAAACGCGACCATGCAGGGTAAATATGGTCATGCTGGGTAAACACGACTGTGGGGGTAAATGTGGTAGATAATCGTGACTATAGAGTGTATAGAGGGTTAACGTAGCAAGGTTTACTTTTATTAAATAATTTAATGTAATTAATAATTTACTTTCATACGCACGCAATTCAATAAATATAAATGCGTTTTTACAACCACATTCACAACTACTTAACTAAAAGGTTTACAAAGTGGTCACGCCTAGTTGCATTTGCGGATAGAAGATTAAGCAACATCGGAGATGAAATTTATAGATGAGTAACCGGTCAGTGGTATATTATTTGAGTGTCTTTTTGCTTGCAAGAGTCAATAAGCTTCTTTATGTGTACCCAGCACGATCCAAGTAACCATTTTCTATATTAACTATAGTTTTTAAAGTCAATGAAAGTAACAATAGGTAACGATTGCTACAACAAACATTCTCATAAATTACATTGATCAATTTTCATTAATACAATAAATTAATTGACATAATGATGTGTTACTTAAAATTAATTAAATAAACACTGGCATTGAGCTTTGCATGAAAAATAAATATGTCAGTATTTAGCCAGCAATGTATTCTAAACCAATTCATTGTTTTCTAGTGCACCAAAATAGAACGCAATTTTTTGTAATTACATTTGTTCAAAACCGTAGGTCAATGTTAAACTCAAACGTCATACATGTCAAATTTGATACTTTAGTAGTCAATCAGAGAACGCCAACAGCTAATTAAAAACTGGGAGCAAAAGATTTACGTTTATATTATTTATGAGAATTAGTCTTTATGATAGATCTTAAGTCCTTTCTAAATTGGTCTGCTAGAAATCAATGTGTCGCAAGTTCACGCTGCTAAATAAACAAAGCTTCACCAAAACGGATAATTGAAGATGGCACAGCAAATATAACTTAAAAATCGTTGCACAACCTAGTTATATTCAGAATAAAAAATAAGATTAATACACCTAAAAAACTATTTAATAGAGATACGTCAATTCCTAAAAATTAAAAACCCATAGTTATAACAAGATATCTTATACAATTAGTGCCTAAAATAAATGTGTAAATGTTTGCAAGAGCTGTTGATCGGTAACTGGCTTATTGGCGACATAACCAAAAGATTTTAGCAACAAATAAAAATAAAACTTAATACAAAGACAATAGATTCAATTTAGAATAAAGTAGGCACGGGAACTTGCGTTTCAGAATCTTTTACCCTAATATTAAGTTTAATTTTTAGTTAAAATATTTTGGTTAATGTTCCAATAAACACAGATCCAAAAGTTACATTACCTCTTAATCGAAATATCGTTGACATAATTAAAACTACAAGAACTAAAAGAGAACATTATAAACCTTAGCTTATTTATAAAGAGTTCATTCTAAATACATACACACATACATAGTTTACAAGTAATAGTACAGTAGAATTATGGACATTGCCATAATTTTTATCGAGCCTTTAGTTCTAGGTGAAGAGGATTGGCAATATACAATTCAAGATAAGCGGATGGCACAAAATTCATTTTTATCAATGACTTCTATCTATATGTGACAAGACATTTTACTTCTTTTCAGTTACGGAGTTACCCTATTAGCTTGTGGTGATTTTACCCCATGGGTAAATTTGAAAAGCTTAGACTAGTCAGCTGATGGCATTATATATGACATTCACATTTTTAATTTAGCAGATATACTGGCAGAAGGTATTAAACCATTTCATTTTTATTTTTTCAATTTCTTTTCAGTGGTATTCAGGGTAATCTTAAAAACTTACCTAGAATAAACCAATATTCTGGTTTGTTGTTTATTTTTAATTGAAACAACTATTAATGAGGGGTAAAATTAAAGTGCATGACTATCAATAATATGATCTAAGTTTAAAGTAATGCACTTTGTTTTTCGTTTGTCTTAATTTCCCTAAAAAGGGGGAAAATTACCCTTTATTAGTTTTCAGCGAAACATTGTTTAAAAATTTAGAGTGTATTTATTAATTGGAATTAAATTAATTAATTTGGTTTTTATATTTTGTTTGGGTAACTTCTGTATTTCGCCGCAAGTATTGTCTTAATCAATCTGTATAATTAGAAGTCATTAAATATTTCAGAGAACATACAAGATCGATCATTCAGAACATGCGAACATTGGTCTCAAGAGACAATAACATATCGAAATATCTCGATAAATACAGCTTAAAATCATCTCTCAAATGATTCAAAAACTTGGTCTCAAAGATGATAATTTTAATTTTAAATATTTAATTTTTATTACCGTCAATGTCGAAGACAATATATATTTTTGTATATGATGTATCAGGCTGTACATTACTGTACAATCCGTACCTTACAATTTATTTCATGTCAAACATTTAGAACAATAAATTATATATCGATCGCAGTTTATTTTTAAATAATTCACAGAACAATTTTAGCCACGTTGATAATAAATTAATTGATACCCCAAAATGGGGTATTGGAATTAAACTGACGAAAATTAAAAATGGAATGGACAGCCATTTTGGAATGGTTGTCCGGTCAGTCTAGGCTTGTTAGCCGACTAGTAAATACGTGGCGTAGGTTGTTCTGTGTCGTCTCACGCGTAGAACTCGCGGTTATTGTGCCCCTTGCCGTAGGACGCCGCGGCAGGGCTTCTCTTGGGCTCGTCAAGCGCATACGAACCTTCATCCTTCTTACGCATTCGATACACTATAAACATGACTACCAGGATTGCGCATAGAAGGCCGACTACTGCTCCACCGATCACGGCTGAAAAATATAAAAAAGTTTTTGTTAGTAAGTAATAATGTGTTGGTTTAGAGTTTTTAGTCTGTATACATACAATTCTCCGTGTGGTGACGGAGTAAGAATACAGAGTGGCACCACCCCATCTCATCCCATGGGTGTCGTAAAAACCGACTAAGGGACTATCCGTGAATATTATCTTTACGTAATAAAAAGAAAGAGAACGTGAAATTAAACCCTATACCAATCTGTTTGGCCAGCGTGGTATTAGTAGGCCAAGTATTCCTCCGTCACTGGAGGAGCCCCGTCCCTGCAGTGGGACATTAATAAGCTGTTATGAAGTATGTATACATACACATATAGATATTATGTTTACTGGCAGAATAAAAATAAAATACCATATTATTACATCTGTCAGAGACAAAAGTCGGCTTTGTATTAGGGGGGAATAGTCGGTACCGACCCATTCTACACGATTGTCATAATTTTTGTACTGAGCCATGAGATCGCATTATTAACTTTTAAAGGACATTGACCACGTTTGTATGAACGTTGGCCCAAATGCTGCCCACTACTAAGACATAGTTCATAATGGTCCTTAGACTTATACTAATCTGTAACCTAAAGCTTTTCGTAATCTATCCGAGGAGTATTTAGAAAAAAAATATTTTGTCTAGGTTTTACAGACGACAACAGTCACTATCTCATCAATGTAAAACCTAAACAATAATTATTATTTTGTTTAGTTAGCATCAGCTTATGGAGGCAACTATTCTTTCTAAAATAAAAGGTTGTATATTAGAAAATAATGTATTTATTATTATAAATAATCTGTTCAATCCTCATCGTCATCTATAATAATATTATCTAAAAATAAAGCAGGGCGCCTCTTGGTGCCTAGCCCATCCCAAATACCAAACAATACACACCACGTGGCCACAACTGCCGATAGTTCGTCGTCCAGTAAAACATGAGCAGCAGTAGTGTGTAATGGAATCAAGACCTTGTTTATTCTCGTCAATTAAAATGAAGCAATGATACACTTTTGACGATGTATGGCGGCTCTTTATGTGCGCACGAATAAGTAGCACATTGGTCGAGGGCATCAAAAAGACAGGTAGATCCGTGAGTTAACCGTTGTACTTCTGAACAATAAATGACTCTGTGGTACGTATATGCTCGCTGTAATAGCTAGGTGCGAGTTTTATTTGATACGTCCCTACATCAAAGAGAGTCAATTGTTCAAGTGTTAACCTGGGAAAGGAAGGGTTCTCCGCACTCACAGAAATATTATCGAAGTTGACTCTGTTTCGGGTTAACCGTTTTTCGTCAACATACTCAGCTAAGTTATTGTCAACATTCAGCCTGCTTCTGGCTATCCTGATGTATTCTTGTGCATTTGCATTGTCGATAATGTCTACGTGAAAAGCATTAGTTATTGCTGCTGCGATTCTTAGGTCTGTAAAAAAGTGACTTATTGCAACATTGCAATATTCATGACGAAATATCTTAAAAACACGTTTTAATCGTCCGTTCACAATCTCAACAGGCCACCGGCAAATTGTGCACATTCGTGATTTCTTCGCGTCAAATGTAGTAAGTTGAGAGCCTCTTCTAGGCTGTGCTTGTGGCGTGATTGCGACATAGCCGCAGCTTTCTAACGATTCCACACTGTCGCGAAAACCTCTGTCCAGGATAAAGACATCACCTGAGTTCAACATCCAATGAATGGTCTTTCAAGAAGGCTATTTAAAATGCTTGCGTCATTTGTAGTAGCAGCATATGGTCCAGTAACTTCAATAATATGTCCATCACATGTAACCAACAAAAATGGTTTAAGTAGGTTCCTGTATTTGTGCATGCTATACGTATCTTTTTGAAAAGATAAATTGGCACTCTTCTGTATGAACATATAGGTTCCATCACAAATAATAATGGCTTCCTGATTGTTTGCAAACAATGCAACAGGCACTGCGAGATTTCTTAGGACGATCTGCTCTCTTGAGATATGGTCGAACCCCAAAACAATACCTATATATGTTAATCATCCTAATTAATAAAAAAGTAATTTATCTATGTAAATAATACTCTTCATTCTCTTGTTTTCGTTTCACTATCATTCTTCTCGGCTACGGGACAGCGCTTATTTTTTTATTTCTCATACATTTACACAACTTTTTGCTTTATATTATTAAATAGATCATAATATGTATATGTTAATCATCCTAATTAATAGTTAGTAAAGTTTAATTAAGACTTACATAGATTGCCCTGTTGTTAATGTTTGTTCACCTGGAGCTAGTTTAAGTATTATAATGAATAATCTGAAAAAGTTACAACTTAACGAAGAGTCTACAGTTGTCATATTACTTGGAAATGGCCTTTCTATTACCAAGAAGGATGTAATTATATTAGTAGAACTGGTATTACAAATCCAGGCATCAGTAGGTTGCAAATTTATTATGTGTGCATTCCCATATTCTTATACACTTACTCAAGAACAAAATAGGCATATAGGTAAATTAAATTTACTATTATATAATAGTACACGTCACTACTGTGACATTTTATTTTTTGACTCTAATATTTTTATTAGGAACAGTTTTTACTTAACAAAAGATACCATGTATCTTTCTTTTTATTATAGAAAACAACTTGCTAATTTATTAGCATTTAATATAGGTATAGGTACAAGTACTAATAGAGTACTCATTAGTTTGGTAGGAGATAGTAGGTCCACTACTAATACATTTATTAAACCATCTAATAGTTTAAACTATTAGATAAGACAAAGGGTAGCCTTAATCTTTGTTTAGTTCATCAAAACATACAAGGTCTATCTGGCAAAGAACTAGAAATAGAACTGTTTTTAAACAAACATAATGTACAAATCTTTTGTGTTACCGAGCATTGGTTACAGTCACATGAATTATTATTTAATAATGCACACTTTACATTGGCAAGTGCGTTTGTAAGAAAGAAGGCTATACGCGGTGGCTCTCTAATATTTATAAGTAATAAAGTTGAATTTAAAGAAAGAAAAGACATAGCAAATCTTTCTATCGAGCGCACAGTCGAAATCTCTTGTGTGGAGCTTGAGCAACATGTCGTAGCTTGTGTGTACCGACCACCGCAGAGTGATTATAGTCTATTCGAGGGTGTTATGGAGAAATTGTTAGAAAGACTATGCTCAGGAAATAAATTTATTATAGTATGCGGGGACTTTAATGTAAATCTACTTGAAAAATCTTCAACTAGTGCTAGATTAATTTGTTTGTTTCAGTCTTATAATTTACAGTTTTTATTTAAAGAAGCCACTAGGATTACATCTCATTCTGCTACATGCTTAGATAATGTATTTTGCAACTGTGAATATGTTAATAAGGATATCTTAAGTGATTTAACATCTGACCACTGTGGGCAAAGGGTAGTATTTCCATCTATTACTACTCCCACAGAGAACAAAATCACATGCAGGCCAATTACCATAAACCGCCTGAATCAATTTAGTGATAATGTTGCAATCAAAGTGACTAGAATTAATCTTAATCAGTATAGCCCAGATGATCTTTATAAAGATTTATTAGACATTATCAAGCTTGAATATGATAATATTTTTAAAACTAAGACTTTTGTTAGTAACTCTAAAACTAAATTCTGTGATTGGGCAACAACAGGTATATATAAAAGTAGAATGAATGAAATGAAAAATGAAAATGTATTTATTCGTGGTTTTTTTACAGGTATTTACAATTAAATTACTTCTACCAAACTGCACAGCAGTTTGTTGGTAGACGTATCTCCCACTTTAAACATTATATATTATACTTATCAATCTAACATATTCTTGTACATTTTCACACAATTTTATTATTTTATTATATTTCATTTTGTAAGCATGCATATATAAGAAAAATTTTACACACATAAAGATAGCATCTAATATAAAGAAACTGACATTTTAAAAGGTTTTGTTTTTTATTTTACTTACATGAACTTCATTTTATTGCCCCAATTTTTTCCCCAAATTTGTTTAACAGAAATTTTGTTGTTTTTTGTCTATATGATGTCTTAGAAAGGCTATCATTAATGTCTAATGGCAGTTAATTAACTATGGATGGTAATAAACATTTGCTACATCTTTGCCCAAAATAATTGGTGTATGCCGGTACCTCTAGTCTCCGGTAGTCTTTCACCATACGAGGTTTAGGATTCATTGCTAACACTTTGAAGTCATCACAACCATGTTGTCCCAGCGCTACCAACAACATTACTCTCTCATGAACTGGTAAAATGTTACATTCCAAAAACAACTCTTCATAATCATTGCATTTACATCGATCTTTTGTCTTTTTGTCAACCAGTAATTTCATGAACCTTATTTGTAGTGATTTTATTTTTTCAAGATACGTTTTAAAGGTACGCCCATAGCAAACCAGTCCATAAGAGAGTAGTGAGTCTGCGAGCGCGAAGTACACAATATACATAGTAGCCCTACTTAGTATCGAATTAAGGTGGTGGAATTTCACGAGCACTGAGCGTAGCTTATCACATAGTTGTGTAATATGCGATTTCCACGAGAAATTATTGTCCACTACTAATCCCAAGTACTTGTACTCCCCCACCACCTCGATAGCCGTACATGCACAGTGGGACAAAGCAACATCCGCCCTATGAAGACATTCATAGCTATGCCCCACAATATGCGGAGGCCTTTCAACAGACTTCAAATATGGCGAACGTATATACATACATTTGGTTTTGTTAATGTTTAAGACTAAGCCGTTATCGTGGGCCCACCTAACTATATTTGTAAAATCTGCCTGAATTTTATTCTCAATTACACACAATTCCTTATCTCCATACAATAGACAGGCGTCATCAGCATACAAATATATACGACTGTTCTGCACTACGTTACACATGCTATTGACATGCATGATGTACCCGACAGGGCCAAACACAGACCCGGTCGGCACACCACAGGTCATTGACCTAGGCTCACCCACGACTCCATCTACAACTGTTTGAATAGTTCTACCTCTGAGGTAAGAGTGAAACCATCTATTGAGTGGTCCTGCTACCCCGCACTCTTCCATGGCCTGAAGCAGCTGGTGGTGACCCAAGGTGTCAAAAGCTTTTTTAAAGTCAATATAGACCACCACCACCTGCTTACGCTGGTTAAGATATTGGTTAACATCATCAGAGAACTGAACAAGAGCCGTGGCCGTGCTCCGGCCCCTACGGAAACCATGCTGTGCGTCTGTCAACATGCTGTTTCTTTCTAAAAATGTGCTAATTTGATTTACTATAAATTTTTCAACAATTTTATTTATAACTGATAGTATTGTTATCGGCCTGTAATTTGAATAATCTAAATGGCTACCTTGTTTAAAGATAGGTCTAATCAATCCTGCTTTCAGCTTTTCTGGGTATTGTCCCGTTTCAACACATAAATTTATAAATAAAGCAATTATGGGACTCAACTTATACTTTAAGTATTTAATATCCTGCAATCGTATATTGTCTGCCCCTTGAGATTTTCCACAACTTAACATATTAATTATTTTAATAATATCCTCTGCACATGCCTTTTTGTACCTTAATGACACCTGTCTACTGTTTACATAACTGGACCTGTCCAACAACTTATAACTACACTCATGTTTTATATCTAATATTTCTTTGGTAAAAGTATCTGAGAAATTGTTACATATGTTTAACATGTTATCTTTCTTACCAAGGTACTTTAAAATAGTATAATCTAAACTTTTATTTTCCTTCCCGACCCATGAATTAATCTTACTCCATATTTTTCTAACATTGTTATTACAGTTAATTATTTCCTGCTGTCTGTATTTATTTTTTGCTATATATATAAATTTATTTGTTCTATTTCTATATTTATTGTATTGAGCTCTTAAGTACATATCATTAGGATTACATTTCCAAGTATGAAAAAGTTTATCCCTAGTAACAATCATTCTTTTAAGTGATTCTGTGATCCACGGTTTACTCTTTCTCCTAGTATTTTTTGTCACTTGTATAGTAGCATTATTGTAAACATTAGAGAATATTATAAATAATTTATTATAGAGATCTATAGGGCACTTACAGTTCAATAGCTCAGTCCACGTTATATCTTCAAGTAGTTTGTTTACCTTTTTATCACTTATTATTGATATTTTTGTTTGTTTATTCACTAAATTCACTATATCACTTTTAAGAGTTATACCTACAACATAATGATCTGATAACTTACACTCTAACACATATGAAGAGACTGCCATATGGGTACGAACCCACGCATGATCAAGGCACGTTCGCGTCACAATACCGCCGTATACCTCCTCTCGCGTTACGTCTGTGATAGCGCATTCCAGTCCGATCTCACTCATATTATCCTTATACCTACAGATAACACCTGCACTGCCACTCAATAAATCTAAATTTGTGTCACCAATTAATATAACTTGACAGCTGCGGGGTATATGTGATAACAATCTATGTATTTCTTCAATAAATCTTTCCTTGTTACATTTTGGTGGTCTATATACAATGAATATATAATATATAATATATATAATATATAATGACGACCTCGGTGGCGCGCCGGTAAAGCCAGCGGCTGCCGCGCATGAGGTTGTGGGTTCGATCCCCACGCAGGACAATAATTTGTGAGATCCACAAATTATTGTCCTGAGTCTGGGTGTTATATGTGTCCGTTAATTGATGTTTGTAAAAGTCCCCGCGACACAGGGCATGATCCCTAGTGCGGGAGTTGTCTTTTAAAAATAGAAAATAAATAGAAATATATGTATTACACTCATTCCGTCTTGAAATAACTGGCCGTGTATCATTTCAAAGTATATAGATTTAACTACATTCGTGGTGAAGTTTAGGTTATTTTTTACGTACAATAATATACCTCCTCCTTTTTTATTTTCCCTTGTATGTGCGTATAACTCATAGCCCGGTATACTATACAAAGGCAATTCGTTGTTCCGTATATTTATTTCTGTCAAAGCCAAAATGTCTATTTTTTCCAAACAATCATTCAACAACACTTGTAGTTGTTGAAAATTTTTTCTAAGGGATCTAATGTTTACATGTATAATATTCAAATTGTTGTTACTTTTCAAAGCTTCTTCTTGCCAGTTTATAATAGTTGTGTATCTTTTATACTGAATGTCACTCTGTATGTGTGAACTTTGATCATTGAATGCTAATGAGTAGATACTCCCGATCATAAAACACAGGTACAGGTATTTTGCCTGCGCATCGTAGGTACATAATTATTATGGTATGTACGCGTTAATATCGCTTAGGGTACGTATAGCTTGTATTTTGGAGTCATTTGGATCATCCTTTTTTATTAGTACTTTGTTGTTTTGGACCCATATGTATTTATAAATAGCTTTAAGTTCATTTTTTGCTGTCCAGAAAAGATTGCGCATAGCCTTAGTCAGGTGCTCATTTATATATACTCGTTGTTTATTTCCATTTGCAAATATGTCATCATTTGTAAGATGGTGGGTTTTCCTTGTCGCAAGCCATTTGTCGCGAGAGCTATCTTTGTCTAGTGTGATGACGACAGATCGCGGCTTGGGAACGCTGCTGCCGCCGAAACCGTTAGTAACGGTTTTCGTTTTTATAGCTCCTACCCTCCGAATATCACTTATCATACCCACATCAATTCCTAATTTTACTGCAATATTTTTAACGGTTTCCTGTAGGTTTTCGCCCTGATGCTCCTCTAAGCCAACAACTTCTACATTCTTTTCTCTCTCACGCGCTTCTAAATAGCCAACTCTCTCTTCTAGCGCCTTATTGTTTGTCTCTAAGTAAATATTTCTATGCTCCAGTGCTTTAATTTTCTTATCTGTTCTCTCTTTGTCTTCAATCAGTAGCTGGTATTTTTCCGCATAGAAACTAATGTCTTCTGACATCGTTTCTAGCGTTTTTCTCATTATAAATACAATTTCCAATTTCTCATTGACCTCCGCTAGCAATTTCTCAGGGGTCGTCTTCGACATATCAATTTGTATTGCCGGTCTTATGGTGGACGTAGTTTGGCACTCATCACATTTTCCGGTTTTCGTAAAGCCCGTAATTTTTGTTGCACACTTTGTGTGATATGAGCCTTCACATTCACCAATACACTTCGTGATATTATTCACTTTTACCTTTGTCAGCGACACTTGACATAGCTGGCACTGAACCATTGCGAAATAATAATAATCTAATCACTCAACGAAATTAACGTAATAGACTGTACTTCAACAACACACGTCCGTGCGGGGGGAGCGCACGCGTCGAACTGAGAGCTCGCTTGTATGAATTGTATGGTATGAAACAATATAATACTCAACCAGATTTCATTCAATATGTCAGGAACTACTCGAAAACTTTTAAGAGGGCTTGTGCCATAGCAAAGTCTTCTTATTTGAGTAATAAGATAAAGGAATCAAACAACAAAATTAAAAGTACATGGGACATTATTAATGCAGAGACCGGCCGGATGAAAATTCGTGATACTAATTATGTACTAAAAACTCAAGATAAGGTTCTCACCAATAATGCTGACATTGCACATGCTTTTAATAATTTCTTTGTCAATGTTCCTATTCATACAACAACCTCCTTAAATTCCTCTCCAAACCAAGCAGAATTTTTACTAAAAGATAAAGTAATTGAATGTAAGAACCGCTTCAGTTTTAGGTCTATTAACCATAATGATATCATAAAAGCTTTCAAAAGTCTCAATTCCAAGAAATCTGCTGATTTATGGGGTATGTCTGTCAAGCTTCTTCAGGGTATTATTTAATATATCTCCACATTTATCTATTATATTTAATAAGTGTATTGCCATAGGTGTATTTCCTTATCTAATGAAACACAGTAAGATTATTCCTTTGTTCAAGAATGGATCAAAAAGCGACCCTGGTAACTTTAGACCAATTTCAATACTACCTGTGATTAGTAAAATCTATGAGAAAATTATCTTATGCCAATTGGAGAGTCACTTTCATTTAAATAATATTTTTCATAGGCAGCAATACGGTTTTAGGAAGGGTAGCTCAACGATTGATGCGGGTGTTTCTCTTCTGAAATATATCTATGATGCTTGGGAAAATTCTATGGATGCAATAGGCGTCTTCTGTGATCTTTCTAAAGCTTTTGACTGCGTTGATCATGGGACACTTCTGTGCAAGCTTAGACATTATGGAATTAGGGATGCTTCTCTTGATTTATTATCTTCGTATTTAAGCAATAGGGTTCAGTATGTCGAAGTAAATGGTAGTAGGTCCTCTGGTCTTCCGCCAAGTATGGGCGTGCCTCAAGGATCCATTCTAGGTCCGTTTCTATTTTTAGTTTATGTCAATGACTTGCCGTTTCTTGCTCAGGGTTTGTGCGACATTGTTTTATTTGCAGATGATACTTCACTCGTTTTCAAAGTAAACCGTAAGCAAACTAATTTAGATGAAGTTAACGAATCTCTCGCACAAGTCCTGAACTGGTTTACTGCTAACAATTTGCTTTTAAATGCTGCCAAAACAAAATGCTTAAAATTCTCTATGCCCAATGTTAAAAGCCTTAGTAATAATCTGATTTTAAACGGTTAGGTCCTTCGTTTTGTAGACACTACTGTATTTTTAGGAATAACGTTGGATAGTAAGCTGCAATGGGGTGCTCATATATTAGCTCTAGCAGGAAAACTAAGTTCAGCTGCTTATGCAGTTAAAAAAGTGAGGCAGCTAACGAATATAGAGACAGCAAGATTGGTATACTTTAGTTACTTTCACAGCTTAATGTCCTATGGTGTTCTTTTGTGGGGTAGGGCTGCAGACATCGAATCTATTTTTATTCTTCAGAAGCGTGCAGTTCGAGCTATTTACAATCTTGAATCGAATGTTTCATTGAGAGATCGTTTTAAGGAAATAGGTATTTTAACAGTTGCTTCACAATATATATATGCTAATATAATATATATTAAGCAAAATATTGAACAGTATGATAGAAATGGCGACATTCATAGCATTGGTACGAGGAATAGGCATAAGTTGATAGGTCCACAACATCGCCTACATAAGGTACATAACACTTTTGCGGGACTCGGTATACGTTTATTCAATAAACTGCCTAAGCATGTAATGGATCTACCTTTACTAAACTTTAAAGCATTTGTAAAAAATCAGCTATTATCGAAAGGCTATTATACAATAAACGATTATATTAATGACAAAAACTCATGGGCTTAGATTTCAATTATCGTGATTTCATGTTGCTTGTTCCATGGTGTAGATTGTGGCTTAACCTAGGTAGTTGTGCGGATGTTATGTTACTACCTTATTACTTTCTTTTACAGTTTTATTTGTTATTGTAACGATAGAAATACTTCACTTGCATTTGTAAATGTATTTAATTATATTATCTAAATGGTATTCTATTCCATTCTCAACTACTTAAAGATTAACAAAATCAACTTGACGACACAAATGCTTGTGTGTTAATTTCTGTCGGATATCGCAGTGACGAGATGACTGATGAACGTGCCATGCAATTAAAGCTTTTTTAAATCAATTTATTAACCTTGAAATTTTTTTTATCAATTAAACTTTAAATTGCTATGCATGTAAGATTTGCTTGCACACATCATTCTTCACGCTGCTGTTGGTAATTGTAACAAAGTCAAATTATTATTTTTGAAAAGAGTGGCCTGAGTTTCTTGGCCACATTCTTCTCAGAGCTCTACTATAGTCGTCTGCGAAAGTGGTAGTAGTTTGGCAGACATTTTTCTCTATACTATTCTACTACATGTATAACGATTTGCATGTGTTACTTTGTAACCTAAGTGAATAAAGCTATTTGACTTTGACTTTGACTTTGAATAAAAAAGTAATTCATCTATGTAAATAATACTCTTTATTCTCTTGTTTTCGTTTCACTATCATTCTTCTTTTCACTTCAATATCTACCTCATACCATCGCTTGGTATAGCTGCTACAACTAGCTTAGTGCTGACAGGTTTATACAGACAAACCGTAAGTATACTGACAACGCTACAGCACCTTAAATAGACAAAAATGCTTTTGAAGAAAAATGAGTTTTGTCAAGAACCACGTGGATGTTTTTTTATTTTTTTAATTTTTATATATGTCTGGTGATGTAAGGAATACAATGTAAGTATTCCTAAACCTGGGCAGCACTTGGGCCACAATGGTCAATATCCTTTGGATCTTTGATTGGAAAGAAATAGACTCCTCAGTCAGTTTCAGATAAGTTAAATTATAATATAATTACAATTAAATTAAAGCCCGATTTACACATCGACAAGTACAGTCACGAGCAATAATATGTACACATTTTCAAATTTTCTAAACTATCTGCACGTTTATCTAGACATTACAATATCAAAATGAATTCGTAATTTAGAAGAGGTTCCGTACAGTTTTGAATTAATCTTCGAATTTTCAATTTTGGATTGGCAGAACTTTAGATAACTGGTTTACAAAATGCGAAAATGTGTACATATTATTGCTCGTGACTGTACAGTAGCGAGTTAAGTAGTATGTTGTTGTTTAAGTTGATTTAAATAGATCTCCAACCTATTTTTTGGCGAGTTAAGATGGCGAGACGCGAGAGAGGCGCGGGGGCTACTACGTACTACTTACGTATGGAGATCTATTCAAATCAACTTAATCTAAAACTTACTACCTACTTAACTCGCTACTGTACTTGTCGATGTGTAATTCGGGCTTAAGATGTTGAAAAATACGATACATACCGGCAAGTATTCCTGGTTGTGCGAAGAAACTGGTCGCACGGTCTTCGGGCTTGGCGTTCATGATGACGACTTTGTCTGGCGCACGGGACTCGGGGTTCACGTTCGAGCCAGAAGGCTCCTGGTCCTGGAAATATTGGAAAAAAATGTTTTAGAGAAAGTCTACTGTGAAGTAAAGCGCCGATTACACTAGACTACATGTAGTCTCCTACATAAGGACGTCCTAACTTTTTAGTGTTAGGACGTTCTGTTTTCACTGTCCTACATGTGATTACACTAGACTACATATTGTAGTCTCCTACATGTAGTCTAGTGTAATCGGCGCTTAAGTCACAACAGCTTCATACCTACACATTTTTATTGAGCAATGCATGGTGTTAATCATCAAGCAAGTAACTTTTTTCTCTGTTGTTTACAAACAAACAGACTGATTTTAGTATACATATTATAAACATTATTATTTTTCAGCCTAAATAAAAAATGTGTTATCTTTTGTTTACTTGGCATTCCTAAGAAATCGTAATGAAATTGTTTGTATTGTGTATCTTTGCATTAAAGGACTAACGTGTCCTTTTATTCTATACATAGCATGACGTATGCCAAGCTGTGTAAAACTCTATAAATTAAAGAATAAAAAAACAGTTCTATGGAATTTATAACGTTACAAAATATTATATGTTAGGGTAATACCGCATTAGTCGATTAATGCCATCAACCGATGCATGGTAGAACAACGGCAGTAAGCAGTTTCCACTATAGGAATTCAATCGATTAAAGTCCATCGATGTCCATTGATGGCATCGATAGAGGGTCGAGAAGTGTGGTAACGTCCTTAAGCTACAAGAAGAGCGGTCTATTTCATGATGACGGCTTTCTTCGTAATGTTTCGCTCCATACGAGGACAACTCTCGGGATAAGATGTTAGTATGACTTCTCCGTGTGGTGACGGAGTAAGAATACAATATGTCACCACCCCATCTTATCCCATGGGTGTCGTAAAAACCGACTGAGGGACTATCCGTGAATATTATCTTTACGAAGTAAAAAGAAGGAAAACTTGAAATAAAACCCTATACCAATCCATCTGGCCAGCGTGGTATTAGTAGGTCAAGTATCCCTGTGTCACAGGATGAGGCCCCGTCCCTGCAGTGGGACATTAATGGGCTATTATGATGATGATGATGACACTATGTTCTTCGTGCATCATTTTTTAAATGTTTGTAAGTGTACTTACTACTGAAGGAACAGTTTCCTCTCCAGAGATGCTGATGTCTGTCTGATCCGGGCGCGAGGGTTGATCCTCCCCCGCGCCGCGCCCCTCTTCCGAGGTACCTTCTCTCGGTCGGCTACCCGAGTTTGCTGGAATGCCGTGAAGAAATTACGTTAGTACAGAAGAAGAAAGGTAAATGGCTATCCATAATAGCAAATTGTATGACATACTCGTATAGCTTTACTATTTGTACAATTGATTATTCATTCTATAGTTTGATATGAATCATTGAGTAAGTATTCTCAACTGAAATTATTTTTAACCTAAATCATAAGTCAATAGTGGCCACTTATTGTTTTTTGGTATTTCTTATACGCCGTTAATACAGCAGTACCCTTAGTCCGAGGTCTATATTATTTATTCCGTTCTATATTATTTTAGTTTTAAGGAATGGTTTACGTGAAAACCCAAATGCTTTTAAAACTTATTTTGGAAACTTCGAAAATCTTAATTAGAATTGATCAACTCGGACTAAGGAAACTGTTAAATGTAATAGACGATTTTTTAAGTATTAATTATAGTCAGTATACTAATATTTATTAGTATATATAACCAGTTTTAGTATAAGTATTTACAATAATTTCCTGTAAGGACATTAGTCATAATTTTACGGGCAACTGTTACTATAATCTTTATACAATGTTTTATTTTACTTTGTATGTCGTGGATGTATGCAGATAGAATTAAGAGATAAAAGCTACAATAAATAATTAGGTCGCAATTAGATGACGAAGACTGTTCACTTAAAATACTTAATTGATGGGAATAAACACGGAAAATGTCTGAATTAAATCAACATTAGCATTGAATAGGTAATTTATATTAAGTCTCAAGGACATTAGGAAAATGCCTTTATAAGCGACACCTTAAACAGGAATAATTGGAAAAGGAATTAATGACACGGCATGAATTAAAGCATCCAATGAATAAAATACTTCTAATAAAACATCTAATAATACCAATGTAATGGAAAACATCGCTAAGCTAATGGAATTATGAGATGAATACTTTTAGGGTTATATTACCTTTGACATGCCAACTAACACTAAAAAAAAGTTACAATATAAATGGAATAATAATGGCATGATGGTTAAAGTCATGCGATAAAGAAAAAAAAAAGAACGTCGATTTAAAAAGAAGAACTACGAAAGACTTACCAGATTCCTCGCATGTATTTTAAGTTATTGTAAAAGTTTTAAATACAATTATTAATTATAATTTGATTAATTAAACACGCGGTCGATTGTTTCAATGCATAGAGAGTTACTGGCGTGTTTATAACTGACAATTAGAAATAACAATGATGATAACAATAGTGTTAATTCAAGGCTAGGTTATTGTCGGTGGGAAGATGAATCCGCACGCACTCCGGAGAATATGTGTCACATAGCTGTCGTGATTAACACTTATCCTGTTTCATTTTAATGTAGTAAATTGAATTATAGAATGGACATCAAATAATAATAAGTATACATTATACAAGAATTTGTCATTAGCAAATTTTAAATTAGTAAATTTTTTTTCCAATCGATTCATTTGTAAGTTCTTGTTTTTAATGTTTTTACCTAAGAACTCATTAATTTATTGACTACATTGTAAAAAAATTAATATGTTTAAACTGGGACCAGCTTGGAATACATTACTCCCAAGGAAGTCATTATCAAGCATAATCAATTTTAAAGCTTTGGTTTTGATCTCGATTTTTGAACATAATGACAAATTCTTGTATGAAAACATAAAAATAAAATGCAAAATAAACTGGCATGCTTCAGCCACTACTCACGAATGAGCTCATTGAACTGCCGGGAATCTATTGGTAGGATCGGATCAACGCCTGGAATGTCGGGAACCACTGGTTCTTCAGGGGTCTCAACAAAATCTGGCTCTTCAGACTTAGGAATTTCGAAATCAGGGGCGTTAGTTTCTTCAGCTTTTTGTGTAGTGGGGCCATAGTCTTCGTCATCTGGGGGTCCTTGGGGAAGGTCACCTGATCCAGCCCGCCCGTCCTCGTCGTCGGGGCCGGGGCCGGCTCCCCACCCGGACCCTGAGCTCTCGTCAGGGTCTAAGCCCGACCCATCGTCAGCGTCGTC
Organism: Schrankia costaestrigalis; assembly: GCA_905475405.1. Classification (NCBI taxonomy): domain Eukaryota; kingdom Metazoa; phylum Arthropoda; class Insecta; order Lepidoptera; family Erebidae; genus Schrankia; species Schrankia costaestrigalis. The sequence continues at coordinate 3,445,803 of FR997827.1, forward strand.
AATAAACAATTCGTGGTCTGGTGATGAGTGAACGTCGTTCTGTATCGGAACTATTGATTCTTCTGTCGGTTTGTCCGCGACACTGTCCTGAAATTAAAAAGAAAACACATATTAATACTATGTTACATACAATAACACGTACCTAGAGTATTAAAAACAAATTTAAATTAACTTTTTACATTAAATGTCAAACAGCAATATCAAAATCCGAAATCTTTTAATGAATTTCACAGCCATATCTAATGGCGATCATAAAACCGTATTATCAAGAAATATAGACATTACAGAACAACTGAGATTACATATGCTTTTAATTTAAGTAAACCAATGTAAAAGATTTAAACACTACGCATCTAGATAAATTATATTGATCACATTGCACCTACATTAGATGACGTATCTGTCGACCTATTTTACAAAAAAATGTCTATTTTATTTACACCCAAAATTTTTACAGAGTTTTGGGAAAGAACACTTGTTAAAGCGTAAGAAAATAACAGAAAAAAGATTTAAATGCGTAAAAGAAAGATAAAAGACATATTGATAAGGAGTTTAGGACAATAACAAAAAATCATTTGGCTTTTCTGACGTCAAATTTTAATGAAAATCAACCTTTTTTGAAAGGATATGCTATTATTTACAGTTTTCACTCCCTTACCTTTATATATAATCACTTGATTGTACTAAATTCGTTGGTTTAGGCCAAATTTTATCACTACTGATAATTTTGATAGCAGATTGTCTCTGCTTTGCACCGTTTGGCGTGAATTGTGGGTGCACGGGGATGGATCGATAGGACTTGGAGGGGGCGTGGAAGGGGCAGTAGGGAACGTAGAGCGTTCCCTGCAAACGCCGATAGATGCCAGGATTTTGGAGGCTTTCATTCACAAGGTTATTCAGAGCTTTTAAAGGATACGTAGTTCTTGTCTTGGCTGGCAGATGGCGTTTGTAAATATTAGTGATTTTATTACAAAAAAACCTTTAAATTTTAGTGTTTAAGTATTAACTGTAATGAAGCTATCGTTTTATGTTTCGGAGTAAAGTGTCATTATATTAAATTATTGTACTTATAATTATTAAGAGTATTTTATAGTAAACAGTATTAAAATATTTTTCTTCTCTGTGTGGAGACGGAGTACGGGGGAACCGGCTAAGGAAAATTTCACTGATAATGGCTGTACTAATCTGTATACCCAGCGTAAACACTAAGCTTTCTCTCCCTCATTGCTGGAGAAAGCCTCTGTTATTAAAAAAAATATATATTTCTGACTTCTCTGGGGAAAGATGAAGTAAAAGGTATAGTCAAATTTAAAACAAATACCTAGTAGTTGATATTATGTAGTTGTTAATTTAAAGACAATTAATCGTCAACTTTTGGATCAGTACTTTTTAAAAGAAAGTTATTGCAAAATAACTTCTATTCTATTACAAAGTAAGTCTCATAATAACAAATGAGGTAGTACATTAACGTACAGAGTAATAAACCGTCGCTATACATTGTATAGGTCACCATCCCGGCCCGCCCACATTATTGCCCAACAATAAATAATATTTCTCATTATCCTGGACCGGATTTACGATAAAACTCCCACGTAATCACACGGTAGGTAAGTAAGTAGGTACACTGGACTACCTGTTTTATATTAACTAATTACTACTGCTTTTTCTTGTATGATTATGATTCGGGTTTTCTCGGCTATGATCGGGTATTGTCGCGTTGACAATGTCAAGCTTCTGACAAAATTTTAATAGACGAACTGTACTTTTAGTCGGAGTATTGACAATACGTAAACTTTTTTGAATCGATAAAATAGAACTGGCTAATGCATTCTGTTAGAGACGTGATGTTAAAGGTGAAATATACTACTTTTCATTCATAACAGCCCTTTAATGCCCCACTGCAAGGACGGGCCTCCTCCCGTGACGGAGGGATACTTACTTAACCTACTAATACCACGCTGACGGATTGGTATAGGGTTTAATTTCAAGTTTTCCTTCTTTTTATTTCGTTAAGTTAATTCTTCACGGATGGTCCGTTAGTCGGTTTTTACGACACCCATGGGATGAGATGGGGTGGTGACATATTGTATTCTTTCTCCGTCACCACACGGAGGAATAAATATACTACTTAATGATTGACTATTCGCTGCGGCTTTGCAGGTCTTTTATGGAAGGAACACCGCTATCAATTTGGCTGAATGCTTAAATGCTTTATTAAATATACTGTGTTTGACGGACCCGAGGTCATAGCGGGTAAATTGTTTCACAATTTAAAGGCTAGCACATACCCTCTGGTTAAAGTTTGCAGTATCAATTTATAAAAAAGTTTATGTACTAAATTGACGACCTCTTTGGCGTAGTGCTTATATAACGTGACTGCTACGCAGAGGTCTCGGGTTCGATTCCCGCTCAATGCAAATATTTGTGTGCATGAACATGATTGTTTGCATTGGCCTGAATATTTCTATGTACTAGTATATGTAGTATGTTTATCCGTTTTCTAGTACCCATCTCTGTGTGAGGATTATTTATTTTATTTATTTATTTATAGCGTTACAAGCATATAGCGAACTATAAAAATAACACCCTGTTAGAACCGTCAACAGTATTCTCTTTTGAAGCTGAGATTAACATGTTATATCAAGCGCAGAGATTATTTTGCATTATTATACGGATACAAGAGCATAAAGCCGCATACTCAGTGCTTAACTCGTAACATTTAATGAAAACATTGTCAGCTTTTACCATAACATTTACACATAACGTTATAACGTTGCTGATCGTGAATAATTATAGCGTTATAATTGTGGGTGTATAGCTGTTTTAGAAAAAAACCAATCGTTTTGATGATGGAATAAAAATATTTCTAAATTGTTATTTATTTGCTGGGTGTCTTCAAAGTCCACTAAGTCAGTTTCCACGAATACTTAGTTATACCTTATTGTCTATTTTCAGGGCAAAGATCTTCGTATTTCTATTGCTAGCTGTATAATGTTTTGTTTGTCCATTATTATCGCGTTCATTTCTATACAAAAATATAACTAGAATTATAAAGATATACTAATCTCTGTTGGCCAACCCTTACTGGAGGTCCGACACTACAATGTAAATGCATCTACGAGACAATGAGTACAATAGAGAAAACAATGAGTAGTGAAAACTACGTGTTAAAAAGTACTCAATAGTAACGTCGAACAATAAAATAAAAACAATTCATTTAACCACAACACGCGTAAACCCACATAATACAACTAGTTAATTATAAAGCCTGGTAGACTCAGCTTTACATAAACAAGGCCTCGACCACGCAGGCTGTATGTCATCAAATTAAATATTAAATAATACACAACGTGATATAATCTGTGGGCTATATCGGTGTAGCATAATGTGGCGAATGTCTGTAGTCAAGTAATTTAATAAAGTAACTAGCTTGTGTCTGCAAATTCGGCTGCGTATTTTTGTCAAATTCACAAAATATTGTTGTAAATTGCAGTTTATGTGTTACTAGCTGATGCCCGTGATGCTTGTATAAGTCCGAGTAGCTTGAATATTATTCTACATCCTAAACTACTTCTATTCCGAATTTGATCAAAATCCATTCAGTAGTTTTTGCGTGAAAGAGTATCAAATACCTATCCATACCTATCTTCACAAACTTTCGCATTTATAATATTAGTAGAAAGTAGAATAATGATGTTTAACCTATATTATTGTAAAGTTTTCATTAAAATCTATTCAGTAGTTTTGACGTAAAAGAGTAACAAACATCCATACTAACTTAAGCCTTTATAATATTAAAAGGATATTTAAAATTAGAGCTTTTGTTTCCTACAATTAATACGGCGGGAAAGCTTAATGACTCTAAGTAATTATACATGTATGGAAATACCCTCTGTAGGCATGAAAGTACCTATTTCTAATTATGTTTTTTTAAAGGGATGAAAATGATTATACGGGTTACCCGTTTTAAGGGTCAAAATGTACGTAATGCCTTGTCATTGTTAACAATGGTTATGGTAAGGGTAAGAAAGATGTTGGCTTAATAGAAAATGGTCAAATGTGAGAGAGACTGGCCCGCATGTGTTCTATGAAAAAAATAGTTCAATATAATTAATAAATAACTGTGCATAACCATTTGTCTCCGTGTGGTGACGGAGTAAGAATACAATATGTCACCACCCACTCATCTCATCGGTGTCGTAAAAACCGACAAAGGAACTAATCTTAAATATTATCTTTACGAAGTAAAAAGAAGGAAAACTTGAAATTAAACCTTATCCCAAGGCCAAGTATCCCTCCGTCACGGTAGGAGGCCTATTCCTGCAGTGGGACATTAATGGGCTGTTATGATGAACCATGACAAGATATACCTACCAACTAGACGTATAGGTATTGGTAACAACAATTAAACGGTTTTATAACTATATTGCTTCTAGGCTCATCGTTGAGATAATTTTGTCAATCATTACTTAACTTTTACAAGTCTCATGTGATGCGACTAACTAACTATACAGCCATGTATTCTTCCTTTGATGACATAGTTCTATGATCAAATACTACAAAGCAACAATAATACCTTACATACTACGTTAACGTACTTATCTATTAAACGTTTATTCATTTCAATGGCCTCAATACAATTAAGTAACTTCCGATATATTCAAAGAGCACCAAATCGCGGATAACCAGCTTCATAAGCGCTACTTACTGATATTTTTTCCATCTCACTTTCACACATGGTAAGCTACGTATCTCCATCTCTTTCTAACCCAGGGAGGTTTGATCGCAAAATGAGGATAGGGAATATGAATGCAAATGAGTTTAAAAGGTACACTTGAATGGTGTAAGTTGGTATTATCTCTGGCGTGGCTCCAGTAGAGATCGTACTAACTGTTTAGACATGCCTTGAATAACTACTTATTTCTATCTTGTAAATATTAAGTGGAAAGGAAGGAGGGAATATAAAAAAAAATGTTTATTTCCAAAAACAGATCATTACCTACATATATCCACCTCACCGGTATTTACAAACTAAATTACATAATATTTATTTTATAGGTATACTAACTCTGAAATAAGAGTAGTTCGTGCTAATATTAACTGTGTTACAGAAACTGACGCCTTCCTCTTATTACATTTCTTCGATGACTACTCTTCACAATAAATCAATCAATATGACGGATTACAGAAGCATTGTCTCTATAGGTTATAGCAGGATGAAAGCATTTTTTACTATACAAGTTTATACTACTGTTTCATTACGGAATTGTCAGAATACACTGTTAACCGAGTCTAAAATGAGGTGGAGGTTTTAAATTGGGTGGTTTTTCCTAAATGTTTGTTACCGTATAGTGTCACATGTAGCGATGGGCAATTGGATAAAAACTCAAATGATAAAAACTCAGTAAATATCCAAAAGTGAGTAAATACTCGTAAATATCCGAATTCTTGGATAAAAACTCAAAAAGTCAGGATAAATACTCAGCTGCATTCATGTATCAAATGTTTTGGATTTTTTAATGGTTTTTTTAATAAATTTTTATGTTATTGTCTATCTGCAGGTGTTTTATGGTTTAAAATATTAGTTGTACTACAATAATAATTGTTTGCGGCTTTATTTGTTGCTAATTGTTTTGTTTTTTTTAAATTTCTTTTTACTGTTTATCTGCAGGTGTTTTATGGTTTAAAATTAGTTGTATATAGTGTTAATATATTGTTTTTATAGTGATGGGCAATCAGATAAATACTCGAATGATAAAAACTCAATAAATACTCAGCTGCATTCGTGTATCAAATGTTTTTATTTTATTAAGAATTTTAACTAATTTTGACTACTTTTACATAGTCAGGGTCATTAAGTATTCAAGTCAAATAAATAGTTTACTACAGTTTTGTATAAAAGTATTTGGTTTTTAAATAATTTATACATGTTTTGTCTCCTTTTGTGAGTTCGTCTATTTGTTATTAGTATGTGTAGGATTAAAAAAACTACTTGTATGAATGTAAAAGTGTTATTAACAAAACTAGCTGCTTTCCGCGCTTTTCTTCGTCCGCGTGGAATAGTTACGTAGGGCTAACATTAAATAAATAAATGGACTATTTTGAAAACTTTTTAAGAACAATTATTCAATTATTCCGTCGCAAGTACATATTTTTTGTGTAACTACATGTAACCATATACACAGCGCACGCAATGTAAGCTTACGAAAGTAGCAATTTACCCCCGTTTTTGCAACATTTTTCATATATGCTCCGCTTAAGTTTAGCGTAATGTTATATATCCTATATTACTCGCAAATAATGTATTATATTGGTGGAAGAATTGTTCAAATCGGTTGAGTAGTTTTGAAGTGTATTCAATACAAACAAAAAAAAACAAAGGTTTCTTATTTATATAATAGTGTAGATGTAGCTATGTTACATGAAATCAAATTCCTCATGTTCCTAGTCACATTATATTCAAAACTTTCATTTGTGTGGGCATCATCATCAGTATTAAGGTCTTGGTTGAAGCAGTCTTCTGAAGAAGTACTAGATGTAGTAATTTTGTTGAAGAGATTCCAATTATACAATATGAAGGTAAATTTCGCAGCTTTATCTTCCGTTATTCAGTTCATAATTTATAGTTATTGGGGGTTGCTTTCCGCACTTAGTCATTCCAGCCAGCCTACCTTCCTCCAGAAGCGTATGAGGTCTCCGAGACTGTCCAGGCATTCTGTTACAGATTTCAGGGCTCCTTGTGTTTTTATCCGTGTGTTAGCGACATCTGTACACTCAAGAAGCACGTGTGACAACGTTACCTATGGTGTGGAAGTGTTTATTTAATAAGCAATGTCTGGTGATGGTTGCAGTCATCAGCAGCAAACCGTTTCTGTGCAGACACAGTATGCTTTTGGTCAGTTTGTTGTTAAGGAATGGCATGGCTTTGGATTGATAGCCAGTGATCTTGAGTTTTGAACCTGGTTGAAGGGGATGGGTGTGATAGGCTCTTGTCCGAAGACCGTGATATCAGATCCCCTTCTAGTGCGTCAGTCGCATCATTTCCTAGTGATCCGCCGTGTCTACTTATCCATTGTAGTCTCACTAAGTTACTGTTGGAAGTCGCAATCCGTTGTACCGCATAGTGCCATTCCAATATAAGTTTCGAACTGACAGGGATTTTATTCAGAGCTTTGAGTACCGAAGCGTTGTTGGTTATTGTGCGGATTCGAGCCTTCAAGAGATTCGAAAAAATATGCGTTTAATTAACTTGGAGTAGGTACCTATTTATCCATCCCATCCATCTAGAGACCCATCTGTAATAGTGACCAAACGTCATGATTGTAATTCCGTACTAAAAAGATAAGATAAATAAAAACTAAATACTGAAATATAATATTAACAATAAAAAACTTATATGTTTCAAAAATAAAAATAAAAAATTAATAAAAGTATAGTAAAATAACATATTTAAATTTAGTTATAAAGAAGTATTTACTCGAAAGAGGTAAAATAAAGTATTCTACGTAATGGAACCAAGATAAAATAAAGTAAAAAATAAAAATTTTCTAATTAAAAAACCGACGTCAACGACAAACTTGATTATAATAACTACTTACCAATAATATTATATTATAAAGGTAGATAATTATATCATGGTCACTAATCAAAGAAAATAATCTTCCTAAGACGGAAAAGTAACGCAACTCTCTATAATCTTCATCATCAGATCATGTTTGTGTAAGGGTGTGTAAAGTTTTCATCAATATGAATAAAATAACCCCAAAGACTAAGTAGCTCCTATATACCGTTGAGGAGTTCCCTCGACCCTCTGTCATCTTCAGCATCAGATCATGTTTGTGTAAAGTTTTCATCATTACGAATAAAAAAAGGCCAAACACAAGTTAGCTGCTATATACCGTTGAGGAGTTCCCTTATTTGTCTGTGATCTCCATCATCAGACCAGTTCTAACTCTTCATTATTTTGTACTGACGTCAGAGATACACGTGTATAACAAGATTTTACATAATGCTTCCTTACAATTTTCAAAAGTTGTCCTTGATTTCTCTGAGATCCCGTCATGCAGATCCAGATCTGGTGACTATGGGATCAAATAGAAAGTATACCCTTTCAAACAAAAAAAAAAATTCAAATCGGTCCACCCGTTTTCGAGAAATCAGGTAACAAACACAATAAAAAATACAATCGAATTAAGAAACTTCCTCCTTTTTTTGAAGTCTTTTAAAAATATAGTAACTTTCGAAGGTAAATTTCCAGGTTGATGCAAAGTATCGCAAAGAAAGTCAAAACCAGTTATAAAATAAAAAAAAAACTAAATATTTCGATAGAAAAATGCATCAGAGTTTTTATCCCAAGATTTGGATAAATACTCGGATAGAAACGAGTGTTTATGAGTATTTACTCAAAAATGAGTTTTTACTCGAGTGTAATCCCATCACTGCACATGTGTAACTCAATTGTAAGTGCTCTAATTAAACCGTAGCTTAATAAAAAGTTTCAACATAAACAAGTTTGAATACGACGATTGTGAGTTGGAATTCCAATTTATTTCCGGCCAGTTATAATACTTAATTGTAGCTTTCATACTGATTAATTGCGAGGATTACAACGGGCGTCCCTTTACCTGCTGAGCTTAAGGGGAAATCCTTTTTACTTCAATATTGTGAACTTAATGACTCGTAATTATGGATTATGCAGACGTTTTGAAACTCCTGCTTAGGGTGTACTTGTACACACAGCAACTAATCAAGCTAGACACTCATGTACCTTAATACCTTGAAATAAGACACAATTTCAAATGAAAATGTTTAACTTGATGTGTTGCCGTCATCTAGCCTATCGCAGTCCACTGCTGGACACAGGCCTCTCACAACACGCGCCCCAGGACTCGTTTATATAAAAAGGATAACAAAAAGGAAAAGTTATGTATATAAATTATTACGTAGAATAAGGTACAGTCACGAGCAATAATATGTACACATTGTCAAATTTTCTAAACTATCTGTTCACTTATCTAGACATTAGAATACCAAAATTATTTCGTAATTTAGAAGAAGTTCCCTTCAGTTTTGAAGTAATCTTCGAAAATTCAATTTTGGATTGGCAGAACATTAGATAACTGTTTTACAAAATGTGAAAATGTATACATATTATTGCTCGTGACTGTACTAACATAGTACAGAATTGTCTCATAACAAAGAACTCAAAACAATCTCTTAATAAAGAAATAATTTATTTATAGTACTTTAAACTACCACGTCAGGCTTCCTCACGTGTTCAGAAACGTGATAGAATCATAACAATATACTTTCTACTTCGCATTAAAAGTTCTGAGGCTCTTTTTTTGGCCTCTTGCCTAATACTAATTCATAGAATTGTTTTATTTATTAAGCCACGTCAACCTAAAATCGATGACAACAAAATATAACACAAAATTTAACACAATACCATAAAGGATAAAATTGGTTTTAACGCTGAAATAAATTCTCATAATAAGGGTTCAACAAAGGTTAATAATCCCTTTGATATGAAACTACAACGGATTAAGCTCTATTTGCTTTTCGTCGGTTACTGACCCTTTTGGTCAATACTGAACTAAATTATTTTTTTACTAGCTGACCCGTGCCCACTTCGTTGGGCGGCGAAAAAAACGCGTCTCTCTTTTAAACATATTTCGTTACTGCTGAACTTCTATTAGTCATAGCGTGATACTATATACTATGACACTCCCTGAAAAATGGACTATTCAACACAGAAAGAATTTTTGAAATCGGTTCAGAAGATCCAGAGATTATCTCCTACAACGTCACCAACTCACAAACAAACACACAAACTTTACCTCTTTATAATATTATTATTATTAAGTACAGATAAAAAACTATTATGTAGGTTATGATACGCCTTTGAGGTGGTTTTATACATGGGTAACCGTTCAGTGGTGGTTTATCTGAGCGTTACCGTAAAGGACGTAAAATGTCGGTTCCGGTTATTGTCGTAATGACAGCAGATTGTTAGACAACATAGCGTGTGGACAATAATGGACAAGATGTCATAAAAAACTGACGACACCAGGTCAGTAAATAAAGTAAAAAAAATATTTTAGCTGCCCCATTTTTAAAAAAATATTAATATTATGAATTTGAAAACCATTGCAGACAGTTTTTTACATTACAAAATATTTCAACCAGAGATCTTTGCGTAGTAGTCAAGGACAATAACCTACCACGAAGGTTGTCAAATAAATATACATAGTTTAATCCCTACTCATCGCTTAACATCTTGCTTAACAATCATGACACTTATAATATTCACAATAAGAATACGAATCACTTTATCTACCATTAAACAATAATTAATGTTATTCAGAATCAAATTAGCTCATCGTCTTTGAACTTGTAAGAAACAACATTAATATTTAAGAAAGCACATTTACACAGACGAATAGAAGTTAAACAAAAGAAACAAAAACAATTACTGGCACATGTCTTCATGATGAACTTAAGAAAGCGACGTATTAAACAGATGGAGCCGAGATATATAACAAAAGTTTTAGACGACATATGTAGACTTGCTAAAAGATTACCTTAAGAGACGTGTAAGTTTGATATTGCGTTTCCTTGGAGCGTACAATACGAAGAGATAAGGAAGTGTCTCCGTATGGTGACGGAGTAAGAATACAATATGTCACCACCCCATCTCATCCCATGGGTGTCGTAAAAACCGGCTAAGGGACTATCATCTTAACGAAATAAAAAGAAGGAAAACTTGAAATTAAACCCTGTACCAATCCGGCTGGCCAGCATGGTATTAGTAGACCAAATATCCCTCCGTCACGGGCTGCAGTGGGTCATTGAACGGTTGTTATGATGAAGGAAGTATTTGTATTGGTGCGGATTTGGGCAGAGTAGACTGGGCTAGACCAATAAAAAGTAGCTAGTGTTTCTATTAAAGTGGAGCGGGATGGACTGACCGATGTTCAGAGATGCATCTAGACATCTTTCAATATCACTTATTTAAAAAAAAAACAACCTACAAATTATGACTGGAAATGATCAAGATCAGGATTCTCGTTACCACAACGTCCAGTGTGTCCGATAAGAGGTTATATTTAATGGACTTGGTCAATGTTACAAAGTGAAAATGTGGTCTTTACACCCTTTGCAAGACAAGAGACAAAAAATTATTGTGACATGCTTTTGAAATGGCCGATTCACTTTTCAAACATTTTGAATATTCAAAACGATGCAGATCAATTTAAATCACTTTGTTTAAGAATGTTTGAAGGTCTGTCGACTTCCTAACTGTCTCTGTTTTTCATTAAACACCATTTCACATGCGAACGAACGACGACGTGCCTAAACCAGCTTAAAAAGTTAAACAAAGCTCTTTGTGAAAACCTTTAAATATGCGTTGAATTTTGAAGTGGGCGCAAAAGGCGACTGTTTAAAATGTACAAAGTTTAATGGAAATCCGTTGCGCTAAGGGAATATTAAGGGGGTAATGGACTAGTTGACATCACACCGTGCTTATCTAAGGATGTTTGAGGCATTTAAGTTCCTGTACTTAATGTTCGTTAAGTGAATTGTTCTTGACGTCCTTTTAACTTAAGTATCTGTTTCTATAGCTCTTTTGTTTGTTATTTGAAATGCACAGGCGTGTAAACATTTGAAGAAGGGTAAATGGCAATGCCATCTTAGTAGCCTTTCATTGTTGTACTGCAGGGACCGGCCTCATTAAGTAATTGTGCTTTGAGTCTGTTGTCATTTTACAAATGTAGTTTTGTTTAGTTTAAGCTCAAAACATGTATAATTAAATAATTAAGGTATTTGTCAGGAACAGCTACTGTGTCCAAAGCGAATACATTAAGCCTGATTGATGATATTTCATTGCGACTGCAGCGCATAGGCGTGCAGCCCTATTATGACTATCATCCTTTGCCTTCATAAGTACATAGACTATATTCGCGCCTTCCATCCAACTCAAAACTGTCATATTGCCATGTCCTATATAAAAAATAGGTTTAAGCAAAAATAATCTACGTCTGAAACGAAATGTGTTGCCAAAACTTATAATCATGCGGTGGAAACAAAAAGCATTAGTCAACGCTTTATCCACGTCACATAGTCAATAGTTCGCACCACTTTATAGGGATGTCAGAAACTTAGTTCTTTGTCTTTATTTGTTACAAACTCCAATATGTCAAATGTGAAAGTTTTGTAATACTCTATCGAGTGCGGTTTAGTTGCGAGATTTTATTATTCAGACCATTTTGTGACGGCTTATTGATTTAAAGCTTAACGGGGTGATAAAAAATAGGGGAAAATTTTGCGATTGATTTTATGGAATTGGTTTTTAGGCATTGTTTGGTTTCTTGTCTTCCCCGTGTGTTGATGGATATAAGAATACATGGTTTCGTCAACAAATTTTATCTTATAGGTGTCTTAAAGCTGTCTAAGACAAGGTTCATACTTGTTACCTCTACGAAAACTGTTGCAGGACAACTTGAAATAGAACTCTATATAAGAAAGGCAGGCCAAAGTGATGTTTAAGGTGGCCCCATCATTAGACTTCTATAGTCACTGCATTAGGACATTCATGGCCTGTAATGATTGATAAGGCTTAAAAGAAACATAAAAATGCCGGATATATTCCGTTGAATATTTGAAATTGTGACTATCCTTTTATCTTTTTTGGTTCAGTTTATTGCCTTTTGATTTATCCATTGTATGATTTACGTTTGCCTAAATGTTAGGCTATTCGATATTCCGTATTTTTTTACCGAAAATTCCCTGAATTTGATGGGACTTTGTCTCGTTAGTGCGGCGATTGCGGAATGCACGAGGTTCAAATCTTAATGCGATCCTTAAATGGTAGTCTTGAGCCTGGATATTTGTCGTTAAATGGATAATTATTACAAACGACGAAAAACTAAATTAAACAACATAAACGTCTGTTTTATTCCTTAAGCAGCTAAGTGTTTAACAGTCAACTAATTAGTGCCCAGCAGTAACTAGTCGTGGTCGTCAATAAGTTACAGTCGCGCTAAAAGGTCGTAAATTTAAAAGTGTATTATTAAAATACTGTATTCTGTCTTTTTAATAAAAGCTATTAAATTAAATATTACTTTTGGTTACACTTTTGTTAAAAAAAATATATAATCCGAAAAAAAAAATCCGCCTCCATGAATGCAGTTTATTAAACTACACATTGATGCATGCTACGGGTACATTTTTACTGCAGCCCAATGTTCTACCTATCTGAACTCTGCAGTCCAACGTTTCTGGTGTCATTCGATTGCTTCTAGTGAGGTAGTTGACCAAATATACTTGAGCTGCGAATATCTGAGACGTTTCCTTTTTATAGGCTGTCCGTTCGAAACGGGGGGAGCGGGAGGTCAGTTTGAACCGGTAGTTATATTGGGTCAGCTATTCTGTTACTGGCATGTAACTATTGTGTGGGTCAAGTGATAAGCTAGCATTGGTCTGTGAGGGTCTTTCGTTTGAATGTTACTTAGTTTCTTTCATAGTTCTACTGCATGGATTACACCCAGTAACGAAGGATAACTTGGTGTTACCTATCCTACAAATTGAAGGACCTACATATTAGTCGAAGCATGCATGTTAGAAAGAACATTACTGTAAAGCAGATGTCACGGTTTGGATTACGTTTGCCTAAATGTTAGGCTATTCGACATTCCGTATTTTTTTACCGAAAATTCCCTGAATTTGATGGGACTTTGCCTCGTTGGTGAAGCGATTGCGGAATTCACGATTTCAAATCTTAATCAGATCCTTAAATGATAGGCCTGGATCTTTGTCGTTAAATGGATAATTATTAAAATCGACGAAAAACTAAATTAAACAACATAAACGTCTGTTTAATTCCTTAGGCAGCTTAGTGTTTAACAGTCAACTAATATAAGTGCCTAGCAGTAACTAGTCGTGGTCGTCAATAAGTTACAGTCGTGCTGAAAGGTCGTAAATTTAAAAGTGCCACAAAGTAAAATAAAAACTGTCCTACAGAACTTCAAAATACTGTATTCTGTCTTTTCAATAAAAGCCTTTAAAATAAATATCACTTTTGGTTACACTTTTGTTAAAAAAATATAATCCGAAAAAAAAAATACATTCCGCTTCCATGAATGCACTTCATTAAAGTACACATTGATGCATGCTACGGGTACATTTTTACTGCAGCCCAATGTTCTACATAACTGAACTCTGCAGTCCAATTTAAATCTCAAACGTGATCAAATGAAAACGTTTCTGGTGTCATTCGATTGCTTCTAGTGAGGTGGTTGACCAAATATACTTGAGCTGCGAATATCTGAGACGGTTCCTTTTTATAGGCTGTCGTTTGCGGAAACGGGGGGAGCGGGAGGTCAGTTTGAACCGGTAGTTATATTGGGTCAGCTATTCTGTTACTGGCATGTAACTTTTGTGTGGGTCAAGTGATAAGCTAGCATTGGTCTGTGAGGGTCTTTCGTTTGAATGTTACTTAGTTTCTTTCATAGTTCTACTGCATGGATTACACCCAGTAACGAAGGATAACTTGGTGTTACCTATCCTACAAATTGAAGGACCTACATATTAGTCGAAGCATGCATGTTAGAAAGAACATTACTGTAAAGCAGATGTCACGGTTTGGATTACGTTTGCCTAAATGTTAGGCTATTCGACATTCCGTATTTTTTTACCGAAAATTCCCTGAATTTGATGGGACTTTGCCTCGTTGGTGAAGCGATTGCGGAATTCACGATTTCAAATCTTAATCAGATCCTTAAATGATAGGCCTGGATCTTTGTCGTTAAATGGATAATTATTAAAATCGACGAAAAACTAAATTAAACAACATAAACGTCTGTTTAATTCCTTAGGCAGCTTAGTGTTTAACAGTCAACTAATATAAGTGCCTAGCAGTAACTAGTCGTGGTCGTCAATAAGTTACAGTCGTGCTGAAAGGTCGTAAATTTAAAAGTGCCACAAAGTAAAATAAAAACTGTCCTACAGAACTTCAAAATACTGTATTCTGTCTTTTCAATAAAAGCCTTTAAAATAAATATCACTTTTGGTTACACTTTTGTTAAAAAAATATAATCCGAAAAAAAAAATACATTCCGCTTCCATGAATGCACTTCATTAAAGTACACATTGATGCATGCTACGGGTACATTTTTACTGCAGCCCAATGTTCTACATAACTGAACTCTGCAGTCCAATTTAAATCTCAAACGTGATCAAATGAAAACGTTTCTGGTGTCATTCGATTGCTTCTAGTGAGGTGGTTGACCAAATATACTTGAGCTGCGAATATCTGAGACGGTTCCTTTTTATAGGCTGTCGTTTGCGGAAACGGGGGGAGCGGGAGGTCAGTTTGAACCGGTAGTTATATTGGGTCAGCTATTCTGTTACTGGCATGTAACTTTTGTGTGGGTCAAGTGATAAGCTAGCATTGGTCTGTGAGGGTCTTTCGTTTGAATGTTACTTAGTTTCTTTCATAGTTCTACTGCATGGATTACACCCAGTAACGAAGGATAACTTGGTGTTACCTATCCTACAAATTGAAGGACCTACATATTAGTCGAAGCATGCATGTTAGAAAGAACATTACTGTAAAGCAGATGTCACGGTTTGGATTACGTTTGCCTAAATGTTAGGCTATTCGACATTCCGTATTTTTTTACCGAAAATTCCCTGAATTTGATGGGACTTTGCCTCGTTGGTGAAGCGATTGCGGAATTCACGATTTCAAATCTTAATCAGATCCTTAAATGATAGGCCTGGATCTTTGTCGTATTAAAAACGACGAAAAACTAAATTAAACAACATAAACGTCTGTTTAATTCCTTAGGCAGCTTAGTGTTTAACAGTCAACTAATATAAGTGCCTAGCAGTAACTAGTCGTGGTCGTCAATAAGTTACAGTCGTGCTGAAAGGTCGTAAATTTAAAAGTGCCACAAAGTAAAATAAAAACTGTCCTACAGAACTTCAAAATACTGTATTCTGTCTTTTCAATAAAAGCCATTAAAATAAATATCACTTTTGGTTACACTTTTATTAAAAAAATATAATCCGAAAAAAAAAATACATTCCGCTTCCATGAATGCACTTAATTAAAGTACACATTGATGCATGCTACGGGTACATTTTTACTGCAGCCCAATGTTCTACCTATCTGAACTCTGCAGTCCAATTTAAATCTCAAACGTGATCAAATGAAAACGTTTCTGGTGTCATTCGATTGCTTCTAGTGAGGTGGTTGACCAAATATACTTGAGCTGCGAATATCTGAGACGTTTCCTTTTTAAAGGCTGTCCGTTTGCGGAAACGGGGGGAGCGGGAGGTCAGTTTGAACCGGTAGTTATATTGGGTCAGCTATTCTGTTACTGGCATGTAACTATTGTGTGGGTCAAGTGATAAGCTAGCATTGGTCTGTGAGGGTCTTTCGTTTAAATGTTACTTAGTTTCTTTCATAGTGTATGATAGTTCTACTGCAAGGACTACCTCCAGTAATGAAGTCTTACTTGGTCTATTAGGATCTTTGGGGGATCTAAAAATAGATAGTTGCAGGCATGTAAGAAAGAACATAATGTCAAGCAGAGGCCTAGGGTGGGATTGTCTCTAGCCAAAATTCGACTAAGGGTAAGTTTGGATTTAATATGTATTCGAAAATTAAACCAGGAAAACTTGAAGTAAATCCCCAACACCAATCTGTCAGTCACCATTGTAGTTAATTACCTTCCATCACGGGCTGGGTCCTGTCCTTGCAGTGGGACATTAAAGAGTTATAACAATGAAATGAAAAATATGTTTCACGGGTAATAACTTAAAACTCCTCTTAAGATATGAAAGAATAATTATAGTACTGAAGTAATAAATAATTCAAGAAATGGAAACTCGAGAAAGAAAACCGTATGACAGAGATAAATGAGGAACTGTGAAGGGAGAATTTACAGCAATGTCTACCTTAAATAAGTATAATTAAAATTGTACTTTCAAATAAATTGATTGTGTAACTTAGGTATTTATATTAATAAGTTCAAAATTATGATATAATTTTATAAAGTTCATTTGGAGGAAAGCCTTTTAGAAAAAACATCTCGGTACGAGGTAATGATTTTCTTTCATTTTTGTGTCAAATGTTCGAAAAATAAATATCATCGCAAAAGATATAAAGCCGACAGGACGCAAGGCACGATCTAAACTAAAATATTTTAAGTAGTGTGATAATTATGCGTCGGTGTAGTAATAAGCTACAAGGAAACATTATTCACCTTCATCTCGTTTCGAATGAGTCGTGTAATAGCTAACGCAGACCTGGACGGCATGGCAAGGTATTTTATTGTATATATATTGAATTATATATTGAAAGGGATTTTTCGATGCCGCGGCATCATTTTAAAGCATAGCAATTTATGTCGTATTTCTGTAACAATACGGTTGAATTTCTATTAGTAAAAATTAAAATACTTTGCCATGCCGTCCAGGTCTGCGTTAGCCATAAGGCGACTAGAAACAAACAATCACGACCTCCAGCAAAGAAATAAAACGGGAAACCAAACCCGAACCATGCAATATTTTTAGGTCAAATTTCCTCCAAAGAAAAAGAAGGCAGATCCCTACAGAAGAACGTTCTTGGGCTGCTTTGATGAAAAACAATACGCTATAGTCCATGATGAACTTCGTATATAACTCCTATGTTTTATATACCAGCTCGTTAGCTGTAATGACCTACATGGGTAAACAGAATGTGTTATTGAATGTTGGGTTAGGTAACTTGTTTCGTATTTATTCGTTACAATTGACATACTGATATTGGACCAAAATATACGTACAAGGTATTATCAGCTCTATTGTTCTAACATAAGGTATGTTATCACATAATGATACAAGATTAGCACTGACTAATGTTATCCGTTGCTTAGTTTATTACACGGAAGTTTGGGTGTTGATATCTTTGTTTGTGAACAGTAGATATATTATACTACTTCTATTATATGTACATGAAGGTTTAAGAGACGTAAATTACATCCAGACAGTAAAAATAGAGGTACAATAAAAGTGTGTACGGTCTTGTCAGGCTTTTGAAAACAAGAAAAAACAATGAAAACTAAATTTTGTGACAGTTTCACAGGTTACTTCAAAGTCTAATTGCTATTGCGCATTCTGATTGTTTAGAGACTGATAATTATGTTTGAAAAGAAAACTATGAAAAAAATTGGTACTCGAGGCTGGACTCGTTACGGCTGTCGTGCCTAGATGGCGTTGTACAGTTGAGTTTTAAGTAGCGGCTCTGGCTAAGAGCAAGTCCAGAGACGCGGGTTCGAGTCCCGCCTCCAGTACCAATTTTTCTATTGTCTTTCTTCTTTTCATATTTTTCTAGATATACCTAAGATTTATAGGTAAAAATGTATATGTAATACTGATATGTTTGTTCATTATACTAGCTGCCAGTCAAAAGCCAAGTCCGCTGAAGGGACTAATCTTCTGTTACCATCCTAGTAAGATTTATATCTGCCAACTTTCTCTTACACGTTACCATGGGGTGATAAAGCCACGTCTTCTTATCCTATCGTAACACGAAGAGATTTTTACTTGTACCTACATTTTTTTTCTTGGTTGTAATAAGGGTACAGGACAAATCCTCTTAAATACATCAAAAGATAACCACATCGTTTATATCGTAAAGTTTCGCTGTACTTTTGTACCGTAAGTCCTGAAAATTTAAACTTTTACGTTTTTGTTTTACTTCAGTCATGAGTACGGTCTTATTTATACAGAATTTAGAGTAAAAGTTATTTTGCGATTTTATTTTATTAAAATCATTTACTTGCTATGGATGTCTACTGCTAGACATATATCTCCCCGAAATATTTTGCGGCTCACCTTCTGCGGGCTAAGTACCTCGCTCATTCATCGGTTTCACGCCATCTTAAGCAAATCGTCTGTACTGTTCTGTTTAAGAAGTTTGCCCACTCTGAACATTCCTGAACCAAACGGCTGACGGTTTTCGTCGAGATATGTATCCGTGTAGTGTTACCAAGATTATTATTCTTTGCCCTAGGTGTCTTTATTCCTATTCATCCCGTAAGTGGCGCCCAAGAAAAGTTTTTACGCAGATAGTATGGATTCAAGAGAAAAAAAAAACTCGAAAGGAAATCTTGTATCGACCCTTGTCATCACAAAACAAATAAAACTGCATAACTAATTAGCAAATTTCAGAAATAAACTGTAAATTTTTCAATTAACCCCACAGATTTCCCAAATGTGTTCCCAAACGGCTGACAACAACGTCATTTTACGAACGAAAACATTTACGAAGCACATTCAGCTCGTCCAAACAGAAAATGGAAACTAAAATACTGTTCATTAGACACAATAAAGGTGTGCGAATAAAAAAGCTTCGTTTTAGCAAAATGGCTGACGGTTGGCTGTTAGGCCGCATAATTGCCCCCTCTCGCCAATTAGCCCTCGTAACATCTTCGTGAGAGCTCAAAAAACATTTTAGCGTTATCAGGGTGTACTCCGAGTTGTTTACGACGTCATAACCGGATGATACTGATGTGTTGAGTGTGCAAACTCTTAGCCTTTATTGACAATAGAACGTTGATGGGTCCTTGCAGTGTTCATAATTCTTATGTAACGATACGGTGTACAACCAACACAGATTTTTGAAGTGTGCTGTATTTTTGATACGTAATTACTATGAGACTTAGCAAATTTTATTTAGGGTAGGCAGCGTCTTGGCTGTGCTCTATTGACATCCTTGAGCAGGGATTACCACTTACCACCTGGTGGTAATCGGTGGTCTTCAGTCTCCAAAAAAAAAGTAGCACTTATGGCGTCGTTTAGTAAAAAGGTTTTTGCAAAGCTTTAAGCAAGTAGGCTAGTTTACAAGCCTGGACCTTTTTTTTGTAGAACGAAGTTTTATATTTATACCCACCATTGATGTCTCTATTTTTGTGCACTTATTTTATACTCGTACAATGACCGGTTAGACCGCGTTTAGTTCGCAAAACGAGATCTGTATTAGAAATATTAAAATGCCTAAGTTTGTTTTAGCTCACAGTTTACGGAGTAAGTCTTAGACTAGGTACTTTATAACACTATTAAAACGTGTTAGTAATGTGATATTGCCAAAAAACTGTTTGAGTTCACGACCATTGACACGAGAGAAGAAGTAGAATGTGATATTAAAAATATTTGTCAAAAGTTATATACTCTACTGAAAGCACTAAACTGTACGTATAACGAATGAAAATTTCTACAAACACTTGCAAGTTCTAACAGGAAAATGAAATTACTTAGCGGATCTCGCTCTTATTTTAAAAGAAATTTAAAAAAACTTGACCCTTAACAAAATACAAGTACCTAAAAAGAAACTATTTTGTTTTTTTAAGTTGACTTTAAGCGACATCAAAATATATTTACAATACACAAGAGCAATGGATGAATCACTTGATGTTAAAATCTCGATACTGCAATATTATATTGATTTTATGTTATATTAATTATTCATAATTTACTATGAACAATTTAACAGTACACCGATACCGTTTATTATACAAAGGGCACGTGGTTCCGACAAGCGTTTCAAGGTATTAAATTAATTTCCAAAGCAATTTACGAATGTATATTGGCAATTAATTTAATGTCCAGGAATTTTCAATTAACAAGTTCAAATTTTTAAAGTTGATATTCATCCGTTAGTTACCAATCGTGTGTTTTGCTTTTGCTTACCAAATATCGCACAGCTTTCGAATGCACAAATAACGTAAAACATTTTCCATGTTCACTCTTTTAAAGTATGTATTTCACTAACTTTTGCTTTAAGCTTCGCTGGTTCTTTGGACAGTAAAGTAGATGAAAACAATTCTATTCAGCTTTATGTTGAGATGTCCGTAGAGGAGTCTAACAGACGAATCGTAATAACAATAAATGCATTCAAGCTCCGGGTTATTCCGGTCGGATTGGCGCCCAACGAGGGACCTCTTTATTTGTAAACTACCCACCGACATAATATAAACTTAGTATTAGTGTTCCGTTTAATATCTGCGTCGAATGACTAAACTTAAAAGTTTACGTCGTTATCAAATATACTGGTACCCAGTATAGCTTGCGTGGGAAACAAAAGACACATTGTCGGACTCGGTAAATATTCAGGACTATTCAAGAGATCACTAACAAGGGACTACGGTTCATTTAACAACACGATTTGGTAGCCGTCGACGCATGATATGTACCTGATTTCACATGCCTTTTAACAATACGTTTCTGGGTCACATGAATATCTTTAAATGTAAATAGAGCTTTCGGGTATATATACATCTTCTAAATGCAGATTTACTACCAGTCATAAAATTATCTTTTTGTCAGCAGAAACGGGTGTAGTATGTCGTTGCGGAATATGGCAAGGCTCGAGGTAGCATTTGGGCCCAATAGCCCGGGAAATAGCTAGCCGGCCTTCGGCTAACACCGACCCAAATTAGGTCAAGACGCGGCAGCGTGTCGCACGCTTTTACTAAATTATGCCGACTCTTATTTGGTTTCTTCTTTTTAGAATGGAATAGCCGGGACTTCGATTGAATTTGCACTTGAAATATTTTTCAGTCGAATAGCTAATTAGATTTGACTACCGAGAGCAGGAACATTACAAAATAACATTAAAAGATACGGCATCGCAATAAAATATTATTAAGAGCGTCGTTAAAGGATAAAATTCTATTTCGAAAGCCGTCTCCTGAGAACGTCGACCGACCGGAAAAATAATAATTTATTCTTCGCTCACTGGAGAAAATTAAAATTGAAGTATTCCTTCGTCTTATATCTTTTCGGAATGTAATTTTTGTTTATAATGATGTTGGTCGTGTGAGTCGATTTTTATTTAATAAATTTCAGACATTATCATATTTATTACTCATTTTTATAGATCCTTGGAAGGCATTTTTACAGCGATACCATTTTAGATTAAGACGGATTTATTGAAGGGAATGAATTTGAATAACTTTCGTTTTTCTTAAATCAATTTTCGTGTCCTTTAAATTCGTAAGTAATACAGAAAAGGAAACTGACTATTTTATTCTATCAATTGGTAAGCATAGCGTGTCTTTACTTCGTTACTAAAAGGTGTCTGTATTTTTAGTACGTTGTTACAAGAATTTTCAATTTAAGTAAATCTGTAAACGGTCAATTTCAAATAAGGTCTCTTAATCTTCTTAAACCATTCTTTTATTACACAGCTGTTATATCCCGTATAAGGTTTCGGAAATCGGAAAAATATTTGCGCAATCGACTCCCGATTATAAATTGTGCACTTTCATACACAGGAATTGGAAGGAGTCCAGATGCAGTTGAAATACGTTTGTGTTCAAAGTAGCCTAGTTCAGAAAAACATAAGGATATTTGTTTATAAAAATAAAAGATAAAATGTAGGCAAACTTTTTTTGTTTTAACCGATTTTTTAAAAGGAGAAGGTTCTCATTTATGTCTTTAAAATTTAGTAATATCAAATATGTACCTACATATTCGGAAATAACAACAAATTGTTTTATTCGACACCCCCGTCCCTAAAGTTAAAATTACCGTTTAAGTATAAAATTTCATTATTATATTACATTTTTCTTTTGCGAAAAAAAATGTGAATGCTTAATATACAAAATCAAAATCAAAAAAGTTAAGTACAAAGGCTAGTTTACTAAGTTATTAAGTGAATGGCGACCGCTCTACAAACTATGCGGAACATTTTAAATAATATAAATCTTTGTTATTAGTTTTCAATTTCTATACATTTTGTTCGTAACGATCAGTTTGTAATTTAAATCAATTGTAAATTCGGAGAATTATTTATGGGCTTTTTCTGGTAAAACTGATATTAATGAATGAATGAATTTGGGCTACTTTTATTAATTTAAATAGTGCCTCTAAAGTGCCGATTACACTAGACTACATGTGGTCAACTACACCATGTAGGAGACTTCATGTAGTCTAGTGTAATCACATGTAGGACAGTGTAAACAGAACGTCCTAACACTAAAAAGTTAGGACGTCCTTATGTAGGAACAGGAAATGTATATCGGTGATTTGTTTATAGTTTTATGTTTTTATGGGATTTTCACCCAGATACTTATCTACTCACACAATTCGTTAAAAGGGACAAAATCGCGGGGTTATATTCCTCATACATCATCACATCATACAACGTTTAAACTATACTGAGTTTGTACCTACTATGTAAAACCTATATGATAACTAAGACCAATACAAACACTCATATTCGCGCACTAAACGATTTAAATAAAGCGGGACTCAGACCGGAGACACAGAGGTCTCTCTACATACTTATTACACATACATGAATTGAAATATTGTATTCGTTAAAAAAAATTCTCCATGTGGCGACGGAGTAAGAATGCAGTGTGTCACCACCCCATCTTATCCCATGGGTGTCGTAACTATACCAATCCGTTTGGCCAGCGTGGTATTAGTAGGCCAAGTATCCCCCCGTCACGAGAGGAGGCCCGTCCCTGCAGTGGAACATTAATGGGCTGTTATGATGATTCGTTAAAAGTCTTTGATATTACAATTTATTTCCTATACATTTTTCTTCGTATCGGGATCTTCACTACACAAATTTTAATACAAAAAAATTATGAATTCGCCGAATGATTTTTTAATTAAACTTTTCTTTACCATGAATTTTAATTGGAAGCTTTAGGGTAGGATTTGAGTGGTACGTTTCTTGAAGTTTTACAGCCTCCCTTCAAATTATTGTTATTATTCTCGTTGGACTGTAGAGCCTATATTTGTATTTACGCCTATTCTATTATTAATCAATTAATTAATTAATCAGTTTATTTCTCTCATAAAGTAACAATACAATAAGTTTTACAAACATTATAAGCATCTATTATGTTGTACATGTTCTTTAGTGAGAGCTGGAGTCTGTACTAGGTTCTGGACCTGTGTTACAAATCTCCAGGTCTCCCCTGTATAAAGATATCTTAATACGGTGCGTTTCTAGTTAAGTACTTATTGAACTAAGAATAATTATTTTTTAAGTTATAATTACATTTATGAGGGTAACTTAAAATAAACTAACTGTAGATAAAATATATTGTAGGAATAATTGGCATGTAGTGTGTGCCTGTGTAGTTCTGAGTGTGTGAATGCGCGTGTTTATATTGAAGTGTGCGGTGTAGGTGTGTGGTGTAAGTGATGAGATATTTAACTGTTATAAAAATTTTGTAAGTATAATTAAATAACTTTATTTTACCGGTTGTGTATATGTTTTTTTTGTTACTATTTATTTTATTATTGTAATTAAACTTTCAGTCTCGTCGTAACTCAAATTGATTAACCACGTATTAATATTATTATTGCATACATATTTATTAAGTGGATATAAATAAATAATTTTATTAACTTTGTTGTATAAATAGCCACTTAAGAAACAGAAATTGCGCTGCGCAAGGCGTGTTTTAACCAAAATTGGGGGACAGATATTGTGTTTGCGTCTAACACTGTTAATCATACTCTCATTGAAGGGTGTCTTAGTATGAGTTGTTATAATGACACTTTTGATAAACGAAGCTCGGACAGACAAAATACCACATTTTACATGGAGTTCAGTTGTGGGGAACCGGAATGGAAGCTTCCATCCTACCTTTAAAAGTGCCCTTTGTGTCCGCTCCAGTTTTATCATATGGGTTTTTGCAGCACCTCCCCATGCCACAATGCAATATTGGATAAGGGATTCACACAGAGCCTGGTACACTAGTTTTATTATCCTTACATCTGCTGCGCGCCGCAGGGTCGAAAATATGTAAGTCATCTTTCTCAGTCTATTGCTGAGAGTATCAATATGATTGCGGAAAGAAAGGACATCGTCGACGAGCACACCGAGATATTTTATACATGTGACACTAGTTAAAGTAGGGCAGCAGCATAGCGGATCAGCTTGCGAACACAAGTGGGCTTTCAATGCATACGTGCTCGGTGGGCATCTACCACTCCCCGACATCGACAGTGAGAAAGGTATGAATTTAGTCTTATCCACATTTAATGATAATTGATTATGGACTAGCCAGTTCGTCACGGTATCGAAACCAATCTGGGCATGTCTAAACACAGATTCCCATGAAGTGCCATGAAATATGAGGGCGGTGTCATCTGCATATGTAAACAGTGAGCCATGGGAAAGAGACAGATTGCAGAGGTCGTTGATGTATAAAAGAAACAGCGTTGGACCTATTATGCTGCCTTGGGGAATACCGTATGTAATAGGGACTTCATCGCTAATCCAATCACCAATCTTGAGACATTGTCGTCTACCATAAAGGTAGCTCCTAAACAACGAGAGCTGTTTCCCTCGAATACCAATAGCCTCAAGTTTTTAATAAGTAGGGAGGCAGAGATAGTATCGAATGCCTTGGCCAAGTCTAGGAATATTCCAATAACCTTTTGCTTCTGGTCCAATTTGGTGACAATTTCGTTAGTTAGATCCAATATTGCGTTACTGGTTGATATTCCCGAGCGAAAGCCGTATTGTGTTGTTGCGATAATGTGGAATTTATCTAGATACTTAGTTAACCTATTGTTAATTAATTTTTCTAAAATCTTTGAGAGTGCAGGTAAAACAGAGATTGGTCTATAATTGTTTGCGTGGTTTTTGTCGCCTCCTTTATATATTGGATGCACTATAGCTACTTTGTAGGCATCTGGAAAAGAGCCAGTTGCAAAAGTAAGGTTACATATAAATGTAATAGGAGAGATTAAGTAACTTTTAAAGTCTTTTATAAAAGAGCTAGGTATGTTGTCAATACCGATAGCACTGTCTCTTTTAAGTGCGCTTATTACAAGTTCAATCTCTGATTCATCTGTGTCCATTAGTACAAAAGTATGATTGTGTATTTTTTGCTTTGGATATGTGCGAGACTGGGTGTAAGTATTCTTGTGTTTTTCGGCTATTGAGCGGCCAACATTGGCAAAGTGATTATTGAGGTCATTGATTGAATGCTTAGAAGGCATAGGTGTAAGAAGTTCAAATGCATGATTTCTGTCTTTGACTGTGTGTGTGATGGTTTTAACTGCTTGCCACAGTTTTTTGCAGTTACTTTGAGAACGATCTATTAAAGACTTATTATAGTTATCCTTTGCCTTTCTAATAAGTACTAAGCAATAATTTCTATACCTTTTAAATGTTGTGATCAGTATCTCATTTTCTGGGAATTTCTTAATTTTTAGGTGTAGGCTGTCTCTATTTTTAAGGCATCTAAGTAAACCCTTTGTCATCCAGGGCTTCTTTAATCTCTTGCGGCTGGGTAGAACTTTCAAAATTGAGTTAGCTGTAATAATAGTGTCCAAAGTATTAACAAAATGTGTTGTGGCTATATTTACATCATGAGAACTGTAAACCGCATCAAAGTTTGTTTTACTAAGATCAGATTCAATTTGTTTATAATCAAGGGTACGGTATGTTTTGTTAGATTGTGGAATATCCCTGACGTAGCCAGAGGCATGTTGAAAGAATAGCAGTGTGTCGTGGTCAGTGAGCGAGGTATTCGCAATGTAACAAAAGGATGGATTTGAGGATTTTATTATTAAATGATCCAGACATGTGCGGTTTTGACGTGTGGGAATAACGTGGCCTGGAAGCATACCGTGATATGCAACCAGGTTCAAGTATTCAGAGGAGCGTGTGTCGGTGTTATTATTAGAGATGTCTATGTTTATGTCACCTGTCAAGATAATGTTCTTATATGACGACAGTGAACCAAGTATTCTAGAAATTTTGTCACATTACGGTTGGCTGGTGGACGATATATGACAATTATAACAGTTTCCTTATTACATTTTAGAGTTAGGCAGTTTGCGTCAGAGAACTCAGGTTCAGATACGTCGATTTCAGCGTTGCAACGAAAGTAAACTACTAAACCCTCGTTCTGAGTAAAATTGCGTTTTGTAGCAATAAGATTGTAACCTGGAATTGTAGGCACCGGTGGTGATTTAAATAACCAGCATTCTGTCAATACAATCAAATCCCAGCTATGATTACTTCTATCTAGGAGAGTAATTAGACCGTCAAGATTTTTGTGTATGCTTCTTATGTTTTGACATAACAGCGAGAAGGAATTATTATGCAATTTGGCTAACCTGTAAGCATCCTCAATCATGCAAGTAGATGATTCAGCTACTGAAATCTGATCCAAATCATCATTTATAACATCAAGGTTATCGAATTTTGAATTTTAGTTTGATTAATGTAACCGTAATATGAGTACAATGTGGTTTGACATGTCATCATGAGTGGCTTTGAGACTGAATGTGTGACTTTAGTAATTTTGTATACGTAAGTGATTTTGGAAGTAAAGTACTGATGGGTAGTTGTGTGTATGTATGATGAAGAGTGTATATATGTGTAGTATTGTGTATTACAAATAAGTTGATATAATCCTAAAATAAAAATAAAATAGCAGAGAAAATACAGTGAGCCTAAGACTTTTCCTTTTTGCAAATCGAACTCTAAATACGGTTCTAGTCAGATATTCAATTTTAGTTTATCCAGATCGGCCTCGGATTTTATCATGGTGTGTTGTTCGCCATCTTTCTTGCGCAAAAAAATTCTTCCGAATGCTGTCCAGCAGTGCTTATAGTTGTTATTCTGAGCAAAACAACGTGCTAGATAGTAGATGCGTTGTGTATTAGAAGAAAGTTTTTCGGCTACATATACTGGCTTAACTGGACCCTCAATTATATACGCCTTTAAGGCTGTGTGCAGAAGAGCGAACATTAAAAAATGAAGTAAAATTATTTTTGTCAAAAAAACCTGACTTTGCTTGAATTATTTCGAGAAATCATATTTATTTCGACATTTACTTGTCTTGCAATGTTTGCCGATTGCTGATGATTATGATTATATTCGAGTTCGATTTTTAGTAAATGCATTGTGTATATGTTACAGCCAAAGTAATAAATATAAATATTATACATAATGACTAGCCGTTATGTATAATGGCTACTCAATTTAGATAAAGTGATAAATGTCGCAGAATTAAACACATTAACTAGCCATTATAAATAATATCTTCAAAAACTCAGATAATGTAATAAAACAAGTAGGTAAAGATTACTAGATTATATTTATATGATACGGAGCGTTTGTTTTATCTGTGGTTACTATTTATATAAGGATATATTTACTATAATATACGAAATCGTAGGTATATTACTTAATCGTCTTTACCTATAATACTTGTGTGTCATAAATAAGGGTACTATAATTGTTTAAATATCCTATTTTTTCTTGCTATAAAGTAATATGTCCTAAAATAAAATATTAAGGCAAAAGTCAGAAACAGTTGGTTAGGTTAGGTTAGTATGGTGACTAAAGGACGCACGAGCCGAGCGAGCGAAGCGAGCGTGCCTCGGCAGCGCCCGGCGAGTGCTAGAATATAGTAATACTCATAATAATTAAGGTAATAATTAGTTGGTTATACCGTATTTATTACTTTGACTGACTTTGATCAGCTATTATAAATAATATCTAGATGAAGTTATTAATTTATCACATTGTCTAGTCAATTTGGATATTATTTATAATAACCAGTCCTTATGTATAGTATCTGTTTAATTACTTTGGCTGTAACATATATAAAAAAAATTTGTCATTTGTATAGTGGACGTTATAGATATAGTCTTGCTTAGTTTGAGACAATGTGGCGTTCTGTAAAGGATTGGGTAATATTTTTATTTTAGCGTAATCATACGTACAGTAATAAGTACGCTTAAATTCCCTCCTTCACAGGAAGAGACCCTTTTCCAAAACAACGGCATTAAAGGCCTAGTTTAATAAGCGAAACTAAAGACAACAACCTAGTCATCAATAAAAAAGCTAACACCGTCAGAATTCTTTTAGCATTATCCATAGCAATTAACAAAAAAACATTTAAAATGTTTCGTCATAAAACATTACATTTTTAAACGTTTTTTCTTGTATAATTTTTCCGTCGTGCTGTCAGTGAGTGTATACAATGATTTATGACGTAATCTTTTCGTCATAAATCATAAATTCTATGCTCGGGCACCGCGTGGCTCGCTACATTCTAACTTGAAAACAATCGCTTGCTTTTTATACTTATTTTCAGTTCACTTTCATATTATGATTTGACTTGTACTGTAAAGTTTCTTTTATGTCGCTTCTTTATCTAATGAAATACAAAGTGATTTCTATTTATTTAGAGTGCGAAAGGAGATTAATATGTCTAACAAAAATTCCTAGCCATTTTTTTACTTTACTGCTTGCCGTTGTGACAAACAAGCCACCTGATGGTAAGTGGTAACTACCGCTCATGGACTTCACCAACACAGCCACCTAAACTCTGCCTACCTTAGACATAAGCTCTCCGTGTAGTGACGGAGTAAGAATACAATATGTCACCACCCCATCTCATCCCATGGGTGTCGTAAAAACCGACTAAGGGACTATCCGTCAATATTATCATTACGAAATAATAAAAAGAAGGAAAACTTAAAATTAAACAAATTTCAAATTTCAAAAATACTTTATTTCATAACATTTATTACAAATTGTTTGAAACCCTATACCAATTCGCCTGGCCAGCGTGGTATTAGTAGGCCAAGTATCCCTCCGTCACGGGAGGCCCGTCCCTTCAGTGGGACATTAATGGGGTTTTATGAAAGACATAAGCTGCTGTTAAGTCTTATAGCTTCGTAATTTACCTACCTACTCAACCCCTTCCACCTAGTCACTGTAACACTTTTTTGTTATTGCTTGGAGGTGGAATTAACAGGCACTGCAGAGACATTGCTGAATAATTTGAGCGAGAAGTTATTATCTTCACATCGTTGTTTTAGTATACCAAGTGATACTTTATCACTAAAATACGCCTATCGTTATAGTAGAGCTTTTAAAGCCTTCTATTATGAAGCATCTATATCTACATAATCTATTATCAATACAATAATCATGAATACATCACGACATGTGTGACACGAACGACAATCGAGGGTAATAATTTATGCTATGTGTCAAATTGTAGCTGTTAAAGACAATTGGCATCAGTGGCAGTGGGTTTGTGATAGATAGGTGCTAACTACTACGATATATGACACGCTATTAGTTGTATAACTAATGTGTTAAACGATTAGTTAAGGGTGAGTTATTTCCGACATAGCACTAAGGATTGCTCGACGAAAGTGGTAATAAAGCACGTGTTATTAGAACCAACAGCATAATATGACTCATGTTATGGGGCAGGAAGATTCTGGAATGGTGACTGGGACAATGAGTGGGCAGAATCTTTACGAGGTGAACTAAACACCTGATCAAAGTTGGAAGACCGAATGGGAAAAGCAGTTGAGAAAGCAGTAAAAATAATTGTTTCGTAAATATAATTCAAGCCGCTTTATATCCAAAACAAGCAGTATTTGTACTATGGATTTAAGAACACAGTAAAGCGTACATATTATTATGTAAATCCTTTCTATTTGTAAGTACATACATTTATTCAAAGAAAACAGCTAATGTTATACATTGAAGATTCTACACATAAGAATGTAAGTTGTAGACATGATCAAACTGAAGGTCTTTGCAAAGTAGTTGTGTCTAGTTCCTGATCCTGAAGGAAGATACAATGCTGTACGTTTGATTTTATATGTTTCAACTTAATTATTTACTACAATCTCCTATTAAACTGACTCTAACTAGAGCATTGATATCAGTAATTCGAATTATATGAGCTTAGAGTATATAGTACTAAACAGTCATTTCGAAAATTTACAATCAGAGAAAGTAAATTCAACAAAATCATTCGCACAATAAATTTGGAAAGCCATAAAATAACACGTACAATATTCGATTAACGAAGATTGTTTTTATCAGAGTGGATTTCATGTAACAAATCCTAAGGACATTGAATTAGACTGAATGAGGCGTAGGGCTGATACTCTAAGATATATTCTAATACCTATTAAAGGGAGTCTCGTACCTCGGCTATCTCCCAAGAGCTTTTGAAGCTTAAGTGAAACGAATTTGACTGAGTAAAAAAAGCCTTCAATTTTATCACGCAATTGTAAGATTGGGAGGAGGTACTTGACGTGGAAAATTTGGAAGAAAATACCTTTCGTACAGTTGAAGTATTTGATTTTCAAAGGTATTTTAAATCCCCTCGAAAATGAAAGGTAAGTAAAAATATTTGGAATTTTGTAAATATTAAACGTTAAAGATTATTGTTTGAAAATAAACAGCAGAAGTCAATGATGCAAAAATGTTTTTTTAGAGTAATCGAAGATTGCTCTAAAAATATGTTATGAAAAATGTTTACAGTTCTTAGTGGAAACTTTTTAGTTTACTTGCTGTGAGTTTTGCTATATGCCTATAATCTTGTGACGTTCACAACTGTTACTCTGTAGAATTATGTAATAAAACGATGATTATACATCAAATTTTTCTCATGTTTCTTTATAGAGAATATCAGCGAATTTTCTTTTAGTTAAAATTCACGACAGCCATAGGATGAGAGACCTTGAGTATTGTATTCGTAATCCATCACCGCTACTCGTAAATTGAAGACAATAAAGATAATTATTAAAATAATTTTATTCAAATTCTAAGTGTTAGAAGAAAGTTAAGATATACTTAATTACATTTCACTTCTGTCTAACTCCAAACATTTAAATATTTAAATTACTTTCAAAATATTAAAAACCTTAAATTGATGTTATTTAAAGTTGTTAATTACTCTGCTCTCCTTTGAAAAATACCGTTTGAAGGAAAATGGTAAGTACCTGAAACAAAACAAAATTTCTTAATTAGTTAATTGCAATAGAAAAGCTTAATGCTTGCGGAAGTAAAATGAGAAGTTTAAACATTTTCGGTAAAAAATTTGATGTAAATAAATCCCTTGTATGGCTTTACTGACACAGTGACCATTCAGGCTCAGATTTGTCCATTTCAAACACGCAGAAGAATTATTAGTGCTACATACAAATATTTCTCCTCCGTGAGATCTCAAACCGCGTCATATACGGCTTCTGCTTGTGGCGACTGATACGCCAAATAGGCAATCAAATTTTTGTCATTATAAGACCTTCCTATTCCAAGGATATTACAGCGTAGATGTTCGTCATAACTGTCAAGCGAGCGTGGCAAGGAAGAGAAACAAATTACGTTTAATGAGAATAATCCCAAGCCCATTGCGTTAAACGAGGTAGGGTGGGGACGGAGCGGAACGCAACGGAGATGAGTTGAAGATGCGATGAATCTTGTCTTAGTAATGACAATTATTCTTTAGATGCAGATAATTGAATGCTGCGAGATAATTTGAAAAGATGTTAATGAAATATTGTTAAGGTATTTGATTTTGGCCTTGAAAGGAAATAAGCTGAACTTGATTATAGGCCGGTTGTACTGTAGAATAACCGATGGTCATTAGAGCTAATGTGTTTTGAAAGAGATAAATAGAGAGAGCTTAAGCAAAAAGAACACAGTACCAGAGTAAACTACCAGCATACACAATAATAATGTAACTCTATGGTACCCTATTCTAAAGGAATGCCTAGCTCTAAGTTCCACTTAGAACATGCCTATTAGCATGCCTTTAAAATCAATATCAAAACCATTTTCTACGCAAGCAAAAGGCAACAAACTAACTTACGTTCGCGTGTTCACCTAGCATGACGTAATGACAGGCATGTCAACGTAAAGGCAAACAACTGAAGAATTTATAAAAGGAATTTTAAAGAAAAGCTGGCTCCACGTTGGGTGCCATAACAACTACTTTGAATCGACTACGATTCCTCGCCTTTCCTTAGTGAACTTCACAAACAATAAAAGAGACGCCCAAAACTTTGGTATACAATTCTCGTTGGAATTTACTTGCGGAATTTTATGAAGATGATTTTTTTAACGGGAGAAGCATTCAGGTGATACGAACTTTGTTGTTTTAAACAACTTTCCTTACTCGGAAAGTAAGTAAGAAGTTTGTTTTTTTATTTCAAGTAACTCTTTTTTTCGATATTATATAAAAAGCATATTACTTATGTTAATAGGAAGGAGACAAGCGTATACATTTGGTGATTTAGGCTGCAAATATATAGTATTTTTGCAGTTAATATAAAATTATTGATAGTATTCCTTATTTCCATTTGAGGGTTCAATAACGCAGAGTAGACTGACCCCAATGGACAGAGGACCTGAAAGATCAGCTAAAAGATTGCGCGAGGTAGAAATTTTTCGAGGTGAACTATGTCCAACATGTGACGTTTTTTGTCAATATGACGAAAATGGTAAACAAACAAAACCAAAGATAATACAAAACAGCACATAATTTCATCTTTATAGATAAAGACAGCAAAGTATTGTTCACAACACACTAATAATAAAGTCCTAAAATGACGCAAAGCGACGGCAGCGTTACGTTAACATTAA
This sequence comes from Schrankia costaestrigalis, assembly GCA_905475405.1. NCBI lineage: Eukaryota > Metazoa > Arthropoda > Insecta > Lepidoptera > Erebidae > Schrankia > Schrankia costaestrigalis. Next base: position 3,479,248 of record FR997827.1, read on the forward strand.
TAATGAAACTGTACTCTGACCTGCAAACATACCGTTTGGCAAGAACTTAAATATTTGCACAGACCATTCCGCCTTTTAGGCGACAATAAAATGTATGAAAGTGACATTACCAAAAAAGTTCTTGTATGGCAACAGCCTAAATGAAATTAAAGTCGTTTGTTTTAAAGTCAGTTATATAGTATACACCGTGTATTTTAGTCGACATTAAAGATTTGAACCAAGCAATCAGTAGACTGTATATAAGTCATTTATGCAAAAAAAAGTTTTAAATTAGACTTAAAAACTTCAAAAATACTAAAAATAATACTTTATTACTTTAAAAATGCAACACGCTTTACACTAACGTAGGTACAAAAGCTCGGCGCGGGCACTGACCTGCGAAACACACACCGCGCGTAGATACTTACGTGAAATACGTCGCAAGCGCGCGGGTCGGTCAGCTGTTCCTTAATATCTACGACACCTCATACCCTATTGCTATAAAATAATGTATTAAAGACAGTACCCTGGGTCGCGGGGATGTTTACAAGTATCACTAAACGAAGACAAAGTCAGGACAAACATTAATGGATCGTACAACTCGCAGGATTCGAACCCGCGACCTTGTGCTCGGCAGCTGCATAGGTACGCGACGAATTAAATTAAACCAAATGTTACATTTTATGTTACTTTATTTTAATTTCATGTGACACAGTAAATAATAGTTTATAAACATTTAAACAAGAGTGTAAGTCTTATTAGTCATTTCATTTTAGTTTATGCGTCATATTCTTTTGAATTGAAAATTAGTTTTGGTCCGTATTTACTACATAACTAATAAAGAGGAATTATTAAACAACAATATGTGAGGTACCTCTTTACTTGTAGTGTGAACAAAAATAATAGCTGATCAATGTGGAAAACGTACAATCGCAAGATACCTGAATTATTATTAGTTATTTACCTATTGGTACTGAAATAATTGTTAAAACTGCTTCCCATTTTGTTATAAACACTTAAACACAAGCGTGCACTTTTTTTTAATATTTTCACGAATCCTGATTAGGGTCACTGACCGTCACTTTAGGTATCACTTTTATTTTTATTTCGTTTTACACAATATGAATGGCTGACTTCGAAGTGCCGCCGCCGTGCAGCCGTTCTAGTACTTCGTCGAGGATGTCGTTCGAAATACTTACTCTAACATGTTTTCTTCGAGGGCCGCCGAGTACTGTGGTTGGTTCACCACGTCCTTGCGGATGTCTAGGTAATCCCGTTGGCGTTGTGTCGCTGCCAAAATAACTTGTATGCTAGGCACCCTTGGGAGCATAATGCCTTGGCATTTTAACTTTGGAATGATGCTGGAATCAGCGTACAGTCTTCTAGCTTTGCTTGAGGTTATTCAGCTAACAACATACAATCTCATCACATCTAAATAGTTACTCAACATTCGAGTATGGGCGGTTTTCGTTGTTTATTGCGAGGATGACTGATCATAACTGTGACGTCACGACATACGTAATAAAAAGTTAATTAGACGCACGCACTATGGCTTGCGAATTTGTGGCTGACTGCGGCGGCGGCCGCGCCGGGCGCCGACCGGCGGTGCGTTTGAGTTGCAAGAAGGTGCGCGGGGGGTGAGACCACGTGATACGCTAGCGATCTATGCAGATCATTATGATTGGACAAAAGTCCACGTGGACTCTAAAACATTGGTTGATTCAATTTCTTCTGCTATAATCCTACCCAATAAATGCATTTTTACAACAAAGAAAGGGGTGGGTCTTTAGTTCATCCAATGTACAGTATGGTTTTAAAAATTTTGATTATTTTTTAAATTTAAGATTTCAAAATTAAAGTAGTTCAAATTGATTTTAAATCTTACCAAAAATTTCCTAAAATCGGGTACATTAAGTGGTTTAATTCTTTAATGCCGATTGAAATACACGGTGTATATGCCTGATATTAAAAATCCTTTAATGTGTCTGGACTATATTGTGAATTAGTGATTTAGCAAAAATTGCGTCAAGTTTTAATGGTTCTCCCCTTAAAACTTGACGCACTTTTTGCTAAATCGTATGCACGGCTAAATGTTTTTCAACAGCAGATTAGTTACACCCAAAAATTTTTTTTTGTATCCCTGAATTCACGGCTATGGATGATGACGAATAGATACTCGTACCATACTACAACCGCAGTTTTTTTAAAATAAATTTATACTTGTGTTTCAATCATATTAAATAAACCTCGCGCCAAAATTATATATTCAAAATGCATTTCTCATTTCTGAGCACACTCTAAAATATACGTAATTTAACAAATTATTTTTTTTAATAAATAAAATCATAGTAGCATGGTAAATCTTTCGGAATTTTATTTAGATCGGTTCACATACATTCGCGTTGGATATGTTCCATATAAGCAATAAAGGGATTCCTCTGGCTCTCAATAAGAATTGTGTTAGTGGGTCAAACTCAAATGTATTTGTCTGTGATACTGCATCGAAAATTTTGATGTTATTGTTATATTGTTTAGCGAAGAATCCTTTTTATAAGATGTAATAACTGTTAATGGTTCTTTTAGAGTGAACTCTTAATATTTTAGTAGTGGTAGTGTAGCTCATATTTCTATTAAATTCCTTCCCCATAACCAAGAATTTAGACTTTTCTAAACTGGTTTGGTGTAGTGCTGTACTGACTGGACTTGCAATCATCTTTTGGAATTAGGACCCAGGTTTATTCACTTTAACTTATTCGTTCCAGGTTGTCTGTACCCTAGCGTGCAATATGACCGAAATATCGCAAATCGACACTAAGATAGATGCAGATAAGCATATTTTGATGAAAGGTAGAACCAAAAAAAAATCTTACTTGGTCGAGGCTAAGGTACAGGTGGCCTAAGTATAAAAAGATCCAACTTATAAATACTTAAATGTACAAATATAACTATTTAGCAGCATGGTACGCAGTGGTTTAGGACAGGATGACAAACTTGGCGCTTATCGTTGAATCTTCTAAATTTACGGGCGGCACAACGCCTCTAATGGCCGGATTAGTGACCGGCCTCTGTGCCTATTGCGAATTATAAACATTTTGCTTCAAATTGTTAGCTTGACTTTTGGGTGGTTCTTTCTTGAAACAATATTATGTATATAAGGGAGTTTTTTCTACAGTTTGCTGTATCTAGGCCGACTGATGCCCGTTATCTTCTATCCTCTTATTTGTTTCAAGTTTCCCGTTTCATAATTATTAGTAAAAATTAACTTAATATCAAAAATTGTTCATACTAATCGTCGCCAAAAAATCAAACAAATTAATCTTTAAAACGTATTCTAAATATCTTTAAAAATACCTTTAGCACAAAAAGTATGAATTTCCGACTTCATCCCTTGTTACACTTAATGTAAACCATTACATAAAAAATCTGAGCCACATTTTGGACAAAATTTAAAAAATAGTCTCGAGATTACGCAAATTACCCTTGTGGTGGGCAAAAACGGCATAATAATGGGCCAGGGATTCAACGACATTCTGTAGAATGCGGTAGATGTCTTTCTTGATAAATTACTGTGTTTTTTGCTAATGGACGCCTTAAGGCGAGTTCACGCCGCCGCAGTATTAACAGATGGAATTAATAAAAGAAGTATGAGGGAAAGGCGTGTTAAGCCTTACTGAGTTATGTTGCATCAGATTACGGCTGGCTAAAAATACTTAGAAAAAAACTGGTGAATTTCTTTAATGATAGATCAATAAAAATTTTGCTAGCCGTGTCTTTACCGTATCGGTTTCATCGTTCAGTATTCATCTCAATACACGTTTTCTCGAGTCTAAGCCTGAGGCATTTGCTAAGATGTAATGTATGCAATAAACTTTAAGCTGATTACTTTAGCATTTACCTTTTTAAAAACCTTTACCTACCTGTCATCTAAATACATAATACGTAATATAATATTAAGATAAATTATGAACAAAATGATACAATATATCAAGTTTATTATACAATTTACTATGTATGTTTAATTAACATTACCTATATTGAAGGAGAAAATTGAATTTTCCCACACATAATAATATATTTTGTTCACCCACACACACACCGGTGGAATTCGTACGATGGTAGATTAAGCCGTACTGTTACGCATAATTATATAAATTAATTGAGCAATTAAAAGCATTATAGGAATATACCTATACGTAGAAGTACTTAAGAGCTTCGGTTTAAAGCTTTTATAATTATGTATCAAGATACAGTTGTTTAATTTTCTTCTCTAGTGTCAAATTAGTTATAACATACCATTAATCCTTTAATACTGCTTACCAGTCCCAAAAGTGGGACATGCAGATAGTAACCCAAAGATTCTTAGCTGACTTGGTACTAACTAACCTGGCCATACAGACTGTGTTAGTGTCTTAGGGTCGTAGCACAATAACGTAACGTAAACGTATCGGCGCGGCACCGTATCAACTCGAGCCGTTCAGTATAATTTGTATGAAACTTCTTACTGCAACGCACACTAATCGGAATCGTAATGTAATCGGATTTTTGACGTTTGACACCGAGAAAAAAGGCGACCCTTACGTCAAGACTTCCTGATAGTTATTTTGTGTAGAATTTACGGAGTTTACTGTACCCGTAAGATGAGATAGTATATTATTATTCCACAACTTAACTGACATGTAATTTAGAACCTAAATGGCTGCTCCTGAGTTTAGGAATTTTAACCCATCTCAAAATGTAGATATTTGATTGAATCGATTTGTAAACTCTTGAATTATTAATACCTAAATGGTGTTTGTTTAATAAATAAGACTGGTTAGAATAGCTAAACTGTACTCATAATACGATACATAATAAAATATTCTATTACTTAGGTATATCAAAAGTATGAAGCAATAAAAAGGTTATTATCAAGAATGGCTCATTACGAGCAAGTACCGTGTAATGTTTTCTGCCTACTGAATTTACTGACTGATTTACTCAGAGATTTAAGAAAAGAGTTGCTATTAGCTACAATTGCAAAGATATATTTTCTGAATATTATACGATATAAAACAAGCAAGACTTTTGTAGTTAAAGTTTTTGAAAACTTAGGTAGCCATAGGTTATCTATTATTTACTCAATACGTTTATTGCACACCATAATGTAACAGGGTTCTTACATATTAGCAAAATAAGTAGCATGATGGACCCTGTCGGGCACGGCAAAAGTAGGAGATTTAAAAATAAGGTGAAATCAAAAAGTTATCATTGATTTTATATGTTTTAAACCATTCACTCATTTATAAATAAATAAAATATTTAATTAGGCAGTCAAGATGACACTGCATGACGATAAGCATTTATTAAAACCTATGGATGATGTGCTTTTACTAATGAATCGGTCAATTTGAGTGAATAACTTTAACTGTAACATTTAGAATCGTAATGATTACGCAACTAAATCTGTCAGTTTACAGCTTTTTCAAATAGATGGCGTTAGCAACAAGTTAGAACTCGTTATCGAAAAGTCTCAAGTGTCTTCAGAGTCATAAGTAAAAAGTTTTGTTGTTAACATCTTGACTCGAACAACAGCTAGCATTATACATACATATATATTATATATACTAGTATTCGTCAGTTTTCTGGCTGCATTACCTACTGTCAAAAGCCTGAGGGTCGGATAAAAACTTTTCCTGCGTAGGACTGCCCTCTAAGGAATAACCTCCCTTTTGCTTACACGTTATATTTCTAACCTTTATTTTTTATTCATCGTGTCCCTTCTTGTGGGTTGATGGAAAATGTTTTGGCTACCTACGGACCTATAAATCGAAGAATAAAACTTATTTAAAACTACGCTTACGTATTTATTCATGTTTGTTCGCTTTTTCGTGGAAAATGCTCAAGACAATACAAGAGAAAGGTATTTTATATTATTACTGATTTTTTTTCTTTAAAACACGGCATTTTATATCAAACCTGAAGCGTGAGTACAGTCTACAGATGAAGGCTAAAGAAAAGCGATGCTTTTCGAGTATGTAAATACAGGTATTTACATACTCGTTTTTAAGGACCAATAGCTAACTGTTATTTTAAGCTCTTTAGGGATATTAAAACCAAAGCCTTTTAATACATACAAACGCCTTGTGTTCATGACTAGGCAAAGACTAGGTACTTTTCTGAAAAAAATACAAAAAATTCGATTTTTTTTTACTAAAAAACACAAGTTCAAAATAGCTTCGGACAAGCTTACTGTTATCAATAAAAGTAAACGCGCAGCCTCCTTCTTTGTGGATTCGATTGAACTGTTAATCCTATTTTTCTTATTCCCTGAAGCATACAGCAATATTATCAGATGTTTTTCGATTCTCTAACCATTTTCCTTCCTCGTACTTTTACATCTCAAAATGTATTCTGTTAAAGTATTACAGTTTCTTTCCCGCAGGGTGATTGTAGATATGTATAGAGATGGTATCTATTAGATTAGTAATGGAATGATAAAGATCTGACTTTTTTTACTTAGAACTTGAAGCATACCCATCCATGAAAATCTCTCAAGGGTGACAGGCCTCCACTATACAGAGTGGCTCATTCAAATGGGTCAGTATGGGAAAGTCTTAAACTATAAGTCTTACAAAGATTTGTTCTTAGGAACCATGTCACCGATTTTGATAAAAAGAAAAACTGCATTCATACATTTGAAAAAGATACTGCACCCAGTCGGGTATCGAACCCGGTTGTTTTGCAAAAGTAAAACTTATACTTTTTCTATTTAAATATCGATTCTGTAGGTCTTAAGCAGTAAATGTCTCTAAGAAACATTATGTCTAAAATTAATAAAATGCATTGTTTTCCTATACTTTAATTTATCATAGTAGGTGTTCGAAGGGGCCACGTTTAGGTAACGATCTTGTTAGGTAAATTGCATTTTGTATTTTCATGTGGTGAGTTTGCGTTAAAATTGACTTTTTGGCTGACCTAAAAGGTCTTCAACGTTATCATAGTTTGTTTTGCACACTTCATCCTTAACGTAACCCAACAAGAAATAGTCTAGAGGCGTTAAGTGGGGCGACCTCGAACAACTGTGGCCACATCGAACACCTACTATGATTAATTAAAGTATGTGAAAACAATGCATTTTATTCATTTTAGACATAATGTTTCTTAGAGACATTTACTGCTTAAGACCTACAGAATCGATATTTAAATAGAAAAAGATAAGTTTTACTTTTGCAAAACAACCGGGTTCGATTCCCGACTGGGTGCAGTATCTTTTTCAAATGTATGAATGCAGTTTTTCTTTTTATCAAAATCGGTATCATGGTTCCTAAGAACAAATCTTCGTATGACTTATAGTTTAAGACTTTCCCATACTGACCCATTTGAATGAGCCACCCTGTATATGTATTCGAGTATTATAAAGGAAAACTTTGCCAACAGATTCTATGGTAGCCAGACAAACTAACAAATTGATAAAGATTAGTATACTGGAATGAATTTTCGAATTTCGGTAAACATATTTTTAAACGACATCTTTAAATGAATATTTACGCACAACAGCCTGTTCGACTACTTTACCACGAAGGCAGTTCAAATACAATCATTATTATTAAAATTCAGACGGCACAACTTTATGTTATTACTTAGAAATGGGAATCCCAGAAAATACATTTTCATTAAATAATTCCTGTAGCTATACAATCATAACAAATTTCAATTCAATAAATGCCGAAATTGTACGTATACTTTGCATTCATTTCCCGTTTCCACGAAAATTTTGTAAGCGTAATTTGTATGAGTGGGAGAGAGATAGCTATTATTTCCGTGTTTGCGCGTTTTGTTCTGTCATGGGATAAGCGGTTTTAGGGACAATGGAATGTATTTGTATGAAATAATAGTTCTATACTGCCCTACGTATTGTAGGGAAGTAAAAGGGTAGGGTCATTAAAGGTTCTGTAAGGGAGAAGGCTTTAGCTTGTCATTATACAGTAGGGGTTCATTGTTATAAGTGGACACGGAAATAATTGTTTCTTTTTGCGGTATGGTTTTTTGCTTAAGATTTAAATCTTTAAAATTAATAATTCAAGAGCTTTATTATTTTGGTAAAATGCTGACTGACCTTTAAATATAACCCAAAACGAATTTAAAAGAACATCAAACTTCAAAATTGGTTATGACGTTCACATCGATTCAATGTCTGACGGTTAACATTCGCCATACTGATTTTTTATGACGGCACATAAACTTTGACACAAAATATAGCACCAGAAACTTTGAAATCGGGCCAGCCGTTTAGGCTTCAAGAATGTACAATGCAACGCACTAATATAACCACATACAAATATGCAATAAAACATTATTCCTTCTTTTGGATTAGCGAGATCAAATACTAGCTTGCTTTACGCTGTCGCTTTCACTTTGAACCACAGTATAACCCCAACTCAGTAATCACAAGAACAAATGATACACACCTGTGTAACTGCAAATAAGCGTTCTGACGTATGTTAATTAATATACTATGTTTGTTACAAGTTCACCTACTGTGTGTGATGTGTACTGTAACGGTGATGTAAGTCCTTACTTTGTTTGTGCAACTAAGACTTAGTGAAACTTGGTATTTGAACCTATGAAAGCATGTGTAGAATCGTAGTAAATAAAGCTTATTATTTTCGGCATTTCGACGTGAGGACAGAGTAGCCCAATATTGAGGGCTAAATGCAAATAATTTCTTTATTTGAAATGAAATATGCTCACAAAAACTAAGAGATGGCGAAATTACTAAACACTTTAAGGTTCTGCAATAATTTGGATATCTATCATCAATCAAGAATTGCCTAGATGTGGCTGAGTGATTGTTTTTATTGTAGAGAGTGTACAATATCAACATCTCGTTCAGATGCGATTGTCCCCTTTATGACCCTACAGAAATCAGATCACCGGTTCACCCAATCTACGTCTTTTAATATTCTCCTTACGGAAGACGAGGAATAAGTTGACCTTGAATTGTAACCATACCGTTATGATAAAAATTACCCAATCAAGAACCCAAAATTCCTAATAAGTACAATAAGTTACTAAGTAGACATTCCATCCAATATAAAATCACGAACAAAAGCTCACAATCACACGTCAGAGCTAACCATTAAATAACACCTGAACTCCACACGCGCGGTACTAACGACCCACATATTTCCAACACCTTTTAATTTAACCCTCTAAGTAACGTAATGGTCCTGCTAAATTATTTGTAAAGTCACTTTGTTATGTCACTGGCGAAATGGGTAAAAGTGACAATGTTTTATTTGGTGAGGCAATGTCACTCTTATTAGGCAATGTAGCTATTATACTTCATAATCATCAGAACAGGTTTTAAAATACTAAGTAGAGACAAGCCTCTTTCAGTAATGGAAATAAACTTGGCCTTCAGAAGCCTCTTGATACAGAGTGGTATATCAAATTATCTTACACTAGCTGACCCGTGCCTACTTGTTGGGAGGCAAAAAACCCTTTTTAAACATATTTCATTACTGCTCCACTCCTATTAGTCATAGCTTGATACTATATAGCCTATGACACTCCCCGATAAATAGACTATTCAACACAGTTTTTTTTTTAAAAATCGGTTCATTAGATCTAGAGATTACCCCCTACAACGTCACAAACAAACAAACACCCAAACTTTACCTCTTTATAATATTAGTATAGATTATGGCATATACATAACGAGATGAATTGTGGTGTCATTTTGAATTTTAACTTCGCCATCAAGTCGACGCTATAGACAAAGAAAAAAGTGATCTGTTGAGGTCACTTCTAAGTTAGCAAGATTTAAAACAGCCTATCTACAACTACACGCTAGTTTTAAATATTCAATCGAGAAAACCCTTAGGCGTTTACTTACATCCATTCTATAAAAAGTAACATACAAAATAACAAAGACATAGTACCTTACATGCTCCAGTTCCAGCCTAGAATAAAACTTTCAGTGTACATGAAACAAAATAATTTCATCGCATGTCGTCCTTACACATAAATACTTGCGAATGGCCCATTGTCCTTCCTAAGGGCAAAGGCACATACAGCCAACTACATAAAAATCTTCGCAATCAAAGTTTACCTACACTTAGTACCCGAGTCACATCAATAATATATTTCACGGACTTTGTCCCATTTAAGGCAAAAGGAAACTGCGTCCCTTAGGGATATATCACACTGTAATGCGCAAAAGGAACATGTTACGTGTCTCATGTTTTAGTTTACTTGTAAAAACAACGATAATGCGTGCTTAGATTCAATGATAATGTGACTGTGTGCGACTTTTGTCTTCCGTGAGACGAAACTTCTTGTCTTTTCACAAAGCCCAGTGTTTTTTTAAAACTTTGGTTGTCTGTTATCAGAAGTTAAAGTAGAAAAGGGCTATGCTACCGTTCTTCTTTACCTGGGAGTGATTACTTTTGACGGTTCAAAGTAACTTAATAAGAAGAATTCAGTTGTGCTTAATGGTAAACTAATTTATTTCTCATTCTTGTTAGTACACCATCCAGGATTGGAAGTACATTGGATAAATAAGAGTTGCATAAGCCGTGCTCTTAGTCCTTTCTGTCAAATGCATTCGGAATTCAATGTTCCAGTGTGATAAACGCCTTAACCATTTGGCCTCGAGACGGTCCTTACAATGTATACACCCCCCCTAAACTATTATATTATTCAAATATCGCAACATCTCAGGCCCTTTTGAAGTTTTAAGATGTCCTCCATTGTATACGGTTGGAGACAGATTGGTAAGATACATTCTTTGTCTTTTTCTACTGATGTTTTCTTAGAATATTTTCTTTATATAATGTTTGTGTATTTCATTTCTCTTTGTGTTTGTAACGGGGAGATTCAAGTGAGTAAATCCATCATGCCATGTTAATACAGGGCCTCTTATATTAAACAACAACTTTACCTCAAACATGTATTTACAGATTATTATGTTTTGAGAATTATATTAACATATTACCTACACAGTACTATTTTTGTTTCTTTGTCGTGCTGTTCAGGAATAGAGGAGAAGATAAAAGATAAAGAAAGTTAGGAGACGAGAGATCGCAACTACTACCAACGTTCTATATTGACATCATATATTAGCCAGGGGACGTCAACAGCTAAACATAGGCATCTTTTAAACATTGCTACTTTGAGCGATCCTGAATCTCATCTATTCATAAGTGGTAGGTACCTATGCCGCCTTCAAAAGGTAATCTGCTGAAAGATCATTCTAGGCCATAAATGTCAACCACCCCCAAACGATTGGTGGAATTTATAATCTTAGTCGTATAAACTGAGTAATTATTATCTTAATACATAACTGGATGAAAGTATTGATATACAAGCAAACTTCGGATTAAAATATTAAGCAGTTAAAGACCTTCGAAGAGCAAATCAATATAACACAGGTATAATGGCTAACGCAGACCTGGACGGCATGGCAATTTGCAAAGCAAAAAATTGCTATGCTTTAAAATGATGCCGCGGCATTGAAAGGGATTTTTCAATGCCGCGGCATCATTTTAAAGCATAGCAATTTATGTCGTATTTCTGTAACAATACGGTTGAATTTCCATTAGTAAAAATTAAAATACTTTGCCATGCCGTCCAGGTCTGCGTTAGCCATAACCCGCTGAGGGATATAATTTTCAGCAAATAATAACTTGATCAGAAGTTTAAAAGCAAACGAACGATGCCAAGGTCAGACAGTTAATTAAAAAGTTTTATTACTTTAAAGATTTTTCAATGATTTCATAAATTCTCAAAAGGCAGATTAAGCTATTAACAAACAGTTTCTTAGTAATTAACATTTCAATTACTTTGAGATGTTTCAAAGAAACTCGCATATATAATGATAAATATAGCTTTATGTTTAATTAAATCCTAAATATAAATTACATACTTTAGGTACTTACATTATATATATTTTTTTAGAAGCCTATAGTGACTGAATGATATAGATAATTTGGTATCCTCTATACCAAGTGGTTTCTGATGAAAAAGAAGACCAACATGGAAGTCAGACACAAATTAAATGATTTATGTTATATGACTACCTATGGATCTAATTTATGGACCATAACTTCCAGTTAATATAAATAAACTTAACTAACCTATAAATAAAATAATGTTGTAATTTTCACGTGTTCTCAGATCACAAAAACTAGGCAGTTGTTATCGACATTACACACATCTTCGTAATAACATAAGGGGCTTTTCACATTTGTTGTATGCCTTCAAAAGATAAGCTCAAAATCCGTACTCTTTTATAGTTTAAGTATCTTGAATACCTAGCCTAGCAGTATCGTAAAATCCTTACAAATAGCAGAATTATTAAGGGTACACTGAATTTCAAGATTAATCCTGTCGAAATCCTGGTGGTTTCGTATCTATTACCTGCTTGAGTTAACTTTGGAGACGGTTATTGTAAGCATGAGTTCATAATTTAAGTCGCACGACTTCCCGTGTTTAATTTTTAATGACTTACTGGCATTCTGAAACGTAGGTAATTGGTGGCAAACCCTTTTCTTGAAGTACAATCTCAAACTTAATCTTGTTAATATTTTATACAACTTGAAGAAGTTTATACTTTTCCTTTGTTTACTTTCTGCTGAAGTTTTGATTAAACTTACCTTTAATGTATCTGAAAATACCTTTGATCAATGTTACCAATGTACCCTACCAGCTTAGTCTAATTTTGTTATTTGAAGTTAAGTCGCGAAAGCCCAAACGAGGTTTTGACGTGTGATGAATTCATGTATTATTTTACAGTGTAGGGTGTTCTGGCGTATAGCTATATAATATTTGTTACTATACATTACCAGCTCTAGACCCGAAAGTAAAAACATCTACTAGTGTTGATAGCTAAACCTATTTAAAAAAATAATAATGTATTCTTACTCCATCACCTTAAGCCAAAATAATTAGGTAACGGAAATTCCGAAACATATCGACAAGCCCGAGTAGCTCATCTTGTATTATACAAACACTAAGCTATCCATTAGCAAACATCGTCCTCCTTCAGGTTAATCAACAACCGACTCTCTGAGCAACCGCACAGTTTACACGGAGACGAATTTGCTGTATAATCCATCGAATTAAGCAATGTATAATATACAAAATTAACGTTTGTTATACATTTCTTAATTCGATGGACTGTAGCTGATATAATATATCAGCTATTACCTCATATATTATATGAGGTAGTGGACCAAGTACTTAGCATGAGAATTGTATACGCGATCGACATATTATTATTTAACTGTTCGACTCTTTTTTTTACAGAACACTAAATGGTTTCAAATAAATAGAAACAACTTTGAATCTGCAGATTCATACAATACGGGAAGACTCCATAAGCATCAAGTTTTAATAATAACTAACTACACACATAAAATGTGTCAATAAGTCTTGTGAATTAAGCTAGAACTGTTATGAGAGTAAACTTTTGCATTTGTAAATTCTCAAAGCTATAAAATCATCGATGCGTGGTTACATTGGTATAGAGGGCCCCATGTTGGGCGCCAACAAAGTTAGGTATATACTGCCCACTTCTTCATACTAACCTTATTGTTACCAAAATAATTGAGGTCGTCTTTTAGTCTTTATGGCGTTCTTTTTCTATAACTTAACCCGGATTAAGTATTAAGAAAAATCTGAATCGAAAAAGTCTCTAGGAATAATATGATAAAATCCGATTTATCTAAAATGATTTTAATATACCGTCATCAGAGGCAGCTTGTCTCTGCAGTAGGACATAAATAAGATGTAAGAAATAATAATTTTCATTTCTTTTAAAACGGTTACCACGCACAAATATTTTACTACCCACGAATTTCTAAATTATTTTCTTCAAAAACATTTTTATAAAAATAACGGGGTTAAGTGTCAATAAACATACCGTTTGTTAATTGGAATACGAGAAACTACGTGGTATAGTTATAATATTTTTGGTCTATATTCTTTTGAGTGGCGGGCCGAGGGTGTGTACGCTTGTAGAGCTATTTCAGTTCTCATACGAGATTTATTATTTCTGGCAGAGTTAAAGTAACTTTAGCAGTTGGATTTTTCAAGTGAGTTATTTTCAGCAGACGTTTTAGTATTTTCTTATTTATAAAATAGTGTTTAAAAGAAGATACGATATGAAATGAAACCGGAAATAAAGTCTATTCATATTTATAAAGATAAAAGCACACATAGCAAAACTTACTATGTTACTTACTATTATAACGTGACTACACTAGCTGACCCGTGCACACTTTGTTAGGCCGCGAAAAAAACGCGTCACTTTTATAAACATATTGCATTACTGCTCCACTCCTATTAGTCATAGCGTGATACTACATAGACTATGTCACTCCCCGATAAATGGACTATTCAACACAGAAATAATTTTTGAAATCAGTTCAGTAGATCCAGAGATTACCCCCTACAACGTCACAAACACACAAACTTTACCTCTTTATAATATTAAGTAAAGTATAGATATAATTTTATACCTATAAAGCTTAGGTTTAACTAGGAAAATCCGAAAAGAAGATACACAATGGAAAAAATTGATACTTGAGGCGGGCCTCGAACCCACGTCTCTGGACTATACGCGTCACCACACGGACAATTCAAAGATAAATATACCAAAACACGTTACATTACCTAATTAATTTACTATCTCACATCGATACAGAAACGTTATCTCCAAACTACAAAGTATATAAAAAGCTCCCTACACACATGCGAATAAGGTTGGTTTGTTAACACAGTTATAGGACACAAAATAAATCCACTATTATTACAGGATCCCTTCCTGATATTATCTGAGTTTTCTTGTGTACCCGAAATGTTATCTATTGCACTGGCTTCGAACAATGATATGAGTCTCGCCATTTTGTGACTTTTTGTGTATATCTACTCTTCGAAAATAAAAGAATCAATCAATAATGTATTTTTGTTGGAATAGAAAAAAATATGTTTGCAATTTGTAAATAACTCTTATGTTTTGAGTTCGATTTTTGCTTAATGCTAATCTTTGTGTGCATGAAAATGCATGTTTTCATCGGATGTTTTCTATTATGTAAGCATTTTCAAAAAAAAGTAATATTTATGATAATCCGTTACTAAGTATCCCATTGTCGTAGATTTGATATTTAAGAACAAAACGACGCGCTGTTAGAATACACAGCTATAGTAAGCTCGCTAAAAAGCTTTTCGATGTTCCAATCATCGTGATATCATACCTTCTAACTAAAGGTCTTGTTATCTTTATGAATACCCTACCTATGAGTACGTTAGAAATTTAAAAGTTCAGTATTGCAGTTAACTAAATCAAACCGCGACCATCAACTAGCGATTACAAATAACATTTGTTCTTTAATTTCAAACAAGTCCACAGTGGCCGCACAAGCTATTATTCGCGATAAAGATACAGGGTTTTTGATAGCAATCGCAATAAGTTACACAGTAGTGTATGGGCACCCTATAAAGAATAGATAGCCGACGTTCTCAAGGATAAAGGAGTAATCTCTCTTCTGAGCGATATCTACCCTTATTTATTGCTATATTTTATACCGGACAGTCGTTTAATAGCGTATTATTTTTCTACTGTTGTTTAATATATGTCATGATGCTATTTGTTGCAAGTAATTTACGTTTGTAAGCATCGACATACACCAAAAACAGTGCAAGCTGATTTGGAATATCTGTCGTCCCAGCTCTATTTTGTTATTTAAGACTTAAGTTACCGATTATTGTTGGAGATGATTCGTGTTTCGTATTAGGATGATTAATAAATTGAAATGATAATGTAATATTCATCACACATTCATACAACGTCGGAGGTTTTAGATTTGCTTGAAGCAGGAATCGAAACATAGACCTCTTCCTACCAGTCAAGTGAATATAACTACTAGGTACGCTAGTGATGCATATTAACACTAGGCCTTAATCAGAACAAAGAGAATAAAATACAGTACAAAAACAAAACAAATCGATAGATGAACGAGCAAAAATAAAATTATGCTAACTGTAGTTGTTTTATTGGGTTAACGTTGATTGGTTCGAAATGTCGCGCATTCAAAGTATCTACTTAAGGGATAACTAATGGAGGAAATACCATTAAAAAGGGTCGGACATCATTCGTTTAAGTAAAGGAAGGCTTTTAGCTGATACTGCGATATCATAAGGACGTGTCGTGAAATTTGCCGATAAAAATAGAACCATGATAATAATATTTTGGTGAATTTCTTACGATTATGCCTATTTCTGGTTTTTATCACATTGCATTCGGTACCTGGCAAAGAACAGTCTTCAGACTAATACCTATTGTTGTGCCAAACTGCCAAGAATCAATCTTGCACCACCCTAAATAACCAACCGATAGACAACATGTAATGCTTTTAGGCAAAATCCAACGGATATGTTCACGCACCCTCAAATTTGACATGTCCGGAAATTGCAGTCGGAGACTTTAGCTTTTCTACATCTGCATGCTACGCCCGTTAAACATCACTCCAATAGAGGTAGCTAGATATTACTAAACGCCAGAAAAGTATCAGGTTTAAGATAAATTTAACTACGAGTTATGTATAATTAAAACAAATACACACACGTACATACACTAGGTATACATACGTTGGCCATATTTTAGGCAATACATATTGAAATTGGGATCATAATATACACATTTACTAGTATTTTAGTCGACCTCTGTTCGTGAACAAATACCTTTGTTCTTGATTTGAGCTTTGTTCACACACATCGGCTGTTTGATATTCATACAATATGAAACTAACATCCCACGAGTATAGTAAAAAATTAACTAACATAACCTTATCAGAAAACCTTTACAACTGTCTGAGAGATATTACTAGGCCAAATTCCTTTAGTAGGGAACAGCCTTGTCCTTGCAGTGGGACTATATAATTGTTAAATCAGTCAATTCAAAACTACTGCTGTACATAGACCTCCTGTATTTTATCCTAACGCGGTTATGTGTCTCCTTCATTCATCGATTTTAGGCGCCCTAACTAGTGTATTTGTTCACCCTACATCTTTACATTTGATTGTATTATATTTATTTCATAAACAAATTTACATTTGTGTTGAAACTTAAACTTAAAAAAATAACAAATTAACTTAAGAATAGATTAGACAACATAGCGATTACAACTAATAAATTATTAGGTACATTGAATAAGCATTAGGAATTAAATTACGTTAAATAAAATCAAACAAAAATTAAAATAAATAATCATAAATGTTAATCTGTTTTTAATAATATGTGTTTAAACTAACAATTTAATATACCTAATAATGTCCATAAAATAATTTTCACTTATCTCATTCATGATCTTTTTTTATCTTTAAGAAATTAGTCTACACTATAATATTATGCTTTCTCTAAGTACATTTTTAATGATGATGACATCTCTCTCTGTCAGCCATAAACTAGACATAGTCCTCCATAATTTCACTCCTTCCTCATAGTGACTTAATTAAACTTAAAGTATATAACTCAGCAACTATAATAAGACAAAACATATTATACTTGGCAACTTGTTACTCCTTGTTATCATTTATTAGCTACAAGTGATGAATGTTCTTAGTTTATATTATGATTTAGTGTTACTAACTTTGTTTGTTTAACTAATCTTCACAACTCTATGAAGCTTTTCGTATAATAGCTTTCGGTGAATATAAGGAAAGCTTGTAACGGATTGCGTTGTACCTATTTATAGTTGATGACTTATTCAATGCAAATATCTGTGTACATTTATGTTTGCATTTGAATTTGTTTTTTATTTATGATAGGTATGAATTTACAAAATGTTTTGAAAAAAAAGGCGATCTGGTTTTTTTAAACATTTTATGATCATATTAATCTGCGGTAAAGAAATAAGAATACAAGAATACAATATGTGACCACCCCATCTCATCCTATTGGTGTCGTAAAAACCCAATATGGGACTATCCGTGAATATTATCTTTAAAAAACTTGAAATTTAACCCTATACCAATCCGTCTGGCCAGCGTAGTATTAGTAGGCCAAGTATCCCTCCGTCACGGTAGGAGGCCCGTCCCTGCAGAGGGACATTAATGGGCTGTTATGATGACCATATAAAACTTGATGGAATGCGCGAATACATCCACAAAGATAAGAAAGTCCGTTGTCTAGTTAGTACAGGTGTCGCGAAACTTTTATAGGTATGAAATTAATACAAAGTACGTTAAGTCTAAGGATTAAAATATTTCATTATTAATCATACAAACAAAATAATCTGCATAGGATTTAAACCCGCGACCACCCGTGCATGACTATTTTGCCACCGAGGAAGTTTCAATAACATATAGCCATCCAGCATCGCCATAACTAGGAAGGAAACTTCCGTTTCCTATTCTTGTAATACTCTTGATTAAACTTTTTATAACATATCAAAATTTATGTATAAACCGAATCAAAAACAAAACATTCTAATTAATGTAAAACCAATAACAGAATCTGGGTTAATACGAATATAAAATTAACACATCAAAGCCAGATTGGGAGGCTTTTCCGGTTATGATTTACATTTCAAAAAGAATTTCCTAGGGCTGTATTGTATGCGCTCTCTGTATAATTCATATCATCTGTTTTATGTTTAAGCCAAGGACTTAACAGATGTAATAAAAGTGACAACCGTGGGGGCAGTTTTACCTTTTATTGTATTTGGGTCAAATAATATTATTTTTAGGAACCAGACTCAGATTAAAATAAAAAAAAGAAATTACTTAAACAAACTTATATTAATTATTAGAAAAATAACATAACACAGCTCTAAACGTGTGAACGGTCCGACGTTTGGCAAGCGAATGGGTCACGACTCTGGCGCCACCGCTCTTTTATAGACGTGTAGGTCCTACGTCATACTGCTACCCTCTAACACGGCTTCTCCTGACGCTGCATCGTCCTCGACTGCGTTTGATCCAACTCCTTCAGGGCTTGGTAATGAGGGAACCTCGCCTTCATTATTAGTTTCGGTATCAGACTCATCTGTAATACATAAAGAGATTATTAAGGACCGCATAGAATCATATGCTACCGAACTCTATCATTCATCTTACTTCCATCTAATTCATACATCGCATTCCATTTCTGTATACACATTCAACCACCATACCTCATCAATCATATTTATAGACACAACCACAGCAATAATATAACAAAAAAAAATATACGTGTCAGTTTTATAGTTGCGCGCGTTTCGGGAACTTTGTTAACACACTTTAGTATTTAATAACAATCTGAAATATAAAAGTTAGCTACGCACTACCACAGGCCTTACAGTAAAACTTGCCTCAGTGCGACGGTTCAAACTAATCCAATGTCATAACATTAGATCAGCCGCGCTCATGATCCAGTATCTGTCTACTTCAGATCACACACCTTCCCAGTATCTGTCTACTTCAGGAAACAATAGTAGCGCTCGTCTAGAAATATTACTAGATCAACGCAACATACCCATGTACCACTACATCGGGTCGTTCGCGATTAAATACAGACCCAGTACCACTACTTCAGGTCATCGAAATTAATACAGTCGTATTTTTACATTAAACGACATTACACAGAGTTAACTCTAAGCATTCATGATAACAAGTAAGAAAATACACACCTTCAAAGAAGGAGGCACAGGTTTCTGGGCACCACTCTCCTCGCCATGGTACCAAATATTCTGCTGCAGCTTGTGTGGTTTTCCCATATGCGCCACTTATTAGCTTCAGTTCATAACGTCCGCTAGGTAAAACCTTGATAACTTTGTAAGGCCCGCGCATTCCTGGGTCTAACTTGCCTGTGGACTGAGAATATTTGATAACAAACACAAGGTCATCGACCTTAAAAACACGAGGAGGACGTCTGTGCTGGTTCACCCGTCGGTCTTGTTCGGCTTGGTTTTCCTTCATTAGTTTACTAGCGCGACTCCTGCATATCTCGCGCCACGCCTCTCTGTTAGATGGGGACTCGTTGACCGCAATATCCCGTATTAGTGAACGTATTACGGGTGTCGTAGCATTGGTACCAATTAAAAGGTTTAGTGCTGAATTTTGCGTGGTCTTCTGCTTCGTGATGTTCAGCACCAGTTGAAGTCTCCACACAGTATCTGACCATTCAGCGTTCAAGTGGTTGACTTCAATTCTCACCATGTTAAGGACCGTCCTCATGTATCGCTCGACTTGTCCGTTGGATTGATGCATTTCCGGCGTTATGTGATGTAAGTCTGCACCCTGGTCCTTAATCCATTTAACGAACTCACCCGATTCAAACATCCGTCCACGATCCGTAACTAGCAGTCTTGGCACACCGAAAAGTGATAGTGCGTTCGTCATAGCCCTCTTGAGTTCACTTGTGTCTTGACGGAAGATGGGGTAGAGAAGCGTGTATTTTGTGAAGCTGTCTACCATGACTAAAATAAATTTATAGCCTCTGGACTCCGGTAGGGGGCCAAGAGCGTCCACATGTACCGTGTCGAAAGGGACATCTGGTTTTTCCCAAGATGTAATGTTCTGGTGGGCCGCTCGAGGTACTCTTTTCTTGGAGATGCATATTAGACAGTGTGATATGTACTTACTGACAAATTTGCGTAAACTCGGAAACCAAAAGTGTTTTAATATGAGGTCCAGCGTTTTCTCCGCACTTATATGCTCATGTTCATCATGAAAGACTCTCAGTAGACTTAACCTGTGTCCTTTTGGTATAAAGCAGAGAAGTCTACTAGTTTCACCGGCAGGGCTATAGCGATAAAACAGCAACTCGTTTTGAAATACGTACCGGTTTGAGTCCAGTGATCCATTTTCTAACTGATGTATGAGCTCGCGGGTCTCGTTGTCAGCGTTTTGGGCTATCTGCGCCCAGTTACGTGGCTTCGTCACATTACATACTAGGATTGGGTAAGGGTTTCGACTTAGGTAATCGGCGTGTGACATATTAATACCTTTTCTATATTCAATAGAAAAAGTAAAATCTTGTAAGTATACCCACCAGCGTGCCACGCGGGGTAGCAAGTCCTTTTTCTTTTCAGTTGCCTTCAGAGCATTGCAGTCCGTGAAGATCGTAAACTGCAGTCCAAT
The DNA here is from genome assembly GCA_905475405.1 of Schrankia costaestrigalis. Classification (NCBI taxonomy): domain Eukaryota; kingdom Metazoa; phylum Arthropoda; class Insecta; order Lepidoptera; family Erebidae; genus Schrankia; species Schrankia costaestrigalis. Next base: position 3,500,332 of record FR997827.1, read on the forward strand.
GAGATAGTGACGAAAGTGTTGTAGTGCTTTAACAACCGCCAGGGTTTCCAGTTCATAGGAATGATACCTACTTTCCGCGGCTTGGGTAACCTTGCTGAAATACTCGACAACCCTTTTCTTACCCTCTGTAGAAATCTGCATTAGTACTGCACCATAACCTGCGCTGCTAGCATCTGTATGCACTTCGGTAGGAAGTTTGGGATCAAAGATTATTAGTATAGGTGAACTTGTAAGACGTTCGATGATATACTGCCGGGCCTGTTCTTGTTCTGGTCCCCAGGCGAAGCAAACGTCCTTCTTAGTAAGTCTTGCTATGCAGGCAGTCTTGACTGCAAAGTCTTCGATGTACCGTCTGAAGTAACCGGCCAACCCAAGGAATTGTCTAACTTGCTTGACGTTCCGTGGAGGGAGGCTATTAACCAGTGCTTCTACCTTACGGGGGCTCGGTCTTACCTGACCTTGGCTCACTACTCGACCCAGATATTCTACCTCCGTTGTTACAAATGTACATTTACGTAAGTTAATCGAGAACCCTGAGGTTGTAAGAGTATGAAGTACCCTTTTGAGGAGCTCTAACCCTGTCTCCACCGTGTGACTTAGCAACAAGATGTCGTCTACATATATAAGTACTTCACCTGATTCTATGAATTTACTTAAAGTTTTATTTATTATACGTTGGTACACAATAGGGGAATTTGTTAAACCGTACGGCATCTTAATGAACTCATAGTGACCCTCTGGGGTCACAAAACCCGTCTTGTGTATAGAGTCCTCGTGTAATTTAATTTGATGGAACCCGGTAGCCATGTCTAGTGAGCTAAAGTATTTGAAACTACCTAACCTATCTATATGATCGTCGATTAAGGGCATAGGATAACGATCTTTAATTGTAATTCGATTTAAGGCCCTAAAGTCAACGCACATTCTATCAGTTCCATCTTTTTTCTTTACTAGAATTATTGGACTCGAATATTCAGATTGCGACTCCCTTATTATCCCCTTGTTAAGCAAATCTTTAATAATTTCTCGTACTTTTAGTTTTTCTTGGTAAGACAGTTTGTAAGGACGGTATACGACCGGAACTGGGCTCGTCAAATTAATATGCATCTCACCGGTAGTCACAGTAGTACTCGCGGTTCCGGAAATAAAATAACTAGAGAATTCATTGATAATAGACATAAGCTTTTCTTTGTGACCACTCGCTAGAGCCTTATCAATTTTAACATCGTTACTAATTATATTAATTTGACATGATGAGTTTTTAGAACTATTACAAAAGGTTAGGTATTGACTATGCTTTGTACGTACATATGTAACACCGTCGCGATTAAGTATGTCGGTCCCGATTATTACAGGCGTAGGCATACAACGAGAGGGAACTACTACAAAATCAGCTTCTATTGATATTTGAGGAAATTCAACAGTCAAAGTAACGTAAGAAGACGCAATTATTTCTTTGTCACCAAAGCCTTTAAGAACACAGTATCGATTATATAACTGATAAGAAAAATATTTTAATACGTCTTCGGATATTAATGACGTATTCATAGCACCGCTGTCAATAAGTACATCGACAGGGATTCCTTGAATAACCGCGGTAGTAATATCATTAGTTTTATTTGACTGTACTAATGATTGGTTTAATTCGCTACAGAGATTTATATTGTGGACATTACGATGTCCGGAACGTTCCTTAACAAAACATGAACTTTCTTCATGACCTACTTTTTTACAAAAAGTACAAGTGACGGTTGTACGTGACTTTGACTGCGGATTCTCCTCTGATTTACTATGATAAGGCCTCTTAAAGCAACGACTACTCTTATGACCTAATTTACCACAATTAAAACATTTAATTTTATCAACATTCGTTTTATCACGACGATTAAACGAGGCTTGGTTAGAACGACTATCATTTTTATTGCGGGTAGGCTTCACATAAATTGATAAAAAGGACACTAGGCTATCGGTCGTTAGATTTGCATTGGTAGCAGCCGCCCGTACTTGCGCATCAGTAATACCACGAATTACTATTAATGTCATCAACTCCTCGCTTAGACCTTCGATTATACGAAGTCGTAATAATGATCGGCGCGCATATTCGGCGTATGTACTGAACTTGTCGGACGTGGTGTTCATGACATCAAATAGTATATTAGCAAAATCAACTTTACTAGGACAAAGAGATTTAAACTCTCGTTTAAAATTCGACCACGATCTATCATTAGTCACCCACTCGCTTAACCAAACCCTAGCATCGCCTTTAAGGCACTGGGCGACCCGAGACAAGCATTCCTGATCGTTCCAGCCGTTCAGGTCTCTTGCTTGGTCAACTTCATTACACCATGAATTTATGTTATGAATTTTAGGATCAAAATTTGATACATAGTACTGTGAACGAGAAGGAATGACTGACTTTAACGCTTCCGCTAACATAACTGAACAATTAGTATGTGTATCCGTCACAGAATGGCAATTTTGAATATCATTTGTACAGCTATGATTAACATTTTGCAATAAATCGCGGTGACTATCATTTAAAGACGGTAGTTCATTATTTATTTGTGCACTTGTATCGCGATCTACAGATATAACTGGTGTACTTACCGGGTTTGTAGCCACGCCTTTATCGTCACTCTTATGCTCCAACACGTCTAGTCGTGCTAGGATGACTCCCAACGATCTTTGTAAATTGTTCTCAACGTTTGTACGTCTGCTACGTTTATTACGCGATCTATGTACAATCGGTGTACGTGACCGAGACCTAGATCGCGAATAGCGATCGTTACTGCCGTTGGAATAGTACTCACGGTTACCTCGATAACTGGAACGGCTACGGGATCGAGCACGGCGCGACCTACCCGACATTTTTACTAGCGGTAATTTTCTACTAAAATTAAATCACAACGAACGCGGTTGGATAGTCCAAACGGCTAGGCTGTGAGCAAAAATGAAAGTTCTATCCCACTTCTGATTTTAGGAACCAGACTCAGATTAAAATAAAAAAAAGAAATTACTTAAACAAACTTATATTAATTATTAGAAAAATAACATAACACAGCTCTAAACGTGTGAACGGTCCGACGTTTGGCAAGCGAATGGGTCACGACTCTGGCGCCACCGCTCTTTTATAGACGTGTAGGTCCTACGTCATACTGCTACCCTCTAACATTATAATATATTCCTTGCCTGTTACAGTTTGTATGGATACTATGGATGTAGTATGAATACTATACAACTAACTAAATACAACACACTTTGTTAAAATACCTACATCCTGCATGTCAATTCTCGTACCTTGAAATCGTTAAAAATTCGGTTAAGTTAACTTTGGTTGTCAAATTGTCACACAATAGGTAAGATAATTTGACAACTAAAGTTAACTTAATCGTTTTTTTAACGATTTTAAGGAACGAGAATTGACATGCTGGTTAAATAAAACAGCCATGTTTTGCACATACGTTTGGATTGTGCTAGAATTAAATCCGCGGTCTGCGAGTTTGCAAACAGCTATGCTATGCAATACGTCATCTTTTTGATAGGCTTTTTTTAAAGCTTTACACGGACTGTATCTTTGTTCTGTATACCAAATTCATCTGTGGCGAAACCTCAAGCAAAAAACATGTAGATAACAAACCACGTTTAATCGTATTTACATTTAATATTAAGGCATATTTCTTTTATAGGTAAGTATACAATCATAAATACAAAAACAAAGATGAGAAACCATTACAACTCAATCATTATTAGACTAAGGTTATATATCCTGGAAGAGTCGACCTTGGCATTGCTATAACGTGTCTGTATCCGGTAACATTTTTACGATCCAGTAAATACACGTGTGGAAATGTGATATTTATTTATGAAGAGAAACATTCTGGAATAACGTAAAGCTCATGACCTATATACTGTTTTTTTTTTAATAATTCTTGTATCTCTCGAAATGTTTTCAAGTTGGCGTTAATATTATGCTTATTTTAGTTTATTAATCGTGTTCATCTCTTGAATTCTGAGCGCTGTTGGGATACTTTGAACTGTCTCTCTTCAATGCTCTATATCAAGAAAAAAATATAAAAGAAAACATATTAAACTAAGTAATCGAATAAAATTATAATTACATTCCATACTAAGGAAACCTAGACTAAACTACATTTTGATTTTATGTGATTTGTCTTAAAACTAAAAAACCAGATCTTTTGTTTGATTATATAAAAAATGAGCAAATTCAAAGAACTACTAGTTTAAGTTTAACTTTATGTCTGGAGGAAAGCAAACACTGCAATGAAAAGTTAAATAAGGCGTTTCTGTAAGCGAAACTTTCGTAAAATGTTATCGAAAATATTTAGTGTGAAGCCTCGCCAGGTTAGGTATCGCCTGACAAACGAGTAAGGAATATCTGATAGAACCACGTTTATACGTTATGACTACAAACAGCATGTATACTAGAAATCACTATTGGCAGACACAACGTTTCGCCGACCCTGTATGAATTTATTTTATCATTACTTTAGTTTAATAAATACACACACATACACACAAACACACACACACACACATACACAAACACACACACAAACACACACCTACGCACGCACACATACTCTCCCATATGTACACAAAACATCACCTTTGTTTATTTTGTTCTCCTTGTATTAAAAATTCTGACTTACTTCATTAATGTGCAGTTTAAGAGGGTGAGAGGCTGGAGATCCGTCACACAGGTCTAGCACCCATTATGGACTCCAGCTCTCACTAAGGTTATTTAATTTATTAAGTAAGTCTTATTTTGTAAACCTTTTTTGAGAGAAATAAATGCTTATATTATTAAATGCTTATATTATTAGTAGTTGGCTTGTATGTAAATATTTCTATTTGATCTTTCAGGACATTAAAAGTTGTCGAAAGGCATTAAAGTTTTACTTACGCAGGGATAGAACACGCGTACTAAACATGGAACCTCCAGATAGTTCATCAGTTAACTTAAAAAAGTTAAACCAATTCAATCATGTCGTCCATCAACACTATCCGTGAACCAAAATAATTTAACGTTATTGTTTCATGAATGCATGCACCTCGTTAAGTCTCGGGTGGTAATGCATGTTTGGTGTGTTTTTTAATCATTATTGTGTTGTATTATGTATGATGATAAGAATATTTCTCATACATTAATACAATACATACACACTACACTTACAGTAGCAAAGTTTATAGTATGGGGTAGAAAATAATCGAGTCCTGTGTCACTGGGACTTTCTAAAACATGAAAATTAACATTTGTAGATCGTACAAATAATAACTTAACCTGAACTGAAACTGGGATCAGAACCCACCCAGCTGCCGCATACAAATAAAGAAAGAAAGTAAATGTTTATTTCAAGCACAAGTGCAAAAGCATAACAATTTTAAATCAAATATGCATAAAAAACATATATGTTTTCTTTTTATTTTACTCTTTGTCCAAACCCATCCACTGGCAAAAGAGTTAATTGAATTAAATTTATAAACTTTTTGACCTAAGTAGACTAGCTACCCACTCGTATTTCAAGTAACAAATGAGTTTGTAAAACAGTACTAAAAGCCTTTAGAAATACGCCTACATTTTCTGGAATGCCTATCTTATAATTTTCATTGCCCTTTAAAATCTTAACATTCCACGTTTTAAATGGAGTAAATAGAATTTCATTAAAGACACTTAAGGCTTTGACACACTGTATGCGGTCAGGGCGCAGACTTTAAACCGCGTCAAGTACGAATAAAATTGTTGGTGAAGGCAATCAGCATAAGTATCAGATATTTGTGATTTGAAAAAAAAAAAACAAATGTTTTTCTATTTACCCAACACGACAGACTGTACACAGGACTCTGCCTCCGCCTTTATACTGCTACGGCATTATTTACCTATGTCGCAGTTCTTGACATTGCTTGTGCGTGCAGGGTTAGATCGCAATGCATGTAAATAGACACCATTTTTCTTGTTCGTGATTTGTTCATACATTATGCTGGCTGACTTATTAACTTGATAGCCTAACGGCCGAATACTCAAACGTCTTTTAAAAGTAAATCGGCTCTTAAACTAGAAATTCTCATAGAAATGGCTAGTTTAAGCGCCGCTTTACTTTTAAAAGACGTTTGAGTATTCGGCCGTAACGCATACAGTGTGTCAAGTCCTTAAAGAAGTCGGTACATAAATCTTCTTCGAAATTTATATACGAAAACTTTTCATTTAAGTACTTTAAATTATTTAAGGCATTCACAGACAGTTGCGACTATTAATCAAATACAGGTTGAGTAACGTTGCCGCGGTGATGCTATAGATCGGTGACCGTTTAGTGATACTACATCAAAACGATAACATGTCATCTTTGTTTTGATGTCACAAAAAAAAAGGTGTCGGATTCATGTTCTACTGACAGAAGAGGACTTAAGCGCCGATTACTCTAGACTACATGTAGTCAACTACATCATGTAGGAGACTACATGTAGTCTAGTGTAATCACATGAAGGACAGTGTAAACAGAACGTCCTATCACTAAAAAGTTAGAACGTCCTTATCTAGGAGACTACATGTAGTCTAGTGTAATCGGCGCTTTAGTTATGTGTTGACATAACTTAAAAGTTATAAGCAGATGAAACAACACTCGATACGACCAGGTTACTAAATATATTTCTTTCATGAACTGACTATCCAAAAAGAAAATATATTTAATACTTCATAGCGAAGATAAAAAAAATAGACCTGTAATATTCTTCAGTTACATCACCACTGAACTTGGACTATAAGTACTGAACAACGGGTAAAATATCACACCTTTGCATTTAATCTTCATTTATTTGCCATTTCATAAAGTTTACCTCACAACCTACAAATGATTTTTTCTCTCCTTCCTTCTCAAAACACAACTAATCACACAATCAATCACATGTAAATACAACGTATTGCCAACCACACTGGCAATACGGTACACCCACAGGACACAGCGTATTTGTATATCGTTATTCGCCGTCAGGTAGTAAGCCAACACATCTACAGTAAACAAGGACCGAGGTTACCAAGCTTCTATCAAAATGCCTTCATTTTCTTTAAGGCTTTTTTTCCTTAAGGAAGTAAATTGTTTTTGAATTAATTAACAAGAAATTCTTGTTACCTTTTTTTAAGGGACGCTGTTCGAATTACTAATATTTACGTAGGTTTTATTTACTTAAATATTTCTGGGCTATTTTTTTTTAAGAATGTGATGTTATACTTTTTTAAGTAGACTTAAGGAGGTTTTGAGTATTATAGTAAAATACTTATTTGTATTTTGAATTCTTAGTTTCAACTTTTTAAGGTTTATTATGAGCACTGTAGCCGCTTAGACGATAGCTCTGCCACGGAAGCGTTCAATATGCAGCGTTGTTGTCCCTGCATATAGATCTTTATAGTCTTAAATGGTAATCATGGCAATGGTATACAAAAAAATGTAATATTCTTTATCATACTATACTACTAACGATAAAGACCAATATCGAATAACAGCAGCCGAATCGTACGAAAATTAACATTTAACAATGAATGAAAATTCAATTTCGTTAACAAAGAAAATAAGCATTTGCGAAGTAAAAAATACCCTGGAACAAGTTCGCAGAATTTTCGCTGAATAAAAATAAATAATTCCCCTACAGACCTCAGAGACAAGCCTCCTTTCGAAGAAACTTTAACAAAGACACGTTTATGGTTCCCCTCTAAATCGAAAAATCAATGAAACGCAAAATTTGTTCACAATACGTTTTAAATTTAATTTTTCAAACAATTGACTTGGATTGTTCTGTGACTGACATATTAAAACAATTAAAGATAATCTTAATGATTTTGTCTGTGTGAAAATGTACCTAGTCCTATGCCAAATCGTTTGGCCAAGCTACGTGGTATACATAAGAGTGTTTGCCTACATCACCTAACGTTGGTTAGTACTAATGTGCTAGGTATCAATCAATCAATCATGTAGCCTATCGCAGTCCACTGCTGAACTATTTAGCCTGACCACTCAAGCAAGAAGTTAATTCTTGTTTTATTTTACATATTTCCAACAATAAAACAATACACTAAAATGTATATAATAGTACCTATATATAATATAGCTATTTGTAACACAACCACAGTCCCATTTCCATCCAATCTCCTCGATCGGAGAGCACAATGGCTCGGAAGAAAACAATCTTTGGAACCAACGCACAACCATTGTTCTGGCTTACCAACACTCTAAAAGAAAACAATGTATTATTGTTTTTTTTTTATTTGTTACAAGAAAAAAGTAATTTTATAAAATGTTTTGTTTTATCAGAAAGTAATATTAAAATCTCCGTGCGATGAGAAGTGTGTCAGAAATTCCATGCTACAAATTGATTTGGTTGGTTACAAGATTTGTACTAATCTAATATACTCCATGATCCAATCATTATCAAATCAATGTTTTGTAAAACTATTCAAAAACTATTTAGCTTGCTATCCCGGTCCCGGTATAGTGCCTGTAAACTTATAGGCACAGGGTCGGGCTAGCCTTTTGAAAATTACAAAACATAGTAAAATACAGCAATATTGTTACTACAGAATAAAATGTACTTAATGAATTGCGTCTATGTGTCGGAGTTAGAATACATACTTAGTGAAAATATGCAGTGTTACATTCACTAAATACATACACAATATATTCTTACTCCTATTACCCCATTTCAACCGGAGGTTGTAGAACTAAGGAAAAGGTCGATAGATATTATCTTTACAAATAATCTTTACAATAACTCTATACGAATCTGGCCAGCGTCAGGGCGCGTGGTATTAGTAAGCCGATTATCTGTCACTGGAGAAGGTTTGGCCCCGCAGGGGGGCACTATTCCAAAATAGAATAGTTATTTTATAAGCTTATTTTCAATATGTCTTTAAGATTCTTGATGGAAGCCTAAGAATTATTCCATATCATGATTTCGTTATCCTTCTTTGAATAATATAAATAAAAAGTAATTTAGCCAGGTTCCAAGGAAGTAAGGTCAGATTAAGAGTACCCATTGAGGGACGTGCTTCAAGAATAACATTAAAGTAAATAAGAAAAAGAAAACGGAGTTTACCCAAAATTGTAATGGTAAGTAACGCTTGCAGAGGAAAGTGGTCGGAGTTTGAATTTCTTGTTTGTATCGTAGATGTAGCTAGAATTGTATGAATATTATTTTGAATTGAATGAAATAAAGTTTCTTAAAACAATAGATACAATAAAGCCTATGTCAAACAGCGAACGCCTATTATCTTATATATGATGATGGTGCACATACATAGAAATACCCAGGTCTTTTTCTTATATATAAATAGCGGATAAGTAAGGACTACAGAATGCATTATACTATAACTTTTTTATAGAACAAGTTTCGAAGGCTTATGGTACGCAATAGAATACTTTTTTAATGTTAATATTGATTTTATTATTTCAAATGCATGTATTTTGTTTTTTATTTTTTTAATGTAACTAATTAATTTTTAATTTTTATATTTAATTTCCTGTGTGATAATTGTATGTTCAAACACAATTGTAAGACATTGTTATTGAAATAAATAAATAAAATAAAATATTATATTTCATAAAAAAATTATATTTATAATATAGGTCAAAATTATATTAATAAATAGCTAATACATAGTTATGCTCTTTACATTGTTTATAGGTAATGTATAAACTTTTAACACAAACATATTTTTTAATGGCAAACTAACTTCTACGGAAGCTACGAAAGCATCGTAGCGTGCGTAGAGATGCTACAGCTAGCTACGATGAATTTTGTTCCGACCTATTTTATTGGGAATTTTCCTAAACAACGTTGCTTTGCACATAAACAAATGTTTCTAGAAGTTAGAATTGTTTTCATGTTTGTTTAAAACAAATTTACTACTATTTGTACCTAGTTTGTTTTAGTAAAACTGAATTGAAACCAAATTTTTTTCTATTTCACTGAGTACCAACGAATTGCATACTTCTATGCTAATATTATAAAGAGGTAAAGTTTGTGTGTTTGTGACGTTGTAGGGGGTAATCTCTGGATCTAATGAACCGATTTTAATATTTCTTTCTGTGTTGAATAGTTCATTTATCGGGAAGTGTCATAGGCTATATAGTATCACGCTATGACTTATAGGAGTGGAGCAGTAATGAAAAATGTTTAAAAAACGGGCCTGTTTTTTTCGCCGCCCAACGAAGTGGGCACGGGTCAGTTAGTTGGAAGATAATAATATTTTTGTACGTTTGATTTTAAAGGTATTTGGATAAAAATAAATGTGTCAATAATAATATAATATCGGCGACCTCTGTGACATAGGTATGACTACTACACAAATGTCTCGGGTTCAATTACCGTTGAGTGCAAATCTTTGTGTGTATGAAATATTTGTGTTGGTTTTGATCTATTTAAAGTTGATTTTATTTAGAGAAAAATAGTATATAAGTATGTTTAGACTAAGCAGATTACTAATATAAATATATAATAACATTTACCTATCTTCTTAAGCAATAATTTGCAACAAAAACAATAATAATTCTAAAACATAAATCAGTTAACTGGAGTGTACCATTAAGCTGTCAGTGTCAGCACAATACACAGTAGTACACAAGTACTGTGTGTGTTGTGTGTACTGTTGTACACAGTTAACAGGAAACGATTAAATGCGGGTAGATAGTAAACATCTTGCTACGTGTTTACTACTACGTGAGTAGAATAAAGAATAGGTAGGTTGTGAACTAGGGTTTAGTTGTTAAGATAGTTTATAATGACGACCTCTGCAGTAGTACATGATGGCGATTCAAAAGTCCCATGTTTGATACCCGCACTCAGAATGTATGAAATTCTGAGTCTGGTTATTTACTAGGCATAATGTTTTTTCTCCGTGTGGTGACGGAGTAAGAATACAATATGTCACCATCCCATCTCATGGGTGTCGTAGAAACCGACTAAGAGACTATCTGTGAATATTACTTTTACATAGAAAGAAGAAAAACTTGAAATTAAACCCTATGCCAATCCGTCTGGCCAGCGTGGTATTAGTAGGCCAAGTACACTCCGTCACGGGTGGCCCTTCCCTGCAGTGGGTAATTAATGGGCTGTTATGAGGTCACGAATTCTGAACCTGTAAGTCATTCTTTTATTTCTAATTATTCATTTTAAATCCACTTAAGACTATTAAGGTCTATACTTAATACCTAACCTTGTACAGATAACTTGGGCAAGTACAAACTTAGTTAGCATACCTCCTCAGAGAGCTCTCAGAGTCCAAACTTGTAGGTTGTTCGTAAAGGTAGTATTAAATAGTTTGTCTCAAGACGACACTCATTTGACTCTTGATTGTACAGACACACAACAGTAGTGTACAGGCAGAAACACGTGTGTTTCCTGTTATTTTCTGTTAAATAAAATTACACGTTGAATAAAAGATAAATCACAAAGAATCACAATCCTTTTTTTATGATTTTGCATGTGTAACGGCTATTCATCAAGGTAGTAAACAATCCAAGCAATAGCCTATTTAATATATAATAGGCAATTGATATAAAGAATTCAATCCAACAAATACAAAATACGAAACATCGAAAACTTTCGACATAAAACCTGCTGGTCTACTCTTGAATTTAATTCCGATCGATCGGGATTGGAATTATGACGTTTACCGCTATTTCATACTCTTGAAATCAACACTAGCGCCAAATTGTTTTCAAATTAGGTGTCTATTTGTTGAACTACATGAAATTGTGATTGAATTAAAAATGGTACTCATGAATTCATTTTGACAGCTGCGTATTGCGTTGAAATTGTGTTCGGATTGCTTGTAAATTGGTATTATTCCAATAGCAAATAAGTAACTTTTTACATATTGTTTTGTGTTTTATGTCGACTTGCGAATATTAATACATCTTTAATATGACTTATTAGTAAAGATATCATTTATTCTACTTAAAAAAACGTAGATTGGGCTTTAAAAGAATGGCAAACTAAACCTCTATTGCGCTTTGTGTGTTGTATCTATGTACCAAATAAAATATGGCGCCCAATGATAACGAACACTGTTTGACAACACAAATAATTTATTTGTTAAATATATATTATTATGATAAATATTCAAGCTTTACTTGGTCACAAAGCCACACAAAGCTTTTTAAACTAGAAACACTAATATAGAATTAATAGAATTATTCTAGAATATATCGCACCCTCAGTAATATAAGGGGCCAAGTCAAAATTTTAGTAAACTGAGATTTTAAATGCTAAGGGCATAAAATGGAATTCCTTACCTGTTAGCGCTGACAGAGCGAGAAAAAGGACAATAACGACTCGGTAAATATATTTGTGTCCCTCTCACACTCTCCCAGCCCGGCGCCCGCTCTTACTGCTAGAAGGTTATGGTTAACAACTAAACAGTGACAGGGATTTAAATAATATATAGGTTCAATTCTAAATAGTCCTAGTATTTCTTTGATATTTTTGTATTATAAAGGCCTAAGTTGAATGCACGTTTTTCAATTACTTGTAATTTATAGAATTAATGCAAATTTATTGTTTTCTCTTATTGCTATTTATAGTGCATTTACCAAAGAACAAATCTGCCAAATTTCACATTTATAACTTAAATAATAAACAAGTAATTTGAAAAAATAGGTGAAATATAGGAACCCAGAATCTTAAATCGTGATTTCCCAAAAATCAACTTTTTTGGATTGTGCCCTTATAATACTGAGGGTGCGATATTTACTTTTTTTACAAGTAAGGGGAACCATTTTTATTACAGACTTGTCTTTGACCCGTCTCATTCAGCCACAAGCAACACAAAATTTTTGAAATGCTAATTTCTCGATCCGAATAATCATAAATAATTAAAAAACGTATATTACAATAATATTTTCCATAACTTGTATTTATTACTATTGTTAATAAGCAGATATCGACCTTAGTAATAATATTTCCTCAATTTGGTATGTAGTTGAACATCACTTCTCCAATGTCATGTGTTGCTAACTTCACACTTTAAAGTATAATCGTGAACCAATCCCAATTTCAATCCAATGTTGACGAAATTGTTTTCAAGAGTACGAAATCACGTGACTTTGACATCGACATTGTAATTGGATTGGTATTAGATTGAAATTAAAATTATGTTCAAGAGTAAGCCTACTGACCTGCACGAGTCGGTCCAACTATTGACATCAAAGAGTTACAGAGAGAACCTTTCGTATCCTTTGTAACATATCCAGATTTGTTTTCACAGCAATCTGGTTACGAAAAATTGGACGAAATATCTAACGGTTGCCTTTAGCTCACATGTGACTCGATTTTGATAACGTTTTCGCTTATATGAAACTGGTTTATTCGATTTTTAATCCATATCGATTTACGGTTGTTGCAAAAATACGTACCTATATTTATTGCAATATTTCTTTAAAAAATGGTTAGTTTAAATATTTTTATTACAAAAAAAAATATAGAATCGGTGTCAAACCGGTCGTATATGTGACTGTCGAGCGTGTGATTGAATCCTACGTACGATAATTATTGGATCGCAATTACAAATTATTGTCTTAAATCTGGATGCTCTTAGTGTCCGTACTTTGTAAATGTCCTTATGATACAGGGCTTAATTTTGTTTTTTTACAAAGTTTTATACAACAATATTGGTTTCAAGACCAAGCATTCTTAACACTGTGTACACAAAAACTTAAATACAGACCAATTTGATAGTACTTTGACTTCAAAATACCAAATAATGGTATGTTATGACGTACAAATTAAGCGCTCATTACGTACTCTAATGAATACTCGCACAAGCTGCGGTTTAGCCTCCCATTTTAATTAATGCTGCCTCTGCTAATAGTTCTCCAATAGCACGTTGAGAGCTTTCCATATACGTGTTCTATCACAGCTAACTATTACTGTTATGTCCAAATTATTGTTGGATTGTTTAACGAAATGTGGGGAATCTTCTTAACAGCCATTAATGTCCCCTGCAGGGACGGGCCTCTTTCCGTAACAGAGGGATACTTAGCCTACTAATACCACGCTGGCCGGACGGATTGCTATAGGGATTAATTTCAAGTTTTCCTTCTTTTTATTTCGTAAAGATAATATTTACGGATAGTCTCTTAGTCGGTTTTTACGACACCCATGGGATGAGATGGGGTGGTGACATATTGTATTCTTACTCCGTCAGCGTCCGTGTGGGGAATGACGCTTATTGATAAAGGATCGAGGTCATTCCATAGATGGAGAAATCCACGTAAAAGGTCAGCAGCCAGCTTGAAGAACTTCTTCATGAGACTGTAGGAAATAATAGTTACCTGATATATAATACTTCCACATACTTCTTTCTTAGAACTCTACTTAGTCATCGGTTTTTCTCTATTTATTTTTATAAGTATTACTTTATAGCCTTAGTACAATTAACAATTTACTTTACAAAAAAGTTTCAAGACTTAAAATCTCAACCATCTTTTAGTTTTACTAAAAAGAAAAGCTTATAAAATGATGTATACAAACACTTTGCAAGATAAAGTACAGACAAAAAAATAACGAACCAAGTAACAAAAGCTAAATGTGACGGCAAAAGCACATCGTGCGTCTGTAACTCAGAGAAGGGCAAAGATATTAAAAAATCCTTGCTTTCTTGAACGTGATATCTCGTAAGATTCTCGGAGAAATAAACAGTTTTTTTTATTAGAGGTTTAAATATGTCTTTATGACCTCTTTGCTGGAGAAATAAAGTTATTTGAATGTTTGTTTGTTTGTTTACTAAGATTTTGTGTTAGAAAGACGACTTTGAAATTATTAGCACTAAAGTTATAGCTACAGGGATTATATTTATCCAGGAGGGGAAAATTGGCCTACTGATAGTACGCAGACCAGTCTTGATCATGTCGTGATTTGTTTCTTTCCTCGCAAATTCACAACACTTTCTAGTCTCGAACTAATCAGAGCTTGTATCATAGATACTAAAATAACGGATATACATACAACACAAACATTATATCCTTAAATTAAAAATAGAAACAAATTCCCTTCCTTAATGTACTTCGTGTAGACAGTTGTCTACATTATGTCTAGACTATGTATCAGACAGTTTGCTTTAGGGAGACATGTCGGAGTTGTAATCTGAATTTAAATAATGTTACCTGGTACCTACAGACTCCGATGTAATAGTAAGACTCTTTTGCTCAGGTAAAATAAGATTGTTAGATATCATCATGCCACAGACAGCCCACTAATATCCCACTGCAGGGACGGGCCTCCTCCCGTGACGGAGGGATACTGGGCCTACTAATACCACGCAGGCCAAACGGATTTGTATAGGGTTTAATTTCAAGTTTTCCTTCTTTTTATTACGTAAAGATAATATTCACGGATAGTCCCTTAGTCGGTTTTTACGACACCCATGGGATGAGATGGGGTGGTGACATATTGTATTCTTACTTCGTCACCAAAAAAATCTAAATTACAAACCATAATCAAGAAGACAAAACTTTTAGTTAAAAGATTTCCTAAAGAAATGTGTTCCGTTCTTATATTATAGACACCCCTTGCGAAATGGAGTAAGTAAATCGTTGGGCGGAGTAAGGGCGTCTCCCCGACAAATTATTATTTTTATTACCCTAATAATATGGCCAATTGGAGAATTAATTAAAGTTGTGTATATATAAAACTTTGTTGAGAGTTATTTATGTGTTTGTATTATTAACGCTAAGTAGGTATTTTTGCGTATATTTTTAACAAGAAGAAAGGTCTTTAGAACATGCGAAGAATTATAAATGGCCCATTAGGTTTAACGCACGGATCCGCCTGCTTGGATGTCAGTTATTGCAACAGTTAAAGGATATGTGTCATTCTTAGGGTCGTAGCACATATAACGTAACGTAAACGGATCGGCACAGCCTCGCCTTTTTCTTCGGTGACAAACTTCAAAAATATGATTACGTTACGATTCCGATTAGTGTGCGTTGCAGTAAAGAGTTTCATACAAATAATACTTAACGGCTCGAGTTGATGCGGTGCCGATCCGTTTACGTTACATTATATGTGCTACGACCCTTATGCATCAGCTATATTCGGGCGAACTTTTCAGACATGTCTGGCCAGTAGTATTCGCGTAGTACCTTACCGACAAAATGTTCCGAATAAGATCTTCAGTTATAGACACAATGTCGGAAGAGAATACACGCTGTGGCTTCTCGAAAGACCAGTGACCTATAACTTGAAGTTTTAATCGATATCTTTAAATGTAAAAGTTCCTACTTTTATAACGGCGCGGATGATAAGTTATGAAATCAGCTTTTTTTTGCTAAGTTAAGATATCTTTCTTACTTATCTTATCTTATCATTTGATTATGATTAAGTATCGGACAACATGTAACAAGAAAATTATGTTTAAAACCTACTTGAAATATAAATGTAAAGAAATAAAACCTCTTAACAAATCAAACTTTACCAACATTTTGACTTTAACATTAGTACCTTAAAATATATTCGGCATATTTTAAAAGTTCCGGGTTCCGTACCAAAAGCAATTTGCTTTGAAGCTCTTGAACAAAGGGACGACGTAATATTGTCGTAACGAATTCTCAACGATATTTAGACCGTCTTATTTTATTAAGGTCCCTTGGACTCTAGGTGAAAACGATATTAGATGCGTATTTCAATTTTTATTATAAGGAAAACTAATTTTTTTGTTAACAATGTCGTACTCATGTCCTTATACTTGTCGTTGAAAAATAAAATATTTAAAAACTATAGAGACGTGAATGCAAACGGTGCAGAGACAATGATAATGTACTAACTAACTGACACTTATTTCGGTAGAATGAAAGCCAAAGCGCCTAAACAATCGGCAATCCACCTTAGCCAAAACTATAATTAGCCTATTAGCATCAAATTCTTTAAGCAAGCAGGTTTCATAAGTCCCTTTTTAATTGTTTTACGACACCCTCAAACACTTAATGCGGTGTTACCAATTAATTTAGTTAATTAGTTAGGTGGCAAAGGACTTGTGTAAGCGGCTACCGTGCAAGATCGCGGATTTAAACCCACGCAAATATAAATTCAAATTATTTCATCATAACAGCCCATTAATGTCCCACTGCAGGGACGGGCCTCCTCCCGTGAAGGAGGGATACTTGGCCTACTAATACCACGCTGGCCTGACGGATTGGTATAGGGTTTAATTTCAAGTTTTACTTCTTTTTATTTCGTAAAGATAATATTCACGGATAACCTCTTAGTCGGTTTGCAGACAACGAAGCTTAGTGTAATTGTCGCAGCACGGCCACGCCCCGGGCACGTCCCGGCCCCGGCCCTGACTTGTTAGTCCTTAAAAGTGAAAAATAATTCCTTACTTATATCAGAACACGTAGGACTAATAAGTCTGTATTGCAATGTAACAAGATCTACAAAGACCGCTATTCAAATTATAATCCAGTGCAGTAGTCATACATATTTGATTAGGCTTGAAACTTCATACAAGTTGAGCCTTACATTCGTAGGCAGAACTAATGGCTATTGTAATGCATTTCAAATATGATATGTATGGAGATATGTACATAGGTTACATACAAGTTATCTTTGAAGTTTAAGTTTGCTCTAAATTATCGAAATAAATCGAAAATATTGTAAAACTGTGTACTCCGTGTGGTAACGGAGTAAGTATACAATATGTCACCACCCCATCTCATCCCACGGGTGTCGTAAAAACCGACTAAGGGACTATCATCTAAACGAAATAAAAAGAAAGAAACTTGAAATTAATCTCTGAACCAATCCGTCCGGCCAGCGTGGTATTAGTAGGCGAAATATCCCTCTGTCACGGAAGGAGGCCCCCGTCCATGCAGTGGGACATTGATGGGCTGTTATGATGATTGTAAAATAATTGATTATAGAGAGAAAAATTTTGGTGTAATGTGGTCAAAGGCGTCTAACTGAAAGCTGCTTATTGTTGACGCTCTTTCTAGGACCTGCCTTAAGCTTCAAAGCTTTGTTCATTGTTTCCGATTTTTTGCGATTATGAAAACTGTTAAGAATTTACTACTTTCAATTTACCATAAGCATATTAGACCTGATATAGGTACTCGTTTATTTTTTATACATAATACAAATTGCTTAGTAAAATTGCTCACAATAAGCCAGTCATAAAAATCCATAATAAACGATTTATGTATGAGTTAAAGTACAAATAAGACTAAAATTTACGTTATAACAAACTAAAATTCAACTGCTTCGAAACAATAATTAGCTACTTACAGCAAATTCCTGCAAAAAAATCCTCAGTATTATTTCAGCTTTCTTACCTGTAAAAGAAAAACATAACGTTTAAGAAACAGTAGCTGTACATAAATGGAATACGGGAGAGTAATATAGTTAAATTTGAAGAGAATATTAATAACGCTGCCTTGAGGCACACCTGCGTATGAAATTATACCGAGACAGTCGTTAAATATAGAATATTCTAGAATATCTGTATACTAATACATAACGTTATCTTTATTTTGTTATCCCTACTAATTTGAAATTATGAATGGGAAAGTGTTTGTCTTTCTTTCACGGCAAAACGGAGCGACGATATCTGATATTTTTAAGTGGAGATAGTTGAAGGGATGGAGAGTAACATAGGCTACTTTTTTTTCTTCTGTGTCCAGGAAAGGGAGCGACCCCGAATTTACCGCGAGCGAAGCCGCGGGCAAAAGCTAGTTTCCTTTATTGCTTATTATTCATAAACAATAGGTATAGGTTACGCAAAGTCGGCGATATCATCCCTATACTTTAGATTTTTTTAAATAATATTTTACAATAAACATGCACATAATATGCTAAGAAATTTAGTTGTATTGCATAATATACCATAGCATAACGGAGATTGTGTCTAATATTCTGAAATTAGACACATCATGGAACATAGAAGTCGGTAAAGCAGAGCTGTTCAAATATTTGTTTCATTGCTTGATTAGCTTTACTTGAGGTTGCTTTAGTGTACTTCTGTCGTGAAATATCTCTTATTTAGTGGAGTTACGGGACTTCCTGCCTTAAATATTTACTTTACTTTACTTTATAATATTTACTTTTGACCACATCATAATATTTACACAATTTCGTTTGCATGAATCATCATCATCATCTTATCAGCCTATTGAAGTCCACTGCTAGACATAGGCCACCTCCACGCGGTGGACCGACGACCTGGTTAGGATGGCGGGAAACCGATGGCGAGGGAGGCGCAGGACCGCACAAGGTGGCAGTATTTGTATGAATGATTAACTGAAATTGCTTATCTTTTAAAATAAAAATACAATCGAATTTAAAACCTCTTTTTATTTTTTGGAGTCATTTAATGTCATGTAAATTATCATTAGTCATCCATCCACGCACGACCTAAAACATAAGTCATCAAAACTTGAACACATTCATATTTAAATGATTGTATAAATACCCTCATACACTAGTCTTGTGCGTTATACCTATTGTATGTGAATTTCAATGTGTAAATTTGTAGTTAATTCCCAGTTTACCGAGGCGTTATGGCGGAAACTGTGAAAATTAAGGTGCATGCTACAGTCACCGGCGATCTGCTACCGTGTGGAAGTTTATTTAAGATATTTTGTGAAGTAAATGTATCTACGAAATAATATGTATTTCGTAGATAAAATAATATTCACAAAATTATTTGTGTCCATCCCTATAGAATAATTCACACCACACACTAGGTTGGCACAAAAATGGCTTGCCTTATCCATCTACATGTAGTAGTGTGCAAAAAATAAGTCTTTACCTATGAAATTGCCGTTTTATTTCTGCGCAGTCTTTAAAAACATATATTGTTTAAACATTTTTTGTTATTTAAGAAAATATAGGATATTGCCAACATATAACAAGATAATAAATAAAAACAATTATTATTTGTATTATTAATAAGCCTGTGAACATGGGTCCAATTTAAAACTTCTTCCCGGTTATTTTTCTTTCTTTGTTTTAAACACAATAGTTAGCTCAGATACTTCTGAAACTATTTAGGGTCTCAGATCTTTGTAATTTTTTGATATGTTGTTATTAGTGTCACTAACTTTTCAGGAAAAATACAAAAAAAAATCCTTTTCCTCTGGGAAATCTGGAAAATGACCGGTGTTATAACACCTGGTAGGAGAATGGGCTACTATTGCTAGTAGGGAACTATTTGAAATATTTTGTATAAAATTATACACTTTATTTATTTTTTAATCTTTGTTTGACTTTCATACAGTTTTATATTGTTACTAGAATATAATTAGTTCATATATTTACGTTAATTTAGTTATAATTCAACTCTTAGGGTGAAAATAAACCTGACATTTTTTACATAAAATAGATTTGTTTTTGCAAATTTTACTAGTTAGGGCCGTGTATAAATTGTGTGTAACAATGGCTGCCATAATAAGACACAACTGCTTCATTGATACTATAATTCTATAAAAGCCATAGGTAAGAATAATTGTTCAATACACCAAACTAAGGTCTCACTTTCACAAATTAGCCATTACTTGTCACCACTTGGTGTATTATTACACCAGTGAATAGGTAACATTACGTAATCGATCTCGTGAAAGAGCGTTACTTATATGTGCAATAATAGTATCTGACACCTTTCCCAGTACATGCTTCTTCGATGGACCACATCCACTAAACAAAAAGATAGCCAGGAATTATTTCAATGCATTGCTTGTGACAATATTCTACTTCTCTTTTGGCTAGTGTATAACTTTGTATACTAAATGTACAAACGACACAGCAACAGAAACAGCATATCAGCGACATCATCACCAAACATGGCATCAGAATAATATTATATTGGTGGCTGAAGTTTATTCGGACCCTCAAAGTTTGCCATTGTGGGCAAGAATTTGGATAATTCTGTTTCTTTGATACTCTCGCTGCAAAGGCAGTACCACTTATTGAAAGAAAGACTACAGGAGCTGAATGAGGTACAGTAGAAATTTGTATGTGGGACGGACATTCTGTACGCCTTCTCTTAGTTATATAAGATAATGGATATAAGACGTTATATTCATAGTAGTCAGAAGTAGTTTTTTCATATTGTACTTCAGCATTAACTCTAAATTGACCACCTAGAACCCAAAAATGACTGTACTTCGTGGAAAAGGTGTTTCATTATCCATTTCTCTAATATTTCGTGTAAACATAATGATTTTTCTGGCCGTGACCTAACATTTTGTAGTAAAGCGAGATAGACGTATATTCTCCTACTAGGTGTTATAGCACCTCTGAGAATTTTATTCATAAAAAATAAACAAATTTAAATACAATATAACTATGTTTCTAACGTTATAGCTAACAGTCATTAGTTTGGATAATCAGGACGATATTATTAGGTTACTATACAATAATTACAGAGAAAGTAGCTTTCAGTTGTGATTTTGAAAAAAATCCACAAATCTTTTTTTATCTGACCAATAATCCATAAAATTCAACGCATATAACAATTGTTTCAGCACGTAAATAATTATACACATGCACTGAATAAGATATAATGAGAAATCCTGATCACTATTCGCTTTTTGTATATTTCATTTGATGGTATTGTTAAAGTCATTTAATCGGTGTTATAACACCTGGTAGGAGTATCTGGGTTAAATGTGCACCATTACTTATACTAAATTTAATTTTATTATGTTTAATAATTATTGAAAAATCTAAGAAAACGTTAGTATGAAAAATCTAACTTCTGAGAAAATCTTCATACGAAACAGCAATTTCATAGGTAAAGACCTAATATTGTGTTTACTCTGTGTAGTACTATGTGTAGGTAAATATACGGTAGGCAGTTGGTAATTAATTTATCCTGATGGTCATAATTACGAATATAATTTACCAATTATTGCAAAATTATACAAATATTTAATCAATTAATAAATAATAAGCAAATCAAACCCAAAATATCCAAAATACGTTCAAAAATAAAACATCATCATGTTTCTTTATCAATAAATCTTTTAAAAAAAGAAGAATATAAAAAAGGAAACGTATTCAAATAATTAAAAAGGGCATCCATTTAATTTGTAAACAATTATTGCGGTAAAAAGGATTTAAATAAACCGCTTATTGGCAGATTATTTTGCGGACTCATTTGTAACTTGAATGCGCAATATTGGTTCAGAGAAAACTGACGAGTTTTATACTCTATCATAATGATAAACCTTTTGTATTTTACAATATTTTATTATTTATATAGCGATATTATGTATTCAATGTATTTTCAGTTTAATTACCATATTATATACATTGTATTTCTCGTTTGGATGTTTTGTTCACAAGTTTGTACATATTTATGAACAGCAAGCTTGTAAGCATACTTAGTTCCGAAATAGATGACGTTCTGAACAAAATTAAAATCGATTAACAAAGCTTTTAAATTCGAAAAAAAGAAGATAATAGAAAAAGAATAATAAGAGAAAGCGAAAAGAGATGTGATTATACTACAGAGAGAGCTAAGATTTTTCGACATACTACTCGTTTTAAAATTAGAATGTGCATGAGCTTGCGCCATTTTGTGACGTCATCCAAAGAAATTCGTAAGGTGTCTGTACTTTTTTATCGAACTTTGACAGATAAAGGTCATAAACGCGTCCATTCTTATTTTAAACGCATAGTTTAGACTTTTGATGTGAAAGTGCTTAGCCCTTGACACCAACAGGCAATAATGTAGACGAAGAAAAGCTACTTTGTAAAGAGTCAGGCTTCGATAGTCTCTTTTAATCCTCATAGAAACAAGACTTGAGATTAAGGATGTATGTTTTTTTTTCTATCATGACGTGTGTATAATTTAATCTGTTAAAAGCTCTATTTTTTACAATCGTAGAATTTGAATTAATTCCCTTACAAGTACCTCTACCAAATGTAAGATAATTAATAATAAACTAAAAGATGAATCGCTTTATCCTATACTTTACACCACAAGGGAACATGGAAGGCATTTATGTGGTTACATCGTCATTCGCAGCTGTGAAGCTCTTAAATACGGCTCGTTCTAAAATCTACGACCATACCACGCAATACCAGAAATTACTCGCAAAAATATTACTAGCAGTGTAATAGAAATTTATGTTAGGAGTAGAAATTAATATTGTATGGAGTTAATGAGAATGTGAGTTTTATGTTGAGTTTTCTTTGTTTTGTGAGATGTGCTTTTTAGGTATTGGGGTATTACCTTATTGGGCGGTGATACCAAGTATTTTTACTTCGTCACCATACTAAGTTACTAATATTTATTTCAGGGTATCGTAAAATGTAGCTCAGGGAAAAATCTAAAACATTTTCTCTACAAAAATAAAAGATAGTCAAAGTTCTATACACATAGGTATGGCTGGTCAGCGTGCACTCTTCTCTAAAGTTACCTGCTTCATAGAAATAGTATAGAACAGGGGGCTGTGGAAATACGATGCATCGCATTGATTTATTTGCTTTAACTAAAAGGACGCGGAAGTAATAATTCGGGAAAGTCTTCGAAGACTTCTTTCGTATACAGTTTTTTGCGCACTATCACAGCGGCCACAGCATTGTGGTTGTTACTTACCTCATTTTACAAGAAACCTATATTTTCTCCACTCACAAGTTTACGCTTAAATCTAACTCGAAAATTTAACTTTCATGTAAAATACAGACTTTTACTTTAAATTAATAAACTTGCATACAGAGATTAAAATTAGAAAATATATTAAATAGTTATAAAACAATGTAATATGTAAGACTTTTAATATAAAATAAAGCATTAGGCCTATGAAGTAATTTTTGGAAGGGAACAAGCTACATGAAGAGAGCGGATAAAGTCAAGATGCTAAGGTGTCAATAAAAATATACTCTTCTGGAAAATCGACCGTGCATAGTAAAACGCAGACAGGGCAGACCTCTAAATTATGGATTTAAAAAATTTGAACTACAAAGAAAACAACTCCATAAACTCCTCATTCTAAGGTTTATATAATACTTTCAGCAATTGAATCCAGCCCTGCAGAAGACAACCTAAAACTTTATAAGGTTGCTTAAAACTATCACTGTAATAAAAATATACTCGCTATCAGCTTACGTCTTATACGAGCCGTTAATGACTAAAGGTGTGGTGCTCGTCGACGGAAATTCTAGTCTAGCATCAAAAATAATAGTAAAAATTTAGCACCGCCCATAAATACTAATTTTAAGGTTTACTTGTAGATTATACTTTCAGACGTTAAATCCATTCCTACAGTAGAACAATTTTAACAGTTAATAGTTGTAAATGTAATAAAAATATATTCGCCAACAGCTTATGTCTTATACCAGAGGTGAATGACGAAAGGGAGTGGTGTTGGTGCGCCGTCAGCCGCAGCTGTTCGTCGACAGAAAGTCTAGCTCGTTCTCAACACTTGCTTGCTTTTTGTTACACTTTTGTTATAAATGTCACTGGCTTTAAAATAATACCGCTATCGGGTTAACTTTACATTAATAAAATGGGTTTAATTTTGAAGATGATTTAATTTTAATACGCGTAGATACTTTTGTATAGTGACAGAGTTAGATGATATCTTAATTCGATGTAATCCCGTGGCTATCGTAAAAAAGACTAAGGGAAAAAACGAATTATTGCAACAATTACAAAAGAAGCTAAACTTAAGAAACTGACAATTATAGTTTCATAAATGCATATACGTGTGTATGCGAGGAAACATTAGTAAAAAACATTCAGAAACAATATCCTATACATAAATTCCCCAAAATATCATTGACTTAATAGTTGCCTGTGCATGCAAATTACTATTTAAATTACTAGGCAGACTGATATTCAGCAAACAGAACATAAATACCCAACTGTTTCTTGTCATAGAACCTGCAAGGTACAAAAAAAACTAAACAATTCACTACCGGTATCATAAGCCAAACTACTCGTACTTGCAACAAAATTCTAAATAGTCCAAGATAGGCGAGAATTCACGGTACACTGGTATAATTAATTTTGTCGCGTACAGTTTCACGAGCGAATTATTCACAGACACTGACAAAAATAAGTAGCACAGTGCCGAGTAACAAATAGGGTGCTAAACGACACAAAGTACGTTTGTTTCACGATGTTGACGTAATTGGAAAAAGGTTCTGTGTCTCTACCGTTTGAAAAAAGAAAGTAGGATGTCCTTTATTGCTTTCGACTGTTTGACTAATGAAGCCTTATGAATCTGTTCTGAGAAGGATCGCTACGAATACTTTTTAAATGGCTTGAATATTCAAAGATTGAAGTTTGTATAAAAAAAGAAAATGTTTTAATATAAAATAAATTGTCGTGAGGCAGAATTTCGCTCTTCGTTAAATTTATTGTGTTGGTATTTATTATCGAAAGATTTGTGAGTAACAAAAATAGTGCCTGATGGAAGACGTTAAAATTTATCAAAAGCTTCGTCCAACATTTTTAAAATGTGGTACAAAGTATTCTTGGTCAGTTATACGAGAAAGAAAAATGTAGAATTTGCATTTCTATTTTCTATTTCTTCAAATGTAGTTTTACCTATTTTTCATGTTTCTAATGATAATTCTTGTTTTATAAAGTAAGAGGTAATTTTCTCTCAAAGATTAAGCGCACACTTTGCAAATAATTGGAATCGAAGTTAAAAACAGTCCTAAGTTAAATCGTCCAGTTAAATATGGAAAGCCACAGGCTTAATGCCTTCTAAAGTTTTGACAAAGTAAAATATTTAAGGTAAAATTTCAGAATAAATTCAACCAACCAAACTGAAGAAAGCTTGTTATTTTGGAATTTTCGTAATTCAGCATTTTTGAACGACTCCAAAAAGAGTTTCTCTTAATATAAATAAAACTTGAAATTAAACCCTATACCAATCCGTTTTTCCAGCGTGGTATTAGTAGGCCAAGAATCCCTCCGCCACGGGAGGAGGCCCGTCCCTGCAGTGGGACACGAATGGGCTTATATGATGGAATTTACTTTATTTATTACCACTTTACCATTATTATCTTAATACGGAGATTATTGTTACCATCATTATTATAACAGACCAATAATGTCCCATGGGAGAGGCTGGTCTCCTTGACTGAGGGAGACTTGACTTTCTAATACCTTAAAGGCCATGTAGATCGATACACAGTTTTATGGGTACAGTTACACTTATTTTTGTAGTCGACTTTCCTGACAACCGTCGCACGACTGGAACTGATAACACCATGCTTACTACCATGCTACATATTCTCTGCTGTGTGCTCCTTTTCATAATGTGTATAATATACACTATATCAAGCCTATCCTCAAACTTAACCACAAGATATAACAAAAAACATCTATCTCGCATTATCAGAGCAAACATAATCCGCTCACAAAAGTCCACAAAGGCTAAACAATCTAAACTAAGGCAAGTCCGTATAAACCGCGATAAAGGTTCAACTAAGTCTGCTGTTTTGCCTTACATTCCGTAAACCGATTTAGGAATTGTTTACACTGACCACTTAAATCCGAAGCTTTATTTTTATGCTTCGTACACAGTTTATCTGTAGGACCATATACAACGTATCCATTTTATAATATTATCTTAGTACTATCTCCGTGTGGTGACGAAGTAAGAATACAGTGTGTTACCACCCCATCTCATCCCATGGGTGTCGTAAAAACCGACTAAGGGACAATCCGTAAATATTATCTTTACGTAATAAAAAAAAGGAAAACTTGAAATAAAACCCTATACCAATCCATTTGGCCAGCGTGGTATTAGTAGGCCAAGTACCCCTTGATCACGGGAGGAGGCTCGTCCCTGCAGTGGGACCCCCCCCCCCCCCTGTATTAATGGGCAGTTATGATGATGATCTTAGGTGATATTGAAACCTTTCAATTGGTGTTCATACGGTGGTAGGTACTCGTAGGCATCGCAAGGCCTAGATGTACCGCGATGTGTATTCGCTACCTGCTGCTTTTAAACATTCGAGTAGGTTGTGTTTGGACGTTCCATCTCTGCAAGCGCAGGCGACGAAACTTTGATTCGTAGTTGAAATGTATGCATATTTATGTAAAAAAGTTATGGAATACTCCGCTACAACCTAATAGTGCACAAACATTTGTCGGTTTAGTCCTCTCTAAAGCCCGATTTACACATCGACAAGTACAGTAGCGAGTTAAGTAGTAAGTTGTTGATTAAGTTGATTTGAATAGATCTCCAACCTATTTTTTGGCGAGTTAAGTACGAAGTAGCCCCCTCTCTCGCGTCTCGCCAACCTAACTCGCCAAAAAATAGGATGGAGATCTATTTAAATCAACTTAATTAACAACTTACTACTTAACTCGCTACTGTACTTGTCAATGTGTAAATCGGGCTTAAGCAGAAGTGTCCTGAAAATGCCGCGTATTGCAGCCTTGCTTTTGCAGCCTTATGTTTGGACACACCCTAAGACTACTTCTGTGGTCTATAGACTATTGTATTTGACTCCATTTCCACTAAATCCTAAGCTTTTTGTGTTTAGATGCTTGATAATATTATTTATTAATATTAAGTATAGGAGTAAAGCAGGTCATTCAACATCGGGATCAAGCTAGTGTGCTGTCCATTCACCGGACCTAAAATGTAAGTGACCTGTTATAAAACAGGCTGGATACTCATTGTAGTTAAGCTATATGGATCACAGTGTCGCTGACCGACAGAAAATACTAAACTATTTTACTATTGAACTATTTTAGACGACATCTGCGGCGTAGTGGTTGTATAACATGACTACTACGCAGAGGTTTAGGGTTCGATTCCCGCTCAATGCAAATATTTGTGCATGAACATGATTATTTGCATTGGTCTGAGTGTTTCTATGTATAATATGTATGTATTTAGAAAAAAAAGTATATAAGTACTAATATCCGTTGTTCTGTTACCCATGACACAAGCAGGTTAAGCCAAGCATATTTTGGGAACAGAGAGCGCTGTGTAGAGATGTCCTTGAATATTTATTATTTTAACTAAGTTCATAATTTTCAAGAATGGTTTCCAGGGACCGGTAAACAAAGAGTTGGATAAAAGTCGCGGAAGCACGTTGGTAGAAGAGTGAACAAGACCACGCGCGGTGGAAACAATTGTAGCATGTCTATCGATGGACATCATTTGGCAAATATGGATGACTAGTCAGCATAGTACTGATATATTATATATATTATAGATTTCTCTTTTTAATTTATATTTCCAATATTTGTTTTTAATTTAGAGTTTGTCATTATTTTAGTTTGTTTGTTTTATTTGCATGATGTGGTTTCCTGTTATTGAAGGAATACACGCAATGTTCCTATAGTTTTTTTATATTAATTTCTAATGTGTATTTATTGCCTTTGTTGGAGACCCATAAAATAAATAAATATATTTTTTTTGCTTACGTTTAAATAGTTATTCCTTTATTTAATTTACCTGGTCGTGAAGTATTCAGATTAACATAAGCAATATCTCGTGTGGCAATAAACCCGCATTATAAAGGGAAGATCACACACACTTTGTGTATAAGTTTAACTTAGTTTGTACTTAATTGTTGCATCCAAGTTTAGAGTTCAAGTTAGTGTTCGCCACTTAGCGCTTTGAGAGATAATCGAGTACTTTAGTGTTTGGTTACAGAAGGTACTTCATTTTGTTTAGGAAAGTGTAGTGTTAGTCTTATTTTTCCGAAAACTTTTGTTTACATTTTATAAAAATATTGAACAAGCTATACGGCGGTGCTTTTGCGGTTGAAAGTTGTCGTTTTAATTTGAAAAAATTGGATTAGTATTAAAAAATAGACATGAACCCTATTTTATCTCGATTTTTAGTAACAAACTAAGCTAAGAACGAGTATAAAAAAGTATATACGTAATAAAAAAGTGACCTACTTTTAATAAAAGTTAGAAGAAAGGTATATACAAAAACATAGCCAAGTAATTGGTCGAAAAACAGGCAGTTATTATGTTTGTCTTAATACAATATTTACTTAGGTCCTCATGGCTTAGCTTAGGGGCTGTTACAATGAAGAATGCGATATTTTATGTAAGAAATGTTTTCTAAATAATACCTACGTACATGTATAAACAGCCTTATTCTCATGGGAAAGGTAGAAAAACGTATTTAATATGATGCTTACAAACTTGCTTTGTTTAATTTAGACTCATACACATCGCTATATTATAGGAACTTAGGTTTGTTTATCGAAAAGTAAATTCAGGTGGGGAATAAAATAAATAAATAAATATTCCTCACACTTTCAAACAACGCCATCTAGTCCCAAACTAAGCAGAGCTCGTACTATGGATACTAGACAACGGATAAACACACTTAAATACTTAATGGTTTTTTTCTAAGTTTATTGTGACAATATTAGAGGTCAATTTACACATCTTTCACCACCAATCTTACTTTTAGAGGTTGCCTAGTTGACAACATATTTTATAAAATAATTTTTAAAAATACAAGAGCACCAAAAACATGTCTATTATGATTTTTTTATGTATGTCTGTAATTTTGAATATAAAAACCTACCTCTAACCCAGCGTTGATACTGATTACTCAACCTGAGCGTATACTTAATTACACATATGAGCCGGATAATTAAATACATAACAACATTATTCGCCTACATTATAAAATTCCGTAGCATTTCATCATCATCATCATCTTAACAGCCCATTAATGTCCCACTGCAGGGACGGGCCTCCTCCCGTGACGGAGGGATATTTGACCTACTAATACCACGCTGGCTAGACGGATTGGTATAGGGTTTAATTTCAAGTTTTCCTTCTTTTTATTTCGTAAAGATAATATTGACAGATAGTCCCTTAGTCGGTTTCTACGACCCCCATGGCATGAGATGGGGTGGTGACATATTGTACTCTTACTCCGTCACCACACGGAGAAAGAATAGTGTAGCCGTAGCATTTAACCTAATACTTTTACAACTTTTCTTGTGTGGAAAGCCAAAACAAAAAGTACAAACACTACATTTCTTTTCTGCGACACTCTACCCTAATTATTTGAAACAGTCCTAATTTTTTTAACCTAATTAATTTCATATACTTAAAGTACCTTACTAACTTTTTTTATAATTTTACGTATTTTTTTTGTATTAAAACTAACCTTTTTGTGCGAGCTAACGACATACGTTGGTAATATTTTTGTTTGTATAAACCGCTTTAGAAATACTGTATAATATTTCAGGATATTACACAGCGTGCTAAAAAGTTTACAACTTTAATTATTTTAACTAATCTCAATTTTATCATTATCGCTAAGCTGTGTCTAATAAACTTTTCAAACGAAACGAAAAGATACAACCATCGTCAAAGGCGCTTATTCAATTGTTTTATTCGCCCAGCCTAGTTTTAAAAAATAAAAAATAATACATCACTCAACGACCACAACACAAACAAAAACCGCATCGGTCAACAAACAGTACAAGGTAGTATTTGCTTAATGTGCGCATAGAGGTAGGCGGTGTACTTTTCGTTCACCATTTGTCAATGCCAACCCCTTGCACATTTATACCCGAGGTTGAATTGCAAAGGGTGGGGCTCATTGTCATTCCTGAGGCACTCTTCGAATTCCGACGAAATTCGAAGACACCGTTCGACAAAGGGTTAGGGTACTAGTTTTATTTAAGAGAAATTCTTTATGTCTATATCAGTGATAATGAAATTACACTGTGTTTGGTGCTTTTAACGTTATTACGTCTAATAAATTATGAAACTTTTTGCTATTGTAATCTAGTTACAATCATTTGTGTTCATTATTTTGTTCGTATCTCCTATCGCCGTTTCAAGAAACGGCGATAGGAGATACGGCACACATAATTAGTTTTTCAAATTCCCAAAAAAATAGTAGAAAGAGTTAGTAATAAGTAAGATTCTTTGCGACATAATTTACTTCACCAAAATAAAAGCACAACATAGGACCGCTTCATATTTCTGTTAATGCAAACAAAATTGCATTCCAATAAAGCACAGCAAAGTGTAAATTATAACCAAACTGTTATCCAGAGGAAGTGCAGAAACAATCGGAGCTTGTTGCTCTCGCATAATTTAATTTTAGCTTTTTCGCTTAGTGAAATACCAGTCTCCATTGAGATTCCGCTACAATATCGTTCTGCAAAGAAATATTTAAACCTTAAATGTTATAAATTGATTGTATTATTGCGATTTTGTTTACATATAGTTAGTGAATATTTATGCATAGTTTAAGCCTATAAGTAGCTATGCAGTGGGCAGATCGTGACAAGTGGCGTTCTGTCGTCTCTGCCTACCCCGGACGGAATAAGGCGTGACTTTATAATGTATGTATGCAGTGGGCAGGCTTTAAGAAACGAAATCTTGGCATTGAAACCAGAGTTAAGAAGCGATTAGAGTTAAAAAGAGTTGGTGATGTTTTTACTAGACTACTTGTATTTTTATTTAAAAGAGAATTTCCTTACTACAAATTAATTTGTGAATCGCAGAGTTTTTTACAGACATACATTATTTTTATATTGGTTTACTTCGGTGCTGCTAGTATACCAAGATTAACTTGTCACAACAGAAAACACTTTTGAATAGAATGAAAAGAAAGAAAATTAGATAAGATTGTAAATTTTTTTTTCTCTCCTTTATAAATCTCTGGCTTGTTAAATCTTTACTTTAAATTGTAACCGAGGGTGGGCCACTGGTGACCTGTAACACAGGTTTTTTACTTAACCTGCATCAGGCACCAGTCTCTCACATAGGTACTATTTTTAAAAGGATGTCTCAGCTACTTAACATATAAGACCTATTGTGATGAGAAAAAATAAACGAATTTATTATTATTTTATCTTAATCACATAATACCTAGTTGTTACCTAAATTATTTTCTTAATGCCTATTAATAGACAAATACCATCAAGAAACCAACCAACCCAAAGCAGACAACGTTGGAATCTCACTTGAAATACTTGGCTATTGGCTTTTGACTAACAATAACCGAATACCTAGATTGAGAATTCCCGTTAGTCTACGTTAAGCAATGTTTCACCTACACAAAGGACGATCAAAAAAGGATAGGACGGTAGGACCGTTAAATAAATTTAAGTTTAAAAAAAATAATTTACAAATATAGCTTCTCGAGCTAATCTCGTATATACCTTATCTAAATAATACACTCATATTCCTATAATAAGGGGATGTGTAACTAAGCATTGATTCCAAACATCCTACGCAGCGTTACCTCAAATAATTATATAACATACCTTGAAACACAAATTAGAATACATGACCATGGATTAGCACACAGGTCACTTTCATTCCAGAAAACTATGGCGTTTTAGCTGGTTAAGAAAGGGCTTTACATATGTCGTGTTATTGAAGCGTTAACCAATATTGGGAAGAGTGAAACAGCGGACAAAAATAAGTTATTTTCAAATTAGAAATTACATTTTACTTGCGGTTCCATTAAAAACTCGTGAATAAGGGATAATAAAAGTGTTATGAGCACCTTTATTTAAGGTTTGAGTGATGGTAGTAACTTGGACAATGAAATTTATTTCATGTTTTACTATTTCTAAAGTAATAAAAAGCTTTTCTTTATAAGAAATTGTTAAGAAACGTCTTAACGAGCATAATGTCTTTCTATTCTTTATTCTTTTTGCGATTGTAATTTAAAAACCCACTTTTTTTAAAGGCGAGAATGACCAGTCTCTGATTATATTTAATTCGCATTGAAGAAATAAGTCATTTTGTATATAATATGGATCAAAATAGTAAAATAATTATTCAGATTCCGTGTGTCAACACCAGCATGACGATATAGAGATAATAGTTATATATAGATAGTTTTTTTTAAAAGGGAGAACGTTAATCTATGCATTGAAATTAAACAATGCCGACTATAGTAATTAAAAAAGTACAAAATTTATAAATTCTTTTTGACATGGACACAAGGAAATTCATATTTTCAAAGAAATGAGTTTATTAATGAAAACAGAGTAGAGATACAAG
Source organism: Schrankia costaestrigalis (assembly GCA_905475405.1). NCBI lineage: Eukaryota > Metazoa > Arthropoda > Insecta > Lepidoptera > Erebidae > Schrankia > Schrankia costaestrigalis. The sequence continues at coordinate 3,533,324 of FR997827.1, forward strand.
CCCGAAGCATAAGTACTGAAGTAAAACAAAATATCAACAGACAGCCAATTAGACAGGACAAATAAATAACATGTACGAAAAGACAAAGAGTGCGCTACAAGGAACCAACGCAATTAGTACACGATACTTTTCATGTATACGCGGAACATGAGGCCGGTGGTAAAACTCCTCCATTTTTTTCTCTAAGTAATTTCATTGCTGGAAGATATTTCATGGGTATCATGTTCGGTTCTTTTACGAGCTTACGGTGCAGATCTTGGGTTAAATAAAGTGACTGCTGTGTGATAGTGACTGAGCTAAGTCCCAATAAAAATGTTTAGAAACTCACCGATGGTGATGCTTTATAGAACTTGAATATATGTCACAAATATGGACAACACAAGTCACGGAAATCAACATTCACATTTAAGCAAAGCCCAAGGTAATATTTACAAGCTACACGCAGTCGTTGATGAACAATATAATACAAAGTCGCTTCCCGTAGTCAGTGAAATACTTTAGCCCCCTTTTACACCAAATTGGAGAGTAATCATGAGTGCAACCGCGGACATCAGCAAGTAAACTATTAATTGATTGTTGAATGAACAAATTAATCAAGTAGTCCCAAAATTAAATTGAACAATCAGCATATTTCATTTTGTTAACCATTCGATACAAACTGAGTAAACCAATTGATGACTTAAATTCCAACCACCAATAAATAAAGTTATGCACCATTTGATTTGAAAATTGAAACAACCTGTGCAATACATCTTTATCAATACACCACTTAACCGCTAAGCCTTCCGAATGATTTACATAACCACGGTGCAGAGGACGCTAATGTGGCTATCGAAACGCGGACGGTGTGACGTCACAAATCATCGGCAGCCATTTTGTAAGTGGCGCCATTTTGACAAGCGCCGTTTAGATGTTGCTGTCGAAATATTTATGAGTTTTGAATATGGAATACACATTAAAGGTTTTATTTATTATTTTACTTCGTATGCGTATAGAGTGGGTTAACATGGTTAATGCAGGTAGATGTAAAATGAATGCTTTAATGGATTTCATGACAAGTGAGACAGTTCGTGAGAGTATTTCGCGTTTCGGTTATAAATATTTAAATTTCGGCAGTTTGAGTATTGGTTCAGTTATTATTTTGTACCGAATGGTAGTATAAAATTTTGTGGTAAAAATATGCCTAGACTACGCGAGTATATTTATCTTTTTCTTTGTGACAACTGTTATTTTATCAGTCATCATTAATTTACAATTCTTTATATCAAATTATATTATCTCTGCATTAACTGCTAACATGATTACCAAAAAGTGACATTGTAGGGCAAGTTTTCTTGCATCACTACATCAGGTGTACCATAGGAATATTGGAAATCTGGACGAACTGGAAAGTTCGTATACGGTTCAGGAGTGGAAGCAATGGTAGTAGGGTCTAACTGACCTACTTATTTAAATTACTTTAAAATAATAAGACATCATTGTAATCATCTCCGTGTGGTGACGGAGTAAGAATACAATATGTCACCACCCCATGTCATCCCATGAGTGTCTTACAAACCGACTAAGGGACTATCCGTAAATATTATCTTTACGAAATAAAAATAAGAAAAACTTGAAATTAAACCCTATATCAATTCGTCTGGCCAGCGTGGTATTAGTAGGCCAAGTATCCCTCCGTCACGGGAGGAGGCCCGTCCCTGCAGTGGGACATTAATGGGCTGTTATGATGATTGTTAACATGTAATATTAAAAAGACATCATCATCAAATCTGAATAAAAATACAATAATAAAAATTATGGTAGCCTAGATGAATTGTTAAATAAAATTTACAAAATAAAACGGTGCCTGTATAATCGTATGTACGAGTATAAAACAGGTAAGATTGGGGATTAGATAAATTCGTTTTGCGCTACAGAAAGGATAGGTAACGAGGTGAGTTGACTACGTGATACGAATACTTAACTAAATGTTCCAGCTATTGTAAATACCAATTCAACGTTTTAAATTTTATTCAAGCTTTTATAGTAAAAGAAATATACTGAAATTGTAAAGATTTATAAAATCTACATGAGGACACACTAGAGAGTGTGTTCTCATGTCATTGTAGCAGTTGTTGAATGAATGGGTGTTAAGGAAGAGTCCTTATTACCCATTAATACAACCACTGCAGAGTGGTCGGTATTGATGGAAGGAATACCTGATCAGTTTATACTGAACAGTATCTGTTGCAACGATAATATGCTATTTTTATTGCTGTAAATTAACTAGAGATCAAAATACTTGGATTTAAAAAAAACAAGCCAGAAAGTATGACACGATTTTTTTTGTACCTACGCTTATATCATATGAAAATAATTATTTATTGTCGGATAACATTTATATTGATAACCTTATTATTCTGGATGGGTTAAAAAGATTTATAGCTTTTTAGATAAAAAGATAAAAAAATAAATTATCGTCGTTGGATAGATTTGGCTAGCTCTATAATTACGTAAGATAATGAAAGTAAAATTAGGACACATTGCATATAGTTTCCGTGGTGTAGCGGTTATCACATCTGCCTAACACGCAGAAGGCCCCCGGTTCGATCCCGGGCGGAAACATTTATGTTTTGCATATTTCTTTCTATTTTCTTGATAAAAAAGATTTTTTTTAAAACAATCTACAAAATATCTTTACCAGTATTTATTCAAAAGCACAATTCTTTCATTTGAAGAAGAGAATTTCTTCTAATTGTCTAATTTCTTATAGTTTTTTACCGTATTAAATACACTCAGAAAATATGATATTAAGTAATCTTTCAAAAGCTTCTTGTAATATGTTCTTGGCAAAATAAATACAACAAGTGCATGAATCAGTTGGCATAACGCCTAATTGTCGTAGCTCGTAATGAAGTATATTTTTTGTTTTGGCAGGAAATGCTGTTTGTTGTGAGAGGTCAATGATCACTCTAGAAGGTCCTTTAGTTACAACAATGACTTTAATTGATTGAACTTTTGTTTACAAGTCTTTACTATTGTTTCAAATTATGGCTATCTTAAGTAAATATAATATGTTTTGATGAAAAGTAAACTATGTTGGGAGTTTGTCTGCGTGACCGATTGTGAAATCAGCATATCCGAAGGAATACCAAGGTGACCGATATAGCGCTGAATAATGTCCGATTAAAGTAACATTACGTGTGGTAACGGAGTAAGAATACAATGTCACCACCCCATCTCATTCCATGGGTGTCGTAAAAACCGACAGGGACTATCCGTGAATATTATCTTCATGAAATAAAAAGAAGGAAAACTTGAAATTAAACCCTATACCAATCCGTCTGGCCAGCGTGGTATTAGAAGGCTAAGTATCCCTCCGTCACGGGAGGAGGCCCGTCCCTGCAGTGGGACATTATGGGCTGTTAAAGTAACAGTGAGTAGCGCAGCGCATACAACGCAAGGAATTGTCAGCAGATAAGCTACAATAGCGTCCGCGTATCGAAAGACAGGTTCTTGTAAACTGATGACGTAGGGTGGTGGGAAATAAATAGACATAGGAGACCAATAAGAGGAGACTTAAGTCCAGCAGTGAGCGTCCTTTGGCTGAAATGATGATGATGATGAATTTTCTATAATCGATTCTCTTAATTTATTGTCCGTGTGGTGACGGAGTAAGAATACAATATGTCACCACCCCATCTCATCCCATGGGTGTCGTAAAAACCGACTAAGGGACTATCCGTGTATATTATCTTTACGTAATAAAAAGAAGGAAAACTTGAAATTAAACCCTATACCAATCCGTCTGGCCAGCGTGGTATTAGTAGGCCAAGTATCCCTCCGTCATAGGAGGAGGCCCGTCCCTGCAGTGGGACATTAATGGGCTGTTATGATGATGATTCTCTTAATGTTCTTACACAACCTTAGAATATAAATATTAAATTAAATATCGTATCTATCTAAACATTCAAATATGAACAGTTTCCACCAGTCACGGCAACATTTGATTGACATTTCGAGCTGTATCATTCATTATTCACAGTCACGTACTAACTTGTACCGACCTAGTTCCTACTGGTATCTTAGAATATCTTATTGATATTCACTGTATCCCTTCTAGTTGTCCCGTAAGGGATAACTAAGTATAATACTGATATGTTAAATAATGACACAGAGAGCTTACATTATGAAATGTGTATATTTGTGTGAAGTATTCCGAACGTTACTTACATCAGGTTTCAAAGCTAGATCTTGTGTATTTGTCTGTATGTTTATTCTTGCCACTTAAACGGATGGACCAATTTGAATTTGGAATATGAGTTTGGACCACTAATACACCTTGCCAGCGTCATCTTTGTTAAAGGAGGAGGCTAGTATTTTGTAATAAGAGATTAAAAGGCTGTTAAAAAATATGTACTTAAGATTTTTTGATTTTGATTTAGGGAAAGGATATCTAATATTTGTTCACGATAACATTCTTGGGTACATGGTAACAGCTAGTATTAAATAACTGGAAAGATTAATAGAAAATACAACAGGGGCCCTAAAGCCCGATTTACACATCGACAAGTACAGTAGCGAGTTAAGTAGTAAGTTGTTGATTAAGTTGATTTAAATAGATCTCCATCCTATTTTTTGGCGAGTTAAGTTGGCGAGACCCGAGAGAGGGGGCTACTTCGTACTACTGGGCGATCTGACCAGTAGCTTTCTTTCTTTAAAAAATGCAACTGATGCCTAAGGTGTCTGCTTTTGTCCAGTGTCGCGTGCATTTACTTTTTTGGTTTTAATTTTACCCTTCTACAACATCCCTACAAAAAATTAGGTCAAAGATATTACATAATTCTTACTCTACAAATGGACTACGTACCTAATATACGTACTAAGTAATTTGTTCAAAGCGCGTACAAACTAGCAATAAGGGATTTGTATGTGTTGAAGCAATTAATATTATAGTGACGTAATTGAGAACTAATGTACGGGAATTAGTGGTGTAATGTAGTTACCGGATTAACTGGTCGATAATATTGTAACTATACAACGTTTATATAACACGGGTTTGTGGAAACTGTACTGTTTTTAGGGCTTCTGAAGTAAACACACTGTAATATTCAGGGCTTGTATAATGTCCTTATGTTACTATGATCAAAATGGATTAGCTATGTTTGGGATTTGTAAAAGTGTGAGAAAATATTATTATTATTACATTATATTCCTTCCGACTATACTATAATTTAATCCAAGGTTTAATACAAAAGCCGAAGAGAAAATAGAAGGCATCATAATTTGTTATTACCAATGTAAGATGTGCAAATGGTAAATTTTACGAAAGATTGTCTAAAAATTCGAATATAAAACCTCACGAAACTATCACCATAAACTAATGTAACTAAAATTATAAAGTATAATAAGTACAGAATAAACTTAAAACTATTCCTGCACGTAAAAATATTTTAGAGTTAAAAGTACTGGACGAATTTAGACTTCCACACAGGGCAGGCCGCAGTTGCACTTTACAATGCTACGGTTTTCCAACGGAAAAATCAACACAAGAGGCGGTCGATTTGAAAATAGAATGGGTCGAGTCACGTCTGTTGAAAAAGCGAAGCACACGTCAGTTCCATTCTGCCTCGGAGTCCACGTAATGTTACAGAAATAGTATGTACTTAACTTTGTTAAAAGGAAAATAGGTTTAAGGTTTAAGTATTTGTTACTGGCTTGTGCCTGCGACTTCGTCTTCGCTCGCAAGTTGCTCGAAATACCGATCCAGTATTTCGAGTACTTAGCTAAAATTATAAATGCCATCTTTATAAATTGAAGCCTATATGACATTCTGATGTATATCTGAACTATACTGTATTCTCAAGTATATTGTTGTTAAGTTTAATTCAAATTCATTTATTCGTATTCTGTGAAAGAGTAACAAACATACATCTATGCTTACAAACTTTTGCGTTAATAATATGAATAGGGTGATAACTGAGACGAGTGACCACTTACTGGTATTTCATTTGAGCGTCACTGTGCTTCTAGACAAGTTTATATTCATAAAAGTTGGTAAAAGTCATTGTGAACGATTAAAATAAGAAAAACATTTAAAAAATACATCAGTGAAAGGACGTCTATTACTGATGTTTTGTACTTTATGCATCCTGTATCATGCGATCCTGTGCCTCCCTTAACTATAAGCTCACCACCAATCTTATCTAGTCATCTGTCAACTGCGACTGGCTACCCTGCTTATTTCAAAGCCTGTTATGTCTCAACGACCGTCGTAATCTAACATCTCTGAGGTATAAAATAAAAAAAAAGTTGGTTTATTTGTTTGCTTCATATGGCTACAACTACTGCTTATTATTCCTGCGAGACTTTAGGACAGTTCAGTATAAGTAGCTTTCTATTGTAAACTATATTATTACTAATTAATCAAAATATACACTTGGAGGAGGCCTATGTCCAGCACTGGACGTCGATTGGCTGATATGATGATGATGAATCAAAATATAATTTTTGTGTGATCCACAACTGATTACTCTGAGCCTGAGCTGAGCCTTAAAGTTCTTAGCGCCGGTTAAATTGATATCAAGAGAATGCGACACAACCATAATCACTAGCACTCCCGAACTTTTTAAAATATTCCAACCCTTAGACTGATGAGGAGTTATTATTATGCTGGGAGTCTTTTATTGTAATGTATAATTGTATAAAGGAATGCTGTTACATAAAGATAAATAAAAATGTGCAAAAAAATTATGTTTCCGCCCGGGATCGAACCGGGGGCCTTCTGCGTGTTAGGCAGATGTGATAACCGCTACACCACGGAAACTATATATTGCAGAGTTGAAATTTATCACCTATTTGTATAACATAATTGTATGTATTAATTTATCTGTAATCTTTACGTATAGTAAAATTGTTTATTTTATTAACATAATAAATAAATAAATAACTTAAGCGTTAAAATTAAGATTAGATATACAGTTGTAAGAAAATGTAATGAGTAACCATGTGCACTGTTTCTTGGTGCGACTAAGAACATTCCTTATTCCTGAGAATATACTTTTTTTTTTTTTGCAGATATTATCCCTACTAAAATATACATGTAAAACTTAGCATGATATCTTGCACGAAATTTATATGATCAGCAAGATGGATGGATGGGTGGATCTTTTATTAAGTGCAATTTAAAAGATACACATATTATACATTGCTTCACAAAACTTTAGTTTAACTGTGAGATCGTTGATTCTCTTACAATTTACATTTATACTTTTATATTAACTATTACAATTTACATTTATAATTTAGATTTAATTTAATATCATATATTATTATCAAAAATAATAATGAGTGTAACAAAAATTTCGTTAGTTTTCGTAAGACTTTTATTTTAATTTTCATCTTGTCTGATATCAGCAGATATTAATAGATCAAGTAGCTCCTCCCTCTTAAAGTGACCTGCCCCATTCATGTCATATAAAAAAAAACAACAGCCGAATCCGGATTCTAAGTTATCTTCTCTCTTTGTCTTCTTAAAATTTAATCCAAAATATTCCCGTTACAGACTTCATCCATGTTCACACAAGACTTAAAACTAAATTTAATCTCGCTTTTGTCAATTCCTAGCAACCAGTTTATATTTTAATAGTTCTATTGTTCCATTTAATACAGTTTGCTAACTTCATGAAGCGAGGTTTAGGAATGGCTTAAATATTTTATACCGACTAAAATAGAGTGGGGTGACACTTGTATTAAACTGAGGAAGCAAAGATGAGTTTTTAATTTGTTCAGGTACAAAGCTATTTATATCTATATTTAGGATTTAATTTAGTATTGCTTGTTTTTAAAAAACGATTTGGTGTGCGTGTAGTGAAGGCAATTGCAACGCAAGTATCGTCCTTATGTCTGTCCTAATTTTGGTCGGGTTGACCCACTACATAATTTGTACAGTGCATTTAGCAACCGATTATTTATTCAGGAAACCGATGAATGAGTGAGGCACAGGACCGCACAAGGTTGCAATACTTGGAGGAGGCCTAAGTCCAGCAGTGGACGTCGATTGGCTGATATGATGATGATGATTAGTTTTAGCTCCATGATTACTACCAATTTGGATTCAAATAAAAAAGAAAAGGAAAAAGTTAAATCCCATCAAAAACATTTGCTTACATTCAAACAATTGGAAACTCAGTACAATAAACTCACACCACATTAACAAATGTACGTCAATCGTCGACTCCAAAAACACCAAAAAGTAGGATTTGATGAAAACTCGCTTTCCGTTACATATTCAGCAGAAACACATAATTAAACGCGACATCATCAAACCACAGCGGCTAAGAGATTAAAAAAGTTTGGTCGCGCTGACCCTGCACATCAACTGACTGCTGGCTTGTAATTGTTGTTTACGAATAGGAACTGCACTTTCATGTACAAAGTTTTTTATGAAATTTTCGTATAAAAACTTGAACTGTTATGTAATAAATTATACGTTATTTTTGCATCTGTATTTATTTATAGACCCAATGATATTATGTCCATCAATTATGAGTAAATAGTCTCCGTGTAGTGAAGTAAAAATACAATATGTCACCACCCCATCTCATGCCATGGGTGTCGTAAAAACCGATTAAGGAACTAACCGTAAATATTATCTTAACGAAATAAAAAGAAGGAAAACTTGAAATTAAACCCTACACCAATCCGTTAGGCCAGCGCGTGGTATTAGTAGGCCAAGTATCCCTCTGTCAAGGGAGGAGGCCCGTCCCTGCAGTGTGACATTAATGGGCTGTTATGATTATGATGAGTTGTACTAACTGAAACCAACCTACTTGCAATGAATTAACAGTGAGATAACTGTTAATTGTGTCGAATTGTTGTAGATGATAACCACATCAAATAATGTAATGTTTTTTAATAAATGAAACAGGTGTTACTTTGTACTTTACTTAATCTTCTCGCTAACTATTTATTATGTCATTAAGTGACGCTATACTAAAGTTTGATCCCATAGTTTAGCACAAAGATTTTCAACTATCAAGTACCTCTAGTTTATTCCAGTTCAATTAATCGTAGCACCAAATGAAGTTAGCCGCTACCTCCTTGGTAGGTATTTTTAATTAAAGCACGCTACGTCGCCCGCTAAGCGCTTTAGATTGAGGTTATAAAATGTCAGCTTAAGCGATAAATTCAAACTAGGAACTATGACATGACTGTTTTGTCACTAGATGGATAAAATCAGTAATTTTCGAAGCAGTAGGTATTGTATTTATCTTCTTTATCAACCAAGAAACACGTGAAGAAGTGAGTAGAATGTGTAAATATTTTTTAAAAACGGTGACATATTTGTTAAACAAAAATTGCTTCTTAATTTACCTTTGCTAACTAAGCAAACTTTCCTAAAATTTTAATCTAGAAGAAAACGGAAGGTTTGCTTAATACTATTTCTAACAACTAGAAAAAAGATTAAGAAACTGTAACGGCATTTTAATTTCCGTCTGCACAAATAGCTTCCTATAAAATAATTGTTACTAAGGAAATAAGTGCCGACATTTATTGGTGCGTAACAACACGGATGGTATCGTGTATATTTAAACGTAATGTATAAAAAGTTTATGTCCAAAAACAAAACCAGTGGGGAGGTAAATATATGGGAGAATCAATCACTAACATGGAGGTCGAAGATAGGGCTAAGTGGGGGAAAAAGAAAAGGAAGTCTGTCCACATCACCGTGTGAGATTTATATCCCGTAGGAGAGAGAGAATAAATAATAATCTCTGCAGTGGGACATTAATGGGATGTTATGATGATATCTATGTAGTCAGTGGTGGTCGTATTATAGCTAAGTGCTAATGATTATGAACAAGCAACAGAGACACATTTAAAACTCTTATAAATAAAACGCTGCCGCTTACATATTACGCCGCACTTACCTGCTCTAATGGGATAAAGTTTTATAGGCAGAAAAACGCTTTCAATGAACCGTTGTACGTATCATATCACGAATGAAGAAATTCTATGAAATTCCTTTACGTTCCTGGAAACTTATTGGAACCGTTTTGATTAATTGTGAAGAATTCCAGAACTACCTATGTGGTGGTTTTCGGTTGATCATGACATAATTTGAAATCAATTTACACATTTAAAATACACTTAAGTCTTTTTATTACAAGCCCTGGAGGAAGAACTTTTAAAGTATCTCCGATGTACCCATCAAGATTTAATCCTGTAACATCAGTTTTTTCAAAAGAAGAAAGTCAAGAAGTATAAGGCCAGATATATATCGTAAGTATTTGATAACAAGCAATCATTGCCTAGTTAGGACAGCAGGAAAACAAGCAATCATTGCCTAGTAAGGACGGCAGGAAGCCGATGGATACCTTCCGGCACAGGACCGCACAAGGTGGCAATACTTGGAGAAGGTCTATGTCCAGCAGTGGACGTCGGTTGGCTGATATGATGATGATGATGATGATGCCTTCGTTTCGAATGAAAACTTCAGAATTGAATGCTGGCTTGTAGATATAAAATAAAACCAGTCTCCGGTTTCAGCTATTTTACTATGTTTAAAAAATCCATTGAGAATATAGTATCTCAGAATCGCCACACCTAGTAACTAACCTAGTTACTATACCTTAAAAAATATAAATAAAACAACGCGTGTGCCTTTTCGTACATTATTCATTGTTATAGTGAATAAAAAAGTGAGTAGGAAACGCCAACTAACGAAGTAGCTCACGAACGTACTTTATTGACTATTCAGTAGTTTCCGTGAGCTTATATCAAATACGTATGCAGATTTACCTTGTACGAGAGTTATCAATATCGGTACAAAATCGGAACATAGAGTGTACTTTAAAACAATATACAAGATATGTTTTTATTTTTTATTTACACAAATCTCTTTTTTTTAATCTTCATTTAAGAACACCAATCTCTTACAAGCAGAAACAAAAGTAAGTAAACATGTAGGTATCCATAAACAATTTTGTAACAAACTGTTGCCTAAGAAATGTTTACCACACCGCCTGAATGAGATCGGTTTGTGTCAGTTCAAGTCGGTTGTGTTATTTTTAGTCCGTTTTTCATCACTTTATTGTAGTAAAAGGTGACTTATGGATTAAAACTTACTTTTTATTTGTAGTCTTTATGTTATTCTGATGTTTAAGCTACATTTCTGTACTTACCTAAAGTTTCATGAAAATCCGTTCAGTAGTTTTTACGTGAAAGAGTAACAAACATCCATCCATCCTCACAAACTTTCGCATTTATAATATAAGTAGAAAGTAGGATACACAAATTATTTATTTTCCTCTCATTCATAATTAATCCTCTATAAGCTTGTATGAAATGGTTTATAGTGGCTTTTCAAGTCTAAAACAAAAATATTTATGAGCGTCAAAAGAAATATTTTTATAAAGTTGTTTGGTATTTCGGTTTAACTTACATTCGTTAAGTTCGTTTTAAGTACCTACTTAGGTACTTTCATTCAAAAAGGTTAAGTAATAAGTTTATCAAATATACATTACATAAAATAAGTGTAAAATAAAGGAAAACTTAAGTCAAGGAATACATTATCTTAACACCTTGATCTCATTGCGAGAATGTCGTAAAAACGTCTGAGAAATCGACAACTAAAATCTCTCCTAGAAAAAGAGAATGTCTCTTAGAAAAAAAAAACAAGAAAAGTATTAGATTCTACAACAGTTATAATTTGCCAAAACTTTCCAATTTTATACGCGTTCAATTATACAACTTGATTATCTTTGTAAACAAACACCACATTTTTGCAAAATGTGGTGTTTGTTTTCACTAGTTTTTACATCAATCGTTATCATTATTAAGCCTGTGTCGTAAAGATACAACTTAAAATGTTATTATGTCTGTTAAAAGGTACAATAAACATTATTTTTAAAATTTTATAAATAGTTTAGGACTACGATTTTAATAAATTCCTAAACATTTGTAAAAAACTGTCATAACCATGGCAAAGAAATGAGCGTACATACTCTACAAAAAACATTACGTTTTCCGATGCTTTAAAATACGTGGTGTATTTATAATGATAAAATAACTACCATAAATATTCACTATTTAGTTGAAAGAGTATATTAAAGAGAAAACTCATACAATATAATCTCTTTTAATCCAGGCATAATATGAGGGTAGACGAGGACGTGAAAGTAAACGCTTGTCCAAATTTAATTCAGTATTTTGTGTGAAAAATCGTTATCATATTAAGCCTACTGCAGCCTCGTCACAACAAGCGGATTTGGGAGCTTTTATGTTTATTATACGCTTACGTAGTGTTTTATTTATATGTGAATATAACGATATATAATTATCATTATACGACCATAAGCTTGTTTTTACTTTTTAATTTTAAATCGAGTTCAAAAAGAGGAGGTGGTTATCAATTCGGGTTCGTTTTTAATGTTTGTTATCTCAGAACTCAATCACGCTTTGACCAATTTCTATGAGAATAGTTTTAATTTTTATCAATCTAAATATCATGTAAACGAAATGCGCAAATATTACAAGTATCTCGTTGCAACCAGTATAAACAGTATCTTATCATTGAAATAAGGAATGCAAAAACTGATATCTAAACGGCTATAGGTTATCATACTACGTTTATTTTATTTATTTAATCACTTTATTGTACACCAAAATAAAAATCAAAACAGCAGGTAAGTACATAAATTATCTTAAAAACTAGGTGACACAAATGGCGGTCTTATCACTCGAAGTGATTTCTTCCAGACAACCTTTGGATGGAAAATGTGTAATATAATTTTTATGTTGTGTGGTGTACTGAATAGTGTAATAATGTAATTATATATTCTTATAATATGTAGTAGGAACGGAAAAGAAAATTATAAAGAAAAGGTAATAAAAATAGTAACATTAATACTTACTTATACTGAAAAGGAAATAAAATAATAATATACAGAAAGATAGAATAAGATACGGTATAGTGACGCATTTAACAAATACATAATGATACATAAACATGAAGCAAAGCAGATACTATAAAATGAAAATGAATGAAAAATAAGCTATTAATTTTGGACAGAATTAGATATAAGAGTGAGAAAATGCTCCTTTACACGGTTTTTGAAGGTATGCTGAGTTTGAGATCGTCTTATCGATTCAGGCAAATTGTTCCAAAGGCGTACAGCTTGCACCGAAAAGGATTTGTCGAAAAATCGTGTGGTGTGTGAAGGCATTTTTAGTTTTAGATTCTCTGATGACCGCAGGGCCCTCGAATGTGTATTGTGAAGAAATTCAAAACGATTTTTAAGGTAAGGAGGAGTATGAGGATTAAAAAGAATATTATAGAGTAGAGATAGAATATGAGTATCCCGGCGAAGACGAATGGGAAGCCACTTGAGTTTTTGACGAAATTCTGAGATATGGTCATATTTGCGAAGTCCAAATATGAACCTGATGCAAATATTTTGGAGTCTCTCAAGTTTGTTAAGTAGGTCTTCAGTAAGATCGAGGTAGCTGGCATCAGCGTAGTCGAGGATGGGAAGTAGAAGGGACTGAGCTAGTGCAATTTTCGTAGCAGTTGGCAAAAAGTTCCGCAGCCTTCTTAACGTACCTAAAGAAGCAAACATTTTGCGGCTGACCTCCTGCAATTGAGGAACCCAAGACAATGTTTGATCCATATAAATGCCCAAGTTTTTAACCTTTTCAGAGAATGGAACTATTTCTCCATCACAATGTATACTTGGAAGTTGGTCCCATTTAATTCTCGATATCATTTTTGAGCTGCCTATCAGAATTAGTTGAGTTTTGGAAGGGTTAACTCTTAGTCCAAATGATTTACTCCAGTCACAAATATTTATAAAATCTTGATTTATCCTGTTTATGGCATCAGATAGGTTTAATGCAGGAGCTTGCGTATAGATTTGTAAATCATCTGCGTAAAGATGGTAGGAAGAGAGTAATTTATTTGTGATAGAGTTAATAAAAACTGTGAAGAGTAATGGAGACAAAACGCCGCCCTGTGGGACGCCAGCAGTTGTGTTACACCAAGAGGAACGTAGCTGATCTACGCAGATTTGCTGCTGCCGACCAAACAGGTAACTACGAAACCAGTCAATCGCGCTTGGAGATATGTTAAGAGAGTGTAATAGACCAAGCAAGACTTCAAAATCAACAGTGTTGAATGCATTGCTGAAGTCCAAAAGAGCCATAACTGTAACGTTACCCTCTTCCATGCCTAATCTAATATCATCAGTGATATGCACTAACGCTGTAGTAGTACTATGACCAGGGCGGAAGCCTGATTGTAAAGGGTTAAGGATGTTAGCATTAGAAAGGAAAGTTTTAAGTTGGTAGTACACTAAACGTTCGAGGACTTTAGAAAGAAAAGGGAGAATAGAAATAGGACGAAAGTCAGAAAAAGATGAGGGTTTACTTATTTTGGGTAAAGGAATTATTTGGGCTGCTTTCCAAGAAGTTGGGAAAACGCCACTGGCTATTGAGAAATTTAAGATATGGCAAATTATCGGTGCAATCTCATCAATAATTGGTACGATCATTTTGCGACTTATACCATCACTACCAACTGCATTGGAACTTATGGTCAATACACTCTTCTTAACATCACAAGCAGAAAATTGACAAAAGACAAGGGGAGAATAGTCAGGCAATGGTAAAGATGAAAGAGAATGTAAAGTAATAGATTTTTTTGTCCTATCAAAATTGGACGACGATGTTGAGAAGTGATTATTTAAGGAGTTAATGTTAATATCGTTAGGGAGACAATTTTGTTGAGTTTTACCAATTCCTAGTGACTTTAAGAATTTCCAGACTTTAGCTGGATCTTCGTTTTGAACATAATTATGAATATGTCGGCGTTGCGCGTTCCTACACATCTTGTTGCAGTGATTTCTTATTTTGACGAATTTATCCCAATTAACAATGTTCGGTCGATGTTTGTATCTAGATTGAGCCGCAGCTTTCTTCGCCATTATTCCCCTGATTTCGTCAGTAAGCCATGGCGAGGGGAGGTGTCTTATTTTTATTGGTTTCATAGGAGCATGTACGTCATAAAGGAGCTTTAACTTGTCCGTGAACAATTCTACTTTATCATTAATGCATGTGGCATCAACGACAGTACTCCAATCAATGTTAAGCGCATCTACTCGAAGGCTCTCAAGGTTAATACTACGAAAATTGCGCTGAAGTATGATCTTAGGTTTAGGTTTAGGACAGCGAATTTTATAAGATAAGAAAAGAAGATCATGATAGGAAAAAGAATCAGCGGAGCATTGTCCATGCTTGGTGACATGTTGAGACGAGGAAACTAAAATTAGATCAAGTAAGGAAGGCATACAGTTAGGAAGGTTGTGGGTGGCGTTAAGAGGAAGTATTGACAGGTTATTGGAAGCTAGGACAGTTCGGAGGGAAGAGGAACGTGAATTATTTTTAAGTAAGCAAGTGTTGAAATCACCCATGACTATGCTATGACTGTACAAGGGAAGTAAGTTTTCTAAGGCAACTTCGAAAGAAGAGAAGAAATCAATTTTTAATGAAGGACAATAGTAAACTCCTAATAAAACTTTGGAATGCTGCAGAGTTATTTCTATAAATAGGTGTTCACCTGCATTTTGTGGAGGGGGTTGCGGTGAGGAACTAACGATAGTAAAAGGTATATGAGAACGGAGATAGATGGCGACTACTCCTCCCCTACCAACAGTACGATCATTTCTAATGAGTTGGAAGCCAGGCAAGAGATAAGAGTTAGAGGAAAGACATGGTTTTAACCAGGACTCAGAGACAAGACTAGCGTGAAGATTTGTACAGTCAAAAGATGCCAGCAAGTCAGGAAAATGAGCCGGGATACTTTGAGCGTTAATATGAACCACGTTGAGGTTCCTTGGGACATCAGAGAAATGAGAGACAAGAAATTCAGAGAGTGACGGAATGCTAACAAAACTGGTGTCGTCACTGCAGGTAGAAAAATGGTCATCTGAAGAGTCAGAAGAATTCATGATGTGAAGTAAGTATATATAAAATATTTACTGGATTAAATAAATAAGCACAAATGTTAATTAAATTGTAAATTTAAATTTATAAATTAACTAGTCTACTCCATCTGCCGGTTGTGATGTAGTGGTAGAGAAAAAAAAAATAACTAAAATCAAAACAAACAAAACGTTATAAATAATATGCACTAGATTACTATATAAATAATTAAACAGACATCTTCTCTTAATTTTAGATATTACTTGCTATGGGAATACATTTAAAAATATATATATAATTATATATATTATATAATAAGTTAAAATTTACCTAAGATGTAAACACCTTTACCCGAACTAAAAAAAGAATTGACGTCTGACAGTAGGCAAAACGTCACACGTCAACTCCTCCCAGACTGACAGTTCCATGTAAATGCGAGCGTTGTTTTATCTTTCTTAAATAAATAAAATTATTTCATTTGTAAGGTGGGAAAGAAAAAGTTAAAAAAAAAAAAAAAAAAAACATAAGTGCTATCGCAGGGAGGGTACAAGATATAAAGTTAATCTTAACTAAGAAAAGATTGTCCGATACAAAGCAAAGAGATGCGTGAAATCGAGTTACTTCTTGTTGGCTGCAGCTCGCCTTTGCCTGGTCGAAGTAGCCGTAACCGCAGCAACTGCACCGCTATTATTGGCCTCCAACAGCATAGCCTCGAATTTGGAAAGATCAGCCAGAGTAGATAGTCGATGACGCGATCCGTCCGGCCCCAAGCCATAAACACAACCTTCATGAGTCCAACATGTGCTGACACCAAACTTTTCGCGTGCGCTCATGAAGATATCGTGTCTGCTTTTAATCAGGAACTCATGCCCGATTTACACATCGACAAGTAGAGTAGCGAGTTAAGTAGTAAGTTGCTGATTAAGTTGATTTAAATAGATCTCCATCCTATTTTTTGGCAAGTTAAGTTGGCGAGACGCGAGAGAGGGGGCTAATTCGTACTTAACTTGCCAAAATATAGGATGGAGATCTATTTAAACCAACTTAATTTTAAAATACTACTTAACTCGCCACTGTACTTGTCGATGTGTAAATCGGGCATCAGACACAGTAATCCCAGAGCCCTTCAGTTGAGACTTCTTGAACCAAATTTGATCCCGAACTGTGGTATCATGGAATTTCACCAAAATAGGCCTGGGTTTCTGTAATGCGTGTCTACCTAGCCGTTGGCAGCGTCTTATGTCATTTGATGAGAAGGAACTCACCTTGACTCGCTCCTTAATGACTCCTGCCACCACCTTACGCACATCCTCAGTACTAGTTTCAGTAACACCGTGTAACAGTAGAATTTTTCTTCTGCTTTTAACTTCGATGGTGTCCACGGTGTGTGTAAGCATCTCCAGTTGCCGCTGCAGGTTGCTGAGCATAGTCATGACAAACTTTTTGAACATTTCAAAGTCAGCAGCCAGACCGGTTGATGAAGTAGCAGCACTGGAATCCTTCTTGAGTTGAGATTCAAACTCAGCCATCCTACTGCAGAACATGTCATTCATTTCAGCAATTGACTTCTTGACTGATTCCATTGTGTGTGAAAAATGTTTATAGTGCAATTTAGTTGTGTTATTAAATGATGGAATTTATGGATGAAAACACTTTACCCGGCAGAATGATAAGTTAGTTACTTATTTCTATCATTTACCTTGTAAAATTCAATGTTAAATTAAATTAAATTGTTAAATATACAAGGAGCAAAATTTTTTGAACTGTTCTACTCAACTACCCCACAATTTTTTTCTCAACAAAAAAGAATAAAGTATTTTAACAACACCAAGATATCGCAATATATTAAAATGATATATTCCTACCACTAGCTTAAACTGTGAACACCTTTGTCTCGTGTAAAATCTAATATACAAGACCAAAAATGGTTTAATGTTTTCTGCATGCACTAGGGGCTATTTACTCTTAACCGATTTTAACTTTGTATATGTTTTAGTTACAATTAAGCATCGTACAAACAGGTCCGTTGTTTCGTTCAAATAACATAAAATGTTCTGTAATATATTCATGCATTAGTTTGCACCTAATTTCAAATGTTCGTATAAAATAAATATCAAACCTATTTGAAAGTTATTTCAGATTGCAGAGAGCAACGCTCCGTGAAGCCCTTCCTTTTTGCTAATAATTTTGTTTGTCTGATGTCACCAAGAGATTTCATCCTTACTTTTGCGAAACAAAATACTAAAAAAAAAACTAAATGTCCAAACTCAGTCAGTTTATCGATAAGTTCTCTAAGGACTCAAAGACAGAGTTAGTAGAGATAGCACCTCAATGCAGGTGCTATCTCTACTAACTCTGTCTTTGAGTGCACCAACTGTGGGAAAGAGAACAAAATGTTATATAGTTCCCTATTTATGGACAGTTGACAATTGTCATACTACATGTTAAACACAAAGTAAATAATATGAGTGTGGATAGCATATTTTTTCAACCGAAAAATAGATAAGCACAGAGGCGGGATCTTTGTGAGTGTGCATCGTTACATTCATTGCATATTCATGCGGCTGTTTTGTGCAACAAAATGGCCTCGCCGTGTTATTGTATGCGATTTGTGATTCGTTAGTGATAGCACGCTTTTGTCGCTTTAGGGCACGATCAAATAGTAGTGTAGTTAATGTTTATCATGGTGCGAAGTGTGAGTTTTATTATTACTGTTTATTTTATACATTTTACTTAAGAATATCGGTTTTAATATCAAATTAATGGAGACAAAGAGAAATTTGTGACAGAATCCTGATTCCTGAGCTATAAAGAAATTTACAAGCACCACGTCTTGTATTACGTCGTAATTACCTCAGGTGACTTCATAAAAAAGGATGTCGATGATATTCATATAATAAGCGATAGTTGCATGATAAAAGTATATTCGCAAAACATACTAACAATTGAAAACTCGAAACAAAGACACAAATAATCATAAGAAAGCGAAACTATTAAAAACTTATCATCAAACATTAATAGAACAAACTAAATATAATCCGCAGGCGTTAAGAAAACTGGAGCTTTGTTTAGTTTTAATTAAAGTTCGACCCGTCGCCATCTTGCTCTCATATCGGCACGTACCTGAAACAATAGAGAGTTCATAAGTACTATTTACTATGGGATAGAAAACTTTTTAAATTTAAAACAAATCGCTTAAGTTTTTAAATTATTTAAGATTGAGAGAGAAAACAATTCTTAGTCTCTTAATAAAATAAAGTATTATTATTCGAGGACAAAGGAGGGTAATAAAATAATTAGTAATCTCACATCGTCGGGGATTCGAAATGGCGTCTTTACCTTTATTACCTAATCTATATTTACCAATCTGTTAAATTCTTATAATATAAAAGTATCTGCAACAAAGGCCATGGTTACATGTGTGCAGATCCACTAAAAAAAAAACATAACAACATTGGTACCTTTACTCTGTCTTCATAGCATAACTACTAGACATTCGGAATAATCATGTTGAGATACTCCGTTTTATCTCTACATACCTGCATGTTATTTTATTTTATAATTTTTGGAAAACTTACAGCTAATTACAAAGTAAACATGAAGATAGTAGAAATAAGGCCAATTACAAGTTTTCACATATAGCAACTATTACATTCTTATACAACTTATATTTCACATAACAACATTAGTTTAGTACATCGTTTGCCTGCAGATAGGCAGAAATACAAAATGACATCACAGGAAGAAGTTATTACTTAAGGCTTTTTTTTATATATAAGCATGTTCCCATGGGCAAAGGTAGCGACAACAGAACGTCGTGTACTACAAACGTTACAAACCTAGTATACCTACTTGATCTACACTCAGAAATTCGTCGTTCTCGACATACGAATAAACACCATAAATAAACATTTTACAAGAAGCTTTTAATTCAAAATGCCATTAGCATTAGGCAACACAGTTTCGAAAACAGACTTAAGACTAAACTAAGTAGTATTATGAGAATGCAGTACATATTAATGAAGAGTCACAGTATAGTATGCTATGTGAGAGTATGTAGTGTGAGTCGTATTTGCGAATTCATTTGCAGTCAACAAGACTTTGTAAATCTTCTTGGACGGGAAACTGCTGTCGTCGTCACTAAACCTACAGTAAGTTAGGCCATGAAAATTGCTGATTTTAATTGCTTGTAACGAATTATTAACACAACCCTCTTAAACTTTTTTCATCGATGGTGGATTCTTGACGTTCTACATCGCTGGCCATATTCTATGGCACATTTTGCTTTTTTATTTCACAACAATATTATGTATTATTTGAACAGAAAACACTTTGGGATATCCAAGATGGTGTAGCGAATTTTGTATACTAATCGACTTAACCACCACAAAGAAATCATTGAGTACCTAATAGTTTGTCATATTATTATGCATACATCTCGATTTATAAAACCCGCTAACTTCAAAGCCCATGCAAATTGTTTATATCGTAGACGTTTCGCGTCCTTGCTATCCAAAATTTATACACAAGACAGTTCTTATTTCAATTCCCTTAGAGTCGAAAATCGTAAATCATTTGGCACAGCAGCCTTGTTTACTAATGTCAGCACTAAATTAGCGGGTGTTCAGTTGGTGAATTCTGAGTGGTTATTCACGAATGTTGCCAACGCAAAACCGGGGTAAATCGCAAAGAACGCACCATATAATGAGGAAACTTTTGGCTATTGTTGAAGCTTATAAGTGCTCGAAACGTGCAACATTCGGACCTGTGATTAACGAAATTTTGAGTGGAGCAAGTGTTTCATGAATGGGTGAAGCTTGGTATAGGCGTCGCTTAAGAAATAATTAATTAATACGTATATGTATGTTAAATTATGGTTATATTTCAATATTTGTGAATAGAACAAAAGTTAAAAATGTGCGCATTACTTCAAGTGCTAGTACCACGCAAGCGATAACCGCCACTAATTTGTACAAAAAGGGTTTACTTTTAAATAAATAATGTGTGAAACAAAAGGATTGGTACAGGGTATTAAGTCACGTTTACCTTTTAACTTTCATTTACCCTCGTTGGCATTTACAATACTTCTAAGACGAGATGGTTTAGTGACGCTATGTATTCGAACTGTAAAGTTGTTCATCTTGTAATATCACAAGAGAGTGGTGTGAGTGGCCAACGTAACCTAAACCCGAGAGATTCGTATTATCGATAACATACGGATCCATCTAAACACCGAGGTATTATGTTAGTCCATTAACGTCCTACAGCAGGAACATAGCTCCTTCATTAATTGGTGTGAAACTTAACAATATTGTCATTCTCACCAACCCGGTGAGAATGACAATATTGTGCTGAACTACTTAAAATTAAATACAATCTTAATTTAATGTTTTGTATATTTTAAACTTGTCTATTGTAAAAGCAACTTGTTTAGACGGATTTAACAACGAAATTTGTGCATATGCTAAATTAAAATTTTAAGTCAATGTCTTAAAATTTCACATGAACAACCAAACTCTACCTCATATTACGTATTCTCTATGTTGGTATACAAAATGAGAGTCTAAACAGGATAACTGAACGCGATCATTGAATTACAATGAAAATTTCATTATCGCGATGTACGATTTCATAATGTTTGATTCCTCTTACATTCATATACAGGGTGTATGGGAATATGGTGCATAAATTTTACCGCAAGGTTGGGAATAATTTTACAATAAAATTAAAATAAATTAAATAGCAATAAAATCATGTAAAAATACCCATCTGATTAGGAGATAAATATGACCATGTCAATTTTCGATAACTCTACTCACTCAAATAGGTTTTATAACGAAAAGTTGTTCAAAAATTTAATAGGCATAATCTCTTAAACGTACCTATAGGTATTTTTTGATGTTGATTTTTTGTCTCTGTCTAGTAAAATTATCCTCAACTTAAAATTTATGCCCTATATTCATATACACTCTGTATATAGGTATTCCATACGTGACGATGGTAAATCATTTACGTACAACGTCATGTCAATTATCGTGTTACGTATAACGTCAAGCGGTGTTTCATTTATCGCTCGAATTAGCGTTTGTTAGTTTCAACGCGTTTTGAAACTAGCAACATTGGGTTTAATAGAAACAGTAGGTACTGTAGTATTGTTAGTAATATGAGATTATCATTATCATCATTCATCATCATCATAAGAGCCCGTTAATGTCCCACTGCAGGGACGGGCCTCCTCCCGTAACAGAGGGATATTTGGCCTACTAATACCACGCTGGCCAGACGGATTGGTATAGGGTTTAATTTCATTTCATTCATTTCATTAAAGGTAATTCAAAGATAGTCCCTTAGTCGGTTTCTACGACACCCATGGGATGAGATGGGGTGGTGACATATTGTATTCTTACTCCGTCACCACACGGACATTATCATCATTACAGCCTATTATTGAACTACTTTAAAGACAGACCAGGTCTAGTGATAAAAAATAGGGTTATTTTTGTCTTCTCGTTATTTGTACAGGTCCAAAGAAGTAGCCCTTTTTTTTGCTTACGGTACCGGTGATAAAAAACCCCTTTATTGCTATATATGTATATTATTTAACAGCGCAAAAAACGTAAATTAGTCGACGTAAATTTGACACCTGTCACTTTGAGTGTCATTTGGGAAATAAGAATGAGTAAAGAGGGGGCAATGTCAGTTATACTCTTTATGCGTTTTGTTATTATATTTTTGGTCCGGCAGGTTGTGGTAAGACAACAGGATAGCATTGTTTTCTTGCTTAACTTGCAATTCAAACGTTTAATCAAGAGATAAGAATAGTAGAGAAAACTGATTGCATTTATAACACAAGAAAATTCCAAAGCTGTCTGATAGAAGTTTATTGTTTTTAAATCGTTGCCTTGATAAGCAGCTGCCGTGCTTCAAAATTCGACCCCATCGTAAATCATTTTTTGTGCAATACACAAAAGAATTTCCTAAGCGGATAAATGTAACAATTTTTATCAATTAAATTAATGTTTGTTAAACTACCTACACAGAGTAGAATCCCTACTGCGGAAGACGTCTTTATAAGTGAACAAAAAGCGGGAAATTATGTTGATAATTTGACAAAGCAGATAATTAAATAAGTAACTTTATATACTTGAATCTCGTTCAAAGAAGACACTGTTATATTTATTCAGAGTAAAACAAATTAACGAGAAACCGTCATTCAGTTTGCCTTGGAAGGGACATGTCTTAATTATAACAAACTAGTTAATTACTTCGCTGTTCTGTTTGTTTTATCTTACGGTATCTCCATTTAAATAGCTAAATATATTTGTTAAAGTATTACAAATAACTAGGTATTGACCAACCCTTCTTGAGGAAAATTCTTTAACTCCGTTAGGTTGATGGTGTCTATGTTTTCCTGGTAAGAGCATTTAGCAGGAAAACTTGTATCCTTTGGATCATGGATATTACTTTGTTTTTTTTTATTTATTTATTTAGAAGTTAACTTGCTCTACTCTAATCACGGTAATCGTATCACTTTATTGTTAAATTTTCATTTTTTGACTTTATGAACGAAAAAAGGTGACAGCGCTAGGTGTAATAGAATACTAGACATAAGCTCTAAACTGGTTTCTATACTAACCACAGAAATATAACTTATTTTTTATACTACCATATTTCTGATTCCCCCCAAAAGCTACCATGTAAAATGAAATTAGCCCTATTACAAGTAAGTTTGCGCTATGAATAGCTCGTCATTGCACTAGCAACTAAAGTTGCGTTCTAAAAGTCGTTCCACACTAAGTTACCAACCAACAATGCAATGGCTAAGTGCACCAACGTACTAGTAATAACTTGTAAAATCCAGTTCAGTCTGGCGGACCCCTAGCGGTAATGCTACGTACTAAGTTGACAATAGACCGCTTAGATGCTTTCTGACTTGTGAATATTGGACGTGCTTTAGATAGAAGCCACTTAGTGCTTCTTGATATTTATTTTGAAGTTGGAATTTTATTTCGTTTTCGAATAAAGTACTGTTCAGTAATTCAATTGATTCCTAAAATTATTGAGTCATTTTCTTATGCTTCTTTATTTGCTTTTAGGGTGTTAGTTGAGAATTAATTAAAAATTGGGAAGTATGTCTATAGTGTTGTTAATTTTTTAAATTTAATATAAGGTCTGAGAACACTTGAAGAAACCATTAAAACTTTAATACTTCCCTAAAGTTGTTTATTTATTTTCTTCCTATATTATAATTGACAACCTCCTTGTTTTAAAAGTCCTTTACATATTTGGTACTTAATTAAAATTAAAATCTAGAGACTTCTATAACACCAAATCCTTCTTTATTTTTACTTTACCAAGACAATATCAACGTAGCTCTATATTCCAAAAGTTTGTCCACTTCAAAATGCATCAAACGTGCAAGCACGAAGAAAATATACAAGTAAGTATATAACATACTTTATGTTTCAAACTGGTACAGACAATGAGCATCAAGCTCAAACAGTTGTAAAAGGATTTCTTTCCACAAATTTAAAAGCTCTGGACACTGCATTATAAAACTCTAGAGACACTGCACTGGACACAAAGCACAACATTTTTCCTTAGAAAACACACTCTAAATAAAAACATAACTTTGATGTAACTTTTTAGAAAATGTTTTTATTTGTGTAATCTCGGAGGCGGCAAAAGTTCCTAAAGCCGGGGTATGCAGTACCGGTTTGTAAAGATCATGGTACTTGGTGATCAGTAGTCTCTGCCTACCCCTCATAAAAAAGAGGCTTCATTATATTTATGTAAACTGTTTCGTTTTTATTTGAACTAAGACGAGTAAACACACCGCCGAACTTATTCATATTTCCACGTCTCGGGCGGTTGATATTAATTTTTAATTTATCACAAAGTGGTTTCTCTAACCAATTAGTGTTGTGTCGCTGTTAGTTGAAGGTCCAAGTTTTAATGGGCTTCGAGCCAGTACCGAGATAAGAGCCTCTAGGAAACTCAAGGAGCACTGTTTAATTTAATAAGTTCTGTTTTAAGGGGACACACAGTTATCGTAACTTTCATTATAAGTACTATATGTTTGGTTATAGTATCATAACGGTGTTTGCATCCAAAATTTAATAAGACAATTACAAATTCTTTGCTATGTAGGACAAATAAACAAAATTTGTAGTCCACACCTACATCTTTTAAACCACGTTCGACCAATTTGTCTTTTTTATACGACATGACGAGCAAGTCACTCGCCTAGTTATTAGTTCCACCTTTGTCCATTCCACGCGCAGAAGAAATGCATGCTTTACAAATATAATGCACAGTCCATGCACGGCATTTAGAACCAAGAAACACAATGTGTCATTGCATCATGTGACAAAAATTACACAAGACCTTAGTCTTTTTAGTGTCACTTCTCACTTTAAAAGGACACGACACTATTGCTCATATAAATAAAGGATAAGAATGCTTAAACAAAATCGGTAATGCTGACCAATCCAAATACGAGATTGTATAAACAAGCTTTTCCTAGTGGTTAGTTATTATATTATTATTAAAAACCAAAGCGCGGTACAGCAATCATAATATTAGCTAGCAAAGTCGTTATCAGAATGAAGTGCTTTGCAAAAGTGCTTTAATTTTTATATGAAACGAAACTACAAACTTTTAGCAGTTAGAACTTTTTAGTAAAGTTATTTTTAATTTTTGCAAACTTTAATATTGCAGTCTGCGACATTTCTTTCTTGTGCATTGTCCGGTATATGACTGTGGTCTAGAGTATTGTTTATTTAAAAAGATTTATTTGTTTTACAGAAAAAGAAACATTTTCTTAATTGCAGAAAAAACAGACAATACAGTGAACATGGGGATTAAGTTTTGGTTACAATACTTAACCTTTAATTAGGCGCGCCAAAATACTTACGTCGTTAGTCGCGCGGGGTCTGCAGTTACCCCAAAGTGAATGACATTAAATAAAAAGTATTTATGTATAATCATCAACTTTTATTATTCTTTATTTACTTATAAACTATAACAAAATTAGAAAACTCAAGAAAAACGTAACTGTAATACTGAAAACAATAAATTTTTGTTTTTTTTAGGAACATAAATTTTATCAACAAAAAAAGGAAGATGCTACATCTGTCCTTGAAATAGTGACAGAAAAACAACCTTTGCTGTTTTTCTGTCACTATTTTGTGGACAGATGTAGAATCTTCCTAGTTTTCTTGTTGTTACATCATTGCTAGATGATGAAGGGCCTGGAACCTCTTGTTCAGATAAGATTCTTCTTGCAGTATTTCTAGCCATGTTGAACGGTTTCTACGAAAAATAATACCAGATTAGACACATGTCATCGTACAACACAATTAAAATAAAAAAACATTATAACTACCTTACAGTAACCGTGAAACAACAATGTATATAACTTCCGCACATCAAGTGAAAAAAAAACATGAACTTATAACAGTGAGTACATTTACATAAGTACAACTGTGTATCTTTGTCAATTAACTAGTATTAGAACCATATCATAACACTAAAGTGTCTAAAACTTCAAAATGAATTAAATAAGTGTAAAAACTAGTAATTTAAAAATATATACTTACGTAAAATTGAACTACACTATTAGTCGCGCGGGGTCGCAGTGACCCCAGGCACCTCCGTACGGCGCGACTAACCATTTCTGCAGCGCAAGCGCTGCTGAGGAAGGAGGGGTGAATGAGTTATGAAGCTAGCAGAAAATTTGGCTCGCTAGCGTAAATAGCTAAAAGAATAATTCCAAATGAAGATCACTTGGGGTCGCCAAGACCCCGCGCGCCTAATTAGAGGTTAAGAAATTATAAATAATTAATAGATAACTTTGTATAGAAAAGGATTTTTTTTGGGCAGACAGGTAGGTGATGGCGAGATAGAGTATACATTATTCTCTGGACTTCATTTACGTTTTCCATCAGGTTAGATATGGTCATATTACCATGCTTTTAAAAAAAATACTAACCAAACCCTCAACAACAAATATTTTTTCTCAGTGTAGTCTTGTCCTTATTCCAATACTAGCTGCTGTGCCCGCGACTTCGTTCGCGTGGCGGATGTTACTTACTTCGCAATTCGATTTAATACTGAAAAATCGTTTTTAAACCTTATAACAAACAGATATACCTACACACGAATTGTAAAATTAACCAAACGAACGAACCAAAACCTTTTCAAAAACAGATCTTTACAAAGGCAGATCTATGAAGACTGTGTCTAAACTTATACTGAAAGACATGAGCGAACGTCATTCTTTCAAGTAAAATCTTAATACCGCGATACTGAAAATGACGTCACAGGCACAATGCCATCTGTTGTCAAATTTGTAAGTTAAAATAAATGACATCGCTTTTTTCATCATAACAGCCCATTAATGTCTCACTGCAAGGACGCGCCTCCTCCCGTGACGGAGGGATACTTGGCCTACTAATACCACGTTGGCCAGTCGGATTGGTATAGGGTTTAATTTCAAGTTTTCCTTCATTTTTATTTCGTAAAGATAATATTCACCGATAGTCCCTTAGTCGGTTTTACGCCACCCATGGGATGAGATGGGGAGGTGACATATTGTATTCTTGCTCCGTCACCACACGGATAATCGCTAATTAATTATGAATGAATACATTTGCACGCCACGTTATGGTGCGGCAGAATTACCTGCCTCGGTGGCGCGGCGGTCGCATTACATGGCTGGCGTGCATGAGGTCGCGGGTTCGATTCCCATGGAGGACAATTGTGATACACAAACTATTGTCCTTAGTCTGGATGTTCTTTGTGTCCGTTAAATTGATATTTTTAAAGGCTAGTGTGAAGACTTATAATAATTGATATTACACATACGATTCATGGTTAATTTTATTAACATTTAAAAGGAATAACTTATTAATAGCACTTAATAATAAAATAGTTATATATTATTTAAAAACTCATTTATTTTATGATTACTACTGGTAACGCCATCTCGTGAACAAAAGAAACGAAATTTAAATTCATTCAACATTGAACCAAATCCATTTTTCATGACCCCTGATTTGTATTGGACTGTTCTAATAAAGAGATCTAGCGATATCTCGAGTATTACTTATCCGATTCCGATTGTTTTATTATAGTATAGATAGATACCTACTTTAAACTTAATACCTAAAAACTTCGTATCTATGTATTTTAATATCTAAAGCTCGCTTATTCCGAGAAGAGTCAATAAGAACCACGTCCGTTCGCATTAAGAGTCAATGTGAATGAAATTATATAGATGCACCGGTTGGCCGTTTCGGACGTTAACCCTCTACTTCATATGGGCCCATATATGGTATGCCGATTTTATTGTTGTTTTATTTCCAAACAAATAATAATTAAGTCATTCCACATTGTTAAATCCATGTAATGGTTAAGTAACTTAAAGAAAACACACTCAGTTTGTCTATATTTTGATGACATTTAGGAAAAAAATTACTTTTGCGCGGGTAGTCAGCGAAACAAAATACGACTGCCTGACATACATTTTTGAGTATCAAAATCAAAAACGAAACGTAAGTATTCAGGAAAGGTAAAATTATATTCCTAAAGTCAATACTTCCTTCTTTACCTATAAACAATGATTTTCTTACTTTTTACGTATTTACTATGCTTTTCATCCACTTTTATGTCAATACCATATATGGGCTCATATGCAGCACGACGTAAATACGTTTGAACATATATGGTATCGTATGCATTCTGACTTATATTCATAAGGAATTAACAATTCAAGTGCTAATATTTTTTTAGCTTTTTTTCTATTGCCTCGTCATCACTCCTGTTTTTTTTTGCTTTTGTTTGGTAGAATAGGTCCTGCTTATTTTTATGGAAATTGGTAAAGGTTAATCTTAGTGACGACCGTGAGTTGGATTCCGATAGCAAAGTATCTACAATACCTGTTTCATTCAGAAAATCCATTATTATACCTACCTGAAATTGATGATAAAAGTTTGGATGAAGAAAATATTCCTCTAGCAAAAAAGTGACTAAGATGCCTCGCTAAACGTCAGCTTGTGACGGAATTGGACTCCAAACATCTGGATCCATACAATCCTGGCAACTTCACCGATATTGAGCTGCCTTCATGCATTACAGAGGTGAATACACCAGCTTAACTTTTAGTTTCACTTTTAGTGGTGGTTCGCTGTCCAAACCTGGTATACCCGTATCTTCTAAAAGGATGACAAAAAATGCCAGAGCGATTCTAAGACATCCCTTTGCGTTGTGTCAGAACAGATAACATTGGACATTGGCCTATGTGGCAGAAAAAACGTCAACATTGCATAGTATGTTCTATGAAGACATACACTAAATGTACAAAATGCAAGTTTTTCTATGCTACAATGATAAAAGAAACTGTCTCGTTACATTCCACGACTAACAATAAAATATATTATAACCTCCTTAGATATTATGTAGGTAATGTTCCTTTTCTACTTAGTTATTGACTGCATACGATACCATATATGTCCGATCGAGATTTTGTCTAAGTGCATACGAGCCCATATATGGAATCTTAGTTTTTTTTCTACATGAAACTACTTATTTATTATTTTTCGATTTTTTTGTCTTAATATTATTTAAATAAAGCAATATCCACAAAGAAAGAATGTTTTTTTCATCTACTTAATAATTCATGCAGTAGAGGGTTAAACAAAAATCAACCATACTGCCGTACTCATACTGGCGCGGCGTCATTTGGAAATTTTATTTCATCTAAATCTTGTGTGTTTATAAACCGATTTCTATAAATTTTTTTTTATGAATAAGGTATTAAAGTGTACTTTTGAAATATGGGAGTTTGAAAAAGATATGTCTATGCAAATTACAATATATTTATGTATTTAATACACTTTGAAGAAAACCCTAACGATTAAACAGGTTATTGTGACTAATATATAAAATATAGATATATACTATTCAGGACTTTTTTGTTCATCGTTTGAAGACCATTATTTTTGTAATACATATTTTTGGCGTATGATCAACGTATGCGATGATAAGAGCTCGAACGCGCTTTTTTTCAACCGACTTGCTTCAAATTTTTTGCCACTGCTCAGCTCCTATGTGTCTTAGCGTTATGTTATACAGCCTATAACCTGCCCGGGAGTATGGACTACAATTGTACCAAGTTTGGTTAAAATGCCTTCAGTAGTTTTTGACCCATGCGTGCACATACAGACAGACAGACAGACAGACAGACAGACAGACAGACAGACAGACAGACAGACAAAAAATTTATTGATTGCATTTTTGGCATTAGTATCGATCACCATTCATCCTCCAATATTAATTTTTAACATATATTCAATGTACAGAATTGATCTCTCTACAGTTTTATTATAAGTATAGATAATGTAACCGATACATTTGGTGTGCATCAACCTTACAAGAAAGAAGTATTCCCCAAGGAGTATCCATGTATCGCGGTTACACTATGTAAATATTCAAATGGCGTACATCGCTAGTCTTAGATCAAGCCAAAAATGGTTACAATTTTATATTCTAAAAGGAATATATGGGAAAACGTGAGTTGTTTTAGTATAATTGGCAGGGTGAAGTGCATGCTCTTGAATCTAAACTACAAAGCTCTGCTTAGGTTTTTGATGCCATATCACCCACTAGGGTCACAGTACATGCATCGTGAGAACTTTTACAGACATGGATTTATTCATTAAACTTTCAATATCCTAGATAAGATAAGATCATTTATTTACGAGAAATGCGGTACATAGAGCTGGTATAGTAATACCTAAAGTCCAACATATTCTACCATAACAATGGTGCGTAAACATAGTACAATATTTATATTCTAAATGTTAATTAAAAAAATATATTATTTAATTATTTTATTGAAATTAATAACAACTAACCTAAGCCACGATTTTTTATTAAAATTGTCTTCATACATATAGTACTTTATACATTCGCGTATAATGAATGAAAAAAATGTACCTTGTTATAAATTTTATAGTATATTTATATTATATTTATATTATGTTTAACTGTGGTCTAGGACTCGTTTAGTTTAAGATTGAAGATAGCATTGAGTTAATATGCAAGGAATATTATTATAAAAACATTATATTGTTCCACCACATTCCAAGAGGTTCATTTATCGCATACTAACATTCCAGTTAATATAGATATCAAATTGAAAAATCACATAACATTTTAGGCCTTGTTAAATTCATTGCATTCTGCGGTTTAGCCTAATTAAACGCAGTGCGTATCACGTATAACAATGCTTGTTCTATGGATACTAAACAACTAATAACAACATACTTAAATACCTTGTCAATATATATGTTACGGGTAATGCTAGAAATTAAAGTAAACCTAGGTTTACCCGGGTTAACTTAGTATTACCTAAGCTTCTTGGGTAAAGTCCGAATATTACAATACTAGCTGACCCTGCCTACTTCGTTGGGCGGCGAAAAAAACGCGTCCCTTTTTAAACATATTTAATTACTGCTACACTCCTATTAGTCATAGCGTGATACTATATAGCCTATGACACTCCCTGGTACCTGGTTAATCGAGAATCTGGTGAACTGCTCCTGAGAGGATAAATAGACTATTCAACACAGAAAGAATTTTTAAAATCCGTTCATTACAACGTCACAAACTCATAAACACACAAACTTTTCCTCTTTATATTATTAGTATAGATTTATAATAATAAACTCAATGGTATTAAAGTTAATCTGTAACTATTACTAATAAGAAATGATACCTTAGTACAGTCACGAGCAATAATATGTACACATTTTCGCATTTTGTAAACCAGTTATCTAAAGTTCTGCCAATCCAAAATTGAAAATTCGAAGATTAATTCAAAACTGTACGGAACCTCTTCTAAATTACGAATTCATTTTGATATTGTAATGTCTAGATAAACGTGCAGATAGTTTAGAAAATTTGAAAATGTGTACATATTATTGCTCGTGACTGTACCTACGTCATGTCTCTTTAGTTAAATTACCTATATTCTTGGTACAATACATTAATATTTACAAGCCGTTTTCAATCGCGCAGAGTATAAAACAAACAGATTGTTTTGACAACATGCATATTTATGTATGAAAACGTATCCAAATTCAATACATTTCTATAATAAAATTGTGAATATTTAGATTTTCAATTTACTTATACTTATTTTCTTAAGTAAGCATATCGAATGCTTGCCAAAGACGAAAATAATACAAGAAGACTATCCAATAGGTATTGTGAACCCAATTGTCCTCAAAAACTTGAGAACCGAATGCACTTACACATATTGAAGATATTTTTGTGTTCTGATTACAAAAAATCTATACTAGCGAACAGTCAATAGTGCTATTGTAATCTGAATCGCGCAATGAAAAGTTTGCAGTTAAAGCGTATAAGCCTATTCGAAATTCAAAGACGACTATATTGGTCGCCGGATGAAAGAGGCAAAGGACCAGATGATTGGACGATAGCAATGGACGAAGCTTAATGATGGCAGAGAATAGTATACCTTGTAGACACCAACATTGGGATTATATTCCATGGATTATGCGTCTGTACTCCAGCAATTTCAAAACACTTTCTTTCCGTTCGTGCTGAAAGAGGCTCTTGCGTGATTCGCTAGTGGTAAGTTCAAGCCTTCAATGGGTAACCAAGTGCAATGAAATTTGCAGCAAAAATTAAACTAAAATTCTTCAACAAGAAGTAAGTACCGAAATATTGTGTAATGTACACAAAAACATGGAATTGAGCCAATGTAAGGTCACTTCGGGTCACCGTATGCGGTCACTGGTTAATCTTGCCAACTTATGTTAAATAAGTTTTGTATTCGTTACGAATTAATGTACAAAACAGAAAATGTTATGTGGCACAATATTGGCCAGTGTTTAATAAAACATTGGTTAAAATGACTATGGAAGCCAATAGTTTAAATATACGTAAGGTCATACCAGCTGACTATAGCACGAAACGATGTTGAAATTTTCTCACCATTTTTCTTACAATCGGCTCCATCGTACCAGCCCATTAATCTTCCACTACAGGTAAAGGCCTCTTTCAGTGACGTAGTTAAAAATATTTGAAAACTTTTCGTTAGTCGTCTTTTTACAATGTATTATGTGACGACATGGTGTGGTGACAACCTGTAATTTTAGTCCTAATAAGTTCTTAAGACTTCGTTTTGATTTGTTTATGCAACTTAATCACCTTCATTCTTTCCCTATTCTTGTTTTTTTACCTTCCTTCTAATAAGTACACCACCTGTCTGTAGTCCCAGGGGAGTTGCCATGTCCCATTACCTATGTAAACACATTATTCAATATCAAATGACCTATTTATTGTGTGACCTATTATTAGCTGTCTTTTCCCATAACCACCACAGCTCAGCTTGTTAAAATTTGTGCCCATCAAATTGCTACATAAAGCGACTTTTAACGTCAGCACTGTTTCCACTTTATGACAGTTTGCTAAACAAAGCTTCTTTAATGACAGGCTTTAAAGAAAAGACAAGATGGTGGATATCTAGGAAAGCTTTGGTGAGTAAACCTCATTTAATTAAAGTTTTCCTATTTTTCTTGATAAAAATTTAGTAAAAAAGAAATAAAATTACTAAAATTTATACCTAATATTATGTCGCCCGAGCAGTATCAAATGCGCTATTACGCAAAATCTATCTATTTTGCTTCTAGATGAGTTCTACGAGTATATTTCTGTAATGTATGTAATCGAAACCTTGCTTTATTTCCGCACATACGATTTTGGCTAGCTAGAGCAATCTCCAATTAAAGGAGACGGTTTTTTTTGTTCGGCGAATAGGCCACCACCACAAATTGTGGCATTTAGCAATGAAATGCATATCGGTTTATTCCTTATAATCTCTAGATAGACAGTCTGCACATATCAAAACTTTATCTAGAGGGAATACTCTGAAATACGACAATCAAAACATGACTCTCGTGATAACGTAAAATCTCACAACAGCTATTGTCTAATGAATATACACTAATAAGGCAACCAAGACCTCTCGAAATAACGCAGTTTTTGCTGGCTATTGCTTGTAGATCTAAAATAATAAGGTAGTTAAAGAGAAACAATACACTATATATATGACACAATAAATATTTATTACTGTTCACAATTATAATTAACACAGTCATCTCTTAAAGCAGTATTTCATCTTAAATAGACGCAGGTGGCTCAAGCTCACCTAAAAGCAGAGCCCAAGATAAAGACCACACTTTACACATCACAATGCACATCAGCTAACAGTGACTGTGCCTGTGCTCAATAAGCAATAACAACAGTATCCAGCAAGAGCAGCTTTAGTGTGTATTATGCACTCTATCTAAAGATCCCATTTTTATAAAATATAAAAGTACAAATAAATCATGCATTTATCGAATAAAATCTGAAACAATAACAACGTTGTCATGACAATGTCAAACTGATTGAAACTGTACTACAGAGTATCTGCTATTGGCTATTATTTACGTTTCGTTCTACGATTATTTTTAAAGTACGTTACTTGATAATTTGTATTAACCATTAAAATAAACCTAAGAACGTTCCAAAACAAGCATTTTTAGGTGTAATCCTTTTTTATTATTATTTCATTTTTCCCTCATCGTTTAAGTATAATTTGTGTTCGGTTAACTATATTAAGATAATAACTATTTTTGTGAGTAATATGAATAATAAACATTACTGTTTAGGGTGGTGCGAAAAAAAACCGTCTCCTTTAAGTTCATTTGCAATTGAAAGATAATTTTCTGCATAAAATTTCACATTAAGTCCGTAAACTTGTCTCTTATTCAAGCAAGCAGAGAACATCCATTTGCACCATACCTTACATTATAGACACTCAGATTCTATACAAACGTAGAGCTTAGTAATGCAGGGGCTGCCCACAGCTTAACCGCGACAATGCCTAACCACGGCGAATCAATCGATCGGCTCAACCACCCAGTTCCTGTACATATCTATATCAGAAATTGTTTGGACAGACCTATTCAAATTCTGAGTATCGTCCACCAGAATCTCACAATGAATGATGCATATTTTACTTTGTTGCTTGTAGACGTTAAATTTTACCTTAAATCTTTGGTTTAGGCGTTTGAAATGAACTTTAGTGACTTGTTTACTACTAGCTGACCCGTGCCCACATTGTTGGGCGGCAAAAAAGCGTACTTACCTTTTTTAAACATATTTCATCACTGCTCCACTTCTATTAGTCATAGCGTGATACTATATAGCCTATGACACTCCCCGATAAATGGACTATTCAACACAGAAAGAACACCCCCTACAACGTCACAAACCCACAAACTTTACCTCTTTATTATATTCGTAATAGATGACGGAAATTAAAACGTGGTATTTCGGAAATTATCGCAGTTCTGAGTAATTGGTGATATGTATTATTGTAAAATTTGTTGTTCGATTTATTTCAATAAACAATTTAAAGCCTTTATAAATAATGATATTGGTAACAATACATTAATCTCCCTAGTAGTAGGGATGAGTTTCTTCTGAGAGGAAGGTAAACTTCGTCTACTAGCCAGATTCGGCTAGACGGATTAGGTTAATAATATCACAATGCCCCATATATATTATTATAATAATGATCATGTAGTTGGTTGGCAACTTGATAATGAGAGCTGTTTTAAGAAAATACTATAAACAACGAACATGTATATGTTACGGGCAACGTGATTAAGTGCGACGGCCAAAGTGATAAATTTATCACTTTGACCGGCCATTATTAATAATGGCCGACGCCCCGTGGTCCATGTAATAAGTTAGTGTTTGAGATAGCTTAAAAAAAGTCAAAAGTCAGAAACAGTTGGTTAGGTTAGGTTAGTATGGCGACCACAACGCGCACGAGCCGAGCGAGCGAAGCGAGCGGGCCGCGGCAGCGGCCGGCGAGTGCCAGAAACATTTTTTTAATAAATAATTAAAATAATAAAATGTTTAATTTTGTAATTACTATGTCTAATAGTTTATTTTTTGTTAACTTTTCATGAAAATTTTGTAAGTTTAATTTCATTTAATAAATAAAAACACTAAAGTTCACCTATTTTATTACTTTGCCCAAGTTAGGGTGGGCATTATTAATAATGGCCGGGAAAAGTGATTAATTATGCAGTTTTTATAACATTGCCCAATTGAGTCGGGCATTATGAATAAAGACCGGCCATTATTCATAGTGCCCGCATTTATCAAATTGCCCGTAACATATATACAATACCATTAAGAATCAGACAGCGCCCATAACGCTAAAGGCAAATCTTATTAATACATAATAAAAATAGCATCCTGAAGAAACAAACACAGAGCCTTCTCGTGTGTTGTAAGTAAATCTCAAAAGGCAGAGAGGATCGTGCTTTCAATTAAACGACTTTGTATCAGGGGATGTGCATGCTGACGTAATTGGATTTTAACTACGATTCTACTACTTCAGTAATTGGTATAACTATAAATGTTATTCTTATTTATATTAAATATAAGTATAATATTTACATAAACTTACGCCTTATCCCGACCGGGGTAGGCAGATATGAAAGAACGCCACTTGTCACGATCCTAGCAAACAGATTGGGCCTCGTCCACATTCATTAAGCGAGTCATACATGTCAAATATAATATTTATCTCTAAGAATTATTTTTATTAAGTACCTAAAGTTAATGTGAATTTATTTCAAGAAGATAGAGCTATATTGTAGATCTATACGAACTTAACAACTACGTAACAGAGATTTTTCTGTGTGGTCGTAAAAACCGACTGCCAGTTATGTCCATAAAACAAATGAAGGAAAACTTGATATAAAACCCTATACTAATATGTTTGACCAGCTCGTCCCTGAATTGGTTCATAGATGGGTTATCGTAATGACATTGAATAAGATAGTTTGCTGCGTTTTATTACATTTGTGATTTGTATCAAACTTCTATCTAAAATGACAGTCTTGCTTTCGAAATTTTGGCAAGGATGTCTAGACCGTACATAACCTTATACAACACATATAAAAAAGAGCTGAACATTCGAAAGGCACGTTAACAGTCGGTCTATGCTACTGTCCT
This sequence comes from Schrankia costaestrigalis, assembly GCA_905475405.1. Lineage (NCBI taxonomy): Eukaryota > Metazoa > Arthropoda > Insecta > Lepidoptera > Erebidae > Schrankia > Schrankia costaestrigalis. The sequence goes on from FR997827.1 coordinate 3,570,398, forward strand.
AGCGACAACAAAGGTTAAGCTGCGTTAGCCTGTTATTTTACTTGTCTTTCTTCATAACATTTGTATGTACGTAGTAATGTGTAATGTACGTAGTTTTGTACTAAACGCAATAGTAAACAATTCACTAAACTGACAAATAGCTAATATAGGTGGTGGCGCTAGTAGGCGAAACCAAGTTGGCTAATCGCGCCGGTATGTAACGAATAAGTAAGCAAAACACTCAAACTCCGAATGAATTACCTGTTGATAGGGAAAAGGTAACACTTGTCAGTTTGAAATTTTGTATCTCATAGAGCTAGTGATTATGTAAACGAAGATTACAGTAACATTGCTCAGAACATGCCACAACCTGGAAATTATTTTAGTTATATGTAATAAGTCTAGTAATTACGGCACATTAATCTTTTAACAAACTACCAACATAAACTTATAAATATTCGATCATTACATTTGGCCAATAGCATAATAGCTCACTGTTTATCATACCAGGAGGTTATTAAAAGCATATGGAAAGAGCTCTGTGCGTCTCGAAACCGAATAATTTTCACGTTTACCGAACTTGTAATGGGAAAACTTTGATGTCAAACGATGAGTGTTCAATACGTATTGGTAACTTTTTGTTTACAGCCAAAGTTACACGTTTTAAACGCACTGAAATCTAAGTGCTCTTTCAAAATTGTTATATTCAGGCGGCGTTTGCTTTTAATAGAGGAATTTTGTTATTAAAGGAGATTCCACGGTGCAAATGGGCATAATGAATTCCCACTCAAAATGGCTGTTCACGTTTCAAACTGTGAAACGTTCGAATAAAATAAATATTGTATTTTGTTTTACTGGCTGATATCGGACTAATTTTTTTTTTCTGTTGTTATTGGTTCGATATTCAAATTCGGCGATGCATTTTTGTGTTATTATCGGTGCGTAATTTATAGTGGCGTTATCACTGTTTTTAACTGAAGCGTTATGATTAAGTTACCTGTTATCATAATCATAATTTTAAACTTATGTAAAGTTTAAGTACGCCCCAGAGTCCATCGACCCCTAACTCTATATCTGATAAGTATCCATATTTCATGACCTTTCTGCTGAGCTTCATAGACATGAAACTTGGACTTAGTTTCAAAATACTTTTTAGTAAGAAAGAACTATGAAGTTCCTACAAAGCACTTAACACTTCAAAAACTCCCGATTTTGTGTCACAAATAAGAGTTTAAAACGTTTAATAAGTACGTTAGCAGATACTTACGCGAACATTCTTGTTCGTACTCATCGTAACTTAACCGTTAATCACCCACGAACTTTCATTGCTGAACTCGAAAAGTCCAAGTTCTTGTGCAATTCACGTCTCAGGTATGCGAAGCATCTGACGCTTATTGGATGTATTTGGAAATTCCTATTTTGAAGGAAGAACTTAAATGATTATTGTAATGATGTTTATTATTATTTAAATATGAATGAACATATTTATGAATGCTGACAAAACAGACGTTTATAGGTATCTTATTTCATGGCGATCGATAGTCTCAGCCTTCACCCAATGAATAAAGTTATAAGTTTATATATTATAATGTAAAATGCAAATTTTACTTTATCTTTACCTTAAAAAAAACGACTCGTCTAGAATAGCGTCTGAATTACTTTCGTTATTTAGCCGCGTGAACTGCTTATATCACCACGGCCAAGAACCTACTATATCTCTCGTATAAAAATATTGCAATAAATTCAGGATATAGGAAAAATGTATCGCAAAATATAACAAAATAAAGTAATATCTAGTTTGTTTTAGCATATCAAAAATATCTAATGGCAACTGACTGTAAAAGGGTTCAGACAACAATTTCCAAATCAATTTTATGCAAACAACAAATTTTTAAAAAAGCGTGGCATACAAAAACCTATAACAGTTGTAAGGCCGCATATTGCGACGGGGAATTTCGAAACTTTCGAAACGAAATTAAAAAGTTGACGCCACCAAATAAAACTAGCGTAGAGTGAAGCAGACTCAGACATACGCAGTTCAGAATTAATTTTGTTAGTTTACGATACTTTGATGCACTTCACATCTTCTATACTAATATTTAGAGGTAAAGTTTGTGTGTTTGTGACATTGTAGGGGGTAATCTCTGGATCTAATGAACCGATTTAAAAAAATATTTCCGTTTTGAATAGTCCATTTATTGTGGAGTGTCATAGGCTATATAGTATCACGCTATGACTAATAGGAGTGGAGCCGTAATGAAATATGTATAAAAAAGTGACACGTTTTTTTTCGTCACCTAACGAAGTGGCACGAAGGGCACGGGTCAGCTAGGTTCATAATAAAGGACTGTTAAAGGATTTTTCTTGGTCATTTTAGAATCAGGATTTGGAGCAATATGTACGTTTGCTGAAGTTTGGGAATATTAAAGCAACACTTTGTTGTTTTTACAGTTGCGCTGATTTATCTATAGAAAAAAAAATCGATTTCGATATATCGTTACTCAAGTAAGCAATTGTCATAAGGCTTTTTTTAAGCCTAAGGGCGCTTTTACACGCTAAGAAAATTTGCCGTGTCTACGCCAGACAAGACAAATCTTCGTGTAGACGTCAAGAATTTTGTCTTTTTCGCACACGAAAACTTTTCGTGTCTTCCGCAGACAAGACCATTCGAAACGTGTACACGATAGGATTTTTTTCGTGCAGTCGTCAGACGGGCGTAGGGTGCGCAAGTAATAACAAGTGTGATAATCAGTGTGAGTTTCCTTTAGTAAAAATGTTAACTAGAAAGCAAAAAAGTATGATACCCTACTACACCGCTCCCCGCCCCTCCGCAACAACGTTCGCCGTGTCTTGTCTTACGCAGACAAGAATATTTTCTTATTCATCGCCGACGCTGTGTACACAGGTCGTGCTTAGAAACGACACGAATTCTTGCGTAGGCCCGGCGATTTTTCTTAGCGTGTACAAGCGCCGTAACGTTACGCACATACATTTCATCGTCTCAATATTAGTTATCTTATCATCATCATTCTAACCGTCCCCTGCTTCACAAAGACCTCCTGTAACTGTTTTCAAAAATAACTGTTGTGAAATAATATTTATTGCAATTCACAAAAGTAACTGTTTGAAATAATTTATATTGAAATTCACAACACCATCAATAGATTATAATAAAGATAACCAGAGCTTCGGAAATTAATTACCACCTTAATTACCCAATACTGATGTACAAATAACACGTTTACTAATTAAACATATTGCTTATAAAATTAAACAATAAAATTTGTTGTGAAAACAAGAATATAGTTTTACGAATTTCTCATTTGTTAATCAAATTTTATCAGGTTTGTACACGCGTTGGATCCTGATTGTTATTTAAATTCACAAAGCAGGTTCAAATTGGATTGTTGGATCGTCCAACGTTACACAGCGATGCCCTCCTAGCTTTTGAAATATAGAGCTTTGAGCAGAGTTTATGGTGAAATAGAATTTGTATATTATATTTTTTGGTGACGGGCTTATACAACGAAATGCTGCTACTTTATTTTGCCTGTTAAGTTTAAATTGATAACAATTTTATTGTTTGACTTGCTTTTGGAGCTGCGATAGCCCCCGTACTTCCTAGAAATCATTAACCAACGTTTACCGAAATATTGTTTGTCGTACGGACCTACTACCTCTTTGAAATCGCTAAATTACAATATGGGATAATATCAGAGTCCTTGAGATAACTTAAAATCTTAAGACAATTCTTTCAGTATAAATACAACTCTTTTAACCCTTTCACTGTGCCGCCAGCAGACACAAAATGGAACCATATATGGAACACAGCACTAGGAAATGGTTAATACTGAACTACATGGCTACATAAGACGTACATTTGGCAAACATATCTGACAATACATATCATATACCTCGCTGAAAGTTTACGTTTCTGACATCCGACTTCCCGTCGCTCTCAGAGTGTGGCCTTGAGGTATTGTTCTTGTTAAGTATTAATTTCACTACAAATAAAATTAAATAAATCAGTTAAAGCTAACAGCATATAAAAATGCCCCAATGTTTCCTTACATTTTAGCACAAAACAAGTTAAAGTGTTTTTGTATGTTCATAAAGTGCCTAGTTAGTGACACTCCGGAACACTAGACACTTTTAAAATGTTCTAAAGAGTTTGGTAAAGTTTAGAGTGGTAACCTCCTTTGTACATTTTGAAACATTTGAACGCTACTTTCTTCAGGTGCTAAAGGGTATAAATGGTTGAAAGTTGGACGTTTACATAGGTAGTTTACACCTCAACTTTAATGAAAATAAAGAATGTTTTTCATTGTTTATTTGAAAAGAAAAATTTTGAAAGCTGAGACTTAAAGCTTTCATCATCATCATCATCATATTAGCCAATCGACGTTCACTGCTAGACGTAGCCCTCCTCCAAGTATTGCCACCTTGTGCGGTCCTGTGCATCCCTCATCCATCGGCTTACCGCCGCGGCGTCGGCCGTCCTAACTAGGTCATGACCGTGTGAGGGGTCGGTTCTTTCATTCATGATTTACTAAAATTATTGCCATGACTTGTGTGGCATAGTATTAATTACATGATTGCTATGCTAAGGTCTCGAGTACGATTCCAGCTTAATGCAAATCTTTGTGAGCATGAACATGAATGTTTGAATTGGTCTGGGTCCTTTCTAAGTAGGTATAATTTTAAGTTTTTGAACTTTCCCTTAGTAGACTTTTACAGCCCCATTGAATGAGTAGTGACACAATGGTATTCTTACCACGTCAACACACGAACACAACAACAATGTTAATGAAGTTGACTAATTCCAACAATAAATCAAACTATTCCGGGTCAAGTAAACATTCAGAGAATTTGGCCTACAACATTAAAACGAGAGGAAATGAGTTTAGTCGAAGTAATTAACAGCGGTATGTGTACTTTGACGTAACATCATCATGAATTTATAATGTTAAGCATTGTGTGCGTGAGTCTTTATAATGCTCTTTGTTTTTACTTTACTAATTGAAATGACAAGATATTTTGGATTCATCAAAATTCGTGTTTAAACTCTCGAAACACAAAATGTCGATGCTTTACTAAGTAAATAATTGACTCGGTGGAAAAGTTTATATCTATAAACAATCTTGTGTAATCTATAAACTGTAGTATGGATGTACTTTGTGTCCATTAATGTCTTTGAAGGTATCCACGACACAGGGTTCGAAGCAAAAAGCGGAGTCGTCTATTTTAAAAATAAAAAAAAAGGAAACTGAAAAGGAACCTAAATTCAATACAGATTAAATGAAATTAAAAACACTCATAACGTAAGGCCTCACTAAAGTGGAAAAACCATTTTGAACAAAATATTTTCAAAGATGTAAAAGTGTTCAAAGATTATGACGAGGTGTCATGTCCGTGCTTGTTATGGACAAACAGGTTGCGACAGAACAGGTTTCTATTTCTGAATCAGGTCGCGTTAAGGGTTGCTGGGGCTTTCTGAAGGGTCCCTGAATTGGAGGGGATCCGTCTGTCAATTAAGGTCGCAATATTTCTTTACAATGATTGCTAAATTACTTCATAGGTAAGATGTTAAAGCTAATACAAATGAGTGAAGCGATAAAAGATCTTAATTGAAAAGCTTTTGCTTTTCGGATACTTTGTTATAGGTTCAAAATCAATACATACTCAATTAAAGTTTCAAATATTACTTTTTGCACAAAATAGGTTTTTACTGAAACTTGTTTAACAAGTGCAGCAAAGTAAGGACTTCGAAAACAAAGGAAAAACCACAAATATTTAGTAAATTAACCAAGTCAACATTTGATACTTCAAGAGCGTAGTAAAAAGCTTCAAAAGCCACACAAGAACCCTTTCTCCGCCAATTTATCAGATGATAATTATTTTGAGAGTTCCTTCACAACAAATTTTCCCTCGCTGTACCCAAGACATGGTTGTTGATAACAAATACATAACACGTCTTGACTTGTTTGCAAAACCAGAATTGAGTTTTGAAGTTTTTGAATGCCCTTTAAATGAGACGGTGGAAGTTGGGTGCGCAATTATATCCTGAGGAAACCTATTTGCATGACATAATGGTCGAAATCTCAACGAAGGCTGACTGAGTTCGTAACGAGTTCGTCTTCACAAGTTCAAGGCAAAAATAAACAAGTTACTTTTTAGTTTTGGTTTTTGAACATGAATTTATAAATCTGTTTTATAAAGCAGGAGCAACGTGTATCAAAATTATTATAGACCAAATTTTTGGCTATCTGTACGATTTGTCACACAAATACAAGCACACACATAAAAGCTGACGGAAGATCTAATTAAGTAGTTTGTTTTCTGATTATGTAGGCGATGACACACGCTGCCCTCTTATTTTGTATCTCCCTCATGAAAACATAGTATTCATTAACAGGTTGTTATAGATATAATTTTAATCAATATACAAGGGTTTTGGCAATACTTAGTAAACTTCAAGAACATCCGCAGAATCAGTCAAAGTATCAGCAGTCAAGATATACAGCAGCAGCTGCATTATTATTATTTAGACGGGTATTATATTATTCTTTAAGTATTATTTGGTAAATATTTAATAATACGTACCTTTTTTACCTTTGAGGCTTTCCACGTTTCAACCGGGTTACGTCTTCGAGAGCCTCAAAGGTAAATTATTACATATTAAATTACCTATAATTTTTACCTATAAAGCTTAGGTATAACTAGAAAAATCCGAAAAGAAGAAAGACAATGGAAAAAATTGGTACTCGATGCGGGACTCGAACCCGTGTCTCTGGACTATACGCGTCCAGCGCCATGATCACTAGGCCAACCGAGTAACCGTCTCGACTACCAAATTTAACCATTGCTTTATACGGCACCGGGCCGCAACTTAGAACTCAACTGTACAACGCCATCTAGGCGCGACAGCCGTAAACTTTCAATGTTGCAATTGAAGAGTATACGTAATGGTTTTAAGTTTTTGTATTAAATTACATATAATTTTTATCTTCTTCTTTTCGGGTTATTATTAAATATTTACCAAATAATATATAACCTGTGTATAATACCCATATAATAATAATAATATAAAATGAAACACGAAAGTTTTAAAGTTAGTAGAAGCTGCATTAATAAACCAAAAAAAAGTTCTACCAGCTTTCGCTCAGTTCCATTTAGATATCAAATGATGTCCTAACGTATACTAAAGGTTAAACGATCTTCGGGTAATATTAAAGGCCGTCCTAGAAACGGGCCAACAATACGAACACTTATGCCTAATGGCACTTAACGACAACTTGCGCGGAGGCACTTTTATAGCGAAAAATATAAATTGACTTAATGACCCCACTGGCTGGGAATCATTTTCATATTAACCCCTTTGAAGTTGCCTATTCAATTTTTATAGCAAAACTCGTAACTCAGTAATAATTTTTATAACATTTCAGTATTTACTTTTCAGGAAAAAAGCATTTCCTACTTAGCATAAATGTTTTGTAGATTCCGCATCTTAAAATGTTTGTCGGCCTTTGTGGGGTAGTAATTATGGCACACTGCTTCTCAGAGGTTTCTTGTTTGATCCTCGTGGTCATCAGAATTGTCAAAGTTCAGCCAACTAGATTCTTACCCCAGACAGAAGGTATTTACAATCATAGTCCTGTAACCTCACTTACATAAACAAGACATCGCAATACTGCTTACAGCTAAATTAAGCTTGCAATCACATAAATCCCTTTTGTTTTAGGCATATCGTATTCATAACATTACGGGTTATTGTAACATACACAGACGATACATAACTAGTTACCATTTGTAAGCCAAAACATTTGTAAGCCAAGTAGATACAAAGCGTGTCAGAATCGAACTCGTGACCCCAACCTAAAATTTGATACTTTGCCAAAAATTGGGTCACCAAAATGTTTGGCAAAAGGGAAATTGCATTAATATTGGATGTCATCTTGAACGAAAATTGGAGTAAAATATTTAACTATGAGGCCAAGGGAATGGAAATTGGTTGTCTTCTCATTTTACACAGTTTTACATACTAAAATGTTTTTTTAAGGGTGAATATAAGCTTTCACAATGCAGTCACTTACAGCCTCAGAAGGGCAGCGGTTGTGTATGTACGAATTTCGAATTTGTTTGCTTCGCAGGAAAATATCCATAAATCGTTGTCCTGAATTGAATGAATTTATTCTATTAGCTGTAATTTAGTTATTAGTAAAAACGACTAAGGAAAGTTTTGCTGACACAATATTATTTGAAAAGAAAGATAACTTGAAAGGTACCCTATAAAAACCTTTTCAGCCAGTGTGATATTAGTAGGACGCCTCCGTCAAAGGACGGGATTGTCCCTGCAATATAAAATATATTTAGCAGCTTTGAAATTGAAATCAAAATGGATCTACGACGACATCCCACGCATATTGTTTTAATAAATGTAAATTAAGGTATTCCTATTCCATTGCCACAATTAATAAGGTCCCAGAAGGTGCCAGTAAAAATAAACTACAAAATGCAAGTAATCCTAACAACATTCCTACAGTAACAATATCTGTCAAGGATCAAAAACGCTGCCGACAGCAGACGGAACAAAGTTTCGAAAAAACAAGTTTTAATTAAATACGATACGGAAGCCCTCTCTCTGCCGATCGAAAGTCAAATTGTTTAGCGAAATAATTCTGTTGTTGTTTCTCACATTAAACATAAAATTGCTAAATAATTTCAGTTCATTGGTTTGCTGGTGTATTTGGGTTGATCATCAGGAGAATTGGGCTTATAATTATATACCTACCTGTCAAACAATCGTTATAGTAAAGCTATTTTGCGGTTTAATTAACTAAAACATCTTGAACCAGTTTACTTAGTTTCCAAACGAAAAGATAAATAATTAGGTTAAGTGAAATCGAAACATCTTGCCAGTGTTTGCTGGATTGACATTTGAGGGTTGATATTTCGGTATATCGATCAATGTCAAATGTCTAAGTTCAACTTAACTGTTAGTGACGTCGATATAACCGATTGGTGAACGGCGTGTCACATATTGCCCTTCGTCATGTCACAATTCAAGAACTAAGAACAACACTAGCATTTTGGGAGTTGCCATTAAGTCTCACAGGCGCTCGCCAGGATGTCGAATTTACATGTTTATATTTTGATATAAACAGAAGAGAAGTAACTTCGAAGTTGTCCAGTAAGAATGGTTACATGTATACTGCCTTTAAAATAGATTAGAATGAAAACCATTAGAACTTATAGAAACATAAAAATACATACAAGAAAAAACTCACGTCTTTCTTGTTCCTATAGACATAAAGTACACAATGCTATGTACCACATCTAATCAGTCTTATTTGAATAGTCTGTGTAATTTTTTTTTCACATACCATGAAACTGACAACATTAATAACGTGATTAGTATAAATATGAGAAAACCCTTTTTGGTCAAAAAATGTTATCTGCATTACATAAGTGAATAACTTCGGACACGCCATTGACTTTTATCCTACAGCGGTGAAATAAATGGTTGGGACAGGCACGCATATCATTTACCCTCCTGGATTCTCTAATCTTTCCCAATGACAAAAAGAGGCCAATCCTCTGTAAGGGTTTTAGCAAAAAACGGCTTATGGCTAGGGTATCGTTACTGAAATCAATGTATTGAAGTTTAAGTCAGATTAATGTTAACTTTATGAACAGTTGTTGCGAATTGGGCTAATAATCAGACCCTGTGGGACCCCTAATATTATTACATAAATCACAGATTTATGAGGAAATCAGGTTTTTGATCAAATACCTATTGTTTATGTAATTATATTGGATTGATTTAAAGACAATGTTTTCATTTTTAAAACAAATTGCAACCGATGTAGCTTTACCAAAAAATATTTAGATTTGTTGTCAAAAAACTGGATATCTTCTGGTTTAAGTTAACTAATAATGTCGCCCAAGACTATAGTAAATAGTCTTAAGAAGGCGATATTAGTACGTTTTGGTCAAAAATCTAAGTTAAGTTCATATTTTTTTTAATACACCAACGACATTGAAACTTGTATTATTAACATTATTAATCGTTATACCTTATTGTTATTTGTAATATATTTCAAAATAAATATAAACGGTATTCGTACCTAACAAGCGTATACCTAAATGAATGTTTATTTGAATTGCTTTGGCCCCAATCATTATTATTAAATTCGTATTGTTCGTATATAGAATTTCCGATATTTCAGCACCATTAGCTCGTAACTATGATCAGGGTGGATCCATTCGTATCGTAATACAAGTATTTACGTGTTATTTTACCTTTGTAAGTATTTATATGGCTATATTTATTTATGGGAATATGTAACGACATATTGTATTATGGTTATGTTTAATATAGAGTTTATTTTGTAACGTTTTGGGATTCTAACTAATTAATCTTTATGAATTATTATTTCCCCGCAGTGGAATGATAAAAGAAACTAACGAAATAACTAAATAATATTTAAGTAGGCCAGAAACTTAAGCAGACCTGACAATTTGGACTCTGCTTAAGTTTTGTAGCGTAAAATAGTGTATTAGGAAAATCTATTCGTCACTGTACATCACGTTCATTACAGGTAGAGTAGTATCAAAATCACGAAAGTCGTTTTAGATGAGAGAGCTTTATTAAATTTATGATAATAGGAAATGCATTCAAAGTGCTCCAAATCTAAAAGACTTAACTTTTAACTTTGTGATACATTAACATTAGAAAAAAAAAGTAAGGAATAAAATATCAGATGTTATCTTCCCATTCGTCTTACTGTAAAGTTGGAAACCAATTCCAATAATGGCGGTCCCTGGATTTTATCGGCTTCACTTGATTAAGACACGTCTGCCTGTCCTTAATAATCCTACAAAAGAATTGCAGTGAATTTCTACAATATATTTTAAAAGATTTCAAACAGTATTTGGTATCTTTACCTTGTACAGACGAATAAAATTTAGAGTTATTGGTTTAAATTGCGAAAATTATTTTTAATATTTACCGAAGCACACAAGTGGAGTTACCACCCCTGCTCAAATCGTTAATCTTAGTCATCTTTATGTAAAAGGCGACTATGAGATTAGTTACTTTACGCTCTAGCAAAGAAGGCAAACGTTACACATATGAAAGGAATGACTGTGATTCAAATAAGGCTTACTTGCTCTAGTTTTCAAACTGTGCTAAGTGCATTACCTTTAATAATTAATGTAACTTACAAATGAAAGAGGAGTAAAGTGTCAACATTAAAATTTAGAGGAACCGTGCAGAGACACTCTCCAGTTAATTATACCTAATGTTTGTAAAATAAATTATATACCTTACCAGAAATTCTCAATCACCGCCATTTATAGACTGGAATACATCATTATGTGAATGATTATTTTCAACATACCTGCAACAAACAAAAAACATTAGTTATGCTAATCAAACAAAAAACAGCCTAAATCGCCTGGCTTAGCAGCTTCAATCTCAAGCAGGGCAACTATTTACGACAATAGTCTTGCAAATTCTTTACACCAGTTAAATGGGAGTTCGTAAAAGTCCTCGACGTTCAAAGTTATTGTCCACTTTCCTGACAATGTGACCAAAGTAGACAATGGACCAGTGACCCAAATACAACAATATATTTTCAATTAAAACAATATCAATAAAGTCAATCATGGATCATGAATCACACAATGGCAGAAGTTATATATCCCCAAACACACGACCAATAGCATTCAGTCATGTCAAAATTAATTACCAATCAATAACAGCCAACAAAAAGGCACATGCTTCCCATTGCTCTGGAATCAATCTAAGGGAAATATTGCATATTCCACTCACGTACGGATGTATACAGTATAGATCTTCAATATGGAGAGCAATTAGGAGAACGGACGTGAGGTTCAATGAATTGGATCCTATTAACGCTGTAGCCAATGGCAACCTAGTAACATCTTATATGTTTTTACACAACTCACCTCGGTATAACAAAATGGTTGATTTGTGAATGTGAATGTTAGTCTAGTTTTTATTTTGATGCATTTTTGTATCTTTCCATTTTAGCGCGTTAGAAGTTAATTGCTGATAAGCCTTTTCAAAATATTTCCATTTCCATCCATCGTGTATATGTACGCAGTCCTTATTCTATCACCGTTGTTGACCTATCGCTAATTATGTTTCTTTATTTTGGCGAACACAATATCTGAAGTATTCTCTGCCAGTAAATCTGGGTAGTGCGACCATCGTGATTTAGGAGTTAGGTCAGTCATGGTTCTTAAAACACCAAGGAGTGTATTTCTTTTTACAACTTTTAATAACTTCCCTTACAACATGCTGCCAGCTAAAAAGCTACCTGCGATAATATCACAAAAGTTAACGTGCTCATTGGCACACACATCAACACTTCAACCGATACGTGCGAACATTAGGTCGTGCAACATCACCCCAAACGAATTAATCTCCTATGATTCCGTACGATTAATTTGGGACGAATAAATATTAAATCACCGTGATTTCCTACCCTTTCTTGCTATTTTTGTAGCATTGGGTAGGCTTACTGTTATAATAAACATTAGGGTGAAAGGAAACAGGTGTAAATTAGACGATAATAAAGTTAAGGATTAGATAAGACAGACTAAACTAACAGATTTTATCAAAAAACGAAAACTAGACTCAAAACCTGATACGCATGATCTATATGGCAGAGTTACCCTGCAAAATTTTGAAGGTACGTTCAATTGATGCTATGAGTAATAAGTTGCTTTAGTTAGCATGAAATATTTCGGTAGTGTATGATGTTTTACATTTACTAAATTAAACTTACGTCTTGTTCTCATAAAATTGTATTCTTATTTGCACACATTTTAAAATTCTTTGATAAACAAATATATTTTTCTTTTAAGATAATACGTGGATAATAGTAAAATTGCGCTAAAACAAACACGATATAAGTAGTTATTCTGTACTTATAAGTAAGAAAATAAAGATGGAACGTTTTTCGTATAGTCTCGTATAAGAAATATCTTAAGCGAAAAGGTCATCGATAAAACTTAGCAGAGTCCACTTTTACGACTCGAACACAAAACTTTTGCAATAAACAGAGAAAAAATACAAGAGTAAACGTACTCTGGAGGTTCTCACGCTATAACGTTTTACGGTAAAATTCGGTTAACCCAACGAATTGTAAAAAGTTAATAGAGAGTTATTCGGTTTTGTAGGTATTTCTTGATTTTGTTTTGATCGAATTTTTATTTGATCCGTTTTTATTTGTTTAGCAATTTATTTGTCGGACTTTCAAAACATATGAACACTGGTGATTGTCGTAGGTTTCTTCCAAAGGTCTGCATTTAAAATCATTTTGTTTTGTTGCGACATTTAGATTGCCGCCTTATTCCGTCGGTAGAGACATCTTGATTACATTTTTCTTATCATTATCAAATGACAGAAACCATACTGCTTTTTGGCACAAATTTTATTTCAAAAAGCTTATCCAATATTGTGATTTAAAAAAAAACATTTTAAAGCGAACGAGACATGCTAATGTAAAGTCATTTCAACGAAGTTACAGACCAAGATGTTCTATCTATTCCACGCAATAGCAACACTAATTCCAAATTCAAACTGTACCCGCATCAATCGAAGTTGCCCGAAGTGCAGCCCCACAATCAAACTGACTCGATTCAGCAAATCGAGCGGCAGAATCGATTACAATACATCGTGACACCGCGACCGCTGCCGTCCGATACAATGCGACCATTCGATTTATTAAGACGTAATTGAAATTGGTGTAGTATTCGATTTAGATTGTTTTGTTTTAGTTTTTTTTTCTATACGTTTTAATTGGAATGTCATCGTAGTAATAGCACATGAATAACCCACTGCAGGGAAGCACTTTTATTAAGGACAAAATGACGATAAGACATACACACCTGACGCTATACCTACCTGACTGACTTTGAGTCCTTCAGACACGAAGGAGGACATACTAATACCACGATAGCCAGATATTTTGGTTTGATAGATCATGAAATCTTCGAGCTTCGAAGTCAGCTTTCGACATTACAATGATCAGATGCCAGATGCCATATGACATTAAATATAAATATAATATTCCTCACACATTCACACATCGCCACCATCGGTACTAGACAACGGATAAACATACTTAAATTCTTTTTTTTTGTAAATACATACATAATATACATATAAAACACTCAGACCAATGCAAACAATCATGTTCACGCACACAAACATTTGCATTGAGCGGGAATCAAACCCGAGACCTCTGCGTAGCAGTCATGTTGTATAAACACTACACCATAGAGGTCGGCAAATTAGAACACAAGAGACAATAAATTTTCGGTTTAACCTTTAAAAGGCTTCAAGTTTATAATACAATGTTAAGCTAAATAAAGTACAAACAAAGCACATACCTATAAGTTAGATACCCTCGAAAGTTGTTGGGAGAGCCCATTAAAATCGCCTCATTTATCCGTTAGCCAACATACGCAATTTAGTAAAACTGTCATTAAACTAGACCTTGTAGTGGCTAAGTTTGACATTGTATTTTATGTTAATGTATTCATGTTTAGTGGCTGATCACCGCTAATAACTTGTTAGATATTTTATTTCATTTAAGACTACTCCCGCACCAGACTTTTGCTTTGACTTTACCTATTAGTGATAATATAGTTTGGTAATAGATCCAGGTATGAACTTTGTAATACCTAATTTAACTATCCAAAATATTAACCACTCTCTCATCTTAGTATTCTTTTCAATAAAAATATCTTCTACAAACAGAAAACAACAAAATTTTAAATTCTCGACAACTTCCAAACACAAGACATTTGACGGCCATCTTGTATTAATAAATTTGAAATTCGAAGTGCCCTTAGAAATAAGATCTCTGTCGTAAATATCGGGTTTTAAGTGATAATGTAAAAAGGTATTACGTCAAATTAAACTTTTCGGTGAAACCAATTTATTTAGTAAACAGTTAGCGTATAATATTTAGGACCGGTTTTAAAAACATTTTATTGGTATTGAATTGCTTAATTTTTTTTAAGCTTAGTCTTAAAAATAGGGATTAATTGATATTTGATCTTAAATTTATAGAAATTTATTTAATAAGGAATTCCGCCGTGGTAAAGCATAAATAATGTTTGACAACCTTTGTGACCTAATAGCTATAGTAAATGGCTGCTACGAAAAGGTTTCGGGTTTAATTCCCGCTCAATGTAATTCTTTGTGTGCATGATTATGTCTGTTTGTCTGGGTATTTACTATATATTATAATAAGCACTAAAATTATATAAATAAGTATGCGTATCCATTATGTATTGACTATAATACAAGCCCTGCTTAGTTAAAACACACACACTCATGCAGTCTACAAAATTTTATAATTCAAAACTACAGACTTTTTAACTTTTGAATAACAATAGCAAAGGACTTAACAAGTGAAACTCGGTAGCGTACATTCTGTAAGAAGACTTCTCACAGAAAGTATTCTTCAAGATTTGCATTTTATGTTTTCTTTGAAAAGATAAATGTAAAATCTGTTTGAAATCTTCTTCATTACCTTTGTTGCAAATATGAAGCTTGTTCTTTTAAGCTAGGTCTAGGTAAAGAAGCGATCGCGGTATTCACTTGTGAAAACGATGTTGCAAGTTCGAATTTAAAGCAGGACTATTGTTTGTGCGATCTGCAAATATTGCCTTAAGTCTATAAGTATCTTTTTGTCCCTCTATTAAATAGTAGAAATCGATTTTTGTGTAAGAAAATTCTAAAAAATAGTACCTCAATTTTCTACAAAACAAAATTAACTGGAAAACTTTTAACATTAATTTTCTACTCATCCTTGAGCCTAAGACACGCTTAACCACACGTAGGGATAAGTCTCTTTACTGTACTATACTATAATCCTTTACCTCATCATTACTTTTTAATGAGTATTCAACTATTCATTCAGCCAGTCCTCTAAAGATAATGTTACTCCTTTGCTTTAGTCCCTGTTCAAAGGATTCAAACATCAGAGCTCGACCACGACTGCATTAAGAATGACAGGTTTTTGTAACCATACTGCTTAATTCAGCAAGGCAAATAATTAAAACGTATAATGTAAAGCCCTACGCAATTTTGCGCACCCAAAAGCAATTAAATTCAATCGCCCTCATGCAACATTAACTACAGCTGAGTTCGGTCAAAGTCTACACAAGATTTTGACCCTTAATGCTCTAGCAACAACAGCTAGAATACCCTGATATGTTTCTAAGGGATTATGGTACATGTTTCACTCTAAAGAATCACACCTCGCTTGGTTGAAAATTTATTAGATAAACTTGTAGTAATGCGGTACGTTACTTAAACAAGATATTATGCTAAACCTAAGAGATGGGTCGTAAAAACCGACTAAGAGACTATCCGTGAATATTATCTTTACGAAATAAAAAGAAAACTTGAAATTAAACCCTATACCAATGCGTCTGGCCAGAGTGGTATTAGTAGGCCAAGTATCCCTCCGTCACGGGAGGAGGTCTGTCCCTGCAGTGGGACATTAATGGGCTGGTATGAATGTAATTTTTTTTAGCTTTTTTAATGATTTTATACCTATCCAATATTTCTTAGTAGACTTTCAAGACTACTAGGAGACGTAAATGACAACATTTAGTATGCTAAGCTCGTTACAACACGCTACGGTATGTAAGCTCCTTAATAATATCCCACATTCATGATAAAATCTCTCCGCACCTAAGCACAGGTGATTTTATTTTTGCTTTTCTATTTAGTGCTAGAAAAATATTCAGCCATTTTAGCAAACTCAAGGTAAAAAGAGAAAATCTAATCTATATAATTATCTGTATCCAAGGTAACGCTGGCTTCATGAATATACTAAAAAGATTTCGTTCTATTTTCTTCAGAGAAAAATTCGTGATAATCCCGAAAAAGACTATTCAAATAAGTCTAAAAGATTCGTTAAATCCCTAATTCAGCAAAACAGCTAGGCTACTTACTTTCTTTTTTATTTGAGAGTGATTTCATGCGTACCTTTGATTTTAATGTTGGGATTGTATGTATTGTAACACAGGCATTCTATGCCTATCACAGACACCAGCTCCTTACATACTGTAATATTGTAAAGAAAGTACGACTATGTAACTAGTTGTGTGGTAGTAAGTGATTTTTTTGTGCGGAGAAATAAATACATATTATATTATATCATATTGTATGTGTGAAATTTAAGTGTGGGAAAATCATAACATTATCCTAACAAGCGTTGGGAACGCTTCTATGGTATTTTGCCCGACTCTGATGGACATAACCAGGAGTTCCAGTCATTCATCATGGTAACGAAGCACTTGAATCACTGATTACTCCTAGAGAGGTGACGAGGTATTGACGTTATCGTGCCTTCTATACTGGGCACTTTTATTATGTATGGAACTTTGAATCATCATAACACACATCTAAATTTCGGTTTATAGAAGTGAACACAGTACGAAAGTTTATTCCAAAACCTTCCAGCAAAAACTAAGAGCAAGAATAATTAATAAACAGAATAATATTTATCTACTTTAACATAATAATATCTTCTTTGAATAACAGCTCAACATTGAACGGTCAATTATAGCAGACAATCTGGCGTTTACTTAATTTCCTTTTGAGCTAAGTGGGAAGCCACTGATTGTTTCATGATCAGATAAAAACGTTAAGTAAGGATATTTTAATACAATCTTATTGCAATCTGCAATGCACATAATGTTTGTCCAAATGTGTCGCCAACTATTATATTAGTATTAGCCAGAAAGATTGTTTATTTCAAGTTTTTCTTCTTTGGCAATGATTCCAGTACATTTTTACAAAGGGTACAGTAAACTTAGTACGTCGACTTACGAAAAATAAACTCAAAATCCTCAAGCGTAAACTTAATCTGCCATACATCTTCCACGTAAAATGTTTATAACAGGTACCTTTAAACACTTAACCTCAACACCAGCACCTATTACCTTATCAGTACAGTCATTAACATCCACACATACCATAATACTACGCTATCATTGAATACAATGTACGAAACAGGGTGTAACTAAGTCTACACACGTTTTTACAGCGCGGAAAGTTAATTGGTAGCAGTGCCATCTAACGGCACCGTTCGTACGGTCATTTGCAGCGCGTGGGCAGAATTCTTAATGGGATTTGACAAAATATCGTTTCATGTACGAAATATTATGTCTAATTTTCTGAGATATATTTGCCCGTTTTTTGTAAGGAGTAAGAGTTTTTGAAATGAATGAGCTATTAGCAGCTAAAGGGAAAAGACTTTTTATTCCCTCTTTAATGACCCAATGCAGGGATATGACGCGTGTAGTAATGGAGGGTAAGATGATGGACGGATTGATAATAATTGTACAAAGCGCGCTGTTTTTTTGGATTTAACTGTTGCTATTCAAGAGTCTGCCCACTACACCGTGCTAGGACCGTGTTAGACAAAAAAGTTATCTATGTATTAAAACGTATGAGACTATGCCTACTAGACCGTTCCGTAACCGGCCAGTAGCGTCGTTGTTTTATTTTACGTGCCTGATACGGTCCTAGCACGGTCATGGTATGGTGTAGTGGGCAGACTCCATATTTTTAGATTTTTCAATGTCGCTTTTTACGACACTTACATTTGAATTAATACGAAAGATGACAAGATGAAAATAAAGGGAACTTAATAAAGACTACTAGACTAGACAAGAAAAACTTTACTTTTTGCCAAGCCCACAAATTTTAATGAAATCCAGGATCAAGAGAATATTTTTTAAATAAAGGGACTGTGCTTTTCTATCAAGGAAATTGAAAAAAAAAAATTCAAAACATTGAAATAAGTGCAGTCAGTGAATTGCGTGTATAGCAAGCCGAAACAGAAAATGGATTCCGAGTTAAATTCAAAATAAATGGAGTGTTGCAAGCGATGGACACTCAGTGAATCGAAGTTCTATTCGTTCAGATAATTGGCCTCAGGTTAAAGGTCCCCACTTATTGAGCTAGATACAAAACGAGTGCACCCTGTGTAAGTGGCTAGTCTTGTTGGTCAGTTACATTAGTAAACAGTTGCCACAAAATATTGAACCTACTGCTGTCCACTTATTAGACCAAGTTTCGTAGCGGTTAGTGTATGTGCTGCTATGCCAGAGGTACCGAGTTCGAATCCCGTGCAAGTAAAAATATGTATATGAAATCGATTAGTTTGAGTGTTTAAATGAATGAAGCTTAACTTAGTTTAAGACAAGATGGGGTTCTGTAAAGAAGCCAGATTTAACAGAATAATTAAAATAAAAACATTGGTCTTCCAAAACCTTTCTGCCCCTATAGCCTTCGACTATTTCCCGGTTGCGTTTGCCCCTTCAATTCGGAAACTCTAAGCCGGCTATGTCGATGACTTTAGATTCTCCTGCTTCTCTTTTATACTTCTCCACCACTACGCAGCAATGGAAGTTATAAAAATAGTAAATAAACATAGCAACACGTAGTCTAGTGTTATGACTGCAGCCGGTTAACGAAGTTACTATATTTGTTAACACAATTACTGCAGGCTACTACGCCGAACGCAATGAATATTCATTACAAGAACTACTCGTGTAAAATATATTTTATTGGCGCTCAATAAAAGGCTTCAGTTGGAACATTTAAATTGCACAATAGAGAGAATTTTTATCCTACGACTTTTGAACTTGTTTTTTTTTGTTTACTCTGTGTGGTGTCGTCATTGCAAGAGGCCCTGTAGTGGGGCACTGAAAGTATTATGAAAAATTTCACGATAAAAGCATTAAAATTTCCTAAAATATAAATATTTTTCAAATTACTCACAACAATATGGTCCGAAGACAGGTTTTCTATTTTACTTCATATTAGAGTAAAAATATACAGTGTCACCACCCTAACTCTTCCCAAGATTTTGCCAGAATTAATACGAGTACATACCTGAAACAATGAAAAGTCTATTAGTTAAAATTTCTTAAATAAATTAATATTATATTCATTCAAATTCATACTTAAACAAAGATTTACACATACTTTTTGATATTATTTTAATTTATACAAATTTTGTCAAGAATCTTCATCTATTCATGACCACTGTACAATAAATTCATATAATCCTTATTACGGAAATGGATAACAATAATTCTCCTGAATTTCAGTTTAACAGACACAGTAGGTACTCTAAATAGTTATTTATATAATACCTATAAGAAATAAAGGCTTAAAAAATATTGTAAATGGACACGGTACAAGAATACTAGGTGCCACAACTTCTCTTTATCTCAAGGTTGTGTTAAAAATCGACTAACTTTTTTAATTGACTCTGTTGGATGCTTAACATCAGGCACCATAGAGACATTCTGGTAGGCCAATTTTAAATAAAAAGAAAAAATAAAAACACATCGTAACATTTTTATCGCATATGTACAACAGAAAGATCCAAGAAGTGAACGTTTCATTTAAATAGTAGCATATTCTAACCTAATATTATTATATCATTTCGCTAAGTGCTTACACCAAGATGCGGAGTCACTTTTACGCTAGTAACCAATAAGTTATGTCAAGAACGAATTAGGAATAACGTTTTCTTATAATATTTACATTACATTTAAAAGCTTGATATAAGCTAAACGATTTCTTATATATACTTATAACAAAGTGTATGTACTGTTTGTGCGCACTAACTGACATCAGTTACATCCTAATCGGTTCAACTGTCGCAGTAAGCTGCGGTACTGTTCCATATATAAAAGGAAGTTTAAGTACTGGCAAGCGGATTTTCATGTGGACTTTTACAAACATCATATATTTGATGGAACCAAATAACATCCAGGTTTAGGACAGTTATTTGTAGAACGCACACACAATTTTCTTGCGTGAGATAAAATATCGCAACCTCGTAATCAACAGCCATCCAAGAAAAGCAACTAAAAATCTTGCTACAAAAACAACTCCTTATTCATCCAAAAGATCAAATGGCCTACTTACTAACACCAGAGATACATGTATAAACTCCAGCCATGTTTTATATACCATCTTACAATTTCGTGAAGTCCAGCCTCAGTCAAAGGGTACAAAGGAAACATAAAACCTTATCAAACTCCCCGAAACTTGACCCTAGCAGATTTCATAAATCATAGCTCGGTATTTACCTTCATTACGGGGTAATATTTCTGACGAACGCAGCCTATCAGTACATTTACACTGGAAATTTTTTGCCTCGTGTTACTCTTAAAATTACAGGAGAAAAACTGTCTAAACTTTATCTTATACCTACCTACTTTGACGTTAAAGTTGCAACAGATTTTTGACTGAATAAGCATTTTTGTACCTACGGTTGGAGGATTAAGTTTTTCGCGTTGTACATGTCAGTTTGACTAAGGTATCCCATAGCCAAGACCTAAGTCGGAAGTCACGACTTCGATCCCGCAAAGGTATCGAAAAATAGGGAACCCATATTTGTGTACATGAACATGGCTGTTTGATTCGGTCTGGTCTAATGTGATATAATGTATGCTTTTACAAAAAAAAAAGTTTAGAAGTATGAGTATTTATTAGACTACCAACCATTGTCTAAATATACTTACCAAATATCTTGAAGTATTCAATAAATACATCAATCAAATGTAGGTAATGCATACATATAACGTAGAGGTTAACAACCCCGACATGAAAGGTTGATACGATGGTTAAGTTAATGCAAATTCGTAAACTTTATGTGAGCTACTGAAACATAAATCCGATTATGATGTACCCACAGAAATAGGGACGCCGAACAAACGCCCGACTTACCTTATAGAGAGTTCCTCTACACAATATTTTAATTACTTCGTTTATATGTAGAACCGTTTCCTACTATTGATGAATATAATTATGTCAATTACTTTTTAACTTTTTACAGCTAAAAATAAATAGTACACACTGAAGGTAAAAGTTCTTCATAACAGCCCATTAATGTCCCACTGCAGGGACGGGCTTCCTTCCGGGACGGAGGGATACTTGGCCTACTAATACCACGCTGGCCAGACGGATTATTATAGGGTTTAATTTCAAGTTTTCCTCGTTTTTATTACGTAAAGAATATATTCACGGATAGTCCCTTAGTCGGTTTTTACGACACCCATGGGATGAGATGGGGTTGTAACATATTGTATTCTTACTCCGTCACCACACGGAGATAAATAAAGAGTGGTCCTTTCCTATTCCATTTAGTTATCTATCTCCTCGTTCCTCTTTGACGATCCTCAAAACTTAAATAGCTATCCTCCTTTTACATCTACCTAATTAAACCTAGAAGCTACTTCAGCATGCAAACAACGAATATTCGCTTCATAACTATTTAATGTGTTTCGTCCATCTTCTCTAAAGAAAAGAAAAAAAAAAACAAACTTGTTTAACAGCAAACAAGATCTCGAAACAAGTTTCAGAATAAAAACGCTAAGTACTAAGTGAATAATAAACTTAATAGTTATTAAGTAAGAAGAGTGGTTTCTTTTTTAACCCTGTTTCTTATAGCTAGGGGTCAGTTTAAGTTTAATTAATAAACTTTACCTATAACAAGTGTAAGATAAGTGGTATAAACCAGAGCTTTTAAGATCTTCCTCAGTTTAAACCTTAGTTTTCAAGATATTCAGAATCTCTCCTTGAAATAATTCTACAAGATAGACATATAAAGGACTTGACAAAGTATATCCAGATACTGAACAATGTTATATTTTCTTTTTTTTTTAAAGGACATATCTGTATCTAATGGCAACCTTGGTTACAATCCAGGAATAAAGGTCTGTGGGGTAGAAATATTTCAAATTAAACAACAAACATTAAAACTAATATAATAAATTATACTTTATTTCCCTGACATCAATAAAACTTACAAACTTATAACAGAGTTATTACTGGACCTCCATCTTATCAGAGTTGGCGGGAAGCCACTTAAACTTCGTTAAATTCGCAAACAATTTTAGGACATCCCAGCATCATTCATTAAATCCTCAAAAGCATTTTCAAATCAATTCAATAAGCTCTTCTTAAAGTTTCCCAGGTGTTTGTATAATGATCAATGTAAGTGTAAAGCATATAGAAATATATAATACCAAAGACTGATGCTGATATTGATAATATTACGGATCCGTTGATGGACGTTAAGGCGACACAAGAGCATAAGAACAGCGCCATGACAGCAATATGGAAATATATGTACCAGTACTGGTATTTCGCAAATGGTTGTCTTCTCTTCAAGAAACTAAGTAGCACAACCGAAGTGGCTATGAACAATTGTACGTATAGTAATCCAAATACAAATTCAACTATAATCCTAGTTGTATATTCGACATGAGGCTCCAATTTCGTTGTTACTGTCAGTAGGAGTAATGCAGCAAAGAATATCATTGGCAATAAAGCTGATAGACCAATTAATGTAAATATCTTTCTGAGGTGTTGGCATTGTGCACAAGGTACGTTTTCAGTCTCTTCGATGATCGTAGTCATTATTGATGTATTTATGCTAACAAAATTGTAGTAAATGTGTACGATATTATGTTTGTTACAATGTTTACGATATAAATGTCACAGAGTACATTTTGTAAATATGAGTGTTGTGATAGATGATGTCAAAAAGATAATCTATGCGTCAAAGATAATTTGAAATTAAAACTAAAGAGACCTAATTGTTTGTGGGACTGGGACAGTTGTATTAGAGTCTAAATTTACTTTTGTTCCACATATTGATGCAATGATAAATAAGGCGTATAGGCAACTGGGATTTATATTGCGTATCCGTCAACCATTTCGTAACCCATTGACTTATAAAGTGTTATATAACTGTTATGTAAGAAGCCACTTTGCAAGCTCTGTTTGGCATCCTTTATTTAAAAAAGCATATTGATATGATAGAGGGAGTTCAGAAAAAGTTTGTAAGGGCTCTCTGCTACCGTACTGGTCATTGGTATACGGATTATGAGACTTGCTCTGTAGCACATAACATTACTCAATTGTGTCACCGTCGCGAATTGGCTGATGTTGCATGCATTTATAAAATAATTAATAACCAAATAGATGCCCCTGCATTGCTTCATGAAATATTATTTAGAGTGCCATATCGAAGTGAACGATCCTGTCGCAAAAATAATTTATTTGTTATCCGTATTTGTAGAACGTGTTACGCTAATAATAGTTTTATCAAAAGATCTTGCAGGCTGTATAATGATAAACTCATAGATGTTGACATTTTTAGTGAAAGTTTAATTTGTTTTAAGAAAAAATCGTTGCAATTACTTGCATCGTATTAATTGTTATGTTTATATATTTTAAATAGTTGTATCTTGTTATATCATATGGATATAGGTAGGTAAACGTGTTTGTATGTGTATAATATTACATTACAATATTTAAGTATTACATTGGTATATGTATGTATATATATATATATATATATATATATATATATATATATATATATATATATATATATATATATATATGTGTGTGTATGTATGTATGTAATGTTGTAATGTTTTAATTGTCTAGTTTCTATAATTTTGTATGATTTTTGAGAAAACTCATTATTTTTTTCATACAAGTGCCTTAGATAGGAAACTATAGGTCTAAAACTAAGTTTTATTTTAGTATTAAGCATTTTTGTATATGACTGTTTGTTTCTGAATACAATAAATAAAAAAAATAACAAAAGACTATACCAAAGAGTATACAGGTAGAGCGTTTTAATTTATAATTTTTTGATTAATTGAGGAATTAATTGACTGATTTTAACGGGCATGTATAGCCAAATAAATATTTAACTATAACAAATACATACATGAGTAAATTGTCGACTTATTCAGTAACTACGTCAGGTCTAGTTTAACTTGCTTTTTTAATACAACATTACCTATAAATAAAATAACTACTGAACCACAGTAACGATTTAACCAGATTCTTTAAAATCTTCTTACAAACTACTTATTCTGGGAGCTTAATAGCATCTAACCAGACAGACAGACAGATTATCTAAAATGCAAGAACAAAACCGAATGTAGGAATCCTTCTACAACAGATAGACATTGTAGTACATGCATTCCGACGGAACATTTATTAGGTACAACGAACACCATTAATTCTGCCAGCATATTGCAGACGCTACGAGTTGATGGCACCGTGCATCTGCGGAGTGGCATTGACCGAGTTTGAACACATTAACTGCTGAAAATGTATCTCCTTGATTATTTCTCTTGTGTGTACCTAATGTATATGTTGTACGCTTGTTACAAAATAAACTCCGTTTGATTAATGCTGTTGAAGTTTAGTTTGGTTGGTTACTGATTAAATACATTATGTCACTACTATATATTGTCCTGAAGGACTGAAGATGAATGAAGTAGCTATGAAGAAATTATTTCTTTTTAAGAAGGAAAACAAACTGGATGTTGAAACCTATACCAACTATCTATTATATTATATTCCTCACCAATTCTCGCTACGCCATCAAATCCTAAACTACGGATAAACATTTATATAATCAGTTTTTGAACTATAACATCCAGATCCAATTCTGTAAGCATGTAAAGAAAATGGCAAATAAAATCATCCCACACCTATGTTACATTGTGTTTTAAGTCTAAAATAAAATACTTTGTATATAAAACAGCTACATATACAACAATATTTTATTATACATTCTTTACGGTAAACTAGCGGTCATTTCTGCTTAGATATTTACATAGCAGAATCGTTTGCACAGCGTTTCGTGTTTACACGCGTGGTCTTTACTTGTAAAGCAACAGAAAAGTTTACTTTAGGCTTTCCATAAATAAAAAAACTACAAGGCTTTAAAGTAATGTGCCAGCAAAATTGGATGCAGAACTTAAAAAAATATACTTACTTAATGTGTACTTACTTTTTATTGTAAAAAATGTAACATACCACATTTCAGGCCAATAAAGTATATTCTATTCTATTCTTAAACTAACGATCTAGAAAATGCCAAGTGCCTGTAATCACACAAGTAAACGCAATAAGACTGAAAGCATATTATACACGCAC
The DNA here is from genome assembly GCA_905475405.1 of Schrankia costaestrigalis. Taxonomy (NCBI): domain Eukaryota; kingdom Metazoa; phylum Arthropoda; class Insecta; order Lepidoptera; family Erebidae; genus Schrankia; species Schrankia costaestrigalis. The sequence continues at coordinate 3,596,436 of FR997827.1, forward strand.
AACATTCTACTATAGAGAAACCATCAATTTCTAAAACATGATTCAGAGAACTACATCTAACTTATCTTCCAGGTTACAGTACATTTTGCTTGTATCTAAAGGAACACCGTCTCTTTGATTAGTCAGTCTATCTACTGGATAAGATCTTAAAGGATCAGAATTCTCAAAGCACCCGTCACTTTCACAAATTCAAAGGGATATTAAATAATTACAGAAACTGATTATTATTTTCCATCAATTTTCCTTTATCTACTAAATTAGAATTCTAATCATGTTTATGAAAATATTTATGATTTGAAGTTAGGATTGTAAAGCTTGGTTTTATTGCTTTGACTTTAAATTTTACTACGTTCAATATGCGTGCCGACATAAAAACGAGAAGACTGAACGGGTGAAAGGACGTGACTGAATTCTCCTTACTGAATAATGTCAGCATCTTGAGTTCTTAGTATTTATTGCTTTTGTTTTAATGGCAGGCGCTTTGATTTATTTCATCGGTTATAGCCTTTGATACATTATGGTGTTTTTTTATTGCTTTAAGGTGGCAAACGATCTCACAACCCAGCTGCTGGTAAGTGGTTCCACTGTTCCATATGAATGAATGTATAAAACATGATTTGAGGATTCACATACATTGAGGATTTTTAAAATGGTCACTATAGCTTTATAAAAAAGTATCAACAATCTTGACGGTTTGGCTAGCAGTCTCCTATATCAGACGTTTTTTACTAAGTGACTGCAAGACTGATAGGTAGAGAAACATACTAACAAACACAGAGAGACTTTCTATTTCTAATTAGCGTCTAAGTAGCATCGGCGATCAGTGTGTTTAAAAGAATAAATACTTCCGATTAAGAACATGTTGTACATGACACCGTTAAACTAAAGAAGCTGTGTGATGAGTTTGTTTGACATTTTTCCATTACGCCATCGCCTTATCGCATCTTAACCATTTTCTTATTCTTCGTGGATATTTTCCTCACAAAATGACGAACAGCTGTATCGACACCCTGTCGCGTCATGTGTTTAACAAAATAAATGATCTAATATTTTTGACGTAGCATGTGACTTTGCATGAAAGCTGATGGATCTTTTTAAATAAAAATAACTTTTAAACCCAATAAATATTTGGCAAGATTTTTTTTAAATAGCGCTTTGTGTGCACTTTATATTAGCCTCTTGCTTCTCGTACTTACTCTTGACACCAGAGTATGTATAACAATTATTACTTGTCGCTGCATCTGTCTCTGACCCTCAAAGGAATTTTTGAACTTGTTTAAACTTTTTCTTTGCTATTTTGTGCATATACTTGCACATATTTAAACGACGAACGTAAATCACAATTTAGCAGTTAACAATCTAATTACTATACACTACTTTTTTTTTTGTTGAGGACAAGTAGTTGGTCTCTGACGACCGCTACTACTTTACACGGGCTGTGGTAGGGCGGATGGCCCTCAACCAAAGCTATACACTACATTATCTTAAAAGCAGATAAATCATCTTTAAGTCTCGCAAGCGCAACGTATTGCCAGACCAACATTTAAATAAAGAAAGACATATCGCTATCCTTTTCACTCCATCTACGTCAATTAATCTTTATGTTTTCTTTTTTACATTCCAATATTTATGGAGACAAAAACGTGTTAAATGAAGAATGGAAAACTCAAGAGGCGGCATCTATCAAGTTTGAAGGAAAACGGATGGGGTCATAGGCGGGGCCATCAGTCATTGTATTTGTAAACGAGTTTTTCTTACTTCTTATTTTAACACTTTGTTATTTGTACGTAAAAGAATGAAGCCTGATGAAATGTAAGTAACTTTTTAGAAAAAGTATATTTTTATTATTACTATGAGAATCGAACTGCGGTTTAAAGTACTATAAGTATATTAAGTACTATGTCTTACGAACCTACACTAATAATCTAAAGATAAACTAGAACAAAGACAATAAATTAATACAGCTAAGTATCTTAGTAAGTCAAGTACCCTTTTAACCGCAATATAATTCTTAAATAAAAACATTTAGGTTGGCTTAATACCATAAAATAACAGTATGTCACGAACTAACAGATAATAGGACTATTCGTCACACTAGAGGTGGGACAGGTGGCAATTACCTCGGAAACCGGGACGTCCCGGAAAGTCGGGACTTTTGGTCACGCCACGCCCCAATCCCATTGTAAGCGACCAAATACCGTTTTCAATGCAGTTTAACGGTCGATTGCTTCGATTCCAATCTCTAAACGACGTTATTAAACTTTTAAATTTTCGTTCAACAAAATTTAAATAATGAAAGCTCTGGCTGAATAATTTTGCCTTTGTGCTTGATAAAGTACCTGCTTTACTATGTATGGCTCTATCTTAGACAAAATTCAAATATATCTAATTACCCGAAAACATCTCCAAAACCAATCTACCTGCAGAGCGCTTCTGGCCAAAATTAATCTAGGTCGTTTTCCTTCTCTGATTATGCTAATACTAACGTGCAAATAGAACCATACTTAGAACAATCATTACCATGTCAACCGTACAAACATATTTATGTCCCCCTGAAAAGACAGGTTTTCTCCAATAATGGTGAGGAACTGCGATGACATTTCTTATATTAAGTGTTTCTTCTTTTGTTTTCGAAGAGTGAGTATCTGCAGAGACTGATAGACATTGTCAGTTTACGACGAGTAAGAAATAAGATGAATCTCTATTTGTATTCATATTTCTTCAGCACATGATATACATTATTATTTAGGTTCAACATTTTATAATCCTCAATAAAATTTAATGGAACAGTGTGAATACGTTTCATTTTGGAAGCTTGATATAAAATATTTATCATAGATAAATATACAAAGATAAAAATGGTTGAGTATTTCGTATTTATAAGTACAAATTAACTATTTCCGACTTTTGGATTACTTTGCATCGCCAAAATCGCGTACGTGGCTTCGGTTTCAACGTCATCAATTCGATAGATAAGCACCTAATCTATTAACAAAGTAAACCTCTCCAACACCCAAAAACATGAACCTTGTTGGGCAAGACATTAATCATTACAACATTATAAAAACGTGACGTAATTTTATTCTATCAAATAACGAAATATACAGAATACAAAGAAAAGGTTTTAACTATTACAAATCCCGTGCAGAACGTTCCCGCATCCCAACACTACTGCTCACAGCACTCAATTATTTAAGCTTAATCCCCGATACAGGAAGCTCGCCTGTCAACCTAAGCCTGGGATTAGCGACAAAGGAATGACGGTTGAACTAGTTACCTGCCAAAGTTTCATAATTTATTAGACGGGATAAAGTATTATGTACCATCCTAGTTACAAGAAAAAGCAATTTATTCTACTCATCCAGTCTATATAAGTTTTTGACGAAGTGGATTATCTGTACCCACTAGAAAGTACTTACTTGGTTGGTTGGGAAACTAAATACATATATGGTTAATTAGTTATTCTTGTTTTGCAGTTTTCGCTTAATCGGTGGTTGCGGTTTGGTTTAGACCAATTTCTTAAAAAAAGCGACTTGTAATTGTCACTAAATTGTACTTAAATAGAGAAAATCAATGCAAACAGCTTGAAGCGCGACGCAGAGTCACAGGCATTTTGCCTGGCAATGCTCCAAGCGTCTTGTCTGAGCGCTTGCATCAATATTCAAATTAGACCGCAGCTATATGAGTTTTACGAGATACATCTATTCTTTGATCACCAGCTTTGACGCCTATTAATCAACTAAGGTTTTTACTGTTAACAACAAACTTCGTTTATTTAAGAGAATATTCAAGTAAATGAAAGCTCTTTAAACAATGCCTAAGTTAAAGTGTTTGAAGTAGCAACGCTTATATTTTTAAATGGGTGTTCTCGATCGTGCTGAAATCAGGACACGAACGTGCTCCTAGCGAGTTGAGGCACGTGACAATATATACCTGTGCCATCTAAACTACACGTAGAGTGTACAAAACGTGAACAACTGTATTTAACAATAAAACGTTGTCAATTCGTGAAAAATCGAAAAGTATGATTTTTAACACTAATTTGAAGATTAATGATCAAACTTAGAAAATGGATAATGTATTTTATGCATGTTGGGTAGATAAAAGATTGGGTAGTAAAAAAACGCTTGCGATGACAATCAGAGAAAAGACAAGCAGTGACTCTCCAACTCTAACAAGTTCAAGATAGTATTTGAAAACTTTTTCGAATTGACAAATTCAAGTGTACACAATACCTATCAGTCAAATAAGTCCATCATAATAAAGTGTGCAGAGTTCCAAATGACTTCGTGGTTTGATTAATCGCGTTATAAATTTAAAGTGGCCAAATAAATCGACGGCCTTTTCCCTGAGAAGCGTCATCAAAAACTTTACTCGTTACTCATTCGAGTTTATTTGTTTCCACCTTATATACAAGTTAGAGTTCTTTTCTACCACCATTAAAAGTTTTAGATTCATTTAGGACGATTACGAAATCCCTCGATTCAGAGTTATCTTCGTCCAATTAAAGGGTTCTGATGTTGTTCGACTTTATGAAGTTTGCTTAACATGAAAACGAACTGAGAGTTATAGAAAATCTTTACTTGAATATCAGTAATAAACATATTGTATGATGTTTGAATGCTGGATAAAAACATGTCCGAGTTTATTATGAGTTTAAGAAACTTTGTAAGGTAAATTTTGAGCAATTGTATGGCATATTGAGTCAGGCGTATAAAGGAAGGAATATTAAAATAACTCGCCTAACGGTTTATAAATATCGTATAAGACAGAAGTTTCTACATGATACATTCATTCATTTATTCACATTGCACTATTCCGATATAAGCTGGTTAACCGATTTACCCAGAAGAACGGCAATATTTTTCGCGTGTATCTTGTTATACCTACAGGTTTAGGACATCTTCTTCGTCACTTCTTTAAATACCGCTTTTTTCGTTTCCAATAACCCCCCGTGTTGTGACGGAGTAAGAATACAATATGTCACCACTCTCATTTCGTGGGTGTCGTAAAAACCGTTCGTGAAAAATCCGAGACGAAATAAAAAGAAGAAAAACTGGAAATTAAACCCTGTACCAATCAGAAGGCCAAGTATCCCTCCGTCACGGGAGAAGGCCCGTCCCGGCAGTGGGACATTAATGGGCTGTTATGATGATGAATCGCCAATACCTGTTGATACAAGGTAAACAGTAAGATAATACAAGTACATTATCCATTTATCGTAGATTTTGCCTGAAATTTGAGGTGCAGCATCAGTGTTTAGTATTGATTAGATATAAATTGTACTATATCAAGGTTGAGTATCTGAGTAACGTTATCAGATCATAGTTTAAAGACAACGCCTTGTTTGTGGATGATTTGTGGCATGAATGAATAGAATCATGTTTGTGTTATTTTTTTAGTAGTAACTTATTTTCGGTAAAAAAAATTTTTTTAAGTTAGGTTTACAGTTTTAACTACGGTGATTGAATATATAATGGACTCTATTTTATATTGAGAATACCATATAACTTGGTCATAAGCCTATAGGCTGAGAAATATAAATATAAACAAATATTCCTTACACTTTCACACAACGCCATCTTGTCCCAAACTAAGCAGAGCTTGTACTATGCATACTAGACAACGGATAAACATACTTAAATACTTTTTTTTACAAACGCCCAGACCAATCCAAACGATCATGAAAAATGTTTTGCATCCATCTATAATTTGTCCCAATAATGTTATTTACGAAATTGTTAACTCAAAGGACCAATATATCTAAAACAATTATTAATCTGATAATTCATTAAGTAATTTAATTTACAACAACTGAAAATATCCTTTTATTATTCTATCTATTCCTGCATTAAAATATATAACGTTATTGGTCAGAATTTTCGTTTTAAAGATAAGGTGCAGTTTAGTACATTTTTCTTTTAGCAATAAACATACTTCAATACCACATTCTAGTTAATATTTATGAAAATAAATTACCCCACGTTAGTCATTATGGTGAAATCTTAAACCCTACAAATATAATACGACGAAATATACTACGACAGAAATAATCAGATACTGATAAAACACGCAAGATAGGATATCCTGCTTAACCTTCAAGCGGGCGCGCGGTTATTTGTAACGGCAGCGGTCGCGCGTAACCTAAAAGACCTATTGTATATTACAGGGATTTAAATGACAACTTAATTAATAATCATTTATTACTTGTTATTTATACATATTATCATTATACTAGGACTAAATTTAACGAAAAAAATTAACTTAAATTTGGCTTATTACAATATTATAAAAACAAAAACTTAACTTAAATTTTTTTTGGATGAAAAGAGCAATTTGGCAACACACAATCTTATGCCATTTTTATATAAAAAACTCAACTACTAACTTAATTAGATAATTTATAAAAATTAATATCTCGCGTTGAGCGTCGCGCGTAACCTTTTCGACGACAGACGCGTCGCGTTGAGCGTCGCGCTTAACCTTTTTGACGACAGGCGCGTGATGTGCTTTCGACGCCTGCGCCTGTTCTGAAAGATGACTTACCTACGCTGTTGTACTTTGCCTGCGACTTAAATAAAGGTGATCTGTGCGCTCCAGAGAGCGCGGGGAAGTGAGGTAAAATGTTTATTTAGTGCATAGTCAAACAATGACAGGCTACTAGGAATGAGAAAGACTTACGATAACAAATAACGATATTATGAATGAAGTGGTATTGACTGCGGTCGATTCGACGCCGCGCGACCGCTTGAAGGTTAATAAGTTATCTGAAAATTTTAACCGGAAAGATTATATTTGTTTATTGCAAATGATTTTTTAAGGTAGGAAATATAAAAAAATATAAAAGGGGTTTTTCCCGCATTGGAAATCGAGCTATAGATACAGGCTTCATGCCTTAGTTTAAATGTTCTTTATGTCCGTTGAATCATTATCAACGGACATAAAGTACATTGAAACTCAAAACAGTAACTTATGAATCGCACAACATATTTACACTACAGTAAGAAAACTAAGTTAGACAATATCGAAAATAATTAAGAGTCCTGAATTTCTGAAAAAGGAAACTGTTGCTTTTTCTTTCAAAGTAAATTGTTCAGATGTATTTTTTTGCATTTTCTATGAAAACGTTCTAGGAAACATTATATACTTTTTTTGGTAAGCCCCAAAATATTCAGAGTATCTAATAACACTCCAAAGATACCGATATCATGATCCTTTTCACAATTTACATCAGTTTGAATATTAGTTTTATTTGATCAAATAAAATGTACGATAATTTAGCTATCACTCATTGGTTGTAAAGAAGTGATAAATATAACATAATATATAGAGTTGTTTGATAAACTATTAGTTAGAAGTAAAAATGTTGCGAAAGTATTTGTTCGTGTGTGCGGTGTGTGTGGTCACAGGAACTGTTAATACTCAAGAAAGTGATACTGTTTTTGGGATAGTAAGTACAGATTTATTATAAATTTTAGTGATGTTATGCATACGGATTGCGTTGATAATAATTAGTTTTTTTTTTAAATTTACTTTAGATACCAAACTGTGTTTTAGAAATACACAGTGTGCATTTATATTTATATACATTAATATTTTTTTTTAAAGTGACTGTCACTATTTTTATTTTGGGACATAATTTTATATTTTTAGGCACATACAAATATTTTTTGTACTTATATTTTGTTTTCTTTTTGTCTTTAAGCTTATTCTTTAATAAGACAAAATGCATCTAGGAATAAGTTAAGCATTATCTTCATTTTAATTAAAGATAAAACTAGAATATTAAAAATATATTTTTTTATTTTACCAGACAGATAAGATAACAGCCGATGGGTTCCCACATGAAACACACCATGTTACCACAATTGACGGATACATACTCGGAATGCACAGGATACCAAACGGGCGACAAGGTCCCAGCACCGATACTGATAGACCTGTAGTGTTACTAATTCATGCTCTGATGTCATCATCAGAAGCATTCATAGTGCTTCCATCGGACAACAGCGTAGGTAAGTCATCTTTCAGAACAGTCCAATTTTAATATTGATTAGTTGAAGAAACAATTTCGTCAAACAAAAGATTCGATGTTAAATCTTTGCTTAAGAGCGTTTAAAGGGCTCACTAGCGCCGCCAATAGAAAAAAAATATAATTCGCAAATAGGATCAATAATGCAAAATGCTGTCAACTAAGTCTTGAGAAAGGGCAATAAAGTATTTGTATAACACACTCTTAACACTTTAAATGTTTTTCAATTAGATAAATATTGCATGTAAAACAAAAACGGCCGTTTTTTCGGCTCTTCAAACACAACATGTTAAACAATATTTACTAGAAAATAACTCAGATTTTATTACAACTTCAACAGCTTACAACCTGGCTGATGCAGGCTTTGATGTATGGATGGGCAACGCTCGAGGGAACAGGTATTCCCGTCGCCACGTCAGTTTAGATCCTGATCATGAAACTCAAAAAGTTCAATTCTTCGATTTCACTTTCGAAGAGATTGGTCTATACGACCTTCCTGCAATGATTGACTACATTCTTCAAGTTACTGGAAGGCAAAGATTACATTACATCGGTCATTCTCAAGGAGGAACAGCATTCTTAGTGATGGGAGCTTTGAGACCTGATTACAATACCAAAATTATATCTGCTCATCTTTTGGCTGCTATGGGATATCAAGAGCATTTTCCTAATGCACCCCTGGCGTCAGTTGCAGAAGCTACAGACGTATTATATGTAAGTTTCAAAATGGTCTCTGATTACCAATTTGCATTTCACATTGCCCGGAGAAAAGTATAATACAGGGTGATTACCGACACTATGATGCTATCACAAAAAATATTACGAATAAAATGCCTTCTTTGAGTTGATAGTGCATTTTTGCGTTTGAGAGCTTACTAATTATTGTTCAAAAATGTGTTTTCAGCAAACAGCTTTAGGAATGAATATTGTTGAGCTAGGTGACTTCATAGAAAACTTCGTGCCAAGTAGCTACACAAGAGGAAATAATTGTTATGGTAAATTGCATCAGAGATTCATGTGTGCAGTTGTTGAAGTGAAACAGGCTTTGGTAAGTCATCTTATTTCTAAACTGAAATGTTTTTAAAAAAATATCGCCCATTATTAATAAGGAATAATCGAATCAACCAAAATGACTCGATCCTAGAAATCATTGTCCTATTTTCTAAACAATTGCTGAGTGTATAATCCTTAAGCAATTTAAATATGTGATCATTGCCTTAATATCTGATTAAAAACAATCCCATAGGTGCAGAAACCATTCTGACTCTTCGCAGATTAAACTTATATCGCGATCAAAAATTTCAATTAAAAACTTTTAGAATTGTTTTGATTCGTCTTTCCGTGTTTGTACTAGTATAGAAATTAAATTATGTTATTGTTGTCATTTATCACTTTTTCCCTACGTAGAATGATAGAATAAGAATACATGGTTGCACCACGGGTACCATCCAATTTGGGCAGCTTCATATTGGCAAGGTTAAGTTTTACTTTGACAGTGCAGGAGACACGTCTCTGCAGTGTGGCATTAATACGCTATAATGAATATGTTAAGATATCATTAGCTTTAGTGTTTACAAGTTTAATATGTTATATTTTGTAAATAGTTTTCCATACATTTTTTCTTTACTTTCGCACTTATTAGCATCAAAAATTTATTAGGTGTAGATATAGAGTTTTAAAATTAAAACAGATTTATTCTTTTAGGTAAAAAGTTCTTCATCACGCGAATACGTGTACACTCCTGGAGGTGCATCACTGAAACAAGCAGCACACTATGGACAAAATATAAGAGATAAACTTTTACGAAGATATCATTTTGGAAACGCCGCTAACTCGGTTATCTATGGGCTTGAAGAACCACCCCTATATGACATCAGTCTTGTTACAGCTCATGTTACAATGCATTACACAGTCAGCGATCATCTGTTAGATGAACGAGATGTACTTGCAATGGCAAATGATATGCCAAATACAATAGTAAGGAGGGTAGCAAGAGACACGTTTCTACACGAAGACTTTGTTGTAGCTATGGATGCTAAAGAGTTGGTGACGGATTACATTATTGAAGCAATGTTAACCTCGCCTGATATCCAGTTAGTTTAATATTGTATTTTAATTTAATCATGACAAGTATAATCAAATAGATAATAATGAATTACTATAAATCTGTTTAATTTTCAGGGACGATACAACTACAGGATCAGATTCAGTGATTATAGTAGATGGTGATGACGATGGTAATTCAGCTGCAAGCGCCATGCTGAATATCTACCTCATATTGTTTAGTTTTATTTTATTGTTAAAATAGTTCTATACGTAAAAACTAGACTTTAACTCGTTTAAATATTAAAAAGGATTAAAATAGTGCTTGACCTTATATGACTTTCAAGACGTAGAAAGTCATCTTCAAGGCAAAGTAATTACCCGAAGCAATTCCACCCGATGTTGTTGGATGGAAACATGAAGATACGGACACTGTTGGAACTTTCGGACAGCTTCTACACTGTTGGAGATTTCGGATATCTGGTAGTTGGACAAGTGTCCGATTTTGTGTTTTAATATAATTATGATGTTTTAAGGTGTCGTTATTATTAAATGTGTATTAATTCATGCCTCTCACATTTACATGGCATAAAATATTATAACACGCCATTTTCTTGATAGAATAAAGAAGGAAAGAAAAGAATTTTGCATAAATACGGCGGTATTCTTTAATGCAATTACATATTGTTCTAGCGGAATCTGATGATTCATTGAATAATTTACGACCGCTGAAAACCCTCAATATCGTTAATCTTGCAGTAATCTTGTTATCTGTTATTGCTTTAATATTAGTATTAAGTTTTTGGATTATTCCTTGTACTATCACTATTTCAAGTTATTTTTAATACTACAGTACACTACTTTGAATTATTCCTTGTACTATCACTATTTCAAATTATTTTTTAAACTTCAGTACACTATACACTACCCTAAATAATTTTCTTGCACGCATTCCATCAAAATGATTGTTTTGAAGAAATTGCCGTAAGTGATAAGACTGCCAATAGTATTACCACTGTATGAGATTATGATTATGTTGCCAATTCTGTATCATATAGTTTTAAGGTGTAATAAAGAGTTAAATAAAATAATGTACTTATTTAAATAGAGTTAAATAAAATAATAACTTAATTAGTTCCAGAATACAAGGGATATGAAATTTCGACTAAGTGTAATTTCGCTTAATTATCTTTACGAAAACAAAAAAAAAGGGAAATTGGACGCAAAACTTTTTATATTTTATTTTAGTTTAGTTACGTTTGTATTTGCTAATTAATGTAGTAGCTTCGTATGGATTTTTATCTTTAAAAATAGTAGAAAACAAGTAACGTATAATGCAGTTAATTAGATCATTGCAGTTTTTATTTTATTATTGATGCAGTTTTTATGTTACTAATTATGTAATACGTTAAGTATTGAACATTTTTTTGTTATTTTACTATTTGTTATACCTTTCACTTATAACTCGTTTATTTATTAAGCATTCATTTTATATATCTATACTAATATTATAAAGAGGTAAAGTTTGTGTGTTTGTGACGGTGTATGGAGTAATCTCTGGATCTACAGAACCGATTTTAATTTACACGCTGGCTCGCTTGTTTTGATGGCTCAGGGAGATTAGTCATCCCGTTTAGAGAGGTTATCTGCAGCTGTACGGATGCCGTCTGGTCCGACAATACGACGTGAGTCTTAGTCTGAACGGCGTATTAGAATTATCCACCTTGGGGCGGCTGGAGACGCAGTTAGGACAGGTCCATTTCGTTCTCGTTGTTGTCGTTTCGTCGTAATTTACACATTTCAGATGAAATTGTAGGCCACACTTGGCAGAGCAACATTTAATTCTCTTGTGTGTAACGAGGATAGTACTATTACATGCAGCACAAATCATGTTTATATACTTTTATGTTAAAAGAAAATAATTATAATAACAAAAAAAAGTCAAAAAAGTATACGGTGCCGGGGATCGAACTCGATGCTCATGCGTCTTATACAACGGTCTTATGCTCAACACTACGAGTGATCTGGAAGTAGACGGTGAAATTGTGTATCTGTTATTAAGTAATTGTGACTTTTGATAAACAGCAATGGGGTGTTGGTTAATAAGAAATCGCACCAAAGTTAGTTAAAGGAGAATGTTTTTTTTGGGCTAAAAAGTCAAAGTCTGTCCCCAGGTCACTAACTAGGTTCATTACAAAGATTGATATGTAAACAACATTTTCTTCTATGGAACCAACAAAATTCGTCCCACAGAAATCTAGATATCAGCTGTTAAAAAAATAAAACGCCCTGAGGCACTCCAAGCAGTTATAACTAAAAAGCCAGTCTGTGCCCAGGTCACCAACTAGGTTAATTACAAAGATTGATACGTAAACAACATTTTCTTCTATAGAATCAACAAAATTCGTCCCACAGAAATATAGATATCAGCTGTTCAAAATATAAAAGCCCTGTGGTACTCCTTGCAAAAGTTATTTACTAAGAAGCCAGTCTGTCCCCAGGTTACCAACTAGGTCTATTACAAAGATTGATACGTTAACAACATTTTCTTTTATGGAACCAACAAAATTCGTCCCACAGAAATCTAGATATCAGCTGTTCAAAAAACTAAATGCCCTGTGGTACTCCATGCAAAAGGTATTTACTAAAAAGCCAGTCTGTCCCCAGGTCACCAACTAGGTCTATTACAAAGATTGATACGTAAACAACATTTTCTTCTAAGGAATCAACAAAATTCGCCCCACAGAAATCTAGATATCAGCTGTTCAAAAAATAAAAGCCCTGTGGCACTCCAAGCAGTTATCTACTAAAAAGTCAGCTTGTCCCCAGGTCACCAACTAGGTCCATTACAAAGATTGATACATAAGCGACATTTTCTTCTAAGGAATCAACAAAATTTGCCCCACAGAAATCTAGATATCAGCTGTTCAAAAAATTAAAGCCCTGTGGCACTCCAAGCAGTTATCTACTAAAAAGTCAGTCTGTCCCCAGGTCACCAACTAGGTCTATTACAAAGATTGATACGTAAACAACATTTTCTTCTAAGGAATCAACAAAATTCGCCCCACAGAAATCTAGATATCAGCTGTTCAAAAAATAAAAGCCCTGTGGCACTCCAAGCAGTTATCTACTAAAAAGTCAGCTTGTCCCCAGGTCACCAACTAGGTCCATTACAAAGATTGATACATAAGCGACATTTTCTTCTAAGGAATCAACAAAATTCGCCCCACAGAAATCTAGATATCAGCTGTTCAAAAAATTAAAGCCCTGTGGCACTCCAAGCAGTTATCTACTAAAAAGTCAGTCTGTCCCCAGGTCACCAACTAGGTTCATTACAAAGATTGATACATAAGCGACATTTTCTTCTAAGGAATCAACAAAATTCGCCCCACAGAAATCTAGATACCAGCTGTTCAAAAAATACATAAGCAACATTTTCTAACGGTTGTTAAGAGGTATAGTACAAACTAGGCATACTAGTTTTTTTTATTTTTGGTTTCGCTGGGGTAAAATGCCTACGCATCCCCTTCCGTTGGGGGGACGGAAGGGGTATGTGGGGCCCCCAGGGGGTTAGGCAACCCCCCAGTGTACCCACTAAAAGTCCCCAGCGGCACTCCTTCATCGCCTACTTGGAGGGGGCCTGGGAAACCGGCAGAGCCTTTGCGTCCAATCCCCCTCCGGCGATCCCCGCCATTACAGGCGGGCCCTATAGGCATACCCGTAGTCGAACTAATTACACACACATATATTATATACATATATACTGCAGACAATATTGGGTTAGAAGCCATATGTCATTATTACTGCTCCTGGAAGAGTGGCAGACGTACGTTGGGAACATATTGTGCTCATGTTATATATCTATTGTATGGTTCTTGGCATGTGCACGATACAGTATAGCATTAACCATCCAGCACAATCCATGGATAGTATCATGCCTAGATTGTACCCTACCTCTTAACAGCCAGTTGTAATAAACTGGCTGTTAAGAGGTGCCACAGGGCTTTTTTTGAACAGCTGATATCTAGATTTCTGTGGGGCGAATTTTGTAGATTCCAAAGAAGAAAATGTTGCTTACGTATCAATCTTTGTAATGAACCTAGTTGGTGACCTGGGGACAGACTGGCTTTTTAGTAAATACCTTTTGCAAGGAGTACCACAGGGCTTTTAGATTTTGAACAGCTGATATCTAGATTTCTGTGGGACGAATTTTGTTGATTCTATAGAAGAAAATGTTGTTTACGTATCAATCTTTGTAATGAACCTAGTTGGTGACCTGGGGACGGACTGACTTTTTAGTGATAACTGCTTGGAGTGCCTCAGGGCTTTTAATTTTTTTAACAGCTGATATCTAGATTTCTGTGGGGCGAATTTTGTTGATTCTTTAAACATGTAATAAGCTCAATGGTATAAGTCAATGTACAATGGTTACAAACGTGGGGGCAGCAATTTTTATTTTAGCCCACAGCTCCTAGTAAAAAAAACATTCTCCTTTAGATACACCCACTTTTGCAATTATGTTTTTGATTACAGTCTTTTGCAGTGTTTTTTACTATGTTTCTATTAAAATATTGGCACTATTCACTTTGCAACAGGTAGGCTGCGTTCAATTGTTTATGTTTTTCACAATGCTATCACTCACAGCAATCACTGTCGAAGTGTTATACGTCACTTTAGAAAATGTTAATAATGCAATATTTTTGGTAATTAAAGTCACTGTACACTCTGCAAACGTTCACACACACAACAGGTTTAAAACAAAGTTGTTACACAAAACAAGTAGATGTATTTAATAAACTCATATGTTTACGAATTGATATCTTTACTGTTTGACAGCTCAGAATTAAAAGACAGCTCAGAATTATTTTAGACAATATCGAAAATAATAAAGAGTCCTGAATTTTATATTACGATATGACTGAAAAATGAAACTGTTGCTTTTTCTTTCAAAGTAATTTATTGGTGTGATTTTTTGCATTTTCTATGAAAAGTAACATTAAACGTTCTAGCAAACTTTATATCCTTTTTTATGGGTAAGCCCCAAAATATTCAGAGTATCTAATAACACTCCAAAGATACCGATATCATGATCCTTATCACAATTTACAACAGTTTGAATAATAGTTTTATTTGATCAAATAAAATGTACGATAATTTAGCTATCACTCAGTGGTTGTAAAGAAGTGATAAATATAACATAATATATAGAGTTGTTTGATGAACTATTAGTGAGAAGTCAAAATGTTGCGGAAGTATTTGTTCGTGTGTGCGGTGTGTGTGGTCACAGGAACTGTTAATACTCAAGAAAGTGATACTGTTGTTGGGATAGTAAGTACAGACTGATTTATTATTAAGTTTAGTGATGTTAGGCATACGGATTTCGTTGATATTAATTAGTTTTTTTTTAAATTTATTTTAGATACCAAACTGTGTTTTAGAATCATTAAATTCATTAATAAATTTAATTTTTTAAAATGATTGTCACCATTTTTATTTAGGGACATAATTATATATTTTGTTAGGCACATAATTTTATATTTTATTTAGGCACTACAAATAATTTCTGTATTTTTTTTTTCTTTTAGTCTTTAAGCTTATTCTTTAATAAGACAAAATTCATCTAGGAATAAGTTAAGCATTATCTTCATTTTAATTAAAGATAAAACTAGAGTACTAAAAATATTTTTTTATTTTACCAGACAGATAAGATAACAGCTGATGGGTTCCCACATGAAACGCACCATGTTACCACAATTGACGGATACATACTCGGAATGCACAGGATACCAAACGGGCGACAAGGTCCCAGCACCGATACTGATAGACCTGTAGTGTTACTAATTCATGGTCTGATGTCATCATCAGAAGCATTCATAGTGCTTCAATCGGACAACAGCGTGGGTAAGTCATCTTTCAGAACAGTCCAACTTTAATATTGGGTAGTTGAAGAAACAATTTCATCAAACAAAAGATCTTATATTTCATTCGAAGTTAAATCTTTGCATAAGAGCGTTTATAGGGCTAACTAGCGCCGCCAATAGAAAAAAAATCATATTTCGCAAATAGGATCAATAATGCAAAATGTTGTTTACTAAGTTTTGAGAAAAGGCAATAAAGTATTTGTATAACATACTCTCAACACTTTAAATGTTTTTCAATTAGATAAATATTGCATGTAAAACAAAAACGCCCGTTTTTTTCGGCTCTTCAAACGCAACATGTTAAACAATATTTACTAGAAAATAACACAGATTTTATAACAACTTCACAGCTTACAACCTGGCTGACGCAGGCTTTGATGTATGGATGGGCAACGCTCGAGGGAACAGGTATTCCCGTCGCCACAACAGTTTAGATCCTGATCATGAAACTCAAAAAGTTCAATTCTTCGATTTCACTTTCGAAGAGATTGGTCTATACGACCTTCCTGCAATGATTGACTACATTCTTGAAGTTACTGGAAGGCAAAGACTACATTACATCGGCCATTCTCAAGGAGGAACGGCATTCTTAGTAATGGGAGCTTTGAGACCTGATTATAATAACAAAATTATATCTGCTCATCTCTTGGCTGCCGTTGGATATCAAGAGCATTTTCCTAATGCACGCCTGGCAGCAGCTGCAGAAGCTACGGACGTATTATATGTAAGTATCAAAATGTTTTGTTTCAAAGGGTCTCTCAATGAAAAGGTTTCTGATTGACTGTTTGCATTAGGTCTCCATTTTGGAACCGGATTACCGACACTAAGATATTATCACAAGAAAATTTGAATAGTAGATCGAACATTTATGTGTTTGATAGTTTAGAGCTCACTAATTATTGTTCTAAAATATGTTTTCAGCAAACGGCTTTAGGCATGAATATTGTTGAGCTAGATGACTTTATAGAAAACTTCGTGCCGAGTAGCTACACAAGAGGAAATAATTGTTATGGTAAACTGCATCAGAGGTTCATGTGTGCAGTTGTTGAAGTGAACCAGGCTTTGGTAAGTTATTCTATTTCTAAAGTGTTTATAAAAAAATACTCGGTTATTATTAAGTAAGAAAAATTGATCCAACCAAAACGCACTTATTAGCATCAAAAATTTATTAGGTGTAAATATAGTTTGAAAATTAAAACAGATTTATTCTTTTAGGTAAGAAGTTCTTCATCACGCGAATACGTGTACACTGCTGGAGGTGCATCACTGAAACAAGTAGCACATTATGGACAAAATATAAGAGATAAACTCTTCCGAAGGTATCATTTTGGAACCGCCGCTAACTCGGTCATCTATGGGCTTGAAGAACCACCTCTATATGACCTCAGTCTTGTAACAGCTCATGTTACAATGCATTACACAGTCAGCGATCATCTGTTAGATGAACGAGATGTACTTGCAATGGCAGATGATATGCCAAATACAATAGTAAGGAGGGTAGCAAGAGACACGTTTCTACACGAAGACTTTGTTGTAGCTATGGATGCTAAAGAGTTGGTGACGGATTACATTATTGAAGCAATTTTAACCTCGCCTGATATCCAGTAAGTTTAATATTGTATTTTGATTTCCGTTTTCCAAACATTAGGCTAGTGACCCAGAAGACAAGTATAATCAAAGAGACATTAATGAATAAATCTTCTTAATTTTCAGGGACGATACATCAACAGGATCAGATTCAGTGATTATAGTAGACGGTGATGACGGCGTTACCACTCCTAATCCAGATGATGATGACGATGGTAATTCAGCTGCAAGCGCCATGCTGAATATCTACCTCATTTTGTTTAGTTTTATTTTATTGTTAAAATAGTTTTATACATAAAAACTAGACTTTAACTCGTTTAAATATTAAAAAGGATTAAATAGGGCTTGACCTTATATGACTTTCGAGACGTAGTAAGTCATCTTCAAGGCAAGGAATTCCACCCGATGTTGTTGCGAGTGTTGTATCCAAAGTTATATAAAACATAAACATACGGACTCTGTTGGAACTTTCGGACAGGTTCTACACTGTTGGATATTTCGGATATCTGGGTTTAACAAGTGTCCGATTCTGTGTTTTAATGAAATTATGATGTTTTAAGGTGTCGTTATTATTAAATATGTATTAATTCATGCCTCTAACATGTACATGGCATAAAATATTATCACAAGCCATTTTCTTGATAGAATAAAGAGGGAAAGAAAAGAATTTTGCATAAATACGGCGGTATTCTTTAATGCAATTACATATTGTTCTAGCGGAATCTGATGATTCATTGAATAATTTACGACCGCTGAAAACCCTCAATATCGTTAATCTTGCAGTAATCTTGTTATCTGTTATTGCTTTAATATTAGTATTAAGTTTATAGATTATTCCTTGTACTATCACTATTTCAAGTTATTTTTTATACTTCAGTACACTACACACTACCTTAAATAATTTTCTTGCACACATTCCATCAAATGATTGTATGGAAGAAATTTCCGTAAGTGATAAGACTGCCAATAGTATTACCACTGTATGAGATTAAGATTATGTTGCCAATTCTGTATCATATAGTTTTAAGGTGTACAATAAAGAGTTAAATAAAATAATATACTTATTATACTCGTACTTAAGTCATTTTTTCATTATTAATTAGTGCCTGAATACAAGGGATATGAAGTTCCGACTAAGTGAAATTTTTAGGCGATGTGGTCGCTAAGCGACAGCCTATAAAAATAAATTTAAAAAAAAAAGTGTAATTTTGCTTAATTATCTTTACGAAAACAAAAAAAAGGGGAATTGGACGCAAAACACTATTCGAATCCATTTGACGAGCGTCGGTATAAGTAGGTTTAGTTGTTTCGGATGATGCAATCCCGTTCCCGAAACCTCTCTAGAACACCTGAGAAAAGCCATCGTGGAGGTTTTAGTCGGTAGACCGGTCTGGAAGTCCGACATCACCTGCTCGTCTAACCCCGAAGCGACGGGTATACGCAAAGTATTTCCTTCACGGAAAAGAAAGGAGGTTTTTTTTTATAAAAAGACAACTCCCCCACTAGGGATCATGCTCTGTGTCGCGGGGACCTTTTACAAACATCAATTAACGGATACAAAGACCACCCAGACCAGGACAATAATTTGTGGATCTCACAAATTATTGTCCTGCGTGGGGATCGAACCCACAACCTTTTGCACGGCAGCCGCTTGCACTAGCGTCGCGCCACCGAGGTCGTCATCGGTCGGTTTAGTTGTCCTTCGTCACTAGAAAAGACTTGTTCTAGCAGAAGGAACGGATCAGCAATATTTAGGGCGCCTTCAAATTTGCCGCTAAGTGTCGCGCGGAGGCAGCGCGACTGCAGCGCTGCGGTCGCGCTGCAGTCGCTAGGTTTGAGAATGGTAGTGTTGTGTTTTAGTTTTACGATGGACTCAGACGAAAATACACTGCTCGTAGTGTTACTATTAAAAAGAAAAAGTATTCTAAACAACACTAGTCGATCGATGAACGAATGCGGAGACGCAGCGCGGGCGTAGCGCTGCAGTCGCGCTGCAGTCGCGCGTTTTTTATCTCTATGAATTTACAAAACAGCGCGACCGCAGCGCTGCAGTCGCGCTGCCTCCGCGCGACACTTAGCGGCAAATTTGAAGGCGCCCTTATAACTATATACCTATTACCATATCGAGGTCAACAATGTTTGCTGTTATATCACACCTATTGACATTTTGGTACGAACCCTAAATCTTTAAGTGACACTCCAAAGATACCGATAACATGATTCTTATCACAAATCACTACAGTTAGAATAATAGTTTTATTTGAACAAATAAACTAAACGATAATTTAGCTATAAACATACCTGACACAATGGTAGTAAAGTAGTGACAAATATAACATAATATATACAGTTGTTTAATGAACAATTAGTGAGAAGCAATAATGTTGCGAAACTGTCTGTTCGTGTGTGTCGTGTATGTGATTACTGCAAATGTTAATAGTCAGGAAAGTGATAGTTTATTAAAGATAGTAAGTACAAATTTATAAATATTATGAACTGAGGCAAATAAGTAATTATATTAGCATTTAAAAAAAAATATTTAAAATATTTCTTTTCAAATGTCAAAAGATATCGATAAAAGTTAAATTATGTTTTTTTTATGTACTGCACGTGCACATGCATCGTAAATATTTATAACAATAATTTGTCACAATCCAATCTCATTATAAGAGTGTCAAAAAACTGTGACTCCTCTGAGCTAAAATCAGTAGCAAGACCTTAGCATATTTTGTCTAATATTTATTTTAATTTAGATAACAAATGAGTTATATTAAAGACAGTGTTAAACAACTTAAATCACAAACTATAAATGTTTAATTCTACCAGACAGATAAAATAACAGCTGACGGTTTCCAACATGAAACACACCAAGTTACCACAACCGATGGATACATTCTAGGAATGCATAGAATACCATACGGGCGACAAGGTCCTAGCATCGTCACTAATAGACCTGTAGTGTTCCTGATGCATGGACTGATGTCATCATCAGAATCATTTATTATACTTGGATCAGAAAACAGCGTAGGTAAGGCATTTTTCATAAAAGTTGACCTTTAATTTTGCTTGGTTAATAAGACAAACAAGAGACTTAATTTCTTTCCCAGATGTGTGAAAGTATCACATTTTCAAATGTAAATTATAGCGATCCATTTTGCTTGCTTGATATAAATCATTGATATAAATAAGTCAAGTAACCATTCTTCCTTGGAGAAAAGCCATTTTATGCACACGAAAAGACTGCTCCCTCTTCTTTTGGCTTTGTTGAAGGCTCTTTAAATAAGAAAATAACACAAATTTTTTTACAACTCCACAGCTTACAACCTTGCTGACGCAGGCTTTGATGTATGGATGGGCAATGCTCGAGGGAACAGGTATTCCCGCCGCCATGTCAGTTTAGATCCTGACCATGAAACTCAAAAAGTTCAATTCTTCGATTTCACTTTCGAAGAGATTGGTCTTCACGACCTTCCTACAATGATCGATTATGTTCTTCAAGTTACTGGAAGGCAGAGTCTACATTACATCGGCCATTCTCAAGGAGGAACAGTATTTTTAGTAATGGGAGCCATGAGACCGGATTATAATGCTAAAATTATATCTGCTCATCTCTTGGCTGGCGTTGGTTATCAAGCGTATTTCCCTGATCAAGGTTTCTTAACAGCTGCAGGGTATACTGACATAATATATGTAAGTATTGATAAGCTGAAAAACTGTTTAAATATTATGTAATACTTTTTAGTGGGTAGAAATGATTCTTTATAGCATGGAACTTGACCAATTATCAACCATCGACCTCCATTCTCGGAGCCTTTATGAAAATTAAAGATATCGTAAAGTTATTGAACTAATATTTTAAATGTAATCTTGAATTAATTCTTTACACTTAAGGAACAACAATATTCATTTTTTATTTAAACAATAACTGTTTAAAAAAGCAACACGTTCCTTGCACAATAACATTAAAGAGTGTAGGCAATAAAATTAATACCAACGTTTATGTACTGAACACGACAGAGAAACAAGTAATTATTGTCGTTTTATAGCCGTAGGTATGTTCCAGTTTTGATAAAAAAGTAGGTTTTGCATAATATCAAGGTGCCCTAAAATCAATAAGGTAAAATTAACTGCCTCTTGCAGGAAAAAGTCACCAGTGGCTTATGTTGATGTGTTGGTGTGTATGTCTATTCTTAGTTAAGCTTCACTTTCGTCATTAGTAAAATATGAATCGATCATAATAATATATGACTAATAAATACATACACATAATCACGCCTAATTCCCATCGAAGTAGGCAGGTTCTACGGAAACTGCTTTCGCTTCTTTTACATTTATACATGCCCGTCGGTTCTGAGCGCTACACACTTGCCCTTTAGAAAGACCAATAATTTCTCTGATACTAATCTGTTTATTATATTTTCAGCAAATGGCTTTACAAATGAATATTGTAGAGCTAGGTGATTTCATAGAAAATTTCTTACCGAATAGTTCCACAAGAGCAAATTTTTGCTCTGGTCGATTGCCTCAAAGGTTCATATGTGCAGTTTTTGAAGTTAGCAAGTTTTCGGTAAGCTATCAGTTGAAAGTTTTTGTTCATGTCACCAGCAAATAGGCAAAGGGTCTGTCTGGTGTGAAATATTTACCGTAACCTATGTACTTCTGCGACACCGGAGGAGGTACGCGGGCTTTGCTAAACCTTTAAAAACCTGATCAACCCACTCTTGAAGAACCCCATACTGTATTCCAACAGCTAAATAATCGACACTATTATAATTTATTTTACAACATTTGTCAATGTAAGTTGGCACTATAGCTAGCGTAAGAAATAAAAATCTAACCAAAACGACTCTAAGGGACGACTTGATTCTGGAAAACAATGAACAATAGACGAGTGTACAGTCCGTATACAACAGAGATATGTGATTATTGGTTTAATATCTAATTAAAAATAGAATCAGAAGAGGGAATTGGCTGAGTTGGTTCTCTTTGCAATCACAGATTGAACTTACAATCGAAAATTTTAATTGAAAAGTTTTTAGATTTTTTTGCTGGATCAGACAAATTAAGATTTAAAAAAAGTCATATGTATAAAATTATTACTATGATAAAATTTATGGGCTATGCTAAATACACTCTTTAAATGTACAGAATCATATTATGAGATAATTCTAAGTTACACACCCATACAATTTCAGGAAAAAACTTCGTCGCCTACACGTGATTACTTGTCTACTGCAGCAGGAGCGTCTCTGAAGCAAGTAGCACATTATGGACAAAATATTAGAGACAAACTCTTTCGAAGATATCGATTTGGAAGGACCAACAACTTGGTCAACTATAAACTTGAAGAACCACCTCTTTATGACATCAGCCTTATTACCGCAAACGTAACAATGCATTATTCACTAAACGATAGTATGGTAAACGAAAGCGATGTACTTGCAATGGCAGCTGATATGCCGAATGCTGTAGTGAGGAGGGTAGCTAGAGACACCTTCCAGCATGGAGACTATGTAGTAGCTCTTGATGCTAAAGAGTTGGTGACGGATTATATAATTGAGGCAATCCTAAACCCGCGTGATATTATGTAAGTCAAACGTTGTATATTTTATATATTGGTTGGTATAGTCCATACAGTATCCTGTGCATTCCTAGTATGTATTAACATATAATAAATACTATTAAGCCAAACTACATAATGCTGGTAAAATGGTAACAATTGTCCATCTTGATATTAGAATCATGGCTCTTTGTTAAGATTTTTTGAATTGTAACCTACATGGTTTTTCCATTAGTTAGTATTGTGGTAATGGTAACGGACAAAACATTGATAAATTACAGGAATATACATGTCAATTATTTTCTTTTCAGGGACGATTCAACTACAGGAATTGATTCAGTGATTGTGGTAAATGACAATAGTGTTTCTCCTAGTGACGTTAATACCACAACAGATGATGACGATGACAACGATGCAGCTTCAAGCGCCATGCTTAACATCTACCTCATACTGTTTAACTTTATATTATTATTAAAATAGATTTTTTTAAACAAATACACCTAGATAATGTTTAATAATATATTTATTAAGAAGAGTACTGACTCTTCTTAATAAATATATTATTAAACATTACAGGACAAACACACACACAGGAACACTTAGTTTTAAGGAATTTGCTAATGTTACTTCATTAAAGTTTTGAATTTATATTAGGTATCATTTTAAATATGCCTCCAAAGTAACTTTGTCATTAATAATGGAATGGCACTGGCACAGTACGAACAAATTCTTCGAAGCTAAAAAATAGTAAGTATGTATATAAATAGATCATTATGTCTAATGTTTTATCGCATCGAGCCCAGGTACCCAATATTAACAAGATACTGTGTATCTATGCATTCATTTTTTGAATCCTGGCCATTAAAGGATGCATCAATTATTATGTATCAAGCAAGCGAATTACGTCTTATCACTATGATATTTGAAAAAAAAAAGAAAAAAGAAGTTTTAATCATAGTCAATGGAAACGAAGTGTTACCATCCTCGTTAATAAAAACATGACAACAACAAACAAGCAACGGGGTAAACAAGACAGTAAAATAAACACAGACAAGGGCTATTTTCCTTGTCAAATTATGCCAAGTTCATAAAGAATTAAACAAATTGGTAAGAAAAATATAAGTATATTATGAAAGTAATAAAGTTTAGCGATAAGATACACACATAAATATATCATGATGTCCTACAGGATACTTTAGTGATGATTAGTACCTAGGTAGAAAAGCGTTTTCGTTGGCTACTACACCGAGGTCTCGCATTTGAATCGTGTTTAATGTAGGTAAATCTTTTTGTGTATAAAAATGAATGTATATGCATTGGTCTGGATGATTTCTATGTAGGAAAAATTTATGTATTTGCAACAAATGGATATATTTATGTATGTTTATCGTCTAGTTCCTACCCATAGTACAAGTTGTGCTTAGTTTGGGACTAGATGGCATGTTGTAAATTTGTGAAAAATATTATTACTATCTAAACTTAGCCTACTAATCCTTCTGGTCACGGAGTAAGAATACAATATGTCACCACCCCATCTTATCCCATGGGTGTGTGACTAAGGGACTATCCGTGAATATTATCCTTACGAAATAAAAAGAAGGCAAACTTAAAATTAAACCCTATACCAATCCAGTCTGGCCAGTGTGGTATTAGTAGGCCAAGTATCCCTCCGTCCTGGGAGGAGGCTTGTCCCTGCAGTGGGATATTAATGGGCTGTTATGATGATATGATATGATGATTATTACTATCTAAACTTAACCTAGGCTCTGATTTTCCTACTTTTTTATTCAAGGGGCACGTTAAATTGAATTTACAACAATGGTCTCACAATCATTTTGTAGTGGTAAAATTGTGTCTCAGAGTGATACATTGCCGATTGTACGTTCTGTCTTATTTGCATCTCTATGGAGAAACTGAACAATGACATATCAATGCTTTACAACGATATATGGCAAACTAGCTTTTGCTTGCGAATTTGGACGCGTAGCTTAACTTGTAACCAAAAAAAACACTTGTTGGCATAATGTTATGTCTGTCTTAATTTAAAAATAAAAATACACAAATTAGAATTTTTCCAATCAATTCTAGCGTGGTTTCTATCCTTCTTTTACCTATCCTGTCCTTTTCTCCGTCCAATAGCGATATATCTACCTGTGGCAGGTTAATTGCAAGTTTCTCTTAAAACCCTAACTCTAGTTTCAGTGTCAGCTTACATAAAAATCTAGACAAACCTTTGGTATGACACCTCCAGTGCTGTCAACTTCAACATCAAACACATTACCTATTTACCCTTACATGTAGTGTAAGAAAACGTAAATTCAGTATACAAAAACCCCTTTCTCGCAAAATATTCCTTTCGCATCAGTATGTAATAATAAAATATCTTTCGGGTAACATGGTAAAAGGAAATTAGTAGAATGATAAGAGATGAGTTAGGGGAGTTGAGCCCTCAAATAACACGTTATCGAGGCCTTGGTAGCGAATAGCGTCACGTACCGTCTATGTGTTCCGGGGTAAGGGAAAAACGATGAAAAATAACATTTTTGGCAATTTTTCCTTTCGCGCGAGGTATGTTTTTATATAGTAGAAATATTTTGCTAGTTTTTGGCGATTTAAGAAGAGATTAGAATTAGAAGATGCTAAATATTATAGATAAAGTAAACAAAAAAGTATTGAAACAATTTATAGCCATAAGTACTTATGTTTTTATTAATATTTATGTTTCGTATTCTCCGTGTGGTGACGGAGTAAGAATACAATATGTGACTACCCCATCTCATCCCGTGGGTGTTGTAAAAACTGACTATGGGACTATCCGTGAATATTATCTTAACGAAATAAATAAAAAAGTAAGTATGTAGGTAAAGTCAAGAAGAGACAATTAACTATACAGTCAGTGTCTCTAATAATAAAGGGAAACTTGAAAACATAACCAGATATCAAACCACACAGCCAGCGTTGTACTATTATGCTAAGTCAACCTCTTCAACTTGAGGAAGTCCTTGCCTATAGTGTTACACTAAATGGCTGACAAGACAGTCATTTATAAATTACTCTACCTACACCAAAAATAAAACGCCAAAAAGAGCCGCTCCCATCTAACTTTTTACCACCAAAAAGCTAATGACAGGAGCCATATAGAAGAATATCAAATATCTAATGTTAGGTGATGTAAGGGCACGCTGTATAAATCACCGACAACTTTGACAGACCCCTGTCAAATAAATTAATGACGTCACCGTATACAAACATTCGTCAGTATTTTTGTGTTGAAAATGTGATATTTTGATAGATTGCGAGTTAAATTTCTTTTTTTTTAATGTGTAAGTGATTTTTTGGTATAAACGGCGTCTGTAGTCTGCTCACATGGGATATCGCATATGGATTTCGATACACAATCCGATTTTAACCCTAGATAACTAAACTATATTTGTAGTTACGTTGTAACTAAACTTTCGTCAGGCGGACTACGCAATAAAACATGGAATTTATAAAAAGTATTTATTAAAAAGAGGAATTTGTTACATAGCACAAATATTTAGTTCAATAATAAGTACTATTAGTAAAAATCAACGACAAAAACCTTTCGGTATAGTAACTATATGTGTCGTTATCGTGAGGCCCAAAAATGACATTTTTCATGACTCGTATCAATGCTTAGTCATTCTGCTAGATTTTGATAGACTTAAATAACATATTTTCCGCACGTTTTTATCAGTAGGAATAGGAGGTTCAGGACCAGAAGAATTACTAAGAATATCGTTTATCATGACCTTGATATCACGCCTCAAAGTCAGTATATGTATATATACCCGTAACCAAGGTTCGACCTGCTGGTTTCCCACCTTCCTGAAAAAATATCTTTGTAATATAGATTGCTTTTTATTTCTTAGGCTATATGAGTCATAGAAAGCATAGGCAATAATTGAATTTAGGTTTAATATTAGTATAAAATATAGATAAGAGAAAAGTGAAGACAACCACTTATGTTTGTTTTTTTCATCAAGAGATCGGGCGGTTATTTGAAGCTCTCATTGAATATCCTGGTTTGAAGTTTAAAGAAAAGTAGTAGTAACATTATCCTTATCAACTAGTAATTAGAGTCTATAATTTGTGTCCTTTGTCATCACTCCCCGAATCTAAAAATTCGTTTGAAAAATTAGCATCGCTGTCGTTGTCACGATGTATTTCCTCTTCCACCTAATCCTCTGTCTGCGAGCCTGAATTATTTAAAATCTCTTCTATTTATTAACTAAGCCACTAACGTATTTGTTGTTGGTAATTAATTAATTCACCAAAAATTATAATATAAATCATATCAGGCAAAAATTATGTCATATAATGTACCTTTATAAATCAGAAAAAATTTAAATATTTATTAAATATATTATTTAAATATATTATTTTTTATTACAACTTTTACTTCTAAATAATGTAATGTATAATCAAAAGCAATAATAAAAAGAAAAATTATATATAACGTGTGTATACATTATAGAAAACATAAATAATATCCATACATACCGTTGAAATAAACTAGCGTAGTTACTAATCTTTCGTCAGCCAGACGACGACATCTAGGTCAGTCCCTAATAATCGGTTAATTGCAATTATGTCACATAATAGACTAATTGCACGAATTAGGAAGGTAAACAAAGATTGGCGGGAGCAGGACACGGGAAAGTAGGTGCACTTAACTTTCTCGGAGTAGGGCGTAGTCGCCTGGACGAATGTTTAGTTATCTAGTGTTAAAGAGGAAATGTGCATGCAATATTATTTGGTAAGATATAAGGTACATTTGGAAAGCACTGGCACCGTGGAAGTAAGTCTTCTTCTTCATAAAAACAAAAGAAGAAGAAGAATAAGTTTTCCTTCTTATTTCTAGGGTGCTTGCTGCAATTATACTATTACTAGTGTATTGCACCAATTGTACTTTTGTGAACTTATTTTATGTGTGCCTCAAGCCTTATTAATCTAAGAATTAGAAGTTACAAATAATGACTTTTGATAATGATCCATAATGTAAATACCTATATAATGTTAATTCTATACAGTAAAAACCATTGCCGAAATCGATTTACTCCAGTCAAGCCAGAGCAATCAAAAAGCTTTCGTATTTTACGTATTAAATTTCTTTGAAGCTAGAATCGTAGAAAGAATTTATAGCAATTAAATTAAGAATGTTTAAGTGTGATTGTACGTAGTAATTGGCCTCAGAAGGGGCGTTTCATAATCTGTATGTTGAACTACCATTTTGTAATTTGACCTAATATAATTTAGCGTATCAAAATCTATAAAAGCGTTTAAAGAATGATTTTCTTTGCAAGCTGTCTGTCGTACATAGTACACTGAGATCACAAAGAGTTGATAAATTAACATAAAAAATGCTCAAATACTTTTTTAAATTTTTATGAAATACTTTGCGATATGGCCTTATCGAAGTGATGAGTGAAAGCAATGGATAATAGTCAACATATTAATTCACTTCGTCCTCATCACCTTGTGGGGTCATATTATTATGCTTTTTATACAACACTAGCAGACCCGTGCCCACTTTGTAGGGCAGATAAAAAAAACGCGTCCCTTTTTTAAACATACTTCATTACTGCTCCACTCGTATTAGTCATAGCGTGATACTATATTATAGCCTATGACACTCCCCGATAAATGGACTATTCAAAACAGAAAGAACTCTTAAAATCGGTTTATTAGATCCAGATATTACCCCCTACAACGTTACAAACACACAATCACACAAACTTTACCTCTTTATAATATTAGTATAGAAGTATAGATAATTTGAAATATGTAATATTATTATTTTCCTAAACATTTCAGTTTAATAGATTAATTTGTGGTAACTATAATTCATGAAGCCATATTTTGTGAAGCATGCATTGCACATGTAATAAACTTACCTATATGGGTCACGATATTACTGGGTCATGATCACTAGTAACTCTGACATTTTATTTGTTTCGTGTTGTATAATGATACTAGTTGCAAGTCATAAAATTATTAATGTCTACTGTTATTGCACCTTAAAAATGACCTAACTGGAATGTATAGATCTCGAAAACTCGTATACATACAAACTTTCTTTAATAAAATAGCATATTACCTAATACTTTATCTAATATTTTTTTTAGTAATATTATGTTTAGAGCCATCTCTGAAACACTCAGAGAACCATAGCCACAAAGGTCATCAGAATTATACTACTTAAGTAACTTAAACAAGGTAAAGTAACAAACAAAACGACATTTATAAAATTATTTTTATATCAGGGCTAAAATTATCTACTGCATCTGACTTAAATTAAATATGATACAAACATAGTCTAAAGCTTTAAAATTACATAATCTGTTTTTATTACTACACAAAGCAACTATTTCACCTGAACAAAGTCTCTAACTAAAGCTAGTATCTAATAAAATAATAAAACTCCTCTCATCTAGTTAAACGTTAGCCATATAAATTTTATGCTTCATACGAGTGCCTTATCGTTTGCCACACAATACTAAAATTTACGGGCGTTTAGAACATTTTCTCTTCAAAAAACGCACACTCACCGTCAAACGTTGCAACGTTCTTCAAAACGACAATATTAAGTCGATTTTCGTCTTCGTAAAGCTCATATATCTCCTTCTAAGACCGAAGACAACGAGACGAACGGAAAATTCACTTACACAAGCAGTAAACACCTTAACACTTATAAACATAAGGCTTACATTCCCTTGTACGTTTCGCATAAACAAATCGTTGAAAATACCAAGGATCTATAGAAATGAAAAGTATTATAGAATAATTCTTTTTATTCGTTTAAGGGAAATCAAAATAATAAAAAATGTGTTTTTTTTGTTTCTTTTGTACTAAAGTGATTTTTCACTTTAATGCTTCTAGGCGTTTCATCAATTTTGTTCACTGTTACCGTATGAATCGGAACAATCAAACAAAATTGATGAAATATCCTTTGTACTTAAGTGTCAAGAAATATTCTGAAAGAAAGTATTTCTCAGTTGTCATGTGCAGTGAGCCGTGTTAATGCTATTTGAACGAAAGAAACGAATTTAACCTAGTGTATCACGAACACCAAAATGAATCCGAAACAATAAAGATGAGGTTCACAGTTCTTCGATTACTTATTATCCACGTCTCGCCACTTTTATCAGGTCGTCAGTTCATCTTCTGAAGTCTCAAGTTAAACGGCAACTATTTGAGGACTTTTCTGACCTTACGCCTAAAGCCCGCCGTCAAATTCGGTCCTTCTAGGATGAATCCTACCGACGACAATATGTACTTGCGCGCTGTAAAATTTCTTTGTTAATCTCCTTTCATCTATTATCTTAACGTGTTTAAACCACCTTATACTTATCTTATACAATACAAGTATAATTAAATAATGATTATTAAAAACAGTGTAGTGTGTGCAAGCTGCGGTACAAGTTCATATTATAATCTAAATATTAATAAGCTGTGGGAAAACTTTGTATCCCTTTTTAACAATATTGCGCGAACGAAAGAGTACGTATAAGATTTTATATAGTTTAACTTTATATGGAGAACAGGTGCTGTAAGGTGTTTTCAGAAACATTTACGTTGTCTAGTACAAACAAAAATATATTTGTATGTTTATCCGTTGTCTAGTATCTCACCGTGTGGTGACGGAGTAAGAATACAATATGTCACCACCCCATCTCATCCCATGGGTGTCGTAAAAACCGACTAAGGCACTATCCGTGAATATTATCTTTACGAAATAAAAAGAAGGAAAACTTGAAATTAAACCCTATACCAATCAGTCTGGCCAACGTGATATTAGTAGGCTAAGGATCCCTCCGTCATGTGAGGAGGTCCGTCCCTGCAGTGGGGCATTAATGGGCTGTTGGGATGGGAGAAGATGGAATGGTATTCTTAATGTACTTCACGCATCACTTGCAACCCGGTACCCAGCGGTAGTATAAGTGGTCTAAAGCAATTAAAATCTTTATAGATCTACTTACGTATTCAGATTGTATAATTTTTGATGATATCGCTTTTGACATTAATATTTTATACAGAAACGAAAAACAATTGCATCTATTTTTTGGGTAATTTTGGTGTCACCTGGCAGCTTCGTAATTTAATAATAACGTACCTGGAAACAAGCAAAAAAAACATTATTATTTAAAGATTAAATAATATTCTAATAATAAAAGTAGCATAGGACAACCTATCTAGTTCTAACTTAACCAAAGCTTTTAACCATAGACATTGAAAAAGATACCTCTGTGGCGTATATTACATGGCTGCTACGCAGAGGTCTCGGGTTCGATTCCCGCTCAATGCAAATCTTTGTGTGCATGAACATGATTGTTTGCATTGGTCTGAGTGTTTTCTATGTATAATATGTATATATTCACAAAAAAAAAGTATTCAAGTATGTTTGTCCGTACCCATAGTATAAGCTTTGCTTAGTTTGGAACTAGGTGGCGTTGTGTAAATGTGTGAGATTTTATTTTCTCGTTTATTATACCAAACATTATAATAATAAAATTCAAATTGTATTAATTCTCTCTCCTTAACAAGTATTTTAACTTCCTCATATATAAAAACAATCGTAACATTAAATAACTAAGTAGGAAGTAGAGAAAAGTATGGAGGTAAATAGAAAACAAAATGTGCTACAAAACATCGCAAATGAAATCGGAAAACCATTAGCGAAGTTTTATTACAAAAAAATCTGTTAACGGTAGTGTGGACTACACATAAACATATTGTACTATATATAGTACATCGTCGCGTTACAGTATCGCAAACAGTATTGTTTCGGACGACTGGACAAACTAGTGATGGAGTCAAAGCTGTTCGGTAGAGGACAGCGGTCAAACTCAATGCAGCGTTCTATCAACCACTACTCGAATGTAATCATAGTAATGGTATTGTTGCTTTTGATATGTTTCCTTTATTGTTTGGAGAACGCTTTTTGTAAATGACATAGTATTTATTTTAACACGAAAGTTATTTTAAACGATATAGTATTAGGATTCGTCCAAAGGTTTCCGCTTCAAGCGATTTTGTGCCTCCCCCGGTCATTGGGTTTTCACTGCGAATTACCACATTGTCGCCTTACCAGATAAGAGGTCTTGTTTATAAATCATCGCCGATTGATAATTTATGTCTTTATTATGAATTCT
Source organism: Schrankia costaestrigalis (assembly GCA_905475405.1). Lineage (NCBI taxonomy): Eukaryota > Metazoa > Arthropoda > Insecta > Lepidoptera > Erebidae > Schrankia > Schrankia costaestrigalis. The sequence continues at coordinate 3,628,755 of FR997827.1, forward strand.
AAAGACAACTTTCGATTAACTGAAGCATTTAATATATATATTACAGTATGAGATATAAAATTAATTAACTTGTGGCATGCCAGTATCTGTTTTTGTGAATTAGAAACAACAATGTTTCCACCATTGTATATTAGATGAATTTTGTCAACAAAGATTATTGACGTCAATAAATACCATTCTAGGAATCACGTAATTATCTCGTAAAATCATAAACATTTAGCAAGAAAGTACTAAATCGTAAACAATTAGCAAACAAGTTCCGCGAAATAAATTATCATCCAATACGTACTATTTCTCCGTGTGGTGACGGAGTAAGAATACAATATGTCACTACCCCATCTCATCCCATGTGTGTCGTAAAAACCGACTAAGGGACTATCCGTGAATATTATCTTTACGAACTAAAAAGAAGGAAAATTTGAAATTAAACCCACTACCAATCCGTCTGACCAGCGTGGTATTTGAAGGCCAAGTATCCCTCCGTAACGGGAGGAGGCCCGTCCCTGCAGTGGGACATTAATGGGCTGTTATGATGATGACGTACTATTGCGTAAATTTTATAAACATACCAGAATGACAAGAAGAACAAATAGTTCGTCGTTTGTATGTAATGGAAGAACGGAAGAACTCGGTCGTTCATGCAAATTTAAGGCTGAAATGGTCTCCGATTCTTACAGAAACATGCCAAGACGACAATTATCACTAACCACATAATAGTACAAAATATTTAGGCTAAGTAATCTTTTTAGTTATTGGTAGCCTTCATCTTTCCACTGCTGGGCAAAGGTCTCCCTTAACTTTTAGGTACTTTATTAATCCAATGCCAAGATAAAATTATTATGGCAAACTGATTACTCCAAAAAGAGATAGAAGATATTAGGTATATAAGAATAGAAGACCCGTAAGTGCAAGCGAGATAGATATAGAGAAATGATATGACTTTAAGACTCAGATGATAATGCGATATCTATGTAAGAAAAAACCTAAACATAAAATTTTCTCCGCACTTGAATTTTAACCTATGAAGAGGTTACAAAGCAAATAGTTCCGCGCGAGTAGATAGCCTCGCTCTCAGTAGAATCTCTCAGGATGTTTCAAGGATGGACGGTCAACCGCAGCTATGATTGCATTCGCAACGGTTCGCCGGACGACGGCTAACGTAATAGCTCTAATACTATCTACTATCTTACCCTTATGATACTTTATGTTATTTATAGTTGTTGGAGAAGAGAATTACTCTTAAAGGATTATTTTTTATAAGGAAAAATATATATGAGGCGTACTAATTACAATTGTTTATATCATAGTTATAGTACTTACTTAAAATAACTAAGGAAAGGTATATACTCGTAGTAATGATCGTAACATGCCATTTCGTGGTATCTGCTTTCCCCCTGACCCTAGTTCATGTCCTTATGCCAAAAGCGTCGAAACATTAATATCTTTTGATTTTACAAACAAAATATGTCTTGAAAGACGTTTGAACATGCTACTTCTTGCACAGGATCCGCAAACATTTCCTTATACAGTTTAGGCATTTCAAACTCAAACATTCCTTATTAAAACAAGGGCAAATATTGGAAGGATGCCCGTTAGCCCGTCGTATTCGCGAGACCGACATAATAGAGCTTTAAAGAGTGTCAACAGTACTTCCTATACGACTACTCTAATAATACCTCTGCATATCAAAAAAATTGTTCCATTTCAATACTAGCGTGGAGGTCTTACTAACTGGTCGGTTAAAACGTTAGTAGCTATCATAAGCATTAAAGGGATAAAACAGCGACTGTTAAGGTGCCACGATCTTAATGAACGAAATGTTCTAAGAAAGTTGTTTACAGTGTCATTTTTCTTGTTAAAAATTCAGTATTTTAGTTAACTAGATTTTTCCCGTGATTCTGCCTACCAGGATTTTAACTGCCTCGGTAGCAAAGTGGCTTCGAATTTCAAAGAAGTTATTGCAAAATGTTTATATTGTATGAACAAAAAAAGGCAAAGTTAAACGTAACATAATAACCCGATATTAACCTGTATTTGATAGCTAAGTTTTCTTTACTATGTATATAAAAAGGGCACTACCATGAGTAAGTGCCTCATATAAAGCAAGGTAGATTATAAAATTATGTATTTTATACCTACCTATATTTGCAAAATAAATAATATTCTATTCTATTCTATTCTAACCTTGCTTTCTATAAACAACTATACTTGGGCCATTACAAACGTGCGATCTGAGTCTAAATTATTTTAATCAGACCTCTCGCTCACACTTATCGGTATATCGGCATTGTCACATTCCTTTGACGTAATGTTAACGTTAGTAATGGCCCAAGTATAGTAAATTTCAGTCAAGTCCGTTCAGTAGTTTTCGCAAGAAAGAATTACAATCTTTTACGTTCATAACATCAGTGGGGATAGATATAATTCTATTTGCAACTTAATCAATTTTACTTAATAAAAGAAAAAGATAAATCGCTTCATCATTATCATTTGCGAACGTTATTTATGAACAAAGTAATAAATGCGATTGAAAATTCTGGAGCTTCGAAATTATTCTGATAAAAGTTATCAATCCTATTTTATATTAGGTATGTAAGTGAAAGTTTGGGTCTTTGTTCATTTGGGATTCTAAATTTATTGAAATCAATCAAGCCTGCGAATTTAATCAACTGTTACCGATATGTAAATAATTTATCAATAATAGATAGATTGACTTAATTCGTTGTAGCGGCCCTTGAACGTTATGGTAGGAAAGGCCTTATTTTGGCTCACTAAGACTATTCTAGCCAGACAGGTTATTATCAGGATTTGTGTCAAGTTTTCTTTCACTGTTAAAGATATTGGTTGTTGGGTACCCTTAGGGTTGCAGCACATATATCGAAACGTAAAGGGCCTGGCACCGTATCAACTCGAGCCGTTCAGTATTATTTGTATGAAACTCCTTACTACAACGCACACTAACCGGAATCGTTACGTAATCGGATTTTTGGCGTTTGACACCGAGAAAAAAGACCTGAGGTGCCGATCCGTGTACGTTTCGCTATTATGTGCGACACTTAGTCGCCTTTTACGTCACACTTAAATAATGAATTTTAAAGGTTAATTAAGTTATAAAATCGACTAGGATATGTGGTATTTCTAGGTAGAATTCGTGAAATAGAAATAAAATAATCGTCAATAGACTTCACTGGAGGACTGCCGCCATTGCAGAAGGAATATTTAAGCCTTAATACGAAAATGATTCGAATAACTTAAATAACATAAAAGGCTTAATAAAAATATATTCATGAATAATAAACAAATAGCATCTGCGACATTTTACGAGTTAAAACTGGCAGCACGGACATGTAGCTTCAATGTAGAGCTTTCGCTTTGTTAAGCATAAACTTTACTAATCTAGTTATCTTATTATAATATTTTTTCTCGAATATCAGCTAGTTAAAACTTAAATGTTTGATGTCTAGGATAGGCTGTGCTCGGCGTGGTGCTCGGCATAACTGACGTTATTGAGTGACGTTTACCACTTAAATCGGAATTATCATTCAATCACCTTAATTCACTGAGTGAGTGAAGTACTAAAGTTTTACTCATTTATCGTATCGTTATTTGTCCAAACATCGAGCTTCGGGAGCTCACAAGAAAACTCTAGTGAACTAGCAATATGGAAGCTTTTTCGCTAACTCTATTGTCCCTAAATTATCTTTATAGATTTTCGGCTAGAAAGCAAAGTTAGCTCTCTAGGTAATATTGAAATGACTGTTCTTTGTTGGTCTGTATTCACACTTTTTATCAGGTTCAATAGTCATAGTAATGATTACTTTAGAAAATTAACAGTACGTAACTACCTATAAGTATGTATCATAATTATGTATATCGATACATATATCGGAATCAAAATAGATACCAGCCTTTTGTTTAAAAAAATATCTTATTTTATAACTGTTCAGAGCAAAAACGTATCTACAACAAACTGCTGCCGCTGCCCATAGGCTATGCAAAACATAAATCAAGCAACGACGGAAAAATTATAAATCGAAACAATAAAAATATTTTTGGGGAAAATATAACCCCTACTGCAACTGGATAACGTGATACATATATTTAGGGTTTATTTATTTAAAATAACGTATACCAACAGCATTATTATATAAAATTTTCTTAAAGTAGGTTACAGTTCTGGCTATATGCGTGCCAGTTACAGTTACATATACGCCTCATTCTTTTTTATACAGATTTCCGAACAGACAAATACAAATAGGGTACTAAATAAATACCTACTTAGCGTAAAAAACGACTGAGATTGATAAAAAAGTAAATAAAAGTTATAAAGACGGAAAATTTGTAAAAAATTGTATATCATCCAGTCTTGCAAGAGCCGCTATGATACCTACGTGTATACCTACAAAAGTTTTTAATATTCTTTTTTATTAGTATTTACTTACCCTGAAGGGAAACATAATTATAGGGTATGTATGCTTTATTTTGGACAAGGATATCATAGATTTAAATGCAGGACCTCGCGCACATTTGCCACTGAGGCAGATGATAAGACCTAATGATTAACTACAACAATTAATAAAGCAATAAGTTCAATCAAACATAAAAACCAAAAGCAACAATTATTCTACAAGTAAAATGAAAATAAATAGAGACAATAAAATTAAAATCCCAAACTAAATGAAGGTAGTCGGGCTCGTTTGGAGTCGAGTGTGCCGCAGGAAGGACGTGTTCACACGTGAGTCCATTCGAGCGCTTCCGTTGCGAATGACTCAACTCGCTCAACGATCTGATTTAATATTGGGTCCGATTGGCTTTCTTTTCGCTCTTAAATAAGGATGCACTAAAAATTATAAAATAAGACCACGTCCTTATATAAAAGCTAATTGCGGATGTCACAAAATAAGAACGTGACCTAAAAAACTACCAATTCCTTTTGTCTATGAAAACAACCTTAAATAAGAGTGTTGTTATATTAAGTTTGACATGTTTTACGTCAAAGTTTTTTAAAATTTATTTACATAGGCTTTGTTGCTTAGCGACCACATCGCCGCCTGTTCGTACTTATTTTACGTTTTTACTTGTGATATCTTTTAATTTGTTTTTATAACATGGAACCAGATTCACATCGAACGGATCAGAATTATCTCTGATATGCCGATATGTAAGATTTCTTTTGTCTGTAAACTAATAAGAAAAGACGCACTTTTTTATAAAGAACAAAGGCATTCAGTTAGGTAATTTTAACACATTTAAACCCTTTTACCGTTGATGTTCTTCATTTAACCTTCTTTGCACAATTATAACACTGATAGGAAACATTTTTGTTACTAAAAATCCAAGAAATACCTATATTTTAAATGAATTAAAATAAGCTCGCACAAAATTTCGAGCGACTTTAATTAAGGCAGTTTTTATACCGCTTCTACTTAAATAAGGTCAGTCAAATGTCAAATAAGGCGAAACGCAATCGGAATAAGAAAACTACTATCACTAATTAAGTTTAGGATGGCCCTATTTTAGTGTATGTTCTTATTTAAAGGAAAGGTAATACCCATGTGTACTAAAAATTTAAGTTTACATTTAAGTTCATTTTGTTGTTCTTAATTAAAGTCAATTGAGAAACGCAATCGGACCCAGTGTTGCAGTTTCAGAACGAAATGCAAGGTGTAACTTACTGGCTTACAGTGGCGAAGTGTCCATATAACCCGATTCCTACCGGCTTACCTTTGCAAAAACCGCTAAGCATACTCTATTAAAAAATTATAAATCAATGACGCAACATCCATTCAGTACACAAAATTAAAAAACCAAAAAGTTTTCTGTTACGTAAATCGCTTTAATATAATTATTATTTCCGTACTCATAACGCCATCTCTTATTACAACATTGTCAACTAATGGCGGGTAAGCCGGGCGCAAAAATAGGAATCCAGTATAAACAGACGGTACGAAAGTCGTACGCACACATGCAAAACCTAGGTGTATTATTATGCATTTTATCTGCGTATGTAGGCGTAAAGGTAAGCCGACTCTGTCCGGGTTATGTTATGATGAGTAGGTCCTGTTGTACAGTACCCGAGCGCGGCGGCGCGCCGGCACATCGACGAGTGGAAAGAGACATTCGGGCAATATCGGCTTCGTAGAGCGCCAGCTCTGTCGCACGATTGCAAGGATGAAAGATGCGACATGCGAGAGCGAGAGAGCATTAACGTGATCATAGCATAGCTACAATCAATTTGTTTGAATTTCCCACTGCAATGAATGACGTTGAAACGATGCTTAATAATGGCTCCCATCACAAGTTGCATTATTTTTGTTTTCATTTATTATTTAAAGTATTGCAAATAATCGTTAGAATTCGCATTGTTGTGTAAAGTAGTAATTACTAAGTATAATTTGTGTTTGTGTATTGAGTGTTGTGCATTGATTGACATTGTCATAGTACTTTGGGTGCCTTACATTATTGTAAGTACATACTTACTTCGTTGTTATTATTTTAGTTTGTTGTTATAATGGCAGCGTTAACAGTATTATTATAGATTGTTGACTAATTGATTAACTATTGTGTAAGCAAAACATCTTTCTTGAAATTAAATAACGAAAATAAGAAACACAGACATAACTATGGAATACAAACGACGCCGCCCGGCACGATGAATTTACGATAGGTTTAGGTAGGTATATTTTTATATTATTAACATCTTAACGATATATTAGTGGCTTACAGGCAGTTGTAAATTAAATAGTACCTACGTATTATTTTCTATGTTTCTTATTCTTAGATTTAAAAAAATTGTGGTGTCATTTAGGATATAGCGACATATTTAAAACAATATCTAATTCATCAAAGAAACATGCCCATACTGAGAATGAGAAACATATTCGGAGTTGATTAGCTTTACATGAGTTTGGGACAACTATAATATTTTTTTACGAATACGTATGAAGTACGTACTTCGCTTTAGTAATTTTTATTATATTACGAAAGACACTGTAACGGGCTCGGTGGCGCAGCGGTCGAGATAAGCGGTTGACGTGCACGAGGTCACGGGTTCGTTTCCCATGTAGGACAGTTCTTTTTGATCAACAAATTATTGAGTCTGGGTCTTGTTCTTTGTGTCTGTGAAATAGATGTTTGTGGCAGTCTTCGCGACGCAGTTCATGATCCCTAGTGCGGAACTTATATAATATTATTTTCATAAAAAAATAACAATAATAAAAAAATCTGTTATAATAACCAACAGTGCTTACTCGTATGGTAGGTACAGTGAGCCAGTCAGTGGCTCACTGTTGCGCTTGTCAAATGAGTACCGACACTGATAAGTTTTTTTTTCGGCTTCCCTTTTATAAAAATTCACCCTTCGCCACTGCTGGCTTAATTTCGTTCCGAAAATGTACAACTTTTGTTTGGCTAGTTAAAAACTTTTGCTTGGTGTATGATTGGATTATTATATTATGTAGTTTATTTTTGTGTATTCCAATATTTTATTTTGTAAAAATGTATTATTTGTATTGGCCAGTATTTTTATGGCTTCATAGTTGTTTTTTGATACATAATTTTTACTTGCAATGGATTTTTTACCTTTTGTATTTGTATGATTAACCCTTTTTTTTCGTGGGAAATATTTTTACCCAGACAAACAAAATAAAGTTAAATAAATAAAACTACATCAATAAAATCGTCTCTTACATATTATGACAACTTTAGATATTCAGAATTACTTAGTCGCTATTTTATTATAAGAGAAGGAAATGTCAAGAATTTAAATTTATTAAGAACTACGAACTCGTAGCTAACCCGTGCCCACTTCGTTGGGCGGCGAAAAAAACGCGTCCCTTTTTTAAACATATTAAATTACTGCTCCACTCCTATTAGGCATAGCGTGATACTATATAGCCTATGACACTCCCCGATAAATGGACTATTCAACACAGAAAGAATTTTTTAAATCGGTTCAGTATATTCAGAGATTACCCTCTACAACGTCACAAACACACAAACTTTACCTCTTTATAATATTAGTATAGAAGTATAGATTATTTGTTACAACCTTTTAAAACAAGTAAAAGATAACTTAAATATATTAGGTACTTAGTATTTTTATAATTATACCGACAAAGACAAGTGACACATAAAAGATAAAATAAGCAAAGAATAACAAAGGTAAGGTCTTAGAAATAAAATTACAAGTCAATTTGTATTTTTTTTATTTTAGAAGTCTAGTAAAACCTTCAGCGTGGAAAAGCGAAATGAAAAAAAAAAAGATATAAGCAGACGTTTCGCTATTCAATTCTATTTCAGAGCTCTTACTTCAAACCACTTCGCTATCGCTTAAGAAATGTCCGTTGTACATACATATTATACAAAATGTATATTTTCTATTATAAATAATCTAATCTTAATATGTTTCCGATTCATATTTTCTTGATAATGCAGTAGAATTGGACTTAAGATACTGGTAATTCAGTAATTACGCGTTATTAACTGATATCATTGCATAGCTTGACTTGTAATGACTAATTATAGTTAGATGCTATGCATAGCTTCTATAATTTGGATCATAATAATATGAACATAATATTATTGTTGTACTTTATTTAAAAAGGTCTCTGGGTCGAACTGGATAAGGAAGGCGCAGGACCGGGTTCTGTGGCGCGTATTGGGAGAGGTCTTTGTCCAGCAGTGGGCTGCGATTTAAGTAAAGTAGCAAGCTGTTTATAGCATCCGTAAGCATGAAATTATCTTTGATAAGCTTTTAGTCAGGGTGTTGAAGAAAAATACTTACATATTTTTATTTTAGAAATTAAATTTGTTGGAATACATTTAAATATTTAAAAAAATTCTTACCATCGAATACACGTAGAGGATAAATACACAATGTATACTATTTTAAAAGCGCAACCAGAATAAACTCCCATGATCTAAGCACAATTCCAAGCTTACACTTTACACAGAGCACAACAGTTGCCAGTCTTCATTAATTACGAATGCACTCCCAGCAAACATTCAGAACTAAACTCCAGCTATTCTTAAACAACTGAAGACTGTCTCATCGAATAAACAAGATACACCAGCTTGACATCTTCTTCCTCACAATTCTTGACGTTATTCTTAACTTTCTAACTCGTCTTTACTCTGAGAGTTATGTTCAATTATTCGTGAATCAGAACTAATTTGTTTAAGTTAGATAATGCAATACCTAGGTATTCATCATAACAGCTCATTAATGCCCCACTGCAGAGACGGGCCTCCTCCCGTGACGGAGGGATACTTGGCCTACTAATACCACGCTGGCCAAACGTATTGGTACAGGGTTTTGTTTTGAGTTTTCCTTCTTTTTATTACATAAAGATAATATTCACGGATAGTCCCTTAGTCGGTTTTTACGACACCCATGGGATGAGATGGGGTGGTGACACACTGTATTCTTACTCCGTCACCACACAAATACCTAGGTATTATAAATTTCAAATTATAAACTGTCTCAAAACCATAAGTTTTCCAAATTAAACAGACTTAAGTAACTGTTAATATAGTAACATTGGTATGATTTAAACTTTAAGAACATATTAAATTTACTATTTTAGAAGCGCAACCAGAATAAACTCGCATGATCTAAGTACAATTCCAAGCTAACACTTTACACAGAGAACAACAGTTGCCAGTCTTCATTAATTACGAATGCACTCCCAGCAAACATTCAGAACTAAACTCCAGCTATTCTTAACCAACTGAAGACTGTCTCATCGAATAAACAAGATACACCAGTTCGACGTTTAATATTTTAGAAATCTATTCTTACTCACAAGTTTGCAATTCTTGACGTTAATCTTAGCTTTCTAACACGTCCTTATTCTGAGAGTCATGTTCAATTATTCGTGAAGCAAGCTGGACCTAAGATATCTGAGAATAGAACTGTACGTCTGTAGATTTTACTCGAGGGTATCATTGGGTATGTGTTACGACAGCTAAACTACTAAACTATTCAAGTTAACGTTAGAAACGTGATAGTAAATTGGACAGTTTTATTATTTGAATTTAAGTTCGTTTTGGGTATTGAAATTCTTTTCGGTACCGACTTCAGAGTAGAGTTGTTTTTTCTGTGTGTTTACAACTGTTCTCACTGACAAAAGACACTAGTGAAACCCCTTGTCATAAAGCTGTAAATCGCGAGGTAGATACAAACATTTCTCTTAAAACGGCATATTTTAACTCTATTTTAGTCAGATTCGCATAGAGCAGATTAAATATAAGTAACTTTTAGTTGTAAAATAAGTTTTAATAAGTTGTTAACTAACGACTATGTTAAGCGCAGAACTGACGCGGTAAGAATAATTTAATTACAAGTTTTATCATAAACAGATGTTATGATCCGTAAGTAAGCAAAGAGCTTTACGGCGCTTGTACACGGTAAGAAAAATCGCCGGGCCTACGCAAGAATTCGTGTCGTTTCTAAGCACGACCTGTGTACACAGCGCCGGCGATGCATAAGAAAATTTTCTTGTCTGCGCAAGACAAGACACGGCGAACGTTGTTGCGGAGGGGCGGGGAGCGGTGTAGTAGGGTATCATACTTGTTTGCTTTCTAGTTAACATTTTTACTAAAGGAAACTCACACTGATTATCACACTTGTTATTACTTGCGCGCCCTACGCTCGTCTGACGACTGTACGAAAAAAATCCTGGCGTGTACACGTTCCGAATTGTCTTGTCTGCGGAAGACAAGAAAAGTTTTCGTGTACGAAAAAGACAAAATTCTTGACGTCTACACGAAGATTTGTCTTGTCTGGCGTAGACACGGCAAATTTTCTTAGCGTGTACAAGCGCCGTTAAGCAAAAAACAGAATTATTTACTCTTAGGATTATTATGATGGGTTGAAGGTACTGTTTCTGAGACTGCTCGAATACTTATTTAAAATATACTGTTTCAAATCACCCATTTATGTGTTCCACTTTAAGAACTAATTTCCTCCAATAAAACCATACTAATTTTCTAATAAAAAATCCGACTACAGCCGCGGTGATGAATCCAAAAAACATCTTTTTAATGACTGTTCAAAAAGGAAAATTAAGTTAGTTTTTTATTGTATGAAACATAAAAACAATTAAAATATTACGCGTTTGGAAACAACAACAAACACGCCACCTCTACTCTAAACATTACAACATTACTTTAATTCAAACCAATTAGATTTACTAAAATAAAGTAATTCTTCCTGATAATATCTACTCGTAAATAGTCATAAAAGGCCATTATACACACATCAAAAAAGTCTAAGCAACATGCATGATATTACAAATTTACCATTTATATTAATTTATTTTACCATTTATTTTAATTATAACGTTGTATTTTATTTTTAAAATAATATTTTTAGGGTTCTATGATGTAAAAATAACAGCTGTTTTCTTTATAAGTTCTTTTAATAACAGAAATTAACAATATTAGAATATACAGGTACATAAGAAACTAAACTTTTTTTTTACAAATTGAAATTTCTTAAGAAAATTAATTTATTGTGAAAGAATAGGACAATTTAATACAAAGTATGGCCTCCTCTGCTATTCAGAACTTGTCGGCAACGATTATTCATTGAATTAATGAGACTGTTTATGTCATCTTGCGGTATTCGCTCCCAATGGAATTGTAGCAAATCCTTCAGCTGTTGGGTTGTTGTCACTCCGTCCAAGTCCTTCAAAACACGTCTCTGGAGCATGTCCCATGCGTGCTCGATGGGGTTGAGGTCTGGCGATTGTGCAGGCCAGGGCAATACCTGGATGTTCTCCGTTGCCAAGTATTCACTGGTTCGCCGAGCTGTATGTGAACGCGCATTGTCATGCATTAACGTAAAATCGGAGCCAAAGGTTTGTGCAAATGGATGGACATAAGGTCTGAGAATATCCTCAACGTAATTTTCAGCGTTCATGTTTCCATTTACAAAAACGAGCTCAGTTCGCCTGTTCTTCATAATACCCGCCCATACCATAACTGTTGAGCCGCTGTATGGATGAACTTCCTGAACGCACCTGAGTCTTTCAGTATTTCCGGGTCGACGGTACACTCGCACCCTTCTTGTATCAGGCCTAAACCCGAATCGCGACTCATCGGAAAACATAATTTTATCCCATTGTTCCTGGGTCCATGTTATGCGTTCTCTACACCATTCATTTCGACGAGCGCGATTCCCGTGACGTATCGGTGGGCACCTGATAGGGCGTCGAGCTCGTAGGCCGTACTCATGCAGTCGATTTCGCACAGTTTGGGGACTTACATCAACACCACTTGAATTTTGTAGCCTCAAACTTATCTCTCGAGCGGTTAACATCGGCTGGCGTCTTGCAGTCAGTTGTATGTACCGGTCTTGCCGAGTGGTTGTACTCCTTTTACGGCCTGGATGCTGTTCAGCGGGTTCCCCTGTATTATTGTAGCGCTGCCAAAGACGACAAATAACACTTCTATGAATACCAAAATGTCGAGATACCTGAGATTGATTACTTCCCGCTTGCAACATCCCTACAGCTCTTTGCATTTCATCTGCCGTCAAATGACGTCGCTCCATGACGTAAAGAATATCTAACAATTCAATTTTGTCGCCAACTGTATTTAAATGGTTGGTAAAATTATAAAATCAAGACTAAAACGTAGCAATTAACATGCACTCAAATTCAAACAAATTCGCAGTCATTTGAATTTTATGAAAAAAAACAAAACATAATCGAAATTTTTTTTTTACAACCAGCCAGTATGTCATCAATAACAAAAAAGTTTACTTACCTATACACTTTGAGTGAGTAAATACTTAGAAATTAATTAATATAAATGGTAAATTTGTAATATCATGCATGTTGCTTAGACTTTTTTGATGTGTGTATAATACACGTTATACAATCTTTCCCCAACAGCTCAATGTTCTTATACCCCAAATTCCTTGTTCCCCTTTCACCGAAGTATAGAGACACCCTTCTATTTGATAGGGGCATAGACGACGCACCCTCAAATTAACCAGTAATATGTAAGCTCATCACGCGATCAGTTTTTCGAACCAAGGCCTGATGTATATACATATTATATAGTGTAATTTGTTTTTATGAAATAATCATAACAAGTATTCATATCCAACTGCAGGAACGAGACTCCTTTAGCTCACTAAGGAGATGAAATTAGCTGACTAATAACACTCTGCATATAGGATTCCAGTTTTCGTTTATTTATCTATGTAGAATATCTGTTCGTTAGTCGTCTTTTATAGCATATTATGATGAGATGGTGTGCTTTGAATGCACCTACGTATTGTTTACTCTGTCCCATTTTCTAGAGTAATTTTGTAGTTTTAGTAAATTCATGCCCACCGTCAGTTGACGTCTTATCTGAACTGTACTTCCGTTTTAAATCAGATTCAACTCAGTCATGTCCTTTATTTTTCTTTGTAGTGTAAAGTGTAAACCTTACCAAATAGAGTTGACAATGTAACTCGTTTCAACACAATTTTAAAAAAGGCTTCGTATTAAAGCATTCCCAGTACTATTAAAACAGAGCCCACAGACGAACACTCCAGTGTAATCGAAATCAACACTCATTTAACTCCGATATCGATTTGTCGAATGAATGTCGCTTTAATTGATCTCGTTAAGTGCACTTTAATTCTATTGATGAGGTACGCGATTTAATCAATTTTAAATGAGTTTCGATTCAAATACGAGACTGAAGATATTTCGAATGACTACGCTATATAATTGAGAGTAGCCGTTTCAATTTTATTAAATAATTTGAGATGTACAATCAATCAGTACTCGTCATGAATAAGATATCAGGGAGTAAGGAAATTTCTTAATTAATTTGACGAGATTTGTCGAAGAACTAATTGCTTCAAGTGTCGGTATCGTCATCATTGTTATGCTATTTCATGCCTATTCCTAAATAATCATACGTATGTAAATAAAATAATAATATTGTATCCATATATTAACCTAGAACTCATATATATCTGAATTACTTGTAATAAAACCAAACACACACACACACATACACACTCAAATAGAAGAACTACACGCAAATACTTTTTTAATTTTAATTTTTATTTGTTGTTCTCTGTTGCATTTGTAAACAAATTATTTATAAACAACTAAGTATAACTTTACCACAGGTTATCCAAACCTATATCAGGCACCAGTCCTTCACAGATTGTATTTGGTACCATAATACAATTTATGTCTAGCCTAAGTTTAATTGTAATTTGTAGTTATATCTTTAATTGTAATATTTTTGAAGAAGACATGAAATTTAAATTAATCAAGTTTTTCTTATATCTTTGATACACACTCAGCCTTAGAAACCATAACGCAATTTCACTGTATATTTTTTCAAAGTAGGACTATAAAAAATAATAGTAGGAAACTAGAGCTCACATTTATTTAAAAGGGCCCAAATGTAGAGGAAAAAGGTGGTAAAACTAAGTTATTGGATTGCTATAGCACGCGCCTCGTACTGCGTATCAATGTGCTTTAGGACAAAACTGTGTTGCCAGATTTTATATTTAAAATTACCCAGATATTTGGGAAATAATATTTTTGAAATATTATCTAATTAACAATGCTTAGTAATTAGTTTAGAAAACAAAATCTGATTAAGCATCAAAATACTTTATTATTGAAATATTTATAAAAATATTTCGATATTAAAAGTAAATAACAAGAAAAAACAAGGAATGCATTAGCATAGCAGTCCTCCCACAATGATGGAGGGGAACTTGTCTAGCTAAGAATTTCTGTCGTGCTGCACTAAGAATAAATAATATCCGACTCTTCGCGTCTTGGATATTATAAAGGAAACTAGAGGAGATTCGTAAAGGATCTAAAGACGTAACATCTACAGACAGTAAAAGACAATTGTTTGATGTCAACAAACTTCTTGGATTATAAAATAAGGTGCAGAATATATTCGCTCTTTTGGAATGACTTTTTATGAGTTGTATGACAGTCAAGTATTTTAATTCCATAATTAAATCACAGAATAAAGAATGCTTGGTTCTAGCGCAAAATTCACAATATAAAAAAAATGTTATGTATCTTTAGTAATGTCATTATAGAATTTGTTTATTATTTTAATTAAAATATGAATCCTTTTACTTCAATTTGTAACTGTAACATTTACAGGTAGTGATATTAAAGCTTATCACTGCAGTACAGCATTAAAAGGAAGATGACAAGAATATCATCATAAAAGTCCATTAATGTCCCACTGCAGGACGGGCCTTCTCCAGTGACGGAGGCTACTAATACTTGGCCTACTAATACCACGCTGGCCAACGGATAGTCCCTTAGTGGGTTTTTACGACACCCATGGGATGAGATGGGGTGGTGACACACTGTATTCTTACTACGTCACCAGACGGAGACACGCCTTATTTACAAGAATATAATTAAATTTAAATCGACAGGCATATCATAGTTGTGATTATGAAGCGAACCTGTATGGAATATAAAATGTAACAAATTAAAGCAAGACATTTAATACGGCAACACCAGAGGAACGCAATATCTTCCAGGCACGTGATACGTGACAGAACTACCGATGTGAGTCGTAAATAGTTTATGAAACCGATATAGAAATTGGTTCCTACGATATGTTCACGCTGCGATCGAAATACATACATGTGACTTAGTGCTAGTACCTACAACTACAACCTTAATTTTATCATTATACTATTCATTTTTAACACTATCTTGTTGTAAATAGTTTGTAAGACAGAAATGAAGCACGTGTGGAGGCAATCAATTTTTTTGTTGAGGACGAGTAATTTGTTTCTGACGACAGTTACTACTTTACACGGGCTGTGGTGGGGCGGATGGCCCTTAACCAAAGACATTTAAGTGACGTGCCTCAAGGGCACTTGTGCCTTTGGGGTACGAACCTCGGCCTGAACTATAGGACTGACTAACAGGACGTACGGAAGGCACGCCCTCTAGGAGCGAACGCGGCGCGTATTGCGGCCTCGACGGCGAGGACGGAACGGCGCGGACGTGTTGTTGTGGCTTCGCGAGCCGTATGAGCTACGTTTGGAGGCAATCAAGCAGAAGTTTAAAGACAAAAGATAATAAGTTATTTGCATTATTAAGATCAATTAAACAGAAATATTTAATTAACACAAAAATAAAATGTTTAATTAGCATTATATCTAAAATTTGTGCAAAACGCTGGTGAAATTACATATAGAATTGTATTGGTATTATTCATCACGCCCACTAATGACCCACTGCAGGGACAGGTATTGGTATTATTATTACCGTACAATAGAGTGTGAATTGATAAGTATTAACAATAAAATACAGTTTGTAATACTTTCACCCAAAACAACCCCAAAAATATAACATTATTGTTAGCGAAACCAACTACAGCCCTATTCCAAATGTTATTCGTAAAATATTTTCCAATGTGTTAGTGATAAATTTGAAACTATTATCCTTTTATTCCAAAACCTATAAACCAAAAATACGAATCCAAAATAAATAGATTCAATCGCAGACTATAAACTAGAATATCCTTTAACATATTGCGGTCAAATAAGCCTCCCAAATATCAAAAGTAACTTACGGTATTGTATAGTAAGGATATTTTATTTAGCACGACCGTTTTCAAAAACCTTTGTTGTGGGAAAAGAAATCATCACAACAGCCTATTGATGTCCCACTGCAGGAACAGGCCTCCTCCAGTGACAAAGGGATACTTGGCCTACTAATACCACGCTGGCCAAACGGATTGGTATAGGGCTTAGTTTCAAGTTTTCCTACTTTTTATTATGTAAAGATAATATTTACGAATAGTCCCTTAGTCGGTTTTTACGACACCCATGGGATGAGATGGAGTGGTGACACACTGTATTCTTACTCCGTCACCACATAGGGAAAGAAATAATGAAATAGAAATGGAGAGGAAGATCAAATGCCTTCGGTTTAGGTCAATCATCAATCAATATAGTGTATCAGTCAACGACCTCCCTTCAAAAATTTCTATCTAACGTGGTTTTCTGCCTCTCTCATCTCACTTGAGTTTGAAGTCTTGCACCACGTTATGCTAAGATTTTAGGAGTTTGGCAGCTTTTTTTCATTGGTCTTTTTTATATACAACATAGTGATGAGACAAACAAGTTTTCCACATAAGGATAAGTTCTACGATCGTCCATTTCTAATGCAGAAGAACTGCAAATATAAATCTCAGCATACCTCAGCACTACTCTTATCACTCTGAGACACAAGTTGCTAAGTCCCACAGTTCCGTAATTGAACCTTGCATCTAAACACAGTAACATTTGCACACTACTTACTGCTTCTTACTACGTCGCTCGGGAGATTGCGCTCGTTTGACTTCATTTTACTATTATTTTAAACGCGAAATTTTGTAAGTATGTATGGATGTTTGTTTGTTAATCTTTCACGTAAAAACTACTGAATTGATTTGAATGAAACTTTACAGTAATATAGCTTATACATCAAAATAACTATACCCTATTCAAGATAGCATGAGAAAAAGTATAAACATGTCAAATCTGTCAAACTCCAAAAATGCCGCGGTTTTCAAACATTTTAACTAAAATCATAACTAAACAATAAATAACTCTGTGTAAATATAAATAAGTGTATTCTACCTGAATAAGAAAATGTGAATTTAGTAAATAATGCTTGAATTAAGGCATTAAAAGATTATTGAGAAGCAGAATATATAAACAAAACTTACAAATTAGTAAATTGCTTTTTAAAAACACTTTTTTCAATTTCTATTAATCGGAAACTTCTAAGTCAGATTCAGAAAAACTGTTCCCAGCTCGTATTATAAATTAATTAACAAATTCTTCAATAATCCCATTAATTTGTAATATTATTCTTTTTCTGTTATGACATATTAATGCAATACATGACATTTGAGACATTGACAATTGTAGGCTCTTCAATAAGTCGTTTAGTTCGTATGTAATGTTTAAAAAGGAAAAAAAAAATTAATTCATTACTTGGTGATCTAATTATAATATTTAAATTATTTAAACAAGGTTTTGAAATTTCTATTTTATTGTAAAGTCGTTAATTTAATTAATATATTTTTTATCATTTTCGAGTCTTCATCCTGACCATAGATTATAATTATCTATAAATGAGTAATCGTGACATTAAAAAGACCCTTGGATTATTCGTTAAATGGCAGATTCTGAAAACGGCAGATTCTGTAAATGGCAGATTCTTTAAACGACAGATTCTTTAAACGGCAAATATTGTACAGTCGTCAGCTAAAAACAAAATGTGATTAGACATGATATTTGTAGCTTTGCTTGGCTACCTTTCTTATACAAGTAGATGCATTAATTACAAAATGTAATTTTCTAAATGCAACCTTTTTGCTTACTTGCTTAATTTTTGTCTATTATTAAATCATGTGTTTTCATTACTCATTATTTCCGTTGTCATTTTCCTTGGTCTAATTAATTATTATTAAGTTTAAATATTCTATTATAATAGAGTCATTCGGGTCAAGAGGCCGCACTTAATTTTTGACTGCGTCTATAATCTATACAGAAGAAGATGTCAAACTTATTTGGATAAGAATTAGTAGAATACAATAATTAACTTACATCATTTAAACTTATTTTGCTAATTAGTTAGCATTCGAATTCGAATGCATCCTCTTAAATTTTTAAAATTTTAAATTATAGAAAAATTACTTGTATATAAAAGGGAAAAAACGTAGGAAATTCGTTTCGGTTCTAAGCGCCGCCGTATAAAGCAATGGTTAAATTTGGTAGTCGGGAGTTCGAGACGGTTACTCGGTTGGCCTAGTGGTCATGGCGCTGGACGCGTATTATAGTACAGAGACGCGGGTTCGAGTCGCGCATCGAGTACCAATTTATTTCATTGTATTTCTTCTTTTCGGATTTTTCTAGTTATACCTAAGCTGTTTTAACAGCTTATGTCGTGTGAAAAAAGTTAATTACATAATTAATAAAATTATGTAAATATTACCCTTAATAAATACGTTGTTTGGTACTGTACTTCTGCCGTTTACAGAATCTGTCGTTTAAAGAATCTGCCATTTACAGAATCTGCCGTTTTCAGAATCTGCCATTTAACGAAAAAAGGCCATTTTTTTGTTTGTTTACTAAATTTCTCAGGCCCAAATGAATACGGTATACATTTTATAAAGATGTTGTGTAAATTGTTCAAAATACGCAGACGAAATCGCGGTCACAATTGCTTTAATATTAAAAGTAGTAAAAATATTGGACGTCCGTTGTGAAATTTTATTATTTGTTAGAAAATATTTAACATATAATGAGTTTGAAACTCGTACGGTACAAGGAAACACCTTTAGCTAAATGTCTGTCCATGTCCATGTTGGAGTCCGATGAGTGTCGTGAAAAGTTCAAATTAGACAACTTTACGGCACATCGGATATACAATAAAGGTACCATCTCTTTGTTCCAAAGTTTGTACGGAGTTTCATACACATTGTGATTGGTAGGATGCAACTTAATACCAAACGCAAAGGAATTAAAACGACAACTTGATTATTTTGTTCGTTTTGTTTGTGTTTGGATTTAATAAGCTTGGATTTTGGAAATATTTGTTGTCACATCTGGGAAAGTATATAGGAATTTACAATTATTTTGTTAAGTAATGATATTTCGACATTAGCCATTACTATCCCATCAACAGTATAATAAAAATATTACATTTCTTACAAACCCTCAACAAATTTTAAACTAAGTAAATTCTATGTAATTAAATTTCTTTTTACGTCCGTTAAAGCCTTTATTTAGCATTAGCCTCCTTTACTAGTTTTAAATATAATAAATACCAAATAAAAACAAAATTCACACACAAAATCCAACCTCCAGACATTAAATATTATATACTGTTAATAAAAATTCAAATACACATTGACAGGCGTGAAAATTCTTAAAGGAATTGTACTTAAAAACACATTATTCGTACATACTTACATTCTCCATGCCATTACTTACTTAACCAGCCAAGAACATGGAACCATTATGTCTGATAACAATATGGGAGCGTAATGCTTTTCATATATTATTTTGTACATATTGGTGGGTGGGTGTTGATGCCCTATATTCAGTAATGTAGAAAATGTATTGGGTTTCATGAGGGTTTCAATGTGAAGATGGGAGGATTCAATACTAAGATTATTTTATATTCAAAATAAGATAGCAACGTTTATTTAAACATGAGGTGGTCATGATGTTATAGTTGTCTTAGTATTATAGTGATGTATTGTAAAGCAAGCAATAAGTAGTTGTGGTAGATAAAGATTTAAGTTGACTGTATGCTGTGTATGAGTCTGGTAATGTCATATGGATATTGGTCGTGTTGATACTGATTATAATTTCGTTTACTGAGAAAACAATTTTTTTTTATATTAGAACCTAAACTAATTTTGATTTATTTATTGGGACAAACACAAATTAAATGGAAACCTTTTTAATAAACCTTTTCAATCAATGTTTTATACACGTCTCGCCGTTTTTAACTCGTCTTTTTCGGTCAGTATAATAATTAGTGTTTTGGTTTTTATCACATCACATTAAGTCATAGCACTTCGGACTCTGGCAGAATTGTCGACATCGGCATAGTTTGCCATATAAAAGAAAGAAGAGTTGCTCCAGAATTCGTAACAAAATCTTTGCTAAACTTAGATCTAGATGACTCTATAAATAACCGTCATATTTATTTATCTTTCAGTTACCACATACGTGACATAAGCAAGCTTAGTATTCTACAATATGCGTAAATAGTATGTTATACAAGAACCGATGACAGCTATAGCCGGATAAACATTACAGGGATCGGGTAATAAATATTGATATATCGTTCCCTATCATGTGAAAGTCAGGCCATTGCCCACAGTCAAGCCAAATGGACTGGATAACATGCATTGTGACATTTTATTATCAGACGAACAATTTTTCATTACAATAACCTGGCAATAAGCTCATTAAAAAGCATTCTGTAAGTATTTTTATTGCGTTCATTTCAACGACCAAATAAGGGATTTTTTGTATAAAAAGCGGAGAGCCCTGTTTTGGGGCGCGAGTAGGAAGACTTATGCCCATCAATTATGACATAATTACGCGAAACAGTTCCGGGTGCGGTAGTTGCTAAAAAAAACGTTTTCCATTCTTGAATTCACGAAAAAATGATGTTCGAATCTTTTCCCAATGTACCTAGGCTACCACATTATAAAATTATAACTCACATTTATATCAGCACGTCTTATTCTTGATACTAATTGCATTTGTACGTACCTGAAATAAAATAAATGTTATTAGATAAATTGTAAATTAGCCTCCTAAACACTTATTAGCCTACATAGTTTGTTAACATCCTTAATTTAAAATTTCATCAAAGGTGATATTCCACCCTTGGAATAGAAATAGAACGACGACAGTAAGCCGCAGGGAGTAAGGGTCTTCAAACAGTTGAGGGCCAACGTGGTCAGACGATGGAAGCACAGGATCGCGTAAAGTGTAAATATAAGGAGGTGGCCTCCTCCAATAGTTCAGTAGAAGACGTTCATTGGATAGTATGATGATGATGAGAATAGAAATATAACAAGTTAAATCACTTACTTAATTCGAGCCAAAACTCTCAACCCACAATTCGTGACACTCGTATGTAATAAATCTACATTTTAAAAGTCAGTACGTGTATTTCAAGGCTTATACCATTTAAACCGCATAGCATGACGAACCGAACAGATAAGTAATAGGGAAATTTGCTTAAAATACGTACCACCCACGGCCGTATCTCACTGAAATACCGGGAAAGAGGCAGGGTTGGTACTATCAAACTTTTTTGTGGCATACTCTAGTGGATTATACTTGAATTTATAAAGGTAAGCACTCCAAATATACGTTAAGGTACTGAATAATATTATGGTGTTTCCCTTTGTTGGGCTTTGTATTGAGAAAGTACTGAAAAATACTGTACTTTTTGTATTAAACAAGATCGTAGAAAGATTCTTTTGATTTGATCAGCTCAATTTTTTTATGTTATCTTGTCTATGGTCTTTTGTTAAATTTGAAATGTTTTATTTATTGTTATCTATTATGCTACATATACATGTATATTAAGCTATATTTATAAACCAATTCTAGAACACAAGCCCTCATCTCCTATAGTTCTATAATTTCACTAACTCAGGTAAACAACATTCAGAATCCTTATCTTATAGGTAAACAGTTCCACAACAATTTCCTCATTTTTACGTTAATTCAGCAACACAAACGTTCAACATCGGACAGCCGATGGCTGTATCCGATTCAAACAAAACACGTCATCATTATTTAACCATTTAGTTTATCAGAGAGGTTATTTTCGCTTCAAAAAGATAATATTGCATGTCGATCGATAGCCCTGTCTACCTGTATCGACGCTTATCTCGCCCGACGTAGTGGAAGTTCGATAAAAACGGCTCATCGGGGATCGAAGCTTCCTACTAGTGTGACTATCGAATATGGTTTGGTGTGAATATGGCTTAGGGTTATCTGAAGTGATTATGGTTTGAATCGAATTTTCCCTTATACATTAGCTTATGAGGCAACACTGTGAGCTCTGGTTTTGGGTAATAAATATGGTATAGTTTTCCACACTGATCATAACAAATATTGCACTAGTATAGTTAATTGTACTGTACTAGTATAATGTTTCATTACTTTAGTTCTTTCACGCCTTATGTTTCAAAATAATATGTTTAATTGACTCCTAAAAAGAGAAGGAGGTTCTAAATTCAACTAAAAGTTTTAATTTGCAAACCTTTCTTTTTGTTTCAAAGGAAGAAAACCTACTCATAATTAAATTATTTTATGAAGGGAAAGGTAATGGAAAGCAGGTTTGAAAGGATCTTAGTACATGGCACCAAGTGAAATTTGCCTACAACCATGGGAATAAGGCATAAGTTAACATATTGTATGTAAGTATGTAAGGAAAGATCAAGTAACTCTAAAAGTGTCTTAGACAAAGACCAACAAAAACAAGAATTAAAATTCATATCTATTATTAAATAGAAAAATCTATTCACCAAAAATACTACTTTAAAATCAAAGTACGGTGTCCGTAAATTATGATAAACAGCGGACAATACGATCATTAATCTGAATTATCGCGGTTAAACACAATTAAGTGTAGGGCGACACAATACCGCTTGTTTTAATGGATTTTTCCTCATCCATTTAGTTTTAGAATTTCTGTGTTTAGATTTATTGTTTGAGGAAAGATTGATTATAATGTAAGTAATTAATTTTGTTTTATATACTTATACAGAAACGTTTGTTATGGCTTGTGATTGAATGTTTTGCGATTTAAGATACTTTTCCTTAAGTTGAATATTAATATGTTTATGACTGGCTTTCTTTTGTGATAGAGGAAAACTTGGCCCACTAATAACACGCTGGCGCTGGTTAGATTTGTAGTCAGGTTGTTCCTGTAGTTTGTATAACGTTTATTTTGTAGTTATCCTACAGTCAGCTTTTAGTTTTAGTCAGCTTTAGTGTTCTAAAAACCGACTGTAAATCTCTTACAAAGGTTCTATAACCGAGAAATATCCTTAAAGTTTTCCAAGCCTAGTTCAAGAAGATTTCTCAAAGAGAAATATTAAAAGCTACACTTTAAATGACACTCAATGCTGACTGATCCGATATTTCGTACAATTCCGTACTCAAAACAAAATTATGCTAAAAGTTAATTATTCTGACTACGATAATGGTTTGATTTCCATTATTTCCGGATGTGTCTTTTATAATAATAAATAATTTTATATGAAATAAGTCAACTAACTATTATATTTTTGTTATTATTTGTTTGTAAGTTAGTATTTATTATATAGTTTACACTACTACAGTACAGACAATGCTATGTACACCGTTATTGTTATACATATCAGATGTAATACCTTGTACAATTAACAAATTAATATGTAATATGTATGATGTGGTTGTACTATTTTAAATAAATAATAACACTAGACATAACTCCAGTTCCTTCCGTCATTGCTAGTGGTAGTGTGGTCACTGCACTATACGTTAACGACTGTGGTCGTCGATATAATAAATCATGGCTCATCGAATCGTCCGCAACTTCGCCACTATTAACAATAAACTGTGTTTTCATTATTATAATTGCTTGTTGATTTTTATTTTTAAGATTTATCTGAGTGGACGATATTTTTAAACGTATCGATTTTTAATTTTGATGTTTCGTACATTCATTGGTGATGGTCACAGATGATTACCTACAAATAATATTATGGACCATTCACACACACATAGATAAATTAACGCCTCATTCCCATGGGAATAGGCAGTAGTTACAGATCGCCATAGATCATACAAACCTGCTTTTCATCGTTTTCATTCATACATGCCCGTCGATACCGAGTGGCACGCACCTGCCCTTTGATGACCAAGGTTTGGTACCATTATTTGTCTTACTTTGCTACTGCATATCAAACAATAATTATATATCATAATAATTATTTAATATCATTATAAAGCTAGGAGACCAGCAAAATAACACTGAGCTCTTAAAACAAGCACTTACTTCATAATTCAATGAACGTAAAATTTCGGTATACTTTACAGCTTCATATTCTGTTGTTAGTAAATATAAGAGTGGCCAATATATTGAACAAAGTGAGCGGACTGAGGCGTGCCCCGTCAAACGCACGCATCCATTATACCACGGCCTTAACAGAGGAAGGTTTTAATTTACGAGATATGGCGATTTCTTACTAGTTGTTTGGTCTGAAAAAGCGATGCTAAAATAATTATAAAGAATATTTATAATAAAGTACAATCAAAACAAAATAGTATTACCATATTTATTTTAGTAATTAAGAAGGCCGTTATTCAAAGGCCTACTGTATTCATAAGTATCAATTTTTTAATCACATGCTTAAAGCGATTGTATTCTACGTACTTCGAGATTAAAATTAAACCCTTTTAGCAATAGCAATATCACGACTTAAAAGGGCGGCTGGTGGTCGTTAAATAAGAAAAGAAGATGGTCGCGAAAGGTGGAAACGATTAGAGGTCTATTTTTTTTAAATTCCTCACACTTTCACACAACGCCATCTAGTCCCAAACTAAGCAGATCTTGTAGTATGGGTACTAGATAACGGATAAACATACTTAATTTTTATTTTATTTTTGTAAATAGGTACATTCTGTTATACCTACATAGAAAACACCCAGACCAATGCAAACAATCATATTCATGCACACAAAGATTTGCATTGCGTAGCACTCTGCGTAGCAGTCATGTTAAATAACCACTACGCCACAGAGGTCGTCATTTTCAGCAGTGGACTTCTTTATATACAGAATATCGCTTTCGCTTATAACTTAAACACAAAATTAAAGTAACGCTTTACTAATGACTGAGTCGAGATTTTTCCTCATTCATAAATATGCATAAATGATGCCTTTACAATGTAAGTACAATTTAAATTTCACCTTCCAGTAAGGATCACAGAATGAGAATTAAATTAAAACCATAACGCCGTGCATGAACCATACATAGAAAAACCATTTTTGCGTCCCTTAAAACATTTAAAAAAAAATTTTCTTAATTTAGAAGGTATTTTTTTCATTGGTTCATTGGTAATAACAGCTGAGCTTGAAAACGCGGATTCTTCCTTTGATTTTTTATTGTCATATACCGACGTCAATTACTGACTTGAGAGTGTACCAATTAAAACAAAAACATTTTTTAAATTGGACTTGAATTGATTGAATGAGCTCTGAAGTACTCGTAGCAAAATTTCCAAAAATATACAATAAATTAGGATTTATATGTTTGGAGTCGCTACTGTTTTTAACTTACAAAAAATATTTATTTATATTTTTTCTATATTTATATCATTTAAGTATATAAGACTTTTCTACAACAAAGAAACATATCATAACGGTACAGCTTTAATCAATATTAACGTAATGGTCAGTATATTACAACATATGTCTCAGTAAGGTAACACGAGCAGAGAAGCCTTAACAAATAGCGGCGGGCAACAAGGTTAAACAGAAACCTATTAACGAGTGGGGATGAGTTCATTTACGAACATAGGTACATTTGTTACCGAACTGTACCTTTAGGAAGAGTTTGTACCAATTTGGAAAAAGTTTTTGGAATCCGTCGAAATAGTTTTTATAATTTTAATAGAAGAAAACACAGGAAATATAATTAACTAGCTGACCCGTCCCTACTTCGTTGGGCGGAGAAAAAAACACGTCCCTTTTTTAAACACATTTCATTACTGCTCCACTCCTATTGGTCATAGCGTAATACTATATAGCCTATGACACTCACTGATAAATAGACTATTCAACACAGAAAGAATTTAAAAAATCGGTTCTGTAGATCCAGAGGTTACCCCCTACAACGTCACAAACACACAATCACACAAACTTTACCTCTTTATAATATTAGTATAGATTAACGTAATGGTCAGTATATTACAACATATGTCTCAGTAAGGTAACACGAGCACAGAAGCCTTAACAAATAGCGGCGAGCAACAAGGTTGAACAGAAACCTATTAACGAGTGGCGATGAGTTAATTTACAAACATACATTTGTTACCGAACTGTACCTTTAAGCCCGATTTACACATCGACAAGTACAGTAGCGAGTTAAGTAGTAAGTTGTTGGTTAAGTTGAATTGAATAGATCTCAATTTTTTGGCGAGTTAACTACGAAGTACTCAACTCTCTCGCGTCTCGCCGACTTAACTCGCCAAAAAATAGGATGGAGATCTATTCAAATCAACTAGTTTGTGACTAGATGACGTTGTATGTGTGAATAGGTATGTGAGATTATTAAACACAATGCAGATTTCTATGAAATGAAATCACGTTAAAATTTATTTTGAGTGTTAAAGAACATTTCCATTAGTAGCCGATACAGGTGTTCTCTTTATTTGAAGATAGCGATTTCATGGAACTCTCGTTTCGCAGAATCTTTCAAATGATTATTTTATTTTCAATAAGTAACATTGTTTCATCGCTCTTTATAATTCAATAAAATATATTTATATTTCAATGAAATACAATTTAGTGAATGATCTGCTTCCAGAAAAAAAACCAGTAAATGAATGAAAATTCATTATTTTTGTATGCTTTCTTAAAATAAATTCATTGACTTGTTTTTTATTTAAAGAGTTTATTCTAAGAAAAAATATTTATATGAAATATAATTATGTATTTGAAATATGAAATATGCCTACCTAGGTAAAATATAGCGGAACTCTATGTTTATTTTTAATATCTATAATGTCTTTTATTCCTATATTTCCAAAAGAAATATTCTATTCTATTCTGAAATATAACGAAAAAAAAAACAAGTATTTCATTGTCTCTAGGCAGACTGTTTCGTAGCACTACCTACGAATGAAAAGTACGTAGAGGATTATAAGTAGCTACGAAGATTCGTAGCAAGCTGTTTCACACTGCAATGAAACTGGTTCAGGTGCTACGACCGTAGCAGCTTTAAAGTCTACGAGTATGTTAACATTACACCGGACATTGTAAACAGTTCGTTTGAAAGCTTAATCTCAAGACCTGCTGGGCCGAATTGAACGATTCTTTTTGTATTGTATAGATAACATTTAGTAACATATAGGCTAAATGTTCAGGACCGTGTTCTGTGGCGCGTGTTGGGAGAAGTTTATGTCCAGCAGTAGACTGCAATAAACTAGTTGATTGATTGATTATAGGCTAAATAGTTGATGCTCCAATAAACTAAGAAAAGTAAGACTGCTCAAATAAAAAAAAGTAAGTAACATCTAAAACATTCACTTTAATATCTAGTTAAAACACTAAATTATCATATTCACGAATCATTTCAATTAGTATCAGAACCTCCTTCCCATTATTCAGTCGTGATTCATTTAACATAATTTACACAAACTATATTATTTTAATAAAATTTATCGACCTTGAAATCAGTTAGTTTGACGTCAAAATAAACAGCACATGGTAAACAGTTGATGCTGCGCTGCCTCAAACATTGGCTATTGTAAGCTGGTAATACGATAAAAAGTACGCTTTGCTTTTAAGGAAATAGCTCATAGAATGCGCGATAGTCGAGTGATGAAAGATACCTTCGGCAATAAATGTTAGTGTTTGCAATTAATTGTACTCTGTCTCCTGGTAGGCAATTCAATCTGAATGCGTTATAATGGAGTTGGAGTCTGACTTCTGGCCGAAGAACGTGGTGTTCCGTCGCTTCCGCCGACAAATTCTACAGGAACGAAAGCCGTAACCGAAAGCAATATTTTGTGTTATTTTATTTATGTTAGTCAATAAAGTAGGTATATATTATATTGTTTTATGTATGTTAGTCTATAAGGTATTTTTCTATGGGCCTATGCAGCCTGAAATAAAGGTTATATTATTATATATTATATTATATAATCACTGATTCAAAAACGATAATGCAGGTTAAGCTACGTGGGAGCGGTCGTAGCATAGGGTCTCCGTGTTTCATAGGTTACGTATAAAGTCGGTTCTGATTGTCATCATAGTAACTCAGTCGTTAGGCCATGTCAGAGGCCTTGCTCGGCTTGAACAACTCAAACTAGTTGGCAACTAACCAAAGAATAAAGAAGAAGAAGAAAGATGAGTGTACCTGACAATTTGAAGCAGTAAGATTGAAAGCGTAACTGACCACAGACGTCAGTTTTCATTTTTTATTTTGACATTATGAAATGAACTGTATATCAATAGAATTAGGACTGAAATTACCTTGAAAACTTCAAAAGTTGGAACGGCACACAATGTGCCATGACCTTAAGACGTGTTTTCCCAACATTTTCTAAGAAATGAAATATTATTCTCGAGTAACGTTAGGTAGGTACTCTCTGCCTTCATTATTCATATTCAATGTAAATCCCACTGTTGATACAAAAGGTTTGTGTGGGTGTATGTTTGTTACTTTTTCATTATTAAATTGCTGAATCAATTTGGATTAAATTTGCTGACACATGAACGTGTAGGCTACGCTAAAAGCTTTGACCACAAGGCTACCCGAGCTAGCCTGTATGTATGAAGCTGGTCACTGGTTTGCAGTGACTAAAAGGCTACGGACTTCTATATGTTATTCATTAAATAATTTTGATGGATCTGTCTACGCCACCTAAAACGTCTAGTGGTTAACATTAGTTAGTACTCAACAAAATTAATTGGATTCCGGTAATTAGTTTCTGATACTATCATCATAACAGCCCATTAATGTCCCACTGCAGGGACGGGCCTCCTACCGTGACGGAGAGATATTTATAGATAGATTGGTATAGGGTTTAATGTCAAATTTTCCTTCTTTTTATAACGTAAAGATAATATTCACAGATAGTCCCTTAGTCGCTTTTTACGACACCCATGGCATGAGATGGGGTGGTGACACACTGTATTTTTACTCCGTAACCACACGGACCCTGATACTATAGTTAAAACCAAAAGAAACTTCACCTAAAAATCATTGAAGATAGGGAAGCGCCTCTACTCCACTGGCCAGACGGGTGGGCATCGAATTATGTGTCTAGGTTTCCTTACTTATTACAGATACTGAGTAGACACTTAGTACCCCTTTACAATGCCCTTGGGGTAAGATATTACGGTGATACTCCATGGATAATTATTTAACATAATTCAAAGGAAAAAATAAGAATTTGGCGTAGTTAAAACATAACCAACATTTCTTGTTCTACAGAACAATATATAACTTAATTCCCAAGTTCGCAAACAATCACGTGTTGAAATCCCTACGGCTTGTGTTTCTAACTCATTAGAGAGGTGACGTCATAACCCTATGATAACGGGATATCATTTACTTATACTTTTCTGTAACTATCCGGTGAATTTGGACCCATTTCATTTGAGACTACATAGATTTTTACATAATTTATATTTTAAGTATAAAAAATCTATTATTTTAATATTAGACTTGTATTATCATACATACATACATAAACTCACGCCTTATCCCGTACGGGGTAGGCAGAGACGACAGAATGCCACTTGTCACATTCCTGGCAACTTGTTTTATCAATGGTGTTCATGTATAGGTAGGTATATTATCCTATATTATATGGGCTTGAAACCCTTAAAAATGTAAATTAACAAACAAAACTTAACACATAATAAAATTTAACCTTTAATGTTTTCCATAGTTCGTTTATTTATTTACTTTAAGTTTTGACGAACCTTTTTTATCGTGGGAAAGCTTTTGTAGCGTGACAGGTGTATGAAATATCAGAAAAAATAGCAAACCTGGCATTAAAAGTCTAAATAAATATTTAATTTAAGTAACAGTAATTTAGTAACCAAAATACGATTTCAAGCGCAATACAATCATAAGCATGTCAGTCCATCAAATTTATCACCAACACCAATAATAGAAAACTAAGACACATAATACAACCTTAAACATATCGTGACTTAAAAACATTTATTTTTAAAACACATTTTCCTTCACAAAGAGGAGCGCAAACACAATTCTTGGACAAATAAAAAGACATAACGAGTGACGTCACAACACGTTTACACAAGCGAAGAATCTCGTCGTAAAACAATAAAGGCGGGGCACAAAGGGTACCCGGAGGGCCCCTGAACACGTATATGATGCCGCGGACGTCACTCGACGCCTGAAGGGTTGAAACGTCAAGTAATGTCAAAGACTTTTTTGTATATGTTTATTTTTGTATTTTACGTTAATTATTTTAATTAGTTCAATGTTAAATTTTGTTTAAAACTTACGGCAAACTGGAAAGTTACAGAATATGGCATATCAGAATGAGGCGTATCAATCACTACTAACATAGAATGAGTCTAGTCTTAACGGAAACGAGATATAGACTCCTTCGCTTACTGAAGCAACCTACCTAAGAAGCTCTATAGGTTTTATTGTAAGAGTAGACCTCCTCCAGTGACCGAGATAATATAAGTCAGCGAATAATATACTGGCCAGGTACACAGAATTAGTAAAAGGTTTGTTTCGAATTTTCCATCTCTGGTTCTCAAATTTTACGACGGCTACAGAATGAGTAGTAAAATAGTGATATTTTTTTCAATAGTGATTAATTCATCATAACAGCCCACTAATGTCCCACTGCAGGGACGGACCTCCTTCCGTTGACGGAGGGATACTTGGCCTACTAATGCCACGCTGGCCAAACGGATTGGTATAGGGTTTAATTTCAAGTTTTCCTTCTTTTTATTACGTAAAGATGATATTCACGGATAGTCCCTTAGTCGGTTTTTACGACACCCATGGGATGAGATGGGGTGGTACACATATTAATTACTAACTTGAAGTTCTGCTCAAATCTATATTATGACTGTCACGTTTATAAACTCGTTTGTCTTTGCCACTGACACTGATTAATGGTTCAAAAGTCACAGATA
Source organism: Schrankia costaestrigalis (assembly GCA_905475405.1). Taxonomy (NCBI): domain Eukaryota; kingdom Metazoa; phylum Arthropoda; class Insecta; order Lepidoptera; family Erebidae; genus Schrankia; species Schrankia costaestrigalis. The sequence goes on from FR997827.1 coordinate 3,660,211, forward strand.
AAATTAAATATATCTAAACAATTCTTGAAACTTGGTTAAAAACATCAAAAAGTCCAGGCTCATGTTTGTATTAATTAATTACAAACATTGTGTGTCATTGTAAGTGGAAAAGATAAAAAGATTGGAAATCCCACTTATACTGATTGGTCTCTTCGGTAATAGACCTTTTATGTTGGCCAGGTTCATCTTTTCCTCTTTTAAAAGGCACATAAAAAAAATTAAAGCTTAATGTGTTGCTGAAGCGAAGTTTGATTTTAGACCAGATTACCCAAACAGACCATAGATTTTTGGTATTAATTTGATTCATACCTTCACATCTGCACAAAAAAACGATTTATCAGAATTTGTGATCAATGTATCCTTTTTAAAAATAAAACCCTTAAAATTACAGATTAAGATCAAAGTATATCTACTTCAGAAAAAAGCCTTCTCTCTGTGTGGTCACGGAGTAAGAATACAATATGTCACTACCCCATCTCAACCCATTTGTGTCGTAGGAACCGACTAAGGGACTATCCGTTAATATTATCTTTACGACATAAAAATTAGGAAGAATTGATATTAAACCCTATACCAATCCGTCTGGCCAGCGTGGTATTAGTAGACCAAGTATCCCTCCATTACAGGAGGAGGTCCGTCCCTGCAGTGGGACATTAATGGGCTGGTATGATGATTTATACCTACTTCAGTTTTTCCTATACCGCGACTGAAACAGCTAAATATAAAATCTCTATTAACGCCTGGGAGTCTAACCACTATACATAGTTATACATAGCTATTAAGTGCCAGACACATTAGCTCCACCTGCGTTATACTATTTGATCGATCCGTCTACAGAGTAATGATAATGATATTACTGAAGATTGCGTATCTTTATGGGCTTTTCGTGGCTCAAAAAAAACATAATTCGCAAATAGGATAAATAATGTAAAATGTTGATAACAAAGTCTTGAGAAAAGGCAATAAAGTATTTCTATAACACACTCTCAACACTTTAAGTGATTTTCAATTATGTAGTTAAATTTTGCATTCGAAAAAAAAGCTGTTTTTGTTTTTATCAGATGTTATTAGCTAACAAAAAAAAGGTGGCTTTTTGCAGAAATTATTCATACACACAAGCCGAGCGATTATCAACGACTAAGTATAACTTAAGACAATAGAACAGACCTTTCTACCCAAGTCTTGTCAAGAAGTACTGCCAGCAAGAACTATACGAACGACGCACGTTCATATTCAGATTGTGATCGAGACTTTTAACCGTTGACGGAAATGAAACAATTATAGCTGTCGCAGGGAAATGAGGAAACCAGGGATTTCACGAAATCCCTAGGGATATCACGAAATCCCGGTAAATGTCGAATATTCTTGATTATTACGTCTTCTTACTGAAAATGTTTAGTGATATGACAAAATACTAATATAACGTCAGTGATATGTCATTTCACTAAACAAAATCTAGTGAAATGTGCTTGTACCAACGTTCATCTTGCTAAATTACGAATCAAAGACAGCTTGATGTGTAAGTAGGTGTTGTTTGGATGAAGGTTCCACTGATCATATTTTTTTCCAATGTCCGTTAATGCCCTTTCATTCTATGATTACATTCCCTCTTGTATACCTCGTCCTGTTAATTTTAATAATATTCTTGACGACCTCCGTGGCGTTATGGTTATATAACATGACTGCTACGCAGAGTCTTGAGAAAAGGCAATAAAGTATTTCTATAACACACTCTCAACACTTTAAGTGATTTTCAATTATGTAGTTAAATTTTGCATTCGAAAAAAAAAGCTGTTTTTGTTTTTATCAGATGTTATTAGCTAACAAAAAAAAGGTGGCTTTTTGCAGAAATTATTCATACACACAAGCCGAGCGATTATCAACGACTAAGTATAACTTAAGACAATAGAACAGACCTTTCTACCCAAGTCTTGTCAAGAAGTACTGCCAGCAAGAACTATACGAACGACGCACGTTCATATTCAGATTGTGATCGAGACTTTTAACCGTTGACGGAAATGAAACAATTATAGCTGTCGCAGGGAAATGAGGAAACCAGGGATTTCACGAAATCCCTAGGGATATCACGAAATCCCGGTAAATGTCGAATATTCTTGATTATTACGTCTTCTTACTGAAAATGTTTAGTGATATGACAAAATACTAATATAACGTCAGTGATATGTCATTTCACTAAACAAAATCTAGTGAAATGTGCTTGTACCAACGTTCATCTTGCTAAATTACGAATCAAAGACAGCTTGATGTGTAAGTAGGTGTTGTTTGGATGAAGGTTCCACTGATCATATTTTTTTCCAATGTCCGTTAATGCCCTTTCATTCTATGATTACATTCCCTCTTGTATACCTCGTCCTGTTAATTTTAATAATATTCTTGACGACCTCCGTGGCGTTATGGTTATATAACATGACTGCTACGCAGAGGTTTTGGCTTCGATTTCCGCTCAATGCAAATCTTTGATAAACATGCATGAACATGATTGTTTGCATTGGTCTGGGTGTTTTCTATGTATAATATGTATGTATTTACAAAAAAAATAGTATTTAAGTATGTTTATCCGTTGTCTAGTATCCATTAGAAATCTATTTCAATCAATCAATCAACTAGCCTATTGCAGTCCACAGCTGGACATAGGCCTCTCCCAACACGCGCCACAGATTTCCGCGTCAAATAATAATTTAGAAATCTATTTAATCTTTTTTAATTACTTTTGTTTCTTCGGATCTGTACTAACATAATAAACGAATTAACGTAGGTAATAGGAAAAGATATAATAATATCATAGTCAGAATGTTATGTTTAGATGATTGAAACTTTACTGTCTAAATAAAAGTACATTAGTTGATTTGTAACTTTCTTTTATTGGGGACTTTATTCATCTATAGTAGTAATTTAATATAGTATTCTTTATTTCACTAGATTTGTTTAGTGAAATGACATATCACTGACGTTATATTAGTATTTTGTCATATCACTAAACATTTTCAGTAAGAAGACGTAATAATCAAGAGTATTCGACATTTACCGGGATTTCGTGATATCCCTAGGGATTTTGTGAAATCCCTGGTTTCCTCATTTCCCTGCGACATAGCTATATCAACATAGAATACGTCGACAATTTCATTTGCTGTACTATGAGTCCGAGTTTATAAATTGACAAAAAGCATTTAAATACTACCTTGAACTTGTCAAGGTAATGAGTCGAAATTATTTGTGTTTCCTGGTCATTTTATACTGTTTTGTGTGACAAAAACCAATGTCTGACATCAGCCAATAAATTGTAATTTAATTAACTACATACTTAACTAAGTTTAGTAACATTTTTACACTACTGCATAGGACCTACCTTGAAAAAGAGACAATTTTAAGTCAAACAATACTTTAAATCATCTGGTCAGAGGAATGCAGGATTCTCGGAGTAAGACGAAGTAGTTTTTCCGTAATGTTTTTTTCCTCTCTAAGAATACAATGAAAAACAACAATATTACATCAATACTTGTTGCAAAACATTCTTCATTCTAAGAAAAGATAAATAGTGTTTCTGATACAAAATACAACAATAAACAACAAACATCTGTTAAGTTTTGTTTAAGTTTATAATACATTTCTAAACATCGACACAGTACAACCAGTAGTCTATCTCGGCCGAATATTTATTATTAAATGCCTACCGCCGCGCGGTAAGTAAACATGCGATAGGGCTGCCCACCTCCAGCTTTTCAATTACATTTACCTACTATCCCGCTTGTTACTGCGGCACAGTCGCGACTGTTCACTGCGCAAAGCCACCTCTATCGTGAGCGTATAGGTATAACTCGCGTTTCTCTGAAGGCGAAATACTGTATATATTTGTACTATGACATCAATCGCTGTGATCGTTGTGGATCGTATTTAAATAAGATTCATAAACACAAATATTATTTATTGGTTGATCTCTGAGAAATGCTAAATATTATCTAGAATTATTACTGTTATAACATTCAAATACGCTCCAGTGGTGGCCAAGCGAGTAGGTCTACAAATTCCAAGATGGCCAGACTACAAACTACTTCAAGTATTATTATTTACAATCTACTATGATTGTTACAGGGTGTAGGGTTTACTTAGGTTTGCTTGATTTCGTAGAGATAATCTACGAACTTTCCCTTAGTCGATTTAATAACACTCATTAAATACTATAATGGCGACCAACTAATGAATTCCATGTGTTGATTGGATTAATAAGATTATACACGGTCTTACCATGCCATCCATTCTTATTCGTTAATATTTTTGATCAGGGTTTAATTTCAAGTTTTCCTTCTCTTTATTTCGTTGAGATGATAGTCCCTTAGTCGGTTTTTTATGACACCCATGGGATGAGATGGGGTGGTGACATGTTGTATTCTTACTCCCTCACCACACGGAGAATATTAATAGTACCATTATATTAAAATTCCCTTACATTATATCAATATTAAATTAAAATTATATAAAATACAAATACAATTAATACAAACGAGAGAAGAGGGTCAGTGTCTGTAATTTGGGTCTAGCTACCTCGGGGACCAGGGAATTGTAGCAATACAGTTGAAACCTTTACATGAATAAACTATTTGTGTTTGTTTAAGTGTTAATTTGTAACCTTTATGAATAAAATACCCTTAATTTTGAGTGATATCCACGACTAGATTATGTTTTATGATATATTTTCATGACATTACAATTTACGAGTATAGATAGTCACGGTTGACCTTCATAGTCAGAAAAAACTGCTTCTGTACCACATACAGAAAAAGGCTTTATGTTTATTCCAAGGTGCTTAAAAATGTACGACTTACTGCCCAATGCAACCATGTCACTTTTGCATATATGGAGTGATATGTTGGCCTATAGATACCACGCTAGCCAAACGGATCGTTATTAGATATAGACTGATCATTCCTGTAGTCTTTAAGGTTTTTTAAACGGATTTACCAAGTTATAAAACACAGAAAAAATACAGTCGTATTTTTTCTTAAACGTCATCTCTGTTTGGACTCCTTTAAAAATCCCTTCTTCATAAAGTAGAAGCACATTTTTAAATTACATAACATGTTCAAGAAATAGTAGTTACATGGAGTAACATGGTTATAAAATAAATAGTAGTTTACGAACATACTTTGTAGCGTCGCGGCCGTAAGTGTAACAGTGCAGATTCAGAGACATGTCCTTACAAATTACAAGTCTTGCAACTAACATTATGTTAGCTAGATGTACTAAAGTAGTTCCTATATACTGTTTCAGTGTAGAAATACACTAAGTCCTGTTTTCTTTGTGTAAGTACTTGTATTGAAAAACAGTATCTTTATCCATTGTCTAGTACCCATAGTACAAGCTCTTTTTAGTTTAAGATTCAATGAAGTTGTGTAAAGAGTTGAGACTACCACGAACTCGGAACTGTAACAGACGGGCTCATAATATGAAGATATATATTGATGCATTTATAAGAAGCAAGGCAAGCTTGTGAGGTCCGTAGTACAGCCATGTACTGAGCTCCAGCTCAGTACCTTCTCTTCCTACCTTCATGGGTAAAAAGACATGATTTTATGTATCCCAAATAAATAAAGCGTGAATCAATCAATCAATCAAAACATTTATTTTCTTCACAAATATTGAGTTAATATAGTGAATTAACATAATATGTATGTAATACCAAGAAATTTCTATTTCGAACATACACAACACAACAATTTCTATTTAAATCTTAATAGCTATATAATAATAAAGCATATTAACTTGCAGAATATAATTGCTACAAATTGTACCTTCAGGAATGAGAATATTCCAATTTGTTAGTCGTTACAGAGTCTGTGTGTGGATGGTGTTGATCACTCCCCTGGGCGTTGTATACGCGCTGTGTTATCATTCATCGTATTGAATTTCTTTAATTATGTTGCTTACAGTACTATTTAAGCCACGAGCTAGAAGATTATTACGTAGTTTTAAGTATAGACTATTAACTAACTTATGAAAGGTTTTAACGTCAAGGGCCTTTACGTGGCTCACTAGCGCCGCCAATAGAAGAAAAATCATAATTTGCAAATAAGATCAATAATGCAAAATGTTGGTAACGAAGTCTTGACAAAAGGCTATAAAGTATTTGTATAACACACTCTTAACACTTTAAATGTTTTTCAATTAGATAAATATTGCATTATAAACAAAAACGGCCGTTTTATTGTCGATTTTTTTTTCTATTGGCGGCTCTAGTAAGCCCTATAAAAGCTCTTAAGATTTTTTGTAATATTGTAGGTGTTAATCAACTTAGGTTGGCCAAATTATCAACACTTTATATTCTTATGAGTTATAAAAGGGTAATAGTAAGAGTGTATAATATTACACAACGTAAAATTATAAAATAAGGAAGAACGTAACACAGCACAAAATCATTAAAATTCATAACTAACGTGTATTTTTTCCTATTTCAATTCACATTTTCAACGGCTCTCAAAAGTTTCTATCGGTACTATAAGTGCAGGCGAACCTTGTATGAATGAGCGGAGTGTTTTTAAAAAGCGAATGTCTACTAGGGAGTAAGAATACAATATGTCACCACCCCGTCTCATCCCATGGGTGTCGTAGAAACCGACTAAGGGACTATCTGTGATTTTTAACTTTTTTTTTTTTAATTATGGCTTACAAAACTGGATACAATCAAAAATATACATAGTAAAAACATGGTTAAGAACTAATTCTAGATTGACCCTACTAGTTGTAAGCACAGCATGCTTAAAATAAAAATATTTATAGGCTACCCTTTATAGTAAAAAGGCGTACGTATCTCAAACAAACTTAACTATTACTAAAATGAATACCATAATTAATCACAGATTAATTATGTTTTTGCACAAACTTTACATAGAAAGAAGGAAAACATGAAATTAAACCCTATATCAATCCGTCTGGCCAGCGTGGTATTAGTAGGCCAAGTATCCCTCCGTCACGGGAGAAGGCCCGTCCCTGCAGTGAGACATTATTGGGCTGTTATTTATTTATTTATTTTTATTTATTTATTCATTTAGGCACATCAACAATGTAAACACAAACATTTAAAATTTATAATAAAGGTAGATACTTAAGTCTAGTGCTTACATCAATAACAGATATGCACAACATTCAACATAAAAGTACAGTAGCCACAATAAGCAAAATTAAAACTAAAAATAAAAAACAGAACAATTATTCTAAAAGACAATCTTATACTTAGACTTTAGTTAAAAACACAAAATCAAACTTAATATAAAAAAAAACAAACACTAAAACCAGAAAATGCATAATTAAAAAGGTAAAAGAAGCAACAATATAAGTAGGTACGAACAATTTGTATTTTGAGTAATAATTATTTTTAATTATTACTCAAAAAACAATGATGAACATAAAATAGAAAAGTTGTAATACCACGCTGGCCAAACGGATTGGTACAGTCACGAGCAATAATATGTACACATTTTCGCATTTTGTAAACCAGTTATCTAAAGTTCTGCCAATCCAAACTTGAAAATTCGAAGATTAATTCAAAACTGTACGGAACCTCTTCTAAATTACGAATTCATTTTGATATTGTAATGTCTAGATAAACGTGCAGATAGTTTAGAAAATTTGAAAATGTGTACATATTATTGCTCGTGACTGTACAGGGTTTCATTTCAAGTATTTTTTCTTTTTATTACGTAAAGATAATATTCACGAATAGTCCGTTAGTCAGTATTTAAGACACCCATTGGATGAGATGGGGTGGTGACACACTGTATTCTTACTCCGACACCACACGGAGAATTGTTTTTGTTCATAACATAATAATATGCGAAAGAACTAGGTGTTTTGCAATACTAAGATAAAATTTCCTCAGTTCTAGGCTAGTTGCCTGTCTGACATAAACAGTTAAGTCCAAAAATCCTGTAACCAATTCTTCTTGTTTAAAAATACTCAAAAGAATTGATAAACAAAGTTAGAACATTGCCAAAGATACAAAACAAAACAGCTCACGAGAAATTTATATAAAAGTTCTCTCATTCAGTTACGAAAGCAGTGACGAATCGCAAGCAACTTATACTGCAATATGAGATGACTACACATCTGCCGCAGCTTCGAACGTACATCAATCTCTGACTGAGACTGACGACTTTTTGAACGAGATTCGATGTGACACGAACCCGACACAAGCCTGCCAAAATCTATCCCCGTAAAATAGTTAGGTAGATATTTGAAAATGCATTTTGTGATCGCATACCTCGTTAGTCTGAGTTAGAACGCCGCTTTTTGTGTTGCAATGATTTATAGAGTTCACTTCCGATACCTGGGAAAGTTTGATAACTTCTGTTTGGGATCGGAAGGTTTTTATCACCTTCGTATATTAAACTTAAATATACCACCTATTGGAATGAGATTTAATATTTCAATGGATTAGCTATTTACTTTTGGTTTTTTTTGTTGAGGACGAGTAGTGTGTCTTTTGGGACATTTACTACTTTACACGAGTAGTGGTGGGGCGAACGGCCCTTAACCAAAGACATTTAAGTGACGTGCCTCAGGGGCACGAACTCGGCCTGGACCTTCACTGACTGACAGGACGTGCGGAAGGCACGCCCTCCAGGAGCGAACGCGGCGCGTATTTCGGCCTCTACGGCGAAGACAGAACCACGGACGTGTTGTTGTGGCTTCGCGAGCCATGTTTTACTTTTGGGAGGCCACCGCCGTATAAGTAGAACAAGTTTCCCTCCATCGCAGAAGGAGACCTTTCCTTGCAGTATTACATTAACGGGAGATAATGAAAAGTCATCTGAAAAAATAGTCTTTGAATTACTACTAAACTAAAATAGCAGTTATTATCGTAACGAAATACTGATCACTTAGGACTTTCATTATCAGTTCAATATAAATTGAGGCAAAACTTGATCGAAGATTTCACTTCCTTAAAGGTCCAGAATAACACAGATTATCATCACAATTTAGCTCTCTAGGGAACAGGGCCGTAAACATTCCTGTCCCTTCCTGGGTCTCCGGTAATAAATGACTAAACCAATACGGTTAAATTGATCTAAATTTCTACCTAACCATTTCATATATAGGACCTTTTGTCCTTGTTTATAAGTACTATTTTCCAACGGCATTTATGAAGGTAACTATTGTTGTCTTAGGAGTAAGTCAACTGAACTAAATAATGGGTTGTTATGTTGAATTTCCACAAACTATTTAATATAGTTTAGATATGTAATTTGAAATGCAAAGATCACGTATCAAAGTTAGGTATGTCAGTTAATTGTTGTAATTAATATTAATCTAAAGCAGTGACTAACACCAGTATCCCTTGTCCGAATTTATCAGTTTGAAAAAACATATCGAATACTATCTTGAAGCTTTAAAAACAATGCGTTGAAATACAAAAATATTTACTATCAAAATTAAGGTAGGTACTCGTCCTCTTCATTGAAAAAGAATCATCTAAAGTCTAGTACCTACTTAAATCAGCCGATATTATTTGGCAAAAATACTTTTCTTTGAATCAGAAGGAATAACTTACAGTTCACTAACTGACCAATCCAGCACACGCTTCCAAATAGCAATTTATAGTTATAGTGACGGCAAAACGACTTCTATGCACCTGACGTTAAGCACGATAATTAATTGTATAACATTGTTATTACTTTACTGTTTCGGACATATAATGTGAGTAAAGCCTAGAGCTATTATTCTCAATGTAAGTAAGTACAAATATTGAATCTTATCGATATTGGTTTTCTTAGCGAAGTTGTTGCTCCATGAAAATTCATTTCAAATGTCTTTGGGAACTTAATACCAGTTTCATATTGTTATTATTGTTTGAGTTTGACAACTATCTGTTTGTTCATTCGCCATATTGTATGCGCCTCGTTGGGTTAATGCCTTTTTATATTGAAATTGGTGTATTTATGTCTTACATATTATTTTTAGGAATCCGTTTATAAGTACTTAATTGCGCAAAGAGTTGTTGTGTTTGAAATAAGTTTTGAGTTATTAGTTTCACAAAAGTTTAGTGTATTTGTGTCTTATAATTTTTTTTAATGCTTTTATAAGTAATTGAGCAAAGGGTTAAAGTAATTGAAGTAAGTTTTCAGTAATAAGCTTCACGAAAGCGAACCCTGAGCTCTGGAGTGAAGGTTTTTGGATGTAACGTCATGCTTCGAAGAAGATCAATAGCACAGCAGAATATATAGTAAATTAACTATCAAAATAAGTGAAAAAAAAAACCAAAAAAAAATTTATACAAATTACCAATGAAAAATGAGAGAAACCAACCTTTACAGTACCTTCCAAAGCAAGGAAATGCTTGCGAGGATGGTTAGATAAAATACACCCGTCTAAACAATGACCTGACTCCTTAACCTGTCTTGCATGCTATAGATTAATACTATCAATACAATATCTGAACCGTAACGACATTATTATCAAAAATTTAGATAGTATTACAGCTAACTTATTTAAATTAATTTTATTATTTCATGAAAGTGACCCAGTTAACCTAATAAAGTTTATAATGACATATATTGTATTTGTATTTGTATTTAAAAAAGACAACTCCCGCACTAGGGATCATGCCCTGTGTCACGGGGACTTTTACAAACATCAATTAACGGACACATAGAACACCCAGACTCAGGACAATAATTTGTGGATCTCACAAATTATTGTCCTGCGTGGGGATCGAACCCACAACCTCATGCGCGGCAGCCGCTGGCTCTACCGGCGCGCCACCGAGGTCGTCGATATTCTACAAATGTACATATTATGAGTTATTAAAACGCATTTATATAAAAGTTTTGTCTTTATCTATTAGGGTTTTGGGGTTATCCATATTTTATGTAAAAGTATATTTTTCCATATTTTATTTTTCTAAAGACAAAAGTAGTAAAAAACAAAAGTGTTTATGTATGTTTATCAGTTGTCTAGTACCCTTAATATAAGCTCAGCTTAGTTTGGGACTAGATGGCGTTGTATGAATGTGTGAGGAATTTTTATATTTATTTATTTACTTAAGTGAATTGTTGTTTTTTGTTACATTTATATCAACCAAAAGAAGTCCATTGCTGGACAAAGGTCTGCTTTAACCGTGTACCTACTTTCTGCTGTCCTGTGGTCTTCAATCGGTTGCCGCAAATTTTACTAGATCGTCGGTCCACCTTGTGAAGGGTCTGTTGACCCTACACTCTGTTATACGCATTCGCTTAAACCAAAACCTTTACTCCCCAACAGCCTATTACATTATATTTTAATCATCATAACAGCCTATTAATGTCTCACTACAGGGACGGGCCTCCTCCCGTGACGGAGGGTTACTTGGCCTACTAATACATACTACGTTATCATAAATTATATTTTAATATTCATTAAAATCTACATAATAATCGTAAAAAGAAAAGCATAAACACACCAAAAAGCATACGCTATCAAATGTAAATATAAATACAAAATATATCAATATTTTTTCTCTGGTAATTCCTTTTATTTGTAACATATAATATGGTAAACATATCGTCGATATATTATCGTCAACAACATTTACATTTTCAATACCAATATTTGCGTGGCATGAAAAATGGCGAGATCAGTACGCCATAAATTCGTGCTTTTACTAACTTTATGTTTATTGTAACATATGTATGTTTATATCGTAGGTATGTTCAAGGCTTTTATACTTTTTTAAATGTATAGGCTATATTTTGTTCGCGTAAATATTGTGTGTTGCGTAATGTTGATAGGAAAATTATTTAATGTTTTCGTTATCTCATTGTATCAGCTACACAGTCAGCTCTTATATTATTATGAATTTTGTAATTAAAGAGCATATGTGAATGAAGAAACCGGATTGTCATTAATTAATTTGTCGTTTACTAGTAAGCTTTGGGCTGTGAGGACTTTTACAAACTTAAATCTAAGTCAATCTTTTTTAGATCTTATAATCCATAGACCTAAGCTGCCTTGCGTTAGGCAGCCGCATACCGAGACTGCCACCAAGGCGTTATCATAACAGCCCATTAATATCCCACTGCAGGGATGGGCCTCCTCCAGTGACGTAGGGGTACTTGGCCTACCAATACCACGCTGGCCAAACGGATTGGTATAGGAATTAATTTCAAGTTTTCCTTATTTTTAATAATATAAGTACAGAAAATTTTTAATAATATAAAAATCGATTAAGGGAATAGTGCCTTAGTCGGTTTTTACGACACCCATGGGATAAGAGGGGGTGGTGACACACTGTATTCTTACTTCGTCACCACACGGAGAACTCCGGCACCATACGGAGACCAAGGCGTTATAGGTGGTCGTAATAGTGGGCGATTACTATTTAAGTATAAAAAGGTCAAAAATGGTATCCAGGCCCTAAATAAGCTTGGCAGAACTAACAAGGTGAGACTGGTATGGATCCCAGGACACAAAGGTTACGTCGGCAACGAAAGAGCCGATGAACTTGCAAGGGAAGGATCAAGCAGGAGTTTCGACGGACCGGAACTATGCGTAGGTCTTTCAAAAGGCACGTTCCTAATGGCCGTAAATGACCAGACGACACAGCAACACTTATCAGAGTGGCAGCAGTCGGCTGGCATGAGGCATTCAAAGCTCTTTATCGCAGGAGCAAATCCGGGCAGGTCCACAAAATTGTGGAACCTAAGCCGCAGACATATCCGACTAATAATCGGTATGTTTACAGGTCACCTTCCCGTCAACGACTTGTTGATGAAGATGGGACTATCAGGCACCAACCAGTGCAGAGCATGCGGTGAGGAAGACGAAACAGTGGAACATCTGATGTGCAACTGCGAAGCCCTCACCAGACAAAGGATGAAGCTGCTGGGAGTGGGATATCCTACACCTAGTGACTTCGACAAGCTGCCGCTAGGTTTACTCATCTCCTTCGCCAAGGTGATTGAGGAAGCTGTGGGGTGGTGAACGGGGGACCAGCACAAAAGATCCGATGGGGTCGAAGTGCAACCTGGAGGGTCCCCGAAAAGGAGGCGAAGAAGATAAGAAGATAAGTATAAAAAGAACAAATCTGCCACAGTCTTCCGGTAATTTAGTAACGAGACGTCGGAAAAACGTAACTTATAGTTAACCAGCCTCCTGTCCGTTTAATTCGCTCTTTGTCATGAGAGGAAATCGGTTTCCTTTTCACATATCCTTAACAGATTCTTTGTGTTTACTTCAACACCGTAAATATTGGCAAAAACAACTATCTAATACTGTCTGACCTATAAGTTTTGATTTTGTGTATTATTTGAGTATAATGTTCTAAACGTAGTGTAGGACACCACCTAGCTAGGTGGACCGACGACCTCATAAAGGTCTCTGGGTCGGACTGGATGCGGAAGGCGTAGGACCGAGTTCTTTGGCGCGTGTTAGGAGACGACAATGTCCAGCAGTGGAAGAGGCTAGTTGATTGATTGATTAAATGTTCTAATTAAAAATACAACCAGAGCGTTCATAGCGATTATAATGCTACCGCAATTTTGTTAACAATCATAGTATACCTTTTTGATAAAGCCTGAATGACTGTACTAATTTAGATGAAATTTCTGTGTGCCACGCTCGGAATTTTAACTAGATTTTAAACGAGGTGGTGGTTCTTTATTCTACATGTCAATTCTCGTTCCTTAAAATCGTTAATAATTCGGTTAAGTTAACTTTAGTTGTCAAATTGTCTTGCCTATTGTATGTATGACAATTCGACAACTAAAGCTAACTTAACCGAATTTTTAACGATTTTAAGGAACGAGAATTGACATGCAGAATAAAGAAACACCACCTCGTTTTAAATCCAGTTAAAATCCGCATCTTGGGTAATCATTAGAAAGATAAAAACGACGAATACATATAAAATATATCTCTTCCGCACGTCTGCTATCGGTACAGTGAAGCGGAGTCTCAAATGTACTGAATTGAAGCGAGAATATTCAAGATGCCGTGAAGTACCTTCTTACTTTGCTCACTTGCCGTTGTATACACAGTACGATACTACACCATATACAATAAAATGTTTGAATTTTTTTTTTTCAGTATTTGTTGTAAAATTTTAAGCTGACTCAGTTTGATTGTCATCGACGTGCAAATAAGAAGTAAAATGTTATTCTTTAATTACCAAAAATCACATGATATGTGATTAATTTAATTTAAAGTTGATCTCATAGTTTATAAAAATGTAATTTGAATTCAACTCAAAAAAAAGATAGAAATTCTGGTTCAATGTGAAAAAGAAAATTACCTACGAGTATGTTACGTACAAAGAAAATGCAAATAACTTTTATTTCTATTTTATCCCTGTTATTTACTATGTAAGAACGTATGTGTTTGGCTTTCAGCACAGAGATGCCCTTTTGTTTAAGTTTCCAAGATACAGTTGAGGGGTCGTATCGTAAATCAATCCATCTGACGTGGTGGGAATTGCTTTTTTACGATCTAACCTCGTAGCAAGGAACAGTGCCGTCAACAAGCTGTCGTGTTTATATACACTGTGTGGAAGCCTTGTAAATGTGGAAACGTACTATCCTTTACACATATGTAATAAGTAAACTAATGCAAAAAAGGTAAAACTATGACTATGTTATTAAGCTATAAATATATTATTTACGTATACCTACAAAAAATAGCTGTTTCGTTATTTTGTTTTCATAGCAAAAAAAAACCGTCATTACTTTTTAAATTTAGTTGATAATAATTTAGTATTTACGATATTTTTATACATTTTTTAATTCTATTAAAAAAGGACTTAAATTTAAAAACGTAACTTGGAAAACTCATTTTAATCTTATTCATGTGCCTTGAAAACTTCATGACGAATTTGGACTAAGAGTCTCTGTCTTTGAGAACTCTCAGTGCGGGACTATCACAATGCCCACCATTCTTTAAAGAATATATTTCTTTAAGGGTAAGCTCGAACAACATACATAGAACAAGAATGGTCTCGTTCTACGTCGTGAGCCCATTCCTACATATACGTTGCCATTCAATTGAAGAACCTATTTTATTGTAACTGTATGTAGTAATAAAAAAATAGGAAAAGATTTCATAGAGAACGTTATTGCGTTGTTTCTATATTGAAATTAATATAATACAATATAAAGTTATTGTGTTATATGGTTTGTATACATGTTTGTAGGAAAGATAAGAGTAGTAAATTTTTTTTTTTACTATAATAATATTGTGTACTTTTTTTGTATAGTCTAGGCAGTGCTGGACTACACCAAGCCATGAACACAGCATATTAGTCAAGTCAGGTGTCATAAAACTAGGTAATAAAGAGATTTAAGAGCGACCTACCATCAGGAGGGCCTATTGCTCGTATGCCATCTTAATTTAATCCAACAAAAATGCATTTGTATTTGTCAGTACTATAGCAATTTTTGTTTAAGAAGCTATTAACTTCTAATTAATCCAATCGTTACCAAGCTCTTAGTCATCGAGATTATCACAGGCCCAAAATATAATGTATTTTGAAAAAAATAATGTCAGAAAATAGAATATAAATTTAATACCTTCATGTACCTACTACAGGATCATTTATAATGAAATACTTGATTGTTAATTAGAATAATTACCTGAAACAATAAAGGCAAACATTAGTTAATTAATTAACAAAACAATAAAAAAGATTTATAATTTAACTTGGTTTTACAAATAAATAAAGCCTTTGTTCAATTATTTGGTAAGAATCTTATTATACTATCATGGTTCACAAAAACTTATTTGGTCATTATGACGACCTCTGTGGCGTAGTGGTTATATAACATGACTGCTAGGCAAAGGTCTCGGGTTTGATTCCCCCTCAATGCAAATCTTTGTGTGATGAACATGATTGTTTGCATTGGTCTACGTATAATATGTATATATTTATGTCATAATATGTATGTATTTACAAAAAAAAAGTATTTAAGTATGTTTCTCCGTTGTCTAGTACCCATAGTACAAGCTTTGCTTAGTTTGGGACTAGATGGCGTTGTGTGAATGTGAGAGGAATATATAATATATATTATTAAAGGGTTATCTTCTAAATAATATACTGTTTTCCATTATCGTCATTTATCAGATCTGGGTATTCTTTAACGGTCATCGTCGGGTCTGCGTGCTACCAGGCCTTCCTACCTGTCTATCACGATATATAGAAACAAAACAATTTTAATCTATCATCATATCGACAGTGACAAAAATGGCTGTGACATCTTTGAACGATACTAGATTTAGAACCACCAACTTAAGGTCGCAATATAAATCACTACTTTGTACAGGTACTTATAATACAGCATTGCTGAAAAAGAGTGTAATTTGTATGGCACCTACAGTATACAACAAAATACCAAACTCTATCAAAGAGCTACCAGTAACAATGTTTAAAAAGCAGCTTTCAATTTTTTTGTTAGACAAATGTTATTATTCTGTTGCTGATTTCCTAGTTGACGAGTTGTAGATGGTTCAATTTTATATTTTATAAGTTTTGTTTTTGTAATAATATGTTAGTCTTTAATAAGTTTTTGTTTTTGTAATAATAAGTACTTTAATATACATTAAAAAAAAAATTTGCATGCCTTATAGGTAGAATGTACAAGGATTCGCCATTAGTTTTAAGACCCTATTGTATTACCTACATTCTGAGCAAATAAATCGTTCTATTCTATTCTATTCTATTCTATACGGACAGACAGACAGACATGACGAATCTATAAGGGTTCCGTTTTTTGCTATTTCGCTACGAAACCCTAACAAGCTAAGCTATAATACCAAAATAATTTCATATAGTTAAACATTCTCAATGTAATTTCGGACTAAATCATACTGTGTGAATATGTGAGATATTATTTCGTTCGTTATAATAGTAAAAAAGTGGGTACCTTCAGAGCTGTTACCTTTGAGGGGAAAACTATTATTGTTAAGATTTTCAGACAGGATAAAATGACTCGCTTAACTATAGTGCTACTTTCCCTACTATAAAGGTAGTCAATATTTCTATTTTTTTTAAATTAATCTGTTAATTTCTTATTACTAAACATTAAACAGATCACGGATCTTGAACATCCAAATTCATTAAACTCCCGAGTCAAATGAAGCAAGACCTCATAGCCTCATACCATGTGTACCGTCTCAGTATTAACAGTAATATATTCTGCTGCGATATAACTCTCTATTTATTGAAACATGCCCTAGGGAAATGCAATACATTCACAACGAACGCAGTGAAACAAACAGACAATATGGATTCTAGACGCATATCTTCATCTTAGCTTTGATATATGTATATTTATGTTTATAGTTTTGGTTATTAGACGTTGTATTTCTTTATTAGTTGTTGTTTACAAAGAATACAGAAATACTCATATAATCGAGGTTAGTTGAGGAAGATTCGTTGGAGAAAGATTACGAGTAAAGTGGCTTAGAATTGTAGCATGTGTGAAATGAGATGTTAATGTTTTTTTTTTGATAATGGCATTTGCATCAATGGGCTATGATGCTAATTAGTAATGACATATTATCATCATAGCCCAATAACGACCTTCTCAGCGAAGTGAAATTATGGGCTACTAATACGTACTACGAAGGCCAGCCGATTGGTAAAGCGATTTATGTCACGCGTTTCTTAATAGTTCTAAGATACTTGATAGTTCGCCACACGGATTATTCTGTCAGATTATTGTTCTATAACTCATGCTTATTGTAAAGTTAACGATTTTTTACATCATTGTTTCTACTAAATGTTGTCGGATAACAAAAACAAACTCATAAATAAAAAAAACTACTAAAGACATTTAAAGCCTTTCTCTATTATTACGACCACAAAAAGTTTATATTACCTCACCAATAAATATTTTATAGACGTTAGAAAAAAAATTGCGTAAATGTCCGAGACCTTGGTTAAAAAAAGATAAAAGAAAAAAAACATGTGTTTTATCTATTTAACGATTTTATATACGAGGGAACATACACCGGTGACGTTGTTTTACGATGGGGAAAGAAATAAATCAATCGGGAACTGTTTACGGTGTATGAGTTGCGTATAGCCAGGTAAATTAGGTAAAAAAGCTAATGTAATCATAGAAAAGAATTCATACATTTTAGTACCCTGTTAATTGTATGTTATGATGTGTAGATTGCACTGTCATTAAGGTAAGTTAGGTACTCGATGTCCTGTAATTTCAAAAAAATTATACCAATATGAGCAAAAACTGACTCCAAATAAAGACTTGACTACACACACACTGACTACAAAACGAACGCAAATTCGTTTACTTGGATGATACACAGATATTGAAATGAGCTTATTATAAAATAAAACAAATTAATACTTCACGATGTTTGATAAAATATAAAGAAATGGAACAAACCTGTAAGAATCAAACTAAATAAGTTTTATTTAAATTGGTCAAGAAATTACAATATGCGGTATCACACATAAATTGAGACGCAATTCTTTTTGGAGTCGGTTAAAAGGTAAATCCGCAAAGGTAAGGCCAATCAAATATAACAAAGTAAATGAATATTTGGCCACATTCTCACGAGGGTAAATTAATCACAAATAGCCTCTGTATTTCAAACAACAGGGTCATATCATCCCGAGTAACCCCCCGGCCGTTGTCGAAAAACCCAATTTCAAATATCAAAGTGTAACTAAACCTATGTTGTTTTAGGTTTTGGAAAATAACCCATACGTTTATTATTGAAAAATATCGCGTACAAATTGAATTGTGTTTCTTTGGAATATGATATAGGTTAAAACAATATAATATTATTTGTACTATTTATGTTATAGTTTAGAATATGTTTTGGGATATAGGCTCTCGTATATGGAGGATATAGGCTCTTATCAGTCAAAGAATGAGAGGTATATTTTATACTTTTAGTGACTATGAGACACTACTACTTCCTCCTCTTAAGTGCAAAAGCAGTAGAGGGTATACTACCCTCTCTAAACGGGAGTTATGAAAGGCTAATAAATGAACAAACAACCTTTTTGACGACATCTGTGGCGTAGTGGTTATGTTACGCAGAGGTCTCGGGTTCGATTCCCGCTCTATGCAAATCTTTGTGTGCATGAACATGATTGTTTACCTTGGTCTGGGTGTTTTCTATGTATAATATAATGTATTTACAAAAAAAAAGTATTTAAGTATGTTTATCCGTTGTCTAGTACCCATAGTACAAGCTCTGCTTAGTTTGGGACTAGATGGCGTTGTGTGAATATGTGAAGAATACACACCTCAACAAAGTCTAGGGATATTTTGTATAAAGTTGTGAAACTCAAAATAAATTGGTTTCTTTTTAATTCTTTTGATGAAAACTTACTTTGATAACCTTTTTTAACCATTCTAAATTTGAATTTGAAAAATAAAATTAAAAATAAAAGATTTACGCGGCCTAAACGTAGTCAAGTTCGAAAGTTTCATTTACCAACAGTAAGTTTTGACTGCATTTTTGTGTAAAATTTAAGTTTTATAACAATTTAAACGTTTATTTCGAATAAATGATATTGTGTGCATCAAGCAGCAGCGCCATTTCATCAGAAACAAAATGTTATGGGCAGTAGGCATGCTCCCAGCTGCGGGTACTAAGCGGAGTATTGCTAAAGAGATTGGAACAATACAAAATATGAAATCAAGGTTATGGTCACGTTATCGTGCTACTGGTGAAGTGGCTGAAAGATACCACGGCAAAAAGTCTATCACCACTCAACGAAATGATTGATTTTTGCAAGTTCCCGCGAAAAGACAGCCAAATGTTACTACCATGCAGCTGGTTTAGAGGTTCCAGCTCTTGGTGGAGCCTCTTGCGGGTGACTAAACTGTCAGAAGAAGTCTGCATGAAGCCCACCTTTATGCTTGCATACCGCTTTGTACTCCAGCACTACGCCGAGCGAATCGCGCACGACGACAAGAGTGGGCTCGTGAACATTTGCTCTATAAGGATAACCTGTTATCTGTAGTGGTGTTTACACATGAGTCCCGGTTCGGTTTCTACTCGGATTCACGTAGAGAACGTGCTTGGCGAGTTCCTGGTTGTGATAGCCGTCTACAACATCCTCAAGAATTCTATTCATACCACGATAGAACAATTATGGTTTGGACGGGAATTTGTATCGGTCGAAGAACAGAGCGCGTTTTGATCAGAAACACCATGACGGCTGAAAAATAATTTAACGAGGTGCTAGTACTAATAATCTACCCCTGTAGACCACAATTGGGCCAAATGTTCAAGTTCATGGACAATAACACCCGTTCGCATAAAGCGAGAGTGATGACGAGCTGGTTGCAGGAGCACGACGTATCGATTTTATGCTGAACCACTCAATCCCCTATCCTCAAAACCATAAAATACGCGTAGGACATGTTCAAAAGAAGGGTTTTGGTGATTTTTCCTGCATAAAATTGCAATGGAAGGGCAACTTTTTTTGCTTCCTAGTCGGACCTGGAACAATATACCGCACCAAGACCTGGATAACATAATAAAAGCATGAAAAACCATTGCAGGACCGTTATTTACTATTTTTTTACTGTGCTGACTACTGATTACTCACATAACAGTTAAAAACAGATTAATTTTTGCTTAATTTCACTTTTGCTTAAGAAACACATTCATTGTTAGTTTTACTAATTTTCCAAGTTTTTTATTTATTTGAATAAAAAAATATTTAAGCAAAAATAATTATTTTATATAATTCTGAATTGTAGCCTGATAAATTGTCTTTATAAAAATATAAACATGTTGTATGCTATCTTCAATCATTTTGAAGTTAATTGAGTAAATACCAAATATCCCTAGACTTTGTTGAGGTGTGTATTTATTTATTTTCTTATACTATTTCTTTCTACAGTAATCGATTAAAAATAGAAGTAAAAATCAATTATAAACAAACAATAGATTTTATATATACCACAACCATTTGCTCTTTCATTGCACATTAAAACATTTCTATTTAAATCTAAACTATAACACATTTAACAATAAAGTTTACTTTACCGCGTTCTTTAAGTCGGGATATACAGACTTATTTGCATTTTTCTTTGTCCTCCGTAGAGCAATAAAATTGTAAATAAAACGCATGGACGATGCGAAAATAAAACGTAAAATGTAAAGTTTACAACGACGGAGATAAAATCTGTATAAAATTATTTTTCGTTATCCCTTAGAACTCATCTTTTTTAAGACATGCATATTGCATAGCTATAAAGAACTTTTTAGAAATAAATACATACTGTCGTCTCTGCCTACCCCGGACGGGACAAGGCGTGAGTGTATGTATGTATGTCAATTCATAAAGAAAAATCATTATTTCTTAACTCGCTAAGAAGTACACTCTGACCTTAAATCGTTAGTATAATAAAATTTATTAAGAGGCTGTTGGGGATTTACAAAACTACTAAATAGAGCTTACATGTTATAAGTAATAGACAACGGATAAAAACTTTTATATATATGTCGCAGCGTGGATTAAATACTTTTTTGATTGTTAATAATTTAGCTTTATAATTCGATTATAAAGATTATCACTCCTTGTTATTTAAGACAGCAAACGAGGGTTCTCTTTGCGCATGACCGAGAGAGACGTCAGATTTGGAAAAACGCTAAACCTAAAATATATCCGTTTGCATCGTGCTATATTCTTAATAATATTGTAATTGCGGTATAGTGTTAAATCATTATACGATAATCAAGCTGTCTATTTCTTGTTTGATTTCACGATTACGTTTGACGAAGATCGCCACCCTGAACTGAACAATCCTGCCGGCTATCGCCACCCTGAACTGAACAAACCTGCCGGCTCCCCGACATATACATATTTTTTCGTTCATAAAACCACTAAACCAACAAACACGGTCATGTTCAGGCAAACGAAAATTCGCATAAATGTTTGCCTGAACATGGGTCTTTATTTTGTATAATATACATTTACAAAAATAAAATACATAAGTAGGTATGTTTATCCGTAAACAAGTACTCCTACCTACTAAAAGCTCTGCTTAGCTTCGGACTAGATGACATTGCGTAAATGTGTGGGGAGTATTACATAAAAAGGTTCACATTTCTCTGCTGGCTGGTGGGTCTACCTTTTTTATATTTTTAAATTTACTTCTTTTATTTATACTTAAAAATGTAAATAAAGGATGATAATTAATTAGCCACATACCCACAATAATAGGTAAAATAAACAAAAAAATAAATATTTATATACAAAAAAGAATAATGCAGAGCATTTAACCAAGGATCAGGTGTTCGCTATACATGATTAATGCTTACGTGCGCTTTTAACTCGTGCGAAGGGTAGAATATATATTAATTAATCTTATGTCCATGTTTCATAGAAACCTTTTTCAAGTACGATGACCCCTCTTTGTTTATTAATAAGGGACAGTATGTGAGTTTAGATGTGTTTTATTTGTGAGTCATTTTCTAAATTAATTCGTTTTATTATTATAATATCAACGAAAGGACGTCCACTGCTGCTTCATACAGTCCGTTTAGTTAATCAGAATTTCAGCAATATCTAAACGCAGCTAAATCCTTTGTTTTTTACTAAACTTAATAGTCTCATTTTTCCCTTTTTGCAAACGAAACCATAACTACTGTTACATTTCTGTTGAAATTAGTACCAGTTTTCTTCGAGTGATGACTTAGGAAGACATGAACATTAAACGACTAAGAATGTACATCTCCACGAAAACACAAGTGACTTTACATTTAACTCTACTCTTAATCATCTGCCCAGCGTGGTACGAGCAAGCCAAGCGCCAATGAGGCTGTCGTTGTATAACATTAATGGGCTGTTATAACATAAAAAAGAATCTGACATCACTATTTCACATAAATTATGCCAAAAACCTTTTTATCTTGAAGTCAAGGACAATGACATCGCAAGGAGTACGGATACGGACATAATTTATTATTTGGACCCTGTAAAATGTCATCCACGATATGGGACATTTATAATAATTTTATTTACTATGCAGGATTTAGTTTCAGGATGTAAGGGTATATAAATCTAATAGGTTATGTAAATAATGGGCGTCGTAATATTAGCTGAGACAGAAAACATAGTAAGTATATTTACATGTATTGAAACAAAAAGTAAATTACAGAAGATTAGTAAATCATTTTCTAATTCCGAAAAGAAGAAAAACAATGGAAAAAATTGGTCGAGGACGGACTCGATCCCGCGATAATCTTCGTGAAAACCAACGTGGCCAAGCTAATCTAAGTTGACTTTCAATCCCACATGCGATTTAGATGCTTTATGTCTAGTAGCATCCAGACGTTTATTCCCTATAATACCCTCTAACCATAAACATAAAAGCATAGCAAAACTTCTATTCTCCCTACTATTTCGTACAGTGATTATAATGTAAAGCTAAGAGAACCGTAGACGCCAATAATCCGACAGCGAATGGAAGTCAGCCATTTGCAACGGCTAAAAGTAAGGCACGTCCCTTGAGTTTGTATTGTATTAGATGAAGAAGTAAGGCGACTATGAGTTGAGTAATTTACATTGTTTTTAATTATTGTTTATTGTAATAATTATGTTACGTATGTGTAGGTAGGTAAGTAAATTTTATTAACAATTATTTGGTTTAAATATCAAGAAAATTCGTTACACAAACACTGAAAGTACCTGCCTCGTATGTCGTAGTTTTCAGCTTCTAAGAAAGGAAACAGTCCCTACATTATGAGCTACTTAAAGCACTTAAAATTACTAAGATTAATGTGATAACAAAACCTATCTTAATTGACTAAAAAATACGTTTAGTGTTCTTTAACTACCGTCAAAAATATTCTTTCTACGTTTAAGTAGACACATACACCTTTACAATTTTGTAGCCATTTTCATTGAATATTTTATGTGTGACGCAAAAAATATGAGGAACATTTTTAATAGGTATATTGTCTCCCGTAGCGTCCTAGGTAATAACTCGTAATAATTTTTATGGTAGTCTATGGCGTCCCCATTCATGAATACATTTACTAAAGCCGCCGTGTACCTACAACATTATAATTCTTTATTTAAATTTCACCTTTTTTTAAATAATATCTCATTTTGTTTACATAATTATGCATGAAACTTTTTAAGGGGATACATTGACAAAATGCACTATCTTTCATCAACTACTACAGGAATATGAAAAGACCAATGAAGCTAGAATTTTGATATAGGTAAATTGATACCTTTAACTAGGCTATTGTAATTACGAAAACGCGATAGCTTGATTTTGGCTCGATCATATTTATTTTTGAAAACACCTCTAAAAAAACAGGTTTTTGCATATTACACGGAAAGTATACTATCATTATGCATAATTACTCAAATACATTCGTAACATCAATATTAGTCTTACTGTAGAATATCATTAACATAACTACAACCAATGACTTTTAATTAAGAAAATAAGATTTTAGCAATATCACAGCTCTCTGGATCGTTGCGGGCGCATCGCAATTTCAGACCTTATACCTACTCGTTAACGATTAATACAGAATGAATACGGTCGACGTCGACGATTCAGTCGGGCGATGGCCCTCTTCGACGCCGGACCTGTGCATGTCGACTCACCGTTCGTACTAAATTTTATCGCGTAATTTTTAATCGTAGGTAAAATATATAGGTTAGGTTTAAAATATTTATACCTAAGTTTTTATTAATACTTTGTTCTCTTTTATAAGTAAATAATAGTATTATTTTATAATAGTTATTTCGATAACATTGGTTCGTAAAATATTTTTGAAGTTATGTCTTTTATAAAACTTAGGTAAAGTTCGCCATAACTCAATTAAGTACCTAGTTACTGTTGGTTGACCCTTTTGATAATGCAAGCGTTTGTTTATATAAGCGATTTTAGACTATATGCTCAAGTGTAATAAGTTTTATAACCGTTTTCGTCAAGATCACGTAATTGAAACGGCCTCAGTGGCGCGGTCGCGGTAGTGGCTTGCGTGCACGAGGTCGCGGGCTCGAATCCAAGCAAAAAAGTTGTTTGAGCGATTCACAAATTACTGTCCTGAGTTCGGATGTTCTTTGTAAAAGTCTCCTCGACAGTACGTAGGAGTTGTGTGAAACTGAAAAAATCAAAGAAATAATATTACTCACCTATTTTATTTGCAAGCTTAGGTAGGTAGGTACTTACTGATAAGATCTAAATAATACTTTTTACTTTCGCGGAAACTTTTACAAACATGAAACAAACGAACACAAAGAACGTCCAGACTCAGGACAGTTGTTTGTGGATCACACAAAAAAATTGTCTTACGTGAGATTTGAACTCTCATGCAATCCACCGCGGGAACGTTTACAAACATGAAACAAACGAACACAAAGAACGTCCAGACTCAGGACAGTTGTTTGTGGATCACACAAAAAATTTTCTTACGTGATATTTGAACTCTCACGCACTCCACCGCGGGAACGTTTACAAACATGAAATAAACGAACACAAAGAACGTCCAGACTCAGGACAGTTGTTTGTGGATCACACAAAAAATTTTCTTACGTGAGATTTGAACTCATGCATTCCACCGCGGGAACGTTTACAAACATGAAACAAACGAACACAAAGAACGTCCAGACTCAGGACAGTTGTTTGTGGATCACACAAAAAATTTTCTTACGTGAGATTTGAACTCATGCATTCCACCGCGGGAACGTTTACAAACATGTCTGTCTGGATGTTCTTTGTGTCAGCTAAGTAAATGTTTGTATATACCCCGCGACACAGGACAATACATAGTGGGGCTATTGTATTTTTTTTAAAGTTCTATTGTTTTGCGTGAGATTCAAACCCGCGACCTCGTGCACTGCGACCGCTACCCCGAGGCGGTCAAATTATTTTTGTGATCCCCAAATCATTGTCCTGAATCTGGATGCGCTTTGTGCCTTCATAATACCTTGCGCGGGTGTAAATTTAAAAAAAATAGGGGCTACATGTATAAACATAATAGACCGGTAGATAGGTTTTTCTGTAACAGAATTTTCTGTTACCTACCGCGGACTGACGTCACAGTATAACCAGTAGTCAAACTGGGCCGAATATTTATTATAAATGGGTGCGCGGTACGTAAACAATAGTAAACATGCGATCTACTTTGTGTTTCCATTTAGTTTTGTAATTGTAAATTAATACTTTTTATTTTTCTATTTTATATTTAAATAAATAGGAAGTGTTCTGTAAAAAACGTGTTGTTTTATGATTGATACATTTAATTTAAAGAAACATGTATATGTTTGTATTTATATCCACCATGTTTGTGATATAAATAAAATACTAAATTATAATATTAAGAAGGTACATACTTAACAAGTCATTCAGTAAAGTAGGTACAGTACCGGGCCGTTTATATTGCAAATCAACCTATAGAAAAATACAATCGTTCAATTTCGGCTTCGTAGAACGTCAGAGAAAAAGTCGATGTGTAATATTTACGGCCGGGTACTGTATTTATTATATTGGCCATGTTTGTTTGAAATTGAATTTATCGATAACCAAAACCAAACTTTAAACAGGTCTATTAGATCTATTCTAACGTCAAAATAAAGGCATCGAGGTCACTTTATGGATGGGTGACCAATCCATTCAAAAAATGACATCGATGTCATTGCTTAAATTTACCTAGATCAAAGTGAAAGACACGCATGGGGTATTACATAAAGGGGGGCTAAAGTTTATTTTCTTTCTTTCTTCTTTCTAAATTTTCATTATTATTGACCTAAGTACAACAAACCGTTTTCGTGATAAAAAAATACTATACTTATTATAATATTAAATACCTAAGTCATTTAGTAAGGTAGGTATTTATATCAGCCATGTTTGTTTGAAATTGACATATGAATAATATATTTAGTTTCAAATTATAACACACAGTCCGCTCGTTACTGCGGCACAGTAGCGACTGTTCCCTCCGCGATCGTGAGCGTGTAGGTATAAACTCACGTTTCGTCCGTTTCTATGAAGTTGAAATACTGTATATATTTGTACTATGGCACAGAGCGATAACGTGTCCTTGAGGGCCGGCGGGACGACGACGGCGCACACGGCGCGGCGGCGCGTGAGCGAGAGTATATCCGTCTCATTCGCGCGCCGAGGGGCGCGCCCCTCTGGCCACGGCCGAATTCAACTCGAAAATTTTCAAAGTAGCGTCTTAATAGTAAATTTCTTTTTTTATTACATAGCGGTGTGTATTTTGAATATCGAATTCATCGAGTCCTTTTTAAACCCTAGTCGTAAGGATATTATGTCTATAGAATAAGTAAAGTCTCGCGTTCGATACCCGTTCAAGATGTTGTGTGCTTATCCTAAGTTTAGTACCTATAGCATAAGCTCTAATTTAGGAATAAACAGCATTGTGTGAAAGGTGTGAGTAGTACTTTTATTATAAAAGTACAAAAATACATTATATTTCAAGTATAAAAGCCAGAACAATTCTAAACAAGCATTATCTAAAGCAGTTTATGAACCATGCTAGTAAAGAAACATGAGAAGTACAATTTTGTCCATGAATCTCCATAAAAGTGATTGTCCCAAGACTTTCCAGAGACAACGACAAAAATGTTGCACCTTCATCTTCGTATACAAACCGTTTTATATTTACACAGAGATGGAGGGGAAAAATAACTTTTTCCATTTTCTTCGCTACCATTGTTTATGGTTTAACGTGGGGGGGATTCGGGATTTTTACGTTTCGCAATAAAATGTATTAGAGAGACAAGTTATTTGCATACTTTTAAGTGTAGCTTGTTTTATATTTGTTTTGGAAAAAGTTTGAAATAAGGAGCAGGTGTTGTAGAGGTTAGTGTATATGATACCTCCATTATGATTGTGTGTTCGATTACCGCATAAGTTGAACTATTCAGTAGGTACAGTCGTGACAACCCTTTCATGTCCTATTTCTTCAGGGACGAAAAAATACTTAACCAACTAAAACAGCGATTGGCACAGCAAGTAGTTAGCATTTACAACAGCCATAGTTATAAAACGGCGTGGTGAAAACATAAAGGTACTATAACTACGTTACTAAACAATTAGTAAACTAATAGTAATTACATAAAAACGAAAATTGTTTTTAAACAATTTCGCAATATTAAGAGAGAATAAAGTTAGCCTCACATTACCGCACTCATAGGAAGTTATCATATCCTTTTCCGTTTGAACAGATACTCATATTTACACATACATCAATATTATTGTCATTTATCTAAAACTTTTATCCTAAAACACACTTTTAGAGGCTTTATCTATGAGTCTTTTACGTACTAACTTTGGATCATACACTGACATTGAGTAACTGATTCTGAAAATGTAATATTTTATAACAGAATTATTTTACGCTATTTATTCAATGCCATCTAGTCTTTCTTGTTCATTGACGCGAATGTTTGACTTGTTTCGGGTTCTACCTGCGGCGTAGCACTCAGACTAAACACAACGCCACCTGGTGGCCATTTTATATTCAAAAACCGATGTATGTTTTCCTACTTTTTTTAAGCGATACAGAAACGAAAAAGTATTCGTTTCAACTCTAAAACGAAAAGGAGCTTCTCAACCCAGTTGTGTTTTTAGTGTTTGTTACCACACAATTCCTTTAAAAATAAACTTTTTTTGCTTGAAAGGGTAAACTTCCAAGTTGGTCTCATACAAATTTCATTTCAAATCAACCTGTAAGTATTTTAATCTATTAAAGCAGACTCCGTTTTAAAATTCAATCAATATTTATCAAACCAAATACAAAAGCAAAGAAATCACATGTAAGTAATTTTAATAAAAAAGGTACCAATACAGGACAAGGTACTTATTCGTCTCGCTTCTTCAGTTCGCCGAATCATCGTGGAAAGTTTAGTAAAATTCAAAGGTGTCCGAAGGGCGTTCTGCTTTAGCGTAGTGAAGCAGAAAATGAATAGCCATAACAGTTAGCGTTAAGAGGAAGGTCCCTCGACAGCTGTGAGGCTACGTCCCGCATAAATCTATGGTACCCCTTATTTTATATACAGCGCAAGGGAAAAGAGTAAAGCTTGTAAGGAGGCTTTTAGATCGTCCCGAGTACTTCCTCAATTTATTGTGTTTGAAAAGGCAATTTTGTTCCCATGGATCAGAGTCAGACAGTTTTACAATGAACCTTACTTTTTTATTGATTTTCGTTTAAACATGGCGGCCTGTACATATTTAATGTATCATTAAGTAACCGTTTAGTAATGTTTTATTACATTTATAATAGTATGTAATATAGCCGTGTGAATCGGGACTAAAATATAAAGTGCCCCGAAGAAAAGATAAAAAGCGACCAAGATGCTTCAAGTTACCAGGCAATACCAGAAAAGGTAATCTTAACACAAAACCCGATACCAAGCCATATAGCCAGCATGAATTTATAATCATCATAACAGCCCATTAATGTCCCACTGCAGGGATGGGCCTCCTCCCGTGACGGAGGGTTACTTGGCCTACTAATACCACGCTGGCCAGACGGATTGGTTTAACTTAAAGTTTTCCTTCTTTTTATTTCGTACAGTTAATATTCACGGATAGTCCCTAAGTCGGTTTTTACGACACCCATGGGATGAGATGGGGTGGTGACATATTGTATTCTTACTCCGTCACCACACGGATGATTTTATAATAAGGCTGGTATTATTGCGTTGACCTGAATTGCTTTATCTGAATCCAATAATTTTTAGAGCATTATTTTAACTTTTTCTCACTTTGTACAATAATTAAAAGTATGACCTTCGCAAATTCTCATGACTTATGCCATTACAGAATAGGCAAAGTACCTTAAGAGTAATTGCATAAAAAAGGCGAAAAACAAAAGATTGAACAGGAAAAATAAATGAGAGGCGTTGGGCTCTATGCTAATTTACTCGAAGAAACTTCCGTTTCCTTGCAGTTACAAATACTATGGTAATTATTTTATTCATTATTCAACAAATGTCCGTATAAGGTCACGCAATAAGTATACAAAGCATCACCGCCACATCTCGTCGCAGTCAAGATTCAGTCAGAAGGTTTGTGAGGATGTTTGTTAGTCTTTCACGCAAAAACTACTGAATAGATTATAATGAAATTTGGAATATAGGTAGTTAAGGTTGTAGAATAATATACCTATATAATAATAACATACATAACTAAACAACGGGGGTGAAGCCGCGGGCATCACATAGTAATAATATAATATTGTTAGTAAAGTCAGGTTAAATCATACACTATGTAGGTACTTTATAAAGATCCTTTTATTTTGTATAGTTTTACATCAGTAATATTCATCGACCATTCGTTCTTGCATTACAATTCATAATGGCGTCTGCCAGTTGCCTCGATTCTCTCGCAATATGTCAAATCAACAACTTATATTATTTATGATTAATTATTCTTAAATGCTATTTGGATACTATATTTATTTAAATTATTTTTAAATTCTTGTACATATATTTTTACATTTTTATTTAAATAACGGGAACGCTAACAATATTAATTTAATGTTTTGTTTACAACACAACTCCTGCAATAAGGATACCATAGAATTTGGAGCCACGCTTCGTAGCTATTTGTGGATCGATTTGAAAAATATTATTAATGGTCTAAGTATATAACTTTAACCCCGTAAAAAATGTTAATTTTCTTACTTACTAGGTAATTTTGAGGTTCGAAAGGTTTGTAATTCATTATGAATAACGTTGTTATTTAAAAGTGTTTTGATTAAAATTCAAACATTTTTTTATTGATATCAGCAACATAATAAGAATATTTTATCGTGTTTTAAGGGGAAACAATTCAATCGCAATTCCATACAAACAAAGAAAGTTAATTCCTCCTTCATTAGGTAATAAATACTCAAAACTATAGATGATATCGTTTTGTCTCGTTATTATCTAGTCTTATTGATTAATAAAACAGTAAAAAAAATATTCATTTACAAGTTATGAGGCTTCAAAGTTCATAATTCTATGCACATTTTATGACAACTTTTAGCGTAATAAAATAGGATTTGTCATACATGTGCATCTCTGACGTCACTACCAAATAATCAAGAGTTAGAACTGGTCAGATCCTGGAGACCACCGAGAGTCGAGGGAACACCTCAACGGCATATAGCAGCTACCTTGTGTTTGGGCTTATTTTAATTGTATTGATGAAAACTTTACACAACTTTACACAAACATGATCTGATGATGAAGACGACTGAGGGTCGAGGAAACTTTTCAACGGTATATAGCAGCTACCTTGTGTTTGGGCTTATTTTATTCGTATTAATGAAAACTTTACACAACTTTACACAAACATGATCTGATGATGAAGACGACTGAGGGTCGAGGAAACTTTTCAACGGTATATAGCAGCTACCTAGTGTTTGGGCTTATTTTAATTGTATTGATGAAAACTTTACACAACTTTACACAAACATGATCTGATGATGAAGACGACTGAGGGTCGAGGAAACTTTTCAACGGTATATAGCAGCTACCTAGTGTTTGGGCTTATTTTATTCGTATTAATGAAAACTTTACACATACATGATCTTATGATGAAGACAACTACAGAAATTTATTTAATACTAATCTTAGAAATTGTTATCAGCATGGTTTTTTTTAAATCCAGCTAAAATTAACTTCATGTACTGTATGTGAAGTAAGATATTATTGTGTACTGTATGGAACCCCTATTAACGATGCACGGTCTAAAAAACTGCCTCAAGAATAAACAGCTTAACTTAAAAAAAAAAAAAAATATAATGTTTTACGGTGTCATACCTACACCACTTACAAGATAAATTGATGTCTCGCTTGGTGTGTCTTCCGCAACAAAACTTACAATAAAATATTTTTTTAAAACCCATTTTAGTTATCTTTATTTACTCCTGATTTATTACTTTTTAGGTAACTACCTACAGCTAGTATTAGTGTCAACCCTAACAATCAAGAAGAACAATATTTATATTTTGAACGACATTTTGATTTGTAATAAATACAATCGAGCGCGTGTGCGTGTGCATGTTTCTGACTGCTTTTCTATGAGTTTTTCTCTTTCTCACGCAACGTTTGGTGAAACAACAATATTTTAGGCTCCGGTGACAGATGAGTTGGTCTTGACGTCTTGAGTCCTCTTAAGAAGTACGATTAGTATGCTTATTCATATTTATTATTATTTATTCTTAGTCATTTTTTTTTATTTCCAAATAATTTACTTACAAAATCTTTTTGAAAACAGAACATTTGCTGATATGATCTATTTAAACAAAATAACGACAACTGTATGTCAAACCCTATACCAACTCGGCATGGTATAAGTAAGCCAAGATTCAATCCTTTCAAAAAAAGTTTATTTTAAAGTTAGATTACTCCCCAATAAAATAGTACTAAAAAGTTAAACATCACCTATTGAATTGATAAGGCATTTCTACCCTAGCACTCTAACTAAGTGGCTGTTTCTAGATAGGAAAGGGCAATTGGATACATTCAATGTGACGTCAATAAAGGTTTTTTGTTAGTTGTTACTATGCTAAGAATATTTTAAGGGTACTAACTTCACTTGGAGTTATTGAACTTGGGGCTAGATGGTATCGGTGAGGTACTAGTAGGTATATTATTTTATTTTAATATCATAGAAAAGTAAGAATAACTTAAAAAGATAAACAACAATAAAACTCCACTGTGATCGTCATCCCGGGACGCAAGATATTAACCTCCTTACTCATAAACGCCTCTTAAATTTAATCAATATTTAGCGAAAACCGTATATACCGTATATGTTTATACCAAACAAAACCGTAAGAATTTAAGCTATTCAATTGGCTAAAATTTAAGAGGCGTTTATGAGTAAGGGGGTAAGTCAATACGTCTGTGATGTCGCCAACTATTATATCCTTCCTAAAAATAATTAATATTTGCACATTAGAACTTATAGATGCATTAAACCTAGACAACCTTTTGCTGAAAAAACCTAAGCCCTGTTAAAAATAAGAAGGCCATTTACCATACCCCTACAATTAACGGGAAGTTCTCTCTATCTTAGTTATACAGTCAAAGATAACAAAAGAATAACCGAGACCCAGACGCGTTGAAGACGCATTCAATACAGCGCGATAACTATATCATTGTCCAGTTGACTTTGAGATGTGAGTAGATATAACATCCAGGGCAAATACGTATGAGTAAAGGTTATCTCTCACCCACTTGTTACATGACAGAGACATCAAAAACAATATTGGCCTCGTAAAATATTATTTTAAATAACGTATGAAATTAATTATAGGGATCAAAAGAAATATAATAAGGTGGCTTGGACATATTAAGAGAATGAATGACAGGAGATTGATAAAGTTTGTATTCACCTTGATAAGGAATACCCTACTATAACATGTCGTATTTAGATGTACTGGAAGATCTAAGTTTTTAGCGCGAAAATAGCAGGTTAGGTCGGTTGAAAGATTTCCTGATTGGGGCAAGGGCAAGTGCATAGGACTCTGAGACGACGGGGATGTATCAAGACTGCGTTTATGTAAAATCAAGCTTACATATTATAATTAACACTTTCACACAACGTCATCTACTCCCAAACTAAGAAGAAATTGTACTATAGATACTAGAGAACTATTCAAACATTCACATTAACCTCTGCGTAGCAGTTATGTACGTTAAACACAGCGCAACAGAGGTCATCAAAATTAAATAACATAATTTAATAACAATGATATTCGATATTTTTTGCGTAACGATGGAGTAATCGTAAAAGTCGACTAAGGGTCAATATGCAGTTTATTATCTTTACGAAAACAAAAGAAAGAATATGTGACATGTAATAGCAACTATGTACATCATCTGAATTATAAGTAGGTACCTCCTGAACTGCCCCAATCTTCTTATCAGGTATTTCCTTCATCGAATGATATCGTGTCCCTCGAACGTAGTGCTTGTGATATTCGCGCTCCCTATCTGGAGGGCGATTCACTAACGGTCTACATCCTTACATCCAAGAGTACAACAGTTGTAACATCAGTGTTTGACATATTCGTATGCTCCAATCAAACTACCCGACCGCAGCGCTTCAACGATGTAAACGGCGCTTAACGGAACTAAAATATTCGTTCAAATGTATGAAAATAGGTATTCAGTAACACGAAACATCCTCGCCTTCGACTACAACCTCGCCCTCGCCTTCGATTTTATCTGTCAAATCATAAAGCTACATTAACGTAGATGTTCTCTTGGTTGTTAACCTACAAAGTGATATTAAATATTGTTTTTTAGACAAGGTAAGTAGATTTCCATTATTTTAATTGTTGTATTTCACTTTCTGGGTCCAGTAATGTTTTTTTTTTGTTTAGATGGCAGTTCGTGTATTTTGCAAAATACATACAAAACACTTTTGTTGGAAGAAGCTAATCGTGAAGATAACTTAAAAAAGGCGTCAAGCTCGGTTAAATAAACAAAAGTTTGGCACATTACGGTCGCAGACATATTATGTCTGCCCGCCAGTTTACGCGTTTTTTTTCGCAGACATAATATGTCTGTCCGCCAGTTGAGGGGTTAATTAGAAATATGAATATCCTAAAAACCGACAGTACCTACTTATGTACATTAAAACTTAAAGGCTCATTGAAGAGCACATAGAACAATTAGGACAAGATATTTTCCCATATTTCTCCAAAGTTAAACGCCAGGGAGGTATTAGTAAACAAGTAACAGAACCAAGGTAGGTACCTACCAACTACTTATTTTTAATAAGTAACTCTTACTTACAAATACTACTGTCTATCTATGAATTAAAATAACTTTTGTTTCAGATTTTGTTTGCACTTGCGTTTTTAAGAAGTGGGAGCTACCAAAAGATTTTATGTAGGAATGCCACAACTTATGTCTCACAATCATCAACATCAAGGGCCATACAAACGGTTGTAAATGCCAGAAACCATAGGGATGTCATAAATAAATATATTTAGTTTCCTAAATCACCCTTTGATAGACAAATCCTCAAAGAAATGCAAGTAACTACTTAGTATATTAGTTATCATCATAACAACCCATTAATGTCCCATGACGGAGGGATACTTGGCCTACTAATACCACGCTGGCCAGAAGGATTGGTATAGGGTTTAATTTCAAGTTTTCCTTCTTTTTATTTTGTAAAGATAATATTGACGTATAGGCCCTTAGTCGGTTTTTACGACACCTATGGCATGAGATGGGGTGGTGGGTGACATATTGTACTCTTACTCCTTCACCACACAGATATTAGTTATACTTGAGTTTTAAATTATAGTATCATAAAGACAGAGTTTCTTATCTTTACAAATCTTGTTATGATCCAGATTCTTTAAAGACTTAAAAATCCCTGGTGTCATTGGATGTGGGAGGATAGGGTACCTAATTCAGCTACTTCAAAAAGAAAGAGTGCAAACACTCAGTGATTTGGATAGTGGATGCCGTGCTAGAGACACTTTAATTAATCAGTTGTGTCATGCACGAAGTAGTAATACTGAATAATAACTAAATATTTAAGTTTGTCTTTACTAATTTAGTAAGTAGTCAGGTTTAATAAATATTATTAGTAATATAGTATGTATTTTTTAAGTTTTGAGCATGTAATATAATGAAACTACTATTGTTTATTCATTGTAATGATAATTTTATAATAAATAAAAATATTAACTATAGATTTATGTTAAAACATGTTACACTACTAACAGTATAAATATATAATTGTAGAGTATATGTTAGATTAAAACTTATGCACAGATAAAAACATTTTACATCATTACAATAGTTTTATGTATTTAAATAATCACTTAAAATACCAATAATTCTTTCTACAGCCTCCACCATTCTTTGTTCGAATTCTGCTCGTAGCCTCATGCATTGAGCTATTGCCAGTTCCGCACGCTGTTCTTCAATGGCTATGAACCTCTCTGTAATGCTAACCATTTCCAAGCGGGGCATTGCGATGGAGGACTTCGCAATAGGCGCCGGCGCGCAGCAGATGCACGTGGAGATTGTTGGGTAACACGTCGACGACTGCGTAATATTTCCCTTTGGCGCTTCAACAAACACGCATAATTAATATTTGGAGTACTTTGTTGTATTTATTACACCATAAAATCTTGTAATTAACCTTATTTGGAATGTTCCCATGTGAAACTTCTGGTGGTGATACAGGTCTTACTGGTTCAACAGTGACTGAAACCTGTAAAATAAATACATTATGTAAAAAAATATAATTAATACCTATAAACAATTTAATTATTTTTTTATATTATGCTTACTTCAGGAGTACATAATATTGTGAGTTCCGGATTCTACTACAATATTTTGTGACGTTGAAGGGACTTGTGTCTCTTGAACACTCCCTGCATCTATGGCAGCAATAGTAGACTAAAACAGAAAATATTTAATTACTATTACAAGCTTTTGTAGGTTTCCTATAAAATTCTAAGATAATGTCTATTGATATATTTTTTGCTCTGTGTCATTGAACTTAGGTACATATTCAACTCTACCACCAGTACGACGCCTGGCTGCCACAAAATTTTGACTGTCTTTCCTCTTCACTGACCCTTTCTTGTCTTTTCAATACTGTGAATATTTATAGAGATATAAATAATAGTTTGAGCAGTCAATGTAGAGTTTTCTTGTAGGTACATAGTACAACACACCACTTCAAACATACTATTAATAAGCTAAACTCACCTTACACCACTGCTCTGAAGTTTTTATATATCCACTACCATCACTGTTAAGGGCATTTGCTATTTCTACCCATGCATTACGACTGCGAATGCGAGCATTTGCAGTACGAGCATGGCCAGTTGCTAGCCAACTTCTAGCTTCTAAAAAGTTGACTAGCTTTTCAAGTTGACTTGGTGACGGAGCTACGTTACGAGACACTAAAATAGATAATATTGTTGTGGTTAGTCATTACAGTAAAATGCTGGAATTATAAAAATGTTATGAAACAAAATATAAACATACTTACTGTCGACACGATCAAGACTACACTAAATATGATACACTCCATGCATTGGTGCATATTAAAGCACTTTTAGCCTTAGACCCTTTTGCCACTTAAAACACTTCATATTTAGGAATTTTGTGACAAAAAACTTAATTTATGTTGTCTATAATTCCAAACTGTTTGTTTTTACATTTCGCATATGTCAAAAAAATTATGAATCCATTGCCAGTTTTAAAAATATTAATTTTACAAGTCGAAAACAATTACATTAATTAATAATTTGTTATGAATTTATTCGCTCTTAATTTATTCATTCACATTAAGTAATTATATTTCTTTAAAAGTCATAAATAACAACGATATTTGTTAGTCTATATTTTCTCGATTATACTTAGTCAAAAAGTAGCAACATTGTTAACATCGTAGCCGACATCCTTGCCTTATCACATCCGAGAGATCGTCGACGAGATGATCGTGTTTAGCGAATACGGTTTTAAATAACGATGACTTTAAGGGCGATGTGTTGGTTGTGACATCTGTGAACTCGCCGTTGTTGGCATCTTAGACGGTACGCTTAGCGAATCGCACTGCAGGTTATTATAACAAAACTAGTAGATTTGGTAAATGCCTTACATAACATTGCTCACAGTTGTTTAATAGAAATATTGCAAGTAAATATATAAGAAACCCTTTTACTATCAACTAAACACTTCGACGGCGATCATAAGTGTTTTTCTAAAGCATTCTTCAACTTAATACTTAATTACGTAGCACAACGTACAGATTTTGTCATCATTCGACGTTACAGAATGAAGAATTTTAATTACTTGGTTTCCAACTTGCCCTGAGTCGGCGCACTCATTGTATTCAGACTACTGCCGAAAAGATGTTCTATAATAAGAATCTCTAGGGATTTATCTAGGTTTTGGAGCAGCTTATGAACCGAAATGATTTATCATTTCTTTTTACTTTGTTTAATACATTTTGATACTAGTTTTTGTTCAAGACTTCGTGCGTAGAGAGCAGAAACATTAAAAAAAATGTAATCTTTACATTAGGTAAAATAATACGTATTATGTACGTATTATTTTACCTAATGTAAAGATTACATTTTTTTGACAAGGATAAGCAGTTTGTGTCTGACGGTGATGAGCGCATTGTAGTTATTCTTATTTTTGTGACCTTTAATCTATACTAATATTATAAAGAGGTAAAGTTTGTGCGTTTGTGACGTTGTTGACGTCTCTATCTAATAAACCGATTTAAAAATTCTTTGTTGAATTCTCCATTTATCGGAGAGTGTCATAGCCTGTATATAGTATCACGCTATGACTAATAGGAGTGGAGCGGTAATGAAATACGTTTAAAAAAGGGACGTATTTGTTTCGCCGCTCAACGATGTAGCAACGGGTCAGCTAGTAAAATATAATACATCTCGGGTTACGACTTATGACAGTAGTCAAGAGTGCTAACCATACAAACCCGTAAAACATAAATAAAAAAGGAATTCCAGGCTGGATCATAGATTGGTTCGAATTAGTTTCTAAATGATAAATGACTGTGTCACTCTATATAGACAAAATCTGGGCATCTTGCCAAAGTATAAGGTTGAGGAAGAAAACTCAACGAATCTTAAGATAGCGGTAATTATTGGTAGTTATAATGTCTGAGATAAAAAATATACCAGTTTGGAGGACTATAAGACAATATTAGTAGGAGTCGCGGGTTAGATTCCAACACAAATCAAACATTTGTCTGCAGGAATAATTATTATTTAAAATTTGATTTAGATTGCTTAACATGTCCGTAAACTACAAACCCCTTTACTCATAAATGCCTCTTAAATTTAATCACTGTTTAGCGACATTTTTATTAGTAAAACCAACCTTATTACCAAGCAAAACCGTAAGAATTTAAGCTTATCAAATGACTAAAATTTAAGAGGCGTATGAGTAAGGGGGTTAATTTTAAACATTATTTATTGGTTTTCTAGTACCTACAGTACAAGTTCTGCTTACTTAACAACTAGATTTTATTGTTATTATAATTGTCGCGTACGTGAAGAAGAAAACAGAGTTCACATAATACCAATGAATACACAGAGGCTTATGGGTCTCAATGTCATAAAACTTAATAGACCAATATGCCATTCAGGTAAAAGTAACTTGCGCAATATCTATTCAAAACATGGAAAAGGCATCAGCTACTATAGCAAGCTGTTCTTATGTGACATATCATACTTTATTTACATATATTAAACGAGAATGTAGGATAGTATCCTCATATTTGGCGACACTCCAACTTCTAGTAAGGCACTGTGCATACTTGTTGAAAATAATTTTTTTTTTTTTTCCCCACACTTTCACACAACGCCATTTAGTACTAAACTAAGCAGAGCTTGTACTATGGGTACTAGACAGAGGATAAACATACTTAAATACTTATTTTTTGTAAATACATACATAATTATTATACCTACATAGAAAACACTTCAATTCATGCACACAAAGATTTGAATTGAGCGGGAATCGAACCCGAGACCTCTGTGTAGCAGCCATGTAATATACCGACTGCGTCAAAGGAATAGAAGTTACTATGGTTTTTTGAAGGATTACATATAGAATGATGGAAGTAACAAATTTTAATATGTTTTACTGTGATTTTTATGCGCACTGCGTTGCGTCCAGTTACTTTTCTGCCCTAGGAAACTCGACATGCGTCTTTTTGTATGGCCTTTTACAATCATGATATTTACAGACACATCAAAACATTCGTGGATCGCACAATTAATTTACCTATCTTTAAGATTCGAAACCGCGATCTCGCTAGTTACGAGTGATAGTTTCAGAAAATATCTATCCTTAGGCCTTAGGCATTAAGTCCGTCTTTAAGCCATTTTTTATACGAAGTGTTAAATATATAAATAAATATCACTTACTACAGCTTACATGACCTTACTACTTGGGCTTTGTTTGACTATAAAAAGGAATGTAACAAATAGTAGCGGAGAACGTAAAAAGATATCAGTTAATACTGACGCCTCATCATAAACAAGCAAGACGTAATTTTCTGCTACACAAGGGATTATGTTATCGAAATAGACGAGAAAAGACTTATTTATCACGATAAAGACCCATTTTTTATAGTTATTACTTTGCCAACTTATGTACTATATTTAGAGAAGGAAGTTAGTATTATAAGTGTCAGAATATATTGTATGTTTTTGCTTTTAGCATAAATTAAACAAGAAATGTCTGCGAAGCTATTTGCTAACGAGTTATCGTATTGACTGATACAATATTTGGAATCGCTCCTATAGATATT
Organism: Schrankia costaestrigalis; assembly: GCA_905475405.1. Taxonomy (NCBI): domain Eukaryota; kingdom Metazoa; phylum Arthropoda; class Insecta; order Lepidoptera; family Erebidae; genus Schrankia; species Schrankia costaestrigalis. The sequence continues at coordinate 3,700,509 of FR997827.1, forward strand.
CTGTGACATTTATTGATAGAAATTGGTCCTATTAGTTTTCCTACTTTATTGTAAGAGTAATGTTTGTTTTTTGCATAAAAAACTACTTAATGTGCTTCGTTAGTAATGTTTGTTAGCGTGCTTCGAAAATACTTATTATCTACTCAGTAAACGTGACAAACGAGTTGTTGATGTCTATACTTACATTTTACGTTTGCCTGATTCTGTATTTGAAATATTAAAAAAAAGACATGCGTCTGCGAAAGGTATACCTATATGCTTTAGGTGAAGTTCTTCAATAAAAGATTGTATGACTTCTTTTCTTAAATGCCAACACGGCACTCACGAAAAACTAAACCGTTAGGCTACCTCATCTTAAATAAAGGAATATTATAAAAAATATCTTTTCCTTTCCGCCATTAACAATTCTTTTGCCACATATAGTCAGACATAACTGATTTCTCATCGTAAACTATTCAATATAAAAACCTTTACAGTTTGAATGAATATCTTACCACGCGATGTTTGATGTAAATAAACCTTCAATCGATGCACCACATTACTTATTAAAGAATCCTGGTGAGATGCAGCACATTATTTTGATCTCCAATAAATTTAATTATTCATGAATTCAAACGGTCTTAACTACTGTTATCATGGGTTTTCTAGATATAGGAAAATTTACGATTGTGAAAGCTGAATGGGATAAAAACTGACGTCGTCCTTTAAGTTACTACTAAAACAAAGTGGTTTAGGACTTGTAGTGGCCACATTATGAATCCAAAGTTTCAGGTGTAGTTAAAGTTAGCTAAGCGTAAGATCGCCGATATTATCGTAAGACGGAAAACTTAACATATTAACCTTTACAAATGTTATGCTATTAATACTACGTTAGCCAAGCCCTTCGGTACTGAAGGAAGCACAGAGCGGTTTTAATAAAATTTACGATGGAAATATAATATCATCATAACAGCCCATCAATGTCCCACTGCAAGGACAGGCCTCTTCCCGTGACGGAGGGATAAACGGCCTAAAGATAATATTCACGGATAGTACCTTAGTCGGTTTTTACGACACCTATGGGATGAGATGGGGTGGTGACATATTATATTCTTACTCCGTCACCTCACGGAGAATTATAGGAGGTATTGTACAGATGACTAATAACATCGTAATATCTATAATTAATAAGTCAGAAATTCACGAAAATCATTACATGCAAAGTTAAACAAGGAAGCTTTCTTTAAAATTTTAACTAAAGAAAAGTTTCCTTAAAAGCAAAATACAAAGGACGAAACCGCACAAAAGTTTCACGGAACGAAATGAGACAGAGACGTAGAATTATGAGACAGATCGTCCGCCGGCTAATTAGCACCAACGAAGCCTTAAAACTTATTATTTTAAGATATTAATAACGTTTAATTAAGAAACAGACTTCACATTAAATTAATTTTAATATTAAACGGTATCTGCAATTGCTGCAGATGGCGTTACTAACTTATATTTCATTATCTGTGACATCTGCACAGATGTAAAAGGTAATACTGAATTTTGTGATATTACCTAGGTCTATTTCGCTATAAAAATTTTACTATGAGATCTTGATAGTGAGATCTAAATTGATTTTCAAATACCGTTGGTTGCTGTAGGACTCATCTCATAACAGCCCATTAATCTCCCACTGCAGGGACGGGCCTCCTCCCGTGACGGATACTTGATCTACTAATACCACGTTGCCCAGTCGGATTGGTATAGGGTTTAATTTCAAGTTTTCCTTCTTTTTATTTCGTATTCACGGATTATTCACGAATAGTCCATTAGTCGGTTTTTACGACACCCATGGGATGAGATGGGGTGGAGACATAATATTGTATTCTGACTCCGTCACCACACGGATGATGACTAGTCTCTTATAATGACTTTAATGTACCTCATAGATTGAAGTCGCTGCAATTTAGGGCTTACACAGTCATATTCTTCTCAGACTTCTATCTTCTTGAAACCATGTTTATGAAAGACGTTTTGACGTGTATTAGACAAAAGGCGGCTTTATTGGCTGAGAGTTAGATGTTTTTTTTGCATGTTCATTATAGGCCATTACAAAAACGAAATACAAAGAGTGTAAATGTACATAAGAAAATATTATTCTGAAACAAAAATCAGAAAAGTATTTTTCTTTAGCAAGACGACGTAACCTTTGAGAAAGTAAATGAAATCATAACTATTCAAAGGACCTCTTATCGTGCACACTAGCTTTAATCTTATGGAGTAGTAAGGAGATTTTATTTGTATCAAATCACATACTCCATATAACAGATTTACTTATTGCATTGACGCGCTTTTGCCCGCTGCTTTTTACGCAGTGTCGTGAGTTTTGAAACCGCAACATTTTTCACATCATAACAGCCCATGAATGTTCCATTGCAGGGACGGGCCCCTATGATGGAGGGATACTTGGCCTACTAATACCACGCTGGCCAGACCGATTGGTAAAGGGTTTAATTTCAAGTGTCCCTTCTTTCTATGTAAAGATAATATTCACGGATAGTCCCTTGGTCAGTTTTTACGACACCTATGGGATGAGATGGGGTGGTGACAAATTATATTCTTACTCCGTCACCACACGGACTTTACCTCTCTTAATTCTTACTAATTATGACTCATTTACAACCTGTCACCGACTTTGAAGATGACATACAAATAATATTCAAATATTACTAATAAATCATTTATTTGTGCGTCACTATAACTGGAATGTACATTTTTTTTTAATTATCCTTAAATCAGTAATCTGTGTCAAGTTAACTGTATTTACTTAACTATGTTTGGTCTTATTAAAGTATATTGGAATAGGTAGTGAAATTTCTTTACTTCTTCGTCCGTGTGGTGACATAGTAAGAATACAATATGTCACCACCCCATCTCATCCCATGGGTGTCGTAAATACCGACTAAAGGACTATCCGTGAATATTATCTTTACGAAACAAAAAAAGGAAAACTTAAAATTAAACCCTATGCCAATCAGTATGGCCAGCGAGGTATTAGTAGGCCAAGTATCCCTCCGTCACGGGAGGAGGCTCGTCCCTGCAGTGGGACATTAATGGGCTGTTACGATGATAGTTAATAAATGTAATTTATATTATAGTTATAAAATAAATGATACCTAACTAATAAAATATTAATTAATATATATCATGGATTAATTGGATTATTTCTGGCTTACAAGCTAGTGGCTTCTATTAGGTTCGGTTTGGTGAATTGTGATTTACCTGTAACAAAAAATAGGTTTTATTAATACACGTTATTAGTATTCCATATTCTATTTATATATTTTTACTACATAACCCCTAACTCATAAACGCCTCTTAAATTTTAGTCAATTGATTAGCTTAAATTCTTACGTTTTTGTTTGGTATAAGGTTGATTTTGGTAATAAAAATTTCGCTAAACAGTGGTTAAATTTAAGAGGCGTTTATGAGTAAGGGGGCTAATTTTAAGAGCCATAGCCTTGTAAATTAAATAGCTATTGTACCCTACCAGCTAAACACACTAAACTTTGGACACTACGATTCAACAGAGTTTTGACGACCTGTATTGCGTAGTGGTTATATAACATGGGTGCTACGTAGAGGTCTCGGCTTCGATTCCCGCTCAATGCAAAATTTTGTGTGCATGAACATGATTGCTTGCATTGGTCTGGGTGTTTTCTATGTAGGTATAATAATGAAGGAATTGATAAAAAAAAGTATTTAAGTATGTTTATCAGTTGTCTAGTACCTATAGTACAAGCTCTGCTTAGTTTGAGACTAGATGGCGTTGTGTGAGGAATAAGTGATACCAAATCAGTCCTCATTTTGCTGAAGACAAGAACAAGTGTTTCGCGATTCAATTACAAATACAAACAGAAAGACAACGAACTTCACTCACACTATTCAAACTTATATGAATAAAGGAGGGCACACATTGACCTAACAATAAATCTCACTGTTCAGACCCAACTATTTGAACTCGCGGCGAATTTTATCTGAGGGCAAACAATGGAGTACAAAACTGAATGGGAATAACCACTATTGTTGGAGATATGAAATAATGAAGAAATACAGACGAAGCCTCTACAAAATAATATCAAAGAAATGGTTCTATTATATTTGTTTGTTCAATAGTATCTTTCAATAGTATCATATCTTAGTATTAGCTATTGCAATGCCCCACTGCAGAGACCCCCTCTAATGATGAAGGGTAAGTAAGCATACTGGTGCCAAGAAGACGAAGTTGTTGCAGGTATGCTTTAAAGTTTTCCGTCAAAACAATTCATTCTAATATATGTAGTTTGTCTATAATAAGCTAATCAGATAAAAAATGTCCCTTCCTATCCGACTGGCTAGAGTGATATTTAAAGAAAAACTTACTTTCATCATTGTAGACAGCTCAGTTAAGTTATTGAAACTTTTTAAAGATACAATGTCAACAAAGTTAGTGTTAAGAAAAATAAAATCGAATATATTATTGCCACATAAAATCACCGTACAATAAAACCTCTCGCATTTCGTTTAAAAAGAAAAGAAAACAAAAGAAAAAGGTCTTCTCAGCCGTTTAGTTTTGAACATAGAACAAGAATATTATAAACGTTTCAAATATAACTAAAAACAATACCCAAATGTTATTCTTTCTGTAAGATTTAGCGAAGGTTCTCTTACTATAGTTATAATAACATTTCAGTCGAACGGAACTGTAAGTTTTTATTTGAAGGAAAAAAATATACAATTACAGTCCAATTTTGCAGGTACACACAGCAACACATCAAGTTATACATTTTCATTTGAAATTGTGTCTTATTTCAAGGTATTAAGGTACATGAGTGTCTAGGTTGATTAGTTGTTGTGTGTACAAGGTGATTTTGTTTCTAAGTTTATGTAGAAAAGTGCTTGTTGTGACATTAAAGAAGGTTGTATAGTAGACGCAGGTAAGTTTCTTGTAAGACTGTGTATTGAGAATAATTGTATTTAATTTTGTACATATATGTATATTATGTTTATTATATTATATTATGTACGCGGCTGAAACACGAATAATTAACACTGTATGTTCTTTGTAGGCACAGCACTAGCAATTATGTTATAGGTACATGATGTTGAAAAATCAGTATTGTGACTAACAAGAAAAAGATTACTGTTTGTCACACTGGTGTGACAACCTTGGTGTGACTACGAGTCGGTAAGGGATTTTATGTCTGTAAAAGTTACCTTGTCACATGACCCTATTTATACTGTGAAAATTATCTTTTTAAAAAACATGACTTTGTGTCAAGTCCTTTAGTGAAAACTCAGCTTTATACAACGCCTAGTGACGTTCCCGTAGCGCCGTAAGAACGTGTCGTCGACGCTTCCCAGTAGAAGTCTCCTCAGTAATATTCATCAAACATGCATGGAGTACGAACAAATAAATCGCATTACGTAGAAAGACCCGCGCACCTATGAATAAATAAGGGCCTTTAAATTCAAGTTAACGTTACCTACGCATAATGATATGTAGGTAGAGCCTTATTGTAGCAGTACAGAGCTCTGGTAATAACTTCTAAGCTTTTTGGGAACATATTAGGCTGCTATGTTGGTTATTAATGTTGGGCCTTACTATGATACTGAGTAATAACGTTACTAAAACTGATTTACTTGTTTTGGGAATTTGTTTGCACGTATGGTGAGCTTGTGTAAGTAAGTTATTAAAAATGTATTGTCTATTTTGGTATTTAACAACATTAAATTTATATGTTTTGTACGTGTGCATGGAGCCTCGAAAAGTGAATACAGTCCAGGTATTAAGGCAAGGGATGGTAGTCATAAATAGGCTACACTCTGTATTCATCTGTCTACCGGTGTGACCACTTGTGTGCCCTAGGTGATCCTCAAATACTACGCAAGTGCTAACCGTTTATGGGACCTCGCTTGAATCGCCCCGAATGACCGCTGACTTAAGATGGCGTAACATCAGACCCAAAAGATGAAAAATAGTGTATATCACCTTAAGCCCGATTTACGCATCGACAAGTACAGTAGCGAGTTAAGTAGTAAGTTGTTGATTAAGTTGATTTAAATAGATCTCCATCCTATTTTTTGGCGAGTTAAGTTGGCGAGAGGCAAGAGCCCTCTCTTGCCTCTCGCCAACGGCTACTTCGCTTTAGTCGCCTATTAAAGGTTAAGTTGTTTTCCTGATCCATTGGCTTCCAATTTGTCCAGCATGTGAGAGTTTTGCCCACCCTACTTAATAAACTTAAAACTTATCAGTAAAATTTAATCCTTAAACATAATTCGGTATAATGCAGTAATAACATAATAAGGGGTAATGAACATGACCTACCCTAAATCATGCGATAATAGTCACTAAGCCGATAGCAGTACAGTACAAAATAATATAACAAATAACGACTAGTATGATTGCAAGGCGGCAGTACAATTCCGTATCATTAACTCTAGCTGTATCTGTGGCCAGACGATTACTACTGCCATTCAGTCAGATTAATCGACCGCCAAATTAAGTTTGTAGCTACAACGTTATACGTTTAGCTAGAATCTTTGCAGTTAACCAGTTAATTTGAAGCTCGGGTTTAAGTTATTAAGTAGTTGTGGTTTGTAATTAACTGGTTAGTTTTTTTTTATAGTGGCTTTTTTGTTTAGTGAACTGTGATGCTATGTTCAGAACTTATTTCATCAAACATTTAATGCCTTATTTAATGTTTGTTAATTGAGAACTAAGTCATTTCATGACTAAAAATTTTTATCAAAATTGGTTCAGTAATTTTGTTTGATCATAATAAAGGAGTTACTAAACGAAATTGCTTATAATCGAATCTAGATCTGGTTCATGACCTTTCTTTTGAAATTAAATTTAAAACAAAGATGTTTTTTTTTTCTTAAAGTCCCCGGAAGCCGCACAGTGAATCCATGGAATTGCAAAAATCAGGTTAAATAGTACACTTATTGATTTATATGTATTTTATAATGCATACTATGTTTGATTGTGCTTGCATTGAATGATAATTGCATAATTCCTGCACGCATTACGAAACTTAACCTCAGTTAGAATAATTTGTACATAGTGATAACTATTGAATGAATTATAAATATATTTTGTATTTTATGATATACTAGCTGCTGTGCCCGCGACTTCGTTCGCGTGGCGGATGTTACTTACTTCGCAATTCGATTTAATACTGAAAAATCGTTTTTAAACCTTATAACAAACAGATATACCTACACACGAATTGTAAAATTAACGAACGAACCAAAACCTTTTCAAAAACAGATCTTTACAAAGGCAGATCTATGAAGACTGTGTCTAAACTTATACTGAAAGACATGAGCGAACGTCATTCTTTCAAGTAAAATCTTAATACCGCGATTCTGAAAATGACGTCACAGGCACAATGCCATCTGTTGTCAAATTTGTAAGTTAAAATAAATGACATCGCTTTTTTCATCATAACAGCCCATTAATGTCTCACTGCAAGGACGCGCCTCCTCCCGTGACGGAGGGATACTTGGCCTACTAATACCACGTTGGCCAGTCGGATTGGTATAGGGTTTAATTTCAAGTTTTCCTTCATTTTTATTTCGTAAAGATAATATTCACCGATAGTCCCTTAGTCGGTTTTACGCCACCCATGGGATGAGATGGGGAGGTGACATATTGTATTCTTGCTCCGTCACCACACGGATAATCGCTAATTAATTATGAATGAATACATTTGCACGCCACGTTATGGTGCGGCAGAATTACCTGCCTCGGTGGCGCGGCGGTCGCATTACATGGCTGGCGTGCATGAGGTCGCGGGTTCGATTCCCATGGAGGACAATTGTGATACACAAACTATTGTCCTTAGTCTGGATGTTCTTTGTGTCCGTTAAATTGATATTTTTAAAGGCTAGTGTGAAGACTTATAATAATTGATATTACACATACGATTCATGGTTAATTTTATTAACATTTAAAAGGAATAACTTATTAATAGCACTTAATAATAAAATAGTTATATATTATTTAAAAACTCATTTATTTTATGATTACTACTGGTAACGCCATCTCGTGAACAAAAGAAACGAAATTTAAATTCATTCAACATTGAACCAAATCCATTTTTCATGACCCCTGATTTGTATTGGACTGTTCTAATAAAGAGATCTAGCGATATCTCGAGTATTACTTATCCGATTCCGATTGTTTTATTATAGTATAGATAGATACCTACTTTAAACTTAATACCTAAAAACTTCGTATCTATGTATTTTAATATCTAAAGCTCGCTTATTCCGAGAAGAGTCAATAAGAACCACGTCCGTTCGCATTAAGAGTCAATGTGAATGAAATTATATAGAGCACCGGTTGGCCGTTTCGGACGTTAAACAAAAATCAACCGTACTGCCGTACTCATACTGGCGCGGCGACATTTGGAAATTTTCTTTCATCTAAATCTTGTGTGTTTATAAACCGATTTCTATAAAAAAAAATTTATGAATAAGGTATTAAAGTGTACTTTTGAAATATGGGAGTTTGAAAAAGATATGTCTATGCAAATTACAATATATTTATGTATTTAATACACTTTGAAGAAAACCCTAACGATTAAACAGGTTATTGTGACTAATATATAAAAGATAGATATATACTATTCAGGACTTTTTTGTTCATCGTTTGAAGACCATTATTTTTGTAATACATATTTTTGGCGTATGATCAACGTATGCGATGATAAGAGCTCGAACGCGCTTTTTTTCAACCGACTTGCTTCAAATTTTTTGCCACTGCTCAGCTCATATGTGTCTTAGCGTTATGTTATACAGCCTATAACCTGCCCGGGAGTATGGACTACAATTGTACCAAGTTTGGTTAAAATGCCTTCAGTAGTTTTTGACCCATGCGTGCACATACAGACAGACAGACAGACAGACAGACAGACAGACAGACAGACAAAAAATTTATTGATTGCATTTTTGGCATTAGTATCGATCACCATTCATCCTCCAATATTAATTTTTAACATATATTCAATGTACAGAATTGATCTCTCTACAGTTTTATTATAAGTATAGATGTGTGTATATATACCTATGAATATATGTGTATTTTTATGAATAAAATAACACCTGATATCAAAAAAAGATAAACAAACTAACTTAATCACTAAACCCTTTACTCATAAACGCCTCTTAAATTTTAGTCAATTGATTAGCTTAAATTCATACGATTTTACTTTAAAAAAAACTCGCTAAACGGTGATATGATTATAATTTAAGAGCGTTAGCCTTTAACTTTCAGCCTACTGTAGTGTTTATGGCAACTTAATGCATAACGGGAAGAAAGAAAGGGGTATTACTTGGATTAAATAAGAAGTTTCAGGTAGGTCTATAACCTCCTATTATACGTTTATTGTACTACGGTATAAAAAATACTATTAGCATAAACGTTGCTTGTCAAATAAAATGCACGAACCAAAAGGTAATGCAAGTGCGGCTACAGACTAGCGTGTTTTTGCGCGTAAAACGAAAGTTTTTATCATAAATAAGGACTAACACACGCGTTATTTTTCGCGTTTCATACAAATTGACTCTCATAATATACCGACTTTCCCTCAAACTGATATAGATTTTACAATGTACAAAAGCATGCAAAACGTGGTGTCGCCCGTCGTATCCCTTAAATATAATTAAAGTCGACTATGGGAACACTCGGAATATTATCTCTACGAAATCAAAAGATGAAAAACTTGCCATCAAAATGCTATACATTCATCCTTTGTTATCAAAATAGTGTTGTTATTAGGCTAGATATGTATCTGTGTCTGAAAAAAGGCGCGTCCATCCACCTTTAAGTCGATGAAGAAAAGCGGACTGGCGTTCATAAGAGATTATACCTCGTTTAAAACCGTGTAACAGTTATACGAGTACAAGCGTATGTCTAGCAAAAACGCGCGTTAAAAGCGCGTATAAAACGCTAGTCTGCAACCGCTCTTAGTCAATACGGTATAACAAATAAACTTTCGCTTTTTAATCATAATTCGACATGTCGTGTCGCGAAATCACTTTTGCTATTGTAAAGTGCTAATATGTGAATAATCGTGTAGGCATTAATATCTCGTGTATCACGTAAATACGACATTATACAGCTTAATGTATACACTGCAAAATCGATTAAATATGTTAAATAATACTGTTACATTTTTTATATGAATGTGTTTTGTAATCAACGTTTAAATTTATTTAATGACTAGCTGCTGTGCCCGCGACTTCGTTCGCGTGGCGGATGTTACTTACTTCGCAATTCGATTTACTGAAAAATCGTTTTTTAAACCTTATAACAAACAGATATACCTACCTACACACGAATTGTAAAATTAACGAACGAACCAAAACCTTTTCAAAAACAGATCTTTACAAAGACAGATCTATGAAGACTGTGTCTAAACTTATACTGAAAGACATGAGCGAACGTCATTCTTTCAAGTAAAATCTTAATACCGCGATACTGAAAATGACGTCACAGGCACAATGCCATCTGTTGTCAAATTTGTAAGTTAAAATAAATGACATCGCTTTTTTCATCATAACAGCCCATTAATGTCCCACTGCAAGGACGCGCCTCCTCCCGTGACGGAGGGATACTTGGCCTACTAATACCACGTTGGCCAGTCGGATTGGTATAGGGTTTAATTTCAAGTTTTCCTTCATTTTTATTTCGTAAAGATAATATTCACCGATAGTCCCTTAGTCGGTTTTACGCCACCCATGGGATGAGATGGGGAGGTGACATATTGTATTCTTGCTCCGTCACCACACGGATAATCGCTAATTAATTATGAATGAATACATTTGCACGCCACGTTATGGTGCGGCAGAATTACCTGCCTCGGTGGCGCGGCGCGGCGGTCGCGTTACATGGCTGGCGTGCATGAGGTCGCGGGTTCGATTCCCATGGAGGACAATTGTGATACACAAACTATTGTCCTTAGTCTGGATGTTCTTTGTGTCCGTTAAATTGATATTTTTAAAGGCTAGTGTGAAGACTTATAATAATTGATATTACACATACGATTCATGGTTAATTTTATTAACATTTAAAAGGAATAACTTATTAATAGCACTTAATAATAAAATAGTTATATATTATTTAAAAACTCATTTATTTTATGATTACTACTGGTAACGCCATCTCGTGAACAAAAGAAACGAAATTTAAATTCATTCAACATTGAACCAAATCCATTTTTCATTTCACCCCTGATTTGTATTGGACTGTTCTAATAAAGAGAGATCTAGCGAAATCTCGAGTATTACTTATCCGATTCCGATTGTTTTATTATAGTATAGATAGATACCTACTTTAAACTTAATACCTAAATACTACGTATCTATGTATTTTAATATCTAAAGCGCGCTTATTCCGAGAAGAGTCAATAAGAACCACGTCCGTTCGCATTAAGAGTCAATGTGAATGAAATTATATAGATGCACCGGTTGGCCGTTTCGGACGTTAAACAAAAATCAACCGTACTGCCGTACTCATACTGGCGCGGCGACATTTGGAAATTTTCTTTCATCTAAATCTTGTGTGTTTATAAACCGATTTCTATAATTTTTTTTTTATGAATAAGGTATTAAAGTGTACTTTTGAAATATGGGAGTTTGAAAAAGATATGTCTATGCAAATTACAATATATTTATGTATTTATTACACTTTGAAGAAAACCCTAACGATTAAACAGGTTATTGTGACTAATATATAAAAGATAGATATATACTATTCAGGACTTTTTTGTTCATCGTTTGAAGACCATTATTTTTGTAATACATATTTTTGGCGTATGATCAACGTATGCGATGATAAGAGCTCGAACGCGCTTTTTTTCAACCGACTTGCTTCAAATTTTTTGCCACTGCTCAGCTCCTATGTGTCTTAGCGTTATGTTATACAGCCTATAACCTGCCCGGGAGTATGGACTACAATTGTACCAAGTTTGGTTAAAATGCCTTCGGTAGTTTTTGACCCATGCGTGCACATACAGACAGACAGACAGACAGACAGACAGACAGACAGACAGACAAAAAATTTATTGATTGCATTTTTGGCATTAGTATCGATCACTATTCATCCTCCAATATTAATTTTTAACATATATTCAATGTACAGAATTGATCTCTCTACAGTTTTATTATAAGTATAGATAACAGCTAGATGGCGTTGTATAAAGAATAATGTTCTTTGGTTGCAGTATACCTACGAGCACTAATTATGTCCGACACCATGATACAACTATTGCCACAAAAGTAAACTCTTTACCCCTTACTCCACGGACCATCATTACACTTAGGAGATGTAGAAAGGTGACTGACAAAAAAAATAGAAAACTAGCGTAAATACCCTGATCTTAATATCTATGGTGTATGGTTTCTTTAAATAAAATTCTGCTTTTATTAATAGTACAGATATTAAGTTTCATTAAATTCTTTTAATTGACTTCTACGACTTAAATTCTTAATCTACTACCACACGAATCTCAAAATAAAATATACCTATATAAAAACTAAACACGTCAGCAAAAAATAAGTTCAAATGAAGCAAAATGAAACTAACAATTTCCACGATGTTCGAGTTGAACACAGTGCGAAGTGTCGACGGAATGTCGCCCCTACTTCCGCCTCCTCGACATCACAACATTAGTGTTTTTTACCCCCTCGCGCATTACCCCCAGACGACATAAATACATATATAACTTATATACAGGGTGTACATGACTATCATAACAGACCATTAATGTCCCACTGCAGGGACGGGCCTCCTCCCGTTACGGAGGGATACTTGGCCTACTAATACCACGCTGGCCGGACGGATTGGTTTAGGGTTTAATTTCAAGTTTTTCTTCTTTTTATTTCGTAAAGATAATATTCACGGATAGTCCCTTAGTCGGTTTTTACGACACCCATAGGATGAGATGGGGTGGTGACATATTGTATTCTTACTCCGTCAATATGGCTATTGCGCATAATTTTGCTAAGCAGAAACAACAAAAATATGAAAAAAATCCATCCGTATAGGAGATGTATTCATTTCTATTTTTGAACTTTTTAACGTCTTTTTGTCTTAAAACCTACAGGAACGAGTAGAGGTCACGATTCAAAAAACACTTGTTTTTTTTTTTCTTTTTATAATTTTGTATTTACTTCTATAACGGTTGAAGCAACCGCGTCATATTCATATACACCCTGTATAACTGAAGCAACATTGTTACATACACATAACGACTTTATATTGTTACAAGAATATTTTGCGAAGCGTTTAAACGTCAGGCTAGATGCGAATAAAATCATTTTCTTTTTTATCTGTCGTTAACATTATGATTGATGCTCGTGTTGAGGGGTAAAGAATCAATTTTTGTTTGAGCTTATTTGTTTTTTGGGTAAATAAAATATTGTCGATAGATATATACCCCCTTACTTATAAACGCCTCTTAAATTTAATCACTGTTTAGCGAGATTTTTATTACGAAAACCAACCTTATACCAAACAACGTAAGAGCTTAGGCTAATTAATCAATTGACTAAAATTTAAGATTTTTTTATGAGTAAGGGGGATAGAGACAGTGTTTAATAAAATGTAAGAAGTTGGCAATCCCGGAAATTTGATTAATATTATCTAACTAGCTGCTGTGCCCGCGACTTCGTTCGCGTGGCGGATGTTACTTACTTCGCAATTCGATTTACTGAAAAATCGTTTTTTAAACCTTATAACAAACAGATATACCTACCTACACACGAATTGTAAAATTAACGAACGAACCAAAACCTTTTCAAAAACAGATCTTTACAAAGACAGATCTATGAAGACTGTGTCTAAACTTATACTGAAAGACATGAGCGAACGTCATTCTTTCAAGTAAAATCTTAATACCGCGATACTGAAAATGACGTCACAGGCACAATGCCATCTGTTGTCAAATTTGTAAGTTAAAATAAATGACATCGCTTTTTTCATCATAACAGCCCATTAATGTCCCACTGCAAGGACGCGCCTCCTCCCGTGACGGAGGGATACTTGGCCTACTAATACCACGTTGGCCAGTCGGATTGGTATAGGGTTTAATTTCAAGTTTTCCTTCATTTTTATTTCGTAAAGATAATATTCACCGATAGTCCCTTAGTCGGTTTTACGCCACCCATGGGATGAGATGGGGAGGTGACATATTGTATTCTTGCTCCGTCACCACACGGATAATCGCTAATTAATTATGAATGAATACATTTGCACGCCACGTTATGGTGCGGCAGAATTACCTGCCTCGGTGGCGCGGCGCGGCGGTCGCGTTACATGGCTGGCGTGCATGAGGTCGCGGGTTCGATTCCCATGGAGGACAATTGTGATACACAAACTATTGTCCTTAGTCTGGATGTTCTTTGTGTCCGTTAAATTGATATTTTTAAAGGCTAGTGTGAAGACTTATAATAATTGATATTACACATACGATTCATGGTTAATTTTATTAACATTTAAAAGGAATAACTTATTAATAGCACTTAATAATAAAATAGTTATATATTATTTAAAAACTCATTTATTTTATGATTACTACTGGTAACGCCATCTCGTGAACAAAAGAAACGAAATTTAAATTCATTCAACATTGAACCAAATCCATTTTTCATTTCACCCCTGATTTGTATTGGACTGTTCTAATAAAGAGAGATCTAGCGAAATCTCGAGTATTACTTATCCGATTCCGATTGTTTTATTATAGTATAGATAGATACCTACTTTAAACTTAATACCTAAATACTACGTATCTATGTATTTTAATATCTAAAGCGCGCTTATTCCGAGAAGAGTCAATAAGAACCACGTCCGTTCGCATTAAGAGTCAATGTGAATGAAATTATATAGATGCACCGGTTGGCCGTTTCGGACGTTAAACAAAAATCAACCGTACTGCCGTACTCATACTGGCGCGGCGACATTTGGAAATTTTCTTTCATCTAAATCTTGTGTGTTTATAAACCGATTTCTATAATTTTTTTTTTATGAATAAGGTATTAAAGTGTACTTTTGAAATATGGGAGTTTGAAAAAGATATGTCTATGCAAATTACAATATATTTATGTATTTATTACACTTTGAAGAAAACCCTAACGATTAAACAGGTTATTGTGACTAATATATAAAAGATAGATATATACTATTCAGGACTTTTTTGTTCATCGTTTGAAGACCATTATTTTTGTAATACATATTTTTGGCGTATGATCAACGTATGCGATGATAAGAGCTCGAACGCGCTTTTTTTCAACCGACTTGCTTCAAATTTTTTGCCACTGCTCAGCTCCTATGTGTCTTAGCGTTATGTTATACAGCCTATAACCTGCCCGGGAGTATGGACTACAATTGTACCAAGTTTGGTTAAAATGCCTTCGGTAGTTTTTGACCCATGCGTGCACATACATACAGACAGACAGACAGACAGACAGACAGACAGACAGACAGACAGACAAAAAATTTATTGATTGCATTTTTGGCATTAGTATCGATCACTATTCATCCTCCAATATTAATTTTTAACATATATTCAATGTACAGAATTGATCTCTCTACAGTTTTATTATAAGTATAGATATATTATATGTGATGAGCTTTTGGACGCAACTACAGACAGTATTGTAAAACAGCATTATATCTGGGTAATCTGCAATTCGTTTGATACAAAATACTCCAATTTGATTTAAAAAAAGGAAAACTTAAAATTAAACCCTATACCAATCCGTCTGGCCAGCGTGGTATTAGTAGGCCAAGTCCCTCCGTCACATGGGAGGAGGCCCGTCCCTGCAGTGGGACATTAATGGGATGTAATGATGATGATATGATAATGCCCTGAAGGATCCCAAGGATCTAAAGTACTTCATATTATATTCTGATGCAATCTGATACTCCAATATAATATGCTGATGCATCGGCCTTGGATATGCAGTAGCTGTTTGTGTTTGCTAATTCAATGTCAATAAAGTCGTCGCTAGGACAAGCTGTATCTAGAAATGTAGTCTAAACAGTAGCTGTCTATACATTTTTATACATATTATCCAGTATAATGTCCCTCTTCAAATAATTGATTTGATTCAAAGATCGAGTTTCACAAATGAAATCCTATTTGCACAGACTGACGGCATTAAATCGCAATGATTTCTCAAGTCAGAAAGTAAGATGATACATTTTAAAATTTAAAACAGTTTAATCAAGAATGGATAAATTCACGAAAATGCGTACATTAGCATTAATATATCAGTGAATCCTTACTTTCAACAATTCATTAAGAGCTATTTTACACTAGTGTTTTTAGACTTATTTACCTACTTACTTCGCGTTTGCTTTTCTATCTTAATAATAATATCAAGTAAACCACCTTATACAATTTAGACACCCATAATTTGAATACCAAATAATTATCAAATATGCTACAATTGCTACAACTTAAATGTACAAGAAATCAATTATGTATAATATACAACGAATTAAGAAAAACAGCTTTTTACTGATGTAAACAGATTTTTGTTTTTATAAATAACAAAACATATTCGTTACAATAACATATTAGTTACAATCACTTATTACCCAAGCCAATTATTTTATGAACACAGACTTCAATCCAAGAATTTTTCCTACAATTCTTGATGGCATAATTATGACCACCAAAAATTTATATTTTTAAAAGTTAGTGAATTCATTTTTTAAGTATAAATTTCTACAATGCGTACAATGACAGCCTATACAAAAGCCGCGCAGACGTTCACTGCACGCTCACTGAGTGTATGTGCAGGCATCTTAACGATGAGAGTTACCAATCGATACATATATTCAGGACAATCACCTTATTAAGAAACAAAACACACACGCAATTGTAAAGAGTTCTGATGACGTTCCAATATGCAATTAATATATACGTTAGATAGAAAAACTAGTCATATGAATTTATAATTATATCACTATTGCATGCGCTTCTGTATGAATCAACTTCAATTTAATGAAAGTGAATGATCAAATAAATATGCAACAGCTGTGAAAGGAATTCTGTACGTTAAGCTGGATCATATGAGGTCATAATACACTGTGATTATGTTATGTGGTGTAAAGCCGACTAAGAGATTATTGGTAACTAGCGAACCGCACCGGCTTTACACGGTTTTCTTTCTAGCGATAGTATTGTAAAACTACCGGTATACTTAACCTATTCCACCTTGTTATTGTAAATGTATGAGGAATTCTATATCTGTACAAATTTAGCTTTTATCATTTAATTACACAATTTAATCTCCGTGTGGTGACGAAGTAAGAATACAATAATGTCACCACCCCATCTCATCCCATGGGTGTCGTAAAAACCGACTAAGGGACTATTCGTAAATATTATCTCTACGAAGTAAAAAGAAGGAAAACTTGAAATGAAACTCTATACCAAACTGTCTGGCCAGCGTGGTATTAGTAGACCGAGTATCCTTGCGTCACGGGAGGAGGCCCGTCCCTGCAGTGGGACATTAATGGGCTGTTATGATCTCCGCGTGGTGACGGAGTAAGAATACAATATGCCACCACCCCATCTCACCCCATGGATGTCGTAAAAACCGACTAAGGGACTGTCCGTGAATATTATCTTTACAAAATAAAAAGAAGGAAAACTTGACATTAAACCCTATACGAATCCGTCTGGCCAGCGTGGTATTAGTAGGCCAAGTATCCCTCCGTCATGAGAGGAGGCCCGTCCCTGCAGTGGGACATTAATGGGCTCTTATAATTACTCAAATTACAGGACTAACAGACAGAACAACTTCTGTCTAGGTTTGGCACCGGCTTAGCAGTTACTCTGTCACTACTGACATGCATGAGCGCAGTTTTCTACTTATGGTCAGTATCAGGTGAAAAGCAGTTTCGTCTGTTACCTTAAAACAATCAATGAGAGAAGGTCAGTAGTAATGGAAAAACTCAGTCTCATATCAGCCAATCGACGTCCACTGCTGGAAATAGGCCTGCTCCAAATATTGCCACCTTTTGCGCCTCCCTCATCCATTGGCTTCCTGCCGTCCTAACTAGGTCGTCGGTCCACCCTGTGCTGCGCCCTGCGCTTTCAGTACCCAGTCTGCTCTCCAGAATTTAAGAAACGGTTATTGTAATAATTAAGTAGGACGCTTAATCATATGTTTTTAAAATTAAATGCGTATTAACTTCGACTAAGAACTATATATATAACTGAGTCTTATCTTAACTCTTAAATTTATTTTGCATTGATATTTAGAACAGTTAACAAAAAATACTATAGGGTCAAAGTTTATCTCCAGAACGAACATACTAGTGGCGCCTACCAAGTGTCCTAAGATATCAAGTTATGGATTAAAACGTTGGGTTATAATACGAGTACTTTAATTAAATATTTTAATAAAGTATAATTTGACGACCTCTGTGACGTAGTGGTTATATAACATGACTGCTATTCAGAGGTCTCGGGTTCGATTCCCGCTCAATGAAAATCTTTGTGTATTGAACATGATTGTTTGCATTGGTCTGGGTTGTTTTTTATGTATAATATGTATGTATTTACAAAAAAACAAAAGTATTTATGTATGTTTGTCAGTTGTCTAGTACCCATAGTACAAGCTCAGCTTAGTTTGAGACTAGATGGCATTGTGTGAATGTGTCAGGAATATTTAATATTTATTTATCATTAATTGTATAATTAATCATCGTAATTAAGTATAAAAAGAATTTATTTATGACTTATTTTTAGGCTTACTTACTTATAAAAACCTAAATTCTCACACAATTTTCACAAAATTAGGTTCTTTTGAACCATACAAAGTCCATACAAATGTAAACAAGAATACACCAAATTGTGAAACCATTTAAATTTATGATTGATTGACCTATTTAAAGATAATATAATCCGACATACATACATAAGCTTTACATTTTTAATACTATGCACAAGTATGTGTGGATTTCGCGGGCTTTGTCGTTATGAGTTAAAATGGCGGCAACATTAACTGTCATATTGAATTTAGCGCGCCATCACGTACGCCATGACACTTCGATATCCATAATAGGAATTTAATGACACCTAATTTAGTTATATCGGTTAAAATATTTAGTGTGTTGGCGGGATACCTACACGAAAATAAAAATATTTCTTTGTTTTATAATTATAAGTAACGGCTTAATTTTGTAACTACTTATGAGTTTATTGATAATAAATGTATTTTTGTCATTTTTAAAATCTTTATTATATATTTTATAATCAAACACCGACCATAACTTAGTTGTAAATATTTAATGATATTGTGGTAAACAAACATTTTGTATGTTTTACTTTTTTTATTAGAGTTTTTTTATCTTTCTCTGTTTAAAATCCTCAAGCGTTATTTTGAGCAAGTGGGCTACTTAGCAAAAAATAATAAGACTCATGCTGCAGGACTACTCATTCATTCGTTCTACACGTCACAAATGTCAAAATTGACGCTCTTGTAAACATCTTGGTGTCTTCTGATACAGGATATTAACTAGCTTAACAGGAGGCCCCTGAATTTAATGTAAACCTAACGTAATGTTAAAATGAATAGAACAAAAAAAACTAAACCGTGCCATTTGGTAATCATAGTTTATTAAAACATAATTTCGAGAAATATTCTTCCTATATTTTTTTTCCTAATTATTTTACTAGGCTAAAACGGAACTCAATACAAGGCCCTCAGAAGAAAATCGGGCAATGACTTGAACTACATTAAGATGTTACACAAAAAATACGTGGTAGTTAAAATCAGGTGAAAACAATAATAAAATGAACAATAGAAAACCTTTAGGCTAATATTAACATTCATATTCGTGGACTCAAAATTTGCTTTGTGGGACAATCCAACCTCAGACCTCAACATTATTGTACAAGAACCAGCCAAAATATAAATGTAATTAGTTAATATAAATGCTAACGAAGTAAAAATACATTCTAAAAATGTGATGACGAAAAAGCTAGCAATTTTAAACTTCATCAAAATTGTGGTAGAATACAAGTTTGTAAAATTTCATACGATTTCTGCAGTTTTCCCAAGTGGAGCGGTGACCTAATAAATCGCTTGTGGTACACCGCTACTGGTTCGCCCACGGCGAGTTGTCAAAACGCCAATACACCAAGGAGCTTTCGTTTACAGAACATTATAGCGAGGACGGTATTTTGAGATCAAATTGAAGCGATACTTTTGAAAATTGAACGCTGAGTGCTTTTGGATGCGGTTGAAGAAGTTTGCGTTTGGAAATGTAACTTTTTATGAATTTTATTTTGTTTTAAAATATTTTATTTAATAGTCCATTTTAGCCGCGGGTCCTACTTATTTTGGGTAAAACAAAAATTGTCTAGGTTTTGCGTGAAAGAAGAACAAACATCCATACATCATGATTCATAATGATCGTGATTTTCTTAAACAGAGTCAACCTTCGTCATTAAAATTGTGTTAATGAAATACGTATCACTAAAACTTAAACCATATTTTTAGCCGATGATATTTATACGTAAGTAATTTAAAGTTACTTACGATACGATACGAGTGCAGATAACACGAAAAAAGGACAACTAGACTTATTTACGAGAATCCACCAACGTGATCCCAACACACCCAATTAGCTATGAAAGAAAGAGAAAGAAGAACTGTACAGTGTGAAAGAAAAGGATAGCATGCTAAAAATGGATCGTGATAGATGGACGCGTTAAATGTAAGTGTCGGTTTTCTTTGTTTATTAAAAATTTATTGTGTTTTCTTGTGTAATAATTAAATGTATTTAATTAAATACTGTTTATCATAATATTAATACCTACTAATACTATAAATATTCTTTTTAAATATCGTTTTTAAAACGGCCACAAACTTAGTAATAAAAAAAATGTCAGGACTAAGTCCGGATTTTCGCACATTTTAAAAAGTGCGTATTTCTTCAATGGCAAAAAATATGTTTGTTAAATTTCTTTTAGTTTTTTTTTAACTACGTAATTAAGACATCAGTGGGTATTCTAAATTCTTTACCACGATGACTAAAATCGCTAAATTACTTCACACAAAAAATATCGTACATTATAACAAATATTTCCATTATCGTCTTGAGCTCCCGTAAGTGTCACAAAAGTGACGGCCAACCACTCGATACGCTTATCGATAAAGAATTGGTACTCGATGCTTTTATATTCGAACGACATAACATATCCGTTGTGCGGTAGGTGTGAATAGAATGACCACTTAACGAGGGTATATTCTAGTTTTTATTCATTTTAAGTGGTGCTACAACCCTTAGGGTACCGGCTCGTTAGAAAGATCGTTCTATTGTTGAGAACGTTTACTGGTGCAAAACTTTAATGTTAGGTGGAAAGGTTTCGCTGATGGATAATATAATAGCGGTACTCCATCTCTTAGTAGTGATGTCGTAAAAAGGGTACTTGGTATTATAAATGTGAAGAATCGAAATCTAAATGACTTTAATATAACCCTAAACAGATTGTAATCGAACTTAAAACTTAAAATTATGTTGGCGTTTAGGATACAGGTCACAACGAACCTTTATTTTTTTTAAGTTTACCTTGCCTTTGTAAAAAAATTCTTAACACAACATAACCTGGGACACTGCAGGAATAAAAACTATAGGCTCAAAGATCTAAATAGTTTTGTTTCGGCTTCGAGAAATCGCAATTAAACAGACGTAAATACTCGCAATTATACTTATATTCCATGGCCTTTTGAAACCTGATTCTCGACATTCCATGGAATCTTTGTGCGGGTACCAGGTTCATTTTGCAATTGAGCAATGTTACCTTTTCGACCATGATAGTGTCTAGGACTCAGTATCCAAAAGTAGGTTTAAGAAAACCTCCTTACAACCTATTAACGCTTACACAAATCACGGACTTGAACTGGTACTTAATAAATCTCAAGAAAGAATAAAACCGGTCAAGTGCGAGTCTGATCCGACTCAGCTGTCTAAATATTATTTTTTCCGCCAAAATTTCAGCTTGATACGCGCGTTCCTGAGATAAATGGTCTTGACAGACAGACAGACGGACAACAAAGTGATCCTATATGGGTTCCGTTTTTTCAAAATCGGTAAAAATCATAAAATAATGTTCTATAAATAGTGATAAAATAAGATACGAACTTCGGAAGCAGTAATTTATTCAAATACAGTGTGTGGTATTCTAAAGCTCTATTTAACATAGCATCATAAACAGTAATAAAGATCAAAATATTGAGACGATTAGAACAACATATCGCATTTCTTAGAATCCTATATAATATTCTCACGGCTTTTATAGATTTTTAAGTAAATGATAGTAATTGCCTTTATCAATAGCGGATATAAAATAAAACGCAATGTTTATGTTTATGATAACATGAAGGTAAAATGTTATGAAGTAATATTTTTTTGTTAAAAATTTACTCTAAATGCCTTGCCCCCCGTAGTACAAGCTCTGCTTATTTTGAAACAAAAAGGCGTTATGTGAAAGTATAAGAAAGTAAAGGTGTTAAAGCACATGTAATGAAAATGTTCAGGAAACTGCCAGTTGTGAAAACATAACCATTATTCAATTAAAATTACATTCGTAAAATCTATGTATGAAGCACGAAATTCTGTTCTGCACTTAAATATGGAATTTAGACTAACGCGCAATTATCTCGCATGCAATTTTGTCGTTGGAAATAGAACTTTAAAAGTTAAATTCCTTTTGAAACATTTGAACTTTTACAGATGATAGATACAAGAAATTGGACATACATTCGAAAGTTTCCTCTAATCCCAGTTTCACTGAAACCAACAATTTAGAAGATTTTCATATTCCGATAAGTTTATTAAAATACGTGTATATGTTGTTCTCGCATTTCTTTTATCATTTTAGTTTTTGTAACAAATTATTGTAAAAATATGTTTCAAAATAGTTTTGTTTTTTAAATACCTCTAGCATAAGGGTGCACATACGGCATAATGTGTGGCTAGAGTTTATAAAACATCTATTTAACAAACACAACAGTCAGACCCAAGACAATCATAATAAGCTGACCATAAAAACAATTCGTGATTCGTGGAATTCAAATTCCCGATCTCATCTCATGAACACCAAATCACCAAGATACTTATATCCAAAATTTTATTACAGAATTATGAGTATTATATATCATGAAACCGGATAATATAATCACGATAATAAAATTCGAACTATCAAATAACCGAACAGTTACTACGACAAACAAATTTTCATGACTAAGCCTCGTACATATCTCTTGAAGATCACGACACATTTAATGTCAGAATTATAGATTGACATGTTATAGGAACGCTCATAGAACATATGGGTCGCTCTTGCATTTTTCCGGGTTATATCTATTGACATTGATATTATTCCATTTATGATAAAGGATAAGGAAGATCTGAATGAAATTGGATGTCTTTTCGTAGAAAGCTTTAAGGAAAATACATTTGTTATGATTCAAAGAAAATTATTGTAAGATGTTGAAAGGCAGTCGTGTGATTTTTAGTAGGTTTATACAGTAACATATTAACCTACACAGCAGTATACCTTAACTTCTTGTAAAAAGACATGTTTCCGAATGATACTATATAGGTTTTAATGTTACTGTATGTACACAATTACCATTGGATTATATCCCTACTTAAAATTGAAGACGCGTAAGTAATAGTCTACAGCATTGCGCTAAGATTACTGAACCAATTTCTAGTAATTAACTGCCTTTAACAAAAATAATCTCTATCAACCATTATGAAAAAATTTTGAAACTATCGTGTTCCATCACGATAAAACGAGTGGCTGGTGTAACACATCGCGTTAATTTCCGTTCACTAAATAAATAAATTAATAATATTTAAGAACATTCGCTATACCAAATTCAATCTGTACTTAAAATCTTTTAATGGTTGAATTAAAGTTCCAGGAGTAGATTACAATAATGTATTGAAATAAAACATGAAAGCAGTTTTCGCAGAATTACTAAAGTGTTGAATAAAATTTTGCTTCCAAACTCATGCACATTTCACTTTCCTAGAAACTGAATTAATGGTAAAATAAATAATGATCTATGTTATCGTAAATTCAGGCTATATTTTGAAAATTCGTGGAAAGTTTCATTTGGAATTTTATTTGATAGGTGATAATTGTTTGGCATGCATGATTAATGGGACGTTGATTGTGAAAAAAGCTGTGATAACTGTACTAGTTTAACTAACTACAAAGTTATCGAAATAAACGTTAAAACAATGCCTGGAGATCTGTAACACCGTTTCACTAATTTAAGACACCGATATATCGAAAAAGGCATACGTATATTTAAAATTAGTGTAAAGTAAATTAAAGTGTATCAAATACCTTTGTAAAAGAGAATACAAACTTATTAGGAACAATAAAATATTTGGGCTCGAGGTTTTACTACTAGATGTCTCAGTTGATCAAAGATTGAGGATCATCGCCTTATTTTTAATAATAAGGCAAAAGCTCATGTGGCGTAATGTTTAAAGGCATTCAATAACTGGCCACTAGCCTTACCAGCCAGCATTACATAGTCTGGCCATAAATACTGTTACAATTAAAAATAAGAAAGATATTACATTTGAATTTGGAATCTGTCATTTTTATACGATTGTTCATTGTATTTTCTAATTTTGGCGCCAATACATTGTACAATATTTTGCTATATTAAAATGGAGTGGGGTGATAAAGAAAACCGAATCGCTGTGATTGCATTACACAAAGTTGGTATGGAGCCGAATGTAATTTTTAAAACTCTCCATACGCTTGGTATTAGTCAAATGTTTGTGTACCGGGCTATTAATAGGTACAATGAGACCTTCTCTGTTTGTGACAGAAAAAGATCTGGCCGTCCACGTAGTGTTCGTACGAAAATGGTGGTCAAAGCAGTAAGGGAAAGAATTCGAAGAAATCCTGTCCGAAAGCAAAAGATTTTATCTCGGGAGATGAAGATAGCACCCAGAACCATGTCACGCATTTTAAAAGATGACTTAGGACTTGCAGCCTATAAGAGACGCACTGGTCATTTTTTAACTGATAATTTAAAAAAGAATAGGGTGGTAAAATCGAAGCAACTACTGAAGCGGTACGCAAAGGGAGGTCACAGAAAAATTTTGTTTACGGATGAGAAAATCTTTACAGTTGAGCAACATTTTAACAAACAAAATGACCGTATTTATGCTCAAAGCTCTAAGGAAGCTTCCCAATTAGTCGACAGAGTGCAACGTGGGCATTATCCGACTTCAGTGATGGTTTGGTGGGGTGTTAGCTATGAAGGAGTGACTGAGCCATATTTTTGTGAAAAAGGTATCAAAACATCGGCACAAGTGTATCAAGATACCATTCTTGAGAAGGTAGTTAAACCCCTTAACAACACCATGTTCAATAACCAAGTATGGTCCTTCCAACAAGACTCAGCGCCGGGTCATAAAGCTCGGTCCACGCAGTCTTGGTTGGAAATGAACGTTTCGGACTTCATCAGAGCTGAAGACTGGCCGTCGTCTAGTCCCGATCTTAATCCGCTGGATTATGATTTATGGTCAGTTTTAGAGAGTATGGCTTGCTCTAAACGCCATGATAATTTGGAGTCCCTAAAACAATCCATACGATTGGCAGTGAAGAATTTTCCCATGGAAAGAGTGCGTGCTTCTATTGATAACTGGCCTCAACGTTTAAAGGACTGTGTTGCAGCCAATGGAGACCACTTCGAATAAGCTTTTTATATTTTGAATTGTTTTATATTTATGTATTAAACTAACACACTGTAAAAGTAATAAATATTATTTGCAATAAAAAAAATGTTTTTTCTTCGTAACAATATTTATGGCTAGACTAGGTATACATAGACAACGGTCAGTATAATAAAACTGCATTGCACACCGCGTTAATGTCCGTTTACGTTTAAATTAGGAACATTCATACATACTCGTAAAATGAAAGCTCTGGCTCTAAGTCAAAGGTGAACTCTTTATTCTGATTTATTTTGCCATTTGTTTTACGTTTTATTTATAGATAAGATTAAATAAATAAAATTTGTAATTTCAGTAAAGTAATTTTAGATATTTTAGTGAAGTCATAAATTTAATTAAGCCCGTATCAACAAATCATAATATGAATATAATAATAAAGAACAGGAAACAGTGTGACAGATGTTTATCACCGAGACTTTAACTGTCAATCAAATGTTGCTAACTAAAAAAATTAAAGCTTTACATAAAACTGATCAAAGGAACAGGTGATTAAAATTCCATACGGTACGTTAAACAGGTTTTATGGTAACACTCATTAATAGAATCCGCGAAAATCAAATACATTAAGTACACACAGCAACACATCAAGTTAAACATTTTCATTTGAAATTGTGTCTTATTTCAAGGTATTAAGGTTCATGAGTGTCTAGCTTGATTAGTTGCTGTGTGTACTAATTTAAATAATCACGCCAAAAGGGAAGTAATAAAATTAATTATGTAAAAAGCTAATTCAAGCACCTCTTTTATTTAATTTTGTTCACTTTAATATACATTAACAGTTATTTTATATCACATAAGCAAAAGTAAATAAACTTGTTTTGTGCTAAATTTAGCCTTTTTAGAACATACTTATTTAACGTATTGTCGGTGTCATGACTAAAGGGGTCACTCATCTCGTGCTACTTCTAGCACTAGTGCTGCAAACTTAACTATTTTATAAATAAATTACGCAGACATATCATCCATCAGTAAATTAATCAGAATGCAAAACCCTACACAAATAAAATGATAACAAATAAAATGATCTTTATTTTTTATATTTACACCAATTCTTTATGTACTGGTCTTATGTATACAACAGTAGCACAGTCTTCGGACTGAATCATAAGTAGTCAGTATCTAGTAGTCATATCACCTATATATATACTATGTATATTTAACTAAGGAACTTCTACATCGCGTTCAGCTCAACATACTTGCGTGCAAGCTTATGGTGCTTACGTAAAATAAAGCCATTAAACCGTTATTCAAAACCCCCCACAGCTAATATACAATGCGGGTCAAAGATTGTGATAAAAAAGTTATTAATTCCCGCATGTAACAGATACACAGACAACAAAAAAAAACAAAAGAATCTCGTTCCTCTCTTGACGCTATCTAACCTTTGTCTCTTAACTGTTGAAGTTTTCATTCCAATGCAAGCCACATGATAACAGAAAGGATGTGGTAACAGAAAGGATATGGTAACAGAAAGGATATGGTAACAGAAAGGATATGGTAACAGAAAGGGAGTAATGGAAAGGATAATTAAATCCGCATGCATTTCTGCTCTGGCGTTTCTAGGAAATAATTTTCTTGGTTGCTGTGTTTTTTTTCTTAAGAATACGTTGTATTTTTTTTATTGTTGTCTGCATTTTAAAAGTCCTTAATAGGACAGGATTGTAAACAGTCATAATATTTTTATCTTTTTCCATATCTTTTGTGGTATCGAACTAAGAAAACATAATAGGATTGTATAATGTTGTAATATTATATAGTTAGGAAAGTAAAACATCTTTTTTTACTTAGGTTATAGGATAAATTGCGTGCACGTCAAACAAATAATTGGCTAACTATCGCAAATTACTACAAGCTCTGAGAAGAAAATGAGATCACTCTTTTCAAACATAATAATATGTCATTGTTACAATTAAACAGGTGGCCGAGCAGTCGGGGTATGCAGCTGTCGTCCACGAGGTCGCAGTTCGAACCCCACACAAGACATTTCTTTGTGCAATCCACAAATTACTCTCCTATTGACGGCAGACGTATAACGATTGCCCAAATCAACCTCAGCTACAGAAAAAAAAACACGTTCCATTTTCGTTACCCAATAAAACAATCATAAAAAAAAAGAATAGCCAACAATAAAAGAATCATAAAACGAGCAGTGAACGATACATTTTAGTAAAGCACTAGTGACACGGATCGATATTGAACTCATCAATTTGGTCACAAAGCTCTCGACCCTGACATAAGAGCCACACCTAAAGGACAAACAACAAACTTGTCTTTGTTACTACGATTCCTTATCACTAACTGTAATAGCAGAAAGGTTCTTATATATACGACTACAGATATATAAAACTTGAGTGTATTCTGTCGCGGTCTAGGCAACAGGCACATTATATTTTATTTCGTTTGTTTGGACAGATCACATGTGTTTTATTAAAACATAGGTAGATTTTTTGCAAAGCAAAGATGTTTCATAAAATCATCTTTTCACGAAAGGATGGCGTAGTTTCTGCATGTGGATCATCATAACAGCCCATTTATGTCCCACTGCAGGGACGGGCCTCATCCTGTGAAGGCGGGATACTTGGCCTACTAATACCTCGCTAGCCAAACGGATTGGTATAGGGTTTCATTTCAAGTTTTCTTTCTTTTTATTTCATAAAGATAATATTCACAGATAGTCCCTTAGTCAGTTTTTACGACACCCTTGGGATGAGATGGGGTGGTGACATAATATTGTATTCTTACTCCGTCACCACACGGAGGTGTAGTTTCAGCATGTGG
This sequence comes from Schrankia costaestrigalis, assembly GCA_905475405.1. Classification (NCBI taxonomy): domain Eukaryota; kingdom Metazoa; phylum Arthropoda; class Insecta; order Lepidoptera; family Erebidae; genus Schrankia; species Schrankia costaestrigalis. The sequence continues at coordinate 3,729,100 of FR997827.1, forward strand.
ATCAAATCACAAATATTAAATGATGCAGTTAGACACCTAACTCTATTTCGTTTGCAGAGACAGTTCGAACAAGCAAATGACACGGAAAGGACCATTACAAGACCCTCCCTACAGACAGACATCGTTATCGTATTAGTCAGGAGACTTGTCATATTCAGTAAGATCTAGCTAGCCAATACTATTATAAGCTGAAGAGAGTTTTTAACGCGACAACATCAAAAGCTAATGGTTTGAATGCAAAGTTGATTTGGTAAGTGTTATAGAGGAATCTTCAGCCAAATAAGTCTTTACAAGTGTAGCCGTAACATTATTACGTTATCTGTGCAAAGACAAGCTGAAAAAATAAATTGTTTTTTTAAATCATAAATTAAGCGCTCATAAAAGCATACAAGCTCATAAACTGTAACAGAGGTAATTATTGTAATTTCTCTGACATTATAAGTAGTATCGGCTTACCAATATCCATATGTTTAGATAATATCGATATGTTAGTATAAGAGCATCGATTACATTAAGTAGGTACTCGATATGTCCAGTGACAATTTCAATAAATCGATCCGTTTCCGAATCTAGTCACGTACTAGTGACAGGTTTGGGGGTAGGGGTGGGGAAGAAGGGGGTAAAGGGATGTGCGACATATTCCGTTTGGCATTTGTAATCAGAATAATGTATGTACCCACCGGTATAATCTTACCACTTAGGTAATCTGTTACATGAAGTTTCAGTTTAATGGTCTATGATATAGGTTTAAGGATTATTATTATAATGGAAGCCAGATAGCGTGGATAGTACATTCAACAGTTCCTTTTTGTTTTACTGCAGACCAATAAGTTGTACTATTTCATATGTAGCGAAAACTGAGTCAAGTTTTACATGTTCGTTATTAGATAGACTCTTAGTGGCTGTTCACGACATCCACGTTATAAAATGCCGTAGGTATACACTGGCCCAACTCGAGGCCACGTATTTTGTCTATTGTTTTACGACTTCTTTATGAAAAACACGTAGGTATATTAATAAAAGTAATTGCAAAAAAAACAAACCCCTATAACTAACTATAATTAAAATTCACTTAACAATTTACATACAACGTATAAAGGCGATACAAATATCAGCAAAAATAAAGCTAAATAATATGAAACCCAAGTCTTTGTCGCCGTACAGTTTTATGAAGACTAAATCATATTTAATTTTCCTCTAAAGCGATATGCCCGGAACATCACAGCATTTAGCAAAAATATAACAAAACCCAACAAAAAATTGAGGGCCATTCAAACGTGCATCTGTATGAAAAACAAACAAAAATGTGCGTTCTCCACGTCTACTTGGCTCTGAGCCCAGAGACTGATAACGAGGATAAAAGGATATTAAGGCTTGTACTTATATAAGTAAAGTCCTGTTTTCCTTGAAGAAGTTTTTAGTACGCCAGCTTTAGAATGCTCATGGAGTTTTTTTTCTCTTATTTCGTACCTATCATGAACGACGCGTTTCGAGAAATTTCATACGTTTTGTTGGTTACTTTATTAATTTTATTAAACGTTTTAACCGATTACTAGAAGAAAAGGGTTCACAATACAGTTGTATTTTTTCTAAAATATTTGTTACCTTAGTTATTAAATTAAAACGTTTTTGTTTAATAGTGTATGTACAATGTATGTTTAATGTGTGTAGTTTCAAGCTGATCTCATATAAAGGCAACGAAATTAGTAGTAATGTAGTTTTAAACTTGAAAAATATGTTATTTTCAACCGACTTCAAAAAATGGAGGAGGTTCTCAATTCGGTTGTTTTTTTTTATGAATCATTACAGTGTAAACGAAATCGTGTAAGTGTTTCGTATTTTTTATATGTTTTGTCTCCTTAAATATATGAATTCCGCAGAGAAAAAAACCAAAAACCATGTTATTCTTAGCTACTCAACTAAAATCTCGCAACAAAGACCTGGGTAGTAGCTACTATAAATAATAAATTTAGAGGGATTCATAACAAAAGGTAACATGGACAGAGTGACGTTCGATTATTGTCAGTGTCAAACTAACCCTACACAATGGAAGTGTCTCACAACAGGGAATTCCCAATGACGATTTTCTGTACATAGACATACATAGATCGAAAATTGATGATAGTGCTGAACTTTTAGGCAGCCTGATGAGTTTACCGGAAAATGTCAATACCAAAAAACATTCATCTATAAAATATGACTTGTGCTAAAACACGTGCATACGGAAACAATATGCTAGCCATGAGTTTAGGAGTTTTATTGATAAACTCCTAAACTCATGGCGTATATTGTGGTACAGGGTATTAACTTATTCCGTGGATGTCATAAAATAGCGTCGCTGATATTTTTCGTAGAAATATAATAAAGAAAAACCTGACGTTATTCGAAACAAAACCAATTCGTCTAGCCAGCGTGGTTTTTAGTCCAAGTTTCCTTCCACACTGGACCCCGTCACTGCGCATTGAAAATTCCGGTACCAAATAAAGAAGAACATGTTTTGGGGAAAGTTAGTCCCTGGAATGAAATATTAATGATGATGCTTTCATACTAAAACTGTAGTAAGAAGCTGTTAATGCATTCATAGAATACAGATTTAACAACAAAATTTGATCAAAGCAATTTACTACGGCATTATCAGCAATTTTATTGTTCCGCGTAAGCCTTTAGACAATTACTTAAAGAACAGTACACTTCAATCACTACTTAACGAAATCTCATTAACATTTGAAGCAGGATCTTCAATAGATTAATAAAATATCTATAAAAGCCTCGTCTTACCCGTAACAACGATTCGAGCGAATGCAATTAGACGAATTGATCCGAGAGCATTATTTGAGGATATCGATCCCTACGAGACCTATTGGATATGACAGTCGGCTCTCAATGACCGTTTTTTTTTTTTTGCACAATAGACTTCGTTATACAGCTGCGTATTTAGAATTTTTGATTTAGTCTTGTGTACGCCTCTGTAACTTATTAAAATATTAATGAAAAATGTCTAAAGAGAGGAATATTTAAACAGGGCTCAATAAAGAATATGAAAATTGGTACGAAATGTTTTTATTAACAAGTAATTTTGTGTTTTTAGAAGAATTTGCTTCGTAAAATATGGCTCGTGTGGTGTTAGTTGGTACCTGGCATCGCATGAGTTTCGTAAAAAGCGACTATATGAAATTTAAAAAAGACGAAAGAAATTAGTACACGATTTAAAAAATATAGTTCACCTTGTATTCCAGAAATTGAACACTCATTAGAGTCAAACTGCTCAGTATTACGCTGCAAGCGTCAAAAGCAGCTTGCAACACTGGTTTTCAGCTGTTCCCGAAGCAGTTATTACTTTTGGATTTGATTTAGAAATATTTTTTGCATTTTAGCTTCCTTATAACTTAAGCACAAGTTATAACGAAGCTACCTGTAGACATTGTTATAAGATGCTAAACTTTAAACAGAAGTCGAGAAAGAGGTATTTTCCAACATTATTTCATTTTAACAGGGATTCTCCGTGTGGTGACGGAGTAAGAATACAATATGTCACCACCCCATCTCATCTAATGGGTGTCGTAAAAACCGACTAATCCGTAAATATTATCGTTACAAAATTAAAAGAAGGAAAACTTGAAATTAAACCGTATAACAATCCGTCTGGCCAGCGTGGTATTAGTAGGTCAAGTATCCCTCCGTCACGGTAGGAGGTCCGTCCCTGCAGTGGGACATTTTTAGGCTGTTATATACAAAAACATCAGCGAAAATAAACATATTTGGCAACGATTTAATGACGTTAATACCGCAGAAAACGTCTTGACACTCTTATTTGTACGTATTTATTAATTTTATTTTGGTTCCTGCGGGTTCGCTTTTATTATAAGGGTTATTCTAAGTTAAGAAGTACTTTCGACGGCAAAGACAAAAAATATATATTTTTTTCAATAAACTTTATAAATAACTTATTTATTACTTAAAACTAAATGCTTCCTACGTGGTCACTAAAATTTATTGCAGAAATGTACGTAATTTAGTCACAATAAGCTCTAATATGTGAAAAATTTCTCTCCCCTGGTCTGTCCCATAACCGACTTTATTTGTAAATCAGTAATTATGAATGTATTAAAATTCAATAATTATTTTAAATTATTTAATTTTACAAGGACAGTAAACTTAGTAATAGTATCCTACAAGTAAAAGTGCTTTTATTCTAATTCTTTAAAAAAAATATGAACACCGAAATTTGTCCACCGTGTTTCGTGTCTCGTCCCCTGGTCTTTTGTTTTCGTTCAAAAATCAGTTCTGCTTTCCTAGTCTGCAGAAGTTGTGACCATGAATGCATAGTGTGTAACGTAAAGTTACCAGCAAGCGGCGCATAAGCAACTGCGCCGCCTTATTGCTGGCCATTTCGATCACGCCACTCGCTGGGTGCAGAAATGTTTAGTGAATGCAGTCTTTCCCCTGGTAAGTTTTCCATTGCCATTTTTTGTTAAAATACCAACATATACTTAAATATTTATTACAAATAGTGTATACATTGTTACGTTTGTGTGTGAATCACGTGCGTGAAATACTTTTACGGCTAATTTAGATTTCTATCGAAAATATATCTCCCCTGGCGTATTTCCCCTGGCTCTTTTGATGGCAGGGGAGATACTTAATATCCAGGGGAGATACATTTTTACGCGTTTCCATTAATACTTCTAGTTTTCTCTACGCCTTTACTTGGCGTTATGCTTATCATAGCTTTAAAATACAATATTAAGTTTTTTTTTACAGAAAATAATACCGACATAACGAAAAAATTGGGATCTACTAAAGATTTAGAGACTTTTTCAGGAATACTAAAGGTTCACCAAGTTACCGGTTGCGTATTGCCTAATATTAAAAAGTTTGAGCTGCTTCTGTGACTCTCGTCATTTTCAATTGGGTACTTTGGATTATCCACAAAAACATGCTAACATAAAAGGCATTATCTTGGATTAGGACAAAGTTGTCACCAACAAAACCAGCATAAATATGGAACGACGTGGCCCCCCAGGATTTCTTCAATGTACCGATCTGCAGTCAATCCCCTTACATGGCGGCCGGTTTCAATGAAAACCAAGTCGATTATTTCTATCAAAAAAATACTAGCCCGCACCATGCAGGAGCCACCTCCATACGCAACAGCATTGTGCGTATCACTCTCCTGGCCTTCTATACACTCTTCTTCTTCTGTCACTACCATGCAGACATACTCTGTTTTCATCGGAGAAGAAAACAGAGCGCCACTGATCTTCCGTCCAATCGACATGTTCTCTCGCAAAACGAATACGAGCTGCTCGATGCGCTGTAGTCTGTAGTCGATTTGGAACCTGTTGCTGGTCTTTTTGGAATCAGGGTTACCAGCTACCTTGAGTCTTCTACTCACAGTGCGAGAACTGACAGTTAGTCTACGCGTTTATCGGGGCTCCCGTTGGATTTGAACCCCGTCGAGTGAACAATTTCGCAGTGAAGTACTAACGATGAAAAGATCGTCTCTTTTTGAAGTGGATCCTTTTCTACCTGGACCTCTTTTTTGATCAAAGCCACCAGTCTCTTGGTACATTTGGCTTGTTCTTACTCCATTGACTGGCTTATATTCAGAGTACGAGCCACTTGTCGTTTACTCATGCCTTGTTCCAACAGTGTAACTGCTTGAGCCGCTACTTCTGATCTTGTGTCCATTTCTGGGAAGTTTTATTGCTTGAATATTCTGGGGACGTGTACCTGTTGACATTTTACGGTCAACTAATAAAACTCATAGGTGTTGGTCGCCTTTAATATCCCCTGAAGTCGTAAGAGTATTTAAAAGAGTATTTTTAGTTTTTGTTTCTTTTTATTTAATTATTGCCTATTAATAGTAAAGTTATATAACTTTAAAACTTTCGTGTTTCATTATCACTTATTATTAATATTTACACGGGTATTAAAGTTATATACACCTATACTTAGGTAGTTTTGTTTTGATAGACAAGAAAAATAAATATTTTTTAAGTTTATAATGTTACTCAAAAGAAAATTTTTCTTTTTGTTATTGATTTTCATAGGAAACATTTAATTTTATAGACAAAAAAGATTGTAAACAAATGAAAAGCCTGATTATAAATAATTCATATTATAATAAATAAAGATGATACTTAAAAATAACCATGTTTATTATGATTATCTCTTCCCTGTTCATAAAGTATCCTCCCCTGTACACCTTGTCTCTCCCCTGTATGGTGTATTTCCCCTGGTCACTTATAAAACGTAATAAAACCAATAAATTGTCTGGCCACTTTGTAAACGTTTTAAACATAGCAGTTTACATTAAAAAAATGTATACTTAAGTAAAAATATATAAAAAAAACCCGTGCCGCCATTTCATACAACGAATTACCTCTTAACTTAGAATGACCCATAAATTGAATTATGCTCACACCATGTTCCTGCTTTTCGTATACACGCTTATGAAAATGTCCTTAAATTTTCCGATAATGTTCATTGTTTTTTTTAACAATACACTGTGTTTTTGTGGTTATACGTTTTACGGCACTGTTTTACAACGCAATGAGCCATAGTCAGCAACAGATTGGGCTTATGTCAAGGTTTCCTTGATTTAACTTTCCTAGAGATTTTGTCAATTAAATTATCTGTAGTCTGCTTCCATACTCTTTTTAAACCAGCAATTGTTTACAATAGCCTAACTTAATATCCCACTCCAGGGATAGATTCCCAATCTATAAATGATGGAGATACTGGGCCCTTGTACTACGCTGGTCAGACACATTAGATTTATAAATAAGGTTATTTCTTTTAATGGTGCTTATTTTTTGTAATAAAAAAATAAACTGTACATTATCCGGTTCACACTGAAAACCAGCGCTCTGTTGTAGTTGTCCCACAACGAAGCATAAAGCTAAGTGTGAACCTTTTTGTCACTCGCTAATATGTTTATTTTTAATGTAATCTGTTTTGTGTATATTGTTTTTTTTTTGTGTGCTAAATAAATATTTCTTTCTGTCTTTTAGTTCACAGTACAAGGCATGAACTGTAGATGTTTTAATTTTTAAAAAGATATAATAAACTTATAACTAACTTAATAAATGTATTTGCTACTAAACATACGATAATTATTAAAACAAAAGGCAATATTTAAGTTGCAACAACAACGTTCCGATTACAAAGTTAATTATTCTTCCATTAGATCAGAGAAACAGTGGTTTACAAACAATTTAAATCTAATTTACGAAACATCAAAGGGATGCCTGTGCAATCGGTAAAAATTAACAGACCAACCTCCGCTTATTAAAATCGTCTGAACTCTTTACTGCGGTCCGTTTCAAACAAGTTTACGAAAAGTATTAAAATTCTTAATTAAATTAACGTCAACGTACCTTTTACTATGACAGGGGAATATCAAAAGAATTCTAATAAGCAGGGACTGAATAATTGAAAGTCCGGCCCTGGTCTGCACGTGAATTATACTTTTTTATGTTGCATATCTAAATTAAATTTATAATAGAAACATTGCTGCAAATGTGTTTACGAAGTGTTTAAAAAAGTACAGCAGCAAAGACGAGTAACTAGCTACAACTAATCAAAGTATTGCTACGAAAACAAAACTGAAAAGAAAACAGAGTATTCAAAATTTGTTTGCAAAATTTATAACTCCATAATTTTGTGAAACAATTTCTATAATATAAAATTTTCCGAAGGTCATGCATTATCAAGGAGACCCTGTCGTAAATCGCAAGGATTGCGATAAAATAGGTTTCTTTTGTCTCCATGACACGGATAAATACCCTTCAAAACAGATAACCAAGTCCGGAAATCTTTTCAAAATTGAATATATTATTTTTAGGATTTCAGTCTTTATATTGAATAGATCACAGATCTCGGCAGAGAGATTATTTAGTATATAGGCGCATTTCTGTGCTACCCTCATTAGTTATTAAGGTTTAAGAAGGATACTTCGGTGAATTTAACTATCCGCCTTGTTCTCTCCTATCCCTAGACTATTTTGGTGGAATCCTAACAAAGCCTTCGACATACCCGCTAGTAGAAAGTTGAGAATGATTAAGCTGATCTAAGTTTAGTACTAGTAAAGTTAAACTGTATTTTTACTGCGAAAAACTAATCATTAATGTTGACAGTTCTATTTACCAAACATTTTTTTGCTTCTGCCAAGAAGAAGTTAAATAACAAATAATTATATCGCCATTTGTAGACGCTATCGTTCTCGACTATTAATTAATAGCCCTCTGCGCTTAAGTAATAGGCACCATATATTAATGTCATCAGCAGATATTGTATATGGGTAGTATTAATACACGGAACAGCAGATTGGAGGAGTCCGATAAATAAAAAGAAATTAACCTATTAGGCTATGCCACTAAGCATAGAGTTACGAGATCAATTTGCGCACAAGGATAGGTATGAGCGTGACGCAGCAGGAGACGAATGCAAAGGGGTTAAGCTGATCGAACGAGCTAGAGGTGTTCTTGCAATTAAATTGTTGAATAATTTATTTACGATCAGATTAGAGATCAATTAGTGGTTTATCAGCTGAGAATCTCCTTGATTCGAAGGGTACAACTAGTTTGGAATTCTAATGGTCGCAGTCCTTTTCCCAAGTCGTAAGTCCCCAGAAAGGCAAGGTTTGGCTAAGAGTTTTATACGGTCTATTTGCATCCAGTAGTTTACCTTCGCTTGGTATTGCGTCCTCATTAGCTAGAAGCGTTAAGTGGCTATCAAACACGTGTTTTAGTACCACTTTTACATTTGATTGAATGTTTGCCAAATTGCCTGGCTAATTTGAAAATATTTGTGCAATCATAATAAAATCCTATTAATACGCCAGTGCAGGAACGGCATCTTACAGTGATGGAGGTAACCTTCACCTTGTTTTGCTAGTGATAATCTCCGCGTACTTCCCTTACTCAGTTTTTATTAGACCAATGGGATAAGATTGTATTCTTACTCCATTATCAAACTTTGCACAAATACCAGCGGTAACTAAAGCGCAACAGCATCGTTGAAATACACTATGCAATTCGATTAAGACTATCACTATAACGCTGAAGCAATTTCAAAGGTATTATATTGTAATTAGCAGCTTAATCCTTGCAGATTCAGTCGCTTTAAACTATACATTTACTATATTCTATAAAGCATTATATAAGAAGAATTGGTTTTGGAGGGCTTTTTCGGTGAGGACAGAGATATTGAGTCAAATAATTTGTTTAAGAGTTCCCACTTCGGATTCTCGTTGTAGACTCCGCGGTGATGACATCGAGACCTAGGCCCTGATACTTACAAGTTGAATTCACAGGTTCCTTAATAATACTTGTGAGAGTAGGAGTGAGATGTGACTTTTGGAAATATCTGGTTATTTTCAGGAAACCCTCGATGTAAGCAGAAGGTAATAGAAAAGACAATAGGCTCGAAATTTTTCTTTTTTAATTGTGTGTATACTATATATGGTTTTTCGTTCAGCCTTTGTGTACGTTCATATTCTACACAAAGCACATCAGAACATAACCAATATAATATAAAAACTAATCTGTCGAGTAGTCGGTCGAGTAATCCGCCATGACACATGACGAGACTGTCCCGGACAGATAAAAGTGGCTTTCATTCGTCAGTGACGTGAAGACTTGATACTTCCAATTGTATTTCTAGGTTTGTCGATTCTGTACTTTAGCAAATGGTTTCTTCGCAAGATGGTAAGCTAATTCTAGACAAGTTACTTAGAGGGATAATCGCTCTTGCTATCTATTCGTGATAAATTGATCTCCCAAAAATAGTACATAAAGGGGAGATAAACGCGGCATGCTATTTACCTTTATTTTGCTTGACGTTTTGGCACAGGTAACAGTAGTCGCAAGCCGAATCAGTCAGTACATTACACGGTACTTCTAACATACTCCGAGAGTAAGGGTCGTAGCACATATAACGTAACGTAAACAGATCGGCACCGTATCTACTCGATCCGTTCAGTATTATTTGTATGAAACTCTTTACTGCAACGCACACTAATCAGAATCATAACGTCATCGGATTTTTGACGTTTGACACCGAGGAAAAAGGCGAGTCGGTGCCGATCCGTTTTGCGTTACGTTATATGTGCTACGACCCTATATAATAAACCAAAACATTTTTCTTAAGATTTTTTAATAATTTTATAAAGTATAATTAAAATATCAAATTAATGTATAAAATTTTCTAAAATCAATATAACAAAGTGCTTTCCATTGAATACGAAAGTAAGTAGTCAATAAATTCGGTGGAGTACCTTCGACTTGCTCGTTCTATTTATTCAGTGAACTGGAAGAGATGATATTTAGACGTCTAATTTTATAACTTCTGTGGATATTGAAAGCAGGTACTTATTTATTTAATTAACTGTTTCATGGCAAAGAGTTCGAATGCAAGATATTTTTTTAGCGATCTCTAACCGATTATCATCATAGCAGCCCATTAATGTCCCACTGCGGGGACGGGCCTCCTCCCATGATGGAGGGATACTTGGCCTACTAATACCACGCTGGCTAGACGGATTGGTATAGGGTTTAATTTCAAGTTGTCCTTCTTTTTATTTCGTAAAGATAATATTCACGGATTAACCTCTCTAACCAATTATATTGAAATTTTTGTTCCGTGATATTAAATTATTTGGGTCCTTAAATTTAAAGAAGTCCCTGTGACATAGAGCTCAAAGACTAATGTGAGAGGAAGAACATGTTAAACTTACAAATACTTCTGGTTGTGGTAAGGTAGGTTAAATTATGAAGCATTAAGGCGTTTCTGAATAGCGCTCAGAATTGCCCGGTTAAAGTGGCGGTGGGCAGGACACATAGCGCGGAGAACTGACAGCCGTTGGGGCAGTAAGGTTCTTGAATGGTGACCGCGTACCGGAAAGCGCAGAGTGGGGAGACCCCTTACACAGTGGACCGACGATCTAGTTAGGACGGCGGGAAGCCGATGGATAAGGGAGGCACAGGACCGCACAAGGTGGCAATACTTGGAGGAGACACATGTCCAGCAGTGGACGTCGATTGGCTGATATGATGATGATGAAGAAGGCGTTTCTGTTTATTAGATTAGAAAAGTGGCTGAGGATAAGACACATTAAAGACTACTCAGAATATGTCTTAACAATCTCTTTATCACTGCTCAGCACTAAAACAGTAACAAAAGATTCATACAAGGCTAATGAGATGTTACTAAATCACATCCAAACCAAGCAACTGAACAATAGCAAGGTGGTAACTGCGTAATAACTCTTCCAATAATTAACTAAGTACGGACTTCAATTACGTCATGCACTCCACGTATGATACTTGACATCCTTTGAGATGCAATCAACGAGCCAGGATATGCGTGAGGTGAATCTTTAAATATTATGGACCTTATAATGACTTGGTTTATTGCCGTTGAATTATTGCCTATAGTTAAGTATTCTGAAGTTCGGTAGATGTTTTACTAGTCAATGACAAAACGAAACGTAATACGATAGTTTTCAACTATTACTTTATGTAACAGTTATGCTAAGTTTAACATAGTATGATTTTACGCCTCTATGGCATAGTGGTTTTATAACATGACTGCTACGCAGAGGTCTCGGGTTCGATTCCCGCTCAATGCAAATCTTTGTGTGCATGAACATGATTGTTAGAATTAGTCTGGGTGTTTTCTATGTATAATATGTATGTATTTACAAAAAAAAACAGTATTTTAGTATGTTTACCTGTTGTCTAGTACCCACAGTACAAGCTCTGTTTAGTTTGGGACTAGATAGCGTTGTGGGAAAGTGTGAGAAACCTTTTTTTTTTTCTAATATTCCATTTTTAACTATAAAACTTTTGTGTATTATTACTTTAATTTGTTTCTAATATAATACTACACTACAATATGACCGTGTGGAACCTGATAAAAATTCCTAGAGTGTATTCGGGCTACATTCCCAGAGTATTCGGTACTACATGATGCTAGACATAAAATGGCTTTATTCCGTCGCCAATCTAGGTGTTATGTATGCTCACAAGAAGGCTTAATTCGATACTCAATAATTCTATTTGAATTCCTGAACATGAAGTCGTGTTCCTACATATCTTACACGCACAAAACACAGTCCTGAATCTGTTTGCAATCTCTTTTGACGACCTCGGTGGCGCGACGGTAGCGCAAGCGACTGCCGTGCAAGAGGTTGTGGGTTCGATCCCCACGCACGACAATAATTTGTGAGATCCACAAATTATTGTCCTGGTCTGGGTGTTCTTTGTGTCCGTTAATTGATGTTTGTAAAAGGTCCCCGCGACACAGGGCATAATCCCTAGTGCGGGAGTTGTCTTTTTAGAAAAAAAAACTCTCTGTAATAACACTTGCACTAATTTGCAATCTTAGTTTAAGAAAAGTAAAAAAAAAAACTATTAAACCATACGAATTCCTTTAAACTATTCCATTTTTAAATTCCTTATTTAAACTTATAAACAATTGCAGATCTATTCAAAAAGGTTAGTCTCAAAATGTCAAGTGTAATATAACTCAAGAGCAACTTCTAAAGCTGTAGACACAATACAGGTACATTTTGTGTACTTGGAGGTATAAGTTAAAGCTCAAAGGGAACAATGGAGATGACTAACGCGCCATTAGGCTTCTGTCTGAGGGTATCGTTTACCCTGCTATCGGCGGCTTGTATATCATGAAATTTTAAACGATACTACGTGCTCGAAACTCATTGTGTACACGATTTTGTATAATATTGGGCCAGGAAGCTACTTAGAGTAATGAAAGACTGAAAATGGAATTAAGATACTGTTTCTATCTTTTTAAATGATATCACTAAGAGATCAATAACAAAAGAAGTAGTTTGAAGTACCTATTTCACCAAAAATACCTTGGATGTATCCTATCATATCGAACGTTGAGACCTTACGGTTATTATCGATACAAAGCTAACATTACTGCTAACTATATGATGTGTTAGGTTACCAATTTGCTTAAAAGATCCCAGTTATTTGGCCGTTTAAGTTTAGAATTCTTGCAGATTCTGCAATAGTACAAATAACTAAGAGTACGAAGAGATTTGATGTTTTAAACGATTTCAGATCGAGAATCGTTCGAGTTGTACAAAAGTAAGACCTCACTCAACGTTATTGCGACAATTTTTCTTCTTAATTACACCACTGAAGATTGTTTTGATGGAATCGGGCGTTTACCAATTATCGCGTCCTCGCTTCGGATAAATAACGTTTGTTGAACGCGTTTGGGTTGTGCCTCCGATATTTCGTTAGTGACTGTACGTTAGTTACTGTTTTGGATTGATACTTCGGTTTATGTTATTTCAGGCTATTAGTTTCATCGATGTAATTGTTATTTGTTTTACTTACCTATATATTTCTATATGACATTATTTACTCATCTATGGATAGGTTATCAAGGTGGGTATGTCGGTATCCCAGAGTCCTATAGTTAACTAAAAGTACTTAAGCTATGGATACAGCTGGTTACCGTCCTTATGGGACTCGCTTTACCAACGAAGTTCAATAACTATATACTTAATAATAATATATTTATTTTCTTTCTCCACAAAGGTTACAAAGTTACTTACAGCTAATGTATAAAGTTAGACCTAGTCCCTTTGTGAGAGCTGGTGTCCGTACTAGGTTTCGTACAAAACCTGTATTACGGATCACCAGGCTCTCTGCCACCTCGGAGGTAGACAAGTATATGTACATAATTTATTACAAGATATTAAGAGATACGAGGGGTGATCCAAAAGTAATGATAATCAGTTATTTCTAGTGCACACAAAAATACAAAAAAAATTCAGCCACTTGCTCAGTTACCCACTAGTTCAGGAAAAAAAAATCATATAAATAGGCCACAATTCCCGGGAGCTACATTTATTTGAATACGGACTGTCAAGGAGTGAACATCAAAATGGAAAAACACGAAATCAGAGCTGTCATTAAAAACCTCTGCTTGAAAAAAATGTCTATCAAAGACATACACAGCGACTTGGTGGAAACATTAGGGGACTCTTCTCCTCCATATTCCACAGTTGCACGCTGAGTTAAGGAGTTTAAGCTGGGAAGGACATCGACAGAAGACGAACACCGCGAAGGACGCCCATCGACGTCCCTCACTGAAGAAAATGTGAAAAAAGTTGAAGAAGTTGTATTGGAAGATCGAAGAGTGCCTATCAGGCATGTAGCTGAAGTCCCAGGGATCTCATATGGCAGCATTCAAAGAATCCTTGCGAACGAATTGCATATGAGAAAGGTCTCCGCGCGTTGGGTACCGAAAATGTTAAACGACGAGCAAAAGAAGAAACGAGTCGACATGTCAAGAGCAAATCTCGTAAAGTTCCAGGCAGACAAGGATAATTTTTTATCACGTTTTGTGACCATGGGCGAGACCTGGATCCACCATTTTGAACCTGAAACAAAACAACAATCGATGACATGGAAACGATCCGATGAACCGACCCCGAAGAAATTCAAAGTCAAGCTCAGCAGGGAAGGTTATGGCGTCTGTTTTTTGGGACGCTAAAGGAATAATCATGGTGGACTACTTGGAAAAGGGGGCCACTATTACAGGCTCCTACTATGCACAACAAATAAGAAGATAGCGGGAGGCTATTAAGAAGATAAGGCTAGGCAAACTGCGGGCTAGAGTGTTGTTCCATCAAGACAACGCACCTGTTCACAAAGCTGCAATTGCCATGGCTGCCATTCAGGAAGCGGGCTTTGAGCTGGTGGAACACCCCCCCTATTCACCAGATCTAGCCCCCAGTGACTTCTATCTCTTTCCACGACTCAAAGAACACCTCCGAGGCATGAAATTTGATGATGTTAGCGACGTGATGTCCGCGGTTGAGGACTTTTTTGAGAGTCAAGATAAAGATTTTTTTTGTAAGGGAATTGTAGGTTTAGAAAAGAGATGGACTAAATGTATAGACTTGCTAGGAGACTATGTTGAGAAATAAATTTATTTTTTTATTTTATTCATTGTGTATATTATTGATTATCATTACTTTTGGATCACCCCTCGTATTATGAGAAAACAAATAAATTATACAAAATTTATCTTAAAAGTGTCTGTGTATGTTGTGTGTGTGTGTGTGTGTGGGGGTGTGTGTGTGTGTGCGTGTGTGTTTGTTGTTGTTTGTGCTTATACTTACAATAAGTGTCGATTTTAGTTTAGTGTTTTTCTGTGTGCTTTTATTGGATTCTAGCTATGGATTTATTAACTTTTCTGTGTTGTCATAATCTTGTTCAAACAACCAGTTAGTAACAATAATTTTACATTCCCTCTTTGATTTCTGGTATATGTTTAAAAGTTTGTTTAATTTGTAATATACGCGAGCTCCTAGATAGCAAAAGCACCTCGTGCAAGGTGAGTGGCATAAGAGTCAGTGGAACAGACAGTGTGTTTGCGACGTTTATCAGCTAGTTTAGATGGGTCAAATGGTGTGACCCATCTAAACTAGCTGATAAACGTCGAATAACTGTTGACTTAAAATATGTATGTAGTTAATAAAATGGTGTGAAAAGTTTTAAGGCAGGTTAAAATACCTCATCATTTAGCACACAAGTCTACGATAATCTATTTTCCAGTTTGATGTTAATGAGATTTCATGAGAGTCGAGAGAAAGAAATTCAATGTAAAACTTTAGTATACCAATCCGTTTGACCAGTTTGGAGTGAACATGCAAAGTTTCACTTCGCCACTGAAATCACAGCAGTGGTGCATTAATGGTTATGAAAAAATGTACATCAGAAGCGCAATCAAGCGTACGAGTTAACGTTCAATGAATTTGAATATAAATCACAACTTACTTAAAAATGGCGTGTGTAAAATCTCGATGAAATACACAAATCTTAACAATACAATGTACCAATAACAACACTGAACATCGCGTGACCAATCATAATATAAAACTTGTTAAAATAAACCACCAAATATAAATGTTGCGAACTGCACATTACATGTGTATATAAAAAAATCATATAAAATTCCGGAAAGCTGCATACCTCGAGGGAAAGTGAACGGATAGTGTGATACACCTGAATGCTTGCGTTCAGTTTGACATGTGACAGTACATAATGTCTGCAACTATGTATTACTGCATTTATGTAAGCAATCATATCGTGATATTGTTTCTTTTCAATTTAAATTTAAAAGGCAATCAGTATTACTTGCTAGATTCATGTATTAATCAAACAATGATAATGAAAGTGTTTGTACACATTTATTCGTACACGCAAATTGGTACATGAAAAATGCAACTTTTGTTCTTTTATGTGACGTTTGCTTTTAGTTAAGGCATTATTACATTGTATGCGGATTTTGATGTATCGCTACAGATCACGAGAATGCAACATTGTCTAACATATTATTTCGTTTTGTTAGTCGTAGATAATTTCGTGTTGCAGATACTTTAACAGACATTTCAATTGTCTACTAAACGTTTTTTTAATCTAATCAAATTTCATTTTAAACGAAAATCTTCTCGACATAAATTTGTGGTAGGTAAATTGTTTTAATTTTTATTAATTAAAGAATCTATGTTTACTTTGTGTTCATTAAGTTAAAGGCTGTCGTATATGTATACTACGGGACTGGATTGACAAGAACAGTGACGTTATCACAGAAAGTGCTTGAAACTTACAAAAGCCTACCTAAACCTACTTTCTGTCCATGATCTTTTCCAGGATATGTACCTGTAGTTGATGATATAATGTGTTGTTAATTAAGATTTACTCAAAAATATTAGTTAATAGAGTAACCAGATATACAAATATTATATTCATTTGTTTTTTAATAAATCAACGTTTTATCAATATTGTTAGTTGAAATTTTAATGCGATAATGGTAACTCTATAATGGTTAATGATTAATTAAATAAGTATAAATGATTTATTTTAACATAATTAAGTAGGCTACACTTTTATCTTATCAAAGATTATAATTAAAACTTTTTTGTAACTATTTTAAACCAAAAATATTTTAATATTTTTAATTTATGTTTTATCATGTTTTTAGTAGAAAATTAAACGCGATAATGACTAATGAATGTTTTTTGTTCAGTGACGTATTTTTGTATTAATGATTTATATTTGATTAATTAAGCGATATCTTTTATCTACAACCAAAATTTTATCAAATATGTAGTTACAACTTTTGAAAGAAAAAAGTTATAATATATTTTCATAATAATTATTTAAATAAATGAACCTAATTAGTTACATTCCCTTTAGTTAATTGGTCACGCAAACTATATAAGGGGAATCTAGAAGTGTTATGTTTGTGTTATACATTAAAGTGTTAAGTAGGACATCGTAGTAAACAATACTACATTCATGTACACGGCTCGGGTCAGACTCAGTGACCTGACATCATCAACCTGTTCTACAGTCAATACAATAAAGACACTACATAAATTTCACTGCTTGTTAACTGTAACACTAATACATTTAATTTAAGATTATTCTTTCTTTAGGTGATTAAAAATAGAAAATTATTTTATACTAGATGTCGCTCTTTCATATAAATTCGTTTGTATCATTTATAGATTTAAAGTTTATAAAAAAATACTAATTAGTCGAATTTCGAAATTAAATCAAGCAGTCAAAACGATCGATTTTTCATTTATCGAAACTTTATTTCGATAACAAATATTAATTGGGTATTTTCCTATTATCGTTGAAATGACAGCTTCTAGATTCTTCTTCTTCTCGCTACAAGACTCTAAGTTAAGTATTAAAGTCTTTATATTGAAAAGGTTGTGAGAACAAAACATTGTTATCAAAAAAGAAACTCGAAAATGAATTAACATGTTTGCTTACTGCCCCGGACCGGAGGTATTTAAATTAACTTTAATTAGCTTTAATGTTAAAAAAAACAAACTTGTCTTGGTCTCGTAGTCGTTGTGACAAGCTACCGTGCACGAAGTACAGATTCGAATATCAAGCAGGGTAATTATTTGTGTAATCCGTAAATAAATGTAGAGAGCCTAGATGTTACTCGGTATATCTATACTAATATTATAAAGATGTAAAGTTTGTGTGGTTGTATGTTTGTGTGTTTGTTTGTTTGTGTGTTTGTTTGTTTGTGTGTTTGTGACGTTGTAGGGGGTAATCTCTGGATCTAATGAACCGATTTTGAAATTTTTTTCTGTGTTGAATAGCCCATTTATCGAGGAGTGTCATAGGCTATATAGCATCACGCTATGACTAATAGGAGTGGAGCAGTAATGAAATATGTTTATAAAAGGGACGAGTTTTTTTCGCCGCCGGAGTGGGCACGCGGGTCAGCTAGTCTACCATATAAAAATAAGTCGGGTTTTCCTTCCTGACGCTATAACTCCAGAACGCACGAACCGATTTCCACGGTTTTACATTCGTTGGAAAGGTATCGGGCTGCGTGTGGTTTATAGCAAAGAAAATTCAGGAAAAATTTCAACAAATAAGCGGGAAAATATTTTTTCACATTACCTACACGAGGCGATTTGGTGGCTGCTAGCTGGTTTGCTAGTTATCTATAAAACTCTCTGTAATGCAAAACTAGATACTCCCTATAATGAGGGGGTTGTCTTATTTAAAAACAAAAAAATAATTTTGAATAGGTTACTACAGTATCAATTTCTAGCAAAACCTCTTTAAAAGTTAAGCCAGCAAAGTTGGCGTCCAATTTAAGTTGCTTTCATGTTTTTGCTGAATATTTTCCTCGATAGAGGGTACGGTCACCATGATTAGTTTCAGTCTGGAACTTTCTCCGATAGTCGTGTACCTACATGATATATTAGTCTATTGGCCGCCTAATTATAATAACTCTTATATTACTACTACTATATTAAGCACAAGTTTCTTTTTAAAAAAAATTATATTTAGAAAAAGTAAAAATTAAAAAATATTTTATTATTTATATTCTTTACTTAATTATATTTTAAGTTTATAATTTTTTTAAGGAATGGCCTTTTGGACAAGTGTACTGGCCCCAACAATACTATGATGATTAGACGGACCTGAATTGGTATAGGCTTTCAAGTCAAGTTATCCTTTTGGATCTGATCCACCGTTTGATGCTGCAATGCCAATGGGATCAATATTAGACAATTCATTAAAATAAATTTTGACATATTTTCATTGACTTACGTTAATTAGTAGTGTTCCGATAAAATTGTGATTTTATTATCGACCTTGATACATTGTAAATTAATTTACTTTTTATCAATAAATAGGGTAAAATTTTAAACTTTTAATTTGATAAAAAAAAAGTTCACTAATGAGACTATTAAAAATTGATAACAAAATGATTTCGATAGTTTGTAATGTTTTTTATGTTTACTATTCTGGCTACCGTAATAATAGGCCTAATTACCTTCCAACATCACAGGAAAGCAATTTCTAAAAGTCATTATTAAACGAGAAGTTAATCTCTGGGAAATAATACAATCATTACCAAATCGAAAGTCAAAATACACACATCAAAAAAGTCTAAGCAACATGCATGATATTACAAATTTACCATTTATATTAATTAATTTCTAAGTATTTACTCACTCAAAGTGTATAGGTAAGTAAACTTCGTGTATAGGTAAAAAAAAATTCGATTATGTTTTGTTTTTTTTCATAAAATTCAAATGACTGCGAATTTGTTTGAATTTGAGTGCATGTTAATTGCTACGTTTTAGTCTTGATTTTATAATTTTACCAACCATTTAAATACAGTTGGCGACAAAATTGAATTGTTAGATATTCTTTACGTCATGGAGCGACGTCATTTGACGGCAGATGAAATGCAAAGAGCTGTAGGGATGTTGCAAGCGGGAAGTAATCAATCTCAGGTATCTCGACATTTTGGTATTCATAGAAGTGTTATTTGTCGTCTTTGGCAGCGCTACAATAATACAGGGGAACCCGCTGAACAGCATCCAGGCCGTAAAAGGAGTACAACCACTCGGCAAGACCGGTACATACAACTGACTGCAAGACGCCAGCCGATGTTAACCGCTCGAGAGATAAGTTTGAGGCTACAAAATTCAAGTGGTGTTGATGTAAGTCCCCAAACTGTGCGAAATCGACTGCATGAGTACGGCCTACGAGCTCGACGCCCTATCAGGTGCCCACCGATACGTCACGGGAATCGCGCTCGTCGAAATGAATGGTGTAGAGAACGCATAACATGGACCCAGGAACAATGGGATAAAATTATGTTTTCCGATGAGTCGCGATTCGGGTTTAGGCCTGATACAAGAAGGGTGCGAGTGTACCGTCGACCCGGAAATACTGAAAGACTCAGGTGCGTTCAGGAAGTTCATCCATACAGCGGCTCAACAGTTATGGTATGGGCGGGTATTATGAAGAACAGGCGAACTGAGCTCGTTTTTGTAAATGGAAACATGAACGCTGAAAATTACGTTGAGGATATTCTCAGACCTTATGTCCATCCATTTGCACAAACCTTTGGCTCCGATTTTACGTTAATGCATGACAATGCGCGTTCACATACAGCTCGGCGAACCAGTGAATACTTGGCAACGGAGAACATCCAGGTATTGCCCTGGCCTGCACAATCGCCAGACCTCAACCCCATCGAGCACGCATGGGACATGCTCCAGAGACGTGTTTTGAAGGACTTGGACGGAGTGACAACAACCCAACAGCTGAAGGATTTGCTACAATTCCATTGGGAGCGAATACCGCAAGATGACATAAACAGTCTCATTAATTCAATGAATAATCGTTGCCGACAAGTTCTGAATAGCAGAGGAGGCCATACTTTGTATTAAATTGTCCTATTCTTTCACAATAAATTCATTTTCTTAAGAAATTTCAATTTGTAAAAAAAAAGTTTAGAAAGAAAGAAGAAAGAAAGATAATGTTTATTAAGGCACAAGCGCAAAGGCATATATAAAATTGTAGGTACATTTTCGTCCTTATTTCTACATAATAACTATAACATAAAACATTTTCTTGTTCTTAAAATCTACCCTCCACCTTAAAATATGCGACAATTAAACATAGAAGAACAGATGAACAGGAAGGACACGTAAAACACAATAAGAGCACGCCTTTCACTCCTGCGCCAAAAAAGGCGTTGGTTCAGTAAATTGTCGTAAAACCCTAAAAGATTTACGACACTGGTTTTCAACCAACACCCTGCAATGACGACACGGATGCCAATCATTCACACAATCAGAGCACACTAACACAATTTAACTTATAAAAACAATAAAACTTTATAACTAATATAATAAATAAATAAATAAAATACAAAAATAACATTAAATTCATCGTTGTACCATATTATTAACATTCATTTAGTCTACCAGATCAGACCTAATGAGACTGACCGGAAACAAATGATAATCGTATCGTCGATAAGATTGATGTTGATTCATTGGCCAATGCGTTCGTTTCCGTGGCTCAGTATGTGTCCAGGCAGTCTGTCATTGGCCGATCTGGCAGACGATAACAAAATTTGATTGGATGTATAAAATTAGATAATAACCAAAACATAAACAGAAACAGAATCAATAAACTAGAAAACAAAAACAAAAACAACAGTATGTACAGCGTAATAAATTTATATAAACTGTGTGATTGTGATGTCCAGTTATTTCTTTCTATTTTATTTTCCAAAGTGTACTTAACGTGGTTTAGTTTATTATGTACCTGTATATTCTAATATTGTTAATTTCTGTTATTAAAAGAACTTATAAAGAAAACAGCTGTTATTTTTACATCATAGAACCCTAAAAATATTATTTTAAAAATAAAATACAACGTTATAATTAAAATAAATGGTAAAATAAATTAATATTAACAGTAAAGTTAAACAGTACGTTAGGCTTGGAATCTACGAGTCAAGTCCTTACCACACACGTTCTGGTGTAAGTCAAGGTTCGGTTCTCGGGCCTTTGTTGTTCCTCCTTATGATAAATGATCTGCCCACCATCCCCAAGCATGCAAAGTCTCTTCTTTACGCAGACGACCTCAAGTTGTACGCTAGCATTGACACCATAGCAGATTGCAGAGCCATACAAAGAGATATTGATGCAATATACGAATGGGCGGATGTTAACATGATGGAGTTCAATTCCTCAAAATGTTATGTTGTAAGCTTCGGCAGGATGCGACACCCAATCCATTTCGAATACAAAATAAATGGTACTTTTGTAACACGATCTACCATTATGAAAGACTTGGGGGTAACATTTGACCAAAAATTAACTTTTCACGACCATATCACAACTGTCGCCAAAGAATCATTTCAAAGACTGGGCTTTGTTCTCCGAAACGCACGCGAGTTTCGTAATGGGGATCGTGTTATAAGAGTTTTGTACAATGCGTTTGTTAGAAGTAAATTGGAGGCTAGCTCCTGTGTGTGGAATCCACATGAATCAACCTACTCACTTCAGCTAGAAAAGGTTCAAAAGGCAATGTTACGGTTTCTGTATAAAATTGCTCTCGGATATTATCCATATATGTACCCCACAAAATATCTAGTAGGATGTCTTGGATACAATATGCTAGAAACTAGAAGAGCGTATAACCAGCTTACAATCATGTTAAATGTTGTTCGAGGGGCAACAGATGCTCCTGATCTTCACGATGAGCTGATTTGTCTCTATGCTCCTAACAATTACCTCCGCATCAGGAGACATCGTCTGCTAGCCGTACCAACGAGCCGCACGGTCTCCCGTGCCTCGTCACCCATTCCGCGTACCTTGGCCGCGTTCAATGGAGTCATGGAAGCCTACCCTGACTGTGATTTGTTTGCAGACAAAACAATTACAATTAAGAGTGTTTTCCTTATTTTCTGCGAAAATATAAAAGGTACACTATAGTTAATCGGCAATAAGCTTGTCTGTATGTACGTTATTGTTACTATTATAATTTGAATTTATTGTTTTTCCACATTCTGATTGTTATTTGTGATTGATCTAATATTGTATTTATGTTGTTTATATACTGTTAATGTAATTGGTGCAAACCGTGTTAACATGACAAAATAAATAAATAAATAAATAAATATAAATGGTAAATTTGTAATATCATGCATGTTGCTTAGACTTTTTTGATGTGTGTATAAACGGCCAAAATATAAAGACCGATATATTTGAATCGTCCGTGTGGTGACGGAGTAAGAATACAATATGTCACCACCCCATCTCAACCCATGGGTGTCGTACAAACCGACTAAGGGACTAACCGTAAATGTTATCTTTACGAAGTAAAAAGAAGGAAAACTTGAAATTAAACCCTATACCAATCCGTCTGGCCAGCGTGGTATTAGTAGGCCAAGTATCCCTCCGACACGGGAGGAGGCCCGTCCCTGCAGTGGGACATTAATGGGCTGCTATGATGATGATGATGATGTTTGAATTTCTTTATAGGTGCTATAACCGTGCGTAAATAATTCAAGAATCTAAACCGTACTGAACATGGAGAGCATATTATCACTACTGATCGCCTTCGCTGGTTTAAAATATAGTTCCTACAAGATGCTAGTTCTCTTTGATCAAACCTCGCACCGTATTATGTATGAATCGTAATCGTATGTCGGAGGCCAGGACACATTTTGGGTCGTTGAGCCAGCGGAGTAAGTAAGTAGTAAACCTCGCACCGTATTCATCATAACGAAACCTTTAAACTTAAGTTACCTAAACTAACATAAAGTTTACTTTCTAACAAAACAAGTCTATGTTTAGCACCGAGGTCGTTCATTACATAGTTACCAATCAATATTCTCAGTTAAATGAAATAGATTTATACATAAGTAATTAGTAAAATAATGTATAAAGACAACATCAATCAAATACTTTACACTCGACTTAATTAATTACGAGCTAGAGGTTATTAGTCTTAATGACTATTGAATTAACCCGATTGACGTTCTTTGTAAAATCAAATTTAAATCAATAAATGATTTTTAATGTGATATCTAGGTTTTTTGTTGTTTAAAAGTGGCAGACTAGAACGGTCTATTATAGGCAATGCTAGAGCAAAGCCTAACCGCTGCCTATCCTAGACAGAGGTTGTACCCTTTCACCTAACCACAGCAACATTTTCTCACTTTAATAGGGAGGTAAATCAAGTAGAAAACTTGATATAAAACCATATACCATAATATCCGTATTGCTCTTATACTGGGTAAAGAAACAAGCAAACACAAATTCCAATATCAATTTCTAAATCAATACAAAAAATAATTTCGTAAAATAAAGTACAGTAAATCCTAACAGCATGGTTCCCTTAGGAAGGAGCTCGCGAAGCAAATTAAAGGGTCATTGAAGTCTTCTTACCCTTAAAGCTATCGAACTGTTCCCCGGACACGAAAACTGAACACGCACTCTTTTAATTAGTTATCGACGTAATTACTGTACTATGTTTTACTTTTATCTTTTACTTTGCATGATCTTTTACATTACATGAAAAATATACACTAATTCTATTTTTTATTTTCTTTAAACATAGCGATCATCCCTGTGTCTAATCGAGTCGAGGATAATAAAAATTTCTAAATTACTTTCTTTTTTTCTAATTATTTTGAAGTATTCAAAAAAATAAACATTATTTGTGATGTGGGTCTGTTAATTTCAGGTCTGTTAAAGTTCTCAAGTAACACAGGGAACCCGAACACTAAGTCAGGTTTTAAAAATAACATACTTCACTTTTAAAATAAACATAAAGCACTTTAAACTGACCATGGGTATATGTAGATTGCCCATGACCACTGTATTGTTCGATACATCAGTTAAAAATATAATTAAAACGCATTACTGCGTATTCGTTGCTTTACAATGTTTTGTGCTCGTGTTTCATTAAGAGATAATATCTGATCTGATCTGCATAGTTTCTCGCTAAGTTAGCGATGAAATATGTTGAAAACATGTTTTTTTAAATAAAGAATATGGTGTATGACACACTTTGAGCCTTATGAAAAGAGAACAGTCTATTAAAAATATATGCGGAAGGAATGAAGGAATCAAAATAAAAAAGTTATTAAATGACTCCGTTGTCGATTTATATTTTTTTGCTTCAAATTTTCTCTACTTTCACACAACGCCATTTAATCCTAAACTAAGCAGAGCTTGTACTATGTTTTTTTTTTGTAATGCATACATATTATACATAGAAAACCACTAGACTCAATGTAACTAATCACGTTTATGCACACAGAGATTTGCAATCAGCAGGAATCGAAACCGAGATCCTTGAGTAGCAGCCATATAAGTACTACTCTACACTCTACTTACAACGTTTTTCAAGAAGAAGAATTTTATAAAAATAAAGCAGAAAAGCAGTGTCCGTGATGGAGTAAGAAAACAATATGTCACCACCTCATCTGATCCCATGCGTGTCGTAAAAACCGACTAAGGAACCATCCGTCGATATTATCTTAACGAAGTAAAAAGAAGGAAAACTTGAAATTAAACCAATCCGTCTGGCCAGCGTGGTATTAGTAGGCCAAGTATCCCTTCGTCACGGGAGGAGACCCGTCCCTGCAGTGGGGCATTAAAGGGCTGTTAAGAAGAAAGCAGAAAAGTGATACTTAAACCCTCAAGCCTGTCTAGTCTAAGTAGACAACCAAGTTCCTTCCAATATCGTCTATCAGGCTGTAAATAAAATCGATTAATCAGCACTTGGTCGCCTGTAGTCTAGTGAGTGCTACTTGATTATGTATGAGTTAATCGAGGGTCCTTATCTATCTAGGTTAAGAGTTTGAATCACCTGCGTTAAGATTTAGTTCTGCTTACGTACACTGTATATAAGAGTGGTTGTTTTTTTTTTAAATTGTCTCCTTGAGGGTAAAACTGCCTCAAAGAGTAGTTTATTGCAAAAATGTGCTCTGCTATTTGATACAGAGTTAAGTATTAAATTAAAACCGGTCAAGTGCGAGTCTGACTCGCGCACCGAGGGTTCCGTACAAACCTATTTGCCAATTGGAATAACGTCAGGACTCGGCTGTTTAAATAAGTATTTTATTAATATTAATATTTAAACAGCCGAGTCCTGACGTTATCCCAATTGGCAAATAGGTTTGTACGGAACCCTCGGTGCGCGAGTCAGACTCGCACTTGACCGGTTTTATTTTTAATAGATAGAGTGATTTACGAGGAAGGTTTATTATGTAAATCACATGCCATAATATAGTGGAGAAACCCATATAAATTTAGAGATTTCTAATGAAGCTGTACTTAAAAGTTATTTAAGGATATTCTGTAGCCAAAATTCAATGACGGCACGACTCAGCTCTGTTAAAAAATATTTTCCCGCCAAATTACTATGACGTCACAACTCATCTGTCAAAAATTATGTGACGTCACGACTCATGTGTCAAAAATTCAATGACGTCACGACTCAGCTGTCATAATATATTTTTCCGCCAAAATTCTGTAACTTCACGACTCATCTGTCAAAAATTCTATGACGTCACGCACATCTGTCAAAAGTGACAGCTGTCATAGTGACGGGTGTCTAAAATATTTTCCCGCCAAAATAATATGACGTCACAACTCATCTGTCAAAATTCTGTGACGTCACGACTCATCTGTCAAAATATATTTTCCCGCCAAAATTCTGTGACGTCACGACTCATCTGTCAAAAATTCTATGACGTCACGCACATCTGTCAAAAGTGATAGCTGTCAAAGTGACTGGTGTCTAAAATATTTTCCCGCCAAAATAATATGACGTCACAACTCATCTGTCAAAAATTCTGTGTCGTCACGACTCATCTGTCAAAAATTCAATGACGTCATGACTCAACTGTCACAAAATGTTTTCCCGCCAAAATTCTGTGACGTCACGACCCATCTGTCAAAAATTGTATGACGTCACGTCCCATCTGTCAAAAGTGACAGCTGTCACTTTGACACCTGTCAAAATTCTATGACGTCACAGGTCACGTGACTCAGCTTTCCCGCCAAAATTCTATGAAATCAAAATATAATGTGATTGTAGTAAAAATTTAAGGTTTTCGGAATTTTCCCATTACATGTACTACAAGACCTTGCTCCATGCCAAATTTCAAGTTTGTAGGTAGACTGGAAGTACCCTGTAGGTTTTTGCCCTTACCCCTCTAAATTTTGCAACAAAAACGGCTATATCTCTTGATTGCGTTGGATTAGCACTTTGAATTTTTTACAGCACTAAGAGGCAACAAGCCTTAGTATTTGGTGAAAATTTCAGCTAGATACCTTCACGCGTTTCTGAGATAAATGGTCTTGACAGACAGACGGACAGACGGACAGACGGACAACAAAGTGATCCTATAAGGGTTCCGTTTTTTCAAAACTAGTACGGAACCCTAAAAAGATTAGGTAACAAAGATTAGGTAACAAGATTAGGTAACTTGTGATCCTTTGTCCGGTTTAGTCAGTCCGGTTAGTAAAATTTAAAAAAAAAATACTGCAAGAACGATTTTTTTTATTGAAGAAGATCCCCCGCCTTTCTGTCCAACATGGGTAGGTGCAACATTTCATTTTCTTCAATGTCTTTGTCTGTTTATGCTACTTTATTCATACTTAAGGATACTATACCAGTATTTACACCGAGCTCAGTTTAACTGCTTTGGCTGAATAAAACGTACCTGTAAACAAAAATAAAGAAAACTGTAATAATTGACACACAAACAAAATCAACACTCATTCTAAATGTAAAAGAGGTAAACCATGTATCGTAGGACAAATCCGTATACACTGTAACACTGTGT
This sequence comes from Schrankia costaestrigalis, assembly GCA_905475405.1. Classification (NCBI taxonomy): domain Eukaryota; kingdom Metazoa; phylum Arthropoda; class Insecta; order Lepidoptera; family Erebidae; genus Schrankia; species Schrankia costaestrigalis. The sequence goes on from FR997827.1 coordinate 3,756,820, forward strand.
TTAGGAATTAAACATTGAAAAGAGGCTGTTCCACGAAAATCACTAACGTAATTGACACCCAGACTTCATAACAGCCCATCAATGTCCCACCGCAAGGACGGGCCTCCTTTCGTGACGGAGGGATACTTTGCCTACTAATACCAGACGGATTGGTATAGGGTTTAATTTCAAGTTTTCCTTCGTTTTATTTTGTAAAGATAATATTCACGGATAGTCCCTTAGTCGGTTTTTACGACACCCATGGGATGAGATGGGGTGGTGACATATTGTATTCTTACTCAGTCACTCTACGGAGGTAGTGGACACCCAGACTAAGAATAATTATTTGTGGATGACACATATTTTTGCTAATGAGAAAAAAGTTTGCAAACCTAGAAATTTTAATTAACTACATAATTGCCTTAGTAGCCCTGACCTTAGCATAATTGACCTTAGCTGTCATGAACTTGAAAAGAAAAAAGTCACCCACATTCCCGGTTTCTCCCCTATTTGCCCTTGAAATGCCTATAGCTTTCCACCTAGCTACATGACCTTCAGATGACCATAAACACTAAAATACGACAGCTCTTAATAAATTGCCCGTCTTCTAAGCAATAAAAAACACTGAAATAGATTCAGACGTCTATTAAGTGTTTGTTTTCATTCATTTGAAACGACGTTTTCGCAAACATAGGCTTACGGGCTTTTATTTTAGTAATACGTCAGTTCATTATTATGTCTACGAATTTTCGTTTTGGATAGATGATTTATAAACCTCGTTTGAAGAATTACATGGTAGCAGGATATTTTATACTCGTACATTCATCATCATAAAGGACATCTGGAGTATTTATGGATCGTATTAAGTAATTATTATTTTGCGTGAAATGCAAAACCGCGTCTACTCACACGGCAGTCGCTTAAATAACCGCTTTGCCATCGAAGCAGTTAATACTCGTAGTAAAAGCTTTATTTTAAACTAACAGACCCGTGCCTACTTCGTTAGGCCGCGAAAAAAACGCGTCACTTTTTTTAACATATTTCATTACTGCTCCACTCCTTTGAGTCATAGCGTGATACTATATAGTCTATGACACTCCCCGATAAATGGACTATTCAACACAGAAAGAATTTTTAAAATCGGTTCAGTAGATCCAGAGATTACCCCCTACAACGTTACAAACGCACAAACCTTACCTCTTTATAATATTAAGTATAGATATATCGAAAGAACGCTGTGTAATACATACTTGTATATCTGACAATATTATGTCGACATGATATTTTTTTATGTGATTTCTTTCATTCGTTTTACTATAATATTATTAAAACGATATAATTCTAATGTGGGTTATAAAAACGTAGATTGCTTTAACGAAATAGTTTTCTCCCATATTTGTCGACACTTAACTCCTACGCAAGCAAGAGGTAGGTCACTTATGTAATACGGGCGAAGTAACAAACTACATTTTTATAACGAAAGATACAACACATTTGTTTTCCTATAAATGAAAGATAGGTACTGTGTTTGTGTAGATTTGTTATATAATTCCTACATTATGAGACCCTTTACCTATATGGTATGGAAGGTTATGAAAGTGTGTTTTTCTACAGCATTAAATATATAAACTTACGCTTTGTTTCCATGGGGAGTTGGAAAACCTATAGAGCGTTTTGTAGGTTTCCAAATACTTTTATAACACGTAGACTTTTCAAAAAGTACTTTTGCAACAACAAATATCGTGCGATTAACATTATAATTAAAAAAACAATTTTAATTTACTCCAAAAACGCTATCAATGAGCTCGTAATAATGCCATTATCATTCATTGGATCTCTATTTTTCTGCACTTAAGTAGACCAGAATAAAATATTTGATCTATTATTATTCATTGTCGAATGGCATGTGTCGAGATGAGGTCAAGCTGTCTGGCGTTCTTGTACTATACTTGTATAAATACATACATATCATACATAATGTTTTCATTGTACCGATAGTTAGATATTTTATGAAGAAATTAAGTATAATTATGAATTTATTTAAATTGATCGTGCCGTGGGTCGTGGGGGTCTTCGTTGCAAGGGGAGATTTACGCAGCGTCATGTCTTAAACGAAATAGTACTATCTAGCTTTTATATCAGCTAAAGTTTCTTACTACTTCTTACTAGAAACTTTGTTGGAAACAAACATTTATTGGTCTAAACATAAATGATAGGAAGAGACCGGGCATTATGGAAGAACAGCAAGGTGTAATTTGGGACTAGCCCTGTAAGTCGCAACGTCCCGGCTGTTGCCTATGGCTAGCACCACCCATTACAGCCCCAACAAAGTTAAAATCGCATATATGTACTTGTTAAATACTCGTATTTCTAATTATTTGTTAATGGCATGTTTCTATTAGTCTTTAGCTCTGACAGCAAATCTACACTTACAAGAAAAAATAACTCTAGCTAGTAGTTTGCTTGACACATTAAAAAAAAAGTGTCAAACATGCTACAATTAAAAGCAATGATCTTTCAGCTAATATAAGAGCTGTGACTTTCCAAGCGTAACGAGTTTAAATAGTCATCAATAATAATCTGAAGTGAATGATTCATTGCGTGTGCTCTTCAAGCATTTGTTATGCTCAGCAAAAAAATAAAACTTCATTGCGTTAATATGTTCATGACTATTTAAGAATAACGTGTAAGCACGTACGCATATAAATGATAGTTATTATTGATTTTGTCATGTTAAATAATACATGTCAAGAATTGTCACAAGACTATATATACCAATTATATTTTGTTCGTAAGTAGGTATGCACCTGTCAATTGGGTATAGTAATGTATTATTAAATGTTTTGTAAGTTATAAAAAACTTTTGGTGCAGTGAAGGCGAAAGAATACAGGGTAGATAGAATAGAATAGAATATTTATTGGTAAAACTACAAATAACTTACAAAAATATCTTAAAAGTACAATTATACAAAAATAGATCATAAATTAACATTCGCATCTGCCAGAACTATGGTGATCGATTAAGGGATATTTGCAGATACATATTTTTCTCTAAGAAAAATAAAAGATAGAAAACTTGACGTAAAACTCTGTACCTCTGTGACTATATTGAACCTTTGCCCAGTAATGGGATTTTTAAGTATTATAATGAATGCAATTTATAATTTTCTGTCTTGCATATCAGAGCGCGTGTGTCAAACGGTAGGCAAACCTTCTTTTGCTAGACAACAATTGTATGTAAAGTTAACATTTTGTTTTTGTAAGAATAACCTTATTGTCCATTGTTTTTTAATATATTTACAGATATAAGTTAATTAATATAATAAAGAAACTAATATTATTATTTGTTTTTATTTTGTTTTCCTGCCTACTTGAACTTGCCTTATAATTGTATTATTTCAGAGTATGTATGTATTACCTAAGTTAATTAATTCATATTGTGCGTAGGTTGTACAAGATGCAATCATCCGTACCTACATCGGCAACGTAACCGTTTTGTAATATGTATTTTCTCAAATCAAATTTACATTTCAATTTCTAGAATTAGCAAGTTACCATTTGGTAATAATTACAAAGTTATAATACCATTTTTAAGATTGAAAAATACTACTTTTGGTTTCTAAACTTTGATTTTGGTACCTAATTTCTCAAGACACTTCACTTTTTCAAAATTTGATTTGATTTGATTTATTACTATGGTTCGAATCCAACTCGGAACACTACGTTTTCAAAACAAGAATGTCCCCTTAAATCTGTGTTTTATAAATGTCAGGCTCATCTATCCACCCGACGATTACAATACAAAAGGGGCGTCCTCGTTGCCCCCTGGTTCTAAAGGGTTTGTAAAGAAACACACGGTCTTCATCTTATTTTTTATTCTCGGCGACATAAGCAAAAATAAGGAAGAAAATGAATTAATTTTTCAGTGCTAACTATGTGAACGTACATCGGCATTCTCACATCTCATTTTTCACATTCAGTTTCAACAAGAAGAATATTGAGAATAGCCTTCAGTGTAAAAATATGAAAGTGTGTTCACACTAGAACGACACTTGGCAGAGTTCACCAAAACGTGGCCGGTAATCTGTTTAACTAGTGAATTTATTGGCCGGCGTCGATACTAAATGATCGATTAGGGACTTAACCGGCGTGTTTGCTACGAGTGCACTACGTGTGTTCGACTAATGGAAGTGCGAATAACGACTGTGCGACAAAACTGTACAGCGATTTACCATAGTTCGAATGTATGGTACAGCGATACACTGTAGATCGTCATTTCTCTAGTGCGATAAACTATTGTACGACAGAAATTCGACAATATAATATTCAATTCACAAATTGTCGAATGTAAAGATCCTTTTCTATTTGTAGTAGTAGCTACTAATTTCTGCTTTTACATTTGCGAGTTGCGTCCGTTTAATAGCATTGAGATACAGAAAGGTAAAATAAAACAAACAACAATCTACACCGGTAGTAAACTAGTAGTAAAATAGAGCCCCTCCTGTTAATACACGCTGGGGAAATTGAACATTACTTTATTAATGTTACTGGGTGAGGTCAATCACATTCGCACGGATTATAAAGTTTTCATTGTAATGCTATGGTTTAGAGTTTCTCTAGTTTGCACTACAGAGTTTAGTATGTATTAGTGTCCATTGGACTTAAACTTGTTTTTAGACATGATTTAATTTAATATAATCAATAAATTTTAGTTTTTAGAAATAAGTAGTCTTATAGAAATTCGAAAAAAATCTATACTAATGGAATGCACGAATTCTTTCCATTGTATTGTTGGTAGCTAATAAAATAATCTAAGGTAAAACTTATCGTTTGTACCATACAACAAAGAGAAAATTGTCCTTCCTCTCAGCTCTCGAGTGACTATTAGAAAGTTTAACTTCAATCGAAGACATTACGGTTTGAAAACTTCAAGCACATTTAGCTTGTAAAGTTAGGAGGTGTTAAATTGTTCGCTAATTGACTTTGCATCGAGATTTGTTGGAGATTCGTATCTGCAATCATAATAAATCTTAAGTCTTACGAGACAAGAAACCAATATATCTTGTTATATTATCAGCACTCGAGGATTAAGTATTCTCTGATAAATTCAAATACCCAGCTATGCAACGTAAAATGCCGTAAGAGTATTACCAAAATTGGTTGTCAGCAATGCCTGGGCACAGAAAATCTGCTATCCTGACAGAAGTTGTTATGTAGCTTAAATTTGTAATTTAACTATCTACAGTAACCTTCCACCTAAACCCAGTATTTGCATACTACTGCTTGGATTAAATGGCCACAGTGGTCCTTGCTAAGGAGACCTACCTAGTAAATAATAAGATACACATTATGAGCATGTATTATTAATTAATGATGAATGATTCTTTTTCCGTGTGGTGACGGAGTTCTCCGTGTGGTGACGGAGTAAGAATACAATATTTCACCACCCCATCTTACCCGATGGGTGTCGTAAAAAACGAATAAGGGACGTTTCATAAATATTATCGTTACGAAGTAAAAAGGAAAACTTGAAATTAAACCCTGTACCAATCCGTCTGGCCAGCGTAGTATTAGTAGGCCAAGAATCCCTCTGTCACGGGAGGAGGCCCGTCCCTGCAGTGGCACATTAATGGGCTGCTATGATTATGATGATTCTTTTTCCTAATAATTTTGTAAAACAACAATACAAAAACTCTCGTAAGAAATTTTCGACGAAACAAAATAAACATTGAACGTTTGTGTGGGTGGTCAAGGTCGAATTTAATTAACTCAGAAATCGCCTACACTGTGTCATAAAAAGAAATATCTTAACATTACTAAAAAGCATTTTCCTCTTAAACATGTTATTATATTTATTTAGATACCTTGTTGTTAAAGCCGGAGGCTCTATCTAGTTGGTAAGACGATTAAGACCTACCCACCACGTCATGTAAAAGCAAAATTATTCCTATGTGTGTTTGTCATACAAGAAATCCTTCTTGTATGGAATTGTTTGCCTTGTTTAATGACATTTTAATAAAGATTTTCTTTAAAACACGGCAATATTACCTTGATATTTATGACCCTGTTAGAAGGTGTGACCTTTAATCCAGGAATAACGGCAAACTACAGTAGACAAGAAATGACTTCTCTAGCCTTCACTTTATTGACCTAGGCAGGTGCTTTTTCACATTACGTATAAAGAAAGCAACATACACGTGATAACAAGCACAAAGTCATTCCTAAAGTAAGAAACCAACATTTTTCGTCACCTAATCGGCGATTTTATAATAGCTGATCTTGAATATGACTTTATGCCTTTGAAAATACTTTTAAGTTCAAATTAAAGTATTTAAATAACATTGCTTAAATGGCTTGACCGATAAATAGATAAATGAGATGGTTAACCCCCAAGGGCAAAGATGGCAAGTCTATCATTAATTACTGACAAAACTTTTAAAACTTCGATAAGAATTTGTGAAAAACTAAGATCAATAACCAGCCATTTTATACAGTAATCCCTAAAAAACACGAACTCTAATTACAAGCTAAAAACTCGTGCAAAAATTTATTTAAAAAACACATGTCATTTTAAATTCAGCTGTCAGCTCTGTGTAACTCTTTGAATAATGCTTCTCATAGTATTTATTAAATAGTCATTAACAAACGAACATGTTTTCCACTCGAATGATGTTCAAGTCTACCGCATAAACGCACACAGATTACTATTGTACCGTGTCGTGGTCAGCACGCAGTTGAATTATGAATAATCAGTGTTTTAAGAGGATTTTACATTGTATTTTGTAACAGCTCATTAATGTCCCATTGCAGCGACAGATCTTGTTCGATGATGGAGTGACTTTTGTTATGTTTTTTGTCAATATTTCTGTCTTTTGTTATCATAAAGATTATATTTGCGAATTTACTCTTAGTTGCCTTTACGAGTTGGTCCGCATATTGTCACTCAATCACCACACGAAAACCATAAAAGTAATATATAATATTCTTCGTGATTTGTTCGTGTAGAGTCCATAAATTGTCGTGATTACTGATCTACAAGTACCATTTTTATCGTGCATTTTGTGAGCAAGCTGGTGTACACTGTTGGTGTTAGTCAATACTATCGTATTACTATCCCCGGCATCAAAGTTTTAAATGCTTATCATAACACGGAGACGTTCAGGCGAAATATGGACGGTCTCGATATGGAATGGTTTTCTCGGTAATACCTGTATATAAATCAGTAGTTGCAACTGGCTCTTAGAGCCTCTGCAAATCTACAAGTCCCTGCATATAAGAGTAAATACTTCGTAGATTCATTAGTGATTTCTCCGCCGTCTTGGCGTTTGTTCGATGTAGGAAGTCGTATAGTACTTCGATGCCTAAGTGTGAATTATACACCGTGTTCCTGATCGATTATACTTACGTGTATTTATGTTAATATGTAACTTTTGCATTGTACGGAAGGTAAATTAACACGTAAAACTTTCAAATGTTACTTACGTAAAGGCGAATTTTTTCGCAGAAATTCGCTTTTTCTGAAATAATAGAACGTTTACGGAATAGTGATCAGAAATGAAGTCATCCGCAAGAAACCGAAAGTGAGTGACGTAGGTCTTGGGATAGTTCTTGATTGCCTGTCAACCGGTCTACATCTTTTAGCTGATATTATACAGATGAACCTACGTATCTTGTTTTACTTGTCTACACGTTTATCCCTAACAGCTAAAGGAAAAACTGTTCGCTTTACAAATACCATGTTGTTACCATCTGCAATTTCACTACTCACTAAAACCACCCTCGAACGCAATACACAATTATTAAACTACTGCTTGAAGATCACCCGAATCTGCAAACTTTTAAGAAGGTTGACGAGCTTCACTATCCCTCCTTCACGTCGCGACACGTGAATTAATACAGCATATTACGAGTATATTAAATAAATATTCACGGACATCTCTACACAGCGCCATCTGTTCCTAAAGTAAGCTAGGCATAACCTGCTTGTGATATGGGTAACAGAACAACTGATATTAATACTTATATACTTTTTTTTGTAAATACATGCACACAAATATTTGCATTGAGCGGAAATCGAACCCGGGACCTCTGCGTAGCAGCCATGTAATATAACCACTACGCCACAGAGGTCGTCAACATGTATTATTTATATTACACCTAAACAGCAAAAATAATTTCGTGAAACTCTACAGCATTTAACAATCTAGATACCGAATAAACATAGTCTATAATCAAATTCAATTGGATCATTAATATTAAGTCGCAGTTATTAGTGCTACGGACTTACAGTGTAATAGCCCTAAGTACCAACGCAGTTAGACTGAAATAGCAGCCATTACCAGTGCCCCACATTCCACCATATAATGATGTCACCTTATCTATATTGCAAAGCTTCATGTCTGAATTCATAGATATTGTATTAAGTTTGTATTGGTAGGGTCACTAGGAGACAAGAAACCTAGATAGTCAAAGTCTAATAATATAATTATTATTATTTACTTACATATGGACCACTTTAAAATAATTTCCAAACTACCACACAAAATCAAAAATCAAAATCAAGAATTTCTTTATTTACTACATTTACAGTTTTTACAATGTGAGGGACTCTTCGGTTAAGTTTAAAAAAAACCTGTCATAGAAGAGACCCCTCCCGTTTCTGTACACAATAAATGTATGCAGTACTTAAAAACCACTACTTCGGTAGATGATTTTATAGAGATTTCAGGAGTATAAGACGAAGCTTTTTTTAAAAAATATAACAGGTTAGACCGACCCCTTATGCGGTGGACCAATCTGATAAAGGTTACCAGCAACCGATGGATTAAGAAGACCTATTTCCTGCAGTGGATGTTTTTACATGATGATGATGATTTTTTTTAAGTGAAAACTTGTTATTGGCTGTCTGTTAACTATAACCGTTCCATGTTAATTTAGCTGTAATTTTTCCATGTAATAAATAATCAAATAACAATCACTGTAACACCAAGTCGAAAGTAGATATTATGCCTAAACTTCATTACTTGAGAAGGACATTAGCATATAATATATCATTGCATATAGGTAAATAATAAAACATTTTAAATTCACTTAAAAAAGACATGTTCCAAAGGTAATAAATAAAAATCTGTAATGAAACAATCGGGTACAATTAAGGTATAGAGTTGCGTTCGGTTGACACTAAATTTCCATTAAATGTCGCCGAAAAGGAGTGACATTGACAAATTACTACGCGCCACACGGTGCATTGCAGCAAAACATTGGGTCATTACCGTACACAACATACAGATTTTGCAGGGTTTTAACATTGTTTCATACTCTTGTATGTAAGTTTGCTAATCATTGTATAATAACTATCACTACTTAATGTAAAATAAAGTTGTTCTGTCGCTGTCTGTTCGTAGCTATATTACTTGGTTAAATCTTAAAATCTACGCCACGGATTTTCAAGCGGTTTTTTTAAATTTATAGAGTGATTCAAGAGGAAGGTTTATGTGTATCATCATAACAGCCATTAATGCCCCACTGCAGGGACGGGCCTTCTCCCGTGACGGAGGGATACTTGGCCTACTAATACCAAGCTGGCCAGACGGATTGGTATAGGGTTTAATTTCAAGTTTTCCTTCTTTCTATCATCATAACAGCCCACTAATGTCCCACTGCAGGAACGGGCCTCCTCTTGTGACGGAGGGATACTTGGCTTACTAATACCACGCTGGCCAGACGGATTGGTATAGGGTTTAATTTCAAGTTTTCCTTCTTTCTATGTAAAGGTAATATTCACAGATAGTCCCTTAGTCGGTTTTTACGACACCCATGGGATGAGATGGGGTGGTGAGTGGTGACATATTGTATTCTTAGTCCGTTACCACACGGATAGGTTTATGTGTACAATACATGCGTAATATTGAAGAGTATAAGCATTACAGCCGTGCAAAACCGGGGTAGGTCGCTAGTATCTGTATACAGTGAAGATTATCTGTTGAGTGACCAGTAATTAGAGGTTAAGACTATTAGATTGATCAAGTGTGTAATTGGGTGGTAGAGTAAGCTGCTTCGGTAGCATAGGGGTTTAGTAGGCAGGCAAAAGCTACTTACGGCTAGTAGGAGACCTTAAGATCATATATTCTAATAACACGCAAGACAATTATTGGTTTGAGCCTGAGTGTTCTTTGTGTTCATAAAGGAGATGGAAACTTCTGGGCTAAAGCCTGTACATTACTGTACAGAGTAAGGATACGCCCTAAAAATCTTTTCTATTATTTAATAAAATAATAATAAAATTACTCAATTGTATTAAGCTTGTAACCTGAAAAAAATAGAAAAGATTTTTAGGGCATATCCTTACTCTGTACAGTAATGTACAGGCTTTAGCCCAGAAGTTTCCATCTCCTTCAAAAAAAAATTATCGTGGATTTCAGATTGCCAAAACTAACCAAAGATTTAGAACTAGACTAATAAGTGTGAAGCTATAAATTGATAATACTCTCATTTCTGTATAATCTTGGCCCAAAAGTCTTAGTGAAGGTTTCATTCTCCTTTCATGTCTGTAAAAGTTCAAGACAGAGTTTTATTAATGGTGCGAATTAGTCTGTTTTATAGAAAGCATTTTTTTTTAATTTTTATACTTTAAAAACCCGTTAACAGTTTATACTACTATTACCTAAATATAATTGTATTCTTTAACAAACTAATTAGCTACGTTTCGTAGGCACGTCATTAGCAAAATATCGATACGTAATTACCCAAATATAATTTTGTAATTAGTCAAAACGTCAATGTTCTTTGCGTTGACATTCAGAGCACTCTATATGTAGCTTAACGATAATGATTCAATATTAATTAGTACGCATTACACCCAATCAATAGGAATTAACTAATTCCAATGAGGTGGCAATGGACAGGACATATAGCACGGAGAACAAGTAGCTGATAAGACAGATACGTTTTGCAATGATGACCAGATGAAGCACAGAAAGCAGACTCCAGACGCAGTGAACCGATGACTTGATGGATGAAGGAGGCATAAGATCTCGCGCTTTGAACATAAGTACTATTTAACTGAGGACGTTTAGGTAAAATATGAATACGCTAGAAGAGTTTTGGTTGCAACAATAGAACTAAGATGTCACCATCCATTCTCATTCCATAGATATTGTAAAATTCAAGTTAAAGTAATCTCGGCATTTTATCTTTACAGTAGTAGGACATTAATAGATTTTTATGATAAAAATAAGTATTCCCAGATCATAACAATAAAAATAACATATTAAAAATGTATGGCGCAATAAAAGAGCATTTTGTATTGGCAAATTATTAGCATTTTAGATGGCACATATACTAAATGTCAGCATGCAAATATGCAATTGTGTAGTAGTTTCATACGAATAGATGACGTAGGCAAATGTTGAGGCCAAGTCGGACGTTATAAAAACAGATCGATTGACAACCGCAACCTATACGTGTTGTCCATTCTTATTTATTTTATTTATGTAAGTATGTATAGTAAAGGAATTGTTGTATGGATGCGTTTTGCAGTCAAGTCAAAGTGTATGAACGAACATGTCTACACATTTTTTTATAAATAGAAGTTTTTTATTTCGGTAACATCATATTAACTTAGTAATTTCGTAACCAATTTTCAAACATGTGTACCTACCTGCTTTTTTATTAAAAGGGTAAAGTTAATTTCAATTGTAGTATTCAATATTCCGTTTGAAATGACACAGTTCTTTTTGATCAATGAAATATCTATCTACGTCAAACAAAACAACGTAATATGGAAAAGGTACCTATAATAAAGTTTCAAGGTTGTAAAGGTCGAAATAAACTATAATTAGTTTTAAAATTGTAGTCATTATGTATTGTCGTCATCAATATTACATTCTTGTAAGTTGTTTTAGTTTATGGGTAAATTATTAATGTACTACACGGTCACATTATTATCTAGAGACCCCGCTGGAATGCGAACCTCGCGTCCCGTTCTCCTTTCAACCCCCGCGCTCGCCACGAGCCCATCAGTGATTCGTCCGACGCGACGTGACTTCATCGACGCCAGGTCTCGAGATAATGTGACCGGGTAGTACTTTATAAACGTTTAATTTGTTAGAACATGTCACACTGAATGGACTCTACAGTCTACGGACAGGTAAGTAGTAAACGCAATGAGCATATTTATGTAGTATATGTATAAAAACAATACTGTAGTTATTTATAAATTGTGTATTCTGCGTAGTATTGTCCGTGTGGTGACGGAGTAAGAATACAAAATGTCACCACCCCAGCTCATTTCATGGGTGTCGTAACCCTGTACCAATCCGCCTAGCCAGCGTGGTATTAGTAGGCCAAATATCCCTCCGGCACGGGAGGAGGCCTGTCTGCAATGGGACATTGATGGGGTATTATGATGGGCCGATGGCTGTAAAAAAATATATTACATACATTTATTTTGCCGTGTTTGACATTTAGGCAAAGGTTTAACCCTAGCACCAATGTAATTTTGTTATATTTATAACCTAGGAAGTCAGTTCAATGTTTGAATTACTTATGCATGTGGCGTCTAACGTCAATTAAAATAAACTGTAGTTACACACGTAGTAGTTACGGTTTCCAAATTACCTACAAACATGCGATGTTACACGTATGTTTCCTCTGCCTGGTTTATATCTGACTCCACCCCTTTTGTAATTTATATGTTAATTGGAAAATAAAAGCTATTATAATTGATAGCAAGTAATATATAGGTAGGACATCTATCTATCTATATCTAGAGGCACAGGACCGCGCAAGGTGGCAATACTTGGAGGAGGCCTATTTCCAGCAGTGGACGTTGATTGGCTGATATGATGATGATGAATCTATAGGTATAGATGACGTAATAGACGTTGTATATTTGTAATTATTTCTGTTCCTAACTAAGAGCTGCTGTAATAGCATAAAGAACAAAATGTTACATACATAATTTTCTAATTAAAAAACCGACTTCAACAGGAGTCGGTTAAAAACCATGCTGATAACAATTTCTAAGATTCGTATTAAATAAATTTCTGCAGTCGTCTTCATCATAAGATCATGTTTGTGTAAAGTTTTCATTAATACGAATAAAATAAGCCCAAACACTAGGTAGCTGCTATATACCGTTGAGAAGTTTCCTCGACCCTCAGTCGTCTTCATCATCAGATCATGTTTGTGTAAAGTTGTGTAAAGTTTCCATCAATACAATTAAAATAAGCCTAAACACTAGGTAGCTGCTACATACCGTTGAGGAGTTCCCTCGACCCTCAGTCTTCTTCATCATCAGATCATGTTTGTGTCAAGTTTCGTAAAGTTTTCATCAATACAATTAAAATAAGCCCAAACACAAGGTAGCTGCTATATGCCGTTGAGTTGTTCCCTCGACTCTCTGTGGTCTCCAGCATCAGACCAGTTCTGACTCTTGACTATTTGGTAGTGACGTCAGAGATGCACGTATATGACAACATTTTACATAATGCGTCCCTACAATTTTCAAGAGATGCCCTCGATTTCTCTAGGATCCCGTCATCCAGATCCAGATCTGGTGACAATGGGACCAAATGGGAAGTATACCCAATCGAACAAAAAAAAAATTTTTCAAATCGGTCTAGCCGTTTTCGAGAAATCAGGTAACAAACACAAAAAATAAAAATAAAAAAAATAAAAAAAAAAAAAAAAATACAACCGAATTGAGAACCTCCTCTTTTTTGAAGTCGGTTGAAAATAAGCTAACAAATGTATAAAAAAAAACAAAAACAGCTGCGTGGATTGATGGAAGTAGTTTAGGTACAGTGACAAACAAATTTAGAATGCAAGCTCAACATGAACACCATATTTTTAGAGATGAAAATGTAGCCTATGTGTATACCAAACTTTAGCTAAATTAGTCCTATCGATTAAGTGTCTCCGTGTGGTGACGGAGTAGGAATACAATATGTCACCACCCCATCTCATCCCATGGGTGTCGTAAAAACCGACTAAGGGACTATCAGTGAATATTATTTTTACGTAATTAAAAGAAGGAAAACTTGAAATTAAACCCTATAACAATCCCTTTGGCCAGCGTGGTATTAGTAGGCTAAGTATCCCTCCGTCACTGGAGGAGGCCGGTCCCTGCAGTGGGACATTAATGGGCTGTTATGATTAAGGGTCAAGAAGTAAACAATACATACATAACGCACTCACACCATTTTATACCTTTATTGTATTGGTAAGATTGTCAGGAATAAATAGGGTTAGTAGGAAGCCTTACCCTTATTTCAGAAACGGCACTTAGTTTATTATATACCAAGGTCATTTATCCACAGTAGAAGAACTTCAAACAAAAATAATCAATCAAAAGTAACTTTGTTTAAAAAATAAAAACGTACATTTGAAACAAACTCCAAGAAAGTGTAGTTCTTACTTTTTAAATATAACTCAAGGCAAGCACTATTCTTACTTTTAAATATAAAATTATGAGCAATAACAAAACTGGTGGAGAAGTTTACGCTGTGATTTTACTTTTGAAACTAACTTTAGACACTAAAGTGTTCACAACTTATAAAGTAATTGGTAAAAAGGCTTACTTGTTTATTTCTCGCAAGTCTTTTGGTAAATAGTTTTAGTTATAAAAGGCTATATTCAGTGTAATCATTCAGGGTTTAACCTACAAAAAATATGATTGAACGTGAATCATCGCAGTGTAAACGAAATTGCTAATTATAATCGGCATCAATGCTCTAGTTTGTTTTTTTTTTATTAGTAAATTATTAATAAGGGCTTAACGATTATCCTCGTTCTCTACAGGATATTCAGTGTGATAATATTTTCTAAATCTACACGTATAAGGAAATTAAGGTACAAGAAGGGTTACATTATCAGTTTAGCCTGATCCAATCTACCGATAGACGCATCGATCGTCAGCCGTCGGCTGCAATATTAATCAGACGAACTGAACCGGTAGCGTCCATAACGAGTCGATACAGGCTTCATTCAAAACATCCATTAATATTATAAGGTGATAAATCTAGCACTTACAATAGATTCTTATACACATCGTATATCACGCGATCCGTAGTGATTTAACTGCGCAGTTTGTTTTTGCAGTCTGTCTATCCATGGGGCATTACATAGATAAGTTCAATACTACATTTCACCGGATTAGTTTAGGTAAAATTAAGTCCAGCCGACTACTGCAAACATCAAAATTGAGCGAGTCTTTAAGGATGCATAGGTCACAAATTCGCAAATTTTAAAAGTTCACGTCCCCTAAAATTATGTATGCCTAACGGTACATAGCTTATGACATTTCGGATTTCATAATCACCTGAAGGGTAAGTGCAAAAACATAAACCCAAATAAACTAATCTAAACCTCAAGCATTAAAAATAGTTAAGCCATTTACCCCCTTACTCATAAACGCCTCTTAAATTTAATCACTGTTTAGCAAGATTTTTATCAGTAAAATCAACCTTATACCAAACAAAACCGCAGGAATTTAAGCTAATCAATTGACTAAAATTTAAGAGGCGTTTATGAGTAAGGGAGTAAGACTATAGAAGATCACAAAAAAAGGACACATACTGGCGGAAAACAGTTTCACACTTTTTGTAATAGTCATGAATAGTTTTGTACATAAGTATTCATTTTGAAAATCCTGCTAGGTACACGTGTTTTTCGTTGTACCTTAGTATATATATTTCGTAACCCTCGACCCTCGGTCCATTCTTGACAAACGAGGTGCGAATCGATACGCCTTCACCTTACGACTGTCTAAAGTTACTTTGGTTATATTGAGTACCTTTTTATTAATGTACAGGTACATTTTAGTGCTTGTAAATTGGTAGATATTATTATCGGGTTTTATTTATTATTTATTTAAATAAGAAATATATATTATTTGTATATATCTTCGGTTACGGTTACACTGCGGTGGTGCTGGTCAATAATTATTATTTGATCCGCATAGCATTGCACTGAGTCCATTGATACCTTCTATGTTTGTTTTCGTATCGTATCACATAGGGTTGAAGATATATGTATTTGTAAGTCAATATACGATCTCTTTAGAGATATTAGATAACTACCAACATAATGTGACACAATATTTCATCACTACAAGAACCGTCCTTGCAGTGAGACAAATATACATGTAAGAACACACTTCCTCAATATTCTCCATAGAGCCCAGGCAGTAATATTCGTTCCTACATTCTACAATATAGTGATGCATTTGCACATATCCTATATCACGGAAGCAATTAACACAGTTTCCGTTAGGCATCGCCCATAAACAAGTTAACGCTTTAATCTTAACTGAACGTAAGATGGCGACCGCTATATTATTACAGTGAAGACACATATCTTTCTTTATACTTATTGGTTTAGAAAACTACACTATATGAGTACCTATCATAACAGCCCATTAATGTCCCACTGCAGAGACTGGCCTCCTTCAGTGACGGAGGGATACTTGGCCTACTAATACCACGCTGGCCAAACGGATTCGTATAGGGTTTAATTATAAAGTTTTCCTTCTTTTTATTACGTAAAGATAACATTCACGGATAGTCCCTTAGTCGGTTTCTACGACACCCATGCGATGAGATGGGGTGGTGACACACTGTATTCCTACTCCGTCTCACGTCACACGGAGTAGGTACCTATAAAGTTCTTTAAAATAAATTAGCTATCTTACCAGGAAAGTACGCCTAGGCCGCTAGAAATGGAATGATTCAATGTGTTATCTTTAGAAATATTGTAAACTATATTTATTTGTAAAGCAGTGGTAAAAAATATGTTAGTGTCGTACACCATTTACATATATGGCATGGTCCATATGTCGCTAGGAATTTTACAAACATATATTTAATGGATACAAAGGACATCCGGACCCAGCATATAATGATTGTGTAACATAAACAATTTATCCTATATGTGGGACCTTGGTGCACAGTCCTGCATTCCACCATCGCCACGTCCGTCAGCGAGATATTAAAGCCAAGAAGAATTTATTGGAGTATTTCAAATACTTAGTAAAAACGTAGTACTTTAAACAAATGTTGCCATGTTCTTAAAAAAAAGGTAGTTTTTAAAATAGCTTCCCTTCTTCATTACATTCATATTTCACAATATAACAGAAATAATTAAATTACAAAACTTAAACAACGTAAACAACCACTCGAATGAAATTAAAAGTTAAGTTTGAAATTGATAAACCAACCGTAAATATACCGTTAAATATTAACTTGGCTAAAATATTAAACACAAAATATTACGGGCACAACATTTTGTAAAGCATTGTTTACAGAATAATGCAGGGTAATTTTATGTAGCTACTTTATGTTATTAAAGTTAATGAACAAAAATCTGGCTACTCAATTTATCGAAACAACCAGTTATTACTGAATATCATATCTATAACAGGCCATAAATATGGTACTATATGGACGAGCTTTACGTTATAATGACGCTTGATATCAGGGTTCATGCAGACAGCTAGTGAAACAGTATACCGTACAGTCATGTTCCTTCATCATCATCATCATCATCATCATACAGCCCGCTAATGTCCCACTGCAGGGACGGGTCTCCTCCCGTGACGGAGGGATACTTGGCCTACTAGTACCACGCTGGCAAGACGAATCGGTAAAGGGTTTAATTTCAAGTTTATTTTTATTTCGTAAAGATAATATTCACGGATAGTCCCTTAGTCGGTTTTTACGACACCCATGGGATGAGATAGGGTGGTAACATATTGTATTCTTACTCCGTCACCAGCGGAGAAATGTCCGTTCGTTTGTTTTTAAAAGACAACTCCCGCTCTTGGGGTCACGCATGCTGAAGTTGAAGTTGAAGAAATGTTGAAGAACTTTGTGTCCGTTAAATTGATGTTTGTAAAGTCCCCTTTACAAACATCAATTTAACGGACACAAAGTTCTTCAACAATAAATTGTTTGGAGTACCTACTCTGTTGAGAGTACTGTGAGACTGTATTAATACCTAACTGTAGTAATTGTAAGAGATAAAATACTAAACGAATATAGAAATACGGTTCGAATTTCTGCAAACCGGTATAAATACACGTGATCTCATGCATAATAAGTTCACTACTTAATTTTATCTACCAGCTTTTAGTAGGATCCAGTTTGTCACCGTCTCACTCATCCGTCATAAAACTTCGTCGGCAGTGTACGATATACTGCAAACGAATGATGTCGTGTTCAAACGCACTCGTATACCTATTACTTAAATTAACATACTAATATAATATGACAAACGAAAAAGTAATCCATACTGTCTGTCTGTTTGTCTTTCTTTCACGGAAAAACGGAGAGACGAATCAACTTCATTTTTTAAGTGGAGATAGTTGAAAGGATGGAGAGTAACCTAAGCTACTTTCTTTTTTCTTATGTGTCCAGGAAAGAGGAACAGTGCTACCCTGAATTTAACGCGAGCAAAGCCGCGGGCAAAAGCTAGTTAATTAATAAGGCAATATACAAAAACTTCATATATGTATAAGCAGTCCAATTATGGTAGACTTATTGAATGCGTTTTAGCTCGATCTCTGTACATACTTTGTTGAAAGGGTTGTCTATAATTAGACCAGGAACGCGTCTCAACGCCATACCCAAGCGTTGAACTGTTAGTAAGAAACACAAACAGTGCACAGCGATAACAGATTAACCGTATTCCTGATTTGTTATGAATTATACAAGTATTCTAAAACACGACGTTACGTATTTAAGGAACCGGTTCACCCAAGAGAAATGTACCGGTTATTAAAATTAAGGACAAATAAACTATGTCATAGAATGCTTAATTCAGTTAACAGGAAAAAAAGGTAGATCATCCAAAAATAGCAACGTCGATAAATTATGAGTTGGGAAAAATGCATCATTTAACGGAGATTCTCTCTCTCTCTATGACGAAGTAGGATATTTATTTAATATCGCTACTAAATCTCATTTCATCGTAAAAGCCTACTTATAGAATTATCGCAGATGTTATGTCCAAAAAAACCGATTGGTTGTCATTGTAATAATAGTTTACCACAGTCACTGAAAGAGGCACATCTCAGTACTGTGACATTAATAGGCTATTAAGACGCTAAGTTTGATGAGAGATTGACCCCAGGACTAATGACGTACCATCTAAACAAATATTCTAAAGATTTTGTAGTTGAACTGAACTGTAAAAAGCGAGTAGCTTTAAAAATAACTACAGAAGGCGGATATTAGAGAAACTCAAATGATGTTATTAATACGTTAACTAGTCAACAGCTCTTAATACTGTAATGAATATTAATGGATAATCATCATTAAGTAATCAGCCATTGTTAGAAATAAATCATGGCATTAGCCATGAAATTGTTGTCTACACATTCAAATCACGACAGTAATATATAGTACTGCGTAAATCGTAAATGTATCCTTAACAATCCTTATTAACATGGCTATCAAACTAAACAAAGGCGCAAACAACCAATTGGTCTTTTTGAGAATTGGTCACTACGAGTATGTGCCGGAGGGGTACAAGTAAACAATCAACATGCAGTTTTACCTATAAAGCTGAGGTATAACTAGAAAAATCCGAAAAGAAAAAACACAATGGATGCTCGGGTCATGGCGCTCTGGACGCGTATAGTCCAGAGACGCGGGTTCGAGTCCCGCCTCGAGTACCAATTTTTTCCATTGTCTTTCTTCTTTTCGGATGCATTATTATTAAGCCTTTTAAGCAAGAGTCTGTCTAGGTAGGTACATGTAAAATTATTTTTTTCCGGCATCAATCGAATGCCACGGCCACAGCGAATTTTGGGCAGAAGTCAAAATTGACGCGCGCGCGATTGCGAAACAAACGTAAGCAAAGTGAAGTCATTATCATGCATTGAGTTCTGTTTCTTAGCTGTTTAGTGACATTCGTCTGGCAAATAGTGGTCGATACAAGGAGTACGGTTAGATAGATGATTGATTACATCGAAGGGTATAACCGACAGAGGACTTACCAAGTCTCGGTACGGGATCAGGGATCGTAAATTATTAGTAAGCAAATTACTATGGCTATTTCAGAAGCAGTTTACATCATGTCCATAAAACGTAAGAAATTAGTCTATTTAGGGAACAGCAAGCCACCATTTACTGATTTCTATCCGTTTAGAATTATTTACTTCTGAATTATTTTAGTCTAACAAACTCTGTTTTATGAAATATTGTCCAACCTCAATTCCACCTTCTCCGTTCATACTCTGGGGCGTAAGGTTGATAACTTATTTAAACAGTCATAACACAGAATTTCCAGGGTCAGGATAAATATTTGTGTGAACCATTTTGCGAGCACATACAAGCCAACCACTAACGACTTCTCCTATCGTATAGCTTCTACTTAATTTTAAGCTGATTTTGGAAATTTCTTACCGGCTACTTACAATGCCGAGGTACAGAAGGACAGTGTCCTTGATCCGCATTCGCACGAATCAAGTATTTATAGGCTATTGATATTCATTCCAAGTTGTTTCGGTATCTAACGGCATTTGTGATTCGAGAAATAACAGTGTTGTGCCATGTGATAATTATTAACAAGCTTTTGGTCGCAACTTTGAGTAGATTTAATAATGATTTAGATAAATTAAGTGTAGATTTGAAGGTATACGATTATTACACAGAAGGTTGTACGGAGTACTTTGTTCGTACACATATTGCAAATCAGCAATTTCGCTCTTAGGTGAAAAAAGCACAGCGCTCGACAGTTACTCCGCACTGGTCACAGGGGGAGCCCCTACAAGGTTATACACCAAAAGGACGTCGATATCGGATGCGATAAAGAACAGTGACTGCTAAACGTCTATTCAAATCAATACGCAATCGCATAGCGCGATCTTGTGCCTCCCTTTCATGAAAATTATAGGCAGTGCTCTTCGTGGTCAGCGAGTCAGATTATGGCACCCGAGTAATGAAACTACTGAAAACTTATATCCACAACATACAGACAAATGATTTTTTTAGCATTAGATACTTAAAAAACACTTATGTTATTAAGTAGTGTAACCTGTATAATTTACCGTTTATGATGTACTCAAATTTAAATTCTTGTAAACTAGCATTAGCATGTTGTAGACATTTTTATTCATAAAACTTGATCAAGGACATCTCCGGCCAGTACATAGCAATAGATCAACCTTGACATTGGTGTACCTTAATACTTTAGAATAAGACACACTTTCGAATGAACATGTATAATTTGCTGTAGATGCAAGGAATTTCATTGTTAGTTTCTGGGAAGGGAAGTAAGACAGATCTTGTTATTAGCCGTTCTTTACACTTCACCTTCATATCAGCCTATAGGAGAACGTCCACTGCTGGAATTTCCATCCTGTGCGGTCCTGTGCCTATACACTTGACTAAAAAAAATGTGACTGTCACCGTACTCACATTTTCATTAATAGAAGGTTCGATAACATTTTGCCATGTTCTCTAATAAAGTATACAATTAGTAGATTGCATATAATATGAAAATGAATAGCTACTGTATTAAAAAGGTGTCCTTATCAATTCTATAAATGCTGATTACACCTATGTAAAACAAAGGATACTGTTTTTTATTAAACACATGTACCCATGTCTCATAAAATATTAAACTTAGAACTCGTAGATTTGTATGCAGGTCGCGTATTATCATTAAAACAACAAAGCTAGTATACTAATAATAAAACTTAGGTCATGTATTAATATATGACTAAGATTAGATATATGCATAGTACCATTCATGGACGACAATATTATAATCAAACAAGACTGTTGTTGTCTATGTTGTTTCTGGAATAATTAAGGAGTGTTCCTGGCAATACTGCCTTTGTTTAGTCGAGGGTTCAAATATAGACATAGGTATATTATCTAACTTGTTTTATTTCCTTAATTTCTATTTTCGGTAAACCAAGCGCAAGATGATTGTACAAGTAGAACTATGCTCTTAACAATCATCAGTATATTTATTCTTATTTTACCATTTTTTACATTTGAAAGTTTTTTGGTGTCCACTGCACCAGGCCCCGACAGGTGTGGTGAAAACCTTTTCTATCATGTCAGGTTAAAAATACTTAACAGACTCTTAAATATTCATATTAGTTAATACTGTTATAACTTTTACCTGATAATAAGCACGGATACAGTCAAGGAATGATGACATGACCTGACCTGACAGACGTGAATTTCCCTCCGTCATGATTTTGCCGATCTGATTACACGAGTGCACTTTGATTCCACCGGCTAATCCAACAACACAATATGCAAATGTATACTGTTTGAGGGTTTTTCGCTGAATTGTGCGGTGGTAGTTACCCAGGCGGCCATTAGTTAGCCTAACTTTATAATTGTAATTATCTAGTAATTGTATTAATTAGCGCTTATATTTACCTACACATTATTTTTGGTGTATGTAAATCTGGGACCTCCCGAGTGCTTAGTACCAGCGCATATATTAAATTAAATATCTATATCAACTAGAATATTGGAAAATGCAAAATCCGTATTTTTTAAATCGGAACTCGGACAAGCCTCGCTACTCTGACCTAACAAAATTATTAAGTAAGTGATATCAATATACAGCTACATTAAAACCAGTTTAATTTAATTTTGGAACCAATAAATATTTTAACGAGACTTCATTCATAAAGATTTTGCAAGATAACCTTATCATACGAATTTATTTTTATAGTTGATGGCAACATCGATAGTTAGCAGTTTGTATTTTGGCAACATATTAGAATTTTGTAATTCGGAAATCAATTATTTTGTGTGCAGACTTCTTAATTGACTATATAGATAACAGATGGTAATTAAAACTGATGTAAAAAAATTTGTACTTAATTTCGTATATACATTACAACAGAAATTTCATCGTTATTAATTACTGTTTTTATAAAAGCCTACTCTCATACTAATGATAAAGCTCTGCTTATATAACGACGAAAAAGACATCCAGTGTCAGAAAAATCATTTGAGGATCGCACAAATTATTGTCTGCTACGCTATCGTAGTATCCTTTTAACCTAGCTGAGCCGTGCCCACTTCGTTAGGCTGCGAAAAAAACGCGTCACTTTTTTAAACATTTCATTACTGCTCCACTCCTATTAGTCATAGCGTGATACTATATAGCCTATGACACTCCCCGATAAATGAACTATTTAACAAAGAAATATTTTTTTAAATCGGTTCAGTGGATCTAGAGATTACCCCCTACAACGTCACAAACACACAAACTTTATCTCTTTATAATATTAGTATATGTTATAGATTTAAGTCGTTGACATCATGAACAATCATACACAACACGTTTCACAATATGAAATCAAGTAAGTACCTATGTATCTAATCTAATCTTATCATATACAATACTTTATATAATTACAAAGAATATTCTTTATTGATATAAGTTAAGTACTAATAAAAAAATCAGAAAAGCGCATCATTCATTCAAACATTTTGAAATAAAATGAAACAGAAGTTTTTTTATCAACGCCATTTAGCTGATACTTTTAAAATTACCGTTTAAATGACACTTTTATTATTGTTTATGGCTTTGAAAACACAGATATTTACAGACAAACTATGTGCATAATACGTTTTTTTTGCCTGAGATATCCAAACAGCGACAATATACACGCCAACTTCTGGTCGTCAAATAACCAAAACTTCAAACAAAATAATGTTAAAAACAACAGCCGCGTTAATTTTGCTTACGTGTTATATTTGTAAGCATAGGTACTCCGTGTGGTGACGGAGTAAGAATACAATATGTCACCACCCCATCTTATCCCTTGGGTGTCGTAAAAACCGACTAATAGACTATTCGTGAATATTATCTTAACGAAATAAAAAGAAGGAAAACTTGAAATTAAACCCTATACAATCCGTTTGGCCAGCGTGGTATTAGTAGGCCAAGTGGAGGGATCTCAGTCACGGGAGGAGGCCCGTCCCTGCACTAGGACATTAATGGGCTGTTATGATTTGTAAGCATACAACACGATAGTTCAAAAGTTACGATAGCGTAAGTGTGTTAGTAACAAAGTGTTACACCCATCACGCCAAACCCCATTTAAATCTCATTACCCAGAGTACTCCTCAAACGGTACACATACCTCACTAATACACAGTTATCAGTACCTAATAATATAGGTATACAAACTAGTCTAGCCCTTTGTTTAGTCGCCTCACAATAGCATGGGAGCTTATTAGAGAAGTCCGGTGCATGCATAATTAATGTTACCCATAAAACTGACGATCAATCGATTCTGAGTATTAGTGATGTACTAACGGTGACTGTTGTCTAGGCTTTAGGTTTTTAGTGTTGGTATGTTAGGTACTGAGTGCCGCTTAATGCGTATTTACCTAGTGTCGGTTGGACTGCAAAGAGATTGCGCGAGATACATCTATTACTGCTGTTGTAATTACTAAATCTTCCGTAACCCGCACGTAGGTCATTATACATAGTATTTTAGTTTTATATATTACCTAACACACTTCTATATTTTAACTAACTTACATACCTACCGCAATAACATTAGTTTAAAGAACACATTCAGGACTAAGATCTACTTGGACTTTGTGTAAGCCAGAAGCAAATTGTAAAACCAACATAACCGAGAGAATTAAATCCATTAAAAAACTATGACTTAAAAGTATGTACTTTTTGGTTCCTATTGATAAGCAAGGCATTCATAACAACATTAAATATAAAACTAAGATCATCTCCAAAAAAAAATAGCATTTTGAGTTTAATATTTTAACGTATTTCCAAGAAATGTTACGTAAAAAATTCACTTTGCAAAGGGACAAATGGTGGTTGGTCTTAAACCGTGCGTTTAAGTTTACTTGATCTGGCTTAACAGACTAAAAATAAAACACTCATAATAATCACTGTCGGTATGGTAACCGACTAAGAAAGAAAAAAAATATACTTAGATTATAAAAGGCTGGGCCATAACAGCCCGTTATGGCCCAGCCTTTTATACTAAAAGATACTTGGCCTACTAATACCAAGGTGGCCAGACGGATTGGTATAAGGTTTAATTTCAAGTTTTCCTTCTTTTTATTTCGTAAAGATAATACATACATACATAAACTCACGCCTTATCCCGTCCGGGGTAAAGATAATATTGACGAATAGTCCCTCAGTCAGTTTCTACGACACCCATTGGATGAGATGGGGTGGTGACATATTGTATTCTTACTCTGTTACCACACGGATAGAAAATGGCTAAGCTAGCAAAGGGTGTGTGATACATAATAATAAACATACAAAAACAAATGTTTGTCTTATTCCCATGGGTGTGTAGGTTACTACTAAGGCTTACTACGATCTTTACAAACCAAGTGTTAGCCACTTGCCCTTTCCGAAGGAGTGTCACCAAGCAAGGAATGGATCACGGTATTATTCATTATTTCACAAGTCTTTCTTAATTGAGAAAGTATAACATCTACCTGCTACCATGTTACTTGGATACAAAGAGCTTGTATTGTAGTACGATCGCAGATAAGGACGAATTTCGGACAATGACCAGTAGATATGGGTCAGAGAGGGACAGAGTATTGTTTTACAGGAGAGTGAAAGAGACAGAAAAACTCACTTCAATCATTAGTACGTTGGAATTAATACCTGCCCTTGTTCGTAAGGTAGACGTTAGGATGCGACAAATAAATAAAGAGTGATGATGAGAAATGGATGTTTTATTTCTGGGTCGAAAATACTTTTTAACGAGAAATCACACATTACATTGCTGGTTTTTAAACACGAAGAATATAATAGGAAAACTTTATAAATACTTACAACACATCTGAATTTTTAGCATCTAGAAGACCAAAGTATTCTTTCATACAAGAGAAGACCCGCAGTGAGCCTTTAATAAGTATATGAAATAAATAAATGAAAGGTAAATTTCATAATCCTTAAAATTCTTAAGACGAATCCAATCGAATTCGTGACAAGGTACTCAATCACAATGGCTCGACACGTCTTTCATTCCAAGTACTACGAGTACAAACTAAAAGTTTATTAACAGAACTGCATTCCTTAAATCCCACCTATCTTAAACTGACAGCACCAAAAACGGAAAAAGAGTCTTTACCTAAACGAAATAAGATTCATATTACCAAAATACAGTGTATTTCTTAGGGCGTTTTAGAAATGCATGAGGACGAGAAGTAATTGTCGTTAATGGTGACTTTATCATAAAATACAAACCTTCATTAAGAAATACGACAGGTCATTCAGAAGTTAAGTTGAGTGGTGTAATAATACTTGGTAGGTGTGACCCATAAAGCTAGATGGCCTTAGACCGAATAGGGGATGTGGGCGCGACAAAACCCATATATTTTATATTGCAACTAATTTAAACTTACTAATTGCTACTGCGATTCTATACTTTATTACGTAGTGCTAAGACTTAAATTAAATAAATGTCGCTTAAACTTAATAGTGCGTTAATCTAATAATAGCTTGAATACCTATTATTATCTGCTTTTACTTTTTGTTTGTCTGCTAAAACGTTACTAAACTATGCAGTAGTGGTGAAATCTTGTTTTCGCTCATATTTGATCCCATTTTAATTTAAAATTGCAATAGGCAGGACACATAGCATGCAGAGAACCTCAAACACTACCAATGCTGTTAAAATATATAAAATACCATAGCTACTACTGTACTTAATAATAATTTTAAAACGTAAGGTAACGTATATAAAAAAACAAATATCAGTTGTGTTCCGTTATCACTCCCGGGAGAAGTCATCTGTTTTCCATTATCCTCCCTACCCCTGCTGCGATGTCACCATAACACCTGATGTAAAGTTTATCAGATGTTAAATTACAGTACATAGACAAAATTAGCCTACCATTACGTAAATTTATTATGCAAATTATTTTATTATTATTTATTTAAGAAGGGCAGCAAGTTCTACTAAGCGGCACTAAGTTGGCGAGACGCGAGAGAGGGGGCTACTTCTTCTATGGAGATCTATTCAAATCAACTTAATTAACAACTTACTACTTAACTCGCTACTGTACTTGTTGATGTGTAATTCGGGCTTAATTAGTTGATAACAAAAGTTTTGTTCCAAAGCCTCAAGATTCCGCGTTGTGAAATGGATCACAATACGCCACGAGGGCGGGCGGCGCGGCGGAAGCTAGACATTTTCTAAAATTCTACCAAATGAGATGTAGAATTAAATATTCCTTAGTATATAATCACACTATATTTTTCATTTTGCCATATTTGCAAAATGTTAAATAATAAAATAGTATGGTATAAATAATAAGTACCTATTGTTTCCACTTCATATAAATTTATGACTAATTGTAATGAACAAAGACTGCATAAAAGAGGAGACTAAGATTACTGCGGATGCGAGGCCGGTAATTTTGATCAAATGTAATGAAAAGTCAAGGTCCTTGTTTGTGCATTTGTTCTTACTTTCATTGCATTTAAAGATCTTTCCAATTGCTGAACTAGGTAACATAATAATTATAAGGTCTAAGACATTATATGAGTTTGGCCCTAGCCAAACTCACATAACCTATTATGTGAGTGAGTTGAGAAAAATCACATTAAAATCTCTTATGCCCCATTTACACATCGACAAGTACAGTAGCGAGTTAAGTAGTATTTTAAGATTAAGTTGATTTAAATAGATCTCCATCCTATTTTTTGGCAAGTTAAGTTGGCGAGACGCGAGAGAGGGGGCTACTTCGTACTTAACTCGCCAAAAAATAGGATGGAACTCTATTAAAATCAACTTAATCTTAAAATACTACTTAACTCGCTACTGTACTTGTCGATGTGTAAATCAACTTTACACATTCAGCCAGTGTCATCTGGTTCTAAATTAAACCAAGCTTGTACTCAGACCAGACAAACGATTACTATACCAGCTCAAAGACGTTCACTTCTGGATATAAGCTAACTACAAATGTAGCCACCACTTGTGATCTTGTTCTATTTTATCATACGATTTGAAAGAAATCATATTAAATTCTCAGTGTAAGCAGTAAGAATACAATATGTTACTACCCCATCTCATCCCATGGGTTATTATAATAATACTATCGGGTATTAAGCCAGGTTATTGTGACATCGCTGCATCAGTCTACTCATGACCATGGCTGGTGTAACCTGGCCGAAACGTCGAGCGGCTCAAGGTAAATAATTTAAGTGTTTACCAAAAATATATACGCGTTAATACCTGATAGTATTACTATAATAATAAAATGAAACGCGAAAGTTTTAAAGTTAATATCATCCCATGGGTGTCGTAAAAACCGACTAAGGTACTTTCATCTTAACGAAATAAAACTTGAAATTAAACCCTGTACCAATCCGTCTGGCCAGCGTGGTATTAGTAGGCCAAATATCCCTCCGTCACGGGAGGAGGCCCGTCCCTGCAGTGGGACATTGATAGGCTGTTATGATGATATTAAATACTTTCAAAGTATACAAAGATATATGTAAGTACACAAGGAGATATAAATAGCGTAGCTCGACATCACAAAGCTACAAACGTTTTACTCGTGGCAAATGTGGTCGCAAAGGTTACAGAATCGAAACCGCAGACAAAAGGCATCTCAACAACAACTACGTGGTATTTAAATACTGCAACACAAAAGAACTTTTACTGTATACATTCGTTTTAAGCAGATAACGCTTATTTGTATAAAAAATGTTACCGAAATTAGTTTTTGTATTCGTAAAAGGATTGCCAGTGACGTAGTACCCTTGAAAAAACTTTGAAGCAAAATTTCTAAGCATGTGCTATACTTATTTATCAAGTACACTATTTATGTTTCTTTATGCAATAAAAGTATTTTAGGAGCCCTATGTTATGTTAGTTCCCAACCACATTACACACACACATCGGTCCCGAATTAAGAGATTAACTCCCCTAATCCATTTTGCGTATCAAATAAAACCTAAGCCTCACAATTTGTTCTATACTTGAACCAACAAAACAAATGAAACACAACAGTAATAAAACAATCCACAATACAATTAGCTGTAATGCAACAAAGGGATCAACGCCACCTGTTAATCACTTATCAACTCTATTGAAGACGACGTAAACTTCTTTATAAATTAAGAAGACCTACACAAAGCTAAAAGTAGGTAGTGTTAGTAAAAATAAAAATACATTCCATTAGTCCGAGGAGTCCTTGTAACAAACATTGAGCTAGACAAGACGGATGCGACCAGTTAAGACCCGTATTGCGTTGTAACAACGGAGGGCATACTACGAATGTACGGGATATTCTATAGTCGTATTCACTTGTACGTTTGAAACATGTCGACAGTTTATTTAATAAGATACATATCTCATCAAAATAGCTCTGTACACCTTAAACTATTTTTTTAGACATGGCAATATGACTGTATTCATCGTGAAAGAAAGCGGGAATACAGTCTAGGATTGAAGCCAACAGATGGTTGGACTGCACACAGGCTGATCACCAAACACGTTATGCAAATAAAAGTGCAAACCATTTGGGGGATTGTTTTCTTTCTAGTTTGCTATGGTTGCAACGGAGCTCCGTTGCTACCCAGGCGACCATTAGCTGACCACGCTCAAAAGATCTCTCGGTGGTGTCTTACGACCCCTGTCGCTAGATCACCTCAAAAAAAGAGCATGACGTCAAAAATGCGTTCAACACGCGCCTCTTTGTTCCGGAGTAGGACAAAGTCCTGTTTCTTATTTTCTGGCTGGTAACACCAAACTATTGCCTTACATAAATGTTTTAAGTATAAGCGTTATATCTTAAAAGAGTCCTGGACGATTAATCAATTTCTTTTGTACTAGCCCCCTGTATCTCGTTCTAAGGACAGGGCTAGTCTTCTGCAGGCAACTGGTCAGCTAAAATTACGCTGGTCGCGCCAAGTTCCTTCGGGTTTACATTGCTACACTCTTTAACAAAGATATTAACCTTATTGAATCCCCCTGAATCCACATTTACGACTCGTGTTCAGCTTATTGGACGGTTATTGTTCCATTAGAATAGACGTACACGTGAATAAAACGTATACATTGTTACAGACCGGCCCGTCTGCACACAAGTCCTAACTAAATTGTTGTGAGCAATTTGCATTTCGATACATTTGGTTACTGCTTGTTGTAACTTCGCTGTACCAACATTTGGATACAGTGTGGCTTATTAGTATTCATGTCAGTTATCAATAGGAACGTGTTGCGTAAAATATGATAAATGTTCTCGTCTGGTGAAGATGAAGTATACGACAATAAACTTGAGCGTTGATCGAAATATGCGTGGAATGTTAATTTAAGTACTTGGAGAATTGGTCTTGATTTGGGAATGTGTGAAGGTGTTGAGTATGAATAGTTGGTCATGTATTGGACTGCCGGGTGTTATATCCTCTTCCGGAGAATTTCCTTGTTAGAATTCGTATGTTTTTTTTTGTTTAGCCGTCAATAAAATACTTATTTTAATCAAAATATTTTTGTTTCATAGGCTAATTAAATGACAAACATAATGATTAAAAATATTGTACCTATATTATGACCATATTTAAGACCTAATGATGTTATTACTTACACCACGTTATTGATTGGTTCAACATATTTTGCCATGATTGAAATACCTATCATAGAAAAAGATGTTTGGTTCGCGAGTTGAAAATAAATTATATGGATATTGGCGTATTCCAGGGTTTCTTAACTCACCCTAGCAGTGATGAGGCAATTAGGATTTATAAGTTTATTCATAAGACTCCTAGCACTTAAGTTATTATTTAGTTGTTAGATATGATGAGGCTGACTTGGTCATAAATGACCACAAGTCTCTAAATAAATAAAAAAAATAAAAAAGGTGTCTTTCTCTTTTATAACTGAATAATTGTATGTACCGTGATGCCTACAGTGACCTCGGTCCAAGTACCTACTGAAATTCTTGCTTCTTCTTACGATGAAAAGTATGTTTGTCGGTACGTTAGGACTGCACGTATTTGACATTCTTATAAAATATGGATAAAAATGTGTGATTCCTTTTACTTTAGTTTTAATTGAACTAATCTTAAACAGATGCTTTGATATTTTTATCTCTTAAAATCAGTATTAAATCTAAGGACTTTGGATATTGTAGGTACAATATTTGTATTTCAATGCAATCAATAATTTTTATTTGTGTTTTTCAATAGTTAGCTACAAAAACAGATATAAATACTTAGGTGATAACGAAACTACACCTCACTTCAATCAACGTCACAATTATCTATCAGATATCTTTAGCAGCTCTTCACAAAATTAAGATTTCATTCTAGTAATAATACTTAGAAAGAGTACCTTCAAGTGTTTCAAGAACCTATAACATAAAGACGTGTACAATTGAATTGTTCTTAATACATTATTATCAAATCGGCCAAAACGGCTAAAACACGTTCACTACACATAGGCTTCGTCAAAATATTTCCATCGAGAAATACAGTGCCTTGATCGCTATTGACACAAGTAGATCAATACTTCATGCTTTATCTGTCAAATCCACTGTCGAATTGCCCGGTAACTGCTTTATTTAACAACTCTCGCATTTTAGGATACCAATGTTTGAGAAGTAGATATAAAAGTAAACATTTTAATGAATGTAGATGGACTTAACACCAAAGATTAATTCGTTCGTAGAATAAAATAAACGGTCCGCGACAATGAATGATGCGAAAACAAAAAAAAACGCGTGGGAACGGAAATCTAAGAAAATACGAACCTTAACCAATTAGATAAAAACATGAAGAGTAATCGCAGTGCGGAAATCAGTTATCACAAAATAGCAGTCATTAAACAGCGGACAGCGTCCGACCCTTGCAATCTTCTATAGGTATTCGCGTTTATTCCCATAAGGGAAGCTAAGAGGATGACGACTTGGTAATAGGGCTTTATATTACTACCGGTTACCCATCATAAATAATGTAATTACACCCACTCTTTATTAAAGAGCTCAGTAGATACTTGGCGAAATCGTCTGTATCCTAATTACACATCAAAAAAGTATGTAATTTGTAGCCGGTTTTGGTGAAGCAAAAACGCCCGCTTGCATTATGGTTTCGCATCGAAATGAAAACCCTTTATATTGCTTGAGGTATTTTTATAAATTCGCATATCATTTTGTGAGCTCTCTAATCAAAATTGATGAAGACTACGAATGGAAAAAGTATCAGTACTTGTTCCACAATATTTTATACAAATCTATGGGTAGTTTAGAAAAGAGGGAAAGTGAAAAAAGAACTTTAAAAAAAGGCAACGCATAGAATTTTATTGCAAATATTTGTAATACTTTTTAATTAACTTTAAACGAAAGAATAAAATAGTTTAAAGATTAATGTGGCGTGTGTTCACAAAGTAATTACAATGCTTGTGGTTTGTTAAAAGTAATAAAGACTTTTTTTATTAAGTTCCGCAAATAACATCACGTTAGAAAGGTATATTTTTTCTTTATCAACAATACTTTAAATGAAATTCAATCAAAACATTCCAGGAATATCTCACTGCTACCCAGGACTCCTCTATATAAGGATGGAGATTTTTTCCTTTATATACCACGCTTTTTTTGGCAATATTTACGTTTTGTTTTAAATACTGACTGTTCAAAACGAGTCTCTTAGTTGCCTTTTAGGTTATCCTTGCTGGGACTTAAGTAAATAATTAAACATTTCTATTTCTGTAAGGTTTCAAGTGTTTTGTGTGTGTCAATTTTCCAGTTGTACAACTTCCTAGTTAGAGCGCATTCCGCAATGCTCTACCTAAATTAGAATGCAATAGATTCTATCGTTGTCGCTGCGAACATCTAAATGACACTAGCGTTCGATGAATTTAAATAAATTTAGTCCGACTATGGAAGTAAGGTCTTTATTTGTAAGGACTCTTTTTCTCTATAGAGCATTTTGTCAGTTTATTAGTTTTAAGGAATAAGATCTACGGTATTCATAGATGACATAAGCAGTTTTATATTTAATACTAAAAATTATATTACATTTTTATGTAGTATTTTTATTGTACTTGTAACACTTCAGTGAAAAAATTGTTAAACATTTTTAGCATTATTAATTGCTTACCAGAAATCATGATCTGTGGCACAGGGCCATTCACAAACATCAATGTAACGGACACAAAGAACATCCAAACTCATGACAATAAATTGGGGAAAGTACAAACAGCTGTCCTGTTTTGGCTGCAAACTCGTAATCGGTACCTTACCGTGGTACTTTACAAAGTAAATATATTTATAATGTAGTTTTGATCGTCTCTGACTTGAATGAGACATGTTTCGCATTATAAGTTTGTCTTATATTCTAACAAATAGTTATTTTTAAGTCTCTCCTTAAAGGAAAAAGCAAAGGAGCAGCCAGAGATGCTAGAACAAAATGCCATCGATATTAGTCATCTGAATAACAGGACTTACAAAATCATGAATGGACAAATCATCTGTTAATACCACAGAACATTATAATACATTAGAAAGGTTATCAAGCGCAGTTTGCATCGGATCCGCTGTAGCCACTAAGTCCCCACTATTTCTACAACTACGTAAGCAACGAAAGTAAATATAGTGTCACGCACACACGCACAACATCAAACGAAGCGCTATGTTTGGTCACACATCTCACTCACACAGACGTAACCTCACTTACGTATGTGCTGTGCAAAAGCAATTTATTTTACATTTACGCTAGTGATTGACAAACGATAAAATTGTATCGATAATTATATTATAGAAGGTTCATAATTTGCAAAGTTATTTATTTATTGTATCTGAAATGGGTCTAATGCTTATTTTAATGATATTTGTTATTTAATCATAATATACAGTTTATTATAAATAAAATAACTCCTTAAATAGTAGATCTGAAACTAAATTAATAATAATCTATTTTCGTATGGAAAAGTCAAGACCGTTTTAAGCGACTTCAAAAAGGAGGAGGTTACGTCATTTATATACACTCGAACAAAAATAAAGAGAAAGTACTTAGTAATAAAACGAGTGACTGTAAATTACAGTAGTAAAAGTAAAATAATCCAAAACGTAAACAGTTAAATTACCGTAAAAAGCCGCCTCTGTGGCGGGGTGCCGGGTGCCGTGCACGAGGTCGTAAGTGCAATTCCCACATAGGTCTATCGTACAATGCAGATTAATTTCAAAACGATTTAAGATTTATTTCTTGACATCATTATAAAATGATTACTTTTAAACAATTGAAAATAAAAATAACAATACTAAATGTTATTTAAACCAACAATAACAATTCATGTCTAAAAATCAGTTCCATAAATAAATTATAATCAGAAAAATCTAATGAATAAAATTTATCGATAAAGAGCGCTGTTGAGGTACATCACTGCGGTCGGATGTATCAGTGGAAAGCGCGCGTGGCGTTATACATTGCTTTTAGAATAGGCGAAACTAAGGTTGCATAGCAAACAATGCCGGCAATGAATAAAAACAATGCAATATTATGATTTCTGTTGCCAAAATCAGTTTTTCGTAAATATTGTCATAAAATCAAGAAATTTAGACTCACCGGTGGAATGAAATTCCTTCTTTTGTCACACTTGACACTTGGCTTCTTGCTTTGCAAGTAATAATAGCACAACTCGGCATTTTTGACGCTTTCTAAACTTTTTCACGCTGATACGCACTCCATGAAAGTCCGCGGACGACTACGCGGGGATGCGTCGCTTTCGAAACAAACTATGAGCGTTTGCTCACAGTTGAGGCGCGCGAGCCCCGCCTACTTCGCCTTTCTAATGTATTTTAATGTTCTGTGGTTAATACCATATGCTTAGCAGATGTGGACAACATATTAACGAGTAATTTGTATGATTTATTGTACAAGCATTGTATTCATATTAAGACAAAAGGCAAATAAAGGTTAAGGACAGTCATAGAATAGAGTTTTGAAATATATTTCTCACAAATTTGCGTAACGAAATTTTGTTTGGATCAGCAGCAGAACCGACCTTATCAACTTTTTTGCTGAAGAGACCACCTGTTTCTTTGGCTATAAGGTAACTATGACTCAACAAAGTCAAAACGTTTTAGGAGATTAAAAACTAAGCCCACAGCGTATCACGTCCATTGTTCGTTTAGTAACTAATTTCAGAACGTCTCTTTGTATAGAGGTTTATACTCAAACAATGTCTGGTCGAAAGTGGAAATAAAAACTGAAGCTTCATAGGTATGGGGGTGGATCGGACCGGCCTATTTTCACACATCTCTGGGGTCGCGATGTGTTATGTAACTGTCAAAACCCTTTGGGTAATCACGGAATTAGAAATATTATTCTCGAAGATCGACATTGTCTTCCCGTCTTTCCCGTACCATGGGGGAATACACACGACTTTGTAGTAATAGTTTACTTTATGTGGGGATGAGGTAAGTGATGTTAGGCATCGTAAAAGATTTGTATAAAATCATTGGATATTCTATACAATTCAAGCTAGCTAAGGTTGTTTTAGTAGGCAAATTCCCTCCGTCAATAGATAAGCGATACTATTGGTAAAATTGGTATCTATTGACTATTGCCTGCTATAAGTACAATCAACTTTTGTTCAAAGTTAGGACTAAAGCGCCGATTACACTACCCTACATGTAGGGCCCTACAACTTGTAGGGCACTGCATTATGTAGGGCGGTCGGGACTCGCCAATCTCCGATATGTAGTGTCCTAACAGCCTACATGTGATTACACTAGACAACATGTAGTGCCCTACAAGATTTAGGGCCCTACATGTAGGGTAGTGTAATCGGCGCTAAAGTATGTCTTTAAACCAAATAGTAGATTTTGTGGTATTTAAGACGTCGGCCACTCGAAGATGTCAGACTCCTTTGACGGGTCGTAAAAATACAACACTAAAACAACAGCAGAGGCTTCGTTCTATACAGTATTACATTTAGTTGGTAGTATTATGTATCGCTTGTTATCAAAAACATGTAACCATGTATTTTGTTAGTTACTAATTTATTATACAAATGTGTTTTCCAATACGCTAATTTAGCCTACGGTATAATGCGCTGGACATTACAGGGAGTTGTTTAAAACATATTTACATAAACATGAATGATGACATCTGTTATACTAATTCTGTGGTGCCAAGGTAAAAGGGGATGAGTCATATATTAACAAAAAAAATATTTTTATGAAATTGGATACTAAACATCAATATGTTTTAAGGTAAAAAGGGTATGAGTCCGCTTAATGTACTATTATTTCTTAAAAGTCAATTTACAAAACAAGATATGTTATAAAATGTAAAATTCTAAATGAGTAAAAAGAGATAAATGTAATCATTTCGTTTTACCTAGATCACTATTGTTTTTAAAGGAAAGCAAAATGAGACAAGTCGAGACATTTTCATTTGCGTAAACGTCATATTGCGTCAGTTGCATTTCGCGCGCGAAGTTGACTTGTGTATCCTTTAAAAAAATATATAATTTATCCGATAGATATGTAGATCCCATCTAACGAAACTACACACCGCGGACGGCAGAACCGTGACCTCCAAGTTCGAGATACTCGAGGAAATAGAGAGCTTCTACAAGGACCTGTACGCATCACGGATGAGTAAACCCTTGGGACCTAGCAAAGATGACCACAGAGTCCCACTCACGCGCCATTATACGGAGGACATCCCCGATGTCAACCGGGGCGAGGTCAGAGCTGCTCTCGAGCAACTGAAACAAGCAGAACAACAAGTATCCAGGTGATGACGGAATCACTACAGAGCTACTAAAAGCTGGCGGAACACCTGTCCTAAAAGAGCTCACAACGCTTTTTAACTCCGTCATTCACCAGGGCCTAACACCTCAGGCGTGAAACGGGAGTGCGGTGGTCCTGTTCTTCAAAAAAGGTGATAAATTCTTACTAAAGAACTATAGGCCCATATCACTCCTGAGCCACATCTACAAGTTGTTTTCGAGAGTACTCACAAACCGCCTCGCCAGAAGATTCGACGACTTCCAACCACTGGAACTAGCCGGGTTTCGAAAAGGCTACAGCACCGTGGACCACATCCATGTTGTTCGGCAGATTGTACAGAAGACTGAAGAGTACAATCAGCCGCTGTGCATGGCTTTCGTGGACTACGAAAAAGCCTCCTTCGACACAATCGAAACCTGGGCGGTTCTGGATGCTCTGCAGCGATGTCGCATTGATTGGCGGTACATCGAGGTGTTGAGATCTTTATATGAAACTGCCACCATGACCGTCCAGCTCCAGGACAAAAAGACTCACCTATTGAGTTGCCTAGAGGGGTGAGGCAAGGGAATGTAATTTCCCCTAAACTCTTTACCAACGCGCTCGAAGACGTCTTTAAGACGTTAGACTGGACTGGACGGGGCATCAACATCAACGGCGAGTCTCACACCTTCGGTTTGCTGATGACATCGTCATCGTGACAGAGTCACTGGAACAGCTTGACGGGATGCTGCAGGGCCTAAATGGAGCCTCTCAACAGGTCGGACTCGGCATGAACCTCAACAAAACGAAGGTCATGTTTAACAAACATGTAACGCCGAGGCCGATCTATGTCGACGGATTGATGCTCAAAGTTGTTCAAGAATATGTTTACCTCGGACAGGTTGTCCAGCTTGGTAGAAACAACTTCGAGAAAGAAACCGATCGTAGGATCCAGTTAGGTTGGGCTGTGGGCAGCATTCAGCAAGCTACGTCGGGTCCTCTCTTCGCCTTTACCGCAATGTCTGAAGACTAAAGTTTTCAACCAATGCGTCCTACCAGTAATGACATACGGTGCCGAGACGTGGACACTCACAGTAGGGCTAGTCCACAAACTTAAAGTCGCGCAGCGAGCTATGGAACGGGCTATACTCGGCGTATCCTTGAAGGATAAAATTCGGAACAAGGTTATCCGACAAAGAACTAAAGTTACCGACATAGCTCGTAGTATTAGCAGGCTGAAGTGGCAATGGGCTGGTCATATCTGTCGAAGGACCGATGGCCACTGGACCAAACGAGTCCTAGAGTGGAGACCGCGACTCGGCAAACGTAGTGTAGGACGCCCCCCAGCTAGGTGGACCGACGACCTCATAAAGGTCTCTGGGTCGGACTGGATGCGGAAAGCGCAGGACCCAGTTCTATGGCGCGTGTTGGGAGATGTGATGTTATAATATTAGTATGTCTCAATTTAACTCTGTTTACTATACCAATACCTATTAAGATAATAATGTACACACAATAATGAGAATGTTACGCCCATGTAGACACATTCACATTGTCGTTGTGGCTCGTGTGATTGCATCACTAATAATCTAGAGAGAATGTCTGTATTTATATAATTGATATTCCCTATGTCCAGCAGTGGACTGCAATAGGCTAGTTAATTGTCAAACATTAAGAGATGAGTCAATGGTATAAAATATGTATAATTTTTTCTTGTTAAAGAAAAATGAGATATGTCAATTATTATAATATGTAATTAAATAATAATAATAATAATAAGCACGAAGAGAAGGTTATTTTGTTATATAAATTTGATAACATATTTGTAGTATTTTTTAATTATAAAATGTGAATAAACTACATTTACCTTAAAAAACAAAAGAACAATTATTTTACTTGCCTATACTGAAAAATTATGTTTCTGGAGTCATCCCCTTTTACCTTGGCACCACAGAATTCACAATTCCATTTGATAAGCACGTGCTTGTATCTACTAATTAGTAATTATTATTTATAATTGAATTAGTAATCAAAGCACTGTATTTGAACATGCTAAGCATTATACAAATAATATTAAACATTAATATGTAGTCGGTTGAAAAGCTTCCTTTGACAGTAGGTTCGTCAAACATAGAATGACGAAGCATTTGGCTACACCAGCAAAGTGATGGAAACAGAGTGAAATTATTCATGATTTCAATTTTACCTTGCTTTCTTGACATTCTTTCCGTGGTTGTATTTGCGCTTTACATCAGATTCGATAAAGTCATTATGCTATGTCAACAAAAACGTTAAATAGAATACCTATTTCGGAATTAGAATGTCTTGGACCTATTTTTTTTTCACAGCCAATAAAACCAACTGAATAATTTCTTCATGTATATCGGAAAGTAAGGAAATAAATCAAACATGCTTAATACTTAATGCCCCTGCGCGACTCAGCAGCCATAGTAATGGTTATGCGAGTACCCTGCACTAGGTGCAATGTCTAAGTAAGTTACTAGCAAAGTTATTTGAATGATTACAATGTTTAGTTGGTATTTAGAAATATTTTGTGTATGCTGTTAGAATGTTCAACAATTACGAAGGTACTTTCTAGTAAAGGAATTTTGATCCGTCATAGCACGACAATAATATACATTAACTTTAAAACTTTAGTGTTTCATTTTATATAATTATTATTAACACGGGTTTTAACACGTATATTACATATTTTGGTAAATATTAAGTAATAATTGGAGTAAACGTGTCCTAGAGTGGAGACCGCGACTCGGCAAACGTAGTGTAGGACGCCCCCCAGCTAGGTGGACCGACGACCTCATAAAGGTCTCTGGGTCGGATTGGATGCGGAAAGCGCAGGACCGAGTTCTGTGGCGCGTGTTGGGAGAGGCCTATGTCCAGCAGTGGACTGCGATAGGCTAGTTGATTGATTGATTGATTGATAAGTAATAATTTACCTTTGAGGCTCTCGACGTGCCGTGCTCGTATGATGCCGTGGCATTTAAAGGGATTTTATTGCACGGCATTGTTCATTTTAAAGCATAGCAATTTATATCGTATTTCTGTAACAGTACGGTTTAATGTCCATTAGTAAAAATTAAAATCCCTTGCCATGCCGTCCCGGTCTGCGTAGGCCTTTAGTAGTTTTGTATATAGAGGGTAAAACGAACTGTTAAAAAGGTGTTAGTGTAAATTGTTTTTAAATTACATTACTTAACGGTAAAGGTTATCTATTGTTTTCGAAAAAAGCGACTAAGAGAGATTCGATGAACTTAGTTCAATCATGCATCCACAAACCCATTCGCATCCATTTGGCAAGCGTGGTACAATTAGGCATAGTTTCCTTCCACCTTTGGCGGAGGCTCGTCTTTGCAGTATGCTAGTATACTTAGCGCTAGTTAGCTTAAGCATAACACGGTAGTTACTACTTTGGTGATCTTACCGGATACTTTTTACAACCCATTTATCTACACGAATAAAGAAGTTATACTTGTACCTACTTGATGTAAAACTCTACACCAATTCTAATCTACATACAAGGTTCTATAATATCGTTAAAGGGGTACTTTCAACAGTCGATATTATGAATAACTTATAATATTACTTACATACAATTGATAAGCATAACTCTACGTCTACACAATAATACGATTCTATTTGCATTGTATTTGTTTTGATATCTTTCTGGAGTGGACTACATACATAATTGTTTATATAAATAACTAGCAATATTACTTGTTATTAAATAGGTTTAGTAGAAGATAAACCACGTAAACGAGAGCAAAGTTCTTCAAGATTATGTTTAAAGGATGTCACCTATTAGGTCTCTGTAAATACTTTAAAAACATATGTACCGAATAATATGTTTAAATAAAATTATACAGATGAAAATAGGTTCTTTGATACAGTAATTGATGCTCAAATATTTTGATAATAAGTAAATAAATTACATGTGGCCTTGAAAATATCATTTATAATAAGATTTTCTAAATAAGATAGACTCCAAAACCGTTAGTACCGAGGATAATACACAAACGTTTATAATGACGATTATAAATGTTTACTTGGATGACACAGTAATTTCATGTATTTTTATAACAAAGACAAAATTACTGAGTTCTGAGATAACAAACATAAAAAAATCCGTGTGGTGACGAAGTAAAAATACAGTGTGTCACCACCCCATCTCACCCCATGGGTGTCGTAAAAACCGACTAAGGGACTATCCGTGAATATATTATCTTTACGTAATAAAAAATAAAAAAATTAAACCCTATACCAATCCAAGATATTTGCAGGCCAAGTATCCCTCCGTCACGGGAGGAGGCCCGTCCCTGCAGTGGGACATTAGTGGGCTGATATGATGAAACATGAAAAAATACACCTTATGACAACCTCCTATTATTTTTCGATTAAAAAGAAACAAATTAGACAGAACATAAATATAAAACACCAAACAGATTCGAAAACAACTCACAACTTTTTCACAATAAACCTGACCTATACGTAAATAACACATTGTGCCAACTAATCAATACTACACAAAAACCAAACCTATCAATAATTAAATAAGTACTTAACTCAATGTCCATCTTGAATTTAACACTTTTTATAAAAACTTACGTAACTGTTGATAGAAAACTATTGGCCTTGCTTATGTATAAACCTAGTTTATTGATTATATTATTATTAATTCAAGGACTCCGCTAAGTAGTTAGTAAAACGATCAGTTTACTACACGTGGAACAGTCTCGTATTGTGTGGGTGACCGCTATTTACATTCCTAAACAACTTCTATTTGTACCAAGTTGCTATGCAAACTATGATACAGCCTGACAAACCTTTTTACTGTACTGTGTAATTACCTACTTAAATTCGTAACAAATGATTATATTATGGCCAAACTATCGACCCATAACTTGTCATTATTGATGTAATGGTAAAAGTACATACATATTATTATGTTTTAACAACTCTTTGCACAGACGTAAAATATTAACTCGAGTTAGATTTTTAATTTTTACTATTTTTAAAACTGTTTTAAAATCCTACTTCCTACTAATATTATTAATGCGAAAGTTTGCGAGGATACATGAATGTTTGTTACTCTTTCACGCAAAAACTACTGAATGGATTTTGATGAAATTTGGAATATACCTAGGTAGTTTAGGGTATAGAATAACATTTAAGCTACATAAACTTATTTTACACTTTATATTGTACTTAGATACAAAAACAGACTTTAGCTGAGGCTAATAAGGTAAAGAAAAATGGTTGTATTTTACTTTATAAGCCGAGAAAGTAGGGGCGATAGGTACTTCAGCTAATTCCCTGTACAAACTACTTAAAAACCTAGCAATGCAGAGAGCTTCAATGAGCTCTCTACTAGGGTGCTTATCAAAGCTTCAAAGTTATTGTTTGGATTATTGGAAATATGATCAGGAAGAGGAGGGAGAATGGCCCAAACTGGTGATGCACAAATGCGTTGTTAGAAGGCCTCCTTGGGTTGTAAGTCCTGGACACGGTTGCAAAATTGACCATCCTTAATCACACGAACAAAGGATCATGGATTCAAGTCTAATTAACGTATTTTACTAATTGACAAGATTTAGCAAGACGAGCTCGCTTACTAACAGAACTGTTAACTAGTGATAGTATAGTGCTTTTACTACATGAAAGTCAATCGAATTTTGATGATTTTTATGATGATAATGACGAAGGGCTCAAAGCATAGCTTTTAAAAGGCACAAAACTCGTAGAAAGTTAATACCAGTATATTATAGCAATGTGTTTTACAGGCGGAAGAGATACAATCCCAATGTCAACATGGCTGTCCAGTAACAATTTCCTATAGATATGACTGACTGACAAAGGAAATAGGTTCAATTTCATATGTTTTAATTCATATGTCTAGTCACATCTGGTGATCTTGCCCTTCTGATATCAATAACAGATATTGTGTCGCTATTCAGACACATGCCCAATATTGTATTACGTTTCGCCATGACTGAGACAGTATAAAATGGCCCTTTTTTAATCTATTTATATATTTAAATAGAAACCATAACCGTAATAAGCAATGTTGTTTACTTGGATGATTCGGATTTTTTTAATGAAAACATAATATTACTGTTTCAATGTTCATGTTATTTTAATATTATATTTTTATAATATATATTTTTATAGTCTATTGATTTAATTATTGACAAGGATTAGTGAGATGTTTTGTGTCTTGCATTGCAAGTTTGTAAATAATGATTAGGAATAAGTAACAATAAAAAACAGTGGTCGTAAAGCGGTGTAAAGTTGTAAAGTGCATTAATTACAAAATTTGTCACTTACGTACAAGGGCAATAAAGAAGACTGACTCCATAAATAGCCTAAAATAAACATGACGAATTTTGGATGATACAGATAAGAGTAAATAAGGCAATGTCAAGATATTATGGTCATCATGTTTATTTGACGAGAATACGATTAGTATTATATTAGATGACATGCATGGTAAAAAATCACCGCAGAGGTAAGTATCTTTGAAGAATATAGGTAACTACTTCATGTAGGTACACTCGTATGTACCTATTTATATTAGTAGTATGCAGACAGTTAGGCAAAAAATGTAAATAGTAACATGCATTAATAACATTATTTTACAGTTTTAACAATAGAAATAGAATAATATTATAGATAGATACTTGTTAGTAGTATCGAGTAATATGCTTATGTT
Source organism: Schrankia costaestrigalis (assembly GCA_905475405.1). Taxonomy (NCBI): domain Eukaryota; kingdom Metazoa; phylum Arthropoda; class Insecta; order Lepidoptera; family Erebidae; genus Schrankia; species Schrankia costaestrigalis. The sequence continues at coordinate 3,800,236 of FR997827.1, forward strand.
TTGGTGACACCAATCATTGTGTACACACAGCAACTAATCAACCTAGACACTCATGTACCTTAATACCTTGAAATAAGACACAATTTCAATTGAAAATGTTTAACTTGATGTGTTGCTGTGTGTACGTAAAGAAACCAGTTCAATTTATGTAGAATTGACGAATACGAACCCACTGATTGTATTCTAATTGTACGGTCAGTAATTGTATACAAACATGAGAATGGTTGACAATGGCAACATTTAAGACTCGAAATCTTTCTTATTATAACCCAAAAATAAACGTTTATGTAATATTTTTATCTTGGCAGTAGGTACATACGTAGTGTATCAACATTACCTATGTAGTGTTTTATTTAACGTCTTAATAATAGGCTGTTGTAAGCAAGAGTCTGTTCATACGGGTTAATTATATTTAATAAGCAACATACCGCTTAAATCTTCGTGTTCTCAATAATAAGGTCATGTAAAAGGTAAAGCAAGCAATTACATTAGTAATAAGTACATAACCAATATCTAATGTAAGAGGTACACATGATACCTACGTTAGTTCTAAAGCAATCTTTCTAAACATTATGTAGGTGGGTTACCTACTTCATTATAGCAAAGGTTAGGTGACTCATGTTAAGTCTGTCGTAGTTCCGACGGTAACAGGTATAGATTGATGTTTGCTTTGTTTAAGTATGTCATTAGAGTGAAATGTTCTTGTTATTATGTAAATAAATAACACAAGGTTATGGGTTCAACGTAACGAATGCGCTCAAATAGACAGCAGTAATACGAAGTATGAGTGTTGTCTCAGCTTTCTCCCAAAACGTGGGCGATACGACATTTCCATTCATGATACACTCGTGTTTACACCGCGAACAGTTCGACCGATAGACGCTGATACCGAAACATAACGCGACACAAATCGATGGGAATGTATCGCGATAGCGATTGTTTACCTGAGATTACTACTTTTCAAGGTAAACCTATGTACTTTATATATAAATATACGTTTACACTTCGATTTGTATAACAGACTCACAAGTTTATTGAAACTCTGTTGACATTGAAAATACCTAGTTACGCAAGTCCATGCAACTTTTGTTTTATTCCAACACAGTGTTACGTTTACAAGTCTAAACTCACACTCCCTGTCTTCCAACATAACAAAAAGCCGGGCGAGTGCCGCATTTAAGACGGTCCCCCTTACCTCTGTCGCTCGAACGTATCCTGCGAGGACTACACAAGACAGCCATAGGTATATCCTCAAATGCATCACAACAAAGTGAACCGGACCGGTCGCACCAGAAGTATGACACTATCACTCAATATAACACAGCACAAAACAATTTGCTGTTATGTTATTTCACTAACACCATACACACGCTCGTATTAACGCGCGATTCGACATGCGACGTCGGTTTGCGATAGTAGTAAACTGAGTGGCGCTTGGCACTCGGTTCAGTGCGTTGAGGGCGCGCGCCCCGCACGCGGTCTGCTCGTAGCTAACTTCACTCGCATGGGCCGTGTTCGGTCGTCGCCCGATGGTCGATGGAGCTGTATTTCGAGTCACGCACTCCTATTTATTACGTCGAAGAATAATGAGGCAGTCGTCGAGTCGCGTTTACAAAAACAGGCACCTATTTCTCATCTATTAGATTAATCTGAGTCCAGCGCTGATTGCCTTGCGAGTTCCCGCAAATGAACTTGTTCTAAATTTGGTTGTTGGCGGGACACAAGACAGAAATATTATTTGCTAGGGCGACGACCGACTGTGTAACATTGAATACACGTCGTCAAAACAAACAAGTCATGCGATAGCTAACTAAATGCGCCCAGTACAATTTACTCTCTGTCAATGCAATAAAGATAAAGTTGTCCCCATAAATATAAAAATAACACCCGTAAATGAAATTTTAGTTTGCCTACCGCATTGTAGAAAAGGAATTATGATAAGTGGATACTTGGATAGTATAATTTATTACGAACTGGTACTTGTAGTACTTTCCGATAGGAGAGTAAGTAAGTAGTAGGTACCTACCTACCTACTTTACTACAATTTAAGAAATCTAAATCTCTTCTAAGATAAATGGATTTTATTTAAGTATACGTACTGTCTGTTACATAACAGTATAAGTAATATACGTAAATAGAATATTATATTCATTTGTTAGTTAAATGTATCCATTACCTACGAAAACACATTTAAATAAACTAAGCAGAAAAGATGGTAGGTACCTGTAAGTTAAAACTACAGAAAGGTAAGGAAAAGATAAAAATAGATAAGTGAACGACAGCGATGCCATCTATCTAAGAAAATAGACATTACTTCTTACAAATAAAACAAATTAGGTATAAAATTCATCACAGCTACACTACAGGTAATTTATGAATTTATATCATTTTTTTTAAATGTGTAGATTGAACTGTTTAATCGTAATTTTAAAAGAATAAATTCGTTTTAAAACGTTTCCATGTGAATACTATCCATGACTATCCTGATCGGGATGACGATGAAGAAGAGATTCTAAAAGTTTACGATAGATGGCGCAACGCTATATTGTTACTACATTTATTTTTTCCAAGTTCAGTAGCAATATAAACATTACTGTTTGCATAAGTAGTAAGTTATTATTATGTATCTATTTTTTATAAAGACCTACCCCTACCTACTATTAAAGTTATATGTAGTTAGTTTTCAGTTTATCTTATTTTTGTTGTTGATTGTAAGTAGGGTGAATGCTACCAATTATCAGCACTTTAAGAGTTAGTTTTACTTTAATATCGTTTATCTTAGTGATAATACTGATAACGACTTTAACAACATGCTTTCTCGGTTCACTATTAAATAAGTAAGTACATAGTGATTTTTATTATAAAAATTTGTCTTTATGCATACACATTTTATTTAGATGAGTTTGACTAAATAATTTCCCTAACACCAATTATTGGCGGCACCATCATCACTAATTACTAGCATCGACCGAGCTAATTATCAGCACCTTAAAATTAGACCTAAAATTAGGTAGATAAACGAAATAATCCAATGTTTAAAGCAAAATCTCTTTTATTTATACCTAGCCTAACAACCGAAGTTTCAGAAAAAAAATACATAAAGATTAAAAATGTGTTGACGACCTCGGTGGCGCGACGGTAGCGCAAGCGGCTGCCGTGCAAGAGGTTGTGGGTTCGATCCCCACGCAGGACAATAATTTGTGAGATCCACAAATTATTGTCCTGGTCTGGGTGTTCTTTGTGTCCGTTAATTGATGTTTGTAAAAGGTCCCCGCGACACAGGGCATGATCCCTAGTGCGGGAGTTGTCTTTTTTTTAAATAAAAAAAAAAAAAAAAAAAATTCCCTGTGGTATTAGTGTTTTTAAAGTGTCATCGATCGTTACCGCTGTGAAAAAGGCTTTAGGTTTACTTTGTACATTTTGAGAATTGTACATTTTGCGAGTAGTGTTTATTATGAGAATTGTACATTTTGCGTTTTGTACATTCTGCTCCGAAGGGCTCTAGTTTTCCTTCTGTATTTATAAGATTCTTAAGTAATCGAATTTCTTTTAGTCTTGCAAACGGCATTTCTCTAGTACCTAATATTATTTATTATAGACAAAGTTATACTATTAAATAAAATGTCTAATAATATTGTAAATAAAAAGGGTTTTTAGCGTGCTCAACCAAAAAATCACAATAAAACAACATAACTAAGTCTTTACAAACTTTATTTGAATAAGTACAGATAAAATTCTACTGGTCACAACAATTTAACTCAAGGTTTTAAACCTATAGGTACTAGATAAATAAACCAGCTGTCACTAAACACGACTCACTAAGCCGACCATTTAACTTCTAACAAAGGAATAAGAATAACTAAATAAAATAAAAGCAATAACCCCTTATTATAATATAAAATGGTGCGAAAGGTTTGTCTTAAAAGATGTACTCAGAGTACTTTAAATATTACTTAGTAAAGTTTTCCTTATATAACTATTATACTAAGGAAATACTAAGTAAGGATAACTATATTCTGAGTACTTATGTTATTTAGTAGTGTTTTCGTTTAATTATTGCTTCTCCACGCTTTCGGTTAGCTTTTCCTTATGACGACGAATGGCATCCTCGTGGCGCTTAATCTGATCTTCATGGAATTTAATCTCATGGTCCAAGTGAGACTTCAAGTTGCTGATTTGCTCCTTTTGCTGGAAATTAAATAGAATAATTTAATGAGTTTTTTCTTAAATAATGGTAATAAGAGCACTCCCGGACTTATAGACTAATACACAAAGGGCATCCCGGCACAAACCAATCATTTACGGATCGCAGAACGTCCTATTTAACAGCTGACGTCAATACGTCTACGAAGATTGTTTATAAATATGGTTGAAGCTGTCTAATATCGCTAACCAACGACTGAGTCTAAAATGACAATGACACACTGAAAAATTAAAAAGAAAATACTTTTCTGATGAACAGCACACATTCTATATCTCCTTAACCCAGCCTCTATTCCTTTAGTGATCTTCTAATTGAAACCTATGTCCAGCAGTGGACCTCTCAAGGCTGAAATAGATCTAATTTGGAATAATTTTGCTAAAAATATAACCGTTATAATATAAATGTACTTATAGCAGAAACACCAGCCTAAGTCTCTTATTAGTGATGAACTAATTTATATTTTGTTTTATCAAGGTCGACATTGCAACCATAAAGCGCGACAGGTATTGCATCATCTGTACACAGCATACTTGCAAGCGCAGTCAAAGCGCTGCCTACCCTACAAATGAGCTGTTAGGTTGCATAGCCCTGTAATTTTACCATACTGTATACTGTACATGTCATCGAATCTAGTACATAAACTTACAAAACAATTTTTCCCAGAAATATCTTTAAGTTGATAAGAGAAGATATGAAACACTAAGGTCATTGTTAAAATTTATCTAATTGATAATAAAAACTTTGAAAATACTTATTGATTTTATTATAGTAAATAGTCTGTAATATACTTCATATAAATTTCTATAAAAAGTAGATATAAAAGATTTGTGAATTAAAAGCACATCATATTAAAAATGTAAAAATTTATTATTAACCAATGGTTTTATACATCATAAACTACAAACATAAATAATTACAAGTAAAATAACTATAATTTCGCCATCTTGAAACCCCATTTTGTTATTACATAATTACTTCTGTGATCCACTCATGGATCCACCTTGAAGCTTCGATTCCTTCTGATTGACCATACCCTCGTTCATGTTTTCTTTTAAATTCTGGATTTGTTCTAATTTCTGAAAAGAAAAAGTGCTCATTAATAATTACTATAATAAAAGAGATTTTATGCAAGCAAAGTAAAGAAAAGCAATCATTGTATAAGAATGCTATTTTAAATTTAAAAAGCAGAATGTTAATTTGATTTAAGCAACAAATTATAGTCTCTATCTCAACTTTACGATTCAAAGCATATGGATTATGTCCGAAATAAAGATTTATTTATTTAATTTAATTTAATAACAACAATTATTCCAAATAAGATTTATGCTTAGTAACTAATCACTAAAGCATAAAGTATTTATTCAATGCAACTTATTAAATAAATATTTTTCATGCTATAGCTTAACTTACTAGTAGTTCTTAAAATCTAAACAAATAAATTAGAAACAGGATGAAACTTCCTTGCAAGTTGTTATTAATAACAATAAACAAAGGATAAATACTTACCATATAAACATCAGGTTTTATACTGTATCAAACAGGAGAACTATGTAGGATACATGCAGTACACTATAAAAAATCTAGCATGGTAAGTGAAGAATGGTTATAAAAAATGTTAGTTTACATAAAAGATCATCAAAATTGAATAAATGATACTTGTATTAATCTATTTATGGTTAAAGAAAACAGAGAAGACATCAATCTTTCTGGATGTTTTCAATTGTAATCTGTTTTAATTTAGTTGCTATGTGCTATGCTATTTTATTTATGCAATGAACAGCTGGTCTGAAATAGGTATGTAACATGTTTTAAAGACAAATATTTTTTAAAGACAAAATTACTCTAAAAGCAATGGACAAAATTTTAAGTTTGAGGCTCGGACAATGGTGTTGACCATGGAGCCCTTACCTGGTTGTTTAAATTTGTCCAAGGCTTTGTTCAATAATACTATGGAGCATTATGCCAAACATTTTACTTGCTAGCACTATCTAAGTGATTTACACTAAACTTTCATGTTGCAATTTAAATTGATTTATTTAGATAAAAAAAACAAACCTTAGCTTAACAGGTCTTTATTAAATTTTAATAAGCAAATGTATTTTTAATTGCAACATAGACAGCTTAAAGTTCATCAGCTTCCCTGTCCCCTTAAAGACACTAAAAGTATGGGTATCTAAAATATAATTAAGATGATATGGGATATGGAAAAGATATAAAGGAAAACTTAGGATCTTTGAATCACAAAGTACCTTTCTATAGAAGTATTCCTCTTCCTTAGCGGCCTCCATCTTGCCGAAGGCTCCTCCAGCAGAGCGGATGGCGCCACCACCACCACCCCCTTTGCCAGCACCACTGCCAGGTTCACTGCTATACATTCTGAAATGGTAACCCACTAATTTTTAACTTACTGTTGAAAGTATTGTCTTAATAACACATTTATAACCTCTGTTTTTCTTTTTTTCAAGAAATATCCCGACCTTCTATTCTTAGGAATTTTGCAGACACGAAGTGCATCCAGGCTCAAGATAATTATTTATGAATGACACAAACAGTTGCCTTAGATGAGAAACCACAACCTCATACATGCCAGTTGCATACATGACCTCTATGCTACTGAGGCAATTCATTAAGCCAGGACCAACAATGAAACGGTGAATGATGTTTCATTAATTAAACATTATTAAAGCTTGATGAAGCTGACTGATCTTGTAACCCAAAAATAATTTATTCCAAAGGAGTTGGAGAAATTCTATCTTATAAAAAATAAGACAGCATCAAAAACTTATTTAATAAGGATTACTAATGTCCACAATTATAATATTTTAATTCAGTAATTATAATTGCATTGATGTACAGAAAACCATGTACTATTCTCATACTTGTATTAATTCACAGTAATTAATTGTAAAATAATCAGTTATATATTATGTACACAAATACCCATAATTATACTTACAGAAAGACAAACATGCTGAAAGATAATTACCTAAATTACTATATTTTATTTATTGTTTTAAATATAATATTTTGTAACAAAATATTTAAATTTTAAACCATATAATTGTGTTATTGCATAATAAAATAAAAATTGCATCAACTATCATTGTAAAAACAATCTGTTTACAAATTGATGGTAAAAAAAGTCTATAAACCAATAAATAATTTATGTTAAGAATTTAAATTAAATTGTTTAAAATATTACTTAGGTACTGCTACTTTTGGATCTGTTTATATTAGCAAACAAACATTGTTAATTGATTTTACCCCCTCATAAATCGTAATACAATTTCAAATACCAGACATGCAATCATGATAAGAAATAGCAATCTAGATTAATTTTATTTCACTTACTTGAAAGACAATAGACGTTTTAGCTAGAACTGCGCTTAATTAATTACGGACGAAACTTATGTACTCTTAGGACACAGACAAGAACAACAATGTTACACAAAGTACGATTATTTATAGATTATGACAGGTTGGATCAAAAATCTTTTTGTATGACTTATGTTTACAAAACCATATGCATGACCAATACCCAAGTCATCATATTATGAATAAGAAAATCCTGGCACGATGCCTCTATAAGGAAAAATGCTAAGATCTAGAACTTGTGTTGTGAAAACGACGGGGTTGCGTAACAACAACACATGCCGGTAGAAACTTACCTTAGATTAATTAAGCGTGACAAGTATCCTCTTGATTTAGTAATGTTATTCATCATGAAAATAAGCTACTTAAAAAATATATCTAAATACAATGTAATCTTACAAAAATTGCGTAGGTATGTGAAAATAAAATGAATGTTGAGACTTGAGGTTTTATTTTACCGAATGACAAGTATGACAATCTTGACATTTAAGTTTTTAGAGGAAACTAAAGTATGGAGGCGACATGCGAGTACAAAAATATTTATTGTCTAGAAGTTCTGTATAATATGGCTGATAAATAAATATCATATTATTAAATATAATTATTAACAGGTGGGTCTTGGTTATCTTGTTTTATCGCTATTTTGAGATTGATTGCATATTTTGTATACCACAGTAAGTGTAATTAATTGTGTTTATGACATAAATAAAGAAACTTAATATTATGTATCTTCCTTCATAGTATTTCAATACTGTTAATGAAATTTAAGTAATATTCCTTTTCTGTTTTTCGATAAAGTTATTTTTACAAATCATTTTTACGTAAATTTTCTATAAATTATATCTAACTGTACGTCAAATATTATGATTATTGCTTTATGTGGGTTCTTAAATTTTTATTTATGTTAATTAAAACTTAATTAATAAGAATCTTTATGTTAAAATATTGCAAGTAGTATATAATATATACAATATTTATTTATTTCACATCTTATTACAATATCTATTATTACATTTCAAAGAGATGAAAATTGTTAGTGCGTTCTCCGTGCATTAAGAATAAAAGTTGTCAGCACCATCTTAATGTAAAAAAATATATACTTACCTAAATTACAAATTAATCATAAATTTTTATTACAACACGTATCATTTACTTACGTCATCTCTTGCTTTTTCACCCAAAGTACATGTTTCAATTTTTGTTCAGCTATTATTTTATTCAATTCAGCTGTTTCTCTCATTGCCCTAATAACTTGGCGTTCTTCTTTTAAAGAGTCCATTTTTATTCTCTTTTCTGCCACACTATACCTAAAAATAAAATAAAGTGCTTAATAATTAAATTTAACAATAAAAAATGATCTCGGAGTCAGCAGTGATGTTCATGTTCACCACACACTCTACGCGGAAGGTGTACTGGGCATAAAGTAGGTTGCGGAGTGCCGCCCGGTTTGAAAGGATCGTAGAACTTGGTGCTCAGTAAGCTGTGCCTACTCCCATGGAAACAAGGCGTGAGTTTATGTACTTATGTGTATAATTAAATTAAATACTAGTCGTTACTCCACGACTTCGTCAAGAAAAGTTTACTAAAAGAGGCATTTTTTAAAGCTATATTAACCTTTTAACCATAAAAGCTCTTTGAAAAATGATATATAGAATGTTTTGTTATAATTTTCATAGCTTATCTACTAAATCTTTACTTGCTAAATATTTTACACTAAAGTAGCCTTTGTTACCTACGCGCCATAAAATGAGCCATCTATCAATAAAAGTTTTTTCGAAATAGATCCAGCCATTTCGGAGATTATCGGAACATAATAATTTTATATGAACAGATTATGTATTTGCCAGTCGAAAGGGCTAATTAATACATATTGTTGGCAACTTTGCCCCATCTCATTTAAAACCAGGACAACTTAGGTACCTACCTAAAATCTAGGCACGTGTTATAGGCAAATTGCCTCTTTGAGACAATGAAAATTAGCCTTTGACGAACGCGTTTGTTTATAAAAATAGCTCAAACATTCAAATACAACAGTACTAAGCAACTCTAAGCTAAAACTATAACCCCCTTACTCATAAACGCCTCTTAAATTTTACTCAATTGATTAATTAGCTTAAACTCTTACGTTGTTCGGTATAAGGTTGGTTTTCGTAATAAAAATCTCGCTAAACAGTGATTAAATTTAAGAGACATTTATGAGTAAGGGGGTAAGTAGACAGAGAAACTTACTGAAAGAATTCTTGTATCTCTCTTTGAAAAGGATTTATAAGATTCGTAGTTTCGTCCATGACAGTAGAATCGGTCATAGCTGAAGCATTTTTTTTATCCGTACTCGGCATATCAGAATTATTATCCTCTTGCACGTCATACTCATTTACATCAGAAATTTGTTCTGAAACTGATGATGTGGACGATTCCAACTGAGTTGTAATCTCTATACTATTAGTCTTATTTTGTATATTATCTGTGTCCATAGAGCTAGAATTATTATTTACACCACTGCAACTTGGCTGGTTAACCTCCCTGAATTTAAAAAGTTAGTCAATTACGTTAATGTCAAACAATAACTAAAAACAGATTTTCAAACCTAAAATAAATGTATTAATTTTTTTAATGAATTAATTATTATGACCTTAAAAGAAAAACGGCATGTAAATGTATAAACTAATCTTTATATTTAAAACAAATTGTAAATATTGTGTCAAAAAATCAGAAAAATATAAGTAAACAAATTGATTTTATTTTGTCTTGGAAAATCACTCATGTTTGTTCATAAATCTTTTAAGGTATTCAAGTAGGTACCTACTATATTGTTTTGAATTAACTATACTTTACTTAACTATTTGATAGGTACATAACGTTTTACTAATATTTTACTACACACTAATGTGTAACTATAACACTTATCTTAACATGTTTAAAACTTACTCTTCGATGTACTCCGCTTTAATTTCAACATTGGTTGTTATTGATGTTTCATTTAAATTTTCGTTTCTGAGAACTCCATCCTTTATTAGTTCAATAATATTACATACTTCTAGAGACAGACGAGAGTAATTTTCAAGCAACGGCCCATTAAGTGCTACCTCTTCACGTGCTATTCTCTTCATATTCTGCCATTGAGTTTTCACTTTTTTTGTAGAGCTGCAAGTAAACTTATTACCAAATTTTTCTGATAATGCACGCAAAATCTCGTTCCAAGCAACATCTTTTTCTTCGTAATAATTTGGACCATTATTAGATTTTGTAACAACCACATCCTTGCGTTGCTTAATTAATTCAAGAAGATATTGTTTTTCTTCGAGTGACCAGTTAGGAGTACGTAAACGTCGGTACGTTAAAGCATTGTTCATTTTAATTATCCTCCCCATTTTCCCGCAACTTTCTTGAGGAAGATGATTAATCTTTTGCAACGATTTGTTGCAAACGATACACTCGACGTCCAATATAACCGGTGTCCACATTTAAAAACAATTGACTAGCGGAATTGATTGAATGTTTGACAAGCTATAGACACCGCTGCTAATTATGTACTGTTTAAAAACCTATTTTGGAATGAACCTCGCATTGAATTATTTTTAAATTGTAGAACTCCAAGCAAAATAAATGAAACAAAATACTTATCTATGAGGCAACGGTTTATTTAATTCAATTTTAATAATGTTTAATGCTATTTGACCATGGTAAATATTGAATATTTGAAAATTAACTCTGCATCATAAAAATTAAGAAAGTAATTGTACCTCTTTGGAAAACCGCTGGAGTAAAAGACACTATAAGACCTTATTTTATGTGTCCAGCCTATTTTTTTTATTACTGTCTCTATATTCTTTTTATTTTTACTTATCGAAGTCATTTATTTTTCTTTTAGGAATTTAAAGAAAGTTTATTAAATTGAACTTTAGCCTGAGTCAGACATAATTACCATAGTTTACCTTTATAACTCTATGCGTCCATCCTAAAATGAGACTATTAATTTTCAAATACCTAACATAACATATTACGTATGTTGATGGTGTATATTGTTATAATAAAGAGTTAATAATTAAAGAGTTAAATTTGATATTAATAAAGTAATTGATAAATGCTTTGAAATAATTAAAAATTTTGCAAAACCGAGAAAATTAGGGAGTAAAATCAAAGTAAGAGATTATTATAAAATCTAGTAGGTCTTGTCTTTAAATTAACGTGTACCTAAGTGTCTGCAGCACAAAGCTAGTATTGATATATAAAATAGTTTAAGTAAAGCCAAACTTTACAATTAGGAAAACTACAGCACTTTTGAAAAAGTAGAGTCGCAATAAAATAGCGACTACAAGGAAAATGAAACTATTTTGTTTAAATTCCTATAGTAGTTTATAAACAGCTTTTATCTATAGGTTTTATGTTGAATTTATTGAATTAAATTTTTACATTCGTTCCACAATTTCTTTCATTCCGATTTCTGCAATAAACACACCATTTGTTTCATTTTATTTTAATTGTATACTAACAATTTATGTATGTATATCAAACCTGATGGAAAGCGGGCAAAAGTATCTACAGGTATTAAGTAAAAGGACGAGATTCGTTAAATAAGTTCTCTCCGTCACTATCACTTTGCTAGCCTGGCCTAATCTTTCATCACCCTACAAGATTCTTTATTTGCATAAATAAGTATGTGCATAATAATAAATAAATAATTCTCACACATTTACACAACGCCCTCTAGTCCCAAACTAAGCTGAGCTTGTACTATGGGTACTAGAGAACGGATAAACATACATAAATACTTACTTCTTTTTTTTGTAAATACATACTCGTACATACCTATTATATATTGAAAACACCCAGACCAATGCAAACAATCATGTTCATGCACACAAAGATTTGCATTAAGCGGGAATCGAACCCGAGACCTCTGCTCGTAGCCTTTATTCCCGGTTGTCCCCACCCTGTCGTCCCCACTGGGTACAAGTGGGAAAAAAAAGTTTCGTTCGTCCCCAGTGGGGACGATTGGAACTTTTTATTTCCCACTCGTTCCGCTTATAGACCGAGAGTCAAGGTATGAAATAGTCGCAACATTATACACCCACTTTAAATATGCTCTCATGAGTAATCGTACGACAGAATCATACGAAATATTATTTTCTTTAATAAAGGCACAAATTCCGGATTGGAATCCGATCAAGTTTGAGATGGATTACGAACGAGCAGCCATGAGAGCCGTTACAAAAATTATCCCGTCCGTTGTTATAAAGGGGTGTTATTATCATTATAACAAGGCGATTTGGGCTAAAGGTCGAGAACTGAAACTAATTAATGAAAAGAACCGACGCATAGTGGCACTTAGTGCAGTTCTGCCTTTATTACCACAGCCAGAGATAATGAACGGTTGGGGCTATATTACACGCCATCCATCCGAAGATCCTAATGTCATAAAATTTAGAACATATATGGAGAGGCAATGGTTAAAGGAGACATTTATACCGGTGTGGTGTGTATTTGGAGAAAAACAACGAACAACTAACTTTGCAGAAGGATGGCATCACAAGTTAAACAGTGCTGTAGGGAAGAAAGCGCCCAATTTGATGCATTTACTGCATTCACTACAAAAAGATGCTTCTTTTTACACAGTTCAGATTCATCAAACTCTAAGGCGCTGTCTCCACGAGCGATAGAATCGCGACGAGTCTGAACAAAAATCGCCGCGATAACATCGCCGTGTGGAGACAGATTTATACAGAGTATATAGAAATACGTGGCACGACGATAATATCGCCGCGATTTTATCGCTCGTGGAGTCAGCGCCTAAGTACTGAGAAACCCGGAAAAAAGAGAAACGAAAAATCAAAGCATAGAGACGAATTTATACAAGATTCGCAAATTGAATTAATACAAGGTGATATAGGGGTCGGGCATTTTCTTGAAATGGTACGGAGTTAAAATTTTTCTAAATCATTCAAATGTGATAATTTTGTGATCAGCCGTATAATTTTTATAGAACTGATTAGAAGTATCCAAAACTGTTAAAATAACTTTACCTGTAATAATAATACGACCTCGGTGGCGCGCCGGTAGAGCCAGCGGCTGCCGCGCATGAGGTTGTGGGTTCGATCCCCACGCAGGACAAGAATTTGTGAGATCCACAAATTATTGTCCTGAGTCTGGGTGTTCTATGTGTCCGTTAATTGATGTTTGTAAAAGTCCCCGCGACACAGGGTATGATCCCTAGTGCGGGAGTCGTCTTTTTTAAAAGAAAGAAAAGAAAATAAAAAATAATTGTTTAAAATATTTGGACTTGGCTCACGAGGTTGTTGACATGTGGAGTGTTGATTCAGCGATCATTGTTCCGATAGTACTTTCAGTAAATGGACTTATTCCAAAGAGTCTCTATCAACATCTCAGGAGACTCGCGCTTGACCGTTGGATCATAGGTCTGATGCAGAAGGCAGTACTGCTTGACACGGCACGTATTGTGAGGAGGTTCCTATCTCTGGAGCCCTAACCACCAGTAGCTTGGTCCTTGTACCCGATGCTGGTGGGTCTACCTTTTTTTATATTTTTAAATGTTTTTATTTTTATATTTATATTTAAAAATGTAATTAATAGTGAAAAATGTACATAAAGAGACTGTAATACTGTACTGTTGTACTGTCGTTAATACTGTACTAATTATTTCAATCTTTCTATTTTCTATTAAAAATAGATTTTTATGCTTCAAATGCCATCAGCATGTCTGTAATGACCATTTTACCATGACATGTGATGAATGTACTGATTGAAAAGTAGATAACAACAAGTGATCTCATTAGACCTTAAAAAAATGTTTATTACTAATGAGTACTATTAACAATTAGTACAAAGTTAAATGTTTCTAATTTTTATAGTAAATATAACTAAAAGTGGTTGCAAATGTTTTTTATTTTAACTTTGAAATTGGGGTTATATATACCCCATGCGAATGTAAGTGAAACTTTTTAGGTGCGAGTAATTAAGGGATTAAAGCATTTTAATATTCCGTGAAATATTTTATTTAAATTTACATGCAAAAGTACAAAAACTTAAGTTTATTTTAATAAGGTATAATGTTGCGATTATTTCATTCCTTAGACGACCGGGAATAAAGGTTGACTCTCGGTCTATAAGCGGAACGAGTGGGAAATAAAAAGTTCCAATCGTCCCCACTGGGGACGAACGAAACTTTTTTTCCACTTGTACCCAGTGGGGACGACTGGGAATAAAGGCTGCGTAGCAGTCATGTTATATAACCACTACGCCACAGAGGTCGTCGTAAGTACAAAATATTTATATTATGCTACGTTTCAAGGACTCCAATGTCACAGGATAGACAGTCTGACTTGGCTACTGAAAACCTTTAGGTACGTAGTAGTCCAGTTGTGGCTGGAGTTAATCGCAGACTTGCTGAGTAAGACATCTACCGTTTCACCTCATGTCATTATTTTTGTTGGGTGTATTATTATTTTGGTAAAGACACTAAGTTGGTATCAATAGGTAGGTAGCATAGGTTTAAATTGTGTTACTTTAATTACGGATATACTTAAAAAAATATATTGTTTATAAACAACGCTCTACCCAACAAAATAATATTTTATTTATTCTTATAATTTAATGTAGGTCCTATAAAATAATACAACATGTCTCACTCAAAAATGAAGCCTAAGTATTCCGAATTACTTATTTAAAAATGTAATTTTAAATTCAACAAAGCATTACAAACCGGAATGAAGAATTTCTAATTAGGCTGTTATTGGATATGACAAAGATGTCTTCGCTTTATTTTCTATACAAATTTAAATTAGATTAGGTATATTATTGAATATATAAAGTACATAGTTGCCTATGCATATTGCCAATATAATAAGTATAATCAATCTAGGAAAGTTGCAGTACCGGTTTTCGTCTGTGATAAAGGGAAAATAGGCCATCAACTACTTTAAATACTACTGGCCAGATAATTTAATATAGGATTTACCGCCAAGAATATTTATTCCTTATTTAAATTTCCAGTAAACTTAAGGAATCTAATGTTGTACTTTATGCATTCTAAAGGCGGATCCCCACTTGAGCAGACGCGGGGCGAGCGGCCGCCTCAACTCGCGGCAGCTCCAGTGGAGACGCTGCCGCGGGTCGAGGCGTGCCGCGTCTTGAGCCAAACAAGGCGGCCTCGTGACGAGCCATTTTGTGTCGGTAAACGTCGGTGCTCAAAGGCGCCTCAATGTGAGCTACGCGAACAGTAGAGACGGACGTTGTGCGCTCACTTCGCGGCAAAATGGACAATAATAAATGCATTGAATTAATTAAAGAATATCAAAGCCACAGGTTTCTATGGGATCCGATTTGAATTAAAGAAGAAGAATTCCTTGATCCACCATTGACGTTTGGCTTTCTGTCCTTTTTTCTTTTTGTAGTTATTAATGATTACTAAAGCTGAAGCGATTTTGCGTGCGTCACCCATGGTAGCTAGTAAGAAACTAGATAAATTCGTTGCTCGGCTTGAGGCACGCTGCCGAGTTGCTGATTAATGTGGCTCAAGTGGAGATGCATGAAGTTTCCGCGGCGCGCGGCATGCTCAGATTGAGGCAGATCGCCCCGCGGCTGCTCAAGTGGGGATCCGCCTTTAGTTGAAAACCTCATTTAGGTGAATGTAAGGTAACTATGCCAGTCGATTGCGTAGGCTCTGTAGAGAAACACGCATGCTGTAAGTAAATGTACGGTCGGTCGCTGTAAATTTACTAAAACTTGTGCGGTAAAAAAATACGTTATTATTAATTTTTTAGGTTATGTGATTTTAAATTGAGAAGTGTGCGTGATTTTAAAAAAAAGTGATATTAATGTTATGGTAAGTTTTCTCTACTTATATTTTTTTAGCTAAGTAGTTTTAATTGTACGTAGAGTACAAAATAAATAACTTATATTTTTGTGGTAAACTTGTAAGAAAAAGTTACCTGCTGTATTTAATGTTTATTCTCTCTATTTGAGCTTACCTAATCTAATGCGTGGATAAGTTAGAAAAAAAATTCGTGTTATTACTTACTGTAAACATTTTCATACTGTAGACGAGGTTCCAAATCGATCTTTTTTTAATATTTGTTTGTATTTTTTTATAATTGAATAGAACTGCTATGCGAGAAATGTTGGGTTTCTTTAAAGGAACGGTGTAATTTTTTCAGTTACGGAGAGAAACTTGGCCTAAGCTGGTCAAGCTTACTAGTATAGGGCTTTTCTGGACATTAATTATTTCAGGAGGTGCTGTTGTCTAGTGCCCATAGTACAAGCTCTGCTTATTTCGGGACTAGATGGCGTTGTGTGAAAGTGTGAGGAATATTTATTTATTAATAGGTTTACCTAATTACCTGCTGCTATTGGATGCAAACTTTCGTATAAGTACCTACCTTAGAAAAACAAGGCAATGTTTCCATGTTATAACTTCTAATGTACTTAATACTATTTTAAACAAAATTACAGGACTGATTTAGATGTAAGTAAGAGCGCCTTTTTCGCCAACAAGTTGTATTTACAGTTTGGCGAATCTGTTTTCTTTGTACAAACATTGTATACTTATTTGGAAATAAACGAATTAAAAAAAAGATGAAATTTTATAAAAGATAGTAAGTAAGATAGTAGAATAAGCTTTAGCATCAGAATAAAACAGGCTATAAATTGTCACGTTAATCCAAGCGAAGCCGTAGATAGAATCTAGTTTATAATATAATTACGTATAAAGTTATTCGATGAGAACAAGTTAAATGTTATGCAATGTATTAATTTCACAATACAACGAAATATCTGATAATTTAACCAAATGGATTTTTAATGGTTCTTGCTTTGTGTGTTGTTGTTTCGTAAAGTCTAATTTGTGTACACAATATTTACTTAATTATCGATAACGATCTATAAATTCTATAGGTACCTACTAGTCTATCCCATCCCTAGGCTACTAAAAAGTCGACAAGGGAGATATTGACAAAATAAATAAATAATAATTATAAATATTCACGGACATCTCTACACAGCGCCATCTGTTCCCAAAGTCAGCTAGGCTTAACCTGCTTGTGTTATGGGTAACAAAAAACAGATATTAATTCTTATATACTTTTCTTTTGTAAATACATACATATTATACATAGAAACACTCTGACCAATGCAAACAATCATGTTTATGCACACAAAGATTTGCATTGAGCGGGAATCGAACCCGAGACCTCTGCGTAGCAGCCATGTAATAAAACCACTACGCCACAGAGGTCGCGTCCCTTTTTTAAACATATGTATTTCATTACTGCTTCACTCCTATTAGTCAGCGTGATACTGTATAGCCTATGAGACTCCTCGATAAAAGGACTATTCAACACAGAAAGATTTTTAGATCGGTTCAGTAGATCCAGAGATTACCTACCCCCTACAACGTCACACACACACAAACTTTATCTCTTTTTAATATCAGTATAGATAGTATAGATTAATGCTTTGCTGTTTATTTATGTATTGATCCTACCAGTTATTGATCGTAGCATGTTATTATTCAACACATTTTTTCTTATTCAGACCTTATTCTGACCATGCGCTTATAGCGTCTAAACCAAAGTCGTCATAAATATTTACATGTTTAGTTTTTTAAGTAAGTAGTTTTATTGTTTTTATTCTATGCCCTATATCAATCGTTAATCAATAGGCAACTAAGTACACACAGTACTGGACGGCTCAATATTAGATCGCACTAATACTCGTAGTCCAATCAATGAATTGAGTTCACGATCTTGTGTATGGCAGTCACAAACGCGACGCTACGAAATACGCATAGGATAACCCAATAAATATTCCTTACACATTCACACAACGTCATCTAGTCCCAAACTAAGAAGAGCTTGTATTATAGATACTAGACAACGGATAAACATACTCGTACTTAAATACTTTTTTTTGTAAAAACATACATAATATGGTTTGGGCTGTGCGTTGATAGATCACTATGTGGTAGGAGTATTCCTACTTGAGAAACCACGTTAATAAAAACCGCCGAGCAGCCCAAACCACTGGACAGATCTAGCTGAATTTTGGCATGCAGGTAGATGATATAACGTAGGCACCCGCTAAGAAAGGATTTTGATAAATTCTACCCCTAAAGGGATAAGATAGGGGATGGAAGTTTGTATGTAACCTTGTCAATTTCAAACCGATTAGGCTGAGACCAAGCATGCATATGCTACTATATATTGAAATAAGCCTTATTTTTCATAATATTTATAAACGCGAGCGAAATCACGGGAAAAAGCTAGTGTGTGCATATAGTCGAAAATACGACTTTCCTGCGCTCTAAAGTCACGATATCTCGAAAGCGATGCTTTTTAGGAGAAAAGTGTTCAGATATTTTTTGTAGGCAATTTTATGATCTACATTATTTATAATGACGTTAAATGCGTATTTCCCATAGAAAACGAGATAATGGGAAAAAACTGATTTTCGTGACCTTTGACCTTGAATAACTTGTGACGCAGACACGTGATCATATGAGACTTTTCTACCAGTCATTAGTACACCAAAACAAAGGTTTATGCAAATTTACAGCTTATTCGCTTCCATTCCGAGGTTGAATGCTTATTTTACTGGAGTAATTTCTCGTTTTGTAAAACTTTTTTGATTTTCTTTATTGAACCAAATTCTTAACAACAATGTAAGACATATACATAACCACAGGAAACCTTCTAGATAATATAGTTGAAGTATTTGTCAGTATTGAGTAGCATGTTGTCGTCGGTGTGAGGTAACTTAACACCGGTGTGGTAAAGTTACCGAGTGGAAAGCGGTCCGGCCTCATTCCCCTATGTGTACTCAATACTTGGATAACTTTTAGAACTTCCTTGTATGTATTTTAACATGCGCTGTCATTGATTATATTGTGTGTATTGAACTATTTTGTTTTTTCTCTACATACTGTATTTTTTTATTGTTAAATAAAATTACTCTCCCCAAGCCAAGTCCAGCCGTACATAGCGGGAACAGTTAAAATCGTAAAATAAACAAGTATATTAAGTATTCACAAATAATTCTCTTGCTATAAAAGTATTGGCGATTAATGTGAAATAGTTTTTTTTTAATTGGTCTACCAGAATGACTCTATGGTGCTCGTTGTTTGTTTCCCGCCCAATGTAAATTTTGTGTGTTTTTATGTGATTTTTTATATGTCCCGTTTGAACATCAAAGCCGTAGTTTTTACTAACTACACATAAATGTATATAAAACACCAATGTCAAATAGGTATATAAGTAAAAAATTATATTTACTTTGTTCCGGATAATCTTCGAAACAGCTAGACCGTTGACCAGGACCGTACCTATTTTGAATGGAACCGAAAGATTTTTGTTTGGACAAAGATGTAACAATCTTATGTGCTATATATTTTTAGTACATTTTTACATGAAGCCGATTTACAATCTGATTACACTGCCGATTTACACTGTTATGGAAACTTTAGTGATGAACTCTCAGGTAACAGATAATCTCAATTAAAATAACTCTATCTTTCCAGATTCCACCAAATGTCGTAGCAAAACAAAATGGAGAAGATAAACCCTAACTTACCAGCTCGCAACCTGTTAACGGGCACATATATTAATTATGAAGACGATACGGATCTAGATGATACACCAGGCAACTTGACCTTGGCGTGGAAAGACCTGTCAGTGTATCGACGTAAGAAGACACAGACTAGTATATGGAAGTCAGCTGTTTACGAAGATGTACGGGTTTTGCATGGATGTAAGTACTTTGTAATCTGATTGGTATATTTAAAGGCCGAGGTAGATATCGCATCCTCCGGAAATAAGACTATCGCCTAGCCAGTAAAGCCTAGGGTGGCTCAATATTATAATTTTTTTATCAGTTTGCTGAACTTTTTGATAATTGTTCAATTATACATACTTACTATGAATTGTATATTATGATTATATATTTTTTTTTACAGTAAATGGTATCGTATCGTCCGGAAACCTTGTCGCTTTGATGGGTTCAAGGTAAATATTGTTTTCTTTAAATAGTAAAACTTTTGTGTGATTAAAGTTGTATTCATGAATTACTATTTCATTTTTAGTGGTGCCGGAAAAACTTCACTTTTGGCTGCAATAAGTCGTCGTGATAAAAGCACTATGACCGGTTACCTCATGTTAAATGGTAGATTAGCAGGAGCAGATCTCGTGGCTAGAATATCTGGTTTTGTTCCACAGCAAGATTTAGCAATAGCAGACTTAACTGTATCCGAACATATGGAGTTTATGGTAAGTGTTTTATAAGTTAAAAAACTATCAAATTTAGGATTTTGTGAAGAGTGCCATTGAACGTTGGTCCCGCAATAAGTAGTTTGCGGTCGTCGTAGTCTACAGATAATCTAGGCTTGTGGTTTTAGTATTGACCGCAATGAAAATCCGGGAGGAAATGAGCGCTCCGCGTACCTTATAATAAAGCGGGTCTACCAGTGAAGAAAGAAAACTTGTTCTTGATTTTGTTATTTTTGCAAAAGCTATACAGCATCCTCAGATTTTATGCTGAGTAGATACAATGTATTTTTATATCGTCTCCACACGGAGAAGGTTAATTAATAAAGTAAGTATTACTGATTTTATAAATGATAATTCTAGGCTCGCCTGATGATGGATAAAAGAGCATCGAAGTTAACACGATTAAGACGAATTGAGCTTTTACTAAGCGAACTTGGAGTCAACAATTGTACGAAAACTAAGCTTAAGGCTTTATCTGGAGGTGAACGAAAAAGAGTATCATTAGCTGTACAGGTTAGTTTATTTTATTAAACACTGCAATATGGCAGTATCAAATCTGATAGAAATCCATGCATGGATGAAGGCAACGGAATTTAGACATGAAATTATTTAACACCGGCACCAGACCGGCAAAACGATGCCGCAAACGTTTTGCAATGGGTCAAATACACGAACGGTTTGCATAGTGTTCAGGGATCAGCCGGTGTATATCCAGCGCCCAAGTGTAGTCACTCCCTAATATAATGGGATCAGTCCCTAAAGGCAAAGTTTGCAGTTATTATCTATTATACAAATGAAAGATCATTTTTTTTAACCTTGCAGTTATTAAACGACCCACCAATATTATTCTGCGATGAGCCAACAACGGGTCTTGATAGCTGGGCAGCTGCTGCAGTCGTATCTCGACTAAGGAAACTGGCTACAGGAGGAAAATTAGTAGTTTGTTCTGTACACCAACCTGCTTCTGGCGTTTTTGAACTTTTCCATCAAGTTGTTTTATTGGCGAATGGACGGATTGCTTTCCAAGGGACTATAGCAATGGCGGATCATTTCTTTGCATCGTAAGTGTGTTTATTTAATTATTACTTACTAGCTGTGCCCGCGACTTCATTCGCGTGGATGTTACTTTATTCGCAATTCAGTTTAAGACCAAAAACAAAAAGTTTTTTGAACCTGAAGAGCGTTTACAGGAAAAAAATCATAATTCGCAAATAAGTAATCAGCATCAACATTCTACATTAAGTATTTATCCTATTTGCGAATTATGATTTTTTTTCAATTGGCGGCGCTAGTGAGCCACGCAAAGGTCCTTAAAACGAACGAATATACTACGAGAAAATTACGAACAAACAGATAAACAGACAAAAATTACAAAAATGCTGGAAATAGGCTCTATTGGTTGTCTTTCAATTACCTGGCTATTTTTTTGGATTTATTTTTAATGTACAAAAACGACTTTTCTATAGTTTTAGTTTAGTATACCTAATTAATTAATTTCAAATACATATTTATTTATAGACTGAACCGATTGCAATGAAACAAAAACTAAATGTAACTTCAAGTTACGCTTAATCGTTGTGTATAAAAGTCATCTACGTTGCTTTCTAAATAATAAATATAAAATCAGAAACCTGGCAATTATTTTTGGATTTATTTTTAATGTACAAAAACGACTTTTCTATATTTATTATACTTATGTTTAGATTTTTTATGATGAGTTGGTAAGAAATCCATCTCTAGGTACCATGCTGATAGCCCTAACTAGTTAGTACATATATATCTTCTCAGACTAGTTGTGTAACCATTTTCAACACATTTGGTCTGTAATTGTGAGAAAGTCTAAGTCTTATCGTAACTTACAGAATGTATAATACACGTTGTTTAATACTTTATTATTTTCTTAAAAAGAAAACAAACCTTCATTTTATGAATACTTAATTTAAACCAGTTTCTTTATAGGTAACCGCTTAATAAATTTATAAAGAATTCTTCATAATTTACTAATTAAAAAGCCGATTACAAAACCAATGCGTTGATTTACCTAAATAAAAATGAAATACGTTACGAACAAAATTGTTTAGTTGAATAACAGAGTAATGCCATATTTTTTTATATTAAACCCATACTTAAGTATATACTTACCTACTAAACTTATTTTAATTGAGTTTCTATCTACTTACATTTAAGAAAAACTATGTATTACTTATTGAAAATTAATAAATCATAGATTTCTGAGGTAACAAACATTAAGAAATCTAATAAAGTAATTAAATTGAATCAGAGTAAGGTAATTAAATTTTATTATGGGTAGCTGTGACATTTTACTCGTGTGTATCACTGATATTATGTAAATAGATTCTTATTAGAATTCGAAGCAGTGAAATATATAGCCCTGTGGTTTTGTTTGACCTTAGCATAGTTTGGCCCTAACTTAGGCAGTTTCATAGAAGGGCCTATTCTGTAATGTATTATGTATACAATATAAACCTGTTATTAGATTGTCTAAATAAATGGAAATTCTTTTTTTTCACAATATTAATTTGCTCTAGTCTATATCCGCCGTCCATTATTTTATGCTCCCCAATTGTTGTTTTAATTTGTTTTGTCAATTGTTGCTTTTTCTAATCAAAGATCAAATCCAAAGCCACAATATCGATTTCGATTGTGCTGATTACACAATTTTATGTAAGTTCTTAAGTGAATGATCATTCACAGCAAATTCATAATGTTTAGATGAAATTTTGATAAAATCATAATTAAGTATTCGAACAGCTTGAAAGTTTAAATAAAAACTATCTTTATTTTTTTCAAAATAGTCAATCACGTTACAACTGCTGTTTTTCCAAATAAAAAAAAATAAAAACTGAGTTTTGACCTAACAAATAAAAAAATATAAAATAACTAATTTAAATCTCTGTGTGTAAAGTTTTTTAACAACGCACTCTTAGTTATATTTTACTTTACTTCTATACCCAACAGGCTCAACTACAAATGTCCAGTCGGTTTCAATGCTGCAGAATACTACATATCCCTGCTAGGTGTCAGTATAGATAAGGAGCAAGAAAGTCGTGATAGAATCAGACGAATATGTGACGAGTTCCAGAGGTCTGATATTGCAGCTGACATTGAAGCTAGGATCGGCGATGTAGCTGATGAAAATGATTATTTTAATGGTATTGCAAATGAAAAGGTAAGAATTTGTATTTATATTTGGCTACAACAATTCATCATCATCATAACAGCCCATTATTGTCCCACTGCAGGGACGGGCCTCCTCCCGTGATGATGGGATACTTGGCCTACTAATACCACGCTGTCCAGACGGATTGGTATAAGTTTTATTTTCAAGTTTTCCTTCTTTTTACTTCGTAAAGATAACATTTACGGTTAGTCCCTTAGTCGGTTTATACGACGCCCACAGGATAAGATGGGGTGGTGACATATTGTATTCTTACTCCGTCACCACACGGACAACAATTGCAACATTTTAAATGCCTAGTTATTTCGAACCCCTCGCTAAACATTTTTGTGCGTTCCGCAAATGTTTGGGTCATGGGTCTGGTTCTTTGTGTTATTTCAATGGGTTTATGTTAAAGTTCCCGCGTTAAAAGTATATTTAATTTGTTACAGGATCAATATTTTGAAAGATATTTAACTCTGTAAGTATTCATAGTTTATCTAGTTTAACTAAGAATGTTGTTGTCTCGTATGACGTTTATTGATTTAGAGATGAATATTTTTATAATACACTTCTCATCAAAAAAATCGAAACAGTTGCAAGTTTGTGTTTTATAAGGATTATCTGAAAAATGTGTATATTTAGGAATATGTGTTATATATTTTTGTTATTTAATAGGCAATTTAATGAGGTTTTCAAATAATGATGTTAATGTTCTAAATTCAAATTCAATTTTTATAGATTTCGTATTTTGTTTAACAAGTCGTATTTGCCCAGTACGTAGTTTGACGAAAAATGATAAAATTAGGCACGTAAATGAAAAAAAAACTAGAAAACGTTTATTTAATAACCCGTATCGCGCACCCAGAGTTCCTCGCTCCTCTTATTACTGCGTCCATGCGACGTTTACCCGCAAAAACCGCCAAGTGGTGGCATTGCTGAATTCTGGACTTAGTCAGGTTATTACGGCTGAAAGATTGCATCTTAGCCTCTCGTCTTTTCATAGAATCTGCAAACGCTATCAAGAGACTGGTTTGTTTGATGATATATAACACATATTCCTAAATATACAGATTTTTCAGATAATCCTTATAAAACACAAACTTGCAACTGTTTCGATTTTTTGATGAGAGGTGTATATTTATTTCATTATATTATTACGAATGCTTATAGCGTTGTACCTAATTGGCAAGTGCCAAGCGTCACATTTATGTATGAACCACAAAATCGGTAAAAGATTTGTGCCTAAATATTAGGTACCTTTGTCTTTCAAACTACCTAACCCCTGGTTTCCGAATGACTGATCAAGTAAAAATCAACTAATCAAGTGTCAAAACTCGTGTCAACTATCAGTTCCTAAAAATGATAGTAGACAAGAGTTTTGACACTTGATTAGTTGATTTTTACTTGATCAATCATTCGGAAACCGGGGGTCACTCTTCTTTCTAACTTACTTATTAATATGTTTACTTAATACTAAACACATACCCCCTTACTCATAAACGCCTATTAAATTTAGTCACTGTTTAGCGAGATTTTTATTAGCAAAACTAACTTATGCCAAACAAAACCGTAAGAAGTTAAGCTAATCAATGGACTAAAATTTAAGAGGCGTTTATGAGTAAGGGGATTAGCTATTTAGGTATTGAATACCGTTACAGAGTCAAGGTGAACTATTTCGTACAATTTTACTGGTTGATGTGGCGGAACATAAGGGCCGTCAGAAGTAACTACAGTATATGGGTCGCTGAATTTGTTCTACTTATGGTAAGTTTTTAATATAGTTGAGTTTCTATCAGGTTTAATAATACTTGTATTTACTTAGAATAATACAATAATTAAAAATTAAAGTGCATGGAAGTAACCTATCCATGATTACATAAAATCATAACGCCTTTATTATTATGTAATTTTATATATAAATTTTACATCAAAATTTGCTTAGTAATTTATATATAGTTATCAATAGCTTTATTTAATAAATTGTTTTTTATTTTCAGTTCGTAGGCCTCATAATAGCAATCCCATATGCAGGTCATTTCGAAGATTTAGATCAACGGGACATACAGAACGTCGAAGGACTGTTATATCTTACAATAGCTGAGATAATATTTTTGTTTATATACGCAGTGTTCATTACGTTTCCTAGTGAAGTGCCCATACTGTTGAGAGAAACAGCCAGTGGGTTATATTCACCTCTTCCTTACTATTTATCTAAAATGATCTTTTGGGTAAGTATTATTAGTTTATAATTAATAAGATGTTTAAGATTTTGCAACGTTAGGTACTTGACTTTTTAAATCCATGCCTTAAAACACCTTACTGCACCTACCATTTTATTTTCTCGGCTGGAAGATAATGCTTAAAGGCTTTACGCTCACCATTGTACCTATCATTTAATAATAATATGCGCAAAAGTGACCATGTAGCCCCATAATTCGGTAGGAAAAATTTTTTTTTTGGTATTTTTATTTATTTATATAAAATAATATTAGTACTAGTAATATTAATACTCAAATTAGTTGTTTTAATTATAAACAACTAATTTGAGTATTTTTGGTTTTCAACCTATATTAAGTTTATTTTTAATAAATATTTTAAGTTTTTCTTGTGGTGACGTCATACGTACGGCTGAATTACTTGATCAATGAAGGCACTTCTGTTCGGCCGGACGATTGACGTCATTTAGAGATCAAATGAAAGACTATGTAATTGTAAAAATGAACACCATCTTGCGGTTTTTTGCGCTAAAAAGATGTTTTTATTCCTTACCGATCTAAAATCTCGAAATCTCGTAGGTAAACTTTCACTTTACATACCGAATTGTATTCTCAAAGAATCCCTTATTATAAAAATAGTACGAGTAGTATCGACAGCTGTTGAAAGCTGCTTAGATTGCATCGCATTGCGGCTTAATAACATACAACTTTCCACATTACAGATACCCCGGGCAGTAATAGAACCTTCGCTATACACTGGCCTTATATTCTTAGTAGCAGGTCTTCGAGGCGGCTTTATTGGTTGGCTCGGTTACAACTTTATCTGTATACTGTGTGCCAATTATGCCAACGCTTATGGTAAGTACAAGAAGACATACAATACGCGCAATCTTGACCGGCCTGAAGTTCCCGCATTTATCATCATAACAGCCTATTAATGTCCCACTGCAGGGACGGGCCTCCTCCCGTGACGGAGAAATACTTGGCCTACCAATACCACGCTGGCCAGACGGATTGGTACAGGGTTTAATTTCAAGTTTTCCTTCTTTTTATTACGTAAAGATAATATTCTAGACGTTTTTACGACACCCGTGGGATAAGATGGGGTAGTGACATATTGTATTCTTACTCTGTCACCACACGGAGATTCTTACCCGCATGTATAGCAACTAATAAATCACCTGCACTTAGTTCCAAAAAATGATATCTACGGGCCATATGCAAACTTCAAGCCGTCCAACTTAGATTGCGCGTAATGTATTGATTTAATTGTTAGGTATCTAGGTACTAAGGTATCCTTCGGAGTTCGGTTTCGTGGTAAGGTTCATGTCATCAGTTTTCTTACTTTCGGTAATAAAATTTATTTAAATGTTCTTTAGGAGTGTTCCATTAAATACATAAATTGTGTTAACTATCATAATACATTATTCAGGGTTGGTGGGAATAATATTGTGATAAGGTTACGTACCGGTATGGTGCTTAGAATTAACTTGTGTCTTCCTTTAATTGTACTTAGTTGGTGGAGGGTCGATTTCCTTAAATCCCACCAGCAGCTTATGGAATAACGCACGGTGAAAATGATCAATATTGATATTATAAGAAAAGATCTAGATCAATTTAAACAATGTTTACGAATACATAAGTATTCATTATTGAATGGCATTACAACCCGAGACCTTTTGGGTAGCAGCTATGAATTATAACCACTACGGCACAGAGGTCATCAATGTTTATTTAATTTGATTTTTGGGTTCACATTTTGCAAACAGTAGTCACTTAGTCATCTTTTCCAACAACATGAAAATAATATAGCGTGGAAGCGCAGGACCGCACAAGGTGGCACTATTTGGAGGAGGCCTATGTTCAGCAGTGGACATCGATGATGATGATGATCATGATGAATATAGAATGGTCATAATCTATATTCTTAGTCGGTCACTACATCATTTCTATGAATAAAATGTGTATATCATAAAAATACGAAAAATATTACTTACAAAGTTAAAAATTGATATTTTGTTAATATTTTGGTGACATATTCTCAGCAAACGCACTATAGTGAGATAACATTATGACATAGGCCCGTTATGTGATTAGCATAACCGCATAACTGGATGTAGTCAACTATCGTATGCTACGTCTTTCAACTAACAAACTTACTACAATGTTAGAGCATTGGAAATAAACCAGAATGAGTCTATAGTTAAAATATTTTTTTGTAAAATATTGTCAACTCTGAATACATAAATAAATAAAATTAGATAGGTACTTATAACAAACACTTATAACAAAATTATGGTGGATGTTTTAACATTATTAATGTATATTCGGGTTTGGGTTTCGTAACACAATCATTATTTTTAAGGTCAATTCAACCTCGTGTGGTGAGTGACTCCTTTATTAGATTACGGTTAACGTTTTCTAACCGAATACTTACTTAGTTTAATTTTTTACTCTCTCTTGGTTTACTCAGTGATATCTTATTTTACTAGACGGGTCTTAACATAATTCGAACATTTTTTCATACAATCATTGAGCATGCGTTGGTGAGGATGTTTTCATATTAATCTTAAATAAGTAAGTTAAGTTTTCTTAAATAGGTAAAGTTTTCTAAACTTTGAAATGTTTTTAAATTTAGATTAAGTAGTGTTAGATGACGTCAAAAAGATACAATATTATTGTACTACTTTGAATAAATGAATGAAACTGAAAACTGAATCAAATAATTATTCATAAATACTATCACCTTTTTAATTATTAAACTATTATAGTAAATTAAATATATCTAAAATTATTAATTATCAAATAATTTAGTTTTGCCTTATTACCTAATCTTACCAAATTCTAAATCTTTGCAATAATTATATCGGTAACATAATTATAATTTCTATATTTCCAGGCTCGTTATTATCATCGACGTTCAGCTCAATGGAGACCGCGGCGCTAGTGTCGGTACCCTTCGATCTTATCTGTACCATGTTTTCTGGCATCTATCTTAATTTAAGTAGTATTACTTATTACTTCTCTTGGTTGAAATATATATCTGGTTTTTACTACGGAGTTGAAAACATTTCTATACTTCAGTGGTATTCGATTGAATCTATTGATTGCGTTGATATCCAAGGACTTCCTTGTATACGTACAGGACCTGATGTGTTGAGAAGGTTCGGCTATTCTGAGGATAACTTTTGGCGAAACTGTTTGTGTTTGTTGTCGCTGTATTGTATTGCTCATTTAATATCATTCTTTATGGTTCTCAAAAGAAGTAGAAATACGCCTGTGTATTAAACAATATAGTCTTGCCTTGAAATGGCAGATAAGCTAGCCAACTGATCGTAAGTAGCAATCGCCGCGCATAGACGTTAGCAAAAGGTGGTACTTAATAGAAAAGAACTAAAAACAAAATCAATACCATTGCTAAAATAAATGTTTATATTGTAAACTTCAAGCCAAGAATCATATAACCTAAAATATAAATTAACATTTAGTTGAATTAAGTGACAATTATAAATAAATCCGTCTATTTTGTGTGATGAATGTACTTCTACCTCTTGTTTAAAATGCTTTAAAAGATACGGTTAAAATTAACCTTATACTTTATTATTCTATTTGTTAAGTAGACATAAAATATATATTAAGAGGACTCATTGACAAAATGCACTATCTTTCATCAACTACTACAGGAATATGAAAAGACCTATTAATCTAGAATTTTGATATAGGTAAATTGATACCTTTAACTAGCCTTTTGTAGTTACGAAAACGCGATAGCTTGATTTTGGCTCGATCATATTTAATTTTGAAAACACCTCTAAAAAAACAGCTTTTTACATATAACACGGAAAGTACACTATCATTATGCTTAGGAATTACTCAAATACATTCGTAACATCAATATTAGTCTTACTGTAGAATATCATTTACATAACTACAACCTTACAACCTTAATTAAGAAAATAAGATTTTAGCAATATCAAAGCGCTCTGGATCGTTGCGGGCGCATCGTAATTTTAGACCTTATACCGATTAGTTAACGATCGATACAGAATGAATACGGTCGACGAATCAGTCGGGCGATGGCCCTCTTCGACGTCGGACCTGTGCATGTCGACTCAACGTTCGTACTAAATATTATCGCGTATTTTTTAATCGTAGGTATATAATATTATAGGTTAGATTTAAAATATTTATACCTAAGTTTTTATTAATACTTTGTTCTCTTTTATAAATAAATAATAGTATTATTTTATAACATTGTTTGGTAAAATATTTTCGTAGTTATGTCATTTACAAAACTTAGGTAAAGTTCGCCTAACTCAACTACCTAGTTACTGTTGACCCTTTTGATAATGCAAGCGTTTGTTTTTAAGCGATTTTAGACTATATGCTCAAGTGTAATAAGTTTTATTACCGTTTTCGTCAAGATCACGTAATTGAAACGGCCTCAGTGGCGCGGGTAGTGTGACGCGGTCGCGGTAGTGGCTTGCGTGCACGAGGTTGCGGGCTCGAATCCAACAAAGTTGTTTGAGCGATCCACAAATTACTGTCCTAAGTTCGGATGTTTTTTGTAAAAGTCTCCGCGACAATACCTAGGAGTTGTGTGAAACTCAAAAAAATAAGTACCTACCTTAGGTACTTACTAATAAGATCTAAATAATACTTTTTACTTTCGCGGGGGAACTTTTACAGACATGAAATAAACGAACATAACATCAATTTAGCAGGCACAAAGAACATCCAGACTCAGAACAGTTATTTGTGGATTACACAAAAAAAATGTCATAAGTGAGATTTGAACTCTCATGCACTCCACCGCGGGAACGTTTACAGACATGAAAGAAACGTACACAAAGAAAGTCCAGACTCAGCCCAGAACCAAAAATTGATATCGCGACATGCGTGTTTCATGTTAATGTATTTTGAACTCTATACGAGAAATAATACGGTTCATTTTTACACAAACAAAACGTAGCAACAAACAACAATAGGCCTATCGCGAGAAGCGAGTGTTTTTGTTACAAAGTTAATATATACTCTATTTCCTAAGCAATACGGTTCATTTTTACATAAAGATTTCAATTTTTGCCTCGTCTCGCCCCTCTGGTGGAAAATCACCTAGAGTTCAAATCTCACGTAAGACAATTTTATTTGTGCGATCCACTAATTATTGTCCTGAGTCTGAATGTTCTTTGTGTCAGCTAAGTAAATGTTTGTAAATACCCCGCGACACAGGACAATACATAGTGAGGCTATTGTATTTTTTTTAAAGTTCTATTATTTTGCGTGAGATTCAAACCCGCGACCTCGTGCACTGCGACCGCTACCCCGAGGCGGTCAAACTATTTTTGTGATCCCCAAATTATTGTCCTGAATCTGAATGTGCTTTGTGCCTTCATAATACCTTGTGCGGGAGTAAATTTTAAAAAAATGGGGGCTACTTGTATAGACATAATAGACCGGTAGATAGTAGGTTTTTCTGTAACAGAATTTTCTGTTACCTACCGCGGACTGACGTCACAGTATAACCAGTAGTCTAACTGGGCCGAATATTTATTATAAATGCCTACGGGTGCGCAGTACATAAACAATAGTATACATGCGATCTACTTTGTGTTTCCATTTAGTTTTGTAATTGTAAATTAATACTTTTCATTTTTCTATTTTATATTTAAACTAGCTGACCCGTGCCCACTTCGTTAGGCCGCGAAAAAAAGCGTCACTTTTTTAAACATATTTCATTACTGCTCCACTCCTATTAGTCATAGCGTGATACTATATAGCCTATGACACTCCCCGATAAATGGCCTATTTAACACAAAAATAATTTAAAAAATCGGTTTAGTAGATCCAGAGATTACCCCCTACAACGTCACAAACACACGAACTTTACCTCTTTATAATATTAGTATAGAGTATTATCCATGTACGGTGGATTTAAAAATACCTGGTACATATTAATCAATAAATCATGCCTCTCCCAACAAACGCCACAGAACAGGGTCCTCCGCCCTCCGAATTTAGTCCGACCAAGCGATCTTTTTGAGGTAGAATTAATTTATAGTACAGGTATTTAAGGAATACAATTGTAAGAATACAATATGTCACCACCTCATCTCATCTCATGGGTGTCGTAAAAACCGACTACGGGACTATCCGTGAATATTACCTTTACGAAATATAAAGAAGGAAAACTTGAAATAAAACCCTATACCAATCCGTCTGGCCAGCGTGGTATTAGTAGGCCAATTATCCCTCCGTCATCGGAGGAGGCCCGTCCCTGCAGTGGGACATTAATGGGCTGTTATGGTGACAGGTATTTAAAATTAAAATAAAAATCTTACTCCAACCAAAATGTTGATACTAAGAAAATTCATCTATACCTACTAACATCGCGTTAGACAGATATTTTACGTTATTCGCGCATTATTTTAAAACTGAGATATCTTTTAAACTAATAATCGGATCTCATTGCTGTAAAGGTCAATTTTGTTTAAAATTAAATAAATATAATGATTAACGTATTTATTTTGATAAGGGTCAATACCATATACACAAAATACCTTTACAAACAATGCATTTCTTTAAATCAAATTTGATTATTATAAAAAAGGTCGTAGTGAGTCAACCTTAGAAGATAGATAAATGCTGTCGTTGACTTCATTGTAAAACTTTTTTAAAGGTACAATTCTCTAATACATCATTTCAGTATATCTCCAGACGTTTAAGCAGCAGAAGCAAAATAAACGTTTATAAGCGTCTCTTTTATAAACATATTTCATTACTGCTCTACTCCTATTAAGCATAGCGTGATACTATATAGCCTATGACACTCCCCGATAAATGGACTATCAAACACAGAAAGAATTTTTAAAATCGGTTCAGTAGATCCAGAGATTACCCCTACAACGTCACAAACACACAAACACACAATCACACAAACAAACAAACACACAAACTTTACCTCTTTATAATATTAGTATAGATACATTTAATTTAAAGAAACATGTATATGTTTGTATTTATATCCACCATGTTTGTGATATAAATAAAATACTAAATTATAATATTAAGAAGGTACTTAACAAGTCATTCAGTAAAGTAGGTACAGTACCGGGCCGTTTCGTAACCTGTAGAAAAATACAATCGGTCAATTTCGGCTTCGTAGAGCGTCAGAGAAAAAGACGATGTGTAATATTTACGGCCGGGTACTGTACTTATTTATTATATTGGCCATGTTTGTTTGAAATTGAATTTATCGATAACCAAAACCAAACTTTAAACAGGTCTATTAGATCTATTTAATGTCAAAATAAAGGCATCGAGGTCACTTTATGGATGGGTGACCAATCCAATCAAAAAATGACATTGATGTCATTGCTTAAATTTACCTAGATTAAAGTGAAAGACACGCATGGGGGATTTCATAAAGGGGGGCTAAATATTCATTATTATTGACCTAAGTACAACAAACCGTTTTCGTAATATACACAAAATACTATATTATAGTATTAAATAAATACCTAAGTCATTTAGTAAGGTAGGTATTTATATCAGCCATGTTTGTTTGAAATTGACATAAATAATATTTTTAGTTTCAAATTATAACACACAGTCCGCTCGTTACTGCGGCACAGTAGCGACTGTTCCCTCCGCGATCGTGAGCTTGTAGGTATAAACTCACGTTTCGTCCGTTTCTATGAAATTGAAATACTGTATATATTTGTACTATGGCACAGAGCGATAACGTGTCCTTGAGGGCCGGCGGGACGACGACGGCGCACACGGCGCGGCGGCGCGTGAGCGAGTATATCCGTCTCATTCGCGCGCCGAGGGGCGCGCCCCTCTGGCCACGGCCGAATTCAACTCGAAAATTTTCAAAGCGTCGTCTTAATAAGTAAATAAGCTTCGCTTTGTATTTTAAACCTATACCTATTGCGTTCTACCCTAAACGCGTTACCTTTAAAAGCACGCAACTCCAAGAATTAAAGGCTTAGTAGCGACTAGAAAAAAACACAGTCACATTATCTACTTAGAGACCTCGCTGGAATGCGAACCTCGCGTCCCGTTCTCCTTTCAACCCCCACGCTTGCCACGGGTGCATCAGTGATTCGTCCGACGCGACGACGCACGTGACGTCATCAACGCCAGGTCTCGAGATAATGTGACCGGGTTATATGTGTATTCTTTTTCCATATGTATTAATTTTTACTCATTGAATTAACTTTCATATTAATTTTGTAAAAGCATTCAGGGCAGACTGAAAGGTTCAAAGCATTTATGAAGACTCTTTTTTAAACTGTAGTTTCGACATTGTAGTGTTACAATGACAGTAATACCGGAATTTATAATAACTACTACAATTTATTAATTATCCTTACTTTATTACGTAATTATAAACAATAAATTAAGAATAAGGGGAAGATCAAGTCATATTCAGTGTTTTACTTAGATAAAATGGTAAATAAACATGTTACAAAAAACTGATGGAAAAACATCTTAAAAAACCATAGAAATATTTTTGTTAAAGATAATTTATAAAATCCAATGTTTTAATCTTGGATTTGGCGTCAAATTTAATAATAATATGATTACATTTATTTCATACTTAAGTAAGTAGTTTGTATAATTTAAATTATCTGCATTCTAATGAGAGTTTAACTATCTATACTTATAATAAAACTGTAGAGAGATCAATTCTGTACATTGAATATATGTTAAAAATTAATATTGGAGGATGAATGGTGATCGATACTAATGCCAAAAATGCAATCAATAAATTTTTTGTCTGTCTGTCTGTCTGTCTGTCTGTCTGTCTGTCTGTCTGTCTGTATGTGCACGCATGGGTCAAAAACTACTGAAGGCATTTTAACCAAACTTGGTACAATTGTAGTCCATACTTCCGGGCAGGTTATAGGCTGTATAACATAACGCTAAGACACATAGGAGCTGAGCAGTGACGAAAAATTTGAAGCAAGTCGGTTGAAAAAAAGCGCGTTCGAGCTCTTATCATCGCATACGTTGATCATACGCCAAAAATATGTATTACAAAAATAATGGTCTTCAAACGATGAACAAAAAAGTCCTGAATAGTATATATCTATCTTTTATATATTAGCCACAATAACCTGTTTAATCGTTAGGGTTTTCTTCAAAGTGTATTAAATACATAAATATATTGTAATTTGCAAAGACATATCTTTTTCAAACTCCCATATTTCAAAAGTACACTTTAATACCTTATTCATAAAAAATAATTATAGAAATCGGTTTATAAACACACAAGATTTAGATGAAAGAAAATTTCCAAATGTCGCCGCGCCAGTATGAGTACGGCTGTACGGTTGATTTTTGTTTAACGTCCGAAACGGCCAACCGGTAATTTCATTCACTCTTAATGCGAACGGACGTGGTTCTTATTGACTCTTCTCGGAATAAGCGCGCTTTAGATATTAAAAAACATAGATACGTAGTTTTTAGGTATTAAGTTTAAAGTAGGTATCTATCTATACTATAATAAAACAATCGGAATCGGATAAGTAATACTCGAGATATCGCTAGATCTCTTTATTAGAACAGTCCGATACAAATCAGGGGTCATGAAAAATGGATTTGGTTCAATGTTGAATGAATTTAAATTTAGTTTCTTTTGTTCACGAGATGGCGTTACCAGTAGTAATCATAAAATAAATGAGTTTTTAAATAATATATAACTATTTATAATATTAATTATTCATAAGTTATTCCTTTTAAATGTTAATAAAATTAACCATGAATCGTATGTGTAATATCAATTATAAGTCTTCACACTAGCCTTTAAAAATATCAATTTAACGGACACAAAGAACATCCAGACTAAGGACAATAGTTTGTGTATCACAATTAATTGTCCTCCATGGGAATCAAACCCGAGACCTCATGCACGCCAGCCATGTAATGCGACCGCCGCGCCACCGAGGCAGGTAATTCTGCCGCACCATAACGTGGCGTGCAAATGTATTCATTCATAATTAATTAGCGATTATCCGTGTGGTGACGGAGCAAGAATACAATATGTCACCTCCCCTTCTCATCCCATGGGTGGCGTAAAACCGACTAAGGGACTATCGGTGAATATTATCTTTACGAAATAAAAATGAAGGAAAACTTGAAATTAAACCCTATACCAATCCGACTGGCCAACGTGGTATTAGTAGGCCAAGTATCCCTCCGTCACGGGAGGAGGCGCGTCATTGCAGTGGGACATTAATGGGCTGTTATGATGAAAAAGCAATGTCATTTATTTTTAATTACAAATTTGACAACAGATGGCATTGTGCCTGTGACGTCATTTTCAGTATCGCGGTATTAAGATTTTACTTGAAAGAATGACGTTCGCTCATGTCTTTCAGTATAAGTTTAGACACAGTCTTCATAGATCTGTCTTTGTAAAGATCTGTTTTTGAAAAGGTTTTGGTTCGTTCGTTAATTTTACAATTCGTGTGTAGGTATATCTGTTTGTTATAAGGTTTAAAAAACGATTTTTCAGTATTAAATCGAATTGCGAAGTAAGTAACATCCGCCACGCGAACGAAGTCGCGGGCACAGCAGCTAGTTGTAACATAAAGTAGTCATTTTTATTTATTGTAAGTAGACTGAGGTGATGGTAAATATATTAAAACATTTTCCTTTTGTATAAGATTTGTAAAATCTATACAAAAGTATATTTAATTATATGTAGTTAGTGTATTAGTAAGGGTGTACAACAAAATACCAACTCTATAATGCAAAATTGTTAAATATCACAATTTTTTTCTAAAAACAAAAGGGCAAACGAACAAAAGGGAATTTTTATCCAAATTTATTATTATTTTCAAATTAAATTATTGAATTGGCACATTAAATTATTTTCTAAAGTTTGTGTTTATATCTACCTTACCCCTTTATCCTTAACACATAGAAAGAACTGTTAGCGGTCATTTTGTGACCAACATGACAGTACTAATACAGTAGGTACAGCACTTGCAATCTAGTTATGTCCTCATTGCACCCAACCCCTTTTGCTATTTCAAAATCAGTCAGTTATTAATCTGGTCAAACATTAGCAATCAGTGTGCCGTGAAGATGTAAGCTAATCAATTGACTAAAATTGAAGAGGCGTTTTTGAGTAAGGGTGTCCATCACAATAATAAACAATACAGAACTAATTTTAGAAGATTATTTAGAAGATTTTTACTTATAAGTTACTAACTTTTGCACGCTACTGATTCCGTAGAAAATGCTGTATATTTCTGTTTAAAAATATTTTGAGCTAAACCTAAATTAACTTTTTTTTAGTATTTACCTCACTTAACAGGTTGCCTGTCCCGCCTGTAGACAATTGTGTGTACTATTGAGTAAAACAATGGGTATGTATCATACATGATACATGGGACAGGGAATAGGTTAATTTCTTAGTTTTGTACCAAATTGGTACAAAAATCGTTTAGTAATAGACCTGAAAGCATAATAGACAATCTTACGAATTTGGTTTTTTTACATTCATATTCGATTCAAGGTAACAAACACTCGTAATATAGAAAACAAGCTATTGAAAGTTGTATAATTTCAGGCTCATTTCTATCAGCGACGTTCAACAAAATGGAAACAGCTGCTCTTATATCAGTACCACATGAACTAATAGGCATCATGTTCTCCGGGATCTATCTCAACTTGGCCACAGCTCCACCATACTTCTCCTGGCTTCGTTACATCTCTGGGTTTTACTACGGCACCGAATGTATTTCTGTTCTTCAATGGAATTTGGTTGATACCATCAATTGTGCCAACGTAGAAGGAACTCCTTGCATAAGAACAGCTGCTGGAGTTCTAAAGAGATTTGGATATGACGAAAACAATTTCTGGAGGAATTGCCTTTGCCTCTTAGTTTTATATGTAGTGAATCATGTTGTAGCTTTTGCTATGGTTATCAGAAGGAGTAAAGGGACGCCTGTGTATTAATCGTGTTTTAGTTTAAGCATACTTCTGTTAAAATATACGTTTACTTATTGGTTATGTTGTGTTTTTTCATGATTATACTCGTTTGCTCGATACTGACTTAAAGTAAAATGCTATTCTGTACGTTTTAAATTTTATTTGATGCCCCTAACTAGGAAATGACCTTTATAACCTTTAACCTTTTATTTATAATCATGATGTAAGGTGCTTAAAGGAGATCTAGAGCCATGGTAATGATTTCTGGAACACACAAACAATTGTTCTCCGTAGATTTGGAATCGAAAAGGAAAAGACAATAAGAAAAAAACATACCTGTTTAATTTGAAATTTTAATTCATCTTTAATAGTAATTATGTTACATTGCCATATTATTTTTGCATCTACTTTTAATAAGCATATCCTACTTTTTCTTCTCTCTTTAGTCCGAAATAGCTTATAATAGACCAAAGCACAGTCACAAAGAAGAAACCCAATGAATCTTGTAGTATGAAATGTTCCACATAACCATCTCCAGCTAACACTGCAGCTCCATCTTTGATGCAAGAATTGGTTATGTTTGAGTTGCACTCTGAAAAAGAGGTTTATTATGAGAAGAACTTTGAACTATAGACAAAGCCTTAGTAGGTAAGTTAGGTTAAGTCTATCGAATATCTGTTATGGCAGGGTTCCCATTTTTTTGCAAAAGTTGTTGGTTCGACGCATCGTCTACGCCGCGTTCGACCAGCGTTGGAATCGCATGTACGCGGCATCACGTAACGCTTAACCCCCTTCAGTCAAGAAATTTTTGAAACCGCCACGACTGACTAAAACAAAAACAGGCAGCGTGGATAGCGGTCAAAGGGGTAAGAACGTGACACGAACGCCGCGTGAGCGCTGCTTCTACGTCGCGTGAGCGCTGCGGTTACGTCGCGTGAGCACTGCGTCTACGTCGCGTGAGCGTAGAATCAACGCTTGTGGGACGCCTACGCCTAAT
Source organism: Schrankia costaestrigalis (assembly GCA_905475405.1). NCBI lineage: Eukaryota > Metazoa > Arthropoda > Insecta > Lepidoptera > Erebidae > Schrankia > Schrankia costaestrigalis. The sequence goes on from FR997827.1 coordinate 3,839,429, forward strand.
GTAGGGTCAGCCTTAGGTACTCGATATGGTAAAAAAACAGGCGCAGACTCGCTAAATCTTTTGTGCTCTTTAAGATATTTTTCGGTAGGTTCTCTTTTACTGACATGAAATTAACGAACAAAAGAACATCCAATCTGAAGCCAAATATATAAGGATCAACAAATAATTATTCTGCGTCGCTCGGATTTGAACCCGCGACCTCATGCAAGGCAGCAGCAAGTATATGCACATATAGTTAATTCAAATTAAATAATTAACATAATCTTACAAACCAATATAATCAATCTGCCTCCAATACACGTTGCTGATAGCGTCCATCGCATAATAGAAGTGCGAGATATACTTGACAGGATACAGCCACAAAGGTAGCGTCGCTATACGTAAGAAAGCCCCAGACATCAGGAACAGCAGAAGATCGGCACATGGCATCACGTCTCCTAGCACTCCTGTTGATGTGAAAAGAGCCGCCAGTGCTATACCTTGATAGCAAAAGCGGTATGTTATTAGTAACCCACTTATTTTTCTAAATCAAAAATTAATCTAAAATAGTACTGGAGCCCGTACTAGAAATGAAGAAGTCATAGTATCCAGGCTCAAACTCTTAACCATAATAGTTTTCCCCTCATAGATAACAGATTCGATCGTTAGCTGCTCTGATCAAAGAGTCTATAATCACTCCGTTATAGCTCTGATATTGGTGGGATCAAAAGATAAAGATACGCTACCTCCCGTATTATAACGGAATAGTGTGGTCCAGGTTCATATGACACTCCCGCCGGGAAGGCTTGAGTAATTCTACTCTTTTCGCTTTTCTGTCCTTTCATGGGAGCTCGTAGTAGGAACACCATGGATTTTCGTCAGTTCACCTTATTTTCCACGTAAAGAAAGGAACGAATTTCTTACTTACTGGCTAGACCAGCCAGAAAGTTAGGGTATTGTATGAAGTTTTTATTGTTAATATTTATTATTTGACTGAAATATTAGTGCGAACTTTTTATTAACAAACTTTTATGTATAATCCATATGGTGATCTCCGACCGTCTTTTTACATGCATAACTTTTACTCATTTAAATTCCAACGCAAACAAAAGCTTACCATAAGCAATAGCAGGTAATCCGCTAAGCGTCAACACAAGAATGAATTCCAGGACGGTTGTCATTTGGTTTGGTAAGTCAACGGCTATCGTTGTGATAGTGACCATAGCTAGAGGCCACACAATGCACCTAGGTATCTGTCAAAATTAACAAAGTATATGTTGTTAAATCTATGAGAACTTGCTAGGATGCTATGATGAGAGGTTGACTTGCCATTGTTTTCGGGTCCATTTAGCGCGGGACCGGTTATTATTACAACAGCCCACTGCAGGGACGGGCCTCCTCCCGTGACGGAGGGATATTCGTACTACTAATACCACGCTGGCCAGACGGATTGGTACAGGGTTTAATTTCAAGTTTTCCTTCATTTTATTTCGTTAAGATGTTAAGATGATAGTCCCTTAGTCGGTTTTACGACACCCATGGGATGACATATTTTATTCTTACTCCATCACCACACGGAACCGGTTATTAAGCATATCGTATTTTCCTTCGTAATTCATGTCTATATACATAAACTAGCCCCGCAATGAAGTGCAGAGTACAATACACTTTTTCGCCTTTTACTACACGTTGGGATAAGATGGAGTGCTGTCATTCTGTATTTTTAGTCCGTCACCACATGGTAATCCAAATCACAAAACCTAAGAATACGAAGTCTTATCATATCATAACAGCCCATTAATGTCCTACTGCAGGGACTGGCCTCCTCTCGTGAGGGAGGGATACTTGACCTACTAATACCACGCTGGCTAGACGGATTGGTATAGGGTTTAATTATAAGTTTTCCTTCTTTTTATTACGTAAAGATTTACATTCACGGATAGTCCCTTAGTCAGTTTTTACGACACCCATAGGATGAGATGGGGTGGTGACATATTGTATTCTTACTCTGTCACCACACGGACTATAAAAACTAGATATAAAATGTTTGAACTCCTTACATAACTTAAGAACCGGGCAACGTAGTAAGCGGAACAGGAGTACATCCCCACTTCTCTCTTGAATAGTGCCAGTTCCTCCACGAAGGCGTATAGAGCCTTGTATGACAGACAAAAGGCTACTTCACTAGTTATGAGCCAGATGAACCCGTGGACATCTTGGATACCGCGTTGAGTTGTACCTTTAGCTCCAGCGTAAGTTATCGCGAAGACCAAGGATGTAACTAGCTGGAAAACATATTAGACAATCAGCCTTTACTTATCACAAAAGTCTATAGTTTATGGATTTTTGAACGCCATTTTGGTTGCAAGTAAATCTTAATTATCATCAACTGTACGGAAACTTGACCTAACATTACCAAGCTAGCGAGAGGAATGTTTTTCGATTTTTCAAAATTGTAGATCTCTTCACCAAGAGGTCGTCTCTTGTTTTGCTCGTTCTACGACGAGGTCGGAATCAGAGCAAGAATTTAAAAATGTTACTGTGTTTAAATGGTAGAGTAGTAAATTTACACGTCTATGAGAACCATGAGAACTAACAGCTCATGGCAACGGATTGGTGCTCTACTATTGCTTACGTCCATGATGGCGGCGTTTACAATTTACATTTGTGAGCCGCTGGCTCAATAGCCATCTTATTTCAATAATAAAAAGGTTTTAGGAGTAAAATATACATACCACTGATACAACTAATTCAACCGAATACTCAAACAATTGTTTCCTTATTGTTAGCGACAGTCTCCACAGCAGCAGATATACTTGTCTGAACCAATTTTGCTTGGAACTGCAAAAATAAACGTCATTAGGCATGTTAAGTAAATATGCTCAAAAATAGACCTAGTTAGTTTGATTGTCTCTAGTTACTTCGTACTCTCCTAACCATTAATGCGTTGCCTATATTACATAATAAAAAATGTTTATTAAGCATTTAATTGTTCATTCATAAAAAAAATTGAGATAAAAACCAAATTGTTTAATATTGCACATTGACCTGTGGAAAGAGACAATCGGTCAATTTCGGCTTCGTAGAGAACGTCTATCAAATTATACTTTGTTTTAAGTGTACGCGGGTAGATCTCCAGAGGCATTTTTTATCGTGTCGGAGTGGAGAAACCCATTTTGAAATCGATAAACGTTTTCATTACATTTTTTTATGTATACTTTGGTGTCTAATCTATGTGGTGCAGGGTTGAAATTATGAATTAGTTTATTAGAAATATTTAAAAAAAAATCATAAACCCTAAAATCCTGATTGCTCTGGGTTGACCTAACTCCCGATTGAATGAGAAAACATTGTGTAACTTTTTATTGAGAAGGTTCTTAAGTCCGATGTTATTTTATACTACATAACAAATAGTTAATCTTCATTGTAATATTTTTTTTTAAATTATATTAACAATATTTTTGGCACAATTTAAATTTATCGTCATGACCTGGTATTTTATCTCATCGCTCTGCGCTGGAGTAAAACTTAGCGCTCATCCCTCATTTTACGAAATAGAAACTCTATTCCCCTCCCCCGGGGTAGTGGCTGTAGTGGTGTAACCGCCGAGGAAGATACATTTGTGCCACGGTCCCCCACTACAATATTACGAGGCTACGTTTATGATTTATCTGGGTTTGGTTCTCGAATTTGATGATTGATATGGCATGTTTTATAAATTAAATAGTAAGGTTGTAAATGTGCTTATTAAGTGAATTAAGTGATAGTAATGATGTTCTTTATGAGGCGTAAACACAACTTTCTACTGTTTTTATTTTGGGCTATATTAATGCTTTTATGACTTTTTTTGATCGCTATGGCTATGATTGCTCTGTCCAAAAGACCAGAGCGATGATATTTTGCAATAATTGTACGTTATAAAACTACTTTAAGTAATAATACCAGATTGTTACAACGACAAATGTCACGAATCAGCTGTCAAAAATTCTGTGACGTCACGACTCATCTGTCAAAAATTCTATAACGTCACGACTCCTCTGCAAAATATTTTCCCGCCAATATTCTATGACGTCACGACTCATCTGTCAAAATTCTATGACGTCACGTGTCACGTGACCAAAATTCTATGGCGTCACTAGTCACGTGACTCAGCTGTCAAAATTATTATGACTATGACGAAATTATCAAAATATAATATGATGGAAGCCAAAATTTTAAGTTTTCGGAAGTTTTCCTTTACATGCACTATAAGACCTTGCTTCATGCCAAATTTCAAGTTTGTATGTAGACTGGAAGTACCCTGTAGCTTTTTGCCCTTTGCTCATCGAAAATTTGCGACATAAACGGCTATATGTCTTGATTTCGTTAGATTAGAAGTTTGATTTTTTTACAGCACTAAAAGGCAACAGACCTTTGTATTTGGTAAAAATTTCAGCTTGATACCTCTACGCGTTCCTGAGATAAATAGTCTTGATAGAGAAACGGACAACAAAGGGTTCCGTTTTTCCAAAATCGGTACGGAACCCTTATAAAACCGGTCAAGTGCGAGTCTCACTCGCGCACCGAGGGTTCCGTTCAAACCTATTTACTTTCTCGCCAAATTGTGATGACGTCAGGACTCAGCTGTCTAAATATTATTTTTCCCGCCAAAATTCTATGACGTCACGACTCATCTGTCAAAAATTCTGTTATTTCACGACACATCAGATGTGAATGTGAGAGTTTTTGACAAATTCTGTCAAAAATTCAATGACGTCACGACTCATCTGTCAAAGATTCTGTAATGTCACGACACATCTGTCAAAAATTCAATGATGTCACGACTCAGCTGTCAAAAAAAAATTTCCTGCCACAATTATGTGACGTCACGACTTACTTATCTGTCAAAAATTTTATGACGTCACGTCTCATCATTAATAAATAATATTTGTTGAAAATTGATACCTCCACGCGTTCCTGAGATAAATGGTCTTGACAGACAGACGGACAACGAAGTGATCCTATAAGGGTTCCGTTGTTTCAAAATCGGTACGCTGCCCTAAAATGAACACGTTCGTCAGGCCCGCCCGGCCCTACGGAATTTGGTAACGAGACTTGTACCAATCTGATGTACTCCTTGACCCAAACCTATGTAACCACTTCGTTTTCAATGTAACTCTTTTGGAAAAAAGTTACAGGCACTTTTTAGGGGCCGGGCCAGCCTGACGGTTCTGGCCCGGCCCCCTTATATCTCGAGAACTACGAAACATACAGTAATTCTGTAAATACAGAAGGAATGTAACTCTGAAATAACGCCTATGTAACACTTTATTTCAATACAAAACTCAATATTAACGGAGATATTAACGGTTCTTAGGGGCCGGGCTGGAGTTATTTCATTACGTCATAATATTAAAACAACAACAGCTAATTTTTTTAAATGTAGTTACATATAATCTTCTGGGCGTACAGATTCAATGTAACTCTTTCGTTTTTACTTAAACTGCCTAAATAAAAAGAAATCTTCATTTTTAACTTATTCCAGCCCGGCCCCCTTTAACTGTTAATATCTTTTTTAATATTGCGTTATTTTATGCGGAACAAAATGCATTGAAAAAAGCGTAAAGAGTACATAATATGGCTTTTAGTCCTGAACCTGTAAGCTTTGTGGTTCCTAAGATGTTTTAGGTTATATTTAACCGTAAAAATGTACTAAAAAAGTGACCATCAGTCACAAAGTCATTTCAGGATATAAATTATTTATAGGTAAAATTTATAAAAAACTTAAATTTTTAAAAAATGGAAACCTTCTCAATAATTCTCTTGTAACAAATACATGCGGTTTCGATGCCGTTGCGTACTTAATTGCTTATGGCTATGTTGCTTTTAAGAACTTTAGATTAGAAATGGATAAAAAAATGATCATATTATTTGTGAATATATACGATTGATTAGCGACAAAAGTGCACCTGATTCTGCAACATACGATTTAAGATATAACATATGTAGAAAATATTACAGACAATGCAATGTAGCAAATTTATTTGAATATATTATATTAGAAGTATTTTATAGTGCTTTATTTACAAAAGTGTGTACAGAAGAAAAATATAACTTCCAAGTACAGCGAACACTACCTTTTCTACCTCTTAATTTAGACGTACTTAACACATTTGGAATATTAGCACTAGAAGATGCATTATGCATGGATATAATCACAACAAACTGTGAATATTGCGTGGGTAATGTACTGTTTATAATGTTCAAAATATAATAACATTTGATTTAAATGGAACAGCAGAAATTTTACTGATTGACGTATCAATATATCTACACTCGCTGACCTATATTTTGATACCTTGATAAACCGATCAACCAAATAAAAATCTGTGATTTATTTTATGTGTAAGCAACTGTGATTTAATTAGGTGAAGTTTAATTATGTAAGTACCTCATAGTAAACTAAACGTAACTAATTTGGTTTTAATTGAAAAGTCCATTAAAATTTGAAACTCATAGTCACTGTACTAGAATATTCTTAAAGTTAACCTAAAATATTATAATCTAAAACATCTTAGGAACCACAAAGCTTACAGGTTCAGGACTAAAAGCCATATCATGTACTCTTTACGCTTTTTTGAATGCGTTTTGTTCCGCATAAAATAACGCAATATTAAAAAAGATAATAACAGATAAAGGGGGGCGGGCTGGAATAAGTTAAAAATGAAGATTTCTTTTTATTTAGGCAGTTTAAGTAAAAACGAAAGAGTTACATTGAATCTGTACGCCCAGAAGATTATATGTAACTACATTTAAAAAAATTAGCTGTTGTTGTTTTAATATTATGACGTAATGAAATAACTCCAGCCCGGCCCCTAAGAACCGTTAATATCTCCGTTAATATTGAGTTTTGTATTGAAATAAAGTGTTACATAGGCGTTATTTCAGAGTTACATTTCTTCTGTATTTACAGAATTACTGTATGTTTCGTAGTTCTCGAGATATAAGGGGGCCGGGCCAGAACCGTCAGGCTGGCCCGGCCCCTAAAAAGTGCCTGTAACTTTTTTCCAAAAGAGTTACATTGAAAACGAAGTGGTTACATAGGTTTGGGTCAAGGAGTACATCAGATTGGTACAAGTCTCGTTACCAAATTCCGTAGGGCCGGGCGGGCCTGACGAACGTAAATGAACAAGTTTCCAACTGATGAGCTCTCAAAAAGCTGTAGATATATCCCCTAAACATAAAATCATAAAATCTTGTAACATGCAAGACTAAAAATGACTAAATAAATAATATATTACCAATTTTATTATTTTTGTTTCACCATTTATGATCGCTCTAGCGCCTATCATGATTGCTCTGGACGCGAAAATGTTTGAACTTAAATATTTCCATAACTGTTTGTCAAAAATGATGGCCAATAGTAAAAATGTAGTATTTTAATATCATTCTTTTCAATGAGATACATAATTACCAAAAAATATCAAGATCTGAAAAGCACCAGAGCGATCACATGAATACGCCCGATTTGGAGATTGACCCACGCATGCCAGTTGCAACTCCATAGTGTAACTAATTTTGATGAAATATCTAGGGAACCAACTTGGAAGAGCAGGTAGGTGTATCGTTTCACATTTAGTTAAGTGTTTTCAAAAAATAAGGAAATTCCAAAGCTTATTAAATAAATAAGATGTACCTAAAAAAAAAGGAAATTCCACGACCCATGCTTTTTGTTGTGTCGTCTAAAAAACCAAAAGGTAAAAGATTAAAAAGTATATACTTAATACTAACGGTCTTTGATATGCATGTGTTGTGCGAACTTCCTCACAGACGTCAATATTCTTCTCACTGATCTCCACTAATTTGTCAAGGTTCTCTTTAGAATTTGACATCGCTCTAATATAGAACTCGGCTGGATTGTAGTTGAGTGGACAGTATAGACCTATTCTGAAATAAAGATTATAATTCAAGTAGTGTTTCCCATGTAAATATTCACGGACATATACAGCGCCATCTGTTCCTAAAGTAAGACAGGCTTAACCTGTTTGTGTTATGGGTAACAGAACAACGGATATTAATACTCCCATACTTTTTTTTTTGAAAATACATAAGTACATATTATACATACAAACACTCAGACCAATGCAAATAATCGTGTTCATGCACACAAATATTTGCATTGAGCGGGAATCGAACCCGAGACCTCTGCGTAGCAGACATGTTGCAGGTCAGGAACATGTAATTTTATAATACTATTCCTGACATAATTACACAGCGCCATTCTAAAAACTTGACACAAAATCCTGTACCTACAAAACTGTCTGGCCATCGTAGCCCACAAGCTCAGCGTTGTGAACCAGGTTTCTCTATAATTTGGGGAAGCCCATTCCTGAAGTGGGACAGAGCTACAGGAAAAAGTAACTATTTCTATGTCTATTTAAAATTACCTTTAAGTAATTAAGTTTTGCATTTATACCAAGCAACAGAATAGCAAATAAAACTAACTAAGTATATTGTAACATACAATTTTGTGTTAAGTAACTTAAACGAATTTTTAACGAATTTAAGGTACGAGAATTGACATGCTGTAAGTAATAGTGTTCAAAGTGTTCAATGAACAAAACAAAAAAAAAACAATTTACTTACCTCTCAAACTCATCCTTGCATTCATCCTGTGTACCATGAAATATCAATTTACCTTCAGCCATCAGTAATATAGTATTAAACTCTTTAAACACATCACAAGAAGGTTGGTGTACGGAGCATATAATGATCTTGCCATTCATTGCCAACTTCTTCAGGACTCCAATGACTAGTTGAGCATTGTAACTGTCTAACCCAGTTGTTGGTTCATCACATATTAATATTTGGGGATTTGATATTAGCTGTAATCATACTATTTTAGTTTTAGCGATCGGTCAATTCGAAGTGGACATTCTGCGAAAGAGACATTTTGCGACCCGTGGACATTTTGAGAAAAAATTTTTTTTGTTTCCCTTATTGTATACGAGAACATTTCTTAAAGCGACTTCTATGAAAGCTCTGAGATGAGGAAGGGTGGTCACTATTGTAATCTTACTTCTTCACCTGACGAAATTTTAATACAAATATATTTTTAATAGGTAGTAGCAGTAGTAAAGAGCAACTTACTGAAGTAGCCAAAGAGAGTAATCTCCTTTCACCTCCAGACAGCGAGTTAATAAGCGTATTTTTAAGACTTTTAAGCTTCAGTTCTTCAAGTATTGTATTGAGTCTTAATTCGTTATGTGGATCCTTGTAACTGCCAAGTTTCATTTCTATCTGTAACATATATGTACAGTATGAGGACATTGATAATATGATTGGTTTTTAAAGAAAGACAGACAACAATGAGGAAGCGAGAAAGTGAGATTATAATTTATTGATGATTTTGAAATTGTATATTATGACGTTAATAATAAGTGCTATATTTTGTTGCACTGCAATGACTTTTTATCGATTTGCAATGTTTCCGTCACCCGTGTCACTTAGGGCCAGATTCAGAGACCGCACTTTGACTTTACTTTAGCAAAGTCTAGTTATTTTCTCTGAATTTGAACAACATTAAAGTAATCTTTTCGCATGAAAAGTTTACTTTGTAGTAATAAATAATGAAAGTAAACTTTTTCATGCGAAAAATTACTTTAATGTTGTTCAAATTCAGAGATAATAACTAGACTTTGCTAAAGTAAAGACAAAGTGCGGTCTCTGAATCTGGCCCTTAGTAAGACATGATGAAACATACAATGTCAAATAGAAGTAAGTAGGGATTCAATCTTTTATAATTTCAACCTTATGCCGAACGCCATAAGATACATTTTAATGTGATAATTTTCAAAACTTATGCTAAAATTATTCAGCTATTTTCGGTAATCGGATGTACTTTTCTTACTCATTGATTTGCTGTCTTTCTTTCAAAGCCAATCACATTATCAATGTCCCCATACTGTAAGTTAAACTTGTTGAATTGTGCAATTTGCATTACTTTTTTACATCTCCGAATACAGATTAATTATTGTTCTAATTATAGTAGGACATCTTTCGCAATAACAAAACTTTTAAAATAATCATTTGCGGATTCGACAATTCGAACCAACGACCTGTTGCAGCTGCATACCGTGACTACACCACTACCGAGCCCTTACACGTCTTTTATCCTCAATGCTGAGGGTCGTGTCGTGGCCTTTTCGAATAACTTTCACGTGGACTATCTCGCGCCTATCCAAGTATATTTACACAAAGATGTTCTAAAGAGTTAAACAAATAAATGAGCACTCAACAACCTTAGCTCTATAAACTTGATACTCCGCTGACATTCTAACATGGAACACCAAAAACACCAATAAACTATTACAATAAAACTCTACAAACCATGAACATCAAGTGCTCCATAACACTTAGTCCGTCCATAAATGTTTCGTGTTGAGCGACTATTTCTATCACACCGGGACAATCCTTGATATTTCTGCCTTCTAATGTCACTGTGCCTGAAGATGGTAACAAGCATTTACCCGCTAATGATACCAAAAAGGTTGTTTTGCCAGCTCCACTGAAATATTTATTACAAATTATTTTGAAGCATTCCGTGTGGTGACGGAGTAAGAATACAACATGTCATAACCCCATCTTATCCCATGGGTGTCGTAAAAACCGTCTAAGGGACTATCCGTGAATGTTATCTGTATGAAATAAAAAGAAGGAAAACTTAAAATTAAACCCTATACTTATCCGTCTGGCCAGCGTGGTATTAGTAAGCCAAGTATCCCTCCTTCACGGGAGGAGGCCCGTCCCTGCAGTGGGACATTAATGGGCTGTTATGATGACGATGATATTGAAGCCTAATAAAATTACATTTTTTTTATTTTTTTTAGTTCATAGTATACGTAGTTTGAGTACAAATGTGATAAAAAACGTCTGATACGTAATAATACTTACTTTAATTTGTAAAGTAGTCATTAATGACTACTCACTGTTTAAATTAACAATGATAAAAAAAATTTTACGCCGTAAGCTTGCTGGTTGCTGGTTACACGAGTCTATTTATTCAAGCTAGGAATTATACTATGTAGCTTGATAGAATTAAACTAGCTAAGCTAGGAAGGTAGTTTTTTACTAGTAGAGACCTGTCTTACTAAAGCTAATTCTCTACTTTTTGGTACTATTACTGCATTGTATGTACGTACGTATTTAAGGTACAGAAAAAAATTATATACCTACCTAGGTCCGATTATAGCTGCAAATTCATTTCTTCTTATACATCCAGTAACTATAAACAAAACAAATAGGAAAATAGTTTATTTTTACTTAGACCTGCATTGTACTTGTTTATTTAATATAGATCTGCAATCTGATCTCATTTGATCGTTTACTAATACACTCTCACACACACGTGCACACTTTACACGCAATAAAAAACTTAGCACATTTAAATATAATACTTCATTTGTTAACTGGGCTCAGATAAGAGACCAATTTACAGATGCGATTCATCAGGAATTACCACCTATTAATAATATTAATAACACTAATGCAGAGGACATTGATAATCTTATCAATGACATGACTTCTGCTATACAGCATGCATGTGATATCACTCTACCAAAGTCCGGTAGAGCAACGCGGAAACCCCCCTTCTGGAATGATAATTTACAGGAGCTTAAGCGGAAGGTATTGATCACTCATCATAGGCTATTAAGATACAAAAGACGTGGCCTACCTCTTGATTTAGTACTTATTGAGAGAGAAACCAACAGGAAAGCATACTCAGATGCCTTTTGCACTGAAGCTACTAATAAATTTAAAGAATTCTGTCAGTTGCAAATTAAGGAAAATGTGTGGTCAATTACCAACAGAATAATTAAAACCAAACCATTGGCTCAACCACCCTGTACTTTACAATTAGATAATGGCACACACACGAACTCAACAGAAGACACTGCACATGCTTTACACAATCATTTCTTCCCATCTGACACCCCTGACATTCTCTCTTCACAGCAAAACACTAGATCCTTAATGACACAACCCATTGATACTTCTTCTGAACCTCACTTCACCTATACTGAATTGCTTAATGGCAATAAAAACATGAACCACAAAAAAACACCTGGAAAAGATCATCTCACATCTGGCATCTGTCAACAATTTATTCAATTATTTCCTGATTATCTCATACAAATTATTAATCGTTGCCTTGATATATCACACTTCCCCACTCCTTGGAAACACGCTCTTATCAAAATTATTCCAAAACCAAATAAAGCTACATACTCACAACTCACCTCATTTCGCCCCATTGGTCTCATAAATGTGTTTGGAAAATTATTTGAAAGATTAATCATGGACCGTCTTACTTACCACATCAACATTAACAATCATAATAATAATAAGCAATACGGTTTCAAAAGTCAAATTTCAACATCACACGCAATATCAAACGTTATCAAAATCATCAAATCAAAAAAGAATGAAGGAGACCATGTTCTAGCTACCTCGCTAGACATCAAAGCGGCGTTTGACAATGCCTGGTGGCCAGCTGTATTTCTCCGCCTTCGACAATATCAATGCCCTGCAAATATTTATAATACATTAATCAGCTACTTCACTAATAGAAATGTTGAGTTGATCTTTTCTGACACAAACATCATCAAACCAATGACGCGTGGTTGCATACAAGGTTCTGTGTGTGGTCCTACTATGTGGAACCTAATTATGGATGAGCTTCTAGAGATAGCCCTTCCTGATGGGTGTCACATACAGGCCTTCGCAGATGACGTCATGCTCATTACCCATTCACGTTCACTCAGCACTCTACAAACAATCACCAATAATGCTCTCAATTCCATCGCAGAATGGGGCAACTCAGTTAAACTTACTTTTGGACCACAGAAAACTACACTGACACGTAAATCAACTAAACTTGACATACACATGCATAACAACAAAATTGCATTCACACGAGACTTCAAGTATCTTGGAGTCATCACAGATGATCAATTTAAATTCATCAAACATACAAACTATATCATTGAAAAGGCCAAAAACATATTTTATAAATTATTAATTTACATGCGCCCCACTTGGGGTATACATTCCGATAATATACGTATTATATTTAATCAAGTTATAACTCCTATTATTACATATGCATCATCTATCTGGACACGTGCATTAACCGTCCTTTGTCGTGTTTGATCCCACAGGTGCATCACATATTACAAAGAAATTCAAACTTCACTCCTCATGCTCTGTATATCAAGCTGAACTGTTAGCCATACAAAATGCTTGCTTATGGATCATTAATAACACACATATTACACCTTCTTCCTCTTGCTACATCCTCTCTGATTCTAAATCTTCTCTTCAAGAACTATCTAATCCTTATTCACACAATCCTCTATCAGTTAACATATTCAGACATTTAAACACACTAAAAAACAAACAAGTTCATATACATTTCGCATGGGTAAGGGAACATATTGGCATTCCTGGAAATGAAGAGGCTGACTCTGCAGCAAAAACTGCAGCTAACATGCACAAAACACCGGACTACTTACATACACCTTTTTCATACGTCAAACTGATACACAAAAAACAATTACACACATCCTTACAAGGGCTGTATGACAACTCTGAAGGAGCAACTTACACTAAACAACTTTTTTCTTCTTTTCAAGATATATCAAAGTTTTTATCTATCATTAAACCATCCTTTCCTATCACTCAACTACTCACCAATCATGCATACCATAAATCATACCTTCACCGCTTTCACATAACCAATAATGATCTTTGCCCCTGTGATAACTCATCAATTCAAACATTTAGACATTTAATTCTTGAATGTCCACGCTTCCAAATTACTCGTTTACCTTTTATATATACACGATATCGACCCATACAATCCACACTACTTAATTCAATTTAATAAAATACGAAGAAACAGTCAACATATTCATCAACCATATTTCATATATTATTAAAGAATTAAAACATTTTAATCAAACTTAGCGATACAGTGAAGTATATTCACACATGCACATATAACTTGCTACATATACTTGCTGATGATTTGTATAAAGACCTGTAAATTTTGTAATTTTTATGTAAATATTGTCTTTTATTTTAGTTCACATGTTATTTTTTTTTTTCTTAATTGTTAATCTGTTTTGTTTAAATAAGTGTCTGTTTTGTATGTTTTTTATCTGATTGTATAATAAAAAATAAAAAAACATGCGTTCTTTATCCTATACAATTAAATATGCTATACAACTAAAAAAAAATTCAGTTGTCAAAAAAAAAAGATATAAAAAAAATATAAAAAAGGATGTATGTAAATAACGTTAACTTTATTTTATATGTTAAGCGTTGTTGTAATCTAGAATACTTTTGTCAATTCTTATGTTCTTCTTATTATATTATTAACCATTCATTTGTACTATTCACCACATTATACATTAAATAATAATACTGCAAAACGATCCTAGAAGAAGGCGTAGACCATTAGCGCCACTTCTAGGATCTTGCTCTACTAGATTAATTTAAAAAAAAAAAATATAGTTCTGCATTTTCATTTAGTTGATTCTACGAAACCCGACACAAGGGTTTTTTTCTGATAAGAGACAACTCCTGTACGATGATTATACCCTATGCTGCAGCGACTTTTACTAACATATATAATATATACAAAAATATATAATTCGCAAATAGTTAAATTTCGCATTCGAAAGAAAACGGCCGTTTTTGTTTATATTGCAATATGTATCTAATTGAAAAAAGCATTTAAAGTGTTGAGAGTTTGTTATACAAATACTTTATTGCCTTTTCTCAAGACTTCGTTGAACATTTTTGCATTATTGATCCTATTTGCGAATTATGATTTATTTTCTAATGGCGGCGCTAGTGAGTCACGTAAAGGCCCTTAACGAACAGGGGAAATCCAGGTTCAGAACTTATAGATCGCACAAATAATTAGCTATCCAAAATGGGATTCCAATCTACGTCTTGTAAATAACCGCTGCTAAAAGAATGTTGTCGAAGTCACCTCCTACATATCTTCCCCACCTCTTCTGTCATAGTGTATTTTTAATCTATCAACCCAAAGATAAAATGAAAATAGTTGTTTTGATAAAAATATTTTAGGCCTATAGACCACTCAGGACTGCGAATTAAAGAGAAAGAACTGTAGCTACTTACCATTGTCAAGTATAACAGTTTTAGGTTTTATAATTTTCCGTCGCCACCAAGACTTTTCTTCTGGTGTCCATACTTTTAAATTCCTCACTCGAATAATAACGTTGTTATTAATAAGTTCCTCCTCTTCGTCTTGGGAGTATAGCTCCTGTTATGTGTGTCAAAATACAATTTTGGTTTATATTGCGTAAGGGTAAAGATATTCTTTTGAAATTCTTTTGAAATATTCAAATTGATATATTCTGTATTGATATCTACGTTTTATTTTATATTTGTAGGAGGCCTATGTCAAGCAGTGGACGTCAATGGTTGATATGATAGAGAAAAAGGTGTCTACCTGACGGTAAGAGGGAACCACCGCTTACAGATGTCGGAGGGCACATAGTTATATAATGAGGTTCTAAAACTTTGTCCGTAGGTAAATACCCGAAGTGATAAATTATTTTGAGAGCCCGTTAGTTGTACTTATGTGGGAGAACATTTGGCTGAAAGGAAACTGTGCTAGAGGAGACCTGGCGAAGAGTTCACCGTATCTAGGAAAGCCTTTAGTAAGTTTTTGCAGGCCGTTGTACGACTCTGTTTTTGCCAGGTTTTACGGTGTCCCGTAAAAGTGAAAAACACGGTTTACCGACTATGTGCTCTATACTATAAATCTTGATCTGTGAAAGCAGGCTCTGATAACATTGAAGCAGACAAGAGTTTTAAATAAATAAATAAGTCTAACCTACTTATTGTACACTGAAGTTTACTGAGTATAACAACATCATTTTTTAGACGTCTTAATTTAATGTATGTAGTTGTTTGGTTACATATATCTCGTCCTTTTTTTTATTTTTAATCGACTTCAAATAAGGAGCAGGTTCTATATTTGGTTGTATTTTATTATTCGTCTATATATAAAAGTAAAATACTTAAGTATTTAATCCCCAGGTCTTAACATCTTAATATTTCCGTTCCAGTAAATAGTACCGATATATTTTTTTTAAATTAATAGGATCTATTTAAGACTAATAATACTTTTACGAGTACCTAATATAAAAATTAGGTATGTACTTACCATTTTAACAAACAAACTGTAAATAACACAACTAACGAGAATGCAACCGTCCTAACTTAACTAAATTAATTCAACAATTAAGATAATGTAGACGCTGACACCAAATGGTACTCTGTGGTAAACATTACAATCATTATGTAAATACTCTTGATAAATAGATATACTTGCATTTTATTCTTAGTTTAAGGCAGACACAGACAAACTAGTGAACCCGTGGTCATTTCCTATCATCTACTATATAAAAATAAGTCGGGTTTTCCTTCCTCACGCTATAACTCCAGAACGCACGAACCGATTTCCACGATTTTGCATTTGTTGGAAAGGTCTCGAGCTCCGTGAGGTTTATAGCAAAGAAAGTTCAGGAAAAATTTCAACAGAAAACCGGGAAAATAATGCCTGTGCGAAGCCGGGACGGCCCGCCAGTTTCTAGATAAAAATTTAATACAAAAGAAGCTGAGTTTAAATACAAAAAACTTAAAGATGACACAAAATTATCTTATAAAAGAAACAAACAAAACCCATTAATTTTTATAGTCATAAAAAAACAATTTATACACATTGTTTATTAATTACCTAGCAATGTAAAAATACCACCTAAACATAGCTTAGTTTTGTTTGGTAAAAATTGAACTGCAAACGGTAGGTACTATGCAAACTTTCCCCTGGAGCATTTGCCAAGCAAAGATATTTTTTAACCTAGTTTAAAAGACACCTAGATAACATTGTCCAATGATTTAATTCAGTAAGGTAAAAACTGCCTTTATAGTTGGTACTATACTCTATTCACCTGGGCGTGAGAAATTAGGTAAACAAACCAAAAATATCATATACCTAACCATAAAATCTATGGTCACGATGAAGACTCGAAAATCATTATGAAAAAAAATTAATAGGTCAACGACTTTACCATAAAAATCTAAGTTTTATTTGTATGTTTAAATAATTTAAACATTATTTTCAGTATATTTTAATTTGATCATCGAGTATTCAATTAATTATATTTTTTCTTTTTAATGACAGGAGTATGTCATGACAGCTGAAGAAGAATAACATTACAAATTGTAAAATCATTGAAATTTTTTGCAGTTTGACATGTTTATATTATTTCTCATGCTATCTTGAATAGAGTATAAGATCGGTAAATCGGCCGATCGATCGGCCATGATTCAGATCTCTCATAATCAAAAAGATTTGGGAAGTTTCAAAAAGGGGGTTTTAAAGTTCAGTGATTTATTATCAACCGCATTTTTGCTACCTAACCGTTGTGTAATGATTTTTTCTAGAAGAGGAAAAATTTCTAGATGATAAGAATATGCTTATCTTTTCGTAGTGTCAGTTAAGGATATAATTATATAACACAGTAAATAAAACAAAAAATAGTCACTAAACAATTTATTTAAAAAATAACAACTCTCACACGTTCCATACAATAAGTAGATAATACTTATTACAATAACCGTATACTTAACAGTAAACTAACATAAATGTATCGTATATTTTGTTATCTTCGTCAAATTATATATTTAATGTCCATAAATTCGATGTAAATAGGCACTTTATTGAATTATATATAAATGTGTTTATTTGTAAAAAAAACAATAACGCCCATTTTCTGAAACGCTCATCAATAAAAATTAAATATTAATCAAATATAATGTCAACAGCTCTCATTGCCCCAAATAATAATTAACGATATAACAAATTCAACACTTTTTTGATGAGCCTTTCAGACACTGATGGTTAGAAAGACAAACCTTAAAAATTTCAATGAAATCAATAACTAAGACACGTTAGTTTTACGAAATCCAAAAGAAATAAGGTTTAAATAAAAATTACTGCAAAATATTTCAGTAATACATAAATGTAAGAAAAATAATTTTGATTTAGAATTACAACATGGCGTACTGTAACGCGGAATCTAAGATGGCCGGAGATGTCAGTTTTGGAACTAAATGGCGGGAAGCTGGTGTTTTCCTTGTTCTTACATGCGCGAACTTTTCACGCGGCCTAGTTAGTTTGCGAACTATATAGATGCTATGACACTGCCATAGTACGGCGGGGATCGGTCAGCATGAACAAGTTTTGGAGAGTCCATCGCGACTGTTTTCACCGTTAGCGATCTTGTGGTCAAGTGCGAATCTGTCACCATCTCTGTTGTCATTACTTTGAAGCAGTTTGTCGTTTAATAATATCTGGAACAAAACAATATAATTACTTATGGTTTGTAGAAAACGTTAAATACTTACCCCCATTTTCCGAATGACTGATCAAGGAAAAATCAACTAATCAAGAGTCAAAACTGCCCTTTTAGTTCTTGAAAATGATAGTTTTGAAACTTGATTAGTTGATTTTTACTTGATCAGACATTTGGAAACCGGGGGCTAGTGTGTTGAACAAAAGATTAAAGGGTTTTTGAATGTTTCGTTTTCCCTATCCGTTCTAGATTCTGTCAAAAATAAAAATTCAGGGAATATATTTTTAACTGAGATTACAAGCTTATTTTTCATGCCAACTCTTTGGACTTTCAGAAAACTGCTCATAGCTTTTTAGAGATAAATTTCCAAGTCCTTCCTACATATGAATCGTTGGCTCTATGAATTGATACCGGTTTTAACTGTTTTCTAACTTAGTAGTTATGTATTTTCTTTATACTTTACAAACTCTTTGTGATGAAAATGGGTAATTTGTACGTCATCGGCTTTTTCTAATGTCATTTTTGTAAGATCTATGTATTATGCGTGTAGTTTTACCTTATTAACTAGAGAGCGTGCCGCTTCTTCAATGTTGATATTCTCTTTGGCGGATGTCTCGAACCAGCCCGCGAATCCTTTCTCACGGCAGTACTCGTCCATCTTTGCCTGAGAGTTCACTATGCCTTCCTTAGTTTGATCGCACTAGAAAATTAAAATTAGGTACTTAAAAAAAATTTAATAAAGGAAAAATAAACACGTTTAAGATTACCTATAAATTACGAAAATAAATCTGTACATTCAATATTATCTATTTTAAAAAAATATTTAGAAAGGCTGGAAATATAAAACAAAATCAATGTAATAGTTAGACCAATTTTCTCTGAATACTGGCAGATAATTTGGTGAAAATTTTGTAATATTTTAGGAATGGCGATTTTTTTCAGTTTTTTAGATTCGAAATTCAATTACTTAATTTCAACAATAAATGCATTATCTAGGTACTAACTTTTAAAAGATTATAAATATTTAGATTATCGCGAACAAGCAACCAAACAAACACATCGGCTTTAATACAAAATCAGCTGTAAGCTGCTTTCAAAATTTAAAATATAACAATAATTAAAAAATCAGATAGCTCACCTTATTAGCTAACAAAATGCACGGTATCGGCGACCCATCGGGTAACTGAACCTTGGCATCGAGGTCGTTCTTCCATTTAACCACAGCGTCGAAAGTGGCCACTCTCGACACGTCGAATACTATGAAGGCACCAACAGCTTCCTTGTAGTACACCCGGGTCATGTTGCCGAAACGCTCTTGTCCTGGGAAAACAATATTGGGATTAAATAATACACCCATAAACAAAATCACGGTTTTTTGGAGATGGATAGACATGGACAACTGAAAGCCTAGACTTACTCATCCGGGACTCTGTAGCCCACTTTTCACCCTGTGAACCTCCTGCGTGGGTTGTGGCAAACATCACACCCGAATGAAATGATAATGTTGAAGTAATCGTTTATGACTTTTTTATAAGTGTACATAGTGACTACAAATTAAAATGGCTAAGTACATTTGACAATTTGTAAATTATTGTCGAATATAATCGCACTAACAACTAACATGCAAGGCTTTGGAAAATATTTGAAATTATGTGTATCGACGTGGCGCACTTTTGCACTAACGTGAGTCGCGTTTCAGTACTTTATAAGTACAGTTTGCTATTTTAAACTTCGAAATTACAAGTAAGTATTACAGTAACAGCCATGGTGGTAAAGTAACTGTGCCTTCTGCCTCCTTGGATAGTCGGGGTGGCATACGGTTATCTATTAAGTTTCAGCTTTAATCACAAAGATCATTCCTGTTTATCTAGCTAACAGTATAATTTTTCTTGTACGTAAGAACGGTCTTTGCTGTCTTCAACGAGATCCTCGGAATAAAAATGAATGGTAACATTATAAACCTAGACGGTGTCCATTTGGAGCTTTTAATATTGTTGAGATTACAGTAAATTTAAAGTATATTAATATAGACATAACTCACCAAAAATTAAGCTGGCATACAAATAATTAACAACAGAAATAGAAAGGAAAATATCATAAGACAAAATGTGAATATATATAATAGCGCCTGACACGCTTCTTCCATATCGGCATTAACCATTTTTAGATCTTATAATAACTTAATTATTAATTATTGCAATAATATTATCAACAAATACGAAGACTTTCTGTGGTTGATGACATTTGTCATCACAGAACACTTATACTCAAAGGAGTTTGTCATAGAGTTTTTATCCAAGCAAGAAGATCTTAAATATATTTTTTTTAATTTTAAATTTCAGGAGTGAATAAGCCTTAGCAGCACATCGTAGATATATGACGTAGATCCGTAGACACATTTTCGAAAGACATAATTATACCTGTAATGCCTAGATTTACGTCGCTAGCATTCATGGATAACTCTCACAAAAGAATAGAAAATATATTGGTAGTCGGTCCCCAGCTAGATGGACCGACGACCTTGTAAAGGTCTCTGGGTCGAATTGGAAGCGGAAGGCGCAGGACCGAGTTCTGTGGCGCGTGTTGGAAGAGGCCTATGTCCAGCAGTGGACTGCAATAGGCTAAGTAGTTGATTGATTGATTCACAAAAGAAACTATTTAAATTATCAATAAATCTTACATCGCAATAGAACTACGTCTAGTTGATCTATGTCTACAATGGATAATAGTAGCATGCATCAAGATGAAGGGGCACTAGACAATTAACTACAAGTACTTACTTTGAATAGATTACGAGGACGAGTTGCAGTTAGCTTACTATAAATATGTATGTAGTTTTGTAAACTTGTTCTAGCTCCTTTGTATTGAAGAATAATATGTAAAAGCGTATTACATGCTTTTATATGGCACGAACTATAATATCAGGATACTATACCCTCCGTCTATCAATTGAGAAAGACCCTTAATGGGTAGTTTCAAGCTTAGTTATGTTAATCTTAAGTGGACAGAATAATTACTTTTTGTCCAAATCACGATAATACTAGTATTCAATTTGTAACTGGATAAAGTTTATCGAAACATCAACGTGATCATAAATGAATTCATTACATTAGAACATTAACACGCAACTATTATAGCATACTAAATTATCTTGAAGAAATTTCTAGAAACATCTTTTCTGTTTAATTATACAAAAGAGACGTAAACATATTAAGTTATTTATGTCACTAAAATAAATGTTGTATATTACATAATAATATAATACGGGTTTCACACCAGATTAGGTTACACCACACACATAGCTCCCATAGAAGAATAGATTGTGATAAAATATTACACCCTCATAAATAATTGGAAACTACATAACTGTGACTTAATACTGATACTATTAGGAACCAAGGTAGTCAATGGTAATTATTGTGATATTATTTGACAACTTATTAATGATACCCTATGCTTTGGTGGCGTGGAGGTCGGTATTTAATTAATATAATGTATAATAATACATTATATAAATTTAAATAATAAATGTCTGTATTAAGTATATGAATATTGTTGTTTTCCGTAATCGTCCCCAGTTTATTAATATTATTGAGCTATTATTTTTATGGAATCAAAAATCTAAAAAGATTAGGTACTTTGGACGTTTGTGCTCACGTTATAAGGTATTTATTGAGTTTATATATTTGGATGGAAACTGGACTATATTTACGAAATAAAATAAAAATTAGGTGGGGTTTTTAAGGTCCTGTTTCCAAATTGGTGTTTTTAAGATTCCAATTAGACAGATATGATGCCTAGTGCGAGAATTGTCTGTTAACATAAGATAAGATACACATTATCCACTCTCATGGTTCGAGGACGAGCGACGCCATATAATACGTATGTTCCACGATCAATATTTATCTATTCTGTTATTGATCATACTAGTTGTATATAAAAAACGTTTGTAATTGTTATACGTAGGCCATATTTTAATTTTGTTTGAAGAGACTTAACCCAGCAGTTGGATGACCCTTATGAGTTTTAAATATTTCTTCTGAACGTGAGGATTACGTTCAGAAGAAATATTTAAAACTCTTTTCCTAACTTGACCTGAGAGGCTCCTATCATGAACCGTTTTATTTCAAGAAAGATTGAAGATAATAACCAATCTCATTGTAATACTGAATTTCGTAGTTTAAAACAGCTTTGCACGATATCCCACTTAAAGGTGACTTATGTTAGTGAAAAAATGAACCACATTGATCACATAATTTCGAATGTAATTACAATCGCGGTGCACGTTCATGTAAAAGTATTCTACATTGATTCACATTGTCGAATGTATTTAACTATTTCTTTGTAATAGCTACTTCTCAATTAAAAAATAAAACGTAACCAGTGACCGGATTAGATTTTCGAGTCAGGTTCGGAATATTTGAAACCATGATATGACGTGCACTACCATTAATATTAGTAGGTGTGTTATCTTTACCTGCAATATCCCATAGTTGTAACCGTATAACGGTATTAGCATCCCAGTTGAGTACTTTCAAGGCGAAGTCTACTCCGATAGTTGCTCTATAGTGTTGACTGAAGAACTGGTGGACATATCGCTTGATGATGGAGGTCTTGCCAGTGCCAAGTTCTCCTATGACCAGGATCTTGTAGAGGTGCTCCCGGCGCTCTGCGCTCGGGGATGCGTTAGACTGTAATAAGAAAAAGATGGATTATAATAGCGAATACCAATTAGAACTTGGGTACGTATCGTGACACTAATAAAGGGATAATATCTAAATACTTAGGAATAAGAAATGAGAAAGTTTGTGAGAATGATCTTCTAGATTGGCGCATTATCGAGATATGCGCCGATTACACTACCCTACATGTAGTGCACTACATCTTGTACATGTAGGGTAGTGTAATCGGCGCTATAGGCATTTTGATTATGCATCAAAATAACACATACTCTATCAACTGTGTGTATAATAACTGAGATATAAACGGTAATTCAGAAGTTGAAATCTAGAAGGTACTTACTTTAAGAACCAATAAGTACGTTTGTAGTAAGTATCTGTTAGGGAGTATATTCCCGTGGATTATTTTTCTAA
The DNA here is from genome assembly GCA_905475405.1 of Schrankia costaestrigalis. Lineage (NCBI taxonomy): Eukaryota > Metazoa > Arthropoda > Insecta > Lepidoptera > Erebidae > Schrankia > Schrankia costaestrigalis. The sequence continues at coordinate 3,862,941 of FR997827.1, forward strand.
TAAATAATATTTTTGTACGCTTGCTTTGAATTGAACGCAGAACCGCCAGAACGCATCCAGTGAGACAAGTTCTTAAAACGAATATACATTTGACAAGTATTTGCATGAAAAGGAAACAAGCCAATTGCCTAGTCTGGTTTAGTAGACTTCGTCCATCGTTGCACTTGCTCCGATATTTATTCATTTAGACTTGAGGAAATCACTTTGAAAGCGGAGTACTTGTAAAAGTTTAAAAGTTTGTCTAAAACTAACGACAGATACAGATAACATAACCAATTTAATGTTCGCGAATTCAAAATCATAGACTTAATTTAAATCTAGACATAAGTAGGTACCGGTCATACCTTATAATATAATTAATACCCGATTTACACATCGACAAGTACAGTAGCGAGTTAAGTAGTATTTTAAGATTAAGTTGATTTAAATAGAGTTCCATCCTATTTTTTGGCGAGTTAAGTACGAAGTAGCCCCCTCTCTCGCGTCTCGCCAACTTAGCTTGCCAAAAAATAGGATGGAGATCTATTTAAATCAACTTAATCTTAAAATACTACTTAACTCGCTACTGTACTTGTCGATGTGTAAATCGGGCATAAGAGTGGTAACTTTTTCACTTTTAATTATGGGCTCAAGGTACTCAAGGGCTGTTAAAAAATATATGACATATTTATTTCATTGTAACCTACTTTAATAATACTTAGTTATACCTACTGTCAAAAATGTGTGTAATACCTAAGAAAATAACGAGTTTACCAACTTGTGTTGAAATTGAATAATATATCAATTAACTCAAACAGTTAACTTGAACAGTTATATATGTTTAAAAAACATATTATTACATAAAAATGGTTTACATAAATAGTGGAATAAGGTAATATTAATAAAGTTAACAATAAATGGGTCTATATTTACATATAGATAACATAATAAATTGTAAATTCTTTAAAGATGCTTGTTTGAGATGCTGTTAGTTTAAAATTCTGTGTTTAGGTCCACGTGTATTTCGATTGTCGAAGTATTTTATTTTTATGCGTTCAAAGAGATACATTACGTATTTGTATTTATTGCTAGAGATGTCTAGAAAGTCCCGATAATTTTATTGCTGTCGAATATTTCATTGAATTTTCTAGGTAAGTAAGTATTTCTTCTTGAACATTATTAAAAACTTAGGATTTTGAATTAAATCGTTTACGTTGTCCTTAATATTAGTAAATCAGTATATTTCACAGGTAAACTTATACCTATCTCTTTCCAAATTATCGTACCGCTACTAGGTACTTACCGGTTTCATAAGTGTACGTTTAAAATAATAAAATCTGCATATAACGTATAATATATTCCTCCGTGTGATGAAGGAGTAACAATACAAAATGTCGCCATCCCATCTCATTCCATGGGTATCGTAAAAACCGACTAAGGCAACCGTGAGTATTATCCTTACGAAATAAAAAGAAGGAAAACTTGAAATTAAACCCTAAGTATACCAATCCGTCTGGCCAGCCGTATTAGTAGGCTAAGTGTCCCTCCGCCATGGGAGGGGGCCCGTCCTTGCAGTGGGACATTAATGGGCTGCTATGATGAAGATTTAAGATAGTTTAATAATCAAATATCATAATTAATAGTAAAATAAAACTGAATATGGCATAAAGACAAACAGAACTAAAAAAAGGACAAGTTACTTTCCGTTACCCAAGAAAGTCCGTCACAGCCTCGTTACAATCAATACTATAGGCCGACCGTTTAACTCAGACCCCGCCTGCGGTAATAGGGGTGCGCGGGGGGCGAGGACAAAGGAGAGAGCTATCTCTTGATTTTTTGGCAAAACGGCGCCATCTAGATACTGTGACCCGAACTACATCACATCACAACACAGCTCTAATTTTTAGCTAGCTTATTTGTATGAAATAAAAAGAAGGAAATGTTGAAATTATACCCTAAACCAATCGAAATACCTGGAGAGATTTTTTTATTTTTCTGGTCAGGCTTTAAATTGTGTAATAATTTAGATTGCATATTTTCTCTAAGAAAGTACGAGTTTAAATGGCAAGATGACGCCACCATCTTTGAAATTTGTAAATTTTATAGAAGACGGACTAGCTTACTGCACTAGTGTCATACTGACATACCGACTAGGTGTCCGTTATGGTAGTGTGTAAAAATAAAAAAAGCTCTTATTATTGTTCTTATTATCTGTAAATAAATTCTAAGATTGATTCTTACAAATTCATATGTTTAAATCATACCTGTTTTAATGTATATATGAGTCATATAATTTCAAAACCCCCTAAAGTGCTTTTTCTTAAATGTCGACAATTCATGAAAAACGTCTTAAACTTACCAACAACCTTAATTCTGTACGATTTTTAACATTATATTATTATTGTAATCTAGCAATCCCAACAAACATCTTTCTTTAATAAAAACAATTTGAAAAACGAGGTTATTTGCATCTGTGTCGATCTATAATTTTAAATGTAGCTTCAATTTTAAGTAAACGACGATTTCAAACAATTTGTAATAAATTTTATGAAATAAAGTATTTTGAAGTTTGAAGTTTGAAGTTTGAATAGATTCGTTTTAGGGGACTTAGAAGTTAACTTTAGGTTTTAGTGAAATTTGAAAGTAACCGATACCGTTTTAAAGGGTTTTGAAGCAATCACTATTTTGAACTAGGAAGGTGTTATGCAATAAAATTGTAAATAAGACACAAAATAAAAAAGGCTAAAAAATTATTTTTAAAATTATTTTATTTCAAAAGAAATGATTTTTCATTTTTATGTAATAATGAAATAATAATTATGTAATATTATTGTTATTTTTGGAGTCGGTGTCAGCTAACGAAATACGATAATACCTAAGCAAATGGAATGGCGGCCACGAATTACAGATTATATTATTATATGAATTCGACATTATGACATAAAGTTGTTGATTGTTTATGGATTGGTTTAAAAATTAAACAAATATTAAATAACTATTTTTATCATATTTAAATAAATATATTTTAAAATACCTGTGTCACGTTCAAACGTTTTAATATACCTATTTAGTAACTGATTAAAGCTTTCCATAACTTTGGGCGTTTATATAGGTTTAACCAGCACCGTCAATTGAAAAAAATCGTAATTCGCAAATAGGATCAATAATGCAAAATGTTGTTTACAAAGTCGTTAGAAAAGGCAATAAAGTTCTGTATAACACATTCTGATCACTTTAAATGGTTTTTAATTTTAAGTAATTGTCTTTGATCCGTAGTACTTTCTCATCTTAGTCTTTAGTCTGTGTATAACACGACGTCATATTTATTTAAATTTTAAGTCAGGAATATAAAATAGAATATAATTATCGTGGCTGACACCGACTCCAAAAATAACAATAATATTACATTATTTGTAATAATTTGATTATATTTTAAAGAATCTACAAATAAATATATTTGTAGACTCTTCAAGAAATATCCTTAACAATACTTTTTACAATAATTAAAAGCACCTATTCTTTAGATTATAATTAAGTAAAAAGAATGTATGATTTAATGTTGCGAAACCAAAATACAACTAATTATTTTTTAATTTTTAGTGCAATTTTTGTCTTTGAAGTCGGTTTTTTTTTTTAAACTTATTTTATTTGGCATAGCAACCAACTCGATATAGCTCTTGTGTACGCTACCATAACGGACACCGCTACCCTGCCCCCTCGTCCCTTTCATACCGCAGGCGGGGACTGAGATAAACGGTCGGCCTATAGGTACAATAACATAATTTGTCTCGATAATACAACGGGTAAATACACTAAGCAATAAAATGACGTCAGAACTGTGCAACATATTAATAGGGTCAAACAAACAAATAAAGGAAAGATAGCACTATGCCCCCTATCGACATACGTTAAGATGGAACGCAGAACAATGAGGGTTAATTGACTACATCCCATGGGAAATTGATTACTAATTAAGGCATTTAATAGTGTATCTTGTCTATGCATAGAAGGCACATGGGATATATTATGGTGTTTTTGGTCAATATAGCAAAATAAGTTTATTATTTCAGGCATAAACACAAGTTTTTAATTAACTGGCCAAGAAATTACCGAGTTCAGAGAAATATTTTGTTTTATCTACTGTGACAAAAATAAAAAAGTACAAGTGAATTAAAAGCCTCGCCTCTTTTTAAAGACTTTACATTATAGTGTCGACTATAACCAACCAATCGGCAACCATCGTATCGAGGATGCTTAACTTGTCTTATCATTCATCGAACAGTAACCGCAGTAGGCTGTATAATATGCACCTATCTAATAATACGTTTGTTTCATCATCAATCCTATGACGGAGGGATACTTGGCTACTAATACCACACTGGCCAGGCGGATTGGTATAGGGTCACGGTTAGTCCCTTAGTCGGTTTTTACGACACCCATGGGATGAGATGGGGTGGTGACATATTGTAATCTTACTCCGTCACCATACGCATAACGTTTGTATTAGGCAACATTTAATAAAGCATAATCGACTATTACAGTAATAGTCGTCGTTAACATTAAGTAGGTACCTATTATTTTAATAACATTTTCGTTTTATGACTGATCGTATGTTGACCTGAAGTTAAATTAGCTCTTAAGCGTACTACTGAAGGGAACAAGGATCCATAATTATTATTTATCCTTCATTAAGAGTTATTCTGGGGAGATTGAAGTTATAAATACTGAAAGTTTTTCATACAGGCGTGAATGGCGTCCTTCCACATAAAAGGCAAGTACTTCATGGAACCTTGGCCTTTATGAGGATTATGTAAGACTAAATATTGTAGCAATCCGTCTGGCCTCGTGGTACTGTTAAGCTATCTTCTTACTGCTGGTAGACTTCACATAAACGGTTACCTATTCACAACCAAGCGACCAGTATGTTATCTATATTGCATTATATTAGCCTGTTTCCCTTGATCATAATATACAAGATCCGACTCCGGAGTGGGGATACATAAATATATGTATTAAATCAGGGAATCCTAGTGTGGGGCCCAGGGATCTATAAATAAATAAATAATAATCTTCACACATTCACACAACGCCATTTAGTCCCAAACTAAGCAAAGCTTGTACTATGGGTACTAGACAACGGATAAACATACTTAAATACTTTTTTTTTGTAAATACATACATATTATACATAGAAAACACTCAGACCAATGCAAACAATCATGTTCATGCACACAAAGATTTGCATTGAGCGGAAATCGAACCCGAGACCTCTGCGTAGCAGCCATGTAATATACCGACTGCGCCATAGTGGTCGTCAAAATAACATGTATTTTGCTTTTCTTAGTACAATAAATAAATTTCATTTCATTTCAAATGTAGTTACTAGTGAGTGTGCGTCCCTGCAATAGGTATCAACAATTTAATACAATTTAATTCAAAAGGTGCAATGACCTTCTGTAAGCAATGGTTACGTAAGTAAACTTATTGGACTGGAACGTCGATTTACAAAATAATGGAAATTAACTTTATCTTGCAACACCATTTCAGCAGTTTATCAATTTCTCTTCACGTGACTTATTTATATGTAATGACGCGGAATTATTTTCTTCCTATATTAGGAATTGAGGTTTTACATATTTTTCAAAACACAAAAATATTTTTCTGGAACTTTTATACCTAACCCCTGCTATATGAGATCGACATACTATCCCATAAACAATAAAAAAGTAGGAAAAACTGTCTATACTTATTTGTAAGGTTATGTTTATCCTCTAAGATGGCAAGGCAAAATGGTGGAAAATTACACATCTGACCAGCAGCTTACCGCCGCCCTATAATAGCATCCTCAAGAATAAAATCTTCTTATGGAGGCCCAACAACTAACTATAAATAAAGTATGGATAATAGTCTGTGAAATGTCTGTCTATGACTCATTTCCATAAGAAAGTAAGTAATACCCCAACAAGCAAAGTAGCGATAACAGGGTCTAATTTAAAGCTCTAAGTTATATAGTAGCTATGTAAGATATAAAATAATACTTTTAAATGATAGTACGGATATAAGAGAGCTTGCTTAAGCACCAGCTATAGTAAGGTGATATAAAAGATATAGAAAAATTACGCTTCAGCTTAAAGTTGTAATAAGGTGCTAAAAGCTAGAACTTTACAGTTTTATTGCAGCTTTAAGTCGATTTTAACATTAAAAGCTCTTTTGGAGTGACTACTATCACTTGCTGATGTAAATGCTCTATTTAGGTGCTATGTATACCTTTAAGTGCTAAACATCACTTTTGATGTTAAAGTGGTTATAAGAAAACCCTCAAGCCGTTTAAGGATTATAATAATCAATCTTATAACTCTTAATAGTGCAGTGATAATATTGGTGTTTTATAGCTTGAGGTGCTAGGGAAGCTTGAAGCTTTATAGCCCTCTAAGAGCGCTAGTGTGAACGTTATTCAATCTTAAAGCGATATGCGAAATATAAAACCCTTCTATACCACCTTAACCTGTTTAACGAGGTTATTTATATTAATGAGCTTTAAAAGTCTACATTAGTGTTAATAATCACTTGAAATGTTAAAAAATTCCGTTATATCGCTTATGTGGTAAATTTTAACGTCCATCTTGTATATTAGAGGAGGGTTCCGCCCATCAAAATATTGGAAATAAAGAATTTATAAAGATATATTAAGAGATTTGAAAATAGGTACATATATTACCATCTGGCCCTCGGACTATTTTGAAAACACAGAAAAATAAATCTGTTAAAACAATGGATGGTGGGGATTATTGGCATCATGGGGTCACAAACAGTCTGACTAAAATACTGGCTAGTTGGGACAAACTCCCTGATAAAATTGAATTAAATATATATTTGGATGGTTTACCTATTTACAAAAGTGCCAAGAAAGAGTTTTGGCTAATTTTAAATATAAAATTAGTCCATTTATAATAGAAATTTATTACGGAACAGGGAAGCCCAAGAATCTAGAGTTCTTTTTGAATGATTTTGTTAGTGAAATGGGGGTATTACTGGAGCAAGGGGTTTTTGATTGGACGGGAAAACTGTTCCTATTAAAATACGGTGCTTTATTTGTGATTCAGCTACCAAGATATTTCATATTTTATACCCTTGATACATACGATATGAAGATAAATAAAATACAGTTTTAATCAATACCTTGTATTTATTTATACCTATTAGATAGGATCTAAGTTGCAACAATAGAAAGACATTAGAAACTAAAATGCAAAACAATAGTCATTCTCCTACATAACATAATGCTGAATTTATATTCTTCACATAATTTTAACTACTTTGAAAGCACATATCTATCTGACGCTGACTGTACTAACAGAAAGTACATAAATCAATCAATATAAACCTCGCTAAAATTACTTAACAAATTCTACATACGAAATGCAGCATAAATGTGTAAAAATAGAGATCGCTCCTATTTGGCAAAGGTTAAATAAAAAGATTTTTGTACTTCACAAAACTACTGTGGCTTATTAATTAATAATGTACTAAGTAACAGAAAATAAATCTGTCAATATGAATTTCGTTTACATTACTAAAATTGCACATAAATATAATACAAATCGAAAATAATATGTGATCGCTCTTATTTGGCAAAGGAGTAAAAATAAGATCCTAAGGAAGGTCCAAAGGTTTTAGTGCAGTGTTTTTTGGACAGACGCTGGTTTCCTCTTCAGTATCACTTTGTGTAAGCATAATAGTTATTTCTTTTTCTTCCGCCTCGTACTGAAAAAGATACAATAAACTTGATTAAAATCTTTTATGTTTTCATATTAGTGGTTTACGTATCTTACCAAGGAACCCAAATGTCTCAAATATCATAAAAAATCCTTTCAACGATATGACTTAAGGTTCTAATCGACGTAGTTGTTCAAACAGAAGAGTTAATAAATAATTTTATAGCACCGTTTTAAACTTATGAGTTCTAAAAAAGATATAATTATCACTATTGCCTCTAGCCTTGCATTTAAATTGATAACTCCATTTTTTTTATCCTAAAAATCTTGATATACGAGTATCTTTTAATAATAATGTTTACTTAAATCATTGTTGTTTTCTCACAATTAAAGATCTAACAATTTTTGATTAACTATTTGGAAGGAATTAGTACAATTAGCAAAATTACAAAAAAAAATCTAATCTTTTTGCTATATTTTTGGTTTAAAGATTTCTTAAAACGCCTTATTTTAAAGGCGCTTGAAAATTGAGATTAAAAATAATATACATATTAACAGAAAAAATACAACCGCAATAGTATTTCACTTAAATAATCGCTAAATGTATAATTTATTGTAAGACTTACCGTTTTTGTTTATCAACTGCCATTACGTACACATCACACTTAGATAAAATACAGAAGTAATAGGTACATACAACATTACAAAGCGCAAAGATTTTATTTACACTACTCCAGCGTTTTTGCATCACTTTAAGTGACATAAAATAACATCTTATAACTAAAATAGAACCTCAGGTGATTAATATAGACTTTGCAACACTTCAAGTGATATAAAATAACATCTTATAACTAAAATAGAACCTCAGGTGATTAATATAGACTTTGCAACACTTCAAGTGATATAAAATAACATCTTATAACTAAAATAGAACCTCAGGTGATTAATATAGACTTTGCAACACTTCAAGTGATATAAAATAACATCTTATAACTAAAATAGAACCTCAGGTGATTAATATAGACTTTGCAACACTTCAAGTGATATAAAATAACATCTTATAACTAAAATAGAACCTCAGGTGATTAATATAGACTTTGCAACACTTCAAGTGATATAAAATAGCATATTATTACTTTAATAGTATCTTGGGTAATGAATACGGCTGTTTAACTCTTAACTATCGCCATTGGTAAGAAAATACCATATAGTAGCATTGTTATGCCACTTATTTATCACTGTTGCAGTTAATACGAGCAGCTGTAGAACTTACAGTGCTAACACCGGTGCCTAATTCGGACTATAAGAGAGTTATAGTACGCTATATCGCTAATTTTTAGGCCGCGCTATTGCTATTGGTGTTTAATTGAACAAATAACCGATTGTTATAGCGCTTATTTTATCGCTAAATTGTTAGTTGGGACGTAATTAGGTATTTATGATATCATAGTCAAATATTAGTCAATCTTCTGTTTTTAGTTTATCTAATAAATTGTTACAATCTACACCAATACCTAGTACGATAAGTGTTGAATGTATACTATCACTAAAAACAAATTAGGAACACATTGTTGACATACAAACTGAAGTACTTGACAAACAACTTACACTCTTCGCCTTCTGTTTAGGAGACATGTTCATTTATAAATCCTTCTTCTAACAAGCGAGTCGTCAAGAAACACAAAATTTAGTCCAATATACTAAATCACGGAAACAATATAGAATAATTTCGTTTTTATTATACCACATTTCACTTTATAGTAATTAACAATAATCACTCATCCTCCATTTGTACGCAAAGAAAACGTCAATGGAATGGACTTACGAAAAAAAACAATAAACGTTTCCCGCTAATTTTCGAAATTAGAACACAAGCAGTTCGTTTTGTACAGAACAAAAATAGTGTACCTATTCGTTCAAAAATCCAATACAAACTATCGTGTCGGCTTGATCACCAGCTTATTTATGGAGTGGCGTCGAGTGGAGTGATAGTGGTTATCGGCCACCTGATAACGACAAGTATTTGTCATTTGCACTCCTTGGCCAGTAACCGATTTAATATTTGTTTCGTATCGATAAAACACAAATATAATACGTTTTTTTATATATTTCCGGTTATTTTTCCTTGACTGTAAAAGGCTATCATGATTTTATCTTTTGAAGAATTTATAAATGGTTGTCTAAAGTAACAAAGAATAACTAATTAATTGATTTTATTTAATTAGGTAAGTAAGTACATCAAGTGTTAATTTAAATAGTTTTGACTTAATTTAAACTTAATTTAAACCCTTTGACTTAATTTACTTAAAGAGAAACGTTAATATTTAGGATATCTCATACCTAGGTACTAAGAAGAAATTAAAATTTTTGCTAAATATTTAGATATCATTATTTGCTCAAAATAAAATAAAGCAAAAATTTTACTGAGAGCAATTTTTATTAGAGTTTTTCAAAAGATTGAATAATTATTACTACAATACTGTTGTCGTTAAAATTGCATTCAGTAATTTAAAATTTAAAAACACAAACGATATTCGCGCGGAATCAATACTTAGATGTTTGAACGCCTTTCAAAAGCGAAATAAAAAAAACATAGAAATGTCTATGGCCAGACTATTTAGATATGATACGTAAATATATGGTTCCAGAATGATCAAACAAATATTGTTTGTTTTATAACGTAAAAGTACCTAAAATAAAGATAAATATTATACCTAGTTAACTTCAAGGTAAAAATCTTTAATCAAGTAGATACTACTTATTATTTATTTTATTCTCAGTTATACGTTATAATGAGCGTACCTAATCAGGCTTAACCGAAGTTCCAAAGTTTCGTTTAATATTAATATTTTTAATTAATTGCCTATAACATAATCATAAATAATTCTTTGAAAACACCAAAGAGTATTAATTTATAAATACATGGTATAGATTAACAAACAAGAGATAAAATATGTTTAAGTTTGCCCTTGTAGTAGATTACCTACTTTAGGTACGTAGGCTACGTAAAGCCTTTGCGACATGCGTAACTAAGGTGGATCAGATAACTTACTTACGTACTTATCTGTAAGCTGCATAGTTGGGTGTTCAAAAGAATAACTAGCGTAGCACCTCATCATAACAGCCCATCAATGTCCTACTGCAGGGACGGGCCTCCTCCCGTAACTGAGGGATACTTGGCCTGCTAATACCACGCTGGCCAAACGGATTGATATAGGGTTTAATTTCAAGATTTCCTTTTTTTTATTTCGTAAAGATAGATAGTCACTACTAGTAATTCACGGATAGTCACTACTAGTAATTCACGTATAGTCCCTTAATCGGTTTTTACGACACCCGTGGGATGAGATGGGGTGGTGACATATTGTATTCTTACTCCGTCACCACACGGAAATCTATATATTGCCGGCTAATACGGACAAAGTTCCCTATGTCAGTATATGAGACCAATCCTACAGAGAGACGTGCTATAAAGGTAACTGTGATACCTAAGCGAGATTTGTCTATGACTCATACTTCTTTTATCAATAAATATCTGTGTTACAATATCCAACGACACCAAAACAAATACTTTACCGATATGTAGTTATAACTCGATACTGTCCGTCACATATTGTCAGGGGAGTGCACATTGCACAACCGTTGGAACCGCGGCACTGCGGTAAGTCTAGCCTACAGTATTGTATTACACACACGCTTCAATGGCGACCTCCGCCAGACACGAGCATGAGAATGTATGTCTTATGGAAATGTTTTGAGGGTTATTGAACATGGTATTTCAAGGCAATTGACGTTGTAGAGCATGTGAACTATGGAATATGGAGATTAAGCACAATAAGTATCAAAATGGCTTGTTCATCATAACAGCCCATTAATGTCCCACTGCAGGGACGGGCCTCCTCCCGTGACGGAGGGCAACCTGGCCTACTAATACCACGCTGGCCAGACGGATTGGTATAGGGTTTAATTTCAAGTTTTCCTTCTTTTTATTTCGTAAAGATAGTAGTTACGGTTACTCACTTAGTCGGTTTTTACGACACCCATGTGATGAGATGGGGTGGTGACATATTATGTATTCTTACTCCGTCTGTGTGGCTTGTTATATGGTGATTATTAAGCGACGATAAGTATCAAAATAATGTCATAAAATATTTCTCAAATATTTATAAGTATACCGCCTTCTTGTCCTAAACTTAACAGAGCTTAGGCTCTGGTTACTATAGGCCGACCGTTTAACTCAGACCCCGCCTGCGGAAATAGGGGTGCGCGGGGGGCGAGGACAAAGTAGAGAGCTATCTCTTGATTTTTTGGCAAAACGGCGCCATCTAGATTTTGTGACCCGAACTACGGCACATCACAACACAGCTCTAATTTTTAGCTAGCTTATTTTTATGAAATAAAAAGAAGGAAAAATTGAAATTATACCATAAACCAATCAAAATACCTGGAGAGGATTTTTTATTTTTCTGGTCAGACATTAAATTGTGTAATAATTTAGATTGCATATTTTCTCTAAGAAAGTAAGAGTTCTAGTTGCAAGATGACGCCACCATCTTTGACATTTGTAAATTGTATAGAAGACGGACTACGATACCGCACTAGTGTCATATTGACATACTGACTAGATGTCCGTTATGGTAGCGTAAATAGTGTAAAAATTAAAAAAACTCTTCGTACATATTGTTCTTATTATCTGTAAATATTTTCTAAGACTGATTATTACAAATTAATATGTTTAAATCATACCTGTTTTAATGTAAATTATTGTAATTACACCAAATGTGATTATACTGTGATTTTAATATATATAATAAATGATTGTACATTGTTATTATTTATAAATATTTTCTAAGACTTTAGTTATAATTATATACTTTAAATCAGCCATTCTTATAATCTAAAGAATAGGTTCTTTTAGTTATTGTAAAAAGGATTGTTAAGGATATTTCTTAAATAACAAATATACACACATCAAAAAAGTCTAAGCAACATGCATGATATTACAAATTTACCATTTATATTAATTTATTTTACCATTTATTTTAATTATAACGTTGTATTTTATTTTTAAAATAATATTTTTAGGGTTCTATGATGTAAAAATAACAGCTGTTTTCTTTATAAGTTCTTTTAATAACAGAAATTAACAATATTAGAATATACAGGTACATAAGAAACTAAACTTTTTTTTTTACAAATTGAAATTTCTTAAGAAAATGAATTTATTGTGAAAGAATAGGACAATTTAATACAAAGTATGGCCTCCTCTGCTATTCAGAACTTGTCGGCAACGATTATTCATTGAATTAATGAGACTGTTTATGTCATCTTGCGGTATTCGCTCCCAATGGAATTGTAGCAAATCCTTCAGCTGTTGGGTTGTTGTCACTCCGTCCAAGTCCTTCAAAACACGTCTCTGGAGCATGTCCCATGCGTGCTCGATGGGGTTGAGGTCTGGCGATTGTGCAGGCCAGGGCAATACCTGGATGTTCTCCGTTGCCAAGTATTCACTGGTTCGCCGAGCTGTATGTGAACGCGCATTGTCATGCATTAACGTAAAATCGGAGCCAAAGGTTTGTGCAAATGGATGGACATAAGGTCTGAGAATATCCTCAACGTAATTTTCAGCGTTCATGTTTCCATTTACAAAAACGAGCTCAGTTCGCCTGTTCTTCATAATACCCGCCCATACCATAACTGTTGAGCCGCTGTATGGATGAACTTCCTGAACGCACCTGAGTCTTTCAGTATTTCCGGGTCGACGGTACACTCGCACCCTTCTTGTATCAGGCCTAAACCCGAATCGCGACTCATCGGAAAACATAATTTTATCCCATTGTTCCTGGGTCCATGTTATGCGTTCTCTACACCATTCATTTCGACGAGCGCGATTCCCGTGACGTATCGGTGGGCACCTGATAGGGCGTCGAGCTCGTAGGCCGTACTCATGCAGTCGATTTCGCACAGTTTGGGGACTTACATCAACACCACTTGAATTTTGTAGCCTCAAACTTATCTCTCGAGCGGTTAACATCGGCTGGCGTCTTGCAGTCAGTTGTATGTACCGGTCTTGCCGAGTGGTTGTACTCCTTTTACGGCCTGGATGCTGTTCAGCGGGTTCCCCTGTATTATTGTAGCGCTGCCAAAGACGACAAATAACACTTCTATGAATACCAAAATGTCGAGATACCTGAGATTGATTACTTCCCGCTTGCAACATCCCTACAGCTCTTTGCATTTCATCTGCCGTCAAATGACGTCGCTCCATGACGTAAAGAATATCTAACAATTCAATTTTGTCGCCAACTGTATTTAAATGGTTGGTAAAATTATAAAATCAAGACTAAAACGTAGCAATTAACATGCACTCAAATTCAAACAAATTCGCAGTCATTTGAATTTTATGAAAAAAAACAAAACATAATCGTATAATAATTTTTTTTACACACACACTACCTATACCTACCTACCTACCTACCTACTTTTACCTATACACTTTGAGTGAGTAAATACTTAGAAATTAATTAATATAAATGGTAAATTTGTAATATCATGCATGTTGCTTAGACTTTTTTGATGTGTGTATTTATTTATGTGCGCATGTAAATTGTAATAGAAAAAATTGTGTAAATTAAAAATTGCCCAAAAAAATTCGTCGGCATGGGATTCGAACCTCATTACCCAGCTCCTACTTTAACCATTTGTCTATGAACGACTTTCAAATACTTAGTTAGGGAACGAAATTTAAATTCATTCAACATTGAACCAAAACCATTTTTCATGACCCCTGATTTGTATTGGACTGTTCTAATAAAGAGATCAAGCGATATCTTAAATAATACTAGACACGTGACATCATTCACATTTTTATTTTATAAATATATTATGATAGGTTTATTTTACTACTGAATAATAAATTGTTAAGTATAATGGCTAAATAACACTACAACCTCTAAAAATTATAATGTAATTGTTTAACACGTTGCTGGACAGAACGGTCAAAGCCGTGCATAAAGTACTTCGTAATGTGACATACCGGCTATAGCCGTACAAATTTAAAAAGTTATTTTTGTTAATTTTTTTGTTAAAAAAGACAACTCCCGCACTAGGGATCATGCCCTGTGTCGCGGGGACTTTTACAAACATCAATTAACGGACACATAGAACACCCAGACTCAGGACAATAATTTGTGGATCTCACAAATTATTGTCCTGCGTGGGGATCGAACCCACAACCTCATGCGCGGCAGCCGCTGGCTCTACCGGCGCGCCACCGAGGTCGTCATATTTTGACATACGGTCTTAGCCGTCAGTTACGTACTGAATAACTATAGAATACATTTATACCGTCTTAATACAATGATTTTTTTAGACCCTACCGTCATTCATCACTGTTTTTAAAACGCAGCACATCATGTCCATTTGCCTTCAATAATTCGTCAATTTATTATTATTATTTATTTATTTAGTCATTTTTTTTTGTAAAAATTTGTTTAATTTGACATAGAACCAATTCGATATAGCTCTTGTGTACGTTACCATAACGGACACCGCTACCCCGCTCCCTCGTCCCTTTCATACCGCAGGCGGGGACTGAGATAAACGGTCGGCCTATAGATAAACGGTTTTGGTTTTATTTTTTATTTTATTTTATTTATTTAGAAACAAACGGTCATACAGTTATACTAAAATAACATACCTACATAATTATATATGAAACAGACCTACAGTTTCCTAAAAGAAATATACTCTTACATTAACTGACGACAGAAATTGTTCAATTGACTAGTATACATCCAAATTAAACAATATCAAATTAAATCTTAAAACTAATGCAAATCACGCATGCGAGACTAAAGATACATCACTGTTTTTAAAACGCAGCACATCATGTCCATTTGCCTTCAATAATTCGTCAATTTATTATTATTATTTATTTATTTAGTCATTTTTTTTTGTAAAAATTTGTTTAATTTGACATAGAACCAATTCGATATAGCTCTTGTGTACGTTACCATAACGGACACCGCTACCCCGCTCCCTCGTCCCTTTCATACCGCAGGCGGGGACTGAGATAAACGGTCGGCCTATAGATAAACGGTTTTGGTTTTATTTTTTATTTTATTTTATTTATTTAGAAACAAACGGTCATACAGTTATACTAAAATAACATACCTACATAATTATATATGAAACAGACCTACAGTTTCCTAAAAGAAATATACTCTTACATTAACTGACGACAGAAATTGTTCAATTGACTAGTATACATCCAAATTAAACAATATCAAATTAAATCTTAAAACTAATGCAAATCACGCATGCGAGACTAAAGATACATACAAGCTGAGACTACGCTAATCGAGTCCTGAAATACAAACTAAAGCCTTTTTTTTAAAACATTCCAAACTTTCACAGAAAATATCAACATCGAAAAGCTTGTCATTATATAATCTACAAGATCGCCTAATGAAACTATTACAAGCGTAACAAGTTCTACTACTATGAATACAAAACAATTCTTTTATTCGACATACTCGTTCACGTCCACGTGGCACTCTGAATGAAATTGCATGCAGCAGTGCAGAGGTATCAAAACTACCATTTAGAGTTTTATAAAGCATGGTAGCATCAGCCAATTCACGACGATGACTTAATTGAGATATGCTGTGCTCCTTCAAAGAACTAACGTAATCTGAATAACAATGACCAGTACGGTAGCAGAGAGCTCTTACAAACTTCTTCTGAACCTGTTCTATTTTATCAATATGATTATTAAAACATGGATGCCAAACAGGACTTGCAAATTCTAAATGAGAACGGACATAACAGTTATATAAAATCGTATAGGTTGGTGTTTGACGAAAAGGTTTGCAGACACGTAATATAAACCCTAATTGCTTATAAGCCTTATTTATAATACTGTCAATATGTGGGACAAAACTAAGCTTAGAGTCCATAATAACCCCCAGATCACGGATTTCATTAACGCGCGTCAGGTTCTCATTGCAAAGTGTGTAAGGATAATATTGAATATTTTTTTTTCTTGAATAACTGATGACAAAACATTTCTCAGTATTTAAAAATAAACTATTAGAGGAACAAAAAGTTTCGAATAGTTGAAGATCACCCTGCAATAATTTACAATCATCTACATCTCTAACAACACGAAAGATCTTTGTATCATCTGCGTATAATAACTGACTGGAATTGCTCATATCTTTAGTGATGTCATTAATATATAATGTAAACAACAGGGGACCTAGATGGGACCCTTGTGGGACACCAGAACTTACACTTTTATACTGAGAAACGTAGCCACCTAAAGCTACAGCTTGAGAACGATTTTCTATGTATGATCTTAACCATCGAAAAAGATCCCCACGTATTCCCAGTCGCCAAAGCTTTAAAAGCAGAGTGTAATGACAAATTTTGTCAAAAGCTTTGGCAAAATCGGTATATATAGCGTCCACTTGGGCACCGCTATCCATAGCTTCCAAGATAATTTCAGTAAAAGATAACAAATTAGTTTCAACACAACGTCCCTTGAAGAAACCGTGCTGTTCCGGTATAATATGACGCTTAACAGAGTTTGCTAATTGATCAGTAACTATTTTTTCCAAAATTTTACCAAATTGACATAGCTTAGATATAGGACGATACTTTTCAACATCCTGACTGACTTGTCCTTTCGGGATCGGTGTAACCAACGCGCGCTTCCAAATGCTAGGGACACAACCTTCCTTAAGGGATTTTTCAAAAAGTATTGTTATCGGTAAAGCCAAAGCAGATGCACATTCTTTTATTAGCAAAGGATGTATACCATCAGGACCCGCTCCTTTATTACTATTTTTTTAGCTGGTAATTCAATCAAATCAACTGATAAATCAATAGAATTTCATACTTTTTAGCGTATTCTCTCATTCTTAGAAAACAAATTATTCTAAACTATTGAAAATGATCAAACAAATAAGAAACGTAAATGAAATCACGTCCAAGCTGCGAATAAACGACTCTACCAGATTTTGCTCTACGAATTATTTTACTGTTGCTTTTAAATCAGAGCAACTTACTATGCTAGAATTTTTTTACCCGACTACCGTTTTTATTTTTACCTCTGACAATTTAAATAAAAGTTCGTACAAAACAAGAGGTATCTGTTTGTAATAATATGCCATAAGTTGTTGTAATATGCCATAAGTTGTAATCGAAGTGGAAACACAATGTACATAATGGGTTTATGATAGCCCTTATTCGCATAATATTAGATTCTCAAAATATTAGATTCTATTAGATTATCAAAATAGCAGATTCTCAATATAACCGAAATAGGACATTCAACGTGAAATATTAATTTAATTTATTACTTACCTACTAAGAATGTTTGCCTATAGCTAATCTATTTTTAGAGATATTTCCTTTAAACATATAGGACCTATTTAATTAACATAAACAATGATAGGTAATTATTGTTTTCTTTTACTTTATTGTACTTTGCCGTGCCCGACAGTGTCTACATTTGATCTATGTATGTATTGTTACCACCTTTGTAAACATAGGGAGAGCAATAAATATTTGAGTTTGAGTTAATAATATCACTAACGCTATAATTATATCTCCGGGTGGTGACCTGACAGAATAAATGGTTCGCCACATCTCATCAAAGAGCTCAGGCAAGCTGACTTAGAGTAAGTACATACCTATGATCTCTAAAAAGCATATACCAATTCTGTGTCACCAGCGACGTGACGTTTGTGGGCTAAGTTAGGAAAACTATTAATTATTATTATTATTGAAAAAGGTCAGTTCCTACAATGGGTTATCCTATTAAATTGGTCCCTTTTGGCAGAATTTAATAAGTAATGTATATATTTCTAATAAAATATCATTCATGTAAAGGAATTCATATTATAATCGGTATCAAGACTGGTCGGTTTTTAACTAGAACACTATAAACAACACAATTTTTAAAAGGTAATACCAGTCTCCCTTATTTGTTACTTAAACTTTTGAAGCCTTAGTTTTGTTCCCTAATTGAACCATGTACTTACTATCAAATTTTCTGAACCATTAATTCATAATTACTTACAGTAGGTATACAGCAAGAACTTATACGCTTTCTTTTCGTGGTTATCAAATTACTCATTATCAAATAATTTAACTTAGTACCTATCTATGGAGTATTCTTACATCTTGTTGTATATACGTAAATCGAAATGAATAACAACTCTTCAAGTTATGTTTAACTAACTAGTCGACAATTTTACCGACCTCTGTGGCGCATGGCGTAGTGGTTATACAACATGACTGCTATGCAGAGGTCTCGGGTTCGATTCCGTCGATCGATCAATCGATCAATGCAAATATTTGTGTGCAGAAACATATCCATACCACTTTGGGAACAAATGGCGCTGTGTAGAGATGTCCGTGAATATTTATTTATTTTGCTAAGTCGCAGAAAAATGCACATAATCATCAAAAGAAAACAGCCAAACCAAATTAACCGTCCATGTTCATACACACTACAATTTGATTTGTTCTACGAGTACTAGTTCTACGCCAGAGATGCATGCCACACGTGTAATGCTTTCTGAACGAGACAACTTATCTGCCAGGTAATCAGAAATTATTATAATATTGTATTTTATTTACATATTATAAATTCTTTGGTATTTTGGATGACACGGGAGCGCTGTTGATCCCACAGCGAAGGAACCCGTTTCCACCTAGCCAGTTACATAACATCTACACAACTAACAAATTATCATAAATAAGTCACGCGCCTAGATCACGTTGTTTATATTGATTATATTCAAATAGACCGGTTGAAAAAACTTTCAAATGCGTTTTGAAATTAAGTACCTATTTTAAAAACAACATAACTTATAATAACCGTTTTATAAGAGATATCTTTAAATACGTATACTTAATTAATTAATTATTGCTATGTTTTTTTTTTTACATGCTTGTGATAGACGTAGCAACTCTTATGTTATCTGTGGTAATAGTAAGACATGAGTCTCTTACATTATTATTCAAGATTGTTTAGGTTTACTAGATAAGTTATCTCGGTCCTTTTGGACTGAAATGTAATGTTTGTATCCACATAAAGTGGCAAAAAATGAAGACACAGCATGATCTAATAGCCGATGGATCGAAACAGTTACATCGCGACAATCATTATAGTCAGAAGAAAGATTATTCCAATTAAACAGTAGGTACGACATTAGAAAGACTTTGCAATCATTTTAGTGCGGTACTGACCTAAATCATGTAGAACTGGTAATTTTGTATAAATAGAAGAGGGAATAACTTTTTAGACAACACTCCCCCCCCGATTTCCGAATGACTGAACAAGTAAAAATCACCTAATCAAGTGTCAAAACTGTCATTTTAACTTCTGGAAAGGCTACTTTTGACTCTTGATTAGTTGATTTTTACTTGACCAGTCATTCGGAAACCGGGGGTCCATCTTGCAGGCGATTTAACACGCCAAAAGACGTAACGTCTGTTTCACCAAGCCTCAAAACAAGGACCAAAAAGTTCCAGTATGAAAGTCACGCGTTAACAACACGTGTTCGTCTAAGTTCTATTTTAAATAACCTGATGAAAAAAGCTTTTGATGGCTCTTTAATTTATTTCAATAAAATATTAATATATTTTTTATTGTTTCTAAATGATCGTTTCTTAGTCTTCGTATATAAATAAGTATTAAAGTTTTTTATAACATGTTTTTAAAAAGATCTTTTTGCGAGCATTCTTTTTATATCGTAAACAAGTCTTCAATCTATTTGCAACTTAAACCGGGAATAGATATAAATATCTATTACTTACGTTGTTATGTTTGCTATAATTTAACGAAATCATCTGAAAAATGATTTGAATCTAATCTAAATTTTTGTAATGGATTATTTAGATTTGTATAAAGTCAAAATTAAGCAGGTAAAAATTAAGTAGCTAATTTAAAACATCGCATTGCTCATCATTTAATTATAATATTATATAATTGTAATTATTGTTTGTCATGTAAACTTAAAAGTAAATGCTGAATCATTAAAATGACCCGTTAATTAAATTACTAGAAAATACCAATCATTTTAAATACATATAAAGGATACTATGATTATTTTATTTGATTCCCACATTAACAAAGTGTTTATTTTTAATTTTGACTTCGTTTTTCACAACATTATCCCCCTTACTCATAAACGCCTCTTCAATTTAATCATTGCTTAGCGACATTTTTAGTAGTAAAACCAACCTTATACTAATCAAAAACGTAAGAATTTAAGCTAATCAATTGACTAAAATTTAAGAGGTGTTTATGAGTAAGGGGATTTATTTTTAAGTACTCGGTAATTTATAGTAGATAACACAGGAACCACGTAATATACTATACTAGTCCAAATGTCAACAATAAGTAGCCTAAAAAAAGGAAATGAAATATCTCATAACACCTTGTCTCATTCACAAAGAATCAAAACAGTAAAAAAACTTTCGCTTTATAATAATTAAACCAATCGCTAACCATAATAACGAGGCAAAATGATATTCAAAAAAACTTCAACAGTGATATTGAACCCACACAAAGATAAACTTAATCGTTTTATCAATTAATAGTTAACCATTAATTAACTTCTTAGATAAGGTTGAAAAATTACAAATATTGTGCAATCAATGAAACCAATCTCCCAGCTGAACGAGAGTAAGAATACAAGGTGGACCAGGACCACCCCCAATCATGGTGCCCTTACGGGTATCGTAAAACCCGACTCAGTAAAAGTTTGGATAATTTAAAGAAAAATAAGGAAAACTTAATACAAAACCGCGTGGTATTAGTACGCAAAGTTTCCTTTCACTAGGGAAAGCCCATAATTCATAACACCCCATTAATGACCCACTGCAGGGACGGGCCTGCTCGTGTGTTGAGGGATACTTGGCCTACTAATACCACGCTGGCCAAACGGATTGGTATAAGGTTTAATTTCAAGTTTTCCTTTCTTTTATTTCGTAAAGATAATAGTCGCAGATAGGCCCTTAGTCGGTTTTTACGACACCAATGGGATGAGATGGGGTGGTGACATATTGTATTCTTACTCCGTCACCTCACAGAGATATATTTATCTGCAGTAAAAACATTAAGGGTCTGTTAAGAATTAAACCAACTATTTGAAAGAACTAGGACTTCGATCATAGTATAAGTAAAATGAGTTTTACTACTATTATAATTACGAAACTTAATTATAGGGTTACATACTCCGAAACGTCAACTTTAACTTGCCGAAACGTCAATTAAAATAATTATGTACTTATAAGTAAACGTGCCACTTTATTCTCTCGTTTACCTTTATCATCGTGCAACGCGATAGCTTAAACGTTATTATTCTCTTTCACACGAAATCTACAGAATGGATTTAACCGAAATTTTACTATGATATTGCCAATACTAATATCTAACATGAATTTTAAAGCACAGCATAATAGTATTACATACGGTATAACAAATGGCTAAAAACAATCATCAATCTCAGGCAGTTTTTGAAATACCTAGGTATGCGTAAAAATAAACTTGTTTTCGTATACAACCATAGGACTGCGTATATTATAGGTTTCTACAGTTAATAACTTTCTTGAATTTTGAACGTCCATATTACTAATTTATTTATTGAAAATATAAGAAATACCTAACTTCACATCTGTCAAGGCAGTTTTATATAAAGTAAATGAAAAGTAATCATCAGAATAGTACAGGTTAATCTACGAACAATTCTATAACATCTTACATACTTAAATATTTACATAATGGAAATGGCAATGTTTGTGAAACTATCTCGCTTTCTATATGTTATACTTAGTTACGTACTATAAAGTAATAAGTACTGTAATACTAAGATACAATGTGCACTCCTACAAACAATGTGTTGTCTAAGTAAAGTGCACAAGCTCGTAGATCGTACTCACGAAGGGCATGTCGTCGTGACGTCCTCTTTAAACTATCGTGAAATGTAACGTACTGGGATGAAGAGGGTCGTCTCGCAGCGGAACCCGCAACACTCGCACACCGTTAGATACGAATCGTCAGCCGCCTCCTCGAAGGTCATGGCGCGCGCGCATCGCTCGGAGAACCTACGGTCACTGACGGCGGCGCGCGACACCGCATACTACTACGCTCACCTAATTTCTTACACTCACCGGAGCGCCGGCGTCGCTGGGCTCGATGAGGTCCCCGTACGCGGGCATCGCGTCAGTATACCCCTCTTCCTCCGTGTCGTCGTCGCGCGACTGCGCCGGCGAGGGCGGCGTGGGCACGGCGAGCCTCTCGCGCGCCAGAGCTACCGCCTCCTCTAACGACCCCACCTTGGCTCCTCCCCTCTCTCCGTCATCGTGTTCCTCCGACAATGCCGCTGAAGCTTGCGACACGAACGCAATGCGCCTCCGTAGCGCATTCTCGGGACTAGGCTCCTCCACAGGCTTTTCCATTTCCAAATCACTATTGCGCAACCACGCAGTTTTTGTAAACAAACGTGTAGCAACTGGATGCTCTACTGCAATCGGACTCACCGGCTCAGGCACCATTGGTTCGGGGGTTCCTGGCTCAGGTACAGCGAGTGGAGGTAACACAGATTCTGGTGATGGTGTCGAGGAATCATCTGCCGTTGATGACACTGTAGACTCTGTCTGCAACGTTTGCGGGGGTTGCTGTGTCTCACTGGGGCGCTTTTTCCCGATACTTCCCATTCGACGTATGAAACTACCTCCTCCCTCTTTTTTCTTTTTATCAATGCTGGGCGAGCTGTCCGTACTGCGGGACACGTCACTGGCCGCGGCAGCGGACTCGCCGCGTTGCTTCTTATTACGTTTGCGCATCGTGCGTTCGTTACGGGTGATCTCGCCGTCTGAGACGACGGATTTAGAAGAGCTTGTGCGCTTGGTCAAGCCGATGTAGAAGGGTGAACCGGGTCGGAACGGCGCTCGTATTGTGTGTAGAGTACGGCGAAGTCGCGAAGATGCACTGCGAGCCAGTGTGGGCGAGGCGGGCGGCAAGGGGGGCTCCTCGTCCCGCATGATCGTGGAGCGAGCGCGTTGATACGACTGGCGCGCGTCGCTGGACAGCCTGCCTCCACTACGAGCGACCTTGCTCCCTTAGATACACACCACTACTCACTAACTATCCGTAACCGTCAATGAATATGGATTAACACAATTACGACATTGACCAAAATTTTAAACCTGTTTGAAGGTATAAGCAGTAAACGACTGTAGTTTACGATGAAGTAGGAACGTTTGGAACCGCTTACCATGTTCATTATGGCATGTTTTGATCTACCGTTGCTACGCTTGCGTAGATTTTGTGGCGACGTTAATCTTGTTAAAAAGGACATGTTTTTTCCTGTCACCAAACGACTGGATAGTACGGAGTCTAAATGTCAACTAATCAGTACGAAAGTAGATGGTACATACCTTTACTCTACAAGTTTTTGGGTGATTTTATTCCAGTTTAATATCGGAAGGTGAAGGTCGACGTAACACCGTTTAGATGCAAATTAATTAAAGACGTTTAAACTAAAATAAATATTGTTTATTTTATAAATCTTTATATTTATTAGAGCTTCCTATTTACTTATACATAAGTATAATTTATCTTTGTACCTAAAACTGTTTAGTTCCGTGTTTTACAAGACTTTTGTCAGTGTTTTGCTCGCTTTTTCAAATACAGTAAACTGCAAGTGTGTTTCAAAATTATTTAGTGAAAGATCTAGAATTACTGAAATAAATAAATTAGACACTATGTGGTGCTTACTCCTTAAAATAAATGAAGGTGTTGTTGCATAAACTTTTGGAAATACTCGAGAGATTTAAATGATAAAATTCGTACGACTAGGTACGAATTTCGTAAACACAACATAAAACATTACATAGTAGAGCTTAACGATATGATCACAATTATACCTCAGACCGCACAAGCTCGCGTAGCTTCCTCGATATCGTCAGCGGTTATGTCTTCGCCATCAAGGGCGAAATACGCGTTCAAGCTTAAGTAAAATTTATTAGACAGTAACGGCGCTTGTACACGGTAAGAAAAATCGCCGGGCCTACGCAAGAATTCGTGTCGTTTCTAAGCACGACCTGTGTACACAGCGCCGGCGATGCATAAGAAAATTTTCTTGTCTGCGCAAGACAAGACACGGCGAACGTTGTTGCGGAGGGGCGGGGAGCGGTGTAGTAGGGTATCATACTTGTTTGCTTTCTAGTTAACATTTTTACTAAAGGAAACTCACACTGATTTTATCACACTTGTTATTACTTGCGCGCCCTACGCCCGTCTGACGACTGTACGAAAAAAATCCTGGCGTGTACACGTTCCGAATTGTCTTGTCTGCGGAAGACAAGAAAAGTTTTCGTGTACGAAAAAGACAAAATTCTTGACGTCTACACGAAGATTTCTCTTGTCTGGCGTAGACACGGCAAGTTTTCTTAGCGTGTACAAGCGCCGTAACAGTCCAATCCAAAGTTCATCCACATCACGAGGCGGCTTTGGGCATATCACTAAAATGTTCCTGGATCCTTTATTTTACCACAGCTTTCCTAATTGTGTAAAATAACCTAGTACCGTGTGGTGACGGAGTAAGAATACAGTGTGTCACCACCCCATCTCGTCCCATGGGCGTCGTAAAAACCGACTAAGGGACTACCTACTATCCGTGAAAATTATCTTTACGTAATAAAAGAAGGAAAACTTGAAATTAAACCCTATACCAATCCGTTTGGCCAGCGTGGTATTGGTAGGTCAAGTCTCCTTCACTGGAGGAGGCCCGTCCTTGCACTAGGACATTAATAGGCTGTTATAATAAAAACAAATAAGAAGTATCGAAATCCTACGTTGCGGGTTTACACAGTGTAAATTTTAGTTCTCTAAGCGCGAAAGGCCTAAGTGGCGGATATACAATAAGATGCAAGCTCTGCTTCGACCATTATTTTTTTCAATTGTTTTTATATACGCCTCTATTATTGCTTAAGTAACAATCAACAGTTAAGTAGTATCTAAGTATCGTAAGTCAAAAGCGTCTTTATAGAGCTTCATTTCCGTCTCACGTTAATATAGATGACATACAAATGCCATAGTTCAGCTGTACTGAACGGTTCAACAACTTCTCATGTATTCAATACTCTCTATTTGGGGATTATGGTGTTAATGATCATTTTATGGTTTCTTTTAATTGACAGTTGCCCTGCGTTGTCTATGCTTACCTACATGTTTTTTTGGAAGCTAAGTTTCAATGGAGTTTAAATTTAGAATTGTGTTATTAAACCAACTTTTCCTTGTTAGTAATACATAAATATTTCAAAAATAATTTACGTTTAATAATATTTTTAGTTTGTATGGTACAAAGGTAGGGTCTAGGTCATGTAACAATCCGCGGTCACGATCTTACTGGCCGTGAAATATTAAAGATTGATAACAAACCCCAAGTCTTGATACAGCTAGCCTGTTTTTTTGTTAAATGTATTGTAAATAAAAAGTACGTATATAAATATAGTGGAAGTGTTTGGAGTAGGACCAGTTATATTTGGCTGCTACGCAGAGGTCTCAGGTTCAATTCCCACTCAATGAAAATCTTTGTGTGCATGAACATGATTGTTTGCATTGGTCTGAGTGTTTACTATGTTTAGTATGTATGTATTTACAAAAAAAAGTTTTTAAGTATGTTTATCCATTGTCTAGTACCCATAGTACCTACAAGCTTTGCTTAGTTTGGGACTAGGTGGCGATGTGTAATTGATTTTTTATACTTCCAGTTTCAAGCGAAAGCCCTTGTGATTCCACTCCTAAGCGACCACACGAAACAAAGGTAAGCCAAGTTGTATAGAAATAATCATTCGGAGCACCACATAAATATCCTACTGCAAGAAGGGCCCCACTGCAAGGAAGGTTCTCCTTCATGTGAATAGACACTTTGCTAACGACACCACGCTGTTCATACGGGTTAGTATAAGATTTTGTAACAATTATCGATTTTGCTATTACAATATTTACATAGAGTCCTTCAAACGTACCTGTTTAGCATTACACTAGACTGGGAAAGTAACTGTGACATACACGCACATGAAAAGGGTAAATACATGGATCCGCGCTTTTCGTCTGGTTCAATGCAATCGTAATATAAAATTGTAGAATTATTATTATATAAATTAGGACTCTTTAAATTATTATAATATAAATTAGGAGTCTTTAAACGTAAGTATAACCGTTAAAAAATAAAAATAAAAAACTAATTCGGTGGCTACAAATACAGAAACCTGAATATCTAGCTGCTAATTGATTATGTAAAAGCTAAAATTATTAAACACAGAACTAGATTTAAGTACAATGTCGAATATATTTACAACGCAGTTCTTATAAGGTTATTGACATCAAACAAATATTAGCTTATTAATATAATACTTAATTCTATTCTGCTAATATAGAATAATTATAAGTAATTTAAAATAATAGTCTTCCTCTCTCCTGCGTATGCTGTGCCCGACAGGGTCCATAATGATGCTTTATATACTGTGTATATTATGTAAGAACTGTAACTACATTATGGTGCAATAAACGTATTGAGTATTGAGCTTTTATACTATTTAGATCAGTGTTAAACTTTACTAAAGTTTTTAGTATCCTATTTCTTTATTCTCTTTTTTCTGCTCTTCCTATGATTCAAACAACATGTTAACGTTTATGCACACCAAACAATTTATCTTCTACCATTCATCGAAGTAACTAAATATATTTTTGAGGAAATAAATTACCCAGTAGCATAGATTAGATTAGATTTGACCAAATGGCGACAAAGTACCGATTACCTACATGATGTCACCTCCCATCAAATCGTAACATAGAAGCCGACTAGACAAAAGTTCTCATATATTATCTCTACAACAGGGAAACTTCAAGGAAACGTCTGCACTAAAGACACCTGTGACTTTAGTCGACT
Organism: Schrankia costaestrigalis; assembly: GCA_905475405.1. Taxonomy (NCBI): domain Eukaryota; kingdom Metazoa; phylum Arthropoda; class Insecta; order Lepidoptera; family Erebidae; genus Schrankia; species Schrankia costaestrigalis. The sequence continues at coordinate 3,890,614 of FR997827.1, forward strand.
GTTATAGCAATACTTAGATGCCACTAAGGTAATCGTAAAATATTTCAAGTTTGTCATTACGTCAAAGAACTAAAAAAAACCTTACTTTAAATCTGCCGCTTAATTCGACGTCATAAGCTTCCTCTGCATACATGATTTAAAAAAAGTTTTTATGTGAAGCACGCACTAGACACACTAGAATATTCTTTATTTAATTTGTAACATCATTGCACTTTGTCACATCACTAGTAAACTCTAAAAATAATACTCAAAAACTCTACTAAAAAACTCTACTAAAATTATTAGGTATTCTAAATTATGTTGGAAATAGGTTGATGACCTTTAATATTTATCTGAAGCAAAGTTATTGGCATTGAAATGTCTTTATTTGTTTCATAATTTATCAGTTATCAAAATAATTATATACTAAGTATTTTAATTTACAATTAAATATAGTACCTATAGTAGGGAGTACTACGTAATACTAATCAGAACTGTTTGATGCACGTGTACCTGTGATATCCTAATGGTTATCAGTACCTATTGATAAGACATTTATTTGCTTGTGTGTAAGGTGATTATTTTGAAAAAAAGTTCGTTACAAAATGGTGTATATGTTTTTTTTAAAGTCAGCACATTAGGGCTCTTTCTATTAAGCCGTTTCGTGCGGTACGGCTGAAAACAAACGAACATTGCTTTTGCCGTGCGAAAAACGCACGGTAGCCATACGGCACGAAACGGCTAAATTGAAAGAGCCCTATTCCTTTTTTGTCGAGACGAAATGAGTTTGCAAAATGTTGAACTTGTCAAAAAGTGTCATCAAAGTTTTTATTTATAAAGAATGACTGCTAAGAATATAAGTCAATGGTATATATTTTATTTGTTGTTTATGACGTTGTTTTGTTCAGTTAGTATTCGAGAACTTTTTCGAATTGACTAATTTACTTAGATGTTTTTTATGAATATACCTAATTTCACCATTCGCTAGCGTAAAATAAAATACAAAAACAAAATAAGATGATGAGTTGAGATATAAAAATGAATACAAATTAATTTGTCTACTGAATATTTATTTATTTCCAGTTTTATTTTAGGCAGAATAATTTAGAAATCGCATTTTAACTTCAAAAAAGTAACTAAACTTTTTTCCATATTGACATGAACTGGGTCATAGTGCATATCAAATCAAAAAATCATTTATTTCTCTCAAAAGGTTACAATGGTGAAGGTACAGTACATTAAATATATTACAATTATTTATGCTTCAAGATAATAAGCATCCTAGATGTCGTTATTGAAACCTTATGAGAGCTGGAGTCCGTAGTAGGTTCGAAACCTGTGTGACGGATCTCCAGGCCCTCTTCTTTTAGGGTACACTCAGACTCTTAACACCTAGTTTGACAGTAATTACAATATTTGTGACTTAGTTATCATTGTTTTTGGTGTAATATAGATTTCTGTGCAGATGTATAATTATATAAAGTACGTGTGTGTATGCGTGCGTAAGTGTGTGTGCGTATATGCGTGTGCGCGCGTGTATGAGTGTGTGCGTATATGCGTGTGCGCGCGTGTATGAGTGTGTGCGTATATGCGTGTGCGCGCGTGTATGAGTGTGTGAGCATGCGTGTGGGTGTGTGTGTGTATGAATATGTATTTGTGTATGGGTGTGGGTGTGTGCGTTTGCGTGGATTATTTTATAATATGGATAATATCTTCTGTTTGTGTATAATTAAGGTCTAATAGCCATGTTGTCACAGTTTTCTTGCACTGTAATTTACACTTCGGGTATATGTTAAGGATTTTATTTACTTTGTTATATACATAACCACCTAAGAATATAGTGAAACGTTGTGTTAGTCTTGTATTCATAGTACTCACAGTACATACAGTATGTTTACGTCGCTTGTCATTAAATTTACCAGGGTCAAAAGGAATTTGCAGGTGGGTGAATAAAATTATATAATAAGTTTTATTGTAAGTATAAAATATTAATATTTTCCATGATTTATAACATCGCAAGTCGATTAAAAATGCCTATCACAACAGCCCATTAATGTCCCACTGCAGGGACGGGTCTCCTCTAGTAACGGAGGGATACTTGGCCTATTAATACCACGCTGGCCAAACGGATTGGTATAGGGTTTAATTTCAAGTTGTCCTTCTTTTTATTGCTTAAAGGTAATATTCACGGATAGTCCCTTAGTCGGTTTTTACGACACCCCTGGGATGAGATGGAATGGTGACGCACTGTATTCTTACTCCGTCACTACACGGATCCAAAAATACCTATAGGATATTATAAATATATTCAGTTCGATGTTGTAGCTTCCTACTTTCAGTGACGTTTCCTTCTTACCATTTTATTAGTCGACTATTGATCTCCGTAGTTCTACGTAGCTCTCGGAATCGACAGGCATGAATGAAGTTACATAAATGAAGACGAAACAAGAGGTTTGAAAGCATCATAGGAAAAGGCGAGCTGTAGTCTTTGCCTGCCTCCATTAAAATAAAGCGTAACTTTATGTATGTATGTAATTAAGGTTCTCCCTCACTTGGAAGAAAGGGCTTGTGATGTAATGCCCGATTTACACATCGACAAGTACAGTAGCGAGTTAAGTAGTATTTTAAGATTAAGTTGATTTAAATAGAGTTCCATCCTATTTTTTGGCGAGTTAAGTACGAAGTAGCCCCCTCTCTCGCGTCTCGCCAACTTAACTTGCCAAAAAATAGGATGGAGATCTATTTAAATCAACTTAATCTAAAATAAAATCTAAAATACTACTTAACTCGCTACTCGCTACTGTACTTGTCGATGTGTAAATCGGGCATTTCATCAAACGTTAGGTAAGTAATTAAATTTAAAACAAAACAAAATAAACGATTAAGATAATATTGTACGAGATATACCGAGATCGCGATTTCGATTGTCATACATGAACATGACATATTGCTTTAAAGAACGAGAATATATATTTGAAATATACTTACTTATCTTAGTCTTATTACATTATCGCTCTTTTTATTAGGTTTAATTAAATGTAGAAACACACCTGTGAGAGCCATCTTCCATTTCTAGTTGCTGACATAGTGCTACTGTACTTTGGTTTAGATTTCAACTCCAATAACTTCTCTTGTTGCAACAAATGTTCGTGAACACTGTTTTTGTTTAAATGTTTTATCATTATACTAGATTTAATAATTTATTTAATTTATAAAAAAAAACACTATTAATTTAAATTAAAAAGTCCATTTTAAATTCTAGAAAAATCACTAAATTATGAAGAATCACTGTCCATTTTTATAAAAAAAAAGGTCAACACTATCACTCAGAAAAAAAATTAAATGTTAAATAATGGCGCGAAAAATTAAATTTAAATTATCTGCGCACAAGTTACTTTATCTGTTGAACGCAGCGAAATAAACTTAACCATACATCATTGTCTGCCCTCTTCATAGATAACCAAGAATACATTTATGCCTATTTGCAATATTATTTTTTTTAGTAAAATATTGTTTACCCTGGGTAGTAACGGCTTAGGTCAACGTGCAGTTAACAATAACAATACCATTTGATAGTTATTAATTATCCGTTCATTCAATTAACTTATATTATGTTGTGTTAAACATTTTTACAGTGGGTGGGCTAACATTGTTTTCCACTATCACTCGTCATTAAATGACGATAGGGGAAAACAATGCTTATAAGTATTCTGTCTTGATTTATATGAATGGACGATAACTTAAGTACATTCAATAATATCAATAAATAAGTATTTATTTTTATAACCTACACTGCTGGAAACGTTACTCTCTGACGGTGGAAAACCTTGCGTAATAATACATATCACGGAGGCCTCCTGAATTAGTACCTATAGGCAGACCGTTTAACTCAGACCCCGCCTGCGGTAATAGGGGTGCGCGGGGGGCGAGGACAAAGGAGAGAGCTATCTCTTGATTTTTTGGCAAAACGGCGCCATCTAGATACTGTGACCCGAACTACATCACATCACAACACAGCTCTAATTTTTAGCTAGCTTATTTTTATAAAATAACAAGAAGGAAAAATTTAAATTATACCCTAAACCAATCGAAATACCTGGAGAGGTTTTTTTATTTTTCTGGTCAGGCTTTAAATAGTTTAATAATTTAGATTGCATATTTTCTCTAAGAAAGTACGAGTTCTAGTTGCAAGATGACGCCACCATCTTTGACATTTGTAAATTGTATAGAAGACGGACTAGCATACTCCACTAGTGTCATACTGACATACTGACTAGGTGTCCGTTATGGTAGCATAAATAAGAGTGTAAAAATAAAAAAAACTCCTATTATTATTATTGTTCTTATTATCTGTAAATATTTTCTAAGAATGATTCTTACAAATTAATATGTTTAAATCATACCTGTTTTAATGTAAACTGTTATTATTGTAATGTGATTATACTGTGATTTTAATATATATAATTAATGATTGTACAATTGTTATTATTTGTAAATATTTTCTAAGACTTTAGTTATAATTATATTTATATATAAATCAGCCATTCTTATAATAACAAATATATTTATTAAAGATAAAAGATAAGATAAAGATTTATTGCAAAACTGTGTACATCATACTCATACTCATACTCATACTCATTTATTGGTAAAGATATTACACGTCATAATAAACTATTATACAGTACTTATTGAGCTACATATCTCTTAAGCATAGGTACCCACAATGAATTATTTATTTACAATCAATAATAAATGATAATCAAATTTCCAGTATAAATAATATAAAAAATGTCAACATAAAACTTATTACCTATGATTAATAAATAAACTATTAACTATGATTTTAATTTAATAAATTCGTCAAATGAGTAAAATGCTTGCTCGACAAGCCAGCTTTTTAAGAGATTTTTAAAGTTGCTGAGGCTGGCTGCATTGATAATATTGGCTGGCAACTTATTATAAACCGATGGGCCCATAACATGAGTAATCTTAGAGGACTTGGTTAACGTACGTGGTATTGCCGATAGATTTTCACGACCTCTAGTACAATATGAGTGCACACTGCTGTGTTTTACGTACTGGTCTAAGTTATTTCTTGTGTACATTGCCACCTGAAATATGATGATTCCTGGAAAAGTCATAATACCTAAGCTTTTAAAATAGGGCCTAGCCGAGCAATCTTGCGCAATACCAACGATTGACCGTACTGCGCGCTTTTGCATACGAAATGCACGCTCCCAGTCTGCACCACGTCCCCACACTTCTGCACCGTATTGCAATACAGAGTGGATTGTTGCAAAGTAACATGTACGTGCAGCGTCCTGTGATACCACCCTGGCAACGCGACCGACAGCAAAGCATGCACCTCCCAACCTGCTACACACTCTGTCTATATGGGCTTCCCACGTTAGGGCAGAATCTATGCTAAAGCCTAAAAAATTTGTCGAGGATACCTGATTCAGCTTTACTCCCCCCGCATCCACCCTTAAAGACCTGGTTGATCTCCCCGACAGATTAAAGTGGATGTACTGTGTCTTCTCCAGGTTCAGCACAAGACCGTTCGCCTGGAACCAATATGCTAGCTGATCAGCTACAACGTTTAGTTTTACCTCTAGCAGATCAACCGACTCTGCTATTACTATGGCGGTTACGTCATCAGCGTACATCATCACTTCAGCGTCGGTAATTACGCTTGGCAGATCATTTAAAAGTAATGAGAATAGCACATTGGAGACCGAAGAGCCCTGCGCCACACCTAGGTCCGTTTTTAGGGGGTCTGACATCACCAACCCACTACATCCCACGACAATTTGGTGTCGTTCGCTCATCAGGTCTGACATGAGCGCTAGGGCCCTACCACCAACACCGTAGTGGTCCAACTTGACCACAAGTACATCACGGTCGGCGACATCAAAAGCTTTCGAAAGGTCACAACAGATTATGGCTACTTGCTTTCTTTCTTCACGAGCAGAAAGAATTCGCTGTACTAATCTCCTAACTAAGTCAGTCGTCGACCAACCAGAGCGGTACGCATATTGTTGCCCCGTGAGAGCACTTGTCGATGAAAGGTACTCAGTTAATCGAGAACAAAGGCCATTCTCAAAGACTTTTGCAATAGCAGGAATCACTGATATGGGCCTATAACTATCTACGGATTCCCTATTGCCCTTCCCCTTATATACCGGTGACACCTTGCTTAATTTCATCGAAGTGGGAAATTTTCCTTCTCTTAAGCAGATGTTAAACAGGTGAGATAGCACAGGAGCAAGTTGAACAGCTACAATGTGCAAGATACTCATTGAGATACCATAAGCATCTTTAGATTGTTTAGGCTGTATGCGCTTCGTAATTATTTGGTATATCTCACTAGTAGTAAACGGGCACAATCTAATTGAACAATCCGCAGGCGCGCTCATCATATTCAGCCAGTTCCGTACTTTACTAACGTCAGCGCGCGGTGCACCACACGCAGCGGCTGCGCCCACGAATCTTGTGTTCATTAGGTCGACAACAGATTTTTTTGTAGTCAGTTTTGTCCCATTAACCACTCTGATGACCTCCGTAAAATCAATAGGTTTTGTGTTATTTTTTCCTCTCTCTTTATTTACTACCGTCCACATTGCCTTCGATGTATTCTTTGAAGTATGTATCATCCCAGTATAATATTCAGCTTTTTTCTTAGACGTTAACTTATCATAGTATGTATTCATGTCATCTAATAATTTCTTACTTGTTGAATTAGCTGGAAGTCTAGAATGAATATTCAGCAATTCGAATAGTAACAATTTATAATTTTTAATGTCGGATGTTACCCACGACAAGTCGGTTTTAAAGGTATTGCTCGTTTTCTTTAATGGAAAACAAATGTCAATTCTACTACTAATAATATTAATTACTTTTAAAGCCAGCACTATAGGGTTTAAATGCGTATTTATTATGTCACCCCAGTCTACGGCATTAATAGATGCAATAAAATTATACTTATTATTTTTTGTAAACTGCCTAGTCACTATACAATGTTTCTGGTTTCCTATCTTTTCACACAATACCCCACTCCTAACTGCAAGGTGATCACTCAAGTGAGTTACGACGGGTTCCACGGTCACTAAGCTGGCTGGTATATTAGTATACACATGATCTAAACAAGTAGAAACAGAAGCACCCAATCTTGTGGCAAAATTAACCAGATTACTCATGTTATGGGTAGACAATAAATCATTCAATCTTTTTACTTCGCTAGTATTATTACTTAATGTATTGATATTAAAATCACCTACTATTAAGCAATTATAATCTAATTCACTAACTTTGTCAAGCAAGCGTTCAAAATAGTTTAAATATATATTATTATTCACTGAGTTCGTCCTATAAACACAAATTATACATAAATTATATTCTAATAATAAAATTGCAGATATTTCACAATATTGTTCTACTGATAATGTTACTAAGTCGATGATTTCATTACATTTTACATTGTTCCGAACGTAAATACAGCTACCGCCGTGAGATGTATGTTTTCTACAGACAAACGACACTAGCCTATAACCGTCAATATCAATACTTTTAATATTATTTTCCGTAAGCCAATGTTCCGAAATGGCAAGCACATCGCACTTTAAATTACAATTCAATAAAACCTCTAACTTGAGCGTTTTTCTATTAATTGAAGCAATGTTCTGATGACATACCACAATATTATCGTAAGACGGATCACGTTTTGCATTATACTTAGCACTGTCATTCTGTAGTGACGACTGATGACTGGGAACCGGTTTGCTTGCCGTGCCCCCGCTCTTGGCGGGGACGCGCTCGAAACCAGTCGGATACCTTGACGAGCGGAGGCCACGCCGTAGGCGTATTAAAGCGCTCATACAAACTCTCAGGGAATCCAATTACGAAGGCTGCATGTCTGTCTGTCATTATGTCTCTTTTCTCAACAAAATATTCGTCACATTTCTGTATTTTATTTAAATAATTTAGTACATTCTGCTGAGTAGTATCTGGTTTAAACGACCATGCTTGAATGTATTTCATCCGCTCGACTGTTTGAAGATCATTGTCCGATTTTCCAGTCCCAATCACGACTTGTCTCTGTTTGCGTATTTTACGTTTAGTGCTAACTGTCTGCCAGCCATCGTTTTTATAAAGTTGATTAGCGTAAGTATCGTTTGTCAGAGGAGTTGTAATCGCACTTGCATCCCCCGTAGATTTCGTGGCCTCTTCACCTTCGCTTTGGACTGCACTAGTAATAGTCAATCGGCTTACCTCGGGAATCTTCGGCACTTCGTTGTGTGGAGTCGATCCAGCTTTGTTAGCGCTTGATTTCTTCGCTGCAACTCCGGTAGTACGGCAACCAGCGCTCGCTGCATTTGTTGAAGCAACCGTCGCATTTAGGCGCGCTTGACGCACCGGTCGCTGCGTCGCTGTATGTTCCTGCGTCGCCTCTGATTCCTGCTGCTTACAACTATGTTGCTGCTGCTGCTGCTTACCCTCTATTTTTTTAGTGAGCACAGAAATAATTTCAACTTGCTTCGATATTATGTCGTTTTGTTCACGAATTTTAGTGTCTAATGCATCGACTTTATCAGTAAGAATACTAATTGCTTTTTGCATGTCACGTACACACGTTTCTAACGCTTTTTGAGCCATTTTTCGATTTTTAATCAGCTAATCTTGTATGAAAGCTCTTATCCGTGGCGATTACCTCCACCGATCATCCAGGCGACCGATCGACCATCAGGTGTTAGTGTATGAATACATTAGTCTCAACAGTCTATCAACATCGGATATGCAAATTATAGCAATATAGTATTTTAAAACTACACAAATTACACAAAAACTTATTTAAGTAACCAAATGTTATTTTTTTCAAAACATTCTTATTCAAAATATTTGTAGATTCTTTCAAAAATAATCAAATTATTACAAATTATTTATGTAATATTATTGTTATTTTTGGAGTCGATGTCAGCCAACGAGATACGATAATACATAAGCTAATGGAATGGCGGCCATGAATTACAGATTATATTATTATATGACTTCGACATTATGACATAAAGTTGTTGATTGTTTATGGATTGGTTTAAAAATTAAACAAATATTAAATAACTATTTTTATTATATTTAAATAAATATATTTTAAAATACCTGTGTCACGTTCAAACGTTTTGATATACCTATTTAGTAACTGATTAAAGCTTTCCATAACTTATGGGCGTTTATAGGGCTAACCAGTACCGTCAATTGAACAAAATCGTAATTCGTGAATAGGATCAATAATGCAAAATCTTGTTTACAAAGTCGTTAGAAAAGGCGATAGAGTTTTGTCTAACACATTCAGATCACTTTAAATGGTTTTTAATTTGATAAATATTTTATTTAAAACAAACATGGCCGTTTCATTTTTGCATGCGAATTTTAAGTAATTGTCTTTGATTCGTAGTACTTATTTCTCATCTTAGTCTTTAGTCAGTGTATAACACGACATTATATTCCTTTAAATTTATAGTCATGAATAAAAAATAGAATATAACTATCGTGGCTGACACCGACTCCAAAAATAACAATAATATTACATTATTTGTAATAATTTGATCATATTTTAAAGAATCTACAAATAAATAATATTTTTATACTCTTCAAGAAATATCCTTAACAATACTTGTTACAATAATTAAAAGAACCTATTCCTTAGATTATAATTAAGTAAAAAGAATGTCTGATTTAATGTTGCAAAACCAAAATACAACTTATTATTTTTTACTTTTTAGTGCAATTTTTGTCTTTGAAGTCGGTTTTTTTTGTAAAAAATTATTTTATTTGGCATAGTAACCAACTCGATAATATATCTCTTGTGTACGCTACCATAACGGACACCGCTACCCCGCCCCCTCGTCCCTTTCATACCGCAGGCGGGGACTGAGATAAACGGTCGGCCTATAGTACCTAGTTGAATTAGAATTTATACATAATGCTTCCATTCTTTTGTTTTCGTCAAGATAATCTGCAAACTTTCCGGCTGTCGCTTACACTCATAAGAAGATGAGATAGGGTGGTGACAACATGTACTTAGGTACTTCGTTACTACCAATTAACGTGACCAAACATCTTTAGGCGAGTTTATTACGTCATCAAATAACTTCTAATAGAAAACCATTAAATATTATAACAAGACACTAATTCAGTCCTAACAATCTGTCATCTTCCATGTGTCGATGTTGTCTTTCAAGGAGGCCTACTCCTTGGAAAACAACACCGCTGTAACATTAAGGCAGTCGCTTTATAAGAGATCGTCCAAAAGTTAGCAGATGAGTTCGCAAAACAATGTTATTAACCATCTAAAACTTGTCTCTTGAATTATTATGATACGAGCTTTTTCTGCTTGTAATCTAATCATACCAAGAGGAAATACTTTGGGATCTAAACGCCGGGTTCCTCCCATAATAATGTGCTTTTGTCCTTCTCCCATCGCACTAAATGTGGCATTGTATTTGTATGGTCGAAAACTAAATGGCTTTATCACCTCTAGAGTTAATGTTAGTTGCATGTCATAAAACTATTAGGTTCAATATCGCACAACAAAACATCAGCTAAAGCATGACGCTACTTTGACATATCAGTTCTCTTGTACCTATTATCAAATAGTCGTTAGGTATTTATAAAAACAAATAGTAAAGTCAACATTATTGACTGTTACTAGAGCATATTTTCGGTAAAACGTTTTATTTTAATGAATTTCTCTCTTTTTTCCTTCTATGTCCATCCCTATCATTTCTAGCATGACGTCATTGGCGCATATTTCAATTTAAAGTTCTCGTAATTTTATAATATAAAACAAATTAGGGTAAACCACCTTATCGTTAGAAGTCTTACAATTATTGACACTTAAGAGTTAAAAGTGCGTAAAAAGAAAGAAAACACTATAGGTATGTAGATTATTCAAGTTCAGTATGATTATTCAAGTTCAAATATTATTTATTAAATATTTTTATCATATTTTATTTATTTCATGTGTCAACATATCAAGAATAAATTTATCAGAATCCTTTTCCTTTCATTCATTCCTTTAATACTATTCAATCACAAAATAATGATTAAGTATAAGCAAAGAGTAAAGTATTTTATCATTTTATGATATTTTATATTTTAGTCTGACACGAAGTCCACTCTTAAGGTGCCAACAATTGGGTGGCTTACCAGCCAATATTTAAATTAGACATTTTCAGTTTTTCTGAAATGACAAGCTTGTAATGTCACAAGTAACAAGTTGACTTTAGTTTTAAATTATTTTATGGTTTTTCACATACAAACTCTACAGTTTAATATAGTGACATTTGTATTGTGTTAGTAGATATTATTATTTATTGCGTTGAAATGAAAGTTTAAAATAGATTGCACTTTTAATCTAAGCATAGTTTTTTTACGGTCAGCCAATGACGTCAAGCTCACCATAAACATTAAATAACGATCTTAATGAATTTGAATTATGATAGAATTTTTTGTCAAAATTGATAAAGCCATTTCGTTTTCGAATATACATTGCGCTGACATACGGTGACGCTCGTGCCAAAGTAATAATTTTACCCAAAAAGAACGGTACCAGAACAATGCCCTGAGAAACGTCTCTACATATACTCTACGGACAGTAATTATGTTACGATATGGGACTATTAAATTAAGCTAAGATGATAAAATATTTTTACTAAGAAATATATGAGTAAACGTAATTCACAGTTAAGTAAACAAAATTAATTAAAGATACTGACAGTAGCATTTCTTAAGCACCAAATCTTTTCATTATGTACCTGTATTTGGTAATTAGGACTATTGGGTTATATTTCTGAAAGCCTCCCTGGAACAGACTTCATGACACCGACTACTCTCATTGTCATAAAGTCCGAGAGAGTACGAGTTTTCTACAGGTTTTGACAAAAAAAAAGAATACCTTAATTATGCCGAAATAATGAGATTGTCCGTGTGGTGACGGAGTTAGAATACAATATGTCACCACCCCATCTCATCCCATGGGTGTCGTAAAAACCGACTAAGGGACTATCCGTGAATATTATCTTTACGAAGTAAAAAGAAGGAAACTTGAAATTAAACCCTATACCAATCCGTCTGTTTAGCGTGGTATTAGTAGGCCAAGTGAATATTATCTTTACGAAGTAAAAAGAAGGAAACTTGAAATTAAACCCTATACCAATCCGTCTGGTCAGCGTAGTATTAGTAGGCCAAGTTTCTTGTTCTTCAAAAGACAACTCCCGCACTAGGGATCATGCCCTGTGTCGTGGGGACCTTTTACAAACATCAATTAACGGACACAAAGAACACCCAGACCAGGACAATAATTTGTGGATCTCACAAATTATTGTCCTGCGTGGGGATCGAACCCACAACCTCTTGCACGGCAGCCGCTTGCGCTACCGTCGCGCCACCGAGGTCGTCAAAGTATCCCTCCTTCACGAGAGGAGGCCCGTCCCTGTAGTGAGACATTAATGGGCTATTATGATGAATGAGAGATTGATATACCTACTGACTGTCTACGAGTATACCCACTGTCTTTACAAAGATAAAGTTCTGTTATGGCTTATAGTCATCTAATGTCACAAGTAGACAATATAATAAATTATAGTGAACATAGTCCAGTATCTAAATACATTTTACAACAAACGAGAAATACCAAATAAAATGTATTGCGTTGTACCATGTAGTTAATCATATAATTAAGTAGTTTAATCGTTGTGAATTGTTGTTACAAATAATTGTACTGACCCGAAACAACCTAACGATTGACGCCAAGATAACAGCGGAGACTAAAATAATTCATTGATAAAGCGCCTGTTTTGACTTTACGACTTTGCTACAAAAAATATGTGCAAATATGAGTTAACTTGCAAGGGGTTCTGCACAAAAATCAATTAATTTAAAGTATGAATGCGAAAACTATGCATTTATGCATCACTTTACTTGGCGTTGAGGTTCAGTAACTTGAAATTAAATTAAACGGAACATGTGTGGACACATTGAAATAATGCATTAAAGGAGATTAACAAATAAAATTCATAGCGCGAATATGTACCTACCTATTATCAAAAGCCGATAGAGTTACAGGGACATTACCACCGAAAAGGATAGTGCGTAGCACTCAGGACTCCAAGGCATGTATGCATACAGTCGAATCAAAGCTGGTTTGTAAGGATGACATGGCACTATATAGTCTTTGTCTATCCTCATGGGAATAAGGCGTGATCTTATGAATGTATTTTTGTTTGTCTCAAAATAGTTATGTTACTTTTATATTTCAAAATCCTATAGAAAACACGTTATCATCTGAGTACTCCAAAAAGAGATAGAAGATATTACATATGAATGGAAGACCCGTAAGTGCAAGTGAGATAGATATAGGAAAATGATATGGCCTGAAGACTAAGATGATAATGCGATATCTATGGTAAGTTCTAGTTAATAATGTTGAGGCTATCTCGTTAGTTCTGTTTTAATATTTCGACCCGCGGAACCCTAATAAATTAAGAGACGGATACCAGTTTTATGGTTGTAATCAGTGTCTGTAATGGATGTTTAAGGGTCGTAAATTTACATATTATTCACGCCATTAAAAAAAGTAAATTATGCTTATTAAAATTTTAATAGTGCGATAATGAAATGGATCTTACCAGCGAATCCAACAATTTTAGGAAACAAGTAGTCTTCTACAAATGCCTTTCATTGGGGTTGTTCTTGATATTTAATGCATTATATTCCCATAGGAGACGGTATAATATGCAAAGTTTTGGAATACTTTAGATAACTTGTAAGCGTTCTCTTACCTGAAGTAATCTTTTAAGGAAATTCACAAGAAAATCTGAGAGAGCCAAAGACCATTTGTGACCACAATGAGACATCAACACACTAAAATACAAACGTATCAAGCAATTTGACTAAGTATTTAATGTTTAAACACAGTTTGCCCTTTTGCCTGTTGTGTATGGGGATCAGAAGGTCACATCCAGCAAAGACCAGCAAAATGAAGGCGACTAAGAAAAGTCTTTTTATTACTACTTAAGTACCTACTATACGTTTACAAGTTCAAAATCCGAAAAATTAGATTGAGTTAAGAGCACTTTTAGAAGTAATTGAAATATTTTACGAGGGGCAGATAAATAGTTGATTACATTAACCTCAGTTTGATATAAACTTATTCATTTTGTAACTAAATAACTTATTTATCTTTATTATTATTATACAGTATTTAGATTGTATTCGCATTTGAACTTACCTACCTATGTAAAAAAAAGGATTTCATGGTGTTTATCAAATCCTACTAATCATTAGATAACTATGTGATAAGTTTATAGAGAGGAAGGCGGGTGATTTATCACGTTGTAGGTATCTGTAGGTTAAGCTTGTCTTAATCGGTATCTTCGTAGATGCCGCTTTATCCACCTCGTAGATACTCGTATCGTATCGTCTCCACCCTCGTGTTTAGATGAGAATTTACGGTAGCTAGTTAAATTACAGAGCTATGGAACATAATAGCTTGTACCCCACGGCAGGAAGCGGCTGAAGGGCGTTTATAGGGCTAACTAGCGCTGCCAATTTAAAAAAAACATAATTCGCAAATAGAATAAATAATGTAAAATGTTGATAAAGGAAACGTAAAAAAAACAGCCGTTTTTTTTCGAACCCACGTAAAGACCCTTAATTACTGTGTTCCAGCTTCTTAAACTTTTTAGTAATGTTACCTATCTGGTTATAATATATTGAAAACATTTTAATTACCTAATTACATAACATGACAATAAAACATCACAATAGATAAGACTATCTAAATGAGATAGATAGGACTTCAGATGGTCCATTAACTCCGTGAGCTTTTTATATTACCAAATTGACAAAATGCATCACCTGATATAATCAAACAGCTTTAGGAATGAAATAGGTAAATATAAATTTGATTGGTCAACAATTGTGCTAATTTGTGGAATCGTACAATAATGCTTAAAAACAAAATCATCTACCGTAATTGTTTAAAAAGAAAGTTTAAAAAGAACACTTTCTTGCAGTGATCCTACCCAGCACGACCACGGATGATAACCTTAATTTTAATGCTGTACATATTCATGAAAACAAGTGTACCTACTTAATTGTACTTATTAGTATAAAATTTGTACTCATATATTTTCTCTGTTATAACAAATAGGTCGTGGGTTGTGCTAGGTAGTACATTCCTGGCACGTCCACTATACATTTTGAGTATTTTTGTAAACTTTAAGATGGAGAATAATGTAAATAGAAAGAAAGAGAAAGATAATGTTTATTAAGGCGCAAGCGCAAATAAAGTGTACTTATAAGGCTCGACGTAAAATAGTGTAGCTTAGTGCCGTGACATTGTTGGTATTAGGCTACCGTGAAGTGAATTTCACGTAAGACAAGTGTGATCCATAAAATATTATTATCCTGATTATGGATATGCTTATAGATCTGTTAAATACCTAGATGTTTGTAAAGTCCTTGAAAGGTGGGTTTTCAGAAAAAAGGAAGGACCATCATGTCCATTACCAACTATGCACTAATTGTGGCGTGTAAGTATACCTAGTCATCCAGTCATTATTATGCAAACAAATATTTCATCAAGCGGGAATCAAAGCCACAGAGGTCATAATAAAAATACTATTTTCACACAACAGGTACTTGTCTGTAATAACTACCTACATAGCCGCGATAGTGCGATAACAGATGATAATCGAAAGTCCACTCAATGGAATAATTTCAGCCTAGTAAGACACTTAAACACGTAGTCCATTATTCTATTATATTAACGTAGGTCAGGCAGAAGTCAGCGTGGTGAAGTTGTGCTTTAGGAAACATTAGTTTACCATCCCTTGACATTACTATGATTACTGCACATTAACCATTACCTCTCACTCATAAACGGCTTTTAAAATTAATCATTGTTTAGCGAGATTTTTATTAGTAAAACCAACCTTATGCCAAACAAAACCGTAAGAATTGAAGCTAATCAATTGACTAAATGTTAAGAGGCATTTATGAGTAGGTAAGGGGGTAAGAGAACTACTAAGCAGATCTCTCTGTGCGATAAGAAAACTTCTAGAGATGAGGAGGTCCTTGGCTTAATTCATCTATACTATAAGTATACTATAATATTATAAAGAGGTAAAGTTTGTGACGTTGTAGGGGGTAATCTCTGGATCTAATGAACCGATTTTAAAAAATCTTTCTGTGTTGATATTTTATTTATCGGAGAGTGTCATAGGCTATATATGTAGTATCACGCTATGAGTAATAGAAGTAGAGCAGTAATGAAATATGTATAAAAAGGGACGCGTTTTATTCGCCGCCCAACGAAGCACGGGTCAGCTAGTATTAAGTATAAGTAGCTGGTGACCGCGACTTCGTCTGCGCGGGATAAGTATTTACAAATTAGTAAAATAGGTATCAACATATTATAATTTATCAAGTGATTGTATCTATTGTTTTATTATTTGATCACTTAATCTACTATATAAAAATAAGTCGTGTTTTCCTTCCTGACGCTATAACTCCAGAACGCACGAACCGATTTCCACGGTTTTGCATTCGTTGGAAAGGTCTCGGGCTCCGTGAGGTTTATAGCAAAGAAAATTCAGGAAAATTTTCAACAGAAAAGCGGAAAAATAATACCCGTGCGAAGCCGGGACAGGCCGCTAGTATAGGTAGGTATATAATTAACACCTGCTTTATAATTCTCACCATCGCCCAAGGTAGCATGATAGAGAATGCCCTAATGCAAAGCGGCATCGCTTTGCTTTAGGACGTCTTTCCGTCGCGACGGAACTAGACAACAGTAACTGATAAACACACTTACTAGGTACATTTTTTGTGTAAGTGCATCCAAATTACCTACACTTGCACAGAAACACAATCATACAAACGTATCTTAGAGGTGTAATCCTCTATTCTATAATTAATTATGAAGTATTTCTCTTATAAATAGGTACATATAAAGTATAATATGATACCTATTACCTACGTAAGTAGGTATGCTAATATTTGAGAGAATGATTTGAGAGCAGTGTAATGTAATAAAGCATTGTAATCAAATAATTTATATCTAATTAAGATCTAATTAAATGACACTTTACGTCATCACTATTAAGATTTATATTTTGAACTGTTTGTTATCACTAAATCGGTTTATTAACATGTTACTTCATAATTGTCCTTATTATTAGAAAATAAATTTATTGCTGCAAAGTTTAAGACGAATACATAATCCTTTATGTACTTAGTATGTATTCGCTTAGGCTAAAACACACTAGGACTGTTTTCAGATTACAGATGTAGCTACGACCTTACCTACACAAGGTAGTAAGTGCCTCACTAATTTTTGTAGTGAATGCACTAGATTATGGGTTCTTTCACTGTCCCGCCAATAGACACAATAGTAAAACAATGCAAATGCTCATATATGACTCATGGGACAGTTAAGTGGTTAAGCACAATAACTATTGCTAAATCAAAAAGGCGCAAATTAGATGTTAAAACCGATGATTATATAAAAGATATTCAGATGCAGTTAATTAATAACGATATTTCTGTAGGCGTCGCTTTAAAAAAATACGCTAATAATACTACCTTTATGAATTAAGTAATAAATGATTTATAAAAATATAATATGATTTATTGGTCACAGGTAGATCCATAATTTTATTTTATAATTTACTGTTAGAAACAGGCTATGCTGGTGGACTACGGGTAAAAAACCCCGTGGCTCACCTGGGTGAACTATGAGGTGGTCCACGGGCAATAAAGGGGGCTAACATATTTTTATAATAGGGTTGCTATTAGGCCATCTAAGGGTTGACAACACAGAAAAAGACACTCACTAAGTCCAAAAGGAATAAATGCTTCTTAAAATAGGGTTTTTTAAAAATCCATTGTGTGACAGTGACAAAGGAAAACTACTAAAGGGCCTTAAAATACTACACTAGCCAGTCCGATTAGTACTTATATATTAATACTTACTACAGTAATATATTAAATACAACCATTAATATAAAATTTAAATACTGCCTTGTATATGAATGATGACAAGATATGCGTAGAATTGTAACATGTTATTTGATAAGTAAACAAATACCTATGTACTTTTTTAATCTATAACCACCACCTACCTGATAAAGAACAAGATAATGTACGCACTGACTACTTTTATCATTATTGTATTAAAACGTAGCGTCTAATACTCAAAAGGCTATTAAAACATCTTGAATCATATCATATCATAGAGAAACGTAATATTTATTTTTCAAAAGAAAGCCATTGAATCTATGTATTTTATTTTAGCGCCATCTATATTCCACGTTGTTAACCTAAAAAGAGGTGTAAATAAAATAGATTGTTAACTTACCATAATGCGATAATGCCGACTTTTTTTCAAATGCTTCGAACGATGTTTAGAATAAAGAGGTGAATGTATTTTGGTTGATATTAGTATATTAGTTTGGAGAGGCTCTCTCCGACGTAGACATCTGTCGGTTTCCCGCGAGGACACTGCCGCGATACGGGCGACTGCGGTGCACATGATTTGCGTTTAGATAACGTTATGTTTATGTTTCTAATTACCGGTTTAGGGCTAGACGTCACTTGTGATTAATATTATCGTAGGTGATTCTATGGACAGAGGTAAATTACTACTGTATTACAGAATTCACTAGCTATCAATACTTGAACACTTATAACACTTAATGGCGCGTAATTAGGTACACGCAGCAACACACCAACTTAAATCCCTTATACCTTAATCCCTTGTAATAAGACATAAATTTCTCAGACAAAAATACACAGATTGATTTATACGTAGCAGTTTTGTAGCTAAGTAGGTACTCTAATATTTGTTGAAAAAATGAAAAACAGAACGCCTTATTTCGAGTTATAGCATGATTACAAACATTAATATCGTTCACAAACTACTCGAGTAAGACGGGAGCGCACAAAAGCATTGTATTTATAGGCTGTATGAAGAACTACTTCAGTAGTTACAAAGTAAGGACATAGCAACAGAAGACTTTATGCTTTACTAGCGATTTTATCCTTTACGCGAAAATGATAAGGTTTAAAATTAGATGTAGGGTATCAAACGAGATAATACTTGTAATTTGATTGCAACAATGCAAGCAGACGGGTTAGTGATTGAGAATTAAGTATGAATGAAAGTAGATAATGCTGTTTATAGCGGCAGGGGACAGCAATTGAAAATGTTTAAGAAATATAATTATAATATCTATAGGTACCTACCAAGTACCTGCTGGTTGATTTTTAAATCAACAAACTTCCGTTTAGTCCTACCTAGTTGTTTTATTATCCATTCCGAATCATTGTGGAAAGTGGTCGCACATTCTTTGCCAAATATGTTATAGGTACTTAGTTTATAGAATTGTCTTCCTTTAGGCACAAGTCACAAGCTGTATTGCAAACAACACTATGGGGAAACCTTTACTCGTAGTAATGGTTTGTGGCTGTTGCTGATATTGTGCTATAATCGTAAAGCCTGGACGACAGACAGTCGCTACTTTTACGACTAACGCTTGTCCAGACGCGCCCATTTGGAGGCCCGTGGCTACTTCCATGATCCGACGCACTTCTTGAAGCCAATCGCCAAGCATATCCCTAGACTAGACACGTCTTGAACGAAACGGCCAAGCACATCCCGAGCACATCCGTCCAACGTTCTTACAGCGCTGTTTAGTCAGTAAATTGAATTTTTCATCTTTCTCGATACTTACCTACATTTCTGAGGTGGCCTCCAAATGTTCCGAACGATAAAATATATACTTACCTAAAGATTAAAAAAAAACAAATAATAGGTATTTTAAGAGTGGTAATACCGTTTAGAACACTTCTATATTTTTGAAAATTCTATATTTTGACACAAAAGTATTTAATCAATTTTACTTAAAATTACAGCTACTTGTAAGGATATTCTTTGAAACAGAAAATGTTTTATGAAAATTATTCAAGAAATAGAGTTCTGAGATAGAAAACATAACAAAATACAAAACATTAGAAAAATAAATTGTAGCTGTATCACTGTTTGACTTATCAGGACTGAGTCATTAAGATAGCCATGAAGCTGCAATCAATGCTGCAACAATCATCAACAAAATGTTCCTTGTTCCTTCTCTTTTTTTGGTAAATTAAGCCTATTTGACACGCTTCTCCTTTCCTTGTAGCTATACTATGCAGCACTACTATTAAGGACCTACTTTGTGTTGGAAATCATTGTTGATCAATTTTAAGCCATTATTTTCAACACAGTCAATAAATTCAATTTATCATTATCGGTACATAATCTTACAAAAACCAAAATATTAGGTGTTCTAAATAAAAACAAGTATTTATAGGTGCCATTCATTTATTGATAGAAACAACTTGAAATTTAAGTACTTACAATAAGTAAATATTGATTACGAAAAAATCACGCTTCTAAAAATATATATACAAACACAACATATTTTTTATAATAATTCTATTATTTTTACTATATGGCAACAGCACAAATAACCTCAATTCGTAAAACTAAATATATTGTAATTAATTATATCAAATTGAAAATTATAATAATTAATTTGTGACGTTTAATAAAGAGATATTAAATATATTATTCCTACCACCACCCAAAAAATGAAACCTACGATTAAAAACATAAATCTATTGTCTTTGGACATTAAATCACAAAAAGGAACTGTGGGCACAGCCTTTAGGCTTACATTCTTGTAAATGTTTAAGATAAAATGAGGGTGTTTCACAACAAACGTCTAGATAGCAACATGCTAATTAACATTCATAGTATTATAACATAATGAATACCTGTCATTTACATTATACCACAAAATTGTAATGATTACCAAACATAATAATATATTTTATAAACACGTTATACAAAAATAGCGCACCGGGATAAAAGTATTTCATTTCAAACAAAGTCTCACAAAATATTAACCAAAATAATTATGAACTAAAAACAATTTAAACAATTTCTCTAAAACAAATGAACTAAATAAAAATTAAATAAGTATAAACTTAATATTACAAATAAAATTACCTACCTACAAAGTTTAGGTTGGCTACATTTTATTTATAACTTTTTTTGATAAACTTTACATTATTTTATTTTTTAATCTAGTAAATTAATAAATTATAATCTCCAGATAACTAAAAAGTGGCTACTAACTAAAAATGCAATGAAGGAATTTAAATATAAATAGTTCAACTAAAGGAGAACATCAGAGTATTTCAGTTAAAAATATACATAGATAAGTCTACTACACTTAAATAAATAAACTAAATTAAAACCCCAATTAATAAATTCTACTAAAAATAAAAATACAATTAAAAAGTAACGAACTCAAATTAATATGATAGACAATATAAAAGGTACAGACCAGTCGAGTATGATCTTTCTTCTTAATACTTTGAGCTTCCTTCAAAAGTGATTTGTTAAAAACAAGGCTTTGAATCGAAGGCTGCAAAATAATTCAATTACAGAAAAAAAGTTGTGTATTTTTCACTGAAATATTTAATAGTTGATACGAGTACTAGCGCAGTACAGTAACAATTGTGTTGTACAATGTAAACCTTAGTACCTCTATAAAACAAAACGAAAAAAGTATACTACTTGGTTCAATCCTTACGTCACTGGTTGTGTTTGGTAGCCCCAAGGAACTTACTTAACTGGAATGCTTACGAAGCAAATTTAGACAAATTAAATTGTACATTACTACAGACAACATAAGGTTTATATTTGTTTATATGTATAACATGAAAGGGAAAAATACTCCGACAATGACAACGACAAAAGGGGATTGCATCTCTCTCTTGCAACTGTAAGTTAAATGTTGGTTACTCGTTTAGACAGGGACACACTTCACTCATTCAGCTGTAAATTAGGAACGAAATTTTTTGTGATTGTCAGCATTCCAGTTGGAGTGTAAGTTCCTTGGGTAGCCCTAAAAGAGAACTGTTAAGAATCGTGTAATAATGACACGAGTTCTGTTAACTTCAAGTAATACACTAAGTTTCTCTAGTGTCTCTCATGGCGAGTTACCGATACACCTTTCCAAGTATGAACCCATATTACCAAGTTCTTACCGCTTTGTAAATGGTGCTTCTTGTGATGGTAATGGTTGTGATTTATCGGTGATCCTGGCTAACAGGAATCACACTGGTAGTAAAGTGCTAGCATCAGTACCAAAAACACTGGTCAACCTAACATATTGACTAATTAAGATATTCAGAAACATTTTCAAGAACACTTTAGTCAAAAAAAATTCAACACTAATGTATTTCTGCGTGTGGTGACGGAGTAAGAATACAATATGTCACCACCCCATCTCATCCCATGGGTGTTGTAAAAACCGACTAAGGGACTATCCGAGAATATTATCTTTACAAAATAAAAAAAAAGGAAAACTTGAAATTATACCCTATACCAATCCGTCTGGCCAGCATTGTATTAGTAGGCCAATTTTCCCTCCGTCACAGGAGGAGGCCCGTCCCTGCAGTGGGACATTTTTGGGCTGTTATTATGATGTAATGTATTGTCCTCTAATAAATACTACAACCAAAGACGATTCCATCGCATCCTTAACTACATAAGTTTCTACTAACAAAATATAAAAATAACATGGTATCTTTAGCTATCACTGCTCTACTTCAAGTACGAGTAAGGTAAACTGATTTATTCTAACTTCAATCACAACTTTACCTGTAATTTCACTTTGTTAAAGTATTGTCCACTATGTCAAAAATCACTATAAATAAATACTAAATACAGTAAGGTAGATACTGCAAACGTTAAATAAGTGTGCCCTATGATATTACAATAAATTGAAGGAAAAAAAATATGAATACTATCAACCTACCATATTAAGAAGGTAGTTTAATTTCACGAGACCTGTTTAGCATGTAATGCGACATATTCTCGTAGGTCAAGAACGTGATCATTGTGGCCGGGATCACGCGCGCGAGGTTTGGCTTCAAGCCTTTGTAGAAGCCCCGCCAGCCTTCGTGCCTGCGAATGCCAAAGTATTAGTTAGTTATGTGTTTTTGTAACTTAAATTAAAAAACATACTTACCTCGCTTCGTTTGACAATTCACATACTAAGCTAACAAGAAGACACAATAAAAATTCGAATTCTGTATTTAATTATAAAGGATAGGAAAATTTATAATCGCTACTTGAATAAATTATTTTAAATGGTTTATAAGAAACACAAAATCTTCCCCAAAAGTAAATATTTAATTTATTTGGAAGAAAACCTTCCACAGACTTATTTAATAATTTGTGAATCGCACAAACAATTACTTCAAGGGATTCGAATGAGTGACCTCGTGCATGACCGCCGCATATCGCGAACATCACACCGCCGAGGTACTTATTTAAATAACTATTATTAAAAATAAATAACAAAGAAATCAATTTGTTATAATTTATTGATTACACAAATTGAATAGGCGATTTGAAACAATTGAACTTTTAGTGATTATATAAAAATATAATTAATAATCGATATATTATATTATACGTCTTACAAATTGTTATTGTGGCCAGCCACCGAACAAGACAGTAATAATAATAATAATTAACATAAATCGGTCACAACGCTAGAGCTACGCTAACAGACAGATAAGCTAAAAAATTTACACATACATTTTAATAAATATAATAATTATTTTAATAAAAATATTTAAGTAGGTATATTCAGATTTTTTTTACTCTACGACTTATTCTAGTTTAAATTTTGTGGTCGAACATATTGTCTTCTATTTAATTAATTATTGATATGGTATGTAGTATTAAACACATTAAAAGTTATTCTAATTGTCACTTGCCTATATAAAATAGTTTGAACAGTAACATACAATAAAAATTATCCAAGTTTATAAATTATTTTGATTAAGTACTTTTAAGTAATTATTTTGTTTAATTAAGTAGGATTCAAAAATACATTAAGTATAGGGTAAAATACAGATTATGCATGAAACTAAGTTTGAATTATTAGCCAATACATATTTCGAGATCTCATGTTTAAATATTCGAAACTAAAATAAGTACTTTTAGAAGTCTCTAACCCCTGGTTTCCGAATGACTGATCAAGTAAAAATCAACTAATCAAGTGTCAAAACTCTTTTGAACTATCATTTTCAGAAACTAAAATTTGACACTTGATCACTCATTCGGAAACTGGGGTAAGAATTGTAGTAAAATGTACTTGCTTTAGTCTATTCCTATATTTTTCAAGATTCTTCTATATACCGTTGATTCAAACATAGTATTTTTAAGTTTATTGTGTTATATTTATTTTTAGAAAATTAATTTTTAATGATTTTTTTTACTAGACGCCTGAACTAAATATGTAGCAATTTATTTTTCTTATCAAGACAATTTTATTTTGTGAACAATCTATTCTACATTTCGTGTCTTATATTTCATCCTATCGTCATACAAGGCAAAACCTAGAACCTAGGCCGAAATAACCGAAAAAGTAACACCCGCCAAAGAAATTTCTAGTCAAAATTATAACTTTTTAGTAAAAATCATTATTAATAGCATAATTAAACGTGGACAGGTTTAAATAAAACAGATTTTTACGTTAAAACTTAATTTTAGAAATTTTGCAATTCTTATACAAATCTACTATTTTAATATGAAAGTTATTAACCACAAGTGACAATAATGCGACTATAAAAAAACATTCAAAATATACAGCATATTTATTTTAAATAATAAGAATTTAATAAATAAATAAAATAATACTAAAAATATATTTAAATAACTGAGCTAGTCTATTTAGCTTAGTTTAGTCGAATCTCTAGCGGTGGTACCGTTACTCAAATTGTAGATGAATACAGATTACTTAAAATAATTATTTCATTTGGTTTATTTGCCGCTCTATTGCATTTCTTTTTACATTTAGAACTTTCAACCTATTTACGTGTATTTAACACAAAGAGTTTTTATATTACAATTTCACTAATTTTACTTATATTCTTTCGCGAACGAACGGTGTGCGTCACATTACTAAGTTTTGTAACGATAGAGGGATAATTTTTAATAATTTTTTTCAATGGTATAATCCAAAAATAATTTAAACTATTACTTTTTTAAGACCAATTTTACAACACTACTAACTTACATAATAAAGAACCTAACGTCGTCTCACCACACATGTAACGTTGTTTCATAGAGAAAAATCATGTCTTTTTAAT
The DNA here is from genome assembly GCA_905475405.1 of Schrankia costaestrigalis. Taxonomy (NCBI): domain Eukaryota; kingdom Metazoa; phylum Arthropoda; class Insecta; order Lepidoptera; family Erebidae; genus Schrankia; species Schrankia costaestrigalis. The sequence goes on from FR997827.1 coordinate 3,915,874, forward strand.
ATTTAAATACTTCGCGACAGTTTAAGTACATATCCTATTATCACAAAAAATATAAATTAAAACTAAATTGTGCTATGCATGGCAAGCTTTTTACAAAGATATTGCCAGCTTAAAAATTAATGTCAGTCAAAATCTGATGGGAAAGAGTACGACGACTATTTACAAGAGATTACGAATTAAAACGAATAAATAATAATAATAAAAAAATAACACAACACATGTCGTGAGACTGATTTCACATTGTTTTTATATAATTTATTTAATATATAGTCAGTAACACTAGCTTTCACACCCTTAATTATTTATCCAACTCCTCTCAAAATTTAATTATATCCCTTACAGTAAAATTAAATTCAAAAAGCACGTGTTACTGACTATAGATCAATATTAAATATTCTATTAATATCTAAACATAGTTTCACAATTTCTCCGAACATATTCAGTCAGTGTAATATTTTAAGTAATTATTAAAAACACGAAATACACTTTGAAGTTGTGCCAACAAACGATTCTCATTACAAACAACTATGCCAAAAACATAAGCTCAATACTATTTATAGAAGAATCTTTTATTATAATACGTCATAATGGCATTTATTTCGAACTGTCAAATTCACGTCAAATGGTAACCAGAGAAATAAAATAAAAAATGCTTTATCAACATACAAATACAAGTTAAACAATAAATAATCCCGCTTATAAACTAGAACGCTTACCTTAAACACTCCATATTCAAAAAAGATAATTAGTATATAAAACGAATAAGTAATTCACCGGATAATGTCTGCTAGTGAACTGTCAAAAACAAAATAAATATAAATAGTTGTGTACATGATTTCCCATCAGATGACAAAACAATATAAATATTTAGTCGTTATTAGTAAATTTCTCCCATATGAGCATAACTAAGCATATATTTGGCGTTACATGTAGTAGGTACGGAGTTAGGCCCTTGTAGAAGCCCCTGAGGCGTTCGTACCTCCAAGTCTCGTGCACGCAGTGCCAGGCGCCGTTGTACGTGCGGTGCTGGTCCTGCAGGCGCGCGCGGACCACCTGGTACGGGTACGTGGCGCCCGCCGCTATTAGCTTCGATATGGCGGCGAACGTTAGGTACTCCACTGACGTCTGGAAAGGATAAAATACACCTTATTTATGTATGCAAAGGAAACATAATAAAAAAATATCCCAACGAGCCAACTAATACTAGACTTATTTTTAATTAACTTAAACTTAATTTAGTTGGCATAATATAATAATGAAACATTATACCATGACCACACCGCAATGATCTGTTTTGTCGGCTATACATATATTGCATAGCTTATATAATGCTAATTTATTTCTAATAATATCTGATTAATAAGAGTGATATTCCCATATGTAGCAAGCTTAACAAAAGCACGCGATTATGTATGCGATAAATTATTACGACCAATCTTTGATATTATATATAGGTACACATAATTTCTAAAGTGCATAGTCCAACAATTCAAATATTGCATAAGTGCAATGTTATAATTCCGACATTTACAACTGCCAAATTTCAAAGCACATAAAAATACATCAAAATTCAAATATTACACTATTTTTAAAACACCGATATTGTTGTAAGTGCTACTAAAAATAGAGCTACATTTAATTTTGTAAGTAATTGTACCACTGTAACATATTTATATTTTTTACACTGTTGATATTTTTACTAAGTAGGTACGGTCGGGGTATTTGCCGCTCGACCACCCTTAGGCGAGAATCGCTTGGCACGCGGCGCATGCGATACGTGGCACGCCCACGTATCGCATGCGCCGCGTGCCAAGCGATTCTCGCCTAAGGGTGGTCGAGCGGCAAATACCCCGACTGTACATAATACAATAGGTACATGCAAATACAATAAAATTGTATTTGCTTAATATATTTTATACTTTTATTTCTTTTACGTCATGTTTTATTTTTAATATGTTTTAATACTATGTATATCTGAATTTGATTACTCAATAATCAATATCTATAATTAATGTAAAAATAAATAATAGTGTCATTATCGAAAATTTAACTGTAATGTGCTGTCAGTGCAAATTTAAAAGGGGACTATACTATAATCAAAACTGGTCATAACTAAGAGTCATAACATGTTCAAAAGATATTTAGCAGGTTATCAGGAATTACAAACTATTAAATGTCACACCACAATGCACAGAAGCAATAAAGTTAATTAAGCGTTGCACCGTTTGGCATAATTTCAAATTGATATACACACACAAACGATATATTTCTTCGCACATGATTATAATCCTAGTACAGTAATCCTAGACGAATATGTACCTACCTACTTTAGTTTTAAGTCATACAATTTATTGGCACACTCACTGTCCTTATTTATTCCCCTCATCATGCTGTTCTTTACTACATTAGTTAAATACAATTTATACTCTTTTATTTCCTTTGTTTTTTTGAAAAACCAATGGTTAATCCCCGTGAAAGAACCAAGAAGAAAACCCAGAAAAACCTGGACAATTTCGTTGAAATCATGACGGAATTTTATGTTTTTCGAGAGCAATGTCATGAATAAAGCACTGAGCTTCTTAACCTCATGTCAGACTACCATGTTAGGTGAACACCCCCGAGGAATAGTAATAATATTGTAGAAATTCCTGCATCGTTTTCAAAACCCTGCATACCTACTGCAGTAGTTGGGGTAAATATTTTGATACATTATTAGTAAAATAGTAAATTATAAAATACTAACCAATTTGATATCAATCGGCAAATTTCTGTACTGGTTGTACCTATTCTTCATCTCTTCGTACGTCATAAACTGTAGAGCGCCATGCGACACGCCGAACATACCAGGTACGAAGCCCTGAAATATAACAAAATAATCATAAGAAAACAGCCTGTAACAGCGCTTTTACAACGCAACGCTTTAAAAGCGCTTGTGCGAATGAGGTCTTACTTATGTACAAAGTCCATGTTTGTCTACACGTGTTAAACAATTGATTGCGCAGTTAAATCGTTCTAGTGTGGACCAAAAGCTGTATACCGTATTCATTCTTACTTGATTTATTTAGTAAACAAACACAACATATTGCAAATTCACTAGTATTTACATCGATCGCACACTTTGATATGGATGAAAATTTCTGGAAAGTAGCATTACACGTTTATGCAATAGAAAACACGTATATCACTTTGATTTATCCACTATCTTTCTTAAATTTTAAATAAATATTATTTTTTCCAACGAAAAATTTCACAGATAAAATTAATTTTATTATTTGACATTTATAGATTCTAGAATTTTTTCCTTGATTCTTATACATTTTTCAAAGATCAAAGACTAAAGTCTTTAGTCTGTGGTTGACACGACGCCATATATGTTTATGTTTTAAAGCAAGTCCGTTTAAATAGACTATAATCACAACATCATCATAGCAAAAACTAACTTAAATAAAACATTTTCGAAACTTTATTAGTAACGAGATAGAGAGAAGGGGTTTATTAATTCGTTCATACCAAAAATCATTATGAACGGCAAACATGGCCATCTAGATAACAGTGCTACCTAGCTTTTCAGATAAGAAATTAATTGAACATTCAACCATAAATAGGTACATCACATTTTAAGTGACTAGGTAATATTACAGCATTATTGATTAAAATATTATATTACATAATCTATAGGATGAGGATCAAAATTTAAATACATAATAGAAATTTGTTATAACAATAAATCATGAAATATGTTTGATTACTCGCAAGAAAACGTATAGCAAATAACCAGCCTGACCACCAGACTCGTATCCTTTTGTCACACTAACAAACAAAAATTCAAAGATAGAGCTAGAGTTTATATAAGTGCCCTTGTCTTAGAATAAGTCATATTGAAATGCAGCATTCAGCAACAGTTTATTTGTAATCCACTGCCAAACTTGGAGTCTGCAATGACTCGTAGCAATTTTTCATAATAGTTTACAACTTTCAGAGTAAGGGGTCATACATAGCACATTAACGTAACGTAAACGGATCTGCATCGCCTCGCCTTTTTCCTCGGCGTCAAACGTCAAAAATCCGATTACCTACGTTACGTATCCGATTAGTGTGCGGTGCAGTAAGGAGTTTCATACAAAGAATACTGAACGGCTCGGGTTGATACGGTGACGTTCCGTTTACGTTACGTTATATGTGCTACGACGCTAAGCAGTATAAAAATTACTTGAAGCACTAAGGAACATCAGCATAATAATGTCAATAATATCATTAAAGCAGACTAAGGCACTACAAGTCTGCAAGCGTTATTTATCTTAAATGGATTTGTATATTAAGAAGATAAAGTAGAAATCACATTTTTTTTCGCATTAAGTACCCAATTTCAGCTCAAAATGGTCATTCAGTCCTTATCATCCGTTATCATTGTATATCATGACGTAAACTTCGGAAATCATCATCACACTTATTTTGTAATCATTCAAAGTTAAATATAGACAAACATAATACGTAAAAGCACGTGATTTTGAGGGGAGTAAATAAATAAAAACACATCGTGGATAACTTATCTACGCAATCAGTGCCCATATCGAATAGCTTTGTCAAATAGCGTTATCACACAGTAATAACTGGTAATAACAGTGTGCAAAAACTAAAGTGTAGGTTAACGACATCTGTACTATACTAATAGTATAAGGTTAAAGAGTTAGTTTTTTTCTTTGTGGTCGCTGTACCTATGACCTCATGAGAGGCCTCTCTAGAGGTCGATGGATTAGGGCGGCAGAAAAACACTCGCAATAGAAATTTTAAGAGAAGGTCAATGTGTCGCATGGGCCTCTTTTGGATAATACAAAAATGGTGATAAAAGACATGATGGAGAAGATTTTGTTCGTTTTTGAACACGATAATTTAAAAAAACATGCGTTTTTCGAAGAATATTTTTATTGTAGGTATAACCAATTTATCGTATATAATAAAACATAACCTTATTTTATATAAGTCTGTAACATAACTTCTTAAAATACATATACATTTCAATTAGGCATCAAAGTTTCGTTGTCCATGTTAGTGACCAGAAATCCGTTCAAATCAAAGCGAGTAATCGTTTTGCATCATATTTAGTTGCATCATAATATCTTAGCAAGCGCAGCTGTGGTATCTTTACGTGTTGAGTAAAAGCTGCCTATATTGTACTATGCCCCTGATTGTAAACGCATTTATATGCTAGACAATGATCGGATAACCTTTAAAGTCATGTTTAATTACAAATTTACGACATCCATCTTATGATTACACTACTCTATTAATAAAATTAAACCACGTGGACAACTAGTCATCATTTAAAAAAATATTAATCAACTATTACGACCTCTACATTACAAAACAATATCTTTTGCCTCTAAAATACATCGATACTGTAATTATTATTAAATTGTAGAGATATCATTGTGAACTATGAACCAATACTACTCGCCAACTGGCATGCATATTTCGAACTCATAACATTATTCTGCTTATCACTTATCGTACCTAACATTTTAGAATTACGTAACTGCAATGTGATCTTAAATTTAACTCTAGTAACTTTGATTTAAATGTTATATTCCCATTTGGTGAGCATAATATTATTCCATAGTAGTTTTGCCTACGATTATCCATTTATTTTTTATTTATAGGTCAATTCGCCTACAACTACAAGGTACAGAGGCATGTCAAACAAATGTCTTTGGTAGGCCTTTAATAGTCCGCCTAAAGTAGTACACATAAAAAAACGCACCCAGTAACAATAAAAAAACCTTATTTGATAAATCTATTTTTGCGATACGCATATAAACAAACATTCTTAATAAAAATGACATCCACATGACCTTGGCACAGTATACAATTAGTTCGCTTTCCTCCGCTCGTACAGCCTTGCGTGAAAAATGAAGGTTTCCCGGTGACCCCGTATGTAATAACTTACAGGTATAGCTATCAAACATACATTTCACTTCCTTTCAAAATAGGATAATTTCCGATTTCGGTTTTTTTCCGTTCCTTTTTTTGTCATAGCTATGTGACGTCGAGAAATAAATCAATGACGAACGTGAACTGACAATAATAGTGACATAGAGTAAGAATACAAGATGTTTGTTCCTCATGTAGGTACAATCTTAAGGTTCTCTAACTGCCGATTTTATGGAAAAAGAAAGTTCAAACATTATCTGAACGAAAAACTTGGAAGAATCTTTATCAAAATCCGTCTATTCAAAGGCCAAGTTTATATTCGTTACTAAAGGAGTAGACCACTCCTGAAATGACACATTGATGAACTGTAATGATGATAGAAGGTCAATATATGGCAACATGCATTTGCATAACAAATTAGCTGCTGGTGTTGTATCAATTGAAACAAAGGTGACTTTAATAATTTCAAATAACAAACATACAGCCACATAAAATACAGTCAAAGAATCTTTACAGCCAACTTAAATATTTTTCCTTATTAATTTAATAATAATAAATAATTTTATTTAAGTAGGTAAGTAAGAAAACATATTATTTTAATTTATTTAAGCTTTTTTTTTAATAAAATTCGTAAACATTTAGTATTTTTTTCTCTCTTTGTATACTTATTATACTAAGTTTCAGGGGCTGGGTCATAACATTGAAGAAAACATCGATCGAGTCTATAAACTTGACGTCATAGGAGATCCTTGACCTCCGATATTGTATATTGAACAGTAAACAGGCTACACCTGAATAGATAATCTATTTTATTTATGGTAAGCTTTCTCTGAATTAATAAATAATGTCGTTTATAACTGTTAGGTACTGGGAACTAAACGTCCTTCATGAAAGTACAGAGTCAAGGGCTCCTACTGTCATTATACTCATTTAAAGGCTTACTGTGACGTTTCATGAGTGAAGGTTAGAACTTTTCTCTTAACGTGGAATATTTATGTTAGAGGTCAAGTCAAAGGAGACGTTTCTTTGACTTGGTCTTACACTTATTTTTCTGCTATTTGTCCTCCTAAGCGCGGCGGCCTGGAGTGTTAGAATCTCAAACCATTTATTTACCAACTGTAAGGGTGGGTATGGGTACCAATATGATCAATAATTTGTTTACCACGTAAGGCACCTAATCCAAGGAGTTATCGCTCGACTAAGGGCTAGCACTGAAAAGAAGGTAACATGCGTTGCTTTTACGACCTATTTAGTTTTTGAGTGTTTAAGGAACTAATAAAAAAAAATGATTCCTTTAGTTCACTTTCCTTTCATTTTCCCCTTTGCCAAAGTTGCTACTCCCCTTTGCCAAAGTTGCTACTCCCCTTTGCCAAAGTTGCCTGTAGGTTTCTTAAAGCTGCACAAACCACTTTTTGTCAGCTGACCCCTACTTATTGCTCACTGTGTCTTTTACTTTCGTATTTAAAAAATATTTTAGCATTAACATAACAACGCTAACATATTATTTGGTAAACTGACATTATATTTATCATAATGTAGGTTTATATAATAAGTGCGTGTAATAACAAATAATTTTGATATTCAAATAAAAACCCGCCTCCAAGCAGCGTGTTGATAACGATTATAATATATTCGCAATTTGGTTCACGATTGTTGATGATTCACAGTAAATTTTGATGAAATTTGATGCTTGATTCTATAACGACTAACTATGGGATTTCTACTACTACAAATTCAAGTGAAGCCTTGCTGTTTTACCTTGACGTACGTTTTGGTATTACAATTTTTGGCGCAATAGGTTGTCTTAATCTTAACGACTCTCACACACAGCTGACACAGCCTTTTCACATTCACAAGGAAATTTTATAAGTATAACAAAAATCTACAAAACTCATTCAAAGGAAATGCTAAAATAAAGATTTCACACGTAAAATCCGAGCGTTAGGTTATCAAAAAGATAACATAATTTTGCCCAGTATAACAGAATTATCATTCTTATACGAGATACCCCCTATCTTACATTACATAACGACCTATTTGCATAATAAACTATACAAATAAAATAAAGTTTACGTTTCTATATATATTTCAAAGGCATAAAGCATGTTATGGGAATAACCATTCCATGTTTACGATATATTTAACGTGACGTTCTTAAAACGTGTTAAATAGTTGAAAACACTTTAATATTGTAAAAGTAAACAAAATAGTAAAGTAACTGAGACTGTGTTGTGTCAGACGAAGGATATTTTGTAATGGTACAACTCATTCCTCCATAGTTACGCAACATTTTGCCCGAAGAGAAGCGGAAAAATCGGCATAACAAAACTTGTCTAAACTAATACTTATTATAAAGAGGTAAAGTTTGACTTTTGTGACGTTGTAGGGGGTGTAATCTCTGAAATTTCTTTCTATGTTGAATAGTCCATTTATCGGGGAGTGTCATAGGCTATATTATTATAATATCATGCTATGTCTAATAGGAGTGGAGCAGTAATGAAAAATGTTTAAAAAAAGGGACGCGTTTTTTACGCCGCCCAACGAAGTGGGCACGGGTCAGCTAGTTTGTAATAAGTTGGTCTGTTGAATAAGAAGACTGCACACTAAACTAGTGGCAGTAAAAAGAATATTACGTTATGACTTGTTATAAACATAAATCTTTTTTTGGTACTCAAATATGAGCATCATCATCATCATCATCATCATATCAGCCAATCGACGTCCACTGCTAGACATAGGCCTCCTCCAAGTATTGCCACCTTGCGCGGTCCTGTGCCTCCCTCATCCATCGGCTACCCGCCGAATAATAATATGAGCATACATTGGGTCCGATTGCGTTTCTCAATTGACTTTAATTAAGAACAACAAAATGAACTTAAATGTAAACTTAAATTTTTAGTACACATGGGTATTACCTTGCCTTTAAATAAGAACATACACTAAAATAGGGCCATCCTAAACTTAATTAGTGATAGTAGTTTTCTTATTCCGATTGCGTTTCGTCCTATTTGACATTTGAGTGACCTTATTTAAGTAGAAACGGCATAAAAACTGCCTTAATTAAAGTCGCTCGAAATTTTGTGTGAGCTTATTTTAATTTATTTAAAATATAGGTATTTCTTGGATTTTTAGTAACAAAAATGTTTCCTATCAGTGTTATAATTGTGCAAAGAAGGTTAAATGAAGAACATCAACGGTAAGAGGGTTTAAATGTGTTAAAATTACCTAACTGGATGCCTTTGTTCTTTATAAAAAAGTGCGTCTTTTCTTATTAGTTTACAGACAAATGAAGGCTTACATATCGGCATATCAGAGATAATTCTGATCCGTTCGATGTGAATCTGTTTCCATGTTATAAAAACAAATTAAAAGATATCACAAGTAAAAACGTAAAATAAGTACGAACGAAAGTAAGACTAACTTTGACGTAATACAGGCGGCGATGTGGTCGCTAAGCAACAAAGCCTACATAAATAAATTTTAAAAAACTTTGACGTAAAACATGTCAAACTTAATATAAAAACACTCTTAATTAAGGTTGTTTTCATAGACAAAAGGAATTGGTAGTTTTTTAGGTCACGTTCTTATTTTGTGACATCCGCAATAGCTTTTATATAAGGACGTGGTCTTATTTTATAAATTTTAGTGCATCCTTATTTAAGAGCGAAAAGAAAGGCAATCGGACCCATTGTAGTAATTAAAACATACATCCAGTTAATAAAATTGTCAACGACGACGCAGTTAGCCTACTCTGACGTTGTTAATACGCATTACTAAAATGATTGTAATGCTCTTTGTTATACTTAATATGACATCCTGTCATGAAAAAATACCTGTATTTTTTTAGACGACCAGAGTCACCATAGGGTTTTGGCATTATTTTTACGTTGTTTTTATTATCCGAGCAAGGGCCCCGCAAAACCACTGCCAATCCTAGACAGCAATCGTCTGTATCATAGCCCTTTGGACCGAAGTGCAGTAACATTTTAACACTACTGCTATGAGGCTTACAAAGCTACCTTCTGAATTTTAGTCTATCACTACATAAAAGAAAATAGTAAAAGATCACATACCCCGCAAACCATGATCACTCGACACTAACTTCGACATCTAACAAGATCGAGCAGTTACCCAACAGCTTTATAATAGTAGCTTTATCGATTATAATGTAACAACACTCATCACGTATATGCAATATCATAATACAAACAAGATATGAATTAATAACACGAAAAATATTTTAGCTAAACAAATAGTTTAGTGTTCCAAGAGAACTAGAAAAGAAACTACATAGAAAGGCCATAACTGATATAATAAATCACGGTAACATGAGCCTTATCGTTGGCAAATTTAGGTCCATTTTCTGCTGCTCTTATAAGGTATTAACAACCTTATTCCTAATTAAAAGTGACTTTAGAAAGAAATGTGAATGTGACTTTAGAATAATCAGTATTTACATAGATGACGGTTTCCTAGAGTTAATCGTAACAGCTCTTTAATGACCTACTGCAAGGACTGGCCTTCTCCGGTGACGCAGCAAAAGTTGGCCTAATATCACAATGGGTAGATAAATTAGTTAAATTGGGTTTTCTGTTAAATTTTGCTTTTATTTTTTTAGAATATTTTTTTGTGAAATTTCCCTAAGGCGGATTTTACTATACCCATTGGATGCAAGGGATCGTGGAATCGTGTATTATTTACTCCGTCATCACACATAAAATAAATATGTAGAAGATAATACAAAAAGTTCTCATAAAAATCAAGTCTAAAAACATTGAAATATTTTTACAACACCTAATTAGATTAATTAAAATAGTTTCAACATTCTTAAAGTTTTATTATAAAACCGTTGAGATGCCAACATATAAATTCTTTTGGTATTTATAATTTAAACAACTACGAGACATACCTACTGGTTAACATATCTATGGCACTGAAGGTTTTTATTCAGCACAAATCTAGCAATTATATGCACGGTTACATATAGTAGTAGTATATCAATGACCGAGTTCTGTGGCGCGTGTTGGGAGAGCAGTGGACGGCAATAGGCTAGTTAATTGATTGATGATATCAATTACTAACAATTTATAGTACAAGCTCTGCTTATTTAAGGACTAGATGGCGAGGTAAAAGTTTGTAAGGATATTTTAATAATATTTTTAACCGACTTCAAAAAAAGGAGGAGGTTCTCAATTCGGTTGTATTTTTTTTTTGTGTTTGTTACCTGATTTCTCGAAAACGGCTTGACCGATTTGAAAAAACTTTTTTTTGTTCGAATGGGTATTCTTTCCATTTGGTCCCATTGTCACCAGATCTGGATCTGGATGACGGGATCCCAGAGAAATCGAGGGCATCTCTTGAAAATTGTACACGCATTGTGTAAAATTTTGTGTTTGGTCTTATTTTATTTGTATTGATGAAAGCTTTACACAACTTAACACAAACATGATCTGAAGACGACTTAGGGTCGAGGGAACTTCTCAACAGTATATAGCAGCTACCTAGTGTTTGGGCTTATTTTATTCGTATTAATGAATACCCTTTCGGAACATGTCATCCGAATGTCAAAACACCCGTTCCCAAAACATCCGTTTCAAAATAACAGTTTCATAAAATGACAGTTTTTAGAATGACTTTAAGCTAATAATATCTGTAAGCAAAAATACTCGTTTCTCATTGCATACATGTGCCAAAACATCAGTATTTCAAAAACTAATGAAGGCAAACTTGAAATTGACAAAAGGTGCAAGCAGGCAGATAGCTGATGGTATAACAAGTAACTAAGGCTTGTTTTTTCGCAGAAAAAAATTTTCATTTTCACTGGTAACCACTACAGTCGAGTTGTGTGATCACTAATTAAATCATCTCTCTCTCTCTCATTATTTTTTCATCAGTTAATAAGTGGCCAGTTATGAATTTTATCTATACTTATACGTAATAATATGGACAGACATAATATATGGGGAAACGAATAATTATGGAAGAGGTGGTGACGGGAACGGATGTTTTGGGATTAGTTCTTTTGGAGAAACTGATATCAAACCAAATGTTTCTTTTGGGAATATTGCAATTTGGAAAACACATATATTAGGAAATTAATAATTTAGGAAACGGTGGTAACGGGAACGGATGTTTTGGAAACGGGTGTTTTGACATTCGGATGACATGTTCCGAAAGGATGAATACTTTACACAAACATGAACTTATGATGAAAACAGAAACAGAAATTTATTTAATACTAATATAAGAAATTGATATTAGCATGGTTTTTAACCGACTCTTGTTGAAGTCGGTTTTTTAATTAGAAAATTATTAGTTTTATAAATACTACTTGAAGATACAGAATACATTGCTCCTAATATTTTTATTGCTCTTAAATATAATACTAAAGCGCCGATTACACTACCCTACATGTAGTGCACTACATCTTGTATGAGACTACATGATGTAGGGCGGTCGGGACTCGCCAATCTCCGATATGTAGTGTCCTAACAGCCTACATGTGATTACAATAGACAACATGTAGTGCCCTACAAGATGTAGTGTCCTACATGTAGGGTAGTGTAATCGGCACTGCAGACGATTTAATTAAGAAAGTAAGTAAACAGAATAGTCCACAAAAAGTTAATTAAAAACTTATCTAAAATAAATACTGATAAAAATCGTAATATATTGAACAACTTCACCGGTCGTTAACAGATAACTGGTATCGGATTATCGATCACTGTTAGACGAATCACGGTATCACGCTTATCATCACACAATATCACTAAACGTCTTAGAAACGTAAGTTGTACAAAGACGTCACACATTGCTTCCTTATTTATAAATTTATCTGTGTAGTCAAATTGCTCTTACATACTGAAGAAGCTATGTAAATAAAATAAGTATATACAAGCTGTAGAAGTTGGTATATGGATATTCAGTGTGATGATGATATGAGTATGACGATACCATCCCATGGGTGTTATAATAACTGACGAAATAAAACCCAGTATAATCCGCCATAAGTATTAACTTAGCTGGCCAGGCCCTCTGTCGACTCTTACAATACGAAAGGACCCTCTTCCTATTACAGATATTTTTACTATGTATTATAAAAACCAGAAAGCCTTGCACTTCTAGAAGCTTTACAATTGTATTTGAATATAGTGCGGTGTTTTCAAAGCCATGCAATACTTTAAAACAAAACTTGATTTAGTATTGTATAACCAAGTTTTTTATATGTAAATATACAGTATATAGAAAAAAGAGCTAATATAATAATACTTAATTTGTATAGGTACACTTACCCTGTACAATCCCCTTATTCCTTCAGTTCTGTATATTTTGACTAGACCGTCGATCATGCCCCTGTATCTTTTGTGATCAGCAAGATCTTCACTGTACTGTAAGCAGAGGCGGGTCTTCACCACCCAGATGGGATTGGTCATGACGAGGGAGAGTACCCCGGCCTCGGCTGCTGCTAGCATATGGAGACCAGGGCCGAGCGGAGTCCGCGCATTTCCTCCTTGGATCCATGTTTTTATTGCATTATAACTGTAGAAAGAAAAATATAATCAGTCTTTGTTTTAACAACAACTATAGCACTGTTTTGAAGCACTCAAAGTAACAATATACGATATACTATACGATGCCCTCAACAGGATTCCCATACAGCCTAATGTGTATAATTGTTAGTCAAACAACTTGTCGACACCGAACAATCACTTTATTTTGACACATCTTTTGTTGTGACGGGATGATTGTAATTTGATATGAAGCGAATAGGTTATGTTTCAAAGTTGTTCATATAATCCTACTCACTTACCAACAACTGTGAGCCAAGACTGACAGAATAACCTAACACAGAACCTACTAACTATCTACAGTAGCTTAACTTTGTTGTCTTTATTGTATAGTCGCTGTAACAGCTGCTTTATTTTCCTAGTTTTTTACAATTCAAATAAGTCACTCTTGAACAGCGGTGAGTCTGTTTGAATAAAAGGAAATAATTATTTATAAGGCATCGTAGCCCCGACTATCCGCGCCAGACTGTGACATCTTTACATGAACATTATTCATATTGGTTTGTTAGTAGAGGCTAATGAGCACAAAGGTCACCTCAAGGAAAGTAATAGGGTTTATCGATCTGAGAAACCTGGAGATAAAAGGAGACAGGAGAAAATCTAATTAGAAACTTCCCTTTATCTCACTTTGTACAAAAAAAATTTTACAGATTTCTTACATCATAAACTACTAAAAGCAGACTTATAAAATGCCATTAAAGATTTTACTGTGCAAATAAAGTCTTTATTATTGGCCACGTGTCTTCGCATTAATTTTGATAACCTATTATAGTACTCGTATTGGGATTAATAAAGATTATAATAGCAAACAATACAACTATATATAGAATGCGAATAGAAACAAGGATAGATTTCTACGCGAGTTTGCTTCAAGGTGATAAAGTTAGTCACATATACTCGTAGTTGCAAATGCTTCGGTTTTGCGGTAAAGACAATTGCTATTTCTCTTTATAATAAAGAAACACAAACGATTGAAGATTTACGCACATGAGGGAAAGACGACATTGTGGTTCATAAAAGCCTGTCGTTTTATTCTATCTCATAAAAATTAAAAATAAACTGAAAATGTTGGTCCTATCAAGCTCAACACGAAATTTGACATGCATGCGGAAAACAAGGTGACTTTAAACTTTTTAAATATTTATTCGTATAATGCTAGTAATATTTTTTTTACTTAGCCTAACTAAGAAACTAAGAATTGTAAGCAATATTCTCAAAATTAATCGCATAATTTAACAATTTCGTTTCGCATTAATTGAATCAAAAAGACATAACATTACAGTAACTAGGGACATTAGGAAACGTGATTTCTCTCTCACGTTTATGGCTGGTTACGTAGCCACTATGTACTCTTTATATACGGAAATATTATTATACTTCACCTTGTATAAACGTTGAATGAATAGCCATTTAGTTAAGTCAGTGTATGGCTGCAAATATAATATGTGTATCGATATAATACATGCTAAAAATTGCACATTAGTGTATTTTTTGGGGTAATCCAGAACAAATATTGCACAAGTACTATTACTAGGAAATTGGACATTTACTTTTAGTCATTGTTAGTTCACGCTCTTTAATCGTAGCTAGTAAGTCTTACTACGATTAAACATAGTGTGGGCAGAATAGGACTTATTGTATATCAAGTGTTTTAATGCTTTTGAAGGGTTTTCAGTTAGACACTCCAAGCTCTTTAGCTCTTCAGCCTATTTTTTAATTGTCTTAATTAAAGTCTTAATTATTGAATGGGTTACTGGAGTTGCACACAATATTATAGGGAATGATGATGGTATGGAAATTAGACCGAGAGTAGGACATTAAAAAAAGAATTATGGAAAGTTGTAAGTAAATACGACATGCAGTACGTTTTATGATCAACTCAAATTGGTAATAAGAATTTTATTACAACTTAATTGCAATCACAGTAAAATACTTAAAACAACTAACATTAACTTGACGATTCTTTTATCGAGCTCATCTTTAAAGGGCTTAATCGTAATTCTTATGAAAGTTAAGTCATTATAAGCGTTTCGGAATACTATTTATCTGTTTTTTAACCCAAGCTAGTTCACTTCTTTGTCCGGTGATTGTCAAATGATGCAATCAATCAATTATATTACAGTCTAGAACAGCTTTTGAATTTGTGCACTTAATCGGCTAAATAACCTATTAACTTAGTGAGAGATTATTATTATTAGAGTGAGTGGGCGTGTGTGTATCGTGAGTGTTTGACGTTCTGTGAGCGGATGGATGATCGTTGAAATATCTGTTTATAATATGTATTAATTTAATTTATTTAGAATTGATTCCTTTTATTTTAAGTACACGTTTGTACCTGCGCGTACAATAAACCATTGTTTCACGGCGCATTGGCGCCTCGGCTCTGTCATGCCGTGAAATTTAATTTAAATAAATAAACTTATGACTCATTCTATATTTAATCAGTTTTCCATTTGGTCTAGTAAGATCGAGTTATTCTAGTTCATTCTGGTGCATGGTCATCAACTAAAGCTATCAAAATTAAATGATCAGTTGCTTGACTTGGATTTATAATGTTAGGGACACGTGATTAAATTTTTCTTAATAACTTTTCTCGTGATACTATTTACAAAAGGTCAGCACCTATTTTAGTTCTATTGTTTAGTACTCATAGCATCTAGGTATAGGCTTTTTCTTAGACTAGATAACGCATGGCTTTGTGTGAATATTCCTTCATATTGTATTGTATTAATTTTTTTTTTAATTAAACTATTGTTGAGAAAAACTTGTTTTATGTATCTAAAGTGTTTTTTTTTAATTTCTTAGTTTCTTAATCATCGCATCTGCTCTAGTTATTAAGATACATTGCTGCTTGGGTTTTACATAGACAAATTTTACCATACCAAGCATATCAGGAAAATAATTTTGCATTCTGTGTAAACTGCACTCAAGTTATTTGTAAACAAAGTTATGATGAAAATGCTAAGGATATCCCACAATCAATATTGTTTAGTTTTACAAGCAATATTATGATAGTGAACGAAAAATATTTGTTATCAGTATTACGACGGAGGGTAAGATGACACTTCACACGATGTATGGACGACCTTGCTAGGACGGCCGAAAACCGATGGATGAAGAATGCACAGGAAAGCGCAAGGTTTCATATTGGGAGAAGGTCCAGCAGTTTATTGGCTGATTTTAATGATAATCATGACACGTGCTAGCCACAAAAATCAATTATCTATCGATAGAGCATGACGTTTTTGTAGCGTAATAGAACAATATAACGTAATTAACAAACCACGAAAAGCACGTGCCTCTTGCTTTGATATCAAAATTTTCACAGTAGGCTTCGTTCAAAAATTACTTTATGCAATAAACAGATTAATAAATCCTCTTATCTAGTTCAAAAACAAGTTTACTATTAGGACTATTAAGTTACGTAGGCTATAATAACAAAGATAAGAAATAGATTTCATTTTCAATTGCTTTGTAAATACAAGTCAGATCTCGATAATATTAGGTAAAACTAATCGATTTAAATACCAGCTAACGAAATATATGAAAACAGAATAGTTAATTGAAGCTTACTTTTTCAAATTATGCGATGAGATACACTATTTTTGTATTGCAATTATGCGCAAATAGGTAACTAACATATAAATCATCATTCACCCAGAAAGTTAAGTATTTACATACACAAATCACAGTCCGTGCTGTAGTCAAATTTAAAGATTACATTTAACAAGAATTTGCCTTGGCTAAAAACTTATTATATTCATAGAAACGCACCGGAAATTGTACGGTGTGATAGAATAAGAATACAAAATATTTCTTCACTCATCCCATGAAATTATCAAGTAGATGAAATTTGACAAGTACAATATCATTAAACAATAACAAAAGAAGGCTAACTCGAATTAGTATTAATAGGAACACAGTTTCTTTCCACATATTCCATATGTTCCGAATGATACGCACTTGCCCTTTCTGAAGGATGTCACTTACGTCTAGTGATGGACAGGACTCGAGTTCTTTAAGTCGTAATTTAGGGACTGGACTCGATTTTATGAGACTGGACTCATAAATGAGAGCTCAAGCCTTTTTGTCAGTGACAAGACTTACGAGTCCTCACAATATGACTCGAGAACTCGAGTCTTTTAACGATAATTATTTATGCGAGCTGTCTTTTTAAAAAAAGTGAGTTATATTTTCATTCTGTTGATATACATTTCTAGGCTATAAGTTGTTAATTAGATTTTAAGCAATAAATACTGAACCTAGCATAATCAATCACGTATAATCTCGTTTATTATCTACTATATAAAAATAAGTCGGGTTTTCCTTCCTGACGTTACAACTGCAGAACGCACGAACCGATTTCCTCGGTTTTGCATTCGTTGGAAAGGTTCGGGCTCCGTGAGGTTTATAGCAAAGAAAATTCCGGAAAATTTTCAACAGAAAAGCGGAAAAATAATGCCCGTGCGAAGCCGGGACAGGCCGCTAGTTATGTATAAGAATAAGTTGGTTACAGAGTAGGTATTTGTAAATAAGTAATTTGTCAAAAATCTTAAGAGGACTCAATTTTCTTTGAAAAACTCAAGTTCTTTAATATGACTTTAGTTTTATTTAAGAACTTGAGTTCTACAATAAAAACTATATAAAAATATAATATGAGTCGAGTCTTTTTGAATTAGGACTCAATAAAAGGACTCCAGACTCATAACTCAGGACTTATTTTAGTCAGAGTCTTGCGAGCTCTGTCAAAATAAGTCCAGTCGCTGAATTAGGACTTCAAAAACTCGAGTCCCGTGCAACGCTACTTACGTCCCTCTAAGTCTGTCTAATTTCTTAACGCGTCACCAACCAAGGTTAACTACATTCGCGCTATCGATGTATTTTGTCTTTTTTACATATTATATGTTTTATATACTATAGTGGCAAACAGGCATACGGCAGGTCCACCTGGTGCTAAGTTGTTACCGTAGCCTATGAACGCCTAAAACATCAGAGGCATCACACGCGCGTTCCCGACCCTTTTTAAAACCTATTCATCCATTGTTAATCTCCTATCATCCGTTTGTCCAAATCATCTTACCATAACAAAAAATAAACCTATTTAAAAGTATGCGTGTGACATTTGTGACGTTGCATTGTGTGGCTATTTAAATAATGCACTGACGTCTTTCGGTTCATCAAAATTATTATGTAAACGTGCCGCTTGTCAGGAGCCACTTTATTTCAGACAATTTGCTGCTTTGTTAGTAAAAATTTGTATTGCTCATTGTTAGTCAGTCATTTATTGTTGTTTACGTAGTTAAAAGCTTCGGTATTCGATATTTGACCGGATGTATAGACGAGGTTTGTCTTTGTATAAATATGTGTAGTATAATATACAGCTTAATGAAGATTTATTCTGACATAGAGAGAGCCTTCGGATCACTTCCCCTTTGCTTAACTACAAACAGATCTTGAGCTATGAGCTTAAATGCATTTTGTTTGTTCATTGAATTCTTTACATCTCTGTTTTGTGACTCAAGTAGGAAATCTGACGCACCATAGCAACGTGAAATATAATAGAAAATCAACTGTGACAATTATGAAATGGAGCCTTCATGTCATGTTTGATACGGCTAAAAAACGATAACGCAGACTGTTTCTTTTAATGAATTTTTCATTTATCATATCGTTTATAATGACTAACTGCATTTTTGCCTAGATGTTTAAACCATAATATTGGTAAGTTTTGTACAACTATTTTCATTAAGGACTAGCACTAGGAAGGAAATACCTATAATCAATATTGTAATTAATTGTTGCAATTCTACGACAACCTCAGTGGCGTGATGATTTTATTCCATAGCTGGTACGCAAATGTCTCGGGACCCAAACCATCATCGTGTATGCACTGAACTTAACTACATATGTCAAAAAATTAAAATGATCGATCATTGACCTCTGCAATTGTAGGTATTGTTTTCTATTTTTTTGGTAATCTGCCAATAAGTGTTATTATGAGACCATCAAAACAATTCAATAGATAGAATCTAACGTAATAATTAAAACTTATCTAGTTCTAGTTCTGAGAAATCTAGTTCCTGAGAAAATCACGTCTATTTAAACATACATAGTATAAACATAAGCCCAACAAAACATAGTAGTATCTATTATATCAACAATCGTTAATGGGAATAGGAATTAGACAATGAATTGGACATTACGGTGACTTACGGAACGAATGTCTGCTAAGTTTGGAACTGACCCAATTGTGATCATAGTATCGATGACTCATAAATGCTACAACGTCATATGACTTGACACCTATTCGCACTTTACACTCTAGTATTAAGCAACGTCATTACTTTCTATTTAGGAATTCAGTCTGGTGACCCATTACCGTCACGTGATCGTAGCAGAATACCAACCACTAAGGGAGATCATAGAGGTAATCATTACAAAGTAAGAGAAGGATAATCCGAAATAAAACCTTAAACAGCTGCTTGGTAAACATGGCCACGCTAGGTCATATTTATCAAGAAGGCACTATCATTGGAGAATGGTCGTCCAGAAATTGCTAGCCCTGGGACATTTAAGAGCAGGTAAAAAGTTTAAATATCTGAAGATATTTTATCTCGAGTATGAACTATAAGAAAATTGGAAGGGATTATTCTAATAAAAAGCTAACATCGTAAGTAAAGTAAGTAAACTAGTACCATTTAATGATCAGAGGTAAAACAGTGTTACATCGATCTTTAAACTTCTACCCGATTTAAAATAGATGCCATAGGTGACGATCACAAAATAAATAAAATGCGTTTATAAAGTCAGATGTATGCACATTTCATACAGCATTTTACGTTTAACGCGTTAGTCATATCCTTGTTATAAACGGCTACGAGTTAAAAAGTTACATGCGTTGATGACGACAAAAATTGGTAAAATTCGAAGAATTATTATTGCAAAAATGGTCATAAGGAAAATGTAAGCTTAAACTTTGCACGGTTAAACTCTCTCTTTCTCTTATCTTGGTCAATGAATCCTTGGTCTCAATCGTCAAATAACTTACATATGCAAAGAAAAATAAGTGTTACAATTACATTACATTAGAAATAATTATCCTTCTTTGTAAATTTCCGATTTCTTTATGTTTAAAAGTCATTCCCTGTATGTATAAGAAGCTCTAATAGCGAATTTTCTTACATAAGGAAGGATAAGGACCTAAAAAGTACAATCCCCAAATCAAAAAGTTTATGCATTTAACCAGTTATAATTAATGGTAAAACTATGTCTTAAAACACAATAATGGGGAAACCCATTATGATTTTAGCATTTGGATCTCAAGGAAAAGCCATAAATCATATTATGATAGCATTTCAAATCACATTAGCTTCATAAAAAGTAGAGTAAAAAATATTTTGTGGAATAAAAACTAAATAGCACTTACAATAAAAAATAGAAGCCCCATGCTGAGCCTGAACCCCATACATTAGGGGTGACTCCTCTATAAAGACCCTTCAGTCCTTCTTTCTTCACTATAGTGACAAATGCACCGCTGAGTCCATCGTATCTCGGAACTGTTGCAGTCCGGCCGTCATTCACTAAAACAAAACATTAAAATATGTATTATCCAAATTCGTACAATACATAAATGTAAACATAGAACCAGTCGTAGTTATTGTAACCATATTTCCTTTACATGAATTATATTAAAATTCAGGATCAATCTCAAAACTCTTTGTCATAAACATCAAAGTTGAAGCTTGTTATTAATCAAATAGTACCAGACTCTCACTCTAAGCATTCCATGGATTCTCTGCGCTTCTGACAGGTTTTTAGTGAGATCTAATTATTCTATTTTAGATTGAATTATAGTATAAGACATCATATAGTATAGTATTATCAGTATTCGCCTTTTAAGTAGTTATTACACTTGCAATGTTAAACGTAGCTAATTAAGAAACAAATGTTTTAGTGTAAATAGCTGTTGGTGAACCTAATAATACATAAATAAATAAATCATTATTGTATGTATTTTTATATAATTAAATGAAAAAAAAATTGGAAACTAATTAAAATAACATAGTTTCTTTATTTTATTAATGTTTTAGTACTGACAATGACAGTTGAACAGAATTATATAATATAATCGTTCTTGTTATATTATTATTACACTTATTAGAACAGACACATAAGACCTATTTGCAATTACTCTTTATGGATTAGAGTTTTAAACTTAATATGTGTCAAATTGTTATCTTAATTCAATTATTATAGTATCAGATTGAAAACAGATTCTCAAGTAATACTTTTATTCAATGCACTGTAAGCGATTATTTTATGTTTATAAATTCTTCCAGAGAATTTTAAAGTAATACTTTAAAGTTACTGGAGTGATTATTTGGTAATATAATGGACTAATCATGCAGGAAATATAGAATAGAAAATATATCAGGCAGGAAAACTTGGTTTGAAATTTATATTTAGTTAAAGTAAAGTAAAAGCTCTCTCATTCTCATTTACCAAGTAAGATATGGATTTCTTACATCTAGCATAAACATATTTACCAAGCAGAGTGTAACTAAGACTGACAGCAATAACAAGAAAAATAGTGACAAGAGAGTTTCAATAAAGAGGATAAAGGCACATGCACAGTTAGTGTATAATACAAAATCAAATGCAATAAATAATACCATCAACATATCTTTGCACAACAGCCCATAATGATTTCAAACAGCTGACAATAATATTTAATTAAAAACTGATGTAAATACTGACAAAAAATATACTTGTTGAGAATGTCATTATAAATAAAACTAAATAAAAATAATTTTAAATGATTCTAGAAAGATGTAAACAAAAAGGTTTTGTCTTCACTTTCACTTTATGAAGTTCAAGGTTGATAATTGTCTGAGCCACCATTGCAAACTTACTTACATGATATTATTTAGGACTATGCTCTAGGAGCATAGTCCTTTCTACAAAAGCTTTCATATATCACTCAAAACAATTTTTAACCTCATAAAATCACGAGATCTCACATGGGTATATTACTTGTAATAGATTATCATACTTCTTACCTGCAAATCTTATTTTTATTAAATCCAATGGATGTAAAATGAGTGTGGACGTGACGCCACCTGATATACCAGCTACCAGGTGCTCGTACTTTATGTGGTTGAATAATGCAAGCTTAGAAGACGACGAATTAGGGTTCTTCATTGTAGTCATGACGAATTTACTAGATCACAGATAAAACCTTTGATAGCATCTTGCGGGATCCCTATTTACACCTATGTCTACCGGCACACACTTTCCCAGAAATCTTTAACGAAACTGAATTTATTGTAATCTTCACTAAACATCGTTACTCTCGTAATAATCCCACGAATTACGTGCGTTATAAAATGAACGATTTCCAAAGTAATTGGACATACCGTTCCTTTGCGCGAACTAAAACCAACTGAACAATTTCTACTCAAATGAATATACAAAAATTTGACATTAACGTGATAATTATCAATATTGAAGAGTTTTGTGTCAGAAATATCATGTCATTCAGGTAACGTTTTAGAAACTTATTTACTAATTTTAGGCCAGTGCTATTAGAAAAACATTTTTTTCTTTTGATTTGAAAAGTACTTTATATCAAAATTGTAACGGAACCACGGAACGTTAAAAAGATGACGCAATAAAACGTCACGTTATATTTTAAAACCTATCGAAGTATGGATATAGGTCTTTTTGCAAAATATTACTTGTATGAGAAATAGAAGAAATGTTTCTATGTGTACAGTGCACCAGTAACAATAATAAATATGAAAACAAGAATAATCTAAAGTTCAGAAGATGTATTTATTTATAGTCGACAGTATAAAAATTCGCACTTATAGATATATACGATTGATGATTTCTTTTTATGACATATTTTCTAAGTACCTATGATAATATTTATTATTTTATTTATTTACATTATTTCACAATTTTTATTTTTTAAGCCCATATTAACATTACTAATATGTCGGAAACAGTACTTAATTTGATTCATAAACAAAGCGCAGCACGAATGCCGGTAGACGCGACACTGTCGCAATGACGTGTATAGCTAGCTTCGTGCTACAACGGAGCCTAGGTCGGGCCCGCGCCGGAGGGAGACGCCAGTCAGTTACATGCTGGTTTGTCTTGCCTACAAAGTACGAATTTAAAGCGACGATAGAGCCACCTATCCGCGTGTACCAGTACTTTTTTAATGAAAAGTTGCATTCAAATTATTAAACAAATCTATTAAAAATGTAATTATGTCAGTTTAACATAAATACAATTAATTTCTATAGAAATTAGTAAGTCCCGTTATCATTAATTTAACAAAGATGCTCCTTCTAGAAATTCATAATTAAAATGAACGCATTCATAAATCAATATTAATGGCCGCCGCCCGCCAGCGCCAGCGCCACTCCGCCATTATTTTAAATTGTCAGCTGTGAGATCAAGTGGATGTGCTTGCGCCATTTTCTTGTATTCGCTGCAGTTTCAATTTATAATACTTAACACAATCTTTTCTAGCTGTCTCCTAAGTACGTTGAGTCGAGTGTAATAAACTCCTCCGTCTTAGCTTTCGCAAAGAGAAGATTTCGCAGTTAATTGTTTGTGTGAAGCTCGTTTCTTTTTGTGATATTGACAATGAAATTAAAATGCCTCACTCAAAGATCCTGTTGTGTTGCTAACTGCTCTTCCGCACGCATTGAAGGTTAGTAAAAAAAATACATAATTTATATAACTTATAAAACATTGCAAACCAAATCTCTCTTGCTGACCGGTAACCTACAAATTGTTGCATCTCTAAGGTTACTAATGTTTGCTTCTATTTCAAATAAAATGTCGGATTTTGGTCACAAATTAGTGAAAGAGATATTTATACATATTAACTCTTTGTATATGTTACGGGTAATGCTAGATAAAAGATGGAGTAAACCTAAGTTTAACTGGGTTAACTTAGTATTACCCAATGTTAGTATTAGTGTTTAATCTATGTTACCCAAGCATTAACCCGTTACATAAACAGTTTTATCGCGTTAACGAGATCTACCAATGTAATTACTATTCGTTTAGATCGCTTTTTAAATAAGTGGAACTTTTCTTTCACATTACAAAGCATCATCATAACAGCCCATTAATGTCCCACTGCAGGGACGGGCCTCCTCCCATGACGGATGGATACTTGGGCTATTAAAATACCACGCTTGCCAGACGGATTGGGATAGGATTTAATTTCAAGTATTCCTTCTTATTATTTCCTTCCTATTTCGTAATGATAATATTTACGGTTAGTCCCTTAGTCGGTTTTTTACGACACTCATGGGATGAGATGGGGTGGTGACATATTGTATTCTTACTCCGTGAGATTACAAAGCATGATTACTGTGAATACACATTATGACAGTGTACTGTAATTTTGTTTAGTAGACGTCATAAGCATCACCCTTTAGGTAACATTTAATCATAACAACTAAGATGCAATGCAAAACAAATTTGGCAAACATAAATGTATTTTAGCATTAAAACCATAACAACCTTTTTGTCAAAACTGTGTTAAAACTACTCTCTGCAACTATGCTATTAACATTACCTACCATCACAATATAAATCTGTATTAATCTACTTACATTTTATTTTTTAAACAGGTGCGGTGTTACATGCATTTCCAAATCCCTCCACTGACTATGATAAATTCCGTAAATGGGTTATCAATGTTGGTATTGAACAGGAAGATGATGAATATGTATTCAAGAATAGAAGAATTTGTCATATTCATTTTGAAGAAATTTACCACTATTCTAAGAGATAGATTGAGTAAATTGGCAGTGCCTACATTATATATTCCAGGTATGAGTAAAGATATATTATTATCAGAATAGTATTTAATGTGTTCAATAACATAAATAATACTTTAGAAAGAATTAACTTTTAAAGCAGACTTGTGCTAAATGGTTATTGTAATTCCAATTAAGAATTCTACTTTAATGTTTCTTCAGCCATGCCAAACTTTCACTGCCTTCCAAAGGCATTGGCACCTAACTCTACAACACAGCCAGTTGGCTAGTATTTTTTTATCTTTGAAAAAACATCAACTCCACACTTGTAATAGAGCCCTGTGTCATGGGAATTTTTACAGACATGAATATTAACAGACATAAAGTACATCCAGGCTCAAGACAATCATATTTTATGTATTGCACAAATAATTTTCGTCCGTGCGATTCGAACTCACCACTGCTTTGCCACCAAGTGTACTATGTTTATATGTTCTATGTAATTAGTAGCATTTGTCAAGTAAATCAATTTGTATTTGATTTGTAGGTGTACCCATACCACACAGGGTGACCAGTGATAGACCTGAGCCCATGGTTATAGATGATGTACTGCCAACCACAAGTACTAATATAACAGGCTCTACTGTATGTAAGTATATGTTTAAGTACTAACTAGACAAAAAAGTGTCTGGTAATATTTCAGGTATTGTTTGAATTAAAGAACTGTTTTTCTGCAATAAGCTAGAATTAACAATTGACATGCTATACAATAAGACTACATTGTAGCTCAGAGACATACATACATAAACTCACGCCTTATCCCTGCCGGGGTAGGCAGAGACGACAGAACGCCACTTGTCACGATCCTGGCAAACATATTGGGCCTCGTCCACATTCATTAAGCGAGTCATACATGCGCGTCGGTTACGAGTGCTCTTTCTCAGGGACAATATTTTTTTATTCCTTTATTAACTTACAAATTCATACAAACGCAGGTTTTCAAGTAACATAAGTAAACCACAGAGGTTTGTCCTTATGCTAAATACATCGAGTCTTGAAAGTCTATATGAACAAAGGTTTAATGTCTAATAAGTTTTGTAATTTTAAAATAAAACAAAGCAACTACCTAACTAAGTATTTAAAAAGCGGTACATTTTGTATAATTAGTTTCAAGTACATAGTTGGTTGAGTTAGTGATATTCTCAATATTATCAAGGATATGTCCTTTAATGGACTTTGTGAAACAATTATTAAATTATGACATTAATTTGAGGTTTAATTTTTAATCAATGTATTCTGTAATCAAATGTGAGCAAAACTGTTATTAGTTTTATAAATATAAAATAAAATAAGTATGTTTGACTTATTAACATTTAAAAATACACTTTTTCCCGATGATTCTATTTGTGTATTATATAGAAGACTATTCCAGAAAAGAAGGCACTACAAATAAATAATCACTCTGTTCTAAATCGTAATAATTATACTATCTATAATTAAAAGAACATTTAAAATTTATCATTTAATTTTTAATTTCAGGTCAATGGAGATACAAGTCTGAGATGGAGCTTTATAAAACAGTCGCAAAAACACAACGCGAACTAAACAGATGCAAAAAATCTAAAGCTACACTGGTCCAAAGGCTAAAAATAGCTAAAAAATTTACACGGACACAAGCTTACGATCTAGTTGCAAAGAATTTATCGCCAGCAGCAAAAACATTCTTTGATATGCAAATAAGACAATCCGGTAAACATCCCAAAGGACATAGATTTACGTTGGACGAAAAAATTCTAGCATTATCGCTTTATAAGCCTAGTCCAAAGGCATATCGGCTATTAAGTAAAATATGTGTTCTTCCCAAAATATCCACATTAAATAAATTAATGGGTAAAGTATTTTTATCTCCAGGACCCAATGACATCATATTTGATCATTTAAAGAAAAGAGTTGATAAAATGCCTGCAAGCCATAAATATTGCACACAAATATTTGACGAAATGGCTATTGCTGCAAATTTATCATATGATAAACAAAATGACCGACTAAAAGGATTTTGTGATGATGGTCAACAAACCAAGTGTTTTGCTGACCATGCATTAGTGTTCATGGTAAGAGGAGTATTTAAAAAATACAAACAGCCAGTGGCCTTCAGTTTTTGTGCTAGAACCACTAGTTCTTACAACATGAAAAATCTAATAAAAACAATTTTAGTTAAAACTTTGGAGACAGAGCTCAAAGTAGTCTCAGTTACATGTGATCAAGGATCAACAAATATGGCAGCAATTAACCTTTTAATAAAAGAAACCAAAGAGGAGTACATCAGAAACATGAAAGAATATAAAGGAGGATTTTTTGAAATAAATAATAATGTTATTTATCCAATTTACGACCCACCTCATCTAATAAAAGGGATAAGGAATAACCTAATAACAAAAAATTTAGAATTTTGTTTGGATGGACAAAAAAAAATTGCAAAATGGGCTCACATCGAGGCATTATATAAAAAAAGCCCTGGATTCAAAGGTCTAAGACTGGTGCCTAAATTGACTGCACGTCATGTGGTACCTAATTTGATACCTAAGATGAAGGTGAAGTACAGCACACAAGTCTTTAGTAAGACGGTTAGTGTAGCTATGGGGTTCACAGCAGGTAAATAATTGTTTTTTTATGTTATTTCTGCACACGACATATCTAAATATATATATATATCTAATTGATTTTTCTTTTTTAGGAATTGGTCAAATCCCTCGGGAAAGCACGGACACAGCTGAACTTTTATTTTTTGATCGACTGTTTGACTCGGTCAATGGCAATGATAACCACCTCGCTTGTATCACTGGACTTCATAAATTGTGATCAACATAAAGAAATAATTGGCAAATTTATTATTAAAAAAAGCATTATGCTTATATTATACGACTGGTGCAAAGAAGTAAACAATTTGTTGTGTGGCAAAACCTTATTATTTGATGAGACAGACCCAATTAAAAAATTAGCAAACACTTATTATGTTAAACATAAAAATAAAAATAAAAAGCTGTAAATACATTTGTTTTCTTTTATTACTGTTGTTTAAAGTTGTTCTAATGTGTGGCAGATACCTAATTCTTGAAAAACTAAATGAGCAACACATTTAATAAATAAATAATGAACCGGTATCCAATACTGACACTATACAAAATTTGTCTTAATGGAGTTTTGACTACTATCTATTGTACAAACAAAATACTCTAATACTAAGTTGTACAACTTGGATGCTATTAAAAACTTTGTTTTGACAAATTATGTTAAGTGATAGTATTGGATAATGCCCGATTTACACATCGACAAGTACAGTAGCGAGTTAAGTAGTATTTTAAGATTAAGTTGATTTAAATAGAGTTCCATCCTATTTTTTGGCGAGTTAAGTACGAAGTAGCCCCCTATCTCGCGTCTCGCCAACTTAACTTGCCAAAAAATAGGATGGAGATCTATTTAAATCAACTTAATCTTAAAATACTACTTAACTCGCTACTGTACTTGTCGATGTGTAAATCGGGCATAAGGGTGCGTATTTATATCTATAAATATAACACATATAGCTATAGATATGTATATGGCGCAAGGATTAGTACATATATATAGCTATATGTATGTATATCACGCAAGGATTAGTACGAAGTAATACTGGGCTTGGCAACTAGATGTCGCTTTTGTCTACAAAATCAAGAGATAGCTATCTATACGTTAGTACATATTCTTATCTATGGTCAGTTACAGTACTTACAGTTTGACTTCGGTCGTGATCGGTGCTCCTTACTAGGAACCGTTACCCGTTTTGTTTGAGTAGTGTTATTTCGAATATGGTGTAGTGTTCAGTGTAGTTAAAGTGTTACGTGTATTAAAAGTGTTACTTCGAGTTGACCGATCTATCGTAGAATGTGCCATCATAAGCTAACGCCGACATACCTATATATTTGTATGAATGTGAGTGAATCCAGGATTCTTAATTAAGTATAATGATTCGTAATTTCTGCCTTCCCTTCTGGGACACAGGAATGACACCCATTTATTTAAGTACCTAATATACTTATGATATAATTTGACAACATTTTATAAATGCGACTTGTAAGTATGGATGAATGTTTGTTACTCTTCCACGTAAACACTACTGAATTGATAAATAAATAAAAAATAAAATCTTTTATTTTACAAAATTGATTTTAATATAATTGTTAGTGTTAAAGTTTTTATGTAAAACTAGAATCTTGTATGTTTTTTTAATATTACAGATTGTGAGGTTTATAGCAAAAAAAAAACAATTAGTCATGTTATATTTAGGGATTTAGGCTTTCGGACAAGTCATGTTGGGCGACAGGAACTTAGGGCTAGTCAAGTCACCATTCGGACACAATGATGATTCGGATGAGACCACGAACGTATACTATAACAGGACAGCGCACTGCCAAAAAACAAACGAGCCGAAAGAGAAGTTTAGAGTCGTAGTGCGTCCTTTTCTATAGGCCGACCGTTTAACTCCACGAACGTACACTATAATATGTCATTTTCTAGTAGGGTATGCATAAAAAATAATTTTCTCGGAAAGTCTGGCATGATATTTTTCTTTAATTATGTAGGGATGCTCTACAATGCTGTAAAATAGATTATCAGTGCGGATAGGTACTACTGCTGCCGACGACTGTAGGTGTGATTTAGTTTTAGTTATTGGATGGGATTGCCAAAGGAAATAAAACAAGAAATTATTGACAGAACTTTATTAACAACTAGCTATTTTATAAATGATTATTAATAAACCGGTCAAGTGCGAGTCCAACTATCGCACGATGGGATGATACTGAAGTGACCTACCTATCTTAAATTATCTATTTGCATTATTGTAATACCTTTTTATTTAGTACGAGCTGTAAACCGCGACTTCGTTCACGAAAAAAATGTACAAAAGTTAACCATTTTTTATTTTGCGGAACACTATAAAAAGGCCTATGACGTGACATAACGACTGTATCCTACAACGACAACTGGGACCGGAGTTTTGTCCCCTCTGAAGCACGGTCAGATGAAATACCACTGAGTGGTCGCCCATCTATGGAATGACATCGCCGAAGTTGCTTAACCACCGTTATCGTTTCTAAATCAGTGATCGCAACAGGCTGTAAGTAGCTGCCGGAAAAAAATATTTTAGAAAAACAACATTTTATTCTGCAGAACCCTAAAAAAAGAAGCATTAGTCCATCACCACCATCTGATGTCAAACATCGAACAATTATATTAATTTCGGCTAACATTCTTAACGCAGTAGAAATTAATTGTGCCTGAATTTCAGCAGATATCTTATCTACAAAAAAATATCCTATTGGACATTTAAATTTTTTTTCAGTGAAACGATTTGAAAAACTAATTCTTCTGAGGCTAACTTCTCAGCATCAATGGGAACGATACCACCAATATCTATTTTACCCCACCATTTGTCATTTTTTTCGTCATATCTCTTGATTGACATTGAATCAAATATAAGAGCTACATTAATTATATCCTTAGACTGGTCTGCTTTCACTTTAAGAAAATTAAAGACTTCGGACATGAATCCTACATTACAGTTATGTGTTGATAACATTCTTCGTAAAGTTGCAGGGTGCGGAAGACTGATTTTATTTCTTAAAAACATGTAAGCTTTTCCTGAATAGTAGTACAAACTCAAAGCAAATGACTTTAAGCCGTCGCTGTATCTAATTCCTCGGCTAGATTTTGTTTCATTTATTTTTTCGTGAATATTTCCAAAATTCAGTTCGATCATGTCTTTTACTTCCAAGTAACTATTACATTTCTTTTTTATTAATGAAAGTAATGATTTTAGGTTATTAATTTTACTATTCCGCCTTTTCAAACGCTGAGATAGAATTTTGATATCCCTTTTTAGTTTATTTTTTCGAGGCGATGATACTAAGTCATCAGTTTGAATAGATTTTTCCAATTTTAGTTGTATTTTCTGCTTTTTCTCAGGAGGTTCCGAATGTTCCGATGTAGAAGGTTGAAATAATGTTATGTTACAAACTCAAAGCAAATGACTTTAAGCCGTCGCTGTATCTAATTCCTCGGCTAGATTTTGTTTCATTTATTTTTTCGTGAATATTTCCAAAATTCAGTTCGATCATGTCTTTTACTTCCAAGTAACTATTACATTTCTTTTTTATTAATGAAAGTAATGATTTTAGGTTATTAATTTTACTATTCCGCCTTTTCAAACGCTGAGATAGAATTTTGATATCCCTTTTTAGTTTATTTTTTCGAGGCGATGATACTAAGTCATCAGTTTGAATAGATTTTTCCAATTTTAGTTGTATTTTCTGCTTTTTCTCAGGAGGTTCCGAATGTTCCGATGTAGAAGGTTGAAATAATGTTATGTTACTAAGAACATTAATAGTCTTCTCAGCAGCAAAAACCTAAAATAATAAATTAGATAAAGTGACTTTAAATAAAAAAAGAATTAATCAATTTACAAAGTATTTTATAATAATATTATATTGTTTTCTGAATAAAGAAAAAGTTTTGAGCTTTTGAACCAGCGCTAAAATTTCACCGTAATAATAATAAATAATAATAAAATAATATTTCACCGTAATAATCAACTTTTTATGAAGAAAATGTGGTTCCTGCTTACCTTTGGAAATACCGACGGCATTGCGTTGTTTTTCAAACGTTTTTTTGACTCGCTGACAAAATCTTCATTTTTAAAATGCAAGTTGCATACAACTGACGTTTTAGTTAATTTGCCAGGTATAACTTCTTTCCACTTCTCTGCTACAGACTCATTCTTAGGAATCCTGTAGCAATAAAATTTACATGAAGTAAAAGTATAATATTATCCTTTTTTGCGCGATAGTGTGGTTACTCTACTTCAAACTAACGATAAATCTTAATAACTGACTTACCTATGGAAAGATACGCCACAACCTGGATACCATTCTGTTTTGCAACCATTCACGCAACAAAAGTGCACCATTTTCACACGAAATACGTCAAAATAACACAAAATCGCAATATGTGCCGACCGAAAGGTTTTAGGTTAGCCTGACGTAGGGGAGGTGGACCTAAAACGGGTACCCCGCCTAAAACTTAAGTTTTTTTTTGTAAATAAAAATAATAATATTTGCATTGCATCCTTTGAGATGCACTACAATAGTTTTTGCACTTGGCAGGGACCATCTCTGGGTGTATCATATTGTGCGTTCAGAGATGGTATCTGCCCTGCCCATTACCAGATTAAATATCTCTTAAAGGGCCTCTTTGTCTTGGCTTCGGCCCGATGTATGCCTTCCAAAGAACCGGGTCTCCAATAGACCCGAGTATTATGGACAAGAGAAACATAATAATAATGCATTTATTTGTCAGAATATGGTTACAGAGATATTAGGTATAACAATATTATAGCGCCATGATATTCTGCTGTTTCCAGCGTACAAATATTTGAAAACATTTAGCCTTATTTAAATTAATTGGAAATATAATTAAAGGTACATGTCAAATATTGAAACAAATTCTCGTCAGTAGTAAGTCATATAGATTTGTCATGAAGAAAGTCTTTAGTACAATAATAGCATTTTTCAATAAGTAATAGAAATAATTTATTTTTGAAGGTGGTCAGATTCAGACATTTGTAAAAATCAGGTAACTTGTTATAAATACGGATTGACATGCAATACACATTGTTAAAAAATAGGTTGATTCTTTGTTTTGGTACATTTAGTTTATAAATTCTACGACTAGCTCTGGTTACCACGTCATTGTGTTTTTCAAATAAATATCCATTTTTATGTACAAATATACAGGTTTCAAATATACAGTGTGTAAAAAAAACCCTGTCCGATCCATGAAGGGGTGATACAGTATCGAAAGGTAGTTAGGTTGGCGGTGTCCTTTTTTGAAAATAAGTCAAAGAAAATTTCCACATTATTTTGTGAGTTATAAGGGAAATCGTAAAAGTTGCCACTAGGCACACCGGCGAGTACTACATCAATACCTAGGTAGATATTCACAAAGAATGCCGACGCGCGAAACACTTTTGCCTAATCCCTTTGATAAAAGCCGCCCGCTCGCGCGCCGGCGCCGCCGCCTGTGCTGCCGCCGTTTAACCTACCTACTTGGTACGATTCGGCTTGTACTTCCGAGTAAATCAGGTGTTTATACCTAAAAGGATTGTTGAATTGCATTTCATTTATTTTAAACTTATTCTTTAAAGATAACAAATTGATAATGATAACGACATGCACAATAAATTGGTAATTGTTAAGACGTTTACGAGTAGATATTTTAAATAAAATTACTTATCAAATCTTATGCCTAGGTACATACCTTTAGTTGATAAAAATATCAACTTGCTGTTGTAGGGTCTGACGATCATGCTCCACATAGCCACCTTCCCTTTGCACACACATTGGCACCTTTTTTTTAGGTTTTTGCGAACATTAAGTAGCACTTCAGGGTTTGACTTTATGGTATCGAAAGCACTCACTATCCTACGTCGCATTTCTTGTTCCGTTTCACAAATTTTTGTGTAGACTATTTGTTTTACGTGGCCCCACAAGTAAGTCTAACGGAGTTAGATCTGGCGACCTCGGCGGCCACGCAATAGGACCTCCTCGTCCAATCCACTTGTTAGGATACTGCACGTCGAGGTAGTCTCGCACTGCGCGTAAAAAGTGAGGTGGTGCGCCATCGTGCTGGAACCACAGGGAGTGGTAACTCATCTAGCTCTTCACTGAGTACGGTTCGTAGTCGGACGGGAGAAGAGCTTGCACGCGGCGGTAATGAAAGGGATGCAGTCCTTCCTCCTTTAAAATTTTCCACACCCTCACGTGACTACTTCCCAACTGTCTTGCTACACTACGTGTGCTTAGTGTAGGCTCTGCATCGAACATTTCCAACACAGCCTCCTCGATGTTGTCACTGCGGCGGGGTCTGCCGGCTTCCCTGTGATGTTCTACTTCCCCACTGACACTGCCGGTGGTGTACACGCGGTTGTGTAGCCTCTGGAAGGCACGCACTGAAGGTACAGGCAAACCTTGAGGAATGGAAAACCGTTCCTCATATTCACTACGTGCAGCTGCATAATTGCACTCACTTCTACCTAAACACATTAACACATTGAAATATTCAGCGTTTGAATACGGCACGGACATAGTCGTAACGTAATTCTCGTAATAAGTACACAAGGTCACAATTACACTCCCGGAACGTCTAAACTGTTAGAGTTATTTCGCGAGACTGCGACAAATAAATAAAAATATCTAGTTAATATTAGGCACCTATGAAGTAGGTTTTAAAGGAATAGGGATGTGGACGAAACTTTGTTAAAGTACTATTTTCATTAATATCGATAGAAGTGCATGATAATCAATAAATGTTTAAATACAATCATACAATAACATATCCTTGTGGTGACGGAGTAAGAATACAAAATGTCACCACCCCCTCTCATCCCATGGGTGCCGTAAAAACCGACTAAGGGACTAACCGTAAATATTATCTTTACGAAGTAAAAAGAAGGATAACTTGAAAATAAACACTTTACCAATCCGTCTGGCCAGCTTGGTATTAGTAGGCCAAGGATCCTTCCGTAACGGGAGGCGGCCCGTCCCTGTGGGACATACCCCGTAGTGGGACATTAGTGGACTGTTATGATGATACAATAACAAAATCAGTTACATAGTTTTTAAAATATTAATTAGCTAGTTTATTTTTACAATTTTATTAGTTTGTTTTTACAGTAACTGAAGAACAGTTTCGCAGTTTTAAGTAAAATATTTAAGAGCATCATACACAATTCTAAATATCGTAACCGATATGTAGCCTTTCCTAAATTTAAGAAAGTTTAAAAAGAAAAAAGATTAGGTAAAGTCATCATCATCATAACAGCCCATTAATGTCCTACTCGACAGTCCCTACGGGACGGGCCTCCTCCCGTGACGGAGTGATACTTGCCCTACTAATACCACGCTGGACATACGGATTGGTACAGAGTTTTGTTTCAAGTTTTCCTTGTTTTAATTACGTAAAGATAATATTCACAGTTTTTACGACACCCATGGGATGAGATGGGGTGGTGACGCACTGTATTCTTACTCCGTCACCACACGGAGTGTAAGTAAAGTAAGAAGGTAATTTAAAAAAATCGATATTTTTTTCTTGTTCAACATTTTCATCATAGCTACGTCACTAAGGCGGTGCATTGGTGTAGCACAGTGAAAGCGGTGTCCTTTGTCGGCACGGATTAAATTTGTCGGTGCATTATTTATTACTTTTTATTCGAAGTCAAAGAAACCGCCTTTGAACTAAGTGTTCAGGGCTTAAGAAAATTCCCCAATTTCAGGGTAAATTTCGTAGATGAAAACGTTTTTTTTTTTTTTTTTTTTTAAGTATTTTTCATTTTAAAAATTATTTTTAGAATGTTTGTCAGGTATACAAAGCCCCCGTTACGGATCGGACAGGGTTTTTTTTACACACTGTATATAAAGATGGCAGTGGCAGAATCTTTAGTTTTTTTAATTATGGTACACAACTATCGAGAGGCACTGATCCACAAATTGACCTAACACATTTTTTCTGTGCTTGAAAGGCTCTAGTAAACTCTACGGAATTACCCCATATCACAATGCCGTAGCGCAGTACAGATGATACATAACCATGGTAAGCCAGCAATGCTGCGTCTGCGCCTGCCACACTGAATAGTCTATGTAGTACATACACAAACCTGTGAATTCTCGAGCATAAATCGTCGATGTGCGCTTTCCAGTTGCAATGCCTCTCCACCACTATGTTTTATGTTTTTGTTGAAATTATAAAGATAATGTTTATGTTTGTTCTTATTTTAGGTTCTTTCTTAATTACATTTTTGAAAAGTAAAAACAGAAGTTCTAATTTTTTTTCTAAGACATTTTTATTGTACTTCTCCCTTAGCGTACCCGTTTTAGGCCCACCTCCCCTATTGTTTTTGTCTAACGACAAATTTTGAAAGAGGTAATTCTACAAAAAGTATCAATGAGCTTATTTTCATTATATGTTGCGCCTATGCACATCTACATAAGTGTAAAAAAATGTATCAATTTATAGACATATTTTATTGGTCAATATTAATTAAAACGTACTATTTCCGATTTTGAGAAATGTACCATTCTACCACAACAGTTTTTATTTTACACTGGCATACTTGCTAGACAAGGACGCATTACGACTTCAGTCCTCTCACTTGGCTCGTTTTTCTACTTTTACAATTGATAGCGGAAAAGTAACCATATGTCTATCAACTTAGAGATCAAATTTGTAATCAAAAGAAATAGTAGTAAGCGATCCAGTTATAGTATACGTCCGTGGATGAGACAAAATCGAGATCCCTTTTATAGTCTATATATTTTTTTGGTTCCTCTTCTTGTATTTCATTCGAATTATTTAGATTTTCGTTCATTCTCATTCACTCTTTTTTGACACCTCGTCGAAACGAAACTATTGCCCATTTATTACGTAAATCTGTTAGCAAAAATTAAAACGGCAAGGATCAATTAATTTACGACAAAAATGTTGAAGGTGTCGGCAACATTGAGATTGATCTCAAAACAGGGCAATCAAGTGCGCTGTTTAGCTACAGCTGCTGGGTACAAGGAGGCTTTAGTGAACGTTCCACCAACAAGACTGTCAGTGTTAGATAATGGAATCCGCGTTGCTACAGAAGATTCCGGTGCACCTACAGCGACTGTAGGACTATGGATCGACGCTGGATCCAGGTATGAACACTCCAAGAACAATGGTGTGGCACATTTCCTTGAACACATGGCGTTCAAAGGTACGGCTAAAAGGACTCAAACTGACTTAGAACTGCTAGTAGAAAACATGGGAGCACATTTAAACGCTTACACATCTCGGGAACAGACCGTGTTTTACGCTAAATGCCTTGCAAATGACGTACCTACGGCTGTCGAGATCCTTGCCGATATCATTCAAAACTCATCACTCGCCGAACC
This sequence comes from Schrankia costaestrigalis, assembly GCA_905475405.1. Taxonomy (NCBI): domain Eukaryota; kingdom Metazoa; phylum Arthropoda; class Insecta; order Lepidoptera; family Erebidae; genus Schrankia; species Schrankia costaestrigalis. The sequence continues at coordinate 3,953,173 of FR997827.1, forward strand.
CGAAATCGAACGAGAACGAGGTGTCATCCTTCGCGAAATGCAAGATGTTGAAAGCAATTTGCAAGAAGTAGTATTTGACCATCTTCATGCTACTGCCTTCCAAGGTACACCTTTAGGCCAGACAATTCTGGGACCTACTAAAAACATTAAGAAGATCTCTAAGGCTGATCTTCAAAACTACATCAAGACACACTACCAACCCGCCCGCATTGTCCTTGCTGGAGCTGGTGGAGTTGAACATCAGAAGTTGGTTGACTTGGCCCAAAAACATTTCTGTGGACTTAAAAATACAGTTACCGATGTTGAACTACCTCACTGCCGTTACACAGGTTCTGAAATTAGAGTTCGTGATGATTCTATGCCTCTGGCACATGTTGCTATTGCTGTGGAAGGAGCAGGATGGACTGAAGCTGATAATATTCCTCTCATGGTTGCTAACACTTTAATTGGAGCTTGGGATCGTGCACAGGGTGGAGGAATGAACAATGCTTCCTACTTGGCCCGTGCTGCCTCAGCTGGCAACCTCTGCCATAGCTTCCAATCCTTTAATACTTGCTACAAAGATACGGGCCTGTGGGGCATTTACTTTGTTGCTGAACCTCTGCAGTTAGATGATATGGTTCACAACATTCAGCATGAATGGATGAAACTTTGCACATCTGTTACTGAAGGGGAAGTAGAACGTGCCAAGAATCTATTGAAGACTAACATGCTGCTTCAATTAGATGGTACCACCCCAGTATGTGAAGATATTGGTCGTCAAATGTTGTGTTACAACCGTCGTATTCCTATCCATGAGCTTGATGCACGCATTGAGGCAGTTTCTGTACAGAATATCCGTGATGTTTGTTACAAATATCTGTATGACCGTTGCCCTGTGGTTGCTGCTGTAGGTCCCACTGAAGGTCTTACTGATTACAGTAGAATTCGTTCTGGCATGTATTGGCTTAGGGTTTAAATAATTGTAGTAATAATGAAGTTAGAAACATTATTTAATCAATAAGATTGAGGAAAGTAACACATTAAACATTTTTCTCCCAATGTCTGTTGTTTTATTAAATTAAAACTTGTGTCTTGGTGAAATTTGTATTTATTATAGGAGAATAAGTAAATAAATATGTAAATAACATATAATTTTTTTTATTTATTATTATCTTACAATGAATAATACAATTAATCAATTTGTGGAAATTAAAGGCCTCTGCCCAGCAGTAGGATGACAAAACTGACTGTGAAACTGGAATTTGAAAAGACCCTGACAATGTATTTTGTAAGTGTTATCAAAGTAACAAAACTAAGCAGCATGTTGTCAAAGTCTATGCTATGTTTCTAAAAAGATATCACATTTTCTTATATCTTTATACACAATCAAATACGGGCACATACTTTATAAAACCAAACAATTCTGTTAAAGTTTGCAAAAAAGTTATCTTAAATGCTGAGCATGCAATGCATCTTTTAAGAAAATAATAGTTCTGGTTATTTTATACATACAACAAATTGTAATGTTTTACCCAAGTTAACTTGGAACATGAATGGGACGAGTCTGCCCACAAAAATTCCAGTGTTGCCTAGAATAATTAGCTTTTTAAATATTTTATTCACAAGAAAATTGGATTAAAACAAAGTTATTTTTATTTTTCATACAGTTACAAGTAAAACAAACACATTGTAAATTATAGTCTAATTAACTGCAATAATAACATATATTTTAATTAAATGGTACAGATAATATATATTATATTCTGAATTAAAAATAAATAACTTTTACACAGTGGTAACACTATCATTACTAACATCTTCATTTGTCTCTGGAACCCTAGTGACACTAGGTTTCCTAATACTACTGGGCTTCAGTTTACTTCCATAAGGTTGTACGGGCTCGCTGTGGCTGATAAGACTGGCAGACGATATAAACACCGACACTTGCTCTGGTGTGGGACAAGCAACGATAAGCATATCCTCATCTGTGTAGCTGGCATTCGCTAACAATTGCTCTAGTTGAACGAAGTATCCCACAACGTTGTTCTGAAAAAATAGGTAATAATATGGTATTATTTTTAAATACATATTTCAAAAATACTAGGTGTACACAGCAACATACATAGCTAAGCACTAGATGAGGGTCGATCTGGTGCTATAGTCATAGAACTTTATTGTGGAGATAAAAGTCTGGATCGCTAATTATAAGCGTTCCACTGCGTATACAGTTTCCTCCAGTGATAGAGATAAATTTGCCTAAACTAAGGGTATTAGTGGATTTTTGTCAACTTTTTCTTTATCTTTTCGGTTTTTCATAAAGATAATGTGTATAAATTTAAAGAATTTACGACACCTATAACATGGAGTGGTGATCATTTTCAATTCTAACCAAAAAAAAACTTCATGTAAAAAAATAGGCAATACTTACTCTGATAGGCCTAAAAAGAATAAATTCAGTTTCCTTATTAGCTAAGTACAGCTGCATAGATCGCTGTACGGGTGCAAGGTGAGCCCTTATCCGCCTCTGAGCTTCCTTCACTACTATGGCAAGCTCTTCCGGGGTTGCCCACGGCTGGGACTTCAACTGTTCTATCGGTGTAAATGCTTGGGCCTGTAACAAAAATGTACTATTTTCGAGATTTATATTATGTTTAGCCCTAGAATATTTCTCTTTAGAAAGGATCTGTGTAAGTATATTGGAGATATTAACTGTCAAGTACTAACACAGTCTATTCTTAACACGTAACCTCACCTCCCACCCCCAATTTTCACCACAACACTGTCCGCCCCATTTGTTCTGACCTTTCCTTATTTATCGGCACACCTGTTCTGTTCAGACACCCAACCCTAAACTACAATTGTCAAAATTTACCTATTAGAATGGTCCGACTATAGTGTTGCCAGTATTGACAGATTACTGTTTAATAAACAAAAATTACTTACTCTCTCCATAAACGCAATCATAGGTCCACAAAGTATTTCTGTCGCATCCTTTATAAATACTTCACAGCAGCTCTTCAATTGTCTGTCTACCTCCTTTCTAGAGTCCAATAAATGTTCTCGAACCATCGGAGTACCGTCCAATAAAAACTCTAGCAATGCATTATTGCTATTTAAAGAGAATATCTGTCTAGGCTTCTGTATAAGTCCGTATGCAGCATTTTTCATATTGCTAAAGTCCAAACTTGTTTCTTTTACAATAAAATCAACTTGGAAAGGTGCTATTTGCTCTCTTAGGATTAGTAGATGTTTGATTTGAAATAGTTCTCCATCGATATTTGTTGTGTTAGATATAATTTGTTTGGCTGCGCTGTCGACTGATTGGACGCATAGAGAAATGGCTTCTTGAGCTAATCCTTGGAATACTTTTTTCTCTAGGCATCTGTATAGCCTTGATAATGCTGCTAATGTTCTTCGTACTCCAGGGTACCACATGCCGTGGAGGTCGGCCGGCGACGCTTGAGGTCGTCTTTGAGCTTCTACGTTAATGTTAGCTACCTCTTGTGATGTTGCTGATATGTCTGATATCATTGAGTTCCGGGAATCGCTGCGTTTTAGACTCTGCTCTATTGCGATTTGCTAGAAATATACGGTAAGTACTAGTTACTAAGTAAAGTATAAATGTCATAACTTTGTTTATATCTAAATGCGATAAATAACAATTTGAGAATGCTACTTCCATAGCTTTGTGGGATTATTCTACAATTTTAACCATTTTTAATGCATCTTTCCTACTAAAGATTGTGCATTATTTCGCAGGGTCTCTCACAAGCATCAATTTAACGGACAAAATAAAGTCCAGGCTCAACATAATCGATTAAAATTTCCAAACAGGTCACGGTAAATCGCAAATCACAAAATATTGTTATACCTCCATCATGATCAGCTTGTCAGGGTATGCGAGGTCCCCGCAGGCAGGTCGGTACAGCAGCACGTCAGCGCGCAGGTGCACGTGCGCGCGGAACACCAGGCGCTCCTGCGCGTCCTGCAGCAGCGCACGCGCACACGCGCCCAGCGCTGATAACCTGACCGCTGATGACATACACGAGCGAGATGATTAAATGAATAATTTTCTGATACCAATAGTTCAATGGACACATCATACGAAAAGTCAGCTAAAAATTAAACCGCTACATCAAAAATTAAATTAATCCGATTGTTGAATTCAGATTCTGACAATCGGAATAATTTAATTTTTGGTGTAGCGGTTTAATTTTTAACTGAATTTTCGTGAGCGAGCAGCCAAGGCTAGCTTTAGGCTGAACATGACAACGACGGACACAAAGACCATCCTGGCTTAACAGAATCATTTATAAATTAGACAAAAAATGTGGGCCTCGAAATAACGAGCTCGCGCCCACTGCATACACGCTTTGACATCAAGGCAATTTAGAATAAATGTTTAGCAACAATTATGAGCAATTATTAAACGACTTTGTGCTCGACAAACGCTTCGCGACCCCTTTTCTGTAGAGAGTTTAATATCGTCTTATAGTACGTGACAATGTAATTCAATAAACTATAACCTAATAATATGCTATTTGGTTATTTTTTTTCGGGGACAAATGCAACTGGGGACCTATGCTACTAACCCGTATATATAATATTCCAACTAAATATTTTCACGTATGTGAATATTAAATACTTACGGTCATTGTTAACTTGTTCCTCGATAACTTCAACTCGTAATATAACGCATAGTTCAGCTAAAGTCTCCAAATGGTTTATATGTATTATGTGCGGACGCAACGTTTCGTATAAACCGTTGCACAGAGACTGCAGGTATTCACTGGAAGGCATTAATATTATACTTAATTTAATATATAACGAAGATAGTAAAATTATATAAAGCTTCAATCTTAAAGCTAGGCTTCGCACTTAAGAAGTTAATAACAATTTCACAGATTTCATAAAGGGGTTTGACTTAATGTCCATAGCAAATTTTAGTCTAACTTCATTAAATATTTCGTTATTTTTATATTTATTCATCAGTTTTTTACACAAGAAACAAGTTATAGAAACTTTGAAACTTATATAAGCCAAAAAGAATTTTAAAAGAAAAATTACGTTATGGTGTTTCCCAAGGTAGTATATTGGAACCTATAAAATTAATGTGGAAACACCATTTATATTTACAAGTCTATAAGTTAAAAAGTAATAATGGGGAGCTTTTACGGATCAACTAGTAATATGATAAAACATGGTGTAAAACTTACTCTAGCGCCGGCGAGGAAGTATCAGAGAAGAAGTGCGTGTACAAGGCGCACTCGTCCCGCGCGGCGTGCGCCAGCAGCGAGCACGCGCCGCGCACTAGTGAACAATGATCACGCGCGGCCCCGGCGCCTTGTAACACTCCGCCAGCACCTGCAGCGCCGCCCGCCGTGCCGCCTGACACACGCGCGCGGGCCGCTACGTATGCACGCTGGACCTCGCTCAGTACTTCTGCGTAGCTGTACAGACATTGAGCGAGTTAATCACCAACAGTACTCTCCAAATAACTTGGCTAGCCCGAAGTTAGATATCAGAGAAATTCGCGCATGACGCAATTAAACACCAGCTCCCCGCCATTTAATTCAAAAAATGACATCTGCGCAGCAACAACTTCAGGCCGACCGAGTTAATTAACGCTTACTGTACCTATATTACACAAAACTCCACCATGTGATGGGTGTCTCTCCAGACACCCATCACATGGTGGACCTACGACATCGGTAGGACGGCAGAAAACCGAAGAATGAAGGAGGCACATGCCGCCAAAAGGTGCAAATGTTTGAAGGAGTTCTATGTCTTGCAGTGGACGTCAATTGGATGATATGATGATAACAGTTACAAAGTAAGAGGGTTACAACATTAACATCTCATGACCTTAAGTCAACAGCTCGTGGTGCGCCCTGCTAAGTAACAAACAATTCTGACCCACGACGGAATTTCCATTAAGTGTGCAGATGGCCGTAGTAATCTATTTAATTTTAAATACTCATTCTCATTAGAATAACTAGAGAAAATGTAAATAAACTTACTCTGTATTATTCACTGCCCTCTTTTCGATTTCCGTAATAACTCTTTTCAATTTAGGAGCTGCAGCTTGGAATTTTCCAAAAAACACTGCATAAGCTGTATCCCTTGTTTCTTGTTCACTTTGATCATCGTTAGGTTTCAATATCTGCTCAGTAGCATAGTTCAATACATATGCAACATAGGAATGTATTAGAGAAATAGCACGGTTTTGTAAATGCCGATACTTCACTAGGTATGTGTGCGATTCTTTGAAGCTGTTCTGAAATGTAAAGAAAAAAGCAACTTAAAATTAGCTGTTTTATAAACAAACATACTCTTTGCAGACAATATGGCTGCACTGGTACTTGTGAGATGACAACCGATAGGAAAATATGGAAGAAAAAGACATGCTGCTCCGACCTCAAATAAAATTAGGATTAGGGCAGGGGAATGGTAACAAAAACATACTTTAAAATAAAACAACAGTTTGCCCTTACTGCACAGCAATAAGAATAATACGCAGGAAGTCTAAAGATCTATAAAGAAAACTGAAGGTATGTACCCTGTACATCAAACTATTTATGGAGCTCCGCACAGAAATAATTGTAGGGAAACTTTAATTAAAACTTTAGTTTTAATTAAAGGTTCTTTAGAACTAAAATTAAAACTGTAGTAGAATGCAAAAATTCCTCTCCAGTTAAACAAAGGGTCCATTTAATAGCTATATATATCGGTGTTTTTATGTATTACTCAAAATTCCTACTCACATTGGTTCTCATATAATCCAAGCACTCATCTATTTTAGCAACAATATTAAAGAAAGCATCACTGTTGATTGACATTGTGGTACTGCTGAGTCTCTGTGATAGATATTCTACTTGAGTGAAGTAGTGCAGTTTCTGCTTTATATCATCGCCTGAAACATACATCGATAACTCTCAGTATTACTTTTATATGAGATCAAAAACATTATTGTAATTGTAAAGTTAATTGGCGAATGCCTGTTAATAGCTGTGAAGTAATTTAATTTAGTTATTATTGAATATAAATAAAAAAAAGTCGAGTTTTTCCTTCCTGACGCTATAACTCCAGAACGCATGAACCGATTTCCACGGTTTTGCATTCATTGAAAAGGTTTCGGGCTCTGTTAGGTTTATAGCAAAGAAAATACAGGAAAAATTTCAACAGTAACGTGGGAAAACATTTTTTCACATTACATTACACATTATTTTTGCAAGGGAATGAAAGCTGGAATCAATCTGTGTACCAATGCAGCTGCTACTATAATATTTTAAGACCAAGTTTACACTAAAAGGTACATAACTTAAAGTAATAAGAGACCATTTAAAAAAGAAATCAGACAAATCATGAACATCCCCCTTTTTTAGCTCTCCTAATTATAATTGTAGAATAATATCAAGTACAAATGTTACAAAAAAAAAAGAAGAGTTTATGTATGTTTATCTGTTGTCTAGTACCCATAGTACAAGCTTAGCTTAGTTTGGGACTAAAGGATGTTGTGTGAATGTGTGAGGATTATTTATTTATTTATTAAGTAGTAATAAGGATATAAAATAATAGAGATTATACAGATATTTACCAATACTGGATAATTTGTTTTGATCAGCTAACAGCTGTTCACTCATTGTATGTAATGCATTAGTTTTATTGGAAACAAAATTGTATTGTTCTGTTAACTTTTCTAGATCTGTCACTGTAGCACCGATCTGAAACCAATATTAACATTTGAAAGGTTTATTTATACATGTTAATTAAAGTATACATAGTTTGCTTAATAAAATACCACACAAATGTAGAGTATATTAAATATACTATTTATTTATTTTATAATAACAGCAAGTGGCCTCAATTGATATACACTTAACATCTTTTCTGGGCAAACGTTATTTCACTGACTGTTAGATGAAAATACTTTTCAGAGCTGAAAAAGATAACTAAGTAGGATAGTAATATCTATCCCCAGAAGGCCCTTTTCTGCTCTGAGATGCCCTGCGATGAGAAAAATCTATCAATCTTATGTTTATGTAATACTTTAGTATATTACCTGATCTGTAAGCGAAACACACTCATTCCGCCTGTCTTCTAGTTGTTTGTAATAAGCTTCATATGGGGTATCATCTGCTTTAAGGTTATTCTCGGCAAGGCTCTCATACCACTCCATAAATTCAAATGTATTATCTACTTTTGGAATTGTAACTATTTCAGAATCTTTATTTACATCTACTGATTTATCCTGAAAATAACAGACGAAAAAATTACTTGTTATAACAGTAATTAATAAGTCTGCAATCATATATAGGTATAACGTCCCAAATACTTAATAGTATGATTTAAATAAACATTAATTGAAAGACAACTATTTGCTGAAATACAAACATCATTTATTTCGGTGGAAACTCCGTGAATAATTAAGGACTCTAGGTCCAGAATAGCTTCTCTCTGTTCAGCCGTAAGAGGCGCCAGCGGATTGTCTGAAGACTCCCATTGTAGTAATTTGTTTTGTATTTCTTTTAAACTCATAATAGTTTTTAAAATCAATGTTTACTTCCATAAAAGAGCAGTCCTAGTGAGTGACGTACACAGAACAATTATACTCAAAGGAGAAGAATGTCAACTTCATATAAAATTCGTGAGGAAACTTTTCCTAAGCGTGCGGCGCCATCTATCGGGAGCCAAAACTGCGGTTAAAATCAGCAGCGCGGGAAATTGTATTATTTTTTTTATTTAATAAAAACAAAGAGATATATTATATTACGCCCTACATTATTAGGGCGTTATATAATATTATATTATGCCCTACATTATTAGGGCGTTATATAATATATCTATTTGTTTATTTTGTTGAAGGTTTAAATTAGGATGACTGTATTTAGAGTTGGATTTGATAATAAAAAACTTCATTTCTTTTACAATTTATTTATGTAAATAATATTCATAATAAAAAATATTCACATTCTTTATTGAAACATTCTTCTCTACATTGAAACTCATTGTAACATAACAAAAACCCTATAGGAGTCACTTTCTCAGAACTGGAGTCAATAACGTTCAATTTCACAAAAACACTTCAACTAAGGAATAGGATGCAATTTCACAAAAACACTTCAACTAAGGAATAGGATGCAATTTCACAAAAACACTTCAACTAAGGAATAGGATGCTCGTGCAACGTTTTTAATTCAGGATAAACTTGTTATTTATCGAGATTTTTTATTTATTTACAAGATATTTAGGAATTTACAAAATAAACGGTTTCTTTTCTTGTAGTGTTGACTGTTGACAGCTCCATATAAACAAGTATTAGGTGGTTGCTAGGAAATGACATAACATTTTCTATTTCATCTTTTCTCTCTGTCGTGACTAACAGCCCTAATAGAAACATTGTGTAGAACAGAGTTGACTCCCCCTGGTGACGTACAACACGTACATGACGTGACGTAGACATTTAAAATGTCAATTTATTGATTTAGTTATTTAGTTCATTACTTCATTCTTTTTTCCTCTGAATGATAAATTAGAAGAGCGACAATAATATTACAGAATAAAAAGTGATGATATAATAATTTTAACAAAATTATTTTGTTGTAATAATTGATCTTTTCCATGTTTTACAACTATTTTATGTTCAAATCCAAATCCAACATTGTCTCGATAACTATGTTATTTTTTTACTTATTTGTGAACTGATCATTCAAAAAAAGCGTTTGATACATTTCATGAAAATTAAAAAATAATAGTCTGTAGCTTGTATTGAAATAAAAATTGTACTTAATCTATTCTTTTACCTATTGTAGAAAATGTTTTACAAAGAAGCCATGACTGCGCTATAGAACCAGGTGTTTTCCATACCAAGTGGAGATTAAAGGAGAGGAGAGATCAATTTATTAGTACTATTATTTCTCAAAGGCCAGGTCTGAAGCCCTGCAATGGCTGATGAAAAGGTAACATTATGCTACGATTAAATTTTATTATAAAACAAATGCAATATGTACCTATGTACTACTTCCTATGGGTGAGATTATGTAAGTGTATCCAATAAACGTGATAATGAGCGCAAGTTACATTACAACCTACAAATAAAATAATAGGTTAAGACGGCTAACATTGCTGCGTCATCTAGCGGGCAATAGTTTAATTAAAAGTCTACCTAAGCCAATTGACGTAAAAGACCTATGTTAAAAATATATGAACATTTATTGTGTATAGAGCTATCTAGCGTAACATACACTAACCGTTTACATTTCCTGTGTTTAGTGCCATCTGAATAATGCTACGTGAACTTTTATAAAATAATACTCTGTAAATAGTACATATGCCAATCATAGATGGCGTCATAGTTGAGAAAACAAGAACATAAGCGCCATCTAGAGGTTGAAATAAGTTAATGTTTAAGGCTACTAGATGTCACTGTTGCTATTTTTTAACCATAACCAAATTCGTTCTGTTTTAGAGTTTGCAATTGGCAAAAAAAACTTTATAATGTATAAAAAGTACCTTATTAGAATCGTCTTTAGAAGGTCCGACTTAAAATCAAACGGGACATAGACTGTACCTATATTATACAAATTGTTATGGCTGAATATTTTCTTGGATTGGTTAGTAGAATACACTTCTACCATTATAACCCTCTGCAGATAGGTGAAGCACTGGTCCGGACTCTACCATTTTACCTTGATATTGAAAATGGAACATACTTTTTATTCCTATGCACGTTTTGTTTAAGTTTTTGTGTTATGTTCCATCACAACAGCACATATCCCACTGCAAAGACGGGTTTATTCAGACATATTTGGCATATAAATACTTGAGTTACGTCCCCATCGTCAGTTTCTCTAATTGGTCATTTTCCAATCTGGCCAGTTTCCTTACTCGTCAGTTTTTTAGATTTCGTTGTCGTGACTGGTCAGTTATCTTAGCCAGACAGGTTGGTATGGGGTTTTCTTTCTTTGCTGGAGACTAATTGGTCCGAAGTAGTCTCTTAAGTATCTTTTACAATGCCCTAGAGACGAAGAGACGGTGACACACCTTGCATTCCCAGACAGTACTGTATTCTGTACAATTATTACAGTATAATATCTACCCAGCCATTATTACTTACATTTGTTGCGTTTATACTTACTTAGCGATAGGCGCAGCTTGCATGTTTGTCGTGTGATAAGGGTGAAGGGTGCGGTATAAACAAATAAGACAATGTATGAGTAGTTTTGCGTTTATTGGGTACGAGGAACCTTTGTGGTCAACATAAGCTACAATGGACTTTTGTTTACAGTATATTTACAATTTTTTGTATTATATAATATAATTCATATTATCATATTATCTATATCTAGAGTAATGCTTCTAGGAGTAAATTACTGTATATTCACAATAATTATGAAGACCTAACAAAATCGTCTATACAAATACATAAATGTAGTAGTGTTGTACAAAATACTACTCTATACGTAAAATAGTCACACATCAGTCGCTGGGACACGCCTTCCTTACTTTGGCTTTTAAACAAACATTGGAGCCTGACTTTCACATGTTCCCACTACCAGTCCTAACAGTCACCAGCCACTTTGTTCGCTTGTCTAATGTAAACAATCAAGCTATTTAAATACAGCGAATATTTTAAATTATAACATTAGATATACCTTTCGCGATAATATCTTATACCATCAATCGAAGGCAGACTACGGAATCGGTACCTACCTTATAATCACATTCTTTCGTTATATACATCGTTCCGACTCACAGTTCTGTTACCACTTGTACTATATACAAACAATTTTAATTATTAAAAAAATATTAAATTACTTTATACCTCCATTATCATAGATTGGAATAAAAATAGTATTTTCTTTCTGTATCAGCGTGCAAAATTGACTAAAGCCAGCGATCGCACGAGTGTCTCTCGCAACGATTTAATCTAAACTTTACACATCAACTGCGGTTACATCTCCATACATCCAACAATTTATATTTAATAGTTAATGTCATTAAAAGTATCAACTAAAAGAAAACTGCACACAATTCATTCAGTACGTTGCTATAGACAGATCATTATTCTCTTGCATCTATAGGAACACTTGCAATTTACTGCATACAATATGTAGAGAAACTTGATAAATAACTTAACATTAGGTACAATAAAAAAAATATAGATAATAAATTAACACATAGTCCTTGTTCAATGCATAGAAGAATTCAACTATTTAATAACATTTTATAATATTAACACACGTCTTAATATTTTATCTTATATGGAATACATTACGTGGATAGCGATACCTAACGTTTAAATCAAGTAAAATATACACGACGTACATCGAAACACTAAAAGACTCGTTGCTGAGATGCGTAGCAAAAGAATGGCAGTTAGCACAAAATTCTGCACCCTAAATATGAATAACAGAAATAAATATATCTATGAATCTGAAGCATAATATTGTGTAGGCTATAGCCCAGAGCTCGTCGCCGGTGCGCAGGAGCACCGGGGCCGGCTCGTGCGTGCGCGTGGCGCTAACTAGACACTTGTGTGATTTATACGAGGGCAGGCAAGGTGCGCTGCCACCCTCGGCGCTCGACCGGTCTATACACTCATCCTTGTTAACCTACGAATTAACATAGCACAGCCATAGTGACGTCCGTGTGGCGTGGCGGGGTCGCGCGCCGAGGGCGAAGGCCGGGGGCGGCCGAGGCCGGCAGGAGCCGGCGGGCGAATTCAGCGGCGCCGGACCGCCGGCCTATGACACCGGCGGCTGTGGGCCCTGAGGAGCCGCTGGAGGTTTCGTACCCGCCGCTGCAGGTAGCTGCGCCAGTGTATCCTGGCTCGCATGTGCACGTAGGTATGTATTCTCTACTTCTAGCTGGTTAATCCTCTCCATCAGTTCAGCGATGCGCTCCTTCAGTACTTCTACTTCCTCGCGCACCGCGAACATCAAATGGCTCTTAACCAGATCCTGAAACAATAAAAAATAAATATTGTTACTTACAAATCGCATCATGTTATTGTCACATTGTTATTACAACTTGGAACATATCTTCAAAGAGCACATTTAGTTATAGATAACACTTGATTAGATATAAAATCTACAACGACCTCAACAATTTGCCAGAGCAAAATATTTCATTTACAAAAAATATAAATATCAATAATTAAAATCCGTAATAAATAAAACGTACTTTTGGATTAGGCACGACCACGTAACAGGTGTTGCTTTGTCCTTTCTGCCTGATTTCGTACAGGCAACCATCCTTAGGCTTTTGCAAAATATCAATCATGATTTAAGCGTGAGCTGTAAATTATTTTTATATATCACTGAGTATATGTTTGTCACCGGCGACGATTGAGACCCGACTGGCGATAATGAGAACTCTAACAAACAACTTATAAGGCGTAGTTGCGCTCGCGCGTCCTACCAGGCGACTGATGGTCTGCGCGACCGAGCGCCCTATTTAAAATGGCCGCGTACACAACACGTCATCACGCCACGCGATACCAACGTGCACCCTGAACTCAGCGACACAACCTACATCTGATATCGACGACATAGCCCTTAGTTTTTTTATATATTGCAATCACGCTAAAGTAAATACAAGTTAAGTAATAGCTCTACCGAATTATTTATACATATGTGCAGTTCTTATACATTATAATAAATCAATGTTCCTATTCTACTCAAGAATATAAAATAAAGAATATGAAATATGAGACGACGTAACTGAGTTCTACTTGTCTATATATTGTATTTGTTAAAGTTAATATTTATTGTACATATACTGTAGCAAACATAACTATTCCATACTAATCAGTGTGCACTTCAATTGAGAAGATCTTTATAACTTGTACAAATAAGCGCCACGCTAGAAATAAATGTGCTAAACCTGATACATTTACATAAAGTGTAGTGTCTACACTGTAGACTAATATTAATACAGCAAATTACGGTTTGCACGGAGATCAAATATGTAGTGTACGAAGATTTATGAGTACCTACAGTACAAGTATTTACGACACATGCAGCCGAATGTTTACATGAACCAATTAAGCTTCATTGGAAATTTTTCGCCCTCAACAAGGAGCCTACAATTAGATGCGATGACAAAAATAAAAACATTAAAGTGTGTCGGTATGTAGATAATTAAACATGTGTTGTTCTAACACAAGGTTGCATAACCACTTATAATAAACAAACTATAAAATAACAAGTTAATTATTAGCATGCGGGACATAATTTAGTTTTTGTTAATAAAGTTAATGTTTTGATACTTTCAGATGATTTTATAAAAAAAGGAATAATTACAATCAACTCAATCTACCGACGAGGCTCAGCACCACATGTCTGCGAAGAATTATAGAGGTTATTGCCACATTGACAGAAAGAGAGGTGACAACCTGGAAAAGCTGCTCATAACGGGCAAAGTGAGCGGGAGAAGACCTAGAGTCAGAAACCCAATATGCTGGTCAAACCAGATTCGATCTGACTTAAACGCCTCAGTCTGTGATGCCATCCACGCTGCCGAATATAGAGCAAAATGGCGCGAGATAGTCCACGAGAAAGTTATTCAAACAGGCCACGACCCTCAGCATTGAGGATAAACGACGCAAGGAGGAGAATGGTAAGGTAACTGAAGGCATAACAATGTACAAATAAGTTATTATTAATATATTGTGCCAGAAAAATACGGATAACTTATCGGCTTAGCTAGGATCTTTAGTGCTTAAGTCTTTTATTTGTAAAATTGTTAGAAATTGCAGGAAATTGTAGAAATGACATGAAAAAATAAAGGAAATAATAAACATTTACTGCAAAAAATAAATAACGTAAATTTACCGTATAATAAATAGCAGTAATCAAAATACACAGTGTTTCATCTTATACTCCTCAATATATAATTCAATTCAGCGTTAGTAGTGGACAGTTACAGAGTTGTAAACATTTATAGACCATCTCATGAAAGCTGTATTTCACAGTATTAATAGTTCGTATAAAAACAGGAGAGTTGTTATTCTGTAGCCTACGTAAAAGAGGCATCGTGGAGTATTTTAACGAGACAGATGATTCAGTATATAAATATTACATTTTGGTAGTCCAGTTCAGCGAGTAGCTAAATCTAGTCTCTCCTGTGAGTGGATTACAGTAATAATATAATTAGAACAGGATATAAATAGAAGGCTTGTTGAGATCTTATTCAATGCACGTTCTCGCGTGGGTGTTGCGACCTTCAATTAGAAGAATCTGTATGTGCTGAAATCACACCGGTATGTACCGGATCTCGTTAGACAATATTGTGAATAGCGTCGGTGACGGATTGATGGGGCGCCAATGTACTAGTAAACATTGGCATTCAATTGATAACAAGATCGCTTCAAATTAGAAATTTACTTGCAAATTAAAGCAACAGGAAACAAGGGGATTAGACGTAGTTACCTTACTTGACATGTCAAGCGTAAAGTAAGATAAATGTTTTATCTTGTTTACCTACATTTCTGTTTAAATTGGCAAATAAGATAAAGGTGATGAAAATAACAACACACGTGAATTACAAGTAAAAATTGTAAATAATAAACAAATATCGAATGATTAGACATAATATTTTACTAGAAAGAGAGATAACGATATAAAGAAGCGCAGTAATAAAGAGTGCACTGAACTTTTTGCGCAGTAGCTCGCCGAATCCAGTGTCCGATGATATAACCAGTCAAGGGCATACGTTAAAACCTGTCTCATTACTATTAATTATTGTAACCGGATGATGCTTGTACCACAACTGCAACAATGTAACAACTCCCGATAAATTTAGGATTTAACCCAAACTCCTATGCAGTCTAGTTTATTGTTGTCAATTATACCTAATATTTCATCGAAATTAGTCTAAAAATGACATACCACGAGACCTTGAGCAAAGATTATGTTAATTAGTAAAACAAAATAACAACGATATCGCGGCGAAAGAATAAAAAGATACGTACAACTATAAGTAGAATTATGTAAACATAAACACTATTATTGAAAGAAGGATTACTATCGTAAAAAAAAGTATAAACAAAATATATAGCGTCTCATAATCAAAATGCGAAAAATAAAAACAGGTTTGTGTAGAAAACGTGAAACAGTAGAAACAAACGGCGAATTTAATTAAATCGTTAAAATTAGCATCGCCTCCATTCTAATATTATAACAGCTATAACTTGTTTTGTACACATATTATACGTATGGCTGTGGGGCTAACACCAAAACAACACAACGCTGAATTTAATAGCATTTGTAATAATAACAGTTCCAGCAATAGACACGATTATGTATGTGTTATGTTAATTATTATTTTTATGCTACCATTTTGTATATTATTATTTTTGTTGTTTGTATTATGTATACTGTTGTTAAGTTTTTACTTTAATAAATGTACCTACTATAAAAACGTATATAACGTTTGTAAAATCACAGTAAGCGATAGTACGACTTGGTTATTACAGATCTTGTTAAATACATTTCCGTTATAAGTAATATATTGACATTATAAAGTAATTACAAATTAATATTAATATCATTGAGTACATTTCACATCAATTTGTTTCTAGCATTAGTTAACATTTGTAATTATCATTACTATTTGTGTAACATCTAGTAATGTTGTATAAATTAATTTATTGTATCTAGTTAGTCTTGGTTTTCTCTCAAATATATGTTTTAATGAAAAGTATGCTGATACAACATTAGTATGTAGGTGATAACAATGTAAACACAGATAAATAGAATCAGACGAGTTTAATCAAATATTTGATAAAAGTGATTCTGAGAATTGCACGAAAGAAAACAAATTAGATGTTTGTAATTCTCAAAATTATATTTCTGTGATATTGTGTCTTAATTATATCCTCTAGTCTGATAACGGTTGAAGTGGCAAAATAATCGTATAATTTTTAGCGACTACAAAGTCCACTGAACTGAATAATGATTATAATAAATATTTTTTACTCGGTGTCTATTAAAAGCAAGCAAAGGACGCCTGTAGTTACCTTAAAATACCTGAAGGGTTGAAGAGCTCAGTGAGACATGAAGTAATAAGCTATACAAAAATTATCGTCAGAACAGTAAATACAGCCATTTTTCATGTTCATGGTATTATGTCACCTACTAGATATACGTAAAAGGTTAAGAACAACATGTTCAAATATTCTCTTATTATTATTATTATTTAAAGGTATTTGCACAGTTGGTATACAAAACTGTATTAATATTCCGCAGTACATCAACATAATACAGTGTTGATGTTATATGTATTTGTTTACTATCGGTATT
Organism: Schrankia costaestrigalis; assembly: GCA_905475405.1. NCBI lineage: Eukaryota > Metazoa > Arthropoda > Insecta > Lepidoptera > Erebidae > Schrankia > Schrankia costaestrigalis. Next base: position 3,970,461 of record FR997827.1, read on the forward strand.
TTGTAACCATATGCCCGGTGTTTTCTTAGGTAATGTTTACCTTTGATAAGTCTTATCTTTATTGCGTTCAATTTCCGACGTAAGACTAACTTAAATTAATTGTTTTCCTTAATAATACATCATCAATAAAATATTAGAGGTCTTATGCTCTCCAAAAATCTTAAGTCCTAGGCTTGATCTTTTAGTTGTCATTTTACACTATAGTGTTCGGATTGAATCTGATATGGAAAGCTGCACATTTGTCCATATCACATTTATAAAAATTCTATGCTTCACATAATATAAAGTCCAGATAGTACCACAATCTCGTAAATTTGACTAACTTACTGTACCTATCAGTACAACCTTAACGAAGAAACACTTGCACATTACAACTTGAAGGTGAATTAGACGGGCACAGCGATGATACCAATCTACACGGCCTCTAAAGTATGTAATTATTACTGCCATTGTTTGCTATATCGTCATGTAATTCATTTTAGTCCTATCTTCTGAAGTCACGAACTCATTTTCGGATTAGCTCTACACATTTCATACTTTGTCCGTGTGGTGGCGGAGTAATAATAATACAATATGTCACCACCCCATCTCATCCCATGGGTGTCGTAGAAACCGACTAAGGGACTATCTTTGAATATTACTTTAACATAGAAAGAAGGAAAACTTGAAATTAAACCCTATTCCAATCCGTCTGGCCGTGACGGGAGGAGGCCCGTCCCTGCAGTAGGACATTAATGGGCTGTTATGATAATTACATACTTACTGATTGATTCCCAAGATAACATTTTTTTATCCTTGACCTAACATACGAGTATAGTAATAATATAAACCAGACGATATTGTCGATTTCCTTAAATAAAAATGAAGCAGCAATAAATATTTATTTTTTTATTTCAACGAGTATTGACGTAGCGAATTTATCGCAGCGATAAGTTAAACACAAACAAGTGAAAATTGTTGGGTAGCGGTCACACGGGTTTGTAATCAAGTTTGAGCTCTTGTGACCCTACGAGGTGATGTCATTGCAATACTCATCCCGTACGTCAGTATCGGAATTAAATAAACATCATGTTTATAAATAAAAGGTAACGTCAACTATGGTAATAATATTGACTATTAAGTTGCTGTATTAAGCGTTATTACAACGAATCGTGCAAAACTAACTTTGCTTCACGTTGTATATAAACAATATTTACTTTTTTAATACAATATCACGACACGATGAGATAGCGAATAGTAGATGTAAGTAAAGTTACGAAATATTTTTTTACGAATAACATATTTATCCAAGTATTTAGCGTTTATCTATTAACTTTGTAAGCCACATTATAGTAATCGATAGATCATTGAAATATGGTATATTTCCGATGATACAGTATTTTTCCAATGTTATCAATATAACATAAAATAAACGAACCATATCAACACTAATTTATATAACTATATCTTTTAGATTAGTTACTGTTTTAATAATAACACTTAATTTGATTGTTTGTTTGTTGATTTATGTGAATTCAGTTAATCCAAAGATTGTGTGGTCTTCCGGACTAGGTGTTTAATCTCTAAACGTAATTAGAAATTATTGTTAACAGCTTTCCCATACAACATACTTGGGAGACATAAAGACTCTATTAAAACTTCAAATTGCTTACACATAATTCTAATTATATTGATACTTAAAACATCTTCAAGTTTTATGCATCTTGCGACCTTGATTTTAATGTACCATACAGCTTTAATCATTAAAAGCTTTTATTCATGTAATCAATACGGCACTAACACAATGTTTTCTATTATTACTTGTTTAAGTCGTAAAGTGTATTAGGTAAAGCAAAACACGTGACTTGACAAAGATTAAACCTATTAGAAAATATAATGTTAATGTTTTACAACTTTTTTCCTAAATTAATTTTACTTGATATAAAATATAATTTCATTTACTACTATTATGTTAAGCATGTACAAACTAAACTAATATTAGCATTTAGCTCACAACCCGGTGTTTGTAGATATTACTGTGTTAACATACCTATACCAAGTTAAACAGAGGTGCATCTCTGCTTTAATAAGTTTCTAGTGTTTTTAAAACTCTCTTATTGCTTTCATTCTCTATGATATAGCAGTTTTAAGTTAATGCTACGTAACAGCCTAAAAAAATTATGTAAGGTTACTTTGCAGTCACGTTATTTATTTGATTTTCATCTAACTTACTAGTCCCTGATTACTCTTGATCTAATACTAAATTACTTTTTTATATTTAATTAAAAATCAATTTTATATCAGTATTGGTAACTTTCGTTGTTAATTAGTATCGAGGTGGTAAGAAACATCCGGCCAGAAACACGAGCAATGAGGCAGCCGTTACTCTCAGACGCGACAATAGCTTCATTAAAGCAGGTTTATTTTCTAAGAAAAGTTTTCTAACATTTCCTGGATTCGTGCTGAGATTCCTATCTGGCGCGTGCTTTTCTTAGAGCTTACTTTAAGTTGCAAATTACTATTCGTTCACGTTATTGCCAGCATGCGACCGTATCATGTAACTCGACATCTCGTCTTTATGCAGTTGGTGGGCTTAAGCAAATTGGTCGCATAATCATGAGAGCACGTGTCACCACTCCAGCTCCATGGCGATAACGACTTTCCTTCCGTGTCTATTCTCGGATGGCCGAGTCCCCGCGGACCACGTTTACTACATTCAAATCACGTATGTTGTTACTATGGAATTAGCATAAGATGGTGTTTAAAGCAAATAAAAAAATTCACACGCGCCTCTGAAAAGTAAACACTGTCTATATAAAGCCAGACCTACTCATGTCACCTTTCAAACTAGATAACATTTAATAGGGCGTTAAAATCAGCATATTTCATTTAAACCAAAACAAATCTAGTTATGTCTAACATCACAGTGAAACATTAACAGAGTTATTTTTTCGTACACGCATGAGCAGAATTAAAGAAATTTATGTTTGAACAGATGCGTGAAACCGGGTCAGTGGTGTAAGCTATGGCTGCTACACATCAATATGACTGTACGCGTAAACATATCTAGTGAAGTGACGTAACTGTAGGCGCAGATATTACGAAAACTAGCGAGAACCAGTATAACAAACACAAAATTCAAAATAATATACAATCTGCAGGTGAACATTCATCGTGCGCCATGTAAGATGGCGTTCTTCAAGGTAGACCGGTTTAAATACTAGTCGTACAACGTTTGCTTGATGCTTGAGATGTTATTATATTGCTGTATAAATTAAAGTAATCATAAACAAATTGTCTGCGAAGTATCACACTGAGATTGGGGCTTTTAGATACACTGGCGATTTAAAAGCTTTTCTACTTAATGCCAAGACCAATAGTCATTTTATAGTGTGTGTAGGATTTAAGTAGAAGATAAACTTTTGCGCGAGCACGTGTTTTGATAACTAAAAACAAATCAATAAAAGTGGACTGACCGCGATAGCGATAAAAATAGAATTGCCAAACTGAATAATAATTTAGTGGTTTATCAAGAACTTGTTGATATTATATTTTAAAATGAATTTGAAACTTTGTGTCAATATAAACATTACACCTTTATGGAGATAAAATATGATAGTAAGCGTATTGTTGGGAGTGATAAAAATACTATGATGCGATGGTAGTGCATTAGGGCTGGATTGGGGTCAATCGCTTGAGGCCATCTGCGTCGGCTAATTATAGACGACGTGAGACGCGTCCAATAGTGCACGACGATGAATCTCAATTGCGATCGCAGATGTACTTGATGGAAGAAGTGAAATCTGGTGTAAGCGTAGCGCCTACATACGGAGGCAACGATTGTGATATAAAAAAAGAGTAGGTCTCGAATGTAAATAAAACAGAAATCAGAACAGACGCATAATAAAATTAATAATATAAGCCGACCGAGAGACACAGATGTCACTTAAATTTTTGGCAATTACGTAAGAACAAAATGTGGGACGGAAAAAAAATCGGAAGGTATGAAACAAAAGGTTTCATTGTTTACGCAAACTTCTACAGAATAATAAATACATGAACTAAATTATATGCGCTAATATATAATTCGTCATAACAGTTCTAATTAGATGTTTTGGACAGTGTAGTGCTGCTGCTATATTATTTATACCGCGTAGGATCGTAATCGACATGATATATTGTGTCATGGTGTAATATGCTATAGGGCAGAACGGGACACATTTCCTGGCTATTAAAAAAGGGAAGTCATTAGTAATTCAAATGGAGAGTCCGATCTAATAACGGTGTTATGCAGCTCAACCATTGCTATTATAAACACGGATAAACTCTCCGGAGATTGCATCTTTACGCAACTGCTGTGTGGAACGGAATCGTAATGGGTGCTCGATAGATCTACACAATATGTAACCGATGAAAAACGAACATGATGCAGAAATTTCCTCAATATACTATGCCATTTGTATTTATCATCATTACATAGATTGTTGCGATATCAGTTTAATCGGTCTATTGACCGATATATAGAGGACGAGAGAGTTTTCATTTAGTATTATTAAATAAAAAGACACGTAGAGTCGGAGCGACCGCATCAATCCCGGTAATCTTACATCAAAACATGCTAACCAACAATAATATAGAATGTAGGTTCATTGACTTGGTAGTTATTTGATGGCGGACGGATATCAGCATTTAGTTATGCTTTTATTTTTGTTTGTTAAAGATAAAAATAATGTGAAAGTTATCGCACATTCGTGCTGTGACTGGTCACGCGTGTAGTTTATCTGAATGCGGTGATTTACGGTGAAAAGGGCCGCGGCTTCATCAAAGGTAGTTATAAAATATTCTACGAATTACTAGAGTTCTGGGTTGAGTATGCGGAACCGCCGTGGCCGACTGACACGGCACTTTCTGGATGTCTTAGATTTCAACATGACAACGTTAAAAAGTGGTCATAACGTACAAACGATGGTATTCTAGGGAGATTTAATACGAGGAAGGGAACATATACTGCAGATACTAACCTAAATACATAATGATTTTTAAGACCCTTTCCCTTTTTTTTGCGCAAAATTGTGGTGAATTATTTTTTTCCTTAATTACAAATATTTAAGAAAATAGTATGACTCGTAGATACCTTGCGCACAATTATTTTTGACTAGTGCAATCAACTGTCTCTTGCAGTATCATGTTGATTAAACATTACATTGTAGTCATAATGACAGGTAAATTATACATTTCATAGTTTATAATAAATGCATTTAGCACATCGAGGAATATTATTATTAAAATGCAAGTAAATGACTCGATCGTGGAACCTTCCATTACCTAATGATACTCTTTATTTACAGTTTCCTTTATTAAAGTCAATTATGATAACTAGCGGCTCGTATAAAGGTAGATTTGCCAGTCACGTAGACTGAATTATTATAGTATTCATATCACGATGCTGGTCACCATTTTGAATTTGAATAGTTGTAAAATTTAAATTAATCTCTAAATTACTTAAATTAATCTGTGTAATAGAGGTTTAAGTAAACGTTTTAAATAGATTTTAAGATTAAACCACTACCATCTTGTTCATTTACAAATAAGTTAAAAATTTATCAAGAAAACGAAACCGCAAAATTGAAACTTACGTTACCCTAATGGAATAAGGTGATAAGTTTTTGTGTACCTAATTCACAAATTCGTCAAGTCCCTACTGGCAACAGCCTAAAAAAAGATTATAGATTTTAATCGGTGCAAGCGAAATTATAGAGACCGGTTCTTTTGACAGGTGTGTTTGCCTGACACAAAATGCATGTATGAAAACTTGGGGTCAATGTAAAACAGGTCCGTATAATATTATTAGCACTCATTCAGTTGCGCAAAATGTGTTTGTAACTGATATATGTTATCTATGTAACATATATCTGCAACATTTTGCATTATCGTTATGTAATTTTGATAATTTCGTGACTTTTCACTATAATATTTATAAAAGTTATTTGTAAAGTTGCATACAAACTACAGTAGTTCTAATTAATTTAGTCACACTAAGCAATAAAGTGGGGTTAGAATAAAATTTGAAAATAAATATTAAGGTTGTTAACAAGTAACTGCATTTGATGCTGAGTTTTTTTTTAATTGGCCTAACAGAATGACTATGTTGCCTGATGTTAAGCATCCATTAGAGTCCAAGAATGGCGAGCACCATGCCAGCTACAATATTTGTAGAGGCATGAATGTCTCCACTATGGCGGCTTCACAAGATGCTTTTTCACCGGGAGTCCTAATTTCGTACTCAAAGTTCCTTTGACTTCCTACCTAATTTCCTATGGGTACGCCTTTTCTCAGGTCTTAACTGCGTACCAAAAACCTTTATAATTATTTGTATAACAACAGCTGCTTACGTAAACTGATTGGTAGATATATATCTCAAGTGTTATCTTTCGAAGCTAATGATTATAAAGAAGAGGGTAATAATAAAGAGGGATTTCTTTACTCACCATTGCTTGCTCGATCTTATTGTCGATGGCCACCGCGCTGGTGCCCGATGCGCTGTAACAAAAATAAAATAAAATAAATATACAATCAATTTAAAAAAAATACATTATAAAACAGCAGAAATCCAAGAATGTATTTTAGATCAATAAATTGTAAATCGGATAATCTGATAAGTGTTTTAATATAATTTAAGAAATTATTTATCACATCCTAATAATAAATTAACGACAATGTCTGTTACTTTATTCGTTTACTAAAAAAGTTGCACAAGTGACTTTGAACATAAAAAATAGTGCCTTAGCACTTAAACATGTGGTTTCAAAATTATGGTAGTAGTGGCAAATAGGGCGGAGTATTCTCTCCTTCTAAATTCACAATTTGTTTAAATATGTAGGTAATGCATTTCCCTATATAAGTAAATGTTTTCCGCAACATTACCGATTGGTTACGTTATTTGGTTTGTTGTAAAACGAAATTAGTATGGTGATTTACGTTTAGGAAACTGTAAACGGATTACATTATCGCTGTAATGGAATGCATACATTAAGTTAGCTAATGAAACTCTTTTAGTATTATTAAATGTCAGAATAAATAATCTACATCAATATTTTCACGCATAATGGGAGCGGTTGCGAAGTTGGCGTGGTTAGATGTTTAATCGGATGATAATTTAAAATATGTATATAATTATTAAAGTAATATATGGTTATGCACCGGTAATTTTAAGAAAAGCATCCGTTGCTTGCATTGCGGATGATTACGCTAATGCCGAACACTGTGGATAAATATTGCAATGGCGTACACTCGCCTATTGAACTGATCGCTTTGTAACAACAAAAGAGAACAATAGAAGGCTAAATTGTGGCTGCAAGTTTATTATACCTTTAAAACTTTAAGTCTTAGGACCTATATTAAAAAAAATAGTATAAACCTACATCTTATGATGCTGTGATACTTTAAATGTAGCTATCACTATTCTTAATGCTCAAGACATAAGTCTTCATTGGGCAGATATGGGCACTTGACCTAGAAACCTCTATTGATCCATTCAGCCAGCCGGTCGCCGCGCGAGTATCGAGAAAAAAGTTAATATAACGCGATAAAATGTTACGATTGAATGAAACAACAACGTTTGGGTTTAATATCTTGTAGTGTACCTAAATGCTTAGTTACTTTTATACACAATTTTGTCATTACAACGTAATTACAAACACAAATTATATGGTCAAGAGTGGAACAATGGTGTGGTGCAATAAGGTGCGTGTCACAAGAAGTGCACACAGCCGACTCCCCCCCACGTGCATCGTTACAATGACGCCACAGTCTAGTTAGCAACTAGAGATATATAATTCGTATCAAAGATTGCCGGACTTATCCATTATGATCCAATCTTGTTGGTGTAATCGTTCAGTAGCTAGTATGTAGCACGACGTACGACTGTGTACTTGACTTTCTCCGACGTATTCCGTGTCGCGTCAACGAGGTGAACAACACAACGTTAAAGTTGAAGCCATCCGACCGTTGAGGACTGCGTCGCGGATCGATTTCGACCGGTTAACCGAGCTCTTAGTATAAAACTTCGACCGTGGACCACATGACCACAACCGCAACAATGGGCGACAACCCATTAAAACAATACATTATTTAATTCAATACACATGCGACGTTACGTCTATCGGTGAATAAAACATAAGTCAACTGATTAAGACAATATATGAAAGTGTAATCTAATAAACATACTAATAATAGTGCTTTCTCTAAGCGGAACTACGCAAAAACAAGTTTAAGTATTCTGAGTGATTACGCAAGTTTGCGAGTTGACAAAAATGTAAAACCTCTGGCGTGTATGAAAAGTTGAAACATAAGACGGACGAAACCCGAGACGTGGAGAAAGTATTTTCTGTAAAGGTGACGACTTGTTAATGAAGATTTATGATAAAAGATCATAAATTTGTTATTGTTCGTTTTAAATTGTTTTATTTATTTTAGCTTTTTAAATTACTTAATACATTCGCACTTGCTTACTTTTCTTGTAGTCATTGTTTACTTCATAAGTCAATTTAACACTTTCGTGTTATATGTGAAAGATTGAAGTTGTGAGAAGAAAAAAATGGATTTATTTCATAACTGACAGTCAACATAGAAAACTTGGCAAAATGTTCTTGTAACATTTTATTGTACAAAAACATACAAGTATACGTATTATTGACGTCTTATATAGTCTTTTAGTTCTTGATAGTTACTAGGAACAATACGTGCGGTTAAATAGAACACAAAAGAAAATGTGCTTAATATATGTTAAGTAAATAGATTAAGCAAACAAAGAGATAAACGTTTTGTCACCACGCACGTGCGTGTTTGCGCTTGCGTATCGCACTCAACTCCGTTGCACTCTAAACATAACGAACAAAGACCCCAACAGGTTTTTGAGACTTTCATGAGCTAACAAAAGTTCCTTTAAATATTCATTATAATGAGCAAAAACAATATTGTTATTTTTTTTTTGTGTTTTTTGACCAAAAATACCTAACTCAAAATCTGGCAGTCTGAGTTTATTAAATTATCAAAACAGGTTTGATGAAAATGTTTTGTAAAAATAACTTAAGATTCATATCGATTCGTTACCTCAGAGTAACCGAATGTAGGATAAGAATTATTTTGAATGTATTATTTATATATCATGTCAACAATGGTTGCAATGGAATATAAGCCGAATTTGAATTCAGCGAAGTGATGAAATAAGAATGAATAAGTTAGTAATGCACTGTCTTAATTTAAAAGGGTACTAAAATCATTTTAGCAAATGCCGCTACAATTTGTTAAAAAAATACAATAAGTAATAGTAACGATATGAATATTGAAATAAATGTCCACACATATGTATACCCTAATACGATGAATCACTATGCATCAAACAATTGCGTTGTAATCGACCGATACAACAATACCGATTAGAAAACAAAGGTCACAGAAGAAATTATGCGAGTCGCATGAAAATTTAAACGTTAGTCATGGACACTCAAAATCGTACAATGTTTACTCACCAGAAACTTCTATCCGATGTTAATTAAATACTCCAATCGATAGATTGATTCCAATAAACTTTATTGATGATGAGTGATAATTCAGTAAGTAGATAACATTATCAAGAGATCACAGAGACAGTTAGTACGCATGGTCCTGTTAGTTCGATCCATTAACGGGTCCATGGGTAATTTTAATTATCCGTGGTTCCATGGCATTAAATATTGTTCTCAGACATTTGACTTTATCGAAACATACAAGTCTAAAATATCAGCATACTAAATACAACAAACGACCTAGGGACCACGGGAAACAACGGCACTGATATTGTGATTAAAATTTAGTGTAAACTACGTATGAAAATACAAGTGAGTAAAAAGGATTTAACAATATTATCGTAGCGTTGTATTGTAGTTGTATATTGTTATCGCTTACAGTGGCGAGTGCGCACAAGGTCATTGAAGGGAAATCGTTGGGTGCCATGTCGACACGACTGGCGCCACTGGCTTAAGGCGTTACATCTTGCAGTTGTGTTTCATAATCACAACACACTTGCGGTACCTTTCAATTAACAGCAAAGAAATAAACGCCCCAACGAATACAGCGATAATTGTTAGCGTACACAGACTGTTTACAGTTTTTATTGACTGTAGAAGGAGTATTATACTTTGTGTGATAAGTTTAATCTCTTTATCTGGTTATAAACCAGAATTAACCATAATAAATGATAAAGCTACAGTGTGTTTCATGTGTCATTCGGAAAGTTGACTAGTCAAGAGTTGGGGGACAATAACACACAAAGGACATTAGTGGGACACTGGGGGAATAATGTGCTGGTAGTCAGTGCTTGTCACGCGAAACGGTCACGCAACCTTTCCCTAAGATTTCATTAACCAATGACGCTGTTATGAATGACTTTATTAAAATGGTTTAATTCAAAGCAACTCTGTTTATCAGCTTGCCACATTGAAACATAACATTCATTTTACCTAAAACGTGCAACGTTTTAATGGCGTTATGGCGTTTGCTGAAATAGTCATGAAGGCAGCCATTACCTGCGCTTTGTTTCATACGTTTTAGAATGGCCGTGAAATGAAAACATGGAATATAATTAATAAACTGCGTATGCCGAGCTCTGTTCCCCAACCAACAGTGCTAACCTATTGCAGTGACTGGTAAAGCATTTTTTAACGTAAAAAGGGCGTTGTTAGTAATAAAAAGGACTAGACCTTATGTACGAATTATTGTATATAATGCAACGGATCGATACAAGAGTCAGACGTTAGAGACACCTAAGTTCAATAGGCGGCGCTGACGTCAAGCGCAACGGTTTGTCTGGCTGCAGCCGGCCACGTTGCCATGGAACCTTCACCGACTTACCGCCTCGGTAATTAGCTGAGCACTGAGAACCTTCATACCACAATCTCCGCCACTCATACGGAGCAACAGTAAAAACTGCGGCCCGCAATGCGTCAGCTTATTACATTGCGGACAATTTGATAAACAAAACTGTACTTACACGGGATAGAAGTAGTCAATGTACTTGACCACCACTTCACGTAGCAGATCTTGCTTGTTCATGATGGATGTATAGCTCCCACTTATTATTTTTGTTTGCATGATTGCCACTTTGTATATTAATATAATGGTCCGGGAACCTCGAGTCCCCGAGTGCTCGGGTTCAACGTAGCCGTGTTAGTCGTTTTGTGTGTTGGAGAACGTTGTGCGTGCTGAGGTAGCAATGTTTAAAAGTTTGTGACGACGCGCGGGCAACCGGATCGACGCGTTGCGGCAAACTGGGACCGGGCCGGTCGCAGCGTGGCGGGGGAGGGCGGGGGAGGGGATCGGAGCAAGTGGCGCGCGCACGACTCTACCTAGGTACTACGGGCTACGCTGGCGCTTCGAAACACCAAGGCAACGCTTTTGCGACACACCCGTTGTACCTCAAAAACGAGAATAAATCTAACAGTCACCGCACCTCGAATTTAATGCTAAAGCTCATTCAATCATTATCTGTAGCGTAGGTTCAAGGTTAACTAGATTTGGTCAGTTCTTTTGTGATAGTTCGGTTGCCTATAATAGCTAGACAATTATATCAAACTAAACTAGAATAAAATTGCACTTTTTATAACTGAACAGTTGTTTGTATTATATTATATCGTAACGCAAATAGGCTGTAAAATGCAGTCTTTTCATTGAGGATTATGCTTATATTATATTTAGTGAGGATTTTTACAAACATTTATCCTGCTTAGGATTCGAATCCTCGACTTTTCCAGGACAACTACATACCGCTGCCACTCCGCCAAGTCAATTTGAAAATCAGAATGCATGAGGCAGTCATTACAAAGTGTCAAAAGGTAGTCTCAACAAGGTATTGTCAGGGAACCGGCTAGACAAATGTCATGAAACAATGCCATACTCATTATTACTAGCATGTCCTTTGTATTGTTCTGTTAGGTTCAAGTTTCCCGGAATGAAAGGACTAGAGAAAATATAATCACTCTGTGGGTAACAGAGAGCTGCGCAGTTATTTCGTGCATTTCATTTTATCTAAGACTAAAACATATCTTCAGTAATATGAAAAGGTCAGAAACATTGACATTAAACGCTATCTCCCGCCAACCCATGTATCGCGGGTCTTAAACAAGTATGAATTAAATGGTCTAGAAAAACACTCGGGCTTGGATGAATGGTGTTTGAAACCATGACCAAACACGGTAGCCGCATAAGCTGCCCAACGCAGACAGAGTGGGAACTGAACTTTAAAATTAGCAATGTTTTCACTAGAAGGCGAAACTATATTACATCCCTATTGTAGCATAAGCAGAAAGAGGACTAACAGCTATACTAGCTATACTAATAGAAACACATACAAAAGACGTCGAGATACAGGAAGTTAATCTCCCCATTTTCATGTGCATTACAGTGAAAACTTAATAGGTTAATTTTAAACCAAATGTTTGCATGAATTACACAACCGATCTTGACCGTCCGTCACAGAGAACTTCATAACTACTTGCAGTGGGATTACTTCCATAAAAAAAAGCTTCTTGTTAACTAATACGAAGTAGAGACAAAAAGAGAGAACAGGTTTATCTAAAATGACAAAATAACTTATAATATCTTAAGTAGATAAAGACATAATGGGTAGTGTTTTGACTCTGAATCCCTAAGGCAACAGGAAAAAGGAGTTAAATTTAGAGAAAGCTTTCTTGTTTTCTCCTATCACGCTCAAAGTAAAGATGCCAAAAGGACGACTCCCAGCTAGGTAGACCCGCAGACCTCAACAAGGTCGTTGAGTTGGACTGCTGTACGTCTGGGGCGCGTGTTGAGAGAGGCCTATGTCCAGCAGTGGAGTGCGATAGCCTAATTGATTCGTTGATTAAATAGGTAAGAAATTCGCGCTGCCTATGAAATCTGCAGCTCCAAAGTAATTGCGAATGCTATGCCTTCCTAGGGAGGAAAAAAGCTGGAGGAAAGTGGAAGACAGATAAAAGACGCAATCGTTTTGTATATTATAATAACCTAGTACTTGTAAATAAGAAAGATAAAAATTAAATATTGAATAGATAGTCATAGTAACAATTGCAGCAACAATTGTATTTATACTTTTGTTGTATAGACTATAGACACAACTATAGACAAAGGGAGCTCCTTTTCTTTGTTCTCGCGGTTACAAGCTGTTAACAAATATAATACTTCCTAATGACATAAGGGATTTTGTGTTACCAGGATTGATAAAAGTAGAAAATTTACCGATTGGCTATAAAAAAAAAAGTGTTTTGCAAGAACCGGGAATCCGTCATGTAGGTAGTAAAAAATATGACCACGTAATAACTAGTAAATCACACGTGGTTTAAAACTTATTTTATACCATGCGGCCTCCTTCGTAACCGAAGTGTCGTAACCAGTACACAGTTGCCAATGCGCTAACCGTATGATATCGGTCTATCGCTGTTACTGTTTTAATCGCAATCTGTTGTTATTTGAAATTATTGTTGTAATAATAATGTAATACGAGTAGGATTATATAACTGATTGTTTTATTGATCTTTATTAGCTGCTACTAACGTTCAGCAATTGTGTATAAACGAGAAGTACATTAGTCTATAATTAAAGCATTAATGGGAAAGATTCTACCTATAAATGATCATCTTCCAGATCGATGATAAGATTTGACTGAAATTTTTTATCAATCGAAAACTTATTCAAATCATACCCTTGGGTATAGAATTTGTTTCTACGATAAGGTCATCTTATGTTTGATATACGATAATCTTTGTTGGATTGTTTTATATTATCTAATCTTAATAATATTTTAAAGGTGAAAGGTTTGTAGGTCTCAATTCTCGTGATCGTCGGATGACCAAAGAATTGAAATAAATCGCGTGGCTGTCTGCGGCCTATGCCTAGATGAGGAAAACATAATATCGTAAAATAAATTTATGTCTGAAATGGGGGAGGTCTCTTGTTGGTAACATTTGTGGTTTAACCTAAGAAAAGATTATACATATCTTCATTGATGATGCTAAGAAGATGTCGTAAATGTGTTTTGAGCTAAATATCGAATTATTCAATCTATCAAAATCTATAACAAGGCTTTATAGCTCGTTTAATTTACCTGTATGGGATTAAAAGCTTCGATTTAGTGCACGGGAGCATACATAAATAAACTCAGGGGTGTTTCCGTATAGACAGCCAGAGGTTACAAAACGTCATGCACTACGATCCTTGCAAACCTGCTTAGCCTCGTTAAACATAAGTACTGCATACCATTACATAAGACTAACATCTAGTAGGTACAGTAGAACCTCGATAAGTAAAAGTCCAAGGGAAACACAAAATATTTTGAGTTATCGAGGTTTTTAGTTATCGAGTTTTTAGTTACCAAGGGTTTAGGTTAATATGTATAGAGGTAGGTATGTACATGTGTATGTATGACCTCTTGTTCCTATTTTCCGCCACCGCAAAGCTTTAAAGAATTTCGAAGAAGCAAACAATAGGTGACATATGTATTGTTTACGTTATCAATTTAATTATGTAGTGAACACGTGCAAGCCATAAATACCGAAAACGTTTGTTTTGCACAATGATCAAAAACTAAATGATTTAAGTAAGCCTTTGTCTTAAAGCCAACCTCTGCCACCGCAAAGCTTCAAAGAATTTCGAAGAAGCAAACAATAGGAGACATATGTATTGTTTACGTTATCAATTTAATTATGTAGTGAACACGTGCAAGCCATAAATACCGAAAACTTTTGTTTTGCACACTCATTCAAAATGACTTATTGATAAACAATTTTATGTTATAGAGGTTGTGGAAACATTTCTTTTAGTTACTGAGGGCCAATACAGAGATTACTTATTTGACTTATCGAGGTTGCGAATTTTGAGTTATAGAGGTTTTGGGCTCTGAAGGGAAGGGAACATATTATTTTTTTAAGTTATAGAGGTTTTTGAGTTACCGAGGTTTGCGTTATCGAGGTTCTACTGTATAATTATTAACAGTCACAATAATTAATATCCATAGGTTTACGGAACCCAATGAATATAAGTAACACGATATAACAGTTATTACCACAACAAGAGGAATTAAATATTCATGTTGACATCTGATATACAATATTCATTAACCTTGATCCTTGTGAGTTAATTGTAGCTTTATAAAATAGCCGGCATTACATATTAGCAGTACATGAATAATTTATAATTTGTACATAATATTATGACCACATGTTTTATATTTTATATTATTATGTGCATATTGCCACATAACGTTTATATGTGAACATTATTGCATAGACCGTAAAATTAAACATGGGCTAAATTTTAATCTTCGTAAACCGCAATTATTTCAAGTGTGACTTCATTTTCAAACCTAATAGATATACTCGTATTTAAATCTTAGAATGCAATGACAACATCACTTAACTCAACAGAGGGGACCTACCTTGATACACTTCATTTTGGTTAAAAGGAGTACGGATGTTTTATTTATCTTTTTATCAAACTGGCAGAGTGGTTGCAAGTAGATTAGAGTCCAAGAATAGTAGGATTAGAAAGAGGGCTGCTATCCTCTTCCAGTCGCCAGTATCATATCAGTTGTATAATGTGTTTCGAGATTTACGCTTCAAGGATCCTATGTTCTCGATATGTAGACAAATTCCCTATGAAACAAGGTGGTACTATATAAGAGTAATACTTAGTTCTTCACGTAAAGTCTCATCACTATCTATTATAATTAATTTGATTAAGTACATATAATCCTGAATAATATACGCTAATGGGTGCGTTGGCTTGGATATAATCACCTATTTAGGCAATCATGATATTATAATAACGTTTTGATTAGATAAAGCTCATGCATTTGTATTATTATTTACATATTAAATATAGCTAGATTAGACAAAATATTAGAGTTCCACAGTTCCAGTTTGACTTTTGTACGATACTTTTTCAAAGGCAAAATAGTAGAAGATTATGAAACAGAAGTACCTATAATGAAAAATATGAAAAAAAGAAAATTTAGTTACGGTACGATTAATACTCAATTTTTTTACTTGACGATTTAGCACAGTACTCTTACTTAACATAATGCATACTCAACTTAAAGAAACTGAACTTTTTATTTACCAAAGGACAAACAAAGTTAAATATAAATCAACATTGCAAATATAAGAAGTCATAATAATCAATCAAAAGCATTAAGATACAAATCAAATAGAAGGTACCTAAAAAAGATAAAATAAGATAAAAGCCGGAGCCATCTGGTATTTTGATGGAAGATACAAAAAATATTTTAGATAAACTGTCACTTATGTATCAAGATGTACCTAATGTGGAGATAGAACAATCACTTCAGATCGTTCTAGATGTAGATATAAACAAAGTAGATAAAGGAAAACAACACAAGCAAATACATTAATATGTACAGCATCAATCAACAGACTAGAGTCGATTGCAACAATAAACGTTTTACATCTATTGGAATTAATTATACGTAACAGCATAACAATATGCATACTGCCTTGCAACATTATGAGCGGAAATTCACAGAAAGTCATAATCAATCGTTATTTTTATTAGTATCTAGTAAAATAGTATAAGTATTACAATAGAGAAAAATCAAGTAGTCAGATTTATGAAGATCCGTTTTAGCCTTTGTCTTGTAATAAAAACTATTATATGATGATTTACAACTTGTTTGTCTTTAGAATTGACAGCCATCAAAGAAATACTTAAAAACGACATAAAAAATATAATTACAATTGTCTCTCATTATAAATTTGATGACGAACGCTACATCAAATCTGTATTCTTTGTCAGAAGTACAAAGACGAATGAAACGACAGAGGGACGGAAATAGTAGATGCACTCGAAAGCTTTCGCATTCATAGCAAGTCACAAAGAATTTCTTTAAGTAACATGTTCCTGATTTCATTCTTTATTGACTTAACAAGGTACTAAGTCGTATCAATTGGAATTTCCGTTAGTTCCGAATTGATCTATATAACCCGATGCACTCAAACTTGATCACCGTCTCTTAAATGCTGCTTTGGTAATCGGAATACTGTTTTTCTACCTAACATAAGTTATAAAATGGCAAGTAAATAATCAATCTTATAAGAAAAATAGAGATAACAAACACTCCAAATGACAGTAAGAAATTACAAAATAACATAGTAGTTATATATTACGAAATAATTAGGATGATTGCAATCTTATACAAAAAATTTTGCAAGATTTGTTAATGTAAGTAATCTTTGATAATGACGGGAGATTGTATCTACGGAACTGTATAACAAGGTTAAAATAGATTACATAGAAGCTGCCCAGTCTGAAGACCTTCAGTTATTGTTTAAAGTTTAATGCAAATAAATATATTTTATTCCTAAAACAATTAACGAATAAAAGGTATATACCAATAGAAAACAGGGATCAGTTAGTAATGTGTTCAAAACATAAATAAGTGCGCTTAATCTAGAGCTGATAGTAAAGGTGATAACTGGATAAGATAAAATAATAAATACAGAAGAATCTATGTTTTACAACAGGATGTTACAAGTGACATTTACATTACTCAATAAAACAATAAACGCTAAATTAAATACTAGCCAATCAATATCTTAATCAGTTACATTGTAAGCAAGTAAATCACTTACGAGCACCACGTGTTCCTGCGAGCGAAAGGCGATCGGGGCTGTTCGGTAGTAGTCGATTTCGAAGTTGGTGGTGAATCTAATGTTAAGTTCAGTCTGAAGCCAGCTATGGACTTGCGTCGCTTGGCAGCAAGAGCACGAGATGCAAGTTCAGTGTCGTGCACCTGTTCAGGTGGGGAGGCGTGTGAGCATGTCCTCATGTGCGCCTGCGCGGTAGCCACCTGAAGAAGCTTCGTAGAGAGACTGCGGCGGCCAAGAGCCTCGCACGTAGCGCATCGTCCGTCTTCCATGAAGCTTATCGTGCGTCCGACACGGCCACGGCGTGGACACTGAGCGCTTATTGTTTCCAACGGACGTGGTGACTTAACTGATGTCATCCGATGAACAAGCGACACACGCGCGACCGTTCGCCTTCGCCGCACGAAATTCAAGACTCCTTTCAGTTCAGTCGACTATTTCGATCGATATTTGAATGAAATATGTTTAATGCGATAATAAGACCGCGATAAGGTATACACGCGAATAAGTGTAATGACCTAGACGATGTGGCATAGCACGGCTTCGGAACGGCCTTTACGGGCGGCCGTGCGCCGGCTGCTCGGCGCATGCGACTGCGGTCACCACTATAAAGCACCCCCGCTGTCGGACGTAATCCGAACGTTAACGAAGATATCAATATTTGCGGTGATTACTACCTTGATACGTAGACATCGTATGAATTACAAGCGTCTACCAGTCGCTCAGAGGTGTCATTCAAACATTCCTCTGGACACCGTCCAGGTGATCAGTATAAATAATTAGGGGTCATAGAATGCTATACTCATAAATTGCAGGGAAGTCAAATAACCGTGATAAATTTATAAATATAGACAATATATCAACTATGCAGATTTAGACTACAGAAAATTGTATGTCACATAACGTGCAATTAAATAAATTTAAACTACTGTAATGAGAGACTGCTAGAAGTAATTGTACGTTATTGATATAGCAGCTATATTTCTATTTAATGTCGCTGGTATTATTTAAATATGAATTCACGCAGATTTCAGGGTGATGATCGTACCTCACAACCCAAATTAAACCTACAGTAAGACTACTACAAACAACCTAAATGTCTGATTAGCCAGTGGGAGTTGTGTTCAGAGTGCCGAATGCTCGCTCCACGACGGCGGAGGTTTCGACATCAGGAAAAGAAGAAGTTTAAATTGCGATTATAGAGACGTGATTATGTCATTGGCGTGAATGAGCACGTTACGGGGTAGCTTTAAGCGACATGCTTAGTAGAATGAGGTTAAAGAGATTAGAGGATTAGGGTAGTCGATTTAAAATGTTTTTTAAAAGGTAACGGAGGGACTGCCACGTTCTACTGTCGTTAGTAAATATCGACCTGTGTTTTTATGCTAAATGACAGCTAGGTTACCTGGCCAAAAAAATGAATGCCAAATGTCGCATAATATGTCTGATATAATTTATGTATTAGGACGAAGTTTCACGATGTAATAACAAGTCTCTTTAAATGTGTACTGTAGATTTTAGACTAGCAATTCAGCACAAGGTCGTTTGCTAAGTCGCACTGGAGTCGTTATTTCAGAACGACATTTAAATAGTTCATGAAATTAATCATGGGATGCTTCAGTCGGTGTTGTTTGTACATTTTTGTTACTTCCTTCTAATTTAATATCTGACATTGACCAGTCACACATTTAAGATAAAATACCTTTCGGTATTTTTCCAACAATCGTAATGTAAAAATATGTAAACAGTTAAAATTAAAACGAATGCTAGATGATGAAAACAATTTGTTTTTAAATAGCTAGGTTTTTAAACTACAACATTCCAGGAACATCCATTGTCATGTCTTAAGTGCCCCTGACACTTGTACCTACTCTTCTAAAGATGCTAAGTGTTAGGCAGGAAGTATTTGACTGATTCTCTAAGAAACAGAAAAAAGTAGTTTTATTAACTTGTAGTAGCGACATTCTTGCCAAAAGGAATTGTTTTAAGTACTATTATTGGCTGCCCTATAAAATATGTTACTAATTCTTATTTTAATATCGCGCCAACAAAATAATTTAAATCACTCATTTGCAGTATAATATCGATTGATTGGTATTTGTAAATACTTTTGCGTTCTGTAAGACGAAAAAATTGCCTACGGATAGGTATATCGTCAACCTTTTGACATGTCAACTGACCCTTAAAATTTTATAGCTATATAATATCATCAATCAAAGCAAATTCTTACGTATTAGTGTGAAATATAACTAATTGTATTGATAAAAAACCATAAGTTAATTAACGCTTTTATTAGTTAAAAACAAACTACTCTTATTAAATGAATCTTGTTTGTGTATTGAACTTAACGCCATGTCAAGATGAAATTAAGTCATGGTTCCATAAATTAAAAAAATAAAGGGTAAATAACTAAAGTACTTAACTAAGTAAAAGAAAAGTAGTTTTTACAGACCAAAACAAAGAAGTAAAAAGAAATATTTGATAGAATTACGTATGAAAATCATTTTGCATCTATTTATATTAAGTATATAACATCAGTATAGATATTTGGTAAGATAATGATGCCAAGAGTTCGACACATTTCGACGCACATCACAATAACATATTTAAATATTGGCTACAAGCACCTTCTCGACACGCAGATAATTTTATGTCAAACAAATAGTCTCTAAGTACACGTGAACAAGTAATAATTACGCTATAACTATAATTGCGATGGTGATTGATGTTATGTTGCTACATAAGTACTAAGTAAACATTAGTTATTAGCCTATGCACCAGTTACCACCTTTATTATATTTAACGTTGCAATTTTCTATTACAAATTTCCTATTAACTTGGACATACATAATTCTTGTTTAGAATTAGCTTAGTAAAAGAGTACTTATTATACAAATACGGATAAGGGTAACACATGACATAATTAAGTTTGAAGGAGGCCTACATCTAACATTGGACGGCGCGCGTTTGACTGACGTAGCATCTCTGCCTAGAGAAATAAACTGACAATATTTATAAAAGGAAAAGAGGCTATTCATTAATTACTTTTCTCAGTGAAAATATAATTCTAAAAACATCAGACAACATTTAAGTTATAATAGAGCACTTTAAAAGTGTTTACTTCCTGGGTGCAAAATGGCCTAACATCCGGGAAATCATCGTATTTTCTTGAACAGAAAATTATAGTAAAAATGTAAAAATAATTTCCGAGTAAGTCATTACAATCAGATCACTAATGGCTTCACTTGATGGATGTTGACGGGAAAATTATAGTAGATATAATTATAATAGAAGCAGTACGCACTGATGCAAGGTGTGAATGACGGATATGACGATCACATAAAAACTGCATAGCGATGACGATTGTGAAGCCATTAAAGCTTGTAGGTACAAGTTTAAAGATCAAAAGTGAAGCATTAGACTTTGCACATTGAACCGGCTTCTTAGTAAACTAACGCATTCTAAACAAAAAGTTTTAGATGTGATACTTACTGAAAGAGGATCTTAAAAATAAATAGGAAACACCATCCATTGAATACTCTCGTACCGCTTCAGTGAAGAGCAAATATTACAGGATGGCATGCATACTTATAAAGGGTTTGTTTTGCGGTTTTCGTCTCCAAACAATAATCATGGACTACTCTGGACGATCTCAAGTAACAGTGTTTTATGACATCGAACGGAATGGTTTCTATTTTAGTTCGTCACCTTTACCCCACGTGCGACTAATTAATTGGGTCACAAAACAGGCAAGTTACAAAAATACTTTAATCGTGCAACTATCGAACGAAGATAAGATAATTCCCATCTTCCGTTATAAAACATACTTAGAAATTTTAAAATCGGGTTCCATTTGGAAGTTTTGGTCCATTTTTGAAAAATATTTAATCAAAGACACTGCAGTCATCAGCGGGGATGTTCTAATGTTAGCCACAGGTGACATGCCAGATATTTTATCCTCTAGGTGCTTCGTCTAGTAATCACACAAAATAGTTTTAAATAAATTCAATTTTGTATACTTCCTTCAAAATACATATTCAGAACAGTTATAATTGTAACGTAGCGAAATAGTGTACACGAAATGCCAAAATTATTTATATTTTTTTTTATATTACAGTCCAAGGATAAAAACAAACATAAGTAGCGTCAAATATCCTCTGTTATAGAACATAAAATTTTTTTTTGGGTTATTTATGTGTTAAATGTGTTTTTTATTCAAATAAAGTAAATGATAAGCACGAGTTGTTTTTGTATTGTTACTATAAAAGATAACGGGCTGGCCATATATTTCATAACACGTGAACAGTGTCGGTTGTGAAATAGAACCTACCTTGAAAGTACGTTAATAGTTCGTATGTTAAACCTATTACACTTATAAAATGTTATACGTATCATATCTATATCTATTATTTCAAAAGATCTCTAAAATAGTTTTTGTACGTTGTGTTTGTTACTAACTTAGGTGATAGTTAAGTATTATACAAGGTTATTTGGTTTTATTGAATTAAGCTTGATGAAGACCTTTGGCGATCAGCAAATTTGATTAATATTATAATCTATTTGATTAATAGGTTTAATATTTAAATAATTATCGTTTTAATTAATTGTATTTTAACATAATATCATACGAGTTTACTACTAATTATTGTGTTCATCAAGTCGATGCTGCATTTTATAATATGCATCTTATTAATGCAATGTTTTCTACGCTAGACGCCTAAAGAGTTGATAACCCTATGTGCTATGATACCAAATTGCTACTTTGTTATACACAAAGAAAATTTTAACTATTGAAAATTAATTTATAACATTAGTAAACCGCATGTGTCACCAATCTCAAATTGCGTAAAATATTTGGACTTTATTTTTTGATTGACACGTATGAAGTGAAACAGTTTGTAGAAAATTGATAACTGACTTGCGGTATCGAACGATATAGACTAAACATAATGGGAAAGATATACAGCGATCATAAAATATTCAATAGTATTGATGTTATGGCTGACCGCACTGTTCAGAAAACGGCCCGTTTACATCACGATAACACGTTCATGTAAATCGTATGGTGTGAAAATGCTTTCACTTATCGTGTATACTTCGACCTTATCAAAATTATTATCAGGTTATTGCTTGCAAGACTCTGTTGATAAGTAGTTCTGTGAACTAAAATATAAAATAAGTTTTGGATGGACTCAAAGTTGTATACTAGGTGTAGTCACTAGTACTGACCTGTCTAACACAATACTCATGTGCCTGTGTAAATTCGCCTTGAGGTCTTTTCGCGTGTATTGCTGCTGACAAGGTGCTAGGGGAGGGGTGGGCGTGGGCGCGGGCGGCGCGCCCCCGCCCGGTGCTCGTTTCCCTATGAGCACCTTCAACTCCGCCATCAACTTTTGCACCATACGGACACGAGTGGATTCAACCGCGCAACGCACACTAGTGAAGACGAACACCTCAATCAATTGCAACCGACTTGCCAAGAGCCATTGGCTCGGCCGTTGCATACACACGTGACGTCACTGTTGCACGTGATAATAAAGCATCGATATCGATACAAGCGTCGTTACAACGCGCGTGCGGGTTCCACACTGTCGGCCACCGTACGACGCTTTGACCTCGCCGCCGCTTTTTATAAGTGCCCGATGAGCGCGCAAGGTGGTGTATATGAGACGGAATAAACATGTTTATATTTAGGCGGGATCTTCGGGACGCGCGATACGCACTCTTAGGACGATTAGTTAGTCCGTATTTTTCACTTTCTATGATGACTGCGTTCATATGTAAAAGCTATGATAACCGGAATCTGTAAGTGCTCTTATCACGCTTCATCTGCCAGTTATGTGCGATTCGTTAATTACACAGTAATAAACAATAGTGAATGTAGGTCGTCGGTTGCAGCGAATCACAATAGCTGCGAGAGGAAACGGGGTCATAGGAGCATTGTTCGGGTTTGAAGCGAAGAGTTGGGTTAAATGGGACGCTGTTGCGCGTACTAAATAAATTGGACCAAGGATAGATAACGCGATAGAGAGATAGTATGGAATATAGCAGATATTTCAGAAAATAATTGGAACAACTAGAAGTGATCAGTTTTATAAACAAACACGTTTAAAAAAGTAGTGATGCTGACGCGGACCGTAATTTATAAAATAAACCAAAGTGTGTTTCAGGTTTTTAAAATAATCGACTTTGAACGTGAATTGTGAGACAAGTCGGTTCATGGAGAGGTAGAAATAGCACCACCTGACACCGCCATTGCAGGAAGTGTGGACGGTCGAGCAGCACACCACGGTTATTAAAAGACAGCTAGTAAAATGTATCGTAATTTATTTTTAAATGGCGAAATCTAGTTGAATAACAGAAAGCGTTTTTTATAGTGGATGCCGTAAATTATTACACAAGTACACTTAGTTATAATCTCTAATTTAGATTCACTAACGACATTAAATAAATACACGGAATTTAGGTAATGGATACTCGGTCAGTTACGTCTATATTTGGGCAACAGTTGTACGTAAGAATATAAGTAGCTTTGTACAGTTTGCAGGGTGATGAACTCCCAAATAATCCTTTGTCTTAAAAAAATCTGGCAGATGTTTTATCTATAGCAATTACGTACGGAATATAAAAAACACCAGTTGTCGGTTAGTCAGTCATCTTCCCGAAGTTAAGCAATCTTTTGCAGTTAACAGATGGCTACAAAAATATACTCTATTTCGGGATAGTATAACTGCGTTCAGTGATCAAATAATGAGAACGGTTGAACTATAAAAATGTTGCAATAGGCGTATTACGTTTTAGCGTATAAACTGTAAGTAACAAAATGGAAAGATAAATGGACGATTGTGTAATTATTATGCGGGCACGTAGAGGTATTAACAAATGAATTCAGAAGGAACAGACGACGTTGGGCAGCGCGTGTCCTGAGATAACAACTTTCTCCGAATGAGGGGGAGCGAGATTAGATTAAGATTACCCGAGCGTTGTTATCATCAGTACGGTTTATAGTTCCTACTCGCACACAATTGAGAACAGTGAAGAGGAAGTCTACTAAGTTCTTAAGACTAATAATTAATTGAATGTAACTTTCATAGTAGATAGATCTCGCATATCGGAAAATTTTAATAGTTGACTCTATTGATTATGAAAGCATTAGTTGGTGGTAATGGTAATTCAAATTGTACAGTGTTAAGTATTCAAAGAACATCTTGTTTTAGTTTCTAAGGAATATAGTATGATCTTGCACTACAGCTGTATCAGATTAAGGTACCTACCCAATCGGCTCGAGTACAAAACAAAAACATTGGTTAAATTTTAATATTAAGAGGCCATAAGTTAACAAAGAAATTCTAGTTAATATCGTAGAGAAATCATGAAGTAGATGAAAAAGAGAATTAGTCAGTGTCCGAATCTCTGGTCAGTAGTAGCTGCCAAACCTCAAGTAAATGTAAACAAGGCTAAAGTTACACATTGTTTACAGCACAATATCAACTGATAACTTGTTCTATAAAGTTTGATATAACCATTTCTAGATGCATTTATTTAGGGTATCGCTTGTATGTATAACATAAAACCACGAATCGTGTTTAAACAAACTTTACGCAACCGTGCTTTTCGATAGTCTGCCCCCTTTTTATTTGTATCCGTTTTGTCGGATGTCATATATTTATAAATTTCACCTAAACCTTTGTACTGGGACTTTATGGGCTATTAAAGTTTTGTGCACGGTTTGCTCGAATTAAAAAGGGGAGGGTGTATTGTGAAAAACAAAAGACTAGCAACAATATGGAACAAAAGAATTTGAAATAAAGAACCAAGGAGGTAAAATGATGTCAGTCGTAAATTTGTAGCAAGTTCCTGGTGTGCTTGTTTATGGATAAAATACTTAATTGTATAATGTTAAAATACTTCGCTGCTGACTTTTGATTGCTGAAGTATAATTACTAGATTTTAATTCATAAATAACTAATAAGGAATTTGTAGAGTAAGGGAAATAACCACCCCATATTCGTTTCCATGACGCCCATCATGAATAAGGGCGATGACGTCACCCACGTCGATACAAAGGAACTCAAATGCATCGTAACTTAGTAGACATAGTAAATTGCTTAGAACAATAGTTAAGAAGCCGTACTAAGTACGGCTAAAGCAGAAAAACAACACGCCCATTCATAAATAAAAACCTTTAGGGCCGAGGACGCGGAAGCTTGACCTAGTTTAAGCATTGGGGTTAGTATTAGCCTCAAATGCAATGCAGTACTTACAAATGGTGCTTCAGAGAGTCCTCCAGGGCACTAGTTAAAGTAGTTTTAATTAATAAAATCACTTTTAAGCACTTTCGCGGGTCAAAGTAGCGTTGAAGTGAAAAGAAGCGTGCTCTCAATCCAATGAGCATGTATACACTGACGGGAGACCCCCGTTTGTAGTAGTAGTGAGTATGCGCGCGTCCCTATTCCCGACGTCCTTGCGTGAAAGGGGCGGCTTAATAGGGTGGCGCCATGGTAGCACGTGAAAGCAACGCGTCAATCAATATGCGAGATGAGATCCCTAGTTAATCGTCCAGCCGGCACGGATCAAAATAATGATAACTTTAATAGGAAATGGAAAAGTCATTCAATGATCTTTTTACTGCAAATAATTTATGCAACGATTTGTGCAATTGTAAATGTAAATGCAACAAGTAACTAACACGCAACAGGTTTACTTATGCACATAATTGCAGATGCGAATGCTCTTGCGTAATATTATAAATATTTTTTCCACGACCCTAACGACCTTATAAACTTTCCATTCCTTGAAAGCTATAGGTAATACAGATACAAAATATAAATAAACGAATTCTTTGAAGGGATATTTAACTCAGAATTGAACTTTGAATTGACAAATCATGTATTAAAGTAAAATATTTTTTTTTGTCTGTAATAATGAGATTTCCCAATTTTTCAAATGCAATAACACTTTCGATCAAGATGTGTTTGCCATTTTTATAGACTAAGTAGTCCTGATTTTCCTTGAAGTCTTATCAGTTGAAAATATGTTTTCATTCTGCAAGGTTCAAACTCATTGTTCGTATCCCCTTTATTTCGGTCCTTTGGAGTAATATATTATCTGCTCAGCTGTTTTCCGAACTCAAGGTCATCCTTTGAAAGTGGTTTAAAAAAGAGCATTAGGAACTTCTGGATTTAACTATAGGTACATTGATAATCATTTTAACTTTACTACATTCACCTCACTCTAACCTTAATTAGTAAACCCAAGCGCACGCAATATGATTTAACTTTTATATATATTTTCAGGGTAATCTCTGAGTGTCTTATTTGTGTACATCGGTAATAAAAGACCTTTAAATTTTATGATAACATGTTAGTTTGCCCAAGGTGTGGTTACATATTATTATAGTCCATTGGAATATAATAATATGTAACCACACCTTTTTTATGTAATTATTTTTTGGAGCCCAAAAAATAATTACATAAAAAAGATAGAAAGAATCCTTTTTTATTTCCAGAAACCTTCTAGCTTTTAACCGACTACAGAAAACGAGAGATACTTATTCGTATTTTGTGCGTTCTTAGAGAAAGTAAGAGTAAATGATTATTAATAAATAAGCGCAAGATACGAATCCCTGTGTATCAACAGGTCTTAAAACTGTCATTTTCAAACCTTGTAATACTTCCGTGTGTCTTTAAACTGAATAAGTACTACACAAGTTACAAGTATATATATTTGCTACAATCGGCATCACGAACGCAATGCGTTAATTACGCAAGCGTACAGTGTTACGTATGCGTATATAACGAACGCATACTATCTCGTATCATATCAAAACGCATCGTTGCGCGAACAGACAGCTGATCGACAGCAACCAGAAATGTTAAGTGACTGCAATAATACCGACTTGCTTTAGGTGATCATGTCGTTATTTACGCTAAGTTGGCAGGTTTATTTATTATTCAGCAAGATAGCATTATTATTGGGTATATATTTAAACTGGACAGTTATGTGCGAACAAATAACTTCATTACTTCAGCTGCAATTACTTGAGTTATAGACTTCATATTATGAGCTGATGTGCTCTCTATAGATCATTGCGGTAATTGAGTAAGAATACATGGTTGTCACTGCATGTGGTGGTTAGTAAAGGTGGAGTAGTGGTGGAGTAGTAAAATCCGACGAATGTTTGCTGCTATTTTCTCTCATCATCATCATAACAGCCGATCAATGTCCCACTGCAGGGACGGGCCTCCTCCCGTGACGGAGGGATATTTGGCCTACTAACACCACGCTGGCCAGGCGGATTGGTACAGGGTTTAATTTCAAGTTTTCCTTCTTCTTAAGATGATAGTGCCTAAGTCGGTTTTTAAGACACCCATGGGGTTAGATGGGGTGGTGACATATTGCATTCTTACTCCGTCACCAGCAGTTGGACATGAACGGGCTGTTATGACAGAACAAACTACATTAAATTTTTATAAACTTTTAATTAATGACTATCGATAAATACCTATTAGTCATTAATTAAAAGTTTGCAATCAAGTGGATTGTATGATTTTGAAGAATCTGTAAAAACACATTAAAATTTTCAAGAAACAGACGAAAATGATTTGTATACAAAGGGATGTTACAGATTCGTCTAAAAATACCTACACAAATACAAAGTGGTGAGATCAAAGGGACCAAAGGAAAAATAATATCGCCGAAACAAGTAGGTCAATTAATTATTAAATACTTTTAACACGATAAGTAAAACAAAGTAGTGGAAAACATGATTAGGCTAAAAGTGTTGAAACGGTTGGAACACTAATACCAAAATGTTAAAAGAGAAAACCAATATACATTAGAAGAAGGTAAGATAATGTAATGTGGATTATGTTTTCTTGGCTAACCACAATGAAATTTATAGTGTATGATATATTTGGTGAATGTGACATTAACAGATTGCTGCAGACATCCCGTAATAGAAATTGATTACTATTAAATCAACATATTTGATGTAGGTACGACAAACATACATCAAAAGATATTTGGGTTGCGATTATTTATGTCACAATTCAATATGCGCAGCGACGCGAAAGGTTACAGTTATTGATCATGACATAAAATAAGAGAAATTTTTAATAAAAATGGCAATATAGGTAGTGAAATCGTAATAGATCTGTGTAACCATTAGTGTGAAATGAAATAAACAAGAGGAATTAGCGCCGGCCAATAGTCCGAGCTAATCTGACCGCAAGGGAATGGGCGCCACTGACTTTCCCTTTTCTTCTTGTGAAAGTGATGATGCCCGCTGCAACAAAGCAACAGTTTGCATATCAAATCAACCACTAATCAAAACAGACACAGCCATCCCGATTATTCCGTAGTCTTGTTTAGATCGAGCCAGTAAATGTATGTATTTTAATAACGAAATACCGAATGAACCATTTACACGTGCAAATGGAATAACATTGTATGCCAAAGACATTGAATTTTTGTAGTACCAGAAGTTACAAAGTACGCTAGGTGCTCTTAAGTGGGCAACTAGTATATGGAACGTCAATCTGCTTATAAATGCAAAATGGAAATTTAGAATGTTAATTGCAAATACATTTATAGAAAACGGTGGCCGAGTAATGCAGATTACCAAGAGTATCGATATAAGATAGTAGCACAAAGACAGTGAGTTATCTAGTATATCTAATGGGTGCTTATCTACCAAGGACCAGAAAAGCTAAACATGAAAACAAAACAAAGCGTACTTTCTAAACGAAGACTTTCTCTTAACAAAGTTCGGCATGGCTAATGTCCGCCCTTTATTGCCGACAATTAGCAACAGACTCTGTGCTATTTATAGCAAAAAGAAAATTATATAGAGTACTTCTCGCTCGTTTAATGGCCAGATCATGAAATACTGTAATAGTTTAGTGATAGGGCGGCATTATTAATTATATTATTGGCTTAAGAGCCAATAATATGCTAAAGTGGGACAAAAATACTAGAATAAAATATCTTTACTTTACGCGTGTTACAGGGAGCACTCGCCGTTTTTTCTTGTTACACCCTTCACTCCTAAGCATGAAAATGTAGACTCAGGTAAAGTTTACAAAGTTTTGTTAAATATAAATTGAAGAAGGAAATGTTGACATGAAACCTTTTACCAATTAATTTATGTTTAGGTCTATGAGGTAACTACTGACTTAATTCTAATATATAAAAAAATAGGTACTACATAATCTTATGCTCAAAATGCTGATGATATAAATTAAAATTGAAAAAAAAAGATCGTTTTAAAACATTTACACGTCAACTTATACTTTATACTAACAACATCAAATTTTAATATAAAAACTATATCTACAGTGATAAAAAACATAAACATAGGCGTGGGGGCAAAACATGGATTATGTTAAATTCAAGGTTACTAAGGAAATATTGTTAGCAGATATAAATATTGACTACAACAAATACCGTCAATAACATCAAGATATTCTAAATAAGTTTTAAGTAAACATATTTTATGTAAAGGCTGACTGATCGTGAGCGTGTGACAGAAAATAACATACGATCCTTTATAATGTGTTACTAAGCATTAAACAAGTGATTTTACTGGCTACTCATTCACTCAAGGCCGATCAATTGTGTTGTAAAACAAAATGACAGTATATATATTTATATTCTCACACAATCTTCATAGTTTACATGAAAGCAAAATCTACAAATGCTGCAAATATATACAAAGTTGGCGGATATGCATTGTAGCATGCCTTTACCAGATTAGATCTGATCAAGATTCAGGATTGGAAGTATATTATAGGTAGTAATGATAATATATGAGATAATTAGGCGTAGGTTTATCTCGATACTAGACCTCGCCGGCCGGAAAATATCTCCTTTAGCTTTGTCTTATCTACCTACTAACTCTTGGATGAGATAATGACATTATTTATTATGAATTAGACACCACAAACTGGGAGTTTTTAACCAAAAATTATCATTTCTCGACAATGAATTTATTAACACTTTTGTAACATCTTGTGTTTTGTAGTAAAGTGTTTCCATATGAGTGGTAAAGTGTAAGCAATTTTAAGCCAGGTTAACTAGTCTATTGGGTGGTATCTAGGAAATATTTTTTAATCGATCGATTCTTAGCTTAATACAGTCTCATTACAGGAATATGCTTCCTTCTGTGACTAGGTCTACATATATCGTGTTAAACGGATATGTTGGTGTGAGGCTTTTGTCATGTATTCATTCTGTATGAACTGTGCATTGAGTTCTTAGTTCTTATAAATTTTCAAAAAATATAAATACTAGAACTTTATGAGTGGTTCATAATTTGTTAACCACATTTTCACACTGCAACATTATTTTATTTTAGACTGAAAATTATTAATTACAAGATTAATATCACGAGATAGAGTACGCTCGTGGCAAACTAAAGGTCTTCCATTCTTAGAATGTTACATTAGAAGACGTAAATAGCTACTCCATTTTATTTCTCCTTGTGTAGTCCCTGATCTTATTGATTTATAGGTACTTATCTTATTCATTCAATGCAAGCAATAATCTCAACGTAAGTTAAGGCAATTACCACAGTGCAGCTTTTGTATTCTCCAGTTCAAATACAGAAAGATGACTATTACTAAATTATCAGCCTTGTGTCAAAGGGAATACTCACCCAATGAAATTTTTAATGAAGCAGTAGACAGCAAATAGTGTCGCATCATTGAGGCCGAGATCTGGCTTGATCCTGGGCAATGCGATAGCCGGCGAGGCAGCGTCAGCCGGCGGGCCGCGCACCTCTGGCGTGGCCGCGCTCATGGCGGGCGCGCCGCGCGGCCGCGTGCCCGACGCGTGCGGAGCGATCGTGACGGCCGGCTCAGCTGGCTCAGCAGTCGGCCCGGTGGCGGTCGCACCCGCCCCGCATAACACCAACGGCGCTCCCGGCACGCGGCACCGCTCGCACCGTCGCCGGAGCGCGCCAAAACCACCCGCGTGTTACTCCGCGCGGCGCACGCCTGACACCGAACGGCGGCGCTACCGGCACTTATCGATCGCAACTTCGCGACTGCGCTCTCAAATGTCCGAAGACACTAGGACGGAGACACCAGGTCTCACACGTCCAGCATAAGGAAACCCAAGTAGATCACCAGAAAAAACCAGGGGCAAAATAGATACATGCAAACTGACATCATTTGTTTGTTTGTGTTGTAAATAAAGATTGTTCGGAAGGTAATTTGTGTGATGATTTGTTCGTATATAAAAGATATCGCTAGCACGTGCAGTTCGCGCGTGCGTCGGGCGGCGCGGCGGCACTCTGACTGGGCGCGCTCGCGCCGCGTGCTCGCCGCCCGCCCGATATCCGCTCGCTATACCTACTATCTATACCACATATACACAACTCACGCACAACCTGCACACCTTCATTTACATATTGTCGATATGATGGATGACCATAAACATTACAAAGTTACCTTCTTCCAAAGATTTGTCGAGTTTAGGACTTGTGTGTAATTAAGTAATCTAAATCTTAAATTTTGCCAGTGTAAGCAATTTATATGCGTCTACGTACCTATATTAAAATTTAATAATAAAAGAACTAAAGTGATGGCCATGAACCATGAAAACGTACGTTTTGGCAAGTCGTCATGGCAAACATACAATTTCTCCGACGTTTTTAATAAAATCAGTGTTAAAGTCGCAGTTCAGATAACTGCTACGATATTAGACTTTTACTTCATTTCGTATGTAATACCATAACCGTACGTTACCTTTAATAATTAAAATAGAAATAAAGCCCTTGCAAATAAATTTTGTAAGTTTTGATCAGAATAATATGCTTAGAGCATATTGAATTCGAATTAATTTTAGTAAGACGTATTAAACAAATGTTAATAAGTGTCATTATAGCTAAGCAGCCAAATATAAGTAGAACCACGGTCAATGTCCGCGTGACGGACTGATGGATAGAGCGATCTGACAAGAGGACAAAAAACATCTCTCCCACCATCCATCGGAGTCGTAGCGAAATGAAATGACGTAAGAGAGTTTTTGCCATCAGCGTTACAAGTGGTGCCCGGCTTTCGTCTAATGAACTCCCGGTTTTCTAACATCTGACCCGTTCACCGCAACGTTCCATGAGCGGCGTGAACATCGACGACATATCGGATTTCTTAATGTAAAGTACGTCGACCCGAGTATGGCGATCTATTGCGTAGAACCAAGCTTCATAAAATCGTATAAAGACCTTGTCAGCGTTTTTGTCGTTTAATAACAATCAATAATTTCTTTACACTATAAAATAAATTACACGTCATACAGTAATAAAGTAAAAGCCAAGTGTCGTTGCGTCCCGTGATTATCTTTTTGTCGAATGTAGGGACGACAACAAGTCGGCTTCTAAGAAAATAATTCTTGACTTCCCAACGTTGCGCTGTTTGATTTCTGAGAAGCATTTTCAAAGAGATGTATCATGCTATCTTACTTTTGAATTTATAATAGAATCATTATTTAATTACCAATATATTAGTACTAAGTGAGCGTTGAAAAGTATTATGACTAATATTTATTTACATAAATAAAGAATATAAATTAATCTATTGTACTAATTTCTTGAGAGTAGATAGGACATCATTGCTACTCAGGTTGGTCAGTGGGGCATGCTTTTCCACACCTTTTTCATAACGAGCCCAAATACACGGCTGAACCCCGCTACATTCACGGATTAATATGGGAAAGTTTGGGTTTTCTTTCTTGATTCCCACATAATGTTTCTGAATAAAATCTCTCACGCCCTGAGATTGTTTTGAAGTTTGACACAAATGAATCCTCAATTCTTTAAGGGCAGTACCCAGACGGACAGACATTATTAAAGTTATTTAAAAAACCAGAAAATAGTCTATCAAGGAAAAATTATATTTTTCACTTTGCTAATGTCAACTGTCATGTCATTATTATTTAATAATATTTTAATACTTTTACTAATACATAATACTAATACATTATTTATTTAATACTTTTATTAGCACTAAAACAAATTAGTCAGAACTACCAGTTACCAATTTATGCAACGCATCTGTTTTATTATTTCAAATTTAATATCATCCGTCGTGCCGTTGGCAACAGTGGTGTTGACAATTAAGACAAACGGATTGCCCGTTATTCATCAATTAAATTATTGCAATGCTTATACCTGTATAACTTTTAGTTCTTTAATTATATGCCCCTGTGATACGCAATGGGAAATCTATAAGAATATTCGATGAGGTGTTAATCATTTCATCCTTCCATAAATAATTACGCATTCATTTGTTTCTTAATAAAGTTTCTTTTTTACCTTAGTTGTAATGTAAATGCCAGGGAAATCGCTTTCGATATTAGTAATATCAATGCCACGATTTTCGACCTACTATTTAGATAATGTGTCGGTTGCATAGATAGTCACAGGACCTCTACGAATTATTGTTTCGCTTGCATATGTTTCAGTAGTTCGTGACACGAGAAAATTACTAACTTGTATTCGCAATCAACTCTATGGTGTCTTTAACGTTCGCGTGCATCGTTCTATTGATGCAATATGACCCACTTGTCATTTCTATGAAATCCTAGCCATCCATAAATATTGCTCACGTATTTAAGTACTCATATTTTTAAACATGTTTCTAGAATTTTCGATCGATACCATAATAATGTCAGTATTATAAGGTAGTGATTTTATCATATGAGCCCAAAATTATTGATAAATATTATTCTCTTAATTTTCCCTACATTTTCCAACACATCATAATATTTAATGATGTGTATAGTAGTATGTAGAAAGTTTTTCATAATATGTAGTTGTAAGGAAATTGCAAAAATCACTATCAGGTGCTCGAGATACAGTGTTGCTAATAATAATAAATTTGTATGAGAACTGGCTCGATCAGGCATATCTATCGTAAAGCCCAGAAGCGCGCCTGCCGTATTTACGCAAGTATTAGCGATTTCCCGCTATCGGCAAGCCGCGCACGCGCTTTAACTGATCTATGGCGCAAGCTTCCATCATTATTCTCATTACGAACAGCAACGGGTGAACGTGTTTGCAATTGCGGCACACCCCGGCACATAGCATACGATGACTTGACAATATTATTTTACTGCAGTTTGAATCATATACGTAATGTTTATTCGATCTAAAGTATTAAAGTTATCGTTGGGATCTGGGCCATTGTAATAATGACAGAAATAATTAGGTAAACACGGTAACACGACATCGTGTCAAAACAAGCCTAATCATCTTTTTTCAATAAATATACTCAATATTGTGTATGCTTCATAAGATTAACATTATTGGTATTTTTATACCGGTAATTCGAATTTAAGAGGCAACTAACCGAATAGTTTCAATTGATTTTACTAAATGATTAAGCATATCTTTTAAAATAAACACACAAGACATCAATATACTTATAAAGCTGTAATATGATGATCATGGTATTAAAAATAATACCATCCAGGATTTCAAGCGCTTACCAATATTAGCCGAATGTTTAGCACATAAGTGTCAGTGTGTTCGTCACAACTATTTTCAAAGGGTTTGACGCATTTGGTGCACTTCTCAAAATGTACACCATGCTCAAATGGTATGTACACTTAACAACTGGTGCACTTCGCAAAAGGAGCACTTATTTTGTAAACAAAGTTTCCATCTTTATATGCTGAATATTTATTTTATCACATTATTACTATGATGATAGAAGTATGAAATGTTCACTCGAATATGACAGCGTTAAAGTTTCGTTATGTCAGCTGCAACTGAACCACAAGACCGGTGAAAAACCACAGCATGTTTGCGCACGTGGTCAAAGTGTTTCCCTATTCCCGTTCATTAAGTTTCGATTCTCGCGTAACAAACCAAGAACGCAATCAACATGGCTGCAAATTTAGCTTTTTGTTGTGACGAATATAGCTCTAGTCACGTGAGCATGCCTGTGATGTGAATTCGATGCCGGTATTTGCTGACATATGCTATGGGAAAGAATGCGATATACCGTTTGTTACGTTATCGGCCGGCATAGTGTCCTTTGGTGTCTTGTTTCAATTACACACTGTTGCATAATGTTGTGTGTCAATAGATTTAATTGACAGTTTTCATAATTGGTACCTATTGTTTGTTTACCGAATAATTTACCTAAACAACAAGTTTCATGTAACTTTGAATGAAATTGATAGTTTCATAATACTCATCAATTATGTTAAGAGTGAATGGGTATACGCCACCTACTAAAATGCTCATTGCTACATTTATAAGAATCAAGCCTTAAGATATAGGATATAAACGCGTGCATATAAATGTAGGTGACATTGTTGTAACAAATATGCACAATCAATATTGTCAATTTGGCCTAACATAGCACGCTTTTTGGGTTTTGTTTAGTGCTTCCTTACTAGGTAGTATATTTTAGAGAAACCTTTTTTGTAAAATTTCAACGGGTACTGATCTGAAAATCGCCAGTATTACTTGATGAAGTCGGCAGGTTTAAAATTCTGTTTTTATTGCGAATGAGTCAAGATAACATGTGATAATCATCTGTTTAAAAATAATACAGCTTTATTGATTTATGATACATCAAACTTATAGAATGATAGTAATATTTTAATTACCTGTGATTAGTAACAATTATAAACTAGGTAACAGGCAACACGCAGAGGCCTTGCTTTTAAAAGGGTTCCGCGAAAACATAGTAAATAAGGAAAACATTACATTACAATGACGAATCAAATTTATAATGACCACAGAT
The DNA here is from genome assembly GCA_905475405.1 of Schrankia costaestrigalis. NCBI lineage: Eukaryota > Metazoa > Arthropoda > Insecta > Lepidoptera > Erebidae > Schrankia > Schrankia costaestrigalis. The sequence goes on from FR997827.1 coordinate 4,006,888, forward strand.
AGGAGGAAAACCACGCATACTGCATTTATGAAATTATTATATTAAAAAATAAGACACGAAGGTAGAAATGGTTAAATGGTATAATACATTTTGTAGGTATCGTTTTAAAATATAGAACTGAAAACGTAAAAAAAATATTTTTGGGTCAATGTAGACTTAAAAAGATATAGAATAAAATATACATAAATTTATTTTGGATTTTTGTTTAATAATGCTCATATGTGAAATAAAATGGTTACACATCTTTGTTTATGTTTATAAAGTTTAAGTAGAACCATCATTACCTCGTATTAATTACACATCTTATCAAATGAAACATTCACAGCTCATATATTAAAAATATATGCATAGGAAGTTCGCCTTATCCGGTATGTATAGGATGGGGAATGCCCGTGAGAACCAGTATACGGACAGTGGGCGAATTTCTCACGTTACCTTTATGTACTGACGACTATCAAGACAATGTGCCGCGATAGCATTCTTAAAACTTAAGAGCTATTTCTTTTCCACGTGTTAGTTAATACGCATTATAATAATTCAACGTCTATTTGTAAAAGTAGGTGACAGATAGATAAACTAAGGAGACATTTCTTTTAATCAGCGTTTAAATAAGAAAAAAACACAATGTGTACAAAGGTACGTTGTTAAAACTAAACACGGTAACGTTATTTAGTGAATAACTGTCGCTACTTAAAACAGAATGAAAAAAAAAGACACCGAAAAGACCAAATTAGGCTTTGATAGTCTACGGCATTAAAATAAAAGCCTAATGTTAATTACATACGTTGCCTTTATTTATCCAAATAATGCAACTAAGCCATAGAGGAATAGGGTACAAAAATATCCTTTACAGCTTGGGACAGCTGAAACAAGAACTAATTTAAACATTCGTGCTAAAATATTGATTTAGAAAATACCTAAAGTCTGTTGCAGCGCCAATGAATTTAACATTATTCCGAGAAGACATTAACAAAATAATAACATACACTTTGTTAAATTTTAGCTCGCCATTTGCTTAGAAAATGATATACCTGTCCGTCAAGAATAAACGATCAGGTTGGTTAACAATTTATCATACAGTTGCACTCTTGCAATCGCCTCGAGACATTGGAGTCATTAGTTACAATTCGCAACAGTTGCTCTGCTATTTCGAGAAAATAACTAACTTTGGTCCCTTGTCGTAGACTAATGTGACCGATGTAGTCTGTTATTCCCTTCTTGGTAAATAACAATATGTACTTAGTAATTTATTGTTGCGAGGAAATTTACTTGGAAAAATTAATGAGAAGAAATGATGATGACATCACAAATTGGCAAGAGAACGGTAATGGCTTTTAATTGTGGGGATAACCCGGTAGCGAAAAATGTGTCCCACATTCAATTTGCTGAAAGATGTACAATAACACTGAGCATGTAATTAAAGGTCACAGTTGATATGAGTTGGTCTCGTTTTTATACTATAGATGCAATTACTTGACTCGCCGGGTTCTCCATTGGGGATTCTAAATGTACTTATATTAATGTTTAATGATAATTGCTACTTTAGCTTTTTGTTTTTATATGACGTAATATATTAGGGCAACCTAACTTTCTGAGTTTGATACAACAATTTGACACATGAAATTTAAGTTATAGAAAATAATAAAATGCTACCTAAATACCAGAAAATTAAATAAATACACAACTCATTAAACACGCAACCAAGTATAACATTCAAAATATTGAAAAGTTCTAATTGTGTACAAACAAACATGAGTCAAAACGATATTAGAGTTTCCGCAAACTGGTTTGGTATTATCGCGTATCTGTCACGGTCGACGTCGCGCGACACAGTCGCACGACAAAAGCGACCTCTGTAATCTGACCAATTAGTATAAGCGTCACTTTGTACCGCTTCTCATACCGAACGCTTTGATCAACGGCCGACGTGCAAAATGAGGACCATTCTCGCGCTATAATTAAGTACATACTCTAATATTTTTGTTTCTGAACATGTTAGCGAGATACTTAATATGTATACGTATGAGTCGTTACCAATATAGCATATTCAACGAAAAGGCGACAATGTGCTGCCTGATTTTATTTCTATTACCATTAGAAGGATAAACCTATCTTCAAAATCAAGCAATAAAGGTTCCACTGCGGAGACAGCCCTTCTAAAAGTTGTAACTCCTTCTCAAAATGTTGGCATTTTGGTTAGTCGATCTTAATAATAAAAGTAGATTACCTTCAGACCATTATCGTAAAGCGGCAGTAACTAATAAGTTTATAATAATACCTGTAACAAAAACACAACATAGTAAGAATAGTAAAAAAACCAGGTCAGACATTGTTATGACTAGCACATTATTGTAATATGATCGATGTTGTGACATTTAATAACATTAAGAGACGATTTTGTTTTAAATAATTTCAGGGAGGTAGACAGCCTGTTGCTATAACTAAGGAAAATATCCGTAACTACAAGTGCTAACCTTGCTCCCAAGTCTACGGTAAATTATTATTATCTGCTTGTGTTCTTAGCCATTATCATCATCATATCAGCTAATCGACGTCCGCTGCTGGACATAGGCCGCCTCCTTGTGCAGTCCTGTATTTTTAGCCTTAGTGTCACGAAAGGTAATCCTTACTAACCTATGAGTTATCATTCGTTATCAAATCTATCGAAGGAGATCTACTGCTAGGCCTTGCTTTAATGTCCTAAGCTCTTTAATTTTTACTTTTAGATAGGTGAACACTTTACAGAACAATATCTCATGACCTTTGTGATGTGTTCTATATTATTTTGAGCACACGTGCCAAACACTTTTTGATGAAAGAGACGTATCATCAATTGTAATAGCAGTATACAATTTAAATAAAAATGCTGACTTATGTCAATGTTAAATAAGTTCATTAACTTTATTATTACACGCACATTAAAAGGTCTCTTTTAGTAAGAGGGCATCTTGTTTGGCACAACCATTGTGCCAGCTTAATTTATCTAAGAGCAGTGGTGTGCAAATGCCACCATGTTTAGGTGGATGGGAACAGAAGCTAGTTACAGGGTTTTGGCACTGCAGAGCGTTTGTATCTGTTGGAAAGCGTGGAGTTTATTCTATAGACTTTCGTCACACTGTTATATAACATTAATACAAAAAAATAAGTGCTATAATGAAAAGGTCGTAAAACTTTCGAGTCATCGCGACAATGTTGCAGACTATTTTAGTAATATAAAATGACAAATTTGTACAGTCGTGAGGACAACACAATAAAGAAACTGGCATACAAAGTAAAATTCAAATGAAATGAGGTCATTCATTTCCGTCTTACTCCCTGTGGTGACAAAAGTACACACATAATGTCTAAATACATAATATTAAAACACTCTCTTATACTGAAATTGCCAAAAAAGGCGACTAAAGGAAAAGTGATGACTAAGCGGGAAGTAGGTGAGGTGACATTGCTGCGAATATGCCAGATTATTGTGGTATACAAGCTCACTGCATCGCAGCGTGGATAACTAAAGGTTGTCAAAGCCGTAAGGTTCTGGAATGGCGTTCGTGTACTGGAAAGGGAAAATAGTAAAGGTTGCAAGACATCGATGGATGAGCGAACAATAGCCAAATGAAAGGTTATAATTAGGTATGAATTAATTATACGTACATTTTTTCTAATATGAACATTATTTGGAGAGTAATAACGTAGCGTTTGTGTGTTTTGACACTGGTTACTCTATGACGGTAAAACTAAGAAACGAATTAAACACCATTTTTTTACAGCAAAAGTAGGTTAGAAAAGTAGAACAAGAATATACTAAGAATATACTCGTAACAATTTTTATAAAGCTTCTCGTCCTTTGGCTGCCTATAGATTGCGAGTTTTCAAGGCAAGAGTTGGTACCTATACGTAATGCGAGCCCTCTCAAGTCATAAGGAGAAGGCTTATTTACAACAATGTGGCATTTTAATGTTGCTAAGAATTTAATCTAAACATTATGGTTAATTATATCTCTTCAGAGTCTAATTAATAATCATTTAAAATTAGAAGACGCTTGGTTAGTGCCATACGTGAGGTTAAAATTTAAATGTAAGTAATTATCACTAACGTCATAACCACGCCATGTTTAAAGACTGAAAAATAAATAAACATAAATAACTCGCAGAAATTTGAAAGGTGTAAGTGAGAAAAAATATACAAATCATTCTTTAAAATTGAATAAGTGACCTTCTCTTATCGGGAGCATTGATAATAAAATTGAAACATAATAACAAAAATTAATTAAATTTTGACGTTGAACAGTCGAACACTTTTGTTTGAGAAATCAATGTCGAACGATCATGTCTGGCTAAGAATTGTTGAGTATCGCATACTACGTATGTATAAACACCTATATACATTTTTAATTATTTTTTAGGACCCGTAGTGCAAGCTTTTCTTAGTAAGGTACCAACTAGATCGCGTAGTGTTTGATTTATGTAAAGTAATTTCCTCAGTCTTTTTTCCACGGATAGCTCAAGACTTAGAACCCTAATGGTTAGACGAAAATACCAATTAGTATTCGAAGGTAAGCTTGATTTTACAGCGATTACACAAATTAATCTGTCTAACTAAAGGCACCATGCATCGTGAGCAGTATCATGCCGCATCGCGAACTCTTTAACATCAAGCCCCATAATTTGCGAATGCAGGCGATTTTATGTGCAAGCCGTAATTATTATTCAATTGAAAACTGTTTTTATTATCAAATGGAGTATAATTTGCGGTGAGAAAGATTCGCACTCGAATACTGATGAGGTATGTTAAAAGGATGCATCTTTGTAGTCAACAATTAATTAACGAATTGCATAACAGAAATACGAAAGATACGTGACATCGATATTATCTTAGAACAAGAATTTGTATAAGAGTAATTTATATAAAAGTTTACCCGACTTGATAATCAAGCCAAAAACGTAATTTTATTACACTTAAACAAATTGATGCAAAATAGTTTTTTAGTTTGCTCAAAATAAATATTGTGATCGAAATAATGTAAGATGAAAACGTGGACGAATCTAGTAGAGGGGCATACTCGGTGGATTACTTCATCTACTATATAAAAATAAGTCGGGTTTTCCTTCCTGACGCTATAACTCCAGAACGCACAAACCGATTTCCACGATTTTGCATTCGCTGGAAAGGTCTTGGGCTCCGTGAGGTTTATAGCAAAGAAAATTTAGGAAAAATTTGAACAGAAAAGCGGGAAATAATGCCCTTGCGAAGCCGGGACGGACCGCTAGTTATCGTATATTTTATTGATATCTTTACATTTTATTGTATGTAGTTCAAACTGTTTGTGTATGTGATACATATTGTAACACAATATGCGTAATAACACTAAGTATTATTTTATTCAAAGAAAACAGAATTACAATAAAGCAGCTTTTATTATAATATGAATGAAATAGAAGTAAATGAGTTTTACTAGTTTTTTTGAATGATCGGATAGTGCAAAAACAGTTACCTGCTATGTTTCTAAAACTGTTAACCTTGGCTAACCCCGCAGTTATTTCAGAAGTGCTTTCACATGTTTAATTTTAAGTGCGTAGCTAAAAATATTTTTATACAAGACTCAGCTCTAGATTTTTTAGTGCACGATGTTTTGTGTTCGTTTTAACCGATCTTCGACCGCGGACCATGTTACGAACGTGTTCCATAATAGTAATTTAGGTGTACTTCAAGTCTGAGGAAAGTAATATTCCAAACAGACACAACATGAAGACAGAGTTGAGTAATTTTAATCATTTTCGTGATGGATTCCACTCTCCAAATAATGTTCATGGCAGGGCATTATGTTAATAATTGTTTCGGGTCTCTCAAGGGTTGGGCGAGTTTCAGTTATGGGAGCAAACACGCATGCGTGCCCAATTGCAAAACAACCGGTTTGTTACATGATATACATAGTTATTTCGATATGTAAACACTACAACTAGCTAACAACGACTTATGTATGGACTTTAAAACAACATAATGTAGAAGAGGAAACAAGAAATGAGGCCAATTATTAATGTTTTTATACAACTCGTTATTTGGTATACGTTATTATTCGAACGTTTGATGGGTAATAATAATCGGTATGAATTTATGTAAAAGAGACTGACTTGTTTACGCTCGTGAAATGCTGCAGGCAATCTGGGCGGTCATTAAAGGAAAGCTGACATCATCGACGAAGTTAGAAGCGGTCGGCTATTGTTGTTATGCTAAGCGCGCTCGACGTACACAGGCGAAAGTTAGTTAAGTTTAAAGTTCAATGCCACGTCGGATTACACGCAACTATTCACCGGTTCATTGATTTCATCGTGATCAAATTTGCACGCATTGTATGATCCATTGATAGAGCCATAGGTAACTGTCAGATCACAATCACTATATCTTATATAGTACCAATGTGTTTGGCTAAAGGTGTCCTCTACATATTTGGCTGAAGTGCAGTTCAAGTTCAAAGTTTTGCGTGAGTGGATTATTTATTTTTTGAGTTTATTTGATGTTGAATAATGATATCCAAAAATGTTTTAATCAATCAAGCTTAATACTTAAAAACTTTTTGTGTATCCTACACATCGTTATAACGGTATACAAATTAAACGTTATGTTTAATACACACATTACTTCCATTAAATATACTTTTTTGCTCTTATAGTAGGAACGAACATACGGTATTCGTTATTCAAGGTAAAAAAAGAAAATAACTGTAATTAATTATATCAAAAAGATAACGTTAGCAATGTCCATATCACATCCTAAAGATTAAAAAAAAAATGAAAATTAAAAATGCAACCTCGAAAATAAAAGTAAAACTTGAAAAGAAACCCCCAAAGCTTGATCACCAATGAATAAAATGTATAAAAACAAACTTAAAAACTTTAGAATGAACTATATTACTGTGTACAAACTTAAACCTCACGTTGTTTTGAGAGCAAAGTTTGTAAAATTAACAGTATGAAAGGGCTAAAAATTATTTTCAATTAAAGTTTGCTCGACGAGAATACGTATTATGTACCCCAGGGCCCCACTAAGGGCGACTTGAACATGAAGTCTACTCCATATGCAAATTGAAGGTAATGAGTACTTACGAAGTCCACTTATTTTGTAAATTAAAAAAAAAGGCATGTTAGTGAGTATCCGAGGAAATGTAACAGAATATTAGCGTGACGTGTTGGTGTCTGTTTAGCATAAATTACAATTTAAAGTATATTCGGATACAACAACGACAATGAGATGTATGAATGACATTATGCATTTACATTTAAATGTTACTTTGTTATACAAACTATCTGTTAAGTTCGCACACATATATAGTTATTATGAAGAGAATTTGTAACTTTCTTGTTTACAAGAGTATACGGCAGTTATGGTTTGTAAGACATAAATTTTACTATACGTGGTTAAACCGGATTTGTGGATTATTATATCACTGGCTTATTACAGCTTTGTCGTGGATTAGAGTAGAAATGTTAAAAATAGGTTTAGTTGTGATATCATAGAAACCAATGAGCATCCTACTGCAGGGACGGGCACTGCCAACGACTACACTATGCACAGAGTAACGTAGTAGTCTCTTAGTCGTTATTTACGATATCTTCGAGATGAGACGGAGTGGTGATACCCTGTATTTTTAATACATTTAATATGTAGTCATTACGTTAAAAGCAATAATTATTGTTGACAGTTAAGTTAAATACATACACAACTAAATGGTAATTTTGAAAGGATTATTTACCAAACGTTTTATTTTTGCGTTGTTAATATAAATTACTTTACAAACATTTAACTTGTAGGCCGTAATTTAAAACGCTTCCATCATACCGTGACGTGAGCTTAAAGCCAAATCTTCACCATGAAATTCTCATACAAAAACAGACCTGTTTATTCTGTTCCGTTCCACTCATGGACGAGAGGTATACGAAAAAACTCTGACAAAAAAAATAAGCAAGATGAAATTGCGTATGTTTGGTGAGTGCGTGAAACTCGAGTCAACTCAGTTTTTTCTTTACAAAAAAAACCTCTTTCTCGAACTACTTTGTAGTATTTAGTAACTGCGACAAAGTGAAACGACGTAATGGAAAGATTTTCATCAGAACAGGTCATATACTGCATACTTAACACTCATGACATCGCAGATTTCAAATCATAGAGAATTTGATTACAAAATTAGAGTCTTATTCCGTATATTGAACTTGGAAGACGGGTTGTATTTTATATATCACAGACGAAAATAGGAATAGTATTTTAAATAATGAACGATTTGTACGTCTATAGATACTATTATAAAAGAATAATAGCCTATTGTTTGGAACATTAACGAAAATTGATACTCCCAAACAAAATAGCAGTACTGCGACATCAATTTCCGCTATAACTACTTGATCGATTTAACCATAGCTTGCGATAAAGGTGACGCCTACTTATGTTTTAGCTTTCATTATATTTTTTGGGTCTAAACAATAACAAGGTTAACAGTTATAAGATACATCGATAAGTTGTCAATTTTATTACAAAGTGCTTGATTATTGACCGCGTTTGAGTCTTAGCAACACTTAGAAGTAAGACAGAGTGATGTCATTATTTTTTGCGGCCTCTTGGTAATGTTAATGTGAGATGAATTGCTTTTTGTTCGTGCTCGACAGATGGTGGTGCTTACAATGCTTCGTTTGCATTTAAATAACTTGTATATACCGCTATGTATATAATCTGTAGGTAGACTTATTTATTCAGCTGTCTACTATCTGATATATTTATATCGGTACTTATAGATACAAAATATTTACCGTTAAAAGTTAGACATGGATTATAATTAATATCAAAAAATAATTGCAAATACGCAATTGTACCAACAGAGGTTTGTACAGACTTTGAGACCTTATAAAACGATGGGGATGTAAGATACACTAGTTCGGGCAAAAGAAGCATGTATTCATAAAAAGTTATATATAAATCCTTTTATTTTCATCTTTATAAAACAAGGAAGAGACATATACCAAAAATATAATCAATAAAATGGTGGTACATACATTATCGTAATTAAATGTCCTCGCTAACCACGTGGCTGTAAAAGGCGAATAAGGGAAAGTAGGAGACCCTACCAATTAGGTCGGGTAGCGTGATCATCGTATGCAAATTTTTTATGATACCTGTGACATTAGATGCTTAAGAGTTGATAAGAAGATTAGATTAGCGCTTAAGATTTATTACTTTAATTGTAATGACATAGAGATAACCTTCCTTTGTCTGTTTAATAATGATGTAGTTTTTCAATATTGTTTGTACTGAAATACTTGATTTAAATGTACAAGTTTTTCCTTACGGACTTTGCTTAGTTTACGTATTCTGTAGACTGAAAAGGAAGTAAGCCATTTATTTAAGTAGAAGTGACTTCATCAACATCTCAGTTTTGAACGCACTGGCCAAGTTTTAACATGCAAGTAGTAAACAAAATTTTATGTAACGATCAACTATTATTAGCACTTACTCGTCGATGTTGAATATCGGCTTTGGCTCTTCGGTGACACCTACACTACTTTGAGGCCAAATCGATCTCAGCCGTGAAAATGGTTTCTTTGAATTTTATCGCCGTCATCAAATCTGGCTTATTACCGGGAACTAAGGTCGGTATTACTTTGATGACCATGTCAACTAACTGGCAGGAAGACGTCCGTCAATCAGCGCGACCATCATTGACGCGCTGGTTTAATTCCGGGAATTAGCTGAAGCCACGTGTCTGAAAGTACTGACCATTGACTGATGCATGATCTATACAAATACGAGTATGTCGGTTCTGCATGAATGAAACCCGCTTACAGTGATATTGATCAAGAACATATTATGTTTGGGACACAAACGACTATCGACATGAAAACAAACATAGTATTGAAGTAATCGATATTGATAGCAATAAAAGTCATATAAAAATAAGACTATAAACCAACCTGTGTGAGTCGGTTGTTATTTAAGGGAATCCAATAAAAAGTATAACAAAACAAACTATAAAGACCACCGCAATGTTGGTGCAGTGATGTCGGAAATCAACGCGGTGGTTAATAGTCCTAAAAATATTTTTACTCAAACATAATATTTGTAGCTTTCCTACATTATTGAGTTATTTATTGTCTTTATGTCACCTTGATTAGAAACAGTAATTGAATAATACTATCGTAAAATATTGTAAATTATTAGTTGGCGCATTAATTCTTTAACTGTAAGCTAGTAGATGTTTTTTATTATTTCAAAATGACTATTAAACTCTATTGAAATAGCGAATACGATGATTGAAGGCAACGAATTATTAAAAGACCTGATGTCATGAGAAATAAGAAACACATGTGTTAGCGCATTGTTCATAATTTAAAGATAGGATTCTATTCGGTTAAGACACATTAAAAAAGTAGGGACAAGCTACGCTGATGGGTAAAACTAGATTAGGTTTTATTTCATTAAATTTGCCTATCGGACTCGTAGCCTAATGAGAGATTTTAATGAACCAATATAAATATTTCAAAATACTTTTAACAACTAATCACTTTTGCATAATAAATTCGTCACTCCTTGAAAGTTAGAAAATTAACAGGAATGATTGATCGATGCTAGTATTGATATTTCCCTATTAACGGTTCGGTGTGTGTAATTTACATATCGTTCGAGATTATATAATCATTGCGATAACGTGACTGTATCATGCTAATTGAACGAAACTTGATTTATAACAAGTCTTTAGATATATTGCGACAGATAGAAATTGTGGTACATATTAATAAGAATATTAAGTAGGGACCCCTTTTTTGGAATGAGTAAATCATGTTGGATGATGATAATTGAAAAAAATATTTCTTTTTAGAGATAATTATTTATGTATCATTTGTCATCGTGAGTTTTTGAAACTTAATGATGTCTGTTCGTCAATCAGTCTGGTCCTACTTTGGCACGATGTTATCTCCAATGAGATGCTAATGTATTACTTGGCAGACACGATTATCAAGATGTTTGGCCTATCAGATTTCTGTATTCATAACAATGAAAAAGAGATGACTACGCTCATTGATAGATGTGTTGTTATTTTCGCTAAAAAAACCTTAACCCTGTAATTTTGTTTGCACGGTTAAACGGTCATCTTTAAATAAAAAATGCTAAATTTATACTATTGTAACCAACTCGAGTTTATATTATTTTTACTCTTCATGACTTGTTTGTTGTGATTTTAACGTGTAGGTGTTCCAACAAGGTACTGATGTTATGGTAATATCGATAAGATTGTTAAAATCAAAATAAACAAGATTCGAATGGAAAATACTTAAAAGAAGTCACGTAGCTAACAACTTTTCCACTTGTATCGTATCCGAAGGCTAAACAATTCAAATAAGATGTGTATAATCACAATGGAGTTTCAAAGCAAAAAAAAAACTTACTGAGATTATGGTATCATACGAAAATGTGTCCAGTGCCCATGACCTAGGGTTTCATTTGCTACGCAGTGTCCGCCAGAGAAAACCAGACTGCTTGTCGCCGCCAGCACCAAAGCGAGACAAATGTACATAAATATATAACGAGGGGGAAAGAGACAGAGCACCGACCATGGCGTAGATATAAAAACTCATGTGTGAGTTGAGGCGAATGACGTAATGCGGCAGAGCATGAAACGCAATTTTATGATGATCAATATAAGCGTTTTGAATGATGTCCTTAGATTAAAATTCAAATAAATTAATAAAGCTGTTAATTATTCATACGTAAATGTTTCGTATTCAATATTTATTATTGAAATTGTGCAAACTATACTCATAATAGCTTCGCTTACTTGTGTTAATAAATTAGCAATTATCAATCATATATCTAAGTTATCGTTGCGAGATTTAATTTAACAGTTAAGTTTGCCTTAATGGAAACCATGAACATTGAATAAAAAATAAAGTTCGTTTAGTTATTTAGTAAATGTAAGCGATTTTGATTGCTCACTGATGTAAAATAAAATGCCTATTAAATGCACGACGTGAATCTGTGCTCAGATTAACTGTACCTATAATAATTAATATCAGATTTTATAATGTTGTCCACATTGACAGATTTGGCATTGTGAGTAATGTACAGACTAGCTTTGTTACATTTCGCTACAAATAAAACCACACAACCTGAAATGAAAGAAATAAAATATAACCGTGACAAATACAAACATTAATGAGAGAAAAATAATAATTGTGACCTCTCTTATTAATTGGTCTCTTAACTGACAAATCGAAAAGTGCAAATAGGCCACGGCCACGTCTCAAAGCCAATAAATTGGCAACTCCCATTCTACATACTTTCATCTGGCAACAATATTGTACACATTTGATTTGTGTAAGCGTTAAAATATATAAGTCAAGACATCTTTGTAACAACACATCTTAATTTTATATTTTTTTAAACTACTGATGATTCTTTGGTGTAGGTATTTCTTGTTTCCGTCTCACATTATAAAACGTAATTTTCCTCCTTTCTTAGAAACACTGGTATTAATTACGAGTGACGAATTTAAAACAAACTTCTTGCGCGGTTCCCGGTTAGAATAGGACTGCCCCATATCCTCCCGTGGATGTCGTAAGAGGCGACTAAGGGATACCACGACCCGGTGCATACCACCTAGCACCTCGGATCGACCTCCTGGTGGGGAGTAAACCACTAACAACAGCATACCCAAGGAGGGTTGGTGTCAAGCAGGCGGCCGGCCGTAAAACATAGCCAAAACTTTTAGCAGCATGTGCATATTATGTTAGAATTAGCAGAGAATTAGAATTTATGTTAGAACGTCGCGTGCAGTGAAAACGTTAAAGTGCGTTTATTCTGCGTATCGTGACATGCTAAGGTAAACTTAAACCTACTTGAGCGTCCGCAGTAATTTAAAAACATATTATGATGTCATAGTAATAGTGTAATTATATGCAAAGCTGAATTTAAATAAAATATAATTAGCTAGTGCTTAAATTATCTCTATCCATATTAATTCACACGTTTTTGTTTGTTTCCATTCAAGGAACAATTCGTTTATGAATTATAATTCGGGTAACAACCTTAAACGATAACATTTGCATACTGTCCAAATGTCGGTGCTATCTTCATCACACATCTAGACAGGGATCTACTTGTTAAGAACGCCTATTTTCAGGGAGCCATTTTGTCTTGTTGTGCTCAAATTTACGAGTTATAGAAGATAAATTCATAACTATGTTGATGCATGATAATGAAGGATATATTTAAATGTGATGTACTCGTAAATTTCATTAGAAACGTATAGTGTGCTCTTCAAACGAAGAAGGCTAATTAAATACTCAATGTGACTATTTAATAATAAAGTACTGTCGTCAGATAGGTGCTATTGACACAACGTGGAACAGTAACAAAAACTTATAGCAAAGTACACTGCAAAAGGTGAAGGCTATTGTTAATACAGTGGCGGATGTTCTCCTTTCTAAACAAAATAATGAACAAGAGTACATAATGAAAATCTGCGATAAAAAGTTTATGGCAAAACTAGATATATTCCACCAACACTAAGGAAACCATTAGAATAAGTAACAGTATATAGCTGAAGATGAAGCTTGCTTAATCTTAATAAAAACTTGCTTCGAAATAGGGCAATCTATCATTACTTAACCGCACTGGTTTATCCGCCGTGCATCTAACGAAGCCACGACCTCCTTGCATTTTTTATATTACATTAAGCAACTTAACTACCATGTTTTACGAGGCAACTGTCAACATTCTTAGAGCTTTTGTCTAATTTATCGTCTGGGAATATTTAAACATAATATTCAATGAAAATAAAACTTTCCTTACTTCTATCATTGATACGTGACTTGTGAAAATATATAACAATACTAACTTAAAAAATAATAACATAAATTAAAATTATGAAGGCGCCAGAAAGCTGTTGGCCAGATGTGCAATTTTTCCGCCATTTTGCCTTGCCAGACGAGTGGATAAATAATAATTTAAATAGTACAATACATAATTGTTTTGTAAATTTAACAACATGGTCATGAAGGAAGGATAGAGAAAATAATTATGACATCATACAAACATACGATGTCAATAGTAATGATGCAACTTTGAAGAGCTTACTGGAATATTTTGTGGTTAGTTCAAGATACTATTTTATTATTGAGATCACCAGCTTTAATATGCGAGGTTACAAATAATATTAATTACTACAAGTCATATGATTACACTGTAACATTATTAATTGAAACTAGTTTGTTAATAGGAAGTCGCGGTTTTAAAACCTGTACAAATCGATTAATAATAAAATTAATTAGAATTTAGGTCACAGTTATTATGTCAGAGAAATTATTTTCTTCGTTATGTGGCTTTAATAACTTATTTTGATATATTCCGAATAATTCAGTTTATACTACATATAACAATTATTTTAGTTTTATAAACGCCTTATTTTGAGTTTAGAATAAGTTTCATTCCTATCACATGATTTCATTTTTTTATTTCTGGTAAGTAATTTTCAACGACATAATGGGTAATTTTGTCTCTTGTCTCATGATTTTAGCTACAATTATTTTAGTCTGAAATAACATTTACAATCCAGAACAAAATATGACGTGATCGTATAACAATGACATCATTGAAATGACATCACCTGAAAATGTCAAACTGCATGGGAGTGGAACATTGTTATTTGTTGAAATTTGCGAATCTCTGTCTATGTAGAAACGAGTGGGTCTTTTAGCTATAGTAACTCATAATTTTATAGTTATGTTATGAGGTAGCTAAGCATAAAATGGTTTAAATGATAATAACGAAGCTAATGACACTTAAGCGTGCAGTAGCCTCCATATTGGTAAAGAATTTATTGATGTAGGAGTAAAGGTGTGGAAACCTTACAATAAAACTTACTTGCAAGTAGGTTAAGTACGCTGTAAGACTAAGTCGATCCGTATAGATTAAACAAGCTTTAGCCCGCGGCTTCGTACGTGTGCTGGTTGGAAAACAACCAAATTGTGTAAGTTTTGTTGTTATTGCTATATTTTATTGAGACTAAGTTAGAATGTATCAAGTGTGTTTAGAAAAAAAAATTAACATTAGTTTAAAAAGACTTAGCCACTAGCACATGGAGATGTATAGTTTTCGACACAGGTATAACAAACGCTGTCCTATAAAACCTGTAAAAATAAGTGCTGTAGCACTAATAATTTGAGCACCTCTGTAATATACCTATTACGTAATACTCGACTCGATATAGTTTACTAAAATAGCAAACTTAAATGACACTCGAACTAAAAATACATATAAAAATTGTGTTGTTACATAAATATAAATAGGTAAAAGCAATAAATTTAAATAAATAAAATTGTGTAAGTGTTACACCAATTCCCGATTTCAAAAATATATCAAAACCGTATCAAGAATATATTTATACGTTAGTTTTTAGAGCACTTACATAAGCCGTCAACTCGGGATGTTTTATAGCGTACAAAATAATATTTAAGATTATTTGAAAAGATATATTAAGAGAAATAGTGGCACAAATACTATACAAAACATTACGTTAAAATTACGTGTCTTCGGACCTGTAGAATGAGATCCGAATCACTAAATGCTGTCATCACTTCATACTTGTCCCAGTAAATCTGATGGCGGTGACTAGGTTATGCTATGCGGTAGACATTAAGATCTTACATTTTAGCACAATTATAGCACTTGACTCACCATCCAATAAATTATATAAAACTGACTATTTCTTATTCGGTAAACTTAATACAATATTTACAGAATGTAATAAAAGCTTAAAACATTTGGGTCATTTTATTATCAGCGTTGATAACATATCTCATGAGATTTCACAAAGAATTATTCTTACAGTAAACGAAATGTTACCAAACAGGGAAACTTACATAACATTAAGTAGTGAGCACATAGCACTAATGTAGAAGGGCATTGCCAATCATCATGTTATGTTACACAATTTTAAAAAGATGTAAACAAAATCATTAACTTTATTAATCTCAGTGCACACAAGCCGACACTTGATTGTATCTTGAGAGCATAATAATGTCAACATCCTTATATGTAAAATAGATTACACTATTATGTATAAAACAACTTACAAAATAGGTATCCATTTGGCCAAGAGATGATTGTGCAATGAACAACATGTATAATAGAGAATCGGTCGATGAATTACTGCAGACGGTGTGGGCAACAACATTTATGACGTAATGAAAATTTGGACAATTAAGTACTATAACGTAAACAACTCGTGGTCGGAGATGTAGGTTATCGGAACTTGCCCGAATATTACGATAGCGATGGGGGACATACTCATTAGCGATATATACATGATCAACATGTTGATGGACTCCCAAATATTGATTTTTCACAATCACGTGTGTAAGATCGATAGCATTGGCATAATAGTAAAAAGGTTTTAAATAAGACAAGCTACATAAAGTGCTAAATAGGGCAAGGTGTGTAGTTAGAAAGTTATCGTGATGTGTGTTGATTGACGTCAATGAGACACGTGCTGTTAGGTGACCTAAGACCCGTTTCTCAGTATATCCGCTTAGGTTTGCGCTTTAGTGCGATTGATAAGATTGATTTGACTAGACTGTCTTTAGAAACCTTGCTCTGCGTGACCCCGTATGATAAAAGATAGCATTGTAACGTTGTTGTGAATAGTAACTATTTTTAATCATGTACTTCAGAAAATGTTTGCAACTAATTTTAACCATGGCATTTGGATTGATTACTGAATTAGTATCATTAGATGTTTCAAAAGACCTCGCCAATTTTGTCATAGTAATCGTTTGACTCTTGAATCGTAAGCTTGTTTACTTTGGATTACTTCATTGTTCTCATTTAATTTCATTTTCTATTCCATTAACACCCATAGATAACCATCTGGTAATGAATCTATTGTATGTTCGGGAAATATTTTTTTTATACAAGCGAAATAAAGTTCTGCACATAAAAATATAACATTAATTCAATAACTTATTTTTTCTAAGATTAAGTGAGATTAGTGATAGCAATAATGGTTTAAATTATATAAATATTTCGATTTCCTCGTTGTGATGAATATCTTATCACACAATTTTAAAATTAACGTAATCCAGTACTTTGTCACACACATTCTCGTTATCTTGGAACGAGCGTGTAAATGTAAACATTAAAGTAGATAAACATTGATAACTAATTATATGAAGATGGCTGACTTCGAACATTTATTGTAAACTTGTGCCCTGTTTTTAATATAAGGGTTATCTTGCATCAACCGAAAGATAAGAAGAACCAGTGATGTAAGTAGTAATTATTTTAACCGTAATGTTTTATGGGTATAATTATTTGTATCATCAAAAAAACTTCGCAAGTGATCTTAAAACTGATTTTTATAGAAGACAAATTAGATTTTTCGATTACCTAATTCTGAATACATATAATAACTGTAACAATAGATGAAAATGCTCTATTAATGAACCGATTAGTAGAAGAAAACAACGTTTAAAACATAAACGCAGGCCTTTAGCTCGTATGTCAACGTTGATGAGAATTTAAAAAAATACTTGTAAATGCTATTAATCTTAAGGTTAGAAGGTTACATTAGCGCGAACATCATGATAGTGTTGATAATGATAAAATAAAAGGCACGCACGTTTATTCTATACTAAGAACTTATAGATGGCGGTAAATCTAACGTGATGAGATAGCTGTGTTAATAAAGCAACGAAAGATAACATCACAATCGAGCATTGTCGTGTGTCATTCACATTATCCTTGTACCGGCAGCAACATTATTACAATATAGAATCTATTCCATTACGTACTTTATTAGTAAATGAGTTGTATCGTGCTTCATTAAACATGTTAGGGACAACAAAATACTGTGTCAATTGTTTGTGCTTACTAGTTACGGTATTTACGAAATGTAATTGTATTTGGTCAACTTGATGTCTATAATGTTATGGTCGTTCATGTACCTATACGATAGTTGCATTATGGAAATATTTTCATAACTGCCTTGTATCCATAATCGTTATATTATATTAGTAACTACCTTTTATCCGTGTGGTGACGGATACAATATGTCACCACCCCATCTCATCCCATGGGTGTCGTAAAAACCGACTAAGGGAATAACCATAACTACTATCTTTACGAAATAAAAAGAAGGAAAACTTGAAATTAAACCCTTTACCAATCCGTCTGTCCAGCGTGGTATTAGTAGGCCAAGTAACTCTCCGTCACGGATGGAGGCCCGTCCCTGCAGTGGGACATTAATGGGCTGTTATGATATGAACTGCCTTACATTTTAATTGTTTTACTCCTTTCAAATGCTGCGCCCTTGTCTTATCATTGATCTTACCTATAAACTGTACATGCACCACGCATCTGTTTTAGCAGGTTTAAGGTAAGCAGTCTTAGATTAAATTATTTTAAGAATGCTCAAAACAATTTCACTAACTATTTGAGTTATTAAAGGTAGCAATCCGCGACATTGTAATTCATCAATCATCTTCAACGTCACTTTAATAATAATCCATACAAAGTAGTTAATAAATCAATTGTTGTTTTCCTAAAGAGAGCCGAATTTAGAGGCAAATTCTATTTATCGTCATTAATTGTTGCCAAAAAGCAATCAAGTCAGAAATGAGTCAAAACTCAAACTAGATGTTAAAAATTTAATTATGTGCCAAAAACTTTACTGTTCGTCTTCAGGTGATCGTTGGCGTAGTGCCATGGCGGACATGGCGTAAACAATCTATTTCAGATTCTGAGACTTGATATATACGAGTTACATTCTAACTAAATTAACTCTTAACTTGTCACAGTACTTTATATGGCCAATGCTATCAAATATTGTAATTGTGTCATCTTTATTTTATATTTTAAGCATGAACAATGACGTCACATTAATATTTAGTATGACACTACCGAATGATTCAGATTTATGTATAGTAAGACGTAAGAGGTGCAAATAACTAAGTTGTTTAAACTGGAATGTTACCCTATGTTGCGGTTTACAGCCGAATCATACCATCACGCCATACATCACTAACCAAACATTTGTTTAGTCTTGTATGACTAATCGTAGGACATTAAATAACCATGGCCGAGGTGGATGACCGTCTATTTGTAATTCATTTGTATTTTAATACAATGCTCAGGCAACTGGAGTTAAGAAAATATAAATATGACAACAGTTTTTTTAAGATTTTTGTATACATATGTGGCACATTGGCCTGGTCGACTTTTCTCTGGGAGAGAACTGGCGTGGACATCTCGTGATTGATCACCGCGGACATATGACGTACTTACCTCCTTTTCGAAAAAGATGTCACCCGTTTAGAAGACATTGTCTTACCTGAAACAGAAATAGATAAAATGTAAGCTTATTGTGTAAAATACTTCAAATTAAAACATCGAAAACAATTTTATAATACCTATATTTTCTAATAGCTGCAGTTTTTTTATATACGACATGCCAAGTTCAAAATAAAAAAAAACAATAACTTTCTATTCACAACTGCGTTTAACAATAACAAAGTAAACAATTACAAAGATCAAGGCTTCCTATTATTTTCCTTATAGTAAACAGAACGAGCAGTATTTGTGCGGAAACAATAAACGCACGTGGATCAAATCGAGACAATCGAGTTTGATTCACAAAATAAACAACACCAGTTCATGGGCCACCTGCCAGACACTAAGTAATGTGTTGCTGATTTGTTTCATTTGAATAATGGCGGAATATTACGTTGATGACAAAATAATTTTGTTTATTAAACAAGAAATTAGCGTTACGCCAATGCATGCTTACAAGTGATGTGCCAGAATTATTAGTATGTTTTTCTATCACTGACAAATGAGACTTCCGACTGTTTGGCACGTAGATCAGAATTAAAATATCAAACCAACAAAGTTCAAAAATATTTACAAAGGAATAGAACCTTGCATGAAGAACACACGTTTAACAGAAACATGTAAGGTTACAAAATGTCGCACATATCGGCGACGCACGTGACATTGAACCTCATCATCTAGTTGCAACATGGTGCGTATGTATTTGTCTTCGTCTACGAGTTTCATGAAGTTTTCCGTGTGCACATAGTGCATAGTAACGTTGCTATTATTGACAAAGGCATGGTTTGTTATACAAGTACCGAGGCACATGCGCGATTAGAAATGTATAAATCACGTTGTGCACCATGCGCTCGCGTTGTATCACGACGGCGCAGTTTGATTCCTATTACATAAATATTTCCTAGTGTTAATCATTTAGCACTATTTTATTTATTGGTATTTGATTACACATTCATTACAGATTTCTTTACTGTTGTTGATCCTGGGTTACAATGAAATCATTTTTGGGAAAGTCAGCGGTCTAGTATAAAAAGCTAGAAATAGACATCAGTATAAGACTAGCTTTAGCTTTGTTCGTCTTAATTAAGTCTCGCCAGTATTCTGCTTACATAATACGTCACAATTAAATTATATTATAAAAGAATATAACTATTAGGTACCTAAATGGTAGATGTTACAATAATGCTATTGTTGTGTACCGAGTTCGGTCTTTAACCGGAATAACTAGAGCGTAAACAACTCGTAATCCGAACAATTTGGCGTTTTGGAAAATCATGTTCGGCTTTAACGTTTTCATGCTTTTATTTTTTTCTCAAATCATGATCTCACTTGTGTTCACGTAATCACAATAATAAATATATACGTACTACCATGTTGTATGTAACAATGTTACGAAAGAAATGCATCCCCGTTAATAAAATTTGCACATTTGCAATATGAGTATAGCGATTGATAAAGCAGTTTTAAAATATGTTAAATAAATTGTATTCCGGTTGAATAAATGTGCTTGCCACATAAAATTCGTAAACTTTTTTGAATATCTGTTGTTTTTACTTAACTTCTCTTGTATATAATGTTATAAACGTCCCGTGATATTTATATAACTCATAACTCTCTCTGTATAAGGCGTCTTATTGCCATTTATACTTATAATAATACAATAAACATTGAGATATTGTTAAATCATTATAATCCGTGAATGAGATTGAAAACGGATAATTTAATAATAGCACGAAAATTCATAGAATCTTTGTGGACTACCAACTGCAAAATCTAAATAAGTAATACCGAGAATGCTTCCATGATTCGATTTAAATTAAACACACTAAAAAAGGCAATGTTATAGCGAGAAGTATTCGAACCATAAAAACTAACTAGCCTTAAAAAATTATCAAATAGTTTTCTATCTAATCTAGTAGAAGGTTGGTGTCATCATCCTCACTGAATGCTAACCCGTACCATCCCTTGGGCGACTTAAGCCACATTGTATACAGGTACCGTTACACCGCTGGCACCGTCAGTCAGATATAAAACCTACTGACAGCCGATAACGGTAACAGACAATATTTCTTATGCGCCATTCTACAGCCTAGAAAGCACGACGTTGTTCAGTATTTTATTATAAGTAGGTACATGACGTATCTCTTCATAAGACAGGTCTTATGTTTAGTCAACCCTGTTCCACAATAAATGGATGTGTCTTTATTGAGGCAAATGTATACAATGCTCAGAAGTAGTGGTGTTATTTTTGTTTTTGTAATAATTAAATTTAAATTAACACTATACAAGCCTATCATATCGCTTTTATATAAAAACTTTTTCTTATTTATATACCTAAAATAAAATTGTGATATGCGTCACCACATGTGGGTAGAATAATAGATTCTTGAATACATACATCGTCTCTATTAGAACATTTTCATTAGCGTAGTTAGCGGTTGTTTGCTATTTACGAACCACATACAATTACCAGCTTTATATGTATGTAAATTTGTTATATACGTCAATCTTTTTAAAGGAAATGATTCAGAGACAAATAAAGATTTTGTTTTATATTTGTGACACGGCATAGTAACGAACCCGATGGGAAGTGCGAATACAGACCTAAGCTGATTGGAACGTCATAATATGGGCTCACTTCGTCATCAATTTGACGGTGCCGGATGTACACCAGCTGATCCCTGAACACGATCTCCAAGTGCATACCATTTGGATATTTTAATAACAGAACCCAAATTTAGTGCAGAATAAAATTAAATGCACACACGAGCTTCGTTATAAGAT
This sequence comes from Schrankia costaestrigalis, assembly GCA_905475405.1. Taxonomy (NCBI): domain Eukaryota; kingdom Metazoa; phylum Arthropoda; class Insecta; order Lepidoptera; family Erebidae; genus Schrankia; species Schrankia costaestrigalis. The sequence continues at coordinate 4,029,031 of FR997827.1, forward strand.
GAATCATTAGTTTTAATCACATATGTGCTGCCGTTTACGATATTCTTATAAACTGACATCACAGATAATTATCACCTAGCAATTCCTAAAATAAGCTGTCTCACTATTTCAAGAAATATTAATTGTGCAAGAAGTTAAAATGACCTATGTCATTGTTGATAAGCGTTTAAGTTTATCTAGGTAGTGATCTAGGTGGAATATTTTCCTTTTATTGAGTGACGTTGCCATGTAAGGCATAAGGCCCTTGCGTACTAAGTTTTCGTTGAGGGTTCCAGCGAGATCTTCACACAAAACAGCTATTGGCACCTAGTTAAAATCATCTGCTGAAGAGCCTCGATAAGAAACGAAACAATATCTGAATATTATAATGTTTTTCTTTTGGCAGAGTTATTTATTGTATCAATTAAGGAGTGCCATGATCTAAACTTTAGACTTTGAGCTCTACCCTTTTCGTGTTTTTAAAGTTTGTTTATAAGTTTGCCCTATGTAATATAACTATTTTAATATATGTAATTCTAAAAACAGTTTATCAGGTGCACAGATAACTAACAATATTTCTTTCAATCTTTTTAGAAGAATGTCTATTGATGGCGTCCTATTCAAGCGAATACGCGGTAACAATTACTTAGTATGTACTTTGTGCGACTGTCCCTATTGTACTGCTATTGCCTTTAGAAAGAAACAAAAGTAGGTATGTACATAGAATTGCGCGTGCGATCTATTTGCGGGCCGGGTCAATGTTAGCACACGGTTAATTGAAACAGTTAAATAATGCCACATGTACAGGGCTGTCAATCTCAATGGAAGCATTCAAAGTAATTACTCACTTGTATTTTTCCAAGCGGTAAACGACCTGTTATAGTTAAATGATAGGTACTAGGCAGTGCGTTACTCATCTATCAACTTATCAAGTATTAGCGACCAAAAGGACTACCGACTGCCAGGATACTCGGTTTGTAAAAGTGTAGGAGAGCAGGATTTTGTCAGTATCCCTTATGCCTTTAATAATCGACAATAAAATACGGGTGTCCAAAATTACTACGGTTTTCTAAACTAGATCCGTATAATTTCGTTCGTACCTTCACCTTAAAAGGTGATTATATCAAGTTTTATTAAAATCTAATAGATAATTAAGGAGCGCAGAAACTTGCGTTTCTGGCACGATGTAGACGTTTTTGTTAGTGTTACAAATTGCAAGACATACGTCAGAGGGTTCGATGATAAAGTTAACATTTGTTTAGTGCAGTATGCTAATTGATAGATTTACACACAGGGCTGCAAGAGAAGTAAAATACATTTATTTACGAGAGAGAGATGTTTAGAATAAATTATTGTAATTTGTGTTGAAGGAGTAAGAATACGTAATGTCATCAAACTATTTCATCATGTGGGTGTAGTAAAACAGAATTTAATATTTATTTCAGAACAAAAACTAAGTAAAGATTGTCTCAAAAACCCTCTATCGTCAAGCCAGCGTGGTCCTTGCAGTCGGATTATTAGGGCATGGAGGGGTTGGTAATGAAGCAATTTAAGATATTCATAAGTCTGTCGTAATATTCAGACACATTAAATTTATGCGTCAAATTGTATTTCAAATATAAACCACATTTTTAAGCTCATAATATATAACAATTGAAATGATTCGAAACAAAAATCAGACATGTGGTCTTCATTTTAGTTACGTCTGGTTTCATAGTTGTTAAAATAAGCACAAAATAAATTGCATGTCTCGTATTTAATCTTTTTGATCTCAGTTGCAAGCGATCTTCTGACTTACATAAAAAGTAGAGGTCATAACTCATAATTTGTTTGAAACATAAAAACGTGACTTCTTCATAATAAGTTGTTCTTGTTATTATAGTAAATGCTGAAGTTTGATAGAAATAGACGTCTGTTATTCTTTTTTTATGCGAAAACTACTGGAGGAATCTGATTTAAACTGCAATAACATAGCTTATACATCAGTACAGTATACCACACAAGCTATGAATAAACGTGATAATCGGCATCCTTGCAGGCAAGTAATAACTCATTACTTTTAATTATAATTATTAAAATTGAATTTACTATGAGAAAGTAGTCATTAAATAATGGTAAATAAAATACATTACCATATTTATTTATTTGCATGGAAACATTGCATACGTTAAAATATATTCGATATACCTGGAACGTTCTGATGTTAGGCAAACACATCGTCGAATACTTGGCAAATAGGACGTGAATCTTTGGCACAGCTGGCAAAGTCACGCCCCCATTTCGTGTGTAACGGGTCTAAGATGGTGTTCATTTAGTATTTAAATTATACCATTATTGTGTTTGAACACTCCGTGACTTTGGAGAACGATATTATTTATATGATAAGCCTTTTTCAATTAAAGTACTGACATTAGAAATTTCAACAAAATATTTTCTAAGGAACTTCTTTGGATTTTGTTGTTTACTTTGAATAGAAGTAGAAACATAATTTAAGCCCTCTAAAAACGAGTTTGTTTTACGAAATATAACTGTTAGTGTAGATAAAGCACAGCATATTGTAAAGATCGATTTGTAGCCAACGCTCAATAAATTAAAGCCTTTATCCCCGAACATTGATGAGAAGGATTAGCCCATGGAATCGAAGTACGAGTTTATTTATTGTATGTAAAATACAACTGTTTAAATGTACCGAATGGTTTGCATGTTTATTGAAATTGACTTGGTAAGGCGCCTATCACTTTACCAATGAAAAAATGCTTTTTAATTTAACCTTCTTTTCAAGTCTTAATAAAAAATATTTTTTTTTGGAGATGAGGTGATCAATATTTTATGACTTTCATAATTAAATACACCAATTTTTGAAATAAATATCCTGTGACAGAACTTGTTAGTTATTAATACCTTTCTTGATAAGGAAAGTGAAAGTAAATGAAAATCAATATCCCGAGTTACGTGTTAAAATGTAATCTGATCATATCAATTATATTACATCAAGACTAGAATTGCAATTTAACTTAACGTTTCAATTAATATATCACATTAAAAAGTTAATCTAAGTAATATTTCATCTCTAAACTAAAGCGAGTTACTCAATTAGAATGTTAACTTAAACAAACATTACTCCCAAGTATAGTGTTTAACCGCACAAGGTGGCAATACTTGGAGGAGGCCTATGTCCAGCAGTGGACGTCGATTGGCTGAGATGATGATGATAGTGTTTAACGAGAAATATAAATACATACAAACAAAACTCATGCCTGTGGGGCGTAGGAAATCATGGAAAGCCATATACTACTCACAAACATACCAGCAGTTTGCTTTAAAGAAACTTGTACACGTCTTCATAAAAGTTTATCTGTTCCGAGTGTCCAACAAGTAAGTATCGAACCCATATTTTATTATTAACTTTAAAACTTTTGTGTTTCATAATAACCTTGTTATCAAAGAGCGTCGAGAGCCTCAAAGGTAAATAGTTTCAATATTTACCACAATTTTTAATTTTTCAACTAGCAGTTATCTAGTAAAGCCAGTTTTCTCGTGTAATTCACACCTATCTAAGTACATGGTCCGTAAGTAAAACTAGCTATAAAAACGGATTTACAATCAATGTTAGAACTAGAGTGTTCATTGAGTATACACAGACACACGTGTAAAATTATCCGTATCCTGCCGATTGGCCTATCTTCTGCATCCTTACAAACCAATACCCATACTTTACTAAATTATTAAAGAAGTATTCCTGAGATTACTGGAGGTATTTATTTTAATGTATGTTTCCTTCCACAGAAATTGAAGGCTCGTTATAGATAGTAATTATCAAACGATTAAATAAATTATATATCTTGTAGAGCTCACAGGAAAGTAAATTAGTAATTAAATAAACTTGTGGTTACATGAGTTCCTATGATGTAAGTGATTATTTGCCGGCAGACTCATTAATTAGATATATCTCGCCACGAAATCGAGTGAATGTTTCTGAATGCATATCTTTCGCCACGGTCAACCTTTGAGGCGAGGACATCAAGGCTGATTGCTCAGAGAAACGGAAATCGCTGCACATGCAGGTCAAGTAAAGTTTTAATCAAAGATAGGTAAGTTAAATCAAAAGTAGTGTCGGATGCAATTTTAACTGTCAAAACATGATAAATAAATTGCTTGTCCTTTTTATGATTCCACGAAATAAACTGAAATTACCTTGGTAGGCAATAATGCAATTTCAGTTCAGTCAAAATTTTATTTTAACCAATCATTTGTACATAAATATTTCTACCAGCGATTAAAATATTATTTTACATCATTAACATTTACTGATTTTATCGCTTTATGGCGGCGACGAGCAATTGGTCAACCCGATATTAAGTGGTGCCCAGAAGTTTAAAACGACTTGTAACTACTTAATTTTACTATAGGGACTACAATTTCTAAGCAACTTTACTATAGACAGGGCTTCCTAAATGAGCCACTGGGGTTAAGAGTAAGACTTCGTAAAAAATAATATCTCGATGAATCACCATATTCTCGGCAATACAAGTACAGACAACTACCTGCGTGACAAAGACGATTCACGTAAACGTAAGGATTCCAAGGTTTGAAACTGGATAATCTACAGAGAAATTTCAAGTTGAGGTGATAGAAGCAAATTCGTGTGCGTAATACCATTGTTTATGAGTGACGTCATTTTGAGGCCTTGTACGGCTGGGTGCACCGACGCATCCCGTGGCTGCGGTTACAACCACTCGGGATAGGTTTCAATGTCGTTCAGAATGACGTTAGTGCGTTGTTGCTAAGAGCAAGGCTGGAAAACACAAAAGGGAGTCTGTAAGTCTGGAAAGTTAAATGAAACCAAACATGTTTATTGTTCCTTCTGTGTGTTGAAATTTCGAAAAGATTCTGAGGTAACTGACGAAGAACTAACATAAGAAATGTACGAAATAAAATGGTAACGTTAAATTGAAATGGCATAGCGAGAAGGCTATCTAAGCAACGGTTTATATAGAAAGGTAATTCTATAACAGATCACACAATTACAATGTTTAAGAGACAGCATGTTCGAAATGATGAATTGCGAATAGCGAATCTATGAGGTCACTGCTTTCGTCGGCCATCGAACTCTCTCGTGGTTAGTTGTTAGTTACTATGTAGATTATAACGGGTCGCATCATAACAGCTCTGCATGGATTAGGAGTTGACAAACTGAAGCAGAAATTATTTCATGGCCAAAAATCCGAAAATTATTAGACTGACTTAAAACCAAAAACATATTTGGGTAGTAGGTATACATTCTTTGACCTTTCCCTTAACTATATAGGTTCCAAAAGTTGATATATGTATACTTTTTCAAATAATCCATGATCATTATCTTCTTGACAACTGTCCTAGATTTAATCACTAGTATTGCTATATGCAACACTTCGGATTTGAAATAAACAGCAAAGAATAAAAGTATAACAACGACCTTATAATAGGTACATAAATGCTTATGCAGTTTCCAAGCACGTGAATCAACCATGTGCATAAACTGCAGTTGTATTTTTTTATGCTTTTAGAATTACTTACTTTATTAGTAAGAATTAAAGAAGTTATTAAAAGGTTTACGTGGTTAAGGCTTGATCACTCTTGAATTGTATTAAAAACACTACTTGTGTACTTAGTTAGTGACAATTTTTAAAACTCTCGCACTAGGAGAAGAGCCCTGTCTCGGAGACTTTAAAAGTCATGAAATGAACGGAAACAAAGTTCATGAAATATTGTAGCTGGCATGGTGCTCGCCATTCTTGGACTCTATTGGATGCTTAACATGAGGCATATAGTCATTCTGGTAGGCCAATTAAAAAAAAAATTAAGGCTAAAGATAAATTTTGGTGAATGGCACAAATAATTGTAGTGGGTTTTGAAACCTCGACCCCACGGTAGCAGCTTACAGGACAGCTTCGCCACCTGAGTACTTACTCACCAATAAAAACACGCGCTAATTCAATTCCACCGTGTAACTTATGATTTCATAGCGTTTACGACATACGGATATGACGAAGGCCACAATAAAAGCTCAACTTATATAAAACTTTTTAAGGGCAAAAGCTATAATAATAGAAACTGCATCGTTGTTCATTTTATATTATATTGAGCAACTAAGCTTCGTAAGTTAGCTTTCAAATAGTTCCTTTTTAATTTAGTTTCTGTAACTTTTAAGATTTCACTTTATTCTTAACATGCCTATGAGGTGCGAGTGATTAAGGAAAATTGCGATTATGAATGTCCGGTACTAAATCATACTTATGTAGTTAAAGAAACTTCTCGATCAAGCCAAATTTGGAAGGATCATATTGCCGCATGGGACATCCGCGCTCGTAGAGCTTACTGAAAATCTCAGAAATCTTAATTCTTGAAAAAGGTTTAAGAGCGATTTTTCTAGTTCTTGCTTAGGCGTTATAAAAAATCTATGATATTGAGTATTTCTATGATTATCTTGTAAGTCAAGTCAAAGGCATTTTTTTGTATTTATTTTATGATTTACAAAATTACTCTTTTCACGATTATGAAGGCAGAAATTTGAACGACGTTTTACGAATTTATAAAACAAAGCAGCCAGGTTTAATGAAGCTTTTCAGATGTTGTTTAAATAAAACAGGGTTTGTGGCAATAAAATTGTTATAAATCATTTTTACGACATTTTAACATTGTAAGAGAACAAAGAACTTGATCAACTTGCCAGGTTTTTTTCTTTAACCGTTTTAGCTTAATTGTCGGATTAAAATAAACACAAATGGGCAACATATTATTATATGCGATACAATGGGATCCTTACTAATCTGGTTTTTTCTCTGGTAGTTTTCTAATGTAAGCTTTAACGTCATCTCTATTGGATTAGGTACAGGAATATTTTACTATTACTTTGATTATTTTATTTATTTATTTTATATAGGAACCATACTATGGGTCTTTTGCTTTTGAATGTTGCGATACAGAGTTTGCTACCTAGGTGGTTATTGGTTGACCTACTTAGACCAAATGTTGCGTAAAGGGAGGAGAGTTGTATTCAGAAGTCATACAGTAACAATAATTAACTATTTTTGTTACATAACAAAAATTTAATCATTACTTACAAAATCAGTTTTTTTAGTCACTGGAAGTTCATAGATTAGCTAAAATTAAAATACACTAAACATATTTCAAGCGTAGGTTTACTAAACAAATAAACAGCGTCTGGTTGCTTAAAAACTGTACGTGTATTCGTTGTATGTTACGAATGTCTATTTGACCGCTAGACAATACATCTTTACTGAACAAGAGTCTGGATTGCGAGTTAACACCGGCGTAATTGCTCACTTTTCTCAACGAGCAAAACACTCCGCCGAGAGAATTCAAGAAGATTACTCGTGAATTATGGTAACGATTACAAACGTATTTGCGGAGTATTTTATTGAGCACTCGGGAACCTTTTTACTCCAAATCTCGGGACTTAAGTTAAATACCGGAGATATATTTGATAAATTTATGTTTTAGATATATTGAGAACGACGAAACTAATTTATTTACCATTAAATTGAATACTTTAAACTCTTTAAGTACTTGACAGAATATTTTATTTAAATGTTGAGTGCTGTTAATCTTGATGTTGTTAAAGATAAGAATTTCAATAACAAAAGTGCAGTCATTCAATGGGATTAGTAAAAGTCGCCTAAGACAAAAGAAGACAAAGAAAACTTGACAATAATTAATAGGTCAAGCATCCTTCTTTCACTTGTTTAGGCCAATTCTAGCAGCGTAACATCAAAGGACTTTTACGATGGTAGGACAAATAAATCTTTTTAATGAGGCTATTGAAGACCTATATTGAATATTGAGGGATTGGTAGAAGGCATCTAAAGGAAAATAGGAACCAAATGATTATAATTAAAAATAGTAGCAAATAGTATTTATAAAAATCCATTTTTTTAAATTTTTAATATTGATATGCTTTGCATGCATCATCATAAATACTAAACTCGCTTTGAATTTAAATTGGAATTCAGCAGGGCAAAGTGATTTATATGTTTTTTTCTTTTATGAGGAGATATTTCGTTAAGTAGTTTTAGCTGCACAAAAACTAACACGAATTATTAGAATTGATTCAATAGATTTCTCAGACGTAGATTATATTTGAGCATATGAAAAGCACAATTAAATTATTTAATCTAAGTATGTTCTGTGTATTGCTATGAAAACAACATTAACTATTTGTTAATACAAAACAAACCGTTTACATTGGCAGCATCGTTTGAGTTTTATATCTACTCGACAAATATGGTCAACCCACACACTATTTGAAGTAGAATTTAGAGCTCTCAAGTATTTATCTATTGTATTATTTAAAATATATTACGTAACACTCTGGCTACTGGTTGTATTTGTAGGTTGTCAGTATAATAAATACGCCTCCTCATTAGTCTGTAAGCACTTCTTCTAGTACTTAAATGAATCTTGGGAATAAGATTCGGGTCTAGGTTTCGCCAAGTAATGTATAATAAACATTTAATTACCCCTTTTACTTTAATATCATACAGTTTATAAAAATAAAAAGTACAACGAGTTCAGTTTGAACCAATATAATTTCTCCCAAACAAACAATGTTTAATGTCCATGTATTTATATTTCTGCTGCATAACCGAATCAGAGCTGTTTTGGGATTTCGCTACATTTTTACTGCGACCGCCTGACTGACGCCTTTTATTTTGGAGATGCTCTTGACTTTAACGATACTTATATTAATTTTCAAACTTTAAAATCTTTACATTCAATTAAATAAGCAGCACGGTAGGTATGTCGCATACCTCTTTTCGATTCTTATGCTACAATGCTAGTTATAGTTACGACTAATTTGCAGCGTAGGTTCCGGTCCCTGTTTTACTATTTCTTTGACGATTGCATTACTAAGTACTACATGTTAGTCATATATATCTGCTAAAATTTGGGCATATGCATTTACTATTTTAGTCCCGAATTGGTATAAGTTCGAATCTTAGATTTGACGTATTGAATTGCTAGTCAAATGATAATCACATATTAAACAATAAAAGCATAACTTGAAGACGTAGAATAAACATACTGAACGTCTTAATTATGGCAACACAAAAACCATTTTACAACACCAGCAACAAACTTGTACGCCTCGGTGTAACAGTGTTACCCTTGCCATGACATCTAAATACTAAAGTCAATAACCTGCCCGCAAAAAATCTACAATAACTACACACTGAAAGCCGGCACTATTCCGAGAGCATGACGTAAGCCCCAAGCCGTAGCACAAAAATTATGAAGTTAAATTACATAATGATCAGCACATATAGTTTTTGGATTGAAGATGGCGAGGCATCTGCTCATTAATCGTTATTATTCAATGTTGCATCGTTAGGATATAATGACATGAAGGATATGAATCTCCACATCTTTGTTTTGAAGATAAATACTTTGTAATGTCGGTGTGGTGTCTTATATTTATAATTTTGGTCAAATAAGATATCATTTTGGTACCTTTAGGATTTATTTTATGTTTTGTTTAGGTATTTGGCATAAGTGACGAACAGAAGTGTTATGTTTCATTAAGTTTTAAATAATCTTCGTATAAGATTTTTTTTATTATGCAAGCTTACTTAAGTTTTTGTATACGTACTTTTCTAAACTTCGGCTTTACGACTCTCTGTAGCAATATTTTTTTAAGAGGAGGATATGAATAAACTAAACGGCAGTTTTTAATCCAATTATGTGCCGTGTTTTATTATTACCTCTCTTTTTTATCAGCACAAAATTACTTTTATTTAGCAGTCAGATTTTAATGTATGTGTTGCATTCCCTTCTACTATATTTATTTTAATCATTAATATCAAAAATGTAGCAACGTATCTTTGATACATTAAAAAGGACCATTGTTTTATTTCGTCCTGACGTCATCTACTCACAGACAGGAAAACGTGATAATAAATTATACGACATTGACATTGGGTTGTATATGACCATAATTAAACATAATTTCCTCTCTTACAACTCATTTAATTTATATTTTGAAACCAAAATTACGATCCACGCCGCACTGTTCGGAGATAGCTGTGAGATAAATTTACATAAAAATTTCAAACTGCAAGTAAAACAATAATCACTGAACACAGCATAAAAACTAAAAGAAAAAACATACGATAACAATATTTAAACATACAGACAAATACAAAACAAATAGCAAATACGAGTTCTCTACCACCAATAAAAAAACACTCAGGCAGGCAAGCATGCACACATACAAGGAACGTTGTCTGGCGTTCAAATATAAATTAACAAAAATTTTGAAATTACCATGAACCAGAAAAATACAGAAACCAACACCTTTTTGAATGAAACACTAGCTTTGATGAATTAATCTTAGATCATCCAACTTGTAATGCCATTACGCACGTGCCATAGCGTGTTTAAGGATAACAAAGCTAGGGTTTCATACAAAATAAATTAAAAAAACAACCATAGCCAGTGAAGCCAAACGTTCCGAGCGTGGAGCGCGTCTACCTGGAGTGTTGCTGTCTTTCGGAGGGCGGCGGAGAGGGCGCGCGAGATGAAGCCGTCGTCTGGTCCCGGGAGTCCGCCGCTGCTGCAGGACTGCCTGCTCCGCTGCCACCCAGCGCCAGCGCCAGCCCGCTGATACTGCCGACACATGACCACGTCACCAGAGCCCTAGCGTCCAACGCCAACAAGTACATAGACCTAGCTGCTCCAACCTTCCCTCCGACTTTACTTACACGACGCAAACACACATAACATCAATACTAAACTATGGTTAGAAACATTCAGTGAAACCTTGGAGCAGATAAGCCAAAGCTAATTTTCATACTAGGATCGATATATTCTAACAATTTCGCTTCTTCTATATTAAAATATTTTTTATATAAGTTGTTATACATACAAATCCTAGTGATGATATCCCGCCAAGTTTATTAATTGAAATAGTAAATGCTTCTGTGACTCTTATTGTTTGTATAATGTTATAGGGCTACAAACAGCCGAGCGAAGCAGAGCATTCTCAGCGGGGTGAAGAAACATAAGCAGTGATGTTTAGTTAGTGGCAAGGCAACGGGAGTGTCAGTCATTATGTAGGTAATAATAATTGGCAAGCAAGCATTCCGCACGCAATCGATTATAGTTAGCTGAGATTGTCTCGTTGAAAATTCATCCATCAAACTAGTGAATAATCTCAGCACAAGTCTTAGTTGGCTTCAGTTCACCTATCGCACATAAAATGAATTAAAGTAACCCGGCAGAACAAAGACTCGTCTAGACAGTTAGTGATGCAGTAACGATATATAAATCAGTCTGCTCTTAATAGTGGTCAGGGTGAATAATAATAATGACGATTGTGATGCCAATCACGGAATCTAAACGTATAGAACACCACGAGGAAATCGTCAAAGCATCAGTCACGAAGCAAGAAGTGGGTGGGTACAGGTAATTAGCTAAGCAATTAGCGTCAGATAATACACCACGGACATATCAATAATTCAAGAGCATGAATGGACGAGTAGGTACGCATACCCCAGACTTACGACAAAGCAGTCGAGTCGTCGCCATCGTCAAGGTTAAGCATTGTTACATTAATGTGGACTGAAATTACTTGCTATTAGCTTTAATCCACAACGTTTTATTTTATTGAACATAACAAGTAGGTACTAAGTATTGCCTTCACAATATTCCTGTGTCACAGTTTCAGTTGGCAACAAAACATAATGACGTCAAATATTTTTTAAGGAATTATGATGATTGAGGTTGATGAACGAGATTCTTTGTATAAAAATAAACAAAAAGACTAAAATTGAAATGTGTCAGATATTTTTTGAAATATGTCGAGGGAAGTTCAAATTACGAAAACGATCGGCTCGCGTGATGGTGTTAGCAATTATTGCCTACAAACATTGATGTGTGATATAAACTAATTCACTGAATGTGATTAAGAACTATGCTGTAAAAAACGGGACTAAGTGAACGCTATAGTGAATTCATTCTAATCAATATTTGAGTAGAAGTTACCATAAATAAATGTGTTTCGTATGGTGACGGAGCGAAAATACACGGGGGTCTCCATCCACCCTACCTCATCCCATAGTTATCAGTTTTTTTCCCAACTCTCAATCTTAATTACATTACATACATCCGTATTTCAGCAAATATGCACTAATCTTATTTGAACAATACCTAAAAACCTTCCTCAAGAAACCCTCGTCTATTAGCTTTTGTTTATATACTAAATATAGTAAAAATGATTTTTATACAATATACAGAAGTAAGTATAAATGTATTATTTGAATATTATTAAAGGTTTTTGCCAAGCGTAATACAATAATTAACATTTACTTTTTATTTATATTAGCTGCCTACGTCATCATAACCAAATTAATGAGTATATTAAAAATAAAATACGCACGTTCCCTGTTTAATCAGATCGATTTATGCATTTCCGTTGTGTGCGTTATAATGAAATTGTCTTTAAGACTCGACATTAAATGTGGTTATTTCCGTAAAGTGTTATTTTTCCATTAAAATGTGAAGGTCAATCCTCACGGGCTCAGGTCATATTTAGCGGAAGTTTGGAATAATAGCCAGTAATAATTGTTAACATCTGCGTAAAACTGGCGAGTTCGAATATGCAGTGGAAGCATTCATGTAAATATGTATTTTGGTGTAGCTTACGCATGATGCAAACGGCATTGTGAATAAATGATAAGTGTTAATAAAAAGTTTAATTGTGACGCAAAGATTCTGTTTACAATCAGGTAGTCATTTATATGAGCCAATTTAATTCATAAAATATATATAACATACACTCCTTAAGTTATGTAGACAAGACTAATTTTGTCCTAGATGACCAGTAATTTCTATGTTAGTTCACAAGTGATCTCGGCTATTGGAATATTTTATTGAATTCACTAGCTTCGGTAAAAAAAAAGTGCCTTTATGCAATGAAAATTAGTTGAATACCAATAAATAGTAAAACTAATAAACATTAGTTACAACGTATTTGTAAGTTAAAAATATGTGCTGAATATAATAATATAGAATAAATCGTAGGTGTTGTAAAATTTTATTGAGCATGCGAACTATAAGTACTCAACACGTGATCTTGCAGCCCACGTATAAAATAAATATATGTCCAAATGTCATTGAAGCATAACATTTGTACAGAATGTAAAATCATTTGAAATCAATTTGTTCTTGTAATCAATAAGTAATTTTAGTAAGTGTAAGCAAAATGAATATCCTTTTATATGTAATGATTATTTGATTGCTACATAATTAGGTATTGACGTCAATATGATCACATGTTGTATTAATATGAACTTAGTGCATTAACTTTTTATTGTATTTTTAATAGGAAGGAACTTTTAACTTTAAACATAAAAAATGGCAGAATTCGCTAAGTCATGAAGCTTCTGCTTACTGCAGAATCATAGATGTGGTTACTTTTTTACGTTAGCATAGTATAACTAAACTCTGAATAATATTTGCTTATTATCAAGAGGTGATCAAATTATCATTATAATACCCTATTTGCATGGTCAATTACATTATTATAATACTGTGTAAACACTCCTTTGGACTCAGTAAAAACATTTTTAACATTTCGCGAGAGAATGTTAGAATATTATGTTGATTTATAAAAACATTTGTTTTTTTCAACTAAAGTTAAACGTAGACTCTTTTTATACAAAGATTAGGAAGAAATTTAAAGGGAAGGAAAGAAAACACTACCGCATTATCATTATTCGTAAGGACCAAAGGAGAGATCCTTGAAAGAAAATTATCCGGCACTTTTAATTCCTTCTTACCAAATTGGTTTTATGATTAGTTATTAAATTATGGTGTACAATAAAAATGGTTATGTGGTAGATATTGCATCAGTGTAATAATAAATTAGTGTAATTATTAAAAGATTTTTTAACTTTAACAATAAAGGGTTTTAAATACACACGTTCAAGGCAACGTGAATATACAACGAATATAAACATTGTCCTAACACAGGGCCTTTGTTTCCTTCAAAGTAAAGAGAGGTAAGCAAAAAGAACCTGAATTGATCCATTCACGTAACTAATAGTAAAAATGTTCCTACAAGTTGATGATTAAACAGTCTATTGTTTTGAGCTCTCCTAAGATTGAATATGAAAGGAATGCAAAGGACGAATAAATTATTCAAATGTTAACAATAAATATTCGTCAAGGTCATGTGAGATTTTCTTTAAATTAAAACTATCGTATTATTTCCGTAAATGAGGAAATAGGAATACTCAGCGCGAAATAATAAAATCTCAAGAGCTACTCGTATGTTTTAGAGCAACTAAAATTTGTAAGTACCCTAATGAATAACAAACATGAGAGAATCGGTGTCATTTACATGGTGGCAGTTTATACTGGGAGTATACTCCCACATACTATAATAATTATTTGTGCGGTGCACGGTTTGATTTGTGTATAAATACTCTTTGTGTACATTAATATAATGCAAAGCTTCACGACATTATAACACAGAGACATGACAGTACCTAAAACTGGTAACCTAACAACATGTTACTACTTTTTAGCAGCCCACAAACCATAGAATCATACCTAAAGAATATCGCATATATTTAATTATTATTAATATTATTTAATTAAGCAGTTAACTTTCAAGTGCTTGTGAGAATTAAAAACTTAAGCAGTTCATTCCAAAAATACACACCGACCTAAAAATAATATCTAAAAATAGACTTATGAAACAAATTATAAATATTTTGTTCGCCTGCAGACATTGCCTGACGTCAATTGCATTTCACTATTTTATCGTTGACCTCAAGGCCGGTACTAAGGTTACATTTAATCATATTAATACGCCTTACATGGAGTAATAACAGTACCTATAAGATTAATTATACTTAGGCATGTTATACAAGATAAGAAGACTAGCAAGAACTTTGAGTTCGAGGTGATATGAGAGGTATAATCATAAGTAATAATAATAAATAACACATCTCAGACATCCACACAACGCCATCTAGTCTCAAAGTAAACATAACTTGTATTATTTAATATGCGAAGGCTTGTTACGTATAATGTTATACATTTCTATTAGTCATAAATACATAATTTATTTCGTAGAGACTATGGTAGCGTTCTAGTAGCATAACTTTTAACCAAAGTTACCCCTTCAAACAATAATATACCTAAATTCGTAACCCAAACTAATTTGGAACTTGTCAAACAGGTAAACCTTTACTTCAAAAGCTGACAAGTCTTAAGTATACTTTTCGTAACGATTAATAAAAACTTATTTAATTAGAAGATGCATTGCAGCAACAATGCGTTAAGTATGTTTTTTTTTATTATTTTGTTGACAATTTGTAAACATTAACGAAAATTAAGTCAAAAGTCAGAATATATTTCGGTTATTTATGAGGTATGTAAGATAAGTGGTCTAAATGCACACGCTATTATTGTGGAAAGCCTTGACATCAACCATAAAACAACTGACCTTCAACGGATACCACAGGGAAGTATTAAGTTCCCAACGAATTAACCCACAGTTCATAAATAAAACAACGAAATAAATAAAAGTGTCCAATCGTTGTAATATTTTGGGTTTTATACAAAAATAAACTAAACAAGCAATGTATAAAAACACTTCTATGATAATTTTTCATTATTCCTACATTGATCGATAAGGTGTTAAATATGAAAGAATTATTTTAATCAATAATTTGGCGTAGATAAGTTTGTATCGAGTTTGTATAGGTGAGATCTTCTAATAATACTACGGAATTTGTTAAGATGCTCAAGTTGTTAGTTGTTAATGGCATCTGTATTTCTATTTTCCTTCACTGTGTCTTGAACCGCACGCATGTGCCGCTATATCAAAGCTATCGAAATGACAATTTACCTGGTGTAAAAGCCTAAAATATGCTTCATCCAGAATCTAAAACATTCTTTATTCACAATTAAGTTCTTCCCTGCTTAGGCTGGCTTTAGTATAATAGACTACCCCCTTCCAAGGGGCATGTCTCACTGCAAGGACAGCGATTGGCTATTCAGGAAATTAAGCAAAGTATGCCAGCTACTAGAAATCGAATGATTTTGATTTTATCTATACTATTCAACCAGCAATCGATACTTCAACATAATAATTTCTAGTTCCTAATAATTATGCAGAACTGCTCAGAATTAGTAGGTCAATACCTATACCTAATAACATAATTATATAGGCACGCTAGAAACCATTTACAGTTTCTTTTTCGCGGAAAAGCTACTAGCCACTTACTGCGCAAAAACATTTGCGGAGAACATAAATATTTGACAATTGCGAAACACATGTATATACAGACGTTACCCACAACTCAAGATGTCGTGTCGCTAGTTTCTAAGATGGTGTAAATAGAAAATACAAACTGCGCCATCGCTATATATTAAACCCGATATTAATAAAAACACAAATTCCTGTATGTCTCCGGAATGCGAAGTGCCAACTGTTTGGCAAATAACCAAATGCGGTGATTCATACTTGCCACCTTACGGTAGTTAGGGCGCCTTCAAATTTGCCGCCAAGTGTCGCGCGGAGGCAGCGCGACTGCAGCGCTGCTGTCGCGCTGTTTTGTAAATTCATAGAGATAAAAAACGCGCGACTGCAGCGCTACGCCCGCGCTGCGTCTCCGCATTCGTTCATCGATCGACTAGTGTTGTTTAGAATACTTTTTCTTTTTAATAGTAACACTACGAGCAGTGTATTTTCGTCTGAGTCCATCGTAAAACTAAAACACAACACTACCATTCTCAAACCTAGCGACGGCAGCGCGACCGCAGCGCTGCAGTCGCGCTGCCTCCGCGCGACACTTAGCGGCAAATTTGAAGGCGCCCTTAATGTTGAATCTTTGAAACCATGTAATTGATTTACGGTAATTAGATTCATGCTACCGCCACGCCAGCTTGTGTTTGCATCATTACAATGTAACCAAACTAAGGCATAACGTAAAGGTGACAGAAATAAACTAACGACTGCTTTGTTACCGTATCTCCTATAGAGTTATCCTAGTTATTTAATTAAAAAGTACTTACATTCGTAATGACTATTTTTAAGGACACATTCCCGCAACAGGGAAAAAGGCTTCATAGTGAGAGTATTTACAAACATCAATTTAACGGACACAAAAAACATCTAAGTTCAGGGAAATCTGTTATGAATCGCGCAAACAATCATCCTGCTTATACCGAGACTTCTAATATGGTTACGGAAAAACACTTGGCATTTCATAAGGCATTTGATAATGATAGTGTTGTGTATACCACATTTTTCCCCGCGGAAAAGGTTACAAATTCCGTATCAAATGGTCAATGGTAGCTAAAACATAAAGATCAAAAACGTGAAATACCATTAACAATTTATTAGAACAGTGCGCTTAAGTTGAGAGAGGCATAGGGCACACGGCTAGAGATAACCTTCGGCAGGCGTCAAACGATGCGATTGTGTAATAGTTGTTGAAGCTGTTAAACCAACAATGGTACCTTTCAGTGCAGCATGTTGTAAATCATACAAACAGCGCGTTTGTGGCGCGTGCGCTACTCGATAAGATGCGATAACAACGAGACACAATCAGCTGCACACATAAAGATAATCCGTAACGAAACCATTATACACTTTACTATAACATTATAAAGTTCAGTTTACATAATAAATGTATTCGTGAGTTCATTGTGGACGCAATGGACCATGAATTGTGATAAATAGGAGAGAACAGTGGCGCTTTATTTTAGAATCACGTTTGCTATAACCCTTATTTCTAAGAAAGAGTTACCATTTGAATATATTACTTAACACAATGCTACTGGGTATTGTGGGTCGTGACCACAGTTTAGTTAAATGCTGCCGCAAACGAGCCCAGCGTTAAATGAGGGCAGTATGATTAATAACGCGAGTATAGAAAATAATGTACGTTAATGTTATTATGCATTAGCCTAGAACAGATTGATAATACAGGTTTTAATTAACGACAACATAATATTATTTTAATTACTAACAACATAATATTTACATAATTTTCAACTCGTTTAATTATGGTTTTTGATATTTGAGTGATAACAGTATTCGTGGCGGAGTAAGTAGCTCGGGTCTCGATTCGCACACAAAAACTATTACGGTTCACTTTGCGTTATTTTTTTTCAACATTAACAATTATATTAATATATTAATAATATATTAATATAATTGTTGAACGTAAGATTCTACGTCTAATTGTCTTATAAGAAAAATATACCTTCGTAAGACATACTTAGTCATTAGACTAATCTCTGGTAAGCTAAAGTTGAAAACCTATACAATACAAAAGCATATTTGTAAGTTAGTGCATCCTGGACCCTTTGCAGATTTGTGTGTTTAATAAGCGTTTCGATGGGCATCAGGTATTTTTAGTTTCGGCCCCGCATTGGCGCCGGTATCGCCTTGACCGCAGTTCGGCAGTGCAACAAACTTCGAAAGGTTGACCTTCCACCCACAAAATGACATTACCTACACAAGTACAATTCCACGGATTTTTAAAAAAAATAATATTTTTCATAAACCTTGTTATGTCTAAGCTAGTAGTAATGGAACTATCGCATAAGAGATTAGTGCCTATATCTTTTGATATTAAGCCGTATGATAGCCATGATTGATACTATTTAAGTACCTAGCTTAACAGACGAGACTTGCAAAATAAGAAGATCAGTTTAATATTGATTAACAGCAAAACAAATACGTATTTTTCATCAATGTTGTTCTGTATACTATATTGAACGTAATATTTCAAACAGTCTATTTGCCACGTATCCAAATTATAAAACATAATGAGTTGGGTTCATAAAGACAAAAGAGGCCAGATTTTAATCTAATAGGTATCAATTAGTTGACTCATACTTGCAACAATGTACGTACTCACAAGACTTACAAGGGATAGGGATAAGTGTTAAAAAGGCTTTGGTGAACAAAACGAAAACAAAAAAGCATTTATGAAGCAAGGAATGTCATTAAAAATTTATCAATTTTATAATCATACAGAATATATTAAATATCAAATAAATTGTTTTAAGAAGTACCCTACAAACTAACGTTGTTTACTTCGTATTCTGAGGAAGTGGAAATTATGTCGTAAAATTTATTTTAAATCAAAGCTGTTTCACGCTTTAGTGGAGGTGTAAAATCTAAAACTGAATTCTCAACTACGTCCACGAGGACCATTAACAACATCTAATGCCCATTAGTTTTTATAGTCAACGACAGAACCGCGAGACGAAAAGTAAATATAAAAAGATTTAATTAGCGTTCCTAGTTTACGACTAAAATACGTTTACACAAGAAACCATCTCAAAGCGCATAGAGTAATTTGTGAAACTCGTAAATCGTAATTTATATATCAAGTCCGGTTTTACTTTCATCACAGTTTTGTTTTGCAATATGTGAAACTGTTACGGCAAAAGCGGCAAAAAAGAAAAGTTGAGTGGACGAAGGTCAAATCGTCGGACCATGTTGTCTCGTGAGTCTAGACTTCTGGGCATACACATCGATACACACCCTGGCATTTTTACGATACGTAAACAAACCGTTAACAACAGAAGTTATTGATTGGAGTGTAGGTCGTTATTGGTTAATTTTTAAATTGGAAGTTGTTTGGTGTCTGTACATAGTTTAACGTTCGCTGAGTTAATTATGTCTAAACACTCGAGTGACGTCAAAGGAAAAAAGTAACGACCTGCAGTTACATTGTTAGTACTAGTACCTACACGATCTTAAAGTAAATCAGGCCGCAGCCTTGAAATCATTTCAAATAAAATGTACCGCGCTCACGCTTGTGAGAAATTAGAATTCTCAATCTTGAGACGAAGCTGGAAGTTTTCCTTGCAGAAATGTCACCCAGATTTATCTCTTACAAGCACTGAAACTGTCGCATTAAATTTGGCGGATGTTAAGTAGGTAATTTGTCGCGAATTCAATACAAATAAAATACTGGAAAAATATTAAGAAAAAAAACAAAGTCAATGTAAATATAAATATACTTAATATAAAACTATCTGCAATGTAAAGATAGCCAGCTGCCTCCCACAGAAAACAGATATAGAGGAATGATGCATCCTAAAGTATTACTAGACTGATGAGTTTCGCTATAAACGATACTGAGGACAACTAAGATAACGTTAATAGTATGAGACATGTCGTAAATGTTCTAACAATTAGTAATAAACATTATATTACGATAGCGCTCTGCATGAGATTTATGTTAAAAACACTATAAACCTTTGTATCTGGTACAAATTGAATTAGAATTCTTGCCAAGACCCGCTTAAAGAAATTGTCATAATGGTTTGAATGAAAGCTTTATTTACAGATGAAGAGAACGAATAAGTAAACAGAAAACATGTTTCATAATAGAGTCGCTGTATAAGCGCGTGCCTGTTCAGTAACATGACACTAATGACTTTAGTAAGTGTCAGGGTATCCCCGACGAGGCGTGAAGGTCGTGCGGTGAACCTTGAATAATAAAAAGGGTGAGTAATAGTACTAGCGGGGGTAGTGACCGATGTCGACGGGTAAAGGGATCGATTTTTGGCAAAGCTCAATGATAGCTTTTGAATATTTATGTTATAAACGTGGAAACATTTTCCATGTGTTCACAATTACATACCTACATACTTAACATCATCTATTTATTTTCGGTGTTTATTATATTTACTGATGATAATTAACTGACATGTACACCACTAGGAAAATCGCAGGAGTTGCAGTGGCAATGACCAGAACACATGGCAAGCAGAACTGATTCTCGATGGGGCAGATAGATGCTACAATGATGATCGTGTACCGTAAAAGTTAGCTCCTATTTAAAAACACATGGCATTTTATGAAAAGGTGTTAAAATACCTAACCAAGGTAGAGATATAGTTTTGAAAGCATTATACAGTAGGCTAAATTGCCGCCCATAAGATAGTACAATAAAGCTTCAAAATACTTGTTAATTAATCATTTTCAACTGTTTTTTGAACAGCTCAAATATTATTCATGAAAATATTGTTCCAGTAAAACCTTGAAAGTTTCCGTGAAGAGTAAACATGTATAACATGACAAGACTGTTAGTCTAATACGTCTATGGTTCGTAGTAATTTGATACCAAGGTCGCATGGAAAGGTCATTGAACGAACTTTCTAATGGCTTCCGGGTGCCAAACGCGTGATTGATGTTATATTAAAATGGTTGTCATAGTAACTGAATAAAATGCAGTTCAACGACCAACCATACTGTACTATAAGTTTGTTAGTAAGATAACTATTTTCAAAAATTTGATTATATAGGATATGTTAAGCACGACGCAGCCCAAGAACGGTAAGGACAAAGAAAGTATAGAGTTCCTCCCATCATCGCTATCATCAAACGCTTTTACCACCAATATGGAATTTTCCATAGGCTCTGCCTTAGCCTAAAATCGATTGAAGTTATTAAGCTTGATATTTAACTAAACAATATTATTACAACAACAGAAGATTAATATAAATAAAATGATGTTACATTCGTATATCAATATTTTTCCAGAGAGATAGCGCATCCTGAATGTGATTCATATAAATTCGCGATATCACAACATGTGATTTCAGTAAGCGGGACGCGTATGTGATAACGAATTATGCAAACAACTGATTTATAGTTTGTGTACTCATTTACATTTACATAATTAGTCACAGCGAATTTATTTTTAAAAGATTTCGCTACTACAAAGCATGATTTAATTTGTCTACAAATTTATAATGTCCATCTTAATTTACTCGTGTGAGAAATTTTTCATTACAAAATAGCCCTTAGCCAATTGCTTCTTTGCATATATTACACAGTACCAAAACAACAATTCGAACAAAACTCCATCCTTTCAAAGTCCCGCTGTAAGGACGGGCCTTATCAGGTAATAGATAGACAACTTCCCCCCATTATCAGACTAGACACGCGAATTAGTATAATTTTTGTTTCAATTTATTCTCTCTTCTCTTCTTTTACTACAATCGCATAATGAGAAAGGGCGGTAAAGCCCGATTTACAAATCAACAAGTACAGTAGCGAGTTAAGTTACTACTTAACTCGCTACTGTACTTGTCGATGTGTAAATCGGGTTTAAAGGTGGTGCTTTCTTACACCATTTTCTCGACACCATCTTTAGTTAGTCGAATATTTTGAATAGATAATGATTGATCGTCTTTCTGAAGAAACATTTTGACAACTACTTTCACAAAGCGTACATACAGGTGGCCGTTATTACCGCGTACATTGAACTTCCCCATGGTCCCTGCAAATTGATCGGCCACAGAAATAGTTCCACATTCTTGTGTTCACGTCAATCAGCGCAGTCGAGCGTTGCTTTACATGATACACCCTAAAATAACCGAGTGGTGTGACGCGTTAATAAAATGTTTATGAAGTGAAAATCTCTTTGAACAATTACTCTTATTGATGTCGCAGCTTCACTTTTTAATACGCGTGATACAAAATATGTTACAACACGTGTAATATTTGATGAAAAAGCAGTTACGTTTACATATTTCACATTACAAAGCCTTGTTCAGCAAAGATTAATAAAATGTCTGTCAAGAGCAACATCTTTACACGAGGCAAGAAAATTATTAAAAAACTCGTATCGTAGTAAAATTATTTCAGCATAACCATAATAACGATGGAAAGCAATGTAGAGATTTGATTATGGAGGTAAAAGAGCAGGTTGGTACATACAGATTGGTAAGCGTAAGGTAACAACTAATTGGCGAATGCATTTCCGCGAACTTCATTACTTGGAATCGTATACGTACATAATTATTTTGTTCTATGAGATTTTATGGAAGTTTAACCCAGTAGTTCTTGGTAGTTTTCTAAATAAATGAAATAATACTATTTTTGGAACTTTGTTATCAACGATGGCTCGTGAGATTTAAAAGTAAGAACACTTTTAAGCTTTCTTCTACCTTAGCAAGGTTTCTCAAGTTACAAAAACTTATAAATTCCAAACCAATGTTTTTTTTGCTGCAAGGCATATAAAATGAAACGTAAATTAATTTACGCGTTTAACATTTGTGGCGCCATACCCATTTGTTTATTATTATTTAGCATTCTTAGTAACCGCGTAAGCAATTTAATTAATAAACACGCACTCAAAAATCAGTCTCTGTAGTACGCAGTAGTAGTATTAGCATTTTCTGAATACTGAATAGTAAGCAGAAAATGCAAATTATCATCATAATTGAGTAGCTCAAGAGTATTTTACTGCAGGAAAGGGCGTCCTTCATAATGGCAACGACAAACTTGACTTGCAGAGGCATAGACCACGCTAGGCAAATGGCTGGTATCGTGTTTTTCAATCTTTAGTACAGTTATTTACTGTTTAGTAATCTCCCAGGCGGCTTTTACGACATCCTCAGGTTAAGATGAGTGTTTGTGACCTTGTATTCCTAGCCCGTCAGTATGTAAATACCTTTTACAAATAGTAGTAATAAATATATGTTACAAGATATTAATTTGCACGGTTTAATAGAACCATGCATGTCCTTGACATTATTCTACACCAATTACTGCAAATTAAAACAATCATGTAAATCATGTTTGATTCGTCACGGTTGAGTAGAACATAGTATTTATTTTAGATCCTTTCCATTTTATAATAGCTACGTTTTGCACCACTGCTTTACGAGTTCAAAACAAAATTAGCAAATAAAATGTTTATCATTCGTCAAATTTAGCGAATGCTTGCAAAATATTATCAACTGTTATGTTGTTGAACACACCGCTAATACTGTTATGCGAAAATTAGCAAGTTATTATTCTAAGAGATAAATTTTGCTAAGTTATAAAACATTGTAAATAAAATTGTAATGTTTTGAGTTATGTGGCTTTTGCTATTAAATTTTAGGTTTAATTCTTGCTTTGTAGTATAATATGACTATGGGCGAAGTTTATCGATTTGAGTTAATATAAAAACCTTGGTTTTTTTTGTCGAGATTTTGAACATTATTCATTAAAATAATAATTAGGGTCCCTGTTTCCTAGTAAAAATACTCGTACTTTCGAACCTTTAAAAATGTTATATTGCATACACAAAAATGTCGCTGCAATACGATAAAGAATATAGCGATGATGTAACCAGGTAAGACTGCTTAAAATAAAATATAAGGCTACATTAATCCACGTCGTTGGTTCGCTAATACACGTATGGCGTGTGTAAAAAGGCATCAAAACAAAAGATTAAAAAATTACTTTACTCTGTTTATTCCCAAGGCTGACGTCATGAGAGAAACGAACGCGATGAGATCACTAATCGTTAGTGACATACACTGACCTTTGAGGGTTCAAAATCGATTATGTTTGATGCGTTTATGTGCAGTTCAAAAAATGAACTTGAAAATAAACGATAAACGCACGATGGAAGATGAAAATTGGTAAAACCCTAATTGAAGATTATTACTACGATTCAAAGTCAATGGTAATATATTTATAATCCAACTACACACATCAAAAAAGTCTAAGCAACATGCATGATATTACAAATTTACCATTTATATTAATTTATTTTACCATTTATTTTAATTATAACGTTGTATTTTATTTTTAAAATAATATTTTTAGGGTTCTATGATGTAAAAATAACAGCTGTTTTCTTTATAAGTTCTTTTAATAACAGAAATTAACAATATTAGAATATACAGGTACATAAGAAACTAAACTTTTTTTTTACAAATTGAAATTTCTTAAGAAAATGAATTTATTGTGAAAGAATAGGACAATTTAATACAAAGTATGGCCTCCTCTGCTATTCAGAACTTGTCGGCAACGATTATTCATTGAATTAATGAGACTGTTTATGTCATCTTGCGGTATTCGCTCCCAATGGAATTGTAGCAAATCCTTCAGCTGTTGGGTTGTTGTCACTCCGTCCAAGTCCTTCAAAACACGTCTCTGGAGCATGTCCCATGCGTGCTCGATGGGGTTGAGGTCTGGCGATTGTGCAGGCCAGGGCAATACCTGGATGTTCTCCGTTGCCAAGTATTCACTGGTTCGCCGAGCTGTATGTGAACGCGCATTGTCATGCATTAACGTAAAATCGGAGCCAAAGGTTTGTGCAAATGGATGGACATAAGGTCTGAGAATATCCTCAACGTAATTTTCAGCGTTTATGTTTCCATTTACAAAAACGAGCTCAGTTCGCCTGTTCTTCATAATACCCGCCCATACCATAACTGTTGAGCCGCTGTATGGATGAACTTCCTGAACGCACCTGAGTCTTTCAGTATTTCCGGGTCGACGGTACACTCGCTCCCTTCTTGTATCAGGCCTAAACCCGAATCGCGACTCATCGGAAAACATAATTTTATCCCATTGTTCCTGGGTCCATGTTATGCGTTCTCTACACCATTCATTTCGACGAGCGCGATTCCCGTGACGTATCGGTGGGCACCTGATAGGGCGTCGAGCTCGTAGGCCGTACTCATGCAGTCGATTTCGCACAGTTTGGGGACTTACATCAACACCACTTGAATTTTGTAGCCTCAAACTTATCTCTCGAGCGGTTAACATCGGCTGGCGTCTTGCAGTCAGTTGTATGTACCGGTCTTGCCGAGTGGTTGTACTCCTTTTACGGCCTGGATGCTGTTCAGCGGGTTCCCCTGTATTATTGTAGCGCTGCCAAAGACGACAAATAACACTTCTATGAATACCAAAATGTCGAGATACCTGAGATTGATTACTTCCCGCTTGCAACATCCCTACAGCTCTTTGCATTTCATCTGCCGTCAAATGACGTCGCTCCATGACGTAAAGAATATCTAACAATTCAATTTTGTCGCCAACTGTATTTAAATGGTTGGTAAAATTATAAAATCAAGACTAAAACGTAGCAATTAACATGCACTCAAATTCAAACAAATTCGCAGTCATTTGAATTTTATGAAAAAAAACAAAACATAATCGAAATTTTTTTTTTACAACCAGCCAGTATGTCATCAATAACAAAAAAGTTTACTTACCTATACACTTTGAGTGAGTAAATACTTAGAAATTAATTAATATAAATGGTAAATTTGTAATATCATGCATGTTGCTTAGACTTTTTTGATGTGTGTATTATCCTTAAACATTTATAATGAAGTAAAAAGGATGTGCTATATGTAAGGTAAAAAGTTAACTCTAAACCATTCTGCCTGGTCAGCATAGCTTAAGAAATAATTCTTTCGTCTAAGGATAAAATTCAGTACTTTGAAATTGTTTCAAATATTTAGGCTAAATAATTAAAAGCATTTTTTAGATTATGTAGGACATTATGATGTAGAAAAGTAAGATAAATGCGCAGTGTATTACATAAAACCTGTTATCTCGTTGTGTGAGCGAGCATGTTTGATTGAGATTAGGTTGACAGTAGTTATATAGAACCGTGTTGAGGTAATGAGCTATTATGAAAATAAAACGACTAGCAAGAATTCTAGATCTTTACTATCTTGTTATTTTTAATTTGAGTTAGAAAAGCTATAGTTCTGCTTGAGTCATAATAATCTATACGCTTCCTCAGCACGGACAGGCTTCCATCAGTGACAGAAAGAAAGTACTTAGGTAAGTATATTAATCTATAGGTCAATTCGCGTAACTAAAAATCGTTAAAAATTCGGTTAACTTAACTTTTAGTTGTCAAAATTATAAGTAATGTAATCGTACTGTAACGAAGCTTAAAACGGCATTCTTGTAATTTTTAAAGTGACAGTTCATGTAATCTTCACCAATAAGAAACGTCAAACTTGACGTTTATTTTATCATTTATCTTAATTTTAACTCCAACGAAATGTTTGAGGAGCAGAATACCACTTTTGGATTAATTAAAAATTAAATTTTACCCATTGTATGTCACGAGAATTGACCTGCTGGTGTAAAGATATTGAATGAAGTGTAACTATTGAACTTTCGTATTTCGTTTAATATTTAACTTCAGCTTCTCAGTAGACTTTGCCTACAACATTTGGTTTAAAATCAACTGAATCAATATAATACCTAAATCAAAGTATTTTTTATAATAAAACCAATGAAAATAACATACTAATTGTTATAGCGAATAAAGAAAGCAACTACACTTCTCATCAAAAAAATCGAAACAGTTGCAAGTTTGTGTTTTGTAAGGATTATCTGAAAAATGTGTATATTTAGGAATATGTGTTATATAATATCATTTAATAGGGAATTTAATGAGGTTTTCAAATAATAATGTTAATGTTCTAAATTCAAATTAAATTTTCATAGATTTCGTATTTTGTTTAACAAGTCGTATTTACCCTGTGCGTAGTTTGACGGAAATTGTCAAAATTAGGCACGTAAATGAAAAAAAAGCTGACAACGTTTATTTAATAACCCGTATCGCGCACTTAGAGTTCCTCGCTCCTCTTATTACTGCGTCCACGCGATGTTTACCCGCAAAAACCGCCAAGTGGTGGCACTGCTGAATTCTGGACTTAGTCAGGTTATTACGGCTGAAAGACTGCATCTAAGCTTGTCGTCTTTTCATAGAAAACGCAAACGCTATCAGGAGACTGGTTTGCTCACGCGCCGTTAGAGATCTGGCAGAAAACAGGTAACTTCTGACCGAGTAGATCGATTTATAGTAAGACCTTTCTTACAAAATCTACGCCTTAATGTCTTTCAACCGCAGCAGCAGCTTCAAGATGAATCTATGGTGGCTGTAAATGACTCTACAATTAGAATAAGGTTGAAGAAACGTGGACTTGTACCGTACAAGCCAGCAAATATGGAGGAACTACCTGCAGATCATCGAAAAGCGCGCCTTAACTTTTCACGTAATTACATAAATTGGTCATACATCTAGTGGAACAAGTTCCTCCTTTCTGATGAGTGCAAAATTGTATTGTATGGTAACGATGGAAGGACTAAGGTCTACAGAAGTGATGGAGAATGCTTTGCACCATGCAGGATTAAAAGAAAAGGCCATCCATGGTGGCGGTTCTTGGACTGTTTGAGGAGAAAATAGTGTAACGACAAGACAGAGTTTGTCTTTGTGTTTGGGTCACGTCTGCCCTTACTTAACAGTCATACGTACATCGAACAGTATCTTGAACCTCTTGTGATGCCCTATGCACATTTATTTGACCCCGGTTTGACATTTATGTACGAGGATGCTAGGGAAAACACCGCGAGCGTCGTAAGAGATTATGTTACTGAAGTCGATATCTTTATTATTGATTAGCCAGCAAGAAGCCCGGACATGAATCCGACTAAACATCTTTGAGATGAATAGAAATGACGAATTAGTGTTAAGAAACATGCCTCAAAAACACTTAGCCAGCTTTAAAATGCAATCCAAGAGGAATGGAATAGGACGCCACTATATTTGATCGTGACTCTCATCCGATCGATGAAGAACCGTACAGAAGCAGTAATGAGGGCTAGGAAAGGGTATACGAGTTATTAAATAAACATTTCCTAGCTTTTTTTTTATTTACGTGCGTCATTTTATCAGTTTACGTCAAAGTACGTACAGGATAAAAACGACTTGTTAAACAAAATCCAAACTCTATGAAAATTTAATTTGAATTTAGAACATTACCATTATTATTTAAAAACGTCATTAAATTCCCTATTAAATGACATATAACACATAATCCTAAATATACATATTTTTCAGATAATCCTTACAAAACACAAACTTGCACACCGTTTCGATTTTTTTGATGAGAAGTGTATTTCTTAAATTTCTTACGTCACATGCCTTTATAATCAAATAATATTAAGTATGTATTTTATTTTGTTACGAGGCATGCTCGCCAGCATATTTTATAGGCATTCGTGTGTTAATTAATAAAGCAATCAAAAGAATATATGCCAACGTAATGTTAACTGTAGCCAGATTTTTTGTTCTCAAGTTATCTTTAAGGATAATATGTATAGCTACCAGTCAACACCTTTTTCTTTTCTTATTGATTTTTATAGGTATTAGCATGTTAATTAATTAAGCAATCAGAAGAACATAAACCAATATAACGTCAAGCATAGCCTGGCTTTTTTTCTCAATTTATGTATAAGGATAATAAGAATACCCACACTCGATACCTGGTATAGAATAACAAGCATTATTTAAGACGTTTCTAATAAACTTTAATGCTGACGTTTATAAATAACATACTTAGTTGGTATTTTACCTTTAAAGTAATTTCCTAGTTGGTTACATCAAAGTATTCGTATAAATCATTGGCTATTATACCTACGAGAATGGCATGAGTGATTGTTACATGAAGTTAGAAGGACATAGGTTGCGTTTGCACAACAGTTTGTATTGTTCCATAACTTTTGTTCGAACGCTCTACATTCTATGTCCATTCCGTGAATTAAATTAAATTGAATGTTTTATTGATTCTCGTCTATTTTCATTACAAAGACAACTATAATAGCAGTTTATGTTTATGTATAATTATTGTGTTAATGTAATTTATATAAAATTTCAAGAATGATTGAGAATGGCATTAGTATTGTTTTAATCTGTATGGTGACAGGCTAGTATAATACAAAAGGCAAACATTAATTCACGTTCTTTGGTTGTAGTTAACGTGTCGATAAAATATTGTACCCTTTTTCTAGTCATACCTAAGGCTTTATAGGTAAAATTTATAGGTATGTAATTTATACCCTTTCAAACAATATTTTGAAATGTGCCACTATTATACCTAGTGGCCTTATTTAGAAAGCTAATATTGAATGTTTGTATTTTTCTGCGTGTGGCCTATGTGTTGTCTAGTACGAACTCTGCTTAATTGAAGTATAGATAACTTAAGAAAAAAATAACCTTCTAATCATTGCCGACTTCAACGAATATAGAAAAAAACGCTTAAAGATATACAGAAATATGCATCTTCTTGAATTACTTTACGCCTCTGATCAAACGCATGTGCTTATGCCGCATTGATCAACCGTATTTTAGCTACGAAGTAACATTATTGCATAAAGATAGATGTTACGCATTACAGCCATCTATTAAGTGTAGAACTGTCAATATAAATCACAATAATATAGAACAAGCCTCGCGACAGAAGTCAGCCTTCGCACCTTACTAACTACTCAACAATTTGTTATGTAAAGCATTACTGCCACACAGGTTATAGCAAAACTGGTATCATTATTATTTGTAATGTAAAAGCTATTTGAATTATTTGCATATGAATATATTTTTCTTTACTCTTTTGGACACTAGGGTTCTTTCAATTTAGTCGTACCAAAATACGCACGCCAGCCGTACGGCTGGCGTGCGTATTTTGGAACGGCAAACTTACTTTCGTCGGCAGCCGCTCGACACTATAAATATTGGCAAGACGTTTGCCGTTCGAAAAACGCACGGCAGCCGTACGGCACGAAACGGCTAAATTAGGGCTCTTTCAATTTACACAATTCTTGCCGTACGGCAATATTTATAGTGTCGAGCGGCCGCCGTACGGCAAGATTTGTATGAAAAACAAACGAACGTAAGTTTTTTTTTCATTTCTTTAATAAAGGATTGACCACTTAGTGATCATGTCGTCCAAAGTAAGTTTGCCGTTCGAAAAACGCACGGCAGCCGTACGGCACGAAACGGTTAAATTAAAAGAGCCCTAAAGGAGTGAACAAAAGCGAGAAGATTGTCAGTTCAGTCTAATTGTTTTTATAGTTTCGTTAAAACAGAACTTAACCACTAATGTGACAATTTTTTGTTACAAAGGGGTATACTTCCAAAAACCAACTTGGAAGTATGAACAAATAAAATATGAATATAGGTAACCAAGCTAATATTAAGGGCCAGATTCAGAGACTGCACTTTGACTTTACTTTAGCAAAGTCTAGTTATTATCTCTGAATTTAAAAACATTAAAGTAATTTTTACTTTTCAAAAGTTTACTTTGGGAAGATTACTTTGAAAGAAAGTAGAGTCACGACTCTGAATATGGGCCTTATACCTCGTTTTTGTATCAAAGTCGAACTTTCCTTCAAAGTAAAGTCAAAGTGCGGTCTCTGAATCTGGCCCTAAAAGTTATGAAAACTACACGTACATAGAACACGTCTATACTCTGCAAATTGCCGTCCTCGACCTCTGACCACAGTGAGATCAAAACCTTTCATCTAATGTCTTTTAAATACCTTTATTTATACCAAATTTAACAGGCAAACAACATAATAAAAAGTTATTTTACTATTATTTACCTCAAGTAAATAATAGCGCATTTAATGTTAATGGAACATGTTTTAGATAAGGCCACTAATTAAATCAATCATTATGATAATGATTTTAGATACAAACACTAATTTAATTATATAATTTTTACATCGGATGACATTAATTGAATCTAAATTGGATTCCAGATGGCATGGCGTAGTGATTAGTGTCACCAGCTAATACACGGAACATCGCAATTTAAATCCCCGCACAAGACATACATTTTCTGTGCGATTTTTTTTTATGTGGTCTCGGTATTTCTATTTATTTAGTGAAAAGGATTTTAGTAGGTATAAGTTATTTTTTATAGTACTAGCTTAGTTTGGTTCGACTACAATATACTATAATATATAGCCAATGTGTAAGTGTGCAAAGTGTACTATTAATTAGTTCTTCATTTATAGTATTTATATTTTCACTCCTAATTTGAATTAGATTAAGTCTTAGGTAATAAACGAATATTTTTTAAAATAAACCACATTCACAAACACAATCAAATTCATTGACCTTCCTTTTAACCCAACAGTAACCCTAATAATAACTACGCAGAACACACGGTACACATTACTCACTGCTGAATTTACAACAAATAAATACATATATAATTTCATTGTAAGCATTTATTGTAAAATATACTCACTATCTCATAATTTATTGGATAGATAGTGTAAACCTTGTGTTGGAAAACCAAGAGGGAAATGTAAATAAATTTTAAACTACAACTCAAGATTCCAAAAACTACTTCCGCGCTTACAAATTTCCATAGAACCCTATAGTTACGCTGTACGGTAACAGAAACCATTCTGTTTGCTTACCTACACACAGGATAATACTAAAATAGATGATAATATACGAATGTAGAAAGAGTTCAACGAAACGCATTAACCATTCACGGTGTTTGTCACGGGAAGTTGTTCAAGTTCTTTTTGGTCCATTTATGGGTAAATGCCATATCAAAGAGATAAAATCGTATTCTTTTATGTTGTATTCTGTCAAGGATCTTCAATCCTTTTATTTTTAGAAAGATTTAATGACATTTTTATTTATTTTTTATTTTAGTTTATCTTTGGCACTCTTAATCTTGTTCTTTTAATTTAACGATGTATTTATTGCGTTCTTATTTTGAATAATAAGTTATCCTGTCAAGTTTTTTACGACGTGTGTGTTATCTTGCTAGGCGAACCGATTACCATAAAATGGTCGCAGGGTTAGACTAGTTGCGGAACTTTTGTTATCGTTAAATCTTAGAATTAGTAACCTTATCTTATAAATATCATCAGAAACGTTTTCTAATTCTCATTTAGTGTAATTTTTAAACATAGTTTTATGATTTACCTAAAAAATATTCCCATGGATTGGGGTCGATCACATTCTGAGAGGTAGAGGTCATACAACTGTGTGAAATTCGTATTGTAAAAAATAATCAAGAGGCCATAGAATTAACGGTATATTTATTACATTAGGTACCTTACTAGTGGTAACTAGTAAAATAATACATAATACTAGGTAGTATTAAATATAAATATAATAAAAAGCAACATAGAATAGTAAAGATTGCGAAATACGAAGTAAAAGAACAAAATATCAACATGACATAATTTTAATATGATAACGAACTATTAAAATTAATATTTTCCAGAATATTAACTTTTAAAACTAGTATTTTAGAGTAATTTTTCTAAACTCTAATACACACTAGTTGTCAGGTCTCCCGACGCGCTCCACTTGCATCGCTCCGGTTTCACACGCATATTTATATTTAATCACCCATTTATCTACGACATTACGCATTATTGTTACAACACTGCAACAGTGCAACGCGTACATACATAACGCACAATATGTAAAGCTAAGTTTACATACAAACCTCATTGTTTTCATATGACCTTCTTGCTGTAGTGATTTAATCATTTGATTGCTACGCAGAACTCTATGAATCAAATAATTTACGTAGCAATCAACTCTTAATGCAAGCTTTTTGTGATCCCAAATCCTAATGGCGTAGTGGTAAACATGTGCGTGAGCATGGCAGCTTTATTTGGTGCTTTGTCTATCCATACTACGAATGTATTTATAGTTTGGGCATAGGCATATTATTATTTGAAGAATATATTATTTATTACTCTTATGTTTTCTTCGTTTAATAAAGTATTTACAAAGTATTATGTATTATTCAACATTTTATTTGTACAACACTTCTTTTATTGTAATGAAATTCAATTAAACAATTTACATTACGCGTTCCTTTCTAAATGAAACGTAAATCGAGCAATAATATTGTAACATAAATCCAACAAATTCGAATGGTTCTAATTGATTCCACGCATCTAACACAATTAATTGCCGTGCATTCTTCGAATGCGTGGTAGATTAAGGAATTTCCAATTTGCAAAACTCACGTAACTACACATAGTTTAAAAAAATATTTAACGTTATTATTTCATTTCTTGTTTGTAAATTTTATGTATATTTTCTCTAACATTCCTATGCTTTGCCATGGCAAAGCAGTAAAACGCATAATTGTTTAATTTGGTTACAATGTCTTACGGATTCCTCATACCCGTTCGGTAACCCGTTAAACCTCTTTTTGCGTTTTAGTATAGCACTCAACAAAAATACCTGTACGTAAACATGGCAGTCAATAATATTTTATTCGCTAAAATGTAGTAAGAACGTGGCCGCTCTCCGGTGGATGATTGATATTCAACCTCTGGCCTGGCAGACAAACACAAATCACGGCGCCATCTGTTATTATTAATTTACATTACACATAGGTTTTATATTCTGCAACGTTAGCTGTAGACAGTGGGAATGTAGAAGATATACACGTATGCATGCAGCCTATTGTATGTCTATGTAACATATTTGTGACTGTAAGTATGATAGGTTAGTTAAAACAAACAATTGAGCGTTATACCGACTAGCTATTAGCTTTCTACTTCGGGGAATATATTGCTGTTTGCGAAAATTAGGAATTAATCATAGGTTGTGGTTAAGTTAATGTGGTTGTGGGTTAAAATTTGCACATACTTTCGTTACATTATTTATGTTTATTTCGTCTGCTATGCCATTGTAAAACGAGCATGGGCCAGGTGAAACTTGAGAAAATCATCGAGAAATGTAAAATTTATTGAATAAAATGTACTTAGTTGGCAGGCCGTATTGTACGCTTTTATCATTATAAAGTACGTGTGTTAAGTTAGTATCATTTCGAATATAAGTGCTATGCATATTTACAACACATAACGTGTCTGATATATATCATTACTCATCTAAGTTGTATGTAGCGTGACACTTCAATGTCAGTGTTAAAATCAATGAAACTGTCGCATTAAATAAATTGATTTTTATACAAATGGCGTTAAATACGACTGTGTGTTATTAACACCAACATAAACAATAGGTACATAACACCGAAGACTCTTTTTGTACGTAAATAACGGAAAAACAAACTTACGGCTTATGAAATATTCATTGAAACTAAAAACACTAACTTTGAGCGTTTAAAACAACCAAACTGTCCAATTGTCACACAAGACAAGGTACATTTTTGTCAAAAGAATTTGTCTATATATCCTATTATCAAACTGAGGTTGTAGTAAAAGACATGTCGGCAACTGCTGAGCAATCAATATCTTAAAGGAGAAAAACATGAAATAAAAATCGGTACTAAGTCGTCTGGCCAGCGTGGTTACAGTAACCCAAGTTTTCTGATATAGAAGTGTGTCCCTGCAGTATGTCTACCGGTTATATTCACTCACTTACTGAAAAACTATATTTACATTTTGTGGTTGCTTTCATATGTCGCCTTTAAAGATATATCTAAATGAATTCCACTAAACAGAATAAATCAACAAAATTTTGTAGCGATATATAATGAACAAGTACAGGATTTCCGTCGGGAAATTTATACTTTTACATTTGTCTGCACTGTTTTATTCACTCAACAGGAATACTGCACTTTTGAGAATAGGTACAATGACAATAATAATATTTAGAAGGGCAGGAGTATGAAACCACACTTTGGCAATAACTATAATAATACAAAAAAAAATACATTTTGATTTGATACCAAACTATTTGATGGCCAGATGATGGAGTAGATAGAATATCTGCCTGACAATTAATTTCACTCGACTTAGTTTGCATAGTTGCTTTTTCATAAGAAAGTTTACTTAACTTAAAAATATTTTTGCTAACGCCCGAATACTCAAACGTCACTTAAATCGTCTAACAATAAACGGCATCCTAAACGTTTGGATCCTTAAATTTTTTTCGGTATACACAAACGCCACTTAAGTCATTCATATCTTTGATTAGCTAAACAGACGATAAATGTTTGCGTACTGGTAACATTCACCTCTTAAAGTATGTTTTCAATTACAAATTTAATTACCCTATGCTGTGTTTTCGTTTTACGCAGAAAATGGAAAAGAATAATCAGTTGTGTGCTGCATACTACGATTGTAATTGAATATTCACTTGGAAATTTTCAGACATAAGTATTACAATTTCAATAAACAAACTGAATTACACCATTCTTTATTTTTAAATATCCCTATAATTGGTTATTATCTTTATCTATGATTGACACGATCATTGCACAAAGAAAGAAACGTTTACTCAGTGACACTGACACAACACGACAAAGCGCGAGTTTTCATCAGCTTGAAAATTTTTAAGAAGAATCTTTTACTTTCGAAAAGAGATGAAATCATTTAGAAATAATTAAAAAGTGAGTGAAATGTGACCGTAATACGAAAATGAGACAATTCAACATACTTCTTTTTAAATTGCAAGTTTGTGATTCAATTCAATCAACAATGACTTTCCAGATGATATCTGGAAAGTCATTGTAATGTGTAAAAATATTGTAGAAAATAAGGAAATAAACGGCTACATGATAAGAAGCGAGAGACCTGGGAATTTGTGTGTCAGCACTGTAATGCCGTTGCTGTAAGTTTTTTCAGATCATGGCAACAACTGCGACACTTTTACGAGAAACACAAACAGAAGTCAAAAAATAATAAAAACAGAAAGGAAATCAATAAGTACAGAATAGAAATGGAAATGGAAAAATTGAAAATAATAATCTTGTATAGTTATGTTGTATATAAATAAAACTACTTATAATTAAAAAAGTGTGTATTTATTAAAGTAGTTCCTTGTTATAAAATGTTGATTAGTATAAAGGCTTCTAGGCTGTGGTACCTACAGGTTTTTCTTCTACGGTAGAAAGTGAATCCTCTTCTAAGATCCCATTTCGCCTACGCAGCGCTATGTTGTGTAACAAAGCGCATCCCACAATAACTAGTGGAATAATATTAATTTTTAAACCCATTCTATGTTGAAGACAGGGAAATCTCCTTTTGCGTACACCAAAAAGCCTCTATAGGATTTCTGGTGCTTATTTGGGCTCTATTGTAAGCTTATTCTGTTGGTGTCCGTGGATTTTATAATGGGGTTAGCAGGTACGGTCGACACAGATAACCGCTATAACCAAGTAGAGTCTCATGGCTTGAAAATCTCCACGCTCTAACTGTGCACATAGAGGAGAGTCATTTAATATTGTGCTATCATGTTCGGAACCTAGCCATCTTGCAATAACATTTGTAATGCAAAGTTTTGGCTGTCATTTAATGTACAATTCGGTGAATGAATACACTTCTTTGATTATTAAAGCGATAATCGTCAGCTGTAGGGACGAGAGGGGTTGTTAAGTCCATTAAATTAGAGTGAAAATATTTATATAACGCCTGATGATTTTTTTATAGCAATATTAGATTGTAAACATCATGATCTATTTTTTATCGAATATATATAATATCGAATCCGATTGACGTTGAAGCCGCCTTAACTGCATATTGCTGACGATTATTTTATTTATAAATGTGTTTAAAACTGAGGTTTTCCAGAGATTTTTTAATGACTTTAACAGCCTGTATACTTTTACTCTACCGCTAGTGCGGCAACTGACGCTTACTTTACTGATTTCCAGACATTGAACCACTGTTTGAATCATCATAATCACTTGTTTATTAACTTTTTGGAGATTTAAGAGACCTTGCGACCACTCTCAAGTTTTTAAGCTACTTTAATCAATTTGGCAGGTCATTTGACAGCTAAATAAGTTAAGTAACGTTTGAGTATACGAATTTATTACTAAGTCGGCGTTTAAGTACAAATAAATTTAAGATAAATCGTTGCTTAAAATTGTGGTTTGTGTATAGGATAAGAGCTACTTTGTAGCTAAGAAACCGATAAATATTTAACTAGCGTTTGAGTATTCGGGCATTAGTAAACTAAACATTTAGAATGTCTAATATCCCATCTGAACTCAATGAAATTCAAAAAGGCTTTTATCATTTGGCATGAAACCAAACTACGAGACGTCGTCTTTGACAAACATTATATAGTATTAGTTTAGGTTAGTAACCTTCAGACAGCTTCCTAGTGATACATATTATATAGAGTAGAGGACATTTTTTGTAAATAGGTACTATAAAAATTTAGTCATTGCACCAGACCGTAAACGGCCCATTGCAAGGATAGTGTCAATTAAAGAGGGAATTTGGCATGGTAAAATAACATCATCGGATTCGTGTAAAGATCTATGTAGTTTTCTTTCTTTTGTTTTCGTAAAGGTAATATCTGCAAACTGCCAACAAACTGCTATGCAGTTTGGCGGATTGTTTTAATAATGTAAGTATTATACTATAGAATAGCGCAATACAAAATAAAATTTTAATAAAAACAAAACTGTTTTGACGGAACAACAAAGTAATAAACATATTTTGATTCTTTTTTTTTTAATTTTTTACTTTGTTTGTCGACTTCAACAATCCTAATTGGATGGTGACCACATGTATTCTTAAGCCGTCACCTATTTCTAAACTCTGCTGGTTTAGATGTCATCGAACGAATCCTTAT
Source organism: Schrankia costaestrigalis (assembly GCA_905475405.1). Taxonomy (NCBI): domain Eukaryota; kingdom Metazoa; phylum Arthropoda; class Insecta; order Lepidoptera; family Erebidae; genus Schrankia; species Schrankia costaestrigalis. The sequence goes on from FR997827.1 coordinate 4,067,196, forward strand.
GTGTGATTGTAAAAGAGCACTTATGTCTATAAGTTGCTACGTAATTTCCCCTTACCGGATTATAATATTACTTTAGCGTATGAATAATTCTACTCAAGAGGATTTCAAGACATATAGGTATACTATATATTAATAATAATTTATAGTCTATATTTTCTTTAGCGACCTTAGTACTGAATGACTTCTACGCATAGATCGCGGGTTCGATCACCGCTCAATGTTCGTATTGGTCTGGGTGTTTCCTATCTATTTCAAGTTGTGTGTAGGTATTTACAAAAAAAATGTGTGAGTATGTTTACCCGTTACTTAGTACCCAATAGTACATGAGCAACTTAGTTAACTAGACGGTATTCTGTAAATGTGTGGAGTACATAATATTAAGTATGTATTAAGTTCCTTTTCTTTGTTATAACATTTTTTTATAAACAATAACAAACCTTTCATAGAAAATAATATTGTTGTCTACTATTAGTTTGTGTTAGTTTACCGCATTGCGGAATTTGTTTCCACGAAGTTTACGTCACGTGAGTAATTTTCCATCGTGCATTAGCGATTAGTAGAGATCAATGGCTGTTGTGAAAGTTGAAACGTAAATTATATAAAATACACAATAATATAAATAAATATTATTTTAACTATGTTTTACAAAGAATTCCTCGTTTTATAATGAAAATTTGTTAACTACTTAAGCTAAGATATGTTAACTCCCGATATAGAAACTTTATTTGAATTAAGTATTTCATGAGAAACTTCAAGTGCAGTTAGGTGAATAACTATAACATAATAACAATTTATGTAACTATAACATAAATACTTTCGTTATAAGTCACACATCTCGCGGGATCTTTAGGCCAAAAAACGACTAACCATTAGGTTCATCATATCAAACGATATTGTCTTATTATTATATTTATAGCTGTTCTCTATAATATGTCACAATCTACCTAGACACACTCCAGGTATTCACCAATCATATTCATATTTTTTATTTGTCTGGTCCTTGCCAAATACTAACTTATCGATATATTAATCAAAGTCGTCAAAAAATACATAGTTAATAAAAAACCTCATCCATAACACAGAGCAGACATCTGTAATCTCTTATAAGCACGAAATATTAATCAGAATTAATTCCTTGTCTACTTAATAGAATAGCGCAATACAAAATAAAATTTTAATGAAAACAAAACTGTTTTGACGGAACAACAAAGTAATGTAAAGTAATAAACGGGCTTATGTTGATTATCATAATTATAATTTTTCTGTCTAAGAAATACAGTCTTAACAGTGTAAACAACAAATCATTTGAAGGTGTAAATGAAAATTATAAATGAAGAAGAATGTGCACAAAATATACTTTAATATAGTATGTATACTGTGTAATACATATTTAAGTCTTGGTATTATTTCAGTACTAACAGGCAATAAATAATCACTCACTAGGCACTGCCATCTAGTGTGTATTGTAATAAACTGTATTTTATTTTGTTAAAAATAATGACATGATATTGCGGACTTAAGATCCAGAGTATGGAACATTTGTTGATCCCATAAGCTAATTGTCCTGTTTTTTTTTCTGATTACTGGTAAGGCCACGCCAGGCTACAGAGGCAGTTATTACGGTAAAGTCCCTCGTCGGTCCTAAAGAAATACTAAAAGGGTGATAAGCCTGACTACGTAATTCAGTTCTATAGTTGAATTTTGGGGAGAGATAGATCAACATCAGTTACCTCGGCTACTGTCATTGTACGTAAACCTTATCGTATTGTAACATTCACTTGCACGAAGGAGGTCTAACTTGGTCACGAATATGTAAATTTACGTAATCTGTTAGTGTGCAAGAATGAATGGGAAACGGTACGTTCATTATACGTACCTACTACGTTTGCTTTAGACTTCTGTTTGTAACGGTGGCTTTTATTTCACATTATTTTGTTAGTTTTTAAGCAAATTAGCGGAAGGATGTTTTAAAAGTTTAAGTTAAGCACCAACATAATAAATTCCGTGGCTATCGCAAAACCCCAAAAATTTATTTCGGAGATATTAGATTACATGGATACAAGCATTTGTTTGTATGTGTACAGAAATGTATGTCTTGTGCAAGAATCACCGAGTCTCCTGAATGACAATCAAATACATTAACCATTTAGCCTTAATCGGTGTCATAAATACGAAATCAACAAATATATAAATTAATAAGCAAATACATGACTTAATCAACAAGAAACACTAATTCTATTAAATGAACATAGAGGCATAAAAATAAACTTGCAAATGGCTAAATTTAGCAAAGAAACACTACCAAATAGCGTCAAGTTCAATAAATTTTGATAAAGAAATCGCCAAATTTATGCAGTCTTGTTTACATCGGTGTAACGTAATTCTATTTTTAGCCGTGACCAAAGTCGTATACATTTTTTATATCGCAGACATTTGGTGTTGTTTAAATGAGGACTGGTCTGACAACCTTTTTTATATTATGGTCTCTATATTTATATTAAAAAATACAGTAGGTATAATAAAACAGCAATTGATTTTGCAATGACAATAATCGCATTGAGTACCGCTGCATTATAACGATTAATTACGATAATTAAATAAGATATATTATGTTGATTAGATTTACTTAATACTTATTTAGCTTATGTTTATTTATTTTGTATATTTCATAATAATGTACTTTGCAATAATAATAACGTAATCGGGGTATAGACTGTACTCACAACTACGAACAACACAAAAAGGAGGTGGTATTATTATTTACGTGCGTAATCATTTAAAGTTTACATTAATTGAGCAAAAAACAAAAACTTTTGAGAACTTAACAGGGTTATTAAAACTTGATACACATTTTGACGTTGTTGTGTGTTCAGTCTATAGACCACCATCAACAAATAAAAACATTTTCATCAAGGAACTCAGTAATCACATCACTAAATATGATTCGAAGGTAAACTTTTTACTTATAGGAGACACTAACATAGATTTATACAAAATAGTCAACCAAATGTTAGGCAGAGTTACCTTGTCAATCGATAAGGTAATTCTTAGGGCTTTTGAGACCCAAGGGATTTGTACTAAAACCATTGCTAACAACTTTGCCAGTAGTTTCAAAAAATCTGTAAACGACATTATGCCAAATTGTAATATTAAACTCATAGACTCAAAAAATAAACATACACCTCTCGATGCCAGTATGTTGTTTAAAAAAGCTTCAGTAAATAGTGTCCATAAAATAATCAACAAACTTAACTCAAACAAAGCGCCGGGCTTAGATAAAGTCAAGATCATCGATCTTAAACAGATTAGCGACGTCATATCGGAACCTATTGCTGACTTAATTAACAGTAGTACGAGGACTGGTCTGTATCCCGATGAACTGAAACAGGGCTGTGTAAGACCAATCTTTAAAAAGGGTAAAAAAGATAATTATTCAAATTACCGTCCTATAACATTACTCTCATCTATAGACAAAATAGTAGAAAAGTATGTCTCTGAACAAATACATACATTTTATAAAAAGCATAATGTCATAAATCGCTCCCAATATGGCTTCCAGGCAGGCAAAAGCACTTCTGCTCTTTTATCTGACTTTACGGATGAAGTCAATAAACATCTTAACGAAAGAAAATACGTCCTTGCTCTCTTCATTGACTTTTCCCGTGCATTCGATACGCTGGTGCATAATCAGCTGATTGACCGGTTAGATGACTGCGGAGTGCGTGGACCTATGCTGGACTGGTGCACAAGCTATTTGAAAAACCGAACCTATACTGTAAAAATTGATGACACATATAGTAGACCCATAGCTGTAAATGAAGGAACGGCTCAAGGCTCAGTCCTGGGTCCGCTGCACTTTCTGTCTTATGTTAACGATATGGGCACTTACATTACTAACAGCACCTACTACCAATTTGCCGACGATACTTGCCTCTTGACTGCGGACAAAAATCCACAGGTCGCCTGTCAGCTAATACAACATGACTTAGATAACCTGGTAAAGTGGTGTCACGATGTTGGCCTGGTAATTAATGTTGATAAAACTAAAATCATAATCATAAAATCACCTTACATAAGGGAACTCCCATTACCCGCCGTAACAGTACATAATCATAATTGCTTGCACAATGCTAGTGCTGTAAACTGTGACTGTTCCTCTGTTGAGATAGTTAAGCAACATAATTACCTTGGTGTGACAATAGATTCTAAATTTAACTGGATTCATCATATCGAGAAAGTATGTCAAAAATTAAGAAAATTTCTAGCTAACATCACTGTACTAAAAAACCGAATTCCATATAAGGTTAAATTAATGCTATACTACGCATTAGCCGACTCACATATACAATATGCCCTAAGCAGTTACGGTCGGACTTACAGAACTTATCTTGATTGTATTTACAAACTACAGCTAAAAATCTTAAAAACAATAGTGTCACCAAAAATTAAAAACCAATTTCATGAGAATGAAAACGGACTGTTTCAACATTGCGGAGTTCTACCCGTACACAACCAAGTAAATTTTTTATTACTTAAAGAACAATATTTTAATAATTCACTCAGAAATTTAATTGAACATCCTGTGTATACTCGTGCCATTTCTGAGAATCGGCTTCGCACACAGCGAGCAAATAATGTGTATGGCGAGCGCACGACCGGTTATATTGTACCTAGACTTATTAACAGATTACCCTCTAATGTATGTAAAAGTGTTTCTATCACAAATATTAAAATTGTTCTTAAGAAACACTTTTTAAACTGTTTAACTTAGTAGGTTAACTGAAGACTGTAAGAGTATAATATCGAATAGTGTAAATTTAAACCTTTGTGGTTTCTATACACTATCATGACCATAATGTAATGTTATTTTAATTTTTTAAATGATAATAAATAAAAAAAAAAAAAAAAAAAAAAATTATGTTACAACGCCATCTAGTACCATAACTCATCAGAGCTTATATTATGGCTATGCAAGCTGGTAAAAGAGATTTATATAATAACCTTGAAGCATCAAATCAAGTCGTGTTCATAAACGCAAATGTTTGACTAGAATCTACTACTGGAATCGAATCCACGGGAATTTAATCGTAGTCACAAAAGTGTTTTTTTGTCTGAAGTGATGATGAGATATAAGATAAGATCAGAGACAATGACATGACAAAACAAAGCTTGCTGATTGAAATTAAAACAAGAGTTGTACCAAAATAAAGTAGCATCATGACAGCATGTTAAATTGACGCAATGACTTGTTAAATGGTGCTAATTTTCCTTCCTAACTTTTACATGAATAATATTTATCCACTTCAAAATAAATTACATCATAATGAGGATAAGTTTGTATTATGTTATGAATCACTTTATCCCGGAAATATTCTAAAAGGATAATGCTTGTGAGTAAGGAAGTAAAGATATTACTGAAGTACTATCTCATGTGATACCTACATAGAATAACCCAGACTAAATAAACAGTCATGTACATGCACACAGTAAAAAAAACTGACCGTGGATCAAAACCGCGACTTCTATAATGGCAGGTGAATACATACAAACTCAGTTGATGATCACTCATTAAACTGAGTCTGTGAATGTTTTTTGTGACATGATCAGAACTGATCATTTACTTATGTAGATAAAAGCTGTAAATCGCACATATTTGTTTAATTAAAATTAGAAATACTATCAATCAAAATTAAAGTAACAAAAACATGCGTAGGTACAAACTCTTCATTGTCTTTCCTTCATTTAAGCAGAGTCAACCGCAAAACAACAAGAGGGGCGTCTGCAGATTGACATTGGACCTTACCATATATGTAAGGATTCACTCGTACTTAGAACCTTATGTAAGACAGAATACTTAACTTTAAATATTATGTTGCGAACTAAAATATGTTTCGTATAACTTAACAATTTCGCCATGTATCTAAATTAATAATAGCACTTGACCCAAGCCTTCAAATGAAGTAAATATTCAAAATCAGGTAGGTATATAAATAGTAAGCAATAAATAAATCATACTTATTTATAAACTCCAGGATCGAAGGTCTGCGTGGGTATTGAATGTTGTTTTGTTGTCAATAAGATCATTTCGTATTTAATTCTTACCTAGAGGTACTTAAAGTACCTGTAGGAAGGAATTAATTATTATTCTATATTAGTGGCGAAGTGTCCATATAACTCGATTCCTACCGGCTTACCTTTGCAAAAACCGCTTAGCATTGTCTATTAATCAATTATAAATCAATGACGCAACATCCACTCAATACAAAATAATATAAAACAAAAAAGTATTCTCTTACGTAAATCGCAATAATAATTACAGTAATAATAATTTTCAATATAATTATTTACGTACTCATAACGCCATCTTGTAATTAAAGGTTGTCAACTAACAACTTGTTATGGTTCAGTCAGAGAGTACTTAAAGCGCGCATGCGCGGAGCGCAGTAAGCCGGTCGCGAAATTAGGAATCCAGTACAACAGACTGTACGGAAATCGTACGGTCACGTGACACTTTGTATTCGTCGATCTAAGGTACCATATAAGCCGGTGGCCATCGGCTTATGACAAGGATAAAAGATACAACTACAACATTGCGAGAGCGAGAAAGCACTATTGCAACCAGTGGACCGACCAATTGTAACGAAGTTTCATTTCATTTCACGTTAAGTACTTAATTTGCCATTGACATTCCTTTGTTTTTATCAATTATTTAAATCTGATAGAAATCAGCCTTTCTTCTGAATTTTTAGTTTTTAATTATATTTATTTGTTTTTATATTTTTATACGGCTTGCGTCTTGACTTTGGCAGAATCATCGGTAAACGATAGGACCATTTGAAGAAAAAACAGATATTTGTATTTATTTTCTGCAAATAGGTTATAAAATTCGCTTTCTTGTTTAAAGTAGTAAAATTTGTATGTTTAATTATTTATGATTGTGTATTATGTGTTGTGCATTGGTTGACTTTATTTTTGTCGTAGTGCGTTGGGATCCTATGGAATATTTTTGTAAGTACTTGTTTGTATTGTTTTCAGCAAATTTAATAGTTTGTTGTTATAAGGGACAGGTTAATAGTGTTATATTATATTGACTATCCTATTATGTGATGTGCGATAAAACATCATTCTCGAAATTGAATTATAAATATAAGAAACGCCGGCGCTGTGGATTTACGAAACATTTTAATACAATTACTTATCTCATTTCGATACGTATAAGTAAGTGGCTTACAGACAGTATTCTCAGATTCTAAAAGTAAGTAAGTAGGTATGTAGAATCATTTAGGATATAGCAATATAAACAATTAATCTAATTGATCAAAGAAGTCTTCCAAACAGAGAAACATTTTCGTATTTTAAGTTTATGAGTTCGGGACAACTAGGTAAAATCGAAACATTTTCTCACGAATACCTATGAACTACAGAATAATAGTAATATAAAGTAGAACAAAAGTCCACGGAATCTTCGGCTTCCCTTTTATAAAAATCCACCCTTCGCCACTGTTCTATATTATTCTTAGACCCCGACGATCTCATAAAGGTCTCTGGGTCGGACTGGATGCGGAAGGCGCAGGACCGAGTTCTGTGGCGTGTATTGGGAGAGGCCTATGTCCAGTAGTGGACTGCAATAGGATAGTTGATTGATTGATTGATTTGATTATTCTTCTGCTTTACTTCATTAATATCGATTCGATAAAACATGCCTAGCTTAGTTTTCGACTAGATGGCAAAGTATGAATGCTTAAGAAGTATCCTATCAATTGTGTAATTTTATACGAAGTAACTATCTACCACGTAAAAATAACATAAACATTAACTACCTAATCAAATTGAGTTTTCTTATTAATTATGCGTAGGCTTTGAGTCTAAAGCAAGCCTTGAAGTGTACTCAATTAAATTATAAAGTCAAAAAATATTATAAAGTTGATGTCAATAAGGTGCAGTAAATATTTTCATATTTATTATCTTACTAATATTATAAAGAGCATAATCGCAGCTATTAGTGCCTTTCACTACCCTCTCGTGTACTTCAACTAGCTGGCGGGAAGTTTCTCCAACTCCACTTTCTTCTGATTATTCACGAGTATTCACGATTTCTTTCGACTATAAAGGAAAGGCAAAAGAAATCGTGTATTTGAAATGATTATCGTCCTATAATTCTTCATCATAGCAAGCAAATTTGTAAATAAAATTGCCCATTTTTGCATTTAAAATTATGAGCATAAATTCTTATGGTAACAGCGCCTCTGATAAGTAATTGCTATGGCTATCAGTTAAATAACTAGACAAAGGTAGAGCTTATCTTATATTCCGGGTGTGTAGTTTAAATGTTTGTGATAAGCAATATTTGTATAAGTCTGAGGACTGACCTTTTCCGTGACTAATTCATGACTTAAGTCTGCTAGCCTTTGTTTGTTCAAAAGATACTTAGATACATACATACACAAACTCACGCCTTGTTCAGCACGATTACTTGGGATCGACTAGTGTAAAACCGTTCTAATACTAATTTCGATGTAAAGAGTTTTATGGCGTGAGTAGCGGATGAGTTATCCTAGTCGTGACAGATTTAGATTACATTATGTCACCATCTTAGTCGGTGTTGGTTACAGTCAAGTAACTTTCTATTGCTGGAAGAGACCCGTTTTTACAGTGTAAGGTTTGTGACATGAAAAGAAGAGATTGACGTTGTATTGTTTGGTTCGTTTGTCAGCTGCAGATGAGCTCTAGATTGATGCTCAATTTCTACATACAAATCGATTGAAATTACTTATCATAGTGTAATATGTCGTTATTTAAAATGTACGTTCCATCGTAATATCATCCAAATCCGACAAACGGAGATATATTTACTACTGCGTCAATTCCTTTACATAAATAAGACAACTTGAATTAACTTTCCTACGAGTACGTATTATGATACAATGTAATGGCTAAACTGTTTACTTGCAAGAATAGTACGTTTTAAGTCCAAGGGTGTCTAATTATCACATTGCATAATGAGGTTAGTTATTTATTATATTATTATGATATGATATCAAGGTTATCTCAGTTATATTTGTGCCATTAAAATGCTTTTAACTTGCCATTACGAATTACTCTCGTAAGCGAAACTAAAGCGAGCTATTTATTTTACTGTTACTCAGAGGGTGACCTTCTAATTCTTAATACTATTGTGTATACTATATAGAATAATGAAAATAAAATTAACGAACAAATACTTTTTGCTATGTCACATAACAGCCCATTAATGTCCTACTGCAGGGACGAGCCTCTTCCCGGGACGGAGAGACACTAGGCCTACTAATACCACGCTGGCCGGACGGATTGGTAGGTATAGGGTTGAATTTAAAGTTTTCCTTCTTTTTATTTCGTAAAGATAGTATTTACGGATAGTCCCTTAGTCTGTTTTTACGACACCCATGGGATGAGATGAGGTGGTGACATATTGTATTCTTACTCCGTCACCACACGGCTATGTTATCATATTTTGTGTCCAATATAGCCATTATATAGGTTAAATGGATCAAATCAGTTTAGGAGATAAGTATGAGATACACTAAGCGTTATTCTATAACTCAATTATTGTTCCATTTTTTAATAAAATAATAATTGCATAATTATTTATTTTGCGTGTCAATGATTTATTATGCTATACAGCATCTTGTAAATTTTTCTCTATACCTAAGGTAAATTATGTGAAACTTTATCACATAATTTTGCATTTATGATCATACCGCCAACACTTATTCTCAGGGTTGTTGGTATATAATACTAACAACAAAATATATAAGCTAATAGGCAGATTACTTGAAAGTTATTGTTATCTTAGAGTATTTAGGTATGAACTTAACTAACTCAGTTAAGTATGAGCAAACTAACTAACTATGTAGAAGTAAACATTGCTTTGTTTATATTAAAGTTAATTTATCGTATGCTAATTAATAACTTTGTTACCCTTGATGTAAATGTTATCACAAAATATATTTACGACATCTATTATTTAAGTCTGGTTGATAACAACAACACAATATAGCAATTAAAATAATTGGCAAGTAATTATTACTACCTACCTAAACTTCTTTCAAGATAACAATAGTAAGTAAATAAACAAACAATTAAAGTCCAAGAATATTGTAAATTGTTGTAATTTTTATGTATAAATAATTACGGTGTTGACTAATCTTGGGGATAAGGGCCCTTAATGGGTGAAAGTGGAAAACCGTGGAAAGCCTCTATAAGGATTCTCAACTTAACAAATAACAAAGAAGGCTGTAACATCATAACCTATGCTTGTACTAAAAACATTTCCTTGTACTGAGACACATAAGAAATTTTATTTAAAGCTCTGAGAGACATTAATAGGCAGTTTGATGTAACAGTAAATAAAATACACAAACTGAAAGTATGAATAACTAATATTATTGGACATATATCACGTATGAATAAATTTGAGACGTGATAGAAAAATAAACTACAAAATTTTAATCTCAAAATGAATAACGTAAAACTGTATGCTAGTGCCATCTGTGAATGTATCCTAAAAATAATTTGCAAGTTACGTTTACTGCCATCTAGTGTAATTTGTTGGCAATACGTAATGGTCTTAACAAATGTACACTGTGATTTCTACGTACCGCGAGTAGAAAATGTAAGATGGCGCTGTACACATTAAACGTTTCATAATACAAAGAACAAAATAAGTTTACGTGGGTGTAAATTGAAAGTATAAAAAAATTGTTGTACTGTATTGTAATAAATAAATAATTGTAAATCGATGTACCTATTATAAATACATCGATTTACAATTATTTATTTATTTTTCTACACCGTACAAGAAATAAATGTACACAACTTACTCCAAACTGTGACAAAGTATGATTCCTACACGTGGCAATAAAGTAGTTGGTAAATTATAATATAATTATTAGTACTTACAATATGTACGAATAAAATTGTTTGTACCTATATATTTGATTTTCAGAACAGACAATGTATAAATAAATTTAAATTTTGGTAATTCGATTAAAAAATATTGTTCAATAATAAATTATTCTCCAAATTACCGGATTTTTTACTAAATTAATTTTATTTGTAAGATGCAAATTTAAACAAGCACAAAAAGTGAGCCGCCCGAACAGGGACTTGAACCCTGGACCCTTGGATTAAAAGTCCAATGCTCTACCGACTGAGCTATCCGGGCTCATGTCAGTATGGGCATAAAAGCAGTCTATTATCAAAAAGGGCACTATGCTTTACAAAAATTTAACATACAGTATATTTTAACTATTTTTTATTTATTATAAGAAATCTTGTATTAATGAAGATTTACTTATTTTCTTATGTTAAGATAATATAACCTCATATACTTTGTGCTTTAAATAACAATTTGAAACAATAATTAATATTTTATCTAAGAGTAGGTTAAATAACTACATCTGTTACGAGAAAATGGAACTAGAAAATACCTAACTCAAATACACGAGCTGTGTTTTGAATACGACTACTCGACACTAGATGGCGCGCGTGAAAGTAACTTTTATAATACGTTGACTAAATTCGAATGACAGTCGTAAAGTTAGTTTCTGGCTTTCTTTTTAAAGTTATTGTTAGTATAATAAATACATAACAAAAAGATGATTTTGTAAGTCAGATGAAATGAACTCATGATAGAAAATATTAATAAAAATAAATTCTGGTAGCCTTGCCAACAAACCATGTAGGACTTCAAACCCTGAGGACGATCTGCTCACGGTAGCTTCTCTTGGCGGGCACTGGATAATGAAATATCACTAGAAAGCCTAAAAGTCATAAGCCCATTCATTTACTCGTTTCATTATTCTCTTTAAAAGACGACTAGTCAACCGAATCTTGCAATATCTTGGTGTTGTCTAGTAGCCTTTAATTTAATTTTTTACCCGTGATCTGAATGGCTTTATGACAAAAACAATTGCGAATATTAACACTATAAAGATTAAATACTAATGCTTAAATAGTAAAAATAACAATTGTTAATAAAAACAAAACGTACAATTCTATGTTAAAAAAAAAATCTATTCTAGATACAGAAACGTACATTTTGCTCTTATTATTCAGTTTAATTATTAAAATCTAAGGCACGGTCAAAGTTCATAATACATTATAACCGATTCCGTGAATCACTATTACATCAAACCCGTGCTGTTTCCTAAAACCATACAAACTATGTATTGACGTTGATAATCCTAATAAAACAACAATTTAGCGAAACAAATACATTATTTCGTATGTAACAAACGTTTGCAGTACGACCATAAGTCACGTACAAATAGAACAAACGTTTCCTAGTAAAAATCTCTTTACCTGACTCAAGTTTTTTCTCTGCAGTACAATTCCTTTAGCTAATACTTTTTTTTTGGTGCAACTTTTAAAGAATTCTCGTGTCCTTGTTACTCGCAATCTAAGCGAGCATTTAATTTTGTTAAATGTTTTACTTTATAATACCTAAGGTATTTGGTATAATAGATTACTGCATACAATTTGATTACATAGTAATAACAATTATCTTACTGTATGTAGTACGTAACACTTATCTTATATCAAAAGTTGGATCATGATATAACAAATTACAGAAATATTTATGATCTGGCTTTGAAAATTAGATTTCAATTTTCAAATCATTTCATATTTTTATTTATGCATATAAAAATATATGAACTAATGACACATTTATACAAATTCGCACAGGAAAGAGATCATATTAGGAAACAGTAACAAAATGGTTTGACATAAAAAACCGCCTTTTAAAGTGACGAATCACATCAAATCATTATGACGCTATCATTATTCATTTAAAGCTACTACTAAAAAGAATCTGTCACGCTTTGAACGATATAAAATATTTCAATCCAAATAGGTACATAAATAGATTACAAATGTAATGTTAATTATTCTCTCATATCCAGGTTTGTTTTAGCTAGAATAAGAAACCTTGCTTTAAATGGAATGGTATAGCATGGAGCGCGCGGTATGTAAACCATATCGGGAACTGGTTTAGTAGTAAAGGGAACCTGGATGCAAAGGATGAATGTTAAAGAGATATTTTAATTGCCATGACTTACAATATAAAGCATTTGATTTAGATTATAAGACTATAAAAGTACCAAAATGTAATTTTTTTTTTTATGTAGGTATCTCTCCGTCATGGGAGGAGACCCGTCCCTGCAGTGGGACATTAATGGGCTGTTATGATGATGATGATTTTTTATGATTTACAGAAAAGGGGAAAGATGGTAAACCTACAATATCGTTCTTATTTACGTTGTTTAAAAGTTATGTGACGCTTGTGTGACTATTTGCTAAAAAGGAATTTAATTATCTGTAGCATGTTTTACTTTTTTTAATAAAATGATAGTCTGAATGTTCAATGTGATTCGTTCACTTGACGTCATTTATCAGAGCGAATGACTCACGGTTTCGGTGTTCGGTGCAAAACGTCATAGTACCTGTAACAGAAAGGAAAATTAGTTAATTATGATTAATTGCTTTTAGAATAAGAACTTTATTAGTCTTGTTTACACTTTGTTAAGTGCCAGTAGGTGTTAGAACGTGTTAGAACTTTAAATTGGATTGTTAATTCTTAGATTTTGTTTTGAAGTAAATTTGTAATTGCTAAAAACCATATCAACGTATTTCGCATAATTAAAATGCTGAACTTGATGATAGAATAAATATAAAGAAAATCGTACAAGTAGTAAGAGACATTCAGTTATTGGGCAATTCCAACGGTATGCTATGCCTGATGCAAAAAATAACTGGTTTGTTAGATTTTTGATTTTGTTTTAGCGTACTTTCTCGTGTAGTAGCGAAATATAATTAATACTAATCCTATTTCGCCACCACACGAGAAAGTACTACCGGCCAATGTCATCCTAAAATCATTTTTGTTAAACAAAAACTTGAAAAAACCTCTAGTAACTAGTCTGGTTAGTGTGGTATTAGATCAAGTTTTTCTTTATATCAAAAGGTTAAATCCGTAAGATCCGTAAGTTAAATCCCTGCTATGGCTCATTTAAGAAACAAAAACTTACAAAGAAATACTTAAATTATTTACCAAATATTTAAAATGTTTTCTGTAACGAGTGAAATTTGTGTTTTTATGATGCTGCAATTACTTATTGCACTTTTATTTACATAGATATGTTCTTACGAATAATAATAACTCGCAATGTGATGTAAAAGCACGCAAATAATGAATTTAATTATGTTCGGTTATTTCTTAATCAGTGATAATTACTGAAGTAGCAATTGCGAATTATGCTCTAATGATAAATTACGACATTATCATCTTACTAACCTAAAAAAATGCACAATACTTATTGCTTGGTCAGTATCTTCAATGCGCCGTCTATAGACACCCCATAGATATTACAGATTACACAGAATCAAATATAAGCATGTCAATTCTCGTACCTTAAAATCATTAAAATATCGGTAAAATTTTTAAGCTACGAGAATTGACATGCAGACCACAGAAAAAAGTATAAAACACGCTTTTTGGGGCTCTTCAGAATATCAGCGCTATGGGTAACCATAGCACAGTGCTGAGAAGGGTTCCCTTTTTGGTCTCTCACTGTTTCATCACTATACATATAATATGTATTTAATTGTTTTCCTTTCTCATTTTTTGTGACAGTGTGAGAACTTAATAAATGATTTTCTTTCTTTCTTTTCCATAAGCGTGATTTATACTTTTAAGGACAAGGAAAAAAAGATACTAATTTGAGAAACGAAGAATGTTAAAAACTGTATAAATCTCACAACTAAGTATAAAATTATCGCTAAAGCATGCTGTAAAATAATTTCGATTAATTATTAAAAATCTAGTTTTACCGATGAAAGTACTTTTCACAAACTAAAATAACAAAATGAAATGCAGGTAAAAAAATGTTGTAGGTACCTAGATAATACTTTTTCTTAATCAACATTCTAATGAAAAAAAGTCTTGCTAATTGAATAAAATAACGGAAAGTTTTCTTTCTTGTTGCAACTTAATAATGGTCGGCTTCCACGCAATGGCGCATCTAAGCTTGACTACGCTAATAAGTATTAAATTTACTTTATTATCAAGTTACTTTGCAGCTAAATTTATAAACTTACATTTTAGTATTTTACATACATTTTAGCGAATTTTTATAAGCAGTTTTTAAAAACAAAGAGATTTCTGGCAATTACTATAGAAGTCCAAAGATTGTGTAGGTTACTTATATTTAATGATAATCTCCCTCTGATTCTCATCAGTTAATATTAGTTCTAAACCTCGTATCCTACTATAAATCTTTTTATAAGGTACAAATCACTGCAAAAACCACCCATTACAGTATAAGGTCTTACAAGGACTCCTTTTTTAGTGGTATTTAACATTGCAAAAGGGGGAGAAGAGTAGATTCGCGTAAAACACACGACAAAAATAGTTAATAAAATAATAAGGTTATAAAATGTAAATAGAAAAAGAGTACACTTTTCATCACCCAACTCAAATAGATTTATGAATTTTATTAAAGTACCTACCCCAACAAAATAAAAAACTACAAGATATTGTTATCACAAGATGGAAAAAGGGTCGAGTAAAAAAAAATACTTACTCATTAAAAGTAAAATTTATGTTAAACACAAATGCAAAATGACGTTTATGCACAGATAAAATGTCCTCAGGCACCCTGTGAGAGAGCACGATGTGAATGAACCGTACTCTACTGATATAAATATTACATTATCACACTAGGGGTAAATGTATTGCTAGTTATAATAACTATAATAAAATTAGTTTCGCCCACGCTTTAGGTTACGCCTACGTAGGCCTAGGTTGAAAGTCTCGTACTAGTTAGCCTATTTCAGACGTTTCTAGTCTAGGCTTTTAGAGAACGTTTGAGATGAAATTCCAGACATTGGCAAACAAAATCTACTTACGAATACGGCTTCTTATTTATTTTAACGTTAATCGACATTCGGATATATTAGATAATGTGGTATTTTATTGTTTCATGACAATACGAACACACAGCGGTATCCCAAGAGCTACAACAAAAAAACCACGAAGATGCTACAGTCGAAAGATGATACTTCGACACAAATTCCGCCTCGTTAGCTTGTAGTAAAACTCTCCTATTAATAAAAAAGATGGTGTGCTGAAGCCACTAACGGCGTTAAAAGGATACAAGCAAAGGAGTGCGCAATGTGAAATAATATAAATTCGAGCAGAAGCTGACATCAGTGACAGAAAACAACGGCGCAATACAGTGAGCATCTCTGTAGTCTTTAAGTACGTAATTTAAAACTTACGTTGACGGACTTGTTGCAGAGCTGAAGAATTAAGTATTACAAGCCTCATTATGTTATCTTTATTAGTTCACTTATCACAACACTTCTAAATAATAAACCTTTTTAATCGAGTGAGAACAAAAACAATATGTAAAGTTAACAATGCACCTGTCGCGGTCAGTGAATGAATTTACACTAGGTAAACAATTTAGTTACACATAATAACAAGGGTCTTTCCTTACAATGTATAGTAATGTCGCAGTGACAACAATATTCTGAGCTGACGTATTCTGTTTACTAGGATTTACCCCTCATTCATTCATTGCCTACGTCATTGATTTATATCATTGACGGTAGATTTGTATATTATAATGGCAGCAGACTATTGCATAGATTCAAGATCTATTCAAACATATAAATAAGAGCTAATCTAAAAGCATAGGTATTAGACTGATGACTCGATGGATTCTGCGAGCTGGTGTCGGGTCTAATCGTCTAGTCGTACGCATAAGGTCTCGGTCTCTTAAAATTTGGCTCCCCATGATATCGCCTCAAAGCGCAAAAAAAAATACAACTAGAATTAACTTAAATGAAATTAGGAAGGATCTGGGTTCAATTATGAATTTTCGCGACCGGGGCTAAGTCTAAGAGTAAAGTATATTAAATACCTACATAGTTTGTTATTGTAGAATGAGAAAATATGAGAACAAAAAGTTTCTTTACCAACTCATAATTCCTAAAGATATTTTGTATTTGCTTTTTCTGTACCTCTAATAGTGCTAGTATGGTAACTGCTTACATATTAAAAACAGGCAATAGCTAAGGGAGATTCCAGGGGCCAACGGCCAGCCACTTGAACAGGTTTTATATCATCCACGATCGGCCTTGGGCATTATATTGACCTTCCGAGCAATTACATAATTTGTGGACAAGTGGCAATAATATGTAGATTTTTTACTACGCATTAGGAATGTTAATTTTGTGGTATTCGTTTATGAAATCATTCATCGGCTTATTCGAATTTAAGATAATACGGCACGAAATAAAAGATAATTGTGTATATTTTTTATTTTTATTGAGTTACATACATTCAATAGATAAAATACATAAAATTAAATACAGGCTATGTAAATAATAATTTCTTGAAGTATTTAGGGTTTTAACTTGTAACATGTCTAAGGATCGTTTAAGATCATCATCATCATCATCATAACAGCCCATTAATGTCCCTATCATAACTGCAGGGACGGGCCACCTCCCGTAACGGAGGGGACATATCGTTACGTTATGGAATGATTGTTCTGTTCTTTTATTGAGTTTACACTGGATAAAATTATAGAAAGTTTGTCAAGAATACGCTACGCAAGTCATTGCCGATTCCTAGCACTTGTAAATACATACTTTTTTTACCTTATAATTTTAATTTTACTAGAAAAATTAATTGATTGTCTCACATAAATCTCGCCTATACGTCATTATCTTGTAAATTTTCTAGGAAAACACGTAACTATCTAAAATGGTTTTCTATTAAGTTTTGCATATTGCGCTGAGATACCGTCTACATAGTTCTTTAAGAAACTCTAATTAACGTAGCTTGCAGCTAAGCTATCGGCTTAAGTTATACCACCATGGTATGAACGAACGACAGTCTAGAATAGATTAAACAACAGCAAAAATTGCATTTAAAACACAACTACTGAATTGAGAGCTCGCTTTTTTTCTTATGTTAGTTAAAAATGCACCGTGGTGCTCATTAGTGTTAAATAAGTGGGACGTTACATGTCGAGGTTAATGGGTATCAAGGTCGCACAAATCATCTTTGTAAACGGTTATTGAGAGTTCTCATAGTATATAATCTACTTGAAATCTTTCAAACCAGTCTTATTTAGTAGAGAACTAATTTGTTAACACTTTCTAATGCACAAAAACATACAGGATATTGTGTACTTTTACTTTTTACTATCTATTTATAAAACGGTGCTTGAGCGAGAATTAATCAAATAAGTATAATATTTTATGATGCGCGCATATATTTATACGAGCTAGTAGGTACATAAATACTGGCCTTTATAAAGAAACGAGGAAGTTAAGGGAAAACGGCTTCTTTTCAGAAGCGGATGACTCTAGCTACCACTTAACAGTAGTTAAGGAAACTTCGCTCATCAAGCTTTTGAATTAAAAAAACTGTCACCCCATAAAGTCGTACGAGTATAATTTGGATGTGATAAGCACAATAATGTAAGATGGAAAAACGTAAACTCGGGAAAAACCAATTCGTTAGGGCAGCGTGGTATGTAGTTGCACTAGTTTGGAGAACGCCCAATACAATAATAAAATATACACAATATGAAGGCATACTAATAAGTTACACCATCTTCAGATCATTAAACCCGGACGACATGAACTTTAAAATGTTTAAAGGTTATTGATCTACCTTCACAATCTTTTAGGCGAAAGTATGACATCATTTAATGTATAAAAAATAAACTGGAGCAAACCTATTTTGTTTAGCATTCTTCATGCGTGAGTATATTCATATTTCTACAATTCATTTCAAATAACGACATGATTCAACAGTTTAGCGAGCATTTTCACGTTCATCACTGAAGAATTTTCCAAACAAATCAATGTGCTATTTTAATAATCATGAAATATAATGGTTTCCATGAGGTGATAGGTTAGAAATAGATCATCACATCGCATCAAAATGCAACATCCTCCTGAGGGCAGCGTTAAAGCCGACTAAAGAAGAAACTATACACAAAAAAAAAGACCTTGTTAGGCAAACGAGGTAAAGTTTCTCGTCATTTGTATAATAAATGACGAGAAACTCCTCCGTAATCTTTGAAAGAAGCATGTTCCTGCAGAGGGGCTTTTATAGCCCGGTATGATTTATTTCAAAACCGTTTACAATTCTAAATGCAAGGAAGTGATTTTTGCAATATACGAGCGGAACCATCACTGTTTGTCACGCAAGTCTATAAAGTTTGGGCAACAACGTTTATGCACACTTGATTAAACTCCAATTCGTTTACGAAATAGTTCCTAGAAAACACCGAAATACATCAATTACGAAGAGCCACTTAACAATTTTAACTGCAGCGTGAAATATCATTTTCAACTTTAATTTGTAAATTACATTTCCCCATCCTTTACACAGAGCCGGCGCAAAAGTCGGTAGTGTCAATCTTGTTCACAACTTTACGATAAAATTTTCCGGTACTGAATCATAGAGCGATCAGCTGATACCAAAAAGTTTCTTATTCATTCTTAACGACTCTTTATTGTTGAGTATAAAACACCGAATAAAAAGAAAGAACAAAAAATCATAGATCATCTTGCCTAGCTGATATCAAAAAGTCTATATTGCCTATTATCTTTGTTTACGTATCTATAAAACTAATAAGTAGACTACCGTCGGTGTTAAAGCATATTTTCTACTTAACAAGGAAACGATGTAAACATGATTTTAGTATAACATAAACCAATCGATGAACCTGAACATAACGATCGCACTTAAACCAGAAGCAATTTAGTTGGATTAATTAGTAGAGTTCTCCGTTTAAATGAAAATTCATTGACTTACAATACCACGTAGGTGGATAATACATAGCTAAACACCCAATATATTTTTTAAAATATGTACTATCTCAACAACATTTCTTTAGTGAATTGAATATAATTTATTAAATCGTTAAAAGTAATTCTTGTCTGTGTATGACATCACGACAATACAATCTTTACGAAAACAAAAGCAGAACAGCTTGACAAAAAAACCATGCATACCCTCTGGCTACTGTGGTAAAGCTTTAATTTCGTTACTGAAGGAAGTTCGCATTGCTGTGAGACAGATACAATAAACAGGTCAAAAACAGTATAGATACATTCAGTTCAAAATTCCAGGAAAACATATTGTAAACTGGTACCGTCTCTACTGAAATAAGTAAGTCAAAGTGTTCTACACAGAAAATCACTCAGAATGACTTACGGCGCGGGGCAATGGAAAGTGCTTTGTGCAATTACGACTTACAAGTACTAACAGCAGACTAATGTGTTTTTGTAAACAGGCATTTGATTGATGTGAATTAACGTAATAATTACCTCGGTAATGCTTTAAAAGCGAAATGAAAAGCAATGGAAATTACAATCAACGGTACGGAGAGTCATTCATTCATGTTCGTTCATTGTTATTTATAAGAAATTTCGTTGGAATTCAAAATTTCTCTTTACATTTTTGGAGTGCTAAATTTAAATAATTCGAGCTTATTGAAATATGGATTTGCACTGGGAATATTTACGTACGATGGTTTTTGACGCTTGAACATATTGCATATTTTCAATTTAATTATTTATAGTGCAGTCGTCTTTTGAGGATTAAGGAGAAAATGGGATTGAAAGAGGATTGACGGCTGTTTCCCAAGGAAAAAAGTATGCTAAAAACTAAAAAATAATAACATTTGTGTGAGAGGTGGAGATAAATTTGAAACCGACGAGTAGAGCGATAAATATTAGGATCGTTAATCTAATGTCGATTACATTTTAAAAATGTACGCACCGATAACGCTTTATAGTACCTAATTATTCGACATAGCGCTTGTCAGAATTTTTCACTGCTATGAGCAATCTGCGAGCTATTGCGAGACGAGGGATGACTCGTGGAAGAGAGGGATAAAAAATTCTAATTTTTTTTTTTTAATTTTTTTATAGGCATTATCGCTTAGCGACCACATCGCCTAAAAATTATCTCATAAAATATTTTTTTAGTATCTGGAAAGTTACAAGCCTTTAAATGTTTAGCAAGGTATGCTTTTATAGGCAGCTTACTTTCGATGTGTATATTTGTACTATCTAAAATTAGACAATAATAAAAATGAATGAAAGAGAAAAACAAACATCATAACAAATATAAAAAATATTACGCATCAACAACGTAGAGAACACAGATTTTTTAACATGATAGCCGGAACAGTCAACAAAAAAGAGGAACAAAAAACACAAGTATTAACAGAAAGCAGCAAAGTAAAAATGTATGTGCTCTAGCGCCACTAACTAACGCCAATGACACCTAAAGCGCCATAAGATAAAACAGAACATTACTATTGCCAAGTTTTTTTCATTCAGCCGATAAGTAGCTGAACGTATAAAATAACCACGAGTCACGGGAACTGACGCCCACCTTTTATTATCTTACACAATACGATTACAGATTTGTTGACAGATTCATTATGACAAACTAGGTACAAGACACATCGTAGAAAGTGAAACAATATTATCCATAGACCAAAATCACCTGAAATTGATATAAAATAAGGAATATTTCCAACTCAGAACCTATGATAGATCTATGTAGGGATTACGCTGGAGAGACATAAGAAATTAATTCAATGAAAATCATATTAAATACAATGTGACATTAAGTAATATTAGGACGCCACACTTCTATCACATGCCAAAACGAAGACTTATAATACTACTATAACTCAAGCTGAAGATTTGTGCGTTCACATTTACAAGTCATCAGTGTCTTATTAATAGATAATAGAGGCAATTGCTAGTCAAATAGAATGAAGCAGAATATTATTTGGCGATGTCATAAGGGTGAATGATATATACAATTAAGATTATTGTTTAGTTTACTGCGTTGGTTGTTCGATAGTACTGTACGAAAAAAATATTGTTGTCTTAAAAAATAATGCTATCTGCCAATTGGGTCAGTTATATGTCAAGATATAACAAGAAAACAGGAGGTAAGCTTTCTCTAACAATACGAGAATGTCGACGTTAAATAATTACGTCAAAATTGCAATGTATTTTGGACACTCACGGGCATTGTTCCAATTCGCAACTATCTCGGTTAGGAGATTGATGACGACCAGTAGGTTTCCTGACAAGACGGTAGAAGAGCTTTTTCTTGAATTTAATTACTGATAATTGAGCACGAAATGAAGCTTTAAATAAGATTAATTTCCTAGTTTATTAGTTAGTTTATTTCCTAAACAAGCGTATGTAATCTGAATGCTAATTATGCCTGAAAAACTGGCAGGCGATGTGCATGTTCGCGATTGATATTCTTTGAATTTATTACATTTTAAAGTAATTTTCTTGGATAAATTAATCGGCTACGTTTTAATCCTTGGTATGAGTGATTATATAAAAATTATATAGTATTTTATCTATCAAGTTATAATAGCACAATAAGTTCTTACGTAAGTACCAACGGCCTATCTAGATTAATACTGTAATATAATTGTTTATGGTTTATATAAAAAAATGTGACGGATCATTTAACGTGGCTACGTTCTACTGATACGCTGTCTGGTCGTTGTCTAGGTTGTAGCTTTCTCGCTTTAATTATTACGACCGAGAGGTGCAAATTGTACAAGCTCGGGAAGGTAATAAAATTAGTTTTACATATTTTACTATGAATAATTTTCAGCTTTTTCTTGTATGTTAAAATGTCTTTAAAACCGTAGTTAGTTTAAGGTATTTATTACGTAAAATTAAATACATCTTTGTCATTAGAAAGCTCAATCTTTACGGTATCAATATTTGTTTTACCATTACGAAAATAATTTTAGGATTCATGTAATGTTGATTTAGCACCACAAACATGCAAAAATTAAACAAATATTTAGACTACACATACACATTGCAAAAACTTCATACGTATAATAGTCTTACTAACTAGACGAAGTGAGATCTATAATTTTCAATTAATTTTATGGCAGTTGACACTTAATAATAATATATTCATATACAGAAAGGTTATTACTCTCAAGACAACAATATAAAATAAAATTATCGATAGAATCATATCTACATTTTAGCTACTTATTCGTAATATTTCGTAGGAATTTAAAATACCAGGGATTTTTCATTTGTGGTGACGATAGTAAGGAATACATGGATAGTATAGTTTTTACAAAAACAAAAGAAGGAAAAGTAGTACTAGAAACCGACCAGCGTGGTATTAGACGACAAAGGTTTTTCCGTGTCTAGAGGACCCTCCCTATACCATCGCAGAATACCCATTCTGCGATGGTATAGGGAGGGTCCTCTGTGCCAAGTAGCCAAGTCTTCTGTGCTCCTAAGTACCCACTTAGGAGCACAGGAGACTTGGCTATTGAGATAATAGGATTTCATGACGAATGACAGATAAGATTTAAGATCAGTATCAATCTAATTACATTTTTAAAGGGAGTCTGGGTAATAAATATCCAATAGACGATTAAACAGGAATGTGTTACACAAGTGTAACGCTGTTCCTATGAACCATTTGCTTCGTTTACGTATACGCTTTCGGCTTACTTTTTGTCATATAATTTATTTTAAAATAAATTCGTTCCAACATTATCAAAAGAAAATCAAAACTGATTGTTCAAGTAGAACATAATTTATAAAGAAGAGATTAAAATGTCTTTATCGTTAGATAGACACAAATATTCCACGAGCTCAAGATACTTTATAAGAAATCGATGATCGTTTTAATAATTCTTATTGATCAATAAATGCAAACAATTAATGTGACATAACATTATTATGAAACATGATATTACTTACAGTATATGTGTGTATAGTTCTCAAGTGACGCCTAAACAAACCAAGCTACTTCGCGAGTCTCTCATTACTTATACTCATTATTGACTAGTGGAAGAAAGCAGACACCGAGCAGACTGTACACAATGGCCGGACCAGAACTGGGTTAATTGAAGACAACAGCGCCCATCGCCGCCGGCTGACGGCGAGATCCGATCGTACAGAGATCGGATCTCGCCGTCAGCCGGCGGTTCTAGCCTTTAAATTAATACTGTAATAAACTATTCATTCGGAATTATATACGTGTAGTAAGTGCGGCAGTGGTATTACTGCGAATTTACTATCTGAACCATTTATTTCGCAATGTGTTAATCATAGAAAATATGATTTAAATAATTAGTTCCTTCTCTTAATTCAGATAATATTAAACCAAGAGAATGTATCAGTTTATAAACTATGTAAAAGTATTTTAATTAGGTTAATCGATTACCAGTTACATTAAGTATATTTGTGGATATCTACAGAACTAAAGTACTTACAGCAGCAAATCTTCGAGAAACACAATGCAAACAGATTCATTGTCACTAACTTAAGGTGACTACCAGCTTTTTAACCTTACCATTAGGTGGTTCTTTCAATATTACTATATAACATAAATATTCTATTGACCGAGCCTGAACCAACGTACGCTTGAAAGCGAAACCCTAAAATTTAGGCCGGGAAACTTTCTCCAGTAGGTAATCGAAAAGTCGTAGGTATATCTGCAGTGCGACATCAACCTTATCCAATTTACTCGAGTCTAGACATCTAGATTTCAATATACTTTTGAAGACAAATCCGGAACTAAACTAGCGGACGTGACAGCTGAAATTTTGTAAATTGACAACCCTATTTAAGGTTAAATATTATACAAACTAAATATGACACTACTCGTAATTCAAACTTCTGAAAGTATCAATAGCCGATCCATTTTAATACAAGGCGTCACTTACAGAATGGACACAATAACACTGACTTAATGTGTGGTAAACTGTAAACCTGACCAGACCATTATGGGAATATAAATGAAACAACCTTGACTAGGCTTTACCTGTGCTGTGGTGAATAAATGTTTTATGAAATTTTAATTTCGATTAACTGAATTTGTTCAGTGTTATACTTTTATTTACATGGAGTAGGCCTATATTACTGGAATTATTATTGATTCTAAGAGTGTCGCTTCATTAAACCCCAACACGTTAAAGATTCAATAGACAATGAAGTCTATACATTCGTTACAATAACAAATCTAAAAAAATGAATATAAAGGAACGTTATTAAGACATACATTCATTTCAAAATCACAAAGTGGTGATGACTGTCTGAATGAGAGGATATTTGAAATACTTACCATAAACACCGAAAATTAACTATGACGAATAGCGAGTAATACACATAATACAGCCTTTTTCATAAATAAGATATCATCCACATAATATCAATCAACATAAGTAAACTGCAGGATATCTCTTGCAAATGTTTTCACTGCGCGTAATACTGTTCCTTAAAGTAACGTTCTTTAGATAGAATTTAGATCGTATATTTTTAGGGTTGTCAATCTGGTGCAGGTCAACTTAAGTTAAATGGTATCGATATTTTAGCCAAGGGAATTAAATAGTGAAAATCTAGGTTAAAACCTGTACAAAATACGGTACTCTAATTTGAATATGAAAAAAAAAAGTTAATTTGTGTCTTGTCATTTTCACACCCACACACAAAAGTAGGACAAAGTTCGATGACTCGCTTTAAGAGTGAAATCCATTCATCATTATGACTATTAGTAGAGCAGTAGTGTCATAGTTTCGATTATTAAAAAAGTAACAGACGTTGATGACGTTACACATTCAAATCCCAATAAGGGTAAGTGTTCGACTTAAAACAAGAACAATGTTCATGTGTATATGTTATATTGAACTGAAAAGCTTTCATTCATAGTGATAATGAGGACATGTACAGCAGGAAGGCACTGTGGCCAACCGTTCCGGGAAGCGGCGACAGACGATGCGCAGACGCATGTGACGTCACGACACGTTCAGCCAACTGGGACAGCCTTACTTCATTTGTTCTTCGAAATAATTGTCTAATTTGAACTATGTAGTATTTGACACTTACACCATTTGTTGGTCTAATAATATGAGATTAATATAATAAATATGTACTAATTTACAAATATATCGGAGTAACATTATTTAGAAGTTTAGATTATTACTTGATCTATTCAATGAGAAATCCATTGATATCTTCACTAAGCGTACTCGTATTAACCATTAAATACATAGATTATTGGGCTTTTAATTGTACATTAATTTTATTGTAATGGTTTAAATGTACACTCTTTAAAACTACTAGTACATACTAGACAGCCAGACTGGTAGGCACACATTACGTCAAAGCAAAGAAAACATTGTGTTTGTCAAACCAAATGCTAGCGTAGTACCATTTAATATTCAAATTTAAAGAAGGTAACGAGCAACTTAAACGTCTACATAATTATTTCAAAGTTATAACGAAAATCTACGAGTAAATCAACTTTCATAAAATAAAATGCTAACAATTTAAAAGTATAAAAAGTCGCCCAGAACAGAATGCTACCTTTCATGTCGACAGTACAAGCGAATATTATAAAGCTGTTGGCCTTGACAGAAAAAAACTTAAGCTCATACCATAACACGGCTATAGCATGCCATTGAAACGAGGGACTCCAAGGCCGTGGAGTCAACGTACAGGACGCCACCTGTCTCATGCAGTAATATAAATATACACAATAATTATGGTGAGGACAAGGCTCTGCATTTGAAACATGGTCCTTAAACAGCTTCTTAACTCGTTAAGAGTTAACACCGGCATTCCTTTAATGACGATCATTTATCTATTTATTAAAGTCCAGTGGTCTGTTAATATCTTTAAGGTTAATTTAGGAAGAGCAATCAGTATTAGTCAATAATCAAAAGAAAAATGTATCTTATTAAACCTAGGCCGATGTATGTAGATGCTTAAGTTGTTCTTTGTGTTCATAAGGTTCTATCAGTGGTAAAGGAGATTGTATTTTAAATTTAAAACATTCAAGGATTTACAATAAATAATAACAATCCAATCTTAGGCAGGATAGGTTCTGCCTAAGACTGGCGGGAAAAACAATTGAAGTAAGCGAGTGACATTTCAATCAACATAAAGCCTCTTTAACGGCTGCCGCTAGAGGCATTTTAGTTTCAAAGTAGATATTTTATGCCTACTATCATTTTGGCTCCTAAAGCAAGGGGCACGGTTGCCAATCAATTTTCTTTTTCTTATACCTCTTTGTTATTATAATAATGGTTATTACAGAACTATTAATAAAATTTAGAATTCCAGAACATATAATGATTAGCAGAATAAAGCACTACAACATAAGTATCAAATGAATTCATAAATGAATCAGATTTTTAAATTGTCCTACACAGATTGCAAATGGAGTAACATAGAAATCGTCTACAAAATTAGTTTTTGCTTTAGGCGCGGGCAAAATTGATTTACAACAGTATTCCCCATAGGCATAGTGCGCGAATTGGATGTATGTTTGCTGAAATACACTTCTCATCAAAAAAATCGAAACAGTTGCAAGTTTGTGTTTTGTAAGGATTATCTGAAAAATGTGTATATTTAGGAATATGTGTTGTATATCATTTAATAGGGAATTTAATGAGGTTTTCAAATAATAATGTTAATGTTCTAAATTCAAATTAAATTTTCATAGATTTCGTATTTTGTTTAACAAGTCGTATTTACCCTGTGCGTAGTTTGACGGAAATTGACAAAATTAGGCAGGTAAATGAAAAAAAAAGCTGACGACGTTTATTTAATAACCCGTATCGCGCACTTAGAGTTCCTCGCTCCTCTTATTACTGCGTCCACGCGATGTTTACCCGCAAAAACCGCCAAGTGGTGGCATTGCTGAATTCTGGACTTAGTCAGGTTATTATGGCTGAAAGATTGCATCTAAGCTTGTCGTCTTTTCATAGAATCTGCAAACGCTATCAGGAGACTGGTTTGCTCATGCGCCGTTAGAGATCTGGCAGAAAACAGGTAACTTCTGACCGAGTAGATTGATTTATAGTAAGACCTTTCTTCCAAAATCTACGCCTTAATGTCATTCAACCGTAGCAGCAGCTTCAAGATGAACCTATGGTGGCTGTAAATGACTCTACAGTTAGAAGAAGGTTGAAGAAACGTGGACTTGTACCGTACAAGCCAGCAAATAGGGAGGAACTACCTGCAGATCATCGAAAAGGGCGCCTTAACTTTCCACGTAATTACCTAAATTGGTCATACATCTAGTGGAACAAGTTCCTCCTTTCTGATGAGTGCAAAATTGTATTGTATGGTAACGATGGAAGAACTAAGGTCTACAGAAGTGATGAAGAATGATTTGCACCATGCAGGATTAAAAGAAAAGGCCATCCATGGTGGCGGTTCATGGACTGTTTGAGGAGAAAATAGTGTAACGACAAGACAGAGTTTGTCTTTGTGTTTGGGTCACGTCTGCCCTTACTTAACAGTCATAGGTACATCGAACAGTATCTTGAACCTCTTGTGATGCCCTATGCACATTTATTTGACCCCGGTTTGACATTTATGTACGAGGATGCTAGGGCAAACACCGCGAGCGTCGTAAGAGATTATGTTACTGAAGTCGATATCTTTACTATTGATTGGCCAGCAAGAAGCCTGGACATGAATCCGACTAAACATCTTTGAGATGAATAGAAATGATGAATTAGTGTTAGAAAACATGCCTCAAAAACACTTAGTCAGCTTTAAAATGCAATCCAAGAGGAATGGAATAGGACGCCACTATATTTGATCGTGACTCTCATCCTATCGATAAAGAACCGTACAGAAGCAGTAATGAGGGCTAGGAAAGGGTATACGAGTTATTAAATAAACATTTCCTAGCTTTTTTTTTATTTACGTGCCTAATTTTATCAGTTTACGTCAAAGTACGTACAGGGTAAAAACGACTTGTTAAACAAAATCCGAAATCTATGAAAATTTAATTTGAATTTAGAACATTACCA
The DNA here is from genome assembly GCA_905475405.1 of Schrankia costaestrigalis. Lineage (NCBI taxonomy): Eukaryota > Metazoa > Arthropoda > Insecta > Lepidoptera > Erebidae > Schrankia > Schrankia costaestrigalis. The sequence goes on from FR997827.1 coordinate 4,096,124, forward strand.
TTATTATTTAAAAACGTCATTAAATTCCCTATTAAATGACATATAACACATAATCCTAAATATACACATTTTTCAGATAATCCCTACAAAACACAAACTTGCACACCGTTTCGATTTTTTTGATGAGAAGTGTAGTTTGCTCACTATTTCAGGATTTTATTTGTCAGCTAAATCAGAGCAAGTATTTGTTTCCATAGAAAGCTTATTTTTTTTGGGTAAAATAATTATATTATATAAAGTGTTTAATGAGTGTTTATGATTCCTCAACTTTATTTTATTATATTGCTCATTATTTCTAGCCTACTTTCAAATTTCCTGTAGGCAAGGGCAACACAGATCTGTTTCCTGATTAGAGCTTGAAATACGTGATTCGGCCAACCCTCCATTGACGTGGAGTATGAAAATACATCTGTTTTATGAATCCTCAATGTTATCGGGGCTTCATGACGCTCGTGCCACGGTTTATACATCAAAACTGTTATCTTTTCGTGTTACGCAACGACATTTTCTTTAAATTTGCAATGTTTATACGGATGAGGACTGGCAGTCTGCCAATTGTTCTTTTTAATAGTTTTAATTCATTGAGTAACTGAGCTTTATTGCCGAATGTGTGCGAATCAAGGCGACCTCTCCAAGGTCATTGGATAGTGAGAAACGAAACAGGTTCACAGTAACCTGTTTGGGTACATAGACCACTTTCTTGAAAATTCTTTCATAGAACATAGGAATTTATCTCGCAATAATTAGTTTAAGTTGTAGATAGGTGCGTACTTTAAAACAAAATTATAAGGTTGTACATGATATATATACCTTCAAAATTCTAATAGCACATTGAACCAGCTACATATTTCAAGCAATGATCTCTACGATCTAAATCTTAAAAAAAATGCATTTTCCAAGGTTTCTTTAAAAATGATCTAACCAAAACAACTGCTTAAATCTTGCCTATGTTTATTATAAAGTATATAAAAAAATTACGTTACAAGACTGAATTTCATCTAACATTATATATTACTGTAGGTAAATACTGTCAACCCTAAAGTAAAGCAAAGTAAATGACGTTTAAAATTGTATTTATTCTCGATACTGCGCAGTTGTATTTCGTCTAACATTTTGCGGTGGCAGCCCTCAAAGCGAACAAGGTTGCGCGTGCGACTAATTAAACACAGCCCGTTAAAAAATCAAACATCGCAATAGAGATTTAAACGTGTTTTCGTTTATGTTTGAGGTTTTTTTGGATAAAATAACATATACATAGGTTATTTCAGTAAACAAACATAGTATACATACAGACATCGGTCAATAAGGGTTTGTATTATGATTAGTGTTAATTGAAGTTATCAATAAGACACGTTGGATTGACAACAGGTTGGTTAAATTATGACAAATGACCGACCAAGTTGAGTCTCATTTAATTAAATTGAGTACAAAATTAATAGTAAATCGGTCAAAGTTCAACTACCTACTTTTTTTTGGAAGAATATTGACTTAACATAAATATTGTAAAATCGTCTGTGTAATTTTAAACAACAATCTAAATTAATACATTAAGTATAGGTCTGGTTTACTAGTGCTATGATTTCCTCGAGCTAGTATGTGAGAGTACTGTAGAGTTACGCGTAGGAAAAGAGTAGATTTCAAGAAACTGTAATTTATTTCAGACAGACTAAGTGGCCTATATACAAAATACTATCACTAAAGTATATGAGTAAAATGTCAATCACCTAATCGAGCCGGTCGTTGCACTATAACGAATACTTCTCACACTGACTCTGCTTTGCGTCTGATAAATTAATTATTTGGTTACGCGTTCCTGAAACATCTATGTAGATTTTTTTAGAGAGAATGTAACTAAGAACATTTTTATTTAAAAAAACTAAGTGTTATAAATTAAAAGTCTAAGCAGAGGTATCTACAATGTGTAGCGTTACCTGTTAATTAAGTCTTTAAGTATTAAACTCCTTAAGTTACCTACAGTCAAGGCGTTGAGAACTTAACGAAATAAGAGTTTGGAACTCGATACATTCTAAGTTTTTATTTTGATTACCTAGTCTTTCTGTTACCAAAACTTTATTTTTTTAAAATCTAGATCATTATTTATTTTATTTATTTATTTATCATTAGAGTTCTTTTGTCAATGTGAGAGTATGACTTTATTTCTAAACTCTTTAAATCGTAGTTACAGTGCAGTTCCTATTAGGAGATTACTACATAACTTACAAAATGTATCTATCTGTCATTACGTTTTTGATATTATGTAAGACATAAGCAAATTCAATACTACTTGAAAAATAGAAAGTACCATAAAGATTAATTAATAAATTATTGGATATATAAAAACGAAAGTATAACATACAGCTTAATAGTTTCTAACTTCGGTTAAGAGATAAATCATTATAAGTTTTAATATATAATCAATCTCTAAATCAAATAGACAACCAACCGTACTTAGTTTTTGCGCATTAATTTCATAGGCTCACATTGTACTCCATGAGTCAACACACTTTGTATTGAAGCACAAAAAAGATGACGAAATAAAAAATGTTATGGCGCCATATTGACTAATATCTTTTTTGTATTTAAATCAAAATAATTGACTCGATTATTATGCGCATAAAAAGTTGAAACGCCTATGTAAATTAACAGAACTTCATGATTTAAAAAAAAAAACATACACGTTTTAGAATTTTTCCAAAATATAAGTTTGTTAAATCCAAAAAAAAGAAATTATGAATTATATTAGAATACATTATACATACGAGTATTTAACCGAATTAAGTTGCAAGTGTCCTGTGATATTTGTTTGCGTATGCTTTCACTAGAACGTTTAATCCTAAACAGGACTCGTAGTAAGCACTGAATCATTCCAGCTGACATTATAGCAAGAGGGGTTCCAAATTATTTATTACATTTCCAAGAATCGAGTAAGAATCAGATATTAATATTGAATACAGAAATTAAAGACAGTGCTCTTCTCATTTACTCGAAAAAGTTGTACAATTGAAACCAAGTTTCGGCGCTTCCTAATGGAAACTACATTAATATTATATTGAATGTAAGAAGAAACCTGATGAACAGTAAAAGATAAAACAGTTAAGAGATTTGCACGTTATACATTATATTAAATATCTTAGTAAAAGATTATTATGATGATAATTGAAAATACTTATTTAATTTTAAATTATAATAATTATTATTGATTGTAACTTGATTGAAATCAAGAATTTAGCGATTACTAAAAATTGGTAAGGATTCCATAAAACTGAAATATTTTTTATGGAAAATAGATTGTATTTAAAGCATTTAAAATAGAAAGGACAGGACACACTTATAAACGTAAATACACGACTCTACTGGACTTTAGAATAGTAAAATAATGTAGAGAAAATTCTTCAAACTTCAAAATGAAAGTTATAGTTACGTATAGATGTGAAGTAAGGTAGGTTGAAAGTTTGTACGTAATCATTAATGATTCACGAGCGTTGATTTTATTTCATTGAGTATTTTTATTCAAGAGTGGCAGATAACGTCAACAGAACAAAAACTACTACGCAGAAGTGTAAGGGTTTTTAATCAGTGTCGTTAATGATCGAGCGTGCGCGAGCGCCGCCATAGCGCCCACTGACCTCAGTGCGGACGAGATAAAGGCTATTTTAAGCGTTGCGATAATATCGGAATACGTCGAATATTTAAACAGATACGACATTGGAGGAACGCCGGAAGCCTCACAGCACCTCTCGTAACTAGCACCATTCGACATGTAGATTTCCGTTATTGATTTGGTACTTGTACTTTCGTATTAAGGAGAGGTCAAGCGATAACTTAATAATAGATTGTTAATACAATATTCTTGAGTAATTACAACTATGTTTATCTCTTATAGAATCCTACACGTTTTGTTTTAATAGCCTATGTTTAATTACGACATGTTTTACATATTTTATATTTATGCCCGGGTTCAATGAAAATCAGCTAATATTTATACGAGTAAACTAGTAACAAGAATGTTTTCAGAGTTGTTCATACAACCACAAATTTGAACATTAATGTTAAGGTTATTGTAGTCATTATCTAGGTAGTACACGAACACACACTAAAATGGTAAAGCTGAACCGTTTGTCAGGTTAATTCCACTAATCTCAGTTGGAAACAAGTTCGAATAAATGTATTATTTTGTGAGGCTAGAGAGTGAATAAATTAGCTATAATTGAATTCAATATTTTAATCAACAATTTCTTTATTTCACGAGACATAGTTTAAGCCCTTAATGTTATCTATTAATTACGTACTAGATTTTCTTTAAAATAAAATAATACTGCAAGCGACGACGGTCTATATAAAAATGAGAACGAATTCATCAGTTCTGTACTTATTGGGACAATGATCTTAAAGCAGTTGCTGTACTTATGAAACAAGGTTTGATTGAGAGGAAGGCCTCGACCCTCAAGAGTACTTTCGTACGCTTTATAAGGATTACCCGTCAGACAGACAGTTGAGAAAACAGTCTGCAAATTTGGGTTAATCCTATTTAGGAGGCGAATGTGGCTCCCAATTCTATTACTAGTTTAATAAACTTAAGCTATCACAGTAACATACTAAGCACAGGTATTAATTCTATCGAGTGTCAAATCGATTAATTTTGCTAGGTTGTAAAAAAGAACCTACTGGCGCAGGCTTTTTAACAGTTTCAGGGATCTTAAAGGCTATACGATAGATGATCCGGAGTTAATAAAGTGTTTATTTATTGAAGTTCCATTAAAACTTATCTTAAATTGCACATATTTCCGAAGTAATTTAACAGATCAAAGTCATGTTTTAAAGCAGATAATCTGAAACTAATATCTTAATTACAATACATTAACTCAATTCTCTAGCAATTATAATCAACATTAAAGACTTTAGAGTTTATTAAATGGAATTTTAGCGATTTTGCATCGGATATAATAATTAGCGTCGACGGGATGCAATTAACCATTGCCGCGACTGGTTGCGTTCAGTGCGACATCTTGCGTTCACGTAATTGCAAACTTTATCCTTAGTAGAAAGTTGCGAATTCGACTGTGAAGAGGGTACGGGTCATTGGCCGACAGTACTCGGAAGCTGTATTTAAACGAGAATGCCTAACATGTAATCATAAGCACTGTCATTGTTAAAGCAACTTTAGTACAACATTATAGTAATATAGGTTATATACAAAGTATTTATATTTAACAAAGAATTATGGTAAAAGGTTATTTACGGCACATAAATGTCAACAAACATGTCGTAACCGCAACTAAGTAAATGTTCAAATAATTTATTCGTACTATTACTTTTAAAAATATCATATAATGATATCTTATTTGCACAAGCAGCTACTGTACCTACCAAAAAATATAGAAATGAAAAAATTCTCAGTTGATGTACCAAAAGTAATAACATGACATGACTAGAAAATTTTTAAGCATTACAAATAAATCGGAACAGGAAATAACAGTGATTTCGAACAATTGTTAGACAAAGCGTGTTGGCGAGAGGAAGCCACTCACCACACCTCTATTCCAAGAATTCACATTACTAAAGTACACTTTTTTGATGACCCGGTTCCGATCCAAACTAAAGTTCTAAATGAAGCACTGGCAAAAAATCGCATTCTTGTCGCTTGTTCATAGTTTATGTATGAAACTAGAGACATCTTGTCCATTAAGATAAAGTGGTCCGTACGTACCTACTAGATAAAATTGGTGACCTGTTCCAAATGTCTACACAATGGAAAAGATTTGTTACAGTCTAAAAGTGTTATATCGAGTTATAGCCTACACAACCTATCGTAACGTCGAAGTTCTTACAATTAACTTACGGATTTGGCTGGAACAATGCATTCAGCTCAACCAGGTTTTGATTCCGAAGTCTACATAACTTATCCTAAGTGCATTATCGTAGCTTCGAGATTTATCATTACAAGTAAATTCTGCCTTACATAAAATAATCTTTGGAACAGGCCCGTATTTTGCAGAGAAACTGTTATAGTGTGTTAAACGTATAACACAATTCACTAGAGGTTATTACGAGGCGCCTGTATAATTCAGGACAATCGCCTAATCACTTTTATTTAATAAATCTATATAGTTTTACAAAGTGGTAAACGAATGCATTATTTATTTTAAAAAATGTTAGCACGTTTCTTTGTTTTTCATATTTATTTATTCACGTATTATATTTTCAAGTGTGAGACAGCTTTATGTACGCAATTGTATAATGAGAATGACGCAATTTTGTCATTCAAAGCCACATGTATAAAAGTTTAAATATGATCTAAAATCATATATAAATTACAAATAAATACAATTTCGACTATACCTATATCTCCTGTTGGGTAGAAGGCCATAAAAAAATGGTTTGAGTGAATAATAATGACAGATGACAAAAAATATAGTTTTGCACCGAAATATAGGTCAAGTAACTACCTTGAACAATGACTGAGAAAAAAATACTTTTCCCGAGAGAATAACGAAAATAAACTAAACATCGAGACGCCTTGTTCTTAATTACAATACGAATTCTAAATATAAGTTAGAAACTGCAGACAAGGCAAGTTTACCAATACTTTTTCCTCCTACCTGCCCATAAAATTCTCACTAGAGAACGCAATGATAAAGAGAAATTTAACTACAGTATTGCGATTGTGTTTGCGAAGCTTTAAACTTAATCAATTATACGACAATATGCTGACATTGTATAGATAGATAAACTTAGACAATACGTCAGCAGATGACCATTTTACGACCATCAAGCTTTATAGCAAACATCAACGTCAATGATGTTACATATGACCGTATCGCATTCTCTTACAGTCATGAAAATTCCAGACATTGATATTTTTAGTAAGATCGTATATATCTGACGCTCACGTGCGAAACATCTATAAAATTAATTTGAAATCAGGAATGATAGTAAATTAATCTGGGTGCCGCAACCATTAGACATAAACTAAAAAAGCACTATGTTAATTAAAAAAGTTTATTTAATAGTGCATTATAGGTAATAAGAACAGTGATAGAATATGGACCAAAAATAAATATAATTTTATCTGGTACAATGCTTTGCCCGATCGGTCGTTAATTATGTATAACTAACTAGCTTCCTATTTAATTATGCTGGTAACTCTGCATTTTCTACATTTTTAATACTGGTTTTCGATAAGATCCAACCTTAGCGCCAATTGCCTTAACTTGGACATTGTTTTGCATTTTGAATTCACAAATCCGTTTAGAAAAATCTATATTATTAAAAGCAAAAATATTTATTCAACCTTTAGCATATAAGAAACTTATGATTTTGTTTATACTCGTTTTATAGTAATTGCAGTTACTTTAAATGTTTTATACTCGAGGTAGGTATTTCCACGCAGTCTTACCATGTCTGACTGCAGGAATGATACCAATCATCGAGTGGATTTGACTTACTGATATAGGTCTATCGAGACTTTTCTCATGGTGTAGGTACCTAATGATATTATGCTTTTTGAATGGATATCTCTTATTAATTTTTAACGTGTCGTAATCACGTGATATGAGGTGTTGATAACATATAAATTCTTGATCCCTCACCACCTCTTGTACCATAAACACATTCGACATACCTACTATTAAAATAAAAGAAAATAAAACTATACTTCCACTATCAGAAATCGACCTGATAAGGTTAAAAAAAATGACAACATTAAATTCACGGGCGATTATCGACTTCTAATTTGAACAAGTTAGAACTTGTTTAAACCAGACCCGTTTATTCTTTACTGATCTTCACAAAAAATCCGTTAGCATCTTAATGGATAACAAGTTTAGCGGTTTTGAGATACCAGCCTACTTATTAGTTACGACGACATACAAAAATTTAAGGATTTCTTTATTTGGAAATGTCTTTGTTATAAGGATATTTAGGTTAGATGTAAAACGCACGTTACGGAGGGAATTGTGATATCTAAAGCTATTTAACTCTCATTTTTTATCGAATCGATGTTAGCAACGCGAGACAATAAACAGAGCAATAGTAAAGAAATTTGCGTGGTACAAGCTGGTGCGGTACCATGACCTTGGTACGATCGTTTGCAAATTGTACCACAAGCTAATCGATGGGCGTTTTCTTAGTAAATACACAATCATAGGGCTTACTACAAATTCTGCTTCTAAGGAAAATTATAATCAGTAATAATTTCATAAAATGCACTTAATTACTTACTGAGGAATGTCGGAAGTCGATCAGAAAAGAATGAACAAATAAAAAACAACTAAGTAGGTAAGTACTTACAATAGAATCTTAAAAGCTTTAAAGTGTGCCTTTATGTTTTATGGATCACATTAATGTAACTTCAATTCAAAGTTAAAATTTAAATCGAGTTTACGACGACAATTCAATCTGAAAGATGTGCAGTACAGGGCCATGATTACAATTTAAAATCAATATTTCGTATTCTTGAAGCCTGGGCGGCGTCCGCGCCGCATCCGACGGCGACGTAGTTTATGGTAATCTTCATTGATTGCAAATAAGTACTGATCATGTCTAACCGCAGACAACAAGGTGTGCTAGTAATAAAACATCGAGTCCCATAAATAAATCGCTTTGGTCACCATGCGATTGTTCGCTCTGTAATTACATTGCTAATTTAATACTCGCTGCGCTTGTGTGGTATCTCAGTGAAAATAATTCTGCCATTAAATTTCGGCTCGACTTTCACTTTAAAATGTCAGTGAAATAATTTTTAAGGCAACTTATGTACTGAAAGCGATTCTGTCGAACTAGCTTAACTGCCTAAAGCGATGAAGTCACTATTTTTGTGTGTTTTAATGATATGACAAACCATGATTTAAAATAAATTTATGATATATAAACTAAGTAGGTACCTATTCTGTACTTAAATCTGTACTTAATTCTATTGTAAAAATAAAAAAGTACAGCAATGAACACTTTAAAATAAATTAAATAACTTTATCAGTATGCTTAAAGATGAATATATTTTATTGAAATATAATATTTCGGTACGTCGTAACATTTTTCTAGCTGCACTAAATCATTTCCCACGTTAAAATAAATACAAATAAACTGTCGATAATTATGATGTAGTTACCGTCTTTTATAAACAATCATCATAAGAATAATTAATTAAATTGAAAGGGTATAAATTATATTTTTATAGCAAAAACTCTTTAAGGCAATTAAATAATGGGTTATGGCCACAGAAATCTAAATAAAAGGAGAAGTGGTGTGACGGGGTTTTCGTCAAAACGCAATATGATTAGAACGATTATATAGCTAAAAATGTCTGTCACCTAGGTTTAGCTGTGTTTTGACAACGAACGGGGTAACATATAAAATGCCGAGTTGTTCAGTGGTTGCCTGTAAAAATAAGAGCAATAAAAAAAACTTTATTAATAATGGAATCACTTACCATATGTTAGTACATGTATTTTATTGTATTTACCTCTAAAATCATGAAAAAATAATCTTCGATGTCCTCACTATGTGATTTTCATGTTCGGACAATTAGGTACTATAATATTTTTGGAACATATACATTGATTCTCTAATGTGTCTAAACTAGTCATTCAATGAATATATGAAGCAATGAACTATGCGCTCAACGATATTACGTATGACAAGTGGTTGCTAACCGTGATCGCTCTAACAACCAAACGATAGTGACGACCCGTTCATGACTACGACTATCTATCGTTTTCGATAAAAAGTCGTGTATTGTAGGAATTTTAAATTGTAAAAGATTTATGCAGTTTAGTAAAAAAAATTTTTTTTTAAATTATAAATTATGTAATTGCAATATAAGTATTACAATGTTGAAATAATATCCTAAATCAAAGGTGGAGTAAGTACTAGAACATAAAGGTTTAAAATGTTGATTACAGTGGTTTTGAAAGATTTTTAAAACGCTTATCCCTTTATTAGCACACACATGCTTTTAACTGATTTTATCAGATTTGCTTTAAATCAGTCTAAATGTTCATCTATCAATCCCTATATTCATGCTATTGTTTTAATTTTATCTAGGCGCAATATTGCTCGTGCATTTTGACATGCGCATGCTCATGCTTAAATAAATGAACTGTACACGCTAAATTGTAAATTATCGCTAGCTCTCCCTCACAGAGCGTTAATTTTGTATGACAACAGTCAAAATGTTACAAGCTGCTGCGACAATAAGGACGAAAAAGAAGTATGACGCTTGAGTTCCTTCAATCTGCGATATTACGACATCAGTTCTCGGATTAATTTGTTTCACGACATGTACGATCTTACACACAATATTATTTTACAAAAGTATTGTACAATTATATATTATTATATTATACATCTATATCTATATCTATACTATTATATAAAGCTGAAGAGTTTGTTTGTTTGTTTGAACGCGCTAATCTCAGGAACTACTTCTTCGAATTGAATTTAGTTTTCAGTTTTGGATAGACCATTGATCGAGGAAGGCTATAGGCTATAACATCAAGCTATGATAAAAAAAAAATTCAAATTTAGAGGGCCTAAGGGCCTACTCAGTACTAAATGCTAAGTACTAAGGCTCATGGTCACTCAGAGGGCAATGGAGAGACCTATGTTGTAGCCTGGCCTATGGACCTACTCAGAAGACTCATGGTGTCTCAGAGGGCAATGGAGAGAGCTATGTTGTAGCTTGACCTATAGGCCTACTCAGAAGGCTCATGGTCACTCGGAGGGCAATGGAGAGAGCTATGTTGTAGCCTGACCTATGGGCCTACTCAGAAGAATCATGGTCATTCAGGGGCATTGGAGAGAGCTATGTTGGGAGTTTCCCTGCGTAATCGAATCAAAAATGAGGAGATTCGCAAGAGAACCAAAGTAACCGACATAACCGGTTAAAGTAGCGACAAGCAGGACACATAGCGCGAAGAACCGACAGCTGTTTGGGCAGAAAGATTCTGGAATGGCGTCCGCGTACCGAAAAGCGCGGTGTGGACGGCTGGAAGCTGATGGATGAGGGAGGCACAGGACCGCACAAGGTGACAATACTTGGAGAAGGCATATGTACAGCAGTTGACGTCGATTGGCTGATATGATGATGATGAATAAACCTTGTATGAATTATACAAGTTTTTTTTTATTTCATTTCAAATTTAATCGCGGACAAAGTCGCGTTTTACAGCTAGTATTTATACAAAAGTAATTATTATTTATATGATAAGTAATTAATTTTTAATAAAATATAAGTCTTGTCTATCGATAAAATTTATTAATTATTTATCGATAAGGTCAACGCCTAGCATAAATGTAATTTTTTTGAATGTAGTAGTTTTAAATTGTAGTAGTTCTTCTATCTAAACTTTTTGAAGTTTGTTTAATTTGTTTAAATATAGTAGCGCTGATTGGTTCGCTGTGACACCGTATAAGGGAGATATTTCAAGGAAAAACGAGACAGAGATATTGCGTTCATTGATAATCTAGATGTAACTGAGAACAGTAGTCTATTCGTATATTCTATAGCTGTGTCTGTTAATAAAACTGGCGACATTAGGTTTCCATACAAAATGACATTCAGGGCACATCTCCTTTATTCAGATATCTATGGTTATGGCGTTTAATGCTATGTTAAAAAGTTGATTGCCTTTACTAAGGGTATTAATAGGAAATAATAAGTATATTCAAATAAATTATTTATTCTGCTCATTTATAGCTAATAAATGGCGAAGTAACCTAAACAAGTCTTTGGTATTTCACAAGAATGTAATAACTACGTGATGTTGTACTATTTATTCATACTTCATAGAATACGACATAAACAATGTATCGATGAGCATGCAAAATCAAATCATAGACTAAAAATAGCACATGTACAGTCAGCAACATAAATAACTTGGCTTAAATTTTAACTTATGGTCGCAATTTCGCTGAATCTTCGGTAAACAATAAATGTATATATTTATTAATTTTATTAGGTTTACAGGCAACTTATCACTGTTACAACATTTAATTTATTACAACAATTTGGAAACCTTATTATCAAAATATAATTTATTTAACATACGACATACACATATCATACTACGTACTTACATCTATTACTTACCGTGTACGAAAGTATTTACAAAAAAACTTAATTTATTACTTTTTGACAAGATAGCATTGTGTGAATGTATGACGAATATAATTAATAATTATTATCTATCATCGTCTGTTTCTAAATCAGAAGCAGACAACCGATTAGATCTAATCACTTTTATCTGGTTTTTAGTAACAAAGCATCATTAAAATAATAAATGGGTTATTCTAAGTTAAGAAGTACTTTCGACGGCAACGACAAAAAATATATATTTTTTTCAATAAACTTTATAAATAACTTATTTATTACTTAAAACTAAATGTTTCCTACGTGGTCACTAAAATTTATTGCAGAAATGTACGTAATTTAGTCACAATAAGCTCTAATATGTGAAAAATGTCTCTCCCCTGGTCTGTCCCATAACCGACTTTATTTCTAAATCAGTAATTATGAATGTATTAAAATTCAATAATTATTTTAAATTATTTAATTTTACAAGGACAGTAAACTTAGTAATAGTATCCTACAAGTAAAAGTGCTTTTATTCCAATTCTTTAAAAAAAATATGAACACCGAAATTTGTCCACCGTGTTTCGTGTCTCGTCCCCTGGTCTTTTGTTTTCGTTCAAAAATCTGTTCTGCTTTCCTAGTCTGCAGAAGTTGTGACCATGAATGTATAGTGTGTAACGTAAAGTTACCAGCAAGCGGCGCATAAGCAACTGCGCCGCCTTATTGCCGGCCATATCGATCACGCCACTCGCTGGGTGCAGAAGTGTTCAGTGAATACAGTCTTTCCTCTGGTAAGTTTTCCAATGCAATTTTTTGTTAAAATACCAACATATTCTTAAATATTTACTACGAATAGTGTATACATTGTAACGTTTGTGTGTGAATTACGTGCGCGAAATACTGTTACGGCTATTTTAGATTTCTATCGAAAATATATCTCCCCTGGCGTATTTCCCCTGGCTCTTTTGATGGCAGGGGAGATACTTAATATCCAGGGGAGATACATTTTTACGCGTTTCCATTAATACTTAAAGTTTTTTCTACGCCTTTACTTGGCATTATGCTTATCATAGCTTTATAATACAATATTACGTTTTTTACAGAAAATGATGCAGACGTAACGAAAAAAATGGGATCTACTAAAGGTATAAAGACACAAGACAAAGTTCACCAAGTTACCGGTTAAGTATTTGCACCCAATTGCCTTATATTGAAAAGTTCGAGCTGCTTCTGTGACTCTTGAGTTATGTCGTCATTTTCAATTTGGTACTTTGTTTTATTCTGTAATTATCTACTAAAACATGGTAACATTAAAGGCATTATCTTTGATTAGGACAAAGTCACCAACAAAACCAGCAGATAAACCGATGTGGTCCCCCAGGATTTCTTCAATGTACCGATCTGCAGTCAATTTTCTCACATGGCGCCCTGTTTCAATGATAACCAAGTCAGTTTTTTCTATCAAAGAAATACTAGCCCACACCTTGCAAGAACCACCTCCATACGCAACAGCACTGTGCGTATCACTCTCCTGGCCTTCTGCAAACTCTTCTTCTTCTGTCACTACGATGCAGACAGCATACTCTGCTTTCATCGGAGAAGAGAACAGAGCGCCACTGATCTTCTGTCCAATCGACGTGTTCTCTGGCAAAACAAATACGAGCTGCTCGATGTGCTGGAGTCAACTTGGAACCGGTTGCTGGTCTTTTTGAAATTAGGTTAGCTGCCTTGAGTCTTCTTCTCACAGTCCGAGAACTGACAGCTACTCCACGCGTTAATCGGAGTTCCCGTTGAATTTGAACCCCGTCGAGTGAACGATTTCGCAGTTAAGTATTTACGATGAAAAGATCGTCTCTCTCTGAACTGGATCCTATTGTACCTGAATCTCTTCTTAGATCAAAGACACCAGTCTCCTGGTTCCTTTGGTTTATTTTTACACCACTGACTGGCTTATATTCAGAGTAGAGCCAATTGACGTAGACTCATGCCCTGTTCCAACAGGGTAACTGCTTGAGCCGCTACTTCTGGTGTTGTGTCCATTTCTGGGAAGTTATATAGCTTGAAAATTCTGGAGACGTGAACCTGTTGACATTTCACGGTCAACTGATAAAGCTCATAGGGATGGGATGGCCTTTAATACCCCTCTGAAGTCGCAGTAAGTTGTAATGTTATTCAAAAGAGATTGTTTAGTTTTTGTTGCTTTTGTTATTGATTTTCATATGAAACATTTAATTTTATAAGCAAAAAAGACTGCTAAGAAATGAAAAGTCTGATTATAAATAATTCATAATGAAATAAATAAAGATGATTCTTAAAAATAACCTTGTTTATCTCTTCCCTGTTCATAAAGTATCCTCCCCTGTACACCTTGTCTCTCCCCTGTATTGTGTATTTCCCCTGGTCACTTGTAAAACGAAATAAAACCAACAAATTGTCTGGCCACTTTGTAAACGTTTTAAGCGTAGCAGTCTACATTTAAAAAATGTATACTTAAGTAAAAATATATAAAAAAAACCCGTGCCGCCATTTCATACAACGAATTACCTCTTAACTTAGAATGACCCAAATATATTAACATTAAAATATACTTGTGTTGTTGACTGTACATAAATCTGTACTTTGTTCTTGAAACTGACATAATAATGAGTTGAACTAATAAAAAACGGCCAAGCCAGGGAAATTACGTTTACTTAAAATTCCATATTTTATGAGATTAAAACGCAATTACTTTATCAAATTTGATAAAATTCTTATACGAGCAACTCGGGGCATGTAAGTACTTACATTTGTTTCATACAAAACAGTTTAATTAATCAAAATTTTACTGAATTCTGAGGTAACAAAAACAATACTTTTTTATATGATGGGAGGCAAACGAGCAAGCAGGTCACCTGATGGTAAGTGATCACCGCCGCCCATGGACACCCGCAACACCAGAGGAGTCACAGATGCGTTGCCGACCTTTAAAAAGGGAGTACGCTCGTTTCTTGAAGCTCCCCAAGTTGTAATCGCCGCAGCGAGCTTACTCACTAACTATAAATTTATTTACTTACTCTATATTTATAATTAATTTTATTCTTTTGATTAACGGTTTAACTCAACATGTTACTTATTCACACGAATTTTGACAAGCTCGAGATTGTATAAAAAAAAAGAACAACACGGTATCTGATTTGTTCAGAGCATTCTATGTATTTTCTATGTAAATCTACAAGTTTCTTTATATCACTTGGCTAGCACTCTTAGTATACTATAGATGCTAGCCAAGTGATAGAGCACTGCTTAGTTCCGGACTAGCTGGCATAGTGTATAAACAAAGCTACGTTATTTATTAAATAAACATATTTTACATAAAGCAATCATCAAAGCTAAGATAATATATTATAAAGCTCAAATAATGTTTGGTAAGTCAGTAAAATGCCATTATGTCTCATAAAATATCTACTAAATAATTTGATACTGATGTTAAAAAAAGTCTCATTTCAGGAGAGTACTTGAGCGATAAATAATTTAGACGTCTGTCGTTGTTATTTATATTTGATAGGTTACATAAAGCTAAACCAAAACGAAAATATTTGATCGTGTTACGCAATGTGCAACGTCAAAGACAATCTTCAGACATGGTGTCTGAAGATTTCATTTATCGATATATTTGTTACACATGACATATTCGCGGCCTACTCTGTCTACGTTCGTTCGCTAAAAATAGACATCAATAGCGAAACGGGCACCTTTCTATTTACAAAGAGTAATATCGTGTCAGTTTTTAGGCTTGACCGGCAGCTTGACAAGGGGGAGGGGGAATGCCAATGAACTTGGCGATGCCGCCGGGAAAGCAAATGCAGCCTCGCGCCACTGGGTCACACAGGTACTGTCGCGGAACGAACGTTATCCGAACACCTTCGCGTACACCATAAAATCATAAAGACTCCGTATGAAACGACGGCCACATAATTTAGCCGGTTTACACGTAATTTATTGCTTGAATTTTCATTGGGCGCCCCAATGTACATCCAACCAATAAAGTGATGAGTATATATTGCAAATATGCCTCTATAAATGCAATGGGTAAACAGATACATTCCCACGTCTATTAGATCCTAACGAGAAACTAGTAGGCATTTGTATAGGTTAGACGAGTCAAATAATTTAATGCGATAATTTAAGTTGGGATAAACTGATTTAAGCGCGAACAAATACTTTACGGCAATTGTAACGCAATAATGTAAGGATGATACTTACATTCATTATGACTGGCAATCTGCCATTACGAAGACGTTTCCGGAAAGAGCCGGCTACAGCCGTTTCGTTCTGGTGACGCCTGGGTTACGATATGCGAGCTTGGGCTATGCGTCATTAATACAAGGGTTGTTTGGACAGATACATAAATGTCACTACGTATACTATTATACCAAAAAGTATTTAATTATATCACTTTTTTATAGTACTTAGTTAGTTTAAAATATTTAATATAAATTACATTTATGTGGTTTCTTTCTGTATGAATTTCACTTACTTAAAACATTTCTATAACGCTATAAATAATTTTTGAATTAGCTTAATAATTGCCAACTGGTTTATTGCAAATAATTAATTAACCCTTAATTGCATGGGGCATACACTCGCATGGGGTATATATAACCCCAATTTCAAAGTTAAAATAAAAAACATTCGCAACCACTTTTAGTTATATTTACTATAAACATTAGAAACATTTAACTTTGTACTAATTGTTAATAGTACTTATTAGTAATAAACATTTTTTTAAGGTCTAATGAGATCAATTGTTGTTATCTACTTTTCAATCAGTACATTCATCACATGTCATGGTAGAATGGTCATTACCGACATGCTGGTGGCATTTGAAGCATTAAAATCTATTTTTATTATCTTTTGATCATGGATCTTGTGACATCTTTCATAAGATGTACATGGACCGCTTCTGGAAGTAGAACCAGCATCGTGAACTTCTGCAACTATCTTGAAACGTTTTTTTACGACGCGTGGCAGTTGTGGTATTGCTAATCGAGATTGCTGGTGGGCTTTCGTCAAATCAACCGCAAGATGTTTTAGAAGCTCTCTTCTTCTATGCCGTGGTCAATTTTATTTTTATAAATCACGCAAGCATTCATACCTGCGACGCGACGTTCAGAAGGTGATAGAATAACCATAGGCCACTTTTTGCCTTCCAATGTTTTAATTGGCACACATTTAAAGTGTCATTAGGTAACTGATACGGAGGTAAAATGTTGCAGAATCGACCTTTGGTAATGTTTTATGCCATCTAAGTATAGCATAAAAAAGTCTCACTACAACTCGCATGGGGCAATATATACCCCAGACGCGCTCTCCAGACAGAACTAGGCCGTAGGAAGCGGTGTTTACGCCTGAATCAGGGCGGGGGGTGATAGTTAGGCAGCTACTACTTATGCTGAGACAGTATTTTCGAAAATGGCGGAAATAAAACGCTTTAAAATCGTGGTGGGGTAATATATACCCCATGCGAGTAATTAAGAGTTAATCGTTTTTATTATATTATTTTATTAATTGTATAATTTAATTGTATGGACTACGTGTCTGCAAGTACGTTACAAGCAGCAGATAACTTAATATATTTGGTGAGAATCTATTCATTAACTGGCCTCTCTGCAACTCGTATTAATAGCAATTACATACTAAATAATAATTATAAGTTCGTGGATAACGAAGTACCTAATTTATAAATGTTATCTCGCTTTGACAGTTGATTTCTGTTCATAGATAATTCATTCTACTAATAAACAAGAATGATTCTTATTATTGCTACTTAAGAGTTATATTATAATTATAAACACATTTATATTTAGAAGTAGGTACTAAATTTAGTGTTGTTGTTAGTTGCTAGTTTTAGATCACAGCTGAAACAATTAAGATTTCTGAATCTTTAAAAATACCTCTTGGCTTTCTTCTGATCAAATGATAATGTTTCATAGAACAAACGCTTAATTTATGTCTATTTTATTTTTATATTATGAGAAATCATTAAAATCGAGAAGTCACGTGTAAGTTATGCGAATGGCTTTTCTTAGAGTATAGGAAGATACCACTATGGAAATTTTGTAAATCTCTACAATTAAGCCTTTATAGCAAAAATGATAAAAAAACTTTAGATGAATTTGATATAATTTATGTAGATTTAGCTACATTTTAACTTTAGAGATCAATAAGTAAGTTAGTTTTATTTAACTTTTATATTGGCTGCTAAAGTCAGTTAGAAGGACAAAGATTTTTAAGAAAATCAAATCAGAACAACCATGGTGCTTATCATGGTTACAAAATTAGTCATTCTTTTTATCAAGGTGAAATTGAAATAATATAACAACTTTATAAAATGCAAACTTTTTATTATTTGTTAGTTGGTGGTTTGCTTGATTAACACACACTGTCAAGTTTATAACTTTTCGTAACAATGCACGATAAACGTTTATAATTAGAAATATTATGTTGTACTGAGGTCAAGAATCAACGTCTTGCAGTTTCCAATGGTTCAGTTATTTTATAATATTTTTACATTGTTAGATTATTGAACTTTTAACATATTATGTGAGTCTATATCTAAGATTACACTATTTCTATCACGAATTTTTGCACGAATTCTTATTTACGAGGTTGTTTTTGTTCGTTGTACAACATTTTCTCAGACATAGATTTATATCTGGAACTATTTTATATGTGATTAATAAAATACGAATTAACGTGATCATAAATTTCGTTTTCAATTGCTTGTCGTTGTAGGCGGAATCTTAGTAACATTTTTAAGTAAGATTTTGTGGTAATGTAGCATAAGATATACATTTGACGTCAACATAATAAGAATGCCTTAACTAATAACACATTAAACTAATACAATCTAATAAATCAATTTATTGGTAATGTAACACAGTCCCGATAAGTTTGATTAAAAGTTTTAACGCTTGCCTGTCATTGTTGTCAGTTAAATTATGTAAAAGAATCACGTCATAACACAAGAAAGATAAATACGTTTTTGTATTGGCGTCTACAAAGATTGCAATTTGTAAAGTTTAACGTTTAGTTTAGCAGAGTAACACCGTAATGTTTGATTTATTAAACGATATACTAGGTAAATATCTAGTAATTATTATTGTATTCGGCATGAGGTTACAATTCGTATTAGTTGCACTTGAAGAATATAAAGGAATGCACGTGAGATCGACTTCGTCGTACAACGGCCTCTTGACCGTTTTAATTATTCGCACGAAACAGTTTTAAAAGAATAATTTTATTAATGCAATGTATTCTAATGTAAATAATTCTAATGAGAGTATACGTAGTCTAATTTTCAATAATTGACCAACTTACGTAGGTACGGCTAAACAAATACGTCGTCACAGTGAAAGCGTTAAATTTTTTTTGTTGTTATTTAATTAAAATAAATTACTATCAAACGATTATTTGGAACAGTTTCATATCATTGGAATTATTTTATCCATAAACCTTATCAGTCAACAAACTTTATAAGTAGCTTGATTATTTAGATGTGTTGGACGTTACTTTAGACCGTTGCAAAACCTGTTTGCAAAATGTAAAACACGAAACGGTTTCCAATTTTAAAATGTTGGTCAAAGTGGCGTCAATGTTACTCGAATCTAGAAATGCTTTAAACTTGAAACAATATAAAGAGAGCATCTACTACCCAGAGAATAAGAAGTAAATGTTTTCCCGATCTAAAAGTAACCGAATGAAATATGTAGTATTTTAAGTTGAGTTTTAAAACATTTAGCTCTAGGCTGTCTTATTGAAAATGTTCAATGTTGTTACTTATAGTAATTATAATATAGTTTTTGCTTCAAACGCGAGATGAAAAAGTAGTTAAACGATAATCACGCTTTATTCGATACGTTTTTTAGAGCCCTGGACGTCCTTGTGAGGCGCGCCATGGTCACGCACCGTCGACCCACAGCTGTTTGTTTGACAACAAACTGAAGCGATATGGTTGTGTTATCATAACTAATGGTAACGCTCGATACGACCGCTGATGTGACGTACCTACAGACAGATCAAGTATTCTTCATTACCTTATCAGGAACGAACATTTAATGGAAAAATTATGCACTGTGTTGCTATGAACTAAAGTTCTGAAAATATATCGATTTACCTTAAATTCTGTTACAATGGTAAAATTAATTGATATGTCATTTCATCCCTAAAAATACTTCAGCTGCATTGAAACATAAAGGAGGATACCTACATAATTGTTGTATTGTGAAGCTGGAAACCCGTGAAAGCAGGGCTGGCCTTGTAATACTCATCGAAAAATTATTGCGAAATTTACTCATACTGTTTTCAAGTTGCAAAATAACCACCATACATACGCATGTAAATGTCAGACACCTGATCATTCAACAGGTCATTCAATAACGTATATAATAATATCCACATACCTTCATTCGACGTAACTCAATCATAATAACAAAGCGCGTATAGTATAAAAACGAGAACCCATAAAACTAGTTTCTTTCAAAGGTATAAATAACAAAATTGTAAAACACGCCTACAATTTATTACAAATGGTCATATTATTTGACAATTTACGCGCAGATCGCAGCCAAGAAGTTATTTTGTGCATCCACTTTCACCAATATAAGCACGCCAATAGATTGCATCGCGAAGTAGAAAATGTACGATGTCTCTCTCGAATTGTCAATTACTTCACAAATGAATATTTAGCTTGTGAACAAGCATAACTTAATAGGAAAGCTTGTGAATCAAAAATAACATTCTTTAACGCGTCTCAATCTTAAATCACGGACGACGGTCTATCTATAAAATAGATGCAATTTTATCAAATTCTCGTCGGAGCAGGTTCGTGACCCGTCTCGGGCCTGACGAGTGTGGTTTACCTTTAGACTGATATTCACTTAGGTATATCTCTGTCGTATAATAAACAAGCCTTTATAATAATAATTTTTTTTCATTAAGAGCCTTATAATCTTGGCGATAGGACTCATAATTGAGTTACATTTGCTAATAAATTATTTCTGTTTGATGATATTTGTGAGTAAGACACAAAAGTACCCTTATAGAAAAAGAGGTAAAACATTTAATAACCTACAATAAGTCCTGCACAGACAAGGGACTTTCATCTGCAAATGCCAAGAATCTATGTGTCAATAAAATGGTCCCCGAGAAATTGCTAAAATTTAAGTACAGCGTCGATTTGTTGCTTAGATATTAGTTAGTGAAGTGCACCCTATTGCAATAATCTCAGATTACGTTGTACTTACGTCTCTAGTCGAAACGATGGATACATATTATATTGTCTGGGGGGTTGTTCGCATGCGGATCTTTTATTCAATATCTGGGTTTTGGTCTCAGGGCGAAGAACGCAGGTCAAAGAATGTCTATTCTGTGCTGGATAGTATGCCTAATATCAAGTATCATATTTCAACTTAGTTAAAAACTATCGTAAATTATTTACAGGTCTAAATTAATGGCAAGGTGTTTTTTTAAACTGACATTGCAAAGAAGAAACGAAGCTGCAATTTTGTGGAATATCCAATAAATTAATTAGACGGTAATGTGATGTATTCTACTAGCTAATAACACAGTAGCTGTTGTGGTTTCAGCATTATCTAGCAAGAGTTAATTTTGTGATGAACGTAATAGACGACGTATTACATTCTACGCTCCGATTGGTGCAATGTTTATCGTGAGCAAATCGCAGCACAAAACGCAATTCGTAATATTTGTGAAATATGACATTCTGCGTATGAGACGTGGTGGTTGCGCTGAAGAAGACTGCGCTAGAGTGGTCGGTATAGGGTTTTGTAATGTTTATCTCCATTCCTAGAGATATTGAGATTGACTGTTAAAGAGTAGATGAAATCTTTGTCATGTAATGGCGTGCGTTATCCCTGTTTTTTTAGTCACACTAGACGGAACGGTAGAAACAAATTATAGTTAGCACTATTATTGTTTACCGTTTACAGTTAATTTTACAGTTTTTACAGAACTGTTATACATTTCTTTCAAGATTTCTTTTAACATGCAGTCCATGATACTTTACTTGTACCTACACCAATGATTCCATGAATGGACAAGAGCTTAAAAACAGTACGTTTATTAGAACAATGGGCTATTGAAAAACTCGAGGAATCTTCAGAAGCAATAAAATAACGGGAAATGAAATGCTATAAATATCTTTTGAGTATACGGTTAGCATGAGGTTTTAGGGTATTTTTCATGCTCCAAGATGAAAAAAATAAAATAAAAAGAGATAAGATTGAGAGCTAGAGGAGACTGTGAACTGTGTGAAGTGATGGAATCATGACCATGACAATTCTAAAATTATTGTTGGGAGATAATTTACTCGACAACATATGCTTAAGGGAGAAAAGATAAAGGTGATTGGAGAAATACATGATATTAAGTAAACAAAATACCATATGTTTATAGAATGAATTTCTACACGATGAATGACAAAACTAATTTCAATGTAACTCTTAGCATACCCAGAACACCGCGTGGGCAAGAAGAATAATCGTGTAAGATATCGGTAAGGTTTTGTTCAAATGTTTTTTTACTTGTAATTTTTTCAGCACCACAGACATGACCTGAGGACATTATTATTCTTAAGCCATCGCCACGAGGTTTACCTAATTGGAAGTAGGTATTGTATTATCAGAAAGGTTCTGGAATAGCGACCGCGTAGCGGAAGACGACCACGACCACGCAAGGTGCGTTATTTGGAGGAGGCTTATGTCAAGCAGTGAACGTCTATTGGCTTTAATAATTGTATTATTTTTGGAGAATCTTCTGACACCGGTCGTTTTCTTTCAACTAACCAACGTGTTTCCAATACATTCAATGAATGATCCATAAAATTATTATAACGATTACTTTAAATAAAATATGTAAACCAATAAAAAGACTAATCGATAATATTATCTAGTCAAAATTCCTAAGTAATCTCTTGAATAGGTCCGGGTGAATGTGCTACAACGCAGACATTTTCTACTTAAGTGACATAATTAGTCATATTGAGTACTGAGACTATTTAAAGCACAAATGGTAGTGTAGTATGCAAGTCGATCAGAAGCGAATGGAAGGGTTCGGGTTTCACGGCCTTCGATTCTCTACTCGATTACCAACGACGCCAGTGATGTAATTGCGCAGGCGCCTATACCAACTCCTTTGCGGCTGCGTATCATGAATACACGAGGAAGTATTTAGTACTGTAAATAAATTCGCGGTTAACTCAGGATCGATGAAGGAATGCGGTTTGGTTACCTAGCGAGTCGCCATTCTGGTACGCGTGATACCGATCACTTATGCGATTTTAATTTAAATTGGAAGGATCTGAAACTGCGATAACTTAGAAAACGTTTTAACGGTAATTTTTATGAATATTAAACACACGAAATTAACTATGTTTGGCTATTTTAACACAGATTAACAAACTACCTAATTTGAGCAGAATTTGGTAGGCAACCAGCGGGAAATACAGACAGGAAAACACTACCACGCTTTTAAAATGATGAATTCAATTTAAGCAGGGGAATAGATGATAAGATGATCTTAGAATTTAGTTACATAGTTAAAAATTTTACCGTGCAATTACATTTTATAAAGTCTCTTAAGGGCCTTTACGTGGCTCACTAGCGCCACCAATAGAAAAAAAATCATAATTCGCAAATAGGATAAATAATGTTAAATGTTGATAACTTAAATAATGTGAAATAAAGCAAAAAAGAAAGGGAAACGTAAAAAGGATGGTAGGTATACCAACCCTAACTCTATCTATAACAAAAAGGTATATCACAAAGTAGCCACTTTTGAAATATACAACTGAAATTAATTATAGACCGCAAAAGTAGAATTCTACTTTGCAAACCAGAAACCAAGTTAGAAGGCGCACATTACAAGTGATTATAACAACGCGACTGCTGTTTAAATAATGCAAAATAAAATAGTGACAAACGAAACAATAAAAATAATAATGTCATCAAGGAGGCCAGACTAAAAAGAACGCGTTATCGTCACTTTTTTAGCCAGACCGTAGATCGGGTGCGTTGCGCGTGAGTCACTCGGCGGCATACCACCGCGCACCATGCACCGTACGTGTCAACCACCTATTTATGTCGCAGGACGAACGTGCAAATAAACAGCATCAAAGGGACGTCGAATTCCGCTCGGCGGCGGTGCGAGAACCAACAGGAAAGCAACTAAAACAACTGCTATTGTCTACGAATGAGTTATTTTTGCTGATAGAGAGGACTTTCGCCAATTTATGTTAATGTTTTCTACTTGTTATCGAGCTAAATTAATTATAAATTTTAAGTTATTTTTAATTAAGTAGGTACTATCTTTACATTAAATTATCTGAGTAGGAACTCTCGTTTCCCGCCCTCCAGGTTTGCAAATGTAACTTCGGTAATTTAAGGAAAGATAAACTAAAAGTTATAAGTCTGATTTTTTTTTTAAATAAAATTATATTTTGTAACAATCTTCAGAGTCAGATCCATATAAATTTAGACAGCATACATGAATATATGAAATACATGCAAAAATAGTAGCCAAGTTTCCAAGTTATAGTAATATCAAAATAGATTACATATTTACCTATTTAATGGTTTAAAAATAGCTATTTTATCTTCATTTCTATGAAACTCATAACAATGTAAAACAGTTACAATTACAACACTAACAATAACTAAGAAATTCTAATGAACTATTGCATCTCACATACCATACCCATTACCTAACATTGTTTTTTTTTTTTTTTTTTTTTTTTTTTTTTTTTAAAAAAGACAACTCCCGCACTAGGGATCATGCCCTGTGTCGCGGGGACTTTTACAAACATCAATTAACGGACACATATAACACCCAGACTCAGGACAATAATTTGTGGATCTCACAAATTATTGTCCTGCGTGGGGATCGAACCCACAACCTCATGCGCGGCAGCCGCTGGCTTTACCGGCGCGCCACCGAGGTCGTCATAACATTGTCATAGATAGTTTATTTTATACTTTTAATAAGAATTAAAAAACTATATAATTTTAGTTTACATAAATCTTCAAGTTGCTAGACATTGTACAAATAATTTTTGAATAGAGTTTCAGTCTGAGTATCCTTAACTCACACACAACTTGGAACTCTATTATCTACAAATTAGTGGTCACTGGAAAAATATATTTTTTTTATGTGAATCCCAACTAAATAACTTTAATATTATAATTACTTTGCTCAAACTATGGTTTCTCTGCTAATGTTCTTCGATTTCCTACAGTAATGGTGTTTCTAATCTTTATAACATAGAAGAACAATTAATTTCTTTTAAAAGATTATCAATGAACTCATACTTAAACATTTACAATAAGCACCAAAATATATTTATATTCATAAATGGAATACTTAATTCATATACTTAAGTAATGATAAAATATTAAGTAAGTAGGTATACAAAAAAGAAACTAAACCAAACTTGTCATGTTATAATTGTAATGTATTAAACTTGAAACTTTGTTTTGTGTTTAATTTAAATTTTATCTTGTAATTGGTCAACGAAAAGCAACTATTCAAGTCTTATAAAATGTATTTATTTAATGCAGGTATCATTAATCAATTTCATACAAGCACAATTTTGGTTGCAGTTTTAAATATATGTAACTAAAATGTAATCATGTATGGTAGAAATATATTTATAAAGAGAACAGTAACTCAAAATTATGAGTCTCAAATAAATTGGTATCTACTTTTAAAGAATCAATTAAAAAAAAAATATTATGGTATCGAATAAAAAATTAAAAGACAAAATATGGTGATGCTACCAATTATCAGCACTTTAAGAGTTAGTCTTACTTTAATATCGTTTATCTTAGTGATAATACTGATAACGAAAGTTAACAACATGCTTTCTCGGTTCACTATTAAATAAGTAATTGATTTTTATTACAAAAATTTGTCTTTATGCATACACATTTTATTTAGATGAGTTTGACTTAATAATTACCCAAACACTAATTATTGGCACCTTCATCACCAATTACTAGCATCGACCGAGCCAATTATCAGCACCTTAAAATTAGACATAAAATTAGGTAGATAAATTAAATAATCCAATGTTTATAGCAAAATCTCTTTTATTTATGCCTAGCCTAACAACCGAAATTTCAGAAAAAAAAATACATAAAAATAAAAAAATCCAAAAAATAATAAACATTCTTTTGATCATAATATCAACACTATGAAAATAACTAGCAATGTTAGTTTCAGCACCATGCCAGGATATGAAATCCGAAATCACTTGTAATCACGAGTACTTTTTCCAAGAACATTGAATTCTAGGCATAAAATAATCACGCTTTACAATAAAAAATATGAATTAACAATTTTACATATCACTTTGTCATGTAACAGTACCAGTGCCGATAATTAGCAATTCGCAAAAAAGTTTAACCCAGATGTCAGCACCTCATTTATCAACATAAAATCAAGATATCGTTCATTTCCATTGTCAGATAAGCCTTATAAAACATTTTATACATGAATAAAACCTAAAGGTTCAGTAAAAAATATCTAAAAGAACAGCTAAAATAAAGTAAAATAAAAAAACCTGAACTTACCTACGATCATAAGAAACTGTCAAAACAAAGTAATGTGAAGGACATGTTCCCGCGTTTTTAAAAATTTCGCTTTTTTTTTCAAAAAGTGTCGTGTTTGGATCAGTTTATAATTCCAAAAGGATCTTATTTTAATGTTTGTTAAATGGTAGCCGAAATTAATTAATAGAAAGCTTATAATTTGAGTTTTAGTTGGGGGTGCTGATAATCTGGTGCAGTGCCAACTTTAGGACGCGTGCCCCTAGTTATTCATAATCATTACATTTGCATTTTCATATTTTTTCAAAGATTATTACTCCATACTCTTATTAATTATTTTGATACCAAATCAGATGATTGAACCAATATTGGGGATGAAAAAAAGAGTTTAAATAATTGAAAATAATATGTAAAAGTCAGTTTCTACGACATTCATGGGATGAGATGGGGTGGTGACATATTGTATTATTACTCCATCACCACAGTATATCATCACCACATGTATATCGTCACCACACAGATAATACACAGGAAGTAAAATATTTTGTATTTACTTTCTGTGGTAATGTTGAATAGATAAGATAAACTAACCTTTCATCCTCTGGCGGCTGAGCAGCCTGGGGTTCCTCCTTGCCATCACCTGTATCACCTGACTGCATAACATCCGTAGATACATCCGGAGCACCATTATCACATGCATTTACACTGCTTATCACTGACCCACTTATCGCATGAGACACCACTGCACTTACAGGGCTACCGAAACCTTGACTGTCATGGCTGGGCTGCGCTGCATTAACTACATAGGCCGTTGAACTCACTGGCATTGACACTACTGGTGAGTTAGTCCCTGATACTGTTGCTTCAACTGGTGGCACATTGCTCTGGGACATCACTGGCACCACATTGCCATAGCCCAGAGCCATGCTCGTCTGAGATTGCACCACATTTGGATGGACCCCACCAGCCATACCGACTGGTAAGGAAGGCTGCATTGACATAGGAATGTTCTGGTGTGCCATTGACACCTGCGCCACTGGCTGATTAGGTACATACTGCACTCCACCCATTTGGCCTTGCCCACCAACCTGCTGCGACAACATATTTTGTTGACCCATGTGTTGCCCAACTGACATCTGTTGGCCAACATTTCCTGGCTGCATGAATATAGGATCTGAGGCGGGTATCTGCATACTAGGCTGATTCCCGTCTAGAGTCATCTGCATATTCTGAGGAGCTGCAGCCATCATTTGCTGTATGTTTCCTTGAGGCACATTTCCTTGCTGAGGAGCAATTGAGTGCACTGCATTTGGCTGCTGTTGACTAAGACTTTGAAGATTAGCAGGCAAAGTTGAACCTTGAGGCTGAGAAGCCATAGGTTGTAGATTTGAAGGTAGAGTTGCACCTTGCTGTGATGAAACAATACTTGTGAGCACCTCTTGTGGCAAAGTTTGTCCTTGTTGGTTCATCTGTGGTTGCTGAGTATGATATTGAGGAACATTGCATTGTGGCTGTACCATCTGTTGTTGTGATGTTGGCATACTAGCATTTATCATAGACTGAGCATTAGGCTGCTGATTAACAGCTTGATTATATTGTTGCTGTACTCCAGACATACCCTGTTGTTGCATTTGTGGGTGCATACCAGGTACAACTGATTGCTGAGGTTGTGAAGGCATTTGATGCATTTGAGGTTGCATCTGTGTGATCTGCTGATTGCCTCCAGTTAACTGAGTGGGCATCTGCATCTGTTGAATATGATTAGGCATTTGTTGATTTTGTAGAGCTTGCATCTGAGCCTGACTAGGCAAATGCTGCAGCTGGGCTTGTTGTGTTCCCATGGGCTGTTGACTTTGCATATGGTGAGTTTGGCCCATATTAGCTATTTGGGTTTGCTGCATATGCATTTGAGGATTAGGTTGCCCCTGTATTTGTTGCATTTGCATCTGCTGCATTTGAGGTTGCTGATTAGTCACCTGCGTCATTTGCCCCTGATTAGGTATAGCCTGCATTTGAGGCATTTGTTGTTGCATCTGTGACATAGGTAATTGTGCCTGAGGCATATGCTGGCTCATTTGCTGCATTTGTTGGTTTGGAATTTGTTGCATTTGCTGTGGCATTTGTTGATGCATAGGAATTTGTTGCATAGTCATACCTTGCGACTGGGCTATAACTTGTTGTAGCTGATGTTGAGGAAAACTTTGTGGTATTTGCTGCACTTGCTGCGGTTGGGTTTGCTGTGGATGATTTTGAGCAGTATTCTGCATATTAATGTGTGTCATACTCTGGGGGTGTTGCTGCCCAACTTGCTGGTTAGTCTGCATATTAGGGTTAGGCATCTGTTGTGGCATTTCTAAAGGTGGAGATTGAACAGAGACCGGTTGAGGAACTGGCATCTGCTGCTGCACCACTGTAATGGGCTGTGTCAGGGACTGCCCAGGGGAAGCCATAGGAAATTGTTTTTGAAGAGTTTGTTCTAGCTGCTGTACATTAGGAGCATTACCTTGCATGTCTTTAGGCCCTTTATTAGTCAGATCATTAGATACCTCATCATGTTGACAATCATTGATGACTACACCACTGTCCGGTGCCTGTAGAGTATTTGATTCTGATACATCCAAGTTGTTGTTCAATGTCATTGGTGCATTTTGTTGTGAGGTTGTATGATCCAAATAATCCATACACATCCACCGGCCCCTACGAAAAGGTTCAGTGCTTTCAATTTTCACAACTTTAAAGCGTTCATTCCTAACATGTTCTTGTATTTCTTTCATACCTTCTTGTGGTTTTGCATTTCCTATTAGATTGATAATGCTGCCTGTTCCGGCGTTAGTGACACTGACATGCATATCAGGCACTTCTGTATTATTACTATTTGGCACTGCTCCTCCTATCTGATTAGTGGCGTTGTCCTGACCGACGATTGCAAGTCCGTACTGCGAACTAGTAGGGATGACGGGGGCGCAGCCTAATGATGCACTCGACGCGTTGTAGAACACATCATCCTTCGAGAACGTATCTTCGGAATAACTAGGCGTTTCATTCTCGATATCCGTTACTCTCGATATGTCGTCTGTGTGAGATTCATCTAGATCGTCGGCAGAGTCTTCGCCAGCATCCGTGCTCACTCGAGAGCCGACCGTCACACTGGTGATCTGAAACGAAGATATTTTCCTTGGGTTATGAGCAGCTTGCAGACTCGTCGGGTGAGTCACTCCCTTCTCCGACTCGTTCAGTCGAAGAGATTCAGTCGTCGTACGGTGAACAACGTTGTTATACTTGTTTTTCTCACTAGTTTTATGTGACTTTTGAATCAGATTGTCAGCCATTATGCCGTCCGAACCGAATGACTATCTAAAGAAAATTTCACTGTTTATTGGCTTCAGAGACATTTGATAGACCTTTTAATCACAATAAGACATGTAATATAAAATCATTGTACACTCACAATTTCACAAAAACAGTAATTTAACTATATAAGTTCTTAAAATTCATTAGTAAACACACACAGTTGCGAACATCTTTCAGACGGCAGCAACATGGCGGCCATTTATGCGCAATGCATTATGGTTGACAATTTGCAGTAGACTATAGACATTCTAGACGAATGTTAAATAGTTTGTATCTATGGTCGCTAGATGGCAGTCAAAAGCTGTAAAAAAATTATTATCTTTTTCAACAATAATGTAAATACATTAAACAATAATTTAATAAAAACCCTCTGAATTTAATATAAGACTTTTTTAGATCATTGGATAGTTTTGTGTGACCTAAACTATTTCTCCTCAGCTAAATAACGATGTACCTTTCCTACATTTCCAAAAAATGCGCTCATTTTAGTTATAAAATAAAGTGTTTTTGTATTTGAAACCACTTTTTGTGGTTTTTACTCGCCTAGCTATAAAAAACTCATAGCCTAAATTTATAATTGAAGTTCATAATACTTAGTTGCTACGTCAGTCAGTATGTATACTGATTTGTTTTGTATTGCTTCCAAAATAATGTAAATGTTTATTGTAGAACTACATAATTGTTTAAAAAAGGCACAATAATAGGTTTAAAAAAGAATATAGACAATTAAAGAAATATAATTGATTGTTCAATTTTTATCTTCCAAATTATTTTTTTCTCACATTGTATCAAGACTTTTACCCGTCATTGCTACTTAATAAGAGAGGGCGCTCGCGCATATATGTAACCAATGTGTACTCTTAGTAACACTAGATGGCAGTGTAATATATTTATAAAATTTAATGCGCGTTTCAACTAAGAATAGGACTGTCAAAGCGCCATCTTGTTCCGCATTTCTAACGAACTTCATGAATGATATATATTATTATGCAAGGTAGGAAAAAAATAAACAAAAAATTTTATTAATTTTTACTTCAATATGTTATTTAAATTTTTACATAAATTAATTTTAATAGGAATCCAATTCTTCCACACCACTTATGGCATTATAGCTACGTTCTTGATCCGAATCGGATTCCATGTGAAACAAACGGCGAAATTTTCAATAAAAACGACTTTTTTCGTAAGGTTTTTTATGTTACTTATTGTTTCAATATAACAAACAAATAAAAAAATCATTAAATATTTTTTTTCGTTAAATAAAACAATCTTTTTCTTTCGGAATTTTCAACGCTAAATATTTATATTTAAATTATTTTACGAATTTTTTTGCTGGTCGTACTAAAATGTCAGTTGCCACATGAAGTTGGCAGCTATTGCGATCCTATTCTTATTTGAAACGCATAGTTATGTAATAGTAATATAGTTTTTACAAAAAAAAACTGTAAGATTTCGATTTTCGATTGAAGTCAAACCCTATTTGATACAGTACAAACCAGTTAACTGCCCAAGGGAAATGTAAGATTTTTTAAGTCCTATTTTTATGTATTTTTTTTAATAAGTGCTTAATATTTAACTTTATTATTACAAGGGATAGCTAGTAGTATCATCCCCAATGTACGCAAACTATAGACTGGGTGATACTATGTACCTATGTCAAAATATTTTTGCAGGAGACTGCTTTATTTAGCTGTGGACAGCCTTTGTCCAATTTGTAATGACTGTCAACATAATCTCAAATGCAAACCCACTTTTCAACAGCCAGGGGCGGTTTGTTAGTAGGTAAACGAGAATACCTCACCCCTAATAATATAATACTCCTTACACATTCTAAAAACGTTAACTTATCCTAAGTTAAGCGATTTTTTTATAAATACTTATATGTAACATCCAGAGTGCGGGATGCAAAACCGAAACCTCTGCGCAGCAGCTGACTACGCCATAGAGATCGTAATTTTTGTAAACCATATTTTACGTTTTTATTTCAACATTCATTTAAAAATACCTAAAATGTCAACATTATAGGTGCTTGGTATGTAAGATACAATGGACACTACCATACTTGTTCCTGCAGGATATTAATAAATAAATTTATTACACAGTACCGACAATTTCAAGTTCACCAGTGACTACGAAATATTCTGTACTCCAAACACTACTTCCTTGTATATGACTATTATAGGTACCTAATAAATTACTTTTCCCGTCGGCCCCAATGATTAAGTGAGGAGATTTCCCAGTTTTATTCCTCGTTTGTATGGTAGAAGTACGCATGCACCGGAAAACATCATTTATATAAATTTTCAGTCAAAATTGAGACTAATTGTAAAGGATTACGGTATATGGGGGTTAGAAATGATTAATATAAAAATGTTGCTCTAATGTCCTAATCTTATATTCATTCAATTCATCGGACTAACAAAACGTAGTCTTTTGTGTAACAGTTAATTTTCACCTTTTAGCTTTACGGTCTAATAGAAGAAAATACATGTCCTGACTTCTTTCAGTGTTTTAAACTATTCAATATGTTTATTTAACATTTTAAAGGTTATAAATGTAAATAAAGGAGAATCGATGCATATTGACACTACTTGTGCCGTAAGATAGACGTCTGGCTATCTTGAAATTAGTAAGAACACTACGGACACTCCGTAGTGTTAGCTGGCTGGTGAAAATACGTACCTATAAGAATAAGTTAGGGCTGAATTTTTAACCAAATACAGAGAGGTACGGTTTGTAAATTGAAATTTGGCCATGAACAGAATAATTCAAGATTCTTCTTAAAATAAAATAAACCTAGTTTAAATGTATGATAATAATAGCTACATGACCCAAGTCTAAAGCGCCGATTACACTACCCTACATATAGGACACTACATCTTGTAGGGCACTACATTTTGTCTAGTGTAATCACATGTAGGCTGTTAGTGTCATATCGGAGATTGGCGAGTCCCGACCGCCCTACATCATATAATGTCCTACAAGATGTAGTGCACTACAAGTAGGGTAGTGTAATCGGCGCTATAACCTATAAATGTTAGTAGGTAATTAGGTATATTAAAATTAATAATTTTTGTTCCGATCGAGTAATAATAATCTTGTAAAGAGCTATAGGCCTCATCAACTCTACCTCTACCTAGGTGGTAGTTATTGGAAGATATAAAAGTTTTCTAATTAATCTAAAGAATTTCAAGATAAGTATTAATAAAAAAAGTTAATGTTGTATCCTATCGTATTTGGATTTCGTGATTAGTAAATAGACGCATAATTTTACCATTAAATATATTTATTTACTTTTTATGGTACTACTTGCAAATAAAAATGAAAAATATTTATTTTAGAAATATAATAAAAGTCAAGAAACAATAAATTTATTACAAATCTTTTTATAGGAAAAATAGAAAATAAATCAAAATGAACTTACTTACAAATGGCGAGCAATAAGTTCGCGCTATTTCGCGAGCTGCGCGATCACCTCGGGAACTAAAGAAGTATCGGTCGCCCCGACCCCAGCCATTAGCTACAAGGTCTTTGGATCGCCAGCCGATTTAGCCAGAATCCCCACCAATCGCCGTGACACTTCTTAAACGAAGGTAATTTGCTATTATTTGTAAATTGGTGTACCAAGCGACGTCCGGCGCGAACAGACAGCGTCACAGTTGCTCGGGAGCACGGGACCCTCCTTGGCTCTCCGGTTGTCTCCGGCCATAGGTACACATTCATATAAAACTAAATCTCGGTGAAGAACCCTAATGTAAATAATCGTCATAGCAAACCACCGACAGCATTGCTACCGAACCGAGCGACAGTCGATAAGATATAGCCCTCGAACAAACATCCTTTCGTATTGAAAATGTGAATGTGAGTGTTTTGAACATGGCAAAGTCTGTTGAAGTGAAAAAAAATAGTGAAGACGATTCAAACATGGATGAGGATAGTGAAGTGGAGTTAGGGTGCTGTAGGAGATTCATAGCTTCTTTACGAATTAATCCGAACCTGGTTATGTTAAAAGTGACTCTTTTTGTCATGTATGGAGCCACAGCATCTCTGTTACCTTATCTGACTATACACATGCAAAGTATAGGACTTACGGTGCCCGAAATATCATTTGTGTATTTAGCTCTACCGTTTACAACGTTTTTAAGTCCGCCGATTACCGGTAAGTTTAAATTTCGCAAAAATATGTCTATTTTAAATTTAAATAAATTTTAAATAACTTAAAAATGTAATTATAGGGTTTCTGGTGGATCGTTTCGGAGAGTACAAGCCAGTCGTAATCACAGCTTTAATTCTGAACGCTGCGTTCCATCACTCGTTGCTTCTGATTCCTCATCAAGAAACACCAGGGATGATGCCGTCGGCTTACGTAATGCGACACCCTATTACAAACAGCGTTGAGGTATAAATACATTTGTTTCGAAATCGACCCCTAAATACGTTGGACCTTGTTATGTACTAACACAGTGTACGCCTAAGAATTTGAGCAAATCGGCGTCATCCGGCCCCAGGGCGAATTAACTAGCAGTATCTTGTGAGCTTGTATCTTTGAATTAGTTAAGGGAATTAAGCTAAATTTATGCATGTCGGACTTTATCCCCTGACTACTTTAATAGATCCGCTAGCCTGTCCATTTGTTTCAGAGAGCCTTTAACTATAATAGTTCTAACGTGGAATTAGTACCCATTTATTTTGACTGTGTTTATAGATTTGGTGGAGCCCTTGTCCTAGCAGAGAATGTCCAGGAGAAGATGAAACAGTTGATTTTGTTCTGGATCGTTGCGTAGATCATTGTCAGCTGTCTAGACCCGCTACCGAGAGCCCAGCTATCGATCCATCGGACGACAAAGATGACTTAGATTTCCACATCAGCCACAAAATTCAACCACCAAATTTATCAAACGCTAGGTATTATTTATATGTTTTACTATTTAATATTAAGAAAATAAATAAACTATTAGTAGATGATCCGCCATCTTCTAAAACTAATTACTATTTACTTATTATATCTAGTGATTACATTAACTGCGTACTTAACAATAATCTAACAAACAGTGCAAATACTTTTTGTTATGAAGTGAGCAAAGATTTCCAGACGTAATTAATATCATTATAAATATCAGGCAATAGGGCATTGGTTGGAGGAGGCCTTTCTCCAGAAGTGGACGACCTGGGCACAAAAGAATTTACCTACGTAACGAAAGGGGTAGATTTTAGCTTGTAGCCTTCATCAATAAAAGAACTAACCTTACTTACTAGAAAATATTCAGCTTTGTAGCATTATTTTTATCGGGATTTCATCTGTCTTAATTTGAGCTTGATAACATTTTCCATGTTTTTCTAATACATATAACGTTTTACACGGGGTACATAACTTTTTGGTCGTAGCATATATTTATAGACAACGCTACACAAAAATATTCCTATATTAGAAACAAATATTTCTGAGATAAGCGTTAAACTAAACAAATATTCTATTCGTCATTATAGTATTAGTATAGATATATAAATAGAATAATGTACTATTGTAATGAAACTATATTGTATTGTATTTATTTCATAAACAAATATTACTGCAAAGCGCCAGTAAAATTAGATAGCAAATAATACCTTACATTATTTGTATGTTTCACTTGTTTAGCTTCTGTTTTAGTATAAATAGATCCTGAAACTGATGTAACACTAAACTTATAACCACCTGACAAGGCTTAGTTAATATCATTTTTAGTTAAAAAATTAAGCCTATAACAATGCAGGTTTTTTTTATTTTATTTTATTTAAGTACCTATATATTTTACAGAAAGCTTACAGACTATAATTATACTATGTACATAAATGAATAGGTTGTTGTCTGTGGCTAATTACAAGCTTCCACATATTAAAAAAACAAATTAGCGTTTTTAACGATATAATGAAAGCAAAGATCAATCGGCCTAGTTAAAACCACTTTTGAACTCCGACTATTTCTACAAAATAAACCCTTTTTTCAGCGAATCTTTAAACATTACTGACGATGAAGATTATAACGATGCCGCCTACTTTCTTATATACGTTCATGACGACCTTGAAGAGCCAAAGGAACAACTTGGCATTGAAATGGAAAGGGTAAGTATATCTCTCAATTGTTCATTTCAAATGTATACCCAAGTTAACAAATGCAAACTAATTGCTGACTATTTTAGGATGAAGATGATCAAATAACAGATTTCAGATCAAGATTTGGGGAAAAACTGTTAGTAGCTCAAGGCGTAAACATTACAGCACTAGACAAAGAAGATCTGCGCTGTGGTGGCTTAGTCATGTTGCATAATATGACTAAATTATCCCAACAAAGACTCGAGATTTTATCTGCTGATTGCATGGTACAAAAATGTGACTTCAGGTAAACTAGAAATATACATTTACTTATATTAATATAATATTTGACTGTAATATATTATTTATAATCTAACTACTTAATAGTTATCTAAAGTTTGAACAAACGGTAGCTATCATAAAATAAATTATGATTGGAAATTTACAGGAAAGGTGGCCCTGATACGTGTCCACCGGATTACAAAGAAAGCGACGATAAAACGTTTTATATTTACTTTTTCTTGAGATTTATGGGAACCATCATGTTATCAGCCGGTGTGACTATAATGGATCCTATAGCTTTGACTATGATACAAAAGTATGGCGGAGATTTTGGACGAGAAAGACTTTTTTCTAGTATTGGAATGGCAATATTTTCTCCTATCACGGGCATGCTCATAGATATGAGAAGTAAACAAGTCGGTACGTACGTGGCATCCCGTAATCGTTATCATTAATATCAATAGTGTTACTAAATGTTTACATCGTTTTGTTGATTGCAGGTTACACTGACTATTCAGCTGCATTTTATACTTACGACGTGCTTCTACTTATATCGGCAGTAACAGTAGCTGTCATGCCTCTTGGAGCTAAATTGC
Organism: Schrankia costaestrigalis; assembly: GCA_905475405.1. Classification (NCBI taxonomy): domain Eukaryota; kingdom Metazoa; phylum Arthropoda; class Insecta; order Lepidoptera; family Erebidae; genus Schrankia; species Schrankia costaestrigalis. Next base: position 4,133,098 of record FR997827.1, read on the forward strand.
CTGCTGATAATTTACTTCGCGATCTGGTCAATATTATCAAAATGCCTCATATAATTATATTCATATTTTTCCTCTTCGCATTAGGAAACTTTTGGGGATTTATTGAATCTTATCTATTTATTTATTTGAAGGAACTAGGAGCGCCTAATTTCTTACTAGGTAAGTTATTACTAATGTAGGTAGTGCAACGTTATTCACGACTAAGTATTCAATAAAATTGATTGACACTACTTGTGTGTGCTGCACTATTTCTGTAATATGAAGGTTTGCAGTATAATGTATAGATTGCATTGTATGTACAGGAATAACTGTGACCGTGGGGACACTGAGCAGCATCCCGTTCCTCTACGGCGCGGATGCCATCACAGCGCGTATCGGCCACGTGAATGTCATCATAGTCGCGTTCTTCTCCCACGCAGCCAGGCTTGTGGGTTACTCGTTTATCGAGTGAGTACTTAGCACCTTCCGCATTATTAACGTTCTTAGTAACACCACGTGACTTCGGTACAATTTTATGATTGTTTAATTTATGTTTCACGTTTTCTGATTATCCAGTAAAGCTTCACAGAGATAACATCCTTGTATGATATAGTCTGAATGTAATTTGTTTAGCGATGTAACGCTCAAATGTAAATGTTTCCTTCAATGTACTTATTCGTAGTAATTATTAAAATATCACGGGTTTTGTTAATACAATGAATGTAACAATAAACTTCAGCTAGTTATAAGTACTTTTAATTTAGTAGATTTAAACGACATCCTCAGAAAGCTATGATATAACGACACATATAAACATACATATGAAATCTCCTCCTGGTAGTAGGAGATAGACTTAGATTTACAGAAAGTTATTACATCATTAAAATATTTTACTCAGGGTTTGACAAGACTCAAAATTGCTGCAATCATACAGGCAATTATTTTAAACGTGGTTTAAGTAACCGCGAAGGATACTTAGTCAAATCAAACTTCACAAATGATCTTGTCATCATAATGTCCTTACGTATTAAACTACCATTTCCAAGATGAATGTATTTACAGGTACATTGTCAAGTTTATGAACACAACGACGAGGCGTGGGATGCCTCTAATTCAAACATTTACTTGATACAGATATAAGATATGCGTAGGTATATGTCGCAGGATAATGCTAGATATAATAATCATACATTGCCACTTTATAGAGTATGTGCTGACAATACCTATACATCATATTTACTAAATCAAGCTCATAAAAGTACTTTTTGGAGCTTGATATTATGAAAATATTAGACTCCTTTAACTAAAACTACGCTGTCGCGCAAAAATTTCATTCATTTTTCGTTTTTCTCTCTTGTGAAAAGTGTACTAGGTCGCTAGAACCACTGTATCGTGAAATTGCAACATGGTAATAGCAGAAAGACTTAGGTATTTGTCTTGTCTGTAAGTCTATTAAACTTACTTAATTGCATATAACTAATCTTCTAATCCAGGAACTCATGGTGGTGTTTCCCGTTTGAAGCAATGGAATCTCTGTCTGTTCATTTGATGTGGGTCGCTGCAGCAACATACTGTGCGATGTTAGCGCCTAAAAGTCTACTTGCAACTCTGATTGGCGTTCTTGGCATGGCACATTTCAGTTTGGGTAAGTGTACATTAATCAGAGTGTTTCGTATGTATAATTGTGATGTCTAGTTTCCGTTGTGTGAATGTGTGAGGAGCATTATATTGTTATTGCTCTCATGATAAACCTACAAGGAGCGTGGTAAAGATAATATTTGACGAAATAGGGTAGAATTTTTTTAGGATAATTTAAAAATTAGCCCAACTGTGTTAATATGTATAATACACAGACAGATCTAGTTTTATTTAAAACCATTTATATTAGGTAATATTAATTGAAACACATTAAACAGCAATAAATATAACTAAATACGAAAATAAACATTACAAACAGGAGCTGTTTCAATGTAAGATATAGATTATAATATTGTCATACTTAATTAAATATTGAATAATCAAAGCCATGAGAATTAAAACCTACCTACAATTCGATATGAGATAACGTTTAATTGACGTCATTTTGCAACCAAACACCATTTTTTAAATATTTTTTGTGCCTTTTTTACTAAAAACTACTAGTAAGAAGGTTTTTTTAAGGAGGCATTGACTTGCTTAGCGGTTTAACTGAAACGGGATCAGGTGGTTTAGCTTACAATATTTTTAGACTTCCCAGCAACCCATGAATAAATCATGTCATCATATTGTTACCCATACTCGTCCTTCAGCATCTTTTAGAATTTTATAGTAGTTCAAATTATTAAGTATTGATCACATTGAATTTGCCCGCGGCTTCGCGGCACGCGTTAAATTCGGGGTAGCACTGTTTCCCTTTCTTGGACACAGAAAAAAAAAAGCCTAAGTATGTTATTCTCCATCCCTTCAACTATCTCCATTAAAAAAATCACGTCAATTCGTTGCTCCGTTTTGCCGTGAAAGAAAGACAAACAGACACATGGATAAGACATGTTAGATATTGTACCTGATGTTAGATATTGGTTCTCTCAAAAAAACCAATAGGTATCTAACATTTTTTTAACTAAGTGTTAGGTTGGGGAAAAAGTCTTTTCGTATTTTTGTATGAAAAGTCAAGACATTTTTTTCAAAGTTTATTTACATTTATTTACAATATATATGTACCGTTTTGTTGAACAACTTTCTGCCATTTTGTGGGCAGAGACATTATCCCGTTACTGTAGAAACTTTGGGACTTCTGATCAAAAAAACGGGACAAATAGTTTTGGCAGTCCTCTCTTGAGGTCAACCTTACAGAACCTAAAGAATTCTGAAGAGACCGAAACAGGTGAAAATCTGAAGGCGCAAGGTCAGGGCTATATGGTAGATGCACTAGGACCTCCCAGTCGAACTCTCTTAATTTTTGCTGAGTGGCTAAAGATGTGTGTAATAATAAAAAAATAAATAATAAAAATAACATTTATTTTCTCCACAAAGGTACTTATAAACTAAATATTTCTTAAATTAGAACAGTGTACAACCTTTGCGAGAGACTTGGTGTCTGTGCTAGGGCTAACCCTGTGTTACAGATCACCAGGCTCCCCTCATCTCGTTACATATCTTATTGACGTGAGAGAAACAAATGCAAAACAAAAACAAATAAAAAATCAGTAAACATTATACGAGTATACAAACAAAACATAAAGTAAGTAATAGACTGTACAAGATTAAAAATGAAAGTTTACAAGAGTTATATATAATCCAATTTCTTAACAATTACTTATACGGGAATTTTAAATATTTTTTCCGTACTCTCATAATCGAGATCTTGTAGCCACTCAGAAATTATTATTTTACAATTTCTTTTGTTAAGCGAAAGTATATTTAGTAGCCGGTTTGCCTTATTGTATAGATATCTAGAGAGAAATGGATAGTGTTTTTGCGCAAATCTAGTTCTGGTTCGCAGGACGTTACAGATGGAATTTTGTCTTCTTCTATTTTGTATTAAGGTTAAACTAAAGTCTAGGCGAGAATGTTGCCTCAAAATACAATCTCTTATGAAGAGTTGGCGTACAGTTAGGACTTTACACATCTTATAAACTTCCTTTGTAGGATGAAGGAATGGAAGGTAACGACTAACTTTTAGTATGGCACGTTGGGCGCGTTCAACTCTTATCATAAATGTTTTTGCAGCACCACCCCATATCGTTATACCATATGTTATAATAGATTGACAGATAGCGAAGTACACCATCCTTATTATTTTATATTCTGCAATGTGCTGGTTTTTGAAGACAAATATTAACTTTCTTAGTCTTGATGCTAGTGATTCTATTTGGGACTGGAAATTCAGATTGTTATCAATCACAATGCCAAGATATTTAATAGACGAAGTCTTACTTATAGTAGGACAAGAACATGGAGAAGAAGAATGCAAGGATAGACAGCCATGAGCAGTAAGAGCCGGCAGATTATTGGGTACTAGTGATGATCGAATGGAGAAAGTCATATATTTCGTTTTCTGTGTATTGAGGGAGAGTTTATTTTGGTTGAGCCAATGTAGAACCTTATCTAACCCTATTTGTGCGAGCTTAGTAACCTCAGTCCATGTTTCAGCTTCAAACAGCAAGGCTGTGTCGTCGGCAAAAGCAACAATTTTGCCATTCTTAAGTTTTAGTTCACAGAGGTCGTTAATATAGCATAGAAAAAGGGTCGGGCCGAGAACACTACCCTGTGGCACGCCATGTGTTATTTGTAGGTCGTTACTTATAGACTCACCAACTCTTACTCTTTGCCAACGATTTGTAAGATAGTCTGTGAACAAATTTAACTGACTGACTAGCGTTATCGTGATGAAAGACCACACCCTTCCTGTTGATCAATTCCGGACGTTTTCTCTCGACTGCTTCCTTTAATCTCATCAGTTGCTGACAGTAAAGATCAGAATCGATGGTTTTGCCGGGCGGTAAAAGCTCATAATGAACAATGCCCTTCCAATCCTACCATACACACAGCATCACCTTATTTCGTGTTAGGCCAGGTTTGGCCACAGTCTGTGAAGCCTGGCCAACTTTCGACCACGACCTTTTTCGCACGTTCTTGTCGTACGTGATCCACTTTTTATCGCCAGTTATCAATCTCTTCAAAAACGGCTCGGTTTCATTACGTCTCAATAATGAATCGCAAATGAGTACACGGTTCATTAAGTTTCTTTGAGTGAGCTCGTGTGGCACCCAAATATCGAGCTTTTTTGTATAACCAGCTTTCTTCAAATGGGTCAAAACTGTTTTGTGGTCAATTCCCAGTTCTTCAGCTACATCGTACCTACTAATATGCCGATCTTGCTCCACTCTTTCAAAAATGGCGTCCATTTTATTCGTAACAGGGCGACCAGAGCGAGGTGCATCTTTAACATCAAAATTTCCGGACTGAAAACGTTTGAACCAAATTTGTGCTACTCTTACTGACACTGCATCAGGTCCATAAACATCACAAATTTTTTTCACTGCTTGAGTTGCATTTTTGCCTTTTTTATAATAAAATTTTAAAATGTATCGAATTTCTTCATTAGATTCACTCATTTTTACGGAGAGAAAAACAAATGAAAAATAGCGGGAAACAACTTTTTTTTATTTTTTTCTTTTCTTTATAATGTAACCTTTTTAATGTTACCAAAACCAGCCAGACACAAGTAGTACAGTCAAAGAAATTTTATAATAAGTTTATACCTACGTTATGCGAAAAGACTTTTTCCCCGAAAGCTCAGTGGAATGTACAGAATTTACCATAAAAGACACCAGCCATATCAAACATACAAAAGAATCTCGGCATCAAGAACTGTCTTTTTAACCCCAATTCCTCCATTTTGAAATACTTCAGGTAGAGGCAGCGGCAGTTTTGGAGGAGGTCTTCTCATAGCGTCTCTGGGAACTAGGGAAGCATTCCGCTACATGGGGCTGATTGCGTTCCTCGGTGGTGTTGTTTATGGATTGCTACATTACTTCTGGTTGAAGAATATCAACATGACGGCCATGGAGGATGCATGTGAACCAGATACAGGTATGTCAAATAATTTCAGTACAGATTTTGCTCCCCTCTTTAAGAAATAAGATTTACTCCCAAAAATAAGATTTTATCCCAATAGAGGTTTTGTGATTTAGAGACCGGACAAAACTTGTGCATTATGATTGATTTGCTGGGTACAAAATGAGTTGCTTTTCAGAAGATCTAGTGTGTTTAGTTCTAGTTTTAATTGTTGCAGAAAGTGGAGAAGGTGACAAGTTAAATGGAGAGCCTTTGCGTAAGGACGCCGAGACTATGATATCTTTAGAGAGGCTGCACATGATCACGAGGTTTAATCCGCTTGGTTCTTTACATTCTTTGCCGAGGGGATCACGGTCAAGAGTAAGTTGAATGATTTTTTGTTTTGTAATATTTTACTACTACTAAGTAGTGTGTATTTTACTGCTACTTTATGTCTAGTATGTAAAATTGTAACATATTAAATAATTTAAACGACGATTTTCTGTAACTTACAAGTCTAAAAAATATTTAGTTAGTAGCCCTTCACCACACAGATGAGTGCAAACGGCTTCGATAAACTTCGCTTTTAAATATAGTTGCTAATTGAAAATAATGGTTTTAGAAAACGAAATACTTACCATGTTAGTCTGTCGTATTGTGTTTTTAAAACTTTACAAACAAGTACTTAGCAAGCGTAATGTTGTAAAAAATTGCTGAAACCATAAACAATGTCGAAATTAAAAGCACTGCTATCTCTTTTCTGTAAATTAACGTTTGCTATTCCAGTTCTCCCAAGGCGACATCAATGAGCATTGTCGGAGCCGCAGCGGCAGTAACAGCCAGCGTCGCGGCAGCAACTATGAAGGTTCAGCCTCCAAAGTAGACCTGCTTCGTTCAGCTCTCGAGATCAGTCATCATCATACGGGGAAAGGACATATTTCGAACCCGGTGTTGTCAATCAGCAGAACCAGTAACCATTATAAGGTAATTTGTCTTGTATACTCGAATATCTAACTCTATCTAAAGCACCGTTTTTTTTTAAACTGTTCCCTAAGAAGATGAAGAAAGTAATAAGTAGATGCTCTGATTAGTTGATGGGGTAGTAAATTAGTGAAATTAATTAGTTAGTAAAATTATTATGTGAGGAATATACTAACTATTAATCTACATGAATTTTTTGCCACGAATCGTGCCCTTTAAAAAGAGAAGCAAAAGCAACCCGCTTACATCCTTGAAGTGGTCAAGATAGCATATGTTTTTCACAAATTGTTATTTAATTGCCACAACAAAATATTACCAAAAAATAAATTAATATTCCGTGCAGGAAATGAAGGTGGTTCTGAATTAGTAAACAACTGTGAAGGCTAAAACATCTAAACTGCGATAGAAAAAAATATTGAGATATTTAAACACTTGGTAGATACAAAGACAAATATAATAAAACCTTGCTTATGATCTTACAAGAGATTTATGCCTCTATTTACTTACTCTATCTGTTATTGTGACGTAGTATTGCAAAATTTATTACCCTGATTTATATTATGTTAGTGAAGCTTATACAAAAAATCAACAACAGCTATAAAAATAACTTGTAGTCAGATAAACAAACTTTGTGTCTATATGCATAAAGTATTTTTTTGTCATTGTCAATTGTAGGCTTACTCCATGGACAGGCTTACTTCAATGGTGGAGGGAAACTGGCTAACCAATAATAGAATTATGCTGTATTAAGATTAACTTTTTTTACTGAGAAAATATCCACATACTTCGCTATTTTTTGGCTTTTACCAATACATATTTTTAGTAAACATTTTTTATTTAATTTTCTTAAGATTGTAAATCTAAATTTTCAGCAAGCACACAGCGCTCCAAAACTTGGACTCGTTAGTTTAGCACAACGCACGAACATATCACAGCCAGCTCTCTCAGAATACGATCCAAGACGTCGAGATTCCATTCCAGAAGAAGCTGAAGAGGACAAACTTGCAGTAAATGCAAAACCACCAACTAAGACAAAGAGCGATAACATTCCACCACCTCCTAGCTATGATGAAGCCACAGGAGAAAAGCGAAAGAGTTGGCATTCTGATGATAGCACGCCAACTTAAGACTTTAACACAATTCATAGCAGCAGATAAAAATCAAAATTTCGAGAGTCCTGTCGAAATCTACCTTGGGCAAGAAGAAAATATTGTATAATTTTCTGCCTTAAAGATCATTCTGTTTCAAGGTTATTGTAGTTTTGCTAAAGCACTTGCCATTAGGAACTATGATTTATGATTCTTTCATATTTTTTTATAAGTTGTGAAGTGAAGTTAATGCTTAAGAATAACTCTTTTACTTTTTTCGTTATGCTATGAGATGCGATTGAGAATTTTATTTAGAAAAGTAAACCAGTAGATTGAAATAAGATCGATTAGTTGTTATGAAAAGAAAGAAAAGTTTTAATAATCAAGTTAAATACTTAAAATTAACCGCCATGTTGTTTCGTTACTTGTATTTTAGGTGCAAAACATCACTGTTATTAAATTTGTTATGTTATGGAATGTTAAAGATTATTAGCATGAATAATTATATTTCTATTATTTTGTAATCACATTAGGCTTTTATGGGAGTTAACATCCGTAAGGCATAATATAATTATGACAGATAATTAAGTAAAGCATGAACCTTATTTTGTTAAAGTTAAAGAACTATTTTGAACGTCCAAGGATAATAAAAGTAGTAGTATGTAAGTGAAATAATGTTTTAGTGTAAATAGTTTAACTTAAAATGAATACGATTTAGTGCGAATCAATTGTCTTTTTCGGATAAGCTGTATTAATTATAAATGCATTACTTTTATAAATAAAATAATTAATTAATTAAAAAAGCAAAATTTGTAAAGGCTTTAATTTATTTAAGATTAGTTTACGTATAATATAATTTGTTGGATTATATGAGGTTGTTTTATTATTATAAATATCATGCAATATTTAGGCAGCGGATTTTTATTCAACGGTTTTATGCGCTTTGTTCACTTTAATAATTATTTTATTTTTATTTATTTTATTTTATTTTATTAGGAAAACCAACGACTATAAATACACATTACAAGATTATCAGTAAAAAACAGAAAGTCATTTATAGGTTTCCACAGCTAGTCGCACTTTAGGTAGATAATACAAAGGTGTAAGCTTAAAACATGCACATCACATCATCTATTCTATGGTTACATGACACTGTACATAGGAAATAAAAATATGAAATAACAAAATAAAAAAATAAGAACAGGAACAATTTAAGCTTCACTGTGTAAACCATTAATGCACTACATAACACTATTGATTAAGTTTTCGCCTCGCCAACACAACGCCACTGTTAAACAGATCTAAATCATGGATTCTAGCAGATGAATTGAATTTACTACTAGCACGCCGGATAAATGAGTTTTGCCTGTAGTTCGTAGAGGCATACGATAAATCGAGTGTGTCTCGTCTACGTGAGCCCAGACGAGGGACCCTTAGGTTAATTAAAGAGAGCAGTTCAGAACAATCAAGCAAGCCACTAGCAATTTTCATTAAAAGTAATATGTCTGAAACATCTCGTCGCTGAGACAGTGGAAGGAGATGGTGCTTTCTGGCTAAGGTGTCATATGTGTCTGAGCTGTAATTCTCCTTAGTTCTATAGCAGAGGTATCTAACAAATTTACATTGGATACCCTCGATGCGAGAAATGTAAATATCATACCTGGGATTCCAAACTTGTGATGCATATTCCAAATGACTTCTAACGTACGTACAATATAGGATTTTTAGTGTTTTTATTTCTTTGAAGTCTCTGGACATACGCATAACAAATCCCAGTGATTTACGTGCCTTAGCGACTATGCTATCAATATGTTGATCAAACAATAGTTTAGAATCATATATAACGCCAAGGTCACGTACACTAGAACTTCTCTGCAGGGTTAAGCCCTTAAGTCTATAGCCGAAACTAACCATGTTGCGCTTACGTCCATATGACACAACAGTACACTTTGATGAGTTTAAATCTAAGCGATTGTCGTCACAATACTGTTCAAGGCGCTTAAGATCTGATTGGAGCAGTTGAGCATCGGATAGATTAGAGATAACTGAAAACACTTTCATATCGTCTGCGAAACATAAAACTCGAGATGTCTCAAGGCACTTATCGATATCGTTTACAAAGATCACAAACAACAGGGGACCAAGGAGAGAGCCCTGCGGGACTCCACTGGGAATATTAATCCAACCTGATATATAATTATTGACCACAACAGCTTGTGAACGATTTTTTATATAGGATGTGAACCATCGCAGCAAATCCCCACAAATGCCCACACTTTGTAGTTTCATGATCAGGCGATTGTGTTCAATACGGTCAAATGCCTTACTGTAGTTATATTTATACTTACTGTATATATATTATATTACGAAAGCTGGGGTGGGGTTACAAAATACTAAACATTTTCCGAAAATATCACTTTACTTTCATATTGTATTTTACATTTTGTTTAGGAAACAAATATTCTACATAAGGGTTAATTTTTATGTCACGGACACTGCTTAATATATTCAAACAACACAACAGATACAAAATATAGGTACCCAGACTTCGAATTTATTTTATCTAGTTTACATTTATTTGGTTCTAAGTTTTATTTTTGTTGATTTAATTTGTTGTTACTGTGTTTTTTGTGGTAATTTTTATATAAATGTTTTATATAATTTTTTAAGCAAAACAAAAATTAACAACAAATTGTTTCTTAACTTAACAGTTACTCACTTACTATAAAAATATTAAGGCGTCATAGTGTGTACAAATACATAGCAGATCCACATACGAAAACAACAATATTTTTTTAAACTAGATTATCTAAAATAACTTAATACATAAAGTTGAGCTCAAATAATAATACTTAAATACAATTTATTTCAATAAATACGTTAATATTATCAACACAATATTAGGTATACTTATTCATATATATTTCGAAGTATAATACTTATCTACTGTCTTAATGTATATTGGCAGTATCTACTAGAAATAGAAACTTTAAGTATTCTTCTTATCTTTTTGTAAACCTATAAATGCTTGTATAGCTTAATATGCACTATCTTTTATAGGTACCTACAAATTTTAAAGGACCTACAAATTTTAAAGGACCGACAAACTATCGTTTTGCCCTATCAAAATACCGAATGTATTTCTACCTATTTATGTACCAAACAATTTGTATACCTTAATGAACTTAGTAAAATTCATTTATTATGTTGAATTTTGGTATGTAAATATTTACATCAATAAGAAAGATATGCTAAGTATATCTGTAGTCCATAATTAATCCATATTTCATCAATAGTTTCGATAGTTTTCTATTAAAAAAAATTGCTGCAACAAATTTGCATTTTGTACTCCTTCTTCAGCTCTTTATACATAGAACAGGTGGTTAGTATTCTTTTGCAGCAAAAAAATACTAACCAATAGTATTATAGGCAATATATTTATGCTTATAAATATTAAACTTACACGGGTAAAAATGCGGCATACACCGTACCTACTTCTTGCTTGGCGTTTCGGTACAGGTTCTACCACTGATCCTAATCAAGTCGTGGTCGAAACATCAAACAAGAAACGAAAAAGACATGCCGCATTTTTCCTTAAACCTTTAGGTTTCATAAAATCTAAATAATTATCATATAGCACATCATTCAAAATTTGTTCAGAAATCTCTTTCAATGAGTAATGTCATTGATTCTAAGCAATAACAACGACAATTACTGTCTCTCATTTCTTATTTTTTTATCGCATAGGTACTTACTTGGTATCTATGCGATTATAAAATTAAGAAATGAGAGACATGACATTACTTAAACATTCTGTACATATAAATGTATTAAGTAATTAAAGTGTTATTTATTATATGCGCTATTTGTAAAATCATTCTTGTCACTGGTATGTTAACTGGTAGTCCAGTATCGTTAATCATCTGCCGGACAGTCTCGATGATTCGTTCTTAAAAGGAAAGCTCTACTTATGCGGTTCTTGTCGATTACAGAATAAGCTTTCTCCAGTATGTTTACAGGCGGTTCTCGTTTTCTTGTTAGTATCCAAGCATTTTCTGAAATTATATAAATTTAAATAAGTTAACATTTCTTGATGAGGTTTTGAAACATTACTAATGAAGGCGATCTTGCCTTATAATAATTCGTCAATGATACGACATCGACATGGCGACTATGGCGAGTAATGTTATGTAACAACCACCCTAAGCCCGACCAATAGACCCAAGATAGATGAATAATAATTGGCGCTCTCTAAAATATGACTCAGGTTAAAAAAGGGGTCGAATCATCATCATAACAGCCCATCAATGTCCCACTGCAGGGACGGGCCTCCTCCCGTGACGGAGTGATATTTGGCCTACTAATACCACGCTGGAAAAAGGGGTCGAATAAAGTTCCCAATTTTGCTTATCCTAATTCCGGTTTGTGTTTTATACATTGGTTCCAATGTTTGATTGTTATAAACTAAAATAAACAATACCTGTATGGAAAAGTCCAAACTCATAACAGCTCCAAACGACTGAATAGTTTTCGTAGTCAGTGCCTAACACCCAATAAGGTGCTGCGACGTCATATGGTAATGACGCGAAAGACACCGTCAGCTTGCCTTCGTCAGAACGACTCACTTGCGTCGCTTTACCTTTGATCTCAGATGGTGCTCCTGAACTGAAAAAGATAAGATAAGAATATTATTTAATTTCATGGTGACAGAGTAACTTTATGGTCTCCAGCTAATTTGCCTGCCATGGTAGAACGTTGTTGGGGAGTGCGACTGCCGTGCCTGAGGTCGCAGAATCTCATACAAGTCAATCAATTAATGATTGTCTAGAGCCTGGATATTTGTTGTATCCGTTAAATTGAGGTTTGTTAAAGTCCCCGCAACACTGGACTATGCTTCTTAGAGCAGAGGTGTTTTCTCCTTTTTTTAATCAAAAAAATCAAATGTTTGACTTGTCGGTGATCAAATCCGCTAACTCCTGCGTGGCATGCAGAAATAATAATCTGGTCGTCAAACGGTTGTAGGTTGTAGTAGACGCATACCTTCACAGCTCAAAGATAACTAAATATATTAAAAGAAATTAATGATAATCTCAATTTCGTATTACGTACGTATTTACAAGGTGAATATCAAGGTCAAAAGGTTAACATAACGGTAAAGAGAACAGTTAGGCTTGCAATAAAAACTAAGTAAGTACTTAGTATTAACCAGTTATCCGTACCTAATTACTTAGGGGTAAATACTAAATTTGTGTGAGTAATTGCCTTGTGAATAGTCTATTTTGGTGATATTTGTGGTTCTAAAGATGTCATGAAAATTAATCCGTCTGACAAGCGTAGAAGATCGTGGATATATCCATCCAAAGGATCACAGCTCGACATTGACCTCCTCCATATATTACCGCCTTTTTCTCTGCGTTCCCCATTTATTAATTTGTTTTTATAGATCCTTATTCGCCTTTGAGAATAAAATGTATGTACGTAGCAACAACTTGCATTTTGAGTCTGTCGATAAAGGGAAGTTCGTTCACAAAAATATCACACCAATGCATTCTTAGAAGAATGTTCTTACATCTCATCAAATAACTTTCACATTACCATACAATAACTACTTAAAATTTTGATTATGTTTCCGTAAACATCATCTGTATTAATCAAAACATCATAGTATTAATATAATAATTTAGTTTTAGATTAAAGATTGTTTGTTTGTAGGGCGCTAATTTAGGCCTGGAGAGGCATAAAGAATAACAGCTTACCAACAAAAAAAAAGATTTATAAAAAGTTAAAGTTTTTCCTGAGAATAATGGATTTATATTTTTGTTAGTATTTTCTTTGTAGATTTTATTTCTATCTTCATTGTATTACTCAATTCAAAAATTATGTTTATTAGTTAACCATAATCTCAAGTTACAGAAAAAGCTGTTTGGGATTAGATGAAGTCGTAGTGTGGGAGGAAAAGATAAAAAGAAGATGTCATATCCCCTTCCTTTCTTACTCTTTCTCACCCAATTTTATATCTAAGTTCATAAACTTTATATCTAGTTTTATAAACAAAGTTCGTAAGGCGGCGAAAAAAACGCGTCCCTTTTTTAAACATATTTCATTACTACTCCACTCCTATTAGTAATAGCGTATAATATAGCCTATGACACTCCTCAATAAATGGACTATTCAACACAGAAAGAATTTTTAAAATCGGTTCAGTAGATCCAGAGATTACCTACAACGTCACAAACACACAAACTCTACCTCCTTATAATATTAAGTATAGAATAATAAAAATGTTTGTTAATTTCAAAATCATAAAATGTTATACTCACACAATACTTATCTGCTTGTTATGGACACTGACTATTCCATTTTCTGTTAAGTTATAATCAGCTGTTATGCACTTGCCTCCGAATTCAAATAAGAAGAAGTACTTCTCTATTTCATACCACTTTCCCATATACTGAAATATTTGCAATAAAATATTATTCTCTCTCTCTAGGAGACTTTCCTAGACATAAAATAGGAATGTGCTTAATATTAGAAATACATTGATTCGCGTGATTTTACATGCATTTTAAAAGATCCTTAGTATAATTTTAAAAGTTATTGTGAGAGAGATAGAAATATTCTACACCATTTTTAATATTTAAATTACTTTCAGTACTTATAGGGACGTTATTCTTTACAACGAAAGAAAACATAAAATAATTAAAAAAAAATGGAAATAAAATTTCACTCGCGTAAGTGGCTCTCGTAACTCGAAAATTTTGACAATGTCCAATTAGGATGCAGTCTTATGCAATGCAACAATGGATGATTTCTAACCTTTTATTGACTTTATATTATTTTTAATTTTAGATAGTTAAAACTTACGCGACTAGCATCAAAGTTATCCATTGCCTTGATGTCTTCAGGACATCCTCCAGGAAATACCATCTGTGCTCTGCTTAATCTTATTGTTAGGAATCCACACAAAAATACTGCTATCGCTCTTAGAACTGACATCTGAAATTAATGGAAATCACAATTATTTTTTACAATTAGTTAAAAGCTGTTTAAATCATCTATTGGAAACGAGCCGCACCACGAGGTTTGAGAGCTGAACCAGTCTTTAAACTTTCGAAACTCCGAAACATGGCAGATGTTGCATACTTATAGGCCAAAAGTAGGTGGACTGTCTCTAAAACATTAATGAAGAAGACGTTGCTTGACCAAGCACAAAAGTCCTCATTTAAATCTGAGTATTAATTTGAATATCAAATACGTAACCACGTTTGTAAAAGTATTTCCACAAAAAAGATTTTTTTTATATTATGAGAGGGTTTCACACTAAGCATAATGCTATGTTGTGTGTACCAAAAAGAGAGCGCGTTTTCAGTGTGTATTACCTATTCTATATAATTACTCATTCATTGACTTCATAAAAATTTAATCAGAGGTGACTAACTAATAATTAATTATAAAATAAAACAATACGGAACAAAATGAAAATTAGCTTCATCTTTATACGTAAAAACACACGTCTGGTTGCGTCATATGAAACATTTCTCTACAATACATGGAAAAGTTTTACGTGATGAGAAACAAGAAGGAACGGTAGTTAACTAAACGATTTTCTTGCTGGATTTCTTTTGAGCTCTCAGTTGAATACAAATCACGTAAGAACCTTTCTTATCCATGTACATAACTTAGTTAATCTGTTTAATGACAGCTCTTTGTAAATCTTAGTTTAGTACAGTTGAGTACGCGATGTGTATCGTCAATATTGGCCGTGTAATAAAGGACTAAGAATACAGGAGTTCACCACCCTATCTTCCGCGATATTGTTAAAAGCGCCTAAGGGGTTACATATACATAAAAACCTCAAGCCTTATCCCTTTCGGGGTAGGCAGAGACGACAGAACGCCACTTATCACGATCCTGGCAAACAGATTGGGCCTCGTCCACATTCATTAAGCGAATCGGACATGCGCGTCAATTACGAGTGCTCTTTATTTGGCCCTTCTCCAATATGCAACCTATCTGGTCAACATATGTATAATAAGGGGTTAATAAGTTGCAAAAAGGGAAAACTTGCGACATTCGTCTATAAGCTAAATACCATGCATGTGTGGAGTAGTCCTGTCCATGAGCTGTTAGGAGTTAACTTCATAACAGCCCCATCAATGTCATACTACAGAGACGGGCTTCTTACAGTGATGGAGGAATTTGTTTCCTACTTTAACACGCGGTCCAAACACATTGGTCGTCTCACGTCACGTTAACATGTCAACGGGTTAGCAGTAAGCGTTCAGTAATCGATGTGCTTACATTTAAGACCAATCAATACTTAACGGTTTAAGGCTATTTAACTGCTTATCCTTCCTGTTAATATTAAGTAGGTAATTGTATTAAGATTTTACAGTTTTAAAATGTATTTAAATTATAAGTTAATAATTAAAAGTAAACAACTATTAGAGGGTCTATTAATATGAAGTTACTAGTAGTAAGTAGTCAGATTTATGAAGTTATTTTGTTATTTAAGTAAGGCATAAGGTCACACAGCAATGACCTAAGTCACTACAAATGTGTTTACAAAAAAAGTAAATAACTATAGGTATTTATTTTATTTGTCAATAGTTTAGTATACGAGTTTTATGTATTAGGAACTAGATGGCGTTGTGCTTATGTTATAAATAGTATAAACAAGGATACTTTATCTTCACCTTCACCTTTCGGACTTAGATAGATCAAGATTACATTTTGAACAATTATTTATATCTTATACTACATGTTAGTTTGTTAATTAACTACATTAATTATTTTAGACCTTAACGGAGATTCAAGGTGAGACAGCATCTAATGTGTTAATGTGTGAGTAAACCGTAGTCCATTCTTACTTATAAAAACTAAAATGTAAGTAAATAACGGAAGTTAAATTAAGAAAAATATTCAAAATATGTGTATGACAAATATTTAAAATAGGTACGTTTGACAATTAGCGTAGTAAGTAGTTAAAGTACTTAGTTACTTCGCGGAGACTATCAAACATTTTATGTGAACATGGCTTTTAGATTTAGTCTGGATGTTTTCTATGAATTGTTAGTATTTTAACAAAAAAAAATGTATGTTTATTAGGTATATTTATTTTGTCAGGTACGCACAATACTTACAAGTTCTGTTTAGTTAATAATTTGGATATGTCTTAATAAACGTATTAACTTATTGATAAAAACGGCCAACAACGGCTACACGCATGAGAATCAACGTGACCAACATAGCGTCGTAAAATAATATAGAGGCAGTTAATTTAATTTAGTGCTGTATTTATTGCAAAGGTCAAACTATACGTCAATCACGCCCAAACATCCTACTTTTTTTGCACGATTTGATTTCTTGGGAATACAAATTAAACTATTTCTGAGAACAGTTTGGCGCTTAGAATTCTTTGGGCTAAAAGTGTATGTGCATGGTTCGCATTCGAGCAACTGCGGAATAAAAAAAAGCACACTAGACAAAAGAATAATCAAAGACTATTCAGATTAAAACGAATAGCACTCGAGATCTGTACCAAATGTGATGAAATAAGTAAATTTCTGAAGAAGGATCATCATCAAAATTATATCAGCCAATTGCTGCTGGACGTACACCTTTTTCAAACAACGGTTCTGTGCCTCTCTCTCATTCATCGGCTTCCCGCCACCCTGGCTTGATCGCCTGTTTACCGTGTTATGAGTCTGGTGGGAAGGTGGGACCTTCCATCTTCTGGTACGCAGACTCCAATCCTAAACCTTTCTGCCTCAGCGACTTTTATCACTTAAATCCTAAGTGATATGTCTGTCTCTTTGGATCTCCTCATAGCAAATTCGATCACACAGGAATACTACCAACATTATTATAGTGAATGGACATAGTTCGCATTCAAGCAACTGCGGAATAAAAAGATAGCACCCTAGACAAACATACATAGATATATCACATAACATAGATCTTTATTTTAAAAATTTATTAATTCATTAGCCCATACTAGCACCTTAATAATAATATCACCTACTGATAGATCGGTCAGAACGCCGTGCAATGATAATCGATATCACCATTCATCATGACGAGAATCTTGTGAAAGCCGAAAAAGACAAACAAACAAAATATTTGGACTTGGCTCACGAGGTTGTCGACATGTGGAGTGTTGATTCGGCAATCATTGTTCCGATAGTACTTTCAGTAAACGGACTTATTCCAAAGAGTCTTTATCAACATTTCAGGAGACTCGCGCTTGACCGTTGGATTATAGGTCTGATGCAGAAGGCAGTATTGCTTGACACGGCACGCATTGTGAGGAAGTTCCTATCTCTGGAGCCCTAACCACCAGTAGCTTGGTCCCTGTACCCGATGCTGGTGGGTCTACCTTTTTTTTATATTTTTAAATGTCTTTATTTTTATATTTAAAAATGTAATGAATTGAGAATTAATGTAAATATCACCTACATACCAAATGCCTTAATTTTAAGTACCACCTATAAATTTTTGTACACTATAATAAATGTTTTTTAATTATAGATGTTGTTTTTGTTTTTATCCAATGAGTATTATTTATAGATCATGACTAAAAATTATGATACATGTTGTTATGTAAATTTAGATTAAGTAAAAAAAAGTTATGACATGAGTTGTTAGTACATACAATTATTTATTATTTATTTAAAAAAGACAACTCCCGCACTAGGGATCATGCCCTGTGTCGCGGGGACTTTTACAAACATCAATTAACGGACACATAGAACACCCAGACTCAGGACAATAATTTGTGGATCTCACAAATTCGCGCGGCAGCCGCTGGCTCTACCAGCGCGCCACCGAGGTCGTCAAACACACAATTGATGACAAGTAGGATGATAGGACAAATAAATTAAATCAGTGAGCACGATTATGGAAAACTATTTTAATGACAGAAATCATTTTAATTTAAACAATGGCAGACCTTTAATAATAACATAAATAACCTCTGAACATTTATAATAGCAGACTACGTATAAACTAATTCAGTAACAAAATTTATTACGCCTCAAATCAATTTCTTACTAGCTTATCCAACCTCAACTAACATGTTTTTGTAAAGGTCAATGTTTTAATTTGACTAACAAGAACTAACTATAATATGTATTTGTATACTTAATTATACTAGTTACTTTTATTTCCAAATAAAAAATTACCATCTAAAGCATCGGGTTCGATGCACCGTCAAGAAAAGTAAAATACATTTTAATCGATGTTCCTTAATGATATTTACGTGTGATTTTGATATAACCAGGGTAATTCTCTTAATTATACCTATTAGTTTAAAATCTCAACTCAATCTCAGTCAGACAACTTCAAATGTCACTATTGTCAAATTTGACAGTTTATTAACTAATGAGACACTGCCAAACGCTGATTATAATCTATAGAGTTATCACTTGAGGTGTCTGATAAAAACCTACCGAACTACCTGAACTCTGTTTTTTCTTACACAATGTCTTTCTAAGGACTATCTTCTAAGGAAGTCTAAAAAGAGCATTACTTCCAGGGAGCCATGCAGCAATTTGAGTGTGATAGATCATAATTCGCAGTGCTCATGAAAGGAATTTTATACTCCTAAGCGCGTTACCAGTTAGATACCATCACATAAGCCGCTTTCTTGACGGTAATGGGCACCTCAGGCAATAAAACACCGTTGGCACTAATAAACATATATCTTCCTAACAGGTAACTGTGATCATTCTTCTCCATGAGAAATGGAAACAATGATCTTGAAATGCATTAAGTTTTTGCTCCTCAATACCAGTTACTTAGCCTTAATCACGTGCATCGAAGTATGATAGTGTTTGAACAAATGGTGTAAATCACCAATGTAGGTAACTGAGATCAGTAGGTCGCTCTTGAGCAATGCAAATTCAATTAAGCTATTGTGTGATAATTAAACTGTCTACTATCAGTTACGTACTATTGTAGGGCGTAAGGTCCTGGAAATTTGTACTACAATAACTTAAACGGCCTTTATCGGGTGTGAATATTTTTTATTCATCATCATAACAGCCCATTAATGTCCCAATGCAGGGATGTGCCTCCTCCCATGACGGAGTACTTGGCCTACTAATACCACGCTGGCCAGACGGATTGGTATAGGGTTTAATTTCAAGTTTTCCTTCTTTTTATTTCGTAAAGATAATATTCACGGATAGTCCCTTAGTCGGTTTTTACGACACCAATGGGATGATATGACACATTGTATTCTTACTCCGTCAACACACGGAGATATTTTTAATTACTATAAGTTATTTTAATTGCTTTACCTACCTTAATATTTATATACTACTACAACTTAGAGGTGGTACAGCCTCCAAAGCGGTTGGATCAACCTAGAACGCGTAGGTCTTGCTGAAGACCTACCACCTAGTAAATATAATTGTAAGCGAATAATTCGAGGTAAGTTCCTAGAAGTTTCCTTCCGTCACAGGAGGAGAAGCTTTGATCCTAAGTAACCATTAAAAACTGACAAGATATTTCATTTATAAAATGCCGTTTTCATACGCACATTCAATTTAAATTAATTTCTCATGAAATTGCTAAACATTTATTAAAATACAACCAAATTACGAACGTTCACCTTTCGTTATGTAATTCATTTTAATTATATCAAACCAATCAATAAAATATATCTTTTGAAATTAAACCTTAACAAAAGTATTTTTGTTTTGTTAGGCATCAAAGAGTTCATTGTTATTTTTGAATTTTGAATTTTATACCTAAAGCCGAAAAAAAATCGACTTAACATAATTCCCCTGAATATTTATAAAAACATTAAATAAGGACGTTAATGATTACTAATTAATGTCATTGATGACATCGATTTTTAAATACAATTAAACAAAAATGCAGTGGGTCAACATATCTTGTCCTACGTAAGTGTATTGACATTAACGGTACCGGATAACGGTAGAGGTATTGAGATAATTTGCGAGAGAGATTCTGATGCGCCTTTGAGTGCATAAAAAATATGGAATACCAGTTTAATAATGAAGGAAATGATAAATAAATAATGATAAAACATTATGGTAGAACAGCCACACGAGATATTCTAAATTATAAGGATGGTTGATCAAGTCATCTCCTTTAATCTCTGGATCTAATGAACCGATTTTAAAATTATTTCTGTGTTGAATGGTCCCTTTATCGGGGAGTGTCATAGGCCATATAGTATCACGCTATGACTAATAGGAGCGGAGCAGTAATGAAATATGATTAAAAAGTGACACGGTTTTTTCGCCGCCTAATGAAGTGGGCACGGATCAGCTAGTTAAATAGTAAACCGGTAGATACTTGTAGTGCTAATAGTGATTAAAATAAATTAGGCGTAATATCGATATGTAAATAAGCTGATTGTAAGTAAATTAATTAAGAAATTGAGTATGGTAAACTAGACTTATGAATAATACAAGAAAATGTTCTTATGAATCAGATAATATAACAACTAAAATTCATGATTCTTAATTAATCAGTGTTTTATTATATTTGTGTTTAGTTGGTGTTAAGAAAACAACATTGTTCTAGACGGTATAAAAGTGAATCTAGAATGGATGACACTGCGCGGCCCTGCTGTTATTCATATGACGCGAATTAAACTAATTATTTTGGCTTAGCTTATTATGTTTAAACTTTTACAGTAGTAACTAAGGTTGATCGATGGTTGATCGGAAGACACCAAATTTGTTAAGTATTTCTAGGGACCAAAAATTGGCTTGAACTTATTGTGAACTTTCAAATATTTGTTGTGTAGGTACTACTATAAATAACGTGTCAATAGGACATTGACTTCTTTTGACCTCTCCATTTCAATGGACTATTGAGTCAACTTTAAAGCTCATTAAAGGGCTATTAATTATATTTTTTAACATTTTGAAAACAGTCGTATAAAGAGTTTCTCTTACAAATTCGTTTACTACTTCTGGTTCGTGAATTCATTAGCAAGTGACATGTTAAATATTTCTTTTGTTTTGCTAACGGTATAATAAAAATAACACGTGGCAGATTTAATATTTTTGTCATAAAGTAGTTACAAAGTCCGGCTAAATGTCCTTGACATAGGAAACAATGCAATTAAGTCAACACGTCAATGTTAAGAAGATTTTTGTTAATTGCGAAAATTACATTTCTATTCCAAATTCTATTGTTTAATAAGCTACGTCAAGTAAAAAATTTTACTGAGAAGGTGGTTCTCATCTTACCAATGAAGAGATAGCATGGTTTTAGCTTAAATATAAAAACGTCTAGCATAAAGCAGGGTGTGATCGCGTGGCGTGGCTACGGACTAAGAGTATAAAATGTCACCTATCTATCTAGTTCCATGGCAATCGTAAAAGGCTACCGAAACGTCTTATCCCTAATGATATAAAACTCAAAGTAAATACCAACCTATCTGAGCAGCATTTATTAGACCAAATTTTCCTCGTAAAGATTCATGCAAATGCATTTATTTAGTCGTGACCACTTTAATATTTGACACACTAATCCAAATTCAAATGACACCTTTAGATGACAATATTCCAATAGGTTAAAAGAGATATAAACAGAAACGCAACATGATAAAGCTTTCTATTATAGTAACATTATGTGCGTACTGCGTAGAGTACGTACTCGAAATAAGAAAGTTGAGATACAATGAAATTACCTACTTTCGTCATAATATAGATAGATGTATGAGATAAAATTAATGAGGAATACCAACTAGGGCACAGTCCAATAACAATAACAAACAGTACATTGAAAAGAGGTTTTAAAAGGCTGTAAATGTGAATAAATAGGTCAATTGTGTTGTCTTTATGAATCCTTTTAAAATTTTTAAGACGAAAGTATAAGAGAGTATGTTTTTATTTTATCACACTTAAACAAAGACCAAGTTAGATATAATTTGATGATATTTAGCAAATAAGCTTATGATTGTTTTTAGTTTATTATTCTTGTACGTACTTTTATTGTTTTTTAATTTCTCATTTAATTGATTTGTCCAACCCTCTCCGTTATAGCTATATCTATACCCTTTCCACTATATTTAACGACATTTGACAGATTGACGTTAGTGACGTTCAGCAGTATCTCGAATGTAATGCCATTCGATTGTAAGCGATTTCGCGATTTTTCAAATTACTTTATTTTACACATTTGGATCCTTACATCAACTTACATTATCATTTTATTATTGTTTTTTTCTTCTATGTTAAGAGAATTAGCCTATAGCTTAAAATGATGAAATTATAGTTAGATTAGGTATTATTTAAAATACATAATTTATCGTGACACATTCGCGGGTTAAAGCTAATCTAAAATATCATATTACATTTTATAAACTATTATGAAGAGTTCAGGTTTATTCATAGCATTTATTTCTACCGATTATTTGTAATTTGTTTCATAATGGTGCTAATCGTTATGAGTGTCCATCACTAAGTAACCATGGTAACTGAAAAAAACATGGGTACGTCCATGAAATACGATATAATTTGTTCGAAAAATAAACCGAAGTATTACGAAACTTTATGGACGTGAACTGTCAAAAAGCTAAACTTACGCTGGAAGGGGTATAGTATTTAATATTATAAACTTCAAAATTGTTATTAGGGTTCATAGAGATGGGTATAATTTACATTAATCAAGTAAAATTAAGAGATAATTTTGTAAGTATGGATGACTAGGATTATCTAGCATTATAATCTGTTACTAAACTAATGTATAAGCTTTTGATATTGACGAGGAGACAGGATTATACAATTTAGGTAAGGGGTACTTGCTGGTTAACAGGCAAGAAAGGGCACCAATCTTTACAATCTCTTTTTAAACATACATTTTAAGAAGGCACAATACGAGTTTATGAAAGCTTTGTAATTTTTATAAACAGTGTTTACTTGTAATTTTTATAAACACTGTTAACTTAATAAAAAGAAGGATAACATGAAATTAAACCCTATACCAATCCGTCTGGCCAGCTTGGTATTAGTAGGCCAAGTATCCCTCCGTCACGGGAGGTGATCCGCCTCTGCAGTGGGACATTAATGGGCTGTTATGATGATGAAACTAATGTAATTCTACTGTTGGGTCAAGTTTGAGTTTGTTATCAGCACTCTCGAACTTATTTTCTGAGTCGCCTTCAAATAAAAATAAAATGCCTATAGGCCGACCGTTTAACTCAGACCCCGCCTGCGGTAATAGGGGTGCGCGGGGGGCGAGGACAAAGGAGAGAGCTATCTCTTGATTTTTTGGCAAAACGGCGCCATCTAGATACTGTGACATGAACTACATCACATCACAACACAGCTCTAATTTTTAGCTAGCTTATTTTTATGTAATAAAAAGAAGGAAATATTGAAATTATACCCTAAACCCATCGAAATATCTGGAGAGGTTTTTTTATTTTTCTGGTCAGGCTTTAAATTGTGTAATAATTTAGATTGCATATTTTCTCTAAGAAAGTACGAGTTTAAATGGCAAGATGACACCACCATCTTTGAAATTTGTAAATTGTTTAAAAGACGAACTAGCTTACTGCACTAGTGTCATACTGACATACTGACTTGGTGTCCGTTATGGTAGTGTGTAAAAATAAAAAAAGCTCTTATTATTGTTCTTATTACTTATCTGTAAATATTTTCTAAGATTGATTCCTACAAATTAATATGTTTAAATCATACCTGTTTTAATGTATATATGAGTCATATAATTTCAAAACCCCCTAAACTAAAGTGCTTTTTCTTAAATGTCGACAATTCATGAAAAACGTCTTAAACTTACTAACAACCTTAATTCTGTACGATTTTTAACATTATATTATTATTGTAATCTAGCAATCCCAACAAACATCGTTTTTTAATAAAAACAATTTGAAAAACTAGGTTATTTGCAAAAATAGATTCGTTTTAGGGGACTTAGAAGTTAACTTTAGGTTTTAGTGAAATTTGAAAGTAACCGATACCGTTTTAGAGGGTTTTGAAGCAATCACTATTTTGAACTAGGAAGGTGTTATGCAATAAAATTGTAAATAAGACACAAAATAAAAAAGGCAATTACAGTAGAACCTCGATAAGTAAAAGTCCAAGGGAAACACAAAATATTTTGAGTTATCGAGGTTTTTAGTTATCGAGGTTTTTAATTACCAAGGGTTAAGGTTAATATGTATAGAGGTAGGTATGTACTGTGTATGTATGAACCCTAGTAACTATTTTCCGCCACCGCAAAGCTTTAAAGAGTTTCGAAGAAGCAAACAATAGGTGACATATGTATTGTTTACGTTATCAATTTAATTATGTAGTGAACACGTGCAAACCATAAATACCGAAATCTTTTGTCTTGCACACTCATTCAAAATGACTCATTGATAAACAATTTTATGTTATAGAGGTTGTGGAAACATTTCTTTTAGTTACTGAGGGCCAATACAATTTGGCATAGCAACCAACTCGATATAGCTCTTGTGTACGCTACCATAACGGACACCGCTACCCCGCGCCCTCGTCCCTTTCATACCGCAGGCGGGGACTGAGATAAACGGTCGGCCTATAGCCGTTCAATATCTTGTAAAATCTAGTTTCAGCAATGTACTAATACAAAGTTTGCTATTTTAAAATTGATCCTATATAAATCATTATTCATAAATAACTTTTGAGTAAACATGCCAATCAAAGTTTTTACTTCTAATCGTTAGTTTGTATAACTTGACATCATCTTATTAAACTAACTAAATCTAACCGTTGATTTGTGTTTTTTTGGTGCAATAAAAAACAAATAGTGCAAAACATTTTTGTAGATTGACCTGTTCTTGATTGATTGGATACCTCCTCACTAACTGCAGCAGAGTTATATAGGTATGTTTTTTATCAAGTTTTTTTTATACAGTACAGCAAAATGACTGTTTTGAACCTGCTAAGAAGCGTGAATATCTACATTCCAGAAATGAAGGCAATATATGGTTGTCATGGTAATGGCTTATCACACCCTCGCCATTATTTTGCCCTACTAATCACACGTGTATGAATGTAAAGTGCTGATCCCCAAAAACTATAAGTTATTATAACCATTGAATCTAGTTCAATGTAAGATAAAAAGATTTTAGCACATAATATCTTTAGTTCAGTTTTCAAATGTCATGGAAAAAAATTAGTGATTAGTTGTAAATATAATAAAATATTAACTATCTGAGTTTGTATTAATTTATCTACCTAGTTAAATAAAGCAGATAAATTAAGTTCCTTTAATTAATTTTAACATATTAAAATCTAATTAAAACTTATATTTGCTTTTTTAAAAATATTTTATCGATAAATTTACAAATAAAAAATCTAAAGAAAACCTAATAGAACCTCAAATCTGAAGCAGAATAGCCTTAAATTTATTTGTATAAACAAATCAAAAGCAAACAGGAAACAAAGTAACCTTATCAATAATGTAAGCGTAATATTTTACCTTGACTTTATATCACAGAACTTGTTTAATTATTACACGACACAACACAAGTCCGTACACACTGAGAGTTGTATGCCATCTAAGATACTCGTTGCTTCCGATGGTCAGCTGTTTATGTACGGCATATACGATGATGTTAGTAAACTTGATATGTGTATTAGATTTGAGATTATCCTAGCAAGTCCTTTAAAGGATAATAAACAAATAATCCAAAATATTGCTTCTAAAGTCTCTTAAAATTTGCAGCAATGGTAGAAGGATGGAAATCGGTGCTTATTGTAAGTAAACAGTTAAGTAGATGTTATCAAAGTCAAGTTCATGAGTATTTGTTTTTAATATGGCTATGATAAGCGGAAGAATAAGAGTTAATAGAGAGACGTATATTTTGTTACAATGGGGGATTAGCTAACTAGACACATTGCTCACTAGACATTTTGGCCTTGTTTAACGTTTTGCTATTTATATCATGTGATCTATCTATCCATCTATCTGGAGGGGAGGGCAATTTTGCACTTATATCATTAAAGTAGAATAAAAACAATAGCTTATGCAGTAATGTTATATTATTGAGATGTACTTAGGGCTGCATTACGGGACCTTGTGGACCACTTTACAAATGGCGGCATGAAGTCAATTTGACTGGAGATAAAACTAGGAAAAAGTGCTCTTACGGTGTTGTGTCTTTTTGTACCATTATTTTACTATCTACATTAATGTTCTAATTGTATAACAGTAAGTATTAAAAGTAAATTGCTATTGAGATTGCTAATGAGTTATTAGTACGTTTAATAGTCGGTGAACTCGTTTAATTAAGCAAGCGTCGAATTAAGCTAGTTAGAATTTCTTTTCGTTACATTAACGCATTGTTAACTTGAGACACAGGACGCTTTGTTATGTGGAAAGCGGTCATTCACATCAACCTAGACCTTGTCAAGTTTCACCGTTGAGCGTTGCTTCTTGAAGAGAAAGCAGTTAATCCTTTAGAAAGTCTTTTATCCTTTTAGTTTTGGTTGTCTTTTCACACAAATCAATAGAAATGTTTTTATGTTCTTCATTGTCGTTAAAGGCATGAGTTAAGTAACTACTTTAACGTTCAACTGAACACAGGGGATCCGAATTTTGAATAACTTATACAGATTATAAATAAAAAAAATATGGTTTTTTTTTTTAAATACCTATAGCTTTACAACCATGCAACTTAGATTTTTTTTTTCTGATAACCAGCGTGACTCTCCTTATCACCCGGTTTCAAGTTGACGTTGGGTTTTGGGACACCCTGTATAATAGGCATTGGTTTAAACACAAAAACAAAGACAAAGACAAAAGACAATTGTCGTTTGGCCCGACCTAAAACCAGTAAAACAAGTTAAATTTTTAATTTTTTTTATAAATAGATACCTAGAACCTAGACTACTAATAAACAGATTTATCCATTACCCATTAATTCAACAGGTTATCTTTAAATACACTTAGCATAGTCACTTTAAGTTTACAAAAAAGCAAAGATATTGGAAAGTATTTAAAATTTAAATGATGTTTTAATTAATCTTTATAAAAACTGATTAAATCGAGGTCAATGAAATTAAAAGTTAGCAGCGGCATCTGTCTGAAGACAACAGAACTAAAAAGTAGGTAGGTATTTAACACAGCGGCGCGGCGCTAGGTAGGTACATTAAAATGTAGTACTACGTATAACTGGTAGATGTCACTAGCTTCGGAAAAATAATAATATTAAAATTATTACTAAATTTACTTAAATTAATAATCAAAAACAATGTAAAAAAAAAGAATTATGTAAAAAGAAAATTAAACACATCTTTTCGTATTTACCTAAAAATATCAGCATGTTGGGTTTGAACCATGTTCATTTTCGTTTCATATGAATTTAAAATTCGTCAACTCTTTCGACTGGGAGCGTGGCTTCTCCTGTAATCCGGCTACTCGGAGGTCGGAATCGGAGGATGGTTTGAGGTCGGGAGTTCTGGTGCTGAGTGGCCCATGTTGACTGGACGTCCACACTAAGCCCGGTATTAATATGGATCCCCCGGAGGAGTCTGGGGGATGCAGGTTATATAATGAGGGGCGAATCGGGCCAGGGGGGAAACCCAGCAGCCAAAAGTCCCCGTATCGGGCAGTAGTGGGATAGCGGCCGGGAGTGAGTGCTCAGTAACAGCCCGACCAATATAATCAGACCCCTTTCTTTTGCTTTTTTTGTTTTCATAACTATTATTGTAGATGGATATTTTATCAATACGTGGCTATCATTTTGTTAGTAGCATTGAATGTATGTTTCTTTATGTACATAATTTTCGTATGGCACATAAGAAAATTTAAAATACATTAAATTTTTGCCTTTTACTGCCTGTATCACATCTCAATATCAAGCTGGCATTTAAAATTATTTAAATATCCAAATACATATCGTTTATATTTGAAAATTCTGCATGTATATTTTCTAATCTTTACTATGGAATGTATAATTCTAAAGTAATTCTTATAACTGGCACTTAAACAACTTTTATAATAATCGACTTAACACTACTTAACTTCTTTAAAATATGTGCTAATGAAATTTTAGAACATTGCATTTTTTTAAACTTGCAAGCTGAAGTGGTATTAATATTATTTCTTTACGACTTTAACTTAGTGTGTAATATTATCGACTCTCGTAAATGTTTACCTACCATATTAATTATGTACTCGTAGGGTAATAAAGTAAATAAAGACTGCGAGTGTTATCTACGTAGATATCAGATCTACCTACGTAAAGCAGAGCTCAAGTAATAATTGTATTGTTATGCTACGAGTATATATCAACTCGTTACTAATTCATTACTTTCATATGCAGATGACACAGTAAAAATATAATCAAAATCTAGAGAAATTATATTATATTCTCGGTGTTGTATTTATTTTACACAAAAAAGAAGTACGCAGTAAAATAGCTAGCATTTTATTGCTTTAAGAGGACTCAAGACGTCAAGACCAACTCATCTGTCACCGGAGCCTAAAAGATTGTTGTTTCACCAAACGTTGCGTGAGAAAGAGAAAAACTCATAGAAAAGCAGTCAGAAACATGCACACGCACACGCGCTCGATTGTATTTATTACAAATCAAAATGTCGTTCAAAATATAAATATTGTTTTTCTTGATTGTTAGGGTTGACACTAATACTAGCTGTAGGTAGTTACCTAAAAAGTAATAAATCAGGAGTAAATAAAGATAACTAAAATGGGTTTTTAAAAAATATGTTACTGTAAGTTTTGTTGCGGAAGACACACCAAGCGAGACATCAATTTATCTTGTAAGTGGTGTAGGTATGACACCGTAAAACATTATAATTTTTAATTTTTTTTTTTAAGTTAAACTGTTTATTCTTGAGGCAGTTTTTTAGACCGTGCATCGTTAATAGGGTTCCATACAGTACACAATAATATCTTACTTCACATACAGTACATGAAGTTAATTTTAGCTGGATTTAAAAAAATCATAAAATAAATAATAATCATAAAATTTGGAAATGATAGTTGACAAGAAATGATACTTGATCAGTCATTCAGATAATGGGCGGGGTGGGAGTGAGTCACGTAAATATTAAAAAAAAAAATACAAAATGAATTACAAAAAAAAAACACACAGTTTGTGCAATGTGACAGCCTTAGCTCTATTGACTATTGTAATAATAGGTGAATTTTGACCGTTGATTTTAGTCAAGAATGTCCCTGATGTAGGTATTTTATCTAACTGGTTATGCATCTGATAATAATTGGATCTCTTTGATGAAAGAAATTACGAAACTTCTTACTGGCAAGCGATACGTAATTGTCATAAATGACATAAATTAAAGTTAATTGAAGTTTAAAAAAAATATTCGGTAACATTCGACGACGGTCGGCTCGCTGTCGTACCTCCCCTCCGCCGACCCGAGGGGTGCAGAAAGTGGAGGCGAGATGCAAGATGTCGATGGCGGAAACGAGCACGGTAAAATTTCCTAAAATGGTTTTGGAAAAAAGGTTATTGCGTACAAACTTTAGAATGTATCTAGTCAATATAAAATTATTTAAATTTACGAATAAATATTCTATTCCTAATGCCAAAATATATTTACCTTTATAAACGTTTAATCCTATTTTATTACGCTGAAAGTTGTCATAAAATGTGCATAGAATGCAAAAAACTTTGAAGCCTCATAACTTGTAAATGAATATTATTTTTACTGTTTTATTAACCAATAAGACAAGATAATAACGAGACAAAACGATATCATCTATAGTTTTGAGTATTTATTATCTAATGAAGAAGCAATTATCTTTCTTTATTTGTATGGAATTGCGATTGAATTGTTTCCCCTTAAGATGGCAAAACCGAAGTGTGTGACTGCTTCTTATGGACGCCTGCAATGCCAGAGCATAGCCAGACCATAGTGAATTGTATTATTTTTGGCTTACGTATTCCTATAATAGATGTTGTTTAGTGTTGTGATAATTGATCACTAAACTTATTAATGAATTGCTAAACTTATGTTTTGGTAGATATATGGAAATAAAATAAAACGATGTGTTCATGACAATTGTTCTATTGCAATTAAAAATAAAAAGATGGCGCACACGCTTCGCGCGGCTCGGGCCGGCGCTTCCCCCCTCGCGTCTCACTTGCCCCTCATCGGCACATCGCGGCGGCGTTAACATCCTCCCCACCCTGGAAACTCTCGTCTTCCAGTAGTGTAGCTGGAGAAGTAGGCATCTCGATGGGTAGTGGACAAATTTTAGAAAAGGCACGTTGCACCTCTCCTGTAGCTGTGCGGATCTTGGCAACGCGGGAGACTCCATCCTTCCCAGTGTAAACTTGTTCCACTCGACCAAGGCGCCACTTCAACGGAGGCAAGTTGTCCTCTTTGATAAGAACGAGCCTGTTGACAACAACTTCGCTTTTGTTGACTTTCCACTTTATTCGAGTCTGCAGTTCGCTAATGTATTCTCTCGACCAGCGTTGCCAAAAGTGTTGGCGCATTTGTTCCACTCGATCGTAACGTGGCAGACGACTGGAGGCTACACCGGTGATGTCTTGAGAAGCTGGTGCGACGAGTGAACGACCAATTAAAAAGTGAGCCGGTGTCAGTGCTTGAAGGTCGTCAGCGTCTGCTGGCAGAGGTGTTAGCGGACGGGAGTTCAGGACGGCCTCGACTTGTACCAATACAGTGTAAAATTCTTCAAATGTGAGATTAGAATTCCCTACAACGCGTCTCAAGTGAAACTTGCAAGACCTTACTCCCGCTTCCCACAAGCCACCAAAGTGAGGAGAATATGGGGGAATAAATTTAAATGTAATACCATCTAGGGCAGCCTTTTCTATGAGTGAGGTAGAATGTTTTGATAAGAAATCGCCTAGATCTTTAGCAGCGCCGACATAATTTTTTCCGTTATCGGAATAAATTACTGCCGGTTTTCCTTTACGTGATACAAATCTTTTAAGACAGAGCAGGTATCCTTCAGTGGACAGAGAGGTAACGAGTTCAAGGTGGACTGCTCGAGTAGCAAAACAAACAAAAATACAAATGTAACCTTTCATTAACCGTGAGCCTCTCCCTTGACGGTTCAAAATATATACTGGACCACAGTAATCAGTACCGGTATGCATGAATGGAAACCCAGGTAGCAGTCGTTCAGCGGGCAGGTTGCCCATTATTGGGTTTAATGTTTTCCCCTTCAACCTAACGCAACGAACGCACTTATGAACGATAGAACGCGCTAAACTTCTACCACCGAGCGGCCACCACTCCTCGCGGATAGTTGAAAGTAATAACTGAGAACCAGCGTGATATAAATACTTATGTTTATATTGAAATAAGAGGGAAGTGAATTTATGTTTACTACAGAGCAATACAGGATGTTTCTTGTCATAGGAGAAATTATCAGAATTACTTAATCTGCCTCCTACTCTAATTAATAAATCATCACCCATAAACAAACTTAGTCCAGACATATTACGTGGGCATTTATAATTTGAGGTTTTATTTAATATCGAGTTGTATTCTTGTGGAAATGAATCAGTTTGAGACAACCGCGCGAGTAAATTAGTTGAGCTATGCAATTCATGTACAGACAACGGACCGTATTTACGTTCGTTTTTATAGCGAGTATTATGAATAAACCGCAAGATAAACGCAGCCGATCGTATCATACGAAGAAAGGATGAAAAATTATCAAAAGGAAACACTTTACATGACGAATACAAGCCAACAATAATATTAGGTTTAAGTTCAGGTAAATCAGGCAATGGCATATCCATACTACATGTATCGTAATCCGCGTCTAGAATGAACCTCGGACCGGCCCACCATAGGTCATTATCAACGAGCTCTGCCAAACTCACGCCTCGCGTTAACAAATCAGCTGGGTTACACACACCCTGCACGTGTGACCAGCTACAACCAGTAGTCAAATCATTGATTTCAACTACTCTGTTTTGGACAAATGTTTTCAACAAAGTTGGATGTGTGCGTAACCAACCCAAAATAATTGTAGAATCCGTCCAAAATAATATTCTCTCAAACTTAAAATCAATAAATTGAACAATCTTTTTATAAAGACGCGCACCTGTCAGGGCTCCGCACAGTTCAAGACGCGGTATGCTTACAGGTTTTAATGGCGCAACCCTACTTTTAGCGCATAAAAGATTAACAGTAACGTTACTTGTTTTCTCACAAACGCTGCGTATGTATGCACAAGCGCCGTAAGCGTCCTGTGAAGCATCTGTGAAGATGTGTAATTGGAAGTGTTGTGCGTGTTGTGATGCTACATGACGTGGTATTCTTATTTCATGCAAACGTTGCAAAGAATTTAATACTTTACTAAACGAACTAGCCATGTCTGTAG
The DNA here is from genome assembly GCA_905475405.1 of Schrankia costaestrigalis. Lineage (NCBI taxonomy): Eukaryota > Metazoa > Arthropoda > Insecta > Lepidoptera > Erebidae > Schrankia > Schrankia costaestrigalis. The sequence goes on from FR997827.1 coordinate 4,166,019, forward strand.
GAACTAGGTCGTCCCAGCCGAGTTTATGAAGCCAAAGTTTTTGTAAGAGTATTTTAGTAATAATAATAAAAGGTGCTAATAATCCCAGTGGATCATAAACCTGTGATATAACAGAAAGAATTTTTCGTTTACTTAATTGTTTTAATTCAATGTTAATATTTAAATTTGATTTAAAATATAACTCGTCACTGCCATTACACCAACCTAAGCCGAGCGTCTTGCAGTGTGTAGATTTATCTAGCGATAACGACTTAGTAAAACTTTCAGATAAGCTGAGATGATCAAAATTAAAAGACCACTTTCGCAATGGAAAACATCCTGCTCCCAACACTTGACTAACTCTTTCACACAGCGACAACAACTCCTGCTTGTTATTGTGAGAAAATATCAAATCGTCACAGTAAAATGAATTTAATATTACGTTAGATACCTGTTCATCAGTACAGTCTAGAGCTAATTGACGTAAACTTCTCATTGCGAGGTACGGCGCCGACGCAGTGCCATACGTCACTGTGTTTAACTGATAAGTACTTAGTGGATCATTTTTATCTTCGCGCCACAGTATTTGTTGCAGAGGGCGTTGATCAGGTTGTATAAGTACTTGCCGAAACATTTTCTCTACGTCAGCGCAAGCCACAAACGTAAACTGACGAAAACGAAGAAGTATACCTACCAAATCATTTAAGAGCGGAGGGCCGATCAATTGTAAATCGTTTAACGACTGTCCTGTAGTTGTTTGTGCACCGGCATCAAACACTACTCGTAGTTTCGTAGTAGTACTTTCGCGTTGGACGCAATGGTGTGGTAAAAAATAACACGGCGATGTAAACGTATCAATGCGTGTCATGTGCCCTAAAGTCAAATATTCTTTTAGAAAATCTGAATATAAACGTTTTAGCTCGGGCGAACGATCCAACTTTCGTTCTAAAGATAAAAACCTATTCTTCGCCAACTTGTATGAATCACCGAGCGCGTCAGCTGATTTGTGTAGCGGTATTCGCACCGCGAACCTACCATCACTATCGCGAGTGTAGGTAGAAATAAAAAGTTGTTCGCATATTTTATCATCAGCTGAGAGAACATTATTTATTGATTTACCGTTATCAATTTCTTCTAATTCCCAGAATCGTTTTAATTGGTCATCTAATGAACTTGAAAATGCACAACAAATCGAATTAGCACTGTATGTTTTATTTGTGTTGTGTCTGTTATGGGATAACGAGCCCGAAATGATCCACCCCAAATAGGTATTTTGTAAATAAGGCCCGTTAGATAAACGCATACGACCTTCTTGTAGTAAACCCCAGAACAAGTCAGCCCCTATCAATATATCGATATCTGAAGGGATGTGATAGTCAGGGTCCGCTAGAGTAACATTTTGTGGAATTTGTAACGAATTAACATCAATGTGAGTGTTAGGTAAGCTAAACGTAATTTTAGGTAAAACACAACAATGTAAATATGTGTTAAAATGACTATTTCTCGAACGCATAAATAGGTCACACGATTGTTCTGAACGCAGAACACTGTTTCCTATCCCAGTTACGGTGAGTGTGGACTGTATAGTAGGTAAACGTAATTTTTTAAGAAATGAATCTGTCATAAAACATCGCTGGCTACCACTATCGAGAAGGGCGCGCGCAACTATATATGTTTGGTTATCATTACGAACTTCAACGAGCGCTGTCGAAAGCAAAACCTGTCCTAACGTGATAGACTGAACGTTTTGTTTCGAGTGCGTGTGTAATGACGACGCGTTCGCACATACACTGCTGTCCGTCGCTGCGTTGTCAGTGTGTGCGTGCGTCGCTGGGTTGTTATAACGGAGGGAATTGCAACTTATATTATTTTCAACATGAACAAGACTATTATGCCTCTGTGAACATTGTTTACATGGCCCATATTGACAATCTTCTAAAGAGTGACCGTCGCGCAAACAATTAACGCATATGCCTTTTTTATTATTAACATATTTTAGCCTATCTCCTACCGGAAGATTGAGAAAATTAATGCACGAGTACAATGCGTGATTGCCATCGCACATAACACACTTGGTATAGCGCGGCGATTTTGTTTTGATACTACTTGTACGAGGTTGTTGTTTACTTGAAACGAACGAATGTATTTGTTGGGAAGATTGAGAAGTACTTGTAGCTGGCCTTTTTGACGAGTCATTCAACGGTTTATGACCTTGACTTTGAACCATATCCAAAACATCGGAACGGTCCTTTAAAAACTGTAATAAGTCATTTAGTGTTACTTTGGAATCTTTACAAAATGAACTCTTTTTATTTTCCCACTCTTTACACGTTATCGGATCTAATTTAGTTACAGTTAAATAAATTACTAGTGTGTCCCAGTACTCCGTCGGCTCTCCCATGACTTTTAATGACCTTAAGTTTTTTAACACCGAGTCTATCAACTTTCTTAATTGAATAGGTGATTCTTTTGTAATTGTTTGTAAAGAAAACAAAGATTTAACGTGATTGTTGATAAGCAACCTGTTATTATCATATCTATTAGTCAACAAATCCCAAGCTATCTGATAATTATCTGAACTGAATTCTAATGATTTTATAACCTGCAAAGCACTACCCTTAAGTGAAGACCGCAAATAATGAAATTTCTGTATCGGACTTATTTCACTAGCATGGTGTATCAATGAAGTGAATGTATCGCGGTATTCCAACCAGTTTTCAAATGAACCGTCAAAGGATGGCAACGATATGGTAGGTAATTTGATAATGTTGGACTTGTGAGAACACTTGGAAGACACTTCTGGTTGACTAATAAGGCACTTTGCCAACGACATACAATTAAAATATTGATTTTCAATAGTCTCCCTTGTCTCCAATTGTGGTGACAACTCCAACTCATCAGTCATATCCTCTATTTTAGATTGGATCTCCTGATATTCACTAAACACGTGTTCTATGTTGACTATGCGTAATTTCAGTTCCATGATTTGTTCGTCTAATAAAGAGGATTTTTCTAACGAATTAACGTATTTAGTGAATAGAGTGATTCTACCTCGTAAATTACCCCTTTTTTTAACTAAGTCACGTACATCAGATTCTAAACCCATTTCGGCGGCTTGCGGACAACAAAATGAAAGGTACTTACAGATTTCACCGACGGACGCACGATGACGAAACGCACGGATAACGCACAATCACTATATTACTAAATAAACACTGTATTAGTACAAATCAAAACTTATCCGTTTTCCTCCTTACGCTTAACCTTTTTCGTTTAATTTATTGCTTGCAGTCGATATGCTGATTCAGTATTTGGCGATGAAGGTCCAAATGTTTAGTGTTGTGATAATTGATCACTAAACTTATTAATGAATTGCTAAACTTATGTTTTGGTAGATATATGGAAATAAAATAAAACGATGTGTTCATGACAATTGTTCTATTGCAATTAAAAATAAAAAGATGGCGCACACGCTTCGCGCGGCTCGGGCCGGCGCTTCCCCCCTCGCGTCTCACTTGCCCCTCATCGGCACATCGCGGCGGCGTTAACAGATGTTCTTAGTATTCCATGAATATCCCAATCCAGGGATATGCCTCCTTCCTACATGAAGGAAAACTTGACTTATCAACACCACACTGGTTTTATGTTAATATTTCCGTTTTTTGTTTTTGTAAAGGTAATCTTGAAACTTTCCCATAGTTAAATTTTATGGCAATCAACTTATGATATGGGTTAGTGACACTATAATTATTTTCTTGGATTGACTGATTATGGCTAACAATATCTTTTGTGTTTGGGGTTATTTCAATATAATTAAACAAATCATAAATTATCTTACTCTTTTATTCAGAGATGACTTCGTTTACTACAATGACTCATGATCAAGTTACAACTAATCGTGCTTTGACAAATGAACAGCACTGTGTCGAATAGGTCGATACTTATTTGGTAAAGTAGCCCTAAAGAGACACCAATAAAGGCTCACAGACAATATTTCAAAATCCAGGGCTGTTGTAGGATCACAATATTAATTTTGTATAAAAACTGTTATTATTTATTTTATACGTCAAATTGTCACAATTTTTAAATTAATTTTAGTAATGAGAATATAAATTGTACATGATCTTGTTAAACAATATTCGCATTTTATATTTTCATTTCTAAAACGCTACAAAAAATTGCTAGAATTTGACAGTAACCTTCAGCGTATTACAGCCCTGGATTTTCATCCCAAGTTTCATTTTTATTGAGCAGGAGTTTCTTTGATTTCCGCTGGTTCTGGCAATGGTTCCTCTGGTTTGTCCATTTTCACTTCTTGCTTATCAGATTCTGACAATATCAGTTCTGGTACTTGTAGAGGCTTGGCTTCTTCTGCTTTTTCAAGATTTTCTGGAACAGCTGATCTGACTTCGGGTTCTACTGCTTTTACTTCTGGCTCAACCTTTTTCTGTGGAAGAAAAGATATTATTACTTACTTATTTTTATTTGTTTGATTATTATTTAGTCGAAAACCACACAAATAACTGTTACTATTTATTTCTCTGTGTGCATTGTTGTGTATGTATATACACTGCACACAGGTTTGAAAATACGACGAGGACAATGTTTTTTACTTTTTTTTAAATTTGGTATAACTACCATTGTGTAAGTTAAACGGTTTTGGATGTAGTTAATAGCAAAAAAGAATCAACCTTTTATTTAATTTCATAAAATTACCTCAACAACTGGCTGTTCAACTTCTTTCTCGGGCACTTCAACAGGTGCTACAACGTCAGCATTCTTTGCTTGTTCGGAGTACGCTGCGGGTGCCGGGAGAACTGTGCAGTCAGCTTGGTTTGTCTTCTGGAAGAACGTCCTTGAGATCTTGTACCTGTCCAATACGGCGTAAGCGTTCTGCATGATGTTCAGTGATGGTAGTCTGTCACGAGTCAAGAGCCAAGTGTTTTCTGTAAATAAAATATTAGGTATAAAACTTTTGATCAAAAATCAAATGAGATTAGGAAGTGTTATTTGAATAATATTAGAGAACAAATGCAGAAGTAAAGAATATCAGTCAGATTGTGTGGTAAAATACTAACAATATGTTACTACCCATTTTAATCGCTTAAGTACCTAAAATGCTATTAACTACTAAAAATGTAGGTATATCTCTAGCAAACGAGTAAGACTTTGACACGGAACTATACCAATACATAACTCAATACCCTATATAAAAGAGCGTAGTTCTGTGATGAAAGAGTAGCTTGACGTGTGTTTTAATTGGCCGTATGATTATCACATATTATATGATTGTACATACTTTAAAACACATTCACCTCGTTTGCTTCGGAACAGGCAGAAACTGCAAAACTTAATCTAGCTTTGCTTCTTATACATTCATACTTTACATGCATACAAAATTAATCAACAACTTACGTGTGTGTACAGGTCCGATACCACTGCAAGCCCACATAACAGCATATGTATCGTAGTCAGTGTCAAGGATGCTGTATTCAAAGTCGTATGGCAAAGGTACGGATGAATATTTGACCATAACGCGACCCTCTCCTTCGCGACCCACCATTTGAAGATGTCCTTCCATTATTCTCTTGAAGCCAGTTCTGTGGGTAAAGAATATTTTGTTTAAGTCCGCACACAGTTTTCAGTTTTATTGGAAGGTACATTATATTGATTAACCGTCTCCTAAAAGAGGAGGAATTTTCATTCCAGTTATTAAAAGTTTGTTACCTGAACACCTGGGAAGTCCTACCCTAATGTGAAATATGTTTTATTTTCTTTGAACGGGACTCCGAAGTTATGAACAGTGAACAATAGAAGTTTTATCAAAATTGGGTTACGGGTTACTTTGTTTTTTAAAAAAAGCTATGAGCTAATTTCACTTAAACTGCCAGCATACTTACATCGAATTGGTGATCTCGTTAGTAATAAGAATCCTTCCTTCTGGGGTAGCCGTGTAGTGAGTGGTGACACACCTGGTGCCGAGCTCGCTAACAGTGAAGTATCTCTCCGCCTCATACCACGTACCCAGGAATCGGTTCATGTTGAAATTCGCCATCGCCTGTTAGAACAAATACATTCGTTAGAGTTTCAGCTTTCTAGAACCAAAGGCTTAATTTCGACGTTCAGGAGTCATCTGTTATTTTTTGAGACTCTTCCCGCACTAAGTATACGTACGTGTCATCATAACAGCCTATTAATGTCCCACTGCAGGGACGGGCCTCCTCCCGTGACGTGTCATATTTATGTCTATTTGCCGACGAAGCTCCATTTATGGTAGACCATCAGGTTGTAAGGAAACAATATAGAATTATTAATTATAAAATGTATTTGCGTTTATACTGAATTGCACACGGTTTGTAGTTTTTGTTAAGTGTTTATTTTAACAGAGACAGCAAACAGCTCCTGCTCTAGCTTAAACTTTTACTAAAAGCATTTATCGAAAACAAAGGACATCCAAACTAACTACGGGTGATTAGAAACACAGGAGCCATGCTGCACGACAGTCTATATTTGCAAACTCATTATCATAACAGCCCATTAATGTCCCACTGCAGGGACGGGCCTCCTCTCGTGACGGAGGGATACTTGGCCTACGAATACCACGCTGGGCAGACGGATTGGTATAGGGTTAAATTTCAAGCTTTCCTTCTTTCTATGTAAAGGCAATATTCACAGATAGTCCCTTAGTCGGTTTCTACGACACCCTTGAGATAAGATGGGGTAGTGACATATTGTATTTTTACACCGTAACCACACGGATAATTTGCAAACCACCAAGGCATAAACAGATAAACGGCTGTACCATTCATTATCATAATAAAGAAAACGAAAGTGACCAGGATAGATAGAGATGTGCGGTCAGCGACCACAACCGGTTTTGTTGTCGGCGGTCATGTTACGTGTATGATCCACCTGCGAGGTTAAGGTCATGTGGTTCTTTGTGCTGATACGAGTAATTGCTAATGTTATTAAAAAGAAAAGTAAATTACCGGTAAACATATATTTATGCAAAAGAAGTAAGGGAGATTTTTTTGAGATAAATTTGGTAGCTTTTTATTCCATCGAGTTCTATTGTCTATTCTCAATAGTTTTATTTGAATACTTTCCTTGATATCTACAGCTTATATTTGTATAAAACGTAATTTTCCTTCAGTAGTACGTATATTCATTTGGTTGTTTTTTTGTTTAAACCTTTGTTATTAACTATTAATAAACGAACCATCGAAATATTTACCATGTTTAGGGTTTTTGAGTTTCCGATATTTCGACACTTTGTTATTGAAATCATTATTATTAGATAGAATAGTTTTGTATAATATCTAACAGTAGGTAATTCATTTTTCATTCATTCCAATGATAATCATTAATTGTGTGTAAGCCGTATTTTACAAGATTAGTTTGCATGTAAACAATGGCTAGATGTATTTTAACCCATTTGAGTCCAGAAAGGACGTTCTGAATTACTTAGGTAGATTTTTTAATTTTAAATTACCTCGGAATTCAGTTGTAGAGGTTGCCTAGTTGATCCCATATTAATTTCTTTTGATAATTATTTATCGCAGTACATGAAATGGTGGATTAATTATCAATTGCCTTTGAACTAGGTTAAGAATATTACCTATGTAGTTTGCGAGAGTATTGTATATCAAACTGTGTTTTAAAGTGAATTTGTAGTTTTACAGATTATATTAGCTGCCTCTGTAAAGCGGAGGTTGCTGTAGCGGCTTGCCCGCAGGAAAGTCTATCATGAGTGTAAATGTTCTTTGTATGCGGGTCTGCACCGCGATACAAGGGATGTTTCCTGCCGATTCTTTTTTTGAAATAAATATTGTGTGACGCAACAAAGAACACAGAAAATTTTAGTGCAATGTACAAATTGTCGTCTAGTGTACGAATATTGTACAAACATTTAAAAAAAATCATACAGGTAAGTAACCCTTTGTTTTTCTACATAAATAATCTATTTTTAAAACAAAAACAATAACAAAAAGATTACAATAATTTAACAAGTCTTACTTGAAAGTCTGGACACCAGCCAAGCGACGGGATCTGGGCAGACGCCGTCGCCAGGTAACCCAGAATTAATAGCTGCCACATCTTTGAGGTGATGGTCCAAGGTATTCCTGAAGAGACGAGGTATGACCACGGGAGCGAACTCGGGAATGACTTGAGACGTCCCGGCGCTCGCTTATAAACCTTCGCAGCTCACGACAACCGGTCTGGAACCTGCACACATCTAATGGGACACCTTATCTAGTAAGCCCTAGGTCAGTGGCTCTCAACAAATAAGCTCTTATTGTTGCAGTTGGTAAGAGTTTATATCAATATGTGCAATAATGGTTTTGGTAATCAAAATTGATATTACCTGCTATTTTAATAAATTACTATTTACCTAACCTAACGTTAAGTAAACAAGAGTAAATTAGTATTTCAAACATCACACTACTTCTGACGCCGTTCGCTAAAAGTGTAGCATAAAGTATTGCCTGAAGTTTGGACGCAATGAGCTGTACATAACAACATCTTTAAGTACTTCTTTTGTTTTGGTAATGATTTAAATGCTATTTTGAAAGGAATCTAATAGACAGAGCTTACTGATCCTTTGAGAAAGATTTAGCTGGAAGGCCCCTCTGGACTTCTTCTACAATATAAATAGAAACAATATAGCCGAAATCCGCTCTCGGATCCGTCGGATTTTCGCTTTTCTAACTTGATCTTTCCTAATCTATTTTGTGTACTTAGTATCAAAAGTAAAAATGATTTATTCCATTTTTATAATTATCATCCCGTAAATTATCAAAGGATCGTGCTTGGTCGTCTAGAGGAATATTTTCCTGGTTCAATCAATGTTACTTAAATATAATACGGTATTACGTAAACAAAATAGTTCATACTCGTATTAGTTTATAGGTAAGTTCTTTCTAGTGTTTGTTAAGGGGTGTAAAGTTTGAGACACATAAGTCAAGGTTGATTTAGGATAGCCGTTGCAGACTGTAATGAATTTCACAGAGACCCTTGTTAGGTAACGACTATATACGAGTGCGTTAATGTGACTCTTTGTTTCTTTGCAACTACTTAGTATTTACTAAAGTTTGATACTGTAGATAAATATTGGATTTTGATTATTTGTAGTCTAATCAAATCATTGATGGTTCAGAAGGAAAACATTATAGAACTAGAATTACGAACTCACGTAGGTACATGATATATCTTTGTCTTAGGAGTCTCTTTACGAATATAAAAGTAAAAGTAATGTATTAGATCACTTAGATTAGATACTTTGTCTATAATTATGACTAATGAGATCAAAAGGAAATCAAGAAGAATCTTTCCAATTTTCACAGAATTATTTTCTAATTATTTCAAACCAGAAATTATAAATATAATTAGTTTGTTTAGAGCAGTTCAGTTTAACATTTTCCAAGTTTTCTATACAATTCAAAAGATTGCTTTTATCAAAGGGTCGGACCAAGCCTTTTGAGAATTCTAATCTGTAATTTATCGATCTGTATAACAAGAGAATCATTCCCAAAATAAACTCTTTGTTTCTAGTATCATACAATAATCCTTAGCCGTCCAGTAGGCTACTGTAATCAACAATACACATACACAGGAATGTTCCCAGAGCTGAATAAAAAGGCTCTAGCCATCTGCCTCGTTACCGGTTTCACGGCACACCAACTACTTTTTATTTTCTATCTTTTCCCATCTATTTTTATACCGAGACCTGCAGGGCTAAATTGCCTGTCTAGCTCGTTTCTTAGGGTTCCCTTTGCTGTTGAACAAATGTGCATTAAATGCAAAACATCTAGCAATCTTTCCTTGAAACGCGTTTTCCCGTGGCCTGATTTCAAGTTCAGGTTTATTTGCATGTTAGTGAAGTATGGGTTAATGGAGGTTCTACGTCAAAGCAAAAATACGTGCTATTTTTGCTTGCTGTTTACTTGTAAAACAAAGCAGAATAGATGTACAATTAAAATTTATATAAAAAGTTTTACCATGTCAATTAATATCCATTGATTATAATATTAATAAACGTTGTTGTTTAGTGAAAAATAAAGAATTTAGGGTGTCACTATCCCATATCATCATAACAGCCCATTAATGTTCCACTGCAGGGACGGACCTCCTACAATGACAGAGGGATAATTGGCCTACTAAAACCACGCTAGCCAGACGAATTGGTATAGGATTTATTTCGACTATCCTATATCATACTGTAAGAAAAGGAATGTGTCTTCATAAAGGATATATTTTTTTCTACCAAGGAAGTTGTTCTTGACCCAAAACCCGAAATTAACTCTTCTGACATCTGTATGTAAAGTTTCTCTCCCTAGATTGAAAAGTTCCATCTTGCGAGCATGGTTACTTGTCATTTAATATAGGCAGGTATAAATATATAAATACTATAAAACGTAAGGAACCCATGCAATGTGTATTATCATGTAGTTTGCAGTTTTTACAAACATCTCCTGTGAGGACATCTAATTATGGTTATGTCGATTTCAAGAGTCCATAGCCAACGTAAAAAGAAATAAAAAATATATTATTTAGTTAAGAAAAGGAATGTCTCAAGGAGTGGGTTTGCACATTGAAATAAATTAAATACTTGTTATAAACATTTAACTGTACTTCGTAGCTTCACCCGTCATTATTGAAGCTGTATACTTTCCGTTTTTTCAATTTATTTTATAGGCACTCTGCTTCAGTTGTTCGTAGCGTAATGTTAAATATATATTTATTAGTCTATAACCTCGATATTAATACCTAAGACTAGATGACTCGCTGGCAAGGCGGTCGTCTATGCCGTTCGCGAGATCGTAGGTTTGAATCGTACGCAAGATTATTTGTGACTGTCGCGTCACCTAGGCATTCTTATTTGTTCTTTCTTCTATCTTAAAAACACTCTTTAAAAAGAGTATAGTCTCAAGTAGGTTTTTAAAAATAAAATAAAATAAAAATAAAATAAGTTTTATTTTTGTTCCTTACATGTCTTATATCTATACATACATTTAGACATGAAGTTAACAGTAGGTGCATAAGTCACGTGAGGTTCTAAAACTAGGACCAGTCTCAGCATCATGCTGCAGCTAATGCGGTAGCTTACAGCGCTGTTATTCTGACTGGCCCCTTAGTGACGTCACGGACGTCGAGCGGAACAATATAAATGGGAGTAGACAATAACAATAAAACAAACAAATAATTTTGAAAAACACAAAACTTAAAATAAAACAGAAAACCAGTCACACAATAGATCAGAGTTATTAGAAAACCACAGTGAAACAAAACTCAACCCACACATAATCTTATTTAAACCATACTTTAAAATTTGGCGCCAGTCACGAGACGCAAGAGCAAAGTCGTTCAAGCTCGCTATTGGCCAATGCGTGGGAGCAAACAAAGGTTCAGACGAATCAGTACAGCACAATGCATAAACAAAAGCTATCGATCAGTTTTTAAATAATTACCCCTACTGACCTACGATACCCCTGGCGGTATCGTCAGGGGTATCGCGGGTCCGTAGGGAATTAGGCCTTACTAAGTATTGGGTTATATGTCAAGTTTGCCTTCTACTGTTTTCATTAGTACGAGTAGCATCTGCAGACTTTCTAACCATCAGAAACGCATTGGTTGAGAAAATGAAGTGTCATTATGAACTATTATAATTATCCGTCACCGCACGGCTAATATTACCCTGATATATAGAGCAATATTGTTTTTTCCTGAGCTCCCTAGAGTTGCAGTTAAAGGCATTGACTACTACTACAAGGAGACGGGTTTCTTTCTTCTCTCAAATGATTGGCCATCAATATATAGTTCTGGTGATGGCCCATCATTTGAGACTCAGAATACAAAACTTCTTATCCCTTTGCTGTGAGTTTTACGCAAGAGTGAACTTAAGGAAATTGACCAAGCATGATTATCATTTTAAAGTAAGAAATACTCGAAATTAATCCTGCACCTACTCGTATCCCCCAGGCAAACGAGGCAAATGTGACAGCAGTGGAATATTTACCATCATAACAGCCCATTAATGTCCCACTGCAGGGACAGGCCTCCTCCCGGAACGGAGGGATACTTTTTTTTTTTATTTTTTATTTTTATTAAAAGACAACTCCCGCACTAGGGATCATTCCCTGTGTCGCGGGGACCTAATATGTTGGTTATAATTTAATAATTTGTGGATCTCACAAATTATTGTCCTGCGTGGGGATCGAACCCACAACCTCTTGCACGGCAGCCGCTTGCGCTACCATCGCGCCACCGAGGTCGTCACTTGGCCTACTAATACCACGCTGGCCAGACGGATTGGTACAGGGTTTAATTTCAAGTTTTCCTTCTTTTTATTTCGTAAATATAATATTTGCAGTTTGTCCCTTAGTCGGTTTTTACGACACCCATGGGATAAGATGGGGTGGTGACATATTGTATTCTTACTCCGTCACCACAAGGAGAATATTTACCATGAAAACGTTATTTTTTATCGTATAAATCCTTTTACAAACTCTTCACCAGCATTTGATCCGGCAAATGTTTGTCTTTGATTTACTGCCTAAATCCTTCGGTATTTACTGAGATATGTAGCTACACTTTTAAAGTAATAGAGCTCATTGTCAAGTAAAATCAATGCAATAGAGAATAATAAGGAGTTTTCTACTTATATTACCGCCCGCTACACAGATATTTTTTATAAAGTAAAACCTGTCATCGAAATGTAGTAAGTAGATAAAATTTTAAACTCGGGACAAAATGCAACGCCCTCAGGTTAATGAATGCTAAGCCCTGTCTCAAACTTCTTAAATATTTTCCATTGCTTTTGATTAGGTTATCTCGATAATTCACAGGAAACCTCTAGTAAATTTATTTGTACAAAGGGGTATAAATTTGATTAAAACAACAGTTATTGGTATATAATGAACAACTTACCTGTTCCACAGTTAGGTCACTACTTGGACCACTTCTGCTTATTATATCATAAGGCTTCACCACGCGTGACCAACACTAATACCATTTGCATTAACCAATAGAACGCTTTCTTTATAATTTATTTGCTTAACCTGATTAGTACAGTAAGTAATTCTATGTACTTGGTCTTTATTTACTTATTATATACATAAATGCATTGGCTTGCTGAACTCGAAAATGTCAAATTATATTAAGTACACCTTATTACACCTACCATCTTATTATATCTGCCTCACCCTAAAGTTGGATAAAAGAAAATGCCTAAAGGCATTAAGCCCGCCATTGTACAAGTTTGTAATTTGTAAGAAATGAATTATCTTCCTGCGAACCTTTGAGTAATAGAGAAGAAGTTTGTCCAGAAAGCAGTTTATCTTTTGATAAACCTCACGATGGTAAACTCATGCAAGCGACTGGATCTGCGGAATAGTGTGCTAACTGCTAACCACCTGCCCTGTGTCTTTCGAAAACCTGCTAGATCATTGTTTTTCCGAAATCCAAAATACCCTAATTCTGCAAAAAGTATCTAGTTTATAGAGAAGCTCTATTCCAGCATAAAGCATAGTCAAAAAGTAAAAGGAATAAGGCCTGTGCAAGAGTACCTTCAGCTTGTAAAGTAACATTTGAATCAGTTTTAAAGATTAAAACTCTTAAAACGTCTTTATATTTACCCCCACAATGTGTAATTTCTTTAATATGCTATGATTAATATACATAGACACTATAGCTTTTGACGATTTTAGAATAATGCATTTCAAATATGCTTAGGTATTTTTTATTTTTATGCTTAGGTAAACTAGAATTTCTAAGCGGCTAAGAATTTCCGCTACAGAAAATGCCTATGAAGATTCAGTCTTAACTAAGCAATCATCATCATCATCATACCAGCCCATTAATGTCCCACTGGGACGGTACTCCTTCCGTGACGGAGGGAGACTTGGCTTTCTAATAAGACGGATTGGTATAGGGTTTAATTTTAAGTTTTCTTTCTTTTTATTTTGTAAAGATAATATTCACGGATAGTCCTTTAGTCAGTTTTTACGACACCCATGGGATGAGATGGGGTGGTGACATATTGTATTCTTACTCCGTCACCACACGGAGTGTGTAGATCAAAATCAACAAAGTTAAACACACTGCTTATGGCATTAAAGTAGTCAGCTGTTTGTTCTCCATAGTCAGTCGAATGTCATAGATTACTTTAAACAACACAAAATTAGTTATATAACCAGGACGAAAACTGCGTGAGGGATTTACAATCCGAAGGTATTTATCTGTAATTGTAGGCTCCTCTACGTACCGCTGTGGTGGTACTTTATTTCTGCAAATGCCTAAGTGAAGGAAGTATTTAGCGGTAGTGCAAGACCAGACAGATAATTTAATGTCGTTAATTTAACACAGTAGTTTTATCTTCACTCTTATAATATTTAGCTATAGCGTCTTTTTATACTGATCTAAGTTTATTTAAGGGTTGAGTTCTATATTTAGTATAGGAAGACCTTTAAGATTTGTACATAATAATTTAATTAGTCGTGTCATTTATATATCATACTATTCTCTTACCCTTCTCATTGTTTTAGAATTTATATACAGAGTAACGCTAGTTACCTTGTAACTATTATGATTCATAATCATTATTGAATAATACCAGGTATTTACCATTTACCTAATAAAGCCCGACGTTTTTATCAGCACTCAGTTTGTCTTTGGATATTTTTAGGGAATAGTATTCTATTGCATCATCAACGGTTAAAAGAGGCTGCTCTAAATGTCTCCACAACGTAATTCTCTACCTTTCTGATTAGTAAACCTCCCTTATGTTTACCTGCTTCACTCTTTGTTTTCTGATAAGCTGTCACCATTACAGAACCTTATGCCTAATCGCCTCCAAAAAAACAAACAGCGAATAACCATGTTCTTTAATTTGAATTTTGACTGCTGTTTATCTTTCAACAAGCTCTTCAGTGGGCGTCCACGCCTCTGTTTCATTAGTCACCATTGGCAATTTTGACTGCTGTTTATCTTTCAACAAGCTCTTCAGTGGGCGTCCACGCCTCTGTTTCATTAGTCACCATTGGCAATTTTGACTGCTGTTTATCTTTCAACAAGCTCTTCAGTGGGCGTCCACGCCTCTGTTTCATTAGTCACCATTGGCAATTTTACATCATCATCATATGTGCAGTGGACGTCAATTGGCTGATATCAGCCAATTGACGTCCACTGCTGGACATAGGTCTCCTCCAAACACTGCCACCTTGTGCGGTCCTGTGCCTCCCTCATCCATCGGTTTCCCGCCGTCCTAACCAGGGCGTCGGTCCAGCGGGCGAGGGGTCTCCCCCAAAATTTTAGATGATTGTGATAAATAAAGAAAGTTCTATTAGAATTGTACAAGAGTTCCTTATTTGCTATACTAGGAACTTAAGACTATCAAGTGATGTTAACTGATACTCCTGTCTGTGCTCCTGTGAACGGTAATAAATAAACAACAGTAGCGTGTGTAACTAAAATATTCTCGTTATTTAATTTACTACGGTAAGAACACATTTTTACAGAATGTTATTTTCTAAACAATATCTACATAAAATTGTACAAGTATGTGAAACTTATCAAATACTTTTTAATTTACAATTAACAGAGAAAAATCAATATTCAAGTTCAACAAGATTAAGTTAAGCTTTACTTAAAATTACACTTAAAATTAATTACTATTTACACTTTTTTTTTAATCTTAACAACGTCATGTTTTTTTACAAATTAATATTTCGAATCGGCACTTTCGTCGTCGTGTCGTTTAGGTAAAATGTATCGCTCAATACATTCAACTTTTCAATTATTTTTATCAACAGTTTTAAGTAAAAAGGTTGCTTTTACTTTACCGTATCTACACGAATCGAGTAATACATAGAACTAAACAACACGATTACGTATTAGTGAGTTACTTATTTGCATTGATATTTTTATAATAAGGCAATTTCGACTTTCGCCGTAATATCACAACAATCTTATTCTATAAGAATTTTTTTAAAGAAAATGTTATAAAAATACAATTTGTTCAATTTAGGTATAGTTTAGGCAGCGGTTTGTGGTCGATTGATTTGTCATGAATCGTTGACTTAACTCTATTTTTATTTACACGAATATTTATTGGGACACGTGATACAAAATCTTGAACTCCTAGGGGTTATAATTCATTCAATATAATTTTTTTTTCAATGCCTGTCAAAAATAGATTATCATTTAAGATACTATTGTTGCAAATGAAAAGTTAAAGTTAGAGAAATTGACAATAAATGTATTCCCGTGTACCAACAACAAAGAATTCGAAATGGAAAACGCATTGGAAGACAGCGTTCTCAACGTGCCTACTTAAGACGAAAACAGACAATTATCACATAGACATAAATCTAAACGATTCCTTGAAATCACAATCCTTAAAAATAAATTGTTCCCCAATTATTAATAACGTCAATAACGACGACGATTAACACGAACAAATTACAAAATCAGGTATAATAGGTAACGTTTGAAAAAGACATTAAAGTAACTTGACAACTTCATAGTATACTTTATGTTTTGAACAACTCGATGGTAACTTTAGTTTTATTGCAGTATAAATAAACAACAATAATTGCATTGATAAGTATATACGTGAATGAGAATATAAAACAAAGAATTAAAAATTAAGATACGTATAAACGGATTGTACAAAATGAGTATTTCGCAATAATATTCTTGATATTCCAGCAACTGGTTAGTTTCTGGATAATTTTTTTAGAGTTGACGTTTTATAAAAAATATTGATTGAAGTTAATGTAAAAAGTTTTGGCATCGTGATGACGAAACAAACGTTCGTTAATTTTGTATACTTTATAAGTATAATAGAAGCCTTAATTAAGAATTAATATCCAGCCTTCACTATAATATTAGCTTTAATATAACTGGCCACAGTAACGTGTTCGTTAAAAAGCAACATCGAAATTAAGTTTCGAAAGTTTTTAATAAAGCTAAAGAACTAGTTCATATAAAATAATCATTTGAAAATAATGCCTGGTAAGCTTCTTAATAACACTAAAGTAAATCAATCGAAAAATAAGAAGAAATATTCAAGTTTCACTAAGTTCGTAACGGAATTACGGAAGTTGTAAAAGGAAGTACTAGTACTACAGGTGAGATTATTAAATTGGTACCTACATAGTTTAAGTTAAACGAAATCAAAATCATTTCAGGTCCCATTAATTTCTCCTAACTGTACACCAAAATGTTTTTAATGCTTTACAAATCTTTGGTGCATTCCACATTGCAATAATCGGCACGAACGTATGTAAGGATATGCGAACTATAAATTATTTTACGAACACAATTTTCTTTTAGAAGTTATTTTAATGATAAAACCTAATATTTGAGATTGTAAATGTCGTAAAAAGCTGCGAAATGTCAAGTCAGATTGTTTGGAACGAAGTAGTTATAAAAAACATTGAAATTGAAGAATATTCTTTATTAACAATTTTGGAGCTAATAAGTTACAGAAAATATTTGTTCACAAGCACCAAAATCATAGCAATAATGTTGCCGATTGACATTGTTCTAATTGTTCTAAACTAATACCTGTTCTAATTCTAAGTTCCAATTCTGACTAGATCTATTGACTGTACACTTGTAATCAGCGTATTTAGTCAATAACAACCTACGTAACGCCACAGAAGATTCATCAAGATACTGATTTAAATTAGGAGGTAGTTTATGTGACGTTATCTCTGTAGGCAATAAATACTTCGCAACTTTTATTTGACAAACTTGTCTATTTTCTATGCTTAAGGAATAAATGTGTCGGTGGCTTTTAATAATATTTACCCTAATGAAATACATCTTTCAAATAAATACTATCTTGGAAGGTGTTGGTCCCGAATTATAATTTTTAAACAAATTATAACAATTTGGACCCATTCGGCAAACATGATTTTAATAATTAGTCATCAACATCACACTCGCAGTGACCTCCTGCGAATGCCCCACAATGATTATCGCTCTGCGATATCACTTATCTTATATCTAAACACTTATGATTATATCCTTCTAAACACATATCACAATGAAACTCTCACATTGAGAGAAGAAGTTTTCAAAGTCCAAAAAAACGCGCATTTCTGCGTCAAAAAAGCGGACGTCATTCATGCAAATTTTTGCTGAGAAGCAAACTATTGTGTGGCCCAGAAAGATGTCTGATAAGTTCAGGTAGCGCCTCAAATGTAAGTTGACAGAAACAGCAATTGAAGCGCCCAGGCGTGTTCGTCCGTCCATCGTTTTCACTCGAAGATATCACGTTCCGATGCACCGAACACAAATGTTTCAGAAGGTGTGCTTTCTGTTTGAACATGGCGACGCATAATCGACATGCAAAAGGTTTTTCTCCAGTGTGTACTCGTAAATGAGTTTTGAGATTCCATGACATACCGAACTGTTTGCCACAGTACTCACAACGATATTCTCGAACAGGCGCTTGTTTACTCGAACCTTGATCATGTTCCGTCGAAGGTGCATCATCTCCACCCATTTGTGGTTGGCAAAGCCAGGGACCCCATGATCCTGCACTCGGAGGTCTATATTTCAGTGCATCTTCATGGGTCCCTGAAGGTGGTGTAGCGCTTCTCTCAGGTAAGTATGGAGGAGCTGATGTACTCAATGGGTGTAACACTCCTAGTCGAGCACTAGCAGCTACCGCAGCCGCGCTACCAGGACCTTGTGTATACCGCAGATGAGCCATTTCTTCTAAGTAGCTTGGGGGGAATGATACGAATGGAGGATTTTGTGAAGGTGAGTTATGGAAGCCAGGTCGTCTTTTCCGATGAGGAGTTACTACGTAGTTTTCTGGTGATGTTTGCACGAGTGATATCAAATCCTGATCAGGGGGTTTAAGATGCGCGTAGTCCTCTAATTTGACAGTCCGTAAATCTAACTCAGGTGGTTCTAAATAATGTGATTTCCTTTTAGCTCGTTCAATCCCACGACCTAATCTATCGCTGAGAAGTTGCCTCCTGTAGACGGTTTCCTGTGGTTGATCATCTTGACTCGATGATGTGGTTCTTCTTCTGTTTATGTTCTGAAAATAAGTAAAAGTAACATTTTATTTTTCGTTGTTGATAAAAAGTTAAGTCTTTTTATGGGAAAAAATAATAACGGAAATAAATATGTATAAACAGTGCAATTCCTTAACTGAGGTAGTCAAACCCTCTTACACATTTAATTATTTAAGATGCTCACCTTTGCTGCAACTGTTTCCACGTCGACGTCTTGAGAATCATCATGTTCACTGCCTGTGTTTTCAGAGTTCCTTGCTAGAGACAAATTTACCGGATTCGATGAACTTCTTCGCCGTGCCATGAGTCGTCCGCATTCTTTGTCTCTGTTTTCACCATCCTGTTCCTCTTCATCTCTTTCGTCATTACTGCTTGTGGACATGCTTTCCTTTTTTATACTCATATTTTCATCCTTGTCTTTGCTGTATCCCGCACCAGGCGTTGCAAGTTCGCTTTCTGAATGTGAAGACCCCGAAGGTGCATCGTGTTTACTGCTTTCATTGCTGTTTATATCCGTTTTCAGTGTCTTTGATTTTAAACGCTCGCATGATCTGTTCCGTTCTTCAGCTTGTTGTCTTTCTTTTGTTGATTTCCAAACGTCTGATTTGATTTCTAATAGTTCAAACAGCTCTTGCATGTCATCTATTTCACCAGACTGTAAACAAACACAGAAATTATTAGTAAAAAATCGTTTGTAAGTATTTGAAATGATTAAGTGTATGATTCTCATAATAGGTATGTAGTTAGTTTAATTATATTGAGTAGAAATAATTAATTAAGTAAAAGTTAACCTCGATATAAGCTTGGCCGCTGTACAAGAACACAAGGAGATGCCTCATGAGCGTGCTGCTAATGCCTGACATATGGATCGTGACTGGATTCTCAACAGATGGCGTATCATCCAATATTTTCCTGTAAATTAAAATAAAAGTTACGATATAATTAAAAATTCTTGAACTCGATGTAAAAATAGATAAAACAGTTTTTGTTTTATTTGTATCCTGGTCTAAAGTACATATAAAATAGTATCTATTTTCCGCGTGGGCTTGCTTGCCTACCTATTTGATACCGGTTGCTTCCAAGTGTTATTGGATTGGCTTACCAATTAACCTTATTAAATAATTAAGATTAGATTACACCGATGGTTTGTTCGAGAACTCTCGTAGCATTTTCAGTGAAAACTACTAACGTATGATGTAATGGATAGTAACGAAGGTCACGGTTTCCTATTCACGTTTATGTACATAGAAAAGTTACTTTTAATACATACTTTAATTACCCAGTTACGTACCCCATACGAACTAGCAATTAAGTATATAGTCTATTAATAAAATCATCATTTAAATTCGCTGGGAACTTTAAAAAACAGATTACATTAGTTTTATTATGTTTAAGTGTGGAGTAAGATTTTCCTCATCACAGCTCTTCCGAATTAAAAAGAGATCACTTTAGACTGCAAGAAACTTTAGGTGTTAATTACATACAAAAAGTGAGATAGTTACCTGATGAGTGGACTTGCGGCGGCCATGACGATTCTGTGTGCGGCGAGCGGTACGGCGTCGTCGCACACGAGCACCAGGTCCGAGTAGCGGGCGCCGCGCCACGCCGCTCCCACCTCGTTCAGGATGCAGGCGTGGTGCTTGCCATACGTCAAAGTCAGCAGGCCCTCGCCCATCATTCCAGCACTGAAATAGAGAAACGCCTATAAGTTTCGGGATACACTTTAAACTATGTACATATTTCTAAAAATACCAGTAAAATAATAATTTGAGTTTGGTCACACTCAATCACCCTTTCTTTGTTAATCTTTAAGGATTTAATTAAGTAAACATCGTTTTGAAATGGCAATATACAAAAAGTTTTCTCAAAGCAGTGAAGGAAATAGTCTATTCTAAATTCAGAATCATTAGCATTAATAACTGTGGGAGATTATTAAAATTAATATAAACATGGATATCGTTAAAATAAACTAAACAATAAAACTCAAAACTAAAATCGTGAAACGTATCTATACGATGATCACGCTCCCACTTTTTACAATTGTGTGAAATTTAAGGCGCACCTCGTAACAAATACCTATTGTACTTCACTAACGTGTGAAGACTCTGAAATCGTTACATCTAAGTTTTTATTTTTAGACTTAGAGACAAGGAAGTACAAATATACCTAATACACAAAAAGTGCCGAAGTCTGTCTGATCTGTGCATGTCTATTACAATAGCTTGAAAAAAGGGGTGCTTTGTTTGAATTTTCTGAGTAGGAATTTTCCAGTAAACAATAATATTGGATTATAAAAATAATTCAACAACAAATTCGTGTCCGTTCGCACTTATTCTATAATTCAGCACGTAAATAAGTGAAATCACGCTGAGGCCCGTCATAACGTTCTCGGTTCATTAGTTTTGTTCTATGTCAGACTGAAAATACCAGCTTAAAGAAGACAAGGCTGCAGCCAACCAACTGTTACGATAACAAATGAGTCAATATCGTTATTCGCTAAATTGAAATCTTTCAACAACAAATTCGTGTCCGTTCGCACTTATTCTATAATTCAGCACGTAAATAAGTGAAATCACGCTGAGGCCCGTCATAACGTTCTCGGTTCATTAGTTTTGTTCTATGTCAGACTGAAAATGCCAGTTTAAAGAAGACAAGGCTGCAGCCAACCAACTGTTACGATAACAAATGAGTCAATATCGTTATTCGCTAAATTGAAATCTATATCTATGTAAAAAGCAAAGTTCCCATACATGATATAGATATACTACACAATAGCGCTTACTCAAACAATTCTAGTTTCTCAACCAATTTAAAAAGGTTAAAAGGTGAGAAGAATTTAAATTAACGTAAACAGCTGACATGTTCTTGGACTGCCAAAACTAGCAACAGAAGTCCTAGTCACAGGTGCTAGAAAGCCTGTTGCAATAGAACCTTGGCCTGATAAAACATCGCAACGTGCTATTAGCGTTGCGATAGAAGCGCAAGATCGTTTAAAAGACGATCAACAGAGGCTTCTTTTGCATTGTGTCGGGATTTAGCAACATTCGGGTCACAAACTGTAGAACTTATTGTTGTCGACGACTGCTGTATTATTGTTGTACTGTTTCGCTCAAAAGTCATATTTAATTACGGCGGCGGCATATAAAAGTGCAACACAGGACAAGTAAGCGTGTACATAAGCCACGGAATGTTCTCGCATAAGATGATCTTAATCGTTATAATGTCACGACTTTGTAATCATTTTGTTTTCAAGATTGTTTAGTTCTAAACTCTTTTTGTTAACCATGAAATATTACCATTTAGATAGATGGGCTGTTGAAAATATGAGCTATTGTCAATCACAGTAGGTACAAAGTTGTGTGTTTCACCGACTTTGCATGTCAAAACTTCCAACATCCAGTTTTTTTTTAATGTTTGCAACGTGAAACAAATTTCAACTACATAATCTTAACTGAGATATTACAGATACTCATTAAAAAAGAAAAAGATTGGTCATTTCCTTGAGCGCGGAAAACGGTCAGTCATTGTAACGAAAATTAAGTTCTTTGTATCCATAAATAGACACAAAAGAAACATTTTTTACTTATATGGAAGACGGAGATGTTTAATTTCCTTGGGTTATGTATGTGGGCTGAGTCTGTTTTAATGAGTCTCTAATTGAAGGTCACTTAATTAATTACAAATGTTTATTATAAGACGTAATCATGATTGAAAAAAAAACAGAGTTAGAATATTTAATTTTACTAGTTTGGTTTAAATATTTTGGCAATGAACATGGAACTAATCGAAGGTTAAGTTTGGCGGCAAAAGTAAAAGTAACAAGTTTTGCAGATGGATCGCTGACTGTTTATTATTTTAAGATATAAGAGAGCTAATATCAAAGAATAGTTTTAACAAATATTTACTGAGTCGTGATACAAAGCAGTTGATTACTTTAATCGTGGTGAATAGAGAGAATGAAGAATATATTTCTTTAACATTAGTGTTTACATCGTCCTTGTGTAGCGCTGGGGCGGGACAACGCAACAAATCTGTACTATGCATCGTGTTATTTTCAGGCCTGGTCAGCGATGCGAGGCAGGCTCACCCGCCATTGTGATTGTGAAGCCGCTCGAAACGATGCAGTTCCCATGTTTTGCATCGAATTAGTGTTATCTAGGGTTGGCTGTGTCTGAAGCCGGTTCAAGGTTTGTCGGAGTTTCTTTGTTGGTTAGGTTTTCATGATAGTTTGCAAATTCTGTTGAATTATTGTTTGTTACGATAATGGGTTTGTTTTGTACTTTTGTGTTACGTGTATTGATTAAATCTGTTAAATCTTTTGTTTGATGTAGGTACTTTATTTCTACTTTAAATTTAATTGCATTTGTTAATTATTAAGTATTTGCAAAATATTCTTAATATCCTTCTCTTAATACCACTAAAGAAAGCTAAAGGAAAAAAACATTTTATGCTATATTTTAATACTAAATACGTAGTAGGTACAATGTTTTTATTATGAGTCAATGTCTTCATTTTTACGTTCCAAGGTTAAACTAAAATTAGGTATTGTTTAAATGTAAGTGTTTAAGTAATTTGGATAGTAAGTTAATTTGATTTATTCATGAAGATTAAATTAATATCATTATTATTTTCAATGCACTGACATAACACTTTAATGTCATACAAATTTGAAATTCGCATATATTATTAATGAAAATAATGTGTGGTTAATTTGTTCGACAGTACACTCTAAGTCATTAGTCATTTATGTAAAGAACTAACTATCATTTGTTTCTATTGAGATGTCAGTTGTTTTTTCATAATAACCACTCCCACCACATCTGAGATGTTACTCTGTGTCGCGGATTTCACAGACATGAAATTGATAATAAAAAATAGTAGACAATCATTTTGTCATTTATTCAAACAATGATTCAAAACCCTTATCCTCGCATAGGACAGCCGCATTCATAACTGTGCCACTAAAGCAGTAAGATAGACTTATTATCCTAATTTTTAAATATTTAATTGTACTACTTTAAGTCGTAGTTGGCATGATTAAAATGTTTCCTTTATTTTTATGGTAGGTATATAACAACGGATCAAGGCGAAAGAATTCGAGAACGGAAAGCGAGTTCCAGAGAGTCCAAGCTCTTTTGTTTTTTGCAATATCTTCTTACTAAAGCTCCATCTAGTAAAACGTGTAGATGACACTAACACTTTCTCTCTCAAACGAGTTCAAATTTATTCCGCTAGATGGCGAAAAGTGTTACTGTAACTATCTCACAGATGGCATTGGCTGAGCAAACGGTGCCTTACGGGGAATTATCTAAAACGTGAATGGAAGATAAAACAGACATTTTTTTATTTGCATGGCCTTTTACACATGGCCTTCGTACAATACATACTTTCACCGACGCTTTTCAGTAAACAAAATGCCGGATATTTAATAATAAACACAATCTCTTTGCCTGTTACTTATTCATTTGGAGCAAACGAAGGTAATTTGGTTAAGCAATGTTGTTTTTTGTTAATATAAAAGTGAATTACATATCTGTATTTAGCAGATATATTATTATTTAGGTTTCCTGTAAAGTGTTTCAACGTGTAGGTATAACTAAATCCAAGCTAACCGCTTTCACTCATAAATGTTATCAAAACGGGTCACTGGGCTAGGCAAGCAACTATGTAGTAATAATCGTAGGAACCTAGGTACGTGCATTATCAAGTATTTAGTATTAGAACTTGTACACGAACTGAAATAAGATTTATAAAAATAATATGTCGATTGCAAGCTAAACAAGATTGAAGAGTGGTCTCTCCTTTTTGATAAATTAGAATATTGAACACATAAGGTGATCTACAGAGGAATAGTTTTAGCTTATCAATGTTTAGTGGGTGTCGAAAAGTCTACTGGTGTATTTGAAATTAATCTTATTTAAAAAAAAATGAACTGTTGGTACCCAGCAATTTTTTAAATTTTTAAATTAAGAATGAGATTTTAATGATTTAAATTATAACTTTCAATTAAGAGTATTTTAATGTACTTTTATAATCACAATAAATCTATCCTGCAATTAAGAAGAACTGCATGTGATAAATTTTATTAAGCTTACAGAGACAACAGAATAAAGATAATCAAAAAGGATTCATTAACTATTGTATTTGATTGTAGATGGCGTTGTTCTGTCTAAATTTCACGTAGAAAACGTAACAGAGATTTTTTATTCTACCTACTAAAACCTCCACGATGGTCTTTCTCAGGTGTTATAGAGCGGTTTCGGGAACGCGATTACATCATCCGAAACAATGTAACAGTGATAATTATAGTTTTAAACGTTACATTAATAGATTATGTTCCTTTTAAAATATGCATTTATATGTGAACTTTCTTGCTACGTATAATTTATCTATTAACAGAATAATATATTCCTACCCACAAACTAAACAACATCCACAACTCTACAACAAACTTTAGCGCTATGAAAACAATAACGTACAGACCTACAATTACATCTGTACGTCCAAGAATCAAGGTTGTCGTGTAAAAGAAACACTCGAGAGCATTACATAACCCAGCCTACACTAATTAAGCACGTACTGACTAACCTAGAATAGTCAGCATAACAATCTTTCCCGATCAGTACTAATCTAGAGATTGTTGCTCTCTTAATGGATTTTATGACAACCAAGTCACTGTAAAAGGTGGAATAAAACGACATAATTGTAACTCAATATGTACACACAACAACTAATCAAGCTAGACACTCATGTACCTTAATACCTTGAAATAAGACACAATTTCAAATGAAAATGTTTAACTTGATGTGTTGCTGTGTGTACTTATAAATAATTAGTAACTAGTTACAAGTACAAAAGTAATGGCGTGTTTCTCTAACAAGAACGTTCTTTATAAGCTTTTTATGGGAATTGATTGACTATAAAATTATTGTATAAATTCTATAATAAAATGATAAACTTATTTCTTAATAACTAGCTGTCGTCTGCGTTTAATAATTTCATTTAGTTACTTTTCCTTATCCATATTGTTTGTAAAAATACTATGCGTAGTATGTTAACATCGGGTATTAATAGTTTCTTATGTACATTATTGTTTTGCTAGTTTTAGAAACACAACTTTCAATTTAAAGTGATTGCGAGTATTTTTGTTACGCCCTTTCTCAATAACACAAATAATAATTAATCATAATAAATATAGGATAAAATAGAGAAGGTAAAACATCAAGTGAAAAATAAAATCATTATAATAAATACACAAATGCAACATTAATTAAAATTTCATAAGCTATTCTCTTCCCAACAGTCACCTACAATACAAGATAAGAATTACAAAAATGCGTATTAATATTAACATATTTACCACAATTTAACAAGATTCACATAAATGGTGAAAGACATTAAAGTAAATGATAAAATTAAACTCATTTTAATTAATTACTTTAATCATATCACTAACTCTATTACCGATTAAGGCGAGTAAATCATTTATGAAATAAACTAGTGTTGCAAGTCAAGAAATTGTTCAAGACAGCCACTGTTCAACTACTGGAGCGTACGATTGAAAAAAAAGTTGTAACTTTCGCCGTTTATTGGCAAATAATTAAAAGTTACGAAAATATCTATGTCAAATCTTGATTTTACGTACTATTATGATTAATTTTTCGATGTGTTGTAATTTATGCAACTTGTATTTGACTTTAACTGTTGCGGTTTTATAACTAAGTATTAATTTTTATTAGTTAATAAATCATATTGTAGCTAATAAGTATAACTTTGCGCAAGTATGTTTGTAAATATATACTTAACTGATCAAGTTTTTATTAAGCTAATGGATGAGGGACGACAAAACCAAAATCCGTCTTTTGACTGATATGAATCTGATATTTGAGCAGATAAACGATAGTTTAAAATATCATTGTCTTGCATGGTATTGAAAGTTCTGTCAGTCAATCAAAATCAGCAAGTATTGGATTAATTAGTATATTGCTAAAGGGTTGTCACTATTTAATAATTATCATTCCATTGAAAAACATTTATTTAAGTTCTTTAATATCGACGTCATGATATACTTGCGTGTTTCTACTTAGTACACACGCAATGTGTCATAAGAAAATGAAAGGAAAATATTGCCATGAAATAATTTATTACCATTTAATTTAAATATTGTCTTTCAATTGTATGGTTTTTCCCTGCCAAGTACTAAGAAAAATGTAGAAAAAATATTATTTCCCACAGAGGAAAATTATTAAAATGTACCTACGATGATGTTCCCTATCATTACAATAGTGAGGAAAGCGCAATTATTAGATTTAAATTAATAATTACTTCTGGTAATTATTGCATAGTTTGAGGATGAAATAGCTATGAGTAGGTTACTTTCAAAGAAAGTAGATTCAAATAATAACTCTTATAGGTATTCAAATATTGGTAGGTACGACTTGATTTTATTAATAACTTATTGAATGTTGAGATAATCTGTACTGGTTAACTAATAAAGACAAAATTTGCAACAGTAATGTATAAATCTAATGTTATTTTTTCCTTCTTAAATATGTATGAAATTGTCATAAATAATACCACTCTATTAATTGCTCTATACAAATACAATACAATACAAATCGTTTATTTGTAAAGTATCATATAAATTGTAGAAATTTTACTTTTTATGCATTTATATCACTTTCCATTTAAATTAACCTAAGGTAATTTAAATAATGTAGAAATACAGATGAATATTTAACTCGTAAACATAATAGTCGTAACAAAAAACTTAGAATGAAATAAGTATAAAGGAAAAATGATTCTTTAGACTTGGTGCCCAGTAAGATTTAGATTTCTTGAATTTACATGCCTGTGTAGAAACTTGAAATCAGGATTAAGAAAACGATTAAATGTAAACCAGGACAATAAAGGAGTGAAAAATTTATTAAGTTTATTATGTTTGAATTCTTGTACCTATGTTCTTGTCTTTTCCCTACTGGAGTTAGGTAAGAATCTACGATTTAAGATAAAAAGTATTTCACTCGTATTTATATACTTCCTACCGTGTGACAAAGTAACTTTCCTATTTATAAATAGGTAGACTGTTTTAACAATTATTCGTCATGGGAAATATTGCAACGTAATGTGTACAGAACTATGAAACAAGTTGTTACGTTGCGAAACGTTGCTAGGCCTACAATGTTACCTTAAACAGTTATGTTGCTTAACAACTGTCACCACACAATCAAAAATGTACTAAACTAACTGAGACCTGAACATTAGCGTAGATATTTCACATACTTGTGGTATGTACTGATATGATTTCACAATTTAAAGTCTTTGAAGTTCAAGTGATAAATAAACAGTAGATGGCCAACACGCTAGTCGTAGTTGTCGCATCAGGAGGTCACTTGTATTAAGAATCATTCAGTATGCTGCTCTTATGAAACTGAAGCGCTATTTTTAATAGACGTAACATGTTGTTGGAATATGCCTGCTCCCGCTATGTAATGAAAATTGGTTTACTAATACCACCATGGTTAGGCGTATTGGCAAAGGTTTTACTATGTATTTTTTTTGGGAAAAGCATTGCTTGAGCTAAGAAAAGCAACAATTTGCGTCACAGTTTTTTGGAGCTCTCAATATTTATATTATACTTAAATACCTACGACTTGAACGTTTTATTGTGAGAATGTTTGAGTAATTGTTGTATTTTGTAACCTTTCATCCAATAATAAATTATTAAAACAAATTTTATTGTTTTGTTTAGTGTAACCTTAGTTGTATACTAGTCAAAATTAAAATATAAGCTTTAAATGTGCTTAACTATTATTTGCCATCGTATTCAGTCTAGATTTAAAACATGCTTCGATGCGTTACGATTGACACAACAGATCGATATTATTCTGCTTGTTTGCTCACAATATCTTATAAATTGCATTTACATGCTCGTGAATGTTTTTCTGCTCTATTTACATAAATGAAATGATCGGTTAAATTAAATTGTTCATATCTATTTTAACGCCATTAATCTAAACAGTATTCTCGACAATTCCTGTAACACTCACTTTACCCAGATCGATTACGAAATGTAAATACATCAATTAAACACGCTATGCGCCATCATAATGATATAACAGAAATAAGCGTTTGAATAACTTAATAATAAGGAAGAGTTCAGTTGCGAGATTGGGAAGTGGTAATAATAATGCCGGTAGTGTACGACTTCAATGACAAACGTTCTTACAAAAGTACTTAGCAACAGACCAGACCCCTTTACAAGCTTCTAACAAGCATGCGAGGTATGACAGAAAGCGATAGTGATGTAAGTCGATAGTAGTCAAACAGGAAATCACTGGGTGCGCGTGGCGAGCGATATGTCGCACTCGCTTTGTGCTGGTGGCCTTCGACGAAATGTTTGGAACCAGCACTGTGCTCTAACACAGAACTACATACCTTATGTAATACAACTATACAATAAATGCCTCTTCATTCATAAGTTCATGTTCACTAATTTACCAGTTATTTTCATGCAGAAGCACATGTTGTTGTTACGACATTCTCAGCTGTATCAATGACGCTTGCTTTGTTCGCTTTTTCGAACATCATCATTTGGTAGAATCAAAGTATATTAATAAATAATTAATCTTCCTAGTAAAGAAAACAAACTCACGCTTGAAATCAATAATTTTATCGCTGATAATTTTCTTTTGCGTTGTTAAAACAAGGAACTATCTAAATTAGTTATTTTAATCAGTGTGGAGTCTCAAGTCAAATGAGATCATTGCCATTACGATAATTTTGGTGATAATGTTTAGCTTTACGTTTCACATTTACATAAAATGCTGCTTTGTTTCATTTCGGTTTCATTCATCAGCTTAATGTTCCATAACAACATCTTGTTGGACCTTTTAGGCATATGATAATTTGAAAGTTGTTTTCGCGTTCAATAACCAACCTTAAATGTTTGTGTATTTTGGTTGCTGTTTGGTATGCGAACGTTATGAGGACCTAATAATAATTAAACATAACATAGGCATCGTTGGCAGCTAACAAACATATTTATTTATAAATGCCATCGTACCCTTGCACGAGAGAGTCTTGGGCTGAAAGCGCAAATCAGTTTTACCTTCGATGATGCTAAAATAGCTACGCAGTTACACTCTCACCTTGCGTTTGATTGACGATCGATCCCTTGTGCCAGATACTTGTTAACTGTTACTGCAAACAACTCTAATGTACATACACGCTTATTACAAATTTAACATATCGGAATGTGATTGTGAAACATTGACACCTGTGTATGATGGAGATCTGTTAGGTTCCTGCGGTAATATCCGCGCTGAGTATTGTTGCTGCACAGATCAACACGCCGCCGTTGGCGTGTTTCTACATTTTAGTTACTATTTTGGTTCGAAAACAAATCGAGTTCGTGTTCGACATTTTGCGATCACTGCGGCAGTTAGATGACTATTTATAAAGAACGTGTCTAAGAAAAGGTCGGATTTGATTGTCGGCAGTCATTTGAATATCTCTGCTGTTATTACAGCAAATTATGATGAATTAAAGCGTCTATATACAGTCGTTCTCACGCCGTGAAATTAGTTGACCTTCGCTTCTGTGGCCACTTTGTAATAAACTCAGTATGCATATTTATTCGAATTTGTCTAAAATTAAAACATTAATACATCACTAAATAATTTACATTAGATTGTTTGAAGTGTTTCTGATGTTGATCTTTCTTATTTACCAGCGATCATTTTTAAAGCAACGAAACAAAAGATGTATTCTTTGTTTGATTAATATCTATTAGCACCAATCTCTTCCGTTTACTCGACTGTTCTCTACAAACGGTCCGAGGTAAACCAGACTCGTCCAAGGTTCGTTTTGAAATAGGATGGCACTTGACCTTCAGGATGAAAGTCAACAGTATTGCGCAACGTATCAGCGAGCGCGCGCCTCAGAACTCTATGCTAATAACCGAGCACGAGACACATATTGGAACCTGGTCATGACCCACATCCATGTTCAAGGATTTCACATATTTGGAATTCGATGATTTCAAAACCGACAGAATTTTAAGGTGTGTTTTGTTAACACTACAGATACATTAATGCATGAATGGAATAATTTAAGATGACTTTGAAACTACTTAATATGAATTGAAAAATAAAAAAAATTAAACTTCGATCTTTAGTTTTCCGTTCAATAATGACGTAAGTGAAGACCACACAATAGATCGGGAACGAGTGAGTCATTTTATTAATCACTCTGTTGTGTGGAATTTCTTTCTTTGATCACATGTTCAAAGCATTAAATGCTAATCTTTAGAATGTTGTAAGGTTGTAGAGCCGGACTAGATTTTTCACCACTCCTTTCTACACATTCAACTGATTAACTCACACATGAGTTGCACGTGTTGCTTGTGTTTGTTTGTACACGTGTAGGTGTGCTTGTGAGCGTCTTGAAGTAGTGTGTGTGTCCGGTGGAGCACACAGCGGTGGTGAGGTGCGCGTGTGTTAGTGGAGCGTGCGTAGATCCGCGGGCACATTGCATAGGAGGGGGGAGTTAGCGCCAGCGAGCGGCCCGCGGTTTTGTAACAGCGTTTTATTTCAAGGTCACTCGAGCAGTTTTTAGAAAGTTACTTCACTCAAGTCTTAGGTAAAAACTCACATTTGCATCGTTCAAGTCAACTTTGAATTGACTGACAGTATTAATAGAATATTGTTAATAGAAGAATTTATGATAATTTGATGTTAATAACGTATATTTTTTAATAAATTGAAAATTTCCTGCTCTGGTGTTATTATAACCGATACCGGTCTCAAGTACATTCTTACTGCTCCTAAGAAGTACCTGTTGTTATTAATAATTTTGCATAATAATCAATAATTGTTAGTTACACGTATAGAAACAGCCTAGTATGGTAATGAACATCGAGAATTATAAAAAATCTTGTTAACTGTACTGTAGGTATAATTCAGCAGCTAATGCCTATTTCAGATTTAAATTAAAAAAAAAACGTAATAATCAAGGACTTTTTTAGAACAACGCATAAAAAATAACTTGAAACGAAGCTTAAAAACTAGCTACTAAAATAAATCAACGAAATATCTTGATTGTACATAAAATGAAAAAAGTACATGTTTTTTCATGACTTTACTCATCTCAGCATTTCTTATTTCGTCACAGTCGCTCACTTCCATATATGAAGCCGTGATCTTCTCTACAGTCGAAATGATGAAATTTAGTCGACTGCCATTTTGTAAAGTTGCATAAGAGCGAACACTAAATTTTGCTGTCAGAGAAAGTATGCGAAAGGCTTTACGTAATGCGACCACGTAACTGTTGTAGCGACTCAGTTTTGATTTCCTTGCTTTTATGTCCATCAGAGTTACGTCAATTTTTCGGGTAATTTTGAGAGGCCTTATTTTTAGTATTAGTGTTGTAATATTAATAATCTTCTTTTTGTTGAAGATTCGTCTGAAGGTTTTGTACTTTTTAAATGAATATGTATTAATACTTTTGAAATGTAACCTTCTTGCTAGCCTATCCTTTTTTTGCATTCATTAGACGTTATATCTAGACGATTTATTCGCCATTCATATGTACATTTCCTTTTATGTCCGTCTTTATGTATATTCATATCATTATGTATGAAGATCTTTATTCGCTTCTTATATCATGTCTTGTTTCTTATATGGCTTATTGTTTTATTGGTATATTAAAATACATTACTGCAGTATTTTAAAGTTAATAGGTAACAAATCATCGGAATTCCTTGTGTCATCATTAAATATAAAAATAATAGCTTTTCATGAATACTACGAATACAAAGAAGTACGCGCTAAATTAAATAGGTAAACTATACGGAGGAAAATGGTTAATAACATCATAGTATTTATTGAAAACATTTGATGTTGTGAATTAAGAAAATACTGATCTGAGTCACGCTGGCTAGTTGTTTACAGTACAAATGTTTGATCTAGACGGCTGTGAAATGTACATAGCCTTGACTCTTAGAATCTTGAATTGATTGATAAAAATACAATAATGTATGTAAAGAAGCGAAATCTTAAAAATAACTAAGCCAAAATGTATGAACGTAAAGCCAGAGTGAAATAATACAATCACTGTCCCAGTTTATGAGTTATCTATCAGCAAGCTAAATATTAACTAAACGATACCACTGCAAATAAGTGTAGACTAAGATTTGCTTTGTAAAGAATCGATAAGATTTGTTAGGATTTGACATTGTCGAATTTACGGACCAAATTGTAGGATTGTAAGACTTATTGAATTTCGTATTAGTTTGGTGTTAGGTTTATTTATATGAGATTTTTAGTTTCTGGGTTTAATAAAACTTATAAAAAGATTCAGTAAATTAAAAGAAAGTCAAGAGGCATTGGCAGCATTTGTT
Source organism: Schrankia costaestrigalis (assembly GCA_905475405.1). NCBI lineage: Eukaryota > Metazoa > Arthropoda > Insecta > Lepidoptera > Erebidae > Schrankia > Schrankia costaestrigalis. The sequence continues at coordinate 4,199,436 of FR997827.1, forward strand.
TTTATTAATACATTAGAATTATGTACGAGTATATGCTAAACAAGTTTTAGAGAGCAATAGATAAACAATTGCAACCTTCTTCAAAAATTCTGACATTAAGTTCTACTACAGGAAATGACTTCCTTTTGTAAAAAGCTTCTTAGGTATACGATTATTTATATCATTCGCGTAGTGTCTGCTATAGTCGTCAAATTAAGAAGATAAAGAAAACAATGTGTATAATATTTTTACGTTACATTTGACTCAACTGAGTGTAACAGTTGCTCAAGTGGGAAAATGTTCCGTAATTATAATGAGATAACGATCGTCTTTCGCAATAACAGCAAACATCAGGCAGGTTGAAAAATGGAACGAGCTTATGAAAAATTTTACATCTTTATTTTCAATTCAGACAGTGAGAAAAATAAAAGAATCTTAGTTTTATCAGCCAGTGAGAAAAATAAAAAAATCTTTGAAAGTTTTACTGTAAAGTTTTGATTCTTAGAGTGTTGAACAGAAACTTGGCCCATATTGCTGGTCAAATATACTGGCCCAAAGTTATGTGGTCATTTTTTGGCTTTAACTACATACGTCGGAAAAATTGGCGTGTAGTTTCGTATTCTTACTTAACGTCACTACATAATCTACAGATAGGAATTATTAAATATTTGAAAAACTTTTTGTTAGTATACCTAAAATATTAAGTATAGAAACACTGACAAATAGGTCATTTAATTTTCATACAACGTTCACGTTAGTACATAATTATCTTGTATGCTACAGGGAAAATTACATGTTAAAGGAAATGCCTATAAATAACTATTAAATTAGTTTTCTTATTTATTTGTTATTGGTATAGAATGGATTCTGGATAATCAAACACGGTGGTTTATTGTGTTTTGTGCCTGTAGGTAATTATCATGTTGTGTATTTTCCCCAGTACTTTATTTGAGTTAGTAACAGGCAATTAATGTTAAACTTTTTTGTAGGTTTTTTCCTGTATAGCGCTGTGAAAAATAAAAGGTAATTCTTCCAGAACGAAGTTTATTTTACTTTAGGGTATTTCCTTACTTATCTTTAAAACCGAGTCAAAGGTATATTTTCAAGTTAATAAATAACTCTAATAAAATATTGTCATCAATAATGAAGTACACGCATATTTATAGGAGTATATTCAAAGGTATTCACGGAATCAACTAGATTAGGAAAATACTGCTTTAGATATTTAAAAACATACGCATAGAGAAGGATGTTAGTTGGGCTAGCGGTGATTAATGTCATAGAAAGAGGCAAAATTTAGGGGTTATAGCCAGCTGGTTATTATCATTCCATAGAAAACGGAACGGCTTATGAGGAAAAAATAAAGAAAGATCACTTCTAAATTTGACTATGACTGCGCATTTCGTTGTAAATAATGTTTACTTAAAAATTGAGTCATATTTGACAGACTGACTCATAGAACGTTGTGTAGAATAAAATACTTATGATATTCAATAATAGTGGAAAATTATTATAAAAAAATATAAATACAATACGAATATGTAATAAATTGTATGCTTATTACCTATGGGGTGTAATAGTTAAAGTTAACACAGTTTGCTAGTGACGTTTGCATTTAATTTCAATGTTATATCGTCTTCTGTATAATATGTTTACCTGTCAATAAAAATAATACGAGATTATTTACTCTGACTTCTGTTCTTATAATGAATGAGAGAGATAAGAAACAATGAAAGATATAAACGTAAATCTCATTACGATGGACTCAATGGCTCTTATCAAAATTTCAGTCATAGTAGTAACTGACCTACCCGTACGACGTATGCTAAAAATATATGTTCGGCGTGAAACGTGCGCTTTCGTTCACGATACTTCAGTTTTATTAGTCTTTACTATAGGGTTTGTATGTGTAGTGTCCACGCGCGTGCGCAGAGTGGGGGCTTGTGGGAAATGGCGCGCCAGTGTGAGTGCACACTAACGTTCACAACACGCCCTACTCCGGATGTGAGCGCAGATTTGTACGCCTGTGAATATGCTAGACCAAAATAGCTCTATGCGTTATCTATTCAACTGTATAATTTATTGTGCGGTTGTGTGCTAACATAGCCCTGTGTGAGTTATTGTTTGGAAACCTTGAGGTCTCCAAGTTATTTTACAATTTGCGACTATAGGAATTGCCTATAAAATTGCGAACAATCAGAGTTTATGCGTAGATGAGAATTTTTATTGCCGACTGTGACAAGCGAGTACAATTAATTTATAGACGTGGTCAAGGTTCTAAAGGTTATTACTTGACTAATACATTAGGTGTAACATATCCATTGGCACCGTAATAAAATATTGTAAGAGCTATTCAAGTCGTGGTGCATCATTTATGTACAAGTAATGAATCTAAGAACCTTGGTTCATATTATCTACTGACATCGTAGAACGCTACAAAGGGTCTGTCGAAAGCGTTGGACTATTAATATTAAATATTCAAAGCAAGGGTAACCACGTAATAAAACTAATAAACCAAAACACTACGACCTTAGAAGTAGTATTGACATATTATTAAGAAAAAATAAATCTGACACCTTTTCAATTTTATTGACCCGTCGGCCTTAGGAAAGTACTTAAGTACATGATTCTGATGCGAAAGCGGAAATCATTAGAAACCGCACCCACAGATATTAACGATGATGATATCGAAGATTTTGAAGGCAAACTAGTACAAGGACTTCCGAGAGCTATAAAGGATGAACCCTAATTGAGTCAGGGGTTTGTTCGTGTGCGTAAACGTTTGAAAATCGAACGCTTAGGCGTGCGTGTGAGCATTGCGTGCGCGCAGACTAGCCGATAACAATAAACTATTTCCGAAGTGACCCAGTTCCAACGTCCTTCGGTAATTTGTACCGTGAACGGGAACAAGAAAGGGCTGGGTGTAATTTGACAACGACTGTTACGAATTTTATTGCCCTAACTCTTTGAAGTAACATATTGACCGCTTCGTCGTTTACTTTTCTATTTAACAAAGGAAATACTTAATACTAAAAATTGTGTAAAATTTAGTTTCTAACGCTAAGATTATGTTTTGTATTTAGGGCCTATCTTAATACGGCAAAATCTGCTTCTATAATTAGTAGAACAGTCGGTACTGAAGTAAATTTAGTCACGAACAGTGACCGTCATAATATACTAGTTAATAGAAAGGAAACATTAAAACTCGATTAAATAATAGTTAAAGCAGAAGAAAAACGTGTTAATGAGTCTCTATATAACTACTGTCCAAATGCTACGAGTGTTTCACAACAAGCGCGCACTACTGACAAACATATCGAGCCCTCTGATAACGTTTTTAATTCAGTTCAATGTCAAATGGTACGCAGAACTATGAAGAAATTCGTTCAGACGATAAAATGTTAAGACATATTTATTAGGATGTATAACTATGTGTTATAAGTAAACTGGTGCCGAATATATTTGTAGTTCTCAGAAAATGTTTATGTCGACTTTGCAAGGAGTAAATGTCGATTGCGAAATAGAACCGAGCAACTCGACTCTCGCATTTGAGATTTTAGAAATGTTTGCGTTTCTACGTAGTAAACCTAGTTTCTTAGTGCGTTAAATACGTGAACAAAGCCTACAAACAAACAATACGTTACGCTTATAAAATTATGAGCGCATAGGAAATATTTTTTTTGCAAATTATTTCTTATAGTTTTTTCATTGAGATTGTTTAAGTTGCCTTATTCAGCGTACTTCCTAAGTCTGTTATTATTCAAGACAATTATAGTTTGTAATATTAATTATTCAAGATTTTTCCTATTGCTATGCAACGCTCGTATAATGGTAGTGATAAATTCATAGTAGCAGCGGCATATTTCCAGGAAATAGGAGTTACAATCGAATCATAGCGTGACCCAATTACAACAGTTACATTATTTTGTGCTTGTATTAGTAGTTGCTTGCAACGAATAGATTATTAGTGAATAAACAAGAGTCTAGTCAGCTGGTAATTAGTGTATGCAAACTGAAGAATGAATCTAGTTTATTGCCACGTGTAGATGATAAAGGAGTTGATTGTTCCAACGAGTGGTCATATTTGATATTGCGTAAAATAAATATTATCGAATGTAAATTGTACTTGATGTGTTTTGTTTGACAATGCAAAACAAATTATTTGATTTTGTTCGTACTAGTTATTTTAGTGGAACAATACCAATGTGTATATTTGCATTAACCTAATTATTAATACGTAAGTATTTATGATAAGCATCAAAGGTGTTATTAAATGCAGTTATGATTTAGAACAACTCAAACCCCAACTTCTTCAACTACATTAGTGCTTTTTACTGTATATCGTTATGTTACTTTTTTCTCATTATAAGATACTCTACCGCTTTCTAACATAAAAATAAATCCAATAAGATCTATATCTCACTAAATTCCACTTAGAAAAAGTATATCAGAATTCAGAGTAAATTTTCCAGTAACAGTTAAGGGATAGTAATTATAGTTAAAATGATCATGAATGTAAGGTTACTGAATACAACAAATCTTATCGTAATTCTTACGGTAGTTGTTATCTTGGTGTCCATCGTGTTAATCAGACAATGCTGAATGAAGGCCAATCTATAGACTTGTTTTAAAATATTATATTCAAAGTAAATTGGAGTCTATAAGGTTTCATAATATTACATTTAAATTCCAAGGTTTGTGCTTTATTAAAAGACGATATTCGATGAGTTTGTACGTGTCATTATTAATTTCAAATGTATATTGAATGCATCAACATAGAAAAGTTCAAGGAGTCATTATCATATTTATAAAGTTAACATGAACTAAAAGTTTTTAATAACACGCAGGTTTGATTTTGATGACTGTAATTTACAATATAGTGTTATTGGGCTTAATGGAGTTGAAATAATTGTAACAGGTTACAAAACTTATAAGAAACGATTATGCCTAATTGAAATTTCCAATTAAGCTTCAATCAGATTTGATATAATTTTATTTTTATATTAAATGGTTAAAAATTAAGACATCATTCGAAACTGTTACTTTGTTAATTTCTTTTTATGTTTTGATTAATTGAGTAATTTTTCTTTTGATAGTTTGAGGCTACATAATGGTAGCTTTACCACCTCCTTTTTCTCATTAAAAATCTCAAATAAAGGTTTCTACCTGATTTTTTTAAAAATAATCTACAATAGACGACAAGGTAACTGATCTTCAAATAGTATTCTGTTTATTTATGTTCTGGTGACTAAACATATTGAAAATTCACGTGATATTCGTTAAGTGAAATAGAAAAACGACATTGGGCGATCATTCGTAGCTCGCCCTTTAATTGTTGACTCGTGCCAACAGCCAACACTCCTGCTTCATTGACACAATTCTCTCTACGAACATCACTATCAATTCACATTGCGTAATTATCATCAACAAGTTTCTGATCATCAATTTTGTGTTAAATGTCAATAATATCGTAATAAAGGATGACATTTTAGTTGCCCTTAACCTAATACGCGATGTTTGTTTTGAATCATTTTGTTATTGTTTTTATAATTTCAATCTGATTATTTTATCTTAGATTTTTTGTATGGTTATTAAGTTTTCGGTAATTTATAGGTTTGTACTCGTATTTGCCGACTTTTGCGTATCTACGTCTTTCATGTTCGTATGTTTTTTAGTTATGTTGTATTGATATAAAGTAAAAACATGTATGATTGTGCATACTTATTAAATTTTTTAATGTACCTAACGTTGTTGAAATTGACTAACACAGTAGTACGGAAACCTATATATTTTGCCGTTTGTCTTTTTGTTTGTAGTGAATGTAATAAAAATATTGATAGCAGTATACCGTAGATAGCGCACGTTTGAAAAGTGGCATTATTCTTTTGTTTAAAGACGTACCTTACTTTATTACAATACTTTTAGGTTCTTGTTTATTGCGTTATTCATAAAGTAGTATAATTTTCCTTTGTCAACAAAATAACTTATTTTTTTACATAAAGCTCCCATTATATTATTACGCAGTTTGCCTGATAATGTTTAGTTTAGAATGTGGAATGTTTGTTATCTATAAATGAAAAATTTCCGGGTGTAATTATATACATATTTTATGTATCAAAGTATTTATTTAATCAAGGAAGTGATCCAAACTTTTATATCTTAAGAATAACAATATATTGTCAATAACACGAATATTATCAATAAGATCGTTCAAGAGCCTTGGATAGGTATTATATAGTAATTGATAAATCTCTGATTAATGGAAAATTAAATCAATGAAACAAGATTAATGTGGCAGCGGTTACCTAGACAAGTATAAGGTGGATAAAGTAATAAATTTTAGTGTTTTAAGTAGTTAATTTAGTTTTATATACTGTATGTATTTTATACAAATATTAATTACTATGAAAAATCTAGTAACCGGTTAAAAATAAATACGCATCATACGGGTAACAATTAATTTATGAAAATTCACTTCAGTGTAAATAAACACAAAATTTTGAAATATAATTACGTGTTAAAAGCAATGAATCGACTTTTACTATTGCGAAACGAGTATTTTTAAGTTCCGAAATCGATTTTATGCACGAGTAATCAAAAGTGAAATTCGCGGTTAAACAGGTAATTAATTGGCGTTCATTAACATGCTTCAGTACCTACACGAAAATGATGAGATTTCGAAAACATCAAAATGAACTGTTGACATTGAATTTGAATAAAATTAAAATTAACTATTTTTGATTATGATGGTTTGTTTATTGTTTTAAGTATATTTATAACTATTTATTATCTAATTAAAACTAATTTACCATTAAGTAATATTTAATGAAGTTAATTCAATATTAATAATATCCCATAAGTTATACTACGCTTAGCGAGATGAATATTTTATTAGTCAATAATAACTTTAAATCTAAAACCATCTAAGCTTTATTGAATTGTGTCGAATGCGCGCGAAACGAACCGTGGAAAAGCGTCGCAGGCGCAATTCATAGTCTCAGCTCAGTCAGACTATTTCGCAAGCTACCATCTAATGTGAACCTATTAACCTCTTCGCCGAGCGAGGCTCAGGCGAAGGCGAGAGGCGGATGAAACGGCGAATAGTGCGTTCATTAGAGCCAAGGTTGTACCGACCGTCCCACCGGACTACGCTGTGACTACCTACCCGCCGCCTACACCTACATGCGCATCCCCACATACCTACTAAATATTAAGGTAAACAAACAAAACTGTCTTACCTTGCCAACTGTAGTGCACTTCTATTAGCAATCTCATTGTAGAAATTAAAGAGAATGTTACTATCAAACATGTTAACACTTTATCACAGCCATAATTTTCACAAAAATAAATTTCGTAAACAATAACAATCCGGAGCACCAGCGATCACAGGATATCACAACGCCGGAACCTAGGCACGTCCGTGCGCGAGCGACGTCAAATCAAACTGGCCCGGTCAAAATGACGAAAGTGAAAACATCGCACGCACAGAAAAAAGGTTGGCGCGGTACAGTCCTTGTAGGCCACCTCTCGCGCCGGCTTTAGTGACACAGCACACTGACTGCGAAGCGCGCGCATCGCCAGTCGCCTATATAATGAAGCGGTCGGAGCCTCAAACTTCAAACGCCACCGGATGGTACAAAAAGAAGATGCCTCGCGAGACACAACGGTAGCTAGGAAAGATTGAACACAAAGAATAGCGACACGTGGGCGCGTGTGCGTTCACGTGCGAATGTCGGTGTGCGCGAGAGATAGGCGGCCGCAGGAAACTCCGTTCTCTTCCACTAGGAAAGACCTTGGATATGAATCGGCACGTTGCAATGTGTACCGCCATCGCCTACGCCGCTGTTACCTACTTCACGGTACAGACAAATTAAACGATGCTTCCATATAAGATGTTTATTTTCAATCTAGAGATGAGATCTAGGACAAAGCAAACAACATCTCAGAAGCAAATATTGGTACTGCTTTATAACATTTGTTCAAGTACGTTTTATCCTTCACCACATGAACGGACTTAAATAGCATATTAAAATACTAGACTAATAGAGCTCTTCAAAAGAAGGGTATTCTTTACTCTTCTACATTACGCTTAAACCTTTATCATTTTCTTAAATAAGGCAGACATGAATACGACAAACAAATGGTCTACTAACTAGCTATTTTTAGGTTCTAAGGGAACTACTATTAATGTATCTAACAAAATTCAACTTTATAATTTGATGAGTATAGCAGATATCTTATTATTATAACCAGCAGTGTCACTGGATAAACATTATAATTGCCTTAGATGATGACGATGATGCAATGAAAGTGTTATTAGCAATTTGACACGTATTAAGCGTGGGTGGCCACTGAGAAATGGAAACCGTGGAGCATTTATTGTTGGTGAAGATATTCATGATAATGTGCATAAGTAGGTCATCAAAGAGTTCGCAAATGGTTTTGATATTACTCATTAGCTTAAAGTAGATAAAATAAAGTTGTTAGCGGAAAAGAGAAAAAGATAGTTAAGCTTTTCAAAAATGTGAATATGGAATATTTCGTAAAGTTTGTTAGATAGATAAATTGCTTGATCTATTGGAACGTTCGCGTCAGAGAACTAAGTAATTTGTAATAAATATAAATCCTAATGATATACAATCAATTAATAAGCAGAGAATACTTCTTGCCACCCTACCCACCCTACCAAACATCAGCAAACACGTTTTACTTAAAGTTAGACAAAAATGCTAAAAAATTCAAAATGCAAATTGACACTCATACACTGAGGTATTGAGGTTGTAGACTACATTATCCTTCCGCAAATAGAATTTTCAGCAATTGCTATGTCCTTGCGATATTTGTAGGTAAGAATTGTTTAAAGTAACAAACAAGGAAATATCAAAATTTATTGTTCAATTTCACATTTATTGAGATTTTAAGTAAGCGTACGTTTTTAAAAGGAATATTACAACTAGAAGATTTTATGTATAACGTGTTAATGCGACTATAAACGTTGCCGTTCCGTTCTCCGTAACAGCTTTCCACTTTCATTTCCTCATTATCATTGTCTAAAAGGATTGGATAACACAGCGAATTTCTTCAAAAGACACAAATTACGTAAAAACATCATCAACTAGTGTGAGAATTACTTTAATTGCTACTTGTTTTTAAGTCTCAATTTATTTTTTTGTTATTGAAACTTATTTTGTAACAAAGTAAGAGGCTCCCACATTGACCGAGTCGTGTATAATCTCATTGTTTATCTCGATGTGAATATTTACTATATTTTATTGCCATTGAATTAATTAAACACGGAAACATGATATCATACAAAAGTGATATTTTATAAATGATACTATTGATAAATAGTGAACTGTCGTTGTAGCGAACTATTCATTTATCATAGTATTTGTAATAGGCCTTTTCATATGCATTGCCAAACAATGGTCTGTTCATGGTTTTACGAAATGTCTATGTTCCACTAAAACAGTCATTAGTGTAAAATATTTAACAATTGAATAGTTTCTTTGTGACAATACGTGTATGCTCACGTTTTCTACTGTTTATTTAGCAAGTTTGTATTGATTAGGGTTATTTAAAAAAACATTCTCTAGGCATGTCAACTAGGGCTTGATAACGTTAGTAGTTTTATTTAATTTTTAAAGTATACGTGTATTTTTATAGAATAGGTGTTAGCATGAATAATTTTTGGGAGGTAGAATTCTGGTGATTCTCTATGCCCATTATATTGTGAAGATCAATACACAGCGTTTGATTTCTTGTGAGAATCAGGGCTTTCTTAGAGAAATTTGAGATTTTATCATTTTTTATCACAGATTATATTATTCTAGTATTTTACTTCTAGTAAAGATTAGCACGTAATTCATTAATACTTTAACAAGCTTGTTTAAATGAAATTGCCAATTTATTTTTACTATTTCAGATAACTTGTGAACTATACATATATGATAGTTTAATGATCATACAATATCTAATTACTGCAATGTGTGGTACCTTGTTATATACAAATGATGTTATAGCCATCAGTTGCATGTATTTAGGTATCGCTTGATTTTGTGTAGTATTATCATAAAACATTAACTTTATCTATACTTATATTAAAAAAAGAGGTAAAGTTTGTGTGTTTGTGACGTTGTAGGGGGTAATGTCTGGATCTACTGAACCGATTTTTAAAATTCTTTCTATATAGAATAGTCCATTTATCGGGGAATGTCATAGGCTATATAGTATCACGCTACTAGTAATAGAAGTGGCCTAGTAATTAAATATGTGTAAAAAAGGGACTCGTTTTATTCGCCGTGCAACGAAGTGGGCACGGGTCAGCTAGTAGGGAATAAGATTTATCCAATAAAGGTTTAAACTAGTATAACTATGAGTAATACGCTGTTAAATGTTGTAAGTACTAAGAAAGAAGAAGTTAAATTTAATAACATAATATTTCATCATCGTGCCATCCTTATGATTCAACATAAAAAAACTCGGAAACTCGCGAAGTGACACATATACCTACTATATTCTAACAAGTGATAACTAGATACTGAAATTAGAGTAAAAAGTGTTATGCATACTTTTGGAACATGAAAGAAAACTATGGAATGAGATAATTTTAAGTTTATGAGATTTATTTATTTATGATAGGTACACAAACAGAATACAGTCCTTACATGAAATATTTAAGTGCGGCCTTATTATATAGACTAGACAGTAATCCTAAGGCATTAAGATCCCCTTAGGCCAACAGGATAACATATAGGTAGGATACAACATAGGTATATGGTACTTGTAAGATATTTTTTTTAAAGCCTCAAAGGTAAAGCACACGTAACATAAATAATAATAAGAGATAATTTTATTTCTTGATATCGGAGAAAGGCATCATCATGTAATAATATTAGACAATCAAATGACTTTCTATAACAAAATCTTTTTTTTAAATAATCTACAGAATGTTATATTAAACACACATGTCAACATTTTCTTGGAGCTATAATTTTGTGGTACTTTTACTTACGAACTTTTTACTTACGTATGTGTGTTGCTAGACTTGAAATGTTTGAATACAATTCTGATATTCGTAGTCTATTGTGGCAGCAAAGAAACATATCACGGTCATTTTTTGTCAGGATGTTCATAAGCATCCTATGATAGTCGGCTAATTTAGACATCAACAACAACTGTAGAAATCTCCTAATCAAGCATAATGAAAATATTAATGTTGATTTTGCCTATTTCACATTATGCAGTATTCTGTGAGAGAAGTAGCGTTATATGATGCATAATAAGATCGAACATTGTCAAAACAGCTTGTGAAATCGGGGTGAACTCCTTCCTAAAAAAAAGAACGCACTTTCGCGCAGCCATTTCTCCGGGTGAAAGTTTAACAGTTTATTCATTGTACTTTTGTCACTGGTATAATCACAGTATTTATCATAAATCTTAATCCTGACATTTAGAAATACGCCCACTTATGTACGAGATTGAAAATGAAAGCGTTTACACAGCTATTGCACGCGTGAATTGCATAACTTGTTTCTTATCACGATGTGTTGATAGATTAACACAGCTTTTAGAAAGGATTTCAAACTGTAATGTGAACTTATAATTGACTTAAATTAAATAAAGATCCTTGCTTAATATTGATTAAGGTTTAAATTAACAATATATATTGGTTCATTTAGTATGCTCAAAGTATGCAGAATTTAACGCTAGCAAAAAAAAAACCTCAACAATTAAAAACAATTACATTGTGTTGTTCATTGTCTCGATTTGGTTCGGTGAATACATCACGTGAAAGTAGATTGGTCACAGATCCTATGCATCCGCGTATGTTTCATTCGTCACGATCTGTTCTGCTTGCCATTTATTAATATTAAGCGAAAATTCGTTATCCAATTGGCCTTGGACCGTGTTCCTTTCAGTTCTCCTTAATGATGACAGTTGTTCGCTACTTGTATTTATATTAGCTTTAGTCCTATGAGTCAGTTGTAATCACATAGACCACAGCGTTTACCACCATCGTTTACGATCGATACATTATTTTCACGTTTTCAACATCACCTAAACTAATAAGAGTTTTGAAACATTGTTACTTCACAGAATCAAATTTCTAGCGGCGATAACTTTCGAAAGAAAATTCGACATGCCGGAGGTTTTGTAATAGTTATTGAAAGCGCGGTTCGTCGAGCGAGGCTCGGCGCAGACGTCGAAAGTGAGACCGAGAGGTTGCGCAGGCGTATTACGAAGTTTTTATTGTCGGCCGCGCGCGAAATCACTTGAAAGTTGTGTTGTCCTTGGATATTTCACTTCTTTATTTGCAGCGTTTCTGACACTTTGGGCGAAATTGAGGCAGCGACGCTAAATATTATGTTTCATGATTGACATAGTAATACGTGGCCCCTTCACTACAATTTCCTGCAATAGAGGCGACCGCGCGGGAGGGTACCTACAGAACGCGTTCTCTAACTACTGCTTTTCTCTGCAACCTGACGCTTTCTAATACGTAACTCTTACTCTACTGTACATAGCAATTGAATACACTGTTATGCTACTTACCAAGGTACTATGTTAGAAGAAAATCCAATATCGCCGGGGCAATCCAGGGTGTATGTGTGTGCAGGAGCGCACGCGACGGCTTCCCGGCGCTTGCGCCACTTCCCCAGTTGCGACACGCTTCCTGCGGGAGAGTGCGAGGCCGCGCGTGAGTTCCGCGCAACTTGTTGCACAACGCTTATCGGGCGACCCGGTTTCTACTTTCGCCACGGGAATCACTGAAACTGTATCGTGTGTGATGCACTGAGTGGTTGTATCACTGTAATCCGGGCACGGTCACAGGCGCGGGTGATCAGTATCGGGAGCGCGGTGTTGAGGTCGGCGCGACGGCGCTGCGGGCCGCGGGCGCCGGGCGAGTGGCGCGCGCGCTCCGCCAGGCCGCGCTCGGTTGCGCCACACTCGAAAGTAAAAGTCAGCGGCGCGGGGCGCGGCGGCACATTTCTCCCACTTTCGCTGCCGTGATTCATTCCTCGTGAGGCGTCAAGGTCGCCTCCCGTGGCTCCCACGGCACGCCGCATCGCGTCTCCTGGCTCCACGTCCTGCAGCCGCGCTCACGCTCAGCGACCGTCGCGACAACTTGTCCCGCTTGTGACGCGCCCGTCTGTTACTCTACCATAGCATCACAGACTGTGATGACGTCACTATTCCTATTAATAGATGCAATATTATTTTGCTAGAACGACAACAAACAAAAATTGTGTAATTAAAGACGTAAGCAGTTAATACATAAACACATTATATCCGATTTTAGCACGCAGTTAACAACAAACAAGTTATAGTTATTTGGAAATGCGCAGTTTACGTACATACAAAGAGTATAATAAAGTATCGTCTATTTTATTAAAAAGTATAAATATTCACTTTCTAAACCGAAAAGTTAATGAGTGACAGTGTGTCGTGTTGAAACCGAGTGAAATTGGTTAATCAGTAAAATACAAGTACGTGTATTTTGTAGGAAAATAAGTAGGTAGCGTACTTTCATTAAACAGTATATACCTACACGTGAGCGTGAGCGAGACAGATATATGTTTATTGTATTAGTTTTTTATTTGCATTTCTGTAAGTACTTTCTGCAGATGATTTAGTTTGTGTCGATCGAAAGTGAAACAAACCGCTTTCTTTCTTTGTTATTTATTGTTCGTATATTAAGCATTTTAGTTCAGTTTAGTTTAGTAGTATTTAAGCTGTTATTTTACGTACCATCTAATAACTGGTTCTTTATGTCACGATATAGTAAGAGTCATACATCGTTACACTTTTTTTATGAAGTGACTCTACTTTGTCGAATAATGAGCAATCAGATGACAATACATGTTGACTATACCAGTTGTAATAAAGGCGAAAATAATAAGGTGATGATTATGTTGGTGGCCTTAGAATATCCTTTTTAACCCTTTCATGAAAGATCTAAAATCGTTAAAAGTTGGAATCACATGGACTAGTAGCAAAATTAAAGAATCTGATAAATCGCTTTAGTCTCGTTCTAATTGACTCTATAGTGCGGAAGAGGCATATTGTGCTGTTCTGAAAACATTGAGTTATCATGCTCAATCTGGACCTTAGTGTCCTAAGAAAGAAATCATAGGGTCATCACTGTATGTCATCCATAAGTGCTGTAAGAGCCGGTGAAGGGAAAGTTTGTAGATATTATCAGCAAAACAAAGAAGTCTCCGTGTGTGGTGACGGAGTAAGAATACAGTGTGTCACCACCCCATCTCATCCCATGGGTGTTGTAGAAACCGACTAAGGGACTATCCGTGAATATTATCTTTACGTAATAAAAAGAAGTAAAACTTGAAATTAAACCCTATACCAATCCCTATGGCCAGCGTGGTATTAGTAGGCCAAGTATTCCTTCGTCACGGTAGGAGGCCCGTCCCTGCAGTGGAACATTATTATGAAAGAAGTGAAACTTAATTTGAAACTTCTTAGCTAGCGTGACATTAAGCCAAGTCTCATTAATGTTCCGCTGCAGGGAGAAGCAGTATAATGACGGAGGTGAACTTGCTTTAGTCAGATTGCACTTTTGGTTAGAAGGTTTGAATAACATCTATTGTTTTCGTACTACGAAGTAGCTGCTTTATGGACACTCAAATTTTAAGGCAATTGAATTTGTCACAAAAAAAAAACGTAAAAAAATTTTTTGTGTAGGACGCCCCCCAGCTAGGTGGACCGACGACCTCAAAAAGGTCTCTGGGTCGGACTGGATGCGGAAGTTGCAGGATTGAGTTCTGTGGCGCGTGTTGGGAGAGGCCTATGTCCAGCAGTGGACTGCAATAGGCTAGTTGATTGATTAAATAGAAACATGTGGCAAGAAAGAAGAAAAGAATCCGTCCCAGATAAAGATAATCGTGCAAGGTTTTAGAAGGCATTAGAGTACTATGAGAGTCGAATAGAGCCATTTATAGTCTATCAGACCCATAACAGAGAAGACTCATAAATATTATGTTCCCTTCCTCTTATGTTTTTGGGAAGAAGACCTAATAACATAAGCGCAGCTTGAATAACCTTTTATCTGGACGGCAGTCATTCTATTATCACCATATTATACAATAGACGGTTGACTGCTGGACATAGGCCTCCTCATAATAATATAGTCATGCCATCATAACAGCCTTTTAATGTCCCACTGAAGGGACGGGCCTCCTCCCGTGACGGAGGGATATTTGGTCTACTAATACCACGCTGGCCAGGCGGATTGGTATAAGGTTTAATTTTAAGTTTTCCTTCTTTTCATGTAAAGGTAACATTCACAGATAGTCCCTTAAAAGGAACGAAGAAGGACTTACTAGTCAACTTTGTACGACAATTAGTTGCCTACGTTAAATAATTATCCACTACAGAACCCTACATACTCGTATTACTCACACTTGTTCAAGTAGTTTTTATTGAAAAGAATGTGTTATGTATTCAAGAACGCACAAAGAAAGTGGCGAGCAACAAAATATAATAGCATTGTATAATAATGGCAGGTTGTAATTACTTATACCGATCTCTTTATGTATAACCTGTTTTGTGGCGAAACAGACATGTTGATAAGCGTTACACTTTCTTTGATAATGCAAGGTTTTCATGTAATATATAGGTACTATTAATAATAATGTCTTGTGTGCTAATTAAATTTTTTAGTTCTTACAAATTGGTTAATAGGGTTAAGCCCTGTAAAAAGTTACAGGGCTTAAGATATTAGTTTCGCACTAGTAAACAAAGATTTATTTTTCGATTTGATATTATATAATATAATCTAGTACTGGATTAATTGTGTTGTATTTCGATGACGAAAGTCATATCAAGCTAGAGTCCCAGTAGGAAAAACCTCGCAGACAAGAGCGTAAAAAACCAATTCTGAACCCTATCTTGTCAATTAGACTGGTAGAGTTCCAGAAAGTTGTGAAATGATGATAGCAATTTTGCAATGCCCTCGCAATGCTATATGAGTGTTAGTTATCACCGTCAGACGGGTCGCTTACTAATTAGCAACTAAAAAATCCTAATGCCCGATTTACACATCGACAAGTACAGTAGCGAGTTAAGTAGTATTTTAAAATTAAGTTGATTTAAATAGAGTTACATCCTATTTTTTGGCGAGTTAAGTACGAAGTAGCCCCTTCTCTCGCGTCTCGCCAACTTAACTTGCCAAAAAATAGAATGGAGATCTATTTAAATCAACTTAATCTTAAAATACTACTTAACTCGCTACTGTACTTGTCGATGTGTAAATCGGGCATAAGACTAAGAAAGATGTTGTTACAATTTACGGCTCAAAGCCTTCTTGTAACCCTGAGAGGGTTACAAAATAGATTGTTTGCAGAGAAAATTAGTTTTTCTTTTTCAAACCACATACTGACTAAAACACTCACTTAAAAATAGGTTATTTAACAATAAGCAGTTATATTAGCAGGCATGACTAAGGCTTAGCGTGAGAAAATTAACACAACCGCCTCTGAGTTTAACAACTTTGCTTCCGCTCTCGAAGGTCTCTAAAATACTTTTGAATCTCACTTTAAAAGAGTTATAGGTGGTGTTACAAAATAGGGTTGTTAAAAATTTGTTTTTAAGTTAAATATTTTTTTTTAAACAATTTTTTGCGCTAGGTTTCCTTATTATATGCTTTTATTTCAGAAAAAGTTTTCTATACATTGGGTTAGTCATTACATTGCGACTTAAAAATAACTAAAAACTAGGTTTAGTAAAACATTATCAATAAAATCAATCTTACATTAACCACGTTATGTGTACAATTTTGGTTGATGTGAATATGTTATTGTTATCAGAATATAAACAAAATTTATTAGGGAGAGTAGAGAAACAACATGCAGTGAAATAACAAATTTTAATAAGTTGTTTCCAATGACAGTTGCAAGACCTTTCCTCGAAAGTTAAAATAACATAGCGCTGGTTTTACGTCCATTTCCCTTTCGAATATCTATTTAAATTGACAGGAAATTAAAGAAAGGCTGATCGCTTTCTCTTACGCGCAAGTTTTAAATGCCGCAGTGAAATTATCTTAGTAATTACAAGTTGTCATACACTGACATGGAAATAGGAGGCAGAAATCGTTGAGAAAATTTGTCTCGCTACGGATTATGACGTTTGCAATTAATTTATTTCTTTGAAACTGGTTTATCTGATTTTTTTTTTAAATTGGTTCTACGCTATCTTCAAATAAAGTTTTTTTTATTAATCACCCACCCTTAAAATTTTTTTGCAGTGACAGGCCCACAAAAACGGAAAGTAACTTGGTCAAACGGGAGCACATCAAAATACCTAAAATTAAAATGCTTGTTTCACCTAAACTCAAACTACTAACTTACTTTTACGAAATTAGATATTTATACCCTGGTCAAATTGCCAAGAATTAGTTATGACTTTTCGATTTTTAAATGAATATCATTATTTTTTTGAAACTCCTACTACTACTACTATACTCTGCCGGAAAATTTAAAAGGTGGCTCAAAATGTCACTCGTCGCGTTTGAGGCGTTGAAGGCAAGATTTGGATCTACTCTGCAATGTTTCAAATAGCTCTTCTAGTTCTATGAAAACGGATGACATTTCAAGTTAAAGCAACCTTATAAATATTTTCGTAACTTTACTTATAAGGTAAGTTCAAGTAAATCGTGTCACATAGCTTAGCGCTAGCTTGGAATTTACTAGGTGCGTTTACTTTCTATAGATTTTAAAGACTAAATTTAAAAAAAAATGATCATTCCTGAATTTGGTGAATATGCCCAATGTCGCGGATACTTCTAAAAATACACAAACAAATTGAAATTATTTTCAGGCACAGGATAATAATGTATTGAGTGTTCGTGGTATAACAATTAGGCACCTTGTGCATACGATCGGCACGTCACTGACAAAGTCAATTAAGGATAAGCCAAACATTTCTACCCAGCGCGGTCCCCTGGCTCCCTCATCTATCGGTTTCCCGCTGTCCTATCTAAGTCGGTCCACCATGTGAGGTGTTTCCCTTCCCTGCCCCTTCCAGTGCGCGGTGATGAGACATAATCACGTTAGCCATGAGACACTCATGGCCACAGAGGCAAAGGTATTTTATTGTATTATGTTTGTTATTTTTGCTTATTGTTTTTGTGCTTCTGTGTAATTTGTTTAAATAAATGTTTTCTTTCTTTCTTTAAAATGTTCTTTCTCCGTTTGTTCACGGAGTTTGTGTTACCACTTCACTGCATATCTGTGTATATTATTATGCCGAATCCTTTTTTTACAAACGTCTGTAACAAAACATTGTTACAATGTTAAAAACAAAATCAACATTAACATAGAGACAGCTTCACCATTTTACTACAACTTGTAACCAAAGTGAAAACAGTTCTTTAATGAAAACACATCGATTGTTTCATACAATTACTACAATATTTGGAACAACGCCAAGCTATTTGTATTATTTTATTGTTTGACCAAATGATTGATCCATCATTGTTACAATGAATATTTGGTAACATTAAATGGGTTATGTGTGTAGCGGTATATTTTATTATTAGTTGAGGAATTGTTAACTACAAGCAATCGTACACTTCAATCGTTAACACTAGTTAGATGGTTAAATATTCGTATTTTTCCTAGATTGAAGATCGTACGGCGCATCTTATTGCCTTAGTTTTTAAAAATATTTAGGGTTTTACTGAAAAAAAAATAACTCATGTAAGTTTAATATTATTATTCTCTTTATTTACATTTTTCACATTAATTTACATTTTTAAATATAAATATAAAAATAAACACATTTAAAAATATAAAAAAAAGGTAGACCCACCAGAATCGGGTACAGGGACTAAGCTATTGGTGGTTAGGGCTCCAGAGATAGGAACCTCCTCACTATACGTGCCGTGTCAAGCAGTACTGCCTTCTGCATCAGACCTATGATCCAACTGTCAAGCGAGAGTCTCCGTAGATGTTGATAGAGACTCTTTGGAATAAGTCCATTGACCGAAAGTACTATCGGAACAATGATCGCCGAATCAACATTCCACATGTCGACAACCTCGTGAGCCAAGTCCAAATATTTCGTTTGTTTGTCTTTTTTTGCTTTAACAAGATTCTCGTCATGAGGAATGGTGATATCGATTATCATTGCACGGCGTTCTGACCGATCTATCACCACAATATCTGGCTTATTGGCAACAATAGTCCGATCAGTGATGATAGATCGGTCCCAATATAATGTAACACTACTATTTTCGAGAACCGGGTCGGGTACATACTTTTAATACGGTACTTCTGCATCGACAAGATGATATTTAAGAGCAAGTTGTTGGTGGACAATTCTGGCTACTTGGTTGTGTCTATGCAAGTATTCACCATTCGCAAGACGAGAACAACCAGAAACAATATGTCTGAGTGATTCTCCGGGACAGTGACATGCCCGACATATGTCAACTGTACCATCCTTCAGGATATATTTCCGATAATTCTTAGTCATTACGACTTCGTCCATAATTGCAAATACAAAACCTTCGGTTTCTCCAAAGAGATCACCAAATCGCAGCCAGGACACAGATGATAATGTGTCAACATCAGGCCCATTTAAGGCCTAAAAGCGACCATGCAACTCCTTGCTTTTCCATATTTCTTTACGATCATCGATAGTTTGTATTATAGGTTTGCGCCAATTCTCTTTAGCCAAACAAAGCGGAGTAAGTCCGACATCTACCGACACAACATCTCTGTGTATATACGCATCCACAGGGAGAAAATATTCTCTGAGATTGTACACCTCGCGATTGTGGAGGGTCTTAGCACTTAAAAAACCACGGCCACCACTCTTTCGTGGAATGTACAATCTCATTACCGAAGAACGCGGATGATGCATTCGATGTGCTGTCAGTAGAGTTCGAACTTTTCTATCCAAAGCTTCTAGTTCAGTCTGTGTCCACTTTAGTATGCCAAAGGAGTACATCAGAACCGGCATGACCCAACTGTTATAGGCACGAACTTTATTGCCCCCTGTCAAAAGACTATTTAAAACCCTTTTCAAGCGGGCAAAAAAGC
This sequence comes from Schrankia costaestrigalis, assembly GCA_905475405.1. NCBI lineage: Eukaryota > Metazoa > Arthropoda > Insecta > Lepidoptera > Erebidae > Schrankia > Schrankia costaestrigalis. The sequence goes on from FR997827.1 coordinate 4,219,478, forward strand.
GATCCCGTAACTGTTGTTTCATGTCCGTTTCCGTTACACATAAAGCCTGTGACATACCAAGGTATTTGTATGTGTCGGATGGAGAGAGACATCTAAGCTCTATGGAATCTGAAAGTTGTAACTCATCAGATTCCACAACCTTTCCTCGCTTAACATGCATGATAGCACATTTATCCACACCAAATTCCATTTTAATAGAATTACTAAAGATTTCTGTTTCTTTTAGTAAAACTAATAATTGGGATTTAGTTGGAGCAAATAATTTCAGATCATCCATGTACAGGAGGTGGGATATAACTTGACCATGTCTCTTTAACCGATAGCCTAACCCTGAACACTCCAGCAAAGTACTAAGAGGGTTCAGTGCTAAGCAAAACCACAACGGACTGAGACTATCACCTTGGAATATACCTCGCCTAATTTGAATAGGCACGTCGTTTCCTAAACCGTGTCCACATCCTGAATAAAAAAGAACCGTATTTCATTTTGTCATACATGTCCTCAAAAAAGTGTATAGAGTTGCATCAATCTTATACAACTCCAGCACTCTCAGAAGCCATGTATGAGGAACAGAATCATACGCCTTCTTGTAATCTATCCAACATGTAGACAAGTCCTTTAGGTTACGACGTACCTGTTCGCTAATAGTAGTGTCAATAAGGAGTTGTTCTTTAGTTCCACGTGCCTCATTCCTACATCCATTTTGAGAAATGCACATGTTAGAAATTTCTTGTATATGTAAAGATATTTTTTTTCTCAAAATAGATGTAAGAAGTTTGTATATTGTTGGGAGGCAAGTAATTGGTCTATAGTTCTTAGGATCCGTGGAACTACCTGATTTATAAAGTAAGTGGGTGACACCAGTAGTAATAAAATCTGGTAGCGTACCCGTTTCTAAAGATGACTGGAAATGAGAGGCTAAACAAGCGTGGGAACTATGGAGCCATTTTAATCAAAAATTGTACAATCCGTCTGGTCCAGCTGATTTCCAATTTGGAAGTCGACGGACTGCACAAGTAGCATCATCAGTTGTTATAATTACTGGCTCCATTTGGTGAATACGTTCACACGAATATTATTATTATTATTAAATAATGTGATCAAGTAGTCCATCAGATTACCATTATTCTGATAACCCAACATATTAAATTGACACTATTCAATTAAAATTACAATCAATAGTAAAATCTACCAACTGGTATTGACAGACAAAACATTTATTGTCACCGGTATGTTTACTTTGTTGAGATGATGACATCTACAACTGTCATTCCTATTTTTACAACTGTCAATTTTGACATTTGTACCTTGTAAGTATGTATTCTGACAGATCAACACGCAGCCGACGATTAACGTGTTAATTAGAACAAGTTTTATAAGTACTTACTTACGTTACCAAACAGTTATGTAGTTTTAAAGATATTAAAATATGTTTCTTTTATTTCAGTCCTGCACAATAAAGTTTCGTGCCTGCATAGTTTTAACGTGAATAATCTCCGAGTGGTGACGGAGTAAGAATACAATATGTCACCACCCCATCTCATCCCATAGGTGTCGTAAAAACCGATTAAGGGACTATCATCTTAACGAAATAAAAAGAAGGAAAACTTGAAATTAAACCCTGTACCAATGCTTCTGGCCAGCTTGGTATTAGTAGGCCAAATATCCCTTCGTCACGGGAGGACGCCTGTCCCTGCAGTGGGATATTGATAGGCTGTTACAATGATGGTTTTGATGACAAACTGTTATCAGACTGATACTTATCACCATGACAAGTATCTTCCTTGCACCTATAACTATTTAGCGTAAACGTGGGAAAACATAGATGAGCAGAAGAGCATACGCACATCTGGGATATCATCGCATTAAGAAATACTTTAATAGTAATTTCTTGCAAGAAGTTCCTACTGTTAATGGAACATTTATAGTTGGGTCATATGACGAAACATCATAAGTTTTTCTTGTGAAAGATGTATCAATTAAGACTATTAAAGACCTACAAGTGTTCATTAATAATAATCTCAAACGATTGCATAGTTGACGTCATTCAAGGGCAAAGAGTTTGTTCCCAATAACAATATTGTTTAGATCTGAAGTCGTAGGGTCCCGGACAAGAATAGGTGACCCCATTTTCACACATGTGAAGGGGCTTTTAGAGTAATGAGATGTACTACTGGATCTATTGACATTTATGCTGTGAATTTAGCTAACACTCCATGTATGTGTGGAGTGGTTTCCGAAAAGGCTTTAAACAAACATGGAAAACTTACAACAGTACTATTTAATACTAGCTTTTGCCTAATGCTTCGCTCGCATTTAATTCGGGGTAGCACTGTTCCCCTTTCCTGGACACAGAAGAAAAAAGTAGACTATGTTACTCTCCATCCCTTCAACTATCTCCACTTACAAAATCACGTCAATTCGTCGCTCCGTTTTGCCGTGAAAGAAAGACAAACAGACAGACACACTTTCCCATTTATAATATTATTATAAGTATGGATGTAACCAGGTAAATTTATCATTATCTAGAAATCTCTTTCACAAAACAAAGAACTTAACAGGATATTATTCATTACCTATTAAGAAATAAGCCTTTTTTGAATAGTTTTTCTAAAGCAATCGGTAACTAAATATTGACGCTCTACTCCGACTATTATCTCATTTTACTTGACCTTAGAGGAAGTAGGTAACATTTATTTACCAACTTACATAACAAAAATGTTAATATATGTTTACTAAAGGTGTTTATATGTATATCTAGTTTTTGTACTTTCAGGGACAGTTGGTACTTGTAGATATTTGTAGTATGAATTTGTAGTATGACCTCGTCTACTTCCTATCCTTTTGTGAACGGTGTCTTAAAGAGCTTAACAAATTTCGATTTCGATTATTCATCATTACAGCCCATTAATGTCCCACTGCAGGGACGGGCCTCCTCCCGTGACGGAGGGATACTTGGCCTACTAATACCACGCTGGCCAGACGGATTGGTATAGGGTTTGATTTCAATTTTTCTTCTTTTTATTACGTAAAGATAATATTCACGGATAGTCCCTTAATCGGTTTTTACGACATCCATGGGACGAGATGGGGTGGTGACACTCTGTATTCTTACTCCGACACCACACGGAGATCGATTCGATTATTAGATTATTATTTATATACTTAAGATTTCGATTATTAGATGGTCTAAATTTTAGTTTGGACATGTGATATTGCAGATACGAGAATTCTTCAGTGATACAAGGTCTTAAGGCATATCAAAGTTTTTCTTTCGTCACTAAGAAAATAACTTGGCCTAATTTGGACCCAAATTAGTCTTGAGGCTACTATAGAAAAGAAGGGGTAGTAATGTTACTTATGGGGTTTTTTATGATTAAAAGTCAATCAAAGAAGAAGTTGATCTAATATTATCTTCATGAAAATATAGCAAGAAAACTCGACTGCAATAAATGACGTTATTAAAAAAAAATATTTAACGAAGATTTAAATGTTTAAAAAGCCCCCTTTTTCTACTCCATTTATAAAACTAGCGCAAGCCATTCTCAGCTGTTGGACCTTTGAGAGCAGCTATGACCTTTTGAGAAGATATGTACACATCATCATAACAAACCTTCAATTTCGCACTGCAGGGACGGGCCTCCTCCCGTGACGGAGGTATACTTGGCCTACTAATACCAGGCTGGCCAGGCGGATTGGTATAGGGTTTAATTTCAAGTTTTCCTTCTTTTTATTTCGTGAATATTATCCACGGATAGGTCCATGGGATGAGATGGGGTACTTATACATATTGTATTCTTACTCCGTCACTACACGGAGACATGATGTACACATAAGTATTACAAATAAGACAAATTTCTATAACGTGACCCACTTTGTAACTATTATTAATATTTGAATAATATTATTAGTATACAATATAATTAAAACAGTTATATATAAGAGCTTATCCGCGCTAGTTATCCGAAATTAGGCCAAATATAAGAGAGAGAATCTCGTGATAAGCATTAATTACTAAAGGTTATCATAATAAACTGGCTGCCCCATTTTAGAAATGCGACGTAACTATATCTTGTTAATTGAGAAGTACATTTTGTTCAAATTAACAGCCTTTTTTTGAACAGTCCGTGTTGAGACGGAGTAAAAATACAATAGGTCACCACCCCATCTCATTCCATGGGTGTCGTAAAAACCAACTAAGGGACTATCCGTGAATATTATCTCTACGAAATAAAAAGAACGATAACTTGAAATTAAACCCTATAACAATCCGTCTGGCCAGTGTGGTATTAGTAGGCCAAGTATCCCTCCGTCACGGGAGGAGGCCCGTCTTTGCAGTGGGACATAAATGGGCTGTTACGATGAAAGGATATGGAAGGCAAGTGAAAGAAACATTTAATCGAAGCCCAGCAGTTAATTTATTTTGCCTGGAATGACGTATCTCAAACGGTCTGCACAGCGTGGTATCTTCTAAATCTTCTCTATGATAAGAAAAGGCTTGTTATCGAATTGCTTTAATGTTTGGTTAGTGACAAACCGGGTGTCCAAAACTTCAAGCTGTTTAAACATGCCCTACGTCTTCGCCGACATTGCTTAACCAGTACTATCCTACTATCCTATCCTACTTCCTACTAATATTATAAATGCGAGGATGTATGGATGGATGGAGGGATATTTGTTACACTTTTAAGCAAAAACTACTGAATAGATTTTGATGAAATTTGGAATATAGGTAGTTTAGGGTGTAAAATAACATTTAAGCTACTTATACATTTAAGCCGCGGGCATCAGCTAGTTGTTAATGAACCAGTAATTGGCACTGACTGTGAGTACCTCAGTTTATGGACTGTATATAATATAACATCAGTAATAAAAGTTATCGGTGCATCACAGCGAAGTCCACGTGCGTATGACATTTAATACACAAAGCCAACCGTTCTAGAATTACGTAATGTAATGCCCACTTTCAATGTCGCGAAGCCGCGCGAGCATTATACTATGCATTATTAGTTTTCTAAATATAATTTAATACATCTATCTCTATTACATACCGTCTTATGTGCGTACTTGATATCTTCTAACCACCGCATCTCGTCTTGTGGATCTCGAGCAATACAGATGAGAGGAAGGATAACATAAAACCCCTTTAAATCCTAATTCTTAGCTTGGTATTACAGGTCGGAAGGAAGCACTGACCCTTGAAACTCAGGCATGTTAGCCTACCTCTTAGGTCAGAGCATCAATATCAAGAACTTTAAAAATTTTATGCAAATAAAGAATTTATTTATTTATTATTTATTCATTTATCGCAGGTCAAGTTTTCCTCCTTTACTGAAAGTGATCAGTCCCTACAGTAGAACTATGGATTGATGATCTCTTTTACTCATTTATAATGTTGGGACATTAGATGCTATGGGTAGCAGCCTTGCAAAGGAAATGTCATAAGTTATGTCAACTTTGTCTTTTGATACCATGCAATTTTTTTAAGTTTTTCATTTCATTAGACCGTTCAAATGTAATAAAATGTTTTTTTGTTTGCTAGGGTGTACCTACTTTCAAGTTGGTGCATATAATTTTTATCGAAATTAGTCTAGGAATTTCTACTACTAGAAACTGCTACTATTGCATACCTTCTAAAACAATGGCTTTTTCTTTAAAGGTTGTTTTTCCAAATTTTTGGCATTAAAACTCAAGACAATAATTAATAAATCACACAAATGATTGTCTTATATGGGGTTCGAACCTTCGACCTCGCCACGACCGCATACAACGACCGCTTTACCACTGAAGCAGTAAAAAACAGCTAATCACGCTTCAATAGCCTTCATCGTAATCACAAAGAAATATGATCTTTCAAAGTACAAAATACATAACTATATTCGATAATAGTATTAGGAACCACTCAACGATAACGTGGCTAAAAGAAAATTGTGTCACAACCTTGATTTATACGATATTATGTTACAACAACTGATAACCCCGCCGGGAATCGAATACACTATCATTCGGATTCGGGTGTTACGCAAGCGGAAACCGTGTTATGTTGTCTTCTGCATGGTAATTGATAAATTGTATTATGTTACATTCTGATGGTGTGGGTTATTCAGAGTAATGTATGTTTTATAGGTACGACCTCTGTGGCATAGTAAATGACTGCTACGCAATGATCTCGGGTTCAATTCTCTGTATGCATTGGTCTGATGGGTTTTTTATGTGTAAAATGTTTGATTTTAAAAATAATTTTTAAAATGTATTTAAGTAAGTATGTTTTAAACATTTTTTTTTATGAAGTAGATACTAGTAGCGAAATATAGAAATCGTCAAGATTCCATACATCATTATCTTAAAAAAAAACTATCGCAATTTGCCTAGTAGTCATGACAAAAACGAAAAGAATATCCAGGCTCACGTCAAGGATTTAAGGATCAAACAAACAATAAAAGCATGATTCAATCACACGTCAAACACCACACTTCATTAAAGGCACACAAATCCTGCAAGCATTCGAAAGTAAACCAACACATACAATAAGTATTTTACGAAAGTATTACAACTTCCCGTGAACTCACCTTGGAGCTTGTTAATTTGCTATGTTGTAAATGATAGGTACTGTTTCCCATTGCCACGTGATAGTACTCAATTAAGCGCTTGTTCGTAATGGCCTCCACACACCAACGGAATCTAACTTTTATACATTATTATGTAATAGAAAAATCGTGTCTGTTTGATAATCTATACTAATATTATAAAGAGGTAAGGTTTGTGTGTTTGTGACGTTGTAGGTGTTAATCTCTGGATCTACTGAACCGATTTCAAAAACTGTTTCTGTGTTGGATAGTCCATTTATCGGGCAGTATCATAGGCTATATAGTATCACGCTATGACTAATAGGAGTAGAACAGTAATTAAATATGTTTAAAAAAGGGACGCGTTTTTTGCCGCCCAACGAAGTGGGCACGGGTCAGCTAATGTTTAATATTTATGTTGTTGATTAAGTTTGTGGTATTGGTTACGGATTAATTTATTTAACTAAATAGTTTTTTCGTGTATAATAAAAAGCATAGCACATTTCCATAGTTTTTTTTTGTTTTATTAATACTGACTGTTTTCTACATTTATGAGAATAATTATTTGATTTTTAATAGGTACTAAAAGTGTAGGTTAAGTTGATACCACCTGGTAAAAAAATATTTAGGTAATATTAATGTTTTACGTGAAGTAACGGATTAAAAAAGGAGGGGGTCAAAACTTATCTTGTCCCAAGGGTGTCGTAAACACGAATTAGGATAATTTCAGGTCAAACGTGAAGGATCTTTCTTTCCCTTAGTCGGTTTTTACGACACCCATCGGATGAGATGAAGTGGTGATATATTATATTCTTACTTCGTCACCACACGGAGAAGTTGTCCCATACGTAAGACATAAATGATTGAACTTTGTTTATTTTAGTGTGGACAAAACATGTCATTACTGAAATTCAAGAATAAAAGTTTAATATAGTTTTATTTCTATTCACGTAACTACCTAAGTATTCATAGATAATATTGTAATGTCGTAATGTTTTTTTTTGTTTTGTCTGTGTTATTTATCATTTTGTCTAGGACGTCCTCGGTCTTCGGCCTCGAAGTAAGATAAACTTGTATCACATAGATCCGCCTTGTTGAAAGCGAGGCGTTACTATATTTATTAGGCATGATTAGTTCTATTAAAAAGTATAATATAAGAATAATGTAATCTTTCTGATTGGTATTTGATAACATAAATACTGGCTGGATTGAACTGGCCTTAGGTACTATCGTAAAATTTAATACTAGTAAAAAGAAAATGTTTTTAAATACTTCGAATCATAAATATGTCAAATTCCTGAAAATCAGAAAGTACAGTTTGGGGACTAAGGAAACCAAAAAGAAATGCATTGATCGGAGCGCAAGAACGCAGGGCCGCCCCCTGTGGCGCAATTTTAATTAAATAGGTGTCAATTTAATTACGTTAAAAAAATTATAAAAAGTTACTACTAATAAAAATAGTGTTCATAATATTAATTGTATAGCTAATTTAATTTTGTTAGCACCAATAAAGACACTTGTTGCGAAATTATTTTTTAACGATTCTGCTCTATGCGACAACGTACTGGCAGAATAGATAATAAAGCAGATGTTAATAAAACTTTACATGTTTAAAATTAGAATGTTTATAGCCGTCCATAAATGTAGAGAAAGGTGTCTGTAATAGCTTGATCATTTCAATAGTAAAATGAACTTTTTAAAAATGGAAGAGTAGAAGGCTACTGAATGCTTATAAATATTATAGCAGTTTTTAAATATTAATGTTTATTTTACTGTTTAGTTATTATTTGTATGCCAGAGTTGATTAATTTTTATAGCCACCTTAATGGTAATAATTCATGTTTTAATAAGTAAGTATAGTAATTTTTTTAATAAAAATATTTTTATTTATTTTATTTGTAGTGTAACTTACTATTTTATGGCTTGAATGGTACGCTAAGGTTAAGATAGAGGTCTAGAAAAAATATTAATTAGTCAAAACTAAATGAATCCAATGGTTATTATCATCAAAAATGAAAACTGACATACTTTTTTTTTATGAAAACCAATCTAAATAGTTTTTTTTTAAATGAATCGAAAGACATTAGAAACTTTTTCTCTGTATAAGACAATTATCATTTGATCTTGTAATAAATCGACGATTCATTGCATAAAAATTAAATCTTCATTCATGTTTCTCTGTAAAAAGTAAACATTTGTTTTGAATTATTCCAGGTTCCTAACTGTTTATTATTCGAAGGTGTTAATAGTATGAAGAGTTTCGTCCTTAATGCAAGCGGTTTCCCCGTGATTCTCAAATATTAGGGTTACATTCTGCCTCATAAATGCAGTGCTTAGGTATGCCGAATGCCGTTCATGACTTGTTGTGACTCCGAATATTACAGAATATAGTTCAGGAATATTGTTTGTGTAATGCCTAACTGTTTTATATTTCTAACGACAGAGGGCTTTAAAATATGTTCAAATTTTCATTCTCCTTGAGTAAGTATAGGTGTTACTGCATCCTTTTATCCCGTAATGTAATGTCAAGAAATTTCTCAGAAATTATCTCTCTTATGAGGGAGGCACAAGACCGCGCGGGGTGGAAACGTTTGGAGGAGGCCTATGTCTAGCAGTGGGCGTCTACAGGCTGATATACTACAAAAGTCACAAAAACTTGACGTATTCCATTTCTATGACCGGAGACTTAAGCGCAAAATATATTATTATATTCAAAAGAAATAAATGTATATTTGTACAATGTGTTTAGCATAATCTCTCACATTTATCTCAGTGTACAGGAAGCTGGATAACAAAATGCGAATAAAATGCACACAGTAGGAAAGTTACACGATTTATAAAAAAACGCCGAGAGGAAGCCATTATCGGCTACCATTATTAATCCTGACTCACATTTTGTTTGATAAAATAAGAGCTTTATTTAATTACCTCGAAAACCGCTTTATTTACGTTTCGCGTTTTGTTTAAGTGTTGCCATGCATAAGGGAAAGACGAAAGTGCTATTCCAAATAGCATAGTACTTTAATTAGTACTGTAAGTACAGGTACGATAATTGTGGGGACTTCAATAAACACAACTGAAACACAATTTTTTTTTAGTCAGCTTGCGACCACGGTCAGAGCAACCTGTGCCGAAACGTCAAGTAAAATAAAGGTAAATAAAATGCGCGTTAATATCCCGTTTATATAATATTTATGAAACACAACAAACAAACATCTAAGCAATCATTGGTGGATCGCACAAAAAAGCTATGCCAAAATACAGCTAAGACGCAGTCTAGACAGATGTTATTATGACTCATTGCCGTATTTCACTGCGCACTGTATCCCACCTAAACAAAGTAATAAGTTCACGCCACTGCTTAGAGACGGATTGAGCGGCCGCTTGCTAAAGAGACCAACTGTCTTGTATTGTGTAAACTAATTCGTTCGTTCGTTTGTTTCAGCCCTTATCATCCCACTGCTGGGCAAAGGCTTTTAACTAAACAAAATCAACAAAAATCATGAACTTGACTGTCGATGATCCAACTAAAGAACGCCTTAACCTTATATGTATGAATAAAGTTAAAAAAAATGTCTTTGTATCATGTAAAAAAACTAAACCGATTGCGATGAAAATACTGGCTGGTTCTCATTTAGTTCAGTTAATTATTAGTACTGTGCGCTAATATAAGTTTTATAGTTAGGTATGAACGAAGCAAGAAACAAGACGAGGCGCTCTATCACACATTTCGTTCTCACTGTTATAGTACGTAAGAACAGAATTGGCGTGAAAGTGGAATTAAAAGTATTTTTTTTTATTATCTTTTTTTTTATTTAGAGGCTTGTGGTCATTTATGAACAAGTCAGCCTAATTTTATCCTATAACTAAATAATAACTTAAGTGCTAAGAGTCTTATGGATAAACTTAAAAATTCTAATTGCCTTATCACTGCTAGGCTGAGTTATGAAACCCTGGAATACGCCAATATCTAAATAATTTATTTTCAACTCGCGAAAAGTATTAAAAGTACTTTTTATTTTGTTGTTTTTGTAGATATCACTGATTAAAGTGTTCAGTTTTATCTGTTTTAAAATGTGAGAGATTACGAAAAATCCATAAGAAGTATTCGTTAAAACAAGATTACAGTACAATTGACGCGTGTGTTAGATGGAGTGCACTCTAGTAGTACAGACAAGATAATAAAAACATTGCTTATAGTATAAGCAATCTTATAGTCTATGAAAACCGTACTACCAACAAGGTTTTGGTAAACTGCTAATAATGTATTACTTTCAGGGTAGGCAGTAAATTGGGTGTGTTTTGGCATTAGTTTGAACGTGTGCTGCTTTTGATTACGATTTTTGAAATTTCGTGTTTGATTACTATTCTTTATTTAAAGCTACTACATATTTTTTTATAAATTGAATTATCTTAAATAATGTAAAAAGTTTTAACAATAAGAAGAAAATAATAAACCAACAGCCAATTCACAGCTCGCGCTATCCGCGTCGCAATTTCAAGGTCAACCCGCTGATCTCACCAGCCATTTTTTATACCAATATTACATGACTAGTTTTAGAAGCACAAACATTTTATGGGAACCGGTAGTAAAAAGAGTAAGGCCATAACGTTACCAAATAGTCGTGTTACATCTATCGGTCACACGCCACCCATTGTAACCAATTCAACCATCTTTGAATATTTCATACATTTGTAACACTTTTTTATTGTTTTTGTTTTTTTTTTGTGTAGTTTTTTGCTCGGTGTCACATTTGGGCGCCTGAGCAGGACTGAGGACATCCCATGGTCGATCTTGTTATTATAAACACATTCACTTATAATGGTAGTTATGTTTAATAATATTAATAAGCTTTATATCTTACATTGTTTTATAAAGTAGAGTTCTATGGAAAGTATGCTTTTTAGTTTGTACTTAGTTCTATTTAGATATTTTTGTGGGGTCTGTTTTTTATTGCTAATATAAACAATGTTATACTAATATACAATTTCCTAGAGAAATGCAATTTGTCTACAGGTTACCTTTGCGACATAGATCTTACTCCGTTCCACCTAAAACTCTCTATTCTTTCTCTCTTGATCTATTAACATTATTAAAAAACATGGAAAAGACTTATGTTTTATCTCAAATAAAACATTTTCAATGGTCAGTCTAGTGTGTATACTAAGGTTTATAATATTTATCCATAAATAAAAAATACGTTTAAAAAGTGACTTTAAATTCATAAATCTACTTATTGAATATAAATTGTATTCACGTCAACTGAAAAATATATTCGAAATAAATCACCATATTGAAAATTTTACTTTTTTATCGAATTTATACTTACTAAATGATTTATGATTTCTTAAATAAATACCTAGTTTTTTTAGAGTGGTGACGGAGTGAGAATACATAAAGTCACTCCACGTCAAGGAAAATTCAAATTTGTTTGGCTAGCGTGCATAACTTAATAGGCTAAGTGTTAAGACATTTTAAGGGCTATCAATGTGTGTAAGCACGGCTTGAGCTACGCTTCGTTTTTTGCTGTCCTGGCCAAGCAAATTTTCATCTATTTGGTGTACAACACACCTTGCCGGGGCCAAAGAGTTGTAGACTGCCTGTAAAAGGTTTCTCACGATAGTGAAGCAGCTTTCTATGTCACTCTAAGAAGCCCGTATATAGTGGGACATTAATGGCATGTGCACATAGGTTTAATTAACAATCGCACTTTTTACAGCACCGTAAGGACATTACTTTAAAATTGAAAAAATGATCATAAAACGTGTTAACAGGTTAAACAGTTTATATTTTAGTCGTCGACTTACAGTCAAAAGAAGACGAAGAAAAAAGTAGTTTGAAATAAAATATCGTGTATTTAATTTATTTGCTTTATCAACTTTAGTAATAATAGTTTTTAAAAAGTAGTCATTACAATCTTATCTAGTTAATAATAAAATAGTAGAATATTATTTCGTATAATCTAATCTAGGAGTCGAAATCTTAGATATGAGTGTATCAAACTGTTATAAAGTAGTGAAACAGGGTTACGTTACTTTCACAATACTTTATTGCATATATCTTATCATTGTGCTGATAGTGTTGTAGTAAATATCGTAGTATAAGATAAAACAAGGCACACGCGAACTGTTTACTACAATGTGTAAGGTGAACGGTCACTGGAACTGTAAGAAATTTTATTTAAGTTTATAGTATTTACTTATTTAATTTTTAATTTAATAGAAAACTTTCCGGGGAAGATCAAGGACATAAAACTAGTATTTATTCGTTGAATCATGGGTATTTTTTATACTTTAACTTTAACTTATTGTTTCCATTTCTCATTTATGCGTCCGGCTGAACAGAAGTTTGTCTCTGCCTTCATTGTTCAAGTAATTAAAACAAAACAAGTAAAACTTAATATATTTCTTAAAAATAAACTATAGGTAGGAAACCCAAAATACTCAAATTAGTTGTTTTTAATTAATAAACCTTCAAAATAAAAATATAAAAAAAATACCAAAAAAATCTTTAAATACCAAATTGCAACACTTAACTATTTTAAAACATTACAGTAATAAGTATTTAATAAAGTGTTTTCTCCTTGTTTCGATATTTCGATACCATGTATATGATTAACTTTAAGTTTGAGTGTAAGTACACGGTTACCTTTACATCGATATATTTTCGGACGTTATTTTTAGACGCAATTTGTTTCCTTGTACATACGATTTGATTCGCAGGATAAATGATAGCGATGTGTCAGTCGCATATTTATTTGCTATCATTATATTTTTATGATTTGTTAGTAACAAACGCGCATTAAGAATTACGTAATATTTTATTTAAAATTTAATTCCGGTACTAGGGACAAATCCCTGTATTTTTTCCAGACTAGAAAATAACACAAAGATAATCCAGGATGAAAAAAGTAATTTGTCGATTATAAATAGCTAATTTATGAACGTTTTAGTATTCTTATGTGCTTACATACTGGGTCAGGAAAACCATTTGTGACTCGTACAGACCTTGTTCTGTGTTGTACTGAAATCTAACGCGACCTCTTGCCGGTATCCACACATCACATACATAAAGTAATAAACTGGTCAAGTGCGAGTCTGACTCGCGCACCGAGGGTTCCGTACAAACCTATTTATTTTCCCGCCAAATTGTGATAACGTCAGGATTCAGCTGTTTAAATACTATTTTTCCCGCCAAAATTCGATGACGGCACGACTAAGCTGTCAATAAATATTTTCCCGCCAAAATACTATGACGTCAAAACTGATCTGTCAAAAATTATGTGACGTCACGACTCATCTGTCAAAAATTCAATGACGTCACGACTAAGCTGTCAAAATATATATTCCCGCCAAAATTCTGTGACGTCACTACTCATCTGGCAAAAATTCTATGACGTCACGCCTATCTGTCAAAATTGACAGCTGTCAAAAGTGACAGCTGTCAAAGTGACAGAGGTTTCAAATATTTTCCCGCCAAAATAATATGACGTCACAAATCATCTGTCAAAAATCCTGTGACGTCACGACTCATATCTGTTAAAAATTCAAAAACGTCACGGCTCAGCTGTCAAAATATATTTTCCCGCCAAAATTCTGTGACGTCACGAATCATCTGTTAAAAATTCTGTGACGTCACGACTCATCTGTCAAAAATTCAAAAACGTCCCGGCTTAGCTGTCAAAATAATTATATTTTCCCGCCAAAATTCTGTGACGTCACGAATCATCTGTCAAAAATTTTGTGACGTCACGACTCATCTGTCAAAAATTCAAAAACGTCACGGCTTAGCTGTCAAAATATATTTTCCCGCCAAAATTCTGTGACGTCACGAATCATCTGTCAAAAATTCTGTGACGTCACGACTCATCTGTCAAAAATTCAAAAACGTCACGGCTCAACTGTCAAGAAATATTTTCCCGCCAAAATTCTGTGACGTCACGACTCATCTGTCAAAATTGTATGACGTCACGGGTCACGTGACCAAAATTCTATGACGTCACAGGTCACGTGACTCAGCTTTCCCGCCAAAATTCAATGAAATCAAAATATAATATGATTGAAGTAAAAATTTGAGGTTTTCGGAATTTTCCTATTACATGTACAATAAGACCTTGCTTCATGCCAAATTTCAAGTTTGTAGGTAGACTGGAAGTACCCTGTAGGTTTTTGCCTTTACCCCTCTAAATTTGCGACAAAAACGGCTATATCTCTTGATTGCGTTGGATTAGCACTTTGATTTTTTTACGGCACTAAGAGGCAACAAGCCTTAGTATTTGGTAAAAATTTCAACTTGATACCTCCATGCGTTCCTGAGATAAATGGTCTTGACAGACAGACGGACGGACGGACGGACGGACAGACGGACGGACGGACAACAAAGTGATCCTATAAGGGTTCCGTTTTTTCAAAACTGGTACGGAACCCTAAAAAGGATAAAATTCAGTCGACATAAATAATAAATATTCACGAACATCACTACACAGAGCCATCTGTTCCCAAAGTAAGCTAGGCTTAACCTGCTTGTGTTATGGGTAACAGAACAACGGGTATTAGTACTTATATACATTTTTTTTGTAAATACATACATATTATACATAGAAACACTCAGACCAATGCAAATAGTCATGTTAGTGCACACAAATATTTGCATTGAGCTGGAATCGAACGCGAGACTTCTGCGTAGCAGTCATGATGTATAACCACTACGCTTCAGAGGTCGTCAAAATATAAAGAATTCAAGCCAATACGTTAAACGGATGGGTTTAAGATGAGCGCTTGAATCCTCCATTTACAATAGGTGAAATGAATACAGCATTGTTCTCCTGTAACCCCAAAAAAGCACCTAGAGAAGATGGACTCACCGCAGACATATGCCGAAATGCCATCACGTTGGACGCAGAATGGTACCTATCACTGGCAAATAAGTGCCTTCAGTTGGGCCACTTCTCAACGATTTGGAAGGAAGCAACAGTCGTAGCCCTCCGGAAACCCGGAAGAGGGGATCTCGTTATAGGTGTGAAAGTCCGTCTTGGGACAGGAAGATAGAAAGTTACAGGCTAGAAAGTAAAGAAAGAAAGAAAGAAAAACAATTTATTTACAGTAAAGCTAAACAATAACACATTTACAAAAAAAGTCACTTAATAACTTATAACAAACTTTACCGCAAAACAGTCTCAAGTCAGCATGATGCTAGTTAAGAAACTAGTAGCCATTAGTCAATTAGTCTTCATTCTTCCAAAGCCACCTATGTCTTTGGAAGAATGAGGACTTATAAGAAATATTCCCCTAAATACCTAACTTGCAAAATTATATTATTCTTATCTTTGAAACTTACTAATGAACTTAAGATAACTAATTTGTAACCGCATTGACCTAGTCTAGTTAAAATTTGTAACTTCCCAACATAGTTAAATATTTATTTTGTGAGAAAATGGGGTTACTAGCCCAATAGTGGCCTACCCGGAGAATTAATAATAAGTCCGCATTGAGCCCGGATCTGAGCTATCCAAGTTTGTCTGCGCTGTTCTTCAACGCTATTGGATCAAAGAGAAATTCAACATCAATTTGTCTCAAGAAGGTTTGATACCCGCTAGTGCAAATATACAACAATCTTTCTAATCATTGGTCCAAGTATTTTCTCTGTATACCTAATACTATCTTTGATTATTTTGTAAAAACTGTCAGTATTTTTATTCGTGGTTTAGTACCCATAGTATTTGGTACGTTTGCTTACTAATGGGACTAGAAGGCGTTGTGTGAATGTGTAAGGAATATTAATATTATATTACTGTAATGACTAGTTAAGGAACTTGACAGATTAGCCTGAATTCTTAGGCATATCGGCAACCTAAACAACATAATGTGTTTTGACAAATTATGACATAAATATGGCAACCATACTTTTAAACGAAGTATTGTTTCCTGATAACTTTTGTATTTTTAGGTACCTACACGTATTTTTTTATTTATTTAGTGTAATTTTTTATTTAATATATTAAACTATAACATATTTTTGTTTCAAGAGTATCCATCGTACTCATTAAGAACATACTGTATTGCTCTCTAGTGTCACTAATACTAACCTCAGAAGATGTAAAAATAAAAAAAAACATTTTCTCATTACGTTCTCTTTTTAAGTCACATTGCTGGAACTGCTGCTCCTTTTTCGTTAGACCTTATCCAACTCATACCGCCTTGAATAAATAAATTGATATAGAGCTTTTATGTACTTATATGTATGTATTTACAAAAAAAGTATTTAAGAATGTTTATCCGTTGTCTAGTACCCATAGTACAAGCTTTGCTTAGTTTGGGACTAGATGGCGTTGTGAGTTGTGAGACTGTGTGAGGAATATTTATTTATTTATACTCATCTTACATGAAGAAAATACAATCAGAGAGGAGAAAAACGTAAGTAAATGACCGACTCGTCTACTAGGAATCGAACACCGACCTTGTAGCACTTGCATACTACCATTAAGTCAACGAACTATGATGCAATATTATTGTTATGCAGAATAAACAATTAGTGGCAGTCTGCCAAACCAGTACCATACACGAGTATCTATGTTACTAGTATTACGACTTCCTACTGATCACCATGGACTTATAATTACAGATAGTTTGACGTTATTACAAGAATCATCATCCTTTTAGACTATTTAAAAGCAGAAGGAAACGCTTAGCCAGCATAGTTACTTAACGTATTCTAGAATTACACCAATGCAACATCTGCACAACAAAACAAACTGCATCCGCTGAATACTTTTACCCTGAATCCTTGAAGTTGGTCTAAGACGCGAAAACAGACCTAAAATGAAGGCAGTCAATGTCTACCGAAATCCTAAAACGTAGTAACTGGGATACAAATGTCACCATCACCACTACTTGTAAAAAATATGTAACTCTGGTTAGGTTAGTCATGCAAAATAATTCTTTATGTAATCCAAGGAGGACTGTCCTGGACCTTGGCGTTCTTTGTACCCGTTGAATATTTTTGTTAAAGTCAGAAAAGTAAGAGTTAAGACAAATAATAAAAAAAAAAGTCAAAAAGAAATGCATTATATTAATTATATCAAAATAAAGTTGGTACTTTTTGCCTTACTTTTGAACATCGAATAGATCGTTTTATAAAAGTAAATGGCAGTTAAAAATATATTAATAACATACACTCGAGCAATTAATTTTCCTGTTCGTAGACAGCATTATGGAGGCTTGTAAAAATAATTAATATACTGCGCACTGATAGATCACTTATGTGCAACTAACGTGTCCGTGTCAGTACTCAGTAGACAAGTAAGGAGCGACAGCAAAATATATTTATTATATTTTTTAAGTGTTCTCCGTGTGGTGACGGAGTAAGAATACAATGTCACCACCTCATCTCATCCCATAGGTGTCGTAAAAATCAACTAATGGACTATCCGTAAATATTATCTTTACGTAATAAAAAGAAGGAAAACTTCAAATTAAACCCTATACCAATCCGTTTGGCCAGCATGGTGTTAATAGGCCAAGTATCTCTCCTTCACGGGAGGAGGCCCTTCTCTGCAGTGGGACATTAATGGGCTGCTATGATTATGATGATATTTTTTTATTATAAATTGTCTTTATTGACTCACTACAAGACTGGGTCTTCTAAAGGGATGACGTTACCCTTCATACCGGCTAGCTAATAGTACCTCGATAGCCAGGCGGGTGGATATAAGGTTTGTTTCAGGTTACGCTATCTAGAAACGACATCGTGACGATGTTGATAATGATGGACTTTAAGACTTTTTTACTTTATTTGTAAACTAACATTAAAAATATTTAGATACTTTATGATAAACAACAGAAACAAATAGACATTCAGGTATAGAATAATTTGCAAATCGCACCATAATTAGTAAAATCACACAAGTCCGTGTGGAATTTCAATCCGTAACCTCGTGCATTGCAGCCGCATACGCGCCACCGAGTCAGAACATTTATTTAATTGTGACTACGTGAGAATGAAATGCGGGAGTTTTTTTAAGGAATAGGAAATGTAAGTTCACAAAACCTCGAAAAAATCTATAAAAAAAACTTCCTTTCATTGTTTATGTACGTAAAAATTACCAAAATGCATACCACGCAAAGCTTCCTACATCGAAAATAACTAAATTACACAACAATAAGTTGTTTATAGGTGTATTATCATTGTCACCTTGAAATGCCACTAATTACTTTTGGGAGTAAATTAATAATATATCTGAAATAAACAAGTGTTTCCTACATACTCCGGTTAGACAAACAATACTAATTAATAAATTGATAACTGTGGTTATGGTAACGGGCTGTTAATTTGGTAGTAACTTGGCTGTTAAAATCGAAATCATACCTATTTGACGTAATTATTTTAAGCGGGGTCATTGTTACGTATCAAAGTAAAACATCAAATCGTACGCGGTTCTGTTGTTGCCATTGATAGTGGAATTCGAACTTCTAGATAAAGTACTCTGCAGGGCTTGGTCTTAACTTAAAAGATCAAAAAAAAAAAGATCAAAGATCTCTGATCTACCACTGTTTGCTACAAGTATTAAAGATCATTTGCGAAACACTGCTTAGTTGAATGAAAGAAATGGATGCATTATTTTTGTTGACAAATTCGTTTCGGTTGTATCTTCGTTTGCAAAGTGTAAAAGCAATATTTTAGATGTAAGAGACTTTTATTAGTTTGCAGATATGATAATTGAAAATAGAAGAGAATGATTGCAGAGATTATGTAAGAAAGGTAAGGGAAGCTTGACATAAAACCCTGTACAAGTTTGTCTGAAGAAAGTGTTATATAAGTAGACCAAGTTTATCAACCAAGAAATAGATCATTAAAATGGGCTGTTTTGAACAAAGCCAATTTGTAAGAATCTAAATTCGTGCCGTTTAGTTTATTCTCTACCTTTCTTTACAAGGTTAAACGATACATTTGGTTGAACAAAAGAATCTATAGACACTGTTTTTATCAACTTATATATTTATTTTCGTTTGAAAACAATACACATGAAGTAAAAATAATTATACGGCGGAAATTCTAAGCATATTGATATTAGCAGGAAATTTTCAAATAAATATCTATGTAAATATGTGTACAATAATAGGTATTTCATTAGCGACGATAGTAAATATGTACCTAAATGTGAAGATTTTGTAGTAAACAGGAAATCCTGGTTGAAACTGCCGAGATCGGTAGATTTATAATTGCTTTTCATGTTAATTAATTTTAATTCTACCGACTTCATTATCCGCCAATTAAAACTCGTACAAAAGCTGAGACCTTAGAAAATAATTACCAGATTTTCACGAAAATTGTTACATTAACAAATCAAATGTTAGAAATTCAACATACATAGGTACGTAATACTATGAAATAGCTAGGTACCTACGGGTACGTAGAGAGTGTCTGTGATACAGATCTATTCAAATTTTCTTTTCTTATCCCCGTGATAACGGATAAGAATACTTTATGTCAAAATCCTATCTTGCTGGAAAATAACGTGCAACATATGGGGTTTTGCTCCGTAGTACCCCTGGTTTATACCACCGATGGTAGAACGGGTAAAATTGGTGCAAAATAAATATATGATTAAATTTATTACACTGTAGATACTTCGAATATAATTTTTTGACCTATTTTAGACAGTGGATAAACATTGCTGTATCCTTTATTTTGTACATCTTTATTATACACTAGCTGACCCATGCCCGACTTCGTTGGGCGGCGAAAAAATCGCGTCCCTTTTTTAAACATATACTACTATGACACTTTTAAACATACTACATGATACTATATAGCCTATGACACTCTCCGATAAACAGACTATTCAACATAGAAAGAATTTTTTAAATCGGTTCAGTTAGATCCAGAGATTACCCCCTACAACGTCACATACTCACAAACACTCAAACTTTACCTCTTTATATTATTATAGTATAGATAGAAAATACCAATGCAAACATTATTGTTCATGCCTACCAGCCAGGATACCGCTACTACTTTATTGCATTTCATAGATATTGGATACATTTATCTAAGCATAGTTTTGCTGTCTGTACCTACGCAGGCTCAGGAACAAGTGTGCACAGTTTGTTTATAGTCACAAACTGTTGAATATTTATTTTGTTAAGTTTGATCGCACACTGCGGTGGGAACTGGAGTAGGTGTTACCAACAAACAATAATATAAACAATATTGATTATTGATACAATACAATATCTCACGACACACTCATTTTTGTATCATGTATATTTGTATTGTATGACTTCCTTAAATAAAAGCGTAAGTGTGAGATAATTTTGTAAGATGAAATAAATCTGTGTATGTTGTTTTGAGAGTGTATACGCTTGTATGACCTACTAAAGTGATCTAATTGCCTTCTTGTAGTATGGCTGACACAGAAAATGTTGCACAGTTTTAAGTTTGTTTAAATTGGTGTGTTTATGTTTAGAGTTTAAAGGAATATGCATTAACTTAACGATAAAAATAACTTTCTATGCTAATTTACATGGCTTTACTTAGATTTATGAGTATATAATGTTAGAGATAGTATAGTTTAGAGTGTAGTAGAGAGTGTTTCTTAGGACGGTTACAGATGTAGAAAAAAATGGCCTACTAAGCTAAGCCAACTAAGCTGTCTGCTTAGCTCACTTATTACCACACTGGACAGATGGATTGGTATTTGATTCGTGTTGATATTTGGTATCGAGTTTACCTTATCTTTTTATTATTAACTAGCTTTTGTCCGCGGCTTCGCTCCCGTTAAATTCAAGGTAGCAAAAAATAGCCTATGTTACTCTCCATCCCTCCCTACTATCTTCACCAAAAAAAATCACGTCAATTCGTCGCTCCGTTTTGCCGTGAAAGAAAGACAAACAGACAGACACACTTTTCCATTTATAATATTAGTATGAATATTAATATTAACCATGTTAATCTCATTTTATTACAACTTCTTTTATACACGGATATACACAATGTTTGACTAGTTACTGCCTGCTAAGCATTATGTATTTTCTCACGTACACACGGAAGCTGCATGCTAGTCATATCATTAATAAAATCTTTACAACATGAATACATTACATTTAAATTGTATATAGGTCGTTATATTTACGAAGCAAGTGCATGCAATGATTAAGTGTCAAAAGAAACATAAAAACAGTTAAAAATGTACCTACTTTATACTGCAGTTTATTTTTACAAATGGCGTACTTAACATAATATTTTGTGCAATTTAATTTGTTTAATGCTTAAAATAATGTTAATCTTTAACATTGACATTGTTACTACATTTTGAACCTTTGAGTTAATATGAAGAATAGTAGGTACACAGTGTTCAAATATAATTTTAAAAATAGCTTAAGACGTTTTTAACTTATCTGCGCTTCATAGATCAAAATCGGTCAAGATTTTAGATTACTGGGTATTATCATAATTGTTTATTAAAGCTCACATAACATTCCACACTCTAGGGAAAAATATAAATCTAATGACATCTGAATTTATTTCCAGAAGTAATATTTACAAAGGTTTTAATACCAGATATGAGTTAGGGATGGATGTGACAATACCTAGTTCTACTCTGTCACTAGGGAAATATGATTTAAATTCAAAAATCTTCTTTCATGAGGAAACTTATTCACTTTGATGACCTCTATCAAACAACAAAAACATTGAAATGTATTTAAAGAAGAAAAAAAAACATGCATTAGATATATAATCATATGTTTACAAGTAGTTACCTACATCTAGTTCCCACATTATGTACTGACAATGTCACAAAAAATGAACGATTTCGACAACATGTGCGCCCCACAAGGTTGCCACTTTGTGATAGACGTACATAGTCTTATGAAATCATCACTATTAAAAGAAATTGCTTGTGTAATGTCTGTTTCTTTGTACTTGCAGTCTATGAAGTTTGCAACTGTTTTCAAAAGACAATTACGCGGGTTAGTTTTCCTATGGTCCCGGTATGGCACTCTCTGAAAATACCTATCAAAAAGTGCCGCTACGGTACCCATTTTTCAGATCTACGTCATGGAAACTAGCAATAGAGCCTCATGTCGCGGGGACTTTTATGTGCATGAAATTAAGGGACATAAAGAACATTCAGGATCACGACAATAATTTGTAGATCACACAAATACGTACACGGTAGACCTCGTTCACAAATGACAGTCGCAACACAAGATCGTTTTGCTACCTACTTAATAGTTAAATTTCTTGAACTTGTCACAATAATTGTTTAAAATAATATTTCTCACGTGAAATTTGTTAAAAATAAAATAAAATATTAGAAATAGAATAGAATTAGTTGGAAATAGAATAAGTAAATAAGTTAAAGATATTTTTGTCTTTTAATTAATGTTGTGGCAGGTTGAAAACTTTTTCGAAATGACAAAGTTGGATTATGGGTACAATTTAGAATAATGTAAATTATTATCGCAGTATTTACCAACGGACTCTACATTTTAAAAATTAAACTATGAAAAATTATGTATAATCTTACATGCTCATATTACCTATATCTGACATGTTCAATTCTAATCTTTTATGTTATGTGGTAGAGTCACTCAGTATGTGAGTGTGCGGTAAGAGTAAAAGAAAAGAGGAGAGGCCTCTTTTCTCGCGGAAGGAAAGAATAAAGGTGGCCACTTACCATAAGGTGAGTCGCTTGCTTGTCGGTCGGTTCTTAGAACGTTTAAGTAGTTTGATATGGACTAATTTTATTTTCTAATATCTTGGAAAATCTTTCAAAAGTAGAACGATGTCCTGATGTATTACTTTGAATATTATATTATTATTTTGTATTTCGAAAAGGTCAAATGGCGATGTATGTGTGTTTGTTTATGTTTCGCAAAAAGCTAAATCATTTATATTCCAAGGTATAAGTCCCGTAGACGAGGAATATTTACTACTGCGTTTTACAGTCAAAATATAGTATTTCATCTACTTTAGTATAGACGATTTGACGACAAATAATGTGCTACAGAACCTATTTGAATAAACCTTGTTTATTTTGTAATGTGAAAACATGGGGATTGCTCTTGTATCAAAATTTGTTATCTGGTGGTGGAACCCCAGAGGATCTGAGTACTTAAGATTATTAGTGGGTGGCAAGCGCAACTTGATGATAAGTTAGAAGATGTTAAGTTACATAGCCCTGAAATTATCCTAGATTATTAACCGACAGCCGTTGGGGCAGAAAGTTTCTAGAAAGGCGACCGCGTAACGGAAAGCGCAGGGTGGGGAGACCCCTCACACAGTGGACCGACGACCTACTTGTAGTTAGGACGGCGGGAAGCCGATGGATGAGGGAGGCACCTCACAAGGTGGCAATAGTTGGAGGAGGCCTATGTCTAGTAGTAGACGTCGATTGGTTGATATTTAATGATAATTAATTGACATAAATTTGGTGACACAAATGATTAGGTACTCTTTTCGCACTTTTTACTCGACAACCTTGAGTTAGGTGATGTATAGTAGAGTCTAATTGCCAGTTAAATGTTTTAATACTAATTGTTATATTTTCTAGAACAATACAAAACTCAGTAAGTATTTATCTGTCTATTCATAAGTAAAGCTATTAAATAGAGTGTTAACGATGTTTTGTTTACTTAATAGTACGCAATCTTGTGAAAGGTTAGTTTTGTCTTCAATAAATTAGATTGATTTATAGCATATTTTTCTTTGTCTATGTTTTTATCAGGTATGCCAATAATAAAATTTACTAGATTTTTCTACCAACAATTGTTTAGAATTAGCACAAGAAAATAAACATTACTGATGAATGAAGAACCACTCGGTAAAGCCTGCGAGTCTGGTTTAAGCGAGATTGGTTGGAGTAAGCAACAAAAGTGGAACCCACTAACCATAAATACAAAACCAATAACTGAATATCCGTGTGGTGACGGAGTAAGGGCGCCTTCAAATTTGCCGCTAAGTGTCGCGCGGAGGCAGCGCGACTGCAGCGCTGCGGTCGCGCTGCCGTCGCTAGGTTTGAGAATGGTAGTGTTGTGTTTTAGTTTTACGATGGACTCAGACGAAAATACACTGCTCTTAGTGTTACTATTAAAAAGAAAAAGTAGGCTAAACAGCACTAGTCGATCGATGAACGAATGCGGGGACGCAGCGCGGGCGTAGCGCTGCAGTCGCGCGTTTTTTATCTCTATGAATTTACAAAACAGCGCGACCGCAGCGCTGCAGTCGCGCTGCCTCCGCGCGACACTTAGCGGCAAATTTGAAGGCGCCCTAAGAATACAATATGTCACCACCCCATCTCATCCCATGGGTGTCGTAGAAACCGACTAAGGGAGTATCTGTGAATATTACCTTTACATAGAAAGAAGAAAAACTTGAAATTAAACCCTAATCCGTCTGGCTAGCGTGGTATTAGTAGGCCAAGTATCCCTCCGTCACGGAAGGAGGCCCGTCCCTGCAGTGGGACATAAGGAGCTGTTATGAATAACTGATTAACGAATTGTAAAGAGTGTTATGAAATGTAGAAAACGCGATACCGTAGAGTTCAGATAACTGAGAGAACTGAGAGACCTACAGAACTGAACAGGCATACTTACTATTTGCTTATGAGAAGCATCACTCACAGAGTTACTCATGAAATACATATTAGTACTGAAATGTTATGTATGTTCCTTCGGATCTTCGTTCGCATCTCATTATGTTCTGAGAATGGGAAAGTCTCATTGTATTTATACCAATGATTTCATTTAAATGTATAATGATTGCTCTTACCCATAGGAAAGAATTAATATAATATTTTATGTATGTTTTTCTATATTTCCCGTTTTTATACATATATTTTTATTTCTGTAAAGACCCCCACTTTTTTATAAAGATATTTTCTGCCTTTGGTATCACATTGAAGCTTGAAGTTTTTGAAGCGTACAAACAATGTCTGACATGGGATTAGATCAGCAGTTCACATTCAGCGCCCAAAAGTATCTTTAGAACGTTAAATTAATTTCAATTTTATTTATTGAGCCAAGGTAAATGATGCAAACAATCATGTTCATGCACACAAAGACTTGCATTGAGCGGGAATCGAACCCGAGACCTCTGCGTAGCAGTCATGTTATATAACCACTACGCCATAGAGGTCGTCAAATGGTTAAAAGAAATGAATAGATAACCGATGAGAAGAGGCAGTACCTGAATGATGATGAAGCCGTGAGGTCAACATGGTATTGCAATTTCATAACAGTAAAGAAACCATTTATAATTGTTATATGGTTTCTTCCCTGTTTTCATTCTCTGGTAATAATAATATGTTTTATTATTGTTTAATAACCCTGTAGATGTCGTACAACCGAACTAGTTACGAGATCCACAGACTAAGATGGTATGAGGACATTTTGCATTCCTATCCAGACATACAATTCACTTAATAACATTAACCAAAATGCTATAAAACCACCTACTTGTTTATGAAACGTATTAAATCCGAAAGCATTTTCTCAAGCTAAACCTTTAGTACACAATCTACGTGAAATGAAATAAGGTTGGCTAACATGACGAAATTGTGTTGCGACATCGCTGTGGGCAGATAGCTACCATGCCACTCGCTGTGCTAACGTTAACATTATCTTAAGTTTTCTTCTTTGAAATATTAAATACAAGGTTATTTTATTCAGTAGGATGGAGCAAAAATGCATACTATCATGATATTACTACATGAGATGGAAGGACACTACGTATGTCGTAATAAATCTCCATGTCAATTCTCGTACCATAAAATCCTTAAAGATTCCGTTAAGTTAACTTTAGTTGTCAAATTGTCATAATAATATCATCATAATAGGTCAGACAATTTGACAACTAAAGTTAACTTAACTGATTTTTTAAGGATTTTAAGGAACGAGAAATGACATGCTGATTAAAGGAAATTTCGCAAAGAAAACAAAATAAGGCGATCGTGGTAACGTCTGCCATGCATGAGGTTGTGGGTTCAAAACCCGCGCAAGACAATTATTCAAATTATTGTCATGATCCTGGTTGTTCACTAAAATATCAGTGCTCGGTGTGACATAAACGTCAGCGCTTATCAATGTTAATTTCATGTTTGCAATAGATCCTGTAACACAGGGATGAATCCCTGGTATAGGGAATTGTGTATTATTTAAATCAAAATTCCTTTTTAGAGAGGTGGGTCTTACTCGTAAGTACGCTTTTGTGTAAAACGAACAACGTTATTTTGTTTTGTATGCACAAAAACAAGGAAGTGTATTAGTATGTATAAAAAAGATTATTGTAATATTAAAAACGATTTGGAAAAACGCTCCATATTTAATTGTTATAACATTGGTTACTTGTTTATTTTCCGGTGAACGGTAACAGTGAGAGTAAAAGTATTATTTTCGAGGTCCACACCATATAAAGGTTGACTTACTAGTACATTTTTATATACAAAACTAGCTGACCCACGCAATTTTGTTTTCGTCACCTAAGGAATACTTAATAAGAAAAAATATTTCTTGTAACTTTTAATACAGCAATATAATTATATAAGTATTACTTATAATCTAAACTTAGTTATCTATTCAGTATTTACCGTAGTCACGTCCTATTACTATAACATGTACTACATGTACACATGTTTCTTTTTCAAATTAATTAAAGATTCCACCCGTGTGAGCACACCGTGTCTTGTCGATGAGCAAGGCGCAAGCGACGACTACGATAGTTACAGATCGGGAGGTAGGCCGTATATTTATGACATTTCGACCCGGAATGTTTGCTTTTGTTGGCGCTTTTAGGTTTATAATTTTATATAATTAATTTTAATGCATAGTTATTAGTGTAATAAGTGTATTGTCTGTGTTAGTGTAGTAATGTAGGTATATGAAACAATAAGTGTACCTACATTAATATAGTAATAGGTAAATATTGTAAAAATACTCATGAAAGTAAAAAATGTTATGGCGAATGGCAGTGTTCGGACAAACCGAAACAGGTTTTTGTATCACTGTACATGTTTTAAGTTAAGTGTAAATTGTATTGTTTTGTTTAAATAAATAAATAAATGTACTGTATATGTATTACCATAACTGTTTAATATATAAGTATATCATGAGTATATAATGTATAGTATGTAAGTATAGCATATAAGTTTAAGTAAAGAAAAAAAACAGTGTGTACATCTATATATTATATTCCTACTTTTTAAACTATTTATTATTTATTTATATATACAATAAAGTGTACTGTTTAATATATAAGTATATTATGAGTATATAATGTATAGTATGTAAGTATAGCATGTAAGTTTTAATGTATTGGTACCTAAGTATAGTATATAAGTAAAATGTAAGAACGCCAATATCGCCAACAAACTGGCAACAGTTTGGCGATTTTGTTTTATTGATGTAATGTATAAAAATTGAAAGAATAAACGATTAAAAAAAAAAAAACATGACTGCTACGCAGAGGTCTCGGGTTCGATTCCCGCTCAATACAAAACTTTGTGTGATAAACATGATTGTTTGCATTGGTCTGGGTGTTTTCTATGTTTAATATGTATGTATTTCCAAAAAAGAAAGTATTTATGTATGTTGTCTAGTACCCATAGTATCAGTTGTCTAGTACCCATAGTATCAGTTGTCTACTACCCATAGTACAAGCTCGGCTTATTTTGGGACTAGATGGCGGTGTGTGAATGTGTGAGGAATATTTATTATATTTACTATTTCAGTTTACGTACATACTTTGTTACCGACTTTTACTATAGAATAATGTAGTATCTTTCTTCACAGTATTTATTAAATCGATCTAAAGTCTTATGAGATCGATGGTACACCAGTTCTGTAGTGAAATAAAATTGGTAACTTTGTTGTTTAATCCCTAGTGTACTCTTCCAGGAATATATTGATCATTAAATTAGTCACATCTCAAAACAATGAAAAAACATTTCTACGAACTTTACTTTTTGAATTAGTATAATCAAAATTTTAGTCATTCATTCTTTAGCGAAATTATGCCACTGGTCTTGATTATACAAAAACAATTGGGTGAATCATAATGGTTAGCGAAGACATGTCCTAATTTGACAATAAGAATATGCACCGTACCTACTAACCTACGTTAGAGATATGAAATAATGCGTCATTTGAGGATTGTTTATGAGTGAGGATTATTTATTTATTTGTACGTAAAACAGAAGCTTGTAGCCTGTTGGATTAAGTTTTCACACACAGATTTTAGTATTCAATAAGTCAACATAATATTATAGTAACAGAAGCTTACGACGCGACTAACCAGAAAAAAAGGAGGAAAACGCTAAACTAAAGCACACAACAAACAAGCAGAATCGCCGGCTTCGAGAAGCAGATAGACACAGCCTCTACGAGGTGATTTAGATAAAAAAGGTGGCGAAACTAACCCTTTATTATCGTAATGCCCGCGGCAGAGATTGCATAGCGCTGTACCACATACGTACGTATTATTGCTTCTATTACATGTGCTGGTATACACAGGTGGAGCACTTACAATTTTAACTAATAGACTCTTATTTGATAAAGTAATAAATTTTATTTTATGTAATATTTAATGGCTACTGTTTGACCCAGCTGGTTTAGGATTCCGTAACTTTAAATGTAAGTTTTATATTGCCATTTTATTTAAAAATCATTAAGTAAGGTATTCTTTTCTTGAATTATTTCTTTGATCAATAATTGTTTTTTAAAACTGTTGTGTTATCACTTCCTTGTATTTCAAAAAAAAACAAACTCGTTAAATATATGCTGATTATTCTTTTTATTTTTGATTTTTATTTCAACAGCAGATATAACAACCGCTACAGGACTTTCTTCATCGTTAATTAAATGGCCTAATTAAATTAATTAATACCCACTATATAGCATTGACCAGTATTAATATACAGACACAAGAGAAATTCATAGACATTTATGTAGAACCCCATCACGTTCAGTGAATAGAAACAAAAAACTAACTTTTTATCTATCCAGATCAATCGGAACACCAAACGTAATAATTCATATTGACACTGTTCATAATACTATATTTCATAAATATAATTGAAGTCAACATTGACTTCTGAATACATTAATACATTTTTATCGTGAACTGCACAGTTACAGTATATATTAATAAATAAACAGTGTTATTCCGTCATAACTGCCTACAGAAGATAATGATCTAAAACAATATAAGCTGTTACATAGTACAAATATATACAGTATTTCGACTTCATAGAAACAGACGAAACGCGAGTTCTACCTACACGCTCACGATAGCGGTGGCATTGGGAAGTGAACAGTAGCGACTGTGCCGCAGTAACGAGCGGGAAAGTAGGTAAATGTAATTAAAAAGCTGGAGGTATCGCATGTTTACGTACCGCACAGCCTTAAGCATTTATAATAAATATCCGGCCGAGATAGACTTCTGGTTGTACTGTGATATGAGCTACGTTATTCAACTATTGAATGTAAACTTATTATTAATTGTTGTAAATGTAGCAGATAACTGGTGCCTCATTAGCCGGTTGTTCCATTTGTAGCGACAAATAAATCTCACTCTTGTCATGGTGGTGGTTTCAGACGGGCAACTTTAAAAGCACTTTTTAAGGCATAAGGTTACATTATAATGTAGGATTCCTCTAGGTAGAATGAAGAATGTGGCGTAATATAAAGAGATGAAACCACGGTTCATCTTTAACTTCAAAATCAAAATTTTTCTATTCATCATAACAGTCTATTAATGTCCCACTGCAGGCACGGACCTCCTCCCGTGACGGAGGGATACCTGACCTACTAATACCACGCTGGGCAGACGGATTGGTATAGGGTTTAATTTCAAGTTTTCCTTCTTTTTATTTCGTTAAGATAATATTCACGAATAGCCCCATAGTCGATTTTTACGACACCCATGGGATGAGATGGGTGGTCACCACCAATATTGTATTGTTACTCCGTCATCACACGGAGATTTTTTCACAATACAAGTGACAATACTCTAGATATCCCATTCCCAATACAGTCACACACAAAACGATTGACTATAAAAAATGAAATTCGTATAAGTATTTAATAACAATAATTTTCATAATATGGCAAGTTTGCTGAAATTAGATTAATTATTTACAATGGTTATCGGTGTATTTTTATAAGCTGTTAATTATTTATTCTCATAACATGAAACATAATATAATTATTACTGTTATTGGCTGTTTAATTTTATAACGTTATTGAGTTGTCAAAGAAATCATGAACGTAATAAGACAAAGATATTTATAATTTCTTAATTTTTTTGCTAACTCTACAATTACGGTCAATAATTTTAAATTATGATCATTAATGCGGTCTATAATTGGATATATTTTGTAGCATTTATTTTTATTCTTATATCAGCTGAGAATGTGTTGGTGTTTCATACAAAATATTATTACCTTGAATATTAATAATAATTGGAAATTTGTATTTTTAATTGTGTCTCGTTCGTTTATTTAATTACGTAGTACATAATTAACTTTAGTTGCAGATTTTAATTCTCTTGGTAATATTTTTAAAACAATTTTCTTGATAAAATTTTCATCATTAGATGTGATTTCTGAGGAATGTTTATGAATGTATAGAGCTGATATTTTTCATTTCATTTATTTATGATCAACACTATGTAAGAATGTTATACCTTATTGACTTGAGTACTTGAGTAACAATAAGTTTCGAAGTTCAGCTATGGCCTAAAAGTTGTTAATTAAATTATTATTTAAAAATAAAAAGTCAATTTAAATTTACACGTTTAAACAAAATATTCAAATTTAACTTCCGAATAGTCGGTGCAAAATCGCCCGTTTAACAAATCTTATCTTGTCAAACTAAGCAAGTTGTTGTAAGTAGAATTATTCGAAACTATCTTTTATTGAGCAATCTGTAGGAATGTGTCTTTGGGGCGTACGTGGGCGTTAATTTTACAACCTACAGATCTATCTATACTGCATTTTCGATTTACAAATATTTTGGTTAGTTCTGTAAATTCACAGATGTCATTCTAGTGGTCTTGCGTTTGCATAGTATTGCTCTCATATATTAAAAAAAAATACTTCTTTGTTCTGGCTTCTTTTATGGTTTCTGCATTTAAATTGTGGGTAATGAGAATAGATTATTATAATTAAATCATCTGTTGAATATTTGATACCCGTTCATTCAGACGTCAGTTTTTCTGTTTAGGATAATGGTTACTTACTGCATCCACTCCGGGTACAAACTGACAACATGTAAAAATGTATAAGGTATCAGATAGCACGAATGTCAAAATGTACAAACGTCAAATAGTTTCAAATCGTCAAAGTGTTGTAACGATCAAATGTAGGATTGCAGAGTTGTTAGAAATTACAAATGTAATAATGGATGAGTGTCAAAATGCACAAATGTAATAATGTTAAAAAAATTAACTTATTAAAATTGTGACTTTAAGAGAGCACAAATAAACGCCGGAAACCGACTAAGGGTCTATCCGGGAAGTATTCCCAACTTGTGAAGTTTCTGGGTATTTCTTTAATTATAATCGTGCAATTTGGCGTAAAGGTCAATCACTGGAACATGATACCACTAAGGAAGGAAGAAAACTATTGAATCTGACATTATATTTGTCTCTCTTATCTGAAAAAACAATGTAAAATAAAATTAAAAAAATAATCTCGAATAATAAGTAAATGAGTATGTAAGTTTTGCGAATTTAATTTGAACTTAGTGTTAAGACACAAGTTACAAGGTAACACTTATAATAGTAATTGTTTTATAAGAAAAAGTCTGCCAAACTACTGCCACTTACGCAGACGACTATAGTAGAGCTCTGAGAAGAACGTGGCCAAGAAACTCAAGCCACTCTTTTTAAAATAATAATTTGACTTTGTTACAAATTACCAATAGCGTGAACTTTACATCATAAGTATTGAACATTTTAGCAACTGTATATTTTGACCATTGCTCATTTTGGTCATACATACATATTGTCGATTGAACATTTTAGCATTAGTACAATCTGACAAAAGGCTGTTTTGTCATTATGATGTATTGTACATTTTGACACTCGTGCTATCTGATACCTTATACATTTTAACATGTTGTCAGTTTGTACCCGGAGTGACTGCATCCTCCACTGGGTGCATTTACTCGTTTTTTACTCTAAAGTAAGTACCTAACTTTAACTTATGCTTATGTTTTACTGTTATGTTTAACTTATGCTTATGTTTTACTGTTATGTTTAAATCTTGGTCTGCATTTCAATTTGTGTAAGCATGGAGGTTTGCGTTAAAGTAAATAATTAGACTGAATATTTAAAAACAAATTAAAAAAGAAAAACAGATGTGATGCTATTCTAGAATTGCGTCCTCTGGCCTACGCCAGATATGCCAATATCTACATATTAATTAAAAAAAGGAAATCATTGTAAAGAGGAAAATAACAAAAGTATTATATTACTTGTCATGTTATTTATGCGAGGTTTGTAATAATGCGGAAAGGTATGACATTTAATAATATTGCACTTTTAATTTAAACAGATCTAGATCTAAATAAAGTAAATTAATGTTATTATTATGCACAGATTGCGTGCAGTTTTATTTAAATTGTTTCTTGTTTACTTGTTGTCTATATTATTGTATAGAAATGAGGAGTTTTGCAGGAGAAATACAGCGTTCAGGAGTGCTCGATTAATGTACCACCACTTAAACGGGCAATCCTTAAGCAAGCAATGGACCTATGTTTCGTTGTATGATGATGATATAAATAGATATCAAAACACATCTTTAAGCGGGGTCGTGGTATTCGTCGTTACACTTTTCGTTGTCACATATTACACCCTAGTAAAATAAGTAATAAACTCACGCTTTATCCCGTCCGGGGTAGGCAGAGACGACAGAACGCCCTTTGTCTCGATCATAAATAAGTATTCATTACAATAATAGTATTAATAACAAGGCAGGCACTAAAATTTTAAAAAATATTACAAACCTACTTTTCTCTTTATGTCAATTCTCGTACCTAAAATTCGGTTAAGTTAACTTTTAGTTGTCAAAGTTTTTGCTATTGCAATTGTAATCTTTTATAGTCGTGTTAAAGTTTTATTTAGAGTGTGACAATTTGACAACTAAAAGTTAACTCAACCGAATTTTTAACGATTTTAGGGTACGAGAATTGACATCCTGCAGGCCAATTCTCGAAACATAGTATTTAATTTAACTTAATTTTTAATTTTATTTTTAATTAATCCAAAGTGGTATTCTTGTCCGGTAAAGAAAAAGTTAAAATTAAGTTAAATGGCAAAAAAGAGTTAAATGACAGAGTTGCCAGTTTACGGTTTACAATTTAAAAGATTGGAAATTTTAAAAGATTTTCTAAGACTCCATATACAGAAATAAAACATTAATACATAAATCAACTACAGGAAATTATCTTCGGTAAATTAAAATATTATAAGTTCCGTAAACTTCTATTCTAAGAAAAAAATATATTATTATGAAAATCAGGGTCTTTGAATGTAATAATGCGATATCCTTAACTTGTTTTTCCCGCTCGTTACGCTTCCCTCGCGAATGCGCACTGCCGCTCTTAAAATAAACGCAAAGGTTTTGACGTTTCATAATGACAAAAATACTTATTTTAGCGCGAAAATTACAAGATTTTAAAAAGATTTTAAATTATAAATACAAGAATACCTATTGTGTCACAATTTGACAACTAAAAGTTAAATTAACTTTATTTTTAACGTTTTTAAGGAACGAGAATTGACATGCTGGTTAAAATAATCATCCAATGCGTATTTTAAACAGTAACAGATTTTCATTTAATTTGATCTCATAAACCTTAAAATAGTTTACGTAATTTAATAGGCAACGATTAAATAAGACGTAATACCTACTGTATGTTCTAAAGTTTGTCGTATCTAAGGAACGATTAGTATGACCTTTATTTCTTTTATTACCTCTGTGCGAAGATAGGGTTGTCTCTATTAGTTTACTTTCATTGGTTTATTTCTTTTATAAATATTATATAAACGGGATATTAATGCGCATTTTATTTTCTATTATTTAACTTCAAATTTCGGCACAGGTTGCACTGGCCGTGGTCGCAACCTGATTGGTGATGCGAGGTCACAGCTTCGGCTTCGTGATGGATAATATTTATTTTTATTATCATCTACCCTCGTATTATTTCTTTTATTTATTTTTTTTCCATAGAAGAAAAATCCTTTTTAAACATAGATTTAACGGACACAAAGAACATCCAGATTCTGGACAATATTGGCGGATCGCACTAAGAACCACGGCAGCACTAACAGATCACATTTAAATTAGTTCTTTGTTCTCGCAAAATTAAGACAAATTAATGGAAGGACCATCAAAATCGGCTCACGAGTTTCGTCTCTAGAATGCCACAATAGAAGAATCAAACATACATAATTATATAGGCTTTTAAACATGTAACCTTGTGGTGCTGTTGGGTAAAGAAAATAATTACAAGAATAATAATATTGTAATTAAAAAAAATGACACTAATAATTACTTTTTTTACTTGATTGTACTGACAACCTTAAAAATTAGTGTAACGACGTAATGCGACAGAAAGTGTAAAATATATCAGTGTTTTTGTTTAAAGGATTGAGTCATATCCTGCGAGTTAGTTGAAAGAGTCAATGTCACCTTCGGTAAATGTCTTTTTAGTACTAAGTTAACAAATATGTCGTTCGTGTCTATGTATGTCGTTATATGAAATTGGTAAACAAAATTATAATATTTGTTAACTTCATTTATTCGATGGCCGTTGGAGCAAACGTGTCCTAGAGTGGAGACCGCGACTCGGCAAACGAAGTGTAGGACGCCCCCCAGCTAGGTGGACCGACGACCTCATAAAGGTCTCGGGGTCGTATTGGGAGTGGCCTATGTCCAGCAGTGGACTGCAATAGGCTTAGTTGATTGATTGATTTAGTCTTAAACTAAGTGGAGCTTGTTTACTATGAATAATAGACAAAGGGTTTATACCTATAACCCGGTCACATTATCTCGAGACCTGGCGTCGATGACGTCACGTCACGTCGGACGAATCACTGATGCGCCCGTGGCGAGCGTGGGGGTTGAAAGGAGAACGGTTCGCATTCCAGCGAAGTCTCTATAGATAATGTGACTGTGTTATACATACGTACGAAACGGCGGACCTTATCAAGCATTTAAGTTTAGGTACAAAAAGATTTGCTTAGAGCGGGAATCGTAACAGACACCAGGGATCCTCACAACTAAACTTTAGGCTCCATCTTTTTATCTTGACCCATTTCTTTGAAAAGAAAAGTAGATCATATAAAAATACTTAACACGATATAGAAATTTCGCATTTATTCGTTTCCTTATTAGGGTCTATAATGCAATCATCTCAGAGTTGACGTAATACATGTTTGTTTACAAGAAATTATTTAATTTTTGTTTCTGTAATAAACACGTAAAAAGTAAGTAGAATACATACTTTTACATTCGCTCATTCAGGACAAAAAAACAACTATGAAATTAAATGAAAAGTTGCGTCATATAGAAAGGGCTTTATCCTTGCATAATTTTTCACAGTTAGGCAAGTATTTGCAATCAAACATTTAATTACCTCGCTTCCCCTATTAATTGATTATCGATTAGTTTGATTTTCATTCGATCATAAGTCATTGCTTTCGATAATTAAATTATTAAATATGGATATCCTATATAAATTGCGCTAATAGCTTGCCTACCGGACCTTTTGTATTGTAGTTACAAAGTACGTACCAGTACATATTTTGTAATACAAACTCTTCCTTTACAAATCTCTTCGTTTAAAAATAAAAATATCATTAAATGCACTGAACAACTTCTTTAACAGGGCGACGATAGTGCAGTATGTACAGGGGTACCTACTCTGAGCTATTTTGTAAAGTTATTTCAAAAGCTTGCTATCACTTTTTTATCCTTTATCATTCCAGAAAAAAGTACATTAATCCAAGTACCACTTCAAATGCATCTTAAAAATATACAAATCTTGTCAATTTAAACTAAGTTGGGCAATAATCTGTATGTGTTTAAGAGTAATTATTGTAATTAAACATTTATTTTTGTTGGTTTTAGAAGGTAAACGTGCGATCGTCACGATTATAGTAAGTTAAGTTTTGCCTGTAATTACAATATCGGTCACTGACAAAAGAGAGTGGGTAATTTTCGCTTGAATTAACCTTCTACTGTCTTTCGAGGTAGACTTATATGTTTTGATAGTGACAGGCCTTTCTCTGTTCAGGGTGAATGTAATATTAATTATGGCTATTAATACTATATGCTTAAGCCTTGTAATAACGTGAGAAGGCTTAAAAACAACGCCGGCCTTGTTGTCAATTACTGAGTGTTGCTTCTAAATATTACAATGTTGCTAATAAAACTACTAGAGCTTCGTACAATTTGAGTTGGTATTGGAGCAAAATGGAGATTATTAACGAAATTTTACCGGCTATCGTGATTCATCCCAAGATACTTTAAAGTGGATTCGAAGCAGATGTAAACTGCTCCCGTCACATATAACCTCGGAATTGTGTTGAGCCACTTCGATTCCCAGGTGCTGGATATATCTATCAAGGCAGAACTTAAATCCGAATTATCTGAGATAGGCTAAACAAAAGCTCAGGTAGCCTAATTAGCAATGTGCTTAAAATTTAGATATTTTTTAATTCATTGATATAATACATAATAAAATATTTACCTCTAAATAATGCATCGTCATTACAGTAGGAATTTGTAGTGCAAAATATAAAACATATCTAACAAGATTAGTTAAAAGATAATGTAGATTTAAAAGGCTTAAAAATAATGCATTGAGATATGATGTAAGTGATTATTGTAATGCTATTAAAATACCAGTTAGTCATATAAACAAAAAGCTCGATTTAGTTTTAAGATTAAAATTCTTTCCTATGTTTTATAGTGTGACCTAATAAGTGATGACCTCACCCTTATGTTTAAGTGAGTTTTCATGTTTAGTATCTGTGTCGTAGTGAGATTACTAAATGGGTGTTTTGATTAGTTTCCTATGCAGAAAAGAAAAAATTAGATTGCTTTTGAGTTTGAAACTGTTTTCTGCATTTATGGGGTGATAGAATGAAAAGAATAATACTTTTCGTGCGGGGTTATAGATTTATTAATTATAACCTAGCTTTAGTGACCCAGCACTATATTAAACCCTAACAGCATTCAATGAACTGAGCAACAGCATCAAAAACACAAGCACATCTACTTTTTTAAATGCGATGCATGAAAATGTGTCAATTAGCATAGATATTAATCTCTCATGTGACCATAATTTGGTAATTCTTAAAATATATCATAAAAAACAGGGAATTCTTGTATTTCAAAAACATTCCAACGAGAGATGGTGGTAAGGTACTCTAGATCTCTAAAACTAGAAGTGAGTTTTGAAACTTACAAGTCTGCGTTTAGTGCTTATTCATAAAATTTTAGGCATTACCCTCGAGAACTAGCTTACATATTTGACTGCAGCATTTAAATCAACGTTCAGATATTAAACCGTGACTGTCTGCCATGTTTATCCGATATTTAAATATCACAATCATTTACTAACGATTATTTCCTAGCGGTTTAATGATCACTTACATAAACATCACGCGTTCAATTAAATACATACATAATGTGTAGTGTAGTTGTCGTGTTTAATTTGTAATTGCATAGTGAAAATGTGTTAGGCTTTTTGTATTGGTAACTGTTCTTTGGGTGTCTTAGTTTCTGCGATTCATAGGATTTTACCCTGATCCAGAATTATCGTTAAACGTTGTTTTATATTATGTTAAAGACTCAATACTAATAATAATATTCCTCTCCTGATGTACCTATTACTTTTTTTTTGTTATAAGGAGCTTTGTCCGGATGAATCGACAAAGTGGCCAGTTACCAATACATTAATCATGTAAAAGGTGGCTTGAAATTTGTAAATTAAAACAAAATAAGTGATTTTTTACCAGTTTACTTTTGTGCATACGTTGAAGCCAAAAAGTTTTCAGGGCTGAGACCGGAGTTCAACTAAACATTATTACTAGCTAAAAAATTTAAAGCTTTACTTAATTCGTGTTGACAAAAAATAAAGGGTGTCACCAAACTGTCTCCCGAGGATGTGCTAAAAGACCTAGGGGCATTTTATCAACTGAAAAAACACCACCGTGGTATCTTTATGACGACTTTCCGCCATATATAGTATAGCCCAATTTCTGCAGTGAAGCTTCTATTACGAACAAACCGCAACAATTATCGGCTTCTGCACCGATTAGATAAATTACTAATAATATTTTTTTCTCACAATTTGAGGTTAATCCTATTAAGATAGGTCTTTAATGTTAGCTCCTAATTTGTTATTAATATAACCTAATGGTAGTATAATAATATATTATGTTTCTTGTTGTTATATTTGACATTGAGAACGAACCGCAAGTCTTGTTTTGTTACATTTCAACTTAACTTTTTGTTCACGTATAAAATTGATAAAAACTAACTTGGAGATATCATTGATACCCCACTGCAGGGAAAGAAGTTTGTGTTTTATTTAAGTCGAAATAATAATATGCACCTATCTATGAACTTTTCCTTAAACGAATTTTACGACACTCATGATATACAACATATTTATTATAGGTAATATTTACAGGAGGAAATAATAATTCGTCGCCGAGGATATGGGATAGTTTGAGAGTGCCGTAATAGATAAGTTGCCCCAAACATTTAGACAGCCACTAGGGGGCCGCTTAAGTTGTGACAACGCAGTTCCAGCGATCTACTCGCGAAATGTAGTCCCGTCTTTTTAGTGGGTGCAAGAGTCACACTATCCTACTACCAGCCAGTTGGGTATGTGTATGACATTTTACATTTTTCTCACTGCTAAAAATAAGATGAAGTAATATTAATTTTACATAATTACATTATGACAGTTATGACTAAATTGAGTCATATTACTGCCTACTCATAATAGTTTTTGCAATATGTCGATCAATTTATGTCTAAAGTATTTATCATTTACTTAAATATGTTTATTCGACGTTGATTTACATCTTACAAAGCCGACCTTAATCTGTGCCTACTTAAGCATTAACATACTATTCATCTTAATCAAAGTGACATAAGAATTATAAATATTAGATATTTTTTCTTAACTCTAGTTTATTTTGCATTTATCATCATTACAAAATGGCTTTAAAATTTCGAGGTACGATCAAGCTTTTTCTAATGATGGAGGCAAAATTATCGTGCTTATACTTCTGACCAGTGGGTAGTATTCGTACACGGTTAAATGACGGATTGTATGGAAAGATTAATAAATCGTTTTGCCTTAGTAACGAATTTGTTTCAATGTCCATATGGCCTTATTTTCATTGGAAAAGCTGTCGTTATGCCTAATAATATTAAAACTAAGAACTACTTCTGTTTCCAAGTGTACATAAACGACATTCTTTGCCAATAATAATGTGCATAAATCTTAGAACTGTGTGAAAGAATACCTATTATATTATTATTATTATCCATAAATATTAACATGTAATTGCATTTAAACATACATTAGTGTCTAAAACAAAATATAGATGTTTATATCTATATGTAGTTTTGAAATTATATGTAATTATATACAATTGAAAACCCATTTACGTAATAACTGTGTATTTCGTATTGTTGATTATACATTGCACGTTAATCTTAAGTGTATAAAGATTAGGTTTAGCCCTTTCAGAATGTCAGTCGTTGTACTAAAAAGTTCTTACTGAGAAATTATTGTCACTTGTTTACATATTAACAAATTGTCATACAGTCCCTTAGTAAGAAGAACTTGTATTAAGTGTGATTGACAAATTATGTATAATTATATCTACAAATATTAAAGTCTTGTGAATCCATACCATTACCCAAGTTCATTCAATCAAATGTTTGACTTACAAGCATGTCGAACCCGCGACCTCGGGCGTGGCAAGCAAATACACTAAGAATATAGAAACTTGACCTCAGCATAAACTTGAAGACCACACTGACAAATAGTTTTAGTGTACACTTCTAGTATTACTTTTCCATCAAGCATTTCTTCTTTTGCAGATAAAGTAATGCGGATTGCAGACCAAGAGGTAAGCTGTTAGTTTAGCTTAGCTCGCACAGCTGATAGAGTTTTACATACTTCTTCCATAGTTTGCGGTCTGCACACAAGTATGGAAAACAGTGTCAGCTATGCAAGCTAAGCTAACCTAACTTAGCCTAGCTCTTGGTCTGCAGCCCGCATTAAGCTTTGTTTTTTTCTATTATGGGAGGCAAACGAGCCAGCAGGTCACCTGAAGTTAAGTGATCACTGCCGCCCATGGGCAGTGGACACCTGCACCACCAGAGGAATCAGAGATGCGTTGCCGACCTTTTCAAAAGGGAGTACGCTCTTTTAATGAAGCTCTCCAAGTCGTAACGGTCCGGAAAAAGTGTTTCTATACTTAGATGGTTTTTACGTTTTCAATGATAGAGACGCTAAAAGCATGTCTCCTTATAAACATATTATGTTCTTAACTCTAACGAAGTAAAACAAAACATCGTTTCGAAATAATTTTTATTTTTGTCTTTTCTTTCATACAATTACATCCAGCTTTTCTCTTCTAAATGATTTGTATTTGCCACTACAATATGCGTCACTTTGTATTAGTAGATATAAAATACATTTTCCAATATAAAGTTAATTACGTCACGACAATGCTTAATCAAATAATATTAATTAAATAAAGGAATAATTAAAGTCATGACTAACGATGATAAATAATATTCCATTACAATTTGTACTAAAATTACGTGTTATTTGTAAATAGTTTGTACGTAGTACTTGTTTCTAAGTAATATTTTTTTTTGCTTGTGAATATTATGAATGGGAGTAATTTCGTAGTTTGTGTAATGCTTATGAGTAGGCTTAAGTTGTTGCAAAATATATACAAAATAAATCATCAATCACGTTTATTTAAAAAATAACGGATTTTGATGCGGTTTTTTTTATTGATAGAGTTGTTTTAAGAGGAAGGTTTATATGTATAATAACATCCATTAAATAGTGGAGAAATACTGTTATTTTTGAAGTTCCTAATGTGATGTCGTTAATTATCAAATTTTTTTTCGCGTACATTGCTAAAGCAGGCTGAACCCTACGAGATTAATCAAAATAATGTACTAATTATTTGTACACATTGAAAAGGTCTACAGAAAACTCCAAGATGGTTTATGTCTATCTCTTGGATATCCCACAAAAACTTTTTTCGTTTACTTTTTACGACAAATAATTTCCGAAACGATTTTAACCAATGCAGCATTAATCCTTATCCAATTAATTTTCTTTATTGTAATACAGCATTGCACCCGTGCGAAGCACAGGGGAGGATCGCTAGTTTCTTATATATTAAAGTTTCATTTGTTTTCTAGTACACACAGTTCTGCTTAGTTTGGGACTAGACAGCGTAGAGTACATATTTGATAAATATTTTGTTAAAAGCTTCAATATATAACAATACCTTAAGACAAGCAAAAAATAATGTTTGCGACCAACTAATTTGTGTGACTTTCCAAATTATCAAATTAGTGATTTAACTTCAGCATCTTATGAAATATTACATAGGTATTACATCTACATAATATAACCTTTCCGCCTGATGACACATGTGAAAGAAACGTCAAAATGTAATTAAAATATCATAAGTGGTAATTATTGGGACATCAACGTCATAGAGTAAACGTCTCTTTCCTTTCACTTTATCGTTGTTAAATTCGCAGTCCGAAAGATAAATGGTAAGTTTTTTTATAACTTTTTTTAAAACTCCAACCCCCTTACTCATAAACGCCACTTAAATTTTAGTCAATTGATTAGCTTAAACTCTTGCGGTTTTGTTTGGCATAAGGTTGGTTTTGCTAATAAAAATCTCGATAAACAGTGATTAAATTTTAGAGACTTTTATGAGTAAGGGGGCAAGTATTTCTACACAAACGACGTAATATGTGGCATGAGACACAAGTTGTTAAGTCCCATAACACTGTAATTACACTAGCTACTCTACTGCCCAGACCGAAACGTTTCCACGCTACTGCTTGATGTTTGATTAAGCGGGCCATTGTAGCTCTAGTAAACATGATTTAACCCTTTCACAGTGGCGCCTGCAGACACAATAGTAAAACAATACACGTGTACCACATATGGTACACTGCACTGGGAACGTGTTAATTTGAACATTAACTCCTTACTCATAAACGCTTCTTAAATTTAATCACTGTTTAGCGAAATTTTTCTAAGTAAAATCGTATTAATTTAAGCTAATCAATTGACTAAAATTTAAGAAGCGGGTAAGTTCCAAATTTAAGGAGGCAATTTTATTTTTAATTCGCAACTGCTCCTTGCTTTTACGTCACTTCCAGTAATAGAGTCAAACAGTCTTTCTATTAATTACCATGCAAGACCTTTATTTCCAGGTTGTCCCCATAGTCCCCGTATAAATGGTAAGATGTGAACAGTTGTCATTGATGTAAGGGTTTAAACATGTTTTTGTAAGGGTTATCCTGATTGCTGCTTTGTCTGTTTTATGTTACTGTACCTATATACATTTTAAGTACATTTTATATATATTTTTAGGAAATGATTGAATTTTGAGACGATAAACACTAAAAAATCAAACTAAATAGAAAACCTCATCTTTTTGCAGTAGGTTAAAATGCATAGCCATATTATCACGATGTAAAAGGTTAAGGTTGTATACGTTCATGATGTTACGTAAGACAGTTAATTTTCTTCGTGATCATCGACGAATCAGTTCTAGTACCAATCACTTGTAACCTTTACTTGATTGTAATTGCATGTGCCGTGAAGGGTTTATCCCTTGGGCATGTTTTTAAAATGTAAAATATGTTGTTTTTAATATTAATAAATAAATTCTTGGATGTAAAGATTTATAAGATCGAATTAAAAGAAAATTGAGTACAGAATTCGTGTGGTGACGGATTAGGAATACAATATTTCACCACCCCATCATCATCACATCCCATGGGTGTCGTAGAGACTATCCTACTGACTATCCTATCATAGAAAGAAGGAAAACTTGAAATTAAACCCTATACCAATCCGTTTGGCCAGCGTGGTATTAGTAGGCCAAGTATCCCTCCGTCACGGGAGGAGGCCCGTCCTTGCAGTGTCTTTCTGTCACTAGAGAAGTCACATCCTAGCAGTGTGACATTAATGAACTGCTACGAACATCATAATTTCACTTAAAACTTAGCAATATTAATAAAAGATGAATAACAACGTACAATATTCCTCCTATATTATTTAAATAGTAGTAAGTACTGATCTTTAACCTCAATGAGTACATAGTGTTTGCACGTGGTTTGCACTAGAGTATATAAAGTACTACCTAGATTAATCATCAGTGTGGAATTACTCAGATTATTAAACGTGATGACGGCTTCTATGTACTAGGAATGTTAATGTATTTTATATTGAATAATGAAAAGTGGTAAACTTATTTGCAACTTTGTCTTTACTTTCATGTTGACAATTTGATTTGAAAGCTTTCTAAACTTTAGCAAATTTAAAGTATAGAAGTAT
Organism: Schrankia costaestrigalis; assembly: GCA_905475405.1. Taxonomy (NCBI): domain Eukaryota; kingdom Metazoa; phylum Arthropoda; class Insecta; order Lepidoptera; family Erebidae; genus Schrankia; species Schrankia costaestrigalis. The sequence goes on from FR997827.1 coordinate 4,263,694, forward strand.
CCATTGTCCTGGGAGAAGGCCCGTCCCTGCAGTGAGACATTAATGGGCTGTTATGATGATGATACTAAGCGCATCCACGGCAAAACGATACTGTGAGCTAAATTGATGTTGCTCAAAACTCTGCGAGACTGATTAGCTCTTGCATTTACTTAATGAAAAAAATCTTTTACATGCTCTCCACCGCCTTTGGTCTACACGGGCATGTACTTGGACATAATAATATATGTCTGGTTCTAATATGTTTCTTTTTATCTGTTTCTATTACGTCAAATTACCACCGTGTTTGAGGCCAGCCCTCCCTGTGTTTTCAGGTACGTGGTCACAATTCTATAACTTTTTAGTCCAAATACATTTACAAATATTGTTAATATTTAGTTCTGTTTATTTAATTGCCGTGTCGTGTATACAAAACACTCGCTTTTAAGTTAATTGGTCTTGTAATTTGTACGAATAAAATTTTATTATCTTGTAGTATTAAGATATCTGTCGCCAATATAAATTAAAGTTTTACTGTAAGTAGGTATTTATTAAACCATTTCTGGTTAAATTACAAGCAAGAAAATTGTTTGCGTGATTCAGAAATGAATTTTCTGAACGTCATCGCTCTTCATTGAGTTGGTTGCTAGTTGCTAAAGACACCACGACCACGACTCTTGACGAGCACTGTGCCGCGGGGATTATTACACTAATAAGAAATTAATGCGGATCACAGAAATAATTTTCTAACATAGGATTCGAAACACAACCTCGCGAATGGCAGCCAACATCGCTTTGACATTGAGGCAGTTATAGTGTTACCACAGTGTTATTTTGCAGTAACGTAACTTAAAGATAACAGAAAACACCCTTAACTACTGTTATTAGTTAATGATAAAATCAGTGAAGAAATAGCAAAACTTAACAAGGAATAAATATCACGATAAAATCACTATGACAATAAAAAAGTATTATTAAAAGAATTGATTTATTAAAATGGCAGTATCTCGATAACAAAACAAATTGCCACAATAAAAAAATTAACGCCCATTCAAACATTAATCCGACAGCTAAATAACAAACAGCAAACTAAATAAAATAAACTGAACGCCATATAAATAATCCAATTATATTTATGACAACACCTATTACTGAGTATAACAGTAGTAATTAATATATGTTCAGTTAGTAAAGGTATCACACGACCAAGGCAGTATTACGACGTGTAGTGTGGTGACTGTTGATCGATTTCTTTTATGTATTATCTCATTGATAGTTGTTACAAAGACGTGTCATTGAGTGGAGTGCAGTTTTGGCAAACGTGCCAAGTACAAGTGCGCCCGGCGGCTGCATAAAGCGAAGGTGGCTGTTGGATGGTGGAAACGTTTGGATGAGAAGAGAACTGAAAGGAGAACTCCTTCCCTGAACCTCCTTCACTGAACATATCCAGTGTCATATGCAAGACTTGAAGAGTCCACTGGATATGTCCAGTGGACTCTTCAAGTCTAAGATATCACTTACGCCTTATACCCGTTTTCGAAAATGAGAGCAAAATTAGTGTTTTGCTTAACTCTCTATTGACACTTACGAAAAACTTTGATGAAATTTGTATATGTTCAAGCAAAGAACGTACGAACTCTCCGTGTGGTGACGGAGTAAGAATACAATGATATCGTAAAAACTGACTATCTGTGAATATTATCTTTACGAAATTAAAAGAAGAAAAACTTAAAATTAAACTCTACACCAATCCGTCTGGCCAGCGTGGTATTAGAAGGCCAAGTATCCCTACGTCACGGGAAGAGGCCCGTCCCCGCAGTGGGACATTAATGGGGTGTTATGATGATGATGATAACTAATCCTAATTTTTCCGTAATTTTCATATGAAGCTTCATTAATTTGAAGCATCTTTGAGTACTTACTATATGACTAATATAGTACAATGAGTCAATAAGACTCCCACGCCATTGTCGTGACAGTCCTGGACTTGTTAATGATCTATATTGAAAGTGAGCAAGGTAACTAACGATATCACGCGCAAGATACAGAGAATTATAGATTAAATGAACGCAAGTATAGGTATAGATTTCAAGCCTCAGTAGGTAAGCTTTGGTGTCAAGATAATCATTTATAGGTGTTGTTTTTTTTTTGTTAGGGAAGACAAGATCTAAAGCCCGATTTACACATCGACAAGTACAGTAGCGAGTTAAGTAGTAAGTTGTTGATTAAGTTGATTTGAAAAAATAGGATGGAGATCTATTTAAATAAACATAATCAACAACTTACTACTTAACTCGCTACTGTACTTGTCGATGTGTAAATCGGGCTTTAGCCTGTATCGTGAAGACATTTACAATCTTAATGACCACAAAGTGGCACAAAATATTTGTAAGTCACTCAGTCTGCCACTATTACACTATTCATAAACTCAATCAGTCTGCCAATACTTGGACAAAATATTAGGGTAATTAGTTTTCACTGCATGGCAGCACTCCTTAAATGCACACATGTTTACAAAACCTGCTTCGCTTTTCTGTTGACAGCGCTATGTCTTTATTTTTTATTTGGTCTGAGCTACTGGGCTTATAATTTTGTACAAGTGGTGGACAGGTTCAATACAATATTTCAAAACCTTTTTCTTAATGACGACCTCAACAACATATTTCTCTTCTAACACAAAAAGGTTTACTTGTTTCAACTAAGAAATGATTCGAATACCTACTATACCTACAGGTATTGTATGTTAACTGACATAATTCAAATTACCTTCGACACAAATAAACTATAAAATATATTGCGTTCTTTGAATATTACCTTCTAGTCTACCTTGTCGCATTATTTAATTGCCTTCACACTTTTGTTAAGTATCTACAACATCTGGCATCTAATACTTAGAATGTATTGCTTAGCTTGTGCTCAAGGTTTCATAATATTACTCTTTATGTTAGAAAGATGAAGACGGCGATTGATGTTCATGTACTTACAACTGTTAAATTATATTTTATCCTAAAAGGAGTAAACCATGTTCGAGTACCTAGTTATAGTCAGAGTTGGTAAATTATATAAAAGTTTTCGAATACTAGTTTGAACTATATTTATTGTTTGATTCATAATCATTATTCCCTTCACTTGTGGTCATGGCTGAGACCATGGAGGACCTCAACACAATGCTCGATGGCCTCAGTAGAGTCTCTCAACAAGCGGGTCTTAAAATGAACATGGACAAGACCAAGATCATGGCAAATGTCCATGTTGCACCCACTCCAATCATGGTTGGAGGCTCTACACTCGAAGTTGTCGACGAGTATATTTACCTGGGACAGTCAGTCCAGCTGGGCAGGTCCAACTTCGAGAAGGAGGTCACTCGTCGAATCCAACTCGGATGGGCAGCGTTCGGGAAGCTAAAACGTATCTTCTCGTCCACATTACCGCAGTGTCTGAAGACAAAGGTCTTCGACCAGTGCGTGTTGCCAGTGATGACGTATGGCACAGAGACGTGGTCGCTAACTATGGGCCTTCTCAGAAGGCTCAAGGTCACTCAGAGGGCAATGGAGAGAGCTATGTTAGGAGTTTCCCTGCGTGATCGAATCAGAAATGAGGAGATCCGCAGGAGAACCAAAGTAACCGACATAGCGCTCAGAATTGCCCGGTTAAAGTGGCGGTGGGCAGGGCACATAGCGCGGAGAACCGACAGCCGATGGGGCAGAAAGGTTCTGGAATGGCGACCGCGTACCGGAAAGCGCAGGGTGGGGAGACCCCTCAAACGGTGGACCGACGACCTGGTTAGGACGGCGGGAAGCCGATGGATGAGGAAGGCACAAGACCGCGCAGAGTGGAAGCTTTTGGAGGAGGCCTATGTCCAGCAGTGGACGTCCATAGGCTGATATGGATGGATTCCCTTCACTACAGGGTGACCACGAGTCCTATAGTTGTATTGAAATTCTTCGTGGTCACCCTGGGGTAACAAAACGGGGTAACCACGAGTCAGCCCCCATTTATACATATATATTAGTTAGTAATAAGCCGACTTTTACCATACCTAAGTAAGACCATTACAGATGAATTACTTCTCTTATTCTTACTCCATAACCACATAGAGCAATTCTACAGTTTACAAACTATTGTCTTGGCTTTGTTTCCATAACGTACTACTAAAAGTACTCACAACTTACTTCTTTAAAAACTGTCGGAGGATCTGTTTTAAAATAAAATGTAAATTAGTTTTGCAAATAAATAACTCAATCTGTGCCTCTCATAATTTGCACCAATCAAGCATCATGTTCTCGTTAGAAGGTTGCTATGTTATGACGCACCGCGCTGACCGCATGAACAACTCATCCCGATCAGGAAGAATGGATTAAAGCTGATGTGTTTGTACTTCTTTGTTAAGACCTACGCAGACCGGACGGCATGGCAAGGGATTTTAATTTTTACTAATGGACATTCAACCGTATTGTTACAAAAATACGATATAAATTGCTATGCTTTATAATGAACAATGCCGTGCGATAAAATCCCTTTAAATGCCACGGCATCATTTTAAAGCATAGCAATTTATATCGTATTTCTGTAACAGTACGGTTGAATGTCCATTAGTAAAAATTAAAATCCCTTGCTATGCCGTCCCGGTCTGCGTAAGCCTTAAAGCTGATGTGTTTGTAGGTACTTCTTTGTTATCTTTCAACGGAAACTACTGTTTGACACAGAATTGGGTTATTTGAACAATTATGTCGACCAAGATCTTATGTGATCTTTCTTAAATCATGCAGTTAAGCTGGAGTTGTTGTTTGTAATCTGCAAACAGATTAGTGAACAAAATTTTGGATAATAATGACTACATTGTAATTTTATAGTCATTTTAGAGTTTACAACATATATTATAAGCTCTCGGAAAATATAGTGATGATTACTAAGTAACAGTAGTAGAATCTATCATTGACTAGAAAGTAGTAGAATCACACCCTTACTAATAAACGCCTCTAAAATTTTAGTCAATTGATTAGCTTAAATTCTTATCTTTTTGTTTGGTTTTACTAAGAAAAATCTCGCTAAACAGTGATTTAATTTAAGAGGCGTTTATGAGTAAGGGGGTCGATATATAAAATAGAAGGTTTATTAATAAATATCGTTTTAGGTAGAGTCTCCGGCAAATGACAGCTGGGAAGAATACTCGAACCGACTAGAAATCGATAGAATGTCCTTGACATAATTAGCTACTTGGCCTCATTAATACTAATGACTCTTGTAGCGAGTAATTAAAAGAGCTTTTATGTGGGAAGCTTCTTCCTTAGACGATATTTACGATGCGACAACATTAAATAAATAATTTGGTTTTTTTTTCAATTATTCATGCTTATTGTAAACTATAGCAATTTGGTTTTTTTTATTGTTTTTTCGTCCCAAAAAGGAAAAAGACGAAAATATTTAATACATAGATAAACATAAACAAATTAAGATCAGTACAGATTATCTAAAAATGCGCGTGTAACCATTTCTAGATTGCCTTAATAATTAGTTTAATATTTTCTTTATGTTTACTAATGATGTTTTGATAAAAAATACATTAATTATAAGATTTATTTGGAAATGACCCAACGTGACCTCTTACTTAATGGTAAAAGTAATAAGCATTATTACTTAATTACAGTATAAATTGCGTAGGTATATATATAGGATTTTCTTTATTATCTTTTAAGGGCCAATCCCTAAGAATTTTCAAACTTTTTTTCGATAGAAGAAATTGTACTTTGAAACATTTGGCTATGACATCTAAGAACAACAAGAATGGTTCTGTTGTAGTAAGGGGTTGGAGGAGATACGATCAAAAAACTCTTGGGAACACTCTCCGTGGTATAATTGGATAGAACACGCTAAAAGACATGAAATCTCGGCAATAATATAGCGACTCCATGTGCTCGGTGAACTGGTCGTATTCAGTTATGCAAAAGCGATGTAGTGGAGCCTAAAAACATAGTGCCACTGAATACATTGACACCAAGTTTTATATTATTATATGTATTTAAATATGACTGCATAATAATTTAAATAACATTGCTTAAGTAGTAGGTTCGTCTATTGGAAATAATCCTATGATATCATCATCATAACAGCCCATTAATGTCCCACTGCAGGGACGGGCCTCCTTCAGTGATGGAGGGATACTTGGCCTACTAATACCACGCTAGCCAAACGGATTGGTTTAATTTCAAGTTTTCCTTCTTGTTATTACGTAAATATAATATTCACAGATAGTCCCTTAGTCGGTTTTTACGACACCCATGGGATGAGATGGGGTGGTGACACACTGTATTCTTACTCCGTCACCACACGGGGAGATTCTTCTATGATATGTTTAGACTAATTATTTACAAATATAAGTTCACTTTACATCGTAAAGTAGAATTTAGTAAAGAATTTGCTTGACATAAGTAAAAACAAATACTTATTCAAAAACGAAAAGTAAAAACATCACAACACAAAGGGAAGCACCAAAAAAACTGTTTATTTACCCAATATGCAAACAAAACAATTTAAAAACAAAAGTGTATTTGTAACATATTTTTATAAAGAACATCGGCAACATAGAAAGTAAAAGCCCTCTAAGCTTCCGACTTCAAAGTAATAAAACATACACAAAGAAATAAAGGAGCCGAAGTAGCAAACAAATAAAAATTGAAAACACAATACATTCACTTTCACATTTCTATGTAAAAAAAAACTAGACTATTTATGTAATTATGCAACAATGAGACCCTGAAATCAAAGGGCATTGTTACGTTGCTCGTCAAAAACGACGCCGACTAATATATTTTATTGTTTCATGTGATAACTTAGAAAGGAGGTCGGATAGTTTGTATTTGATGTACGGGATTGTAAATTAAATTAGGTATTACTGTATATGGATGCTGTTTGGAACATTGTTGATATTTTACATTCTGTTCTATGTCGTTAGTATTACAGTTACACGAATAAGTTTGTTTTAGTCGATGTGCAGCTAATAATAGTACATAATAAAATACGAAAGTTACTGTTAAATAACCTAAAAAGTTATGAATTGTAAACTTGCAAATGTATCGGTGTATAGAAAAACGAGTCTAACAATTTTCAAAGTAGAGTCCAAATACTCCAGAGCTTTAAACTAGATAAATAAATGAAAACCTGCTTCTTCTCCTTAAAAACTGTCCCAAAGTGTTGAGATCCAAGAGAAGATTTCGTAAGGGTGATGCATGGAGGCCCAAAAAGGGCAGAGAGAAACGACGAATTGATACAAATACTGGATAGCCTATGAATTAAAGACCGCGGTCAGTGTAAAGGTTTGTACAAGGAGTGTCTTAACCAATTGGACATTTACAGGTTTACTACAGTAGTTAGATTCATTTGTTAACTGTGTGTAGAATTTCGCAATGGCGTAACTAAAAGGTACCTCATGGCAATATTGATTAAGAAATATCTTAGAAACAATACTTACATATTCCATTATTATTAAAAAACAAAATAAGGTCAAATATAATGACTATAATCATCATTAATTTAACTCGAATCAAAACTTTTTATTATACCTATAAAGTACAAATGTACAGATGACAAATTAATACATTTACTTTTAATGGCATTTCAAGTTTGTATGCATAATAAATACTGTACCTACGTGTAGTTAATTTGAATAAAACATTGCTTTATATACATTTCCGACTGCTAAGATTTTAATTCTAAAGGTGATTCTAGGATTGCATAAAACACGTTGATATTGTTACGTTGTAATATTGCGTTCATGAGAACTCACGACATCTTTGTGTTTTAGTTTTATATTTATTTTATTACTTAGATGTGTTTTATGTTGTACGTGTGCTGACGGAATAAAAATGTCTAGTGTTAACGCCCTAATTCATTTCGTGGTTGTAGTAAAATCTATATAAGGAAATTTACACATAAGTATTGTTTGACAGAAATTATCTCTACTAAAACAAAAGATTGAAAACATGCGGTTTTAAACCATAGACCAATCTGTATTTCCACCCTGATATTAGTAAGCCAAGTTGCCCTCCATAACTGGAGGTCCGACAATGTCAGCAGCCCGTTAAATGGGACAGCAAAACCAAAAGGCTAAACCCTTTTTAGATTGAAGGTTGTAGAAGAGAAGGTGCTAGAGGCCCTCCTGATGGCAAGCTGTAAAATGGTGGCGATGGTGTTATTGCAAAAATAAAAACAAAGTTTCATAATTTCGATTTGTGACACTTCGTCCTTATTTCGTTGCTGTGTGAGCTTCATCAATACTTTAACAAAAGCTGATTCTTTACCCCGTTATACTAGGAATTACATTTGAATAGTCTATCCTGACTAAGTTCTTGTTAAAATTGAAAGTATTTTTGTGACGTAATATTTTTTAAATTGCGAACGTAAAACATAACATCGAGAGTGTTGAGTTAAGCATTTTCATTGTAATTTTTGGGACCCCAACCGGCGCCCGTCAAAGATCCTAACAGTCCAACATAAACAATCTATTGTTCATACATTACGACATAATTTTACTATTGTCATTGCCTTTCAGAAAAAAAATTGGATCATGGTGACAAAAACTAGAAGGAACATTTACGAGTTTATTGGTGCAAAAAACTATTCTGGGTAGTTGCATCGTTATAATCGTTTGTTTTCGCCTTTTTCGACGAAAGTCGAAGCAAATATCGGCAAAGTCAAAGTAGTAACTATACCTTTTCGTATGCAAATAAGTTGCAATGAACTCGTGTCCGAAAAGACCGTGAAACGCAAGTGTTCAATGTCAATGCGAAATTTTGACTCGTTTTGTTAGAATTTTTAGTTTGTTAGCTCTTTTTTTCATTGTACAACAAAAGTTATTATTAACAAGTATTTTATCCAAAGAAGTAAACAAAAGAGTTTGTTTTGTTGTCACATAAGGAATCATTAAATTGTGGGCAAATATTTGTTTGTTTTTTTAGAATTCTGTGAGCCTTGACTGACATTTCGGACAGGATTTTATTGCAGTTTTTGTGCATTGCTTTTTTTTTAGCCAGGATGTCTTGTATTATGGACCTTTTATGTATGTAGGATCGTGGACGTATCTAAATAAAACTCGAATCAATATGCTAATGGTATCTTGCGGAAATCTCTTGAATTTTTGTACTACCTAGTTGGTCTTGTAATAAATAATTGTCATGCCATGGTGTTGGACATGTCTGATTCAAGGTTGGTAACGTGATAGAGTGTAGTAAGTATGTGATATGTGAACAAAGCGAAATAAATAAAGATTTCTTAGGAAAACGTATTCATAGAGCTGATTATTTACAATTTTTTTTTAAATTAGGAAGAAGGAAAGAACGGAATTATTAGGATTTCCAAGGTTTTAATTGGATAAAAGTTAGTTATTTGGCTAAAGAGGTTATTAGTATTAAAATATTGTTATACTTGTTAAATTATTGTATATTCATTTTTATACGTAATATACGAACTTAACCATCAGTTTAAAATTAAAAAGTTTTGTTGCAGTATACACAATTTCGTTAACTTGGATGAAAAAGTAATTCCTTAAGTAAAAAAAATCATTTTGAGTAACTGAATAATCTAGCACATCAGCTTAATACATTTATATTACTGTCTATCGATGTAAAGAAGATTTAATGCTTTTATAGTTTCGCTTCTGAGAGTTCAAATTCAATTTTTGGATACAAAGGACATGACCAACTGAAAGCATTATAAATATTCACGGACATCTCTACAGCGCCATCTGTTTCCAAAGTAAGCTAGGCTTAACCTGCTTGTGATATGGGTAACAGAACAACGAATATTAATACTTAAATACTTTTATTTTGTAAATACATAGGTACATATTATACATAGAAATACTCAGACCAATGCAAACAACCATGTTCATGCGCACAAAGATTTGCATTGAGCGGGAATCGAACCCGAGACCTCTGCGTAGCAGTCATGTAATAAAACTACTACGCCACAGAGGTCGTCAAGCACATTCCTTTGTAGATCGCACATTAATTGTCCTGCGTGGGATTCAAATATTCGACCTGGTTTCCGCAACCATAGCCGCAACCATTGCACAACTTAGGTATTTATCGCGCCTTTTCCTTCCATCTTTTATTTTCATTCTATCATTACTATCCTATTACTTTGGTTTGGTATAACGATTCAATCAGCCATGGATTCAACTACTAACTTAGCATAAGGTATTTTTATTTGTCTTCCTATCGTAAAAAAACAAATATAATTAAGATGCCTCACGACCTACGTTGACATGAAAAAGACATACTTAATTTAACAATAGGATCTATACTCATTTGTTACGTTCACTTTTGCGCAGCTTTTTTGCATATAAACGTCCTCGATCGCATCCGCTTAGCTTCATTACTCGCACAGGACATAATGTGTATCTACTGTTGTACTAAAATATTACTATGTACAATAAATGGATAGGCTTGTAAGAACTAACCGAAAATCTATGAAAAACGTTGGATCTTGAATGCATCATTTGAAACTGCACCTTTTCTGTGACTCTACGAGTACAATCTCGAGCACAATTATGGCTATTAAAAATTAAGAGACAGAGAATATCCTATTTGTTTTTAAATTACTGCACTGTAGCGTGTTTATGTGAAAGCATCTGTAGCCGTAAAATGCCAAATATGTTCAGCTATTATATTATTCATTGTTGTTTATTTATCTGACAAGTTTTGATGCTACGGAGCTCGGGTTATAACTTCTAGCAGTCATTATTCCCCTGCCCTTATCCCAATTTGTGTTTTTTCTTTCTTTCGGGGTCGCAGCATGTCTTCTTCTTCCACATGCTGCTAAAAGTTTTGGCTATATTTTACGGCCGGCCGCCTGCCTGACGCCAACCCTCCTTGGGAATGCTGTTGTTAACTTCTAGCAGTCGTCATACCTAACATCTAAACCATGTTGAATGCCTTTCTCTGTTTGGAATATCCGTACACCGTCTTTTAGCAACGTAGATAATTTGCTGACATTACCTTATGTGAATTTGTTGTCCTTACAAGTTTTTCGCCAAGAAGAATTTATTTAAGGATCCTGCTCAACTTATTATAGAATCCATAAATATTTATGAACACACAAAACTAATTATATTTGTCATAGCTCCAAAGAACTGTAACAATATGTCTGCAATCAGCTTTGCCACCCACATTTCGCCGGCATTAATCTTAATCACATGTTTTCTGATATAATATTATGCCCTGCGGTACTATGTTTTGATATCTATGTCATTTACAATTGACCAAAGATAAACACTCACATGTTTAAATTACAACTGTAACTAGGCAGGAATATGGCTCAATTTGGCAAACATAATTTAGTTTTAAAAAAATCAAGAGTAGATAAAATGGTTAAAACTACGTGACATTCGTGGTTACACGTACTCCGGCGTAACACTTTAATACTATCGTTATTCCTTTGTGTAATATCGTATGTTTGAAACGTATTATTTGTTCAAATTATATTATTCAATTCTTTACTCTATTGCAAGTACCTAAGGCTCAAATTTCTGATAAACACAAGTAGAGCTTTAGACTTTTCTCGCAGTTATGCAAAAGTGTGTGCACTGCCTCGCGGTAGGACCTTGACAGGGACGTGGAACAGTATCATCAGTGTTCTATTGCGATAGAAACAGCTACTTTATTCTAATGATATAAAGATTAGTATAGCTTGTGTGGAATTTACTACTTGTGTCATTTTTAGTGTCAAATATGTTTGTCAAAGTTAGAACCTTGACTGAAGTGGGACGTCATTATTACCACATAGGGCTTAAGTGCAGAAAGAAGGTGCGGTGGCGTAATGTTATGCAAAATTATTGTTGCTAGGCAACCATTGTTTAAAACAAATGTTTGAAGAATGCTGTAGACCTTGTAAAGAACGAAATAGTTGAGCCTACAACTAAGTTTCTCTGTGGAATAGTTTAAGTATAACAACTTGTTAAGAAAGGTTCGATTATGATTGTTGAAAAATTTGACAACTAGCGCAATAGAGAAATGTAATCAAACCTTATTTTAAACATTGATCGAAGTACGTTTAGGCACATTGCGTAAATAAAAATAGAATAACCATTAGGAAAAATATGAGAAACTTATTTTTGCTCACTACTATATCGGCGTAAAATTGGTAGATACTTTAGCCATCTTAAAAGGTAATATTGTTCCATCGTTAAAAACATTTCTTCATCACCACTAAGTTGACAGATTGCTATAATATGTGCAGAAAAATAAAACGCCATCTATTCCAAAACTAAGCTGAGCTTACAACTGGCACCAATAATATGATATTATAATGGGTTATGCTGTTAATCTTTAATCTATACTAATATTATAAAGAGGTAAAGTTTGTGTGTTTGTGACGTTGTAGGGTGTAATCTCTGGATCTAATGAACCGATTTTAAAAATTCTTTCTGTGTTGAATAGTTCATTTATCGGGGAGTGTCATAGGCTATATAGTATCATGCTATGACTAATAGGAGTGGAACAGTAATGAAATATATATTTAAAAAACGGACGCGTTTTTTTGCCGTCCAACGAAGTGGGCACGGGTCAGCTAGTGTACAATAAAATAGTCAATCAACTTTCTTTAAAATAAACATTACAAAAACCTTTCAAATTAAAAGCTCTTAACTGGTGTTAAATAACTTAAAGTTTACATACTAATTATCTCCCTGTAACCATTGAAAGGTTAACCAAACTAAGTTAGTAATTATACTGTAATTACATAGCTTCAATACACATATATTACGAAAGACAACTTAATTATTTTCGATGTCTTAGTAATTACTGGTAAAACAGTTTGCTTAATTTATGATAACGATTTAGTAAGTACTGCACATGTTGCGTTTGTGGCGTAGTGATTATTTAACATGACTTCTACGCAGAGGTCTCGGGTTCGATTCCCGCTCTGATTGTTTGCATTGGTCTGTGTGTTTTCTATGTGTAATATGTATGTACTTATTTACAAAAAAAAGTATTTAAGTATGTTTATCAGTTGTCTAGTACCCAAAGTCCAAGCTCTGCTTTGTTTGGGACAAGATGGCGGTGTGTAAGAGTGTGAGAAAAAAAATTGAGTTATTGTTAATGTTTTGTATATTAATAAGGGGTGCTATATAAAGAAACCTATCTTACACTTGCAAAGGATAGCCTGATTGCTGTTGCGCAAACTTGGAGAGGTCTATTACCAGCAGTGGAGAGCTCACGGCTGAGATAAATAGATCGCGTGGCTGAGCATATAGATGTAAGTATCATAGGAGACATCTGCCCCACCAGAGATTATGCCTAACTAATCTTTTTGAAAAAGAAGGAAATCTTGAAATTAAACCCTATACCAATCCGTCTGGCCAGCGTAGTATTAGTAGGTCAAGGATCCCTCCCTCAAGGGAGGAGGCCCGTCCCTGCAGTGGGACATTAATGGGCTGTTATGATTTCAGTTTGTACCTACTCGTTGGTTTTTAATTACCTGTAGAACACAGGTACTAGAACACAGTGTCCCACTGCAGGGACGGGCCTCCTCCCTTGAGGGAGGGATCCTTGACCTACTAATACTACGCTGGCCAGACGGATTGGTATAGGGTTTAATTTCAAGATTTCCTTCTTTTTATTTCGTAAAGATAATATTCACGGATAGTCCATTAGTCGGTTTTTACGACACCCATGGGATGATGATATTGTATTCTTACTCCGTCACCACACGGAGAACAAACTGAAATACCCAGAATCAAAGTTTGTACTAAGAGATATTTTTTGAAGCAATCCCGAATGCAAATCAAGACAATGTCATGGGAATGTAAGCAGTTTTTTTTCCATATCAGTCTATGGACGTCCACTCCGGGACATAGGCCTCCTCCAAACATTTTCACCCTGTTAAGCAGTTGTTTTAATATTACGAGTATTATAATACTAAGTGTATTTTATTATTAATACATAGAGATAAATGTTATATTAGCCCTAAGTGAGCCGTAATTTATTGTAAAGTAGGTTATATTTTATTGCATACTTACTTATATTTTTTATTACTTTTAACATAAATTACAAAACAATTTACAAACAATTCTATATGACTACAATATATTTAAATGGATTCCAAAACGAATAAAAATGTTGAAATAATGTTAAAAAAGCTAAGAAATAAATGCTAATTTTCGGGAAGATACTGCATATTTTCATCGGTCATGTCCAATAATGACAGATCAAACGTTCTGTTCTTGCAGGAGCAATCGGCCAGGCATCCATCCCGATTGCTAATTGTCAAACAGAAGTTTCTAGCAATTTCGCTTTATTTTGCGAGAACATGCACGGTGCAAAACGCAAGAACAAACAAAGTATACGTTTACCTTTACAAATAATCGAATAACAACTGCTTAGCGAATTCAATGGACGATTAATTGCTAAGATAAATTGTATTATGTGTTGACTTTAACCATACGTGTTTAGGCATGGCTTTAACATGTAATTAAGTATAAAATAGGTTGCGATATTGCAAAATATATCTTATTTTCATGCCAAACACTAGCTAAGATCTTAAAATTATTTAATAATGTATGGGTATGTGATGTCTGTCTGTCGTGCATAATAAACGATCTCCATAATGTGTTTAATAATTATTTTGCGATCTAACTGTGTAATTATATCGATGAAATCTCTTAGTTTTAAGTAACCTTGTCTAGTCTGGGAACAAAATCTAAGCTAAATTAGTTAGTAATGTAGATAAAAAGTCTCCTTATTGTTTATTTTTGGAATACTTTTTAGATTTTAGTATAAGTTGAGAGAAAGTTTTTTGATGTATTTATTTTTTGTTTTTAGTTTTATTTGGGTGAAGGTTTAGTTTTGTAAGACTCGTTTTCGATAGACTCCCTAACTATTGCTTGCATAGAACACTCGAGCAAAGGGCCGTCCATTGCTGACGAATATTTAGTACCTTAGGTACGTCAAAGGTCATTAACAACCCACTAATGTCCCATTGCAGGGACGGGTCTCCTCCCGTGACGGAGGGATACTTGGCCAACTAATACCACGCTGGCCAGACGGATTGATATAGGGTTTAATTTCAAGTTTTCCTTCTTTTTATTTCGTAAAGATAATATTCACGGATAGTTCCTTAGTCGGTTTTACGACACCCATGGGATGAGATGGGGTGGTGACATATTGTATTCTTACTCCGTCACCACATTATTGTACGTTAGGTACGTTACAATAATGTTCCACTTCATCTGACAACTCCAAGTTCATCAAGTTTTAATGACTGTCATCGTGTGACAGATAATAGCATAATCTAGGTAACACCGTACTTCATGGGTGGACAATTAATTGTGTAGTACGTTGTAAGTAATTATTGGTTGTGTTCAATGGACACAGCCGACGTTGATTGTTCAAGAACATTGAAAAGTTTGATGCGGTAATTTGTTTCAGTGGGTGGGATAACGTTGGAGTTTGTAGGTCATTTCGTTGTGTCACCTTGAAGGAGGTTTGCCTTTTTTGTTTTACATATTTTTGTGTTTATGTCACCAATAAAGATGTTTTAGTGAGTTATTACCGAATCTTTATTGTGTTTTTTATTTATTTTTTCTCTTTTGCAATTTATCATCATAACAGCCCATTAATGTCTCACTGCAGGGACGGGTCTCCTCCCGTGACGGAGGGATACTTGGCCTACTAATACCACGCTGGCCAGACGGATTGGTATAGGGTTTAATTTCAAGTTTTTCTTCTTTTATTTCATAAAGATAATATTCACGGATAGTCCCTTAGTGGGTTTTTACGACACCCATGGGATGAGATGGGGTAGTGACATTCTTACTCCGACACCACACGGAGATATGCATTGCCAAACCAAGTATGCATTGCCTATTTTTCAAAGTAAGTATATTTATAACTTCAAACAACTAATATATATTTCTGAACTCTATGTAATACAATATCAGAATGCCCTCCAAGGCAACCTTACTCCAGCGATCGTATAGCCTGTGCTTGCACGATTACGTTTACATTTCTAGTTATTAATGTTTACACCTTGTTTTTCTCACATAATATTAACCTACACGTATTAGGGTCAATTTATTTGTTAAATTATTTAATTGTTGTGTTTATAATTGAATTAAAAACGTTTGTTTATTTTATACTTAACTACTAACTTATTCTACAGCCGTCAATAGTTAAGATACTGTCAATTGACAGTATCAGTATAACAATATGCCTATATCATTGGTGTCGAAGGGTTTGATCTAATGATATTTCTAATAAGAAATATCATTTGTGCAATCCGCATGTTTTACAAGAGCTCAGGTTCTTTTATTTTTCTTTTATTTTATATTACTCTGTTCTTTTCTTTTTTTTAAAGTGCTCGTGATACAGGGTACGATGTTTTTCAATTGTCTCTCTTCTTTTTGGATTTTTCTAGTCGTATCTAATCTTTATAGGTAAAAGAACAAATATATGTAGTATACCTATACATTTATTATGTAGTATAGCTATACAAGCCCAGTCTTATAAAAACTCGTCATTAGCTATCTGGTCACAGACTAAACGGAATGCATTCCATTGTAAACTATAGAATGGTACAAGTGAATCAGTTCATTGTTAGTCTAGACACGAGATGCGTAGGGAAATGGGTTACTAACAGAACTTGTTAAGGATGGTAATAATATTTGTGTATATATTATTGCATTATGGTAGCAGATAAACAGGATGGTCCCCGGATGGTTAATGGTAAACGCCGCTCATAGAGGTCAAATGCCAAAAATGCCAGAATATAGAGAATGACGACCTCTGTGGCGCAGTCGGTATATTACATGGCTGCTACGCAGAGGTCTCGGGTTCGAGTCCCGTTCAATGCAAATCTTTGTGTGCATGAACATGATTGTTTGCATTGGTCTGAGTGTTTTCTATGTATAATATGTATGTATTTACAAAAAAAAAATTAAGTAGGTATGTTTATCCGTTGCCTAGTACCCATAGTACAAGCTTTGCTTAGTTTGGGACTAGGTGACAATGTGTGAATGTGTGAAGATTATTACAGAGAAGCTCTTGGTTATTTTAAACACATGGCAATGCAATAATGAAAGTAAATACCATGTACCTGGTTTAAATTATTAGGTGGTAGGTCTTTTTTGCAAGATATTGTCTAAGTTGATAGAAGCGCTGTAGCATTGAATCCTCTTCCAAGTGTGTAAATGTTACTCGGTGTAGATAGTAGGGTACAATAGTCAGTCAATTTCCAGGGATTTAGAACTTAATACGTTGTAACGAGTGCCGTGTAGTTACACTTTGAGCTTTAGCGAGTACTTTGAAGTAAGTATACTATTTCACCCAAAAAAGTTTTACTTAAATTAGTAAATACCGAATTCTGCATTACTAAACAAAACAAAAAGGTGAACTGTAACTTCCTCCTTTTTATAGAGTCGGTTAAAAAACGCGTACAGCTGATTGATGATCGCACTTTTCGCTTCGACGTAACGTTTTCGACCTTTAAAGATCTCTACCTCAAACAAATGCAGCATATATAGTAGCCTAAACAATAGCTTGTCGTGAATGATTCATACAATATCTACAGAATGTTTGATTCACACAAGGACTTGCACGTAATCATACACAAAAAACATATCCACCTTTGGAGGCCCGACAAAAACGCTTCCTAATACATTTAAGCACATACAAACTCTTCAACAACATACATTACTCCTCTTATATGACATTATAATCTTTATTACCACAGAAAAGGAGTAATGTATATTGCATAAACGATAAATATCGTTAGCTTTCTTTACGGAAAATGAGTGTTCCTCACGTTGCAAGCCACGGGATCAAGTGCGTCTGACTTAGGTACCTACTGTATGATTTAGTATGACTAAGTTTTTAGATAGGTACCGAGTATAATGGACTGGTGATCTATTACCTCTAGATATATATTTGTTGTTCTGAGATAATAACTAGTTACTTATAAATACACGTCTGAGTAAATGAGTCGTTCGTTGTTATTGTATGGTGGAAATGAGAAGCTTTTAAGATGTGTAATTAAGAAGAATTTATATGCAGACAAAATTTGTCTGCATATACATTCTTTTTAATTACACACTTAAAGTTTTCATATATTATTTAGTAGCCAGTGCCTTAGTGTGGTGAAGAATACGTGTCTTCCCCACCCCAAGTTCTCCTTTACTTATCCTAAAAGTCAACAAAGGGAAAGATCGCTGGTATAAAAAAAGTATTCATGTACTAGCTGCTGTGCCCGCGACTTCGTTCGCGTGGCGGATGTTAGTTACTTCGCAAATCGATTTAATACTGAAAAATGGTTTTTGAAACCTTATAACAAACATATATACCTACACACGAATTGTAAAATTAACGAACGAACGAAAACCTTTTCAAACACAGACCTTTACAAAGGCAGATCTATGAAGACTGTGTCTAAACTTATACTGAAAGACATGAGCGAACGTCATTCTTTCAAGGAAAATCTTAATACCGATACTGAAAATGAGGTCACAGGCACAATGCCATCTGTTGTCAAATTGGTAAGTTAAAATAAATGACATCGCTTATTTCATCATAACAGCCCATTAATGTCCCACTGCAAGGACGCGCCTCCTCCCGTGACGGAGGGATACTTGGCCTACTAATACCACGTTGGCCAGTCGGATTGGTACAGGGTTTAATTTCAAGTTTTCCTTCATTTTTATTTCGTAAAGATAATATTCACCGATAGTCCCTTAGTCGGTTTTACGCCACCCATGGGATGAGATGGGGAGGTGACATATTGTATTCTTGCTCCGTCACCACACGGATAATCGCTAATTAATTATGAATAAATACATTTTGCACGCCACGTTATGGTGCGGCAGAATTACCTGCCTCGGTGGCGCAGCGGTCGCATTACATGGCTGGCGTGCATGAGGTCGCGGGTTCGATTCCCATGGAGGACAATTGTGATACACAAACTATTGTCCTTAGTCTGGATGTTCTTTGTGTCCGTTAAATTGATATATTTAAAGGCTAGTGTGAAGACTTATAATTGATATTACACATACGATTCATGGTTAATTTTATTAACATTTAAAAGGAATAACTTATTAATAGCACTTAATAATAAAATAGTTATAGATTATTTAAAAACTTATTTATTTTATGATTACTACTGGTAACGCCATCTCGTGAACAAAAGAAACGAAATTTAAATTCATTCAACATTGAACCAAATCCATTTTTCATTACCCCTGATTTGTATTGGACTGTTCTAATAAAGAGATCTAGCGATATCTCAAGTATTACTTATCCGATTCCGATTGTTTTATTATAGTATAGATAGATAGATTACCTACTTTAAACTTAATACCTAAAAACTACGTATCTATTTATTTTAATATCTAAAGCGCACTTATTCCGAGAAGAGTCAATAAGAACCACGTCCGTTCGCATTAAGAGTCAATGTGAATGAAATTATATAGATGCACCGGTTGGCCGTTTCGGACGTTAAACAAAAATCGACCGTACAGCCGTACTCATAATGGCGCGGCGACATTTTGAAATTTTCTTTCATCTATAGCTTGTGTGTTTATAAACCGATTTCTATAAAAAAAAAATATGAATAAGGTATTAAAGTGTACTTTTGAAATATGGGAGTTTGAAAATGATATGTCTATGCAAATTACAATATATTTATGTATTTAATACACTGTGAAGAAAACCCTAACGATTAAACACGTTATTGTGGCTAATATATAAAAGATAGATATATACTATTCAGGACTTTTTTGTATATCTTTTGAAGACCATTATTTTTGTAATACATATTTTTGGCGTATGATCAACGTATGCGATGATAAGAGCTCGAACGCGCGTTTTTTCAACCGACTCACTTCAAATTTTTCGTCACTGCTCAGCTTCTATGTGTCTTAGCGTTATGTTATACAGCCTATAACCTGCCCAGGAGTATGGACTACAATCGTACCAAGTTTGGTTAAAATCCCTTTAGTAGTTTTTGACCCATGCGTGCACATACAGACAGACAGACAGACAGACAGACAGACAGACAGACAAAAAATTTATTGATTGCATTTTTGGCATTAGTATCGATCACCATTCATCCTCCAATATTAATTTTTAACATATATTCAATGTACAGAATTGATCTCTCTACAGTTTTATTATAAGTATATAGATATAGATGTATATCCGTTGTCTAGTACCCATAGTACAAGCTCTGCTTAGTTTGGGGCTAGATGGTGTTGTGTGGAAGTGTGAGGAATATATTTATTTATTTATCATATCGAAAACTACAATCATTACTACACAAAGATAACTTAATTTATTTACCTATGCCCCGATGATGCAGCATGCAGCCCCTGCTTATGATGATTGGCGGTCCTCCACTGTGCGATTTTCGCAAAGCTTCCTACTGCGAACATCTGTTTTGTGGAACAATATTTCCGGACCATTACGACTTGGGGAGCTTCAAGAATCGAGCATACTCCCTTCTTAAAGGTCGGCAACGCATCTGTGATTCCTCTGGTGTTGTCTGTGATTCCTCTGGTGTTGCGGGTCTCGATGGGCGGCGGTGAGCACTTACCATCTGGTGTCCTGCTGGTTCTTTAGCCTCCCATCATATATAAAAAAAACCGGCAACCATGCACGAAATCGCGGCTTTGAATCCCGCGCAAGACTATTATTTGTTTAATCCACACATTATCATCTTGCGCTTGGATGTTTTTGTGAGCGTTAAATGGATGTTCACAAAAGTCCCAACTATACAAAGATACATTCTAAGTGCGAGAGTATTCATTAAAAAAAATCTTACAACTAAATTATCATTCTCCGTGTGGTAGCGGAGTAAGAATACAATATGTCACCACCCCATCTCATCCCATGGGTGTTGTAAAAATCGACTAAGGGACTATCCGTGAATATTATCCTTACGAAATAAAAAAAGGAAAACCTGAAATTAAACCCTATACTAATCCGTTTGGCAAGCGTGGGATTAGTAGGCCAAGTATCCCTCCGTCACGGGAGGAGTCCCTCCGTCACGGGAGGAGGCCCGTTCCTGCAGTAGGACATTAATGAGCTGTTATGATGAAAAGTCCCAGCTATACAGTGCTTGATCCTAAGTGCGGGAGTACTCTCTAAAAAATCTTGTAACAAATTATTATCATTGAGCAATTTGCTTGAAGTTCTTTGTTTAATATCGAACATAAAATTATCTTACAAGTATAATATTGAATGAAGTCATTTCCTTTTACGTTAGTTATAAACAGGATTTTTACTTAGATAAAAAATAAATCTAATTTTATAACTTGCTACCTTCAACCTTTGTGAAGGTTAGCGTGCATTAGAAAAATGTTTTATATAATATTAATGATAACATCTTATTTAAGATACAGGAAGTAGATTAAGAAAATATACCATAAAAGGCCATTTATGTCCTACTGCAAGAATGAAGTTTTTCACAGCATGGCTAACTATAACTAGCCATAGGGATTGGCTTAGAGTTTACTGTGAAGTTTCTTTTCTTTAGTTTTACACGGTCACATTATCTAGAGACCTCGCTGGAATGCAAACCTCGCGTCCCGGTCACCTTTCAACCCCCGCGCTCGCCACCGGCGCATCAGTGATTCGTCTGACGCGACGTGACGTCATCGACGCCAGGTCTCAAGATAATGTGACCAGGTAGTAAATATAATAATATGTATATCGCGGCACAAAAGACATCAATGTAATTTGTTTGTTGCGATTGTAGCCTAACCCGCGTCTTCGTATACCGTAGAAGCGATCGCAACCACTGCGCCATCGAGCAAGTCATTATTATAAGCCAGCATTTATCGTTCACATAATAACAGTGGAAGTATTTTTTATACAAAGTAAGGTTATTTTTTACTTATCTTACTTAATGCAACTATGTGTTGGGAAAATCTTTTGTTATGTTTTTTACACGAAGTTTTCAGATTATTTTTGATAAAATGTCTGAACTAAAATTATCTTTTTTTTTTCTATTTTGATGAGTTTCATATGTGACAAAGGAAGACCTTGTCAAAATTTTACAATTCACTGTTTGTAATTTGTAAATTTTCATTTCCTACACACAGCAACTAATCAAGCTAGACACTCATGTACCTTAATACCTTGAAATAAGACACAATTTCAAATGAAAATGTTTAACTTGATGTGTTGCTGTGTGTACTTACAAGGTCGTGCTTTAAATAGGAAATTGTTAGTTCTTTTCACATAGTGTGTGAACATGACTTTGTGTTGTTTTATTAAGATTTTGTATGTCTCATGGTGTAATTTTATTAATAATAGCACAAATGAAAATTATATTTTTTTGTAAGACACACAATCAATGAAGTTTGTTTGAGTGGAGGCCATTTTAATACAGTTGACTTTTTAATTTTCAGCAATAAGCAGCATTTCTGTGTGGTGGCAGAATAAGAACATAGGGTCTCATTTTATGATTGTCGTAAAAGATGACAACAGGAGTTATAAGATCTAAGATTTTATCGTAACGATATAAACAAGGAAAATTATTGATCAAATTTATACTAATATGTCTGACTAGTGTTATAGGTAGCCATTCAAGATTTCCTACTTCACTGGAGAAAATACGTCTCTTGAGTTGGACTACTATGGATGACAATAATGTTCTGGTACATCTGTTTGTGCGGTCCTGTGCCTCCTTCATCTATCGGTTTCCCGCCGCTCTAACCAGGTCGTCCGTCCACCATGTGGGGGGTTTCCCCACCCTGGGATTTACAGGACCGCACAAGGTAACAATACTTGGAGGAAGCCTATGTCCAGCAGTAGACGTCGATTGGCTGGCATGATGATGATGAAATCTGTTTAGTATTTAGAATGGTAAGAGGTACGAATGTAAAACGTGTAAAAAAATCAGTGACATTCGAAAAAAATGTCGCATCCGAAATTTCTTTGTAGTTTTTGTACAAAAAGGTTATATGAAAGGAGAGCGAAAATTCTCTTTCATGTTATATAATAATTTCCGCTCATATGAACACACAAATGCTTTACGGAACATGCAAAATGCATCTTCAAATTATTATTTAGCATCCTGTTTGTGAAGACTAACAATGACTAATTTGGGAAAGCCGAGGCAAAGGAAATTACCGGAATTAAAACTAAATTTATACAATATGGTAATGTATACCTACGTAAATACAAATTCACCAACCGTAAAATTACTTACGGAGGGAAAAGAACATTCTTTTAATATTCTCTTGTTTTAATGCTTTGAAATGCTTTTGTAAATTGAATAAATAAAGGGCTGGTATTTATAATTGTGTTTGATAATATTCCTCACATATTCACATAATGTCATCTAGTCCTAAATTAAGCTGGTAGTACATTACCAGCTAGGTTTTTTAAAAGTACAGTTTTTTTAAACTCTCATATCCGTACTTTAGAAACATCCAGATAAAAATATAGCAGCCATGTTCATTCTTCTCTTTCTATGTAATAATGAATGTTATGTTGTCCGTGTGGTGACGGAGTAAGAATACAATATGTCACCACCCCATCTCATCCCATGGGTGTCGTAAAAACCGACTAAGGGACTCTCCGTGAATATTATCTTTACGAAGTATAAGGAAAACTTGAAATTAAACCCTATACCAATCGGTCAGGCCAGCGTGGTATTAGTAGCCCAAGTATCCCTCCGTCACGGGAGGAGGCCCGTCCCTGCAGTGGAACATTTATGGGCTGTTATGAATGTTATAAGGTAATAAAAAAGGTATACCTATCGCCTGACAGAGATTAAATACAGGTAATTAATAAATAAGAAGTAAAATAAAACTATATACACATTACTGTCGAATGCCAATACAACAAAGACTTACCCAAATCTAACTTGCGACTACCTGCCGAAATTTCCTCACCTACGCTACCTATACTTAGGGTAACGTTCCATAGCTAAATATATTGAAGTATACTTTATTTCACATGTTTAGTTATGTGACTTTTGTTATTAGTTAAACTAGTAACCAACCAATGTTCGTGTGGTGACGGAGTAAGAATACAATATGTCACCACCCCATCTCATCCCATGGGTGTCGTAAAAATCGACAAAGGGAGTAACCGTAAATATTATCTTTACGCAGTAAAAAGAAGGACAACTTGAAATGACGTCTGGCCAGCGTAGTATAAGTAGGCCGAGTATCCCTCCGTCACGGGAGGATCCCCGTCCCTGCAGTGGGACATTAATGTTGTAATGATGATGAACCAGTAGTAACAGGGGTACCTAATGTTACTGTAATATGGTGAAATAATATATGATAGAGTAGCTAGCTTTACCGGGCTATGGTTTAATGTAAAATTTCCTGTGGTTTTTAACAGATGCGCCGAGTATGTTCAGAATACCCAATACAAGGTTTTATTAAAAGAAGTTTGCGAGGACTTCTAAGAGTCGCTTAAGAGTTGATCCTGGTTGTACACTTTCTTCTACTCCTGCTTCAGTCCGACGGATAAAAAGAGCCTTAATATTTACCAGAATAATCTAACAAATCAATAAAAAAACGCAAAGTAAAGACGTGCAATTGACATGAAACGCTAAACGTTTTCGACGTGAACTAAATACGTGAGCATAGTTTATTCATAATTTAATCATTTCTTTCCTTCGATGGGTTAAATAGTTACCATATGTGGAACGTTTAGCATAAGATATATAAATCAGTGTATCAAGTTATGTCCTGATCGCATTTGGTATGAAGCTTAGAATAAAATGTACTTATAAATATGCATTACAAAATTGCCGCATAAATACATGTTGAATATTCAATTTATTGTTGTTTCTATGTATAACTGATTAGAGGCAACGTGTGAGAGTTAGTATTTTAGTTGAAGAGTAATTTTTATTATATGATATTCATATTCAATTACTCCTTTGCAAACATAGGTAAGTACGAGTACATTGGTGATTAAAATATATTATACTAGCTGACCCGTACACACTTCGTTAAACGGCGAAAAAAACACATCCTTTTTTTAAAACATGTTTCGTTACTGCTCCAATCCGATTATTCATAGCGTGATATTATAATTATAGCCTATGACACCCGATAAACGGACTATTCAAAACAGAAAGAAATTTTAAAATCGGTTTAGTAGATCCAGAGATTACCCCCTACAAGGTCACAAACACACAAACTTTACCTCTTTATAATATTAGTATAGATAAGTATCTTTCGTAGCAATTGGAACCAGTGGGCAATTATGATGATGGGATTGATATATTTCAATGTAGACGAAGTATAGAAGCTTTGTAAAGTTCGTTGTAAGAACACTGAGCTTAAGAGTTTCTGCCTGGGAACAAGGTATGAGTTGTCAAAGTCAAAAACGTTTTAATCAAAATTACTTTATGACATGACACGGGGCTCAATTTTTAGTGCGGGAGTTATGTTCCTTAACAAACCAAAACAAACAACTTTCTTTCGTTCAGGTGTTCTGAAGATAAACAGAAATATGTACCCAAAAGTACCTAGTCAACTATACTTCATTAACTTACTTAATTCTCACAAACATAATTAATGTCCTTGATACATTTCAAAAGTGCGACAGTTTATTTTATAGTTACATCATCGCTTGTACTGTCCTCAACACCGCGCAAAGGTGTGGGTCGAAGCAATTGTCCAGCTAACATTCAACCAAAACATTTATTTAGACAAGGTTCTAATTCCCATAGCTACTGAGTTAGACTTAGAACTATGTTTCACTAAATTTTGACAATGTCATAGGATAGTTTTTGCCGTCGCCCACACGTTTGTACATCAGAAGAATTTGACTTAGCTCGCAAGGTCACCCATGCATTGTCTTTTTTGCTTTAACATGATGTATTTTACCTATCTTATTGACCCTGTGTTGCGTAGGACGTATACTAGAATTATGTTAAGTACTTTGCGGTTGCCGTCTAGCGGTTAGAAATATAAAAATAGAACGGGTCTGTTTAGATGCATTGGTTTTTTTTTTTATATATGATGGGAGGCAAACGCGCCAGCAATTCACCTGATGGTAAGTGATCACCACCGCCAATGGACACTCGCAACACCAGAGGAATCACAGATGCGTTGCCGACCTTTAAGAAGGGAGTGCGCTCGATTCTTGAAGCTCCCCAAGTTGTAACGGTCCGGAAATATTGAATTGAATAAAAAATGGATTACATTCAATGCACCACTTTAGGGAGGAGTAAAGACCAGACGGGATGTTACTTTTAAGGTAAGTTTTCCGTACTTTGTTTTGGCGTAGTTGCATTTTGTGTTCTTAGTTCGCGTTCGTTACCGTGAATGAAATAGAGTTTTAGTAGGCTTTGTTTGAGATTCGAACTAATCGAATATCATAGAAAGAATGCTTGTGCGATCCATAAATGATTGCCTTCAGTCTGGATATTTGTGATGAGCGCTAGATTAAAATTTAGGAAAGTCCTCGCGCTAATCCTAAGTCTACTTTCACGATCTTCTTTAGTGCCTGAATAATATCCATCCATCAATGTCCCACTGCAGGGACGGGCCTCCTCCCGTGATGGATTAGTACAGGGTAATAATTTCAAGTTTTACTTCTTTTTATTTCGTTACTATCATCTATCATCTATAGTAGGGTGGTGAGATATTGTATTTTTACTCAGTCACCACACGTAATACATAGGTACCTGCAAGCTATTGAAACAAACAATACAACAAACTTATATTTATACTTCTACTACAAATCAGAGTCTAACAAAACGTATAAAATATATCACTCTGTCAGCCAGCCTACAAACGAGCTTGGCTATATAATTGATTAAATTAGTCCTGCTATACATTACTTCTCAATAAGGCGACAAACGCGTTACCGTGCCGTTCTAACACCGGTAGTTTATTTATGTTAATGTGGCACTAGGCGCCATCTGCATGGAATTAATATTATTCTTTAATAAAATTATTAGTTTATCCTGTATGTCAATTCTCGTACCTTAAAATCGTTAAAAATTCGGTTAAGTTAACTTTAGTTGTCAAATTGTATTACCCATTGTCATACAATAGGTAATTATTTCCATTGGTAAATAATTAACTGTCTTAGTGTCAAATCAGAAGTGTATGCGACTGACGTGCTTGAGGTCACGGTTTCGCATCTCATGAAAGACAATAGTTTGTGGGATCCACAAACTATTGACTACGTACTTGTTCATTAATTTCATTCTTTCTTCCTAATGTGGTAGGTGTCTTTTAGACCTACGATCGCCTTTTAAGATCCCCGACTTAGGTAAAGAAGGCGAATTGTATTCTCGCAAATAATATTGTGTTAACGCAATATACAATTTACCTTTATTGTTCTCGACGTTTCGGCACAGGTTATACTATCCGTGGTCTAAAACTGACGCTCAGTAACTGAAAACTCATAATCGTTTGAACTAATATTAAGAATACTTGATCCTTCGATCAAACCAAGTATTTCTCATTACTTGTAATTGGCAAATCAAAATGATTTTGTAATAGGACAAGTTTATTACTACTTGCCAACAATTGGCTATTGCCAAAACAGAGCCTTTAACTTTATTATATAAAACATTTTACGACAAAATCGTGATCGATAAAAACCTATAACAATTCAGAATTTAATAAGCAGCTGACATATAAGATTACTACTATAAGATTAAACGTTTAGTTATTTTCAGTAGGTACCTATATATTCAACTTTAAAGTTTGGCATAAGGTAACATAATTATTACGTTTCTTTAATATTCACAAAATATGTTTTATTGGTGTTTGTGTGTTTATAAGGTTGGTATTTTCAGCACATTTTATTTCTGAGCGGTCCAACCTAAAGTTCGCACAACGAAGGGGTGGGTAAGGTTATAATATTTTATGAAGATGACCATCCTATCGCTCTCAATCCTGTCAGTCCCTCCAGGTGATCAGACGTGTTACTTAAGAATTTTGTCAAATTTTCCTCTTTTGTTTTCGTGAAGATAAAATAATGCAAACTTTTCCCTAGTCAACTTTTATGACATAAAAGGTTGGTGACACCCCGTAACTATTTAATACATTTTATACACGTGTATTAAAAATAACAAAATATGTAAATAAACCCGTAATATATTATGTTCACAACAAATACGTCTAGTTGTACAGTGTAAGCAAAAGGTAGTAAATCTTACGGCCTTCCACT
Source organism: Schrankia costaestrigalis (assembly GCA_905475405.1). Classification (NCBI taxonomy): domain Eukaryota; kingdom Metazoa; phylum Arthropoda; class Insecta; order Lepidoptera; family Erebidae; genus Schrankia; species Schrankia costaestrigalis. Next base: position 4,291,815 of record FR997827.1, read on the forward strand.
GCGTTGTGATCGGACGCACTTGTTCAGGCATATGTACAGTCACGTGGAAAATTGTTACGTTATTGATTGATTAATGTAAGCTTCTTGTCATTGTAACAAATGGGGCGATGGATGAATACGGACAAATGGATGGAGCGATACAAAAAGAGCATAGAGGGTGCAGTAATGTAAAATTTAGTAGATAGTTATTCAATAAGTTGTGCTTGAGTATTAATAGGATTAAGGTTACATTTGTAAATGTTCGAGAAGAGGCCTAGGTTACGTAGAGTAAGTTGCTATTACAGCTGTGCCTTCTTTAGCAACCTCCAAACAGTTGTATTGTGTCTGAAGACAAAGTTCTTCGACCAGTGGGTGTTGGCAGTGATCACCTATGGATCAGAAACGTGGTCGGTAACTATAGGCCTTCTCGGAAGGCTCATGGTCACTCAGAGGGCAATAGAGAGAGCTATGTTGGGAGTTTCCCTGCTTGATCGAATCAGAAATGAGGAGATCCGCAGGAAAACCAAAGTAACCGACATAGCGCTCAGAATTGCCCGGTTAAAGTGGCGGTGGGCAGCGCACATAGCGCGGAGAACCAACAGCCGTTGGGACAGAAAGGTTCTGGAACGGCGACCGCGTACCAAAAAGCGTAGGGTGGGGAGACCCCTCACACGGTGGACCGACGACCTAGTTAGGACGGCGGGAAGCCGATGGATGAGGGAGGCACAGGACCGCACGATTGGCTGATATGATGAAACAGTTGTATAGTAATGCTACCTAGGGTACGGCATAGAATTAATTTACCCCGCAGAGTTCTTGTATAAAAGCTAAAAGAAATAAAATAGAGTTGGTACAGGCTAAGCTCTTAACCTTCTTGTATACAAACCGTATATTTCTTTTCGGATTTTTCTAGTTATACCTAAGCTTTATAGGTAAAAATTTATAGGTATATTAGTTGTTAAGTTAAAAATAGTTTGTATACATACCTTAATTAGGTATATATGTATTATTATCTAGATTTAATGCAGTCCACTAAAACTTGTTAATGACAAGGAATCCTTCATATTTTATTTATTTAAGGCCTTTTTTTGGTAAAATTATACGCTTATTTATCAATCCTGTAGGAAAAGTTTTATGCATATTGTATTAGCCTTTTTTTAATATTAAATAATTAGTTTACATATAATTTTTTACCTTTAAAACTTAGGTATAACTAGAAAAATAAGAAAAGAAGAATTAGCTTATTAGTTTTTCTACAGTGCAATATTTAAGAGCAGAATAAAAATAAGTACCTATTAAAAAAAATAGTATTAAAATTCTCTGAAGATACATAATTGGCAAAACACGACCTTCATCAAATAAAATGAGTGTTCACAGTATTTCCTACACGAAACCTGTCAATCATAACTATTTATGAATTTAATTTATGAATCTCCATTTACGGTGAGATTATTAACATGTACTAAAATACCATGTGTGGAGGAATAATGTCAATCCCACCTCGTCTTAGTTCGCAGGGGTCAGCTATATCCTATTCAAGATAGCATGAGAAAAAGTATAAACATGTCAAATCTGTCAAACTGCAAAAATGCCGCGGTTTTCAAACATTTTAACTAAAAACATAACTAAACAATAAATAACTCTGTGTAAATATAAATAAGTGTATTCTACCTGGATAAGAAAATGTGAATTTAGTAAATAATGCTTGAATTAAGGCAATAAAAGTTTGTTGAGAAGCAGAATATACAAATAAAACTTACGAATTAGTAAATTGCTTTTTAAAAACACATATTTCAATTTCTATTAATCGGAAACTTCTAATTCAGATTCAGAAAAACTGTTCCTAGCTTGTATTATAAATTAATTAACAAATTCTTCAATAATTCCATTAATTTGTAATATTATTCTTCTTTTCTATTATCTATATATATATATATATATCTTCATATTAATGCGATACATGACATTTAAGACATTGACAATTGTAGGCTCTTCAATAAGTCGTTTAGTTCGTATGTAATGTTTAAAAAGGCGAAAAAAAAAATTTATTACTTGGTGATCTAATTATTATATTTAAATTATTTAAACATGTAATGAAATTTCTATTTTATTGTGAAGTCGTTAACATAATAATATTTTTTTTTATAATTTTCGAGTCTTCATCGTGAGCATAGATTATAATTATTTATAAATGAGTAATCGTGACAATAAAAAGACCCATGTTTTTGTTTGTTTACCAAATTTCTCAAGCCCAAATGAATAGGGTATAGTCATTTATAATTTTAGTTAGGGAATCCGTTGAATCATTAAATGTTTTGTAGGGGATATATAGGTTTTACATTTTTAATATTAACTTCTTTGTATTTATTGTATGTGGACTCCGTTCCTATGTACTTATGGGCTTGTATAATATTTAATTCAAACCAATTAATGGATAAGTATTTTTAACTGATGCAAATAATGTGACTGTTAACATTTTTATTGATAATAATAATAATATTAACGTAAGTACGTAATTGGTTTTAATAACTGAGCAAAATAAGATCTGCCTTGAATGCGTATTTACAAAAAAAAATAAAAAAAGTAAGTATAATACAACGTATACTTGAGAGTATCTTAAGTGCAGTTTTAATGAAAAATAAAAAAAATAACTTTTAACATCTTCCAACGCGGAAGCAATTCAAACTAGAAATAAATTTTAGATTTTGATTGACCTTTTAGTTAATACCTCTCCATTACCGCATTGAGTGAATTCGAAATTGTATAATTGCCTTTTTTGTCGAACATATTTTTCGATTCCTGTTACGAGTAAATCACGTTTTTGCAAAAAAAGAAACCACTCATTTACTCATTAGATTCATATTAACTCAAGTTTTTGATCGTTTTGGACCGGTAGTAATGCACGAAGTTTTAAACCAAGAAGGTCTTAAACATATTGGTGTGCAAATTACGCTAATTTTCATTGTATCAAAACAGCCCACCAATGTCCCACTCCAGGGACGGGCCTTCTCCCGTGACGGAGGGATACTTGGCCTGCTGATACCACACTGGCCAAACGGTTGGTATAGGATACTCGTCGTAACATTTTTATTACGTAGATTCTCTAAGCAGTTGCCAAGTCTATTGTGCGGTTGAAGAATAAACATAAGCCATCGTGAAAGTAGTAAGGACCTACGATCCAGAGGTATAGACCCTCCTTACAACGTGTAAGCTATACGTGTAAACCATTGTTCACATTAGTGTGTAGTAAAAAGGGGTAGAAAAAAAACAACAATCAAATTGGTGTGATCAAATATATTAAATTCTATTTACCAGTGTTTGGGGAGTTAGTACAATATGCGTAGTACATAACTGCGTTACGGTTTAACTGATAAAATAAAAAGAATACTTTCGACATTAAGCAAAAATCAAATAAACCTACAGTTAATTTTTCCAGTTCCCTGTTTTGACTACAAGCTATAACTAACCATGACATAATAACTCACCAGTACTTAAAAGTACCGCGTTTTGCGCATTAAGATCTATCACAAAGAAAACATATATTTAGTGATTCTTAGCTCGTCTGTACACACGCATCTAATGCTAGACATCGACTTCACACGACGGCCGACCTTGTCGATATGGAGCGTCGTAATGGCTCGTAATTGTAGAATGAACGTTGGTATGCCGCAATCAATCGTTCTACTCTATTGTATAGTAAAACGGGAAAATTGTCCTTGTCTTCGTTTTTTGATGAAAAACTAGTAGTATAATAGTGTTGTTTCCCCAATGTTTGGATTGCGGCAGAAACCATTCTGGAATGTCTATCTGGACAAAAGCAGGTTGCTTATGGATAAGAAGCTTAGTGGAAAAACACACAAATCGGACACATAAATGTTTTAAAGAGTTACATTACCAGTTGAAGAATTTTCTTAATCTTCTTGAAATAAAGAGGTGGCGTCTTTAACTTGTTTTTAGTCGTGTCTTTCTCTCGCAAATACTACTTACTAAGATAATAGATTGGTTAATCTGAGCCGTGGCTTGGTTTTTCAATCAATCAATCAACTAGCCTATTGCAGTCCACTGGTGGACATATACCTCTCAAAACACGCGTCACAGAACTCGGTCCGAGATCGACTCAGAGATCTTTATGAGGTCGTCGGTACACCTAGCTGGGAGGCGTCCTACACTACGTTTGCCGAGTCGCGGTCTCCACTCTAGGACACATTTGCTCCAACGGCCATTTGGCTTTTTATTATTAGGAAAATACTAGACTTAATGAAATAGAAATATGTAGAGAAAACTCCAAACAGCTACTCTAGTACGAAGAATTATTAAGTACTTTCCAATGTGTACATACTGTCTCATGTTATTCATTTATGTCATGATTTTGTCTATTTGGATTTCCTATACCGCCTTATGGTTATGCTTTTTTTAGCTACCTGCTTACTTAAATTATAATATGCTTAGTATATGCATTCAGAAGATAAGGTTTCACAAAATCTAGGCTTTATCCAAAAAAATTTGGCTCACATTTGGGGGGCATAAAACCTTTTGTGCTAGAAAAGAGTTGCTTGATAAAAAAAACCGAGTTCCAAAGTCTTTATTGATAAAGAAGATAATTTTGCACGAAAAAAGAACCTTTGTAGGTGCTTGTCCTAGAAAGGCCATTCTTGGTCGCAATTATTATTGATACACGCGCGGTCAGATTAGTTAGAAGCAGTTGGTATTATATCTATACTAATATTATAAAGAGGTAAAGTTTGTGTGTTTGTATGTTTGTGTTTGTGACGTTGTGGGGGTTAATCTCTGGATCTACTGAACCAATTTTAATAATTCTTTCTGTCTTGAATAGTCCATTTATCAGGGAGTGTCATAGGCTATATAGTATCACGCTATGACTAGTAGGAGTGGAGCAGTAATGAAATATGTTTAAAAAACAGATGCGTTTTTTTCGCCGCCCAACGAAGTGGGCACGGGTCAGCTAGTATTGTATATTATAAATGAAACCTTTTCAATGAAAACATAGTAGTTTGTCAAAGATTATTTTCCTTTAGACATTGATCAGTAAAGGATAGCAATTTATATAGTAATTGTTGAATAACATAAATAGCTGTTATGTACAAATAGTAAATAATTCTCTTACCTATATATAGATGTTAGAAAATATTTTATTTACTTTGTTGTGGAGTATTTACCTTCACAACATGCATTTCTGTTGTGTTATGTTTGAATGAATGTTTGTATAGGAGGTTAGTACATACCAATACTTTATATATGTACTTACTTGTATTGTGTGTTGCAGTTTAAGCGTCAAACCAGTCCAACTTCGTTATACAAGTTATTTATTGATCCTTATAAACACTAAGAAAATTTAAAAGTTTACAAATAAGTATATTACTTATATTTAAAAAAAATACTTTTCATTCCCTCTTCGTTACAATTTTCCACCCTTCCGCGACCATGAGTGTTCCTTTGAAAAGACTTCAAAACATAAAGCGTAGAGAGCTTGATGGTCCTTTGAAGCTCGCGAACTTAGTTCTTCTGTGTTATCTAAGCTAATCTGACTAAATTATTTAATTTTCATCTGTTTTAAATTGTTCTTACTTATTTTATTTAAGTAGACAAAAGTACTTTTATCTTGTTTAGAGGTTGCCCTGTGGCATAAATAATATATCCTCATATTTCTGAGATAAGTTATAGGCTATAAATAAAGTGCAAATAAACACATACAATCCTTTAGAATAAAACATATTCAATTATTTGAGTGGTAGAGTGAGAGTGCTATGTTACATCCTCTAAACAGCTCTATTTAATTATGTCCATCTTTCCCTTAGTTTTGTTGTCAGAATTGGAAGGTCAGGTTATCACAGCAGAAAAATAATTTTTAAAATCGGTTCAGTAGATCCAGAGATTACCCCCTACAACGTCACAAACACCTTTCTGACTATACTACTTACTCATATTATAAAGAGGTATCTTTATAATATAAGTATAGATATAGAATGAATAAGAAAATACAAGTTTTACTAAATGAATCTTCATTAGTTAGAAATAACCATTGACATTATAGAAAAGAAGCCACTCGACCTTCACTTATGCATGCATTATTTACCTTCTAAGATCACTCGAGAACATCACACTAAGCAATTAAGTAGTATTACACTATCAAATGTAAATGTTACTAACGTTCATACAATTTACTTCAAACACGAAGGTATTAAAATGTATTGGTTAATACCGAGTGGTCGGCCTTGAGGTTGGTTGGCATACCATGCCCTTTCTTCCACCTTGCTATCTATGTCTTCTATACGGTGATTGCATACGTGATACGTTATTAATATGCTACGATACCCCGGCATCCCAAGGTCATATCTATGCAGTATTAACGTCAAATGTAATATAGATAATCCGTGTAATGAAATAGAGTATAGTTTTGCTTGCACGATCAATTTAAGGTACATAGAACTTGTACGTGATGGATAGATCATATTTACACTCAGCATCATGTTAGTGAGTTTTTCTAATATACTTTGATTTGTATTTTTCTATACAGTAGATAGAAAACCCTGTGGTAAAGGACTTTTTCAGAATGTCGTCACTCCTTTCGGTTTTGTGAAAATGCTATAAGGGATATAAAGTAATAATTATATACCTATGGACATGGACAGATATTTTGGATATAAAAATCTATAAAAATGGTGTATACGTATATATTACATGGAAAGAAAAACGCTGTGTGATAACTGCGAATCTAAATTGTTATAAGGCAATATAATAACCAAAATCTAATATAATAACCAAAATCAAATCGGGAACTGTTACGACACCCTTCCGATGTTGGGCTGCTAATACTACGTTGTCTTATTCCGTCACCTCACGGAAAAACAAAAGTAACTCTCTGGTATTTCTTCTATCAATGACATGCGTAACTGTTATTGTGAAGTAGTAATATGTAACTTCCTCTAATACAAGCAAAGTGCTGTAAATAATTAATTTACTTATGTTGTATACAGTGTATACAATGTTAGCACTGATGAGAAGACTCTAATGAGAATGTTCTCATTACTTAGCTATTTGATGTAAAATAATAATTATTGTTTTATGTCTTTCTTTAGAATAAATAACAGATAATACTTGACTCATTGCTTAATTTAATTAAACAGGATGTGAAATACATTAAAAAGTCCCGAGAGTTTAATTGACTTCGATTGGGCCAACTTGGAAGTAAACGCTTTATACAGAAAAAAATATCTTTAAATTATGACTTGAAATTAGTTATTCAGAGGTATTAGGAACCTCCTCTGTCCAGGAGTACTTACTATCTAAATCAAGTCTTATCTTTACTTAAAACTCTTAACCGTATTTGTAGGACAAGTTTCGTTACGTCACCAAAAGACCCCTTTTCTCATTAGTGGGCTTTGATGGGTTATTACCAAACTAAAACCCTTTCCTTTTAAGAATACAGCCTTGTCGGTCGTAAAAACCTCCCGGCTTCCCTATGTAGATAAAAAAATATACATTTTAGTATAACAAATAAATATGACTAGAATGCTTCTAACTTCAAACATAAATAGCTCTTACATAAAGTTACATCGTGTACTATCTAATTATGACTCCCTTGAAACGGTTAGACCACATTAATGCCTAGGCACAATAGACCCGTTGAACAAAACAAGACCTTGCAGAGTTGTTAACTATCGTCTAAAATTAGGCGCTCTTCGTTGTATAGCATACTTAATTTTCGTTGTGAGAATTTCTCATACTGTGTTTTGTTTATATTTTGTGTAAAGGTGCTCCCTCACCGGAAGCATTCGCGTGTAATGTAACATTACAGAGTCGAGCATTACATCAATGGGCGAGGAGAACTGAGCATTACAGTGCACAAACTGTAATAATACAAATCGAGTTTGCATCTGTGAAGGAGGAGAACCGAGCATTAAAATGCGCACCTTGTAATGTAACACTAAATCAGAATGCTCCCAAATTCAAATCTATATTAAATATTGCATTATACGCGAATGTTCGTCAGTCAGGATGGTAATGGAGGTAATGGTAAAGAACAATGTTACATAACATGCGAACGCTCGTCGGTTAGGGAGGTAGTATTCTAATGTAAAGGTCAAAGTCGAATCTATAATGTTACATTACACGCGAATGCTCCCGGTGAGGAAGCACCATAAAGCAATTTTATTGAGTTTTATTTGTATCAGTAATTATGTTGTCATTTGTGTAATCGTGTATTTTCGAGTGTCCTTGTCCTATTTATTTGGGATTGAAGATAATTTCTCTGCCGTAAAGCACGCAGGAAAGGGCAGAACTTAGACGATTAGCGTTAAAATGGTCTTGAACTAAAACCGGCTAAATTTTACTGGTAGACCGGTAATTTTCAATCACAAACAAAATACAAATAAAAGAAATTAAAAACAATAACCTGCTGGACATTGCCGATACAGGATGTGATTCCTAGTATCTAGAGATTTTTCTTTTTTTTTTAAATAAAAATGAAAGTAAAATAACTAGTAAGTTTTTCTCTTTTATCTTTACCTTTTTAAAACTATGTATTACATATAAGTGGCACGTCCTCTATGTTTCACATTCGGTATCAATACCTTACAGTACACATTATGCATGCCGACGCACTGAATATAATTAATTGCTTCAAGGTCCCGCTTTGTCTCTGACTATTTGTAACCATTGAGTTTATGGTGATGTTTGGTGCGAGTGACAGCGATTAGCGGATATTATCTAAGTAAGTATGTTAGTTAAAATTAATTCACAAAATGTGTTTAAGGTAGTACGAAATTACCAGTGTTTGTATGTAAATGTTAGGGTTTTTTTTTAAAAATAAATATGTACATACATACTATTATAATATGTATGTAATATGAATAACTACTTTTTGTAAATGAAAAGGTACTTTGCTTGAGATACGATTCAAAAGCTTTTTATGCATTTTGAATTCATGTTATAATGGAACTTAGATATATTACGACACATAAAATAACAAATGTAACCAAGCGTTCTTATAAACGAAAATATGAACTAAAATTCATTTCGCTCCAGGGAACCCCTACCAGAAAGTGTCCAAGAACTTCAACATACGTCTATCCTTTGAAAATTATCAAATATTCTTGCTATCTAGTAGTAATTAATACCTTTAATATAAATAATAATAATAATCTTCACACATTCACACAACGCCATTTAGTCCCAAACTAAGCAAAGCTTGTACTATGGGTACTAGACAACGGATAAACATACTTAAATACTTTTTTTTTTGTAAATACATACATATAATACATAGAAAACACTCAGACCAATGCAAACAATCATGTTCATGCACACAAAGATTTGCATTGAGCGGGAATCGAACCCGAGACCTCTGCGTAGCAGCCATGTAATATACCAACTGCGCCATAGTGGTCGTCACGTTTAAAAAACCGTCTCCTCTTTGTTAGAAATACTTTTTGTGGGTAAATTAATTTCTATTAAGCTATGGTCAATTTACTTTCATAATTTATTCAAATGTTGAAATAACAAAAACTTCTATATGTAAACTTTTCTAAAAGCTTGTGTAAGTGGATGTATAATGTATATATTTAAGTTCCATTAAGTACATGTTAAATTCTAAACATACAAAAGCTTTAATCTTTAGTAAATAATATTCTTTTACAAAGTATAGTCATTCATGGTACATACTTTCTTTATAAAACAGTATAATGTATGTACTCGTATATACAAAAAAAGCCTGAGCGCATACGAACACTTGTATTTTCTTGTAAGAGGCGAATATGAAGAAACCACTTTCATAATGTGTAAATTATGAAGTTTTCCTAAAAGAGTTTCTAAGGTAAGTGCATATTTAGGTAAAATGTGTTTTCTAGTAATAGAAATCATCCGTGTGGTGACGGAGTAAGAATACAATATGTCACCACCCCATTTCATCCCATAGGTGTCGTAAAAACCGACTAAGGGACTATCCGTGAATATTAACTTTACGAAATAAAAAGAGGGAAAACTTAAAATAAAACCCTATACCAACCCGTCTGTCCAGCGTGGTACTAGTAGGCCAAGTATCCTTCCTTCACGGGAGGAGGCCCGTCCCTGCAGTGGGACTTTAATGGGCTGTTATGATGATGATGACAATATTATACATAGAAAAAGCTATATACGATTTTACAAGATTCATAAATGATTATTTAAATGTTAAAAAGTGTTTATTTGACTTTTAACATGAGCTTTACATAAACAAATTATAAGGAATGACTACAGCTGCAATTTCAGAACGCTATTAACGTAGGTATATAAGATAGGAATCGTGTCATGATCACCTCTTTGTCGGTTTCTTACATTAATTTACTTACAATTACCAATTAAGTTAATACTTAAACTTAAAATCATTTATGTTATTTGCGAAATATTTAAATTAAGCTTAGTGATCACTTAGTATCATTAGTATCTGTCTTCATTATAGGCTTTAAAGAGGGTATCAGAAATAAAAGTAATTTATATTTTATTTAGCCTTTAACTGGTGACATGCGGTCTCACAGGCCGAGCGGCGTTAGTGATTTGTCATTACACCCCCTTCCCCGTGCTTCATTTGTTTATACTCCCGAGTACCTTCAAGTTTAGTCCCATTTACGACATAGAGGAAGAAAGTTGCGTCGCGCGGACCCAAATAGGTAAATTACAGTGATTTAAAATTGGGCAGCGGCCTCTCAGGCACGATGTCACCACTCACGTAACTAAATGTAAAAATTTTCATTATTCGCTTTCTTCTTATTACTACAACATGCACAACTGTAAACATTAAAAAAAGAGGCGCAGGGAGTCGGGAGTAGTGACAAGCACTAGAACACAATATCAAATTGAGGAATGGTTGGTACAGGAAGATTTAAGTGGTTCGGAAGCCGAAGACGTTCCCGAAAATTTACACCCGCAGCAAAATGATCATAACTCGGAAACGGAACCAAGTAATAATGAAGATGACGAACTAGTTATACACCACTCTGTGAGCCAGAAGTCAACTTAGGACAAACGGTCTTCCGGAAGTGATAGTGGAGATGAACCTCTAATAAGACGACATAAGTTTGGCCACTGTCAGTTTTGTCAATTCTATTTTTTTATTTTAGTATAATTTTTTTTTTAGTTAATTACTATCTACTCTTTATAATAAAAAGTGTTTTTTAATTAAAATGTTGATTATTAATTTTTTTATTACTAATTATTGATCTCATCTATGTTTGGTTGATTGAAAATATTACTTATAGCTGTGATGCCAAGTTTCCTAATAAAAGTTATATTTAGAGTAAACTTATATGTTTTATTTTAACCAGTAATAGTTGATTATACTATTTTTAAATACCATAATAAGCTACCATACTTAATTTCCATGTTATAGACCAAACACTGCAGCGGCTTCTCAGACCGCACGTCACCAGTTACGTTACATAATAAACATGTCACCAGTTAAAGGTTAATGGTATTCTTATGTACTGTTTACCAGGTGGCAGTGTTCTTCAGCAATTCCAGTAGGATATTGATAGGGTGTTATGTTATTTAAAATAATATTTTCTCTAGGTATAACGTTTCATCGTTTCCGTGTGGTGACGGAGTAAGAATACAATATGTCACCACCCCATCTCATTTCATGGGTGTCGTAAAAACCGACTAAGGGACTATCGGTGAATATTATATTTACAAAATAAAAAGAAAGAAAAATTGAAATTAAACCCTATACCAATCCGTCTGGCCAGCGTGGTATTATAGGTCAAGTATCCCTCCGTCATGGAAGGAGGCACGTCCCTGCAGTGAGACATTAATGGGCTGTTATGATGATAACGTTTCGTTCAATTTTTGATTGTGTTGGAAGAATAGGTAGATAATCTTTTAGCCGTTATACGACCTATTAACCGCCTGTATACCTACGACTTCTTTTGGTAGTGAATTAAATAAACCTAACACATCATTATCGGAGCCATGGGCTATTGCTATTTTAACTATTACTTAAATAGAATAGAACCCAAGCTAAGAAGGATGTGAATCAATGTTTTTCTTACATTAATTAAAAATATATAATGAATAGTTAAGATATGCCTTATGCATAACAAATACCATATAAAATAGTAAAACAATCAATTACCTACCGTGTATATTACATTGCATATCAATTAACCTCTCGCGTTCAAGTACAATAAGTATTTGTGTAAGGAGATTGTGTTTATAAATCATTGTTATGTCAATGGGGAGTATGAGGGGTTTATTGGTTTTGTTTATGGATAGTATAATAAGGTTTTTTTTCTAAGGGAAACTATCCGAGGCTTTAGAGAAAAATGAAAATTATACATACTACGTACAGCTGTGTGGTGAGGGGACTATTGCAAATGACATCAAATTTCAGGACAATAAATGACAATTGTAATAAACAAATTGTAATAAAAAAAGAAGGATAACTTGAAATTAAACCCTGTACCAATCCGTCTGGCCAGCGTTGTATTACCTAGTAGGCTAAGTATCCCTCCGTTACGGAAGGAGGCCCGTCTCTGCATTGGGACAATAATGGCTGTTAGGAAAATAACAAATTGGCCGCCGTGTCCGATGCTGCGCCGCCAGCAGCTACAATTTAAAAAAAAACTTGAAAAAACGATCCTCTGTTAACGCTCCGAACATTGCGGTACTTTTGTGTATCTGGCGGCCCGATTCGCGGCCCTCACCTCTCAACACCACGCGTCTCCAAGGAGCCCTAAGAATACAGTGTATTGTATGATCTTCTTCTTACTGTAACAGGGTAAATAACAGGGCTATATATATGAGGCTTAAGATTGTATTTCTTGGTTGCCAAAAACAGTGCAGAACGTTCTAAGATTCAATAATTTGTAAAGCACCGCCTTCTTTGTCACTTTGTTGCTTACATTTCTTACCACCGTATCGTAAATTTTGTAGAGTGCATTGAGGAAGGGTGCAGTACCTAGAGAAATAACAGGAGTATAAGACTTAAAAAGTTTTATTTATGACAGACAGAGACAGAGTGGCTTTGCAGTGTTCTGGCATTCATCATAACAGCCCATTAATGTCCAAATGCACGGACTGGCCTCCTCCCGTGACGGAGGGATACTTGGCCTACTAATACCACGGCGGTGGCCAGACGGATTGGTAAAGGGTTAAATTAAATGTTTTCCGTCTTTCTATGTAAAAGTAATATTCACAGATAGTCTCTTAGTCGGTTTCTACGACACCCATGGGATGAGATGGGGATATATTTATACGCTTATATAAATATAGGTTCGTTAGTTGATATGAAGAAGTAACATAATCTAAAATCATTAACTAAGTTAGTAGTTAATATTAGTATATTAATAATATTATCATGAATAATTAAAACAATGACTTTGAAATGCCGATAATAATGTTGTAAGCTGTATAGATAACGTGTTTGATAAGTAGCTTTACTTAGGTGTCATTGTTAAAACATGTAACCTTATTTATGATACCTTTCTGTATCCGTTTAAGAATAATTAGATTAAGTTTGACTAAACGGAAACATGGTGGTTGTATGCTGTGATAAATGGGCCTTCTGAAAATCAGCGTCTGGTGAAAGTCAGACATTTATACTGAGAAGGTTCCTTTTTGTGTGCACCTCTCCATAACAGAACATATTTATTTTATTACTTACGTATCTATTGTAATGTGTTAATAAATTAAGTTGTATGTGTGTATGGAGACTGCACATAAATAAAGTATTTTTGTTTGTTTGTTTGATAAATAAATAAGGTTATTTGAAAATATGTTTTTTCTCTTCAACTTTCATACCTGCAGAAGCTCATTATCAATCTATCTGGGAAAGTTCCCCTCTGTCCCTATCCACGCAGTAGTATATTAGGAAGTTATTAGGATGAACTTTTCTATTGATAATTGGTTAAAGTTAAAGAGGTTAAAGAGGAGACACAGGGCATGATCCCTAGTGCGGGAGTTGTCTTTTTAAAAAAAAAAGAAAAAAGGTTTAGTTATCCCTAATTAGGCACGTAAATGTTCTCGTAGCTTACTCCAGCCATCCTTTCTCCGGTCAGACACTCATAATATTTAAATTGTCCTAGCAAATTTCCTCCGTCGCGCGATATAGGATCCCCCAAATACAGTGTTGAGAAGAAGTATGAAGATCAGCCTTCCGTGTGGTGACGGAGTAAGAATACAATATGCCAGCATCCCATCTCATCCCATGGGTGTGTAAAAACCGACTAAGGGACTATCCGTGAATATTATCTTTACGAAATAAAAAGAGTTGAACTTGAAATTAAACCCTATACCAATCCGTCTGGCCAGCGTGGTATTAGTAGGCCAAGTATCCCTCCGTCACGGGAGGAGGCCCGCCCGTCCCTGCAGTGGGACATTGATGGGCTGTTATAATGATGATGATGATTATAGTACTTCTTCATTAAATCCCTATGACAACAAGATGTATGATCATTAAAATATTTTTATCAATAACGAGTTCTATTAAGCTAGAAAAATACATTCTAAATCATATCAAGTGTTCTATAAAGTATCATTCTAATAATTTGTTTTGTTGAATAGCCACTAACGAGATACACGGAAAACATAAAATCTAGTGCTTTCATAGTTCCTTGTCGTAATTCATAGGACGTCGCGATCATAAATAATATCATTTTGAACCTTCCTTTGAGTAGTAATAAAATACTTTACCTAAGGCTTATGGCTTGAAGAAAATAAGCGTTCGTAAGTATGACTATAAATATACAAAACTCAAAATATTATCTTTATCGTAACCTAACGAAACATTTGGAGAAAATCAGCAATGCCGTCTTTCGATGATCCTTATCCGTATTGGGATGACATGGGGTGGTGACAATCTGTGTTCATATTCCGCCACCACTCGAATTAGCGTAATATGTCTGACTATAATGATTAAGGTATGGTTGTTAGTCAACATGGTACAGAGATTTGTTTCAACCCATTAGCATGTGAAGGGGCTTAAACACTGCTGTTACTTACACAACCATGTCCCCTTTACCACGAAGACGCTCTCTCCCTCTCTTTTTAAAATACTACTAAGGTTCGAAGCACAAATAACGTAACGTGAACGGATCGGCACCGTATTAACTCGAGCATTTCAGTATTATTTGTATGAAACTCCTTACTGCAACGCACACTAATCGGAATGGTAACGTAATCGTATTTTTGACGTTTGACACCGAGGAAAAAGGCGAGGCGGTGCCGATCCGTTTACTTTACGTTAAATGTGCTTCGACCCTAAGCGGTCACCTATCGCCTGAATTAACTCGTTGATGTTACTTAAACTTTCATGTTGTTTATCGACAAAATACCACCCCGATGTTGCCTTCTTTCGTATTTTATACCAACCAGAGTTTGCAGAAGATTTACTCACATACCTTTAACAATAAGGTCCTCACATCGTGATATATGCAAGCATTACTTTCTCGCAGGGTATTCGCAGATGATAAGTGAAAGTCGACACAAAGCTATTTAGTTACGGTTTATGGTATACTATTATGTTTCGTAATATAATATGCGTAAGTACACAAAAAGTAAGAGTTAACTCTTATAAAATGATGATATATGAAAAGTAAACGACTGTCATTTGTATTGAGCTTAGCGTACAAAGAAATCGTTATGAAGCTTATGAATTTTTAATTGCAGGGATGGCCAGCTACCAGCTTTTAGTTTAATTACTGGAAGCGTAACTGATTAATAAGACAAGATCATGCTTGCCTTTAAAACGTAAACGCGGAGGTTTATTCTACGCTTGACAGGAATGATAGAATCCTGAATAATTTAATATGGATTTGGGAATCTTGTAGATTTTTCAGAGAACATTTACTATCAAGCGATAGCAGGGAACTTCGTTTCCCTAAACTAAATGCAGTCTATTAGTGTAGGTTTTTTTATGATAAAAAATCAAAGAAACACCTCGCGCTTTATGTCTAAACCGTTGTTTAATTATATTTATATTTAGTAATTATTTCTGTTACTTAAACCTAACACACGATAGCTGGATAGTTATCGAGTCTAATTGAACGGAGTGTGAACCGTACAGTCGGTGTCGATATTATCTCGGCTCAATGGGTAATTAGCGACACTGTATGCTGCAAACTGCGTTGAAAGGGCTACAGTGTTAGAATGCCACGTTTATATCGCATTGCCTTTCACATTGTGAGATTATCTGCTGCATTCGGATTAGTTCATTTATTTGGACTAGAACACAAATGTTTGTTACAATGTTGGTTCAAATTATTATATTGGTGAGCGTTAGGTTCGTTTATATTACTTACTAGCTGACCCGTGCCCACTTCATTAGGCGGCGAAAAAAACACATCACTTTTTTAAACATATTTCATTACTGCTCCACTCCTATTAAGGTACCTGCGGGTAACAAGAGCCGGTGGGTATCAAGAGCCGTTGCTTGAAAATGACACTTTTAATGATCACAGCACCCTACATTTACACATGCTTAAAAATGACCAATAGGAAAGCTAAGATCCGAGCTCGCGTCGTCGCACGATCATCAATCTTACCAGTAGCCACGAGTCAGTTGAGAGTGATAGACAACGCAGCTCCACTATAATTTTATCTTGCCAAAACAATTTTTTTTTTACCTAAAATACAGCCGTTTGTTCAAATCTTGTTAATTAATTGTGAATGTTATACAAATAGTGTGGGCTAGTTGAGATAAGTTATAAATTTTTGTTAATAAATACAATACTTTTTACCGTTTTTAATTATGCTATTATCAGGGGCTAATACGGGCTACTCTCGAGGCGGGTACATAGGCCGGCCCTTATTATACATATAGAATGTAAATTAATTTTAACAAATTTAAATAGACTTCGTTATTTTAATACATACCATAGTTATTATTATTAAGCATGTATTTGTTATTATTTTTGGATCATAAATCATCCCTAATATCTTTAATTAACTTAATAGTGTCCAAGTTGTTGATCTCGATAACAATAGATTTTATAGTAAGGATTAGACGGGCCACGTACATGGCCTGTCTTATACCGTACTACTTATTTATAAAAAAAAATGTTTTTATTTTGTAATTTCCATAGATAATATTTTAAAAGTTACAAACTGATTGTTTACGTTTGTGATTTTTTTGACGATATGTTATAGATAAAGGTTTTTATGACATGTTTTTGCTATGTTAGTTTATTAAGAGCCATTGCTAGTTTTTCCTTTGATTAAGTAATGTTAAAAGCGTGATTTAATGCCAAATGATAATTAAAGTCAAATGAAACCGAAAACAATATTTCTTCAATTGATTACTCTTTTAATATTTGAATAAAAATTTGGCCCTTATAAAACTACATACGTTTATTAAGGGCCAAAGAGAGGGTTTTTTAAAATCATGATTACTATGCCTAATTGAGATGAAAATACTTGTAATAGTACTTTCTGATGCAGATATTGAAACAAACATTACCATGATATTAAACATTTTATTATATTCCTTTATTTATAGAAATTATTTAGGTTTAGATTAAGGTGGCCCTTATTTACCGCAAGTACCTTAGTCATAGCGTGATACTATATAGCCTAATGACACTCCCCGATAAATGGACTATTCAACACAGTAAGATTTTTTTAAATCGGTTTAGTAGATCCAGAGATTAGCCTCTACAAAGTCACAAACACACAAACAAACAAACACACAAACATACAAACTTTAGCTCTTTATAATATTAGTATAGATTAGTCTGACGACCTCGGTGCGCGATGCTCGGTGCCGTGCACGAGGTTGTGAGTTCGATCCCCACGCAAGACAATTATTTGTGTGATCCACAAATTATAGTCCTGAGTCTGGGTGTTCTTTGTGTCCGTTAATTGATATTAATTTGTAAAAAAGTCCCAGCGACACAGGGCATGATCCTTAGTGCCGGAGTTGCCTTTACCAAAAAAAAAGCATTAAGTACTTATAGAAAAATAATGATTTTTTTAAATATCTGTAGGTAATATTAATACATGACAGGTTTTATTACTAGAAATAACTTTTCCTAACAAAAAATATTTGGTCAAAATTAAAGCAAATGGAAAACCCGTTTTGCTTACTTCCTCGGGAATAAATAACATGTAGCCTAGTATCGTGATGATTGTAAGATAAATATACAACATACCTAAAAGGTTTTATTTGTTTGATTTCCGTCCAGGAAAAGAATCATCTCCATGTTTTCCTACAAGGTGATAAGATTTTACGTTATGGTAAGCTGTGACAAGGTTGGCTTAATAATTTATTGTGTTGCGATTTTTTATTGTATAATGGCAGACGAGCATTTAAATTGAGCCTGAGCCTTTTTACTAGTTCTTCTCTATAATTATTATTATTATAATATTAGTTTATTATTTTTTAACTGACATCACAGGTAGATATCATTGGGTCCCTGTGGAATTAGGAAGGAAGAGACACAAGTTAAATCTAAAACTTCTAGTTTTACCTTGTAGGTATCATTTCTTTTAAGTTTCAGTAAAATTGACAGCTGTTAAATTTGACAGATGAGTCGTGACGTCATAGATTTTTTTTAGATAAAACCTATTTGTGGTAAGCTACGCTGGCCCAATGAATTGATAAAAGGTCTTATGTGTGTGATTTCTTTCTTTTATTTTCGTAAAGATCATATCGACAAACCTTACCATTAAGTAGGCGTTCTCGACACATATTACAATATGAGGGTAGTAACCCTGACTTACCATACATTTTGATATAGACCATACCACTAATTTTGATATAGATTAAATTGAAATTAAGTGCATCTATTAAATACCTATGACACACAGTATCTACCTATAGCTACTACAAAACATAAAAACATAAATCAACTAGTTTGTCCTTTACACATCACATAAACTCATGCGCTCTTTTTTTTTCTCCAAGTTGTCTATTCTGTCAATTAAAGCCAGGGCCGGCGTCGACATCAATACAGTCGGTGGGTGGACAATTACTGAGTGAGCAAACATCTGAACCCACCTGAATACCTACCGCGGCAGTAATTAATTATCGCTATAACAAAAACAATGTACGAACACTTAGTGCACTTGTCCTTTTTGATGTGAGCACGAGTTACAGGGAAATTTTAAGGATATTGTAAGTGGATGATGTACAGAAATGTTCCTTATATAAAATTTTATAATTTCCGTGTATTATGTTAGAAGAACGGCTCAATTATAAGAAGGAGGCCTTGTTCGCTTCGTCCCCGGTAAAAGGATCACAATGACATCTAGGGATTCGTCGCAGGACTGGTTATCTTTTGTTATGTTAAGTAGAGTCTAGAGTCACCGCCATATATGACAGCTAGGATGAACATTGTGTAGTTTTAGTTAGTGTAAATCTGATACTGACGGCGTCCATTCCGAATTTTCCATATCCTAAACCTCGTTACGATTAGGTAACAACAAAAAGCACAAAAACTTTCAGGTTATTCATAACTATACATAAAAAAAACAGTAAAAGAAGCATCAAGAATGACTTCATCTTCACAATTCACAATAATTGTCACCCTAGTGTTACTATGTTATTGTAGTGTTATGTTGATAGTACGTGGGCACTAGTATGATTAATTGATATAGGCTTACAGTCGCTTAATTGCTTGTTTGGTTACACCACTAATACAATGGGATACAATATTCAAGAATTGTGACGTGTAACAACCTTATAGGCTTTACAATGTGCCTTTTATCTGTACCGCAGATTAAGGACGCGGTGTGTATTCATAGATTTAATTCTATTATGTTATTAGCTTTTGTATTGCTTATTATCTGTTGATGTTTATGGAAAAGTATTAAATTTGTGTTTGTTTGTTTTAAACTAATATTTTTTCAAAGATTTGTCTTGCTCTTTACAAATTATTCGCATAAAAGGGGAAATTTTTCGAAAAACGTTAAGGGCTTGTTTTGTTCTCTTGCCCAAAAAAAGACATCCTCTTCTTCATTTATGACATCCCGAGGATTAAAAGAGTTGGTAGCCCTATGTATTCTTACTACATATTTATAGTCAAATACCAAAATATTTTAAAACTATTCACAAAAATTGCTCGGTACTTTAATTGTAAATTTATATCATGCACATGCTTACGAGGAAAATATAATATGTAAATGTTCAAGGCCCAATGAAATTTGTCATTCAAAAGGACTGCGATCATCACAGGCAAACTGCGTACGCGCAAGTAAAATAGACACTTCTACGTCGCGAAGATTTTCCTTAGTGACACACTGAGAGTGTGGCTTGCTTTATATGTTTTTTTTTGTTTTTTTTATTCTAACTAAGTATATCTTTTTATAGTACTTTAATTAGCACTGAATTTATTTATATTTAGTTGCTACATCGTCGCCTGAATGCTTATTTGCTCAACAGACCATTTTGGCGAATTTCACTTTTTAATGCAATTTTATTAAGGATTAAATAGCGGTTCGATTGGTATATATCCTTGCTGTTTAGACTTAAAATACATTATTTATAAGGAATAAGTTTTTGTAAACTAACACAAGAGAATTAAAACTTCATGCTTAATTGCTCAAAGTCCGTAGAGAAACACCAAACGTGCATCCCAGCATCGATTGCGTGCTTAAGTATTCAATCTCCTCAAAGGTAACCAATCACGACATCGCATTTTGATGACGCAATACGCCGCCATCATTAATTTCTTTTGTGACGAAGCTGGTGCTCCCCCGCATTTCGTCGCACGAATGCTTAAGTGGCCAACCTCCATTTTCAACATTTTACACCAGAGACGTTTAATTGATTAGATTAAGCAAATAATATGATTTTATAAAAGTATTTTATTAAAAAAATAGTTAATGTGTTATCATTAACTATATTCTAATAATATACTTTTATAAAATCATATTATTTGCTTAATCTAATCAATTAAATGTCTCTGGTGTAAAATGTTGGAAATGGAGGTTGGCCACTTAAGTATTCGTGCGACGATTTGTGTAAAAAATAACGCGAAATATAGAAAAAAAGTATTAATTTTAATAGGAAACAGTACCCCAAATGTCCGTAACGAAATATAATTCGGAAAATATAGTCACAACTATAGAAAACAATCGGTAACTTGTATTTTTGTTAACATTTCTTTGTAGATTATCACTGCGTATCGTTAACTTATAGTACAGGATGTTTAAAATTAATTCTTATAATTTCAGATTTAATTAAATCTTTAAATGAAATTGTGACGTATCTATAAATGAACAGATTGTTTCGAACATTTCGTAAGGTTGTAAAATATAACTAATATAAAAATAAAAACTATTGCTTTTGTGCGGTGACTGTCAAAATATACCTGCTACTTGCATGTTTGCTAATTGTTAAATGGGTAAATTTCTTAGCATTAAATGGGTAGTTTTGTGTTTACGTATACCTACGCTTTGTGTTCGCTATGATGTTAGATAAGTAGATTAATACTATTATTTACTCGCCACAGATCCATTGCTCACATTGAACATCTATTTTTATTATGTCCGTTGCTTCGCATTTACTTCCCTAATTTGGATGAGAAATTCAGAACTAATTACGCCGTTGAGGGATGAATAGCCCATAAACCAAAGAATTCCATAAGAAAATATAAAGAATCGTCAAAGAAGGGTTAATTTTCTTGAAAAAAAAATCAATTCTAAATTGTTTAAATAGTCTCAGTATATTAATTATTTTTTATACGTATAGGTATGATCTTATCACCGTTTTATTTTAAATTTATGTCGTTTTTATTGTACATATTGAAATGAAGAAGTGGAGTCACGGTAATACCATAGTTTCATTTTATGTTGACATTACGTACGATGAATCAAGAATCCAACGAAAGAAGAATACGACGAATAAGGACTAATTCAAATCAGACACTAACCGAAAAGAAAATAAAACATATTAGAAGTACCTACAAATATATGAAAGCTGACGACAAAGCCTTTATGGAATCTCTAATTAAAAAGGTTTTGACAGGATCAGACAACATAAACAATACCAGGCGAAGTAAAAGAAAATTGTATTTATATAATAAAAAAACACTGTTTGATATTAACAAACAGTGTTTTTTTTAATTCTGTGTTTTTTTTAATAATAAATAGCCAGTTAAGTAGTTATTTTTTTTTACCACGATACACAAACACACTGTATTTGGTTATAAGGCATTTAAGTACTAAATATATTCGAATGCAAAATGCTCAACCTCCACCCCGGTAGTGGTCTATCTCCAATTGCATAATTTTTTATGTGTTTATTTGCTCAACCTCCAGAAAAAATTGTGAAAATAAACATAACTGTTTGACTTTTTAATGATTATTTGTAATATATCATTCCATAAACACATTAACTATTTTTTTCATATAAAACTTTTATAAAATCATATTATTTGCATTACCTAATCAATAAAACGTCTCTGGTGTAAAATGTTGCAAATGGAGGTTGGACACTTAAGTATTCGTGCGACGACATTGCGTTTGGTTTTCCATTATATCCACGTACGTCTATAGGAACCTCACAAGTAACATCGCCTAGGGTAACAAAGGTAAGTCAAGATTGATTTATTTCCAGATATATAAATATTTACCATGACCACATTATGTATTGTACTTCATCATTACACGAACAACAAACAAATGATTAAAATTATGTTCTAAACTAAACGTAAGTAAGTCTATTGCTAGTCTAATAAATAAAGAACTATAACAAACATTAATTTAGAACCAATTTAATCTATACAAATCGTTACAACAACACGCTAATTCAAGGCTGAATAATCAAAACGTATAAACTCTCAAACTCTTATTAACCTTCATAATAATTCTCACGATCATCACATCGAAGATAATAGTACACACAGCAACTAATCAAGCTAGACACTCATGTACCTTAATACCTTGAAATAAGACACAATTTCAAATGAAAATGTTTAACTTGATGTGTTGCTGTGTGTACCTTCCGACATAGCTCAGTATGCCTCTTACCTCACAAGGAAGACACTGACACGTACTTCACCGAAAATTACTGAGAGCAAGCTTTGCGTTGTGAATTTTTAGAGCGTATGCTTCCGTATTCCTTGTCGAACGTTCGTTGTTCAGGGTCGTGTGATATGTTTGTAGTGAACGCTATCTGCATGTACCCTTTGCGGATTTAGATTTTTGTTTTGAGTTGTTCGTCCTGCTGCTTTATCGTGATGAAGATTCTTAATATTTGGCTGTGGAAAGCATTAAAATCAAATTATTATACCTGTAACTGCTCTCATCTAGGCACGCGTTGTTTTTTATTATATATATTTTTTTGTTACATTAAACTTCCAGACGATTAAAAGGCCCACCGGTTAGAGATAACCGTCGATCAAGGACGGAGCATAAGCAATGCTTCCAGTACCCTGTAATTTCAGTAGATAGGTACTTTCCACTTGTAACTTCTATTTAAATAGAGTAGCACTTGCACACTTAAAGATGAATTAAACAAACTTTACCACTTTCATCTATCCTGTGCCCTCATCATATGTTGCCCGTTTGCTTTTCCAATACATATTTATTGCGTAGTAGTTGTCAGTAGTCATCAGTAAGCTTTTACAACAACCTTGGGAGAAGATGGTGCGAGATAGAGATGAGCTGGTTGATAAAATAAAACTCTATGATGTAAGATAGTAATTAATGGAAAGTTGTTTCTATTTAAGTATCTATCGAATGGTAGTTGACGGTCCGTGAAACAGTTAAAATGAAATGTCATTAGTATAATTTGTAACGCTTTTAAGAAATTAATTAAATGATCGTAAAGTTAATCAGACTTTTCTAGCGCTAACGGATTAAGAATGTATTTGTTTCTAAATAAGACAACTGCCGCATCAGGGGTCGAGGTTTGTATCGCGGTTAATTTTAACACATTAAATTAAGTAATCCAGACACATGACAATTACTTGGAAATGCGGCAAAGAATTATCATAAATTGGCGCTTTGCTACTGAGTCAATTATGTTTACAAGTAATCCTTTGAATATTGGAACCTATAACGCTGGTGACATAACTTTACTTTATTCACATTTGAAAAGTTTATCAATAATTTTAATCAGCCATCACAGTTAATAATGATAATTAAAATGTAAATAGATAAATTACTCATTTTAAGTAATAATTTGATATGTTTAGAGCATAATATAATAATCTAGATGGATTATTAATTAGTATACTCAGGAATTCCTAGTTAACAAGGCTGATAGCGCTGTTAACTATTTAACGATATGTTTAACGACAATCTTTATTAAAATTATTATTAAAATACATTAAATTCTTGCACGATTAAAAGATTAAACCATCACGATTAAAGCACGATATTCCAATGTTATGTCTGAACTCAGCTTGCCTTAGTT
Organism: Schrankia costaestrigalis; assembly: GCA_905475405.1. NCBI lineage: Eukaryota > Metazoa > Arthropoda > Insecta > Lepidoptera > Erebidae > Schrankia > Schrankia costaestrigalis. Next base: position 4,316,143 of record FR997827.1, read on the forward strand.
CAGGTATAATCTAGGCTACTTTATCAGGCCGTAAATGATTTTGTAAGAAGAGTTTTTTTAAATTTCAAAACTTCCATTTTAGATTTAAAGTGATGACCTCTGTGGCACAGTCGGTATAAATACATGGCTGCTACGCAGAGGTCTCGGGTTCGATTTCCGCTCAATGCAAATCTTTGTGTGCATGAACATGATTGTTTGTATTGGTTTGAGAGTTTTCTATGTATAATATGTATGTAGTTACAAAAAAAATATTACTTAAGTATGTTTATCCGTTGTCTAGTACCCATAGTACAAGCTTTGAGTAGTTTGGGACTAGGTGACGCTGTGTAAATGTGTGAAAAAAAAATACGTGCGCTAGGCCAAGGCGACTTTTACAAACCTTACAAGTAACATTCAAAAATAGAAGCCAAGGAAAATTATTTGTAGATCACAGAAACATTTTTCCTACGTGTAATTGAAGCCCATGGTTTCTTCATCATGGGTATCTAACTCGCATCGTGACCACTCTAACTAATACCCAAAGTACTAATCCAGTTTTACAATCTAACTAATCATGTTGGTGTCGTTAATGAACTAAGAGAAATTAATGGATAGTGTCTCTACTAAAAGACCAGAAGAAAAACTGGACACAAAGTCTGTACCATCACGTATAGCAAGCTTAGTATAAGAAGACCAAGGTTAACACCGTAACTAGAAAAGGCCCGTCCTTGAAGTAGGACACTAAAGCCCGATTTACACATCGACAAGTACGTTTTGCCAACTTAACTCGCCAAAAAATAGGATGGAGATCTATTTAAATCAACTTAATCAACAACTTACTACTTAACTCGCTACTGTACTTGTCGATGTGTAAATCGGGCATAATGGTAGCCATACACGATCCTTCCTATCGTCCAATCAGCATGACATTGCAGGCTTGATCCAATCTGCAGTTCGTCCACATTGGGCATACACGATCCTTCTTATCGTCCAATCGGCATGAACTACCGATTGGATCAGTCATACTTTAAACTACATTTTAGCTCATGGTGGCCATACACGATCCTTCCTATCGTCCAATCGGCATGATACTGCAGGCTTGATCCAATCCCAATCAAAAGAAACGAAAGTCGATCCTGCCATCCATTCTAACTGTCCTTCCGATCCACTCCCACACACGGTCAATTCTAACTGATCCAATCGGTAGCGTCATGCCGATTGGGCGATAGGAAGGATCGTGTATGGCTACCATAACGGACATTAAAAAAGATATAATTCATAAAAAATATAAATTATAACACCTAATATAATTGTCACGAAGGCAATTTAACATAACCATTGAAACTTATATCAACATTGTGACAAAAATTTCACAAGACGCGTACCTCTGTACATTGCAACATCATAGGACCATACCCGACCATGGGTTTGCGAAATTACGCCCAAAGGTCATTCGTATGCAAGGAACTAGCAATATCCCTTTGTATTATTATCTAGCCGTGATTATTTACGTGAAAATGTTATTTTATGACTTAATAAATATTATAAGCTAATGACTGTCTATTTATAGTATTTTATAGTGATAATTATGCAATAAGGAAGAGACTTGAGGTCTCGGGTTCGATTCCCGCTCAATGCAAATCTTTGTGTGCATGAACATGATTGTTTGCATTGGTCTGGGTGCTTTCAATGATGTATATTGTATATTTTTAAAAAAAGTATTTAAGTATCTAGTACCCGTAGTACAAGCTTTGGTTAGTTTGGGACTAGATGGCGTTGTGTATTCACATTCTGTTAGTTGGCTTTTCCGACGTCCTTAAAATGTGTTAGGATAACGACACCGTGTATGCTTCCTCCATCATCACATAAACACGAGATATTTTCATTAAATCATATTTTTAAGTACAACCTTCATCTTAATAAAAGTTTTATCTCACTTCCGTTAGCTAAAATTACATTAAAATTGCCAAAAAATTGTTTAATAACAAGTTTTAATTTATTCAAAAATAAAATAATTGCATTTTAAATGTGTGAACGTATGAAAAGTGGCTATTGTTTGAAATACTGGAGCATGAAGGAATGTTTATTGAAACGATTGTTGGTGTATAATATACCTATACTTTATAATGTCGAGAAGACAGGAAGCTGGCAAAGCAATCAAAGAAGGCCCGACGTAGCTATAAATATTAACACAGTCAGTGTGGCTTAGTGGTTAGGTTAGGTTAGGTTTTTTCTTATGTCCATGAACATGCATGTTTTCATTGGTGTAGATGTTTTCTATGTATATTATGTATTTACAAATACAAAGTACATTTACATGCTCTTGTGACAAAGATAAATCTGTTATATTATAACCACGCCGGGTCATATAAATTTGCATTGGGCTTTGTATCAAAAGGTCGCATAGGCGGTACCAAAAACATGCCTGCCTAATCCACCTTCAAGGAGTAGTGTCAAAACTTAATTCCTCACACATTCACACAGCGCCATCTAGTCACAAACTAAGGAAAGCTTGTGCTATGGGTACTAGACAACGGATAAACATACTTAAATACTTTTTTTTTGTAAATACCTAGATATTATACATAGAAACTAAACTCAGCAACACACCCAGACCAATGCATGCAATCATGTTCATGCACACAAAGATTTGTATTGAGCGGGAATCGAACCCGAGACCTCTTCGTAGCTGTCATGTTATATAACCACTACGCCACAGAGGTCGTCGAAATTGTGTTAAAGTGGAAGGGTAATGTGGCTAGTAGAATAACAGGGCTATTAGTTATTACTTACGTAGGCGTTTGACAGTTTTCTGGCGTATCTGACGTCAATGAGCGGCGGTTACCACTTACGATTAGGTGCGTCGCTTGCCTTGTCTTGTGACACCAATTAGATACGGTATAATGTTTTATGTTTGAATATAATAATATGTTAAGAAAGCCTTTAGTAAGTAAAAGCCATCTACAACCAAATAAAACGTCTCTACAAAAAAAAGCTCCCGAAGTAGAGATCATGTATTGTGTCGCGGGAACTTTACAAACGGTCAATGTTAAAAAATTAAATGTTACGGACACAAAGAACATCCAGTCATAAGACAGGACATTTGTAGATCATAAAAATTACTATCTTGCGAGGGGTTCGAACCCGAAAATTCGTGTATCGCAACTGCATTATCAACCGCTTTACCACTGAGGCAGTTAAAAACTTCTATTCCAAAGTCTCTCTTAGCCATGAGCGCTTTACTACTGGACAAAATCCTTTCTAAATTCACGTCACTCCTTCCAATTCCCTGCCCATCTCATCCATTTAAATAAATATATTTTTTAAATAAATATTCACGGACATCTCTTCACAGCGTCATCTGTTCCCAAAGTAAGCTAGGCTTAACCTGCTTGTGTTATGGGTAACAGAACAACGGATATTAATACTTAAGTATATACTTTTTTTTTGTAAATACATACATATTATACATAGAAATACTCAGACCGATGCAAATAAACATGTTCACGCACACAAACATTTTCATCGAGCGGGAATCGAACTCGAGACCTCTGCGTAGCAGTCATGTTAATAACCACTACGCCACAGAGGTCGTCATTTCATAACCCCCTAAACAGAATGTTCATACGTAGTAATTATAAGAAGGCTACCTTAAACACTTAAACACCTGTACTTATAACAAAGTAAAACGGACAGTGGTTCACTTTATATTAATTAAAACGTTATATTAAAGTGTGAGCCTATCTTTATGCAATGTGCAGGAAAGGTGTCCTAACACATGTTAGACTATTTATTGTTAGGGCATGCTTATTAACTGCCTTGTAAATTAAAATAGTATAATTGTTAGTTAGAAATGTAATTATAATTTATGTATTCTATAATATAGTTAATTACAAGCGACCACTGCTTTTGTTTCACCGACTCCCACATGAGGAGGAGGTTCTAAAATTGGTTGTTTTTTTTAATTTCATAAAATTTGTATTCGAGATATATGAAAAACTTATAAAGATTATTATTAACAAACAATGAAAAAGCTACCTATGTAATGAAAACCAAACAAAGCCGCAAAAGTGCAGTTATTCTTGTCTGTTTGATCATTGATGAATGAAAGATGTTTTCACAGCCATACATCCGCGTCGCTCCCCATTCACTCTCAAAAGAAGAAATATTTATTTTTAAGTAACGTTTTGCTGATTCGAGACTATCTGAATAAAATTTCAAGTTTTAGTTATTGCTAGTTACACATTCTATGTATTTTATGTATTTTTTCTACAAATATAAAATGGAGTTAAAAATAGGCACTTAAATTGGTCTAATTCATCACAACATTGAGATAACTAACTGAAACTGCATACCTAACTTTTTTTTAGTCGTTCTACTCTAACCTATCCTCATCATCAATTTGACCGCCATTATGCAAAGAAGAACAAAAATATCTAATTGATATATCTAATAAGAATCTCCATATTTATATCAATTTTAATCAGTGTGGTGACGGAGTAAGAATACAATATGTCACCACCCCATCTCATCCCATGGGTGTCGTAAAAACCGACTAAGGGACTATCTGTGAATGTTACCTTCACATAGAAAGAAGGAAAACTTGAAATTAAACCCTATACCAATCCGTCTCGCCAGCGTGGTATTAGTAGGCCAAGTAGGTAACCCTCCATCACGGGAGGAGGCCCGTCCCTGCAGTGGGACATTAATAGGCTGTTATGATGATGATGATATATAAATTTATATTTTATACGCCCATCGGCAAGTTATTAACAATATTCAATGTATATAATTTATTTAGTTAGAGGTTTGTTAGATAGTTGATTGGTTAGTTTGAAGGTCGTTTGGCGAACTTTGACTCTGTGAGGATGATCATGTAGGTCGATGCATACAAGTGTAGGTAGTAGAACCCTTTATTCATTGTGCCTAGCGCTACTATGAAACTATGATTGCCTTGGCTAGATTGTAGTTTGTATGTTGACTGTGTATGTTAAATTAAATTTTGTATATTTTAAATTACAATTGTAAAATAATATTACATCAGCGTTATAAAATAATAAAACAAATAACAACAACAATATAAGACCAACAAATAATACAACACCAAACAAGGTGGCAATGCTTCCTCCAAGCACTGCTGACAGTGGACGATGATGATTATGACTGAGACCAAGTCATCAGTTTGGTGTTTGCAACCGCGATTTTCCACCTGTAAATAATATTGGTAAAAAAATATTGTACTTATATTTTATGTGTAAAACTAGTTAAACGTACCTTCTAATATTTTGTTTATTTAAATCATACTTTGCTATGAGAAATAACTATCTTCCAAAACCAACATAAATACATCAAACAAGGAAAAAGTTCATTTTTAATTAAACATTTCAGACTTTCTTAGAACCTACTTTGACTGCTCCGAGAATATTCCTCTTTTGAACGTGTGTCATAATATTTATGATTTTATTTTTAATTCATATTCCATGTCTGTCAATGTGACATTAAGAATTCTCTTCGTAGAAGTGACGTCACAAGGTTAAATTATGTTCTGCTCTTCAAAACCGATTAACGAGTCATTTAAATTTTGTTCCATTTTTGAATACCAAATATGGCGGTCATTGATAATATGAATGTTTTTGTTTGTTTCTATTTGCATTTCAGTATTGTTTTAAAATTAGTTTTACACTAACGACATATTTTTTTTTCTAAAGAGATAAGTATAATTTATTTTTCTTTTATTTGCATAAGTTATTTGAAACTGTTTTGAAATAAAATGGCAACAATCTCATTAGTATGTTTTTTTGATTTAGTATAAACTTTATTTCACATAATTTTTAACCAAAATACGTCCAATGCAGGACTAATATCACCTCCAAATGCTATCGCGCAGCCCTTCTCGTGTAGTACATGATGGCTATGTTTCTTTCGTACACAGAAATGACCCGTCCCTGCAATAGGACATTCATGTACAAACATAAATAAGCGGCCATTTTAAATACTTTCACTAAATGTCATGCTTTCGATGTAAACATTAAACTTTAAATGCTTATCTAATAATGACTGATTGAGTATCAATGGTTATGTCGCTAATCAAATGATCATAAATTTATTTACGTTACATTGATTTCATAAGGCGGAAAAGGTTAAAAGAGGTTCGTCATTAAGTTAATTGGTATTAGTTGTGATGGTTGTGAATAGATGGCGTTGGACAACTAGTAGTTCAAGTTAAGTAGTTGTGGTAGTTGTTTGTATAGGAATATATTTTATTTCTAGGTTGTAACCATGAAATTAAGTTTATCCGTTGTGTTAAGAGAATAAGGAATATACTTAAAAAAATAGCCTTCTCTAGCTTTACTGGGCGCTCTGACAGGATACGGTTGTAAAAACCTGGGCCCTAGCAATTATAAAAGCTGATTGGACTTAATCCTTTCACAGGTAAGACGTTCATGTAAACCTTACGACCTCGTCTTTCTCTCTGCCTTGTTATCTAGGGCTACAGAGTAAACAGAGTCCCTTAACTCCCTAGATTTAAATTTCTTATAACCAGCAAAAAAATTGCTATGATTAAAGATATTTATGCACTAACTGCATCTAATAGTCTAATGGGCAAAAAACTTTATTATTACTAACACTATCAAAATAAAAAAAAGCAGCAGAGACCATAACCCATTTTAGAAACCGGAATTCCCAATTTTTGCACAGAAAAAAAAACTAAGCGAAATTACCAAAAATAGGTGGCTAAGAATCCTGATTAGTTACTTCCGGCGGTTATTTAAAAACGTAAAATAAAAAGGAAAGGTCGTTTCGACCGAATGAGTCACTGTTAAAGGTGACTTGTTGAAATGGCAGATGATCTGAAAGGACGTATAGAAGTCATATGAATATCATCAACCAACTTTATATATAAGGAAATTGACGTTTATAATTAGACAAAAAAAACTATACTGAGCTTTACTAACTATGAAGTTAACTACACAGCTTTTGATTATCTTTGTCTTTAAGGTTTCTGTGTGGCAATTGAATAAGAAAATATGGTGCCACTACCCCTTGGCATACCAAGAGTTTTGTAAAACCCAAGTAAGCGAAAGTTCGCATTTCTCTCTTAAAGGAAGAGATGAGACAACGCTATGTACCGATCCATCTACCTCGTCGTGTCATGACAAGTATCTCGGCTTCACTCGCGTTATATTCTAAGTAGCTTAAATGTTATTCTACACTCTAAGCTACCTATATTCCAATTTTCATCAAAATCCATTCAGTAGTTTTTGCGTGAAAAAGTAACAAACATCCATCCATCTATCCATCCATCCATTCATCCACACAAACTTTCGCAATTAATATTATTAATGTACTGTGTGTTAAAAATTAAATGCTTTGTTTACCAAACACTTAATCCTATTTGGATTAAGTGCTGTGAGTTTCATCGGTAAATTAACTTCCCTTGCGTTTTATTGAACAATAAATCATTTACTAATTTATCTAATTGCCTTATAATTTATTCATCAAATTAAAAATGTATTACTACGTTACTTATATACTTGGAAATTGATCATAAATTTTTTGTATTAATTTTGACTTGAATCTTAAGAAGTTATAGTTACATTTCAAGCGAAGTAAATATTTCGACAACCTCTATGGCGTAGTGGTAATATAACATGACTGCTACGCAGAGGTCTCGGGTTCGATTCCCGCTCAATGCAAATCTTTGTGTGCATGAACATGATTGTTTGCATTGGTCTGAGTGTGTATGTATAATATGTATGTATTTACAAAAAAAAGGTATTTAAGTATGTTTATCCGTTGTCTAGTACCTATAGTACAAGCTCTGCTTAGTTTGGGACTAAATGACGTTGTGTGTATGTGTGAGGATTATTATTTATTTATTTAATATGATTTTGTAATGACTTTAGAACTTTTGCAGGGATTTCCGGCGATATAATCGTCTGTATACTTAACGTACATACTTACATGTAAAGTTACAGCGAGTAAAAGAAACTACATTACGACATGGCGGATGTGATAAGATGTTGTTTTTCTGAGTAACCGCACTGTTTTAAACTTAAAAGTAATGTGTGAGTAAAAGTGACGACATTTTACTTAATTTAAGTTCATTTTCGTTTTAAATAATTATCAAAATTAAAAATAGGCTCTAACATGGAATGATTAAAATTTACGTATTTTTATAGAAATTACATATTTTTTTTTTAAATATCTATGGAATTAGCTAGAAGATCCTTTTCAGGCAAAACCAGCTTTATTGTCATTGGTCAAAAAATTATTGAGTTCTGCGCATATCCCTTCAGTGGGACATCATAAGGATTGCTAAGAAGAGATTGTACTTAATGAAAGTGTATAAATAAATAATGTGTTTATACATAATAGTATCAATAAAGAGACGCTCGCCCACAGTTAATTCATAATTGATAGAGAAAGTAGATACAACTGTTACTGGAGAAGTTTGTTGTTTTTATGTAATACATATACTTTTACTCCGTGTGGTGACGGAGTAAAGAATACAATATGTCACCACCCCATCTCATCCCATTCGTCCAAATCCGACTAAGGGACTATCTGTAAATATCACCTTTACATACAAAGAAGGAAAACTTGAAATTAAACCCTATACCAATCCGTCTGGCCAGCGTGGTATTAGTAGTCTATTGGTCATAGCGTGATACTATATAGCCCATGACACTCCCCGATAAATGGACTATTCAACAAAGAAAGAATTTTTAAAATCGGTTTAGTATATCTAGAGATTACCCCTTATAACGCCACAAACACACAAACTTTACCTCTTTATAATATTAGTATAGATATAGATAAACCGCTTACAAAAGAGTAAGATGCAGTAGAATCGGATAATCTGACTAACTAGACAATCTTCGATGCTTCGCAATTCGGCCCTAAGCTATTTACTATGCAAGGCTTTAACAGGTGCGCGTTTGTATTTTAAGAGTATTACACACTATCATTTTGACATTCATATAATATAATATTTTTGACGACCTCGGTGGCGCAGTCGGTATATTACATGGCTACTACGCAGAGGTCTCGGGTTCGATTCCCGTATAATGCAAATCTTTGTGTTCATGAACATGATTGTTGGCATTTGTCTGAGTGTTTTCTATGTATAATATGTATGTATTTACAAAAAAAAGTATAGTAGGTTTAACCGATGTCTTATCCGTGTGGTGACGGAGTAAGAATACAATATGTCACCCCAGATGGGGTATCTCATCCCATGGGTGTCGTAAAAACCAACTAAGGGAATTACCGTAACTACTATCCTTACGAAATAAAAAGAAGGAAAACTTGAAATTAAACCCTATACCAATCCGTCTGGCCAGCGTGGTAGTCGGCCAAGTAACCCTCCGTCACGGGAGGAGGCCCGTCCCTGCAGTGGGACATTAATGGGCTGTTATGATGAACCGTTGTCTAGTACCCATAGTACAAACTTTGCTTAGTTTGGGACTAGATGGCGTTGTGTGAAAGTAAAAAAAAAATTGTTTACCAAATGTTACTTTTGTCATTGACCTTGTTCTTTAATACATATATATAAAGAACCTTCTTAGCTGGCCAGCATGCAAAAAATAAAATACCCTCGCAATTTAAAGAAGAATCGTCTTTACAGTTAAACATGTAAGTACAATAAAACAATGCGTGTTAACAAGTATGCAGTCTCCATTACAGCAACCACGAATGTGGCTTAATGATATATTATCCCGCTAAACGTTGAAGGCCTTGTGAGTTTAACCACTATAAATATTCACTATGGAACCCCGTTGCTTTGCTTACATTTGATAAGTCCTGTTTGAGTCTCTGTACCGTGTATATTACAATATATTAGGTCTTTACCCATGAAATTGCCGTTTTGTATGGAGATTTTATGCTAAGTTTGATTTTTCATACTAACGTTTTCTTAGTTTTTTCAATAATTATTAAACTTAAAAGAATAATTATTATATTTATAAGTAATAGCGCACATCTTAGCTAACTCTTTTGTTAATGTCCTGTATTTACCAAATTACAAAAATAATACAAGCAATCTATGTTTTAAAAGAAAATAGAGGCTAAAGACTGTGAAGAAAAAAACGGCAATTTTATAACTATTATTAGTCTGAGTGACGTCATACTAGTAAAGATATGTGTTACAGTACAGCTACGGTACAGCCTATTGTGTACATGGTACCGCTTGAGTTCTCAAATCAGGCCATGCCTTATAGAATCTGTAGATTACAGATTTTTTCAGAATAGGTTAATAAACGACGGGACCTTCATGGTATATGCGCAATGAGGAACACTAATTCAGGAACATTAATTTGAAAGAGAACTATCTCCGATTTGGTAAAGTTGCTGGGAAAAATGTTATAATATGTATAATGATGACCTCTGTGGCGCAGTTGGTATATAACATGGCTGCTACGCAGAGGTCTCGGGTTCGATTCCCGCTCAATGCAAATCTTTGTGTGCATGAACATGATTGTTTGCATTGGTCTGAGTGTTTTTTATGTATAATATGTATGTATTTACAAAAAAAAAAGTATTTAAGTATGTTTATCCGTTGTCTAGTACCCATAATGCAAGCTTTCCTTAGGTTGGGACTAGGTGGCGATGTGTGAGGATTATTTATTTACTTAGAAGAAAAAGACAAACTACTTTTTACTTATAAGTATGGAAGAAGAAGACATGCTGCGCCGACCACAAATAAAATTGGGATAAGGGCAGGGGAATGATGATGATGACTTAGTACACAAGTTTTTTTTTCTTATATATTAAGTCTTTATTTATTTATTTATAATAAAGACTTAGATACAACTACTGTTATACCTTGGTTTAACCAAATGCAATAGTGAAGTAAACATAAATTATAACTTAATTTCTATAACTAATTACATGTAACGTTACCCTTGTGAATTCACTTAGTGTACTACAAAAATATCTTGTATATTTGTATAGATATTAAAGTAAAACAGTGGCATGTAATTATATTATACCACATTAAATTTATTAATGTATACTTTCTATACAACTTGACTTATAGACTTATTATGCATCAAATTAAATCACCATACTAGTTATCTGTATAGGTCATCTCAGCAAGAAGCTTTTACGTGTTCATGATAATTTTATATCATTGCTTCTTTAATACGATGTATATTTACATACTTTGTTGTAGTAGTTATAGTTAAGGCTACTACGTAGAGGTTTGGAGTTAGGTTCCCGCTCGATGGAACTTTGTGCCTATAAACATTAATATTTGAATTGGAGTTATATTTATTTGGATAAAAGGCAAGTAAGTGGTCAACCCGATGGTAAGTGGGTATCATGGACTTTATCAATGCATGAGTACAGCCTACACTAGACAAAATTTTATAAGTTTTTTAGCGCTATTATGCCTTGATTTCCACCTAAACTCAGTATTGTACTGTACAGCTTAGAAGTGGATTAAGAGTGTCTAGATGGCAAAAAAGCAAATAAATATACTTCTATGTTTTGTAATACCTATACTTAGTGTAAGCTACTTTACAAGTACCAGTACAGCTGCTTAGTTTGGGTCTAGATGGCGTTGTATTAATATTACTCATATAGTAGGTACATAAGAATTTTGCTGTTATCCTAATCATTCATAAGGATGGTGTACTATCGATCGATACACAAAGTTCAAGTGTTTCTTTTTAAACCTACTTAGTTAATTTGTATTTGTGTTAAACTTGGTAAATTACCAGATATTGATTATTATTGGTAACAAGGTCTGTTTACCAAAATTCCAAACGTGCAAATTAAAGTTTTCCTCGAACAAGTAAACAACTTATAAGTAACGATAATATCATAGTCGGCAGCCTTGCAGGACGAAAGTGCGTTGTGAGCCGTCGACGGAATGTTAGCGGGTTTGCTTTCCACGACAACCTTGAGCACGGACCGCCAATCGCCAGAAACTCATAGAATATAACTGATCTTTGTACGCCCTTTTGCTTAAATGTTTATTCAATTCATACTAATAAATACAGTTTTGAGTTGTTAAATTTTGTTTTTTGGATGGAATTTTATGATTGTTATTAAATACATAAAAGTTGACGAATTATCATAAAGTTATGTTCTTGTAATGACTTATTAGGTAAAATGACTGTATATTACCTATATTCACATTTTATTCCGTGGTTTACGTAACAGGCGACCAAGTGACAAACACTTAACAGTTAAACCTCTTGTCCCCCCATATAACCAGCGAAATATGTTAAGGCCATCTTTTCCGCTTTGCATTACTTAACCTCTCCTTGTTATTGTAATTCTATAGTTGTAATAATATACTGATCTGGTGTAGTTTGTATAGAATTAACAAGCCAACTTCAAGGCTTCGCTGGGACTAGTTATACTTAGTTTCTTGCCGTACCGGAAGAGGCCTCAGGGGTGAAGGAGGAACATCGTGTTGTCGACGATCAAAAGTATTTTCGATAATTCTCAGGACTCTGATACGTACACCTGCCCGCCAGAGTCAAAGGCACAAAGACGTATTGAAATATAGTAGGTATTACCAATACAGCTTTTGTACATATATATTGCACAATCCGCTTGTATAAAATAACGTTATTAATGTTTTCCAAAAGAATAATCTTTATGATACTATTAATCAATATCCGTATATTGTATTAGAAATTTGAACGTAAGGGCACATTTCAAGGCAAAATCGGCTTTGAGCATGCGGAAGGAGGTTTGGTATTTAAACGATATTTATTTATTGCCTATGCATAGATAAATCATATATCAAATTAATAATCAAAACGAAAATGCTAATAAAAATGTTGTAATACATTACTAAAAATTACTAACTTCAACGATTAAAACAAGTTGTAATCGATTTCAATTACCAATTTATTCGTTGTAACTACTCGATTATATTATAGGTACTTAAGAAGAAAAACATCGTCCTGTCGCCTGCGGCAATACTGCAAAACAAACAAACGATAATACAATTGATTACGTTGTGGTAACGCCTCCAGCGCGTGCGAAAATAACAAAAAAAAATAATCCATGCCAACCGTGAAGACGCTACAGAAAGAGACAGCAACAAACTGGAAAGTCTTACAAAGTATAAAGACGATTCCGAAGTGGGAGAAAGATGCAATGTTACAAAAACTATAGGTACGAAAGAGATAGTAAATCAAGAGAAAGATAGGCATGAGAGTGAAATTGGCGTAGCAACTTTCGCTGAGCTCGTTTCGGTTACGTCACGGCTGCGCCAGCACAGGTTATGTAACCGCCTGTGAAGAGATTATGACTGCATGACACTGATTTGAATGATCGTTGGAAGTAATCAATTTCTTTTGGATTTGCTTCCGGAGTCGATTGCGAGATGGATGACATTATTTTTATAGTAATGATCGTTTATTAGTCACCTTCACTTGTTAAATATTGCTTAGCAGCAGTAACAAATTTTAGAAGGTACACATTCAGACAGTCCACATATCCATAACAGCGCAATAAAATCCTATTAAAGAGACAGACTTCTTTCAGGAAAGGAACTTGGCCTAATTATACAAAAAATACCTTTGTTTGTTTTCGTAATAATATTTTTTACGACATTACATTTAGTCGCTTTTTATGATAATTACAGCAGGAGTTAGCCCGTGATAAACTATAATTTTTCACCGCTACTACGTCAACAATTCAAATAATAACTTGGAAATGAAAATTATTAATTAGTATTAAAACGATGATAATATTACCTTCTGCAATGTTGACCAACTTCAAGATGCAAATTTTAAATGAAATAGCATCTCAAATGTAACAGTAAAATGTTAAGATGTTCAGCAAAGTGTTGCTAAACATTGTTACACAAACCCTTACGACAATGTTACAGTCTTGTTATGCTTATTTTCTTATTTGCCTAATCGTCTTTTGATGGTGCATATCGTTGTGACACTAAACTTACTGTTATACAATTTGCTGCAATTATATGGTCTTTACTTTCACTGCAATGTTGTACAATAAATGTACCTTGTAAATGCATTTTGTTACCTTAAATTCAAAAGTTAATGTTAACTACACGTAACTATAAAAAGAGTAAATTTGTCAATATACGTTATTATAATTTTTAAGCCTCATTAAAAGGGAGGATCTTTATTCGATTGCATACGAATTGATTTTGATGATGTTTATTTTATTTGAAAGCTTATGCTCTTGTTATGGTCTAATTTAAATTTGATCAAGAACGTAAAAAAATCTTTTGGCTGATCGTAAATAATGCGTTTTAATTGTCATTTATATCGATAATATTTCTTTCAAATGCATGTAACTGTTTTGTACAGAAAAATAGCAAAGGTAAGCGTAGATATCTTTAAGTAACAATAAACTATAAAACAAAGCAATTCGAATCTCTTTTAGTGGTGTTAGTAGTGAAGTCAGCATGATTTCATCATAGGCTTTCTTTTGTTAAAAACTTCGACTGTCGTCATCAATCAACTGTACATTCTTATTTGTAACTAGAACAAGGCGGGAATGATGTTCTAGATCTTAAACGATACATTATACCCATCTCTTCTCGCTCTAATGCCGAAGTATAATGGCTACTGTCATACATTCGCAGTATCCTTTACAAACACTAGTTTTAATTGTATTGGTCCTACTAATGTTTATGTGTGTGTGCGTTCCTATTCTGTGATAAGCTCTGTGTAATATAATAATACTGTTATATATGCAACGAACTCGAAATTAAGCAAAACAGAATTCCTATGCCCTGATATACCTAATTCATTATATATGCAAATGTCTTTCACGCATACGTCCATCCAGATATGGTTCGTTTGTGTTTGTAAATGAATGTGAGCGGTCTATGTTCTATCTAACGAATGTATACGTATTCTCTGTACTAGTGTTAGTAAATTTAGCGTAGCAACAGTAGTGTTTTGTGTCTGTGTGTGTGATTTGTGTGAATGTAAGAGTAGCGTTAGCGTTCACAATGAAAGTACTTGGCGGTTGCGCGGATTTGGGTCACAGCTCCAACTTTGATTATAAAGATTACGACCACCGTGTGAATCATCGCACATCTTCTAGGTCCGTGCTATTCTCAATTATTTCAAATTATATAAAGCTTTTATTTTTGTTTTCTATTGTGTTATGAATTGTCTTCGTCTCTTATCAGGCCCTAAAAGACGCATAGGTGCTGGATGAGCTTGTGAAAACTTTCCTTTCCTTAATCGCAGAGATCAAGCTTTTACTTCAGTCACCCACAAAAATAAATAGATTACTGTTTATTTTGTTTATTTTTAAATACAGAATGAAAATTTGGCGTATTATTACTACCCACAAAAATATTGAAATCACCATCTTTTAAAAAGAGACAGGCTGTGCCAGCCGTGGAATAATAATGATTCAGCTAGACTAGCTAGACTTACTTTCAATGGCATACAAGAAATTGTATTTTTACTTATATATCTGCAAGTTAGTTGGAAATATTATCCTAAGCAGCAATACAAATACAAAGTTTTGCATACATTACTACAACTACTGAACTGTCCCTTATCAACTTGCCCTTCAGAAGTAACCTTCACACACACTATCTAACATTTTTGTACTCAGTATTTACGTTTCAATCAATATACGTTGTCACTTTGTAAATACTACGATGAAATACACTATTCAAAATTTCTTATTGGTACACACAGCAACTAATCAAGCTAGACACTCATGTACCTTAATACCTTGAAATAAGACACAATTTCAAATGAAAATGTTTAACTTGATGTGTTGCTGTGTGTACGTAAATGTACCGAATTCGTCACCATAAGAATATAAAGATATATCCTTGACTTGGCAATGCACCGCTTAAATTTCGTTAGATCATACCACTGTTCGTGTGTTGATGGATCAGGAATACATGGTGTGAGCACTTTGTTTATTAGTGATATAAAAGGTAAGGAAAGTTTGTAAAAAAGAATTGGCATGTTAAGTTATTGGTATGGGACATTTAAATACAGTTTCCACGCTGGCTAGACAGATTGATATAAGGTTTGATATCAAGTTTCTTCGCCTATTATTAGTACCTAATAAATAGAATGGCAATAACAAAATTGGCTAAGGTCTTAACAAAACTATGAATGGTTTGTAGAGCTTTAACAAAAAAAAGCGGATTCTCTACAACTCGTCTTAACAATACTTAATGTTATTTCAATAATAAAAAAATCCTCCCAATCATGACCTCGAATATATAAAATGTCACTATCGTACAATCGAGGTACGTTACGAAGGTCCTGTTTTTGATCCCCGCCTACCTGTACCCATTGTGTTCCGGGGAAAGTTATGTGAAAGACAGACGAACAAAAAATTCTGATTTCTCCTGTCTCTTTCTATACATTTTTTTTTCTATAGCTACCCTCAAGAATTCCGATTTAGATCAGGCTATGAGTTTTTGTGAACACGTTCGTTGAATAATGGTAATAAAAAATTGGATCGCTGTTTTTTTTTTTCATTTTAAATTACAGGTTACGCGTGGCTTTGGATAAATATTATATTGAATGCATTCGCTCAGTGAAAGATTTTGGAAGTTTATTGTATAGAGCAAACATGTTCAAAGTCTGTTACGTATTTTTGAGCTTTTAAAAAGGTTTTTTTAATATTCTTGAAGGTACCCGTATGCGACGTACTTTCAAGATCATATTCTTTTCGTTTTTTACTAAGTACTTAATATTAGTAAATTAAGCTAAAGCAAATCTGGTATGCTTGAACCTAATTAAGTATCAATGGGCGTAAACCGGTAACAAAGGAATAGAAACAGAATTTGTCCAAATTATTAATCATGGTATTATTAATCGGCAAGAAAACGAATGTTTCGTCCTGCAGAGAGACAATATAGGGATTTAAAATTTGTTAGGAGGTAAGGCAACTAATTGGCTCCAAAAAGCCACCCAAACTGTTTGCACTTTGATGTCATGTCTTGCTTTAATTCCTTCTCTAATTTATTACTTTCCATTAAATTCAACACATTCATATCACTAGGTTCTATACAAAAAAAACATAAAGTAAAAAGCTAAAGTCTTTAATAATACATCATCAATATTCAACTTAAGTTATTACCGATAAATAAAGTAATTTAACTCATCGGTCTTTCTTAGCAGGGTGGGGAATAAAGAATTATCAGTAATTAGGTATTCTGAACCTGCTTAGCATCCAGTTATGTTGATAATAATGATCACAGGTGCTTACTAAGTATCGTTTAACGATTTTATCAATGACTTTATATTAAAAACAAGTTCCCACTTATACGTAAGTAGGTGCAAGTAGAAAACAAGCGGTAAGATATTATTGGAAAACTTTTTTCGAGTTGAAAAACTAAGGGTGCTACTGTGTTGTACGCCTACTAGTTGAGTTATTTAAGACAAAGATGATAATATGCCATCACCGTAATCTTAATCAAACAGGTGGACGTCTAAGCATTATTTTAGTATACATCATTAGTACCCGTAGAAATCGTAAGAGGTGACCGAGGGTCTACAAAGCTTTTTTCTCTCTTCAGCTTGCTGGTGGGCAGGTGTTAAGAGAGATTTTCTAGTAAAATTATTACTTTGCTACGATACGTTACTTTCCGTCCTAGACTGCCCTTTTTGCCAGTTTCGATATAGTTATAGTGTCAATGTGATAGTTGTATGTGGCCTAAATTAAAATAGGTGCCTTAACCCTTTCACAGTGCCGCCAGCAGATACAATAGTAAAACAATGCACGTGTACCAAATATGGTACACTGCACTGGGAACGTGTTAAATTCGGTGTAAAGTCCTTATATGAGATTAAGAAGACAGAAACATGATCACTGACTACACTTTGGAGAAATTTAGCACAGATTTGGGCGGAGCTGTGATCCAAATACAGTAAACAATAAATCCCAAAAACTAACAAAGAGAAAGCACTGTAAGTTGATTCAAAAGAACAATAACGTTACAGAAAATTTTCACTTGAGCTATTTGATGCGTGTCATTTTAAATGGAGAGAAAAACTGTCGATCATCAGTCATTGCCGTTGAAAGTTGCGCATGCATGATGACACTAACTCTCACTATCACCGATTAATAAATTGGAGTCAACGGATTGCACACGATACGATGGTAAAAAGTGGTTAAGCGTGAATTGTTAGTAAAGCACTGAGTTCTCTAACATAGATTTAATGTTTAATAGAAAATGTAAGAAAGAAAGATGTGAGATATCTTTGTAGTTAACACTAATTACAAAGCATAAGATAGCTTTCATTAACATGCATACAAGGATTCGGAAACAGTTTCCGAATCCTTGCTCATTCATTCAATTTTATTATAGGTTCAACTTTCGCACTAGAAATATACTCATAAACACCTCTTAAATTTAATCACTGTTTAGCGAGATTTTTATTAGAAAAACCAACCTTATCAAAACCGTAAGAGTTTAAACTAATCAATTGACTAAAATTTAAGAGGCGTTTATGAGTAAGGGGGCAAGTATTTAGTCGCGGGTAGATATCTAGAGATAAAAATACAGAATTATCCAATGTGCCTGCTCAATCGATATCCAAGTTGTAGTGTAAAAACGATATTGTGTTTAGAAGGTCAAGTACCTAATATTTTTATTAGACAGCTACTCATTTAAACATCTGTCTGGGGAAGGCTTGTCTGTTCTCTGACTAATAAATATATTTTTTAATTAAGTATATTCTAATTATTATAATAACTAATATAATATTTTCTAATAATATTATAATGTATTAGATTATAAACTTTTAAACACATCCTTTAACATCACCATGAAAACTTGAAATAAATGAACTAAAGTAAAAACTTGATAGTTACTTAAGACTTATAAATTTAATAATTTTTATGTCTAACAAGCTTGGTCTTAAAACGCTTTAATGCCAATATTTACTTATCCTTAATATCAAAAGATTAGATAGATAAAAATCCTGTTTGTTTACTTAAGAAATAATTTTAAATTAATTGTTAATGAGCAGATGGGTATTCAACAGCAGCAAAATGCTTAAATATTAATTTTTATCTTATTATAAAAAAGGTAACTAGACATAGAGTAAAACTTGAACTAATATTGTTAATAACAGGTAAGCTGATAAATTCGAAAACTTTTTCTAATTGTTGAAATACGAAGATAGAGTTCTTCTTTTTATTTACAACTAAAATGTTATATCAAATATAAAGTGTCTTATTTCTTAAAACTAAAATGGTATTTCTAATATTAAACATTTTTATAAATAAAAAAAACATAATGAAAATTTATAGTTTTACAAATAATTATAACACGAATCAATTAAGTAAATTATGATTGTTTGTTTGTTAAAAGCTAGTTAGAGATGAGTGTACAGCTGCTTAACTTATAATTAATAACACACATATTACACCTATTTAAACATCTGCTTATACTGTATAACGTAGAACACATAGATTAAGCTGTATTAGTCTTGCACCTTGCACATGTTGCTTGTGACACCTATGTCTTTTGATATGCTTTTATTGTTAAAACATATGCTAAAATTAACAGCTGATGTATGAATTACAACTAGTTACTAATTTATTTTTTAACATAAAATAAGAATACTTACATGGTTTTAACACCCCATGTCTTGGCACGCGTGTCGTGAATACCAACTAAAGGCAAATAAGTAAATAGTAATTCTACTATAACAAACGAAAAAACAAATTGCCATAAAATACTAAGGGTAGGCCAAGTATCCCTCCGTCACAGGAGGGGGCCCGTCCCTGCAGTGGGACATTAATGGGCTGTTATCATGACTAAGGGTAATTCCACCCCAGTGAATCGGTTCGCGAGGTATTGGCAGGCCACTAGAGGAAGCTTTTTTCTGCATAACAAGCTGTTAATCATTATTTTCATCATCATGGACGACGCCTGATGGGCACACTCCTCGCACTGTAGACAGATTAGAAGCTTTTATCATTACTTAATTATTAATATTATAATACTTGAATGAAACTCATTACTACGGAATTCTAATATCAGAAAGAAAGTGATGTTATACGACAGAGTATCGTTGCACAAAAAACAAGCATCATTGTTTTCTATACCCGTCCTTTTCTAACGTGGGAGAAAGTGTATTGCTATCTCGTTTCGAAGAAAGTGCGCCCGCGCATCCAGCTGAACGACTTTACGTCACACATAGTACATGCAAAAATAAACAAAGTCAGATAATTTTATTAACATTTACTTTTTTAAATAAAACAAAAATATTTCAACACAAATAAAAATAAATCATTTAATTTGAATAATAATATATTTGCTAAATTAAATATATCAATATCCTTTTTATTGATTGCCCATTAACATTTACTTTATTGGCAACAAATTATTTATGGCATTCATAAAATATATTATCGACGCTGACATTTTCAGATCACTAGCAATTATTCACTATTGATTGAATCTTCCTATATTATACTCGTAAATTAATGTAAACATCCGCAATTTTTATTCTTAGAACATTTTGAATTTCTTAGAACATAGGCTTTCTTTAGAGGTCCTTTCTTTTTCCTTCCTCCGTCCTTCATATTCTGTGCCTCCCTCGTCCATCGGTTTCCCCCAATCATTAGAGATCTTCGGTCTATCTTGTAAGTGGTATGTTGTCACCATTCCTGAACCTTTAAGGTTTCTACGCCAACGGCCCCTGGTTCTGCGCGCTACGTGCCTGATAAAAGCAAAGGATGAAAATGCAAAGAAGCGTGGTTTCGCAAGTGGCGCATAGATGTGAATGCAGACAAGAGCGCTGCGGTTCGCTTCGATGTAAAACGGCGGAATTCACTATTACGTAGGCCCGACGACCCCCCGCGACTGCTAGGTTCACGTATACCCTGGCGGCGCGAAGTCAAGTATCTTGGAGTCACACTGGACGAAACCCTCTCGTTCAGGCCGCACATACGGCGAGTGACCAGGAACGCACGCTCATATCTCGGCCGGCTACACCACATGGTTGGCAGGCACAGTAGAATGTCACTACGAAACAAGCGAACTATCTTCAAGGTTTGCATACGCCCAGTACTCACATACGCATCACCTGTATTCGCACACGCGAGCCCAATCCTTATGGAGAAGCTCCAGACAGTACAAAACATATTCATACGCCGGGCGGCCGACGCACCGTGGTATGTTCGCAACGCGGACCTGCACCGGGACATCGGAATGCCCACTATACAGACATTCATAAAACAGGCCTCTGATAGATTCTTCAAATCTGCAGAGGAGCACACAAATCACCTCATAAGGGAGGCGGTGGCCTACACCCCCGTTCTCCCTAACCCCACCACTCCTCACGTCATACGAAGGCCTCGTAATGTCCTACTGGACTCACCGGACACACTGTCCTCCGATCTGGATAGGCTTGTCAAAGCTCAGATCCCTTAGGTCCCCCCTAAGCTCTCTGTTAGTTTATACATGACCTGAACGCAGTGCGCGCTCAATCATGACTCTCTAAGTAGGATTCTCTTAGGGAAAATCAAGTGGGCGTCCCTTCAATGGGGCGACGCTTATCTAAGAAACGCTTCCCCGGACCCCAGTCTGGGGGGGACGTTCCGATTCGCTTAGCAGCCCATAGGGCAACAGAGCAGTAGGTCTGGTGGTTTTTAGCCGGTAAGAGTCTCGGCATAACCCGCAGGGACATAGGGCCTCCCTCGGTGTACTCATGAGAGTTTTCCACCCCCTCCCAAGTATAGACCGGAGGTAGTCTGGGCGAGTTCTGCCCAGGCGGCGTCATTCGTGGCGTTAAAAAAAAAAAAAAAAAAAAATGCAAAGAAACGATAATAGTTTTAAGTAAAAAAAAAAACTATTAATTGCTTCTTAAAGTTTCGAGTATACCTCTATTGATAGTGAGAGTGAAAGATGACGTAGATCGGTAAGTGGATACGTCGGTAAAAAGAGACAGGTATAAAAATTAGTTAGTGTAACAGAGATAGTGAAATGAATCAGAGATGGAGTGTGGGAATGCGTGCAGGTAACGACGCAACATACGCTCAAGTAAATGTCGAGTAGCGTTATAGTTCAGCTTTTTTCTTGTATAATGAGCGAAGTTTTACCGTCGGCATTTAAAATCATTGATGATAAATGAGTAATAATGATCATTTAATATCATTAATTTTATTTTATTTTATATATTCTAGATGATATTAACATTTAGAATTATATTAGCATAGATTTATGTTTGAACAAGGTGTCAAAGTCACGTAAAACTGATTCTAATTAGCCATCTAAATGCGTTTAACTTTCTGATTTTTTAAACAGTTTTTTTACAAAATGACCTGTGTTTTTTTGGTATTTATCTGTTATATAGAGGTCTCGGGGTCAACTCCCGATTAATTTAAGTTGCTGTGTATATGACAGATACAACTTGAACTAATGACTGTTTATGTATATAAGACATAATTACATCAGTATAAACTCGTACTCGTATACCAGCTGTATAGTACCTACCTAAAGTCTGACTGAAATTAGATCTTATTGTAAGATGATATTTATAAAATTATAAATTCAAGGTCAAAAAATGTGAACAACGACGATTCCCCGCACCCTGGAATAGAAGCAAAAAACTTAGAAGAAAGTAAAAGTATTCGTTTTTATAAGAGTTTACAAAAACTATGCTTTTGTATACAAATAACAATAGTTTAGACAATACATTGCGCAACACGTGTGTTGCACGTCGTATTTTGCGATTTTGGAACCTTTTGCTAGAAATTTATAAATTATATGATTTATTGTATGTAGCTATTGTATTCTTCATGAACAAGTTTTTGACTATTTTTATACTAACCTTGGTAATCATTATAATTTGTTCTTATTAATAATTAGAGTAGCATTTTATTATGTTTCTTATTCATAACAGCCCATTAATGTCCCACTGCAGGGACGTGCCTCCTTCCGTGACGAAGGGATACTTGGCCTACTAATACCACGCTGGCCAGACGGATTGGTATAGGGTTTAATTTCAAGGTTTCCTTCTTTTTATTTCGTAAAGATAATACTCACGGATATTCCCTTAGTCGATTTGTACGACACCCATGGGATGAGATGGGGTGGTGACATATTGTATTCTTACTCCGTCACCACACGGAGAATTATTACGTCGATTTAATTAGAGATTCGACCCTTTGAATGACATCTATTTTTATTACAATTAAGAGATTTTAACGAAAGAATAATGCTTTTTATTTCACGTGGCAATGCTGTTAATTAACTTTTGAATTTTCTTTTTGTTCGGTCTGGTATAGAAATATGATGTTGTATAATACCTTAGTCCTATTATCCGTCCGATCCATCTGACGATGGTTCTTAAAGGCCAAGTTTCTTCACCATCCTTCTTTCTATTACAGGTAAATGGCTCTCCCTTTCCTGGAACTTTCGTCCAGACCTTGAGTCTCCTGGTCGCTAAGACCAAAGATAAGAAGACTACCGGGTTACCGTTAAAAAAAGTAGCTTTACTTTATTTTTAAATATTTTACGAAAGTCAGTGAACATGATTGTATGATATATTTGCAGCTTATAAAGATTATTAGATATTTCAATGGACTCTAAGTTGAACTTACCTTATACCCCATTAAAATAAACGCAAACCCGTTTCGCTGTCATGTTTCTACAGAATTAAAAAACTATGACATAAGACACTTACTTAATAACTCAATTAGCTACACTTTTGCTTTACCTGCTGACCACCAAAATTTTGGACAAAGTGGCATTGACGTGTTATAAAGTACATTGTCAGCAACTTTATTGACTCAATGGTAAATAAAATTAATTTTCACAAAAAAAAAGAACCGACTTCAAAGACAAAAATTGCACTAAAAAGTAATAAATAATTACTTGTATTTTGATTTTACAACAATAAATCAGCCATTATTTCTATTTAATTTTAATTTATAGAATAGGTTCTTTTCATTAAGTATTGTAAAAGTATTGTTAAGGATATTTCTTTAAGAGTCTGTAAATATATTTATTTGTAGATTGTTTAAAAGATAATCAAATTATTACAAATAATGTAATATTATTGTTATTTTTGGAGTCGGTGTCAGCCACGATCGTTATTATTAAGTATACCATTTTTTATTTCTGACTGAAAACTTAAACAAATATTATGGCGCCGTGTTATACACAGACTAATAATTACATAAAATTCACATTCGAAAATGAAACGGCCGTTTTCGTTTTAAATGCAATATTTATCTAATTAGAAACCATTTAAAGTGATGAGAGTGTGTTATACAAAACTTTATTGCCTATTCTAACGAACTTGTAGACAACATTTTGCATTATTGATCCTATTCGCGAATTATTTCTTTAAATCTAATCTATTTTAAGTTCTGGAAAGCTTTAATCAGTTATTAAATATAATATTAAAACGTTTAAATGTGATACTGGTATTTTAAAATATATTTATTTAAATATGATAAGAATAGTTGTTTAATATTTGTTTAATTTTTAAACTAATCCATACACAATCAACAAATATAATGTCGAAGTCATTTATAATCTGTAATTCATGGCCGTCATTCCGTTTGCTTAGGTATTATCGTACTTATTCCGTTGGCTGACACCGCCTCCAAAAATAACAATAATATTACATTATTTGTAATAATTTGATTATCTTTTAAACAATCTACAAATAAATAAGGTACCTGAGGGTAACAAGAGCCGGTGGGTATCAAGAGCCGTTGCTTGAAAATGACACTTTTAATTATCACAGCACCCTACATTTACACATGCTTAAAAATGACCAATAGGAAAGCTAAGATCCGAGCTCGCGTCGTCGCACGATCATCAATCTTACCAGTAGCCACGAGTCAGTTGAGAGTGATAGACAACGCAGCTCCACTATAATTTTATCATGCCAAAACAATTTTTTTTTTACCTAAAATACAGCCGTTTGTTCAAATCTTGTTAATTAATTGTGAATGTTATACAAATAGTGTGGGCTAGTTGAGATAAGTTATAAATTTTTGTTAATAAATACAATACTTTTTACCGTTTTCAATTATGCTATTATCAGGGGCTAATACGGGCCACGCTCGAGGCGGGTACATAGGCCGGCCCTTATTATACATGTAGAATGTAAATTAATTTTAACAAATTTTAATAGACTTCGTTATTTTAATACATACCATCGTTATTATTATTAAGCATGTATTTGTTATTATTTTTGTATCATAAATCATCCCTAATATCTTTAATTAACTTAAAAGTGTCCAAGTTGTTGATCTCGATAACAATGGATTTTATAGTAAGGATAAGACGGGCCACGTATATGGCCTGTCTTATACCGTACTACTTATTTATAAAAAAAAAATGTTTTAGTTTTGTAATTTCCATAGATAATATTTAAAAAGTTACAAACTCATTGTTTACGTCTGTGATTATTTTGACGATATGTTATAGATAAAGGTTTTTATGACATGTTTTTGCTATGTTAGTTTATTTAGAGCCATTGCTAGTTTTTCCTTTGATTAAGTAATGTTAAAAGCGTCATTTAATGCCAAATGATAATTAAAGTCAAATAAAACCGAAAACAATATTTTTTCAATTGATTACTCTTTTAATATTTGAATTAAAATTTGGCCCTTATAAAACTACATACGTTTATTAAGGGCCAAAGAGAGGGTTTTTTAAAATCATGATTACTATGCCTAATTGAGATGAAAATACTTGTAATAGTACTTTCTGATGCAGATATTGAAATAAACATTACTATGATATTAAATATTTTATTATATTCCTTTATTTATAGATATTATTTAGGTTTAGATTAAGGTGGCCCTTATTTACCGCAAGTACCTTATATTTACAGACTCTTAAAGAAATATCCTTAACAATACTTTTACAATACTTAATGAAAAGAACCTATTCTATAAATTAAAATTAAATAGAAATAATGGCTGATTTATTGTTGTAAAATCAAAATACAAGTAATTATTTATTACTTTTTAGTGCAATTTTTGTCTTTGAAGTCGGTTCTTTTTTTTTGTGAAAATTAATTTTATTTCTAAATTTTTAGTGAATTCCAATTCTATAAATCCGTGTGGTGACGGAGTGAAAACACAATATGTCACCACCTCATTTCATCCCATGGGTGTCGTAAAAACCGACTAAGGGACTATCCGTGAATAGAGATTGAGATATAAAAAGAAGGAAAACTTAAAATTAAACCCTATACCAATCCGCCTGGCCAGCGTGGTATTAGTAGGCCAAGTATTTCTCCGTCACAGAAGGAGGCCCGTCCCTGCAGTGGGACATTACTTTGTCGGAATATGGGTAGACCTACGAAACGCGCTGCTTATATGAGACAGCGCCGATTGAATGAAACAAACGAAGAAAGGGATAAACGCCTTTTAATGTAGGAAATCTACCTCCAATGTCATTTCAAAAGAGACTAGTGAACAACGGAGGACCTACATGCAAAAAGTTTTAAATAGGGAGAACATCGAAAAGCGTAGCCACCGTCTCGGCATGGTTAATTGGTAATAATAATTAAGTTAATTAAAATTAAAATAAATCAAATAAATATAATAATTATTATTATCAATTTGTTATATCTAAAGAATAAGTTTAAAATAAATTAAATGCAATTCAACAATTTTGTCTATTTATAATCCGTTATTAATTCCTATTTTAATTTAAAATAAGAATTTCATTCAAGTCTTAAACCACACCTGCGATTACATTCATAATGTTAAGTTTTCATCAATACAATTAAAATAAGCCCAAACACAAGGTAGCTGCTGTATGCCGTTGAGGAGTTTCTTCGACCCTCAGTCGTCTTTATCATGAGATCATGTTTGTGTAAAGTTGTGTAAAGTTTTCATCAATACGAATAAAATAAGCCCAAACACTCGGTAACTGCTATATACCGTTGAGGAGTTGCCTCGACCCTCAATCTTCTTCATCATCAGATCATGTTTGTGTAAAGTTTTGTAAAGTCTTCATCAATACAATTAAAATAAGCCCAAACACAAGGTAGCTGCAATATGCCGTTGAGGTGTTCCCTCGACTCACTCTGGTCTCCAGGATCTGACCAGTTCTTACTCTTGACTATTTGGTAGTGACGTCAGAGATGCACATGTATGACAAGATTTTACACAATGCGTCCCTACAATTTTCAAGAGATGCCCTCGATTTCTCTGGGATACCGTCATCCAGATCCAGATCTGGTGACAATGGGACCAAATGGGAAGCATACCCATACGAACAAAAAAAAAATTTTTCAAATCGGTCTAGCCGTTTTCGAGAAATCAGGTAACAAACACAAAAAAAAAAAAAAAAAAAAAAAAAAAAAAAAAAAATACAACCGAATTGAGAACCTCCTCTTTTTTGAAGTCGGTTGAAAAACAACAAAACACTTTGAACAAAAAGGAGGTAAAATTTGGAGCGACCGTCAAAAATGTTTTGTTCCCAAGAGTAATCAATTTTTAACTTTTATGTATAAAGACTTTAGAAGTAGAATCCATGTATATCACACATATTATACTTTGTTGGTTATATGTATATGAAATTCTGCAAATATCCTCTTAAAGAGTATACAGAATGTGAGCTTTAGAGATCCTCTATTAAGAAATGGACATAATGTCGGCTATTATAACAGTGTTCTGACTGAATACATTTCAGATACAGACAGATCACTGTATAGTCTTATTAGACAAACATAAACGCTCGCCTTTTTTCCATGAAGGGTAGGCAGAGACCATGGAGTGCCTAGTTATATATAGTGCCTATACAAGCACTTTAGTGCCTGCTTTTTGCCCTGTGGGAACCTTTGGCGTGGTGTATGGCGAACATTACCGCCGTCTCCGAGAATATTTTATTAGAAACAGGTTCTAATAAATTAAAGGTGAGGTGTGTAAAATTAATAAGAGTAATATTACTAGGACCACATCAATGCTTTAGCGACAATATATAAATCAAATAATAACTTTTATGTAGTTATACTTTTATTGTGAATACGAGTGTACAGTACCTATGCAAAGAAAAAGGCTCTTCGAGGTCATGAGAGTGATCTTCGGTTGTTCTTGCAATTATAGAGACAGTCCGTTGAACCAATGTCCTTTAAACAAGTACTTTTTATAGCACGGTCGGTTAACTAGGGCGTTGTACTGACAAATCACTTTTATTTGGAAAGAAGGTTGTGGTTAAGTCCGTAGTTTTTGTTAATTTTATTTCTTTAAATTGATTTTAAAATTGTCACATGAAACGTCATTAAGTTGTTACTTAAGGGCATTGCATTGCTCAAACCCCAAAAACACGCTCGGTTTGGAGAAGTTTGTTGACGAATCCTTACATACGTTTACTTCACAAAAAAAACATGAATAAACTAGATACTACCGAAAAAACTTTGTATTGATTAAAAACGCTAATTACTTCTTAAAAACTTCCTAAAAAAAATCACGAAATCTGGTATTATAATAACTAAATATCAAATTGTCTATTAAACGGATGATTGATTTTATTCGAAATTTATACAAAAAATGTGCTATATTCTAACTAATAATCTGTATTGATTACTTTATCTTAATTATTCGTTATATTTAAAATAATTGATAAAAACTAGATTTTCATAAAATCCCCGCGCCTGCACCCCCGCTACCGCCGTGACGATTGCTCGGGAGTCGCACATTCAGTGTCGTTACGACTCTTGTGACGGGTGGACTGTACGACCGTATTTTCTTACCGAATAAAACTTTAAACCGACCAACTTTGAATGAAAAAATATTGTAAATAAAAAGTACACAATTGTTTTTAATAATACTACTTGTAATTAAGTTTATAAGTGTAATATATCCTAGTTTTAAATTAAATTTTGTTTTTTAATCACTCATAGACTATGCCTAAATATAAAAATAAACGTAATGTGAAGCGTGGCCGAGCTCTTCAAAATTATTGGTAAGTACCTACAAGCTAAATATTATACATTTATATTATTTTATACCTTTGTATGCTTTAGTTAGACACGTTTTTATTTGTACGATGTTTCGATTCATTTTTAGAACATCGGCATTGCTTCGATTAAAGTAATATTTTGAGTACCTTGATAGTACCTAGGCTTTCGGTGGACTCCGAAGGTAGGTAGACTTCAGCCATGATGGCAGTACCTACGTAAACCAGCAAGTTGGTACTCGTTTAAAAGAGCTCAGGGAGACCTAGGCGACTGTGAGGGACTGACTTATGGTGGACTACGAAGGTAGGTAGACTTCAGTCATGATGGCAGTACCTACGTAAACCAGCAAGTTGGTACTCGTTTAAAAGAGCTCAGGGAAACCTAGGTGACTGTGAGGGACTGACTTATGGTGGACTCCGAAGGTAGGTAGACTTCAGTCATGATGGCAGTACCTACGTAAACCAGCAAGTTGGTACTCGTTTAAAAGAGCTCAGGGAGACCTAGGTGACTGTGAGGAACTGACTTATGGTGGACTACGAAGGTAGGTAGACTTCAGTCATAATGGCACTACCTACGTAAACCAGCAAGTTGGTATTCGTTTAAAAGAGCTCAGGGAGACCTAGGTGACTGTGAGGGACTGACTTATGGTGGACTACGAAGGTAGGTAGACTTCAGTCATGATGGCACTACCTACGTAAACCCAGCAAGTTGGTACTCGTTTAAAAGAGCTCAAGGAGACCTAGGTGACTGTGAGGGACTGACTTATGGTGGACTACGAAGGTAGGTAGACTTCAGTCATGATGGCAGTACCTACGTAAACCAGCAAGTTGGTACTCGTTTAAAAGAGCTCAGGGAGACCTAGGTGACTGTGAGGGACTGACTTATGGTGGACTCCGAAGGTAGGTAGACTTCAGTCATGATGGCAGTACCTACGTAAACCAGCAAGTTGGTACTCGTTTAAAAGAGCTCAGGGAGACCTAGGTGACTGTGAGGGACTGACTTATGGTGGACTACGAAGGTAGGTAGACTTCAGTCATGATGGCCCTACCTACGTAAACCAGCAAGTTGGTACTCGTTTAAAAGAGCTCAGGGAGACCTAGGTGACTGTGAGGGACTGACTTATGGTGGACTACGAAGGTAGGTAGACTTCAGTCATGATGGCCCTACCTACGTAAACCAGCAAGTTGGTACTCGTTTAAAAGAGCTCAGGGAGACCTAGGTGACTGTGAGGGACTGACTTATGGTGGACTACGAAGGTAGGTAGACTTCAGTCATGATGGCCCTACCTACGTAAACCAGCAAGTTGGTACTCGTTTAAAAGAGCTCAGGGAGACCTAGGTGACTGTGAGGGACTGACTTATGGTGGACTACGAAGGTAGGTAGACTTCAGTCATGATGGCAGTACCTACGTAAACCAGCAAGTTGGTACTCGTTTAAAAGAGCTCAGGGAGACCTAGGTGACTGTGAGGGACTGACTTATGGTGGACTACGAAGGTAGGTAGACTTCAGTCATGATGGCAGTACCTACGTAAACCAGCAAGTTGGTACTCGTTTAAAAGAGCTCAGGGAGACCTAGGTGACTGTGAGGGACTGACTTATGGTGGACTACGAAGGTAGGTAGACTTCAGTCATGATGGCCCTACCTACGTAAACCAGCAAGTTGGTACTCGTTTAAAAGAGCTCAGGGAGACCTAGGTGACTGTGAGGGACTGACTTATGGTGGACTACGAAGGTAGGTAGACTTCAGTCATAATGGCACTACCTACGTAAACCAGCAAGTTGGTGCTCGTTTAAAAGAGCTCAGGGAGACCTAGGTGACTGTGAGGGACTGACTTATGGTGGACTACGAAGGTAGGTAGACTTCAGTCATGATGGCAGTACCTACGTAAACCAGCAAGTTGGTACTCGTTTAAAAGAGCTCAGGGAGACCTAGGTGACTGTGAGGGACTGACTTATGGTGGACTCCGAAGGTAGGTAGACTTCAGTCATGATGGCAGTACCTACGTAAACCAGCAAGTTGGTACTCGTTTAAAAGAGCTCAGGGAGTCCTAGGTGACTGTGAGGGACTGACTTATGGTGGACTACGAAGGTAGGTAGACTTCAGTCATGATGGCAGTACCTACGTAAACCAGCAAGTTGGTACTCGTTTAAAAGAGGTCAGGGAGACCTAGGTGACTGTGAGGAACTGACTTATGGTGGACTACGAAGGTAGGTAGACTTCAGTCATGATGGCAGTACCTACGTAAAACAGCAAGTTGTTACTCATTAGGTCTTGACCTAGTTGACTTTGAGACATTTACTTAGGTAGCTTTTTTTTACTCCAATGTTTTGATATCGACAAAATTACAAGTACCAATTAAAACAGGAATTATTTTTTTTAAGGAAAATAAGAAATCAGCAAGGCTCTGAATTACAAAATCAAGAAGATCAACCGCTGTCAAAATCTTCCGACACATGCGAACCGTCAGATATGCCAACTGATATGGAAGTTGAGCAAAATGTGGTAAATATAAGTTTATTTTGTTGTTTTTTATGTAAGCTCAAATAAGTGTTTATTTACGGCATCACATTGTAAACGTCTAAAATTATGAGTGCTTTTCATCTATATTATGCATAGGTGTTATGAATTCTGTCTGCTGCCTAGTTTTTAAGATTAATGCATACATAAACAGACAAACAGCTGAAAGCTAATTTGTTTATCATATTATAGAGTAATGATTACTAGTAAAGCAAACTCGTAACTTTTTCCATATTTCTGATAATCCTCCTGCTACTTGTTTTAGAGTACATTACAAATGTGTTATGTACTGTGATTAATACTTGTATTAATTTGTAACATCGACTATTTTATTAAATACAAAATTTTGTTCTAGCTTGAAGAAGAAATACTACTAAATTTGACTGTAGAAGTGGGGCATTTCCAGGAAGAAACAAAAAATATATCTGGAAGAAGAGTAATAGGGGCCTCCTTAAACCTACATCTGGGTCGTAAGTCCCAGACGCTGTTATGCAAGTGTTCCTTCCTCTATCACGCGATGGACCCGGCACCCGCACGGAGAATCTATGGAATGCTAAGATTAGGTGTTATCTTCTTTGATTAAAATAAAATATAAAACTTACTAAAGCTGTTTTCTTAATAACCATTTTGCCTATTTTACAAAATAACATTTTACAGTTAGTTTCATTTTTTTCTGTTTCCATCGCTGAAAATCATTGAGTTCAATTCAACCTTCAGAAGAATGTCTGATGAGGATCAGGTAAGTACAAAGTGTAGTAGCATGAGTAATTAAATAGGGAAATGATGAGAACTGGGTTCTTCTAGCTGTTACCATCGCTGAGAACCGTTGTGTTCTTACCTGGCCATCATCAGACCTTCAGAAGACATAGTGTAGTAGCATCATTAATCAAATAGCTAAATTATGAAAACAGAGTACTTCTAGCTGTTACCATCGCTGAGAACCATTGTGTACTTACCTGGTCATCATCAGACCTTCAGAAGACATAGTGTAGTAGCATCATTAATCAAATAGGCAAATTATGAAAACTGAGTACTTGTAGCTGTTACCATCGTTAAGAACTGTTGTGTACTTACCTGGTCATCATCAGACCTTCAGAAGACATAGTGTAGTAGCATCATTAATCAAATAGGCAAATTATGAAAACTGAGTACTTGTAGCTGTTACCATCGTTAAGAACTGTTGTGTACTTACCTGGTCATCATCAGACCTTCAGAAGACATAGTGTAGTAGCATCATTAATCAAATAGGCAAATTATGAAAACAGAGTACTTCTAACTGTTACCATCGCTGAGAACCATTGTGTACTTACCTGGTCATCATCAGACCTTCAGAAGACATAGTGTAGTAGCATCATTAATCAAATAGGCAAATTATGAAAACTGAGTACTTGTAGCTGTTACCATCGTTAAGAACTGTTGTGTACTTACCTGGTCATCATCAGACCTTCAGAAGACATAGTGTAGTAGCATCATTAATCAAATAGGCAAATTATGAAAACAGAGTACTTCTAGCTGTTACCATTGCTGAGAACCGTTGTGTACTTACCTGGTCATCATGAGACCTTCAGAAGACACAGTGTAGTAGCATCATTAATCAAATAGGCAAATTATGAAAACTGAGTACTTGTAGCTGTTACCATCGCTGAGAACCGTTGTGTACTTACCTGGTCATCATCAGACCTTCAGAAGACATAGTGTAGTAGCATCATTAATCAAATAGGCAAATTATGAAAACAGAGTACTTCTAACTGTTACCATCGCTGAGAACCATTGTGTACTTACCTGGTCATCATCAGACCTTCAGAAGACATAGTGTAGTAGCATCATTAATCAAATAGGCAAATTATGAAAACAGAGTACTTATAGCTGTTACCATCGCTGAGAACCGTTGTGTACTTACCTGGCCATCATCAGACCTTCAGAAGACATAGTGTAGTAGCATCATTAATCAAATAGGCAAATTATGAAAACAGAGTACTTCTAGCTGTTACCATCACTGAGAACCATTGTGTACCTACCTGGTCATCATCAGACCTTCAGAAGACATAGTGTAGTAGCATCATTAATCAAATAGGCAAATTATGAAAACAGAGTACTTCTAGCTGTTACCATTGCTGAGAACCGTTGTGTACTTACCTGGTCATCATGAGACCTTCAGAAGACACAGTGTA
Source organism: Schrankia costaestrigalis (assembly GCA_905475405.1). NCBI lineage: Eukaryota > Metazoa > Arthropoda > Insecta > Lepidoptera > Erebidae > Schrankia > Schrankia costaestrigalis. The sequence goes on from FR997827.1 coordinate 4,349,694, forward strand.
GTAGCATCATTAATCAAATAGGCAAATTATGAAAACTGAGTACTTGTAGCTGTTACCATCGCTGAGAACCGTTGTGTACTTACCTGGTCATCATCAGACCTTCAGAAGACATAGTGTAGTAGCATCATTCATCAAATGGGCAAATTATGAAAACAGAGTACTTCTAACTGTTACCATCGCTGAGAACCATTGTGTACTTACCTGGTCATCATCAGACCTTCAGAAGACATAGTGTAGTAGCATCATTAATCAAATAGGCAAATTATGAAAACAGAGTACTTCTAGCTGTTACCATCGCTGAGAACCGTTGTGTACTTACCTGGTCATCATCAGACCTTCAGAAGACATAGTGTAGTAGCATCATTAATCAAATAGGCAAATTATGAAAACAGAGTACTTCTAGCTGTTACCATCGCTGAGAACCGTTGTGTACTTACCTGGCCATCATCAGACCTTCAGAAGACATAGTCTAGTAGCAACAGTAATAATAATAAATTCGTTATTGCTCTGAGCGCGGTAAACGTTATTTCCAGTAAAATACGTATGTATAAAATTGGCGTCTCCGAGAGAATAAATAAGTTAGGTCAAAACAATGATAAATTTGTGTCGCGTCTGTGATTTGAATAATCATTAGTTGATTATATCCTAGTATTAATCTCTGTTAGTAGATGGCGCTTTTTCTATGAAAACTGTAACAAACCTCAGATCTTCAAGGTCATTGAGCAATGCAATGCCCTTAAGATAAACAATTCTTAATGGTCACTTAGGGCTAGTATAAAGTATTAAAAACTTAAACCGCTGCGTTCACGTATCTTCGGACATGTCAAACTAAACTCAGCATTTTTGAAAAACTATCTGATTCTTATCTTTTTTGTCTCCGCTTATATGCTGTCTTTCGCATATAAAAACATGCAAAGACACTTTTTTTAGTAACTATCCAAGCCTTGTATGTACCCAGATAAGTCTTGAGACTAAGTTTATATTTAGGTATAATAGAATGTTATGTTGCTACTTACATAGTTGCATGTCTAACTATAGACTAATGTGTATGTTTATATACTATGTACTATTAGTATGCTAATATCCGTTATTAAGTTCTGCTTTTATACGGACTTAATAATTGGACTTAGATAGCTCTGTTTTGTACGCATTTATAATTATTGAAGTTTTTACTTAATTGTTGATAGTTAATGAAGCAATTATATAAATTATTGTTGCGAGATTATGGAATGTGTATGTTGGGGTTATTATGTAAATTGATGTTTGTACAAGGTCGGGGTGATACTCATGTCGAAGGTTATCGCTAAACAAAGCGCTAAGGCGTTTAAAATATTCCTAGTAGCTATTCATGCTTCTTAGTACTTTTCTAAGCATTTGTGAGGTAGATACGAAAAGATATGCCGCACTAGCGTTCATGCCTTGAAGACTTTTAGAAACATTAAATTAGTAGGTATACAGGCTTCAGGCTTCCAAGGCCAAGAAGACTATTTTTTGATAGCACATACTATTATCCAGAATGGGATTAGAACACGTGATCAAACAGCACAGCAGCAGTATTTTGTAAACGCTATGCCACCTTCATCATCATCATCCTCTTGCCCTTATCCCATATTCACGTGGGGTCGGCGCAACATGTATGATTTTTCCATTCATCTCTGTTTACGCTATGCCACCTTAAAGTACTATAATAAGTTTATTGTTGAAATTTAGAGCATGCATGTCCTAAGAAGAATTTCCTTTCAAAATCATTTTATAACTACACGCACTATATAAAATAATAAAACGCATTACAAATCCTTCAATTAAAACCTTTATTACTAATTACACGGTTGCATGTACAAATACATACTTTTTTAATTATCTTTTATACTAAGTAAGTCATAACGTTAATATTTATGTGTCTATTATTCCTATAAGAAAAAAACCTTGATGGAAAATAATTTCATCTTATTTAGATGAGAGATTTCTTATAAGATTAATAAGTCCATCAAAATTCTAATACTTAAGATCTTACTTAAAGTTTTACTTTTTTTAAGTTTTGGGGTTTTCATTTTAGCTATTATTAAAAAAAACTGAATGCAAAATGAAAAAGGCTATAAAATCTACTAAAATTCGATGGTCGATTGTTATTAAAGACAAAGAAAAAGACTAAACAACGTAACAAACAGTTCTAGTACCAAAACATGCTGAAAAATAATTACCTACATTCAAAACAACAGGCCTCATTCACACATTCAAACACACACAAACAAACAAGTCGGAACTTCTAACGCTTACACTCACACGTACCATCATACACATACAAGACGCACATACACATACAATATAGTAACTAATACCACACGTGTGAGTTAGACAGTGGGTCTTTATGCTCTACAGGATATAGGTCACCATGTCTTCCCCTCACATTGCAAATAGAGCGAAGGGTACAGTTAGTATATCGGATTCTGAATTTCCATTGATGTATTGCCACGTGCGAATTTCATGTTAGATAAGAGGGTAAAATTTTAGATTATTGCATTATGGAGATAGTAGGTACTTAACTATGTATATTGTATTAGGTATAGAATGGTCAATTCAGGGACAGGCCTTCTCCAGTGAGGGAAGAAAATTAGCATTATAGTTCCTACTAAGCTGGTCAGACGTATTGTTATTGGCTTTTACATCGAGTTTTCTTTTATTTGGTTCAGTCTAGATATAGCACCAGGAAGCCCTTATTTATTATTAGATATTTACTTTGGTGATCATCAAATTAAAAATTAAATATCTTTCATTGAATTTCTACTCTACAAAGTTTACCTACGAATAAATCTTCCAAAACATGGACAGTCCCTTTCCGTGTAGTAAGGCTTGAAGGAGGATATAAACAAGAAGGAGAGTTGGTATCCAACATCATAATTTTAAGTCAGTAGACGTCCATTTCTGGCCCTGACAAGGTCGTTTATTATTAATGATACAAAAATACCTTTAAATTCATAAGAAAATTAAAAAAAACTGTCATTTGGCCCCATTGATACAACAATTCGACATAAAATTTTATGTACCTATTCATATATAAATAACATAACAATTGTATACATTGTTCGTCCGTCAGTCAGTGTCCTTGCTTGTCCTATCTCTAATTAGCCTTAGGTCTTTGCCCGCATGAAACATAATGACTTTCAAACGTACCTAACTTTAAGAAATGTCTCGATTTACTTTTTATGATCATAAATATTGGATGTTTATTTCACAAATACCTTTTACGATTTTTAGACGTAGGTATGTTAAGTTTTTTTTCTGTTATTATTTCAAGGATATTAAAACAATGCATAGATTACGTTTAAAGTTTTGTTTTAATTATTATTTTCTATATTTAGAAGTAAAAGATTACAAATACTTAATGATAAAAGTAGAGGCGCCAGCAATAGGTACAAGCTCCACGTTACTGGTGGTTATGGCTCCAGAAATAGGGACTTCCTTACAATGCGGCTATACATGAGTACAATGACATTTTACCCAAACTAATTTATTAAAAAAAAAATGTACAATAGTAAACTATACTCTCATACATTTACACACAAATATCTAGTACTTATGTCTACTTACTGTAGAGGAAGGATACAGGTTAGGCATAACTATGACGCTTGCTTCATCCTTAGGAAGCTAGGAAGACGCTAATATGAAGCATCCAATCTGTTCTAAAGGCTGTCGTTACTGTCTAAATGTACACGTATGTTTACAATGATTACTTTCATCATAACAGCCCATTAATGTCCCACTACAGGGACGGGCCTCTTCCCATGTGACGGAGGGATACTTGGTCTATTAATACCACGCTGGCCAGACGGATTGGTATAGGGTTTAATTTCAAGTTTTCCTTCTTTTTATTTCATAAAGATAATATTCGTCGTCCCTAAGTGGGTTTTTACGACACCCATGGGATGAGATGGGATGGTGACATATTGAATTCTTACTCCATCACCAGACGCAGAATGATTACATTGCTTTGTTAGAATAGTTCACAGCGAAAAAATTCCAAACCAAATCTTGTGACCACAGTTTTCTGTAACACATTTCCAGCTACTATTTCAAAATGAATTTCTAATCTATGAAATATAGTGAGTGAGGTCATAAACCAGCAAAAGTACTTACTTGTCCTAATTCTGTAACCAATATGACGTAACATTTGCCACAGACGAATGGGGTCGCGCTTTGCGCACGCGTCTCTTGCGGTATAGAAATGTGTTTGTCTGTGATCATTTTGCGAGTTTAAAATTATATTTGGCTATTCATAAGTTAAGGTAAAGGGTACTTTATTTGTTTTTAATGGTTTAAAGAATTGAGAACACAAGGTAAATCGGTGTGTTTGACCGCTTGACGGTAATATGTTTTGTTAGGTGTTACTTTAGATAAAACAAAGTAGGTACCTACAAAATAGTACAACAACTATCATAGAAGCCCATTCATGCCAAAGCACGACCGGTAATTTTGTATGTAGGACAGAGCATGGTGGCGAATACAGTCTAGATCTGATCTCAACGGAAGATAGCTGTTATTGAATGACTTTACTCGATGGTATATAATGGTAGCAGCAACTTTTTACAGTTGCCTAATGTTACTAAATAAAGTGACGTCAAGAAAATGCATCAGAAAGTTTCAAATGTTTATAAACTTAGGTAAAGTAGTCTTAGATGACATTAATAAGATACAATATCACTGTACTACTTTGAATAAAAGATATTTGAGTTTGAGTATCGCCATAATTTAGTTGTTCTAGTAAGTCTGAAAGTTTAGTTGTTTTACTCGTAGTACACACCAGCTTATTGAGACCCATAATTATAATATGGTTATTGTCAGTATCTTATTATTTATATATTTTCATTTCATATTCTAAACGAAGACTTTCAGAATAAGAACCTATACTTTGTCAAAGCAGTGATAAGAGTAATTTTAGGACAAGATAGCGATGTATGTTAAACTACTATGTTTAAAATATTTGTCGGTAACTCTTTATAGTTGTTTAACAGACTTACATTTTAAGGAATTTAATTTATAGAGTTATAAGCCAATAAAATATAAACCGAACAGATAAAATTCGAATTTTGGAAAGTTTCTCAAGGTAAACATTTCGACTTCTTGGAAATAAATCGTTTATAGATTTTGGTCATCGGTTAGCGATTTAATAGGAATTGGGACTTCGAGGAAATCGTGAGAATAAATCTAGTGGCGGAGAAATAACCTTGGTAATAGTAAAAATAGAGATTAAGTAAGTTTTTGAATCATCATCGATTGATATTTTTCTCCTATTATTAAAGATATGCGGTTTATCTTATATAATATCATTTAACTAGTACCCATAATTATCCCGTAACCAATTATTATAAAATAGGCTAGTTGATAGCTTGATTGGTTGAATATATTTATAATGAAGTCTTTTACAAAGTACCTACCTGATTACGTATACAAAATGTCTTCAATACTTTTCATATAATGGATGACATAAAAGTAGACTAAGAAATAGATCAGACAAAACAAACTAAGCATTCTAGAAGGTCAAGTTTCCTTTCAAACATACATAAACTCACACTTTATCCCGTCCTGGGTAGGCAGAGACGACAGAACGCCACTTGTCACGATCCTGGCAAACAGATTAGGGCTCCTCGACATTCATTAAGCGAGTCTTTTACTCGCACTTTATTTGGCCCTTCCCTAATATGCAACTTATCTGGTCAATATATTTTATGTTTTCCGGGGCCTACCCGCACCGACTAGTCCTTTCACCTTACGAGGAGATCCTTTAAGTAATTTAAAAACAAAGTAGATAAGAAAAACAAATTTATTACCAAAATGAAATCTGTATATATGAAAACATTTGCCATATTCTAACAAGATTGGCAAACAAAATATCATTAAATACTTCAAATACCACCAATCAACTGATAAATAATTTTGTCCAAACTGCGCTTACGATCACATTTGCAAATAAAAGATCGACGGAGATAGCCTAAGATTTATTGCTGTATGGTTTCGTGATTGACACTGCCCTGATGTAGGCAAGTACTAAGTAGTAAACCTATAATGGACTGGTGACATTAAGCCTAGTTTAGGTTGAACAGGGTTGGCAAATTAACTAAATTGTTGTTGTCAAGCTTAATTAGAAATAGATAAGTACGTGCTATGAATTTTGTAATTGGATTCTATAAATGGCAATATTAATGTAATCTGAGGAAGCTTGGGTAATTTATATTTATGTGTATACTCGTAATGACGGCTTAGCGAATTATTGGCACTCTGTTTATCTATCGGCTACAGTCGTTTACCTGTCAGTTTAATGTAGAGTGACTGAGCCCCCGTGTGGTGACGGAGTAAAAATACAATATGTCACCATCCCATCTCAACCCATGGGTGTCGTAAAATTCGACTAAGGGACTATCCGTAAATATTACCTTCACGTAATAAAAAGAAGGAAAACTTGAAATTAAACCTTATAACAATCCGTTTGGCCAGCGTAGTATTAGTAAGCCAAGTATCCCTCCGTCACGGGAGGAGGCCCGTCCCTGCAGTGGGACATTAATGGGCTGTTATGATGATTAAGCGAAATAATTCTGACTAGCTTACCATCAGACATAAAAACCTTTTAAGCAGTAATTCAACACCACTGTGGCATACAAATAAAACTATCGGCTAAATTAGTGTACTACCTAGATAACAAATTGCTTTTAAGTATGTCATAACGTGGAACAAAAGTCGACAGCCCTAACATTTAGCGTGCTCTATCTCTTCACCCAATAGGCTTGGTTCCATTGTTATTCGTGCCTACGTTACATTACTAGATTGTAGTACACATCGGCAACAGTAACTGAGATGTTTGGATAACTTTGAATTATGTGAACTAGCTAAACAAAGGCAGATAGCACGCTTGAACAAGTTTACAAGTGATTTTAGAATTAGCTACTTAATTATGTGACCTAATTACAGCAGGCTTCTTAGTCGAAATATATACAACTGTTTACGAGATCGCCTGTTTGCTATGAACAACATAATATATTCTCGTATTATTAGTACGCCTCGATTGATATTAGTACTCCTTAAATAATTATAAGCAGCTTATTGAAGTTTCAGACCAGGTACACACCTCCCTATAGATATTAAGCAAGATAGAAGGGTTAGTATCGGATAACTGTCAAGGAAATCTATGTGTGCACAAACATACTTACCATATTATGATTATTTATTTATTCATTTGTGTAAAAAATATGTATGAAAAAATATATATTACTAGACATAGGCTCAGGACAAAGTTAAAATCAGACAAAGAAACAAAGGTATCGACATATTTACTTTTCAAATTTTTAGTTACAGTTTTGAATAACAATTTCTGTAAGTAATAAAAATATACCATTTTTTTTGCAAACCCTTTTACGAAAGAAACAATATAAAATTTGAAATAATAATAACATTTATCAAAAGGTAGTATTTACGAGTTCAGCTAAATAATTTATGGCACTTTATAAATTTTTAAACAGCACCATTTAAGGTAGATAGCCAATTATAGGCTAATGTAACTACTACATCAAACGGCCAATTAATCACATTTGAATAAAGAAGCTTATGAAGACCTCATTGATCGAGGGCTCATAACTACAAATAGGTTTTATATAAAGGTGTATCAGATTAAATGGCTTTAAAGGATAAATGACGACAGCTAGTTAATTATAAAATACTTCCATGCCACAAGGTAGACACTAATCATGGAAGATAGCCATCGTGTCTTGGTAGCCTCCTGACGACTTGTATAGAATGAAAATGAGTAATTTGCTTTACTGTTTCTTTACAAAGAAAGACGTTTGTCATAGGTTTTAGCTTTTTCTTTGTGACAATAACATCTAGTTTCATTTGTTTATTATTGTTTAATGATAGCTATGAAGGTAATACCTAGTCATATTAAAGTGTTCTAGATGAAAACAGTTCGGACTTTTTTTTTGCATGAGTATACGGTGGTCAGCTGGCAGATCGACCAAGCTCAAAATACGAAAGATGGTCTAAAGAACTTCGTTTGCTTTTTACGACCTCCAGTCGTAATGAGGAGGCTAATTTTATAGAATAGAATAGAATATCTTTATTTGTATAAAATGTCACATGCAGGACACATTTTTAAAACTATTTTTTTTTACGTTTATTCTAAAACCTTTGCCTCACAGCCTATGTATTTATAAAACCAACCATCTTTTATAGACCAACCAATATCTAGTAATATTATTACTTAATACGCGTGTTGGGAGAGGCCTATATTTAGCAGTGAACTGCAATAGGCTATTTGATTGAACCAATACTTATAAATGTAACAAAAACGAGAGACATGGTTATTCTTGTTAGAAACTGAAACATACAAACATTGATTTATAAAAAACCCTAGATGCACATTTTCAAACAAAACTAACAGCCAAAAGTGTCACCAAATTAAACATACGCAATAAATACGTATAGTAATATCGTAAACATATTTCTTTTTTCAAATTCAATCTTACACGCATGACATAAAGTTGTATTTAAAAAGTAATGCACATAAAGCAATAAAATTTAATGATTGACGTTTGCCGGTAGAACAACGCGATACTAATTTAAAAAGAGTGCACAATGCGCCCATTTGTTGCGGACGTTTTTGGGAAGTGGAGTGTGTATCTTTGGTTTTTTGTAAATCAATGCATACAAACCGTATATAAAGTCTAGTCACAAATAAATAAATTCAAAACGAACCCAACGTCCTCGTACTAAATATTCAGCCTCATAGTATATTTGAAGGTTTTAGTACAAACATAAAACTGAATCTAAGTGACAAGTGACAACTCAACAAAATGTTATGACAGACTGTAATATTATGAGCATGAATATAAGAGTTTACTTATATGGTACTGATTGTAGATAACCAAATAAGGTGGTTGAATATTATGATGTTAGTGCGATGTACTGTGAAGCAATTTAAATGACAACTTTCTATTTTGTTCGTAAGAAAGTTACTATAAAAGTGTAGTGAAACTGTAGTTAAAATAAGTAAATTACGTAGACTTTTTTTCCTATTTCTTAACTTTTCGTAATCTTTGATGATTATTTTCGTAATCAGTTCGTGTCTGCATGTCAATTAAACGGTTTTTCTTTCTTTCTTACAAACTGAGTGACAAAGAACACATTTTTTGGGCCGCTGCCATAGTAAAGGGAGGGACTCTCACTCACCGGACGAAATACAGCAGTGACAAGCACTACGACGAGCCTGCCCAAGCGTGCCGCAGCCAAAGACTGACGGCATGGCTCTACCACTCAAAAAAAGGTGCTGAAAAGGTGGCCATGATCTATTAAACATGTCCTGAAGAACCAATACTTCAAAAGATTGCATATGTCCTAAAAATGCCCTAAAAGTGAATGACGAGAAGGTGATCTTTACGTATAGGGGATTGCCACTGTTGGGCTATACCTTTACCTTTTAAATCCTTACGAGTAAGTGTCTTATACGATTACCAAGTAAAGTTATATATCTAATTACTTTTGTCAGATTTTAGAATCATCATAACAGCCCATTAATGTCCCATTGCAGGGACGTGCCTCCTCCCGTGACGAAGGGTTACTTGACCTACTAATACCACGCTGGCCAGACAGATTGGTATAGGGTTTAATTTCTAGTTTTCCTTCTTTTTATTTCGTAAATATAGTAGTTACGGTTATTCCCTTAGTCGGTTTTTACGACACCCATGGGATTAGATGGGGTGGTGACATATTGTATTCTTACTCCGTCACCACACGGATATAATTTTAGAATGGTAGTGTACAAAAAAGACAACAACAATAATTTTATTTTTATCTACCAACAAAACGACAGCCTCACCTAATTTTCTACGACTTTAACGTAATAGGTAAAATAAAACATAATTCAGTAATATCCATTCAGTATCATCGTAAACATCGTTTGTGATAAGACATCTGTATTAATAGTCAGGTCATCACCCTAAAGTAATCTTGCAAGTGGCATTTAAACCTATTTGCATACACCAGATTGCGTGGAAAAGCTTGCTTATATTCTTGTATATAAAGTGACAAAGGTCGAAGAGACCATTTTGAAGTACTAATAAATGTGCATTTAGCGACTAAATATTATAATTATTATTCATTCATGTTAACTCACAAATGTTAATACTTATCTCGTACAATGAACGAGGTGTATTATTCCCACTATACTACTATACCTTCACACACAAATATGACTAAAATTGTGTTTTTCATCACATACCTTACCTTTTGATTTATGTTTGGAGTAATTTTCTAAAGCTTTATAGTTTTCTATCGCAACTCACAGTATAACTAAATATTATGTTATGACAAATTTTTCTTTAGTTTTTGCAACGTTTCTGTCTACGTTGCTTCTCCCTTGGCAGATTTTTACGACTTTGTCCGCTTAGCTTATGTACCTATATTATATACACCCTTATATTAGTTATGGTGTTTAAGTTACCCTTTTCGTTTATTTCGTCAGGAAACGAACTTGATAATAATTCATCCCTTGTAACATAGATGCATATCAAAACATTTGCCTTATTATTATCAAGTTATAATGGAAAAACATTTCTTGATTTACCTTTATCACTTACTAACGAAGTTAATGAAAAGTTATTACTATAAAACTTTTAATTTCATTAAACAGACTTAATCAAGAACAATAATAAATCATAACGATTTATTCTTGTACTGATTATGATAAATAAAATTACATATTACGAATAACACTAGGACCTTTTATACAAGCACCTTTAATTATCAATTTATAATTAAAATACTAAAGGTATCTGAACACCTTCGTTAATTAGAGATCCGATGGTTAAAGGTTTTGTAACGTTAAGTTCCTAGCTTTTGTTTGAGCGAGACTTCGTTCGTCTATAGATAAAGTAGTGCATGTTTTTTCCTAAACTTCGATCTAGCTTATAAAAGGGTGTTTACACGGGTGACAGCCGCACGATTTTTGCCGACTGGCGTAAATCGACCATCTAAATAGCAAGCGTCAAGCAAGGGAGAATTTGCAAGGCGATTTGTCAAGCGACTAGCCGCACGGCGAAAATCGACCCGTGTAAATCCCCCTTATGTAAATATTCGATAAAGAGTAATCAATAAAGCTCGTCCAGAAGTACTTGATTACCACGGCATCTTGTCCAGAAGAAGCGCACTTAGTAATAGCATCTGAACTCACATATCTCGCGTATAAACAAAAGTTCTACTACAACCTACTTTGGAAATAAACCGTTATGAATGATTTGCAATGCATTTGCAAACATTAATAATTGTTGTCATTTAATCAATCATGTCTTCCTTGATATACTCGTACAAATACCTACATATTATTTATGATCTGTGCTATTTCTTACATATAAAAAAAGTAAAGAAAACTACAATTCCATTAATATTCTATTGTACTTTTTGAATAACTGTAGGTACCTATATATTCTGAATAACAAAAATATGCATAAATATAACATAAGAAATATTAAAATAACAATTTGAATTGTAAAGTAGTTATACATAGAATGCAAATTGCCGTGTTCTGTTGAGACAAATACTTATGTACACCTTATTATTTATGTATGTAATTGTAATTGGTTAATTAATTAATTTAAATTAATTTGATCGAAAGTGTTGTTTGCGTGGAATAGAATTATTTATTCAGATTAATTCCTTAGATTTATTCAATTACAGTCTTAGTAAAGAAATTATAAATTCAAATAGAGTTTTAATTATAACATTGCTACTGTCTTTCCATCTACTATCTACTTTACTTTACTGTACATGAGCCTTAAGCCCGATTTACACATCGACAAGTACAGTAGCGAGTTAAGTAGTAAGTTGTTGCTTAAGTCGATTTAAATAGATTAGATAGGATTTTTTGGCGAGTTAAGTTGGCGAGACACGAGAGAGGGGGCTACTTCGTACTTAACTCGCCAAAAAAATAGGATGGAGATTTATTCAAATCAACTTAATCAACAACTTACTACCTAACTCGCTACTGTACTTGTCGATGTGTAAATCGGGCTTTAGTGTTGTAAAGCAAATACTTTTTTTATATGATGGGAGGCAAACGGCCCATCAGGTCACCTGATAGTAAGTGATCACTGCTGCCCATGGACACTCGCAACACCAGAGAAATCACAGATGCGTTGCCGACCTTAAAAAAGGGAGTACGCTCGTTTCTTGAAGCTCACCAAGTCGTAACGGTCCGCAAATATCGCCGAATTGAGCTTGATCCACAATACTCAATAGGAAGATTTTAGCTTTATCAGTAGCTAGTAAACTGGGTTCTGTAAACAATTTAAGCAACCAGAAAAGAACTCTTGTTGTTGAAATGAGGTATGGGCGCTTGGGTTACGTTAGAGGTGGTTTAGTTAGAGGCCTTAACTCTATAGGTATCTAACTTCAAATTTAGTCAATTTCGACCAATTATCTTCAATAAATAATGAGTCTTGTAAGTTAGTATTAAATCTAAGCTCTAACTGGAGAAACTTTTCCTCCAGTTCTTCCGTGATCATGACGCTTGTAACAGCGTCGAAATATCGGAAACTCGAAAACCCTAAACATGGTAAATATCCCGATAGTTCGTTTATTAATAGTGAATGTGACCATGACAGTGTAAATAATTATATAAAAATACCTATATATTATTTTTACGGAACCCATATTATTAAATATTGACATTTTATAGGTTCTTTATACCTTTTGTTTAAAGCTTAGGAAGTTCTACAGACCGTATCAAACGCAGGTGATCGTATATAAAATTAGATTTCAACCATAATAGTTATAACAAAAATATGTATACAAGTAAACCTAAGTAAGTTTTATAAATTTAATAACTCCTTCTATTTTACTACCGACACATAAATTATCCTGTCCATTAATATAAAAGTCTCTGAGACACCCTTCTCTGACACCTGTATTAGATCACAAATAAGTGACTTAGCTTTTGTTTCATAAATGCAACGGTAATGAACCTGGAAGACCCAGAGACAATCCAGGAGTTACAACATCGGCCTCTGTGACGTAGTAGTTATTCAACATGACTGCTACGCAGAGGTCTCGGGTTCGATTCCCGCTCAATGTAAATATTTGTGTGCATGATCATGATTATTTGCATTGGTCTGAGTGTTTCTATGTATAATATTATGTATGTATTAACAAAAAAAGACGTAAATAAGTATAAATATCTGTTGTTCTGTTACCTATAACACAAGCAGGTTAAGCCTAGCTTACTTTGGGAACAGATGGCGCTGTGTAGATATGTCCGTAAATATTTTATTTATTTATCGGATGCTAGTCATAAAATAACTTCACTTTGCCGCCATTACTATACAGGTCTGGATAAAAAAAATTGAGAATCAAATGAATGCTTCTTCATAACATGAAAGTAGTGTGTACAGTTATTGGATAAGCAGAAGTAAAGTAAACTGCTTATAATGAATGATGATAATGTAAGTATATTATTATGTTTTATAAACATGTATTATTATTAAATATGTGTTAATTTTGAGTGTAATGGGGAGTTTAATATCTATATCTTTAGTGATGCTGCTTGGTCGACTTGCAAACTGTAAGCGGCAGTTTTCTGACCTCAATCTCCTTCCCATAATCTCTTCGCTAGTGGCTCCAAGTAGCTGTCATATATACAGCGGCCACACTCCGGTAAACCACGACGACCCGTGGGCTAAACCTAGTGGAGGGGAACGGCTGACTTCCCGTCTTTGCACACAAGTCTCCTTCGGCGTTTGAGGGTGGGCACCGTCGCCACGACAACCCCCCCGGCCTCAACGGCGGTGAGCAAAGCATTCGTGAAGTGCTTAGGGCGCATATAGAAGTCTATAATTATATGCGGCCACTCACTGCATCCCATGCATGTCGCCAGTCGTATCGGTCCCCCGATCCACTGGCAATAGCAAGTGTGGGACGAGAGAGTGGATTTATAGGTAGCGCAACTATTTATCCACTTTAATATATTCCCGCACAGATGACCCCTGGCATTATATTCGGATTCTGAATTTGCAAGTCCCACGGCGATGGAGACTGGTGGTGGGGACTGGGCTGGTGAGCTCAGTCGTTAGCTGGCTCTCTGCACGTGTGGCGGTTGGACGGTGATGGTCGTTTCAGGACTTAACTGAGATGGGAGGACTGATTCGGCAGCTCGTTCAACGACAAAGCAGCCCTATTTAGGGGTAGCACTGCTTTCCCCAATCCGGGGAGGGGCCTAGAAAAGGTGGTTTAAACAAATGCCCGTTTCACTTCAACCCAGATGGTTAACCGCGATCGTCTGGTCACCAACTTCTACGCGGTCGAAAATACAAAGAAATATGTTATAAGACTATCAACATAGCGACCTGGAATGTGAGAACACTTTTAGACAATGACAAAAATCAATGCCCCGAGCGCAAGACAGCGCTTATAGCCCGCGAACTCTCGCGGTACAATATTGACATTGCCGCGCTTAGCGAGACACATCTGCCAGATACTGGAGAACTTTGCGAAGCTCTTGGTGGGTACACATACTTTTGGTCTGGCAAGCCTGCGTCAGAACGTTCTGCGAGTGGTGTAGGTTTTGCAATCAAGAGCAACATTGCGCGTACTTTAATTGAACCTCCTAAAGCTATTACTGATAGGCTCATTACACTTAGACTACACACAGCTAATAAGAAGTTTATTTACCTTGTTAGTGCGTATGCCCCCACCATGACCAACTCTGATGAAGAAAAAAATAAGTTTTACGATTACCTTAACAAAGTTCTCCAAAGTATCCCAAAAAATGAGAAAATCATTCTGCTCGGCGACTTTAATGCACGTGTTGGTTCAGAATGTATCGCCTGGAATAACGTTCTTGGCAGGCACGGCATTGGAAAGTGCAACTCTAATGGCTCTGACCTACTGACTTTGTGCGCGGAATTCGACCTTAGCATAACCAATACGTTCTTTCGGCTTCCTGACAAATACAAAACATCTTGGATGCACCCCCGCTCGAAGCACTGGCACCTTCTTGATCACTAGAGCCATGCGCGGTGCCCAGGGCTGGACTGATCACCGACTTATAAGGAGCAAAATGAGGCTTAATATAAGGCCTCCACGCAGAGCGCCACACAAGGTGCCGGCTAGGCTGGCGTGCGCAAAGCTAGTTCGGAATAATGAACTCCAACAAAGACTCGACGCTGAATTTGGGGCTGCAGTACCCGATGCAAATAAAAACCTCCCAACTGACGCAAATTGGCGCTCCTATGCTGATTCTTTACACAAAGTGTCTCAACAGGTTGTCGGTAAACTGCGAAAGAAAAACCAAGATTGGTTCGACGAATCTGATGCAGATATGCGGAAGCTTGTTGAGGACCACAGACTCTCAATGAGACGAACACATAATAATCAGCAACGGAAAGTATTACATCAAACTCTTAAAACTAAAGTGCGCGAACTAAAAAACCACTGGTGGCTCCGCAAGGCCCAAGAGCTTCAGTTATTTGCGGATTCTAACCAGACATCAAGATTTTTTGAAAACCTCAGAACTGTTTTTGGCCCTCGTCTGAAAAAAACTGCTCCCATTTACTCGCGAGACAACACTACTAGGCTGACAGATCCTTCAGAAGTCCTACTTCGTTGGAAAGAGCATTTTAATGAGGTGCTCAATCCGGGAAGCCAGGGAGTAGATCTGCAATATATTCGTTCTCTAGACACCCTGCCCGCCGAACTTGACCTTGAGAACCCACCATCTTACGATGAATTTATTGCAGCCGTCAACCGTCTAAAGAACGGCAAATCTCCAGGCTCTGACAGTCTACCTGCAGAAATTTTCAAATATGGCGGGGAAAACATTAAGACCAGACTGTTTGAGCTAATATTGCAGGTTTGGGACTCGGAAGTTGTGCCGCAGGATTGGAAGGATGCTTCCATAAGCAAACTATACAAGGGTAAAGGTGACCTTTCAGACTGTAACTCGTATAGAGGCATCGCCCTGCTGTCTGCAGCTGGCAAGATTATGGCGCATATCATCAATAATCGTCTAGTAAAGCTAGCTGAGGGCTTCCTTCCAGAAAGTCAATGTGGTTTTCGACCAAATAGAGGCACAGTTGACGCTATATTTGTCTTAAAACAACTTCAAGAAAAATGTCTTGAGCAACACCGTGATCTCTATTTATGTTTTGTCGATCTCGAAAAGGCATTCGACCGTGTCCCAAGGTCTGCCCTATGGGTAGTTCTTGAAAAACGTGGATGTCCGCTAAAGTTTGTCAACCTAGTACGCCAGTTCCACGAGGGTATGTATGCCCGCGTACGCCACGAAGACAGCCTTACGGAACAATTTGCGGTAACCAGTGGTGTCAAACAAGGCTGTGTTATGGCTCCTACACTCTTCGCCATATACTTCTCTGCAGTAATTGATGACGCCATCCAGAAATGCATGAACAAGGTCACTCTAAGTGTTCGAATGGACAAGAGCGTCTTTAACCTATCACGCTTCAGAGCAAAGACAAGGCTTAGAACTACCTCAGTCGCCGAAATACAATATGCTGACGATGTCTGCCTCATGGCTGGTAGCTCTGGTGATCTCCAGAAGGGTGTCGACAATTTAGACGAGTCATGTCGCAAATTTGGCCTGGTTATTAGTGTATCGAAGACCCAGATTCTTAAACAGCCCGTAAGGGGACAATCTGCGGACGATACGCCCATTAACCTAAGCGGAAAACCTCTTCGCGAAACTGGCACATTCCGATACCTCGGAAGTCTGGTACGTTGCGACAACCGTCTTGAGACTGAGATATCCGCAAGGATTGCAAAGGCTGCAGCAGCATTTGGTGGACTAAACCGACGTGTTTGGGGCTCCCATGACCTCAAGCTGCACACCAAGCTTGCTGTGTATAAGGCGATAATACTACCGCTGCTTTTATACGCATCTGAGACCTGGTGTCTTTACAAAGGCGATATAAAACGCCTCGACACCTTCCACATAAAATGTCTCAGATCTATACTCGGCATACGCTGGCAAGATCGTGTCCCCAACACGGAGGTTTTTCGACGAACAGAAATGACAGGTATGGAGAGCATGCTCATGAAGGGTCAGCTACGCTGGTGTGGACACCTTGTACGTATGGAGTCCTCCAGATTGCCAAAAATTGTTTTCTACTCTGAACTCAGTTCAGGTAAACGCAATCCTGGAGGACAGTATCTACGATACAAGGATGTCCTAAAACGCCACCTAACAGCAACTGGCATGTCACCAAACACCTGGGAGGATTTAGCGACCCGCAGACCAGAATGGCGCAACGCTGTTCAACAGGGAATATTAGGTTACGAACGCAGCCGTCTCGACGAACTTGACGCCAAACGCCAATACCGTAAATCTCGCCCTAAGCCCACCTACAACTACACCTATAATGCGCAAGGACATTTGTATTGTGCCTCGTGCGATCGAGTTTTTAAAAGCAAATTTGGTTTTGCGAGTCATATCCGCGCGCACGAACGAAAGGATTCCGAATGCCATTGACAGGGTGTCGCCGCCGACGGATACGTCTGGGAGGACATCATCATCATCATTAATTTTGAAAGCCAAAGCTTTAAATATAAGCAGGTATTACTCTTTAATGAATTTCCGTGGCCTATATGGTTAATTGATTATAATTTCGTATACCTATCTATATGCCATTGAGCAGAGAATTCTAACCTTCATTATCGTTTTGTGTCACAGAAATTAATTAAGATGAAGGGTTCGGGTCTTCGTTTGTTGTGTGCTTTCTAATAGGGTTGAATAGTCCATTTATTTCATTACAATTAATGGGATCCAAGTGTCTTTGAAATATATATAGGTATATAGTATAATGTATTAGCGTATGAAACATTATCACTATTAAAAGGAACCCTGAATGAACCATAATAATCGAATAGGTTGAGGAGCTCACAGTTAGTTGCAATCATGAAATTATAAACGATAACGTAAACGACCACTCAGTGGTAACGTAATCGACCACTCACTGCTCCGGAGAGCACGTAGAAGATCAGTCCCGGCTATTTTCATAGTACACAGACCATAAGACACTTCAGAGGTCTATAGGTGGCTGAACTACTCTCTACAGCAGGTTGGCCACTAATCAATCAATATAAATCGAAGATGAAGACAAAAATAGCTTTCATCATAACAGCCCACCAATCTCCAACTGCAGGGACGGGTCTCATCCCATGACGGAGGGATACTTGGCCTACTAATACCACGCCGGCCAGACGAATTGGTATAGGGTTTAATTTCAAGTTTTCGTTCTTTTTATTTCGTAGAGATAATATTGACGGATAGTCCCTTAGTCGGTTTTTACGACACCCATGGGTTGAGATATGAGATGGAGTGGTGACATATTGTATTCTTACTCCGTCACCACACGGAAAGAAAAAACAATAGCTTTGGAGAGCTTTAATTAACGAGATATTAAATACAGCATGCGAAGCTTTATTTTATTCTTAATATTGCAGATGTTGCCTTTTAATTCAGAAATACATAATGAAATACAGAAACGGCGAAATAAAGTAATTTTACTTTTTCATAGTCTTGTAACTATGTAGTTAGTCCCTGTCAATAAAAGACTTTGTTACTTTGTAAAAACCAAATAGCGGTACAGTTAGTTCAACTTGTTTGCCATTTTGAGAGACCACCCTGCTCGTATTCGTTTTTAAAGAATTCAGTAATAGTTTATAATTATCAGTGTGAATATTCACCAAAGCAAAACCTTTTATTTTATTATTACTCGTAGCATATAACTGAACGTATTGCAATTACCAAGAGAATTTTGCGTGTCATTAAAATAAATATCTCTTTAATTCTGCTTTAAATTGCTAAAATATTTATATTGACTCAAAATAAAGATACAACGTTAATCTAGATTCCGGGATAATTAATTGTTAATCACTTAGGTAACTGTTTTATTTCAGAGTCAAATCTTCAGCCTAAGCTTTTAAAGCTTCGAACCGGAAACTGGAGAAGTTAGCTCTAACCATATTAATGTCTTTCCGTGTGGTGACGGAGTAAGAATTGAATATGTCACCACCCCATCTCATCCCATGGGTGTCGCAAAAGACGACTAAGGGACTAACCGTAAATATTATCTTTACGAAGTAAAAAGTATTAGTAGGCCAAGTATCCCTCCGTCACGGGAGGAGGCCTGTCCCTGCAGTGGGACATTAATGGGCAGTTATGATGATAATAATGTAGAGGTCGCCAGTATATATCATTCGTATGATTTATATATCAAGTAAATTGAAAAATATATAATAAAAACCTTTAATAACTTAGCCGATGAACTTGCATTAATTGGTCATTACGACATAAGCTGAGGTGTCAGCTGTCACCGCTTGTCAAGTTGACTGCTCTGAGAATTATAGTTTAGGTATTACAAAAGTATAATATTTATGTCGTATATTATCTACTAATGTGGTCGCTTATGACACAATAATTACATTAATGTGTTAATATAAGTTTACGTGTATACTTACAGCTTTTAGCCGAAGGGCTGTATTTATTTTTGTTATTATCGTAATAGGTAATTAATGTCTTATTGCAGCGATACGGGGTTACCTCCTGTAACTGACGGAAATTTGACTTAAGTAGATCACGCTGGGAAGTTGGATTCGTATATAGTTTTATGTTTTCCTTCATTAGTTTAAGCTTTGATAGTACCTATTTGGGATTTTTTCTCTTTTTTACAAAAATGTAAGAAATCAAAGGTCAAAATTGTCTCACATATTACTGAACTAATTGCAGTGTAACATACATTAGTTTATGCACAAAAGAACAGCTTTTCTTAGGTATAAATATTATGTATTGACTCTCGCTATTCAAGCTCAATAATTTTACGATGAAAAGCTCTAGCGACCCCAGGGAATGTATGCCGTAAGCACCAACATTAGTAGTTTAGAAGCGGCAAACTAGCGGTAGAGATATTATTTTAAGTATTACGGAAAGGGGAGCACCTCAAATTATTCGATTTATAAATATTAATTGCGCCTACCATAGCTGTAATCTTTTATTTTCGTGTAAAAAGTCGTCTTTACTGGTCGGCATAGGTTCGATGTCCCGCCAAGGTCGCATTTCTCAGCGAAGGAAATAGCCTGGGATCATTTCTCCACGCATAAATAAAAAAGTTGCACTTCTCGTGTAAATGTCAAAATGCTGAGTTAATGCGCGTGTAGACGATCCTTAAAAATGTTAGTACGCCATAATACAGTCTACTTCACTTTCTTCACGTATTTCTTTACTTGCAGTTCGTTTTTAAATAAAAAATGTTAATATATAAAATATTGTGTATTTTTAGCGTATTTAAATTTAACTTTTTAAATAATCCTTTGTAGTCTTCTCTAGTGATTTTTGATAATAACGCATTTGAATAAGTTTTACAAACGACCACACCTTTCTTTATCTTGAAAATATGAATATTAGACAATATCGAAACGTCTCACTAACAAAGAGGAATCAAAATTATAGTTTAAAGTGGTAAACGTAATTTCATAGGGAAATGAAGTTTCCCTAGGGAAACCTACGTATTCGAGCCTTGTAAGTATACATGACATTCTGTCCAAATAGTAGGCTTACAATGTAGTATTATTATAGAATTTCAATTATAGACTTCAAATATTTTAAAATTAATTATATTTATATGATTTAATTATTATGATTTATACAAAGATACAATAATGTTTTTTAAATATTATGCAGACTCGTCTACCCCGCACTAAGCTTCGGGAAACGGGTTGGCGATACTATCTACGTTTAACGTTTGACCAGCTATCATTAAAACCTATATGAATGTCCGTTGAGATTTTTATTCGTATTCTACCTTACTTCGTAGAAAGAAAGAATTTATTTCGGAATCTCATTTTATATTGATCGTTTCCTTTTGTATTCATGAATCGTGTGAGGTGTTCCACGAATAAATAAGTGATCAGTCAGTGATTAATCACTGCTTTTAATATTTATTACTTTATTATACCAGCTTTTAAAATTCTGCTGTGACCGATGTCAACTTGACCGACTTATTTCATATCTAGTCAGAGGTTTCTGGTTAATTTCCCGCATAATGCAAAGCTATGTAAGCATGAACATTAGATTTTGCATTGGCCTGGGTGTTTTTTGTACAAGGCAAATGACATATCATTCTTCAGTGTAAAAAGGGTGTGGTGAATTTATTTTTCGTTAAACCTTTATTCCACATGTATTATCTTGCTGTTTGGTACACGAGGAAAAAAAGGTAAAAAATAATATAAAATGAATACTAGAACTCTTAGGAACGAAGCAAAGCAACTTAAATTGACAGGGGACTAACAGGTGACCAATAACCATGCCCAAACCAGGCCATTTGTATTAAATTCTTCAAACTATATTTATTAGTTACTTGGATACAAGCATCTAATAACCAAATCTAATTGCTTATTTAGATTCAACATCATAAAGCCGGCGTTAAATATAACTTCTAAAGATATTACAGGCAATCTATTAACAAACAAAATAAACGAAGAAAATCCATTAAGGTGCACACTTTACATAAACCAAAACAAAATAAGTGAACCAAGTACCGCTACTGGAGTACGCATACAACAACAAATTAAATTTAACTTCAATTCTCTAGGATTAGAGTTCATTTTTGCTTAAGTATGACTTGTAAATTCATGAGGATGTCCTGACAGGTGTTGGTATTACCATATTGGTGGGCAGGACGAGTATACACGTAATTAGTATTGTCCTATACTTGTTTTAATCTTATAATGCTTATAATGCTTAGCTACTTGTTAAAATAATGTAAGGGTTGTCATTCGTTGTTTGCGATAGCGGGTGGTATAAACTTTAACGCTTTCACAGTGCCGCCAGCAGACACAATAGTAAAACAATGCACGTGTACCATATTATAATGGTATACTGTACTGGGACATGTTAAGGTTCACGCTGAATTTCTAAAGAAAAAGAAGCATGCTTTATTGAAAAGACATTCATTACCTGCCCATGAAGGTTACGTTGCAGCGATGGAAGTCATCTAGAAACAAAGATAGCATAGCTTCTACACTTTTTATATTTTTCTATTTACTTAAATAAGAATCAAAAAATTATTTCCCATTTTTGTTCACCAGCACTAATTCGATTGTATAGTTTAAGTTTCAAATACTAAATCAATTTAGGATAAATACATTATACATTTTAAAGTATTAGGTTAAAGTATGATTAACTTTTTAAATTATTAAAAAGTCAAAACATGTTTGGTTTACGCAAAAAAATTAACAATTGTTATATAATATTTCACAAACTTAAAAACTATTTAAATTGAGTAACTACATTGTTTAACAACATTCAATGTTAATTGATTTACTGCACAATTTTATTGAAAAGTTTTCCGCTCCGCTTATGTTCTCTGTTCACATTCTAACCAGTCAATTAAGGTTGTCAATCGATGACCGGATGTGTGATGGGACAACCATCTAAAGTTCCGGTCAACGAGAATTAAAATAATTGAGAAATTAATTTAACGTTATTATGAATGGGTTCCGTAGAAAAAATACGAAAAACATTTTGTTCATGGAATGACACGACAAATGATAAATAAGACCTGCGAAATTCACAAACATAAATCATTGGATTTGTTGAGGTTATTACATCAAGCAAATATATGTAGAACAACCACAAACCTACTTAATTTAGCTATTTATAAAAATATTACTCCTTAATGTGTCGTCACTTTTTTTTCTTACTTTTCATGGATGAACGCAGTACAAACATTTAAAGTTGAGCAAGTGCCTGTAGTGTAGGACGCTAGGTGGACCGACGACCTTAAAAAGGTCTCTGGGTCGGACTGGATGCGGAACGCGCAGGACCGAGTTCTGTGGCGCGTGTTGGGAGAGGTCCAGCAGCGGACTGCGATAGGTTAGTTGATTGATTGAAGTGCCTATAAACCGGGCACTGTTGCATTGGGTAGACTGCTAGGGTCGAGCTATTGATAGTTATATTATAGCAATTTTAGCAGCCTACCTACAAGAACGAAGAGTCTGACAGGAATGATGACATATTTTTAGAGAATGTCCTCCACATTTGGTACATTTATTGGTACATACTGCCTTACTTTTCCATTTAGAAGTTTTATCACTTCAAGCATTTTTAAACAATATGGCGTGTTCGTTGCATATTTGCTGTATATCTAATGATTCACAAGGTTAACTTCTTAAAAAGTAGTTTGCTTTTTAAAAAATGTTGCTATGTAAGAATCTATAATATTTTATGTATTTAATTCAAACAGATCAATGAAATATAGGAAATATAGAAAAGGTTAATTACATTTGAGACATTAAAAAAACACCAATGTGTAATAATTATAATATACGTGAGTTATTTTTAATTAATTTCAACTGTAGTAAATTGATTTTTGATACTATTTATCTATATTTATAGACGCCCACTTGATATTTTAAATCATTGCAAACTTAATTTTTAATTTTACTTTGCTATTACAGATCTCTGGCTTTATAAATGATGTTCATTTTCGTATTCATCAATTAACTCTGGCATCATAACTAGTATTTGCTTAGACGCACCTTGGTCAGCCACGTGGAAATAGCACCTTTAGCAGCATTATACATTACCATTCACCCTTATATAGACTATCCATACGTACTTCGTAGAAAAATAAATATTACGCTAAAGAAAAACATAATTTTATTGATAGGCCATCCTTTTTAATGTAAAAAAAAAACATTAAAAAAAGTGCTGGCCATAAAGAGTTTATTTCTTTATTCTTTTCTATGTGTCAATTGCTGCAGAATGTTTTATGGCGCAAAAATTTAAAAATAGAAAAGTATTATTAAGGGACGCTATGTTGTCCATGGTTGCGTGTTAAAAGATGGGCGTCTCTTGATTTTTACTTCTTAACTACACACATCAAAAAAGTCTAAGCAACATGCATGATATTACAAATTTACCATTTATATTAATTTATTTTACCATTTATTTTAATTATAACGTTGTATTTTATTTTTAAAATAATATTTTTAGGGTTCTATGATGTAAAAATAACAGCTGTTTTCTTTATAAGTTCTTTTAATAACAGAAATTAACAATATTAGAATATACAGGTACATAAGAAACTAAACTTTTTTTTTACAAATTGAAATTTCTTAAGAAAATGAATTTATTGTGAAAGAATAGGACAATTTAATACAAAGTATGGCCTCCTCTGCTATTCAGAACTTGTCGGCAACGATTATTCATTGAATTAATGAGACTGTTTATGTCATCTTGCGGTATTCGCTCCCAATGGAATTGTAGCAAATCCTTCAGCTGTTGGGTTGTTGTCACTCCGTCCAAGTCCTTCAAAACACGTCTCTGGAGCATGTCCCATGCGTGCTCGATGGGGTTGAGGTCTGGCGATTGTGCAGGCCAGGGCAATACATGGATGTTCTCCGTTGCCAAGTATTCACTGGTTCGCCGAGCTGTATGTGAACGCGCATTGTCATGCATTAACGTAAAATCGGAGCCAAAGGTTTGTGCAAATGGATGGACATAAGGTCTGAGAATATCCTCAACGTAATTTTCAGCGTTCATGTTTCCATTTACAAAAACGAGCTCAGTTCGCCTGTTCTTCATAATACCCGCCCATACCATAACTGTTGAGCCGCTGTATGGATGAACTTCCTGAACGCACCTGAGTCTTTCAGTATTTCCGGGTCGACGGTACACTCGCACCCTTCTTGTATCAGGCCTAAACCCGAATCGCGACTCATCGGAAAACATAATTTTATCCCATTGTTCCTGGGTCCATGTTATGCGTTCTCTACACCATTCATTTCGACGAGCGCGATTCCCGTGACGTATCGGTGGGCACCTGATAGGGCGTCGAGCTCGTAGGCCGTACTCATGCAGTCGATTTCGCACAGTTTGGGGACTTACATCAACACCACTTGAATTTTGTAGCCTCAAACTTATCTCTCGAGCGGTTAACATCGGCTGGCGTCTTGCAGTCAGTTGTATGTACCGGTCTTGCCGAGTGGTTGTACTCCTTTTACGGCCTGGATGCTGTTCAGCGGGTTCCCCTGTATTATTGTAGCGCTGCCAAAGACGACAAATAACACTTCTATGAATACCAAAATGTCGAGATACCTGAGATTGATTACTTCCCGCTTGCAACATCCCTACAGCTCTTTGCATTTCATCTGCCGTCAAATGACGTCGCTCCATGACGTAAAGAATATCTAACAATTCAATTTTGTCGCCAACTGTATTTAAATGGTTGGTAAAATTATAAAATCAAGACTAAAACGTAGCAATTAACATGCACTCAAATTCAAACAAATTCGCAGTCATTTGAATTTTATGAAAAAAAACAAAACATAATCGAAATTTTTTTTTTACAACCAGCCAGTATGTCATCAATAACAAAAAAGTTTACTTACCTATACACTTTGAGTGAGTAAATACTTAGAAATTAATTAATATAAATGGTAAATTTGTAATATCATGCATGTTGCTTAGACTTTTTTGATGTGTGTATTATCCCTTATTAAAATTAGCCATCTTTCTGCGTGTAACGAAGACAGATGTAAAATTATGGCAAATATGTTTTTTATGTTAATTATCTTATTATAATGAACCATACACTGACTTACCTATATGCAAAACGCTTTCGTAATTAAATGTTTTATGATAGTATTATGTATTAACAAATTTAGTACGAAATTAACACATCGGCCATTGTAATCGGTTTAGGAAACAAATATTACAGTATCCTTTATGTTATTATTTTAATGAGTTTTAAATAAAATGCTTTAGTCTAAGAGCTAATGTTGTTTTAATGCTGTAAATATGTAAGTATTTTTATTATTATTAGGTATTTAATTGTATATCAATCATCTGTCATGATATCTGAAACAGGGTAAGTTACCTTAGTTTTTAGGGATAAAAATCTTTTTATCTTTTTTAATTAATTATTTATTTCTCTTACAGCACCTGTAAGCAATATGTGACAATAAGTATTTATAGGCAAGATACAAGTCGTTTGAAAAATAATGATAATTGATTACAATAGATACGAGTATATACTATATACTTAGGTATTATATTACAATTAATTATCAACTGAAAAATACAGTTTAATTGCTGATAGTAATTTATATTTAACGATGATATAAAAAGTTGAAATGCAGGAATAATATGCTATATAAAATTCTAAATAAACATTTTTTGTCATCCGGTAAATAATGGTAATATCAATATTTTACCAGTCTTCATTCAAAACAGGTGTTACCATACTTTTCCCATGAAGTGGTAAAAAATTAAGACAGGTGGTTAATACTAGTTCTCTTGTAATTAAGAAAGGATACAATAGATCTTGGTAATCTGGTTTTCAGGGATGACATTACGAATGTAAGAAAATATTAGATGTGGTAAGTTTAATATTCAATATGGTCCTTTAATTTTATTACTGAATATTACTGGTACTTAATATCCATGTGTTGACGGAGTAAGAATAAAATGTCACTACCCCATCTCATCCCACGGGTGTCGTAAAAACCGACTAAGGGACTATCTGTGAATATTACCTTTACATAGAAAGAAGGAAAACTTCAAATTAAACCTTATACCAAGCCGTCTGGCCAGCGTGGTATTTGTAGGCCAAGTATCCCTCCGTCACGGGAGGAGGCCCGTCCCTGCAGTGGGACATTATTGGGCTGTTATGATGACTGGTACTACTGAGCGGCCTATGTCATTAGGCTTATTTGGAGGATATGGGTAATTGGCTTGACTAAATAAGTAGGTATTTAAATGTTAAGAAGCCTTTTTAAACACGGGTTAATTGTTTCAGTTTACTTTCCTACAACTTTGAGTTTTGTAAGTTCAGCATTGTAACGTCCAGTTTTTTTACCTCAGGAACACAGGCATTAATGGACCAATTAAAAAAATAAGATATTATACTTAGTTCTAAGTAAATATTATAAAAAGGAGATCAAAATGTATGACCTTTAATTTATATATAAAATAATTTGGAATTTCAGTAAATCATTAATGTTTATAAAATTGTGTAAGCATTATTACTTATAAGTTCAAGTTTTCGAGTCTACAGTCAGTGTGGACAACATTTGTATTATAAAAATATATTATAAATGCGTACCCACTTCGTAGATCAGTGTAAAAATAGCGGTTCATTCATACAGGATGCCATATCAATAGTCTATGAAAAAAGTAAATAACTTAAAACGGATGCTTAAACCCATGTTTATTTAATATGTTACCTATAATCGGATGTTATTTTTTTAATTACAATTGTAAGTAAATGTATCCGTCCATGTGATGACAAAGGAGGAGTACATGATACCAACCGATCTCTTTGTTCAAAGGTGTTGTCAAAGAAGGCTTTTGACTTAGAACTGAGGCAAGAATAGCACATAGCGCTTCTGCTATGAATCGGCTATGATCGGTAACAGATGTGATTTGGCTGAAAAACTCTATCTCTCTAATCGGTCCCTCATTGCTGAGGATCGTGGTTACGAGAGTCATTCAACCGAGAGAAAAGTCTCCATCGGTTGGGGTCCAAACTGGATCTCACCATCTGGTAAGGGTGTGGTGGCCTCTTTAACTTGGTCAGACCATCGTGCTGGCGATCGGCCTCGTGATCTTCTGCCTTCAGTATTGCCAACAATGGCAAGCTTTTCAAGATTGCCATCCCCCCTCCTCATTATGGCGGAAAAACAAACTAAAGAAAACTTGCCTTGCCTCCACCTGGTCAGGTTGATGTTAGCTAAGTTTTTCTTTTCCGTAGAAGAAGGGCTTGTCCCTGAGTTGCAGGATACACTTACGCGAGCCAACACCTGCAAGGAAGACTCGAGTAATGATTTAGTTCTTATCTTTTAAGGGCGATAGAGGCACATAGTGGGTTTCTGTTGGTAAATCACACTTTTATCTTTTGACGCATGACCTATGAAAGGGTTTTCAAGACAAATAAAGGCTGAATTTCTGTCCATCTCTTAAGGATGCGCGTTTCTGTAGTATCGATGAAATTTTGTAATGTTAATGAATTCAAGTAGAAGTAACTACTTAGTATATTTAAATTTTAATAATAAGTGGTAAGCGCTACAATTATATAAAAGTTAAATTATTAATTTTGATAAGCTTAACAATAATTTAATGAAATTACCACTTAGCGAGAAACTAAAAATACGAATAAAAATACATTTTTACCGACTTTTTGTTCTTGAGTGTAAAAACAGTAATACATAAGGTTATACATTTTTATTCAAAATTAAGTCTTATTACAAATAGTTAAGGTTCTTGAATGGTTGATTGTAGGTCTGTGTACGTACGTAGGTAAGTATTAACAACAATAAATTTCGATTTTAAAACAATCGATAAAGTTTGTTTAATCGATTATCGTAAGGTATACTCAATGACTCCAGTTTAATTATTACCATAAATATTGTCTGTTCGAATGTTTCGTTTGGTATAATATAGTTTTTGGTAAACAGGTGGGACTTTTTCAATTCTCTCGATGTCAGTTAATGAGATACCTATATTCTTTTAGTGTAAGTAACATACATAGTAAGGTATACACATCTTTTATGGTAATTATATTCTAGATACTGAATTCTGAGTTGTCAGATTGCTCTCTTTAGGAGAATATTGTTTTGAATTTATACATCAGAATACATCTGATAGCCGTTGGGGCAGAAAAGTTCTGGAATGGCGACCGCGTACCGGAAGGCGCAGGGTGGGGAGATCCGACCGACGACCTGGTTAGGACGGCGGGAAACCGATGGATGAGGGAGGCACAAGACCGCGCAGGGTGGAAACTTTTGGAGGAAGCCTATGTCCAGCAGTGAACGTCCATAGGCAGATATGGAAATGGAGAATACATCTTAGAAAAATATCTCTATAACAATTATAAGCATCAAGTCTGTTCTATTTTTAAATTTTATTATAACTTAGTGAAGAAATAAAAAAAAACAAATGACAACCATATAAATAACCTCACCAAAAGCAGAGAGAAATAAATTTCGCGCCATTTCTCTATAAATCACCGATAAGAATCATTTAATTTATGAATGTGTTAACTTGTTAAATGTTAAACCTTAAAGAGATTGTAACGTAATAAGGGAAATAATTTTACTATCCTCATAATCGTTAGCAAGTATTCTACTATGATTACAGTCGGGTACTAATCTTGATACACATCTCGACTAGCTTTGCCACCACGAATGCCTCGGTGGTGCGTTGCTGGAAGGGTCGTTCCTCTTTTACACCAAGCAATATTCGGACCATGAAGTGATCACGGAACGGTCTCTTTTGAATTAGCTGTTAATTCAAACCCTACAGCAGCAACCTATAAAAGTTAGAGTTAGTAAACTTCTCACTTGCCAAATTTACAAAACAATTGCCTAACAAGCAATTAGTAGATCAAGTCTTCCTTTATCACAAAAAGAACTTCATCTAGCAGCACATAAAAGGCCGGATGAAACTAACATTACACTGATCAACCATAATTACAATCAACTATTCGCAATTTCATAAAAAGGCAAAACTAACTAGCTGAGACTATTTCACACCGCATCTCAAACCACTTACATCAAGAAACATAATTAATATAAACCCTGAGATATGAATGTATCGATAAGTCTGATTAAAGAAATTGCAGTTGAAAAAGCAAAAAAGTGAAATGAAAAAGCAACCCAATTAAACTCAAGTAACTTCGTCATATCCGTTCAAAAGCTTTAATGGCCACTTGCATGACAAAATCTAGTTTTTGCTCTAGCCTTTTACACTGTGGGACAAGATATAAGATGTTTAGTTCGTGTAGGTATAATCTTGAATTATATTTAACCAGTACGAGTACATGTATAACGACTTATTCAAAATACTTAAAAAGTTCAAAAAGATGCTTGAAGTTAGGTTGTAACCTTCATTAATGGACATCAACAATACCGGAACACAGTGAAGTCGCTGCCTACCCTGAGACACGAGCAGTAATTTTAGTTAAATTAGCTTTAAGTGGAAGGTAATAGATTTTACTTGAACACAGCAACATTGTTACATTACAGTTTTTAAGTTGATTAAGCAGCCATAACGATAGTACGTTAGTACTGTCGTTATGGTTACTTAAACATTCTAATACTTTAAGGCAAAGTTTTCAATAATCCTTTCAGAAACATTTTGAGAACATAACAGCAAAGGAAAAAGCTTCGTCGCACAAGTTTTTCACTTGGACCAGCTCCCATTTCAGTTTCCGCTGCTCGTCCAAGATAGAGTACCGTTATAATACTGGATGAGCAAGTCTGAGCTAAGCGTACTGTTCTTATAATTGCAGTTAATTCAGCGGTTGTAGCTTCTACTATATTCCTTATGAGCTTTACGACGAAATAGGCTGCACTTTTACTATTATTAGGGAATGTCTTAGCGTTCAAAGGACGCTTACGGAACCTTCTTGAAATCATTCTACTTTTCTCTTTTCTACTAAATTAACATGCAAATTATATGGGTTGCCCGGCGTATTTACAATATCGTCTATCCACTTTGCGATTTCCGATATACGGTCACTATTCCATAAAAATTTCCCAGCCCAGTGGGTTGTGGTTGCTTGTGTGTGTTATAGCTGTCGCTTTGGTTTTCGTCCAGGTAGATTAGGCTGACATTAAATAGAAAATAGTTAACATAGTTTTGAGTACAGGTAGTACACTTAATGTGTAATTCAAGAAATTCAAAACATAATAAATATAAGGTATCTATGTCACAATTTTGCTTTACAGATCAAAAAATTACTCTACCAATTACTAGAAAATTGGTATAAAGAACGCACACAATTCTAGCGAACGAATAACAAGTCCTATAGACAGGACACAGGTGTTCAATACCGTGGGAAGCCTACCTTGATCTTGAACCACGATTGATAATTCTTTTATGTTTTTATTTTAAACTAGTCGACTAGTCTACGTACGGTATTCGCTGATCAACATGCATTAATGAAAGTATTATCTCGACTATAACTGTATATTTAAAATATATTTTTAGATTGTATGGGAATTCAATATGCGTAGAATGTGTTAATTAGGAATATGCGTTGGTTGGTGCTTGCAATTAGCTGATTTAAAGTAGTCATACAGATAAAGCAAACTTTCATGTTAATAATAATTTATACATTATAACAGAAACACTTAGCAGATTTATTATAAAAGCCCTTTGAAACTGAAAACATTTACTATATGAGCCCCTAAAAGTAGTACTGAAGAGAAGGTTGTTTGGGAAAGTAAAACTCATGACAGGATCCGAACCAGCTTTTTTCTGGTAAGTGTTTGGTATATTATGTACCTATGTTAAAAATCTAAGCCTCTGCCTCGATATTGCAACTTTATATTGGATTGCTTTGCATAATTACGTTTTCTCGGATAGAGAAAATATTTTTAATTTATCTTTTAATCTATCTACACTACGTTTTCTAATTCTTAATCTACGCTTTGAGCATTGCAGTAGCGAATGGATTTCTATTCATCATCATATTAGCCAACTACTGCTGAACGGAGACATGAAAGTCCATCGCTAGACATAAACGGCCTTCACATATTTCCACTTTACTCGGAAATATTAACCTAGCCTTTTCTATACATATCGGTACATATTTTTCGTTTGTCTTCATCTCTATCGGCTTGTCCTCGTAACTCATCACAACTAATATTTCATCTTCCTTATGCAAATTATGTTTTATTACCTTGACATTAAGATCAATTTTTCAACTTTTCTTCTAAAATGGAAGTAACAAATCACAATTCAATTGAATCACCTTCGATTATTTCTTACAGGAAGAGATTTGCCGTTTATAAATTAACATCATTTTTTTAAACTAAGAAAAAACCAGCCATTGTTACTTGAGCTCTGAGACCTCTTATAATAAATAATATGTGTGATAATATTGGTTAGATATTACATGTATATGTATCAATGTATATTGGTTGCGTAGTATATAAGAGAATGATGAATGCCTTGTTTGACCTCTCCTTAATTTGATGCATTATGTATTAGAGTGTCTTGTTTATAATAACTACATACTTGTATCAATAAACTTAATATGTTGCTATACACATTAATAAATTTAATATCGTAACAGCCCATTTATGTCCCTCTGCAGGGTTTTCTAGAGTCAAAAATAAAACTGGTTTCACTAATTTTTATGTATTAATTGCCCTACACTATATCTTTTTGAAATACGGGCTTTCCTTTTTGAAAGTTGATACATTACTTAAAATAAACAGACATCTTTTGCAAACTGCAGAAAGCATTTTTGAGATTCGCAAAAGCCAGATTTCCTGGCGTGGTTATAGTTGGATGCTGTTTAGACAAAAATATTTCGTAAGTGTTATTCCTCACTGCAAACATGGCGGTCTCTACCAGAGCTCCATCTCTGAAACTAGGCCTTATGAATGGTGGAAAGACTGTGTGGTACGGTACGGTAAAGTTTTCCTTCTCTTGCAACAAAATTAGGTATTTTAAAACTAAATAACTAACTAATATTCTAACCATTTGTTTCATTAGAAAAATCCTTTAGATATCCACCTAATCGGCATTACCTTTTTATAGCAAAATGAATAAAATATCGCATATTTTTACATCCACTATCACAAGCTTTTTTAAATGATCACTGCATGGGGTAGATACGTTAAGGTATTAAAATGGCAAGATTAATACATTTAATATTTAAAGTTATCAACGCGTTCACAGCTACATTGTATTTAAAGGCTATATATTGGAAATGAAGACATTCATCATAGTATAAAATTGTCTGTATATTATATACCCTTTTTTATTACAAAACCTGTATTTATGCGACACCTTTTACGAAGTTATTACTCAAAGTTTCATAATAGGAAAAAGGCGACATTATAAATTTTAAACACTGCTATAATAATATATTAATACTTCCATATTATATACAGTGTTAGTTCTGACAATATCTACCAGTCTATGGTAGAGTTTGAATTTTTTAAATAGAATGGCGTCAGACACGTTAAATCACTTTTATGATATTGCAATTTACGAATCTTCATCATCATCCCCACCATCATCGTATCAGCCTATGGCCGTCCACTGATGGACATAGGCCTCATCAAAACCTTTTGTAAATAATAAGTCAAAGTCAAAGTCAAAAACGCTTTAATCAAGATAAATACAATTCTCATTATATATTTCTTGACGTCCTTTAAACTACTTAATCTAAGTTTAAATACATGTAAAAGTTTAGCAAACTTTACCACCACCGCCTAAGATTTAATAATATTTTCTAAACAGATAATTGTGTAAAAAGTTATGATCGAAACCGTAGCCCTGTAGAAGGGTGTACAGATTTTTAAAGCTAGTTTTCAATAATACTTCTTTGGAGATAATGTCTCCATAAAAGAAAACCTGTGAGATAAGTTAAGAAAACATACATAATCTATTTATACATGAAACCATACAACTCTAGACAGGTTGTAGTACTAAGCTATCTTTGGAAAAAATAACTGTATTTTGTGTCTGAAGATAGATAACTTTAACAAGAAGTTTATATTAAATTTTTAATACGTTTTTTCAGTTTCATTTCAGGACAGTATTACAAAAAGGAATCCAAAGTCTAGATTACAATTAATTTCAAAACACAATTCTAACATCCTGTTACACAGCAAGTTACATTTTTATTACAAAAAAATATGCAAATTGCTAACAAACAACCTTCCCCCCTCTCTTTCCCCTTATTGTGCAGTCTTAGTAAATGATACGCAAATATTCTATTGTTATACATAATTACCTAATTGATCTTTTCTCGTGTTATAACTTTCAATGTACGGAAACTGCGGAATAATTATATGCACATTTGCATATCATTATATTTATCATTCTTTGTTACTATGATGGAAATCGAGGACCAAGGTCGAAGATAATTATATTAATTGTGGAATTGCACGACTATTATTCTTAGCGATTGCGTTTTTATAAGAAAGATAATTCGATAAGACGTGGAAAGAAAAAAGTCTGTAAGTAGAAGGTAATAAAGTTACGGTTGGGATAGGTCGGGGCTTAGTGAAAGATCGCAGGAATCATTTGGTAGGTATGTGTTTCAGCAGGGAAATGATTAAAATGTAGATAATTTTCTCTTACGAGCTTAACTCGCATCTGTTGTTCAGTTCTTTAAAGGCAGATCGAGTGCTGAGTTTACATGAATGAAGGAGCGGAGCTTAAACGCCCCGACTCTGACAGCCCTTAATTAATAAATAAATAAATACTCACGGACATTTTTACACAGCGCCACCTGTTCCCAAAGTAAGCTAGGCTTAACCTGCTTGTGTTATGGGTTACAGAACAACGGATATTAATACTTATGTACCGACTTTTTTTTTGTAAATACATACATATTATACATAGAAACACTCAGACCAATGCAAACAATTATGTTAATGCACACAAAGATTTGCTTTGAGCGGGAATCGAACACGAGACCTATGCGTAGCAGCCATGTAATATAACCACTACGCCACAGAGGTCAAATATCTAGTTAGCTTTATATCTAGTAGTTACTAGTAATTATGTGTATAATACAGATACATTGCAATATCATTGACGGCTAGGTACGCGTCACGGGAAGTGACTGGGCGATCAAATCAATAAACTAGTATTATAATGTTATCAGCGGGAAATGAACAGATGGAAAATTAATATTAAGATTACTTATGTTCTTGTAACGACAGGACGTTATTAAAACCAATTGATCGTTCTTACCTACTCTAAAGTATGGAACTTGAAATGGCTTTATATTTTCTATACTTCTCATGAGCGGTTTTAAACCTCACTTTTTCGTTTTTCGTAGCCAACTGATAAGAAGGAAACCTTGACAAAATTATATAAGTACTTATTTCATCGTCTTTATCTTGCGACGAACGTCCATCAATATTACACATATTAACTTTTTTGAAAATACATACTAGGTATTAAACATATTATGACTTATGAAACATTCATTCACACTTATATAAAAAAAGTTTTAATAAGTAGTGATAAATCTTCCCCAAGGGGATTTCCTTTGTTAAATAGAGGCGTAGAAACGGCTTACACTAAGAAAATCCTTAAGAAATCATCGTCATCACAACCTCCAATAGAAGTCCACAGAAGCCTTCACCAAATGGTTTTACCCCGCACCATCTTATGCCACCCTTTTCAAAAAGGCTTTGATCTCATACCCATCCACCACCTTTATCAAAACTACTATTAATACTTATAGATTTATTGTTAATTTTTATTTATTGTTTCCATAAGGAGCATACCAATAAAGCTATAATATAGCTTTTTGTATGTTATATAACGTACAAAATAAATGCATCTAAGATATAACATTGTGTTGGCAAACGTTGATTAGCGGCTCTAATCACAAATGCCGCTCAGAAGGTTGGCAGTTAACTAAGACCTTGAAGTATACTCATTTTCACATCATCAAAACATTACTTTACTAGTACATACAAGACGAACCATTTATTTATGTTTTAATGGACGTTCATTATTAGAACTTGTATTTTATATTATCTTTGGCACTATTCTACTTTAAATAATAACTGTTTATTATTTGAACATTACCTAAATCGATCTGATCAAGGTAGCAGCTTAGACTCCAACACTGATTTTCTGGTTCGAATGAACTGGACTGAATGCCCCTAAAATATTTCACACATTATAAAATAGGCCGCACCTGCATCAGTGGATGGCTATTGGCTGATGATGAGGATATTGTATCATTCTTGCAAGCAGTTTATTGTCGTAATGCAGAGACATGCTTCGCCAGTAATGGAGAGAAAATAATAAGCTCAAAAGTAAGGTATTTTTATCCGTGTGGTGACGGAGTAAGAATAGAATATGTCACCACCACCCCATCCCATCCCATGGGTGTCGTAAAACCGACTAAAGGGCTATCCGTAAAATTTATCTTATACCTTATCGTATATGGGTAGATCTCCAGAGGCATTTTTTATCGTGTCGGAGTGGAGAAAACCATTTTGAAATCGATAAACGTTTCCATTACATTTTTTTATGTATACTTTGGTGTCTAATCTATGTGGTGCAGGGTTGAAATTATGAATTAGTTTATTAGAAATATTTAAAAAAAAATCATAAACCCTAAAATCCTGATTGCTCTGGGTTGACCTAACTCCCGATTGAATGAGAAAACATTGTGTAACTTTTTATTGAGAAGGTTCATATGTCCGATCTTATTTTATATTACATAACAAATAGTTAATCTTCATTGTAATATTTTTTTTTTAATTATATTAACAATATTTTTGGCACAATTTAAATTTATCGTCATGACCTGGCATTTTATCTCATCGCTCTGCGCTGGAGTAAAACATCGCGCTCATCCCTCATTTTACGAAATAGAAACTCTATTCCCCTCCCCCGGGGTAGTGGCTGTAGTGGTCTAACCGCCGAGGAAGATACATTTGTGCCACGGTCCCCCACTACAATATTACGAGGCTAAGTTTATGATTTATCTGGGTTTGGTTCTCGAATTTGATGATTGATATGGCATGTTTTATAAATTAAATAGTAAGGTTGTAAATGTGCTTATTAAGCGAATTAAGTGATAGTAATGATGTTCTTTATGAGGCGTAAACACAACTTTCTACTGTTTTTATTTTGGGCTATATTAATGCTTTTATGACTTTTTTTGATCGCTATGGCTATGATTGCTCTGTCCAAAAGACCAGAGCGATGATATTTTGCAATAATTGTACGTTATAAAACTACTTTAAGTAATAATACCAGATTGTTACAACGACAAATGTCACGACTCAGCTGTCAAAAATTCTGTGACGTCACGACTCATCTGTCAAAAATTCTATAACGTCACGACTCCTCTGCAAAATATTTTCCCGCCAATATTCTATGACGTCACGACTCATCTAAAAAATTCTATGACGTCACGTGTCACGTGACCAAAATTCTATGGCGTCACTAGTCACGTGACTCAGCTGTCAAAATTATTATGACTATGACGAAATTATCAAAATATAATATGATGGAAGCCAAAATTTTAAGTTTTCGGAAGTTTTCCTTTACATGCACTATAAGACCTTGCTTCATGCCAAATTTCAAGTTTGTATGTAGACTGGAAGTACCCTGTAGCTTTTTGCCCTTTGCTCATCGAAAATTTGCGACATAAACGGCTATATGTCTTGATTTCGTTAGATTAGAAGTTTGATTTTTTTACAGCACTAAAAGGCAACAGACCTTAGTATTTAGTAAAAATTTCAGCTTGATACCTCTACGCGTTCCTGAGATAAATAGTCTTGATAGAGAAACGGACAACAAAGGGTTCCGTTTTTTCAAAATCGGTACGGAACCCTTATAAAACCGGTCAAGTGCGAGTCTCACTCGCGCACCGAGGGTTCCGTACAAACCTATTTACTTTCTCGCCAAATTGTGATGACGTCAGGACTCAGCTGTCTAAATATTATTTTTCCCGCCAAAATTCTATGACGTCACGACTCATCTGTCAAAAATTCTGTGATTTCACGACACATCAGATGTGAATGTGAGAGTTTTTGACAGATTCTGTCAAAAATTCAATGACGTCACGACTCATCTGTCAAAGATTCTGTAATGTCACGACACATCTGTCAAAAATTCAATGACGTCACGACTCAGCTGTCAAAAAAAATTTTCCTGCCACAATTATGTGACGTCACGACTTACTTATCTGTCAAAAATTTTATGACGTCACGTCTCATCATTAATAAATAATATTTGTTGAAAATTGATACCTCCACGCGTTCCTGAGATAAATGGTCTTGACAGACAGACAGACAGACAGACGGACAACGAAGTGATCCTATAAGGGTTCCGTTGTTTCAAAATCGGTACGCTGCCCTAAAATGAACAAGTTTCCAACTGATGAGCTCTCAAAAAGCTGTAGATATATCCCCTAAACATAAAATCATAAAATCTTGTAACATGCAAGACTAAAAATGACTAAATAAATAATATATTACCAATTTTATTATTTTTGTTTCACCATTTATGATCGCTCTAGCGCCTATCATGATTGCTCTGGACGCGAAAATGTTTGAACTTAAATATTTCCATAACTGTTTGTCAAAAATGAAGGCCAATAGTAAAAATGTAGTATTTTAATATCATTCTTTTCAATGAGATACATAATTACCAAAAAATATCAAGATCTGAAAAGCACCAGAGCGATCACACGAATACGCCCGATTTGGAGATTGACCCATATATCCGTATCTCATCGTATATATCCGTCTGGCCAGCGTGGTATTAGTAGGCTAAGTACATCCTTCCGTCACGGGAGAAGGCCCGTCCCTGCAGTGGTATATTAATAGGCTGTTATGATGAAGGCATTTTTATTAATGTAGGTTTCAGAGTTGGTTGAGCTTATGTACTTAAAAAGATATAAGATTTATTAAAGTTAGAACAGAACATTATTCAACAAAAAGTAACAATTCATGTTTTTATGTTAAAAATTCAAATAAATCCTATATTTTATACAATTTTATACAGCCGTTCACCTTAAACTTACTTTCAAGATCATAATGACTTAATCGTAAGAAATTATTACAAAATCACGCATAATAATATTATATTTATATTACTAGATGCTTTATAATCATCCAAGATTATCATATTTAAATGAGATTTGTTTGTCGTTCAAGGAAATCTACTATTTTTCTTAACATATCAACGTGTTTTTTTATATCATCCTTGAGAGAGATGATAGTTATACAAAGAACTATATAAACTATCACTTTAAAAATAAACACAAAGGAATTGATTTAACTATATGTTTGACATTATAATACTGACATTGAAATACATTGAAAATCTACTACTTCATGTTGTATATTGAAGAATAGCTGACCCGTGCCCAGTTCGTTGGGTGGCGTAAAAAAAAGCGTCCCTTTTTTAAACATATTTCATTACTGCTCCACTCCTATTAGTCATGGCGTGATACTATATAGCCTATGGCACTCCCCGATAAATGGAATATTCAACACAGAAAGAATTATTCAAAGACAAAATACACAAACTTTACCTCTTTATAATATTAGTATAGAAGTATAGATATAGATATTTAGCCTTTTAATTTTTGAAGTGAGTTATTAACGATTTCAGGTTCGAGGCAACAGTACCAATAGTCAAAGCGTCTGTGACTCTTAGGGAAAACTTATTTATTGATATGAGAAATTTAATTTAAATAAAAACAAGATTTACAAAAAGTAGACACTGAAGAAATATGGAATGGAAGTAATTTTTACATATTTCGTATATTATTATTTGATGGAAAACAATCTAAATTAATCTGAATAATGTTTGAATAATGTATAAATATGTAAATATGTATGTATGTATGTAATAATGAATAATGGCTTTAATTAGCCAAGTTCCGTAGTAAAACTCCCTGGTAAGGGACTAAAAAAGGTATAAGTACCCACCTGCATCTTGTAGGATAAAAAAGTACCTATACCGTTTATTGTTAGGATGTAGGTTAACAATTAATATAGTTACTTGTATCCACCGGACACACAAATTTATGTCTTAAACATCAATAATTAAGATTCATGTTTCCTTTATCATTGAATTATTTTCAAACTTAGAGATATTATCAATACTTTGCATACTAAAATGTTTCTAAGTGATTATAAGTAAAATTGGTTCAAAGGAAGTTCAATTATAAAACATGCAGGTAAACTGAGTAGACGAGGCAGGCACGATATGTGGCTGCCGTATTTAAGGTTGCGGGTTCGAATGCGATGAAGTAAAATTGTTTCAGCAATCCAGTAATAGTTGCCTGGATGTCTTTCCTGTAATAAATAAATAATCCTCACACATTCACACATCGCCCTCAAGTCCCAAACTAAGCAAAGCTTGTACTATGGGTACTAGACAACGGAT
The DNA here is from genome assembly GCA_905475405.1 of Schrankia costaestrigalis. Taxonomy (NCBI): domain Eukaryota; kingdom Metazoa; phylum Arthropoda; class Insecta; order Lepidoptera; family Erebidae; genus Schrankia; species Schrankia costaestrigalis. The sequence continues at coordinate 4,389,649 of FR997827.1, forward strand.
GAACATACTTAAATACTTTTTTTTTGTAAGTACACACATATTATACATAGAAAACACTCTGACCAATGTAAACAAACATGTTCATGCACACAAAGATTTGCATTGAGCGGGAATCGAATCCGAGACCTCTGCGTAGGAGTCATGTAATATGCCGACTGCGCCACAGAGGTCGAATACATTATACGTATAGGTACTCCTTGTTTCCTGTAAAATATGTAAAACAAAGCCACTGTTCGTCAAGGAGTGATGATAGGTATTTTGAGTTCTTAATGCGTCAAGACATGGAGTATACAACTTATTTATTAAGTTAGAAATATATCTATTAACAAATTATATCTATTACTTAAGTGACGTAAATCTCCACGGTCCATTTCCTGTACGTATATATAAATGGTATTATTGTCAAACAAAATAACAGTATTTAAAAAAAAATAGTAAAAAATGAGAACGTAAGTTAAACAAAGGTTTTCCATGAACTAAATATCACAGAAAATCGACCACATATGACCTTGTAGGATGGATTTGCAGCACGCGGCAGTAATAGTCTAAGGGCTATGTTACACTGCAACAAAAACAATCTTTATTTAAGGTAAACGGAGGTTTATGCAAAACAATATTTGTAAATATTGTATAACTTGTATTTTCCGATTTTTTGGATACAGATAATTACGTGGTGACACAAATTGGATTTTATAGACACTTTAGGCTACCAAGCTACTGCAAAAATATAAGCACCCTTAAGCACAGTGAATCCCATTTTCAAATTTCAAAAAGAATGTGTGCATAGAATTACATGTTGCTGGACATGTTGTTGCGTCTTTTAAGCACCGATTACACTACCCTACATGTAGGACACTTCATCTTGTAGTGCACTACATGTTGTCTAGTGTAATCACATGTAGGCTGTTAGGACACTACATATCGGAGATTGGCGAGTCCCGACCACCCTACATCATGTAATGTCCTACAAGATGTAGCGCACTACATGTAGGGTAGTGTAATCGGCGCTTTAGTAGACATCAAGAACCATTGTAACGTTAGCTACGCACGCTAAATGTTAAAAATTTGCTAGAGAAAATACATTTAAAATCTATTCTTGTTTTCTTTTTCTGTCTATAAAGTTTCGTTTTGCTACTTTAACGTAAAGTGGCTAATTTGTTCTGATACTTTAATGTCAAGTAAAAGATATAGTTATCTTATACTTGATATTTAAGTATCAGATTGTATTAAAATAAACCATTACTTATTCGGATGACACACATAGGTATAGATGCACCTTATACTTTATGCTTCGCGAGCCTACGCCAAGTAATTTGTGTCAGTTGAACAATAGACGTGAGTGACAGACCGCATTAACTGAATATGCATACTGATCCTCGTTATGAAGTTCCAATTAATTGCCAGTTAGGTGTCTATTACAATGATATTAGACTTATCATTTTCACACCTCATCAAGTTATTAGGGCTGGTAATGATATTATTATTTATAGGTACTTATATAATTCAATTATCCGTGTTACCACCCCATCTCATCCCATGGGTATCGTACAAACCGATTAAGGGAATAGCCGTCAATATTATAATCTTTACGAAATGAAAAGAAGGATAACTTGAAATTAAACCCTATACCAATCCGTTTGGCCGGCGTGGTATTAGTAGGCCAAGTATCCCTCCGTCACAGAAGGAGGCCCGTCCCTGCAGTGGGACATTAATGAGCTGTTATGATGATTACGTCGGTTTCGGCCTCTTTATGATGTAAACTCTACCACTCAAATATTTCACAAACCATATTTTATCTACAGTCGAATGCAGATAACACAACAATTATGTATAAGATTTGACAGACACAGTCAACCCTGTTTGTCAGAGTAGGCGGCAAGGATAATACCCACATTAATGGAGTCCCATTAGCTTACTATTGTTGGATTTATTAGTTAATCTATCACGGCCCTTTAATGTATGACGACAAAAAACTAATATACAATTAAATTTATAATTGCAATACAATTTATATTATTTCAATTTATAATTGCCGTGTTTGATAATAATTTATCTTTTAGCAATTGTGTAGAAAAGATTATAGTTTTACTGATACATACATATAAAAAAGTAGATGACCCGTGCCCACTTCGTTGGACGGCGAAAAAACCGTTTTAAGCGTCCCTTTTTTAAATATATTTCATTACTGCCTGCTCCACTCCTATAAGTCATAGCGTGATATTATAGTCTATGACACTCCCCGATAAATGGACTATTTAACACAGTAAGAATTTTAAAAATCGGTTTAGTAGATCCAGAGATTACCCCCTACAACGTCACAAACACAAACTTTAGGTACCTCTTAATAATATTTGTATAGAAGAAAAAGATTAAGTACACCCCAAAAGACGAAAAATAAGCTGGTCAAAAACAAATTCATTGCAGTGAACTTTTAAAACAAAATGTATGGGAGCTAAAATGTTTACTTGTTTCTAAGTATTTCAATAAAGGCATTCGCCTTTATACTATTCAGAAAAAAGTTATAGGAATAGTAAATTATACATTCCTCATCTTAATCTTTAGAAATAAGAGTTACCGAAAAATAGTTTCTCCATCTTAGAAACTTACTAATTAATAAGGATACCTTTGGAAGGTAGCAAAAATATTTAGCATTCGCTAATACTAGCTAATCGATCTTTATCGTATAAAATTATGGCATCTAAGTTTTATATCGAAGGTATAATACCAAACTGGAATGCATTTACCCAAGGCTTAGGTTAGTTCTTAGAAGTGCTAACAAAAAGTTAGGTAAACTCACCGAACAGTTTTTTACATACTAAAAGTCGTTCATCACATTCGAAGGTCATTGGCTAGACGTACCTACACAAAGAATGCTTGTCTGTCTGCGTCCATGTTTTTACTTGAGTTTTTTTTTTGGCAATGTCATACAACATGAATGTATGGATAAGTCACGCAAAGGTCGAATTTATTTGACCAAAATAATAATTTCATATTTTGATGTTGTGAAATAAAGTTGATTTCAAAATGAGTTAGGTCCTGATTTTATATTATTTCGTTTTTATGATAAGTTTTATTTAAAAATATTCTTTGTTCATGTTTTTGACTGTTTTAAATTCTAGATGTTTTTTGGTTTAAATTATTTTTATACCTTTACAATGACAATAGTAAAACAAAACGTCCCAGTAATATCTAATAGCAGTAAGGGGGCCTTTTTCAGGGACGAAGCAAAGCTTGGTCTACTTCTAAACACTCACTCACTTATTCCTCACACTTTCACACAACGCCACCTAGCCCCAAACTAAGCAGAGCTTGTACTATGGGTACTAGATGGCGGATAAACATACTTAAATACTATTTTTTTGTAAATAAGTGCATATTATACATTTAAAACACCTAGACCAATACAAACAATCATGTTCATTCACACAAAGATTTGCATTGAGCGAGAATCGAACCCGAGACTTCTGCGTAGCAGTCATGTTAAATAACCGCTACGCCACACTAGTCTGGTGGATTAGTATAGGGCTTAATAAAAAGTTTTCCATCGGTTGTTTTCATAGAAATACATCCATACTAATATTATAATATAATTTAATAATCTGTCTTTCTTTCACGGCAAAACGGAGCGACGAATTGACGTGATTTTTGTGGAGATAGTTGAAGGGATGAGCGTAACATAGGCTACTTTTTGCCCCTTTCTAACCCCCACTTCGAATTTAACGCAAGCAAATCTTCGGGCAAAAGGTAGTACTTATATAAAAACACCATCGGGATATGTTAGAATGGTGGTATAGTGTATTAATACTTTGTCACCACACACCTTTAAATATAAGGCTTTCTAAAGAAAGTTGAATAGGTTTTCACTTATAATATTTTCCCTTTTTTAACCTTACAACCAGTAATAAGCATAACGCCTTAATAATATGTTGCCATAGATAAAATTTTATGTTGTATATATTAATTATTACTTATAACTTTCATATTTAGAAATAAGTATTGAAAACGTATAATTTGGCATGACGTAAAAACACTTTTCTTTTACTTATAATTTTTATCTATTAATGCATTAATTGATATCAAAACATAATTTCAAATAATTAGGAATACAAGTAGAATACATAAAAACACTACGAGTATAAAAATAAACAAAATATGCAAGAAATAAACATAATACATACTAAAAGTAGTGTAATATTATTATTATGACAAAGCATAATTATTATAGGTACCTACTATTGACAGAATTCATGACAATGCAAATATTAAATGTCAGCCTTATCTAGCTAGGGAAATTAGACCTCATAGTTAGTCAGATACTAACGTAGAGGATCTATAAACTATAATAACTATAAGTAAATATTCCTCACACTTTCACACAACGCCATCTAGTAGTCCAGTCAAACTAAGCAAAGCTTGTACCATGGGTATTAGACAACAGATAAACATACTTAAAATTATTTTATTGTAAATAAATACATATTATACATAGAAAGCACAACTGCTTTATCACCTACGCTCATAAACTAATATCAATCTGTAAAAAAATCTACCAAATAGCGAAACTCCCGTTCTCATAAGAATCGATCAATAAAATTATTTACAAAGAATAATCATCAATAAACATAAATAATTATTCATCGCACAAATATTTGTTAGAAATAAACACAGACAATAAATCTCTATGGACCTTACATTCTAACACACAAGTTTTTATGGTGCCATCAATTAACTCATCAAGGTTATCTACTAGATTCACTAGTAGGTATTTTATTTCAATACTTTCGTTTTTTAATTAAGTATAAAATCTTCTCCGTGTGGTGACTGAGTAAGAATACAATATGTCACCACCCCATATCATCCCATGAGTGTCGTAAAAACTGATTAAGGGACTATCCGTGAATATTATCTTTACGTACCTAATAAAAAAAAGGAAAACTTGAACTTAAACCCTATTCCAATCCGTTTGACTAGCGTGGTATTAGTAAGCCAAGTATCCCTTCGTCACGGCAGGAGGCCTGTCCCTGCAGTGGGACATTAATGGGCTGTTATGAATGTCAGACTGTTAAAAGTTGTTTGTCAAGTTTTCCTTCCTTTGTTTTCGTAGACATCTCCAAACTTTTTCGTAGTAGGCCTTCCGACGTATAGGAGGCGAGTCCATTTATGAATGGTCACGTTAAAGGGCTACCCACAACATTCAAACTAGGTCAACAAGACAAATAAAAACATGACCCTAAACTCCTAAAAAAAAACAACAATTCGAAAATTATCATCTTACGTAAATGTACGTGAAAATTATGTTCAGAAACTTTTTATCTTAACTCTAGTTTCACAATTCGTCATTGACGAATGTACTTACAGAAACACATCAAGTTAAACATTTTCATTTGAAATTGTGTCTTATTTCAAGGTATTAAGGTACATGAGTGTCTAGCTTGATTAGTTGCTGTGTGTACACTTGTTTTTTTAATAATGATCATTATCTTATTATACTGACCTTACTTAAATAGCACAATTCTGTATCACAGTCCGTGTAACATAAGCCTTTTCTCACGCTGTCCGCTTCGTGTGAGATTCGATCTGATGTTTAGATGTAATGAGTACAATCATTTTAGTAATTATTCATCTGTGTATGTCTGGAGGCAGTTAAGTAGTTCCCACTGTTATAACTAACATTGTATATTATAATATCTATATCAGTCATATTAATTTGTAACTTTGTATTTGATTGGTGGCTATAATTATGCATGTAATACTATTCTAGGTCTTTAAAGTGTTATGTGAAGAAACATAATTATATAAAAAATAAATAGAGGGATAGTAAGAAAACGAGGCATATAAAAAGAACTTTAGTTGGCGTTGCAGCATTTTTTTTTAATAATTTCAATAAAATAATTTAAAATACTCGATGTTCTTATCTCAAGTACAAGATTCGATAAAATATCGCAGTTGTTATATTTTTTTTAAATATAGCTTTGCATTGGGCTTTAAGGGATCATGTTTCGCGGGATTTAGGATCAAAACAAGCATTTGTTTGTGGATCACAGAAATACATTGTCTTGCGTAGGAATTGAAGCCGCTTACATGCATACACGACAATTTTACCACTGTAATTAGGATTAACACTTTAACAGCGGGACGGTACACCCGTGTGTATGACATAACGCCGTATGACATACGTGTTTCGCTGTTAAAGTGTAAAAATAGATTTTATAAATCTATTAGATTTATTTATACTACATACATTAACTGACAGTTGTGAACGGATTCGTCATGTAAATTGATATCCAATATAATTGACCAGTGTTACACACTTCCTAGTCAATAATTATAACATGCGTAATCAACGAGTCTTTATGTTTATAAAAGCTGTATAGAGAACTGACACAGCGACTTATACCAGTGAAGGGTGACGACGGATAAACAAGCATACTGATGCTATCTCATAAACATACAACGCCGTCAATCACGACACTAACTTAACATACGTGTGAATGTACAACACCAGTTTAAAATGACCTACCATTATCTATAACATGTAGATCACTATGATTCTTCTTTTGCTGGTTATTGTAACTAACCAGTTTAACAAGAGCTTGGTTTGCGTAGTCGTTCCAAGTATTTACAGGTCTTTTTAGCGTGGTGCTTGCTTGCATTTATTAACCTTGTACTTAGCTATAAAAAACTATGTGGGAACATTTCCTAGTTGGTTCTTCTGTACCTATGTGTAGGTAGTTTCGTGGGTTATTTAATTAATTTGATGGTGTTTTCAAGTTCATGTGTTGCAAGCATTTTGTTTGTCACATTAAAAAATATCTTCTCATAAATATTTTTACTTGAAGGTAATTCTTGATTTTATTGCCGAATGACGTAAATTTTATATAAACATTAGCTAACCCTACCCACTTCGTTGGGCGGCGAAAAAAACGCGTTCCTTTCTTAAACATATTTCGTTATTGCTCCACCCCTATTCGTCATAGCGTGATACTATATAGCCTAAGACACTCTCCGATAAATGGACTATACAACACAGAAAGAATTTTAAAAATCAGTTATTAGATCCACAAACACACAAACTTTACCTTTTTATAATATTAGTATACTTAGATTAAGATATTATTAGAAAAAAATGTTTGTAAGACGTCACATAAAGAACACGTAGTACCACCCGATATCGTTTTTAATTACATATTTTATTAAGTCGCCTTTTACGAAAAGGTGATACTGGACTAAGTACTTCATGGTTAATTTGTCCAACAAAGAAGGAAAAAATATTTATTTTATTCTTAGTGAAAGCTCATGGACGTTTCATGGGCTGATAAAGAATTATAGAGGCAGAAGAGCCATCGGGTCGAGTATCAATCGGGTACAGCGATGTTGCCGTAGAGACCTCAATCATAACAGCCCACTAATGTCCCACTGCAGGGACGGGCCTCCTCTCGCGACGGAGGCATACTTGGTCTACCAATAGGTACAACGCTGGCCAGACGGATTGGTATAGGGTTTAATTTCAAATTTTCCTTCTTTTTACTTCGTAAAGATAATATTTACTGTTAGTCCCTTAATCGGTTTTTACGACACCCATGGGATGAGATAGGGTAGTGACATATTGTATTCTTAATCCGTCACCACACGGACACCTAACTCTCTATAATTTTGTGACGTAGAGACCTAAGTCTCTATAATTTCTCTACAGCCCCATGCTTAGCGATTGTGATCTAATTCGAGGACCTATGTGGCGCTGTCGGTATATTACATGGCTGCTACGCAGAGGTCTCGGGTTCGATTCCTGCTCAATGCAAATTTTTGTGTGCATGAACATTATTGTTTGCATTGGTCTGAGTGTTTTCTATGTATACCTATTAAGTAAATATTTCCAAAAAAAGTATTTAATATAAGTACATAGTACAAGCTCTACTTAGTTTGGAACTAGATAGCGTTGTGTGAGAAATTAAGTTATCATCGTCTTTCAATCATAACAAACCTATTTAAACAGACCTTCTTGGAATCTGATAGAAAAATGGACCCGTTTAGGTATTTTTCCCTCAAGCCGGCTCCCTTTAGCTGTATAAGACTCTGTTGCTATTGTCTATGGCCAAGAGTCACAGGTTCGATTCCCACCCAATGAAAATATTTGTGTGTAGGTATGAACATTAATGTTTGCATTGTTCTAGTTGATTCCATGTTCGAAATAAATACAAATGTTTGCAAATATAATATAATACGCAACTATTTTTTAAACTGTAATATACAATTTAATTCAACCTAATTTTAACTTTTTAAAATTTAATTTTTAATAAATCCAAAAGTGATATTCTGGTGTTAAAAAATAAAGTTAACTGATAAAATAACCGTCACGTTAAAAACTACAAGAATGCCGCTTTAAGCTAAATTACAGTACGATTACACTACTTTAAAAAAATATTAAATTTAAAATACAAAAATAACTATTGTGTGACAATTTGACAACTAAAAGTTAATAAACGATTTTAACGAGAATTGACATGTTCTTATCCACGTAATAGTTATATTCTCCTTGGTTTAGGACTAATTAAGTTGGAATGTGTGTTTAATAATAAGTATTATTATACGTTGTTGTTCGTTAGTCGGGGTTTATCCTAATTATTTTGTTTACGGGAAAGGTAGAGGTAAATAAAGTAAAAAGATCATCTAATAGGTACCCTTCCTTGTTCTTTAAGAATAGCTACGAGTAGGTACTAAATAAGTTGACTAGCATAATATGAATAAGAATATAAAAACTATTATATTAAACCATTCTAATAAATTTAACAAGTTTCCTTGTATAACAAGAAGAGAGCGTAAAATTTAGCTTTTCTCTAATTTTATTTATTTTGGTATGTGAGAGCCATCTAGCACCAAGATACAGAACTACTTAGTTCTATTAAGTAGGTAATACGTTTTCTTTAATTACTTTTCAGCGTATTTACAAAACAGTACTTTTTAAATTACTATTTAAAAACATGAGTAATATGGATTTAAATTCTTTTCTGATATTACAAAAACATATTTTAAATCTTAAATTGTAAACTGATCACCATAGTACAGTTTATTGATTTCAGCGACATCTACTAAGCGCTTGTTAGTACTACAAGAAAGTAACATTGCTTGACAATGATAATTACACGCACATTTTAGTACAGTATTCATTTGTGAGATGGCAGTATTCACAGATATCTAAAACATTATTAAAAATATAAAAAAACTGAGATTTTAAGCAAATGTCTGGTTTTGGTTTTAGAGAATGTGTAACATTCATTGCGTTAGTAAGCCAATCATTTCGTTATGAATATTTTTATTATCTAACCATTTGAAAATGTTATTTTGCTTAGTTGTTAAAAGAAAAATACATAAATATTTAAGATAAGAATCAAACAACCCCTTTACAATCTTTTATAATAGGAATATATATAAAAATATTATAAAACAGATTTGGTACCTATTAACACACGGATTACCTTCCTAGCTTCCTAGAATTTGCTTTCAGTTCGTATCTACCTAAATTTAAACTGCGCAACCCGCTTTATGTATTCAATTATTAAATATAAGTATTAAAATATTTCATTAACCCAACATAGGTTTATAAAATTAGCCTTTATAAAGTAAATAATCGTAAAATCTACTTCATAGTGTGTAACTCACGTACTTACTAGAACAAAATAAATCCGCGGATCGTGCTTCGTGCCACAGTTTATAGATTTGTAGCGTTTTAGTTAAAATTAAATTTAATTATAAAATATTGTTTTTTGGCAAATAAATTTGACAATTAAATCTTATAACTTGCAAAATTAAACTTTATTTATTTTTTATTTTGTTTAATCAGATATCTTAGTAGTATGTGTATGTAGTATGTTGTACAATTGAACATGCCCAATAGGTACCTATACTATAATCGTCTAGAGGCCAACTTAGTTTATACATATTTATGTTTAAAATGTACATATTATCTCAAAACTAAAATTTAAAAAGTTGGTTATGTTTAAAAAGCATGTCAATTATCGTTCCTTAGAATCGTTAAAAAATCGATTGAGTTAACTTTAGTTGTGAAATTGTCTTACCTATTGTATTACAATTTGACAACTAAAGTTAACTTAACCGAATTTATTACGATTTTAAGGAACGAGAGTTGACATGGTGGTTAATCAGTTGCCTTGTAAGCACCCAAATAAGCTTCAATGTTTTAGTATTGTGTAAATGTTCAAAAGATATAGGTATTATTATTGTCGTAACTTTTCATATATTTGAATTAATGAATTTAGTTTCCACCTTTTCTTTTGTGGATAAATGCCTTGTAGAAATCAGCTGCCTTTAACCAGGGAGGGAGTTTTAGTCTAATAATACAACAGTGGCTAGGCAAGGAGTTGCTTTTGTTACAATTATTACACTGTTATCGAATCTCTGCATAACAACTTTTACGACACCAACAAGAAATATGATTAGCATCAAAATTTTTGCTTGCTCTACCTACACTTCATCACATCATCATCATATCAGCCAATCGACGTCCACTGGCCTCCTCCACGTCCTGAGCCTCCTTCATCCATTACCTACACTTATTGCAAGATATTCGCTTCCTCTTGACAGTTAAACCAAACCGCATATACAGTTTAAGCCTCGGTACGGCAACGGTAGTTTCATAACCTGGGATAATAAACTAAAAGCCTTTGAATTTCCAGCTCACAAAGAAAGCTTATTACATTAAAATTTCTTTATGTAACGTTCTGAACAATATTGCGTCACTTCGTTTAGTTGCTAATCTTCATTCTATCTACTGTTTTTTTTTGTATTTTGATCCTTAAGTTTTATGAGTTTGAGGCATAGCAAGGAATAGATTTGAACGGAGAAGTATCGAGGTAACCAATGTTGTACGTTCAAGAGATTTACACCCCATTGCAACACGAGCCTCCTCACGTGATAGACAAAATCAGTGTTTGCTAGTGGAATTGGTCAGATGATAATTTATTTGATTACTATACTATTACTATATAAAATACACTATTACTATATAAAATTATCAACCATGATGAAAAGCCTAATACAGTCACAGTACAAGAACGAAGGCTAAGGATTGCAGCTATTAATTGGCCTCCCTCACCTCATACTTCAGCCGGTCTGACCAACGTGTGCCCTTGATGTTCACCGGCTGATCAAACACGATAATAATATGCCGGTGTATTGTATTACGAGTTTTTTGGCTGAAATATAAGGTAAACTAAACTTAAAGAGAGCTTTATTTTCAGCAGCCTTACTATTATAGAGGATGTTTTAATCAGTCGCATTACCGGCACTCTTGTCTGCCTATAAGTTATCAAAAATACGATTTCGTTTAAAATAATTTGATTCGGTTTGAGTTATAAAACATTAGGTATACTTATAAATTAAACAATTAAGGTTTTTTCCATTTACATAAGAGTATGTTAAATATATTTTTTTGTAACTAGGAAGCAATGCTCATACAGAAATAAGTACCTTTGATATGATTTTTTTAAACGAGTGCTTTGACAAATAAAAAAACACAAATTACTTTTTGGTGTGTTGTAAATAAACACGAAGCAAATTGTAATATGGCTATAAAATCAGCGGTTAGTCAAATATAGAATAGAAAATTTTGAGTTTTCGACCATTGCAGGTTAGCAATAATTTAGAAAAAAAAATATTTTACAAAACAAGACGAAATTGCATTCAGAAGTTTTCTTTAATAGCTCGTCATCAAAAGCGGTTCAAGGGGGAAAAGTGGTAGAGCAAGGTTTTAAAATAATAAGGTTTTAGAGCAATTAAAGAGGCTTAGCAGAGGCACCGTGGCACACTAGAAGGCAGATCTAAGAACACTATAAGAAGAAGTCTGTACAATTAGGAGACTAAAATCTCATTACCGATAAGAAATTAAAGCTACTAAGAAACCCGTCGCGTCGTAAGCCTTACATTAATATGATAAGCTATGTTTCTTTCTGACTCTACAGAATTATTTCTGCTGCAGGAGACTTTAATGCTGGTATAAAAATTAAAATGTGAAATGGTATTTTAACTAAAAGAAAAATATAAAAATACATCAGAGACTTTTTCAGCGAATTTAAAGACCCCAATCTTGAGGTAACATTATTTATTTATCAAAGAACCCGTGAAAACGTTTAAGGTCCCTTTTGATGTGAGTCGCGTGGAATTTATATTTACGTTCATCTATCGAAACATCTCAAGTCCACATGAAAAGGACTTAATTTTAATAGGTTTCAAATATGTACCTTGAATGCCTTCCAATTTATTGAAATGATTTTTTTCTTCTTGTTTGTCTTGAAGGGTCGAGGCTTATGTTGTTTGTTAGAATTCATAATGTTCTTGATTTTAAAATTTCAAAGTGTGTGATTTTATTTGATTTTTTTACACTTTGATGTTTTTATTCTTCGTTAGTTTTGCTTTTCCGTAATAAGAAAGCAGGTACTTAATTATTTATTAGGTATAAGAATATTTAAAGAATGTTTCATGCATTTTAATATAATAGTTTTATTTTGATTTACAATTAAGATCAAGTTGTCCGTGCCTAGCACTGAGAGTGCTTTGGGCACTATCATCTCTCAAAGTAGATTCGGCTATATATTACTTATTACATTGTCTGCTACATAATTCTTTTTTAACTGTCACAGTAGCAAACCGGCCATGTATGCTTCTGTGCGCAAGTTGAGGTTTTCAATCCTACGCAAAATTTTGAGTAATAGTATGCAAATTATTGTCCTGACTTTCAAGGATATTCGTGTCCGTTCATTTCAAATAAAAGCCCCTGCTAAACAGTGCTCGACACCTAATACAGTAATAGTTTTCAGTAGACATTTTAAGCCCTATCTATCATGCAGAGAATTTTATTGAAACTATAAAACACTATTTATAGCTGCGGTTCATATTCGAGTAACACACTTTCAAATCCTTTCAAACAAACAACCAAACCGTAACAAAAACATAGACTAAACAAAAAGCGTGCATCCAACCGGATAACGCACAGATGCAAATTATTTGCGAACACGCGCCATACACGTTGGCAAAAACGAGCAAATATTGTAACGTAAATATTGAGTATGAACCGTTTGAACACACTGTGTCGAGCAATAGGCAAACCAAATAAATTTTATTCGGCTTATACTAATGAATCTATCGGGACTTTACATACAAAATATAACTAAATTATGGAAAAAACAGTCGGAGTTTAAATAAAATAAATTCATATTGCTTTTATACTTCGATTGTTGCTTTCCTTCGGTGAATAACAAACGCCGTGGATTTCAGTAGGTATACCATACTTCCATCTATCGGGATTCCGGCTTACCTGCCAGCCTGAAATGTTATTGTGAGAGTAGTATTTTAGGGACTTAGCTTATTTTGCTCGGATGTTGCTGACGTCCATACGCGGTAGTAAACACTTCCCGTAAGGTGGGTCACTTGCTTGTCTGCTACTTTATACAATAACTAGCAGACCTGACAGACGTTGTCCTGCATATGATATTTAGCGCCATCTGCCGGGCTGATTTGTGAATCTAAACCATCCAGGGCGCCAAACCCATACAGAAAAAACATTCAAATAAATGGTTCAAGCCGTTTAGGAGGATTGCAATGACATACACATGTACGGCAGATTTATATGTATAAAGATATAAAATCTTCGCCAACAAACTGACAGAAACTTGATTCGGCTGCTGCACTTGTCAATCTTATCTTCGCCAACAATTCGTAGACTCGCCTGATGGAGGTGCTCTGTTGCTCCTAATATCCTGCAGAAATTTATGGTCCTGCTCATTACGGCAGCTTTACATTTAAAAATTAGACAGTATTAATTGCCATTTAAAACTAAATTAACAGACAGCAAATAAAATTTACTGTGTCTATCACGATGCTTAACTAAAATTACTGAACCAGTAGCGCTCGTCCACTTCACACTAGCTCTCGCAATGTCCATACGCTCTTGCATCCAAACGGTTTGTTTCTTCTTGCCAATCTCATTTTGCCAACAAATTGATGACTTTCCTGTCGCTCAATATATCCTGCAGAGGTTTCAGAAATTCATGATCCTGCTCATACAACAGCCTTACATTTAAAAATTAGACAGCATTAATTGCTATTTAAAACTAAATTAACAGACAGCAAATAAAATTAACCGTGTCTACCACGATGCTTAACTAAAATTACTGAACCGGTGCCTCGTCCACTTCACACTAGCTCTCGCAATGTCCATACGCTCTTGCATCCAAACAGTTTCCCCTCGGTAGGGCGCGAGGTGTAAGGGTGGCAATTAAAACGCAACATCGCTTTGATCTCGCTTCACGAGCACTTATCGCGTCGGTACTAGAGGAGTGGCGACCGATATTTTTGTGACGGCGGAATTTTTTAAATTTTCGTAGTTGGTGTGGACTAGATTTTATTTATAAAGTTTATGAATGTGATAAGAGATATTTTGCCTTTTTAATTGACTCTAAAAAGAGGAGAAGGTACTTAATTTGATTGAATTGTGTGTCAAAGATCAAAATACATCGTGATGAGTCTAAAACTAATCCACGTGACCTCATGTCTACAAATGCTACGATGGCTAACGGTTTGGTATAGGGTTTAACATTTAGTTCTCGTCCTTTGATTTCATGTACCTGCGAACTCTCCTTACGTTGGCTTACACGACATTCATGGCATAATGGGATGTTGACTCTAAAAATATATTTTTCAATACCACATAAAAAACACTTTTGAAAATATTAATAAAAACATCTACATCAATATTAAATCACATTTTATCGCATCAATTTGACTCCTCGAATAATTATTTTAAAGACCTTTGTGAATCGACTCTCAGCGGACAGGTTATGGGAAACACAGCAATTAACATCCAGTTAAGTCATTTATTTGTTTCGTCAAAGTATAAAGCGACAACCAGTAATTTCATTAGCTCCCGTCGTTTATTTTATTATTGCAAGGAAAAACAAAAGAGAAAATGATATATTGAATACTTTGACTTCAATAAAGCTTTTGATTGCGTTGACATTGATTATACCTTGAAATTAACGAAATTTGCTTTTGATGGTTTCAAATTTATTTGTTAATTATATAATTAGTTTACAAAAATGATTTTATTAATTATTTTAATTATTAATAATTATTATTACTTAAGTAGCATGCAAATAAATTTTAGTATGAATAATTAGCATTAGCACATTTATCTGATATCGTTAATGTAATTTATTGACAGTAAACATAAACGTAATACCTTACTATTAAATAATATTCTTAATCCAACAGCTAACGTCATTCATTTTGTGTTTTTATAAGAACACCGTAAACCATTAAACAAGAATTTTCCGAATAATACCATGAGCCATAATACTTAGAACAGGGCGCCATAAGCCACTTTTTCAAGTGAATAGCCTTCAAAGTACAAAAGAAGAACTAATGTGGTACTAACTATCAATAGGGATAGAATTTATAGTAGCAGCCCCTCTTTACGAAGAAAATATTGGTCTTACGAAGTACCCAGACGTGGTTTGTGAATGCCTTTTGTGGGAAGTAAGGGTGTCTTCACTGTGTGGTTTAAGTAAGAAGTGATTGCGTTAAAAAATATCAAACTGTTTTATCTTAAATCATTTTTGTAACGAAGTTGACATTTTGTGTAATGACGTATTGGAAATATAACTTGTTAGTTGGTTTCTCGGGTGATCTTCTCCTGAATGAGTCAAAAAACCTTTTTTAAAAAAACAAAAAAAAAAAGCGTTTATTTACAATAAAGTTGTACATAATTTAAACATTACCTTTGGCCCCACACTAGGCAAGCCTGTCCTGTGGGTACCTGTTTCTACATTTTAGATTTTACAGTCTATATGTGTCTATTTTATGTCTATTTTTAATAGTCTAGCAATTAATATTGACGGACTGATCTTCACATATTTCTGTATAGGGAATTTGTAAGCTGTTTTTGATAATATATGTTCTGACATACCTACATTCTTTGATATCGCAAAAGAATAGGTTTACTATACAGGGGTAAGATACAACTACGTACAGACATCTTAATTTTTAAAAATGAGAGACGAAATTTAAATGATTAAATCTTATATTCTGCATCCGGTGCGAGTAAGGCAAGTTTAACCCATCATTGGACAAAGCGCGTTTCCTCAGTGGGACTTTGATAGACTGTTATAATGTAAGAATAAAATAATAATTAGTAGGCAAAATACCCGTCCGTCACAGGAGGAGGCACGTCCCTGGAGTGGGACATTAATGGGCTGTTATGATGATACATATTATACTACCATATAAAAAAACGCTATCCTCTTACAACTTGTGTCTGAAATTCACATAAAGTTTGTCTTGGATTGTAAACATGAGTTTTTTCGCGGGATCTACAATGAGTGAATGATAGCCGAATGGAAAAACAAGTCATTCACTTTGTCAGCCGACTTATTTGTAGCTTAACTTTATTCGGTATTCGTGAGGTTATATTGACTAAGTTTGTGATTTAGTACAACATTTTGATGCATGTTGTGAAAATAAAAAACTCAGATATGTGTAGATGGGTTATTATTAGTCGTGTAAAACTTTACGGTAGTCAAAGTTGTTGTTCTGAATTTGCTTGCTTGCTTGGAAAAGAAATAGTCATATTTTTTGTTTTGGATCCATATATTATAGGTCTTTGAGTCGATCTTTTAGTCAGAAATATATTCTAATTTCTGATTAAAAGATCGACTCAAAGACCAGTTTGTTAATATCGTTTTTAATTCACATTTCAACATAAATGAAACCACCTGAGAAATATTAATTTTATATTTTTTGATGAAATTCCTATGGAAATATGTAAGTAAAATATAACCTTTACTAAATACATTTTTCTATGTAAAATGTCTATGATATAAAAAAGCTCTAAGGTAACCATTCAATAAACCTTTGAAAATATAACAATATAACATAATAGAGAACAGGCTCTTTTTTGAGTCGGTTAAAAATTGTAAATAGTCTATTTTACAATTTCATTACAATATCGATATGCTAACTCGATTTTCATAAACAATATTCGATATGAGTCCAATCATTCGTTCGATACGACACAGCTCATTCGATTTTACCGTAGCGACATCTACGTATCGCAATGATCCCGTGTTGATTGTGTCCAAAATAATTGGATTCCTCAAATGGACTATTGCTATATAACGTAACAAATGAAAATAAACCCTTTTACCAGTTCATAAAGCTGAAATTACAATGGTGTTCAATAAGTTTTGCTGATTATAAACGATCGTGTGATTAATGGAATCTGAATTATGTCCTCATATTTATGTGGTGTATTGCAATTTGCCAATATGTAATATTTTAAGTTACATAAAGCATTGTATTTGTTTTAATTAGTTTGCTAAATAGATTTTGTAAAGGGCTTATAAACAAACACAGCGTGTTAAAATTCCGTGAATACAGCTTACAGTTTACAGTAATTCAGAAAATTCTAATTAACTAAATATCGAAAACAATTTCTACTATTTTTTTATTGTAATATTTACTTTATTGGAAAAGTAAAAAAACACATTTTAAAACGTAGGTACTCTAAAGCAATCGTTTCGTTATTTATTTTCAGATTTAAAAACCAATTTCAATTAACCGGAAAAAAGATTTTGATTTTTTGCAGCACGCGTTTTGATCATATTTTATTTATCAATTTTAGTAAAGATAAAAGTATACTATAACTTTAAAAGTATAAGGCAAAAGTGAGTAATCATAATTGATTTACATGCTATTGTTAAGTTCCTTGAAAGAGGAACCAAATAGGACTGTAGTAATACAACATGAAGTTTTTACAATCAATTACAACTCCACACGGCGACAGTTGCTAACAATGTACAGAAAGCCAACTACATAAACCTCTTTACTGTCTACGAGACTATCGAATTACTCTACTATGTTGGTCTTTAAACAGATTTGAGTTCGAGTAACGCCGAAAAACTCGGTTAGCAAGTGCACACCGTGAAACGAATGGAGGAACGATGTACTGCGTAAACTTATTATATCGGAATGTATTCTTGTTACTGTTGAAGTATTGAGTGCCTTACAGACATAGGCCAAGAAGATAGCGTGGTTGTTCACACGCCCTGCACATTAAGAAGTTGGGTTGAACCGCCCCGAAATCAGTGTAATGGCATTGCGATCAAAAAACCGCGAGGTTCCGTTCGAGTTAGACATGCCCATGATCGTCGTCTTTTATTAATCTTGGAATTTCCAAACTTACCAAAAAAAAAGAGTCTGCTCCATTATTTACTGTTATTCAAGAGTAGCTTTCCTATTCAAGGCTTAGTTCCAATGATTAGGTCCTTTTTATAAATCTTTAAATTCAAATTAAATCTTAGACGAGGAAACTTGGGTTAATGAGCTACGATTCCCAGAAAAATCATTTAACTTTAAAATTAGTATATAAATTATAATTTTTATATAAAATTAATGTCAGTTTTATCAGACTCCAAAAACGAGGTTTTCTTCGGCTGTAAGTATTTTATTTTAAATATTAGTTACCAAAGAACTAGTACTTGTTGTAAAATAACTAAGTACATTAGTCCTTATTTTGCGGCTGTGAGCATTTTTTACAAAGAACACCATTTTTTTGCAAATAATAACATAATATAAAACTCTTGACTTATTAACTTAAATGTATAACTTACACTTATTTATTGAACAAAAGTTAGTAGAATTACCTAAGTGTTGACCATGGTTATCAACGCTCTAGTTGAAGTCAGGTTTTTTTAGTAAGTAAATGATATAATAAGCTACAGAAAAAGAACTAAAACTAACGAAAGATCAAATGTATTTACCATAACTAGAGTGTCATACTCAAAAGCAAGTTACCACAAGCTCGCTTTGAGACAGTGTTGCCAACCGCTTGCGTATAAACTTGTGAAGCCTTGAGCTTGTGTGAGTATGTACCTACTACTATTATTGGATCAAGTGTACCACAAGAGTCTGTGTATGAATTATATATGCGTCACTATCATCTTAGTTTCAATTTATATGTTACTTAAACCTGTTTCTAATAATTATGTTGTCGGTGATATGTATGTAATATGAATAATAATTTTTAAGAACCCATCTTCTAGTCTATTCAAGAACTCAATATATTACCATAATTAGAAACTGAATACTAGAATAGACTAGAACCATAGTAAAAGCCAAAAAGAATACTAATAATGTAGTAACACTTTAAGGGCTGAATACGATAATCAGGAGAACTCTGTCAGTAGGTTACTGAGTGAGTTCGTGACAGTCTTCGTCTTAAGACAATTACTTCTGTCTAGTATAAGAGATTTTATCTTCAAATAATTATCTCGCGTTGAATTCAAAAATGTAAGCTCATACACGAAGCAGTTTAAAGTAATATTTCGACTATATGTAAAAAATATACGAAAGAACCATTTCCCAATAAGAACTCATTCTAAAACTCATATTACTATATCGTCAAATAAAAAAGCGTATTTACAAAACTCCCAAGACATTTCACCTTAATAAACAGACTGGTACGAAACAAATTTAAAAAAAGAAGAATTTAAATCTTCCTCCTTGGTGTTTGCGCCCTTCAGTTCCGGCATCCGGTAGCAAGATGTTTCCTATTACGTCATGTTTGAACAACGATATTGAGTGCCGCCTCCTGTACATTGCAAACATGGACGTCTTCCTACTTATTTTAAATAAAATATTGAAAACGTTTTTATGGATGAGACTTTCTGATCGTTGACTTGTTGATATTATATTCGATCCGATGTTTAGCAGTTGATCATATAAAAATGTTATCTATTTTACTCGTAACTACATTTTGTTACAATGCAATCAAAGAAAATTTGCGAGCTGGCTCTAGTTGAAGCTTGCAAAACTTTTTTAGGACCAATTATTTCAAAATATCATAATGCAAGAGCAGCAAAGAAGTCATTAGCAGTCTGGAGAGGTCAAAACTTTTAGAACTAAATTAAATAAGAGATTAATTATGAGAACCGGCAAGACCGAAGAAGATGGTGTCAAAATGATGTCATGGTATCAACGGATACCAATGTTTCATAATGTTACCACATAGACAATAACATTTTCATGTCACTAATACTTTACATTTAAAGATTTGTATACAAGGATAATATTTTTACTTAATCAAGCCGAAGCTACTGAATAGATTTCGAAAATTTTGTGCAGATATTCTGTATCTCTTTATAGAAATTATTTGCGATCATTCTTGATTTCAAGGTCTATGTCCAGCAGTAGACGTCGATTGGCTGATATGATGATGATGATGATTCTCAATTTTACTTTACTTTATTCTTTGAAGTTTTTATTGTAGGTACTTCATTATTTTACAGATTAACACTATGTCTATATATAAACAGCATATTATCACACTTTATACGAACAATAGAGTATAGTCGAAGCTCCCATCTGTTACAACCTAACTATATCTATTTCGTATTTACAGTTTATGTTCAAGAGGGGAATGTTGCGGCAGCGCCCTCTATTAGGCGCTATAATAATACCTAATTGTTTCCTAAACAGACAGGGAGGGGGCGTAACTTCATTATAACCTTGTCTGAGTGCAGTTTCATTAATTTACCTCTATTTGATGTAGGCATTTGGGTTGGTGTAGAATTTGGTGCATTGCGAATAGTGGTTAAATTTTAGGTAGCTATTCCAGCTTTGCGCTGCGCTTGAGTTTAGTGAACGCTTAAGATAAACTGATAGTTTTATCAGCCTATTCTTACGGCAGAACAGACTCTTTTGTTGAAAAAATGTACAATTTACGTAATCAACCCGTTTACTTGAAATTGTGATGGAATAGTGCGAGTCTTTAACAACATTACTTAATATCAGTAATAAATAAAATTGATAGATGCTTAATCGATAAAGCATGCTCTCTTATGAAGGAAAACGATCTTCTAACAAATCGTTTGCCCAGCTTGATGCCTATTTAGGAGTCCAAGTTTCCCAGTGAGGATACATATTCTTAAACTGGAACAATATATAGCCTGTTAATACTATGTAATTGTACAAACAACATTGTCACTGCTCTAACAATAAATGTATTGTCTTACACTGTCCAATTATACAAAACAATATTAGTACGTATAGACACAATACAAACACAGAGCACGGTACGCGTCGAACCGTGGCAGCTGTCTTGTGCAGGTGATTGCTAATACACAAACGGACGATACATATTCAGGACAACAAACATACATAGTAAGAGGTTCAGTTGTATTTTGAGAGTGGAACTAGCCACTTTAATATTACGAGTGATAATTTATACTTGGTTTTGTTTTCGGCTATTTCTAATACAAGAAATATTTAAAGGTATAAAGAACTAGTAAAAATGTCTTTGATAGATGTGGCGACAGCCAAAGCTAGTACGCACGAACGCCAAAGTAATTTTGTATAGAATCACGTATAACATAACAAACCTTCTGTTGGTTTTAACTTTAGTGTATTACTGTCAATTAGGCAGATAATATTGCCACACTAATTTAAAACCACTATTTACTTACACTCATATGGATTAGTATATAAGCTAGTTAGTAAGATAATAAGACCAGTCAATATTTATTCTCGGAACAATCGTTTTATTTGACTCACATAGCAACTCGCTATAAAACAGACATGGAATAGTTTTCAGGGTATCTTATTTATTTATCTTTTTTTTTAATCTTTATTGGACATAAAAGGGCTTATTCACTTTGTGAACATGTCGCCCCATTATCATTTATTTATTTATCTTACAAACCTCCTTTGTTTTGTCTACATTTATTAATATCTTTACAAATGCCTGTCGGTTCCAAGTGCTGAGCACTTGCTCTTTTTGAAGGATGTCACTGATTATGTTCCTGTAAGTCTTTGCTGGTCGTACACGTAACCTAACAAAGTTGCGCTACAAATTTCCTTTGTTAATATCCTATCATCAATTCTCAATTGGTATCCAAACCACATTTTCTTTCAATTCAACGCTCTCTTAACTTACGGTTTCGCATTCAATCAATCAAAGTTCCTTCGAATATACTACGCAGGGTGCTAAATTACTCTTATTTCATGCTCTCTCTCATCTCTTCTGCCACATCCAACACTCGCTACCATACAAATATGTGGCTACCAAGACACCATTATATACAGGTAGCCAAGCTGCCTTTGACACGCATTGGTTAGCAACAATGGCGTGTTGAGTACCTTTCACCTTATTTTCCGTAGTTACTGTACTGTCCACATCCTCATCAATTTTACCATCTTTAGTGAACATCATCATCATCAGCCCATTAATGTCCCACTGCAGGGACGGGCCTCGTCCCGTGACGGAGGGATACTTTGCCTACTAATACCACGCTGGCCAGACGGATTGGTATAGGGTTTAGTTTCAAGTTTTCCTTCTTTTTATTTTGTAAAGATAATATTGAAGATAGTCCCTTAGTCGGTTTTTGCGACACCCATGGAATGAGATAGGGTGGTGACATATTGTATTTTTACTCCGTCACCACACAGAACTGGTGAATATACTTCCCCGTATTCGTTTACTTCATTGAGGTAATATGGTTTACTTGCTCAATATTAAACTGATAAAGGTTGACATAAAGAGACAACATTCTAATAATAAAACTATGTCAAAACAAATATCCAATATAGATATCATAACAAGAGTAATAATTAGTTTTCTGTATAAGAAGGATTACTCGTCAAAGTTTACCGATAATAAGAAAAGTTGTTTGCGACATCTCGCTTTTATGCACAGTGCCATCTATCGCAATAATTATTATATTCTTGTTTATTTGTTGCACTAAAATAGCGAGCCTGGAGTACATTGAACGCTATTTGATCCACCTAGCATCCGCACATAATATAACGAAACGTAAAGGGATCGGCACCGTATCAACTCGAGCCGTTCAGTATTATTTGTATGAAACTCCTTGCTGCAACGCACACTAATCGGAATCGTAACGTAAAAGGATTTTTGACGTTTGACACCGAGGAAAAAGGCGAGGCGGAGCCAATCCGTTTACATTACATTATATGTGCTACGACCCTAAAAATACTTGATTTCACCACTGCGAATCAATGGTGTCTTAAAAACGACTAAGGGGAAGTTTGCAGACAAGAATGTCTAAGGAAAACTTGACACAAATCTTTTTACTAATTCTTCGTACATTCATGTCTCCGGACAAATATTATAAAGCAAATTAATTAAATTCAATCAGAAACTATTATTATCCAAAAATATTTTATATCGAACGTATGCCATTCAGTAATAATAAAAGCTTCCATACTGCAATATTTATTACATAAAATATTACAGCTGGTAGCAAGTTTAATACGGCTTTATGGGTTTTTGTGGTAACCGTTCACGTGTGGTTCACAGAAAGTCAGCATTACCGTAAATTTCCCGAGCCAAATACCAAACAAAAATTGTTATTAAAACATTAGCAAAATTTAATTTCCTTACATCATGTCCAGATCAAACAAAATAATTAGTTTAAGAGCATTTAACCCAATATTAATTAAATCGGGGCTCGCTACAAAAGTGCCTACTTTAGGCAACAAAAATCTTTTTTTTTTTTTCATTTATAACCTTTTAATATAAAGGGACAGGTAGGTACTTTTATAGGACAACTTAATAAAAAAAGGAAGGAGTTCAAAAGGAAACATTTTTTTCGTAATTTATGCTTAAAAGAAATGAATGTTGGGGGACACGTTCCAGTTTTATTGTAACTTCAATTGCATGGTAATAAGATATTCGTATGAGCAAAAATTCTTGGTACGTGTGCCCTACTTTGATACTTAGAATATTTATTTCTAACGGTTTTATTTATGTGTAATTTATGGAATAATAATATTATCATCTATCATTGAACTATCGGATTGGTGCTGTAATGTAAAAGGAGTCTAAAAGATATCGCCGTCCCCAACGAACAAAACCGTAATAGGAAAATGACAATTTTACAGGAGGGCATAAAAACTAAATATCATAAAAACTAATAAACTTAAGAAAAACTTTCTGGTACCAAAAATTGGGTGTTTTTTTTATGCATCCGATTATGAGTTATTTATTATGAAAAATGTTTATTTATTATAAGAAAAGTAAGAAAATGTCTATTACCGACTCATATAAATAAGAATGTTAACGCAAACTAACTTTACCATAGTGTTCGACTGAAATCACAAAACGGTCTTGCTATAGTTATAGTGCATTGTGATATTGTTGAAGGGAAATATAAATGTACTTTGTATTCGTAAAATGTCTTATCAATTTTATTCGATGATTTAACTGAGCTCAAAATTGCGGTAAAGATATATAACGCGCTTCTTCGATAATCCTTTTTCAGACGTTAAGGAAGGTAAGCGTTAATTACATACAAAAAGAAATGCGAATGAAAGGAAGACAATGGATAATTATTATATTTATTCTTATTATACCATATTTATTATTATACCAATAATTTGTCAGTATTATCTACTCCAAAGTAGATAACACCCAACAAAAAACAAAGCGTATTTTAGCGATCGTTCTAGCTTTTAGCGTCAAGATCTAGATCAGGGAAAATTCTGTCATTTGAGTGCTTACATTTTAGGGCCGAGGGAAACGCCACCGTAGTGATGAACACAACTGATTATTACGGTAAAATAGGGGTACTACTAAGTGATGATAAGGTATACAAACTTGTATCATACAATCCCACGGCCAGAGTGCCACGAAAAATACGCTCACTAATCCAAGATCATGGACTTTTTCACAGAAGACGAGTACGAACGATTAAATAAACCAAAATCGCAGTAGCCACCTAAGTTATATGGGCTACCTAAAATACATAAGTCTAACGTACCATTGCAGCCTTTCGTAAGTCAAATCTCTTCTTCTACTTACGACCTTGCGAAGTACGTTACGTTAGTATTACAGCCACCTGTGATAAACACCGTCTTTTGTGAAGGATTCGCGCCCCTTTGTCTAGTCAACAAGGAATCTACGATTGAAACCTGACGAACTGGTTGTGAGTTTTGATGTAGAATCTCTTTTCGCCAATATTCCAATCAAAGAATGCGTTGAGGTAGTTAGAGACAAACTAAGTGACAATGATATGCCCCACAACTATGTTAATCTTCTAAAACACTGCTTGGATGGCAACTACTTCCTTTCCAAGGTCAATACTACCTCTAGATTGATGACGTCGCAATGGGAAGTTCAGTAGCCCCGGTACTGCTTAATCTCTGGATGGAACATTTCGAAGAGAAGGCCCTGAGCCTTGGCCCAAAAACTATCAGGCTTTGAAAACGTTATGTTGATGACATCTTTAGCATAGGTAAAGGAAGCAAGCAGGAGGTAGGTCAATATATTGCACATCTTAATACTTTCCATTTAAAGATGCTTTTAACGTATGAAATGGAGGCGGACATGTCATTGTTTTTCTTAGATGTCAAACTAGCCATAAGACTAACTATATGGGTCCATATCACACAGTGTTTACAGTAAACCTATACACACGGACAGGTATTTACACGCAACGTCTTATCACCACCCGCGACACCTATATAGTATAGCGAGAGCTATACCATAGCACTTAAGAATCATTATTCTTGCGTATTTACCATTATTCATCCATTGTAAAGGGACCAATGAAAAGGGAGAGACATCCTGGAGTGAACAGGACCTGCGTATGTCTCTGAAAGGCGTGACAGATAAGATTGGCTCCATGTTGAGAAACTTCTCTATAAACACTATATTCACCCCGGAGGCCAAGGTTAATAGTATAGTACGTTCAGTAAAGGATGTCCTTCTTTTGCAATGTCCTGGATTGTACAAGATTGACTGTAGCTGTGGCAGCTCTATTATTGGGCAAACAAAGCGGAAGCAAAGAACCGACAGACCCACAAGTCAGCAATCGCCGAACACCTGGTGAACGCTGGCGCTATTCACTAGATAGAATTTCATAAACCTCGGGTAATCTCCACCGATTGCCACTATTATACTTAAGACTTGTGCGGGAGGCCATCGAAATCAAAAAGTCCCCTAGGAGCTTTAACCGGAATGACGGTTTCTAATTGTCAGCAATGTGGAATCCAGTGATTTCAAACACAAAACTTCCCTTTTTTGAACGGTCGGGTAACGTACAGAACAGCTATTCGGTCAGTGTTATGTGTAGAACCATTAAAGTAACATCTCAAGATACGACGGTAGATGATAATAATCTAATCGCATCACCAGTCAGCTTGCGACCACGGCCAGGGCAACCTGTGTTGAAACGTCAAGTTAAATAAAATGCGCGTTAATATCCCTTTTATATAATATTTATAATAATGAAACGCGTACTAGCATAGTTTAAACGTTATAATTAGTATATAAAATTAAAACACGTATACTAATCATACTCTTTTGCATTGTAGGTACTAACTTCTTGAGCAGAGTAGAAACCATAACAACAGTAAATAACTGTCTGGTATGTGCCGGTACTTAGTTAAAAATCAAAAATAACAACAAAATAAAAACAAATATACCTACTCTGATTTACCTCTTTACCTGTTATTGTTATTAACGCTTCTTTTCTTCAACATTACGATTGAAGGACTAATCATGCCTAATGCTTCGTCCTTCAATCGTAATGTAATAAAACTGTCTATCACGTAGGGTGTGAGAGAGAGCAATAACACATTGCGATAAATATGAATGCGAGTTCTCATCCGAACGATATTTTGTTGGCGATTACTGGCCACGGCGTTGTCATTTTTCCCTTGAGCAATATGGTAATAGTAGCTTACTCTACAACTTTGATTCAAAAGATTTGGTAATATGCTTTTGCGGTAATAATCGTTTCAAATTGTCTACTAAGTGTTCCTGGAACAATAACTTAAAGATCATTACTTTTTTAATTATCTTAGAAAGTATTTATCGCAGGGCCCTAAAAAAAATTTGAGTAATGTAATACAGTCTGTGGATTGCGAATATGCAATAATAAAAAAAAATGGTTATAGCTATTACCATAGTGTTCGTTGGGGACGGCGATATTTTTTTTTAAAAACGTACTATGCTGTTAGAATATCCCTTTATCATCTTTTCCGTAGGAAATATTGGTATCTTTCCTAAGCACTAAATTTAACTACCTGTGTGGTAGAGGCTAAATATTATGTATTATTATGGTGTTATGTCATTATAGGACCAATTTTTTTCAATCCCTAGATAAGGGCCATCACTGCAATTGTGTACAAGACTGATGTATAGGCAAATGAGTAATACATTAGTGCCATTTAAAGGCTAGGTCCGTAAGGGTACACTAGCCATGGTCTAAAAAGGACAAAGATCAGTCTCTATAATCAAATAATGATGTAAACTTTAAAACTTTCGCGTTTCATTTTATTATTATAATAATACTATCGGGTATTATCGCGTATAGATTTTAGGAAACGTTTAAATTATTTACTTTGAGCCGCTCGACGTTTCGGCCAGGTTACACCTAAAGTCTATACGCATTAATACCCGATAATATTAGTATAATCAAATAATGATGTAGCTTTAAAGCTGTGAAGTAAAAAAGTATTTTTTATAGAACTATTAGCACACATTCGGTGAAAGCTTTATATACAGGAAAGATTAACTTTCTGGTCACCTCACAAATAGTAAATCTTTCATAGTATACAGGGAGAAACGGTTTAAAAATATAAATAGAGTATTATCACTAAAGATGAGAAGAGGGTGTATTGCTTAATCGAAAGCCCTGGAGCATATGTGAGACCCTTGTCAGAGGGCAGTCGTCATTTCACGGGTATCTTGCTTCTCCAGGCAATTACAATGTGATTGACCATCGCCCAATCATTGTTGACCTACCCTCCCCTCTTTGATACAGCACTTTTACAATGATTGAAGGGGATGTGTTAAATTTGGAAGGGTCTGAATTAACTGGATGGTTATGTGTACCAAGTGTTTGGTCCAATGGTCGGATTGATTGAGCTTTGACTTGAAATACGCTGTGTTTCAATAATGAAGTGATGGAATGTATTGATGAACGGCTTTTATCTTTATTTGCGTAAAGCTTATTAAGTAGGAAAAGATTCTTTAATACTTTTCCTTTTAAACAAGATTATCAAATAAATGATTATAAAAACCTTAATAGTTAAATAATATTTGGTGCATGCAAAACCTTTCCACGTAAAAATATTTTCCTCAAGGCTTCATTATCGCCATCGTCTGCAATATTTATGTGGCTTTCATCATCACCTAAGCAGAGGAATATTTGTCAGTTTTTTTTTTGTAATATTTCATAGATAGTCATCTGAATACTGATATATTCTACGTTTACTACGCTTTTCCTTTTAACAATTTGTTTTATTTTCATTTAGAAGAAATAATAAGAATATACGTCCTTTTTGTATGCCTAAACTTGATATGGAGTAAACACAATTACGTGGATATGCGAACCCTTGTGTATTACAAGGTGAAGAATTATTAAACAAAAAATATAAAGGCAGTAGGTTAAATTGAGCAGAAAAAAATTGACAAAGAAAATGTGTATTTAATTTTGAATTGATTCCGTATTCCTGTACTTAGCAACATTACTAAAAGTGGTCTAGTTAGTATTATTAATCATAGAGAGTATTCAAGATATTATAAGCCGCAGATATAAACTAATATATCTTGGCAACCCATTACACATTTATTTAGAAGAAAATTTAGTTCAAATACTTATTAAGTTAACTTTTATAACACACGTGAAACTTTTTGAACTGCATGTGACAATATGAGTATAAAATTTTTAATATGAAATTGAACTTAACACTGATTCCAAAGAGTTATAGTAAAAATATAATGTAAGTAGGTATTAGTTATACTTATTTGTACTATTCCAATACATTTTACATCACACAATACATATTTCAGAGTCGCAAGAGATTCGGTTGCAATTTCATCATCATCATAACAGCCCATTAATGTCCCACTGCAGGGACGGGCCTACTCCAGCAACGGAGGGATACTTGGCCTACTAATACTACGCTGGCCAGACGGATTGGTATAGGGTTTAATTTCAAGTTTTCCGTCTTTTTATTTCGTAAAGATAATATTCACGGATAGTCCCTTAGTAGGTTTTACGACACCCCATGGGTGTGATGACATGGGGTGGTGACATTGTATTCTTACTCCGTCACCATACGAAGTAAGGTTAAGGATGCAATTTAAAGACATAAATGAAAAAAAGCTGCCTGTTACCAAACTAACAAGTAAGCAAAGTTGGACTTCTATTAGATCTCAGTATTGTCTATTATTAGAGTTGCCTAAACGCGAGCGAGGATCATGTTTACCCTCACCATACCTAACAAATTTACATTGCGTTGCTTTCGTTACTGTATGACATAGTATCAAAATATATTTTCAAAGGCTACTTTATGTCTTTAAATAGTTATGCTATTTAGTCACTAACTGACCTCTCTAAGAGAGGTGGAGAGAAAGAAGAGGAGACAAAAAAAAACAGAAGACTTCTTTTTTTTTCAGTAAGTATACCTATAATATATGCATAGACTTAATCTATTCGTATTCAATCATCCAATTAAAAATAAAGTCACCTATAATTAGAACGTCACAATTTCGTATCATAATACGCAATATTACTACACTCTTAAATGTGACAGCTTGTATAGTTCAAGCAAAACATCATTATCTAGTTGAACCCCTATTTTGATAATACCTACAATCAAATCAAAACTCTATTTAAACGTAATAAGGTTTAATATGTAAAGAAAGTAGTAAAATAATTTGTGTACAGTTACGTTGTTGTTTTACGGTGTGTAAACGGTGTGCTAGTGTTTCAGTTAGTTTGGGGTAGGTACACGCCTCGTTAACGGTAGTCTGAAGTGTTTGAATAAAAAAAATCGCATGTTATGTATTTTTTTTATTACATCCGTCATTATGACGTTTGAATAGGTTGTCTGTGGGAGCGTCACCCGTTAGTATTTTATGTTAAGTTTTATGTCAATGAATGACATTGTCAATTATTAAGTACTTAACTCGCCAAAAAATAGGATGGTGATCTATTCAAATCAACCTAATTAGGTAACAAACTACTACTTAACTCGCTACCGTACTTGTCGATGTGTAAATCGAGCTTAAGAAAAGAAATCTCATTGATAAAGTAATTTGTTTTTTCTATTTAATGAATGAAATTTGTGGTTACGTAGTATTCGATTAAGTTATTGGGTTCGATACAGTAATATTGCAGGGTCCGTTAAAAATACTAGCTGACTCGGTATTGTGTCTGAGTTTTTTTTGTTTAATATCTTCGTAGATAGAGTAAATGGTTAAGTATATTATCGGAAATGTAATCCGTGTATTCTGATACTCGTACAAGACTGATAGGTTTATGTATTTAAAAGCAAAACATTAATAGTATGTAAATATATTAAAATTATTATTGTACATATTTTATGCAAATGTTTTAATAATATACTTAAACAATTAAAATTTTGTTGCTCGACTGAGGTTAGTTATAAATAATGTTGTTTTTTATTTCTTTCTTATAATTATAATAAGTATTTAATAATCTAAAATTATACTAAATAATGCGTTTTGAAAAATAAATACAAAAAAGATATGTTTCCGCCCGGGATCGAACCGGGGGCCTTCTGCGTGTTAGGCAGATGTGATAACCGCTACACCACGGAAACTTGATAGTGAATGCCGAAATAGCGCTTTTAATCTTATGAGTATAACTCACTGGACCTAACTACCTCTTTCTACCACTGACTTATAAATTGAAATAATTATTATTTTATTAAATTTCGTTTTCATCAGCTTATATTATGATGAATAAAGATAACCAAGCAATTTCATTGGAGTAAGTTATACCTAAGTACCTACACCACTTTGCGAGAGGCCTGCGTTTTTATTTATTGATCTGTGTTTGAGTATACAAACAAAAACATTTCAAATTGTTCTAGAAATGCCTAAGTTCTGACTTAACAAACAATAAAAAACTTCTGAATTGTCAACCATCACATTTTTTCCGTTAAAAACAAAAATAATTATTAGTGATAAAACATTAATTTAAACCCGAATCGCATTTACTTCTGAATGCAGCAATTTTAATTAAAATGTAGGTACCGTTAATAATAAATTGCGAACCTTTATACGATAATTGCTATTTAAGAATGTAAATTGGGATAATTTGTTTAAAGTCGAGAGATACGCATTTACAGAGTAAAATAAATAAAGACGTTTTCCACCTATTGTAACTGAATATTTGTTTGAATAGACAGTTTAAATTAATAGGTACGAAAATAAGTAAGTATTAGCTGAAATAAAGGATCTTGTAGAAACATTAGCGCGGTAAATGTAAATAGAAATTTACGTTTGAGGTATTTGAGATATTTGTTCAAGAATTCTTGATCAAATATTAATTAATTATTAAATGTTGACGGAGTCAGAATACAATATGTCACCACCCCATCTCATCCCATGGGTCTCGTAAAAACCGACTAAAAGAAGGAAAACTTGAAATTTAAACCTATACCAAACCGTCTGACCAGCGTTGTATTCAGTAGGCCAAGTATCCCTCCGTCACGGAAGGAGGCCCGTCCCTGCCGTGGGACATTAGTGGACTGTAATGATGATGATGAAGCATCGTTTGGCTGATCCAAATAATAAATTAACACCGCATAGTATGCATAATTTTGTACTTTATAAGGTCATAAAGTTATAAGTAAATCATAGGGTTAACGAAACAGCGTAGAACGCAAACTTAATCCCTACATTACAAGGTAAGGAGTACTGACACCAGCAATTTGATACCGGTTGACATGGGTGGGCAATTTTCCATTATTTATGGGTGAAACAATTTATGGACCAGCAATTCCCGTTTATTAGCGGTGTTCCTGTGTAAGTTATGGAGCACTACTGATATGTGTCCGTACTGCTAAATTTGTAACTATATCATTTGCGTACTGGTTACATAATTCCTACACAAAGGTCGCATGTTCGATTCCTACTGGATAACTAAACATGATTTTTTCATAGATTTTTTTTTCGTCACCTGCGTACTTTTCTTTTGTTGGTTATATGATACTAGTGACTAAAGATGAATTGACAACACTAAGCATAATAACTCCACCATAACAGCCCATTATTGTCCTACTGCAGGGACGGGTCTCCTCCCGTGACGGTGTGATACTTGGCCTACTAATACCACGCTGGCCAGGCGGATTGGTATAGGGTTTAATTTCAAGTTTTCCTTCTTTTTATTATTTTACTTTGTCAAGACCTAACTCTGGACTATATAGTAAAGTTGCACATAATTTAACTATAACTTAGCTCTCTATATACAAAGACGGCTTAACGTAAGATAACAGAGATTTCAATCAAGAACTTTAAGGAGTCCAAAGATCTAAAACACATTAAGGTTTCATGAAACAGCCGAACAAGCGACCTATTACCCTGGAGCGAAGCCAGTGCAGTACATTACCATTTTTATAGCAGTGTGTCTGCGTATTATGCAGATTGCCGTACGTCGACGACTGAGAAGTGAACGGTTCAAAGTGTAAGAGACAGCGGGTTGTAAATTTAAAGACTAGAGACTAAAGTTCACGTCAGGGGTCAGGCCATCCTGTCGAATGGTCAGGAGTTTATTTATAACAACCTTCATGTGCTCCTCTATAAGAAATAACCTTTTCTAGTGAATAGACGTATTTTAAATGTAAAATGTTATGCCTGAACTGCGGCCTCGCTACTCTCCTTATTGCGGCAAAAATAAAATTAAAACTAAAGAAATTTCTCTTCGTCAATCTAAGTAGGTAAATATGATCATAGAGTTCAGAATGAGAATGAAAACCTTTAATTGAAACTAAAATAAGTACAAGCGATTAAAATACTATATTATACTATATTATTATTATACTAAACTATACAACATAAATGATTACTTACAAGCTAGATATTACAAGTTCTCTGGACCCCACACTAGGATACCCTGTGTCTTGGGATGAATGAGAAAGCTTTAAAAAAAGTAATAGGCTCTTGATGCCACAATAATCCTCGTAAGCATTACTGTCCTGGGCCCCTTTTTCTTTTTAGGTTCAAAATTTCCTTCTAGAATATTTTTTTTTCATAAGCATTTCACATTGATCAGCAACAATAATAATAGGTTCGTGTCAGACAGTTGCATAACAGATTTTGGTTGGGAACCATTTACCTCGCATAAAGTTATGTAGGTTATTTAGGATTCACATGTAAGTATAAATTTTAATATACTAGCACTTTGGTAATTTGTTTACAGAATACAAAATTGACCTGTAAGCCAATCAAATTGGAAGAAACAAGTCTGTGTAGCACCCGCTTTAATTCTAATTTTAGGGCAAACCCCAACGTGTTCTGAAAGCGAGTGCTGTGTTAATCTATGCAAACCCGTTTTAAGAATGACTTGTTTGTAGGGCACACTTTGTTCGTGATTACGGCAAGCTGCACACGTTTGGGGTCTAATCTTCAGGCTTTCCTACACGAGATTAGCTTTACAAGGAAGTTTTTTACTTAATTTGTATTTTATCTTTAGAGTATAACGCAATTTGCAAATGCAATTTTGATAAATGTTATTTTTTTGTAGTCGTTCGTAAGTAAAAACATCATATCTATTGGAGTATTATAAGTATTTTTTATTTGTATACCATTCACCATTCTGTTCTAGGAAATCAAATAACAGATTTTATGTTTGTAGAAAACACGTTAGATATAACTTATTTAAGCCGTCTCTCAATAAACCATTCCCATTTCTCATTGATTACTCTTCCCAATGAAAGTTGAACAGCTAAGTAAACAGATCTACGATAGTTTCGAGGTAATAAAAGCTTAGTTCAATTTTATATTTACATTGATTTATGTATGCATTTATCAATTTTATTACGTTCTTAGCTATAGCTTGCAACTTTTGCTGCATACGATTTTCATTTATATTTTCAGTCAAATTTATTAGTACTTGAGCAAAATTTATATTTTAGTTCGGATTATCTTCTTTCGATAGTGGTGTATGCATGCATTACAAAAAGACGGATAAAGTGGGTTGCTTTCTTATTTCTAACATAATGTTTAGAAGTAAAGGTAGCGTTACGCTATTAGTTTTATTACTTTAAAATGGTTTGAATTCGTTTACAGATCTTGTATGAAAATATTTAGAAAAAACTCATTTACCAGGCGTATTTATTTATTTATTTATTTAACACAAGAGCAATATAAGCTTACAGTTAAACCAAAGCGCCTATATGCTATGCTACAATAATAAAAAACAGGATCAAATCAATATAAAATTAAACAAATTCTAACAAAAAATTAACATTACACATTAAATTACCAAGACATGAAAACATAAACAACTAAAACAAGTAATCGGATTAAAAACAATGTATGTCTTCTGTCAGTTCATTCCAAGTCAACCAATAAAATTGTCAACGAATCTTTAATTCTTAATTGAGAATAATATATTATGCTGCGCTATAGAATCGCGCTCACATTTGTCTATGTTCTAATTACAGTGGGGTAAGCTGCAAACGCTTCGTTCTACTGCTTCTACAACTCAATGTCTAGATAGACCTTTATACTGTAATAAAATTAAATATAACACAATGACATCCAGCAGATTTTCATAAAGATTCCATTATAAGTACAATAGACGAGAACTATTAAGCCAACAATAACTATAATGCGAAAAGTAACAATTATAAAAAGCTAAGCTTTTAATTCTTTGGAAAAAATGAAACTAAAAAACTCGAGTCATTTATAAGGCTAATAATATTAATACAAACAGTACTTGGAAGCAATTCAAATCTTCACAAATAGTTGCATAAAACTACAATGGTTGCATAACAGGGTTATCACATAATATATTTTGATTTTTCATATCAGCCTTTAAATTTCTCACTGGATGTATTTACCTCTTGTGCTGGTGGATAATTTAATTTTGTACCTATTAATACCTCCTGGCTATATTTAATATCTAAAAGACGAGGCAATATAGTTGAGTGGATCTCGGTGAAAACTGATTTTCTATGAAAATGCGGCATCCAGCTTAAACTGGCCGTGTTCTCAAACAGTTAATTCAATTCAAGACGAAGGTTTGGGTAACCTATGCCGAAACGTCACTCAAACTATTGCTAAATAACATGTACTGAGGCCTCAACATCGTAGCTAAGGACTACAGTCACCGCGCTACAGAAATCGTATAATTCAGTATGATAACATTAAAATCCATCATCAACAGTTAAAATAAAAATATGATAAAATATTCTCATAAAAGTTCAAGCATCTTTTAAGAGTGTAATCAGACGGGCTATTACAACTATTAAATTGTTGCCACCCCTATTTAGTTGCAAGCAAAGTCGGATATACGCGGCTCACTTTACGATTATTACTTCCTTTGCGCTCTCACTGTGACACTAGTGGGTACTGAACGCTTGTTTTATTGTTTATTATTCTTTCAATGGGGGAGGAAATAAAAGGAATGATCATGCTAGACAAATAAGGGTTGGTAAAGGAATAGATCTGTGTACGTCTTAAGTATTTTCGTTTGGAGTATT
Organism: Schrankia costaestrigalis; assembly: GCA_905475405.1. Classification (NCBI taxonomy): domain Eukaryota; kingdom Metazoa; phylum Arthropoda; class Insecta; order Lepidoptera; family Erebidae; genus Schrankia; species Schrankia costaestrigalis. The sequence continues at coordinate 4,425,202 of FR997827.1, forward strand.
GGAAGTTCCGATTGGTGTTTAGTTTACCTTTATTAGCAGGGGTTGGGACAATCGCAGCTAGTTGCAGCGATAGTAAACGTTATGATAGTCAAAGGAAATTCGTCTTTTGTAGTTGGGTGATCACTTAGTCGTATGTCTATGCTTTTTGATGGTATGTAAAAAGTCTATCCAAGATAATGCCACAGCCGTTAAACTAAGTAGTCAGTCGTAAATTACACGAATATGTCTCTGCCTCAGGTTTGTCACTACCTATATAATATTAACAATGATTACAGGTAAGTTGGAACGGAAAGCTTAAACCTGATTTAGTATTGAATATTGACAGAAAATAATTTCACTACAAGTTATTGACCTAATATCATTACATGTTAACCGCAAAATAAAAGCCTTTAATATTACACATTATATGATACAAAAGCGCAACTAAATTCATGTTAGATTAATTCTCTAACAGGGCATGAAACTGCAGTCAATAAATTAAAGGCCGGACACGATTTAGTGCGGCGCCGTTAAATAGAAGCTTAATGATGTATCACATTGAAATTATTTGAGTTAATCGTGATCACGTATAAATCCACCTACTGCTTAGCTAAGACTGTTTAATTAGGTACAGTATTGACGGCTCAACGGTTGGAGGTTCGAATTCCATACAAGTTTTTTTTTGAGCTAACAACAAATTATTGCATAAAGTATAGATGCTGTTGTGTGTTTATTTTGGTAAAGTCCCTTCGACATCATGGTGCCTAAAAGCGGACTTAAGCCTTTCCAAAGAAGAAAAGCTGACTTAAGATTTGATGACGTCTTAAGAAAAACCACACTCATTAAAAAAAATAATAATCTTAATACGCAATGTCACCTTAATGATATAAAAAACAAACTAAAGAGCTATGCAGCCATTATTAAGAAAACAACAATCAATCATTAAAGGTTCAATAGCTCCTACAAAAGTTGAACGTGAATGGTTCGCGTTCGAAGTTCAAACACATCCGTAGCTACCTGAATATTCATGATCATCAGTCATAACAAGCAAGTTCTGGTTGCGATCGACGTACTACCAACATACCTATATCAGAACTGCGGAAAATCAGTTTTACGCAAAGCGATATCGTGCATAAGGATATTTAGGTGTAAGGCTAAGTTTCAGTGAGTGACGTTGGTGAACTGAAAGGTAATACAAAGTAGGTGTAATAAATTGAAGAGGAGATAAATATTACTCAAACATTAAAATAACGCCATCTTGTTTTAAACTAAGCAGATGTTACATTTTAAAATTGATGGAGAGAGGTATTTAGGACGTTGTACTGCGTGATCAGAATAAAAATGGTGAGTGCCACAGGAGAAACAAACCATTTTTATTAGAATAATACATCAAAGTTTCATGATTGAAGACAAAGACAGAAATGATCATTGACAATTCAGGTCAACAATAGTTCCGTTTACATACACACTTACATTTGTAATCTAACCGACTTCAAAACAAACATCTTTCGTCGGAGAACTCGAACGTACCTGCCTCGAATTCCTGAGTCGAATCACGGCACTTAGAACGTATCGAGAGCAGTTACCAGTAATATTCCGATCGATGTTCCGAGTAGATTTAGAGTACTACTTCTCGGATATGTATCGATGCATGATCCGCCTCTTCATTTGCGAGTAGTGGCTCGATATCAACTTAAGACTTGGGAGTTACTATGGTTTGAAGATTCTCAATAAACTATAATAAATCTGACTTTGTTCTTCGAAATTCTCTTTAATATTGAAATAATTTTATACATTCCCAAAGACTATTTATTTACTATCTTTTTACTTTTTTTTGTAAATACTTACTTACTTACTTATTACAGATACTTGAAAACATCCTGAACTATGTAAACGTGCATACACACAAAAACTTTATGTACCCCAGACTTCTACATAGTTGACACTGGTAATCAGTTCGTTTTCAATTTTATACTTCTCTTGACGTAAGCAATATTTTGCTTATTTTTCTTCTCCATTCGTCTTTACAACATTCACGAGGAAAAAGCATAGAAGGAGATATTTTGTCACTATTAAACTGCCTTTAATTAATATGTTAATCTAATAAATTATGTTGGCAAATCATTACAAAAATTAAAAAACAAGCAATAGATAAACGCCTCAGATAAGACGTCACGAAACAAACAGACAGGTAGCTGAAACCAATACACAAATAAATAAATCGAAGTTACTAGGACAAAGTAGTCCTTAAACGCGGCCATTAGATGCTATTATGTTTGTCTTCATTAACTTATTCAAGGGACACGCAACGAAATGGAACATTGATTTCATTAAATGAAACTTCATTAGCTACACGTAACTATTTAGATTTATTATGTTTTTATTTGTACAAAATAATCAGGAAGTACACAAAACAAAAATTATGTTTTATGATAATTACTTGTAGTTAATTTATTTATGGATGAGGGAGGCGTAGGACCGCACAAGGTGGCAATATTTGGAGGAGGCCTATGTCCAGCAGTAGACGTCAATTGGCTGGGATGATGATGATGATGAATTTATTTATGAAATTGTACTATTAAGTATCAGTAGTATTTTTACTGAATTTTAGTTGGTAAATTACTGATTTCAACACGTACCTATAGCTTTAGTACATCTGAAAAATCAGGCAATCATTTCTAAATCGCACAAACTATTTATAATACCGCGGCGGCTTTTTCAATCGATTTTTGTTAAAGAAGAATTTAACAAAATACTAATAATTTATTAAATTTTGGAGATGAGCTAGAAAGATAAAATCTTATAATCGTTTTGCTGCCCTACTGAACAATTTGAAACCTGCCATTCAAACTAGTTCACGAGTTCAATTGCAAAGTCTGGCAACACCACATTTTGATTACAAACTTACAAAGGCAGAATTACAACTACTAGTTATTCTCTAGTAGTGACTACAAAGGTTGCTTATGTTAATTGCATAATATTTGGTACTAAATTAACTGAAGCGGAGCGCGGCAGCTAATTACAGATCTCACATGTATTTCCGGCTTCAATTATGTCATAACTATCAAATAAAACATACAAAAACGAACTCTAAACTATACAAAATTGAGTTCCATTTAGATCGTGTTACAATGATAAAGTATTTAAACGATGTATATTTAAATTGGCACACTTGTTTCCCGTTACTGTTTCTGATGTTATTGAATTAAATTTTAACCAGGATTTTCCAATGGTTTCGTTTACAAGACCACTTTATCATGGATTTCATTAAAAATAGTAGTGATGTAGACATTTTCATTGGTTCAAAATACGTCAAACCACCATTACTCTGTGCTAGCGCAAAGGCTCTTGGGTGTTTGTAACATTTTAAACGATAAATAAAATTAGTTTGGGACTCGGTTAAGCAGTCAGATAAGTTACGTAGGATTATTTAAACTGTCATGGTTACATTCACTATTAATAAAAGAACGCTGTTACAAGCGCTATGATGACGGACAGCGTTGAACAACGTCGAAATATCGGAAACTCAAAAACCCTAAACATGGTAAATACCCCGATAGTTCGTCTATTAATAGAGTAACATAGGTATAAATTAAAGAGTATTGTGCAGGTCAATGATTGATATTATAATAATGGTCGTAAAATGCATGTCATTGTGTAGATACGTTTATTAGCTCTAATGAGCTACACACTACAGCAAAATAGTCGTAACATAGTTCGTCTCAAGTTTTTTGTAGAATATACTTTATCAGTTAATTGATAACCCACTGCAGGTACTCACCTACACCATATATACACAATACAAATATCAAAGCTGGATATCAGACATAAAGAAACAGGTCTAAGTTCAGACAGAAAATTGGTTATTTTGGCATATTTTTATTTTTTTATTCAAAAAGCTTAACCCTGGATATTCTTAGTGTCTTTAATTTGTTTTGTGTGGCTACAGTAAAACGTTTACAAAATTAATTAGGTCAAACTACATAGAATGAACTACAAAATAAATGTAGTTTTGTTCGCAATAATACTTCTCAAAAGATCTCTTTGAAAGTTGGTGTCAATACGGTGTAATTTTCGCCTGTAAGACGCCTATTGTGCGCTGGACTTAGAAGTGTGAAGAGATTTAAGAGGCAAATTGAAGGGTCCAGAATAAGCTGCTTATGTCGGCTTGTGTTGATAGCCTCTTGTCCTTTATTAGATGTATTATTCATTCGATGACATAAAAATACAATTACAAATTTAGATTTTACATTCTGATTTTGGTTTAAATGGAAATATGTTTGGTAATGGACGCCTAGAATAATTTTGGCTTTGTAAGGCATTATTAATAATTATTAGATCAATCAAAACGTGTTATAAAATGAATAAGTAAATAAATAAGGTTATATACTATATCTTTGGTATAGTATATAACCTTATTTATTATCATCACAAAAAAATATAGAACTTATTATGACAAAAAAAAGGATTGTTCCATATTTGAGTTATAGTCAACAGAACGGAACGGTAGCTATAAAACCAAATCGCTGACCCTATTTGATCAGATGGATGAATCACAATGACATATGACGTGGAGCGCAAATTGAAAATAGAACGTAAGTTTGTATTAGACACCTTCACCCTGGGAACACGTGTCACCCTTTGAGAATAAATGAATATAAGTTATGAGAAGATTTTCAAAGGATTTTTTCTTTAGGTTACATTTCATTTCATGGTATTGACTGACAGAAAGGCGTTGAAATCGACAGTTGTTTTCATCTTATGGGTCGAAGCATATAACGTAACGTAAACGGATCGGCACCATATCAACTCGAGCCGTTCAATATTATTTGTATGAAACTTCTTACAGCAACGCACACTAATCGGAATTTTGACGTTTGACACCGAGGAAAAAGGCGAGGCGGTGCCGATTCGTTTACGTTACATTATATGTGCTACGACCCTTAGAGTTTTGCGGTTACAACCAAAGATTATGCACGATTACTTACTCACGCTACAAACAGCACATTATCTTTTATTAAAACCACAGAAATCTAAATAAAAGGAGAAGTGGTATGACGGGGTTTTCGTCAAAACGCAATATGATTAGAACGATTATATAGCTAAAAATGTCTGTCACCTAGGTTTAGCTGTGTTTTGACAACGACCGGAATAACATATAAAATGCCGAGTTGTTCAGTGGTTGCCTGTAAAAATAAGAGCAATAAAAAAAACTTTATTAATAATGGAATCACTTACCATATGTTAGTACATGTATTTTATTGTATTTACCTCTAAAATCATGAAAAAATAATCTTCGATGTCCTCACTATGTTATTTTCATGTTCGGACAATTAAGTACTATAATATTTTTGTAACATATACATTGATTCTTTAATATTGTCTAAACTTGTCATTCAATGAATATATGAAGCAATGAACTATGCGCTCAACGATATTACGTATGACAAGTGGTTTCTAACCGTGATCGCTCTAACAACACGGGATACGGGAAACCGGAACGCGCCCCCCGCGTTAACATACAGTAACCACAGTGCTATCAAATAAAATCGATTCTGTGCAATAATTCAGTACATTTCAGTCAAAAGTGCATAAAACAAGTAAATAAACCTTTAGTAAACACTGTGAAATAATTAGTTTCGCAATATTTTAAATAAACATTATTTAGCTAAGTAAAATAAAAGTGCAAATCATACCGTCGAGTGAGTGTTGCAAAGGATTCGCGCAGTTGTGCGGTACAGTTAAGTGCTATTTCGCGGTGCACCGTAGGCCGACGGCGGCCGCCAGTGCTGCCAACATCACGGACGCATACGCACACTCGCGTTCCAGGCACAACTTTATTGGTATTGTAGGAATTTTAAATTTGTAAAATATTTATAAAGGTTAGTAAAATAAAAAAAATTTAAATGATAATTATGTAATTTCAATATAAGTATTACAATGTTGAAATAATATCCTAAATCAAAGGTGGAGTAAGAACTCTAGAACATAAAGGTTTAAAATGTTGATTACAGTGGTTTTGAAAGATTTTTTAAAACGCTCATCCATTTATTAGCACACACATGATTTTAACTGGTTTTATCAGATTTGCTTTAAATCAGTCTAAATGTTCATCTATCAATCCCTATATTCATGCTATTGTTTTAATTTTATCTAGGTGCAATATTGCTCGTGCATTTTGGCATGCGCATGCTCATGCTTGAATAAATGAACTGTACACGCTAAATTATAAATTATCGCTAGCTCTCTCTCACAGAGCGTTAATTTTGTATGACAACAGTCAAAATGTTACAAACTACTGCAACAATAAGGACGAAAAAGAAGTATGACGCTTGAGTTCCTTTAATCTGCGATATTACGACATAAGTTCTCGGATTAATTTGTTTCACGACATGTACGATCTTACACACAATATTATTTTACAAAAGTATTGTACAATTATATATTATTATATTATACATATTTATATAAAAGTAATTATTATTTATATGATAAGTATTTAATTTTTAATAAAATATAAGTCTTGTCTATCGATAATTTTAATAATTATTATTTATCGATAAGGTCAACGCCTAGCATAAATGTAATTTTTTTGATTGTAGTAGTTTTAAATTGTAGTAGTTCTTCTATCTAAACTTTTTGAAGGTTGTTTTATTTGTTTAAATATAGTAGCGCTGATTGGTTCGCTGTGACACCGTGTAAGGGAGATATTTCAAGGAAAAACGAGACAGAGTATTGCGTTTATTGATAATCTAGATGTAACTGAGAACAGTAGTCTATTCGTATATTCTATAGCTGTGTGTGTTAATAAAACTGGCGACATTAGGTTTCCATACAAAATGACATTCAGGGCTCATCTCCTTTATTCAGATATCTGTGATTAAAACCGTTTCTTTTTAAGCTTAACTACACTAAAGCCAAATATTTATATAAACTGATATCAGTACGTGAAGAAACAACATAAATTTGGCCATGTACTAAACAAGTAGTGGCGTTCTGTCGTCTCTGCCTACCCCGGCCGGGATAAGGCGTGAGTTTATGTATGTATGTAAGTACTAAACAAAGTAACCAAAGTAATTTGTATCTCATCAAAACTTAACAAGAATTAATTCTCTCTTAAATCACATACAGGATACTAATTACACGGCTCCCAAACAAACCCTTGTCTTGAGCCCAACATACACAGTAGGTGTTACAAAAACGACACCAATTTACATAATTAATCCGACTCCCTGTGACACGAGTAAGCGGATTACCTTGAACAAAATTGGATGTGGCTACTCTATGGTGCGTCATATATGCTGCCACCTGGATGTAGGGGTCTGATTAAAAAAGATGCGTTTTTAGAGTTCAAAGACTAAGTCGATCGGTTTCTTCATCATTATAATAGCCAATTAATGTCCCACTGCAGGGACGGGCCTCCTTCCGTGACGGAGGGATACTTGCCCTACTAATACCACGCTGGCCAGACGGATTGGTATAGGGTAAGTTTTCCTTCTTTTTATTTACCTTAGTCGGTTTTTACGACACCCATGGAATGAGATTCGGTGGTAAGATTGTATTCTTACTTCGTCACCACACGGAGACGATTGGTTTGTAATGACTTTATTACTGAATCTCGAAGTTTAAAATGTCGTCCTACTTTATCGGTTCCTTCATCGCGTAACGATCTCAAAAATCGTAGGTCTTATATGTTTTCAGTATGATGCAACAATGTCTGCAGAACCTGTTCTCCCCCTGTAACGAAGGTAAATTTGGCCTAATAATATCAGTTAGACTGCAATATAAGAAAACTTTAAACAATCTGTTTCGCCGTTTGACTTGTTTTGTTTTTGTAAAAATGTTTGTGATTTTTCCCTTACTTTTTTTCTATTTTCTACGACACCTACGGAACCAATGCAGCCAAACGGAATGGAAAGCCATGCATTCTTATTCCGTGAATGTCAGAATATTGTCTAATTGAATTGTAATTTAAGAGCATTTACGGGGCTGGCTAGCGCCACTAATTAAAGTAAAACATAAAGGCCCTTAAATAATAACTATTTTTCCACTACCTTTCAACAACATTATAAACTTGAACATTCTGTGAAAATTAGTATCGTCCACAAGTGTCTGATCACCATTTTAGTTTGTACCCGCCCCAACGATCCAAACATATACTTAATAAGAAAGCGAATGGGAATGTCCATTTGTGTTTCCTTCCAATTACATAATTACACCTTATTACCTCAACAAAAGCTGCCTTAAGCACCAAATACCCTAAATCTCGAATGCGAAAAAAGGTAACCAATCAATAATATTTTCCCCTCTTTTCAATTAGTATAGCGAATGCACCTTTAATGCTCTGCCTCGGGGAAAATCCCTGGTTTAACTTTACGATTTAGGGGATCCACCACTAAATGAAATCTCTACTAATAGAGGGTTCACGGAGGTAACGATGTTTTAATAAATATGAGGCAGAACTTTGTTTCTTTGTACTTTTTATAAATATTTTCTGAATCGTGAAATTAGCATTCGACTTTTGTTATTTGTTTATTTGTAATAGACTGAAAACTGTTTTATTATTTGAGAAGATTTATCTGATTATTATTTAGTTCAAAGTAGTTTAGTATTATATGTAGTATCTCTCTCGTGTCCGTGTGGTGACGGAGTAAGAATACAATATGTCAACTCCCCATCTCATCCTATGGGTGTCGTAAAAACCGCCTAAGGGACAAACCGTGATAATATTATCTATGCTATATAATAATATTATCTATTCCTAATAAAAAGAAGGAAAACTTGAAACTGCCTGTGAACGGATTGCTATACTTAAACATAACATTTATGTTGTATAAAAATTAAATAAATAACTACTAGTACCATAAATACCTAGGTTTTTCTCCGACGTTTCAGCCGACTTGCAAGGGCCGTGGTCGCGGAGGGACTGTAATTAGTACGAGTATATACCGCGAGTAAGACCCGCATAAAATAGTATTATGTATACAAATCGCAATAGTTTAAAATCTATTAAATAAATAACTTTCAATATCCAGCAAATACACATTGCTACACAAAATATTTTTAGTATTTCGTGCCACAATACCGTAGCATGGATTATAACTATTAGGAGACGTCAATATGTCTATATTTTCCCGTAATACGTGTCCACTGGGACTTTGTCTACGTTGGGCTTATTGTCTATAAAATAAGTTAGAATCTTACTCTAAGCTTATTCCTTAATAATATGAAATATGGCGGATTTAAAAACCACGTATAGGTGGTTAGAATTGGTTTTAGATTTGTATTATAAAGTCGTTTTAATTTTATTTTTGCCTCTGATTTTAAGAGTTAATATTGTTACTGTTTTGTGTAAGTTAACAGTATTTATAATATTACTATAATAATAATAATAAGTAACTGAGTTTGTACATTAATATTATTATGTTACTATCGCTCATAACTAATAAAATAAGCGACGATTAAATGATATTTTTTTTACAAATGGAAACACTATAGTGAAAACAAATACCTAAGTATGATGTCCAAACGATGACTGAATTTATGTTGCTTGAGGTGGCCTATGTTTAGCATCGGACCTGTCATGACAAACATGTCATGCTACTACTGAAGCAAATGAAAGCACAAAAATCTCCAATTTTGTATTCGGCTTTCAATAGATTTATCGATTTAAAAATCCACAGACAAATAAATGGTTTTGTTGAAAAGGTTTATTGTAACCCTTACTTATTATTTTACCCGTTCTAAAAATTGGACGTCCGCTACCTAATCTTATCATTTTTTTTCTGAACGATATTTTTCCCTTGTAACTGACACCGTTTGCTTCACGCTTCTTATTTGGGGCCACGAAAAACGGAAATTTTGCTCATAAAAATGACCTCGTTTAATAATGAGCCCAATTAAAATGAAAATATATTTTTTTTTAATAATTTAGGTAAAAAGTTGCTAACATAATTATTTAGCTTCAGCAACAGAAAATAAAATATCTGTCCGTTTATTAATTACAACCCTGTAATTAAATAATCTGGAGTAATTAACAAAAAATAGTCCCTTCGTTATTGGGCGAGGCTTCTATCTGCCTACATGTGTTCAGATGAAGTAACAAAGTTCAAACTCAAACTTAAAGTTTTTATTGCTTTTCCACAATGTTTTTATAGATTTTAAAATAAAGCTAGGTATATGGATACTGTCGGGCACAGCATCAAATATATTTGAAGAAGTTCTCCGTATGGTGAGCACTGTGTATTCTTGCACGTAGAGCAAGAATACACAGTGTCACTACTCCACCTAATCCCGGGAGTATCGTACTTCTACAAAAGAAACAAAAGAAAACTACAACTCTGTACAAATCCGATCAGCATCGTATGATAAGTAAGTAGACAAAGCTTTCCTCCGTTACAAAAGAAGACCCGGCCCATCTATGCAATCACAATGTTAGACGAAATCATCTTAACAGCCCATTAATGTCCCACTGCAGGGGCAGTGGGACATAACTTTCTGTTATGAGGATATTAGGCTACATACACGATAGGACGCAAAAAGGCAATTTTCGTGGCCTTAACAAAACGCGTCGTAAATCTGCATGCTATTTTTAATATTTTGTCGCCGGTGCAGTAATTTATCTTTTCTTTATATACTGAAACTCTTAATGAGCACTTTCTTACGCTTTGTAATGTTTTATTTCTATTCTTTGTTGACTGAAGCTTAATTTAATTTAATGTTTTCTTTGGATAAGTGTTTCGTAATGGGATCTTTTGTAATCAGGTGTGTTTTCCTCTTTATGTGAATTGTAATTTGTTTTCGTAAATGTATATGTGTGTTTAGGTGTTGTGTGTTAATTGGAGGATGTAAATAAATACTGAATAGTTATTTATTTAGGCCTGCTAGATTTATTATTAAAACTATATTGCCAAGAATAATTATGTAGAGTACCTATAGTTAAATACAGTTTGACAGAATTGTACTTTGTTTTATCGTTATTTTTATCCTTATATTATCGTAAATATCAAAATTAGTTGTAATAATAATATCAATAATTGATGTCAAGTCACTCTTTTTACAATATAGAGATTGATTATAACGACAGATATCCGGTAGTCTCCTTCCATAGCCCAATAACCTATCCACCGAACATACTCATTCATAGACTATTTTTGAAATTTCCATTGCGTCCTTAGAGATGCACTACGATAGTTTTTGCACTCGGCAGGGACCATCTCTTGGTGTATCATATTGTGCGCTCAGAGATGGTATCTGCCGTGTGTATCCATTACTAGATTAAATATCACTTAAAAGGCCTCTACGTCTTGGCTTCGGCCCGATGCCTTTCAAAGAACCGGGTCTCCGATAGACCCGATTATTATGGAAAAGAGAAACTCAATAATTATATTTCTCACACTTTCACTCAACGCCATCTCTCTAACTAGGTAGAGCTTGTGCTATTGTTAATAAACATCAATTCATGCACACAAAAAATACCTATAAGCATTTATCTCGATAGTTCCTTTAAAAAGAATGCTAGTAGACCCTGGCAACTTAAAACTTTTCCAAGTAACTGCTCCCCTTCTTTACTCGATTTAAGAAAAAAGTAATCATGTAAAACGTAAGCATTAAGTAATATTCAAAGTTGGTAGAGCGTTAAAAACTTAACGGGTTCATTTGAATTTTAATAAAAGGCTTTGTAAACTTTTACGTAATGAACTTCACTTAGTAAGCGTGAACTAGGGAACTAAACTAATATATTCATAATCATGCCTCTATTCTTGTGTTTCTATTATAAATTTACAATAAATTTGAATAGTAAAGCTTTTATCGACATTCCAGGTTTACGTGCGAGAGGTAGTTTAACTACTTAATATGGTAAGAGAAATTAGTTTTGTCTGAGGATCGAAAACCATTTACATGGTGCTCATTATTATGTGTTTTTCCCCATAAGATTAAGGCGTGAGTTTATGTAAGTTTAGAAACAAAAGCAATGATCTGCCTTTCTCCTGCTTTTTGCCAGACAGCAGACAGGAGTCAATTTTTACCCTAGGTAAAAATTGACTCCTACACCCGGGGCATTTGTACAGTCAGCATCATATTTGCAGCTGTTAAAATCTTTAAAAAAATCTCAACAATAAGAATTTAAATTTAATATGTCGGCAAAAAAATTGTAATTTTTATTTAAGGAGCTAAAGCGCCAAAACTAGCTCATCAGGCACTACATATTTGCTACAACTAGATTATTTTTTTTTAACCTCCTATGCTCTTCAAATTTAATAGAATAGCTAAACATTGTTTATTTGTATTTATATTTCATGTTGTATAAGGTGTACATTATTAAATTATTTTTATATTAAAATGCAAATATTTTAAAATTCCCATTTTATAAGTTAAATATTATACAAGTTGCATGATGTTTAATACTAGACGAGTACAGTATAATGCATAAACTAGAATATTTGAGAGACGTGAACGTACGCACCACAAAAGGACAGGTCCGTTTTACAGTTAGACGTCATAAATTGCGCAGACTTCTCACTTTAGGGTGCAGCGCAAGTAGTAAGAAAAAGTTGTAAGATAAAAAATTAGCAATTAAAATGTATTTGAACCGTTGCTGTATACTGCACATATTTTAAGGTAACTTAACGAGAACTTTAGTAAGCTCTCTTCTATCACGAATGTCCAAAACGGCATTGTTAGGTTCCTACCAAATTTGGATTGGTAGAGGACGGAACATGGCATACAGTGAAGGTGACCGCTAACGCGTTGTAAGGGGACCTACATATAGGTCGTAAGTCCTAGACGCTGTTAGTGCAAGTGTTCCGTTCTCTATCACGCGATGGACCCGGCACCCGCACGGAGAATCCATGGAATGCTAAGATTAGGTCTTATATTGAACTAACCGTTTAAAGCCAGCTGTTGATTTGAAAAAGACAAAGTATGTTATGAAACATCGGTGAGGTAATTGGAGAGATGGTGACTCAAGTATGTAGTTACTAGAATTAGTACATTGTGATTTTTAATGTCATGTAGTAAACATGACATTAAAAGTAACGTAAGTTCCCACATGATTTGATTGTTTCGAGTTGGGGATGACTAGCTAAAGAAAAAGAATAGGTACATAAACAAGGATTTTAAAAATGATTTCATATTTATAAAAAACTAAAAATGTTTCTTTGATATTGTACAAGTTATTGAACCTAATGGATAGGGCTAGAACATTTATTTGTGTTTCATTTTACTTTATAATTTAGATAGTTTTATATAATCTGTATATCCTGTAACTTGGACCAGCTCATCACTTTCACAGCCGCGCTGTGAATGGGAATAAAGTAATTTAATAGTCCCCCGAAAAGATGAGCACTTGTCGTCTCCATATCTCGTCTCGAGTATATCTAACGTTCATCTCTACGTTATTAGTTTTACGATAAATTTTGTGAAACTAAATACTTACGTGAATAGAATTATTTTGTAAATACGAGGTTGTTTGTCAAGTTGAATTTGTTTGGACAACTGAATATCAATTCGTAGAATTTTTGGTTTAAATTTTCTTCTTATTTATTTTAGTAAAAAATACGTCATAGCAAATTGTAGATTATTTTTGTAAATGCTGAGATATTTTTAGTTAAAACTCGATTCGAACTTCTTAGAATTTTATATTTTCTTCGGTTTTTGACAAAATATTTATTCATTTGTAAGAAACCCTGACCTTTTTTTTATACCTGTTGCTTTTAATTTGAGGAGACGTCAATTACCGTGAACATTCTAAATGTAAATACTTAGTCTTAATTTTTAAACTCATTTATGTCTCTAAAATCATATAATCTAATTTTAATCATTGCGCGTCATCCGGCGCTAGCAAGCGGACGTATCCTGCGCGTACGCGTATCCATGTTCTTTTGTATTTTTTGCAATGGCGTCTACATTGAAGTGTTCGTCGTGTAATATAGTTATATGTGAACTTCTTGCTTTCATACAGAACAAGCAAGATGTTATGGATGAAAAATCACTAGTGACCTTATGCCTATCGAGTTTTTCAAGTGAAGAAATTGATAAGGCTAAGACTTTGTTATTTACTGCTGTCTCTCAACGTAAAATAACGAGGAAGAAGACGTCGAAATCTTTCAAAGACCTTTACGATGTTATTGCCATCTTTAAGGAGACAAGCTCGGAGGATTTGCCAGTGTTTGTGGCTAAGGAACTGCAAAAACTTCCGCCATTAACCTTTGACCACATTGATGCGTCTAGACTGCTGAAAGATTTAATAGTGCTAAAAAGTGAATTACAAACAATTCAAGACAATTATGTTACATTACAACAACTGCAGGATCTAAAAGTTGAACTTTTAAACCTAAAACAGGCATCAATAGTCACCGAGCCTGATTTTTTCGTAAATAAAAAAAGAGGCGGTGGTTGTCAAAAAAGTTTTTGTATGGACAGCGGGCCGCTTGGACTTCCGCATATATCGGAACCGGAACAATTTAAGGAGTCGGTTAACACCATCACGACGCAAACGCAACATAGTCAACATACTCCGTCTCCGTCTCGCTCGCACTCGTGCACACAACAATCGTCGTCATCGAGTAGTAACGAGGCTCCAGTGGTCGATATTAATGTTGAATCCTCGGAACTGTGTAATAACGTTCAAATTCCTACGTTTGCAAACATTGTGGCGACGGAAGGAGAATACACAGAAACATTACAGAACGAGGGTTGGAAGACGGTTCAACGTAAACGCCTTAGAAACCGGTTTGCTAATATTCACGGCAAAGCTGAAAATGACCCGTTGGAAAAGTTTAAGGCAGCTGATATAAAAATTCCTCTGTTTATAAACAATGTTGATAAAAATACAACAGAAAAGGATATCAGTGAATATATCTGTAATAAAACTCAGGTCAGTGTGAGTTTGCGAAAATTAAACTCGAAAGAGTATAAATCATTTAGCGCCTTTATAATATATGCTCCTAAAAATAAACTATCTTTATTTTTAAATGACAGCCTATGGCCTGAAGGAGTGACGTTTCGTCGTTTTATCAACTTCAAAAAGAAACTCACAGAGAAATGTGATGTTACTGCCACTAATAAAACTTCTTAATGGATTTGAGATATAACAAATTTATTACTTTTAATTGTAGATCGCTGATAAGATCTATGGAATGTATAAGATCATTGTGTAAGACTGCAGACATAGTGGCATTACAGGAGTTGTGCCTGTTACCGCACGATATTCCTCTCCTGGGCACCGTGGACATCGACTTCGACTATACCGGTAAATCAGCTGTTGATACGTCGGCAGGTGTATTGCGTGGGCGTCCGTATGGAGGTGTGGCTATTTTGTGGCGGAAAAACGTCTTTGACTCCGTAACGTCAGTGCAGTGCTCTAGTGATCGTATTATTGCCGTTAAAGTGACTCAGGCTCAGTGCTCTTTTCTTGTGTTTTCGATATACATGCCTACGGACGAACCAATGCACTTAGTGGAATTTACACATTGTTTGGGTGAGTTAAATGCCATTATTGACAGTTGCGATGTTGATTATACGTACATGCTAGGTGATTTCAATGCGCACCCGTGTCGGCGGTTTGGTAATGAACTGCGAGATTTCTGTACACTCCAGGATTGGTATTGTGCTGACATTGAACTACTTGGGTTATCTTCAGGTTCATACACTTATGTGAGTGATAGTCATGGAACCAATAGTTGGCTTGATCATTGTTTAGTAACTCAAGGTACTAAACAAACAATTGTTAATATGTCAATTAATTATAATGTGTTCTGGTCTGATCACTTTCCCTTGGAATTACAATGTGACTTAAATATAATAAGACCTAAAATTGTACCTTCTTATAACAATTATAAGAATAATATTAATTTAATTCTGTGGGGTGAAAGAGATGCATCTCAAATATCCCTGTACACTGATTATTGTAATGAAAAATTTAAATATATTGACTTCCCTGTAGTTTGTAAAAATTGTGCTGAGGTGTTTTGTGATAATCCTATTCATAATAATATATTGTTAGATATGTATAATAAAATTGTTAATGTCCTTACTGAGGCTTCTATTTATAGTGCCAAAGTGAAATTATCTGTCAATAAAAAGAAATATATATGTGGATGGAATAAACATGTTAAGGCTGCACACTGTGAGGCTCGCTTTTGGTTTAAGTACTGGGTTCTATATAATAAACCTCGAGCTGGATATGTTTATGACAAAATGTGTGAATCAAAAAAGAATTTTAAAACTAAACTTAAATGGTGTCAAACAAATGAACAACAGATCAAAATGGACATTTTGGCTATGCATCATTCGAATAAAGATTTTTCAAATTTTTGGAAACAAACAAGAAAGCTTAACCCTAAACCTAGTGTTCCTGCAAACGTGGATGGGCTAAATGATCCCACGCAAATAGCTGAAATGTTCAAAGATCATTTTAGGGTTCAGCCACTATTAGGCGGAACTGACTGTAGTAATGCTGGCTTCTCTGGTGTGCACTGCACTAGCAAAAAACCAGTTGTGATTACAGCAAAGGATATAAGATCTGTGTTGAGTAAAATGACTAGGGGGAAGTCTCCTGGTCATGATCACCTAAGCATTGAACATCTACAACATGCTGGCGTGCACCTGCCACGAGTTCTAGCCTTGCTTTTTTCCCTTTGCTTGAATCACAGCTATTTGCCAGAGAGTATGTTAAAAACATTAGTTGTTCCTATAGTTAAAAATAAGACTGGTGATGTTAGTGACAAATCCAATTACCGACCAATATCATTGGCAACCATAGTGGCTAAGGTGCTGGACAGACTGCTTGACCTGCAACTTAGCTCCAACGTTAGACTTCATGATGCACAGTTTGGTTTCAGACCGGGTCTGTCTACTGAAACCGCGGTCTTGTGTCTCAAGCAGACTGTCCAGTACTACACAGCTAGAAATACACCTGTTTATGCTGTATTTCTGGACCTGTCCAAAGCCTTTGATTTGGTTCAATATAATGTGCTTTGGAAAAAACTCTACGAGGATACAAACTTGCCTCAAGAGTATATATCTTTATTCAAATACTGGTATGCGAATCAGAAAAATTATGTAAAATGGTCTGGAGGTATTTCATGCTCTTATAGCTTAGAATGTGGAGTAAGGCAGGGGGGAATTACCTCGCCTACCCTTTTTAATATGTATGTCAACGGGTTGATTGATGAGCTCAGCGGCGCTGGAGTTGGTTGTTCTGTTGACGGTACCTTTGTTAACAATATAAATTATGCTGACGATATGGTGCTGCTGGCCCCATCGGTTAGCGCTATAGATAAACTTCTGGGCATCTGTGAGCGTTTCGCTGTGGCTCATGGTCTTAGGTATAACGCAACTAAAAGTGTACTTCTTATGTTCAAGGCTGGTAATAAGTCATACAAAATACCTCAAGTAACGCTCAATGGGATCCCGTTAGCACAAGTTACCTGCGTTAAGTACCTGGGGCATTGGGTCACGGAGTCGTTAAAGGATGATATGGATATGGAACGGGAGCGCAGGGCCCTGTGCATTCGAGCTAATATGCTTTCTCGCAGGTTTGCACGCTGTTCTAAACAAGCTAAAAGCACGCTTTTCAAAGCGTATTGTCATTCCTTATACACGTGCGGCCTATGGATGAATTATACTCAGGGAGCATACAGGGCCCTGCGTACTCAGTATAATAATGCCTTCAGGGCGCTGTTGGGGCTGCGGCGACACTGTAGTGCCTCGGGGATGTTGGCCACTGCTGGGGTTGATAGCTTTTCGTCTATCATTAGAACCCGAATCGCGTCGCTACTACATCGGGTCCGTGCCAGTTCCAACAGCCTCCTGAAGACTGTGGCCGACAGGCTTGATGTGGACAGTGCTATTATGCAGCACTGGACACGCGTCCATATAACCAAGGATGCCACAATTACATATAATCATTATATGTAATGGTGGTATCCTGTTTTTATGTACCTACTGTAACTATTTTACTAACATAGTTTTTAAGATTATTGTTACTAACACTATGTATTTTATGTACTGTTACTATCTTACTAACATAGTTTTAAAGATTATTGTTACTAACACATGAATTTTACTGTAACTATTTTACTAACATAGTTTTTAAGATTATTGTTACTAACACTATGAATTCCGGTTCGAAATAAATGAATTTTATTTTATTTTATTTTTTATTTTATTTATTTTTATTTTATTTATTTAAACCTAATTCTTTGTGCTATTTTAGTGTATTTAAAAACTAGTAGTAACTAGTAGTAGTACTGTTAGGTATGTAATGTTACGTTTACACGGCTGACCATTTAGATGAACGCCGCGGGCGTTCATTTAGTGGACGTAGCGGTGTTAGCAGTGAAGGTGGTGAAATGCAATGACGTGTAGGTATATTATTTATGTTATGTTTTTACAAAATACCTTTACAAAACTAATTGTAATATATACGCTTTGAATAAAACTGTCCGAACTGTCACTCAAGCGTTAAAACTATTACAAACTATAAAGAGCCAATGAATAATATTATTAAAATAGTAAAACCTCAATATGAAACTGATCCAAAACATCCTGAACAAACACCTCTCTAAAACTAATAAGCAAACATATTCAAATTTTCGTACCACGTCCCTATTCTGTAAACCCAAACCACTTTCGTACGGTTGAACGACTTAACGCCAATCACGGCTTTGCGACACCCAATACAGACTGGCGGCCGGATTAATTGAATAAATTTGCATTTCATCCTAGTAACATTTCCATTTGTTTCGTATTAAGAGTACGCTAAACGCATAAGCAGAATGACACTGAACCTTGATTCTTATTGGTTTGCTGACTACACTTACAAAGATATATACCGACGCTAACAGTATAGGCATCAATAATGTTGACTCAATGGTAAAATTGTCTATTATGTTCTTGTACCGAAATAAGTACTAGGCTAGACACACAGTTAGTAAGCAATAAAGTAAAACACAAAGTGAAAAGCTTTTTATTATGTATTTCAAAACAATAATATGTAAAGTTAAATAATAATGTAAAGTTATTACTAATATACTGTTACAAAGTAACTATTTTTTGGAACATATTCCCTAACAGGAACGCGTGTCTTGAATTTAATTAGATATCTAGAACGACACCTGTATTTTAGCATTCACTGGGTGGCCATTTCAATCCATCTAGTCCCTATTATGAATAATAAAGCAGTCCAGATGGTAAGTGGTAACCGCCGCTTACGGCCCTCAGTAATGACTGAGTATAGCCTAGGCATGAGCTGTTAAGTCTAACAGCCCAGAAATTTAACTACCTAACTGTACCCTTCCACCTAAACGAAGTAACATTTTCACACTACTACAGGCTATAAGGTTAATTAAGCGGACTGTACCGGCCAGTAGCAGTAACCTACCATTTGGTAAATATGTAAGAAAAATCTATAAAAATTTACACCATGTAAGTTTTCATACATACTTAAATATTATATAATATTTGTGGAACTTTTTACTTAAAAAAAGCCTCCAACACTTCTGCGTAACGAAGTAGACACCTCAACAGTTCACATAGAATCACTTTTATGGCCATTGTTCGTAGTGCAACTTAAATATATAAGTCCAACTTGTAAACCTGCACTTCATTCGTAGTCTGAAGTGCTATGCATATAATAACAGAATGTTCCATGGTATCTGTATGCAAATTTCCAGTGCATTGTGCGTTACCGACGCGTCAATAGCAACGACTAGGGTAGACTTGTTCGGCAACGATTGTATACGCTCCCAGCTCCTGTTAAATTTTGTTGTGCATACTTTGATTCGACTATTCATTTGTTTTGAAGGGTTTTGTGTAATGTTTGTATGTCTGCCTTGGTTATCACTTGGTGAAGTTTGCGATAATAGATTCCTGTATCAGTAGTTGTCGTACTAAGACAGGGAAGCAGTCTTGTTTTGATAAATGAAAGATGACGCACCTTGTTTTCCAGTCATTTTCTTTTGTCGTATTCGTAAATCTAGTGAATTCAGTTGTCAGACTTCCTTCCTATACAGTATAGAGTAGAAAATCTTTTGCAATTTTAGTTTAAAATTATTTAAATAAAAAGCTAGACTAATCAAATCAAAAGTAAACAGATTTTTTTATATTAAATTTCTTTGAACGCAAACCTCATATCGTCATTTGGTGTTATAAGCTCAAGCAATTTGGCATTAGAAAGGATTTCCTTCAGTTTCTTTGCATGTCAAATTATCCTCGATGTAACGAACCGGATTAGGAAAGAAATATCAAGGGGAAAAAGTGATTTTTCTGCCTTACACCAGTACCGTAATTTGAATATATTATATCTTGATTATTGCCTCTGGCTTCGAGGTAGAAAACTTAGTCTTTTGTTTCTTTGAAACATCTCAGCTTTGTACAGCTTTGTCAAACGACATTATGAGCTAAGTTCATTACTTTAAAAATATTTCTGATTTTATTTAAATCTCCTGTTGTAAATCAATTTCTTTCGGAAATAACTTATTTAAAAAATATAAATAGTAAAACAGGTTGGTAGTGATTTTATGTAGTAAATGCCTAGGCATAGGAATGTCCGTAGAAAAATATCTACGACCTACAGTCTTCTTTCTATTTATCCTTTAGTAGGATAGAAACACAGACCAAATTAAAAATATTTATTTGGTCTGAGGAGAGAAACAAATAAATCACGAATCTACTCTCTTGAAGTAATTAAAAACGCGTGTAATTTATTAGTAAGTCTTAATTCTAAGAACCCTTACGTTTTAAATAAAACTTTAAAGCTAACTTAATTTGACTTCACTAAAGGCAACACATACCAACAGATTGGTAGTGACGGCTTAAGGCTTCACCTTGATAAGGGTCTATATAGGTTCACGTCAATTGATTTTCATGCTTCATTTAATTTACACTTCATATTAATTTAGGTTAGCCTTTGATTTAATGGAACCAGGTTTAGTACATAAATTGAGTGACTAACTTTTCTTAGTCGGCTTGTATGACAATCTACGATATGGGTTATCGAAACTATGGTTTACTAAAATGATTTTCTCTCTTTTTTAAGAAAAATAGTGCTAAACATAGAAATCTATTATTTATTAGTGTTTTCTTCAATAGTGTGAGTGCTAGGGAAGTCTCACAGCAATCTAGTAGATTAAACAGTGATTAAATGGTTAAAAGGTGTTGATTCACACACCGAAGCAGGTTATTAGAGACACCATTTTTTTAACATAAGACATGGCCTGTATGGTGAATGGTGTAGTTATAATAAACAAATAAATAACAATTTTAGATTTTTCATATTCACTTTAGCTTTACCTAATTATCTGTGTGGTGACGGAGTAAGAATACAATATGTCACCACCCCATCTCATCCCATGGGTGTCGTAGAAACCGACTAAGGAACTATACTTGAATATTGTCTTAACCAAATAAAAATAAGGAAAATTTAAATTAAACCCTATACCAATCCGTTTGGCCAGCGTGGTATTAGTAGGCCAAGTATCCCTCCGTCACGGGAGGAGGCCCGTCCCTGGAGTGGGTCATTAATGGGCTGTTATGATGTTGATGATGATACCTACACTAAAGCGTGTGGAAATTCTATGACTCAAAAGGAACACACGAATAGGTATAATTTTTGACAAAACCATTGCATGAACACATTTTAGATAATTATAAAAAAATATTCAGCCTTGCAGGTATATCTGTTTATCGAATAATAACCAAGCTTTTATTTTATACAAAAAAACACTTGTAGTATCTTAAAATTGCCTACTATATGGCAAGGAAAAAATAAACAGGCAATTTTTCTGTACGATTTATTAATTTAATCGCGCGTAACGTTGCTTCGACAGTAAACATCATTTACATCGTTATTTTATTACTTGTGAAAGTAAATACTATATACTTACTTACTTAATAAAATTTTATTCGTTCGTGTATTATTTATAAAAGAAAGAGGTAGTAAAGAACAGTATTTTTGTGGATTGTGTTTCCTACGCTTCTACCATTACAACATAAAAAAATATGAATTATATTGTAAGGATTGTTTTGTATGTTATGTACCTATGTATGTACTATGTGTATGTACTGTACCACTACTAGTAAGTACACGGTAAAAAAATAGTATATTGTTTATCGCAAGTATAAAAAGTACCGTCTCATTATGACGGTTATGTGATGCCTAAACGGCTAATGAAGAGTAATTTTGAATTTCGAAGTGACATTCAAGTTCTTTTTCCCTTGGAGTCCTGATGCTATTTGAGGCCAGTAATAAAACAAATGAAGGGGGTAAGTTGTCATTTATGGTGAAGCCTAAACGGTTTAACACTTTTTAAAGTTTATTTCTATTCCTATTAAATTCATTTTAAGTTCATTTTGAAATCAGTTGGGATGGTAGATTTTTCAATATTATGAGTTAATGGCTGAAAAATATAATATAGGCATCACCGTAAAAAAGACAACTACGACTTTTTTTAGACCTTATATAAAATCACCCATTAAGAAAACAATCAATAGAATAAACCACACACATTTCTACATCACATGAGGAGATCAGTCCCTGGAGTTTTACTATAATGGACTTTAATGAGATTTAATTTTTAACTGTAAATCTTTTTATTTGTTTGGTTAGTGTACAAGCTCTCTAAATCGTAAGCTGCAGGTGTGACGCAACAAACAGTCTGAGAGTTTTGTTTTGTTTTTAATTTTCACCCTGATATTGTAGAGACCTACCTACTACCACTATTATGGCTGGAAATGAATTTTCCTAAGTTTATTGAAACTAGAGTAACAATAAAATGGCTGTAGCACGGCGACTGCAGTTTATGTGGTCGTGTGTTCTAGCCCAATTTAGTGGCATTATTTAAAATTAATCCTTATTAAATGTCGTGAATTCCTACTAATAATATTATAAATGCGAAAGTTTGTTATTGGAAACATCCTTCAGAATGTGCGGAACCAAACGGGCTTGTGTGAATGATACATATATACATATACTTATATAAATAGCAAAGCGGTCCATTTGGATTGTAGCACCATGTTGTTTCACTTCCATAGGAACAGAGCGTGATTGTATGTACCTATCCATATCAAAATCAACCATTTAATCCTAGGTAAAACTGAAATGATTTTACGATTTTTACAAGCAAAACCTTTTCCATTTCATGACTTTAAAGAAAATGTATGTTCCCTTTTAAAAAAATGTTAAAAAAAATTGCTAAAACTGCAACATTTTCATTACACAGCAAATTTACAATGTAGGGACTAGTTGGTAGAAAGTGCAACAATGTTTTTTTACATCATACAGTACGTACGTGACTGTAACTTATAAAATGGTACAATTTAGTTCTGTGGTAAGTTTTATGTGCAATAACAGTGAATGGTGTTTATAGTGTGTTGTTGTAAAACTGGGTAAAAGGTTTCCTTTATTATCTTTATTGTATTAGCAAGATGGTAACTGTGTTTCCTTTATAGTTTTCTAACAATTTTATACGTTTTTTATGTTCAGATATTCATAGTAAGATGGGATCATGATCGCTTAATTTTTATAAATAATTAATAATTAAAACTCCAAACACGGCTTGCAAAGTCACAGCAAATCGTTCACAGTTTTCACGCGGTTTTACCCGTCTGCTTTTATCTAGAAACCCAATTTGGGATGATTTTTAGAAGATTGTTCTAAAATCAAAATTCAAATCAAAGAAGTAGTTCCTGAGATTAACGCGTTCAAACAAACAAACTCTTCAGCTTTATATATTAGTATAGGTTAAATAGGATAAGAAATTTTATACATTTGAACATACAAATCTGTTTGAATGTAATACACGTTATTAGGTTTGATAGGATTATGATCGCTCAATTGAAAGCTAACATGACTCGATAACATCCGCGGTACTGTTCGCTTTTCCACGCCATTATACCCGCCTCCGTGTAAGAAGAGTAACACTTTAGTATGCAGTTCAGAGGGTTATGTCCGAATATTCAAACGCTAGTTAAATATTTAACGGTTTCTTAAGCTATAAAGTAGCTCATAACCTATACACAAAACACAATTTTAAGCAACGATTTATCTTAAATTTAATTGTACTTAAACGCCGACTTAGTCATAAATTCGTATACTCAAACGTCACTTAACTTATTTAGCTGTCAAATGATCTGCCAAATTGATTAAAGTAGCTCAAAAACTTAAGAGTGGTCGCAAGGTCTCCTTAATCTTCAAAAAGTTAATAAACAAGTGATTATGATGATTTAAACAGTGGTTTAATGTCTGGAAATCAGTAAAGTAAGCGTCAGTCGCCGTACTAGCGGTAGAGTAAAAGGATACACAGGTAAAAGGGTATACAGGCTGTTAAAGTCATTAAAAAATCTCTGAAAAACCTCAGTTTTAAACACATTTATAAATAAAATAATCGTCAGCAATATGCAGTTAGGGCTTTAACGTCAATCAGATTCGATTGAGAAAAATATTTTACGCCTAACTAAATAATTAAAATAGGTCGTAATGTTTACAATCTAATATTGCTATATAAAATTCATCAGGCGTTAAATATGTTTATTCTAATTTAGTAGCATAGTTTCCCAAACAAAAAAAATAAAAACGAATCTTTAAAGTTCAATGATAATAATTAGTTGATTTTTACTTGATCAGACATTCGGAAACCCGAGAGACGTCAATGACTAAACTATCATTTAATACTGAAAAGCCTTATGTACTGAAAATAATATTTATTTACACATCCACACACCATGCTAACAAGTCCTAAAACTAAAACTATATCTATAACACAAATTTATTTCTTCACACAACGCCATCTAGTCCTAAACTAAGCAGAGCTTGTACTATGGGTACTAGACAACGGATAAACAAGACTTAAACACTCTTGTTTTCTGGGAATCGAACCCGAGACCTCTGCGTAGCAGTCATCGTCATGTTTATCTACACAAATATTTGAATTTGCCGGTATTAAATCAATTTGAAATAAAAGACGGATACACTAACCCCTGCGTTATCTTATAGTCATCAAACGAATGAACAGCAAAGCAAGCTAGATTAACAAAAATATTCACAAACTACATAAAATCATCCTCACAACGTCATCAAAAATCGTTTTAGATGTAATCCCATCAGAAATTGTAGGTTAAATCAGAAGTCGGTCGACTCCTTACGACGATGAAGCTAACCGTATCCTAACGTTATCAGTGTTATGCTCGCCAAGAGAATTACCTCATTTCGATCTCTAATTTAACTGAGGAAAGCTGTTTGGAAGAGTGATGTTGATTTTTACATTGTTTACTCGAAAAAACATAGACATTATGTCAGTTTTCGACTGGCCTATGCGCAAACCCTTTTTTTATTGTTGCCTACTAATAGTTAATTAAAATTCTTGTAATTTTTTTTCGATTAAATTTAATTTTAATCCGAATAATATTGCAATGTGTTAATTTATTAGCTTATAAATCATTTTCTAATTTTAACAATAAATTCACACAAGAATCTCAAATCAAATAAAAACACGGAAAAATGTATCCAAAACTATTCGGACCGGGTCTACGAAAAACTCAATATAACGCTACTCAAAAGCTTTTAACAGTTGAAGTGGAGAAATCCAATAAAAGGAGACTCCTACCTGCAATGTCTTCGCACTCTGGTATGTAAGGTATTCCGTTCATTACGCGAGCACCAAACTTGTTACCTATCCAATTTGAACGTATTTTAGTCTGTTACTTAACTATAATAAAGCGAGGAAACGATTAAGGTGAAATTTCTTCGATTGTTCCTGGTTATTAATTAAAATTTGAGTTTTCGTTTTAACTTTCTTTGTATTTGTAGTCATACTTATATAAGTGTGTGAATGGCCGAATAAGTCTGGTACATCATCATAACAGCCCATTAATGTCCCACTGCAGGGACGGGCTTCCTCTCGTGACGGAGGGATACTTGGCCTACTAATATCACGCTGGCCAGACGGATTGGTATAGGTTTTAATTTCAAGTTTTCCTTCTTTCTATGTAAAGGTAATATAAACAGATAGTCCTTTAGTCGGTTTCTATGACACCTATGGGATGAGATGGGGTGGTATACACATTGTTGTAGAGACATATTGTATTCTTACTCCGTCACCACACGGAATTAATACATAGTTTAGTCAAAAATGTTTTCATTCTTTGTTTTATATTAGCTATACAATGTAGGTGTGATAGGGTTGTGACACAACGAATTTTTACTCTGTTACCACGCGGAGTACATTCCTAATATAAAATTAAAGATCAACTAACTCGAGTTATCTAGCTTTTCCCCAGAGCAGTAATTGTTCAGCATATAAGTATAATAGTAATATGTAAACTTAGTCGAAAAATAACATTGTGTTTAACCCACTTGTTACGAGAAGTGTAATACATATCGAAATGTTATAATTTTCTCATGAACTGCTTATTGTACATCATATGTCATGTAAAAAATAACAAAAAAAATCTGTGACTTTTGGAAAAGCCGGAAAATGGTGTCCTTTTAAAAGGACGCTCGTAAAATGTACTACTGTCACTTCGCTGATACTAAAATATTAAGTTTCAGAATAAAATTGAGAAAACTCATTGTATTCCTCTGGTTTTAATAAAAAAGTAAATAGCTGGTATTTTACCATATATTATCATATCTAATTCATGATATATAATAGAAAAATACCACTTTTGCCCCGAATCAATGTCAGAACATTTTTGTTATACGACGACTTTATAACACTGGTCGTTCGACGATTTATACGTGATTATATCTCTTTTGTTGTTGAGAGAATCGTCTTATTTTGCTTACAGGTTGAACTTTACAAGGATTTGTAATATTATCATGCCACTTGTTCAACAAAACCACTTCAGCACTTGTAGATCTGTATTGAAACATTCCTCGCTCTGATTTAGGCATATCCTTATTAGAAGCTAAAATACCCTTAGATACACGATTCTCTCTTATGGTACCAGTAGCTTTCATACCTGTTCCTCCCAGTCTTATCAATAAGATGAACAGACGTAAAAAAAATGTCAAAGAATAAGCGAAACGGCGCTGTCTCATCTACTGAACGTAGAATATCAGAAAATGAGAGAATGACACTAGCGCCTAAGACCAGCTTTTTGTAACTTTCAGGAATGTCTGCTCCTTGACCTTGATAAGAATCAAACCATACGACATATCCTTAGCGAGTAACTCAGAATTTGTAGCCCCAATGAAGCGGTTTGCCTCGTATAAATAGTTTCTTCGAAAGATTCTAGATTTAGAAGTGGTCTTTTTGCCACTTGTGCTAAATGCTCATCATCGCTATTGCTAGAAGTCGATGCATCATAGCTGTAATGAGCTATTGCAGAAACTGGTAACTGAGATCCAGAAAAATTACACATAGAAACTTGATTCTCGTCACCTGAATCTTCGTCAGTTACCTCGGTATTACAGTTAGCAGAAGGTTTAATTGTAATATATGACGGTATTTTGTCATCATCATCAACCAGTTCTTGCTTCTCCACAATCTCATGTAAACATTATACTCTGATATGTGATCTAAAGGCAAAAAAAGGAAACATTTCTAACGAAACTTTCAAAGCGTCATAGTAGGTCATATTACGACTGTCCGTTTAAAAGGACGCCATAATGAACTTGAAATATGGCAACTATAATTGTATTGTACATAGTAATAAATACATTAGAAATATAGGGAAGGGTTATGTTGTTACAGTATTACACGTATTTTGTCGATATTTGGTGACAATTGTATATTCTAACCTTTCACCAGATATATAGTTTTTCTAAAAAAACTTTTTCGGCTAAAACCACAATATAATACTCTTAAAACAGCAAAATAATTGATTAAATGACAGATAAACTCCTAAACTCGTAATATTTATCAAAAACTATTTGTTATAGTAACCTCATTTTTTTAATTATTTATTTTTAAGTAGTGGTCTTTTAAAAGGACGCTCGTAACAAGTGAGTTAATATGGAAAGTATACAACAAACAACAAATGTTTTTATAGAGATAATATTTGATTTTTTTTATCTTAGATTCCCGTTACAAAACCCACGCTACCCCACAAACATTACATACGTTACTGAAACAAATATCTTTCAGGATAATTATCTACTAACTAAAATATGTTACAAATACATATCAATATAAAGAAAATATCCCGATAATCTTATAAGAAAACTAAGCATCCATGAAAACACAACAGACATACAACTGAAATATAGCACGCCATATGTAATAATATCTTCTCATAAAATATGTACATACCATCAACATACAGTAAGCAAATTAAGCTCACATTATTCACCCTTCTCAATTGGTGCTAATAACCGACTCTGGTTCGAACTGGGGTGGGCCCATGACATAGGGTGCTATTGAAAAATGTGGGCTCACTTTTCGGGAAAGGATGCGTTTATAAACCGGATGATGGATGATTTTAGATTTATAATTTGTATGCCTTACGTACAACCTCTGTGGCGTACTAAATATAGTCCGTGGCTACTCCTATGTATCGAGTTTGATTCCTGCTCATTGCTTTTGTTTGCAAAATAAATTATTATTGTACTGGTTTCGGTATTTTTATAATTATTATTGGCTTAAGCCTGTCATTTTAGTAATTGTACAGTAGGTTAAATTTTATCGAATAAATTTTATTTTATTTTATTTATTTATTTCATTTTTAAAAAGTCGCAGAACTGACTCTCATGACTGATTTCCGAATTACTGAACCTAGAATAACGTTACCACGAAAACATGCAATCACGAATAACCTTAACACGAAAATATGCAAACTTTATTCGTGATTGCATGTTTTTTTTCGATTAAATTTAATTTTAATCCGAATAATATTGCAATGTGTTAATTTATTAGCTTATAAATCATTTTCTAATTTTAACAATAAATTCACACAAGAATCTCAAATCAAATAAAAACACGGAAAAATGTATCCAAAACTATTCGGACCGGGTCTACGAAAAACTCAATATAACGCTACTCAAAAGCTTTTAACAGTTGAAGTGGAGAAATCCAATAAAAGGAGACTCCTACCTGCAATGTCTTCGCACTCTGGTATGTAAGGTATTCCGTTCATTACGCGAGCACCAAACTTGTTACCTATCCAATTTGAACGTATTTTAGTCTGTTACTTAACTATAATAAAGCGAGGAAACGATTAAGGTGAAATTTCTTCGATTGTTCCTGGTTATTAATTAAAATTTGAGTTTTCGTTTTAACTTTCTTTGTATTTGTAGTCATACT
The DNA here is from genome assembly GCA_905475405.1 of Schrankia costaestrigalis. Classification (NCBI taxonomy): domain Eukaryota; kingdom Metazoa; phylum Arthropoda; class Insecta; order Lepidoptera; family Erebidae; genus Schrankia; species Schrankia costaestrigalis. Next base: position 4,454,427 of record FR997827.1, read on the forward strand.
TATATAAGTGTGTGAATGGCCGAATAAGTCTGGTACATCATCATAACAGCCCATTAATGTCCCGCTGCAGGGACGGGCTTCCTCTCGTGACGGAGGGATACTTGGCCTACTAATATCACGCTGGCCAGACGGATTGGTATAGGTTTTAATTTCAAGTTTTCCTTCTTTCTATGTAAAGGTAATATAAACAGATAGTCCTTTAGTCGGTTTCTATGACACCTATGGGATGAGATGGGGTGGTATACACATTGTTGTAGAGACATATTGTATTCTTACTCCGTCACCACACGGAATTAATACATAGTTTAGTCAAAAATGTTTTCATTCTTTGTTTTATATTAGCTATACAATGTAGGTGTGATAGGGTTGTGACACAACGAATTTTTACTCTGTTACCACGCGGAGTACATTCCTAATATAAAATTAAAGATCAACTAACTCGAGTTATCTAGCTTTTCCCCAGAGCAGTAATTGTTCAGCATATAAGTATAATAGTAATATGTAAACTTAGTCGAAAAATAACATTGTGTTTAACCCACTTGTTACGAGAAGTGTAATACATATCGAAATGTTATAATTTTCTCATGAACTGCTTATTGTACATCATATGTCATGTAAAAAATAACAAAAAAAATCTGTGACTTTTGGAAAAGCCGGAAAATGGTGTCCTTTTAAAAGGACGCTCGTAAAATGTACTACTGTCACTTCGCTGATACTAAAATATTAAGTTTCAGAATAAAATTGAGAAAACTCATTGTATTCCTCTGGTTTTAATAAAAAAGTAAATAGCTGGTATTTTACCATATATTATCATATCTAATTCATGATATATAATAGAAAAATACCACTTTTGCCCCGAATCAATGTCAGAACATTTTTGTTATACGACGACTTTATAACACTGGTCGTTCGACGATTTATACGTGATTATATCTCTTTTGTTGTTGAGAGAATCGTCTTATTTTGCTTACAGGTTGAACTTTACAAGGATTTGTAATATTATCATGCCACTTGTTCAACAAAACCACTTCAGCACTTGTAGATCTGTATTGAAACATTCCTCGCTCTGATTTAGGCATATCCTTATTAGAAGCTAAAATACCCTTAGATACACGATTCTCTCTTATGGTACCAGTAGCTTTCATACCTGTTCCTCCCAGTCTTATCAATAAGATGAACAGACGTAAAAAAAATGTCAAAGAATAAGCGAAACGGCGCTGTCTCATCTACTGAACGTAGAATATCAGAAAATGAGAGAATGACACTAGCGCCTAAGACCAGCTTTTTGTAACTTTCAGGAATGTCTGCTCCTTGACCTTGATAAGAATCAAACCATACGACATATCCTTAGCGAGTAACTCAGAATTTGTAGCCCCAATGAAGCGGTTTGCCTCGTATAAATAGTTTCTTCGAAAGATTCTAGATTTAGAAGTGGTCTTTTTGCCACTTGTGCTAAATGCTCATCATCGCTATTGCTAGAAGTCGATGCATCATAGCTGTAATGAGCTATTGCAGAAACTGGTAACTGAGATCCAGAAAAATTACACATAGAAACTTGATTCTCGTCACCTGAATCTTCGTCAGTTACCTCGGTATTACAGTTAGCAGAAGGTTTAATTGTAATATATGACGGTATTTTGTCATCATCATCAACCAGTTCTTGCTTCTCCACAATCTCATGTAAACATTATACTCTGATATGTGATCTAAAGGCAAAAAAAGGAAACATTTCTAACGAAACTTTCAAAGCGTCATAGTAGGTCATATTACGACTGTCCGTTTAAAAGGACGCCATAATGAACTTGAAATATGGCAACTATAATTGTATTGTACATAGTAATAAATACATTAGAAATATAGGGAAGGGTTATGTTGTTACAGTATTACACGTATTTTGTCGATATTTGGTGACAATTGTATATTCTAACCTTTCACCAGATATATAGTTTTTCTAAAAAAACTTTTTCGGCTAAAACCACAATATAATACTCTTAAAACAGCAAAATAATTGATTAAATGACAGATAAACTCCTAAACTCGTAATATTTATCAAAAACTATTTGTTATAGTAACCTCATTTTTTTAATTATTTATTTTTAAGTAGTGGTCTTTTAAAAGGACGCTCGTAACAAGTGAGTTAATATGGAAAGTATACAACAAACAACAAATGTTTTTATAGAGATAATATTTGATTTTTTTTATCTTAGATTCCCGTTACAAAACCCACGCTACCCCACAAACATTACATACGTTACTGAAACAAATATCTTTCAGGATAATTATCTACTAACTAAAATATGTTACAAATACATATCAATATAAAGAAAATATCCCGATAATCTTATAAGAAAACTAAGCATCCATGAAAACACAACAGACATACAACTGAAATATAGCACGCCATATGTAATAATATCTTCTCATAAAATATGTACATACCATCAACATACAGTAAGCAAATTAAGCTCACATTATTCACCCTTCTCAATTGGTGCTAATAACCGACTCTGGTTCGAACTGGGGTGGGCCCATGACATAGGGTGCTATTGAAAAATGTGGGCTCACTTTTCGGGAAAGGATGCGTTTATAAACCGGATGATGGATGATTTTAGATTTATAATTTGTATGCCTTACGTACAACCTCTGTGGCGTACTAAATATAGTCCGTGGCTACTCCTATGTATCGAGTTTGATTCCTGCTCATTGCTTTTGTTTGCAAAATAAATTATTATTGTACTGGTTTCGGTATTTTTATAATTATTATTGGCTTAAGCCTGTCATTTTAGTAATTGTACAGTAGGTTAAATTTTATCGAATAAATTTTATTTTATTTTATTTATTTATTTCATTTTTAAAAAGTCGCAGAACTGACTCTCATGACTGATTTCCGAATTACTGAACCTAGAATAACGTTACCACGAAAACATGCAATCACGAATAACCTTAACACGAAAATATGCAAACTTTATTCGTGATTGCATGTTTTCGTGGTAATGTTATTCTGGGTTTAGTAATTCGGAAATCAGTAATATCACCCTACAGAGCTCGATCCCTTGAACGGCAGATAGGTTTTAAATACATATTTATAAATTTAACTCATACGATTATATTTTACGACTTAATTTAAAGTACGTAATGGCAGTGTTATATAAAATTTGAACAAAAATCTCGTTTAAGAAATGTTCTTTGAGCTAAAAGTGGTTGTCGTCAAAAACCGTTTCTCAGTAGAAATTTTAACAGATTGCCTCACGTACATTCGTACGCATGGCTTGTGTATAACTTACTTATGTTTCTCGATTTACTGTTGATAGCAGGTGAATCAACTTCGAGTTTGTTTGATGGTAAAACATTAGTTATATAATTATTTTATTTTTTGAAGGATTTTACTTACAATATATTCAATACTACATTGGTTTAATATCCAATGTGATAATATATCTAACTAGTTTATAAAAGTGGTGCGACAGTCGCTGTAAATTGCCGTGGCATCACGGGTGTAAATACCACGCAAGTAAATTGTTTTGTGGTCATAGCCTGGATATCTTGGTGTCACTTAAATTGATCGTACGAATAAGATCTTAAGAACAAACTTTGACCCCTAATGAGGGACTTGTATTTATGAAGAGGAAAATAAAACATGCATCAATAGAGAATCGTATACCAAAACAGTTGGACAAAAATGTACAATAGTTTTATTTGTGAACGATTACAATTTGGTCTTTAAAGGTACACAGCATCCGTACTTAGTCGAAACGATTATTTAAAATGACATTTTGACACAAACTGCGTTTTAGGTACTCAGCGACTAAGGGATATTTTCTTCATGCACAGAAGCTATGCAGATACTACTCACACAAAAGTTTTCCCGTAACAATTTTTTCATCTTCTTATGCTCACGTAGTAAAATAGCTGTTTTGTAGGCATAAAACATGTAATCCATCATTTCATTGTATAAAGAAAAATATTAATAACATTTATAACAAGTAGGTTACGTGAAAGAATACAAAATGTAATTTTCTTTGTACAAGATTATGTAGATATTTTTATATTTTAAAATAAAGGCGATATTTTTATAGCATCTTTAGAATAGTCTATTTTCTTTATCGTAAGACTTATTGAAAACTATTACTATATATTACTTAGTGGAAACTTTTGGAGGAGGCCTATGTCCAGCAATGGACGTCCATAGGCTGATATGGATGGATGAAGACTTATTGATCTCAATGATTTTAATGGAATCTCTTATAAATACGAGTACTACGAAATAAACTTTTTAGCCAGCAAGAATATCTCTTATATAAAAATAAGTCGGGTTTTCCTTCCTGACGCTATAACTCCAGGACGCACTAACCGATTTCCATGGTTTTGCATTCGTTGGAAAGGTCTTGGACTCCGTGAGGTTTATAGCAAAAAAAATAACAAAATACAATTTTTCTTCATCTTTTAATCACATCTGGTGGCGAAACGGAGTTCGCCAGGTTTGCTAGTAAATAAATATAAATATTTCTCACACATTCGCACAACGCCATCTAGTCCCAAACTAAGCAAAGCTTATACTATGGGTACTAGATACCGGATAAACATACTTAAATCCTTTTTTTGTAAATACATACATATTATACATAAAAAACACCCAATCCAATGCAAACAATCATGTTCATGCTCACAAAGATTTGAATTGATCGGTAATCAAACCCGAGACCTCTGCGTAGCAGTCATGTTATTTAACCACTACGCCACAAAGGTCGTCAAATAAAAGGAAATATAACACAAAACTCTATACCAACCTGTCTTGCCATCATGGTTACTATTCTATGCTGAAACGCTGTCCTGACAGTAGGACATTCATGAGCTGCTAAGATAAAGCTGCATATGCAGCAACTTTATAAAATAATCATCATAACAGCCCATTAATCTCCCACTACAGGGACGGGCCTCCTCCCGTGACGGAGGGATACTTGGCCTACTGATACCACGTTGGCCAGACGGATTGGTATAGGGTTGAATTTCAAGTTTTCCTTCTTTTTACTTCGTAAAGATAATATTTACGGAATCTCTTACAAATGCTACGAAATTAACTTATCAGCCAGCAAGAAGTAAACTTGTCATAAACCCCAATTATAGACTGTTCTCCCAGCATGGTTACTATCGTCTTAGTTTCGCTTTATACATTGTGAGACCCAGCACTGGGACATTCATGGGCAGCTATGTTGAAGCTGCATATGCAGCAAGTGTATAAAATATTCATAATACATGGACAGTATTTGTTCGTGGACAAAGTTGTGGTAGAATATATTGTAAAACTCATGTTAGTTGTTACTTTGTCCGCTATCGGCTGCCGAGGTCAAACTTCGCTGTCTATCGGGAAATAGTTTACAACTTTATTTGTTAAGAGACGCATAGGATAGGTCATATAAATGCTTCTACGTGGTTTTATATGCAAAGTTATTATTTGAAACATGGCATGGAATTAAGAATAAATAAATAATCCTCATTCATTCACACATCGCCACCTTGTCCCAAATTAAGCAAAGCTTGTGCTATGGGTACTAGACAACTGATAAACATACTTAAATCCTTTTTTTTTGTAAATACTTACTTAATATACATAGAAAATACTCAAACCATCAATGAATCAACAATCATGTTCATGCACACAAAGATTTGCATTGAGCGGGAATCAAACCCGTGGCCTCTGCGTAGCAGCCATGTAATATACCGACTGCGCCACAGTGGTCGTCAGAATAGAGATAAGACCACATGATAATTTAGCTCTGACCACAAGAGCTATAACCACATGATAATTCAGCTCTGTCTGGGAAAATATTTCTTCGCAAAACGTTTAGAGAACCCACTACCGAAGAAAGTTAAAACAAATGCGCCTACTGCGAATAAAGAAGACTGTGTTCCGTAACTTAATAGTTCGGCATTAAGCATGAGCTTTTTGGTGTATAGTAAAAACACAGAAAGAAAAACTAATAATACTGCAAAAATGCTGCCGAAAAATTGGTAAGCCCTTAACCAACGTTTATGTGTAATTTTTATAGTTTGATTATCACGTTAGAATGATACAAATTCTAATAAATGTCACACACAGACAAATAAGTTTATCTTAGAAAATGTATTTATGCAGCCTTTCGCTCCTTTTTATCGCTCACTCATGAATCCAAAAGTAAAAAAAATCACAGCAATAAATCTTTATTGCCATGTTGTTTGTCCCACATTATTTGTGCTGTTGAGCAATTTTCGTTTTCTTTGACGACATCATTTTCCGTGGCACCGAGTAATTGCTCGTATATGACTCTTTTTGAGCAATAAAAATGTTTTATGCCACGTTCTCTTACGTACGTATGTGTAACAGAAAAAAACGAGGCTGGTAATGAAAATTGACAGGTCGATTTGGAAAATGTTTTTCGTTTAATTTGTGTAGGGTTTTTCAGAATGTTTTATTAGTTTTTATAAAAACGCATGTGCTTGTTCTGAATATAGTAACAATACGAAAAATTAATAAATTGTTTAAAAGCGTTATGCTAGGCTTTTTGTAAGTACATTATTCAATATTATTGATCACAAAGTAGGTAAAATGTTATTGTTGAGAATCCACGCTTGATTTCTTCCGTAAGTTACTTTACTATTTCATGGGGAACTACTTCTTAGTGCAAGTAATATTCTCAATTCAACCAAGTAATAGTGAAAAGGCAAAGTGGCTTCATCCCACCAAAAGGGTTTTTCCCTCGCTACGGAAATAAGCTACGAATAAAGTTGTTTTCATTTCTGATGTGTAATCCCGAAAATACTGAGCTAACATAATAATATTCGCTTGTATGGACAGCAAGCAACGTCCTCTTTATTAGTCTAACATTGTAACTACTTTAAGCTTTACACCAAAATTGTTGACTCTTAGGTGACATTATTTATTTATTATGTGCATTCCCATATCGTCGCACCAATGCTTAAGTGGCCAACCTCCATTTTCAACATGTTACACCAGAGACGTTTAATTGATTAGATTAAGCAAATAATATGATTTTTTTAAAGTATTATATTAAAATAATAGTTAATGACAACACATTAACTATTTTTTAATATAATAGTTTTATAAAATCATATCATTTGCTTAATCTAATCAATTAAACGTCTCTGGTGTAAAATGTTGAAAATGGAGGTTGGCCACTTAAGCATTCGTGCGACGATATGTGTGTTGCCAGTCTACATCATACAATAAAAACATTCACTATTTGAATAATTTCATTCATACCTTGACATGTCGTCATAGAGACACTTTTACTTTTTTCGACACTAATAATTTTATTAGTAAATATTGTTTTAAGACCAAGGATAGTTATTGCTATCTTACTAAGTCAGACAGATATACAATTGCTACATTGTTAGCAAATAATATTAAGTTTTGGACGAGTTTACATTGTAAACAAATTAATATTAACTCATTACCTACAGTTTTGCTAGGTACTTGTAATAATAGTTATTTAGATTTAAGTAATAGTATTAATAGTAATACTTTAAACTAAATGTTCAGACAACAGGAATGCCAGAGCTAAAGATAGCTCAACAGAACATACAAGGGCTTCCTGGCAAGGAATTAGTTATTGAATTATTCCTTGAAGATTCAAATGTGGATATTTTGTGTTTGACTGAGCATTGGCTCAAAGAGAGTGAGATGATGTTCAGTTTAAACAACTACAATATTGTAAGTTGCTTTAACAGAAAGTCTGCTATTAGAGGTGGCTCCATGGTCTTAATTAAAAATGGTCTCCGCAGCAAAGAGCGGGTTGACATTGTTAGACTTTCTGTTGAGCGATGTGCTGAGGTGACCTGTGCTGAGCTTGACAATTGTGTAATAGTTTGCGTATACAGTCCACCTAATAGTGACTTTGAGTCTTTTATTCAGGTCATGGACCAAGTTCTTGGAGTTTTATCATGTAATAGGAAAAGTTTAATAGTATGCGGGGACTTTAATGTAAATATCTTAGAACAGTGCAGGAAAACCACTCAATTTCTTAACATATTTAAAAGTTATAATCTTAAGAATATATTTTGTGAACCAACTAGAACTACTGCTACGGCTGCTAATTGCCTGGATAATGTTTTTACTGATAGTGGATACTTAGCAAGTCCTTAATTAGTTGCTTGCCCTCAGATCACTGCGGACAAATAGTGTCTTTTTCAAATGGTAATAAATATAAACCTGAGGAGAAAATAATGTGTAGACCCATAACCTCTAATAAAATAAAAAAATTCAAATACCAATTAGAGGATAAACTTAAAGCTATAGATTATACAGGTAATGATCCTGAAGTTCACTATAATTGTTTGTTTAGTACAATATCAAATGCTTTTTCAAATACATTCAAACAACAATATCAAAAGCATAACACTAAATCTAGATTCAGTGAATGGGCTACTGTAGGTATTCATAAAAGTAGGCGAAAGCTGTTTGACTTATATGCACAGAAACAGTACAGATTAGATAGTGGTTTTAGTGAATACGTTAGGAATTACTCTAGGATATTTAGGAAAGTATGTGAGCAGGCAAAGGCCATTCACATCAAAAGGAAAATAATTAGAGCCCCTAATAAAATGAAGGAGACTTGGAAAGTTATTAACAAAGAGTCTGGTAAATGTAAAATGAGGGATAGTGTTACTCGAATTAAATTAGAAAATAAGAGTATTACCTCTCCTAAAGATATTGTAAATGCTTTTGAAGATTATTTTGCCAATATTCCTTTTAAACTGACTTCTTCAATCAACTCTTGCGCTCACAGTGCTGTAGCCCTTCTAGAGAATAATATTAGTTCTGCTTCTAAATTTAACTTTAAACATATAGATTTTGGTGACATCCTAGGAGCATATAAACATCTTAAAATGAAGAAGTCTGAGGATTACTGGGGCATGTCAGTTAGCTTACTTAGTCATGTTATTGATATCATTGCACCTGATTTGGCACTCATATTTAACGAATGTATAGACAATGGTACTTTTCCTGACTTAATGAAACATAGTAGACTTATACCATTATTTAAGAAGGGATCTAAGGCAGAACTTGGAAATTACCGCCCCATCTCTATTTTGCCAGCTTTGAGTAAGGTGTTTGAAAGAGTGATGCTCAATCAAATGCTACTGCACTTTAAGACCAATAATCTTTTCCATAGCCAACAATATGGCTTTACTGGCGGGAAATCTACCACCGATGCGGGAGTGGCTCTAGTTAGCCTGGTTTACGACGTTTGGGAGGGTTCGCAGGATGCTATTGGAGTATTCTGTGATCTTTCTAAGGCATTTGATTGTGTTGACCATCAAACACTTTTGCTCAAGCTACGTCGTTATGGTTTTGACCAAAAATCAATAGAATTGTTAAAATCATACTTAACAGATAGGCTTCAAACGGTAGATGTAAAAGGCATTAAATCAAATGGGTCAAACGTAAAAATAGGCGTACCGCAAGGATCAATTCTAGGGCCTTTTCTCTTCTTAGTTTATGTCAATGACTTGCCTTATATGATAGAAGCACAAGCTGGCATCGTTTTGTTTGCCGATGATACATTGATAATTTTCAAAGTGGCTAGGCGTACTGCAAATGCAAATAAAGTTAACAATATTCTGAATGCCATTTCAAATTGGTTTTCTGCAAACAATCTATTGTTGAATACTGGAAAGACCAAATGTATAAGGTTTACACTGCCTAATGTAAGGCAAGCACATGTTGATGTCATGCTGGAGGGGCATAGGTTGGAATTTGTACAAAGTACTAATTTTCTAGGAATTACAATAGATTGTAAATTGCAATGGGGTGATCATATCACTGGTTTAGCCAATAAGCTTAGCTCTGCTGCTTTTGCTGTTAGACGGATTAGGCAGTTGACAGATGTAGGAACAGCAAGGTTGGTATACTTTAGTTACTTCCATAGTTTGATGTCCTATGGTATACTACTTTGGGGTAATGCAGCAGATTTAGAAACAATTTTTATATTACAGAAAAGGGCAATACGTGCTATTTATTGTTTAGGCAGGAAAGACTCTCTCAGGGAACGTTTTAAAGACATAAATATTTTAACCGTAGCGTCTCAATATATATTAGAAAACATACTGTATGTCAGGAAGAATATAAATAAATTCACAAAAGTAAGTGATATCACAGACAGAAATTTGCGTAATAAAAATAAACTGCTCCTTCCGAGCTATCGACTTAGTAAGGTTAGTGATTCTTTTAAAGGCGACTGTATACGCTTTTATAATAAGCTGCCTGAGTCGGTCCTTGGTATGCCTGACAATAAATTTAAAACCTATGTTAAGACCACTTTATGTAAAAAAGCATACTACAGGACAGACGATTACCTTAAAGATAAGAGTGTTTGGCTTGGTGCAGGTCTCCCATAATGTGCCATTAATAATAATGGCATAAGTTGTATTAGGTACATTACAATACGTTTTTTTTTCGTATGATATTTTAACTTAATGTTTTGTTTATATACTTATTTCAATTTTACACAAACAAATGTACACTCGTCCACATTTGATTTAAGAGTTAGGACTCGCAGAAATTTACTTTGGTCGATGTTAGGTAAGGGCGTCCCTCTGCTATTTGTGTTTCCCCAAATTGTATTTATTTTTCATCTATTACTATTGTCAGGACTTGTCATGCTCACTATAATGTCATTGTTTGTGGTGGCGTGGAGGCCGGGTCAATCCCTTCCCTACGATATGGCGAGGGGGTTGATGGCTGGCCTTTGCGTTATACTCGTGAACGGGTGCTACTTGGGGTGACTGGTCGACCCTGACATTAAGTAATTTTCATTTTTGGTACACCACTTACTTATCTAGGGGATAATTTAGTTGAGCGACGTTTTTATTACTAGAAAACTTTATAAATGTGATTTGGTGCTCCCACTTTTGTGTACTACCTACAGGACGAATTTTCTAGTTTAAGATATTTAAAAATGTATATTGATCCTTTAGTGCAATCCTTAGTTTTTATATGGTATACAATGGTTGCAGCGCTTTGTTACAGTTACAAAATTGTTGTAAAATTATAGAGACGTCTAAAAAATGCTGCTTTAGAGTTTGTTACGCCGCTTCTTCTCTACTAGCGCCTTGGAAGCGGTGGTAAAGTTTGGAAAACTTTTAATATGTAAACTTAGACTAAGTAGTTTTAAACTGACGTCAATAAGCTGTTATTTTGTAACATTATGTTGAAAAATAAAGAAACTGAAACTTATTTTTAACTAAATTACAGGTGTTGTATTAACAAAATTTCGACAATTGCATTGTTATAGAAGATAAAATAGAATTAGGAGTTACTTTGTGGAACTCTTTGACTTAAGTTAAAATATTTAGCGTTAACTTACGCTGAGTAAGACTCACCAGAAGTTACGAAATGCATTGAACATGATTCATATTTTCTTAAAAAAAAAACATATTTTAGTAGGAAATAAATCGTAAAAATATTAGTGGTTTCAAAACAGAAAACATATCCCTAAAACACGTCGAAAACAAGAACCTTTTTGCTTCCCGTATTGTATATCCAATTAAAATTTTTCCTATCGGCTCCCGTCCGGAGGTGGCATTTTTACCATCCAGACCAAACTTTTCTAATTACAAACGTCACTGCTTTCATTTATATTTTATCCGTTCATTGTGCATCATTGTGTTAGCCAGTAGGTGATTCTACACATATATTTAAGTAAGTTCAAATATGACTGTCTTGTGGATAAACTGTTTATTAAACACATCATCAAAAACGATAAAAATTTAAAAACATCATCCAGAGTTTTAATTTTTTTTGCAATACTAATCTGGTGGAGCAGCCACTCTATAGTCTGTGAGTAATACGTAAGAAATTTTGAAGTTCATTTAGCTTTGCCTTTTTTTGCTATTTAATGAAATCAAAGTCATCCAAGTAAACGGATTTGCATATAATAATGTGTTCTGATTTTGGAAATTGTGCGTGACTATGTTTTAAGGACACTGCCACGTTCAATGAAAAATTTGTACTACGGCTTTTTTGTTGATATTGTCACCCTTTAAAATTAGTGCCAAAACCATCTACAGCTGCAATATTCATTCCAAAACGTGTTTGCCGAATGATCTCCACAAGAATTGGTGGCACCAACTGCAGCGTATTGCACTCACTCGTGTATCTGGTAGATAACAGCCTCCCATTCAGACGGCAACGAATCTATGAATTGCAATACAGATAACGCGACATTGCGTTTCTGATGCTTTTGGTGCGAAACACAGGAATATTTGGCACGATACGTTGGCATCGAGTTCAGTTGTTTTGGCACTTAACACTCTAGTCATCGCCTATTTGGCAGTCTTCGTTCGATTGCCTATTATGAGAATGCTGATGTGAATCGACGAGTACAAGAATTGAACTGTTTGCAATGGTCGTAACATCGAAGGGTCTTTGCCTTGTACCAAATTAATCAGATCAATTTTAATGTTCTTTTTATACTTAGTGTCTTTACAAAAAGTAAATAAAATTCTTAGTAAAATTCACCAAATAACAAAAAAAGGAGTATTCTATAGAATACCAATTCGTCTGAACATCATTATACAAGTTGGCTAAGCTTTTATCTTGCTATAATAAGTTAACCAGTTGAATGTTTAAGGGCTGTCAAGAAACAATGAGATTGAAGTTTTTAAGTCTTGGGAATCAAAAAGCAGCTAAGATCATCGACGTGAAACAAATACTGTTTATACTTAATGCTATCTTCTGATACTATTACAAGGCAATAAACAAAAAAACTAATAAAACATTGCTTAATTTCTGATTAATGTCAATATAAAAAAATGGTAAAACTCAATAAAGAAATTCAGTATTTCACAGTAAAAAACAGCACGTAACGCAATTATAAATATTGGCATAACATCGGTATTAAGCTAACATTCGTTCAAAATACCTCGTACACTTGATTACGTAAACGCAAATGGTCACAATGATTACCATAAATAAACATGAAGTGGCTTTTGAAATTATAATCAGCCAAGTTTAAATTCATATTTGAAATGTACTTTATAATATACAAAACAGAAATGTCTGAATAAATCATACATTTATTTTAAATGTTAAGTTACAAATAGCGAAGTTTGTTATTGTTCCGTGATGCTTGTTTGGCATAATTGAAACATCTTCGAGATCTTAATGAAGAGAGGTGAAAGGAAGTACGAAACTTTGTAGATGTTATTGTTAATGGATGTTGTAAAATAGATCGCAATCTCAATTGAAAATGTTGCTCTAGTAACAGTAATTAACAGTTCTAGTTAAGAAAATAACAGTTTGCTAACAACTAATAGAAAATCATTACTTGTTTTAAATAGATTTACTTTTAACACTTATGTAAGAATCTGGTATTTCATGTTATTGGCTTTAGACATTTGACTGTTTCTTCGACGAAGCCATCCTATTCCAATTTTCATTTATTTTTTTTATTTTATAGATGTACTCCATAAAGCTACGCTTAGAAAAATACCAAATTATTTCAATAAAAACACTATAATAAATGAATGGAATTACCAATCTATTTACCGCTCAACTTTAGAAAAGAAACGTATTAACATTTTCTAGAAGTTAATTTTCCGTACCCAAGTAGAATTTAAATCAAAACTTTATCGTTCATATACGTACAACGAATGGACTATTAAACGGCTCAATTCCACAAGTCTAGATGTTTTTTAAAAGCAAAAAGAACTATTTGTCTACGTGCCTTACGGCGATAATAATTCCGCGACATCAATAAAAAAATGAGCGACAAATCTCAAAATCCCAACGGCGGCCAACTAGGCACGCCTTCAAAATTAAGCCTTTTTACATCATTGCTATGCGATTTTCAGCCTTGTTTTCTTTACTAAAAGCCCCACTTTTTAATATTTGAGGTTCAATGTTACAACTTATTTGTTTGAAAGTGGCGTTTACGGTGTCGTGAAATTTGGTGCTGCAGGGGTAATAGCTGAATATGGCATCTCTTTCATGTGTATATTGGTGTCCTTTTCTGCAGTCATCACATTCAATCCGACATCTCTCATAATCCAATAGTGTACTGGACAGACGGGATTTGTTAAAGTCTCTCAGTGTAATATTGCGGAAATATCATACTCTTAGAGAGATTATAGAAAATTGGCAAAACGACTGCAATGAGGAACTCAATTGCTTTGTCTTCTAAAATATTTTAGACAAAGATTTAAACTTTTAATATATTTTAGTAGTTGTGGTAAAAATGCCTATGGAAGTAGAATGTTACTAACTAGGCCGTCGTAGAAATGGACTAAGATATTATTATTGTCAAGCATAGTAAAATTATAGCGACTTTGTTAGCGGTTGATGTGGACGAAGTCGTGGTTTGTAATCCTAGTTAAGATAATTATAAGTGTAATCCAGAAATGATTGAGCCTGGATGCACTTTTGTAAAGGGTAATTTTAAATTCCCTCAAAGGGTCGGTTAATGTTGTGGAATGTCTGTTATAAAAGAAAAAAAAAACAGTTTAAGTATCCACAGTAAAAACTCTGTGAAGTTTGAAGGGTGGCAATGAATATGTAAAACGAGTAAATACTAAGAAAACAAGGTCTTAAAAGGCTATTAGAATCTAATGCATAAAATATAACCTCCCACGTAAGACTTAATTACGTAGTCTTGGTCTAGACTAAGTTAATACTTATTTGTCTCCTAATACCTCTGTGCTATGGTCCGATGGGCATAATCCTGTCAATGGTTGTAGCACCACGCCAGGATTACTGGAAGCGTGATGTTACATTGTGGGCTAATTTATAAGGTTTTAACGATTTCATAAACAGTAGCATATAAGAAATAGAAGCTTTATAATAATTGTTAAAATAATTTAGTGTAGAGTCTATAATACTTGTTGAAATAAACTGGTGTCACAAAACCGCATAAAGTGAAAATATTTGGAGAAAGACTATGTTCAGCATTGCACATTTTTTGGCCTATACTTATGATAATACTAAAAGACACAAAAACATTTTCATTTAAATCTAATGCGTTGCATAAATTCTTTAGTTGTTTTCGAGATTTCCTATTAAAAGTAAACACTGTTTATAAAAATTACAAAACTTTCTTATACTCGTATTGTGCCTTCTTAAAATGAATGTTTAAAAAGAGATTGGTGCCCATTTTTGCCTGTTAACAAGCAATATTATTCGTGAATCATTATTATCTTTACGAAATAAAATGAAGGAAAACTTGAAATTAAACCCTAAACCATTCCGTCTGGCCAGCGTGGTATTAGTAGGCCAAGTATCCTTCCGTCACGGAAGAAGGCCCATCCCTGCAGTGGGACATTGATAGGCTGTTATGATGAACCAGCAAGTACCCCTGACCTAAATTGTATAATCCTGTCTCCTCGTCAATATCAAAAGCTTTACCCTCATAAAGTTTCAAACTTACACCACAAATTACGAACACCAACGCGCGTTTGATTGATTTATTACTGTGTTTGTACAACAATGCAAGCGATGGACAATGCACATTGTTTCATCAATTGCTGCTACCCAATCATCAGCGCTGGCCAACCATTGTCACACGCGATATCGGAATCAATCATTTTACGTGCATCTATCAGATTATGCATAGAAAATTAGTAGTATCGAGGTTTGTGTTTATGTGACGGCTTCATTAGTTTAGTATGACAACTAATGTTCTATCTAATATTTGTGTAAATATTTAGCCTATAAAATCAGTGGATACAGTTTTAGAGAATAGTCTTTATAAGACAATCATTTTATCAGTATGGAAAATTTTAATAGCTTACCACTGGGCGACGAATTGGTTTCCTTCTTTGTTTTTTGTAGTAGTACTTAATCACTGCAACTTCCCACAGGCAGCTTTTACTATACGCATTGCTTAAGTTGCCCATAATTTACAATATCACTATTATAAGAGCAAAGAAAACAAAACAATTGAAACGAGTTTTAACTTTAGCATAAAGTAAATAAATATAAAACAATAGAAAAGTAGTTTATAAATACAGTTTCACAAGAATTTGTAAAAATAAAAACAGCCAACAAAACTGTGTTATCTCAAACTGCAGTGGGTATTAGTTTTGATGCACATAATGGGTTCCTAGCTTAAGTTAATTTGGAAACTGTCCAAATTTAACTTTTATCTCCAAATAAAAGTGGATTTTATTTGGCGATTTAGATTGTAGGGTTCTTATTATTGCAGTGCACGACAAGGAAAGTACCACGAAAAAAGTTCTCTTCGTATTTGCTTTGCAGAGAAAAAGCTTAGAACTACAAATATCTTAAACTATTTTTCAATTCATAAAGACAACTACTTACTGCACTATTAGATCAAGCTCGTAGGACCAGCTTTTATGTACAATTTACAGAAATATATAAGGACTTAGGAAAAATATTTTGAGTGTTATGCGTGAGACCGATGGATGAGGGAAGCACAAAATCGGGCGCTAAAGAAAAAGTTGAAGGAAGTCTGTACCTACATATTAACGTAATTTGGCTTCTATAATATGCGCTTGCTTCTGCTAAACATAAACTACTTACTGCTTATCTTATATAGCTATAAAACTATTGCTAAATCCTGATTACACCGAGCGTACTCCCTTTTAAAAGGTCGGCAACGCATCTGTGATTCCTCTGGTGTTGCGGGTGTCCATGGTCAGCGGTGATCACCTACCATCAGGTGACCTGCTGGCTCGTTTGCCTTCTATTACATGAAAAAAAAAAAAATCCTTTATTTCACAAACGCTGTATGGACTAAAACGATACGTTCGTTTTAGTGCATTATTAATAAAATCTATGTTAATTTTATTCTCATAATTTCTTTGACATTACCGAGATTTCGTGTCACATTCGTATAATGTGGTCTTGTTATCATTAACATAAAAATAAATGGAATTTGTTATGATAATTTTTAATACATGCAATTATAACATTAAGGTAGCGTTTGCACAGTAAGTGTCTAATAATTTGCTTTTGGTTTGCTTTCGTGTGGTTGGGTAATAGCAATTGTTATTATTATATTGCCCATACTGTATTCATAAGCTTTATATACATTTGGAATAGCCTGTTAATATTCCACTACGGAACTTACTATCGTTCAAAAGAAGAAAGAAAATTTAAAAAAAATAGCAGCTTATGATGGACATAATTAACAACTAGCCGAAATTAATGATACCATGTACTAATTTAGTTCAAAATTAACTACAATATAATGAAATCGTCTAATAATTTGTTGTAAAATAATTTAGCTAACATTAACGTTACCCTATAAGCTTTATGACGAGGGTGTTGTTATTTATGGTTGGTGTAAACAAGAGAAGGTAACTTGAAGCGATTGAAGCTCTCTGATTTTGTTCTAAAGGTATTATGTAAATATAAATAAATATTCCTCACACATTCACACAACGCCATCTACTCCCAAACTAAGCTGAGCTTGTACTATGGGTACTAGACAACTGATAAACATACATAAATACTTTTTTTTTGTAAATACATACATATTATACATAGAAAACACCCAGACCCATGGAAACAATCATTATCATCACACAAAGATTTGCATTGAGCGGGAATCGAACCCGAGACCTCTGCGTAGCAGTCATGTTATATAACCACTACGCCACAGAGGCCGTCATATTTTAGATTGTTACGTAACGCACTCTAAACGTTATTGGCCTCGCTGCGACAAGAGGCTGCTGTGGACATAGTTGCTGGTTCTTTCAACGAGTTTCTTGAGCCTAGTAGTACTTTGGATCTACTAATTTCATGTTTGTAAAAGTCCCTGCGAAACAAAGCTTGATTACTACAACGGAAGTTGTTTTAAAAATAAATACTGTCATTATTTACAGAATATTTTTACTTAGATGGTTGTACATATAATTTCCGTATGGTTATTGACTAAGACTACTTTCTTTCTTTCTTCTATCTATCTCACCGATTAAAGACAATAATTCATGAAGTTGGTTTCTTAAAAATTCTTTTTGACGAATCTCTTTTGTCAAAGTGGTCATCATTTCCGGATGAGTGACACACTTTTCAGTCTGACGCCAATCCTTAATTATTACGTTCCCTCTGCTCAATAATGTTCCTTGGCAATCCTCTATAAAGTTCCCTCTCTAATAAGGAACACAACAAGCATACTAATTAACCATAATTAATCACTAAACTGAACGAGCAAAGTAAACAGTTCCGTTTGATTTACCTCTAAAATTATAATTATAATTTCTGCGTAGATTAACGAATTTCTGAATAATTTACACAAATAACTATTTCGTGCTCACTCTGATACATGATAATTAAATTCGTACGTACATTAATGACAAATTACATGAATTGGCAGAAATACATTTGACGAATTTAGGTTTGGTTATATTGTAAGCGGGTATTAATTTATTAGTTTACTGTGAGTAAACTAGTAATACATTATTAGCGTAAGCGCTTGGCTTTATAAAAGCTTATTAGTCTTTGCCTGTCCGCATGAAAAAGGCATGAGTTTATTAAAAAATATATTTTTAATTAATAAAATTTAAAAAGTGATTTGTTGAAAATTTATTTCTTCGACTCTGGAATGTCAGTTGCAAGAATGGCTAGTCCCTGCACTGAGACATGATACTAAGAAAACGCTGACATATTGGTGTTAGATGTGTGTTCATGCTTTATAAATACATTTTTAATAAACGAATTTTCCTTAAACCCATTATATTTATGAGAAGTGGCACAGACATACTGTATTCTTATTTGGCTTTTCTTCGTCATTATATTATCTGGAAATATATTATAATCGCTGACATTGAAACTATAGCCTTATTTGAATGAGCAGCCCAAGTTACCAAGGTAACAGTCTACAGGTTATTTAATTACATTTGAAGTATGCCGACATTTAAGCGAGCAGAAGATGTAATGACGACTCTTGTTTCAATTCAGTTGACATTATTATTAATGTTACATTTTGAGACTGTATACTTCAGTAACAACTCCTTATGATTTTTGGTCACATTAACTTTATCAAAAGTAAAAAGAAATAAACGTACATTAATATACAAATGTCGACGTACTTCTCTAGCTACTAGCTACTACTACTAGCTCTAGTAGAGTCACCTGCGAAAGTGTTAGCAGATATTTTCTCTTAACGTTTGTATCAGTTCTTTCGTTAATTAAGTTGATGATACTAAAGTAGCTCAATTTCGTATGACGCAGAATAGCAGGATTGCCAAAGAAAGAGCAATGATCTGATAAAATAATCTGAATGATGAAAGAGAACTGAGACCAACGAAGTGAGATTATTTAGAGAACACCTTCAGACTATAAGAGACCCATGTTTTTTTTACTGGGAAAAGCACGATTCTCGTCAGCAGACATGCCAGCTTATAAACTAATCATAAAATTGAGGATAAAACATACCAATTTGTTTGTCAAAACAGAAAACAAATCTCTAATGAAGTGTTTGTCATAAAGTCTTTTACCTTTATTGCGTGTGCAATAAAAATAAGTTCAAATTAAAATGGATTTTGAATTGTTTCTCTTTAAGTTTAAGGTTCAAATTTGCTTGCTCACACTGAAACTATTAACTAAGTGCTCTGCTAAGAACTCTTAAAGTTTAATTGAGTTGTGGATTTCAGTAACTAACGAGTATCAGACAACTTGTAAACCTATTTAAAGTGTTTTCGAACAGCCTTTGACGTAAACAACTAAGTATGTAACTTCAAACTAATAGATATAGTACTAGACGCAAGAGAATTGAGGGAAAATACGGAGTAATTACTGAAGAATATTGATTGTAACACCTTGTCAACCTGACGGAGTAAGAATTCAGTGTCGCTTCACAATGCTACTGCGAAAGCCAACTAATGGAAGTTCAAAGACATTTTCTCTTCCAAAATAAATGAAAGATAACATGACATACGATGTCTTAAAGACCCTATCGGATGACTTTTCTAAAACTGGAGTATTTTTTTACAAATATACTTAAAATAATCCGTAAGGATTTAAACAAGGGTACAGTTAACAACAACTAGATATAAAAACGAAACTCTGTTAGGTATTAGTAGGCAATACTAACAATGAGTATATATATAGTCATTGTTTGTTATATTCCCTTTTAATACCTACTAGAGTTTCGTTGTATAAATAGACAACTCAATAATCAAAGCGTCTGCAAGTCTAAATCTAGCAATTAATTGATAGAACCTGAACTCAATGGCGGACTGTAACACCCAATTAATTGAATATATTTGCATTTCATTACAATTTACATTTCAATTAAGTCGAACGTGTGTTGACGACCTGTGGTTAGTGAGACGTGTGCCAAGATACCTGTACTTATCTAGTTAGGGATTTCATTACAATTATTATAATAATAACAGCCCATTAATATCCCAATGCAGGGACGGGCCTCCTCCCGTGACGGAGGGATAGTTGGCCTACTAATATCACGCTGACCAGACGGATAGGTATAGGGTTTAATTTCAAGTTTTTTTTTCTTTTTATTTCGTAAAGATTATATACACAGCTAGTCCCGTAGTCGGTTTATAAGAAAGGAAATAAACTTTATTTCCTTTCTAAGATATAAAATATTGTTACAATAACATACTTAAATAAATTATTTTGTTAACTTGCTAACTTCCGACTATGTACAACATTAAATAAAATAGTCAATCTGAAATAATTTATTCGTGTTTTAATTCAATAAATTAACACATTTTGAAGAAACATTCTACCCTTATTAATCAGGAAAGTAAATAGGAAAGACCTTTCCTAAATTACTGTGAAAGTTTGAACATTTCAGAGAGTGGAACTAATAAAACTTAGACGTGACCTACTCGACAAATCCTCAAGTATAATCTGCATTCCAAAAGTATTATTTTTCTCGACTCTTTTTCCTGGACACATAAAACAAGCCGGTCAAATGCGAGTCGGCTCTGCACTGTGAGGGTTAAATTTTTTTGTTTCAGAAAACTTGTATACCTACATAGATGAAGTTTCTATTTTTAATAAACAATAAATGTTTTGCTGCTGGTCCCACTTTCCCAATCGAGATAATAGATAATTATGATTGCTGAAAGAGCTTTTACACCTTATGGGTATTACCTATTGATATCCCACACTAGTGAAATTTCCCATAATCGGTTTTTACAATGCCCATGAGATAAGATGGTGGAAACATTATTTAATTAAATGTTTTTGTAACATTTTAATTAAGTGTGTTTTTGTGTCGTCCTAAAATTGTAATAACTAATTTAGATACTTATTATTGACATAATTATTATTACCATAGCAATTTATTATTGTTTCAATAAAAGCGCCTAATATCATCATAATTATAATTTTCAATGTATTTTGAAGGTACCTAATAAAAACCGCAGATTCGTACTAAATATTATGTTAAATGAGTTTCAGCATTTTTATTAACATGCACTTAGCAAGAGCAGGGTTCTGCACAAAACGAATACAACTAACCTTTTCCATCCAATCCTTTTAACGTAAAAACTTCAGCATGGCTACGGGAATTTTAATAACAATCTAGGGAGCTCGCTCAAACAAATCCCGTGGAAAGTTTGCCAACATTAAGAAAACAAAAGTAATTTTATTATTCGCTTGCTCTTTCATTTATGGTAATGTTACTAAATATGATGGACGTTGTGTTATTTCTAGAATGGTTTTCATATTCAGCACTTTTCAATGCTTTCATTTCCCTCAGTTGCAGTTCTAAAGTAAAGTACGCTACTTAAATAGAGAAGATGAACTAAGAAAAATATATCTCGATAATGATATGGCCGAACTCAATTGAACGCCTTCTGAACAAAGAATGGAAAAAAAAATGAATAAGTACTCTGCTATTAAAAAATGTGTAAACACATTGAATTTCGTGCAATAAATCGTAAAAAATTAGTGTGAGAAATATAATCATAATAGCCCACTAATGGCCCACTGCAGGGACGAGTCTCCTTCCGGGACGGAGGGATACTTGGCCTACTAATACCACGCTGGCCAGACGGGTTGGTATAGGGTATAATTTTAAGTTTTTCTTTCTTTTTTATTTCCTAAAGATAATATTCACGGATAGTCCCTTATTCTGTTTTTACATCACCCATGGGATGAGATAGGGAGGTGATAAATTGTATTCTTTTTCTGTCACCACACGGATCTCTGCGTCTGCTTAAAAATAACTAAATAAATATATTTAAGTAGCTAATTTAAACAAACTTCAGTTAATTTAAGTAAAATACCTTATTTAAAAGTTATTCACATGCTTTTAAATAAAATTGACCCATTTACACACATATTTAAGTTAAATACAACGGTAAAGCAATGAATTAATGTATTAACTATTTAGTAATAGTACGCTTTAAACAAGTATTAATGCATACAAAATGCAGCTTTAAAACAAAATTACTAGAAACTCAACATTGTTTTTAAAAAGTCTGCATAGCGAATTATACTGTGTGTTAATTTTGTTTTTGTTGAAAGCCAGTTCATTTAATGTTTACATTCTACAAGCTGTGTAGTTATTATTTTATGGTTAACTTAACTAATGAGATTCTTTTCAGCGATTAAAATTTTTACAAAGAAAATACTTCTGCTTATTTGCTTAATGTTAAGCATTTAGCAGAACATCGTCTAACGCTGGCCATCCTGGACAGAAACTTCACCAAAATCTAGAAACACTTTGGAGAATATTCTGTCCTGCATTTTGTTAGTGTAACAAATGTCAAAAGTATACCTTCCTCATTATTTAGGTCTTGACAACTTTTACAGATCGTGAAACAATAAATGTTTGCGGATTACAGAAGTTATTGTCTTGCTAGGATTCGAACTTTCCTACCGAGCCCGTTTTGCAATACCCTGATATTACTAATAGTACAAAAAAATAAGACGTACCACCACATGGCTACTCGGGCAAAGTCCCAAGCAACAGCTACTACTTTAGCTATAAAAGTTACTTAAGTTTTACAGGAAATAAACCGACTTCTAAGTAGATAAAGAGATATTTATAAGACATATTATTTGGGTCTCGGAATGGCTAGAATTAAGTGGCAAAATGGTGGTTATTGTCGGTTAAGGGCTGTTTACCCAAATTGCAACGTTTCTGATAGCGACGTAATTGCAAGATTAGCTCTCTACACCGCACTTTAGTACGACGCTCGGCAATTCAGCTAATTTGATCGTTTAGTTTGTGATTGGAAAAAAATTGTGTGCCGCGAATTCTTATTTCTACATTTACTTTTTCTTGTAGGAAACTTGCTTTGGTATTTTTTTCAAATTGTTATCATCAAAACAGCCCATTAATGTCTTACTGCAGGGACGGGCCTCCTCCCATGACGGAGGGATACTTGGCCTTCTAATACCACGCTGGCCAGACGGATTGGTACAGGGTTTAATTTCAAGTTTTCCTTCTTTTTATTTCGTAAAGATAATATTTACGGATAGTCCCTCAGTCGGTTTTTACGACACCCATGGGATGAGATGGGGTGGTGACACACTGCATTCTTACTCCGTCACCACACGGAGAAGAAGAGAGAAATTGTTATACTGCATTGTAATTATTCGTAATTTTAAACCATTACATAATGTATGATTAAAATTTTAAACCTATAAAAAATACTAAACATGTTACGATCACATAAATCATCACTTAATTGAAGTTTAGGAGTCTTTCAGTTCTAAGTCTTTCGTGAGAAGCATATCCCATTTAGTGATGGAGCAACTTGTCTTACTCTAAGTATTACTCTGCTCTGGAGTTCAAGATGGGGTAAAGACGATGATGACGATGACGACCTCGGTGGTGCGACGGTAGCGCAAGCGGCTGCCGTGCACGAGGTTGTGGGTTCGATCCTCACGCAGGCCATTAATTTGTGAGATCCACAAGTTATTCTCCTGAGTCTAGGTGTTCTTTGTGTCCGTTAATTAATTGATGCTTGTATAAAGTCCTCGTGACACAGGGCATAAAGAAAAGAAAAAGAAAAATGTGCACGATATTTACAAAACTAGATAAAAAAAATATATAACAAAACATTCCTCACACTCTTAAACTTAGGAGAGCTAAAACTACGGACACAAGTAAAATAGGTCAAATAACTAGCAGGTTTTGAACAAATGGTGGATAGAAATATTTTAAGGACTTTAAGTATGTTTTTAAATCACGCGACACTCCATCTGAACTCAATAAAAAACTTCGCAGATAAAACTATAGAGTGCATGCGATATTCAACCTTACTTACAGAAGAGTTTCCTGACGACGCTTGTTTAAAGGGTGGTTTCATTGCAAGTTATAAAACTGGCATTTTCTAACTCGAGAACTAATTTCATTAAAAGTTGAACGAGTCTTGGTGTATTTATTTTTTACTTTATTTATAATTCCAGGAAGCATCCTTAGTAATGTTTTTGTTTATCCTACTAACGTAATAAATCTCAAATATCTTGTGCTTTTAATTTATAAATTTACTTATTTTTAAACAAAGAATCTTAACAAGAAAGATGATGATGATGTACACGAGGAAACAAAGTAAGAATACAATAAATGTCAATGTTCCATTTCATTTTGTGGGCGTATCTAATTGAGAAGATATTCATATATAATTATTAGTTCTACGAATAAACTGGGACAACTTGACCCAAATTTGTATACCAATGCATCTCCAAAATGTAGCCAAATTTTTACTTTACTAATAAAAGGAGCCAAACTGCATGAACAATAAAGGTAAAATAATATTTGCAAAGTAATGAAGATATTTCGATGGAGAGGCAAGAGTTCAAATTGCTCTAGAAAAAGAAAAGAAAGGAAGGAAATAACAGTATTTTATTGAACAATAAAGACGAACACACTTAAAGGATACAATATATTATACTTTATAAAAAAATGCCCTGCATCACCATAAACGCTTTGGGTCTGTAAAGTAGTAATGGCGGATGCAGCGCTCAATCGGCATAGGCTTAAATACTCTAACAAATCATTGCGTTTTATTTCAAATAGTAATAAATACAATCTGCTTACCCTGCACTCGAGACGATTGTTACTCCAGGCTATGATGCTCTTTGATTTGGTGAACAATAACTATAATTGTACAGAGCTTGTTGGTGCTCTTTATTATGTTGTGCCTAGAACTGTGGTTAGAAGAGAGACACGTGCCTACCCTCTATTTGCCACGACAGCTAGTCGTACGAATGCTGGTGAGCGAGCACCCCTCCATGTAATGGTTAGGAACTACAATGCTTTTTTTGTTCACATTGATATTTTCTCCACCACTCGTAACGAATTCAAAAATATTATCGTGCAAGCGCTTCATCAGCATGAATAATTACCTACACCTAAAATTCATTTTTGTTATTTTTACTTTACCTAGACTAGACCTAGATTTAAGTAGTAGTATTGTAAGATGCAACTAGTTTTAACTGTACTTATATTGTAATATGTGGAAACGCCGTGGATTGTACATTAATCTATTTTTATTATATAACTAGTTATAAGATACATTGTACAATTGTTTGTTTTCCCCAATAAAATAAAATAAAACCAAAATTTATCTGAGATTTTCACATCTAAAGACAATATAAAACCTCACACAAGTGGAAAGAGAAATTAAATCCGTCTTGTTTAGAGATTACTGTTAGAGTAAGTTTTTGCGTTTTACTGCTTGAATACGACTGCATCACTGAATTCGCATGAAAGAAGAATCTCTTTCTGACATAAAATTTCTAGCTGTTTTTTACACCACTGCTTTTTATTGTTAATTAAAAAAATATATTTTACTGGTTAAATAAATAATCAGTAATAACTCAAAAGCGTGTTGAAGTACACTTTGTACGCCTAAACTATTGCGTTTATGAAAAATATCTATCTACATTACATGTATTTTTGGCAATTTTGTCTTATTTATTTTGTTAAAACTGTAATCGTAAGGTGTATTTTAAACGAGATATAGTCAAAAAAGTACTTTTAGATGGCATTTTTGCTGACATCGAAATTTTCAAAATGGCCAATTTTCTAAACTTTGCAGGTAGCCACTATTTTTCGAGCCAAAGCACTGGACTATTCGTGAAACATCGGAAACAGAAGATTGACAGTGATATTCTACTGAGTGACGTTCATATTTCTCTGGGAGACTTCGACGTTGCTACACAAACAATTTTGATGGAATTTTAATTCCATACCGTGCACTGTTTGTTTAAGGACTAGACTGAAAATTGCAAAAAAGAAAATAGTTGAAGTAAACTACGTTTTTATGGTTTCTTTTCTCTTTTTAGTTACAAGGGTGTTAATTGGTTGAAGTAGATTTATAGTTTACTAGCTATTCACTATTCATTTTTAAAATTTTTTTTAGTAAATGAAGTTTGTTTTGTAAATCGCGTGATTGATGTGATCAGTCTAATCATTTTCCTTTTTTTCATCCTACCAGCCCATTAATGTCCCACTACAAAGACGTGCCTTCTCCCATGATGGAGGGATACTTGGCCTACTAATACCACGGTGGCCAGACGGATTGGTGTAGGGTTTAATTTAAAGTTTTCCTTTTTAATATATCATAATATTCACGGATCCCTTAGTCGGTTTTTACGACACCAATGGGATGCGATGGGGTGGTGACATATTGAATGCTTAGTCCACCTCTACACATTTCCATTTTTAATTGTAAAATATCATTCTATTTTTAAATCTTATAAATTTTTTAAGTCTTAGGTATCTAATAAAATAAATTAATGATAAAGAAAAAAATATTGTCAGCAGATGTTTTAAACAAAGTGCAAGGTATTTAATTGTTATTTAATATTTTAAGATGAAATAATGACAGTTCGTATAAGTACGTAGTTACTAAAATCCTACAAAATATTTTTGGATTTTTCCCAAGAAAATTAATTATTTTAAGATAAAAGTACAAAGAAAATTTTCTTTCAGTATTATCTTAGTACTAACCATAAACATGTTAAATTTCTTACCGTAACTAATATATTCAGGCTTTTATCTATGCAAAACGTTTTAATTTATGCCACTAATGAAGATGTTCGCCTAGGCATTGAGGGAAGACAACGCGACGCGACGCAATTTCCGGTTTTTAGTTTCAAAGACCCACGCTGGGACGCCCGGCTTCTTCTCTACCTTACTTAGTTTACGTACTATGTGTTCTCGATTACACTAATGAGAGATGTTAACAAACTATGATATTTAATAATATTGTTCGTGTAATAAAGGGTTATAATTAAAAATGATAATTGCCTATTTCGTGGTTGATGTAAATAAAAGAGCTGTAGCGGACTTTAAGGGCCTTTGCCTAGTGGCTACGTTACCCACTTGCCACTACGCACGTAAGTCAGTTTGCTATCAAAACGTGATATTATATAAAAACCATCTCGTGCGTTAGGTGACTACTTATAAAAGAATAAGTATAATTTCGCACCACCCCACCTCTTGTGTCATAAAATTAGACTAATGAAATAATTTGCAGATTCGTGTCCAGTTACCTTGTATCAGCATTGCAACTTGTATTATGAAAATTATATCAGCGATCGTTTCTTTGGCCAGCTAATATGGTACCCATTGGATAAGATAATACGCGTCTACACAAATAAAGAAATAAAATGACATTAAAACAAAAGGCATAAACAACCATTCCAATAAATACTTTTCGCATACAAATCACTTGAAATAAACACAATCAACATAATCCCGACAAGTTTAAATAAATTTAAACCAGCTTGCGAACACTTTACTGTATATTCAAAGTATAAAGCATCAACTATTACTTCAAACCAAAATACTCACAAATCTGTTGAACAAAAAAGGTATTTACATCGTAAATCCTTAGTAGCCGCGAGGAAGCACTTTGACAAACAAGGATGAGCTTGGAATTGGTTCCGCTGTTTAGTTCCTGCATTGCCTCTCCTACTTATTCGCCTTTGCATAATTGGGTGTATTACATTATAATTTTTGTACTGATAATGTATTTTATTACATGTTATTTTGAACTTTAAAATGTAATAAGCTAGTCAAAATTAAATGATCTTATTTACCTGCCTTTTAAGGTTCAAAATTTTTATTAAAACTATATTTTAATTTGTACAACTAAGCTAAACATATAATTGTAACTGTATAATACTGTAATCTGTGAACTGGTTAGAAAACTACACATTATATTATTTTTATTTAGATTATAAGAACAGCTATGACAATGACTAAATAAGAAAATAAAAATTATTACTTAATATCTAAATTCCATATTATTTTACGTGCTACGCCACAGGCAGAATTACGTAGAAAAATCATAATATCCCGATATAAAAGACAAGGAAGTTTCCAATAATAGTAGAAAAGACAAAAATTGGCAATATCTTTGTTTACCATTTCAATCTACAAAGGAAATCGATTGCCCGAGGACATTGTCGAGATTACAACGTAGTCGGAGGGGCGTTTGTAACGGGTTGGTCACCCCTGCTTTTATTAAATGAATCTAGCTCAAGGCGATTGCTTCATATCGGAGTTAGTAAAACCTTTTAATTTTATGAATATCGTTCATAAACGGTAAAAATGTAGTACCTAATCGAGGTTTAAGGGTTTACAGTTAACAAAAGGAATACGCGGAAAAGTTAAATTGCACCTCACTTAAATTGTGTCATTATTACCCGTCTCATTCTATAGGAGTCAGCCGGCACATGAAACTCTCTGCGAAGACTTATAGTAACTAAAAACTATAACAACCTATCGAAGGTTGGTGCAGTTCTGTTTTGTAGTTTTCTACACTTTTGCTAGTGGTCACTCACTTTTGGGGCAATTATGAAGACTTCTACAGTATACAAGAAAATACTTTGTACGTTGCTTGTCTTGATTCTGTATTAAGTCTGTACTATCATAACAGCCCATTAATGTCCCACTGCAGGGACGGGCCTCCTCCCGTGACGGAGCGATACTTGGCCTACTAATACCACGCTGGCCAGACGGATTGGTATAGGGTTTAATTTCAAGTATTCCTTTTTTCTATGTAAAGGAGGAATTCACAGAAAGTCCTTTGGTCGGTTTCTACGACACTCATGGGATGAGATGGGGTGGTGACATATTGTATTCTTACTCCGTCACCACACGGATAAGTCTGTACAGTTCTATAAAATACAGCCAAGCTCTACCACTTAGGTAGATTATCAAGTCGACAAAACCTTTAAAGAAATGCAAATGATTAAAACTAATAGAAAAAAGGTATAATCAACATTGTATTTTAATAAAGATTTTAAAATTATCACACAAAATTTTATTGCATAAATTAGCATTATTAATAGGTATTTCTTTAATAACAGACGTTGTATCACCCCCTCTAACGGTTTGTATCGAAAAATTTTCATTAAGTCGAAAGTAAATGAAATGAAAGCGAATTTCACACTCGAAAAAATCTCAAAAGGAACCAACTTGAAATACTCGATATTGCGTTAAAAAGAGAGACCGCATAATAAAATTTTGTTTGTTGGAACATCTGTATTGTGCGGACCTAGGATATTTTGTACATTATATTATAATGCAATATTTTAGTTTAATTAAGAATCTACAAACGGTAAAGCCACTATTTATTTGTGGTTATCGTAAAAGAAGGGAAAATTTAAGTACCTACTAACTACTTCTATAGTAATTATCCATTCACTCGCTTGTCTTCTGCCTTATTTTAACTCTGATGATGGACATTATGCCTCCTTCAAATATTTCCATTGTTATCGGTTTTGTTGTGCCTTCCAAAACTTATAAAACAACTAGTTAATTTCATATTAATCCACCGTAAATAATGTGAGATGAGTTGCTTATCAGGTTCAACTTCACAGTTTTAGTATCTAATTTTATTATAAAAATCCTTCGCGCCGTAAAACGTTAAGTGTTGGGTGTTTGCTCATGCGAATGAAGAATCGCTCAAGCGTTCTAAATTAACGTTCCTAATGATAAACACTTTATGTAGGTAGATACCTCAATTTATGACAATACACCAAGTATTTTATAATGAAACGTTATAACGAGAAGTTTTAATAATAATACAGAACGGTTTAAATTACAATGACAATAATATTGTATGTGATGAAGCTGTATTTTAAATAAAGAATAAATGAACAACGTACCATTTGTAGTTGATGGTAGCTCTTTAGTAAGTTCTACGGAGAAGAATTCAGTTTCAAGTAGTTAATGTGTAGTGTAATTTTACTTTAGTAAGATTACTGATGAAATTACAGAGCTATGAATCTTAACACCATTATGTCTAAGGCGGGTAGTAGGTTAGGAGTACTTCGACATTGGTGACATCCTTGAGTGGTGGCCACCTAACATCAAACCATGAACCATGCAAAGTTTGTAAAACTATACGAAAAGCAAAAGAAAATTGTCATAATCACCCAGACTATACAAACTTGAACCAAGAAAAAACCTCCAAATGTTTTTCGTATTAGCAAAACAAATCCTAAGGGATATAACACACAACAAACTTTTCAAGCTTATCCCGACATTAGCATATGTATGTTAAAGAAAACATTGAAGAAACACCCTCATGTGTTCCAGCCTTTACGTAACAGTTTGAAAGTAATGAAAAAGTGATTTGTAAAAAGTATAAGATGTGGTTAGACTGTTTAGTAAGTATTCAGTTACTTTTGAATATAATATTACTTAGAAATCAATTTATATTCAAAAAGATTATTGAATAAAGTACTGTAATGATTTTCTAATTTAAGAAGCGGTGCCAGGATTTTCTTGTCAGTTTCTTTCAATTGAGGTTTTATTTGGAACAAATACCTCTTTTTTATAGTGCTTCAATAAGCAAAAATAAAGAACACAGTAAGTTTAACATACTTATGTTTCATATTTTTTTTAAATACTTGTTGTATTCTTGGCGTACTATCTTCTCCGTGTAAGTAAATACTACATCTTGATCCCATATGTGTCGTAAAAGCCGACTAAGTGTAAGTTAAGTAATAAGGTAACGAGAAAATGTATATAAGGATTTTTAACCAAATTTTCACAGCGTGCAGTCTTGTGCCTTATCCATTGACCTACTGCCACCTTTATCCTTTATTAAAACAAAAATTAAGTATCTCTTAATTAAATAAAATTATATTTGATTGACATTAACCCGAAAATCATTTCAAAAAACTTAAGGTTATAAGCTTAAAACTTTTACGGACCCTTTTCCCAGAGGATCTCAAACTTTAAACAAATTATTTAATATTTATTCATTTGAATAAGAGTTTGTTTTAAAGTTTCAAATCTTAATTATTCATTGCTGTCATCTCCGAACAACGGTTTACGTCGTTTATTGAAATTTATTATTAATTATGATCACAATGTTTGATAAAGTATACTTTGGTGATGGTAAATTACCAATTTCTTTGATAAATAGTTACTGCAATGTTAACGATTAACATTTGACTTACAGCTTTCCTTTTCGTGAGTAATTAAGAAATTTGTAACCACCGAAGTAGGTTTTCGTATGTAGGTATATTTTACTTTGATACACTCATTATGATTTATGTATAAAGGGGGCTAATGCATTAATTTCCAGCCTAAGGTTAGGCAGTGTTTAAAGGCACTCCTTTAAACACTACCTATAATATGTAATATGTATTAATAACTATACTAATTACATACATATTGACGGCGTCTGTGTCGTAGTGGTTATACAACATGACTGATACGCAGAGGTCTCGGGTTTGATAATATTTGGGTGCATGAACATGATTATTTGCATTGGTCTGAGTGTTTCTATGTATAATTATGTACCTAAGTATTTACAAAAAAAAGTATGTAAGTATTAATATCCGTTGTTCTGTTACCCATAACACAAGCAGGTTAAGCCTAGTTTACTTTGGGAACAGATGGCGCTGTGTATATTAATTTATTTAACTATTATACCTTTGGTACTGGTTGTTGCATGTGGCTTTTGCGTGTGATATGATGAAACGTCTCATTGTTTTAACATTAGATAGGGTGGTAACGTAAAGAAAAAGAAGTAGTGCATAGTGTGTAAAGCTAGTCTTCAAACAAACAACAAAATTACTATTCCCATACTAACTACTATGATAATGAAGTATTTTATGTGACATTTTGACGTGTCATTTATGTTGGTCGGAAGTCGTTAGCTGTCGCCACAATCGCTATATCCGCTCGTTGACGGGATAATAGCAGTTTCTGTGTTGGGTTATTTAAATTATGATAGAACTTACAAAGATGTTTTTACGCTTACATTTGGTGAAACGGTTAAAGCTATACTGTTTTTCAGATGGTAAGTTAACTAACGCTGATTAAGACTTTTGTAATATCGCGTTGGATGTGAGAAAAGAAAATCATCTATATCTATGTTTTATAACAGTTTATATAATTTGCTACAAAAATTGTTCAGGTATTAATTGCCGTATCGATGCGTTCGCCGTAATTCCTAGTTAATAGAACATACTTAAATGGCGTCAGTTTTCAAATTACAACATTATTTTTTATGCATTTTATGGTACATACAAACATGTATTAATTTATTGATAGGCATAAAAGCAGTTTATGTAGCTACAAAAAACAAAAATTGTTGTTATTATTCTTAATCTACGTAAAATAAATGAACGACTAAACCAACACATTAATCAAACAACTAACATACTGCACTCACTAAAAGCTATAACCAATTCTACATTTCAATTCCAATTCAAAGTATTAAACTTTTATTTACTTCTTTAAACAAACTTTAGCAGTCAGAATGAATTTCAAACAAGTAAATTGTAGAGTTCCTTCTTCAAGAAATCTTTAGAGTGCCAAGTGGTGCAAGAATGACCTAGACTGTCCTTACATCGATACAATCGAATATCGACCAGATGCCTACGTCAATAAGCGACAGATTACTTTGTATTAAGTATTGAGTTCTCTGAGTAAATATCATTATCGTGGGTCCACAACAGCACTCCCTCTGCGGTTTTAGATAGCCACTTAGCCATATACTTTAATAGAATATGTACTTCACGATACTTATAATAAAATAAATATATGTTTTCTAAGATAATGGATAAAGAGCAGTGAACTAAACTTATAGGAAGAAAGTTAGT
Organism: Schrankia costaestrigalis; assembly: GCA_905475405.1. Taxonomy (NCBI): domain Eukaryota; kingdom Metazoa; phylum Arthropoda; class Insecta; order Lepidoptera; family Erebidae; genus Schrankia; species Schrankia costaestrigalis. The sequence goes on from FR997827.1 coordinate 4,487,452, forward strand.
TGCCTTTCTCATTGTTTTGTTTAAATTTTGTTATCAAATGAAAAACTTGTAGTATCATTTACAAGTTGTTATTCCGAATTGGGACTACCTAGTTTCCATTTAAAAGAGTAAATTATTTTTACTGAAACAAAATAATGTAAAACGTATAGTAGGCCAGTATTTTCGCGAGATATCTTACATTTATGCAGTGTAGGATGCACTGTTGAGACCCTAAAAAACGAATATATACAATGAAAACAATCAATAAAACATGGAATCGATCTCCTGCCAAAGAGATAATAATCAAAAACTTCTAAGTAACTAAGAAAAAAAAACCTTTTAATAAATAAATAAATAATCCTCACACATTCACACAATATTCAATAATTCACACGTCATCTAGTCCCGAACTAAGCAGGGCTTGTACTATGGGTACTAGACAACGGATAAATACTTAAATACTTTTTTTTGTAATTACACACATATTATACATTAAAAAATTTAGACCAATGCAAACAATCATGTTCACGCACACAAATATTTGCACTGAGCGGAAATCGAACCCGAGACCTCTGCGTAGCAGTCATCTGATATAAGCACTACGCCACAGAGGTCACCAATAAAGGTTACATACATTGATTTACATTCGCACATGAAAATCATATCTATTCATAAAAAGCCTCTATAACAGTTATATAACTCAGCATTACCCTCCACAGAAATAAATCTTTTTCCACGTAATATATTAAATTTTTATGCAAAAAAAACTCAACTTTAGGGAACCTGTAGACGGTTCTTTTGTTCTCATTATATCGTCTACACAAAGCCTTATTATATAAAGTAACTAACTTTTCACTTTAAATAGAAAGTGCCTACGTTGAAATTTTTAGCTCATACATTAGCCAGTTATGTTAGTTTTCAATTCATTTAGCTAGACAAGAGTAGTGGAAGGGTTGCAGTGAAATTGCATGAGAGGGTTATCCTGAATAATGGAATTGGGTATGATATTAAGCCATATAACCCTATAATGTTGGTGATTTAAACTTAATACTGACAGGGAATTGATTGGCTGTTAATTGATGAGGGTTTTCACAATCATTACATTATAGGTAGCCATTATTATAATATTTATACAAATTATTTTGTGGTTTAGTTTTTACTTCGTTATGGCAGTTTTTAAATTGTCTAATATAGTCTGTTAACAAGTGACACCATCACACCTATCTTAATATTGAGGTGTAAATGATAAACCGATACAAGTATAACAAAACTATTTATTGTTCTATTTCTTTATTTTTAGGAATTTGTCGCACTTTTAGGAATGCGTTTGTTTATGATTACTTATTTTTAGAGGTGAGAGAGTAGAAATAGAAACAAATGCATAACGGTCACTCTCTAAATATATCGTCATACTAAACTAAAAAGAACAAAATACCTAGTAAAAATAAAAGACTATTTAATAACTTATTTTAAAGGTAGCTTGTTTTTTGGCATAGATACTCACTAGAAAAGGGAATCGCTTGTTCAACAAAAATGTGTTCAGAATTATATTCTTGGCTCCATTTCACTTGGTAAAGCATTCGTGTTATCTGATGTCTAGTGTATTCTGAAAAACATATCAAAACAAGGTCAAGCTAGGTTTATTGAGAAAACCATATTATATCATTAAAAACCGTTTAGGTATAATTGTTTTTACATTCTTTTTTTTTATCTTAGTGGCAAACGGCCGTGTTTTTGACTGCTGTCCAAGAGGTCGTAGATTCGAATTCCACCCAAGACAAATATTTGTGTGATCCCCAAATTATTATTTTGAATCCGGATGTTCTTTGTATCCGTTAAATTGATGTTTTTAAAATCGGAATCACATTCTTATGTGATTCCGATTATGTATTAACCCAACAATGTCTGTCTAGAGTAAGAAGTCTTGGCTGTGTGGCTCAAGCGTTTCTAACGTCAATAAGCAACGTGTAAAGCAATAGTAAAATTGTCAATAGGGTAATAGAATTTTTTAAATACAGCTGCTACGAGATAAAGATTCAATGTCCTTCACTAATAATAAGATCATGGTCAAGTAGGAAGTACACTCTATCTAAATATTTTCTGTGAGAAATAACACCACTAGCTGACCGTAAGACGTGATATGTATTCTATACTACACAAACACATAGTTCTTGCGTATTTATTATCAGAATAGTTCAGTATTGCGTGTGAACTACACAACGATTGCTCTCAAACACGATATCCTTGTTTTGAGCATACGTGAACTTTTATTTTTAATTTTGAACAAGATTTTATTTTGGTTAGTGGCAGACTTATATTCACATTGATAGCGTGGTCCTTGTTTAAAAAAAAACCGTTCAGGTATTTATGGAGTTGTAGATAATGAAGAATGAACAGAAATATTCAGTGATAACAGCTAATAGTTAAATGTTCCCGAAAAGCCTCCCAACGGAATATGCGATAAAATGGTAAATGCATCCGAAAAATGTATTAATAAGATAACAGAAAACTGACTTTTATCCGGTTATAATGCGTAAATTTCATTACTTGGAGACATAAATACGTTTTATTTTATTAGACCCAAATTGCTCAACTAATTTTGGTGAAATTACAATTCAACTAACTTGAAAGTTCTAAAAACAAATAAATGTATCATGAAATAACTGAGTTGTTACGTAATGAATATCATAAATATAGCTGAATTAAAAATCTTATCCTCTTTTTGGAGTCAGATACAGTATAGCAGTTAACAAGCCTGTTAGCAGTTAGGATCTGCATCTAACTTATGCATTTTGCTCTCTTTATGGCTACCTAAACTTATATTTACCGCCCTCCCCCCCTACAAAGATATGCCAAATATTCGACCAAATAATTGCATTAAGTCGTCACTGTATCAAATGACAATGCAAACATGGGCGCCCTCAGAGAGTATATTAAGGGGTGGCAGTGATTCATCAATTGAACAGCCCCTGTTCCCTTGTATACTTGAGAATATGTAGTATAAGAGTATTAGTTACTGAAGTAATATTATTCATGTACAGCAACAGTAAAATATTGTTAAACATATTATGAATGTCATCATAACAGCCCATGACAGAGGGATAGTTGGCCTACTAATACCACGCTGACCAGATAGATTGGTATAGGGTTTAATTTCAAGTTTTTACTTCTTTTATTTCGTAAAGATAATATTCACGGATAGTCCCTTAGTCGGTTTTTTACGACACCCATAGGATGAGATGGGGTGGTGACATATTGTATTCTTACTCCGCCACCACACGGAATTCTACCATGAATAATGTGCTTAACATAATTTTACTTTACATAATAATGCAAAGTCCTGCCAGTCTATTAGAGCAGGCTTGTTCCTGCACTTGAACATTAAAGGGCTATGACAATTGCTGGCAATACAATAAAATTTATTGTTATTTAGTTATTGCATCTGTCGTCTCTGCCTACCCCGGGCGGGATAAAGCGTGACTTTATGTATGTATACATGTAGTTATTGCAAGGGAAAAGCTTTTAATCTGAATTTTCTTTTTTTTTTTCAGAAACTTTGGGCCCCATCGACGTTTTCTTCTGGGCGACTATTCTTCCCGTTACGACTTTCATTGAACAAGACTAAGCTGTAGCTACAGCACTATAAGTCTTCTCGTTTGTTCTGTAGAACCTCCATTTTTACAATAATACCTATTTCAATTTCTCATATGAAATTTTCCAATTCTTATACAAAACAAAACGATTGAACCGAATCATTGTTAGAATGCACTACAAAAAAGAAACATAAGAATGAAAAGAAAATTCTTTGACTCATAACATGAATAGCTATCGAATGCGGTTCCTAGTAAACGTTTCAAAGCTTTCAATAGAGTTTTCTTACTAAATATAACGTGAAAGTATTCAACGCTTTTTGTATGGATTCGCAACAAAGCCCCACTGTTGATGAAAGAAAATGTGGATAAACATTTTTATCGATTTAAAATTTGTTGAACTGAATGATGTTATATTTATGCAGTATAGCGATTGGGTTAGGGTTTGAATTCACGTGACTTTATTTTTTTTTAACTACTACATAACGTTAGAAAACTATGTAGCAACATTCGAGGCTAAGCAGTTTTTACCACGGTTTGAGTTCTGCTAAAGTGCTCACCACAGGCTCGTTCGAATCTGAACGAAATATAGTTACAAAATGCGCCAATATTTTAATACCAAGTAATATAGTCCCGTTTAATATAATTGATGGACGAATAGTCAAAAATCTTTTAAGTCAAGCTTGTGTTAACTCTATATCAACTTACTCAGTTTAATATTAGGTATAAGCGAGTTATGCTTAAATATTTAAAACTTTTCAGATTTTAACAAGGAGATAAAATTTCAAGAAATAAAAAAGACCATAAAAATAAAATTCTCATTTTCTTTATAAATAAAAACGAATCGTCACGCCTGTCGTCATGTCGGCCTATTTGAGGTTATTGAACTGTAACTCCCCCTTAAATTTGCAAGCGACCAACACCCCGTTGTAATTAGTGATAATCAGAAGAAAAATTTACAGTCCTTTTGTAATTTTAACGAGTTTACGATAGCTTGCGCTTCTTATACTTTTGAGTCATGCACATGAACGATTTTGTATTCTAAAGTTCGAGCGAAATAAGTTAAATTTGAATTTTGATACTCAGTTTTGTATTTTATTTACTACTTACTTCTTTAAGGAATAGTCCGAAAACATTTTAAATACTGAAGCAAACCTTCGGCCGTTCTAATTGATATCAGATATAAGATAATGTCTCCCAGTGTTGACATGGTAAGAATAAACAGTTTCACCATACTAACTCTTACGTTACGTCTATGTTGTGCTTAAGATAGACGTTACCTTTGTAAAAACTATTTTTGCATGCCATTTATGGCGAAGTGTACAAGAAATATTATAATCATGTATAGCAAATAAGAACTGCATTGTAACCTACACTTAGCAAAATAAAACATCATTAATTCATTTCAAAAGTCGATTTAGAGCTTTTATTTTTATCTCAATTAAAGAAAAGAAGGAAGACAGTCGTTATCGATTTTGTTAATTAGCTGGCATATATTTATGAATGTTTGTATGATTATTGTAATAATCGATAAATAATGTTATCATTACATAAAGATAATAAATCATGTCACAATAGTTATTTATACTTAAATATAGTATGATTACATAATTATATGTATATAGAGGGATTATACTGCTTGGTGCCAAGCGTAAAAAAAACGTGTCACCATCACCATCCTATATTATACCTAAAAGTGACTTACGCATTACATAAATCCGTATGGTCAACATGGTATTAGTAATTCAAGTTTTCTTCCGTCACTGGAGAAAGCCCGTCCTGTTTTGGGACGCTATAAATTACTCGTGTAATCTTCTATTATCCATTCTCATAAATTCATAATAAGGAGTATAATTAGGCTTATAATAATTAATTTGGTGCACCAAAAAAGTGTCTTTATAAATTAACTTAAAACAAATCTTTTAATACCTATTTTTTACATTGTACCTATAGATAATGTTTGTCTCATTTTCTTTACTGACGTTATGCAGTCTATGAAACTTTAGACAAAACTACGAATTTAAAGAAAAACAATCCAGCAGTTATAATTATCACTACATACACTCATTCAGATTAAAAGCTTTTTCCTTGCAATAACTACTTTTTAAAATAAGCTTCAGTACTTGAACAAATGCTGAGTGTTTCAAACTCAGTTTATTTCCCTTAATTCCGATGTAAGTCGCAAATAAGTTAGTACGAACAAATTAGCTCCAGGTAAAACCTCATACTACGTGCCCTCCAACTGATTATGAATCATTCAATCAATTACATAGAAAGTGGTTCGGAGTGCACCTTTTATCTAAATCTCTATTAGGACCTATCTTCTACAGATTTCTTTGCTTGCCTCACTTACGTCTTTCTTTCTAGATCAGTCGGTGAAAATTCACCATTTAGCGCCATAACTTCCTTATTAAGGTATTACAATGACAGGCATATTACGCGTACACCAATTTCACATTATGCATACAACCTATTTTACGAATACAAACATAGCAAACCTTTTTCACTGTTATGTTTTGACCACCTTGTGTGCTGTTAATGAGAGTGACAACTCAGCACAAACAAAATGTGAAATTCTTAAATAATACCAATGCTCAGTGCTTGCCTAGTAAATTTTGATCAATTTATTAAGTAACGCCACCAGATCAAAATAATAATATATTATTTTTGACGACTTTGGAGGAGGATTACGCATGACAGGTGACCAAAACCTAGAACTAGACCTTTAAGCTATAGGTTAGTAGTTCATAGTTGCTATGCAAAGGTCTTGATTTCTCTGGTGGGTTTCTATGTATAATATTTTAGAAAAAAAATTAGATTAGTTTAGTGTTCGTCAACAGTCTAGTACTTAACAATAATAGCTTGATCGCCTTGTGTAAATCTATAAGAATATTTATTAATAATAAATATAGAGACAGATAAATAATGTGTTGTACAAATATAATAAAAAGAAACCATTACGGTTTTTTTTTGTATTTTTAGCTTTGTTATTTTTAAAACAATTGCAAAAAGTCAAATTGACCCCGACGTGATTTGAACACGCAACCTTCTGATCTGGAGTCAGACGCGCTACCGTTGCGCCACGGAGTCTTGTGATCGTGTTCGCAAATAAGCAACTTACTTTATAAGTGTGCGTATGATTACAACACGTGATAAAAATATAACTCGCAGTGAAAGATAAGTAGATTAATTACTATAATTCGGATTTAAATATAACAGTAACCTTGTAATGATTACCTTGAGGTCGCGACTTCGAATCAATCAATTCAAATCTTCAATTTACACAAACTATATTTGTGTCAAATAAGATTTCTTTTAGTCCTATTTATCCTTTTGTTTGCCACATATATTTCTTGATTATTGTCCCTCAGGCAGTCAGCGTGCTACCTGCTTTGATTTTAGCATCTTGAAAAAGCTGGCGTGAGTCTTTACTATAGATGGTTACCTATATAAATAACTGTTTGGAAAATGCTACAAAATACGGCAAGCTTTTTGACTGGTAGAGCTTATAGCTCTACTAGACTACTACAGACAAAGAGACGCGAACTAAAGACAGAGGAACATTTTAAAATTATAATAGGTGTACCTACGCAATATTTTATTTTACTTTGTATAAAATAGGCGTAGCTACTGAAGTACTTATTAATTACTTTTTATTAACAAAAACAGTATTTGTTGTATGATAAATATGTTTTTTTCGTTTTGTACATTTAATAAATATTCTGTGTTATAAATTTTTCAAAGTGAATTGCAATTTGTAATATCAGTAGGCTCTTTTCGTGTAATTTTATTTTTCAATAAAACGAAATAATCATTAATTTAATACTAATTCGTCAGACACAGGATTGATACAGGCTTAACCTAATAAGTTTTTTTTTCCTTTTGAGAAGTATTATCCTAAGTTATAAGAACAAAGTCTTTCGAATGCATTATACAATTGAAACACAAAGTCAGTGGAGATAAACACTTTGAGGATTTCTACAAGCATTAAATTGTCATTAAGTAAAAGCTCGGTTGGCCGAACGGAAGGAATTACTTAATTAGGTCCCGGAGACCTGGCCCTCTCAAATTGAGATATATTGTGTTTACTGGAGGCATTCTTTAAACTGAATGGAATTGTACTGTGACTTCTTAGGAGACTGAATCTTCTTGCTTGATTAGATGCAATAAAATGTTTTTTTCTTTGTTTCTTTTTTTATTTCTAAAATTTAGTATTTGCAATCGTAAGGTTGCGGGAGGCTGGAGGATGAAAGAGATTTTGGGCCACCCTAAGCACAGTTGGATGAGGACTTTGTCTGACGGTGGATGTCTTATAACTAATGTGAATAAAATATCTTTGTCTTGGTGACACTAGACATGAGTTTTCTACGTACTGATTTAATTTGATTTTTATCTATTCCTTGATATCTCATTTACGGAAAATCAATTAGATTCAAGTAGGATAAGGTATACCAAACTTATTTTTTCGGAAGTTCTAAGAATAATCTTTGCCATTCCACATTTTTATAATAGTACATCAGAACTACCTTTTTATCGGTAGATAATACTATAAAAAGACGCTAATATCTCTAGAATAAACTTTGTTTCAATGTAATTATATTAATTGCGTTTAAAAAAAATATGAATTGTTTTTGATCCTGAACACCTACGCTGTAAAAAACAATAGAATTTTTTGGCGTTGTTTAATAAAAATGTTGGAATTCTGTATATAAAAAATGGAATTTCGCCTAAAAATTTAATTTAATATGTGTATTGTTAAAATACTTGATTAAAGTATTTAAAATGTTATCTACTTTTAGGGCAAAAATTTCATAACATGCGATAGAGTTAGGGTTAAAGTGCAGATGTAAAATTTATTTTAGTAGTTGACTTAAGATTCACACAAAAACATTCCAATGGAACCGAAAATTGTTGATAAAGTAACCTTTATTTATGAATGCGTGGACAAAAACTGCTAAGGCGTGGAAGGAGAACGACCAAACGATTTAAAAAATTTTTTTTCATAATTGGGTTGAATAGGTCGCAATTGAGTTGATCCATTCGTGTCGTCACAACCTTTCCAGTCACATGATTTCAAATCATATTATTGTACTCATAGAGTACAAATTCAATCAAACTTGATCCTTTATGTATTATTACATCTATATTTCCTTGGAGACGTGGAAAGCTAAAGATCAAAGCGTCTCAAACAAATCAAGCAATGAGTTAATTAAACATCAATTTGACATCTCCCCCTTTAACGTGTCCGCTTCAAAGAATAATCTGATAGGAAGTATTTTGATTTGTATATTATTGTTTATCTCATGAGATCGGTAATGTCCCACAGCAGGGATTATTATTATTATTGCGTGTGGCTTCTGCTTTGAACACTATACGTCTTTATCCAGCTGGAGGAGCCAATCTTTTGCGGCCGAAGTAAGGTTGTGGAGCTTACGGATTCCCCCAGTGAAACGACGTCGGGGACATTCTTCGACGATGTGCATCATCGTATGTTTTGGAGCTCCACAATCACACCCCGGCGAGTTTTTGAGGCCCCATCGGTAGAGGTGGTAGTAGCATCGCCCTTATCCAGTTCTAAATCTATTTGCCTTTTTCCACACAGTACGGCAGCTGTCAAAACCAGGGGGCTTAACAGAGGGATCGGGTACTAGGTCCTTCCAGGGATGGTGTTTAAAAGATTCCCAGGTAGTTCTCCATTCCTCCAGGAGGTTGGTGTCTGTTTGGAAGTGTTCTTCACAGCAGGGATGGGCTCTTGACGTAGGGAAAGTTGGCCCTATACATTATCCTATATCTTACGGTAAAGTGCTTTAGTTCCTATTTTGCTTCTTATGTTTTTGTAAAGAATCTGCGAACTAATCCTTAGTTACGTATCCAGAAGTTTGGCCGGTACGCAAAATTTTTGTATACTTCGTGTCGTGTCATCATTATCATATCAGCCACTGCTGGACATAGACCTTCTCAAAGTATTGCCACCTTGTGCGGTCCTGTGCCTCCCTCATCTATCCCACAGGATGGTTAATTGAATGTCCAATGAGACAGAGCCAAACGCTGATTATAATTTGTAGAGTTATCAATTGGAGTTAATCGAAATGTAATTATAATAAATACATTTACGAGAATTTGCCTTCTGGTATACAATAATATTATGTCCTAAACATAACATTAAAAGATAAAAGTTGTAATTTACACATCAGATTGTAAATCCAATCCACGCATTAGCTTCGATTTACATTAGTTCAGTTAGTGTGTTACAAACATTACTTTGAAGTACCTGATATTTTAGATGTGACAGAATAAACCAAAATATGCTACTGAATGCACTTTGATTTAGGCAGTAGTTGTATAGGGCGTTCATGCAATCATTGTTCAACGAAGCTCTTCGATTATTCTTCCGATGGTTTACTTGTAGCCTCCGCCATGATAACTGGAAATAACACTAAACTGAATTGTAATATTAGCTTTAAGTCTTCCATATTGCTTAAATAAATAAATTAAATAAATAAATTTTATGCATAGAAAACCCCCAAACCAATGCAATCAATCATGTTCATGCACACAAAAAATTTAATTGAGCGGGAATCGAACCCGAGACCTCTGCGTAGCAGTCATATTATATAACCACTTCTCCACAGAGGTTGTCAATGTATCAGGACGTCCAGGTTGGCACCACTACTGTGAACTTTTAATATAAACGCTTGCCCCGTCTTGTTGCTGCTGCCTTTGAGCAGGATCAGATCTTCCATAACGGCAAGCAAAGTCACTTCAGCTGGAGAAAGATGTATGTCGATTCTAATATCTAGAAGTCATCATTTCTCCTACTTTATTGTAGAACTAGCTGACCCGTGCCCACTTTGTTGGGCGGCGAAACAAACGCGTCTGGTTTTTAAGCATATTTCATTACTGCTCCACTCCTATTAGTCGTAGCGTGATACTATATAGCCTATGACACTCCCCGACAAATGGACTATTTAACACAGAAATAAAATTTAAATTCGGTATTAATATACCGAATTAATAGGGTAATCTCTGGATCTAATGATCCAGAGATTACCCCCTACAACGTCACAAACACACAATCTCACCAACTCACAAACTTTACCGCTTTATAATATTAGTATAGATTTCTAAATATTTGATTTTTATACTGACGGACTGAGTCGTCTCTTCTTTTCTAATATGGCTTAGATACCGAACATTATTATTAAACATAATTGATATTATAATACCAATATTACAAAAGTAAAATTTAAGTAACCAATTATAATAATATTATCTTATATAAAAGAAACTAAATCTTTAAATAGGTACAGACAGCAAAAAATAACCAGAAAAAATATCGTACATTTTTATATTCTACGAGTAATCAGTTATTGTCTGTTCCCAGACTTACCAACATAAATACATTTTCATGTATCGAGGTAATACGTTTCTTCTAAAATATATTTTCTAGGAAAACTATTATTTGCTCATCCTATTTGAAGCCTCAGTTAAATCTTTGTTTATTTTAGTAGCTATATTCTTCACAGCTTTGTCTCTTTCAAAAGTGTAAGTATTTTAATATTGCTATGAGGTACGTTAATGTGTAATGAACCTATTAGAAGGGCGTTGTTATTTTAAGAACTAGTTACATAAAAGTACTAGATATACAAAATTTAAAATAAGTTACGAAGAGATGAGAACTAAGAATAACATCCGCATACCAGGTCTCCATTATCTGGTATGCGGATGGTGGGGTCTGCCCTACACAAGGTGGTAAGAGATTAAGAAGACTTTAAGTTAACTTTTAGTTGTCAAATTGTCTTACCTATTGTGTGACAATTTGACAACTAAAAGTTAACTTAACAGAATTTTTAACGATTTTAAAGTACGAGAATCGACATGCTGGTTAAAGTTGGAGTAAAACTAATAGATGGCGAAGGAATAAGACCACACAAGGATAAAATCTAAAATGAAATACCTACTTTGTTTAAGGAGTTTTACCCTATTACATCACTCTTTAAAACAGAGAATCATCAAACCTGAGTAACTCATACCACACACAATCATGATAGATTTAACAAAACATCAGCCAAATACAAACAAACCCTTATAACTATGGCCCTTAGTCATGGCCTGGTGGAGTAATTCACAAATGCACTGCACTGGTTCAGCCAATAACGTCCAGGGTATATGCATTTGGGTGGCAATTATCATATTTTGTGCCTACAAATGTACTATGAATGCTTTTATCTAATAAAATACTGAGCTCGACGCGTTTCCCTAATTTTACATTTGTTGCAAAATAGTATAGTGGTGTGATTAACATGCTAAAAGCAATGCTACTGCTTAATTTAAATGTTAGATGAAATATGCTTATTAGCGCTTTTAAACTTAAATAATACTGTCCAATAAATAAAATAATTTAAGTCATTAATACTTCGGTATTTAAATAAAAATGTATATAAATAGTACCTACCTATTTAGATAATTCAGTAAGTATATTTTTACGTAGTTTAAGGTTAAGTTTTAGTTTCAGCAATTTTTAAATAGTATTTTAGGTGGGTTTAAAATACTTATTGAAATAGGTAGGTATATTAAAACACGTAAATGGCATAATTTACACTTACATTCATCAAATAACATTTTGTTATATCATTTCGTAAATTGCATTACGTCTCTACAACAAATAAAAAAATAAAGATTATGGATGTACATACTAAAATTCTTCTATGAATAAATGGATAGAGACATTTTGTATGCTTACGTCATAACATGAAAAATAGAATAGAGCGATAAAATAAATAGTATAGAAAATTATTTTGATTGACTTATTTACTTGTAATTTGAAACCTTGAAAAATATAATAGCTCAATCATGGCTTATTGATTTATTTTATGAATAGAACATAAAAATAAGATATAAATAGCATTTCAATAGATAATTACGACTCCTAATCTCTAGTCTAGACAAGGTTTCTAATAATGGTTGTCTATTGATAATATAATTAATTGAACTATGTAAAATCTTTTAAGAGCGTGGACCGTGATAAGCAAGAGTAAATATTTAGAGGATCCCAGCAGTGAACATCCTGTTGACAGATAAGATAATTTGAAATGGTGATGTCAAACTTTTATAATTCAGGCGCTCGAAGATCGCAACGTTAGTAGTTTCATGTAGTAGGAGAGTACAGTGAAGTTAATAAGATAGAAAAAGCTCCCAAAGTCTGGACTTCGAAACCATGGCCAAACGGTTCCTTATTTTGGTTGTGTACTTCTTATGTATAATATTAGAATTTTCATGACAAATAAACTAATTGTCTTTATCAGTAATCAGTCCTTGTCAATATTTAAGTAAATTTCATACATTTTTAAAGTACCTTCCCTATAAGGATAACTTCAACCCTTTGGCATTACGTTGTATTACAATCTACAGTAGAACCTCTATAACTCAAACACCTCTATAACTTAAAAAAATAGTATATTCCCTGCCCTACATCTATATTAATCTATACCCTTGATAACTTAAAACCTCTATAACTCAAAATATTTTGTGTTTCCCTTGGACTTTGACTTATCGAGGTTCTGCTGTATTTACTAAAATTCCTATCTTTTTCTTCTATTACCTCCACTTTTACTAATTAATAATCTAAAGATCACACTACTAACGTACTACAACTTACTACTTAATTAACTTTTTAGTTAAAACCGTAGTTTCATTAACAAAATACAGTAACAACGCCGTACTATCGTATATTTAAAACCAAGAAGGCGTTAAGTAAATATTGTTTATTTATAAAAGAGTATAACACTGATATACGGTAATGAAAGGCTTGAAAGCACTTAGAGTTACGTACGACTATACGGCTCCAGCTCGACCACTATTATATAACACCGCCAGCTCTTTCGAGATCCCTGCACTTGTTGAAGTCACTTCGGAAATATGATAGCTTTTGAAATATTGTAAAGAATAAGACTTTGTTTTACTTCTTGTAGCATATTATAAGCAAGTTAAGTAAGTTTTCGAGTATTTTTGTTTGAATAGATAGATACTAAACTCTTATACACACACATTGCATGTTCGCTAGACTTAATAAATAAAAATGGTGGTACATTGTTGTTGTTGCATTGTTGTTGTTACATTGACTGTTTCTCAGAGTTATAAAGCATTTAGCTCCTTTTTCTGATGTCTGTAATTAACAAGTAGGTTTCGATTACGTTTTAATTAGAAAGAACTGTGATTTAATTTTAAGGAAATTTTTCACACCTGGATATTTATGTGTAAGTACCTATTGTTAATTTGGCAATGTATAACATGAGTGCTAGTTAATTAATTATGTTAACCTATCATCTCAAACATACTTAAAAATAGTAACACACACAAACATACACTCACATTCACACATAAATACTTACCCTATATCATTACTAGTTGTAGAACACACAGTATAATTATGAAAATTAAGAATTATTATTGTTAAACATCATGCCCGGATTACACGTTATCCGTGTCTGCCTGTCAAGAGTGAGGAGAGGCTGGTAATTTTTTTTGCTAATCTCTAGCCTCAACTTGACTAGTACCCATGGTACAAGCTAAGCTAAGTTTGGGATTAAATGGTGTGAGGAATGTTTAAATAATAAGCTGTTAATAAAGTCACCGCGATGTGGAGACTATAGAAAGAAGAAAGAAAGAAAGAAAGAAAATAAACTTTATTTGACACAGTAGACACTATACACAAATAGAATTCAACCCAATTTACATAATTACAAGAATTACATATCTTAATATTAAGTTGTCTATAGTTATACAAAAATATATAATTGTATGTACATAGATAAGTAACAAAAAAAATGGCAAATGTGTCTTAAACCTGCGACAAAAAGGCAACCAGCTCAGCATAAAGCCAGGCGATGATACCTGGCGCTGATTTTCAGCTGTAGCCATGATTTTGACATATGGATGCCAGCACATTTTAAATACAAATAACATGATATCTTAACTTAAATTAAATAAAAAAAAAAATTGAGATTGTCGGACAAGTGCAAAAAAAGTGTTAGTAACATAAACAATTATTACTTTATAATGCAAAAGTATGTCTTTTGTGAAATTTAATAACAGAATGAATCAAATGTCGTAAAAGATAACAGAGCGGATTACTTTCATTTCGATAGAATTAGTTTCACCAACAATTGAACTAAGTATAATATTTAATCAAGTCATTGACAGATACAATTAATGCAGTACCAATAAATCTAATTTATTCGTTTACTGCGTTAGTTAAATTTAAACATTTATTACGATTCATAATGTACACGGAGTGGACCGGAGGTACACTACTTTTTTTAAGATTTTTTAAATTTTTATTTCTCACGTACTTTATAAATATGTATCTCATACTTGAAAAAAATTTACATTAAAATGTATCGCTTAGGTGCAGACGCAGACGTTAGCGGGCCAATTGCTGACCATGTGCTGGGCACAGCACAGGCACACACAAGCACACATACACATATAAACCAACACATACACAGGATACATATAAATACACCAATAAAAGACACTCAACAGATAAATAATTAATTTACCACCACATAAACGTACCTGTATATTATATTTTATTTATACCCAATTACACACAGAGAAATGCCTATGGCTGAAGTTTGTAGACATCAGCCAGTAAGGCCAACATGACTAACCATGACTGTATACACCAAACAATGACAAGGAATACCCTGTAGACTAAAACGATCACAGCCTATATTAATGAATAATTCATGTTCACATTACTCATTTTTACCTGACCATCTATTAGATGTTTTTTTAAATGATTCCTGAAAGAGTGAATTGTGGTCAGGTTTTTAATAGGTGGGGGTATATTATTCCATATTTTAGTTGCAGCATAACGAAAGCTGCCTCTAAAAGCGGTCGTACTATGCTGAGGTATTGACAATTGCTGCGAACATTGCCTTGTCGTGCATTCTCGCCTTGTAGACATCCACGCAAGTTTTTGGTACAAGTATTCTGGGACTCTGTGCTTAATAATGCCAAACATAAGACATGCAAGATGTAACTTCCGCCTCGACTTCATTTTTAAAATTAAATGATCATTAAGAAAAGGTGTAACGTGACTACGTCGAGGAACAGAGAAGCAGAATCGAGCACATGCGTTTTGTATCCTCTGCACAAGCTTATCTGTACGGGAGAGCAAACGAGGTCCATAAACAGTATCAGCGTAATTAAGTCTAGACAGAACTAATGCCTCTACGAGTTGCAAACGTAGTTCCTCTGATAGGTAAGGGCGTATCTTGTATAGAACTTTTAACCTATAGAAGCAGTTGCTAACAACATTCGCTATATGAGACTCGTACCTTAAGTTTGCATCAAGATGTAAACCCAAATTCCTGGCCTCATATACTCTCTCAATTTGTTTGTTCATCAGACTGATGTTTAGTGTTGATGGTAAAGACTTAAGTTGATGTTTAGTACCGAAAACCATATATTTCGTCTTGCAAGGATTAAGAACCAAACAATGCAGAGCAGACCAATCAGATATCCTTTGGAGATCGTCATTAAGCTTTGTGAGAGCTACCTGGTAATCTTTGGGCTTAAATGAGGCATATATTTGTACGTCATCAGCATACAAATGATAAGCTGAGTTCTGTAAGCACTTGGTTATGTCTGCGCAATACAGGGAAAACAAAATAGGTCCCAATATAGAACCTTGGGGAACTCCTCGATTTAAATAAGATACCTCAGATTTTTTCAACTTTCCATCATTCATACGCAGCTCTACAAGCTGCCTACGTTGTGATAAATAGCTTTGGAACCATTGTAACGCGGCACAGTCTAAACCATAATAAGCTAACTTCGACATCAATAATGACACATTAATAGAATCGAAAGCTCTAGAATAATCGAGTAATATCAATATTGTACACATACCTGCATCTTGTGCTGCCAAGATGTTATCAGTTACATCAATAAGTGCAGTAGATGTACTATGCTGCCTCCTAAATCCTGACTGAAGCATGGGTATGACATTGTTTGTCTCCAAATAGTCTGTCAGTTGCCTGCACACGACCCTCTCGATCACTTTTGACAAACAAGATAAAATACTGATGGGCCGAAGGTCGCCTACCGTGGATGGGTTCGGTTTTTTGGGTAGTGGCTTAACAACAGCCACCTTCCAAGCAGTGGGAAACGTGGATGACACTATTGACCTGTTAACCATTCCCGTTACGATCGACAGAATATAGGTATGAGACAGAGTCAGCATGTTGAGAGTTATGCCATCATAACCCACAGCGTTTGATCTCAATTTTTGAAGAATCTCAGATACCGTTTTTTCGCTTACGGTTTTCAAAGAGAATTCACAGCAATGATGACGATGAAATTCATAGTAACTTAAGTTAGAGATAGTAGTTACTGAGTTACCTGGTACGTTTATAAAATGTGTATTGATACTATTAGGATCACCAAAATAGGAAGGTAAATCAATGTTATTTTTAAAGGGTAATATATTTGTTTTTAAGTTTTTCCAAAGGGCCTTAGGACATTTAACTTTATCATTAATATTGTGACGAAAATAAGCTTTTTTCTCGTAATAAATGGATTGCGTCACCAATGACTTAAGCTGTTTGTAGTATTCTCCTTTTGTTTCCAGCCCAGTACGATGATAAGCAGATAATGCATTGTCACGTAGTTTCATCATTAATTTAATATTGTCCGTTATCCACGGATAGGCTGGGTTTTTTATTCGAATTTCCTTAACCGGACAATGAAAATCAAAAATTGACAAAAGATAAGAGTTAAAAGCACTCACCATATCATCAACACTATCCAAAGCCATTAGGTTGCTCCATGGTGTAATAGAAAGGTCGTAATTTAAGCTATCAATACAAACATCCTTTATAGGTCTATGTTGAATAGTAAACGGAGTTATTTTGTCCCGTTTTACTTTCATTTCACAACAAACAAATGAATGCCCAGTCAAGGAACCCACCTGGGTAACGGATACGTAACTAGCTTTAAGGTCCGTACATACTAAGTCTATCAGAGTCTGACTTGTAAGGGTAAAATGAGTAGGACTGTTTACGAGCTGCTCCAAAGTAAAACTATTTAGAAAAACATCGAGTTTTTTACTTTTTACGTCATTTTTGTTCAACATATTCACGTTAAAATCTCCTAGAAGAACAACATGGTCGCAACTACCAAGTGAGCTGATACTTTCGCTGAGAGCGTCAAGAAACAACTCCAAGTCAAGCCATGGTGGCCGATAAGCAGTACCCACAGCGATTTTTTTACAATTCTGATTAATTGTGATCCACATCTGTTCAACCTTTTCATACTTACTAGAAACCGCATAAGACCAAGTACGAGCCGCAAGCCCACTCCTGACGTAGAAGCCAACTCCACCTCCTCGGCCACCATGAACAGATGTTGAACGCGGTACATGACGTAACCTGTAGCCGGGTACGACTGGCGCACAGCCCTCCTGACCCGGACGAAGCCAAGTCTCGTTAACAGCCACAATATCCACATGAAATCTTTCAACTACCTGAATAAAATCTTCATGGTTAGTATTTAGTGAACCAGCATTTAAAAATCCAATTTTTAAGTATTTTTCATACATTGTTATTATAAGAGTTATAAAACAAAATAACACATAACAACTTTATACAGTGACATAGTGAGTAATCATCTTCAACGTCAATAAATAAATTAAGATATGTAGTGGTATAAATAAACATATTTTGTAATATAAATAAATATAATCTATTACTAAAAATTACTGTGTTAGTGTTAGGTCCCAGAAAAATATAAATAAAAAGACAAAAATCATAACACGATTGCCGATAAGATATATAAAATATGTACGTGTCAATAATAACCACAATAGAAAACAATAAACTACTAAAATAACTTATATTCAACGCTGAACAACAAAACAGTTGATAAAAATAAGTTGCATTGAAATATTCTTTAAAATTTAAATAATCCAGTCCTGACTGGAGACACACGTCTTGCCCTGACAAAAAAAAAAAAAAAACTAAAACAATGAGTAAACATAACAAATAACGTATAGGGAGTTCAATAACTGACATTATAAAACGATATGAACGTAGTAAAATACTTAACATATTTAAGCTAGTTATTAAACTTATAATCAAATAGAACCTATGCCAAAAATTCGGGTTATGTCTTTATCAGTCCTTATGTACTCGGCGCGTTCACCGTCAGCTTTGCATGCAAGTATCCTACCCGTCTTTGTCCATATATACTTCCATCCCAAACGATTACCAGCTTCACGAGCGCGATAGAATAAATGACTGTTTGTTCTGGTAAGTCGTTCATTAACATACACACGTCGCGGTGGCCCGGCGACCTCGACGTCACTAGATGTTATGGTACGACGTACGCGCGCCCCGCTCAACAGTTGGTCGCGCGTCGCTCGCCTTGCCAGGCGCACGATTAAGGGCCGCGGTGTGCTCACTGCCAACGATGCATTAGGGTCGTCGGTTCGATTCCGGCGTGAAGATCCAACTCGCTCCGCTAAAATAATGTCCCTGTCGTCAATGTCGATTGACAGTTTCATCGCTAATGTTTTAGCAATATGAACAGCACTTTCACCCCGTTGTTCTGGTATACCGCTGATAACAATGTCATTCAGAAGAAGCTCCTGTTCTCGAATATTAAGCTGTGTACGTAGCTCAGAAATACTGTCCTCCAAGGGTTCTACGTTTGAAGTTATTTTTTCTTCATATTTACCTTCTAAGGACGATATTCTATCCTCCATCTTAATAATTTGTTCGCTGCAAGTCTTTAAGGATGTTTTAAAATCAACTATTTCTGTTCGATACTCACGTAATTCGGTCCTAATAGCAGAAACCTCATTCATAAGCATACGAAACTCCTTTACTAGTTGTCTGCACATCGTAGCAGTATTAACAGGGGTCTCGTCCTTGTCATTAATAGGACTGTGAAGGAAGTCATCATCTCCAGCTACCGCCAAACCACTTCGATTGGGACTGTGATTTCCTGATTCCGAAGCATCAGAGTTGCAACTAAGGCAAAGCCAGGTTTTTTTGTTATAGTTGGACTTCGTAATCTGAGCACAAGCACGGTGAAATGGGGTGGTACATCCTACACATCGTACTCCCGCCGACGACGAAAGTGTTTCACCACATATTCCACAAGATTTTGCTGCGATGCCTTGCTTCGACGACATATTTGATACGAGATGGCGCTGATATAAATATGGCAATTACTGTTACAGCTAATTATTGATTATCTGTAGGCCTTAGATTCCAGTCAGCGAAGTACAACCCAATGACAAGAGATGGCGCTGTTATTCGAACTCCGAAAATAAATGTAATTTACATATATCTTGCACTGTAAACTACGTAAAAGCGCCACTCCAATATATATCAACACTTGGGAACACTTTACAACAATAAATTAGTTCAATTACTCAACAAAAGCTTAGTATTGTTCACTTTCGGGTACTTTATAAATAGTTTTCTCCACAAATTACAATTATCAAAGTTATTGATTTTCACTGAATAACAGGATCGAGCCTTCACAAATTATCACAGCAACAGTTAAGAAAGCACTTTTAATGTTCCGACGCAATACGTATCGCAAAACACCACATAAATATTATTTATTTATAGAGAAACAAAAAAGTTGTAAGACCGACTTGACATCCATATGTCATATATCTTATATATATAGGGTATATTATGGTTTTCGAACAATGCAGCTTATAATAATGTATTAATTTATTAAGTAAATAATGCTCCGAATGATTCAATTATGACAACATAATTTAACGGATCTTACTTTATCAGTTTAAAATTTTAAAAAAATATATTCCGTGTAGTGAAAAAAACTGCAACTTCGCGGTGTAAGCGTTCGTTGAACAGATTCGTTGTTGGGCGCGAAAATAGTTAACCGCGAGTTGATTGGTTCTGTCTGGACCATTTCAGTGATGTCGGAACTTGACTTTTCCGACTATTTGTTTCGATTGCTACACCGATTTAAATACTCTTTAAATGCTAAATGTTTGTTAAATTGTGGTAAATTTGGCATTTATTTGGAGTTCATCTGGGACCGGTAATATAATATACTTACAAACTTGTTCAAATAGATTGCTAGCTAGATTAGTTGGCATAAAGTTTTGTAACTAAGTATTAATTGTCTTCGTAGAGAGCATTTGCAATCCATCTCCAAGACAGCCTTAACAATAGCCCCGGGATCAGATGGAGTGGTGTCTCCATGTATTTTTATACCATCACTATAGTATGGATTAAGGGCTGATGAGTGAATAATATAAAGTTTAGGAACTTAGAAATAAAGGTGCCTTCTCAAGTAGTTAAAAATTAGAGAAAATCAAAATTTTGCAACAAAAACAAAAAAAAGCAAAAACAATATTCAGGGTCGTTCATAAATTGACAGGCGACCACATAAGTAGTTATGCTTTATGATATTCAGACATGTAATCTTTTCCATAGCAGCCCCTTATTTCTTATGTCTGTTTTAACATGACATAGCCTGAATTATAGGCTATAAATACACACATCAAAAAAGTCTAAGCAACATGCATGATATTACAAATTTACCATTTATATTAATTAATTTCTAAGTATTTACTCACTCAAAGTGTATAGGTAAGTAAACTTTTTTGTTATTGATGACATACTGGCTGGTTGTAAAAAAAAAATTCGATTATGTTTTGTTTTTTTTCATAAAATTCAAATGACTGCGAATTTGTTTGAATTTGAGTGCATGTTAATTGCTACGTTTTAGTCTTGATTTTATAATTTTACCAACCATTTAAATACAGTTGGCGACAAAATTGAATTGTTAGATATTCTTTACGTCATGGAGCGACGTCATTTGACGGCAGATGAAATGCAAAGAGCTGTAGGGATGTTGCAAGCGGGAAGTAATCAATCTCAGGTATCTCGACATTTTGGTATGCATAGAAGTGTTATTTGTCGTCTTTGGCAGCGCTACAATAATACAGGGGAACCCGCTGAACAGCATCCAGGCCGTAAAAGGAGTACAACCACTCGGCAAGACCGGTACATACAACTGACTGCAAGACGCCAGCCGATGTTAACCGCTCGAGAGATAAGTTTGAGGCTACAAAATTCAAGTGGTGTTGATGTAAGTCCCCAAACTGTGCGAAATCGACTGCATGAGTACGGCCTACGAGCTCGACGCCCTATCAGGTGCCCACCGATACGTCACGGGAATCGCGCTCGTCGAAATGAATGGTGTAGAGAACGCATAACATGGACCCAGGAACAATGGGATAAAATTATGTTTTCCGATGAGTCGCGATTCGGGTTTAGGCCTGATACAAGAAGGGTGCGAGTGTACCGTCGACCCGGAAATACTGAAAGACTCAGGTGCGTTCAGGAAGTTCATCCATACAGCGGCTCAACAGTTATGGTATGGGCGGGTATTATGAAGAACAGGCGAACTGAGCTCGTTTTTGTAAATGGAAACATGAACGCTGAAAATTACGTTGAGGATATTCTCAGACCTTATGTCCATCCATTTGCACAAACCTTTGGCTCCGATTTTACGTTAATGCATGACAATGCGCGTTCACATACAGCTCGGCGAACCAGTGAATATTTGGCAACGGAGAACATCCAGGTATTGCCCTGGCCTGCACAATCGCCAGACCTCAACCCCATCGAGCACGCATGGGACATGCTCCAGAGACGTGTTTTGAAGGACTTGGACGGAGTGACAACAACCCAACAGCTGAAGGATTTGCTACAATTCCATTGGGAGCGAATACCGCAAGATGACATAAACAGTCTCATTAATTCAATGAATAATCGTTGCCGACAAGTTCTGAATAGCAGAGGAGGCCATACTTTGTATTAAATTGTCCTATTCTTTCACAATAAATTCATTTTCTTAAGAAATTTCAATTTGTAAAAAAAAAGTTTAGTTTCTTATGTACCTGTATATTCTAATATTGTTAATTTCTGTTATTAAAAGAACTTATAAAGAAAACAGCTGTTATTTTTACATCATAGAACCCTAAAAATATTATTTTAAAAATAAAATACAACGTTATAATTAAAATAAATGGTAAAATAAATTAATATAAATGGTAAATTTGTAATATCATGCATGTTGCTTAGACTTTTTTGATGTGTGTATAACAACCAATAAGCTATTACTAAATAAAAGACAATCTAATAAGCACCCTTTGTTTCCCCCTAAACTCATCAATGTCACAAATACTTGTACTGGTTGATATAATCGGCTGTTTTCACTGTATCTCCCCGAGAATGCGCCCGATCAGTGCGTTCGAGAGATAAATAGTTTCATTATGACCGGCTTTTGGTCTTCTACGAGGCGCCGTGTAGTATATCGTAGAAATTCACATGCAATAATGTAGGAAAAGTGGGTGTTATAGTAGCATAACTATCGTAAAATTTCGAAATAAAGTTGGAAAAAGTGGGCGTTATGCTCGTAGTAACATAGAACTACTTAATTAAAGCTACTTTGCTCACTACTGTAATTTATTATTATACATGAATAGTGTAATATTTGCAATAATGTATCATTAAATATACTTTGAACTGGTTTTTATTTAAGTGATATCTGTTTAAATCTTTTTATAACACACTTTTTTAACAATTTAACGTCACGTAGGACGTATTATACGTACGTTTTTTAGGATTAATCTTAATAATAAGGATATTCAAAAAGTTTTTGGACTAGCGCAAAACCAAGTGCTATTTTGCATATATTATTATTATTAATATTTAATTTAAATTTGTTATTTAGGGTACGTTAGAAAAAAAAAACAATTTCTTGGCAAGTGTATCTTATTATTTCACAACGTTTTTATGTAGTGTAAAAGCATGTGAAAATTTTTCATATACGCCTTCTAAATAAAGGAGGAGCATACCAGACGGAGTCATTATTTTGCCAACAGATGGCAGCACAATCGATTACAGGCCGCGCCGGGAGCGAACGGCGCAATTTGCGATCCTTTCACCCGTGAAATCTACTGAAATGAATAAAACTATCTGAGAATCGAACACTCGACCGGTTTGATTCTTACTATCGATTTGTTTGTGTATTCGATTTAACTGAGGAAACCTAGTGCTCGATTTTGAATTATTATATCGATAAAATAGGATAGTTTATTTTTCTTTTCAATAGTTGACATGATGTATTTTCTTCAGTGAAGTAGAAATTGTTTTACTCTGTTTTTCTTTTTAAATCGAAATCAAACTAAAAACAAAAGCATTTAGCATAGACTTATAATACGGCTGCTATGCAGAGGCACAGTACAGTCACGAGCAATAATATGTACACATTGTTAAATTTTTTAAACTATCTGGATCTTTATCTAGACATTAGAATACCAAAATTATTTCGTAATTTAGAAGAGGTTCCGTACAGTTTTGAACTAATCTTCGAACATTCAATTTTGGATTAGCAGAACTTTAGATAACTGTATTACAAAATGTGAAAATGTGTACATATTATTGCTCGTGACTGTACATAGATATACCTAACTGTGGCAGAGGTTTAAGGGAAGTAAAAATGTTTTGGTGCTAACAAACACTTAGAATATACAACTACGTTCTAAGTTCTTCTCTTTTAAGAGTTGGTTAAAAACTAATAAATATAAAAAGAGGCAAAGGAACTAAATAAATCAAAGAGTATTAAGTTAATACCCAGTACTTTTTAATAATGTTTCCAGGAATAATTTAGTATTACTTGCTTAAAAATGAACATCAAAATGACCGGATTTAATATCACCTTGTACCGAAATTGATTTGAAATCATAACAATTAGTCCAAATCCCTTTCGTAATCCCTCCCGTTACAGAGGTAACATGATCCTGTAAATAATTAAAAAGCAATCACGGACACCTTTCAAAAAGCTAACCACTAATACGATACGATGTTTCTGTGAACGGTCTCCATTACTTGTGTGGTTACAGTGCTAGCGATTTTTTCTTTTCAAATATTTATTAGAAATGGTACTCTCTTGCATATAAGAAAGACAACTTGTATAGTGGCTAGATACGTAGATTTCGGGCTTAGGTCATTGATTTACAAAAATCCAAGAGGCACAGTTTGCTTAGGGTCATTTTAAATACGCTTAGGCAGTTTATATCAAATATATTCGACAGACCCGATTAGTTCTTTTTTATGTGACGAGGAAATATTTTTAATATAAGTACATAAATAATTTAAATAATAAATAATCCTCACACAACGTCATCTAGTCCCGAACTAAGCAGAGCTTGTACTATGGGTATTGGACAACGGATAAACATACATAAATCCTTTTTTTTTAAATAAATACATACATATTATACATAAAAAACACCCAGACCAATGCAAACAATCATGTTTAAGCACACAAAGATTTGCATTGAGTGGGAATCGAACCCGAGACCTCTGCGTAGAAGTCATGTTATATAACCACTACGCCACAGAGGTCGTCTAAGTCTCGTCGTATTAAGTATTAGTATGATTTAGTCACGTTTTAGTCATATAAAACTCTTGACACTTGAGAGTTTTAGTTGCATTCTCTTCTGCTTTTAGGAAGTTTTGATAATATTTATAACTTGATTAAAAGATTCGGTAGAGTCTAAGTAGGAGGAATATTATGTAATGGTAATCTTTACTTATTTGTAAGATTATTTTCAAAATGAATAGGACATAATAAATATTTCGTGTTCTTAAATCGATCTATTATATAATATTCATGAGACGCTGCAACTGATACCCTACCTTTAATCCTAATTGGATAGAAGGACCTGTCGAGCGCCAATAGTCTACACATATAATTGAAACAGCAACATTGATATACATACATACTTGTTCATATATATGTATATTTGCCAAGTATGTATTAAGTGACACATTGTTGAAATACCGACAGCCAATGCAATGTGATAGATAGATAATTACATTGTTTTTATAATTTTGATGTGGTTGTTATCATATTAAAGGCAATCTGATACCACGGTGTAAATTAGGATTATAATGTTGCTAAAAGTTCTCATTTTGTGACCTTAGAAATTCTATTTTGTTTATAAAATAATCCTTATTGGCCTTTATATGTATTATTGCAGGGACTGACATCGTCCACCTGCGTTTGGTGACCAGTCGAGATGGTCCAGGTATGGTAACCACTATCGGCTCCTACTGAGTTATTCCAAAGACATTTTATACCACGTTCAATTCTCGTTAAATAAACTGCTTAACGCGGTATTTTCAATATAGGGTTCAAAGGTTTAAGATAATTTTTAAGTTCGAATAAGTGCGTGTACAAAATTGATTTATAAATAATCATTTTGTTTATCTTGCAACAAAATATCTAATCAGTTCAAAATTCTTCAATCAGTCTAAATACCGTTGTACCAATTTCCCATCGTTCCGTTTAATTTAGTTTCAGTTGTTCACTGTTCCCATCAACGTGGGACATCGCTTAATCGTCTGGTGACGCTTCTCCGCAACTCCATTAAACTTTAAAGTTTAGAGTTTGTTGTTGACTACGACATGATTAGACGTAAGCTTAGAACTGCTTTTGACAAATCAATTTGAAGAGGATATTGAATTTGGTTATCTCTTGTATGAAAGCACTAATGTCGTTTTAGCGAGTACTGAATAGCAATCAACGTTGCCGAAATTATTATCAAAATATTTATGTATTGTGCAACGCAGGGATTCTGATTTCACTTAATGAAAAAATATGTGTGCGTCAATATGAATAAATAAATAATCCTCACACATTCCACATAGTCCCAAACTAAGCAAAGCTTGTACTATGGGTACTAGACAACGGATAAACATACAATATATAACATTTTTTTTGTAAATACATACATAAATATTATACATAGAAAACACTCAGACTAATGCAACAATCATGTTCACGCACACAAAGATTTGCATTGAGCGGGAATCGAACCCGAGACCTCTGCGTAGCAGCCATGTAAACCGACTGCGCCACAGTGGTAGTCAAATTAATGAATGCCTGTATACACGGTGGAATGTTGTAATGCCACCTGGAGGGGAAGTACTCTTAATACTTTAGATAGAAAATTTTACTCAAAGGAAACATTCCTTTATTTTTGAAAAGAAAAAAAACTGCATTAAAGATTTTTAAAAATTCGCTTGCCGCACACGGTAATCGAACCGACTAAAATCTGTAAAAGTTGCACCGTGTACTTTTATTGCATTGATTGTTAGGGTCAATAAGGATGAAATCTCTTTAACAAACTTCATAAATTGAATAACATGAAAACAATTAAATTTTAAATTAATTTCATTATGCACAAAAATTTAAACTAACTTATTAATTGCTCGAAATGGGCTCCATTTTCTTGGATACACAAATTTATTCTTCTAACTAATTCATTTCTAGTTACCTTCAATAACGTATTGTGGTGAATGTTATGAATCGTATTCTGAACTTCAACTCTCAACTCGTTTACATTCTCATAAGATTTAGTGTAAATCTGATTTTTTACATACCCCCACATAAAAAAATCTAAAGGGGTGAGATCTGGTGATCTTGCAGGCCATCTGATTGTGCCGTTTGTACCAATCCAGGTATTAAAATGGTTATTAATGTAGGCAGTAGTGATTCTGCTGTTATGGGCTGGAGCACCATCTTGCTGTAGAATTATTTGGTTTCGCTCTTCCTCGGGGAAACCATTTAACTCGTTTCTTAATAAATCGAGTATTTCTAAATACTTAACAGTGTTTAAGTGGCCTTCGTACACATGGACTAACACAACCATATTTCTCATAATTCCGCACCAAACGTTAAAAGAAAATCTTACTTGACTGTTAGTTTCATGAACACGAAGAGGATTCACTCTAGACCAATAGTGATTATTGCGGCGATTGTACATGCCGTTATTGCTGAAGTTGGTTTCGTCAGACCGTACAATGTTACTCAAAAAATTAGGGTTACGGTCAATTTCTCTCAGCATGTTTTGACAAAATTGTAGTCGTCTCTCACAATCCCCAGGATGCAATTTTTGTACCAACCGACCATCACGATAACATCTAAACTTATACTTTTTCAGCACTTTAAGTATGCGAGTGTGGGTTGTTCCAATTACTTCGGCAGCTTCTCTGCTTGAAGCCTTCGGAAATGCTTCGAAGTATGTTAAACTATTTAATTCAAAATCAAAGTTGTTTTGTTGAAGAGGGTGCCGTTGCTTTTTGAAACTTCCAGTGTTCTTTAAATTTTCTACCATTCTTTTCAGTACAAATCGAGTTGGTGTCTGACGGTCTCGACATCTCTCTCCATACCACCGCAGAGCACGATTCACATCTTTATTATTTAAAAAATAAGCTTCCATTAAATCAAATTGCTCTTGATAAGCCATTTTTACCGTGAAAAAATTATGAAATGATTTGTAAAAACAATCAAATGTGAATAACAGATGAAAATCTGTTTTCAAATGTAACATTCCATATTTAAACTACGTCATACACGCAGTTATGTCGCATCTAAGAAAGGAGTCTGCATTACAAACACGTGCAAATTGCAATCGTCTTATCTAAATAGTAATTCGTCATTTCGATGGATAAATGACGTCAATGATAATAATTAATTAATCACATAAGTACACAGATAGATCTTTGAGTAAAAGTGCTTTAGCTTGACCCATTGAATTAATAATTTAAGATTTCATTGTTTTCCATTCATTTAACTTCTGAAAATGGAGCCCATTTCGAGCAATTAATAAGTTAGTTTAAATTTTTGTGCATAATTAAATTAATTTAAAATTTAATTGTTTTCATGTTATTCAATTTATGAAGTTTGTTAAAGAGATTTCATCCTTATTGACCCTAACAATCAATGCAATAAAAGTACACGGGGCAACTTTTACAGATTTTAGTCGGTTCGATTACCGTGTGCGGCAAGCGAATTTTTAAAAATCTTTAATGCAGTTTTTTTTCTTTTCAAAAATAAAGGAATGTTTCCTTTGAGTAAAATTTTCTATCTAAAGTATTAAGAGTACTTCCCCTCCAGGTGGCATTACAACATTCCACCCTGTATATGTTCTTACATATAAAAAGGTAATTCGTTTATCAGTTGTTCAGTACCCATGGTAAACACTGCTCAAGAATAAAACAGCGATAATCATTACGGTGCTTGTGTCTTTTTTACAAGCCCTTACCACTGCAGGAACGGAACGCGAAGAACGGAAAGAACGCGAATAAGATAAAGAATCATTTAACGTTCTGTTCATAACAGCCCATTAATGTCCCACTGCAGGGACGGGCCTCCTCCCGTGACTGAGGGATACTGCCTACTAATACCACGCTTGCCAGACGGATTGGTATAGGGTTTATTTTCAAGTTTTCCTTCTTTTTACTTCGTAACGATAATATTCACGGATAGTCCCTTAGTCGGTTTTTACGACCCCCGTGGGATGAGATGGGGTGGTGACATATTGTATTCTTACTCCGTCACCACACGAACCTTAATCTGTCTTCAACGTTCTGTCTAATAATTCTCAATGACCTGTTGAATGTAAAATTTTTTACTTTAGAGTTTCATTAAGTAATTTGTTTGTATTTTGTTTGAATGTATCGATTATGCCAAAGCAGCTGTTATACAGCTATAATATTACGTTTTTATTGTTACCTAAAAATTCTAACTATTTTATTAGTTTTTGAAATTAAATCCTCGGAAGTATTTTGAAAATAACAAACGCTTTCCAATTTTATTTTTAACTGATACCATTTAATATCGAAATAGCTTAACCAATCTGAAAACTTTTAAATCCCTGAACTAACAAACACGGCCATATATTACATTGGACCCAACCGTTTGTCAAATGAAATTCCCATTGGATTTAATTTGTCATGTATTTACATAATAAATGAACGCCTCCGCCTCGAAGCGGTGTAATCCGGATTAAACCGGTTTAATCCAGCTTTAACCGCTTTTATACATCATTGAGAGACTTGATTCTCGATCGGGAGACAATTTGCATGTTATTCCGTGTTAATACCTTAATAGTAGGTGTTCAGTAATTTTGTAATGACTCCATTTGCATATCGTTGCAAGATCTCAGAGCATTGGGAGAGAAATAGGTAGGTAAAGTTTAAGATAGAAAGAACTGAATTTTATTATTGTATTTAACACTCAATATACAAATAAACACAGTCAGTATTTTTCGGATATTTTCAAGAAAATTTGCATGTTTGTCGTATTAGTTGCATTTCCGTTCGGTCATCAAAGGTGTATAAAGTGTGTGCAATTTTCAATTTTCTGATATCATTTAGCTCAGTTACTTTATTAATTACTTCATACGAAAATCAACACAACATTATCGTAAGTATTAAAATATCCAACAAAATTTTTTGAAACAAACTATAAAACTTAACGAAAGAAAAGTCGTTTTAAAAAAGACCTTGGACTTTCTTACAATTTACACAGAAAGTTCATTATACAGTTTTAATCTGCCTCCTTAATAGAGTTTTGAAAAGTTTCATCTTTCCCTTAAACAGCCAGGCCTTTGTCAAAAGAAATGAAATTTCCTCCATGTTATATTTTTTACTGGAAAACGTGATGCATAAAAAAATAATACGTTTGAAATTGCGTTTTAGAATACAAGGTTCTCTTGTAATTTTTTTAATCTTAGCAACGTTTTGTTTTATGATTTAGTTTAAACTGTTTTGAGCGACGCTTTTTCATAGTACAGTTTTAAATATAAGCGAGTTACTGTTTTGCAGAAACACTTTTGCATTTTGACTTTGTTACTTTATGTAAGCAGCTTTGTTTTTTTCTGTCTTTGTCTATTTAATATTCTATTGTGGCTTAGTGGTTTAACTTAATTAAATAAATATATAAAAAAACTTAGGTTTCTACTAAAATATAGATCGCGATCTTACTCTTTTTATTTGATAATAATTTTTTTATAAAGATGGAGCTGGTAGGTACTGTTAGTCAACCCTATTTCTTTAACCCTATGTAAGTACGTACATTACTGAAAAAACTCCGAATTAATTAAATATTAAGCGCTTTCTTCAGTATTATGTTAAAAATTAAAAGAGACCTCTTATTGACTCCTTCAAACATGTAAACAAGTGGTCTGTATAACAAAATCGTTGTTTCGCCATCAAGTCCCTATTCCTACACGCTTGCTACCCTCGATTCAATTAAACTTCAACCAACTTCTCGTAAACAACACAACTAATAATTATACAAATAACTTTGAACTTTATTTTGTTGTTACCAAGATTTGTTTTGCTTTGCTGCTTTTGAATGATGTCAATTATCAAAATGCCATTGTTTTGATATCATAGTAGGCAAGTTCAAATGAGTTTATTATTATAGTGATGTTGTGGAGACATTTTGTTCATTATCTTTGAAGGAAAATTATAAAGGAAAATATTCAGTCTAAAATAACTATTGTAAATTATTGTTTGAGTGTCTATGTGCTCAAGATTTCTATAACCCGGTCACATTATCTCGAGACCTGGCGTCAATGTCGCGCCGGACGTACCGTAATGATGCGCCCGTGGCGAGCGTGGGTGTTGAAAGGAGAACGGGTTGCGTGGTTCGCATTCCAGCGAGGTCTCTAGATAATGTGACTGTGTAATAACTATGCACCTTAAGCGACCTTAATTGTTTCTCTCTTTTAGTATTGAGTTACTTTTATTTGGGCTTTTACATTTTAAATAGTTCATTTATTATAGTCAAATAATAAGATTACTAAGGATTTGTCTTTTGCATTCACGCAAAACCGGTATTTTTTTTTAGCATTATTAAATATTTTTTTAATATTCTTTAAAAAAAGCGTAAAATTTAAGCAATAATGCAAAATTACTGTTATTAGTAACAGGTCAGGGTTTAAACCTGCAAGTAATGATTGCAAGCTTGTGTATAAAAGCCAATTATTTACTTATACTAAAGCCAAACTCGATGTGAAATCTTTGTAAACAAACCATAATATTATACTACTTATTGACATGTAGGGTTATCACACCATTTCATAATATTATGTATTTGAAAATGAATAAAAATGAGTATTTTTTTACCTAATTTGGCATTATCTACGGCGCATGTGATGGGGTTTCGTATATTTGCCCAGAAAAGTAAATTAGAAAATTCAATTTTTTTTAAGCATAGGTTTGTTATTAAACATTTCACATCGACTTTGGCTTTAGTATACTGAATAACGATCTAGTTTTATTTCTGATTGATATCGCTTCATACAATCGTCCCTACCATATTTTCCAAAACGACAACGAAACACACATTGGCTATAAGGCACAAGGGAAATATTTTGAGCAAAATTGTTTAAGAAACGTGTTACGTATCCGTGCAACTACGTACATTCGTTCCGTGACCTCAATCACTTCTCGTGGCCTGAATCAGCAGAATCAGCAGTTGTTAAGAAATCAAGCACGAGGCGCAGCATCAGCAAGTGTGACCGACCAGTTGCAGTTCGATTACGTTCGACCTTATTTTATAGTTTTATATAAAGACATCTCAAGAGAAGAATCATCAGTTATAATGTAGTCGTATCTTAAGTTGTAATTTAGTTTAGTACTTGTAAGTTAGTAGTTAGTATAGATAGAATGTAGTTCTAACATCGAATTCATTCATCTTTATATTAATTATATTGTAATAAGAACAATAAATCTCGTTTTAAGTGATTCTAGTTTCCTTCTTACACCCTCCGATTGTGACTTACGTAATTGGCGCAGTCGGTAGGATACTCGCGGACCGGTTCGCGACCTTATAGTAATATCTAATATCGATATTATATAGTACGCGAGTCGCCTGGGCAGCTTTCAAGCAGCAATCCGAGTATCCAGAATCTACACGAAGCCGCAACGGAGGTTATCCAGACATTGATAACACAAGAAGGATTCGGAATATAGTGTATAGAATTCAATAAGAAAAAAGGAAAGAAAAAGAAGCGAAGAAAAAATAATTTCCAAATTTATGAAGTAGCAACTACCACGCTGACGCCGCATCATCCGGGATATCATCCAGCTCCATTTCATCCATTACTACTACAGAATTGAGGCAGTACAAGCATATTTTATAATGTGATTTATAATTAAATAAAGTTATGATCATATTATATTACCGTTATATTACCACACAGGCGAATGAACATACAGCATCAGCAGTTTGAGCAAAATGAAGTCGAGCTGCGGTCATATGAAACAACTTGAACTATCATCGAAACGTATCCAGAAAGAGAAGACTAGTCAAGAAATGTCGAATCTATTTCATAGATCAGAACTATTCTCTACTTCGTCTTCAAATAGTTGCTGTTCTGAGGGTGGAGATGTTACGTATCCGTGCAACTACGTACATTCGTTCCGTGACCTCAATCACTTCTCGTGGCCTGAATCAGCAGAATCAGCAGTTGTTAAGAAATCAAGCACGAGGCGCAGCATCAGCAAGTGTGACCGACCAGTTGCAGTTCGATTACGTTCGACCTTATTTTATAGTTTTATATAAAGACATCTCAAGAGAAGAATCATCAGTTATAATGTAGTCGTATCTTAAGTTGTAATTTAGTTTAGTACTTGTAAGTTAGTAGTTAGTATAGATAGAATGTAGTTCTAACATCGAATTCATTCATCTTTATATTAATTATATTGTAATAAGAACAATAAATCTCGTTTTAAGTGATTCTAGTTTCCTTCTTACACCCTCCGATTGTGACTTACGTAATTAACGTCACAACAAAACTAAGAACAAAGAGAGTGAAGTACTTTCAATAAATGTTGAATATTTACGAAACAAGAGAACGTTGGATATCTAATATCAATTCTAAAACAGTTGTAGACATAGCAACGTTTGATCTTGCTATGTACGGTCGACGACTCGTTCTAGACGGGAGAGCCCCTTTAACTGCGAAAATAAATTATTGCCAAAGAATTTTCTTATTTTTGAATGTGGAAAAGTTAAATGTTTTGTTAAATTGTGTGAAAATAAAAGAAAGCATTTGGTAAGTAAAGACTGCATTACTTAATTTTAACTAAGTACACCATAAAATACCTAAATTATAATTTGGAAGAATTAGATTCAATCGCGATTCGAAAAAATAGTAAGTCAAAACACTTTAGAGATATTGATTTGAGGCATTTGTTTCAAAGTCATTTTACAATGAAGACATTGTGATCAAAAAGGTCAAATAACCTTACCATTATCTTGCCTGTTTTTCAGAGTTTCGTATTGGAAGCGCCATAGCTCTTTATTACTATCAAAATAATATCCAGAAAGTACAAGTAATAATTAGATTTTTAAGATTCTACAATGTTTTGGGTTCTAAGTCAATGAAAAAATAATAGATAATAAATAGTAATAAAATAACGTTAGTATGAAAAATCTAACTTCTGATAAAATCTTCATACAAAACGGCAATTTCATAGGTAGACCTATTATTATTATTTAACGTTCCTTAGAAACACGTAACCGCTCTTCTAGGAGCTCAGTTGTAAAACTTATTACTGTATTGTGTCTCATCTCTAGTTCATATAGACTTACGTCAACGGTTCATCGACGTATGTCATGTCAAACAAAAGTTAAAATATTAAGAGTTTTCCTAAAAACAATAATTCGTTACGTAGATTTATTTCGTACTAGCTGGTGCTCGCGATTGTTCGTGTATTATTTGATATTGCAGCCTCGTTGTAAGTTTTTTAATTAATTCTGTTTTTTGTTTCATTATTTGAATGTTTAATGATTTGTGTAAATGTTTGTAATGGTGCTTCATAATATTTGGAGATTAATTTTGGGTCAGTTCGTTAATTAAATTTTGTTCGCTGTATATTATATTGTTTATACTAGTATATTTCAAGTATAGCAAGCAAGGGTTCACCACTTCCAAAGCTAAGGTGACCAACTTCTAAATCGTCACTTCGTAAGTTTTCAGTGAACTAAAAACAACCAACAACAAATCTGTAAAACCTTTTAAGTTAGGGCACAATAACGTAGAGCAGTCTTGTATTAAAGGGACTGACAAGGTTTCATAACAGGGGTTCTGTACTAAAATATCATATTACCTAAGCCGAGGACGGCTTCTTGTTACTTGGATAAACGGGTCGAGTTCTATTTATTAACAAACAAGATATGATGTTAAATTATTATGTTAACTAACGCTAGTGTACATAATCTATATACTTTGTATAATAAACAGATCCGTTCTTGTGGGTTATTAAATTAACTTTTCGATAAAATACGACTCTTTTATGTTAGAAGTAAATACAAACAGTCTAGTAGATAAGCGGTCTTAAATGTGTTGGGCTCGATGTATGCCTCCGTTTCTTGTGCTATACTAATGCCAACGGTGAACAAAATAAGTGGAATAGGATAGGTGTCGTAAAAACCGACTAAGGGACTATCCATGAATGTTAAAAAACTAATAATAATGTTAATGTTGTTATCTTTACATAGTAAAAAGAAGGAAAACTTGAAATTAAACCCTATACCAATCCGTTTGGCCAGCGTGGTATTAGTAGGCCAAGTATCCTTCCGTCACTGGAGAAGGCCCATCCCTGCAGTGGGACATTAATGGGCTGTTATAATAAAGAACTTATCTCAGGACTGGTCACAGCTTATTATGTACTGCTGGTGGAACAGACACAGCACTCAGTGTCGCTTTGTTCGGTGTTATAGACAGCTTCATGATGCACGAAGGTGATGAAACATACCGGTTGCCGTGCGTGAAATAACAAATAATTATCTTGGGTGGGAATCAAATTCACTACGAATTTGATTCCCACCCAAGATAATTATTTGTGTAATCAATCAATCAACTAGCCTTTTGCAGTCCACTACTGGACAAAGGCCTCTCCCAAAACGCGCCACAGAACACGGTCCTGCGCCTTTCGTGTATAATATAAATTATTTGTGTAAGCATTAAACAATATGCTACGAGTACATTAAGAGCTTGTGAACTTATACACCTAAGGTTGTTTAATATTTAGAAACTTCGTCAGAAAGTTATTACTGCCCATCGGGCCAAATATTTATTGATTTATATATTTTTAGATCTTTTTAACAATTTATATAAATGTAATGAAATAAACATAAAAATGGAAAACCGAAAACTAACACGTAACACGCAAAAGGCTGATCGTTTCAACTAAAAAACAGAATCATTATTTACTTTTCCTACTAAATTTATATGACACGTGAAAGCTATACCATAAAAAAGGTACTTTTGTACACTTTTTTAGAACTCAAAACAGAAGTGTGCAGCACAAACCCACAGTTTGTATGACCTGGCTTTACGTTAAAGCTCGTGGTCGTATCGTAAATTTTACTATCGACTCTATGGGCCGACACTCCTGGTGCCGTAAAGTGCACACTGCACGTTTTGTTTA
Organism: Schrankia costaestrigalis; assembly: GCA_905475405.1. Taxonomy (NCBI): domain Eukaryota; kingdom Metazoa; phylum Arthropoda; class Insecta; order Lepidoptera; family Erebidae; genus Schrankia; species Schrankia costaestrigalis. Next base: position 4,523,387 of record FR997827.1, read on the forward strand.
CTTTAAAATTTACTGTCACAGTACTAGGGATGCAATGTATACGTAAAATGTAGGTATATAACCTATTTGATGTTGTTGTAAAGTAACGTATTTGAATTAATGTGACTTTAAAAGAATAAGATACACCGATATAAACCTGGCCAGTAAACGTTTACCGATGATAGGTATCTTCAGTATGAGACTCTCTAAATTGATACCAGTGTGCAAAATATAACTATATTGAACTAGAATTGTGGAGTTTACTTGCACGCAATGGACTTATATCATGTACAGAAATAAGGAGAATTTTTATATATACACATTTATGTATCGTTCTTATATATAATATTCTTTTATCTATGGTGTGTACAATCATTATTTTATAAAAAAAAACATATTATATTAATTTCACTTCATTGCACCTACCATTGCGCGCTCCCTGCCACTCAAAGGTTGGCTGGAAGAAAATGCCTAAAGGTATTAAGCCCGCCAAAGTTTAATAAATAAATGAATAAGGATTTCTTAATCATTAAATTACTGTTTTGGCGATGCAAGTGTATCCTTCAACTAAAAATTCATTCCTCACAAACATCCAACATACCTAAACATATAGAACTGACGGCACTCCCCTATATCTTAACGGCAGCTAATAACTACGTCACAGTGACAAATGTCTGGCTCCGGCTATTAGATGCTAACTACGATTGATGTGCTTTGACCCAGACCACTCATAAATTTTACTACGGAAACGTGCTAGAGCTTGCTCACCTTTATTGATGATTCTTGATAAAAAAATTGAGTGCACTTAGAAATCTTCTACTTTTGTGGCAATAAAATGTCCTAATTATTTTGCTAATGTGGATTTTTTTTAATTTTCCCCTTTTACTAGGAGTAAAACATGTCGCTAGAAACTTGACTTTTTGAAACTTCAAATTAACGTACAAACGGGCTAAAAAGAATTGCTTTTAGGTCTGGACAGTGTATTGCACCAAGTTTTCCATCGTTGTTGAAAAAGAACGACTCTAGCTCCTCCAGTAGGATATTAATGAAGAGTAATTTATGAAACCATAAAATCTCAACGACTGATTATATCTACAACTCTTCAAAATTATTATATCATATAATTCCATATTGTAAATGTATATTTAACAATACCTGTCCGCTTTCTACGAAATCAAACAACAAATGAATATTATCATTACATTCAAAGAAAAACAAACTTTCTAAAGAACAAAGTAAAAGAAACAATCAGTGTACAATAGACAAAAAGAACTGTACTAAAAGAATACCATTTTCTAAATTTAAACGTACAAAGAAAACTAAAAATTTCACGTGTTGCCTTTGACAGGACCGGAGGTTGTGAGATCTAAAGCCTTGCTCTTTCATATCCGGTAGCTCTCAACGCCGAAATAATACTGGCTGAATTTTTGATCACATTTTTTTTTCACTAAAGCTCTCCTGTAGTTAGCTGAAAGTGCTTTTTTAGTGCTGTGTTACATTTTGTAAACGTCAGTCAGGTAGATTGCTTTATCGTCATATACCTAGATAGTATGTTAGTAATAGTATTATGTAAATAGTATTTAGTACCTACATAAGACCAATTTACAACCGTACCTATACATTTGTCCCCAAATATCACTTAAAGTACCTCAACTTGGCCACATCGCGGTCCGTAACGAATCCATGATTTCTGGCCGTAATGACCATTGTTTGTTGTCCAAACCTCGAAAGTAAAGGGTAATGTTATATGCTGCACTTAGACCCCAAGGGTGTGTGTTATTTAAACTTAGCATCATTAAGTTAATAGTACTCTGTGGTTGTTAGTTAGCAACAGATTAATGAGTACTGTGTTTTGGTAGCTATTTATTTATTTTAAAACAGCTACCAAAGAATCTCTATTACTAATCATCATCATAACAGCCCATTAATATCCCACTGCAATGACGGGCCTCCTCCCGTGACGGCGGGATACTTGGCCTACTAATACCACGCTGGCTAGACGGATTGGTATAGGGTTTAATTTCAAGTTTTCCTTCTTTTTATTTTGTAAAGATTACATTCACGGATTTCGTATGCTGTTTTCCTATTAGGACAATATAGCACAGGTAACAAGGTACTAATAAACATACATAACATTAATAGTTTCAAACTCTAGGTGTAATAGGGGTGTAGCTCATCTTAATTATCTGTTCCGGAGTTTCTGCCCGTACTGAATATTGTTAGTTATAATAATGTTGGGTTATAAGCCATTACGTTATTAACCATATTACGGGAATAGTTTATAACTTTGTAGGTACGTGGCTTAAATAATTATGACGAATCTTAATAGATGTTTCTTTGATAAATCAAGTTCATGTAGTAAAGTGATTTATAGAACTGAGATGTAATCACTGACTATGGACTTTGTAGCCTCTTTTATGACAGTATCTGAATGACAAGGGCGAAATCATGGTAAAGGAGTATTAAGAATAGGAACTATTAAAAAACAATTTAAAATTTTATAAACGGAGACGTCAATGTTAAAATCTACTTTGTATAATCCGATTCTCTACGTGTGGTGACGGAGTAAGAATACAATATGTCACCACCCCATCTCATCCCATGGGTGTCCTAAAAACTGACTAAGGGACAATCCGTGAATATTTTCTTTACGAAATAAAAAGAAGGAAAACTTGAAATTTAATCTATATACAAATCCGTCTCGCCAGCGTGGTATTAGTAGGCCAAGTAACCCTTCGTTACGGGAGGAGGCCCGTCCCTGCAGTGGGACATTAATGGGCTGTTATGATGATAATCCGATTCTGAAAGAATAAATATAAAAGTCTACTTCTCTATTCCGCAGTACGTTACAAAGTCCTTTGTCCTGCAGTTTTTCGACAGAATTTATGCTTACAGTTATTCGTGCTGCATCTCACTTGTACTCGTATTGTTTCTTTTTTCAAGCAAATAGTTATTGCATAGTACCTACCTAACAATTTTAAGCATTGGTCGCGATAATTGATAGACCCTGTGAGGTATGTGTGGTGCGGCTAATTGTTTGTTAATTGTATTATGTATATTGGAAAGAAATAAAAACCTAAAAAAAACTATACCATCCATTCATCATCAGGTAATAGTGCTGGATTACACTGGATTCTGACCAGGTCGTTTGTTTACCGCCTCAGAGATCTACCTACCTTGTCTTCCAGTACGTGATCTCCATTCAATTTGTTATACGTCCGATCGTATTTATTATTTATTTATTTAGGATAGTCGCAATTAATTTTCTCTATATAATGGTGACATCACAAGGAGAAATGCTAAGAATTAGGCCCAATAATCATAACTTAAGAGCCCATAAATGTCCCACCACAAGGACGGGCCTCCTACCGTGACGGAGGTATACTTGGCCTACTAATACCACGCTGGCCAGACGGATTGGTATAGGATTTAATTTTAAGTTTTCCCTCTTTCTATGTCAAGGTTCTATTCACAGGTAGTCCCTTAGTCGGTTTCTACGACACCCATGGGATGAGATGGGGTGGTGACATATTGTCCTCTTACTCCGTCACCACACGGATAAGGCCCAATAATGTATTGGCAATTTTATGATTAGCAAAAATGAAAAGATTACAACTATAACACGTAAATATAACCACCATACAATTACGTTATTTACAAACTAATTTATCAACATCGCATCTCTTAGAAAATTCTCTTGAAACAAACGTTAACAATTCAACAACAATCCTTGAACATCCCAAGGCATAAATTATCAGCTTGCAACTTAATTAAAAACGTAGAACGAACAAGGCAAACAATAATTTCATTTGATATCTTTGTAACTTTAAGAGTGGAGAGTCTGCTCGAAAATAAACATTTGAAGAACGTTGGAACTTTTATTGTGTCTTGAAACTATTTTCTAAAATGTATAAGATAGCTTTAGAGTGTAGGAAGATATAAAGTTTTTAATTATAATAAGCCTTTTAGTGTCCCATTGCAAGGACTTACCTCCTCTATTAACCAGGACAACATTTTACAGATACCAAGCTGGCCAAACGGGTTTTGAGTGAAGTTCTTTTTGTTTGACCCAGGGTGTCCCTCCAGGGCAGGTAGCCTTTTTTCCGTTCTCAGATGGCCCTACTTTTCCTTCAACTAGTCTTCTCTGTCTTTACCCTTTTAAGGTAATTGAAAGCGAAGACTCCAGAAATTAAAACGGTGGTAGTATCGTTATAGTTAGCTTTAACCTTTCGTTCTTGTTAAATTAAAATACCACATTATTTTTTTTTTATAATTTACAAAAATCAGCACTTCTTTACGTGAAATCCTCCGATAGTAATTCTTGAAGATATTTAAAAAAAATACCAGTGGTAGTCGGTGACAATCCAAAGTGACAAAAAGTAAGATTAATAGCACCATAACAGTTTTACAGTTTGTTCCGCAAAAGCAATGATAACAGTAGGTCAACGATGGTCAACGGCCCCGCTTCTGAAATAAATGACTTTGCTGAAACACAAAAAATTGCACTAAAACATAAAACACAACCTTCAAACAAACATCTATCACTGAATATTGAACTTTATCAAAAAGAAACACGGTTTAATTTCGGGTGCTTATATTTGGTACTTGTTATCTTTCATTAGAATAAAGACAGACAACATTAAGGACACATGTTGCAAAGGTGAGAATGTTGAGATTGTTCTCGAGATAAGTGCGAAGATTGGGTATGGCTCTCAAGTGGTCGCTACCCTGTAATGAAGAACGATAAATTTTGGATAGTGATGCGAACAGTTTTACTCGAGAGAATTGCTACTCGAGACAAGTCTCGAGTCCAAGTACTACGCTTTGATATCTAAAACGTATTTTCAAAAAAAAAAAAAAATAGAAAGCAATGATTAAAGATAAGAAACTAGGATTTATTACTAATTTATAAAAATGAAAGTCAGAATGTTGTTATTATCTCTTCACATAGATATTACGAGTATTAAAAACTTTCAATTGTTAAAAGTTTGTAATTATTTGTAATAGACATATCGAGTATGTATTACTTACTCCTCCTCCTCCTAGAGTCGTTTATCCTCAATGCTGATGGTGAAGATGTAGTACTTAATGAAGTCTGAATTCTTTGGAGAGTCAATTTAGCGCTGTGTTTTCTATACTAGGTGCATGGTGAAAATTAGCGAAAGTCTCTCGAGACACTATACAAGATGCCTTTAAAACTCAGATAGCCTTCTTCAATGCTACTGTTACCCTGGAAAACAGACTGTTAAATCCTTTTATATATATTTTTGAATAACTACATATTAGATTAAAGTAATATGTAAGGTATTTCTTGCTCTCATTTTCAAATTAGAATAATAACAACTAATAAACTATCGAATACGTACAAAACAACATAACTACTTGAAATAGTCTACATCGACGTCCCCGGGCAATAACCCAGTAATAGTATATTACTGGAATTTTTTTTTATTTGATATTTAGCATCTGTGGATTAGAACTCATGTATGTGATTTTTTATAGATTTTTACTGCGGTTAATTACGAAAATATGATCAATGACAGTTTTATTGCATGGAACTTTCATCGCATTTTTATACGGCAAAAATCAATTAATACAATATAACTTTATAAATTTTATAACTGTTATTTGGTATTATAGTAATACTGGAAAATAATTCTTGTAAAGTTTTGGTTATCGCGTTTACAAGTTTATTGCCGTGAAATATGAGGCAGATGTTTTCGGTAATGGTTGGTAGCAGTATTTATACGAATTGAACACGATAAAACGTTTGTACTGGCTCATCACAAACACTTTTTGAGCTGTATCGCACATTACGTAGGCGATTTGAAAATTATTTTGATGAAAAATCTTATTATGTTAAACTTTATTAACGATTCTAAATTTGAATTTAAAAAAGAAACTATATACCAAAGATTTACGCGGTATAATGACCCAAGTAGACTGTTTTTTTCGTGTCAAATTTAAGTTGTTATACTTAATTGTTATAAAACAATTTAAGTATTAATTTTTAAATGTTATTGTCCACTGCTAGACATAGGCCTCCTCCACTTATTGCCACCTTGTGCGGTTCTGTGCCTCCCTCATCCATCGGTTTCCCGCCGTCCTAATTAGGTCGTCGGTCCACCGTGTGAGTGGTCTCCCCATGCTGCGCTTTCAGTACGCGGTCGCCATGCCAGAACCTTTCTGGTCCAACAGCTGTAGGCCGGGCAATTTTGAGCGCTATGTCGGTCACTTTGGTTCTCTTGCGGATCTCCACATTTCTGATTTAATCACGCAGGTAAACTAACAACATAGCTCTCTCAATTGCCCTTTAAGTGACCATGAGCCTTCCGAGAAGGCCCATAGTTAGCGACCACGTCGTTATTGCAAAAGAGACGACTATAGTGGGCTCGTAAACATTTGCTCTGGAAAGATAAGCTGTTCTGGTGTTCGGTAATGGTGTTTACAGATGAGTCCCGGTTCGATTTTCACTCGGATTCACGTAGAGGATGTGTTTCGCGAGTTCTTAGTCGTGTTAGCTATCTGCAACATCCTCAGGAAGTCTTTATAAACCACGATAGAGGTATAATATTTTTGTATAACCTGCCGCAGCGTATGCTTGTGGTACTCATACTCATACTATATATATATAGTATATACGGTATATTATATAGTATAGTTTTTTACCGAACCGGCTTATTCGGAAGGCTGGAAGTCATCCAGTCTGCGTTCGAGACCTTTCGTGATAACTTTCAGGTATGATTTGTAGACATTAGGCAGAAGAAAGAGTCATGGGTTTGTAATTCTAATGAGCCTAGAATGAGTTCTCTGCCGGCCTTCAGTAATAAAACTTTGTCGTCCTTAAGTTATCGGAGAGTATTATTAATCTAACGCAGATTGACGACCGTGATTTTGTCAGTAGGGTGTCGAGTTAACTTAACTTTTGGATCGCATCCTAGATAATTAACAGGTGGTGTATAGTAGCGTACTGCCCGTAGAACCGTTTTATATCTTCTAACATCTCAAAATTCTCGGCAAACCGTTTCATTTGATATACCCATATTGCAGAAGTGTATAATAAAACTATTTCGACGTTAGTATATTTTTCTAATTATTTTTGATGAGATATTTTATTTGATACCGATAATATGATATTTTGCTATGTATGGCATTAGAATGTGGCAAAAATGGCTGTATAGAAATTGGTAGTTGTTTGTTGTTAAAAATAATTAATTACAACATAGAACTACTCTGATGTGTGCTACGGGGAGAATTAAAATAGGTACATAACTGTAGGAATAGTACACCATAACAGAAATCAAGCAATCTGATGAGTCAGACATTAAAAAATTAGTTACTCCTATCCATTGGCGTCGGAATTTATATGGAAATGTTATTCGTTGATCTGATTTCATGTACCGCCTACACAACCAGATAAGATTTATTTTAAATACGATTTTGATAAAGAATATTTGGAGTAAGATAACTAATACATAACTCAAATTAGACTACGGGGACGAAAATATAAACCAGGCTCACCGATTGAAGATATTGCTCTAGAACTGGCTTATCATCAACCTTTTCCAATTAGCAATGCACTCCATACAGATTTACATTCCTTGTGCAATAGTGGAGGAATTCCAAGACACTACTATAGTTTTTACAAATCACTGACGTATTCTCAAGATAATATTAGCAACTTACTTACTGAAGAAACGTCGGATAGTGAAGATTGACAATATTCAATTTTAATTTCATATTATTAATGCCATATTATATTTTCTATTTGCTTTTACTAACTATAACTAATACAGAAGACTATTTGTATTATTATGTTTGATGTGTATTGGTTTATTTTTAAAAAAACGCCATAATTTTGTGGTTATGTGTAGTTTTGTTTTAAAAAAGACTTGTCATAATATATCAGTATACATAAAATACAGTTCAAATACAAAAAAGTTTATTGCAGTACTAGATATTTACTGTTTAGAGGCGCTTTAGATTTCACGGCAATAAGCCAGTAATAGAACGTTACCATTTCTATGTTCATTGAAAAAGTTGGTTAGAGAACACAGTAAATAGTCATTATTGTACTATTAAATTGGAAAAAAATACCGCAATAATCTTGTAAGTTGATATTACTGGCTTCATCTTTATTATTTTAAACGGTAAGATACAATTACTGTTATAACGTTACAAAAACATTTTATGTAACAGTTACTTTTATGTATTACATAAACCTTTAAATATATAATGTAACTGTAATGCTGTAAATTGATTCTTTAAAAAATTAGCTTTCATTTGATACATTGAACATGGTATAATAATGTTTTGTTAAAGAGATATGGTTAAAAATCACTAAATATTTTTTCCTGTAAAATTTGATTTTTGCGATTACGTGGTTATTGCCCGGGGACGTCGACATCACTATCAGAGAAAAAAAGCATGGTACTCGCTTGAAGTATAGCGTGCAATAATGTGCCTGCTACGTAACTGATAATCTTAGGTCAGAAATTCCTATTTATGTTTTTTTATGCGGAAAATATTTTTTGTGGCACATAAAAGTATGTATTTGTACAGAAAAACTATGCTAAGAACATTAAATAAGCCTAAATTGTTATTTAATGAATTCACATTTTTTTAAGAAAATCTGTCTGATATAATAAATACTATTAGGTATAATAAATGCTTAGCAAAAGTTATATTTAAGGTCGCTATCCAGCCAGCCAATACTTTAACCTATCATGAAGCTAATTTAATTATTGTTAAACTGTATTTAACATAATTTAATAATTCTTTTCCAGACATTCAATCAACATAGTTTAGAATGTGGCCTAGTGGTTATATAACATGACTGTTACGCAGAGGTCTTGGGTTCGATTCCCGCTCAATGCAAATATTTGAGTGCATGAACATGATTGTTTGCATTGATCTGGGTGTTTTCTATGTACAATATGTTTGTATTTACAAAAAATATTCGTTGTTCTGTTACCCATAACACAAGCAGGTTAAGCCTAGCTTACTTTGGGAACAGATGGCGCTTTGTAGAGATAGAATTGAATATTTATTTATTACTAACTTTTATAACCATGTAAGTTACTTTGGATTCATAGCATAATGTGCAAGTCGCAAAATGTGCAGGCTACGTAAAACGTTCAGGTCGCAAAATGTGCAGATCTCAAAACGTGCAAATCTCAAAATGTGCAGGTCGCAAAATGTGCAGATCTCATAATGTGCAGGTCTCAAAATGCTTATTTATTAACACTTGAATTAGCTTTTTAAAGATAACTATGAGGAACTATGAAGGACTTCTTGAAAGGTTTTATCGCAGCTTCATTTGCAGAAAACCTGATAAGGCGCAAGTGTAGTAATTTAGCGGGAAATTATTTGTTTGAGCTATTGAGGTTGAGACTTTAGGTCCAAGTGCTCGTCTTAACTCTAAAGACCTTTCAAAACATCTAATTGACGCTTGTCACGACCGGCATGCTGGTCTTTATTTTATTTGGAACAAAGTCTGGGTTAGGTTCGTAAGGTCTCACTTGTAAAATGTAAAATGTGACTTCGTTCACGAAAAAATATTTAGGTCTAGGCATTTTTTTTCTGTGAAACCCTATAAAAAAATTAAAAACTGGGACCGGAGCCTTTATGTGCCCTTCGAGCCACGGTCAGATGAAATACCACTGAGTGGTCACCCATCTATGACATTACGTCGCCATCTGCACTTTTTGCGATGTGCACATTTTGCTACTTGTACGTATTACGATTAGCACATTTTACTATCTGCACATTTTGCGACTTGCACTAGTGCACATTTTGCTACTTGCACATAATGCTATGAATTCGTTACTTTTCTATCAATACAACTTACATAAAGGTTTATCATTTTAATCGACATCCTCTCTTAAGCTCTCAAGCTATTTTATACGTATAAAAGTAATAAAAACAGTTTATGTTCATATAAACACCATTTTACGATACGACACTGGTGGTGGCGTCGCACGGAATTACTTCATTTGTCCACTTTTATAGCCTAGCTTTTGTGATCTTTGAAATTGTTTGTGGCTTTACTATAAGAGGCATGGACGGGAGCACATCTAAATACCTAAAATTAAAATATATCCGTTTAAAATACCGAAAATTAAAATACCTTAGCCTAGGTTAGTGAAACAACCATTAGGTATTTTAATTTTAGGTACTTTGAACTTAGGTATATTAATTATAAATATTATATTATTGGGATATTAACGCGCATTTTATTTACCTTTATTTTACTTGACGTTCGGCATAGCTGACTGTGCCGAAACGTCAAGTAAAATAAAGGTAAATAAAATGCGCGTTAATATCCCGTTAATATAATATTTATAATAATAATGAAACGCGAAAGTTTAAAAGTTATAGGTATTTTAATGTTAGGTCTTTTAATTTTAGGTATTTAGATATGTACCTGGCATGGACACCAATCAAATTGTAAACGCGCGTAATAACAGAAAAAAAATTACACGAAAATAGGTCAGTGTGTTGTCACGTAGGAGTCGAGCATCTGACCATTAACGTTTTAGTTGCCTAAAGTTTTAATGTCACTCAAAGATGCTTGTTCCTGCAGACGGACATAAACAGGCTGTCCTGGGCATGAACGATTAATTTAGCGATCCGTATTATAGCAATTGCCAATTAAAACCCTTTACATTTTAAAAGTACAGGTACCTATAACCTTTTCATAAAATGTTATTTTTGGTACAATCAAAATAATCAGATTATAGAGCACGGGCGACTGATGTCGCGATTGGGAAATAGCTTTGTCTATAATAATTCAATTAAAATGTATCCAAATTGGATTGAAAGCGTCACGGGTGAATTTTATTTAGTTTTTATATTTGAATTTTACAACGTTCTGTGTGTGTTTTTTTAATCCGTTTTTACGGCTCGTATGATTTTAATTCGTTTCGTGCTTTTGACGCTGGTTTTTATATTTTGGAATAGATTGATACCGAGAACGAATTTTGTTGATAGTTGATATTGTTTAGATTGATATCAATTTGCAAAGCCTAGAAACATTGAAATAATTATGTTGTTTTCATTATTTGATTTAATTAATTGAACTTTATTGTTTACTTCCTAGTCATCGTTTTCAAGTTTTCTGTTTTTCTTTTTGAATTAAATTTTATCTAGTCATATTGTTTGTTTAGGTGGTGTAACTAAAGTATATGGTGGTGTAAATAAAGATACATCTTACCGTTGAGTGTATAATTTTCAAGATTTTCATTTATAATAAAACAAAGTTAAATTACTTACGATGCGCGGGTTATTATAACAATAAAAAGATCCATGGATTTGTTTGATAATTTATTTTAATAATATATAGCAAACCATTTCAGGTAAAAACTAAACTATATATTTTTTTTTTATATGATGGGAGGCAAACGAGCCAGCAGGTCACCTGATGGTAAGTGATCACCGCCGCCCATGGACACCCGCAACACCAGAGGAATCACAGGTGCGTTGCCGACCTTTTAAAAGGAAAGTAAAGGGAGGGGGAATGGGCTACCGGACTCTCACTCACCGGACGAAACACAGCAGTGACAAGCACTGCTATTTTACGCCGATTTTCTGTGAGAGGGTGGTATTTCACCGGACGAGCCTGCCCATGCGTGCCGCAGCCAAAGAATGACGACATGGCTCTACCACTCGATAATATTCAATTTAATTAGCAACTTTACACTGGTAAAAAAATACGCGCAGGTAATTTGAATACCTCAAAAAATATAAAACAAACACCCTACAACTGAATATAAACGTTTACATTCTTAACAAACCATCTAAGACGAGACACATTTAGGAGTCGACCCCTAAGCGTTGAAGTGAAAGTAATCGCCGAATCAAAGCAAAATTTGTCAAAAACACCGCTCCCGTGCACTTCCGTCAATTCTGTCCAATTAATAACTTCACTCTATCTCATTCTTACATTATACAACTTTATCTAAAGCTATCTCTCTCTAGTACCCTTGTTTGAGAAGCCCCGTCGAGATAGTATATTGCCACTTTGTCGTCAGATCCCGCGGGCTGTTTATATACAAAAGAGAAATTGCAATATTTTCTACTGCCGACGACGAAGGAAAATATTGGATATTTTAAAGTTTTATAAGCGGTACTCCGACTTTGAGATAGAGAAATGTTATTAAAGTCAGCAACAAATTATTATAATTATTTTCATAATACTGTTGAGTACCTAGACTGCGCTAATTAAAGTGACTTTGATAGAGAAGACAGCGTGATTTATTAAAACTAACAGAATACGAATATAATTTACTTCACCAAACTTAGTAACGCCATACTTTAGACATCGACTTTAAAAGCTTTTGACAAATGCAATGAATAATATTGCAAGAGACGAATAAATAGAAATTAAGATAAAAGTCCCATGGATGTCGTAAAAACCGACTAAGGGACTATCCGTGAATATTATCTTGTCTTCTCTCTTGGCTTGTCTCCCGTGACGGAGGGATACTTGGCCTATTTTTACGACACCTATAGGATGGGGTGGTGACATATTGTAATCTTACTCCGTCACCACACGGAGTAAGACTGACATTTGCATATACAATTTTAATATAAGAAACCTGGAATAGAAAAAGCTTAGTTAAATTATACTTACTACTTAGCATTTCTTTCATCCAGAGCCAAAAATACAGTAGTATTAAAGACTTAAGCCAATTCCAAAGAACGTTTTTTTTTTAATTTCTAACAAACAAAGTTCACATCTAAATTATGTAATCGTAGTTCAAACAGTGGGAACTTGGCCGCTGTTAATCTAATGATAAATACTGGCGGAGAGGCCATTAGGCTTGCTAATTTATTGCCCGTGACCAAGCCTCCGCGTTTCGACTTACATGTTACTCTAGTTTAGGCTTTTGTTAGCTTATGTGGGATAGTTTTTTGTGCTTTCGTTTCTGCTTCTTTCATATCTCTTTATGTTTTGTAGCTTAAGTTTGAAGTAGTTTTGATGGTCAAAGTTTTAGTAAGAAACTGAACTATAGACAGCAAGTTTTTTAGCGTTGATATTGTTTTTTTATACATGTCAATTCTCGTTCTTTAAAATCGTTAAAAATTCGGTTAAGTTAACTTTAGTTGTCAAATTGTCCTACCTATTGTGTGACAATTTGACAACTAAAGTTAACTTAACCCAATTTATAATAATTTTACAAAACGAGAATTGACATGCTAGTGATAATATACTTGTTACTGGTGTTTTAAGTCAAGAAAGACAAGTACATAAATAATAGTATTATTGGTAGGGTTCTAAATTGTATCCTTTTTAAAATGAATCTTCATCATATCATCCATATATGGCTCCAAATCTTATATCCATCCTATGTACCTACATTTTATGTGAATAAAGTTATTTTATTTTATTTTTATTTTATACACGTCCACTGCTGGACATAGGCCTGGTTAAAATAATGCCACCTTGTGCGGTCCTGTGCCTCCCTGAACCATCGGCTTCCTGCCGTCCTAAATTAAAAGAAACAAAATTGCTTAAATGCTTTCAATCAACGAGTTGCATTTTTATCTGCCAAATTAATAATTAAACTATTTAAAATCCATACTAATATTATAAATTCGAAAGTGTGTCTGTTTGTCTTTCTTTTACGGCATAACGGAGCGACGAATTGACGTGATTTTTAAAGTGGCAAAGTGGTTACTTTTTGCTTTATTCTAACCCCCCACTTCCCAAAAATGGACTCGAATTTAACGCGAGCGAAGCTGCGGGCAAAAGCTAGTTAGTCTATAAACCAAAAACAAGTGTGTAACATATCTACTAGTCCTTATGCTTCCAGTCCCAATCGCTCAAAAAGAGGTCAGTAGGCAAAGCTGTATCATATTCCAAAGCTAACAGTCAACATTACAACTGAAACGCTCCTCTATTGGACTTTACTACAATGTTACATTTCGATCACTTAGTAATGGCCTTATTTCCTGATTACTTTGCCTATTTTCGTTCTATCTTTATCTAGGTCAAAACACGGAGGCGATTTGAATCGAAACTACATTATTGGCCTATTTGAAACTCCCCATTTCACATCATTTCAACTGTGATGTATCGACGGACTACATAATACGAATATTATCATCCTTTGACTGTACTAACTTGGTCGATCAAAAGAGAAGGAGGGCTCATAAGGACTGCTAATTCTTGAGAATAAAACAATGAAACTACTAATCAGTAAGCATAATACTTGATTTTTTAAATAAATTAAATGCTATAGGTAAATAAAATCTTATCGTCATAATGTTATACTCACGCTCAGACTTACTTGCCTCTAAAAGTTCCAAAATGTCGTGGCAGAAAGAGCTGTGTACTATGCGTTTCAAATAAGAATGGACGCGTCAATGACCTCTATCTGTCAAAGCTCGAATGAAAAGTACGGACGTCTTACGAATTTCTTTGGATGACGTCACAGTGTGGCGCAGGGCCATGCACATTCTTACTTTTTTTATCCTCACACATTCACACAACGTCATCTAGTCCCAAGATAAACATACTTAAATACTTTTTTTTTGTAAATACATACATATTATACAAAGAAACACTCAGACCAATGCAAACAATCATGTTCATGCACAGAAAGATTTGCATTGAGCTGGAATCGAACCCGAGACTTCTGCGTAGCAGTCATGTTATATAACCACTACGCCACAGAGGTCGTTATTTGAAACGCATAGTACGTCATTTACGCACTTTGCTTGTCATGTAGCTAGCGAGAACGTCATCTCACTTTTATTTGTTGTCGAAGTGTAATAAAAACAAATTGTAATATAAAATAACATTTTATTTCGTTTCTCGTAGTTATTATTATTGAAGCCATATCGATTACAATTATTACATACATCAATTTTATTACTAAATAAACAATGACATCACTTATTATTAACATTTAAACACGTCGTAACGTTTACATACAAAATCACATTCATCTGGCACTCGAGTCATACATTATGACGTCATAATTCTTACATTAATTCCACACATTGATCAATTTTACGAGTAGTCTAAAGAATATTCTTAGAGTCTTTAAAAAATATATTTAAAATATTTTTGAACTTATAAATACATTTATTTTTAAATAGACATTCAAATTTAAGGAAAGTATTTTCTAGTTTTTTTTTAATGCGTTTTGCAAAGTAAGTTTTAGAAAACTTAAAGTGATATAAAACTAACATAATCGCTGATAATTCAATAAAATGTTTAAAATGAATTAGTTCGAGGTTTGCTTTGCTTATCATTTTAACAAATGAAAAATTATTTACTTTCCAGAACATACACTTTTATAAAGTATACTAAAAATTGTTGACAAAGTGATTGTTTCATTTTTCTTTTAACACTATTTTATCAGATGTGAAAATGACGTAGTTTTTTTTATAAAACATACATTTTAACTAAATTAAAGATTATTTTATTCCACAACATCGATTTTACAATAGCAGTATTAAGTATTAAAGTACAAGCTAAATTCGAAAGAGCGAACTAATTGTCATCCCGATGAAGATTTCTAATGCATTATAATGCCTAAGAGTAAAACACCCTGTATAATCCCATAACGTGTTTTAAATACAATTATAAGTAATCATATAATATAGATAGCATATAGATACTTACAACAATTTTAGAAGCAAAATTAAATAAGGAAATTATTGTTTTACAGCATGTAATAGTTACTTGACTGATCCAGAAAGATGGGAATCATCAGTTAATTGAGTTATTTATTGCATGTATATAGGCCACAAGGGCCAGAACAGCTTGACCAATTTTCTGAATAACGTGTTCTTCAAAGAAGAGTCTTTTGCTATGTAACGAGCAAAACAGTAATATAGCAGATATAAACTGTCTAAACATGACGTTTAGCTGTGACCTCCGTCATTGAACCGTAAGCAGCTGTATATGATTTGAAGTTTGAGGTACGTATGGACTTTAATATGATATTATTAAAAACAAACATTTTATAAATAGGAAATTATAACACGAAATCAAACAACACAAACATAAACATCATCAAAAATTAACACAGATAATAATTATTATTCTAATTACTAACATTTAAACATGGGAATAGACAGAGTAACAATTATAATAATTCATATTAGCGTAGATAAGTATCAATAGATTGCAGTAGAAGTCAGAATTACATTTTTATGTTTAGTGATCTCTGATGTGGCAGGGAGTGAGATGTCCATTCTGACGTATCTAATAAGTTCAATAAGTTTGTCAGACAGCATGTCCACAAAGAAATAAACGTAGACAACTATTCTCATTGTTCTAGTTACTTCCCGCAGTATACGAGATTCTCAGAAACTCTTAACCGTCACAATTATGTAATTTCAGCTTTAGTATTAACATTGAAGTAAAACCAATGAAATAGCTTTCATTTTCATATAACTAAAAGTCAAAGAGCCTAATTACAATCGGTATTCAATTTAGTATTCTTTTACATCGACATCTACTTCGATAAAAGCTTTTGCTTTCGTTCCATACAAAAAATATTTAATACTAATATTTACAATATATTTCACTATCCATTGTTCAGATCCCATTTTATCTAGATAACATAATTTGAATATATTACATTTATATTTTTATTTATAATTGTGGTATAATAGACGATTATTCTGTGTTACATGGTTGTTTTGATGGTGGCATCAAGGAATTTAAAATTTAACGATAACATTAAAATACATATAACTGACAACAAAATATAGATGTTAAAAACATAAACGTTGATATTTAATGTAAAATATTGAACGATACGTATTACTTGGACTATTTAACTAAGTACAAAAGTGAAGAATGTGAAGAAGATAATTTCAAATTCATCAACACCAACCTTTAACAATTCCATGAACAAACTACTATTTTGGTGTTTGATCCTTTTGCCGGCCTGGACGGACTAATAGTCCTCAGGAACTCTAAAACTAACTTAATTACATTATATTATATTCTTTCTTACGATATACATTTTTATTGATTTGAAATACAGAATAAAATAATTAATTTTGTATTAAAATTAGAAGGTTAGCCTAATGAGCCAGTAAAATACCTTAAAATTAAAGACATAGATATAAGAAAATATAAAAAATCTACTTCTATGACGTGGGTAATTGTACTCGTTATTGTTACCCAAAAAATTGACCTTATTATAGTTTATCATACACAGTGTGCATAGTCCCTCTACTACAGTTGCATTTAAAGATCTCGGCTAAAAACGCTGGCTGTGCAGAAATCTTCTTGACTATTGAATTGTACATTGACTTGTTGAACTTTCTATATTTAGATATTATTTCCACCAATTTGTATAACGTGATTATCTGTAATATCGTTTCTAACATTAATAAGGGTAGTCAGATATTAATGTCTTTGGCATAGATAATGACGAGACTGTTTCTACAAACTTGAATGGATCTCAATTTGCGATAGCCTCTAATTACAAACAATCGTCGAATAATCTCACTTAAGATGTATTCAGAGAACTGTAGCTGACGTCATTGTTGAATCATTTAGAATTAGTTAGCTTTCTGACGTCACCATTCTAATACTGTTTATCTATACTAATATTATAAAGAGGTAAAGTTTGTGTGTTTGTATGTTTGCGTGTTTGTGACGATGTAGGAGGTAATCTCTGGATCTACTGAACCTATTTAAAAAATTCTTTCTGTGTTAAATAGTCCATTTATCGGGGAGTGTCATAGGCTATATAATATCACGCTATGACTAATAGGAGTGGAGCAGTAATGAATTATGTTTAAAAAAGTGACGCGTTTTTTTCGCCGCCTAACGAAGTGCGCACGGGTCATCTAGTGTATTAATATACAGAACATTTTTGATGGTGAGCTAAGAATATAGAGTGCCACCACTCCAATTCAATCAGATGCCAAAAAAGACCAAAGCCCAATAAAATAGGCAAGATAAAATCCGTCTGGCGATCATGATATTAGTAGGTAGGCCTAGAAGATCACTTTCTAAATAAAGGAGGCCTAGTTAAAAGTCTTTGATAAATTGTGATTTAGAATGTTACTTGATATCAAGTCGCGTCTAACACTGTACTCTGACTACTGTATGCAGTTGCTACATTTTGTGTGCTAGCTTATAGAATATAAGAAACTCTAAAAGACGGGAAAACATAAAAAAGATCTTGTTTATAACATATCGATATAATGTAAATATAATATTTGACATGTAAATCTAAAATGTTTATTTACTTGGCTCATCAGAATATTCCTTTTAAGATTGCTTAGTAATAGTTTATTCTTATAACTATTACATCAAATAAATTTTATGTATTCACAGCATTATTTTTAATTCCTTATGTTACTTATACAAAGTTTTGCATATTTCTAGCATTAGCTTTTTCTAGTTAAAATTAAATTCCATTTGCATCGTTTTCGTATGTACATTCTTAGAAGTAAATTCATTCTAATTAATTTAAAAAGTAGGTAACTCAATAATATGAATTTTGAGAACATGGATAAACAAAACGCAGTAAAAATATTTAGGAACCCATATTTTATGATGATTGTTTTTGGGGCAACAAGATTGTTATGTGCTTAACCAGTTGTTCTTAAAAGTCTTAAATTTGTTGACTTGAACAAGTAAATCTTGATCATAAGGCTGATCATGTTTCTCATTATACTTTAGTGGAAAGGCTTAAATGATAATTTAGAAATAATAATCGTATTTAAAACTTTAAGGTAAGAACTTAAATTTTTTAGTAAAGTTTTCATTTTGTATTATAATGGAAAACAAAAGGTATAACCTTTCGTAACGTTTCTATTAATAATTTTGAGTTTTCAAAATCCTATAAACAGCTAAGAATTTACTGACTTCTTAAATTCGAAAGCTTACAATAAGACTGTTGAGAATTTAGACTATTTTCACCGTAAAGAGAGTAATCTTATTTAATATTTTCCCTAACTTGGAATTCAATTACTCTATTTAGTTATTTACAATTTATTACATTCAATATAAAAACTTTTTCTTGTTTGTGCTTCTGCTAGAATAACCTTATCTTTATTGGTATTATGTTCACTCACACTAACGTTACAATTATCTAGCGCTCCAAATCATCTACTTTCATTTAATTATTTACTATATCACTTATGCATTTTCCTTGGAAATATAAAAATCATATTTATTTTTAAATATTTGACTTCTGATACTTGCTTGATCAAGTCACTCAGACATTTCCGTCAAAATTTATCTTATAACAAAAATGAGTAGATTACTAATTTCGGTATGTCTCAATATAAATATTCAATCAAGTGTTTAAAATTATATTACGTATGGTAACCAATTCAATTCTTTGGCAGGCACTTTGGTATTGAAGGAAAAGAAAAGAATAGTGCCAAGAATTTTGAGAAATTGACGAATACAGGTTACACTAGCTTAAAGTGAATCTTTGGTTCTTACCTTACCTAAACGTAATGAGTATTTAATGTAACTAGATGTAAGTACTGAGAGCTTGTCTGAAGTCGTGAAGAGCTGCTAGTAGTTGAGGAGCTGTTGGTCGAGCTTGAGGTGAAAGAGTCCAGCACCATGACATCAAACCATACCTGGTAGAATAATTACTCGTAAATTAAGATGAATTCTTATAACACATGTTATTTGAAGATGCATTTTTATCTTGGCTGTAGAAACAGGGAGTTTATGAACTTGGTAACGAAAGTATTATAAAATCTATTACGGAGTATGTACAAAAGTAGTTTTGTTGTTTCGATAGTAAAGGTACATTCTTTATGATGCTTTGAAATACAAAAACAATAAAAATGCTGAAAAACACTTATAATACACGGCAAAGAATCAGCGTGTTACGTAATAATCTTCTATGTAAGCTTTCAGTGAATTACTTATTTTTTCAATTAAGTAGGTACCTACTTATTAAAGAAAAATTATTTAAAGTCATTAATATTTAAGATATTTGTCAACATAAAAGATTGTAACTAAAGTAACATGTAAACAAAAGCAAGAGTATTCAATTCTATTATTTGGCTAGACATTGTTTATTTAAGATAAATATTTTCTTTTCATTAAATTATATTCGTTGAGAAAATTGAATGTTAAGACATTGTCAATACCAAAAGCAATCTTGGGCAATGAAAAGTCTTTTTAGCAAATTGCATTTTCGCCTCCAGACTTTCAAAGTTGACACTTTACAGAATTGGCGCGCTTTGAAATCTGATTGAACTTTTAAATCTGTGCAAATATTTACTATTCTTTGAATTTCTTTTTTATATTTTATCTGTTAAATATAATTTGAGTTACTGTCATTATTAAATGTAAGAATGGTTTGGTTTCGTAACTTAAAATCTCTATTTTCACTATCTCACGCTTATTTAAAATCTGAACTTTTAACAAGGCAGAAAATCAGGTCAAAACTGAGACTTACAAGCTCTTTAAGAGTTAAAGATACTCAAAACGAATACTATGTCTAAACTCACAATATAAATATGCCGAGGAATGGCCACTATCAAATTAAAATACTATTTGTATAATTTATACTGAAATAAAAACGTGTAAGTACTTACAATTCATCAGGACAATTGTGTGGCTGCGAAGGCCTGTATCCGCCACTCAAAAAGGCTCCTACATCTGCAGCATCTAGTTCAACCAACGGTGACGATCCCAGAGTAGCTAACTCCCAAAGAGTTATTCCTAATGACCACTGTACAACGAAATGAAACAATGAAAAAGTTTTTATTCAAGATAATAATGCAAACAAAGTGAACATTCATTACGTGTATACTAGCTTTATACATAACTTGATTACGTATGACAGTCGGATGCACGTGTGTAATTATTTTGACACTTTGAAACTAGGTCAGTGTGCACTCTGCTTTTGACACAAAAAGCGAATTTACTCTTGTAGTTAACTTGGTAGAGGTACTTTTAACTAATTGTAATTATTGCAATTATGTATGAACTTTAACTGCAAGTACTGGCCTTCCCTTTTTGTTTGGCATGATTAACATGTAAATTCAGCGTTTTTGTACATTACAATAGAAATGTAGAGCAAATATCTTTACTCGTATTATGTCAAAAATGGAATTGGTCGCATGAAGAAAAAATATTGTTACAAAAATGGTTAAAAAAATAGATCTACACTAGCGCTCCATTTGCGAGATTAAATTAAATAATAGTCTTTAACTTGGTAACTTAGGCTTTCCAATCGTGATCACTGTATGCTTTTCTATCCAAATACCGATTTCGCAATTACTAAAAATGCTAAAGTTCTATTCAGTCGTTAGACAGTCAATGATAAATGTAAATGCTACTTTTTACTATCAATATTATGTTAGAACATAATACTATAAATAATATGTTCTTAGCTTTATCTAGGCTTACTCACCACATCCGATGCCGTAGTATATTGGTTCTGTAGCAACGTTTCAGGTGCCATCCATTTGACCGGTCGATTCTCATTGTCTCCCAAACAATGATAGTCATCAGGAAACAAGTCCCGTGACAATCCATTGTCGGTCACCTTCAGCCTTAGTTTCTCATCCACCCTAAAAACATCTTCGAATTTATTGTTGTCAAATATTTTCTCGTGACCTACTTTTAACTTCAAATATAATTCAAATTGTTTAAGACATTAATAACGTACTTTCTTTGACACTTTCCTAAAGTTAAAGTTCGTATCTGTAAAATTAGGATTTAGAAGATACAGAGTTTTGCCTGGAGAGCATCAAATGCTCCGATAAAATTAGTCGTGTTATGAAACTGGAGTAAGTTAAAGTTTAGTACAAATTTTAAAGTATTAGCTTTATTAAAAATATTGTATAAAATTATTATTTTTCACACATACATAATAATTATATACTTAAAAAAGATGTGCATTGCTGCAAAAAAAATTACTGTGTTTAAGGTATTTTCAGAATATTATATATTTTGTTTCATCACCGACCATAATTAATTTGTAGTCATGTATTTAACAGCGTATGTATTCAGGGAGTCGTGAAAGCAATTATTTTGATCTTCATTGCTCAAAATCCAATCGGATGTTAAATATATTAGAATTGATCATGTGTACATCGCAATTTGGCTTACTGTATTCTTGATTAATTTTATTACCTACTCATGGTTATTTTAACTTTAAATCAATGTATTGCTTAACCTATTTTCTGTCCCATGTCATGTATCATATATGATACATAGCCATTGTTTTACTATTGTATCTACAGGCTGGACAGGCAATCTGTTAATAAAAAACCTTGTTACTTACACACAATTTCTTGCAGCAATATCAGCGTGTACTATTCGCTGAACGTGCAAATAAGCAAGTCCACAAGCGACTTGAGCACCTAAGTCTACTAAATCTCGAGTGGCCGGAGCTGCTTGATGTCCTAGCCGACACGAAGTTAGGAACCTAATAAACAAAGAAAATATAATATAGAACGTTTTAAATAAAAAATAGTTAAGGCCTCTGCTCACAGCGGGCGGGCCGTGGCGGGACGGGACGGCGACGCGACGCTAAGCAGTTGTAATGTACTAGATATTATGGACGACGCACGCCACACAGAGCCGTCCCGCTCGACGCGACGGTAACCTTCGCTCTAGTACATTTTGTCACGTCACCGTCCCGTCCCGCCACGCCACCCCGGCTGTGTGCAGAGACCATTATCTTTTTAAAGTTAAATTTCAGATACCTTTTCAAATTTGAAGAATGTGAAGGACAACAGTAAACCAATAGAGGCTTACGGGCTTCTTCAGCACATGTTGCCATTGGTGTAAGAACATTTGTATGTACCAAACCAAAGAGTCTTAGACCCTCTGCTACAAGTAACGCTGCTTGCATTGCTGATGCTGCGTCTGTAATAAAAACTATTTGGTAAACATCTATTCTTTTTATAGTTCCTTATTTAAAAGCTGATCAAAAACAATCAGTAAAATACCATTTCAAGAGATACAGCTTCGTTGGCTCATCGGTCGCTTTATACGTTTGCTATCATGAGGGTGGTAATCCTAAGAAGACAATTATTATTTACAAATCATAGTTTTTGGCTTTGTGTTTGTTAAATACATTATACATACTCGTATCTGTTAAAGTCCCTGCTACACAAGGCTGTTCCTACTTTGAGTGATATCTTAACAATTAAAGCCAAGACAACAATTCATAAGATGCCTGTTTACTTATTGCGATACAAAATCTTGGTAAATGGAAAAACAATGTAATCTTTGAATAACTTGTAATTTTATTAACAAAAATGCTTTATAAAACTCCAAAGCAAAACTTTTCACTTTAAAAATTATATTGCATGACAACTGCAAGTTGCTTATCATACTTTATTTTACTTTATCTTATTCTTTCTGAAGTCAATAATTTGTTTTCAAAAAAGGATCTGTCTTTCGTAAATATAGAAACAGACTAAATAGATTATGTGTTTGCCATTTTGTTCAAAAAGTGACTTGTTGTGTTTAAATATATTAGATATACTAGCTTTTGCCTGCGGCTTCGCTCGGGTTAAATTAGGAGTAGCACTATTTTAACCCGATTATCTATTTTTTCCTCTTTCCTGGACACAGTAGAAAAAAAAAAGTAGAGTATGTTACTCTCCATCTCTTCAACTATCTCCACTTAAAAAAACACATCAGTTCGTCGCTCTGTTTTGCCGTGAAAAAAAGACAAACAGACACACTTTCCCATTTATAATATTAGTATGGATTAGTAAAGATTATTATGTTAACTGACATAGGTACTAGGAATTGAATGAAGACAGAAAAAAATCTCTAGCAAAAAGTTAAGTTAAGCTACAAAATAACAAATAACAAAAAATAACCCTAACACTAGTTAACTATTCATTAGTTTACCTCTTCTTATAAACTAGTTGTGAATACCACTTATCAATTAAAAAACGTATTAAAAAAAAACAAAAAGAGAAGCACGTGCTTTGTCCATGTCCAGGAGTAGACAGCCTTGGGCAATAGATGAAGATACACAAAGATTTTTTTACGTACTCTTTTGAAGTAACTTTATTGAGATATTATTATAATTCTAGCGCAAGGCACCCGTGTTATCACTAAAATATCTTCATACACGCAAATAGCCCATAAAATTGGCATCCAATTTAAAATGCAAGTTTTCTGGTCTACCGATTTTACTACATATTTGAGTATAGCTGTCTATTTTATCGTAATGGAAACTAAAACGAGGAAGGATAACAAATTCGTATTGGTCTTTGTATAATATAACTATAAATTTACTTTGTAAAGCTTCAATTACGTAAAACTCTCACTTTTTATCGCGCTTTTATGCTTCATCATCATCATAACAGCCCATTAATGTCCCACTGCAGGGACGGGCCTCCTCCCGTGACGGAAGGATATTTGGCCTACTAATACCACGCTGGCCAGACGGATTAGTATAGGGTTTAATTTCAAGATTTCCTTATTTCTATGTAAAGGTATATAAAAATGTAAAGGTAATATTCACAGATAGTCCCGTAGCCGGTTTCTACGACACCCATGGGATGAAATGGGGTGGTGACATATTGTATTCTTACTCCGTCACCACACGGATATTCTAATGCTTATCATCATAGTAAAGTTTATTTAGTTAAGCAAAAAATACTACTCCATTACAGATAACCAGTCTCACAGACACTTTTGCAAAAACTTTAACGGACACAAATAACGTCAATTATATTCTTCTATAATCATTTACGGATCGCACATGCAATTGTTTCACAAATGACTGCAGCTGCCGCATACCGTGGCTCCTAAATTACTAAGGCATTTCTTGCCTCTTGTACATTTATTCTCAAGCTTAATACATATAAAAAAGTTTTCAGCAACATACCTGTAACAGTCTTAACAATAACTTCTTCGTATGTATCACCTTTCTTGAACACTCCTTTATAAACTCTTCCAAATGTGCCTTCATGTACCAATATCTCTAAGCGTATGTTAGAGCGAGGAGTTGTAAGCAATCGTAGCTGCTCAGCTGGGTCGATGATGCGATCCTTTGTTATCGTTTGCTGTAAATAAAGCTATTTTTACTTAAAAGTACATAAAAAAAGCTGTCTGTTGGTCTAGAGTAGGGGAACGGCTTGATCCACCTTAATTCCAATACACTGTTACCAAAATCATCTAGTAATTTGAAGTAAAAAACACACAACCACAAACGTGAGAGAGATGGGGCATCATCTAAAGTTAGTCGGTTTAGACTTTTAGTATTCCACATATTATTGTATGCTGTAAGTAGGTAAATTGAGTTTTCGTGATCTGTTGAAATTAAAATTTGGTCATAAAAGCTGAGTAAGGGAAAGTTTGTGGATATAAAATAGGAACCTAAATCGCTATAAGTACTAATCTGTTTGCTTATTTCTGCTCTTATTGCTAATGCTTATTTCGGTGTGCTCCTTGCTGGTTAATTTTCTTTTATCCTGTGTGCCATCAGCAGGACATCAAGAAACTAATAACGAGCAATTAATTGGGTAATACGTTTTAAAAGAAGTCATTTGGCTTTAAAAAGCAAAATCCCGGAACAAAGCAATCCTTAAGTACCCTCCAATTCCAATATTGTACCTTAAAAGTCAGCAGCTAGTAACTACGTACTAAAACTCATGAACGTTAAGTGCGGACGTGATAGTACGTGGTACCAGCCTTTAGTTGAACGCAGGTGTGCTGCACATAATTGCATTGAGCCGGGCAGCGTCCAGCGATATCCTTAATCGAGTTTTCGAGATAGCTTTTGCAGTAGCACCTTCAGTTTGATTTGAAACCATTTTGTTTCTAATATTGTTAGGTATGACGTTTTAGAATGTTATTGAGGTTTGCTGTAATTGTCATAAATAAAGATTATCACAGTCCCAGTGTAGGGATTAATACCTCCGTCAGTTACAAAAAGCAACTTGGCCTACTATTACTAAGCTTGCAAGATGGATCAGTATTGGGTTTTTTGTCAAGTTTTCTATCTTTTTTTGGCACATAATTATGCCCGGAGCAATTTAAATAGATTGTTTTCTTGCTCGTTTTTATGATATTTACGAGCATATTTGGAGGAATAAAATTATGTGTTATGTCCTCTTATATAAATGGTGTGGTGACCACATAATTTCAAAAATAAGTGGTAAATAAATGTTTCAAATAATTACATTCAAACTTTTCAAATCAAAATCAAAATCAAAATCAAAAAATCATTTATTCATTAAACACAATTAACTGATGCAAATTAGTTGCTAGGACTTTCCTTTAAGCAAAACAATGCCTGTATTGGAAAGCCCTGCTCTCTCTTAATCTAGATTTAACAATTGTGCTATATTTAATTAACATTAATGTTCATCATAACATTGTAATTGTATAAATTGTATAATTGTGATTATCTTATTATTTCATAATTGTTTTATAATTTATAATATTATTAAAAATATAATACCAAAAATAAATCATAAGTATATATCTCACTACTATAATTCTAAAATTCTTTAAGCCATGCAGTAAACTTGTATAATGTAAAATTATCTAATTAACATATTTATATACAATATAATACACCATTTAATACATTAGGGTAGTGTACCCTTTTTAATTCTAAAATTTAATTTAATTATTATTCAATGCATTAAAAGTATACTTACATATAATTTTAAATTTTTAATTAATAAATATTCTAAATTTTTTTTTTTGCTTTAAAGTTAAAAACACAAAAAAATAAAAAGTAAAGGCAAATTCAGTACATAGAAATTCTAAATATATTTGTTAGTAGGTGTGTGTGTATGTGTTGTGTGTGTGTTTGTGTCTGTTCTGTATGTTTGTGTGTGTGTGTTATTATTATAGTCGCTGTTTCAGTAGCAATTCTGTTTGCTCATAGGTAAGTGTCCTAGTCCAAATTACTGTGTCTCTCTTACATTCATATAATTGTTTTCTGTGTATGTCGATTTCTTTATTTACTCTGTTATACAGTTGTGTAGATCGTTTAGCGTATTGACGTGATGCAAAAACAGTTCTAGTGCGAGGAACTTGTGCGACCCTATCTCTACGTCTCCCTGAAGTTTGTATGTAAGGGAGAGATTTATGTATTTTCTGGGTAATGCATACAATATAAAGTTTCCTGACAGTGAGGAGACCACTTATTTCATACAGAGTTTCTGTTGGGAATCTTATCGTTTTAAAGTACATTACTTTGATTAGGGCTCTTTGTCCTCTTTCAACTTCCAAGAATTTTGTCTTACATGCACCCCCCCAAATGGTTATGCAATACAGCAAAACTGACTGAACCAAGGCTGTGTAAATTTCATTTAAAATGTTTCTGTTTTTACCCAATACATTAACAACACTTTTTGGTGCAACACATCTTATGGTCTTAAAAATCCAACATAGTTTTCTAAGTCTAGCAGTTACATGTTCAATATGCTGGTACCATTTTAGGTTATGGTCAATTATGACTCCCAGATATTTGGTTTGAGTCACTTGTTTGACCATTGGGCACATGCAACAGTTACTTTCATCATTACCACAATGGTGTATTTGTATGTTTAGACTGCTATTAGGTTGCGTGCGGTTGGATATGCTAAAGCACATATAGTTTGTTTTGGTTGTATTAAGGGTGAGCAGATTGTGTTTAAGCCAGCTGCAATTCGTACCATGCCCTTCTCAGTAAACTGCTTAACTTCTTTCCAGTCGTCGCCATGAAATACTACTGCAGTATCATCCGCGTAAGAAATAATTTTTGCGTTACCTATTTTTAGACTGCATAGATCATTTATGTATGTTAGGAAGAGGGTTGGACCAAGCACGCTGCCCTGTGGCACGCCAAATGAAATGTCAACCTCATCACTAGTGTACGACCCTATCCTAACCTTTTGTTTTCTATTTGATAGGTAATCCCTGAATAAGTTGAGAGGGGTGCCTCTTATTCCAATTGCTTCCAGTTTTGTCACCAAGGTTGGAACAGAAACGGTGTCAAACGCTTTTTTTAAATCAATAAAGACAGTAAGGCACTTTTTCCCCTCATCCAGATACTTAGTCACATATGATGTTAGTGATTTAACGGCATGCTCTGTAGATATGCCACGTCTAAAGCCATACTGTTCAGTAGAAAGGATGTTAAATTTAGTGAGGTAATTTGTTAGTCTTGTATTAATCAGTTTCTCCAAAATCTTAGATAGGGCTGGGAGAACTGATATGGGTCTATAGTTATTGACATCGTTTCTGCTCCCTCCCTTGTGTACTGGTGTTATAATAGATTGTTTCAGGGCTACAGGAAAAATACCAGTATTGAAACAGAGGTTAGCGAGGTGGTTGATGATGGGAACTAATTCAAGCTTAGCATATTTTAGAAACCTAGTTGTGATGCCATCCCATCCTGGTGCACTATCTGATTTTAAGCTGTCCAGTATTCTATCCACCTCCGTAGGGTCAGTTTCCATCAAAACAAAAGTGTTTGTTTGCTGGATGATCCCAGTAGCTGCAGAAGGGGAGACAAGATCGGGTTTCATGTGTTTAGCTAACTGTTCACCAATGTTGGAGTAAGAGTTTACAAAATTTACTGATTCTTGTGGTGTGGTCCTTAGATTTAATAATTCTGAACTTATATGTTTTTGTGTATTTGTGTATGTTATTTCTTTTATGTTTTTCCAGAGCAGTTTGGTATTTGTTGTTGAGTTTGAGAGCATTTCCCTTTCGTACCTTCTCTTTAATTTTTTAATTAGGTTGTTACAGTATGTTCTATAGCGATAGAATGTTATTTTTAAGACTGTATTATGAGGATCAGCTTTGTAGCTCTTTTGAAGTTTATTCCTGTTTTTTATGCAGCGCAAAATGCCTGGCGTGATCCATGGTTTAAGTATGCGTTTGCTGTTAGGAACTTTTGTAGTAACTGTACTACTGCTAATAGACTCGCTTAGATTTTGAATAAGGAGGTTAGTTAGTAAATTTGGGTCATCATAAGATTGTAGGTCAGATATTATATTTTTGTTTTGTAGGTACTTTAGGGCTTGTTCAAAGTTAACAGTGGTTCTAGTTTTATTGATAATAACTTTATTCTTTATGTTAGTAAGAGATAATACTGTAGTGTAGTGATCTGTGATAGTAGTTTGCATAACTGCAATAGAAGCCTTCACTCTTTTTTTATTTATTCTTAGCATGAAGTGGTCCAGGCAATTTTGGTCCCTAGTAGGTAGTGTATGTCCAGAAAGTATGCAAAAATTTGACAACATATTAAGGTAAGATGAACGGTTTCTGTTATCATGGGATGATTCCTATTAAGTATATCAAGTTTTTTACATCAGATTATACACATAGACCAAGTTACAAATAGAACCAATTACAGCTAGTTAGGCATTTGCAAATGCAGCTGTAGTACTTTGTTACATTTCATTTTTTACACATCTAAAATATTCTTCTATTGAGTAGAACGCTTTATCAGTCAACCAGTGTTTGAGTTTAGTGCAGAATTGACGAGTAGGCATTTCCTTAAAACTACCAGGCAGTGCATTAAAAATACGTCCACACATAACAAGACTACTCTTAAGGTACATAGCCGTTCTAGGTATTTTAGGCAACACAATTCTGTCGGGATTTCGCGTGTTACGAGGGTACAAGTCTCGTGCTTTTGTGAACAAGTGAGGGTGCTGCATAACAAATTTAGCTGTCTCTAGGATATACATACAGGGTAGAGTAAGAATGCGAGAGCTTGTAAAAAGAGGCTTACAAGACTGCCATGGTGGTATGCCATGAATAGCGCGAACACATTTTTTTTGCGCTAAAAAGGCGCGTTGCGCCTCAGTCGAGTTACCCCACAGTATGAGGCCGTAATTTAGGACAGATGACACATATCCGTGATATGCCATTAATACTGTATGTTCAGTGGAAGTTTTGCGTAATTTGTAAAGTACATACACAAATTTATTGATTTTTATACATACATTTTCTACGTGGAGCTTTCTTATTCAGCTAGTTTAGGCCTTATATTAATGTTAAAGTCTCCGGCTAGTATACATTCCTTATGGATGGGTATTGATTCCAAAAGTGAACTAAGTGATTCAATGAAACTGTCAATATTGGTGTTTGCTGGGGAACGATATATACCAAATAATACTTTATTTAGTATATCTATCTGTAGACATGTCGCCTGAGATAGTTGTATTTCTTGAACTTTAGGTTGGAGGGTATTTTTAATGTACACAACGACTCCATCATTTTGATTCATCTGACGCTTAGTTGAAAATGAGTAGTAATTAGTCAGTTGTGGAATAGTCTTATCACTACTTAATCTACACTCTGTTAATATTATAACATCAGGTTCAAATTTAAGAGCCGAGAGCATTAGACAAAAGTCATCAAAGTTCTTGTATATACTTCTGATGTTCTGTGAGATTACGGTGAGATCGTTCCTTGTGATGTTCAAATAATCAACCAGATCAGTGCATTTACATTCAGAAGAAGCAGATATCTCAAAATCATCTATATCGTTTAAAGTATGCAGATTGTCACTCATTATTAAAATTTATAATATTGAATACAGGACACAATGAAAAAAGTTCACTATTTATATCTGCTCCTACACAATGCAATGACATTGTACTATTATTAAACAAATCATTAATCCCAACCATTAGAATTTGAAAGGGCTTTAACAGTTGATTAGTGTGTTTATTTCTAAAGATAATGCATGTATAAGTGAATGTGCAAACTTTTAATAATAAGTAGTTAAGGACCTCCATTTTATTGACATATTTTAGGGTTATAAACTTGGCAAGAATGTGCTTTTGATTGTTTATTGTTGTGTTATTTGCCACTAACAAATAACACAACAGTAAACTTGTTGGTGTGTTGTTTGTGTAGAGTGTGATTGTGTTTTTGTGTAAATATTTCCTTAATTCTAAACATAAAAAATAGTATTGGAGCATTAGCATTATGAATAATAATAACTTTGACCTTATATTCTTACTTTGTAAAACATGCTGAGAGTAATACGTATATCCGATTGAGTAGAATATCACAATAGCTATAGTCCACAAACCAATAGATTTAGCATTACCTAGTCATGCTTTATTCGAAAGTTGTTGAATTTGTTCTTCAGAACTTATGGTAATTCTTGGAGCCTGGTCATCCTTTTTTATGTAAATCTTTCCATATGCAGTCCAACAGTATTTAAACTCACCTATTTTAGCTAGATCTCGAGCCAAGAAGAAAAGTCGAGAGCCCTTAGCAGTCAGGTGTTCTGACAGAAATATGGGTCTGTCTGTTTGTGTCTTGAACCCTAGATGTTTTGCACACAGTTTTGTCTTATTTTTAGTGTTGAAAATCTTACCAGCTCTTAGTATTTCATTTTTTAGTAACGTCGACCCGGTTTCTACAACAATTGGCATACCAACATTGTTATCATTGTTTTTTGAGCGTACTCGATAAATGTCTTTTATGTCATTTTTGACCATAGAGCAGCTTGTATTCTGTGTTAGATTAATCACCATATCGATAAGGTCTTGTTTTGATTCCCCAGTAATTTTAGGTACATTTTTCATAACAAAGTTGGCTTTTCTACTTCCAATTTCCATGTCCTCAATTTTTTTCTCTAAAAGAATTATATATTGTTTGTCATCCTTTCCCTGATTTTCTAATTGACTTATCTTTTTAACTAATTCTTGATTTTGGGCCATAAGAAAGGAAACCGAATTTTCTATGTTTAAATTGGATTGCTTGATTTCCTTTAATGTCGCCATCATATCTTTCATATCTTTTTTAAAATCGTCTAGTTGATCAACCATTTCAGATTCTTCGCGATGTCTCTTAGCCCTTTGGTAGGCAAAGCTAGGCGTAGCAGCCCCAGAGTTGTGTGAAGTAGTTTTTGGAATATCTGAGTCTGATGACGCTTGCTTTAAGTTATCATTCTGCGTAGCCAGCTTAGCTTGTGGAGATCTCTGCGTACGGGGCATGTTGAAGAAAACAAGAGAGAAGAAAAAAAAAAAAAAAAAGTAGTTCAAATAAATTGTACACTATTCTTTTGTGAGTAATGGCAACACTGACATACCATCCGGCGGTTGTTGAAATGGAGTTTGTTTGACAGTTGTCTATGATGATGACAGCGGCGCCCCTCGTAAAGTAGCTGAGTGCAGTATTTTCGTCACCGTTGATGCTATCTCTCTCCGACCACACGAAGATCACTGTTTCACTTTATGCGCTCCTGGTACTTTCGATTTTATTATATTTTATTTTAATTTCGGTTTTCTTAATTATTTACTTTTTCTGCACGGGTAATAAGTCTATTCGCTTCCGCGATCCAGGGGGGAGAGGAAAATAATGTGACAATATTATTTCATATTATAGCAGCCGTCTCAGATTTCAAATAGAATTTTCCTTTGTATCAAGTGCCGTCTCGTTTAATAAGAAACTTCTTATTTACACCTCCGTTCATTAACGATCCCTCCTTAGTGAGGACACTAATTCATATTTCCGTCCAAAGACTTTCAACGGTGCGATAAATTTACGGACAAAGGGGATTGCAAATTAAAAACTCGGTTCCTTGCCAAGCCCAATAATGAAAGAATAAATATTTAGCTAGATGAGACTAGAGCGTACTATTGTAAACTTTGAAAGCTTTATTTTGTTCAAATTGGAAAGTTTTAGTTTATACTTACTGTAAGTTTTAAACTATTCAATAGTAAAGATTATTTGTCAAGAAGTACTCTCATTATTTTTCATAATGTTTTTTACTATTTGACGACGACCTTTGTAGTGCATAAAATATGAATAATATTTGTGTTGGTCGAAGCATTGTGAACAATATAAGCAGAAAAAATGGCAAACGTGTGGTGACGGAGCAAGAATACTTCCAGTCTGTGAATTATTATTCCTATAAGGAAAACAGAATTTTTCTTTTTGGAAATTCAACCAAAATATAATATTGTTACTTCTAAAAAAACACGGCTCGTTGTAAATGTGATAAATGGAATTTAGCTACAATATGGTGAGTTTTCGTCTCTGTAAATACAAATGTCCTTTCTCGGAAAAAGGGTGTACTTACCACACATTTCATCTTGTTTTAGTTTCCATGACAGGTAGTCATTAATTACAAACCCGAGTGTTGTATCATACAAGCTTAGATCATGGGCTGAGAGAAGTATGAATCCAAGACAGAACAAATTTTGTACGAATTTTAATTTATTATTAGGTATTCTTTTTGTTTGGGTAACTTAAACTTAATTCATTTGTAAAATTTTCGTTATTTTTGGTAAAACAGTGATTAGTCAGTAAAATAGCACTTCATTTGACGATACTAATCTAGAACTTCTTCCAGACTACCCACCTAATATCTTGCTACAAAGCTGCAGTCTACCTAATTTATAACTCAAAAAAAAATCAGACTACCTACTCTTTTAACAAGACCACCTTATTTTTAGAACGAAATTTTAGAATTTGAGTAATTTCTTACTACAAACTTTATGAATAAGAGCTAATCTTAGCATTCCATGGATTTTCCGTGCGGGTGGCTGGGTCCATCGCGTGATAGAGGACGGAACACTTGCTTAACAGAGTCTGGGACTTACGAACCAGATGTAGGTTTAAGGACGCTCGCTTACAAATATAATACCTAATATCACTTTCCTTTATTATGTTTATTTTAGTAACTCTATATCAATGTACAATACCAGGCAAGAAGCGCGCTAATTTCGTTACGTTTGTATCACCTGCAGAGAAGGCGGGTAACTCGTCTTAAATTGGATTCTTAATGAGGTAAAGGGCCCGTTTTATGCACAATTCTCTCACCCTTGTAATGCACAAGGCGTGTTAGGTATGACAAGTAATATGCTTTGTAATAGCCGCATTTCTTGGTGCAGTCAGTTTGTTTTACAGGAAGAATTCCTGCCTATTAGTGTCGTAGCTTATAAAAGACTTTTAAGTTTAATTTCTGGGCACTTTTTATAAGTAAGAAAGATAAAGGACTTACCTAAAATAATTAATGGACATTGTATAAATTCCGGATAATGTCATGTATGTTTCGTAGAAAGAAATAATTGTACAGCAATTAACAACATTCATTAACATAATTATTAATTTAGTTAAACTTTCTTGTAGTCATTTACTTAAAAAATAAGATATAAATTTATGAGTGGTAAAAAATGAATTCGTCGTAGATCAAAAAACTGACATTTTGATATGATAATCCGAAGTCAAGAAACATATTTATGTAATACGAGTTACATATTCCTTATTATTTTTCAAACTCTAATATTAAAATGGATAACAAATTAACTGTTTCGTAAATCTTAAGATTATAATAGTTAGTTACTGCAAGCTATCTCTTAAGATTACATATTATAATATATAATTAATCTCGGCACGGGTAACCCGGAGCCGCACGTAGACGTATAGTACCATTAAGTGTTTGCGGGATTGTTCAGCCAAAGATCAAGTGTAACCTCCTAATGTGGCTTAATTTATATCCGAGCAAGTGTCTGAACTTTGGTGTATGGCGCAATTTTAAAGTTTTGCGTTGCTATGAATAAGATTTCTAATGTAACATACTTATGTGTTATAGGTGGTATAAAGTGGCCATATAAATAAAAATATGAATGCTTAAATGATAAAGTGCAAAACTTGGGATAAATAAATTGAATTTAATTTACATTTAATACCGCTTAAGTTTACAGAACAAAGATCTGTAGCATTAATGTACTCCTAAACTGATAGTGTATTTTACATTATTAGGTAATTAAATGATTTTAGTAGTCATAACCAATGAACGAAAATTCCATTGCGATAATAAATCGCTTCCGCTTTTAATCTAGATACTTGATCACAACGGTACCTCATGTATACCGGTAGTATATTAAAATTTATTTCAACACAAAAGTAATTTATTGTCTTCCAAATGTAAAGTGAAATGTAATGTACCTATTTTATTAAGTCACGCTGAAGTAAACAAACAATTACGAGAGATTAACACTTAAGAGCGTTTATAGGGCTCACTAGCGCCGCCAATAGAAAAAAAAATATAATTCACTAATGGGATCAACAATGCAAAATGTTGGTAACGAAGTCTTGAGAAAAGGCAATAAAGTATTTGTATAACACACTCTCAACACATGTTTTTCAATTAGTTAAATTTCGCATTCGATTTATTTATGATTTATTTTCAATTGGCGTTTTATTTATTGTTGTATTTTAAATTTAAAGATGTCGTGAACTGATATAAATCCTTTGCAGTAATTGGTGGGTCTCTAATGAAATGACTTCTTTATCAAACATACAGTTTCCTTACCTACAAAAATATCTTTACCTATTTATTTTCTTTTATCGGATTATTTAGTCAATCTAAGATAAAATTATAAGATTTTGACTTAGATGTAGGTAAAATAAATATCCATCATATATTGACTCCATACTAAAACTCATCATCCCCATGCCCTTATCCCAATTTTATTTGGGTTCGGCGCAGTATGTCTTCTGCTTCCATACTTTCCTATCGGACGTCATCTCGCAAGTCACATTCTTCGCAGCTATAAATATCGTCTTTCACACACACTCTATACTAAAACTTTAGTTACAAAATGTTTGTTATTACAAATAATATGAGGGGAAGTAAGTAATAAGAGTTATTTTCACTATAGCTTGTACAGAAATGTTTTGTAATTAATTACATGTACATACGATAATATTAATGTATAAACTGAAATGTTTTTACATAAATATTATCGTATGTACATGTAATAGTACAAGCTATAAAAATGCAACAGCTTGCTCATATTATAGCATATGTAACCATTGAAAATTATTGCGCATCCTGCGTTTTATTCATTCTGGAAAATGCGTTAATGACGTATGCATGAAAAAGGGCATAAATATTTTACAGAATTTCGGACTAAACTCTGATAAATCGTTAATTTAAAATAGGCAGTCTCCGTGTGGTGAAAGAGTAAGAATACAATATGTCACCACCACATCTCATCCCATGGGTGTCTTAAAAACCGA
This sequence comes from Schrankia costaestrigalis, assembly GCA_905475405.1. Classification (NCBI taxonomy): domain Eukaryota; kingdom Metazoa; phylum Arthropoda; class Insecta; order Lepidoptera; family Erebidae; genus Schrankia; species Schrankia costaestrigalis. The sequence goes on from FR997827.1 coordinate 4,559,304, forward strand.
CTAAGGTATTGTCCGTGAATATTGTCTTTACGAAATAAAAAGAAGGAAAACTTGAAATCAAACTCTATCCCAATCCTTCTGGCCAGCGTGATATTAGTAGGGCAAGTATCCTGCCGTCATGGGAGGAGGCCTGTCCTTGCAGTGGGACATTAATGAGCTGTTATATGAGTCAGGCAATATTGGACAAAGTCCAACTGTTTACTCACTTGTTTGGCCTGTTGTGTCAACCATTGTCTCCCACTATTTTTATCAGACTGTCGGTCCAACTTGAGAGGGGTCATCCTTTTTTCCACCAGATCGTGGAAGGTGAAGGATAGAATTCAGTCCGCAGAATCCTATCCTTCACCTTTAGGTGTACAGACTGATACGATGATGATGCGACAGCGGGTGTCAGTTCTACGGACTACGTGCATACTACTAATTAAAACAGGCATAAGTACTACGAGTATTCCTAATACTCTGATTCTTTTGCTTAAATTTGTTTCAATAATATCTTTCAATAAATTTATTAATTCGATTTACATAATGATTTCCGTGCAATAACAATGTCTAGCTCAACTTAGTTCAAAATGAATGTGTATTCGTACATCATAAACTAAATACATTAGAGTGAATTACGCACATAATGAACAATTAGCTAATTACTTAACATTAATTAATTAATTAATTAAGTTGAATCAACGGCTACGTGTTGTAATTATCAAGCAAACTGTTGACAGCAACTGAATTAAATTAAAACTAAGGTAATTATTATGTACATAGTATTGTGATATACACATGTACAACGTGATTTTATAGTGTTAATGACAATAGGGATAGACATAAGAATATTTAACGAATTAGTTAATAAGAGTTTGAATTATAATTATTAGCCATGCACTTTTCATCCATACAAAAGACATTTAAGACTTGATTCTATTATACGATGAATCTAAAATATGAATGAATCTATTAGAATCCATTATACGGGAAAGTGCAAATCTTTGAAAACATAATAATATATCTTCCTCTGAGATGATAACAAAAACACGTCTCTATAATCTATACTAATATTATAAAGAGGTAAAGTTTGTGTGTTTGTGACGTTGTAGGGGTAATCTCTGGATCTACTGCACCGATTATAACAATTATTTCTTTGTTGAATAGACCATTTATCTGGGATTGTCTAGGCTATATAGTATCACGTTATGACTAATAAGAGTGGAGCAGTAATGAAATATGTTTAAAAAAGGGACACGTTTTTTTCGCTGCCTAACGAAGTGGGCCCGGGTCAGCTAATAGTTTATAATACCATTAATGTGCTACAGCAAAGAGGGGCCTCCCTCAGTTACGGAGGAAAATTTGGCTACCACATCTCGCTGAACAAAGGAATTGGTATATGGTTTTATATCAATTGTTCCTTCTTTTGTTATGCCAGAGATTCTTTATACTAATTTACACTAGTCCACTTAACGACACTCAAAGGATGAGATGGATGGTCAGATACTGATTTTTTTTCCATCAGCACTCTGTGATTATTGCTACATACTAAATAATAGTTTATACATTAACAAGCGACCTGCCCCGGTTTCGCACGGGCATCTATAAAATGTACTTGAACAACGTTTAAGTACAGCTTTCATTAGAAATCTCTAAATTTATATAGGTTTCTCTACTATATTATGCATGTGTTATACATATAAAACCTTCCTCTTGAATCACTCTATCTATTAAAAAAACCGCATCAAAATCAGTTGCGTAGTTTCCAAGGTTTAAGCATACAAAGGGACATAGGGACAGTGAAATCGACTTTATTTTATACTATGTATACCTAGATATTAGTTACTATGTATACTAAATAGTAGTTATAAACGAACTAACCTGCGAAACATGTGTGAGATTAGAGGCGGCGTAATACGAGACTCTTGACTCCGGCTTCGCGTAGACGTGCTCTCCTATGTGCGTTGTTGCGTACGGTGATGGTGAACGTCGGCTACCTGTTTATGTAAGGGTATTAATTTATAGAAGACTCTTGCTATAGGTGTTGGAGTAAGGTGTGAGTTGTGTATCTATGGAATTTATTTATTTGTATGATAAGAATATGTCAGGTGCTCTTAACGGTTCTCTATTTTGTCTCATAATTTCTTTATCTATAATCTAAGGTTGTCATAACATTTTACGTCCGAATCATCATGTTATTTACAAAAAATAAAGTATTTAATTATGTATATCCGTTTTCTAGTACCCATAGTACAAGGTCTGCTTAGTTTGGGACTAGATGGCGTTGTGTGAAAGTGTGAGGAATATGTGAAAAATATATTAGGTTTGCCTATACTTCAGATTTGAATTCAATTAATAAAATTAATTGAATTCAAATCTGATCCAAAAGTAATCATTCTAAGCATGGATGTAAAACATACTACAAACACATTTTATTTCCAAAGTTTAAAGATTGTTATTCTCTACTTTGTAATTTTACGTAAGTACATGTATTTCTATCCTAATTAGGTAGTTGCTTATTTCGATTTACTCGGTATTCCCATTAACATACACAATGTTGACAAACAAAATATTTAGCCAATTAATTTTAAACAAAGGCATGTTTCCAAGTATAAAAATAATGTTTGTACTGTTTATTTCGGTAGAACGAGTAATGAGAAATTGTAATTCTTTATAACCGGTTCGTAAAGAGATGGTTCTAAATTCTAAAAATCTAAGTTGGTTTTGAAGGTATTTTAGAAAAATAAATGTTTTGTTTTTTTTTTAATATGAAACTATTGGCAAAACTTACTAGTAGAGCTACGTTTTTTTATCGGTTTGTTAATATGAATGTCAAGTAAATAAAGTTAACTTTCATTATTGGTTTGTTAACTAATATTAATGCCCTAGTGCACTAACGTGCCTCGTAAAAAAAAATGTTTTAAAGCATCACGGTTTTTACATATTCTTTAGCGAAGCGGTCGAAAAGAAAAGAAGAATTTTCGAGGCTGTCATGCCATTAATGTTTTATTATTGGGATGGCGGTATTCACTATGGATCTTCACTGACTCTTTTACATCAGGTGGTAATAGTGTTAGTTTGATAAGCATAAAAAACCTTAAAAAATCATAGTAAGTCGGACTGCTATAAAAGACTTATTAATTTAATTTGAATAGTAATTGACAACTTAATAAATTCCGGATAAGTATATACCCTCTGTCACAATTTAAAGAAATAGCAGAAATAATATCTTTCTATTTTACATCTTTTAAACACTTTCTTGCCATAAACAATAAAATCGAAAGTAAACATTCAAAAAACGAAGAAAAACAAAATTATGTAATCCAAGCAGTTCTCAAAACGATTTCACCACAAAAAAAAACTAAAAACATTAAAAAGCAGATCCACTTACCAAATGGAAATTTGTGCAAGCTCGCAATCGTGGCGTAGGATCCTGTGGAACTTGGAGGCCTGCCAAGGGTATCAAGCCTTAGTAAGACGTTCTGATGGCTGCCATATGCCGCTGTAGTGTATGATGTGCTAAACGGAAAATTGAGGATTAATTGGTTGTTAGGAAAAGTGATTTTACTTTGTATTTCTCTAGGGTTTTAAATAGGTCTTCCATCTTATTTTGAAAGAAGGTGAGCTTGTAATATACTTTAGGTTTCGTAAACATTTTCTTGTACATATTTAGAAATGCTTGTTATAAGCCGGCAAAAGTAAAAAACGGGCTTACGACCAAATTCAATAAAAGCCAATTACCAAAAATTGGCTCTTGTTTATTGTTTGTGACCGAACATACTGATGCACATAGTTTAGTTAAACATACTTACATACTTGTGCATAAATTTAAAAAAAATATATAATTCATAATAAATATACATCGAATTATCAAACATCGAAATATCATCATTGAGCTCACAGCATGTCTAGACTCTAAACACTCATGTACTCGTATACAGCTAGTTCAGAAACCGTCCATAATTAACGCACTAACCAACAGCTGTAATGGCGTAATTGGCAGCTTTACTACGTACAAGTGCGGTGCTTCCTGATGTCATAAATTATAGCTAAATAGGTGTCAGTATTTCATTAAACGTAGAATGAGATAATGTTATATTCTGCTAGATAGAGAGACTAAGTGTCCCAAACTTATGACAATAAACAAAGCAAAAATATTTTCGGACCTGTCTTTTTATTCTTTTTTGTTTTTTAAACAAAAAACTTACTTTGATAATAAACTATCATACAAACTCAACTTTAAGTACGTACAAGGAACTTGTAACACCTTGTTGGCTTATCCCTTATCTAAGAACTGCAAGAACTTATGTAAAATGATAAAACCACTGTTAGTATCCAGGTAGATAATTAAATTGTTGTCCAAATTAAGGCGACATAATCATTGTCATGATTAAGCCTTCTAATAAAGAAGAAAAAAAAAAAAAAAGTACGTACAAATGTCATCTAGACATACACAAACGTACAATCGCACACGTTTAATATACTCATAAAATAAAATATACTCACTCATTATACGTCATAAAACATAGTTCACATCTCATCATAACAACCAAACTCTAGAGAATTATTCTAGCTCGATTCAGCGACTGTGTTCTCATTGACCCCATTTTACATTACCATTAATACTCGACAGCGAATTCGAAGCAAAATTAAGTGACATCTTCCGTGTTATGTAACCCAGTACAAAGCTCAGTGGTAATGTAATTGCTTCACGGAATAAAATACTGTTCAGATGTAACTTTATTTTTTAAACATTGTGTTGATCTTTTTACGACTAAAACCTATACTAACTCTTATCAAATGTAAAAGAAACATTTAGCTCAATATGTGACTTAAATCCATTTTTGTGAAAAAAAATAGGAAATGCACAAACATGATCGATAGGATTTTTTACTATGTCAAATGATCGACCCAACATTAGCACTATCCTTTTTTATGTATCAGACACCGTTTTCATAATCGATTTTAAGCAGTTCCCATAATTACCAAAATTAGTCTGACTCTATTCCCATTGACTCCATTTAACATTACCATTAATTCTCGAAAGCGAATTCGAAGCAAAATTAAGTGACATCTTCCGTGTTACGTAACCCGGTACAACGCTCAGTGGTAATCTAATTGCTTCAGGGAATACACTATACCGACTAAAACAGATTTAATACAGACATTTTAAAAGTAATTTGTATTTTTTATTCATACAAAAACATCCAAATTGACATCTGGATGTGAATTTGGATAGCGAGGTAACGGATCTGCTCGGCTTTTAAAAGTTTTAAGCGTACACTCAAAAGAAGCTGGTTGATTCTTTCAGACTCCCTCGTAGGCGCGTCGGTAGGGCAAGTGGTTGCCGTGGCGCTATCGAGTCCGGGGGTCGCGGCTTCGATTTCGACACAGGACAATTATTTGTGCGATCCACAACTTGTTGTCCTGAGTCTGGATGTTCTTTGTGTCCATCAAATTAATGTTAGTCCCCGCGATACTTAAAAAAAACGAAAGTACAGATGAAATACTCCCAACATAATTAGTTGGAGTACACTTTTATCCGTGTGGTGACGGAGTAAGAATACAATATGTCACCACCCCATCTCATCCCATGGGTGTCGTAAAAACCGAATAAGGGGCTATCCGTCAATATTATCTTTACGAAATAAAAAGAAGGAAAACTTGAAATTAAAACCTATACCAATCCGTCTGGCCAGCGTGGTATTAGTAGGCCAAGTTTCCCTCCGCCACGGGAGAAGGCCCATCCCTGCAGTGGGACAATGCAGGCTTTATGATGACACTTTCCTATACAAAAATGGTCTATTACGTTATTTATATTCTGTTACGAGCGTAAGCTCGTAACAGAATATTTTAGTATGGTGACTTCACCATAAAGACATGAGGTTATGGATATCGAGTAACTATAAAAACATTTTGCTTGTCTATCATAGAAGCGTACCGCATCATCCATCACACACGTCGGATCGCTGCCCCTTATATGTGTTTTTGTTGGATGGTTTAAGTTATAAGCTTGAGCGAAGTGTAAGTTAATCAGTTTACATTAGATATTATATTTGCAATTTTTGTGTTTTGCAAAACATAATAAAGTATTGCGCTTGAAATTTATTACAGGTAGCTAAGGAAAGAGCTATTGCAAGAAAGGGTTCAACTATCGAGTTTTGTGACATTGTCTTGTAAGATTATATACAAAAATCATTACCACCATATCAATTCGTCAACGCCCCACTTTTCTTCTTGGTAGGAATAAAAACAGCTTTGTTTTAGTTTACCATTCGGATAGTGCACGTTTATGGAGAAGGGGGGCGTCGGGTGTGGCGTGTGGCGTGGCGTTGAGCGGGGCGTAGAACGTTTTTTCTGTTTATGCTGGGGCGGGGCGTGAAGCGGCACGCATCATCGCACGCATAAACACAAACTTATAGCAATATATGACGTTGTTTATAGAGAAGCGTGGTGGGAAGCGTAGCGGTCCCCGCCGCGTTGCTCGCCGCGGAGCCCGCGGCGATACGTCAAGTGTATAGCAAAGCACGCTCGTCTCGATCAAATTAACTAGATTTATATATAGCTTCACCGAGAATTGACGCTGCGTGCGCCGCCGCGTGCACCGCTGCGTGCGACGCAGCGTGCGACGCTCTATTTCAAACAAATGTGTCAAAAACGCTTCTCCGTAAACACACTCATACAACGCCATATATTTAAATTCAGTGCGGGCCGCCCCGCTCAACGCCACGCCCGACGCCCCGCTTCTCCGTAAACAAGGCCTAGTCGGTTTTTACGACACCCATGGGATGAGATAGGGTGGTGACATATTGTATTCTTACTCCGTCACCACACGGAGAACCCAGATGAGATTGATACGCTTCTATTGAACGGGATTTTAAACCAAAACCTTTACGTAATAGCCATACTATCTCATAAAGGTAATCTTAATTAAATAAACAAAAATCTTGTAACTTAGACCACACAACACGTTTAAGGTCAACTTCAACTTGATATTGTGTTGAAATTGGTACATTATTGAAAAATTTATAAAGCCCGAAGGGTGCAACGTTGAGGGTTGGTCCCCTATACAAGAATATTTTCTTAGAATACAGTTTTCCCTTTAATTTACGGCCAGTTTATATGCCATGCATAATGTATGTGTGCTTTTGTATGCTTCATAGTCTCTTCATAATGCTACGCAAATTTAGGATTTCTTAAATTTGTAGGGTAAATATTGTTAGCGAGAATGTTTTTTTTTTAATAATTACGCTTCTATTTTAAATATAACAAAATTAATAAATAAAATAATCTAAATAAATCGCTTCAATAAATGATAGAATAATGAAAAAAAGCATTTTTGGATTAATGTCTGTCTGCGTCTTTGTCTGTCTGTATATAATTTAGGAAGCCAAAACGGAATAGCTTTTCAGGCAGTACCAAAATATTAATAGGCTTCAATACAGTGTACATAATGAACACGTGTACGTTCCTGCTATTTAGATTGTATCTACTCTAGTCGAAAATGCAATACGAAATACAACAGATTGAATCAACAAAAGGTAACTGGAGTATTAAACAACATATTATCACATTGAACATACAGCCAAATTATGAGAGGTGTAACAAATTCGTAGCACTAGTGCTACGTGCGTAGCGCTACGAAGCCAATAGCGCAGTTATTGTAGAGTCAATGACGCGCGTCGACTACCACTGCGTAGACTATGTTCACTGTTCTGTAGCGAATGTGTCTACGAATATAGCATCGAGTTCCCTTGTACATTGTATGTGGTTTTGTTTTTGGAATATAAAGTATTTTTTTAAAATAAACTTTATAAGTCATTTTTGGTCTCTTAATATATTTATAATCCTATACATGCATCCATAGATGTACAACCTTTGCATGCCGTGGCTGCAGTAACCATTTTAATAGGTAAAAACGAGCATTGTTTTGCAAATGGGGACATAATTCCTATAGCTATAAACTATGCTATAAATAAAGGATCATAATTTAAATTTATAACAGTTTTAACAAGTTACAGCAACACAGGGCACGATTCCATGTGGGCTTATATAAATTTGTTTTTAACAAGTTAACTTTAATTTCCTCTTAGATAGCTCTTAGAAAATACAATAATAAGCCAATTACAAATTTTAATAAAATTCCTAAAAACTCCTAAAATTCCGTGTAGAGTGGACCCAATATTTGTTTTTCTAGTTAAACGAGTTTGCGCCCTCTATTGTATAACTCAAGTACTAAAACACTCAGAACTTTGAAATTATTTTCTTTCTAATATTATTATGATGTGATTAGATTTCTTTCTGTTGAAGAGCAATCACTCGTATTTTATAAGGCTTCACAGAAATGTAAGTGGTCGTAGTAGGTTTCAAATTATAAATGCATAGGTATAGTGCGGATATAAACAGTGATATATGTGATACATAATGTAAAGAAGATCATGATATTAAACAGTGAAAAGTCGTTACTAAAAATATATATCAGTTTTTTCTTAGTATTAAATCACTTAAATTTTAAACGGTTAGTAATAAAAAATACTCATGTATTTCGCGTCATCATAATTATTATTATGACATTAATTCAAAATTCATTACTGAAAATGGGATAAGGGCAGGAGGATTATGATGATAAATTCAACACAGTTGTTTTAGTCTCATAGCTCTGTCATTTTACTAGCAACTGTACCCATTCACCTAAACACAGTTTAAATTTCACATCATTTTCAATTCAAATAAAGATAAAATACCAAAAACATACTTACTGTATAGAATCATGATGTCTTGCTTTACTGCCTCTTTTATAGAGTGTGCCGGCAGCAGCTGCCGCAGTTAGCAGTGCTAATGCCGCGGCTGCACACCCTCCTGCCGCAAATAGCACGCCTCCAGAGCTCTGTGACGCATCGCCTGCGAGACGAGCGGTTTCGTTGTGGGATTGTGGTACTGTTGATAGACCTGGGAAAAAATATGTTATTAAAATTACTGTTTAAGTGTTAAATTGTTGGTAATACAGGGTGTCATCACTTCTTCTCATACGACGCGACTTGTAATATATTGTATTACTTTTTCATTTATTTCTATCTTGCTTGTGACTTTGACAAATGACGGACACGACAGTAACCAGACTCAGGCAGGCTAGGTCTGGATTTAAGCACAAGATCTCTGCCTAGTAGTGCATTGTAAAATCAGCACGTCAACAAAAAAAGCTATCTGAATCTAAATTCAAGAGTTAACATCTCTAGCAAGGAAATAATTATTATATTTATTTAATTCAGAATAAAATTCCATAATACTTAACATACAACCCTTATCTCCGTGTGGTGACGGAGTAAGAATACAATGTGTCACTATCCCATCTCATCCCATGGGTGTCGTAGGTACCGACTAAGGGACTTTTCGTTAATATTATCTTTACGAAATAAAAAGAAGGAAACTTGAAATTAAGCCCTATACCAATCCGTCTGGCCAGCATGATTTCAGTAGGCCAAGTATCCCTCCATAACGGGAGGAGCTCTGTCCCTGCAGTGGGATATTAAAGAGCTGTAATGATGATAAAACCCTATCCCAAAATGATTGTCCGGGGTACTATCTATAGGACAATCTTGTAATTTTTAGACCATTTTTGTGCTATACACAGAGGAAGGCGGTCCCAGCTTTGTGAACATCACTAACTGATAAAAAACTGTTGCAGTTAATAAATGTAGCTTCACTCGGCCGTTAATGCGCCCGCTTTTCAGTTTCGTCAATTTTAAAGCGACTGCACAATAAAACAGAATTCAATCACTCTACCCATCCACCATATTGAATATTGAGTATGAATAAAAAGCTTGAATATAAGGGAATGTATAATACCGATATGCGGAATCAGGTACGAGTAAAAACACCTCAAACTTTAAACTTACATTCAATAATGTACCTTATCACAAGTCACTAAGGTCTACAGGTATCAAGTTCAGTTATTGGCATAAATATCTCGAACTATACATTTTCATTCAATAATGTATCTTATTACAAGTGAATAAGGTGTACAGGTATGAAGGTATTATTATTTCGTTTATTAAAAGCCACCCCATTATATTAATGCCTTAAAAATGTAGGTGAAGTAAACAATGTTTCTCATTGTAATACAAAAGTCACGTGTTTGTAATTAATCATTGGTTAGTGTTATACAAAAATTACTGTGTTTTCAGTATAATACCAGTTATTTATTCTATTGTTATTATTATAAAGTTGAAAATGGCTAGACAACAACATTCTAAGTAGCAACATCCGTCGCACAGCATATTATAATAAATATCAAAATCTATACTATATAATAAAACTGTAGAGAGATCAATTCTGTACATTGAATATATGTTAAAAATTAATATTGGAGGATGAATGGTGATCGACACTTATGCCAAAAATGCAATCAATAAATTTTTTATCTGTCTGTCTGTCTGTCTGTCTGTCTGTCTGTCTGTATGTGCACGCATGGGTCAAAAACTACTGAAGGCATTTTAACCAAAATTGGTACAATTGTAGTCCATACTCCTGGGCAGGTTATAGGCTATATAACATAACGCTAAGACACATAGGAGCTGAGCAGTGACGAAAAATTTGAAGCAAGTCGGTTGAAAAAACGCGCGTTCGAGCTCTTATCATCGCATACGTTGATCATACGCCAAAAATATGTATTACAAAAATAATGGTCTTCAAAAGATGAACAAAAAAGTCCTTAATAGTATATATCTAACTTTTATATATTAGCCACAATAACGTGTTTAATCGTTAGGGTTTTCTTCAAAGTGTATTAAATACATAAATATATTGTAATTTGCATAGACATATATCTTTTTCACACTCCCATATTTCAAAAGTACACTTTAATATCTTATTCATAATTTTTTTTTTTATAGAAATCGGTTTTTAAACACACAAGATATAGATGAAAGAAAATTTCCAAATGTCGCCGCGCCAGTATGAGTACGGCTGTACGGTTGATTTTTGTTTAACGTCCGAAACGGCCAACCGGTGCATCTATATAATTTCATTCACATTGACTCTTAATGCGAACGGACGTGGTTCTTATTGACTCTTCTCGGAATAAGCGCACTTTAGATATTAAAATACATAGATACGTAGTTTTTAGGTATTATTTTTAAAGCAGGTAATCTATCTATCTTCTATACTATAATAAAACTGTAGAGGTCGAAATGTCTGTTCTTTTCGAAAATTCAGATAAAAATTATCTATAAAATCTAGAAAAAAATCAAAAAGCAACAACACTACACACTTACAATTTTTAGAATTAATGTCTATCTGTCTGTCTGTCTGTTTGTTACCGCACATCTTTAAAACGAATTAAAATATAATCTTAAGACCAATACATTGTATTGTAGCCTTTCTTATTAGGCTTAAACTGAGGTATGTTTCATCAAAATCGGATAATATAGTCGAGTCTAAGTTTAGTCAAATATTTTTTGCTAGATGGTAAAAAGGTGTGAGGTACAATAATTTATATCAGCATTTTTTTTACAAAAGACAAATCCCACACTAGCCTTTAAAAATATCAATTTAACGGACACAAAGAACATCCAGACTAAGGACAATAATTTGTGTATCACAATTGTCCTCCATGGGAATCGAACCCGCGAACTCATGCACGCCAGCCATGTAATGCGACCGCCGCGCCACCGAGGCAGGTAATTCTGCCGCACCATAACGTGGCGTGCAAATGTATTCATTCATAATTAATTATCGATTATCCGTGTGGTGACGGAGTAAGAATACAATATGTCACCTCCCCATCTCATCCCATGGGTGGCGTAAAACCGACTAAGGGACAATCGGTGAATATTATCTTTACGAAATAAAAATAAAAGAAAACTTGAAATTAAACCATATACCAATCCGACTGGCCAGCGTGGTATTAGTAGGCCAAGTATCCCTCCGTCACGGAAGGAGGCGCGTCCTTGCAGTGGGACATTAATGGGCTGTCATTTATTTTAACTTACAAATTTGACAACAGATGGCATTGTGCCTGTGACGTCATTTTCAGTATCGCGGTGTTAAGATTTTCCTTGAAAGAATGACGTTCGCTCATGTCTTTCAGCATAAGTTTAGACGCAGTCTTCATAGATCTGTCTTTGTAAAGGTCTGTTTTTGAAAAGGTTTTGGTTCGTTCGTTAATTTTACAATTCGTTTGTAGGTATATCTGTTTGTTATAAGGTTTAAAAAACGATTTTTCAGTATTAAATCGAATTGCGTAGTAAGTAACAACCGCCACGCGAACGAAGTCGCGGGCACAGCAGCTAGTATAAAATAAGTTTATAAAACCATTCCCGAGGAGGGATGTAGATGTAGTGCTAAAGGACAAGAGGGAATGCGACGTAACTGACAAATATGTCGAGGATAGAGCGAAGTGGAGGAGAAATATAAGGAAAGCTGGTCAGCTTGTGGGACCACCACCACCATGTGGGATACATAGCTGGGAAGAGAGAGAGAATCTATTGCTAATGTTATGCATTAGCAATAGATATTAATATCTTATTGATTTTATTCAATAATTATTTTGGATGTAATTATCGTCAGCCAACAGACGTGCGTATTCACGAATAGTCCTTTAGTCGGTTTTTACGACACCCATGGGATGAGATGCCGTGGTGACATATTGTATTCTTACTCAGTCACCAAACGGAGAGAAAATTAGTTTATCAAGTAAAAACCAAAAGATTTAAAATAAAATATTGCTATTATTATAGTCAATGTAAGGACTAATAACAAAACTATAAACACAAAAAAACAGATGAAAATAATTTCTAATTGCTTAAATTAACATACCGCATGCCTATAACTAAAACGATTAGTAAACTATCAAATTATCAAAACAATAATATCTTTAAAGACAATTTATACTTCTTCCTATTTACCTACTCTTACCAAAGATAACAAGTACTTTAATACAAGGTAAACCCTATCAAACATTGTTTTGGAAAGTTTTCGTAAGCTACAGGTAATTTTGGAAGCCACTCAACCGATTTAGGACACGAGTACTCTGAGGAATAAGAGTTTTACCATTACAAAGTTTAGTCAAGTTTTATTGAGCCCGAATGATCACTGTTGGCTACCAATTGATAGGTTTTAATGCAACGCGTTGAACAATCTTGGTGGAACGACGACTGGTTGCTTTCATCATCATCATCATAACAGCTCATTAATGTCCGACTGCAGGGACGGGCCTCCGCCCGTGACGATACTTCGCCTACTAATAACACGTTGGCCAGACAGATTGGTATAGGGTTTAATTTCAAGTTTTCCTTCTTTTTATTTCGTAAAGATAATATTTACTGATAGTTCCTTAGTCGGTTTTTACGACACCTATGGGATGAGACGGGGTAGTGATCTTTTGTGTTCTTATTCCGTCACCAAACGGAGCTTGGTTTCAGATAAGAGATTTTCTAGTCTTTCGTCTTTCTTTCTCTCAGCTATATTCTCTTCCTAAGGGTCAATTCATTTAGTCACTTGTCTTATTTATTTTTAAAATACTTTGGCATACATGTCTCTGAAATGGATCCAACAGCAATGCATGAATGGCTAAAAGATATATTTCTTAGGTCTGGAATCTATACAAATGCTAAGTTGTCTATTATTTACATGGAGCTTAATAAATAAAATACTGCGTTAAATCGCTAATACTAAATCGTTTTCCCATAACAAAAGTCCCATATAATTAAGACACGCCGCGTTAATTGGAAACTACAAAAAATAACCCAAAATCTACATACTCATACTAACTAACAAAATATTACGTAAAAAAAATACACAACATATATCATTATTCCCTCATGAATATCCTTGGCTTAACGAAAAAAAATTAACATTACAAATACTTTGACGTACAAATTACGAAATCTTTTGATGTGGCTGTTGCTTAAAAAATACACCAAAAAAATATACACTAACGCGTCTAAAAGGAGCATGAAAATTTCCAAGTCAAATAAAACCGTAGAATATGACAATCGATATTGTCTTGTAAACACATTAAAAGAGGGTGCGTAGGGTTGTGTCGAGATTTTCATCGTGATTATACAGATTCACGGATTACTTGGAATAGCAGTTGTGTTTTTCAGAAAGTATTATTTTGGTACAACGATGTTGCTAAGTAGAAAAGTGATTATTTTTATTCCTTTCCTTGTTGAAATTTGCAAAGAATGAGCATTACTTTGTGATTTTAAATACTCTATACTCTACTTAAAAGATAATAGCGCATGTTTGAAACAACTGTCACGGGTAATTATTTTTGTTTTAAGTTACTTTAATCTAGGATCCCCGGAAAATGTCAATTTCCCTGTGCAGGACATCCATAGGCTGATAATGATGATACCTTGACTAAGTGAAACATTGTGACGCATACGCTATGTGGATTAAAATTTGATATTTTCAGACTTGACATTAACGGATTACCAATCGTGGATCACGTAAATCAATGCCCTGTGTAAAATTTGAAACTGTGACTTCGTCCACGCCACCAACATACGGGACAGCTGAACAACCGAGGTATCAACAACTAGGTTGAGTTTGCTTACTGTTTAACGTTTCCTTTCTTTTATAGAGGGATGACCCTTTAGTAGGATATTAATAGGCTGTTATGAATAAAAAGTAATCACTAACTCCAATCGTATGTCTTTATAAACAAAATGGGTCGAAATTATACATAAAAAACACCATCCTCAAAAAAACTCAATAAACAGGAAATAAATTACAAGAAGTTATTGTCAACCCTGTGTACCCGGGACCCTCTCAATACGTCTTCATCCCTCAGAATATCCTGTTGCTTCGACATGCTAATAAAGAGTACGCAAGTGATTTGTGTACAAAAAGTTTCAACGATAAGGATATACGATACAATGTTATTGTTTTTGATTACATGTGTGTTATATTGTGCTTTGTTTGTTTGTGTTGTGTTTTTGAGATGTGTTTGTTGGAAGAGTATTGTGTTACCTACTTATTTTATGTGATTTTGTTGTGGATACTTGTTTATACGGGCATTATAATCGTACCTAGTATTTTTTTCTTCATACAGCTACATATTAAAGTACTAAATTCACCCACACTAGTATTCCTGTTAAGCAGGATCGCGGGATTAAATTCCAAGCAAGCCAATTATATGTCCGTTAAATATGTATCTCTAAAGTCTCAGTAGAAGATTCATAGCTTTCAGTCTTGTCTCTCTATGTTAAAAGATAATTCACGCAAAACGCTTCATACTTTTTTGCGTAAAATGTCTTATAACAAAATATTGACCTAATTTTTTGGTACAAACAAAAGCAAATCTATCAGGTCTTTTTAAAAATTACATATTGAAATTAGAACTAAGTGAACAAAGCGTTAGTTTAATATGCTAAGTTATACTTATAATTACAACTTATTACTAATTAAACTTTAATTAAAAACAATTTCCAAAGTTATTACTAATTTTATCGTAGATTAAAAACTTTATCGTAGATACTACAATAGAAATTATGTCTCATTTATTCACAAATTTCACAGAATAAAGCAATTAAGAAGTCAAAGTCTATTGTTTAATTAGAGCAAGTGTGAAAATGTATAATTATTAGTAGCAGTTAATAATACACTACAATCCTATAGAAATCGGTCTGGGTATTATGATATGTACTGCAACTTATAATTAACCTGTCAACAATGAGGTTTTACTGTCTTCAGTGCATGGGTATCAAACTTTGAGTGACGAGTGTGACTATTATTATCTATCGATGTGTGTGTCTTATAAAATACTGGTGTCAATATAAAAATATCTAGCTCTCATGGTAGTAGGTCCGTGTAGTGACGGAGTAAGAATACAATTATGTCACCACCCCATCTCATCCCATGGGTGTCGTAGAAACCGATTATGGGACTATCTGTGATTACAATTATACCGTCGATATGATTTCTTTGGACAATTTAAGTTAATTTCTGTCCTATATGTAGTTACTTACTACTACTACATACTACTGCCAAGACCATTTTATTAATTTTAGTTTAAACCAGCTCATTAATGTCCTACTGCAGGGACGGGCCTCCTTTCGTGACGGAGGGATACTTGGCCTACTAATACCACGCTGGCCAGACGGATTGGTATAAGGTTTAATTTCAAGTTTTCCTTCTTTTTATTTCGTAAAGATAATATTCACGGATAGTCCTTTAGTCGGTTTTTACGACACCCATGGGATGAGATGGGGTGGTGACATATTGTACCAATGCTTTGGTTGGACTTAATAATTAACTAACAAAACTTTACAAGGATTGCTTTAGTGAAACGTTACAGTAATTAATATTAAGACACAACATTTTCGTTGACTCCTAAAGCCTTGGAAGTTGACACAGCTGTTGACATTCCTAAACAAAAGCACACAACGTCAGGCAACTCACGTTTCTGTCCCTGAGGGGAGAGAGCTTAGTAGAGACAAACAGTTACTACTTATACCGTTATTATATACATGTATAAAATACAGGGGATACATTAACTTTATAGTTAGAAATTAAACAAGTCTCTCTTGTTTGTTCATAGAAAAATTGGTCTATTCCCAGTTTCCCCCGAATACTTTTCCAGACCAAGACGTACATGGAGGGATGAACTAAGTGCTTACAATAATAAATTGACAAACAACCCACGGATCGCAAAGAATTGACCAGACCACAACCATGCGGTCACGACAGCAAGTAAACCACTAACCAAAAGACAAAGATCACATAAAGCTAACTATTCTACAAATAAAGAAAATAGAGTAATCAAATTTGAACCCTATATTAAAGCAGCTTAATAAACCTTCTTGAATGAAGTTGCATGCTTCAACATTCATACAGTTAAAGCAAACTCCTAGTTGTATTTTATGATACACCAAATCCAACGTGTATAAAATTTATTGTTATTATTATGATACTCTAGTACAGTTTGAGGAACAGTTTCTGAGTAGATTTTAGTACCAATTGTAGTCATAAAGTGATTTGTATGAAGGGGAAAATGTGGTTTGTTAGATTGTTTTGAGGTTATTTTTATTTGAAATACTGTTGAAAGTAATTTAGTTGGGGTTAGGGTGTAGTTATGACGTAGCACTTTAGAGAATTGTTTTGAGATGATGAATGAGAAAGTAGTAGGAGAGAGAATTATTATCATTAGGGTATTTTTTGGCAGTAACAGAAAGGTTGTACAATGGAAAAATTGATAATCGTTAAGTTTTCAATGGTCTGAATTACAATTGCAATTTCTAGTACCCTAATTTGTTTTCTCTTGTTTATGAGTTATAGTTTTTACTAAAATATTAACGATCAATGTTACAAAATTCTTAATCATAAACGTTTGCTTATTTTGAACATTCGCTCTATGATGCATCAGAGTATGCAAATGAGCATGACCTATGATTATGAAAAGGCGGGTATTATTCTTACAGTAAGGGCTCTTTTCAACGTTCGTTTGTTTTCATACAAATCTTTCCGTGCGGCGAACGCTCGCCTCTATAACTGTTTCTCTCCTCTACTGCCGTACTGCAAGATTTGTATGAAAACAAACGAACGTTGCTTTTGCCGTTCGCAAAACGCACGGCAGCCGTACGGAGCCCTAAAGCTGATACAAAAAATCAGTAAGAGATTTGAAATTTTCACATGAGTCATTCATCAGAAATGGTGTTGTACGTTCTTATTTTAAAAGGCTGCCTTGCCAATAGTCACAGAATAAAGCTATTAATATCAAGTAAGTTCTCACGACTCCATGTATGAACAAATTATTTTATTGCACTACTTGTTTAGTTGTTTGCTCAGTATAAAAGACATAATAACAAAATGTAACTTGGCAGGGAGTCAGTGCCAAAAAACTATTGTAGTGTGTAATTTATATCAGCCAGACCGGAGATACTCTCCATAACAATTGTTCGGTTGCCATTATTTGGAAAATAATGTTCGAAAATTCCGCTGAGGTATGGCGTTCATAGTCCCAGTACAGGCATTTGCGTCCTGCATAGATAGAAAGTTGTTTGCAGTAGTAATAGCTGGCCAGTCGGCTTGGTATACCTATGGTTTATTTAATATGACAAGATAATCCAACCTGATAGAAAGAGCGAATGAAGTCCAGGACTAAAGGCTACGAATGGTAGTTATTAAAAGGCTTACCCTTTATCATCATTTTGTCTTATTTAATATAAAATACAACAAGGGTGAAGCAAAACGTTTTTTTTTGTGAATCGCACATTTAAAGTGATCGAGAATGCAACTGCAGTGCACGAGGTCTCGGGTTCAAATCCTCAACAAGAATTAATTGTATGATCTACAAATTGACCAAAATATATTGTCAAGAGTGAGAGTCAACAAACTATATTTTTTAAACTACTAATGACACTTTATAACCAGTAAAGAGATAATGACATCAAATACAAAACATTACCGTCATGTCCCCTAAATAAAAAACGATATAATTTATTTAAAAGCTTTTTAAAAGGTATGAAAATGACCAAAAACCTTTTAATCTAATTCTAGTACATATTTGATGGACATTGATAAATTACCTTTTAGACAAATCTTGTTCCTTTTGAAGAGTAACCGCACGTCCTTGTGAGCTCGGTCTGGGGCAGAAATATTGAGTTGCATGGTGACTAAGATCTCGGCGCTACGACTACCGGTGCAAGGAAGTCGGACCCTGAGGACAAGGAATGATGCTGTACTGATTTTCATACATTAATGACAACATCAAACCTAAAGTAAACTGCAAATAAATTATTATAGAAATGAAGGCAATGGATGGTAGCCAAGAAATGGTTTCATTTCTACATCGGCCCAGAACATAATATTCAAGAGCAAAAATCATTTCAATCGTTTGGAGGGCTTTTCGCTTCTATGTGATTTTATCACAAATCCCTACGGGGAAAGAAGCAGGTCTACCGTTTCGTAACCGTAGGGATTTATTAAGGAAGGCTTTAAGCAGGAATCTATTCCTTTTGCGACACAGACGAAGTTCTGTAGGTCGTCCGTTATATCATAAGTATTAATTTGTAACTAACAAAAACACTTAGACGTCAGCGAGATACCATTCCTTAACATCTAAGGATTTGTACGAGGAATAAATATTTTTTTTCTCACCTAAAAGTTTGTAGCGTAGTAGGTACAAATCCTCTTTCCGATATATTGACTTGTGGCGGCTGCATGGCACCTCTACTTTCATAGTCGATCCCCATCACGTACGGTAGCTGTAATAAACAACACCATGTATAATGCGAACAAGGTTTATACACGTGTCGTGAGGTACGAGTACATAATGTATACGTTTTTATTTTCAGGAGAGTTATGTAGCTATGTTTATTTATATTACAGATATACTGAAGAAATGAAATAGATCACGAGTTATCTGTGATTGCAATGTACTATGTCAGTAAAGGGTTTTTTTTTTTTAAAACACTATAGCCGTGTTGTGTTACAAAAACAGGCAGCGTGGATAGCGGTCAAAGGGGTAAGATCGTGACGCGAACGCCGCGTGAGCGCTGCGTCTACGTCGCGTGAGCGCCGCGTCGACGCTCGAGGGCCGCCTACGCCTAAAGTGGGCACAGCCTTAGTTTGGGATGTCCACAACGCCAGCTTGTGCTGGTATAGGGATAGTATTTTTAATTTTTTATGTATGATTTTTGCTAGTATTAAAATAAATTCATGCTTCCAAAGTTATTTTAGTATGAGGCATGTTCCAGTGCGCGAATAAATTTGTTTGCGTTAACTACTGCCTACCTATTTATTGTTATTAGCTTGGCTATGAGCCATTTGGCACATGCTACGTGTACTTAACAAAAACATATTACTAGATTTATTAACATTATCATTTGAGATTTATTTATTTATTTCATCAAGTAAAACTGTGGCGCTTTCTCATATTAATAGTGAATTGGGTTTCAGTGTTTCTGGACTTTGCCTGTACTCTGCACCTATTAATTGGCAAGCAAACTACGTCTGACTTAGAATAAAAAGCCAACGAACTTAAAAGGCTAGGTAGGCTTTTTAAAATTAATATAAAATGACTTTAAAATGAATAATTATAAAATGACTTTAAAATGAATGAATAATAAACTTTGTGTTTGTTTAAAGTCCGAATACGAAGTAGCCCCCTCTCGCGTCTCCCCAACTTAACTCGCCAAAAAATATGATGGAGATCTATTTAACCCTTAACAACCTAGCACCTGTTTTTGTCACACAACCACCTAGCACAGGTCTGTGAGACACCGGAACAAAATGATTCTCGTTTTTTAAACTGTGAAAGGTTATTATGAATATTGAGTTAAAAGTTTATTAGTAACATATTAAACTATTGATTAGGAAATAATGGCACAAGATAATATCAAAGGTTTAAAAAAAATCTTAATTGAATAATAAACAATCCTATTTTTTTGATTACAAAGTAACATATTTGGAAGATAAGACTTATTACAGTAATCCCACGAGTGGGTACATCTTTGTACTTTTTTTTGAGATAATTAGGAATCTATAAACATAAAAAACATCAAATTATCTCAAATAAAATAAAACTTGAGTAAAATTGCAAGATCTAAACATGCAGTTTTTCAGGACAATTAATACAAGGTTTATGTGAGCATTTCAAGCAAATAGGTGCTCTGTATTCAAAACACATGTATTGTTTTTTACTTTTTGTTTTTGTAGTAACATGTAGAACAGTTCTAACATACTGTTAACCTTTATTTAGCACTATTTCTTGAAGGAGTTACTCTTGGAGTGGTTCCTTTGTTGCTGTCGAGAACGCGGCAAATAGTCATTCTGATATCACGTTGCAATTTCAAGTTCTTTGCATGACGCTCCATATTTGATCTAGTGTTTAGTTTATTTCAATATACTAGTTTCACACTTCCTCTCTCCTGCACTATAATATACTATAGCGGTGTTGATGGAAAGAAAGAAGGGGTCAGAGGACAAGCTATTGCGCCTTTTACAGAAAAAAATCCTTTTTCGAGTTTTCGATTGCACTTTAGATACCTTTACATGTCAATCTTCAGAAACAAACTGATCAAGAACTGTCGAAGATAAATCAGTTTTGGGCAGTACATTTATGTTGTTTTTCATTTTAGTTGTCTTTTCACATTGTGAGTCTGACTCGCAACTGCGTTCTAACGCTTCCTCTAATCATAAATCTACATAAAAATTACCCCGTTCATCATTTGGTACTGTTTCGTTGTCCTATCTTATTAATAAAAATCTTTTTCCAAACCCCGCTCAATCTTTTTTTACATTGAAAGTCATTTTTAAATAAAATAGAAAAAAATACTCAATTCTAAAATAGTCACGTAACCACCTAGCAGTGGTCTCTCAGACCCCGGGCGAAAGTTTTTTACTAACCAGAGCAAAACTTACGGACATAAAACCGTGGAAAGAGCTTGTGTAGCTCGGAGAGGGGCTAGGAAAAGGTACCGGAACGAACAGGTTTATACGAAACTCGGGTGCAATAATATTCAAGTTTTAATATTTGGTGGTGTCTGTCAGACCTATGCTAGGTGGTTAAGGGTTAAATCAACTTAATCAACAACTTACTACTTAACTCGCTACTGTACTTGTCGATGTGTCAATCGGGCTTTAGTGCATACAGCAGCTTTTATACGAAACACTCTTAGTCAGAAAAAGACATGATTTATTTTAGTGTTTATTCACTTCCGAGGTTACTTCTGTGTAGTACAGCCACGTATTTGCGATGAGTCACTATAGCCATGACCCCAAGACTATTGACGCATTACAACAATGACTAATAACCATTAATTTACTATCGATTTCTTTGATTTTGGAAAGTGTATTATGTGTTACAATAGTGTTTAATACACTATTTAAGAGAGAAAACAGGCTACCTGGCAAGCAGAATTAAGTGGTGAAAAGGAAGTCTCTAAACGGTAAACTGTGGAAAGAACCATGGTTAGACGTCTCTAAAGATGAGCGGACAATCCTGCTAAGTTGGTGATCAACAGTTGATCAGTATGTTAACTAGAAACGAGTGAAACAATGAAAAACTGGTAGTACACTAAGCTTATCGCTCAATGGACATGTTTATACTTAAATTACACTAGCTGACTCGTGCCCACTTCGTTAGCCGGTGATAAAAACGAGTCACTTTTTGAAACATATTTAATCACTGCTCCACTCCTATTAGTCATAGCGTAATAAATATAGCCTATGACACTCCCCGATAAATGGACTACTCAACAAAGAAAGAATTTTTTAAATCGGTTCATTAGATCCAGAGATTACCCCCTACAACGTCACAAACACACAATCACACAAACATACAAACACACAAACTTTACCTCTTTATAATATTAGTGTAGATTGGTGACGCAACCACCCTGTAAAATTCAATAGAACAGATACAACTTACTGGAAGAGAATGCCTTTTGCGAGGCATTAAGTCCGCCTGTATACAATAAAGTAATGTAATGTATTGAAAAAGCTCATAAAAGCTCCAGTATAAAACGTGCCTATGAACCAGAACTTAATAGTTTTTTGGGTAAATGATGATGATTTCTTTGATTACAGCAGCTTTATAACTAAATACTCGTAGCTGTGTGGTAGTTCTTGTGGCAATTCTTTTTACTAAAGAGAAGTAACTTTTTTTAGGCCCCAACGCAAAATGAATAGGTGTTTTAAAAAATAGAACGTAACCAAAATCTCATTTTACTCCCTATTCATTTGCAAACAAACAAGGTGTTAAACAAAGAACAAAAATATATCTATCCCTAAACCGTAAATATCTGATACTGAACGAAAAATGACGACTTAATCCAAGCCCTTTGTTTTCCAAAATTAAATCGCTTTCCAACTAAATTGGAAAATGCGGCACGGCTCTCGATGCGGCCGAGTACTTGGCTTGCTCATTGGAATACAAATTTGTTAAACTGTAATGAAATTATTAATTCTGATATTGCATTGGAGACTAGATGTTGGAATTGTTGAGCTATCTCACTGATGTTTTGGAGATTACGAGTTTAATTCCGACGAAAGTCAAAAATTTTGCGGCCATGAACATTGCTGTTTGATTTGGTCTGGTTGTGTCTATGATTTCATTAATCTATAATACTAATATTGTATAGAGGTAATGTTTATGTGTTTGTGATGATGTAGGGGGTAATCTCTGGATCTATTGAACCGATTTTAAAAATTCTTTCTGTTTTAAATAATCCATTTATCGTGGAGTGTCATAGGCTATATTGTATCACGCTATGACTAATAGCAGTGGAGCAGTAATGAAATATGCCCAACGGTGTGGGCACGGGTCAGCTTGTTTATGATGTTTTTGATAAGTAAGTGTGCATTTGCTCTTAAGTTTGTATTATAATTTATGCTGTATGATAACTATGGTACAAGCTTTGCTGAAGTTAAAACTTATGCTTCAGTAAATAATAGGTAAGTAAAATTTCCTTCGTGAATACTTACTCCTGCCTTTCATTCTCTCAATGTGTTCAAACGACGCGACGTTAATTATTAGATAATGAATATGACAGTCCTTTGTCTTGAGCTCATTATTATATTAAATTGTAAATAAAGGATAAAATAATAACACAAATTAAACTATAATTTCCAACGAATATATTTAGCGATTCCTATTAAAAATAACGATATGTTTGGAAGCGATTTAATAATAAATCTCAATTATACAATATTTAATATCATACGGAATTAATTACGTAGTTTGATTTTCAATTAGTGTTGAAATCAAATTAATATTAATTTTGAATACGGCTTTAATTTACGTTGTTGCAATATTAAAATAACACTGGAAATAGGTACGTTAAGATATAGTTGTAAAATTAAAGGGAGAATAATATAGCGATTAACTCTGTAGCGCAAAGGTTGCAGTATTTGGCTGTTACTCGTATATAAGCAGAGCTTTCGGTTTTGATTCCGTTCAATGGAAATATTTGTGTGCATCAACATGAATGTTTGCATTTGTCAGGGTGTTTTCTTTGTATCATAATTATAAGAAAAAAATTAACATTGTGTCACAAAAGAAAACATACATGACCGTCTCAGAAAGACAAAAAAGAAAAAGGAAAAAAAGAAATTATAGTACTTACTTTAACTGCTGAACATAGGTGTTACACTATGTCTCCACCTTTCTCTATCATGTGCCTCCCTCGTCAAATGCTTGCCTACAACCTTCACCAGACCGTTTGTTCACATATTAATAAAACAACTTTTTTTTTTTAATTGGCCTATTAGAATGACTCTATGGTGCCTGATGTTAACCATCCATTAGAGTCCAAGAATGGCGAGCACAATACCAGCTACAATATTTGTAGAGGCATGGTGAATAATTTAACATACATAATTTAAAGTGATTAAAGTGGTCACTCACCGGTCTACCTCCAAGAGCTTGCCACATGAACTCCAAGTCAGCTATATGAGCTGGTACCGGTACTGTGAAGCTGGTTGCGTATTTGTTTACAACGCCTTCTCTGACGTAGTATAACTCTGCGTCGAGACCTGGAACAAAAGAAGAGTCAAGTCTTTAGTAAGAGGTATTTTCTTTCTTTTGTTATTATTTTTTATTATTGGCTATCAAGCGATCACCATTACTCCGAGTTTGTCAATTCGAAAAAGGTTTTCGTGTCTTCAAATCATTTACACTCAAAATTTTACTTCGATTTCAAAACTAATACTGATATTTGAAGTAGTAATACCATCCGTAGTCCGTGTAGTGATGAATTTAGAGTAAAAGGGATCATCAACGTTCTTTTCCTAAAGGTGTAGCAAAATGTGACTAAAAATACTTTACAATCAATAGGTATTTCTAGCATTGAAGAAAAACATGAGATACAACACGATATCAAGCCACATACTAAGTCGTTTCGCGTCTCCATTGCGGTATCTAGCACGTCCAGTTTAGCTCTATAAAAGTCTATCTCTGCAGAGGTACATAATGAGACTGTCTTGAAAATGAAAATACGCAAAGAAAATTTTACTTTCTTCAAAAGAAAATGTATACTGTATACACACCTACTCCTCTCACAGAAATTACTTTCTGCTCATATAAAATTCAAAGGCTATAGAAAACTAAAATCATATTATTCTAATTTGAAGTGCATTACGAACGATTGCTCGCTATGGGAGTGTGTCTCCCCAGAACAGATGCAAGTTTTATTCCCCGGGGGTGTAGCGCGTCAAATTATCCAACTAACTCTATTTGCTTAGCCGAGAAGAAGTGTTAGTGTAGAGCGAGGGGACAGTTTTGATACTTATGTATGCTTGTAGCGTTCATTATATGTATTCTTGAAAAGTTTTGTAATTCATTTGAGTGACAAAGTCTGAGGTGTTAGACTTATTTCATTATTTATACGAAAAATGTTTTGTCTATATGGTGAAAATAACATTGTTTTTTTAATACATAATATATGAGTCTTAATATAAAAAGTGACTCCTTCTGCAACGAAAAGAAACTAGAGCCACTAATACTACGCGGTTGAAAAACTTGGATTTATGTCAAGTTTTTCTTCTTTTGGTTTCTTAGAAATATAACATCTACAAGCTTTTCAGCTAACTCTATTTGCTTAGCCGAAAAGAAGTGTAAGTATAGAGCGAGGGGACAGTTTTGATACTTGTGAATGCTTGGGGCGTTCATTATGTATTCTTGAAAAGTTTGTAATTCACCTCAGACGTTGACAACGTCTGAGGTGTTAGACTTATTTCTTTATTTATACGAAATGTTATGTCTGTATTGTGATACATTACTTACGTTGTGTTTTTTAATATAATAGTTAATTATAACTATTGTATTAACAATAGTTTTATTTTTCAAAAATGTCTCGCAATGTAATTAATCATTTTTTATTTATAGCATATCACTTGTAAACTAATATAAAGTTCAAGTGATTTTCATAATTTAAAATGTTTACATAGGTCATGACAATGATTTGTTATGATTATCAACGCGTATTTATAACCTTTTAACACTTGTCAATTATTATCATAATAAGGTAAAAGTTATTTTGTAAACAAATAACTTCTGGATAATAAAGTTAAACTTGTCTTAAATGTCAAGGCTTATCGTATTAAATTGTGAGAATAATGATAATAATCTTAATCCATTATGACATTAATAAAGGTTATTTATACCTTTATTTATTAATAGATATTATGAACTTGGGCTTAATTTTGGTAAACAATCGCTACGAAAAAAATATTGTAATCTTAATAAATTTGTCACACAGGAAACGGTTTTGCGGTGTATGATCAGTTAAAAGTGTATACTTACAGCCTGATCGGATATCAATCAAATATTACTTATTTGTTATTACAAAAATAAAATTAAAAACAACAAATTACAGGAAATAAAGTAAGAAAGTTATTTTACTTTAATAATACAAGAACAAAAACAGGACAAGTCTATTAATATCCTATCAAGTATCCTCATAGTCCATTTATTAGGAAAAGTATAGCCTATTTCATAATGGGCTTTTCGAGGATGTTTTTTTACATTAACGATATTGATTTACCAACTTCCTATATTCCGTGCCGTTACTAATAATAAAAAATAATAATGGTGTACCTTTTTTATATTTTTAAATGTGTTTATTTTTATATTTATATTTAAAAATGTAAATTAATGTAACAAATGTAAATAAAAAGAAAAATAAACAACATTTTAAAACCATAAATAGTTCCAAAAACAAAACTAGCCAGATCGAAAGAGAAGGTCTAAAAAGCGAGATGATCCAATCAACGTACATTACAGGCGCAAAGCGACAGTGAAACGGACTGAATATGAAGTGCCACTTTGCACAATTGATGAATCACTACTACCCTTGCTACTGGGCACCCTTACCTACCTACTGCATATTGTGAGTAAAGGAGCAGAAAAGATTATGATAGCTGTTGTTGAATTATTTTGAACCCATGAATAAATACAATAAAGTACTTTATATGATGATAATTCAAAAACTATTTACAGTAGTTATCTGATAAATCATAAGACGAGAACATGGAGAAACATTAGATAAGATAATAAGATAAGATAATATTTATTTGCAGTCCACTTAAATCTATTTACATATTTCAGTGATAGCCACACTAGGCATAGCCTGTATCGAGGCTATCAGACTTATAAGATTAAGGACATTAGGTTCATTTAAAACACAAAATTACAATTAAATAACACCCTTAAATATTAAACACTTATTAATGTAGATATGTGTGTGTGTGTTCGTGTGTGTATGTGTGTGTGTGTGTGTGTGTGTGTGTGTGTTATGATATAATTTTGAGCATTTGTTGAGTCTGTAGGTAATTTAGACTAGCGATAAAAGTTTTTACTTTGGTTTGAGCCTCGCGTATTGTATCATGCTTATTATATACATTAGTTTAATACTACTTACTTTATGGGTATAAGACAAGATAATTTCACTTCTTGTATTCGTGTATTTATGTAGTAGACATAAACTAAATTAAACAGCAACCAATTTCACACAATTATATAAATATATCGATGTAATATCAACCCTTTTAGATTATATCAGAGGTTCAAATCTAATAATTAAATCTGTTTATAATGTTATATTTATCTCATGTCATTCATGTCCATTTGATACAATAGTAACTAATCAGAGAAAGTCAAAATCAAATTATAGACTGTAGGGAGCAGACCGAAACGAAAGTGAAACAAATAAATTTCCGAACCCCTTATAATAAAAATAACTTTCAATTTAAATGTAATATTATAACAAGTATTTTTTACTTTTACTCCTTTCCGAATATAATCGTAGCTTACATAACGGACACTCTTAAACCACAAAAAATGTCGCATCTTTGGAATTGCGATCGTTGTCTTCGCAATCCAATAGGATTTCTGCTTTGATTGTTATCACCGCACGCCTTTAGAAGCCCTTTTTGATATCTTTATGCTTTAGCTTATATTATTAGGTGATTCAACACCGAATACACCATGGAGTTTATTCGAAAGAATTACTTTCTTTTCGTGATTTCTCAATTTGTAGTAAATTGTAACATAAGAAATGATAAAACAGATAGATGAACTATGTAAAATATTTGAAATTTGGGATTGGATTCAGTGTGTTTTTTATGGGTAGGCCTATTTGTTCGAGGGCCTCGGAGTTTGAACCCGTGATCTAATACACGAGAGCTACTACCGCGAATATCTCACTATCGACGTAGAGGCGATTTGTGTGTAAATAGGATTTTACCAACAAACTCGCATCAAATAAAACAGAGTTTACTATAAATGTTACTGAGTCGATACCCTATAAATTAGATTTTATTTTTAATTTTTTTTTTACCAGCATCACCTCCGTCTCCGCATTGCCGCTGTGGTGTTCAAGAATCGTTGTGTTTCTAACGATTTCACGTTTAGGAAAAAAAACAGTTTATTATTAAACTGTTTACCATTTCGAAGGTCACCTTTATACAAGTAGACGACGTTTCTACCTTCTCTAGTAAAAGCCTTTCCCTGCAGTGGGACCTTTTAATACTATAAAGCACCTAATACAATACAAGCCATTCCCACTGACTACGAACAGTATTTATACCCACATAAAATATTCAAAATTCAATTCACACATTTGCACGCTATCCTTTGAGTCGAAGCACGTTTATAATTTAGCAGTCGTAATGACAGACAATATATACATGAGCCCTAAAGCTATCTCTTTGTAATTATTTCTGTTAAAGACGTTCATGCTTGGACAAGGCGACTGTAATAATTTGTGGATTCACTTAACTGGATGTTTGTAGATTAATTATTCTTGTGTTTTAGATATGCTTTTGAAATCTCGTAGAAATGGTGAATCTGATTAAACTGATTAAAATGTACTTATTTTACATGTTTTCTTTTAGAAAATACAACTGTTGCATTAGGATTTTAATGAGTTTTGGAAAGATTTAACAAGTATTTTTTTTATCTTGGTGCCCATAAAGTACACCCAGACTGGGCACACTCATTTGGGTCGCACAACCAATTATTTTCTTGCGTCAAATTCAATCGCGCGTTACTGCACAGCCAGCACAGGCAGTCTTATACCGCCATGCCATCGAGAGAACAAAAAATAAAACACAATCGAAATATTTTAAAAAAATTGAA
Organism: Schrankia costaestrigalis; assembly: GCA_905475405.1. Classification (NCBI taxonomy): domain Eukaryota; kingdom Metazoa; phylum Arthropoda; class Insecta; order Lepidoptera; family Erebidae; genus Schrankia; species Schrankia costaestrigalis. Next base: position 4,588,369 of record FR997827.1, read on the forward strand.
AAGTAATCAGTTTGACAGGTATTGATTATTACAAACCTAAATCTATTATCGTACCTACGCATTATCGATCAGGCTCCTCCTTCCTATTTTCATTTAAATTTAATTTTAAATTTTAATTACTTCTTTGATAAAATTTTATAAATAAGGCCCCTTACTTACGTAGGTGTTGAAAAGTGTTAATTAGTTTAATTAACATGTCGTTATAATACACAATATAAAGAAGCCTGAGGCAGTAGCTTCGCCTTAATTGAACAAAGATGAACGCATTTGGTGCTGACGTTAAATACTCGTAAAAATTATGAAATGTTTCTGAGCACTGTCGAATTTTGTGCATTTTATTGATGCCCATTAATGTCCCACTGCAGGGACGGGCCTCCTCCCAAGACGGATGGATACTTGGCCTACTAATACCACGCTGGCCAGACAGATTGGTAACAGTCTCCTGTCTATGCCATCGAGAAAACAAAAAATAAAACCAAATGGATACTTTTTTGAAAAATTGAAAAGTAATCAGTTTGACAGGCATTGATTATTACAAACCTAAATCTAGTATCGTTACCATATTTATACCTACGCATTATCGATCAGGCTCCTTCTTCCTCTCTTCATTTAGATTTAATTTCAAATTTTAATTACTTCTTTGATAAAATTTTATTAATAAGGCCCCTTACTTACGTAGGTGTTGAAAAGTGTTAATTAGTTTAATTAACATGTCGTTATAATACACAATAGAAAGAAGCCTGAGGCAGTAGCTTCGCCTTAATTGTACAAAGATGAACGCCTTTGGTGCTGACTAATGAGAACTGAGGGTGCCTTTATATAAAAAACTTTCCTATTGTAACTTGGTAGGTTTTGCTTAGTAAATTAGTAGGAATAAATAAAATTCTACTTTTTCTTTAAAAAAATTATACGGCACTATTACCATATGGCTGCGTAAAGTGGTAATATTTTTAGAATAAGTAAATTTTTACTTTATATATATATATATATATATATATATATAATTAATATACAAATATTCTTATTGGCAGTTCTGTTCAGTTCTGCGTTCAGTGGTAAATATTTGGAGGAATAGGAGGGAAGGATAATGATATGCAAATAAAACATACATACATAAACTCACGCCTTATCTCGTCCGGGGTAGGCACAGAAGACAGAACGCCACTTGTCACGATTCTGGCAAACAGATTAGGCCTCGTCCACATTAATTAAGCGAGTCATACAGTCATAAATAAAACAATTTGGGTATTTATTATTCACTATAGCAGACCATGAATGTTACACTGCAGCGATAGGTTTCTTCTATTTATTGGGGGAAACTAAGCTTCGAGATGGGATCCTCTGTATTCTAAGCCCAACACGATCCAGCTACCAATAAAATACACAAAATTCGACAGTGCTTTTAAACATTTCATAATTTTTACGACTATTTAACGAGACAAAAGTAACAAATAAATTCTAACCTATTTTACCTAGTCGTAACTCTGTCACGAAACCTCAAATACCAAATGAAGCCTATGGGTGTCGTATCACCTGACAACGGTATATAATGGTTCATTAAACCGTGGAGGGGAGTGCGTATTCTCGTCACAATGATCCAACTTTATTACAACATTAGGCTGTTATAGCTCGTTACAGTACTTTTAAATATCATGCGGCTTTTTGGTAGTTTACTGTGTTCTGTTTTATGTTATGCTAAGTGTATACACAGACAAAGGAAATGAATTATTGTTACAATGAATGGTTTTTCTCTTTTTTTTTTCTTCCGCACCCTAGTGCCGCGACACAGGGTATGATCCCTAGATCAATTTAACGGACACAAAAAACATCAAAATTCAGGACACTAAAAGAAGAAAGACAATGGAAAAAATTGGTACTCGAGGCGGGACTCGAACCGCGTCTCTGGACTATACGCGTCCAGCGCCATGACTACTAGGCCACCCGTCTCGAATTTCTTGTCGTTTATACCTCATGGACATTTTAACAGTTTGACGTTCTGATACGGGAGTTCTCGAATACCATTTTTTTGTCTTTCTTCTTTTCGGATTTTTCTAGTTAAACCTAAGCTTTATATGTAAAAAAGTATATGTAAATCAGGACACTAGTTTGTGGATCATACAGATAAGTGTCCTGCGTGGTGTCCGTCGCGCCACCAAGGCGGTACGTTAAAGAAAACAAAAGAAGCCTCGATATTACCGGGATAGAAGATGTAACATTCATGCTCAAGGTAGTGGTTTCGAGACCTAAGAAAAACGATAGTTTGTGTTTGATAATGTATCCAAAAATTATTGCCCAGGATCTAAAAGAAATTCTGTATAATAAATATTATTGTGTTTTTCTAATAGTTCGAAAAGGATAAATAATATTCAAGACCTCAAATGTTTTATATTATGATTGCCCCATGAAACCTACTAAAACATTTGATTACTAATAATAATATTTAGGAAAAACAAGTGGGACAATAAAAATACCGGTTTCAATCTTATCACAACATGAATTAATTTGAATACGGCATTACACCGACAAACATAGAAAACGTCGTTGATATCGTAGTGCATAATGTATATCTAAACCTAATTTTAGTGTTCTCTGACACGTGAATAGACGAGTTTTTGTTGACAATTTGTTTCTATCAAAGTAATATTATTATGTCATAGTTTCTTTTGCATTCCATGGATTTATGTTATGTACTCTTGATATTAATGTGTTTCATGGCAATGTTTACTAATGTTAATGTTGCCTCAATTCTCATTACAAAATCTTTTGGCAAGAATTTTGGTTTGGCTAAACTTACCTTTTACCTATCAAAAACTAGTAATACTAACGCAATAGTAAACAAGAAATAATCAACTTCTTCTTTCAACAGAAGCTTTGTTCTTCAACCAAACAAAGGAATTGTTTTAATCTTCAAGCAAGGTAACGTTGAATCACGAGGAATCCTAAACATTCCTTAACATTATCGTGTCAACCCAATTTAAATTTGCCGCAAAAAAAAAATACGACGAAATAGCTGCCAGTGCTTGCGTGCTAACCGAACATGGAGACAATAAATAAAGGCTTTATCGCCATTTTAATAAATGTTACGCGGTACCTCCTTAGAATAAATAAACGGTGTTGAGCAATAAATGCGGTATCTTTGAAAAGAATTTTCGTATGCGGAAAACACACTACAAATTTGTTAGTGTCGAGTCTGTCTAGAGAAGTGGATGCTAAGTCAAGATTCAAAAGTTTCTTAATGGTGTAGAGCTAGTCATTTTTATACACTGTTCTCGAGATGGGATAAACCTGGTTTTATTTACTGCAATCGCTTTAATCTTTGAATGGATGTTTCAGAAGTTATTTACGTTTAAGCCACTATTAAGATAGTTTGGGAAATCAGACGTAAAAATAATTATATTTTTTCCATTGCAAGTGTTATTGAGTATAATACAGAAATACTGTATGTGTATGTGGTGTTTAAAAGAACCGACAGACCAATCTGTGTATCTGGGTAGTTTGGACTACAACAATGGCGTTATAGTATGTTATTGTTTTAAACCAAATAAATTTTCATTCTTTTTTAAGATAAAATATGCGTAGTTTCTCGTCATCATCAAAAAGAGAGAGAGAGAAAGGATAGAAGTAGATGTATTGTAACTCCTTTGTCAAGAACCTTACATTTTGCTTATAGTCATCTCTAAACATTATAACTCAATAACGTGAAACCATAGTAATTGTTACGTAAGCATGAAAACATAAATTTACTTGGTAATTAACTAATTTACAAACAATAACAGTTATTTGTATGCTTACATGGCAAAATTAGTAGTGAAATTAATATGCTGATAATAATTTACTATTGTTTAGATAATTTTAAACTGCTTGCTGTGTAAAGTATTTTGATCTGTTTAAATTCTTGCTTGGGTTTCAAAATATCTGAATAGGACTTATATAATTCTTATTTGTGCGATTTAAAAATGATTGGCTTTTGTTTCCATACACTCGTATCCTATAACTAAGTATAGTGCGAAATATGACTTTAATAAAAAAATATCTTTCTCTGTAAAATATTATGATAGTTCGTATACTTAATTTATAATGACTTACATAAAAAAGCATAGTTTTTTATTAAAATTACAAACACGAGCTAAACTAAAGATAAAAGCAACAAAGTGAACATTTTATTTGCTTTTAACATGCGCCACACAAACACTATCTAATTCCAAACTATGCTAAGCTTGTACTAGTATATGAAAAAACAGATAAACATATTTATACTATTTTTTGTAAATATAATACTTGTTTAAAGAAGAAAATATTCATATTCATGCAGACAAAATTTGCGATAAGCGGAAATCCAATGTAAAACTTTTGCGTAGCAGATCTATAATAATCACTAAACCGCAAATTTATACCTGTTTTTAAATTACTAGGAATTGTATATCCTACTAAACAAAAACAAACTTTATTAGGATCACATAGAGTATATTCAGTAAGCTTAAATCACATCATATTAACTAAACTTAAGCTAAGCATATTATAGTAAGTTGGATTGCTTTGGGCACTACGCCAATGACGTCATCCACTTAAACGTCATTGGTAAATTGTCAATTGTAGGAGCATTTTGCAAAGATAAAGCAATCAATAATATTGTCGCATAATATTTATCGTCTACTAAACAGGGAATATATAGCTCTAGCAAAGAAATCAATTATTCATTGATACTGATTTTAATCAAAATTGCAAGTAAAATAAATTTGATCATCGACAATTTTCATAAGATTTTTGACAAGTAAGAGCCCCTAAAATAGCATTTAGTCTGTTTCAAATCGGCCTAGCGACTTACCATGTATTATAAAATCTTATACCTATTGCATTATCATATTATTTTATATTTATTTTTATTTAAACTATCATGGTCACATTCACTAGTAATAAATGAACTATCGGGATATTTACCATGTTTAAGGTTTGTGAGTTTCCGATATTTCGGCGCTGTTACAAGCGCCATGATCACGGAGGAACTGAAGTACGTGCGGTTAATATAATAGTCTTAGGAGTGAAAATATCGTTCTACCCTCTTTCGCACTCGTTTTTTATTACTATTGTCCTCACTGTTCTCACTAGTTACTCGAACTCGATCGCGACACACTACACTCACAGTATCCACTCGCGTTTTTGGTGCACTCACTTTTTTGTTCATACATAGGTTAACCACTGGACGCCAGATACTCGACAGTTGAAACCCATCTTCGCGATTGAAATTTTGGTACTTATTAATTTCAATCGCTTCTCTCACCAGTCTTGGTATATAGTGGCGTTCTGTCGAAAGTATCTGAGGGTTATGTAACTCAATCCAGTGGCCTGTACCCGACTGCAGTAAATGTTGCGCAATTGCAGACTTCTGTGGCTCGTTGTTTTTGACCGCTCTGATGTGCTCTTTGATGCGGCATGCTACTGTTCGTTTGGTTTGTCCTATATACGAACTACCGCAACTGCAGTCAATCTTATAAACACCCGGTTGTTCCAAGGGGAAACTATCCTTCGGTGTGCGGAGATGTTGTGACACTTTTTTCAAGGGAGTGAAGATAGTTTTTATAGACATTTTTCTTAATATGTTGGCGATCTTATCTGTCACTCCTTTGACATACGGTAAAAAGGCTGGTTGCCTCTCCACCTTGAAGTCCGGTTGTCTTTCTTTGTGCCTGGGTGGTTTAATCCGGCCACTATATCCGTTCCTTTGTAGAATGCCGAATGCCGCATCAAAGAGCACATCAGAGCGGTCAAAAACAACGAGCCACAGAAGTCTGCAATCGCGCAACATTTACTGCAGTCGGGTACAGGCCACTGGATTGAGTTACATAACCCTCAGATACTTTCGACAGAACGCCACTATATACCAAGACTGGTGAGAGAAGCGATTGAAATTAATAAGTACCAAAATTTCAATCGCGAAGATGGGTTTCAACTGTCGAGTATCTGGCGTCCAGTGGTTAACCTATGTATGAACAAAAAAGTGAGTGCACCAAAAACGCGAGTGGATACTGTGAGTGTAGTGTGTCGCGATCGAGTTCGAGTAACTAGTGAGAACAGTGAGGACAATAGTAATAAAAAACGAGTGCGAAAGAGGATAGAACGATATTTTCACTCCTAAGACTATTATATTAACCGCAAGTACTTCAGTTCCTCCGTGATCATGGCGCTTGTAACAGCGCCGAAATATCGGAAACTCACAAACCTTAAACATGGTAAATATCCCGATAGTTCATTTATTACTAGTATATTTATTTTGATATAAAATCAACTTGTAAACAATGGATGGATTATGTGAAAGACGATATGGCTGCGAAGAGTGTTACCTTTGAGATGACGTCCGATAGGAAAGTATGATAGAAGAAGATATGCTGGGCCGACCGCAAATAAAATTGGGAGGCAGGGGAATGATAATAAAAACAAACTTGTAAAAACTACTTAACATTTTTTTAATTAAACAGCTGTACCGCGTTTCATTATGATGTCATGTCAAGCCTCGCGTTTGAAACCCTTTACGCCACGTAATGACATTTTATATTATGTAGCCTAGATTCCAGATATCAAAATCCAAAAGAGATCTACCGTATGCCGTATTTTTTTCTATGCCGTACGTGTGCCTTGCCGTTGGCCAACTTAGCCTGGCAGGTAGGATATCGCAGTCCTATAAAGATGGATGTACAGATTAGTGGTGTTTCTTTATCACGCATACATGGATGGTGGAGGTACTATGTTAAGTCTAGTCGTGAATTCTGGCCCACATAACTTTTCTTCGTTAACTCTTTTCTAAGTCGAGAGGAATTCCTATAACATAATTACCTATTTGACATTCTCTCCGACCTGTTAAGTCCTTAACGCTTGCGAGCTGGCCGGATTGGTCCTCGTTGGTAGCTGCAAGTCATTTCTTGGCAATCATGGAATACCATCCATATCCCATAGATTGAAATGAGAAATAATCGGGTCCCTCTTACCTTTTATCTTAGCCAATTCTTTTACTTCCTTAACCTGTAAACTCTTTGCGCAATTTGTAATAACAATTTCATATTATTTTTATTACTGAACTTCTCAGTTACAAAGTATATAGTAAACGAGAAAGTACTACAAATGAAATTTATGCCGCCTTTTCGAAGTTTTGTTATCGTGGCTATAAATTTCACTTTACGCTGTACCTCATTCTGGCAAGCAAAATTTGTGGTTATTCACCAATTCTTGTGTACGTAAAGTATCTTTATTTTTTGCTTGTACATCCATAAATAATGTAAAAAGGGTTTGTATCTATTTCAAAATACTGTATTGGCACATTTTTATTTGTTAAACGGTCTCGTTGTAGTGAAAATCGCTTGCCTTGTACTTCGCGTACCCGAATCACGCGTAGGACATATTTTGTTTGTGGTCTCCACAAATGTTTCTCCTGAGGCCGAATGTTTTTTGTGTCTGTTGAAAGTATGTTTACCCGTTGCCTAATTCCCATAGCATAAGTTCTGCTTTGTTTAGGAATAAATGCCGTTTCAAGAATGTGTTTAAAAAATAAATACAAAAATTTATGAAATTTCCTTGGCTCCAGCGATTATTGAATACCTTATTCCAATACAAATTTTCACTGCATCGTTCATCAACCTCACTGTCGCAATTCCGATAGTTAATACTAAGCATAAAAGCTGTTCTCAGACATTATGCATGATCGATTTCCTTATAGCATATGAGATTTCACACGATTGATTAACCTTTGATGTACGTAAGTTTGCTTCAATTAGGTTCTACTCATTGAATTCATAATTATTTTAATATGCTTTGCTTGAAATTAAATTCAAATAACATCAAATACAATTATTTCTTTTTTGAAAAGACTCTAAAAGAGAGGTTCTGTACGTTAGTCTAATCGGCTTGTATTATGTTTGGTAACGAAGATAAAGCCACAACTTTCTAGATCTATTTAAAATAAAGCTTACTTAATAAGAATACTAAACATTCAAAACTATGTGAATAGATGTGGCCGTCTTTTCCTTAAGTACGCACATAACAACGTTTCGACGACCTCTGTGGCGTAGTGGTTATATAACATGACTACTACGCAGAGGTCTCGGGTTCGATTTCCGCTCAATTAAACATGTTGTGGAATAAGTATTTTAAGTTAGTCAAAAATCAAGCTTAATGATATTTTATTAGCCTCATTATTTCAAGCAAACAATTGTGTCAAAACTCATGAAAGTATAATTTAAAGCGAGACTTTTGATCAGTAGCCCCTTATTCAGCTAAGTTTTTCAAAAGTAATTTTCTTTAGCAACAACAGTGAAGTTTATTGTTCGAATTTGTTTTATAACTTTGCTATGTAAATTTTAATGTTACTTGGTAGTTTCAGGACTATTTCGATTTGCTCCGTTTATTTGTGAGTAAACTGAATTTTAATCTTTTGTTTTCGTACAGACTTTTTTCTTAGAAACTACTTACAAAATTGAAAGGAGGTTTAATATCCTACATAGTTTATTTCTTGTCTAGTCCATGAAAGTTCTTCGACTTCCTTTTAGTGTTAATCTTACTTTTAACTTTACAACAGTTGAATTTGAGTTCGTTAGTTGTGTCAAACGTGCTTAGTTACAAATAAATACCCTTAAAACAAAGCATTTATATATTTTCTAAACAACTCGCTTTAAATAACAATAAACGTTGTAAACCATTTAGCAAACTATTAATAAATGGTGTTACAAAATATTGTTTTGAGGGTTCAACAAGTGCGAGTGAATCAACTAAATAATATTTCGTATTTTTTTATACTTAATAATATTACAGAGATTCTTTACATCAGCTGTTACGTTAGTAGAAGTTGTGTTAAAGTACTTAATATCACACAGCCTTTTTATAGTAAAATATTTTATTATATAATATGGTCTGCGTACTGTTTTATTTTTTGGTAACAATTTTTAAAATCTAATCCACTATTATAACCTGAGTTAAGTACCTCTATCGGATGAAGTTGAGAGTTCCCTGATGTGTAGCTAGAAACTCGCCCTACACCATGTTCGTAAGATGGTTTGGGACCGGGCTCTGTTTGAATTTCCTATTCTTTGTTAAGTAGAAGTCACTTTGCCACCATTTACGTCACCTTTGGTACAAGACAGAATAGAAACACTTATAAAAAAACACTGGATTATTATTCCGTTGCAATATGACGAAAGTAGTAATGAATATAAATTCGCTAACTCATAGTTTGGTACCTAGAAATAAATGTAAAATTTTGTTTTACGTATAAAATTATACCGCAAAATGAAAACATGAGAATTTCAAAATTAGAATGAAAGGAAAATAATAATTTTCATAACGCGATGTTCTATGCTGGCCAGTATTCACTGACAGCCAGCGCTCACAATCAACCTCGTTAAAATTTACCTTTTTAATTATCACTCTTTTAAAAAAAAAACATTCCTTTGATAAGTTTGACGTCATTATCATCTTAGTTGATTTACCGCTTCAATGGCTTTCTTCTTTTATATTTTGATGTTTATTTACATTTTTAAGTGTAAAATATAAATAATGTGTTACCATGTTGTTGTCTGTATGTTTACTTTCTTTTCTGTCTTAGAACTAATTGAGAAATTGTATCAATCACTTGATAATTTTTGTAAAATTTTTGGTTAAAACTCACAAAGTGTATATATATAATTCCTGAGTGTTACATATCGATTTTGGTACAAAACAATCTTTAATCTCAAGTAATCTTCATAAATGATAAATTTCGTATTATAACTTCTAAGAAAAGCTACTTCTTTTGAGAAGAACTAAACCTCTCACATCTGCCTATATGTTGATAACATGTGAATATCATGTTCCTTCAATCTTGATTAATTTTCAAAGAAGCCTCTAAAAGTCGTATGAGAAACTCGACATAGCCTTCTTACTGATAATGTAATCATAACTGTGCTTTATATATATATTTGTATAAGTAATTTAGAATTTAATCTTATTTATTCTTTGTTTTATTCTTTTATTAGATATTCCAAAAAAGCACGCGTGTATTCAGTATCGTAAATAAAATAAAGTGTATAAAATCTCCCCTAAAGCTTACGAAAGGTCTAATGTAGAGTCATAATGTTGCATCATCATCATTACAGCCCATCAATGTCCCACTGCAGGGACGGGCCTCTTCCCGTGGCGGAGGAATAATGTTGCATATTAATACTAAAATTATTTCTAAGCTTATTATTATAAAATAAGCACGTGGCTTTAAACGCAATTATTGACATAATTGATAAAACATTGATTATTTTTTTTAACTAATTCCATAGCTTGTTTGATTGTGCTTTAGAATTTTAGTCTTAAAACATTAATTAAAAAGTATGTTAAAACATTTACATACAGATATTTTTTTTATAACCCACTGGCGAAATACCAGGCTTTATTTTCTTCACAAGATTATGCAAGTGTTGATAAAGATGGTACAACATAACGCTGGGAAGAAACTGCTGCGGTGACAACAAACCATTAGTCAAATTGTGTGATCAGGCAAAAACATTGACGAGTTTACAGTCTGGAATTTTAGTTAATGGTGTAAATAAAGTTTTAATACTGTTTGTTAAATTATTATATTTTGTAGATCTTCAGATATGTAATTAGCCAGACTTTAGTATGTTTATTGTTTCAATTATTTTTTACTAATGTTTAAGTATGCTATTATATGTATAATAAACTGACGAGACTGCGATTGTTGACGCCACCGTCTAAAGAATAATTTTAGTAAATAAATAGCAACTTACCACTGTAAAAAGACTGCATTAAAATAAGAAACTATTTACCTTTGAGGGTCTCGCCGTTTCGGCCAGGTTACACCAGCCATGGTCACGAGATGACTGATGCGATGTCACGACTCCGTCTCTAAGGCAGAAGTTTGTTCTTCTACCCTCTTAAGGCTATAAAGGCTCTAAAGGCTGGTGTAACTGGCCGAAACGTCGAGAGCCTCAAAGGTAAATAGTTTCAATATTTCCCACAATTAATCGTGTTAATACCCGTATAGTTATTAATAATAAGTTATAATGAAACACGAAAGTTTTAAAGTTAATATTTAAAATAAGACTCCATTTCTTTACTTACTACTTTATTTAATTCTCAAAGAGCATCCCGCACACTATCCATCTTAAAATATATCCAAATAAATCTCACAAGGAAAAACGTAACGGAAATTTTCCCACACTTTACTAGCACGAGCGAACATCAATATCGCATACATAACTTACATCCTCGTCTAACGTAATAGTTCCTCCAAACATACTATTCGATAGTACGAATATGTTCCCCATCCAAACATACTATCCGCTAGTAAAAATATCTTCTTTCCTGTTAATTTCCGTGTGTGGGTACAACAATGACATTATTTTAGGACCGACGTTGTTATACGCACGTACGAACCAGCAACAAGTGGCTTCCTAACAAATATTATTAGCTATCGAAACGTAAGATTGTTGTTTTCGTGAATTGTCGTCGGTTTGAATGGTTAAGTAGGTGTTTTATTGAATATTTGAATTAAAGTCTTGTATAATTTAGTAGTAGTATAATTTGTAATTTTTCAAGTAGGTTAATTACATTCCAATTTAGGAATGGGCATTGCTATTTAGGATGCGGATGTAACAATTTAAGATTTCTGTGAACAGTTTATTTTAAGTTTCTTTACACTCTAAGTCATGCCTAAAATTGCATAGAACCTATTTTGTAATTTGGGTTAGCTTTCGCTTAAATTACCCTTAAATCTCACACTGCAAAGGTCAAGTGACACTCGGCCTACTAATACTACGCTAAACTAAGTATCGTATAGGGTTTTATCGAAAGTTAAAGCAGTATGCTTTTGTTTTCGTACGAGATTATTACGAAAATTTTAAAAGCAGCTGTAAGTGACGAGATAGTTACACTATTGCATCCTGCTGCGTTGCCATTGAGTTAATTTAAAACATAAATACTTAAATAATAATATACTGTACATCAAAATGAACATCAACAAGTGGTAAACTATAGTAAGTTCTCAGTTACATAAATAATTCCTCCTTCCTCCCTCACTAACTTGTCATTGATAAAATAAAACTTTTTGGTGAAACATTACAAGAGATCGTACCGAAACGTGGATAAGTTTTTCTTTTTTCTTATTATATATTATACTTTCTGATATGAGAAAAGAAAAATAGTAGTTTTTACAAAAGAGGTTTCATAGTTATTATATTTTGTGTTTCTGTAATACTATTCGCGTCTTAAATAAACATTTTTATTGAGAATGTAATGTGATATAGAAGTATTTTGTTTTTGACGTAGGCAAATGTAAAAATATTTTTCTAGAAATTGTTTGTTGCGCTAGAAATTCTCAGTATCACTCAAGATATTAGAGTGTATCGATGAGACAAAAATAAAATAATACCTTTGTTTACTAAGTCTTTGAAGTGTATAATACCTTTTTCCCGTAATATCTTGCATGTTCTAATAATAATATCATTAGATATTGTTGTTGTATCTACTTAATTATTATGTAAATATTACCTATAATTTCTTGTAAAGCTTTATATTATTGTGTTATGGCTTTTAAATTCTGAAAGAGCTACCCCCAACAGGGACATACGTGCTTTAGGTACATACATAAACTCACGCCTTATCCCGTCCGGGGTAGGCAGAGACGACAGAACGCCACTTGTCACGATCCTGGCAAACAGATTGGGCCTCGTCCACATTCATTAAGCGAGTCATACATGCGAGTCGGTTATGAGGTAAAAAGGTACGGTGCTTTAGATACTAAGCGAAAACTATACCTACTAATACCACATTGGTCATAGGGATGCGTGCTATAGTAAATGAGTTATTAGTACTTACTTATTTTGTTTTGTTGAACTCTACTGAGCTGCATAAAAATTACTGAACCTTTATTTTAAGCAAGTCTTTTAAATAGGTTGTCGTATTTAAACTCTCCGTGTGGTCTTCTCCGTGTGGTGACGGAGTAAGAGTACAGTGTGTCAACACCCCTATCTCATCCCATGGGTGTCGTAAAAACCGACTAAGGGACTATCCGTGAATATTATCGTTACGTAATAAAAAGAAGGAAAACTTGAAATTAAACCCTATACCGTAGTAGGCCAAGTATCACTCCGTCACTGGAGGAGGCCTGTCCCTGCAGTGAGACATTAATGGGCTCTTATGATGATTCAAACTGTTCTTGTAGATTTCCAGGTATATTTTCAACCGACTTCAAAAAAGAGGAGGTTCTCAATTCGGTTGTATTTTTTTTTTTTTTTTTATTTTTTTTTTTTTTTTTTGTGTTTGTTACCTGATTTCTCGAAAACGGCTAGACCGATTTGAAAAATTTTTTTTTTGTTCGTATGGGTATGCTTCCCATTTGGTCCCATTGTCACCAGATCTGGATCTGGATGACGGGATCCCAGAGAAATCGAGGGCATCTCTTGAAAATTGTAGGGACGCATTGTGTAAAATCTTGTCATACATGTGCATCTCTGACGTCACTACCAAATAGTCAAGAGTAAGAACTGGTCAGATCCTGGAGACCAGAGTGAGTCGAGGGAACACCTCAACGGCATATTGCAGCTACCTTGTGTTTGGGCTTATTTTAATTGTATTGATGAAGACTTTACAAAACTTTACACAAACATGATCTGATGATGAAGAAGATTGAGGGTCGAGGCAACTCCTCAACGGTATATAGCAGTTACCGAGTGTTTGGGCTTATTTTATTCGTATTGATGAAAACTTTACACAACTTTACACAAACATGATCTCATGATAAAGACGACTGAGGGTCGAAGAAACTCCTCAACGGCATACAGCAGCTACCTTGTGTTTGGGCTTATTTTAATTGTATTGATGAAAACTTAACATTATGAATGTAATCGCAGGTGTGGTTTAAGACTTGAATGAAATTCTTATTTTAAATTAAAATAGGAATTAATAACGGATTATAAATAGACAAAATTGTTGAATTGCATTTAATTTATTTTAAACTTATTCTTTAGATATAACAAATTGATAATAATAATTATTATATTTATTTGATTTATTTTAATTTTAATTAACTTAATTATTATTACCAATTAACCATGCCGAGACGGTGGCTACGCTTTTCGATGTTCTCCCTATTTAAAACTTTTTGCATGTAGGTCCTCCGTTGTTCACTAGTCTCTTTTGAAATGACATTGGAGGTAGATTTCCTACATTAAAAGGCGTTTATCCCTTTCTTCGTTTGTTTCATTCAATCGGCGCTGTCTCATATAAGCAGCGCGTTTCGTAGGTCTACCCATATTCCGACAAAGTAATGTCCCACTGCAGGGACGGGCCTCCTTCTGTGACGGAGAAATACTTGGCCTACTAATACCACGCTGGCCAGGCGGATTGGTATAGGGTTTAATTTTAAGTTTTCCTTCTTTTTATATCTCAAAGTTAATATTCACGGATAGTCCCTTAGTCGGTTTTTACGACACCCATGGGATGAAATGAGGTGGTGACATATTGTGTTTTCACTCCGTCACCACACGGATTTATAGAATTGGAATTCACTAAAAATTTAGAAATAAAATTAATTTTCACAAAAAAAAAGAACCGACTTCAAAGACAAAAATTGCACTAAAAAGTAATAAATAATTACTTGTATTTTGATTTTACAACAATAAATCAGCCATTATTTCTATTTAATTTTAATTTATAGAATAGGTTCTTTTCATTAAGTATTGTAAAAGTATTGTTAAGGATATTTCTTGAAGAGTCTGTAAATATATTTATTTGTAGATTGTTTAAAAGATAATCAAATTATTACAAATAATGTAATATTATTGTTATTTTTGGAGGCGGTGTCAGCCAACGGAATAAGTACGATAATACCTAAGCAAACGGAATGACGGCCATGAATTACAGATTATAAATGACTTCGACATTGTTGATTGTGTATGGATTAGTTTAAAAATTAAACAAATATTAAACAACTATTCTTATCATATTTAAATAAATATATTTTAAAATACCAGTATCACATTTAAACGTTTTAATATTATATTTAATAACTGATTAAAGCTTTCCAGAACTTAAAATAGATTAGATTTAAAGAAATAATTCGCGAATAGGATCAATAATGCAAAATGTTGTCTACAAGTTCGTTAGAATAGGCAATAAAGTTTTGTATAACACACTCTCATCACTTTAAATGGTTTCTAATTAGATAAATATTGCATTTAAAACGAAAACGGCCGTTTCATTTTCGAATGTGAATTTTATGTAATTATTAGTCTGTGTATAACACGGCGCCATAATATTTGTTTAAGTTTTCAGTCAGAAATAAAAAATGGTATACTTAATAATAACGATCGTGGCTGACACCGACTCCAAAAATAACAATAATATTACATTATTTGTAATAATTTGATTATCTTTTAAACAATCTACAAATAAATATATTTACAGACTCTTCAAGAAATATCCTTAACAATACTTTTACAATACTTAATGAAAAGAACCTATTCTATAAATTAAAATTAAATAGAAATAATGGCTGATTTATTGTTGTAAAATCAAAATACAAGTAATTATTTATTACTTTTTAGTGCAATTTTTGTCTTTGAAGTCGGTTCTTTTTTTTTGTGAAAATTAATTTTATGTTAAACAATTTTATTGTTAAGCAACACAGTGTTGTCTTACAAAGTAGAACTAATCGCACTCTTACTGTTTATGTAAAGTAGTATCATGTTACGTTGCGTATGCTTTCTCCGTAATACCTTTTTCTTTTCTGTGCTTTTACAATGTAACTAAAATATTTTCTTTTTCTGGGTAATGTTTGTCTTTTTATGTTGTTTTTTGTTTGTATCTTTTGTGATAACTTCTTATTTAGTAACCCACTGATTCCTCTACTACATATTATAAGTATTAGGTTTTAGCAAGCACTTGATAAACTAATTCAGTAGTATTTCCGTAAAGCTACTGGGACTATCCGTGAATATGTATTACCTTTATTTAATAAAAAGAAGTAAAACTTGAAATTAAACCCAATACCAATCTATCTGGCCAGCGTGGTATTAGTAGGCCAAGTATCCCTCCGTCGTGGGAGGAGGCCATCCCCTGCAGTGGGACATTAATGGGCTGTTATGATGACTAAGAAACAGAGCATAATCTAATCACGTGTTTAAAGCATGTTTTATTTTTAAACAAACAAATACAATTAAAAGCTATAACTCCATCATTCTGGTGCACTTCAGGACATTTAAACACGTTACTAATAGCTAACGTCCTGCTCCTACATTAAGTAAACATTACAGTGTTAGTTTACTTTGCCGCTAAGTATATCGATTTATAGACACCCGTTGTTTGGTTTACGTATACATATAGATACTGAACAAACAGTTTTATAAATTTGAAACTTAGTCGCTATGGTGACCTGGCGTAGTAAAGAGCTCTTGTTCGGAAAAGCTAGGTTCTCAGGTCACACAGAAAAAGAGATGATAGCTGAAGATTGGCAAAATAAATTAATAATACTAGCAAAGATTATATGAATCAACGCGTTAGCTAACAGTAAATTAAATAATAAATAAAATAAAAAGTATTTATTGTCACTGTTTCACATCTACAATTTGTTATCTATACAATAATATTAACAATTACTAGTGCTACCTACATAGTGGCAACACACCGGTGGGACCGTTAACACTTTGCGAAATAGTGTATAGAGAAGAGAAGTTTGGAAATCTATGGGTATTTTTTTCCTTTTTTTATATAAATAAATATAAATATTGCTCACACATTCACACAACGCCATCTAGTCCTAAACTAAGCAAAGCTTGTACTACAGGTACTAGACAACGGATAAACATACTTAAATATTTTTTTTTGTAAATAAAATAAACATATTATTATAGGAAATACCCAGACCAATGCAAACAATCATGTTCATGCACTCAAAAATTTGCATTGAGCGGGAATCGAACCCGAAACCTCTGCGTAGCAGTCATGTTTTATAGCCACTACACCACAGAAATTTTGTTTCGCATCTAAGCAACCGGCTCTTCTGATGCTAAGTAGTAACTGCCTTTCATTAATATTAGCAATTCCAGAGCGTAGCCAAGCTTCTTCATAGCTTTCTGTCACTATTCATAATTTACGCTACTATTGAACCATCTGACACAGCTGAATAACTTGAATTCTAGTAAACACAAGAACCACAGTACTTCGAGTACATCATTAACAAGCTTGCTATCCATTTTAAAGTAACCCTTCAATGTTCATGTATTCACAAACATTGAATCCAACCTAACAGTTTATTCACGACATAAACACGGGGCTATTAGACAACACGTCAACGACCTTCAACGAAACCTTCTACAAGAGTGACATTTAATTTTCAGTATTCCGCGGACAAGTAAACAGTAATTGTCGTAAGAAGGGTTGACAAACGGTTCCGTACGTCGCGACTGATGCTTCCCACGGTGTACTTTAGTCCTTTATATAGGCTTTTCTACTTATATAAGTTTGACAGTAATTGCCTATATGTTTATTATTTCTTTGACAATTTCAAACGTCAAAATATGACGTTTAAAGTAGTTTTTAAGTTTTATATTGTCATTTTGTATTTGTTTCTATGATCAAAGCAGCCACTACTTATTCACATATTGAAAGTAGCGTTTTCTTGTGATACTACGGGGATGGATTTTTGATAGACGGTTTTGTATTATAGAGTTCAGTTATAGATGTTCCTTATTTTGTCCCTGAAAATATTACCCTTTATGGATGAGTGTGAATCAATGTGGGTTTTGGTCGATAAACCTCAGTCTTTTCGGGATTTTGGAAACTTCATCGCCTGCTTCAATGACGGGCCGACTTAAATGGTTTCCGGCAAAAAAATATACATAATATTTTCCTCTACATAGATGCCAATCATTACTGCTAGTGAACTTAAACGCTGAAGTATACGGATATGCTTTTATGTGTTAGGTATACATCTATAACTTCAACGTATGAATATTTAAGTAGTTAGTGGTATTATAATGCATAATGTATGGGAATTCTGTCAGTTAGTAACGTCATGACATGATTGATATTTCTCCTTTACGTTTGTTTTATAGACAAAGCATTTATTAGAACGGCTTGTACATTGTACAGGGTTTAATTCAAGTTGTAGTTTCAGCAAGGAATGTATACAAATATTTCATTTTATTGCATATTATTAAGATAGATATTTAAAAAACATAGATACATTTTAAAACATACGTATAAAATTATATATTTAATTCAACAACTTAAAAAGAAAAATTATACACCAGTGAATCATTTTAAACGTTCTCTCGACGCACACAGTGCATCAACAGCAATAAATTTGTACAGAAAAAAAAAAACAAATAGCAATAACTCGTGGCGTCCAATCAAACGGCCCCAGTGGGCTCGGAAACGCAAATTCCGGGCCAAAAATGATAACCGTTGAATTATCGCCCTCATTGTAACAAACGAAGTCACTTCATTGGGGTCTAGTTTATGAAGACCTCTGGGAGATTTTATCAAATGTTTTATTGAGTGCGAAAAAGTTCTGGACTTTTGGCAGTCTTGGTTCATTTATTACGATTTTATGTTGATATAAAAACTTTTTACAGTATCTTTGGATGAATCAAGACTCATTTTTCTTCGGTTCTTATTGACTTATAGACATAAAAATAGCAGGTATTGTAATCAATCTTAATAAGTATGCTGATTTGGCCATTAAACGGCCATTATAATATTTTTACAACGGTGAAAGATCGTTCGGTATGGCCTTTTAAAAATGGCCTTTATAAAATAAAGTGAGGACATTAATCAATTTTCTGAAAAAAATTAAACTGTTACCGCCTAGGCTTAGTTTAGTATATAGTAATTATGTGTTAATGTAAAGTAAGTAACAGTTAGAAAAGTATATAAAAGTAATAAACTAAATAAATGTAAAAATCATAAATATAAACTATTAGAATAATAAATATTAAACAAATAGAAGTTCCTGTACTTTTTGTAGTAGCAATTAAATTATATAGTTACTTTTGCTCAGTCATCATCGAACTGTCAGATTGTATGTATGACTTTCACTCGACATTCAACCATTGTACGTGTAACTTCCCTATTAAAAATTATACTAAGAACCACAAGAAGGAGTTTCAATTTATGTTTGGACTCTCTGTGTTCCTGATTGGACAACTCGGGAACATAAATTGGCGACCGTGACAGGACCTGCAGCAGCAGTTTAGTCCAAAAATCAAGAGGAAGTCTATATTGAAGACATAAGACACGTATGAAGATCACGCAACCAGGCTTGTCTAGAATACTTACAAGCCCGTCGTGTTGAGGTCAGCAAGAAGCATTGAAGCTCCAGCGCCTTCCACATACATTTTACATCTTCTACGATATCTCTTGAGACATACTTGGAGTACCAGAGTTGGGGTCAACTACGTGGAGTTCCGGCAGAACACTTAATATCCGTTGAAGACCTGCACATGCAACACAGCAGCTAGAATATATTCCAGCAGCGCCGTCGTGTGTCGTCACTCGAGATAAGTGTTCAAACCTTGTTCTTCCAGTGCCTTAGCTTAAAACTTGTAAAAAAACCTATATACCTAATTCAAAGGTTCATCAACTACTTAATTACTTCTCCTAAGGGTCCAAACTGCATTTAATCTCATTTTGGTTCAATTAAAAGTCATTAAATTGTAATATTAAAGCTTATAATTTGTGCAAATCATCGTACGTACTTACTTACCCACTTTTCGAAAAATTATAGTTATTTTTTTCCTTTGTTCAAACATCAATTTATAAAAGTGTTTTTTACTTATTTTGGTTAATACTTTAATATTATCTTAAAAGTTTACTTTAATTGTCCATTATCTCATCAATTCCCAAATATTTCGAGTACACAAAAAGCTAGTACTCTAAAATGAAACGATAAGAAATTTACGTTCTTCGCCGACACATTCCAGATTAACTGCAAGTTCCACTGCATTTGGTCAATTGTCTCGCTTATCAAACAGCTGATAAGATTAACGGCGTGTGCACCTGTCTCCACAACTTGCAACAAGTGTCAGTCGGAGGGAGGAGCGTGAGCAAAATCATTACATTTTATTTTATTTAATTGATAGTTTGCATTTGGTGAATTTTAACTCTTTATTTATTGCTATAGTGATTTTATAAAGCAACTAAATAGCTTAATTTCACAATTTAAAGCTACTTTATACGTATTAGTTTATTTATAAAAGGTAAAAATGCCGGAAACTAGCGAAAAGTCGTCCGACGATTTGTTAAGGGCAAATATAAAGCGTAGTTCTATTAAAGGCCAGATAACAAAATTTAAAAATTATCTAGATAAATTTTCTAGACAACCTTCTGATGTAGACATTACAGAATTAAAGTTGAAACTCACCAAGTTCGAAAATATTGCTGTAAGGTTTGATGAGCTGCAAACGGAGATAGAATGTTTAAATCATACGCGGTTAGACTTTGAGTTAGAAATACGAGAAGGTATAGAAAATGACATAATCACTGTTATCTCCACTGCTAAAACCTTTCTTGATCTGTATACTGATTCTGGTAGTAAAGAGGGTCAGCACGAATGTCATTCTCATGATGCTGGTATAAGGTTACCCCGTATTCAAATCAATAAGTTCGACGGGTCATTCTTCCGTTGGCAGGAGTTTCGTGACACCTTTCAAACCATGGTACACGAACGTAAACATATGCCTGCTATTCAAAAATATTACTATTTAAATAGTTACTTAGAAGGTGACTCTGCTAGGGTCATTTCTAACTTGCAAGTTACAGATGCTAATTACGAGATTGCATGGAAGCTGCTCAATGATCGCTATAATAATACACGATTATTGATAGATCAGCACCTTAACTCTTTATATAATCTACAACCGATTACTCGTGAGTCAGAAAGGTCACTCAGGTACTTTGTTGATCACATAAATAAGAATTTACGTGCTTTGTCTAGTTTAGGGTTACCTACTGATAAGTGGGATGTGCTTCTTATTTTTATTATGTGTAAGAAACTTGACAGTCGTACACTATTTAAGTGGGAGGAGGTGAGAAGCTCCATGGAAGGTGATATACCTACTTTACAGTCTTTTCATGATTTTTTAATAAACCGTGCAAATGTACTATCCGCTATACACCGCAGCAAACCCTCCACTCAAGACTCTAATTTGCCCAAAGACGTGTCACATTCACATAAGATCCAAGGTAAAGGTCGGTTTGTTATGAACAGCACTGAACTAGCGCCACCTCAAGGTCAAACAAAACCATGCATAATTTGCTCTGAGCCTCATAGAATTTATAATTGTCCAACATTTAAAAATAAAAATATTAGTGATAGGTTATCTGACGTAACTCAGCATAAACTCTGTTCAAATTGCCTGCGATCTGGGCACCCTACTAAAAAATGTAGGCTGCCACCCTGTCGTTTATGCAAGCAGAGTCACAATAGTCTGTTACATTCAGATACTGTACCTAGTAATCACGCAAGCACTTCCACTGCTGTTGAAGAAGTGTCAGCATTGTGTCATCGTAATAGTAAACAAATCTTGTTATCAACCGCTATCATTCTTGTTTCTAATCCGGTAACTAACAAATCTATTAGGGCACGCGCGCTTCTCGACAGTGGAAGTCAGTCTACATTTATAAGCCAATGCCTAAAGAATAGGTTGGCACTTAAATCTAATAAAATAAATACAATAAATATAATAGGTGTAGGTAACAAAGCAGTAAACAATGTCCGTGAGAACTGTATTGTAAAATTAAGTTCAGTGAATCATCCGTACCACGTGACACTGGCTTGCTTAGTGCTAGAACAGCTGACCGGCGCTATACCGAGCGTACCTATAGATACATCTTTGTTAAATATACCTAGCGACATACAATTAGCCGATCCTCGCTTCGATCAAAGTTTACCTATCGACGTGCTGGTCGGTGCAGACTTATTTTGGGACGTTTTAAGGTCCAACCAACGTTCACTTGGTACTAATATGCCTAAGTTGCATAACACACAATTTGGTTGGATTATAGCGGGTTCGATTCCCACCAATTTTATGTTTAAAAATATTAATAATAATTTAACTATTTGTAATCATTCCATAATGCCAAATATTTCCTCAGATCGTGATATAGATTTATTTTTGCCTAAGTTCTGGGAACTAGAAGAGGTTCCTAAGATACCTATTTTAAGTGATAGTGACAAATCCTGTGAACTACATTTCATACAGCATACCATGCGCTTAGAGTCAGGTCGTTTTAGTGTTAGGTTACCACTTAAAGAGCCCCCGGACTGCTTAGGTGATTCTTATTATGCAGCAAAGAAACGATTCCTAGCGTTAGAGAAGCGGTTTCGTAAGGACCCAGAGATGAAAACCCAGTATGTGCAGTTCATACATGAGTATGCAGAGCTCGGTCATTTATCTGAGTCTACGGTAGCTATACCTTATAATTCTTATTTTTTATGCCATCATGCCGTTATGAAGCAAGATAGCGAGTCAACGAAATTACGCGTCGTGTTTGATGGCTCAAACCCAACATCGTCTGGTTATTCCTTAAATGACATTCTTATGTCCGGTCCGAATGTACAAGACACAATCTTCTCCGTGCTAATAAGGTCTCGTCAGTACAAGTACCTACTGTGCGGAGATGTGGAGAAGATGTTCCGACAAATAGTGCTGAGCTCAGCGCAAGATCAGAACCTCCAATTAATATTATGGCGTGATAATGAGTCGTTACCTATAAAAACATTACGTTTAGGAACTGTAACCTATGGCACGTCGTGTGCTAGCTACCTTAGCACTAGATGTTTATGGCAAATAGGTGAGGAATGCGAGGATCTAACCATAAAAACTATTATCCAGCGCGATTTCGTAGTCGATGACCTCTTAACAGGGGCTGATGATGAAGAGGAATTAATGCGCATTAAAAAAACTATTTCCTCTGCATTAGATTCGGCAGGCATGATTTTAAGAAAATTTAAAAGTAATTTAGAATCAATTTATAATCGTCAATCAGGTGACACAGGTACGAACCTACTATTTAGCGACTCAACAAATACGTTAGGTTTAGGTTGGGACTACACTAACGATTTATTATTTTTTCCAGCCAAACCGGTTCTAGATAACCTACCTACGAAGCGTTTCGTTATGTCACAATCATTAAAAATATACGATCCTTTAGGTTTATTAAGTCCTTGTATTATTATTACAAAAATTCTTTTTCAAAACATTTGTGCTGAAAGTATAGGATGGGACGATCCATTACCACAATTCTTGGCTGATGAGTGGCTACAGTTTTATAGAAACACTAATTGTTTACGTAATATTCGCATCCCGAGGCGTGTGACGTGTGACAAACCGGTTTCAATAGAATTACATTCCTTTAGCGATGCGTCACAGCGAGCCTACGGTGCTGCAATATATATACGGTCTATTGATAACCGTGGCAACGTTACCGTTAAACTTTTATGTGCTAAATCTAGGGTAGCTAAACGTAATCCACTAGTAACCATACCGCGCTTAGAACTGTGTGGCGCGCTATTGTCTGCTCAATTATGTAAGGCGGTCATAGATTCTATTCGTTTCGAACCTACGTCCGTCACGCATTGGTGTGACTCGAGCATTGTGCTATGTTGGTTGAATGCTGATCCTACAAAGCTAAAAACTTTCGTAGCTCACCGAGTAGGTGCCACGCTTGAGCTTACAAAGCAGTCAGACTGGCGGTACGTGCCAAGCGAGTTAAACCCAGCGGATCTAATATCCCGTGGCGTAAACCCCTCTCAGTTGAGTGACCTTGACATCTGGTGGTCAGGTCCTCCTTATCTATTGAAGCAGGAGTCAGAATGGCCGACGCTCATTTGCTTGCGCCAGTCTGACATGCCTGAAGTCAAAATCCCTAAAACAACAAAAGGCACAGACAATTCAAAGCAAGTTTCGTTGCTCACTGAAGTATTGTTATCTTCGTCAATTATTATTATTGAAAATTTTTCTAATTTAAATAAGCTTCAACGAGTAGTAGCATTTGTAAAACGTTTTATTTATAATTGTAAACATAAAAACAACAAATTTGCTGGCGTATTGTCACCTGATGAATTAAATGCGTCATTTATTTATTTATGTACGGTAGCTCAGCGGGAATCTTTCCCGGACGAGTACAAGGCTCTTTCCCAAGGGAAATCCTTAAGGGCATTGCATTGCTCAAACCCCAAAAACACGCTCGGTTTGGAGAAGTTTGTTGACGAATCCTTACATACGTTTACTTCACAAAAAAACATGAATAAACTAGATACTACCGAAAAAACTTTGTATTGATTAAAAACGCTAATTATTTCTTAAAAACTTCCAAAAAAAAATCACGAAATCTGGTATTATAATAACTAAATATCAAATTGTCTATTGAACGGATGATTGATTTTATTCGAAATTTATACAAAAAATGTGCTATATTCTAACTAATAATCTGTATTGATTACTTTATCTTAATTATTCGTTATATTTAAAATAATTGATAAAAACTAGATTTTCATAAAATCCCCGCGCCTGCACCCCCGCTACCGCCGTGACGATTGCTCGGGAGTCGGCACATTCAGTGTCGTTACGACTCTTGTGACGGGTGGACTGTACGACCGTATTTTCTTACCGAATAAAACTTTAAACCGACCAACTTTGAATGAAAAACTATTGTAAATAAAAAGTACACAATTGTTTTAAATAATACTAGTTCTAATTAAATACATAAGTGTAATAAACCCTAGTTTTTAATTAAATTTTGTTTTTGAATCACTCATAGACTAACCAACAAAAGTAATGAGAAGCGTGACGGAGCTCTTCAAAACTTATACTATTGTACCTACAAGCTTTATACATTAATATTTTATACCTTAGTATGCTTTAGACTCGTCTTTATTTAAACGAAGCATGTTTAAATTCATTTTATGAACGTCGCTTCGATTAAACTTATATTTTGAGACCTTCAGAAGACATAGTTTAGTAGCATCAGTAATCAAATAGGGTAATTATGAAAACTGCTGTTACTATGTCTTTATATTATACCATAAAATACGTATGTATAAAATTGGTGTCTCCCAAAGAATAAATAATAATTTAGGTAAAAACAATGACAAATTTGTGTCGCATCTGTGATCTGAATAATCATTAGTAGATTATACCCTTGTATTAATCTCTGTTAGTAGATGGCGCTATTTTTATGAAAGCGGTAACAAACCTCAGATCTTCAAGGTCATTCGGCAATGCAATGCCCTTAAAAGCAAAGTCTAAAGTTTTATCTTTATCTCCGTTTCTTGATGGACACGTTATTAGAGTAGGAGGTCGCATAGATGCTTCATATTGCGAATATGAAATGAAGCACCCCATATTGCTGGATGCTTCCCATCACCTAACAAAGCTCGTTTTTGAGCGCGAGCATAGCAGAAGCCTGCATGCGGGCCCCCAATTATTATTAGCGACGACACGTGAGTATGTGTGGGCGATAAATGGCAGACGTCTCGCGCGGCGGACGGTCCGTAAGTGTGTGCGCTGTACACGCTTAATAGGTAAGGTTTTGTGTCCTAAGATGGGTGACCTTCCTGCTCACAGAGTTAATCTAGACTTTCCATTCTCAGCTGTAGGTTTAGATTTTGCCGGTCCTTTTCAAATTTTAAATAGAAAAGGTCGTGGTGCAAGGTTAGTTAAGTGCTATTTATGTTTATTTGTCTGCCTAAGGTATAAGTGTATTCATTTAGAGGCGGTATCCGATTTATCTAAGGATGCCTTTGTAATGACATTGCGTCGATTTATTTCTCGTCGCGGACGGCCGGCAGAAATATTTTGTGATAACGGACGTAACTTTGTTTCAGCATCAAAAGACTTAGCTAATTATTTTAAAACGCATAGCAATCATATCTCTGAGTTTGCAGCTCAGGAAAACATTAAATTTATTTTCATTCCTGCTTACGCTCCGCACTTCGGTGGCATATGGGAGGCAGGTGTAAAATCTGCCAAGTACC
Organism: Schrankia costaestrigalis; assembly: GCA_905475405.1. Lineage (NCBI taxonomy): Eukaryota > Metazoa > Arthropoda > Insecta > Lepidoptera > Erebidae > Schrankia > Schrankia costaestrigalis. The sequence continues at coordinate 4,614,377 of FR997827.1, forward strand.
ACCTAAAGAGAGTTGTAGGCAATACACATTTAACTTTTGAGGAGATATGTACATTATTTGCACAAATTGAGGCTGTATTAAATAGTCGTCCCTTGTGTCCTCTTTCAAACTCTCTTATGACTTTATGTCCCTCACCCCAGGACACTTTCTCGTGGGTCGGCCACTGACGGCACTGCCAGCTCCAAACTTAGATAACCGGAGTGATAGCTCGCTTTCGCGTTACGCCCGGGTGCAGAAAATACACCAGCATTTCTGGAATCGTTGGCAGAAGGAATACGTCGTTGAACTTCAGCAGAGGAAGAAGTGGAAGACGACGTCAAACCAAAGACTCGATGTCGGAGATCTTGTCCTTTTGCAGGAAGACTACGTTCCGCCTTTGTGCTGGCGCCTTGGTCGCGTAGATAAATTATTCCCGGGTCCCGACGGTATAACAAGGGTTGCAGATATCAACACTGTACGAGGAAAGGTTCGCAGACCGCTTGTAAGACTCTGCCCTCTGCACGAGTCTGATGTAACTGTTCCCTGAAAGGTGCCCTTTCAGCCGGGGGAGTATGTTACCGCCTAGGCTTAGTTTAGTATATAGTAATTATGTGTTAATGTAAAGTAAGTAACAGTTAGAAAAGTATATAAAAGTAATAAACTAAATAAATGTAAAAATCATAAATATAAACTATTAGAATAATAAATATTAAACAAATAGAAGTTCCTGTACTTTTTGTAGTAGCAATTAAATTATATAGTTACTTTTGCTCAGTCATCATCGAACTGTCAGATTGTATGTATGACTTTCACTCGACATTCAACCATTGTACGTGTAACTTCCCTATTAAAAATTATACTAAGAACCACAAGAAGGAGTTTCAATTTATGTTTGGACTCTCTGTGTTCCTGATTGGACAACTCGGGAACATAAACTAATGACTCAATTATATTTTTATAGACATTCTTGTACTAGGGATAATAATATGTTACGCTGTTAAAACTACTTACATTATTTTTAATTTTATGTAGACAATTTTCAAGACATACGACACGCGACAAAAACTCATATAAATCAACACACCAACCAATAACTCATATTATCCTAAATATGGCCCTTACGTCAATTTACCCAAACTAGGTGGTTAGACCCCTTAAATCATAGAGAATGATGTATCGCACGAACTCAACAACATTTGAAAAATGACAGCAAAGTTGTCCAATTAAAATGTAACGCGATTCATTCTAGATGGCGCTGTATTTGTAACTCACTTTTTTATCTCTCGAAAGGGTTAGATTGTCATATGTTATGATTTTTTTTTGTGTTGTTTTGGCTTCTGGTTTCGTGTTGTATTTGTGAGGCTATTAGTTAAGGTAATATTTTATGAAGATACATTGATTTGTTAACATTATTATGCAGTTAAAATTAGTTGTATTATAATTTGGGCACGAGTTTATCGCCTAGGGCTAATCTTTTTAGATTTCTTACTTGTATTTCGTTACGTTTTTGATCCTGATACGATTACACAATAAGCTACTTTGCACATCACTATTATTTTGTTTTAAAGTAGAAGAACTAAACCTTTAAAGAAGCAATTATCGAGGTTGGACCACATTTGCAACAAAATCTAGGCTAAAACTAACATAAATTTATCAAATGCTACTTGACAATAAATAAGCCAAAGCAAAACATAGCAACTATAAGCACTACGCCACAGAGTTCATCAAATAAACAAACTAAGAAATATTAAAAATGTTTCATCTATTAATGTAAGTATTTACACGTAACATTGATTTTCCAAAGAGGTGGGGGCGTTATAATAAGGTCAGAGATATCAGTATTATAGCCTTAAACAAAAATGGGACCAACGTAACGTTCCATAATCACGCATCGTTCTCAACAAGTGGTTTATTTTCACGTAATATGCCCAAAATATTCTGTTTAATAAATTTAAATGAGCCTTATGTATTGTGTTTAATATTCGGCTTGTTAAGTTCTCATTTTGTATTATGTAAAAGTTTTTTGGTGACTTCTTTGTGACTGTGACTTTATATTTAAAAGTTACTTTTTGAAAACTATGGTGCGTGTCGTAGAAGAATTAATTTATTCATCAATCACACATTTGTGGGCCCTATCCTCCCTGCATATTTAGGACTGTGTGATGTCTAGTATATTTGGTGTCTAATAGCCATAATACAAGCTCAGAAGCGATTTGGGAATAATAACGCTGTGAGGAAATGTGTGTTATAAGGAAAAATTATTTTGGACATAAAACGCTGCCTATATTTGCAGTGCTTTACCTTATGATGGTCCGCCCCCCAAAGGAGTCCCTAAGGGAGTACCAGCCAAGTACTCCGTTAGCTTTCAATCCAGACGTTCTTTTTTGTTAAAAAACATGTATTCCTTGAGGGATTAATTCCATAAAAGACACGAGGCAAAAACATAGGAGTTAACTGAATTTTATAGAATATCTTTCTAGTAAAAGCGTTTATAATTATTACAACGAATGTTAAAGAATTAGGTAATTAAGGTGTTATACAAAAATATAAATTAGCATTGCAATACTCTAATAACAAACCAACATTTTAAAATCATCCAATTATTTCCTACTAACATTCTCCTCTCAATATTACTCTCACCGCACAAACTAATTAAATCCCAATCACATTCCTCCCACTTACTGCAAACGAGGTTCTCTCACTAAAAATAGAGGAAAAAATCCAATTATCTTGGCCAGCGTATGCAGGGATTCAGGCAAGTTGCATTTATGTAAGTAGTTGGCACCCCACACTGCCCGAACGCGATAAGACCCTTTCTAAATTGATGTTTGAACTGCCATTAATTCCCCTCAACGACAGATGTCACTGCAGTCTATTATTTTTGACACCTAGCTGTCATTTGTCTTTTTTATTTGGTTGATCGAATGAAGGAGTGGGTTGTTGAACTATGATGCAACTGCGGCCAGTTACATAATATGAATCATTGGTCAGATAAATTAAAGTAAATTTTATTTGATTTTGATAGACATCCTTGTTCTTATTCTATCTAACAAAGTACCATTTAATAATATAATTTATGTGACCGTAATAAAATTTATGCGTTCCAATGACAATTTATTTTGTTTATTATTTTAGAGAGGTCATTGTAATTTTACTTTAAACTGTGCCGTGTTAGGAAGAATCTATTGACCTTGTCTTAGAGCGTAAAGTGTGCATTATAACTAAATAAGTAGGTAAAGTACGGGAAATTATTATATTTAATTCCGAAGAATGAAACAAAAGTTTAAGTTTTAAGTCTATTCTATTTAAAAGAATTTTATTTTTATTTTCTATTTTATAGCTATTTTGTGCTGATATAAATTGCAAGCCCGAAAATGCAATAGCCGAAACGAAAGAAAGTCTTATACTTTCCGCTATTATAATTTTTACAACCGAAAGTTTGTGAATAAGTATTGGTTAGTTACTTTTTAACGCATAAATGACTGAATAAACTTAGTTCATGATTCTTGCTAAATAGATTCAATGGAGCATAGTTTTTTTTTGTACGATCCATCATCATCATAACAGCCCATTAATGTCCCACTGCAGGGACAGGCCTCCTCCGATGACGGAGGGATAATTGGCTTACTAATACCACGCTGGCCAGACGGATTGGTATAGGGTTTTTCAAGTTTTCGATAAGTAAGTAAAGTATAAGTACGATCCATATTGATAAGTAATTCTCCTCAGCCAAAATGTTCGTTAAATTAACGTTTGCAAGAGTCCCCACAATACAGGGCAAAACCTGCATTGAAGGAGTTTAAAAAAAAAAAACAAAAAAGATTATGCTCCCTCACCCTTTCAAAGGAAATAAATACAGTAAGAATATAGCAAGTTGAAACTATACATCCGTAAACTAAGGAAATACGAATTTCCTTTATAAAATAACACAATTCCTAACATCAATATAGACTCGTAACAAAATTTACTTCAGCGAGATAGCAGTAAAAAATATTATTTTCCATATACCATCATACTAACCATTACGCTTATTTCCATTCCTTTATCTTATGACAGTTTGGTTTACGACCAATCGTAGGTATTCGGAATGATTCGGCAATGTTCGTTGCGTATGCATTGCACGGTGGCAAGTTTCTTTTATCTCTAATAAGATTCCAATTCGGATAGTCTGATGTCGCAAGCTCCCTAAAGTAATAAACTAGTGGTGGAGTGGAATCGAGTGTTCGGTACCAATGTTTAATACGATACGGTAAATCGTAGTAACTTGAATTTATTCTGTGTCGTAAAATTTGTTCAAGTGAATTTATTGTAGTATTTTCTTTTAGAAGCAAAGTTATTCGTAGTCTATTTAGATAAGAAAGAAATGTATCCTTAGACAGTGAGACGGAAAAGAATAATAAGTTCTGAATGTGTCCGGAATTAGGCTATGTATATTTTTTTGTGATTTGGGTGATCGGCATAATAGCCGGATTTTACAACACTCATTTCATGCGTGTTCCAAAAGTCGACTAAAAGGAAAGCATTGCACATTATTATCTCTGTTAAAAATAACTAAAACCAGAAACGAAACTCTATACAAATTCGGAAAGTTAGTTAGTTAGCTTATTACGTGGGCATGGCGGCGTTTTCTTAGATTATTGCAAAAAGCTCATTTAATACATTGAACGTTGTACATAAAATTAAAATATCATAAAATACGAAAATAATCTTAAGAAACATTAAATACAAAAACAAACCAACAAATTGGTAACTACTTAACTAACTACATTTATATCGTCATCCATCGTATAACGGAAACACGTTCAATTGCGTACGAAATACGTCGAATTTGTAGAACAAATATAAATGGTTGAGGGTAGATCGAGGGTAGATAATTACATTTTTTGATCTTCTGATACTGGGGATGACGTTTCAGACGATGTCTATTGTTCAAATGTGTTTCGATACTGTCATAGATATGAGACGTGTGTAAATAGACGCAAAACATTGCAGTAACATAGTGGATAATGACGTCACGACTCACGACCCCTTTTGACGTCACTGTGTGTACGCAAGTGGAAAATATTAGCAAATTGGTAGCTAATGGAGTATATAGTTTGTGTTTTAGGTGCAGGAATATAGTATAGGTATTTTTGAGTTATTTTTAAATGAGTAACAAACAGTAAGTGGTGTTTTCGCAAAAAAAAATAGATATGATATCTGATCAAAAAATAAGAGAGAACTTTTAGTAGAGTTCTCTCCTTCTTGCCTTGGCTGCCCAGAGTTTGTATAGTCGAAAACGAAATGGCTTTATCAGTTTTGACAAAAAATTCTATCATAATTCAAATTCATTAAGATCGTTATTTAATGTTTATGCGTGAGCTCGACGTCATTGGTTGACCGTAATCAAAACTATGCTTAGATTAAAAGTGCAATCTATTTTAAACTTTCAATTCAACGTAATAAATAATAATATCTACTAACACAATACAAATGTCACTATATTAAACTGTAGAGTTTGTATGTGAAAAACTATGAAAAACCATTAAATAATTTAAAACTAAAGTCAACTTGTTACTTGTGACATTACAAGCTTGTCATTTCAGAAAAACTGAAAATGTAGAATTTAATTATTGGCTGGTAAGCCACCCAATTGTTGGCACCTTAAGAGTGGACTTCGTGTCAGACCAAAATATAAAATATCATAAAATGATAAAATACTTTAATCTTTGCTTATACTTAATCATTATTATGCGATTGAATAGTATTAAATGAATATTATTGGCACTAATGCCAATAAAAGGATTTTGATAAATTTATTGTTCCTATGTTGACACATGAAATAAATAAAATATGATAAAAATATTAAATAAATAATATTTGAACTTGAATAATCATACTGAACTTGAATAATCTATAGTGTTTTCTTTCTTTTTACTCACTTTTAACTCTTTTTCACTCTTAAGTGCCAATAATTGTAGGACTTCTAGCGATTAGGTGGTTTACCCTAATTGGTTTTATATTATAAAATTACGAAAACTTTAAATTGAAATATGCGCTAATGACGTCATGTAAGAAATGATAGGGATGGACATAGAAGGAAAAAAGAGAGAAATTCATTACAATAAAACGTTTTACCGAAAATAAGCTCTAGTAACTGTCAATAACGTTGACTTTACTATTTGTTTTTATAAATACCTAACGACTATTTGCTAATACAAGAGAACTGATATGTCAAAGTAGCGTCATGCTTTAGCTGATGTTTTGTTGTGCGATATTGAACCTAATAGTTTTATGACATGCAACTAACATTAACTCTAGAGGTGATAAAGCCATTTAGTTTTCGACTATACATGCGGATGCTGCGAAGGAGATCTCGGGATCAAATCTCACATAATAAGACATGTATAGTAGAGATCTATAAATGATATTTTTCAAACTGGATATATTTAACAGATAGGTACATTTACAGACAAATTTCACATTTGTTAAAATATGTATAGGTACTTGTGACACAGGACTTTTCGAGAAATCATTATAACAGCCCATTAATGTCCCACTGCAGGAACGGGCCTCCTTGCGTGACGGAGGGATACTTGGCCTACTAATACTACGCTGGCCAGACGGATTGGTACAGGGTTTAATTTCAAGTTTTCCTTCTTTTTATTTCGTAATGATAATATTTACGAATAGTCCCTTAGTCGGTTTTTACACCCGTGGGATGAGATGGGGTGGTGACAAATTGTATTCTTACTCCGTCATCACACGGAGGGAGAAATATGTTCTTTTTACGAGAAATATCTTCTTTTTAAATCTCACGTAGTATAAAAATAAGAGTAAAGTATAAAAATAAGTAAGTATTCAAATAAGAATCAAATCTTCTAAGATTTGTAAGTAGATAAGAAAGAAGTAGTTAAGGATTTAGACATTATTCGGCAATGATTGTTTCTTCTGCAACCTCAAATTACGTAGATTCCTGTAAAGTTTCTCGCTTAATATAATAATAATAAAATAATATCGCTTACACTCAATTCACTCTGCGCTATCTACTCCTAAACTAAGCAGAGCTTTTGTTATGGGTACTAGACACCGGATAAATACATTAATACAGTCGAAAATTTTTTTTTTTTTTTTGACTATACATAGAAAACATCCAGACCACTGCAAACAATTATGTTCATGCCACAGCTTCATGCACACTAAGATTTACATTGAGCGGGTATTGAACCAGATACCTCTACGTAGCAGCCACTACGCTACGCTACAGAAGTCTTAAATCTTGATCTAAGTGTAACCTATAATTTAATCGTTCTCTCCCAGTTACGCCTGAAACTATTTTTAGCTTCGATGTTAGTGATTTTTACAAATATGCCTTATTATAGTCCCAGCAGCTCGGGAAAAATAATAAAAAAAATCTGCGGCTTCTGAAAAAGCTGGAAAATCATGTCCCATGTATGGGTCGGTCGGCACGTCTTAACCTTTTTGCTAATACGTTTTTAGAACTAAAAGAAAATTATAAATTAATTAATTATAAATAAATCAAGTGTATTACTATTAAGTTTATGACTTATTACAGTTTTGAAAATAATTTTATCGATTTTGATCGAATTTGATTGAAAAAACACGGCCTGATCGAGATATCCCTGTGAACTGCTAACAACTGTGACCTCTGTAATAAAAATATTATAGCATCGTCGATGCAAAACGTCTTTTCCATAGTCTCATAGTAAGGTAGATTTTCTTTTAATGCGAGTTCGTAGAATATTTGTTGTCTTACTTATAAGCATTGCATCATCTACTCGTATAATACAAAAAACAAATATCGATAATAAAATACAATCAATTGTATCATTCTGCTCCTATCTCTTTGCGGCGATGGAGTAGGAATCCGTGGTGTCACCACCTCATCTCAAATCATAGGTGTCGTAAAAACCGACGAAGGAAACCAAAAAAAGAGGAAAAAAACTTGAATGACGCCAGTATTAATACGTCAAGTTTCCCTCCATGATTAGAGGACGTCCATCCCAGCAGTAGGACAATAGTAAACTGTTCGAATTGCATTTAAAAATCTTATCCATTCTAAATATGAATACAGTACGTTATTAGAAAATAGTTTTTACATAACCAGCCAAGTACCAAGTACGAACTAGACGGCAAACAACAAAGTTTGAACAGAAATCGATAGTTTCAAAATTCAATAACATCGAGATATTGAAACAGTTTGTAATCAAATCGAGACTTACCTAACAACTTCATTACTTCAGCTTGGCTGATGAGAACGTTCAGATGGCTCGTTGCCAATGGCAACGCTAGCCAGGCCGCCCAAGCGATAACAAGTATTTTAGCAGCCATTTGTGTTACACTTCACTATCAGTCATTTTATTTTCACTTTCGAGTACATTTTTCACACGTCAATTTTTCTTCACAAAGTTTATGTCGTATCCATATTAAAGTACCTAAATAAAAAAAAACTGTAGAAAGTAAAGAAACTTTTAACAATAAAATTATAGAATAAAAAGCAAAACAAAACTTATTCGAAAGTAATTAAACTCATTCAAATAATACTGGCCAAAATATTAACGAATCCGAATTCTAAAATTCAAACATAATTCTACGAGTTAACGGACCGGAAATTTTTCGAATTCGGAAGCAGTATTCGTTAGGAAACGTTTCCAGGCGGACACAAGTCAGACGCCCGCGTTGCCGCGCCGCACTGCCGTTCAACAACGCTCAGCGAACCAACAAGTTACTTACTGACATGCGCACAGCACAACCCTATCAAATTCTGAACACTTATTTGATATACATTGACGATTTACTTTCGTTTATACGTAAAATTAAGGTACATTAAGAGCAATGTATAATTTCGCACCTATCTTTCGAATAGTCAAAATGTGTTTAAATTTTAAAGGCTTCATTGAGAGGGACTCGTGTTTTAAAGGAAATTAATTGAGTTTGTCTCAAGGGAGAAGCGTTTCCGTTTTGCATTAGGACTATACTGTAGTTCTAATGAAATTACGTCCTCTTTTATAAATAAAGTGCTCTGCAGCGTCTATATAGAGCCTCATATAAATGCTGAATACACTTATATAGGCTTTAACGAAGTTTGTTGTAAGGATAAAAGCTACGAATGCTGGTTTATCTAGGCTTTATAATTGGGTTGTATTAATTAATATTATATAGAAGACAATGTAGTTTGGAGCGCCGTCTCAGTATTATGTTTCATATAATGATGGTAGACTGTATAAAATGAATTAAATAGAAGAATATACTTAACTATTTGTTGAATATTTAGCGTTGTTTGAGTGTCATATGATGTTCGGAACAGAATGTCTCACGGCAGATTTAAGTCTAGACAAAGCTATGGAGTATGGCTACTAGACAAGGTAAAAACATATCTAAATAGATGGATTGGCAAATAATATTAATATATAATATCAAGAACATAGGTATAATAAAAAAACTATTATTTACGTTATAATTAAAGAAAGTTGTTCTACCATTCATCAGTGCCAAGTCTTGCCTCGCTTAATATTTATAAATTCAGAAGCGCACAGCTAATCTGAGGCGGTGAGAAAACTTAACCGTTTTGATGTATTACTGTTCGGATGGGGCTCTACGTTCTTATATAATATATAATTATGGGAATTATCATTTAACTATTATATTTCGTGTAGTAAATGAGTTGAACTTCTCATTCTTATCATATTGTTGTCGTAAACGCTTACTAAAAACTTAATGACAGAACGTTCTTGATTACTTCATCCGATGCGGAATCAAGGGACTATGAGACTGCCCAAAGCTTGGAGGAGGTCCATCATCTCTGCCCTATGGCCTTGTAAAATATATCTAACTACTGTACCTGTAGTGTGAATTAAATACATATTTTTGACCTACATAGTTCAGAAGAAGACATGCTTAACCAAGCGGAAAAAAGTAAATAAATAAAGTATAAGATCGCATAATTAAAAAAAAAATATATTGGCGCAAACTTATAAAAATAGAGAAACATTTTTAAAATGTTAACACAACAATAAAATTGAAAATAAAATTCGAAACATTCGACGAAGGCAATATTATTAGTTCAACATAATGCAACCAGACGACAAATGCGCCAACGATCGGCACGCACTCTAGCGGAAAATTCTGGAAACTCACACGACTATGAAGTATGCACGAACGGTGAAAGTTTACGCTTCTTTTATTTTTTATTTTTTTTATGAAAGAATCTTCTTTCGAATAACGAGTTTTACGCTCGGCGTGCGAGCGACAATTTTATACGGATTTAAATTTTCGAATTCGATGTTTTTAAATGAATGAGTATTGAATTATCATAAAACTATTTATAGATTAAAACCTCAATGGCAGTAAGTAACACAATCTTGAATGGCAGCCCCTTATAATTTCGTTTTTCTTAGAACGTTTTCTTAGTAAAATTCTTTGAACATAGCGTTCAAAGAATGTATTAATGCATGAGGTTTCCGTGATTGAAGTCACAGGTTTGAATGACAAGCCTTCTCTTTTAATATTTTAAACGACAACCAATTAAAATAATAACGTTAATAAAAATTTTGCCAGGATCATGACAAGTGGCGTTCTGTCGTCTCTGCCTACCCCGGACGGGATAAGGCATAATTATGTATGTATGTAAATCAAAATATTTTCGGTATGCATTAAAAATGACCATCAACAAAAGGTACTATACAGTAAGTAACAATATTAATTAATGTGGTTCCCTTCCTAGTTGTAAAATAAAAAACTGCTTTCTATGACTCAACATTTTCTCACTTGCAACTTTACCACAAAACAGAGATTAACACAGAAGTTGATCTACAAACAAACTGATCTTGAACTGGCTAGGGTCAATGCAAGCGCGTGATTCGCTAAATGTTTTTGAAGAAATTTTGAAATTCATTATGTAATATTACAAAATATCTAGAAATAAATACAAATAATATTTATATAGAAACAGGGGAAAACTTTTGGAGGAGGCCTATGTGGGCGTCTATAGGCTGATATGATGATGATGATGAATATTTATATTGTTACATTTTTATGCATTAAAATGTAAAACATTTAAATGCTAAAAACTTACATTTAATTTAATTTGTTCATAATGGTTATATATCAATTTATATATCAATCTAAACAATGAATCAAAGCGAAATACAAGTAAGTACCACTTTGTTTTACTTGTACATAAGTCAAAATGGAAAAACATTCCACAATATAGCCCATCGTAGATATGAAAACAGAAATAGATATTTATATAGTTGTATTAAATATTTTTATTTACTTCTGCATCTTAGTTGTCTAGTGACTGTATCTACTCTACAGAGTGTGAACATAATTTCTTCATAACTGTATAATGCTCTCTTCAGACGTTTCATAAGAGGTCTAATTAAGTTTGTAGTTATACATCTCGTTTAAACAACACGATGTTTACAAAAATGCTGCAATATTTTACTAAATATATTGCAGTAGTCTTCGCGTATGTTCGCGAACAATCTGCATTATTTTGTTTGACTTAGACAGGCTCATCATTATCAAAAGGAATGGAAGGAATAAAAAATCTTAAACCATAATACCATATAACTTAAACCATATAAAAGCCACCACCTAATGGTAAGTGAAAACCATTCCTCGTGGAAGTCAGCTATCCCAGAGTACAGCAAAGCGCCGATAATAAGGGAAATTTAATTCTATTCGTAATTAAAAGTAGTTAGTTTGTGTAATAGAAACTGACGTGGCTTTAAGAGTATGTTATTTTGGTAAATAACACCATTTTTATTCGTTCTTTAATGATGTTACTATAACATATGTTTTTTAATTACAGTTTAGCTAAACAAGTAATACATAATGAGGTGACAATTAGTAAAAAGTTACAGTTGGATAACATCTGTGGAGTCTTAGTGATAATCCATAGCTTCCCTGCAAGTCTCAGATTCAATGCCTGCTGAATGCTACGTGTAAGAGAACATGGATGTTTGCAGTGGTCTATATTTTTACGAATATCTCTCTAATTGCTCCCTTATTATTAAGTATCGTTACTCATTTGATTTCATTGTCTAGTAAACATATCCATTGTCTGTTAAACTGTAGTCTGCAAGGCTTATGGATTTGAGGCGTAAATGAAAGATTAACCTAATCTCCCGTTTGCGTTTATAATTAGCAATAAACCCTGTAAGTGATGCAGGATAACGATAGATAAATAATGCACTGAACAGCACAAGAAAAAAGCATGTACCTCTATTTATACATAGAATAGACTGTACAGTACAGTTAAGTAAATTCAAAACCAAAAGACATGTATACAGTCATCATAACAGCCAATTGACATCCAGCTGGACATAGGCTTACTTCAAATATTTCAACTTTACTCGGTCCTGCGCTTCCCTGTGAAATTTTAATTTTTTCTTTCTGTATTTCATCTAATTCTTTTCATACACATATGAAACATGAAATTTATATTCGTATTTACCAGCTATACTGCATACACAGAATGTTATTAACAAACGCAAGCAATTTCCACAAACGCTGCACAACGATATTGCGTTTGCTACCACTTTTTGTTTCACGTAATAGCCCCACACTGTTTGGTTGCACAGTTTCATTTCACATTAGATTTTAGTTTTGCGAATCTGATTAAATTTTTGGACGAATAGGCTGCTTTATGAGAATGTTTGTATGTGTGTTTGTGGCACAGTAGGTATAATGTACTACGATGCTGTGCCTGCAGGGTCGACGTAAAATTATTTCATTTTGTACACTTTTACAATACCTTTGGCACTGCGACTATTTTAGCTATGCATTAAACAAGGACTCCGACTATTATATTTGCGATGTAATATAAATACAAGTTTAATTTTTGGATGAGGGATAGCCCTGGACGTCTATTGCTGATGTAAATATGTTAAAGTAGGTTTGAAGTGTCAGGCTATAAATATAAAGACTATCCTATCTAATATCCAGAATGTTATAAAAGCTGCATGCAAAGATTTTTTATATCGGATAATGAAAGCTTAACACAAATCCTAACACTAGCTTCATAAACATGTATTAGTAAACCCAATTTTCACTCCATCTCTGAAGAAGACCGATCCTTGCCAAGGACCATAAACATTAACAACATTAAAGCAAAACACACATCAACAGGACAATGTGAGTCACGAGTGTATTTCCATCGAAATAGGTTTACTCGTGAGATGGAGGACCCGACATATTTGTACGTCTCATCTCTGTAAACATTTAGCTCTCACAATATTGAGAGTACCTATATATTTTGTTGACATGTATTATGATAATCTACTTGTAAGACTCTCTTATGATAGGTATTAACATCGAGTTTTATCGTTTATATTCGATGAGATTATTAGATTATGATTCTGTTTTTCTTCATTTATATTCTTTTATAAGTTTTATAGGGCTTAGGGATTTAATTTGATTTAATGTTGCAATTTGTACTTCTTTTCGAATTGTCTGTGGGGTCACAAGATTTAAATTGATTTAATGTTTAGTCTTTACTCGTTCAAGAATAATAATCATGCCTATTTTATTATTATCTTCAGGATTGTAACCATTAATTTAATGTCTGTAAAACGCTTCATAACACGGATATTTATCCTTGCTATGTGAATTGTCTTTATTTTAAAGAACATGAAAAACATAATTATTATATACGAACCGAAAAATCTAATTATCAACTGACCCAAAATGAAACTCAAACATAATGAACCCCGTTGTAAACATTTACACAAATCATTAAATATTATTCTAATAACATAATTATCAAACAAAAAACAGAATTAATTAAAAACTCACAACGAAGCTGCATGGTCTAATATAACACGAACAACATGATATTGAAATTCAAACACATCAAGAACAAAGTTTTAAACAAATATTTTAAAGCCCCTCGTTTTGTTCCTTTTTTGGTCAAAACAAACAGATTATTAAAAACAAAACAGAAATAAAATTTAATAGATATATATTTAATTCTACAAATGATTTTTATAAGCCTGTTGATTTTGATGCCTATTTATTCATTATTACATGCCAATCAAAGACATTGCAACACGAAGCTCGATCCCTACTCCTGGAACAACATTAAAATTAAATATACACCGAACAAATTTTTTAACAAACTGACCCAAAATGAAACTCCAAACATAACGAAGCATTCGTACAAACATTTTCACAAATCATTAAACATTCTAATAACATAATTATCAAACAAAATACAGAATTAATTAAAAAACTCACAACGAGCTTGCAAGATCAAATAATACACGAACAACATGATATTGAAATTAATAATAATAATAATAATAAAAATCATTTATTTGTCATAATAAACCTTAACTATACAATTTTGACATATTATTAAAAACAAATCAAGTATAATTTAATGCCTGAACTAGGTAATCCTGTGTTTCAGGCTAAGATGCCTAGCGATTATATTTTCTTTATTTAACAATTCAATTTTTGCTGATTTGATAAATACAATTTTACTAAATACAAATTGTTATGTAATAGCTTATTTAAACTAATGGAATTAACCTAAAAACTTAAACTATTTATTTAATTAATTAACAATTATACATAATGTCAAAGTTACTAATATATAGATCATTATTTACATAATTATTACTAACATATACACCTACTACATTACATCATATCATTAATATTATTTTGTTACAATGAGTAACTTTTCTGTATCCTCGTAACTCATGTCTAGAAGGTAATTTTTAATAACATTTTTACAATTATTGTGGTAATTTAGTGAAAATATATTTTCTATTGCATTTATTCTATTGTATAACAGTGTGCCCAGAAAAATATAAAATTTGGTTGCGAAAGCATGTTTAGTTTGTATATGTGAGCACACAATATCTTTGCGCCTTTTGTTAGTATGGTCAGTACAGTAAACGCCTTGTGCCGTTTTAGTATACTACTCATAATAAATAGTTGTCGTACTGTTAATAATTTGCAAGAGCTATAAAGAAGGTTAGTGGGAAATAAGTATGGGCGAAAGGTAGACTCTTTGAGCTCTTTCCAGCGGTAGTAATATTGTTTTTCCCGCTCCACCCCAGGATGATATGCAATAGGTTATCACCGATTGACATAATGCAAAATAAACTTTTTTAACAACATTTATGTCTGCTATATATCGCAGTTTCTTAAATACAAAAATTAACTTACGTACTCTACCGGCTAAATTTTCTATGTGATATTTAAAAGATAATGTTTCATCTATGATTATTCCTAAATATTTAATTTTATTAACAGGAAGCTCAAGGCAGTCACATTGTAGGTTATTAAAAGGGACTTTGCAGTTATGGGACAATAATATTGGTGTAAATTGCTCCGTTAGTGATTTGCGCATGTTAAATTTAACATAGTTTGTTTTTGTCACATTAAGTGTTAGTAAATTTTGCTGTAGCCAGTTATTTACAATATTGAGTCCACATTGCGCGTGCTTGAAAACTTGTTGTTCTGAGTCAGCAGAAAAAAGGAGGGCAGTGTCATCAGCATATGATATTATTAAACCCTGATCTAATTGTAACTTGCAAAGATCATTTACGTATATGATGAAAAGGGTACTTCCTAATACGCTGCCTTGAGGTATACCAAAATTTGTGTTTTGTTGTTCTTTACTAATAAAACTGCCAATCCTTACGCATTGCGTGCGGTCTTCGAGGTAACTTTTAAATAAATTTAGTTGCGTTCCTCTTATACCTATGTCTTCAAGCTTGCGCAACAGGATAGAAATAGACACCGAGTCTTATGCTTTGGCAAGGTCTAGGAAGACTCCTAATGTGTACTTACCTTTGTCGAGTTCTTGTACAACGTAGTTTGTTAGATTTTGCACGGCATCGTAAATTGAAACACATCAAGAACAAAGTTTTAAATAAATATTTTAAAGCCCCTCGTTTTGTTCCTTTTTTGGTCAAAACAAACAGAATATTATCAAAAACAAAACAGAAATAAAATTTAATAGTAATAATACAATTATTGTACTACAAATCTATATATATAAAAGAAAGTCGTGTTAGTTACACCACTTATAACTCAAGAACGGCTAAACCTATTTAGCTGAAAATTGGTAGGGAGGTATCTTAGAGCCAGGAGAAGGACATAGGATAGGACTTTTTAGGGTTCCGTAACGATTTTGAAAAAAACGGATTTGAGTCGTGACGTCATAGAATTTTTGACAGATGAGTCGTGACGTCACATAATTTTTAACAAATGAGTTGTGACGTTATAGTAATTTTAGCGGGAAAATATTTTTTGACAGCGGAGTCGTGCCGTCATTGGCGCTATGTGAAGAAACTGCAACTGACAACAAACATAGAAGTTACATTGCTTAATGATACATCTGCTGAATATTTCTCAGAGCAATTGCTGACTATCGGTAATGGTCGAGTACCTGTCGATGAATCGAGCGGCTTAATATCATTTCGAAATAATTTCTGTAATTTTGTCTCATCAAAAGACGAACTTATCAACAATGTATTTCCAGAAATTATTTCAAACTACAAAAACAATGAATGGTTTAGTGAGCGAGCAATTTTAGCGGCTAAGAATAAAGATGTAGATGACCTAACCTCTAGACACCGAAGTCTCTTTTAAAATCACTTGCGACTACGGCCGAATGTACTAAATAAAGGATCAAATTATTATTGCTGCAAAGACCGAGACCTTTCAAGCTAAATAAAATATGAACTAAGGACTTCCAAGGTTTTCACTAAAACAAATGTTTTTTAGTATTTTTTAACAAAGATATCGAACATATTTGTGTTTAGGTATCTTTCGTTCTATAAATAGGACTTCCGGTCGTTACGGCCAAAGGAGGTTAGTTGTAAAAATTAAACAAATAGTTTAATTTGTTCACATGAATTTAATTAAATGACACAAATTATAAAATATATGCTTAAAACTAATAGTGATAGCGTTTAGCCATGGGAGGTAAAGGTTGTGCAAATTTTCTGCCGCGTTTTCGATACTGCTCCTCTTCTTCTTCAGCACCAGAATCAGGTCTCAAAGTTGTATACATGTTTTTAGGAATCAAGAACTCAGAAAACTACTTTTTAAATTCTTGTAACTCCGACCTCGACGACCAGCTGTAGTCCTGCTGACGCCACTAGAACCAGCTTGAACCTCTGGCGAGTTGCTGTCATTATCGCTGTCGTTCGAGTCTACATCTTCCGATGATTGAGCTGCGTCACTCCTATCATTGGTAGTTATTAAAATCTTCATCGTCACCCGAGTCTTCAAACTCGGAGTTAATGAAAATATCCGCGATTTCGGTGACTTGTAACGCTAAAAATAATAAATACCTACTATTAGTATTAACGCTGACAGTACTATAAATACGATCAATTACATTACCTAAATCATGAAGTCCGACCGAAGTGACTATTTATAGGTTTAAATAATTTATGACTGTGTAATTCCTTAATTATTGTGAATTCCTGCCCAGAATAAAATGAATTCCATAGAATGTTTATCAACCAACATTTCTATTAAAAAACTAAACCAAAACAAGAAAAATTATCAAAGAAAAAACAAATTTTACTTACCTCGTCGACCACGTGCCTCCATTGTTGTAAACTCGGGAGCACGCGTCGCATGAATGGCTGCCCTTCGGAATGAAATTTCTATCGAAATCCAAGGACAAACTATCGCCATTGCTTTATTTTAATTGGTTAAAAGAATTCACATGACCAAAACTTATTTAGCGGGAAAATACAAACACTCGGGAATTGATGCTATAAAAAGGTTGACCGGTCGTACTTGAAGCACAAAACTCTGAAACGTTCGGCCTTTACAACAAGATGTATTTAATACTATCTACAGCACTCGAGGTGTCTAGAGGCTAAACTACATAATTCAAAATAAGATCATTGAAACAATGCATTCATTCAAATCTATTGACTGCGTACAAATGATGATGAAGCCACCAACTATAATAAAAATAATAATTAACCTATAATACAAACTATCGATGATCGTAAAGAAATATGGAAAAGTACCGTTTTTACCGGGCCTTAAATGGGCCTGATGTTGACACATTATATTTATATTATTATTCATCTGTGTCCTGGCTGCGATTCGGTGATCTCTTTGGAGAAACCGAAGGTTTTGTATTTGCAATTATGGACGAAGTCGTAATGACTAAGAATTAACGGAAATATATCCTGAAGGATGGTACAGTTGACATATGTCGGGCATGTCACTGTCCCGGAGAATCACTCAGACATATTGTTTCCGGTTGTTCTCGTCTTGCGAATGGTGAATACTTGCATAGACACAACCAAGTAGCCAGAATTGTCCACCAACAACTTGCTCTTAAATATCATCTTGTCGATGCAGAAGTACCGTATTATAAGTATGTACCCGACCCAGTTCTCGAAAATAGTAGTGTTACATTATATTGGGACCGATCTATCATCACTGATCGGACTATTGTTGCCAATAAGCCAGATATTGTGGTGATAGATCGGTCAGAACGCCGTGCAATGATAATCGATGTCACCATTCCTCATGACGAGAATCTTGTTAGAGCAGAAAAAGACAAACAAACGAAATATTTGAATACTTGGCTCACGAGGTTGTCAACATGTGGAATGTTGATTCGGCGATCATTGTTCCGATAGTACTTTCGGTTAATGGACTTATTCCAAAGAGTCTCTATCAACATCTACGGAGACTCTCGCTTGACAGTTGGATCATAGGTCTGATGCAGAAGGCAGTACTGCTTGACACGGCACGCATTGTGAGGAGGTTCCTATCTCTGGAGCCCTAACCGCCGGTAGCTTGGTCCCTGTAACCGATGCCGGTGGGTCTACCTTTTTTTATATTTTTAAATGTCTATAATTTTATATTTATATTTAAAAATGTAAATAAATGTGAAAAATGTAAATAAAGAGAATAATAATAATAATAATATTTCTTTATTATCTCTCAAAAAGGTACAAAAATTTATCAAATACAATATGGCAAAAATCTTTAGAACATAAGTTGGACCTTAGAGAGAGCTGGAGTCTGAACTAGGTTCAAGACCTGTATGACAGATCTCCAGGCTCACTCCTCCCGGACAATTTTCTGTTTTCTTTTACTGTATATAAGTATCTTAAAACATTGACAGTTAGAGATATAATGAACATTTTAAAAACAACACTAAAACTAAATTAAAAATATAAAACTAAGAGGAATGTGTGGGTGTTTATGTAAGTATTTGTGTGAGTGTGTGTGTGTGTGTGTGTTAGTTTTGTGTGTGAGTGGGTGTTGTGGATGCATATATTTAGTAGTGTATACTAAACAATCTAAGTGATTGTTGTTATGATATTTTCCGTGTCAGAGTATTCTAAGGGCAAAAGCCAGTTCGTAACGGTGCTTTTACATTGATTTCTACACATTGAATATATGTGCAAAGTTTTATTTAATTTATTATAAACGAAGCTACTCAGGAATACGAAAGATCTTTTGGCAAGTGATGTAGAAACTGATACTGATCGACAGACTGCATACTTTCGTCGCTTGTTATCAAATTTTCCTGGATCAAAAGGTATGTTTTTGTGTGTGTTTAGCACTAGATTTAGTATGAAAAGTTTGCGTACTGAGAGAACCTTGCAGGTGTTGTATAGGTCGGAAGTGGGATGCCTGTAGGGGAGCTGCCAGCCAACCTTCAAGACGGCTCGTTGTGCACGTTCGAGTTTAAGTAAGTGTGTTTTAGTGGCACCGCCCCAGGCAACGATACAATACTGCAAAACAGACTGACAAAGAGCCAAATACACTAGTCTCAACACGTCTCTATCCGCAGCAGTCCGAAGATTTTTGAAAATGTAAATCATTTTCCGCATCCTACAGGAGGCTGTATCAATTTGGGGGTGAAAAGATAATTTGTTATCAATTTGAACACCGAGGTATTTTATTATATTTGTTCTCATTAGGCTAGGACAGCTACATGATACTAAAGTTGATGAACATGAATGGGCAATAAGTGACAGTGTTAAGTCTCTTGGTTGACCAGCGGAGGAGGTGGAGAAGGTAACATACTGTGTTTTGTTTAAATTTAGGGTAAGGAGATTATGATTGAGCCGGTTTATGACGAGATTAAGTCCAGATTGAGCATGCCTAAAAGTGTCCTCCCAGCTGTTACCGAAGAATATCAAGGATGTGTCGTCGGCATAAGTATAAATTGATCCCCCATTTAGGTTCAGCCTGCACAGATCATTGATATGCAATAAAAAGAGTGACGGACCAATTATACTACCTTGAGGCACACCGTATAATATTGGAAGTTCATCACTGGTCCAATTTCCGATCCTCACACACTGCCTCCTACCAGTAAGATAGCTTTCAAAAAGGCACAATTGTGTACCCCTTATATTCCAAGGCACTCCAGTTTGGTCAAAAGTATCGGCACAGAGATCGTGTCGAAGGCTTTTGCCAAGTCAAGGAAGATGCCCAAGACCTTTTGTTTTTTATCCAGTTTTGTAACAACCTCATCAGTTAGATGCAAGACTGCATCATTCATGGAAATTCCAGGCCTAAAGCCATATTGCGAGGGTGCTAGCAACTGATTAACTTCTAAGTATTTCATGAGTCTTTTATTAATCAGTTTTTCTAAAAGTTTTGATAAACTCGACAGGATTGAAATTGGCCTATAATTGGACGGCTGATCCTTATCACCATCTTTATAGATAGGATGTACAACAGCAAGTTTGAATGCGTCGGGGAATACACCTGTGGTCAGTGAGAGGTTACATATAAACGTGATGGGGGTGGTAATAATGTTTATGTATTTTTTAAGTATAAGTGCTGATATATTGTCATATCCTGTAGCACAGTCACTCCTGAGGCCCATTATTAGCGAATGGATTTCACTCTCATCGGTTTCAAGCATTACTAGAGATTGACTATGTTCGAGTCGGTGAGGAGACATAATGTTGGAACTCTGGGTTTGAACTTGTTCAGCTAAAATTCGTCCAATGTTTGCAAAATAGGTGTTTACCATGTTAACAGAATCTTTGGGGTATGGGAGGGTTAGTAGCTCATTTGTATCTCTTGTTTGATGTCCAGTATTTGTTATGGTTTTTATAGTAGTCCATAATAGTTACATAATAGTTTAATACTTGTAGTATAGCTTTTAATATTACTACGCGAGTTATTTAATTGTGTACTCTCAAAATTTCTTTTAGCGTTGCGTAACATGGTTGTGCAAAAATTACTATATCTTTTGTAAGTAGTGGTTAATGTCTCATTTTGTGGGTTTTTTTTTCAATTTTAAATGTAGGTTATCTCTATTTCACAAGCACTTGAGAAGGCCCGGTGTCATCCATGTTTTTTTAGTCCTTTTGCGGTTTGGCACTGTTTTTATGGTAGTATTTGCAGCTATATTTGCCTTGAGCGTGTTAACGAAGTAATTAGTTGCGACATTTACGTCATGAGTATTGTAAACTGGATTAAAATCTGTCTGTAGCAAGTCTGTTTCTAATTTACCGTATTCAATGAATTTAACTGTTCTTGGTAATGGATTTGATTTACTAAAATTATGTAGGAAAAATACTATTGTGTCATGGTCTGTTATAGTGGTATTAGCAACGTAACAAAAAGCTGGTTTATTCGTTTTTAGGATGAGGTGATCGATACAGGATCTGTTGAATCTAGTTGGTAGCACGTGAGCGGGTAGCATGCCATGATAAGCTACAATATTTAAATATTCGGCTGACCGAGCATCATTGTTTCCTGGTGAAATATCAATATTAATATCGCCCGTTAGTATTATGTTAGCGTAAGTTGATAGTGTCATTAAGAGGTCGTGAAGCGAGACCAAAAATTCGGCTGTATTTTGAATAGCTGGAGGTCGGTAAATGACAATAATAACTGTGTTCTTATTTATTACGATACATAAGCAATTTGCGTTAAGAACCAAAGGTTCAGTGAAGGTAGGTTTTAAGTGCGAGCGGTAGTACACCACGAGACCTTCGTTTTGAGTACTATGTAGCTTAGTAGTCGTAAAGTTGTAGCCTACCATTGCGGGTATATTTGAGGATTTTAGGAGCCAACATTCAGTCAAAACAATTAAATCCCAAGAGGTCTTACTCCTTTCGAGTAGAGTTGTTAACCCTAGAAAATTATTGTTTAGACTTCTTATAATTTGACACAATAAAGTAAAGCTATTTTGGTGGTTTCTAGCTATTTGCTGACAGTCATCTATCATACAGTAGGCAGACTGCGCCACCGACAGACGATCTAAATCACTATGCATGTCATCGAATTGAACCAGAGAACTTGCAAATCGTCAATCTAACCTGTACAAATATTTTTATGAGATGTGAAATTCTTGTCAGTAGAATGTTCATCACAAAGTATATTTTACATAGAGCTTTAACGCTGGAGCAGTGTGTCAAGGTCCCTGATAGCCTGTTAGTTAATATAGAAGGAGTAACTGGTATTATATTACAATTCAATTTAGAGCTGTGTTTATTTATAGAGTATGTGATTGCTGTTATAGCTTGTGTATATATGTGTGTGTAGATGTAAATAAAAATATGTATGATTAGAATATTTACGTGAAATAGAATATGCGTGTTTAGTTTTGAGTAGAATGTAAAAGCAAGGATGGGGTGTAAGTGTGATGTAGTGTAGTGTGGCAATATAAAACAAAGATGAGTGCAGTAAGATATGTTAAAAAACTTAAAATTAGAGACATTGATAAGATCTGATTCACTTAGTTTCTGATCACAGTCTGATAATAGTCACTTAAGCGAGGTGACATCCTCCTCTCGAACAATTTGTTTGGAAGGCTCACCCTCTTTTTGACGTATATAAACCTTGCCGTATGCCGTCCAGCAACTTGCTGTCTTATGGTTTCTGACGTATTCCCGACCAAGGTAGTATAACCTTCTCGCATTGTTGGTGAGGGATTCAGAAAGGTAGATCGGCTTAGCTTCACCGGGTAGTTTAAGATGTGTGGTTTTTGTTGGTTTTCTCGGTTGAAGGCTTTTGAGGCTTTTAATATATTGTCTTTTAGAGACTTCGAAGTGAATTCTACTATGATAGGTGCAGGCTTAGTCAGAGATCCTTTATTTCGGTAAATATTTTGTATATCATTGTCGGTTAAGTTGATACTCAGAGAAGTGCCGATATTTTGGACCATAGTAACCATTGTGGACTTGGTTTCTGAGGACATTTTACACAAATCATTAAACATTCTAATAACATAATTATCAAACAAAAAACAGAATTAATTAAAAAACTCACAACGAGCTTGCAAGATGAAATAATACACGAACAACATGATACCAATCAAACAACACAAAAACAAACTCCTACTAATAGTCGGTTTTTACGAGACCCATGGGATGAGATGGGGTGGTGACATATTGTATTCTTACTCCGTCACCACAGGCATTGTCCACACTGTCATGACATTGTACCTTTATATCCCTATATATCTACGCAACGGATTTTGATGCGAGTTTTAAATAGATAGAGAGCTTCAAGAGGAAGGTTTTTTTAGTATAAACATTGTACCCATGCAAAGCTGGGGAGGTTTGCTAGTTTATAATATGAGCTACTCGAAATACTAATCCTCCGTAAACGAAATCGCGGGAATCAGCAAGTTGTAAATAAATATTAGAAGCCCCAAATCTCGTATTACTCGTAGCCACGTTCCGGTACCTTCTCTGGTCAAAACAAACAGATAATCGTGAATTCGAATATAAGGAAATATAATGAAGGTAAGGTATTAGAATTGAGTTATGATCATACTTTAATTGGTTTCTTTCTGAGTTTTTTCGGATGATGATCGTGTTTTCTTTTAATCGTAATAAAAATACTTTAAGGTGTGTAAATATTCTGCTAAAACATTGAAAGAAAATATTATAGTTTAAATTGCAATTGCTTTAAAGTTACTTTACTTAATAACAATCTTAACTAATTGAGTAATTCAGCTGTTTAACTGTGTGAAGTAACGGATTAAATTGTAAATGCCTGAATACATTAAATAGTACTAGTCCAATAGCGCTTCTAGACCTTTCGGCTTAGATCAAAGTGTAGTATCTGGCCTTGAAAAGGCGATATAAATCACCAAAATAACATTCTAAGCATACCAATAAAGCTGCCTTGCCTTTTGATCGCTAGTTTAAGGGGCATAGGAATTTTATTTGCACAAAAGTTCATACCAAAAATTGAAACAATTGTTGTCTTTTAATTAAATTCTTTTTTAATTTCCAATAGGCAGCATTGCATATAGCTTTTCTGACACTAGAACAATTGACAATCAAGGGTTTTAACAGTGAAAAAGTTTTTGGCGTGAAAATACGACAGGCGGCGCAACCGTGCCGTCCGTGGTTCATTCATTGGCGACACAAAAAGGCGCAATTTGTTTGCTAACTCAAATAAACGACAGTGTTTATGAAACGAGATTTTCGGACGCCAAATTTGTTATCTCTTGCTGGAATGAAAAAGCTACGTAGTGTGAATTGTCTGCGCTTTTCATTGCATCGTTGCTCTTTTGAGTTTGTACGCCATTCGTGGTTCGATATTCATTGTTAGAGATTTAATTATTTTTAGTTCTTTGTAACATCATCCTTTTAAATCATCAGCCTCATAAGGATTGGTCTTTGACCTTGTTTTTTGCGATTAAAGTACGACCAGCAGTTAATAGATGAGGGCTTTATCTAGCAGACGCGGGGACGAGTGGAGCCTTAATATTTTTTTTAATTGATAATTTATAGCAATTAGGTATACTGGATTTAAAAGTTATTTACATGATATACCAAATGAATTCATTATCTGTTTTATTTTAATTAAAAATACACATATTCAAAAGCTAACTGACTGTTTTAAAGCTTATTTTACACGTGAAACAAAAGCGTGACTAGCCAACGTTATGTTTTAAAACTTAATATTCAACACGCTTCCTCCGTTCCTTTATTTATCTGCTAGGATCACAAAGACTTTATGTAATTTCCGTTATACCCAATATAGTTTAAATTCCCGTTCGTTTGAAACGTAAATTACGGTACAACTCATACAAAATTCTGTTTAGATGTAAGAGCAGTACCTACCGCAAAATGCAATCTGAATTAGGGTTTCATAAGTGTGTGGCTGACGGCTGTTCGGAACGGTCTGACCGCGTCTATTTTGTATTGTACAGAACTTGGGAAATTAGATTGGAAATTACGTGTAATTAATTTTTGTATTTAACTATAAACTTGTTAGTATAATCTTCTTGTTTACACTTTATGTGTTTAACATTTTGGAATCAGATGTAATATGTTAATACAATTTAAGAATGAATTCAAGTGAGGATTTCACACCATGTGAAAGGATTTTGTTTAACTATAGTGGTACTTTTCTATAATGATTATTTACTGTCCACTCAAAGCAATAAGAGAGAAAGAAGGAACTTGTTCCAGTTCTTATATAATACTTTCCTTTTATTGATGATAATAATATTATGGTTTTCGAATCCCTTTACCGAGTCTTTATGATAAAAGGTATATAAACAGAAAATTCTACATTATGTGTTTTAGCCAATCACTATTTCTACAGAAAACAATAATTTACTATTAATAAACAAAGCTCAACAGCAGTTTTCGAAGCACAAAATTATATACTGTTCTCCTTCTTAACCGTTAACTGTAGTTCACTGACGAAGTGAGCCGAACTTAGCCGAAGTTGACCGAAGTTCCCTTAATCTTGGCAGAATGGTAGTCGTGTCGAAGAGCGATAGTTTAGAGTTTGCATCGTAAACTTTATGTTACGGCAAGAGGTGGCTATTGAAAACGTCGACTTCGAAATTCAAATGCAGTTAGTTCAATTCAGAGATGTTATGATGAATAGGTGAATATTTCAGTGTTGAGCTGTTGAGTGCAAGATTGAGCTATTCACAATATTTATGGTTTGTAGAAGCGTGATGGTGTTTGTTCCGTAACTCTCGACACTTTAACAAGACAACGCCATCTAGGCTGCATGGCTGTAAACAAGCAATATTGCAAAGTCAAAAAAATAACTGACTTTTTTGTAAAGTGGTCCTGTACGCTGCTGCCATGCACAAGGCCTCGGGTTCGAACCCCGCGCAAGATAATTATTTGAGCTAACTATGATAATTAATGTGGTTTGTTTCTGTTAACTTATTGTGCGGGAGTGCAAGATTCGTATTTAAAAGAAAAAAATGTATCACCATTTAAAGTAAACCACACCAACCCTTCTATACAATAATAACAACATATTATGTAGTAACAACACAATATTTCATAGTTTAGCGCGTCATTATAAACTCGTAAACCTATAAATGTGTGCTCTTATATTAAACAATATAAACAAGCTGCGGCTTAGTTCATGAGTTTTAGCGGTGCTTCCTACGAACGAAGTTTAACAAGTTTTTTTTATAATAAAGTTATATCTCATCATAACAGCCCATTAATGCCCCACTGCAGGGACGGGCCTCCTCCCATGACGGAGGGATTCTTGGCCTACTAATACAACGCTGGCCAAACGGATTGGTATAGGGTTTAATTTCAAGTTTTCCTTCTTTTTATTTCGTAAAGATAATATTCACGGATAGTCCCTTAGTCGGTTTTTTCGACACCCATGGGATGAGATGGGGTGGAGACATATTGTATTCTTACTCCGTCACCACACGGAAGTTATATCTAAAACAAAGAAAATGAGTAATTTATTGTTAAAAGTGTGTCTTATATAATAGGTCAGTTTGGTGTTTACATACATCTGTTAAGAA
The DNA here is from genome assembly GCA_905475405.1 of Schrankia costaestrigalis. Lineage (NCBI taxonomy): Eukaryota > Metazoa > Arthropoda > Insecta > Lepidoptera > Erebidae > Schrankia > Schrankia costaestrigalis. The sequence continues at coordinate 4,641,096 of FR997827.1, forward strand.
ACAAATATTTTGTTCAGCTATATTCTACCAAATAGTTAGCATGCAATATTTATAACACATTGAACTTAAACCATAAACATTTATTAATAATCAATTAATTACAAAATAACATTCAATTAGCTTAGCAACCGTTGTCAAGTGTTCTTTCTTTATAAGAGTAAGTCAGAAAGCTCAGTTAAAAGATTGAGAATTAATATTTTTCAATCTTTTATCATAGTGTGGAGTGGGCACCGGAACTCGTCAGATGTTGTAGAAGTGGGGTAGTAAATGATACTATGATGACATGTTGAATGCTCCTCTAATTACATCTTACCACGATTTATATACTTAATATCTACGTGTCTTATAGCTATATTACTATCTTAATGTCTTATCTTAGTATCTTATGATAGTTATAGTACAACCGTAATCTATTCCTTGTTATCGGATGATGTATGTGACCAGCTCACACTACATCACCCTTCCAGAGAAAAAAAATAAAATTAAATCTAAGTTAATTTTATTGTTTTGATTATAACTATTATAATTAATTTTAACTATCATAATACAATTTGGTTCTATTTTTATGTACAGTTTCTATTTTATTTTTATACTTTATTTTTACATTTGGTGACTCATCTTTTATTACATAAAATGGTCCATTGTACACATTATCTAACTTACTTGCATTCTCATTTTTCAACAATATTAAATCACCTTCCTTATATGTTACAGGGTTACTATTTTTATCATAAACAATTTTCCTAGCCAATTTACTAGTTATCAAGTTTTCTCTAGCATCCGCTTGAGCTTTCTGTAAACGAAACTTAAACTCTAAAGGATAATCATCGAAATTATATATAGGTTCAACACTCCCATTATTTAAATTACTTGGTAAGTTGCATAATTTTCCGAACACTAACTCATATGGAGTATATTTAGTTACAGTATTTACTGTTGTGTTGTTGGATCCACCAGAAGCTGTCTGAGCTATGATTACTTCCTCCTTCGAAGTAGAACCACCCATTTTAAAATAAATTTAATATTTGTACCTCTATTTTAGTTTTCCGCGTATCCATAACCTGTTCCGAATCTCATTCTGCTTTTCTAGACTTCTTACGGCAGGGTCGCCATGTGGAGTGGGCACCGGAACTCGTCAGATGTTGTAGAAGTGGGGTAGTAAATGATACTATGATGACATGTTGAATGCTCCTCTAATTACATCTTACCACGATTTATATACTTAATATCTACGTGTCTTATAGCTATATTACTATCTTAATGTCTTATCTTAGTATCTTATGATAGTTATAGTACAACCGTAATCTATTCCTTGTTATCGGATGATGTATGTGACCAGCTCACACTACAATAGAACGATTCACGTAAAACCTTGCTTTCTGAAGCCCGTAGACACTATTTTAGAGCTCTACGGCCTACATTGACGACAAATGCTACGAAGTTATTTCATCATGTCAATTCTCGTTCCTAAACATCGTTAAAAATTCGGTTAAGTTAACTTTAGTTGTCAAATTGTCTTACCTATTATGTGATAATTTGATAACTAAAGTTAACTTAACCCAATTTTTAACCAGCATGTCAATTCTCGTTCCTAAAATTCGGTTAAGTTAACTTTTAGTTGTCAAATTGTCACACTCTAAATAAAACTTTAACACGACCACAAAAGATTACAATTGCAATAGCAAAAACATGACAACTAAAAGTTAACTTAACCGAATTTTAGAAACGAGAATTGACATGCATTTTAAAGATCGAGTATTGACATGCTGGTCACTATTTTACTAATATTACTATTTTCATAAAGAGTTTCCTAATTAAAAAACCGACTCCACAATTTTCATACTAATCAAAATGCCTACCCGACTTCGTTTATCAATTGCCTATATTTACCCTTTTTATTAAACAAATAAGTTGAACAAACTCCTTCCTATTGTACCACAAAATTAGGCTCTAAATAGAATGGTTAAGAGTCATGCGAGCGTAGCATGTTACTTCTACATAAAGAGACCTCAGGGGTCAAACTTTAAACACTTTTATAATGCTTTCTTCCGTATACAATTCGTGTGCATAGTGTACTACAAATATGGAAAATACATAGTCTAAAAAATAAATACATTTATTTGTTAAAGTTATATTTCATGCTATGAGGCTGACTAAAATAATGTTCAAAGGTATATTCTCTATTAAAGCTAAGGAAAAAAAATATGACATGATAAAACGTTTTAGTTACACCAGTAGCCATTGTACTATTAGTAAGCTAATACTTATAGTACTGCGTGGGCTTTTATTCCCCTTACTCGTGCAGGCAGTAGGTGGTATATTAACTGAAGTGTATCTTTCTCGAGATATCTATTTAAAGAATGATTCATAGTAAATTTGAAAGTCTTAGGTATCTTTATCACGGAGTTTTAGGTGGCTGGTACAACGGCAATGGCCGCATACTCCACCTCCGAAAACTAGTATGCCATGTTATGAAAAATATGCATAACAGGGCTGTGGGACTTAACAGCTTTGACGTCACAAGCTGACGAACTTATTGCAGATGCGCTCTAAACGGAATATTATTATTTTATAAGCAACGAGTTTTTCGGTATCTAGTGACTCATCATAACAGCCCATAAATGTCCCACTGCAGGGACGGGGGACCGTCCTCCCGTGACGAAGGGATATTTGGCCTACTAATGCCACGCTGGCCAGACGGATTGGTATAGAGTTTAATTTCAAGTTTCCCTTCTCTTTTTATTTCGTATGGATAATATTCACAGATCGTCCCTTAGTCGGTTTTTACGACACCCATGGGATGAGATGGGGTGGTGACATATTGTGTTCTTACTCCGTCACCACACGAAGAACTGGAATTGGAATCTGGTGACTAGCATTAAGTTTATCATCAGAGAACGATCGCCGTTTTATCCCGTGTCCTTTTAGCACAGAAATGCTATATAATTTTAGACTAATATGAATTTTCAGACAAAATTAAAATTTTCTTTTTTTCATTAAAGGTGTTATTATTTTAACTAAATACACTACGAACGAAACCACACCTAAAATTAAAAAATGTGGCGTTGGCACAATTTTCCATCTAGTTAAAAGACACGCCCCTTCCTTAATTAATGGCTACAGAATAATATTATCTGTTTACAGCTTTTTACAAGTTTTTAAGGTACTTATGTTTTACCTTTATAAAGTACTTGTTTAAAATTTTAATACCTGTTAGAAGAAAATTTTATATTGGGGAAATTGTTACAAATAATTATAACTTTTTGATCTTCTTTAATTTTACCTGATAGGTACTCTAAATAATATTAATACGTCACAAGCTAATGACGACAAAGAAGTCTAAAAGTTAGTTTATTTGCTTGTCAGTGGTTTTGGACACAATTGTGTCAAGTCAAACTTTTATATCAGTAAACATTCATTTACAAGATTCAAAGAAAAGAGTCATGATCATAGGACTAAAGTAATAACTATAAACGGGTAAAATAGCATACTCGTTCCTGCTCTGGCCATTGAGACTCGAAAACGTTTGCATTTAGAAGATTTCCACTTGAGTGACTGAAAACTAAAATAATTGCAGTAGTTCAAGCGTATCAGTGCACTTTTAGCAATGAAAATGGCTTTGTGTTACACCATATCGTAATATCAAAGTAAACTCTGGTTTCCCTTCATAACGCATAAATCTTTCGCCTTTTAATATCAAAGTAATAATTAGTTTTTAATCACTTTATCTTATTTTCAGTAATTTCAGCAAAGAGAAACATACTCATATCTAACCAAGTTCAAAAAAATCCTATACCAAACCTGGATAAGTTGAGAGCGGAACATATAGCCCCTCTTTACTCTTTGTATGAGAGCGATACAAAGAGTAAAGAGGGGCTAAGTGGCTACCCTTTGTATGTGTGAAACGTGCGATACGCTTTGTGGAATAATTGGAAAGTGTGACAATTGGCCCGTGAGCCAGATACTGTCCTTCAGCTTTGAAGCACCAATGTTCAATGTTTTTGTTCACTATTTGCTTTTTAATGTTGGAAAATAGATTGTTTTGACGTTTCAATGTGGTTTATTAAATTGTAAAATGGTTCTACTTCAAAATTGTATTGTGTTTTTTGTTTGTTTGCAATGGCTCTGCTGTAAGTTTTTAAAATTGACTGTTCATATATTACAGTGACTACCGAACGTTGCAAGAAAAAATATCTGCCAAACTATCCAATCAACCTGTCTTTGTCCCCCAGTATCGCAGATGAGTACAGTAGATTCATCATAACAGCCCATTAATGACCCACTGCAGGGACGGGCCTCCTCCCATGACGGAGGGATAGTTGGCCTACTAATACCACGCTGGCCAGACAAATTGGTATAGGGTTTAACTTCAAGTTTTCCTTATTTTTATTTCGTAAAGATAATATTTACAGATGGTCCCATAATCGGTTTTTACGACACCCATTGGGATGAGATGGGGTGGTGACATATAATATTCTTACTCTGTCACCACTAAATAATACGTCGGTAATAGTAGATACAAAAATGTATTAGCGTTATATTCCGTGAAGAGAAGAAAACATTTAATAAACAGTTTTTTTACAAATAACTGTACTATTCCCGGACATAAAACAGTGCAGTAATTTATAGATCGCACAAAAAGAAACCCTGCTTTAGATCCGATCAAACTTAACCCAACCAAAAATTTACAAAGGCACCTAAACTAAGCTAATATTATAATCAATTGCAAACTCGTGTGAAAATAAATAAATAAATAAACTCCTCAATCTAAAAAGCAAGTAACAGTATAAAATAAAACAGCATAAAAATTAAAATGCAGTCTCGCAGAAAGAATAATTTCCACTTTGGAAGTTTCTCGTATATTCACAACGTAGAGTTTACCGATGCAGAAAAGTGAAACTATTCAGTATTCCTGTTTCTTACCTATCAAGATGTTTAAGTTATAAGATTTCAGTGAGAATTTCTCTTTATCGGTCTAGTCAAATATTTCATTCGATGTTTTAGAATTTTAAAGTCATAGGAAGTCAGAATACATGCGTCGGTCGCATAGTAGAAGATTGAGTTTGAAACTTAACTTATTATTAACATAAATTTTTACCCTTTATACGGAGGCAGTAATTTAAGTCTTTTATAAAAAAGTAAATATAGATACTTATTTTTGTTCATGTAATCGCTTGTTTTTATCACCTGAACCAAATCCATACAAGAATCTTTAAGATCCAAGCAAATATTCCTTCGGATATGTTGTTTGATCGCCGAGACATATTTACCGATAAATGTAGGATACATTTCCTAGCACTTTTTAGAACACTTTCTTAGCTACGATATTTACTTAAAATAAATATATATCGATTATTTAACAATGATTGCAAAAGAAAGTTTCTGAAGATCGATACATTTCGCTTAGGTCTCTGCATATACTCAAAGGAATACTGTACTTATGTTAAACAAATTTTAAGCGCTGATAGTCCGATGCAACCGCTGTCTAATCGATGAACGTTAAGTCAGATTATGTAGCATCAGCACGGTCGTTTAATAGATGGGTAACCGTTCAATAGTGGCAATGTTATTTCATCTGAGTATCTCTGTGCATTTGAGGGTTCTTAAACTTTGTCCTAGTAGTTTGTTACAAGTCCGTTTCTACCTAAAATAATTTAAATCCCAATATAAAGTGCATTGAAATTCTCCATACAAAAATAGCTTGAAGCACTTCTGCCTGCAACCTGTCTTTGTTTATGTCAGACAAAAAAGCCGAAAACCGTCCGCCGCAGCCTCTTGGCCTACATACTGTTCTGATTGCGGAACTTGGCGAGCTTGGCACAGATTCAAATATAAGCCAAAACCTGAACAGGAATTTATTTAGCAAATAGAGTTTGATTTAACTTCAAATTGTCAAACGGATTTTAATGGGATATCACAAAAAATAATGGCAGTTATAATATCATAATATTTTTATTACTCATCAAGTCAGAAAACGCTGTATCGTCTTTTAGAGTACCACAGCAGACTATATTTGAAAATCAGTAGATACTTTTTTTTGAAATCTCATTTATTTAAAAATAGCCATACATCATATAGATTAAGTCGGCTACTATAAGGACAGTAGGTACTTTAAGGTGTAAACTTTGGAGCGATACCTAATACATACATATTTTCGATGGCCAAAGCTGAATCTAAAAGGAGTAAGTAACAAAATTAATGTTCAGTTATAATTACAAATTTATAAGGTACTTGTTAAAGGTATAACCTGTTACAGCTCGGAAAAATGAACAGTTTCCTTCTTTCTTTAACTTACTACTTAGACAAATTCAGATCCAGAGTACAATTTAATTTAATTCATATGATCGTATCACAAATTAATAAATAAATAAATAAATAAATTAAATCTGATTTTAGGCTTCGGTCAATAAATTCAAACTAATAACTGAATATAACTTTGACTAAGAACCAACCAAAGTAACAATATATTCCAGATTCGAGTATAACGTATATTCAATTTCATCATAGGCATAAGTTTTTGACCCTTTTGATACAAACGTCGAAGTTGCGAAGCTACTGAATTTCGTAGAAGTTTCGACCAGTACTTGGCAGGCACTTGTCGGGGTTGCCTAACAAGCGGACCACAACTCCCAAATTGGCCTGTTAATCTGAATTTTCAGGGACTTAACAGAGAACATGTTTTTATCACATAAGTTTAAGTGGGGTGCCAACTTTAGAAAGACAACGATTAGGCTGGCCCTCAGTGTTCTATACCAATTTGCAATTCAAATTTCGAAAAGGATGTTCTATAAGGTCCACATAGGGGAAAATTATGCAGGGACCTTGTAGCAAGAATTTTTCGTGTTAGAATTTAAAGTAAAATACAATATGTAGGTATATTTTGTCCGAATTTCGTGGTTAATTTTGAACCGACATCAAGAGACAAGGTAGCCTTAATTTAACTTATGTTTGTGTTGTGCGCAAAAATATATTAAATTTGAAGTTTCTCCAATTAATACCTAAAGATAGGATCTAGTAAAGGCAACTTCAGAAAATTCATAAGGAGGTGACATAGTTTATTCTAGCCCTATCTCTTGTGCCCTAAACCTAAATGAAAAAAGGTTTATTTGTTTTAAAATAGTTACAAGGTTTTTATGTTATGAGGCATCCCCAGTAAATAATTAAATTATACTTGTGTTGGGGTTGTCTCGCTCTTACTCTAAGTCACAACAAAAATGAGACTATCTTATCTTATCTTCTTCTCCTCCTTTTCGGGGACCCTCCAGGCTGCACTTCGACCCCATCGGATCTTTTGTACTGGTCCCCCGTTCACCACCCCACAGCTTCCTCAATCACCTTCGCGAAGGAGATAAGTAAGCCTAGCGGCAGCTTGTCGAAGTCACTAGGGGTAGGATATCCCACTCCTAGTAGCTTCATCCTTTGTCTGGTGAGGGCTTCGCAGTTGCACATCAGATGTTCCACTGTTTCATCTTCCTCACCGCACGCTCTGCACTGGTTGGTGCCTGATAGTCCCATCTTCATCAACAAGTCTAGTAGACTTATGACTATAGTCAAGTTAGACTTAGGGTCCCATACAGATATCCCCGTGCTCCAATAACCCCATTATACCCTCCATTAAGGCGAACTGTGTTGGGTTCAAATTTACCCGTACCCCGTATGATTAAACTGGCAAACGAATACTGTAGAGAGATAGATATTTTTGGTGACTCCCTTTACAAAGTAAGAAGGCGGTTGAAAAATATCATAGATAATTAATTAGTTGTAAGGTTTTTTGTTCACTACTGTTTTAAAATTATTAGTTCATAGTTCATATAGTATTAAGTTTAGATACATACTTAATAATATGTAAATTAACACTAGGTACTTACTTTAAATTAATTATGTGCATGTGGTGTTTGCTTTTAATTAGTTAAACATTTTATTATATATTTCTATAGTGTAGTATTAGCAGATGTATAATGTCTTAACTGTAAGCAAACCTTTAAATAAATAAATAAATAAGTCGTTGACGGGAAGGTGACCTGTAAACATACCGATTATTAGTCGGATATGTCTGCGGCTTAGGTGCCACAGTTTTGTGGACCTGCCCGGATTTACTCCTTCAATAAAGAGCTTTGAGTGCCTCATGCCAGTCGACAACTGCCACTCTGTTGAGTGTTGCTGTCTTGTCTGATCATTGACGGCCATTAGGAACGTACCTTTTGAAAGACCTACGCATGGTTCCGGTCCGCCGAAACTCCTGCTCGAGCCTTCCCTTGCAAGTTCATCGGCAAAATGAGACTAACTATTGTTTACAAGTTGATTAAATCTATTTAACTTCTCATATTAAAAACTAATTAGCAGCTCCTCAGCCTGAATCTATAGTAATCAGATTTAGGCTACCGGCAGAAGAGACAAGGTCCCTCAAAGGTTAAGCGCAAACCAAACAATCCGCTACGTACTGAAATTATCGCTTTGGAATAAATTTCGCTCAATTTCAATAGGTAGATTATTTCCTTCTTTATCTCTATCAACATGCTGGATAAAGAAAATCCTTATTCCATTTCGTCATACGTCAAGAAATTGCGCAGATTTTCATTAATCTTATATAATTGCTAAAATTCATGTGAGGACTCTCATGATTTTTTCAATGAGTTAATTATAATAATTTATTACTCACAAATTCACAACAGCCCTAAATACTTAGTTCCAAGTAAGCAAACAATATTATTTAAAAAAAAAAAACAATTTTGTACTTTTGAATATATTTTCCACTGTTAAGTAACTAATTTCTCTAAAAGGAAAACTTTTTCCAAATAGTCTTCAATCACTAAACCAAAATGCGGTTGCATCAGTCATACATTTTGAAATTAATGGTCCCTAGGAGCAAGGTGTCACCCTTCCAGTAGTAAACTACAGGGTTGCGTCCCATAGGGTTGATGCAATTTGAAACCCATCGATAATATCATAATGGAATAACTTTCCGGATGCATAGCGACTACATTAATGTGATTACGAATTTTCTTTACTTTTGTTACACATTGATTCTAAGAATGTGGAGCATGTTGAATTTGTTTATCACTTAAAATTTATATTGGGGAACTTATATGTGGAACATTCCAATATGGTTCTTCTCCTATAATAGAGCGAAATACAATTTTCGATGTCAAATAGTTAAAGAACATGCCAACCAAAAAGAAAGATGATAATATCCGGCATTATTACGGATACAATAGTTCTGTTTCGAGCTTTCTCTCTCTGAATATTATATTTTGATTGTTGACTTTCCTTAGAAGACTTTTACAAGACTCGTATGACACCCACTTGTGGCGTAACATTTTGCAATCTTGGTCTATTACAATAAAAATAAGAATTGTGTAATAAATAAGAACAATTTAATGGTATAAATATTATTTTGTATTCATTCAAAATTAAAATTGGTAGTATTTAGAGGAGGCCTATGTCCAGAAGTGGACGTCAATTGGCTGATATGATGATGATAATTCCAGGTCTTAATTTTTATCATGGATGTAAAAAGAAATAGGTCGAGAAATGACTGAGGTGACATAATATAAAAAATACTACCTAAATAAAAGCTCCTCTCCCCCAAACGTTCTTCTTATAGAGTCGCTTAAAAACACCACAACCGTTATTAGCCCACCAATTTCTCCGTATGTCACATAACAATCAAGCCCTTGCGGTTGTCGGTCTACACGACACTCGCTCCGACTAAATTGAAAAGTTTGTTTTATAGTTCAAAGACAATCAAGCAAGTGTATTTTGAATTTTGCAAACTATTATTGAGATTGATGACATTGTAATTGAATTTGATGACAGACATGAGACAAAGTTTTGAAAGAGATAATAATATGTATGTTCATATTTATTTACAACTTCTGCTATATCAAACCTTAAATAGTTAACTATGTCAACTTCATCATAATTATAATCACACTCCGATAGGTAGCATTCCGATGCGGACGTGTGCGTTCATAATTAATAAATTAATTAGTGTTTAGCGCGGCGTAAGCCGACGCTCGGTATTTTACGTCATGAGTGACATACTTGTGCCGAACGAGCTGCTGTCGTTCTTGCAGCAGAAGTTGGATGTGATGGATGAAGTATCCGCCATTCAAATCTGCGCGACCAACTTCAGCGAAGAAGATATTGCAGCATCCAAGTTGCAGTTGTATACCGTTTTAAATAAACGTGACCAGATGGTGTCCCGCCGGCGTGACGGGACAAAGAAAAGTCTACAAGACATCATCACGCTGTTGAAAGAAACCGACCCTGACGACGTGCCTACGTTTGTGGCAAAGGACCTCAACAAGTTGCCTCCTGTCACCTTCGACCACGTCGATGTTACAAGCCTTCTTAAGGACATCGTCTTTTTGAAGGCAAGTTTGGCAGATGTGCAAAGGAAACTGAGCTCATCTGAGACAATCGTCGTAAGTCTACGACAAGAAGTCGACGAGTTGCGCAAAAATGTTACTGATGCAACGACGACCTCGGTGGCGCGCCGGTAAAGCCAGCGGCTGCCGCGCATGAGGTTGTGGGTTCGATCCCCACGCAGGACAATAATTTGTGAGATCCACAAATTATTGTCCTGAGTCTGGGTGTTATATGTGTCCGTTAATTGATGTTTGTAAAAGTCCCCGCGACACAGGGCATGATCCCTAGTGCGGGAGTTGTCTTTTTAAAGAAAAAAAAAAACTAGGTCACCGACCTGTGTCAATATCAACACACGTCGAGGAGCGTGTCGCCTCGATACATCGGCCGCTAGCTACGCGTCAGCAGTTTTGTCACCAACGCCGACAAACGCTGAGACTGCAGAACGTGCAGACAACGTGCCGCACAACTCTGCCCCCGCCCCCGCGGTTCCTCCTAATACCGCCGCACGTGTGAAGTCATCGGCTCCGCTGGTAATGACGAGCACGCCTAAGGCACCTATAGTTAAGACTGTGGTGTCTGAGAAGGTACCGAGTCGAGGAGAAAACGACGGTTTTGTGACTGTGCAAAAGAAGCGCCGTCAGAGAAGCAACAAGAACTGCTGCGGAACTGCTCCTGCGGAGCCCAAGGTTACGCTGCGTGCCGCCCATCCGAACACTCCGGTGTACATATCTCGCCTCCATTACACCACGGAGGTAGATGACATCGTCGAGTACGTCCACCGGAAGTTAAAGTACAGGCCGAGGGTACAGCTATTGGAGTCTCGCCGCAACGTGAACTTCAAGGCGTTCGTGTTACGTATACCGAACTTGTACCTTCAGCATGTCTTGGACTCTGACTTCTGGCCTCAGAACGTGGTATTCCGTCGCTTCCGCGGACTAATACCACCCGAACAAAAGGTGTAACCGGAAGTAATATAATTATTTTATCTATGTTAGTCATTAAGGTATATATTATATTGTTTTATGTATGTTAGTCTATAAGGTATTTTTCTATGGGCCTATGCAGCCTGAAATAAACGTTATATTATATTATTATAATTATCATAACAGTCTATTAATGTCCCACTGCAGGGAAGGGCCTCCTCCCGTGACGGACAGATACTTAGCCTACTAATACCACGCAGGCCAAATGTATTGGTATCAGGTCAGACAGACTAACATAAGATTTATGCACTTGTTCGATAATCAAACACGCGGCATCCAGAGCGGTAGGTAAAAACCCTAATTCATTCCGATTATCAGTATATCATGACACTTTCAACTATTTATTTGCTGATAAAATATACCGCACATTAGCATTACATTAATTATTCAGCTCATAAGTAAAAACGATCTCTATAAAACTATATACATTTTCAACACCAAAGTCAACAAATTTCAAAAGGGTCTATGAAAGATCAACCCATTCAACAACTGCCTTAACCCAGTTTCTAAATCTACATTTTCGATATTCAACAATTTCGATTTTCATGAAAATTTTCCACTTGAATCGCTTCATTTGAATTTACAGTCGAAATTTTAATCACCAAACACAACAATAACGGAAAGCGTTTATAATAATTAACAATGGAGCCAGAGCAAATGGCTGAATCTAAGAAATGGAAACATACGCGTTTATAAGTTTAGCGGACACGTCTTGAATTACATTGAGCACACAGCACACAAACGTATATCGTTACCTTAGAAATTAAAAAAATCCACTTCTCCAATTACAGATTTAAATCACTATCGTATTACTAGTTTCTTGTATGTCAAAGTCCTCGCTGCATGTAGGAGAGCAGCTTGTATAATGCTAATAACACCATATTATTATATAGAAAAACATATGTCATAAAACTTTCAGCTGACATCACAATCGAAACAGAAAATAGCTTTTTAAATAACAGAATAAAATACGCAATTTCAATTTACTTACAAAAAGTAAAATATTTTTTTAATGAAAATAAGAGTTGAAAATATTGTATGAATTATTTTACCATGCCCTGTAACCACATGCAATTTGCAATCCACTATCAGGCACTCATTAATATATTTTTAATGAATTAAAACACCCGGCGGTACAACACATGTACAAACCGCATTAGCTTTGCGCGTGAAAGTTACAGAATGATGACAAAAAATATTTATTGTACAATTTGTGTAGGAATATCATGACAATTATTATCTACATAGCTATATTTCTAGCTAAGTATTTTATATAAGCTTTACAAGATGATACTAGGCGCGGTAAATGAAAAATGAAAGTTGTTACCTACAATATAACATTTACATAACACTTTTTACTACCATCATCATCATATCAGCCAACCGACGTCCACTGCTGGACATAGGCCTCCTCCAAGTATTGCCACCTCGTGCGGTCCTGTGCCTCCCTCATCCATTGGTTTCCCGCCGTCCTAACCAGGTCATCGGTCCACCGTGAGAGGGTTCTCCCCACCCTGCGCTTTCCGGTACGCGGTCGCCATTCCAGAACCTTTCTGCCCCAACGGCTGCCGATTCTCCGCTCTATGTGACCTGCCCACCGCCACTTTAACCGAGTAATTCTGAGCATTTCTGTTTCGAATTAATTACTTTTTACTTTGTTATTTTGTAATTTATAAGAACTAAATACCACATGATTGGTGATCAACAAATACCTATTTGAAATACTTACTGATTTTATATGTTATCAAGTTAATAAATCATTAATTATGAATAATTGTATGTTACAACGGTGTAAGAGTTTCTGTGTGAATGCTACTTTCATTCGAACACACACACATACCTACGCACACATCGAACACAGCACGCACGCATCAAAATAATTATGATTTATATCTTACATTGTTGCATTAAAGGGTTAATTATCGTTTTGCGTAGCAATAGGCTTATGTTTTGAAATTTTATTAAATATGCGCGCCCGCACCTAATATTGTACCTTTAATCCTATATTTTCATTGAGTCAACACTAACGCCCTGCGATTACAATAAGATATTAAATTGCAACCCGCCCCAAAAGTAAACAGGAATCAATCATCGCTCCATCACGGGCCGGGAAAGGGGTTAACTGTATTCAAATAACTCGAAATCGTCAGATATTCGCACTATAGTAATAAAGGGCGGCCATGTTTGAGGTTCAAGTTTCCTCAATGAGTTTTCTCGGAATGATCAAATATGTGCTTAGTAGTCGATTATACCCGTTCGACTAGTTGAAATATATCTGCACGTTCGCTGTGTCTTTAAGACGAAGGTCCTTGACCAGTTATTGTTGCAATTACGATTTACGAAAAAGAGCGTCGTGGTCCTGACTTTAAAAGACTAAAACTAAGTAAAAAGAGTTATATAACTCTTATGATATCTAACTGTGCTGATAGAATTTAAATTGAGATCTGCAAGAAAACAAAAGTGGCTTGTGATTGCTTGTTTAAATAAAATCTATAGCCGATCTCAGCACCCTCAAGAAAATTTAACACAAGAAATGTTCTATAGTTACCTAGTCTTATGCTTTGGTATCGAGGCGGAGGTGGCTAGGAATCCGGCCTGGTAGTCAGTATGTCTTCGGTGTCAAACGATCTTGATACTGACTAGATATTGTTTGTGGCCATTAAATTAATGCCTGTAAAAGTTTCCGCAACTCAGTAAATGATGCAAAATTGTCGTTAAATATAATAATTAGTTAAACAATGATTATTCCAAAAAATCAAAGTAGTAAGTTAGTATTTCTACTAGCATATATGTTTCATAGCTATTCTATTAGGTTACTTAAATTAGACCTACCCTAAGGATGGAACAAATAACTATTTTGTGTGAGATTGGTATACACGACCTCGTGGATGGATGGATCGATGGATGGATGCTTGTTACTCTTTCACGCAAAAACTTCTGAATAGATTTTGATGAAACTTTACAGAAATATAGCTTACACATCAGAATAACATTATACTCATAGGCTACAATTAATGAAGACTTTTAATCCCTAAGTCACCTTTTACCACAATAAAGTGATGAATAAATAAAAACTGTCACAAACCGATCTTATTCAGTCTGTGTCGTAAAAATTTCTTAGGTAACATTTTGTTACAAAACTGGATTTGGATAGTTAAAAATTTAAAAAGGAACAAAGTTACTTTTACATCAAAACACCACGCGGGCGAAGCCGCAGGCATCAGTTTGTAATTCAATATTTTTTAAATATTTTAGTCTAAATTAATTTATTTTACAGCTTTAACATAATAAATAGCACCATATATATACCTATTAAACGTTGTTGGTTAACGTAAACCACAAGTGTATGGTATAGCATGCACTCGACATGTGTCTACTGCGGGTTATGTTCAGTGCGGTTCTGTTGTATTTCGTAGGTTTACCTCATTTTAACCGGTTATCATTTTGACTATTAAATAACGTAAATTTTGTTAATATCTTTTGGAGTAAAATTGTATTTAAATATTGTAAATTCTGACCTTAAATTAATAAAAATATTAAGCATTACTTTACTTAACGCCTTCTTATCTTAAACTAAGCTGAGCTTATACAATAGACACTACACAATTTGTTTATTTACATATGGACAACCAATAGTTGCTACATCATATTATATTACACAATAAATTACACGTAAATTACAAGTACAAATACATAGTAATAGAATCTTAATGCACAACATGTTAAGGTGTCACGGCTGTAAACTTTTTCAATTGACAAACATACGTATAAACTTTTTCCTTGTAAACGAATTTATATTTATACATAGTTAATCGATGTACTTTTGTAAATTCATCCGCTGAACCTGGCTGGCAAAAATCACAGTTCTAAGATAATGCAGGAAATCAGTCTCTCGTAAAAAGGCGTTTAGTTCGGTTGTATGCAATGCAGCACCTTCCTTTTCTATTTAGGTTTTTTTTACCGTATCTACCGTGTGTGTACGTGTTTATATAAAAAAGGGTATAAAGTTCAGTAAAATAACACAACAAATTGTAAAATAAAATTGTTGAAGGACTTAATGAAATATATATATTATAATCAGTATACGCTTCAAACAAAGCGGCTTATATTGGATTTCAGCCCGAACGACTCTACATCGACTAACTTTGATAAAAACAAAAACATCCAAACAATCAGTGAATATTAATTCGTCTGAAAAATCTGTATTTTATGGGTTAATTTTATTCTGTGATATTCAATGATCCTTTTTCCCCAAAATAGCGTACATATATTTTATTGTTTAAATCTCGTAGCGATATAAAAAGTATTGATATTTACGAGTACTAGGAAATCCAGGTGTTTAAAACGCATAATATATGCGCTAACTATACTACCTACCTTTATTAAACTATTTTTTTTTATTAACTATTATTTCGAATTGTTTTGTTTTAATTGAATCAACTTGTATCTTATGCTAGTAAATTACCTGAATATCACAACAAAGGAATTATTACAGAACTAAAATAAATGTCTCTTAGACAGAACTGCGTAAAATAAATATAAGGAGAAAGCTCAGCTATGCCGTCTACAGGCTGATATGATCGTAATGATGGCAAAATGCATATTGTATGTAGTTCTTTTCAAAATAAAATAAATTCATGTTGAATGTATCAACAAAAAGTTAACAAATAAATGGCATGTGGAACCGTTGGGCGTGATGAGGCGATGCTTAAGCGCTTTAAGCGATTTAAGCCAAAGGATTTTACGGCCGACGGATTTCAGCTATCCACGCCTGTGGACAAGCTGAAAGACGGTATTAAGTATCGTGTTAGACAATTGATATCATAGAAATTATACTACTGTAAAGTTTTTTTGATTCTTTTGGTTTTAAAGTATACATTAGTGACTTACCCCCTTACTCATAAACACCTCTTAAATTTTAGTCAATTGATTAGCTTAAATTCTTACGGTTTTGTTTGGTGTAAGGTTGATTTTATTAATAAAAATCTCAATAGACAGTGATTTTAACAGGTGTTTATGAGTAAGGGGGTTATTATTTTGTTTATCAAATTGATTCTTTAAACCCTTTTGTGTTCCATTGCAGGGACAGACTTTCTCCAATGAATGAATGGTAGCTTGACCTATAAGTATTAGGCTGGCTAAAAGGATTTAAGGTAATGCTACGATATTTGAAATAATTTGAATCTCGCTTAGTCGCCTATTACGACATCCTTGGGACTAGAAGGAGTGTTAACATTTTGTATTTTAGGACCTTCTACACACTAAGATTATTTACTTTCTTAGTAAAGTTTGATAATTTTTCATAAAAAAAATTGTCATTAAAAATTATATAATTTAAGCCATTGATACTTGTCCAGCATATATAATTTTAGGCCTATAATAAGGTTACTTACACGTTTCTTGTTACCAACAAAAGATTATTATTCAATAATCCAATAACGCACAACAGATAATTCAAGCCACACAACCTGTCAAATGTCAATCAAACGTTATCTGATTGACAACTGATCAATCTAATCCAAACCTATCCTATATAATCAATTCTTGAATAGCAATAGCATCTGTATACATGGCACGTGTCGTGTCGTCGCCTGTGGACAGCGCGGAGTGGTCGTCCGAAATTGCAAAACCGCGTGCGGTGAGCGCCATTCACCCCGGTTGGCGCCAATATTGGGACCAACCGTATACATAGAGGGTAACTTTAAGCAGTACCGTTGTTTCCAACGATATGTTGGATTAGGTATGGGTGCATCCTTGCTTAGTAAGATTTGGTAAATAGTTTTTAGCTGTGTGTGTTATATTAAAATTGATTAAAGGAATATTCGAGTTGAAATATAAAGAAAGGTAACAAAATATTTTTCCGAAATAATCGCATGCTTTGTTTGACACAATCTTTGTTTTGATCTAAAAAAATATATTATTATAAAATCAGGAATCCACACGTGCATTGTTATTGCTATTTAATGGATATTGATGTATATAGTTCTAAGTCTTATTCAACATTGTATCAAGGTACAAACTCATAGCCAAAGCTACGATATCGTCGGGAAATTGAATACTCGCATTTGATAACATTCGGAAAGGTGATGCGAAATTTGGCAGATGTATTGGTATCAGTTTCTGAGCCGAGTTTCCACGTTTTGTTTACAAAAAACAGGGAAGCTAAAATTACCGCGAGAGAAGACAAAAATTGTCAAAAACCGATACCCATTTGATATAAAAACTTAATCTTCTTTTTAATTTATACACCTTAATCGTATTTTATTGTAGAAAGCCTTAAGTAAACTTTTTTAACACAATAAATAAACTAAAAAAAAAATGGCTATCACATTTTTTTCGCAAACCGTTCTCGCAAAGAAGTACTTAGTTAGGTACTTATAAAAAAATATAAAGAAAAAAAGTCCTAAGTACAATATTTTGGAAAATCAAAAATTCTTATTGAAAAACAAATAGTCTTTGGCAAAAAACAGAGTAAATTCACTACCCCGCGGTGAACCAACCGGGCAAAGTAAACCCCAGATACCTGCGCTCCCCATTCAAAGCGCGTTTATACTGTGCAACGCGAGCTAAGTGAATCAAACTGTCATTCTGCCAGTATTACGGGAATGACGACGTAAGAATTGGAAGGACATGACTTCTTATACTGCTATCTGCTTTCTGATGTTTAATTGTAGCAATGAACCGTCTCTTATTTGTCAGTTGTCAAAGTATAAAGTTAACTGATTAATAATCCTGCTATGATAATATTATTAATATACTTAAGAAGGACGACCTAGGTTTCATGACAACATCAACCTTGGAGCATAGGTATGCAATGGTTATCATCAAAAGTGATATTTTCTATTTTGTGACTTAAACAAAGATGGAGGATGACCTTATAATAAAATACCAGGTGTATTTATCATATTAGCTAAAAAAATCTTCAATTGTCCTTTTGTATTACAATGACTTTTGTTACGACTATTAACATGATAGTATAAATTTTGTTTTGTTCCATGCTTATCCACATTAAGCCTTTCGCGAGCATAGGACGTATTTTTCTGTAGCTTAATATCATCCCTTGCAGACAAGGGTGCACCTCGCCCCTTTAAAATCGCTTTCACTTTCGATACACACCTTTAATTTTATTTTTTATGTTCCACTGCTTTCATCAAGTGTTTCAAAATTGTTTTTTCTCTTAAATTTCGTCCTTTGATAGATTATTCCTTTTATTTTCTTTTAGAATGAGCTTGGGTGAGGTATGCGACATATTGTTTATTTTCTTTTCAGTTCTCAACAATGGTAAGTAATGCGTGCTTAATATGAATTATTCACAAAGAGTTTGTTGCTATTTTTTACTGATAATGATATTTTTGTTAATAATGGCAAGTAAGTGACCGACTTGATACATAGTGATAATGCTAGTGCCTGAACAGAAATATCTAGATACAGCCAAGCCGCTGTTTACCCCGAAAGTAATGCCCTGTTTAAAGCTCGTTATCTAGAAAAATTGGTACTCCATGGGTTGTTGGCTTGGCAACAAAAACAAGCTTTAAAAAAAATTACCAAAGCGTATTTCATCGCCTGGCCAGGACCGTTTAAAAAGGACGTATTTCTGAAAGATCGTCAAGCTAAAGCTTTTTTCCTCTCTTCCTAGCTTACAATTCCCAAAGTAATAAAAATGTATAAATAATTGTTATGTTAACTGTTGCACGTATTATTCTTAACAAAAACATAATAATTTTGTTTTAATTTGTACATTATTTGATGTTGCTTTCTTTTTTAATACAAACTTGAAGCGTGATGGCATGTAATTAAATTCGTCGTTTAGATATCACATCAGAGATATGATTAGTGTGTTTGGTCACGAAATACTATAAAATATTTTTTTTACTTAAATATGACCTAGATAATTCTTGCTTTGAAATCATTTAGATTGTGCGTAAACAAATGCACTCCATTTGTTCATGTACTTTAAACAAAAAGTAGATTCCTTAAATATATTATTTATTTAGAAAACCTTAATAAAGCAAGTAACTTGAAACCTAACTTTTCCCTCACACTATGTAAAATC
This sequence comes from Schrankia costaestrigalis, assembly GCA_905475405.1. Lineage (NCBI taxonomy): Eukaryota > Metazoa > Arthropoda > Insecta > Lepidoptera > Erebidae > Schrankia > Schrankia costaestrigalis. The sequence continues at coordinate 4,660,503 of FR997827.1, forward strand.
CTTACAGTTAAAATGTTCGCGGTCAGTTGCAATCGATGATTCATAAACAACAATGCTGAATAAGCAACGTCGGCGAATTTCTTCCAGACACTCAAGCCCGGTTTGCACATCGACAAGTACAGTAGCGAGTTAAGTAGTAAGTTGTTGATTAAGTTAGATATCTCCATCCTATTTTTTGGCGAGTTAAGTACGAAGTAGCCTCTCTCGCGTCTCGCCAACTTAACTCGCCAAAAAATTGGATGTACATCTATTTAAATCAACTTAATCAACAACTTACTACTTAACTCGCTAATGTACTTGTCGATGAGTAAATCGGGCTTCCGTAATATTTCATCTGAGCGTTCCGTGCTTCGGAGAACACGTAAAAAGTCTGTCCTGGCTGTCGTCATAGTGACACCATCGTTAAGCCATTTCAGAGGCCTTCGGGTAGATAGGCAACTGGTCACTAACCAAACGATAAAAAAAGCATCCTATCTGTGGGACACGAACTGTTACAGAACTAAAAAATATTATTATTTAAACTGTCATGGTCACATTCACTATAAATAAGCGAACTCTCGGGATATTTACTATGTTTTTGAGTAAGTTTTTGAGTTGTTTTTGGTTTTTGAGTAAGAGCAAGTACTTTAGTTCCTCCGTAATCATGGCACTTGTAACAGCGTCGAAATATCGGATACTCTAAAACCCTAACCATGGTAAATATCCCGAAAATTCGTTTATTTATACTAAAACATACTTATTCCTTAAATATCTCTCTGGCAACAAAATATTACCCAGAACTACGTACAAATATATTTTATGTATATATGGCGTAGACGCCGGACATCGGGCAGTGATTGATGACGTAAGCGAGACTCGAGACTGATGTAGTGAATCGTGAACCTTAGACATGAGTATCTTCAATCACCACATTAGCTTATTGGGAAATCTAATAAGGGTGATATATACATTCTCGTTGTACTGTCTGTCTATGTTTATGTATGTATGTAACTGTACTATTTTCATAGTTATGCTATAGGTGATGAACATGATTGTTTGCATTGGTCTGGGTGTTTTCTATGTATGTATTTACAACAAAAAAGAGTATTTAAGTATTAAACATACTTAAATAATATCCGTTGTCTAGTACCCATAGTACAAGCTTTGCTTAGTTTGGGACTAGATGGCGATGTGTTAATGTGTGAGAAATAGGTACTTAGTATAGGTAGTGAGTTGGGAAAGTCGCTGGTAGATTTTTGTCATGACATAACATCAGCTCCTACTTCTGTTATTGGTTTAAATTAACTAATAAAAGTTTTTTATAATTAAAACACAATTTTCAACAGTTCGTTTACTAGGTTGATAATTGGGTGTGCTTGCGTTCTTAGCATGCCTAGATCCCATCTATACAAAATATACAAGGATCGCCATTGCAATTGATACATGACGCTAGTTGCTTTGATTTGATTGCTAGCTTGAAAACTTACTCAGTCCAATAATCTTTTTCTGTAACACTTACGAATGTTAGATAGGCGTAATTAAGTAGGCAGCAAACTGAAATACATTTCAGCACTTTGACGTCACGTCGTAATTCAGACGTATAACATTATCTTACTTTAAGTTCTCTATTACGACAATGGAATTATGTTGAAAATATCGACGCTACCCACACCAAGTTTCCAATCTCCGGTTTCTCTAAATCTAAAAATAATCAACTAAATATAGATTTATTGGGCAACGTTTGAGAGGATAATTTGAGCTTAAATTTCAACTTGCTGAGCATCGTATCAAAGTTAATCTTAATCATGATAAGTTTTCGACCTTTGACCATCAGATGGTTTTAATTTTATACTGTACGATAAAATATGCTTCAGTTTAGTAATTAACTTTTACAATTATTCCTGAATTTTAAACTCTGATTAGTTTTCTAACAGTATTTTGTCTTTGGCCTTTAATTGTCTCGGCACTGATACCCTTCGACATTATGGTGTAGTCTTGCAAAAAAATAAAGAAATTCTATTACATTCGCTCAGTAGTTTTGCTGTGATTAATTACCAAATAGCCAAGCATTTTCACAACTGAAATATTAGCTTACGGATGTCCCAGAAAATTTATTTATAAAACAAAAAATATATTATCAAATTGTTCATATTTATATAGAAAGTGTTCCTATATTTGTCTATTTTCCATAAAAAATAATCGTGCCCGTTTCGTTACCTTTAAAATGTATTTCAGAGTAATTTAAAATGCATAAATCTCCTTGGTTCAGTCGGTCGCTAACTGGATTCCCCGGAGTTTCAACTTTCCGTTTTATGAATAGGTAATCGTTTGCAATGTGATATCTAGTACGCTACGATACATGCATGTTATGAATAGGAAATACTTTTTAAAATATCATGCGATATCTATGATACATAGTACTTACAGCCAATACCTATATTAAGCCCGATTTACACATCGACAAGTACAGTAGCGAGTTAAGTAGTAAGTTATTGAATAAGTTGATTTAAATAGATCTCCATCCTATTTTTGGCGAGTTAAGTTGGCGAGACGCGAGAGAGGGGGCTATTCGTACTTGTCGATGTGTAAATCGGGCTTTAGTTGAAAAATTGGTTACAGTGCCAGCAAATAGACTGGTAATTATTATTTTATTGGCTCGTATTATTGTCGAAAATATTTTTTATATCTCGGGTCTTTTTGAAACAGGAACTTTGGAAAGCATACATTGAGCTGAAGCTTGCTAGAAAAAACAGCATCTACGTCTTAGATAAGATCCATTTTAAGAAATACTTATGATAGCTAGGGCTCATTGTTAAGCACTTTCTAAATTCTTTAGTGTGGTTGTTTGTGGTGGTTGCCAGTTGTTCCAATGGTTTACGCCAGATGCAATTATTATTGTATAGCAAAACACTCATCCCGTGGGTAGTTAAAGCAGACTAAGAAAATTTTCTAGATAATAATATATAATATGCAAACATAAAATAGTAATCAAAAGATAGAATTTGTTTGAATTGACTTAGTTACCTACTTGAAATGGCAACTAAAGGGCAAGGTGGCGTAGGAGTTTGGTCACCTACTCGTATAACGGTAAAGGTCGAAGTTACGATCCCTACAATTGTATGAATGATCTGATAGCTCTTTGATTTCATCTGTATGTATCATTGTATAACATAAAATAATTATGCTGTTTATTATGTTTTTGATTAACAGTTGTATAGTAACTACCCAAATGGCAGGTATGGAACTAGATGTTGCTGTATTAATTTGGAACAAACAAACTAAAATTCTTTTATTTATTCAGTTCCAAGATTTGGTACGAAAAGAAAAACAGTGGAGGGGAATAAAGAATAGAATAATAATATAAACTTTACACTTGAATTGAAAATTGCAAACAAATCTAAAAATCACTTAAAAAGAAAAGGCCTGACACCTATCTGCCCCATTCGTCACGCCATGTCAACAATCGTGTGAAACACCCCTATTTTACATTTAATTGCATTTCTTTGTCAATCTCCCTGTTAATCTGGATGCACCCTTATCCTCTGCAAACACTATTTTAATATGAACTTCCCCGTCCCCTTATAGTTGTTGTTGATGTGCTTGTTAAAGGGGATTCTGTGAAAAAGTAGGGGTCTTAATAAATTGGTTGATGTCTAGACATGTTTGATGTCGAAAAATATGTGTTAGGCTGTGTTTGCGGACGCACTTAGTGCGATTGCGTGTGCTTAATTTTTTGTCAAGTGTTTGGATTCAATCTGGAGCTAAGAGTAATGGATTTTTGAAGATCGTTCGTTTTTTTTGCTATTATTACTAGAAAGAAAAATGAAGTACCTAAGCGAAATAGAAAATGTCTCAAATTACAAGAGAAGGGGGGGGGACACATAAGTTAGCATCATTCCCCTGCTCTTATCACATTTTTTATTGATTCGGCTCAGTGTTTCTATTTCCACATGCTGATAAAAGATTAAAAGTAAAAAACTTAAAGTTTAAGACGAAAATAAGGAGGCCGGAGGCCTATATCCATTGCTAGATATATGCCTCCTGCAGATATTTTCACTTTACGCTATTCTGCGCCTCCCTCATCCATCGGTTTACGCTGTTATGTTTCATTAGAGTTCGTTAAAATGTAAAAAGAAATTTATTTTAAGAATTTTAAGAACTCTTAAATTTTAGTCAATTGATTAGCTTAAATTCTTACGTTTTTGTTTGGCATAAGGTTGGTTTTGCTAATAAGAATCTCGCTAAACAGTGATTAAATTACGGAGGCGTTTATGAGTAAGGGAGTAAATCTTATAACCTCAAGTGTTTTAAACATGATTCAAAATGTTCAGAAACTCCATTAAAGCAAACATCACTTTACCACTGTCGCTCTTTTTATCTTTCGCATTCCTTGTGATCCTTGGTCGACTGCCTCTTGAAATAATTCCAATATTTATTTTTTATATGTAATCCATACATTTCTTTTTACTTTATAATGAAAATACGAAATGAACCTTAACGAACCTCAGTTGAAAGCTATCCAATTATTTAAAAACAAGATCGATTCGTATTATTTCATTAAAATAATTATCAGCTATTTCCTGATGGACTTTTCCAATTAAATGAAAATGTACCGATTTTATTTTTTAATTGGTTTTAATTTGTGAGGTTGGATTGTTGTATTTCTAGGAAGCCAGCGTTGCCTGGAAGTTGAATGCTATTTTTTACTGTAAAGGTTTCAATTGCAGCGAGCGCGGTTGTTGATAATAAACGTAGTTTACCATAACTATCATTATAAATGCTATGTCTATGATATTAAATGTAGAAAGGAGATTGAGAATGAATATGTAACTAAAGTCTGTTCTAGTTTTTGTCCCAGTATCAGCTATTTACCCACATCAGACGTAAATGGGACTTAATAACTTGACGCCATAATTAATGATAACTGCTTGATAATAATTACAGAGGTAGGTAAATGCTCAAGGGCAGATTAACATAGGATTGAATGGATAAAACCTAATCAAAGTACTTTATTAAAATTATCGAGATAGAAGTTAGCAAAATAATCTAAGCAAGCAGCGAAACTCCAAATCAATGTAAATGTTAAAAGACTATGTTTTCTGAAATACTCAAAAGAAATAAATTAAAATACTTCATCATCATATCAGCCAATCGACGTATAAAAATAAAATACTTAATCATAACAGCCCATTAAAGTCCCACTGCAGGGACAGGCCTCCTCTCGTGACGGAGGGATACTTGGCCTACTAATACCACGCTAGCCAGACGGATTGGTATAGGGTTTTATTTCAAGTTTTCCTTCTTTTTATTTCGTAAAGGTAATATTCACGGATAGTCCCTTAGTCTTGAGATGGGGTGGTGACATATTGTATTCTTATTCCGTTACACACGGATAAAATAAAATACTTAAATACTCTTATTAAATTATTTGACACTCAAAAGTACAAAAAATAACACCAAATAAAATAATAACCGCTCAGTTTTCCTAAACTAAACGATTAAAATCCCGGTACGTACAGTCTCCGGTACAAAGGTTCACGGGTGACAAAACACTGAATTATCGCTTCAACACACGCACTGCATTCACTGAGACATTTAATTGTGTTCTACTGTTACCCCTCTCGCTATTGTCGCAATGTTTCAAACGTTTGTAGAAATAGATAAAACGTCTTTACTATCAGTCAAAATTTTAAACAATACGGAAATGTATGCTCTTTGCGATATGAAATTAAACCGAGTCTTGTTTTATAAGGTCCTTCTCAAAAGCTTTACATTTATTACAAAATATTGTCTATCATCAACATCAATTAATCACTAATTATTTTTTTTTAATTAAATCTCAAGTCTTAATCTAAAGAAATATTATTATAAACTTCCATCTATTCTAATGAATAGCGGAATATGCTTAGTGCACTCGTTATAAAAATACACTCAAAAATAAACTCTATAATATAGGAACATAATATTATGAATAAACTTATATAATTTTTATTTGTCTCATACTCATACTCATATAAATTGTGTATAAAATTAATTATTTTAAACGAATAAAAATGTTAAGACAAGCTTCAGTTGCTACTAACATATTAATTAATTTTTCAATGGCAAGTTTGTGCCTGGGGAACTGAATTAATTGTAGATTGACTATTCAAGTCTCCTTTAAGAAATTAAAAGAAGCAAAAGAAACTGCATTGAATTTGTTGATTACATAAAAAACATAGAAAATAATGCCTTATGCCGCCGCAGTTTTAGTGCTATTTGAATAAATTTTCAGAGTTAAGGCTATATGTAACAATGTGTTTTTTAAACTTTATTTATGGAGCTGTGTCATAATCTGGCATTGTTGCTCCGTAGCAGTTTGGATTTATGAATAATGCTTTAACTTCGGCAGTGGCAAAGCGATCAAGTGTGCAGTGCACTAAAGCCCGATTTACACATCGACAAGTACAGTAGCGAGTTAAGTAGTAAGTTGTTGATTAAGTTGATTTAAATAGATCTCCATCCTATTTTTTGACGAGTTAAGTTGGCGAGACGCAAGTGAGGGGGCTACTTCGTACTTAACTTGCCGAAAAATAGGATGGAGATCTATATAAATCAACTTAATCTTAAAATACTACTTAACTCGCTACTGTACTTGTCGATGTGTAAATCGGGCTTAAGTCAGCGGTTCAAATCCCACGCAGTATAATAAATTTGTGTGATCCCACATTACCTATGATATGAACCTGGATGTTCTTTGCACCAGGTAATTATATGTCTGTTAAAATTTGGTTTAATTTGAATTTGACGACCTTTGTGGAGTAGTGGTTATTTAAAAGGTCTGCTACGCAGAGGTCTTGGGTTTGATTCCCGCTCAATGCAAATCTTAGTGTGCATGAACATGATTGTTTGCATTGGTCTGGGTGTTTTCTATGTATAATATCATGTATGTATTTACAAAAAAAGTATTAAAGTATGTTTATCCGTTGTCTAGTACCCGTTGTACAAGCTCTGCTTAGTTTGGAACTAGGTGGCGTTGTGTGAAAATGTGAAAAAAAAATATCCTGCTACATAGAACTCCAAGGGTCCACGGAGCCGTAGCTATATTTAAAAATTAAATAGAAATAAAAAGAATATGTAATGATTATTGATTGATTAATATGTATTGATGTCTATAGATTCAGCATAGTATTTTTCTATAAAAAAAATATTTTGACTACTAAAACCTGTAATTAGAACAGCAACTACAAAATTGCAGCTAAAATTTTCAGTAGGTATATATACGACCACGGTTATTTGATTTCGTCGACACCTAGCCATCAATGAAGGTAATCATGGTACGTTGACCCCAAGGGGTGGCTTGATCAATATTTCGACATTCATTCCAATTTGACAGGTTTCAATAGGTTATTGGTGATGGACACCTTTGTAGTTGGATTGCGTGGGTTGAAATTATTTCTCTGAAATTATACTATTTTTAATTATTTTTATATTTAACCTTTAGTGAATGTACTTAGAAGATCGTGAAAAATTTTAAAGTAACACCAACTTCCTTCACAGATAAAGATACACTTGGCCTACTCAATCACGCAGTCGTAAGGATTGCTGTAGTCATTTATTACTTATTATCATCATAATAATTTTTCATTAAAAATTAGAAACTTATTGATTGAGAGTGCCTGGATCCTATTGTGTTGTATTTTGTATGACTAATATATTTTTTCTAGATTCTGTATCCTAGCTATATAAAATGTTGTTTGCCTCTTACTAGTTAGCTCGTACTGTATATTAATTTTAAACCTTTTATTTTTACTGAATTAATAGTTTAAAAACATATTACAAAATGTTAAACTTATATACCGAACATTAATTTTTCCAATTAACTGTTCAATTAAACACTTAGAAATACATTTTCAAAACTGGAGAACTAATACTAAACCAACTTCTCATAGTATTTTAGAGTAATTATAAAAGTAATTATGTTATCATTGGTGATTATAATAATGACTATGACTCATCAGAGTAAAGTAACCCTTATGAAGTATTTAAAACACAATAAATAGGTCACGGGGTGAAAGTAATGCAAACTAATCATCATAGTGCAGGTAAGTTAAGTTTTTGGTTAGTTTTGGTAAAGTAAAGACGTTATGCAGTCAGTCCAGGCAATGTTTGCAAAAATTCGGCTCAAAACAATCATTATGACATCGCATAAATAGTTCTCTTGCATAAGCAACGTTATCATTCGTCAGCACACCGCTACGTTAACATTGTAATAAAATGAAAACTTTAAGTGCCAACTCGCCTACCCGAAAATATTGTATTCTAAAACGTTTTTTGTAATGACAAACTCTGATTTAATGAGTACCTGACTGGTTCTTCTCTAGCCAGCATACATCTCTTTCCACACCAACACATATCTTGGCTGAGCTCTAATCAGACAGAATATCTACATAGTTTTGTTGTAAATACTCCCAATAAAACATTTTATCTCAACCTCACTTCGGACACAGCACAAAATCGTGAAAATATCGGCATAGATTCGTAGGAAACATTTTCGGTAAAACATCTGTTCTGAACCTCGTTTTAAACACAGCTTAAGTGAAGTCCAAGCCTAAAAGACAAAATGTACCACCAATTACATAACAAAAGTCGTCAAAGTCCAAAATAGACACTCGTCAAAATGATTACTTCTAACAACTATACGATTATGGTAACACAAAGAGGGCGAACTAAAATTGCTTCACAATCCATTACTGACTGTTACTACTCCTATTACTATCATTTGTGGTTGAATATTCATTAGTTGTAATACTACACACAATTGTTTGAGTTTACAGATAAACATTTTATTTGGGGAATTTTAATAGTTTGCTTTTTATTAATGCTTCTCCGTGTGGTGACGGAGTAAGAATACAATATGGCACCACCCCATCTTATCCCATGGGTGTCGTAAAAAGCGACTAAGGGACTATCCGTGAATATTATCTTTACGAAATAAAAAGAAGGAAAACTTGAAATTAAACTCTATACTAATTCGTCTGGCCAGCGTGGTATTAGTAGGCTAATTATCCCTCTGTCATGGGAGGAGGCCCGTCCCTGCAGTGGGGCATTAATGGGCTGTTATGATGAATAGTTTTCTTTGTAATAAGATACTTTTTAGTCATAACAGACTTCATGTATCGCTAAATAGACGTAGCTTCTTCAATGATAATGGAGTGAAATTTGCCCAAGAAACGTGCTGGCTAGATGAATTTGTATAGGGTTTTTATTTCAACTTATCTTTCTTTTGTTTGCTTAGATGTAATATTTACAAACTTTCCTTCTATCAAACTCGCTTGAAAGCGCATAGTATATTTTTGTTTCTTAGATCTTAATAACCCACTCCGGAGTGGGTTCTTAAAGTGTTGGGTTTAAAGGGCAGTAGAGAGCAACCAAGATTGCCAAGGTAGAACAAAAATTAACGGAAGGGTTTTGTTCCAAAGTTCACATCGCTTGCAATGATGAGAGATAAATATAAAACGTGATGATGATGAACCATTACGCGAAAAATATTTAAAGTACCTAACAAACAACGAAACTTTTATAACAATAAAAGACAATATTATTATCAGTCTTCACACTCATACAGTCTATTGCAACAACCATATATGAATCTTTAAATAAAAATATTTTGAAGTATGCAATGCACTGTATTCAAAAGAGTAAACACAAAATATATTCCAGAGCTTTACAAATGTCACATAGAACAAACGAAATATAACACTGACAAAATTTTATTGGACCAAATCAATTTTATATTTCTATTTGAAAAATTCTATGTCGTACCAAATCTTTATAAAACCACTTGATCTCTCGTATTCACTATGTAGAAAATTGTATTTGAAAATCCCTTACTTACGTTTTCACCATCTTCATATATTCATTATTCAAGTATTATGTGATGATTGAGTGTCAGGGAAAAATGGGGTTCTATTATTTATCGCGTTGGTGCTACGTTTTACGTACAATCTTTTTAAGTTGTTCCTGAGGTTAGTTTTTTTATATATTTTCCTTTCAAAACACATTATTTTTTTATTTATAAAAATAACACATTTTATAATCCAATATGAGGTACATAACAATAAAAAAGGTTTAACAAATTTTATACAAAAAATTGTTTAGCTATTTAGCTTTCATCAACTAGTTAAACCTTTAACTTCATTTTCGTAACTATTAAGTACCAACTAATAAATCTCCTTTCAATTTCTGACGATTTTGTCATCATTTTCTAATTAAAACCGTCTCCAAAACAAAAGCGCGTAGTACTTCAAGCAGACGGGACTTTGTATGAAGACTATGAAAGAATGTAGACGAAAGTCCTATTATTGAATGGCGGATGTACCCCAGTCATAAAGGGAAAATTAGGCTCATCAGAAGTTGGAAATATCTATGCTGTGGAATATTTAACGCCTTTTCATTTTCAAATACATATTTTACAAAATATTTTAAAAATTTGTTCACACAACAAAGTCTTGACAGCAATTTGTTTGGTGTCCCACCAATTTAAGATTATCGTTAGACGTAGTGAGGGGTCTATTGTAGGGACTTCGGATACAGAATGCAATTTCCTTGACAACGGCCCGAAGGCATCGGACCCTTGCTGAGATTTCTCCCGCCCTGCCGTTTGAGTTTCCATGTTAGTATAGGGAATATAAGTATTAGAATTTACTTATTGTAAACTTGTATAAATTTGTCGGAAATTAAATTCAACCCCTAAATGGTGATGTAGGTATAATATCTATTATACATAGCTCTTCTTACGTCTGTAAAATAAAGTCCTCAATTATCACAAATTAATAATTATTGTAACTGACGGATAGTAGTTCTGCAGGATATCAACATCTCCTCCGATCACGTAAGGAAAACCAAACTAACTAATACCATGCTGACCAGACGTTGTTGTAGGACTTTAGGCAAAGCTTTCCTTAGTTTGATTTCATAGAGGTAACACTTTTACATACTTTTCTTTAATCTGCTTTTATTAAACCCGATAACTGTGATGTAACGACGACACTGTGTATTCTAACTCCATCACCAAACAAACAAAATAAAGATTACCATCATTTTATCGATCAAATTTTAGTAATCATCAATCAATCAAATTACAAAATTGGCATTGATTATAAATACCCTCACCAAATAACCACTAAAATATTCAATAATATTAATAAAACTCAGTTTTCCCTGTATAAGTTGGCTTATATTAACGCTAAGAGAAAGTTCATAACTTCAGGTGATGGCATTCCCACACTACATCGCTTTGGATGTGGCCAGCATTAATTATAGTGCACAACAGAGGTGGCATTTGAAGGCCAAAATTATATGAAAATTTAATAAGTACGACGTTTAAATCTACGACGTACGATGAATTAATTCAGATTTATTCGATAGCTCTAAAATGTGTTTGCTGGAAGATTATTAATGAGTGTTTTAATAATTAATTTATTTAGTTATAATAGCAGCTTGTGTTTTATTGGAATGCATGCAATAGAGCTGAATATAGAAGGGTATTGTCAAATCTTTATACTAACTCCATAATAAGGTGGTGTGTCTCAGTTCATGTCGTAACTTTATTAATGTTTTTGACCTAATCAAAATGACCTTTTTTTAATAAAGTAGAAGTCCAGTGAATCCTACTTGTAACCAAAATTGGGTAAGTGTTTGAAATGTTTATCAATGATATTTTCGGAGCCGCTTTGCCAGTGTGGTATAAGAAGGCATAGTTTCTCTCCATAAAAGAAGAAGATCCTTCCCTGCAGTGGGATTAGCCTTCTTCATCTAAGTGTTTTCCGTGTGGTGGCGGAGTAAAAATACAATATGTCACTACCCCATCTCATCCCATGGTTGTGGTCAAAACCGACTAAGGGACTAACCGTAAATATTATCTTTACGAAGTAAAAAGAAGGAAAACTTGAAATTAAACCCTATACCAATCCGCCTGGCCAGCTTGGTATTAATAGGCCAAGTATCCCTCCGTCACGGGAGGAGACCCGTCCCTGCAGTGGGACATTAATGGGCTGTTATGATGATCTAAGTGTTAGAAGGTACTAAAGGAAATAGATAACTTAAAATATATAAATAAATAAAATAATATATATAATTAGTCATATATATATATATATAATTAGTCATATATAATAAATAAAATATATAATTAGTCATATCCATTTACGATTCTTCATCTAAGGTTTTCAGTAACATTTTCAATGAGCAAGTTTCTAGTGCGTTATTTAATGAAGTTAGTTTATTAGTTGTCGCTAGTTGTATACGATTTTAGGTACACGATACACTGCAGTAACTTGATGCTGGGAAGTTTGAATATTTCTCTGAATTCTCTTAGTAGTGTCCTGTTGACAATATCAGGGCTTGGTATTTCATTATTACTTTACTTTGTAAGTACCTTATTACTTAACTGTCCTGGTGATTTAGGCCCGGCGCCCACTATCGGCCGGTATCGGTACAGCTCGAACGCCTTAGAGCGGCTTCGGGCGCTTTAGAGCGGGTTTGCGCGACTCAGAGCGTTTCAGGTGGCTTTAGAACAGCTACGGGCGCCTTCGAGCTATCGCGGCGGTCGTGGACGTGCCCGGGGACGCCGAGGCAGTCTTTTGACAAAGCTAGTTTAGTATGGCCCGGCGCCGACTATCGGCCGGCATCGGTACAGCTCGAACGCCTTAGAGCGGCTTCGGGCGCTTTAGAGCGGGTTCGCGCGCCTCAGAGCGTTTCAGGTGGCTTTAGAACGGCTACGGGCGCCTTCGAGCTATCGCGGCGGTCGTGGACGTGCCCGGAGACGCCGAGGCAGTCTTTTGACAAAGCTAGATTAGTATAGTGTCAGATACGTCGCAGAACAGCTCTCAGGCGCACGAAGGCGTACGAAGCCGCCCGACGCCGACCGAAGCCAACCGAAGCCGTCCGACGCCGACCGAAGCAGTCCCACAGCGGCCTAAAGCGCTCGAGCTGTACCGAGCCGCACCGTTGCCGGCCGATAGTGGGCGCCGGGCCTTAAGTGTCAGATACGTCGCAGAACAGCTCTCAGGCGCACGAAGCCGCCCGACGCCGACCGAAGCCAACCGAAGCCGTCCGACGCCGACCGAAGCAGTCCCACAGCGGCCTAAAGCGCTCGAGCTGTACCGAGCCGCACCGTTGCCGGCCGATAGTGGGCGCGTCGAAGTGCACATTTGCAAAGGTCTCGGGTTCGATTCCCGCTCAATGCAAATCTTTGTGTGCATGAACATGATTGTTTGCATTGGTCCTGGTATTTTCTATGTATAACATATATGAATTTACAAAAAAAAGTATTTAAGTATGTTTATCCGTTGTCTAGTACCCATAGTACAAGCTCTGCTTAGTTTGGAACTAGACAGCGTTGTGTGAAACTGTGAATAATATTTAGCATTGACAATAATTGTTACGTCACTTTCAAATCCATGCAGGACATTATTGTGTTATCCATAAATGATTGTTCCAACCCTAAGCAACACAATTATTTATACAAAACAATAATGCCCCGATAACATTTATATTAATTGCCCTAAGCTTAAATGTTCTTTATACTCGTAAACATCTTTGTGCCTAAGGCCTTTTAAGTCCCCCCGACTAAAATTATTATGACTTCTAGTGCAGAATTAGAAAAAATATCTTACTTTATGCAATAAATGGTACATAGTTGCAGTTATATATAGCTCAATACCGAATTCAAAGCTTCCTTCCTGAGTAAACATCTCAGATGACTTTTACCACTAGGCCACTAGAACTATTTATTTTCAATAATTTAGTAATCCATTTACTGCCTTAATTTAACCAACTTTATAGTTACAAATCTTTTTAATTCATCAACAATGCTGCAGCCTACAAAATTTCAGCGTTAAAAATATTCGATTTCACTTAACACCTAACCAACCAGACAACGACTCTTAAATAACACTACACACAATATTATTTATAACAATGAAAATAAGGTTCAAATTAGAAAATTTGATGGGTCAACATAAATTGGTGACTGATCACCCGCAAAGATTTTGTAGGGAAAATATGAAGATGAAAGTTGGCTTGTCTGCCTGTTTCGTTTTTGTTGATTCTTGTAAGAAAATTGCGGAAGACAGCGTTGTTTTGGTACAAGAGCTTGCTGTTTTTCCGATGATGGATACGATTAATCACGTAATAGGGCGTTGAAGGGGAAAGAATTTTGTTTTTTTTTGTTGTCGACGTAAACGTCTGGAAACAAATAGGTTATGTGTTATCGTGTGCGTAAATGTTTGCTTAAGTTTTTTTAAGATGATCTTTTTTTGACGTTTATATTTAAGTATACTGTTTTAAATCCAATCTATATAATATGGTATGGTAAGAATAGCTTTTTGTAAGGTTTTAATTATGTTTTTACCATCTGACCACGTGCAGTAGATGTGCATAAATTATTATCTAAGTGCGAACCGTTTTGGGGCTTTTCACTCACAAACATGCAGCTTATACCAACCTCAAAAGATGTTATTCAAAACATAGATTTCTCATATTAATTTAATTTTTTAATTTATATTTCCTTTGTTCGTTTTTAATTTAGAGTTTGTCATTATTTTAGTTTGTTTTTTATTCGCATGCTGTGGTTTCCTATTATTGAAGCAATGTTCCTGTAGTTTTATAAATTATTTTTTCTAATGTGTATTGCCTTTGTTGGAGACCCATAAAATAAATAAATGAGATATAGGTAGGTATTATAAGTCACCTCTCACTACCCTCACGGGTATCAGAATGCACACGGCTAAATAAAAGGTTTGCGTTCTACGTCTACAATCATACTATCATTTTTTTTGTTATTAAGTCTACTTCAAATATTTACAACAACACATATTAGTTCACGCCTCCGATCAACATCAGTCGCTCAAGAGAACTCAAGAGCACTCACAGCCCCTCACTTGCAAAGAGTTTACCAGATTTTAGGGTAGTTTTTTAAGGGTAAACTGTTTATCGTGATTTGTTCAGGCTTAAAGGATCGGCATATAAAAAGAGGAATTTTAGTACAATGTATGTTTTAGGTTATGTAATGTAATGTATGTTTAATGTATGTTTGTTTTATGTTTTAGGTTTCTTTGTTTGATTTTTGGAGCGTATTGTTTTGTTTAGAATAAATGTGGGATGTGTGTGTGTGTTTACTTACATTTTTAAAATACAAAAATGTATACCATCTCGCTAAGTAGGTATTTTGGTTCTCCTTCATCACTGCAAATCAATAAATTATTATTTAAAATCACATAACAACTATGTCATTAGGTACTAAGAATAAAATGCTACCATTCGTTTTCGACCCGTGAATATTGTAAAAGCTGTAACAGAAGTCTTAAAGCATAACATTGCC
Source organism: Schrankia costaestrigalis (assembly GCA_905475405.1). NCBI lineage: Eukaryota > Metazoa > Arthropoda > Insecta > Lepidoptera > Erebidae > Schrankia > Schrankia costaestrigalis. Next base: position 4,675,846 of record FR997827.1, read on the forward strand.
AAGAGGAGAAACACTTATCAGCTTTATTACTAATTTACTAACATGAAGTTAATGAAAACTAATGACATTCTAGCTTAAGACAATTATTTACGATACACACAAATAATTTTCTTGCGTTAAATTTTAATCAACGACCTCGTGAACCATGCCTCACTAAAGCACCCAAAATTTTATTATCAATACTACGAGTAAATATGAATTTAATATTTATTAACATCAATTTCAGCTAGTTACTGCAACTACTATTACGATTGCATTATAACAACAGCGTCTCCCCTCGTTATAAAAACTGCTAAGTAAGAAACCAACCGCTATTTATTGATAATATTATTACATAATAATATTACACAATAAAAAGCAACAGTTAATAAAAGTAATAGCTCGTAACCACTTGCTGTATCATCATATTACTTTATGGGATTGTTAATGCTTTTATTGGTAAACTAGCAAATTGCAAGATATAAATTATTCTTGTAAAACCAGGATCAAATATTTCCAAGACCACGTGAGATCGGGTCGGCAAAGTAATGACAAAGCATAGAAACCAGCTATATTTTTTTATCTTTTTATGGGTTTTTTGCAAAACCAGAAAATTGTTATAAAAATCAGCAAAACCTGAGCACAGCCAGTGCGCTGTCTACCCCAGATAGTAGTTGTTAAGTCTCATAGCCTAGTAGTTTTGCTACTTAGCTACTGCAAAAAGTAACCTTAAGCCTCATATCTCACTAATTTCAGTAGCTGCTGCTTTCCTCCATCTGGGCAAAGGAACATTTTACATTAGGTACTCTTAGTGGATCAGGTACCTAGACACATACCCCCTTTTATTACTCATAAACGCATCTTAAATGTAATCACTGTTTAGCGAGATTTTTATCAGCAAAACCAATCTTATACCAAACAAAATCGTAAGAATTTAAGCTAATCAATTGACTAATATTTAAGAGGCGTTTATGAGTAAGGGGGATAGTCTCTTGCTAAAAAGACACTATTAAGTACATTTACTATTTACCACACAAACGAAGCAACCGTCTCACCTAAAATGTAAGATAAAATCTTAAATTTTCATCATCTACTTCACAATATAAAATGCAAGAGAGTTAAATGTAAACTACATTTGAATAGTAAACAAGTTGTTGGCGCGGTTTGAAACTGAAACTAGGTTTTACACAAAGCCCTGTTAGAGAGCGGACGACACAGTTTCTACGTACAGTCTGCATATAAAAGCTACTACCTACTATTGTAGGGTAACTTTAACTTTGAACATACATAATTCATCGTAACTTACTGCATACTGTGGTAGTGGTTAAAATTGTGGAGTTACCACACCATCTCATCCTTAGGGCAAGTTTGAAAAGGTTTTCTCTATAAAAACAAACAAAAAAAAGAAAACTTATCTTGGCCTACTTATACCACACCATCCGCAGCCCCTTTCTTCTCCGAATATCGATCGTCCGAAAATCATAATCCCTAACACGTTTACTATAATCATCACTTTCCATAATGTTAGCGTATACGAATCGTATATTACCTAATCGTCTTAAAAAATAAGACAATTAAATACAATAAAATTAAGACAAAAGTCAGAAACAGTTAGGTTAAGTTAGAGAAAAAACACTTTTTTATGTAAAACTAGAATATAGTATTTATGTTTTTTTAATTATGATAGATTGTGATGTTTATGGCAAAAAAAATTAAGTCATGTCATATTTATGGATTTAGGTTTTCGGACAAGTGATATTATGAGACATGAATTTAGGGCTAGTTATAATTATTCGGACACATGATGATTCGGATAAAAAATGTTATGACACCTTTTTCGACATGCTGTTTTACTTCAACCATTCTCTCTTTTATTCCCTTAATCGGCTTTTTAGACAGAGACGCAAGTTGGAGTGATGGCACTATGTATTTTACTCCGTGACTACAAGGAAAATGAGGTAAAGAATGGCAATAGTTCTAAAAAAATTCTGCCTAAAAACAAACACAGCGTTAGATAGATAAAAACGTAAAAATTTAATTTAGTATTGCAAATTCAGTAGAGAATCTACGTTCGTGCTACCTACCTAGTGATACGCTTTAATTTCCGCTGATATTCCAACTACAGAGATGGTTTAATATCGAGATCTGAGTGCTTGTTGAACCGATTTTGTATTCAACAAGTACTAAAAAAATTAAAGTTATTTTGTAATAAAAAATTGAGCTCTCATTCAGTATTTTTAAAATTTGATTTTGCACGTATAGTAAAAATACACTCGTATGTTTATTAAAATCTTTCATTTTGTAGATAAAATTAAAATAATCATGTACTGAAAATTATTAATTTCGCCACAGACACTTGCAACTATGTACTGAATGGTACACGGTAAGACCGGTTAAATATAATATAATAATATAACCTAAACAATTGTTTGTATTACCTAAGTATCATTAAGACTTAATTTTTTTATATTGTTGTATACGATGATACCTGCATTGTTTCTATATAAATAAACTAGCTGACCCGTGCCCACTTCGTTAGGCGGCGAAAAAAACGCGTCACATTTTTAAACATATTTCATTACTGCTCCACTCCTTTTAGTCATAGTGTGATACTATATGGCGTGGACAGAACACGCAACACAGAAATAATTTTTAAATTCGGTTCAGTAGATCCAGAGATTACCCGCTACAACGTCACAAACACACAATCACACAAACTTTACCTCTTTATAATATTAAGTATAGATTAAATCCTAAGGAGAATGAATTCGCCTTAATATCACACACAAATCTACAATGTTTAAGTGGTATTTTAGTGTTAATAAGATGTGCTATATAATGTATTTGATGAATAAATAAATAAAAAACTATCGTAAGACGTCACTGATAATTAAAAAATTAATTATCAGTGACGTCTTTAGTAGATGGTTGGGTAAGTATTTCATATTCCAGCTGTTTCCGTGGTATAAAGGACGCGTTTAAAGCAAAGTGTTGCTTTAGTTACAGCATTGTCAAGCCATTTCAGGCGCCTACAGGCGGCTTGAACAACGATCGTCACTAAGGTGGCTTCCCTTCAACCAGCCTATAAAGGACATTTTATATCTTTCTAGTCCAGGGTATCCATATCTACAGGATTCAATTTTATAAAAAAGTGATCACGACGAATGAAGTTAATTTTTTGACTACCATGATTTTATGACGACCTCTGTGGCGTAGTGGTTATTTGACATGACTGCTATGCTACGGGTTCGATTCCCGCTCAACGCAAATCTTTGTGTGCATGAACATGATTGTTTGCATTGGTCTGGATCTTTTCTATGTATAAGATATTATATATGTATGTATTTACAAAAAAAAGTATTTAAGTATGTTCTTCCGTTGTCTAGTACCCATAGTACAAGCCCTGCTTAGTTTGGGACTAAATGGCGTTGTGTGAAAGTGTAAAAAAAAAAACCATTGCCCTCATATTGGGACTGCATTCACGCTTTCCATCAGTTTCAATATAGTCAATAATCAAAATTAAATCTTATAAAAAACAAATAGGTAGCTTTAAAATAAAAATGTTTAATTAAATGAAAGAAATGTGTTGTGATTGGAAAATTGCATTACTGTAAATAAAAAGTAAAAAAAAAAATCTATCTTTTTTAAGTTTATTTTTTTATATAATGCCCTAAGCTATTATTAAGCTAACAATAAATAAAAATAACTTTTACAACAACAAAAAATCCAAAAAAGATCTAAAGCCACCTTCTGGGACAACTAAAACAAAAGATATTAAGTACCTACTTGTGAATCTTGGTATTGAGTTAATGAGTTTGTTCGCATCAACCATTAGTCTTCATTATAGTATTGTTTACGTCTAGTAATTATTTATCCATTTAGATGGATTACTGTATTGGAATTAATCGTTGACCCAATTACTGGAAAAAATACGGTTGATTTGTTTTCTGTGTAAGTAAGTATACTACCGATATTAGTAATTGTTAGCTTAATAATCGCTTAGCGCATTATAGAAAAAAATAAACTTAAATAAAGATAGATTTTTTTTCACTTTCTATTAACAGTAATGCTATTTTCCAACAACAACAAATTTCTTTCATTTAATTAAACATTTTATTTTTAAAGCTACTTGTTTATAATGTACATTTTAATTTACTAAGTCTATTTGCTTAATTTCTCATCCTAAATATAACTAACTAGCACACGAATATAACATTAGTTAAAATACAAATAAATGAAATGTATCGTCATACACTCATACACACAATCGTATTGAAACTCGGCAGACGGAAAGCGGCATGCAAATAATGAAAGTTAGACGACATCACTGTTCGACACACCCGTCACTGTTAAGGGTTAGTCTTGTTCATTATTTGTTGTATTTATTATATTAGGTCTGTACCTATGAAATTGACGTTTTAGTTCTGCGCAGTGTTTAGCCTCTACATTCTTTTAAAACATATATATTGTTCAAATTATTTATAATATTTAAGAAATATAGGGTATAACCATCTTTAAAAGCGGATTTTCCCATTTGTTTAATTGTAACTTCTTCCCTGTTACTTTTTTTTCTGTGTTTTAAACAGAACAGTTAGCTTAAATGTGCGCCATTACTTATACTAAATTTCATTCTATTAAGTTTAAGAATTATTAAAAAATCTAAGAAAAATCAAACTTCTCATAAAATCTTCATAAAAAACAGCAATATGTTAGCTTAGACATAAGTTTCGCATCCCTATCCTGTCTCTATAGACACGTCTCTTGGTTTGTCCTGTAGAGCCGAACATCACCATTTAAGTTGTTTCGGGACCGTTAATGTTTAATCAACTAACCTATCCCAGTACACTGTTGGACATAGGCCTCTCTCAACACGCGCCACATAACACAGTCCTGCGCCTTCCGCATCTAATCCGACACAAAGACCTTGGTATTATAGTAGGTACGTCTTATCATGATTGTGAAAATCTCATATTAATTGTCCTTCAACCATACCGAGTGGAGTGGCTAAAGGACGTGCCTACATAATCTAAAACAGAAGTTGTTAAGTGCCATAGCCCCGTTTTTTTCCCCCGTTCTCTTCCACCTAACCACATTAAGATTTATTTTGCTTGGAGGTGGATGAAGCGTACAGTGTGACAGCACCCAGTACCAACCTAGATGAGCTCTTGCTAAGGAGATTCACCACCTGATATGGTTATGAAGAGAGTTGAAAACGTATAGATTAAATATCTTCTAAATACTGTGCGACCCTCCCTTTAACCTTCCCTGTGTTTGGAAACAACGACTAATTAAAGTTAGTTGCACACGGCGCGCGCTGCGACCGCGACTCCACACTTCACTTTGACTACAATGTTTTGTGTCGGGTTTGACACATGACGAATAAACAAATGAGGTAATATTAACTGTTCGGTATTTAAAACCTTTGGGTTTGTTAGTTTGGTGAAGTTTTATTTGATTTTAGAACTAATAACTATGACTCCTGGTCATTCGTGTGGTGACGGAGTAAGAATACAATATGTCACCACCCCATCTCATCCCATGGGTGTCGTAGAAACCGACTTAGGTACTATTCGTGAATATTACCTTTACATAGAAAGAAGGAAAACTTTTAATTAAACCCTATACCAATCCGTCTGGCCACTTCTAGTCGGGACAAAAGATGGAATCTGATTGCCTAAAAAATAAAATTAAATTGATCCCGTACTTCCACGGATCCGATAATTTTATTACAATCAGTTGCTCAGTCATTATGTTCTATTTCTGGTAATAACTGAATTATAAGACCCATTTTAAACTGTTTTAGCGGGTCCTAAAAGTCCGATACAAATATTATTATTTGACAAGAAAAAAACAGTGCAAAACACAATTAATCACAATAATATAACAAAGAAACAATAAAACTAATTATAGTTCAAGCAAACATAATAAAATTAATCAGTATGATTGACATTTGCAATCGAACCCAGTTCATTAGCATTATTATTGATGGCATATAAATTGCATTCAGCTTGTACCGCTACATAGGATTGAACAAGATTATGGTCCAAACAGACTGAGCTTGACAAATGTGAAATTAATTATACGTTTATTGTTTTTGATTGCAAACAAAAGGGCTATTTATAATATTTAAAAAGTTTAAATTACTGTACGAGTATAATTATTTCATATTGGAGAAGTTTATCCGCTCATTGTAGGTTCCATTTTATTCCGAAATATGGCATCAAACACTTCTAATATTTTAATCCGTGGTCCTATCTAATTTTATACTGTTTGTGGGGTTATTTTTGTATAATTTTATTTTCACAATTTGTTTTCGTGAGAGTTAACTACTACTGCTCTTTAAGCCTATTCTCTTACCGGTTTCTCTTTGGTTAATTTTCTTTTAAGTTTTACATGAAAAACGTCAGAACATAAATTTTAATGTCCCAAATATGTACAGTTTTAGTTAAGGTTAAGCTTACCGTTTAATCGTCTTTTTGTGCTAAGAATCCGTCTTAATATTCCATTCAAATGTGCACAAAATATATTTATTTTCTATGAATATAGTTGCACAACAATTAGTTATCAATGCCAACGCATCCACTCAACAAACATTACGTGTAACTGATCTAGCGTCTTGTAAATACATATTATTACGAGTAAATAAGTTGTGAACGCATCTAAAATTATTTACAAGCAATCATCGAAGCATACAAACTCAACAACTAAAGGTCCGTAAGCATCCGATACTTGCTTACAGAAGGGTGTTCATATTAGAGAAATTTAATGGGATTTGTCAAGTTCTGAAGTGTCCGGCTGACTGAAGAAATTATGTTCACTTATGTTAACAAAGTAATGTTAAATAATCGAGGGACACAAACCATGAGGGTGCTGTCATCAATAAATAATCTATGTACATACATCATCATCATCATAACAGCCCATTAATGTCCCACTGCAAGGACGGGCCTCATCCCGTGACGGATGGATACTTGGCCTACTAATACCGCTGGCCAGACGGATTGGTATAGGGTTTAATTTCAAGTTTTCCTTTTTATTAATTTCGTAAAGATAATATTCACATATAGTCCCTTAGTTGATTTTTACGACACCCATGGGATGCGATGGGGTGGTGACATATTGTATTCTTACTCCGTCACCACACGGAGAATCTATGTGCATTACTTAGTTTATATTGTACCTCTTCTGAAGAAACTATAAGACCTTTTTAAAAACTTATGCAGTCATTTTTTTAAAGACTAAGTACTGCCGTACTAGGGATTGAGCGCTAAGCGTCGTGGGTACGGACATTGTGTAAATTTTATATCTCTGTAAGTACATCCAGTGTCAAGAGTAATTGATGGCTCGCAAGGTAGACGCATATATACGGCCTTGCTACGGAAGTAAAGAAAAAATAAAATATTACAAAATTAAGGTAATTGGTTATTTCTGATAACATTATAAGTTTGTTATGAAAAGAAATGTAATGAACGAAATCAAGCAAGGACAGTTGATATCCTATGTGTGAGTTAACGTATTAAGATATAAACTTACAGCGAAATAAATTTTCATAGAGAATTTTATTATTATCGGTACTTTCGTTACCGGTACAAATTTATCTGTAGATCCAGGTTGTAGTGCCGTCTACAGAAATGAAAAACTTAAACTTTTTAAATCAGAACTTACTCAACTTTATACTATCATAAACTTATTGAAATTATACTCGTAGACGCAAAACGGTTTGATATAGAGTGTTTTAATTTTATTTTTACGGACATCTTTACACAGCGCCATCTGTTCCTAAAGTAAGCTAGACTAAACCTACTTATGGGTAACAGAACAACGAATATATATTTTTAGGAACAAGGAATATTTGTTAAAAAGAACAACTATAAACCTTTACAAATGATAATCTCATTAAAATAATTAAATAACAATCAGGATTTTAGGATCAAAGAGAATTTGTTAAGAAGAACAACTATAAACCTTTACAAATGATAATCTCATTAAAATAATTAAATAACAATCTAATACTTTGAACTTAAAATGACAACTCTTAATTCCCGCCAATCTAGCAATAGCCACCCCTTTTCTCTCCCGCCAAAACACAATATATCCATCTAACCATAGAGTAATGTCATTTTTACTCGTCGAGCGGTAATGTTACTAAAAAGTGGCCAGCTATTCTTCTAATTCTCCTAACAATATATTACTCGTATACATATACTTTTTTTTGTTTTTTTTTTGTATATACATACATCATACATAGAAACACTCAGACCAATGCAAATAATCATGTTCATGTACACAAATATTTGCATTGCAGCGTAGCAGTCATGTTATATAACCACTAAGCCACAGAGGCCGTCGATTCTCTTGAAATACTTCGTAAATGTCATAAAGTAGTCTTCCAAAAATACCATGGGAAGGCTGTGATAGCGAAGCCTGCCGCTATGACTGTCACAATGGCTAGTCCCTTGAGCGCCGGCATTCGCTAACGCCATTTTATTTCCATTCATCAATATTTTTCAGCCGTTGACCAATTCTATTACTAAAGCAAAAATAAACAACAAGCTTTTGCCTTGTACTATACATTATATCTCAGTGGATCTTTTGCCGGGATCAACCTCCAATCGAGAGATCGTAACTCGATCATACCGTAACACGATTACTGGGGTTCCGAGTACTCTCCAATGGAAGCTTTTATCTGTAATGGTGTATTATATAGTGTACGGAATTTGAAATTACTTTTTAAAGAATTATATTAATAAAAAGAGCATAGGCAACTTATTGTTATTTTTATTTTCTTGGTTTATTTTTACGCTGATGTAAAATTTAAACGTTTATGATCTCATCGCAAAGTGCTTTGGATCCCAACTTTTAGTTTTCCTTCACGTGCCATTGTATCTTTAGTTGTCTGTAAATAGAATGCGTATTTACTTCTATATTCAAAATTGATTTAAGTGCATTCTTATGGTATGTTCTTAAATCGCTGACTATATATAAAGTCAACCACAACCTCATTGGAGTCTTTTTCTGACACATGCTAGGTAACTCATAGCACCCCGTTAAAGACATTTTTTTTCAGGGCGTCTGAGTAAACACTAGTACCTATTCTAGTTAGACGTAATTTTTTTGCTTGTTTACGGTGCAAAGACAATTTGATTTACTGTTGTTTTTCCCCTTGGAGATATGAGTGTATGAGGGTACAGTAAAAATGTCAATTGATATGATATTTCATCAGTTTTATACACGGACAAGGAACGTGTTAAGGATCGAAAAACAGTTACTATAAGCTTTGAAGCACGCTATTTAACTTTTATGAACGTTATCGCATAAATCTTTAACGCACCCATAACGTTAAACAGTTCCGCAGTTATAGTTTGCTGTAATCCGCTTTTATTAATTGCAATTTAAATTTATTAGTAGGGAGGTTAAATGATAAACAGATTAATGTGTTGTAAATTATGTTGATGATATTATAGCATTCAAATTTCATTGCTAATATAATCTATCTGACTGGCCAGCGTGGTATGCTTTTTTTTTCATGAATTCTTCAACTACCAGGTCCTTATAAAAAAGCTCAAAGTGACGCAAAGGGCTATGAAGAGGGCGGTGCTTGAGGTTCCCTTGTAAGATCAAATCAGAAATGAAGATATCTGTAGTAGAACCAAAGTAACAAATTATAGAGCGTATTAGGATTGCATCTCTAAAATGGCAGGGTATCATTAACTTTTTTATGAATTTATTTTTTTTGGGAAACCTTAAATATTTTTTTTTTTGGGAAACCTACTAAGTCTAAAGTAGCCTAGTTGACGCGCCGTAAAATTTAAAATGCAATAGTTAAAGTCTTATCGAAATCGTCAAGCGGCTTCGGAGATTTGCTGGAACAAACAGACAGACAGACAAATAAATTTATATTAAATTGTGATTTTCGGTATTGGTATCGTTTATACATTGATATCTAATTATTAAAAACGGGGATTACATGTTACGCACAGACATTTTAATTTTATTTATATGTATAGATAAAAAATTACTACACACATCAACATGGTCTAGGGATATTTCAATTAAACCTAAATAACTAAAATTCTATTACTTTTTGTTAAGACACGTACACATTAAAATAAACCTTGTTTAATAGCCTAAAGATAGCTTATTCGTATATTATTAGTCGTATATCGTACGACTCCATCTCTCAATGCCAATATAAAAAGTGGTTCTCTATATAAATAGACATTGTCTTTTTTCACAGTTGTTAGATTATTATTTATCTTTCTGAAGCAATACTAAAGATAGCTTATTCCTGTAAACCTACGAGTCCATCTCTATAAACCAATATAAAAAGTGGTTCTCTATAAGTTATTGAAAGTCACTCACCTGTATATTTCTTATGCGTTGTACGAACGTGACTCCGCACATATATTATATCTGCACGCTTGCATTCTATATTATTATGTAAGCGAACTAGATGTTGTACTCCATACTATGAAGCATGAGTAAAGTTGAGGCATCATTTTCTTGGTTCTTCGTTGGTCAATGTGGTATTAGTAAGATAAATTATAATAATATTTAGAACTAATAAATAGCAGGTCTCAGTGTCTCTTCTTTACCCGTAGGGGTCAATCCCTAGTAGGGAGTAGTCCTTATTAAAAAAGATAAAAAATATATTTCTTATACACACTTAGTAGCGATTTCTTCGTGGATATTTTAAGTTCTAAAGTTCATAAAATCTTACGATCGATAGACTTGTTCATTGCCTTTAACAGTCTTATTCATCCGTAGCCAATGAAAACACTGTACAAATTATAGCAGAAGTTCAACGACATCTGTACCTAAACCAAGACATACTTAATTCTTATAAAAATGAAGGTGTAAAAAGTGTAAAGGTAAAATAAGGACCAGGATGTCTGTTTCATATTACCGTAAGGATTAACGTGTTTACCTATGTTTGGTAGATGAGATGAGAGAGGTTACTGTTAATTAGAAGATAATTTGTCTGCTTCTACGACACCCTCAGTAAGCGATACGATCATTCACATTAAGTGCCTTACTGCATATACTTACTTATTCTGTTGTCTTAACTACTCGAAGTTAATCCTGGCTACCGACATGAGAGAACACCATTTGAAACGATCTTTGGCCTCTTCGCGCCAGTCTTATAGCTCCCTCAGTTCTCTATAACCTTATTTTAGAAGTACTTGGGCCATATTCCTAATTTAAAATCTACTTTCAATGGTTACAAAATCAGTTTACGAAACCAAATTAAATTACGGTAGGTCACCGGTCTTGTGCCGGAAGCTGTGAATATTCGGTGCGACGTTTGCACTCCCTGCTGCAGACTGCTACGTCCGGTTTCAACTTCCCTCTTCCAAATCACGGTTTTTAGTTTTTGAAATCGTCCATTGCTTTTATTTATGTTTTCCTAGCCGTGTGTAAAAATGGGAAAATTTAAAGTTGGCTTTGTGTTAAGAGCTCGGAAATTGTAATAAAAGTTGATGTTTATTGTTTTTTGATAGTGTAAGTTAATGTAATATAATAGTGTAATTTGTTGTTTTTGTGAGGGGAATACGCGGCCAGTTACTGTCGTGGCCTCTCCTTCTGAGTAGATTAAGAGAACACAGCACCAGCCTACTAACTTAGATGGCCTCTATCTAAAGTAAACACAAGCTTTAAAAGCATAATTAACGGATACATACTCATTAACTATTCAGCGAATCGGAACGAGCGTACTCGGTACTACCTTTTTAAAGGTCGGCAACGCATCTGTGATTTCTCTGATGTTGCGGGTGTATAGGGGCGGTGGTGATCACTTACCATCAGGTGACCTGCTGGCTCATTTGGCTCCCATCATATAAAAAAAAATCAACACCCGGGATAGCGCCGGGCCACCAAGAGCATTACATTCATTATTTTTATAACTATTTAAAGCAGTAAAATAAAGTACATAATAATAACCTATGTCATCATAACAGCCCATTAATGCCCCACTGCAGGGACGGCCCTCCTCCCGTGACGGAGGGATACATGGCCTACGAATACCACGCTGGCCAGACGGATTGGTATAGGGTTTAATTTCAAGTTTTCCTTCTTTTTATTTCGTAAAGATAATATTTATAATACCTAAGTATTCACGCACAATTTTAGAGTAAAACTCTAAAATATTTCATGAAATATAAATATTTCTTACAGGTAGTAATATCGTTTTCTCAGATATTGGATGCTGTGTCCGGCTCAGGTGACAACTAGGAACGTGGATGCGACATTTTAAAATGAAGCAACATCTTTTTATTCATACACATAGCAACCTAAAATGATAGGTAAACCTTTTAGTTCAAAATGTTTACTAGATTTTACATAAGGTTTTGTGTATTCAAATGTTAGTAACGGCAACGGTATAGAATAAGTTTGAAATACAGTAGGTATATTAAGACATTTTTAATTTTGACTTAAACTTTTGACTGGTTATAGATCGTATTTGAAAACTGTTTTCTATGTTCTAATATGAACCCTAAGCTTATGGATTATGACTTGCTAAACGACTGCTCTCTCTGAACAGGCGAAAGAGTCACTTATTACGACGAATGTACGCATGAAAACGCACAAAAGAAATACTACTGATTGCTTACACCTTACAAAATCACGTGAAATATTTCGCATAATGTAATTGACGACCTTTGTGGCGTAATGGTTATATAACATGACTGCTACACAGAGGTCTCGGGTTTTATTCCCGCTCAATGCAAATCTTTGTGTGCATGAACATGATTGTTTGCATTGGTCTCTGTGTTTTCTATATATAATATTTATGTATTTCTGTCTGAAAAATCGGGGTATTGCAAAATTGGTGGTGCTATAAGACTCTTTTTTAATATTTCAAATGCATGTTGACAATCACTATTCCATTTAAAAGGAACACCTTTTCTAGTTAATTTATTTAAAGGGATTGAGATTTCTGCAAATTTTGGTATGAATTTTCTATAATAATTTGTGAATGCTACGAATCTTTTTATCTCATCAGAGCTTTTAGGACATGGATAGTTCTTAACAGTGTGTATTTTGTCAGGATCAGGCATTATACCATCTTTTGAAATAATATGACCAAGATATAAAATTTCTTTCTTCAAAAAATCACATTTAGTTGGATTCAATTTTAGATTAACAGTACGCAGTCGTTCAAATATGTCTTGTAAATGCTGATTATGTAAAATCAAATTACGCCCGAATACAATTAAATCATCTAAATAAATTAGACATTTTTCATAATTTAATCCAGTCATTGCCATTGTTATCATTCTGGAAAATGAACTTGGGCTTGTTTTCAACCCCATGGGCATACGGGTCATATGGTATTGTCCTGAATAAAATGATGTGTACTTTCGACTGTTTTCATCTAATTTAATATTATAATAGCCTTGATGTAAATCTAAATGCGTAAAATAAATGCTTCCTGATAAAGACTCTAAAATTTCGGTAATATCTGGTAAAGGGAATTTATCATCCTCAATACAATTGTTTAACTTCCTATAATCAATAACAAGTCTCCATTTTTTATCTTCCGTTGTAATTGATTTTTTAGGTACTAGTAATATAGGACTAGACTTTTACTAGGTTCTATAATACCCTCATCTAACATTTTATTTATTTGTCTTTTTACTTCATCTTTTTGAGAAATAGGTAATCTATATTGTTTCGAAAAAATTGGATTAGTATTGGGTTTTAAAGAAATATTATAATATTGTATATAATAATATTAAAATATTGTAAAAAAATATTAATATATTGTATTGTAACTTAGTACCTAATCTGTTGTTAATGCCAGAATGTGATACAGTGATACTTAGTTGTGTTTTTATATTGTGCAACCTACTTTTATGTTTTGCATTGGACTATTTTCCAGAGGTACTGTACACTATTTCTTTATTATAATTTTTTAATTCGGTTTTTAAATTCTAATTTCTAAATTTTAATTCTAAATTTTTCTTGTGATTAGACTATTTTTTGTTTTATAAATAAGCAAGTAACTGTAAATGTGTTTATTTGGGATTAGTGAGCTTTTAATTATTATTAATTTTTTACAAGATTGTATAGTATTTAGTTACGATATTTTAATTTAGAATAAGATAAAACTTCACTATTGTATTAGGTGCAAACCTGTAAAGATAGTGTTAAGTATGAAATAAATAAATAAATAAAAAATTATGCGTATATACATACGTAGTAGTTAATTTGTCTCCCGGTAAATAAAATATGTCTGCATATTTGGCACAAATGCTTTCAATAGTATTTTGTTCCTCATTATTTAAATGTTCAAGTTTCATCAAGCTTTGTAACTTCTTAACTCTATCTGCATTATTTTTTGACTTTTCAAACAAACAAATATTATATTCACTAAGTTTCTCAATTTTTAACGTTAAATCCGATAACGATACGTCATTCTCAGTAGCATTTAATATTTTAATTGGTACTCTACCATTGTTGGGAGTAGCAATCGAGTTTGCTAAAAATATACCTTCCTTTATTTCTTTACAAGAAATTACACAGTCTTCACTTAAATCTGTGTGTATGTAGTGTATCGATTCAGATCGAGCAGGTAAATTAAAATCTATACTACATGTATTCGTGATTGGTAAACAAATTGACTTATCTTTAATATTTAACGTAATATTACTTTTATAAAAATCTAACTGTACTCTATATTTATGTAGAAAATCACGGCCTAAAATTCCAGTTGCCTTAATTGGTAACTTATGAAAAACATAAAACTTATGACTAATAGCTCGACCACCTACAGTCAAAGGTAAATATACGTATCCTATTGCTTGTACTGTACCTCCTAATCCAGTTATGGTTATGTTCTCTTTATGGATTGGAATTTCACATTCGAGTACATGTTTATAATTACAAGCAGATAATGACGCACCCGAATCCACAAGAAAATAATGTTTTCTTTTATAATGTTTTAAAGAATCTAATAAAATGTAGCAATCACTATCGCTAGAAAGAATAAAATTGTTACTTTCAGTCACGAAAAAACTGATTAGTAGTAACGTTAGGTTCAGATTCTGGTAAATTTTCAGATACGTTTAATGTATTAACGTTATGAGTCCTTTTGTATCCTCTATTAGAATTATAAAAAGTACCTCTTTGTTGCCTGCGGAACCCAGTGTTTCCTCTCGTCGCTTGTCCTCGAGGACAAAATTGGTTGGTAGTAACATAGCCTCGTCCATGCGCTCGTCCCCTAAATGGTACGAAATTGCTGCGACTTCCCCGCTGTCCTCTATGGTTATTTGAAGTGTATGTATTATAATTATAACGATTATATTATGGTCTTTTGTACATACCTAAAATCTCGCCTGATGTCCCGGCAGTAGACCCCTCTTCGTCTTGCGCGGCTTGAACAGCATCTTTTAATGAGCTATAATTCCTAACTGAAAGTATCGTACTTAATCTACGATTTCTTAAACCATCTGCAAAATGTCTTATTGCCATTTTTTCATTATTTTAGTTTTTTTTAGTTTCATTAGTTTTAAAATGTTATAGCACTGGTCGTTACCATCGGCTTGAGAAATCGTGAGATCTACAAATAATTTCGTTATCTCTTTCCCGTAATCAGCAATAGTTAAATCATTTTGTTTTAATTTTTGTAATTTACTTTGAATCGCCGTTGCAGCTTTCTTACACAATACTTAATACATTTTTCATATCATTTAATAAAGTGTCAACGGACTCATATTTCAATTGCATTTTTAACTTTGCTTCCTGTGACAACCTACTTTTTAAAACAAAAGCAATTAAATTTTGTTTACACACATTTTCCTTTAAAATGCTGTTATAATATTCTATGTTATCAATTAACTGTTTCGTATTAGACTCCTCATCAGTCATAATAGGTAAAAGGTTTAAAGCGGTTTTTAAATCGAAAGAAGCCATCATAGAACACACTTCAGGCTTTTCAACTTGACACAAAAATAAAATATCTTCACGTAAATCTAAAAATTGGCTACAATAATTCTTAATTAATATAATTTCTTTAGGATTAAAATACTTATCGTTAATTTTAAGTTCTAAATCTAATAACCAAGTTTCATACTCCTGATAAATGACATTGACCTCATCTAATTTAATTTTTAAATTTTTTTTCGGTCCTTCTTTTCGGTCCTAACTTAATTAAATACACCCTAATTGTCTTTAATCTGTCATATAATTCTACTATAAAATCCATAACTTACCACCATAATGTAGATTTAAAACACTTAAGTACCTGTAATACATTTCAAAACATTAATGTAAAGTTATTATTTTGTTACGAAACTAAGTACTTTTATACGAACGCTAATAATAAGTCATAGTCCAAAGTTCATTCTGCACAATATCTTCCCAATATGGCATGTCGCTGCATTCCACTGATGATCACGAATGACGTACCTAACTACGCTTTTTTAACTAATTGATTATACGAATAGATATACTTTTTTTTTTACACGCACTTTATCGGAATATATTTGCACGCACTTTATATTTATTTTTTATTATATATATTTTTTTTTTTTGCACTTTTATTTTTTATTATTATTATTTCATATTTATTATTTTTATTTTAAACGCAAGCACTTTATATTTTTTTTTATATGCACTATTTATTATTATCATAGGTATTTTATTCACTTCACAATGTTAATGTCTGGGTACACTTTTCTATTTTCGTCGAAACCCGCTTGCTGCGCACTCGCATATTTTCGAAATAGTGACCTTCTCACATACGAACGCCCAATTTCGTTAGTTATCCACTTGACATGGCATTTTTTGTATAATTTGTAAACGAAAAATAAAAGTCCCAGCAAGATAATCAACAGGATAACTGCTAAAATAATATTCGTTGTATTCATGTGGAAACGAATTTCTTCATGCTTGGACTGGTTGTTCCCGGCTGCTGCATTCTGCACAATCACGGTCTCTTCCTTAGATTTTTGGTTTCCCATTTTTAAGGTCAACTACACTGCACACGTTTAGTTCGTAGAGAAAATAAAATAGCACTCTTTCCATTGTTACCACTTTTGTCCTTACATTCGCCTAGCAACTTCCATATACGGCACGGTCTCAAATTCGCGACGGCACCGGTGGCGTCGGCGCCAGAGCAAATTCCGTCGGCAGGATCGCCATGTACGGTTGGAGGATTGTAAGAAATGAAACACTCAGATGCTCGAATAATACTGACTTATATTGTAAGAAAACATGATTATATAAAAGGTTAACATAAGTATATTAGTGCCACCTCACAATTTACAAAAAAAGTATTTAAACTTTTGAGCGTCCGACCAAATTTTGACCCACACCCCTACATGTCCAACTGTTTATGCGTTTGTTATGAGAAAAATACCCGTCTCAATAAATGAAAATTTATGAATGAAAACTATAATTATATGTTATGAAACGAGTAGCACTTATTGCCATGTTATATAGCGATAAAATCTATACTATATATAAAAGAAAGTCGTGTTAGTTACACCACTTATAACTCAAGAACGGCTGAACCGATTTAGCTGAAAATTGGTAGGGAGGTAGCTTAGAGCCAGGAGAAGGACATAGGATACTTTTTAGGGTTCCGTAACGATTTTGAAAAAAAAGGATTTGAGTCGTGACGTCATAGAATTTTTGACAGATGAGTCGTGACGTCACATAATTTTTAACAAATGAGTTGTGACGTAATAGTAATTTTGGCGGGAAAATATTTTTTGACAGCGGAGTCGTGCCGTCATTGGCGCTAGGTGAAGAAACTGCAACTGACAACAAACATGAAAGTTACATTGCTTAATGATACATCTGCTGAATATTTCTCAGAGCAATTGCTGACTATCGGTGATGGTCAAGTACCTGTCGATGAATCGAGCGGCTTAATATCATTTCCAAATAATTTCTGTAATTTTGTCTCATCAAAAGACGAACTTATCAACAATGTATTTCCAGAAATTATTTCAAACTACAAAAACAATGAATGGTTTAGTGAGCGAGCAATTTTAGCGGCTAAGAATAAAGATGTAGATGACCTAAACTACATAATCTATATCTATACTTATAATAAAACTGTAGAGAGATCAATTCTGTACATTGAATATATGTTAAAAATTAATATTGGAGGATGAATGGTGATCGATACTAATGCCAAAAATGCAATCAATAAATTTTTTGTTTGTCTGTCTGTCTGTCTGTCTGTCTGTCTGTCTGTATGTGCACGCATGGGTCAAAAACTACTGAAGGCTTTTTAACCAAACTTGGTACGATTGTAGTCCATACTTCTGGGCAGGTTATAGGCTGTATAACATAACGCTAAGACGCTAAGAGCTGAGCAGAGACGAAAAATTTAAAGCAAGTCGGTTGAAAAATCGCGCGTTCGAGCTCTTATCATCGCATACGTTGATCATACGCCAAAAATATGTATTACGAAAATAATGGTCTTCAAAAGATGTACAAAAAAGTCCTGAATAGTATACATCTATCTTTTATATATTAGCCACAATAACGTGTTTAATCGTTAGGGTTTTCTTCAAAGTGTATTAAATACATAAATATATTGTATTTTGCACAGACATATCTTTTTCAAACTCCCATATTTCAAAAGTACACTTTAATATCTTATTTATAAAAACAAATTGTAGAAATCGGTTTATAAACACACAAGATATAGATGAAAGAAAATTTCCAAATGTCGCCGCGCCAGTATGAGTACGACTGTACGGTTGATTTTTGTTTAACGTCCGAAACGGCCAACCGGTGCATCTATATAATTTCATTCACATTGACTCTTAATGCGAACGGACGTGGTTCTTATTGACTCTTCTCGGAATAAGCGCGCTTTAGATATTAAAATACATAGATACGTAGTTTTTAGGTATTAAGTTTAAAGTAGGTAATCTATTTATCTATCTATACTTTACTATAAAAAAAACTGTAGAGGTCGAAATGTCTGTTCTTTTCGAAAATTCAGATAAAAATTATCTATAAAATCTAGAAAAAAGTCAAAAAGCAACACTTACAATTTTTAGAATAAATGTCTATCTGTCTGTCTGTCTGTTTGTTACCGCACATCTTTAAAACGAATTAAAATATAATCTTAAGACCAATACATTGTATTGTAGCCTTTCTTATTAGGCTTAAACTGAGGTATGTTTCATCAAAATCGGATAAGTATTACTCGAGATATCGCTAGATCTCTTTATTAGAACAGTCCAATACAAATCAGGGGTCATGAAAAATGGATTTGTTTCAATGTTGAATGAATTTAAATCGTTTCTTTTGTTCACGAGATGGCGTTACCAGTAGTAATCATAAAATAAATGAGTTTTTAAATAATCTATAACTATTTTATTATTAAGTGCTATTAATAAGTTATTCCTTTTAAATGTTAATAAAATTAACCATGAATCGTATGTGTAATATCAATTATAAGTCTTATTAAATTAAATCAATTATAAGTTTACTTGATTATTGTTATATTTTTGTGTTTTTCGTAATTGAAAACACAAAAATAAATACTGCACGCAGTTTATCTATAGATAATAATAATAATATAGTAGAGTCTAAGTTTAGTCAAATATTTTTTGCTAGATGGTAAAAAGGTGTTAGGTACAATAATTTATTTCAGCATTTTTTTTACAAAAGACAAATCCCACACTAGCCTTTAAAAATATCAATTTAACGGACACAAAGAACATCCAGACTAAGGACAATAGTTTGTGTATCACAATTGTCCTCCATGGGAATCGAACCCGCGACCTCATGCACGCCAGCCATGTAATGCAACCGCCCCACGCCACCGAGGCAGGTAATTCTGCCGTACCATAACGTGGCGTGCAAATGTATTCATTCATAATTAATTAGCGGTTATCCGTGTGGTGACGGAGTAAGAATACAATATTATGTCACCTCCCCATCTCATCCCATGGGTGGCGTAAAACCGACTAAGGGACTATCGGTGAATATTATCTTTACGAAATAAAAATGAAGGAAAACTTGAAATTAAACCCTATACCAATCCGACTGGCCAGCGTGGTATTAGTAGGCCAAGTATCCCTCCGTTACGGGAGGAGGCGCGTCCTTGCAGTGGGACATTAATGGGCTGTTATGATGAAATAAGCGATGTCATTTATTTTAACTTACAAATTTGACAACAGATGGCATTGTGCCTGTGACGTCATTTTCAGTATCGCGGTGTTAAGATTTTCCTTGAAAGAATGAGGTTCGCTCATGTCTTTCAGTATAAGTTTATACGCAGTCTTCATAGATCTGTCTTTGTAAAGGTCTGTTTTTGAAAAGGTTTTGGTTCGTTCGTTTATTTTATACAATTCGTTTGTAGGCATTGATTTACAAAAAACCAAAGATACACACTCCACTTCCCAAAACCGTCCGCAACAAATAGGCGCATTGTGCACTTTTTTTAAATTAGTATCGCGTTGTTCTACCGGCAAACGTCAATCATTAAATTATATTGCTTTATGTGCATTACTTTTTAAATACAACTTTATGTCATGCGTGTAAGAATGAATTTGAAAAAAAAATATGTTTACGATATTACTATACGTATTTATTGCGTATGTTTAATTTGGTGACACTTTTGGCTGTTAGTTTTGTTTGAAAATGTGCATCTTGGGTTTTTTATAAATCAATGTTTGTAGGTATATCTGTTTGTTATAAGGGTTTAAAAAACGATTTTTCAGTATTAAATCGAATTGCGAAGTAAGTAACATCCGCCACGCGAACGAAGTCGCGGGCACAGCAGCTAGTTCAAAATAAGATCATTGGAACAATGCATTCATTCAAATCTATTGACTGCGTCACAAATGAAGATGAAGCCACCAACTATCCAATTGAATTTTTAAACTCTTTGGACGTGCCTGGCTTACCACCGCACAATTTACGCCTAAAGATCGGCTCCATAGTAATAATGCTTCGAAACATAAACCAACCAAAACTGTGCAACGGTACGCGTTTGGTGATTAGAAAATTTATGAACAGTGTAATTTACGCTATGATAATGATAGGAAAATTCAAAGGTGAGGAAGTTCTCATTCCGAGGATACAGATAATCCCAACCGTTTGAATTTAAAAGACTTCAATTTCCGATACGTCTTGCATTTGCCATGACTATCAACAAATCACAAGGCCAATCCTTAAAAGTTTATGGTATAAATGTAGAACATTTATGTTTTTTCCATGGTCAATTATACGTGGCATGTTCACGGGTCGGACGGAAGACCATCTGCGTTGTTTGCTTTTGCGCCTGATAATAAAACAAAAAATGTCGTGTATCACAAGGTACTTAAATGAAGAGCAACATAATATGTACTAAAATACAGAAATAATTTATGAATGGTTAATTTAATGTATCTGAATGTTAATTAATTAAATGTATTTGTAATATGAATGATACCTATAGTATTTAATTTTTTTTTGTTTTTTTTTTACAATTAAAGAAAACGTCTGCTTATTTATTGCGATTAAGGCGGAATAAAGTTCGACGGGTCAGCTAGTCTATATATATAAAAGAAAGTCGTGTTAGTTACACCACTTATAACTCAAGAACGGCTGAACCGATTTAGCTGAAAATTAGTAGGGAGGTAGCTTAGAGCCAGGAGAAGGACATAGGATACTTTTTAGGGTTCCGTAACGATTTTGAAAAAAAAGGATTTGAGTCGTGACGTCATAGAATTTTTGACAGATGAGTCGTGACGTCACATAATTTTTAACAAATGAGTTGTGACGTAATAGTAATTTTGGCGGGAAAATATTTTTTGACAGCGGAGTCGTGCCGGAAATTGAAGTCTTTTAAATTCAAACGGCATATCGGTTGGGATTATCTGTATCCTCGGAATGAGAACTTCCTCACCTTTGAATTTTCCTATCATTATCATAGCGTAAATTACATTGTTCATAAATTTTCTAATCACCAAACGCGTACCGTTGCACAGTTTTGGTTGGTTTATGTTTCGAAGCATTATTACTATGGAGCCGATCTTTAGGCGTAAATTGTGCGGTGGTAAGCCAGGCACGTCCAAAGAGTTTAAAAATTCAATTGGATAGTTGGTGGCTTCATCTTCATTTGTGACGCAGTCAATAGATTTGAATGAATGCATTGTTCCAATGATCTTATTTTGAATTATGTAGTTTAGGTCATCTACATCTTTATTCTTAGCCGCTAAAATTGCTCGCTCACTAAACCATTCATTGTTTTTGTAGTTTGAAATAATTTCTGGAAATACATTGTTGATAAGTTCGTCTTTTGATGAGACAAAATTACAGAAATTATTTGGAAATGATATTAAGCCGCTCGATTCATCGACAGGTACTTGACCATTACCGATAGTCAGCAATTGCTCTGAGAAATATTCAGCAGATGTATCATTAAGCAATGTAACTTTCATGTTTGTTGTCAGTTGCAGTTTCTTCACATAGCGCCAATGATAATAAAAATAATAAAACAAAAAATGTCGTGTATCACAAGGTACTTAAATGAAGAGCAACATAATATGTACTAAAATACAGAAATAATTTATGAATGGTTAATTTAATGTATCTGAATGTTAATTAATTAAATGTATTTGTAATATGAATGATACCTATAGTATTTAAATTTTTTTTGTTTTTTTTTTACAATTAAAGAAAACGTCTGCTTATTTATTGCGATTAAGGCGGAATAAAGTTCGACGGGTCAGCTAGTAATGAATAAATGAAGAAATAAAATACATACATTTCTTGCCAGGAGCTGTTTGTTAATTAGCAAATTCAAAAAACAGTAACCAAAATGGCCCCGGGCGTCAACACTTTATTCTCAAAAACACACACTTTACACATTTCGACAATAAAACATTTCTAATAATTTACTTATTAACACAAGACAACATTTTAGTAACATTTAACACTACTTGAGATAATAAATCACTTTATTTACACAATTGAAACAAAATACTCTGTTATTACAATTCACTCACAAAAACCCGCGAATCACAAAGAATGAACACCTGCACTTGTTTCATTTCTTTAAAATATTTTTTTTTGTAAATTGCCACAGTAAATAGTTATTTGACCGATAGATTACGAACTATTTAAATAATTAGCATCAAACCATAGTGCATTTAGTGAATGAAACGTGAAATATTACCAATTGAATGAGCGCGGGAAATTTGGCCCTATATGTAGTGACGCGGACGGACCGGGATCATTTTGCATATGGACCGATATGCAGGGACGCGGAAGTGTCACGAGTTAAGTGTGTTTATCCGTTGTCTGGTACTCATAGTACAAGCTTTGCTTAGTTTGGGACTAGATGGCGTTGTATAAAAGTGTGAAAAAAAAAAAAAAATTATACGAGATTACGAAAAAAAGACGTGACCAAACGTTTATAAGCATTATCACGATCACGATCAAAATTACCTTACACCAAATAACTGCCATGCTTCAATTCTTTCCTTTCGTACCTTTAATAAATCACTCCTGCACAAAACATCCCACCTTATACGTTTTCCAACTACCTACCAAAATTCTCGAAACTTCCAAATTAGCATGACACAGCACGACCTCAAAACCTTTGAACTGTCATCTTCATGAATTGATTTTGTACGTACAAGTACCTGTGAATTAACCGATCAAGTATCAACTAACTAATAGCTAACAAGGAACCCTCGTCAATGTATTCTGAGTATGACAGATCAACGTGAAGGTACTTTGATGTGTAAAGAAGTTTGTTGCCTGAATTGTTAGGTAATTTAATTTGCAATTATTTGTACGTAAAAGGGAGGTATAGGGCCCTTTTGGGAAGAAATACTAGAAGAATGTTTATGTCTAGTCATTTGTTGGCTGTCTTCATGAAAATGATGAAATGTACACTTAGAGTTAGTATTCATCTTATCAGTTCTTCTAATTTGTAAGGTCGGTTGCTTTCCAATTAATTTATGGCCTTATCCTATTAATACTAACTTATAATATAATATTTTTTTGACAAGTTTTCGTCTGTCGTCAGTAGTATAAGTTATCTATTAAATTAAGTAAAATTTAGATAACTTGACTTAGTTTATTTTCTCTTTACTACGTATAATAAGTACTCAGATCTAACAACGCAATAAAGTTCCTTAAACATATCTCAAGAATTTTTCAAGTACGAAAACAGTCAGAGCACAATCTGTTTACTACTCCTTTCATTGGACAATACAATTTATACTTCACACTACAATCCTAAGCTTCAATATAGGAACCCCTTTGTGTTTCAACAGAAAAAAGGAAAAAATAAAGGAATATATCTAAAACCACGTTTGCAGTTACGGTCCCGTCATTCAATATCTACTGATATCTCATTTTGCCGCGCGGATAGAGCCGAACTGAATGGATAGCGATTCGGAGACCCTCAAGAACTGGTTCAAGTTATGAAAGTTGCTTCTTTTTTTAAAATTTTTATATTAAACCTTTTTAAATCCGCGAGGGACAATGGCTAAGCTAATGTATAGTGGTAGTGAAATGACTTCAATCGTACGTCATCGCTTTTCCAATCCAGTCTTTTTAGTTATTTAAATTATACATGAGCCCAAATATTGTTCGCCATTGGAAGATATTAACAAAATATTCAGAATGAAAAGATATTGCACAGCTCAGACGACTACCTATGCTTGAATTAAAAGAAGCTGTGATTAAGCTGTGAAATTTAATTACAGTTTCTTGTGTAAGTCTTAATCAATCAGTCAGATAATGAATTTATTACGGCTTAATAAAACAGGCAACCAACGCAAATCATATGATTATTAGGTACGTAAAACTCAAACTAAACTCTACTTTAGTACTCTCTCTTTAGTACTCTTTAGTACTCACTTTACTACTGAAGTAGTATTTAAGAATAATATTGTTTAAAAGAAATCTGTTTTGCGTATGTTCACATAATAATTGAAATGTACTTTATAAGAGGAGGAGACCTGGTGTCCTGAAACACAGGCCTCGAGTCTATCTTAGGCACCAGTCTCCCACGATATTAGTGCTCATATAATTATGTACCTATAAATGTAATATCAACAATATTGTGGCGAGAAAATAAATATATATTATTATTCTCTTTATTTACATTTTTCACAAAAAAAAAATTAAATATTTTATTAAATTTATTTGCTCAGTATGATACTAAAAAGTATTGACATTCCTATGATTTTGTACCAAACCCGCTTGATCTTGCCAGAGGCTGTGGCCTCTAGTGGCGTCGAACATTGAATTTTGTGTAGCGACACATTTTTGTGAAAATATTACTTCGTCGACACGTATCAATGCGGCATTGTGTTAGTAATGCCATTGATGGAATATCATACGATTATTGATTTTTTAGTCAGTAGCAGGATAACAAAACTGTTTTATTCAATGCCGAGCCCTGGATAAAATATACCAGTTTTTTTCCCCGCTCATATTTACTAAGCTGTCTGTATAAATCTCCTTAACAAGCAACTTTATCCGTTCTACATAAACAAAAATATAGCGTAGGGATCAAAAAAATAAAATCAAAATGCGTGTGGTTAAGACTTTAAGAGTATTTAGTATCCTAAATGTTATTTAAACATAGTGGGAAGCTCTGGATTTTTAAACGTGGTTAAGACTATTACAATCCAGAAACTACATAGTTACAAATTATTAAATTATTCTCCTTGTGGATGTTTTTAGTTTAGACGTTAATGATGTGATTTCCCTAAATATAGCTAATTACCCGACAATTTTTTTTTTTATTTTTTTTTATTCGGAAGTTTGACGTTAAGCTGTCGATACCAGGCACACCTTGTCGTACCTTAAGTAGTCGTAGGCCACTACTATCTTTTTGATTTTGATTTGATAATTATGATGCATCAAAGCCTATCTTTACCTTTATACCCCTTTTATCGAAAACAACATGACTTTAACCCCCTTACTCATAAACGCCTCTTAAATTTAATCACTGTTTAGCGAGATTTTTATTACGAAAACCAACCTTATACCAAACAACGTATGAGTTTAAGCTAATCAATTGACTAAAATTTAAGAGGCGTTTATGAGTAAGGGGTAAGTAAACAAGATAGTTTTAATTTATTTGACACCTTTCATATTTTACGATAATTTTTTAACAAATTTAGCCAACAACAAAAACCATATCAAGTCAAAATATTTCAATCCAAAATAAATCAATGTAAACCACAGTAAAGGTGACGTTGCATCGTATAAAAAGCGCGTTCTACACTGTCACCTCCAATCCATTTTCAATTAACGTGTCCAGAGGAGCGTTAACACCGCCCCACACGCCCGCCTGTTGTTAGGCTCAGTTCACACCGACGAATGTTACCAGACAATACGGTACTACGAGTAACTTACTAGGAGTCAGTTATTGCTTGTATTAATGTAATTATGTTTGTGCAAACATTGATCAACATTCGAAGATGAATCGTAAAGGAATGCGAGTATTATTTTGTACTTTGATGATTGATGTTTTATTAGAAATTATATTTAGTAAACATTGAATGGGATTTTTAATTCCAATTATACCACAGCTAACGATAGGAGTCCGTCCATAGCTAGGATGTCGAGAGGACATCTTCTGCTAGCTAGAGTTAGTTTGATATTTAAATTAAGATTAATAATAAGAAAAACAAAGATAATAATAAATTCTTGCTTTCCGCTCAATGCAGATATTTGTGTGCATAAACTTTAACTACTTACCCCCTTACTCATAAACGCCTCCTTAAATTAATCACTGTTTAGCGAGATTTTTATTAGCAAAATTAACCTTATACCAAACAAAAACGTAAGAATTTAAGCTAATCAATTGACTAAAATTTAAGAGGCGTTTATGAGTAAGGGGGTAAGTAGTTAAAGTTTATGCTAACTTAGATAGCTATCCTGAAGTGTAAATATTTTCTGCAGATTACATATAGGTAAATATTTTTGTCTAAGTACTAAATTAGATGCACCATTAATTGTCAAATCAAAAACATTTACTCCCAAATGTTTACATGCATTAGTCTAGGTTTATTCTATTCATAATAATATGTATTTATTTAATAAAAAATGTATATCTGTACAGAGTCTATTACCTATAGCACAAGCCTTGATTATTTTTGGACTACTGATTACGAAAGAATTCCTAGAAAATAATTCTATACATAAAATTAGGACTAACTAAAAAAAATAACCTAAACATAAAATTGTATTAATTTAAATAAGTGTGTGTGAACCCTAATGTATGAATCCCGCCCCTTATTCAAATATCTCCCAGACGTGGTAGGATGCTAATTACGTAGCCTAGGGTGTCTACCAGCCATTGAATGATGCTTCCCGTTATAATACGACTGCGTTTACAATTTGACTTAGATTTGTTGCTTGTTATCTGTTCGGGAAATGTCATGCGGATTAAAGATGTGCCGTTGAATACTAGTTAGAGGTTTTTAAATGTGAAGGTTTCTTTATGACTTTCAAATAAAAATACTATAATGACTATACTATATACTATTTTTTAATAACATTTGAATTAAATCAACTAACCAAACTATAGTTATGTTTTAATTTTTTTCATTAATTGTTTTTTGAAACAATAAAAGAGAGCCCAGTTACACATAATAATATTTTTAATAATATTATTTTTATTTTTTATTGTAACTAATTAAATTGTCTAATATATGTATATTAATGGACCTCTGTAAAACAACAGTTAAATTTTAGTAAAATTTGATACGTACCTATATATTTTATAAGTTTGAAAAAGGTTTTAGATCTATAAACAAATAAAAATAACTGGTCCACATAGAACTAATCCCATTTACAAAACCCTTGACAATCTTTTCACATCCGTATAATCATTTAGTGCATTGAAATAAAACTCCAAGCAGACAATTTCACTCAAATATCCATTTTCCTTTGCACAATACAACCCGAAAACGAGTAACTACACAGTTTAAAAAAAAAGTAAAACAAAGATCAAAAGCCGGATAACGTTTTGAGCCAGTATTCAATTAAATAACGCAAGAAAGCGTTAACTTGTGTGAACAACATATTATACAGGATGTATGAGATGTCGCATAATTAGAATAGAGGAGGTTGTAGAAATGTTTGGGCCTTATTATACGTGCCTAGGGATGGATTCACTATACACATGTAGGTATGAAATAATGAAAGTATAAAGGTTATGAGTTTTGTTTGAAATTAGAATGTAACACGCTTGGTGCAATGGGAGAGTCATTAATGTTGATAAGTGTTGATGTGTCTTTGTTAATAAGACTGTTTTGTTATAGCATACCTTAGGTTTGCAGTTCTTTTATTCGGAAAGTAAACTACTGCTGCAAAGGTTTAGAAATAGATTTTTGATATTCTTTTTAGTTAGCGGTTTTTTAATTTATCTATAGTATTTTTCTTGTTTTTCTGTAAGAAATACTGCTTTGGTAGATTAATGAATACCCAATTTAATGAGTTGTCAAATGCAAATATATATGTTAAACACAGGTTAGCATAATTATCCATTTTATGCCAATATGGTCATAAAAAAACTTATCAGGAAATTAAAAAGAAATTACATGATTCTAATAATTTAAAATCAAATTAGGTAAGCTAAAAAAAACTCTTACGAGTATTGCACAGTACAGACTTATTCTACGCTAGTTTTGCGAGACTCTTACTTACTAAACCTTAAAGACAGCACAGTATATAAAATGTAGTATAAAAAATAATATTAAGAAACAATTTTACACAAACCAAAATTAAGCCAATTCAGAAAAGATTAAATTAAATACGAAGAACAAGTATCATTTAAAAGTAAACACGATGCTTTTAAATTTTTGTTTAAATATTAAAAAGCGTCTGAGTGTAGGTAAATCTATCTGGCGTTTTCCAACGTTTTAATACAATTACACAGGGGTCCGGGTCTGGTAAAAGCTCGTTTATAATAATATTACTTTCGTTTTCGTTTAGAGTACGACGACGCTAAACCAATTATGGAGTTTGAACGTAGTTTTGGTATAGCCTATCGCGTTTCAAAGGGTACGTTTCATGTATTTTCCTATTCATTATAAATGACTAGCGACCCCAGCCCGTCTTTGCACGGGTGCAATTATGATATGTACTAAATACACCTCCCCACTACATAATGTCACTAAAATGTACCTATTTATTTACGACATAACATTAGAAATATCTGGATTTATCAGGGTTTCTCTATAATATTATTATTATTCATGTATTATACATATAACTTGAATCACTCTTTTAACTCGTATAAAAAAAGACTGCTTCAAAATCCGTTACAAAATCCGCCCGTTAGTTTCATAAATTTAAGAATAACGGACAGATAGACAACGACGAATTTTTTTTTAATTTATATTATGTAATGGCGGAAAGAAAAGTTCCAAAAGACCTTTTATATTAAACTGCTGGCATCTAGTAGGTATGGCTGGAACACTGAAGATCTCGGGGTCGATTATTCTTAGGTTATTTAACTACCTTTGGTTTTCCCATACCACATTCCCCATTTTAATGAGGTTTTCACTTAGACCATTGATTTGACATCCTTTCAAAAGACATCATGATTTTAAGCCCTTAGTTTTCTAAATTATTATGCTTAATTCATTTCAGTACCTATTGTCCTGAAGTCGATAGTCCACCTATTTAACAATCAACATATTTCAAAGAAGAATAGTTTGTTACAAACACGATACCAACTCGTCTGACCAGTGGTATTTGAAGAACCAGAGTTCCTCAAATTGTGATTCTTTTGGTCCTAAGGAAGAACTACATACACTATAACAGCTTTCTTGATGAAATCACACTTAGTAAAAGAAATGACTTGGTCGAGTCATGAATTTAAACAGATTTAACCCAGGCACAGGAAATTTTGACAAAATTTTGTGTAATCTAACTTCTGATGAGGCCAAATACCTAGTCTAGTATATTTATTATACTTATGTTATGAGATTTATTATAAGCTTAAGGTATTATATAGACTGACATATGAGGACAGAAGTCTGTTTCAAAATATTAAGAATTAAAAAAAAACAACCTGAAATAATTTTCTGTTTCATAGTCAACATCTTCAAGTTAAGTATAACAAATATCTACCAATAACAAGAATCTTATTAATTACAAACACTGTACTGTAGGTACATTTATTTAATCTGTATCATCCACACAGATACTACCAAGAAACCAAAAAGTCTTTCCCTGTTCCCAACATTAACTTAACGACGTCTATAAATCTTTTCAATGTTCTCTGTAATTCTTTTGTTTTTCCTTCATGTGGAAAATAACTAGTAAATAAATTAACTGTACTCATTGGACGTCAATTTTATATACGTATTTAGATTTTGTTTAAGTCAAAAAGATCATTTGGTTTAATAGATGGTTTACTTACAGCGCGGCAGCGGCGAAAAATAGGAAGGCCCTATATAAGATACAGAAATATTTGGAAGAGGTCTACAAAAGTTTTTGCTTTATTTGATTTATACTCCGGGAGGAGCTATTATTTAATTTTAAACTATAAGGGACTTTTCAATGTTTCCATTGTAGTACTCGTTAGGCATGTCCTAACGCCATAAGACGTTCACTACTAGAAATTAACATCCTACAAATATGCTTTGCTGTGCTGTCGGTAGTCCATTAAATGGACACCTGGACAATGAAGAAATTTACTTTTCCGAATGTCGATCTTCCTAAAATCATAATCCCGAACTCTTTTACTAAGTATAATTATCATTTTCCGTAAAGTATGTCTAAATGTAATAAAATGGATGGTGTACTTGTTAGATATCCCAATTTTACTTGCTATAAATTCACATGATGGACAATTGTTCAATAATACTGCAGGATATGTTGGTAAGTTATTTATTTTAGTTCACAAATTGTTCACTGGTTTGTGGCGTGATAAGGTATATGTATATTAAAAGTAAACGAAACCATAGTGCAATCTAGGATTTCGATACAACGCCATCTATCGAGTTTTAGAACAAACTTATTATAATTATAAGAATACACAGTATTTTACATTCCGCCCACTATGGACAGAATGTCCATTATTCCTACCCACCATGATCTTTTAATTTCGATATAATGGACTGTATTATTGATAAATTTTACTTTAAACAAAACTTTACATATATTTTTCTACTTACAATCATGGTAGCTAAGAATATTCTATAAGTTATACAACGTTAAAACAATAGTTACAAATTCATATTATATGAGATAACAACTAAACTAAATTTAATAGACAACAGGTAAGAAGAATTATGAAAGAACTACTTATGGTGTAATAGGTAAAATACAAAATTTTGCTACTGATCTCTTAATAAACACTCCTTTACACTTAAGAGTAACCACTCGAGTAATGTTGTCCAAACCAGGGTGTTTTTCTGTAATTAAACCTATTAGCCATTTGGCTGGAGGAAGACCGTCCTCCTTAACTAAAACTAAATCTCCTATCTGAGGTTCGGGGTTGTGGTTTGCCCACTTGTAACGTTGTAAAAATTGACTCAAATATTCGTTAGACCATCGGCGCCAAAAGTGCTGAAGCATTTTTTGGGTTAGTTGCCAACGTTTTAAAGAAGATATAGACGATGATTCATAATTAGCGTCAGGTAATAAGACTAAAGGTTCACCAATCAAAAAATGAGCTGGAGTAAGTGGAATGACATCCTGAGAGTCTGTACTTAATTTAGATAATGGCCTAGAATTGAGGCATGCTTCTATCTGGTACAACAGAGTAGATAATTCTTCGTAGGTGAGAGTTGCATCGCCAATGACACGACGGAGATGATGCTTTGTGGATTTTACTCCAGCTTCCCAAAGTCCTCCAAAATGAGGACTATGGGGTGGAATAAAATGCCAGTTAGTGCCGTTGTTTGCCAAGCATTTAGCAATTTCCAAAGTCAATTCTGACTTTTCTTGAGCGAACAGAGATTTGAGTTCCCGAGAGGCACCAACAAAATTGGTTCCGTTATCACTGAACAAGTCCTCTCAATGATCTCGTCTAGCCACAAACCTTTTGAAGGCTGCTAGAAATCCTTGAGCTGTAAGATCACTTACAACTTCTAAATGTATGGCTCTTGTTGCCATACAGATAAAAAGACAAATATAGCCTTTGTAGGCACGATGACCTCTACCCTTAGATGTTCTAACAAGAATAGGACCAGCGTAATCAACACCACTCCTACAAAAAGGTCTACTAGGTGTTATTCTCGCTGATGGTAACTGACCCATAAGTTGGCTTTTTATTTGGGCTGCGTGACGTGCACAGACTACACATTTACGAACGAAGAATTTGACACGGTTTCGGGCGTTAAGAATCCAATATTTAGACCGCAGGTAAGTCATCATCATTTGAGGGCCCCCGTGCAAAGTTTTTTCATGAGCTTCGGCAATAATGAGGTTGGTGATGTGGGAATCTGAAGGTAAGATAATAGGATGTTTACTTCCAATACTTATATCAGCTCTTTCCAATCGACCGCCCACTCTCAAAATACCAGCATCATCGAAACAAGGATTCAACGAGGTAAGTTTACTGTTTTTCTTTACACATCCTTTGTCTTTAATATCTTTGATTTCAGGCCAAAATTGTTCTGTTTGACATTGTTTAATAATAATTTGAAGTGAATCTTTTAATTCATTAGCCGTTAGCCAAAAAGGGTATTCAATTTGTTGGTTTCGGACTTTGTTGATAAACCTTCTACAATATGTTAGTACTCTTAGTAGTTTTCTGAGTGAAGAATACTTGTTCCAAATATCAAATACATTTTTCTCAATTACATGGTAAGCTTTCTTTTGTTTTTCTTCTAAAGTAGTATCTGGTATAGTTTCGTCAGATCTGTCCAGAGTTATCTCTCTTAACCAGAGTGGGCCTTGTTTCCACAAAGAACATTCCAGTAGTTCCGACGGTTTAAGGCCTCTTGAAGCACAATCCGCTGGGTTCTGGTCCGAAGATACATGTGCCCATTGTGGTCTGTCTAAAATAGTTAATATTTCAGACACACGGTTTGCTATGAAGGTTTTCCATCGGCTTGGGTGACTACTTAGCCATGCCAACACCAAGGTAGAATCGGTCCAGGCTTTTATTTTCATCTTTGAAATGTTTAAAACAGCAGCGACTTCCTGTAAGAGTTTGGCTAACAAAACCGCTCCACACAATTCCAGCCTTGGAATGGACACTTGTTTGATAGGTGCAACCCTGGTTTTAGATGTTATGAGATGAACATGTACCTTTCCAGTATTGTCTACTACTCTTAAATATACAGCAGCAGCATAAGCATCATTTGAAGCGTCGCTAAACCCGTGAAGTTCTATCTCTTCATCTTTAGTGGTGACATTGATCCACCGCGGAATGTTAAACTTGGTAAGTTCTGTTAGCTCTTTTCGGTATGTAATCCAACTGCTTACTAAAGATGGTGGTAGCTCTTCATCCCAATTAATTCCAGAAAGCCAAATCTTCTGAATCATGATTTTGGCTGTTATGATTGCCGGAGATATCCAACCCATTGGATCAAACAATCTAGCTATATCTGAAATAACACTTCTTTTAGTTACAGGTTCGGTGATTGGAGATAGCTTAACAGAATATTCAAAATCGTCGGTTAGTCTATTCCAGGTGAGTCCTAATATTTTGATTATTTCATCTTGTTTTATTTCCAAATTGCTTCCATTCGTTTTGATACTGTCGCTTATTTCTTCACAGAGAAGTAAGTCATTGCTTGACCATTTTTGAACTTCAAAACCTCCTTTGTTGAGAAGTTGCTTCATTTCTGTAACTATTTGATTTCCTTCTGTTCTAGTTTTACATCCTGTAAGCAGATCGTCCATATAATAGTCTTGAAGAACTCTTTCAGCCGCCAGTGGATAGTTTTTACCTTCATCATAAGCCACCTGATGAAGAGTTCTTACTGCTAGATAAGGAGCTGAAGCAGTCCCAAAAGTAACTCTCGATAAACGTAGATGCTGTATTTCGTTGTTAGGGTCAGCTCGCCAGACAATTCGTTGATAATCAGCATCGGCTGTAGTTACTTTAACTTGCCTGTACATTTTCACAATGTCAGCCACCAGACATATAGGATGATATCTCCACTTCATAAGTACCTAGTCGGGTCGTAAGTTCTGTCAAAAACTTTTAATGTGATTAATGATACAGTTTTTGATAATTGTTTAAAAATTATATATGAAATGAAAGGTAATTAAATGCACAATCCAAATTTATTTACATTATTCAAAATGCCCTCCCCCATTTTGAATACATGCCCGTAATCGACGCGGCCAGTCGTCGATCGCAGCACGCACCACATTCATGTCTATTTCTGCCGCTGCTTTAACCAGAGATGCTCGGAGAGACTCCAAATTCTGATGAGGTTTAGCACAGACAATCTCCTCCAAATGTTGCCATATCTTGTAGTCCAGTGGATTTAGATCTGGACTAGAAGAGGGCCAGTCTTCATGACCAATGAAGTTAATTCCTCGGGCGGTCAGCCAGTCTTGCGTGCTTCGTGCCCTATGAGCTGGCGCAGAATCCTGCTGGAATATCCAGTGTCTGTTTTCGAACATTGTTTGGGAAAGAGGTTCCACTATGTTCGTTAGGACGGTATTTTGGTATACAACGGCACTGGTTTTTACACCTTTTTCACAAAAAAACACCTCAGTTAATCCTGTATAGGAGACTCCAAGCCAAACCATGATTGACGAAGGATAATGCCCACGCTGCACCCTTGGAATACGCGCGCTTGCTTCTTCACTGCTATGGGCATACACTTTGTCATTTTGTTTGTTGTAGCTTTCTTCGATGTTAAAAATTTATTCGTCGGAAAACAAAATTTTGCGGTATTTTTTTCCCGCGTACCGCCTTAACAAAGCTCGGGATCTTTCCAGCCTAATTTTTTTCAAACGCTCATTCAAAAAATGTCCGGTCTTTTTACGATAAGCTCGTAGTCCTAGGTCTTCATTTAACACTCTTTTAATCGTGGTTCTGCTTAGGCCCATCTGAAGAGCTAAGATTTTTTGCTTCCGGACGGGATTTCGTTGAATTCGCGCCTTCACGGCTTTGATGACCGCTGGTGTCCTAACTGTGCGAGGTCGGCCGCTCCTCTTACGATCTTCGAAGCTTGAATCTTCAGTGTACCGTTTGATAGTGCGATAAACAAACCGTAGTGTTATTTTCAATTTTTTCAGAAAGTTGAAAATCTCTGTTGGCGTGTAACCACAGCGGTGCAACGCGATAACCGCGACTCTATCTTCCTTTTGCGACCACTCCATATTTGAAAATGAATAAAAATGATTACTTTCTTTATATTTGAAAAGGGCGAATGTTCTATTTTTAAAATTAGTCGAAGCATATGTGGCCAGTATTCGAAGATAAAAAAAATATGGATGTGACAGAACTTACGACCCGACTAGGTATATGTCTCAACTCAGATTGCAAAGTAGGACCCACCAGAAGCTTGCTGTTAAGAGATACGCCGTTGTTGTCACGATTGGATGCATTGAATACTATTCGAAATTTGGTCGTTGTTTTGTCATTTCAAATAACCTCGTGATAAGGTAAGTAAACAGACGGTTTATCAATCTCTTCTTTAGGTATCAACTGCATGTGCTCGAGTTTCAAGTATTCATCAATTACTTCTTGGTACCGTAATTTTAAATCTTGGGTTTTCATAAACCTTTTTTCTAATGACAGTAACCTTTTAATTGCAATATCAAATCAAATCAAATCAAATTTATTTATATAAAAATATTACATAGCAATAACAATATTAGGTACTTATAATATAATTTATTTGTGTTGACTGGTTCCAAACTAAGCAGAGCTTGTACTATGGATACCAAACAATAGCCATACATACTTATATTTATAATTATTTATACATACTAATTATAACAAAATAATGTATATTATAATAACACATAACTTATCAATGCCGACTAGTCCCAAACTAAGCAGAGCTTGTACTATGGGTACCAGACAACAGCCATACATACTTATATTTATAATTATTTATACCTACTTATTATATTATAATATACGTGACATAACACAATAAATAAAAACATATGAACATTATAACAAATAAATACAAGTAAATTATGTCACAGTGCGATCAGGTGGCACTTGTCCGCGAAAACGACGGAAAACCACGCCCTGCGGCCAAAAGGTGTCCTCCATGACGAGATGCAAGTAACACGTTGGGACTCGAACCACGAACGCCTTGAAATTAACGTTGCGGCGCGACTCCAACAACTGCACTCTCGCCGTGTATTTCAACCTATGGCGAACGTACTCCACGATGTCCTCAGCCTTTGTGGTGTAATGCAGGCGTGAAATGTACACCGGGGTGTTCGGTTTTGCAGCACGGACATTGACACTTGGCTCCATAGGTGCTGTGCCGCAGCAGTTCTTATTGCTTCGCTGGCGATGTCTTTTCCTTTGCACAGTCACGAAACCATCATCATTAGACCGATTCTTGCTGTCTTGATCTTGCAATGACTTCTTTAAAACAATGGCCTTGGGCTCATTATCTAAAGGAGCTCGACGAGGCGCGCGGTGAATAGCCTGCTTAAAAAATATCGCGTGAATTTCCCTGTATGCTTCTAGGTTCAGCCATCCTGAACGGCAACTTTACAACATACCTTCCTGAAGAATCACGTTTGGTAGTTTCCTGAAACAATTTTTCACACTTCTCTTCTTCCTCTGTAAACAGCTTAGTTAAACTAAAGTTATCCGCTTCAATTTCCCAAAACGTTTTAAGATCAAAATCTTCAACAGCTTTAGATATATGCATTGATACAATAGTACTACTACAACATGAAGCCTCATTGATCTTGTTAGTTCCCTTAACCTTACCTGATAAGATCCAACCCAGTTTGGTGTTCTGTACTATTAACGTTCCTGAAGGGCATTTGATCAACCCCTCAGCTATAATTTCACAATAGACATCAGCACCAAGCAACAAATCGATTTGATTTGGTACGTTATAATTTGGATCTGCTAAGTTCTCTACTGGTAAATCAGGCCACGACGTAACCACAATTTTTCGTTCCGGTAGAAATGAAGTAAGTTTCTTTAAAATATGTGTTTTAACTGTTAAATTAAAGTTAGGGTCCCTTATAGATTGAATTTTTACCTGAACTGTTTGTTTA
This sequence comes from Schrankia costaestrigalis, assembly GCA_905475405.1. Taxonomy (NCBI): domain Eukaryota; kingdom Metazoa; phylum Arthropoda; class Insecta; order Lepidoptera; family Erebidae; genus Schrankia; species Schrankia costaestrigalis. The sequence continues at coordinate 4,712,944 of FR997827.1, forward strand.
GAATGAAGTGGTGTGTTATTATCACCTCCTAGACCAGTTATCACACAATTACTTTTAGTTTTCTTAAGTCCTAATAATTGTGCTGCAGCCTCCGTAATAAACGAAGCCTGTGAGCCTTGGTCCAACAGAGCCCTCAGCGTTACTGTTCCAGCTTTCGATTCTGTTTTTACCAAAGCCGTTGCCAGTACAACTTGGCCATTACTGTTAGCAAAACAAGAGGTAATGTTATTTATATGATTTTCTTCCTGCAGTGATGTTACAGTCTCAGAATTGCTGCCATCATCCGACAGCTTAATGGTCTGACTGTTATTTTCGTTTGATTGATTCCAATGCTCGGCATGCAATAGTGAGTGATGCTTCCTACTACAAATTTTACACCTAGTGGGCAATCGACATGTTGTTACAGAATGGTTTACCTAAACAATTAAAACACAAGTTGGTAATTTGGACAAAATTGCAAAGCTTTTACAATTACCCAATTTATGATTGCTATTTTTACAAAATAAGCAAGGCACTGGTACCTTATTGATAGCAGTGTTGACTTGGAGTGATTTAACAGTTTTATTAGTTACTTTGGTCCCCAAAAACTCAAGTGACCTAAACCTATGCTCTAAAAACTCCAGGAATTCACTTAATTTAGGCAAATCATTAGTTAAATTACAAGTTTTAGCTTCCCATTTTCGACGGGATACTCCATCTAATTTTGTACACAATAAATGAATAAGTGTTAAATCCCAAAGATTTTCAGTACTCAATCCTAAATTTCTTAACGCATTTAGACATTCATTAGTAGTGTTAAACATTTCTTTTAAGCTATTATAAGACTCAGTAGGAATACACTTCTGACCAAAAAACCGCTTTAAAATCGAATCAGATACAAACTTTTTGTTATTATAGTTATGTTCTAAAATATTCCAACATGTTTCATAATTTTCATTAGTTATAGGTAAGTGTCGTAAAAGTTGATCCGCTTCTCCAGCAAGATAGTTCTTCAAGTAACGTAGCTTCTCCACAGCAGATAACGAACTGTTGTTATGCACCAGTGACAGGAACAAGTCACGAAATGTAGGCCATTCCTGGTATAGTCCCGAGAACGTAGGTATAGAAATCTTCGGTAATTTTACATTACTTCGGGAGCTAGTTATAATTTCATTTCCTTTGTGGTTGTTACCCAAATTAGAAGTTTTCGTCAGAAGTGCCTCTTTTAATGCTGTCTTGTAATCGAAATATATTTGTTCTACATCGCCATAGGTATCATTTCTGGTATAATCAGTTTTTTCAACTTCCCCCTTAGTGTAACCAGCTATTATGTCGCTGTGAGTACTCTCAAACTTAGACCATTGCTTTTCTAAATCTTCCATTCTGGTTTCTATGTAGCTAATTGTTATTCTTTCCTTAGGTGATTTCTTAAAATTAGTAAATCCTCTGCTTATATTTGACTGAACGTCCCCTTGAAGTCTTATTAAAGGTTCCATTTTCAGATACTTCTTGACTTGTTTAAATGTAAAATATTTCTATGTTCTGATTTAATGAAATTTTCTAAGTCCCAAAATTGAAAATTTTTCTAAGTGTTCAAACAGCAATATTTTTCTAAGTTAATATTTAGCGAAATTATTCTAAGTCTTTTTCGCTTCAAAACGAAATTATTCTAAGTCTTTTTATCGCTTCAAAACTTAGGTGAAATCGGGCATAGGTTCCCCGTCTCAACCAAAATTTGCTTAAAATTTTACAATTCCAAGAGATTACTCACGGTTACACTGGGTGTCCTTCCTCTTCATTAGTTACCTCTTCTCTCACTAGGCGGCACCACGGGCAGGTTCAAATTTCTTCTAAGTCCGGCTTCGTAAGGACCATGTACAATTGTTCAATAATACTGCAGGATATGTTGATAAGTTATTTATTTTAGTTCACAAATTGTTCACTGGTTTGTGGCGTGATAAGGTATATGTATATTAAAAGTAAACGAAACCATAGTGCAATCTAGGATTTCGATACAACGCCATCTATCGAGTTTTAGAACAAACTTATTATAATTATAAGAATACACAGTATTTTACACATGACCTAAATCTTAAAATATTGTCGACTAACACCTATTAGGTTATGTTAGAACAGTGGTCAGGTACTAAAGAAGTAATTAAAGAAGATTTTTATGTGTTTTACGTTATTGTGATGTTAATAGCAAAAAAAATAGCTCATATTATGTATTAGAGATTTAGGTTTTCGGACAAGTCATATTATGAGACAAGAATGTATGGCTTAATACCATTCGAACACAATGATGATTCGGACAATAAACGTTATGACACGCTAGATTATGCGGTTACAAAAAATGGTGAGACATAATAGAGAAACCTGCGGTGTCTAATGCCACCCTTATCAGTTTCCCGCTGAAGCTATATGTACTTACCTACTACGACCTTTCCAAAACTCATATACCTAGTAGGTAAAAATCATACATATACATACCTAAACTCACGCCTTTTTCCAATGACGGGTAGGCAGAGACCAGTTAACGCCTAGATCTTTACAACCCGCGCTGTAGCAAACTTTAGCATAGTGTGTGGTAAACATTACTGCTGCCTCTTACATTATTTTCCAAACCCATACAGGTTCAACGATAATATACATATATCATTAATATATCCCGTCAAATACCTACAATATCCTTCGTCGTTTTAGAAAGCCAATCTGCTGGGGTTGGCTCATCATCATTTTCAAATGACGATCTACTATATAAATACCAAAATGCTTATAACGCAATTGTACCCGTGGGCATTTAGTTATAAATTAAATCAGAATTCAGATAGGGCAGCGGCATAAAGATAATATCTATAGATAATTTGTGACTGTCGATATCGCGATAAGTCGGTGATACAATTTAAGCTTCATTATTTGAATGAGATAATGTTTCGATAACAGGCGATATTGTGTATTTGGTTTTTTTTAAAGTTATTATTAGAATAATTGTCAGATGTCGATAGTCTGCCAGTGAAAACGGTCGCGTTACGCATGCCTTAGAAGGTACAACACCGCGCTAGTGTGCTGACACTGCAGCTTATTCCGTTGCGTTATTACCTAGTCATAAGTGAATCGGTAGTCTCTTTCTTCTCCAAATATCGATCGTCCGAAAATCATAATCCCTAACAAGTTTCCTTTAATCATCACTTTCCATAATATTAGAGAAACATTTTTTTTATGGAAAACGTGAATACAGTATTTATGTTTTTTTAATATTATTGGTTGTAGCAAAAAAAAAATTAGGTCATGTTATGTTTAGGGATTTAGATTTTTGGACCAGGGATATTATGAGACATGAATTTAGGGCTAGTTACCATTCGGATACATGATGATTCGGACACCAAATGTTATGACACCTTAGATTATGGATATAAAAATAATGCGACAAAATAGAGAACCAAGTGAATCATATTAATGTGACAATTTGTGATAAGTTATAGTTTTACAATTATAACTTGCAAACTAATGATGATGTCCCCAGTCCAAGTAATGCATATGGAACATGAATTGACCAGTCGATACATTGGGGAAAGAGATTGGCGCATAAATTTACAGCAAAGAGTCAAAGAGCTCAGAACCGAAATTGAAACATTACAAAATCAGCTAAAAGAGAAACAAAAGAATGAACCTTTATCGGAGGAACACTCTACAAACAATGAGTCTCAGAAAACAGTCGAAAATAAGAATGACGAAGAGGACCTTGCTCGAGAAACAGAGTGGGTACGAAAGAGAAATAAAAACAAAAGGAAATCACAAGAAGTAAACGTCAATGAACCCCAAGTTAATGCAAAGGTCGACAAACCAAAAATAAAAAAGACACCACCACCACCTCCAGTCATAGTAGAGAACATTATAAACTATCAGCAGTCTTATGACCTTCTTTTGACTTGTTTAAATAAGGAATCTTTTATAGTAAAAATTATGAGTGGAAACACCATCAAAGTAATCACCAAGGACCAAGACTCCTACAGAGCGATCACTAAGCTGTTGTCGGAAAATAAATGTATGTGGTATTCCTACGAAAACAAGCAAGATCGACCCATTAGGGTCATAGCCAAAAACCTACACTCGTCATGTTCGCCTGACAAAATAGTGGAAGATTTGCAAGCTCAAGGCTTTAAAATTCAAGAAGCTATGAATAGACACAGTTGGAGGACCAAGGAACCTCTTAATATGTTTACACTTACGTTTGAAAAAGACGAAGACATAAACAATATCTATGGTATTAACACCATACTAGGATGTAAGATAGAAGTTCAACCTTTAAAGACTTCTAAGCTAATACCACAATGCAAACGATGTCAAGCATATAGCCATACACAAAAATACTGCTCAAAGGAGCCGAGATGTGTAAAGTGCACTGGTAAACACTTGAGTAAAGACTGCACAAAATCGATAGAAGAAAAACCGAAATGCGTACATTGTGGTGAGCCTCACCCTGCTAACTACAGAGGGTGTATGGTAGCTAAAGAGCTACAACAGTTTAAAAATAAAGCAATGAAAAATAAAATTACTACAACCACCACTAAGGTCCCTAATACTAAAAAAGAACAGTCCATACGTTTTACTCAACAAAATGTATCTTATGCCCAAGCAACGAAAACGCAACAGTTATCAACACCACTGGTTGGTCCACAACAGTCGAACTCAGAAGACTCAGATACAAATAAAAACATAAATAAAATTTTGAATATTTTAACCTCTTTTGATAAAAGGTTGATGAGCCTAGAAAAAAGTGCTACAAAACTACCACAAAAATGAAGAAAACCATTAAAATAATGGCGTGGAGTGCAAACAAATGTCTAAACCATAGAATAGAGCTAAAGTCTTTGAAACAGAAGAAATTGAAATATGCTTCATATTAGAATCTCACTTAACAAGAGAATCGTATAAGGGTATAAATATCATGACCTGCGCCCTATCAATAATGCAAGAGAAGAACGCCTTAAAATCAAAGAAAACATACCGTACCATTACTTAGAACATGTATGAAGAAGAATCCATACAATATATAACCGTCAAAATCAAAATAAACATCAGTATATTACAGTAGCTGCTAAATAGTGTCTACCAAATCTTACTTTAATCATGTTTTGGAATATCTTAACAATTATTAATAAAAATTAATTACAAATTATCAATTATTGCATTTTTATTTCTTTACAATACCTTTCCATGAAAAACTTACCGCTTTCATCAGTTATTCCCATAGATATATCAGAATTTATATTTCTGTGGTGATTCTATTTACTTAGACGTCCTACTAATAGGTATTATAAACGGAAATTTTGTAAGCATAGCTATTATGTTTGTTACTATTTCACGTAAAAACTACTGAATAGATTTGAATCATCATGATAGCCTAATAATGTCCCACTGCAGGGACAAAACGTCCGTCCGCAGGGCGTCCAATCCGTGACGGAGGGATACTTGACCTACTAATAAGCTGGTCAGACGGACTGGTATAGGGTTTAATTTAAAGTTTTCTTTCTTTTTTTTCGTAAAGATAATATTAGTCGGTTATCACGCGATAGACCTAGCACCCGCACGGAGAATCCATGGAATGCTAAGATTAGGTCTTATTTCGACACCCAGCCATTGTATGAGATGACATATTGTATTCTTACTCCGTCACCATACGGAAAATATTTTTTTTCAATAATAAAGCTAGACTAAAATTTTGATAAAACTTAACAATAGCTTCACTACAATTTTTAATAAGAATAATATTGTATTTTATAATATTTATGTTACTGTAAATACTAAGCCTGCGCAGATGAAGTCGCGGGTATCAGCTAGTTTTCTATAAATATTGCCCAACATTAAGAAGGCTCAATCTGTCAAAACCAACTCAGCTGTCGGAGAAGCCTAAAACATTGTTGTTTCACCAAACGTCGCGTGAGAAAGAGAACAACTCATAGAAAAGCAGTAAGAAACATGCACATGCACACGCATTATCATCTGAGTCTTAAAGCCATATCATTTCTCTATATCTATCTCGCTTGCACTTACGGGTCTTTTATTCTTATAATTATAATATCTTCTATCTCTTCTTGAAGTTCTCAGATAACGTGTTTTCTAATCAATGAAACGCACAAAGAATAATGGCAATAAGTGTATACAAATAGTATATACAAATATATTCTAACTTTCGTATGACATTCAAATGCAATAAAACCTAAATTCGTTTAAATTGATGTAATCACACGTTTCCCTAGAAACAAATTTGTTATTTTGTATTGACGTAATGATTGATTGATGACAGATCCCAAATCTTATGATTAAAAAAGGTTAATTATTATAATGGTTATAAGAACAGTAATAATATTGATAATAAAATGTGCAGTGGACGTCGATTGGCTGATATGATGACTTTCTTTTGAAAAAACCAGAATTCGTACTATCTAAAATTGTGAAAATGAAACATACGGAAAATTAAGAATTGGTAAAATTAAGAATGTTGATAAAGAAGAATTCGTCCATAAAATAATTTGTAAAATTACACACGGGGAAAATTGAGAATTAGGAAACAATAGTTGAGTCAGACCCTAGGTATTTTATTTAACTGGGTAGGTATTGCATCTGATAATAATAGGATCTCTTTGATGAAAGAAATAACGAAACTTCTTACTGGCAAGCGATACTAATTGTCATAAATGACATAAATAATAGATTTTATTGAAGTTTAAAAAAAAACATTCGGTAATATTCAGCGACGGTCAGCTCGCTGTCGAACCTCCCCTCCGCTAACCCGAGGGGTGCAGAAAGTGGAGGCGAGATGCAAGATATCGATGGCGGAAACGAGCACGGTAAAATTTCCTAAAATGGTTTTGGGAAAAAGGTAATCGCGTACAAACTTTAGAATGTATCTAGTCAATATAAAATTATTTGAATTTTCGAATATATAATCTATTCCTACTCCCTAAATATATTTACCTTTATAAACGTTTAATTCTATTTTATTACGCTAAAAGTTGTCATAAAATGTGCATAGAATTATGAACTTTGAAGCCTCATAACTTGTAAATGAATATTTTTTTTACTGTTTTATTAATCAATAAGACTAGATAATAACGAGACAAAACGATATCATCTATAGTTTTGAGTATTTATTATCTAATGAAGGAGCAATTAACTTGCTTCGTTTGTATGGAATTGCGATTGGATTGTTTCCCCTTAAGACAGCTTATTTATAAGTGAAAGTAAAAGGTAAGCGGTAGTTTTAAGTAACATAGTAATCTAGTTTTTCTATACATGGTCATCAGGTTTCCGTGGTGTAGCGGTTATCACATCTGCCTAACACGCAGAAGGCCCCCGGTTCGATCCCGGGCGGAAACAGAGTTTTTGTGTATTTCAAATATATTTTTCTTTTGTGATTTTTACTTTGAATCGTTTCTAGAGTAAAAAAAACTGAATATTTTTTTTAATCTCTACATTAATTTTCTCAACATTCTTATACACTTTTATGAAAACAAGATTTACAAATTGAATATTAATATTATGTTATCTTATTAATGTATTAGTTGGTTGAGGGCCATCTACTGCAACCCGCGTAAAGTAGTAAATGTCCCAGGAGACAAACTACTTGTCCTCAACAAAAAAAAGTATTCGTTTCATCAACACTGCTTTGTATAATACATTTGAACTAATTTGCTAAAGAAATAGATGCATACCTACTTAAGTTACTATTACTTACAGGCTGGCCTAGCCTGTAAGGCTGAGCGCAGACTTGGAACACGACAGTCTTAAGACAGACTATTGCTTTACAATTATGTATGAATATGCGCACACTTGGAACAAAACGTCGTATAGACAATATTGTCTCAGATAGACAGTTTTGTTTTATGTGTGCTACGTATCGTAGTCAAAACTGTTTCGTTTTAGTTTTAAGACAGACTTGTCTATATGAGGCAAGTCAGTCTTGAAACAGTCTAGTCTCCAATGTGCGGTCAGCCTAAGTAATAGTTACTTAAGTATAAGCATAAAGTAAAAGGACACAGTAAAGCCCGATTTACACATCGACAAGTACAGTAGCGAGTTAAGTAGTAAGTTGTTGATTAGATTGATTTAAATAGATCTCTATCCTATTTTTTGGCGAGTTAAGTACGAAGTAGCCCTCTCTCTCGAGTCTCGCCAATTTCACACGCCAAAAATAGGATGGAGATCTATTTAAATCAACTTAATCAACAACTTACTACTTAACTCGCTACTGTACCTACTTGTCGATGTGTAAATCGGGTTTATGTAAAATTATAGGTAAGTATGTGTTCCTCGGCACATATTATTCATTTCAGTGTAACAATATTGTTACACTTTTAAAACAAAAAGTAGATAAATATTTAAGCCTAAATATTTGAACATGAAAATAATTTTAATACTTACCTATTTAAATATAGATTAGATTACATTTACATTTAATTTTATTATTGGTAGGTAGTAAAAATATAATCTACCAATGACGTAGTTCGTTTTACAGTCCATGAATGCTATACTACAGATCCGTGTGGTAACGGAGTAAGAATACAATAGTCACCACCCCATCTCATCCCATGGGTGTCTTAAAGACCGAGGGACATTCCGTGATTAGGTATTATCTTTACGAAATAAAAAGAAGGAAACTTTAAAATTAAACCCTATATCAGTCCATCTGGCCAGCATGGTATTGATAGGCCAAGTATCCCTATGTCACGGAAGGAGGCCCGTCCCTGCAGTGGGACATTAATGGGCTGTTATGAATGCCCTACTGCGGGAACAGGAGACTTCTCCAGTGTCGTAGTACACGTAGATATGGAAAATTGGGAAATCTAGGTCTACCAAAAATTTATTCTTCCTACACTAATACACTACACTAATAGGTACATAAAGAATAATGTTTTTTTATTCAATTAACAAAAACTTCGTAGCTAAAAAATGTAAGAATTATTTTTCCAATCATAATACCGATACCCACTTTGCCGTTACAAATGCAATGTACCGTCAAAAAATAAACAACTTGGACTTTTCCGCCTGTCCCTTCCGCATCGGTAGATTTTCCATATTGTAGTTCGCTACCCTAATTTGTGGAAATTTGTTTACTTTGACGCTTGATTAGCTTACGCAAGGACTCAGAAATGTTGAATAGTTATACTGACCGGAAAATATTTCGAATAAGGGTTTTCTGTATATATTTCTTACTTGCTTCGAAATACGACGTAATATTGAAAGAAGGTACTAAATATAAGTACCTAATTAATTTAGAAAGGATTTTAATGGTTTAGGTACGAGTACGTGTAAGTGTGGGGTTGGCTTTCTGCTTAGTGGTTAATCTTTAAGTGATTTAAAATATTTTTTGTGAAAACATTTGGTATAAGGTCAATGTCCAACAGTGGATAATCTATTGCCGCTTTACAGGCATAGAAACGACATTGTTAAACATCCGAATCGCCGTGAGGATCCTGCGAGCTAAATTTCAGACTAAAAGAAGGGGTTTCATTCAAATAAATTCTAAACCTTTCAACTACATAAAATTGTCTAATTATTAACATATTATTACTCTGAAAAAACAAAAGCCCTCGCTTATCCACAAAAAAATACTAATTACTTCCTCATCACCACAGAACTACCATCAAATACCTTTTTTATTTACCCGTAAGGAGAAATAAAGAGCTTATCCACATTGCCACGCAATTAGTTGACCACAAAACTTCGTGAAAATGTCCTTCACAATGCCGTCGTTGACCCACTAACCGAAAGTCAACTTGTTAGGGTCCGATGACAGATGTTTGCACGGCAAAAACTGCCATGGAACACGCAAATAGTTAATAAATAATCCCCAAGACATTAAACATATTTAGACGACCACATGCTTTTTTATAAAAGCAAAAAAATGAAAAGAAATAGCCAGTAGGAAAATTGTTCTAAGTAATATTTTTTCTTCTGTGACTGGTCACATTGCGTGTCGAAAGGAAATTGTGCTCGGGTCAAAAGTAACTTAATTAAAAGGGTAAGATATCGGGTTACTTCCTTAGTTATATGGGTATATAGCCCACAATTATTAAGTCATTCTTTTTTAATTTTCCCACGTCGTGTAATACGTATGACTGTTTTTGTTTATAAATTAGGTATTTAATGTTGATGTCAACGCGATATTTTTAAGGCCACGCATTTCTAATACTTCATAATACCGTAATAGACCTCTTTTCTCTGATATGATGATTGTATACTTGATTCGATTACACAACCGCGTTCTCAGCAGCTGAATACGCAACTGCTGTGCCACTGAGGCAGCCATGTCAAATTATTTTATAACATGCCAGATTCAGATCAGTCAACACCCTATCACGACAACCGACAATAGAATTTATTCCTACTAAGGAAATTGTCTTTGTAAAACAAGAAAAAAATGTCACCCCTATTTTTATTTCTCCTGAAATAAAAATACCAGTAGCATAAAAACGATAAAAAACCTGTATCACATGTCGTATCTCACACATCACGGGTTCGACTCCTGTGCAATTTCCTTTTATTGATAAAAATGTACCCTATCCAAGTATTTCTGAGGGTCCGAATGCACCGATTGCAACAAGCCGATATCTTAGTTGGTATTTTGATTTTTTCACTTCAATTGACGGAGGGTGGACATACTCATAGATGCGTTGGGACAAGCTGCAAAAGACTAGAGAACAATTTTAATTATATTTTTTGCAAACTTGTAGCGTCATCTACCGACAACTCAAGCGAACACCTACACTACATCCTGAATCGCGATATCAACATTCGCACAGCGATTCCGCATATATACAACGTCCAACGAACAACTGTTGGGCAGTTGGCCCGCCAGGCGCGATCACCTTCGCCTGGTCGGAGGATCCTCCCTTTTCGTTGGAGGCGTGGTGCTGTTACGTCACCGCGACCTCCACAAACTCATACTTTAAAAAACGACGACCTCATAAAGGCCTCAGGTCGGACTGGTTGTGGAAGGCGCAGGACCGAGTTTTGTGGCGCGTGTTGGGAGAGGCCTATGTCCAGCAGTGGACTGCAAAAGGCTAGTTGATACTTTGGGGTACTAGCTAACGAATAATCATCCATAAGTTAAGTGGTAAGTAACCCCCGGTTTCCGAATGACTTCAGAAACCGGGGGTTATACTGTTTTTTGTACATACATACATTATAGGTATTAATTACGCTTAGTGACTTGAAACATGCATTGGTAGGTAGAGGAATGGGAGAACATTCCCCAACAGTGTTTCAGAAACTTGGTGTACAGCATGCCAAATCGCATTGCAGCAGTCCAGACAGCACGTGGGGGTAATACCAAGTACTAAAGTACACTGAAATTTCCAAGACCAATACAAACATTTACTTTCCTTCCCACGTTATACAGAGGGGGAATCAAAACCGCAACCTTTGAGTAGATAACATACTAAAACTAATACGCCATAGAAGTCGTCAAAAAGCTTAATAAAGTACGTAATTAAGCTAAGTTTGTTAATTAATTATCCGTGAATATTTATTTATTTATTTAAATACTAAGAAAAACCCGATGTCACAGGCAGAAAGGAATATTCTCAACTATTTATCTAGAATTAAAAAGAAAAAGAAACGTACAGTTTCTCTCTCTTTGTAATTCTTTTTATTACTAACATAACCCGCTTTCTCTCCTCGCTTGCATCCGATATAAGGGTGAATTTTCATAAATCAAGGAAAGCAACCGGAAATTTAATATTTCGTTCTTGTTCAATAAATACCTTGTTAGTATTGAGTCCTATTAATATGTAATACTTGTTAATCGCTGAAGTTAACGGACCTTAGAACTTCTTAACTCTATTATTTAAGCGACCGTTGAGCAAGCGATTTTAACCGAAGGTGGTACTCAGTTAGGTTGTATCTAATCTTTTTCATAATGTTTGTTTCAAAACAGAAATTCTTGGTCTCATTAAAAATTCCTAAAAACACGTAAATTTTAGTCTTAGTCTCACACGTCAAGTCACAGTCACACTTTAAAACAAAACGATTATTTTGTTGTTTTTTAATGATTTGCACACGATTACACTATTTCGATGAATTATTAGAAAATCATCTAAATTCTAAACCATCTCATTCATCTTTAAAAAAGGTCAGTTTATTTGACCTTTTAAATTCAAAAAACAAACAAACAAAACACTATCAACAAACTTATTTTGTTCCTCAAATAAAATATTCGCATCGTGATTCCGAAACAGAATCGCCTCTATCATTTTATTTGATACATGACGCCAGCACGTTTTTTGTATGAGAGCCTACGTGATGTTGGAATCATGAAACTGGAACGCTGACTGAAAAATACAACCTATTTTTTTAAACATTAACCATTTATTTTTGACAGTAGCTTCGATTGGATTTAACTAACTACTCGTAAGTATATTTTATTTGAGTAGTATTTTCACGCCTCCGTGTGGTGACGGAGTAATAAAACAATATGTCACCGTTTACGCTACGTTATATGTGCTACGACCCTCATACGTAGAACATCCAGATCAATGCAAACATCATGTTGATGCACACGATTTTGAAAAGTAAAAACATAAGAATTTGCCTTGAGCGAGAATTGAACCCGAGACCTCTACGTAGTACGCCACGGAAGTCATCTTATCACCTTTAGGTCTAATATTATTACATATAATATAAAATAAAAATATAATATAAACATGCACACTTAGGCATAAGTAAAAAACATGCACACAATGACCTATCTAGGTTCCTAACTGCAGAAACAGCTCTCAGGTAAACTAAACTAAACTCGGTCTTAAGTGGTAAGTAGTAATATTGGGTATATCATCTTACAAAAAGTTTATTTGTATAAGTCTATATACTCGTAAATATCTATTGATACAGATCAAGGTCGGTATTAAACGAGGCCACACACATTCATACAAATAAGCTGGATGATCGCCCTCAGGGAAATTTTGTCAAAATCAATTCCTTCTACCTTGCTAAGATAAGGAAGAAATATAGAATAATATTATTTTACGACCTTACATTTTGGGTATACCTACTGAATGTCAAAGATTATTAAAATACAATGTAATTTGGTATACCTACTTATTACATAACGATTTGGGTGTATTATATATATATATTTATTAACGTAGACTATTATGTTTAGATAGCTCCCACGTGAGTGCCTACTATGTGATTTGTCGCCAAGACTAACAACGTGCATTAAATGAACAAAGGGTACACATAGGCTCACACAAATCATTTGCAAAACGTGAAGACTTGCATGCACGGTAGCCGTACACGCGCGACCATTAGTACTGTTAAATGTAGGTAAGTATCTACTTTTAGTATTATGTCAGTGTGGTGAGGAACTCAGAATGCTAAATGTCACTCACTAGCTCTTCTCGTCGCTAAAACGGTGGTGTCCGCCAAACCCGTCTCGCATGGCCCTGAGCGAAGGTACTAACGATGCCTTAGGCACGTTCTGCACACAAAAAAAAACGAAAAATGAAATAGGCTGTGGAACTAATACACATTATCAGCTTGTGTATCAATAGAACAGGCTCTGTACAAGGTATAGGTACTCTGGTGTAGGTACTCTGAGTAATATTTAATTTTGTAAAGTACAAACTTCTTCTGTGTCTTTTTCTGACGAGTGAAATGATAACCACCAGGCAAGCGACTTGATCATCTCTTCACCGTATCATATAAAAAAAACCTCAATAACCGTTTCTACATTATTTTTGTCTTTGAGAGAAAATCGGTTGCTAAACAAATCACGCGCCTACCGTGTATCGGCTGTGTATCAAAGCATTTGTTCGACCTTCGTCGATTTGATTTACGTCTATCTTCAGTAACACGCTTAATAAGGGTTGTATCTACTAGTGATACTTTTACGACTATATTTACTACCTATTTATAGTCTGAATAACAATAATACTAAGTACGAGTACTAACAGCTCAGTTACGGTATCTTTTTTTTCTCAAATAAATTGCAACTTACTTTTATAATTTAGTCAATTGTTGTGTATGCATTACGAGCCTACTCCTGGCAGCCGGAGTAGGCTCGTAATGGCTCTCGCTAATTTTGGAATACTAATGTTCAGCTACTTTTGGAATACAATTGTCAGCTACTTTTGGAATACTAGTGTTCAGCTACTTTTGGAATAACCGTGTTCAGCATGTTATGGTCGTTTTGTACGTAAAGCCTATTCTGTACTCTTGGTGCGACTCTGACTTATGACATTTTTAGTGTTCAGCAGTTTTGGAATTTAAAATGTGTTCAGCAACTTTTGGGGCTGACTGTACATTATCTATAATTTTGCATTAATCACAGATAATCATTTAGGTCATAAGCATAAATTTTATCTTTTAGCTCTGTTAACTGAAATACTTCATAATTATTCTATCGATAAGTAGGTACGTATTTTTCGTCGGCAGCCTAATGGACTAGTTAAGGGTGCTCACCCTATTGATATATGCTTTGTCAGCCAAAGTACTTCTTAGTAACAACAGAGCACACAGGTGCATTTATTCGAATCAGCATTTACTTCATACATGTGTAGAATGTTCCAGAACTAATTATGCTTACCTTTCAACTTACTCATTGTGCAATAGGTAATAAGACTCCCTTTGTTAGAATTAACTTTAAATGGAAAGTTTGTAATAATTATTATTCTGTACTCAGCTATCGCACGGCAACTATTGTAACGCGGATTTATAAAATAAATATATTTTTATTAACAATCTGCTTATCAATTCCTTGACTGGCGCAGCCGGTAAGTGACCTTGTCGTTAGTGTCCTCTGTGCCATCGCGAATAATATTTTCGGGTGCCGAGTAGACTCCAACGTTCGTATCTACGATTTAACGGGTCAGCGAACCAAACAAATTTGTCAAGAGAAGCCAAGGTGTAGAACAAGCTGAGCAGAGTCACCGATCACAGAAGGAGAACGGAACAGCAGCAGGTCATGTGAGTAGATCTTTTCACTATCCTGTTAAACTTTCCTTTGATATTTCCTGGTGATCATCCTTCGTACCTATAGGGATTAGAAAACGCCCGTCAGGCACGTAGGGTTAGGAATAAAGTGATTTA
Organism: Schrankia costaestrigalis; assembly: GCA_905475405.1. Taxonomy (NCBI): domain Eukaryota; kingdom Metazoa; phylum Arthropoda; class Insecta; order Lepidoptera; family Erebidae; genus Schrankia; species Schrankia costaestrigalis. Next base: position 4,728,016 of record FR997827.1, read on the forward strand.
CTTTTCACGAATTATATTTTAATTAAGTAGTGTTTTATATAATATTATAAATAAATAAAATGGAAGGAATCGCAGTTATACCTCCCGGAGTTTTGAAGATTATTCCTTTATTCAGTGGAGAAACGAGACTATTATCGTTATTTATCCGAAAGACTGAATATATTATTACTTTATATAGGGGTAGTGACATACAGAACGAATATCTTTTTAATGCGATAACGAGTAGATTAAGCGGGGAAGCTGCAAATTTAATTGGCGAAAGAGATTCTATACATTCTTGGGCACAATTAAAGCGAGTCCTACAGGATCATTTTGGAGATCCACGGACAGAAGAGTGTTTAGTCCTTGAGTTAGAGAGCTTAAGAATAAATAGAGGGGAAAGTTATTTAGATTTTTGTCACAGAGTACAACAAGTTAGAAGTGTTTTAATAGCAAAAATTAATGAGTCTATCGACGACGCCACTGAAAGATTAACCAAACAAAATATATATACTAGTATTTCTATGGATGTTTTCTTATATAATTTACCAAAATATCTTGTTAGATTAGTACGACAAAAAAATGTTTCGACACTGGAAGACGCATTGAAAGCCGTGTTAGAGGAACAATATTTCCAAGAGGTTTATGATCAGAAACAACCACGGTACCCTACATTCAATCAAAGCTTCCAGGGACGAAACAATTTTCAAAATAATTTTAATAATAATTTTTATTCACAAGCGTCGCCGGGTGCAAGTAGTAGTTCACCGAACACTCAACGATTTAATAACAATTATAATCGTTATAGTAATTTACCGAATAATGTCGTGGTAAATACGCCTAATAGGAATAACGTTCGTAATAATAATTTTTCTAATAATTATTCCACACCTAGAAATAATTATAATAGATATCAAAATAATTATTCTCATTAAAACTTTCAACGTAATAATTATAATGCATTGGAACAAGAGAATTCGCGGTTCCCAGGCCGGCAGTTTGCTGATAGCGCACAGCGTGGGTCGCACCAGGTGCAACCGACGTCACCGCTCGTATCGGGTTGCGATACCGATGTTACGATGAGAACGGCTAGTTCAAGACGTGTCAATTATACCGATTATAACGAGTGTGAAAATAATGTATTACCGGTACCAAGTACTTCTAATGATTGTAATGAACAAGTAGGAAATTTTTGCATAAGGGCCTCCACACATTGGAGCGTATAAAATTAAATTGTAGTAAATTAAATCTCCCGCATATATTTATACCAGAACTAAATGCGACTTTTATGATTGATACCGGAAGTCAACGTTCGTTTTTGAGCCCAAAGTTAGCGAATCAATATTTTTGCCGCTTTAAGCGAAACGAAAACTTTGAGGTAGTCAGTACTCATGCTACTAGCAAGCATAATGAAGTGGTATATATACCCTTACCTAGGACGTTTAATTGTAATGAATGGCACAAATTTTATGTTTATTGTGTGGACGATAAATACGATGGGTTAATAGGTAGCGATTTATTAACGCAGCTTCATGCGAATATTGACATGAAAAACAAAAAGTTATTGACTAAGGATACTTGCATACAAATTCTTTATACTCCACCAGTTAGCGAGATGCATGTGTTACCACCGCGTTGTGAATTAAAGGTCAAACTTCCAGTTAATTTGTCACACGGTGAGGCGATACTTAACTTTGTAGAATTTACTGATGGAGTTAGGATGCCAACAGCTTTAGTTTATTGTGCATACGGATATGCAACAACAATAATTCAAAATTCTACATCGACAAAAATGGAACTGTTAATAACCAGCCCTTTTAAAGTCGAACCGTATTTTGGATCTACTTTAGTTCATGATAGAGTTAATTTGAATTATACCGATATAGATAATAACCATAGGTTAGATCAACTCTTAACGGATAATCTTTCTAAGTTAAGGGTAGATGATATGAATGAAGAGGAGAAACAGTCTGTAATTAATATTTGTGAAGAGTTTAAAGATATTTTTTATTGCGAGGACGTACCTCTTTCGTTTACCAATGAGGTTAAACATAGAATTAGAACTAAAAATGAAGACCCTATAATATACATTAAAGCTCATAGATTACCGCCTGTACAAACGGCAGAAATTAGAAATCAGGTAGAAAACATGCTTAGAGATAATGTTATTCAAAAATCATTTTCACCTTGGAGTGCACCAGTTCACCTGGTACCAAAAAAAGCAGATAGTGCTGGAAATAAGAAATGGCGGATGGTAATAGACTATAGACGTCTTAACGAGATTACCGTAGATGATAAATACCCTTTACCTAATATCAATGATATTTTTGATATGTTAGGAAATAGTATGTACTTTACAACCTTAGATTTAGCAAGCGGATATCACCAGATTGAGGTAGAAAAAGAGGATAGGGCTAAAACAGGCTTTAGTACAGCGTTTGGACATTATGAATTTAACAGAATGCCTTTTGGACTAAAGACAGCTCCGGCTACTTTTCAGCGCGCAATGGATAATGTCCTCAGAGGCTTGCAGGGCATCCATTGCCTCATATATCTTGATGACGTCATCATATTCGCGAAAAGTATTCAGGAACATAATGAAAAACTTAGGGCTGTATTTGAGAGATTTCGTGAAACTAACCTGAAAGTTCAGTTAGAAAAATCGCATTTCCTACGAAAGGAAGTACTTTATTTAGGGCATACTATAACTAATGACGGTCTTAAACCTAACAACGATAAAATAGACGCAGTATTAAAATACCCTATACCGAAAACCGTAACAGAAATCAAAAGTTTTCTCGGTCTCATAGGTTATTATAGGAAGTTTATTAAAGATTTCGCAAAAATAACTAGACCACTTACAGCATGTTTAAAGAAGGGTAAAAATATAGAGTTAAACGATGAATATATAGAAAGTTTTAATACATGCAAAATACTTCTTACAAATGCTCCATTATTGCAGTACCCAGATTTTAAAAAACCCTTCGTATTGACCACGGACGCATCAAATTTTGCAATCGGGGCAGTACTTTCGCAGGGCACTATAGGCTCAGATAAGCCAGTGGCCTATGCTAGTAGAACGTTAAGCGACACGGAAACGAGATATAGCACCATAGAGAAAGAGCTTTTGGCCGTAATCTGGGCCGTAAAACACTTTAGACCTTATTTATGGGGTAAAAAGTTTTATATTTATACAGACCATAGACCTCTGGCCTGGTTATACTCACTTAAGGAACCAAATAGTAAACTAACAAGATGGCGCCTTAGGCTTGAGGAATATGATTTTGAAATAAACTACAAAAAAGGGTCGCAAAACTCAAATGCAGATGCATTGTCACGAATAAAAATAAATAATTTAAGCGAAATTAGTGATAATATCATAGTTAGTTTAAATGGTAGTAATAGGGAAATAAAGGTTAATATTTTAGATAATGATAATGAATCCATGCAAATAAACTTAGATGATACAGAAACTATTAGTAAGTTAGAAGAAGTAATTTGCCTATCAGATTCTGATTCTGACAGGCTTAGCGTAGATAGAAAAGAGATTCCTGTGATAGATGTATCTGATACAGATGACGGAGTCACTGCGCATTCTGTATCAAACAGGGAACACGAAGGAATACCAACTTTGAATGAAGCAATAGATACAAAACCTAGACAAATACTTGTTTATATTTGGTATAAAGATGAGATACTTGTGAAAGATATTTCTGAAAATAACCAAAAAATTATAGAAGTACATATGCCTATTGATAATAATGAACATTTAGTTAAGCAGTTCTTAAAAGAGTATACAGATTTTAAGCTGAAATATTTTATTTACTTCGAAACTGAAGAATTTAGAAAAGTATTTAGTAGGGTAGTAACAGACTTGTATAAAAAAGGCACGCAAAATTTAATTGAATGTACAGAAAGGGTAGTAGCTGTAACTAATGAAGATGAGCAAAAAGAGATTATTATGAAGTATCACGATGGTAAAACTGTACACCGTGGTATTAGGGAAACACTCGTTAAACTTAAAAGACATTATTGGTGGCCTAATATGAAAGAGACGATAGCCGCAATTATTAATGCGTGTGAACAGTGTAGAAAAATGAAATACGATAGGAAACCAATAAAACCTCCGATTCAGCTTACTCAAACACAGAGTATGCCATTTGAGGAAGTTTTTATGGATCTTTTATACGTAGAAAATAATTATTATCTAACTATAGTAGATGCTTTTAGCAAGTTAGCACAGGCTTTTAATGTTCCTAATAGAAGTACACCAGAAATAGTAAAAGCACTAATTAAGTATTTTAGTATGTACGGACTACCTAAGAAAATAAATAGTGATCCCGGTACTGAGTTTAATAATAACCTCGTAAGAGAATTATTAAGTCTGTACAAAATTGAGATGCACGTAGGGACACCAAATAACCCTAATTCAATGAGTATAGTAGAACGTTTCCATTCAACGATTCTAGAAATTTATAGGTTAGCCAAATATGAGAAAAATGATCAAGATGCTGCATCTGTAATGACATATGCTATTATGGCATACAATAATACCATTCATAGTACAACAAACTTTACACCCTTTGAAATGGTATTTGGGCATACAGAATCAGGAAATGCCTTTGATATTGAGAGGGATAAGAACTTTGTACAGAAATTAGTGCAAGATCATAGGAAAAGACTAAAAATTTTATATGAATACATTAGTGATAAAATTATAGAAAATAAATATAAAGTTGTAGAAAAGAAGGGTGGTGAGAAACCCCCAGACATAAAGGTAGGTGACGAAGTTTTTATGAAAACTACTAGGAATCGTAAATCTAAAGAAATGCCACGATATGAAAAAGCAAAAGTAATAGGTGACGTAAGTAGAAATATAGTACCAGTACAGTTAAGAAAAAGAAATACGAAAGTGGCAGTAAAAAATGTAAAACGCCCTCCGCAGGTGGTGGCAGGCAATCATGACGCTCCTGGTCCTAGCGGAATCGGCAAGCAGCGTAAACATGCAGGATATGACTCAGAATCCTGGAATAGCATCGATACGGTTAAGTACAGCAGTGATTCAGAATAATCACTGGACTATTTTTAAGACATTAGATTTAAAAACTTTAGGTAGCTATTTAGATAAGAATATTAATCAATATTTTAGAATTAAAGATATGGTTATAGCGCAAAAGGAAATGCGTAGCGAACTTATAGGATTAGTTTTACAAATAGATTCTTTTATGCAACTTACGGAAGATAGACTTAACCAAATAATGCCTAATAAAAGATCTAAAAGAGGTCTAATAAATCCAATAGGTTCAGTCGTTAAATTAATCTCTGGTAATCTAGATAACGATGACGCTATTAGATATAATTCGGAAATTATTCAACTTAGAAATAGAGAACATTCAGTAGAAAGAAAACTATCACTTATGCAGAAAGCATTCGATAAATTGGTTAATGTTTCAGACGATTTGAAATATAACTTAATTTAATTGAATAGGAAAACCTTACAATTACAGAGATTACAGTACAATCAGACTGAAATACATAATATAGTAAGTGAAATGAATACTCTGTACCAAATTTTAAATAACTTTCGTACTATTTACAATATAGTTCAAGAAACAGAGACAGCAATAGCTTTCAGTAGAATACATATTCTACACCAATCTATAATAAATTCAACAGAGCTTTTTAATATTTTATTAGAGATTGAAAAACAGTATAGATTAATATACACGGTAGGTAAGGATAATTTGACTAGATTAGAAAGTACTATAGTTCTTAAATCTTACTCTGATAATGATAAGTTAGTATTTGTTTTAGAAGTTCCGTTGTTAGACACGGTCACATATAATTATTATAAGGTTATCCCCATACCTATATGTAATCCTAGTTCCTTACAAACCTCTATCATTATTCCTAAACATCCGTACCTTATAGTGAATGGATTGAAATACAGACCTGTATCTGACCCTTGTGAGCAGATTGATGATGATCGAGTCCTCTGCAAAGAAGATAACATCGTACAGTATGCTGAAACAATGTGCATAGAACAAATAATGCTGCTGAAAAACTATTCGGAATGCCGTAAAACTTTTATACAGATAGAGGATCTGAGACTCCATGTCGTAACTGATGGAATATGGTTACTTTTTACGAAAAATAGCATGGTACTTACCGAGAACTGCAACAATGAAGTCATGAAGTACAACCTGAGAGGAACATTTCTAGTAATCCCTAATCAAAACTGCGAGACACAAATTGGAAACAAAATAATCAGTAAGAAGACTGAAACAAAAGCATTAGAAGAAAGGTTACAGTTGAAACCAGTAAACATGCCTGAAATACAACGTAACATTGAGGTAGAAGACAACCAAGTCGACCTTCGCGGCGTGGACCTTAACGACATCAAAGAAATCCTAAACAGTGCAAAGTATAATAGTGAAAGTGTCGATAAAAATGAAATTTCGGTAACCCAGGATATAAGTGTATGGATGGACAATAAGTGTTATAATAATAATGATTATATTTACATTAGTTCTTATTGTTACAAAATTTAAAGCCTATAAGAAAATTTTTGTTTTACGACGAAATCATCTGGAGACGACAGAATCATCCCCAGCTGATTTCTCTCTTAGAGGGGGAGGAGTTAAGGGTGCTCACCCTATTGATATATGCTTTGTCAGCCAAAGTACTTCTTAGTAACAACAGAGCACACAGGTGCATTTATTCGAATCAGCATTTACTTCATACATGTGTAGAATGTTCCAGAACTAATTATGCTTACCTTTCAACTTACTCATTGTGCAATAGGTAATAAGACTCCCTTTGTTAGAATTAACTTTAAATGGAAAGTTTGTAATAATTATTATTCTGTACTCAGCTATCGCACGGCAACTATTGTAACGCGGATTTATAAAATAAATATATTTTTATTAACAATCTGCTTATCAATTCCTTGACTGACTCAACCTTAGACTAAAAACTATAGACTCTTTTTTTACATTAAGAGACCATGACAATAATGACTTTAAAGGACTTGATGAAAAGCGTAAAAAAATACATATCAAGAATGAGGACAACGAATGGTAATCATAAAATGACGTAAACGTGTTTTTTTTTTCTTTTTGCAAGTAGGCATTTTTTTTTCTTTTTTTTTCGAGTTTTTTTTATTAACAATTAATAACTATCAGAGACGTATTAAAGAAAATATAAAGCTATAAGTTCTATTAAGATGTCTGTTAAATAAATTGGACTTATTGTGAAAGATCATGCAGCCATTTACCCCCTGATGGTTTGGCGTCGTCGTCAATTATTTATAATAGTAAACGAAACTGCGCTTTTAAGAGAGGGGGATGTCGGCGTTAGTGATAGTTTAGAGCCTTGACAGATTTTCTAACTTTATTACTAAAACATGGTACTTCCATTATGGGAAGAAGTAGCTTTTGGTTAAAAAAAAAGTGCTTCTTTTAAACATGTACCTAAGTGAGGTATATAAAAACAGTAGGTGGATAATATTATTATTGTAAAATGTCAACATTATTACAATATTATTTGTACACGCATCGGAAGCCTTACTCTACACTTCTTCAGATCACAATTATTTTTTACTGTTAGGTAAGTAGGTTTCCTTTTTCCAATAGACAAAGTCAAATAAAATTATAGACTGAACTAAGTAAGTAGGTATATCAGTAGGTGCACTATGTGTAACACATGAACTTTGTTTATGTAGGTAGGTTTTTTATTTATAGTAGTGTAGTTACTTTTTAACTAGGTAGGTAAGTAGGTACTAGAGTACCTACTCAATTAAATTTATATATAAAAAGTTAAAAACTGTAAGGAATATCTGGTTTATTACGTACCTACATGACAGATTAGATTAGATTCCATGCTTAGTTAAGATTGAACAAACAGGTACCTAAGTACTTTTTATCTACATATTTATGAAAAGTGCCTTTTATCTAATCTCATGTAGTTATACCTACCTGTACATACCTGAGGTCTTTATGACTTAGTGGTTACAAATTACAACACAGCGGCGCACAGGTCTCGAGTTCTATTAACGCTTAATGCGTGCAACTTTGTATGCATGGGCGCATTATTTATTATGTTTTTACAGTATAGGTATAGGTACGGTACCTACCTATTTACAAAAAATATGTACCTAATTATTTAAGTAGGTAGGTACCTACTTACATTTATCCGACTACCCATAAAAAAAAGCTTGCCTTTGTTCGGGACTAGCGTGGTTTTATGATTGTGTGATGAATATTCTCTTTATTTACATTTATCACATTATATTACATTTTTAAATATAGATATAAAAAATAAAAACATTTTAAAATATAAAAAAAGGTAGACCCACCGGCATCGGGTACAGGGACCAAGCTACCGGTGGTTAGGGCTCCAGAGACAGGAACCTCCTCACAATGCGTGCCGTGTCAAGCAGTACTGCCTTCTGCATCAGACCTATGATCCAACTGTCAAGCGAGAGTCTCTAAATAATATTATTATTATATATAAATAGTTGTGTATCATAATAATAATATTATTTTATATGATATATTATACAAAATTAACAACTACAAAAAAATATAATTATATATTATTACTATATTTTTTTGTAGTTTTGTATTTATTTTGTATAATGACATCTATGCATAGTTACGGGTTTTTCTTTGCACGCACCTCCTTGTTTTAGTTATTGTCTTACGCTCACAGATGTCGCTGACTTGGAAGTTATACAAAATATGGGAAAAAGATGAATCTTAATTCTCATAAAATACTATTCAGAATTTTTTTAAAACTGCTTTAATATAATTAACGCTATCTTCAAGTTATTGTATGATTTTTAATCTAAAGACAGGTGGTGGGTGGCACCTGGCACTAGGAAAGTGGCAACACCGCTATGACGTTCGTAAACCCAACTTCGTATTGATCGATTCTATTTGCAAAATTTTAAACACAAACACTTGTTGTCACGTATGTTATTCAGTCGTGTATCATATCATTATAAAACTTAACAAAGCAGTTACAGGCAATCGATTAATTAAAGCAGGGTTATTTAATCTTATAACGCGTTAGTAAGTCGGTAAAAAACCGTAATTCGCACAAAAACAGTGTCTGTGCTGTGTGACTTCTTTTTTAAAATTTAATTTTCTAATTTTGAGTGATGAATAAGTTAATAGTTAGTTTTTTCGGTTTCTTGAGCTGTTTATTATTTACTTCTGGACAAGAAGTGGATACCTATGACTTCCTCATGCCAAATGTCTGGCCACATTCGGTAAGTTTTTAATTGTTTTGGTATATTAAAACTATATTTGAATAAATTTTTGGCTTTAATTGAACTGTTCGATGTACTAAAAAATTGAATTCTTGTCATAAGTTTAAAGTTAATTATTTTTTGGCGATAAGTACAAATTTTTTTAGTTTCCATAAAAGTAAGTCCTCAATTAATTTAATTTATAGTGCTATTGGGTTTTCTAAAGCAAGAATTAATGTATTACCTACTGCTTTTAAAAATACACTAACTTAAATTTGACTTAAGATCCTTTACTAGTCTCTCCGGCTAGTTTGGTTTAAGTTGCCCTTCACTGCATGGACCTAAATTATATACAAATATTCCAAAGCATTGTTTTCTACTTATGTATAAACATTTTAATATACCTAATGGTATTAGTAGACCTATGTTTTTAATTTCTGTGTATGACCGCTCTCCCGGAAAAGTCTGAGTAGGAACGGTGGTTAATAGATGTTATAAAAATCCATAAAGGAAAAATTGATATAATACTGTATACCAAGTTAATTAACCAAGCATGTTGATCCATTTAAAGATGCCCATTGCTGCAGTGGGACTTAAAGAGGGTTCATTTGACCATGTTTATTCATATAAATGAGCAGCAAAAGCATTAGATAAAATGTATTATTTACTAAACATTTTAAAAAGCTAAGCAATATTAGAGTATAGGTACTTACTTATCTATGTCATCATTTGACCTTTTAAATAAAATGTCAAATAGTCATTTCCTATTATTGGCTTAAGTTTTGTTGTAAACTAAGTCACAGCTATTTACATAAAATTTACTTGTTATTTGCTACTTATTATGTTTATGTGAGACTTTTAGGATGCCTCATTTCTAAAACTAATTTATTTGCTTTATTAATTTTTTTATATCCTTATAAATGGTATACATTTTAGTTTATAAAATTTTAATGCCAAATTAATATAGTTTTGATGTACAGAACAATTCTTGGTGGTATGTAGAGCCAATTGGCCGATGAATTGTGCAGTTTGTGTTTATGTTTGTTTTAACCAATAGCTTTTGAGCTATCAGTTCAACTGGCCTCATCAGACAGAAATGCGCAGGAATGGCAGCGGCTTTAAGATTTTGTTCTAATTCTTGTTATTCTTAAGGCCTGCTGAGTTCACTAAGCAGTATTTTAAGGTTTTCTATAGTCTTCATTGATTCACATGATCAGATTGCATTGAGTACACACCCTAGTGCTTGGTCTCTACTAAGACTGTTGTTTGAGTCCCTGAAGCAATTTTTGAATTCCCAAGACTTCTCATATCAACCCACACATGACAACCACGGACCTTTTAAGTCAGTAGACTAAGTAAAAATTGAGAGAGTAATTCGTGGCTTTTTAAAATACGATGGGCTGTATTTTTTGGCACTTTTAACTAATACTACAGTTTCTACTACTTTTCACTTGATATGGTGACTCTTTCCGGCTCAACTACTTAGCCGTTTAACTTATTCAGCATTGGAATTGGCTCCTAAATTTAACTAAAAAGTATTTTTTTGTCCATGATAGCAGCAACAATTTACCAAGTAATATACCATTTTGAAATTCTTACTAAATGCGCCAACTTTTCGTATAACTTGCCAAACTCGCGTAGTACATTTTTTTTTCACTACAGGCAGTTAAAACTGGGCTTTTTTTTCACTATAAATTTTATTTTAAGAAATAAGTCCTATTGATATGAAAACTAGACCAGCTGGTTTTAAAATATTTAGTAGAGTTTAAAGAGGCATTATTCAGGGTAACACAGCAAAAAAAAAAGTTGGAAAAAGTTAAGATTTGTGACAACAGGAGTGAAAAGACTGTCACAGGGTGTGAATTTTTGCGTTTTTTTTCAAATGCCTATAACTTTACAACCATGCAACTTAGATTTTTTTTTATATTGTTTTGATAACCAGCATGACTTGCCTTATCACCTGGTTTTGGGTCAACGTCGGGTTTTGGGACACCCTGTATAACATTACACTTCCTGGCTGTAGTGTCTAGCTAGTGTACCATGTCAATCTGTTTAGGTCAAAGGGTACATTAGGTAATTAAATAACATAATAAGACTATGAAACTGAAACAGCTTCTATTCAAGGGTTACAGGCGCAAATTAAGAGACCTCTGAGCTTTGCATTTGTAAAACACGAAGTTATTTTGCATCATCTCTGTACCCCTCAGGTGGTTTCGTCATTAGGTAATTCACAAAAAAAAAAAAAAACTATTTCCCATCTAAATTATAGGGAAATCCCTAATCCTAAAATAGGTTGCTTTTGCGATTTGTAGGTTTTCGATATTCCTGGCGCATTCATACATACAAACATAAACTCACGCCTTATCCTGTCCAGTTTTAGTCAGAGACGACAGAACGCCACTTGTCACGAACCTGGCAAACAGTTTTTTTTTTAATTCCTTGCACATTCACACTACGCCATTTAGTCCTTAACTAAGTAGAGCTTGTACTTTGTGTCCTATAACACAAATAAAAATACTTAGTACTCTATTCTTGTGTATCACCAGGGACTAAATCTGGTTAGAGATTTGTACTATGCGTCGTAATAGATAACGGATGAAAATACATTTTATTTTTTGTGAATACAAAAGAAAAATTAATTCAAAGTTTATGCGCACGAAGATTTCTACGAGTATGTAACGAGAAACGTACCATTTTATTGTTGGTAGATGAAATGTTTTATTTGAAGGGCTAACAAGGTGGTTATTTCGGACTCCCATAGTACGAGGAGTCCCCGGAACTAAAAAAACACCCGAGATCCTAACAACAAATAAGAAATAGTTTGCTATCAGTTCTACTTAGCTTTGTATGTAATTATTATTAACACGGGTATTAACACGTATAGTGTTTGGTAAATATTTAGTAATTATTTACCTTTGAGGCTCTCGACGTTTCGGCCAGGTTACACCAGCCATGGTCACGAGTAGACTGAAGCGATGTCATAACTCCGTCTCCGAGGTAGAAGATTTTCTTTCTACCCTCATTTTGCACACAACACTAACCGTGTCCCTATTCTGATGTTTCACCGATTGCGAATCAAAGTGAGGTAATGTTTTTTGAATCACTGGATTCCATGTCGCGGATAACTTATAACCATCTTCTCGATTGAAGGTCTTATGCTTTTTGATTTCAATCGCTTCTCGTACGACTCTTGAGTAGAAGTGGCGTTCCGTAGAGAGGACTTGTGGACGATGAAATTCAATCCAGTGATTCGTGGCTGCTTGTAGTAAGTGTTCCGCAATCGCTGACTTCGACCCCTGGTGGTTTTTCACAGCAGCAATATGTTCTTTGACCCTTTCAGCTATGGTCCGCTTAGTCTGGCCTGGCCTATATATGAACTACCGCAGCTGCAATTTATTTTGTAGACACCTGGCGTTTGAAATGGCACCACATCCTTCGGCGTACCCACAAGACTGTTCACCTTTGTTCCAGGTGTGTATACGGTGTGTATGGAGTACTTCTTTAACACCGTGCCAATCTTATCAGTTACTCCTCTGATGTAAGGCATGTAGGCAGGCTGTCTTCTTACCTCAGGACGTGTGCATTTTTTGTAAAACCGAGTCATCTGTCCACTTACACGGTATCCGTTCTGTTTGAGTACCTCCTAAACATGTCCCAGCTCCTGTCCAAGATGTTCAGGGTCACAGAGGTCATGAGCTCTGTTTTTAGTGACGTCATCACGGATTGTAAGTGACGGGTGGTGGTGGTCACTTACAGGAGCTGAGACATGTTCAGGAGGTACTCAAACAGAACGGATACCGTGTAAGTGGACAATGGTAAATAAATAAATTACTAAATATTTACCAAACAATATACGTGTTAATACCCGTGTTAATAATAATTACATAAAATGAAACACGAAAGTTTTAAAGTTAATACTACTTAGCTTTGTTCAGCCGTTTATTCGCAACAATTTGCTAATTCAAGTGATATTGACATTGCTCTTTACTCTGTTATATTCTATAGACTGAAGTGTTATGATTATGACGAAACCTGTTGATCCTCTTTCATAATGGTATCTCTCGATCTTTATGTTTTGTTAAGGCTTATGTTGATACCATAAATATGTGTATAATATGTACTTAGTGGTGCGATTTGTGTAGGTAACCATTTTCGCTGCTCTGGTTTTATGTTACTTTTATGCCTAATTTTTGCAACTAAAGCGCCGATTACACTACACTACATGTTGTCTAGTGTAATCACATGTAGGCTGTTAGGACACTACATATCGGAGATTGGCGAGTCCCGACCGCCCTAGGTCATGTAGTGCCCTACGAGATGTAGGGCCCTACATGTAGGGTAGTGTAACCGATTACAGCGCCGGCGCGCTTGATAAATAAATTGATTCTCCAAAACACTTGCTATAGTATATTTACCTGCCCTCATATTTTATTTAGAAATGTGTAAACGTAACTTTATTGGACAATAGAGCAGGCGTGGATTTTTGGCCTTGAGCTGAGTATCTAGTATCTACTACTGGTTTTACTCTCATGAACCATATTTATGAATGTTATTAAGTACTGATATGACAATAGTTTTTCAAATTAGGGGTCATGCTGGTTGGGCATATATTATTATTATCACTGCTACTTCGGAAATAGGGGCCAGTTACTGAGTTTTGTTGGGCTTTATTCTTACCGATTACCGATCGTTAGACGAGTTAATCAAACTAGTGTGCTGGATCTGTTCTTTCTGTGATAAGCGATATACATTACATATTCTATTCTTTATTAGTTATGCCTGAAAATTTGAGATATTTTTTCCGAACATTTATTTGCTATTTAACACTAAGACTTTGTGCGTATCACTATTTAAGCAGTGAAATAAGATCTGGCGTGCATTGCGAGAAATTAATATTATTAAAAAATCTATAAGTACTTATTTAAAATTATCTTTCAACATAAAATTTAAAATAATAGTACCCCTTTTATTAATTTAGTTATAATTAGGGTAATTTAGATGTAAATAATGAAAAAGCTTTAATATTTCATTGCGCAGAATCTCTTTATTAATAGATTACTTATACTGAAACCTAACAATTCTTACATAAAACTGAAATAATTGTATATTTATTGATCAACATTATACCGATACTCGTCCAATTACTGCAAAGTAATAAGCAAGCACTTCAGTTTTATCGATAAAAGCCTTCTGATAAAGTAAAGGTCAACAAGTACTTACGTCATTGATAGACGCTTGTGTAGGTGTAATCTTCAATAGGGCTTCCTAATGCCTAATAGTCCGTTATTGGCCCACTGCAGGGATGGACCTCCTCTAGTGAAGAAGGGAAACTTGGCTTACCTATCTATACATAGTATAAAATGAAGTCGCTTTTTCTGTCCCTATGTCCCTTTGTATGCCTTAATCTTTAAAACTACGCAACGGATTTTGATGCGGTTTTTGTAGTAGATAGAGTAATTCAAGAGGAAGGTTTATATGTATAACACATGCATAATATAGTTTAGAAACTTATATAAATTTAGAGATTTCTTGATGTAGTAGGTGTCCTTGCGAAGCCGAGGCAGGTCGCTAGTACCTATTTACTATTTTATTACGTTCAAACCAAACTTAAAAGGTTTAGTTCCCTACAGAGCAGGACAGAGGAAAGTAGAAACGTTTAAATGGCCAGCAGTGGGCAACTTTTGTCTCAAATAATGATGAAAGTATAATATTTGTTTGGGTTTGATAATAAACTGTAAGAATATCAGAAGACATTACGTCGGAGTCAAAACGAGAAGTGTTGCTATTAATACATTGCGAGAATTAGCTTGTTGAACTTTGAAAATTGGTTCTGTAGAGAAACTTAACTCTTAGTTACTACGAATCGCAACGTTCTAATGTTTCAAAGAAATCAATGTTGTGAGGATTCTATTGAAATAGCGACATTATTTTTAGAAGCTAATTAGTTTCGTTTTACAGTTTGTGAAACCATCTTATTTGAATCCATGAATTTAATTTATTTTAAATCCAGATTCCAATTTATTTGTGTTCTTAATTTAAAAGTATATTCAAGAATGTTATTTATTTTCAATGCTGCCTGTAGGAACTGGCATTATAATGTTTAAAGGACATTTGAAAAATCCAAAATTGTAAAATAAACCTTCGAGTTGTAAATGGCTGTATATTTTAGAAATGACTTGCATGTAAAAATATGAATTTCACGGGAGAATGAGTGAGTGAGAATCAGGCGTTACGAGTTAAAAGAAAATGTTGGTAGTGGCAATAATTGGAAGAAGTATTCTTTACCACACATTCCTGAATAAAATGATACGTATATATTAATTATTAGAGACTAGCTGCTGTGCCCGCGACTTCGTTCGCGAGGCGGATGTACTTCGCAATTCAATTTAATACTGAAAAAACGTTTTTTAAACCTTATAACAAACAGATATACCTATAAACGAATTGTAAAATTAACGAACGAACCAAAACCTTTTCAAAAACAGACCTTTACAAAGACAGATCTATGAAGATTGCGTCTAAACTTATGCTGAAAGACATGAGCGAACGTCATTCTTTCAAGGAAAATCTTAACACCGTGATACTGAAAATGACGTCACAGGCACAATTCCATCTGTTGTCAAATTTGTAAGTTAAATTATATGACATCGCCCATTAATGTCCCACTGCAAGGACGCGCCTCTTCCCGTGACGGAGAGATACTTGGCCTACTAATACCACGCAGGTCAGTCGGATTGGTATAGGGTTTAATTTCAAGTTTTCCTTCATTTTTATTTCGTAAAGATAATGTTCACCGATAGTCCCTTAGTCGGTTTTACGCCACCCATGGGATGAGATGGGGAGGTGACATATTGTATTCTTACTCCGTCACCACACGGATAATCGCTAATTAATTATGAATGAATACATTTGCACGCTACGTTATGGTGCGGCAGAATTACCTGCCTCGGTGGCCCGGCGCGGCGGTCGCATTACATGGCTGGCGTGCATGAGGTCGCGGGTACGATTCCCATGGAGGACAATTGTGATACACAAACTATTGTCCTAAGTCTGGATGTTCTTTGTGTCCGTTAAATTGATATTTTTAAAGGCTAGTGTGGGATTTGTCTTTTGTAAAAAAAATGCTGAAATAACTTATTGTACCTAACACCTTTTTACCATCTAGCACAAAATATTTGACTAAACTTACACTCGACTATATTATTATTATTATCTATAGATAAACTGCGTGCAGTATTTTTGAATTACTTAATAAAATAAACACAAACACTTTGAATAATAATTTAATGTTTTGTGATTGTATTTCTATATTTTATTGTCAGTTTTGTATTTTTTAATGTTGACAAATAGCAATAATGTGTAAAATGATTTTATGAAGAAAAACGTCTTACTTATTATGTTGTCTGTTATATTATACCCAAATATTATTAATTATTAAATAGTTATTTAGGTGTGTTATAATTGCAGTTATAATAAGATTGTGAGATAAGGAATGTTATTTTAATTCAATTTAATATTTATGATTAAGTATAGATATAGTTTAACTTTAAAAAATGAAGTTTGTACGCCAATATTAGCAATACAGGAAAAGACTATTTATTTTTGTCTAGTCTACGTAGGACCCGTCGATAGGGTAATTAGTGGTTTCTTGTTCATCGACCATTCTATTTATTGAAAAATAAAGTTTACTTTCCACTTGTATATTCGACAGTATTTTTTTATTAATCTCATATGCCTGACTATTGCGAGGAGTTAAAATGGTTAATAATTTTTTTCTGGGCTTTCTAGCGATAATTTTTCTTTCATTTTAACCAACCTAACAAAATAACCTACGTTAGATTTCATAACTAAATCACTAAAAATTCTAATTTCTCCCGTTTTACCAATATTTTCATTCACTGCTGTAGCGTGATGAAAATTATAGGCCGTTTTAGTTTTACCTAACAGACGCTTCAAAGCTCTAAAAAAATAGTTTACATTTTTTAAACGCCTGATGAAATTTTAATATCAATGTTCATTGCAATGTTTATATTTTATGTATATAAAATTCTTAAAGGGTAAAACATTTTTTTGTCAATAATTTTTTTCAGGGCTTTCAAGCGATCATTTTTCTTTCTTTCTTGCTTTTTAACATACCTAACAAAATAACCTAAGTTACATGTCCTACCTTAATAAAAATTCTAATTTCTTCCGTTTTACCAACATTTTCCTTCACTGCTCTGCTCCTATTGATCGTAGCGTGATGAAAAGTATACTATAACCTGACCAGGAGTATGAAGAATAATTGTACCAAGTTTCATCAATATCCGTCAAGTAGTTTTTGTTTCTATAACTAACATACAGACAGACAGACAGACAGACAAAAATTGTACTGATTGCATTTTTGGCATCAGTATCGATCACTAATCACACCCTGATAGTTATTTTGAGAATATATTTCAAGTACAGAATTGACTTCTCTACAGATTTATTATATGTATAGATGTTATCCTAAGCGACATTGTAACTCAATTAAGACAAAACATTATTCATTTTCATGAGTCACTTTTAAAGGCTCCTTCCGATGGGATAATTTAACATTGTTATGTCATTGTATTTTTAAAGTGAAAACTTTCTCATGCAAGTGCTTGAAAATTTGCGTATGTTAGTCCGGATATGTCTATGTTACTGAATAATGTCTACGCTAAACGGTTTTGAACTATACCTACCTGCTGTAAGATATTTAGACAACAGGCATCAGTCCGGAGATAATATGGTTCATAGTATATGGGTTATTCTAAGTTAAGAAGTACTTTCGACGGCAAAGACAAAAAATATATATTTTTTTCAATAAACTTTATAAATAACTTATTTATTACTTAAAACTAAATGCTTCCTACGTGGTCACTAAAATTTATTGCAGAAATGTACGTAATTTAGTCACAATAAGCTCTAATATGTGAAAAATGTCTCTCCCCTGGTCTGTCCCATAACCGACTTTATTTGTAAATCAGTAATTATGAATGTATTAAAATTCAATAATTATTTTAAATTATTTAATTTTACAAGGACAGTAAACTTAGTAATAGTATCCTACAAGTAAAAGTGCTTTTATTCTAATTCTTTAAAAAAAATATGAACACCGAAATTTGTCCACCGTGTTTCGTGTCTCGTCCCCTGGTCTTTTGTTTTCGTTCAAAAATCAGTTCTGCTTTCCTAGTCTGCAGAAGTTGTGACCATGAATGCATAGTGTGTAACGTAAAGTTACCAGCAAGCGGCGCATAAGCAACTGCGCCGCCTTATTGCTGGCCATTTCGATCACGCCACTCGCTGGGTGCAGAAATGTTTAGTGAATGCAGTCTTTCCCCTGGTAAGTTTTCCATTGCCATTTTTTGTTAAAATACCAACATATACTTAAATATTTATTACAAATAGTGTATACATTGTTACGTTTGTGTGTGAATCACGTGCGTGAAATACTTTTACGGCTAATTTAGATTTCTATCGAAAATATATCTCCCCTGGCGTATTTCCCCTGGCTCTTTTGATGGCAGGGGAGATACTTAATATCCAGGGGAGATACATTTTTACGCGTTTCCATTAATACTTCTAGTTTTCTCTACGCCTTTACTTGGCGTTATGCTTATCATAGCTTTAAAATACAATATTAAGTTTTTTTTTACAGAAAATAATACCGACATAACGAAAAAATTGGGATCTACTAAAGATTTAGAGACTTTTTCAGGAATACTAAAGGTTCACCAAGTTACCGGTTGCGTATTGCCTAATATTAAAAAGTTTGAGCTGCTTCTGTGACTCTCGTCATTTTCAATTGGGTACTTTGGATTATCCACAAAAACATGCTAACATAAAAGGCATTATCTTGGATTAGGACAAAGTTGTCACCAACAAAACCAGCATAAATATGGAACGACGTGGCCCCCCAGGATTTCTTCAATGTACCGATCTGCAGTCAATCCCCTTACATGGCGGCCGGTTTCAATGAAAACCAAGTCGATTATTTCTATCAAAATAATACTAGCCCGCACCATGCAGGAGCCACCTCCATACGCAACAGCATTGTGCGTATCACTCTCCTGGCCTTCTATACACTCTTCTTCTTCTGTCACTACCATGCAGACATACTCTGTTTTCATCGGAGAAGAAAACAGAGCGCCACTGATCTTCCGTCCAATCGACATGTTCTCTCGCAAAACGAATACGAGCTGCTCGATGCGCTGTAGTCTGTAGTCGATTTGGAACCTGTTGCTGGTCTTTTTGGAATCAGGGTTACCAGCTACCTTGAGTCTTCTACTCACAGTGCGAGAACTGACAGTTAGTCTACGCGTTTATCGGGGCTCCCGTTGGATTTGAACCCCGTCGAGTGAACAATTTCGCAGTGAAGTACTAACGATGAAAAGATCGTCTCTTTTTGAAGTGGATCCTTTTCTACCTGGACCTCTTTTTTGATCAAAGCCACCAGTCTCTTGGTACATTTGGCTTGTTCTTACTCCATTGACTGGCTTATATTCAGAGTACGAGCCACTTGTCGTTTACTCATGCCTTGTTCCAACAGTGTAACTGCTTGAGCCGCTACTTCTGATCTTGTGTCCATTTCTGGGAAGTTTTATTGCTTGAATATTCTGGGGACGTGTACCTGTTGACATTTTACGGTCAACTAATAAAACTCATAGGTGTTGGTCGCCTTTAATATCCCCTGAAGTCGTAAGAGTATTTAAAAGAGTATTTTTAGTTTTTGTTTCTTTTTATTTAATTATTGCCTATTAATAGTAAAGTTATATAACTTTAAAACTTTCGTGTTTCATTATCACTTATTATTAATATCTACACGGGTATTAAAGTTATATACACCTATACTTAGGTAGTTTTGTTTTGATAGACAAGAAAAATAAATATTTTTTAAGTTTATAATGTTACTCAAAAGAAAATTTTTCTTTTTGTTATTGATTTTCATAGGAAACATTTAATTTTATAGACAAAAAAGATTGTAAACAAATGAAAAGCCTGATTATAAATAATTCATATTATAATAAATAAAGATGATACTTAAAAATAACCATGTTTATTATGATTATCTCTTCCCTGTTCATAAAGTATCCTCCCCTGTACACCTTGTCTCTCCCCTGTATGGTGTATTTCCCCTGGTCACTTATAAAACGTAATAAAACCAATAAATTGTCTGGCCACTTTGTAAACGTTTTAAACATAGCAGTTTACATTAAAAAAATGTATACTTAAGTAAAAATATATAAAAAAAACCCGTGCCGCCATTTCATACAACGAATTACCTCTTAACTTAGAATGACCCATATATTTTAGCCATATCTCGTCCTAAAATTATTTGATAAATTAATAATTATTATCAATGTTTGATCATACACTTAAAACTACAGGATAAAGGTCGTAGCACAATAACGTAACGTAAACGGATCGGCGGCACCACCTCGCCTTTTTCCTCGGTGTCAAACGTCAAAAATCCGATTACGTTACGATTCCGATTAGTGTGCGTTGCAGTAAGGAGTTTTCTACAAATAATACTGAACGGCTCAAGTTGATAGGGTGCCGAGCCGTTTACGTTACGTTATATGTGCTACGACCTATAAGAACAAATCGTTCTTCAACGTGAGAGACTTGTTACAAGTTTTAACTTTTACTCGACTTAGGCTTAGACAAGCAGGTCATGTTGGACTCCCAGATCTATTTATTTACCGAATAAAAAACTCACGATTTAGGTGTTCGAAAGAGGCTGCGCCAATAAGGTTGTATTATTCGAAAGCCTGAACTCGCCTTAACCTTAGCGCCTCATTAATTTGCTTTAATAAAGGCTCGTCAAACGGACCCTTTGGCTGCCCACACACTCTTGATTATGTACTGAGTTTAACTTATATGTAAGTACATATATGTTTTACTTATAAGTATATCTTTTGTTACAGGATGAACTTTATTTATGCACACCAATTAGAATTTCACCACACAACAATTTCTACGTAGGTTGGTATAAAACATATATCAAAATTCTAATGAAGTGTTTTTGAAAAGTTCTAGAAATTAATTGTGGTATAATCTTTCAGTGGGCTTCAAACCTAATGCGTCTATGCATACGGCTCATCATATGCTGTTGTACGGATGCTCAGAACCTGGCTCGAATGATTCTGTTTGGTAAGTAAATAGTTTTAATTCAACAACTGAAAAGTATATACTTAATTTAAATTAGCAACTCAAAAAGAAAGAATGGTGGCTTAGATGTTCTATAGTTGTCATGAGCAAATAATATGTAAACATTGACACATTTTCTAAAATAGTTATCTAAAGTGCCAGTCCAAAAATAAGTATTCAAATATTTGTCTTTCCTTAATAGTTACTTAATTCTGTAGATGTGTGTATAATTGGCATCTGTTTAAATACCTTAGAAAATTTTACAATAATAATAAGTATGGTTAAAATAATAATTAATGTTAATATTGCTCGTGACTATCAATTACTTTCGTTTTTGTAAAAGTATCCGCAACACAGGGTTATAGGTACAAGTAGTACCTTTTTCTTTATTTTGAAAACAACAGCCTGCTCTTAAGTATAGTAGTTACCTACTGCAAGTAACCCTATCTATGATTTTAATTTAATTGAAACATTACCCTAACATTACGAATCGATTACATTATAAAATTGCCAGTACTAACCTATATTTTCACCAAGATTATTTTCCTATTCAAGGCTGTAATTCAATTACTGTTTACGCTGATAAGAATCGTATTCGATCATAGAGGTTAAGTATATATTTAGCTTTGATTTTGAATGTTTGTATGTTAGATCGTGTTAATAGCTTTAGTTGGTTTCACTTATCGCCAGATAAAGATCCATTTTCATCCTGGGAAACCTACAACCCACCTTTGGCTACATCTCAAAAGATGGTAGTTTGGTGCCCCGAATTAAAGGCATAGTGTTCCCCTGTCACCAATAAAGGGCTAGGTCACAACATCTATAAGACAGGCATTACTCGAGACATTCGGTGGGTGTTGGTCCAACAACTGCGCCGCATAAACATTGGGGCAGTGATTTCCCTTCCTCTTTATTCCACTTCCATTTTAGTACAAATGTTTTATTAATTTACAAGAGTACCTTATATCTTTAAATACCGTTGTGATGCCAACGACTAGATAAACAAGTTAGTTTAACCAAAGCTAAAAGATATAACAAAAAATCCCTAAGTAAATAAAGAAGCATATTTGGAACATCTATCGGTTGTCTTCCTACGTTCTAACAAGTTTTGTTTTTACAGGAGTTGTGGTGAAATGCAAAGCAATGACATAGATGACATCTACAATACGGCAAGTCCTTGTCGTTCAGGTTCTCAGGTTAGTAACTATTATTATTTAACTTTCATTCATGATTATCAGCCAATGGACGTCCACGGCTGAGCATAAGCTCTAAATATTTACACCTACCTTGTGCGGTCTTGTGCCTCCCTTATGCGGCTAGAAGCTTGACTAATTGCCTCACCAAACCGACCTGCAAATTCTCCTTCTCTTGCGGCCTAGCCGAATTGCCATTTAGATGGAAAATTTACGCCGCGCGGCAAAAATCGTGCGGCTTTAGTCACCCGTGTAAATCCCCCTTAAGGTTACTATAATGTTATCATAATGTTGATACTTACCTATACATTTATAAATTAACAATTGTTTGTGCTTTTTTATACTATTTATTAATGGCGCTTTTAAAAAATGCCTAGGTAAGATTAATACCAGTGTCACTGCAGACATACTTACGAACATTCTCGAAGTCCCTAGCATCTTTGAGATGACTGGTGTAGGACCACAAATGGATACAGCCAATAACTTTTAAGACAAAGAGATGCTCCAAAGAAATACAACTAAGTGACAATTTCTGTCTAGACTGAACTATTATATCGTGTATCGAATATCATGAAACCTAATAAATGTTCTTCCCCCGATAAATAAATATTTATGTTTATATTGTCGGTATTATCAAGTTAATCGACGTTAATGAAACTTACAAGTGATTCCCCGTCCGTCATACTTTAGGTTAAAGGTCAAACGTGACTTAATAAACAATCGTTAACTTTATACAAAGTAAATAGAATGAATTTTATCATCATCATCATGACAGCTCATTAATGTCCCACTGCAGGGACGGGCCTCGTCCCGTGATGGAGGGATACTTGGCCTACTAATACCACGCTGGCCAGACGGTTTGGTATAGGGTTAATTAGTATTATATTCAAGTTTTTCTTCTGTCTATTTCCCTTAGTTGGTATTTCGACACCCATAGTATGAGCTGGGGTGGTAACATATTGTATTCTTACTCCGTCACCACACGGAATTAATGTACTTCGATAAGTAAACAATTATTAATAGGTCATCACTACAAGGACGGGCTTACTTCAGAAAACCTTGATCTAATTTTAAACACTGCACTGGCCATATACGAATTGGTAAAGCATTTAATGCCAAGTTTTCCTTCTTTTGTTTTGGTAGAGAAAACTTTTCTCTGGCAGTCTTCTCCGTCATATAGTCGATATGAAGAAGACCCACAGAGAAGACCCCATATTATATTACTCCGTCACCACATTTCAAAACATATTTAATCTATTATTTATAACATAGTTATAGTTATGTATTAAATATTTACAGTAGCTTACATCTTAGTAAAAATAAATTATATTAGAGATAATTATACTCTATTATTATTACATTTAAGAATAATATTTGGTTTAAATATAAATATTTTGATTTTATTGTTTCAATGTATTGTATTAGTTATTGTTGTGAAACTAAACTTCACACGATACCTTAGTAGTGACATTAAAAAAGAAAAACTATACTTACTATAATAAGTATCTAAGAAACTATCCGTAAATATTATCTTTACGAAATAAAAAGAAGGAAAACTTGAATTTAACCCTATACCAATCCGTTTGGCCAGCGTGGTATTACTAGGCCAAGTATCCTCCGAGGTGGCTCGTCCCTGCTGTGGGACATTAATGGGCTGTTATTATTACTAGGTATAATAATAATATCTTCCTGGACGGTATGAATACAAAATTACGGAAAATTGAAAAAAAAAAACTATTTGAGGCTTTGCTTTGGCTTTAACCGGGTGTGTATACTAACACCCGGTTAAATATAGGTAGATATTGATGAACACCCTAGATTGATAATAACCCTTTTTTAGACCGGGTTTTCGTATTAAATTCTTCTTTCTCCCTAATAATATTTGTTATTTACTATTAATTATTTCAGTTGGCTAACACTGTTCAGTCTTGTTATTAATAATAAACTACCTGAAAACACTTCGTCCGCGATTAAATTTGAAAATAAATAAAAAATAAAAATTCATACAAAGTTCTCATTATCATCATCAAATTCTAGAATTCAAATTAAAGAAGTAGTTCCTGAGATTAGCGCGTTCAAACAAACAAACAAACAAACTCTTCAGCTTTATATAATAGTGACATAGATTAAGCGTGATTACATACAGTACAGTAGGTACAGAAGGCAACTACTTAATCGTAGTCACGTTATTATACATTATTTAATCTAATTACAGATAGTCTACGCATGGGCCCGAGACGCACCCAGTCTACATTTACCCGAGGGAGTTGGCTTCCTCATCGGAAAAGATTCACCCATCAAATACTTGGTGCTTCAAGTCCATTACATGCATCGATTCCCAGGTAAATATTTTATTGTTAATTGAGTATCATTATCATCATCATAACAGCCCATTAATGTCCCACTGCAGGGACGGGCCTCCTCCTGTGACGGAGGGATACTTGGCCTACCAATACCATGCTGGCCAGACAGATTGGTATAGGGTTTAATTTCAAGTTTTCCTACATAAAGATAATATTTACGGTTAGTCCCTTAATCGTTTTTTTTACCCTTGGGATGAGATGGGGTGGTGACATATTGTATTCTTACTCCGTCACCACACGGACACTTGTGTAATTGTGTATGGTCAGTAATTATTTTAGAAAGGAACTAATGTGGCAGTTGTTGGTTATCTCTTAACTGAAAGATGCACGTGTTGTTAATAGGAAATTATTGAGCTGTTGATGATAATAATTATATTCTACATTTCTTAAAAAAAATTACGAAGCTTTGAGTGGAGCTCCCCGTGTCGTTATATATGTCACCTGAAAATAACAAGACTCGTAAGTTGATCAATTTTCTAGTAGTTGATCAACTCTGGGAAAATAATGAGCAGCAGTTAAAATGTGCTATTTAACGCATTGAATTTTAGCTAATTAACTTACGGTATCAATTTACGAGTCTTGTTATTTTCCGGTGACATAATATACGTAACCTTTGGTTTTGTAACTATATACAAAGACTTTTGGTACCTGTTTTCATTAATTTTAGCCATTTTGTAATACTCTTGAAAAGTGTGACAGTCTACGGTTAAACGTCAACTTATCTAGATTTTAATTAAAACTCAAATTCAAAGTTCGAACTGCATGACAAGAATATAAAACAGTTTTGCTGCGGGTACATCGATTTTGTTACAAGCAATGTCCTTAATTTAATACATTTGTATCGTTTACTTAGTTGGTTATTTTAAACGGGATTTTTGTTCGATTTATTTGTATTTTAACAACGAATGAGAAGACGACCTGACTATTTAATAGACTTTTACAAACTGCCATAAATACCTAAGTATGTGGTGAATTGGCGCTAGAATAAGATAAATAACAACATTTTAAAATGACTCGTTCTAAAACAAAAGGAAAATGATTGCTTTGTCAACAATATAAATAAACAAAATATTCCCATCTTTGTGTTTAAAATAAATATTTTTTTGTTAGAGGATTGTTTTGAACGAAAACAATGACAAATGTATGTAAGCAAATCATCTAAACTATACAACGTATTTTTAACGCATGTATAAAACTGTTTACACAGGTAGCGCGATTGTTGCTGCCTGATGGGTACATATCTAAATCCTTAAAATAATAATATATAATAAAATAAAATACCTAATAGTTGTTTCACCTAAACTCAAAATACAAAAAAAATTAAATACAAATAATCATAATAACTAAAATTAAAATACCTCAGTTCAAAATACCTAACGGAAAACGACCATGGTCACGTGTACTTAACCATCTGCTATCGTAAGGCTCCGATTCCTGGGTGGTTTAAAAAAAAGCTAATACATTTTAATGTTAGGTGTTTTAATTTTAGGTATTTAGATGTGCTCAAATACACACAATATAACACAACATAACAAAACTACATACTCGTAAGTTAAGATTTAAATACATTTATAAGTATATATTATAAGTATAAGCAATTAATTGTCTAGATTATAATCCTATCACAGCAATGTTTTTGACAAATATGTGAAAAATGTCGTTGTTATTCCATTGACTACTACCGAAAACTGTATCAATTATGCATTATACAATGTTACGTTTATTTTTCCAAATAAATAAAATAAAAATAAGAAATTGAAGTTTGTAAAGTCACTTACAGTTCCTATAATATAATATATATATATATAAATGTTGCTGATAATAAAACCGAATAAGTACTTATACCGTGCGCAGATAGCAGTTACGTTTATTTAATTAAATATTATTCAAATAGAACACTGACTGCCAGAAATAAACCTGTTTATATCTGTGAATAATATATGATTTTTCTGTATTTATAAATTAAGTTGAAGTTGACGACCTCTGTGGCGTAGTGGCTATATAACATGACTGCTACGCAGAGGTCTGGGGTTCGATTCCCGCTCAATGCTAATCTTTGTGTGCATGGACATGATTGTTTGCATTGGTCTGGGTGTTTTCTATGTATAATAAGTATTTTTTACAAATATTTACAAAAAAGTGTTTAAGTATGTTTATCCGTTGTCTAGTACGCATACCCGACATAGACTAGATGGCGTTGTGTGAAAGTGTGAGGAATATGTTTATTTTATACTTATACCGTGCGCAGATATCAGTTACGTTTATTTAATTAAATATTATTCAAATAGAACACTGACTGCCAGAAATAAACCTGTTTATATCTGTGAATAATATATGATTTTTCTGTATTTATAAATTAAGTTGAAGTTGACGACCTCAGTGGCGTAGTGGCTATATAACATGACTGCTACGCAGAGGTCTGGGGTTCGATTCCCGCTCAATGCAAATCTTTGTGTGCATGGACATGATTGTTTGCATTGGTCTGGGTGTTTTCTATGTATAATAAGTATTTTTTACAAATATTTACAAAAAAGTGTTTAAGTATGTTTATCCGTTGTCTAGTACGCATACCCGACATAGACTAGATGGCGTTGTGTGAAAGTTTGAGGAATATGCTTATTTTATACTTATACCGTGCGCAGATATCAGTTACGTTTATTTAATTAAATATTATTCAAATAGAACACTGACTGCCAGAAATAAACCTGTTTATATCTGTGAATAATATATGATTTTTCTGTATTTATAAATTAAGTTGAAGTTGACGACCTCTGTGGCGTAGTGGCTATATAACATGACTGCTACGCAGAGGTCTGGGGTTCGATTCCCGCTCAATGCAAATCTTTGTGTGCATGGACATGATTGTTTGCATTGGTCTGGGTGTTTTCTATGTATAATAAGTATTTTTTACAAAAATTTACAAAAAAGTGTTTAAGTATGTTTATCCGTTGTCTAGTACGCATACCCGACATAGACTAGATGGCGTTGTGTGAAAGTGTGAGGAATATGTTTATTTTATACTTATACCGTGCGCAGATATCAGTTACGCTTATTTAATTAAATATTATTCAAATAGAACACTGACTGCCAGAAATAAACCTGTTTATATCTGTGAATAATATATGATTTTTCTGTATTTATAAATTAAGTTGAAGTTGACGACCTCTGTGGCGTAGTGGCTATATAACATGACTGCTACGCAGAGGTCTGGGGTTCGATTCCCGCTCAATGCAAATCTTTGTGTGCATGGACATGATTGTTTGCATTGGTCTGGGTGTTTTCTATGTATAATAAGTATTTTTTACAAAAATTTACAAAAAAGTGTTTAAGTATGTTTATCCGTTGTCTAGTACGCATACCCGACATAGACTAGATGGCGTTGTGTGAAAGTGTGAGGAATATGTTTATTTTATACTTATACCGTGCGCAGATATCAGTTACGCTTATTTAATTAAATATTATTCAAATAGACAACTGACTGCCAGAAATAAACCTGTTTATATCTGTGAATAATATATGATTTTTCTGTATTTATAAATTAAGTTGAAGTTGACGACCTCTGTGGCGTAGTGGCTATATAACATGACTGCTACGCAGAGGTCTGGGATTCGATTCCCGCTCAATGCAAATCTTTGTGTGCATGGACATGATTGTTTGCATTGGTCTGGGTGTTTTCTATGGCCTGCCGTTTGGCAAAAAACGTTTTGTCAAATTTCACTTCCCAAAAAACTTATCGCAAAGTTTCATTTCCCAAAAAAATGCTTAGTACATTTCGCATTTTATTCACTTGGTCAAATATTCATTTGGCAAATTTTTACTTGGTCAAATTTTGTTTAGTCAAATATACAATAAGCAAATGCT
Source organism: Schrankia costaestrigalis (assembly GCA_905475405.1). NCBI lineage: Eukaryota > Metazoa > Arthropoda > Insecta > Lepidoptera > Erebidae > Schrankia > Schrankia costaestrigalis. The sequence continues at coordinate 4,756,821 of FR997827.1, forward strand.
TTATTTTGTCAAAAATATATTCCTTAAGGAAGTTCGTTTAAATTTTAATATGGGTGATAAATTTAGGTTAGATTAGAACTGCTAGAAAAGTAGGTTAGGTTAGGTTTGAACTGTGACCCCAACAGAGCGCGAGCCGAGCGAGCGAAGCGAGCGTGCCGCGGCAGCGGCCGGCGAAGCGCCAGAATTAATTTTTATTGTCAGTGCAAATTAGACCAAGTTTTTAATGGAGTGAATTTAGACTCAGTAAATCATAATGATGTATAATATTTTGGAATAAATAGAAAAGAATATTTATTTATTTTGCAAATATAGGTAAAAAAGACATTAAAGATATTAAAAATAAACAAATAGTTCAGCTATATTTTACCTAGGTAGGCATGCAAAATTTTACATATTATAGTTACAAAAATAAATTAAAAAGTTATTTTGCTAAAGTTTTTTTAAATGTACAGAACCAAAGTCAATTAAAACAAAAAGTAGAATAAATTAATAAATAAAACAAAATCTAATAATGGAAACTAATACTAATATACTAAACTAATACATTCTTTATTGTAAAAACTTTTTATCTGTAAGGAATTCGAATTATAAATAATACGTATTAATATATTTGCCAAACCATTTTTGGTAAAATGAAACATTGCTATGTAATTATTTGCTAAACAAGAATTTGCTAAAAATACACACATCAAAAAAGTCTAAGCAACATGCATGATATTACAAATTTACCATTTATATTAATTTATTTTACCATTTATTTTAATTATAACGTTGTATTTTATTTTTAAAATAATATTTTTAGGGTTCTATGATGTAAAAATAACAGCTGTTTTCTTTATAAGTTCTTTTAATAACAGAAATTAACAATATTAGAATATACAGGTACATAAGAAATTAAACTTTTTTTTTACAAATTGAAATTTCTTAAGAAAATGAATTTATTGTGAAAGAATAGGACAATTTAATACAAAGTATGGCCTCCTCTGCTATTCAGAACTTGTCGGCAACGATTATTCATTGAATTAATGAGACTGTTTATGTCATCTTGCGGTATTCGCTCCCAATGGAATTGTAGCAAATCCTTCAGCTGTTGGGTTGTTGTCACTCCGTCCAAGTCCTTCAAAACACGTCTCTGGAGCATGTCCCATGCGTGCTCGATGGGGTTGAGGTCTGGCGATTGTGCAGGCCAGGGCAATACCTGGATGTTCTCCGTTGCCAAGTATTCACTGGTTCGCCGAGCTGTATGTGAACGCGCATTGTCATGCATTAACGTAAAATCGGAGCCAAAGGTTTGTGCAAATGGATGGACATAAGGTCTGAGAATATCCTCAACGTAATTTTCAGCGTTCATGTTTCCATTTACAAAAACGAGCTCAGTTCGCCTGTTCTTCATAATACCCGCCCATACCATAACTGTTGAGCCGCTGTATGGATGAACTTCCTGAACGCACCTGAGTCTTTCAGTATTTCCGGGTCGACGGTACACTCGCACCCTTCTTGTATCAGGCCTAAACCCGAATCGCGACTCATCGGAAAACATAATTTTATCCCATTGTTCCTGGGTCCATGTTATGCGTTCTCTACACCATTCATTTCGACGAGCGCGATTCCCGTGACGTATCGGTGGGCACCTGATAGGGCGTCGAGCTCGTAGGCCGTACTCATGCAGTCGATTTCGCACAGTTTGGGGACTTACATCAACACCACTTGAATTTTGTAGCCTCAAACTTATCTCTCGAGCGGTTAACATCGGCTGGCGTCTTGCAGTCAGTTGTATGTACCGGTCTTGCCGAGTGGTTGTACTCCTTTTACGGCCTGGATGCTGTTCAGCGGGTTCCCCTGTATTATTGTAGCGCTGCCAAAGACGACAAATAACACTTCTATGAATACCAAAATGTCGAGATACCTGAGATTGATTACTTCCCGCTTGCAACATCCCTACAGCTCTTTGCATTTCATCTGCCGTCAAATGACGTCGCTCCATGACGTAAAGAATATCTAACAATTCAATTTTGTCGCCAACTGTATTTAAATGGTTGGTAAAATTATAAAATCAAGACTAAAACGTAGCAAGTAACATGCACTCAAATTCAAACAAATTCGCAGTCATTTGAATTTTATGAAAAAAAACAAAACATAATCGAAATTTTTTTACCTATACACTTGAAGTTTACTTACCTATACACTTTGAGTGAGTAAATACTTAGAAATTAATTAATATAAATGGTAAATTTGTAATATCATGCATGTTGCTTAGACTTTTTTGATGTGTGTAGTTTTGCTATCTGTAAAATTGCGAAAAGATGGTTTTGCCAAATGTTTTTTTGGGAAATGATAATTTGGGAAACATACTTTGGTAAGTGTCACTTTGGGAAACGTTTTTTGCCAAACGTCAGTAATCCGTTTTCTTTGTATAATAAGTATTTTTTACAAAAATTTACAAAAAAGTGTTTAAGTATGTTTATCCGTTGTCTAGTACGCATACCCGACATAGACTAGATGGCGTTGTGTGAAAGTGTGAGGAATATGTTTATTTTATACTTATACCGTGCGCAGATATCAGTTACGCTTATTTAATTAAATATTATTCAAATAGAACACTACTGCTAGTATTAAACCTGTTTATATCTGTGAATAATATATGATTTTTCTGTATTTATAAATTAAGTTGAAGTTGGCGACCTCTGTGGCGTAGTGGCTATATAACATGACTGCTACGCAGAGGTCTCGGGTTCGATTCCCACTCAATGCAAATCTTTGTGTGCATGACCATGATTGTTTGCATTGGACTGGGTGTTTTCTATGTATAATATATATGTATTTACAAAAAAAAGTATTTAAGTATGATTATCCATTGTCTAGTACCCATAGTACAAGCTTTGCTAGGTTTGTGACTAGATGGCGTTGAGCGTATGAGGAATATTTATTTATTTATGTAGGTACACGTTTATTATTGTAAATTAGGTAAGCTCGTAGGTAGATTTTGTAATTTATGGATGGTATAAGTACAAAGAATTGTGGTTTCTAATAATATGTTTTTTTTTTAATTTTCAGCTGACAAAACTGATAATTCGGGCGTTTTCCTGCATTACACCAAGAGACAGTAAGTACCTAATAATAATTTTTAAAATGCTTACTATAAATGAGATCGACTTAACCCCTTTACTCTTCTCTCTCCGTCGTCAATGATGTTTTATGATTATTGTTCTACTTATTATACCTACTCTGTTTGGTGACGGAGTAAGAATACAATATTATGTCTTATCCCATGGGTATCGTAAAAACCGACTAAGGGACTATCCATAAATATTATCTTTGCAAAATAAAAAGAAGGAATACTTGAAATTAAACCGTATACCAATCCGTCTGACCAGCGTGGTATTAGTAGGCCAAGTATCCCTCCGTCACGGTAGGAGGCCCGTCCCTGCAGTGGGACATTTTTAGGCTATTATGACGATGATGATTGTTGATATGTAGGAAGAAGTTTGAAAATAACATTTTCAATTAATTATTGTTATATTCACGCGAACTGATTTTCGTTCGCGTAATTGAAAAAAAACATTTATAAGTACTTATGGTGAAACGATTTTTTTATTTTAACCATTTCGTTTTACATTAACTTATATAAGCCATATGTTATGGCGATAATGTTTTGTTTCGGTATTAAACTTTACCCGAGGACATGTTAAAGTAATTTACAAAATCCGAAAAGAAGAAAGACAATGGAAAAAGTTCATACTCGAGGTGGGAATCGAACCCGCGTCTCTGGACTATACGCGTCCAGCGCCATGACCTCTAGACCACCCGAGTACCCGTCTCGACTACCAAATTTAATCATTGCTTTATACGGTGCCGGGTATTATATGCAATTTGCAAAATTTCTTAAATTGAAATCAAGATTACCTATACTATCTTGGCTTACGTAAATTCATAAATTAAGAACAAGCTATTACGAGGCGACTTGGTCACAAAAGTTTGTCTGTCTTTCGAAAACAGAATAGCCTACCTATGCACTGTAAAATCCACGTGTAAAATCAGCAATCTATTAGTGAAAGTTCTATCAAAATCGGTTTAGCATATTTGGAGTTTACCCTGAACATACAAACAGTTTTTCAAATATTATCTTTTGTTATTGGTATCGTGATATTCTTAATACGCAATTAGTGAAATATATTGGTAGATTTTATGCTACAAGCAGACATATTTCATAACAACCCATTAATGTCCCACTGCAGGGGCGGGCCTCCTTCCGTGACGGAGGGTTACTTGGCCTATTAATACCACACTGCCCAGGCGGATTGGTACAGGGTTTAATTTCAAGTTTTCCTTCTTTATACTTCGTAAAGATAATATTTACGTTTAGTCCCTTAGTCGATTTTTACGACACCCATGGGATGAGATGGGGTGGTAATATATTGTATTCTTACTCCGTCACCACAAGGACAATACAAACAGATATATTTATTTAATATTATCTATATATAATAATATTATAGAAACAAACAGACATATTTATTTAATATTTTTTATGTTATCTTCCAGTATGCCTCGTCAAGCCGGCGTCTTACTGCTTGGTACTAGTGGAGTGATAGCGCCAAACAAGCTAGAACATATGGAGACAGCTTGTACCATCTCTGAAGATAAAGTTATACATCCATTCGCGTTCCGTACTCACACACATTCTTTAGGTAAGCTTAGTTTATTTATATGTTTTGAAGTAAAATATTATTACAAATTTTCCTCTTTAAACTTTAATGTTTTACGTGTATGGTCTAAAGCCCGATTTACACATCGAGAAGTACAGTAGCGAGTTAAGTAGTAAGTTGTTGATTAAGTTGATTTGGTGGTGGCAAAATACAACCGTTAATGGCTAACCTACACACGATTTGTTCCTGATTCGTCATCTTCCTAATTGGTCATCTTCCAAATTCGTCACTTTTCTAACTCGTCATCTTCCAAACTGGTCATTTTTCAGATTCGTCATCTTCCAAACTCGTCATTGTACTGTCCAATTGAATTTCAACAGAATGAGGAGGAACAGTATGTCATAAAGTGTATAATTTTTTTATGAATACAAGTGCTAATTATCTTAAATACTATTGATTTAAGTGAATATTTACGAGTATATCTGTATAGGCTACAAAAAAGTTATGTCTACAAAATAATTAAATTGACTTATTTCAAATGGTATGCAATGTCAATCGTAAAAACATTATCATGTATCTAATTTATAATTATCATTTTTATACTAATAAAATAATTTAATCATCATCCTTATCTATTTATTATATATTTAGTTTAATTAATTATTTACTTATATATCATTTAGGATAGTACACAAATACTTTTTTAATAGTAATTAGTAAAAATTTAAATTGCATAAATGTCAATTGTGAAGTGCACTTCCGATCCGGTTTTTGTGACGTTCCGTTTGTATTTTTCTTCTTACTGATTATTTTCTAAAGATAAAATTCAAAAACGAATCAGGAACAAATCAACTACGATTTTTTTATACTTACTTGAGAATATTAATCAAATCAACAATCCTTAACAATGAGAAATAAGATGTCAAATCCAATCACACTAAAAGAGCAACGAGCTCTATAGTACACAGGACTCAACACTGTACTAAGTAAATGTAAAAACTTTAAATCAAATCATAGCCGATTTAATCGACTTCTCCTTTATCTTATTACGTCACGTCAAATGAAATTATTTGAAATCTTTTTACTGTAAAACAGCAATCAATTCTAATAAAATACACTAAGTACTAGCACTATTATATTTTTTTTCGCTACTGTGTATCCTCCTGCTTTAACGCGTGGGGTGTCAGAGGGGGCCCAAATTTTCATATTTTTTGTGATAGGACGCACCGTTTCTTAGTTACGAGCTAATTTAATCTCTTAGCCTTTTCTGTTTTCGAAACCTATGTTTTTCAAACTCTTGAGCTAATTTTTTTAATTTCAGAGTGCCCCGAAGGCAATTGACCCTTAGGCAAAATTGCTTCATCATGTGACACTTTTTAATAGGTTACCTTTAGAACTAAAAGATATTGCAAGTGTTAACATATTTAAAACCAAGTTAAAGACACTATTATTGAAAAAGGCTTATTATACTATAGAAGAATTTTGTAATGATAAATAATTAAGAATTTAATTGAATGAAAGTACTGCTTATTAAAAAAAAAATATTTGTTATCATGTACTTTGTAATTATATTCAATAATTTATTTTAAATTTCAATGACTGACATATACCATATATTAATGATTGATGTGTGCATGTATTTTTAAATATTTTTATAACATAATGTGTAATTAATGTATAATGTGTAAATGATGCATATATTTCGACACAAATGTATTTTTGTTATGAAATAAATAAAAATTTGTTTATTGCCATAAAATTTACAGAGTATAATCTATTTAAACGGACTTGCTTTATATGGTAAACATATATGGCGTCGTGTCAACCGCAGACTAAAGAGTACTGATAGCTAGAGATGTGTAACTGATGTGAATGAATGAAATCATCACTTACAGTTCTTTTAGTACTGAACGGTTTATGGCAATTTTTTTAGCTACATACATTATACAGTGTAGGTATATAATTACATAATATTCTAATTACGCAATAGGAATGTGGAGTCGTAAATAATACTAAAAGTATTGAACAATTTTTTTATTTATAATTTTTACAAATATAGCAGGTAGGTAGGTATAAGCAGCTTTAAAAGAGAAAGAAAAAGAAAGAAAGAAATTACATTTATTCCTGGTAGTTTGACGTTATCTGTTTTATTTTATTTCGTTTTTATTACGTCTGACAAAAGATTTTGGTTCAAAATAGTAATCTCAGAATAATAATTTCAGAATCATGTAGATTAACAAAATTATAAATTCACTTACTTAAACAACATTATCTAGTACTTAAATAAATAATTTTTATTTTATTTATATTTTGACAAGGTGATGCCCGAGGCTTCACCCGCGTTGTATGAGTAGCTCAAATGTTATTCTACACCCTAACCTAACCCTATATTCCAAATTTTATCAAAATTCATTCAGTAGATTTGCCTGAGAGAGTAACAAACATCCATCTTACATCACTCAAGCGATCTATAGTAACACCTGTTTATAAGAACGGCGACAAATCAGACGTAAGCAATTACAGGCCCATCTCTGTTTTAACTACGATTTCAAAAATAATAGAGAAGCTTATTAACAACAGGCTATTAAACTACTTAAACAAATATAAAATTTTATCTAAATCTCAATATGGGTTTCGCAGAGGTATATCAACTCAAGATGCAATACTTGATTTGACACAGAATATAACTGAAGGACTTGATAAAGGAAATAAATGCATTGCGGTATTTCTAGACCTTAAAAAGGCCTTTGATACAGTCTCGGTATCCGTTCTTATAAACAAACTGCAGAGTGTGGGCATTAGAGGAAATGCACTCTCTCTCTTCTCTAGCTACCTTTGTGATCGGACCCAGGCTGTAAAGATTGACAGCTATGTAAGTGATGAATATTCCGTTAGATTTGGTGTCCCACAGGGGAGTGTTCTTGGCCCGACTCTGTTTTTGATCTATATAAATGATTTATGTAACCTACAGAATGTCGGGGGAAGAATATTCTCCTACGCGGATGACACCGCTGTAGTCTTTACCGCGAAGAGTTGGAATACTGTTCACGAGGTGGCTGCTAGGGGGCTGATGCAAGTGTCAGATTGGCTAGGGGACAACTTATTAACTTTAAACATTAACAAATCACAATATATTTGTTTTTCTCCCTCTATATCATCTCAGCCTGTAAATGATCTGTGTATTAAAATTCACAACTGCACGTACAGGGACAGTATTCAGTGCGACTGTCCCATTATCAAAAAAGTAAGCGAAACCAAATATCTCGGCATCATTATTGACCAAAGACTTAGCTGGCACTCACAGCTGGAAGCTGTTATAGAACGTATTCGGAAACTTATATGGGTATTCAAATCATTAAGGTATATTATGTCTGATTCACTGCTAAGCATAGTTTACAAAGCCCTTGCTCAATCAGTTATCTCCTACTGCATCCCAGTCTGGGGCGGAGCTAATAAGACCAACTTTTTAGATCTTGAAAGAGCACAAAGATCTCTCTTAAAGGTAATGTTCTTCAAGTCTTATCAGTTTCCTACACATAGTTTATATCAAACTAGTAAACTGTTATCAGTTCGACAACTTTATATACTTAATTTAACCCTAAAATGTCATAAATCCTTACCACTTAACAAAGAAATTCAAAAAAAGAGAAGAAATGATATTGTGGCTACTTCACCTCAGGTACGAACTATATTTGCTAGAAGACAATATCCAAGTCAATCTGCATTTGTATATAATAAACTCAACAAAAAACTTACCATTTACCCTAAATCTTTGGAAATGTGCAAAAGATCAGTAATAACGTTTTTAATGACGCTTACGTATGATGATGTTGAAAGTCTTTTGATAAGAAGTGTGTGATACTTTAACCTCACTTAACCTATAGGTACATAAACACACATACACACAAATACATGCACGCACACACAATTAACACCACACACACACACACACACACACTTTACACCACACTCATACACATACACTTTTTTTTTTACTATTTTTGTAGTCTAGTATTATATAAAGGCAGTGCGAGTTATTCCCAACACGAGTGTCATGTGACTACTCAATGGGAAGACTCAATGATGTATTAGTTATAAGATTACGGAAATAAAGTATTTTTGAATTTTTGAATTTTGAATCTATCCATACATCCTCAAAAAATTTCGCATTTATTATATTAGTGGGATTTATTTAAGCATCATCATTTTATTCGTATGCCAATCGTTCATTCACTTTTGTTACACATCCCTACGAATCTATGAAATTTCTAGAATCTACAAATGTCAAATAATGAAATTAATTTTTATCTGTGAAATTTGCCGTTGGAAAAAAATACATTTATTTAAAATATAAGGAAGATAGTGGTGAAATCAAAGTAATTTACGTGTTTTCTATAACATAAATGTATAATGCTACTTTCCAGAAATTTTCATCCATATCAAAGTGTGCGATTGATGTAAAAACTAGTGAATTTGAAATATGTGGTGTTTGTTTACTAAATAAATCAAGTAAGGAATGATGAATACGGTATAGAGACGATCGTGTCCATGCGGAAGGGCGCTTGCTTTTCCTTTCACATGATACTTAATTGCGTATTGAATCGATAGATGGCGCTGTGAGTTGAACGGAAGTAACATCAATCCACGACATATTATTATATACATTTCTATTGAAATTTCATTTTCAATGTGTTGTGCAAGTGTTACAAATAAAATACGTAAATTGGTATTCAATTGTTCAATGTCCTTTTTATCGATTAAATTAACCGTTAACAATCTCAACGGACGCACTACGCGTATAGTCTTTGTCTCTGATCGGCAACTTATGACTTGCACTCGCCTACGTGTAGTCCAGTCAAAATAGATATCCAGTTTGCATTAATTCCCAACAAGCTGGATTTATGTGCAGGCCTTGAATACGTCATTACCAATGATATGTCAAAAGTCCGCATCGATCCCGCTTGTGCGTTGTTTTTTATTCGAGGTCAAAGGTCACAAATTTGCGTTTTTTGCGTATATCTCTGAAACAACGAGAGCTATCGAAAAATGGTTCAGACAAAGTTTGTAGACCATAAAATTATCTACATAAAATATCTCAACACTTTTCTCCTACAAGGCATCGCTTTCGAGATATCGTGACTTTAGAGCGCAGGAAAGTCGTATTTTCGACGATTCGCTCGCGTTTATAAGTTACATACAAACTTTCTTTTTCTGTAGAAGATTTCCGCACCACCTCTGAGGTAGTTAAGGTCAATCTTGCACTAACATTGAATCAAATACAACAGAACATTGAATCAAATACAACAGTACATTGAATCAAGTACACGGCGCTTTTTTTAACGTGTTTTTTCCAGTAGGAATACTTGTACCACATAGTGATCTATGAACGCACAGCCCAAACCACTAGACAGATCTGGCTGAATTTTGGCATGCAGGTAGATGATATAACGTAGGCATCCGCTAAGAAAGGATTTTGATAAATTTTACCCCTAAAGGGATAAGATAGTGGATGAAAGTTTGTATGTAACTATGTCAATTTCAAACCGATTAGGCTGAGACCAAGCATGCATATTGCTTCTATATATTGAAATAAGCCTTATTTTTAATAATACTTATAAACGCGAGCGAATCGTCGAAAATACGACTTTCCTGCGCTCTAAAGTCACGATATCTCGAAAGCGATGCCTTGTAGGAGAAAAGTGTTGAGATATTTTATGTAGATAATTTTATGGTCTACAAACTTTGTCTGAACCATTTTTCGATAGCTCTCGTTGTTTCAGAGATATACGCAAAAAACGCAAATTTGTGACCTTTGACCTCGAATAAAAAACAACGCACAAGCGGGATCGATGGGGACTTTTGACATATCATTTGTAATGACGTATTCAAGGCCTGCACAAAAATCCAGCTTGTTGGGAATTAATGCAAACTTTAATCATAATTTAGTCTATTTTGACTGGGCTAGTGTGAACTGTACTTCCTACTTACTACTACTTAACTGTCAATTTTTTTAATTCGCTAGTGTACTTATCGAAGTGTAAATCGGGCTTTAGGTACAAATGCGTGCATTCTTAGAGCCTTAGAAACATAATTAGAAATAATTATTTATTTTTGATTTTCTTAGGTAAACTGGTAACCGGTTACGTGGTCCGTCAAAGAGATGGCGAAGACGAATGGACGTTGTTAGGAGAGAAGAACCCACAATTACCACAAATGTTCTATCCTGTTGTCAACACTGATCCTATTGGACAAGAAGACATGGTAGCCGCAAGGTGTGTCATGAATAATACTCATGATCATACTGTTAGTATTGGGTAGGTATCTTTGTGATAATATAGTAAAATAAACTTATTATAATTAATTATTCAAGTAATCATAACAGCCACTTAATGTCCCACTATGATGATATTAAATTAATTACCAATAATTTTGTCTAAAAATATTTAATAAAAAACTTACAACTAAAAAAAGAAATAATAAGTATACGGTCGATTTAATTATCTTAAGAATCTCAGTAGGTTTCTTAATCGAATTAAGAAACCTACTCTTTCTTTCTTTCAAGGCAGTAAAAAAGCTACTATTAATATAACTTATCCATTAGTGGTGTTGAACATGTATGTGGATGGATATAGGGGAAGAGGACGACCAAAGAAACGATGGATGGATTGTGTGAAAGACGATATGGCTGCGAAGAGTGTGATTTGTGATATGACGTCTGATAGGAAAGAATGGAAGAAGAAGACATGCTGCGCCGACCCCAAATAAAATTGGGATAAGGGCAGGGGAATGATGATCCATTAGTGACGACCTCTGTGGTTTTATATAACATGTCTGCTACGCAGAGGTCTCGGTTTCGATTCCCGCTCAATGCAAATCTTTGTGTGCATGAACATGATTGTTTGCATTGGTCTAAGTCTTTTCTATGTATAATATGTATGTATTTACAAAAAAAAAGTATTTGTATGTTTATCCGTTGTCTAGTACCCATAGTACAAGCTTTGCTTAGTTAGGGACTAGATGGCCTAGTGTGAATGTGTAAAGAATAGTCATATTTATTTTTTTATTTATACTAATCAAGCCTGTATACCAACCTTACGTAAAGTAAAGTAATTATTCTTTTCATTTCAGAGCTACAAACAAAGATGAAATGTGTAACTTCTACCTCATGTACTGGGTAGATAACGCCACGCCATTGGAACAGAAATATTGTTTCTCACCGGGACCACCTTATTACTACTGGGCAAGGGCTATAGAAAACCTAAATAATATACCTAAATCTCCTCTTACAAGTCAATGGTAAACGAAAAGTTGAGAATGGATGACCGAATGATGTTTAATGTTTTTATTCTCTGACTGTACACAATTTATGTAGTTGCATACTTTCACATGTTAACAGTTCAGTACACCACTGCAGTGCACCATATATGGTACACGTGCATCGTTTTACTATTATGTCTGCTGGCGGCACTGTGAAAGGATTAAGTTTAGAAAGTTATAATCGAAACATGTTTCATGCTGTATCGTTAACTTACTATGTAGATAATTATTCGTCTTGCAGGGATCAGCTTGCGTTTCGTCTTGCTATGTTTTTTATATCAAGATCAAAAAACCTCCAAGATTTGAATAACTTGTTCAATATTACAAAATTAACTTTACAAAATATTTTCATAAGCATTGTTTTCGGTACAAAAATGACAGCTTCATTTATAAAATTCATACATATTAATTATTATAATTTAAATTTGTTTATTAAAACTTTACAATCAATTACAACTGATTGTGAAGTCGTAAAAATGACAGTTTAAAAAAAATCTTTACCTAACACATCATAAGACTCATAATCGAATGAAAATGTTTCTCAATGATTGAAAACTCATTTAAATTTAACATAGCCAAACTAAATTAGTAATTTCAAAACATGCTTTAAAATAAACTGAATCTATTCTTATATAAACAATAAAGAGTCTCTTTTCTCTATTGAAATATTTCTAAGATCTAAACATAAAACCGTATTAGATAAGCTATGCACATTAACACAAGTTTTAGTTTTAGTTGAGATGGATAGATGGCGTTATAAGACACACGTGCGAGTGTTTTTGAATATTGAATACACATCCTAACGTTAAGATCATTTTATTTAAATGCCCGAAATCAGTAATAACTATACGAGTATAGTATACTATTTAAACATTTATAAGAATAGTGCCAAGTGGCTTTATATTAATAATTGCACACTCAGTACAAAATCTCAGTTAATTTTGTAACCTTTTTGGTAAAATGCATGTAATCTGTATGTTATTATTCATTTTTTTTTATGAAAATCATTTAACATAATACATTCCATAACAAGACTTAGGAACAGCTGTTCTAGCAAACGAAGAGTCGACTGGTGGCGACACAAGCGTTTTTTCATTTGAATTTAAATTGACATTTAAATTATTGAATTTTTCGTGTTATTTGTGCTAATTTTTTACTTAAAAGGTTCAGAGTATTTTTCCCTGCACTGAGTAAGTTTTTTTAACTTTATTTCATAGTGTATTTCGACGCTATGGACGACCCCGACCCGGGGGGGGGAGGTTCTAACCAACCTTCGACTACGACGACACGTAAGAGGAATATTGAGGCGGAATCCTGTGATGATTCATCATCTCCGTCTAAAAAATTAATCTCTTCTCCTTCTTCTTCAATTCAAAATTATTATATACATCCTAACTTCGAACAAAACCCACTCACATATTCGGACACTGATTTAGGTCCATTTATTGTGCATGTATCCAAGGCTTCTGAGGATATTTCAGCAGTTTTAAAGCCAGTAACCTTTGGAAAATTCTTATTTGGTAATAAAGTTAAGGAAATTTGTAAAGATGGTCTAAAACGCGTAGGAAGGAACCGGATATCCATTCAATTTAAAACTGCCAATGCGGCAAACAATTTTTTAGTGCACCCGGCCCTTACTAGTCAAAAATTTAAGGCTATTATTCCAAGTTTTTCGAGTTCTCGCATGGGAGTGGTGAGGCATGTCCCTACGGAGTGGTCCCTGGAGGAATTCGTCGAAGCCATCGAGGTTCCTCAGGGGTTTGGTAATGTTATAAAGGCGCGAAGAATTTCACGACGATCTACAAGAGAAGGATCTCCAGTTTATACTCCTACCTCTACAGTAATTCTCACATTTAGTGGCCAAAGGTTGCCTAACAATATTTACTGTTTTTTTAATTCTATGCCAATTGAAAAATATATATTACCTACTATTCAGTGCCTTAAGTGCTGTAGGTTTGGCCATGTCACTGCACAGTGTCGTTCAAGTCCGCGCTGTTACATATGTGCTCAAGCCCATGAGGGAAATACTTGTTCTAAAAGTCCCCCTACCTGTCTCTTATGTTTAGGACCGCACACTTCTAAAGATCCTTCTTGTCCTGAACATTCTAGACAAAAGTCAATCAAAATTGTTATGTCTCAAGACAATATATCATATTTGGAGGCATCGGCTAGGCTTCCTCAAGTAAGGAAGTCTTTTGCTGATGTCACAAGATCGCCAATTCAAACTTCTTCAAACTTTGTAAACTCGTCTTCCCCTCGCTCAAGCCCTATAACTTCTTCTTACAGAAAAACTTCCTTCATTACTCGGTCCCCTCCTTCTCCAGCTTCTACTCATGGGTTTGATAGAATAGCTCATAATAACATCACACAAACTCCTACGTCTTCTTTTAATAATGGGTCATGTTATCCTCCAATAGATCAAAATTCTGATACTAATAATCTTCTTCATAGCTTATTATCTATTTTAACGAAAATTCTTCCTCTTTTAAATGACTCTCAGCTCTCAGACCACTTCAGGTCTCAACTTACTCAGCTTTTGACGCCTTTTAACATTCTCGTTTCCAAGAATAGTTCAATGGAACTGTCGTAGCATTAAACATAAAAAATCGGAACTTATATATTTAGTAAATAAATACATGCCTTCCGTCATCGCAATCCAGGAAACATGGCTTAAGCCTGGTTCTTTATTTAGAGTTCCTGGTTTTGCTTGTTTCCGGGATGATAGGGATGATGGTCATGCAGGAGTCTGTCTCTTGGTTTCAAGGTCTGTCTCCTGTTCTCACATACCTTTGACACATAATTGTAGTGAATTTAATATCATTGCGGTTCAAGTCATGGGTATTTCATTCGTCTCTGTATATATTCCCAAACCTTCTTTGCATATTTTAAATGTTTTATATAATCTTTTTTCCAACATTCAAAGCCCCATCGTAATTTTGGGGGATTTTAATATCCATAACGAAATGTGGGGGTCGCACATATCTGACTCACTTTCGGTACGACTTCTTGAAATAATTGATTCACTTAACCTTTGCGTTTTAAACGACGGCTCTCCCACTCGAAGAGTGCGTCCTACTTGCAATATTGCTAGTGCCGTTGATATTTCTCTGTGTTCGCCTAATTTTTCTTCCCTAATTAGTTGGCAAACTTTGCCGTTCACCTTTGGTAGTGATCATTTTCCTATTTTCATCCACTCTTCTAATTCATTCTGCCATTCTCAACTCACATTCAACCCTAGACTTAAATATAATGTAAATAAAGCAAATTGGCCAATGTATTCAGTCTTTACTGATCAAGAAATCAGTAATCTTCCCATACCTTATCCATCAAATGTAGATAATTCATATACCTCTCTTAAAAATGCTCTTATTTCTTCAGCTGAAAGGAGTATTCCTCGTAAAAAACCCCCAAGGAAGAAATTATATTTTCCTCCATGGTGGGATCAACAGTGTTCTGATGCGTGTATAGAGAGAAAACAGGCTGAAAAGGCATATTCCTCTACTATGTCCCTGGATAATTTTTTAAAATATCAAAAAGTTGCTGCGCAGACAGTACAGTTATTGGCCAAGAAAAAAAAAGATGGATGGCGTAAATTTTGTGAGAATATTAGCCCACGCACTCCAGTGTCCCTTGTTTGGAACAATATTAAAAGATTTCGCAAAGTCATGGCTCCATTACATCCATATCCATCACAAGATGACAATATATGGATTCATGAATTTTCACAAAGGCTTGCCCCTCCCATAGCTCCATCGCTGTATGAGGCAACAGTTTTTACTTCGGATGATCCTTTTTCTTCGGGTCCCTTTAGCGGTCCTTTTACTTCTGATGAGCTCTCGCAAGTTTTAAATTACTTAAAGGACTCTTCCCCTGGCATTGACGGCATCCCTTACTCTTTTATGGTAAAGGCTGGATCAAAAACAAAATCATACTTTTTAAACATTATTAATTTGATTTTCGACTCTGGCACCCCTCCAGAGGACTGGAAATCCCACATAGTAGTCCCTATATTGAAACCCGGTAAACCAAAGTTGAATCCTGCAAGCTACCGTCCCATAGCTTTGTCCTGTACAATGGGCAAAATTATGGAACATTTGATTAAAAATAGACTAGAATATATTTTGGAAAGTCAGGGTTTACTATCAAAATTTCAGTTTGGATTTCGTAAAGGCATGGGTACAATGGATAGTCTTAGTATTATCACGTCTGATATACGCGTAGCAATGTCCAATAATCAGTATTGCGTTGGGGTATTTTTGGATGTCGCAGCAGCTTATGATAATGTATTATTGTCAGTTTTACGTCAGAAATTACTACGACTGAACATCCCAATGAAAATAGCCAACTATATTTTTAATTTATTTTGTGGCAGGTCTATTATTGTCAATTCTTTTAATAATGGTTGTCTCCCAGCTCGACGGGTTTGGAGGGGCCTTCCTCAAGGGTCAGTTCTTAGTCCCCTTTTATATAATTTATATACTTATGATTTAGAATTGTCTGTGAATTCTTTCTGTCAGATTCTACAATTTGCTGATGATCTGAGTCTGTATGTTCTGGCTGATAAATTGTCTGAAGCTGTATCTAGACTAAATTCTGCTCTACATTATCTTCAAGAATGGCTTCTAGGCAATGGCTTAGATCTGTCCATTCCTAAGAGTTCAGTTGTTATTTTTAGCCGTCGACGAACTGTCCCAGCTATCACTATATCTCTTGGGAATCAAACTATTCCTGTTAAAGAAAAAATTAAATTTCTAGGTTTTATTTTAGACTCTAAACTTTCGGGTGTTGATCACATTCAATATGTTGTTCAAAAGTGTGAAAAAAGTATAAATATTTTACGATCTCTTTCTGGTGTTTGGTGGGGTGCTCACCCTTACTGTCAAAAATTGTTATACAACGCTATAGTTAGAAGTCATTTGGACTATGGTAGCTTTTTACTAGAACCTTGTAACAAATCTGGTTTGATGTTGTTAGATAAAATTCAAGCAAAGTGTTTGCGATTAATTATTGGTGCCATGAAATCTTCTCCTATTAATGGTCTTCAAGTAGAGTGTGTTGACCCTCCTTTATCGTTAAGAAGACAGTACTTAGCTGATAGGTTTTTTCTTAAATTAACTTATAATATTAATCACCCGCTCATCGCGAGATTACACTGTCTTGCGGATTGTATCTCTGCAGGTGGATATTGGGTGCGTAAGAACTATCCTCCCTTATTTAATAGTTTTTCTTTTTATTTAAGCCTGCCTTTTGAAAACTTTACATCTAAAATGTTACCTATTTATGAAATTCCTTTTGAAGCCATTTTGTATCAACCAAATATAGTTTTTAATCTAAATCTAAGTGATGATCCCCTTCTCATCAATATCCAACTCCTTAAAATAATTAGTGAAACTTGGAATGATAGTCTCATTTTTTACACTGATGCCTCTAAAATGTCAGATAATGAAAACGTTGGATCTGCGGTGTGGATTCCAAAATATAAGATCATTTTAAACTTTAAAAGTCCTTGTGTTAATTCTATTTTCACGGGCGAAGCAATAGCCATTTTAGAGGCTTTACTTTATATCGAATCGCATAATATCAACAAAGCCGTTGTCTTTACTGACTCGAAAAGCTGCTTATTGTCTGTTCTCTCAAACTTAATTCGTGCAAAAAATGTATCACCTTTAATTTTAAATATTAGGCATATTCTTTGGAGATGTGCTTTAAACAATCAGCAGATTGTTTTAGTATGGATACCTAGTCATAAGGGCATTACTGGTAATGAAATTGCTGATTCCTTTGCAAAAGACGCTGTTGCGTTGGGCTGTCTCAGTCAATATAAGACTTACTCACAAGATCTTGTAAATCTATCAAAATTAAGGTTAACATCTCAATGGAAAGCTGTGTGGGTTAAAACTCAGATACATAAAGGTCGACACTATGCTTCCATCCAGCAGGACATACCAATGAAGCCTTGGTTTTATAAATTTAGAGAAGCTAATAAAACATCTACATCAGTTGTGTGTAGATTGAGGTTAGGTCATGCTTGTACCAACGTTCATCTTGCTAAATTACGGATCAAAGACAGCTCGATGTGTGAGTGTGGTTTGGATGAAGGTTCCCCTGATCATATTTTTTTCCAATGTCCGTTAATGCGCTCTTCATTCTATGATTACATTCCCTCTCGTATACCTCGTCCTGTTAATTTTAATAATATTCTTACGTATTCTAATTCACCGTTTATATATGTTTTATGTAACTATATAGAGATAAACAACATAAAACTGTAATGGTTTTGTCATTTTAATTCTTTGTTCTTGTTTATATTCTTAAATTAATATCTGCCTTTTTAGTACAGCACAGAATAACACGTATTTATGTATAACAACAAATTTTGATTACCTTGCTCGTCTACTAAAAGTACTATTTTAACTGGTCATTGGCGTAATCTTAGAATCGCCATTATAAAAAAAAAAAAAAAAAAAAAAAAACAAGACTTATTTTAGTTAGACAATTTAGGACTAATATTTGTAAAAAATATATTTATTATAATATTTTTTGTTTTAGTTAAGATCAGCCAAAAACTGTTAACCACTAGCGGTTCTTTGTAAATAAGTTGTGTTGTATATAAATATACAAAATACTACTTATCAAATTATGTAAAAGCTACATTAGCTTAATCAAGGCAAAAATAAATCAACTTATTTCACCTATTTATTTATGTTTATTTGTTTTTGTTATATTTTACAAGACTTCTCTAAAAAAAACATGTCGACTCATCCGTAGAACAAAGCTCGATCTGCCTAACATTTTGATTTTTTGGTATGTTGCTATGACATACCATATAAAAAAACCTGCAGATTAAACTTTGTTCTACGGATGAGTCGATATTAATGGAAAATATTACCTACGCAAAGCTGTCATTGCTGACCTGTAAATTCATTCCAATATACTTACTAAAAACTATTTTAACAATGTCCATGTAAACATTCCTTTATAACTGATATTTAAATATCTTAATCTATACTTTTAATATTATAAAGAGGTAAAGTTTGTGTGTTTGTGAGTTTGTGACGTTGTAGGGGGTAATCTCTTGATGTAATGAACCGATTTTAAAAATTATTTCTGTGTTGAATAGTCTATTTATCGGGGAGTGTCATAGGCTATACAGTATCACGCTAAGACTAATAGGAGTGGAGCAGTAATGAAATATGTATGTTTAAAAAAAGGACGGGTTTTTTAACCGCTCAGCGAAGTGGGCACGGGTCAGCTAGTGTTAGAATAAAAATATCTATACTTCTAGTCAAAATCAGTATGAAAGACTACGTAATATTATATAAAGTATATATAATTATTATCATAAATATAAAATACATAAAAAATATATATTTGTACTACAAAGTTAATTATATTATTAAAATATTCCCAGATCTGAGTATGTGCTAAGCACAGTCATAATGTTACAAACACATATTTTCTCTTTTAAATACTATTCTATTTATACAGTGATTATGCGAATCTATCACTTAACTCATCTGTTCTAAGGTCTATTATTGAAGATAAGACAGTATTTTAACACTATATCGAAATATTTTTTGGTATTCATGACTAGATAGATATTATAAAACGACTTTGGCTTTGTGCTTTGGACTCTGATACATTAAAATGCAAATGATATCAATACTTTTAATAAACAATCTTAAAATACAAAAAAGTGAAAATTAAAAAAAAATGTAACTTCTAAGACCCTGGGACTTAATATATGTAATTTAATTATAATATATAATGATTATAATTAGCTAATTATGACTAAAACATGAATTAAATATTAATTTAATTTTAATACAATCCTAAACATTTTCAATAAACAAAGTTCCAATATTTGCACAGACTTTGGTATTAGCTATTGGTATTTTTAAGTCACTCGTTTACTAAGTTTTTCTTTACACAAAGTTTTTGAAGTATTGATATCAATTGTATCTATAATGAATTTGTAAATATCTTAGTTTTAATTTTACTAAGCCTACTTATTCAGATGCTTTTGTTAAATATATTTATATAAAATCTTTAGACTACCTAGGTAGTGATCATCATCATACAAATAGAATGGTAGTCACTCTTCATAGATTATAATTGGTTACTATCATACAAAGTACAGCACGCGCAATCTAAGCTGGCCGGCTTGAAGTTGTTGCAAATGACTGCGCAGATAATATTTTTGAATCAAAATGGCGGGTAGTATTTTCTTAGTTCCTGTACATGCGCGAACTTCTCTGAAAGCTAACTTCAAGCCAGCCAAGTAAGATTGCGCGTTCTAAATTATTACACTAATTAAAAAAATAATATACCTACCTACTTATCAAAAGTTTCTGAATGACTGAGGTATGCTTAAAATTAATTGTTGTGAATAATATTTTTTGGTATTTACTGTTGTGTTCTAGTTACAATTTCAATTAAGTAGACATAATTTTTATTTATTTCAGTTTATTTATTTTGTAATACCTTCTTTGGGTTGTTAATTTAAAAATCTATTATTAACACTACAATAAGCAAGTATAAATAAAAAAATCGCATATCAAAAGTAAATATAATAATATATGCGCTTTGAGTAATGATCTAAAATTACTTTGTTTTAGAATATATAATTCACAGTTGGGACAGATTACATCAAGAACAATATAAAATGAATGGTCTTTGTAGAGCATGAGTTCAATGCTAGTCATTTGAGGATCGCAGAAACAATTCATCATAACAACCCATTAATGTCCCACTGCAGGGACGGGCCTCCTCCCGTGACGGAGGGATACTTGGCCTACTAATACCACGCTGGCCAGACGTATTGGTACAGGGTTCAATTTCAAGTTTTCCTTCTTTTTATGTAAAGGTAATATACACAGATAGTCCCTATATATATAATTCCTATTTTTTTTATTAAGTCTATTTTTTTAACTTTAAACTAATATTTAAGTAAGAATTACAAGACATATTTACACATAGACTGTATAAGAAGTATTTAATGTCTTTAAATGAATGTGAAACATAAAAATATGTTAATAGTGTCACTTTGGTACTTGTTTACACATCTTGGTTTAATTATGTTGTTCTTGATCTGAATAAGTGCCTATGATAGTATTCAAAGATGCAATTTATTTATTATATATTTATTGGCTATTTATTGTATATTTTGATTTCAATATTTCTAACCGTCCGTTTAGTATTTAATGCTTGTTGATTTTTAACAACTGAATCCATAGAATTCTTCACCAATTTAAAACTATGTCTATTTTGTTATAAAGTTTACTATAGGCCCATTTCGAAAGTATGGTAAAGATTCCTTAAAATGTCCCATAGACATTTAGTCAAAAGATTATTTATGCAAGTAAAAAAAATACTTTGGAATCGATTCTTTTGTTATTTCGTCTTTGATGTATCATCATATCAGCCAGAATACATCTACTCCAGGACTAAGTCTCCTTTAAATATACCTACACGTAATTCTGTCTTGTGCCTTTCTCATCCATCTGTTGCCCACAATCTGGGAATTTAGACTATGATTTAGATTTGGAAAAAATAGATTTACCAAAACATATTTGGAAAAATGAAACATTGCTATGTAATTATTTGCTAAAAATAGTTTTGGTATCTGTAAAATTGCGAAAAGATGGTTTTGCCAAATGATAATTTGGGAAACATACTTTGGCAAGTGTCACTTTGGGAAACGTTTTTTTTGTCAAACGTCAGTAATGCCCACAATCTTTACCAGATTGACGTATTTATCTTTGATGTATACTGAATGTTAAATGTTGATGTATAAATATACACCTTAATCCTTATATCAATGTCCTAACAGTTTTGAAAAGCCATTTGAAACTTATAACAATTTATACTAACTTATGAAACATTAGATTCTTACTTCGTCACTACACGAAATTTAAGTTTTCTTAATTAAAACAAATTGCCTTGTAATCGTCGAGTCAATTCATTATACAATCCCGTAATACTTATATCCGTATAGTGACAGATTAAAAAACGAATTATTATTAGGTATAAAAAGTTGCCCGAGGGTATCTACTACCCGGTCACATTATCTCGAGACCTGGCGTCGATGACGTCACGTCGCGTCGGACGAATCACTGATGCGCCCGTGGCGAGCGAGGGGGTTGAAATGAGAACGGGACGCGAGGTTCGCATTCCAGCGAGTTCTAGATAATGTGACCATGTAGTAATTAAAATATTATTATTCAATATGAAATAAACTGCAAACAAACCTTTTTCCATGCCAAGCATGGCCACATATTCAAAACGCTTTTCAAATAATGTAATTAGTTACAATTTTAAATAAGTGTTAAACACTATTCCTGACTATTTGTTAAGTTATGTATATAAATATATTAGCTTATTGGTAATTAAATTGCAAATTAAAATATTTCAAGTTTTGCGATTGTTTATCGAAAAGCGAAAAATTATTGACAAAATTTGATTCTTGAAGTAGTGTTGGTTAGAACCTCCTTCTTCTGAATGCTAAGCCTTTAAACTCTGTCCCGTCTATTGTATTACTATTATTGACAATTGTTTTTAAATTAATACGAAATGTGTTGTTTTATTATGTTATCTATATCTTTAAAACTGGATGGCGCAGTTTATGCTAAGACAGTTTTTTGAATTTTTATGCTAAGACAGTTTTTTGAATTGTACATGCCAATTTATATTATATCACCTAAATAAAATAATGTATTTTTATAATATCCAATTTCTTTATTTACTTGTATTTTATCGAAATATTATCTTAATATTTCGGAATCTTTATCGTTAGGCCTAAGTTACATAATATATGTACTAAAATATTTTATTGCTGTAATATTATATTATTGATGTTCTAGACTAAGCCTAAATCAATGTGACCCTTGAATTCCTATTGTGTGAACCTCAGTGGTATAATTAGAAAAGTGCAAAAATATAAACTATTACTATATTTTAAGGTTGAAGTTTCTTTTTCCCTTGTGCTAGCCTAAATTTCATAAACAAGAACTTTTACCTATATAACGTCCCAAAGCAGAGAAGAGCCTCGTTTTAGGAAAGATTTCAATATAGCTTACCCCATCATACAAATAAATTGGTATGTGTACCTATGAGTGAGACATTGTACAGAATTCTAAGCTCCTAAGTACAGTCTAAGAAGTAATAGCTAAGGTTTGTACGTAAACTATATACGTGTCTCCGTGTGGTGACGGAGTAAGAATACAATATGTCACCACCCCATCTCATCCTAAATGTGTCGTAAAAACCGACTAAGGGACTATCCGTGAATATTACCTTTATGTAATTAAAAGAAGGAAAACTTGAAATTAAACCCTATACTAATCCGTTTGGCCAGCGTGGTATTAGTAGGCCAAGTATCTCTCAGTCACTGGAGGAGGCCCGTCCCTGCAGTGGGACATTAATGGGCTGTAACGATGATGATTATACATGTCCGCCTCCATTTCATACGTTAAAAGCATCTTTAAATGGAGAGTATTAAGATGTGCAATATATAGACCTACCTCCTGCTTGCTTCCTTTACCTATGCTAAAGATGTCATGTTAATAATAAAAGTAGCTGTCATCTTATCTATCCATCGTATGTCGTAAAAACATACTATAGAAGTACACATTGTTTTATTCAACGACTATGCCTCTTATGACACTCCGATACGCACTTTGTTTCAGAATTGTACAGCAAGAAATTATTTATAGCTGCATACAGCAGTTAATTAGCATAGTTGTGGGGCATATCATTGTCACTTAGTTTGTCTCTAACTACCTCAACGCATTCTTTGATTGGAATATTGGCGAAAAGAGATTCTACATCAAAACTCACAACCAGTTCGTCAGGTTTCAATCGTAGATTCCTTGTTGACTAGACAAAGGGGCGCGAATCCTTCACAAAAGACGGTGTTTATCACAGGTGGCTGTAATACTAACGTAACGTACTTCGCAAGGTCGTAAGTAGAAGAAGAGATTTGACTTACGAAAAGCTGCAATGGTACGTTAGACTTATGTATTTTAGGTAGCCCATATAACTTAGGTGGCTACTGCGATTTTGGTTTATTTAATCGTTCGTACTCGTCTTCTGTGAAAAAGTCCATGATCTTGGATTAGTGAGCGTATTTTTCGTGGCACTCTGGCCGTGGGATTGTATGATACAAGTTTGTATACCTTATCATCACTTAGTAGTACCCCTATGTTACCGTAATAATCAGTTGTGTTCATAACTACGGTGGCGTTTCCCTCGGCCCTAAAATGTAAGCACTCAAATGACAGTATTTTCCCTGATCTAGATCTTGACGCTAAAAGCTAGAACGATCGCTAAAATACGCTTTGTTTTTTGTTGGGTGTTATCTACTTTGGAGTAGATAATACTGACAAATTATTGGTATAATAATAAATATGGTATAATAAGAATAAATATAATAATTATCCATTGTCTTTCATCCGCATTTTTTTTTGTATGTAATTAACGCTTACCTTCCTTAACGTCTGAAAAAGGATTATCGAAGAAGCGCGTTATATATCTTTACCGTAATTTTGAGCTCAGTTAAATCATCGAATAAAATTGATAAGACATTTTACGAATACAAAGTACATTTATATTTCCCTTCAACAATATCACAATGCACTATAACTATAGCAAGACCGTTTTGTGATTTCAGTCGAACACTATGGTAAAGTTAGTTTGCGTTAACATTCTCCTTTATATGAGTCGGTAATAGACATTTTCTTACTTTTCTTATAGTAAATAAACATTTTTTATAATAAATAACTCATAATCGCAAGCATAAAAAAAACACCCAATTTTTGGTACCAGAAAGTTTTTCTTAAGTTTATTAGTTTTTATGATATTTAGTTTTTATGCCCTCCTGTAAAATTGTCATTTTCCTATTACGGTTTTGTTCGTTGGGGACGGCGATATGTTAACTAAATACATTTCAATTGTAACATTAAGTTTATGTCCAGCAGTGTAGGTACGTCAATTGGCTGTTAAGATGATGATGATTAAGTTTACTGCCATAAAGCCTAGATGGCGCTATCTTAGCTGAGTAAAACATACTAGAGCGGTATTGACTTAGCGGCTAAGGCTACTGAGACGTGTTCTAAGAAAATGTAAGTTTGAATCCTGGCTTGAACGTCAAATTTATTCCGTTCAAAAATGCATAAGTTCATTTCGATTAAAAATTAGTCACGTAACCGGTTCATGTGCGAGTATGACATGACCGCTTACCACTGTTCCACATAAGATAAAATTGTGAAGTCTACAAAAAATGTTGATACAGGTTTGAAATTATATTATATTTGTAAGTAGATACAGCTGCTGACTCTTGAATACGATGTACCTACAAGAAGTGTAAACTTTTTCGAAGCTTTTCGCACGAATTTAATGGTAGACGATTTTTTACATCACGCACCGGATGGAACAGCAGGCAAGTTATTATTTGAATCCGTCCTAATTGTCAATGATTGAATTCTACTACCTACCCCATTTTAATCTCGATCTATAGGTACTTCAATGTATTATAAGGTAGGTAGACACTTATTATTTCTATAAAAAATAAACATAATTCATCATAACATCCCATTAATATCTCACTGCAGGGACGGGCCTCCTCCAGTGACGGAGGGATACTTGGCCTACTAATACCACGCTGGCTAAACGGATTGTAAAGGGTCAAATTTCAAGTTTTCCTTCTTTTTATTTCGTAAAGATAATATTCACGGATAGTCCCTTAGTCGGTTTTTACGACACCCATGGGATGAGATGGGGTGGTGACACACTGTATTCTTACTCCGTCACTACACGGAGACATAATTATACCTACTTATTATCAACAATTTGTAACACCATACAACCTATTTATAGCGAAAACAGATAAGTACTTACCTACGCACTGAATTACCTAAAGGTAACGCAAAACCTTTACTAATTTGCGTTGACTCCACGACGCAATTTGACTTTTACCCTTGACATAAAATAATGAGACAAATTGCGTTCCGTCGTCCTCCTTCACGGAATAGGGGTTGAGCGTTGAATCCCTTGTATGATATATTGTAGGTGGATCTCTGGTTACGTAAGTGCAATAACTGCCTACGTAAGTAATTTGGGTTTGTATGGATATATTTAGATGTTAAGTATATGTTTTAGTGAGTGTTGTAGGTACGTATTTTAGGGTACCAATTAGTTCTTTGTACCGGAAACCTTAACCCAAATACTCCTAATTAATAATAATTACGAGTAATCAGAATCGAAGACCAATGAAAAACTAGAATTCTCAACTTTAATTCTTCGTTGGCAAAGCAGTCAAGTAGGTACGAGGTCGCAGATTTAAATCCAATGAAAAACAATTAATTATCGGTGCAATTTACAAACTAAGGTACCTGCGGGTAACAAGAGCCGGTGGGTATCAAAAGCCGTTGCTTGAAAATGACACTTTTAATGATCACAGCACCCTACATTTACACATGCTTAAAAATGACCAATAGGAAAGCTAAGATCCGAGCTCGCGTCGTCGCACGATCATCAATCTTACCAGGAGCCACGAGTCAGTTGAGAGTGATAGACAACGCAGATCCGCTATAATTTTATCATGCCAAAACAATTTTCGTTTTACCTAAAATAGAGCCGTTTGTTCAAATCTTGTTAATTAATTGTGAATGTTATACAAATAGTGTGGGCTAGTTGAGATAAGTTATATTTTTTTGTTAATAAATACAATACTTTTTACCGTTTTCAATTATGCTATTATCAGGGGCTAATACGGGCCACGCTCGAGGCGGGTACATAGGCCGGCCCTTCTTATACATATAGAATGTAAATTAATTTTTAACAAATTTCAATAGACTTCGTTATTTTAATACATACCATAGTTATTATTATTAAGCATGTATTTGTTATTATTTTTGTATCATAAATCATCCCTAATATCTTTAATTAACTTAAAAGTGTCCAAGTTGTTGATCTCGATAACAATAGATTTTATAGTAAGGATAAGACGGGCCACGTACATGGCCTGTCTTATACCGTACTACTTATTTATAAAAAAAAAATGTTTTAGATTTGTAATTTCCAAAGATAATATTTAAAAAGTTACAAACTCATTGTTTACGTCTGTGATTATTTTGACGATATGTTATAGATAAAGGTTTTTAAGACATCTTTTTGCTATGTTAGTTTATTAAGAGCCATTGCTAGTTTTTCCTTTGATTAAGTAATGTTAAAAGCGTGATTTAATGCCAAATGATCATTAAAGTCAAATAAAACCGAAAACATTATTTTTTCAATTGATTGATCTTTTAATATTTGAATTAAAATTTGGCCCTTATAAAACTACGTACGTTTATTAAGGGCCAAAGAGAGGGTTTTTTAAAATCATGATTACTATGCCTAATTGAGATGAAAATACTTGTAATA
The DNA here is from genome assembly GCA_905475405.1 of Schrankia costaestrigalis. NCBI lineage: Eukaryota > Metazoa > Arthropoda > Insecta > Lepidoptera > Erebidae > Schrankia > Schrankia costaestrigalis. The sequence goes on from FR997827.1 coordinate 4,784,207, forward strand.
GTACTTTCTGATGCAGATATTGAAATAAACATTAACATGATATTAAATGTTTTATTATATTCCTTTAATTATAGAAATTATTTAGGTTTAGATTAAGGTGGCCCTTATTTACCGCAAGTACCTTATTTGATAAACGTACGTTTTGTTTTCTAATTTCATGTTTTCAAAGCAACAAGGAAATAGCTTTATTAAAAGGAAATTTAAAAAAAGATAATGACATTTTGTATTAACTTATTAAGTCAGCTATAAGACACATAAGTATCGCTACCAGAGTCACGAATAAACAAATAGGTATATTAAAAATAATTCACGCATCATCGTCATGAATTTCTCTAATGGGAAATTTTCAATTTTCACGGTCATACGACCCACAAGTATGGGTGACGCCTACGTAACGGTCCCCAAGGGGGGAGTTGGGGAGAAAGGGGGTAGCGAGGGGGCAAGGGGGTGTATCGCACGTTTTCTCTACATCTGTGGTACGGGGCGCGTGGCGGGAGAGCTTCGCGTTGGTCCTTTTATCAGCTGCAAGGGATTTTGTATGAAACTAGGTTATCCACGTTTGTGGCCTTGAACTTTGGAGTTAAGATATTGTTATGTGCTATTGTGTTCTAAAATGCATTGCTGTTAACGGAAAAATTATTAAAAGTATGAATAATAAGTAGGTATGTAAGTACCCACTGTAACTTTACCAAATAAATGGCTCTAATTAAGTATAAGTGTGATCTACTTATTCCAATGAATGGAATCTTCCAACATCACGCTAGCTAGATCCAAAGCTGGTAAAGGGTCTTGAAGATCTTTTTAATCTCTAGCAGAGATAAACATCTGCACAGTTGTAACATAAAATAACCATTGAGATACCTACTCTTATGTTGTGTGATTCAATATGATAGTTTAAAACTTATGTAAATAAGTACCTTGTAAAATTAATTAGTTTTTATTTAAGAATTACCCTTAGAATATCGTAAATACCTACAACTTACTAAGTTTTTAATTAACAGACGAAGCAGTCTCTGATCGTAAGCGGGTGCCTCCGCTTTGGATACCAGAAGAGTACCCAAAAGACAAACACATTTTATTTTATATTTTAAGAACAAAAACCATAAAATCAATACTTTTGTACTTAAAATGGTTGTTAAAATTACAACAGTGATTAAAAGGTAAAGAAACTCAAATTTTGTAGTACTTAAGTAATTGGCAAACATTTGAATACCTCGGTTTTATCCCAATCAAGAATTTGGAATCACGATCCACTAAACAACCTCAAAGTTTTACCGATCTAACTTTAAATACCTAACTGCTAATTAATTTGATCGATCTAAATATAACTAATACAAAGTGTTTTCTTCTGGTACTAAGTTTAAATAATTTCATCATCATCATAACAGCCCATTAATGTCCCACTGCAGGGACGGTCCTTCTCCCGTGACAGAGGGATACTTGACCTATTATCGTGCATATTATCTTTACGTACCTACTTAATACTCGTAAAAAAAAGGAAAACTTGAAATTAAACTCTATACCATTCTGTTAGGCCAGCGCGGTATTAATAGGCCAAGTATCCCCCCGTCACTGGAGGAGGCCCGTCCCTGCAGTGGGATATTAATGGGCTGTTATGATGATGATGAAAGTTACGAGTAGGTACAATAAATCATTATTATGCACCTAACTATACTTACACTGTGGGTATTAACAAAATTTACTTTTTGCGTTGTAGGTAATAATAATGTGTTGTGTAATAGATATTATTATAATTATGTATTCAATCGGTCTTAGGCGACAAATATAAAAATACCTAAGTATAACAATTTTACCCTTGAAAAAAAAAAGTGTGTTGACATTATGTATTCTTAGATTATCAATATTATAAGAATAGCCTATATTTATATAAGTAGTAGAGTAGTATTGTTTATAGAACGTAGTATGTGTGATTCAAGTTATGAGAAGTGTTCGCGGAAGCCCATAAATAGGCGTTACGAGACATAAGTCTTGTTACATACCTACCTACTGAAAAAACTTGGAAGTGGTAAGAAAAAGTAAACGGTCTTTAACTTGAAAAATAAATAGCTTATGCAGTAACTAAGTAATTGTTTTTACTGAGATTTTGTCTTTTTTATTCTTGTTATCTTATTATCTTCTATTCTAATTATTCATATTCTATAAATATGAATAATTAGAATAGAAATGCATGGTGCTCGCCATTCTTGGACTCTTATGGATGCTTCACATCAGGCACCATACAGTCATTCTGGCAGGCCAATTTAAAATAAAAATAATAATTTTTGACATCATCATCAGTCTCATCTGCTTACACTATTTAAATGTGTCACGCTTGGCTCCGGCCCGCATGACATGAATTTACCCCTCCAAAAGGGAGTTGAAAATATACAATTTTACATAATAATAATAATTTATCTACCTATTTAGCTAGCTAGAATTTTATTTTGCTTGTGACTTTCGCTATGCAAGAGGAAAAATATACACATAAAAACCTGTCTCTTGAATTGTAAGCAGTTTTTATTTTATCTTTGTTTTAAAAACCTCAGTGTTTCTTTTGTATATAATAGAAAGGTGTTCTTTAATTTGTTAGAAAAGTGACTAATAAGAATTACACATGACGTGACAAAGTGGATGATAATTATATAAATCATTATTAACTTTAAAACTTTCGCGTTTCATTTTATTATTATAATAATACTATCTCAGACTCTGTAGTCTACTCGTGACCATGGCTGGTGTAACCTGGCCGAAACGTCGAGCGGCTCAAGGTAAATAATTTAAGTGTTTACCAAAAATATATACGCGATAATACCCGATAGTATTATTATAATTATATAAATCATTATTTAAAGTAACCATTGACTTGTAAAACATTTGGAAAATTAAAGTGCAAACAATTTTCATTCTTCAATGCACTACATGTTATAATTTCAAGCAGCATGTCAATTCTCGTACCTAAAATTCGGTTATGTTAACTTTTAGTTGTCATGTTTTTGCTATTGCAATTGTAATCTTTTGTGGTCGTGTTAAAGTTTTATTTAGAGTGCGGCAATTTGACAACTAAAAGTTAACTTATCCGAATTTTAGGTACGAGAATTGACATGCTGTTAAAATTAAAAACATACTCTTTTTTGTACAGGCTGATTCTTCTGTTCTATGTTGTGTTCTTAAATAAACAAAAAAATGCCGTGTTTACATATTCATAGATCCATATTGATTGTCGACATAGCGTGTAAGTGGAATGACGTTAGGTCGCGTGGTACCGCGTGTGCCTAGCTCAGATAATTGGCTTCTCATGGATTATGTGTGAAAGTGTTGTTACAAAGGCGATTTTCTATTCTTACTATGACGCAATGAAGGTAATACAACATTTATGAACTACCTTGAATTGTACAGCTAGAATAAACAGTGTACAGTTTGTAGGTCAATGTGCTAATTAGGAGTAGTCAAATGTGATGTAAATTAAGTGTGAGTTCCTCGGTTACTAATAAAGCCTTTGCTGCATATTTGTTAAGGTGTTGTGGTATGGAATCCTTCACAGGATTTCTGTTTTTATTTTTTTGAATACTGAGTTCTTTGCTAGATTGCCAGGAAGCATAATCAAGCAAGAGAAAGTCAGAAAACTAATTAATTATGCAGATCTTAGTCTTAGCTGTGGTGTGTTTTACGTTTGTACAAGTATTTAATTTGCACCAAGAAGAGTAGCCCATTTTACATAAAGCTTTACTTCTCGTAGTCCAAAGTCTTTGTGGGTGAAAGAGGAATATCTTAAATTCTTGTAGCTATGTTGTTTTTACTATATATTTCGGAACTCTAAAACACCTGCCAGCCGGCCTAAGGAGAAAACATACATATCCCACGCTAAAAACGTTTTAATTATGTTAAAATCACTATCATGACATGATAGTGGTGTCGATGTGTTGAGATCTAAAGTCTCAATCTCCAAGACAAAATTTTAAAGCATCAATACGTTTCAAGATTTTCGTTTTTCATGTAAAAAGAAATCTTAAACAGGAAAATACGTTTTTGTTTCTTCTTCGAATTACATCGACGGAACGTGGTGCTTAGTAAAATTACCAACAAGTTAATACCTCTCGTAGATCTATAGCCAATAATCGTCCTCTTGAATAAATATTATAAAGTCCATAAATTTATTAATTCTCTATAAATTACAGACTACTAAAGATACACTCAACGCCTCCACAATTTTCTGAACTTAAATCAAACACGAGCATTACATTTATAACCTTTTCACATTAAATATAAAATATATATTCCAGTAAACACGAAATTGGTTCGACTGTAACTGACATTGCTGTTACAAAACTTATCAAACACATTTTCAAATTTTATTTACTTTTAATATTTTCTTTTTGATTCAGAGCTTAATAATTACTTTGCCTACTTGATTATTAAGCTGGTCACTACAACCTATGTTTAGCTACGTGAATAATTTAGTTCTGATGCGGCTAGCTGCAAGACTTGCAAGCTAGTTAGCAAACTCTGTGTATTTGTGACTCGTGTAACCTAATAACGATTTCCCTGTCCCATGTACTTATATAATAACAGCCCATTAATGTCCCACTGCAGGGACGGGCCTCCTCCCGTGACGCCTACTAATACCACAAGTTGCAGATTCATCATTCATCAAGCGCTTTTACTAATTTTAACGAAATGTTCATAATTAACATCGACATCTGATCTAACATAAATTTTCAAAACAGTTCGCTCAATTTATTATAATTGTCAATACTTAATAGTCTACTTATCCTAGGAAAAGGATGAAAAGAGTGTTAAGATTAAGTTATCTTATTTTATACTACCAATTATAAGAACTACTTCATTTCATCACAAAAATAAATTATTAGCAAACGGTACGATTAAGTAGTATACAATATAATATGCATATCATTTTGTGACAGTCGTTTGACACGAAAGTAATGACGTCAGAGATGGAGATGTCTAAGTTATAAGCGCTTCGTAAGTATTTATTCAATAGGTTAACCTTACGAGTAGAAGTGTACCTACTCTTCTTCTTTGCCTACCCTTATCCTATTTACTTGGGGTCGGTGCAAATGGTGTTCTCCTTCCATACTTTCCTGTCAGCAGTCATATCATTATTCACTCCCATTTCTTTCATATCCTCTCTAACACAGTCCATACATCGTTTCTTCGGCCTTCCTCTTCCTTTCCATTCATCAACATTTATATTAATTACTCTCTTAGTTACATGCCTTTCATTCCTTATCATTACATGCCCATACCAAGACAAACAGAAGTATACCTACTCGTATAGGTATTTTTTTAACGCGTCTAAAAACGTAATATTTTAAGATACTATCCTACAAAACATAATTCACTAAGATTAGTTTTTACCATTTAAGTAAGTATAAATCTATATTAGAAACTAAGCAGAATTATTTTTGCAAGCATAGGTACCTCAGAAAATTCTCGTTTAATTTCTGACATCTACAAGACATACAGGGAAAACAAATCCGTTTAAAATTATGTTTTCATAATTGTTACTGCCTTTATTGAAACTTACGCCTGGATTTACTTTATTGTGTGATTTTCTGTGAATTTTATATTTGTAAAAGTCCCCGCGACCCAAGATCGATGTATCTTTAGTGCTGGTGTAGTACTTTAACAGAAAAAAATCAAGGAATAAATTGTAGTAAGTTATTACCTAACTCGCTATGTCTTATAACTTGTAAGTAGCATCTGTATACAATATGTAATTAATAGTATGCATTGAAGTACTTGTTGTAATAATTTAAACCACGGCGCTGGCTGCTACGCAAGAATTTCTAATGCAGCGATCAATAAATAAGGCCCTTCATTATATATTTCGTAGTGTCGCTATCATTTTTTTATTTCCCAGTAGTAGTTATCTTTACTATAAAAAAATATAAATGATACGTTGAAAAGATTAAAGAAATACTTAAGAGCGAACTCCAGTTATTTAATTATGTAGGTAATCTGTATAATACCAACATACGACAATTCGTAGACCAAATCTTTTACATGGAAGTCATTTAAATGGCCATTAAGATCTATAATATCATTAACTACTACACGTTCACATTATCTAGAGACCTCGCTGGAATGCGAACCTCGCGTCCCGTTCTCCTTACAACCCGCGCTCGCCACGGGCGCATTACGGCGCTTGTACACGGTAAGAAAAATCGCCGGGCCTACGTAAGAATTCGTGTCGTTTCTAAGCACGACCTGTGTACACAGCGCCGGCGATGAATAAGAAAATATTCTTGTCTACGCAAGACAAGACACGGCGACCGTTGTTGCGGAGGGGCGGGGAGCGGTGTAGTAGGGTATCATACTTGTTTGCTTTCTAGTTAACATTTTTACTAAAGGAAACTCACACTGATTATCACACTTGTTATTACTTGCGCGCCCTACGCCCGTCTGACGACTGTACGAAAAAAATCCTGGCGTGTACACGTTCCGAATTGTCTTGTCTGCGGAAGACAAGAAAAGTTTTCGTGTACGAAAAAGACAAAATTCTTGACGTCTACACGAAGATTTGTCTTGTCTGGCGTAGACACGGCGATTTTTCTTACCGTGTACAAGCGCCGTTAGTGATACGTCCGACGCGACGTGACGTCATCGACGCCAGATCTCGAGATAATGTGACCGGGTAGTACTTAATCTGTTATTTCAAAACCACGATCCTTTACAAATTTTGTCACCAACGTTAATAAAGTTTCGGTAAATTATATTAAGCCACGCACAACCTCAGTTCAATGTCCAAAAACTTTATACTTTACAAATATTTAACTTAAAATAAACAAACAAAAAGAGTCAACAGGTTTGACGACTAGGTATTTATCTCTTTGTTATTCTTAAAGGGAAAAACTTTAAAAGGTTAAATTCTTAAAGAAAAATAAAATATTTTGTATTCCGAAGGTGTAAAGAAGAAAATCCCTTTATATTTACTTTTCTTTGATATTTAAAAAGGTTAATGGTAGATAAAAGCTTGGACATTGCTACTCAATACCCTTTTGAAAGATGTATTCAAAATAAGATACTTATTTTGAATTTTTCATTTTGTTTCGTGGAAAACGGTGCGGTAAACTTTTAATATTAGAATTGAAATGAATTTACCTACCTTGAATAATGTCACTTTTTTATATTGCTGTAATGTGGTAAACGATCAAGCGGCTTACCTGATTTTGTTAATAATTATAATATAATTGTTTATTAGATTTAATTAGTAATTAAGTTAGTCCCATAAGAATGCTGTGCCCGTCAGGGTCCATAGTGTAACTATTTATTAATTATTTCACCTATGAAATGACAATAAAATATTGAGTAAGTATTGATGGTTTGTGGTAACCGTTTCTCTTGGTCTTCGGCAATGCCACTGACACTGTTGTAAGGCCTAACAACATCCGTTTAAAGGCGTAATACTATACCTTGCAATCGTTTGTTTGTTTTTTTCATAAAGTGGTCGTAGTCTTAATTGCAAGACCATTTGACACGATTGACGGTTCGCCTCCATAAGTCCCTAACGGCTAATATACATAATAAAATAACCAGGAAGAACAATAATATACAACTAGAAATCTAATCCTTGTATATTTTTACTACAAGCTTATAAATATTCATCTATTTTTATACGGACATAAAACCAATAAATCGCTTGTTACCCCATGACATTGACATTAAGAATTTATTAACCTGCCTTAATAGTAGAATCTTTAAAATGTAAACACTAAAAGAAAGAATAACAGTTATAAATGATTATGAGCGTTGATAGAGTGTTTTGAAAGTCTTGAGACTTTTATAAGGTAATTGGTTCATCTAGAAGATGGTCCGCGTCTATCAAGCATAGGGAATACTTTAAGGTTGCTGTTTCTTAGTCTCTACTTTCATAACATTGCTGCTTCATGTTCGGTTTCTACGAGCTACGAGTACCTCGGTAACTTTAAGTGTTTGTTGGATTACTTCATTGGAATAGTACCTATCTGCCTTTTGGTCAGTTGTCTTGCACCCATAGTACAAGCTGCCTCTAGTTTGAGACTAGATGACGTTGTGTATCTTACGTGTAGTATTATTCGTTTAATATTATATCAATTGGCACAACAACACTGGCCTTCATTTGCCAAGGACCGACAGTTGTGGAAATCAAAAAGAGAGGCCTTTGCCCTGCAGTGGGATGATAAGGACTGATACGATAAGATACGATTATATCAATCATTATTTTCTTTCTTTACATTTCTATAATAAGAATATGTCGCTAAGCTATTTGTTATTTATAACAAAGCTATATATTGATCAATCTATAAATAAATTATAAATTTATTTCGTGGGTGTCGGCGACTAATAGAAATATCCCTGAATATCCGTTATTTGTATAAAGATACAGTCCAGTATTAAATTACAGTCGAAACATTCGGAAGTCACAATTATAAGACTGTATTGGCGCTTTCTGTCTTGTTTAATAGACATTAGTGCCTTATCTTGAAAAAAAAAACATTTTTGCGAAGAGACTTCGGTTCTCGTTAAATACATAAATAAACTCACGCCTTGTTCGGGGGGGTAAGCAGAGACTAGGTAAGTACTGAGGTCCCAGTTCATTATTAGAAACCAGTTTTGCTTTGTCTATATTCACACATCCCCGTCGGTTTCGAGTGCTACGCGCTACGTCCTTGCCCTTTCTAAAGGATATACCAATTATGTCCATGTAATTCTTAGTGCTGGGCAATATATGATTCTGAGGTTTCAATCAATAATAAAATTTTAAGTTTTAAACTATCGCTTTTCATTGTTATAAATAAGTACCTATTACATAAACGGGAGATTTACGCGACATGCTAATTACCTTCAATTTTGCTTGACGTTTTGGTACAGATTGGACTGGCCGTGGTCGCTAATTAATCTTAATCACCCGTTAATATAATATTTCATATTTTTATGTGGTGACGAAGTAAGTATACAGTGTGTCACCACCCCATCTCATCCCATGGGTGTCGTAAAAACCGAGTAAGGGACTATATTATCTTTACGAAATAAAAAGAAGGAAAACTTGAAATTAAACCCTGTACCAATCCGTCTGGCCAGCATGGTATTAGTAGGCCAAGTATCCCTTCGTCACTGGAGGAGGCCCGTCCCTGCAGTGGGGCATTAATGGGCTGTTATGATGAATATTTTTATCATACATCTAAGTATGTTTAGTCCCTAGTTTCATATAGATAATGCAAACAAAAGCCTTATCTAAATAAACGACTACTGCATGTGACACGACGCGTGCCCGCTCACATGACGCAGCTATGACGTCATATACTACCCACCCCTACCTAATTTGAAGGAGGGAGGGGGTGATTTACGGAAATGGGAAAAATACTGATAAATATCTAACTAAATATTTATAATATTCAGCTTTTATTGTTAACGATATACGGTTAATTGCTGTGCACGAAGGCGGATGTTCGATTCTCTGGCTTTTCCGTGTGGGGGCGGAGTAGATACCTATAGAGATTTTATTCTTCCGATCTTATCTCATGAGTGTCGTATTAGTTCTAAAATTGTTAAGATAAATATAGAATATATTTATTTAAACAATTTCTAGACTGCTATTGTATAAAATAATCTTGTCTTGCGTTTTTTCTTAAAAAGTTGACTCCCGTTCTAGGGAACAAGCCATGTATCTCGAGGACTTTAACTAATATAAAATAAACAGTAGGTACTTTCAGGCTTACGTCATTGATACATAGACCACACAGATTTCTAAAAAAATCCGTGGGATTCGAAACAACGACATCATAGAGACAGCCTCTTACATGATCACTTTCGTGCTAAGCCAGTAAAAGATTTCAATCACTAACTTAGAACTACTTGTCACTAAAAGAAAATACACCTAGAGGCTGAATCAGTGGCTAACCTTGACTTACTCAAGGGCAAGGACGTATGTATACATATTTAAATAGGCACGTATAGAATTAGAGGCCGTTGTAATAAATACAACAACATGTAATGAAAGAAATATTTAATTTCATGAAGCGACTACGATGTGGAATGCCAAACCGAAACATACTATTTTGACTAAATTTGACTAAGAAACGCCTAAGATTTGACTAAAAAAGTACAGCTAATCATCATAACGGCCCATTAATGTCCCACTGCAGGGACGGGCCTCCTCCCATGACGGAGGGATACTTGGCCTACTAATACCACGCTGGCCATACGGATTGATATAGGGTTTAATTTCAAGTTTTCCTTCTTTTTATTTCGTAAAGATAATATTCACGGATAGTCCCTTAGTAGGTTTTTACGACACCCGTAGTATGACACACCACTCGGACACAGCTAATAGAAGTCAGTATTCGTAGAAAGCACGTTTCGTCGAAATATATACCTATACATTATACGATTTGACGACACGTGCTTTCTACAAATACCTACTTAGTAGAATCTAGCTGAACTTTCTGTAAATAGTCGTATATATCGTACAAGGGTGTTTACGCTTCCCGTTCCAAGCCTCTAAAGTTTACCGGGTAGTTGATTGCCTGGCTCATTCTGGTTTTACAGTACTGATTATAGGTTGAAAAAAAACAGGGAAAAAAATCGTATTTTTTTGTTTCATTGTAAAATTTCTAGATGTCGTTATAATATTCTTTTAATGTAAGTTTTCACTAGCGGATGTCATTCTGTAGCAATTTTTATACCTATTTCCGATTTTCTTTCTTTTATATTTTATGAAAGGCCTTTTAAGGAAGATGAAACCTTTTCCTGTATTTTACTTTAACGCTTAATGGCTGTTAAAACGTCAAGAAAATATCCGGTAAATTTTATATCCGCAATAATTACAGTTCACGTTTAATATTTATCAAACTAACATAATATCATAATACATATTTATACTCTCCAAATCGAACTTACAGAAAAACAAATCTAAAATATATAAGGTTAGTTTTACGCTTACTGTTTTTAAGCACTTTAGGGGATTTCCATGAGAGCTCTATTTTTACCGTCAAAACTACAAGGTATAAGCTTCTACCCACACATTATTATTTTTAAATGACAACTCCCACGTTTTATTCAGAGGCCTATGTGTACATCAAAATACGATCAATATTTAAAATTAAAATACTTATTGATAGCGCACTGTGGTAGTTTATTGTTTTAATTTGTACTTAATCCACCTTACTCATAAACGCCTCTTTTTTAGTCAATTGATTAGCTTAAATTCTTACGGTTTTGTTTGGCATAAAGTTGGATTTAGTAGTAAAAATCTCGCTGAACAGTGATTAAATTTAAGAGGCGTTTATTAGTAAGGGGGAATGTGTGTAATGTAAATTTTTATTTTGTACACTGGTGAAATAGCGTAAAGAATATGGGCAGAAATATATGTTAAATAATTTATAGTGTCTTAAATTTTCATTAATATAAAAATTAATTATCTTGAATACTATTAATTTTAAAAATAATATTTATATCTATAAATCCCACACATAAATTACGTGAATAATACTTACTTGACTTGTTTTCAAATGTCACTCGTATAAAATAATATTATCATGTACGTAACATTTTTATATTAATAAAATAATTAAAAATTATTCCTAATTTGATAATGTATTTAGTTAAATTATTTATTTATTTAAATATCACATATAGTATACTTACAAAATAAAAATTAATAATTTTGCAAAAACGACAATTGTGAACTGCATTTCCGGTCCGGTTGCTATGACGTTTTGTGTGTTAGAAAAGGTTAAGAGAAATCAACTGCAGATCATCGAAAAGTGCGTCTTAACTTTTCACGTAATTTCCTAAATTGGTCATACATCTAGTGGAACAAGTTCCTCATTTCTGATGAGTGAAAATTGTATGGTAACGATGGAAGGACTTAGGTCTACAGAAGTGATGGAGAACGCTTTGCACCATGCAGGATTAAAAGAAAAGGCCATCCATGGTGGCGGTTCATAGACTGTTTAAGGAGAAATTAGTGGCAACGACAAGACAGAGTTTGTCTTTGTGTTTGGGTCCCGTCTACCCTTTCTTAACAGTCATAGGTACATCGTACAGTATCTTGAACCTCTTCTGATGCCCTATGCACATTTATTTGACCCCGGTTTGACTTTTATGTACGAGGATGCTTGGGCAAACACCGCGAGCGTCGTAAGAGATAATGTTACTGAAGTCGATATCTCTATTATTGATTGGCCAGCAAGAAGCCCGGACATGAATCCGATTAAACATCTTTGGGATAAATAAAAAAGATGAATTAGTGTAAAAGATCATTCCTCAAAAACACTTAGGCAGCTTTAAAATGCAATCCAAAATAATTAGTTTAAATTTTTAAATAAAAAAATTTAAATGTTGACTCTCATCCGACCGATGAAAGACCGTACAGAAGCAGTAATGAGAGGTTGGGGATGGTATCCGTGTTATTTTATCAATTTCCGTCAAACTACGTATAGGGTAAAAACGACTTGGTAAACAAAATACGAAATCTATGAAAATTTAATTTGAATTTAGAACATTAACATCATTATTTAAAAACCTCAATTCCCTATTAAATGATATAATATAACACATTTTCTTAAATATACACATTTTTCACATAATCCTTACACAACAAAACTTGCAGGCTGTTTCGATTTTTTTGATGAGAAGAGTATATTTTTTAAAATTCATTTTAAAAAAGTGGGCATAGTCCTCGGATCGGACACATAACTGAATTATACATACTTGTTTGGCGTAGCTAATACAGTGTCAAAGTGGGTGAAGCTGACGATTTTCTTAATATGTGAAATATTATACTTTACATATTAAGAATATCGTCAATGTTTTTAATGCGCGTACGCAGTCCCCACTACCAAAAATTACGCGCCCGAGTTATCCACATTAGGGATAATCGCAAGGGTCAACCTAACCGCAGTGCAATGGAAAGGCCTCGCCTTGGGGGAACCGCCTAGTTGATCACGGTATAGCGATGAGCGTTGAATGAACGAACTAGTTGATTCGACGGTCGACGAGCAGTTAACGAATGAACGGTTTATCAACTATCAATGGACTAGTCGAATCCGTAGACGGCTAAACCACGGCTAAACTTAAACGGCCTTATTACAAAATACGGTCTTACTATAAACCACGATTTATTACGTCACAAAACCATTGTTTTTGAAATTTGTTATTGCAAAATCAGTCGTAACGCTAAAGTGTTAAAACTGATTTTGTATTAATAAATTTATGATTTTGTATTCGTTAATACAAAATCAGTTTTAACGCTTTAGCGTTAAGACTGATTTTGCAATAACAAATTTCAAAAACAGTGGTTTTGTGACGTAATAAATCGTGGTTTATAGTTAGACCGTATTTTGTAATAAGGCAGTAAATAAATAAACGTCGTTCATTTTCGTTTCTATCGACTGACAATGAACGACTACACGTGATTGGTTAATATTAGTTAGTTATTTAGACTTTAACTTACAACAAATAGAGTCTCTTTTTGTATAAGTCGAATGAACGTGTTAAAACAATGCGTTATTGAGGGAAAAGGACACAAATATAAATCTTGTTAGTGCGTGAAAGAGTAGGGAAATAAATCGACTAGTTGAACTACGGAAAACCAAATTACGCGGTTTGTTTGTTTATCAAATTTGTTATAAGTTTTGAATATTTTTACTCCATAACTATATCTTTGTTTTAGTGACAAATTCTGTATAAAGTGGGTGTTCAATTTCAATTTTTTTGTATAAATAGTAATTGACATAAAGTACAGAAATAATAAAGAACATAAGATTACAAGCAGTAAAAGGACGAACGGGTTATTGACCTTAAATGGACTAGTCGAAAAGTCGACGGCTAAACTAAAAGTCCACAACGTTCCTGTCATCTGACACTGCGTCGACGACATCTAAACGTAGTTGGTTAATACAACGATAATAAGTAGTCCATTTTTTAAAATTACAACTCTAATATCAGACAATAGAATCGATTTTTGCAATAGTTGAATGAACATGTTAAAATAGAGGTATTGAGGGAAAAGGACGCAAATAGACAGCTTATTAGTGTGTGAGAGAGTAGGAAGATCGACTAGTTGATAGTTAAAAAGCGCGGCAAACCACATAAACGAGTTATTTTGTTAGTTTCATAATATTTATTTTGATTTTATTTATTCTACATTTTAGTATAACAAGTTGAGCGTGATAAAGGCGGGATTCAATCGCTTAATCATAAGTTTTGTTGTATTAATTTTGTGAATATTTAATTATTAAATATAGTGGTAATAATAGATATAAATATTTAAAATTAAACTGTATAAGTATATTATGATTTTTTTCATAAACTTGTATTTAAGAAAAAAATGCGAAAATATCAAACGCATACCATGGACGAACTTGTCAAATCGACGTCCACATTCTACGCAAACGATAAGTCGAATTTATGCATAAAACTACTAAGTTAAAGAAATAGACTAGTCGACGAATTCAACTAGTCGATCGACTAGTTTATCGACGCAAATAAACGGTCTAGTTTCGTTAACGTTGATTACGTCGACGACCCATCGCTATCACGGTATCCCCTACGCCAGGTAAGTATGAGTTCTCTATGTAGAGCCGAGGTAGTCATTCAACGTCGGAGAATCTTAACATCACCTTTTAATTTTTCTACTAACGCCATCTAGAGCGGGAACGTGTAAACTTTGTATATGTTGAGTCAAACAAGGAGACGTTTTTCCTTAATCATTTTAGTGTTTTATTTTAACAGAAATGTTATCTATGTAGGCACTTTGAGCCCTGTCCGTTATACAAGACAATCATGTTGAGCTCTATGCTAAAACGTTTCCTTATTATCATCATCATATCAGCCTATGGACAAAATCTAGACTAAACATTTAATAAACGCGAGCAAAACCTAACCTAAAACCAATCCTCTAACACAATAAACGTATATAACATCCCCGAACATTATTCAGTAAGCTATCATTATATTCAAACAAAACTTTACCGGTACTTCCCAAGTAACACAGAAAGCATTTTAACAAGCAACAAGTGAACTTATATAGAGCTTAAGACCCGTACAAACTCTTATATAAGTTCACCGAGCGTCTTGAAGCTGAACAATGGCATTTGAAAATCATTGTAATGCTTTACGCTGTATAACAGTTGGATAATGGCATATCAGAATGCTTTTGTAAAGCCTTTAGCTATTTTTAGTGCTTTTGGTTCTACAAAGACATTTTAAAGTAGTTAATAAGTGCTTGAAGCTGTTTTACAGCACAAACGTGAACCACTATAATGCCATGTAAATCCGATATCCAGCTTTAAGCTGTTTTTTGTACCTTTTGCTGTGTAAAAGCACTTGTAAGGTGTAAGTAAAAGCTTAATGCTGCTGAACAGCATAAATGTGAATCAATATAATGCTTGCATTTTAAAGGAAGAACTGAGTGCTGTTGTGTAGCTAATAGCTCTTTAAACAATCACACGTGAGTAGTTGTAATGCTGGTGGCATTAATTGGGCTCACCGGGCTGCTTAAGGCTGACCACCATTTTGTAAATATTTTATAACCAAAAAATATTTTCTTTCGGACCTATTTATAAAAGGAATTGTCATTTAAAATATTTATATAACTTAATTTAATACAGTACAAGCAAAACTATGATTGTATTTATTCAAAACTTATTCTGTACTAGGAATACACATTTGTTTTGGTTTTACACACATCATTTTTATAAAACATTTTGTAGGAAAACCACAAAATATCGAAGGCGCGTGAAAATTTTCAATGAAACTTATATAAACAAGTACAGTAAACTACACTGCGCAGTAATATTTGAAGGCAAGAAATAACAAACGAGTCAAAAACTTATCCGATGAATTTGTTTTGATGCAAACTATAATATGGCGTCACTCACTGTTTTATTTTGACCGTCTTTACTTATTCTTTTTTTTATTGTAATAATTTACACGCAATAATATAAAGTTTCCTAACTGTGAACACTTAAATTGCTCCAATAATTCTTTTAGCACATTTAAATGCTAGTCTAATGCTTTTGTAATGCCGTTGGCATCTTCACTATCAATAATTTTGCTATTATAATGCTTCTGTAATGCAAAAGGCTATCTCATTGACCATTTTAATGCTTTCTTAATGCGATTGGCAATATAATTGACCAAAATGATGCTTCTTTAATCCGATTGACATCTTTCTTGACCACAATAATGCTAATATAATGCGCCAGTAATGCTATTAACCTACTGTGAACCTATATAGGGCATAAAGCTGTATAATTTGTGCCCAAATAAGCATTACAGTAGCCATATTAACGTTTATAATGCGACTATAAAACTAACTCAAAATGCTAAAAGGATACAAGAATACTCTTATTCGGCCCTTATAATGCTTTGATGTGTTACTTGGGTTGCGTCGATCAGCTGGTAGCTCAGTTCAAGGTCTCCCGGGTCAATGCTGTGAGCGTGGGCGTCGCCATGGCAACCGGCCCACGCCGCCCCATACCCTCCCAGGTACGGGTAGTCAATCAATTATGGCGCTCTTCGCTCAACAACTCTGTTATGATATACATATTGCATTTATTTACTCGCTTTTTGAGATGCCTGTTGCTAGATGGATGGTAGAGACTTTTTATGGATATTATGTGCTTTAACTTGGTATCTGCTTTTATTTGAGAAATCACTACAACGTCAACTTTGAATGTTTCAGTATACGTTTTACCATCCTCCAGTAATGAATACCTATGTACTCGTAGTTAAATTACTTTAATTAGTATTTTTTTAAACATGATTTATGGTAACTAAAAAGTACATATTAAGGTACTGTGTTTCATCAATATGAAAACTTGAGAGGTTTTAGATTAGAATATTCGAAATAGATTTTTTATAGTACATAATTATGCTGGGAGTAATATCATTTTGAAAACTTATGAGTTTTGTATTAGATTAGAGACCACGCCCCGCTAGGAGCTATAGCTTAGCTAGTGCAGTAAGGTTTTTCATCTCGACAGTGTTTATCGTACTGTATCAAAGCGGACACAAATTATTATTAGTTATATTAATATTACTTAAATATTCATGAAACTACCCCTGATTGTCATGTTCAGGTGATTTTTGAGATCACGCTGTTGGTTTTGGGTAACAGAAGTCACGATTGTGGGAAAGTAGGTGGCTTAAAAAACCCCTAATAGAATAAAACATAAATACCACTATTTTTTAAAATCCCAGCCAAACACCTAGGGGTGTTTGTCACGGACAATCATAATGTCTTAAATTACATATAATTTTTTACCTTTATAGCTTAGGTAAAACTAGAAAAATCCGATAAGAAGAAAGACAATGGAAATAATGGTTTTTTGCTTAGTTTGGGACTAGATGGCGTTGTGTGAATGTGTGAGGAATATTTATTTATTTATTATTTATTTATTTATTTTGCATTGTCTTTCTTCTTTTCGTATCATAATGTTTAATCTAGGTATAATGACTTTGAGCCTGTATAGTCTTTGCCTCTTGAATTCACACCTTAAAGAGTCCCTGCTACACAGATCTTGACTCCTAAAGCGGAGGTTAATTTTTTTAAACTTTTTGTTACCTTCCAATTAAAAATTTAAAGACTACAAACAAATAATTCTTAAATAAAATACGTGCAGTTTTTTAAATATCTTAAATACGCGAAAAGACGATTAATATCAATAAATAGTTCGTAGACCTCTACGCTATAGCCTAGACGCCTACGATTAGTTTCGTAGAGCCTTCAAGGCGTAGCAAACAAGGTACAAACTACACAGACTGTCTGGCAGTTCGGTTCGTGAAACAATCTGTTAAAAATAATATCTGTACTACAAAGTGTATTATAATACATAAAAGAGGAAGAATTTGTTTCTTGTTTTAGTCTTAGTGACTATTAGTTAAAATTTCAAACCGTTAATTGTTAATTGGTAAAATGTTTGGGGAATTAATAACATTGTGAAATATAAAAGCAACTTTTTTAGTGAAATTTTGCGTAAGAAACAGGGAAAATGTTCACAAATTCATCAAATTATCGTTGAAGAGTTTTGTCTAGGCATATATAACGAAAACTACAGTAGCGTAGTTCCTTGAGCTCTCTCATAAAGAGGTATCTCTTTTTATCCCAGTCATAATCAGTCCACTGCTGGACAAAGGCCTCCCCAAGTTCGGTCTATTCCTCAATTAGTAGTCTTCTGCCCGCCACAAACAGCCATTTCATATGTAATCTCTTTAAAAAATGACACAAGGTCTTAATTCCAAGTCTATTAAGCAGTCAGTCTTCAGATTAAATTAACATTGTATTTTATTTACTCAAGAGTATAATTTCAACACATAACTTATACAATTATTCAGAATGTTTTGCAAAAAAAACAAATTGCAATGATGAAAACACTTCGTGCGTCATAGCCTGTTCGTCCGGGCTTACGAAAAACTTTGACAAACTTCGTTTTATTTCATAAGCGTAATGCGTCAGTTTAATAAAGTTTCATCGTGATTACCACAGAGGGTTTATTGTAAGTTAAAATTTTGCAATGATTGAAGAAAGTTTTATTAAGTATTTCTATTTTTATTTATTACAGTTTATTTTAACAGACGACTGTTGCATGTGATCATGACATGTGCCGTTGGGACTTTACACAACATCAGTTTGACGCACTTATAGAATATTCAAACTCTTGCCAATAATTTGTGGATGACTTATGGAATTATACTATTTACGATTCGAAACCAAGCAACCGCTAGCTTGAAAGTGCCATGGAAGCAGTTAATTTCCAAAATATCATTAGTTACTGTAATTTTTTTATTAAGAAACAGTGCGATTCACAAATGCTTTTACTGCATAAAATAAGTTGCTTATTTCTTTCTTCCTTATTTGAAATTATTGGCTTTAACATACGTATCCTTTACGTATGTTTAAAGGACGTCCTTTAAAAAGTTTGTAAAAGTCAACAAAGATCTCAACAAAGTGTAAAAAATATGTAATCTAAAATATAATCTAATAAATGGTATTTCACTACTTTAATAAGCATGTGTTATACATATAAATCTTCCTCTTGAATCACTCTATCTATTAAAAAATCCGTTGCGTACAAACAGGGACAGAAAAAGCGACTTACTTTATACTTTGTATAGATTTGTAAAAGCCCCTAAGGCCAGGCGCGCACTACGAGTTTTTCGCCGCGCGGCAGAAAAACCTGCGACATTGTAGCGTGCGGCGAAACAAATAAAAATCTGTTAACGCGCGCACTACGGTTTACTGCCGCATCAAAATTATCATTTTTAAAATGGATTTAGTAGAAACAACTTGTATTTGCGCTCTGATAAATTAGAGCTCGAAAGAAAAAAAAAACGATTTTGGATTCATCCTCTTATTCGTAATCGTTTAAACAACGGACAGTTTTCTAAAATATTTGCCGAACTTAATGATTATCCCGACAAGTTCTTCAAATATTATAGAATGCATAAAGAGAGTTTTTACGAACTTTTAAATTTCAATAATTTTAAAACAGTTTTTTTAATTTAATACCATTTTTCAGCTAATAAAACATAAAAATATTAATTAAATCGATTTTGAATAAATCCGATTTTATGAAATGTTCCCTGAAGAATTCCGGTATTATTCCGTATTATCAGAAGTTTTGCAACTATACGTAATCAATTAAACAAAGGACAGTTTTCTATCACTGTATTCTTTTGAAGTTATGTCATACAATGGTGGTCTTTTCTCAACTTCACAAATAAGCATTTCAATATTGAACTCTTCATCAAGATCATTCGAATTAATAGACGTAGCCATCGTTGCTTTCAAAATGCAATATATACACAAATCAGCGGCAAAACGTCGTGTAGTACGTGCATTCAAAGCTATTCAAATATGTTACAAAAAGATGATGAACCACCGCGCCGCAAACGAGTTGTAACTTGTCACAGACCTTTCGCCGCTGCGGTGGCTCTGCCGAAAAACTCGCAGGCGCGCACTACGAGTTTTTCGCCGCGCGGCAGAAAAGCGCAGCGGTATAATGTCGCACTGTAATGCTGTACCAAACAGTTTTACATTGTATTGCGCGCACTTGACGGCAGAGCCACCGCAGCCCACCAGTAAGACAGAGATTGTGATCAAAAAGCGAGAGTGGAATTTAGTGAAATATTGAAAGAAAAACAGACACGAATCGAAACAAAAAATGTATGGTATAATATAACATGAAGGCTTGTAACAAGTATATAGATACTCGCTATATACACGTGTAAGTATATAGATGTATATAAGTTAGGAAGAGGCTCTCACGCGCATTGCACATCGTAGGCACAAGCACTGACCCATGAAACCTTCACGCCAGCCTCACAGCCTCTACACTTGAAATGCTGGTTATTTATATAATATACAGGTTCTTTTATAAATTTGTTACTTGTTTTTTATATAATGGTGGATTATTTTGTAGGCGTTTGATATTATTAGATGATAATATCATGTGTTGTTTGAGTTATGGCGTAAGAATATAATATTTTGGTGTAAATCCCATCTCATCCTATCTTCTAAAAGTCGACAGTGGGAATGTTTGCAGACAATCCTAAGTGCACATTAATGTTCCACTCTAGGGACGAGCCTCTTTCATTGACGGAGGGAAATAAGGCTTACATATACAATTATTCTTTCTTTCTTTCTTTCTTTCTATATTCCATGCAGACTAGATGCATTTAAGAAACAGATGATTAGAAAGAAAGAAAGAAAGAAAATAATTTATTACAAATATAACGTGTTGTCTCTCACCGACACGGCTAGCATTACGTGTAAAGATGTGGCATTAAATTCAGTATTAGCCATGTTAGCCATTTTATTTAGTGTAAAAAGTATTAAATAAAGCACTATTACCTGTGTCAATGCAGGTACATACATAATACATCACGAAAAGCTGCTTTTATATTTTACAAAAAAATAAATAATTAATCCTCACACATTCACACAACGTCATCAAGTCCCAAACTAAGCAGAGCTTGTACTATGGGTACTAGACAACGGATAAACATACTTAATTTTTTTTTGTTGTTGTAAATACATACATAATACATAGAATCACTCAGACCAATGCAAACAATCATGTTCACGCACACAAAGATTTGCATTGAGCGGGAATCGAACCCGAGACCTCTGCGTAGCAGTCATGTTATATAACCACTACGCCACAGCGGTCGTCAAAAGCTATAAATGTGTTTTAATTTACATTTAAATTGCTTATACATTATTATATTTCAATCAATATTATAATAACTAAATAAAAATCTTTTCATATAAATAAAAGAAATGACACAACATTTCTATCTTTTCCTCATACGTAAGAAAAGACCTTTAGCCAATGACGTGGCATGAAATTGGTAAAACGTCTATCTTCTCTATACGACGGTAATTGCAAGGGATGCCCACTGAATATTTTAAGGCAATCGCTCTGAGTGGCTCATTTCATTTTAAATGCATCAATATTTTAGTTGTCCGCTTCATATACTTTTAAAAGTAAGCTGGTTTCATTTAATTAATTCTTTGATTGAAATAAACTTATTAATAGATTTTAAATTATCGCGATTTGTATACATAATACTATTTTTACGGGTCTTACTCGCGGTGTTACTAATTATCCTAGATACTAGTTATATAAATACCTAGTCCCTCCGCGACCACGGCCCTTGCAAGTCGGCCGAAACGTCGGAGAAAAACCTAGGTATTTATATAACTAGTATCTAGGATAATTAGTAACACCGCGAGTAAGACCCGTAAAAATAGTATTAAATAAACTTATTATTTAAAAAAATAAGTATTTAAGTATGTATATCCGTTGTCTAGTACCCATAGTACAAGCTTTGCTTAGTTTGGGACTAGATTACGTTGTATGAATGTGTGAGGAATATTTATTTATTAATTGAAAGATGTACCTACCTATTTTATTGGTATAGATGATTAAGGTATAAATGTACTCAAACTTTCTTAAAAAGATAGAATAAGAACACAAAAGGTATCCCTTTTTTCTTTTTTCTGTGTCGTGTCAGAAAACTAAAGACAAATACAGCCATTCTCACTAGCGCTCCATCTATGTCTTTCTCTTCTTGTTGGAAAACATATTTTCTTGATTACGACTCCATCAGTAAGTATAATTCAAGAATAATACAAAAAATATAAAAAATTCCAATAAAATAACTAATTCTGAAGCCGCCAAAGTGGAGACATTCATGCCTCTACAAATATTGTAGCTGGCATGGTGCTCGCCATTCTTGGACTCTATTACATGCTTAACATCAGGCACCATAGAGTCATTCTGGTAGAAGAAATTTAAAAAAAAAAGAAAAAATTTAAACGATGATGATAACAAAAGAAGTATGATTGCGATAACACCTTTAAGTTTCCTTTAAAAGGTGTTTTGTCGTTTTTACTAATAGTCGGTTTTGTCCTTCTTTTGTTTTACTAATATTTTTTATCGCCCGTTATATTTGGCGCTTTGATTGACCCGTACCAAATAAACGGCCAATCAGAATGTCGAATGCATTACATTCAAAGCGGCCTGAATTAATAAAATGTAAACCAAATATAGAAAATTTGACTGGCATATTAATTGTAACTTAAGAGAATCGACAAATTTGCTAAAATAAGCTGTTTTAAATCACCTTCACCGTACTATTTTCTTGCGCCGCCCTAATCCATCGACCTCGCTCTTTCTTATGCTAAATCATCCACCTTCCGTCAATTTTATCAGCTCGTAGATGCACCGTTCAACAACAAAATACGTAAAATGTTAGGAACTCGCCATTCCAGAACCGCTCTCCCATCGTCATTCATTTTAATAATTCTAATTAGTAATGACTAATGCATACATTCAAATAACATCAATATTATCTCAATATTATCTTCGTAAGCTTACAGGATATTTGTTGATAACACGTCTCATTCACGTCCAATCGCTGTACTCAATGGAGCACTTAGTATTACTCGAGAGGTGCAGGTGCGGTGGCGCCGACGCCAGTCTTTGTCGGCAAATGAAGATTACTGATGAATGCGAACCGATTCTTAAGTGGGGGTTATGACCCAAGAGAACTCTGCATTTTATTGAGATGTTTGCTTTTGATCTGATTTTCTCGGTTTATGTTGGGGTTAATAAGATTTCGATTTGTTTTAAAGTGAGTTTTTATTTTTATTATTAATTTGTATCTAGACATAAAGTATATGCTCTTATGAGTAATATTAAAAGGCAATAGTTTAAGAAATAAATAGTTAATACTTAGACCACTAGACGCAAAGTCCAATATTGTCTTCAGATAAAGTAAGTTAAAAAAGATTAAAGTAATAACCTAGTCATCCTATACAGACCAAAATTAAATATGAAGAACCAAAATCAATTTATTCTCTATGCTATGAGAAGTTTGACAAATTGAATCTAAAAACATAAGGAATCTTTCATCAATAAATCAAAGTTGATTTCATTTTGAAGATTCCGCGATGGAGATATTATATTAATCTTATAATGATGATAAGGTCAAGGTTAAAAATGACAATAACAAAAAATACGTCGCCTATTATATTGGTTTTGTCCAAATAAATTTCAAGACCCTCTTGTTGAGAGACACTATTGTGGTTAGTTCCTCCAAGCACTCAATAATGACCACAATATCGTCCGCAAATGGAAGGTAGGTGAAATTGCCATTTACATCGATGCCAGAGATGCTGAAATAACTATCTTAACATATATAATTTGCTAATTTATTCGTTTAACATCACCTCCTTAACATTGAAGCCTCGTAATTACTTTTTCTAAATATGCGATACATGTGGTTGTGCGTGTGCACACACATCACATGCATAAAATTTTTATGTAAATCAAGAATAGATCTGATTTACTTAATTGATTTTGTTTAATCTTTTGTAAGTTAAATACTTTTTATGAGTTCAACAATGGAGATACGTTCTAGAATGTTTTGTAAGTTTAAATAAAGATTTAAGCCTCAACCATTTCAGCCCTTGAAACTTTTGTTTGTAAAGATAACTTCTCTCAATGATGAATAAAAACGTCCCTTATTTATACCTTGAATAGATGGTACTATTCGGTTAAACGGGTTTTCTTCTATTTATTGTTTTCTTTTTAAGTTTTGCCTTCCAACTTTAGTGTAAATACTTAAGTACTTAAAAGTCGACTTAGAAAAAGTTTGACAATATTATTTTTGAGAATATAAAAAAGAGATTAACATCTATTATGATCCATCTATCCAGTGTAATCGATCGAGGTGTGGTTCGTGTTCCTTATTTTCCATTGTCGTAGGAACACTGCCCTTGCCGTAACTTTTCAGTGGTCTGTGTATGATGATTCTAGGTAATAAACATAAGGCAAATAGTTGTTCGAACGTACTTGCAGTTATGGTAATACCGAAGTAGAATACAAATAATTTAGTAGATAATTAAAATAAAATTGTAGGTAAAATTTAGTATAATATATTTCTTCCAAATTTTAGCGTTGGGACATGAATAGAACTGTTAAGAGAATCATACTTATGAGCATCATAAAGTGAGTGTGGGAGGTCTTAACTGGCTTACATTATTGATGTATAGATATTATATTACTGCCGCCCGGTAATCACTTAGCTACCGATGTTTATACCTACAATTGCTTTACAAGAAGAGTCTTGTGTAATAATAATGAGATCATTTAAAACGCTTTATGTAGGTACTCTTTCTAAAGTCCTCTTAATTAGTTCATCATATCAGCGAATCGACGTCTACTGCTGGACATAGGCCTCCTCCAAGTATTGGGACCTTGCGCGGTCCTGTGCCTCCCTCATCCATCGACTTCCCGCCGTCCTGATTAGTTCAAAAATATAATATTCCTCATAAATTCCCACAAAGTCCTAAATCAGGCAGGGCTTGTACTAACACTAAAGCGCGGATAAAAATTCGTGTTCACTTTTTATTTACTTTGTCAATACACTTATCTTACATAGAACGCCTACCGCATGAACTCGCAGTTTCGAATTATGGGCAGGATATATGCTTGTGACATCTATCGCACAACGTCTGCCCTGTATTTGATAAGCGGAGATTCACAGCGTTCTCAGGCAGATTCTTTGGATTCCTCGGTAGATACCTATATAATAAAATAAATAAAACAATAAAAATCTACCATCTAACTAAACATAAATGCAAAAGGACCGTTGCATCGTGGTTAAAGTCCCTTAGCTACGATGAGACTGAAAGTCTACTTTACATACCTCAATAGGTAATGACTACTTTTTACTGTACTTAGTATAATTACAATATTTACACATTCACATGCCCCTCAAACTCGCATACTGTCTCCATATCAAACTCATCACGAGGATATAATAATATGTACTTAATCATATTTAAATTAAATTCTAATTGAAAATGCGCATTTAAAATAAAATATTATATGGTATAAAATTCACCTTGCAATAATATTATAGTAGGTACCTACTTACATTAAATTCTTTAACTTACAACTTGGACCATACACAACACTAACACATTGAAATTATCATATCACAAAACAACCTCCACAACTTGTATCAAACTCTTATACACACATGCATGTTCGCTAGACTTAATAAATAAAAATGGTGGTACGTTGCTGTTGTTGCAAACTACCTACATTGAATGTTTCAACTACCTACATTAACTGTTTCTCAGAGTTATAAAGCATTTAGTTTTGTTATTCCTTTTTCTGATGTCTGTAATTAAAAAGTATGTTTCGATTATGTTTTAATTGTAAAAAAAAAAACTGTGATTTAATGTTAAGGAAATTATTTATACCTGGATATTTATGTGCAAGTGGCTATTGTTAATTTGGCAATGTGTAACATATGTGCCAGTGAGTTGACTAGTTAATTAATTATGTTAACCTATCATTTAAGTGAAAAGAAGTGTGATTTAATTTTAAGGAAATTATTCATACCTGGATATTTATGTGTAAGTACCTACCTATTGTTAATTTGGCAATGTATAACATAATAATATGTGCTAGTGACTGGATAATTGATTATGTTAACCAATTATCCCAAACATACTTAAAAATAGTTATCATTCACTCAAACACACACTCACATTCACACATAAATACTTACCCTATATCATTACTAGTTGTAGAACACACAGTATACTTATGAAAATTAAAAATTATTATTGTTAAACGTCATGATAATGACCGGGTTACACATTATCCGTGTGCCCTGCCTGTCAAGAGTGAGGAGAGGCTGGTAATCTGTCATACAGGATTTCCTAGTACAGATACCAGTCTCTCACACAGACTCATATAAATTAATTGTATATATCCTAGTTTAGTTTTCTTAACTTGTATTGCTTATATTCTGTGTGAGAGAGAATAATAAATTTCATTTCATTTCATTTCATTTCAAATATGATTTACCAGAGCCTTGATGCTCTTTGAATTCATTTAACCAATGTTTGTAAAGTGAAAAAAGACATAAGCACTAGTTATAACATCTTTTTGAAAAAAAGCTGTTTCAATAACTATAAACTAGAATATCGAAATGATGCCCGCTATTCAGCGAACTCTATATTTTAAACAACAACAACAAACAATAAGTTGTTATGAATTAGAATATGTTGATATTAAACTTTGTTATGGAAACGGGAATTCATTTAAAAGTAGTTTAATATTTTGAATAGAGGTATTGTGTTAGGTTAGCCTACGTACAAATTTCGAAACTCTGTATTTTTTATTTCACCGTCAACTCAGTACTCATAATTAGGTGATGTATTAAGAATATAGATTCACAACAACCCATTTAAAGAGGCCCTAAAAGGCGACTACAGAGTTACTTTATGCATGCTCTCAACAGACTTAAATAACATAACATAACATAACATATAACTATAACTAACAAACAAATAACAAACTAACTAACTAACATAAAATAAAAAAAAAACAAAATAAACAACAAAAAACTAAAAAATAAAAAAATCAAAAAAAACTAAATAGCAATAACTATAACTAACAAACTAACATATATTTATAACTCATCATACGTCATTAATTTCCCACTGCAGGAACGGGCCTTCTCCCGGGACAGAGGGATATTTGGCCTACTAATACCACTCTGGCCAGACGGATTGGTATAGGGTTTAATTTCAAGTTTTCCTTCTTTATATTTCGTAAAGATAATATTCACGGATAGTCCCTTAGTCGGTTTTTACGACACCCATGGGATGAGATGGGATGGTGACATATTGTATTCTTACTCCGTCACCACACGGATAAAAACAGCACTAAGTAGTAGAAAAAGCGGATATTGGAAGATAAGAACAACAAAGACGTATATTACTAAAGAAACCTATATCCAATGATTTGGGATTTTAAATGACCATTAAAATAATGGATTACCAGGTCACATTGTCTATGTATAGTTATAAGTATAGTTTCATATTTAACTTCCAATTAAATTAACATAACTTTGAATCTTTTAAGCATACCTACTTTTTAATTTCAATATAAATTTTCAGGTAATGGCATTGCTCGTATATTATTTGTAGGCGTTATATCTTTTGGCAAAATTCTAACCGTCTTACTAATAAACATTTACACACTCGTTATAACAAGGTTATAACAAAAACGTTACCAATAAACACACTCTAGCTATACGCCTGTTATAGCGGTGGTGTAAGTTGTACGTCATTTTATACAACTGTTATACAGTCGACAGACCTCGTATAACAAGTGCATAACTTACAACATTGAGTTGATTTTTCTCTAATTATGGATTATTTACATTATTTTGAAATTTTTGACGAAATGGAGAGTGAAGAACCACCAAGAAAGTAAAAACTACTAATCTCGCTATAATCAGTTTATTTTAGATGATTTTGAGTTTAAATCCAAATAAAGATTTACGAAGGCGAAAGGATTTAATCTGTGGTGAAATCGAACAGAGTACTAGAGGTCGTGTCTTTTCAAGAGAACTTCAAGTTGGTACAGCATTAAGAACATGAGCGCGACAGAAAGTGGAAGATGATGCTGCAGACATTCACGGCCTGAGTCAACAATCCGTGACAAATGTATGCCGACACGAGTTGCTATTGCACTAGCAAGGAAAGCTTACCATTTTATTCATATGCCACGAACTTCATGCTCGTTTTTGGGTGATGAGTGATGAAGGTTATGGACTAACAGGTTATTTGTTTACACCTGTACAAAGTCCTGCTAATATTAAGGAGGAGGCCTACAATAAGATTCATATACTGACTAGAAACCTTGTAGAAAGATGCTTTGGTTTATGGAAACAGAGATTTCGATGCCTATTACACGGATTCAGTGTATCATTCACGGATCAGTGTAAAATTATGCGTTTATTACGAGTTCTAAGTCGAATTTCAACATTAGGGCATTATATTAATATTCTTTATGACATATTAATTTATTTAATATTTTTACAATAAGAATTAATAGGTAAAAATATGAAACTATGTAATTTAATGACATTTTTTAATATATTACTTTTTAGAATGTTTCTGACAGTATTGCCAGTGGTCAGTGTCATAACTATTTAATAGTTACCCAATGCTTATACTTGGTTTATTAGTCAAGTAGTGTATAAACAGCTATTACGCTCCGATTCAAGGAATAAGTATTCATGTGTATAACCACTGTATAAGAAATTTTTTATTAGTAAGACAGTAAATGTATAATACAACGTAGGTGACATCTCTTGTTTAGGAAGCGTTTTAGGTCGTTACCGGATCCTTAACCTCCAAACAGTGGTATGAAAATATTTCTGCGTTTACGTGGAAGGGTACCTACAGTAGCAGGTGAAATCCCAGTCATCATAGCGACCCATTAATGTCCCACTGCAAGGACGGGACCTCCTCCCAGGATGGAGGGATACTTGACCTACTAATACCACGGTGGCCAGACGGATTGGTATAGGGTTTAATTTCAAGTTTTCCCTCTTTTTATTTCGTAAAGATATTATTCAAGGATTGTCCCTTAGTCGGTTTTTACGACACCCATGGAATGAGATGGGGTGGTGACATATTGTATTCTTACTCTGTCACCACACGGAAAAAATCACAGTGCTATGAGATAAACTGCTATCTAGGTTAATAGTCACCCACCATCAGAGGGGTTGCTTGCTCGGCCCACATTAAAAGAAAATACAAATTAAGAAACTCCTTATCGTTTTAGAGTCAGTTAAAAACATTTTAAAACGACCAACGGCAATCATAACTTTGAAAATAAAATGAAAGATAATTGGATAGCTAAATGACATGCCGCCGCTAGAATATTGTTTTCTTGTCCATTTTATTATGTAAATGATATGTCATTACTGGACAAAAGTTAAATCGCTTTGAACGATGGGACAGTTAGTCCTGTAAAACTTCTAGAATTCACGTAACTATTTCAAACGTATGCGTTTTTTTCTTTGTGAATTTTATATCTTGTCAATTTAAATTTATTTAGGTCGCAAAATGTAAGGACGTATTTTTCTGCGTATTGACTTATAGTTTACTAGCCTTTGCCCGCGGCTTCGCGTTTAATTCGGGGTAGCACTATTCCCCTTTTCTGGACACAGAAAAAAAATAGCCTATGTTACTGTCCATTCCTTCAACTACCTCTACTTAAAAAATCACGTCAATTCGTCGCCCCGTTTTGCCGTGAAAGAAAGACAAACATACACACTTTCCCATTTATAATATTAGTATGGATAGGTATGGATAAGATTATCTAAGAGCTGTATAATAGCTAGTAAGAACAATAGAATGGTAAATAAGCAGCGCCATAGTACTAAGGTAGTTTTCGTAGGCGTTTTTGATGTTGCGAAACATGTCAATTAAGACGTGTTTTTATATATTTTATACAAAAATGTTGTATTAATATATTACACA
Organism: Schrankia costaestrigalis; assembly: GCA_905475405.1. Classification (NCBI taxonomy): domain Eukaryota; kingdom Metazoa; phylum Arthropoda; class Insecta; order Lepidoptera; family Erebidae; genus Schrankia; species Schrankia costaestrigalis. The sequence continues at coordinate 4,814,085 of FR997827.1, forward strand.
AAAATGTATTTAGCATTTACGTTTCCTTTGCCATTCCTGACTTACCAACCTAAAATTTGTACTACGACTCGAAGAAACATTCTGTAATTTAAGGAATCTGATCACCGTAAAATAGCAGCCACGTTAAAAGGAAAAGTAATTCAAATTCAAGACCCTTCAGAATTTGCAATACTTTCGAACTTGGTACTCGGAATGGGTATAATAGTTTTGTATCGAATACCAACCTTGGGTCCTTGAATATTTGACTTACACACATGTATTCGGAATTACGTGTAACGCTTTCACTGAAGTAAACGGTGCGTGAAGATGGCTTGTTTGGGTGTGAAATGATTGACAAATTCTTTTACATTTAGGCTGGCTTTTAGTACTTGTGTTATACATATATTTTAGTGTTCTTTTCGTTTGGTGACAGATTACTTATAGTCACCGGTTTATGTCATCTCAAAGTAGTCGTGTTGTGTTTGATAACTGACTAAGGTATTGACTGCCCCTTCCAGCAACACTGGGTGGGGACAGTTATTGGCTTAAAGTAAATTATAATAATTATTAACTAAGAGAATACTACCAATATTAAACTTCTCATTAAGCACAATTGTTACTTACAAAAATACTAACAAAACTATGGACAATTGTATTGGGTCTGAAATAAACGTATAAATAAAAAATAAAAAAATTATGCTATGTTGTATGTTTTATTTTGTGATGTCTGCGAGAAAAGAGGAATCTGATCTTAAGTTTAAACACTGGATCCGTTTAAAGGTCTGCGATCGCCCCACAACAAGTATAGACATAGACAATGTCTTTATTTTCATAAAAAAAATGTTTAATATAAAGCTTGAAGCTCCGTAAAATTGACATGAACTCAGCAAGTGTGAAACTTTACCTATATCGGACTGACCAAAGTAACATTAGTTTGACATTTTTCCATTCGTACTTGGAAACAGTCTGTCCCTACAGCGACATAATAATATACTTAGTAGCTCTTATGGTTACCTTTGCTTTAATTATTATCAAAGTACTTGAAGTACAATGCCCTGAAGTGGAGTAACTACGAATATGCAAATTTAACACCCACACTTAATCTCACATATTATTATATTGTTTACTATCCGACTGCAGAAAGAGCTTGAAGGTTCTCAATCCGTGTGTATTATTATCACAGTACAACAAATTATTTTAGACTCATTTTTTGTTGTACTGTGAGAAAGCCAGTTTAATAAAAATATCTTGAAAAATAATTAAATAATTTAAGTCTACCTAACTGTCGTCGTAGGTAATGACTAAAAACCGCTATAAAATTAATTAGAAAATAGTTAACTCCTATTTCTGTCCTTTTATTATTTCAGTAATACTAGAAATAAACTAGCCTTTAGTTTTATTAGTATTTGTGATCGTACCTACTGCCAATAAGATTACATTCTTCAAAGTCTAAAAAAACGACATGTCTTTATCATTTATTAATGCATAAGGTATTTTGATCTTCTGTACATTATAAGGTTTACATAAAGTACACATTATTACGTAGGAAAAAGCTTCTACGTACTTACATAAGGCCTATAAGTAATAATTTATACCTACACGCGATGTACTCTGAATCAAAATTTAGCCTAAGTTCCGCCCCCGCGGATGTTATTTATGGCATCTACATTATTATAATAATTATAAATATAAGTAGGTTTAATAATTATATTCAATAGATATTCACCCAACTCAATCTAGCTCCCAAATAACCAGATAGTTATTAGGTACCTACAGTTTTTTTTTGTTTTCATGTAAATGTATGAAAATCACCAATACTAACGCAAATGTCGATGTTCATGCACGCTAAAATTTTCATGTACTAATAGGTACTATTAGCCGTATCACAAAATGAGTTTTGCTAAATTATTCTTTTAGAGAAAGCCATTAGATTTTCGCATGTAAGAGTTTTTGGGAAAGCTAATGTAAATACCTACACATATAATAATATTATTGTAAACAGCTCCTAACCCCGCCAACAAACCGCTCTGCAGTTTGGTGAGATTATTTAAAATGTGTATTCTTTTAAATAAACTTCTTTTTTTTAAATGTAGGTAGGTAAGACTGAGAAACATCCATACATACATATACACTTTTATTTATTCGAAAGAATAATGTAATACAAAACTTTATTTAATAACCATCCAGGCTTTTATTCTTCAACTAAAATTCAAAGAAACACCGCAGTTGAAATATCCCGTCTTCATTTCCCAACGTCATGTACAGCTGTAATACTCAAATCGTTAGATAATTCCCTTTTTACATTTGTAAGCAGTTTGTTTACTGATTAATTTTCCGGGGTGATCAACAAGTGGCTGCCCGGGAGCTTTGTCTGGGAGTAGGGTGGCGGGGGAAGTAGGGGGTGCACTTGGTAGCTACGCAACTAAGCTTCTAGAGTAGGGTGTCTATGATTTTGGAGAGATGTTGTGTCTTTTTATTTATTATTTTAAAGTTTGAATTGCAGGTTTTTGGTTTGTGTTGATGGTATTTAATTTTAATTATCATTAATAACGGAAACAAAAGGGGTTTTATTAAGAACTGCTGGAAACCGTTTAAGACTGGGACGCGTAGAAAGTTATGAGGGACAACTTTGCTTAAATTATGACGTTCCGGGACAATATAGACTATTAAAATGAAGATAATATACCTATTGTGTTATATAAATGCGTTGCTTGATGTTGTATGGCATTGTGTTAGAGGTAAATTAAACAAGAACAATTATATTAATAATAAAATTTACAGTTGCAAAAATGTATAAAAGTACACTTAATTTTTCAAAAAAAGGACATTTTTATTAACATGGTTATCCTTTTGCTCACCAAGCCTACCATAGTCACGTCCTTGATGTTGGATTTTATTGAAATCGAGTTTTCGATTTTTAGTATTCCGTAACGTAATTGAAAAAACCGAAACATTCACGAAATCAGATCGGTTAGTATTTACAGAAGTTTAGTGTTGGTAGGGTTAAGAAAAAAACTTACAGGATCTAGGATCTTCCTAGATTCCTACAGATTTAGGATAGCTCTCATTTTTATAAATTATTTACTTAATAGGCATGTTAGTTTGTCGATTCTACTTCTGAAAGCGGTAGGTAATTTTTTATTACTTTTTTTAAAACTAATCTATTTAACCTTACTGTTCAATAAAATTCATTTCAATAATAATTTATCTTACTTGTATTAAGTATATTTTATTATTTTCAAGGCGATGTGATGAAATTACCTTGTGCATGACTTGACACAGTAGGGTGTATCAACTTACTATTATGGCTATGTATAGACAAGCAAAAGAAAACAATATGACCGCCTCCTTTAGGCGCGTAGGTGTTTTTAATGTTAATTAAAGGAAATTTAACAAAACATATAATATATCATTAGAGATAAATAAAAGCAGTTCCTAGAAGAATTAGTAAATAACTGTAGATGTATATTCTCATATAAAAATATTTTCTCTGATACATTTAATAGCGTAAAATTCCTCCCTCTTTCGTTAAGTTTAAAAGACTTCATTTTTTTTTTCAAATTTCATTTCAGCATGTCAATTCTCGTTCCTTAAAATCGTTAAAAAATCGGTTAAGTTAACTTTAGTTGTCAAATTGTCATACAATAAGGTAAAACAATTTGACAACTAAAGTTAACTTAACCGATTTTTTTACGATTTTAAGGAACGAGAATTGACATGCTTGTTTTAGCCTTATGACTGTATTTTGGCATCGCCAATCATTGTCACTTGACTCCCACCTTATGGCAGTATAAAACAGTTACACACTTTAAAGTAAAGTTTCTTCAACTTCGCTAACTAGGACTCATTACATGTACAGATAACAAATGTAATAAAACTTCAAAAGTTCCACTTTCTATCGATTTCTTAATATGGGAGTAAAATCAACATGCAAATCAAACAATTTACAATACTTTATTCAAAGAATCGATACTGCACCATATTCTAATAATTCGATGCGCGTCATACAAAGTTTCAACATAATGATCTGGGTATGCGCCGTGTGGTATTCTAAGAATAGAACACCCTATTACCTCCTGTTAGTACTATAAGTCAAGGAGTCTTTAAGGGCCTTCGTACATTAGTAATTTTTATTGTCAAATACAGTAGTATGGCAATTATAAAGATTATGGGTAATGTTTTCCGTATGGGAGATTGACAGTAGGAGGTTAACTTTTAACTTGGATTGATGGCTTCTGAAGAAGAATTTACTTTGTAGAATTTTGTTTAGCTCGGAAAGGGATCAGGGCTCTAGTGACATTTATTTATTTATTTAATGGTACTTCAACGACTTACTCACTAGGACATACATAAACTATAAATTACTTATAGTTTTAGGCACAGTGAGTTGGTTTCTACAGAAGTACACAACTCTCACAGAAAACATTCAATTTCGTTGCAGTTATGAGGTATTAACAGCTATTGTGGTTCAGACACCTTTTGACGTCTGGGCTGGAAACGGTTCTTCTGGTTTCTAAATATATTTAGCAGTTGATGCCTTTTGCCTGGTATGATGATGTTGCAATGAGTGGCGTAATGATCTCAGATTCAACCTGTAATCAAAACATATTTTTTTTACTTTTTAATCTTTCGAAACATAATACTAAGTACTAAACTATACCTAACTTTTTAAAACGCTTCAATGGTTTATGATCCTAAACAAATAACGTAAAAAAAAGTTGGGAATTCATTTAAATATGTTTTGCGAGGGCCCTTATGTAGGTACCTACCGAAAATGCGTGGGTATCACCATCTACGAAAACACTCTCACCTTATAGAACTTTCTTGATTGAATAAATGATATTGATTGATCCTATTATATCCTAAGTGTTATACTTGACGGGCTTTTCAATTTATAAAGAGGCTTGTTTAATGAAATCTTTTTATTATAATAGGTACTCTTACTTTATAATCATTTATTTGTTTAATGAGAAGATAGATAATTATACTTTTCGAATTAATAAAAAGTTAGTAGGTTTAGGTAGAAGGCAATAATAGTGCCTTAATAGTTTTTGTTAGAGAGATGAACGCATTGCAGAGGCACTTGTCTTTACCATGTGGTAGGTAATTCAGCAGGCAAGCAGCTAGTTAAAATAAATTCCTCAAACATTCACACACATCGCCATCTAGTCCCAAACTAAGCAAAGCTTGTACTATGGGTACTAAACAACGGATAAACATACTTAAATACTTTTTTTTTTAAAGTTACATATTATACATAGAAAACACTCAAACTAATACAAACAATCATGCTCATGCACACAAAGATTTGCATTCAACTGAAATCGAACCCGAGACCTCTGCGTAGCAGCCATGTTATATACCGACTGCGCCTCAGAAGTCGTCATATATGTAGTTCGTTGCTCTGACGTAGATTAACAGCTGTTTTACTACGATAACAATCGGGACCAACTTTTTTCTTACTTGCTTTACATGAACACACTCAGATGAACTACATATAGCGGTCACCCATCGGTCACCAAGCAAGTGTTTGCAAGTGTTATGAGCTCCCCAAGTGAGCTCTTGTTGCTTTATCACGGCCTCTATGGCGTAGTGGTTATACAACATGACTGCTACGCAGAGGAAGGTGAAAATATTGGTGGGCATGACCATGATTATTTGCATTGGTCTGAGAGTTTCTATGTATAATATGTATGTATTTACAAAAATAAAAAGTATAAAAGTATTAATATCCGTTGTTCTGTTACCCATAACACAAGCAGGTTAAGCCTAGCTTACTTTGGAATCAGATGGCGCTGTGTAGAGATGTCCGTGAATATTTATTTATCTGTGATACCATTTGTGATAACAGTAAAACCTCTTTTGTGGTTTGCAAAATTAACTTTCCATTCACCTTTATTTAAGTTATGTAATGTGATAAGTTTTCTAATAGTCCTGAAGTCATTTTGAAACGCCTACGTATTACATCCGGCCTGAATATCCTTATGTAATAAATATTTAATGTTTTCTCTCTTGGCTGCTATCTTGTTCTTTCTGTATCTAATATATTGCCAACGAATTATTATTGCTTAGGGGATAAACATAATGTTTTAGTAGGCTTGCTGTAATTACATCTCACTGTTACAAGTCCTTAAATGGAGGATGGGACCTTCTCCTGTTGTGTAGAGAAATTAACTAAAAAGCTGATTGTTGTAGGGTGTATTAAAGTTTATTTCTGATGCACAGTATACTTGGCGAATCTTTCTATCTATATTATTCTATGTAACAATACAAATGTCTCCACCCAATTTTATATTTTATACGTAGAAATATAATTAATTATTTTCGCCTTTATATTTTGATGATTTCCGTCAGTGTTGTGTCTAATTCATAACTAAAGTATACAATTTTGTTTCTCTAATGACATCATGCAGGGATGGGCCTCTTCCCGTGATGGAGAGATACTTGGCCTACTAATACCACGCTGGCCAGACGGATTGGTATAGGGTTTAATTTCAAGTTATTCTTCTTTTTATTTCGTAAAGACAATATTCACGGATACTCTTTTAGTCGGCTTTTACGACACCCATGGGATGAGATGGGGTGATGACATATTATATTCCCACTCCGTCACCACACGGATACTCTAATAACATACATACATAAAATCACGCCTCATTCCCATGCTGGTAGGCAGAGACTACTGAACTTCAAGTTCTACAATCCTTGCAAACCTGCTTTGTTTCGTATACATCATACACATCTTCATCTTCCTCCCAGCTAGGTGGACCGACGACCTCATAAAGGTCTTTGGGCCGGACTGGATGCGGAAGGCGCAGGACCGAGTTCTGTGGCCCGTTTTGGGAGATGCCTATGTCCAGCAGTGAACTGCAATATTAGACGGCTAGTTGATTGGTTGAATGATACACATCTTCACACAAGACCATCAGTTCCGAGTGAATGCAGAATGCAGTTCCCGATGTCACCATTGTTATGTCTGTAAGTCTTTCTAAGCCGTCACGTACCGACGTTACCTAATACATACTTACTAACATTAAAAGTTTCGAGTTTTACTATTTATTATTATTTTATACACTAGTGTTAACACAAGCATTTGGTAAATACATAGTTATTTACCTTACCTGGCCTAAACATCTAGTGATTCAAGGTAAAGCTATGTATTTACAATAACATTCGTGTAAATCCGTGTATAGAGTTAAAGTTACCTAATACATTCAAACTCTATTAACAATGTGTAACTAATTACGCTTATGTAAGTCCTATAAATAGAATAGTATATCTACGTGGGCATTCGATTAAAGTAATACAAGTATGAATGTGTTCGTTGGGCGGGAAATGGCTGATTGTGATTGGTCCGCGGCCGCCATTACAACCGTATAGGGAAAAGCGCGAGTATCATGTTACATTGCGCAAACGCAACGTTAGGGTTGGCAAACTCTAGTTTTGCTTAGTTTTTTTTCATGATAATTTAACTACTACTTATAAGTTGGTTCGAATTTTCAGCAACGAGCCTTCAGGATCACTATCATCTCTGTCACCACGTTAAGGTGAATGGTTAAAAAAGTAGTGGACTATGATGACTCTTTTTGATTAACTGTATAAATAAGTCTCTACCAGTAGGTAAATTATTCCATTCAACGCTCACATGCAAATAAACATTTACCTTGAACAGGTTACGAAACAGAGACCTCGGAGTAGCAACTTTGAACTATTACCATAAATTCAAGGGACATACTAAAAAGTAGTTATAACATCTTTCTAGCACCCTTGTACAAAAACCACAACACCAAACAGTGAGTCAGTTATTCTCCGTGTGATGACGGAGTAAGAATACAATATGTCACCACCCCATCTCATCCCATGGGTGTCGTAAGAACCGACTAAGGGACTATCCGTGAATATTATCTTTACGAAATAAAAAGAAAGAAAACTTGAAATTAAACCCTATACCAATCCGTCTGGCCAGCGTGGTATTAGTAGGCCAAGTATCCCTCCGTCACGGGAGAAGGCCCGTTCCTGCAGTGGGACATTAATGGGCTGTTATGATGAAACAGTTAGTCAAAACCCAGTAGTATCAATCAAGAAGTTATGAAGCAGTTCTATTTCTGTATTAAAAACATACAGCGTATCTTACGTTACGTTAACGCCATTAAGAAATTCTGTTGTGCGTCAGTCGTGAGTACCTACGTCACAACTCTGGCGAAACAAAATCGATACAGTGGGAGTTACAACAACTTGTCAAGTTTCGATACCAACTTAGTAATGATGTTGCAATACTCTGGAGCTTTTACAAGATTGTTAGGAAATGAGATGCGTAAGTTCGAGTTTACGTCAACTGTTTTTTATACTTCGTACTTTGTATGGGTGCAAGAAAATTTAGAAATTTTGTTGGAAAGTGTGCAACAAGTTTTTTTAAGAATAGGGTTCGAGATTTATTTGTAATTTTTGTGATAAAAATAAGTTTACATTCTGTTTACTAAAACTTTGGTTGCGATTAGCAATTGCAAATTTATTTGTTAGTACAGTTGTGATTGTAGAAGAAAGATCAGGAGGGAATAAATTTTAGAGGGCTACAGCTGTTAGTACGAGAGTTCTGTTGACCTCTCGTAATAACACGACATGTTGCCACATTGTGTCAGTACCATATAGTAAGATACAAGCCTACAAGGTAGTCCATCTAATTTAATCCCCTAGAAGTTGTAAAGGTGAGTATGGAAATGTTTGGAAATATTACTTCTACAAAAGGAAACTGAAGCCATAGATACTTCTTGAATGACATTTTTCGTTGCATTTCCTTTTTGCGAGCGCGATACACAAATGTAGGTATTTTCTCCTTGGTCTCTATTATTAGTCCATGATGATATCTGTTGACTCCAAAAAAGAATCATCATCATCATCATAACAGCCCACTAATGTCCCACTGCAGGGACGGGCCTCCTTCCGTGACGGAGGGATACTAGGCCTACTAATACCATGCTGGCCAGACGGATTAGTATAGGGTTTAATTTCAAGTTTTCGTTCTTTTTACTTCGTAAAGATAATATTTACAGTTAGTCTTTTAGTCGGTTTTTATGACACCCATGGGATGAGATGGGGTGGTGACATATTGTATTCTTACTCCGTCACCACACGGAATCTACTACTAATAGGTTATACTAGTTGCTATAATTGTGTGCGTCAAAAACTTTTTAACGGATAATCGTAAAATGAAAAGCTTCTTACGAAAGCAGCATATTAAAGATAGTAATCCCAATTTTATTAGCTTTGTCGCCAACATCATTTAGGCACAAACAAGACCATAAAAAAAGGAATTACAAATCTATGCGGTTATAAAACCTTGCACCTGTCCGAATGGATGTAAAATATTGAGCTATATAATTTAATTACTTGATGAATACGTATGAGTGTGTAAATCTTCTAAAATGCAAAGGAATTTCAGTTAGCAGTGAATTCCGTGTTGGGAGTATCGAAACATTGCCAAGTTATTCAACTTTCTTTGGCAAAAAAGAAAAATGTACAGTTAATAAACTTTATTTTTTGTTCTATTGTATTTTTTTTACGTCTGGTGATAGTGAAGGAATGTACGAAACATCACCGTGTGAAAACACACAATTTTATTCCAATGTGTCGTAAAAGCCGACTAAAGAAATGTTCACCGATATTGTCTCTACGGCGATCATAGTACGAAAACTTGACATCGATTGAAGTATATTGAGAAAAATATTCCTCACACATTTACACAACGCCATCTAGTACCAAACTAAGCAAAGCTTGTACTATGGGTACTAGACAACGGATAAACATACTTAAATACTTTTTTTTCTGTAAATACATACATAATATTACACATAGATAACTTACAGACCAATGCAAATAATCATGTTCATGCACACAAAGATTTGCATTGAGCGGGAATTGAATCCGAGACCCCTGCGTACCAGTCATGTTATGTAACCGCTACGCCACAGAAGTCGTCAATATTAGCAGTACTTGTTAATTAATACAGTTTATTAATTAACGAAAAGGTTGCGGTTTCGATCCTGGGGCAAGTCAAACATTTGTTCGTGTATACAGCAAAGCAAACTAAAGCCAAATGATTTAAAAAACAAAAGTTACTTTTTGAATAGTCGCTTTACTAGGTATTATTTCTCGACATTAGGAAAAACTTAACCACCTGTCGAGTTGTCTGACCAGCATAGTAGCTAAACGTAGGAAAATTTCTTCCATAAAGGAATCTATTTAAGTATTAAGAAGTTTTTAGTGGTAAATTATCGACTAAAATATCGACTGTTATGAAAACATTGACTCCAAATTTATCATACTCTGCATAGTTAGCTATCTCTACATAGTTTTTATCTACGTTGATAAACACCAGACAAAAAACACGTGTGTATAATATATGTCCCTCAGTTTCCCTCCGATGTCCTCAGTACGGAGACCTCGATGTACTCAACAACACAAGCCAAGTCACTACACCACACGTTGAGAAAAAACAAATGCACCGCGACTGCCGTGTAAACAAACATGCGCGGGTACCATAGATTAATGATTTTAAAACGAATGTATCAATAGTCATTAAAGTTTAATACTGTTTTAGACGAGAAATTAGGTTAAATTGTTTAAAACCTGTTCCCTTTACCTAAATAGAAAGTCCGTCTCTAACCTATGCTACTAACCCGGTATATTGGGTTACGGGCGGCTATGCAAAAACTGACTTTAAATGTGTACGACATCTAGTAATCTACCTAGGTATCTATCTCTATATAGTTAAAAATTATTAACGTACATAAACACCAGACAATAAACACGTGTGTATAATTATGTCCCTCAGTTTCCCTCCGATGTCCTCAGTATGGAGACCTCGATGTACTCAACAGCACAAGCCAAGTGACTACACCACACGTTGAGAAAAAACAAATGCACCGCGACTGCCGTGTAAACAAACATGCGCGGACGTCATATGTAGATTAATGATTATAAAACGTATGTATATTATTAAAGTTTAATATCGTTTTTGATATCCTCTATGATGATGTTGCTCTAAAAATAATAAAAGGTATCATTTATTTACTAATATAAGTAACATAATCAATAATAATATTATAAAAATAACAAAAAAATTGTTCTTAACATGTCTAACATATTTACATAACATCTTGTGGTACAATATGGAAATATATTCTGTCTTATGTGTGCTGTGCAATAATGCATATTCATGCCATATTATTCCCGGGGTGACATTTCAAAATTGCCATGGTCGTCGACATCTGACAATTGATTGTTCTATTACTGTCCTAAGCATTTGACGCAGTAATGTGGATCATCATAACAGCCCATTAATGTCCCACTGCAGGGACGGGCTTCCTCCCGTGACGGAGGGATACTTGGCCTACTAATACCACGCTGGCCAGACGGATTGGTATAGGGTTTTATTTCAAGATTTCCTTCTTTTTATTTCGTAAAGATAATATTTACGGATAGTCCCTTAGTCGGTTTTTACGACACCCATGGGCCGAGATGGGGTGGTGATATTTTGTTTTCTTATTCCGTCACCACACGGAAACATGTGGCTACTCTATCAAAATAGTTGTTAGTTAGTTTATATCTCATTGCAAGGACGGGTTTATCAGAAACGAAGGCAATACTTGGACTATTTTTTTGTTTCCTATGATAATTATGTCTGCAAACTCAGCCTAATTCAGCGTTTACGACAACTATAAATTTAAGCTTTCTTACTGCGTTCAGACGGAGAGTCTGTATATAGAGAGACTTATTAATTAGTGTCATTACAACTATAAGTAGGTATATATTTTTTCTCTAATTTATAATTCATTTATTTATTAAAATAATTTTAATAAGAATGAAAGACGCATAAAACGTCGTATCTGTGATACTTATTCTATGGAGAAACGTGAGCCAAACGTTGTTGGAAGGCGGGCGGCAGCGGAGAGGGGTGACGCGCCCCGTATATGGCGTGCGTTGGCGCTGCTATACATTCGACACCAACGATTTATAATCCATTTATTATATTAATTGATTTTTAATTTTGTCCTAAATCAACTTCGATGTTATTGTGTCAGTTAGTTCTATGTAAAAAAAACGATGAGAGAATTCGTAAGATGTCGAATCAAGTACACTGTTTTAGCAAATTTGTAGATTTCAATTACTTTAACTAGAGATTACTTTAATTATTTTTATTTTTTTTACTTTTTTTTGGGAGATGCCTATGTCCAGCAGTGGACTGCAATAGGCTAGTTGATTGATTACTTTAAGTGACTGAAATTATTTATTACGACTCCATTATTGAACCTCTAGGTATTCGTTAATGTAGTTAATTATGTTATGAAATAGGTACATATTGCTCTGTTACAGAAAATTATAAATGTGTTTAAATATATATCTTATTATTGATCTTATAAATACTACAACTAAATAACAGTGTTATGTTTTATTTGAAAGAGTCATTAAATAGGCTTTATTTAGAGTTTATATTTAACCTCTGTAGATTCCCTACACTTTCCAACGATGAAAAAAAAAATCACAGAATAGTCAATGTTGTAATTAAATACGTAAAGGCATTGAATGATCACCTTCAGATTACCTCTAACTCCATTAGACAAATATCACTAAAAAATAAAATATTTAAAATCAAAGTAACTATGTTGTACACGACTGTACGTCGGGGCGCCGGCTGTAGCGGCTGCGCACGCGACGCTCCGCCCACACATCGTTGTGTGCGTGATGTTGACTCCAAAGAGTCTTCACACTCGAACCACGAACTCATTCTTCAGTCTGAAAACGTATACCTACTATTTTTCCTGCTGCATTAAAAAGTTTCTGTTATGCCAGATATTGATTTAAAAAGGAAACTTAATAATGAGAAATGATTAAAGTATTATTTGGTTAATGTTTAGAAAGAAAACTTTAAATCTAGTTTTTAAACTAAATTATAAATCCATACATGGTGACGGAGTAAGAATACAATATGTCACCACCCCATCTCATCCCATGGGTGTCGTAAAAACCGACTAAGGGACTATTCAAGAATATTATCTATACGAAGTAAAAAGAAGGAAAACTTGAAATTAAACTTTATACCAATCCGTCTGGCCAGCGTGGTATAAGTAGGCCAAGTATCCCTCCGTCACGGAAGGAGGCCCGTCCCTGCACTGGGACATTACTGGGCTGTTATGATACATGGAATTAGTTGTACGGCTGTAGTTTAAATTGCGTTCGCACTTCTTTATGTGTGTGATGTTGACTCCAAAGAGTCTTTACACTCGAACCGTGAACTCATTCTTGAGTCCCTGCATACAAACATTGAAACTGAAATCTTATAAAGTTTTTTCTGCCGCATTAAAAGGTTTTTATTATGCCAAATATTGATTTAAACAGGAAACTAATTAATGGGAAATGTGCAGTAAGTGTTAATGTTTAAAAAGGAAATTTTAAATCTACTACATATTTACTATACATTACGGATATAAACATGAAATTACGCTGTTCTAATTTTAAATTGTTTTCTTTGGCTTTCTTTTTAATACTACTTATGTGTTTAACAAGCTTACTGTACGTCTTAGAGCAACAATTTAACGTAGTCTATGCTCGTTTGCATCACTAGTAGTGATGTTTGCAAAGTCACGAGACGGTATGAACCTTTTCGCCCTAATTTAAAGGGCCCCGGTACTATAGTATAGGATTATGAATAATTATTACTTTTATTAGTCTGATTTTCTATCGATCACTTGCGCATATTGCATCCAAAAATTCAGATTATACGAAGCTTAATTACTAAATTATATATATTCCTGCATAATAAACAGAAAAAACGACATGTTAATGTTTTTCCCCCTAATAAAGCTATGGTATAAAAAACGTAACCTAATTAGTTGAGGTGCGAGCTAGTAGGAAGACTGTTGTAGTATATAGGTCGAGTTACTGGCTGTATGCCAGAGAATTAGTCACCCAGTGCGGTCAGTACGAAGCCAACTGACGATAAAGGTTACGTCTGATAGAGTTCTTGTGATTATGATGCGTATGTTCCAGTTCTTGGTGTTGAAGGTTATTTAACTGCCTTGGTGGTGCGTAGTCACAAACCAAGCAAGATGATAAGTTTTTGACTGATATTTCGATTGTGTTTGCAGACCGATGGAAGTGAATTTTCAATAGATCACTCTTTTTTCAACACAGCACTCTGAAGTCAAGTCAGATGAAACGTAAATCTATAATCTCTATTAGGCGCTGACTCCACGAGCGATAAAATCTCGGCGATATAATCGTCGTGCCATGTATTTCTATATACTCTGTATGAAGGTGTCTCCACACGGCGATGTTATCGCGGCGATTTTTGTTCAGACTCGTCGCGATTCTATCGCTCGTGGAGTCAGCGCCTTATACTCGTAGTTTTAAGTTTACTGTCCATGCTGAGGCAGTTGGTTGAACATTCGTTTTCTCTATTTTTCGGGGTAATCAATCAACTAGCCTATTGCAGTCCATTGCTGGACATAGGCATCTCCCAACACGCGCCACAGAACTCGGTCCTGCGCCTTCCGCATCCAGTCCGACCCACAGACCGACCTTTATGAGGTCGTCAGCAAAGTTCACTTAGTGTGATTTTGCATCGGTACCAAAAATTTTCTACTTTATTAATAACGGAGCAGAGGTTTCCATTCCACGATTGAACGACAGTTATGTTAATATGCTTTCAGAAAAAACGTCCTAGGACAATAATAATTTATGAATGTCGTAAAACAATTATCTTGTGTGGGATTATTAACCACGACTTCGACGCACAGTAATCTGGATACCCCCTCACCACCAAGACATATTATGAAAAACATACAAGACTTAATTTTCATTTCATACATAATATGTAAATATACATTACTCGTAAAATAACACTGTTAAACATAAATAAGTAAATTACATCTCATTACCAAAGATGTAATGTTATGAAGGCTGTACATTTGTGTTTAATTATATTAATTAATTTGAATGTTTAATGATTACTTGTGTATATTAATGTATGTTTACTAAATTAGTCTATTGTTAGTACAAATATGTAAGGTGGATTATTTGAGAACATACAATTTTGTGTAGATTCCGAATGGCAATATTGGAAATCATAATTTATTTTTTTGATCTGGGATTGTAGGAGCCGCTTTTATTGTTGAAAAGTATATCAAGAAAGTCCTGTTTAAATCTGTTCAACCGCTTTAGATACAGGTCTATGTAACTGTATGTTTTTATGTATTTACAAAAAAGAAGTATTTAAGTATGTTTATCCGTTGTCTAGTACCTATAGTACAAGCTCTGCTTAGTTTGGACTAGATGGCGTTGTGTGAATGTGTGAGGAATATTTATATTTAACTTACTTTTCGGTACAAGTGTTAAAATGTAACTAAAACCATGGCACACGTCCACTTCTCTATTAAAACAAATTAAAAACATTGATTGAGGTCAGCGAAACACTGTTGTCTATCTATCGTTAACTGCTTAATGTTATAACGTCAGCTTGCCTAAATATTTACATACAGTTACTTGCTATGAATTGTTTAATTCTTGTTTGTCGAAATATGTAAGGTTTTAATAACATTATTAGGCAAGGAAAATTGATAATTTCGTCATTGTTATGCCAGTTGCATAGTGCTAATTTTGCCTTGCGTAAAAGCATGTATGGGTATGTATAACGTGGAATATACTGGCATCGTCAGAGTGTTTTTTGGTTGTTACTTTCTTTTGTATCTTATGCAAAAGACTACTTGCGTATAAAGGTCTTTGCGAAAGCTTAAGAAAATCTTAGCACAAGAAAACATGGTTCCCTAATCCAGAATATGTGGTATTAATATGTCAAATTGCCACCAAACCATACTGCGACCTTGTCTATAAATTTCTATCTATTCTCCATTCATACCTGCATCTCCGTGCATCTCCAAATGCATTTGGCACATAAAGATTTAGTATCAACTATCACCCAAGGATAACTGGAAGAAAATTCCCCAGGCATTAAGTCCGCCTTTATACAAAAATGTATTTAAAGTGTTAAATAAAAAAAAAAAAATAGTAAATAATCGTACCGTAGACATCTATGTAGCACTCATGCCCTATAACCACCACGCCCGCCGTAGAGGTTTTCAATAAAATGATCAAAGACTCTTTTAAAAACCGAACAAAGAGACCGCTGAATGTTTGATTAATCAATTTGTTTTCATCTAAGAGATATCCTGTAATTTGATATCAAAGTCACCTTCAAACGACATTCAACGTGGGCTGTTTCTAAGCCAAATGATGGTAGATATTTAAGATATGATGATGTTTAAAGTTATGAAAATTATCTTACTTATTCTACTTTGGTTACTCTCCAAAAAGCTGAGCAATTTCTTAGTTCTGATGTATTTATTATTTTCGTTAATGTTTTTTACCTCAATATGGTAACTTCTTGATAAGTAAAAAAATATTGGTGTAATTGGGTACAAATTATTCCCATAGAAATTTAGTTAAAATTCCTAAAGTAAAATTACTGTAATAATACCTGGAGCCTGTACCCTGTACTAAGGTACAGGCTCCTAAGGTTGAATGATATTACTATTGTAAAAAAAATGAATATTACTATTATATCACTTAATAAATCTAAATTACGAGGAATTGCAGAAAATGGCAATTTGCTGAGTACTTATAGGTCATCCATTAGTCAAATGTGACGCAACGCTGTTGTTATCTCAAAACCACAGGCATACTCGTGTGTGATCCTATCATCATGCTCATTCGAATATTGAAAGCAGTGCAGTCATAAAATAATTCACAAAGAGTTAATACTATGTGTCCGTTGAATTCATGTATAAAAATCAACATACCTATGTGGCGTAGTGGTTATATAACATGACTGCTACGCAGAGGTCTCGGGTTCGATTCCTGCTCAATGCAAATCTTTGAGTGCATGAACATGATTGTTTGCATTGGTCTGGGTGTTTTCTATGTATAATATGTATGTGTTTACAAAAAAAGAAGTATTTAAGTATGTTTATCCGTTGTCTAGTACCCATAATACAAGCCTCTGCTTGGTTTGGGACTAGATGGCGTTATGTAAATGTGTGAGGAATATTTATTTAAAAAAAACATAGGTCAAGATCCCTAGGGCGGTAGTCTTTATAAAAATACTTACACATTTACTAAGTCCTTTTTTAATTTGGAATTGGATACTGTAGTGCGAGTCTCTGAGAAATATTATTAATTGTAACGCGGTGTCTTACGTGGGCAACGAAAGCGCGGGCGTGGGCGCGAAATTGACGTCCACTACTGGACATAGGCCTCCTCCAAATATTGCCAGCTTGTGCGGTCTTGCGCCTCCCTCATCCATCGATTCCCGCAGTCCTTACGAAGTCGTCGTCGTCGGTAAGGTTTTAATCAAACTAAATTCTAACCCAATCTTTACAACAACGATCACCATCCTAGTTTCATCTGACAAAGCGAGAGATAAGATTTTTTCACGTCTTTTAGAAGAGTCGCTGAAATAGTTTGAATAACTTTTCAACTATTTGCAGTGTGTACAATCATATTGGTATGACTAGTACGTGAATCAATGCAAAGTTTGCAACAACTTTGCATGGATTCACTTTCCTTTGCATGGATTCCCTTTCTAGGACTGTTACGTGAGCATGTAGGTAATAAATTTAATGTTTAATGTGTATTATCGTCATTGCTTAGGTACCTATATTATATTATGCATAAATCGCACAGTTGTTTATCTGGTAGGGACGTAATGCAAGATCGGCGCGCCGACATTTGGCTAGACTTCCATTCGAGGTCATCGTCTCTTGAAACGTAGCGTCGGGAAATATTATACGTTTTCTTCGAAGCGGGATTAAAAGTTCTCGTAAGTACTTATTGTCATGTAATTATAAAGGGAACTTCTTCACTTCACAATATCATTGTAATTCTTTATTACATTTTTCACATTTTATTACATTTTTAAATATAAATATAAAAATAAAAACATTTAAAAATATAAAAAAAAGGTAGACCCACCAGCATCGGGTACAAGGACCAAGCTACTGGTGGTTAGGGCTCCAGAGATAGGAACTTCCTCACAATGCGTGCCGTGTCAAGCAGTACTGCCTTCTGCATCAGACCTATGATCCAACGGTTAAGCGCGAGTCTCCTGAGATGTTGATAAAGACTCTTTGGAATAAATTATAATTATTGTAATTATTGTCATAACCATTTTCTTAATATTAAAATGTTTTTAACACATTCATGCAACGATTGTGTAGTCATAATCTAAGCACAGCTGGTACTATGCTAACAAATAAAATACTTATTCCCAATGTTATTGAGAAATATCTTCATATTATTCATAGAAAACATCCAGATCAATGCAAAAATTCATATTAATGTTTGTGTGCATGAGCACAACAGATTTGGATGAAGCGGAATTAAACACAATACCGCTGAGTAGCAACCATGAACAACGTCTTCTATAATTCGAACCAAAAAGACAACAATACATTGTAATATAATATTTAGCCGTTTAACTGGTACAAGGGTTAAACTGAAAGTACTCAGTACAGCCGCCAAATCGTAAAACAAATGACAAATTAATGAAATTTATACTCAGTAATATTGGCAAAGAGTTCTATTTTCAAATTTTAGAATTTTTTTTTTTATTATATTGTTTATAAGTGGCCAGTTCTTAGTACTTTTAGTTTTACCCTCGTACGTAGATATACAGGTCTATAGAGGAAGTATTTATATACTAACCATTTAATTTAGTAAAAATCTTTTTTACGCTAACGAAATAGAAAATCACTAATTTAATAATACAACATCCGAAATACTTTTTAATGACACTTATTTTTATAAAAATAAGTACTAACGGAAAATACTAATTTTCCACCTACGCAACTAGTATTATGATCTCAACTAAATCTAGGCCGAACTAAATTTTCTTTTGCAGACCATACACTTCTTCAGTACACACACATAAATTTTCACCACTACAACTTTCAATTCTGGCAAGAAGCCAATTCTCCTGTACTTATCTGTGATTTTGTTCTTGTTATTTAAATTGTAAAAAAATCATTGTTTGGGACACATTTTGGCAAGTTTGAGCTAGAATTAAAAACCTACAGCACACACACATAATACACACACAAACAACACACACATACAAACACAAAATACACAGCCTTACATACATAACACACACAGTGTATGTGTCATATTTATGTATGGTGGTTGTGATTATATTCATATTGTTTTACTTATATAGGATATTTTTTACAGCTCGCAATAAAGGACTATCTGGCAGGACAGAAAACAATGATTTGAGTTTGGAACAAGAATAATTTACTCATCTAAATTCAAATGAGATACCGCTAACAACGAATAACTATAGAACACTTAATTTGAATTGATATTTTTGAAAGGCCACAAACTTCTTGGTATAGTAATGAAAGTATAAGTATCTAAGCGTTTTTTGAAATATTTAGAAATATTAGCTCTTTTTTTAATTTGTTTATTTCAGGAAAATGAATGCGAATGAAAAGTCGAGTAATGTTATAAATGTTATATTTTTATTTTTCTTTTATAATCATCTTTTTAGCAAGGTCAGACACGTTAATAAAAAATAATTCTTAAGTTGTACAATTCATTTTGTGAGCATTATAATTTCCTTATTAAAACTAAGACGTAGCGTTGTTACACATTATAACTGATGACATATCATTTATTTGAATTTTAATACTTTACTTTTCACGATAAAAACTAAACTACTTATCCAATTTAAAAAAAAACGTATATCTCCCTAACAAAAAATCATTTTTCAAATTAGTCAAGAAATAACCGAGTTCCGAGGAAACAAACATTACAAATAAAATACAACTTTATTTAGAATCTCCTCAACTCAGTTAAAAAGTCACAGTACTTTCTACGAACTCTTATACAAATCATCAACAAAAACTCACGTGTTAAAAACTCTTTTAAAATAATACTCTTTTCCATACTTGTGACACGAAAAAGTTTAGTTGGTCGAGTCGCCTGTTGCTTTGGCTACGTGCCAGAGTGTTATGTGTACTTTATCACAACATGTTCCAATAGATAAAGTCGTCTATAAAAATTTGGACATGTCTCTTTATGTTAAATAGAAAGTTTGTTTCTTAAAAAGATCTGGGATTTCCAAGTTTAAGTTTATTTTTATTTACTGTCGCTCTATTTTTTTTTTTCGTCAGTGTGGTGACGGAGTAGGAATACAATATGTCACCACCCCATCTCATCCTATGGGTGTCGTAAAAACCGACTAAGGGAGTATTCGCAAATATTGTCTGAACGTAATAAAAAGAAGGAAAACTTGAAATTAAACCCTATACCAATCTGTTTGGCCAGCGTGGTATTAGTATTGTCAAGTATCCCTCAGTCACAGGAGGAGGCCCGTCCCTGCAGTGTGACGTCAATGGGGTGTTATGATGATTCTTTTTTTTATTTGTTTCATACTTCTGTTTTAGGGATCAAGCGCTGTGTCACATTTTGGAATTTTAATACATGAAAATAACGAATAAAGGGGACATAGGACATAGTTTGTAGATCAAACGTGAGATTTCTTTATGCAACCTTTTCTTCTTAAATCTTCCATTCTTTATGCAATATTTTTTTCAATGCTTATAGAAAACAAGCATTGACTAGGATGCGCTGTCGGCTGTGCAAAGAATAACTATAATGATTATCTGAAACCTTTATAAATTAAAATGAATTTACGTAAAATATCAAACATGAATTTGCACTCGAAATACAAAGGCAATAAATTAAAAAGCAATCACTGTCTACATACAACTGCTTTCTTTAATTTATAAAGCAAAGGGTAAGTACCACGCTAAATATTCGAGGGATTTATTGAAAGATACATTTGTAATGAACTTCATCATCATCTTCATGATCATCATATTATCAGCCAATCGATGTCCACTGCTGGACATAGGCCTGCTCCAAATATTTCCACCTCATATAATGAACTTACTTCATATAATTTCCCATAATTATGGGTTTTGCCAAAAATCGAAAGCGAAATGAAAATCGTGGAACGAACAACAAATTCAATCAGAATAAACTGAAGGTCTTTTAAAGGGGATTTGAAAAACTTTTGCTAGATCCTGTTAATTACATGTCTGTAGATGTATTAATTATGGAGTTTAGTAAAAGCTGATTAAAAGAAAAGCTTTGCAAATTATTCATCTCTGCGAGAAACAGGACAAATTGGACATAAAATTATATCTCTAAAATACTAGACTAGCGTGGTATTAGTAGGCTGTTGCTCTACATCACTAAAGATGAATCATTGCTGCATGAGAGATTAATGAGCTGTTGCTATCCCAACACGTATTATTACTACGTCATTCAATACAGTGAAAGAAAAAAAACATATTACGTGGGTAAATAAAATTACTAGCGTTCTGAATTTTGGTACAATTCAACGCGAATCATTACAGGCAGTTCAAGTAAAATCAAAGTCCTCTTTTCATTTGATCAATTATCTAATAGGGTCAATAATGCCATAATGTAACATACGCATAATAAAATGATACTTAAATTTAAATAAATGCGTACATTTTAAAGTAGAATTTATAAAAAAGTATAGTTGCTCGAAAGGAAGTAATTACTTTTTTCGAAACGACAAACTAAATTAATTTAAATCATTAGTTCTCTAATAAAACGTAACTAGATAACACCATTTTAAAGCATCTATTATACTACTTATCTATGCCAACAGAATCAGTTTCACCAACCGCAATAAAACCTCTTTTATACATCATGAAAAACATGTTACCGTGCGTGCGCGCACTCTGACGCATATCAAAGATACGCGACGGCGCATTTCTTTTCCACTGTACGCTCGCTTTTGGCACTGAGCCAAAGACGCTGGCTGGCAAACAGCCAATACTCCAAATCACCCCCCTCTTTGAGCTTATCCGGATCGCTTTCGACAAATGAAGGCGAAAACTGAACGAATTCGTATTGATAAGAAAATTTACCTTCATTGTTATAGATATTTTCGTTTAGACTACTTATATTGTTTTCTTTTCGTAGTTGTATTGTGTATTGTATGCTTAGTACATTAGTATAATTTCTGAAAGAAGTACATCAATAATACACTAAAAATCAGCACTCTGTTATAGTACACACAACAAATCATTATGCTGATTGTGAACTCTTTTATATTATACTATAAATTATTTTATACTATACTCGTAGTATGATTTTTTCTTCATAATTAGTAAACAGTATGCTTAAAGGACTAAACACACACGTAAACGCCGGGGCCGTGACGCGCCCCGGCGGCCGTGTTTCATCAGGGGTAACGGAGCTTAGTGTAAATGTCGCAGCACGGGGACGCCCCGGGCACGTGCCGGCCCCGGCCCCGACGTGTGCGGTTAGTCCTTTACACTAAAGCCCGATTTACACATCGACAAGTACAGTAGCGAGTTAAGTAGTAAGTTGCTGATTAAGTTTTTTTAAATAGATCTCCATCCTATTTTTTGGCAAGTTAAGTTGGCGAGACGCGATAGAGGGGGCTACTTCGTACTTAACTCGCCAAAAAATAGGATGGAGATCTATTTAAATCAACTTAATCTTAAAATACTACTTAACTCGCCACTGTACTTGTCGATGTGTAAATCGGGCATAAGCTCCGTTGTAGGCACGGACACGGACATTTGTGTGATCGAGTCCATATAAAATATATGCAATGATATTTTTTTTTACCCCTGATGGAACACGGCCGGGCCACGGCACGGCCCCGGCCCGGCCCCGGCCCTGACGTGTGTGGTTAGTCTTTTAGATGTTTGACTAATAATAATCTTCTGTTCAGACATTTAGGAATCATGCTATTGGTTTTACAGATTCTTAACTAAGACCTGTGTAGCCTACCACTCCAGTGTTAAGCATAAAATCAAAATTATATGACCTCTCTGTATGATTAAACTATGTGTAATTTATTCATAGAAATATAGACAGGACATAATTATGTATTATCAACTATAAGATATTATACAAAAACGGAGTTAGAAACGTCTATGAACCATAATTTATAACGATATTTATTGCACATACACAGAAAAAACTGTGCAATGTCAGGCCGAGTAGCTAGTTATGCAATAAATTTGAATACCCATAGTAGTGTTCGCCAAACAGTTTGTTGATCCGCTACGAGTCGAAAGTATTCTGGGCATCTAGTAACACTCAGAGCTTATGCGATCAATGAACTAAGGACATGGTTCAAACGCATTCCTAGCTTACTTTACTAAACTGAGTTGACTCAACAAACAGTCAGGTAATATCATATTAGATTTATAGATATTCATTTTAGTTTGCACTCAGTCGAGCATCCACTTACTTCCTCGAGTGTTTCGTTTCGAAATGTCAGTCAGTTTCAAAAGCTATTTTTACTGACAAATAAAATTGAAAGTATACGAGTAAGTAGGATGTATTTAATTATATTTTATCCTGTTTCATAATTTAGTTGTTTCGTAGCTTTCTTCTGTTGCTAAGTGGTCTAGTGGAAGAAAAATAATCTTCATTCTACGTCCAATACCAAATGTGTACAACAGCCTCTAGATGTGTCAGTGCAGGGACATGCCGCTTTCAGTGTTGGTAAGGACTTGGGCAATACCCCAAACGAAATGGTGCTTTAGCAAGTTTTCCATCTTTTGGTTTCTTGCTGAAGATTTATGCAGACTTTCCCTTAGCAGGCTTACAGCCATGAGTTAAGAAGGTAAAGTGATGCTTCGTATTTTTATTTCCTCAAAGTTTAAGTATTTGCAAAAGAAAATGTTAAGTTTTAATTGATTTTATAGTTTCAATTGAATTTTTAGTTGAAATAATGAAACACGGGAATAATTTTTCATTACTCACATAGTGACGCAATGAGTTAGTATGCTATCGTCATTTTATTATCCATCTCATTTTTTAAAGAGAACTAGAAGAGTGTTTGTGTTTAATGATTACGTAAATCAACGATTCACGTCGTTTGTACTAGATAATTTCTTCGAAGTAATTCTGAAAACCGTTTGGTGTTAGCTCTAATGTTGTTTGGTTTTAATCGGACTAACTTTGAATTCTAGTAATTGCTAACTTAAATTAAGATAATTTTTACTGTGAATGGTTGGAAGACCAAATAAAATTTGTAAGTAAACTACGGTTGTTTTTAACGTGTGGAAATGTTGCATCTATCATTTGTGTTTGGGTGAAGATAGACCTGAGCATACACTTGTAACAGAACATCGAGCATTCACAGTTTTGATATTTTGTCGAACTGAAAAAAGAGCCAAGCTAAGCATAGAGCGAAATATTGCTACAAACATAATGAGAATTGTAACAAACGCTCTACTAAATGCTCGTCAAATATATTCTACGTAAAGATGTCAAACTTGACAGTCGTGTGTGCAGCATTTATAACAATTGGTTATGTTAAAAAACAAAAAAAAAACAAAGATTCAAATGAAACAAATCAGTGGCAATGTTCGCTAGAATGGTCGCGACTATGATATTACGAGTTCTTGGTATTGTGTTGTGTGGTAATTTCTCTGTCTTTGGACAAGGGCTACTCCTGTTATTATCATAATTCTATAACAAGAGCCACATTTTTTAAATTCCAATAGGAACTTTCGTTTTTACTTATTAGTAATTTGCTCGTGAGTCACCAAATGTCAAGCGTCACAATTGAGACGCAGCTGCCAAAGGATCTCGGCTTACTTTGCGCACGGCGCATGTGTACCGGGTCGCGATAACAAACACTTGATAAAATAGCATATGTGCCAATATTAAGTTAAAGCAAAGTAGTCATTATTTAAGGTAAGGTAAGTGTGGTATTTGCATATAAGCTTGTATAAGTTTTGGAGAGTCTAGTGCCAATTAATCGCAAAGAAATATTGTTTTTGTGGGCGAATGATTATTGTATTTTTTATTACTCATAAAACTTTTATAATAAGTATATTTTGAAAGAAAAGGATTTAAAACTTTGTTATAAGAGCAAGCCTATTTCGCGTGGTATCTGTAGAACAACTTTACCTCCGTAAATAGTAAATGTATCCATTTTGGATCCATTCAGTGGGCTGTTTATATGTCTATACCAAGTATCTATAACAACTTTTAGGTGAAACCTACTTCTGGTAGGTGCAAGGTCTCATCTTGGAATAACCTTGTTCCCGAAATTTCTTTTACATATTTATGTACCTCATGATGGCTACTGTTGAGAGTTAATCGATTGACTGGTCCGTAGGATTGTATTGCATAAGCTGAACTTGATAATTAGAACTAGGTAATTAATAATGAATTAATTAATGTATTATACCACCTTTGTAGTTACCACATTGTTTACAAATAAAGATATTCTATTCTATTCTATTCTATTCTAAAAACAGCCAAAATTTTTCCTTAACCCTGCAATTCGAACCAAAAAGAAGCAACTGCAATAGTCAAAACACACTCAGATAAATCCTGTAAGTAACTTTACCGTTCAGGGTACACTTGAGGTGAATATTTACGAGCGTATTGCGCATAAGCAGCTGTCGTACACACTCAGAGAACAGCTGCTTTGTCTAAACTTCGTAGGTGGGTTGCCTTCTCGATAATACTCCACGTGTTGTTGGCGTTATGAAATTATTATATACCTGAGATCAAAGTTTTGAATTTTGGGTAACTATATGCTACCTCATTAGTTTGAAGGTGTTAATTAAGTCTATCAAATCAACGTATAGCTGAGGTGCAATGATTGTGGTTTCAGGTTGCTACCCATGAAGTCGTGTGGGGCTTGCTTTAAAAAGGTTTCTCCAACCAGTTTTTATACCCTACTAATGTGATGACTGAAGGAAAACTTAGCAAAAAACTTAATGTCAACCACTGAAGAGCGTGGTATTTCTAGGTTAAGTTTACATGTGATATTGAGGAGGCCCGTCTCTGGAGCGAGTCGTTCTCATCATTGACTACTATGTTGTAATGTTAGTGTACCTGATTAGTTGCCTTTCCTATACTTAGGAAGCCAATGTGATAAAACTGCTATTGACAATCTCCGTTTCGAATACCAAATAAATTGAAAGGTTATCAAAATAGGATTAAGGAGGGTTCATAATACCATAAGATGTGTAAGTGGCAAAGGTTGTTTCAATTTTCTATCAAAATAGCTGTTGCCATTCATAAATAGGAGAAGACCAACTCTAAAAAGGGTAGATGGTTCTAAATTCGCACGAATTTTGTGTAATGGTTAATATAGAATTTCTGTAAAATCACCTACGTAAATAACTCTGATTGGTATAGGGTTTAATATCAAGTTTTCCTTCGTAAAGATAATATACACAGTTAGTCCCTTAGTCGGTTTTTACGACACCCATGGAATGAGATGGGGGGTTGACATATTGTATTCTTACTCCGTCACTACATATATTAAACTACATTAGAAATATGCTTAATCTACTTTTATAAAACAATGTCCTTGTGGCATAGGATTGAAAATGCGGGATGTCACAGGTTTTCCTACTCAAAACGTTCGCGTCGATCTCAAAAAGCTTTATCGTTGGATACATAGAATGAAAGTTCGTATACAGCTAATCATTATTAACTACCATTAGTATAAAATCATTAAATAAAACATTTTCCTTCGTAAGCTCGTAAACAAGATTACGTAACATAAATGTTTTTGAGCCAATAGCAAGGGTTTACGCATAGTTAGAAGCGTGAACAAATACCTCACCCAATTCCAATGATGATTTATCACTTAGTGCAGGCCTCGAGGTGAGTAATAGCAGATTATTATTCAATAAACTGTTATATAGTACGTTATTATTTTTCTTTAAGAATATAAATAAATATATTCTTCACACATTCACACAACGCCATCTAGTCCCAAGCTAAACAAAGCTTGTACTATGGGTACTAGACAACGGATAAACATACTTAAATACTTTTTTTTTTGTAAATACATACATATCATATTATACACAGAAAACACCCAGACCAATGCAAACAATCATGTTCATGCACACATGATTTGCATTGACCGGGAATCGAACCCGAGACCTCTGCGTAGCAGTCTTGTTATATAACCACTACGCCACAGAGGTCGTAAGAAGGATTATGTTTGTGAATTGTTTACTAGCTGTTTCATTCTTTCGTGAAATGAAGGTGGTATGTTTTGAGATCTCTCGTTTAGGCTGAATTACAAAGCGTTTAGGTTTCTGCAAGACATATTAATAAACCCATAAATAAATAAAAAAATAAGCTTTCTCACACTATATTGGCGTAAACGCTATATGTTGCATTACTAATGGAGAAGTTTTATCAACTCCATAATTATTTTATGAATAAATAAAAGTCGTAGTGGAAAATCTTACATTATTTGCTAAAGCTACTATCTAGTAGGCTTTGTGCGAATGTTTGGGAAATATTATGTTATAACTATTACTATAATAGGTACTTTTGTTAATAAACGTGCTGCAGATCAATGTAAACTTTTTAATACAAATGGATTCAGCTTAACTAATTCATTATTTCCTGCATACTTATGTAAAATGAATTTAACATAAATTGAAAAGGGGCCGGAAATTATACGTACACACAGCAACACATCAAGTTAAACATTTTCATTTGAAATTGTGTCTTATTTCAGAGGATTAAGGTACATGAGTGTCTAGTTTGATTAGTTGCTGTGTGTACATAATTTTAATACATAAAAAACACATAATAGTTCGTTAATTATGTATGTGTGGACTGAGGGCCCATTTTTTTTTTTGCGGTTTTTTGCAGATTAATCAACAAAAGTGCATAGTTAAAGTTGTTAAAGAGTTTGTTAAACGATTATCAGAGTTTGTTAAGACTTCATTCAAAAGATATATCGATTTAAGTGGGTCCCTCAGTTCAAACACAAAATCTCCCATAATTAGATAGGTAATGAATTAAACAACAATTTTTTGGTAAAAATCCTTAGTTAAACATGTATAAAAGTATAAAAAGCATTGAAAAGCCTAATATGAGTAGCTAATAAAAAATAACAAACGTTTTAAAAGGTCCCCGAGGGCCCACTTGAATTTATCTCATAATTAATCAATTATAGCATGAACATTAAATATTCCTAAGCCAAACATTTGTTAAAAGGGCAAGGATAAATTTAAAATTAAAGAAAGATCACAAACAGTGATAATTATTGTTATTTTTAAGTTTTTAAGTGGTCCCTCAGTCCACACACTATGCAAATGCTAATTGTTAAATATATAATTAAATACAACAATTACGAAAATGGGGAGCTTTTCAGTGCATAGTTAATTTTGTATTTTATCGATCTGTATTTATCTTGTGTCTGGTTTATTTATATTTTTTGTCATTTTAACTGTTTTATTAATTTTCATACTAAGTCTGGTGTGGGGTGTCCACGTTTTAAGAAAACGGCTGTATATTTGTTTTTAATGTCATTTATTATTAATTTAGATATTTATTTATTTATAATTAGGATAACCCACGAAACATACACAAAGTCAATCAGAAATCTATACATATAATAAATCTGTAGAGAAGTCAATTCTGTACATGAAATATTTTCTCAAAATAACTATCAGGGTGTGATTAGTGATCGATACTGATGCCAAAAATGCAATCAATAACATTTTTGTCTGTCTGTCTGTCTGTCTGTCTGTCTGTCTGTCTGTCTGTCTGTCTGTCTGTATGTTCGTTATAGAAACAAAAACTACTCGACGAATATTGATGAAACTTAGTACGATTATTATCCATACTCCTGGTCAGGTTATAGTATACTTTTCATCACGCTACGATCAATAGGAGCAGAGCAGTGAAGGAAAATGTTGGTAAAACGGGAGAAATTGTGTCGTGACGTCATAGCATTTTAACAGATGATTCGTGACGTCACAGAATTTTTGACAGATGAGTCGTGACGTCATAGGAGTTTTGACAGATAAGTCGTGACGTCATAGGAGTTTTGACAGCTGAGTCGTGTCGTCATAGAGTTTTGACAGGTGAGTCGTGACATCACAAAAATTTGACAGATGAGCTGTGACGTCATATAGTTTTTGGCAGATGATTTGTGACGTCATAATTTTTTTGACAGATGAGTCGTGACATCATAGGAGTTTTGACAGAGAGTCGTTACGTCATCGCATTTTGGCGGGAAAATAAATATGTTTGTATGAATTCCTGGGTGCGCGAATTTTCACTGCAAGCCACTCTCAGCCAGTTCCAATCACTGATTCAGAAATAATAACGTCGGTTAAGCAATGTCGGCGAGGTCATTCTATTATGGGTGACCACTCAGTAGTAATGTACAATTTCATCTAGGCATCTTCGTGCTTTAGATGGCACGTAAGACGGTGATCCCGGCTATCGTTGTTGTGAGAAAATCGTTAAGCTAAGTCAAAGGCTTTTTATAGGGTTCTGCAAAAAAAATTGTACGTTTGTACTACCAAAATATTTTTTGCGTGAACGAAGTCGCGGGATACAGCTAGTAAATAAATAAATAAATAAAAAATACAGCCGAAATGAGAACCTCCTCCTTTTGTTTTTTAATTTGTGTAAGTCGGTTAATCTTAATATGGGTGTAGGATAGGGTTACCCAAACAAACCCATAAAAGGTTATAAATTAAAAGTTTTATGCATCATTTGTCGTTGTAACAATCTGGTATTATTACTTAAAGTAGTTTTATAACGTACAATACAATTATCATTGCTCTGGTCTTTTGGACAGAGCAATCATAGCCATAGCGATCAAACAAAGTCATAAAATCATTAATATAGCCCAAAATAAAAACAGTAGAAAGTTGTGTTTACATCTCATAAAGAATCATTACTATCACTTAATTCACTAAATAAGCACATTCACAACCTTACTACTTAATTTTTAAAACATGCCATATCTATACTTATAATAAAACTGTAGAGAGATCAATTCTGTACATTGAATATATGTTAAAAATTAATATTGGAGGATGAATGGTGATCGATACTAATGCCAAAAATGCAATCAATAAATTTTTTGTCTGTCTGTCTGTCTGTCTGTCTGTCTGTCTGTCTGTCTGTCTGTATGTGCACGCATGGGTCAAAAACTACTGAAGGCATTTTAACCAAACTTGGTACGATTGTAGTCCATACTCCCGGGCAGGTTATAGGCTGTATAACATAACGCTAAGACACATAGAAGCTGAGCAGTGACGAAAAATTTGAAGCAAGCCGGTTGAAAAAACGCGCGTTCGAGCTCTTATCGTCGCATACGTTGATCATACGCCAAAAATATGTATTACAAAAATAATAGTCTTCAAAAGATGTACAAAAAAGTCCTGAATAGTATATATCTATCTTTTATATATTAGCCACAATAACCTGTTTAATCGTTAGGGTTTTCTTCAAAGTGTATTAAATACATAAATATATTGTAATTTGCATAGACATATCTTTTTCAAACTCCCATATTTCAAAAGTACACTTTAATACCTTATTCATAAAAAAAAAATTAGAGAAATCGGTTTATAAACACACAAGATTTAGATGAAAGAAAATTTCCAAATGTCGCCGCGCCAGTATGAGTACGGCTGTACGGTTGATTTTTGTTTAACGTCCGAAACGGCCAACCGTTGCATCTATATAATTTCATTCACATTGACTCTTAATGCGAACGGACGTGGTTCTTATTGACTCTTCTCGGAATAAGCGCGCTTTAGATATTAAAATACATAGATACGTAGTTTTTAGGTATTAAGTTTAAAGTAGGTATCTATCTATACTATAATAAAACAATCGGAATCGGATAAGTAATACTCGAGATATCGCTAGATCTCTTTATTAGAACAGTCCAATACAAATCAGGGGTCATGAAAAATGGATTTCGTTCAATGTTGAATGAATTTAAATTTCGTTTCTTTTGTTCACGAGATGGCGTTACCAGTAGTAATCATAAAATAAATAATTTTTAAATAATCTATAACTATTTTATTATTAAGTGCTATTAATAAGTTATTCCTTTTAAATGTTAATAAAATTAACCATGAATCGTATGTGTAACATCAATTATAAGTCTTCACACTAGCCTTTAAAAATATCAATTTAACGGACACAAAGAACATCCAGACTAAGGACAATAGTTTGTGTATCACAATTGTCCTCCATGGGAATCGAACCCGCGACCTCATGCATGCCAGCCATGTAATGGCTAACGCAGACCTGGACGTCATGGCAAACGTCCGCGGCATTGAAAAATCCCTTTCAATGCCGCGGCATCATTTTAAAGCATAGCAATTTATGTCGTATTTCTGTAACAGTACGGTTGAATTTCCATTAATAAAAATTAAAATACTTTGCCATGCCGTCTAGGTCTGCGTTAGCCATA
This sequence comes from Schrankia costaestrigalis, assembly GCA_905475405.1. Classification (NCBI taxonomy): domain Eukaryota; kingdom Metazoa; phylum Arthropoda; class Insecta; order Lepidoptera; family Erebidae; genus Schrankia; species Schrankia costaestrigalis. The sequence continues at coordinate 4,845,427 of FR997827.1, forward strand.
ATGCGACCGCCGCGCCACCGAGGCAGGTAATTCTGCCGCACCGTAACGTGGCGTGCAAATGTATTCATTCATAATTAATTAGCGATTATCCGTGTGGTGACGGAGCAAGAATACAATATGTCACCTCCCCATCTCATCCCATGGGTGGCGTAAAACAGACTAAGGGACTATCGGTGAATATTATCATTACGAAATAAAAATGAAGGAAAACTTGAAATTAAACCCTATACCAATCCGACTGGCCAACGTGGTATTAGTAGGCCAAGTATCCCTCCGTCACGGGAGGAAGCCCGTCCTTGCAGTGAGACATTAATGGGCTGTTATGATGAAATAAGCGATGTCATTTATTTTAACTTACAAATTTGACAACTACGTTACTACTAAGTTAATTTAACAATTCGTTTGTAGGTATATCTGTTTGTTATAAGGTTTAAAAAACGATTTTTCTGTATTAAATCGAATTGCGAAGTAAGTAACATCCGCCACGCGAACGAAGTCGCGGGCACAGCAGCTAGTTTAGAATAAAACTGTCAATATCTACTGCTATTATAAGAGGTCAGAGTGAAAGTAAAACAAAAAAAATATTTCAAAAGTTATGTAGACTAAATTATTATGTTTTTTAACATTTTTATCGATTTATTATTAACTGCAATACGGGACCATAAGAATTCTATGTCATAATTTTGGAAAATTTAAAGATTAGGTACTTCGTAATATATATTTTTTTAAATCATTAATTTAACAGGAACATGTATTTTTTTATTGTTTGTTTACGTTTGCATCAAATAGCACTCAATTCGGTCCGCATACGGCCCAACACAATTACAACTATTTACTTTTATCTCACACTTTATGACTATGCAGAAACTTTAAAACGTAATGTAACATCATTAATGTATGTAATGGTTCTTGATTATCTCTTGACTGCATGGACACTCTACTTGTACGAAAAACATTTTTTGTAAATTTTTCGTAAAAGAATTATAAAACCAGTGATAAGATAAATACAGATCGATAAAATACAAAATTAACTATGCACTGAAAAGCTCCCCATTTTCGTAATTGTTGTATTTAATTATATATTTAACAATTAGCATTTGCATAGTGTGTGGACTGAGGGACCACTTAAAAACTTAAAAATAACAATAATTATCACTGTTTGTGATCTTTCTTTAATTTTAAATTTATCCTTGCCCTTTTAACAAATGTTTGGCTTAGGAATATTTAATGTTCATGCTATAATTGATTAATTATGAGATAAATTCAAGTGGGCCCTCAGGGACCTTTTAAAACGTTTGTTATTTTTTATTAGCTACTCATATTAGGCTTTTCAATGCTTTTTATACTTTTATACATGTTTAACTAAGGATTTTTACCAAAAAATTGTTGTTTAATTCATTACCTATCTAATTATGGGAGATTTTGTGTTTGAACTGAGGGACCCACTTAAAGCGATATATTTTTTGAATGAAGTCTTAACAAACTCTGATAATCGTTTAACAAACTCTTTAACAACTTTAACTATGCACTTTTGTTGATTAATCTACAAAAAGCCGCAGAAAAAAAAATGGGCCCTCAGTCCACACATACATCGTTAATTTCTTAAATTATTTATTTCATATATTTGGCACAATATCAAGTTGAACTCATTTCATTGGTTCTGTATGTCATCGTACCTATTAGGTACCTATAAACCGCTGTAGTCTGTCCAATGTCTATTGGTTGTCATCATCAATAGCATAAGGACATAATAATAATAACAGGACATGGGAGCACTTTTTTTGCTGAAGAACTTGTTCATATTGAAACTTCTTCTCCACGTCTCAAATTGCATTTGAATATAGAAGGGTTTACGCACAGTGGCCATAAAGGTTTTCCTGTTAAACAGTGTGCCCTTATGTGCTACGAGTAGATGCCATGCTACAAAACTTGAACTCTCTACCTACATTGATAATTCTGTAACTATCGTTTTGTTGTTCGTACAACTCTATGTTTTTCCACTGTACAACAAAAAAACTATTTAGTTACAGATTTTAGGTAAACACTTAAATTATTTACCTTGAGGCGCTCGACGTTTCGGCCAGGTTATACCAGTAGTATTATTATAATAATAAAATGAAACGCGAAAGTTTTAAAGTTAATATTTAGTTACATTAAAAACTCCGTTAACACTTGAGACGTGTTACGTTAGACAAATTCCTGTATGCGTCAACCCTCTGTCCTTAGATCTTGTACATCATCAGATTACCGAACGTAAAAAAAAACAACAATTAAGGAATCTTCAAGATCTTCAGCGGTTGGTACATTGGCTCGGCGGGAGGCGCGGCTATATTTAGAGACGCGCGCGCCGCTTCGCGTGCTTCACTGCGCATGCGCGACGGGCATGCGTGCGTGTGTGATTGCGTATGTGTGCGTGAGACATGGACGCCGACATAGTATGTACCTGGGGAGAGCAGTGAACTTCTTTACAGGTATATAATGTAACTTTCTTGTGAACAATTAATTTTAATCAAAGTCATTTCCGAAATAATAGGTTTTCTTATAATTTAACATTGAACGGATATTTAGATTATAAAGTTTATAAGTAAGCTTTTAAATTAAAAAATAAATGATATTAAATTTTATTTCAGTCTTTACTGTACTTGAACTGCAACAATGTTGTTTAGAATCATAGTCGTTGCAGTCTATTTGCCACTATATTAATAAGATTGTATTCAAAGTTTATACTAGCTGACCTATGCCCACTTCGTTGGGCGGCGAAAAACGCGTCCCTTTTTGAACATATTTTATTACTGCTCCACTTCTTTTAGTCATAGCGTGATACTATATAACCTAAGACACTCCCCGATAAATGGAATATTCGACACAGAAATAATTTTTAAAATCGGTTCTGTAAGTCCAGAGATTACCCCCTACAACGTCACAAACACACAATCACACAAACTTTACCTCTTTATGATATTAGTATAGAAGTATAGATAATTCCTTAATAATTATTTCAACAATAATTTAATTAATACTTATATCACATGACTAAAACAATGAGTAGTATGCAAACGTACTAGCATTCGTACCTACTCGGCGTTCGTCCAAAACGAAACGTAACAATTCCCATTATCGAAGCTGTTCACAATATGTTATGCATCGGATCATCGATACTGATGTAGTTTATGAGTTAGATTTTATTATCATCATCATCATAACAGCCCATTAATCTCCTACTGCAGGGATGGGCCTCCTCCCATGACGGAGGGATACTTGGCCTATTAATACCACGCTGGCCAGACGGATTGGTACATGGTTTAATTTCAAGTTTTCCTTCTTCTTTTTATTTCGTAAAGATAATATTGTCGAACCGTATTGGTCTTACATGACGAAAGAAGAAGCTATACTTTTTTCCACCGAAACATGACAATAAATATTTCTGAATATCGTATAATTGTTTCTGCTAGATTCTGCCTCCTTATTGCCTTCTTAATTCCAATCGATCTTTCATAGAAATTCTATTTTAAGACATCATTACCCTAGAATCAATCCCAAACTTTTTATAGGAAAACGTAAAATAAATACACATGCAACAGCACGAGTGCTTTTAATCACACAATCAATCAAACAACAGAGCATCGACCAACTGTTAGATGATAAACTAGTTAAAATACTAATCAATTTTATTTGAATTAAGCGTTTTGTTAAGAAAGAAAGAAGAAACTGAAAAAATTAGAATAAATTAACAAAAAACGGAGTGGATACTCGGTAAACGTAGTGTAGGACGCCCTCATCATAACATACACCATTAATGTCCCACTGCAGGGACGAGCTTCCTCCTGTGACGGAGGGATACTTGGCCTACTAATACCACGCTGGCGTTTGGTAAGGATTGGTATAGGGTTTAATTTCAAGTTTTCCCTCTTTTTATTTCGTTAAGATAATATTCACGAAAAGTCCCATAGTCAGTTTTTACTACACCCATGGTATGAGATGGGGTAGTGACATAATATTGTATTTATTATTTACCGTCACCACACGGAGTCGCCCTACTCTACCTTTTTTTGACAGTTGAACCCTCAAAATTGCAGAAAATACGTATTTTTATACAGTCTAGAATCGAGGACAACGGGTTATCCTCGACTCCGCTTACATTTTCAAGCCCTTTCAGAGGACCTAGGACGTCAAACAGAAACACGTTTCTTTGAATCATAGAGTTTGACGTTTCTTTGTATGATTCAACGAAAGGTGATGTCTTCGAATAATGACCTCTGTGGCGTAGTGGATATATAACATGACTGCTACGCAGAGGTCTCTGGTTCGATTCCCGCTCAATGCAAATATTTGTGTGCATGAACATGATTATTTTCATTGGTCTGAGTGTTTCTATGTATAATATGTATGTATTTACAAAAAAAAGTATTTAGGTATGTTTATCCGTAGTCTTGTACCCATAGTACAAGCTTTGCTTAGTTTGGGACTAGAAGGCGTTGTGTAAATGTGTGAAGAATATATATTTAATTTTTAATAAAATATCAAACAGACAGTTTTATTCAATCATAAGTTCACATTTCTTAAAGAGATTCGTATTATTATAATGATTCACGAATCTTTCTTAAAATATCTGTAACGTCTGACAGACAGCCATATGTGATGAGAATGTTTCGTATACAGGATGTGATGATCAGTTGATTCATAGCATAGCTTTCGTTTCGTTCACCAAATTTATAGACATTTGTGGTTGGTTATAGAATTATCAAAATACACCTTTTGGAAACATGGTGACTTCTATAAACAGTAGTTAATTTAATTAATACCTATATTATATGACTAAAACAATGAGTTTTAGTCATATGATATACATTTATTGCTTGATTGTTTAATTGCTTGATATTATTACAGTTTGGAGTGAAATACTTTTTTTCTTAAAACAAACTTATGCACTAAGGATCGTGGCTTGTGTTGCGAGAACTTTTATCAAATTAACTAAAACAAAGTAGGTACATGTAGGCTGAAGATTTGTTTTGTAAAACACACATAGTAAAATTTTGTTTGGGATTCACACGTGCTCTCGTGCACGACCATCATTTACATGACCACTCTCCAATTAAGGCAATCACTTACATATTTGATACTTGAATAAGGAAGAAGCTTTTAAAAAGTAAGAAAGAGAGCTTCACACAAACCCCTACTACTATCTAACATAATATGCACCTAATACAAGCATAAATCATATAAAAATGTGAAGATTCCATTTTTATGTTCCATGGGAATGAAAAAAGAAAGGCGGACTAAAGCTATAACATATTGAAAGAAACGCAGTAGAGATCTACATTCACACCAATACCAAGGAAGGGAACCCATTTATTCTAAACATTACTGTATTACCTCTACCAAATACCTATCCACCATGTGTAAATAAAGTAAGTACACATTCCACAACACACTTAGTAAAACGTATCAAAAGTTTCCACACCACGTTCCTACTTCAATCTACACTACAACAAACATACATTTTCCATGCATAACAACATAATGCGCATTATATGTTAGTATGCATGTACGCACACATGCGCAGGCGCGGCGGCCATCTTGGCTGCGCGTGGGCACCGGCGGCGGCGAGCGGCACGTGCGAGCTATTTTGGGCGGCACCCGCTTTGCCCCCTTCCATCCTTACCCCTCGAGCACTCGAGTGAATTGCGTAGACACGACGATTGATTTGATTTCATTCTTTCGTGTAGTGTCATTATTTGTTATATAGGTATGTTGATTAAAATATTCTTTATTTCACCTATAGATTTATTGAGATTGAATAAAATAATAACACGCACAATTCTAAATAGTTTAGGTAGAGTAAGAAGTATTTAATAGAAATACGTAATTTCACAATTTATTATTTCCGTTAATATTACAAATAAATCATTGTTGGTAATTAACGTTTTATTAGAAGATTAGTATAATGTTACTTTGAATATAGGTAGAGCATATATTTTTTTATTTTAATAATACGTTAAGAAAATCTGTGTCTTTAAGTTTATACTCGATATCGTAAAAGCGGACTAATAAAAAACCTTTTTAAGGATAAACACTTTGAGATAACTTTTGTTTAGAGTAAACATAATTTTGCCCCAGTGGCTGAAATTGTGTATGCGGCTACCGTACGAGAGGTAGAGGGTCGGATATCACGCTAGTTGTTTTTTTTATGTTCATCCTCTCTCTGTGTTACTCTTCTCCAGAGAAGAGTAACACAGAGGATGAGAGTTGTCCTTTTATTAGAAAAAAAATATTGGTATACTTTCGTATTGTTAGATTCTGTGAGCCTAAATAATTAACAGGAGCACAGCTTTATAGCCAGGAAAGTAAAGGCACCATAATAAAAACATAATAATTGAAAAAGTTACATGTTTGAGTTACTTACATGGAAGCTAAAGAGCTGTTACTTAGTTGTATAAAAATACCAAAATTTCACTAAACAGTAAAATAATAATATTATGTATTTCTTAATGCTGTTAATTCAAATGAGGGAGGTGAACATGGAAAAACTTACAACACCATCATTACGCATGCCTTTCATAACAGTCCATTAATGTCCCACTGCAGGGACGGGCCTCCTCCCATGACAAAGGGATACTTAGCCTACTAATACGACGTTGGCCAGACGGATTGGTATAGGGTTTAATTTTCCTTCTTTTTATTTCGGAAAGATAACATTCATAGCATAGTCCCTTAGTTGGTTTTTACGACACCCATGAGATAAGTAAATGACATTATTTATTCTTGCTCCATAACCAAACGGTGAAAGCATATTGTACCATGCATACATTGCATTTTATGCAGGGTATAAAATGTCGCCTTTTTTATATTGTTGTGCCCGACAGGGTCCATACGGAACAAAATGTACTCTGTACCTAAAATCAACATTTGTACCTATGGAATGCAATAAAGATTTTGAGTTTGAATTTTTGAGTTTACCTATTCAAAAGACTGCATCTCTATACAAGCTTATATTGTCCAAAATTAGTCGTTTCTGTTAAATAATCTATGGCATCATTATAACCCGTGGTCACCGGCATTTCGTCTCACATTTCCAACCTTAATGTCGTATTTTAACGATCATTTTACCATGCGTTGTTATTTTGTTTTTAAGTAAACATTCATAAATTAATTTTTTATCTATCACAGTCGTAGGATTCATTTTGGTTGTAAAATCTACGTGTTAATGTTGATAGTTCGTTCTCTATATAATAAAAGTGGTAATAAAAGTTTTCCTTATGTTAAAGGGCTTCAAAAGGAAATAATATTATTACTGTTATATTGAAAAGTAGAGTCGCGACTGAAAAGTTGATAGCGAGGTTTGGTTACAAGAGTGATGACATACTTATAGTGTAACATTTTGTCGTTTCTTTTAGTCCTATGGATGTCGTAAAACTGGACTAAAAGAAATACAACAATCAGTTACAACAGAGAAAAAAACACGAAGAAAAAGAAACAAAGCTTTATATTATTTTATTGAAAAGATTATAGTTATCTGCCGTTTCTTCCGCAATCCAAAACATCCAACAATTAATTTTTTTTAATTGGCCTACCAGAATGACTCAATGGTGCCTGATGTTAAGCATCCAATAAAGTTCAAGAATAGCGAGCACCATGCCAGCTACAATATTTGTAGATTTAAATATTTGTGATTAAATGACATACTGTGAGAATGTGTGATAAAAAAATAAATGTTTATATATATAATGTTATAGCAGCAAAAAGTGGGTGCGTACATGTCTCTTTTGTATTGTCTGTACGCGATACTACAGATTATTATACAAAAAAAAACATTGTAATAATTAAAACTAAAACAAAGTTTGATGTGCGACATTAACAATAATTTTATGCTAAATTTAAAATCTTCTAATTGGACACATAAAACCAAAATGAATATGTGTCATTAATTTTACCAAACAAGAAAGAGAGTTTTTATTTACGTTCAAAATTAATGTTGTTCAACGATCGCACATCAACCACAAAACAGAGGTAGATGCAGAAGTCAAATCACAAACAAAACAACACTCGAGAAACGCTTAATGTGCACTCATAGTTCATTTATTTTCTCAATATTATGTTACAAAATAACAACTTATTGACGTCGGTTTAAAACTACTTAGTCAAAGTTTAAATAAAAAAAGTGTTTCAAACTTTACCACTTTTTTTTTCGTTACGTACACTGTATTCTGGACAGGTAAAAACCAGTGCGAGTGCCATGTAGTTTAGATAATATATGGTGTTAAACTTTTATCAGAAAAGACGAATCATCTTAGGAGTTAAAATAACTATCTAGTGGGTTAGCGATAAATGAGAAATGCAAAGGACAGATTACAGAGAAATAATAAAAGAAGCTAAGTACATTGGACGTTTTGTTGAGGTGATGATTAAAGAAGTTTACAATAAATAAATAAATAATCCTAACATATTCACACATCGCCACCTAGTCCCAAACTAAGCAAAGCTTATACTATGGGTACTAGACAACGGATAAACATACTTAAATACGTTTTTTTTTTGTAAATACATACATATTACGAGTATACATAGAAAATACTCAGAACAATGCAAACAATCATGTTTATGCACACAAAAATTTTCATGGAGCGGGAATCGAAACCGAGACCTCTGCGTAGCAGCCATGTAATATACCGACTGCGTCGTCACTCTTTATAATATAAAGGAATGAGAATAAAAGATGTCGCCCTCCCATCCTATGGTTTTTTAAGGGAACTCGTAACTACAAGTTACAAAATTGAAGAAGAACTTAACACTCGATACCGAAAAAAAAAATGGTTTGTCCAGCTTTATATCTATAAGTCAATTTCTATATTTGTGTAAAATTCTAGTCTTTTATGTGCTTTTGTGATTATTAATAGTTTCACCAAAATAAATTAACCCAAAACAAAATGTATCATTCATACATTGTAAGCAACAAACATTTGCCAAAATCCAAAACAATCCAACGCTTGTCTGACACAAGGAATCCGCGGCAACAAGCACCAACTATCAGCCGACACTACGACTTGCTATAGCCTGAATAAATGATAAATGCTACGCCTCGTAGACATCGAGACGTAGAGCTACGAAACTTATGTCATTATTTAGTACTCATCTACTGTATAGTAGAACTTACGAATTGAGTTAGGTTTTACACTGATGGAACAAAATGTTGATGTTATTATTTGTAGTGTGGTGACGGAGTAAGATTACAATATGTCACCACCCAATCTCATCCCATGAGTGTCGTTAAACCGATTATGGGACTGTCCGTGAATATTATCTTTACGAAATAAAAAGAAGGACAACATGAAATTAAACCCTATATCAATCCGTCTGGCCGTGGTATTAGTAGGCCAAGTATCCCTCCGTCACGGGAGACATTAATGGGCTGCTATGATGATTATTTGTAGGGTTAGTGGAGAATTTGGTAAGAATAGTTGTTGGACCCGAAATACAGGCTAGTTACGTTTAATAGCGAGTGTTTTTTGTTTTTTGGTTGTAGTTGAAACCAACGTTTTTCATGTCGTCCATATGTTATCATATTTTTGTAATCTACACCATTAAAGCATGTTGTACTTTGTTGATAGTGGAAAACAAGGTATATGCAGTTATGATTACTAGGAAGTAGGTATAGTATGGTATATATTTTTATGTATGTACATATTTACAAAAAAAATTAAAATGTATGTATATCCATTGTCTAGTACCCATAGTACAAGCTCTGCTTAGTTTGGGACTAGATGGCGTTGTGTGAATGTGTGAGGAATATGTCAGGAATATGTGAGGAATATTTATATGTAAGTATGATTATTGGTAGGTGAAATTTTTCTTACCGTTACGTTGCAGCACGCAAAGTTCCTTCCTTAAAATCACGATAGTTTGCGGCACCCAAGATGAATCTGTGGTATGCTTAATGCATACCATTTTTTGTAAAGGCTGGTATCCAATTCGTTCAAGCTCCGGGTGTGCAAACGTACATACTATGTGGAGCAGTTGCAGGAGAGCGGAGCGCAAGATGTTCGCGAACGTAGTGGATACCAGGCTAGTTTTAAGGATGGTTTTAATTTTCGCTAGGTAGAGTGTTTTCAAATGTGACGACCTCGGTGGCGCGCCGGTAGAGCCAGCGGCTGCCGTGCATGAGGTTGTGGGTTCGATCCCCACGCAGGACAATAATTTGTGAGATCCACAAATTATTGTCCTGAGTCTGGGTGTTCTATATGTCCGTTAATTGATGTTTGTAAAGTCCCCGCGACACAGGGCATGATCCCTAGTGCGGGAGTTGTCTTTTTAAGGAAAAGAAAAAAAAAAAAAAAATGCAGTATTATACGGGCACCGCTTTCTGCGCTAAATCTCAAATGCATATTAATAAGTACATAGACATTTAACTTCCGCAAAGTGAGATTCATTTAAATTCTAAATTATAATAAAAATATTTCAGAACCTATTATTTTTATTGCATTTCATAAGTTTTTAGTAAATAATTTTCTATAGACATTTCGAGATGCGCCAAGTGTGTTCTCAGTGTGGTTCTATTTTCGTCCAGACATCGGCCGTACTCTATTCATTAGTAAATGACTCGTTATTTACTTCATATTTCTCAAACAGTAGTCGTATTTAACATGTTACACTTTGAGAATGTGGAGTTTTTTTTTTCTTTTTTGGCATATTTAAAGGAGATGTTCCATTTGCCCATACATTCTGGGCCCAGGCAAGAACTTACACGAAACCATGTGTGTTTTGAAGTTATATTACCACCGTATAGGCCTGTGTATTTTTTTTTACAGTTAAACTCCGAGGATGTGAGATATGTGGTATTTAAAGTGGAATTATATCATACTCCAAATAGCTCAAAATACAATTTTCACATAAAGCTACCTAATTATAAATATTTGAATGTCTAAAATAAAACCTACATATGATGCATAATCAAAAGCGAATTAATATTCAATAATAATCTGCAAATCACATCAAAACATTCACAATACGTAGTAGCAACACAAATAACAAACAAAGTACATTGACACAAATGAGGTGACAGATGTTAAATGTGTTGCAATGATTTAAAAAAAAATTACATCCAATTTTTCATTAAAATAAAGACAAAATAGTTGTTTTACAATAGTCGGTATTGCGTACAAGTTCTATTTTTTTAACGATTAAAATAATATAATGTATTAAAGATTCAAATACATTGTTTGTGATTATTATACTTTTATATGAATAAAATATATTTTATCCCAGACATTATTTTGTACCCACATAATATTATTTTATTTTCAAGGGTGGCAACATAAAAGATATCCGCCATTAATTCAACCAATGATTGAGGGAATTAAATACTGTTCACAACCATTTAAAACTAAAATCTTTCCCCCAAGTTCTACGGAGAAATGGAAAACACTAATTCATTTTAAAAATTATTTGTTTAATTTTAATTATTTACAACATTCTGTTCGCTCTGGGCACCAAATGGAACGTCTCCTTTACATTAAAATATTTTATAGTTAAAAATTTTAAAAAGGTTTTTCTCTTAATATTTTTTATAATAAACAGTGGGATACGTAAAATATAATACTGTCTAAAATCGTGTGGCATATCTGTGTGGTCACTTTTATCGGCTCGTAAGCTGATGCTGTAGAGACATCCTAACAAGAATAATATATTCCAGTGGTGCACAAAAGCAACTAACTGTTTGTATTTTTTACAGACTCTGAAAAGAAAAGTAGGTTTGCAATTTGGTTGGATTTTTTATAGTTAGTTCGTTTAGAACTATAACCTTTGTCAAAAAAATATATAATTTAGCAAAAACCACTAAAGAAAATTCATCATTATTTAATGTTTTTGACACCACATATTTTTAAACAGCATGTCAATTCTCGTACCTTAAAATCGTTAAAAATTCGGTTAAGTTAACTTTAGTTATCAAATACTCTTACCTATTGTGTGACAATTTGACAACCAAAAGTTAACTTGACCGGATTTTTAACGCTTTTAAGGTACGAGAATTGACATGCAGATTGAAACTACGTAGAAGATACTCTGTTTCCTACTATTTACTCATACATATATTATTGATTGTGACTTGTTCTTCTCCTGTCATAGTATTTCCCCCTACTTATTATTTAAACGTCCAGATATGAACTTATGTCTGCATTGTGTAAAACTTATTTGCTGAAAACAGACACACATTCATCCTACGCAAATTATTAAAGATCACTCCGATTGATTACAAATGTCAGCTTCTTCCTTCTGCACGTACAGTACCCGGCCGTAAATATTACACATCGACTTTATCTGTCGCACGAAATACAAACAGTCTGGTATCTATTAGCAACTGTTAAGGGTACGCATTCCACAGACACAAACTTGCTAGTGGGCGGAGCCTAAAACATTGTTATCGGAAACGTGCACGCTAAAATTGCCCAAAATAACGTACAAATAATGATAACATATAAATAAATACTATTTGATAATAAATTATCACATAAACGAGCAATTAACTTTCTCTTTTTGTAAGGAGATGCGTCTGGCATGCGTACCCTTAAAACAAATAATGTATAATTTGATAGTGTACGACAGAGATGACCCTCTACGAAGCCGAATTTGACCGATTGTCTCTTTCCACAGGTCGATGTGCAATATTTGCGGCCGGGTACTGTACTTACTATTTAACAGTGAAAATATGAAAATCAAGTCATTATCTTGTAATATCTGTAAACGGGTCTTCGCTTTGTCATTTAAAGATACTAATTTTCATTATTTTTCCTTTATAATTGTATAAAAACCGGATAAGGAACTTTACGACTCTGAGATGACCAAGTGTTGCTTAAGTACAGTGGACTGAAAAATACTAAAACCACTTAAACTTTTTCCAGTTGTTATTTGGTAATATTCAAAAACTTAAATTAGCGAAACTATTTAGAATATTTTTTTCTTAATTAAGTGCACTTATAAAAAAACTTATCTCAAGTAAAAAAGGGTTAACCCTTTTACAGTGCCGCCAGCAGACACAATATTTGAACAATGCACGTGAACCATAATAATATGATACACTGCACTGAGAAAGGGTTAAAATCAATTTGATATTGTTTCATATTAAGTTTTCACAAGGACTCATATTTATGTAATTTCTAAATTCAAATTTCCAAATTTTACACCACCTACCGAAAAAGAAAAAATATTATAAAAAAAACCAAGGTACAAATATCTATAATGTTAAGTTAGCAACTTCATGGCAGTCGTTCTGATTGAAACGTAACCTATCGTGTGTTGTACGGATATATTTTTTACGTTCGTGTTTAAGACAAGTACGTTGCTTATGTTACAGTTGTAGTAACGTTGTATTAATCAATATTCTACAGTGTGCTGCATGTACATACAAAAGAGGTTTCCTTAAGGAATGCGATCGTTTTATAAAAGTACTGAGATAAAGAATTTTGTACAGCGAGCCCAGCCCATTAATGTCCCACTGCAGGGACAGGCCTCTTCCCGTGACGGAGGTATATTTGGCCTACTATTACCACGCTGGCCAGACAGATTGGTATAGGGTTTAATTACAAGTTTTCCTTCTTTTTACTTCGTAAAGATAATATTCACGGATGAGTCCCTTACTCGGTTTTCACGACACCCATGGGATGAGATGGAGTAATGACATATTGTATTCTTACTCCGTCACCACACGGACACACACAGTGCTAGAGCCCTAATGCGGGAGTTTCGTTTTTAAGATAATATTTTACCATGATAGTAATGATATTTCAAAATGTAGTTTACATAAGTTTTTTGACCGGCTCGTTCAAATCTCAAACATTTTATTAACATCATTCTATAGCTGGAACATTGCCAAGTGTATTTATAGACTGATTTCAAGGATTCAATAGTCTAAAGACACGTACGAGAGTGCCGATTCTCATCATAATGTTATACACATATTTGAATGTTATCTTTTTATATATAATCATATTATTTTAGGAAATCGTCAACCCTTGGATGAATCACTGCAGGGATAAGTCTTTTCTTGTTTCAGGGAAAAAGTCCTACCAAAATTTCACCGACCTGGTGGATTTTTATATGCTTTGTTACAACTTTTCTCAGCTACCTAAAATACATATTAATCCGTCAAATTTCAATAAGTCACTTTTTATGATACACGTGCGTGATGAACTTTTTACAAAATGTTAAAAATGTGGTGAGGCAATTTGTGAACCTAATGAAATAGAATAAAGAATAAATCAAGGCTTTGTCTTTTCAAATCATCATAACAGCCCTTTAATGTCCCACAGCAGGGACAGGCCTTCTCCCATGACAGAGGGATACTTGGCCCACTAATACCTCGCTGGCCAGACGGATTGGTATTGATGAATTTTTATTTCGAAAAGATAATATTTGCAGATAGTCCCTTAGTCGGTTATTACGACACCCTTTGGATGCGATGGGGTGGTGACATATTGTATTCTTACTCCGTCACCACACGGATAATATGTCTTTTCAAATGAAGCAGTATTAAGTTTTACTTTTACTTTACTATCAGGTATACGTACATAATAATCTAGGCACTATCGACTTTATGCTGTCTCACTCTATATAAATTGCTTGTGATTGTGTCATTGCTGCTGTTGACGTATATAAAGACACAATTTCATAGCAGCCGTGCACTGTTATTTCTACAGAAGGAACTGCTCTCTTTCTCCTATTATTATGTTTGTTATATACTTACTACTACACTCTCCGTGTGGTGACGGAGTAAGAATACAATATGTCACCATCACAACTCATTCCATGGGAGTCGTAGAAACCGACTAAGTACTGCCCGTGAATATTATCTTTACGAAATAAAAAGAAGGTAAACTTGAAATTAAACCCTATACCAATCCGTCTGGCCAGCGTGGTATTAGTAGGCCAAGTATCCCTCCGTCATGGGAGAAGGCCCGTTCCTGCAGTGGGACATTAATTGGCTGTTATGGTGATACTTACAATTACCATGCTAACTAAGCGTGTTCTAAATTTTCCTTCTCTGACTTTTCTAATTCCTTATTCAAATTTTACAAAATTTTAAAAACGAAAAAAGGCATTTTTTTCTATCTTTAGACTGTCATCACACAAATGACTGTGATATAGGGAAAACACTGTAACACGAGAGGAAACCCGTTTTACAGCTATATTGACGTCTTGTTGTTTCCTGTATGTGAGTAATATAACCTCAATCCAAACAATGAACACAAAAAATCCGGACAATCGTTTTGTGTATCGCAGAAATAATATTTACAAGCTAATTTTATAAAAATCCCTCCGTCACGGGAGGAGGCCCGTCCCTGCAGTAGGACATTAATGGGCTGTTATGATGAAGAACACAATGGCAAGACGAAAAACATAATCTTTTGAATATCAGTGAACAATAAGGAACACAAAATATTACTAAAAATTATTATACAGCAGTAATAAAATAATAAATAAACGTCCAGTGATTTAAAATTTACGCCATTTCCCTGACATACTTTTATTACGGCTATTACTTAAATAATGTAGAAAATAAATAAATTATTTCACACTTTCATAAAAACATGTGTGTGAAAAAAAATTTAATAGATATTTATTGAAGCAACATGTTAAAGTAGATTCACTCGAATTTCAGGCCCTATTGAGTTTTGAAGCCTTTGACCCGGGGAAATGTGATGGAGCGGCAAATCAAAGGGTTTTTCTGGGGCTTTTGTTTTCAACGGGCCATTAATGAGAGGATAATTATATGATATGTCCAGTGGATAGTGGTGGAATACTTTTTTTTTGCTTGTCTTATAAGTCAATTTGTTACACAGAGCTGATTTATGATGTAGTTAGTTATAACGGTGTAACAAGTTGATAATGTAACAAGTTGAAATGCGACACTCAGGCGACGTGGTTTTTTATTGTAATGCAATATGAAGATTGCATCGTATGTGATGTTAAGGAAATATTTGCAGTCTAAGAACGGTGAGGGCGAAAGTAGAATGTGGTAATTGTTATGCTTGTGATTACCAAGCGTAATGTGAAGAAGTACTTTATTATTATTATTTATTGTACATTTACTGCTGTGTTGTATTTATTGTACCTTTATACCTAAACTGTATTTATGTAAGTTGGTGTCCAATAAAGTATTATCTATCTATTTACATTACGCTTAAAGAAACCAATGTTGCAGGCTGATAAAAATGTATGTGGCGTAAATTCGGTGCACTTTTTTGCGGTAAAGGAAGATGTTGCCTTAAAGTTTTGTTGACTGCATCTTTATAATAAAAACACCAAATGTTTAAAAAAATTTTTTTAGTCAATAAAAAGTTTTTGCTATATTAATCCTGTGACTCTATCGCCAATACATAATTTTTACACAATATTCAACTTTTCTAGAAACAAAGAAATAATAATGTGTTATGTATAATTAATTAATTTTCTCATATTAATAATATCGAACACACCGTTAAAATATCATTAGTAAATTAATTTAAGATACAAAAAAAAAAATTTAAATAAAACCTATCACGTTCTGTGGGTGTCTACTCTGACATGGTCGTTTTCCGAACCCCTAAACTTAGCCGCTAAGTTAGACGTGCATAATGTGATTACTATGCAGAAGTTCATAAATGTCACAAAAGTGTTTAACTAAATTAAATAAATGATTTTTTATTTTATTTTAAATGTCCTTTTGATTTTAATTGATTGCATTTTAAACCTGATTTTTTTTAGTAAGCTTCGTTTTAAATTGAACATAACACAAATAGAATATTTAAAAGTGACAAAACCTTCAAATATGAAGTTCAAAGTAATCTACGGGGAGTAGACTCTGTTTGCTCAGCCAAGAATGTCACCTGACGTAATGTACTCGTCACAAAGACTTTATAATTCAGTGCATCGCCAAATTTGAACGTGCTGCATTATGCACAGACAATAAATCAACCATATACTGACAAGCAAATGGTAGATCTGGCAACATGACGGTCAATTCGTAAATGGAATGTCATAAGTTTGGCAGTTACTTACGTGTCGGTCGCGATGGCTGGCGTGAGTTGAGTGAATGGACGCGGAGTGGCGTCATGAGGAGCAGTAGCAGACGGCGTCTCACTAATTTTACCATCTGGCTCGCACGCACCACTAAGTTTAGCCGCCCCAAGATAGCCCCGGTCCACGACCCATCGCGCATAAACTTTTCACAATTAGACTATTATTTTTGGTAGCAAAGTCAGTCGGTCGATTATTAATAGAGGCTTTTCCGAGTTTATATTCGTTACGTGTGTTGTGGTGTTAACTTTTAGTGAATTTATACATAGACGCTTATAAATAGGATGTGCTGAAGTTTCGTCTGACGGACGGGGGAATACCTTCCTGAAATATCGTACTACGGCCGCTGGTTTGCGTGTTTTCGGACGCATTGGTAAACGATTATTTATACATTGATTGCGAGGGTTTCACTCTCAGTAGTAAGAGCTACGCGCGGGCGACTTTAGGCACTCGATAGCCGTACGTTTCGTAGCGCCAGCGGTTAAAGCATACCTTGCGGAATACCTTTAAGTTTCTTTATGCTCTCCCTGTTTTTTCAAAGAATTTTATTATATAGGTTTTTGCTATCATTTTGTTATTCTACTCGTGTTAAATAACATTTCTAATGTCACTCGTATTATTTTGTTGTTTTGCAAAATATTGTTTCATAAATTTTCGTTTCCCGGAACCATAGGCAAATGAAGAGTAATAGAAAATTGGTTTTTACTAAATGGAGTTTCATTAATTTTGTTAACTTTTTATTATTAAATAAAAGATTTAAGCAAAGTTACATTGAGTTATTTATTGAAACAAGAAGTTTCTGATAAAATGTGCTTACGTCTTTCATAATACACCTACGTAGCGGAAAATATCTGTTGTCTAATTAGTTGTTATTACATTAAGGAAGTATTTTTACCTTTGCTATAATTATATTGAATGTTTGTTTGTTTAGATGAACGCGCTAATTTTAGTATTTCAGTATTTTTAATACTGGTACTAAAAATCAACTTTTGTATAGTATATTTAATTCTTCGTATTTCGCCGTCTCTTGTTTGGGTAAAGATGAAATCGATCAACTTTCCTCGTAGTCGCCTTTCACGTCTTGCATCTGATGACTCATGTATTTTCAGTCACCGTACTAGGAATATAATGGCTGTTAGGCAGCGCTCAGGCGAGGCAACATCTGCCGGGGTGGGGAGTAATGCTGCCGTCATAACCTCGACTAATAGATGATAGTGGACCACCGTGGGCTTTAGTCGTTAGACCAGTTTACATCATCGGGTTTCCGACACACCTGCAAGAGCCAAGTCGGTAGGCAAACGGCAAAAGATTTCCCACGTTGGAAAAAAGGAATAGTATGGCATCAAACAATTCACAGAATGTTCATCATTAAAGTCATGACTCCAAAAACAATTTATATAATTTCGTAACCATTCGTTGCATAAGTAACAGTTCAGTTCGATATTATAATGCTGTAAAGTGTAGGCTTGTAGTTCTTCAAATAGGTTATCCATGTAATATAATATCTAATTTAAGGCTTTATTACAGTAAGTGAGTTATAACGATGGATGTCTTTTGCCCTGCAATTTTATTGATATGTGCAGCCTATGATTTCTTCATTTCTTGATCGAATAACTATGTAATAACAGCTTTATACTCCAGTAAAATAAGCATTCAACCTCGGAATGGAAGCGAATAAGCTGTAAATTTGCATAAACCTTTGTTTTGGTGTACTAATGACTGGTAGAAAAGTCTCATATGATCACGTGTCTGCGTCATAAGTTATTCAAGGTCAAAGGTCACGAAAATCAGTTTTTTCCCATTATCTCGTTTTCTATGGGAAATACGCATTTAACGTCATTATAAATATTGTAGATCATAAAATTGTCTACAAAAAATATCTGAACACTTTTCTCCTAAAAAGCATCGCTTTCGAGATATCGTGACTTTAGAGCGCAGGAAAGTCGTATTTTCGACTATATGCACGCACTAGCTTTTTCCCGTGATTTCGCTCGCCTTTATAAATATTATGAAAAATAAGGCTTATTTCAATATATAGTAGCATATGCATGCTTGGTCACAGCCTAATCGGTTTGAAATTGACAAGGTTACATACAAACTTCCATCCCCTATCTTATCCCTTTAGGGGTAGAATTTATCAAAATCCTTTCTTAGCGGGTGCCTACGTTATATCATCTACCTGCATGCCAAAATTCAGCTAGATCTGTCCAGTGGTTTGGGCTGTGCGTGCGTTATTAACGTGGTTTCTCCAGTAGGAATACTCCTACCACATACCTAGTGTTCTATCAACGCACAGCCCAAACCACTGGACAGATCTGGCTGAATTTTGGCATGCAGGTAGATGATATAACGTAGGCATCCGCTTGATATTGTGAATAGAGAAAAGTAAAGCGGATGATTTTTTTTTAAAGGTGCAATTTGTTTTCTGCATCAGTGCATAATTATCTCTATTATTGTTTACGGTAACATAGCATTTAGATTTTTTATCATTGTCTCTCAGACAAGACGTAGCACGCAAAACAGTCACTTGTTGAAGCAGCAAATTTTCGAGAAAAGACGGTGTGTCGGAAGTCGTAAGGTGGACAGAGAGACTTTACGAAGTAAACCGTTGAGAAGGTAAAGGTTGCGAGTAATCTCTTTTTATTTTCTACGAAGAAACAACTATTATTGCAACAAGGAACCCAAACGAAACCACTAATAGTACAGTCAAATAAGGCTTAATTAGGGGCAAACCTCGGAATGGAAGCGAATAAGCTGTAAATTTGCATAAACCTTTGTTTTGGTGTACTAATGACTGGTAGAAAAGTCTCATATGATCACGTGTCTGCGTCATAAGTTATTCAAGGTCAAAGGTCACGAAAATCAGTTTTTTCCCATTATCTCGTTTTCTATGGGAAATACGCATTTAACGTCATTATAAATATTGTAGATCATAAAATTGTCTACAAAAAATATCTGAACACTTTTCTCCTAAAAAGCATCGCTTTCGAGATATCGTGACTTTAGAGCGCAGGAAAGTCGTATCGCTCGCAACGTTCCCAGTCCCATGTACCATATATGGTACATGTGCATTGGTTTACTATTGTGTCTGCTGGCGGCACTGTGAAAGGGTTAAATGACTCGGTCTCTTTAACGATGCCATAGTTAGTTGCCTTATATGCATATCCATTGCAACTGTAAATCCTTTACGGAAAATTTTAATTTATGGAATTCGTAAATGACAGTCTGGCTTTTCATTGCTTTGGACTTCAGTATTCGGTAGTAAATGACATTAATTATCCTACACGGGTTAAAAAAATTATTTCCCAATAAGATGCGATGAAGAGGGGCTTTTAAAGAACCACAGCTATCAAGTTAAGTCCGCCCTTAGCAATGAAGAAGAAACGTAGACTGTATATTTATAACTTATTCTTTACTGGACAATGAAATTGTTTCCTATTTCATTTACGAGTTTAGAAACATTTTTCAGTTTTCAAATCTTTGTTGATTTCTTTGTAAATATTTTGAAAATATGGTTCAACTGTTTTGTTGTTTGTTTTTTCAACTCAATTAATGTTATAAAAATGATCAGTCTACCTATATGATTTCAGACCCTCTAAAGGCGCACGGAGATCAGACCTCCTAAGTAACGGCAACGAAGTGAAGTTGTTTCATGACCATAATGCGTGCCTTCATTCCTCTACTATGTACACCGCATATAAAGAAAAGTATTAAAATATTTTGTATAAGTACTTTTTACCCAAGACTCATTTTCCCATCGCCATTTTTAAACCTCTCGTCTGACAATGTCCAGTGATTTTAATTTCATATTTCTCCAATTCTTTTCTCTATAAAATACATAAAGCGAAGAACATAACAGATACATAAAAGCTTGCACTGTCAAAAACCATTATGACAACAGCGAACTGTGATATAAACTGAGAACTAAAGGGGGGTGCACATTGCCTCACACTACGGCCCACCCGCCAGACGGCCGGTGTATTTTAGTCTGGCCTGATCTGTCAATTTGAATTAGCAAGTGCAGCAAGTCGAATGGCTAATTGAAATGTAGCTCTGATAATGTACTGGTGCAGTAACGTTTTGCCGTAGGTCGTGGTACTTTAATGTTTGTTGGAACATTAAAGTTATTTATGTCTTTGTTTTTGTAATAAGTATATAACAAACTCTTAAGACTTAAGGTGTTGTGACACAAATATAATCATCATCATTATAGCCCATTATTGTCTAATGTCCAGGCTTCTACAATGTGTTCTTTTTTCAACTTTAACTTCTTTTGTTTTCGAAAAGATAATTTTATCGATATTTTTATTAATTGGGCTTTCCACAAATTTTTATACGATATTAAATATAAGATAACTATTTATTTATTTTATATTAGGCAATAAAACATCATTAGAGAGCATTTTTATACTTACATGTGCGAGTATCGTCCGAAAACAAAAATTTATCCCTTTTTTAAACCAAGAATATTTATATATTATTTAATTTTAATTACTGGAAATATCTTTTATTTTTTTTCTCATGATATCACACTCCTTTACATAATTATCTATAACATAACAGTTAGCAAAACAATAACAAATTGCGCCGTAAAGAAGTTAGAAAAAAAAGCCGTACTGTCGCAGGAAGTGAACGCAGCCGGTAAGACAACACAAAAACTGAGGGCCGGTCATCGACCCGAGTATCCTGTGTGTACCAACCCCTATGACATCCGTCCTGAAACATTTTTGATTATTTTCTACGTTTATTATTTAATCTAAGTTGATTTGTAAAGTAGATTAATGATTACAAGCTAAGGCATATAAAAAGTTGATTTAATTTTTATTTTATCTTAGTGATGGCAAGTAATGAAACGTAAATAAACGGCAAAATATAAACTTTAGTTCTTCAGACAGGCATATTAGTCCCGTACTGATAAATACAAAAACGTTTGTTTAAACAGTTATTATTTTGCACGATTTTCGAACTGAAAACTTGTGTTTGACAGTAGTGTACGAAATCGCTTCACCTGCTATGCTGATCTTTTGTTGGAATGACGAAACTTTAAAAAGACTTATTTACAAAGGATAAAATGTAAGTTTCCCTCCGCATATGCATAAGGCCCCTGACTGCAGTGAGGCTTAGGGGTGTTATAAAAGCTAAGGTTAAAAGTTCATCAATATGCTGAAAATCAATTATCACGGTAGGTTCATTATGTTTAGCAAAAAAACTCATTCTGAGCGATATACGACCTACTCGAGTCTAAAACTCATTTATAAAAGTTATGAGGTTTTAATTGTAGGGGTAGAATGGTTTACACATGGAGAGATCTGCCGATTTCTAAGCAGCTGATGTGTGGGTGAATATTACATCTAAGTAGTGATGTAATGCCATAATAGCCAAGATTCATTTTTATTAAAAAAATGTACAAACTAAGGATAAAATATTAAAATAGGATTATGTTATTTAAAAAAAAAAGATTATTACTATTACAAAAATAAGTAGTTTCAATAATTAAGTCAAACCAATAGGTAAGCTTTACGTGTAGTTACGGAGTAAGAATACAATATGTCACCACCCCATCTCATCCCATGGGTGTCGTAAAAGCCGACTAAGGGACTATTCGTGAATATTACTAAACGAAATAAAAATAAGGAAAACTTGAAATTAAACCCTATACTAATCCGTTTGGTCAGCGTGGTATTAGTAGGCCAAGTATCCCTCTGTCACGGGAGGGGGTCCTTCCCTGCAGTGAGACATTAAAGGGCTGTTATGCTGAATTGGTAAGTAATCACAATTAAAACAAATAACAATTCAGGTAAAAATCGTAAACAGAAGTTGTATTAAGCTACAAAGCCCTATAATGTCACCACAAACAGAATTCTTAATTATTCGCTTAACAATTCTTACTGTATTACTAGACTGCAAAGCAGTGCTATGTAAAATATTGTCAATAAAAATCTATGTCATCCAAAGAAAAAAACATTGAATATTTTATAAGTACTATGACGATAATAATACATAATAATTGTTTCACTGTGTAATTAAATTTCTCTGT
Organism: Schrankia costaestrigalis; assembly: GCA_905475405.1. NCBI lineage: Eukaryota > Metazoa > Arthropoda > Insecta > Lepidoptera > Erebidae > Schrankia > Schrankia costaestrigalis. Next base: position 4,868,510 of record FR997827.1, read on the forward strand.
GCATATCGAAGTATGAAACAGTTTACTCAAGGTGATTGTCCTTAATAGCAGTTACATTGTTTATTCATAAAATGCCTCTAATAGTGTTTTAGTATAAGCACTTTTTTTCCTATAATGTCATAAACATGCCTCTAATTGTGTTTTAGTATAAGCACTTTTTTTCCTTTAATGTCATCATCAGTTTTCGGTAAATCATGGAAAAAATATAAACTCTTCATAAAATATTCTATATTGACGATTATGTTATTATGTTGTACTTAGTAACCACGGAACAAAAATCAAGTGGAAATGCAATACAACTTATTCACTTTGGGAACCGCTATTGCCAAAAAACAAATTATGTTGTTCAAAAGGGTGATATTCGGGTTATGGATTACCTAACATCAGCGACAAGTTATGCGTACCAGCGCATATTAGTGACACACGTGCCAGGCCTACGCACTTTCACTTGATTTTTGTTCCGTGTTAGTAACTATCTTCCTTGGGCCACAATAAGAACACTCGTTTATAAGTATTACAGATGGACGGTCTTTCCATTATCATCACACATTATAAAACTGGTCCAGCAAATTCCCTGGTGTCAAAAACATTTTTCCATACTGTTATAGTCATTATCATGAAGTGAAGTTATTCCACGAATAGCTGGTTCTAACATTACCTGAGTGTATTGCCGCTTGCTTTCCTTCTTATTCATTCATAACATTGAATTGAAAAACAGTCATAATATTGTCATGTGTATCATAAAAAAGTATATTTTATACCCTCCAGTGACGATTAAAAATTATACTCATAAACACATCATATAACAGCAAGTAAGAAGTAAATATCAAGAGCATAGTACGTTAAACTTTAACAAATCTGTCGTCGAAAGCTTTACAGAGGAACGTAATAAAAACATGAAATATCAACGGCAAGCGTCACCCTTATTTCCTCTCTCTCCCTCCTTCCTCACACGCCCCTCTGTTTCAGCCATCGTCGCATCCGGCACGACACCTGCGCAGACGCCATACTTGACACGCATGCGCAATGACTTATTTGAATTTAATACTCCTTTGCTACGGTTTAAATAATGAACTTGGTGTTGATGGAATAGAAAATTGGTTTTGTAATTACGTTTTCGGCTGTCATTTTTTTTGAGTGACAGTTTTGTGTTATTTGGAAATTTGGAAATCATTTGTTTTAAGATGACTTAGTAATCTTTTGACTAAAATTAATCCTTCCTGAAATATTTTGATTTTATGTTTTAAAATATTTTAATGTTTGTTTTAATGCTTATTTATTGTTATGTATTTTACTGATTGTTTTTTTGTACTAAAAAATGATCATTTAGCACATAATTATATGCAGTTTAATTCAGTTGTAATAATATTAACTCTGAGCTTCAAGAGATTTCTAATTATTTTCATAGTTTTGCTCTACAAAACTAACAACAACTTTTATTTCGATTACACGAGAACAACCTTTTTATTCAATTAAATTATAGGAATTAGGTAATATCTGTACTTCGGTATGAGTGGCGTGGTAGTTACCGTTTATTGGTACAGGCTCTTCTGTAATATTATTAAAATTTGTAATCCAGTCACTCGCACTTTTAAATTATTTAGAATTTCTCGCATTTTGTTCAATCCAAATAAGTACTAGTTTATATTGGTTACATACCTACTTAATATTGATTAATCATTAAAAGTTCATGTTGGAAATAAAAAACGGAAAGTAACCAGTTAGATTTGCAATAATCATTACAAGACTGCTTCAAAACCTACCAAATGATTATCATCCACTTGAGCATTAATTATCGAAATAAAACATGAAACTACCGCGACTTACCTACTTGCTAAAACAAAACAATACAATTAAAAAATTAAAATTAAAGTGGTCATAGGACCACTAGATATTATTTGTCATAGGTACAAAAAATATTGTTTCACCCGTTATTGATTTGTATATTAACTAAAAAATAATACCATGGTTGTCTACTTTACCTGCCACCATGGCTGAAACGAATAAAACATATTAATAAAACAAAACAGTACTTACCCACTTCAAATTGACCAAACAATTATACTGACATTTATTCATAAAACAAACACAAATTCACCTTTCACAACTAACATATTCTTCAACTCTAACAGAAAATATAAACAAAATGCTCCAACAATTTTTATCGAAGTAAGTCCTTTTATACGCGAAGTTTTCCAAACTAGTGCTATGCAAACAATCCGTTTGGCTCCATAGCTGTTGCATACATTATTCAGGGACCGCTAAGTGGCAAAGCCATCCGGCTCCTCTGTCCATATATAATTCAGCTCTTGACTTGACACGTCGACGCTGACAGCCACCCTCGGGGGGGAGGCCACGTCAGTTCCATCCCCAATTATGCACACGCTGAAATGTCACAGACACTTAGGCCAGTGTGACCCTTAAACCTATTGGCCTTTTATTTTAGTGTTTTGTGGATACGGGTTAGGACGCCATCGCCTGATTACGGACAAGGTCGTAGGCTTTTCAATTTTTATTATATGTCTTGTAAATGTGTAATGTAATCAGACCTTTTTGGTTATTTTTTGATATTCACTTTTTGGACCAACATTTTAATAAAATAAAATACATTTCTATTTAAATAAAATACGTGAAGTAATGAAAAACATTTTAGTAAATAAAATATTCTACTCAAGTCTATTATGTTTTCAAAATACGATATGAAAGCAAATTAAAACCGTAAAATTAATAGACAATACAGATAATTTTAAAAGATTTTGGAAGAAAAATGCTTAAAAACCGAATAAATATTACAAAAATACTTTTTTGTATAGTTTTCATTTTTTTAACCTCAATATTTATGTTTTAATTACAGCTTGTTATACAGGTTAATACTTGTTAAACATTATATTACGAAGATAAAATAATTATAAAAACAAATAAAAGTAATAAAAAGTAAATATTTAAAAATGCAAGCCGTGAATGCAGTCCATACTTTTAATCAATTTAGTCATTTAACCTTACATATCCGGAATGGAACTGCATCGGCCGCGACTTATTTTCGGACAATGAAACATAGAAAACCGCTTAAGCGCTCAGAGTTTATTAATGAAAATTGAGCGACATCCATTGTAACCATTCCGCCTGTTTTAGACCAGGCCTTATACGAAAATCTAGGACAAGATATTTTAGACCTATTTGATATCCAATGAAAAATATAGTTTCTAGAGTTGGGAAAGGGAAATTAGCACAGTTGGAATAAACGAGAATAGCATCGAGACATTTCGATTGATTTGTTTACATTACTTACATTTTATTCGATTTTGATCTTTATTTGCATTAGCTTAGCCATCAGCCTTTATTCTTTTTGGAGCATATTTTAACTATCCTGCTACCTTAATGATCGTGGATCCGTTTTGATAACAGTCAACCCTTCATGTCTTGCGGTGCGCGGACGCTATTCCAGAGGGGATTGGGTTATTAATTCTGTATTTGCGTAGGCAACCATTGTGGTGGTGCTGTAATATCAGTATCTCGTTTACCTTTTTTATTTACAATTCTCTTTATTGTCTTTTGGTTGACTTTTCTTTTTTTAAGATTGAAAAATATTTTGTCAGAAAAAAAACGATCTCTTTTTTTATGATTCTATTTTTAGATATGTTTTGGTTAATTTCGGATAGATACATAGTTAGTACTGAAAATTAAAATCACAGAGGCAAATTGTGTTTCGCTCCTCCATTGAGTATACTCGGGAGACGTATACTCATCGACTATCTGGTGAAATGTACCGAACAGTGCGAAACGGGTTGGGTTGTACTTACGGTACTATGACTGCATATTGTAACAGGCAAACTGTTATTAGCTTAGATCGATGTTTATCTTATCATAAGAGCCTATTAATGTCCCACTGCAGGGACGGGCCTCCTCCCGTGACAAAGGGATACGTGGCCTACTAATACCACGCTGGCCAGACGGATTGGTATAGGGTTTAATTACAAGTTTTCCTTCTTTTTATTTCGTAAAGATAATATTTACGGTTAGTTCCTTAGTCGGTTTTTACTTTTATCTTAAGTTTTCAATGACCATTAAATATTTTGTAGTAGACTTGATATCAATGTTATCAATCATCTGACACGTAGAGAAGAGGCATTGTGCTAAAGAGACGATATCTCTTATCAAAACATCTTAGATAAAATAATACGTCAACGAAATTGAACGCAATTGTAACTTCCATTATTATAATGTTTATAATATTATCATCTATTCATCGATATGAGCCTATGGATGTCCACTGTTGGACATATTATGCCTCCTCCAAACGCTCCTACCCTGTGCGGTCTTGTGCCTCTCCCATCCATACAAGAAAATAAGATAACAACGAACCGGTACACATATAGAAAAAAATAAAAAAATATTTATTTGCCAATAGGTACCTTTTGGTAAATAAATATTTTTTTTAAATGTATCTCTTGGAGTTATTTTGTTTTAGCCATTGTTATTTAAAATGCATTAATTCGTTTTTTATACCAACTCAACACAGTAAGAGTATATTGCACTAATTAATATAAGGAAGGATTTTTTAAAGAAAGAAAGAAAGAAAGAAAGAATATTTATTTTTCACCTGATTGCACATACATGTCCTTTTTTTTAGGACCTAAGTCGCATTTAGCCGATCATCATCATCATCATAACAGCCCATCAATGGTACAGGGTTTAATTTCAAGTTTTTCTTTTTTTTATTTCGTTAAGATGATAGTCCCTTAGTCGGTTTTTACGACACCTAAGGGATGAGATGGAGTAGTGATATATTGTATTCTTACTCCGACACCACACGGAAAATTTAGCCGATGTAACTGCCAAACCCGAAACCGCTGCGTGCTTACTTGTAGTGGATTGCATAACAAAATGCCAAAAAGGACGTAAAGGTTTTAGTAAAACAATTTAATAGTAAGTTTATTTAAATAAAATATCTTTACACAAATAGGTACTTAAACAAGCCGTCAACAAAATATCACTAAAACAATTGTATATTCACGCAAATGCTACGAATGTATTGAATGGCAGGATTTGCTTTAACAATGTGACAATGATGTACCACGTGCTGGCCTGCCATGTGACCCACCCACGGGACGGACACCTATTCACTTTTGTTTTGTTATCAACATGTATGCTAAACAGTGACGTGTAAAGTGAACCTATGTAATCTCAGCTTTAGAATGAGCATCTTACAGAAATTTTGAGAGGTATACAGAAGGAATTGTTTTCAAGAAACTGTGAACAAGACTGTATGCACACGGAGTATTTTAAATGAGCAGATTCTGATGCTGTTTTTGGCGCATAGATATCCATTATTTAGTTTGTATTGATGACGCAAAATGCAAGCGGAAAGTCACGCGTTTGTAACAATACAAACGTGGTTCCAAATGTCCCCATTTGGGAGGTTAATATATGAATGGAAACCAAATCAACTCAGTTGTTAAAGGGCCCACTTTTTCGTACTCCTGCAAGTCCTTAGACGGGATTTTCGAGCTACTACGAGTACTAGCTCACTTTAAAGCTCTGTGACAATATTTCATTTTTAATGCCTTTTGTCATATTATTGACGGGTCATAACTACTAGCGAAAAAATATATAATTAATGATTCATCATCATCATAACAGCCCATTAATGTCCCACTGCAGGGACGGGCCTCCTCCCATGACGGAGGGATACTTGGCCTACTAATACCATGCTGGGCAGATGGATTGGTAAAGGGTTTAATTTCAAGTTATCCTTCTTTTTATTTCGTAAAGATAAAATTCACGTTAATTTATGATTAATACTTTAAAATGTTTGTTAACGTTTTACCTTTTCATTAAACAAAACATTTACATCGTTCATTTAACTCTTTTTTTCTTGTATTTCCACGACAAAGTACTTATAATGAATGGGGCTCTTATTAGTTGAATTGTTTATTAAAGGTTTCTGTGGCAGTGGTATCGTTAAATTGTTTCGTTTGCATAATTGTTCAATAATTATACTTAAATGTTGTTTGTTTTCTTTACTAACGTTTGATGATACAGTTGTTGTATCACTTGTTTGATATGTAGGAAATAAAGGCATATTCAAATTACTGGTTGTTGTATTTCTTTGCTCTTTTATTAACTCCGGAATAGATACCGTATACTTTTATTATGCAATGCATGATTTATTATCGTGCCAATGAGAATTGTTTCAGTGTGAAGAAAACAACTTGTACCAACTTGTACTTTAGCTATTTATTTCATGAATATTGTTACGTAAGATTTTTGAGTCTCCGTGTGGTGACTGAGTAAGAATACATTATGTCACCACCCCGTCTCATCCCATGGGTGTCGTAAAAACCGACCGATGCATAAGAAAATTTTCTTGTCTGCGCAAAACAAGACACGGCGAACGTTGTTGCGGAGGGGCGGGGAGCGGTGTAGTAGGGTATCATACTTGTTTGCTTTCTAGTTAACATTTTTACTAAAGGAAAATCACACTGATTATCACACTTGTTATTACTTGCGCGCCATACGCCCGTCTGACGACTGTACGAAAAAAATCCTGTCGTGTACACGTTCCGAATTGTCTTGTCTGCGGAAGACAAGAAAAGTTTTCGTGTACGAAAAAGACAAAATTCTTGACGTCTACACGAAGATTTGTCTTGTCTGGCGTAGACACGGCAAATTTTCTTAGAGTGTACAAGCGCCGTAAGGGACTATCCGTGAATATTATCTTTACGAAATAAAAAGAAGGAAAACTTGAAATTAAACCCTACACCAATCCGTCTGGCCAGCGTGGTATTACTAGGCCAAGTATCCCTCAGTCATGGGAGGAGGCCCGTCCCTGCAGTGGGACATTAATGGGCTGTTATGATGAAGATTTTTGAGTGTAGGGATTTCGTAGACTGCTACAGTAACTTAGGACCTCTGCAAATTCTTTGCCTTGTGTGAGAGACGATGGTTGTGTTTCATACACGACTGTCTATAGAGGATAAAATACGGATTTCTTTGACCTAGACTGAATCTGAAGTAACGTTATTTTGGTCTCTATGGTTGTTAGATGAACACAGTCATTACCAAAAAAACTGTTTTCTATCGTCTACTTTTATCAAAGATTAAAAAAAAGTTTTGTTATAAAAAAATAACTTGTTATTACCAACCCAATTAAACATTGCTCTAATTAATACTTATTACGTCTCTCTATTTTTAATTACCGTTACGTAATCACCCCTGCTTTCGTTAGACTTTTATGATACTTGGCAAAGTAAAAATAAATACAAAAAAGTAATTTTAACTGATACCATAGAAAGGCAAAAAGAAAATTTCATTCCATAACAAACTTTTTACATGAAAATGTTTGAGTTGAGCTGGCATCTGTGTGGTTTCCAGATATAGGAACAATTACTCTCCGCCACTGGCAAAGCATTGTAGGTTATATCGAAGTCACGTTAGTCAGGTGATTACTTTGAAAGCATATCCGACATACTACAGATATCAACTGTATAATTCAAATACTTACTCGATATTTTTCAGTTAATATTTTACAATGTTGTGTTGTTTTTAATGGAGAAAAGTGTTACTTGTGCTTTATTTTCTAACACAAGTTTTACAACAATATATATTTTAAAATGTCTAGAAAAAGAAGTCATTTATATATATTTGTGTATGAAAACATCGATAACCGTCTCGATCGAGATTCGGAGTTTGAAACTTGATTTTTCGGATTTTTGATGATTGGGTCATTAACCACTTAACTCTCCCATGAGTCATATATGAACATTTGCATTGTTTTACTATTGTGTCTAATGGCGGGACAGGGAAATTGTTAAGATGGTGATGGTTTATTAATTGTAATTTATGATGGAGCATGCTGTAAGAGAGAGGTGTTAGGGTCCAGTATCAAAAACCTAAACAATTATTCAACAGTAAATGAAAACCAATGCAGCAGGTGTATAATATTTATTTATTTATATAGCTAAGTTGTAATTTGTTGGTTACTTAGTTGTCATTCTTTATGGCCTCTTGTTACATACTTTTAACGTGAAATTACTTTTGGAACTTAGATGGATGCATAACAAGTTGTTAATTTCGTAAGTTTACCCTTTCTTATGGCGCAATGCAAACTTTATTTTGTATGTTTTCAATTATTGTGTAAAGTGTCGAAACGTCCCTTACTAATTTGCACAATTTCAGAATAAAAATAGCTCTAGAAGTTGCCAGTTTTGCAATAATCCTCTTAATATAAATGTTTGAACACGTAATTATTCTTATAAACTTTTTTATGTAAGGTAAATTAAGTAGGTGTTGTAGTACTATTCTCTCTTGCTCGTAGGATGGTATTATAGATGACATCATCATCATCATCATATCAGCCAATCGACGTCCACTGCTGGTCATAGGCCTCCCCCAAGTATTGGCAAGGACGAAGACCGCACAAGGTGGCCTTGTGCGGCTATACTTGGAGGAGGCCTATGATGACATATACGTAACAAAATAATAATATATCATCATTCATGCTGTACAAGTTGTTCCCTGGCAAGAAATCTATGTTTACCGTAGCCGATAAAATAGTTTTTCAGCATTGGTACAAACTCCAACTCTTCTTTTTTTTCCGACTTCTCAATTATCCTTTTATTAGTTTTATTGCGGGTCAATAAAACTGGGAGGTCACGCTGTTCTACAGACTAGTGGAAAAGGAATTATAATCTTCTTCCAGCTATTTAATCAACGCACTACACGTTATCTTTATCTACTGGTTACCATTAAAAAGACAATATTATAAACTGTCAATAAACAGATTAACATTATTTATCCACAACCTATAATTTACAATATAATGTATAGAATTTCCTACACGAGTAAACTATTAAAGTAAAACGGTATTACAAACGATACAATTACCGATACAATTCAATTGATATACAAATACTGTTACTAAACGAACAAGCAGTGTTTACGCTATTAGGATATTTCTATAAACGTACCTAGTATTTTAGTCTTCACTATTTACGTTCTAAGATATTTTGGACATATTCGGTCAAGGATCTCTAGACGTATTTACGAAACATTGTCAATCGATACAACGATGCATAAATAAATACAAGAAACACAGAGTCATTACATGGTTGACAACTCGGACAGCTCATGCGATCGTACAAAGTGGTCTTTTAATGTTGAAAAGTATGACAGTGCAATTTTATTATTAGTAGGTATGGATTTCAATTGAGTAAATGATATATTACTTATAAAGAGAATATAACTTTTACAGTAAGCTAGTTGAGGTTGTTACTTGACAGGTAACATGGCAAAAGGAAAAAAGACTTTTGATGTAATTTGTTAGTAGTTTAGCCAGTGTAAAAACCGTCAATGCAAAATACTGCCACCTATTTTTGTTCCATGGTAGTTAAAGAAAACTAAGGGGAATTTAAAAGACTCAGTATTTTACAAAGACACTTTGATACGAAAAAAAATTTATATGTAAAAATGTTTTAAATTGTTTTTGGTTTTATTTAGATTTTTTTACCATGATCCTTACGCCCTCCAGTAATCGCTTGCTGTTAATTTCAGTAATGCATAATTATTAATTTAAGGTCTTTAAATTGCGGAAAGCGCAGGATCTTGTTTTGTGGGGCATTTTGAAAAAGACCTATGTCCAGCTGTAGACTAGCTATAGACTAGTTGATTGATTTGATATAACATCATCATCATAACACCCCATTAATGTCCCACTGCAGTGACGGGCCTCCTCTCGTGACGGAGGGATACTTGGCCTACTTATAGCACGGTGACGGGATTGGTATAGGGTGTAATTTCAAGTATTCCTTCTTTTTATTTCTTAAAGATAATATTGATTTGATTGGTAATTATTAATTCTCTATAAATTGGGTTTGTAATAAATTTCATCTTTGTTGTAATCATAAGCAAAACTCTTAATAAAAGAGTTTCCAAGGACACGATAAAGCTAAAATCTAGTTACATGCCTGTCTGATACAAATAACTAAAACAAACATTTCTATCTATTAACTCCCTGCAGACAAAATCTAATTTCAATGTAAATAACATTGACACTGACACACAAAGTATTCCCACAATCATTCCTGTATCATATTGCCATGTAACCTTCATAAGTTTTATCGTTAAGGTAAAAATACTCGTCATTGATATTTTATTGGCATCTCTATCTGAGGTACATGTAATAAAAAATGGAAAGTTTCTTTTTTTCTACGTAGCTCTATGTATGTAATATTCAGATTTTTGTTTGCCGGGCAACTCACTAACAATTTGTAATTTGTGCTTCTACTAAATCAATGTTAGGTTTCAGCAAATTACCTACATGAAAAGAAAGTCACGAAAAACCACCAGTAGAAGCTACAATGCAAATATATTAAAACTCTTTTTTTTAGAGAAAAGGTAATCCATATCACTGCCGGCCCCGTAAAAGCCGAATGATAGAAAGTTTGCTGATCAATCCTTAAAAAAAATAACACAAAACCCTTAACCTATCTCTGCAGTTAGCTAAATGTAAGTCTACGTCACTGAAGAAGACCCGTCTTTTCAGTGGGACATCAAAGAGTCGAAAGAGTAAAAAATAACTTATACCGCTATAAAATAACTTAGGCTTGTTGACTATCCTATAAAAAGTACTTAAAGATCTGTTTATTGTCATATTTATTAGTTAGAAACCAATTTAAATATTGTTACTTAAAAGTCACGTAAAATTGTTTTATAGCCGACATTAAATACAGCTTGGGGTGTTAAAACATTAACTTTCACTTGAGTCATTAACAGATCATAGATTCAAGATTTATTAGCTTGTCAATATGTGACTAGACTACAAATTATGTTCTGGAATTGCTATTACAATGATACAACCTAGAAACTCTCCGTGTGGTGACGGAGTAAGAATACAATATGTCACCACCCCATCTCGTCCCATGGGTGTCGTAAAAACCGACTTAGGTACTATCCGTGGATATTATCTTTACGAAATAAAAAGAAGGAAAACTTGAAATTAAACCCTATACCAATCCGTCTGGCCAGCGTGGTATTAGTAGGCCACGTATCCCTCCGGCACAGGAGGAGGCCCGTCTCTGCAGTGGGACATTAATGGGCTGTTATGAATCCTAACGTGTCTTCCTGAACTGACTCATGACGTAGTAATATAAAAAAGTATGATTACATAATAAAGGTAATAGAAGCGATCAGTCCTTGATTGATTTTACTTTTAGTTTTTAATTGGTATTTTACCAATTAAGTTTTTGTGAAGGTTTTTGGTTAATTGACTTTCATTTAAAGAATTGTTTTTTAATGTCTCTTTTCATTGACGTGAATTAAATAAGACTTGGTTACGTGACAAATATTATGTACTAGAGAGTGTACTAAAATATGAATTTGAAGTTCTTTCTAAGTATAATATATCTCGTGATTACTCGATGTTTCTAAAGCAATGGTTTATACATTGCTCACCACGGCTGAGGAAGCGGCATCTTTTTCTATCAGTTGTGTCTTTAAAAACCATTAATTAAGTATAACAATTACTTAGATCTGTTATTTAATTTAATCATCCTCATATTAGCCCATGGACGTCCAATGCTGGACATAGGCCTCCTCCAAAAGTAATATTAATTTCGTAGTATTTAATTTAATAATATAAATAAATTTTATGGGTATTTAAAATTTCAGGACGGAAATCAAAACCCCATGTAAGAATATAACCATAAAAATATTCAAATTTGCGTAGTGAATCATATAACAATAAGAGAGGCATGGTACTCGTCACTCGAGACCTGGACAAGGTGCGTCGGCGGATGCGGTACCACATGGCCGAGAGCCGGCTGTGGCACGGGCGCTTAACTCCTCTGACAATAGGAATAGTATGGACATGACTATTTCAGTTGCAACTATGTAGTTTTATTTTTTTTCTATTATAACATAGCTTATCGTTACATAGTTATATTAAATTATACAATTTTTCAATGAATTCGAAATGGACAAGGAAAATGGATAATTTTATTTTTCATATATTGTAATTAAATTTTAAAGACAATCGTTGCTACCTCGACAAGAACCAAATACAGTCTGACTTTGCAAATAATTTCTGAATTTTTTAGTGTATCTGTAACAATCCTTTAAGCGTTATGTATAAAAGTACTTAGTAAAACCGGTATATTAACGATTATGACGAGCAGAGAACTTTAATCTAGTATAGTCTTTCACTTTCGATCTATTTACATCAACAATACACCAGTTGATCTATTTTTCCTTTGTCACTTAAATTTTGACTTTTTAGCATACTGTACAACATTGTATTAGCACTTTTTTAACTTGGCTTGTCCATACTAATATAAACAAATGCAGAAGCGTGTAACATTAAAAACAGTGGCGAGCACGTGTGCAACCATTTCAGGAGAATGCAATCCCGCACCTACCTATTTCTTTTATATACCTACATTAACTTGTTTGATTACTGTTATGATTTCAACAATTATGAGGTTAGAAACTAACTTCGTTTTGGTAGCAGATATTAAAAGAACTTTTGTAAACCTTGTTACTAGAAGTCTCTTAATTTCATTTTTTCAGAGCGTTTAATTTTCTTAACTTTTTCTTATCAGCTACTACTTTTTCTACTGCAAACTTCTTGCAATAACGCTGACTACCATCGCCTACTAGGGATGGCTGCTTCCGTCTCTATGTTTTTCAAATATCAATTAGTCACCTTTTACGAGACCCTCGGGACGAGTTGACGTTGAGACAGAGAGTATTCTTCGTCTACTAACCTCGATACTGTCCTAACTAGTTGGAGACTATATCGCGTTTTGTTACTATGTGATCAATTAGAAAGAGACCTTCATCATCATCATATCAGCCAAACGACGTCCACTGCTGGACGTAGGCCTCCTCCAAGTATTGCCAACCTGTGCGAAAAGAGACTTTGATACTAATAGACTACTAGAATCCAAAGATTAATTCTTTGGATTCTCCATGTGGTTGTAAAATTCAGACCCCGTGGCTGTATCAAAGACCTGATCATGCCTCAGATAAAGGTTTTAGGACGCCGTTTTACAAAGAGTAACAGTAACAATGTTAACATAATTATGTATTTAATACATTAATGTAAATTTTAAAATTGGCTCAGTATCAATGTTCATAGCTGTAGTAAAAGTCACAGAAATCTCTACGATTACAAAAGGCAAAAATGGTAGCTTTACCACAGGGTAATAAGCAATATACTAATAACAATCCTTCTGGCCAGCGTTAACAGGTAAACCATCTATTTATTGGATGAGGGCCCATCTTTGTAGCTGACGTTATTATGCCTTTATAATAACATCTGAATTTATTCACCAAAAAACTTTTAATACTTTTCAGAGAATTATGCATGCAAGCGTAGTCACGTGCATAAGTTAATAATTAATAAAACATTACTGTTGCAATAAACTCGACGTTTGTTTACAATAATCGCAAGCGCAGATGTAGGGTCTCAGTTTGAAACATTAAACTGAGCTTGCAAATCTGCAATTTATAGCTTTTTATGAACCAAGTTTTAGTAAACATTGTTAAGTAGTGTTTTAATAATACAATCATTGCTAAGTTTAGTATTTAATAGTTTGGTTAAGTTTTTAATTAAAGTTTTTTTTTTTATAGACAATACAACAACAGACAACATAAAGCTTAGAATAGTTACTTACTTAGTGAATCACAAAAGTTGAATTAGAATTGTGATGCAATTTTAATTTCACGGATGATTGTATAGATAATTCCGAAAGATAAATCAACATTTTCGCGCAATGAGATTAGCTATTTGAAAGAGTATTGAACTGATTTCAATATTTTTGTACGTATACATTGATAACGTCGGTCTTTGTCCGATTTTTTGGACTGTTTTGACAGCAGATGAAATAATTGCAGTCGATTTCTTAAAAAAAGGACTGCCATATTGAGTGCTTAAAAACAACACTTAGGCGTTTGGTCTGTGAAAGTAATATTATCGGAATTTATGATCATGTTCTAATACGGCCTAAAATGGCTTTCATTTCAAAGAAATGTCTTTTCTTTTCTTTGCATCTGACATCTCGTAGTATATACTTCTTGGTTCACGAGAGCATTCGTACAGTTATTACAGTATTATGATCAACCAAACGTCCAAATAAACTGTAATACTCTATTCATATTTTTCTTTGAAACTACCTGAATACTTTCGTACAGCTGTGAAGTTGCGTGTAGAAGCAAAGTTCAGGGGTCGTGTCGACCAGTGTCAGTTCTTCGAGGTCAAGTGCACTCTGCAGCGTACGTTTATAATGTCATGTCATATAATTAGAACCTACTTGTGGAAATAGACTACATGATTAACATAAAAACCTTTTTGCTTTATGTTGAGATTTAAAATTAGACAGTAGTTAAGCTGTCCAATAACCTAAATTATTTTGAAACTTTTGAACAAGAAAACAAATACATTAGTTATTAGGGCTTGTAATTGGCAATTTGTTATAGCAAAATCTTACTTACTTACTCCGTTGGCTCAGCGACCCAAAATGTGTCTTGGCCTCCGACACGAGAGAACGCCACTCTGCTCGATCCTTGGTCACCTCTTGGAAGTTGTTGTGAGCTTTTATCTCTCCTATGATGTTAGGAATGTCTGTAAGTTTTTCGATTTCGGCATTTTTGCGGATCCGCCAGCTCCCATCCAGTCTCTGCACAGGGCCGAAGATCTTCCTAAGGACCTTCCTTTCTGCGACTAGGAGTTTGTTCTCTTCCTTTTGTGTTAGCAAAATCTATTGTACTTATAAATAAATAAATAAATATTATTATGAGTCCGTAAGCCTTCTGTAAAATAAAAAAAAATAAAAAAAAATTACACAAGTGGTAGTGCAATCATGAAAATGGTTATGGACTTCCTTTCGGATTTTGTACTTAGACTTCAAATAATTCTACCTTGTGCTGTCCTGTGCCTCCCTCATCCATCAGTTTCCCGCCGTCCTTAACAAAGTTGCAAGTCCACCGTGTAAGAGTGCTCCCAGTTCTGCCTTTTTCAGTACGCGGTCGCCATTCCAGAACTTTCTTGCCACAGAAAACATTAATACACAAAATAATATAAACAAAGTGTTTAATTGTGATACCTCAGTTACCTTGGATCACATGCGAACCCTGAAATGTACCTAAGATTACTTTGAAGTGCTACATAATTACAAAAGCGCTAATAGACAAGTACAAAAATCGTGTGTAGTAACACGATAATCCGCTGTTGCCATAACTTCTAGTGCCTAATCAGATAATAAAAAGAGATAAATCCTCATAAATTCAGGCATTAGGATAGAGTTATCGTATAAGAGTGAACTAGATACCGATTTAAAATTCCTATAATATTAGAAAAAAACATTCCTTACTTATTATCTCTGTTATCGTAACTATTACATACTTACTTCTAAATAAGTTAAGTTAAAAAGGTAGTGAAAAAACAGGAATGGTTTTATTTTTCGTTTATTTAAAAAAATACTGACCACTGTGGATTGCCAAATAAATCTAAATATATTTAATTACAATAAACATTTGGCTATTAATGTCAGAAAACATTGTCATAATCTTCAGACTTTTCTAGTAAATTCGGGAAATTACACCATACGCTGGCCTACTAGGTGACTACTAGTATCATGCGATAAAATATATGATAAATATGTATTTGAATGACAGATACAGATAGCGAACGGAAATTGATTTTTATCAGAAAACGTTGTTTTGAGATGTTGTTAGATTTTTACATCTTGTATGTTGTTTTAGTTTATATTTTACTTATAATTTATCACTATAACGTCGCCTGAATGCTTATTTGCTCAACCGACCATTTTAACGAATTTCACTTTTTAATGCAATTTTATTAAGGATCAAATTGCGGTTCGATTGATATATAATACTTGCTGTTTGGACTTTAAATACATTATTTAAAAGGAATTTAAGTTTTTTAAATCTAACACAAGAAAATTTAAACTTCATGCTTAAGTGATCAAAGTCCGTAGAGAAACACCAAACATGCATCCAAGCATCGATTGCGTGCTTAAGGGTCCAACCTCCTCACAGGTAACCAATCACGACATCGCATTTTGATGACGCAATACGCCGCCATCTTCACTTCTTTTGTGAAGAAGCTGGTGCTCACACGAATTTTAGTAAAAACTGACGTGAAATATATAAAAGGAGTAAAAATATTAATAGAAAACAGTAGCCAAAATGTCAGTCACTAAATACAAATCGGAAAATATAGTCACAACTATAGAAAAGGATCGGTAAGTTGTATTTTTGTTATCATTTCTTTGTATATTACCACTGCGTATCGTTAACTTATAGTACAGGATGTTTAAATTTAATTCTTATAATTTCAGATTTAATTAAATCCCTATGTATGACGTATCTATAAATGAACAGATGACTGTTTTGAACATTTCGTAAGGTTGTAAACTATAACTAAAATAATAATAAAAAATATTGCTTTTGTGCGGTGACTGGACTTGTTCAAAATGGCTTATTGTATGATTTTTTGTCAAAATATACCTGCTACTTGCATGTTTGCTAATTGTGAAATGGGTTAATTTCTTAGCATTATAAGTTTTGTGTTCCACGTATACCTTCGCTTTGTGTTCGCAATGATGTTAGATGTAAAAAATAAATTTGATTCACATAGCGGCCGCCGGAATCGAACCCGAGGCCGGCACGTCAAGTCAAGCTACGCGCACCAACGTACTTACCGCGGCGCCCACGCTGCATACCCCGCGTTGCACTCGGTCGGTGACCAGACCGGCGAACGGCGCGCTACCGCTCGGTCGCGCGCGATTGATAGTGCGAAACATAGCCCGACGGCGAATGCACGTTCGTCCGCGCTTCATTTTAACTCAATTAACCCTATCTATAAATTCCACTTTCTAATCTACATCTTGTTTTCTACTCCTATAAAGTCTAAGCTACGTCTAGCTAGTCTACATCTTGTTTTCGACTCTTATTTAACTTCAATGCCTATAAGGAAGCGCTTATTAAAAAGGTTTTGTCAGGATCTGACAACAATACCTACCAGGCGAAGTAAAAGATCTAGCATCGATACAAAATCAAAAAATAACAAAAAAAAAAGTTTTTTATTGTTATTTTTTTATTATATTACATAGATTTTTTTATTATATTACCTACTATTAAACAGTGTTTTTTTAATTATGTGTTCATTTTTATTAATAAAAAAGTAAGTTTACTACTTATCTTTTTTTTACCACAATACCCAAACACACTGTATATGGTTATAGGGCACTTAAGTACTAAATATATTCGAATGCAAAATGCTCAACCTCCACCCCAGTAGTGGTCTATCTCCACTTACATAATTATTTATGTGTTTATTTGCTCAACCTCCATAAAAAATTGTGAAAATATACATAACTGTTTGACTTTTTAATGATTATTTGTAATATATCATTTCATAAACATATTAACTATATTTTTTATTTATTACTTTTATAAAATTATATTATTTGCTTAAACTAATCAATTAAACGTCTCTGGTGTAAAATGTTGCAAATGGAGCTTGGCCACTTAAGTATTCATGCGACGATAAGCTATTTCTTTGTATTTTTGCATTTTAAGCCTAACTAAATTTTAAAATATACAAAAAAATATTTCTACTTCAAACTACATCTAGTACTAAGTCTAATTAAGAACCACAACTAGTTTCTATTTCGATTTATTATCTTAAAATAATAATTAAAATAGTCACTAATATAAACATTGTTATTTATAAAATTACTTAATAACTTACTTGATCGTCTTAATTTGGATTTATATATTAAATCCAAAGAAGACTCTTAACAAATTAACAAAAATATTTATATCAATAATAATACTTGTGATTGCTAATAGTGGAAATCTTTTCTTAAAATTCAAGTTATAATTATATTAACTCCACTTTTTATATTGTTTACTGTTTTGTTTCTACACATGTCTACCAAAAAATCAATGATCTAATAACTGGGACATAACAATTCTATTTATTCCATGGATTTTCCGAAGGGGTTCCGGGCCATAGTGTGATTAAGGAAGAAACACTGGCGACCATGATTTATTTCGACCAAGATGTATGTTTAAGGAGGCCTCCTAACAACGTGTAAGTATGTGGTCATCGTCACGGTCTACCATAATCTCTCCTCTACCACGCTAAATTTAATTAGATCTTTACAATCACGTCTTGGAAATAAAAAAGCTTACTCAAGCGAAGTCTTTTTTTTTGTAGGTTATAGAAACGCTTTTCAGGTGTATCATTTACATAAACGGAAAATAAAGTAAATATAATACTGCACAATAAACTACGTACTCACTTTTACAGTGAGGTCTTGGTTTGTTTCGTAAAATAATCTAACATACCACTATTAGCAATCAGGCAAGTAGTGTAAAACATTTATATACTTAGTTACATTATGAGACTATTTGTGAAAAATGGAAGTGATTCAATAATGTAAATAGGGATACTATTAAGAAAGTGCAACCCACAGCTGTAGATGCTGAATTACCATCGTCATCGTCGTCATCGTCATCATCTCCATCTCCATCTCCATCTCCATCGCCGTCGCCGTCACCGTCGCCGTCGCCGTCGCCGTCGCCGTCGCCGTCGCCATCGCCGTCGCCATCGTTGTCGTCGTCTTCATCCCTTAAAGTCAACTCCCAACTACTTTCTGCGTCTAGGAAATGTTCTTCGTAAATATCATCCCAAAACCTTATCGCATCAGGATGAGGATCTACCACGCTTATATCAAGCGTAGACTGTTCTGTAGCTTCCTCCAAAGTGAGTACGCGAAGAAATGCTGGATTATCACTTGAGTATGGGTACCAAGATCCACGAGAATCGACGTTAGGGTTCCTGAAACAAAATGTTTTGGTTACTTCAACTTAATTATTTTGTAATAAATGAAATCTAAGCGAATGAAATGTGAGAAATTATGTCTGTGTGGTGACGGGGTAAGAATATAATATGTCATCACCACATCTCATCCCATGGGTGTCGTATAAACCGACTAAGGGACTAACCGTAAATATTATCTTTACGAAGTTAAACCCTATACCAATTCGTTTGGCCAGCGTGGTATTAGTAGGCAAAGTATCCCTCCGTCACGGGAGGAGGCCCGTCCCTGCAGTGGGACATTAATGAGTTATTATGATGAAGCTAGTTACATAATTCATTTACCCAGTTTTAGCGAAAGTAGTCCATCTCTCTACGAGCAAATCACGAATCGCTAAGTCTCTTTCTGATACACCTTCCGTAGATCCATAAAACATGTAAGCTAATTCTTCGCTATGAGCAGCGGATTGTACTTCAAGAGGTCCAACAAAAGGCTCACCTAGAGCTCCTTTGTATGAAAATTGATACAAGTAAGATGGTGCTGTTGAATGTTCTGCACGAGCTCTTATTTCTCTTATACTTGAAACAAGCATCATAGTTTCGCTATGATACTCTATGTAATTATCAACATTTGACAAGCCTATGGGATCGGCATCAAAATAAAATTGTCTTATCCTCTCAGCCATTTCCGTTTTTTCCAATTCAGTTTCAAATTTTAAATCTGATTGCAGAAAACTAGAAAATGATTCATCCATTTTCTCCAACCAATTATGTTCAAATATTTCTTCAGCTCTAATTGTTCCTTCATTGTCCACATAACCAGTTATGAATGGAATTTCTAAAAACTCTCCATCGGCTATTATTTCAGATGGAGTTTTTGTAATAAATGGTTGAACACTTTCTAAATCATCTCTTTCTATACAAGGTGCAAACGCTAGTGCGTTATCAGTAAGATCTAATTCGTTAATAACTCCCATTAATGCGGCAACACTAGTTCTCTCAAATATTTCTGATAATTGCTGAATTGAAGTGACTACATGTCCAAGGGCTTCCGCTACTTGCACGGCATACTCTAAATTGTCTCTTGAAACTGCCCAGGGAGCCATCGCATTGCCACTTTGGGCTATTGCCTTATTAACTAAACCATTAGCTTGAGGCGACAGAGTAACTAGATCAACTGCAGCTGCTCCGCTTCCATGACCAAACAAAGTTATGTCATTTGGGTTACCTCCAAAATGGGCGATATTTTCCCTTACCCATTCTAATCCGGCTATAATATCTTTTAACCCAGCATTACCAGGAGCAGTTTCAGTACCAAGACATAAAAATCCTAAAACTGACTCTCGGTAATTAAGAGACACAACAACAACATCTTGTTCTACAAAATTTTTGAAGGAGAGCTCTTGTTCGTATACTTTATCAAATTCCGTTCCTTTAATCCAAACCATTACAGACAATTGTCTAGTCGTGTCCAATGTTGGAGTAAAAATATTAGCTACAAGACAATCTTCAGTACCTTCATAACCAACACCTAAAGCTCTAACACATTTGACATCTTTTCGACTGGCGATAAAAGTATCTTGAAATGATGGCGGTGGCATAGGCGCCTGAAAATTTTAAATACTTGTTAATTGAGTCCTCTATAGTAAGGTTTCCCTGAGCGCCAACTGCCAAATATATACATAGTCTTCGTATTTATGTTTAAATTTTATTTTACTGCAACATTATCGTAAAAGTTAAGTACTAAAGGATGCTTGGAGAATATCTCATCAAGCCAATAGTTAAACAAAAAATCTTTAATTGCTACTGTAATCAACGTGATTTTAAAAGAGTTGAGCTAGCAGAAGATGGTATTGGCTGATAATGACAATCATAAATACTTATGAAAGTTTAAACTTTTAGTAATGTCTTTTTTCTAATCCAATGTGTTTTTATAATTTTTAGGACCGAATAAATAAGACTCTAACGGTTAATATGACTTTAATTTCTTTGAACATTTTGTCTTGCTATGTCCCTACGTATAACTTATTTTACAAAATATTATAAGTTAAACTAAAAACAAAACTGTTAAAAGATATTACTCACCTTAAATCTGTGTACCCCAGAAGTAGAGTCAGCGTAAGGGATTCCATGAAATTCATAATAATTGCCATCAAATGCAACAGATCCTGCTACGGTGCCCTGTTCAATTGTCACTAGTGGCTGACTCATCTCTGGGGTCGACGCCGAATCTTGCGTCGTTATTGATTCCTCTGTAGTTGTCGGTTCCTCTGTCGTAGTCGGTTCCTCTGTTGTAGTCGGTTCCTCTGTAGTAGTCGGTTCCTCTGTCGTAGTTGCTTCTTCTGTAGTAGTCGGTTCCTCTGTTGTTGTCGGATCTGGTGTTGTTGTCGGTTCTTCAGTAGCAGTTGGATCTTCTGACGTAGGTGGGTTAACTGTTACTATGGGGTCTGGTGTTATATCGTCTTGACATGACGCCAACGCAGCCCATAAGATAAAAATATAAAATATAAAGAACCTCATTCTTGCTTACGATTAAGATTAAGACTGAATTGAAAATTTAGACTAAAGGAAATATTACCGTCCCTGATTAGATAAATAACTTAGGATGCAGTTGTTTTTCTTCTAAGATCAGTTTGATAAATGAGGGAAAGATAAAAAAATATGTGGAAAATAAGATAACGCATACACAACTTCTAAGATTATTACGTACTACTTGACGATTTGTTAAAAGAACTTGAATTACAATGATTTCGGCATAATACCTATTAATCTACCTTTTTAATCACAATTACCTGTACAATTACAATTATTTCTGAATTACTTACAATAAGTAAATGAGAATTAAACACAAATAATAACAGAATAGTTATACTGGTGTAAGTGTAATTATCATAGAAGGCTTTTAAACAGTGCCGTAGCCTTTACTTGAAATTGAAACATGTCTGATTTTCTAAATGTATTTTTATCCAAGTACTACGGGTCGTTTGTTCGGATGTTAATAAATAAACATACATATATTAAATAACTTTTTGACCCATCTCAAGATTTCAATTGTGGGAGGAAACCGGTGACCTCGTGTGAAATAATGAGCTGAAAACTGCTCCTTACATGATGTTATCATTGTACCTAAAGATGTGATTCACAACACGTGTTGTCTCAAAGGTGTTGCCCATTTTGTGTCCACAACAATCTCTTTCAATTTAAGATGTAAGTACACAATTTGGACATTTAGGTCCGGTCAGAAATGTGTCAAGAACTTGTTTTACAATCTCAGATCCTTTTTTCATAAACATAGCTTATTTTAATATTATGTTTGATAAAACCACTTGCTGAATTTTAGCAATCATTTATTTTAATAGCACGGTAAAGAAATTAAATAAAACCCTATACCGATCAAATTGCTTAGTATTTCTTGAGTAATAATATTTTAAATTAATAATTTCGCGAAACGAATATATATATATAATAAAGATACGATACAGCTTGAATAGATTACGTACGAGTATTAGATACATGTAGCACATAATTAAATACTCTTTAAAATTCCGTTGCAAAGATTGACTTAATTACAAATTATACTAAAATGTATCATTATTGCCATCCAAACAAACAAAAAGAACTTAAATTGAAAAAAAAAATGGTTGTGGACCTCATATTAGACGTGTTCAAAAACTACAGTAAGTATGGCAAATCCCATCATTTAAACAGGTCATTGACCCAATTCAGTAGAAAAAATATGTCCCTTCAGATACCGTTACATTAGAATCAACTTAGACACTGAAAAGAATTTTAGACTTTGTAATTTGTCTATAAGGTCGTAAATTGTTTGTTCGACGATATGGTCGGATTTTTTTCAGAGGTTCCCTTAGAGGGTGGGAGCTACGTGTGCAAGAGGTGCGGGGTAAGAGGGGGAGGTTTTACTAAATGTGTGCCACACGTGGCCGCGCCCGCGCCGCTCTCGCGAATTCATGAGAATTTCTGATTCATTGACTCCTTGTCATATTGAAATGAATTTTTATTTTATAATAATTAACTTTTTCTGTATCATGAGGATCGTTATGATTCATTATGCGATTATGAACATTTGCGTATCTGAAAATGATCCAGAATTAACATTATCATTATTATAATCGTCCTTTTATGTGTCAGAGTTAACTTTTTTATGAGTGTATTATTATTTTGGACATCTGTTTAAGGTAAAAGTAACTATTAGGATTGAAAAGAATGATAATTACTTATAAATGTAACAATATAAAAAGTTTTGTTTGGTCATAAAACACTGTTCTTTATTATGTTCCCTACGATTTTATCTCATTGCAGGCACAGGTCTCGTTCAAAAAACCGTACCTATAACACGCTGGCCTGGTAAACGCTAGAAACTTTAATTTAAAAAATCACCTTTGATTGTTTCTGCTAAGATAGTGTCAGTCAGCTTTAAGGTAACCATGGGAAGAGATGGGGTGGTGACACCATGTTGATACCTCTATTTTATCTTTATTGAAAATTGGGTCTCCTACTATGAGATAGAAAAATAAAGAAGGAATCGTTTAAACAATTTAAAAAAAAATAACCGTAATTGGACCTAATAGGTTTGAAAAGAATAATAGTTTCTCTTTCCGCAAAGATAATATTCAAATACAGCTTAAGTAGTGTCAAAGATAAGTATTTCAGGACGGGCCTCTTTCCTTAACGAAGGGATACTTAGCCTACTAATACCACGCTGGCCAGACGGATTGGTATGGGGTTTAATTTCAAGTTTTCCTTCTTTTTATTTTGTATAGTTATTATTCACGGATAGTCCCTTAGTCGGTTTTTACGACACCCATGGGATGAGATGGGGTGGTGACATATTGTATTCTTACTCCGTTAGATAAATAAATTAACTTAATTAAATAAGAGCAAGGTATTTCACAATTAATATTCAAATCTTTTTGTTATATTTTTTATTTAAAATAAAATACAAATTTCCCTCAAATTTTATTATCACGGAGCATATTCTCCCGGATCGGACTGGGATGCGATGGTCCTAAACATGTGTGACACCACGTGGGTCTTGAGCAAAAAAATACACAAACAAAAAGTCTTAACAACTATCACTCGTCCAAAGCAAAGTGAACCTTTGGCTTATAACATAAGGTAATTTATCTAATGTACGGGTGTATGTATTAATCTTGTTTATCATTAGACTTTGTTACCTTGTGGGAGACTCAAATGAGACAAGCGAAAGGTTAAACGTTATGCGTACCATATTGTTCGTGCATTGGTAAAAAAAAATCGTAAAAAAATCAGTTATGCTCACGGGGCTTAGGTAATGGAAAATGTTTTTTTTTAATTAGTACTTTCTACTATTAAAAAAAAACAAAACACGCAAAAAAATGCATTGTGTAAAATAGAGATGATTCAGTTTAATCCGGCTCATTTTAAGTAATCATAATAAATCATATCATAACAACCCATTAATGTCCCACTGCAGGGACGCAGGAATACTTGGCCTACTAATACCACGCAGGCCAGATGGATTAGCTTAATTTCTAATTTTCCTTCTTTTTATTTCGATAGCATTCACCAATACGACACCCATGGGATGATATGGGGTGGTGACATATTGTATTCTTACTCCGTCACTACACGGAAGTCGTCGGATTAGTACCGTTTTTATTTAAATTTCCAATATAGAGTCGCTCGTTATTAAAGACAAACACGACTTCGCTAATAATACTATATCAGATATTACACGATGTATCCTCACACGATGGACCGACGACCTGGTTAGGACGGCGGGAAGCCGATGGATGAGGGAGGCACAAGACCGCGCAGGGTGGAAACGTTTGGAGGAGGCCTGTGTCCAGCAGTGGGCGTCTGTAGGCTGATATGATGATGATGATACTATATCAGAAACATATCACTTGCCATTAACTTAACGTATCATCTCTTATTTAACTAATCTCTGAACTATTTCCATCCTATTTCTGTCAAAAGAAATGGAAACTATGTTTATTAAATAATATTTCATTTCCTCCTTCTTGCGTGTTGTTAGTGTAATTAGTTTACAGTTTTTATTGTTTAGCGGCTAGAGGGCGCCCTGGTCACGTTCCGTTAGTTAATGCATAGCCAGGATATTTAAGTGTTTTGTATGTATACGTTTTAACTGTAACAGCGGAAACTGTGCCCATAAGCTGTTATTGTAAGCTAGAAAATTTCAATGCAATTTTTTTTTTCAAGTAATTTTTTTTCATAATGCTTTGTGTTGTCTTTGAAAACTATTATACTTTTAACGAACCATCTCATACCTACTTACTATTTCTTTTATATTAAATAATCAGACGTAATAGAACTTAATACTTGTACCTACTCGAAAATTTTCTATAAGTATAAACAATTAAAAATGTACTTTATAAAAATGCACTCCAGAGGGACATCTGCAGCTTAATACAATAATCATTTTACAAAACTAAAACAGAACCTTAAAACATTATTTTACTCCAATCAAAAACTTCAAAATATGACAGCAAACGTCAAAATAATAAAAAAGAAACTTTGACATTACCATGCACATAATGGTACATTAACTGTAGTCTTAGTAAGGAGTGCGCTCGCGCCAATACAGAGGGGAGTCGTTCAAAAATAGAATGTTCATGGATTCCTATGTATACTGCCATTAAGCTTAGACGTTAGCACGCGTTCGTTAAGCTTTAGCCAAACATGTATAGCATAGCTTAAGAAATAAACTTACTTCACTATTGTAAAATGTAACTGATTTGTTAAATATCTCTTTAAAAACTTCATCATAACAGCCCATTAATGCCCCACTGTAGGGACGGGCCTCCTCCCGTGACGGAGGGATACTTGGCCTACTAATACCACGCTGGCCAGACGGATTGGTATAGGGTTTAATTTCAAGTTTTCCTTCTTTTTATGTCGTAAAGATAATATTCACGGATAGTCCCTTAGACGGTTCTTACGACACCCATGGGATGTGATGGGGTGGTGACACACTGTATTCTTACTCCGTCACCACACGGATAATATTATTTTTTAATAATTTATTTATTACTTTTTTTTTCTCTTCTCTAGTTGCCGTCTATTTCATACATGGCGAAAAAGGGCAATGGTACTCTTAGTTCGTTACCACAAAAACATCTTGCAATATTCTATTGAAAAAACAAAAAAACCTTTCAAAAAGCTTGCAAAGAATAGTCCCGTATCATGTCAAACAGTTTAAAATATTACAGGAAGTGGTAAAGCTAATTATCACGGTAGTTACACAAGGACAAGATAACAGAGATCAAATAGTTTCTAACGTGATTTTACTCATCAATCATAAGATTATGCGTGTAAATGAATTCGATGAGCAATCCCGGTGGTCAAATCTCTAAGCATAAGGAATTACAGTTAAGAAAACCTTAAAAAGAAATTATGCTCTTTCCTGTAGTTTTATATGGCTTTAATACCATATCATCTGTAGGACTGTCATTCTCCGTGTAGTGACGGAGTAAGAATACAATATGTCACCACCCCATCTCATTTCATGGGTGTCG
Organism: Schrankia costaestrigalis; assembly: GCA_905475405.1. Lineage (NCBI taxonomy): Eukaryota > Metazoa > Arthropoda > Insecta > Lepidoptera > Erebidae > Schrankia > Schrankia costaestrigalis. Next base: position 4,894,895 of record FR997827.1, read on the forward strand.
TAAAAACCGACTAAGGGACTATTCGTGAATATTATCTTAACGAAATAAAAAGAAGGAAAACTTGAAATTAAACCCTATTCCAATCGGTTTGGCCAGCGTGGTATTAGTAGACCAAGTATCCCTCCGTCACAGGAGGAGACCCTGCAGTGGGGCATTAATGGGCTGTTATGATGATGATGATCTGTAGGACCCCCTTTTAACTAATCCAAAACTAGGAAAAGGATATAAATTCGGTTGTGTTTTTTTACCGCACTTTTCATTTCTTGAACAATTTAAATAATACTTTTTTCTCTTTGAATGGGTGTACTTTGAATTTGGTTCCATAGAAATTTTATGGTTGATACCTTAGTCAGATGTGATGAAATCTCTACCACGTAAAAGATTTAGTTACTCTGCATCATCCGTTACGGCATGACCTTGACCTTTGTATAGATAACCTTGAAAATTTCACCAGTCATTAGCTGAGAGGTCGCCAATTTTCGTCAGGATATTGTATAATACACATTTACCAATAAACATATACGTGGGAACTTCTGAGTAATACCAGTTTACAAAGCGATTTCGTCTACTTTCAAATTAAATATTTTGTTTACGTTGCTCTTTTTAGAGTATAGATTGGACTCTACTCTGTGATATTCTAAAATGTATGGTGTCACCAACCTTTTACATCTCATGAGTTTTGTAAAACGGACTACGAAAAAGCAACGATTATGATTGATGTTACAAAATGTTGTCGTTTACTTTTTTGCATCATCTTCAATTCCGTGTGGTGACGGAGTAAAAATATAATATGTCACCACCCCATCTCATCATGGGATGGGTGTCGTAAAACCGACTACAGGACTATCCGTGAATATTATGTTTACAAAATAAAAAGAAGGAAATCTTGAAATTAAACCCTATACCAATCCATCTGGCCAGCGTGGTATTAGTAGGTCAGGTATCCTTTCATCATGGGAGAGACGTATACTGCTAGGCATATCAGCATCAGTTGATTATGAATTATAAGAGGCGGGTGTAAATAAATACGATTAAGAATCCCTAATATTAAAATTGTCTTAATAGAGCGAACAGAATAAACACATCTCGGAAAAATATGTCGACAGAAATTAAAATGAATTCATCATTTCACAATACACAAAATAATAAAGTTAGTTTATTAGCACAATAAAGTTAAAACGTTCATTATAAGTTTTCAAGGGTCTTTCCAATGTTGAATTTGTGAAGGATAGTGTATTCTGACAGATTTATTATGTTTCGTGGACTAGTCCTTAATATCTCACTTGATTAAACAGAGGGGCATTTCGGTACTATTTATGGTGTTTTCAATAGAAGGGACCTATTGACTTTTGGTCTTGTTTACTTTTGCTGGGCGATTTTTTCTTTACTTTTATTGGATAGCATATTACGGGTCACCTATTGGCCTGTGTTTTGATCAGACAATAATTGTATCATGAAGAACCTAAGGACAGCCACACACACAGTTTTGTCATTAAATTGAGAGAAGAAATCTATTCTTTAGGTTCTTTTTTGTAAGTAGAGTTATTACAAAACTGTAGTTTGCTTAACTTTTAGTAGCAAACAAAAGGTTTTCAGTAAAGGTCTTAAAATAGCTCTGAATAAATTTTAAACTATGTTTGGTAATATTTCTGTTGGTAGGACTATATCCGGACTTTTTTTGTTGGAAATGATAGTACAAAACATTCGAGCATAAAAGGCAGGTTAAAAGCAAACGAACGAAAAACGAGTGCCTATTATACTGATAAACGTATTGTGACGTGCCTCACGCGTCCATCTTCGCGCGCTCCACTTCGCTACACGTCAATGGCGCGAGCGCGTCGTGGAGGGGCCTACACAGCGGCCATTATATAAGAAGACGCGGGGCGCGGCCGCTCCCCTTTTTTGTTCCTGCTCATTGAAGATAAGTGTCTGCCTTTCTATAGGGCAGCCATCAACCTCGTGCTTTCGAATCCTCTCTAATCCTTCTGATTTAGACCGGCTTGCTTATTTTGTCTATTATTTGTTAACGTAGTGATTTCTAAATTATAAAAACTTGTAATATTGTATACACTCATTTATTTACTGAATAATACTACATAGTCGTGACTGAGTTGTTTGCATTTATCTCCCTACACAAACCCACTACGTCACAGTATTTACCAGTACTTCATCATAACAGCCCATTAATGTCCCAATGCAGGGACGGGCCTCCTCCCATGAGGATACTTGGCCTACTAATGCCACGCTACGCTGGCTAGACGGCTTGGTATAGGGTTTAATTTCAAGCTTTCCTTCTTATTTCGTCAAGATAATATTCACAAATAGTCCCTTAGTCGGTTTTTACGACACCCATGGTATGAGATAGGGTGGTGACATATTGTATTCTTACTCCGTCACCACACGGAGTGCCAGTACTTACTGTGGAAAAAATTAAGGACATTTAAAGTCCTCTAAAAAAAAATATACACGCTTTTACGAAGGTTAGTCGTCGCAAATTCTACCGCTGGAAGTCGATGCTTCCAAGGTCACCGAAGTAAATATAACCTTGACAAGTATGCGGTAAATGAACAATAATCATCAAGGTAACGAGGGTGTAACCTTAATTTTAATGAGGCGATGACATAATTTAGCAGCAATTATCGATTCAAATAATTTCTTTAAGTGCTTACTTCCAGTAAGTAATGATGTGAAAATTTAGCATTACTTATAGTAAATTATTTAAACTGTTGATTAGGTATATCATTTTATGCCTAGTCTTACTATTATATATTGCTATAAGTTCTTATATTGCGTTAAAAATAATAATACCTAATTTAAATTTAGGTAGTACTGCGTTTCGGTTTAGGGTCTCTCCCTCAACGACCAAAACACCGTCTAGGTCAAAACGACCGCTATGCCTCCTAGATCGCAAACAGTAGTGTGAACATATGAGTTAAAATATAAAGGTACAGTAACTAGTGAAAGTACAGGGCATGTAACTTGGCTGTGCTTTGGCTTTACTGGTGTCCATGAGCAGTTACCACTTACCATGAGTAGCGCCATTTACTCGTTTGCTACCATAAAGCAATAATTTTGTTTTTTGATGATGGTTAAAGTAATAGTATCTAAGCTATACGGGCCGTGAGACCATTTGTAGGGTCGGCAGACTAAAGAACATAAGTCTTATAAAAATTTTATAAGACTTATGTTCTTTAGTCTGCCGACCCTCCATTTGTACTACTAACTGTCACTACCAACATCTTGAAACCTTACCTAGTCATCCTTATGTGATATAAATCCAAAGCTAAATCAGATGAACCAGCAAACAAGGAAACTTACACTTTTATCTAGACTAAACATGCCCCAGGGTGTGCAGAAATAAAACATTTATTATTAGTCTCAATAACAAATGATACTTCGATTTAAAATTTCAATCCTGATTTTAGATAATTGTTTTAAAAATTGTGCAGAAATTATAAGAGTAAGTACAATTTATTTAAAAAATAGTTATCAAAGCCTCGGTATCCTTATTCACTAACACTTTTTCAACTTAAATCTCCGATACAATTTCCTGTAATATAATTACTGTCAGCCACTCCAATTTACATCTTAATACCCATAACCTAAAACTGATATTCCCTCACTGGTAGTATACATACGCATTCTGAGAAAATTTTACTGTTGGTTGTAGGAATTTGAATGTTGTTGGTTTAGGAATAAGGTTGGGATTTGGTTGAGTTAGAAACAGTTGTTATGAAAGCCGACGTGGGTGTTTAATGGTCGAGGACTGAGGCTTGGAGACAGCTGTCGTTCCCCCGGGCACCACTAAGGGTTTTGTTTACAGCATACTCTAATGACAAAGATCTCGACAGTACCTACAGATTTCTTTACTGTCGTATCACACAAAATAATTAAATGACTTCGACTTATGAAACAAGATACGTCTAAACTTTATTTGGAAACTGTTTTTCTCGTCGTTATTTTGCAAGATAATCTTATTGGATTGTCTCAATAGACATAACATATTAGTTTGTTTTGCTTTCAAGGGCAAAAGTTCCGTGTTTTTGCCTTTGTGAATTTGTTAGTGTAGTACATAGTTATATGATGTGATACAAGTAAGCTGATAATGTGTGGTATGTTGTAAAAATCTTTTTTATCCATTTTGTTGGATTTGGATTAAAGTTTGTAGAGCTTTGTTGAACGTGTTATTATCCAAGGAAAAGAAGAAGGCAAAAGATTGGTCTCTACTGAAAAAATATGTTCACGGAATTAAAAGCTACAATAAATAAACTTGATGCTTCACCATGTGACCGATTTTAAAATGTTCGGAAGGAAGTACTAAACACTTTTTTCTGACATAGAATGCAATTAAAGAATGATGTTTAAGGATGTTAATGACCTAAATTTTAAGTAAATTTTATATACCTACAATGTTTTATAATTAATCCTAGTGTTTGATCTGTACTTTTGACAATTACGAGTAGGTATCTATCTTTTTATCTGAAGGATTTATATTCTAAATAAATGTAGGCTTAGGTATATTTTATCGGGCTTAACGATTTATTTTTTTATTAATTGTAATGATTGAAACAGCTATCTATACTTCTATACTAATATTATAAAGAGATAAAGTTTGTGTGTTTGTGTGATTATGTGTTTGTGACGTTGTAGGGGGTAATCTCTGGATCTAATCTGATCTAAAAAATAATAGTAAAACCGATTTTAAAACTCTTTCTGTGTTAAATAGTCCATTTATCGGGGAGTGTAATAGGCTATATAGTATCAAGATATGACTAAAACTTACTAGGCAGTAAAGAAATATGTTTTAAAAAGGGACGCGTTTTTTTCGCCGCCCAACGAAGTGGGCACGGGTCAGCTAGTTTCAAATAATGATCTGTGAATAAAAATATTAAAACAATAGTAGTACGAACAGATTCAAAGAAACAGACAGCGGCGCGGCGCGCAGCGCGGTTTCATTTGCTATTAACATCAAATCGGCTAAAGTTTTTATTTTTTGGTAAATGTAGCCTGGTAATTAAGACTACGGATTACCAAAGCAGTGAGATAGAGATAAATAGAAGTGATATAAAATAAATTAAATTGTAATGAGGGAAAGTATGAGTTTTGTAAGAACAAATACTTACCAACAAATAGACAGAAACGACTTACAAATGACATAATGGAATATATTACAATACTTAAATTTTCCAACGATTCTGAGAATAGTTTCAACAATCAAATTAATACGTAAATATAAATTAAAATCTTGGTTCTACGAAATTCGTATTTTCATTGTATTCGTTACAAAAAAATGTTAAGTGGTCTGAGCTCTCATAAGTAGACTTTTTAACATTATATTATACAAAAACATAATTTTTAGTAAAACCTCTTGATAAGTTATATTTTTATAATAAACAAAACACTTAAAGTTACTCAAATAAATAGACATAATTATTGAAAAAAGCAAAAATCTTGAAATAAATAAATGTTTACTCAGAAACATTTAATTTAATATAAATTAATATAATGTAACTGCTTTCAGATTCGCTCATGGTAACAGACATATTTATATGAGCATTCAATACGCAGCAAACACGAGGTACAAATAAACAAATCTAACAGTGTTCAAAAGAGGATAGAAAAGGTTTAAATGGCCAGTCATATTACCAAGTCTTCATAAGTCTCTGGTGATTGCTACTAACGATTGCACTCCGGGAGTGAGAATTTGCTTGTCTTCTAAAATACAAAGACAATAACATAAAATACCTTCTAGCAGTCAGGCACTTACAAAATGCCCGTGCTTCTTCTTCTTCTCTCGAGTCGTAATGCACACAATCGGTGGTCAAATGCAATCAGCCCAGAACTTGGCCACAGTGATTGCATTGTCAGTGGCGTATATGAGGTCTTTTTCTGTGCAGCTTTCTGAGCACCTTGGACAGTTCAGTTGGTGTGCCGTTGTAAATGATGCCCGTGCTAAAGTTGCTGAACCTACGTTATTATTTACAGAAGTAGTGGTTTGAAATACACAGCGAACGTCACTAACCTAAGTATTCATTTAACATTTCAAAAGGATAAAAAGAAACAACAACTCTATGTTTGAAACAATTCAAAGTTTATAAACTTCCTTGTAAAATACTTTATCTTGAGGTAGGCGGTGAGCAATGACTTATCTTTTAACACAAGGGATCTCAACTTCATAAATAATAATTTTCTATACGACTTTTTTTATATACATTTAGATAGTATTTTTGTAAGTTACCGTGATAGTTCGACTAATGCACTAAAATATGAAAACAGAGGAATCAAGGTATTTCATTGCTAAATAAGTTTGAAACGAAATTTAGAGTCATTACAAGTTAGTCCGAACCGTCCTTAAAAGAGATTATAGAGACAAACCACCTGCTTTCATCATAACAGCCCATTAATGTCCCACTGTAGGGACGGGGCTTCTCCCGTGACGAAAGGATACTTGGCCTACTAGTACCCGCTGGACAGACGGATTGGTATAGGGTTTAATTTCAACTTTTCCTTCTTTTAATTTCGTAAAAATGCAGTGCAGTGGAACATTAATGGGCTGTTATAATATTATTATAATGTTAATACTAGTTATTACAATTAAAAATTAGATAAAACTTTGGGACGGGTCGACGATCACGGGGTCATCATTATCCTACCTATCGCCAAAAAACCGCCGAGGCCTCACTTAGTATTCCTCTTCCTCAATCGGAATTACGCGAATCAGGCGCATAATTACTCCTTGACCCGATAGTTGATCCGCCTTTGCACTTGCTTAGAAACCTCTAACTAAAGCCCGATTTACATATCGACAAGTAGGTACAGTAGCGAGTTGTTGATTTGAATAGATCTCTATCCTATTTTTTGGCGAGTTAAGTACGAAGTAGCCCCCTCTCTCGCGTCTTGCCAACTTAACTCGCCAAAAAATAGGATGGAGATCTATTTAAATCAACTTAATCAACAACTTACTACTTAACTCGCTACTGTACTTGTCGATGTGTAAATCGGGTTTTAAAGAAAGTAATTGCTACCATAGAAACAAAATATTTATGTATTATAAAAGAATTGGTATTGGAAGCGAGAGCGGGAACATTAACTTCTCATTCATATTCTCAGAAGGACGGCTGAGTAAACCAGCTTAAGTTTGTTATTATTATAGTATTTTACAAGATAAATTTTTTTTAGAAGGTTTATATTCTTTTAATATAATCTTATACAGATAAACTTTTATTTTTATAATGATGCCTAGGTACTCTTAAAAATTAATGTAATAAGTAAAATAAATCAAATTTTCTGTGAAAAAACCTTTTAGTATTTATGTAGAGAACATTTTATTTTATTTTAATTAAGTTTTTCTGATAGTTTCTTTTTTTAAGCTACTTTTCATACCCATATTTTTTACCACGCGTATTTAACCTTTCTTTGGCATTCACCCAAAACCATAAGTACTGAATAACAGATTTATAATCTGAATAAACAGCAAAAGTTTTTGTAAGCGGAAGGATTGTGATCATAAATAATTATAATTATTCAGATCAATTGAAGATAGCGCATAAATTACATCGTATACATAATTCATAGTGCCGTGATTTCTTTCCGTGCTAACCGCCCGGTAAAGCACACGCCCTAGCTGAAGAAAGCTCTGTAGGGCGGGCGACTTCCTCGATGGAAGCGCCTCTCGTGGCAGGCAACAGGAACTAATCAGAGGCCGACGATTGGCTAGGTGGCGTGACGTCACACCACATCCGACCAATGGGGGGGAGCGCACTCGCACTCGGCCGCAGTTCTCGTCGCCGCGCCTTCGTATGAGCCGTGTGTCGCTGCCGGCCACCCCCCGCACCCCGCGACGAGCCGTCTCGCCCGCATTCTAGTTGTGGGTGTCGCGCCGTGCAGTCCTCGCGTGTGCCGCTCAACTTAGTGCGCCGTTTGTGAGTGTTCATATTCCCGCTCGAGTGTCTGTGTGACGGAGGAACCCGTAGCCCATCGCGGAGGATGTTAACAGCGCACGGTGAGTGATGTCGTAGAGTCGATGGACGCTTATCTCGCTACGCCGCCACGTGAACGCGCTCTATTTATAAAATGTAAACACGCAGCTAATTTGATTTGCAACTATATTACTTTATTACTAGTTAAAAGCGAGAGTACGCGTCCGGATAGTGCTCGCAAATTAACAATAAAGACTCAGCGCACGACGGAGGAGATTGCCGAGTTCCTGTAACACGGACGTGCCAGTGACGTTTTGATGTCGATCATTTAATCAAAATACTCTTATCTAGACACGAGTCTAGTTAACCCAAGAAATAAATATTCTAGCGTTAACCTTGGATTGGTTCAGGGCTGGCGATAGCACGATAACGTGACCTTGAAGCGAAGTCTCGCTAACGCCGGCCGGCGCTGGAAGCGAACGAGCTCACGGAAAATGTCCAGACAAACAACGATAATGGTGTCGTAAACACAATGATATTACTGTTCATTATGACAGATTTGTGCTTCAAACACAATAAGAAAATATGTTTACCAAGTAGCGATAATATTGAAAGAAATTTTACAAAATGATAAATGTTTATTTAAATTTCGTAATAAGAAAATTATACGAAACAAACAAAAAATTGTATGTTATTTGGGTAATTTCTATGTAGATACAATACAAGCAACGAGATTAAACTCGTAATTTTGGATGCATTTCAATTAACTAGAAGAGTTATTGTCTGTGTATATGACTAATGAATAGCGCCAATGAGTAATTTAAATGAACATGAATCTTCTTATGTTAAATAAATATGCCGGAGAAGTTGTAAAGTGTTTATGATCTCCTTTACAAACGGCTTACTACAAGTGTTCCCTTTTCTATATGGCTGTAATTTCTACAACACGGTTTTCCTTTATAGAGTTGTTTTTTTATTCTATTGGCAGTCAAGTCGAGTCTGTCCGGTTGAGATACCTCGATACGGTCAGGTTCGAAGCGACGGTCCCACGCCTCGTTCCACATACCTATTCACTTCTCGCTATTTGCAATCGTGTGGTCGATGGGCCTGACATAAATCGAATGATTTACATCTCTTATAAGTAAATTATAATCAAAATATATACAAAAAAGTGTTTGTGCACATCACTACAAGAAACTTGTATCAGTATGTTGTTTGTGGATTGTAATGGATTTTCATTTAATAATATTGAAGCAAAAACTTGTTTCAATGTTTACCAAAAACATAATCGTGTTAGTACATCAAGGTCATAATATGCTAACTAAATAATAAAAAAAAACATCTTTGTAACAAAAAAAGAAACTTAATAAAAATTAAGAGGATTTGGGATTCTCATTCGCACTTACGCACATTCGAATGTGGAACGAGTAGTTGCCATATTATATGCGATATGAGCGTGTTCTGTCTAACTTACAAGAACTGCTTATGTGCGAAGAGGACGGAGATAATTCGCATCGAGTGAGCGAACCGGCCATGCGAGATGCTCAGCCGTATCATAAATATTAATCAGGCGCTGGTGTCAACAGCCACCGCGTAACGTGACACCGCCACGATGCGCTGTTAGCCTGGTACTTGAAGTAGTGGCCAGACACTTTACTCCAGACTACCGTACCAATTGAACGTAGAATTTCTAACACAAACATTACTATAACATAAAAATGGTATAATTTTATGCGTTTTAAGTTGCATAAAATGTTTTACACTCTTAGAAACATTTATCAGTTATTTGTTTAATTTAGTTTTCTCAAAATACCTATTATATTTCTGCAACAAATAGACAAGTTAAATAGTGATAATGTTATCGCTTGCACATCCGTTTGTGCTTACGCATTCAGCCATGACCTGCCCTACAACTCTCGGATTCCAACAAAACGCAAGCACTGCAGTCTTATGTTTTTGCTTTATAAAGTTTTTTTTGTGCTTTTATAATTAAAAGTAAGTTATTATTATTTTTGGTCACTTGAGTAGTATTAGTTTTATTTATTTATTATTTTGATGTAAAGGTTTTAATTTTCTATTTTTATTATTCGCTCGAATAGTGGTCATAAAATATTTTAGGTAGTAGGTACATGTTAGTAAATTTTAATTAAAATTAGATTTGTGTAAAACTTTTTGCATGTTTTTTTTTTTAATCTTGATTTAACGCTACATTGTATCGGAAGTCTTCAATGTTTTGGGTTCTTCGCACTATCGTCCTTCATGTTTGACATTTTACGTGAATTCAAAAACAGGTTAGCTTAAATATTTATAAATAGTTTAAATTTTCTCAAAAGCCTTTATTACATTATAGAATAAATTACATATATTTGTGTAAATTGAAACAATGGGATCAAAAACATGTTTAAGAAAACCAGTTTAGAAGACTAACACATTAAAAAAAATCTAATTAAATTCAGCTAAAAAACATTAAGCAATTAAATAAACCAATAAGAATATGATTACAAAATCTTGAAAAAAATCACGGAGAGTTTTTTTTACCAAATAAAAAATAATTCTAGACAAATTGCAAACAGTGTAGGTACTTGCAAATTGTACTAAAATAAATGATATTATCAATTATTCTAAAGTAATGGCAAAGCGAAACATTATCTTGACATCTATATAAGAAACTAACTATGCAAACACTTAAAATGTAATTAAAAACTAGTTAAAATTACAACGGCTCTGCTTTAAAATAATGAAGAAACTGCTACAGATTGAATAGTACAAATACTAAACAAAACAAAATTTATTAAAACATTAGGACGTTATAAGTAATTTAAAAAAATTATTAAACAACGTATATTATGAACGCGAAATATAGTAAGTAGAGATGGATGTTTGATACACTTTTATGTAAAAAGTACTGAATGGATTTTAATAAAACTTAACTAAAAACTATAGCTCTACGTCAGAATAACACATAGGCTACAATTTATAAGATTTGTTTAAAATACGTAGACAAATGACGACCTTTATGGCGTAGTGCTTTTATAACATGACTGTTACGCAGAGGTCTCGGGTTCGATTCTCGCTCAATGCAATATTAATTTGTGTGCATGAACATGATCGTTTGCATTGGTCTGGGTGTTTTCTATGTATAATATGTATGTATTTAAAAAAAAAATTGTGTATGTATATCCGTTGTCTAGTACCCATACTACAAGCTCTGCTTAGTTTGGGACTAGATGGCGTTGTGTGAAAGTGTGAGGAATATGTGAGGAATAAATAATAAATACACAGCTATTAGTTAGTTTCAAATAAAAGTAAAGAAGATATTTTCGCTAAAAAGATAAGCGTCGCTAACAGTTTTATTCTGAAGACATTATCGGGAAACAGATAAGAAAGTTTTAACAGTTGCGAATGGTTTAAAACTAATTTAAATTGAAGTCAACTAAAGGATAAGTGTAACTATTGTAATACTTTTACTTTTAAATAAATTTAATGTTTAAAAGCTATGTTTAAAATTCCGAAAAACCAGCCTCTCCGTGTAGTGACGGAGTAAGAATACAATATGTCACCACCCCATCTCATCCTATAGGTGTCGTAGCAACCGTCTAAGGGACTATCCGTGAATGTTATCTGTACGTGAAATAAAAAGAACGAAAACTTAAATTAAACACTTTACCGTATCCGTCTGGCCAGCGTGGTATTAGTAGGCCAAGTATCCCTCCTTCACGGGAGGAGGCCCGACCCTGCAGTGGGACATTAATGGGCTGTTATGATGACGTGGTTCCTCCTTCATCTACCTATTTCCCGCAGCTCTACCTTAGGAATTAATTACCTAAGGATTAAAAAAAAACATACTCGTAACATTAGTTTTTTACGGGATAAACTGCTTTATTTTTACAAAAATCAGTGGCCTTGTTTATTTAGCTTAGTAAGCTCAATATTTAAGATACTAAAATATATGTTTAGGTTCTTATTGTTGCAAATTATAGCTAGTTTTACATAAGACGTAATAACAAATTGAAAGTCTGAAATCTACGTTTTAAATTCATTTAATTAACTTTAAGCAGTTCTTAAGATCAAGACATGCTGGTCGCTTTAGCCTGACAACGATGCGTGTGAGCACATGTGCAAAAGTTTTTATCTCTTATGTGTGTGTAGGGAATGTTTTTTGTTAAAGTATGGGTACTGCAGAGCGGTTTGGATCCTTGACTGCGGCATGCGTGTTTAACTGTCCTTTTTGTTTTTTTTTACGTATGTTGTATGTTTTATTACTACGTTTTATGATGAAAACAAAATTGTGACTTTTTAGTTAGTTATAATTTTCGATGTTAATCAAAATTAAAAATGTTTTCTTTCGTTATTACACTTATATCACACACAATAAACATTTGGTGGTGCCTCCTTTAAATCATATAGATGCCTGTGCCAGGAGAAGCCGCTCTTTAAATCTAAAAAATAAATATTAAGAAAAGACTGCCGCACCGTATTTTATATCCAGACTTAAGAAAATCGTTTGCCGTTCGCAACAATAATTACTGCATGGAATTCGAATCCGCGACTTTATACAAGGCAGCCGAAGGCAACGACCGCTTTGATACCGAAGCAGTTAAATGAGTAATTTATGCTATTAAAAATAAAAAAGTGTGAGATCATAACATAATATCTGACCTAAAACGGATTTATTATACTTGAATGCTATAGTTTACAAGCATAGTAAGTGGCATTGTAACTAATAACTAAACAAAAGTATCAATGAATTAAAACTTATAGTAACACTATAATATAATTTTACTCTGGAGTAAGAAAATCACGTTAGAATTCACGAGCAATAAAACCGTTGTTGAATATAGTTATTTTAAACCTAAAATCATAGGCACAAAGGTTCATTTTAGTATGATAAATTTGAACTGTCGTGTTACGTTTATTGACGGTGACACTCGTAATAAGAGTCACGAGTTGTTGCGTAATGCGAACAATCTTGTTCACTTTAAGTGGTATACTAAAGCAAGATTTTTATATGTTTATTTGCTTTAGTTTTAACTTTTGTCAATAACTACTGAATTACAATAATTATCATAACAGCCCATTTCAATGTCCCACTGCAGGGACGGGCCTCCTTCCGGGACGAAGAGATACTTGGCTTACTAATACCACGCTGGCCAGACTGATTGGTATAGGGTTTAATTTCAAGTTTTCCTTCTTTTTATTTCGTAAAAATAATATTAACGGATAGTCCCTTAGTCGGTTTTTACGACACCCATTGGATGAGATGGGGTGGAGACACACTGTATTCTTACTCCTTCACCACACGAAGAACATATAAATTAGACATAATATATATTCTATGTTTCTTTTTAATTTGTCCTTGTCAAAGAAAGTATAATGAATATTTCATTACCGTACTCCGGGCTCATTAAACCTATGTTTGCTTCAATAGCGACGACGCACGTGGGCGTACCATCCTTGTACCCTAAAGGATCTCGGATTTCAATTAGATTGCTAAAGCTTGAAAGAAAATTTGTTATAAAATACTTGGAGTTCATACACTGTTGATAAATAATTAAAATTACATCTTTAATATTTGAAAGATCAATTAAAACTTAAAGAACTTATGATTAATAATGAAATGTTCATAATTTTGTAAAGTTTCTTATCAAATTTCTACATTTTCCAGAATATTAGACTGTCTTTATGAGAATACAATACGAATAAAAACGCAGTGGTACCACTGCGGTAGGATTCATACATACATAAACTCACGCCTTATCCCGTCCGCGGTAGGCAGAGACGACAGAACGCCACTTGTCACGATCCTGAAAAGATTCAGCCTCGTCCACATTCAGTAAGCGAATGATAATGATTCGTGGATGTCGAAAAATCTGCCTAAGAAATAAATCTGCTGCTCATATCTGCAATAATAAAAACAAGTTTGACATAACACTAATTTCAAATGCACACGGTGAACTTCAATGCGTTGCGGGTGTCCATAGGCGGCGGTGATCACTTACCATCAAGTGACCTGCTGGCTCGTTTGCCTTCAATTACATAAAAAAGTACTGTGGTGTAGAAGTAGAGTCGCTAGATGTATAGCCTGACTTATTATTATTTCTTTTGATTTTAAACTACCAGGACATAAAATATCTTGGCTATCAAAGTAAAGGAACAACATATTAATACTTTATTAATCAAAGTAACCGAAAACATAAAGCTTTGCCGGGCCATTAGTTTGTCTTTAAAGGATGAAAGTCAAATTTCCTTTCAAGCTATTTAAAAGGATATTTATTAAAGTTTTATTTGATCAAATCTTTGAAGCAAATCGTTGTTTTATTGGATCTATTTCATTAATAAAAAGAAATCAATAGAGGAATCATTGTTTACATGGATAACAATTATTATTTACGTTGAGGACTCAATATTTACTCTTTTTTTGTACATTTTCTTTTATTTTCTATAACATAAAATCAATTATCGTTAATTTGATGGATGTTGGTGGAACCTAAAAATCTTTCGCATACGAGTACGTGCCCTAGAGTATTTGCTGACAGATGCTGTGCGAGTGATGGATGGACTCTTATCACTTTTGATAACCTTCCGCCATCGTCCCCCGGCACTCTACTTCATGCGCGTAATGTTATATATAATGTGTATATCAGTTGTCTAGTACCCAAAGTACAAGCTCTGCTTAGTTTGGGACTAGATGGCGTTGTGTGAAAGTGTGAGGAATATATATTTATAGCAAAATTTATAATAAATATATCTTTATATGCGTTGTCCACTTAAAATCGTCATATGGGTCATTCTAAGTTAAGAGGTAATTCGTTGTATGAAATGGCGGCACGGGTTTTTTTTATGTATTTTTACTTAAGTATACATTTTTTTAATGTAAACTGCTACGTTTAAAACGTTTACAAAGTGGCCAGACAATTTATTGGTTTTATTACGTTTTATAAGTGACCAGGGGAAATACACCATACAGGGGAGAGACAAGGTATACAGGGGAGGATACTTTATGAACAGGGAAGAGATAAACATAATAAACATGGTTATTTTTAAGTATCATCTTTATTTATTATAATATGAATTATTTATAATCAGGCTTTTCATTTGTTTACAATCTTTTTTGTCTATAAAATTAAATGTTTCCTATGAAAATCAATAACAAAAAGAAACAAAAACTAAAAATTTTCTTTTGAGTAACATTATAAACTTAAAAAATATTTATTTTTCTTGTCTATCAAAACAAAAATACCTAAGTATTGGTGTATATAACTTTAATACCCGTGTAGATATTAATAATAAGTGAGTAATGAAACACGAAAGTTTTAAAGTTATATAACTTTACTATTTATAGGCAATAATTAAATAAAAAGAAACAAAAACTAAAAATACTTTTTTAAATACTCTTACGACTTCAGGGGATATTAAAGGCGACCAACACCTATGAGTTTTATTAGTTGACCGTGAAATGTCAACAGGTACACGTCCCCAGAATATTCAAGCAATAAAACTTCCCAGAAATGGACACAAGATCAGAAGTAGCGGCTCAAGCAGTTACACTGTTGGAACAAGGCATGAGTAAACGACAAGTGGCTCGTACTCTGAATATAATCCAGTCAATGGAGTAAGAACAAGCCAAAGGTACCAAGAGACTGGTGGCTTTGATCAAAGAAGAGGTCCAGGTAGAAAAGGATCCACTTCAAAAAGAGACGATCTTTTCATCTGTAAAGTGTAGTACTTCACTGCGAAATTGTTCACTCGACGGGGTTCAAATCCAACGGGAGCCCCGATAAACGCGTAGACTAACTGTCAGTTCTCGCACTGTGAGTAGAAGACTCAAGGTAGCTGGTAACCCTGATTCCAAAAAGACCAGCAACAGGTTCCAAATCGACTACAGACTACAGCGCATCGAGCAGCTCGTATTCGTTTTGCGAAAGAACACGTCGATTGGACGGAAGATCAGTGGCGCTCTGTTTTCTTCTCCGATGAAAACAGAGTATGTCTGCATGGTAGTGACAGAAGAAGAAGAGTGTATAGAAGGCCAGGAGAGTTATACGCACAATGCTGTTGCGTATGGAAGTAGCTCCTGCATGGTGCGGGCTAGTATTTTTTTGATAGAAAAATCGACTTGGTTTTCATTGAAACCGGCCGCCATGTAAGGGGATTGACTGCAGATCGGTACATTGAAGAAATCCTGGGGGGCCACGTCGTTCCATATTTATGCTGGTTTTGTTGGTGACAACTTTGTCCTAATCCAAGATAATGCCTTTTATGTTAGCATGTTTTTGTGGATAATCCAAAGTACCCAATTGAAAATGACGAGAGTCACAGAAGCAGCTCAAACTTTTCAATATTAGGCAATACGCAACCGGTAACTTGGTGAACCTTTAGTATTCCTGAAAAAGTCTCTAAATCTTTAGTAGATCCCAATTTTTTCGTTATGTCGGTATTATTTTCTGTAAAAAAAAACTTAATATTGTATTTTAAAGCTATGATAAGCATAACGCCAAGTAAAGGCGTAGAGAAAACTAGAAGTATTAATGGAAACGCGTAAAAATGTATCTCCCCTGGATATTAAGTACCTCCCCTGCCATCAAAAGAGCCAGGGGAAATACGCCAGGGGAGATATATTTTCGATAGAAATCTAAATTAGCCGTAAAAGTATTTCACGCACGTGATTCACACACAAACGTAACAATGTATACACTATTTGTAATAAATATTTAAGTATATGTTGGTATTTTAACAAAAAATGGCAATGGAAAACTTACCAGGGGAAAGACTGCATTCACTAAACATTTCTGCACCCAGCTAGTGGCGTGATCGAAATGGCCAGCAATAAGGCGACGCAGTTGCTTATGCGCCGCTTGCTGGTAACTTTACGTTACACACTATGCATTCATGATCACAACTTCTGCAGACTAGGAAAGCAGAACTGATTTTTGAACGAAAACAAAAGACCAGGGGACGAGACACGAAACACGGTGGACAAATTTCGGTGTTCATATTTTTTTTAAAGAATTGGAATAAAAGCACTTTTACTTGTAGGATACTATTACTAAGTTTACTGTCCTTGTAAAATTAAATAATTTAAAATAATTATTGAATTTTAATACATTCATAATTACTGATTTACAAATAAAGTCGGTTATGGGACAGACCAGGGGAGAGACATTTTTCACATATTAGAGCTTATTGTGACTAAATTACGTACATTTCTGCAATAAATTTTAGTGACCACGTAGGAAGCATTTAGTTTTAAGTAATAAATAAGTTATTTATAAAGTTTATTGAAAAAAATATATATTTCTTGTCTTTGCCGTCGAAAGTACTTCTTAACTTAGAATAACCCATATATTAGTTAATCGACTAGCTGTAATAGAGAATTCTTCAAGAAGCATCGGTCTCTATCGTGTTTTAACGACACTTGTCGCAAGAACAGTAAACGGGACCGAATTTAAATGCATTGGTATGAACCTACCTGATTTTTCTTTATTAATCAAGTTTCATATTACTTTTGTGGCATTAAATTCCACTGACGAAAACACCATATTTGTCAAAATAATTGTCCAAAACTGCTGGTTAGGAAATTCGTTCTGCAGTCGCTCTAGTTACCTAGGTGACGATTAGCCCTAACGCTTTTGGGTAACAAAAAAATTCCGGAATTAGTTCATTATTTTGCTTAATTGGTTAGTATAGTGATTAAAGTCGTTTATCATAGAATTTTTATAACATACTTAGTATGACATGTGTTGATACTAGCAATAAAATTGTAAAAGTATCTTTAATTAGTTCTAAAACTACAGTCAAAGTATTATTCTTGTGAAAAAATGATTAACTTATCAAGTATGTCAATAGGGTCACTGGTTCACACAACTGTACTGAAACAATAATAATGTCTTATTTACTAAAAAGTAATAGTAAAACGATTCTTAATCGACTACTTTACATGCATTTGCAATTATTTTAGTTGAATTATTTGTAATAATTTGTGTTGTTTTTTTTTGGGGTTTAATATAATATTATAAACTATAGTTTGTCAAATTGGTTTTGGTGCTGCGATGGATTGGTATTATTCCTTACTGCAGCTGATAATCAGAGTTCTTAAAGTAACCTAATAACGTTATAGTCTATAGTAATGTTATCTGTGACTACCACATACACTCTTCAATATTATTAATTTAATAAAATGCGCACTACTCTACTGCTCTATGTAAAATACTTCCTTCACTATTTTCTTGTATTATTTCCAACCTTTTCTATTAGTTGGTTTTTACGAAAATATTTTCTATTTTATGGTAAAACTGTGGTAACACCCACTCTTTCAGACTGTTACGACAAGGATCTTTTTGGTATATTGATAAACAAAACATTGTCATACTTTTTACTAATTCCGAATGCAATTGCGGAAATATGTGAGTGAAATAGGTAAATGTACGACTCATCATTAGCATATTCTACTGCAGACTAAGGTCAGGTCTAGATAACCTTATGACTCTTGATATTATACGTTTTTTCGACAATCCTCCACGTGTACTCAGTGCACTCGAGGACGTAAGTGTTATCTTTACAATTGATATGGAAGAATTAAAACGATGTTTTTGGCAGAGTATTATTTAAAAGTTAGGAGTGAATTTACGAGAACTTGATCTAACCGAATAACCCGAGCAAAAGGTATAAGCGAAACATAATGGGTTGTAGTTTAAAGTGTGTAATTTCAATACACCGGTGTACAGGGTTCAAATCGATAAGAGACGGCCTTTTAAAGGCGTCCCAAGTTTAATAAATCCAGCATGTTTTCTATGTATCGTTTACTGTAAAATAATAACAAGTTTCTGTGTTACTTACTCTTTGATGTTCATTAAATCCTTTAATAATATATATCATTAACTTTTTATACCCATTAGATTCAGTATTAATGAACATTTCAACGTTTGTAAAAGGACTTTCGAATGACCTCGCTCTGACCTTACCACAGCCCATAATTATTACAAAAAAGGTACTCTACGGTGAGAGGGTATTTTTTATATTTTAATGATCATACTTGGTACTTATATCAAACGCATTTTCATGATAAAAGTATATGGGTTGACACCCACGCGTCTAATATATTTTTAGAGAAGGAAAATGGTAAAATTTGTGCAAATTATATGATTAATTTCCGTGTGGTGACGGAGTAAGAATACAATATGTCATCACCCCATCTCATCCCACGGGTGTCGTAAAAACCGACTAAGTGACTATCCGTGAATATTATCTTTACGTAATAAAAAGAAGGAAAACTTGAAATTAAACCCTATACCAATCCGTCTGGCCAGTCTGTAAGCGTCGAAAAAAACGCGTTCCTTTTTTAAACATATTTCATTACTGCTCCACTCCTATTAGTCATAGCGTGATACTATATATCCTATGACACTCCCCGATAAATGTACTATTAAACACAGAAATAATTTTTAAAATCGGTGCATTAGATCCAGAGATTACCCCCTACAACGTCACAAAAACACAAACTTTACCTCTTTATAATATTAGTATAGAAGTATAGATTATGACTGATAGATTATGACTGTAGTACAGAAACGTGCTTAACTTTAAACTCGTAAATCACCAAATTCTTCTCGACTTGCACCGGCTTTGTAGTCGCTGACTTAGTGCCGTTTAGGATTGGACTAAAATTTAGCCACAAATATTACTAACTTATCTCCGTGTGGTACGGAGTAACAATACAATATGTCGCCACCCCATCTCATCCCATAGGTGTAAAAAAAACCGACTAAGGGACTATCCGTGAATATTATCTTTACGTAATAAAAAGAAGGAAAACTTGAAATTAAACCCTATACCAATCCGTCTGGCCAGTCTGGTATTAGTAGGCCAAGTATCCCTCCGTCATGGGAGGAGGCCCGGCCCTGCAGTGGGACATTACTGGGCTGTTATGATGGAATAAATTCGTAATAGATTTTTAGACTTGACTTGATTCAACAACGTGGAATCCGCCGCATAAGTAAACACTATTATTTAATATCTTAAACAGCCTGACTACACCGCGAAGGCAATTAATGTTTAACTCATGTGAGAATCTAAACTACAACATCTTTTGATGCAGTTATACACGCTAACCATTACATACAGCAAATATAATATTATTTTAATTATATATTTATTTTATATAACATTTTTATTAGAAAAATATGATAAGCAACTTTAATTAAGTTGTCGATGTCCATTGCTTCTTATTACTCTCACTAGTTAATTTTATAATGCTCTTAGAAAAATAGTCTTTAACTCTAATACATTTTTACAATATTTATCGATATCCTTACGCTCTCAAAGACATACAAGATGGAACATCCCAAAGAGTAGGTTAGCTTTTTCAAAAAAGAGATATAAGTGCATGGGTCCGCTCATCTATTCTAGAATTAACAAAACCAATAATATTGTTAATTTCTCGATGCACAATTTAAAAAGATTCCTCTTTTATTGGCTGAATAGTCTCAATTACGATGAAACAGAAAAGGTTTTAAAATGATTAGGACAGGTAATACTAATTATGTAGTATATTATAATATGTTACTAAAATAAAACAAAGTTTATGTAAAATTATGTATTTATAATTAAGCCCTTACAATTATTTAACCCACAGTACACTCTCTCACACAAACACACAACACACACCACACACACACACACACCACACCACACCACACCACACACTCTCCACACAGGCACATACATATACATCTTTATATTGTATAATTACATTAATACATACCCTAATACATAGTTAATTATCTAGTTCTGTAAGATTACTATTAGTAGGTGCCCAGATAGCTGCACAGAAAAAGACCTCATAGACGCCACTGACAATGCAATCAACGTGGCCAAGTTCTGGGCTGATTGCATTTGACCACCGATGGTACTGCATTGTGTGCCTTTACGACTCGAAAGAAGAAGAAGATTAGTACTAAGCTGAATGAAAGAGACTAGATTCTACAACACAGGAAATCCTAGTGTAGGATCTAGAGCTCCATATTGATATTTGTACTACACACATCAAAAAAGTCTAAGCAACATGCATGATATTACAAATTTACCATTTATATTAATTTATTTTACCATTTATTTTAATTATAACGTTGTATTTTATTTTTAAAATAATATTTTTAGGGTTCTATGATGTAAAAATAACAGCTGTTTTCTTTATAAGTTCTTTTAATAACAGAAATTAACAATATTAGAATATACAGGTACATAAGAAACTAAACTTTTTTTTTACAAATTGAAATTTCTTAAGAAAATGAATTTATTGTGAAAGAATAGGACAATTTAATACAAAGTATGGCCTCCTCTGCTATTCAGAACTTGTCGGCAACGATTATTCATTGAATTAATGAGACTGTTTATGTCATCTTGCGGTATTCGCTCCCAATGGAATTGTAGCAAATCCTTCAGCTGTTGGGTTGTTGTCACTCCGTCCAAGTCCTTCAAAACACGTCTCTGGAGCATGTCCCATGCGTGCTCGATGGGGTTGAGGTCTGGCGATTGTGCAGGCCAGGGCAATACCTGGATGTTCTCCGTTGCCAAGTATTCACTGGTTCGCCGAGCTGTATGTGAACGCGCATTGTCATGCATTAACGTAAAATCGGAGCCAAAGGTTTGTGCAAATGGATGGACATAAGGTCTGAGAATATCCTCAACGTAATTTTCAGCGTTCATGTTTCCATTTACAAAAACGAGCTCAGTTCGCCTGTTCTTCATAATACCCGCCCATACCATAACTGTTGAGCCGCTGTATGGATGAACTTCCTGAACGCACCTGAGTCTTTCAGTATTTCCGGGTCGACGGTACACTCGCACCCTTCTTGTATCAGGCCTAAACCCGAATCGCGACTCATCGGAAAACATAATTTTATCCCATTGTTCCTGGGTCCATGTTATGCGTTCTCTACACCATTCATTTCGACGAGCGCGATTCCCGTGACGTATCGGTGGGCACCTGATAGGGCGTCGAGCTCGTAGGCCGTACTCATGCAGTCGATTTCGCACAGTTTGGGGACTTACATCAACACCACTTGAATTTTGTAGCCTCAAACTTATCTCTCGAGCGGTTAACATCGGCTGGCGTCTTGCAGTCAGTTGTATGTACCGGTCTTGCCGAGTGGTTGTACTCCTTTTACGGCCTGGATGCTGTTCAGCGGGTTCCCCTGTATTATTGTAGCGCTGCCAAAGACGACAAATAACACTTCTATGAATACCAAAATGTCGAGATACCTGAGATTGATTACTTCCCGCTTGCAACATCCCTACAGCTCTTTGCATTTCATCTGCCGTCAAATGACGTCGCTCCATGACGTAAAGAATATCTAACAATTCAATTTTGTCGCCAACTGTATTTAAATGGTTGGTAAAATTATAAAATCAAGACTAAAACGTAGCAATTAACATGCACTCAAATTCAAACAAATTCGCAGTCATTTGAATTTTATGAAAAAAAACAAAACATAATAGAAATTTTTTTTTTACAACCAGCCAGTATGTCATCAATAACAAAAAAGTTTACTTACCTATACAGTAAATACTTAGAAATTAATTAATATAAATGGTAAATTTGTAATATCATGCATGTTGCTTAGACTTTTTTGATGTGTGTATTAATACTGGAAACAATAAATAAATTTGAAATATCGATAAGATAATTAAAATAACAGGTTTCACATTACTAATTCAGGTAAAATGACCAGACCCAAATAATTAAGAACCTCCATATTATTTGATACTTAATATCATAACTCTTTTGAGGTTTTTTTTTTTTTTTATTTTACGCAGGGTTCAAGGCTTGGGTACTACGTTTGCATATTTCTACCTGTTTGGAAATTCAACCTGCTTGGTTGCGCAGTTGATTAAACGGATTTATCTTCTCGAAGTATTTGCTTGCCATAAGGGTCATTTTAAACCAGTTTGCCCCGACAATGGGGTCATTTTCCGGGATAAAAATAAGTAAAAAATAGTGTTTATTCGACTTCATTATGCAAATTGCATCTGATTAAAAAATCTTATAATTTTAAAAAATTATTTTGATTTTAATTAATATAAATTTTATAATTATTTATATGACGTTTTATTTTTAAAGATTTTTTATTTTAAAATATAATTAACATTTTCAAAAGTAATATCAAATTATTAAAGATATCTACGTTTTCTGTCTTTTTCATATAATTACTCAAAATGTATTTTATAAACAGTTAGTTGTTCGCCATAATTAAAACTATAAGTATCACAATTTTTCGTATCAACCACAACATCCGCTGTTATCGTACAAGATCAGTAAACCGACGATCAACTTCTTTAAGATATGATTATTTAATTTTATCATACTTTTATCATAATCATGCCATTTTCATATCACACTCTGCACTCTTACGATATACTTTAAACAGTGCTTTGATATGCCGTGCAGTTTTGAGAATATCCATAGTAAGCAAAATAATGCCTTACGCACTGTGGTAAGGCATGATTTCCCCGTTTAAAAAAAAAGAAAATGGGAATTTGTTTTATCAGACACTAGAATTCCCACTTTTCAGGCAGGGTTCCTCCTTTAATTTAGAGTGACTTGGATTACTAATAAATATAATGGAGTAAAAATAGTAGTGCTCTACATTAATAAAATGAAAACAAAAGGCAAAATATAGCTGAAAACATTTTACATCTCCTAAAAATGAAATAGCCAGAACAGGGAACATAATAACAATACAAAAGATACTGGGCAAAATATTACATTACTGGGTCATTAGACAACTTTCGTTTTCATTAAAAGCGAGACGCATGGACAGACAATTTGATACTCATTATATATGCGACTATGTACGGAAGACAAACCGGCTTTACTTTAAAAAAAAATCTACCGTTCAAACCTTGAATAGGTATCTATGGTTATGTAACGTCGACATAAATAATGTCAAGTTAATGATGTATTAAAGTGATAAATTTTCCTAAGGTCACGCAAATATTGATATGAAAATGATAAGGTGACCCTGCATTGTCTTTCTGAACGATCTTCCGCTTTTACAATATTGTTTACTCTCTCAATATTCCCTTGATGCAACTGCAATACGAATAAATGTTAGTTCAATTGTTATTTTATCAATGTCGTGTTGATTTTTTTTTTCATTTTACTTTACCCGGTGTTGTAAGATCAACAAAGTATTTTTCCTTAAAGAGATTTTATTCAGAATATTTAATTGTCATCATAACAGATTGACCCTCTCAATTTACGTCGATAAAAACTTATAAATCAGGGAAAATCTTCTTTATTATATTATATTTATTATAATTACTTATCCTATATAATGCTTTAGTACGTGTATAAATAATTAATAGTTCAGTAAGTTTAATCAATAATAGCATAAAATATTTACATAGAACCTCAGGGTCATAGAAACCTTACATATCGTTCTTAAAGGACCGAGCTATATGTCATAGAGATTCTTTTTACCAAGAAAAGACTTCGAGGCTACGAGTCCTTTGTAGTGTAATTTAAGAGCCGCTAATTAAGGTTTTAAGTACTTATTAAAATTAAATACGCTCTTCATTATATACGGCGCTTTTCCTGAAATACAGTGGGTAGTAAAGTATCTATAAAAAACTTTTATGGATTTAAAGAGTTGACCTACACACAAATATGAATTAAATAATATTTGGCCACCGGAACAAAATGGCGCCTAATACATAGTTTAACCCTTTAGGCCTTACTTTTACATTAAATAAACCCAACTCAAAATCTCAAACTCTAACGTTTATTTTGCTGTTACAATTATGTTCTTATAAACTAACAAGGTTCAAGACTTAGTGCTTTATTCAGGCTTTGAACATAAAAACAAGAAGAAAATATTATGTGGTTTATAAAATACTTTGAACACAGAAAAACCGTTTTTGTAGAGTCTATGTCGTCACCTTAGACTTCTGATTTTTTAAGTAACTGTGAGAAAATAATTACGGATATACCGCAACCGCCACGCTACAGGCCGTCGAAAGCCAGTAATTACATTGTTTACAAGAAAAAGTATTTTGTTTTTGACAATTTCGAAATATTATTTGGGACTTGCACAACGCTGCAAGGCAATCCGCTATCCCTTTTGTTTGTCCTTTTACAGTTTGTCAATGACCGTGTTAATAGACCTTATTTTTAAGAGAAAGGCAATGAAATATCTAAATATTTTGATGTAAACAACATTTACGTTATAAATAATTAATTCACGTAGAGTAGCTTTAAGGTTGATTCTCTTTTTTATTTCGAAGTAATAACGTTGCTATATCCTTAACATTTTTATTAAGTTCATAGTTTTATATCAATTAATTTGTCTCAATAAAATGCCCTCTGTGCTACTTAATGAAATAAAGAGTATAGTAAATGTACTATACTAACCCAATCTAAACAGTTTATTTTTAAGAAAAACTATACAACAAATAACCAAATCATCACAGAAAAAGATAGAACGCTATAAACCAAACAAAGTCCTTAGCTACCCGCAATAAAATAGTATGAATATCTACGCAAAAGATCCTTCCCTACGGCCTTCTAGGACGTGAGAGCAAACGTGACTTTTCATACCGAATCTATAACATTCTATCTTTATTACACGTGCCAATCATAAAAAGCCTTACACCTACATCTCGTGAAAACCCAACGTATGTCAATCTTTATTTATACCTTTTAACCTAGTTTTATAAAGATCGCCGGAAAATAGTTTTATGTTAAAAGTATTTATTTATTTATTTAATTTGCACATTTTATGTAACTAATCAAAGTACCTAATATAAATAGTTTTTGAATATCTCTTTGCATACGAAATTTATAAAATTTTACTAAGATTGAAACATTTGTTTTGAACAAAACTATCTTTTTTTAAGAGATTACGGTGACATCAATAAAATTACCTACACGATTCCTTTTAAAAGATTTGAAGCACTTATTTATGGTTGTCACAAAAAAGAAAAAAATCTACCTGACATTAAGTACACATCATTAAAAGACGAATTAAAAGGTTTCTAACGTGGAAATACAAAATCCGCCCTACCAACAAACAACGTGGGCTTGCCTCGAGTGAATGAAAACTTCGGGCGTTTTCGGAAGCGTTCGACCAACTCCGGAAACCAAGGTCACGAGCCGAGGCAGGGCGACGGCGACCCACTTCCTTGGGGATCGATGGGAGCGAGAATCACCACCCTAAATTTTGGGTGTTCAGGGCTTTCGGCGTTTTCAATGTCAAGTGATTCATGTCGGCTATGCTTATGAAATTCACGTGTATATTACAGTATGCCGTGACTTGTTGTGGTAAAATTCTGATGACTCGCATTTTTGATTTGCAGCTAAGTTTCTGTATTCTTTGACTAAATGCCTAATGTGTAATGATTGGAAATTAATTTCTTTTGCACGCAGAAAAGTCTCATGGGAAAGTTTTATTAAAGCAAAAGATGTGTACAGGATGTAAAAAAAATTACAAGTCTGTTTCTGTAATCCCTAGGTTGACGGAATTAGAACGCATCGTGTCCCTAACCCAAGTCAGTGCGATGAGACATTTTTCTGCGTGAGAACCTAGACATAATTCGTCAAATGGAGATATAACCAGGCAAAGTTTTCCCTTCCATCATTCGAGGATATTTCCTTTGAGTAGTGTATAGATTGTTCATTCTAATTTATTACAAGAGACAACATTAATCTCGATGTTAAATTATGTCTATTATATTCAGATATGTTAAGTTGTTACCTGTTACCTACAATTTACCGTGTAAATATTTATATCTGCTCTCATTCTTATATTTGCAAATGATAATTAGTAAAAGTTTAATGTTTTTTGTTACTAATAAATTATCACAAAGAGTTTCGTGATGCCCACAATTGTCACCATAGTATATATCGACGATGAAGTTCCTAAAACAGTCCCTCAAAGAGGTTAAAAACTAAATTACGTCATCATAGTCACATTCTCTGATCGACAACTTTAAGTGAGCTATAGTTGTAACCATACTTAAAGTTTCTCGTGAAAAAGTTATGCAACCTGCCATCAAATATTTTCATACTGTAAAGTATGTTCAAGATAAGATAGATACTATATAAGTATATGAAATCTTAGTCTGCCATAATACGATTTTTTTTTATAACTAAACCCTTCTCTTTTACTAATCGCTATAAAAATGAAATAGTCATAATTAAAATAACTTATTGTAAGTAGTTTTTAAAGTAGAGAGCGATGGTGCCCTCTCCCACGGGGGTGTGCTTAAGGCAAATTACAGAATAACTACTTAAGCGGTCTAATCGTCTTTACTTTGTATCGTTCAAGTAATTTTCTAAGTTTCTAAAGTATTGAATAGACATTGATTGTCACAATCAAATCTATAATATCAGTGCTTGACCTAATCGACTTAGTGCCGTATATCATTATTAAATCAAAGATAATTTTTCTATTGTAGTATATTATAATATTTTTCTATTTTTATAAGCCTATTGTTTAAACGCCTAGGTGCTTAAACGGTCGTGTATGCGACTGTCATTTTGAGGGCGTGTTTATGAATCCCATACAAGAGGTTTGGGAAATCTGACATAAACGTCAAAATCTAGAATTAGTAGACAGTAATCAAATCACACAAAATCTAATTATTATTTTTACTTAATTACTCGTATTACAAAAATCATTTAAAAAAAAACTATAAAAACATATTTAAGATGTTCAGGAAACAAAACTGATAAATAAACTTACTACAGAATTAAGATATCAGCAAAATTAACGTCTTTATCTTACATCGTTCAATAATCTTGTCTTATCAGCTCTACAATTATCATTATCAAAAGATTACAGTTTATCAGCTCTAAGGAATACTTAATTGATATTTCTGCGTAAAACTAATACACGAACTCAGTAGTTATAAAATGACTAGACATGGGATTTTTCAATATAGCAATGATGTCCAATTGTAAGACAGCCTAAACTAAACTTTAGACAAAAGATTTTTGATAATTTATTATTTAAATAATAAATAAAATAATATTTCAAAAGTAACTAATAATTGCTTCTTTAATAATAAATACGAACACATAAAGCATATTATTAAAGATGCAAAATTTCATCAAGGAATTACATAATTGTAGTTCTTGAATAAACTATATTCCTCCTTACACCTATAAAACATAAAAAGAAGCTATTACTCCAAGGAGTTGTTAAGATGTTATCAAAGAATCACATAAAACAGAAAACATTAGCAGTTTTACTCTTAAGAAACATGATATTGGTCATAACTACATAGAAAAAAGCTATAAGCCAAGAATATGAAACGAATATTAGAAAGTAAATTATTGCACGACTGCATACTTAATAAACTTTATTTTTAATGACCTTGATAATATTGCAGATTTACTATTCAAAATATATATTATGTAGAAAAATGGTATTCAATATTACAGATTGCTAATATATGATGATCTGTGATTGGTTTGTTTTTTATCAATACGTCGTTGGAGTAAAGTTGCTGTAAACAATTTATTATCAATTACGTTGTCATCCACGTGTTTTTTCACGTGCTATGAACTTGGAAAACAAATTTGTGAAACATGAATTTTGAATTGCAATTTTATTTTTTACTTACAGTTTTCAAAACTTGTTTTAATTATGTTTTAATTAAGTTAAAGGAATAAAAATATGCAGTAATTTTCAAAATATCTTATCACCAAGCTATTTTAAACCTTATGTAATACACTAGAAATATTAAGAACCATTTCGCCGTCCCCAACGAACACTATGGTAATAGCTATAACCATTTTTTTTTATTATTGCATATTCGCTATCCACAGACTGTATTACATTACTCAAATTTTTTTTAGGGCCCTGCGATAAATACTTTCTAATTAATTAAAAAAGTAATGATCTTTAAGTTATTGTTCCAGGAACACTTAGTAGACAATTTGAAACGATTATTACCGCAAAAGCATATTACCAAATCTTTTGAATCAAAGTTGTAGAGTAAGCTACTATTACCATATTGCTCAAGGGAAAAATGACAACGCCGTGGCCAGTAATCGCCAACAAAATATCGTTCGGATGAGAACTCGCATTCATATTTTTCGCAATGTGTTATTGCTCTCTCTCACACCCTACGTGACAGACAGTTTTATTACATTACGATTGAAGGACGAAGCATTAGGCATGCTTCGTCCTTCAATCGTAATGTTGAAGAAAAGAAGCGTTAATAACAATAACAGGTAAAGAGGTAAATTAGAGTAGGTATATTTGTTTTTATTTTGTTGTTATTTTTGATTTTTAACTAAGTACCGGCACATACCAGACAGTTATTTACTGTTGTTATGGTTTCTACTCTGCTCAAGAAGTTAGTACAATGCAAAAGAGTATGATTAGTATACGTGTTTTAATTTTATATACTAATTATAACGTTTAAACTATGCTAGTACGCATTTCATTATTATAAATATTATATAAAAGGGATATTAACGCGCGTTTTATTTAACTTGACGTTTCGGCACAGGTTGCCCTGGCCGTGGTCGCAAGCTGACTGGTGATGCGATTAGATTATTATCATCTACCGTCGTATCTTGAGATGTTACTTTAATGGTTCTACACATAACACTGACCGAATAGCTGTTCTGTACGTTACCCGACCGTTCAAAAAAGGGAAGTTTTGTGTTTGAAATCACTGGATTCCACATTGCTGACAATTAGAAACCGTCATTCCGGTTAAAGCTCCTAGGGGACTTTTTGATTTCGATGGCTTCGCGCACAAGTCTTAAGTATAATAGTGGCAATCGGTGGAGATTACCCGAGGTTTATGATATTCTATCTAGTGAATAGCGCCAGCGTTCACCAGGTGTTCGGCGATTGCTGACTTGTTGGTCTGTCGGTTCTTTGCTTCCGCTTTGTTTGCCCAATAATAGAGCTGCCACAGCTACAGTCAATCTTGTACAATCCAGGACATTGCAAAAGAAGGACATCCTTTACTGAACGTACTATACTATGAACCTTGGCCTCCGGGGTGAATATAGTGTTTATAGAGAAGTTTCTCAACACGGAGCCAATCTTATCTGTCACGCCTTTCAGAGACGTACGCAGGTCCTGTTCACTCCAGGATGTCTCTCCCTTTTCACTGGTTACAATGGATGAATAATGGTAAATACGCAAGAATAATGATTCTTAAGTGCTATGGTATAGCTCTCGCTATACTATATAGGTGTCGCGGGTGGTGATAAGACGTTGCGTGTAAATACCTGTCCGTTGTCCGTGTGTATAGGTTTACTGTAAACACTGTGTGATATGGACCCATATAGTTAGTCTTATGGCTAGTTTGACATCTAAGAAAAACAATGACATGTCCGCCTCCATTTCATACGTTAAAAGCATCTTTAAATGGAGAGTATGAAGATGTGCAATATATTGACCTACCTCCTGCTTGCTTCCTTTACCTATGCTAAAGATGTCATCAACATAACGTTTTCAAAGCCTGATAGTTTTTGGGCCAAGGCTCAGGGCCTTCTCTTCGAAATGTTCCATCCAGAGATTAAGCAGTACCGGGGCTACTGAACTTCCCATTGCGACGTCATCAATCTAGAGGTAGTATTGACCTTGGAAAGGAAGTAGTTGCCATCCAAGCAGTGTTTTAGAAGATTACCATAGTTGTGGGGCATATCATTGTCACTTAGTTTGTCTCTAACTACCTCAACGCATTCTTTGATTGGAATATTGGCGAAAAGAGATTCTACATCAAAACTCACAACCAGTTCGTCAGGTTTCAATCGTAGATTCCTTGTTGACTAGACAAAGGGGCGCGAATCCTTCACAAAAGACGGTGTTTATCACAGGTGGCTGTAATACTAACGTAACGTACTTCGCAAGGTCGTAAGTAGAAGAAGAGATTTGACTTACGAAAGGCTGCAATGGTACGTTAGACTTATGTATTTTAGGTAGCCCATATAACTTAGGTGGCTACTGCGATTTTGGTTTATTTAATCGTTCGTACTCGTCTTCTGTGAAAAAGTCCATGATCTTGGATTAGTGAGCGTATTTTTCGTGGCACTCTGGCCGTGGGATTGTATGATACAAGTTTGTATACCTTATCATCACTTAGTAGTACCCCTATTTTACCGTAATAATCAGTTGTGTTCATCACTACGGTGGCGTTTCCCTCGGCCCTAAAATGTAAGCACTCAAATGACAGAATTTTCACTGATCTAGATCTTGACGCTAAAAGCTAGAACGATCGCTAAAATACGCTTTGTTTTTTGTTGGGTGTTATCTACTTTGGAGTAGATAATACTGACAAATTATTGGTATAATAATAAATATGGTATAATAAGAATAAATATAATAATTATCCATTGTCTTCCTTTCATTCGCATTTTTTTTGTATGTAATTAACGCTTACCTTCCTTAACGTCTGAAAAAGGATTATCGAAGAAGCGCGTTATATATCTTTACCGTAATTTTGAGCTCAGTTAAATCATCGAATAAAATTGATAAGACATTTTACGAATACAAAGTACATTTATATTTCCCTTCAACAATATCACAATGCACTATAACTATAGCAAGACCGTTTTGTGATTTCAGTCGAACACTATGGTAAAGTTAGTTTGCGTTAACATTCTCCTTTATATGGGTCGGTAATAGACATTTTCTTACTTTTCTTATAATAAATAAACATTTTTCATAATAAATAACTCATAATCGGATGCATAAAAAAATACCCAATTTTTGGTACCAGAAAGTTTTTCTTAAGTTTATTAGTTTTTATGATATTTAGTTTTTATGCCCTCCTGTAAAATTATCATTTTCCTATTACGGTTTTGTTCGTTGGGGACGGCGATTTGTTTAAAAATGTATGACTTAGTAAACACTGACTATACAAGTACACGACTGTTTGATTGTAAAGGGGTGGAGACCAGTTCAGGCACCAGTCTCCCATAATAGGTATTGTACACAAATTTGTATTTGTAAATTTTATTGGTATTTTTAATATTGTGGTGAGAAATAAACGTATTTTAATTATTTATTTCTAGATTTGACCCAGTCAGAAATCAGTTATCGCGATTATTATAAGCTTTCATTAGCTTTACCGATTGAGAGTAACAAACATAGCATCTTTTGCAATTTACTATAGTAGTAGCAGTGTAATAGAATAGGACTTGGTGTATTAATCAATATATCAATAAATATTCCTCACACATTCACACAACGCCATCTAGTTCCAAACTAAGCAGAGCTTATACTATGGGTACTAGACAACGGATACTTAAATACTTTTTATTTTGTAAATACATACATATTATGCATAAAAAACACTCAAACCAATGCAAACAATAATGTGTATGCATACAAAGATTTGCATTGAGCGGGAATCGAACCCGAGACCTCTGCGTAGCAACCATGTAATATACCGACCGCGCCACATAGGTCGTCTATTGGTCGGCAATTGACTCTGACTCTCCATTTCTATACTTTTATCAGGAGTTACCAGTTCGTTTGAATATCGTGATAACCAAAGACTTCCTACATAGACATCTGAGTCGTGAAATCATTCACATTGTCTCGTTATTTCCTCACAGAGTAACCTTGAGTGACGGACCGTATCGAATATCGTCAATAAAATTATGTGTCTTGTTTAATCATCAGTTCTATGACATAGTTTAGTGATTATTATTGTCTTTAACTTACTCGTATTATTGTATACATACATTGAACTCTAGTTAAATGCAATAATTAATTGCTGCTTAATTAGTATTTCTCAGAGTTGTTAGTAATTACCTCTATCTTAATTTATTTACAGCATGTCAATTCTCGTTCCTTAAAAAAATGCGTATTAAAAAAATATAAAATCAATAATGGTCACCAGATACGATTTCTAAAAAAATGTATATATCTATAAAATCTTAACAGCTTATCTTATCTTAACGTGGAGATGTAGCATAATACTAAATCAAAATACAAGTCTTTGATTTTTTTCTCGTCTTTATTTATCAAACGTTACCATGGTATTGACCAACTTAAAATTAAGAGTAGTTTCATTGGTATGTTAGTACCTACTTCTTGCATTAAACAGGCAATTGAAAACAATAAATTTCAGTTTTCCTGTCACTGCACATTGGTCTCTTATAATAAACGACAAAACAATCTTGCTTTTATAATTATTTGTGCTCACTGTGAACTCTACATTGATTTGTTAGCCTGTGATTAAAATTACGCTGGGCAAAAGAGTTGGCTCATTTTTCTAGTCTGACCTGGGATGACTAGTCTCCTTAGTGGGGCAAAAAACCACTGATAATATAACCTTCCTCACAAATTCACAAACACCACATACGAGTACTTTCAAACTAAGCAGACTTTCTCGTTCTATGCATTACTTGACAAGGGGTGAACCTATTACATTTTTTGTACCTAAATACAAAAATGAACATAGAAACAGCCAGTTCAAAGCAAACAATCATGTTCATGCACACTAAGACTTACATTGAGGCTGTCATATTACTCTGATAATCCTGTTCTTAAAAGATCATTTAGAACAAGTATTTCTAGATAACATTATAGAGGCCTGATAGAGGCATTATGTCTTATATCGAAATAGTAATAATAATATGATTTAAAAAAAAACATTTAAATTCACAACAAGAATGTATAAAAGAACAAAAACGTATAATCTCATACAAATTAATGCCAAATAATGAATAATTAAATATTTTGGTCACTATACAGCTTGTACAAGGTCATGTGGGCACGTAGTATGTAAACTAATACAACTATACATATTTGATCGAATGAGACATACGAGAACTAACTGATATATTGTTATCAGTAAAAACTCCATATCAACATCATCATAACTATTGGCCTACTGCTTCTGGGCTTTAATTTGTATTGGGTTTGTTCTTTCTTCTGGTAATAACATTATAACTACGATTTCTTTTTCCACTTTTACTAGAGAATTTTTAAATACGTAGTAATTTTTTAAACAACTAAAAATAATAATAAATTATTAAACAGCTTAAGTAGTTCTGTATTAAAATTTTACAATTATCTAATACGACGACCTCTGTGACGTAGAGCTTATAGTTC
Source organism: Schrankia costaestrigalis (assembly GCA_905475405.1). Classification (NCBI taxonomy): domain Eukaryota; kingdom Metazoa; phylum Arthropoda; class Insecta; order Lepidoptera; family Erebidae; genus Schrankia; species Schrankia costaestrigalis. The sequence continues at coordinate 4,928,907 of FR997827.1, forward strand.
ATGGCTGCTACACAGAGGTCTCGGGTTCAATTTCCGGTCAATATAAATCTTTGTGTAATTAATATTATCGTAAATGTTTAAATTAGTCTTGTTGTCTCCTATAACTAAAATAGATAATAATATGTACAAAAATATAATAAGAATGTTTTTCCCATGGTTAATCAGAATAAAATAGTCAACTTAATTTGGAACTAAATGGCGCTTTTAAAATAAGCACAATTTAATGACAAAAAACGCTTTACTTTTTAAAATCCATGTTAAAATATATGTAGAGCATACGCGTGTAAAAGCAACACTTAAACAAAGTAACTGACACAGAACAATAAACGTTGGGATGATACATTGGCGCCAAGTAGCGGGGATTAATATAATATTTGTTAATTGATACGGACTTGGAACTTGTCTCCGACAATTAATACGGACCAATTTTGGATCCTGGAACTTCTAAATATAGGTTTTTCACATAGCACAGGATTACAATTATTTGGCACTAAAATGTAGGTCATAATGACCACACTTTACGAGTGGACTAAAAAGACTAGCTGTACTCAACGCCAGAATGTATTGAAAGACTAAAATGGAAATTTAACAGTCATAGCTTAGAGATTCTCTTCTAGATGACTAGATGATATCATAAGGCAATCAAAGTAGAATCTATGATTAGAATTCCAGTGAAAAACAAAGGAAATAATGCCGATAACACCAAGCCAAATTTTCCTCGTCTGACCAGCGTGGTATTAGTAGGGCAAGTATCCCTCTGTCACAGGAGGAGGCCCGTCCCTGCAGAGGGACATTAATGGGCTGTTATGATAAAATTTCCCTCTATCACTAAAAGAAAAGATACTTTGTTAAAGAACTTGATCGACTTAAACATGAATACTTACATACTTGATTTCGAGGAAGTCTTTGTATCAACTGACTGCACAAATTGTTGACACATAACCTTTCATTTTAAAAGGGCAAATCAAACAACTGGTTATAAAATCAATAACATTAGACTTTTATTGAAAATATATGAATTATACTTTTATTTGATGAATATTATTATTCTATTTAACTAAACAAATTGTTTTATTTTTCATCATTGCTGGAAGATGCAATGCCAATATAAACTGACAAGATTTTATCTCCGGAAGTGTTAAACAGTTATCTGCAAAAATATCTATCTCAACCACTGTGTCACTAAAACCAACTAAGAAAAAAATCTCAAACACTAAAAAAACAGATCAAATTTTTCCTTTCTCGCTGTAGAAGATCCCTGGAATGGCGCATTTAAGAAACCACGATGAAGATGATCCGATTTAAGACGCTTATCAACTTCAAGCATTCATCATAACAGCTCATTAATGTCCCACTGCAGGGAAGGAGCTCCTCCCGCTTTTTCAAAACATAAGCCATTAAAATCCCCACTTATCAAATAGTTATCTACATTAATGAAATGAAAACAAAAGGTCAAATCATCATTATCATCATAACAGCCCATTAATGTCCCACTGCAGGGACGGGCCTCCTCCCGTGACGGAGGGGTACTTGGGCTACTAATCCCAGGCTGGCCAGACGGATTGGTATAGGGTTTATGTTCCAGTTTTCCTTCTTTTTGTTTCGTCTCAGATTTTTTACGGATAGTCCCTTAGCCGGGTTATACGACCCCCATGGGATGAGATGGGGTGTTGACATATTATATTATTACTCCATCACCACACGGGGACTTCAAGCATTATTTTAGTATGTATTTTCTTTTCCGCTTTTAACTAGAAAATACTATTAAGATTTTTTATTGTATAGCTTAACATTACTAGTCAGGGTAACTAAGCAGTTAATTACCTCCATTAGCTTGTGTCCTTTAAATTCCTTCTTTGTTTATTTATGTGGGTAGTTAAATTATACCAGCAGATAAATTTTTAATATTGTTGTTGTGCACATATTTCTTTTATTGTAATGTTACAACATTTTTACCGTAATTTGATTGATATCACTGTAAATGACAACGCTGGTAAAGCAACGTTGATGTGGTTATTCCATAGATTGGTTGTTCAGAGATATTTTATCTGAGCGTCTCCGTTCTTTGAAGAGCACGTAAAGAGTCGGTGCCGGCCATCGTCGTAGTGACAGAGTCGCTTAACCATGTCAAAGGCTGATGTGTAGCTTGAACAAGTAGTATCGCCGGCAGGTTGGCCAGTAACCAAACGACACAAAAAGAAAAAGAAATAAACAATATTGTTACAAAAACAATAAAAAGAATAGTTATTTTATTCTTCACTTATAACGTAAAGTAAATATAGAGAGAGCTACGTTAATATAGTCTAGGTGAGCCCGTTTCAATAGCTGGTTTACGAACATATGCAACGCATATGATTGGAGCTAAGAAGTGCTAGTTAAAAGAAAACATACCACAAGCAGGTTTTTAATTACAGTAGGTAGAGTCGACAGGATTCTGCCAAATAGACAAAGGATTAAAGCTGAAGAACGCTGTGTTTAAGGCTAGTTGACAGATAATAACTGGCGTCTGACATGGGATCAGGGCATGCCCGACATACTTTAACTAGCTGTGAAAATAGCCTGATAGTATTTATTTACATCGCTAAAAAACTTTTGCTTGGCCCCTGCCGGCAGATGTTTTGGAATTTCCATAAAAGCCGGCCTTCTGATTAAAATCCTAGGTGTTTCTTAAACATCTATTAGTCTTGATAACGCGGGCCGTCAGCAATATTCCCTACTACGCACGTTTTAATCGAAATATTAAGACATCAAGATCTAAGAGTGTAATCAACTAAAGGATCAATGTTCGGCTATTACAATGCTGTGAAAATAACAAAACAACTTAAGAAAATTGTGACGTATAAATGACCTTCACATTTTTTCAACGAGAATTTACTTTTTAACGTTCGTTTGGTCTCGATTTGCGGAAACATAATAAGATTTTTTTTTTGTAAGCTGATGTCGTAACTTCACGGTCAATGTCGACAAGTCGGCCTTGCGACTCACTCGAGCACGTCTCAAGCCTGATACCGTCAAATAGTGGACTTCTAGTTACGTAAGTCAAACTATTAATTTGCTAATGTAGCCCCGCGAAGTGAATTCAAATCGAGTGCTAATAGAATTGAGTCGTGTTAGTTAACTATGTTGATCGGTAGCAAGTTTGATTAGCAACACTTAAACGGTCAGACGTATACTAATATATGTTTATTTTGAAGATTTTTATTTACATGTATAATTTTTTAATGTTCCTTGTTTCTTTGTTTGAGAAGAAATCTATTGATACTTGTATTTATTGTGCGTGGATTTTCAAGTATGCGATTAAAGAGTCTTACATTGTATATCAATGAAATTGAAGTGCAACTTTTTAATATACGAATATACTCATAATAAAAGTTACACAAACAGGGCACTCTTTTAGTTTAACTGCTTCTGTCAGTATCACTCAAGGCTCTACTACTAGGCTACTCTTGTACTCTACTTAGGGTAAGGTTGCGACTATTGGACCACTTAATTTTAAACAGACCTGGTATCTAAAATAGAGCAGGAAATAAAACAATATCTGTGTAAACGAGTAGTCTGTATATTCAATTATCGGTAATTAACATAATTAAGTTAATTTTATTATGTATATAGTCACAAAAGAAGAAAATAAATCTTTGTGATGGTTTCCTTGTTTGAACCACCGTCTCTTTCATCGGACCACTTAGTTGCCATAATTGGACTTAGGGATTATAGGCGGCTGGTCCATTCAAGGTGCACGTAAACAAATTAATAAAGTAAAATATTCTTTTTATCAAATTTCTTTTATTTTCGAATATAAATATAAGTTACATTAATCAGTCGATTCTAATTATATTTCTTTATTTGGCATGCAAAATCACAAAAATATTTCAGGTTCGTCAAACCTTCTCTTTAACCTCGCTTTTGGCACTCGAAACATTCTGATTACCTCATTCAATACAACTTCTTTTTTCTCTAAGCTAGTTTCAGACTCGCCTCTCTCTCCTCCTCTTTTTGCCATGCTAAAATAAAAAGATTTGTTTTTTTAAATAACACGCATTATATAAGTTGCCATGATCGGACCGGTTCAATGAAAGAGCATCGTGCCAGTCCATTGATAGAAACTCACTAACATCAACTAAAATTTTTATTAAAAAAAAAAGAAGCACGTTACTCAACAAAAATAAACGATAGTAAGCATGCTTAATTAGTTTACTGTACAAGAAAAAAAAATCACATTAAAATAATTAATACAACAGTACTTACATGCCATTATTTGCCGCGTAAAAATTATATTCGAGGTCCGAGAAACAAAGCGAAGTACGTCCATTCCTCATGCTGCCTGCTGTGGTACTGGCGGTTGGAGGACGGTGTGGGGGTTGTAAAGCTATCGTTTCGATGCAACGGGTTCAAATATGAATAGATCGCGAAATATTGAAGTGGTCCAAACAAAGCGCTAGTCCAATGATCGCAACCTTACCCTACCATACGAAGTAAACTTAAAAACAAATTAAAACATAAAACCTACACTTTTTACCTTTTTCCCCATCACAATGACCTGGCTAATAGTTAGTTGATTGTCGATAACCTCAGTTACGACGTTCTCCTGTCAATCGTGAACAATATAACCAATAAATTGCAACGAGTCATTGACACTGTTATATTACATGAGTAACATTAGTATTATCAAGTATAAGCGTCACAACTCGCCACTACGACCGCTGTATTTTTAGACTAGGCCGCACTAAAAATAGTACAACAGTTATTACTAAATTAATATTTCTAAAAACGGATCGTCTACGCGTGTCGGTGATAACGTGGCCGAGACCGATAGTACGGAGTGACGTTCCGTCCGCCATGTTGTATTATTTGTTTTGATTCTTGTTTGTTTTTTTTTATATCGTAATGTCATTTTTTTACAATATTAAAGCAATTAATTCTGTGTATGTTTTCGTGTTGAAGTTTTGACTATATTTTTGTGTGGATAAGATAATAGTGAACCGTTTTAATAAGGTTATGTTTGTTATCGCGTTGTTAAAGTGCCTAATGTTATTTAATAATATGCAAAAGAATATCATGTAGGCATTTTATTTTTTTATCTTTACACGTGTACTATTTGTTCATATGTTAAACGATTTGTGTGCTTGTGATAGTACATCTTTATTTGCGTTTTGTTGTTCGAGGTCCTTTTGTTGTTTATATTCTTTTATTTTATAGTCAATGCAAACAGCTGTAAATATTTAAATAAAAACATTTTCCTTAACAATAATTGAATGTTTTTTTTAGTTAATTTTAATAATTATTTTATATTTAAAATGTAAAAATAAGAGTGATATAATGTAAATAAAGATATTAAAATACGTTAGTGTCTACATGATAGGTACGCATACATCATAGGCTTTAGTTTGAAGCCAGATGGCGTTGTGTAAATGTGTGGAGTAAATTCGTATTTAGCATGACATTAGTTACAAATCTAAAATAAACATTTTAGTGAAAAACCTTTATGGTCCTAAACCTATCTAGGAATACTTATATTTAAATGAACATGACTGCATTAGGAACAGAAATTAGAAACAGTTACTATAGACTCTCTTTTGTTTATATTTTTGTAAAATGACATTCTTGTTCATTGCTGGCTGCATTCACTATATTCACTATAACCTGACCACCGACCGCAAAACGTATCATTGTATTGTCCACTACGCTAAAATGTTGTTTAGCTAACACAATCGAAAAACAATTATGACCGGTCTATTAAAACCATAGTCTAATCATGTCAATACAATAATGATAATATACTTCTACGTCAAACACAATAAGTACTCTTCAACTATTCATTAGTACAGTATTAAGTAGAAAATAAATATGTTTTTATAGTAATTAATATGAATGACAGTGTAATTAGTAAGTATTATAATATTGATAATTTAATGGGTATTCCATACTGTTTTCCGTGAACTATCTTTATTTATATAAATACTATTAACTAAAGCGTTTTAAACATTAGAAAGTAATAATAACAACAAACAATTGTAAAAAAAGTTATTTTTCTAGTATTTATTTTGTCTGCGTTGGTGACTGTCTGAATGACTACGAATACAGGTTGTCATCCCTTCATATCATGCCTAAGTAATTAACAACTTCAATGTTTCTAGCATAGAACTTAACCGAGAAAACCCGATAGTAACCCGTTTGGCTAGCGTGGTATCTGTAAGCGGTATCATGTATGCGGCTTCATACAAAGAGATTAATCATCATTAATATTCAATGTATATAAGTACATAATATATGTTTAACCGTGTTTAGTACCCATAGTACAAAATCTGCTTAACACTTCTTTTTTCTTTTTTAATTAAAATTCAATTTTACAAACACGAATATTTACTTTGTCATTTGCAACAAACTAAAACAGTTTAAAATTAAGTACTGTAACACACACGTTATCAAAAGTACTCCAATAAGTGATAGAAGATATTTTAAGAATAGAAGATCCGTAAGTGCAAGCGAGATAGATATAGAGAAATGACATGGCTCTAAGACTTAGATGATAATGCGATATCTTTAATATGTATTTTAATACTCTGTCTGGACATTTGGCAGTCAGTATTTATCTAAAAGCTATAAGTATACATGACCCCATAGTTGTCAGGGATCATGACTTGCTGCATCTTGATAACAAACAGTTTTGTTTTTAAAAGATAATACGATAAACAAAGCCATAAAACAATTCAACTACTCATCAGTCATCATAACAGCCTATTAATGTCCCATTGCAGGGACGGGCGTCCTCCCATGACGAAGAGATAATTGGCCTACTAATACCACGCTAGCCAGACGGAGATCTTGAACTCATCAGTATAGAGTCAAAATTTGTCAAGATATTATTAGAAATACTTTAATCCACTGATCGGGGGTGACGGAGTAAGATAACATGGCTCAGCACCCCCTTTCACCCATGGGATATATAATAGTCGTCTAAGGGAAAGCTTTCAGAAAGATTTTCACAATGCAAGAAAAAATTAATAGGCTAATCAATTGGTTATAAAGTGTATGTACGAGTATGTGCGTACTTATCAAATGCAAAAGACAATCATTTATCACGACAGTTCCAGCTTTCATTGTTTTGAATGTTGACTTAACTACACACATCAAAAAAGTCTAAGCAACATGCATGATATTACAAATTTACCATTTATATTAATTTATTTTACCATTTATTTTAATTATAACGTTGTATTTTATTTTTAAAATAATATTTTTAGGGTTCTATGATGTAAAAATAACAGCTGTTTTCTTTATAAGTTCTTTTAATAACAGAAATTAACAATATTAGAATATACAGGTACATAAGAAACTAAACTTTTTTTTTACAAATTGAAATTTCTTAAGAAAATGAATTTATTGTGAAAGAATAGGACAATTTAATACAAAGTATGGCCTCCTCTGCTATTCAGAACTTGTCGGCAACGATTATTCATTGAATTAATGAGACTGTTTATGTCATCTTGCGGTATTCGCTCCCAATGGAATTGTAGCAAATCCTTCAGCTGTTGGGTTGTTGTCACTCCGTCCAAGTCCTTCAAAACACGTCTCTGGAGCATGTCCCATGCGTGCTCGATGGGGTTGAGGTCTGGCGATTGTGCAGGCCAGGGCAATACCTGGATGTTCTCCGTTGCCAAGTATTCACTGGTTCGCCGAGCTGTATGTGAACGCGCATTGTCATGCATTAACGTAAAATCGGAGCCAAAGGTTTGTGCAAATGGATGGACATAAGGTCTGAGAATATCCTCAACGTAATTTTCAGCGTTCATGTTTCCATTTACAAAAACGAGCTCAGTTCGCCTGTTCTTCATAATACCCGCCCATACCATAACTGTTGAGCCGCTGTATGGATGAACTTCCTGAACGCACCTGAGTCTTTCAGTATTTCCGGGTCGACGGTACACTCGCACCCTTCTTGTATCAGGCCTAAACCCGAATCGCGACTCATCGGAAAACATAATTTTATCCCATTGTTCCTGGGTCCATGTTATGCGTTCTCTACACCATTCATTTCGAAGAGCGCGATTCCCGTGACGTATCGGTGGGCACCTGATAGGGCGTCGAGCTCGTAGGCCGTACTCATGCAGTCGATTTCGCACAGTTTGGGGACTTACATCAACACCACTTGAATTTTGTAGCCTCAAACTTATCTCTCGAGCGGTTAACATCGGCTGGCGTCTTGCAGTCAGTTGTATGTACCGGTCTTGCCGAGTGGTTGTACTCCTTTTACGGCCTGGATGCTGTTCAGCGGGTTCCCCTGTATTATTGTAGCGCTGCCAAAGACGACAAATAACACTTCTATGAATACCAAAATGTCGAGATACCTGAGATTGATTACTTCCCGCTTGCAACATCCCTACAGCTCTTTGCATTTCATCTGCCGTCAAATGACGTCGCTCCATGACGTAAAGAATATCTAACAATTCAATTTTGTCGCCAACTGTATTTAAATGGTTGGTAAAATTATAAAATCAAGACTAAAACGTAGCAATTAACATGCACTCAAATTCAAACAAATTCGCAGTCATTTGAATTTTATGAAAAAAAACAAAACATAATCGAAATTTTTGTTTTACAACCAGCCAGTATGTCATCAATAACAAAAAAGTTTACTTACCTATACACTTTGAGTGAGTAAATACTTAGAAATTAATTAATATAAATGGTAAATTTGTAATATCATGCATGTTGCTTAGACTTTTTTGATGTGTGTATTTAAGTACTACGAGAGGTAAAATCGGATTATCAATGAAAAATGTTACAATTAACAATATACCATATATTTTAAAGCGTGTAAAACCTCACGCACATTTATTTCATAATAATTAAAACAAAAAATATATCTTGTTACAGGTATGTTGTGATCCAGTTTTTGACGGCAATCCAAAATTTATTCAAGACACGGTCATCTGGTTGAAACATTATTTCAAATGAGGTGTAGGCTGACCTTCAGTTGGCGGGTATCGATGTGATTTCGGCTCCGCTTACGTCACTACAAATACGTGAGTATGTGTTGTAGAACAATGCATTCATTCAATAAGCTATCGTATAACTTTGAAAAGTTTTTTTTAAGAATTTGGATAAGAGGTTAAAGTAGTAAACTATTGAGTTACGTCTGTTAGTTGTGGAGTAAAATAGTAAAATAGTCTACAAGTATGTCAAATTAATACTTATGGTCTGTTCTGAAAGTTTATTCTTTCAGTGGTTTTGGAAGCCCACTAAAATTCACTTCCAAGAAAATGATGTACAAACCTAGGAGTTATAACAAAACCAATGTATATTTCCCTAAATTGTTACTTTTAATCTACTTTTTTTTTAATGTTCAAGATTCATTCAATTTGTTTCTCATCTACAAACTCATTTTTGTGAAATGAAAAGGCGGTTTGTCGGAATTTACAGAAACAATAAAAGAAATACTATGCTAGATTTCTCTACATTTTTTCTATGGTTGATATTAAATTTACGAATAAAAAGAGAAAATAAATTACCTAGTTTTTTTTATTACTGTACTTTTTTAGCCTCATAGTACAAGCTTTACTTAGTTTGTGACTAGGTGGCGAACGCTGCGTTTTCAGATTACTGGCAATACTAAAAAAAAGTGTTATTGATTTCATTAAAAAAAAGCGTAAACTATAAAAACCTCATTACATTACATCAATATGATAAATATTAATCAATAAATTACTCATATCTCTAACAAAAAGTATCTAGCTTCAACCAGCCAGTATAATGACATCATTGACGACGACGTTTGATATTAATGACACGCTTTAGTTATGATTACGACATTGCATTTAAATTTATTACATACGAAACAAATTTAATATTTCTATACAATCCTTGGCATATGTTATTAAACCAGATTATATTTTTCAAGTCTCATTGAAAAATAACAAAGTAATTTTAACACAAAAAAATAGAGACCATTTTTCTTAGATTTATTATAATGCATTACTTTTTAGTTGAGTGTTACATTTTAGGTAGGAGTAAGAATACATGGCAATTAATTGTATGTAAAAGTCGACTTAGATTTCGTTATCTCTACAAAAGCAAAAGAAGAAAAACTTGCCATAAAATCATTAAGTTACTAAACGTAGTATTAACAGGCCATGTTTCCCTCATTTTCCATATAGTAGGGAATTAAATTACGGCTTAAAAAAGTTAAAGACAAGCATTCTATAAAAAAAGTATTCCATTATTCCTTGCAATATTGACACAATGAATAAGAAACAGTAAAAACAAAACCTGTCATTAAATAACTTCATTTTATTCCTAATAAACTATTGAATGTCAGATATGCCTCTTCGCGGAATTAATCTTTTGTCATTAGGTGAACAGCTATTACTCTTATATTCATAGGTCGTATATTTTTAATCCGTGTGGTGACGGAGTAAGAATACAATATGTCACAACCCCATCTTATCCCATGGGTGTCGTAGGAACCGACTAAGGGACTATCCGTTAATATTATCTTTTAAGCTATTACTTTATTAGGTATTCATAGGTCGTATAGTTTTAATGTTATAAGTACTCCTTGATGATTATCAACCTAATGTAGATAACGTAGGCATCTTCGCAAGCTAGTATAAGACGGGTATCGTAGTGGCACAGCCGGATTTTTGTACATACACCTGTAGTAATAGGGTTGTCAACACCGATGTAAACAAGTAGAAATATTATAAGTAAAAAAGAAATACAAATTATTGGATAATCGCCAGTATTCTAATTTTGTGGCCTAATTTATTTATTTCTTTTGTTGAATCATCGTAATAAAGTTTATAACTCTATTTTTTATTAGGGAGTTTATTGATACTAAAACCTTAAGATTTTCCTAATAATCCATGGATTTATTTGGCAAATAGTTTTATCGGTGTTTTAGTATCTCACTTCAAGGACTAGGAGGGACCCCACCCTTATAGTCGTCCTCCTCCTCGTCGCCCAGATGGGATATACATACATCAACTCACGCCTTATCCCGTCCGGGATAGGTAGAGACGACAGAATGCCACTTGTCACGATATGATATAATACTTTTTATTTCGCTCCTAATATACTTTTCAAATCTTCGATAGTCGCCTATCAAATTTTCTATTGTACCAAAGACGGGTTAAGTATACGAAGACAAGTAGTATTTGGTGTTATTAATGACGTTATCGTTAATTATATATTTAAAAAACATCATTGCTTATACATACCTAATTACCTCAAAAGAAACCAGTTTTGAGTTACAATAGCTGCTTAGAAACAATGTTAAAAGTATATTAATAAATATAATTTACTTTATAACATTTAAATAAAATCTTGAAAATATAATAATTGTGTTAAAACATTGTATCACTTCTGTATTACAGAAGCGTAAACGTTGTCATTTTATTAACTCACTGTTTATTGCATATTTACATTATTAAAGACGGTCGTACGTTTTTAAATTTATGTTAAATACGTAGGTATAGTGGCCTTGGTAAACTTCATAATCAAACGAATGAATTAAAGAATTACTCTAAGCCGACTTATTGTACACATCAATGTATTATCATGAGTCAGATACAATAAAAATTCATATAAAATAAGATATCCTTAAAACACATCTCAGCAAGTAAATACCTTAATTTTTATTTTGTACTATTATTTTTGCAAAAATCTATTTTTTTTTGTAAATACATATATCGAGCCATTACCGCCGACTTATCGTAAGCGACAGTTTTACCTAAATAACGTTTGTTATCACAAACGACATTTCGAACTATAACGGATCATGGTCTGTCGAAAAAAGGGGGGGAAATACACTAATTAAGAAGTTATAGCAAGTGCTAAATTTATCGTTGGCACAACAGTTTTCTATTTTTTATAGTAACCGACATAACTAATATTATCGTAAGTTGCGTAATTATCTAGGAATAGTAGCGTAAGTGACTTCTACTTGCTATCGCAACCGACACTGTTCATCAAAATTTTGTCACTTACTATAAAAACAGCGGCAAAAAACTTTTTAACTGTTTTAAATAAAGTTTCAAAAATCATAACTGTATTTTAAATTTCAGTTCGATACCACCATTATTGGTGAAAATATTTAAAAAATACCTTCTCCTGTAAAATTTAGTTTTAGTCGGTTACCATAAGTCGGCGGTAACGGCTCGATATATTATACATAAATAACACTTAGACCAATGCAAACAATCATGTTCATGCACACAAATATTTGCATTGAGCGGGAATCGAACCCGAGACCTCTGCGTAGCATCCATGTTATATACCGACTGCGCCACGGAGGTCGTCACATTTCATAATTGTAAAGTTTTCATAATTGTTTGTTTCATAATTAATCGTAAAGTTTGTTCTCGATTAATTAATAAAGTACTCCTTTAATTAAAACTGATATTAGGTGTCATATTATTTGTGTACGAACAACCCTAGCTCTAGCTAGTGTAGACTAGGGCACCAATCAGGCGCGCCAGAGAACGCGAAGTGCGGCGACGCATCGCTTCGCAGATAGTAATTTACTGTCGTTGCTAGTTGCTACCAAGCTAGCCCAGACCGGTCTCCCGCAATTAAGTGACACAGTAAAAGTATTAAAAATAATAACTTTTAACCCACACACTGTACTTCGTGTCGTTAAAGGGATATTAGTTATCATCGTACGTAGAAGAATTTACATTTTTATTTGGGACGTAATTTAAATTACAAATCATAATATCAATAGAGTCTGTATTGAAAACTTGTTGTGTTATAAAATTTAAATATTTATTCTGTTATTGTTTTTTAACTACTTTATTGTTATCCGATGTTACCACATACAAAATTGCTTAAGTAAGGAGATTCAAATCTACATCAGAATTCTTGACAACGAGTCTTACCTATTTCTCTAAATATTGACATTCCTTCTCTAATTATACCTATTCTTTGCCTCAAATATATTTGCTGTCTTTAGATATGGCAATGTTATGTGTACGAGTTGCCTGGTACAATTTAATTAAAAAACAACTTTTTTAAATTAACGTTACGCTATTAAATCTACGTACCATCCCTCCATTCCAACAGGAAGAGCTACCGTCCCTGCATTAGGCCATCAAAAGGTTGTTACAACTTATAACTACCGAGGTGTACCTGAGTTTAGTTTATGACAACGTAATACAAAACGTAAGATTGCTTACTTCATGAAGGTCAAATTATTCAGTAAACAAACCAATTAATGTTTTTTTGCTTTCGACTCAGAATTGATTAGGGTTTATTTATTTGGACGATATCTTCCTTCAATTTGAAGAAACAAGTTTTTTTTCTTTAATTTGTAATAATTAGATATTGATAATGTGAGACCTAATATGCTTGTTATGAGGTACCTATATGAACTTATTTGTTATTGTTGTCACACCTTTATGGGTACTTACAGTCGTGCAAAGGAAGCTTCTGATTGGGCCAGTTATACTAAATTTCGACCAATGACGTTTAACATACTGAACTGTAATACGTACATAGTAAGTAGCTCTATGTAATTTTACTAATTTAAAAACCAATTTATGTGCATTGATAGCGGTTATAATATCCAGCTACGCAATTTCTATTAAGTACACGAAAAATTAGTTCTTATTTATTCTAATTTTGAAAATATAATTTCTTTGGTAACCACAGTAGAGATGATCATTCTGAAAAACGACGAATGCTATGGCATAGAGACAAAAGTTTGAACAATTACAAAATTCAAATAATTGTTGTTTACTAGGTTAATTATTGAATGATTTATTTGTATTTAGCGTCTACCTAATTCTATGGACCCGTCTTGGCTAAGAGTCTAGTGACAGGTGCAAAACCATTTATGGCCCTACCAACTTTTTTCAGCGGTTTTAAAGAAAGTGTGAAAAATATGCTGTATTGCATTGAGATAAGACACAAGTCACATTGATAAAAAAAAAGTACAAGCGATGCGCATACGACGTTCCCATGCTATCTTAGCGAAGTATGTTTTTTTTTCTTATCTGAAACGGGTCTACAATGAGAAGATTCTGGTTTTGCAAGGCAACTTGCAATGCCGATACCTACTCGATAATAACAAGTGTTGTACCTCGATTTTTAAAGCCTGCTTGTCAAAATTTTATGCAGTAATATTTGTGAGTAACATTGGTCTTGTAAGTGAGGTGCAATAATGCAGGCCGTCGACGTTTCATGTCTTCGTGAGGAAGTCGTATACCTAATGCGATTTAAGGCCTAGTATTCATAACACGGAGTCTTTTTTTTTCACGTTATCTTTAAAGACGTATCCTTCTTTGAAGATAACGTGGCACAAAATACCTAACATAATTAATAGAGTAAGTATGTCGATTTAGCATTCATTTTTCAGTATTTGATTGAAAGCTTAAACCTAAAGTATAAACGTAGTAATAATTATTTTTACCTTGAATAAAAATTTAGTTATTTCTGCATTTTTCTTTTCATCAACTTAATACATAAAAATACATTAAAATATTTTTCATAAAACTAATTAAGACAAAATAAAATAAATTTTACTTCTGAGACAGACAACAATAAACTGTAAATTATTAAACATACGTCATAGAATTGTGCATATTAATGTATTATTAAAAGCAGACACGTTTTATTAAATTATAAAAAACACTTATTACTTATTTAATTTTCTTGAAAAAAGCCAAATGATACTAGGTAACAAATTAACAATTAACAAAGTGTTATGAACCAGAATAAAAAATTTAAATAGAAAACCTTCTATAGTTATACTGTACGGTTTATTACATTAGGTAATTAATTGATAGGCTGTTTGAAATTCGTTTGAACACTACTTCATTTGAAGAATGTAGGTTTATGTCTCGACTTTACCGTTGCCATGGCTACCCTCTCTAAAGAGATCGCATTTCTTTCTTGCCCTACATAATACTTATTATTGTAATGAAAAGGGAAAGCACTTCAGTAAATAAAATATATTATATTTTATTTCAAACATTTTATTGCGGAATAGTTATTGGAAAAAATGTAAATGTTTGACTACATTTTTTTCTTGCAAGCGGATTTATTTTAGGCAAGACTATTATTAAGGATTTTATTTATTTCGAAACGTTTGTTTCAATTAATTACCAACACAACACAATTATATTAATTAAAAAATAATTCAAAATCATATTTAAAAATGCAACGTTTCAGTAGTTCATAAAAAAATGTAAACGCCGTGTCTAGGACAGCTTCTTGTGACCTTGGTGGCGGCCATTACTTTTTTTCGCGCGTTCAATGTTGCCAACACGACGCCGCGCCGTGCGGTGCGTTCTTTATTTTTTTTTAATATTTCTTTTAAGGAAACTCGTTATGCAACTTGTTTTAACTTAAAGAAGGTAATACTGCTATTAATGAAGTAAATTTCTTTAATTTTATAGCGTTAGTATTATAAGTATGATACAATTTAATTATGTAAGAGTCAAATACCTAACTATTACTAATTACTATCTTACACAGTACATGAATCAACATTCTTATCACGAATTTAGTAATAATATAATCATAATTTAATCAATGGTTTGCTAATTAATAAAAAGTGTTTTTTTGTTACTAGTAAAATAAGTGAAAATTTTGAGTCCGGACCCGTGCTCCACCTAGGTGCTCCACCTGGGTGAAGCACGGGACCTTGCAAGGTCCCGTGCTCCAACTGATGACGTTATTGTACAGTGAAGCAGTAAATTGTTTTCCCTAATGATTAAAATGATCTAAAACAATTCTGTAAAAGGAGTAAAACAGTTTATCTATATCTATACTTCTATACTTATGATATTATAAAGAGGTAAAGTTTGGGTGTTTGTGACGTTGTAGGGGGTAATCTCTAGATCTAATGAACCGATTTTAAAAATTATTTCTGTGTTGAATAGTCCATTTATCGGGGAGTGTTATAGACTATATAGCATCACGCAATGACTAATAGGAGTAGAGCAGTTATGAAATATGTTTAAAAACGGACGCGTTTTTTTCCCCGCCCAACAAAGTGGCCACTGGTTACCTAGTTTATAATAATAATATGATGCTTTTGTGATGCACATAATAGAGTTAGAGTATTATACCTACCTTTCTCAATCATAATATTACCTAAGTACTTATTTTAATATTTTGTCACAAAGTAAAATTTTTCTAAATGCGAAGATACGGGAATTCATTGAATGTTTTGAAACAAAAAAATATGAGTAAAAATAAGTGGTGTGTATTCAACAAGAGGCATCGTACAGATAACGGAACACATTTTTTCTACTCGCAATAAAGAGTTCAAAAACCATTTGTTTTGTTGAATAAACTGCTTACAGTGATGTCTTTGGGCTCATCGGTAACTAAACGACACAAAGATTACTAAGATGAAAGATTACTGCAAAGACATTTTTTATTCTTTTTTTTTTAGAAAAAAATGTGTTAAAATAAATCCTGTTGATTTGATTGATTTTATAATTGTGTATTTTTCTTAATTACTTGACTGTACTAATCATCAGTTGGAGCACGGGACCTATAATATTATAGCAAGTACCCGTGCTTCACCCAGGTGGAGAACCTAGGTGGAGCACGGGTCCGGACCCAAAATTTTAATTATTTAACATAAGAGTCGCTGACATAATTATGGCAATTTAAACTCCTGGCACGCTAGAAAAACATTATGAAAAACGATTACACTTTGATATCAGAAAGTTGTCTATACAGATCTTTTCATACAAAATGTCTACATTATATTTAACTTTTAAAATTTGTGTTTTCATCATGCTAGATTATACTTAATTCCTTGAAACATAAAAGTGCAGGTAATAATATCTTAAACTTATTTTTTTTTACAATTTCGTTTATTAAATTCCTTGAAAAATAACCCCCTTACTAATAAACGTCTCTGAAATTTAATCACTGTTTAGCGAGATTTTTATTACGAAAACCAACCTTATACCAAACAATGTAAGAGCTTAAGCTAATTAATCAATTGACTAAAATTTAAGAGGCGTCTATGAGTAAGGGTTTGAAGTGTAGGTAACTTAATCTTTAATGTAAGATAACTTCTTAACAATTTCTTAACAATTTCTTAACATTAGTTAAACGCTTGTGGCACGTGTATGCACAGGAGAATAAACCACGTATTCACCTGTATATCGTTATCATTTAGATAAAACTAAATAACATTGACACTAAGCAATTATCTTATCATGTTATTCTGCCAAATATCGCGTGGAGGTAAATAAATATCGATCGAGATAGGCGTTTGGCAAGGAGCATGTGATTTTATCTGTTACAGTTGACAGGGCTGAGTAATCCGCTTCCTACTGAAGATAGCACGTTCGATAGATTAGTTGACGAATTTTGTTAATCGAGCGTTAAGATTATATTCCTATGGGAGTGTTAGTTTATTACGAGAGCAATGTTTGTTTATATCTATTATGCTGCCAAAGATTTTTTAATAGTAAACTTAACATAAACATCATCTTTTTCCTGCCCTGAAACGTCTAATTACCTACTACTTGTTAAACAACTACTAATAAAAATTGATATTGTAGCTAAAAAAATGCACTTTGAAGCTTATAACCCAAATGACAAATCATTTCAGTAAGCGTAGTAGTAGATAGATAATCATCTATGCGTTTCATTGCTGGTAATGTGTATAGGTTTTACTTGGCTTTAACTTGTTTTATGACATTGTAAGTCGCCAAATAGTTAAAAGTCGTTGAGAATCTCTACTTTCCTCACATCGTTAGCACCATATTCAAGGACAGAACGATACACACCTACAAGGGCGTAGTCGAGTTCCCCATGATATGTTGCAGAGCTTCAACATTAAATTTCGACTCTGCTGCTATAAGTTTAAGGTGTAGTTCAGATTGTGAGGTTGCTAAGATACTCGGCCGCAGATTGAATAAACTGCTTGACACAGATTCGCGTTTTGGGTCAGACGGGTGTGAGAGCCCAGTGAACACGATGTTACGCCTGTTACGACATCTCGCGATGGGAAAGAAAGAATATTTATATTATTGTTAGTACGCTTTTCGTTTTTGTGGCTACGTTTATAGAGCTATTAGTGCTTCTACTTCTAAAGCCAGAATGGTAATGTTTTTATTCAAGGATTATAAAGTTTACTTTCAAAATGATATAGATATAGAATACTCATCAATTAACTAGAACAGAAATTGATACACTAAGCCCGATTACAGCGTCATAATTTTAATTAACATAACATCATCATACTACTGTGGAGACGGGCTTAAACTTGACCTACTAATACAACTTTGATTAGACAGAGTTTAACGTTTAAGTTAGGTATTCCCTGCTTTTGTTTTCTTCTCTCCTTTTTGGGTAAAAAAAGGTTTTAGTAATCTTCTCCACGAAAGAGTACTATTATAAACATCAAACTACTTATGAGCTATTCGTCAAACAAATCGATCAAACGCATAGAAATACATTCTTTTCTTCACCAGAAATATTACAGCAATTTTAGGCAATAACACATACAAAATAAACTATCAGCTGTCTGTGATATAACATTCACTTGCACTACTATTTAGTTTTGACATCACATTGATAAGATATCATACCGGTATTATCCTGATTATACTAGAAAATATTTAAACAGTTACGCTGTTAGATAATAAATTTGATTGTACTCGTAATGAGAAGAAATTTTATTAGTTTAGTTAGTTGTTTTATCGACTATATAGTTAGTTGCATACCACGGTAGCCAGGCTGGTTGGTATAGGATTAATTTCGAGTTTTGTCTCAAGTATTATTTCTCTAGAAATAAGATTTTGAACGTATTTTGTGAGAAAGCGAAAAAATGAGACATCTTTTGTAATCTTCGTTGATCAAAACACAGAGATACCTACTAAAAAAAATATAAATAAAATAAAACATAAATATGTACCGAGACAAGTTTTCAAAGTAGTAATGTACTTAAGTATATTTCATAAAAATAATAACACAGCAAAAGAAATATAAAATCATTAACTTCATATAAAATAACAAAAATATTTTATAAATTTTAAAATTGCTTGTAGTTCTTGTTTATGATAAAAGTAAGCATAACCTCGCAGACATTTTTTAAATAAATGGCGATATTTAAAGTAGTCTTACAGGCAGATCAAGAAGAAACGAGTAATTTATATGTCTCTGTAGGTTAACCATATTTTCAGTCAATTATTTGCAATTATAATTTATCAATGATTTTTTTTGTAATAGTCTGATTTCATGCAATTTTAACATGAAATCAGAGTAAAAAAACA
The DNA here is from genome assembly GCA_905475405.1 of Schrankia costaestrigalis. Lineage (NCBI taxonomy): Eukaryota > Metazoa > Arthropoda > Insecta > Lepidoptera > Erebidae > Schrankia > Schrankia costaestrigalis. Next base: position 4,948,151 of record FR997827.1, read on the forward strand.
TTTATAAACTACTCTCATCAAATCAAAACATTGTAAACTATTTTATGTGTGGCTGTTACTTTTTTGAGATTCCTCTATTAGCTCTATCCCATCTTCTGAACTGACAGTAGTTTTCTCAAAAATCTTTGACAAATTATAATTGGACATTTAAAGATGGTTTTTTTTATTCCAAATGATAAATGGTTTAGAATTTTGGGTAAGCATTCACCAGCTTTTAAGCTACACAAGCTCTTTACTTGAATTCCAAACTTAGTTTTTGTTTCATTGTTTACAGCAACCTTATATCTGAATATATTCAAAACGCTTCTTTAAATGTCCACAAATTAAAAAAAAAAAGTCAAGCTAAACACAGCTACGTACCAAGTAGAGTTATCGGCGTAGTTGGTCACCCTATCTTCATATCCAGTGTCGGCAGATACCATCTCAACTGGCGCCATTCTACGCCATACATTAACATTTGAAGAAACACCACTTAATACAATTTGACATTGTAATCTTTACACAACAAAAGAGTGACCTGACATTCCTTATCAGTAAACTCGCACAACCAACTTATCAAATACAACGGTTCAACAACAATCTCTTTATATTTTACATGAAGTTTAACATTTTCAATAGTATTATATATTTTGTCAATTATATCTTCGGACTTACATCTCTTATAAAGGACGGGGCATATTCAAATTCAACTTCCTTAACAAAAACAAAAACTTATGTACTCACAAAGTACGCTTCTTGAGCAATCCACACATAGATACTGCTCTTGCATACGATATCTTCCACTGGTTAATCTGAGCGCGAAAGGCGCAAGATAATTTTAATTAACGTATTATATATATATAAAAATTAAAATATTATAGGTTAATTAATTGGTTTTTATTTACGTTTTTCCTGTCCAATCTTAAAAATAAATGAAATAATTAAATTAGAGTGCTCTATTTACCACAATGTTTTCTCGAACATAAGGGCAATGTGAATACCAATTCCAGACCGTCAATCGTAGGCAAATAAATAACAAGCTGGTAGCTGACTTTCACTAGTTAGAGAGGCACCTTATGAAAAAGAAGAATCGTAGGCAAAGCGGTCGTACAGGCGGTTGATATGGCTGATGTCGTCGATTTGGATCCCACTGTAGACAATTATAATTTGTCCGACCCACAAACGATTTTCTTGCAAATTGGTTGATGCATTCTAAAAATTTAAGGTCTGTAAAAATGAACTTCTGCGCTTAGACATTTTGTGTACAAACACTAAAGATTAATTCGTCTCCATTACTTATACATAGCTATTACTACTAAACGACAGACAGTTGAAATGAATTACGGTCTTCACCTTATGAAATGTCTGTTCAACTGAATTCTCCACTGACTGAGCAACAGTTTAATTATGTTCTTCGAGTATCATAAATATATAAGTACTCTTTGTGCAAATACTTTTTAAATTTCTTGATTTGAATGTAAAAAGCACTCGTTTCTTACTGATTACTGTGCTTTTACTGCATTGCCTTTCTACGGATATAAAAAGAATCAAGAAACACAGAACACGACTTACGTAAAACTCTATTGGGAGTTTCGATAAGCGTAATATCTTTGCAGCAACGACCATGTACCAAGAAACATTCCCAATTCATGAAATCGCCAATGAGGTTATTATTTTAGTAAAGTTTCTCACATCTCCATTAAAAACAAGTTTGGACCATTCTTAGTCTGTCACTAGATGAACAAGTTCTGTTTATTTTATATTATTTAAGCACCACTCGTACACAAGGTGTTAGATACTGCACTTTCTTTTCATTGAAGTAAAGATTACAATAACTAACAGCCAGTCGTAAGTCGTGTGCTGTCTGTTTTATTACTTTTTATGTCCTTATAGTTAGTTACACGGTAGTCTACACCATTAGCACTAATTCATCATTCAGTACGTGTAGCAAGAATCAGTTGCATATTCGATGTGCAGTCTCACGTCTTCCGTACAATGGCTTACTACTGGCATAAGATTAAGTGTAGCGTCGATGTCACCTTCACGCCTACCGCAAACTGTATTCGAATCACAATTAATGACGTTATACACAATGCTGATAAATGTTTCGTCTAAATTATATGCATCTATTTGCTTTTCATTAAAATTTAAATATTAATTCAATTTGAAACCAATATCTTTTAATTTTATATTTGTTTTATGCATCTGTATAATGAATATTTATAAGAGAGATCCAAATTTTCTATTTATAAAGCTAATATACTTTAAATTAATCCTACAAATTGGCGCTAAGATGAGTTCACAAGAGATGTTGATATCAATTTGTCAGTCACAAGATTGAATTTAAACTTCGAACTATCAAGTCACAATAATAAGGTCGCAGCTTAAATTAAATTCTCTTCTTACGATGTTAAAACTTTGTTCTTTGTGTATAAAGTAATAAATATTACTGGCACAAAATACCCTGTAATAGGAAACTTTGTTACTGAGTTTGGGGATATGATTATTTATCTGATAGTATTAAAGGGAGTTCTGAAGGTACAGTTTAAATATTAACCAACTTTTACATGTTGAACTAAACATGTGCGTCGAATCGATAATGTTTGAATGTCCAATTCACTTTAGCCGTTGCTTTCCTGGTATTGGATCGATCAAACTATATTATGACCTTTACGGTTCAATTAGAAAGTATTTAAAATATTTAAGTAAGTAGTAGTAAAATATAGTATACTAGACTAAAATGATAGTAAAACAAAGTAAGGATTTTTTTTTGGTTCTGGGTTACCATTTATGCTAAGTAGAAGACAATTAAGAAAACACTCTATTTTTTTTAAGATATAAGTACCTATTTAGTTATCGTTTTGGAGTATTGAGATACGTATGTAATTTGTCTCTTTTTTGTCCCATTCCGCCCAAGTCCTCCAGCATAGACATTACCTGCATTGTATAAAGTTATTAGAGGTCTCTGTGTCAGGTTTTGCATGTTACGAGTACATTATAATATATCAAATCTACTTAAAAAAATCCCAAAGTCGAATTTATCACCCTAAAAATTTTGACTCTACTCTTTACCCAAGGCCTAAACTACAGAAAATTATCAAACAAAACTATGCTAAACTTTTAAAATTATGTTAACAAAAATATTACCACCATTAAAAACATCTTAAAGCAAATCAATAATTATTGAACCTGACCTTCAAGACCAAACAAACATTTGACATATTTCTACGACCCTATTGTAATTACAATCGTATCAACAGCACGACAAACGCCACTGCGTTTATTATAATCTGTAAACACCCACACATTTATATATACGCACACTAACAATGTGGTTTTCTTTATAACATTACATTAGCGACTTCAACATTTAACAAGGTTTCTCTACAATATTAGACATGTATTATACATTATAAACCTTCCTCTTGAATCAATCTATCTATTGCAAAAACTGCTTCAAAATCTGTTGCGTAGTTTTAAAGATTTAAGCATATAGGGTCAGACAGACAACGACTTTGTTTTACACTATGTAGTGATACGAGGGACTTGCCGCGTTTGTGTGTGTTGGATGACGTCATGCAATTGTCATCGCTGTCACGGCTAACGAGTGCCACTCGGTCACCGTTCTTGGTGATGTTCTGCGTTAATACTTTTATTTGTTTATTATCTAAAAACTTATTGTTATTATTATTGTTTTGTTTACTATGCTATATCATAATAATATGTGTATTTTTGTATTTATTATCATTCACTAAAAATTCATCGTTAAAAATTCTTAGTTTTGTGCCAATTCTAATATTTGTGTCATATTGTTTTTTGAACAAAGAAAATAAATTAATTAAATTACGGATACGACTCCATTCATTTGATAGATAGAGGTCATGTTCAGTGACTGTTAAATATAACATAATGATATTATAAAACTATTGTAACACCATAGCGGAGTCATCACGTGTTTTCAATTTGAATGTCCTTTGTCAACTGACAATGTATGCTCTCTTTATTAATACATTAGTTTATGATGATCGTTCAAGATGTTTATAGTCCTAACCTACTTCATGTAGCTTTTATATAAATGTTAATTTTCATTTAAAAATTTTGCTAACCTTTACAATAACTTGTTCTTAAAAGAAAACTAATTACGTAGATTAATTTTTCACGGTTGCCTTTTTGGTTTCTGTTTAAAATACCTAAATATTTTGACATAAAGTTTTTGAGCTTTACCAATATCCTATAATTCAAAAAACTTTAAATTTCTAAGAAGTATAAACAGTTTAGAACTAAATTTCTCATTAATAACTTTATTTATATATCGACTCTTCTAAAGTACTTATGTTGAAATATTTTATAGAAAACCAATCTAACTATGCCATAACAGAATCTAAACAGGAAACTAATTTTCGTTTGACATTGAAGGTGTTGATACAATTGTTATTATTGCTTTTGACAGCTGTCAAACGGTACATAGAGTAAACGTACTCACTAGGAAACACGTGGCTAAGCAAGTGGTCTTTGTAAAAAAAAACTCGAGTCACTTTCTTTTTCACTGAACTTGACATGGGTCGGACGGTCGAACGATGTGATATCGCTGAGCAAAACGTTGTACTGGTGTGTCATAGACACGCGAGTTCGCGGCTTATAAACACACATCTATGGAATGTCTGTACTTGAATTTAAATGTTGTGCTTCGTTTGTTTTTAAAGAGTACCTATTTGGTTTTTTTTATTATATGGCTCATGGAGCAGATTTTTCATATAATTGCTATAAGTAGCAAACAGCTTACAGGCGCAGACCTGACCTCCTGTGTTATCTAGATGATTAAAATTTTAGAAGTAACTTTATACGGCAAAGTCTAAGTATCTTTAGTTAAGGTGCATATAAAATTTACTGTACACAGCTAGGCTTCCATCTTTCCATATTCTCGAAGATACAGCTTTAGATTAGAATCTTTGTAATATCGAAGCATGATCTAATACTCTTAACATTAATCTTTAAGATATCATGTAGGGTTCTTTAAGGTACAAAAATCACCTTGTACTTCATACCTTCCGCGAATTCAAGGACAACCCTTGATTCGGGTTTTCGAGTCTCTTTTTCACTGGGAAGTGACACGGTTGTCGGTCCGCTGTGAGACCTTGCGTCCCTCCCCCCGCACATACCGCGCGGCGCTCCGATGACGTCAGCCGCGCCATCTTGGGACAGTGACGCGTTGCTTGGCAACCACACGCGACGCACTTAGACAGGTTGTTATACCACTTGTATTGCTAATTATTTGTTTTTTTAGTAATGTATTAAAGTGTCCTTGTATTTTACGTACTAAAATGCCTATTAATGCCTTGTCTACTACTGTGGTAATGTCTCCTACGACTGCTTTGACGACGAAATGAAACCAACTCTACAGCGTTCTTCAAACCCGAAACTTCTTTTCCGGTAGCGATTGTAAAACCGTTACGCTACAGCTTCTATCATTAATAAGACTTTAATAACTACTCGAAGTTGACACGTGAAAAGAACGCACAAAATGTAATGTATTTTGTTACCTCAATATTGATTGTCACTTTTTATCAAATAATTCTTATAAAATACCTACCTATGCGCAAATTTTATTTTACCGTTTCATTTTAAAGGATTCGTAACCAAATTTGCATTCCAATTGATAATTATTTAAATGTTAGTAATTGTGTGTAAATTAAAATTCCGGACCAAATTGTGATAGAGCATTCATGGTGTATCATCTGTAGTTGTTGGCAGATATTGTCACTAAAGAACCGTCCTTGCAGTGGGTCATAAAATGACGTATTGTAATAAAAAGTTAAAGAGCTTAGCAACTATAAAACCAGTTAAACAAAAACATAATTAAAACTCCTTAAGTTAATTGAAAGGCAACAAAGTTTCGCCTTGATCTTATTATTGAATAGTCATACTGGCACAACACAAATATTCACTGTTAGCATAAAGCATTTATACAAGGAACAACGGACTATTGACATGAGATAATGATCGTGATGCAATAACTACTGTTTAATTAAGATAATATACTTTGTGCTTTAAAGTGAGCAAAGTACGTTTTACTTGAGTGTAGAGAACAGAATATTTTGACTGTCACTAAAGAAAAGACAACTCTTTTTTAAAGTCAAATCTCGCACTAGGAATCCATCCAGGCATCATAGTTGAAAGTTTTGCAAACTACAATTTAACAAGCAAAAAAACATCCAGTCTTAGTAAAGTTATTTGCGGATCACGGAAAATAAAACACGTGCATGTGTAATGAGGCAATCGAGTTTAAAAGTGCAATTTGTTTATAAGTTGCAATGCAACTGACTTACAAAGTTTCGCATTCATAAAAGTACCATAGTTATATTTTTAATTCAAAAGTTCGAAATTAGAAAGATTGTTAAATAGCGGACTGCAAGTTTTGTTATGAGTAACTGCAAGTTTTTGTAGTACCTTAAATAGTACAATAGTAGTTTGTAAGGTATCAAGTTCATAAGTTATTAGTATCTTAAAGTAACGTTGATCAATTTTTTTTATTATAACAATCTATATAGGTAACAAAATGTTGTTTATTTGTAACTAAGGTAGTAGAAAAACAAAAGATTATGACTGCTTCGTCAACACATTGGCAATCTGACATACACCATCTGAACCCCGAATATGTTAGCTAAGTGCAAACAGTTCGAGGAGCTTTTCGCTCTAGTAGTAATGAAAAATGTTTATTTGTCTCAAAATAGTTACATGGTTTTATGGTATAAGGCATCCCCAGTAAGTAATTAAATAATACTTGTTTTGGGGTTGTCTCGCTCTTACTCTAAGTCACAACAATAATAAGACTAACTATTGTTTACAATTGTAGTACATTATAGTAATAGCTACCCAGGCAGCCATTAGGTCACCCACATACCATCGAGCACAAAATAGTCTCTAGAACCTCATTCTCCTCTTCCCTGGTGAAATGACGAACAACTCAACTCAATCGTCTCACTCGTCGTCATTTCTGAATCACATGAAGATAATTAACCCCAGTCGCTAGTACTTATTTCTTAAAATACGTACCTACATTATAAATGGCAATTATGATAAATGAATACTTAGCTACCATGCCTAAACAATATAATAAATCAATACGTCTAATGAAATAAACTAATATTGACTGAAACAATATGTTTTTTTTTACGTTATTAATCTATTTCACCTGTTAAGTCCACTCTACTGAGTCAACAATCATTGTCTGTGGATGTCCAAAATTTGGCATCGATTACATCTTATTCTGCCAACAAATTCTATAGTCTTAGCCAATGATTTAAAGACATTGTTTACTTGAACTAAAAAAAAAATATTTCGTATTTGGTTTAGTTTATTTTTTTGTCTGTGTGGTGATGGATTTTGAATATAGAATGTCACCACATTTTCTTGTTTTGTTTGTAGTAAAAGTCGACTAAATTTTTATTACCTGTTGGTTACCTATTCTTGCATGAGAAGTATATTTTATATAACTCGATACAGACCCCACCCCTACCCCACACAGCACGGTCATAGACACGGGACTCGAAAGAGGTCTTACTGTCTTTAAAGGGCTTCCATAATATTTTGAGCTCGTTCAGCAAGGAGTATACAGCCAGCACCCTAATTGACTGTAAGAATATATTATCGTTAATAATACACGTGATTTTAATTTATCGCTGAATTCTTAATAAGTATAATATATTTAATATTTATTTAATAATATTATTATAATTAGATAACCATAAATCGTACATTTATTCCAATTTATCCCTGTCAAATAGGATAAAATGTACACTAATGAAATACCTAGAAATTCCCCATATGAATCATTTCTTTGTAGTTTAGCTTAATAATTGTATTTCGTCTTTCATTATCGTAACCACGTAAAACCGTAAAATTATTATTATTTTTATTACAACACAGAATAGGTCCAGACTAATGCTGACATTGATGTTTATGCACAAAAATATTGGCATTGAATGGGGATCGTTCTCTAGAAATTTGCAGCCATAGAGTCGCCACAAAATTCGTCAAAGTAAATAAATAAAATAATTTATAAGATGCTATCTCTACCATTACATTTGAAGGAAAACTTCACATAAAAGCTATAGGTACTAATCTGTTATACCAGCGCATAGTGTAAGAAGACCAAGTCTCCCCCGTCTTTTACTGTGCTCATTCCTGCAGTGGAACATAAATAACTCAACGTAACAGCCCATTAATGTTCCACTGCAGGGACGGGCCTACTCCCGTGACGGAGGGATACTTGGCCTACTAACACCATGCTGGCCAGACGGATTGGTATAAGGTTTAATTTCAAGTTTTCCTTCTTTTTACTTCGTAAAGATAATTTTTACGGTTAGTCCCTTAATCGGTTTTTACGACACCCATGGGATGAGATGGGGTAGTGACATATTGTATTCTTACTCCGTCACCTACACCTCAATGAATGACTAATTGTAAAGAATTAAACAGAAAAGAAATTTAGTAAGTACAGCATTATTTCTAAATTGGCAAAAACTATTATAGTAACGTTTAACTACAGTTGTAACACGTGAGCAGTGAGATGAAGACATTGGCCTTATGACTCTAGTTTCTACGTCATCGCAAAGACCCAGTTAGAAACGTAAATGGCAATTTTCCTTGTAAATACTTTGCGTTTAAGTAATGATACAATGTAAAATATCTAGCTGTACTTACAACAGTATTGTTGTATTTGATTACTTCTACTTAAATTCTGTCTATTGCTGTATTAGTAGGCATGTTTTTTATCTTTACCTATGTGTTTGCGTTAATGTATTCTGATTTTTGGTTGATTCCATCATTTGAGGTACGAAATTTGGTTATTATTTCTATTTAATGCTTATAATCTTAGAAATGAGTTCTTCGCCCAATTAATATGTAGTTTTGCTTGTTTGAAAGATATTATTTAATTTTATTCTCATATAAATTTTATCAGAATTAATTAAGTAATTTGGGTTTTATTTAAATAATATGTAATTACTGCGTATTTTCATGTAAATGTAATTTTGTAAGAGTTGCAATGGGAATTAACGTCATGGTAGATCGAGCATGTTTTTATTTAAAAATTTCATAAAATAAAACGTCAAAACTTCTATGAATACTAAACTAATTAAGGTAAAACCGCAATTATCACTCGTCTCTTCGTTAGTGTAGTATGAAAATATATATAAATAGATAATAAGTAAAGAAATAAATATTCACGGACATCTCTACGTATAAAAATATGTTGACATTATAAAATTACTACATACACGTAAACGGGTCTAAATGCATCGGCTAAACTATAAGAACCTAGTTTATTTTTAATCAGCAATATAAGGCCAAATATTAATTTAAAATATTAATATAATTTTCTGATTACTAATAGGGTTGACTTTAGTAAGTGCTATTCATTTCCTTAACTTATCAATTTTAAATTTAAATAGATTTAATGAATACTATTAGACTGCAGTTATTATTAAAGCGTCGATTTTAAATTATTGTTTGTTAAAGTTACCATAAAACATGGTAACACATCATTTTTCTTCTCGATCTTGAATGCTAACTTAATAAAAGCATTTATTTTTTCCACAAAGTAGCTACTACAAACTTAATCAATATGTTATACCATACTATTTGATGCCCGTGGCTTTACCCGCGACGTATAATGTAACTTAAATGTTATTCTACACCCTATCTATATTCTAAATTTCATTTTTGCGTTAAGGAGTAATAAAACATACAGCCATACATCCTCACAAACTTTCGCATTTATAATATAAGTAGGAAGTAGGATTTATATTTATCATATTTACAAAAAAGTTAAGAAATAACATGAACACAAGTCAAAACCTGACAAACAAACTAATTAAAATATTGAAATACAATATTGAATAAGTTATATTAAAACACTAATTTCTATTTCGAACAGTCGTATAGCTGCATATTAACAAATAAAATATTCATTTTACATCGACAGGCGTTGTGCCAGTAAATACAAGTTACACTTGCAAATTACTCCCTATCGCTAGCTAAACGCCTAATTATTCGCTTCCACACCTCTATAAACGTTCCACCATACATTTTCTCACAGAGAGTCATTAGCACTTAAATGAATTATTACTTTTTCTCAGTTTTTTTTTCATATAAAGGATAATTCCTATAGTAAGAATAAAAATTAATATTGTCATTTTAGGAATATAATATACTCGTACTTTGTATAATTTAACGGAATATGAGTATCTATTCTTTAAGACACGAAAGACACCTACTACTTGACATAGCCCTTATCTAAATGTTTTTTTCTCGTTTGTCCATCGTGTGTTCTTCCCTTATCCATAGACAAGGTGTCCGTATTTTTAGTTCTGACAGTGAGGACGCCTTAGGGCTTCTCTATGGCTGTAATATAAGGCACGCTGTCTCCTTCACGTAGTGACGGAATAACAAATAAATTTAGTCACCACCTCATTTCATCTCATAAGTATCATAGAAATTGTAAAGGATAAAATCTATGATATTAGCTCCGCGAAGATTAAAAGCTTCACATAAAGCCAAATACCAATTCCTTTAGTATCTTCATCCCCGCAATGAGTCATTAATGGGCTGTTACGATAAAAACAATGTAACTATAATAATGCATTTTAATAAACATTTTTAATCCCTCGCCATGAAGGCAATGGCATACTTTAAGCTTTCATAATTGATGGTTACATATAAAATGTGGTTAATTTGAAGGTCACAAATAAATCCAGTTTTCACTTAATAACATGATCCGATATACACATTTACAATCCAGGACTTACACGTGCCGATATATGACGTTCAAATCGAATAAACGTGTAAGTGAAAATTGAAAAACAATCATGTTTTTTAACTTACTTGTAGTAAAGATAAAATACGAGTAATACAGTAATAAAAAATGTTATAAGTATTATCAAATTTAAATTTCAATTTACATGTAATAAAAAAGGTAATTTAGTAATTATTCAATAAGTGTTAAAAAGGTTTTTCAATGCACCAATTACGTCAATACTTAACTATTTTGTTTCGTTTAAATTTATTTGAGATAAACATAATAATATATAAGAAATACACTTTTTAAAAACAAACACGTTCTGTATTTATTAATTATGTCCGAAATTATGTAAAATTTAGACTCGTATCGAATGAAATTAAGCATACAAAAAATGTGTAAAATGCAGCAAAGCTCTTACACGTTTATTCTCATCTAGTGTCGATATATAAACAGCTCCATCCTCCCTGTGGTATGGGTTGCTCACGTGTGTGCGTGGGAAGGACACACCGCCCTTTCAGTGCAGCGCCCACCTATGCGGTTATTATGAAGCTTCCATTTCAATCATTCGAATAGAAACCTATTAGCTACTATATTCCTGTTTAAGGGCATTGCATTGCTCAAACCCCAAAAACACGCTCGGTTTGGAGAAGTTTGTTGACGAATCCTTAAATACGTTTACTTCACAAAAAAACATGAATAAACTAGATACTACCGAAAAAACTTTGTATTGATTAAAAACGCTAATTATTTCTTAAAAACTTCCAAAAAAAAATCACGAAATCTGGTAATATAATAACTAAATATCAAATTGTCTATTAAACGGATGATTGATTTTATTCGAAATTTATACAAAAAATGTGCTATATTCTAACTAATAATCTGTATTGATTACTTTATCTTAATTATTCGTTATATTTAAAATAATTGATAAAAACTAGATTTTCATAAAATCCCCGCGCCTGCACCCCCGCTACCGCCGTGACGATTGCTCGGGAGTCGCACATTCAGTGTCGTTACGACTCTTGTGACGGGTGGACTGTACGACCGTATTTTCTTACCGAATAAAACTTTAAACCGACCAACTTTGAATGAAAAAATATTGTAAATAAAAAGTACACAATTGTTTTTAATAATACTACTTGTAATTAAGTTCATAAGTGTAATATATCCTAGTTTTTAATTAAATTTTGTTTTTTAATCACTCATAGACTATGCCTAAATATAAAAATAAACGTAATGTGAAGCGTGGCCGAGCTCTTCAAAATTATTGGTAAGTACCTACAAGCTAAATATTATACATTTATATTATTTTATACCTTTGTATGCTTTAGTTAGACACGTTTTTATTTGTACGATGTTTAGATTCATTTTTAGAACATCGGCATTGCTTCGATGAAACTTATATTTTGAGTACCTTGATAGTACCTAGGCTTTCGGTGGACTCCGAAGGTAGGTAGACTTCAGTCATGATGGCAGTACCTACGTAAACCAGCAAGTTGGTACTCGTTTAAAAGAGCTCAGGGAGACCTAGGTGACTGTGAGGGACTGACTTATGGTGGACTACGAAGGTAGGTAGACTTCAGTCATGATGGCACTACCTACGTAAACCAGCAAGTTGGTACTCGTTTAAAAGAGCTCAGGGAGACCTAGGTGACTGTGAGGGACTGACTTATGGTGGACTACGAAGGTAGGTAGACTTCAGTCATGATGGCACTACCTACGTAAACCAGCAAGTTGGTACTCGTTTAAAAGAGCTCAGGGCGACCTAGGTGACTGTGAGGGACTGACTTATGGTGGACTCCGAAGGTAGGTAGACTTCAGTCATGATGGCAGTACCTACGTAAACCAGCAAGTTGGTACTCGTTTAAAAGAGCTCAGGGAGACCTAGGTGACTGTGAGGGACTGACTTATGGTGGACTACGAAGGTAGGTAGACTTCAGTCATGATGGCACTACCTACGTAAACCAGCAAGTTGGTACTCGTTTAAAAGAGCTCAGGGCGACCTAGGTGACTGTGAGGGACTGACTTATGGTGGACTCCGAAGGTAGGTAGATTTCAGTCATGATGGCAGTACCTACGTAAACCAGCAAGTTGGTACTCGTTTAAAAGAGCTCAGGGAGACCTAGGTGACTGTGAGGGACTGACTTATGGTGGACTACGAAGGTAGGTAGACTTCAGTCATGATGGCACTACCTACGTAAACCAGCAAGTTGGTACTCGTTTAAAAGAGCTCAGGGCGATCTAGGTGACTGTGAGGGACTGACTTATGGTGGACTACGAAGGTAGGTAGACTTCAGTCATGATGGCACTACCTACGTAAACCAGCAAGTTGTTACTCGTTTAAAAGAGCTCAGGGAGACCTAGGTGACTGTGAGGGACTGACTTATGGTGGACTCCGAAGGTAGGTAGACTTCAGTCATGATGGCAGTACCTACGTAAAACAGCAAGTTGTTACTCATTAGGTCTTGACCTAGTTGACTTTGAGACATTTACTTAGGTAGCTTTTTTTTACTCCATAGTTTTTATATCGACAAAATTACAAGTACAAATTAAAACAGGAATTATTTTTTTTAAGGAAAATAAGAAAGCAGCAAGGCTCTGAATTACAAAATCAAGAAGATCAACCGCTGTCAAAATCTTACGACACATGCGAACCGTCAGATATGCCAACTGATATGGAAGTTGAGCAAAATGGGGTAAATATAAGTTTATTTTGTTGTTTTTTATGTAAGCTCAAATAAGAGTTTATTTACGGCATCACATTGTAAACGTCTAAAATTATGAGTGCTTTACATCTATATTATGCATAGTTATTATGAATTCTGTCTGCTGCCTAGTTTTTAAGATTAATGCATACATAAACAGACAAACAGCTGAAAGCTAATTTGTTTTTCATATTATAGAGTAATGATTGCTAGTAAAGCAAACTCGTAACTTTTTCCATATTTCTGATAATCCTCCTGCTACTTGTTTTAGAGTACATTACCGCCACAAATGTGTTATGTACTGTGATTAATACTTGTTTTAATTTGTAACATCGACTATTTTATTAAATAAAATTTTTTGTTCTAGCTTGAAGAAGAAATACTACCAATTTTGACTGTAGAAGTGGGGCATTCCCAGGAAGAAACAAAAAATATATCTGGAAGAAGAGTAATAGGGGCCTCCTTAAACCTACATCTGGGTCGTAAGTCCCAGACGCTGTTATGCAAGTGTTCCTTCCTCTATCACGCGATGGACCCGGCACCCGCACGGAGAATCTATGGAATGCTAAGATTAGGTCTTATCTTCTTTGATTAAAATAAAATATAAAACTTACTAAAGCTGTTTTCTTAATAATCATTTTGCCTATTTTACAAAATAACATTTTACAGTTAGTTTCAATTTTTTTCTGTTTCCATCGCTGAAAATCATTGAGTTCAATTCAACCTTCAGAAGAATGTCTGATGAGGATCAGGTAAGTACAAAGTGTAGTAGCATGAGTAATTAAATAGGGAAATGATGAGAACTGGATTCTTCTAGCTGTTTCCATCGCTGAGAACCGTTGTGTTCTTACCTGGTCATCATCAGACCTTCAGAAGACATAGTCTAGTAGCATCATTAATCAAATAGGCAAATTATGAAAACAGAGTACTTCTAGCTGTTACCATCGCTGAGAACCGTTGTGTACTTACCTGGTCATCATCAGACCTTCAGAAGACATAGTGTAATAGCATCATTAATCAAATAGGCAAATTATGAAAACTGAGTACTTCTAGCTGTTACCATTGCTGAGAACCGTTGTGTACTTACCTGGTCATCATCAGACCTTCAGAAGACATATTCTAGTAGCATCATTAATCAAATAGGCAAATTATGAAAACAGAGTACTTCTAGCTGTTACCATTGCTGAGTACCGTTGTGTACTTACCTGGTCATCATCAGACCTTCAGAAGACATAGTGTAGTAGCATCATTAATCAAATAGGCAAATTATGAAAACAGAGTACTTCTAGCTGTTACCATCGCTGAGAACCGTTGTGTACTTACCTGGCCATCATCAGACCTTCAGAAGACATAGTGTAGTAGCATCATAAATTAAATAGGCAAATTATGAAAACAGAGTACTTTTAGCTGTTACCATCGCTGAGAACCGTTGTGTACTTACCTGGTCATCATCAGACCTTCAGAAGACATAGTGTAGTAGCATCATTAATCAAATAGGCAAATTATGAAAACAGAGTACTTTTAGCTGTTACCATCGCTGAGAACCGTTGTGTACTTACCTGGTCATCATCAGACCTTCAGAAGACATAGTGTAGTAGCATCATTAATCAAATAGGCAAATTATGAAAACAGAGTACTTCTAGCTGTTACCATCGCTGAGAACCGTTGTGTACTTACCTGGTCATCATCAGACCTTCAGAAGACATAGTGTAGTAGCATCATTAATCAAATAGGCAAATTATGAAAACAGAGTACTTCTAGCTGTTACCATCGCTGAGAACCGTTGTGTACTTACCTGGCCATCATCAGACCTTCAGAAGACATAGTCCAGTAGCAACAGTAATAATAATAAATTCGTTATTGCTCTGAGCGCGGTGAACGTTATTTACAGTAAAATACGTATGTATAAAATTGGCGTCTCCGAGAGAATAAATAAGTTAGGTCAAAACAATGATAAATTTGTGTCGCGTCTGTGATTTGAATAATCATTAGTTGATTATATCCTAGTTTTAATCTCTGTTAGTAGATGGCGCTTTTTCTATGAAAACTGTAACAAACCTCAGATCTTCAAGGTCATTGAGCAATGCAATGCCCTTAATCAACTTTTGAAATATTTTAAGTTAATCACAGTTTTTGATTAAACAAGTAGTTTTCTTTTTATTGAAGTCAATATTTTCATTCCAAAAAGAAATTGCGTAAACCAAAACTCTACAGTTTGGCTAACGTTATCTTAAGCAGATAGCTAGTGATATAAACAAAACATTAAATCCTACTAGGTAAAGTCCAAGTGGGATGGGGTGGGTCTTTAAGAAAAAGTTTAAAAACCCATAAATTAAACTACTCCTTCTACCGAGGCGATCAAAATTTCAGTCGATAAACTTCAATATCTTTATTTACAATATTCAAAATTGCCCTAACACCTTAAACCAACTTCAAGGACCAAATAAATACACAGCTGTTTGAGGTGTTACTTGCTTTAGTAGACTATAATCAAATTAGTTACCCTTTAGAATGCTGAATAACCGGCCGAACAGAATTACTTAGTACGCCTACATCAATTTCCTACAGTCTGTCTGTCAAAATTAACTCAACAAATAAATAGTGATTGAGTTTATATTGCGATAGATATTATGTATATTAGGATTCTGGACATAATAAACGCGTGGGAGTACCTCATTCCTGTTTCCCCCCTACCACGCCCACGCAAGGTCGTGAGGTGGTAGGGGGGAAAACAGGTGTTTGTGGTGACTTTCATGTAGACGAAATTACTGATTTGCTTTAATGGATTTGTTTGAGTGTAAGTCATTTTGTTTTTAATTGTCTAGCATCATTACTACTAATTGTGTCTTAAAGTGGCATTGTTTCAATCATTATTTAAACAAAACGTATAGCCAATCCAGTGGCTACTTTCTTTCGTCAAACATTTTGACGATGTAAATTAAGCTCTTACCTGCTTTATATACCAGCGTTTCCATCTAATTCTTTTACAAACATCATTATTAAGTTATTTAACCCACAATGGTTTACTACATAAACCTTACGATTACTTTTAACCATCAACAAAACATAATTAAAATCATTACATAACCCTCGTTAATAATAAAACAATAACAAAATATTCAAACAATTATAACAGTAAGCCTTAGTGCTCTTGACCGTGAGCTAAAGGTATTTGTATTGATTCTCGCTACAGTATATTAGATTGTGCTCCACGAGGCGCGTTGCCATGGTTACCGTATTGTACTATAAGTTATTGCATCCGGGGCTTCCGTGAAGAGAAATCAATTTAACAGAATACGCTTTACCTACCTGTAGAACGCTATGCTTTTATATTTATCTATATATTGTGTATTTTTACTTGAAGCGTTAATGAGCATTAGGAAAAATGCTTCCATTATAAAAGCATTAAATTTTAAAAACACAAAAAATAGGTAGGTACTATTCGTACGTCTAAAATCGCAAATTAATTTTACATTAGATTCCGAATACTAGAAAGGCAATCACATTACACTCAAGTAGTGGAATTCATTATGATAAAGAGTTTTGCCTCTTTATCGTCGGGAATTCGAAGCCTTTGAAATATTTAAAGCTCAACGTAGATGCGTAGGTGTTTTGCCTGGAAACCGCACGCCCACGTTTTGTTCCTTGACTACGGCTTTTTCATTACTTTGACGTTCTTCTACTGTTCCTAATTGTTTTATTGTACCCTTGTCAAATGTTAAATCAAATCATGTTGTGTCGTTGCAGATATATGTTGAGGCTTTCAAGATTAAATAGCTTTTTAAAAATGTTAATGTACTTTAATTATCAACTATATTGTGTGGTATATTACCAGTTATGAGGTGGTTTATACTGTCTTGTACAAAGCCTTATTTTAAGTCACCGATAAGAAAATATAAGTGTGGTAAAATTAATACACCATTAAATTGTATCCTAACTTAGAATAAGACCAAGTTCTAATGGTTTTACTAATTACAATGTTATTTCAATATTCTACTTGGCCATACCTATATAAATTGTTAAGTTAAAACATTATTACAAAACCTAAATATCTCTTTATATCAATCACAATGCGAATACTTAAAGGCAATGAACGTATAAAACAGTTTATCTTAAAGTAAGATTTAAATAATTTCTAAGTAAACTGATGTATGTTAAGCATCAACTTGCTACATAAGGCAACAAAACGTGGTGACATTATTAAGCTGAAGAATCACACCATCTTGGCTTAAGGTAGTTAATTTAATTAATGTTTAAAAGCAAAACATGCTTGCGAATAAGAGTCGTAGCACATATAACGTAACGTACACGGATCGGCATCGTCTCAACTCGAGCCGTTCAGTATTATTTGTATGAAACTCCTTACTGCAACGCACACTAATCGGAATCGTAACGTAATCAGATTTTTGACGTTTGACACCGAGGAAAAATGCGAGGCGGTGCCGATCCGTTTACGTTACGTTATATGTGCTACGACACTTACTCTTGTTTTCATACCAGTGTAGCTCTTTAATTTGTTCAAGTTATTAGCGTAATTATCATTATAATGAATTATTATCATCTCACCGTCTCTGTTTTCTTAGAATTCTAAACAGGTACTCGTGGTATAGAACCCTAGTAATTGCTGTAGATTTCAGAGAAGATTTGGTGAATATTGTATTAGGTAATACTGAAACATAATTTGTTCTGTTAAAGCGATCTTAAACAGGTATTTGATGATAGTTTTATTTAGTTTCATATACGAGTACGAGTACGTTTGGATACGGAAGGCGCAGGACCGTGTTCTGTGGCGCGTGTTGGGAGAGGCCTGTCTAGCAGTGGACTGCTATGCAGTGGAGTTCAAATATTATGAAATGCCTACAAACAGAGCCAGATAATATTATTGTTAGAACGTTTCATTTATCAAAAACGTGATCTATCTAAGGAATAATACCGATGTATAAACTTCATAAACGCGTAGTGCAATAACTTCATCGCAGTAATAAAGTAATAACATTTGTAAAAGATGTTATAAACGATCCTAATTTGCATTGAAAAATATTTCCTGCTTTAAACGTCGAGATAATTTCTTCATTAATCTGTGCCCGGCGTTTTTCCTTTTTGAGTGTTGCGTTAAAGATATTCTCACTTATTTACCTCTGAACGAGGCACAGTTCACGCCTTTACGCCTATGTTAACCTTTTAAGAAAAAAACTTAATGAGCCGTGAGAAAAAAGGGAAAGACTGTGTCGTCGTTAATGCTTAGGGTTTCACTTGAATTTGCATATACTCACTTCCAGTTCATTTAATTAACGTGGTTGCCTTAGATCATTAAGAAATAAAAAAATATCTTTTTATTTTACAATATATTTTTTTAATTGTCTATAATTTTCTACAAAAATTTAAATTAGGTAAATAAATAATTTAGCGGTCTTTGGGCCTAAGCGTTCGTGTATGTGACTGCACAATCAATGCTCGTTTTGTATGACCTACAAAATAGTTGTTTTGAATTTGGATCTGATCAAAATGTCCCTGCAACACAAGGGTCAATCCCTTGTGAGGAATTTGTATTAAAAATAGAATAACAAATTAGAAATTTTAATAAAAAGTTTACGAATAGTAAGCTACAAAGATAACTTATATTTATCATAGTATAAAAAAAATCAAGATAATTATACAACTGTTGTAAATGGTTAATTAAATATTACAACGTCATTGTTGGAATTACAAACAAATCATTTAACCCATATTCCTTTACATCAGCAGAAAGTGAAACCGATAATTAGACCATACGATAATCACCCGCAGCGAGAATATGATAATGCATGATTAGACGCAAGTGCCGCGTAACAAGCCACCTATAAACACAGTGACCTGACACCCACTTCACCCCGCTTCTCCCCTCACCGAACACCCTTTGACCTACACACTGGCAATGCCAGTAAAATGCACACGAACTCACACAATCTCACAACCGAACTCACACTAAGGCCATGATTACGCCTATACACACACACACACACTTTCGCGGAAATAGGGGAAACTGGGCAAACATGACACGGTGAACTATATTTTACGCACACAGAAAAAAGTTCTTGTGCCCGCGTAAACTCAATCGGAATTTGCGGTATCGCAAGCAATAAAGTGTATCTCGTGTTGGCAACAGAAAAATAGCGGAATAAATGTTGACATTTTAATTTTATCGTTTTTAGTCCTAATCAAGAAGTGTTAAATGATTTTTTGTGTGTGGCTTTCTCTTTTAATTGCTTCTATCAAAAACAGGTCGTGAATTTAATTTTGCTATATAATATTTAGGATTATAATTTTATTCATTCACAAAATCATGTTTAATTATTTTTTTTGCATAATTTTACAGTTTTTCAGCAGTACCGGTAAACGATAGGGTGAATTTAAGAATGTGACACTAATAACATGGTTTCATACTTTCAATTTACTTTAAAAATTCCTTACAACGATATCGCATTGTAGAAAAGATTAGTAGGGCTTTATATAAAGTCTTCATTTTTATGTTTTCATAGAAATAGTATCTTAAACCTTGCTCTTATCTAGCTTTAATGGCCGCATTAAAGCTGGATTATTAGTCCATCATACCTTCACAGATGGAGATTGCAATAATATACCCCCATATAAACACAAACATTAAAATGCACTACTATTTACTAGTTCATAAATAAATTATCATGAAATTAGGTCACATAAAAACCATTCTAGAACTTAATTACGTAAACAATGGCCCATATCACGCACAAATGGAACCTACAGCTAACTAATGTTACTCTTAGTTGAGTCGTTATAAAAACACATAACTTATAGTTTTTTTGTTAAAACGTATTAAAGAATTTATAAACACTATATAAGTATACAAAAATAATGGTATATTTGAATGGTTTTATTAAAAAAAAAAACTTTTTTTTTCGTATTATTGTAAATATCTGAAACAGGCGACTATCTTTTCGTTATGTAATTTTCTTACCAGCCAGTGACGTACACAAGTAAGATAATTGTTTTCTTAAAACGTTGGACTTAAAACTCCTTAATTCTTCACCTTTACCTATTATAAATTGTCAACCAGTTAGGCTTAGACAATCATTCAAAAATACTGCTACATAATAATTATTGTTTTAAGTTGTGTATAAAAACTTGTAAAAAATACACGCCCTTTGTTTAACAGTCACCCTTGCGTGTTTACAGGCCCGTTATAAATTATATTATATTGCAAGGTTCTTTTAAATCTTACTTATAAGTTAAGTATAAAATATCTTAGTATATTGTGTATAAAAAATCTATGCAAGTTGACAAAAACACAAATGTTTTTTTACAGTACATACATAATTAAACATTGTAACAAAATTAATGTGTGGAATAATATAATGTACCTCAACAAAAAGAAAATGATTTATTAAATTCTTAATGGGTTTTAATTATTAGCATATAATGTACTGAAAATTTCTAAAAACTATATAATGTTATTTCCAAAAAGATTAACTTAAACGAGAATGTAACTGATTTCAAAACTAAGTAATCTATTATCCTGTGATACACTGGTTTTGTCATAGGTATTATGATATATCGGAAAACAAATTATGAACACGATAAATTCGTTATATTATGCGCTAACTCCAACAAATTACTTTTTGCTTGTTTATGTTTACCAACACTACATAATAATATGAAGGTAACACCCACACCTACACCGGGCTCACTCAAAGATCATTAATAATAACAAAAGCGTACAAATGATTTTATGAATAATGATATCAATACGTTTGTCATCGTATTCGCCTACGATTTGTGCATGTGTGACATCGTTTTTCAAAATGTTTTGAAATGTAAAAATTATTATAAATATGAATATAAGGTTTTGAAGACTCGCTTTTTTTTGTTATAATTACAAAGTTCAAAAATTAAATCTGAATCTTAATTCTTCTCTGAATTAATTGCCACGATGTTCATATCACTTATATTCTTTTAGTCTCTACATCTACTTAAGGTTGACTAATAGATGAGGCCTTAAGTCCGCCATTTGTTAAAAAAAAACACAGTTAAATTTTTTTACAAGGAAGAGTTCTACTAATTATTGTCTATAAAACTTGTAAGTATGTCATTTATGTCCGTTAATATCATAGTTGAACTTACAGCGATACATAGCTTGAAAACTAGTGCACAAATTATTTAAAAAAAAGATTAAAAAGTTGAAGTTACTAATAAAGATCTAAACACTAAACAATGGTAACAAAACTTTAAACAAGTAAGTATAAAAAAAAATCAAGAATTTTACACAACACAACAAAAGCTTTAGCAACACTTAATAAAATTAAAAACACAAACGTTAAAGCTACCATAAGCATGCACAAGACGTCAGGTCACAGAGATTTGCATAATGACCCCTATCAGCCCACATGACCCCGTTTTTTGCCTAACACAGTGGCGTTAACATTGGTAATCAACGTTTTCCTGTTACAAACACTGTGCCTGTTATAACTCCTGTTACGGCTACTTTCTCCCGTGTCAATACTCAGTGTTTCATTTGTGTGCATGTCTATAGGGTGCAGTTTAATTTTGATGAGCAATCCTTTGATTTTTTATAATACTCACATGATAAAATATCTAAGAGCCTCAAGGTTTTGGGTTTAGCCCGATGTACATCTTTTGCATTTAATAGGTATATCTTACAAAGATCCGGGCCTCAAATAGTTTGTTTACTCTGGAATATACAAAAAATACCAATGCAAAGATTTAACTGCACACAACTCTCTCGATGCGCATGTATGACTCGCTTAATGAATGTGGACGAGGCCTAATCTGTTTGCCAGGATCGTGACAAGTGGCATTCTGTCGTCTCTGCCTATCCCGGACGGGACAAGGCGTGAGTTTATGTATGTATGTATGTAAAACTTTTAAATTAAGCAGCAATCGAAGCCGAGACCCCACATTAGCAACTGCTTTGACTCAGAAAGCGTAAAATTTAATGTTATCTATAAAGTTTCATGACTGCTTACAACTTAAAGAATAACTCTTGTTTTTATGATTTCATTCAGTATTTCAAAATAAATGTTAAAGTGATTTGACGATTGGAGATGTGCCAATTAGTGTTTTATTTTTTTGTAAAATTTAAACGTATAACGCCTACTTTGTTTGTCAGTGTGGAACAGAGGCGGAACATGAATAATTTATGTCAATATTCTTACAATGGCATTGTCAAATAAATATCATATGGAATCTTTGTCTTACGCAAAATATATTAATGTAAATAAATAAATATTCCTCACACATTCACACAACGCCATCTAGTCTAAACTAAGCAAAGCTTGTACTATGGGCACTAGACAACAGATAAACATACATAAATACTTTTTTTTTCTTGTAAATACATACATAATATTATACATAGAAAACACCCAGACCAATGCAAACAATAATGATCATGCACACAAAGATTAGCATTAAGCGGGAATCGAACCCGAGACCTCTGCGTAGCAGTCATGGTATATAACCACTACGCCACAGAGGTCTAAATATTATTAGCTTTATTATAAATTTGTTAAACAAAAATATCTAAACTCAAAATAAACAAATAATTACAAACACTTCAAAACAGCTATCACGTGCACTGAGGTCTAAAAGCCATCTAGAAATAAAAGATGTTTACATTTTTGTTACACGCGTTTTACATCATCAATAAAGTTTTTTTTCCTAAAAAAAATTACTATGAAACATTATTATCTTTGTATTTCTATAACCTTAGTAACCATATTATAAATTAATTATGAGGTAGGAAATCATATCAAACTTTAACTGAAATAAGTACCAGTTTTGTAAAATAAGTTACCCAAATTGCTAACATAGTACTTTCTACAATGTTTACTATAATGTAACCAGTGAACAGTAGTCAGTTGTACTCAGTACATAGTGGCTATGACGTAATCATTGTCAACATTATCACTTAACAGTTTGTCACGTACCTCACACATATGTTACGTCCGGACTCCGGGCGTTTTAACTACAACCTTGTTGGAGGTTTATTAGATCTAAAATCGAAATAAAATAAGTATTTTACAATTAAAAACATAATTACAACATATTTAAAGTAATTATTTTAAGTCGTCACAATATCCCGATAGTGTAATAATAGGCGTTAGCAACAAAACCTTACACTAAACTCGAATGCGTTACGTCATGCCAGTAATTATTCTCACTTCTTTTCTCTTCGCTCCTCGTCTTTGGGTCAAATTTCCTATCGGAGGAGTCTATGAACACCTCAATGCGTGGGCAAACCTTTTTCTTTCTTAGCTAAAAGATACCGAATGTTAAACATGGAGCTGTAGACAAGCTAACAGAAGTTACTCAAATAGTTGAAAGTCGTCTTCTACGCATTTAGGAGAACACCCTGTATCTATACTAATATTATAAAGAGGTAAAGTTTTCGTGTTTGTGACGTTGTAGGGGGTTATCTCTGGATCTAAGGAACCGATTTTAAAAATTCTATCTGTGTTGAATAGTCCATATATCGGGGAGTGTCATAGGCTATGTAGTATCACGCAATGACTAATAGGAGTGGAGCAGTAATGAAATATGTTTAAAAAACGAGCGTTATTTTTTTGCCACTGCGTCAGTTAGTTTTTAATACACTCATACATACAAATATACAAAACGAACAGTATTATTTGACATTATATCACAAATTTATAAACTGTTTACGTAACAAATGGATATAATATTACGTCAGTTTAATTGTGACTGGCCTTGCTACGGCTATGGTCACAATCACGACCGTGGCACTATGGAACTCGATGACGAGAGCTTTCGGCCTTAATCAACTAACTTTAATACGTATTATGTATTTTATTACTGTTATGTATAATAACATATATTTTGTTTATGTATTTGTTTTTTCTTTTTTTGTATAACTTAAAATGATAACTAGCGCTCTAAAGAGACTTGTGTGAGAGCACGACATTCGCCTGCTGCCACCGAAGAAGTTACATTTAGACTTTATAACAAATTAATTAATGTCCCTCTGCACGGACTGGCCTTCTGCATCGTTAAAGTCTAACTTGGACTATTATTACCGCGTTGGCTAGATAGATTAGTAACAATAGGGTGATATGTCATGTTTTTGTTTATCCGTAGTGATTATGTCTAATAAATTTGCTTCAATACGATTTTATGATATTCATAAGATGTGATGTGTCTCCAGCTCCCGGCAATGATACCATGTCTCCGGCTACCATCGGCTGGTACACAATTTAATTATATTTTATTATTGTATGTATTAAAGTTTTATTTTGTTTGTTAACAGGTAGCTGTTGACGTTCGCAGTAGTAGCCAGCCCACAGGCAACCTTTTTTTCTCGCCCCCCGCTTCCCGCACCCCCTTCCAAGATTGCTGCCACCATGGGTCGGAAGAAAATACAAATATCCCGGATTACGGACGAACGGAATCGGCAGGTTAGTTATTTAATCACATTTATATAATATTTCGTCGCCTGCTGTCTTGTCCCCTGTGCCCAGACACATTTACCACGGAGAATCAGAGAGATTCTATTCTATGTGATCCATGGCAGAAGTGAGTGAGAGTATCTTTTTTTGTTATATTATCTTTGGCTGTTACTGTACAGCCACCGAAATGGTGCGCAACGGCTGCTGTATACGGCTGCAGTGCATGATCTTGAGGGTTGAAATCCCAAGTAGCGCGTATATTGTGACTGTCAAAAACCCACTGAAATAAATAAACTTATTTATTTTAGTTTGGTTTAACTAGTAATTAGGGAACCACGGTTACTCATAGTTATTAGGAATTTCAACTTTCCGAGAAATGTCATTGGTTAAAATAATATATTTCAACCTTAACCATTTGCAAACATATACTTTTAATAATATCTATTACACTGATAATACCTATGTATTGCCTTTGTACTACGGAGAACAAATTCTTATTTGATTCACAGACTCTATAAATCGATAGCTCCGCAAATAATAGTCCTGAGCCTCTATGTCTTTGTGTCCCTAAAATAATTGTTTGTGTTATACATAAATACATGTATAAAAATCATTTATATAATACAGTTAATAACATTAGAAGTTGTTCGAGTGAAATGACCTTACTATGAGGCATGACCTAACAGATGCGGCCTATCAGCACTCCCACTGCAAAACATTATCGCGACGGGACAACGACCGCTCCCGCTTGTAATTTATTAATTATACGATTACACTGTATATCAACCTTGTCCACTTTATTATGACCCTACGAAGTACTCTTCATCTGTACACTTTCAAACTGCATTTCTAATTACTGGAGAGAACAGCCAGCTCTTTCTATCTGGTCTAGTTGCTAGAGGCAGACATGGGAAATTAAAATTGCGAAGGTCAATTTAGTTTTGGTTTAGTTCTCCTTTTGTTTGAAATAGGGCGTTGGTATTGGTAGTAATATTTCAAACCGTGTTTAAGTTGATGAAAAAAAAATCATCATCATAACAGCCCATTAATGTCCCACTGCAGGGACGGGCCTCCTCCCGTGACGGAGGGTTACTTGGCCTAGTAATACCACGCTGGCCAGACGGATTGGTAAAGGGTTTAAATTCAAGTTTTCCTTCTTTTTATTTCGTAAAGATAGTTTACGGTTAGTTCCTAAGTCGGTTTTTACCGCACCCATGGGATAAGATGTGGTGACATATTGTATTCTTAATCCGTCACCACAGGTTTTCAAATATATAGGCCAAAATATTCATTTAGCCACAGGATATTAATTGGTAGTTAAACAAAAAGAAATAATAACACAAATTAAATTAAATTCATTAAAATGTCATAGTAACTATAGAATTAGTAATTCTTAAGGAAAATGACAAATTAACCGCAAATACATGCAGCACAATATGAAATTATATTTCAAACGTATGTTGAGTGATATAAGAACATTTGTTGGTTGGCTTCAAACAATAATTATGTTCATATCGTCCGTGACCTAATTAAAATCTTTTATTTCCATTTTACCAATATCTAAATGACAGTATCCGTACTTTTATGTAATTATTTGTTGTGTAGAATCGGAAAATTAATGTAGTGTACTATGATTTAATTGCAAAGGCTATGGGCAATAATAAATGAGTATCAGTTTTTGTTTGTACTGATGTTTTGTTACTCAAAAAGTTTTCGACTACTCGAAGTTGGTTTTTATTTTTGAACGACTCTCTATTGTTAATAACTATTTCATGTTTATATTATTATTTTCATAAATTTTGTTTTAAAGCTATGGCGCGGAAAATTAGTATTATCATAAACATTAAAAGCCCCTCAAACTTAAAAATCGAAGTCATTTAGGCAACAGGAGGTCACAATGAAACAGACATTACATACCTCCAACATACATGATATTACAGTTTACCTAGTATACATATATTTTAGATTTAAAAAAAAAGTAATTGTGGTGTCAGCCCAAAAGAAGGGGAGGGTCCTGCCAGAATACCAGCGCTGGTGCGACATAAAACTATGCCGTACTAGCATAACAGCTGAGGCAGAGTCCTATTGGCCATTTACACTTTGTTTTTTTTTTGTTTGTTGCTATGTGTTTTTATGTTATGTGTGTGCTTTATGGCCAATAAATGTTTTTTCTTTCTTACATTAATTTTACAAATAAATTATAATAAACTGTAAAGATTTACCCCCTTACTTATAAACGCCTCTTAAGTTTTAGTCAATTGATTACCTTGAATTCTTACGGTTTTGTTTGGCATAAGGTTGGTTTTAGTAATAAAAATCTCGCTAAACAGTGATTAAATTTAATAAGCGTTTATAAGTAAGGGGGTAAAAAGCTCTTTTCCCTTTATTGTTGTTCTTAATGATTTCATTGACAGCGTTTATATTGACTGTTCCAGGTGACATTCAACAAGCGTAAATTTGGTGTGATGAAGAAAGCTTACGAGCTCAGTGTGCTCTGTGATTGTGAGATAGCACTTATCATCTTCAGCTCAAACAACAAACTCTACCAATACGCAAGCACGGACATGGACAAGGTTTGTACTTATAAATAAGTCTAAAATAAACTTTCTTTCTTCTTCTTTATTCTTACACTTTCAAGAAGTACAAAGTTTTACAACTTCATGGATTAAGTAGTAGTTTTGAGAAACACGCCAAACAAGACCCCCGTATGACTTAATTACCCGTTATAAGAGTCATTTGCGAATGATAGTGTACAACTTGATGAGTTGCTATGCAAACAATAAAGTCAACGACAAGTTTTACTTTATAGGATAAAGTCTTCATTTAACTTTTTAAATATCCCAGTTAATACTTGCCTAGTAAACAAGCAGCATTGTCACTTAGAATGACAGTATTGAAAAATTTTAACTTCTCTGCGAAATTAAGGCGATTTTAATCATAGATTGTGTCGAATCTTTATTAAAAAAAATAATAGTTTAGTCCCCACGTTCTCATTCTTTTTTCAAAAGTATAATCTTTCAATACTTTCTTCTTAAATTTTATTGCCTTGTCTTTGCTTTATTAACTAGCTAATTATTAAAACATTCCGTACTAATGTCCTGGTTTTTATTTTACTCTTGTTATACTTGTTTCTTTATCATTAAATATTATGTTAAAAGTATTCAAAATGTTTGTACGAATTTATTAACATTTCTTTATGCGGATGCGTTATCAATATGTATGCAAATGATTATGACGTTCGCAGTTCTATCTTCTGTATATTTATTAATTAAATAAACTACCACATTTACATAATAAAAGTCAACAAAAAACTGTATGTTCATTTAATTTTTTATTTTAATTCTTTTGTCTTTGGTTAGTGTTTCCCACGTTTCAGTCAAAATAGTGACTTATTTTTTAATAAATTATAATAAAACTCACTGGTTAAACTCATACATATGCATATTTTTTTAACGCAATCATTAAGTGTTAAATTACACTTAAGTACATAAGTTACACACCAAAATATAATCTACGTACAGTTGTAAAAAACTTTTAACAGTTTCTTGATCAACGTTAATTTTAAAGCTTTTTTCTGTAACTATTAATTTTAAAAGAATGTATCAAAATCTACTCCTTCTAGAGTTAATTTCCTAAATTTTCAATGTTTTTTATCTACTTTAAAAGCCTTTATTTATAATTTTAACTTACCTCTCCCATCACAATAACAAAAGTAATAAAATTAATGAATGTATCGTGTTCCAGGTTCTCCTGAAATACACAGAATACAACGAGCCCCACGAGTCGCTGACCAACCGGAACATCATCGAGGTACATTAAGTACGGCGTCATCTGTGTGCCCGTGATCGCAATGCAATGTCCATGCAAAATTGACTGATCCCATTAACCGCGTGCTTTCTACTTACACACAATACCTAATGCATACTTTATTATTTGTTACTAAAACAATCCTAGATGAACGAGCCAACACCAATAGATTATATCATAGATGTAGAACTCGTTCTTAAAAGACCTTGTGTAAGCGATATCACAACTATTATATACACATAACATAGACAAACACAAGCAATAAAGAAGCATGTTTATTTCCTGTTAGAAAAAAGGATAAAATACAAAACACCAGACACCCGTTTTATACTAACAGTTTATGACTAGATACCCCAAATATTTATGTTATATTTTCCTGTACCAGCATGGGTTTTGTAAATATATTTGTGTTTATTTGAATTAACCGCGCCTACCTGACTCCAATGTTTTGATACAAGGGTACAAGTCAGTGTTGCATCATTGCGTTCGACACCACACATATGTACGCTAAAAAGTTTCCACTTACAATTTACTTAGTTACACTGTAGTACTATTATTGAGCACAGTTTTATTTTAGACCCTCCACTACATACTTACGCAATATTAATTTATTTGATTCAATTAAACTGTAGCTATTATTATATTCTAAACGCGATTGTCGCCGATAACGCTAATGGTGTGTACAGAGGGTGAAATCTAATAATTTAACTGGAGTTTAATGCATGCATAATAACAGTGTAGTATTTAAGAATTTGGCTCGTCAAGCCACCTGAGCTGTTTCCGCTGACACTTACAGGCACTAACGAAGAAAGAGCATAAGAACGGAGTGATGTCACCTGACAGCCCCGAAGCCGAACCGGAATACAATCTGACCCCAAGGACCGAAGCCAAGTACTCAAAAATTGATGAAGAATTCCAAATGATGATGCAAAGAAACCAATTGAACGGAAGTCGCGTGAGTGTGGGCGTAACTGGAAGCAACTACAACCTGCCTGTGAGCGTCCCACATGTCAACTATGATCAGTCATTGCTGCAAGCTAGTCCACAAATGCATGCCTCTATCAGTCCACGGCCTTCATCCTCGGAAACCGATTCAGGTAAATTGGATTTTATAATTTATTCTTCCAACTTGACTACAAACATAGCAATAGCACACGGTAATAAATCTTGACAACGGTCTCAATATCTTCCAATAAATAAAATAAACACGGGATTTTTTTTTCTGAAATAAATACTTGGTGCTTTAAAACACCAAAATAAAAAAAGTATGTGCTCCTAAAAAGAATAATACTAATTTATGATTACAGTATACCCAAGCGGCGGAATGCTTGAAATGTCAAACGGCTACCCTGGCTCCGGATCTCCGCTCGACGCCGGCTGCACACCCTCGCCATCTCCCGGCCCGGCCCCATCTCCCCACCGTCATGCTCATAAGTCTCATGGAAACGCTCCGCCACCTCTCCACTCACCACGGCACAACAACTTGCGCGTCGTCATACCCAGCAATATGCCGCCCCCGCAAGATGACATTTCTTACGCATCAGAGGTAACAAACATTTGAAACATCATTTAATATTTTAAACTAAATTAGTCGATTTTTAATTAAAATCTTTTCTAAAACATATTTCGTTTGAACCAGCATTTTGCATTAAATGACAGCTCATTGGTGTTTTGATAGAAGAAACAGTTGCAGCATTAGCTAATCCCACAAACCAAATTACATGTGCCACCTAATTATTGATTTAATTCTTGCTAGTTTGAAGCAGTAACCAGTCAAAAATGTTACTAAGTATTAATCGCTTCTGCCTATCTATAAAACCAACTACGTTTTTCCAGACCCCGCTAAGCTACTCAGGACTAGGAAACTTCGGACCACAAGATTTCAGCATCAACTCGGACATGGGCATCGGACTAACATGGGGCGCACATCAGCTGCAGACGCTCCAGCACAACAGGTACATGTCTGTGCCCAATTTTCAATTATACCTTTTTTATGTCGCTTTCTAAGAAGATCTAATCAGTCAGAGTAACTTCGTTAAAGTCTGTCAAGTGAAATCTGTATTTGGGTGTAACCACACCAATCCAAATCGATCGATAGATTAGGCTTTAATTTGTTTCTATAAAAATTAGACCAATCAATGCTACCACAAAAAGGTCGATCGATCGACATCCAACAACTTCAATCGATCTACATATAAGATCGGTTGGTGAACTAATACATTGAAAAATACAAGAAAAATTAAAAACTACTGCCTAATTTCAAATACACGTGATATTGATACACGTGAATTTTTACAATTTGTATTCAAATTAAAGGCGAATATAATACTTACTAAAAAATAATGTTTTATAAACTACTCTTTATGTTAATTATTCATTGTAATTATACGAGTACATACCTACGTCTGGCAAAAAGAACATAATACCAACTATTATGAAAAAAAAACAAATAATAATATAACAGACGTACTTATTACTACTAAAATCTGTTCGTACTTAAAGGTTTTCCAGTCTCTTGTATCGCATTTGATTCATACGTATCATTTTACTTTTGTCTTTACAGACGTGACAAACAACTTGTTTCTATACTGTTCTGTCAAAGTCAAAACATTGTCGTCAAAGTTTAGGATGACATATCAAAAGGCTCTGATTAAAATGATAAGATTTCATTGTATTGACAGTTGATTGATTATTTCTTCTTATGTAGTCGTA
Organism: Schrankia costaestrigalis; assembly: GCA_905475405.1. NCBI lineage: Eukaryota > Metazoa > Arthropoda > Insecta > Lepidoptera > Erebidae > Schrankia > Schrankia costaestrigalis. The sequence goes on from FR997827.1 coordinate 4,979,593, forward strand.
AGCTAATAAAATAACAAATTTAATATAACACTTTACATAGTTATAGAAATTTTAGTCATACTAACATCACAACAAAAACTGATTTTGAAATCAGAATTAACTATAGTTATTTTTGTAGTTTTCAATTGTTGTAGAGTAACTAACAAATTATATACTACCATGACAGTGTTAGATGCATGGTGTGTAGGCCCTTCTAGACCAATGACCTAGTTAGGACGACGGGATACTAATGGATGAGCGAGGCACAGGACCGAAAGGTGGAAGTATTTCCAGGAGGCCTATGTCCACAGGTGTAACAGTAGACGACTATTGGCTGATATGATGATGATGACAGAGTTACCACTTTTGTGATCAGGACTATAAACGAATACCACGATCACAACATAGAGTTCTAACTACTTTACAATCACGGCTATCGTAATGTAGGTATAGTTATGTTATCGTAATAAACAGTCGATTAGGCATTGTTACGTCATATCTTGTAATGATGCGCTTACGCAAGTGTGAAAAGCAGACAAAAAAAAATAACTATTTCTATAGTTTCTCTATATTGTAAAACCACAATCGAACACAAAGCATAGAATCCAAACAAACTCATTAATCATTAAGTAAATCACACGAAAAGCATTACGCATCTCTTGGTCAAACTCTACAACTGTTAGCGTAACCACGTAGTTTTCGTAGATCATAACAGATGGCGTTGTTTTATATTTTTAACTTTCTATTTATTTAATGAGCTATACATTATTATGCGTTTTAACTTTGTTTTAATTGATTACTTTATGTTTAATTAGATACTATAAATTCATAAGTGTGTTGTGCCATGTATCACTAGCGTGAAATGTACATAATGTTATAAATATTTTTAAATATATATTATGGGTAGGTATATCAAAATTAACACAACTCATCTCCTTTTATGAATATAAAAAAATATAAGTCTGATTTAACTATTACGCAAAGTCCGTATGAATTCTTCTAAATTTTATGTTTAAATAAAAAAAATAGCTCCACCATGACAGTGATAACACTGCCGTGACCAGGATTCGAACCTGGGTTACTACGGCCACAACGTAGGGTCCTAACCACTAGACGATCACGGCTACCGAAGCTTGTTAATAAAAGGCGAAAACTCAAAACACTATTAGCCATAATCAACGAAAACCAGTATAAACAGTTATACCCTGCCCCCCGCGTTAGTACTAAAACGGGGCGACAGAGGGGGGTTATATTTAGCTGTCAACGTTTTTACTTTCACTTGTTATTTTCGCATGAGTGAATAAATCGCTCGCAAATAATTGCCTCGTTTATAAAGCTTATCGACTATCAACCACTTAGATTTGCATGTTTATAATTGGCTTCGGGAATTAAACGGATTGTTGTAGGTAATTTGTAATGCAGTTATAATAACACTTGTGCCATTAGCTTCTAGGTTTATTATAGAGTACTTACATAGTTACTTTATGATACGAGTATCTTTTGACTACTTATTAGTCTCAGAAAACTTATCTAGTGTTTATGAAATGCTTTTTAAGTACTTATTGGTAGAGCTAAATTTATAACTTTATATGCACAAATCTTTTATTACGGATAATTTAATCATTTCTGTTTATTACTAAGTAAAACGACCTTCTCACAGACAGAGATTGATTTAATATTGTACTAGCATAGGTGTTAACAGATTTTTTTGTAGAGCAAGCGTACTGTTGCTCTACCATCCAATTTTAATAAAAAAATTAGAAGTCAAACATTATTTCACTTCAATTTTGTATAGGATCTGGTGTCAAGCCCTTCTTTTCAAATGTCAGTGGAGCTAAAAGTTCCCAATTCTTATTCCGTCTCCATAACCTAATGATGTAAACAACACTAGAAGTGCCGCACTGTCGCTTCTTCCATTTTGTAATTTTTTGACCACATACTTATGTAATGATATTTGTGAACAGTAGCAGCCTGCCAGTACTGGGCGGCGGTGGAACGCCTCCACCTGCAGCGTCTCCCAGCACCGTGAAGATCAAAGCCGAGCCGGTCTCGCCGCCGCGCCCGGAACATCTGCCGCATCGCGCCCCGCCGCAACCGCAGCCTGCGCATCTTTCAGGCGTCATTGATGGTGAGTTTCCAACGTCGTTTTGTTATTAGCAGAACTACTTGTAGGGTTTGGGCAGCTGCTATTGGTGGTTGGGTAATTGATCTACTGATCCACAATACCCAAAGAAGTTGTAGGTGACTTACGAGGTATTATGCCAGGAAAAGCCTAAATGATAGCAGTAAACTAAGTAAGACTACTGATACGCTGGCTACATGGTGAAATTGCAACAAGGGTTTGTTTAAAATTTCCTTTTTCTATATAATAAGACATTCAAGACCGAACATGGCAAAAAATAACAATAAAACACTATGTTAATACTATATTTTAAGTTACTTACTTACTTAATATTAAGTTAAAATTATAATACTATACCCATATTTGTTATCAATTACAACAATCCGAAACAAAGAAATACAATAAAATTAAAAACATAGTGTACCCTCATTTTACAGGTTCAGTATCTTCGAGTAACATGGGCTCGCCTGCTGGTCAAGACATGCGGCACTCAAATGTGCCGCTAGATTACGAGCAGCCTCACTCCAAGCGACCGCGGATCGAGGGCTGGGCTACATAGCTAGGCTACGAGGCCTTCGGCTCGTACCCAAGGCCCTTGCACCCGCACTGCTAAGCCAGAGGCCAGCCTGAGACCTCTTTCGAGCTTCGTGACCGTCCCCGATGACAACTTCTATCCTCGATGTCACAGTGCTAATCTTATCAAGCGACCAAAAGTCTGATAAGGACAGGTGCATCTACAATAACGGTGCTTTTATTCATGGCACGGTCAAACAACTATGTTCTCTCAACTCCAAGAGAATATTTCTGCCCTCCTGGGCTTATTTAGTACGTTACAATTTCGTAAACCTCCTTAGAGGTCTATATAAATGAATGTTCAACTTTACACTACCCTTCTATTAATACGTAGGTAATTAATTAATTGTATGCACACGTGAGTACACTAAAGATTAAGAATAAATGTTAAAATTAAGTACAATACAGATTAGAGGCAACCCTTCAGATCAATTTTGAACTTTAATTACCTATAGATAGATATCTAATTCCTCTGTAAATATACGACATTATATGTGCAATCCGTGCCATTGTCTGTGTAGCTTAAAGTTAGTCAATTTAAATATTAGTGAGTGTAAAATTGAATCAGCACTAAATAGTTGAGGTTGAGTGCAAAGCGGTGGACGAAGCAGTTAATGCGAAGTGCGCGATGGACGTTACACAATAAAAGGTATTGAAGTGCGAGTAAGACTTATAAACAAAATGACTGTTGACTTTTTGTGTTAGTGTTTTAAAAAGTTTTTTGTGCCATTTTAAAAATTATTATAATAGTGTGACATCCGAACTTGAATCTGTAAAATAGTAGTCGTAGTGTCATCACAGAAGATAATAAATTATGTATTGTAAAATGTACTTTATCTATTGACATATTTATACATGAGAATCATAATGATATTTACATAATATGTATACACGTCCCGTTAGGAACGAATGTTATGTAAGTAAGTAGGTAATGTTTAGCTAGTTATGACTATATAATGGTACCACACGAAGCTTTAAAATTTCTTATGATAACACTTGCACTCTAAGCAGATTTGTAAGGAAACACAGTTGATATGTACATTTTAAAATTTCTGACACATTGTCACTTTCATCTTTATTTAGTCAGATATTTAAATTGCTGTTACTTACATCTTCTTCTGTAATCTTCTTTGTGCTATCATTAGCATATTGATCAGTTTGATATTCACAAGAAATTATTATTTCTGTTTCTGTGCTTCGATTATTATATTAATCCATTATGCTATGTATGTTTGTATGGTCGTATCTCGTTCCAGACCAAAATATTATCAAGTCAATTTTGAATATCATATGTAATTACTTGTTAAGTATGTGTAGGTTTATTTAGTCGCTATAATGGGTTACAAATATGTATGGAACAACTTTGTTGAGTACATTTACTTTTTATTTTGTTAATGTGATCTGAAGTTTTATAATTTTCTACTTAACTAAAGATAGATAGTTGATATTGTAACAGTGAACAATACATCTACGAGTCAGCTTTAAGCGCACTTATAAAATATATAATAAACACTAAAAATATTTACACTAAAAATAATGTTATGCACTAAATCACAATCCGCCCTATTTTTAGAGGATATTGTCTGAAAACTATAAATTTGTGTCGTCCATAGTTCATAAATATTTTAGCCTTCATCCCGCTTGGTTTCAAATTATATGTCCCTCTCCTCAGCACCATTTCTGTGTACAAGTCATTGTAAGCCAGTAGTAAAACCTCCCCACTCGCTTCCCTACCGATCCCCTTCCTTACCCTCATATCTTCTCACTGTAGATGCCTTACTCACAGTGCCTAAATGTACCATTTTGTACCAAAATTTGTATGTATAGCATTTTGCTTGAATATTCACATCCTGGTAACTTTAAGTCACTTAAAGATGTTGAATTGTTGTTGCCGTAGTAATTATTTAAAGCATAATATTATTAGGTCAAAGGAATGTAGGATTTTAATCGTAGTTAAATGTACATTGGATGTCATATAAATGTTAATCAAACCCTAATCCTGCATTCTTTTGTTAAGCTTGTTGTTACGTACTCGATGTACCCACTTTTTCCACTTGACAATAAGGACTCGTACCGACCTTCATCTCTATCTGTGTGTTATGTTGGAATAACTCCCAACGTACTTGTTAATACTAATGTATATTGTACGGTCTGGCCGAGCCCTTCCCTACTACGGCAGCAACAATATTTATTTCTGTATACATTTGTCAGTCAAACTGTTAAATGTAATATAAACTATATAAAAATAATATTAAGTGTAACGAACTTTGCAACATAGTATATCATTAGATTAAACCTTCAAATCACAATAACAAAATGTTAAATGTACATTTGTTAAATTTGTACAGGGATTTAACCAGTTTTGGAGTTCAAAAGTCTGAACGCATAAGAATAAAAAAAAATGTATTTTCGCATTGTAACATAAGTACACGGTTAGTTTTTAACGAATTAATATTTTATTACCGGAGCATAATGAATGTTAACCCGTTTTTAGGGAACTATTATAAAGGTCATGTAAGTACACCTTGAATGTTAGAAATAAATTGTTAATGTGATATAAGTACCTACACTGTTACACCCCGGGTCCGCGCCCTAGTCGCTGCAGCGTTCTCATCCCTCACTACTCCTTTACCTAAGACTAATTGTCTTTTGCTGCAAAGCGCTTTTGTGCTAACTTACAGCGGACCCCAAGTTTGAGATTCTACATTGCGTTATCTATTCTCGGTCGTTCGTTCCTAATAGTTCCTTTCTCTGAAAGCGTCGATGTGTTTTGTATTAAAATTTGCTCAATATGTTCGGCGATGATGCGAAATCCTTGTTTCTTGTTAGATTCATTTGTACTTGTCCGTTGTAGTTTGATGGTATGATAATATTTAAGCGTTGCATTGTACAGTATCAACACATTTGCTGTTACCTATATACCTATCACGGAGGCGCACTGCTCGAGAGCCATAGCCAAATATTAAACGCAATTTGCACAAACACATTGTTATCGGACGAAAATGTTAACACTTAGTGATGTTTCCTTTGTATTCGCGTGTAGTGATAAAATATCGGATGCTAAGTATTTTATCGCTCGCGCACTCTATTATATATTGTATAATATGACAGTTAAGCTGGTATTGGGAGCATAATTTCCGAGGTTGTGAGCTTTGCTATCGGGAATGAGTTCAGGTTTAATTAAATAATATATAAATATAATTATTCATTTGGACGCACAGCATTGTGGTGTGTTATTGTAAAAAGAAGTTTGTTTGTTCTATGTACTTTGGTAATATATGTGTTTATCTGTATTTTAACTCGCTGTGTGACAATAGCAAAGGGCTTGTTCAGTTAATTTATAATCTAGTTGATTGCATTTAAAGAAATACGTAGTGATAAGTAAGATAGCAGAAGTTCTATCTGAACTTCTTCACAGTAGATGTCGATGTGTTTTGTTTCCCCTTCGTCTTTTTTGCTATTGCACCACAGTATATCGTGAACAATCCAAATAGCATATAGGAATAAAAATACATATCCTTATTGAATACTCAAATCGATTTCACATAATTATTTTCTCGTAACAACAGTTGTGCAATACATATATAACAAAATGCTTAGGTAGGTATTAGGTATATTTTCGTTTGAATTTTACAAAGAATGCAAAATCTGTTGTATTTTATCGATATTTTTACTGATAATGTGCGAGAACTCGCCGACGGTATTCCGTCTCGGGAATATTAAGTCATAATTGTATAATTATTTTTTAAGATAAGGCCGGGCCAAATATTGCATTAATGTAGGTCTCACGGCGCTGTATCTGTGTCGAGGCAGCCATTTCTGCCCTGTGTATTATAATCGTATGTTGAATGCAAACATCTCAGTGGCTGAATGAAATATTAATGTTTACCGACAGTGTTAGAAAATTGTTATAAATTATTTTGATGACTGTTCGAAAGGATAATAAAGAGTTGGATGTCACTTTTGTTTTTCATTTTTGCTGCTCTGTATATTTCCCCAATGTAACCTCTTCTACCGAGGTGTACGTATTAGTCTGTCTGGAAATCTGGAAGTAGCTCTGTGTCTAATGCTTCAAGAAGCATACCGCTTATGGACTATACGCGTCCAGCGCCATGACCAACGAGGCCACCCAAGCATCCGTCTCATGGCGCTGGACCCGTATAGTCCAGAGACGCGGGTTCGAGTCCCGCTTCAAGTACAATTTTTTCCATTGTCTTTCTTCTTTTCGGATTTTTCTAGTTATACCTAAGCTTAATAGGTAAAAAAAATTATATTTAATTCATACCGCTTATGTAGACATGACTTGAACCATCAATATAAGATATCATAAAATAGAACGATGTCTTATTAAGAAGCATTATTTTGTCAACCCCAATCAAGTACCTACAAAAAAATAGTCGAGTTTTCGTTGCGTTAGGCGGGATACCATCAAATGTGATAAAAGTACTTTTCCTTTTCATGTTTTTTTACACCTATACAATCAGCAATGCAGTCTTTTGCAGTTAGAAAAAATAACTAATACTACGCTGATACATCGTACATAATAATTCTGGATATACTACAAAATATACTGTAAATAGGGCTCATGTCAAGTTTTTCTTCTCTCGTAGGAATGCCTGCTTGCAAGAGTAGTCCCTTCCTCATAATAGCCCATTAATGTCCCGCTGCAGGGTCGGGCCTCCTCCTGGGACGGAGGGATACTTGGCCTACTAATACCACGCTGGCCAGACGAATTGGTATAGGGTTTAATTTCAAGTTTTCCTTCTTTTTATTTCGTAAAGATAATATTCACGGATAGTCCCTAACGGCGCTTGTACACGGTAAGAAAAATCACCGGGCCTACGCAAGAATTCGTGTCGTTTCTAAGCACGACCTGTGTACACAGCGCCGGCGATGCATAAGAAAATTTTCTTGTCTGCGCAAGACAAGACACGGCGAACGTTGTTGCGGAGGGGCGGGGAGCGGTGTAGTAGGGTATAATACTTGTTTGCTTTCTAGTTAACATTTTTACTAAAGGAAACTCACACTGATTATCACACTTGTTATTACTTGCGCGCCCTACGCCCGTCTGACGACTGTACGAAAAAAATCCTGGCGTGTACACGTTCCGAATTGTCTTGTCTGCGGAAGACAAGAAAAGTTTTCGTGTACGAAAAAGACAAAATTCTTGACGTCTACACGAAGATTTGTTTTGTCTGGCGTAGACACGGCGATTTTTCTTACCGTGTACAAGCGCCGTTAGTCGCTATTTATTCTTTGATGAAAGAGGCTATTTATATTTCTACCCTGTAACCGTTCGAGTTCAAAAACACTAAAAATAACAGTACACATTAGAGTTAGAAAATTCACAAAAACAGCATGAAGCTGAAACACAATTACTGAACACAAAGTTACAAAAATTACAAGATTCTCTTAATTCAGTGACAAGTATGTATGACAAATCACAACTTATGATTAGGGAGTATTCACTGGCAATGGACAAACTCATTGAATCAACATCACACTATGCTGACCGTTTTGCCTCACTTGAAGACAAAACTAATTATAACTGCAACCGCTGCACTTTGCCATTGTCATTGAATAGTCCTGAGGTGTCGAATCTATGTATATCTAATCACTTGTGTGATAGTTTCGATACTATAGGTTGTGATGTTTTGAGTCAAACATACATATTTAGTGATGAAATAGGAAGAGATATGGGCTCTAAGTTAAGTTTTTACATGAAGGGACAATCATTTATAAACTATTGTACTCCTTCAGCATCCTATTGTGACATTATGAAACAAGTAAGTAATCATAATTTTGTGAAGGATGATAATTTAGTTATTTTAATAGGGGATAGGGGAAGTGTAACAAAACAGGAGCTCATAAAATACTGTGAATCATTAAGTAATTTAAATGTAAATAAGATTGTTTTGTATACACTGCCCTATTGCAACAACTTGCCAGATGCGGAAAACAAAATTAGATATAATTTGAATTTAACACTACATACTATTGCATGCTATAATGATAAAATTAATATAATTGATATTAATTCTATTTTTAATAACAATTATTATCTGACAAAAGGTAAGCATAGGCTTTCCAACTATTACAAAAGACAAGTAGCATCCTCGCTACATTATTGTATTGACATTTCAGCCAAGAACTTGGCTACTCAAACTGCTTTATTTGAGCAGTCTAATAACAGTATGAGTGAATCTAGTCAGGATAGTCTATATCCAAATAATTTAAATTAGATTATAAGACAAAAGAGGCAATCTCTTGCATTGACACATTTACATTTAATAATTTTAATTCAGATCATAATAATTATATTAATTATCCCTCTGTCATTCAAAATAATATAAATTTACAAAATAAAGATATTAGTCAACAATTGATTGCTTTATCGAGGGAATCTAATCATAGAGCTTACAACAGTAACTGCCCCTTAAGAAATAAAACCAATACAAAATGTAATATTAACCTAGTGCATCAGAATATATATAATCTAACGGAGGGCAAAATACTAACACTAGAATTGTATATGAACATGGAAAATATTGATATCATATGCCTAACCGAACACCATCTTAGAGCACAGCAGCTCATGTTCAATTTTAGTAACCACCAAGTTGGTAGCGCATTCTGCAGGGTAAATAGGACTAAAGGAGGCTCTCTGATACTTATAAATAAAAAGTTAAAGTATAAAGTAAGAAATGATGTTGTATCTATGTCTGTGGAATGTGTAACTGAAATAGCCTGTATAGAACTAGAGCAATTTATAGTAGCAAGTGTGTACAGACGGCCTGTAGAGAGGAATTTTGATGATTTTTTGCAGATTCTGGATGAAATGTTAACAAAATTAACTAAGTCAAAAAAGCAGCTATTGGTCTGCGGAGATTTTAATGTAAATATACTAAAGGTAAATGCTTGTACAACTAGACTTCTGAATCTGTATAAGTCACACAATTTGTCTCCCTTGTTTCTAGAGCCAACTAGAATAACAGAAACTTCTGCAACATGTATAGATAATATCTTTGTTACCGATAACATAACACCAATTAACAAATCCATGGTCAGTAAGTTAGAATCTGACCACTGCGGTCAATTGGTCAATTTTACTATTGAAAATACACCAACACCCCGAAGGAGGATATCGTATGTACCAGTAACATCTAACCGTATTGAAAAGTTGAAAGATAACTTAACAAACATCTTGCCATTTCTTCCTTCTGACAAGGACCCAAATGTACTATACGATAACTTCTTTAAGGTTTTAAATGACCAATTTCAATCTATATTTACATCTAGATCTTTGATGGTATCTAACAAACGAGAGTTTGCTGACTGGGCAACGGTTGGAATTAATCTAAGTAGAATAAAACTATATGAATTATATGCACAGAAGCAGAGTAATACTTCAGAAGAGTTTCATAGGTATGTTAGGAATTATTCAAAGATTTTTAAAAAAGTGTGCATTCAGGCAAAATCTTTTTATATTAGGTCGAAGATAACATCAAGTCATAACAAAATCAAAGCAACTTGGAATGTTATCAATGCTGAAACAGGAAGACTTCGCTCCAAGGTTACTGAATTTAAACTGAGCATTGGTGGAAATATAATTACAAAGGAACCAGAGGTAGCACACCAATTTGAGACCTTCTTTACTAGGGCTCCAATTCTCTTGACAAAAACACTTGGTTCTTCTACCTCCCTATCAGAAAATTTGTTGAAAGCAAATGTAGCTAGATTTGATGAAGTATTTATATTTAGGCATATTAGCGCACAAGATATTCGTAGAGTGCTTAAAGAAATCAATCCCAAGAAAACTAAAGACATTTGGGGGATTTCTGTACCTATTGTTAAATCTATAATTGAAGTTATTATACCTCAGCTTGTTGTTATATTTAATAGTTGTTTAGATTGTGGAGTGTTTCCTGATTTAATGAAAATTAGTAAAGTGATTCCTTTGTTTAAATCAGGTAGTTCATTAGATCCCTCCAATTTTAGGCCAATATCTGTTCTACCAATATTAAGTAAAGTGTTTGAAAAACTTATTTTAAATCAACTACTCAAACACTTTCATGATAGCAATCTGTTACATAACAAACAATTCGGTTTCACTAAAAGCCGATCGACAACTGATGCGGGTGTAGCCCTGATAGAAAACATATTTGAAGCCTGGGAGGAGTCGCATGATGCGTACGGCGTATTTTGTGACTTATCCAAGGCGTTTGATTGCGTTTTACATAACACATTAATAATGAAACTTTACCACTACGGTGTAAGGGATGTGGCACTCAATTTAATTTCATCCTACCTTAGTGGCCGGGTGCATAGTGTAGATATAAATGGAATACGTTCCCCTGGATCAATTGTAGACATAGGGGTACCCCAGGGATCCATATTAGGGCCTTTTTTATTTTTGGTTTACATAAATGACTTACCATATATGGTAAGGGACAATCATGGTATAGTATTGTTTGCAGATGACACATCCTTAATATTTAAGGTTAAGAGACAGCAATCTAATATTGACGATGTGAACAATGCTCTTGATAGAATAGTCAATTGGTTTAGTACAAACAATTTGCTACTTAATAGATTAAAAACAAAGTTAGTTAGATTTACACTTCCCAATGTAAGGCAGGCTAAAACTATAGTTAAAGTAAACAATGAGGAAATTGAATTAGTAGATAAGACAGTATTTCTGGGCATAACTTTAGACGCTAAGCTTCAATGGGGCCCACATGTGGAAGCTCTGTCCAACAAACTTAGTTCTGCCGCCTACGCGGTTAAGAAAATTCGCGCATATACGGACGTTGAGACTGCCCGCCTAGTCTACTTCAGCTATTTTCACAGTATAATGTCTTATGGCATACTATTGTGGGGATGTGCTGCTGATATTGAGACCATCTTTATATTGCAGAAAAGAGCTGTCAGAGCTATTTACAAAATAGGACCCAGAGAATCACTTAGGGAGAAATTTAAAGAAATAGGTATTTTAACTGTCTATGCACAATATATTTACGAAAATCTGCTTTATGTTCATAAAAATCGTGATAAATTTCATAAAAATAGCGATTTTCATAATCTTAATTTGAGAAATAAAGATGACTTAGCTGTGCCCAGCAGCAGACTCCGAAAAATAGGTAGGTCGTTCTGTAGCACGTGTGTACGCTTTTATAATAAACTACCAAAAGATGTTTGTAACATGTCCATTAATAAGTTCAAGAATTATATCAAGCCTAAATTGTGCAAAAAAGCTTACTATGATACATCTAGTTACCTTAATGATAAGAACCCATGGATATGATGATGCTCCTAGTCGTAAGATTACAATATAAGTTTTAGAGTAATATAATGTACCTCTAAAAATAATGTACCTTTATGAATTAAGACTCGCGGAAAATTACTTTGGTCGATGTTAAATGGAGGCGTCCCTCTGCCATTTTTATCTTATTTCTTTTTTGTTGATATTATTGTCAGGACTCGTCATGCTCACTAAAATGTCATTGCTTGTGGTGGCGTGGGGGCCGGGTCAATCCCTTCCCTACAATATGGCGAGGGGGTTGATGGCTGACCTCTGTGTTATACTCGTGAACGGGTGCTACTTGGGGTGACTGGTCGACCTTGACATTAATCAATTTACATTTTGGTTCACTTCTAATAATTTACCTAAAGGGTTATTTGGCTGAGCGACGTCTTTATTACTGAATTGTTTATGGATGTGATTTGGTGCTCCCACTTTTATGTACTACCTGCATGACGCTACCTTTATCATTTTATAATAAAATCCTTCGTTGTATGGATATGTATGGTATACAATGGTTGCAGCGCCTGATTACAGTTATCTACAATGTAAAAAAATTGACGTCAAGAAAATGCAGCAGTAGAGTTTGTTTCGCCGCTTCTTCTCTACTAGCGCTTTGGAGGCGGTGGTAAAGTTTGCTAAACTTTTACATGTATTTAAACTTAGATTAAGTAGTTTAAAGGACGTCATGAAATATATAATGAGAATTGTATTTATCTTGATTAAAGCGTTTTTGACTTTGACTTTGACTTTGACTTTGTACTTATAGGTGTAAATGAAAATACATTTACATTTTTATAAACAACATTTATTACCTCTTGTAAATTAAAAAATCTTTAATAGAACACGACATACTACATCGCATATTCTGCATACACACGCCGCTAAACTATGTAATAAGTAAAGGTATATTTTATAACTACTATCTAACTATACGGGTATTAACACGATTAATTGTGGTAAATATTGAAACTTGAGACACTCAACGTTTCGGCCAGGTTACACCAGCCCTGGTCACGAGATGACTGATGCGATGTCACAACTCATCAGTCATCTCGTGACCGTTTTATTTTCGGCCGAACACGAAAGTTTTAAAGTCTATAAAGGTATATTTTACAATGGACTCTGGAACATTAAAGGGAGGGTACCTAAATATAACGGAATCAAACTTGTTTATTATCTATCGTAATATTAGACTTTATTTATAATCTGCTAAGTGTATTTTTCTCTTAAAATAGTTTATTTATTATTAACAGCATCTCCAAATGCTCCACATGAAGCTGTATTTCCTCGTTTATCTTCTCCATCATGAGGGTCCAAATCGACAGCAACAATCCTACGTCTGTTATGGTCTCTTTCAAATATTTCTTTAACTTCTCTGTCTACATCTACCGAACTAGATCTTCTCGAGTCAAAGACATTAGTGTTGAAGTCATTATGAACCAAAATATTTTCTTCTGTAACATTTATGACCTCACCTTCCAGACTATTTCTCGAAGTACCTGTTGAAGGTCTAGAATCTAAATGTATTCTACTATCAAGATCATCTATAATTTTTATACCATTATCATCGCTGCTTTTTGGAGTCGATATAAGTTGTTTCCTAGAACCTGCAGTAGAAGGTGAATCAACTTTCTTTCTATATCGACATCGTCGTGTAAATCCTCCCATCCACTCTGATACTAATGAAGTAGCCGCCATAATGAATCCAGCAGCCAAAAGTAGAAACATCCCTTGAGTGTCTTCTAGAGTAAGACCCTTTTCCTCTGCTGTATTTATACGTAATTCACCGGAAACTGCCTGTCAAAAGCAAAATGACATATTTAAATTCTGAAAACAAACAACAGCTTTTACTACAAATCCTAATTTCTGTAAAGCACAGATATCTCTAGCGTAGTTCTCATGATTGTCTTGTAAAATTTCATCACTTTCTTTACCTTTTCTCTTCTTTTCTGTTTCTCATAATCCATTGCGTAGAAGTGCTTTTGCAGCAGTAATTATTGATGGTAGGTATTCTACTAATCAAATTTCTGAAACCTATTCTATATCAATCGACAAACTAAAGGTTAAATCAGAATGTATCTTTAAAATTTAAATAATCAAATAATAAAAGTGATAACTAACTGCAAGTAGTTGTCCTGTGCTACTTCGTTGCATATTAAACCTTACTTCATCGTGTATTTTACCCACAAGACCACTCTGGAACAGTCTCTGAATATCTGCACTAAGCTTAGATGAGTATACGGAGTCATTAGGGAAACCTATTGTTACCCCAAATGGCACAAAACATTCATTAGAAATATGAAGAACGGCTCGCTTAGACCTATAACAAAGAAAAGATTTTTAAATTCAATAAATGTATAAAAACGTAGCAAAAGTAAGTAATTGTAATAACTTACATAGCTTGTGAATAGTTAGCTTGAATAATATATTCTAGTTCAGATCGAGATCCTAAGAAAGCATGAGGCCAAAAGAAAGCTTTTGTAGTATTTTTAATACCAGACTCTACATTCGGTAGTAGTTCAACTTTCTTAAGTAATTTATTAGTGTAAGGATCTGAAGAATTGAAGAACCAGCGCTGCCAACCTCCGCGATCTGTTAAAGAAAGGTAAGTTGTTAAAAACACTTAACAAAACTACATTATATTATATGTGATTTAATTTCTTGACCTACCTAAAGTACCAACCCTATAAAATCCGGCTAATAATTGTTGAATTGAATCCACTGTTTCTGGAAACACTGGTAATGTTACAAACGCTATAATAGAACCAGTGTAACAACTTGTTATTATGATTGTAAATATCCAATACCAACCTGAAAAAAATTATGTTGAATTAAATCCTATTGGCATTATAACGGCTTATAGATATAATTCTTGTATAAGACTTACCAATTAACAATCGAGTTGTTACTTTATTTGTCTTGCTCCAAGAATTTTTTCCCACAAATGTGAAGCAGTTAGTAAAAGTGCCAAAAACGTACCAAAACATGTTTTCTATTTCACCACTGTTGTGAAGGAGATGTCTTAGTGTGTGTTTATCCGAAAAAGCCAGTGGGAACATTCCAAAAAGGTAAGTAAATGTCAATGCTACCCATACATGCCAGTGGAAAGGTCCGAGAATTGCACGATATCTAAAAACAGCAACAGTAGATTTTTATTTTAACATTATAATAGCCTTCTTCAACTATGCATCACGTACCGACTATGATACTGCATTTTCAAGTTCTTCAGTATTTATGTGCTTGGATCCGAGTCATAGAATACTTTAGTTAATATGAACTTGCTAACTCGTTTTTATACCTAATTATTATATACTCGCACTCTTAATTAGTGGTTAAAAAAAATAGTCTATACGAATATTACCGCGGTAATGCTGTAGACATCAGTGTTACGAATACTGCACAGTCCTGAGAGTGAGAAAACGACATATCCATGTCAGTTGCCCTTTCGCTTGTCATATACATTCCCGCTATTCCGATATCAGCCCGACCCATTGCTATTTCTTTTGCCACTGCGTCTCCAGGTCTGGGAATAGTACAACTTATGAAATTACTCCGTATTATAACTATGTTACAAAAAAAAATTACAAAATTGAAATTGTACCCTAGATTTGGTTCTTGCGGCTCGACAATTTCAATAGAAAAGTTGTTTTTTTCTGCTAACATTTCCATTAATCGAATTTCAACTCCATCCCAGACAACACGAGGGTTTCCGCCGTCAATGTCGGTTTTGATTCTATAACAATTTTTATTAGGGCTTAAAATTAAGTACTACTTACTATACTATAAGTAAATGGGAAAGTTTGTCAGGATGTATGGATGCATGGATGTTTGTTACTCTTTCATTAAAAACTACTAGAAGGATTTTGATGAAATTTGGAATATACTTAGCTTAGGGTGTAGAATAATATTTAAGCTACTTATACAACGAGGGTGAAGCCGTGGGCATCAGCTAGCATAAAAATAAAGGCAGTTTCAAAAGATAATATGTAGTTTAAACGATATTATATTACCTTCGAAATACAAATGGTGGTTGGTTAGCAGCAGCAACAACAAATCTATGTCCGGCATAGCCTTCAGTCATTTTAGCAGGAAATAAATCAACATGTCTAGAAAATTTTCCATGTGACCAAGAATTTAATACCACTGGCTTACTTGCACCGAGTCCATCCGTATACAGTTGGTGAGTGTACAAAATATATGGCGATTCCTACATAAAATCATAAGGAAAGTTTTTATCAGATGGTAATTGAAATTATTTTATGTAACTAACTTTTACCTACCAAAGAAGCGTCATCTCCTTCTTTAAAACTTTGTCCAATAACTAATAAGTTTACAAACATTCTTGACAAAGGTCCTGCTAAGAACTCGTGTACCGCCCATTGCGATGACCGAGCAACTACAACGACTTTACTTTCAGACTGCTTCCCTAAAACCTTAGCACTTGTAGAGACATCTGTTAAAAATATGATATAGTGCAAACAATCAGCATCAGCGTGCAAAAGTTTAGGTTCCAATATATCTCCATCGTCTGTTATATAACCATGAACAAATGACATAGGAAATCTATTGAGCAAGTTTTGAACAAGGTAACTCTCCTTCGATTTTACTTGATTGTCATACAAAACAACTGGTATACAGTTTTTTAAATACGTTACTGAAATATTGTGAAGCAATTTCACCAGAGACGGTGTTTGATCAAAAGCTAAACTTTCATTCAAAAATCGTTCATTCCATATTTCTTCCCTTGTTTTTGGATGGCCGCGAAAAACAGGGTCTACGGCTCTTTTCTTGGTCTTATTGGCAATATCATCTGTATAATTATCCTCATTAAATTCTCTCCAATTAAAAGCAGTGCTGCTTTTAGTATCGTTTCTGTTTATTGTTTTCGAGCAATTATGGTAATTCGCTTCCCTTTTCACTTCCACTTTATTATTAGATTCCATCGAAGAACCAGATGGATAATATTCAACATCTTGACCAAAAACTACATTACAAGTAATAAAACAGCAAAGATAAAGAGCTTTCATGTTTTCTCATTTGATATTGAAGCAAAAGTTACTGTGTACTCTTTCTTATAGACTTTAGTTGGCCTTGAATGAAGTGAAATATCATCATAGCACAGGTGTTATGATTGAAATTTATATATTAATGTTAACTGCTGATTCTTTTATGGTCATGGTCGCAACCCTGACTTTTTTAGTTTGGTACATCTATAGGTTTTCTTATGTATGAAGGTTTTTATTATTTTATTCAGACTAGTAAGAATAATAAAGTAAAGAACTATAAAGATAATGTGACATCAGCTGTAGTCGCATACTTCAATTTTGCTCCGTGTGGTAACGTATTGAGATGACATGGTAACTATCCCATCCTTATTACCAGCTTGTCGTGAGTAAGGGTATTTAAAACTTGACACAGAGCCCAATTCCAAGTCATCTGTTCAGTGTGGTGCCTGTTCCTGTAGTGAGACTTTCATGGAACTTCATTAACTTAACTTAAATTATTAAGAATAAGTAAAAATAAAAATCATTTTTAATTTATAGCATTGTTTTAATCAGCACTTTTCAGAGAATGTAATACAATTCTTGTACGATATAAATAATGATTCCGATAAAAAATATAAAAGATTCTGATCATGGACATTTTGCACTAATAGATTTCAGTGCCATACATTATCTAAATTAGCCTAGACGAAAGTGTATAAAAAGTGAAACTACCAATTTTAAATACTATACCTATATTTACAATAGAAACCTATTAAATAATGAAAAAAGCTTTTAAATAAGATTCTTAGCAAGCGCTTCCAATTACTTTAGTTGCAATAGCAAACTAAACCTTACAAACTAGTAGAGTAAAAAGCAAATCATTCGCTTAAGTCATAAGTGATATTAAAAAAGGTGAGTACGATAGATAATTATGGTACTCATAGTTATGACTCAAACGGTAATTCACCACAGTATGTAAAAATAAGTTTTATAAAGTAGTGTTGTCGTACGTTCTTGAATTATTGAACAGTTGTATAGACATGTGCAACATCACAGATTTACATAAATGCGATGTGGTAGACATCTACACAATGCTATTTTGACAAATGAAAAAAAAATAGAATTGATTTTTTTACTAAAAACTTATTTGGAAGAAAATTTTACTAAAAGTTTTGTAACATTTTCTAAGAACGTACTTGTAACTCATATTGTATTATTCCTTACAACTAATAAATTATCGACTAATATCTATACCTATCTGTATTTACAATTAATAATCAAAAAGGCAGTGTCAACCACGAAGCTGGCAAGATTAGAAAAAATATATTTTCTAAATTTTAATATGGCTTTCGTTTATAATTATTCTGAAAATGGTAATCATTTAATGACATATTATATGTGACCACAATAACATAAATACTGAAGAACTTGATAATCACTTTATATTATAAACTAATGTTCTAACTACCTCATTTAATATACACGAGTATTATAAACTAAATCGAACACAAAATAGGAAATCTTATTATTGCAATAATGTCGCACGTTTTTCGCATTTGTTACAAATAAATCATGCAACTATTCTATAGTATACTAATGAAATCGACACAATCTTCACACTAGATGATTGAAAACACATAAATATCACAGTTTCCAATACAGTTAGGACATTTTAATGAGAATTATATATTCTAACTCCTGAGTTACCATAAAATTGTCAAAGTTTGCTTTGTGACCATCGATATCTAAATGGCACTCTTCAATTGGTGACAAAACAATGTCTGATGTAGATCAACTAACAAAACATAATTTGTTCGTTGAACACATAAGACATGGTTACATTAATACGCTATAGTAACTACTGTGCTTATTCCCCGATGTCGTTGTCTATGCGTGAAGATCTAATGCCTGATTTTCCGGTCCATGGGTAGACCTCTGGACAAGGCTGACATGTCCTCATGTATCTGACGCCTGATTTGTGCCATAGGTTGCATACTTTAGGATTGTTGCATTTCTTAGGTCGGTCCTGGAAGAAAGTGGAAAAGATCGAATTAGTAAAACAAATAGTAATTAGCTAAGTATGAAAATAATAATTTTGCTTTATTGCTTTATATTGAAAATAATAAATTACACATCAATTACAATCTATGCATGAGGAATGATGATTCATTCAAAAAATCTTCATAGAGACGAATTGAATGAGATTGTAAAGATTGTTATTGTTTTGTCATTTTTATTTTACTGATTTTATAAGTTGTTTTGTAGCTTTCAAACTTCATCGTTCCATTACAAGGATTATTCTTAAACTCTTTTGCTATGACTTGCTCTCTTACTTGGAAGAGGCCTAAGTGTCATTGGGTTCTTATTTTGACCTCACTAACGTTAATGTATCTTGTAAATGGATTTTTAAAGAAATAATGTTTGCATACATACCTGATAATTACACTGGAACGGTTGGAAGTTATTTAGTCTGTTGATAGGCGTAGGATCTCTGACCCACTGCAACGCTTGCCAGTTAGTAACTATCCATACGTCGGGCATTTGGTTGATAAAGTCCAAGAACATTATGAAGCCTTCTTTGTGATGTGGCTGAGTAAACCATGCGGCGTGGTAGAAAAGTCCGAAAGGTGCCCTGTAAATTAAATAATTGTAAGTACTTAGTCACACTACACTTACACTCATCGAGTTCTGTGGCGGGTGTTGGGATAGGCCTATGTCTAGCAGTGAACTGCAATAGGCTAGTTGATTGATTGATTAGTCTCACTAACTACAGTAACCCGTTGAAAAACCAATACGGAATATGCTTAATCTCCTATCATAAGTAAAAATTCTGAGATGCTTCAGATAGGAGATCTATCTGAAAAATTCTGAGTCTGAATGATTTAAGAATTCCGATCATGAGTATCCTGATCTATTTACTTCGGCTAAAATATTTCTAGTTTTCAGTTATCTATTTAATTTCTACAATCTTCATTTAGTTAGTGTATAAAGAGATGTTGTTGTATTAAAAGATGTCCTATGTATGTACTACAGTTTGTGTACGTATATGACTTTACTAAAAAAACCAGTAGGGATACATCTAGTGTACCACCGCTGTATCAATTGAATGAACTCACTTTTACAGTAAATTAATAATTCCACATTAAGTTACCTGTTTGTGGTATAATGCCTGTCAAAGTTCTTCAGTATCATCTTGTAGACATTCTCTGGTTCAGGAGGGTTAGCACACGCGTCACCCATAGAACAGCGACCGCCATTCAAGTCTTGCCACATCACCATAGGTACTTCCCAAACTCCTGAAACACGATAATTAGTCAAAATTAACATAGTGCCTCTAAGTCAGTTATTTAATACAAAAAATATTCCAGAAAAAAAAATTAACAATTATTTTGTTTTTGGACTTAGAAAATAATAAATATAAAATTGTTTTCACATTAAAATACATTCGACATAATGTGTGAGTCCCAAGTAGAATTTTTTCTTCATTTGAATAACATATTATTAGAGTTGCCATCTTCATGTACATGGGGTTGGCTAAAGTTGACAGTTAGAGGAATATCAATGGCTTAAGTACTAACCTGGGTAAGATTTTGTTGGACAGGGTGGAATCATACAGTCGTGGAATAGTTTGTAATCAAGAGTATAAGGCCAACTTGGTGGCCTGTTCTCGTAAACGGGTAGTGAAGAATCGTAAGTAAAGTTAGAATCGTATAACATTTTAAACATCTTGTTTCCACCAACAGAAAGGAAAGGCGCTCTCATGCCTCTAACATCCTCAAGTTTAACACCTCCGTAAGCTGCTAATATTTCTCTTTGTCCACCAACTTCTCTGTGCCATTTCTTTTGAGAGAACTGTTCTCCAAAACTATGCCTGAAATATTTATAAGTTATTTTAGTTGATCATATTTTATCTTTAAAACTGTAGCATGAAAAATATGAATTTGAAATAATACAATAGAGAAAAATACTTAGAAAAAAATACAATAGAGTGTTAAAAACATTGCTCTCGCAAAAGATTATCAAGAAAATTTATAAAGAAGAACTAAATTACTTTAAAATAATAATACATAAGTTTATAATACACATATACTAAAATATAGAATAATAATTATTATGTAGTATGCTATCTTTGTAGGTGCAATGAGTAAATTTTATTGTGCCATAGTCTCTTTTCGTTAACTTACGAAATTGTGTGCGAAGCCATCTCGTGTCCTGCCGAATATAGGTTTTGTACTTGGCTATAGTCAGTCCACTCGTGAGACACGTAAAACGTCGCACTAATTGGGCAACCATTGGGGTTAACCCGACCTTTCTCAAAGAGATCTGCGTAGAGTCCCTTGTTCAAGTCGTTAACTGAGTCGTCGAATGTGAGCAGAACGATCTGTGGTACTTGATCCACCGGCATCTCTCCTGTTATTGGGTGTTGTGATGTGCGTGTGGGTTTATATAGTGCCAGGATAGAGGAAGTAAGTAGTAAGGTAGGAAGAAACAAGGAAGAAAAAAATAATAAAATTAGTTTCAATAGATAATAAATACTAAATTAAAGCTATGCATATAATATAAGTAGGAAGTCAGAAGTCTACCAAACGATATCTATAACTCCAGGGAAAGAATGTTAGGCTCATTAACTTACGATACTGTATGGGAGGCAAATTCGTGCCCATCTGCATAAAGATTTTGAACTTGGCTATAATCTGTCCATTCGTGAGATACGTAGAAGGTCCCTGTTATAGGACAACCATTCGGATTTGTCCGGCCTTTCCCAAAAATTTCCTCGTAGTGTCCCTTGTTCAAATCATTTATGGCGTCGTCGAATGTTATCAAAACCATTTGCGGTACCTCGCTGACTTCCAAATCTCCTAAGTCATAAATACTATTTAAGTTTTAAAATCTAAAAATTCTTCTTGATAAAAATGTGTTTTCTTTGAGGTGACAAAAATCACAGCTAAATAATGAAGTTAAAAAATATAAAGTAGTTAAAATTTATTCTTACTAACATTAATAATTTATAATAATGTAAATAGTCTAAAAGACATTACCTTTATAAAAAAACTTAATACAAATCCCAACACTAAAACGCGCCTTGTACGCTGTCTCTCTCAAGCACTATAGAAGGCTTCAATAGCTTTTATAATGAGCTTCGTATAAGTATAAAAGACGATGTCGAACCTTGTTAGAAGATGTAGTATCATTTTGTCTACAAAAGCATTTCCAATACCAAATTAATCTTTTTATCTACGCAATGCCAATTTTATGTCAAGCCATAACGACTATAGTCAGAAAAGGGTGAAACAGCAAATAAAGACGTTTCACCTACGTAATTAAACTCTCAAAATGTTAACATTTTTTTTATCTATAAACGTTAACAATGTTATTAAGAAACAGACAACAAAAAAACAAATAAAATAAAAACTATCGTACCGGGAATATCCTTTCCACCACAGTAACAATCAGGCAACAGGCAGACATCCTTTCTACATTTAGCTGCGGTCTTATCAGGCGTAGGTTGAGGGTACACCGGAGCTGGTCTACTTGGGGGGTCAACATAGATGTCTGAGAACTCAGTAGTTTTGGATACTATCGCTGTTGACGGCTTCAATGTCGGACGACTGCGACTGTTAGCAAACATTAAAAATCAATTATTGAAATATTTAAAGACATTTGATGTGAAAATGATGAATTAAGTGAAATGAATAGCGCATGTGAATAAAATAATGTTATATGTGTTAACACTTAGTAAAAAGATAAAGTTTACTAAGTATTACTTAATGAAACAGCGATTGGTAATGAATGTAATTCAAATGAATGATCAAATGTGTATATAAATCTAACGTTGGTGGTGTTCCTCTGTTTGGAGCTGGTTGTGACTGCGAATCAGAACCACTTGCAGTTGAATAGTGTGCGGAGCCACGGCCTCGGGTACTCGTTGGTCTGCAACGTACATAACATCAAGTAAACAATAACACTTTCACCTTAATGTCGGTTAGTATGCGTGATTTTAAAGACGAAGCAATTTCAAACGATTGTAATAATGATTCATATTTATTTAAACGATATGTTTTTAAGCAACTAAGATATTCAATAAAAATATTGATGTTTAATCATATTTTGCTGTAGAGTGTCTTTATATTACAACAACATAGAACGCACTTTTAAAAAACCAATGTTACACAACATGCAATAGTGCTAAATAGGATTACTTTCCCATAAAATACTTTACTTTGGTGCTTTTATGTATAAATGATGAGAAATGTGGTGCAATACAATTACATGAGCTTCATACATTGAGGTACTAGTTACCCATATAAGTACAAGTGTATCTACGCATTCCAAAAACCATATAAACAATCTATTGTGCTGGAAATGGAAAGGTCGCGTCAGGAGTTAACAATTCAGAAACTCAACTCAACCGACATTAAATCCCCCAATGAAACAGTATGTTAAGCGAAAGAGTTTAGATGTAGGTGCTATTAGACGATTGTCGAATAAGATGTTTGTCTTCATGCTAGTTACTCGAGAGGCAGAAATTAAAGACATTTAAAAAACGAAGCCTTCACCCTTCGTAAGTAAATGTGAGATAACTTCAGGCTGTTTAGACTACTTGGCCGGCGAGTATTTGTACCTCTGATATTTGATTTCGTTGCATTTTGGATTCGCTTGCAGACTGTTATCTGATGAGCATTTGGATGACGATTGGTAACTCCTGCGCCCACCTCCAGGGGTTGCCGCAGCTAACTTAATGGCGGGATTTACTCGTGACGCTCGCGTTGGAAAGGATAAACTTTTAGTCGGAGTCGTCGGTACAAATTTAACAGTCGTCGTAGCTTTGGTAGTACTAGTCGTAGAAGTGATGTCACTTTCAACATTGTTAAGTCTAAATGGATCATTCTCTGGTACGATATTAATATCCTCGACAATATAATCAGTTGGCTCATCTTCATCATCATTAAATCTAATATTAGGATTATTGCTTTCAGTAGTAGACTGGCCCTGTTCAAACACTCTTTGGAATTTTCGTGTATCATCCTTTGGTGGTTTAGTTGTAAGAAGACTACTAAATTTAGATTGATATGTTTCTCTACTTGGTACGTATCTAAAATCATTGGTAGTACTTTGTACAGCCATTGGCGTTGTAGGTGGGTTTGTGCGCTCAAATGAAGTACTACTGATGGTATTCATGGTTGTAGTTGTTGATGAAAAATCTTTCACGATAATTGCATCATCTTCACTAAAATTATGTGTTTCAATAGTTGGAGTAATGTGTATATAATCAGATGGCTCTGTAATAATTTCCAATCGTTTTATAAAAGGTCGCGAAGGTTTTTGATCAGCATATTTTAATGGTTTCTTTTGGAAACCAATATTTACTACCCTTTCTTCACTTTTTGATAATGGGGTTGTAGTTTTATGTGTAGTAGTTGTCGTAAAATCATCTACAATTTCTGGTTCAGAAGATCTTACAAAATTGTTTAGAAATGTTTTGATAACATTTTTTACTTTACCATTAAAAATCTCAGTAGTTTGGTCGGGGACATCTTCATCTTCCAAACGATAGCTGTAATATGATGGCTTAGAACGCGACGGATTATTTGGGTAACGACTTCTATTCCGTTTTTTTGTTGTAGGTGTAGTATGTGGGGAAGGCGTTGATGTAGTAGAAGTTGTGTAGCTATAATTGTCATCAGTGTTTTCTGTATTTCGCAAATTATCTAATGTTCTATAAGGGGAAACGGCTGGTTCAGGTAATATATATTTCGATAGGTCATCATAAGCTAAGGTAGGCTGAGGATCATTTAAAGTACTATTTAGAACACTCGTTAATTCATCAGCATGAGCTTTTTGTAAGCCAGCCTCTATTAAAGCTTCAGTGTTAATGGAATTCTCAGTTGAATCGCTGACACCTTGTCCATTTACAGAAAATGGTTCAGGCTTTCTAGTAAGAGGGCCATCTGTACTTAAATAATATTTCGTTGATGCCATAGAAGGTACAGTGGTAACCCTAATTCTTGATTTAAGTTTCTTCGTTCTACTTGTAGGTCTCACGTAAACTGGAATGTCATAGTCGCCTCCACTTGCATTGGATTCAAAATCATTCCTACGCATTGAATTTTCGGAAGACTGTTCAACGTTTACAACAGGTTCAACAGCTTCGTTACTATTACTTTCATATGAAGATCTATCTGATTGCAAACGGCTATTAAACACTTTTTTTCTATTACGCGCCTTATCAAAATCATCTAATGGTCTCGTTAAAACAGTCAACGTATACGGATTATTAGAATTATTTAAATTACGGCGAATTGAGAAACCAGATGTTAGTGAAACAACATTTTTGTTATTTAAAGATGAGTTTGACCTTACCACTTCTACTTTGTTGTTATAGTTAGTCACTTGAGGAGAGCGTCTTAAGCTAGTCGGAAGCTTTTCAGTCGTAGTTATAGTCTCTTTTAATCTAAATGAATTGTCAGTCTTTTCGAAAGGTTTAGCAAGGGAAGAAAAGTTCATTACAGAAGGTTGGGTAGTAGGAATCGATGAATTAGTTTCGTCATCAGACTTTGAAGAGGACTCAGGAATAGAATTTTCATCTGTGGAGGATCTGTTGAATACAAAGCAAAAAACTTTCTAACTGAAAGCGATCTAATAAAGTTCTGCTTACATTATATGTTATATAATATATATATACAGCGATCAAATGGTAAACACTGCTTTCTAAGAAATATTAATTAAGTTAGTGAAAAGGGAAATATTACAAATTAATTGTTAATAATCGAGATATATTAAGATACCACAAAAGCTAATAAAATTAATTAAAACTCACAATAGATATAACAGGTAGAAGATAGAAATGATAATATTGAGAAAAGAATAATTTGAAAAAGAGAAAAACAACCTTGAAACCGAAACATTACGTTTAGTAATAGTTACTTAGTTATTAATTGTATCAGTAAAAAGGTTGTTAATTGAAGATGAAATTGAAATGAATAGATTAGATGATGTATTACTAAAATGTAGTCATGTTAATAAAAATGTTAATGAACTTCGCGTGATTAAAGCCAGAGTAAGTTTACATTCAGATGTGTTTCTTTTGTAGTACCTTGGGGTATATCGAGACGGGGTCATTGCTTCAGTGTAGGGTGCTGAAGTAGGGCGTTGTGTGGTCGTGCTCGTGCTGGTAGTGGGAGGAGTAGTGCTTAAGGTAGTAGCTTCGTACAAAGTCGTCCTCACGCTGTTCGGGTTAGGATCATATCCCAATTCATTACCTTCGCCCCTGGATAGTAGGCAATTGGTTTTGTTAATTTTTTTTCCTGGCCTTACTTTTAAAACAACTTCATTTATTTTGATGAAATGAGTATTTAATTTCATTGAATTTAACTTACCTAGTCGAATGGCGAATTGGTGTTTGGTATTGGTTCTGGTTATTTATCTGAAAAATTACGTTTTAAAATTGTTTTGTGTAAAATTTGTTTGAAAGAAAAAACATTATTAACAATCTAATAATAAATTTTCATTACCTGAGGCTGTATCAGTTCATCATCGTAATCTTCGGGTGATGGTCTTGGAGTGTAACTTTCAACTGGTCTCCTGGCTGGAGGAGGCGTTCCTCGGTACGTCTGCTGCACAACTGGGCGAAGCGAGGCCGTGTTATATTGCTGAACGTAGTCTGCCAACACCGGTTAGTGGGTTACGTGTGATTCAGATTATTATTTTATAGGGTCAGAATTAGATTTAATTGAATTTGATTACCTTTATAAACCAAATACGTTTGATGTTATAATGTAAAAATAAGGTAATTTGATGTTTAATGGATTGTATCATTACATAAACTTATCCCAGCTAAGGTCGTTAACAAAATTAGCAGATTCCACGTTATACAATGGTTTTGTTACATTTCACCCGTTTAGTATGTAGGATAAGATCAAAGAAGTGGTCTTGTATATTTAATATTAGATTCATAAAATTTAATACTTAAATAAATAAAACATGTACATTTTAAAATCTGATCTGATTTAAAATTGTTATTATGTGATAACCATGCAATGCAAAAACCACTTTCAAACTGTTAAAATTTATTTGTCAAATAATGGTACGTACAATCTTAATCCCTAATGATAATATCCCTAATGATTTTAGAAAGTTATATTTTTCTTCTTACAGTGTGCAAGAAACGACATATTAAGTATGTAACTTCTTGCACACTCGAGAAAATATCCTTTACAAAGACTGACTATATAAAATATATATAAAAACAGATAATTTTGAATCCTATTAATTTATTAATATTAAATAATATTGTACACTTATATTAATAAAATTAATTCCTTTAAATATATAAAAATGTTAAAATATTATTATTTCTACTTCTACTTAAAATCATATTACCTGCATCTTTATACAATTCACCATCTTCATCATACACAGCGTAGAAAGGGTCATATTGATCCGGACTGTAATTTTGAGATCCGTTGTACAGCATTTTTGGCCTAGGACTTGCGTATGAAACAGGAGTAATACTCTCTGTGGGTTCCAAGCTACAAAATTACATAAACTGTTAAGAAAACTGAAGTTTTATATTAATGTATATTTAATTTTGTCTTAATCTTTCCACCTTTCTGTTATTATATTAATATTTATGTACACGAAGCAGTCTAGTCAGAATAGTTATAGTCTCAGTCATTGTTAGTGTTGTCAGATACACATCTCAGTGCAATAGAGTAAGTAAAGAGATTCTGTACAGAAAAAGGAAGTTATTAATACCAAGTATAATGTCGAATACAATTCTAGTTAGTATTATAGTCGTACTCTTCAAATTACCTGTTGGATTTATCGTCATGTTTGATCTTAGTAAATCTAGTTTCTTGATTGTGATTGTCTCGAGGTGTCGTAAGTTTCATTTGTGCTACAATATTAGGGTGCCTATTTCTTCCTCGCGTCTTATCATCATTGTGAGAAAGTTCTTTTACTGTAGTCGGCTTAGCTAACCTATGCCTAACTGTATAGGGACGCAAAGTCGTCTGGTTCAAATATTTAGGGGGCTTTTTTGTATTGGGCCCATTCTCAGTAGGTCTTCTAACATACATAGTCCGATTTCTATGCATATGATTTACTATTTGGTAATTAGATACTTCAGGGCGAATCATATTAATTGGTGAAGGTGTGCCATAATCTACTAACACTGGAATAGAAATTTTGCCATTCATGTTCTTATTAAAGTGTTTTAAAGGACCCTTGGTGACCACAGATACATCGTTCGGGTTTTTAGTTACACTTTCTGGTTTATGGGTATTATATTTTATAGGCGCTGTTGGATTAATATTCACTTCATGACTTTCATTTTCGTAGCTATCATCATACTCTTTATCGTTTTGAGCCATAGGAGGGCGTTGTGGCTTAATTTCAGTACTAGGCATATATTTTGGTTTTACTACGGGTTCAAAATAATAATGTTCATCATCATCATAGTAATAGTCATTCATTTCAGGAGAGGGCTTAGGTATAGGTCTGCGTTTTAGTGGCGGTTTTGTAGTAGTTATTACTGGTTTTGTAACTGCATTAGAAAACACGCTATGATTTCTGAAGGGCGCCTGAGTTGGTTTCGTAATTGCGGCGAATAAATTTTCGAGTTTTATTATATTGGCAGGCGTACTTTGTTTAAAAGAAAAAGCACGTAAAGGTGTTTCGGTTGTAACTTTACTATTCCAAAATTGCTGTAAAGCAGAGAGTTGTTCATTTGCAATGGTTGTCAGTGGTTTTGGAGTAGATTGCTTGAAAGTTATATATCCATTTTGACCTTTTATTGCTGATACCAAATATGGCTTCGCGCTAAGATCTTGTTTAAGTGGTATTATATCTTCAGGTTTGAGTACATACTGATGTTTTGGTGTCGACAATAACAAAGGCGAGCCGGTTGCACTAAATACCACATACGGTTTTGGCGAAGCAGAGTGTACTTTATGAGGATCTCCTTTTGAATTGTTATTAAAAAACGGCTTAAAAGTACTACTAGCAATTTGATGTGGCTTATTGAAACTATAAGTGATTGGTAACTGACGATCATCTTTGAAGTTTGGTGGCTTTAGTTTAGGCCGTGCTGCATTTAGAGCCGTCCCTGCTGTGCGAGGTATATGAACGTCATTTGAGGGCTGTTGTTCCAAATTTGATGGACTTAATTGAGTCGGGTCTGGTCTATGAATTTTTATTTCATGCGATTTCTCTTGCCTTATGCTTTCTGTTGAAGGTCTGATATTTACTACAGAATCATCACTGTCATGTCCTACCGATACAGCAAATGGTTTGGGTGTTATCATGTCCATATAATTTGAAGTTGAACTTACAAAACCAGGAGTAACAGACTTGTACTGAATTGGTGAAGCGGTTGACATTTGATGTGTAGGACTATTGATTATTTGTGCTGGTTTTGATTCTTGCTTAGGTTTCCCCGTTGAATATTGCCCGTTACTTAGTTTTGATAAAAATGCGTCGAAATCAAAATTAGGATTTGCAAATGGGTTCTCGATGTTCTTGTATTTATTACTAGGGTGGGTAAACTCGTAAGGTGGCTTAAAATCATGTTTGTAATGTTCACCATCTTCTTCATCTTCATCTTCTTCTTCTTCGTATGAGTCCTCGTCCTCTTCCCTAGGAACCTCTTCATCCTCATATTCATGATCCTGCGCTGGCATTTTTTCTACGAACACAGGTTTTCTTGGACTCGTGTAATTTTGCGTCTGATAGTTATTCCTAATTTGTATCGGTCTTCTATGATCGTCGTGATCTTGTGGAGACGTAGGCAATGGTATTGGTTTACCTGTAACTACTGAGCTAGGAACGTGGGATGAGTCAGAATATGAAAGCACATTATGAGGAGTAGAGGAAGGTTGTTTATTTATAAATTGACCATTTGGTCTTGGTGAATTATTTAAAAAGCCTCCAGCTAAGGAAGAAAACGGATCGCTCTGTATTGAAGATATAGGCGGACTTTTTGTTATTATTTGAGTAGCAGAATTTAACGGGTTATGACCTATCGATTGACTAGAAGGATCTGGTAAACTTGCTTTAAAAGCCACTTGCGGGTGGTAACTGTCTGACTGGTACGATAAAAAAGGATTTGATACAGAGTATAAGTTAGCATTATTCATAACATTCTGTGGTCGGTGACCGACGTCATAGTAATAATTATTACTATTATAATTAGGATAATTGTGTTGATAATATCTTGGATTTTGAACATTTGGATTGTATTGTGTTTGGGGTTTTACATAAGCCCAATTTTTTGCTGGAGTTTTATACCCATTTTTATTAAAGTATCTAATTTGTCTTTTTCCTCTTTCTGTATCATCTTGTGGTAATCCTTCTTCAAAGTCAGTATCTACTTCAATATATTCCATTTCTTCACCACTGTCATTTCTATTACTAATTTCATCTGTTTTATTTACACTAGTTTCGTTAATACCTACAATTGTTCCTGAAACATCTCTTTTTTTTCTGAAACCTGATTGTTCAGTTAAGTCATTAACAGTGATATCATTTAGGTCATCGTCTAAATGTCGGTCATGAAGAGAGTCAGTCACGATGTCACTTTTGTCTTTGCTGGAAATAATTACAAAGTCTATTAGTTTTGAAATCTTGGTCAAACGCAAGTCTTTTCGAGAAATATAATAAAACTCACCTATAAGTTTGAGGTGCCGGTGTAATTGTAGCAGTCCGTCTCTCATCGACTTGCGAACCAAATGAAAATGATCCAATTTTGCCATTGTTTTGAGGGATCGATGCGGGAATAATGTTAGAATTAAGGTTTCTACCGGAGCTTATTTGTTGTACCGCGTAACCATCTCTGTCTTTTTGAACCTGTCCAATCGTTGGTGGTTGACCTCTATACACACGTTGTTGCCTATCACTTTCAATTTCTTCTACAGGTGGCAAGTCATCTACTTCTTCGTAAAGTTGCTGTTGCTGCAAATTAAAATTCCATTTCTGACTAATATTCTGCAAGATCTATTATAACAGCGATTAGTCCGTTTTTTGGGGTCTTAATTTTCCATAAAGATTAACAATATATATGTACTTTGTAGAAAACTGGAAGTTACATTAATATCGACTAAAGTATATTTCACAGGTTATAATATAAATAGTAAGATGCTGAAAGTCAGTCAAATTTCCCAATCATTAGATTATTCGATTGTATGGTGATAAATAAGGATAATAATTATGTGATTGAAGTATACATACTTTTTCATATTCTTGTCGACTGAATTTAGGTTGTCCTCTGGAGGTAATGACAGGGTTTGGCTGTGCACGCGGCGGCGGCGGTGGTGGAGGTGTGCGGCGCGGCGGCGGAGGGGGTGGTATGTTACGCTGTCGTTGTTGTTGTTGTTCACTGACACGTTCCAACTCTTCGCCGCCCGGACTGGTGCCGTCACAGCCTACGTTGCGCGGCCAATCACACGTTTGGAGCTCGTGGCTGAAAATGTATGCATTTTTTTCAAGTAACAATAATAATAATACACAATAGGAACCTATAATACAATAATCTACAATTGTACCTCCAACAATGTAATATCGATGTTATATACAATTTAAATAATAAAGAAAAAGCTGTATTAGTCTAACTTCTTCGGATGTGAAACGTACAACAGAAACACGCGTGTACGATACTACAATTTGTAGAAAGCACGTTTCACCGAATCAAAGAAACGTTATATGATTCGGCGAAACGTGACTTCTTCACAACTTTTTCAGTATAAGGAATAAAGCTTCGCTCTCGTTGTGCCATACCCAACCCAATCCTGGAGACGGGCTAACTAGCATAACACTTCTGGTCTTCTTTAGATGGAATTTTCAATAAAACTTACAAATGTATTTTTTTATAATAATTTTGTAAATTTTACCTGTACATAAGGCCACCAGTACATGATTCAAGAAGTGCGCCGCCAAACACGCAGACATAGTATAAAGTGCAGTCGGTGGGGTGAGGGTAGTAACCAAACTCCTCAGGGCAATCGAAGTCCACGTCCCGTTTGATATCGGCCGCAACAGGTACGCTACGGATCGGGCCGGATCGACTTCGTGATCGTTCTGATTGAGCACTGAAGCATTCTGGAAAGACAAAAACATATTTGTTAATTCTGATCTCTAGCAAAAACTTACGAACAAAAAACAAAGGGCCATAAGAAAGATCCAGGATCAAGACAATCTTTTCTGCACTTTACAAATAATTGACTTAGCTAATTGTTTGAGGCACTAAAATGTTAAAATAAGTCAGCCTAAATTATTTTATTTTGATAGCATTTCAGGTTATTACCTACACAAATTATTTATACTTGATGAAACTACTAAAAATCACCCCGAAAGTCGTGAAACTAAAGATTTATTGTATCATTTGATATACATGATTACGGAGTGATGTGTACTGAAAATAGACATTTGTAATCTGCATGTCAATTCTCGTACCTTAAAATTGTTAAAAATTCGGATAAGTTAACTTTTAGTTGTCAAATTGTCTTAGCTATTGTGTGACAATTTGACAATTAAAAGTTAACTTAACTGAATTTTTAACGATTTTAAAGAACGAGAATTGACACACTGGTAAGACAATTTGACAACTAAAAGTTAACTTAACCGAATTTTTAACAATTTTAAGGTACGAGAATTGACATGCAGATTACAAAATATGTCTATTTTCAGTACACATCACTCCGTAATCATGTACGTGACTTTCTTAACATTAGACTACATGTAGCATTAAGTACAGGACATGCGCAATGATGTGAATTCTCACACAAAAACATTTAATTAAGGAAGTGCAAACTACTTCCTCTAACGATTTGGAATATAGTTCGCGAATATTTGTCTGGTAATTGCGAAACATTTTCTTGATTTTATTGCATGTACGCAATGGTCAAATTATGCACAGTCCATTCCTGTTACGAAGAGGTCTCATATTTGATTTCTGTTCAATCGAAATTTTTGTTACCATTGCATGAATGTTTGTATTGGTTTAGGCTTATAAGAATCATAATTATGTATTTACGTATGGTTATCAGTTCGCTAGTACCCATTCTATGTACAAACTCTGCTTAGTTTAGGACTAATTATATAATAATTGTTAAATATAGTAGGCATAGCCGTGTGGTGACGGAGTAAGAATACAATATGTCACCACCCTATCTCATCCCATGGGTGTCGTAAAAACCGACTAAGGGACTAACCGTAAAAATTATCTTTAAGAAGTAAAAAGAAGGAAAACTTGAAATTAGTATGTTGCAAGTATCCCTCCGTCAGGGGAGGAGGCCCGTCCCTGCAGAGGGACAGTAATGGGCTGTTATGATGATAGTAGAGAGTAGCAGTAAGCCATAAGTGCTAACTTCCCTCTTTCTTTTATTCTTTATTGTACTTTGCCGTGCCCCACAGGTTCCATATTTGATCTATGTACATGTAAACATAATTATGTAGAGCAATAAATATTTGAGTTTGAGTTTGATATCGAAAACAGCATAGCGAATATGCAATCGCGGTCTAATAAAAGCATTTAGAGTCATTTCAACAAATCACCAAGTTATCTGCAACAAGTCAACTATCTATCATAAAGTTAGTAGAGTCCAATTACAAATATGAGTATTGTTGCAAGATATTGCATTACTATGCAATGTGAAATAGTCGTCTATTTGCTTGTAAGCGCACATTGATCAAAATAATAATCAGATAGTTACTGCCGGTTTTATAGATTTTACAATAATTGCTTATATAATGGTTAATACGAGAAACAAACATGTTAATAATGAAAACCAGGAAGTCAAAACTGCAATTACAACTTAGTTAATAATAGTTAGGTACTTATAATTTGACAAAGTAAGGTATAGATGTTTTTCATTTAAGGCTCATCATTGCTTTATTTTTTTCAATTCTTTATTTTATACATTATGAAATTATTGTCTATACTTCTATACCAATATTATAAAGAGGTAAAGTTTGTGTGTTTGTGACGTCGTAGGGGGTAATCTCTGGATGTACTGAACCCATTTTAAAAATTCTTTCTGTGTTGAATAGTCCATTTATCGGGAAGTGTCATAGGCTATATAATAACACGCTTTGACTTATAGGAGTGGAGCAGTAATGAAATATGTTTAAAAATGAGACGCGTTTTTTTCGCCGCCCAACGAATTGGGCACGGGTCAGCTAGTTTAATATAAAGTTAAAAGACACATATTATGGGACTGAGATTTAAGACCATGTCATGTCATTGTCACATCGTACATCTGAAACTCTAACACTTACTTTATTTCGAAATAGTATACAGATGATAATCTGTACATTATTTTCCACTCAATTGTGTAATCAAATTATTGTATAACAATAGGAATTGTTTATTTTTTCACATTCAAAAATGACCAACTGTCGCACAAATTGTTGTGACCGTAAATATATTTATTATGTCATACAACTACATAAGTAATAAGCTTAAATTGTTTAAAATAAAATTGACATGTAATTTAGTAAAATAAGTATGTCACGTCGCAAAAATATAACTTTACGTACTCCTCACAGATTTACACAACGCTTCTTAGTTTTAAACTATGCACAGTAGATAAATCTTCCGTGTGGTGACGGAGTAAGAATACAATGTGTCACCACCCCATGTCATCCCATTGGTGTCGTAAAAACTGACAAAGGGACTATCCGTGAATATTATCTTTACGAAACAAAAAGAAGGAAAACTTGAAATTAAACCCTATACCAATCCGTCTGGCCAGCGTGATATTAGTAGGCCAAGTATCCCTCCGTCATAGGAGGAGGCCCGTCCCTGCAGTGAGACTTTAATGGGCTGTTATGATGGATAGCTATTAGAATTGATAAACAAACTCATATTAATTTTTAATTAAACATTTTGTGGGTGTGTTACAATTTATATTGTTACGTATTATGTAATACATAAAAACGTCCAGATTAAATCAATCACCCATACTCATGCATTCAAATTAAGTTTTGTGTGCACCAAAACCACGATTTTGGAGGCAACAAACTAACCACTATAAACGCCATCCTAGTCGTTCGAGGTTTTGGGAAAAGAAACTAAGTGTTTTATCTTAATATCTTAATCAGTAATAATTTTGTCACGTTTGCTCATTGTATCACGAATTGCGTGGGATGTAGGCCAAGAGACAAATCTCGTACATTAAGATGCTAAGTAGTTTGCAAGTTTTAACATCATGTTTATATTTTTTGATAACATTGTCAGAAAATTTTACGTTACAAATTATTCTCTGACAAAAGGCATGTTTCCTGAACGATAATGTACTTAAACTGCTTCTCCTCCCGACATTGTTGTCGTAAAAACCGATACCATAGCCAGAGACGAAAAACTCAAAAAAACGGCTTTAAAAAAACTCACTTTTTCCACAGTAATTCTCATTACTAACACAGTCATTTTAATTCACTTCCTTATAAGCAACAACTTATTTTATAATTTGCTTATGTCTTCACAGCCAGCAAAAAAAATATCAGAATTCAATTTTTTTTATCACAAACTATTTGCGACTGTTCAGCAGGAAGAAGTGACCGCCACTATCATAGTCAGTATGAAGGTACTTTGTGTTTACGTTTGACTTCATAGGAATTTGATACGGCAAAGCTATTACTATGAAACATGGGGTATCCTTGGAACAAGGTAAATTGAAAAACTATTTCTACAAAACCCATTCCATCGTTAAGTAGTTACTCATAATTTTCTATAAGTTTGCGAGAATTTTTTTATTTTTAATATGAGGTAAACAAAATAAAAATAAAGTAAACCTGAAAGGGCCAGCTTGTGAGCGCCTGATTCTCTTTGAACTAGTCCTCAAAGGTACTGTTAAGAAAAAAATTGTAAAATGTTTAGATAAATAAAAATAAATTGTACTCTAAGCAACAAAATTATAGTAATCTAATATTTCCCAGGTAAACCAGGTAAATTCGGCAAAAGGCGGTCTAGACTGTTACCGATCTCCACTGCCTCCGTAAATTTCTCTTCCGATAGAGGTGAGCCATTAATGTTTATACGCTGAGATTTATACTTGTACAGTATTCTTTGGTATCTGGTATGCACAAAAGTAAGCCCTACTATCAGGCGAGCCACTTGTTT
The DNA here is from genome assembly GCA_905475405.1 of Schrankia costaestrigalis. Lineage (NCBI taxonomy): Eukaryota > Metazoa > Arthropoda > Insecta > Lepidoptera > Erebidae > Schrankia > Schrankia costaestrigalis. The sequence continues at coordinate 5,015,670 of FR997827.1, forward strand.
TTCTCATTTTAATGATTCATTCATTTAAAATGCATAGTAAAACTATACCTTTAAATAAAACTAGTACCTTATTTAACAAATTCAGTACCTTATCTAAATAATTCGTACTATACAGTTTTGTAATACAACCTTGTATTCGAAACTGCAGCACCACCATTGAACAATAGTAATGGTAATAACTAAACAAAAGCGCTGAGTTTCCCACAAGTAGATAATTCTCGGTAAAGGTAGCCGAAGAACCGCAAAGAAATAGAAACCTTATTTGGGCGAAATAAGGTTTAAAATAAAAGCGGATGAAAGGTCAATGACGACATACGACCGTCAAGATTTGGGCCGTGATCAGCACGCGTTCAACCGATACATGCCTGGAGCTTATCTTGTATCCGCACGCGCAATTTATAATTAATAATTATAAAATCAGCATTGCCTTATATTGCAAAACTGATAAAGGCATGTTGAACAATAAATCTTAAATAGTTAGACTTTGCCTTAAGCATGCAGTATTAATATTATAATATTATAGTAGCAGTATGGTCAGTTGACAATTAAAAAGATATTATCATTAACTTTTGGTTACTCATTAATACTTGTAGTACAAGGTATTAGTACAAAAAACCAATTTGATTACGAAACATAAAACAGACATTATTTGGTAACACTTAATCAGACCCTCAAGTTATACCAACATTGCAAACATTTTAGCCTAAACTTCAATTAAATCATTTGGCCAAAGAGAACTTACAATAGATTGACAAACAACAGTAACTAGCAATTATAGTAAGCAGTTACATTGCTACGGATACAGAGCAGCTATACGCCCACTTTAATAGCTAGTTAAACCATAGTTAAAAGTAGACAAATCGCAACTGAAATTACCAAACGACGAAATCGACCCAATTTAGCAATGGCTGGCCATTGCTAAATTGGGTGGTATCTATACCAAACGCATATTTATTTATAAATCAATCAGAAAACCCTTAGGTCGTGGCTTTTGGTTGCATAAGGCAATAAATCTACAATTATTAGACAGAGATGAACCGTACCTGTAAAAAGAACTGTAATATTGCCTTGTGCCTTGTGTAAGAAACGATAAAACAACAGGCAGTTAGTTAATCTTCTCGCTCGACATCGCATTATAAAATTAAGCAAATAATTTAAAGAAGCGTTTTGTATAAATTCTAAGATGGCGCAATTTGAACTTGAATTTATACCAAACGGTCGTTGACTGCAACATTCACAAGCATTTCATTCTTTCTTTTTAGAGATTGCATTTCCATGTTTGTGGTATAAATAAAAACCTATAACTATTACTCGGTAAGTAAAAGATAGGGTGTAGGCTGTATAATAGAATAATCCCAAGTATTGCGAGCGTTATTTGCATTTTGCGAGCATGTTGGATGCATTTACACCCACTAAGATTACTATATCTTGGCATAGGAATAAATTAAAGTTGGAAAACAAAACAATCTTTAATTGGAAATGAATGCAAAGGACAATAAATCCGCCAACGCCTACTAGGAATTACGTTCAATTAATTTAAGTCTAGAATTCTAAATAAAGCACTGCCCAATTATCTGAATAAATACTCCTTAAGAATAATGTGGTATATTGTTGCAAATAATGTTTGAATTATGACCAGCGATCTTTAGTCGTAGATCAAAGTGAAATATATTTGTGGTCATTCAGACTCTTAGATTAACTAGTATAACCAGATAAGCACAGCGGGTAACACTGTCAGTACTAAAGACTAAGAGGGCTCATGACATTGAGAAACATTATATTATTTATCCATGTGGGAGTTAAACGGTCCAGGATATTCAATAGTTAGTGAGTCAACTCCTAGGATGTGAGTAGGCGAACATGGTCAGAGGTGATTGCACTGAATGATTTATTATATTGGTAATCTAGTATTGCTAATATGGTTTGTTCAAATTAGATTAAGAGAGCAAAAGAAAATACTTTCAAATAGTTAAGGCTGCAGTAAAAATGTAGAGTGAATAAATGAGAGCAATAATATTTTCTTTTTTGTATCAAATTATTTGGAAGGTTTATCACTAACGCAAGTTTGAACGAGTAAAAATGTATTTCTCCTAAAATCAATATATACGAAATCTGCCTGATCATCGCAGGGTGGCAATAGTACACAGGAGGAAGTACATGCCTGGAGTGAGTTATAAAGGGCTGGTAAGAATAAAAATACTGAAGAGATTAATATAATTATGATATATTAGAAGGCCATCAAACATATAAATTATCTACTATTAGAACTACATTAGTATAATTTATGATCAAATTCAAGATTAAAACAATTATGTTAACTTTGCCTTACATTGTGCAACAGACAAAATTTCATGTACCTTACACATGAACAATGCATTAAAATCGTGATGGCGTACCCTTTGCGGAACGTTGACCTTTTAGATTTAATTCGTATCTATCACCCATATCACTTCGCCAAACTGCCCATTCGTGGTTTGCCTGCACAATATACATAATGATACGTCAAAATCGGCCTTGGACCTCTCACTCACAATAAATTCATTATTAACAATTACAGTCGTGGGCGCTATTTTCAAATGATTGGTCGGTTGTGATCCAATTAAATTTTGACGAGCGGATTACGTTTCATTATCCATTTTTATGGTCATTGGTAGATTAAGTTGTGTTATTGGTTAGACAATTTACTGGTATTGTTCTGATTATTAACATTTTTAAATAATGCATCTAGGTGTAATCAAGGATCATTGGTGAATAAAACTACTTAATAGTTTTCCATATTTGATGATTGATTTGAATTTTATTATATCAATTTATGAGACATTTATATGATAAAAAATAAGTAACTCTGAAATACAGTAAAGCAATCAACACACTCGTAGTTTAACGATACATAGTTTTATTAAAATATATTCAAGCAACAACAAATGTGTCTGAGACAATCTCAACACTATTTGTAATAACATAAAATAGATAAAATCTGTATACAGTGCATGAAGTGATTTAAAATTAGTTTCACGCTATTAACAAATCGAAAGTGGTTCAATCTATCAAGATTAGTATCAACCTGATTTAGATTATTCGTTTGTTTTCCTATCCTGATTAAACAAATCCACAGATTTCGTAACTCCTTGATGTAAATATTCTTCTCGAAAAAAAAACCCCTCTAATCCGTAATTTTAATACCTTGTACATATTTTTGACTACCCTTTAAATACCTACCAACTACTTCAAATAACAAAATATTAAGGAAAATAAAATAAATTTTACAATAAATCGCTGCTATTTTGAATAAAATGTAAAGTTGTGTTATTGATATTAATTATTTGCCTGTAGTAAAAAACGGAAAAGTGTTTCAACTTACAGATATTTTAATATAGAAACTGCACAATGAATAAAATGGTCACATTGAAAGTAATGCCCGATTTACACATCGACAAGTACAGTAGCGAGTTAAGTAGTATTTTAAGATTAAGTTGATTTAAATAGATCTCCATCCTATTTTTTGGCGAGTTAAGTACGAAGTAGCCCCCTCACTTGCGTCTCGTCAACTTAACTCGTCAAAAAATAGGATGGAGATCTATCTAAATCAACTTAATCAACAACTTACTACTTAACTCGCTACTGTACTTGTCGATGTGTAAATCGGGCTTTAGTCTAATACTTTAGTATTGCCATTATGTTAATTGTTTATTTCACCACAATAAGATAGCCGCAGGCTTTATGCTAATAGCTTTTCCGCCCTAAAACATTATTAATATCGTACATTCTTGTGAATAAATATTATCAACATTATACTGTTTTTTCTTGTTTTGGTAATACGACAAACATAGAATGAGATCAGCTGGGTGATGTCAAGTATTCTTACGACGACCTCTGTGGCGTAGTGGTTATATAACATGACTGCTACGCAGAGGTCTCGGGTTCAATTACCGCTCAATGCAAATCTTTGTGTGCATTGACATGATTGTTTGCATTGGTCTGGGTGTTTTATGTAGATTTAAAAAAAAAAGTGTTTAAGTATGTTTATCCGATGTTTAGTACCCATAGTACAAGCTTTGCTTAGTTTGGGACTTGATGGCGTTGTGTGAATGTGTGAGGAATATTTATTTATTTAAAGGTCGGTTAAAATGTAAATAAATAATAATGAATAAACTACCTATTCTGAAATTGGTATTACAAGCTGGTCTACAAATTACGTAAATTAAATAAGATAGATCTTATTATTATTTATTCAAGTGAATTTGACAAGAAAATAGTTAATTGTAGGTATACTTAATATATAAACCACAAAGACAATAGTTTCATTTATATTACTTTAATTTTGGTAAATAATATAATATTGTTGGCCGTTCATTGCACTGCGTTACAACATAATTTTCCGCGTCCGTATTTTGGAGCAGCGCAAGTCATAAACTAACGTAATAGTTGAACTAATTTAAATAATCATATTATTGTATTTAAAAGAAATTATCAAAAAAATATTTTTCCACGACTAGTAGTTCCAGTACTATGGAAATGTAAGTACATTTCCATAGTACAAAAAATCAAGTGATTTTTTGAAGGTTTGAAATAATTTCTGAGATTTCTAAATTTTGTATATAATTATTGTTGACTACATAGTATTTGTTTTATGTTAAGAATTAAATTTTGCATTTAATAAATTCTTCGACAGCCATATTTAATGTTATTTTACCTATGAATCTAGTGAAAAACCTTTGAAAAAAGCTCTATCTTAGAGTGTACTACTTACTTATAAGTAGAGGAAGAAAATAAAATATACAATTATTTTATGTAAAGTCCAAATTCAAACAATAAATCGTACATCTGACTATCAGAGTAAGTCACAATATTATCGCGAGCAGTTCATCGCTTGAGTCTCAACATTATCTTTGTTGTCACGGTATACGGCCTCGCCGTAATAATAGCCACCTTTTCACTTTTTTATGAACAACTCTAAAATATGCCTGTATGACTTCGTTGCAACATTCGATACTTTAAAACGTCTCAAGGTTCAAACATTTATTTTCTTCAGGAAAGGCTACTTCTAAGTAAACGTACGTTTGTTTCACAATAGATTATTACACGTAATTACTTCTTACTTAAAAGTAAATTTAGCTGTAGTTAAATGGAGGCTTTAGTAAAAAATATTTAATTTACTGCCTCTGACATTGAGTTGGCATAACTAACAACATTTTGGCTTTAGATCAGTTTAAAAATCGACTCAAAATAAACACCAACAAAGTAGGTAAAGCTGGGTATTAAAGTAAATGTGGTGACGGAGTAAGAATACAATATGTCACTACCCCATCTCATCCCATGGGTGTCGTAAAAATCGACTAAGGGACTATCCGTGAATATTGTCTTTACGAAAAAAAGAAGGAAAACTTGAAATTAGGTAAACCCTATACCAATCCGTCTGGCCAGCGTGGTATTAGTAGGCCAAGTATCCCTTTGTCTTGGGAGGAGGACCGTCCCTGCAGTGGGACATTAATGGGTTGTTATGATGAAAGTAAATTTCGGATAGCCAAGCTTATTAGAAACGTACCTATTATTTAAAGACCTATTGCTGAGCCAGGACCAAACTACTGATAAAGGTGATACTGCCTAATATTACCGCGCGGGCCGGATGTATTAATTTAACTAAACTTTAAATTACATGAATTTCAGTCATTAATGGACTGATTCTTATCAGTTATACATAAAATATTGATATATTATAACACATTATTATGTTTTTTAAAATATTTTATGTTGTTTATGCTGTCGTTTAATAGTAATAATATGTCAAGTAGACAACCTTCATAATCTAATTAGATATCCTTTTAAATATCATACAAACTAGTACCTACATTAATTGAGAAATAATTGGTCAAACGTGTTGATCAAGGACAATAAATATGTTGTATATTAACCATTAGCACGCTAATAATTGATCTGGTTAGTTTATTGTAAATCTGTGTACGGTGATAATAGTTATAATTGTTTCCTGTTTTATTTAAAATATCACCTTGAAACATGTCCATATTATTATTAATGTCATGAACTGAATTCGCATTTACAAAAATGTCAATAAATCAATTTTTGATAATGTTGCGTCATTTTTATTGACTGATTATTAATTGATACAAAAAAAAGAAATAATAATTATGTCAGGAAGTCAGCACGAAAGTAAGAGTCCTTTTAATAAATGTGTGTAAAAGTCCCCACTAAAAATGGTAAGATCCCTAGTGTGCCGTAGTCTGTCACTAGAAGAAAACAAAATTATTTTCACTGTTTCGATTTCATCCCATTAATATTCCTGCAACATTATTCATACAAAAAAAAAGGTAATTTAAGTATGTTTGTCCGTTGTCTAGTACCTATAGTACCCATCTGCTTAGTTTGGGACTAGATGGCGCTGTGTGAATGTGTGAGGAATATTTATTTTATTTATTTATACATTCTCACAAACCAGTTAACTATTAATAAAAATAATTTTCTAATAAATAACAACTAAAACCATTTCTTTACTAGACTTTACAAAACATATAGCAAAAATACCATTGCTCAGGTTACCATGATAGGTAGATAACATTACACTTTAACTACATATTTTCTGTCCTTTTTGTCTTTAGAAACAGCCAAGGTATTTATGATACTAGATGTCTTACCAAGGCTGGAATACCTACCTAAATAATATGCAAATAGTTTTACTCTTTACTCTATAAAATGTCAAGAATCTTATCGTGCTGTGGGTGGTAAGATCGTGACACATAAGATCGTTATTTAATATTGATGTTACAAAGATTTACGTGTGAACTATAATTTTATTTCAACTTCAATAAGTACATGTATTGATTTTCTAATACGTGGTAGATAGGTATTATCATATACATGAGTATGGCGGATAAATTTTGACACAAGATAACCTTACTTAGCAAAAGAAATGAATTGGAATCCTCTTTATCGAGTTTATAAAAAAATGATTTTCTAAAAAAAAAATTGGACATTGTCCACTCAGCAACTGAATTCTCAATAATACTTAAAATCTGTATCGTCGTTTATAATTATGACAGTTGTACCTTCATCTTGAATGTCAAGGCAAGAATAATCACATCCGTGTTTATAAGACCTAAATTAAGTACAAAAAGTCGCTAAAGGTATATTTTCTTTATATATTATTGCAGGGCATTGCTCCATGAACTTATAAGGTCCGCTTTAAGTGTGAGCAAAAAGGAGATTTGTTTTAGAGCTCTAGCTTGTATTATGTTATCTGTTTTTGCTCGCAAATGGGAGTGGTAATGTTTGTATGGAGTATTTCTTTACGTTTAGATTATGGTAAGTGTTTTGGCTCAGGCTCTTTATAGGTAAATCGTAGCAGCCCATTAGGAAAGGACTCCTCCTGAGACAAAGGGAACTACAGGAATAACTTACTACAAGAACGCTGTCTAGATGTCTTGTATAGAGTTTTATATAAAGTTTTTATTCTTTTGTTTTCATAGATAAAATATCTGCGAACTTTTTCTTAGTCTATGTTTATAATACCCATAGGATTAGAATAAAAGGATTTTTATAAAGTACCTATTACTTTCTTTTTTATTTATAGTATTTAGATTCTAACTAAAATTCTCTATGTAGAATAAAAAGAATAATTTAAGGTATAATTTTACTTAATACAAAATACAGTAGGCTCCATTGGTATATTGTTAGTTTTCATTTACAAGTTCCCATTAATTAATAAATTCTCGCATAGTTGAGTCAACTTCCTTGTTCTAGTAAACTTATCCGATTAATACCGGATCACGATTCTGTGATTGGGTCTAAAATATTTCCCTTTATTTACTACCTATTCATTTCTGACTGACTTTATCCGTATAACACAAGTTGTTTACGTACCAATCACTGAGGTGGAAGAATACATTTAAGATTTGTCATCTATAGTTAACAATAATGAAGATAAGAGCAACGTTGTTACTATTTAGAAAACAATGTCAAACTAAAATCACGTGTTCTAAAAAAGCAAACTTATTGAAACTACAATAACCATAACTTTATTAAATTGTTTCCTATGTGAAATAACATTATCCAAAGCACAAATACATCGATTAATCCCAACAACAGCAAAATGTACAACAATATAACATAATTCATTCAAGGACTACACAATTTAGTAACAAAACTGACAATCTAGTCCAATATCCTTACAAGTTAAGTCACGATACATAAAATCAATTTCGTAAGACATTTCCTATGTTCCCATTTGACAAGTGGGCGCACCTGACCGTTCCTGACTAAAGCGTGACTATCGCAATAACTATTGTGTGCAAGAGATAAGAGTACGGATTTGTAGAACAATTGTGTTGTAAGAATGACCACTATCACTTTACTGTATATTTCAACAGGTTTATACTTTCGCTGTATGCATATTGTATAAAGTATGCCGATCACGAATTAAAGTTGTCCTTATTTATATTCGCTGAGTTGATTTAGATCAAAATTACCTTATATACCTTATTTTTGTAAAGTTAATATGAAATAGATGTAATATATAGGGATAATATTTATTTTGAAAAGATAAAACTAGGAAACTACAACACTTTGTAATTAAATCACACATTAAACTAACTATATCATAAATTAATAATTGTAAAATAATTATGAAGAAATTAATTAATCTAGTGTAAGTAGCATTTTTGAATCAGACAATATATTATTATCCACGACCCCGGTGTTACGGCGTAAAATTCGCATTTCGCTTATAAATTGAGACGCAGAAACAAGTAAAACTAAATACCAATAGTTGTATAAACAATGGTATTGTTTTATTTTGGTTTTTTTAACTAATATTACAGTTATATTACAAACAGTAACAATCAAGATTTTATGACACTGTTAGTTTATTTAAAAGATACATTGATAGAAATATCAATATAAAAACTTTGTTAACCTATTTATATAACAGCTTATGTTTTCTCAAAGAAAAATGGATATGATATAAAATCTTGACACACAACGCTTTCTTGTCCAAACTAAGCAAAGTTTGTATTTTGTGTAGATATGCATTTTGAAAGAGTATGTTTAAAATGTCCGTGTGGTGACGTAGTAAGAATACAATATGTCACCACCCCATCTCATCCGTCTGGCCAGCGTGGTTTTAGTAGGTCAAGTATCCCTGTCATGAGAGGAAGCCCGTCCCTGCAGTGGGACATTAATGGGCTGTTATGATAATATTTAAATTTGAAACAGGAAACAGTTCTTAAGCAGTGCGTGAAGACCCCACTGCAGAGACATACTTCCTTCATAGAGGTACTACACTGGCCAGACAGTTTGATCAAATGGATGTCCACTGGGACATAGGCCTCCTCTAAATACTTAAGTGGTTCTGTGCTTCTCTTATCCATCAGTTTCCCGCCGCCTAACTAGGGTCTGTTGATCGACACTTTGCCGTTGCCATGCTCTGAATTCCTCTTAATATTCCCAATGCATACCTGCAACAAAGAAAATACAATACTTTAACTAATCTCTTTTATGTGTTCACGTAACTCCTTGCTAGTACAGATATTTGCCGATAAGCTTATAACAATTACTTAAGCAGCACCCGCCATAACATGTCGAACAATGTTCTTAAACAAAAACGTGACAGGACTTGATAGAAATGGTATCACTTTCATTATTACATAAATTATTAGGACATAGATTGAAACTTTTAATTGTGTAATAGACAATTTACTAAGTATAAAATTAGTTTTCTTACTTTTTAAGTTTTAGTTTAGTTTTCGCTGTAGGTATTTAGACAAAATACAATTTTATAGTAACCATTGATCCCATGATTGATCAGATTGCGTCGGTGGCAGAAAAGTTTTGTATGCAACAACAGCAGCAGCAACAGTGGAAGCATTTGGAGGAGGCCAATATCCAACAGTGGACGTCCATAGGCTGATATGAATAATAATGTTGAACTATTATTATTACCTCAGCTCATGATTTCATGATATTAAACTGCCATGCGTATAATATTGACCGTTATTCGATAACGCGTGAAGACAAGCTATGATTGAGTACTAATAACATAATTCGTCATGTAATGATAGGGCGAGGATAATGATTATTGAATTTTGAAAGTCAAACATGATAGTGTTGAAATAATAAGTGGTCACAAATCATTTTGTTGGTCATACGTGTGGTTGAATTATACGTGCTTTATTAAAGTTTCTATGTGGTGAAGTGTTGAAAATAATAACTGACCTGTGGTGTCGCGGTTACGATTCTAATGCAGGATAATTTGAAATACAAATCAGACATGTAAAAGGACTTTTTAATTTTATTGCCTTTCTTCTTTTCGGATTTTTCTAGTTATACCTCAGCTTTATAGGTAAAAAGTTATATGTAATTTACTAACAAATTGTTTAGTATATCCCAGGTGACAATGTTTCTTGAGTCTAATAGGAACAAGCACATTAATTTAATTTAAAAAAAAATACTATCGAAAAGAATTCGGTCAGTAAGCAACACAAAATTTAACCTTACAAAATTAGCTCTTTGTGATAATAGTATATTGATAAAATATGAAACAACAACGCCCCAAAATTAATCAATAAATCAAACGTTTTACCATAGTTCAAATATATACAGTATTTCGACTTCATAGAAACGAACGGATAGCGATGGCTTTGCGGAGTGAACATTCGCGACTGTGCCGCAGTAACGAGCGGGAAAGTATGTAAATGTAATTAAAAATCTGGAGGTGGGCAGCCCTATCGCGCAGCCGTAGGCATTTATAATAAATATTCGGCCGAGACAGACTACTGGTTGTACTGTGGTTTTACTAAATGATCAAGCTCTTATGTCATAACATTATTACCACAATCTTGACCTACGACTCAATAACCGAACACATAGCATATTTACAGTATAACATCATGTAATCCTAGATGATGTAAAACTATTGAGCTTACGTTCAAAAGGTCGAGTAGATGAACATTACTTGTAATTTAAAATAACATTGAACTTTGATGCTACGAGTAGTATGAGGGTTATAAGGGACATATAATATGATTATAACAGCCCATCAATGTCTTGATTTTTAAGCCGCCGCCATAGTGGAGACATTCATGCCTCTACAAATATTGTAGCTGGCATGGTGCTTGCCATTCTTGGACTCTATTGGATGCTTAACATCCGGCACCATAGAGTCATTCTGAAGGCCAATTTAAAAAAAAAAAGAGAAGCTATGGGGATGCGGTTTGTCTGCAGTTATGGAGGAAAACGCGTATTTTTATTAGCACGCTGCCTATAAGCAGTGGTAGAAAAATAATCTACAAAAGTAAGCACTTCATTATGTGATGATTTCATCCTATTATTTGCATAGATTATATCTATGAATTCCCCTACAAAATCTAAAATAATTTAAGCCACTCTAAATAAACATCAAACCAAACACGTGAAGGAGCCGCAAAATAAATTTCATGTGGTTTTAATTCAAACACATCATGTATTTTATTTCTATTTGCACGTTTTTAGATTACATTTGTGGTTTCCTTCTCCTAACTATAGAGTTCCTTGAAATTATCCTACAAACTGCAAACAATCTTATCCCGTTTCAGATAAAGCAGTAATAGAACAATCTTTCCTAGTAATCTTCCGGGAACAAAATTAAATAACATAGCGTGTACATATTCTAAGCGTTATTACCTGCATTATCCACGACGAACACTTTGTTGTTTCAATCGAAATTGAAGTCTTTTCTATTGTAATAAAATAACCATATTCAGTCTCAGTGATCTTACGAATCAGGAATACAAACAACATTACCCTTTCTTCTCTCAAATGGCATAAAAGTAGACAGTTTCAGCTTAAGTTATGAATTTAAAAAAAAGCTCATACTTAGTTCAATATTTTCGAATTACTTCCATAGAAATTTTAATTAAATTGGTTTAGCTATTTGCATTTTAATTTAGAACACAATAAATAATTGTGGTAATAGCAAATCTTACTTCATATGCCAAATACAGTAAAAAAGTTACAATACGCGTTAATGCAGTACATTTAACAAATTTTATTACGCCAAAGCGAAAGTAATCGAAAATTAGCTAGTACATTATAACAGCAACGACCTGAATACCTACTTACTGTAATCACGATTTAACATAAGAATTAAAACCCCTGTGACCCATTACACAAATATTGTAACTCGTAGGTATCTTTCACTTGTTATGGCGAAATCAGTCATAATTGCTGTGTCAGTTTAAGTATTTTATTTATTTAACATTTATTTAAATTGAAAAATACATGGTGGTATTACTCCAACTTATCCCACGGTTGTCATAAATGTCGACTTATGGAATATTTTCTCTACAAAAACAAAAGAAACAGACATCAAATGGTAGAGAGCTTCCGACATATTCAAATAAAACATAAGTAACATTTAAATAAACTCTTAAAAGGAGCTTTGTACATGTACACCTGTCTGTTACATATATTTTTTACCTAAACACAATAAAACCGATTAAATTTTAGATAGAGAAAGGAGAAGAATAAACTAAAAAGCATAAATACTTGAACGATATGACTAGCTGGCTTTCTTTCTTTTAAAAATCTTTGTCTGAATCATTACATAACTTAAGTCTTAATGGCTACTAAGAAGCAGATTAATGATAGAAATTTCCGACATATCTACTATCTACGTTCATAATAATTATAAACTATAGCACCTGGTTAGCAGCCTTGATTAATTTATTATTATGATTAATATCATAATTATGAATAATAATTCTGCAAGCAGGTGCGAATGTTACATTCTGGGCACGTGTTGTAATGACTTTTATAACTTGTCAGCTATTTGATTTTACAGTAATTGTATTTTAGAATGAACAATTTTTACGACTGGGATTCGAACACGCAACCTCGTGAACGCCAGCAGCAATCGCGCCTTTCGCGTCAACAAGGCAGGTGCGAAAATGTGTTACTGATTAAGCTACCAACGTGTGCTGAATCCTATACATCTCTCATCCATCCCCATCATTCACTTCTTGTCTACATTTGACAAACTATCGCGTCAGGGCCTGATTACTCTTTTTCAAACAAAACCTTTATCTTTTATCGGCTATCGGTTCTAAACACTTAGTCATTTTAGTTCTCACTACGAGAATGCATATTAACATTTCTGTTTCACTGTCTATCTAAGAAACAATTTGTATAATAATTCTAGACTACAGATACCATTAGCTTGCAGTAATAAATTTTGTGCAAATATCTCTAGTAATTAACGAGCCTTTATTGGGTATAAATCCATCGCCCACTTAAACTATTATTTGTGGAGCAAACAAATAAATACTTTATGTGAAATTCCAAGTCGACCAACCTCACGATCTACTTCGAATATTACGCAAATTAAGTCTCTTTGTCTCGGAATAACTAGTCGCCCTTTGCAGGATCACAAGAATTCCTAAGACCTTTTTTCACTATCATAATAGCCCATCAATGTCCCGCTACAGGGACGAGCCTCCTCCCGTGACGGAGGGATACTTGGCCTACTAATACCACGCTGGCCAGACGGATTGTATAGGGTTTAATTTCAAGTTTTCCTTCTTTTTACTTCGTGAAGATAATATTTACGGTCAGTCCCTTAGTCGGTTTTTACGACACCCATGGGATGAGATGGAGTGACATATTGTATTTTTACTCCGTCACCACACGGACAACTTTTTTTTTAATAATAAAAATCTTTACACATTCACACAACCCATCTAGTCCTAAACAAGACCTTGTGCTGATGATACAAAACAACGTAAGTACATATACTTGCCATATTTTTAATTTTTAAACGCAAAACATACACATAAATCTTCTCCATGTGAAGTTCAGTGTTCTGTTTACATGCAAAGCAATATAAAACTCTGTGTGGTCGTAGTACATCTTGTAGCTCATAATTTATCATCCCCATACTTACACAGAAACATCAATAAGAATACAAGTACAATTTATTAAGTATTATCATTGTACTTTGATACAGAATGCGTATTGCATTACTCTCTGTCTCTAGAGCTGCCGGTAATATTAGAATGTGCAAGTGCATAAAGTCAAACATAAATTGTGCAAGACAACCACCTGGTGCGTATCCGGCATGATCTGGTGTACGTTTTCATTGTTACACGAGAAAATAACCGTCTGCTTTATTTAATTTATTTTTACGTGAAATAGACTGTTTTGTTTTCACTTTTTTTATTTAATTAGTTTGATGCTAAGATGTTTATTAACGATGGTGCTTAATGACTATCGATGTAGCAATAGAACGAAATAACAAAATAAATCATTTTTTTTATTTTCTCTAGATGACGATGAGTTGCAAATTGATTTCTATTTTTTTTGTTTTCCTCCTGAGGGTATACCGCCCCAGGAGGGAGTTTATTGCGACTTTATGCGCTACTGCTATTTGATACAGTGCTTAGGCAAAAAAAATATTATAAAAACTAGTGATGTGAAGACAATAAGAAAGCAAGAAATTTGGTGAAGCGTGAAGTGTTAGTTAGAAGAGGTTGTGTTATTGAAGAACTTTAGCGTGTTTACAATGTGTGTTATGTGTGCTATAAATGTGTCTGTGGTGTTGTTATTATTTGTGAGGTGTTGTATGTTGTAAGGATCAATTTGTGTGTAGTGGCATAGTTGTTCGTGTTTAAGGCGGGTGTTTGTATATTGTGGGCATTGTGTAATGAGATGGGAGAACGTTTGTGTGGTTGTGTCGTCACAGGGACATGTATCGTTGTCGATGATGTGGAATCTGTGTAAGTAATATTTGTGGTATCCATGGTCGGTGAGCAGCTGTGTAAGTGCGAATGTGTGTCCTGTTTTTTGTATAAATGAGTGAAGATGCGTGAGTGTGGGGCACCAGGTGCGAATGGTGTTGCCCTTAGGATTGTTGAGGTATCGCTGAGCTGATTGTGTGGAGGTTATCGTGCGTGAGGCGAGTTTGGCGTACCTAAGAGGGAAGTGGTGAAACATAGGTTGTGTAGTTTCGGTAGCGGCTGACTTGGCGGCAATATCTGCCGCCTCGTTGCCATAGATATTGGTGTGTGCCTTGGTCCAGACGAATTTGACATTTGTGTGAGTGCGTATGTCGTGTAGTGTTTTTTTGATGCTTGTTGTGAGTTGATGTGTGCTAAGAGTGTTGTTTATGTCTTCCAGAGCTGACCTGGAGTCTGACATGATGACAGCCTCTTCAACCCCCTGCTCTTGTATCCATTGGCAAGCCTGGTCGATAGCTACTAACTCAGCTTGGAAGACAGAGCATGTAGAGTGAAGTTTAAATGTTCTTGTGTGGAAAAAGTTGTTTGGTGTCTGAACAATGAAGGCAGCCCCCACAAGGTTATCATGTTTGCTGCCATCAGTGTATATGTGATGTGCGTGTAGGTGGTGAACGAGGAGGTCGTTGAGTTTGTCTTGGGAGTCGATAGTGTCAAATGGATGTGGTATTCTATGCGCGGGATGTAGCAGTTGTGATGGATGAGTAGGCGTGTCAAATGTAACATCGTCAGGGAGGTAATCGGTGAGACCAGTAATGCGCGTGCGTTCATTTTTAGCGCTCTCTTCAACCTTAAGGTCAAGCGGGGTTAATGTAGACAGAGCAATGGCATCTGTTGTGTTGATTGTACGAAACCCTCGAATAATTTTAAGAGCAAATCCACGTTGAAGTGACAATAGCGTGTTTCTGTTGGAAGCGAACTTGAGAGCTCCGTGCCACACGCTAGAAGCATAGCACACCATGGGCTCAATTACCCCCCTGTAGAGTGTGATTATATTCTCGGAGTGTACTCCCCAGGTGGGGCGTACAAACCTAGAAAGTGTATTGTTTAGTGCACGTGCTTTATCGGTGATGTAGTTTATGTGTTGTGTGAAGCGTAATTTGCTGTCTATGATGACTCCCAGGACCTTGGCGGTGTTAGTGAAAGGAATGTGTTTGTTGTGCATTGTGATGTGAAGTAGCTTTGTTTTGTTGGTGAATGCGAGTGCCATAGTTTTTTCAGTTGAGAAAGTGAGTTTGTATGTAAGGCCCCAGTCGTGTATTGTTTTAAGACATGTATTGATGTTATATTGAAGTGTAGTGAGTTTCTTGTGTGAGGCGATAAGGGTGATATCGTCAGCAAATGCCTGCAGTATACAACCCTCCGGAATAGTCCCGTACACGGAGGAGCCGCTAGACATGTCTAGCAGCTCGTCGAGTATCAGGTTCCAGAAGGTCGGACCGCAGACAGATCCTTGAATACAACCCCTACTGAGTGATTTCGATGATGTACAGTCAGCATAGTGGATTGATGCAATACGGTCAGTAAAGTAATTTTGTATGATTGTGTATATGTTTTTGGGGCACTTAACATGGTGAAGGCGTCTCAGTATGGCAGGCCACCAGGCGTGATCGAAAGCCCCTTTTATATCCAATGAGATCATTGCAACATGTTTTCCTTGCTGTTTTTGTGTGGTAATTGTGTCGACGATACTGGTGAGTGCGTGTGTTGTAGAAGTTTGTTGTTTAAAGCCGAATTGATTGGTATTGTAAGTGTGCGTGCTGTGTAAGTGATGTGTAAGTCTCTGTATTATGAGTTTCTCGAATGTCTTGCCGAGAATGGGGAGTAAACCAATGGGGCGGAACGAGGATGAAGAGCTGTAATCTGATTTGTTGGGCTTAGGGATGATTTTGACAATCGCGTGCTTCCATGTTGTCGGGAAAATAGAAAGAAAGAGGCAGCGATTCATGAGGTTGGTGATGATGTCCGGGAAGCACATGGCGAAGTGTAGACATAATTATGTCAGATGTGAGATGGTCAGCGCCTGGTGATTTGGCGGGGTTCATGTTTTTTAGTACGGTGATAATCTCATGTGTGGTGAACGGAGGCTCATTGTTGGTGTCGGGTGACTGTTCAGTTTCAGTGCGTATTGTGTGTTGAATAGGGGAGTCAATAGTGTCGTCTGGGTAGAATTTTTCTAAGAATGCAGTGGCCGTGTGATTTGTGGTAGTGGTGTAGTTTCCTGGTGTAATTTCAATGGTTGTGGGTGGTTTAGGTGGAGGGCCAGATCGGACAATGCGGTTGGTAACCGCCCATACGCTCTCCTTACCTTGACGTACGAAAATCTCGAAAGTGTTGCGTTGATGCCGTTTTTAGGGCAAGTGCGTATGTAGTCTTCAGGCGGTCTCGTTCAGCTAAAGCGTGACTTAGTGTTTGCTGGTTGTGTGATAGAGTTTGGATGAGGTGATGGTTTGTAATAACTTCGCGTTTCATAGCATCCAGCTGCACAGTCCACCACGGAGGCCGTGATGGGCGAGGGCAAACACGAGGTAGTTGTAAATCACAAACGTGTCGAATGAATGATGTGAGTTTAGTGGTGTATGTGTCGATGTCGTGTTGAGAGTTTAGTGTGTTGAAATCTACTGTGTGTAAATCTGTGTTTGTTATTTGTGTAAGAAGTTTTTCGTGTAGGTCATCCCAGTGTGTGTAGTTGCGTGTGTTGTAGCGAAATGTGGTGGTTTTCTTGTTATGAGTGAAGCTGTGTGTGGTGTGGAGAGCGAATGTGATAGCATGATGGTCGGAGGAGGGGCAAACAGAAGGGTCAATCCTCCAATGGTCAATATCGCCAGCAACGCTGTCACTGACGACAGTAAGGTCGACAATCGACTGTCTAATTCGACCGTTTGCTATGCTCTCGTATGTGGGTGTAGTGCCTGTATTGAGGATGGTTAGGGTATGTGATGAAACAAGGTCGATGACGTCCTTCCCACGGTTGTTTGCCATGGGAGAACCCCATACTCTGTGCCAACCATTAAAGTCACCGGCAACAACGTGGGTGGCGTTACGTGTGTCATTTAATAATGCGTGCAATGTGTCTAAAGTGTTGTTGGTGTCAGTGAGGGGTTCGATGTAGAGTGATGTGATTACGATACGTTTTCCGTTTCGTGTGGTGAGTTGTACTGAGCTGATGTTAGGAGTGGAGTGTTTGGAAAGGCCAAGAGCGGCCCCAAGGCCTTTGCGTACGAGAACACACGCCTTGATGTGTGTGTCTGTTGGAAATTGGAATGTAGTGTAATTACGAGTGTCTTTGACGGTGAGTTTATTAGAGGTGTAAGGTTCAGCCATTAGTATAATGTCGGTCTTTTGTTGCTGGCAGTGTTGGATGAGCTCATGAGTTGCTGCATAACCTCGGCCAAGGTTAGCTTGTGCGAAGGTGAGAGTAGCATGTGTGTGTGTACGAGTAAGCATATTTCGTGTTCGTTGTGTGTTAGTGTTAGCATTACATCGTGGGTGTGGTGAATTTGAAGGTGAGGTGGTGGTGAAGTTGTTAGGGCTTAAGAGAGTGGTACTCATGTATAGTACAGAAAGTGTGCAGAGTGTAATATAAAAAATTAAACAGTAGTAGAAAATATAGTACAAAACAAAACAATACAAAACTGAAAAGTATAAAGCAAAGAGCAAAACAATGCAATATAAACCAAAAAAAAAAAAAAAAAAGAGACAATAAAAACAAACAAAAAACAATAATAATAATAACCTTAAAAACAAATCACAAACGACAAATATATATTAATACACTGTTATTCAAATGGGACTCAGCTTAAATCTACGCTATTGGTGAGTGGAGGTGAAGGCTCGGTAAATCCGTAGTCGATTGTCCTGTCTAGGGCCTCACGCGCAGCAGCAATCCGGGGGCAAATAGTAGCGTTGTTAGCAGCGTGATTAGTCGGTAATTTTGCACCAGTGCGGGTGTTATATCTGGTGCAGTTAATGCAAGTAAACACTTTTTTGGGCGAGTCTTTTTGTGGGCAGCTGTCACCTTGATGGTTAGTGTCGGCACAGATGGCACACGGGAACAAGTTACTGGAACACTTTGTTGCAGAATGTCCAAACTGTAGGCACTTACGGCACTGCGTGAGGCGGGAGTGTTGTTCAAAGTGAACCTGCTGGTAATTTATGGCTACTCTGCCGAGCACTCTGAGATGCTGGAAGACAGCGGGGGTGGTTTCTATAACGGCGTTATATAATTTGGCGTTTCTATTCTTAGTTAGAAAACAGAGTCTGATGTCTGTAGGCTTAATGCTGTTTTGGTTACAGATGGTGGGTATTAGTTCTTCCCGTGTAGTGTCGATATGGATGCCCTTTAATATAGCCAGGGGTTGCCGGTGTCTGGCCTCATTTGCTTTAAAAGTGGATGATCGGTTTATAAGGGTCAGTGCCTCTTTTTGTTGCTGGACGGTGTCAAATTCCAGGTAAACTCGACCCCCGGGAATAGATTGGATCTTTGAAGGAGCGAATGTCTGTTTCTTGAATGAAATCTGGGCCTTGAGGTTGTCGATTGGGTTGGTGGTGATGGTGGTAGAGGTGGTGGTGTCAGTAGAAGTTGTCGGCAATGGAGTTGGGTTGATTATTATAGCAGGCTTCCTTGGGGCCAGCTCTGGATATTGTTGATGGTGGCTTCCAGCCACTGCAGAGTAGAGCAAAGGCTGCTTGGTTGTAGAGGCAGAAGTAGTATCAGTGTAACGTAGATGTGAAAGTGATTGTTTGATGGTATGGTTCAATTCCGCGATAATTTCTGACTTCAATGATGTTAGGTCCTCGGGGGTTACGGCGGTTTTGTTATTAACGGCAGGTGTGGGCAGAGCAAGGCAAGACTTTATAATGTTTTCGGCAGTTTCTTTGATGAGTTTTTTGTTGGCAGCGGACACTACCTTGCCCTCAGAGGCAGCCAGAATAATATTCCGTGCTAGTTGAATGATGTCGTCCATGGTGCACATACCAGTCAAAGAGAGTCCATATCGATTGCGTTAAAGATATATATATATATATATATTTGTGAATGTCTAGCCCTAGTTTTTCTTAATGAATGGGCCGCATTATATTTGACGCTCGTGAATATAAAATGACCTAAGTACCGAGTTCAACTCTGAAACGCGATCGGAGCGAGTGTCGTGTTAATGTTAGTAGCACTGCCTTCACTAAAGTTAAACTTTGTTTCTTAGCATAAAGAAAAAAAACAGAAAAAAAAAAAAAACAACAAAAAGTGTACTTTGCACTGAGGTTCGAACCTCGACAACTCCTGCACGATAGTGCTAGAACAACACTGTAACCGGCGCCGTTGCTTCTGTAATTAAGTTGACGAAAATTAAGTTTATAATATATACTGTAATTTATTTTTTTTAAATGAGCGGTTTTTTAAAAAATGTTTTTGTTTACACTTAACCGTCACTGTTTTTATTATTCTATTTTTCACTCACTTGTTAATACACAATGCAATTGTTAATATTGTTTTGTTGAAAAGCACTTGTGAGGTAATGTTTATACACTGTACTACTTATTTATTATTGTTTTTGTTGATGTAGACAAAATAGTGCAAAACTAGTTTGGTGGTGTTTTGAAAAGTCCAATTTTCTAAGTTTTACTGAAAATTTCACTGAGAAAACAATGTCACTAGAGATATTTACTATGGCGATGATAATTAAACGATAATTATTACACTTAAGAGTTTGTAACTATTTTTAACAATTTAAAATACGCGGAGCTAATGTTAAGCGTGGCACTAGCGCCACCTGTTAAATAGTAGATGCAATTTACTACTAGACATCAGAGTTTAAATTTTATCCATGGTTTTTCATAACATGGTTTAAATTTCAAGCACAACACGGGGTTCAATTTTGGTTTTTACCAAAATTGAACCCCGTGTTATTGAAGAGCGAAGTTTTCTCTATCAAAAAAAGGAAACCCAATACTCAATACCGTTTTGGATATGGAATATTTCAAAAACTAAAATTCCGTTTAACAAAAAAATTCTTAAAAAAAACGTACGAATTCTAATGGAAACAGTTACAAGCTGCTCCTTATATGATACAGTAACAACTTTACGACAGAACACCTCACAAATGTTCAGAGATTTATGAATAATGGACTGTCTGATGAATTCAACTGTATTTCTGTTTTATTTTTGGTTGTACTTATTTTTTGGTTTAATAAAATCCAAGTAAGAGTTATTTCACAGGTAGAGTAATTTTTCGTACAACAATTCACATTGTCGTCGGTGACATAGTTGACGTTTTAAATTGTCTACTAATATCTAACTCAAAAGTGTTTTTATCAATCTGTATTCTTCCGACATAACACTGATATATAATTGAACAACTTAACATAATTTAATTATATTCATAAACTCATACAGCTACCAGAAGTACATATGTGTGACATTATAAAACAACACTGTAGTTAAAATTATTACAAAAATATATAATAATTTAATTATGACCTTTTATATAATATCGAATCAAAGTAAATACTTTATCTTAACGTTACTATTTAAGTATTTATATTTTATATTATAATTTATTGCTGCTGTAATTAAGCCTATATAAATTACAAGGTTTTAGTTCATTAACGATTGCCATAATTAAAAAAATAATCAGGTCTTTAAACATACATTTTACAATAATTTTAGTCGCTTTTAGAAACTATTACATAATTATTTTATAATTGTATTAAGTGTGTTTATGGAACTTTAATAGAACCTTAATTCACATGTCATAAAATTGCGACAATTATAAGTATACATTTCGAATGTTAAAACTTTTTAATCGGTAGAAAAGAGTGACCTAGTTTTAGAAACTTTGAATTTGGAGCTCAAATTATTTTTGTTTTTTTTATTATTTATTTATCTAAGAAAGCTTTTATGTATAAAAAAATATTTATTCTTAATTACAACAGAAAGAGAATTGATAAAACTAAGATCCCTTGCCCAGAGCAGCGGCAAATCGATGACTGCCATGAATATGTGTTGGATATTCTATTATGTAACACCTATGTACAATACCACATTTTACAAATAAATGATTCTTGATTCTTGAATGAAAGAAGCACAAAACCGCGTAAAGTGGAAATACCTGGAGGATGCCTATGTTCAGCAATGGACGTCGTTTGGCTAAAATAATAACCATGATGATGACTACTTATATTTCTCCTCACCTCAGAAGTGATTTTCATAGTTTAAGTTACTTATATAAAGGAAAAGCCACCAGGAGTAAATGACACCACAATCAGCCAACTATTTGTCTCAATATCTATGCTAAGCTTATACTTAGTGTTCAATATGACAGGACAATACTCGGCAATAGAAAATTATTATTTATGGAAAGGTGAATGGAAATCTACTAAGTGTTTTGTGTAGTTGATGTTACAAAAGGTAATTTCATTGTTGATACTTATTTGTCATAAATTTCAAGACACTTTCATCATTATCTTTACACTTTAACGTGTTTTACCAATTAATTGTCTACTTAAGCCTAACTACATGTATTAACACCATGTTAATACATAGCATAATATCTGCGTCAAAGACAACTGACGTCTTTACAATTAGTAAGTAAAGGCCATAGGCCTTAACAATGACGACCTCTGTGGCGTAGTGGTTGGATAACATGACTGCTACGCAAGGGTTTTCGGTTCGATTCCCGCTCAATGCAAATCTTTGTGTACACGAACATGATTGTTTGCATTGGTCTGAGTGTTTCTATGTATAATATGTGTGTATTTTCAACAAAAAAAAGTATTATGTATGTTTTTCCGTTGTCTAGTACCTATAGTACTCTGCTTAGTTTGGGACTAGATGACGTTGTGTGAATGTGTAAGGATTATTTATTTATAGGCGTATATTATTATATAAACGACCTTACTTCTAAATAATAGCTACCTGGTTGTCAACTTAGTTAGTTGTCAACCGCAGTGTCACAGGAACTTTCACAGACATAAAGTATAAACAGGCTTAGGACAGTAATTATTTCTGGACAAATAATTCAAGTCTTGCGCCCACGCCCAATTTAACGAGTGACCTCGTGGTCGGTAGCTACATAATATACGATTGTATGAGAAACTTAGTATTATTGTGTGAAGGTGTGAGTAGTATTATTATAATAATATTAATTAATCATCTCTTTTACTACAAACTTCTAGGCGTCAGCATAATAAAGAATTCCATAACACAAAAACAATATTAGTCAATTACATTATAATTTCATAATCATAACACGACCTTGGTCAAGTGGCTAGAGATAATTAATGGCCGAGAAGCCTTGAGATCAATCTGAGCAGCCTACAGGTAGTGTCAACACGTCACACTTAGTTACACAATCGTTATAGTGCCAGGTGTGAAGTAAATGCTTTAGGCTATACGTCAAACTATAGTCAAGTACTAAGTGGAGTTTCTCAACATTGTATTTTGCTTTCAAGTGTCTGATTGTTATTTTGTTGTTCAATTTTAATATCATTTTGTTGTAGAGAACGTATGTAAGTCTTGCGTGTGATTTGTTGAAGGAAGTAGGTACATTTTCCAAGGTTTAAAAAGATATCTACTATTTAGTCAATTAAGCATGATCAATTCTCTTAAGTGAGAGGATGGATACAAGATGTCTTAACTCCTTATCGTCTTTTAGGTGTCATAAAAGGGGAGTAACTAAAACCTCCTTTAAGTTTACCTGATGAAGCGCTATAATTTCATATTTCATATCAATATGTTAAATGGTACCTATTAGTTTTTCTTAACCTTTCACTACATTACTGTTGAACAAAGGTTTCTATTTGTCTTTATGGGTTGCCCAGACTTTTCAGTCCTTGGAAACCAAGCTAACTTGAAGTCAACGAAAGATACCTTACTTTACGTAACCAAGATTACATTGGCAAATACAAACTGCTTCTCGTTTTTATCCAATTTCCAGGATCGCGTTTAATATTTACCTGTAACAAGAAAACAAAAGAGTTAAAATTATGTTATTCTAATACTTTAAAAGCATTACTTGAGACTAAGCTGAATACCTAATCATAAAAGCACATTAATGTCCTACTGTAGGAAAGGGCCTCCTCCCATGACGGAAGGATACTTGGCTTACTAATACCACGCTGGCCAGACAGATTGTTATAGGGTTTAATTTCAAGTGTTCCTTCTTTTTACTTCGTATACATATAAGGATAAATAATCAAGGATAGTCCCTTAGTCGGTTTTTACGACACCCATGGAATGAGATAGGGTGGTGACATATTTTATTCTTCCTCCGTCACCTCACGGAGATCCTATAGAGTATTTATAGCGAGATTGAACTCAGGTAGAACTCAGTTTTATTTAAAGATTCAGGAACATACATTGACATACAATAATATTCTAACTAAAAGATATATATTCCAAAACATTATAATATGATTGTATTATCTCGTCGACCAAACCCTACATCGTAATATTGAGGAAGGAATAAGTACTAAATTATTACAATACACAACAATTTCCTTAACAAAGCCTTAAACAGCAACAAGGTAGTTATACAATCAAAATATTTAGGACATCGTGATCAACATCAAATCAGCAATAACTGATATACTTAAATGCATATCAACATTATATACAAATATCTACATCACGAAATTTCAAACGTAAATTATAGTGCGGGCGCCCATAATCGGCACCACAGATAACTCATTAAATCTTTGAAGCAAGCGTGAAATGGACAATGGTTCTAACACTTTAAAGAGGTTGTAATTTACATGCTGTTTATGGTTGCTCGTATAGAATGTTGAAACATGTTAGGCAGCCATTGATGTGAGATTTCGCGTTTTACACATCCAATCAACATTATCTATTTGTAAATAAAATAGTACTAAGATGCTTTGAGATTACTAATGACGGTGGTTAGTGAGAACAACTAAATTGTTTTCAATAATATTTTAGTAGAAAACTTAGTCAACATTTTTAACATTTTCTACTCCACAAGACTCCAAGAGAAGATTTTTCTTCTAAGACGTCCTGGTTAGGACAGCGGAAAACCTGTGAACGAGGGAAGCGCAGGACCGCACAAGGTGGCAGTATTTGGAGGAGGCCTAAGTCCAGCAGTGGACATCAATTGGCTGATATGATGATGATGATATACATCTGAACGAGACTGAAAGAGACTCATCCTGCAGTGCCAAATTACTGGTTACAATGATAATAACGGTAACACCTCCAACACGTACAAAGATTGAATCATCATACATTTTCCACTAGAACTATCTTATAACAAAAAACCAGTTCGTTTCACAGCTACAAGCACGAAAAGCTAACATTGTATCGTGCGCAATATATCTAATTTATTACTTAGACTCTGCGTGTTCCGGATTCCATAAACTGTTCTATAATATTACGGCATAGTATTACGTTTGCATACAGACGTTCATGTAATTAGTTCTTGAATAAGTGCTGATGGGCATACAATAGCGCGAATTGCTATTAATTGTCAGTGAGCTGTAAACGAAAATTGTAGTGACAGAGTTTGAATATATATTATTGTATCGCGGACTTCACAATAGCCTGCTAATTACTGCTAATTGGACTTCGTGACATTTATGCATAACTATTTCTAGAAAATAAAAAAGGAAATTGACGTACAATATTCTTATTATCTCTGTGTGGTGACGGAGTAAGAATACAGTGTATCACCACTCCATCTCATCCCATGGGTGTCGTAAAAACCGACTAAGGGACTATCCGTGAATATTATCATTACGTAATAAAAAGATGGAAAACTTGAAACTAAACCATATACCAATCCGTTTGGCCAGCGTGGTATTAGTAGGCCAAGTATCCCTCCGTCACTGGAGGAGGCCCGTCCCTGCAGTGGGACATTAATAGGCTGTTATGATGATTTTTATTATATTTGAAATCTGGCTCTGTTTTATTAGCGGGGGATTTTTTTTCTTTTCCCTGGCCTATGGAATCGCAGATGTATCGTTTTGGAAATTCATGTTCTTCTTGGTTAACAATAATAGTGATCACAACGCCTTGCTTTACGAGAAGATGTTCAAGTTATTAAAGCATTTGGCAAGATTATAAGCTAGAGGTTGTAAAGATATTATTATGGACGACCTCGGTGGCGCGACGGTAGTGCAAGCGGCTGCCGTGCAAGAGGTTGTGGGTTCGATCCCCACGCAGGACCATAATTTGTGAGATCCACAAATTATTGTCCTGGTCTGGGTGTTCTTTGTGTCCGTTAATTCATGTTTGTAAAAGGTCCCTGCGACACAGGGCATGATCCCTAGTGCGGGAGTTGTCTTTTAAAAAAAAAACAAAGAAAAAAAAACAAAGAATTATGGTACTAGAAAGGGATGAAAAGGATTAGTTGTAGGGAGATAAAATTCAAAGCAAAATGACCTCTACTTTAACCTATCATAAATGTTGTTTTACAATAACACTATGAGGCGGATCTCATTAAAACTTAAACGATAATAGAAAGAGTTGAATTATAAACGTTCAATTGATAAATAAATCATTGCAAACACTTTCACGTTACATCTATGACACGATATATATTATGAACTTTCATTCTAATACATGGCTATTTACGACTAAGGAACCCCCTTAGTATTTACTTCGAGTTTATTTCGACGATATACTCTTTTTAAGTATTAAATGCACCCTCGTTTGTCCTGGCGCAACATTTTATGAAAGCAGATTTTTTTCAATGATAACGATTCAGCTTCTGTATCGCGGAAACTATAGCAGACACAAGTTCAAGAAGACGATGTGGACCGCACAAATAATTCCATGGTTAGAATTCAAACACACGACTTCGCTGACGGCAGCCGCATACTTGACTGCTACGCTACTGAACCAGTCAAAGATTGTTTGTAACTCGAAATAGAACTCTAGCCAGTGTGGAGTTAATGGGACAAACTACGACCCATCATTACTTAGTGGGAATCCATCATCTCTACACTGTTATTCATAAATGGATCTAAAAATGCCAATGAAGTCCTTATTTTTAACATGACGTTTCCATCTTTCTCTCTTTCCACAAACGCTGGCAACGTTCCCGCAACACTTCGTAATAACAGCAACTAAAGCAATCACTGGAAATCGTGCGAAAACTAATCTTAGAAATCTAACATTATCTTGCCATTTATATTCTTGATACATAAATCGACCTTGATTCAGTTATCTTACCTAGAGATCATTCTTATCTGGATCCATTAAACTATGATTAGTATCAAACATTCACTGACTACTACTATTATGCCCCGACTTTACTCGCGTTCAATAGTAAAAAGTAAAACACAGAAAATATCTGCACTAATACAAATTCCTCGTGTTTCCATTTATTTGTAGGCAATTACAACAACAAAGAGGTCAAGCTATACCTCAAAAACTGCTGAATCGATTGGGATATTACTAAAATTCACATTTCTTAAATAATATTTGTCAAAAACGCCGTATTTTGCTCTGCTTCAATTCAGTGGCAGTAAACATTTTATTTATTTCAAAATTAAAAAACTTAAAATTTAATATCGCCGTTAAATTGCCCTTATTCGATTTATGTGGTATTACGCCACAGTAAGTTATGTCCGAAGTACCGTTACGTGGCGAATAAGATAAAGTGGCAGTAATGTGTTTCTGCGCACGCGCCGCCCATATAAACGGGTTTGATACAAGTTACGCGAAATTATATGAAGCGGTTTTATATAAAGTTATTGTAACAATCTGAAATGAAAATCAAAATATTTACTTAAGTAAATATTTTGTTGTGCGTGAAAGTTTAAACTTTCACGATCTTTTTGGTTTCTCGTCATAAATATGTTTTATAATGCACTTTAATAGCATGCTATGTTTAATAGCACCAAGTACTTAATTTTGGGAGACTAACGGCCGACTACTCAAACGTATGTTAAAGTAAAGCGGCGCTTAAACGAATTGAATTGAATAAGAATTTCTAGTTTGAGCGCCGCTTTACTTTAACAGACGTTTGGGTATTCGGCCGTAAGCACCCAAATTATTTGTTGAGACATACGGTAACCTCGTACCGGAAAACGCAGGGTAGGGACCTCTCACGCAGTAGACCGACGACGACCTGGTTAGGACGGCGGGAAACTGATGGCTGAGGGAAGCACAAGGTGTCTATATGGAGGAGGCCTTTAACCAGCAGTGTCTATTCGCTGATATGATGGTGATGATGACGGTAACGCAATCGTACACGAGTGCAGCATTCAGACAAATTCTTCTGTATTACATATCGTAAGATGGGGATAATATCTTTAATAATGTAATAAAATTAATCTCCATAAAATATACTGATCAATATATAGGACTCTATAAGGAAATCATACACGCATAAAGTAAATTGCTTAAATCACATAGGTTGCCTACTTAATGATAAATTGTTTTGTTATGTTATTATCTTAATTAACTATACACCTTGAAATACTTTTTTGGAGATGACAATGGAAACAGAGTCTTAACATAAAGTTATTGAAACTAGTTTGCTTATTACCTAATATAGATAATTATTGATCAGATATCACAAAAGCCAGGGACGCTTAGGAATTGGGGCAGACTTTTGCCCAGCTATGAGACATTGGTTATATAGAAAAAAAATAGAATAGGAATAAAGCAGTACTAGAAAGTGTTTATGTCACATTTGTAACAAGTTCCATTGTTACAATCAGTGTTGTCATACTAATATTAAGTAACATATACGTGACAGCCCTACCTAGTAGGTAATATCTATACCTGATTCGATCATGAAAGATTTAGTCCAAATGATAATTTAGTATACTCTCATATTTCTGGGCTTGCGTAAAGCTGACCATATAACTATTTGTTAAGTTTTACTTTACCTGTATTAAAAATTGTAAAAAAAGTAATATTTACTAACGCAAATGAGTATAAATAGGAATAATTCCGACAGTGGGTAATAAGTTAATGGGATCTCAGAACAAAACATACATATTATTAAGGATATTTCATACTGAGGAAACTAAGGACTAAACAATGAAGTACTTGACTCTATCTACTATCAGAAAATAAGTTCTGAAGGCTTACTTACTACTACTACTTACTCCGTTGGCTCAACGACCCAAAATGTGTCTTAGCCTCCGCCACGAGAGTTATCCTGTTCGATTCATGGTCACCTTTTGCCAGTCGCTGACTTAAAGTTCCCTCAGATCATTCTCAATCACATTTTTCCAGCGGTATCTGGGGCGACCGACAGGGCGACGTCCTATTGGTCGACCCAAATTTTGACACCTCGGTCCTTTCCCATTCTCTCGGCATAGCCGAGACAGAGGAGTCTTTTATCTCCTATGATGTTAGGAATGGCTACGAGTTCCTCGATTTAGGCTTTTTTGCGGATTCGCCAGCACCCATCTAGTCTTTGCACAGGGCCCAAGATCTTTCTAAGGACCTTCCTTTCTGCGACTAAGAGCTTGGAAGGCTAATTTTCGTAAATGTTAACACAAGGTTTGCATTTCCTTCTGTTCACTGATTCATAAACGATGTCAAGCAACATCGGCGGGGTTATTCCACGCATGGGTGACCGCTTGTATTTCATTTCACCGTCTTTGTCTTTTTGGATTATATGTAAAAAGTCGTAATGACATAGTCGTTCAGTCTCTTTTGAGGCTGGCTTGAATAAAGACATCAGGCTGGCCACTAAAAAAACAATTTTGTTATGGATTTATCATCGTATTATAAAAATAACCTAAATACCTAATTCAAATGTTGTACTTTGTAAAAAAGCACTGGTAAACCACGTAGACAGGCATTTACAGAAACATTTATAAAATCAATGGCGAGCTAAGACCTTCACTTCGTTCTGCCAATCGCTTCCTTTAAAGGAAAGCGGTTCAACCAACATCTATTGAGCAATCTGTTAGCAATTTATTATCAAAAAATACTTTAGATACGCTGTGAAGTAGTTCAAGTCATTTTTTTATTGAATTCGTTAAATGAGCAATGATTTTATTTATTTTATATTTTATTCGATATTGACGACCTCTGTGGCGCAGGTATATTACATGGGTGTTACGCAGAGGTCTCGGGTTCGATTCCCGCTCCATGCAAATCTTTGTGTCCATGAACATGATTGTTTGCATTGGTCTGAGTGTTTTCTATGTATAATATGTATGTATTTACAAAAAAAAAGAATTTCGGTATGTTTATCCGTTGTCTAGTACCCATAGTGCAAGCTTTGCTTAGTATGGGACTTGGTGGCGATGTGAGAATGTGTAAGGATTATTTATTTATTTATTCTAGTTGAAGCAATCTAATAAAATACTACCCTGTCTTATGACGAAAGATCCTAGTTAGCCAGTTAGGTTTATTAAAAAAAATAGTTTTTGTTTGCGACTTTACTAAGGTGAAAATAATTCGTTTGTAAACGTACGCATAGGCAAACATCATTTACTTATAATTTTCTCGACTCTGAGTGATCTTTGTTTATCTATACTAATATTATAAAGAGGTAAAGTTTGTGTGTTTGTTTGTTTGTGTGTTTGTGTGTTTGTGTGTTTGTGACGTTGTAGGGGGTAATCTCTGGATCTACTGAACCGATTTCAAAAATTCTTTCTGTGTTGAATAGTCCATTTATCGGGGAGTGTCATAGGCTATGTAGCATCACGCTATGACTAATAGGAGTGGAGCAGTAATGAAATATGTTTATAAAAGGGACGCTAAAAAACGTTTATTTTGCTTCTGCTGCTTAAACGTCTGGAGATATACTGAAATGATGTATTAGAGAATTGTACCTTTAAAAAAGTTTTACAATTAAGTCAGCGATAGCATATATCTATCTTCTAAGGTTGACTCACTACGACCTTTTTTATAATAATCAAATTTGATTTAAATAAATGCATTGTTTGTAAAGGTATTTTGTGTATATGGTATTGACCCTTACCAAAATAAATACGTTAATCATTATACTTATTTAATTCTCAACAATATTGTCCTTTACAGCGATGAGATCCGATTATTAGTTTGAAAGATATCTCAGTTTTAAAATAATGCGCGAATAAGTATATACATATATAGCGCGATGTTAGTAGGTATAGATGAATTTTCTTAGTATCAACATTTTGGTTGGAGTAAGATTTTAATTTTAATTTTAAATACCTGTACTATAAATTAATTCTACCTTAAAAAGATCGCTTGGTCGGACTAAATTCGGAGGGCGGAGGACCCTGTTCTGTGGCGTTTGTTGGGAGAGGCATTTGGTTCAGCAGTAGACTGCGATAGGCTAATTGGTTTATTGATTAATACCATGTACCTATTCTTAATCCATCGTTACATGGATAATCATCATCATAACAGCCCATTAATGTCCCACTGCAGGGATGGGCCTCCTCCCGTGACGGAGGGTTACTTGGCCTACTAATACCACGCTGGCCAGACGGATTGGTTTAGGGTTTAATTTCAAGTTTTCCTTCTTTTTATTTCGTAAAGATAGTAGTTACAGTTATTCCCTTAGTCAGTTTTTACGACACCCATGGGATAAGATTGGGTGGTGACATATTGTATTCTTACTCCGTCACCACACGGATAGAATGAATGGATAATACTCTATACTAATATTATAAAAAGGTAACGTTTGTGTGTTTGTAAGTTTGTGACGTTGTAGGGGGTAATCCCTGGAACTACAGAACCAATTTTTAAAATTCTTTTTGTGTTAAATAGGCCATTTATCGGGGAGTGCCATAGGCTATATAGTATCACGCTATGACTATCAGAGAGGAGCAGTAATGAAATATGTTTAAAAAAAGGAAGCGTTTTTTTTGCTGCTCAACGAAGTGGGCACGGGTCAGCTAGTGTAAAAATAAAATGGCTTCTACCGCTTTAATATAATATCGTTTACCTTAATAATAATATAGTCACAAAATCTACACACTCTTTCATACATAACAAACACTACCGTCAATTTCTTTTAAGACATTTCCTTCCCCTTCCATCGATTACCTCGTAACAGTAAAACTATTTATTTTCCAATCGTAATTGTTACTTGTACGGTAAAATCGTGCATATTTACATGAACACCAATTGTTAGTTAGTTGTAGCGCAAATCTGTCTATCTGCCTATACAAGTACCTGCCGATCAACGGTTCAGGAAACAATTTGTAGACTGCTACAGTTAAATTACGCAATACTCTTTGTTTATTAAGTCATTTAACAGTGTAGCAATATTACGGTTTCGCTGAAAGTGATTGGAATACCTATTAAATGGACAGTATGGCTGTGGTGAAGTAATAAATGATTTATAATACTAGGAAGGAGTTATTGTCATGTTGTGTTTATACCTACGAGTAAATACCTATGTCGATAGTCAGGCGTAAATGTTGGGGTAATTTTGTTCGTTTTATAATTATTGAACCTAAAAATATTGGATATTATACGAGGTGTCTTCCTCAGAAAATAATATGATTTGTTTGTCTAGGATATTGTGTTTATTTTTATTTTTATTTGTTGAGTGGTTAGGTTGGTCAAAACCCTACTAGACGTAAATAAACTTTCTGTTAATTTTGACCCGCCTAATTTACAAGACAAGAAAGAAGACACAAGATCACAAACGGCGTCATTTGTAGGAGCGCAGTGGAAGGTCTCCGGGATAACCGAGAAGTCAGAAAGGCATAAAAATAAGAGTAGGTATCCTGATCAAATCTCTTGAATAATAAAATCTGTCTGACTAATTAAATATGCAATGATAGATCAGATAATAAACCCCTGGTTTGAATTGCATAAATATCCTTGAATCTAAATGCACTAGCTGGTTCTAATTACTAATTAATTAATTTAATCAATTGATCTATATTAATTATATTGACTTAACTGTGTAATTAGGGAATTAATCAGATTATGATTACAAAACTAGGTGAAGCCTGGTCAAGCTTTGGCAGATTTAAAAATGTTACTCTGGGTAATAAAAAAGTAGGTAAAAAAACGATTTCCTTAAAAATCTAATTTTCTTTTACACGTTATTGTTTTAAACTTATGGTAAATTGTGTTTCTTAATTCAATAATAATGTAAAATTACTCACAACACAAAAGGAAAATAACCTTATATTACAGAGTGTAAACATTTTTCCCATATTTCATCATTTAGAAGGAACAAACGCTCCGCCCGTCAAAAAATACATTACTACGTCAACAAACCATTAAATTAAGGCAAACAAGAATAAATACTCCATTACTGTATAAATATACATACTGTATAAAACCTACCGGTCAAACTCGCTCAACGAACTAAATTTCTTGTAATCTTTATCAAAGCAATTTAATTAAAACATTGACACACTTATGCGTTCGAGTGTACGTTTAGGGCCGCCCCATATTACGCCATTCTTAGCAACTGCGCTTAATACAAACGTTTTACCATTGCATTCGCGTATAGAGAAAGTTTGTGACAAACGGAAGGACAGCTGATACAACTGTGGTTATAAATGTACGTGATTCGAGATCATTTGTATTTAACTCCTTCATTGCGTAAACTATTTGAACAGCGATTGATTGGTAATCAATTTGAAGCCGTATTACTAGCGATCGAGGGTTTTAATTCCGTTGAGATCAAGACGAACGTAAAGCTTTTAATTTTAAATAGTACTGCACTAATAGTTATTATCTTAGCAGATTATTCAGAGTGTGGTCTTTCTTATGTAATAGACTGAGAAAATGTTTACAACGAAGAGAATTTACAAACATTACTTGTAGTACTTGCACATACCTACATTCGTTGCAGACAATTTATGGTGCAATGTCTGAGACAACGCTTTTGATGACTGAATAAGCAGACACGTGAGAGACATAGCATTCAACATGTCTGCCAGGTGTAATGCGGAGTACACTTTAGTTGATTCTTTAGGAAAAGACTTTGAAGACAGCGTTGCGTTACGTGTTGTATATTTTTTTAAATAAGGACGTCAAGAAACATATAATGAGAATTGTATTTATCTTGATTAAAGCGATTTTGACTTTGACTTTGATAATCGTGTATTTGGTTTTCTGTTTCGGTCATTTAATGAATGGTTTTCTTTTAGAAATACACCTTTTAATTCAACGATTATACAGATACGATAACCACAAAGAATCGATAGATTATAGACACCTGTTTAATCAAAACACTCGAATCTTTCTGTTATGCAAGAATAAAACCAATTATTATTTTAATGAAATAAAGCATTTCGATGTAATCCTATAACGATTTCGTTTGTAATAACAACGATTACAACAATTAGAAAATTTAATCGATTCAACCGTTATTATCGATACTACGTTTTACCAAAAAAATATGTTTGAAAATTATTATTGATTTTAATTACTTTTAATATTTGCTTACTTTGCTGATATAATTAATTATGTGTTCCAAATGTTGTTTAGATTACTAATTTAATCTGCTTTTATAAAGGTACAGAAGGCATACAAGTTGTTTTAGGACTTCTATCCGTCGGCTTCATTTATGGACTATATTCGCGCTTTCCATCAGGTTCGATATAGTCATATTGCCGTGTTTAATATAAAAAAAAAAAAAGGCATAGCTATAGCTGACGTTTGAAACTTCATTTATTTGCTTAAATTATAAAATAATGTACTTATTCTAATTTTAATAAAGATAAAAAATGATGCATGCTACTTATTTAATAAAATTTTGCTGTCTTAGACTAGATGATACCTAAGCAATTCCGTTACTATTTTTACTTTTTTTATCAATTAAAAATCAACTATGGTATTCATGCTCTTGAAAAAACCGTCATCTTTTCTCTAATCCATTAGTAACACACGTCACAAACGAAATTAAAACTTTTCATTCAAATCAGAAGAAAAAATTCTTAACATATATTAGTGAGGCAATGATTCCGCTCCACTTATTATATGATTCAGTTCACAAGTAACAGTAGTGTACGGGAATTAATCAACAATAGCCAGTGAAAGTTGTGCGCGACTGTACATGCGTAGAATATATATTACGTTATGTTTATCCTGTGACTTTGATCGTGTTATGTAAAAGTACACACAGCAACTAATCAAGCTAGACACTCATGTACCTTAATACCTTGAAATAAGACACAATTTCAAATGAAAATGTTTAACTTGATGTGTTGCTGTGTGTACAATAGGATAAGTGAAGTGATACAGTTATGTCATGAGTTAGATATCTTAATATATTGATCAAACGTTACGAAACTTTATCAGTGTTGATCGTTTTATTTGTTTAGTTATCTGCGTTGATATGCCTCGGGTACGTGGCGATTTGGAAGTCGCATAATCTCATGAACATATTGTGCCTAGGCTTAAACTTCTTTTCTCTTGATATCTATTGAGGAATTGTTTAAAAAAACCTAGATAAAAATGCTTTTCCTACCAAATAGCCTTTCATCCATCTGTATTTCATTCATTAATTTCAATTGTGTATAAATAACAAAAAATGAAAACAATGGATGCCAGACATTAATAAACTTAACTTTGTTACCGTAGGTTTGAAGAATGATTAATAAAATATATATAAATGATTAGGCCTATGTCCAACAGTGGACGTCAATTGGCTGATATGGTGATGATGATGATATAAACGATTAATATGATAAATAATAATTGCACTGTCAGCACTTCTTTACATTTTAAGTAACTAAAAACTAGTACTTACACTTATCGATAAAATCTATATCATATAAACATAGTTATCTAACGTTAAATTAACTACAACTTGTAAAACTAGATTGACAATTGCTGGCATTGACCGTTAGCGAAAGCTTTACTACCAGTTTTATAATTCCTATACTAATTGAGAAGTTAAAATAGTTTGCCTTGCGAGGCTGAGTTAACGTTGCATTCACGTGCGGTGTGATTTTAAAAATAATTGTTAGAAAGTCACATGTCCTAGCTTGGGAATGATTTTTTTTACATTTGATTACTCTCGAATTTGAAACAACTTGTCGACATTAAACAATTGACCTTTGGTCTTCGTATCTCGACACATAGAATGTGTATCTTGTAGGCTGAATCTAAGTAATAAACTCTACTACGTCTGATAATAGACCAAAATCCAAATTGTAACCATCTTTTTCAGTCACTTACAGGCGTCTTGAAAACAAGGAACACTTGAAACGATTCTTGTAATTAATTTCGCCAACGTGGTATTAGCAAGCCACATTTCTCTCTATCATTAAAGAAAGCGATACTGCATTGGAACATTAAACTGAATACCTAAGTAATTTAGATTTTTAGAAAGCATTAACATTTTGAAAATCGAATGATATTCTTTCTATACTACTTCCATCATATCATTGGGTTACAAGGATTAAAATACCACAAACATTGTGCAACCAACATCGCTATTTTATTTAAAAACCTAACCGGTTAACCTGTAACCACCACAGGCCACAATCAGACATACGTATTTAGACCGAAACATTGCGTAGTACAGTGAAATAATAATCATCAATCAATGCTCTATAACATATCACGTTTGTGTTATAACTACATAATATTACTGTTATAATTGCACCCTTAGAAAGTGTATTACGATATAAATAAGCAGGTAGATACAGTAGTCCCTAATTTGTGATGTTGTGTAATGATACGAATGAGCTGTGATGTTGTTATTGTCTCATCATTCTCATAGACGTATTTCCGATGTAATTAGCTTTTGCTTTTAAAAGTTGAAAGAACCAAATTGTAAAGTTGAGTTCACAAATCTTTGCCTCGTAGTATATGTATTGGAGCTTATTGGGCATTTATCATATTATAATATACCCTGTAAACATTTTCTCTCAATTTCATCATCATCATCATTTCAGCCAATCGACCTCCACTGCTGAACATAGGCCTCCTCCAAGCAATGCCACCTTGTGCGGTCTCTCAATTTAATTTACGATAATCGCAAGCCAAAAAAATTACATAATTATTTTTCAGAGTTCAACTTACAAAACATCTGGTTTATAAGCCTAATACAGAACCTAAAAGACGTCTGAAACCTCACATTATTTCAAGAGCAAACAATACTTGATATAAATGTCTGTTTAGGGTCCTTTGTCAAACTAATTTAGCGTCTAGTCTTAGGGTCTTGTTCAGTACAGGAAGAGAATAAAATAAATTGCTAACCAAGATCACGACTGCAATGCTCGTGCGCATGTTTTCCTAACAGTATTTAAACAAAACTGGGCCATTTGCACACTACTGGTCTCGATTCATACAGATTAAAGTTTATGATACAATATGAATACGTGAGGTTAACTATGAAGGTATGTGTAAATAGCTATTTAACGTAGGTATTGCAAGAAAATGAATTTTCCTAATAAAAGTCAAATGTGATTGTAACAAATGTCTTTCCTATGGTTAACAAGCTACATTCTAAGGTACACAACGTGTATATAAATTGTGTTAATCCTTTTCAAAATATACCTTTACTTTTCACTGCCGCTTTTAAAAGATTCAACACAACTTGATGCTACATTCTTTATGTTTATTGGATCAGTTTTCAACGCAAATAGCTCGTCCATAAAAAGGTTCAAATTGAGCGGGAATCGAACTCGAGAACTAAGAGAAAAGTGTATTTCGTAAACGATACAACATCTCATAATGTACAAATCGCTTGCACACGCATCAATTTTACGGTTATCAAATACAACCTTGCAAAGCGCCACCCCGGACATAGCAAGAACTTAGTCAGCCATCTTGATTTTCACCTTCGTTTGAAACCGGTGGAAATGCACACGAGGCCACTGTTGCTTTCACAGACTATTACTCAGTTGACGAAAGGTGCTTTAATTATTGCAAAATGTAATAACACTTGTTACTCGTGGTAGATAAGTGATTTGATTTGTGGTTGAATAAATTGTAATTGATATCATTGGTTATTAAATATTTTATGATAGACTTAATAATTTAACCATGAAGCTCTCTCGTTTAGAGGAGAAGTATTTTACAAGCTGGTATTAAAAGACCCAAATACATCAAGGCTTATGACAGTCATTTAATTTTCTGGATCGAAAAAAATATTGTTTTGTTTTGAGATAATTAACTATTTTTTTACTTTCGTCGAATCAGCTTTTAATTATTCCCCTTGAAAGTGATAGGACTTTGACAAACTGTATTCTTCACTCCCCATACGGGATTAAATTGTCTACGTTCTTTAAACTAATTAACACGTCACCCTTAAACGCAGATACATTAAGTACGTAATCATAATCAATTTCACGATACTGAACTGTCTTGAAGAGCAATCAACACGGAAAGCAAAGCCAAACAAAAAACATAAAAGGATACACAATACATGCTTCCTACAATAAACCTTTATATCCTTGACCAGAAAAAAATAGGATACCTTTAATTTAAAAATTATAACATCAAATATAATTTTACTACATAATTTATAAATCGATTATCTTCATTAAAACTAATTTCTTAAATGTAAATCGAGTACAGTAACGGATACTACAGTTGGGAAACTATCCGCATGATTGAACTCTACTGTGTTGTAAGAAAGAATACGAAATGAGAACCTAATGTAGCCAAGTATATCAAATTATCACTCCCTATCATTATTCAAACGAGACCACGTTTGTGCAATACTTGTGCATGTTACATTATTTTATCACATTATATTTACATACATACAAAAACTTACGTCTTATTCTATAACTAGCCGTAAAACGCGACTTTGTCCGCGATTAAATTTGAAATGAAATAAAAACGTCCACACCAGCGCTTTTCGGTACGCGGTCGCCATTCCAGAATCTTTCTGCCCAAACAGCTGTCGGTTCTCCGCGCTATGTGCCCTGCTTGTCGCTACTTTAACCGGTTATGTCGGTTACTTTGGTTCTCTTGCGAATCTCCTCATTATTGATTCGATCACGCAGGGAAACTCCCAACATAGCTGTCTCCAATGCCCCTGAATGACCATGAGCCTTCTGAGTAGGCCCATAGGTCAGGCTACAACAAAGCTCTCTTCTTTGCCCTGTAAGTAACTATGAACTTTTTGAGTAGATCCATAGATCAGGCTACAACATAGCTCTCTCCATTGCCATCTGAAAGACCATGAGCCTTTTGAGTAGGCCCATAGGTCAGGCTACAACATAGCTCTCTTCATTGCCCTCTAAGTGACCATGAACCTTCTGAGTAGGTCCATAGATCAGGCTACAACATAGCTCTCTCCATTGGCCTCTGAGACACCATGAGCCTTTTTCGTAGGTTCATAGATCAGGCTACAACATAGCTCTCTCCATTGCCATCTGAAAGACCATAAGCCTTCTGAGTAGGCCCATAGGTCAAGCTACAACATAGCTCTCTTCATTGCCCTCTAAGTGACCATGAACCTTCTGAGTAGGTCCATAGATCAGGCTACAACATAGCTCTCTCCATTGGCCTCTGAGACACCATGAGCCTTTTTCGTAGGTTCATAGATCAGGCTACAACATAGCTCTCTCCATTGCCATCTGAAAGACCATAAGCCTTCTGAGTAGGCCCATAGGTCAAGCTACAACATAGCTCTCACAATTCCCTTTGAGACACCATGAGCCTTTTGAGTAGGTCCATAGGTCAGGCTACAACATAGGTCTCTCCATTGCCCTCTGCGTGACCATAAGCCCTTAGGCCCCCTAAATTTGAAAAAAAATTTTTTTGTCCTAGCTTGATGTTATATAGCCTATAGCCTTCCTCGATCAATGGTCTATCCAAAACTGAAAACTAAATTCAATTCGAAGAAGTAGTTCCTGAGATTAGCGCGTTCAAACAAACAAACAAACTCTTCAGCTTTATATAATAGTATAGATATAGATATAGATTCTTAGTCCGTGTGGTGACGGAGTAAGACTACAATATGTCACAACCCCATCTCATTCCATGGGTGTTGTAAAAACCGACTAAGGGACTATTCGTGAATATTATCTTTACGAAATAAAAAGAAGGAAAACTTGAAATTAAACCCTATAGCAACCCGTCTGGCCAGCGTAGTATTAGTAGGTCAAGTATCCCTCCGTCACGGGAGGAGGCCTGTCCCTGCAGTAGGACATTAATCGGCTGTTATGATGGTATGTAATTCTTATTTCTATTCTCCTTAAATTGCGCGCTATAAACTTCCTTTTACTACATACCAGAAAACGAGGGTGGAGAGAATCCTCACACGGTGGACCCAATTAGGGCAGCGAGAAACCGATGAATGAGGGAGGCATAGGACAGTACAAGGTGCAAATGTTTAGAGAAGGCATATCATACAGTCTAGCAGTGAACGTTCATTGGCTGCTGATATAATGATAAACTTCCTTTGTTATTCTCCAATCATCCATTCTCTCAACGCGTTCAAACTACCTTAGCATACTTCTCTCGATTCATTCTTCCAATTCGCAACGCCAACCATTATATTTTATCAATGTTATATTATCTAGACGAGAACACGAACAGATGTCGAATGTGTGACAAAACTGTCTCACGCGATTCGTTGCGAGATACGCTGATTTATGACAAGGTTTAATCTGTATACTGCTCTACTTACAATTCCAATTCCGCATGTTTTTCTTTTGTTGCTGTTCGATCATATTATACTATATTCTAACCAATGCTGATATTAAAATATTGAGAGCATAGTAAAGTGATATTAATTAGGTTTTTCGGCTTTTGTTTGAATACAACAAAAAATAGTAACGTATTTCTTGGTAATTAGTAATACGTTTAAAAATCGTTCAGTCCGTAGTAGTTCGAATATGAATGACATTTCACTGTCAACAGTTACTTAAATAAACGTAAAAAAAGTTATTTCAGCTATTGCTATACCCGCTATAAAGACGTTAGAGAAGTTAATTCCTTTCCTTGCTTGCAATTTACAATAACAAATTTTCTAATCCAAATTAGGGTTAGAAAAGGCTATTTTAGTCTCGTTTTCACGTAGGCCATAGCTTAAGTAAGTATTTTAATTAAATAAGACTATTAAATGGAATGTTCAACCTGTTTTGGTTTGTGGCTAGACTAAGTACTCGACGGATATTGCACAAAGCATCCAGAGCAAATAATTAGCATTACGCAAATAAATAACTAACTAGTCCGGAAGGTTGCAGTAAAAATAAAAAGATATTGTTCTAAGATAAATGACTGCGGATTGACTGCAAGTAGGTAGGTCTTATTGCTGTCAATAAATGTATTATTACTACTACCTTCAGGAAACGGAAGAATATTTTGCAAGAGTAAGTTATTCTGCAAAATAAATAAATTTCTTCTACCAATTTGTTGGCTTAGTCTTAGTGAAGGAGAATTTTATAATTAGTTACCCAAGTCGT
This sequence comes from Schrankia costaestrigalis, assembly GCA_905475405.1. Taxonomy (NCBI): domain Eukaryota; kingdom Metazoa; phylum Arthropoda; class Insecta; order Lepidoptera; family Erebidae; genus Schrankia; species Schrankia costaestrigalis. Next base: position 5,056,709 of record FR997827.1, read on the forward strand.
TTCTCAATTATGTTTGACAAAAATTTTAAATCCGTACAAAGCTACTATACCTACACCTTTAGAATAAGAGTGAATGGGAGTGGTGCAAACTTGTAGAGCTCATGTTCTGCAGTGGACTGATGGGTGAGATAGAGATTTATCAATCTCAACCATTTATTGGCATACATAGATCTACCTAAATCTATTACTGCCAACAAATGTACTTATTACAGGACAAGCTAATTTGGAATACAGTGCCATTTACATAAAGTGCGTTTTGATACATCGGACAAACGCCTAAAAGTCACGCGTATTATTGTGTTCGCCTCAAGGCTCCATAGCTCTATAATTTACGTGTATATTTTGGGCATTATGAACTATTGCATTCGTTCACACAATTCCCACAGAAACATTAAGTTGATATACTTATGATTTACTTGCACCATTAAACTTATGTTGGTACAATGTTACCACATATGATGTGGTGTAGATTATAAGAGAAGGGCGAGATAATTCACTTGAGATAAAATCTATTTTATCTTTAATAAATATTTTAAGTAATTTTATCTTCATTAGGAATTTCAACATCCTCATTCCTCATTGACGACTAAACTGAACTATCTATACAATACAATACAATACAAATAAACTTTATTGTACACCAAAAAATAAAGAACATATTATTATATTTACAAATTACTTGACTAATAGTTGGTACTTGGGTGGTCTTATCGCTGAAAGCGATTTCTTCCAGACAACCCTTAATAGACATGATGAAGAAGGTGTAGGTGAATGGCAGTAGTTGGCATACCTCGATATTATATGTTTAAAGTTACTACACCAGAAAAGAAACTGGAACAAGAGTTCTAGTTACTTTTGAAATAAGGAGTTACAAATAATTATTACTGAGTGAAACAAATATAAAACTGAGGTCCCGTGATTCCAAGCAAGTCAGGAATAATATGTACGAACTATGATAGTGTTACGTCTGGATACAATGGAGTTATGACAATTCAATTCAATTCTTATCATCATAACAGCCCATTCATGTCCCACTGCAGAGACGGGTCTCCTTCCATAACGGAAGGATACTTAGTATACCAATACCACGTTGGCCAGACGGATGGGTATAGGATTTAATTTCAAGATTTTATTTCACCTTTTTATTTCGTATAGTTAATATTCACGGATAGTCCCTTCGTCGGTTTTTACGACACCCATGGGATGAGATGGGGTGGTGACATATTGTATTCTTACTCCGTCACCACACGGATCTTCAATTCATATACTTCAATACAATAAAACAATTTAATTATAACTTAAAATTTTCTTAGTTATGATATCATTTTGACAAAACTTATTTCTTATTCACGTTTCTTTCTCTTGTACCATACAATAAGGGTCAGTACACACGGTCATCTGATTGCCTCTACGTTGATGCAACCGCAAATGCATTTTATTGAGGGCAACGAACCGCCTGGGTGATCGGCAGATCATTTGATGCATCTCAGATGATGCGATCCAAAGTTTGATGAAATCAGGTTATTTGAGAAAGAACTTTCTTATATACTTAAGTCAGGTGATTATCTTTGATTGTCTTTTGAATGTAATGGGATCAAATATAAACATGTGTAATATCTTAAAATATTCATAGTAATTCGTTATCAAACGACTCGGTCTTTCAATTCGGTCATTTTTCTTGACCAATTGAAAAGATTAATCTTAATAATTTTCCCATAGAAATTTTATCGACACTCTGTTTAATGCAGTCACATTTTAATCAGGGGGATGAGAGCATAGATTAAAGCTGTTGCAAGAACGGAATAAAAGGAAATCATAATTTGTGTAATGAGTAAAGTATGTAAGCTGTTTTCTTCTATTAACGCCTGCAAAGAGGTGTGGTAGGTTGAGCCCAGGCCAAGAGGTGCATCTTGTGACCGTCAATTTCGGTCTGATACGTAGTGTGGGAGTATTCTTTAAAAAACTAAGACAATTAGAAATATCGAAAGCTAATAATAATAATAGAATTAATAATAGAATTACAATATACAATACAGTCACAATCATGATTCTTCTACCTAATACCAAAATTCAAACGACTTAAAAAGCCATTACACAAAATGCTACCTATATTATTACTAACATTACATGTTATATCTTTACTCTTACCAACCACAATAACTACGAGAGCCATCAATAACACAAAACATCATAGAACGACATTAATATAAGATTACATACAAACAAAAACAAATAACACGACCGGCCAATCATAGAATCATTAGCTCGTAACTCTTGTGATTGTGACACGTGGAATCGATTCGTCAGAGACGAATAATCGATCATCTTAACATCGAATGGGTCGATGGACTTTTAAATAATGTTTCGCGGTCGCTTGCGACATATAACATAGCTGGCACGCGGAAAAACATTTAAAAAATTTGTTTGACAGCAAAAAGTATTGAATTTCATGTTCATACTTATGTGGTCGGTCCATTTTCTTAATTAATGAATGTCTGGGGACATACCGTCAACTACTCAAGCAAAAACGTATTATTTACAAAATTAGTATTCAATAAAATTCCAATTTTAATCTGTCAAGGTATGTTCTGATACAGCAATATTAAAATAATTCAACATTTTATTTTATTTATTAAGGACAATCAGTAGTTATTACATTTTACATTTTAACATCTAACATGGAAGAATTTCTGTCAGAAAATCATCTACGAGTATGTAAATGCAATTGACTAATCGTTTTCAGCGGTAAAGTCTCGAGTCGGTTATTTAACAAGAACATTATCTATTTAAAATACTTATTTATAATTTTCTGCTCAATAGTTTTACAACTTTAATAGAATTAACTAAATTTTATTGAGGATGACAACTATAAGTATATCATATCCAAAACGAAAGGAATTTGTACTTTAAATATAAAGATACAATGATCACAATTCCGCGCACGAGTTATTCCGATATTTTAATTAGCGTTCAATCGACCGTACAGTTTTTGATTACTACGAGGCATTAGACGATTATTTTGTAACTTGTACTGGATTTAATAGATAATTTCATTTTGTAACTACGATTACTTAGTCTTATATCATAACTAGACCGGTTTTTCAAGCATCGGATAAGCAGGAAATTGTCTATATGAAGTGTAATCATAAACATTAGAGTAACTAATAAGATACTATATTGGATTTCGCCTACCGAATAATTTTTAACAGTAATGTAAACTTATAACTCTGTATGTAGATTAAGCCTAAGCCATGATAAATATACAATTTACCAGGATTATCATACTAATATAATAAATGGAAAAGTGTGTCCGTCTGTTTGTCTTTCTTTCACGGCAAAACGGAGCAACGAATTGACGTGATTTTATAAGTGGAGATAGTTGAAGGGATGGAGAATAACATTCTTTTGTGTCCATGAAAGGTGTTCCCCTTTGCCACCCCGAATTTAACGCGAGCAAAGCTAGTTAGTAAAATAGTCCACAAACTTCTTATCGAAGCGACCAATGATGATCCTATTCCAATGAAATACCGTAATGTTTTTTCTTCTAATAAACAAAATGAAATGTCTAGTGGCTAACGATTTTTCGCTCTTGCGCAGAAATAATGACTAGGTACATCGCTAATTAAGTTGTTTTCTACAAATCTCTCGGGATCAAATAGGGATGTGACACAATGTTTTCTTAGTGTTCCTGCACAGATATTTAATGCTTATTTGACCTTCTACATCTCAGTACAGGGAGCCTCCCAGCATATAGATATCGTTGTGTAAATCTAGGTCAGTCAAACAATTTTATCTACGCTACAAAATTAGTAATTTTAACTCGTACACTTGGTAAGCGAAATACTTGACATGCCGATAAGTTATTTCATTTGTGCTTTGCTCTTATTGGTCATAGACCTATGTTTTATAGTTTGTTACCTAGAAAACTATAAAATTAGGGTCGTTTAAATTCTTGAGATTATTACTTAACTATTTAAATTAAAATATAGATTAATAAACATTTTCAACATTTCTAACTTTACTATTAGCACAATTTGGTGCTCTGTTTTAAAGTCATGTAGTATTAAGTAATTCAGACCCTATACTCGTATTACAAATCATAAAATATTTTACGATTATTACAAAAGGGATTTAGTATACCTCAATACATAATGTAATTTATTTTATGTGCACTAAATAAATATGAGTTACAGTTATTATTCTATTGCAATTATAATATTGTGCCACTTTACACTTAACACGGAACTAGCATGCACATTTTAGATTATTATAAAATATAAATATCGCAGTATTACACTTTGCATAGCATGGCTTTTAATTACTTTTATTTTCTTTTATTGCTCTGACATCTTTGTTATCTAGTCTGTGTGTGTTATGTGGTCTGGTCTGTATACATAATGGTATACCTATATACTAGACGACGATACATAACGAAGAAGGGACCATTCCTAACGTTGTTGAAATTATGAATTTGTTTGAAGTCACTCGAAAAAACATGATGGTTTTACGAAACCCGTTGGATGAGACGGGTGGTGACTCTTTTAGGAAGAAAGTATAGTTTTAGGTATTATGTATTACAAATGCATTGTACTGTAGAGATATTGCTACCAAACCCATGGGATAAGACTGGATGGTGTAAAAAAAAGTAATCTTTATGGAAGGAAGTATAGTTTTAGGTATTATCTCTACAGTACAAATGCTATTTCCTAATCTAGACGCAGATTTATGAGGATTTCAAGATTTGCAATATTTATGCAAATGATGCGTAAAAAGAAGATGAAGTGATGTATAATTCTCTATAACTACATTTGAAATTAATTATCAATAATACCTACATCATTTATCAGATAACATATTTAAAGCTTGTTGAAGTTTAATAAGTGGTAATTGCAAAACATGTTTATTCATAAGATATTCAATGCACCAAGTGATGAAGCACCGTTTACCATTTTTGTTCTGAGTAAGGTCGTGTTACTACACTTGAATATGTTGTATAGTAATTAGCTACTATCTTTTAAAAGACAACATACATTCATAAACTTACGCCGTTTACCCATAGAAGTAGGCAGAGACCACTCAGTGCGTAGATTCTTACAAACCAGCACTACGCATTTCGAACTAATATAAAAATTAATTATTATTTTATCAATCTTTCCAAAATTTTAAACCCAAAATACGTGTCCGTTATTAAGTCTCTAAGAACGTATATAACAAAGTAAACGTAACATTGAAATGCTTATATCAGATGGTAATATTCAATACTGGTAATAATGTTATGCAAAGTATGGATGCTAATCAGCAAATTATGTAAATATTGTATCATAGTCACATCATTATCGAACAATATACAACACAATTAGTATCGGTACATGATCTGTATTGCACTTAACCTTATACACAGAAACATAAACGTAATCGATTCCACGCGACATCGATATTAGGTAATAAGGTGCCAAGGCACTGTGTCGCAACACTAATGACGGACAAGGTCGAGGCTGCGCGTGCGCAGAGGTCGTCTCGACTTCATCTATTCGATATAACTTTCTATTTTCTATCTGTCTGTGAGTGAGCTTTGAATTGTTTGTTTTCTTGCGTTCATTTCGCTTTCGTTTGTTCTATCGTAATATGTTTGTGATGTATCATCTCATGTAATGATTTATTGCTTTGATTTTATTAATTTTTTGAAATGTTTCGAGCGGCTAGTTCTCGGGATCTAGATAAAAATTTTGCTCTTAATTTAACCAATATCTATAACATTTTAAACGCAACTCTATCTTCATGATCCAATGCCGGCTGTATGACTAACCAAAAACATTTTATTTTTAAATATCATTAACATATAAGAAGCAAAAGGTGTTGCACTCTCTCGCTCTCTCTTCCGATTAAAACTCTGCATGATTTTAATTAAAACTGGTAAACAAAATGATTAATTTTCCATTTCGTTGATTATATTTCTTAATCCATAATCATATAGTGTAAACTAACAAGTGCATAACATGATCCATCTGGACAGCTCAATATCATTTCACAACATATAGAATTATCAACTCGAATCTTTAAGAAATGGTCTCGGTCGGTCGACCTTTGATTGCAGCCGAGTCGATGCATCGATTCATCCATTCGATTCTAGTGAAAGTGAGTGATTACTGCAATCGAGTTATTAGGTGGCCTGATGTAACGATCACTTGTTGCACTTTTTATTGATTATAACGATTGTTATTGATGTTCCTTTCTCACATAGAATGTAACACATAAAATTACTGCGTTGAAACACTTTTACTTATTTTCAAATTATATGCATTTGTACTGCTGAGTGGTATTATTAAGTAAAAGACAAAAGAATTATATTAGAAACATTTCCAAAGCTTTTTAGCTAAACGTACCTATAGCTAGGATATTATACACCATTTTTGTCACCGCCGCGACGCCGATTACTTACTTACAAATGTGATGTTAAAAACTGGGTACTTGTCAAAGGGAGATGATTACCTGAAAAAATAAACATTTATTGTTAGAAATGTAAATTAAATTGGATGTCAATATAAATATATTTAAAAAAAACTTGAACAAGCAGCATTTTGATTAAGCTATGACATCCTTTAGACCAAATCACCATACACAAAGGACACGAAATATACCCAATCAACTCGACTAAAAACAATATTTAATTATTACAATAATACAATGATAATAATACTCAAATGAATAAAAAAAAAGTTCATATTGCCCTTAAAATACTTTAAGAAATCTATAAAAATATTCAACAAAGGAACAAACTTATCATCATTATCATCATAACATTAGACAATGGCCAATATTTGTACGACCTATTAAAAATAACTGTTTTTCTGCAAAACATGGTTTTTGCATACAGCTATACGACATTGTTTGAAAAACGTGACTAAAATACAATAAAACAGAAGAAAAAACACTAACGGTACTAATGTAAATTTGAAGCTTTGGTTTTGAGGGGCAGTAAAACACAATTTATCGTATAGGCCAAGTTTATAAACACAGTTTAAAATAGGCTGACCAAAACCACGCTGGTCACACTCTGGTTTCGTATAAGGTTTTCTGTCAAGTTTGTATTATGCACATCATCATTCAGATTCATTCAATCCGTGTGGTGACGGAGTAATAATACAATATGTCACCACCCAATCTCATCCCATGGGTGTCGTAAAAACCGACTAAGGGACTATTCCGTGAATATTATCATTACGAAATAAAAAGAAGGAACACTTGAAATTAAACCCTTTACCAATCTGTCAGGCCAGCGTGGTATTAGTAGGCCAAGTATCCCTCCGTCACGGGAAGAAGACCCGTCCCTGCAGTGGGACATTAATGGACTGTTATGATGATGATCATCATTCAGTGCCCGTGATGGATAAGGGACGCACAAGACAGCATTAGTGAACGTCCATTGGTATGTCTATAATACAACAGTAACTGCTATATGGAGTTAGGACTCTTTCAATTTAGCCGTTTCGTGCCGTATGGCCGTGCGTTTTCGGTGTGTTTTTCGAACGGCAAACGTACGTTGTACGATGAGTAATTTTATTATTATTTCTTGACTTTACTTTGAAGTATTATGTATATATTGTATCCTTGTATGTTTCTATGCACATTAGTAATTTATGACTAGGAAACGTTAACTATACATAACCTAGAACTGATTATGACAAATTACTAACAATAACTAATAAACATATGCGATGACATGTAAATTACTTTGATTAAAAAAGAAAATATTTATTTTTAAAGCTATATCAAGGTTGAAATTATTTATATATGTATCAATTTATGTAAAATACGTAACTAATAATAGGATACATAACTATTTACATAAATAACAGTATCTTTAAATAAGGCAACACTTTCAAGAGATTTTCTATGATATCCTAATAATGTAAATGCGAAAGTTTGTGAGGATGGATGGATGGATGGATGTTTGTTACTCTTTCACGCAAAAATTACTAAAGCGATTTTGATGAAACTTTACAGTAGTGTTTAAGCTATATTACTGTAAAGTTTCAATATAAAATAAACGAATAACATATAGGCTACAAAATAATGAAGATTTTGAATCCCTAAGTCTTTACGGCAATTAAAGTGATAAAAGAGGGACTAAAAATAAAAACTGTCACAAACCGATCTTTTTTTAAACACCACGCGGGTAAAGTGCACAACTTCATCTAGTCCCAAACTAATCAGAACTTGTACTTTAGGTACTAGACAATGAATAAACATTATTATACTCATTATACCTTTTTTACTCAATACGTACCTAAATATAACACAAGCAAACATAAAATAATAATCCTCACACATTCACACATCGCCACCTAGTCCCAAACTAAGCAAAGCTTGTACTATGGGTACTAGACAACTGATAAACATACTTGTTAACATAAATGTTCAGGCACACAAAGATTTACTTTGAACGGGTATCGATCCCAATACCTCTAGCCACAGAACAAGTCAAGAATATCCTTCTAGACGTTATATGGCACGAAGTCCAAGGTACTCCTAATGTAGGTTTCAGACAGTTTACTAACGACAAAATGGACAAATTGAGGACATATTACATACAATGATATTCCGGATACAATTAACAGATAAGTTTCAAGGCAAAACACTCAATGTAATTTGAGGAAGTGATAATTGTCGTGACAGTGTGGAAACGTATCACTTGTTCGTTGTAAACAAATTATTATTGACCTAAATTAATTAAATTTGATTCAACGATGGTTAAAGAAAGCCTTATTGGTACTGAGGAAACAGTATGCGTGTGGTCGCTAAGAATAAAATATTGTCAACTTTCCTTGGGTCTCTTAAATGCCGTATAAAGAATAATAGCGAAGCATATTTAAAATTTTGAGTAAGAAGACTCGACGCAAACCCTATTTCTATAAGTCTGGTCTATTAACACAGTAGGCCAAGTTTCCTTTTAACAATGCGATGTAACTGCTATGTTATAGAGGTATTTCTATTATATATATATATATATTCTATAATATATAAATATATATATTATATATATATATATTCTAAAAGTTACCACTATAACATAGCAGTTAAATGTTTAGTACAAGAAGTATGTACTTATGACTTAGTAGCCGCATCGCTAAACTAAGATGTCATTGAGATAAACCAAGCAATTGTTCGCGGCATGGACGCGGCCAACAATGGGTCATGTACGCTCATTGTACTGTCCAACTGAAGAATATCGGAGGAAGCAGAGGCCATGCATCTAAACCTTGGCGGTTGAATAGCAATACTCTCGCATCCCTAACATCGCTTTACATACAATACAAACCAAAACGACTAAGATTTTAATTGATGCTGTAAGGTTCAATGTGTAGCTTTGGAAGCGGAACTAAATGATAATTTCCGCTCTTATATTGAGACAATAGATCGTTAAAAGGTGTTGTATAATAACTATAGGTGGCAAGTCTCCTTGCTGTGTTGTTAGATCGGAAAAATGTAATTTATTTTACAATTTAACACGCTAACGGTGACTGGACATTACATAACAGCTGGTTTCCTAATTACTCCTCTTTGGACATAATTAGTGTGTAAACATTACAATAAAACTAGATGGTGTTTAATTAACATTGTTACACTTAATGCTTAATTAAAACGGCTACGGTGATTATTTCACAAAGATGAATTAAACGGTGCCCGGAATTACGGGACACATGGCCTCCTATTTTCTATCCGTCAGAAAAGAGAGAGAAAAGAAACGCGGTGGTGTATTCGTCAGCTTTTAAGATGGATTCGAGAAAATAGGGGGTTGTGCCATATGGTCTGCTTATTGGTAAAACATGATAAATACATTTTTTATCTAAAATGATTCTGTTTTAACAGTAGATAGACAATCGAAAATTGCGTGTAGGTATATGAATACTTAAGTCATTTTAGATAAAAAATGCATTTATCATGTTTTACCAATAAGCAGACGATATATTCTTATCCGACCACCACACAGTTTTAAACATACATATTCCAATTAGTCAAAATATATATTTAACTCTTTATTAAGCTATAAAACATACAGATTAATCCGGCTCAGTCTAAATAAATATTAAAACAGTATTCTAACGCTTCAAGGCAACCAATTTATTATTTCTGATCTAAATACGGCCTTAGTGCGTTCACTTTCAAATTCTAGATCAAAAAAATATGCAAATGTAAAAAATGCATGTCATATTACCTTCAAACATGAAATATAATAGTGGAGCAGAAACGGAGCAAAACGAAACATGTAAAAAGGTTTTACTTAAAAAAATATTTGAAGGCCTTATTACAAAAAAAATATTAAAATTTTGTAAGTAAATTTTTACAGGTTGTTTTAAAGATATTAGTGGTTTTATTGCATGCAATTACAAAATATTTAGCATATTTCTTTAATGCAATGGTAATTAAAACCTTAATTAATTTAACATTGTTAAAATATTAATGTAAAATTTCAGTGTCTTCAATAATCTGAAGGAAATGTGTAATTTAATGTATGATATTTTGAAATGTATTTATGTAAATATTTTGCCGTTGTTATGACATTCATGAATGTCTTGTGAAATATAGTACTGCACTGTCTGTGGAATTCCATTCTCAATTGTAGTACTTAACTTTCAAAATACAACGATGTAAAAAAGCAAGAAATCTATTTGAAGGCTTACGTTACATTATCTTTTAAAATTATAACTCCCAAGTAGGACTTGCTTAGGAATTCTCAGAAGAATCATAGACATCATTATTTTTAATCATTCATTCATAACAGCCCATTCATGTCACACTGCAGGGATGGGCCTCCTTCCGTAACGAAGGGATACTTAGCCTGTTAATACCACGCTGGCCAGACGGATTGGTATAGGGTTTAATTTCAAGTTTTTCTTCTTTTTTTTTCGTATAGTTAATATTCGGTTAAGTTAACTTTTAGTTGTCAAATTGTCACACAATAGGTAAGACAATAATTTGACAACAAAAAGTTAACTTAACCAAATTTTTTTAGAATGTTGTCTTAGTTTTAGTATTTTACTTATAAACATTCGTTCATTTCGTATGTTTTGCAAAGGAAAAACCGCATAAGAAACTTGACCATATATATTTTTTGCCAGTATAAGTATGTGACGACATTCTTTACCGTTTGACTGGACTCGACATAGTTTCTAACATGCATGAGCTGTTTTTATATCGACTGTTTAAGTAACTTTAATTTCAATTATGTATTCTAACATGTGAAATACTTATTTTTTGTTTATTTTACTACACTCATTTTATCATTAAAAAGTTATTTTCCGTAGTATGCAATGCCAATAAATGGATGGAAACCTGTGAGTTTTTCATTTTATTATCTGAAAGAATAGGAAGACACAACCGTATTTGGAAAATTTGCGGGAGTCCCGAGAAAATATAGTGTACCGATAAAAAGCACATCCCCATACCATTCCACGATAGCAAGAGTAATGTTTCTCACATCAATCATGCCGTGGAGAAGAGTCATCATCATATCAGCCAATCGACGTCCACTGCTGGAAATAGGCCTCCTCCAAATATTGCCACCTCGTTATCTAATCTCGTAATCAAGCTGTGGAGAAGAGTAATCCTGAATAAATAATAATAAAATCAACTACAGAAAGCCAAATAACCACAAAAACTACTTACACCCAAGCATTTAAAAAAAACACGTTGACATTTACTGGAAGACATATTTTCATTACAAAATTAAATACATTAGACTTCAACGATATAATCATTCAAGCAAACGACATTTCTATTTATGAGCATTATATTTGCACTAGCATTAGTTACTATAAACGTAATGCTCATAATACAATATTGTACCAAGTTCATTGCCGCTGGGCAAATGTAATGTCTCCATAGAAGGTGAAAGTGCTTCTACTAGGCATACGTCACGGAATAACCCGACCAGATGTTGTAATAGTTCGAGCAGATGGTCGATTGAGGTAATCGCGTGCTTTATGAATCGGTTGGATTATGACATTTGATCTTGAACTTTGAATTACGTGTATTTTCTATTATGAATATGATGATCAGATGTTGTTTATTTATCTAATACTTATGGTTAGTGTTATTAGACAAACAAGACGTGCCTTTGTGTCTATGAATATCTCTGTTTAAATTTTGTCTGGGTGTATTCTCCAGATTATATTGTGTGTTTCTGTTTTCCTAGTATCCATCTTCATATCTTATTTCTTAGAAAGGTGCATGAGGATTTCTACCTCTTTGGATATGTTGGGCCTACCTCCCTTTTACCTCCTTACTGCTTTTTTTACTAGTTGGATTTGTTCTTAGATTCCAGCTCTCCCTATGTCCATACTCCATGCCCTGTTTCTAAGAAACTACTCTGTCACAAATAGGTACTCCTTATTTTTCCTAACTTTATGTAGACATGTAGACGATCTGGTGGATTAGTGTTGCTACAGGTCTTCTATCTGACATTTTTACTTCATACCAGGACAGTATTCCCAATTTCCATCAGGTTTGAAGCAGACTTATTGTCTTGAACATTAAAAATAAACTGAAACTTATTATTTCCTCTACCTAATCCTAACCTAAAAACAATTTAAAAACGATGTCCAATCAAGATATTTCTTATTAACACTTGGATTACACAAGGGCAGCAAGATGAAGATAAATCACGGAGATAGTTAATCTAACTGATATTAAATATACAGAGTGAAAGCAATTTCATTTTCTAAATGAGTTTTGTCAATAATATAAATTATACATTGTGGATATTATAAATTATTCGGGATAGCTTATACGTTTTATTATTAAGTATTTAGTAAAATCATAATAAATCATAAGTTTAAATTAGATGAGCCAGTAGATTTAGCTATAGCAAGCGGTCAATACAAAATTACTTAACAATTAAATTTTTAACCACTTACTACACTTATTAATTTAAAAAATACAGTATGTGTTACCTTAGCTGATATTCTGTATAAAAACAAGTAAGACCCTTTACCAATACGTCTGGCAAGCGTAGTACAAGTAAGCCTTCCCTACGTCATTCAAGTTCGATTTACACATCGACAAGTACTGTAGCGAGTTAAGTAGTAAGTTGTTGATTAAGTTGATTTAAATAGATCTCCATCCTTTTTTTGGAGAGTTAAGTACGAAGTAGTCCTCTGGCGTCTCGCTACTTGTCGATGTAAATCGGGCTTTAAGGAAGACCGTCCCTGACATTAATGGGCTGTTAGGTCACGCAATACAAAATGTACTTTCCATACCAACATTTATGTCCATCGTAATCTATAATGTCTCATTTGTAATAGAATCCATGCCCTTGCCGTGTGTACAAACTGCCAGTCAAATGAACGTGTAAGTACGAAGTATTTTTGATAATGGCATCACTAAATGTGATGTATTTTGTAATATTGCTACACAGTTATTATCTTTGATTGTTTATTCACCGTGAAACATTGTTATTTCTTTATTAAGCGTAGTATTATGTTGTTGCGGTTAGCCTCGTTAAACGCATATATTTTGTACTATGTTTTCTAAAGTATTTATGTAGTGTGTAGTGATGTACTAAAAGTACAGTGTGCCACTACCGAGTATTAAAATAGAGTACTCTAAAAGGCGGCTAAATGACTTCAACTTAACAATGTCTTTAAAGAGAGGACATTTAAACAAAAGTCAAAAAGAAAAAAAACGTCTAGCCTGCGTGGTATGTGCAGGCAAAAGTCGTCTCGCCAATAGAACGTGCATGTGCGTAATTAATATTTTGTCGTAAAAAGTGTACTGACATGTAGGTCACGAAATAAATAAAAAAAAGCATAATAATTTTATTGAACGTGCGACCTTTTAAGGACTTTATAAATAAATATTCACGGACATCACTACACAGCGCTATCTGTTCCCAAAGTAAGCTAGGCATAACCTGCTTGTGTTATGGGTAACAGAACAACGGATATTAATTTTTATATACTTTTTTTTTGTAAATACATACATATAATATATGACCAATGCAAACAATCATGTTCATGCACATAAAGATTTGCATTGAGCGGGAATCCAACCCGAGACCACTGCGTAGCAGACATGTAATATAACCTTTACGCCACAGAGGTCTCCAGTCTAAAATGCCTTAGTAAACATTGGAAGACTGATAAGCCATCTAGGCTCGTCAGTCATTCACTGTTTGTCAATAAGTAGTTTTTGTTTATAAATAAAATGGCTGCCACTCTAACAGTCCGCCACTTGTAATAAAAACAAAGAGTTAACTGAACCGTGAAGTCACGAAGGCTTACCAATGCGGTAATAACATTTTTAATAGACTTTCGTAGTAGATGCTATACTACACGCATAATACAGTTTATTCAGTGTATTCTTTCTCCGTGTGGTGATGGAGTAAGAATACAGTGTGTCACCATCCCATCTCATCCCATGGGTGTCGTAAAAACCAACTAAGGGACTATCCGTGAATATTATCTTTACGAAATATAAAGAAGGAAAACTTGAAATTAAACCCTATACCAATCCGTCTGGCCAGCGTGGTATTTGTAGGTCAAGTATCCCTCCGTCATGGGAGGAGGCCCGTCCCTGCAGTGGGCCATTAATGGGCTGTTATGATGAATACAGTTAGATTAAGTGATTCTATATTTTTTGGTAAACACTATGTACTAGGTAGAAAAGATCTTAGTCCAAAACACTCATCGTTATTCTAATTTTTTAAGACCTTCAAAAGTTATTATGGATGGTGTCTAATTTAATCCAACGAAAATAAAGATATTGTAATTAATTGGTAAGATTTAGATACCTTATCTAAATAAAAGTCTTGGTCATAATTAGAATGAATTAATTAATATAATTAATTTTAAAAATTTTATAGCAACGTATACGACTGGTAATTGATACCAGAAGTATGTAGTTGCAAGAACGCGTAACAACACGCAAATGTGTAATCTATCGTCAGTCAGAGATGTGGTTACTAATAATCTATTATAATCATCATGATAAATGCTATGATTATGTGGAAACAACCTAACTAGGAATTAGTAAATCCGCTGAAGAAAAAAGTGGCAAGGTAAGCTGAAGAAATAAGTAAGGAAGAGCTTTCAGTCTAAACTATTTAAGTTACTTAACCTATAACGTATGAATATGGATATGATTATGATGACGATTTGACAATGAAGAGGAAGTAAGGGTGGAAGTTTTGTCGTGGCTTCGTGAGCTGTGTGTGTCTATGTTAAGCGATCGTAATCCTATCATCAGGTTCTACAACTGATGCTATAATGATACATAAAATTAAACAATTAAGCCGGGTTCACATTTATCTGACGTGTCGTGTCGTGATGCATCAGAACGGTATCGGTTTCATACATTTTATATAGTTGCGTTCACATTTATCTAATGTGTTGTGTCGTGACGGCTTCTGATGTGTCGCGTCACAAACGATCCCGGTCCGCGTCAGGACGGGTGAGGTGCGGGGGGCGGTGCATCGGGACGTCACACCGCATCAGACTAGTGTGCACGCGCCTGTGTTGTGTTGTTACGCGTCAGAAATGAATGATTCTTGAAAAAACATTGCAAATGTGTGAACTCGCTAAGAGCCAAGACACAACTGATACAAAAAAGCGTCTTAGTGCGTCATAACACATCATATCAATGTGAACAGTAGCCGTCACGACAGAAAGCATCACAACACGACACGTCAGATAAATGTGAACCCGGCTTTACACTCTTCTCTGTCGGAAGTGTCAGTTTAATGTACGCCATTTATTATGCAAGTTGTATATATTTTGAGATTCACCACGCGTGTAAATTAAATATGATTTTACGTAAATAAACTAAGTTAGTAAAGATGGCTTGTGCGTTGATTATAAACAACAAGAATTAAAGATAATTAAATGTACATAGTTACGTAGTATTCTTGCAATAGGTGTCTAAGTGGAGGGTTAAGTCACTGTGATTTATATCACTTAGGAGGGAAACTAAAAGTATTTGTAAATTAAATATAATTACTAAAATAAATATGATAATAATACCTACTAGTAATCAATAGGACGCTTTGTTTAGGTAAGTGATATTTCCTGCACTGTATCAGTACTATAAACATGTTCTACTGAATCTATAAATATTCCTCACACATTGCCACCTAGTCCCAAACTAAGCAAAGCTTGTACTATGGGTACTAGACAACGGATAAACATATTTAAATACTTTTTATTTTGTAAATACATACATATTATACATAGAATGTTCTCTATGTTCTTTATTACAACTTGTAGAACTAACCTGACTGACCAATGTGGTTTTAGTAACTCGTTAGAGACAAGTATGTGACTTTGGTGACCTTCATTACGAGGTATATGTTCATAGTCGAAGCTTTGACTGTCGACCTCCGATTGTAATGAGTGTATTTTTATCTTATTAGAACGTTTATGCTTCATAAGCCATAAGGCAGAAATTTTGGGTTCAATTATTGTATATTATTTTTTTTTGTAGTTTTATTTCTATTTAAAAAGTTACACATTTGATACTGTATAACAGTTTTTCGTTATCTACTGTATATTGTTTGTTTGTTATCTTCATATTTAAAAAGTAAATACATAAAAAGGGTACACTATTATAAAAAAGAAACAATATTGTTTATAATATCTTAGACAAAATCCACGACACAGGGAAACCTAATGTGGGAAACAGTGTGACAATTTTGTAACACATAAAAAGACAAAAATAAATATAATTTCATTTTCAAAATCTTTACCCTTGTTGTTTTTGGTTTTGTTTTAAACGTGATTATATGCCAAACCTAAACCACAAGTCTTCGCAGTTGTCAAGTATCGGATGCTCCAAGTAAGCCCTCGAAAGGATAATCCTAGAATCTCTTGAATACCTTTTTGTATTAAACTAGCTGACCCGTGCCCACTTCGTTAGGCCGAGAAAAAAACTTGTACCTTTTTGAAACATATTTCATTACTGCTCCACTCCTATTAGTCATAGCGTGATACTATATAGCCTATGACACTCCACAATAAATGGACTATTCAACACAGAAAGAATTTTCAAAATCGGTTCAGTAGATCCAAAGATTACCCCCTACAACGTCACAAACAAACAAACTTTACCTCTTTATAATATTAAGTATAGATAGCACAATGCGTTAAGCTTTAAATACAACAACAATAACATAAACAGCATAATTTTTCCACTCAATCGTTATAGTTATAGGTAGAGCTAGTTGGCATATCAACAAACTGGGCTAGCCAGCTAGCGTGGTGAATGGTAGGTGACCTCGCCACACCTTGTAAGGGCTCGTTACCACGCGGATATCATAACTGGGATATTGATTGCTTTATTACATTTTTGTTTATTTTTTCGATTTTACAAAGTAATAATATGCAATTAAATGCATAAAAAAATTGAAAACATCTATTAACACCAAAGTTATTAAACATGGAAAAGTATTTAGGGTCAATAAAGATTGTTATTATTTGTAGAATTATTATAAGAAGAATTATTATAAGAATTATTTTGTATTTTTGACGGTAAGCTTAACGTCAAGTTTTAGTACCAAATTCATTGGTTAGATTGGCTTCATTGCTAACGTAAACAAGTATTAGGTACTAATCTTGTGATGACAATAATAGTAAACAATACGAATTGACGATCTCTGTGGCGTAGTGGCTATATAACATGGCTGCTATGCAGAGGTCTCGGGTTCAATTCCCGCTCAATGCAAATCTTTGTGTACATGAACATGATTGTTTGCATTGGTCTAAGTGTTTACTATGTATAATATGTATGTATTTACAAAAGAAAAGTATTTAAGTATTAATATCCGTTATTCTGTTACCCATAACACAAGCAGGTTAAGGGTGCGTTTCCACCAAAGATGTGCGAGGATGCATAGCGAGGGATGTGTTTGTAAAGAACCAATAGAATCGCTTCATTTACCTCGCCTCGGTCAGGGCAGCTTACTTTGGGAACAGATGGCGCTGTGTAGAGATGTCTGTGAATATTTATTAATAATACGACTATTAACCTAAATCTTTTGGCGATGAGTTTAACTTCTAGTATGTTTATAAATCTTTTGTTTTAAAGCAGAATACACATTCACTTGAATGGTTCTCACTATACCAGCACTGCTTAAGTTTTTATTTTTATTTGAGTGTTGTGAAAGGCGTAGAATAAACGTAAGTGGGTTCAAGAGTAACACGTATTCTAGATGGTCTTCATATGAAATGCACTCATAATAATCCAATTTAAAAACAAATTTGTACTTTTATAACTCGAAATACCTTGATATTTGTAAGTGTTATTGCAAAATTTAATATTAAAAATCGTCCTTACACAACGCATGCAAAAAGTAATAAAAATAAAATTACAATATATTTAACTTATTCAAGTGATCCTCTATTAAAACTAGGTCTATAAATCTTTAATAATTATAAAATAAATTATAATAAAATAAACCTCACACGTTCACACATCGCCACCTAGTCCCAAACTAAGCAAAGCTTGTACTATTGATACTAGACAACGGATAAACATACTTAAATACTTCTTTTTGTAAATACATACATATTATACATAGAAAACACTCAGACCAATGCAAACAACCATGTTCATGCACACAAAGATTTCCATTGAGCGGGAATCGAACCCGAGACCTTATCGTAGCAGCCATGTAATATACCGACTGCGCCACAGAGGCCGTCGAATAAATGTATTAATTGGTTGTAGTGAAAGGTTTGGGGATGAAGAAAGGAACTGGTTGTCGACCTTCGCCCGTGACCACAAGGCCGCACCTGGACATTCATTAGCAACTTGTACCGGCTTCTCTTCCGCATACTCAATACATACATACACTTCTTGATACACTTGCATCAGATTAATTATTACAAGGAATGTGTAGGTACCCGGATGCTATCACTAATATACCTATTACTATTTAAAGATATACTAGCGTTGGTTTTTAAAAAGAAATAAGGATAATGCATAGAAGTAAATTCCACTTCTTAAAATGTGGCAGCTAATTATTAACGTCGGTTTGAATCTCCTACGTGATTGTTGCTCCTCTGATTCACAATTTTTGGAGATTCACATTTACAACAGACCTTTTATAAGTATATCACAACCTACAATGGACGAGACTTCATCATAATCAGTATCATATCAGCCAATTGACGTCCACGAGACTCACCCTTGCTTTATTCTATGTTACGCAGATCCGTTTTGTATAAATTGTGCAATTACGTACCTGGAACAAATGAATATTGATTAACATTTTATCGATACAAAAGATGTTGAAATTGTATCAAAGTAGGACATCGGTATTACATATTACAACTAGCCGTATTCTGCATGCACGCCCTTACGACAGCCGGCCTTACGACGTCACTTTGAACCGTCGGCACCTAGCATACAAATTTGTCAATACGGTTACGACTCATTTTATCGCATCTGTGTAAATGTTTAATTAAGTTGAACTAATTGAAAATAAGAACGTAAACTTGAATTGACACGCTTCATTATCGTAATCACGACACAAACTCAACGAGATTTGATTACGACACAAGTGCTTAAAACCATTAGAACAAGTTAATAGCATGTCTTTTTGACGAGCTTGTTAATTTATTTACGACTCTTTGTTAATTTTTTTATCTAAAAAGTAACAGTTAAATTTAATATAAGTTATTTATGACTAAATTACAGAAGAACTTAGTAATAAAATCATTCAAAAAGTAATAATTCTTAACACATAATAAAATTGACATGCGTTCTGACAGTAAACGTCAGTGATACGTTAATAGCCGCAATTCCGTAACGTAATCCAAACTAACGTTTGCATAATACGATCAGATTTATAAAAGCTCTACTTTTCAAACCGGTCGACGATCGACCTTGTGAAGTGAAGTAGGCGGTCGCGATATGTCAACAATTATAAAAAGTGAATCAAAGGAGAACAAATAAAGTCGATGCTGGAAGGTCACTGCGGCAGTCCTAGCTTCCTGCGGAACTGCAAACTGTACTGATTGACCATAACAATGTGCGATTGACCTCGTATTGTGCTTCTGAGCTCATTCACATAGGAAGCGTAATAAGAGCGGAGAGTAACCATTACGATTTTGTTTTAATTATACTTAATGAGTGAATTCTTTTACGCAATTGTTACGAGTGTTACGCAAAAAGGTTTTATAGTCTCTTCAGTTTTTGTTTGCGGTTGTCCACCGCCTTGTTGCTCCCACACGAAGCGACAATTGAAAAATTGAAATGAGATCCGGTTAGTTTTTATGTTAAGCTAGTTAAGACTGAGCTTCCGCATATGTTTAAGGTTATGATATTATAACAAGTAACCGCAAATGAATTGTGTTAATTATAATTGTATTAATAATTGTCAGAATTGTTAGGATACAACTTGCTTTTAAATTATAGTCTTGTAGATGCAGACGCACTGTATTATAAGTTTGTACACGACCCAGTCTCGAAAATCATAGATCTGTTTTGTTCTGTTACTTTAGAAATTGATATATTGATGGATAGGGCAAAATATTTTTACTCGGCTCACAAAGTTGACATGAAGAAAGTTAATTCAACGACAATCATTCCGATATTAGTTTTAATCATTAGAATCATTCCAAAGAGTCTTAATCTACTAAAAAAGACATCTTTTATTAGATGCAGTTAAGTTGTCTACCATTTTAAAATATTCTTGTTTTATTTATAATGTATTCATACCTATTCCTCTTACCTCATGATTAGTTTATGGCAAGCGGATTGCATGAAACCAATCAACGGATTGCATTCAACAGAGTTAGAAGTGTCATGTTAAGTTTATTGCATGAGTGCATCTGAGATTTACAAATTGTATGTAAGTAATACACACTTCGGTTACTTAAGCCGAAGTAACCCGAGATTACCCGAGAGTATCCGAAACCCTAAATTTCCTAAGTACCATATGGGTAAGCGTCATACAACCTCTGGGTTTTTATTCTTTATCACGTTATCAAGAATACCATGGCTTCTCATTACTTGGATACAAGTCGACTAAACTAGCAACTATGATATTATAACAAGAAAAGGATAAGTTGAAACTCCGTCTGTACTATCGATCTGGTCAACATGTTTTAGTAGCCAATTTAGTTAAGTGTATTTTGACTGTAAGGCGACAGCTTAAGACTACAACTTACCTGTCATTTTATTCGCGTTCGATCGATATAAAGGAGGTGACTTTAAGGTAAGTAAGGGGATCAGCTTGTGTACATGGCGACGGACTGATGCTTCCGCATTCCATGTGTTTATGTACTATATTCGCAGGTTTCGTAAGATACGATGAAGTCGTAATAATAATAATAAAATATAAATTTATTTCATATTACTACATTTCGTATTGCTAAACATATAAGCTATAAAAAACAGTCATATTAGCACATTCATTACAAAGGCTACTATCAGATGTTATATTTCCTCAAAGTGCGGTAAGATAAACTTCCTAACAAGAATAATAAGGCACACATCAGTGCAGTTAATCACACACCAGTGCAGTTAACCACCGTTTCAAGATCTCACCACGGAAGAGTGGTATCGAGATACAGTGGCCAGTGAAAATGCATTCCTAGTAAGACGATGCGGAAAGAGAGATCACACCTATGATGCATTTGATTATACATAAAGTTATGCTGGAAGTGATAATGTAAAGTGTAATGAGTAGAACGACGATACAAGATCTTTAAAAATATATGAAATTACTTTTTAATTTAAGTATTATTTTAAATTTTAAATTACTATAGCCGCTGCATGCCCTGCGAAAAAGCGAGTTTTTCCCATAGCCCTGTTGTTTCACTAGACATCATTAAAAAATAGTCAATAATAGTCAATTGATCAACAACACGAAGTGATTTGACGTTTGTATTTGTTTTTTGCTAGAGAACATTCATGAGTTGTTATGATGAAACGCGTAAAATCAAGTGATTCTAATGAAACAGCTGTTGCGATTGACCAGGCATGCATATGGCTCGCCATGCAGGATCCTCCTATTGCGGCAGCTGTCATCATGTCCGACTCCAGGTCAGCTTTGGAAGACATTCAGAATACAAACAGTAAAAACGCACTAACTACCAACATTCAAAATTTTCTTCACTTCACCCACACACGCACTACATTCATTTGGGTTAAAGCACACGCAGGCATATCAGGTAATGAAATAGCTGATATTGCAGCCAAAGACGCAGCGACAAAAGAAGTCACTCCTACTTTTGCACACTTCCCTTTGAGTTACGTGAAACATCTAGCTAAAAAGGATAGCCTAAAACAAGCCACTGACGCGTATAGGAATAACCTAAAAGGTCCTGTTATCAAAACCTGGTGTCCTACACTCACTCAACTACACAAACTCATTAAGGTTACAGGACACACATTTGCACTCACACAATTACTAACTGGACACGGGTATCACAAACAATATCTTCACCGCTTTCATATCACAAACAATGATACATGTCCCTGTGACAATATAACAACACAAACATTCGTTCACCTCCTCACTCAATGTCCCAAATACACACAATCTAGACTGCACCACGAACAACACTGCCATTTCATACAACTCGATCCATACGACCTTGATTCCATACTCTCCAGCAACACAGCCACCGACACCTTCATGAAGCACCTAACACACATAGTTAATACACTCAAAAAATTTAATAATACTTAACCCACTATACCATACCACAACACAAACATTTAACACACAAATAGCTAAAGCACACATACATTCACATACACTACACTCGCACACACAAAATAAAACACCTTATTATTAGTATTAGTTCTAATTAATAATTTTATAATTTGTAATACCTAACTCTGTATCAAATAGCAGAGCACATTATTGCAATAAACTACTCTTTGAGGCGGTTTTACCCTCAAGGAGACAATTTAAAAAAAAATGAAACAGCTGTTTTTGTCATATCTAGAAAAAATAATACATCTACGTCAATTTTTCTTGACAATCAATATACTTAACACACACATAAAAGAAACGCGCGTGTCACGAATCACGATGCGGAAGAGTTACGTCGGTTTTGAAACTGAAAATTCTTGTAGAGAAAAACTGTTTATGGTACAATTCTTGTGAGAGCGAATATTTATTAACAAAAAGCTGTAAATAACTATACCACAACATGGTTACTATACCAGAACAGTGGCATAACACTATTATTAATGCCCAATTTAGAAGCAGAATGCTTTAGATAAAAAGAAGATGGTTCTTTTATTTGTTGTTTTATACTTTATTATAATATTTAACTCTTATAATGATGGAAAAGACAGTTTGCTTAAATGAGATCTTATCAAGCGCAATTTGCGATGATCAAATGATCGCAATTTCTTACAAAGAAGGCAGTTAAATATTTAAGGCGTGATGAAGTAGTAATTCTCAAAATATGGCATTTATACGTATACTAATTGATCTGAGTCTATTTATTAATTAAGTGTATGTGGAAGAAATATATGAGCATCCGACTTTTATGTTCATGTCAAAAAAACCTATGCGCCGATGTGTAGACTCAGTAATTGGTCAGTAATATAACATTTACCACTTTTTGCAGACTATGGTTAACCAAAGGGTTGCCATCAAAAACAATTAAGTGGCATTTCCAACCACGGAAATAGATTTAAGTGCCTATTAGCAATTATGAAGAAAATGGAGCCTACAAAAATAATGAGTTGTAATTTTCCTAACAGGATTTTAAAATGTTATCGTCATTCTTTCATGGAAATCGTCAATTGAAGTACTACTTCAATGGTAGCTTGTACAATAAATAATAAGTAATAAAAACAGTTTCCTTGAACTATACAAATTGGAAGTTATTACTAGTGATTTACAATAATATGAATAGGTGGAGGAAATCGATTTTTTGTTATTTATAGAGCTAATCTTATAATAAGCACAAGAAATAAGTAGGAAATAAGCTTTCAAGTATGTAAGTGCATTGTATATTATGATACAAGCATACAGTTATATTTAAACAAAATATTTGCTCGAAGACGGATTGTATGAAATAATCGAAAAGTACCGAAATCCCAAGGACATTAGAAAAAAATAAAAGTTGGGATTCTTAATTTGAATTCGAAGCAAAAAAATAGTCAAAAATGTACAAAGAACAGAACACAGAATTGCATACAGAAGAAATATTTTACAGGTCCAGAAGTAGACGCCCTATGCAGGGAAACGCTTTCTCCAGTGATGGAGTTAAACTTGGGTTGCAGATATAATGAACGCTAGCTAACCTATTAATTAAGCAAAGAGTTTGTTTCTAATAGTCTATGCCGTGTATTCTATGCCGTGCGGTTCCCGGTTAGAATAGGACTGCCCCATATCCTCCCGTGGGTGTTGTAAGAGGCACGTAGCACCACGGGTCAACCTCCTGGTGGGAAGTAAAACACCAACAAGCACAACAAGCATTCCCAAGGAGAGCTGGCATCAGGCAGGTGGCCGCCGTAAAATATAGCCAAAATTTTAAGCACCAAGTGGAAAAAGAAGACATGCTGCGCCGACCCCAAACAAAAATTGGGATAAGGGCTGGGGAATTATGATGAGTTTATTTCTAATACTCCTTTTCTTAAACGTCCTAAATTCATAACACTTTTAATACGAGTATTATGTGAGTGCTGAAAATACACATACTTAAACACCTACCACAAAGACAATTGCACCACAACTAAGTACTCCTAATTTATTATGCTTTACTAACCATATCTTTTCACGCCATTAAGGCAATTTTCTAGAAAATTATATCCAGGAATCAATTCAGTAATTACGTTTAAAAGGATATTGTGTAACGCATATCTGCATTCATTACAGAGCTGTGACAACCGGCCATTTTATTTAGATTAGACTTTCATTCAATTAAATACACGTTGCATAGTAAGGAAGCGAAGTGGGTGTCTATGAAAACCACAGAATTGTTGATAACGGGTCTTATAACGAACTTATAACAAGTTGGACAGATTTATTAGGTGCTAGTATTCATGTTTTATGTATTTCTGAATATATTTCTATTAAATAATTAGTTTTCATAACTCAAAATTAATTTGTTACTCGATGAGATTGATTAAGGGATGATAAATTCTATTTAAAATTTAATAGGTTTCTTTAAAAATCAGGGTTGGTATTGAAATAAATATTAAAATAGTTGCATTTGACGAATACTAGCGTAGACTACTGTAGCGTCATATATCACGATCTGCCTTGCCTCGTCTATTTTCATACATAATATTTGTAAAAACATGATTAATTTTATTCATTAATAAATTAGTAACCCTACAATCAGAAACAATTCATAAGCAAAGATTCACCAAGGGAATTAAATATGGAAAGCTTCCATTGCAATAAAGGCCTATTTATGGACTATCAGATAAGAATATTTATTTAATTTACACTGATCTTCATCAGTGCCATTTTGATAGTTACCAGTTTACCACGTAGTATTAAAATCTTGTTCAATGTAAATGAATAAAGTGGGATTACTGATGTAAGAACATTTATCTTTGGCTTCACAAAGGTCAAAATATGAATAAAATAATTGAGCACAATGAAGTTAAGGCTTTATTGTATTTAAAAATAATAATCAATAAGTTTTCGCAAGCTCTTACAAAATGATTGAGGATTTTATTACTCGCCTAAAAAGTTTTGAGAGAACTTACGAAAACTTAAAACGTGATACGAGTATATTCGACACATCCTAAATGGAGAGCTAGTGCAATGAGATCTAAGCTACAGGTAATAATAATACCTACATATTGAATAATATAGAATATTTGATATCTGTTTGTATACTGCTATCATGCATAAGGTTGCAGGTTCGATTCCCACAATTACAAGGCAATTAATAACAGAATAATTATTAAAAATAATTTGACAACGACAGACGACAGTATTAACACAAGCTATCAATAAAATCTAACAGTTCTGAAATAGAATAACAAAAGTAAATAAGTATTTCTAAAGGTAAGGTTTTCAATTAATGCACACGAAAATAGACTTTATAGAATTTTAGCGGCCAAATTGAATACATTCAAATTATAATAATAGATATTACAATCAACGAAAACAATGTGTTAGTGCCCTTATTGTCATGGTTTGCATATTGGCGTACGAGTATATACCTATATCCTATTATATACCTACGTGTCTGAAAGTCCAGCGCAAAAGTTCAATAGGTCAGCCTCCGGTCTCTTGCCCTTTCAACAAATACCTAAGACAGCTATTAAGTACTAACTGTTACATATTTTAGTGCTATTAACAGTTTATACATCTATTATTCAGTTTACTCAACGTTCGTTGTCATTTATCTGTGGTAATCTAACCTTTGTAGTACTCTGTTAATTCTTACGGCAATATCAAATAAGGGTAATGAGTCAATTATGTTTGTTTGTGATTAATTTATGTTTGTGTTGGGTAATGTTTTGAGCTCTAATTATTACCTACTCACAAGCGCCGTTTTTACTGCACAGAGAGTTCTCAGAAGTTGAGCTAGTAAAACCACACTGGCTGGCTAGGTACATTTGTTCACGCAAATTGTCCTTCTCTTTTTAAAATTCGAATTTATTAGTGATTCTAATTTGCCTACCTTCTAGTTGTGGGTATTAATAACTCTACATGCATAGTTTAAAAAAAAACATGTGAAATAAGATTTTGTTTTAACGTCTGATATTGATGATGATAATGTCTGATGTCAACGAACATCTCTGAAGACAATGATGTAAAACATAATTATAAGCAACTGCTTAACAACTGCAACTGAAAATATAATTGATCATAAATTGTAACATAACCACACGATGTTACTCATAATATCGATACATGATAATCAGATATTACGAAACTTTATTCGAGATACAATCGTATGGTATTCGCCCTTCGCACAAAGAGTTGCATCACATAATCACTAAAGTATTTTTTTATTAATAATGATGTATGTTATTGTTGATCATTCATGGCTAGTTAAGTATGCTTGAGTTCGTCCTCGATAAAGATTATTTTCTTATTCAATATGTAAACAGCGTTTCAACAATATGCCAATGTATTTAAGTGGGTTGAAAAGCGGCGTTGATTAATTGCTGGCTGGTTTACGGATATCAAGTATTTTGTAAGTGAATTCGTTGTTTTTTACCACTGGGTTTTACTCACGCCTACTTGAAGTTTTCCTTCCTTTAGTATTTTAGTCTTTTTTATTAGGGCTTATTGCAATTACTTTCCTAAAACAGTGATTTCTGTAAGGATCAACAGCATAACTGGGCCACGATGGGACAAGGATAAGCTAAGCTTTGTGTCCGTTAATTGATGTTTGTATATTTGATTAGTTATCCTCGTAAAAATCAGTTTTCTGTATACCAAATATATACAAAAACACTTCTCTACTTGATAGTGTTAAAGTGATTTTACCGATTTTTTACACCTTCTAAAATAATACAAAGTACTCCCAAACGATGCTTGTATAGGAACCGATAAAAAAATAACAAAATATATTTTAAAACATAATAGTGTACGTGTACAACAAAGAAATCAATGTCAACATAAGAAAGTTTTGCGCATTTGGTTTTGTTTTATTTTTCCTTTCACTAGGTCTAATTTTCATGGCAAGTGAACTCACATGACTTCATGAGTCACGATTTGCTCTTTATAGTTTTTGTCTTTTAATGAACAATTTCATTCCTTTGTGACGTAGTTGTTGCTCTCGGGTTCGATTCCCGCTCTATAGAAATCTTTGTTTGCATAAACATGACTTTTATTTATTCTAAAAACTACTTCTAAATAAAATAAATACACACGAAATTATTTAATCCCATGGTCATTAATGCATGTTAAATGAAATTTCAACCTGTAATGTCGTAATTCATGTCAATTTTCGTAATATATGTAAAATACTTACAAACGGAAAGTAATGCAAGCGTACTTGACAAACAACCTGTCCAAAAAGGTTGTTTATGTAAGTAAGTGTAACTAGAGCAGTTACAGAACTCTAAGTGCTTGTATATCAACTGATAATAGACTAAATGAGGTTAGTTTAAATGTGCTTTATTGCCGTTTTGTTAAGTCTGTTTATTGTAAAGGTGATTGTAGATTATTTCTGCGAGAACTGACGAGATAGTACAGTTGTAATTAAATCCCAACAAGAGATAAATAGTAATTAAATCAAATATGAACACATAAAATATTATAATGCAACTTTATAAAACAAAAAAATAAATTTTGGATTTTACAGGGATGATGCCCTAGGTCTAGCAACATATATCTGGCTATATCCATTCGAGACTAGGGAAAGGCCGTCCCTTCAGTGGGCCATTAAAAAGCTGTGATGATTAAAACGAACAAGGTTCAAAAGTTCATGTAAGTGTATTATGGAGTAAAATGCAAGCCATGTACTGTATATTTCTTAACAAAAAGTGGGTTCAAAAAGCGTATGGTCAAAGTTACTTTTCATATTCATATCAGATTGCATTATAAAAAACTGGATCATATGCTTATGGAATATTAAATGAGAGTTTAAAAAGTATTTTGGTACAATTATGCAATCGTTTGAACAATTCGGCCATTTTTAGTTTTGGTAACTTTTATTGTTAATAAAAAGTTTTCATACCTGAAGATTTATTTAAGGTCTCACACAGGATTCAAATTCATTTAATCTTTACAATTAAACCTTATCTATACAATTTTGTAACGTACATTAGTGTCTTATAATTTAGCCTGATCTAGGTAATCCTGTGTTTTAGTACTGTCAAGTGTTCTAGGTACTGTCAAGGACACTCTTACATGGGTTTTAAGGCACACTCAGGATGAGATATGGCAGTGACACTCTATTAAATCATCACACGAATAGAGTAGAGTTAACTGATTTAAAAAAAAATACAACTGAATTGAGAACCTCCTCCTTTTTTTGAAGTCGGTTAAAAACAAACAAAAACAACAGTTCCAGTCAGAACATAGACTTACGTAGTATTACAAAATACAGCTGATATATAGTTTAAAATGTAACAAACCAGGAAAAGCTGAACTAGATACTGAGTACAAACATTTCACAAACTATTGTCGATATCTAACCAACTATCTACAATATTACTCTTGTGGAATGGTCGTTATTTATCTTACGTAACTATCATGTTTCAATGCAAAGTGTAATGTGAAATGAATAAAACCTTTATTTCTTTAAAAAGATTACTCCCGCGCTAAGGATCATTTTTAGGGGAGCAATTTATTGATCTTAACTTATTTCTACTTCTTCAATTTCATTATGTCTTTAAATATCTCTCATCTATCTATTGTATGACAGAGTCTTCTATTTAATTTATCTTGTTCCAAAGTGATGAGTC
Source organism: Schrankia costaestrigalis (assembly GCA_905475405.1). Classification (NCBI taxonomy): domain Eukaryota; kingdom Metazoa; phylum Arthropoda; class Insecta; order Lepidoptera; family Erebidae; genus Schrankia; species Schrankia costaestrigalis. Next base: position 5,086,061 of record FR997827.1, read on the forward strand.
TACAAGGAATCAAGCCTTTATTTTGTAACTAAAATTCGAATACACAACCTCGCACACTTAGTCTTTATTCATAACAGTCCATTAATGTCCCACTGCAGGGACGGGCCTCCTCCTGCGACGGAGGGATACATGGCCTACTAATACCACGCTGGCCAGACGGATTGGTATTCGGTTTAATTTCAAGTTCTCTTTAAAGTCTTTTTTTGACACATCCAATTTTCCACCGAGGCTTTCTTCATTCATTAACTGTATGCGCTATTTACTTATTCCTCATTATTATGTGCATACTGCATTTTTTTTATATGCAAGTAGTATGCATATTATAGTCTCACGGAAATATGTAGCAATGAACTATAATGAGAAAGTAATTTATATTAGGCTTTAATTTTCCTACCTTAGTGACGAGCCTGTTATATGTATATCTGATATCTGTGGTATATAGAGTAACTTTGTCAATAATTGTCATGCTGATTAGAATCACGCGCAAAAAAAAAGAGGAAGAATCTTTCTAAGATTTCAATCTTATTTTGTCTCAAACCTCTCTCATCAATTGTATGGCAGACACTTCTAGCTAATTAGTGGTCATATACCAAAGTAACAAGACGTTATTTAGTTACTAAAATGTTTGATAAAGCCATCAGTCTTTTACTTCGTAGAATAACATTAACTAATCTGCATAAAAAGATTACAATTTAACTCTCCATGCTAATTTAGTTATCGAACTCCAAAATTTTTATTTTCTTTTTTAATTATGCACTAACTTTCACATAATTTTAATGAAATAAATTTATTATTATGCATAACCAAAGATTACAACACACATATTTCTTGTAATAAATCATTTAGCTACAAATTTCGAAAATAAGTGCTCGGAGCAAACCGCAAGTTTGCTCGCAACTCGTATCTGTTCCGACTATCTAGACCGATAATCGGCATTTCGCATGCATTTGTCAATCGCAATGTCACTTACAACATTTCTTAGACTGCTATAATAGTTACTTAGTTAAGTAATTCTTACTATAAATCTTCATACGACTACATTAAGGAAGTGGCTAAATAGTCATTAACAACTTTAGTGCGGTTGTTAAGTATAATTTATAGGGAGCTAATTTCTTTGAGTTTTAACTGCGAAGATGTCTCTTGGTTCTATATACAGTTTATGGGTCCATTTTGAGCGCTCTCTTTCTATTTCTCTCCCCCACTAGATGTCGCAAAGAGAAGGCTTTAGTAAACCAAGGCTCTGGTTATCACTGGAGGAGATCCATATCTTTAGTTTGGAATTTAAAGTCCGACTAGAATAATATTGTTGACACTTTGTTTAAGTCCCTTTTGATATTTAATGATTATGTATCTTCAGAACAGGTAATAATGGCCCAATTTAATTAAGGACAATCTTCAGTAAAAGGCAGAAACTTAGGGCTTACTAATAAAAACAACCTATAAACCATGCTATAGTTATCTTTTGCGATACCCACAGGATCAAATGGGATAGTAACACTCTGCTCTTACTCCATCACCCCTCAAACAATTATGTAAAGAGATTTTTCCTTGTGCTGTACTTGTAATAGAACCTAGTTAGAACAGGTATAACCTGTCGCTGTATACGGTACGGATTAAGTGACATTGTGCCTAGAGCCATGTTCAGAGAATCGTGTCCAAATTTAATAGCATCTTGTATTTGTGTTACTATTTGAGATTGTGGCAATTTCGTGTTGATATAATGTTGAATTTAGATCACGATTTGTATGTATTATGATATTTATTTGATTATACTAAGTAATGGTATTAAGTTTATAGTAACAGGTGCATATAATGAAATAGATTATAGACACACCTAAACACTTACACACACAAACACTCAATATAATTTGCAGGTACAATGAAATGATAGAATTAATTATTAATAGGACATATTGAAAAAAAAAATGCTAGAAATAACTTCTTTGACGTTGTGAGTGTATGCCGCAGCCGTCCAAGAGGTGTTGGGTTCGAATATAAAATAGCCCGAGAGTAGTACAATTAAAAAAGTATTTAAATGACATATTAAAAAATATTTTTTATACTTTTTACAAAATGAGTGACAAAGTAAATCATTAATCACTTTAATATTTCTTACTTAAATATAAAACATTTTATAGCGCAGCCATTAATTTAAAAGCCTGTTATTATTTACTACAGTGTGTCCTTATTGCTAAGTAGGCCAAGCAATTGTCTATAATAAATACCTAACAATCACTCCAGGGCCTTGGTATATGATAACAGATATTATCACTGTGATCGACTAGTATGGTATGAGTATTGTTTCTGTAGCAATTATCCTTATACGGCTCTATGGTGATCAAAAACGTTGACATATGCGATCGCGCTTTTGTCAAAGTAAGTTTCTTGAATTATTTTGTGTCTATGCTTCTAAACTTACGTTCAAACCCTTGAACTGTTTGATGTTCTACGGATCGATGTTTAACAAAGCTATTTAAAACGGTTCAGGCTAAGTATTTTTATAAAAAACTGTACTGAAAATTTGTTATCTCTCCTATTAAAGAATTTTGTAAATGTTTTTTTTCCTGTAATAATTAATACGGAAGGATTAAAATCCTTTACATTAAAATATAAATCTTGAAGTACCTATACTAAATTAACACTATTACATTTTAGTACTTAAAATAATCGTATCTTCTGTCTACTTACACACGTACACCGCTCATTCCAAATTCAATTGAGCAACAACCAAAAAACAAAAGAGGTTTAAACTGTATTTTGTATCCTGACCTACTTGTTGTATTATGTAATGGTGCATTCAAAGAGGTTTTATTAATGTTGATGGCAGTATTAAGAAAGCCGTTACATTGGCTCTTTACAGTTCGTTTTGTAGATTGATTTATGAATTAAAACAAAAGAGAGTGTAAATATGACAGATTACAATCAATAGAGGTCGTGGAGAGATTGCGAAATAGTTTAAAGGATATTGCGTTATTACGAAACGGAATCATATTCTTGAGAATTGTGTTGGTCGATAGTTATTCCAAATTATCTAAAAAAATCCACTTTAAAAGACTATGGTTGCCCATTTTTATTTCTTTGTAGATAGTATTCAGTAATACTTAGAATTTTGAAAGGTGGGTCATTTTCGCAAATTAATAAATCTTAATATTAAACATAAGTGGTAAAATTATTCATGTTAACTTTTCCTAGTTATTTGTTTCTTTAACAATACTTACATCAATAAAATATTTTTTTGCGTTATTAAGTATGTAAATTATTCATAAATCATTGCAAACAAATTATTATCAGAAAATCCTATTTGGTTGTCGAACTTTTTTATATAGTAATAATAATTTGGGCAATCTATTAATTATTACTAATTCTATTCTGTGAGCACATTTTTTATCATTATGGTTTTAACGTTGACCGATGACTATACTGAGAAGCTTCTATTTTTTGCATACATTTGACAACTCGGTACGTTCAATGTCACAGGCTTGGGATTTTTTTAAATCTATACTAATATTATAAAGAGGTAAAGTTTGTGTGTTTGTGACGTTGTAAGTAGGGGGTAATCTCTGGATCTAATGAACTGATTTTAAAAATTCTGTCTGTGTTGAATAGTCCATTTATCGGGGAGTGTTATAGGCTATATAGTATCACGCTATGACTAATAGGAGTGGAGCAGTAATGAAATATGATTAAAAATGGGACGCCTTTTTTCGCCGTCCAACAAAGTAGGCACGGGTCAGCTAGTATAATAATAAATGGATTAGCCACAAAGGATATATCCATAGTAACAGTATTTTTGTATTGGTAAGTATTACATTATTATAATCGTAATTAAGTATTAAATACTAGACTGTTGTAAACCTACATTTTTTTATAATGATACAAACTAATGACATATCCAATACATGAGTGAAGATTTATGTAGTACTTACAAAATGTCGTTGTTTGATCACGGAATAAAATGTTATGTTGGATTGAAAATGATTTTTACCTGAAACAAAAACATTATAAGATAAGATATAGAGATCACAACTACAAACCACATTAATATATTATATTCACAGAATTTTATTAATATAAGACGAATACTTATTATTAAGAAAGTGCTCTTATACCCCTTCCAGCGTAAGTTTAGCTTTTTGACAGTTCACGTCCATGAAGTTTCGTAATACTTCCGCTTATTTTTCGAATAAATTATATTGTATTTCATGGACGTACCCATGTTTTTTTCAGTTACCATGGTTACTTAGTGATGGACACTCATAACGATTACCACCATTATGAAACAAATTATAAATAATCGGTAGAAATAAATGCTATGAATAAACCTGAACTCTTCATAATACGTGTATAAAATGTAATATGATATTTTAGATTAGCTATAACCCGCGAAGGTGTCACGATAAATTATGTATTTTAAATAATACCTAAGCTAACTATAATTTTATCATTTTAAGCTATAGGCTAATTCTCTTAACATAGAAGAAATAATCACTAATAAAATGATAATGTAAGTTGATCCAAATGTGTAAAACAAAGTAATTTGAAAAATCGCGAAATCGCTTACAATCGAATGGCATTACATTCGAGATACTACTGAACGTCACTAACATCAAACTGTCAAATGTCGTTAAATATAGTGGAAAGGGTATAGTAATCATTACCAAAAAGAAAAGTGAAAACACAATTTCAATTTAGGTAAAAATATTTTTAGTACGAACTAGTCTAGTTTAAAAAGTAAAAACTAATGATGTAACAGACAAACAATAACAAATAAAACGAAGATCCGCAACTCAGAACCACAACTATCGATTTGTTCCGCCATTATTATTATCGAATGATCTATTCGCAACCGAGTGATTGACTCCGATAAACGGCCTTCTTACATAATTCTGCACTAGTTTAGAAACATATTTCGATTCTATAAATCTACGCCCCAGATTACGACAATCGATTAATGAATCGATTACAGGCTTGTTAATCGAGTATTTATTTTGCTGTCATTAATTTTATTGCAATTGTTTTCAATGTCTCAATTAACACAAGCTTAAGATAATAAATCTTAGCTAAGTTAAAAATGATTAGTGCTTGTATCCGCTAAGCATGCGGTAAGAAGCCAGTTTTTTTTTTAACTTCGAATGTTTACTTATGAAGGAATCTATAGTTTAATATAAAAGTATCTAAAGAGTTTGAGATTGTTTTGCTGCAGTATGATTTTCAATTCATAACGTAACAGTTTAGAAATGTAAAAAATATTGCAAAAGTGACATTATAACATTGAAACAAAAGGCACACCACCAATTAACCGTGATCTTTGCGTTTCGGGCCAAAAAACCGCTTCAAATGTTACACAAGTTAAATTTTCTATTTATTTATTTAAATTCACATACTACAGACACATACAGACAAACAAAAAAGCTAGTATCAGACCTAAAATATTCATAAGTATCTATTAATAATGATTAATTTGAAATCAATCCAATTGCAAATGAATAAAAGAAAACTTTTAACATAAACATTTTGATGATGTCGTAACAAAGTAGTGAACTTTGAAGGGCTTCCATTGTAACTAAATGCTTATCATTTATTACAGCAACAGTTACTGTTATGTCATTACATAATACGTTTAAAAACCCCATTAATAATACCAAGTAACTGTTTAAAATGTACCGCCCACATAGGTTTTTAAACTGTAAAGACTCCTAAGAGTCTTTATTTTAGTGACTTTGTAGCGTAGTAGTTTTAGTACAAGGCACCTATGCAGAGGTTGGCTCTCGTTTAATGCAAATCATTTTGTGCGAACTTGGTTATTTTCTATTAATATTATGTTTGTACATAAAAAAGTATAGTAGCAAGTAGGCCAGTAGGGAAGCACAGGCCCACGCAGCGTGGAAATATTGAGAGGAGGCCTAAGACTAGCAATGGATGTCAATTGGCTGATATGATGAAGTAGGCTAAGTTTAGCTCTAGGTCTCCCCCGTTTTTCCTTGCTGTAGGACCAAGGCTATTAAGGTCCTACAGGTTATAATATACTCCTAATTGTGATCACAATGCCAATTATAGTAATAAAACTTATTAATACAAAAAGGTTTTAAGGACCTTCACCCGTATAATAAAACGAATTGAATCTCGACCTCCGTACAAATTGCTAAGCTAGGTAATCTCTTTGCCTAGTTAATCTTTTTGTAAGCGCAAACAGCTTGTGGTGTTCGTTAATGATATACAACTACACAATACTACGTCTAATTTATTATTACAAATTAGTTTTGACAGCTTGTTTACACTATACGTTTCTTGAGAATATAAATCATTTTAAGCTTGCCTCTAAGTCAACCAAAGTTAGAGTCATTTATTAATTTGCAACTTGTCCGTGTGATGACGGAGTAAGAATACAATACGTCACCACCCCATCTCATCCCATGGTTGTCGTAAAAACCGACCTAAGGGACTAACCGTAAATATTATCTTTCAGAAGTAAAAAGAAGGAAAACTTGAACCCTATACCAATCCGTCTGGCCAGCGTGGTATTAGTAGGCCAAGTATCCCTCCGTCACGGGAGGAGGCCCGTCCCTGCAGTGGGACATTAATGGGCTGTGATGATGATTAATTTGCATCTTATTATTTTATTCTCTAATTTTATTGCTAATCCTAGTTATTGATGCACTAACACAATTACTGAGACCTGCATTAAAATTAGAGCTAGTACTCTTTAAGTACTTCTTACAATTATTATTTGACAGTTTTATTCAGTAAGAGGTCGTGAAAGTCTGTACTACCGTTGAGGCCTCATGATCCACCCCTTAGCAACAGTAACCATTTTTATTTAAAATATTTATCGGATAGTGTCATAAGCAGGTACTCATGTCTCATAATCTTAAGTGAACAACATTTATTTTTTTAAATATCACGAGAAAGTTGGTGTATATCAATAAAATTTCATTGAAGATACTTCAATGGTACACCAAGCATTACGTAAAATGACATCAATGTGCTTCAAGAGTATTAAACAATTTCACAAGAGAGATGTCTTCCTCTTCACAAAAAACCTCTCTACTTTATAGTGAAGTTGTATCACGCAAATATTATTATTTAATTGATGATACCTACATAAGATGAGCCATATTAACTACTTAGTGATGAGTAGTTTTACGTAATTAAAGAGGTAAAAATAAGTTTCCCTTTAGCTAAGGAAATTGGTAGAGCCTACGGTACGGTTTTAAAAAATACCTGGTAATAGGTCCCTTTAGCAAGAGCCGTTTAGATACCACAACTGTACCCCTTTAATTCACCCACAAGCAGTAGTGTGAAAATGTTAATGTGTTAAGGTGGAAAAGTCCAGTACCTAGTAATTGCTGCTTATTGCTGATATCAATGAGCCTCAGTTATTACTTACTATCTGACAGTGCGGCTAATATAGCTATGAATAACATTTAAAAGTATTATTAATTATGGAGAGACAAATACTAAATGCTCTCTTATTTATTGCAACCTATTATGATTTATGAATGCAAAAAAATATTACGATACTTAAATCGCAACCATCTATTATGACAAGATAAGCATTAAATAAAACTAAAGAAACAATACTGTAGCTTTCATTCCGCTGTCAAAATTAAATATCAGCAATTAAACTGTCATTGTCATCTCAAAACAAAACGTCACACGAACAAAACTACTTCAAATATAAACTTTATTTTTTTGGCAATAAGAACTATATCAACTGCATAATGTGTGTCATTTTCAAAACTCACTTAAGTTTGTGATCATAATCAGTTGCGTAAGAGTTTTCACTGGGCATGACATCTGTATTCAAACGTGCCTTCCATTGTCACAATGGGAGAAGAAATAATGGCGGACAGAATAGCCTAATAACATGATTAATCAAGTTCTTGTTTTCTTAAAACATGTATAACGAAGCACTTTCGAGAGTATGAGACTTTGAGCGATGAGGTGTTTCAAACTGTTAGTCATGCTAAAACTGGACAATCAAAACTTTTACATTGACACTGAAAGAGTAAAGAGAAATTGAATCCGGTTTTAAACTTCGGATTATCGCAGGTTCAAAGACAATATATTATGACGTGATATTCTAGATTTATTAAGTCTACATTTATGTTAAAAATGCTACTTTTAGATCATTAGATATTTCGACTATGACTGTGGGATGACTTAACCTCAGTCTCACTGCTTATAATTTTGTGTTTTAAAGTTTTTATTCCAGAATGTTTAGAAAATCATAAGGATTAATTACTCAGTGTCCAATATAGGAAATAAAGCCATTGCCATAAAGCTTTATAACTGAGTGATGTCCATGTTTGTATGGCTCCTTCATGGCCCGTTAAAAATATCTACCTGCGTTACAAAAATTAACTCTAAAAATCACTGCGTCTTATTTGTACTCTAAAGAATATTTTGCATGAATGTATACGAGAGAAAGACAAAGAGAAAATAATATTTCTTTTGCACAGTAGACACTACATATAATCACAAATTAAATTCAATAAGAGGTGATTTAGATGTATGTAAGAGTTAACATAAGTATTATGGATGGGTACTAGAGAGTGAATAACGTTGCATACAATTACAATTAAATATAGTGCATTATGTTATAAGTCCATGTCAGGGTTGTAATAGAAATTAAAGAGTTTAATAAAGATCTTCGAAGGTTAATGAGCATGAGTAGCACTTAATTATACATTTATTTAGTCAATTAGTATAACCTCGGACGCGTCCTGCCTTTTCTCTTTTATATTAGTTTCGAATGCATGCTCTTGTATGCATCGTGCAATCTGCTTTATTATTACGCAATGTCTTATCATCATTGAATCAACTAATAAATGTTAAGCTTTCCAGTACTGTAACGGATGTTCTGCGATGGAAGGATCTTGATTTTCTGATTTCAAGAACTACGCTTAAACTAAATCATTTTTTAATAAACATTGTCCAATATAGCTTCAACAACACACACTTGGCAAAAAGGTGGTAAAGTAATTAGTTTTACTCGAATAAGAAAAGTAAAAATACCTATAAATTGTAGGTATCTGTAGATTAAACTTTTTTCTCTGATTTATTTAATTACACTTTTTAATTCCACTGTAGAACCGTTTAACCTATGTCATCGGGTAAAGATCGTATCATCTCAGAAAATGTTATCCAGGAACATAGTAAATAATTCTCTTCATTTCTTCATTTTTACTACATTCAATTTTAAAGTAAAGCTCTGTCTTTCCACACTTTAACAAAACTGAGAATTGTGATTGATATTATAAATCAGCATCTTCCACCGTATCCTACAATCTACACCCACATTAGTAATTCTATTAGGATTACCTCATACGTATTCATAGTTTGTCAATCAACTGCATGATGCAACTAACTGTTTTTTATATAGCTGCTTCAATATTGTCTCAGAAATAACATTTACATACATACATACATACATAAACTCACGCCTTATCCCGTCCGGGGTAGGTAGAGACATTTATTTATTAGGTTTGTCGGCAATCACATTCATAAAATCTCACACAGTCAATTATAGAGAAACACAATATTATGCACCTTACGCATTCATTTAGGTACAACGAAATTAATTTTATTTAAAAACAAACAAAATAATTTGTTTTTAGCGCTATGACACTACAGAAACTACTTATTTTTCCTATGTTTTTTCCGGGATTAGAAGACTCTTTGTTTGCTGAACTGAACGTTTTAATCTTTCTAAACTTAACGTTTCAAGAAGTCTTAATTCTACATCTTGGCACTGAACCTCTAGACTAAATACCATAGTTTGTGAAAACACAAGACACTGTCATGCATGGCTTACGGATCAACGAACTCCTACGCATTACGTTTGTTAATTCATGCTACCACAACGTCACCATGTCTGTGTTTTTCTAATAAATTATTGATATCCATATTTATTATAAAATAAATCTTAGGTAACATAATACTCCTATACTATAAATTCTTGTCATAGCTCAAAATATACAAGTATATTATGCTAATACATACAAGGATTTTAAAAACAGCTGATATAATAAATAAATTCATAGTGTTCGTTTTTTTTTCTAACGGGAATCAAAACTAGATGCCATTATGGGTTCATTAACACGAAGTAGTTTTTATTATTTGTTGGTATTTTGCATAATTATATAATAAGAAGACGAGACATAAACGGAAGTGATTAATTAAGACATAATGTTTTGTTTGATGCCATGAAGCAATAAAAACTACATAAAGCTCATGACTTTTTTGACAATTTAATAATAAGATTTTGCTAAACACACGGCGTCATCTAGATCCAAACTGCTTCTTAAGGATTCTAAAACAATGAATGAAGATTCTAGTTTCTAGAAAATTGACATAAATTACTGTAAATGATTACTTACTTATCCTAATTTACTTTTCATAACATAGGTCTTTTCCAAAACTTTGACCTATGGTCCTGTGCCTTTCTCTTCCATCGACTTCCCGCCGCCTTGACTATTTGGAAACCTAAATTAAAATAAATAATCCTCACACATTCTCACATGGCCACCTAGACAACGGATAAACATACTTAAATACTTTTCATTTTAAATACTAGAAAACACTCAGACCAATGCAAACAATCATGTTCATGCAAACAAAGATTTGCATTAAGCGGAAATCGAATCCGAGACCTCTGCGTAGCAGCCATGTAATATACCGACTGCACCACAGCGGTCGTCAAATTCTGTATAAAAATTCAGTTTCAATTTAAGTTTTCCATAAACTGATTTTATATTGAAATTATCTGTTGTTAAAACAAAGAAGTCGTTAATCTCATTGAAGCTGCGTGTTATGTTCTCTGCTACATTAACAGTAACTTATACCAACTTTGTGGCTTAAAGATATCTGATACACTTACCTCTGATTTTGCCTGATTACATCGAAAACCTTTTGTGACCTTTTTGTGTAAATGCCAAGTAATTCTTTTGTTTCTACCCTCAGCTTCTCTTTCTACGGATAATCAACTTTATTATAGACATATATCCTTTAGCTATCCGATTTTTCAAAGAAAACGCTTCAATAATACTTATTCGATTTTTTATTGAATAATAGGTACTTATTATAATAATCTTTCTTATTATAATTTATAATAATCCTCCGTGTAGTGACGGAGTAAAAATACAATATGTCACCACCCCATCTCATCTCATGGGTGTCGTAATCACCGACTAAGGGACTATCCGTAAATATTATCTTTACGAAATAAAAAGAAGGAAGACTTGTAATTAAACACTATACCAATCCGTCTGGCCAGTGTGGTATTAGTAGGCCAAGTATTCCTCCGTCACGGGAGGAGGCCCGTCCCTGCAGTGGGTCATAAATGGGCTGGTATGATTATAATAATCTTTATTGAATAATACTATACTATATAACATTTTATGTAGTTTTGACTAAAAGAAAAAGGTGGTACTAAAGTGTTTACAAATCCAAAAGGCAAAGAAAGCTCTTTACGCGTACATGGTAGCAAAAATAAATGTAAATTATTAAAGAGGTTTCAACTTTATTTTTATTTTCATTGGACTCACGTTAGGTTTAGCTTTCAGGTACCATGAAGTTCATTCACCCAGACCCTTCTTCAAATAAGATAACACTTGACAACCATTAACTGTTATATATAACGCTGAATAAATTTTAACCTTCATTGAACTTTTGCTTGACCAGTTTTGCATAAGTCATTGCTTTCTTTAAACAAACTAAAAGTTGGTTAAACATCATTTATTAAATTTTACTTGATTATGGTTCTACTACAGCGCGTGTTATTTTCAATAATCTTACTTTCGTAACTATTTCTTTATACATATATTCATATATAATTTAAAAAACACAACCCTTTTTTGGTTTTTAGGGACGTTGAATTTCCCTTTCATAGCTGCAGCAATCGCTTGTTTACTAGTAAGAGCATAAGATTATTACTATGATGACGCAAATCTAACAAATTAAAACATTTCTCTTATTTAAAAATCAGATAAGATTTACTTAAAATCAGATAACAAAATTTTCGAAAAAAAAAACAAATAAATAGAAAAATCTTTTGAATATGTATAATATAACTATTTAATATGTAAATGAACATACCATGTGCGTTGGTATGCTGTAACATAATATGTTTAGGTAAAATGAAACCAGTTTTACTTTAGGCCTAGTATTTATATTATAGGTTTTCTATCAACTTGATGTACAAGGAAGGAGAATTAATTAGGTTATGAAATTAGCTTAAGCTTTAAAGAGAGAATTTATCTATTCGATGTCTTTTTATGATATTATAAAGATTTCTACCATCACTGGAAAGGGCCAGTTCATCCAGTCATGATCTTCTTATTGTTTGTTAGTGGCCAACCTGGTGGCTTACGGTCTATGTCAATACGACGACAATCAGGACCTCAATTTTACGTGTCGTCCAATGCACAGAGATGTTCAGACATTATAGCACTGATTGGTCACCAATCTTCGGAATGACCTCGCTAACGTTGCTTCATGGCTAGTTGCAATCACGGATGCATAAAGGATGGCATGCATGATAATGTGTTTTCATATAAAAGCTTTAACATTATCATGACTAACGCTAAAACGCTTATTTAAATTAAGAAAGAAACAGGTAAAATAAATTTGAAAGAAATAAACCCCGTGAAATGTATTGCCTTATCTCTTATTTCTTTTACCCCAAGCTTGCAAACTTTTTGTTTTTTTATATAGTCAAGGGTCGAATGAGTTTTAAGAATTTTGCCATATTTTAGCCCAGTCACTGACCTTAAGAGCCCGTGGTCAGTTTCATAACATATTATTTTACGTATTAAGTCATAAGAAATATTTACCCAATATGATAGTATTACAAAATAATAAAGGTAGGTAGAATCCTTCTTGGAGTGGTTATTCAGTTACTGCAAGAATACAAATATGATGTCATTTTATCATTGTATCATAAAATATACGATTTATGACTTTATTACATTACTATATTTATAAAATTAAATAGTTTCTTAGTGAACGATTCAACTTTTTATGTCACCACGATAATAAATTACTTTTCATAACATCTGTCGTCAACTTTTAAATAAAAAGTAAATCTTTCGCTAGTTTGATTTGGGTTTTTTTAAGGATTTTGGTATAATAAAAACCTGACTGATTTATGCTAAATTCTTAAAAAAAAACAAGGATTCCTTGACTAAACGAGTGGCAAAACAACAATACAGTTTTATAGTGTTTTCAGTTTTTGATCAAAGTCTAATTCAAACCGATTAAATCTCTAGTAATTTGCAGACCTCTAGAAACTTTTCTCCTCACTATAATGTTACCACGTCGAGTTATATAGTTTCTCCGATCAATCTCTTTATTTCGATTCGATTAATAACACCGTGTCACAACTCTTAACCAGTTTACTTCGTAGAAACTAAATGACATCCCTACTATATTTAGTTTATTTCTTTTCTTTCTTTCTAGTCAAAAGATTTTACGGTAACTACAACTAACGAACATTCCAAGTACTTACCATTAATCTGCAATGTATATTTGACCTTTCAATCATGATTAAAACTCTGATTCCTATCTATAATAATAATTATTAAGTAATTTTATTGTTTACTGAATAATATAAATATTATGACCTATTGCAGAGAGTAAACCAATAGGTAAAAAAACGTAAAAAAAATACTTTACAAAAATAATAATTAATAGTTATCTAACATTCAAGAATTATTTTCCGACTTACGCATTAAATGTCTTAACAATTTACGATTTATTTACTAACCCGTCTGTGCCTACAAGAGTATTTAGAAAATGGCTATTAACCCTGCCAATCGTCATTAGCACAACTTTGTCTAACACTTAACTAGCCAAACAAAATTACACAATAAACATTCCAACCTTAACATGGAAACCTGAAAAACAATGAAACTAAACATTGTTCCTTTCAATATATTTACTTTTACCTCCAAACAATGAGAGGCAGCTCAATGGTAAGGATATCGGAATAGCGATCGAAAGGTCGTGGGCATAAATACCGCACACTGTACCATTCAAAGAAATTCCACATGGACAATTTAGCTTAGAAGGCTGCATAAGCTTATAGCTATTAAGGCTAGTAAATTAATATTTATAATATAAACGAAAATAAAAAATATTAATAAACACACGACAATAAATAAATAACGGCCTATGTGCAGAGTGGAAGGCCATTAGCTGATATGATGATGATGTAAACAAATTATAAACGATTTATCAATTAAAAAGATAATAAAACAAAATTATCACTATGTATTTTATGTAATGCTATAAAGTTTTAACTAAGTCCAAGAACTCTTTGTCTGACTGTGTCATGATTTATTGATGACTTTAATTCCAACAAAAACAATTGTCTTTAAAACAAGTAATTATTAAAACCCATAAAATTTACAGCGCCTTAAGGCTAGATTACATTTACAAAAACTGCAGAAACAACAAAATAGTACGCCTATACAATAAGCAGCAAATGGTAAAGTTCATGGTGACAGTTACTCATTGAGGACAACTGTATACAAACTTATTATAATAAAACTCCTTAGTTGGCATTTAGTAACATAGAAGTCTGTCTTGAGTCAAACTATTAAGTAGGTGTTTAAAATTGGAAGCCTAACCACGGTCGAAAAGAAAGAACAATATGTGTTTCTTTTTTTAAATCTGAGTTAAAACTAAATAAATTAATTATAACAGATTTCATAATAAGTATTTATTTGTAATAAAAATTCGTTATCATCATACATTCAAATATTACAACCTTGCGCGGTCCTGTGCGCGGTGTGTGTAATTTATTAAATTAATTTCATATTTTTTTCATAATTCCTGCCCGTTATTATCCCACTGCGGGGACAAACCTCCTCCAGAAGGCGGTCAACTTAGCCCACAAACACCACGCTGGATAGGCGGATTGGTATAGTATTTTGCATAAATTTCCTTCTTTAGCTTTAAATTAAACTATTTTTTATTTTTTTTTGCAAAAGCTTATTAATTGTAATTTTACTTTAGGTCGTAATGCTTACAATCTTTAATCCCTTTTGCTACACATCTGTCTGTAAAAGACTTGAATCATTAAGGTAAACCTCTCCAACATCTAATTAGGCCTTAAAGGTCAAGAATCTCTAATGCTAGCCATTGGTCATCGCCTTTATAATGATTACTAAGTATATCTTGTGGTTTTCCTTGGTCGTCCCTCTCATAAACTCATTCCATTTAGAAGGTAAATTTAGTTAATATCATGATATTTTATTTTCGTGTAAATGACCGATTAGCTACATGGCTTTTAAAATCTGCACCTTGTAATATAAATACCAACAGTGTAACGAGCTTGTGGCAAAGAGCCTTTTACAAAAAAGTATTAAAAAAAACTTTACGAAGACAAAAGAAGATAAACTTTAGAAAAAAACCCTATTATCACTTCATCTGATTACCGTAGTGCTCCTTCTCTCTTCTCTCCTTCGATCTTTACTGGAAGAGGCCCATTGCCGCTCAATGCAAATCTTTGTGTGCATGAACATGATTGTTTGCATTGGTCTTGGTGTTTTTTATGTATAATATGTATGTATTTACAAAAAAAAAGGGATTTATGTATGTTTATCCGTTGTCTAGTACCCATAGTACAAGCTCCGCTTAGTTTGGGACTAGATGGCGCGGTGTGAATGTGTGAGAAATATTTATTTGTTATTCCTGTAATAAAACATTAAAGGCCTATTATGACAAATAACGTTGACAAATAGCTCAACAAAATACAGTAAGCTATTATCATATAAAATTGACCTCTACTTTGACAAATTAGTGGGTGGCATAATTATGCTGTGCCGCAATCTTACATATTGATAAATGACTACTAAATCAAGTTATATTATACTTACTTACATTTTGCAAAATCTGTTTTGTAAACGAATTATGTAATTATAAATTGATATAACTTGTCATAGGCTACGAGTGGTGACGGAATACACGGTGCTACCCACCATTGGTGTCATAAAGGTCAAGTATAAAAAAATGTTTGTAGATTTGTAAGAAGCTGAAGAAAGATAACTTGAAATAAAACCTTCTAGAAAATTAAATTTGAGTTATATTAATAAATAAATTTTACTCTGTCGCAAAACTGGGACATTTTTTCTAAGGCAACTGCCGCATTAGGAATCCTATGCTACGGGGACTTCACAAACATCAATTTAACTAACACAAAAAACATTACTCAATTACAAATTATTGTCCAATAATTTGTAAACTACACATAAATTGTCCTGCAGGAGATTCGAACCTCCGACCTTGCACAGCAGCCGCAGTTGTGACCACAATGCCACCGAGGCAGTCTGTTGTTATGAATGATGACGATAATGGTTTTAGATTACTGTAATGAAGTGCGTAATTATAGTTTTTATAACAAAGTGATGTTTCTTTTTCGCGGCATATGTGCTTAAGTTTTTATAGACTGGCAACAATGTGTAATGTACTGGAACAATGAAGTATTTAACTAGATATTGTCAACGTCATATTAAAAAGAAGCATTTTGCTGCGCTTATGTCTACAGATTCACACTCTTTAATTAGGCCACATGGGAATCAAAAGGAAATAAAACCTATTAATTCTACTCAAGGGAGAGACAACGAAAGAAATATCAAAAAATCATTTCTCCCCGTTATTATCCCACTGCGGGGACAAACCTCCGCCAGAAGGCGGTCGACTTAGCCCACACTACGCTGACCGCATTGATAGGGTTTGATAGGGTTTCATGTCAAGCTTTTCTCATTTCTGTACAGATAATATTTTACATCACCATGGGATGCGATAGAATAGTAACACCATGTATTCTTTCTCCGTCAACGAACTATAGATAGGAGGGTGATAAATAAATATTCACGGACATCTCTACAAAGCGCCATCTGTTCTCAAAGTAAGCTAGGCTTAACCTGCTTGTGTTATGGTTAACAGAACAACGGATATTAATACTTATATACTTTTTTGTAAATACATACATATAGAAACACTCAGACTAATGCAAATAATCATGTTCATGCTTTGAGCGGGAATCGAACCCGAGAACTCTGCGTAGTAGTCATGTTGTATAACCACTACGCCACAGAGGCCGGTGATAAATTGATAAAACATTGTTTATCGTCTTTTTAGACTAAAACATACAAGTTGCCGATGGCATAGTTGCAGCTATAAGCCACACTATACATTGAGAGGCCTTAATATTATATCATCAATCACTTAGTATTATTTAATAGTGATAGTCACGAATAATGTCAAAATACATGTTGTTATTATGTACTCGTACTTGTTCACAAATATCACTATAAATCTCTTATGTCATTTTTGTTAGTAAATATTTATATGTAATGTTTTATGTTTCCTTATCACATGTATAATAACTCACGTTTCTTCCAATCTGTTGGAAATTATTATGAGATTGGTGTTTCATAATACATATTACTTTGATAGAATTCAATTATTGATATTAAATAATATTATAAGTATGCTATTTTGCATAATATATAATAGCCAATATACCTATTACTTTCAGCAGTTGAACCACTGGGCAGATAAAGTTACTAAAAGCATACAGCTGTAGTATTGTTCTTCAACTGGGTAGTAATCCTACTACAAACATCCAAACTACACGCAACGAACGCATATTTTTTTTTCTTTCCATAATAAAAAAGTTTAGGCCAAAGATGATTGGTTAAGGCTTTTCTTAAACATGATAATAATTGAAAGCTTCAGTATTGTTATTAAACGTGTACAAAGTAAATAATTAAACGTAAAGAACACAGAAAATTAATATTAAAACGTCACCTTGATAACATCCGCAATCACACCAAAATAAACTCTACAAATACTAAATTAAAGTCTACAATAGCCTAAACGTAGTTATAAAAGATAGTAATGACAGTGTTTCACAATACACTACGGAACTCAAACGTATGAGTGTAAGTTTACGTGATTCATATCGATTATAGAGAACGGTTTTCATACCGATATGTTCCTGCAACAGACGTATATGAATTATGAATGTTTACGGTTCTGTGGGCACGAGTGAGATGCCTTTAGTAGTGGATTAACTTAATCGTAGTAACACAGTTTTGTTGGAAATACAGCTGGTATTATGCTTTCGATTCAGTGAAATTTTTGCGATTAAACTTTTTAATGTTTACGTTTTTAAATATTTTGATGTCTTGTTCAGTTTAAAAGAAATCATAATGCTCATGCACACTGGCCATTTTACTTTGTTTATGGTAAACAGTAAATGGTAAATAATATTGTGCTAAAAATATGATTTTATTCCTTACCGATCCAAAATGGTTTTAGAATTAACGTAGGTAAACTTTTACTTTACACACCGAATTGCGACTACCGTATAGAACGTACTCAGTAACTTTGGTACATAGCTGCAACCACAATTTGTCGAAGTGGGGCATAATAACACCTCCGGATACCCTCTGTGAGTGCGGTGAGGCTCAACAAACAATGGCACACCTTCTACATTGTCCTAACTGCCCACAGAGCTGCACAGAAAAAGATCTTATGGACGCCAATCTTATGGTGGCCAAATTCTGGGCTGGTTATGTTTAGAGAAAAAAATAGTATTGTATATCTACGACTCGAGAGAAGAAGAAGTAACTTTGATACATAATAATATTGTTTTACGGTCTCCTTCATTTTAATGATAATGATGATTTAATGATAATATCAAAGCAAATAATTATCTCTACAAAAACCTTCACTCTTCTAATTACTAAAGACTAAATTCAACTTAATCGTCGAAGGATATACGCATCGTTTAATGAGATGTAAAGTATGGCCTAATATTGAACATAAATGTCATTATGACCAAAAACCGCAACTTAATCATTTATAACATTTAAAGTAATTATGTTTACCAATACATCCAAACGCCCACATTAACACTTCAATATAACCTTTGATTGAACAATTCGAATGAATCAAAAGAAACAAAATTTGTTATAAATACAATGTCTTATTACGTACATACATACACGTCAATTATTCTTTTATGGTATGACCTTTTTTTAACAAGAATACCCCTTAAAAGCAGTCCTCATATGGGTCGACAAGGTTTGGAAGCTCTTTTCTATACCGAGCCATTAAAATGTGCAATAAACTTCTAATGCATGTTTTAATTCCATGAATTTGATATCGGGTAGTTCAAAGGTAGTGTGAAAAGCATTTGGCTAGACCGCCAAGGTAAAGACGACGGAATAAAGTTGTTTTTTAATAACTTTCTGTTGGTTTTATTTCTGATCTATATATTCATGCAGTCCAGGTTAAATTCGATGCAGTTGTATACAAATTATGAGGCGTGAAGCCCTATAGAAATAATTCTATCGACTAGCAATGTATTCATCTTTTAACTAAGCTAACGAAAGGAGATTGACATCAAGGTCTGACCTGCTTCCTCCGAATACCACATAACACAATATTTCCGCAAATACTTAATTAAAAAGCTACTTCATTGTATTAATTTGCTATTGTTAGTATGTCGGATAAAATTTTTCTCACAAGCGTTCGGAAGTAGGTAGGTTGTTATCTCATAAGCCTAAGTTTTTCTTTCTCTGGTTGTGAGTAGGAAGGAACACAATATAGCGCTTGTGTGAACGATGCATTACGTTGCTAATGAATTGTCGATGTGGAAATGGTTCTTGGTATTTGTGACAAAATGTTGTTCCGCACACAATATCATGCATGTTGTACTATGTTCCGTTTTAATAAGTAAACTGTTTAGTTGTTTATTTATTGAAAGACTTTTATTCGTCAAGTAAACACCTTACCAAAGAGCTTGTGGAGAAGAAAAGTACAGTAGGTACCATTATAGAAGCTAGACTAGGTATAACTTTTTCCTCAAATAATATAAACAATGGATATTTACTATTTAAGAAAACATTGGATGAATAACGAGGGAATAGGATTGCACGCGGTAGACGAGGTTGGAGGTGGATATATTTTGGCTGATAATGACGGTAAGAACATTTTTTTATATTTTTATAAGTTTATTCTTACTAGCAACTTATTATGATTTAAGTATAATTATTTTCTCAATTTACATGAAAGTCAAGAAATCTTTAGCGAGTAATTGCATTACCATAGTAAATTTATGCGTGTGAAATGTTGTAACACGCTTGTAGACCTTCAGACGTCTAGGACCTACATATTTAGTAGGGACCCTACCTACAAACACATTTGGCTGCTTACCAAAGATTGTATCTATTTTATTTACATAAGACTGCATGTATGTATAGCGCTGTAGTTTATGCGTTCGGTTAGTTACTAGCCCAGCTGGTTTGTTGCCTAAGTGCACTAGATTCGAACTTTTTCCAATATTTGTTCCTATAAATATATCTATAGATATCACTTTCAATACGTTAGTTACCTGTTACGACTACTTCGGGATTACAGGAGTGGACAGCACTTAGTATAGTCTATGCCTTCTTACGCAATTTCGTTTACATCTTTACTTTAAAACCTAATTACTTAAACAATAACAACATTTTTTTGTGGGAACTACTTGAAAATATTCGCATTTGATTAATAAACATATATAAATTGGCTAGAAATTACTTTATATGAAAAATAATACAATCGTATTGATAAATTCAAATTACTTTATATATAAGAATATAATCGTATTGATAAGCTCCTCTGACTTTGTTATGGATTCGCTAAAAATATTTATATAATATCCAGTAGGTATATATTAAGTTTTCAACCTTGACTTTAGGTCAAAAACGGTAATTTCATTCACAGTCATTGTTCACATCTAAAACAAGGCACAAGAGTTAGGCAACTTTCAATATTAGGCACACAACACACAGCGTGCACATCCTTGAATGAGTTGTATGTGTAACACAACATAGTTAACGTGAATCACGATATTTTGTAACAAAAGCCTGTGTGTAGCATCCCTAATTTGACTTACGAGTAATTAGTATTATGAAACAAACCACAGGTGAGCTGCATAGATAGTGCTTCGTTATAATTCTTTTGAAAAATAGGAGTTATGGCACACTAGTTGCGTATTTGGCTGTAATCCCGAGCGTAAAATATGTATTTAACAACATTTAATATCCTCAGAAATCCGGGATCATCCCCTACAAGACAATAAAGCTTGTTTCAGTAATAATATAAATCTTGCCAGGGAAGTGGCAGTAAAGATTTTTCAACCATTCTATGTTGATGTTATTATTTCCATTTTGAGTCTAAAGACGTCAACAATTGACAAGTTACGGAAAAAGCCCCATCAAAATAATACTAAAAACGCCTATAAAACAACAACAATAAATTATTTTACACAACGTTGACAACCCAATTAATTTATTCGCTTGCCAATTAGGTCAGTAGCTAAGATGAAGCAGACGTAGGCTCATACTTAGTATGTCTACAGGTCATAAGTTAGCTGCAGGCTAAAGGTTATATAGTTACGAGTATGAGCATAAGTATTTATAACATATGGCATAAATGAGTATTGCTTCAAAACATTGCAATCAATTAATGTTCTTACGTCGCAGTCGTTGCAATTGCATCAAAACATTGTCACAATGTGTCAGGGTGGGGAGACCCCTCACACGGTGAACCGTCGACCTGGTTAGGACGGCGGGAAGCCGATGGATGAGGGAGGCACATGACCGCGCAGGGTGGAAACTTTTGGAGGAGGCTTATGTCCATCAGTAGACGTCCATAGGCTGATATGGATGGATGGATGCATTGTCACAATAATTTTCTAATTTAGCCGTCTCCTACCTACAGCCAAATTCTTTTATGAGGTGTTTTAAATGCATTCCCTTGACCTAAACATACAATCCGATACAATTCTACTTTATTTTGTACTATGAGTACTAAATTTTTTATAAAAATACACATATTACAAATAGGTACACCCAAACCAATTAAGCCGAGGATCAAAACCGCATACCAGGCAGATTCAAAACGACAAAACTCCTTTCTCCAAAATTCAAAATATTAATATCAAGAGTTAATCTGTTAAAATGTATCATACAGTTTCACATTTACATTATTAATTCGGATTACATATTTTTTATAATATATTTATTGCGCAATCAATACAGTTTAGTGAGATCGATGGAAAGTCATTGATGAATATAGTATTAACGAAATCAAAAGTTCTTATAAGCATGTTCATTAACAAGCGGTGGCATTGACCTTATAGATATCGCATTAACATCTAAGTCTTAGCCATATCATTTCTCTATATCTATCTCGCTTGCACTTACGGGTCTTCCATTCTTATAAAATATCTTCTATCTCTATTTGAACTACTCAGATGTTAAGGTGTTTTGCTATAGTCAATATATGCATATCGGTAGTGAGAACGAAAGTCGATACTGTTTGGTGAAATGGTTACCACATAGTTTCTTATTACGACTGTCTGATATAAGATAGGTAATATTTTCACTTACGCAGTGAGAAATGACCACAAGCCAGACCAAGTTAAGCCATTATTCAATATGAAAAAATTGAATTCTTACTTTTTTATTGATAGTCTTGAATTTATTTCGTTTTGTAAGTTCTTATTCTCGAACTAGTTTTGGTTTATCACATGTTGATGCACTCATAGTTTACATTAAGCGAAAGAAAAAATCTAACCCGAGACCTTTGCGTAGCAGTAATGTACAATTATTTAACCAGTATTCCCTGAGCTTAGAAGCCTTTCCTTTAATACGCCATCATACACCTTTAAAAAAAACTTAAATTAAGCCATCTACAACTTTACCTGATTGTAATTATTACTCAACAAAATGACACTTAATTTTTTTTGTAGTAAAATGTCACAAGATTATATTTATTATTCCAACAGCTAATTATTCAAGACAAATTTAGGTCTACGATGATGAAAATACTCATTAACTATAAGTTCTACAACCGACGCAACATATACGTACTTACAAAATATCAATTTATATTATAAGGTGTACAGATACAAATAATTCGTCTTCCTAATTGCATCACTGACATAATAACATATTATTAAATGATAATCTTAAACTATTAACCTTTTAGATGAGAAAATGTACATGTAGGTAAGCGATGGAGGTTTCAAAACAGTTTTATATGGCATTGTATGAGTAGCCAGTGTGAATAACGTGAGAATATTGTACAATAACAATTACTTCTTACAATTAAATACTTTTTGTAAGTTCTTAGTTTGTATTACTTTAGAAATTATATTATTATGTTTACGTGCATGTGCAGTGTCGTTAAAGTTAAAACTTTCATCTACATGTAATTTACTTGTGTACCGTATTATATAAACAATAAACTAATATGAACAATGGTTTAGACTTTACGTACAAGCTAAAACTCTTTAATCGTAGGCAATTTGAATTATGGAAATGTTAGTAATATGTATTAAAAAAGTAAAGTTGCGATTCTAATAAAAAATCACGCCGAATTTATTGGACTTCTTTAAATTTAATTTAATGTACAAGCAAATATCTACCCCTAAATATAGCACACACAATATTAGTTTACTTACGACTTTAATATGGTATCAGTATACGCATAAAATTATTATATTTCCTTTTTAAAAAACTTTCAAAATTTTATTTATAAAATACTGGCACAAAATGTGCCAGTGTATCATAAATATCTTCCCAGGATATAGCGTGTCTCTCTATAAATATATAAAACAATACATCACATGTCATAGACACGCTATTCCATATTGTCATATCTACCTTCATTTGTTTACACTGGCATTTATCTCACGGCTTCCACGCAATCAGTAAATATTTACCTGCAACAAAAAAAACAAAAACTTATTCGAAAGTTAAATCAAAAACATGTGACAACTAATTCAAAACATTCGCTTTTGTTTTAAACAAAAGAAAGTGAAGAAAAATTTTGACTGTCACATTACGTTACGTGAGGAAATTCGGATACAGTATGTAAAGAAAGTATTGTTTTAATTAGTAAAATGGAATTTTACTTATTGTTGTGATTTTTTGTCTGTTTAGATATATATGTCAAATAAATAATAAGTACGGGGTTTTATTAATATTTTGCACTGGTATACATTTAAAATATCTATTTTTTATCGTACATGAATTTTAAAAAAAACGTAAACTTAAGTTGGAAGAACGACATAAGCTCTGGCTCTGAGGCAAAAAACATTTAAAAACTATAGTTGAATCAAGAGTCAAGACCCTCTATCTCACCAAATTAAGTTATTCTATATACAAGTAGTGACATAGTATTATTATGATAATTGCGTTTACACAAACCAAGTTCACGTTTGCTTATTGACTGTGTATATGGTACTTAAATTTCCCAGAACTACGTCTGTCAGCCTACACATTACTAATTGAATACAATTATAGACAAATCTATTAATCTTAATAGATTACGACTAATTCAATCTTAAGTTCAATAATCACACGACTATTAGAATTGTAACCTATTATCCTATAAGCAATACACATTACTCAATCCAAACTGCTTACTTGCCATACTAGCTAATACCTAACAACAAAGAAACTAAGATTAGCCAACTTTAATTCCACATAATCCATACACAAATGACTGGCAATTTGTTGTCCGCAACCGCATTTCTTATGGGAAACGGTTGAGTTCACCTGACTTCAGGGACGGAGTAGGTGAAGGGAAAAGTGCAGTTTTAAGTCAAGGATTCTAAATTAATTTATATCGTGTGGGATTATTGTAAAGGATGAATATTTAAGATCAATTTCAGATACGTCGATTTTATTTAGCCATAGTTGGCTATATTGTCAGTGTTGTAACAGATTGTAACACAAAATTCATTAACTTATGTGTTACTCGTGTTAAACTAGACGAAGGTACTTAGTAGTCAATGACTTTGACAATGGAAAAGTTGACACTAAATTTTATTCTAATCCGTTTGGCCAGTGTAGAATTAAGATCCTAAGTTCTTCATCACTCAATGGTACATTTAAATGTTTGTATTGACTGTAAAGGTGAGATGAGGAATCAAAAATATTTTCGAATGATTATTTCTATTATTAATACTACTGTATCAATGGTTTTTTTTTGTTGAGGACGAGTAGTTGGTCGTCTGGGACCATTACTTCTTTACACGGGCTGTGGTGGGGCGGATGGCCTTCAACCAAAACTGTATGAATGAAACATTTAGGTATAAGTATAACATAAAAACATTTTATAACAGTAACATATTTTAAAAGTTTTAATATATAGCCTTAAAACACAGCGTTGAGTTGTAGGTGCAGTGCTTGTACTTAATTATGACGTAATTAACACCTCAAGTATTAACAAATAATTTAATTGCCTCTGACCTCTTTAAACTAATGAAGATTATAATATTTTAATAGTTATCTCTTTAAAGCACGTTATGTATATTTATTAACTTACAGGATAATTTATCTTTTTACATTCTTACAAATAAAAGAAATGAACTAAGTTAAAGGAAGTCGATAAAGGATCATTTCTAAGTCCAACCCTGTTGTTAATATTAAACTAAGCCATAATAGTAGCAGAGGTTGCAAACTTCTGTGTGAAACTAATTGCACAGATTCGCAGCTCGCAAGGCTTGAGAGTGTGAAACAAAGCGCAGTTAGCGATTCAAGCAACATCTCTAATTGATGAACTCACTTATAGCTTGTGAGCCAATTTCGCAACATACACATTTCACATGTCCAAACGTTTTCAAACCTGTGTTCTCAGGCTATCTAAAATGTACATAATTTTCGCTAATGGTCGCTCTTGTATACTCGTAGTTAGCGATAGTGAATCTATAGGTACTAACATTACACAGAACAAGAGAACATATATGTTTATTTGGTTAAGTTATCTACTAGCTCATTAATTACAAGAACTACTGATTCGATCTAAATAATGACTTTTTTTGTTGAAAAGTGCATTAATTAAAAAAGGTTTTATGTCTACATTGGCTGGTGTAACATCTAAAACGTTCACCTTGTTGCAAAGTATATAATATCGTGTTGCTTTTGTTTTAATTGAAATAAAAATTACCTGAAATACACGGACAACCTTACAGAGGTAACGATAGCGAGGTCGTATTAGAACCTTATATGAACCAGGAGATAAATGGCTAAGGATGATAATACGAGTACTAAGAAAGTGGTGTTTCGGGATTTGTGGGCACCATAAGCATTAATATAAGAGTATAAATTACTTACTAGAGAGTATTAATTACTAATTACATATAAGACTTTACTAATACTTACTCTGTGCCCTGTAACGTTGATATGAGACGGTCAAAAATGATGTAAGGTCATTAAAGTTCAAAGTATTTAATTATTCAAATATTAATATATCTTTTAATTTATTATATTAATTTACGAGTTTTCTATTTATATAAATATGAATGAAATTTATTTAATTTTGATTGATCTTTAGTGGTATTTTGCGAAGATTGGTGGAATGGTGAAATTTCTGCTTAATTTAATAAGCGGATGTTGTATCTGAATTGTTTTTATCCTGTGGTTCTTATGCCAAATATGTTCAAATCTTTATCCGATTAAGTTTTAAGCAATTTCATTTCAATTTGATTCTTCGCTAGTTCTTTTGTCTGTCTATTCTTCTGTTACAATGGCGAAGCGGTGATATATACAAATAAAACAAAAATTTCACGCATCGCAAATAAAAAACATGAAAAAAGAGAGGTATATTGTTTAAAACGGTGCTTCATTTTCCCACACAACCATGTACATTACCATACAATCAATCAATCAATCAATCAATCAATCAACTAGCCTATTGCAGTCCACTGCTGGACATAGGCCTCTCCTAACACGCGTCACAGAACACATATATAAATGTTAATAAAGTATAAGATAGAAATTGTACTAAAAACTAAGGTACTCGTAACAAGGAAGCTTATCAGACCTATATTTAGCAAACTTGTTCCTGTTATCAATCACTAGTTCTGTGAGAAAGGCGTGATTTATTAGAGACATAAGTTGTTTCATAACTTTATAACTTACTTACTTACAAGTTACCAACCGCGTACTTAGTTATTTTTAAGTTTATTAAAAAATAAATATTGGTCTGAAATGGTCCCTCTTGGCGACCTTTGTGAAGTTATAGTTCATAGCTGTCACGCAGATCTATCGGGGTCGATACTCGCTTAATGCAAACCTTTGTGTGCATGAAACTGAATGTTTGTATTAGTCTACATGTTTTTATAGGTATAATACGTATTTATTTATATAAAACAAAAGTATTGAAATATATTTATCCGATTTCTAGTACAAACTTTTTTGTACTAGACATCGGATTCTTTCTTTATGAATGTTTAAGAAATATTAAAATATACTTTCCTTTCGTTTATCGTATAAATCTTTTCAATTATTTAGTGTAATCATCTTTAATACTTTTCCGACTAAACATTGTTGCATTATGACACCCACGCCAAACTATAAACTAAAAATGGTAAGTCCATGTCAGTACCATTAAGTAAACTTGAAATCAACCTTATTACCTATACTAACAAGTTCATAGTACTAAACACTGTATTAAAGTTGCTTCAACATAGTCTAGAATTAGCTGTCTCTAAATGGTAAAGCTACGTCTCACTAGCTACTTAGTTTTCTTCCGTATAAGGATGAACCTACAAAAGGACATTGACATTGGTACAAAGTTATCGATACAAGCACTTTCTCAACGCACTAAGGGCCTTTTCACACTACGTTTATTTTACGCATGTATGCTTGATCAGCGCTTCTACTGTGCGATATATATTTATTGCGGTAACAACGTGACTTCAGACTTGCGTTTGCTTAGCGTCATGACTGCGTTTTACATATGTTGTCAGGCCCTAAAATAAACGTGGTGTGTAAAAGCTCTAAAGGCATTAATGAGAAAGTCACTTCGTCAATTTACTGCGACTGCTAACGTCCTGTTACGTTACATCCTTAAATAGAACAAAAGCTAACTAAAGTCTATTGTTTAAGAAAATTACGTGAAAATCTGTTTCCTTAATAAATTTTAAACTCTTTCCTTTAATTATGGTATTCATTAAGTATTACATAAGTAAGTAATATTTACAATGCTGTTAGATAGTACGCATAGTAGTTTATGCTCGTATTAATTTTTGACTACTAATCCGATTTCATCCCATGGATCTCGCTAACAATTTATTTATTCATTCATCTCAGCCATTTGACGTCCACTACTGGATATAGGCCTGCTCCAAATATTGCCACCTTGTGCGGTCCTGCGGCTCCCTCATCCATCGGCTTCCCGCCGTCCTTACGAGGTCGTCGGTCCACAGAGTGAGGGGTCTCCCCACCCTGTGAACTTATAAGGTATATATACCTATATACCTATTAGGTCGCTAACAATGCTACTTAACAAAGTGTATTGCTAGCTACTAAGGGAATCTTGAAAACCTGATACCCGGTTTTCAAGATTCCCTAGACCTAGACGGATGTCTAGTCGGGGTATCTGTTTCCTAAATTACGCCCCCTTTATTAGGGCAAGGGAAGGGCCTGCAGTCGTCCTAAATGAAATTTTGTATTGTTGCCTCTGAATGATTCGTAGCTACACTTTGAACAGTTTTAATTAACTTAATTTGTCAATCAAATTTACTTACCAAACTCATGTTTAATAATTTGTATTTTTATAATTGCTATAAAATTAAATCAATAATTAAAACTTACAACATATTTAAGAGATGGCATTATAAAATCATCGAGAACTGCATAACTATGTACCTATTATTCTAAAATTCTTTCGTCACTAAATAAAACTATGTCGAAGATTGTGTTATGTCAATTAATACAGATAGGTATATATTTAAAAAAAAAACATCGAATAATATTCTGTTTCACGACAAAGTAAGAACTAACTATAATGGGGAGTAATTATTTCCTATCGTTAAAATCGACTAAGGGTAACTTCAGATTATCTTTATGAAAACAAAAGAAAGAAAATATGACATAAAATTAAACCTACACCGATTCGTCTGGGCCAAGTTTTTCTCTGTCCCACACGCACGAGACAAGGTATGTCCCTGTTGTTTATTTATACAGTGTGTAGATACATAAAACTATTGCATAATTTAAGTCAGAGTTGTGTATTAAAAGATTGGAAATACATTAAACCGATAAAAATTACGAATCCAAAGTAATAAATTACTTTTTTTTCCACAAAAATAGACACGATAATTATAACAAATGTAATTTCCATGTAACCAATAACGTGTAATATCGCACTATAATACTTCCAGTTCGCAACAAGCCGAGTGAAACGCAACGACATCGAACGTAAGCACACTTAAACACACACATACATTAACAACTAGCGTCTCGCCCCGGCTTCGCACGGGTGTAATGTTTTATACTGTACAATATTATGCATGTAATAAACATATGACTACGCGGTGTGGACCTCATGTGCAAAGAAGCAGAGGTCGTCCAAAAGCAAGGTGAAGGAAATTTCTAGGAATTGCTTAAAATGGATGTGGATATCTTTGAAGGAGGCCTTCAACCAAAGAGGAGTCCAGGGCATATCGGACTAAGGTGACATTAACTTAACTAAACAGTTTTTTGTGTAAATTGTCATTGGAATAGTAAAAGGTTTTTTTATATATAAACCTTCCTTTTTAATCACACTGTCTATTAAAAAAATTGTTTCAAAATCTGTTTCGCAGTTTTAAAGATTTAAGCATACCTAGGGACGAATAGACAGCGACAGCGACTTTATTTTATACTATATAATGATGCCATGTGTGCGTGTATCGTTTTTTCATAGTTCAATTTTATTATCACAAGTTGCATTTCTGTGTCATTATTTATTGCTTACTTATTTGCAAAACATTTGCAAAAACTGTTAACGACATATTAATAATTATTTGCAGTAACTAAGTAAGACCGCAAGTAAATGGTTTTCACTAATAACTATGAGCTTAATATGATTTTGATAGCTTATTATGTAACAAAACTAACATTAAGATGTCGAAATTAAATTAAATAAACATAAAATATTAACTTGTGACTGGATTCTAATTTACATCTTTTGACTGTAAGACTAACCAATTCCTTGTCACCTTATCCAACGGCTTTAAGTGGATTCAAAAATTTAAAAAACAGTACCCGGCCGTAAATATAACACATCGACTTTTGTAAAGAGACAATCGTCCAATTTCGGCTTCGTAGAGCATCATCTCTGTCGCACGAAATACAAGTACAAACAGTCTGGTGTCTATTATACCCTTTCCACTATATTTAACAACATTTGACAGGTTGATGTTAGTGACGTTCAGCAGTATCTCGAATGTAATGCCATTCGATTGTAAGCGATTTCGCGATTTTTCGATTATTCAAATTACTTTATATTACACATTTGGATCATTCATTTTATTACTGTTTCTTTCTTTATCTATGTTAAGAGAATTAGCCTATAGCTTAAAATGATAAAATTATAGTTAGCTTAGGTATTATTTAAAATACATAATTTACCGTGACACATTCGCGGGTTATAGCTAATCTAAAATATCATATTACATTTTATAAATGTATTATGAAGAGTTCAGGTTTATTCATAGCATTTATTTCTACCGATTATTTATAATTTGTTTCATAATGGTGGTAATCGTTATGATTGTCCATCACTCAGTAACCATGGTAACTGAAAAAAACATGGGTACGTCCATGAAATACAATATTATTTGTTTGAAAAATAAGCAGAAGTATTACGAAACTTCATGGACGTGAACTGTCAAAAAGCTAAACTTACGCTGGAAGGGGTATAGTAACTGTTAAGGGTACGCATTCCACAGACACGAACTCCCTAGTGGGCGGAGCCTAAAAGATTGTTGTCTAAAACGTGCACGCTAAAACGTGCACGATATATTTCCCAAAATAACTTTAGGGAAAGGGTACTACGTATAAATAATATTACTTTAATAAATACTATTTGACATTAAATTATCAAATGAATTCTCCGTTTGTATGGAGTTGCCACTGGCATGCGTACCCTTAAAACAAATTAGGATTTAATAGTGTGCGACAGAGATGAAGCCGAAATTGACCGATTGTCTCTTTCCACAGGTCGATGTGGAATATTTACGGCCGGGTACTGTAAGTAAAGTTTTGTAAGTAAATTATGGCTTTCTCACTCTACTCTGAAAGTTTTTAGATACTAGACGCAATGCGTCCTTTCATAAAAATGGTATTGAAGGGGAAACCTTTATATTAATTGTTATAGTTAAACAATTTTCTTGGTTCAAAGTTAAATATTATATAAACCTTCGAAAACATACTAAAATAACATTTTGCATAAATCATAAATAGTCAGAAGCAGTTATCGTTCTAATGATTATGTTTAAAATTCATTATATTATTAATGAAAATAAAATTGAATGATCGAAGAGGCCATGACATATGTCAGGGGTCACCAAAGAGGTTTTAAATAATGTTTGACACAAAAAAGACATTGTTAATAGGCTTCGAAGAAGGGCAAAAGTAAGACACATTTTTATAACATTATTTTACTTTTTGTTTTCCAAAAAGTTCCAAGTTTTGGTGGTCTTCAGGGACATCTCACTCCTAAAAGGGACGAGGATGACTATGTTGATTAGAAAAATAGTTTGGAGATCGACTTTACAAAAAGTAAGTATTCAATAAAAGCGTTATTGCTAAGAAGTTCTCATGAAATAATAATCACATATTAAGCAACGATTTCAAATATTCTATCGATAAATAATCAATGAAACGTGTTCACAACTGTGTAAGAAACCTTAAATGGCGTTACAATATATGCTACTAACATTCACGAAAGGTAATAAATATTACCTACATTTAATTCCTATAATCTTCTATTAGTATCCGATCTTCACAGGCAATAAACTTCACTAGTTAGTAATATAACTAAACAATAATAAACATTTAATCTAACGTTCACAATACCAGTATACGTTGATATTGCTATTAACATAACTGTGTAAAACTTCCTTCCCTTGCACACGACACTTTCTTTCCTCCAATAAATACGCGCAATGCTAATTAATCGCACAAGTTATTGCACAATATAGGAAATACCTTAAGAAGCATCTTGATTCATATAAACTTGATTCCCATTGACAAGGTAAAGGAAGGTTAATAACCTAATATCCGTGTGGTGACGGAGTAAGAATACAATATGTCACCACCCCATCTTATGCCATGGGTGTTGTAAAAACCGACTAAGGGACTATCCGTGAATGTTATCTTTACGAAATAAAAAGAAGGAAATCTTGAAATTAAACCCTATACCAATCCGTCTGGCCAGCGTGGTATTAGTAGGCTAAGTATCTCTCCGTCACGGGAGGAGGCCCGTCCCTGCAGTGGGAAATTAATGGACTGTTATGAATAACCTAATATATAAACAGTAGACTTATACTAAAGTGAGACTAGGCTGGCCATATTTGCCGTATGTTTGACGAGCTGTTGTCCTGAATTACTACCGAGTGATGCCTGAAATCAGCAAATAAGCCTCGCAGAAGGCCATGTAGCGAGATGAACTAGATAGGGCACAGAAACACTGGCCTTAATTGGCCATGGACCGAAACATGAGGAATTTGTGGCAGAAGCTGACAATATAATGCTCAAGAGAAATTGAAAATCACGCGCGTTTAAATAGACGCATTTTAAGGAGGTGGTTGTTATTCATTAAAAAGAAATCACAAGGGCATAACCAAACATCGTGATGCTGTCCGACGTTATACGCTACGAAAATATTAATATGTATTATTTTGAACAAGATAAATGCTTGTAGCAATTATAGTTGATTGTAATTTGGAAATTGCTCAAGACTGCAATTTGAATGAATGCAGGCTTTTATCCGAGTTTAATTAATCCGTTGGCATCGTAAAGCAAATAATTCCATCAATTTGGTTTGATTGGAAGCATGTTATGAGGTATATAAGCAAATGTACAGCATAACTAAACTTAAGTTCTTACTGTAGTAAAAGGGCAATTACAATACGCAAATTAACATTATAGATTAAATATTCTAAGAGGATCTAACGATAAAAGAGTCTGCCCACTACACCGTACCATACCATGACCGTGCTAGGACCGTAGGTATCAGGCATGTAAAGTAACACAACGACGGTACTGGCAGGTTACGAAACGGTCTAGTGGGCATCAGTCTCATACGTTTTAACACAAAGAATACTTTTTTGCCTGACACTGTTAGTATTAGTGTATAATCTATGTCTGACACGGTCATGGTATAGTACGGTGTAGTGGGCAGACTCCATCAAAAGCAAAGACGGATGTACTAAGAACCCTTTATAATTTGAAATCGATTTCTCTTTATATAACATTGATTTAACCAAATAACCTTTAACTCTGGTAACCCACAATTTTTTACTATTTGCCTCTATAGGCTTGTTGACCTGTGACGAGAAAAGCTATTCCTTATTTGATCTCTACATGCAAATTACATAATCAAAGGTATTTGTTCATTCAACAATATTCTATGACGTAAAGAGGGCACTTGTTTCAAGTGCCAAGTGGTGGTTATGCGAAATTCAAACGTACTATTTATGAAATGAACTTCCTTCTATGTTTTCTCATATTTTTTATGGTTTTAACATTTCTAAATAAGGATTATATACGCGTTGATAGGATCAATTGGGCAAGCTGGTTAAATTAATTTGTGATAAAATCTCTCTTGTTTGGTTTTTACGATACCAATGGGATGAGATGGAGTAAAAATACAGAATTTATATCACTGTCTCTAAGGCAGATAGTTATTGTTTATATTACGATATTTTGTTGGACCTTGAACTACCAATTTGCATATCTATTATAACAAAATCATGATATTCATTGCTATTCACACAATGTTATAATATTCTAAGTGCCTCTTATAATAAAGTAAACAATGACACTACTCAGTTACGACATTATATCGATACATAGAAATATTAATAAACGAATAGCGTAAAAGATTTAACCAAAAAATTGTGTTGACCTTTGCCTGAAATATTGAGGTCAAATATCGGTGCAACGTTGACCACAACTTAAATATCATAAAGCTTTATATTTTGAAGTAATATAATATCTTAATAAGAAGTACCTCATAATTCATTCAAATTTGAATAATTTATCTTATACATACTTTGTATGTTCTACCAGAATGTGTAAGTTGTTTCTAGAAAATGTATTTATAATTGAATCCAAAATGACATGTTATCGTCAAAATCCATTTGCGTTGAGAGGATCCTAAAAACTTAAAGTATTTTTCAAATTCTGAGCGGATATATAAAGTAATTAAATATAGCAATTTTTAGTTGAAAAAGTATCATTTGATAATGTTAAACTAATAATAATAATCGGAAAGACCAAGAAATACGAAATATTATTTGTAGAATACAAGGGAAAAGCAAGGTAAAATAGCTCCTGTAACTTTCTTCTAAAACCGATATCCCATAAAATAATGTAGTATGTATGTTCTCTGTTAAGAAATATAAACAACATTAGAAATCATACACTATGATCAATATCCCATAATGATGGGGACATCCAAAATTCAGCATAAGTTAAGTAACTAGACGACATCTTATATAACATGATGTGAGTTCGAGAAATGCGAAAGTTGGCATTTCACTGCGAAGCCGAACTGCGATGTAATGTTATGGCTGACGATTTCTCGACAACTTTACATATTACCGTGACAATTATATGATTTATTAATTCGTGGTCAACTTCACTTACGAGTACTACCCCTAAATTTCGAAATACTGTTCAACGCAAATAATAAAAATTTTTAACTGCCTAGCATTAGACGCTGAGCCCACGGGTTCGTATGCCACGCAGAACAATTATTTTATAAATTTAACAGGCACAATAAAACATCGAGACTCAGGACAATAATTTGTGGATCTTGCAAACAACTGCACACGATTAAATCGCGCTGCATCAGGCACCGCTGCGCTATTAAAGCAATGAAAACTATAGATTTGCTTTAAACATTTCCACCAGGTTCTTTCAAGTGCCTCTCTCACCCAAATACTACATACAAATCATGCATGTTTACTGTTTATTAAAACCAAGACAGAAGCGCTATTTCACAGTCAGTTTTATTGTATAGATTAAATCATACCGTCTCTAATGTTTATAATCAAAGTTCTTCCGTTGATTGTCGTGTACGATTCGGCAATGCGCAGAATTGATGATCAAATCTAATCAATTTTCATGGATTGACCCGTGAAGTATGATTGAAACTGACATTGACGGGAGCCTTGACGGAGAATTAAAGTTATTTGATACTAAAAAAAGGTTATGCTGAACTCAAAATATGACGCCAAGAAACTGGATACTTCTTTTTTATTTCAATTTGATTGGGGATTAGGTTTTTGTGAATTTAATTCTTAAGTGTCATTAATAGCACATATTCGTGTCACTGACTAAACATACAAAATGCCACGAATCAGTGTCGAAGCGAGGGTATTAGGAAGTCAATTAAGGAAAATGTTTGACACAAACAATATTGAATCGATATGACTAGTTTGGTTTTTAGTTTACTACTGGATGTGACCCGTAGTTTGTTATTGCCTGAGATTTCGGGTGCGATGGCTAATACAAATCATAGTAAATCTTGGATCATAGTACAAATATAATACATATAAAAAAGTATAGAATTAAATAACTTTCAAGTTGTAAGATTAATAGAGACATTTATTTCCTTATGTAGCGAGTTGTAATTGACAGTACGCTTACCAAATATAATAAAATTACTTAAGTTAAGTCAAACTAAATATAAATTACAAAAAAACTAGTTCTATACTACTGACTTAAAAAGTATTTTAACTGACATTACGTATCTTATACCCCTTCCAGCGTAAGTTTAGCTTTTTGACAGTTCACGTCCATGAAGTTTCGTAATACTTCTGCTTATTTTTCAAACAAATAATATTGTTTTTCATGGACGTACCCATGTTTTTTTCAGTTACCATGGTTACTTAGTGATGGACACTCATAACGATTACCACCATTATAAAACAAATTACAAATAATCGGTAGAAATAAATGTTATGAATAAACCTGAACTCATCATAATACGTTTATAAAATGTAATATGATATTTTAGATTAGCTATAACCCGTGAATGTGTCACGATAAATTATGTATTTTAAATAATACCTAAGCTAACTTTAATTTTATTATTTTAAGCTATAGGCTAATTCTCTTAACATAGATAAAGAAAGAAACAGTAATAAAATGATAATGTAAGTTGATGTAAGGATCCAAATGTGTAAAATAAAGTAATTTGAAAAATCGCGAAATCGCTTACAATCGAATGGCATTACATTCGAGATACTGATGAACGTCACTAACGTCAACATGTCAAATGTTGTTAAATATAGTAGAAAGGGTATAATAAATATTTAATGATACTTAAAATATCTATATTTGGTTTTAAAATCTAATGTGAAGCCTTGAATTAGCAAAATGTAACCGCACTTTACCGATAGACGACCTCTGAAGCGCTAAGCGAAGTGGTTATATTTCATGGTCGTACCTAACAAGGTCAAAGGTCTCGGGTTCGATTCCCATTGAATGTAAATCTATGTGTGTAGGAACATGAATGTTTTCATGTGCCTTGACCATTGCAAACATTCATGTTTCCGTACATACATAATAAATGATTATAACACTAATAATAAACTACTACTACAGTATAATTCGCAGCTAACTTGTCATCCTGTTTCTAAAACTTTACAAAATAAAAATTAAAACAAACAAAAATTCCAACCCCATAATATTACATATAAATAAAGACAACAGCCAAATCAATTTTATAGAAAGAAAAACTGCAAAAGAACATTCACGCACCAATACCCGAAACAACAAATCGATAGTTGAATCAAAATCCACCATTACGCAAACCCATTACACAACAAGTGTCAATAATTATCCTAAATAATTACAAACAGTGACATTGCATCACACGGTCAATGAGCTCAGTAAAGACATACAGAGAGAACAATGCACCAAAAGAAAGTCCCCAAGCACACATAGATGACCGTGAAAGTGTTATACTTACGTTGAAACAATAAAAAAACGCGTAATTCCGTGACTTGGTTCACGACGGACAACGCAAATTATTATATAAGTGATGGTATCAGACTCGTTGTAATTTTGTTGTTACAAGTTTTACTTTAAGTAATTATTAAAATGAATAACTTATTTTAAACTAGAACTCAATCCATTTTTTTCCCGCATAAGTATTTTTTTGTGTGTACAAGGAAATAAATATGACAGCGCCATGCAGGAGGTGGGCCCCTGGACCATCAGAATCTCTACCACAACTACTTCTAGTTATATTATGTAAATACTCTTATATACGAACCTTTCTGTGCCCTACTTCAAAAAAAGCGACCTTAAGTAATAGGGGATAAATTGAGCTACTAATATCATGTTGGCTTCTGGCTCTTCTTCTTATCTTACCTACTACTGCGAAAAGCCCAAAACTAGAAATAGTGAAAATCATGGCTAAATAACACCTATATAATACCGCCAGCCATGAATTTAAAACATGCGGTGTAATCACATTTCTAAAATTTTCCTCTAATTGCTATGTTAATCTTTCCTTGAATTCCTTTAGGGGCCTTAACGAATACATTATTTAGTATACACAACTTTTATTGTAAATATACGAGTACAAGGAAAAGTAATTAATACATAACAAGAGGCTGAGTATCATCCCTAAGCCATGCTCTTAATCATCATCTTAATTATTATCTCAAAGAGAGATCTTCAAATGATTATGTCACTATAACATCAGACCCTTGTTAACTCACTGTGAGAAATACTCGGAAACTGAATTAAATTAAAAATTACGTGTGTGAATACACGACCTTAAATAATACGAGTTATACAATGAGAGAAGCTAAGCTTGTGAACTATTATAGCCTGTTTTGATAGATACAATTACTTTTTAAGAAAATATAAACTTTCTTTTTTATAGTAGATCATCAGTTCAATATGGATTACATGGGCTTAAGTGAGAAATGATACAACATCTTTTACTTTCGCGATGCAATCGTGAAGGGTATAGTAATGAATGCTCCTTTGGTGCGTTAATGGCCGTATTGGTATGCAAGTAATGAATAAGTTTAATATACGTTGGAGGTCCGGTATGTAAATCATAAAGTAATATTCTAACGGTATTGAAAAGGTTTTCTGCTGTACCTCTATTGTCAAAATGTTCAATCTCTATATTTTGACAGAGCGTTTAATAAAAATCATAGCTTTTACTTTTCTGAATTATACTCTGACTTTAAGGAGTTAAATTAATTAAGAAAACTATTTAGGAAAAACAAAGTTTTGAATAATATAAGTATTTTGGTAACCTTTTAAATATACCCATAAATTTAACATAAAACAGATTCAAATAAACCATAGGCATACGCCTTCGCATACCGGCTTTAAAGCAACTAAAGAACAATCTTAATTAAAAAACTTAATCGACCTTACTAGTAACTCCTTATGTATACATACAGGCATATTTTTGATATCAAATTTATGAGCAAGACCTATAAATATGGTCACAAACCAATTTATAGAAGTCTTAATTATCAGTCATTTACAATTAAATAGTATTTAAAATTAATTCATTATTATTTCAGTCCATAAATCTTAGACGGCTTGTATTTCCTACTACGATGAACTAATTAGGCCTACTTATAGTTGCAAAACTTCTGATTAATACGAAAGTTCCGGTATATTTCGGTATTATTCCGATTTAATCAACTTGAATTATTCGGATTTTTTCCCGCTAGCATCTATAGCCTACTAAAACTGTACACGACAGATCATTAATTAGATTTTGTATTTAGTTTATTTTCCTTATCACAGCTTTGGTTCTATGAATAACAGTATTTTAATGTCGCTCTTCCACTTCGAACCCTTAAACTTTGCGATGTAGAAAAGATACTCAGTCAAGAGCAGATGGAATGTTAGCCTTTTACTTAAACATTCCGAGTGAATTAGGAGTTCTTATAATTCCAAGTTTGCTTCTCATTTAAACGACACCCAAAGTATGTAAATAAGTCATGTGTTTTTAGGCCGTAACCACACCGAAACAATGTATGGAACCTGTACATAACAGCCCAAACCATATCTATAATCTCCTTAAGTCATATTGGGGAACTTGGACCAAACAGTGTGGCATCTTTCGTAAAGCTTCCTTTCTTTATATTTGACTAATTTCTACACTTATAACTAACTTGTGAATTAGTGTAATTAAATAAACTTTTTCCGTACTAACCAAGCCTGCTTCTATTAATAAAAACACCAATAAAATCATATACAACCTTGACCCTTACAACATTTTTGTCACAATGAATGCCTGTGTTAATATATCTTATTTAAATAACATATTGTGAGCGTATTATGCTTTGATTCTTTACTTATGTAACGTATACACTTATAGCGTGAAGAAAGAAGTTACAACAGTAAGGTTTTGTGTAGAAGAATGGATTGCGACTATTTGTTAGTCACTCTTGTGTTGACATATAGATTCTAATATGTTATGACGGAGTAATAATGTAAAATAATCTTCATGTCGTCTTATACGAAGAGTATTGTTTAAAAAAAGAAGATGTATTTTTTTTTAAAGACGACTCCTTCACTAGCTTTCGCGTCTCGTATCGCGGCGAATTCGGTATGTAAAGATTTTTTTTGGTATTTTTTTTATATTTTTATATTCAATGTTTATTAATTACAAACAACTAATTTGAGTATTTTTGGTTTCCTACCTAAGGTTAATTTTAGGTTAATATTTTAAGTTTTACCTGCGATGACGTCATGCGTACGGCTGAATTACTTGAGCAATGAAGGCAGAGACAAACTACTGTTCAGACGGATGCATGACGTCATTTAGAGGTCAAATGAAGGACAAAGTAATTCATGTATAATTGTAAAAATGAACACAATCTTGCGGTTTTTTGCGCTAAAAATATGATTTTATTCCTTACCGATCTAAAATCTCTAAATGGTTTTGGAATCAACATATAGGTAAACTTTTACTTTACATACCGAATTGCGGCACATGAAATTAATTACTACAAAGAACAAATAGGCTAAGACAATAATTTGTGGTGTACACAAAAATGCATGAGATTCTAAAGCACACGTCTGCTTTACTCTGTGTCGTATAATAAAGATAGAGAGAGATCAATATTAAACTGGAAGAAAGTGAAATTATTTCTATTAATATAATATATACGATGTTAGGTAATTGATATTATGGTAATTGTGCTATAACCTGATTCAAAGTTAGAGAACGAAAGTATATTCATATTATAGATGAATGTATATAACCAGAGTTCATGTCAGTGTAAACGATATCGTTTATCGAATAGTATTCTAACAAAATCAATGAACATGATTTATTTTTCATTTTCTTAAAATGAAATCATTAATGATGACAACCGGGACTGACCGACTTTCAACGTGCCGTCCAAAGCACGGATGAACTATCCCTCAGAGGTAGTAAATAGAGTCACACAGAACCCTCAGCGGTCATCCATTTATAGAATGACCTCGCTGAATTTAGCCAATGTTTTCGATTAAAACAAGCCTATGAGCGAAATGCTCTGGCTTTGAAGTCGATTTCAATTAGAAAACTATGTTACAAACAGACACCTATTTTGGCTTTTTTAATTGAGTTACTTTATAAAGTGAACATGCACTTTAAGAAAAGAAACACGTTTTATTTCTCAATTACGTCCTCTACTTGCACTAGTTTTAATATTCTGAACAAATTGCATATATATTTACGACATAAGACGATAATAGAATTATAAGCACAGTTTTAAGATATTGCCATAATAATAATTCAACATTATAATTATGTATTTGCAAAGATCTTTTTATTTAATAAACTTTTTATGCAATGACAATTAAATGTGACAATTGTTATTTCATCTTATAAGACAAACCCTGCACTAAGCTATCTGTATCGAGCAGATATTGCTCGATACAGAGTATTATCCTGAGCACAAATATAAATTTACCAAAACCAAAGATCATTCAGATTCTGTACAGTAATTTTTCAATCACTCAAACAAATGCTCTACATGAGATTTGAAACTGCAATTTCCGCGCCCCATGGCACTAAAGTACGACTACAAGTATGTGTAAACTCTATAGACATTCAAATACATTAATTAGGAATTCCTTACAGGCTTCTAAAACATAAGAAAAACAATAACCTAGATGTCTTATTCAGTAAAACACAAGGCGCATTACTAATGCCGTTTGTGAAATTCCAATCAACCTTGACCGAGATTGTTCTAGAACACTATTTTTGAATTTTGTGGTCAATATAAAGGCGAGTTTGCAGTTCTTTTGTTTTAATTTTATTGAGCGGAGTTCTAGAACACTATGTTTGAATTTTGTGGTCATTATGAAGGCGAGTTCTAGCTATTGTTTTCATTTTATTGAGTGGAATATTTGACGAGAATTTGTATCCGAAATGCTTGCAATCGATATTAATTTATATCGATCGATTAGATTAGATTATGCGATTTTTTTATTATAAATTAACTAATGCTGTACACATAAATATACAAGTTACCATTACGTCCCACTACAGTTACAGATATAATGATAGTTGTCTTGCGTGGGAATCGAACCCTTAATTTCATGCATGACTGCCTCATACTTCAACCACAACGCCATCGAGACTTTAACACACTGAACCTTAAACATTCACATACTAAACATTTTAAGTCCGTTATGAAACGTACTTTACATGTAAATACGAACAATGATTAAAGTACTTAATAAAAAGAAAAAACCGTTATTACATTGTAAAAAGTTATTGATAGTTATGTAAACAGTTTTCCAATGCATCACGATCAGTCGTGAACTCGTGATGTGATACAGGGTCACTTTCTGAACGTTAGTCACTTTCTGACCAGTGGTCACTTATTGCGTTATCACTTTCATGTGCAATGGCTATGTTAAGTTGTTTGGCTTTATAAGGAGATGTTTTATGGATGGTTAGCTAGGGACGTGGTTCGACATATCGAGCCATTTCTTTATTAATATAAAGGTAAAAACCTACTTTTGTATTGATTTTCTTTAAATATTATTTCATGAGTATACAACAGACACAAAGAACATTCAGGAACAAGACAATAAAAACAAGACAATTTTTGGATCACAATAAAACTGTTAAGTTTCGAAACTGTTAAGATTTCAACGCGCTACTTTGTCCACAGTAGCCGTAAACGCGATCGCTGTACGAGTACCTACGAGCCAATAATAAATATAAATATTACTCACACATTCACACAACGCCATCTAGTCCCAAACTAAGCAAAGTTTGTACTATGGGTACTAGACAACGGATAAACATACTTAAATACTTTTTTTTTGTAAATATATACATAATATACTACATAGAAAACACCCAGGCCAATGCAAACAATCATGTTCATGCATACAAAGATTTGCATTGAGCGGGAATCGAACCGAGACCTCTGCGTAGCAGTCATGTTATATAACCACTACGCCACAGAGGTCGTCAAAAAAATAAATAGATAAATATTTGACCAATAGAAAAGTTGAAGGACAATATTTCATGAATGTTATATTAAATGTAACACACCATCTAAACTAACAATACTACCGAGAATAATCGTTCTATACACACATTAAGTAACTGTTACTCTTTTGTATAGGTTTTCGTGAAAAATGGCCGTGTCCGTATCAATTTTATAGTTTGTAAAGCTTTGCTTAAGTTGTGTACATGTTTTGAAACTTGTTTGTTGTAAGCGAAAATGTGTCAATATATACGGTTCTGTGTGGTGACGGTTTAAGAATACTAGGTGGTACCATCCCATCTAATCCCATGTCATAGTCGAGTAAGGAAAAGTTTGTAGATAAAGGAAGGAAGGAAGGAAGGAAAAATAAAGAAGGACAATTTGACAAATGACGACCTCTGTGGCGCAGTGGGTATATTACATGGCTGCTACGCAGAGGCCTCGGGTTCGATTCCCGCTCAATGCAAATCTTTGTAT
Source organism: Schrankia costaestrigalis (assembly GCA_905475405.1). Taxonomy (NCBI): domain Eukaryota; kingdom Metazoa; phylum Arthropoda; class Insecta; order Lepidoptera; family Erebidae; genus Schrankia; species Schrankia costaestrigalis. The sequence continues at coordinate 5,129,103 of FR997827.1, forward strand.
GCACGAACAATCATGTGTTTGCATCGGTCTGGGTGTTTTCTATGTATATGTATGTATTTACAAAAAAAAAGTATTTAAGTATTTATATATCGACGCTTGAAAGGAAAAATTTACCAAGCGACATATTGGTAACTTCATACCAGAGCAGTTTAAAGTTTTTTTTTTCACAAAAAAAATCGTTAAAAATCGCCTATTAATCATAATGATATAATTCCAACGAATTTGAGTTGTACTTTAAAGACTTCATGAATTGGTATTTAACAAAAATAAAAATTTTCAGTAGTTTATGAAATAGTGTCGGTTAGTAATAAATTTTGTCAAAATCACAAACAGGTAATAGTTACCAACCGGCGAAGAAATTTCATAAACAAATAAGTAAAATTATCTAAATCCCATTACTTTAAGATTGTGTTCAAAGTAAAACGAGACATCCAGAAGTAATGCACGTTTCACGATTAGGTAAAATTATATAAACAGAAAACAGAAACACTTTCCTGCCAGGCAATTTTAGTTATATTACATATTAAATACAGTTCGTTTAGGTTTTTATTGATCAAGTAACAATGAATATAGGTTTTAGTACACAAAATCAAAGATCTTGTCGTGATCTTTCAAGTCATATTTATTATAGATAAATTTATTTAATTAAGTATGAGTTTAATTAGTAGAGTGTAAAAATTAACTAAAATAAAAATGCATTGTAATTATTAAAGATAATTATTTATTTAAAAAAATGTTGAAATCAGTCTTTTTTAGGAATCATAAAATATTGTCATAACAAACCTAAAATAGAACTACAAACGAATAATAGTTTTTTTTTCAAGTAACATTATAACTATAATTCACGTAATTATGTACTTATAAAAACATAAAAAATATTGGCTACAAGTTTTAAAAATAACAAAAACGTTTAATACCAAAACAGGAGGAAATATTTCAATAAACTATACTTAAATAAAACAATAATAATTATTAGTATCAAGTTCCCACATTTAAAGTTTAGATATATTTGGCACTTTAGGTAAACTTATCAATAACTTTGTAATACGAGTAAGACATAACTTAATGGCACATAGAAAATATTATTACTTTGTACTTTTTTATCACAATCAAACAATACTTAACCCTGTGTAGTTACTAATCTTAATAGATGTAGTATACGAACAAAAACTACTATGATTATAAAGGAGATCCATCGAATTCACACATCACAGAATGAGATATTATTAGTAACCTAGGTACATAGTAGATCCTTAACTTACTGAGAAGTAAAGTACTCGTACTGGTAAAATATAGAAAAAAATAATGTACTTAGTACTAAAATAATTATAAATCAAAATAAATCAAGCTTCAAATATTAATTTGCACCACCAGGCGGTACTTCATCTTCGATGTCTGATTCAGGCAAAATATCTTTTGCGGATGCAGACCAGGGTAAGTCAGTAAATTCTTTTTGAAATTGAGCAGGTATAACTTTATCCTTGCATAGCTTAACAAGGTCATTATATTTGGCCTTTGCTATCGGTAGACGTGAATGGTAGCACGGCATTAGAGGGACCCTAGTTTTAGATTGAATTTCAACCACGCTTGACTCAGATGATTTATGATGAGATATGATGAATTAATAAATACCTATCTTTAGACAACTACACACAACTCCATCTAGTCAATCTAAGCAATGCTTGTATTATAGGATCGAGACAAATAAAAAAAATAGGTGACTGACTGCCTTCGTGACGCACTAGGTTCCTACTAAGTGCAGAGCGCGAGTGCACGCGGGTCATCCATACAACAGTTCGATGAACACTAATCGATATTTTACTGACCAACCGCCACTAAAAAAACTAGTTACAACGCGTCTAAACGACAATATAAAATAAATGCAACCTGACTAAACTTGTTTTAATACAAATTTCATAACTATAATTGTTAACCAAATGACAAAAATAGTAAAAAAACGGCAGGTAAAGAATAACCAAACGACAAAATTATATTTATTTTAGGCAGGAAAATACTACTATTTAATATTTATAAGTGCATTGCGTTTACGAAAAAAATACTAAATGAAAATAAGTACATAATTACGATAAGGTAAAAAGTCTTTAATATTGAATAAATAAAAAAAATATCCAGGTAAAATTTCCTAAGTATTATTCATTCCGTAGACAGTATTAGGTAAAAATTACTAAATGTGTAAACGTGTTGATTTGAGTCAAAGCAGACATTACTAAGTGTAAAAACTTAAATTCAATACCTACCAATTGAAAGTTATTCAGAAATTGGTTATATTTTTGTCGGTTAGTCACCGAAATCAGTAAAAATGTGACTATTTTAAAATTACCAAGCGACAAAAAAAGTCATCCTAGCGGGATGAGAGCAGGATCAATCGATGCAGATTTTTTTTCCGATTCCAGTGATATATATAACTCAATACTACCCAAAATGTCGCTTGGTCATTTTTGCCTTTCAAGCGTCGATATATATATATATATTTACCTATAGTACAAGCTTTGCTTAGTTTGGGACTAGGTTACGATGTGTGAATGTGTGAGGAATATTTATTTTAATTTATTTATTTATAAACTCTACACCAATTCTTCTGTCTAGCCTAGTATTAATAGTTCAAGTTTATTTTCGTCAGTTAGAAGGTTTAGGGAGATTCGTCACTGCTACTCGACATTTAATCTCTATGTCTCCGGGACATTAATTTATCAGGCAGTGGTATTTGAATCCGCGACCTCGAGCAAGGCAGCCACATATTATGATTATAAACACTATTATACGTACTAAATTTATTTTCAGAAAGGCTGATTAATTAAACCTAAAACTATTTAAATAGTTGAATAACTACTAAATGAAAAACTTGTTAAATAAGTAACTACTTTAATATTACCGCACCTCGGTAATGTGTACTGACGCGACTTAAGCAATCATTTCGTCTAAATATTTTACTTAAGTTTATGTCTCATCATAAATTTTATGGTAGTTAGAATATAAAATGTCTAAAAGGTCTTTAAGCATAAGACTTGAAGTATGCAATTTATCAACTAGGCAAATCATCATCTTAATAGCCCATTAATGTCCCACTGCAGGGACGGGCCTCCTCCCATGACGGAGGGATACTTGGCTTTCTAATACCACGCGGGCTAGACGGATTGGTATAGGGTTTAACTTCAAGTTTTGCTTCTTTTTATTTCGTAAAGATAATATTCACGGATAGTCCTTTAGTCGGTTTTTACGACACCCGTGGGATGAGATGGAGTGGTGACATATTGTATTCTTACTCCGTCACCACACGGATACTAGACAAACATATCATATTATATTATATTAAAAAACTGTATTTCGAATTAAATTTAATAGTTTATTTTGTACATGGTCATTGACTGACCACTTACAAAAAATACAAGGTAACTTGAGAATAACTAGAGCTAAACAAAAGGTTTTGACAATAAGTATTGTCTAACCAAACTGTATTATTTAAAGTTAGTTCAATTTACTTAGTTCTTTTATTAGAGTGTGGTTTTCGACATTGTCGTCGTTTGTTTCATGTCTGACCACATACAATTTAATATAATAAGACTTGTAGTCTAAAAAACGGTCAATTTAATAAATTAGCTATTCAATTTTTTGTTGCTTATTTAGATCAAGGTTTTTTAATACGATCATATTTATAATGGGGAAAATTTATCGATATGAACATAAGAATTTGCATTTGCGATAATTAAACGGGGCAAAGTGATTTTTTTCTGGGCAGCAGTTAATTTTTTTTTAACAGGTAATTGCGAAAGACATGCGGAGTTTTGCGGAGTTCCAAGAACCATCTGTAGTTGACCACATAAGTGAAATATTCCTCTTTTTTACTTATAATTATGCAATTGACGACAAGAAACGATAAAAAACAATAGTTATCTATACTATACGTAATTTAAAGCACTTATTATTACAATATACTTAGTAATAAATAGATTAATCGTGAGGTACGATCATTTCCCTTAATTTAACTATAAATATCATTTTCACACAATAATTACGCAAAGTAAATATATCAATAATTTACAACAATTAATAAGGAAACCACCAATTAAAATGTCTAATAACTTAACATTATTAATAGTTACACAATAAATAAAACAATTTAATTTGTTTATGACAAATAGGAAAATGAACGAATAATTTTCACCTACAGTTTACGTGCGTTTTACGTTCGCGGCAGTACGACGACGCATGCGTATGTACGTATGTAACGAGACAGAGATGTAAAAAAAAGTGCAGTAATTATTAACAATTATACGGAATTGTAGTGTACACTTTACTTTATTAAATGTCTATATTTTAGTAGTTTATTTAAGCTTTATTTAAGTAAGTATCTATTTTTGGGAAATAAAATTGATTTGATTTGATTTTAAGTACTCGTAATTAATATTATTGACGTAAGAAAAACCGTTATAGCCTAATGTCATTATGCCCAAAGACCCAAAGCTTAGTTTATCCTGGCTAACAAGGTAATCATAACAGCTCATTAATCTCCCACTGCAGGGAGGGGGGTGGGACATTGCACCTCCTGTGACGGTGGAATACTTAGCCTACTCATACCACGCTGGCCAGACGGATTAGTATGGGGTTTAATTTCAAGTTTTCCTTCTTTTTATTACGTAAAGACAATAATCACGGATAGTCCCTTAGTCGGTTTTTGCGACACCCATGGGATGAGATGGGGTCTAAAGGACTTTAAACCCAGAATATACCATAGATCACATAGCGTGAAGATAAACAAACAATTAGAACACACGCTGGTCTTATCTAAGGACTTTTTATACTACAGTTGTTTAAGTATTGCTCAAGTGTATACGATATATTTCTCTCGATAGTTTTCCCATGCACTACGCGTTCAATGAAAACTTGTTACTACAAACTGGCATACGAGAACAAATATTCCTCACTTATTCACACAACGCCATCTAGTCCCAAACTAAGCAGAGCTTGTACTATGGATACTAGACAATAGATAAACATACTTAAATACTTATTTTTGTAAATACATACATATCATACTCAGAAAACACCTAGACCAATGCAAACAATCATGTTCATGCACACAAAGATTTGCATTAAGCGGGAATCGAACCCGAGACCTCTGCGTAGCAGTCATGTTATATAACCACGACGCCACGGAGGTCGTAAATGAATTATATTTAAAAAAAATCGAAAGTCTCCTTTAATATAATTCAAATATTTTAATTATATTTTTGTGTTAGCATTGAAAGTGTTATGTTAATTTTCTGAACGATATTTAAATGATGTTTTGAATGGTGGCCATTATGGATGCTAAATATTTGGTAAAACATTAGAGCAGTTTTTTTTGCTTATAAAATGGTTAGCTATCTATTAGGTCTATAATAGTATGATAGCGTGTGAGTTGAGCTATGTGTAGGTTTGTAACTTTTTCATTTTTTGTAGGCTGAAATAATTTAGTTACAATTTCGTAAAGAAATAGCTGATACCAAAAGTATTGTACATTTGAAGTCAAAAAAATCTGTCATTCTCGTATGATAAGTACCTAAGGAATTCAAATATGTTTGTTAGTAAATTTATACGCAAGCCGATTCGCGCTCAACAACTAGTTTCAACATACGTAAAAGTCTACAGCGAAAGTAATTTCTAATCAATATACAAATTCTATATTATCTATTTAAATGACTCAACAATTTTTACCTACAAATATTTAACTTTAAACATTATATAACCTTACTAAATATTTTTCTATAATAATATTGTTATTACCGCAGAAAATGGAAGTTTAACAGAAAGAACTTTGCCTTTAAATAATTTGCGAACTACACAAGAAACTGTCATGCGTGGGATTTGAATCCGCGACCTCATGCAAGCCGCTATCACGACCACTGTGCCACAGAGGAAATTTTTAAATATTTTTTATTTATATTTAAAAATCAAAATTATTTAATAATAATAATTACCTGTTATGATAGCAAGAGTAAAAAGCGCCGCAGCGCCGAAAGACTTCATGTTTAGTAAATCGTTCACTTGTCACGGTCTATGTATGTTAAGTACACAACACAGTACACTTTATTCACCACCGAAGCATTATACGTCAAAACAGTCGAAACGCGCGTAAGCTCAGCGCGCATGCGCGGGAGTGAACGTTTGTATGAATCGTTGGAGTAAAGATTGTTGGTGTGGTGGGGCGGTTGCGATACAATTGTTTAAGTTGAAGGTTGGGTTTGGTTGCTGTGGTAGAGGTTTGTTGTGGTTGGTTGCTTTGTACTTTAGTTTGATATGTTTGAAAGCTGGGGGCTGAAGACTAAAATGTAGAGGCAAGGAGGCAAGACGTAAAAGGGATTTTATCGGGTTAAACAGGCACATAAATTAATATTTTTGTGGTTTGACGATTTCTGCTTAATACCTAAGTTTTAGAATTGAACTGGTTGTTTTCTATGGTTTATACGTATGTATTTACAATTAAAGTGTATATATATACAGTTACGTGTTTATTTGTAGTCTAACACCCATAAAACAAGCTCTGCTTAGTTTGGGACTAGATAGCGTCGCGTATGTGTTTAAGGAATATTTAATTTAACTCTATTGATTTGGTTTGAAAATTTGATTTGATTTGAATCACCACTTCGGTAGTCCTTAACAATCGTGCTTAACAAAACAATACCTTTCTTTACCCTTCAAAGATTCAATTAACCGCTTGCAGTGAGACCACACCTCAAGGGTTACGGAAGTGAATGAAATGTCAGGGATTTGGTATAAGGCGGATATTTTATGTATATAATGCACATTCCGAATAGTCCACTTGACACATTAAATATACAAATAGTCCCTTTGTTCCATAAATTATGTTTGACTAAGAAATTTTTCGATAGGAATGGGCGAGCAAAATATAGGTTGGCCATACAAGTGATAAATGATTATTTATACCTGTGGTGTAATGGTTCTTAACAACTGGCGCAGAGGTCTGGAGTTCGATTTACGCTAATTGTAAATATGTCTTTTTTTGTTATAAAGTAGGATTTTTTTTATGTAATAGGAGGCATACGACCCAGCAGGTCACCTGATGGTAAGTGATCACCGCCGCCCATTGACACCCGCAACACCAGCGGAATCATAGATGTGTTGCCGACCTTTAAAAAGGGAGTACGCTCGTTATTTGAAGCTCCCCAAGTCGTAACGGTACTGTAATATGGCTGTTTTTAACCTTATAAGATCAATTACATTACAGTTTTCTTTTCATTTCTGTGTCGATCTATAATTTTAATTGTAGCTTCAATTTTAAGTAAACGACGATTTCAAACAATTTGTAAGAAATTTTATGAAATAAAGCATTTTGAAAGAAATTTGAATTTTTTTACAAACGATAACAAAACGTAGTTATGAAATAGCGTCACTCTGTCCCCATCAGTTTCCCGGTCTGAGCACACGTATGTGCCGGATATACACTGGCTGAACCCCGTACATACTACGCAAGTGCTAACTATTCATGGTGCGTTCCACTCCAACTAATGGTGGTCTCTACCCGGTCAATTATTAGTTGGTCTATCACCAAGCCTCTAGACCTGTTATCTATTGTTCATGGCCGAATTTCATTTGCCCGAATTTCTTTCGCCATAATTTTATTAGACATAACGGCAAAAACAGCTCGACGCGTCTTCTACTTCTTGGTGGCTTAAAAAGTAAACCTAACCTAACCTATCTAAGTTGGATTGCTCTAAGTCTCACAGTTTAAACATAATGTGTAATAGCTAAGGACGATTATGGCAAACAAAATTAGTACAAATGAAATTTTGGAAAATGAAAATTCTGGAAAGTGGAGGTATACGCTCTAGACCCTCTTGAATTTCGGTTCCCTTTACGACCTCCACTGATATAAAAAACCTCAAGTAATAACCTAATAACCACTGAAGAGGTTTTAGTAAAATTCAGTATAAACGTATATAAAATCTTGTGGAAGGACAAAGGTTGAGTATACTCGTAGTGGCATGCAACAATTATTTATTATATTACCATTTCAGATTTATCTCAAAAATTTAATAACTTTCATTATTAAGTAAACATGGTTATTGAAAACTTGATTTAAATATCAAGGGAATGTAAAATTATTCAGTTCCTACTTAATACTACATTCCACATCACTAGTTATTGTCTTTCATATATGAAAGTATACAATAAAATCTGGCTTTGTACGCTCCAAAGGCACTGCATGGTCAAATCTACTACTAATAGAAAATAAATTATTATTATTCCTACGCAATCAAGAGATATCGCCGTTTTTTGTTCAAATTTTCGACCAGCAAGGGTAAAAACCTACAGGGTACTAAATTTCAAGTTTGTAGGTAGACTGGACTACCTACAAACTTGAAATTTGGCATGAAGCAAGGTCTTATAGTACATGTAATGGGAAAATTACGAAAACTATATTATACAATAAAAGCTGGCTTCGTAAGCTCCAAAGGCACTGCAGGGTCAAATCTACTACTAATAGAAGACAAGGAACTACAGTTACTATGGTTACTGGATGATGGATTCAAGTTTTCCTTTATTGCTAGAGTAACTGGCTAGTTCTTTGGTCGCCATTCTCGATATGAGGTGCAGTGGTCGTTTTTATTTTAGTCCTATTATTTAAAAACATAGTATGTGTGTCCCTAGGGTCAGAAAACCTACCTGTCCGCTGGGCCACCGCGGTGTTAGAAGGCCAAGCTCTTCATCGATTAAAGACCGCTGCAACAGCATCTATGTTTAGTTATTAGACATCTAAAGGCCAATAAAATAAATAAAATAAAATTTATTCAATAAAAATTTAACCTACTGTACAATTACGGCTCACTTATGGCTAATGTTATACCTACATTGATTTCTAATCATAAATAAAAATAAAAAAAATCTTATATTATAACAATTAATTACATATATTTTTAAGCTATTATATTGGTATTAAGGTATTTATTTTATTATAATTCCTGAACTAGGTTAGAAACCTGTGTTTCAGGGTTTAGATAGAATACTTTACTAATTAAAATACTTATCTTATAATAAGTTATATATAGTTATGTTCATATTAACAACCTATTATTTTGTTGCGTGGTAGAGCAGTATATAGAGCTCGTTGATGTCTTTTGTATGGGACATATAAAACTGATAAATTAATTAATTTACAAGGCAGATAGAAAACTAAATTGCTCTTTATCTCATCATTAAATTATTTATTATATTATATGTATAATGTTTTATTTATACAAATCATTATTAATGATGATATCTTATTATGCCATGGTCACGGTCATATGGAGACAATAATTATTTCAAATTAGTAAAATATTTATGTCCCACTGCAGTAACCCATTGGTATGCCCTATATGTGAAGTAAAACTTAACCCACTAGCCTGCTAGCCAGACGCGTGTATACTGAGTTTTTTCTTTGGAAATAAAAAAAAAACTTTCGACATTAAGTAATCTAAGTAAAATTAAATTTAAAAAAAATACTATTCCTATAGTAAAAGTAAACTACAGCACAAATAGTAACAGTAGCAAAGTGAGTGCACTAGTGCATTATTACATAACGTTAACCAAAAACTGTATGTAGGCCGTGGAACACTTTCGTTTTCGCACGAGACTCGTACTATGCCCGCCGGTGGCGGCACGTTCGGTACGAATTACTGGCATACATAACTACACGATTGTAATCTACTACATATGGATAGATATTATTGCGGTCAGTTAAAAATATTATATAGTAATGTTTTATAAATGACCCATTGCTAGGATGGACTTTCTGCATACATTACCCACAATTTCCACAACTCTATTACTTTTTCAACTTTCCAGCGCTGGATATTAAAAGCAACTTTATTCAACTTTGACTAATATCTCTCTTTTTGTTTCATACAACGCCCTCTGGTAACGAACTAAGCTGAGTTGAACGACGCACGCCGTACAAATTACTGGCATACATAACTACACGATTGTAATCTACTACATATTGATAGATATTATTGCGGTCAGTTAAAAATATTATATAGTAATGTTTTCTTTATACATTACTTTCTGCATACATTACCCACAATTTCCACAACTCTATTACTTTTTCAACTTTCCAGCGCTGGATATTAAAAGCAACTTTATTCAACTTTGACTAATATCTCTCTTTTTGTTTCATACAACGCCCTCTGGTAACGAACTAAGCTGAGTTGAACGACGCACGCCGTACAAATTACTGGCATACATAACTACACGATTGTAATCTACTACATATGGATAGATATTATTGCGGTCAGTTAAAAATATTATATAGTAATGTTTTCTTTATACATTACTTTCTGCATACATTACCCACAATTTCCACAACTCTATTACTTTTTCAACTTTCCAGCGCTGGATATTAAAAGCAACTTTATTCAACTTTGACTAATATCTCTCTTTTTGTTTCATACAACGCCCTCTGGTAACGAACTAAGCTGAGTTGAACGACGCACGCCGTACAAATTACTGGCATACATAACTACACGATTGTAATCTACTACATATGGATAGATATTATTGCGGTCAGTTAAAAATATTATATAGTAATGTTATATTAATGACCCATTGCTAGGATGGACTTCCTGCGTGTTTTGGGAAGAAAACAGGTTGTGTGTTCGATCCCCACGCAGGACAATAATTTGTGGATCACACAAATTATTGTATATACACTATGTGTATTCTGGGTTCTGGGTGTTCTATGTGTCCGTTAATTGATGTTTGTAAAAAGCCCCCGCGACACAGGGCATGATCCCTAGTGCGGGTGTTGTCTTTTTAAAAAAAATTTTTTTAAAACAATTACCCATTCGCATAGATAGTATGAAGTACAAAAGTATTCATTACTTCTAGAACATATTTACCGTTAAAGTATTTTGTGGTATAATACTATTACATAAGAAAGTAAAGCTCCTCCCCATTTGACCTGCATGACGACAGAAGGGCCACAGTCCAACGCCTACATCTTCCTGGCGATGACCGGATCATTACAATATTTAGCCTAGAGGCTATACTTAATGTGGGTTTTGTTTTCTTATATCATTCGCTAGTAATATTTGTAATTAATGTTTAATAATTAATTATTTAAATTGGGTTTAGACATTAATTTTCTTTGTAATCACAGAGTACACGAGTACAAAATTGCCCCGCCTTTTCGAGAGCTGTTGTATAAAACGATGAAGGTAGATTTTAAAAACCATTGCTCTACCAATAATAATAAATAATATCTTTATTTCCTTCACAATTGTTTTTTAATAACTACTTAAATCTATGATTATAATTATTTTGCGTATTGTGAAGGACTGGTGCCAGAAAAAGGTATATTATACCTGTGCCACTGGTCACCAGGCCCATCAACAAATTATGTGTCACACTTTAATTGTGATGATATATGTGTTTTAACATTTATTTTTTTTTTTTTTCGAAAAAGACAACTCCGCACTAGGGATCATGCCCTGTGTCGCGGGGACCTTTTACAAACATCAATTAACGGACACAAAGAACATCCAGACCTGGACAATTATTTCGTGGATCTCACAAATTATTGTCCTGCGTGGGGATCGAACCCACAACCTTTTGCACGGCAGCCGCTTGCGCTACCGTCGCGCCACCGAGGTCATCGAATTTTTCATTCGAATTTAACAGTTCTCGTGCTCATTGAGCGAATTTACAAAGGTCACTTATTGTGTAGTATGTAAGTTAGGTTAATGTTAGTTTATAAGAAAAAAATTGTTGTACTCTATCGCATTAGGCTAAGATGCTGTAAAGATAGTTGAATATTTGGTTAATAAATAAATAAAAATAAATAAATAAACATTATTTCTATACACTAATTATACTGGACTCCAAGCAATAGGAAGCGGCAACGAGGGCGGCCCAGGAGGAGATGGCGAGATGACCTGGACACTTTTAAGAGGGAGTGGCATACGGAAGCCACGGATCGGGAGAAGTGGAAGTCTGAAGGGGAGGCCTTTGCCCTGCAGTGGGACAGTACAGGCTAATAATAATAATAATAATAATAATTATACTATCAACCAATGTCCATCTCTCTTGCAGCATCCTACAGTTATGCCATTCTCCTAAAGTAAGTAGGTACCTATACAATAAACCAAAAACACACTATGTGTTAAGGTGTGCAAAAATTATACTTTTGAATGTATAATTACTTCATACATTACGATAATATAACAATTTGTATAGGTTTTAGAGCGAAATAATTGTACTCGTAACATTATAGACATAACCGCAATACATAGTACCTATACGCCAAGAGAATTTACATAAAATGATATCAAATTAAGTAGGTGACTGCTATCATAATTGTTGTTACAAAATATAAGTTAATTTTAACCAACTAGTTATGGAATATGTAGATCGGCTAAGTAGGTGAGATACGAGTATTATGATTTAATATTATCGTTAATAAATATGGTTTCAAATAAGTGCCGAACACTCCGGTGTACATATCTCGCCTCCATTACACCACGGAGGTAAATGACATCGTCGAGTACGTCCACCGAAAGTTGAAGTACAGGCCGAGGGTACAGCTATTGGAGTCTTGCCGCAACGTGAATTTCAAGGCGTTCGTGTTGCGTATACCGAACTTGTACCTTCAGCATGTCTTGGACTCTGACTTCTGGCCTCAGAACGTGTTCGAACGGTGTTCCGTCGCTTCCGCGGACTAATTCCACCCGAAGGAAAGGTGTAACCTTTAAAACCCTGTAAATTTTATTTATGTTAGTCATTAAGGTATATATTATATTGTTTTATGTATGTTAGTCTATAAGGTATTTTTCTATGGGCCTATGCAGCCTGAAATAAAGGTTATATTATTATTATTAAAACTAACAATTTACACAAGGTGATCCTTACCAATTTCATACACATTCATCATAATCAACCTTTATAGCCATTCACTGGACATAGGCTATTCTACTATGAATTTGATGAAAATGTTAGCTGATTTCCATACTGTAAAGGATCTGATTAGTTTAAGACTATAATATAGAATCACGTAAATGTTTAGGAAAAAATGTAAAAACATAAAAGGTAAATATTAAGAAACTTACATTCGGTAATTTAACTGATAAGAGACATACGCGGTATTCGTTTTTAGTCAGACCAAGATATGGCTATTAAAAATAAATTCCATGCCCAAAATCAACAGATCAATAATAATTATCATGACCATACGAATGCATCACTTGTACCGACAACTAATTGGACATGAAGTAATCAAAATTGCCATAAAGTCATATTAGCGCGCAAATTTTCATTTAGTTCTTTAGCACCTCTTTTTGTAGGATTTTTTACAAGTTTATTAAACTATCAGTAAAATTCCAATACGTTAACTCAGATCCTATTTAATTAACAATACACATTATGTTCTTAAAGCCATTGAGTAAGAAACCATCTGTTTAGATCTGGTACTTACTGTACCTAATTGTAATTACCTAAAACCAAAATGAGCTTATGTAAAAATACTTGTTTTCTTTTAAATACCAATATGCCCGGACAGGACTTTTCCGTTACGGGGAAAAACTCACAAATACCATGCTACCAAGTAGACCATCCTCCAAGTATTGCCACCTTCTGCGGTCCTGTGCCTCCCTCATGCATCGGTATCTTGCAGTTATAGTTTGGTTTATGTCCGGCAGCGGACGTCGATTGGCTGATATGATGAAGTATACCATATTTGCTAGTTTGACTGTAAAAAAATCTCTTAGTAACCATTTACCGTACCCTCGGGATGAGGTGGGATGATGATAACCGCATATAGATTCCTCATCCCGAGGGTACCTAATCCATCTTTACATAAACGAATTAGAAACATATGTAGATTGTCATCATCCCTCCACATCCCGAGGGTACTTAATGCATATATACACAAACAAATCAGAAACAGTTCGTGTATTAGTTTTCACCTCGCAAAAGAACTTTACCTTATTAATAAATGCAACAATTCAGAACCGCCTTTCATCAAAACTTAGTTAATATGTTACATAAGATGAATGCTATAATTAGCAACAACGTATCAAACATGTGTATTAGTACATAACAAGTGACAAGTTGTTGACCTAACCGTGTTTATCGGTGCGTGTAATCTATAAGAACAGATGAGTTACCTCATCGTACTTTGATATTAAGAGCTCATTTTAAATATCAAGTAAGAAATAAACATTTATAAAAAACGAACTCCGTGTGGTGACGGAGTAAGAATACAATATGTCACCACCCCGTCTCATCCCATGGGTGTCGTAAAAACCGACTAAGGGACTATTCGTGAATATTATCTTTACGAAATAAAAAGAAAGAAAACTTGAAATTAAACCCTATACCAATCCGTCTGGCCAGCGTGGTATTAGTAAGCCAAGTATCCCTCCGTCATGGGAGGAGGCCCGTCCTTGCATTGGGACATTAATGAGCTGTTATGATGATGATGGAGAAAAAACTAACGAGGAAAAAAAAGATATCCATACTAATATTATAAATTGTAAAGTGTGCCTGTTTGTCTTCCCTTCACGGCAAAACGGAGCGACGAATTGGCGTGATTTTTTAAGTGTAGATAGTTGAAGGGATGGAGAGTAACATAGTCTACTTTTTTTTAATTCTTTTTTTTTATGTGTCCAGAAAAGGGGAACAAGGCTACCCCGAATTTGACGCGAGCGAAGCCGCGGGAAAAAGCTAGTATTTTTATACAAACAGGTTGGGGAGAACATTCTTGGTGAGTAGACGACCAATTTTGGACGTCTCTTCGCGGCTGATTTGAAGCGGTACCCAATCCCCCAGCATGTTATCAAGAAGTAGAGACCTCATTCCTATATGTAAGGTCACCCTATACAATAGGCAAAATGAAAGACAGGGCAAATTTCAAGAATTTGACATTATGAAAAAAAACACAGAAAATTCACGCTATTTTTAATGTGTCGTAAAAGCCCTGCATAGAAAACCCTTTCTTTATTATTTCTTTCAAGTAAAAATATGCCATTGTACTGAATTTGACCTACAAATACCAAATTAGGTAAATGTAATTCAAAGAACACAATGTCGAAAAAAAAATTCAATCACGCAGGAGCGACTGAAGTACATTAACGTCTATTGTCGAAATATTAATTAAGTAATTTGTTATCATTCGGCCTCATCTCAACACTACCATCTACAAAAAACCTTCTACAAGAAACATTTCTTTGAATACAGAGGTCTTATTGAACTGGTTAAAAGAAACTATGCACTGTAATAATTTCATCAAACGTTTAATAAATCACTCTTAATACCTACTCTTGTTACAAATGCTCTTAATTGAGTTTTTTTATTAATTATAATGTTTCGCAAAAATATCGTCATCTTCTATTATAACTCTGAAGAAGTAATTTACAAGAAATAATTACAATTATTTAGGAGACGTAGAGGTAGCCTTTTTTTTTTTTAGATAACTCCCGCACTATCATACTGTGTCTGTGTCGCTGGGACTTAACAAACATCAAATTTAATGGACACAAAGAAAATCCAGACTAAGGACAATAATTAGTTAATCACACAAACAACTGTCCTGCATGGCAATCAAACCCCCGACCTCGTGCTCGGCAGCCTCTTGCGATAACATCGCGCCACCGAAGCAAAAAAAATTATATTGGTATATAAAAAAATTACATTACTAAAATAATTCAGCCATTATGCTTTGTACTATTTAGTGTTAAACCAATCGCGCGTGAGCAAACACGCGTTTTTTATTAGCACACAAACAAAACGTTTAATTGACTTTTGCCACTATTCTTTTTTTAGGAAAGAATTTGGTATTTCCGTTCAATGTAGGCGTGGCTTATTTTTTGCACTTTTCCATTGAACTGCAATGTATGAGTTTTCTTTTTACTTTTAAGGTGTCTACTTTTATTTAAAGTGACTAGCACTTTACCTAAACGAGTACGGTCATTATGGATAGCCAGTTTAACTTGGACAGAAGATATTGTCATAAAAAACGACTAATTGTAAGCTAAAGTAGGGAAATTTGATATAGAATTCTATACTACTTAATCTGTTATTTTTCATTTATTATGAAAAATTTGATCTGATTAAAATCATTGCAGGTTTTAAGATTTTTTAGATATGATTTTAGAAAGAATTAAGAACAATATATTAATATTTATAACATTGCTGATATCCTTCAGATCGGTCGTGATTCTCGATTACTTATCGAATTCCACACGTCGACTATCGTTCGTCTTTACGCTTAAATTGTAGGTGACGCTTGTCACGTTCTTGCTACAAGGGCTCGTTGTTCTATAGTATTATATATCTTTGGAATTTACATACATACATAAACTCACGCCTTATCCCGTCCGGGGTAGGCAGAGACGCCAGAACGCCACTTGTCACGATCCTGGCAAACAGATTGGGCCTCGTCCACATTCATTAAGCGAGTCATACATGCGCGTCGGTTACGAGTGCTTTGGAATTTACTTTGATATTTATAGATTCGTAAAGATATGGATTTGCAAACATTGTTACGTACTGTAATGACGTACTTTTAGATCTATAATCTAAAAGTACGTATACCAATTGTGTGACAATTTGACAACTAAAAGTTAAATTATCCGACTTTTTTACGATTTTAAGGAATGAGAATTGACATGCAGGTATAATAATATGCATAATTACGAGTATGTTGCTATGCATACACCGACGATAAAAACTTACCTACACTAAATGATTGCGGATATTAAACATTGGTCACAAGATACCAATTATTTTATTATTCCTTCCATTAAATCATACGTGTAAACAATAACTCGTTTAATCGTAGTTCACTAGAAAATTTATGGAAAAAACCCCGCCATTTTTTTTAATTATTCACGCTCTTTTTCAACAAAGGATATTGACAAAGACATGTGTCCTTCTACAACTCTTTTAATATACCATAAACATTAATATTACTATTTAAACTAATTATATTCAATTAGATTCGCCTTCAAATATAATAATAACCATTTTAAAACAATTAAATCCGTTTAAGTTTTCACAATAACGTTATAACCTTTTCCGTAGTTTTGTTATGTGCAATATAATACACAAAAAAAATTACCTAAAAAGTTACATTTTATGCGAAGAATATTAACAAAATTATAAAATTATTCACAGCCATAAGTCTTGTAATTGTAACTAATTATACTGCCGTTTTAGTTGTTAATTATAACGCAACAATGGCAATGAGATCACTGTTTTGACAAGACTTGTTCCTAAAACTGTGCATTTCCTTTTACGTTACTACCTAATGTTTACGCCTTGCTATCTAGACTTGAATGGCATTCATTCTACTTAGGGTAATATTTAATTACTATTATCCCACAGTCTCTATCTCAATAACTTTACCTAAATGATAACAGTTTCTCAAAATTTAGTAGTAAAGGGCTATTCCCTTTACATTACCTTAAGCATTTGTGTAAGCTCATTTATTTTTTTGCCCTTTCTTGTAATAACACAACAAAACTTTAGCTATTGTTACTTATTTAACATTTAATTAAAAGCACATTTAGATAGCTATAAATCTCTAATTTCTGTTGAATCACAGAGTCAAATTAAGGGCTACATTTGTAGTAATTAGAGTAATTTTGTGTTTACGGCTCTTGAGTTTGGTTAATAGCTATTACGTCGTAGTACAATCTCAGACCTTACTGTGATATAAAGCGGGCGTTAGTGAATTAAGAGTCGTAACAATCATGAGTAATTTATACACCATCATTATATAAAGTATATCCGTGTGGTGACGGAGTTATCAATGTGGTGACGGAGTAAGAATACAATGTGTCACCACCCCATCTCATCCCATGGGTGTCGTAGAAACCGACTAAGGGAATAACCGTAACTACTATCTTTACGAAATAAAAAGAAGGAAAACTTGAAATTGAACCCTATACCAATCCGTCTGGCCAGCGTGGTATTAGTAGGCCAAGTAACCCTCCGTCACGGGAGGAGGCCCGTCTCTGCAGTGGGACATTAATGGGCTGTTATGATGATTATATAAAGCAAAGATGTAGCTAGTCATATGCCAACTGACTGGACTACTGCCATCTTTCTTAGGCTTTCCACCAACAATTTTTAAAGGGGGTTATTTTACAATCATATCATGTTCTTGATTAACCCTTTTGTTTGTACTCATATATGTGTCTACATCTAGGTTAGTAGAACCACAACTTTCTGGGTGCAGTAACTATTACTATTACAAACAAAAACCCTATGTATACTTACAATAATAATAAATAGGCCTAATTTTCACTTATGTGTCCTTAGAAAAGACATATTTTAAATGCACATGTATACAAGTGCGTTACAGGGATTTGCCACCGTGCAGGAATTGACTATTACTAAAACAATCAGCTTCAATTTTTTTTAGTACGCAATTTAGAAATCAATCCTTTAGCTACACCAATCATAATAAACAAATATTGATAAATCTCACGGTGATTACACTACTGTGTAAGGGCTCGATTAGTTCCGCATATATCTTTACAAGGGTGTAACATATGATACCTAAATAACATATCGAATGATCATTGTTTCGATATAATTGACCGCTAGTGATGTAACAATCACCTTGAATTATTCGCTCAAATCGTTGAGAATCATCGGATGTTATTCTTTGTAGGTTGTTACAGTAATCTTTTATTGATGTACAAACCATAGAGTTGTTACATGAGTAACAAACGTTACTAATGTTAACTGAATCCATTACGAAGAATTAGGCGCTCAGTTTTTGTTGTAACTATGTATTCTGTGGTAAACATAGTTTAGGATCGAAAATATGAGAAAATAGAAACTTATTTACACTAATGATTTAGGAAAAAGATCCAAATGGGGTCAAAGTTAATCCTTGAGAGTCCCCTGAAAAAAGAAGATATAAGAAAGGGATCTACAACTGATTGTCCTGAGTCGGTATGTTGTTTGTCTCCATTAAAAGCGTGTCTATAAAATATTATATGCATTTGAGATGGATATATTTAGCTCATTAATTATAATTAACATCAATATTATGATAATCAACATAATGTTTTTATTTTTTATTTATTACTATAGTCAACAATAATAACTTATTACTTGTTCCATACTCCAAGTACTTTAATCACTTTTATTTTATTAGTTTCGTGGGTAGTTGTATTCCGTAGCATGTACTGTTACATTTAACTGCATTGTAAACTACCCACCTAAAGAAATGTTACTCTTAAAAATGTATTCTTATTTTATTAGTGTAATTAGTATCACTGCAAGGGGTGGAGGGTTGATAACCTGAGATACAGGATTCTCTTAGTTCAGGTATCAACCCACCATAGTATCTTTGTATTTAGTGTTTCTTGTGTGTTTTTGTTTTTGTTTTAACAGTGCCTAGTGTTAAGTTTGTCAAGAAACAAATAACTTTGTGTGCTTGTGTTTTTATGCTATGGTGAGAATAAAACATTTTATTATTATTATATTATTACGAGACACTGAGCCATGATCCCTACGTACGGGTTACGGTTTTAAAAAGGTCCATTAATATGGACCTAGGCTAATGCCTATGGACGTCCACTGTTGGACATAGGCTCTTGTCCATGTTCATTTAAAGACCCACTTGTTGAGAGACACTACTGAGGCCACCGAGCTTTGTGTTTAGGTCTTCCATAGTCTCGGCCATGAGCACGATGTCATCGGCAAATCGGAGATGCGTGATTAACTCGCCATTGAAGTCTGTCCCAGTTCAAGAGCCTAAAAGTATCCTCCAGCGCAGCGGTGAATAGTTCCGGGGATATGACATCCCCCTGTCTCACTCCTCGCTGCAGCTGGATAGGCCTCGAACATCACAAAAGTTACAGTCAGTATAATCTTTGTTCTACCTTAAGCTACATTTCTTTGAAACTCCCACACTTATCGACTTAAACGATGGCTATATTAAAACACGTCCTATGATTCGCTTAAAATTAAGACACGTCCTGATAAGGAAGCTTAACTACGTTGATAGACGAGTTAATTACAAATTGCACGACCTTACATGTTGCAGAAATATTAAATTCATACGAATGTTATAAGAAAATAACTCTGTTTGATGTCTGCCTACTCTAACTCCAACGCACTTGTACATTGTATGTTCTTTCTTATATAATTCAGTACAGTTTGTAGAGTTCTCTGTGTGGTGACGGAGTAAGAATACAAGCTGTCACCACCCCGTCTCATCCCATGGGTGTCGTAAAAACCGACTAAGAGACTATCCGTGTATATTATCTTTACGAAATAAAAAGCAGGAAAACTTGCAATTAAAACCTATACCAATCCGTCTGGCCAGCGTGGTATTAGTAGGCCAGCTATCCCTCCGTCATGGGAGGAGGCCCATCCCTGCAGTGGGACATTAATGGGCTGTTATGTAGAGCTTAAAGGTTCTACAACAATCTTGTCTCTATTGCATGACTAAAGTAAGATCTCAGAACAGCCAGAGCTTCGTTATTCAAAATGAAAGCTGATTTATTTCTAGTTTTCTATGTCGTTAGGACAGCATGCATACATACAGGCTCTTAGGCTTACATTTTACAGGTAGCGCGAACTAAAGGTGTATAAACCATATTCACCTTCTTTAATGTAGAGACGCTTATATTTAAGGGCTAGTAAAAAATGCTCAATAACAGCTCATCTCTAAGTAAATTTTATTTTATTTTTATTTTATTTATTAGGTTTACCAACAACTAATACATTAAATCTTTATAAAGGAAACACAAAATTAACAGCTTAAATCTAAATGTTTAGTTACTTATAGGTAAACACCACATTCCTACTAATTATGAGCTATGTGTTACATAATATTAGGTACAGAGTTATATTAAAACGCAAACTTTCACAAATGTATACACACACACACACACACACACCATACATAATGTATATATAAATATATACACCCACACATAAACACATATACATACATACACACACATATAGACATACATAAATACACACACGCATAATAAGCTCATACAAAATTATTTTTATTTACTAATGTGCCACTAAATTAAACTTATAAACAACTACAGATATTTTTATTAAACAATACTAATGAGTCGTGGTGGATATCCGCATTATGACTACATTTATTATACAATTTGGACATTCGGCAAAGAGGTGAGTTTGAGCCCAGCACTGTTCTGCGCAATGGAGGGACCAACATTGTGATTGGCTTACGTGGTATGTGAACCGGCACTCTAAAACGTATCCTTTGTAACAATTCCGGGCAATCGATCATATTTCTTAATAACTTATATAAAAATATTAAGGCAATTACATCTCTCCTTTTACAAAGCACCTTCATTTTAAAATGATCCAACCTAATGTCATATTTCACGTGCTGCTTACCCATCCCTACCGAATACGATAAGTGCCGAACGAATCTCTTTTGAATGCGCTCCATTCTGAGAGAGTGAATTGCAAAATGAGGTTGCCAAACAACGGCAGCATACTCCAAAACACTTCTGACTAGGCAGTTGAATAAAATTATTTTAGACTTTGCGTTCCGAAAGCTTTTACTGCTTCTTATTAAAAATCCTAGCATTTTGGAAGACTTCTTCATTACCATCTCAATGTGAGGAACAAATGTAAGTCTGCTATCCATTATTACCCCTAAATCCCTTATAGTTTCCATTTCTGATAAAATGGTAGTTCCTAACACGTATGACGAAGGTGTCTTATTATGCTTTCTGGAAAATTTTATATGTGCACACTTTTCTACATTTAAATCAAGACCATTATGTACGCTCCAGGAAAGCAATGAGTTCAGATCCGTTTGCAAGCACTGAATATCTTTTTCAGTGTTTATTATACGGGCGAGCTTTAGATCGTCGGCAAAAAGAAATGGTGTTGAATATTGCAAGCATAATGGCAGATCGTTAATGAAGATGTTAAATAAAATGGGTCCTAAGTGAGATCCCTGGGGAACACCAGAAGAAATCGGATATGATTCAGATTGATAGCCGTTAACAACAACATAGAACAGCCTGTCAGTAAGATACGACTCCACCCATTTCAGAATAACTCCAGTGAAACCATAAAAATTTAACTTTCTGAGAAGAACATTATGAGGGAGCCTATCAAATGCTTTGCTATAATCTGTATAAACTACGTCTACTTCTTTGTTGCTATCGACTGCTTCCCTCAAGTATTCTGTAAAACTTACTAAATTTGTGCACGTAGACCTACCTCTTACAAAACCATGTTGTTCATTTGTTATGTATTTCTTAAAATTAACTTTGCATATTTTCACAAATTATTGATTCCAAAACTTTGCCTATAACCGGGAGTATAGAAACTGGTCTATAATTTCTAACATCTTGCTTTTCGTTAGCCTTATGGATAGGAACTACCTTTGCTAACTTCCATTATATATGAAAAGTACCAGTATCTAAAGACTTAACAAAAATACTCTTAATCTATTAGAACCCTAATAGATTTAAAGCACACTTAACTATAAAAATTGGCGGAATGTTATCAGAGCCAGCACCTTTGTTAATATCTAAGCTTTTTAGTTTTTTCAACAATAAACTGCTACTGTTACGGTTCCAAAATAGTCAGCTGTATTATTATCTGAACCTCTATCGACGGTGTCTTCTCCAAACAGAATCCGATCATTTTCTCTGTAAACAGTAGCACTTCCCGAATAGATCGCAAATTTTATCACCTTCTGAAGACGTATTCAATCCATCAGTCATTGTAGGAGGGTACTTACTTATACCTCCTCTCAGTGATTTAATATACGACCAAAAATACTTCGGATTGTCAATAATACTGTCTTCAACATTTATCATGTATTTATTATAACATTCAGAAGTAAGTTTTTTGCAACGAGTGGTCAGTAATCTAAAGGGTTTCCATATTTTTTATATTTTAATCTATATTTGTTTTTTTCCTTTAATCTATTTATCAGCTCTTTTGTAAACCATTGTGGATACTTACAACTACGTTCTTTGATAACAGGAATGAACTTTTTTATAACATCTTTCAGAGTATTATAAAAGATATCCACCATGGTATTGACGTTTGCACAACTAGAAAACTGTTTTGACCAGTCTATCCTTGTGAGGTGTAAATTTATGGCCTCATAATCAGCCTTTCTAAAGTTATATTTTACGTTATTCGCATTATTACCTAGACTATCAATTTTTGAACACTTAAAAGTAAACTCAATGGGTGGATGATGTACGTCTACCAAGCTCAAAACGTCTAATGTTCTACAAGGGAATCTATGGAAAAGTCTGATAATACTAAATCTAATATACGCTTTTTAGAATTTAAAATATGATTGTACTGTTTATAGTTATTAAGGTAACAAAAATCTAATAAATACTGACATAAACTTGATGTATGATAATAGTTTTGTGAGATATTAAAAGACTGCCAGTCAATAGCACTAAGGTTAAAATCGCCTACTATACATGTATTATCTGTGTGTTTTTCGGAATTCAAGTTGCAATTATCTAAAAATTGATTAAGTATAGTACCATTGACCGGTGGTGGCAAATAGACAGCGCAAAATATAATTTTCTTTTTACCCTTGAAATGAAATGAATCCACCACCACCCAAAGATCCTCACAATCACTCTCCCAAGAACTAAGGCGACTCGAATTATACTTCGCAGAAACAGCTACAAGAACTCCACCCCCCTCTCTGCCACCATACAATTTAGACGTTTCTCGATCACGTCTATAAACAGTATAAGTACTATTAAATAGTTCAGTATTTAAAATATTACAATTAAGCCAAGTCTCAGTTAGAATTATAACATCGTAATTGCACAATGATAAATTTTGAATAAAGGTTGCTGTTTTTGTGCGTAAACCCCTAACGTTTTGATAGTACACACTTAAAGAATCGAATTTTGGGTTAAAAAAAACAATATAAAAAAACAATACAAAAAGACAAGAATTTATGACAGAAAAGTAAGTGTAAATTTAAAGTTTAGGTAACGAATCCATACTATTAATAATAATGTATTCCGACGTATCTGTTCTCCTCACAAAAATGCGCCCATTGCGTACCCAAACATGTTTGTATCCTTTGTCTTTGGCTGCAGATCTCGTTGCCGCATGTAACGCCTTGTTGACGGGTGACAAATGTTCCTGAATGAATATAGGTTGGAACGCGCCTCCTAATCCCAAATGACTTGTATTAAGCTTATCCGCTCTTGATTTTGGCTTATTGAATTTAATAGTAGCGGCTAAAAAGTTGTCACGATCTCTTGGCGTGGTAAACTGCACAACGATTGAGCGAGGGCGGTTGTTATTTGCATTAATCTTAGCAACCCTTTTACAGTTAGCAATCTTCTCGGTGGATAATGGGTATTCAATTACTTTGCTCAACTTCTCTATGATGCCAATTACATTTTCTTCTTTCTTCTCCGGAACACACTGCACCTCAATGTTGCAAGACCGAGCGCTTTGTTCAAGATTGTTTATACGGATTGATAGGTTAGTTACTGTTGACTTTAAGCCTTCATTTTCAGATGTCAATACATGCATAGTTTCTTTAATTTCTTTATTTTCAGCTTCTATTTCATCGAACTTGGTACTCATAAAGTTAAAGCTATCTTTTAATCCAGCAATCTCGTCTCTCATAATTTTCATTTCCGACGACAAAATTGAACGAAGTGACTGCGTAAGCTGACGCAGACGCAAAGAGAAATGTTCAAAGAAAAGACATTCACTATCCTGATGCAGACTGCGAGGTTCCGGATTCCGGGACGTGTGAAGGTGTTTAAAAAAAAAACAAAAAAAAAAGCTCATCCGTAACTATGTCTTTAAAGCGTCATTTTTAAATGTCCATACTTTTATTACCTGTTTTTCATATTAATCATATTTAGACACTTATACGTCTGGAATTCACAGAGTTATTAAATACAGACGTCTATTAAATCACATATATTTGTAAATTACCAATTTATCACTAAACTTCAAGGAAATATAAGCAATCAAAAAATACCGGTTGTTTTATTAGCAATTGCCCGAAAATTGCTCTAGTAATCATTCTAAATCGACACAAGTCCTTGCATACTGAGTTCCGTATTACCTTTTACTGTAATAAAATATAAGAAAATATTCCAATATTACATTTATTATTGCTGTCATATTACTAATGCAATTTATTTAGCTATTAAAATGCGTGAGAAAATGTAAAACTTTATGTTACAGTTTTGCATTATGTATTTTATTTAGTTTAAAGGTTATTAAAATCTATTTAGACCTTAATAAATCCTAAGAATTAAAATACTCGTTAGCGTTTACCACAATGTCATATTATACATTTACTTTTTAATTTCTTACAATATATTTTACGTAAGCTCTTTATAATAAATTATTTAATTTTACTAATGTCTTCTTCTTTAACATAAAACCTAATCATCATTGAACTTTTCCATTAGTTACTTCTTTAGGTTCAAACTCGTATCTTATAGCGTAGCAACAGCAAATATTGGCTACTTTAATGAGATCCTCGGAAAAACAAAGTTTCCCTCTAATAATTTAGTAAAGATAAACTGTTTAGTGTTGGGAGGGGCCTATGGTCAGCAGTCGACTGCAATAGGCTAGTTGATTGATTGATTGAAACAGTTTAGTATATGTAAACACACCATCTAATTATATTTTTAGTCAGCCACTTCTTTTAACAGTCTCAGTGACGCATCGGTCTCAAAGTCGGTCGAAGGATTCATATCCCATGATAGTCAATTATATGTTCAATTCAAAATATTTTCATGAGCTAGGATGTCCTACGTATCCATATTATTTTCTTGTAAGTAAAAGTCCCCATGACACAGGACCTAATACAAATGACAATGGATTTTATAACCTCCTCAATGTTACAGATCCCCATATAATTGCTCCAGTTTTTTTTGTAACTTTATAAACCTGAACCAATTCGCAATACTGCTCTAGTTAAACTATTTCCTATATCTATCTCTGTCACCAGGTTATTGCCAAGGTCGTAATGAAACATATCCGCTAATACTAATACATATTTCAATCTGTCATTTGAACATCATTAAATAAACATTCGCAGAAAATTAACTTCGTTTCTAATGTCAAGTTTATTACTACGATTACCATTATTTTATAATTAATATTATATTAATTAAGAGAAAAATAAGTTGAGAGTACGTATAGAAAATGTTTATGTACCCGGATGTGACAGATTAGGTGCTAAACTTAATACGTGGTAGTGTGATTTATTACAGTTGTCGCCTTCATCACACGCGTTTGTTAATTGCTGTTGTTAAACTGATATACAATTCGTAATACTATTGCTTACACGTTTATAAAGAATAGATTCTGATATCCAGTGCTAGACAATGCTTTTCTTTGTCTTGCTAGATATCTTTCTTATTATATATAGCAATAGTCTATTTTAACCATTGAGAAATGGAATACCAAATATCACCTCGCCTTTCGTTGCTAAGTTTTCCTCGGTCACTCGAGGAGGCGTTCCAATACTTTTAGACTTTTTCTTGAAACGCAACAAATGCTATGCTCAGTCCTTTGGCAAGGACATCATGGATGAAAGTAGTTACAGTTATGGAGAAAAACCTAAAAGAGTAAAAGAGAACATGTACTAAGGTATGCTAACTTGTATTAAATAATAAAAGAAAGTGTCACAAAAGTATACGACTCGTTGTCCTTGATCAATTGTGTAACATAATATCCCTCACACGAATATGGAAGTGCATACGCAACTACGATATAATGTAAGTAATTATGAAAGACAAATAATTAATTGTAGAATGATAAATGACAGTCAATCATTGTCTATTGCATGCATAAAATAATGTATGCAGCCTAACTAATAAATAAAATTTAAAAAAAACGAAAGTATTACATACAGTAAAAAGCATTCTTATTTCAAACCGAGAAGGAAAACTTGAAATAAACCCGGTAAAAAGATTCCCGTCCCGCAGCAAGGAGTTCTAGTACTTCTAGTAGACTAAAATATCACATCACGGGAAGAGTCCTATCCCTGAACAGAGACCTTAAAGGTGATTTTCCACCAGAGGAGCGGGACGAGGAGAGGCAAGGAGGAGAGATGCTTCGTTCTAAGAATATTTGAAATCACACCGACCCTTTTTCGCCTCGTCTCGCCCACACTGTTTCCACCAAAGATGAGCTGGGAGATAATTGAAAATTTGCCATACATATTTCAATTCTCGCTTGGCCTCGCCTCGTCTCGCCCCTCTGGTGAAAAATCAGCTTAAGAGGCTGATAAGATCTTATTATTATTACAATGAAAAGCTTCGTTCTCAGAATGTTAAAAATATAAAGAAAAATCAAAGCCATAGAGTATTTCATCGCTATGTCAACTTGACCTACTTGATTAAGTAGGACCATGAGAAAACCGTTGCCTTACCATGGCTGTCTTTTCCCATATTTTATATAGATTATCATCTATCGTCCAAGTAAAGAAACAATTAAACTTCTTTAAACATATTATTCACACGCAGAGTTAAATTTAAACAATTATTTAATTCCATTAAGTTAAAATGCCTGAAGTGTTCAGTCTTTTATTTGTTTAAGTAAGCAGACATTAACTACGTTTGAATCGGCTCCAGAAAGAAAATGAGGTTTTCCATTCAATAGTTAGGGTTCCGTAACAAGAAGGTAATAAAAAGTACTACTTACCTTGTGTTGGATACAGATTGCGTCCTTCAGTCCATAAGTCACTCCGTTATGTCTCAAAAATGAAATGAAATGCTAATGGTATTGATATGAAATTTGCAATAGTTTTGGTTATTGTTTGCTATACTAGCCTTATTTCAAATGAGCAAATAAAATATAGACCCTTTCTCTATAAAAGAGATCATTATGGGAAATCAAAATTTTTATTTAATGCCTAGATCATTCCAAAACATATTTTTATGCTTTACGTACTTGGAAAACTGCCAATAAAAATTCATTCCGTCTAATAAAGAAATACGACTACCAAAGTCGACTCTTCTAAATCCGGAAGCAATCTCTTAGAAGTACAATTGAGCGCGGTCACAATTATATGTAGTTTAAAACAAATCTCTTTAAAACAAGTCTCAATAAACAATACAATATGCAATACGACGACGTTGCTAGCGGTCATGAAAGATTATTGTTTACAGACCATTATGCTAATATACCATTATGAAACAAACAATATGCCTCAAATAATATTATGTTGCGTAGTAATTGTTAAGCCCTGCTATGGAAATCGAGTTTGTTAATCGAAAGTATGAAATTTTATCGCATTCAAGAACTCGAGCAAGTTAAGCAATTTGCTCGACTTTTATTTTTCGACTTGGTATTGTCGACGTTGCTAAATTTGCGACATGTACTAATTAATAAAGTGTCGCACTTGCAAAATTTCGGACTCGTATATTACATAGTGTTGTTACAAATGTTATATATTTTTAAGTGCTAAAGGCTGTACCTACTTGTTATGTATGTACTTGCAATATGGTATCTAAAATTGGTGTCAATGTTTAAAATGGTAGGCTTATAAAATCTGGTAGTTATTATCAAGCAACTTATAATAGTTACAAATCATAACGTAACTAGAGCCATGTATTGATAGCAAAAGAAAACGTTTTCGTAAATGCGATCTTTTTATTTATATCAATCATATTAACCCCATGCCTCGTGATTCAAAGAGGCCAGTGGGGTCCTACTTTGAAGATTAAGCATTATGGCATGATGGCAATCACCTTGACCTCGAAAAAATTGAAGTAAAACTCTACCAACTCTTTTGGGCAATAAAATATTATTATTTTTTTAAATTCATAATTCCAGAAAACTAATTTGCTGTTGCTTAAAGTTTATATCGTAAATTTAATCTACTGCCAAATAAATAGCAAACAATTACATTTTGATATTTAATACCAAAAATCATTATAACATAAAATCGACAATAAATCACTCAGTTCGAAAAAGTAAGATTTATATGCTGTTTAGATCTTGCACATCGAATAGATAATCTAATTGGATTATTAATGAAATATCGTATTAGGATATATAACAGTTACGCACAAACGTTCAAGGTTCGAATACAGTTTTAATTGCTGTTTAATTTATTGGCATAAGCTACCGCGAGTTAGTTCAAACTCGCTTAGCCGGCTAGATTTTAATCCTTACTCGTAAAATCAACTTAATTGCACGAATCAATTGCACAATATAGCTGCATTCATAACTCTTTAATAAAAGTTTCTGTCTATTTCGGTCTACGTATACTTTCTGTTCCATTTGCAAAGATTTATAGGTAATCTGTCAGAAAAAATGAAGATCTTTTCTTCATTCTTCATACACATTACTTTTAACCATTGAATGCATTAAACTTTAATAATAAGTTAGAAGAAATGGCTATTCACGCGAAGAAACACTATAGCCATCCTTATCTGTCTAGCCAGCTTATAATTTTATGATCATTAATTCATCACCACTGGTCTGTCAACTGGTTGTTATAGTTTAACGTAGTATTGGTTTTCTTTTTGCGACATTGGAGATAGAGCTTTATATGTTTTTCTAATTTTAGGTTTTCGCACAAATTACTTTATTTTATCTTTCTTTTATTTCTTTTGTTCTGTGGCGCATGTTGGGAGAGGCCAAAGTCCAGCAATGGACTGCGATAGGCTAGTTGATTGATTGATTGATTCTTCTTTTTATCTTGTAGAGATATATTGTAATATGTTTGTCACTTATGTATTTATCAGCTTTTCTCACACTAATATATTACGCGGTAGAGTTTATCCAAATGCGGCTGTAAGTAATCGATATATAAATTACCTAGTTAAGGCTATTTAGCACAGTAACAAGATTTTAATGAAGGTTATTATGTTTTAATATCATTTTTAAATATGTTATGATCATAAAATTACACATAAAAGTATTAGTGTTTTTTAGATTCGTATTCGGAAATACGTAATTAAATTAACACTAAAATTATTATTGATAATTAGATGTAATTAAATATAAATTGAATTAAAATATTTTCGATAAAATGATTTCATATGTTGTATGTTAATGGATTTTCCTGCTTATTATGCATAGACTATTAATTTAGTTTCCTATGAGCCTTAGTAATAGCACTAAGTCACTAAGTCCAAAAAGTCTCTCTGTCAAAGTAAAATATCTATACAAGAAGAGGTTAAATATGCAACCAACACTACTAACAAATAGAATCTCGATCCAATGAAACTTTGAACATATTATAATGTAGGTACATAGATTATGCTCAGGAGATATACCTCGACCATAATAACTATGTTATTATTACACCTGTACCGACGAACCACAAAAAATATAGCACAACAATAAAAACGTACAAAATAATTACCAAGACACTTGCAAAGTAATCTACTTCATTTAAATCTAAACTATTCACGCTTGAATGACCTTTACAAAGTATTAATAATATTAAATATTGTGAGAACCGCCGCCATATTAAACTACATTGGACACTTGGAATAAACCACTGTAATCACCAGGCAAAGTAGAGCTCTCCTTTTTCAACTTTACAATGAAATAATTGCGGCATCAAAGTATTGTTACAATTTCGCATAGGTCTACTTATGATTGACGGTAAAATAAGTCCAGTTTGATTACAAGTAATGTCTAACACCTTGACATTTAAGAATTCAATCGTTGACGTATTAGACTTTGAAAATGATAAATGCTCCAGATAATGACATTATGTTAAAGATTATAAAGGTATTATATAGTCATTTATATTAATGTTGAGCTCATAGCATATGAGAGCCCAGAGCCCTATTTTTTCACAAATTCTTTCTTTCAAACGCATTCTTTCCTATGCCGTTTGAATTGTGAAACAAACTTCCGGCTCACGAATTTTTTTAATCCTATGAAGAAGCATTTAGTCAGGCTGGCAAGGTGATGGGGACGGAGTAAAGTAACTTTTTCGTTGCTATCAGTTGCCTTCATTTTTAGACTATACCTATTTGCGCTTTAATCAGGTTCGGTGTGGACACATTGCGTGTCTTATATAAAAATAAATAAATGGTACTGTAAATGAAGTAAGAGTGTTGTAGTGTGTATTAATTAAGTTTATCGTAGTGGTTAGCGCATTCCTGCAACCTGTAAGTTAAACTGTAATTTTGTGTGCATTGAAACGGCAATTTAGTTTGAGTGTTTCTATATATAAGTAACATGTAGTATATGCAATCAGAAAAATAGCAAGAGAACTATCACTCGATCCCCTCGCTGCTCTTAAAACGGCAACCTTCATGGTCTACTTATTTTCTATATCCTTAGAAAAGGAACTGTTAGCTAACACCTAAAGCCCGATTTACACATCGACAAGTACAGTAGCGAGTTAAGTAGTAAGTTGTATATAGTCTCGCCAACTGAACTCGCCAAATAATAGATCTCCATCCTATTTTTTGGCGAGTTCAGTTGGCGAGACGCGAGAGAGGAAGCTACTTCGTACTTAATTCGCCAAAAAATAGGGTGGAGATCTATTTAAATCAACTTAATCAACAACTTACTACTTAACTCACTACTGTACTTGTCTATGTGTAAATAGGGGTTAAATGACAAACAACAAGATTCTCCATGTGGTAGCTGACTAAAAAAATCATCACCATGTTTGTTATAAAAGTCGCCTTATAGAAGATTAGAAGCATACTTGATATACTAAAGACGCGTTATGGCGAGCGTTTTTCACTTAATTGCTGAAGAAAGTCAAGCCTCTGCAGTGAAACGTTATGAGGCTGAAACAAAGAACTACCGATTAGTTACTCTATCTCAGGACTTATGCATACCGTATATTACTCTATATTCTGATATAAGCAAGACATAACAACACAAGCCCTGTATTCAAGAGTCTTAAGTTAATATTAGGTACGGATTACATAATACAAAACCACATGTCTTATATCTAAGTATTGCTTTCGCACTGCCTTTGTATTGTCTAAAGGCATGATTAAAACGGGGCCTTGTCTGCTTGAAGTTAAAGGTCATAACACGTAGAGTTTAAATTGTTACCTATGTCAATCAATATTACCTTAGCTTTAATTTTTGCCGCCTATTGTATATTCTGTTGTCTTGAGCGCAAATCGTGATTATTCTTGACAATAAATTTTATGTGATAAAATAGTAGCACAAATGCCTGTCTTAAACGGCAAAGTGATTTCTTCCAGATACTCAATCAACAAAACATTAATATGTTATATCATTTCACTCGGTGGTTAGTGACTGTTACATGTATGATATTCAAAGAAAGCTTTAATAAAGACAGAAACAATTTTAAAAAAACCGCGCTTTAGTATATACTATTCAATACATACTTATTAGCTATTTCTCCCAAAAAAGATTTAATTTCCTAACATTTAGATATTTTGCATGTTAAAAATCATTCTATTATCAACTAAGTGACGCCCTGTAAAAGGACTATTCAGTAAAGGAATGTTTCTATGCTTGGGTACGAGAATACGTTGGTAATAAAAATATAGAACTACGGAACTTAGCAGCATACATCTCAGTATCTCGAGCCAAAGTAAAGAGTTTTTCCGCATCTGGTATAGCTTGTTTGTCTAATCACCAATTTGTATAAGAAACATACACTAACTACTTACTTTATTCGGTTAAGATAAAACAAAAGATAATCGACAACAAAACATTTAAACAGCTCTTAATCAAGGAGCAATAAATTTAATGCAGCAGTTAATATGTCGGGTGTCCAAGTTAGGTTTTCTAAAACACAGCTGGCCGGTGAATGGCAGGCCTTGATGTTGAACGGGTGTACAACGATCGATTAAAAATAAACCACTGTTTGGCTAAATGCGTAGGTATATTTATAAAACGGCTATTTTAAAATTGTACTAGCTGACCCGCGCCCACTTCGTTGGACGGCGAAAAAAACACGTCCCTTTTTTAAACATATTTCATTACTGCTCCACTCCTATTAGTCATAGCGTGATAATATATAGCCTATGACACTCCCCGATAAATGGACTATTCAACACAGAAAGAATTTTTAATATCGGTTTATTTGATCCAGAGATGACCTCCTACAACGTCACAAACACACAAACTTTACCTCTTTATAATATTACTAGCTGACCCGTGCCCACTTCATTGGGCGAAGAAAAAAACGCGCCCGTTTTTTAAACATATTTCATTACTGCTCCACTCCTATTAGGAATAGCGTGATACTATATAGCCTATGACACTCCCCGATAAATGGACTATTCAACACAGAAAGAATTTTTAAAATCGGTTTAGTAGATCCAGAGATTACCCCCTACAACGTCACAAACACACAAACTTTACCTCTTTATAATAATAGATAGTATAGATAAGCATATAAGTATAGATTTGGTGATTATTAAATAAGAATGCATAGTGCAGTCGAGATGGTAGAGACCTTAGGGTATTGTCATAATCGTAATAGGTAGGGGTGCCTAAAAGTAAATAGCTCGCCTATTCTTTGAGACAGAGTTGCACATCAGCCATTGTCAAACATTAACTATCACTGAATAGAATTCTTAATAATATTTCATACGACTTCATAAATTGGGTAATTTAAAGGCGTTACCTTTGTCAAGTAGTTGTTAAAACACAATACTGTACTGTCTGCAACTAAATAATAAAATATGAAATATACTATTGAATATTATTTTATTCCATGTTTAATCACACACATATCAGTAGAGAGCAAATGTTAGTGTGTTAATTATAAATAATAAATAAATAAATTTATTTCATAATTACTGGGCCATAAACTCTAGCTTAAGCCTATTTACAAGTTCATTAGGATACATACATAACTATGTGAAATATAAATATAGTCCTTGAATCAGTTTACATAATAGAGTTTATAATATTTTGTTAAACCCTGTTTTCTGAACTAGACCAGAAGGCTTGTATCTCTGGAAAAAAAGTTATTGATTTGAAATGGACGGGCATCTTTTTTTAAGTCGGCTTTGCTCTTACCGTGCTCATAATTAGGAGGTCAAGCCCATAACCCTTGATATAATATGGAAAAGGCTTGCCTTAACATTTATGGAACGATACGAATGTACTGGATAGAAATGGAATAAATTTATGGTGCTTGTTGGATAGCGGTTGAGTGTACAGATGTACTTAAAGCTGTAACATAACAACTTAATTAACATGAATAAAGTAATATCATTACTTTTATTACAGCTATATTTGTTGCTGCTAACGGTACAAAAAAAACAAACCGGACCCAGACCTAGCCCACCATTTTTAAGAATTTAGGCAGCCATACCATGTTAGTCTATCATTCATGTCTTTTAATGGGCTTGCTTCGCCGAATACGGACACTTTGTACCTACGTACAGTTTTTACGTACTAGAATTTGTGAGAAGTATTTATTTAATATTTAATTGAAACGTTTATAAACGATTTAGAGTAAATAGCGGATAATAAAAATATTTGGTATTACTACTTGTACTCATGTTTAATACTCTTTAATAAGTGTTTTTGCGAGTTCTGGCATTATTTAGAGGAGGCCTATGTCCATCAGTGGAGGTAAATTGGCTGATATTTATGATGAATAGTATTTTTTAATTATAATGTTTTTTTATAACAGCCCATTAATGTCCCACTGTAGCGACGGGCCTCCTCCAGTGACGGAGGTATACTTAGCCCACTAATACCACGCTGGCCAAACGGATTGATATAGGGTTTAATTTCAAGTTTTCCTTCTTTTTATTCCGTAAAGATAATATTCCCTACACGGATAGTCCCTTAGTCGATTTTTACGACACCCATGGAATGAGATGGGGCTGTGACACACTGTATATTCATACGCCCTCACCACACGGAGATTTAATTATGACATACTACTAAACAAGCCCCGAGCCTCTAACACCACCGATGGTGTCGGTGGTGTTAGTGTTCGCGACCTTCTTGACAACAAAATGCTTCGAGTGATGATTATAAATATTAATAAAACAATTATTCTTAATCTAGAAGCGTTTATTTAATTCCTGCGATGAACCAATCAGTCACATTTCTCCTGCACGCTTACGATACGATCTAGCGACCTCCTGACCTGGGAAGTCGTATACCAGAGCCACCCATAACAAAATGACTATACAAATAATGATTTTGCAATACAAAATAAAATTTAAAAACTCTAATTTCATATAATTCAAATGTCACGAATAACCTATTTCTAAAGTCGGAAGTAAGAATATCGCCTCTAGTGTTTATAGTTCTTATCCGGGTCACACATTTACACGACATACCTTATATTCAAGGAAGTGAGTAAAGTACATTACATTATAAAGATATAATAAACTACCTTTTCCCTGCGGCTTCGCTCGCTTTAAATTCGGGGTAGCACTTTTCCCTTTTCCTAAAAAGAAAAAAATATGTAGCCTATGTAACTCTCCATTCTTTCAACTATCGCCACTTAAAAGCATTGGTAAATGAATTTATTTAAAACTTTCGTCTTTTATTTTCATAGAAATAATACCTGCGAACTTTCCCGTAATCCACTTCTATGACAACCAAGGAATGATACTTAGTGTATGGTGTCACCATACACTGTCTTACTCTGTCACCACTAGGAGAATGTAACAATAACGAAAAACAAACAACAAAGAATTCTAAAATCTTGTAACAGTGAATTACTGACTCCGTACTGAGCTATATTTACTTACGCAATTGATTCAGTTTTTTTTTTACCTTTTTGTCTAAAATCATGATCTAGCCTATTTCTTATTGCGTAATGTCTGAAATAGAATTACTTACCTATCTTAAATCGTGATCACTATTCACTTCACCTCTTTATATTTCGGTTATTCGTGTTAATTATTTTGTTATTTAATTGTATCGTTGATTTGTAACAATGGAATTGGTAAAACTAGTTAGACAATGTTGAAAGGACAAGCCACGATCTTATATTGTTATAGTTTTCTTTTAATTTTACATGTTTCTTTTCATTAGAATTATTACAATGGTTAAACTATAGTTACCATTCTAATCTGGGATTAACGATCTTCTTCCTCTTAATAAAATTATAGACCACGTTATAATAGTTTCCATTCTCGATTACGCTTTTTATAAATAAGAAAAAAAAGTGAAAGAATTGTCAAGATAAGGTGTTATACTTATATGTTGCTCTGTCTAGCGCATCTTTGGAATATTAATAATGTAACTGCTCTGCCAAGACACTGAAACAGACATCATTACACAATCAGTACAAACCTATTTTAGAGATGAGAAATAGGAAAATAAAAGAGTTTCATGTCGATGTTAAATGATTGTGCTGACCAGATTTGCAGCAGTCGGAGTGCGTACATCGATAACTTCGTTTTACTATCAGAAGCTCTTATGTAAGATCTAATAACTTGTGAATCATACTGAATTAAGTAACAAAGAAAACAAGCAAAAACAAAGTCAATTAATAATATTGTCATGTCATATTTTCCACATTCAATCGGCCATTACAAAAGTTTGATAATACACAATTCATCAGTATTACCTCACGCGAATTACAAACGTATATATGGGAAACACGACTTAATACAAAAACAGTTAGATATTGACACAATAACAATAGAAACAATGTTGCTACTACTTTGGTAATACAATTGTCTACAACTGTGCTTCGAGCAATCTTTTGTTAATAGTGACCTTCTAGGAGACGTATTTGAGATGTGTTTTTGTGAAAATACAGTAATACGTATTAAGTATGTTGTCATAAAATATTTGTAGATAAAATTATAAAGCCATGCTGACAGACAATACCGATTAATTAGAACTCGTTTAAGTTCTTTTTTCAAAGAAATCTCTCTGAAAAAAATTTTGGGTATAATCGCTAGAACATGGCCTGTATCGCGGGGACTCTTCGTAACTTAAATATAAGGAACAGTCTTTATTTTACATAAACTGTCAAGGAACTATCTATATATAGACCCCTTTTTTCCATCGTCAGAAAGGTACCCTTTCAGGTGTCCTTGATATCTCCTTAAAATGGTAAGTAACTACCCGGCCTGCTAATTTATCAAACAGCGGTATGTTCAATTTATGTTATTTTGATTGCATAAGACACGATAATCAAATTCACATTTGTCTCAATCACAATCAAATTAAATGAAACTCTACCTAGTTTACACTTCTATGTAACGTATACCTACTAGATATTTTATAACTCCTTATCCAATCATTAACCCCCTTACTCATAAACGCCTCTTAAATTTAGTCACTGTTTAGTGGGATTTTTATTAGCAAAACCAACCTTATGCCAAACAAAACCGTAAGAATTTAGGCTAATCAATTGACTAAAATTTAAGAGGCGTTTATAAGTAAGGGGGTAGTGTTTTGTGAGATATAACTTATTTTTAAATATCTGTTAAATTGGTAGATGCATACCTACTGTAAATACAGGTTGACAAGGACTAACACGCGATGGCGGTCTAGCTCATTTTTCTAAACGCACATTTTTTAAAACTATACTAACATTATTTTTCCTCTAGGTACTTTTTACTAAGAATAGTTTTCTAGTACTGATTTATATTTCTAGACTTTTCTAACACTGAATAAGATACCTTTACTTTATCGTTAATAACTAAAAGTTGTTTTATAAGTTATTTATGAAATTACGTGGGAAGGAATTTCTGTTTTAATTCCTTCCTAGTTTGTGCGATTACTTACTATTTGCTTACACTAAATTCATTAACTCCTAAGAATATTACAAAAGTTTGAGCTACTGTAATCTACAATAATTTTTTTGCCAATAAAAGTGGCTGTCATCTTATCTATCCATCGTATGTCGTAAAAACATACTATAGAAGTACACATTGTTTTATTCAACGACTATGCCTCTTATGACACTCCGATACGCACTTTGTTTCAGAATTGTACAGCAAGAAATTATTTATAGCTGCATACAGCAGTTAATTAGGAATATAGGTGTTGTAAAAACGGAATCAGTTTACATAACTCAGTGTTAACAATGAAGAAATGCCGGATTGCGTTCCGGTCGCATCTCACGGTCCATTGTTACATAAAATTACCTCGCAGACTTTGTAATTGACACCAAAATTACATCAAAAAACAAAATTATCAAATCTACAAAAAAAAATTAATTAGGTTTTGCTAGATTTAGTTTTTCTTTAAAGGTAAGTAGTTAGTACTTCGTGTGGTGACGGAGTAAGAATTTAATATGTCACCACCCCATCTCATCCCATAGGTGTCGTAAAAACCGACTAAGGGACTATCCGTGAATATTATCTTGACGAAATAAAAAGAAGGAAAACTTGAAATTAAACCCTATACCTATTCGTCTGGCCAGCGTGGTATTAGTAGGCCAAGTATCCCTCCGTCATGGGAGGAGGCCGTTCCCTGCAGTGGGACATTAATGGGCTGTTATGATGAAGTAGTTAGTAGTCTTAGGTAGTCGAAATATTCAAAATGTTTTCGAGAAAACAATAACCTAACGTGGTTGAGGTTGAGTAGCATTCGGTGAGCTGCAACGACGAAGTCTTTGACCAGTCAAGGTTGACAGACAATGTGATAGTAATATCCCGTATATTGACCGTATATGCGTGCCCGTATATGACCTGGCTATTAGAATCAAGGGTCTAATTAGAAGGTGAATTTTCACTACATGATTGTAACGGAAATAGGCAGGTTAAAGTAACTGTACCTACTATTAGCAAGTCAGCTACGATTAAAGCATCAATGGTAAGCCGAAAAGTATAGTCCAGGACTAATGATTAAAGGATAATATAAAGTGGACAAAAATCCCTAAGGGTACCTATGCCTAGAAATAAAGTTACAATAATCGTTACACAACGCCATCTAGTCCCTAACTAAGGAAAACATATGAGTGCTGTAAGTATTATCAAAACCCGCTAAAACGTCTTTAAAGAAATTTTTACTTGACCTAATTTAAAAATGGTTTATTGATAGGTTCTATTAGCGTTGATCGTTTAACTTCAAATGCCACTCTAACCCGACTAAAAATTAATTATAAAATCGAGTTAAGTTTCAAAAGACCCTAAAAGACTGCTTGTGTGTATAGATATTGTGTGTGTAGAGATATTATCTCTTAGATAGTAGACAACATGTGACCGGGGATCGAAACAGTGACCAAAATCACGTTAACTGTTATGATAACAACGTCAAAAACAAACAAAATCTTACGAAAACCAAAATCATTTTAAACAGTATGACATTCCACTAACATGAGGTCAATTGTCGCAACAAATAAACATTTATTACATGAGATACATAACAACAAGGTAATATACGCTAATAAAATTATAAAACCTCTTTCACAACCCTCATTGAACATGAAGGTTTATTACGACACCCCGTTCACACCCCTGCTCATGTAAATTTTGACATACTGCATCTAATTCTACTTGATAAAATATTGCTCGTGACCTTTAATCATTGAATGACAATTGTTTCGAAATATCACGAAAGTCACACAAGTTCAATGGTAGGTAGACATATCATTAGGATAAAGCCTAAGGACGTCTATATAAAAGAGCACATAAAAATCTTTTTAGGGACTATTTCTCCTGGGTAGAGACTGATTAGGTCTGCTTAATTTGATCGTTTTTTATAAATATAAGTAGTGATAATAATTACTAAATATCACTGCTCTTTCCATGATTTTCCCTGCCAGTTCAAACACGACGCAGCGACCGAATGGCTCTTTTTAAGGCAGCTTAAGTTATATCTAAGCCGTAACCGACAGTACCTAATCCCCTATGCGATTTAGAAAAATGTTTTTTTTACAGAAACGACGTCATTAGGTAATATTTTCTGAATGATTACTTAGGTTTTCAATTTAGGCCAACAAATTAAACAGTGTATTAATAACTATAATAATTTCAGTAAGTCGAAATAAGGCACTTATCACAAATAAACATACCTACGCTAAGAAACAAAGAGCACAAGCATGATTGCAGCATAACACAACGAAAATACCGAAAAAAAATATAAGTACTTCGTGACAAAATATTTCACAACTCTAATCGATAATAATTGAATTAAAAAAGTGTAAACCAACAAGTTCCTATTATGTACCTTTTAATAGAGCTGTCTGTATTTAGTTACGCATGAGAAAAAGTTCACGTCGCTATTATGATTTAAGTTCTTGAACCTAATTTCGATCGAATCCGGGGCACGTGCAACAAAGACAATAATAGTCAATGCCGTTTCCATCACGACCGAATCCGTCATATTTGCGGCTGAATATCGATTATCTGCATGCTATGTCAATGATCGATAATGTTCAGTATACGCTTTATCGATAATCAAGGCTAGGTATACGATCATAATAATTAGTGAAACGTATTAATAAAAGCGAACAATGAGCGTGCCAACACACGCTATACGATAGTAAAATCGTTCAATAGATTTATGAAGCATTGAGGTTTGATTTGAATGCGAAATTGATTTTCACACTTGATTATTAATCTGGTTACAATTTCAAAACAATGTCAATTGATATAAAAAATGCGTAACAATTTGTCAAACTCCATTACACATTTTTGAGCAGATAAATGCTTTGTGCAATATCCTTTCATTTCTTTCAAAATTAATTTGTTCTCAGTCTAATTTAACGCATTTATTTTTTATTAAATAAGTAGCACTTGATCTACGTAACTAAAGTATTATTCAATAACAAAACTAAATGTTATGAAACATTATTTTAAGTAACTAATCATCACGATCAAGACAATATAGATCGAATAATTTTACCAAGTTTTGACGCCACCTCGTAAAGCGTTCTTGGTTAACGATTGTTACTCAGAAACTTCTTAAGAACCACCTATTAGAGAGTTTCTAGACCCTGTGACATTTTTTTAAACATTTTTTGCTTTTTATTGTCCGTCGACTAATTCATGCATAATGGCAACATAAGGCTTAAGTCGATCCAAATAGTATCCGGATGTAAGTCTTTCGTTTATCACAAGTGTTGCCAAGAAAAACTTAATAAATGTCACTTATCGTATACAATTAATTGCCAATACTTTTAATTTAACTACACAATTGTGTTTTGAATTCAATTCTCAACACAACTTCCCATGTTAATTTAATAGATTAGACATAAGACATTATAGTAAATGTAGGATAATTACATTGATAAATTCGAAACACTGAATTTAGTTTCCGAGCACGAAAATTCCAACAAGGCATTCTAAAAGTAAATTGTTCTCTTAAAGCCGCCAATTAAACTATGTCCATGTCTCGCACACGAAATACAGTGCAAGGTTTTGTAGCCAAGTCGTGACCTTTTCGCTGACAATACTATTTTATTAATTATAAATATTAACATTACTACGTTAGTACTGCTTATTCATCAATCAAAATGAATTATAATTTAATTTTAAGCTTTGTAAAGTGTAATGTTCTGTTTAGATGACAAATGGTATATTTAATTATTAGGTCCGTCTACGGGATCTATTCGTGCAAAACATAAATTATGATGTATAAATTATCTGATAGATATACTTTTCGCTACACTTTTAACGTAATCTATATGCAAAAGGTCACATTCATATACAGCTTAACACGTGCCCGTCCTTTATATATATGATATTTTAAAATTGGAGATTAGTTTAAAGTAGTTATCCAGGGTTCCTTTTTTTTTGCCGCAGTATAGTAGGGGACTATGAGATCTATGGCACAATGCATTTTAACTAACACAAATTAATCAAGATCGCACAAACAAATGAAACACAAACATTGTAAGTACGTTATGCCCGTTAATTTAACCTATCAAAACAGGCGTGTCGGATTAGCCTATAACTGCCCTAATGCAGGCACGGTCCTCCCCCTGTAAGTAAAGGACGGAAACTCGCTCTGCTAATAACACGCTGGCCGTACGGATAGTACCTTCTCTTGCTATAATTTTAT
Organism: Schrankia costaestrigalis; assembly: GCA_905475405.1. Lineage (NCBI taxonomy): Eukaryota > Metazoa > Arthropoda > Insecta > Lepidoptera > Erebidae > Schrankia > Schrankia costaestrigalis. The sequence goes on from FR997827.1 coordinate 5,171,013, forward strand.
AGTAGTCAATATTCCATAGTTTATTTATATGATACCCCACGTGACTAGAGGTGGCACTGACGCTTTACATTCTTACCCCCTTACTCATAAACGCCTCTTAAATTTAATTACTGTTTAGCGAGATTTTTATTTGCAAAACCAACCTTATGCCAAACAAAAACGTACGAATTTAAGCTAATCAATCGACTAAAATTTAAGAGGCGTTTATGAGTAAGGGGGTTAATCTGTATCCAAACAGACAACCTAAAATAAATCACTTTGAGCATATAATCGTAAATATATGTTAAAACTGATAATTGAAAAACATAATAAAGTGATCTAATGAAATGGTATGTGACCATAGCTGTTAAGGTTACAATCCAAAATTCAATAATTAAAAACTGGTTACAAAATTTTGTTACAGTTTTTATTAAACTAGGCCTATATTTTATGAGAAAATGTCAATATAGGAATAAATTATTTTCGATCAATCAAATCGTTAAAGCCTATTAATTAAAAAAAAGTGCCGGATTCAGGATACAATTATGGCAGCCTCGTTGGTAAACTTTAAGGGAAAACCCATAGATAATTTCAAACAAAATCAAAATGGATGATAAAAACTTGCCTATCAAAAAACATGGTCCATATAAATTTTCTCTGACGAAAACATTATTTTTACGTAAACAAGAGACACCAACACCAATTCCTCAGCCACCGTAACTTAAATAAGTCCGTCCGTACCTGCACGAGGAGTCATTAAAAAGGTCTTTATTTATTTACAAAGTCAGTAACTAAGAATAATATTATCATTTATAATAAATTACAAATAAATAAAACAAGGTGTGAGTCCGTCAATCAAAGCAATGACCTTGAAGTTTTATATTCGCTCTAGTAATGTTACACAACGGAGAGTGAAAGGCGCTGTTGTGTAAGCCTTATCAGCACCTAAACTATTTCACCAAATACCTAACGCCGGAATCAACAGGTCGTTTAGGTACCTTGCGATAAATGCGTTAAAAGTGCAGTTTTTTTACATTGCGACCTCTATGGCGTATAGAACTTGACTGCTACACAATGGTTGCAGATTCTTTTCCCGCTCAATGTAAAATTAAATGCTACTGTCTTTTTGGTTTGGCGGTTACGGTAAAGCTGTCATGATAGGATTCTGATCTGACGGAGGAGTTTATCGGACATTTATTCAAAATGCATGCAGGCTCCCTGAATATCCTTTGTGTCCGTTAAATAACACATCGGTAAAAAAAGCCGTTCGTACTTCGGATTAATTGTTTTTTATGAAATAACTGCTGCTCTCAAATATTTCCAAATTTACTGACCTTTACATTGTTCTTCTTCAAGATCAGTCATGTAATAAACTTTATTTGTAATATTGCTTTGGACACGATTACAATAGGATGACGTCATTAAGTGGTGATAACATAAGGCATAATTAAGTAGATTGATATTACATATCATCTCCTCAACAAAATTATCCAAGATAAAAAAGCACATAAGAGGTTAAGCATATTAATTAATGAAAAGCATAAAGAAAACTACTCTCATAAAAAATCGCTCAGATTATAAGGAAGCATTCTTTGTTATCTCTGAATTTAATATGTAAATGTTCATAGGTTATTAATATGCATAATTATAAAGTAAAAAATCTTCACATCGGGTAATAATAACGCTTATTGTTGTTGATTGTTCGTTTACTTTAACAGCTAAGTAGTTAATAATAAATTATTCTAAAATATCGCTTTTACTTTATCCTAGGTTTGAAATCGTCAATATGATAATATTCTGTATCTTCGCATACGGTTCCTAATAATTAAGGAGGCTGTTCAATGTTCGGGGTAATAGGGCTTCGTCACGATTGTGAGGTATTAAAAAAAACTACTTACTAAATCTCGTTCAAAACAATTTGCGTTGGTTGATATCTTAAGGATTTTTTATTTTGCTTTAAAGTAGCAGATGAGCAAGCGACTAACGGTCCATCCTCACCAAACCCCCAGCGTCACATCGCACCGGCCGGCGGCCCTCAGGGATGTAACCAATGCCACAGCATGCAAGTCGCTGCAAGATTTTAGTCACTCCTTATACATAATCTCCATCTACAAAACAAACAATGAGGAGATATCTTAAAGCATAATATGATACGCAGTTCAATTGTTAATGTCTCTCGCACTATAAAAGATTAAGATCTCAAGAACAGAATGCAGGCAGTGACATTCACTTGACTTTTACAAATTGTATAGTCAAAAACTAAATGGCTTTATCACCTCTAGAGTTAATGTTAGTTGCATGTCATAAAACTATTGGGTTCAATATCGCACAGCAAAACATCATCTTAATCATGACGCTACTTTGACATATCAGTTCTCTTGTATTAGCAAATAGTCGTTAGATATTTATAAAAACAAATAGTAAAGTCAACGTTATTGACTGTTACTAGAGCATATTTTCGGTAAAACGTTTTATTCTAATGAATTTCTCTCTTTTTTCCTTCTATGTCCATCCCTATTATTTCTTGCATGACGTCAATGGCGCATATTTCAAATTTAAAGTATTCGTAATTTTATAATATAAAACAAATTAGGGTAAACCACCTCATCGTTAGAAGTCCAACAATTGTTGGCACTTAAGAGTTAAACATGAGTAAAAAGAGATAAAACACTATAGATTATTCAAGTTCAATATGATTATTCAAGTTCAAATATTATTTATTTATTATTTTTATCATATTATATTTATTTCATGTGTCAACATAGCAACAATAAATTTATCAGAATCCTTTTATTGGCATTAGTGCCAATAATATTTATTTAATACTATTCAATCACATAATAACGATTACGTAAAAGCAAAGATTAAAGTATTCTATCATTTTATGATATTTTATATTTTAGTCTGACACGAAGTCCACTCTTAAGGTGCCAACAATTGGGTGGCTTACCAACCAATATTTAAATTCTACATTTTCAGTTTTTCTGAAATGACAAGCTTGTAATGTCACAAGTAGCAAGTTGACTTTAGTTTTAAATCATTTAATGGTTTTTCATGGTTTTTCACATACAAACTCTACAGTTTAATATAGTGACATTTGTATTGTGTTAGTAGATATTATTATTTAATGCGTTGAAGTGAAAGTTTAAAATAGATTGCACTTTTAATCTAAGCATAGTTTTGATTACGGTCAACCAATGACGTCAAGCTCACGCATAAACATTAAATAACGATCTTAATGAATTTGACTTATGATAGAATTTTTTGTCAAAACTGATAAAGCCAATTCGTTTTCGGGTATACATCGATTTACCGAACACTAAAGTAACCTTTCCTTTACAAAATTACTGTAATTTAAAACTATTAATAAAAATAAAAACAAGTTAATAATGTTAATACTTACGAACATGATAATAGGAAAGTCATTCTGTAATACATATTTTTTATCGCATTGATTTCATGAATTTTGAGTATCACCTCTATGTTATTACAGTCTTCAGGCTGGGGCAGATTACATTTTCAAGAAATTCCTTTTACACCTTGACTCTTTCTATAAAATACAGTGTAATCAGTTATGAAAATGGACCAAAGGGTATGTTTTCTGGCTAAAAGAGATTAGAATAATAATCATTTCGTAACCAACCAAAGACAAGTAACGATTTTTAGTATCGATTTACGTGGATGTGTGTGATTTCATTCTTAATTCACCATGTTTATCAGTTTCTTTAAAACAGACTTAAGGAATTTAGAATACAATTACTTACGAAAGGCATTTAGTAACTACAAAATATTATTCGTTTTGTTTAAAGTTTTTTGTTTAAAGATTGTGAAAGCACCAGAAGATGTTTTCATCTCGAAGTTATTAATATATGCATTGATTGATGAAAGCCCTATTCTTCTGAGATTACATGCAAATTACATTTACCTACGAAACATGATCTTCGTCCATCGAGTAAAGCCAGGCATACCATTAATCATACGTCAGAATCATTCGTCTGCATGATTTAAATCCATGTGTTCATCACTTTCACGCAAAACCTATCACGGATAGATTAGTCACGGAATGATTCCTTTTGTCTACATAATGAATAGTACTTCCGATTGTGATGCATTTATTGCCAAGTTGTTGCCATTATATCACGATAAAAATAACGGACAAGAAAAAGGTGTCCAACTTAAGATTGACGAGTGATAGGGAGCTCATGTGTACTTACTGCTTTTATAATGTTACATTACTTTTTACACAAGCAAGTAACTTTAAGAGTTAACACCCCCTTCCAGCGTAAGTTTAGCTTTTTGACAGTTCACGTCCATGAAGTTTCGTAATACTTCTGCTTATTTTTCAAACAAATAATATTGTATTTCATGGACCTACCCATGTTTTTTTCAGTTACCATGGTTACTTAGTGATGGACACTTATAATGATTACCACCATTATGAAACAAATTACAAATAATCGGTAGAAATAAATGCTATGAATAAACCTGAACTCTTCATAATACGTTTATAAAATGTAATATGATACTTTAGATTAACTATAACCCGCGAATGCGTCACGTTAAATTATATATTTTAAATAATACCTAAGGTAACTATAATTTTATCATTTTAGGCTATAGGCTAATTCTCTTAACATAGATAAAGAAAGAAACAGTAATAAAATGATAATGTAAGTTGATGTTAGGATCCAAATGCGTAAAAAAAAGTAATTTGAAAAATCGCGAAATCGCTTACAATCGAATGGCATTACATTCGAGATACTGCTGAACGTCACTAACGTCAACCTGTCAAATGTTGTTAAATATAGTGGAAAGGGTATAACCAAGTGCTATTTATATTCTCCTGTGCCTCCAGAATCTTTCAAAAGTAAACAAAATGCGGGGAATAAAGAATTTAACATTATTATTATTTTATTTATTTTTTCTAAAAATCACGGCTATATTATGACCATATCGAAACTGAATCCAACCACAAATCCAATCCACAAATGAAGCCAACGGACTATTGGGTGACTTACTGACCAACAAAACTTTGACTGCATCACAAAGGAGTACACATTATAACAGCTTATTCTTCGATAACAACGTCCAAGCAAATCATTCCGCATTATAGTACTAAAACACAACTGTTGGTACTAGGTACTAGCCTTAATCAAACTTGAAAAAAGTTGTCTAAACATTGAAGATCAATGCATTACGACGACCAATATCATAAGTAATTTTATTTCACAACATAATGGTTCACGTATTCGTCAATGGAAACGAACCATCTCATCTGCACATCTGCCTCCATTTTACATTTCAAACAATGGCTAAATTACACATTCAGTTCAGTAACTTAACACGTTACAATTAATTGCTTCTTTTAATATTACATGACCGATCCTTTCTATAGGAAATCATCTTTGAAAGTTATTACATGTATGTAGAAATATTACATATAAATGCTATAATTACTATTCAGTTAATGACTTATTACTCTAAGTAAATATAGCGTATGGATTAGACAGTAAGATCTAAATATTAGATAAAGTGTAGCTTCCGTTTTATTCACTTAGTGTTTGAATATGATGAAGAGGTCTTGAATTAGATATACTTTTGTAATCTCAATAGATTACGTTACGAATATGTATAGATTTTTTTAAATTTTAGCTTGGGTTTTTTTAAATTGTTGTAAACATAATGTACATAAATGAACTAATGGGAAATGGCAATTGGCCCGTTCTGTCTGCAGGTCCGCGCAGTCTACCTGTAAACAATAATGTCTTTCTTGAGAGCCTTAGCCTTTTCTTGAGATACTGCACCGGGTAAGGTGCACTATAGATACTCACAGATTATTGTCCCCGATATATGTAATTGGTTAAATATAAATAACAAGGCTATGAGACTAACAAACTATGTCTAGCTGTCTGTCTGACATTGTTGACATCCATGAACGTAGGTAATTGAGGCACAGGACCGCACAAGGTGGCAATACTTGGGGGAGGCCTATGTCCAGCAGTAGACGTCGATTGGCTGTTATGATGATGATGATGATGAACGTAGGTTACCACTTATCATACGGTGGGAGACTACTTACTTTTAAACAAGCAATAGCAATAAGAAAACACCACGTCTTTTAGTCCAACGTCATCTAAAATTAGAAGTTTATAATTTTATAGCTGAATCGTAAAAACCAAAAACGTGCACGAGCGTAACATTTTAAATCATATTATTTTATTGTTGTCTGTAGACGCAATTAGTTACGTTGATTTTGATGTTTTTTTAATTTTTCTGGTATTTAAAGTTCTCTTCTACAACGGTGTCAAATTGACCATTAATTCATCAAGGTGTTGCAGTATCTTATACAAAAACGCTACCATGTCATTTCGTGTACCTATGCTGTATGCAGTAGCAGGGAAGAATAAGACATAGATACCGAAACTATTTTTGGCAGGGGGGCAGTCGCAGTCTCCGTGTGGTGACGGAGTAAGAATACAATATGTCACCACCCCATCTCATACCATGGGTGTCGTAAAAACCGACTAAGGGACTAACCGTAAATATTATCTTTAGAAAGAAGGAAAACTTGAAATTAAACCCTATACCAATCCGTCTGGCCAGCGTGGTATTAGTAGGCCAAGTATCTCTCCGTCACGGGAGGAGGACCGTCCCTGCAGTGGGACATTAATGGGCTGTTATGATGATAGGGCAGTCGCATGTTCTTAAATACTCTTACCTGATTTAACTGTTATTATGTAATTTAATTTAATTAATTTATCACTAAAGCTACCTCATTGATAATTGTATAATTATGTATTATGTTATTTAAGAGACTCCCTGATCTCACAGATAAACAGCGTCAGCTGTTTTGTGAGACTGATGTATAATTAGATGTAAACTTATATGTTAATAATAAACAATAAATAAATAAATAAAATAAAATAACACCGATTAAAACAAAAAAAAAACAAATTAATGATTCATAAAAACGGAAGACTTAAAGGAAACCCTGTATCAGCTCGTTTAGCTAGCTTGGTACTATTATGTCAATTTATTGTCTATCGCGGGATGAGACCTGCCTCTAAAGTGTGGTGTGTGTGTGTGTGTGTGTGTCACAGCACATTCAAGGGCAAGTGAGATGGAAAAATATGTCAAACGAACCATGTCTAGGTACTGAAAGATCTTTTAGAATACTCTACTAAGTAGGGCAAACAATCGATTTACTACATGATCTCCGGTTAAAAGTTAATTAATCTTTTTAATCGACTTTTACCGAATAACATCTAATAAGTCTAATGATTAAACGAATCTATGTCAATTTCGTGATCTCAGAATACGTTGGACCATTATACATGTTACGCAATTAGATTATTTCGAATCCAATTACATTCTAGTTATGATTCTTAATGGGTGTAGGCTTCTTGTCATAACAAGACTAGGTTATTTCATCAGATACCTACTAATAAAAATTATAGTTCTATTATAAACTTATTTTTTAGCAGCTCCTTAAGGTCTCGCTGCACATAATAATATGGCTTTTCAAGTGACCGAAGCATTTGGTCTAAAAAACAGATCTACTAATTGTCTTAAAATAATGTATCTACCAAACACAAAGAAGATTTATTTAAAGCACATTTGGAAGTTTCTGCGTCTATAACTTCATGTATGTGTACGTCTTCTATACGGAGTTCTAAAATATACTTAGTTATAAATGTATTAGCTTAAATGTCGTTGCTTGGTATCCATGGGAGCTTGTACCGATGGATTTGTTCTTACTTGGATAGTAGAACTCAGCTAGTTGCTCTGCGGGGTTATGTTTCTAAACCTACTGTGGTCACCTCGGGCGTTCCCCAGGGTTCCCATTTGGGACCCCTTTTCTTCTTAGTCTTCATCAACGATTTGATTCAACGCTTGTCCTGCAGCTGCCTGTTGTATGCCGACGATTTAAAAATATATTCCCAGATTTGTGACGCAGATGACTGCTTGGCCCTACAGAAGGATTTGAATACTTTATCTGAGTGGTGTAAAACTAACTACATGTATTTAAATATCAATAAGTGCTTTATCATATCATTTACCAACAAATTAAACAAACTTACATGGAACTATGAGCTTGAGGGACAAGTACTTAATCGCTCTGAAGTTGCTAAAGATTTAGGCGTTATTTTCGATGACAAGCTATCATTTCGCGGTCATTATTCTAATTTGGTATCCAAAGCTAGTCAGCTGCTTGGTTTTGTTTTGAGATCTACCCAGTGCTTTAAAAAACCACGCAGTACTATATATTTATATTTCGCCCTTGTTAGAAGTACACTTGAGTATGGCAGTGTTATATGGTCACCTAATTATAAAGTCCATATTGATAATATGGAATCAATTCAAAGAAAGTTTCTTAGAATACTTAACTACCGTCTTAACCCCGGTCGATCTGATCTAAACTACGAGGCGAGACTCAGAAAATTTCAGGTACAGCAATTAGATTCTCGTCGAACTTATCTTGACTTGGTGTGTTTCTACAAAATTATACATTCTATCATTGATTCACCAGCACTGCTTTCCACAATTAATTTCAACATTAAATTTAGTCCCCGTAGATCAAACCAGATTAACCTATTCGCTCTCCAGATTTTTAAAAATAATATTTCCTATTATAACCCTATTATTAGGATGGCACGTCAATACAACGACCTCGCTAAGATAAATAATAACATCGATATTTTTGACCACAACTTTAATAGATTCGCGGCTACAGTTAAAGACATCCTCCATGGTTCATTGGGCTTGACTGGCTCAGCCGCTCTGAGTAGTGGCTGAGTCAGTCATGTGTCACCTGATTATCTTGATTAAGTATATTGTTGTTATTAACTAGATTATAAGGAACCGTTTTGCTAATATTCGTTTTCTTGTGTATACATAATGTTATGTTATAATCCAGATCTACACTATTGTTGTTGTTTTAAAGTATATTTATGATTGTAACGTGTTTTGTGTACAGTCACGAGCAATAATATGTACACATTTTCAAATTTTCTAAACTATCTGCACGTTTATCTAGACATTACAATATCAAAATGAATTCGTAATTTAGAAGAGGTTCCGTACAGTTTTGAATTAATCTTCGAATTTTCAATTTTGGATTGGCAGAACTTTAGATAACTGGTTTACAAAATGCGAAAATGTGTACATATTATTGCTCGTGACTGTACCTAAATAAATATAAAAAAAAAAAAAATACTAGACACACTTTATCCATCCTCCTCCCTTCACCTAGGTATTCTGTGATATCTGTCAAATTGGATTATTGAAGAGCTTCTTTATGAAGAAATAAATAAGGAAGCTGAGGTAGATTCATAGGCTTAAAGACTTTCAAACAAAACTCATATTAGTGTCTGTTAGTACACTAATATACGAGTTGTATTTGTCAGCGTGTATTTGTCAGTGTAGCTAGCCCAAGACTATGGTGAATGTAATGTCACGAAATGTCAAAGGTTACGAGACCATTCGCAAGTCCTACGACATACACAGTTACACATTCCACAATATGTCCAATCTTAAATTGACTGTCGTTTGTATTAATGGAATAACCATTATGTAAATTTCTTATAAGTAGATTGTTCTCGCGACTAACCTATTGTCATCATAACAGCCAATTTTATTCCCACGCGAGTGACCCGGGATTTGTTTTAGTAGAGGTAATTTCTGCGACACCCGTGAGGTAATCGTATGATGGAGTTGTGACAATTTATTCTTTGCTTCTGCTCTGTGTGGTGGCGCACTTGTCTTCGGCTTATTTTTTTGTGTCAATGTTTATCCTAAATGTATAAAATAGTTTTTAATCTTACATCTGTGCAGTCAGCACGAACGAGTAAGCCAAATGCGATTCTAGGTTTATTACCAATTAAAATAGAATTGATAAAACACCCTTGTTGCGTGAAAAGGACCTTATATAATCTAGACCATTGCATAATAATCAGACACTATCAGTAGGTAGGTACTTATTTAGGTTTATTAACGTACCTGCTCGTTTCCCACACTGTTCCATATTATGATCGTGCCTACATTATTCTGCTCAATGTCTCATTATTAACTAGGTACATATTATAGTACAAACCACCAACATCCGTAAAACAACGCCCTACAAAATCAATGTCTGAGAAACATTGATTTATAAAAAACCCTAGATGCACATTTTCAAACAAAACTAACAGCCAAAAGTGTCACCAAATTAAACATACGCAATAAATACGTATAGTAATATCGTAAACATATTTTTTTTTCAAATTCAATCTTACACGTATGACATAAAGTTGTATTTAAAAAGTAATGCACATAAAGCAATAAAATTTAATGATTGACGTTTGCCGGTAGAACAACGCGATACTAATTTAAAAAAAGTGCACAATGCGCCTATTTGTTGCGGACGTTTTTGGGAAGTGGAGTGTGTATCTTTGGTTTTTTGTAAATCAATGCTGAGAAACAATTAATCTGCGATTTATCGGTCAATACTAATATTTTAACACCACGCTAAATTATACTTACATAGAAAAACGCCCTTAACTGTAAAGTAATAAGAGTGAAAATGTTATTATAGAGCGCGAACTTTACTCGTTCTAGAAACTAACTGAGTACAAAAGGACCTTGGGAATTGAAAGTGCAACCGGCAGCCGGAACAGAAGTACATGTCAGTACTTATGCATATTAACATTCCACAAAAGTGAAGAACAAATAATTTTACCGTAGAATTTTGATACATTAAAACATTCGTTAGGTATCTACCGAATACATTACCATTTATAATTTGTTTAAGTAAGTACATATCTTCATACAAAAGTACCTACATGCCTACACGCGTGTAGATAATATGATACAAAAAATGCTGAAAAAATTACTACAATTAATGAAAACCTTTTCCTTATAACGTCCGAACGGCCTTCACGCCACATTAAAGATATCTACGAATAGGATAAACGAAGCTACTGCTTAGCTGTACAGTCAGAGGCAAAAATATGTACACATTTTCAAATTTTCTAAACTATCTGCACGTTTATCTAGACATTACAATATCAAAATGAATTCGTAATTTAGAAGAGGTTCCGTACAGTTTTGAATTAATCTTCGAATTTTCAATTTTGGATTGGCAGAACTTTAGATAACTGGTTTACAAAATGCGAAAATGTGTACATATTTTTGCCTCTGACTGTACATACTTACATTGGATATCAAAATAATAAAAATAGGTTATTGAGCATAGCTTTATACGTAACTATCTGTTTGTCTGACAAGATAAATATTCAAGCATTTTTATAGAGAATAGGTAATTTATTTATGTTTATAAGTACAGAGTGAGTACTCCTATGAAGGAGTTCTACGGCCAAGAAAGATCGTCATTTGGCTGATAAATATGATGATGATAAATAAATAAAAATAAATCTCAACGGACCAAACTAAATAAACAAATAAAGAATACATAAGTAATGGAAATATTAGAAAAGAGCAAAAGAATTGGGTCTGATTGTATTAGTCGGGCTGTTACTTAGCGCTCACTCCCGGCCGCTATCCCACTACTGCCCGATACGGGGACTTTTGGCTGCTGGGTTTCCCCCCTGGCCCGATTCGCCCCTCATTATATAACCTGCATCCCCCAGACTCCTCCAGGGGATCCATATTAATACCGGGCTTAGTGTGGACGTCCAGTCTACATGAGCCACTAAGTACCAGAACTCCCAACCTCAAACCATCCACCAGTTCCGACCTCCGAGTAGCCGGATTACAGGAGTCGCCACGCTCCCAGTCGAAATGTTAGCCAAATTTAACGTTCACATTCTGTGTCACGTCTAATAGTGCACTGAATTTATACCTCAAAATTAAATTCGTTATCAATTACCCCAGTTTTGTAAAATTTCTAATTTTTCTATGGAAAAATTATTAAAAATCCAATGACGTAAGTAGAAAAATGGCCAAAATATAAACAAAGCGGTTATAACGCCACCTAGTGTAAAACGGTGAAATCACGACCCCTGCAAGCTTGCTCGTATTACAAGTAGATTGAATAACAGCCGATAGAGATAGATTAAATTATAACAATTTAAAATTCATTAATTCATAAATTAATCGGATTGATTGAAATTAGAATTATATATGGTTTCATAGAAAATTACATATGAGTTTTGGAATAGACACACTAATTTTCTAAAAAAACCCCTAGTACGGAATAACAAAACGTTTGACAATTACATTTTTCCAGTATATAATTCTTATCTATGATTACATTTCGCCCAGCTGTTCACTTACTCACTTTGTTTCTTTTGTTTGAAATCTCAAGCAACGGCGAATTTTGAATCTAATGTCTTTTATTTTAATTTTCAATACAATAAAATAATATAAACTTACATTTATTAAATAATATGGATTCTAACAGCTTACTGAAGTACAAAAGGTAAGCAACAAAGATAAACTTTGCCTCTTTTCGTATTTTGAACTTGCGCGCTATAATGTATTGATTTTCCATCCAAAAATAATTTTGAGCGATGTAAATAAATCATAAAGTGGACCTTTAGCATTTTCTTGAAATAAACAAGCTTTTCACAAAGTTCAAGGTGCTTTTAAAATAGAAATTATTGTATTTTAGGAATAGCGGTGGGGATTGTTCCAGTTGGACACCTGTAAAGCCACGGCTAGGAAGATTTGTCGATGTTTACTCGCCTGAGCATCTAAATATTACGCCGAGACCTGTAAGTAAATATGATTGTACATGTCATGACATCAAATATTTAACAACAAACATTTGTTTTGAAAATGTTTTATTGTTTTTCAGAAGTCTCAATTCGTATTAGCTAAAACAAGGCATGAGAACTCTAATTTACTTACGCCTGATAAATTTACGGATTTTGATTTTAAATGCGAGTAAGTAAAACTGAATAATATATTTCCTTTAGTTGCAAAAAGTGGTTTGAGAACTAGTAAAAACATATTTTTTATAGAAAATTAATGTAAGGTAGGTAACAAATGGCAACAAGTTTATTTATTATTAACTTTATAAATTTTTTAATATTTAAGAATAATAATAATAAATATTCCTCACACATTCACACAACGCCACCTAGTCCCAAACTAAGCAAAGCTTGTACTATGGGTACTAGACAACGGATAAACATACTTAAATACTTTTTTTTTTGTAAATACATACATATTATATATAGAAAACACTCAGACCAATGCAAATAATCATGTTCATGCACACAAAGCATTGAGCGGGAATCGAACCCGAGACCTTTGCGTAGCAGCCATGTAATATACCGACTGCGCCACGGAGGTCGTCAGAATAATAGAACAGAGCATGGTCTGTGCTTAGTACCTAATAAAGGTTGAGTTGATATTTATCTAATAGTTTTTATGCAAAGGGTAATTTCTTGCAAAGAAGTAATTATTAAACTTGTGTGGAGAACAAATATAGCTTATTTCTAAAATATTTAGTAATTACTTATGTTTAAAATACTTTATTAATACCATGTTTTTAATGTTTACAGAACAGCAAAGCCTCAAAAGCATTTTCAGAATGTGTTCAGCAACTGCTCATTTGAGGGCAACCAAAGTTTCCCTCGTCTAAATCGCAGGGTCCGCCCTATTAGGATGGAGTTAGAGACTCCTACTAAACAGAAACAAGCTATTGATCTTGTCCGAGGTATGTTTGAAATGTTTATTGAAATAATTTAGCTAGATTTATATGTTTCTTATACTACCGCACTCTATAGTATAACTAAAAGTAGTTTCTTAGAATCAATAGATGCAATTGTTAATTCTATCTTAATACTTATCTTATTAATCTAATGAATCTACTATCAAAACTGCTATTGACTGCATCTCATTCTTAATAATTCATGGTATAATCTGTAACACAGGATTTTTATTCCAAAATCTGCCTTAAAGATGTCTCTCTCACAGAGGTGGAACTTTTGGAATATCTCTTGCACCATTAAACTATTGTAAGACCTATCATGCTGAGAAAATAAATTATTTGTTGGTAGTGATAACAGTATTAAAATATCCAATACATATTAGTATATTGTCACGTTTTTTTGTTTTCAGTGGATGGTCCTAATGGATTAAGATTCAATGCATCTTTAGCAACTGATGTAACTGGATCTCCTGCACAGTCACAAACTGACCGCTTGCAACAAAATATAAATCTTAGTAAGGCTGTGTTTACAATTGAGCCTAAGACATCTAAGGTATGGTTCAACTTTTTTTGTAATTATTGTCTACTATGCACATTTATGTAATACTATGTCCATACTATACTAAACCTATTTCAAGTTGTTATGCTTGTCTTAACCATGTTATGGATTCTAACTGCCTAGCTCACTATTAAGAGACAATTACCAGCACTGAGTATGATAGAGAGAGATATTGATTCGCTGAGACTCATACCTATACCAATTATGACCAATAAACAAACACAATGAACATCCAAGCTGTCAACAATCATTTGTGTGTAGAATTGCTACTAAACTATAACTACCAAATTATTTAATATATTTATAATAACTTAGATAAATTAAAAGTGATCACAACAGTACCTAAATGTGTATTTTGTTTACAGATTCTTATAGTAAACAATAAAGCGTGTTCTCTGCTTGGCTATTCATCTGGAGAACTTTGTGGTTTAAGATTCTCAGATTTATTACGTAATAGAAACTGTAAAGTGTTTAGTTTTCATGAGCCTGAAGATTGTGATACTTCGGAAGATGGAACTGTTGTTTTGTTAAGTGGAAAGGTAATTAAAAATATTTTCATCATAACAGCCCATTAATGTCCCACTGCAGGGACGGGCATCCTCCCGTGAGGGAGGGTTACTTGGCCTACTACGCAGGCCTACCACGCAGGCCAGACGGATTGGTATAGGGTTTAATTTCAAGTTTTCTTTCAAGTTTTCCTCATTTTTATTTCGTAAAGATAGTAGTTACGGTTATTCCCTTAGTCGGTTTTTACGACACCCATGGGATGAGATGAGGTGACATATTGTATTCTTACTTTGTCACCACACGGAATTATCTTCTTTACTATGTATGAATGATGAAATAATAATTTCATATACCTACCTATTTGTCTTCGCAGGTAGTGGAATTAATAGCTAAGGATGGTAATTTAGTACAAATATCGTTATGGATAAGACAACTGGATAATGATGGTCCTTGTTTAGTTGTCGCTGAGCCTGTCAACTGTAAGAATGTTTTGGTGAGTTGTAAAAGTAAAATATAAAGTTAGATTTATCGAGAGTATCTATATCTAGGTTATAGTTGGATCTGGCTTCAATAGCAATGATAGTGAGAGAAATTACCCTTTGCTTTAAGACTATTCATTAAATATCTGGAGAGCTTTAGCAGTCGACGGACTACTTTAATAATGAACAAACATTTATGTCTCGAGTCAAAGAGAAGAATGTAAGCTAAATAGCCGTAAATTATTTTTGACAATGAGTCTATATTTTTATTCGTTTACGTACCGCGTATACCTCACTTAACAATCAGCTATGTATTCTAAGCTCGCGCAATCTTATTCGGCCGACCTGAAGTTATCTTCATAGAAGTTGGCGCATATACAGGAACTTAAACGTTCGATAACCACGGTCCCCGCCATTAACTTCCAAAAATGAAAACTGCGCAGCCATTTACAACAACTTCAAGCCGGCCAACTTAGATTGCGCGTACTGTACAATTATTATGACATGTTTTACACACAGTTGACTGTGGAGGCGGAGTCAGGGTGTGTGGTATCCTGCGAAGGCGCAGCTGGCGCAGCACTGTTCGGTGCTGAGTCGTGTTCAGCGCTTGTAGGACTGCCGCTAGGCTCGCTGATACCTGCCGCTGTTCTACCGCCACTCGAACAGCATGTGCCTCGGGCACTTGCTAAACAGAAGTTAACTGGTTGGTATTAATTGTTTTATTATGTCTGCGTGGTAACTGATTATGAATACGAGGTGTTACTATACTATCACATAGGTACCGTAACTTTGAATTAAATAAACTGTTAGAGAGAAATAACTAGAAACCAAACTATTCCGGCTGCCCAGTGTTGTACAGTATGCTAAATTAACTCTATAAAATAAAGAAACCCGGCGTAGTAGATGATGATGATGGGGATAATTAATAACAGCCAGGCTTAGATGATGGGGATAGCTAATGCCCATACTAATACGTATGCCCTTTGAAAGTTTATGGCAAAAAGTTGTTGCCGAGTTTACTCGGAGTATAAAATTAAATTATACACAATTGTCTCCATTCAAGTTGTTATGATATTTTTTATAACACTGCAATGCGTCATTAGGACACGCCATTATATCAGTAAATGACACATTGTGAAATTATTTACATTAATCAATAAAAATACCTATATTTTCATTACAGGTCGTACGCTAGACGGTGGTTGCTTCCCACTCTGCATGTGGATAACTAAACCAGATACGTCAGAGGCTTCTAATTGGACCAATATGAAGCACAGACCAGTATTTGAAGTCAATGTCAGGGTAAGTATTTGATACAGTCACCTATGCTAGAGAACAGCTAAACCGCTGCCTATACTAGTTTTATTTTATTATATTTTCCTCACTAAACGTTTATAACACACAAAGCACGAGAAAAGGTGACAACGTTTTGTATTCTTAATCGATAAGGTCCTAGATATGCAAACAATAAGGTCCTAAAATAACAATAAACACATTTCACAGGTGACATACAACGTAAGCGGTCTTCTCGTAGTAGACGAGAGCGGTATAATAACCGCCTGTAACCACCACTTCGCTATGCTAACATTCGGCAAGCCACACTCCGAAGTGGTCGGCCATCATATAGATGAAGTCATTCAACATTTCTGCAGACAATCTGACATGGTTAAGATGCCCGATAGAAACAGAAATATGACGCTATCACCTGTTAATAATGAAGAGAATAATGGTTCTGGTATGTATGAATAAACATTTTTTTCTGGTGTGGTGATAGAAAAGAAAAACAGGGTGCTCGTTGTTTACATTTAAGGGTGTCATATAAACTATAAACGACTTCTGAATAACTGCATTCGATTCGTCTTTAATCTTCGAAAGTATGACCATGTTTCACATTATCGTCAGGAACTGAAGTGGCTAACTATACGTCAAAGACGCAATCTTCGTACGCTCACGACGCTTTTCTCTCTGCTTACCTCCCCTAATGCTCCTTCTTATCTCTCTCCCCATTTCCAATACCTCTGTTCTGGCCATAATAGGAACCTTCGGTCCACAAATAATCTCCTTCTTCTTTGTCCTTCTCATACTTCTGCTATGGTTCACTCTTCTTTCATGGTACAGTCCATTCTTCTGTGGAACGCCCTCCCTCTAGAAATCAGGACGACCACGAACCGTGCTGCGTTTAAAGCCAAGGTTCGCCTACTTTGCACTGATTTATTAGCGGAATAATCTTCTTCTATCTTCATTATCTATATATTTGATCTTGTATATATTATATATATGTATCCTTTTATATTTTATAGTATGTATGTCTATTTTTGAAAATAAATTATTAAGTTAACCTTACTGCACCTACTACCTTACTATCTCTGCATCACCCAAAGGTTGGCTGGAAGAAAATGCCTTAAGGCATTAAGCCCGCCATTGTACAACAATGTAAATTGTGCATAAAGTTAAATAAATAAAAAAAATAAATAAACACACTATGGGAAAAAATATGAAATTAATTACTTATTTTTAGCACTCTAAATAGCTCTGGGAAATAATAAAAACTTGATTAACTGAACAACATAGGAGAAGCTTCTGTATTTTTAAAAAAAAATCACTTACTTTGAAATCAATATGAAAATGGACCAAAGGCAATATTTCTGTAATACTATATCATAAATAAATTTAGTTCTTTATAATAATATATTTTCCTTTTTATATTTTACAGCCTCCGACACAGATGATGATTCTTGTGGCGCTTTTAACGGAAGCCAAAAATCAGCTTGCATGTCCAACGTCCAACCATCAATACTGTCAACAACTCGCGAGAAGTCTTCTAGCGCTCTCTGTCTCGACAAGTCATGTAGCATAGTCACCCACACGCCTACACCAACACAAGACATGGTCTCAAGCATCAGCACTACCGAACAACGAAACGATATATCCGCACTACCTGACATCACGTCAGGAATGTCAGGAATATCCATTGACGAAGAAAACTATTGCCACAGTAGCATATCTAAATCCCGTTCAGAAAATATTCTACGTTCAGAACAGAGTAATCAGATTAAACCTAGTAATAAACCTTCGGAGAAATCTGATTCTATATATTACACTTCACAACATTCTCAAGAAGTAACACCGACTGGTACTACACCTAGAGTGAGATTAAATGATCCTTCGTTGAGATTATCGTTTGACTCAAGTAAATATAGGAAAGCAAATTTGCCAGGTCAAATGAAAGATGATAAAACGAGTTTGTCTTTGGATTTTTGTGATTCAAATGAGACTAGTGCGGATTTCTTAACTCCTATCAATGAGATGCCACCGCCTGGATGTGAGATTGAGGAGTTACCGAAACATAATGGTAATGAGAGTGTTGAAAGTTTGAGTAACGACATCGATGTAGAAACACAGACCGAGTCGGCGCCTAGGAAAATGTGCAATGGTAAGTAGAGTCGAGTTTCTTATAATTAGTATGATTTTATTACGGTTCAAAGAAATAGTCAACTATTCGTTTATTAGAAAATAAAACCTACGTTAATTTGAGGCTGGACCCGTGCTCCACCTAGGTTCTCCACCTGGGTGAAGCACGGGGATTTGCTAGGTCCCGTGCTCCAACTGATTAACTTCCTTTAAATAATTAAAATTAAAAATTATTTTCTTGATACGGTAATTTTTTCAATAAGCTTCGCATAATCTTACTTGGTCGGCTTAAAGTTAGCTATAAAAACGTTCGCGCATGTTCAGAAACAAAGAATACATCCCCTTTCCATGCTCTCCACAACTTAGTTCCAAAAATGACATTTGCGCAGACATTCACAACAACTTCAAGCCGGCCAACTTAGATTGCGCTACTGTCGTTTTACTACAACAAAAATACCTATACCATGTATTAATAAAAAATCTATTTTCATATTACTTAAACTATTTCGCAGAGTACAGTTCAACCCCGTGCGTGTCACGTCGCCCAGTGTCACAAGTGTTGACGTCGACGCCGACGGCACGTCCCCGCGCGTGTGAGTGCGGCACGGACTGCCGCGCGCGCGCTCCGGACGGCACGTACCGCGGTCTTGTACTGCACAACGACGGCACGGAACTGCGTAAGCACTTACACACTTATTTTTTATCATTTCTCACAAATTAAAAATAATGTAGGACAAACTGTGACTTGGAAGCCCCAAAAAAGGTGGCTGAGTTGGACTGGATGCGTAGAGCCGAGGAACGTGTTTAGTAGCGCCTGTTGGCGGAGGACTATATCCAGCAGTAGAGTGCGAGAAAAGCCTTATTGATGGATTGATAAGAAAATTTGAATACATACATAAACGCTGGCTTTTTACCCGTAAGTGTTAAACAGATACTACTGAGCGCCAAGTACAACGATCCTTGTAAATCAGCCAACATTTAGCGGAGTGTGTTTCGAACATCATTACTGCCTCCGAGATTAGTTTTCATACTCATATTGGTCTTACGATTTGCTAGGTAAAATACTTGTCCGCCAACGATAGAGTCCCACATGTAAGGTTAATAAGTGAGTAAGGGCACAAGATCCCAGACAACAAGCACGTTTGTGACGATCGACGGCACAGCACCCTTGGTTTGGCAACATAATGACATCAATAATGTCAACTTTAAGATTGTAACATTATTTATAGGTAATAATGGTGTAAAATGTATGATGTTAATAATTTCAGATGTGCTATACACAGTATCCAGTATGAACCTAAACAATGGATCCCGAGTACGTTGCGTATGGCTCGGTGTGCAACTGGACCATGCTCCTCGACATACGACTCTTGCCTCTAGCCTCGCTTCAACAGCTGATAACTCTCTTGTGCTCGTAAGTGACAACTGCTTATTTCGTTTCTAAGTAACTGAGGGTACACTATTAACAAATCATGCGTGTAAGTGATGATTACTTATTTAGATATTGTGTTCCGGAGAGTGCAAATACACCGTGTTATTTATTTATTTATTTATTTATTTTTAGTTAAATTAAAACGGATAGACCAATTACATTAATTTAACAACATCCATAATTACACATAGATTAAATTAAATTACATAAGAAATAGCTTACAAAATAGTACACAGAATTATATAACTAATTAACTAAATATAAAATAGCAACAATAAAATATATTAAATTAACAATAACAAAACTAATAGATAGGTATCATTCATAGTTCATACGTCTCGCTCGCAGTACTGTAAGCATACAGTTAGTACACTCTTCCAATCATCATCGAACAGATCACATTGTGGGAATAAATCAAGGAGAGCGTAACAGAAAACTCGTCACTGACAAAATGTCGGCTTCTTCCGCTTAGGTTTACTTTTCCCCTTTGCGCTTACTCACAAAATTATAACTTTAGTTGATAAAGAAATGACTTTCAAATGGTGTAAGATTAATTCGTTAATACGTGTTTTCGACAGGGTAACAAATCTGCCGGTAGCCGACCTCAATCAATGTCATTAATAAGTCAAGGTGGAGATGAACAGGGTGCCGGAGAATATAACAAATATTACGTCACGCTCAAACAAATTGGTGAGTGATGTTTTACCCTAAATCCTTTCCAATGAGGAATCTATTACATCGCCTAAAGAATAATTTCGTACACACGGGCTTGCACTGTGCTGAACAAACACAAACATTTTTCACTAAAAGTTTACGGCTGTCGCGCCTAGATGGCATTGTTAAAGTTGGGTAAAGATACCGAGAGCTAATTGTTACGTAGAAAGCAATGGTCTAATTTGGTTAACGATACAGTGACTCGGGTGGCCCAGCGGTCAAGGCACTGGACGCGTATAGTCCGGAGATGCAGGTTCAAGTTCTGCCAAAGCCTATCGTTCGGGTGGAAACGATGGTGTCCGAAGATAAGTAGGGTCATTATTATATATTGTATTATATACATAATTAAATCACATTCATTGACGACCTCTGTGGCGTAGTGGTTATATAAGGTGACTGCTACGCAGAGGTCTCGGGTTCGATTCCCGCTCAATGCAAATCTTTATGAGCATGAGGACACTTTTTGATCGTCATTAGTACGTATTAAGTTAAAACAACTGGACACAACGTGTGCGCAGGGAGTGGATGATTTCATACAGGTTCTATAGAAATAAAAAAATCAGCGGTAGCTTGCATCTAACACAAGACACAAAATATGTGTCTACGTTTGTGCTATGCCTTAAACACATTTTTTTTTTCAATTTCATTTATAAACCATTTCCAGGCAAAGGAGCATATGGTTGTGTTAAAATGGCATACCGTCGCTCAGACCGGTTGCTCACAGTCGCCAAGTTCATACTGAAGGAGAAGGTGGGCGCACAGTTCTGGGTCGACGGACAAGATGGACGAAGACTGCCGCTTGAACTTAGTCTACTGCTTACTCTCAACCATCCCAATATTGTGAGTCAGAATTGATGAATGTTAAATATCTGTGTGGTGACTTAACTTAAATATTACCATCCTATCTCATCCTATGGGTGTCATTAAAATCAACTAAGGGAGTGTCAGTGAATATTATCTTCACAAAATAAAAAGAAGGAAAACTTGAAATTAAACACTATACCAATGCGTCTGGCCAGCGCTGGTATTAGTAGGCCAAGTATCCCTCCCTCCCGGGAGGAGGCCTGTGCCTGCAATGGGGTGCAATGGGCTGTTATGATGATTGTATTCATATTATAAATTTGTTATTCATCATTATGCTAATTTTATTACTGTATCTGTTATAGATAATTATAAATCAAAGTTATTATTTATTAAATTTCCAGGTTAGTGTAATAGATGTATATGAGAATGAGAAATACTTTCAAATGGTTATGGAGAAGCATGGCGCCGGTATGGACTTGTTTGAGTTTATAGAACGAAGACCAAGACTCGACGAACCACTTTTAAGTTATTTATTTAGACAGGTAAGGTTTACTTACGTACGTATTAGGGTCGTAGCACATATAACGTAACGTAAACGGATCAGCATCGCCTTGCCCTTTTCCTCGGTGTTAAACGTCAAAAATCCGATAACGTTACGATTCCGATTAGTGTGCGTTGCAGTAAGGAGTTTCATACAAATAATACTGAACGGCTCGAGTTGATACGGTGCCGATCCGTTTACGTTACGTTATATTATGTGCTTACCCTTATCCGGGCCTTAGATTTTTTATGTAAAAAAACAACTCCTGGATTAGGAATAATTCTTTGTATCGCGGAAACTTTTACAACATGCACTTAACGACACAAAGAACATCCATACTTGATATCAAAAGACTTGACTATTATTGGGATAAATAATTGTCCTGCATGGAATTAAAATCCACGACATCATGCATGCCATGTTGCCATGACAACGAGGCAATTTATTTAAATCCTGTTTTTTATCACTAACAACCAAAGCCCTTATCTGAATGTTTTCATCGCAGTCAATTCTGTGCCTCTCTCATCTTTCGACATCCTACAACCTTAATAAGTTCGTAGGTCCACTACATGAGGAATCTTATTAAGGTATACGCTGTTTTTATTTATTTTTAAATACATAAAAAAAAATATGTTACAGATAGGCCAAGCTGTAGAATACCTGCACTCACTAAACATACTCCACCGAGACATAAAGGATGAGAACGTGATCATAGACAACAAGTTCCACGTGAAACTCATAGACTTCGGCTCGGCGACGTTCATGAGCAAAGACACGCTGTTCTCTACATTCTATGGTACCACGGAGTACTGCAGCCCTGAAGTACTGGCGGGAAACAAGTACGTACTTTTTATTTATTTAAGACTTGTATTACAAACATCTCCTTGTGGTGACGGAGTAAGAATACAATATGTCACCACCCCATCTCATCCCATGGGTGTCGCAAAAACCGACTAAGGGACTATTCTTGAATATTATCTTAACGAAATAAAAAGATGGAAAACTTGAAATTAAACCCTATACCAATCAGTTTGGACAGCGTGGTATTTGTAGGCCAAGTATCCTCCGTCACAGGAGGAGGCCCGTCCCTGCAGTAGACATAAATGGGCTGCTATGATGATAACAAACATCTACAGTAAACGGCCGCCAACTAACTCGGCTGGCCTGAAGTTGATGCAGATAGCTGCGCAGATGTCAGTTTTATAACTAATGGGGTGGGTAGAGGGTGTTATTATTTATTCCTGTCATACGCGAACTTCTCTGATTCATAACTTCAGGCCGGCTGAGTAATTTGGCGAGTACTGTATTCAATTGGCAAGGGCAATGAAATCGTCAAGGAGTTTTAATACCCCCCCTGATGCCAATCAGTGACTATGAATAACTTATAAACATTTGCAAAGCAAGGGTGTCACTGGCATTGTTTAAGCCTTTCCTGAAGTGACGCAGCGGGTGCATAAGTATTTGAATTTCCTTATCGCAGGGATGCTCTTCCGCGTCTAATTTAGTAAAACATGACCTGTTTTACTAACTTAGACGCGGGATATATTATTAACGAGGATTGGTCTCTACCAAGAGTTTGTGTACCTTTCCTAATATTAGGTAAAAAAAAAATTTCACAGTCGATTTTCATGTATGAGTCAAACTAGTAAAGCTACAATTTAATGATTCCAGATACGCAGGGCCAGAGCTAGAGATGTGGTCAATGGGGATAACATTGTATGTGTTAACGTTCTTTGTTAACCCATTCTCTGACATCGAGGATACGATACAAGGGCCGCTCTCGTTCCCACAAGTTGTCTCTGAAGGTTTGTATACATACTGTGTTAAAAAATATACATAAATTATTATTTTCTTTGATAAGTATACATTCGATTAATTTATGAAGAAATGGAAGGAAGATATTGTTAATTATTTAACATGTATTTATGGCCCCTGCTTTGTGTCACAGATTTAGAACAGTTGTTAAGATGGATGCTGTGCAAGGAACCAGCGAATAGATGTACAGTAACACAACTGATGGCACATCCTTGGATAAGACAGCCTATTGCCATCGCTAACTATCTGTTCCATGAGGTCGTCGATTGCGGTATGTAACTTATGACTAAATATGGAATAATGATTTTTTAAAATTAAAACACTCATTCCACAACCAGTACTCTATTACTTAGACGATTTTCATACGGTAATTCCGTACTCTTGCAATATTCATGGGTAAAACTCACGAAAAAATTTACTAATTGTTTCCTGTAATTGCTTTTGTAAATATGTATTTACATGTGTAGATATTTATAATAGCAACACTTTTTTTAAAATAAAGCGTTAAATTTTACAGATAGCAACGAAGCAAATCCAGAAATGTATTTCAGTGGGAGTTTAGGATCACCTGTTTCACTTGCTGATGCCCAAGTCAAAGGTAAAAATTATGACTGTCTATTTATTAAAATCCACATGAATCACAACAATTTATAAGGGTATTGTGTGAATTGCTGACAACACGCAGACGAACACAAGCTTGTAATGATATATTTTATAAATTCAAAATATCTAATAATTTGTTTACTTTTAATTCCAGAACGTTCGAATCCGTCGGAGGTAGCGATACGTTCTGACGGCAAGAACATATCGCGCTCGGAGCCCAAGCGCAGTTCTCTACTGCATGCGCTGTCCACTGCAGACAGAGATGCGCAGTCTGATAACTACAGTCTGCGGTCTTCAGCTGACGTAAGTCTTATTACAATATAAACCAAAGAGATGCCCCTACCTTAGAGTATATAGTAAGTAATGTTTATTACGCATATAGAAACGTACATTTATACATATTTTAGTACATAAGCGAACATTTTTCGTACATTTATTTATATAGTTTTTTTTTACCTATTTTAAAGCCTCACACTTGCCATTCTGACGGATACGAACTATTGTAATAACAGGCTCCCTGACCTGATGAATCACTCATCCAGCGTGGCAATATTACTCCATAGTTTCCCTACATCACAGGAGGAGCCCCGCCCTGCAGTAGAAGATTTATAAGCTAATAAAAAATGCTTCACGTAAAATAACAGTAAAAGATCTAGCCAGGTTACAAGATTCACCTTATTGTATTTTAAAATCAGCATATTTATGTCAGTCCCACACTAGGTACGGGACTGATAATACTTAGCTTAATAGTACCACACTGGTCAGAAGGATTGGTATAGGGTCAACTTTTACTATCTACCCAACTACTTTCGATTTATTAATAATTCTCCTACTCCATTACAGATACTAGACATATCATCGAAGCCAGTTTCCGACGCGGCATTGACAGACATCAGTTCTGACGCGACGGGCCACGCGGCATGCGACATAGACTACGACATCGATCAATATGAATGTGACAGTTGGGACGAGTGTGAACAGGATAGCTTCTCGTAGAGTTAAAATGTTATACAGCGCCATCTTGACTAAGCTGAGCTTGTACTATGAGCCTTGTATTAGTGGACTAAATGTTAAGTTCTAATTAATTTATGGAAGAAAAAAATGCAAACTACTGGAACACAGCTCTGTTTAGCTCATTTATTATTACGTTTTTAAGTCAGTTGGACTGCTATGGGGAATAATAGAAGCGATGACAAATGTGAACAAGATAGCTTCTCGTAGACTACAGATATTTTACACAGCACCATCTATGTCGTAACTAAGCTGAGCTTGTACAAAAATGTGTATAGAGGTAGCCTGGACTAGATGTAATGTTGTATAATTTGTGGAGGGAAAGAATGCGAAAATAGCTCGGTATTCTTGTTCTGGTAGGTAGAGGACAAAACATAGCAGACAGTGAAGGTGACCGCTAACGCGTTGTAAGGGGGCCTTCTTAAACCTACATCTAGGTAGTAAGTCCTAGACGCTGTTATGCAAGTGTTCCGTCCTCTATCACGCGATGGATCCAGCACCCGCACGGAGAATCCATGGAACGCTAAGATTAGGTCTTATAATCTTTTTAAAGTCGCAACTGCTGGCGAGGGGACATTGATAGCAGGGTTGTTTGTATAGACAAACGCGTTGGTTACACTTTCCCTTTAATTTTTTTTTCCTGCTGAGCTTGTATCAGTCAGGTGTGAGATGAGAAGTATTCGTAAAATTATTGCGTCATCAAATTCAATTATCGATTAATTTAAGTTATACCCAATCTAGGGAAAGTAGAAAGAGTATTGAATTGGCTACGAGTTTCCAAAGATTGGCATGGTTTCTAGGATAGAATAATTTATGTTTCGTATCTTAATGTATTTGAGTCACTATAGTTTGATTTAATGTAACACATTAATATTTATAAATTATCGTTAAAGTACGATTAATAATTCGAGTCAGTAAAATGACATTAATAAATGACATCTTAACTATAGGCAGACCGCTTAACTCAGACCCCGCCTGCGGTAATAGGGGTGCGCGGGGGGCGAGGACAAAGGAGAGAGCTATCTCTTGATTTTTTGGCAAAACGGCGCCATCTAGATATTGTGACCCGAACTACATCACATCACAACACAGCTCTAATTTTTAGCTAGCTTATTTTTATGAAATAAAAAGAAGGAAAATCGAAATTATACCCTAAACCAATCTAAATACCTGGAGAGGTTTTTTTTATTTTTCTGATCAGGCTTTAAATTGTGTAATAATTTAGATTGCATAAATTTTCTCTAAGAAAGTACGATTTTTAGTGGGAAGATGACGCCACCATCTTTGAAATTTGTAAATTGTATAGAAGACGGACTAGCATACTGCACTAGTGTCAAACTGACATACTGACTAGGTGTCCGTTATGGTAGCGTGTAAAAATAAAAAAGCTCTTATTATTGTTCTTATTATCTGTAATTATTTTCTAAGATTGATTCTTACAAATTAATATGTTTAAATCATACCTGTTTTAATGTATGTTACAGCCAAAGTAATAAATATGAATATTGTACATAATAACTAGCCATTATGTATAAGGGCTACTCAATTTAGATAAAGTGATAAATGTCGCAGAATTAATCACATTAACTAGCCATTATATTATATGTTATAGTACTGGCAAAAATACAATATTAAGGCAAAAGTCAGAAACAGTTGGTTAGGTTAGGTGAGTACTTGACCAAAGGAAGGCAAGAAACATTTTTTTTATGTAAAACTAGAATAATATAGTATTACTATATTCTAGCGTCCTTTGGTCACCATACTAACCTAACCTAACCAACTGTTTCTGACTTTTGCCTTAATATTGTATTTTTGCCATATATAATGGCTAGTTAATGTGATTAATTCTTCGACATTTATCACTTTATCTAAATTGAGTAGCCCTTATACATAATGGCTAGTTATTATGTATAATATTCATATTTATTACTTTGGCTGTAACATATATAATAGGTATATAAAAAATAATTAGTTGTATATTGGTTTTACAACCTTAAATCAGACATTCTTTTTACTTTTTAATTATAATCTAAAGAATAGGTTCTTTTAATTATTGTAAAAAGTAGTGTTAAGGATATTTCTTGAAGAGTCTACAAATAAATATATTTGTATTCTTTAAAATATAATCAAATTATTACAAATTATGTAATATTATTGTTATTTTTGGAGTCGGTGTCAGCCAACGAAATACGATAATACCTAAGCAAATAGAATGGCGGCCGCGAATTACAGATTATATTATTATATAATTTCGACATTATGACATAAAGTTGTTGATTGTTTATCATTATACCAGCCAATCGACGTCCACTGCAGGACATAGGTCTCCTCCAAGTATTGCCACCTTGCGCGGTCCTGTGCCTCCCTCATTCATAGGGTACCAGCCGTCCTAACTAGGTCGTTAGTCCACCGTGTGAGGGGTCTCCCCACCTTGCGCTTTCCGGTAGGCGGTTGCCATTCCAGAACCTTTCTGCCCCAACGGCTGTCGGTTCTCCGCGATATGTGCCCTGCCCCCCCCACTTTAACCGGGCAATTCTGAGCGCTATGTCGGTTACTTTGGTTCTCTTGCGGATCTCCTCATTTCTGATTCGATCACGCAGGGAAACTCCCAACATAGCTCTCTCCATTGTGAGAGTGACCATGGGCCTTCTTAAAAGGCCCATAGTTACATTGATTATGATTGTTTATGGATTGGTTTAAAAATTAAACAAATATTAAATTACTATTTTTATCAGATTTAAATAAATATATTTCAAAATACCTGTGTCACGTTCAAACGTTTTAATATACCTAAAAGCTCTAATATACCTACTTAGTAACTGATTTAATATACCGTTAATAAGTTTTAATATACCTATTTAGTAACTGATTAAAGCTTTCCATAACTTATGAGCGTTTATGGGGCTAACCAGCACCGTCAATTGAAAAAAATCGTAATTCGCGAATAGAATCAGTAATGCAAAATGTTGTCTACAAAGTCGTTAGAAAAGGCAATAAAGTTTTGTATTCCATTCTATTCCTTTCTGATCACTTTAAATGGTTTTTAATTAGATAAAAATTGCATTTAAAACAAAAACGGCCGTTTCATTTTAGCATGCGAGTTTTAAGTAATTGTCTTTGATTTGTAGTACTTATTTCTCATTTTAGTCTTTAGTCTATGTATAACAGGACGCCATATTTCTTCAAATTTTAAGTCAGGAATAAAAAATAGAATATAACTATCGTGGCTGACACCGACTCCAAAATAACAATAATATTACATTATTTGTAATAATTTGATTATATTTTAAAGAATCTACAAATAAATATATTTGTAGACTCTTCAAGAAATATCCTTAACACTACTTTTTACAATAATTAAAAGAACCTATTCTTTAGATTATAATTAAGTAAAAAGAATGTCTGATTAATGTTGCAAAACCAAAATACAACTAATTATTTTTTACTTTTTAGTGCAATTTTTGTCTTTGAAGTCGTTTTTTTTTGTAAAAACTTATTTTATTTGGCATAGTAATCAACTCGATATAGCTCTTGTGTACGCTACCATAACGGACACAGCTACCCCGCCCCCTCGTCCCTTTCATACCGCAGGCGGGGACTGAGATAAACGGTCGGCCTATAGTTCTTCTTCTTTCTTTTATATGGCAAACGAAAGAAGAAAAAGTAGTTAACATGTCATTATTAATGTCTTTTACTGACTCGAATTAATAATCGTACTATAGTAACGCACATTATTAGCTTAGATAACAATGCTAATGTTACGGTACCTTACTTGATAATAGAGCGGGAAATTCTCATAATTATATTGCCGTATTAATGTTACCTTTAACGTCATTCATGTCAAGTTAGACACTTTAATAACCAATCAAAAAACAGGTATAGATAAACAGGATATAACGGTTGGAAATTCACGCATTAGAATTACCTATGGGAATAGCGTTTTCACATCACGTTGTATAAACATGTTATTTATTACACTGTTAAATTTATTCACTAGAGATTTAGGTGCACGTGTTTAAATTATTATGCCTTCTTTAGTTAAAAATCTAAATTGATATTGTAATTATTACATTATTATAATTTAGCATTTCCTGTAGAGAGTAAAGAAATTGTTATTAAGTAGTCAAATACCTAATTATATGTATTGTAGTTGTACACAAATGATACATTCCTTTTTCTATAATCAATAAAGTGTGATAGGTATGATGTGTACAATACAATTCGCATTTAGTTCCATTAAACTCTTTAAAAATGGCGTGATAAAATGTTCTAATCTTAAACCACCGCTACACCGTTATGGTTATTAGGGCAAGCTTTAATCTTTAATTTGAAATACCAAAAAACTCGAATAATATTAGCTTTTTACAAATTGAATAGAAATTTAGAAATCTCCAAAAGTACAACTGTTTCATAAAAAAAAACAACAAAATACCAGTTTATTTGAATAAACATGTCGATTATACTGCTTTCTTTGCATATACTACTGCTTTCTTTGCATATAATATTTAATAATCTTTAAAATAACTGCGACCAATATTTCCGTCTAATATGTTAATGATTTTCATTGCTCTAGTAGTAATACAACTGATTTATGAGAGAAGTCGAGACTAAAAAGGCAAGAATAGAGTAGATAAAAAAAGTGGTTTATATAATTTATTAATTCATGCTAATGATTTATGAATACTAATAGAATCGTTTGCAATTGATATCATAACAGCCCACTAGCCGAGTGCAGAGACCAGCCTTGGTTCTAAAAGACTTCATATGACAAAATAATAAAATACCGAGTAAAACTAAATCATCATTATCATCATGCTTGTCAGCCGATTGACATTCACTGCTGGACATAGACCTCCTCCAAATAGTGCCACTGCGCGGTCCTGCGCTTCCCTCATCCACCGATTTCCCGCCGACATAACCATGTCGTCGGAAAACTAAATAAAAGCTTATAATTAATTCAAAAAACCGCTCAACTTTCAAAAGTGTTTACCTATGTTTGCTGTTTATTATCCATACATTGACATGCTCCCCCTAAATAAATCTTTTCTATGAATTCGTAGTGACGTAGGCTTATTGAAATTATGTACCTACAACTCTATGCAGAAAATATTATTATTTCTTTCAATGTATTTAATAATTAATAATTAATCTTATTATATTATGCTAGCTATCGTCCATCACAATGTGTATAAAGTAGCCTTATTTCCTTAATTACAGTTTTAGCTCTCTATTTTCATGGTAATTAAAGTCGTGTTAGTTGTTTAAGGGCAAAAACGCACAGGCAAATAGAGTTACAGATTTATTATTAGGTTAGGTAATAAGGAAGAAAATGGGTGCATGACTAAATGCAAGAAAATTAAAAAAGTGTAACGAAATGATGAAATGCAGCATTCTATTGAAACGAGCAAAAAATGTGCTATCTTTGACAGGTCGTATGTGCAAGTTTTAATAGTTATTTAGCAACTATACCCCTTCCAGCGTAAGTTTAGCTTTTTGACAGTTCACGTCCATGAAGTTTCGTAATACTTCCGCTTATTTTTCGAACAAATTATATTGTATTTCATGGACGTACCCAAGTTTTTTTCAGTTACCATGGTTACTTAGTGATGGACACTCAAAACGATTACCACCAGAAACAAATTACAAATAATCGGTTGAAATGAATGCTATGAACAAACCTGAACTCTTCATAATACATTTATAAAATGTACTTAATATGATATTTTAGATTAGCTATAACCCGCGAATGTGTCACGATAAATTATGTATTTTAAATAATACCTAAGCTAACTATAATTTTATCATTTTAAGGTATAGGCTAATTCTCTTAACATAGAAGAAAGAAACAATAATAAAATGATAATGTAAGTTGATGTAAGGATCCAAATGTGTAAAATAAAGTAATTTGAAAAATCGCAAAATCGCTTACAATCGAATGGGATTACATTCGAGATACTGCTGAACGTCACTAACGTCAATCTGTCAAATGTTGTTAAATATAGTGGAAGGGGTATAATGGCTAGGGCCTGCATAGATGTCGGTTATCACGAAATCACGGCCAGTTTAAAGCCATGGTATCACCAAGCTTCTCACCAAATTTTGTAGACATTTGTACAGAGCGGCTTGAGCATGAAGTACACACTATATAAATTCACTTTAATAATACGAGTTGGAATATTTCTTCTGTTCCGTATACCTAACATAAAATCTTTTATTTTGTAATCAGACCAAATTTTCTATTTGGTCTTATTAGTTCTGAATTTGTAATCTTCTCAAATAT
Organism: Schrankia costaestrigalis; assembly: GCA_905475405.1. Classification (NCBI taxonomy): domain Eukaryota; kingdom Metazoa; phylum Arthropoda; class Insecta; order Lepidoptera; family Erebidae; genus Schrankia; species Schrankia costaestrigalis. Next base: position 5,202,805 of record FR997827.1, read on the forward strand.
TTATTGAGTTTATCTGAACTGTTGTAATAAGAATTGTATTAGACTATTAATTAAAAATGATCTCGATATCTATGAAAGGAATTTAGGAATTGCAAGCCTTTTTGAAAATTTTATTAAACTTCAGAATCCTAATAGCTTGCGGTTCGCATTTTCGCATTCAAGTATAATGATAACAACTCGGTAAAAACAGAATGATTCTAAAGTTAATTTTATTTGGCAAGACTTTGTATTTTTTTGATCAGGCATTAATAGTTTATATAAAAATAAGTCGGGTTTTCCTTCCTGACGCTATAACTCCAGAACGCACGAACCGATTTCCAAGGTTTTGCATTCGTTGGAAAGGTCTCGGTTTATAGCAAAGAAAATTCAGGAATAAATTCAACAGAAAAGCGGGAAAATAATGCCCGTGCGAAGCCAGGACGGCCCGCTAGTAGTTTATATCTTCTAGTACCTACTAATACATAATTTATAATATATTATTAGCACCCAGACTGTCTTCCCACAGTTATAAATAAAAATTTTAATCTGTCAATCTATCCATGTTAAATTTTCACAATGTAAATCACAATTTTACTACCTCTTCCAAATCTGTTACTACTGCATTAAGTCTATAAAAGTTTTATCAATAAAATTACCTACATTTTGGCTGATGTATATTTTACGGACTTATTCAAAATGTAATTTTATTATTAAGTTGGCAATTGACTCTCGCATGGTGCCGAAATAAATAGATAGTTTTTTTTCTATTTGTACTAAAAGCAATGTACAGTTACAATTTAATAATAACACATAAGTTAGAATATTTGGCTAGATATCGAAGGAAAGCACGAATGAATTTTTATTGCAATATTTAAACTTAGAGTTTTTTGCTAAAATTTCTACATTTGCAATAATATTTCATCGTGAAATACCTTATTCTTATGATTAAATTTATTAAATCAGTATTAAGACAATACCTACCTAAGATTTTTCTTACCAATTTATTCATAATCTTAATGTAGATTTATCAAATCCTAAAAGAACCAAAGTATATTCACTTTAATTGTGTCATTGTAAATATCATGAAGTAAATTTTAACATATCTTTTTGGGTTCAAATCAATTAAAAGAGGACACGAAACCTTTCTTTAATATAATGTATAATTAGATGATGTCCTCTAACACTTAGTAAAGTACCTATGAAGTGATATAATAATGATTATATTTTTGTAGTGTCACATTGTAATATTATGTTATTTGAACCATTGTAGTAGATACCTAATTGTATTATTTATTGTCCGGTGCGTCCGTTTTTTACTTAGTGCCTTACGACGGACGACGGGTTACGTTGCTCGTGTAGGACGCTGTAACCACTATCATCGTAAATAAACGATAAGAAATTCTAACACTGGTATTATTTTGATTTTAAATTACCTTATATTTTGTTTGTCTTCATACTTTTATACAGCGACATCTACTCCTTAAATAAACAGATCTTGTACTATTGATACTGGACCACTGATAAAGAAACAACTTTTTTGGAAATATAGGTACAGTCAGAATCATATAGTTTGTAGCAGTTAAATTCGGAAAAAAAATTTCAACAATAAGAATTTAAATTTATTTCAGCAAACAAATTTGTCATTTTTATTGAAACAGCTAAAGCGCCAAAAATAACTCAGCAAGCACTGCAAAGAAGAATGCTCAAAAATGTATGGACACCGTCCCCACTTTGTAGCACTTTAAGATATACACACCTCAACAAAGTCTAGGGATATTTAGTATCTACTCAATTAACTCCAAAATTATTGAAGATAACATACAACATGTTTATATTTTTATAAAGGTAATTTATCAGGCTACAATCCAGAATTAAATAAAAGTATTATTTTTGCGTAAATAATTTTTTATTCAAATAAATAAAAAATTTGGAAAATTATTAAAACTAACAATGAATTTGTTTCTTAAGCAAAAGTGAAAATAAGCTAAAATTAATCTGTTTTTAACTGTTATGTGAGTAATCAGTAGTCAGTCCATTCAAAAAACCGTAAATAACGGTCCTGCACGAGTTTTTCATGCTTGGATTAAGTTATCCAGGTTTTGATGCGGTATAATGTTACAGGTCCGACAAGGATAAAAAAAAAGTTGCTCTTCCATCGCAAGTTTATGCAGGAAAATTCATCAAAGCCCTTCTTTTGAACATGTCCTACGCGTATTTTATGGTTTTGAGGTTAGGCGATTGAGTGGTTCAGCATAAAATTTAAACGTCGTACTCCTGCAACCAGCTCGTCATCACTCTCGCTTTATGCGCACGGGTGTTATCGTCTATGAGCTTAAACATTTGGCCCAATTGTAGTCTACGGGGGTAGATTATTAGTTCCAGCACCTCGTTAAGTTATTTTTCAGCCGTAATGGTGTTTCTGATCAAAACGCGCTCTGTTCTTCGACCGACACGAATTCCCGCCCAAACCATAATTGTTCCATCGTGGTATGAATAGATTTCCTGAGGGTGTTGTAGACGGCTATCACAACCAGGAACTCGCCAAGCACGTTCTCTACGCGAATCCGAGTGGAAACCGAACCGGGACTCATGTGTCACCACCACTACAGATAACAGGTCATCTTTATAGAGCAAATGTTCACGACCTCACTCTAGTCATCGTGCGCGATTTGCTCAACGTATTGCTGGAGTTCAAAGCGTTATGCGAACATAAAGGTGGGCTTCTTGCCGACTTCTTCTGACAGTTTGGTCACCCGCAGGAGGCTCCACCAAGAGCTGAAGCCTCTAAGCCAACTGCATGGTAGTAACATTTGGCTGCCTTTTCGCGGGAACTTGCAAAAATAAATCATGTCGTTGAGTGGTGATAGACTTTTTGCTGTGATATCTTTCAGCCACTTCACCAGTAGCACGATAACGTGACCATAACCTTGATTTCATATTTTGTCCTGTTCCAATCTCTTCAGCAATATTATGCTCAGTACCCCGCAGCTGGGAGCATGCCTACTGCCCTTAAAATTTCCTCTATGTTGAAATGGCGCCGCTGCTTGATGCACACAATTTTAATCATTCGAAATAAACGTTTAAATTGTTAAAAAACTTAAATTTTACACAAAAAAGCAGTCAAAACTTACTGTTGGTAAATGAAATTTTCGAACTTGACTACGTTCAAGCCGTGTAAATTTTTTATTTTTTATTTTATTTTTCAAATTCAAATTTAGAATGGTTAAAAAAGGTTAACAAAGTAAGTTTCCATCAAAAGAATTAAAAACAAAACATTTTTTTTTTGAGTTTCACAACTTAATACAAAATATCGTGAAAATATCCCTAGACTTTGTTGAGGTGTGTATGTTAATCGAAAGGTATTAGTCATCTCTCCATTTTGTCGTATGACTTAAAGAAACCGAAATCAGTCACAATGATAATTATATTATTGTTCATGATGTTTCTTTTATTTTAATTAATACTGTGGGATGAACTTATTCTGAGTTTTGAAATGACTCCCGCTTTTTGTAAAGTGGCCATGGACGGTTTTTAGAAGTTTTCATATAAAAATTCCTTTATAATCGCAACTTTTTATTATAACATTAATCAGTATTTTCAGTGTATATTACAATATTGTCCCAGGCACTGGCTGGCCCATTGAAATTGTCTAATTGCCTTCCAATACCAAAGTACCACACGATACTGACGACATGCGCGCAGGCACCAACTGTTTTCATAGCAGTTAACCATGAACAATAATATGCCTGAATGGCGTTTCTATCCTGTCGTTATTTCAAATACCTGTAATAGGTCGCATTTAACCTATGTCTGGATAAAATTCGACCCCTCAAAAGTGTGCAATCTGCCGTGTTTATACCGTATTGGTTCATAATTGGGTTGTGTGTGCATGTTCGTTAACATAGGAAGCTGCTAGTTTTAAGTGTGATATGTCCCCAAACTAAACAATATAATATCCTCGTTTGACAATTCAGGGAACAGTATATTTATGGACTCATCAGTCAATGTTCTGATCGTAGCCCGCTGTCTGTAACGTAGTTACCCAAGTCATTGTTGATGTGAATTCTTCGATGAATTCGTTCAACAAAGTCTGTGGCATAGACTCTGTCATAAAAGGCTCCCTGAATGAATTGAGAAGCGCTCCAGCAATTCAAAAGTCTGTGAAGAGATCAGGAAGTTTATTCTTGAATACTTCATTCCTGAACATTTTAAAATCTCGTTTAAATCTCCCGTTTATGGCCTGAATGACCCAATGGACAAATTGTTACTAGACGGGATTTATTTGGTTCTTCATTCGTGAATCTGCGTCCAATGCCCTCAGCGAGTGGTTCCAAAAATGGAGGATAACAGTCAACCCCGAAAAGAGCCAAGCGTTGGTGTTTCACAAGAAAAGGAGCCACAAAACTCTCTCGGCAGAGACACCAAAAGTCAAAAAGTTCGGCTCCCCGATCCCTTTGGCGAGGGAAGCCAAATACCTGGGAGTCATATTAACCCAAAAATATGTCAGTGCTCATATAATTTGTCCAGGCGTTTTGTTTTTCACATTTATTTATACTAGGAGGGATATTTGAAACTTATTTTATTATTGATAATTTGATACCTAAAAAGTAAAGCTCACTTCCAGTGCCACAATGGTATTTGCCTATTTACATGTTGTACGACACCATAAGGAAGAATACCTTGAGGACCGCATTAGGAGACTTGAAAAGGTAGGGAGGTTTAGGAACCCATTTGAACAGTTAAATAATATTCTTTAACTGGATGGATAAACTAATAAAACTTTGCTATTTATTGCGGTTTATTGTTCTACGCTGTTAGCCATAGTTATTAGAGTTAGTCTCATTGCTTGCATACTTTCATATGTATTATCTTTATCTATGTTGCATAACCTCTTTGATGGCCATTGCCTTTTGTTGACCAAACCGCTACATGTTGCTGTTCTGATCCATGAACTAAAAAGTAGTAGTAAAAACTAGTAAAATATAATTAGGAAGTAATTTCTTACTGTTTACAGAACTAGTGTTAAATAAATCCAGAGAGATTTCTTAAATAACAAGATGTACCTACTCAATCAATAAGACACTCACATCATACTACACCTTCGATCAACAAAACTCTCACCGAATACCTTGTTTACATTTATTTTTGTCAAAAAATAAGTTTTTAATAGTTATCCCAAAGACAATGTACTAATAACACTGGTTATTTATCAAATACTTTTTTTTTCTAATACAGGTCAGGTCCAGCAGTACCAGCGACACAGCAGTGTAGTAACCTCCTTTGAGTATAATTGTTCTGTGGTAGTAACAGTAGTAATTTTTCTTTCACAATACCTGGCAATACTGTTTTCGAAATGTCAAATTGCATGGCGGTGCGTCGCTTTTTTGCTAATCATTGCCGCAATTTATCAAATTCAAACTTATTTACCGGTGGACAACGGCCAGTATTCATTTGTGCAACTACTATAACTCCAATTAACACCACCAGAAACTTACTGGTAAGATTATTCAATGTTTACAATAGAACCGAGGGAACAATATGTGATTAGTTACTGACGTGTGTAAGAATTCAAATTGAAAGCAGTAATTACTATTTATTATGATGTAATTAGCTAAACTATTTATATAACAGCTGTACTTTATGTCAATATTAAAAAGAAAACTAATGAAAACAAAGTAACCTTAAAATTGTTTGTAATCTGTCACCAAGTCATTGTCGTATTGATTCCAATAAGTACGATATCCGCCGGTCAATATTTGTGATTGTCGACCTTATTGCCCTTAAGATAAAACTTTCTTGTGTTGTTGTCATGTAGATTGTATTCTATAATACAAAAGGGGGATAAATTAGCTAGTAATTTTGTTTGTCGGCGGCAATCATTTGGGTACCGGACCAACTACGAACATTTTTGCATTGACAAGTAATTTTATTATCATAAAGTGAAATTGCATAAATTTATTCTCTTTAAGCACTTTTAGTTTTAATTGAAGTGAATTATGATTGCTTGTTTTGTCAAGTTTTGTAGTTGTACATACAATAAGGCAAGAGTAAAAGTGATTCTTTGTTAAACATACTAAAATTGATTTAAATATTAATTAATTTAGAGTTTTAATCTTTTTTTTTGGGTTCCAGCTAACTTTTTAAATTGTCTTTTATTCTGTAATATATTCTAGTCTTGTATTATGACTCTCAATCCATACATGATATTAATGAAATCGAAATAGATGACAGGGCATCATACCAATTATTTTATAGGTACTCATCAAAACTTTACAAATCTTGTATATATTTGCTTACAGCAATTAGAAACCCAACTTGAATTTTATACAATACTAATGTGTAAGAATTAGTGTTAAGGGAAGGGGTTTAGGAATAAGTTAAGAGTAAAGTACTACTATTATTTGTAAAATTGTTCTAATTGTAAATCTATTTGTAAAAAGTTAAACTGTATTTTTTATTCCATTTGGCACCTTATTTTTGTAACGCTTATACAACATTTATATATTTTAAAATTCATAGAAGAAAAATTGATGCATAAACATTAAAATGATAAGAATTAAAAATTTGAAGATTACCCTCTGTTTATTTTTTAATTTTTACTGCATTTAGAAACAAATTCTAGATCACTTATTAGTCACCTCTTTTATTTATAAATTTTATTAGTACAAAACACACAGGCCAATGTAATCATCCACAATATTGGCTGCAAAGAAATACATTGAGCCGGAATCTAACTTGAAACCTTTGCATAGAGTCCATGACTACAGCGCTTATAGCACTGATGCTATAAGCGCTGTAGTCATGGACTCTATGCAAAGGTTTCAAGTTACAAATAATCAAAAACAAATATCATGTTAGTCCTGAGACTAACATGATATTTGTTATCATTGTTTGAATGAATAAATGAAGTACCTAATAAAGTTTTTTATACAAAAAGTATAACTCAGAAAGTTGCTAGAGATTTATAATGGCAGTCTATACGAAAAATAAAACTACATGGGGTGGCTTTGGTCCAGGGGAGAAAATGCTGGAGTCACTAAATAATAAAATACATTGTACTGACTGAAACCCATGGTGTTCCTCTCAAACTCTTTCATTAATAATCCAGTCTCAGGGTCAGAATGGCAATAATGTCAAGGCAATGATGATGTGTAGAGAATATATGACAGAACCAATAACTTCACTGTTTCATCAAAGCTATGAAGGCTTTTTTCCAATTAGGTTGATGTTATTACAACTTTCCGTAGCGTTTAAAATCAGTGTTGAGTGTTAAAAATCAAAGCAATGACATAAATACTCAGAACAGTCATTTGTGAATCACACAAATATTGCATTGCTTGGTTCGTCTTTTGAGTACAAACGTGCCTTTTGTACGGCGTAAGCACGCTGGAGCACCGAGACAGATTTGACTATAGATAAGATAAATACAATCTTAAGTGCAATAATAGCAAAATGTAACTTATATTTTCTACAACTATCATTGTACTGCTATTTATATAAACAGATAGTAAAATCAACTTTTCATTACAACTCTACAATCACGTACAACCATAATACCTAAATACTTTCACTGATAGCGTAACAATCGTAACACGCGCATAACATAAAAGCAAAGCGAGCAATTACAAGAGCATCGAATAAGAACGTATTCACCAAAATGAGTGCACTATTGGGATGTACCTGCCCTAATGGCTACTACACACAGTGCTAATGTGCACGGGCGCACATGTATAATGATGGTTGGCGGCTTATAGCACTATGTGTAGTTGCCATTACTTGTTAAATTTTCCCTGTGCTTGTACGTAAGTTATATTACATTCAATGTAGTGGAGTTTGTTACCCAATTCCGGAAATCTAAATCCCTTTTGATCATATCAGCCAAAATAAGTTAATTCATCATCATAACAGCCCATTAATGTCCCACTGCAGAGACGGGCCTCCTCCCGTGACGGAGGGATACTTGGCCTACTAATACCACGCTGGCCAGACGGATTGGTACAGGGTTTAATTTCAAGTTTTCCTTCTTTTTATTTCGTAACGATAATATTTACGGATAGTCCCCTAGTCGGTTTTTACGATACCCATAGGATGAGATGGGGTGGCGACATATTGTATTCTTACTCCGTCACCACACGGAGATAAATTAATTGCTCAACATTAAATTCTTCTAAATATAATCTACTAAGTGCTGCCCTTGTTATGCTATAGATTATCCTTATTGAGACTCGCTAACCTCTGCTATCATTATTCGAATCAATGAGTAAAATAGAATAGGTGGAAGGAAGGTCATTTATGCTGGCACACCCAAGTTTTCCGCATCTTGACTCCAATATTGATATGCCAAAACCAAGTCGACAGTAAGATTGGCTTGCATATAATTATCATGTACCTTTCCTCACTGTATACCAGTGGTTGTTGAAATGCTCTCTTAGTTGCTTTATGAGCAATTAATTCCTTGTGCGTAATAATTACTGTTAGACCTCCGAGTTCCCCTTATCTGCTACGTATAAGACTGTGGTCAATATAATGATCGAATTACCAGCCGCAAAGTATTACGCTATCAGTTTTCTTATTGTTTCCTTATGGAAATTCTGAGTAGGTTAAAGTTTAGCCGGAAAGCTAAGATTTCAGATAAACAGTGATTTCATTCGATGTCGCAGTGGTTAAACCATAATGCTACAAGAAATAAACATATCCTTCCTATTTAGTTTGCTATGGTAAGTGTAATTCTCAAAAGTAAAACGTAACCGCCTAAATACATAGTTCTGGGCGTATGTGGGAATTTTCATATATTTTTACCCTGACCAATGTCGATCCTCCTTCTTTTGGCTACTTTTATAAATACAATATATTCCAAAAGAGTCCCAAAACCAGCACTTATTTAAGGATCAGACTAAAAAATATAAAGTGATCCTTGACCATGGGTGGATCTATAAATGACAGACGATGTATTTTATTTTATGGGAAATATGCATTATCTTACAATTTTCAGATGATAGTGAATTGCAATACAAGCAACAAATAATCATATATCGCCCGTATACATAAATTATCTCCAACCTTCATCAGATAAATGATGTTTTATCATCTCTAACCTTCATCAGACAAATTGTATTTATACTGATTTTTGCCTTTTCTTTTTTAAACCAATTCAATCAGAAATACTTCGTTAGATTATGGGGTTGATAAATTTAAAACTATTTCAGAATCTTCGTTTTATTCTTAGCCTTTACCTGCGTCAATACTAATTTAAATTTCTAGAGCTTCTAACTTCTAGCTTTAAGATCATTTCAAAATGTTCTATATAATTACATTTTTGTTTACGAGGTAGATGATACTGCTGCCTCCTCTCGTAACTCCGACCTATAGGTGGCTGTCACACAAAATGGGTTCCATTCGGTACACTGTGGTTTCTGTATGAACTTCGACACACCTTTCTATTGGGGCCAAGTTGGTAATTTCTAACATTCAACTAATTATTGACGAACGTTTTCACCGAAATTTGTATTTTCAGTAGGTAAAACCTTAATTTATATTATATTAAAAACTGTGTGTGTTTACGGAAATCACGAGTCACTGGCACCATTCAATTGAGACTCGTTAATATTTATTTGTTTTGAATGAATCTATTTGTCTGTATTTAAGAGGCGCCTTCTTGTCTTAGAAGCATTTGTACTACAAAATTTAATAACACAGACGTGTTCGTTTATTTCTATTAAAGGAGAATAGCGAGTATTATGTATAAGGTAACCTGAACGAACGATACCACTTGTGGATGCACTTCGCAAATGGCCTAGCTTTGTCAAATAGTTCTTTTAAGAATTTGCATGCTTCATATAATATAACCCCTTTAGGTAAAGAGAGTATAATAAACTTATCCTTATAAGCTAGAACTTTAAGTCATAACTTAAACAGAACTTCAAGAAGCAGTGAGTCCTTCCTCCAGTTTGAATTCAGACTTTAAACCTTACCTACTTTAGTATGTAATACCAGTATTATAAAACCACGTAATTCGACCTGTTCTGTTTATTACATTTCACAAAAAAAAAACTTTAACTGTCAAGATCAACTCATACAGGACACGTCATTCTATTGCTATTAGTAAATATACAGGATAAATGAAGAAACTATCTTCATCAGCATGTCATTGGAGCGCTTCCTCTCCAACGGTTGGTTACAAAGTAGTCCGAACTCTGAGATGGTATTACCATATAAGACGTTTGTTTCCTCGAAGCCGTTCAGTCGGTACAGAGTGGTAGCGCGCGCAAGGTTCACTATGCGCGTTTTTCAATATGCGTGTGTTGTGTCAGTGTTTGCGTTGTTGCAGTGCACGCACGCGACCCCGACGTCGGCATCCCTACGAAAAATGACCTTCGTGTACCCGGACGCCAGGAGGGACGACGTCACCGACGACTACCATGGCACGAAGGTAATTATACCATTTATTAATTTATTAGGGACTCTTAATCACTGTAACGTACTTCGCATTAATTAAGCCAATGTGTTCTTCTTGAGTCAGTTCGCGGTGTATTCCACAACGTATAGTTTCAATGAATCAAATAAATGTAGAGCTATTTTATAGCTTAACGGTATAAATAGTTACATCTTTCTTTTAATGTCTTTTTCTTGATTATGGATTACAAAATTTGTTTAAACCAATTTCGATTTAGATGTTAAATTAGTACCACGAACACTATCAGGATGAGAGGTAAATTATAATCTTCATACACTATTGTAAGTAAACTAATACAAAATAATTATATATCTATAATTACCGATAATAGTACTACAGCAATGAGGTAAGGTAAGTCAATACATGTTTGGAAGTATATAAAATACCTGTTTACATACTTCTATAGAGATGAGGAAGGATGCAACGTTAGCTATTGGTAATTAAAGGTATTATCGAGTATATTTATTATTATGAATGAGTGTTGTAATGTTATCATAACAAGAAGTCGTAACATCGGCTTTGTATTCAAAATATTATTTTAGTTGTATCTTTTTATATTTATAACAATCTAAGGCTATATATAGCCTGCATTAATTTATGGCAGTCGAGAACTTTCAGCGCAAATACCTAATATAATTTATTATGTTAAAGTTTAAATAAATTTCTAGATTTGGGTTTAAATATCGAGTTATTTAATTGTAGCTCAACTTTATTGCTCTGTATACCTAATACAACCAAGCATAGGTACAGAACAGAGAGCACAGAGAATAGTAGAAAGTATAGTTTTTAAATTTTTGATGCACATTTATTATTAGTTAATTAAGTTATAGTAGATAATATAGATGACTTAAAAAAAAACTTTTATTTAAATTATTATAAAAATTTAATAGGTATGTATAGTTTAAACAGTTATTATTAAAACTAAAATGTTTTCTCAAATAATATAATTATATCTAGGTTTTGGTGCATAATTATCATTAAATTTAAAATTTAAGTATTCGTTTAAATGATAAAAACATTTTTGGAAATATAATTCAAATATTAAAGATATAAGTAATTATAAAATAAACAGGTAACTACCTAACAAATTAAATGTACCTATTGAGTAAACACTTAATAATGTACAGATGAATGGTACATATTTGATTACTGGATTACTACAAAGGACCTTAATTAATTACGTAATTAGATGAGCTTGGACATTATAAATGAGTGGTAAAGCACTTTATCATACAACTAATAATACCCGATTGTAGTTGAGTTCATAGTCGAAATAATAATTATGTAATTAGTACATTGTGCGATCTGTTTTTTTGTAATTGTAAGGTCATTTGATTTCACAGTCAATGGAGATGAGACTACATAGCTTATTTGACGTTTGTTTACAATAATTAAAACATCGAAGTCAATTTAATGTATCTGTGATCGGTGATCATGCTAGAGTCAGGGATGTGGGTACTTTGAATTAGACACAAAACACATCGTGGTAGTGGCACACGTATTGATAAAAATTGAATGAAACACGAAATACTTATTTCTGTCTGTCAGAAATATAACCCAATATTAACTAAGTAAATAATTAAACATAAATAAATGTGAAAAAAAATTACAATGCCTTGCGGCATGCCCTTACGCATTGATTCCATTTAGTTCTGAGATATCGTGTCTCTATGTTTACATTGCTCGAACGCACGTTGTATGTAATAAACTTCTGTAGCTACCCATCTCATTTTTGCGATATTGTTTTGTAACAACATTTGTTTACATTTGGCTTCCGCAAACACCTTTCTTGTAGGTAATTCTTATAGGCTTGAATAAGGTTTCAATTATGTTTGTTAATTATCAATATTTTAGTTCGTAAGTAAAAGTGGTGTATGATGAATCATTTGCAAAGATCAAATACTTATTTGAATATTAAAAAAAAAATGAATAAAGCTATATCCGTGTTGCGTTGACTCCCTGATTTTAAAAACTGACTTATTCCACTACTAAACGTCACATTCACATCTTATCCCGAAATACAAAAACAATACCATGCACTGTATAAGGTACTAGCAGACCCGTGCCCACTTCGTTAGGCGGCGAAAAAAAACGCGTCACTTTTTTAAACATATATTATTTAATTACTGCTCCGCTCCTATTAGTCATAGCGTGATACAACACAGAAAGAATTTTTAAAATCCGTTCAGTAGATCCAAAGATTACCCCCTACAACGTCACCAACAAACAAACACACAAACTTTACCTCTTTATAATATAAGTATAGATAAAAAGATGTGTTTCGTAATTATTACGCTTTTAACATTGATTTTATTAGTTGGTTAGTTTTTGTTTCGTATATTTTTCTAAGCTAATCGTAGTTTTATCTTGTTGTTCTATCTAAACAAACTACGTCAAAATTTTTAATAGGTACTTTTATTTATAACATACATTTAGAACAATTTTATCAGCATGTCAATTCTCGTTCCTTAAAATCGTAAAAAATTCGGTTAAGTTAACTTTAGTTGTCAAATTGTCATACAAAATTTGACAACTAAAGTTAACATAACCGAGTTAACATAGCCGAATTTTTAACGATTTTAAAGAACGAGAATTGACATGCAGGTTAACATTCCTTATTTCCACTAAAGAGTAAAAGGTATTGATGAATAAAATATAACCAATGTTAGCTAGTATCAAATACATAACTTCATTTTACCAAGTAAATATTACGCGATTGGTGTAACTACAATTTGTTATTATATAGTATTTATGCGTATTACTATTTATTTTTTTTACTTTTTTTGTACTTATTTTAAACTAGCTGACCCGTGCCCACTTCGTAGGGCGGCGAAAAAAACGTGTCACTTTAAAAAAAAAACATTACTGCTCTATTTCTGTTATTATTTATTAGCGTGATACTATATAGCTTAGGACACTCCACGATAAATAGACTATTCAACACAAAAATAATTTTTAAAATCGGTTCAGTAGATCCAGAGATTACCCCCTACAACGTCACAAACACACAAACTTTACCTCTTTATAATATTAAGTATAGAAGTATAGATATATGTTTTAAAAGAATATAATCTTAAATCTGGGCAGAAAACAATGTCTACTAAGTGCAGAACATTTAGTCTCTCTTTACGACACCCCTCCATCATTTTACGCCAGCCTCCATCATTTTACGACACCCTTGCAGTTTGACGACAAACTTGCAGTTTTACGACACCCTTCCATATTTTACAACACCCTTCATCATTTTACGACACCCTAGCATTTTTACGACAATCTTAAGTCTCTTAATTGTAAAACTTTTTTAAAGGTACAATTCTCTAATACATTATTTCAGTATATCTCCAGACATTTAAGCAGTAGAAGCAAAATAAACGTTTTTAAGCGTCCCTTTTATAAACATATTTCATTACTGCTCTACTCCTATTAGGCATAGCGTGATACTATATAACCTATGACACTCCCCGATAAATGGACTATCAAACACAAAAAGAATTTTTAAAATCGGTTCAGTAGATCCAGAGATTACCCCCTACAACGTCACAAACACACAAACAAACAAACACACAAACTTTACCTCTTTATAATATTAGGGTGAAAAACTGCAAGGGTGTCGTAAAACTGCAAGGGTGCCGTAAAATGATGGCGGCCATCATTTTACGGCACCCTTGCAGTTTTACGACACCCTTGTTGTTTTAAGACACCCTTGCAGTTATACGACACGCTCCATCATTTTACGACATCATTGCCGTTTTACGACACCCTTCCATCTTTTACGACACCCTCTATTATTAAACGACACCCTCCATGTATTTTACGACACCTTCCATCATTTTACGACATCCTTGCAGTTTTACGACACCCTTCCATCATTTTACGACATCCTAGCAGTTTTACGACACTCTCTGTGAATTTTACGACACCCTTCATCATTTTACGACACTCTAGCAGTTTTACGACACCCTCCATGAATTTTACGACACCCTACATCATTTTACGACATCCTTGCAGTTTTACGACACCCTTCCATCTTTTATGACAGCTTTCATCATTTCACGACACCCTAGCTGTTTTACGGCACCGTCAATCCTTTTACGACACCCTAGCAGTTTTACGACATTTTACGACATCCTTCCAGTTTTTACGACATCCTTCATCATTTTACGACACCCTTGCAGTTTTACGAAGCCCTCTCAGTTTTACGACACCCTTGCAGTTAAACGACACCCTTGCAGTTTTATCACACCCTTGCAGTTTTACGACACCCTTGCAGTTTTACGACACCCTCCATTATTTTTCGACACCCTCCATCATTTTACGACAACCTCCATCACTTTACGACACCCTAGCTGTTTTACGACACCCTCCATCATTTTACGACACCCTTGCAGTTTGACAACACGCTCCATGCATTTTACGACACCCTAGCAGTTTTACGACACCCTATCATTTTTCGACACCCTCCATGCATTTTAAGACATCCTTGCAGTTTTACGACACCCTTCCATATTTTACAACACCCTTCATCATTTTACGACACCCTAGCATTTTTACGACAATCTTAAGTCTCTTAATTGTAAAACTTTTTTAAAGGTACAATTCTCTAATACATTATTTCAGTATATCTCCAGACGTTTAAGCAGTAGAAGCAAAATAAACGTTTTTAAGCGTCCCTTTTATAAACATATTTCATTACTGCTCTACTCCTATTAGGCATAGCGTGATACTATATAGCCTATGACACTCCCCGATAAATGGACTATCAAACACAGAAAGAATTTTTTAAATCGGTTCAGTAGATCCAGAGATTACCCCCTACAACGTCACAAACACACAAACTTTACCTCTTTATAATATTAGTATAGATTGACAAATGTTCACTCGCTCATGTTTGGTTTTGAGGAATTATTTATAGTAAATTGACGTGTGGAAAATGCCGCAGTAGAGATTGCGCTGTTGCTTCTCTACCAGCGCTTAGAAAGCTTAAATGTTATTTAAAAATTAGATTAAATAGAATAAAAGTGACGTCATAATCTTATTATATTTAAAATAATAAGTAAATAAAAAATTATATACTTTCTTAGAATTGGAAACGTTTTAAATATAGTGCAAATACAATTCGTATAAAATAATCACTCAAATGTGTTGAAAAACTTTGTTCTATGAGTAAACATTCTTTAAAGGACGTTTTCAATGGTTATTAAGCAAGATTTGTTTCTGTGTTCACTGGTTATAAAATTTTCTTGACCGCAGCAGATATTAAGTCAATAACCTCATCGAAAAAAAAAACTAACCACCGAGCTCGTCGGACAACATTCGGAATCTTAATGGGCTTACACATATTGTTATACGGTTTAGATTTTTTTAGTTAAAATCTTTTGTTAGTAAAGGTCCTACAAAAGATTTCTGAAAGACAGCCGAATTGTTCTGAAAACTAAAGTTTTTTTTATTTTGAATGTCTGCCGCTGTTTTTCCGTAACATAAGTACCTCTCAAAAACTCCTTACACATACATAATACACAAAAACACTCGTTTTCAATCATTTTGCTTATATGTATTATGTTTCTTCTTGTTGTTGAGCCATCGGGAACTGTGGCTTCTATCACGATACAATATTATACAAATGACGATGATGAAGGTTCTAAAATAACAAACATAAAAAAATTTACAAGCTAATTAAGCAATCCTTCTTCTTTCTTCAGATATGGTTATAAAGAGTTGTAATTATGACTATTTTTAGATGTGTGGTTATAATGAAAGTTTTGGTATTCGCCATGCGCGTTCGCTTAGGTTATGCAATAAAAGTTACTGTTTAAGCGATGGAATATTTTATTTGAATTTTATGAAAATGTGTTTATTGTGGAGTACCAAACTCTGAATATATACCTATGTAATAAGCCCAAATCAATGGTTTTGTAATATGTATTTCGTAAAATTAATTAATATACACACTAGATAGGACCCTTAGTTGCATAAGTAGAGATAATTTTAATACCTATTCTATGACATTTTGTAAACGGTTTGTTGTGGAATCAGAATTTTAAGGAAGGGCATCGTGGAATTTAGCATAGTAATTGTTTAAGTCGCAAGATAATTACGTAAACAGGAGTTAACATCATTTTCGTTTTCTTCTTGTTTAGGTAATTGTTTACCTGCAACTATCCGCTGTTGATACTGGCTTGTTACAGTTTGAAAAAGTAATTCTTATAAGACACTGTCTTCTGGCGATTGAGCAGAAAACAAATTATTTGGTACTTTAAGAAACATTACAAATATAGTAGACGTTCAGACATTAGACTACACATATGTGCACTTGACGGGCCATTTTTTGTAGTCTTACAAGTATGACTTATAAGAAGGTTAGGAGCTTGCTAAGCCTTAGAGGCAGCGGGTACTCACACTGACCGTAGAGATGCCAAGAATCATCATCATCCTTATTATTCTTGGAAAATATTGCGTACTATTGCTAAATCAATACTTTACATTTTCTCAGCTCTTAGTGTAATATATCAAAATTCACTATTATTTTATAGTGTCACGTAATCCAAGATGTGTAACGAATTGTTGCAATGGTTATTATACGTTTTAATACAGATGTCGTATGGTGACCAACCTGGAATAATTGTAGTTTCATTATCATGTTAGTGAGTATTTCTTTGCTCAATTTTAACTGAAATTTTGATAAAACTTTATAAATGGCTGCTAAAAGAAATTCTAATAAATGTCCTCATATTTTTAATACGAGCTATCATATTCCATTTTTTTACCTTGACATATTTAATTATTCATACACAACGTTGACGCATGGATTTTTAATCACTGTTGCAAATCCTCATTCTGGTTATGAGTATGAGTTATCGACTATTGTATTTCCCGTTATGGTCTATTCATGACTTACGCGGTGTCCTACGTGGGCGACGCGATGCTACACGTGACAAGTAGTGTTCTAACGCGGTGTCCTACGTGGGCGACGAATGCGACGTTCGCGATCAAATCAATGGCGTACCCTACTTGTGTCCTATGTGACCGTATCCGACGAGACGCGACGTAACGCGTACTTGTTTTGAGGGTGATGAGACGCGACACCACGATTTCAAAGCAAAATTGTACTGTACTTCTTTATGATTCGAGAGGTCATCGCATCGCGTAGAGCCGCGTCGCTTTCGTCGCCCACGCAAGACACCGCGTAATGGTTACGTCGCGTCTCGTCGCAGTCGGTCACATAGGACACTAGTGTACGCCGTTGATTTGATCGCGTACGTCGCGTACATCGCGTCGTGTTCCACGCGGACTTAGGACACCAGGTTACTTACGAGTACAATTACAATTCATGTCACGTTCGTTGTTTACATGTGCGTATCCATTATATCGCGTGCTTCAAACCAGAGGGGCGTATGAACAAAAACGCAATTTTTTTTTATTACGTCAATTTTTAGTACTTTTATCGACACACAACCTCTTTTATTTTTTTTATTTCTAGCTATATTATTTAAAAAGATATTTAATAAAATACTTTTAGACGTATGCTAAAGATCAGTAATTATCATCGAACCAGACAGACGTACAGCGGCCGTAACTGCGCCTGACGAAATGTGTATCTTGCCACAAAGACGTATGTGCATACAACTATCTATTTTCACTAACTTATTATTAAAATATACACATCAACACTGTCCAGGGGTATTTTATATTTGCTTATTAATTAAGAAAATATAAAATACAAACTTATACTCAAAAGTCACGACATTATATTTCATAAAAGGCCGTTTAAACTATTTTTTTTTGCGTAATTATTTTTTTATTCAAATAAGTAAATAACTTGAAATAATAGAGATAAGACAATGAATGTGTTTCTTAAGCAAAAGCTTTTGCTTATTTTTAGCAAAAATTAATCTGTTTTTAACTGTTAAGTGAATAATCAGCAGTCAGTACACCCAAAAAACGGTAAATAACGGTCCTGCAACGGTTTTTTATGCTTGGATTAAGTTATTCAGGCTTTGGTGCAGTATATTCTTCCAGGTCCGACTTGGATGCAAAAAAAGTTGCTCTTCCATCGCAATTTTTCGCATTCTTTGCAACATGTCTTACTCGTGTTTAATTGTTTTGAGTTCAGGCGATTGAGTGGTTCAGCTTAAAACCGATACGTCGTGCTCCTGTAACCAGCTCATCGTCACTCTCGCTTTATGCGGACGGGTGTTATCGTCCATGAGCTTAAAAATTGGCCCAATTGTAGTCTACGGAGGTAGACTATTTTAATTAGCACCTCGTTAAGCTATTTTTCAGCCGTCATGGTGCTTCTGATCAAAACGTAAGTAGTCTGTTGTTCGACCATCACGAATTCCTGTCCAATAATAATTGTTCCATCGTGGTATGAACAGATTTCCGGAGGATGTTGTAGATGGCTATCACAACCAGGAACTCGCCAAACACGTTTTCTACGTAAATCCGAGTGGAAACCGAAGCTGGGCTCATCATAACAGGTTATCTTTCCAGAGCAAATGTTCATGAGCTATCTAGTCGTCCTCGATTTGCTTGGCATAGTGCTGGAGTACAAAGCAATATGCGAGCATAAAGGTAGGCTTTGTGGCATCTCCTGACAGTTTGGTCACCCACACGACAGTGGCGCTCTTGCTGGAGCCTCTAAACCAGTTGGTTGGCAGTTGCGTGACAGTAACATTTGGCTGTCTTTTCGCGGCAACTTGCAATATCGATAATTTCGTTGAGCGGTGATGGATTTTTTTCCATGGTATCTTCACTTCAGCCACTTCACCAGTAGCACAGTAACATGACCACAACCTTGATTTCATGTCTTGTCTTGTTCCAATCTCTTCAGCAATGCTCCGCTTAGTGCCCGCAGCTGGGAGCATGCCTACTGCCCTTAACATTTCTTCTCTGATGAAATTGCGCCGCTGCTTGACGCACACAACATAATTCTAAACCTACAGTCTAAACCTACTGTTGGTTAATGAAACCTTCAGACTTAAGTTTCGTTATGCTGTTCAAAGTTTATTTCTATAGCGGTTTTTGTAGTCTGCATGCCATTTTTGTATGTACCTACTTATGCTACTTTTCTTAGCTTGACAATGCTGATTCGTCACCAATAAAAACAAATATACAATAATAAGTTCCTTTTATATAAAATTACTAACAAAATTTACTGATTATTTGTTGTTTTATTTGAACATCATCGAAATTAATCCAATTATAAATACATACGTCCGTTCTCTGAACAAAACTTTCAACACATTTTTGACAAGCCAAATAGACGTATAGTCTCCAAAAATAGTACATGTAGTGGATTTAATTACATGGAAAAATAATTTTAAAAGACGTTTTAAGATAGTGATACTAAGTTACCATCTTTTTTAAATATTGCATTACGTATAAAAGTTTTGATATATACGTCCGTCCAATATAAGCATTTTCTGAAAAAATATGGCACAGGGTTTGTGCAATATTGTTGAGCTAAAAAGACGTAAGTGCGATATAGCGAGTTTTCAAATACTTACACAAAAAAATAACATTGCACATAAATACAAAAAAAAATTCATAAAACACGTCCAAATTTTTTTTTAGGTATACCCGAAAACGAAATGGCTTTATCAGTTTTGACAAAAAATTCTATCATAATTCAAAAAAAAAAAGTCGGACAGATGGCGCTGCCGTCACGTTTACTTCGACTCCGTATTTTAAAATTAATTAAAAATAGTTAAAGTATTTTTTCTGTTGAATTTTTGTGTTCAAAGTGTTCATGTAGAAACAATACCTCAGTGAAAGTGTAGGCGGCTAATAACTTTAACGCATTGCGCTAAAAAACACATTTTTGAACAGAAAGGCGAAGAAAAAAAGTTTTAGATTAAACAATAAACAACAGTTCGTTAAGTATAATACACCTACATAAAAGTGATTATTACAAACAATTACAAAGCGGTGAGTTAAAACCAGTGATAAATAAACAGTGATAAAAACGTTTAATACAAGTAAAATTCAATGCTAAGAAAACGACCTTTGTACCTTAGCTTGTTCAAAATCATTTTTAACGAACTTTTGCGTGAAGAATATAAGCGACAATTTCAACATCAACTTTGAATGGTCTCGTGGCGCGGTGCACACAGTAGCCTCTAAACAGCTGTGCTTGAACGTGCCAGTTCAAACCCGCGCGGGCTTTAAATTCTTTTTGGGATTTATTCTTGTATGTTTCTCTATCAAATCACAATTGCAAGCTCAGTAGCGACACCAGCCCTATCACGACGTGTATATCTGCATTCCTAAAACAAAGACAATGTCAACAAGGATCGGCATGAGGAAAACCAACAGTGGCCGCAAGATGTCAGCACTTGTAGCATGCTACAAATGCAAAAAACATGTAGATATAAAAACCACAGCATTGTGTTCAATCTGTAACAACAGGTACGAACCAGACTGTATTGGATATACAGAACAAGCTTACTGTATGATGGATGAAGAAAGTAAAAAAATGTGGAAATGCATAACTTGTAATAAAAATAAAAACATTGTCAGTAGCAATATATCGAACATAACACAAAGAAATAAAAATACAAAGAAACCTGTTAGAACGCTAGCACCACAACAAAAAAAACACCATCCCGTTGAAGCGTCACAGATCCTCGATTCTCATATTCTCACTGACTACAGCACGTCCGAATCGGATTGTACACCTACAAAAATGTCAAAAAGTCTAGATGGAACGTCATCAGACCCGACTTCAGACTTAGTATCTTTGTCAGAAATGAGAGACATTATATCTCAACTGACTGGTAAACTAGATTCTACACAATTTGAGCTTGATAAAACAATATTAGAAAACTGCGATCTTCAGAGTCAAATACACAAGTTAACTACAGAAATTAACGTGTTAAAATCACTATGTCAATCTTCTTCGTTGGCAAGCAGTTCTTCTCGTAGCTGTATCAAAAAAAAGAAGCACTCTCTATCACATTGCATAACATCCACCCCTTCATCGCCTATTTATTCTCCAAAGGTTAACCGTCACTATGAAGATAAAACAATTATACTTCAAAAACAAATTGAAGATCTCCAGCAGCAATTAAATAGCGCTAACCTTGAGATTTCAATTCTGATAAAGGAAATAGAAACGCTAACGCAGTATGTACAGCACAAAAGCGAAATCTCGAACTTGTGTACGACTCCTGCTCACAATTCCTGCACCTATTCTACCTCAGAACGAAAATTCAAATATATACACGAAAAAAATATACTCATATTCGGTACCCAACAATGTACAGGTTTGGCCTCAGCCTTATTACAATCAAGAGCTAATACTAAATATGAAAAATATGGAGTTTTTGCGGAAACGAAGCCAAATGCGCAATGTCATAACATCATTAAGAGTTGCATAAAAACAACCTTAAACCCTAATGATAAACTAGTGATATGTGTAGGGGAAAATGACTATGATTTGCAGCAAGTATTGTCACAATTAGAAAGCTTATTGGACACATTTTACAACAATAGAATAATCGTATTAAGTGTTAGTAATAGTCATTTCATAAATGTTTCAAAATTGAACTACGGCATTGAAAACGTGTGTAAAAGTTTAAAAAAATGCCATTATCTTGATAGTAGACGTCTAAAATTGTCAGAGGTTTGTAAGTCTATAAATTATGTAATAGATTGTAACGATTATGATGAAAACTACTTGTATCCCAATAACGTAAAAAAATTCGTAATGCGTAATCAACCAAGCACTAATAAAACCTCTAGTAACATTTTGCCTAAAAAAGGGACAATTCCTTACTATTTTAATGTACAAAATTTTCATAAAAACAAACGAGCAATAAACCCACCTGAACCTATCAGAAATGTAAACATTGGCACAATTCCTTATTACTTTCCAATATTACAAAAAAAAGATAAGTTTTTTCGTGCCTAAGGCCCATACGTTGAATGTTCTGCATCAGAATATCGCTAGTGTCTTATCAAAACGTGAACTCTTAGAAATAACAATCGAGGAGTTACGAGATGCACAAAAAGAGCCTGACGTTATTTGCCTGTCAGAAACTTTTGTTAAGAAAGGTAATGAGAGCTATATAAATGTGTATAACTACCAACTAGCTTCAAATTTTTGTAGAGAAAAGCAAAGAGGGGGTACCTGTATTTTAGTAAGAAAAGGCATCCCGTTCAAAGATTTATTACATTTAAAGAAGTTTGCTACCGAAAACACATTTGAAGCTTGTGGCATAGAGCTCGAGTGTTATGAATTGCTAGTCATTTGTCTATACAGAACTCCAAACTCTGAGCCTACTCAGTTCTTAAGTAAATTAAATAGCCTTTTGCATTATATAATTAGTAAATACAAATCAAAATCGCGTATAATAATTGCAGGTGATTTCAATATTAACACTTTAATAAAATCAAATGCAA
This sequence comes from Schrankia costaestrigalis, assembly GCA_905475405.1. Taxonomy (NCBI): domain Eukaryota; kingdom Metazoa; phylum Arthropoda; class Insecta; order Lepidoptera; family Erebidae; genus Schrankia; species Schrankia costaestrigalis. Next base: position 5,225,639 of record FR997827.1, read on the forward strand.
CTAATCACCTACTAGACATATCCTACAATTACAATTTGAAAATTCACGTTGATGTGCCTACGCGTAAGTCGTCTTGCATTGATCATATTCTAAGCAACATTCCTAATGCTACCACGTCAGTTATGCCTCTTCATCTCTCTGACCATGACACTGCACAAATGTTGAGTTTTCCGGTAGCCAAACAGATGAATAAATTTACATCCTACTTTATATATAAAAGAGACTACAGTTTGGATAATATTCGAAAATTTAAAGATTGTTTAGATGAAATATCTTGGTCACATATATACACAAAACACGATCCAAATATATTCAACGAGTTTCATGAACTGCTATGTTTGTTCTACAATCTTTGCTTTCCAAAAGTAAAAGTAAGAATAAATAATAATAATAACAAGAAACAAAATTGGTTAACCAAAGGCTTAAAAAGAAGTTGTAAAAAAAAACGTACACTGCGACATAAATACTATAAAAATAAAAATGAAAATAATAAAATTAAATACATGAAATATTCTAATATCCTAAAAAAATGTATAGTAAATTCAAAAAAACATGCAAACATTAAATTTATTAACAAGAACAAAAATAAATGTAGAGCCACGTGGGCAGTAGTTAAGAATGAAATTCACGATATGAATTGCACGGGAAACATAGAGAAAATCGTAATTAACAACGCAACTCTGACAAACCCTATCGACATTGCTGCTGCTTTTAACGACAATTATATCAAGTTGCCACATACTAGCACTCAGAAAAATACACCAAAAAGTCGTACTAGTGCAGCCGCTAAGTCAATGTTTTTAAAACCTATGCATGAAAGGGAGGTTAGACGGGAAATAATGTTGTTGTCTAACTCAAACTCTGTAGGGTATGACGAAATCCACACTAAAATTATTAAAGATTGCGTCAACCAATTAACTAGTATTCTGACACATCTAATTAATGTATCATTCGAATCGGGAACTTTTCCTGATGCTCTGAAATACTCAATAGTCAAGCCTATATATAAAAAAGGTATAAAGAGTGATATGAACAACTATCGTCCTATAACGTTAATACCCATATTGTCCAAAATATACGAAAAATGTATGTATAGAAGGCTAATCGACTATTGCGATAAGTTTAACATAATTAATAAGGAACAGTATGGCTTTCAAAAAAATAAGTCCACTACATTGGCAGTGTATTCTGTTGTAGAAGCTGTGGTTACTAATATCAATAACAATAATCTAACCACTGGGCTATTTTTTGATATCTCAAAAGCCTTTGATTTAGTTTCCCACAATTTATTACTGGAAAAGCTTGAACTAGTCGGTATCAGAGGTCCTACACTTCAGTGGATAGCCTCATATCTTAGTAACAGGCAACAAAGAGTCATTATCAATAAACTAGACGATAATCAAGACATGATACCTTTTTCATCAGTTTATAAGCACAATAAATGTGGTGTTCCGCAGGGAAGTGTACTCGGCCCTATTTTATTCTTACTGTACATAAATGACATTATTAATATAACCAACCACCAATGCACTTTGTTTGCTGATGATATCTCAATTATCGTGGCAACTGAAAAATCTAATAATTTTATAAATAATCATGTGACTGAAATTAATAATACTATAGACAAATTAATACAATGGCTTGACATGAATAATTTATTAATCAATCTTGATAAATCTGTATATATCAATTTCAATAAATGTAAGAATCCTAATTATAATATAAAACTAAACATATTAAAAATTAAAGAAGTGTCACAAACAAAGTTTCTGGGCGTAATTGTAGACGAGAATTTAAACTGGAAACAGCATGTAGACAATGTTTCAAAGAGAATTAATAAATTTGTATATCCTCTTAAACAAATAAAAAATGTAACAAACCTAAAGACAGCCATCATGTGCTATCATGCATATGTAGAATCGGTACTACGCTACGGGCTTATCATTTGGGGAAATAGCACAGATTTGAACCGAGCATTTGTTGCTCAAAAAAAATGCATCAGGGCAATGCACGGGATGCATCCGGAGGAATCATGCCAACCAATATTTAAAAAACTAGGTTTATTGCCGTTGCCGTCCCTCTACATATTTGAAGTATGCATGTTCGTCAATAAACATAAAACATTATTTAAATCAGCCAACGAGGTTAATCCACGGAGCCGGCGTGATCCACAGAGACTCGCCCTACATGATCTTCCCAGGCTCTCTAAATATAAAAAAAGCTGCTTATATAATTGTGTCCGGATATATAATAAAATTCCAAGCAACATAAGAAATTTTAACCCTACACTATTTAAGAAGAAATTGTTCGAATGGTTAAACACTAATAATTTTTATAGCCTTAAAGAATTTATGGACAAGAGGTCTGCATAGTTGCTGGTTTATTAAGTACTACTCATTTAATAATTATGTAAAATTTGCATGCTAGGTACAATTCTGGCAAAACATGTAAGCTCTATAATGTAATTGTAACACCATGTATACACCATGTTTTATGCAAATAAAGATATTATGATATTATGATTATGATTATGATTATGAAATTCATTAAGATCGTTATTTAATGTTTATACGTGAGCTTGACGTCATTGGTTGACCGTAATCAAAATCAAAACTATGCTTAGATAGGTGCAATCTATTTTAAACTTTCACTTCAACGCAATAAATAATAATATCTACTAACACAATACAAATGTCACTATATTAAGAGAATAAGAAATTAGAGTTTGTAGGTGAAAAACCATTAAATAATTTAAAACTAAAGTCAACTTGTTACTTTTGTGACATTACAAGCTTGTCATTTCAGAAAAACTGAAAATGTAGAATTTAGATATTGGCTGGTAAGCTACCCAATTGTTGGCACCTTAAGAGTGGACATCGTGTCAACTAAAATATAAAATATCATAAACTGATAAAATACTTTAATCTTTGCTTATACTTAATCATTATTATGTGATTGAATAGTATTAAATAAATATTATTGGCACTAATGCCAATAAAAGGATTCTGATAAATTTATTGTTGCTATGTTGACACATGAAATAAATAAAATATGATAAAAATATTAAATAAATAATATTTGAACGTGAATAATCTATAGTGTTTTCTTTCATTTTACTCACTTTTAACTTAATTAGTGCCAATAATTGTAGAACTTCTAACGATTAGGTGGTTTACCCTAATTTGTTTTATATTATAAAATTACGAAAACTTTAAATTGAAATATGCGACAATGACGTCATGCAAGAAATGATAGGGATGGACATAGAAGGAAAAAAGAGAGAAATTCATTAGAATAAAACGTTTTACCGAAAATATGCTCTATTAACAGTCAATAATGTTGACTTTACTATTTGTTTTTATAAATATCTAACGACTTTTTGCTAATACAAGAGAACTGATATGTCAAAGTAGCGTCACGATTTAGCTGATGTTTTGTTGTGCGATATTGAACCCAATAGTTTTTTGACATGCAATTAAAATTAACTCTAGAGGTGATAAAGCCATTTAGTTTTCGACTATACATTCATTAGAAAAAAAGTTATTAAGTTTTTTGCTGTTCCTGAAAAGTAAGGGTACAGCGTATACGCCCCTCTGGCTTGAAGCACGCGATATACAGTATACAGGGTGTGGCTTAATTAATGCATACCTAATCCTCTACGCATTCGGAGGACGGAAAATCTAAGACGCGTTTGTTAAAAGAAATCTATGTTGAGGAACATTACTTTGCGTGTTGCATGAACAAAAGTTTATCGATTTCAATTGTCTCGAAAAAACATTTACATGCATTAACAATATCATTTTGCAAACGTTTAAAAAACTTTCAGCATAAAAAAAAATAACGGAACTCACCAAAATTGAAATTGTTACGAATTAGCCAACCTAACGCTATTTAACGTGGTAGCTTTATTTTATTACCGCAACCGCTATTTAATGCTTGAAACTATAACCACTGTTATCCACACATGAGTTTGTATTTTATTCAATAGGACCGTTAGGTATACGACGTAAAGATTACTAGTTTTTACCTGACCTGATGCAGAAGAGTTATTCACCTATTAAAACTTGTATTTATTTTGTATTAGTATTTAAAGATACTGGCACAGTTATTGTAGTGACGTCAAAACCTCGTCCAAAGCTCTACATAAATTATAATAAACAGGTTTCCTGGGTAATATAATTAACTTATACACGAGTTAATCCTACAATATGGTTTATCTATGACTGTTCAATTAGAGAGTTATTGTTTAAAATTATATTCACATGTAAACAATTAATCAAAATTAAATGTGTAAGCTCAATTATTTTCAAGAAATTGTAATTTAATAACTAACATAAACATGATAAAACCATTACAATACAAAATATCAATACCTAACCAAACGAATATTTATTTTTATTTTATTTATTTATTCATTCAACTTACTAATACTATCATTACAGGGTACACCCTAATACAAATGATAACCAGCTCAACATTGTTATATTTCTATACAGCAAAACAGTAACATTAAGATTTGTATGCGCATACCGTCGTAATTTCGTGATCTATCCTTTTAAATAAGAACAATACTTATACAAAAAATAGAGTACCAATCAAGCACGTACACACAGCAACTAATCAAGCTAGACACTCATGTACCATAATACCTTGAAATAAGACACAATTTCAAATGAAAATGTGTAACTTGATGTGTTGCTGTGTGTACATGAACACAAAATATAAGAATATCACGACATTTTAATCCGAATACTATCAAGAGACACGTTTTTATTTTTATCTTTTTAATGTCAGTTATTGTTTTTTTGAGCACAGTTCTTGATAGTTTATGAACATGCAAGGTTTCTTCCATTACCTGTCTTCAAAACGAGGAAAGCTGTACCGATTTTCATGCAATCTTATCTTATCGTATTATCTATGCTTAAAGCGAGGCAAACTGTATCGGTTTTTTTGATATCACGACTTGGTGGATTACGTGTCTAAAACTAAAAGGTTTTGAATTGGTTGCTTGATAATAATCTACTCAGTAATAATCTTTCCTACTTAGTTTTTATTATTTACAAAAAGTCTCTATGGTTCGGCATACATAACAGCTGCTGCTGCCCTGCTATTATACACTGAGCACACAAGTGCACTTATAGAGAGCATAAGCCAACATAAACTTCTGCGTTATTCTAATAAATTTTAATGGAGGAAGTCATTTCCTTTTTTTCAACCGACTTCAAAAAAGAGGAGGTTCTCAATTCGGTTGTATTTTTTTTATTTTTTTTATTTTTATTTTTTGTGTTTGTTACCTGATTTCTCGAAAACGGCTAGACCGATTTGAAAAATTTTTTTTTTGTTCGATTGGGTATACTTCCCATTTGGTCCCATTGTCACCAGATCTGGATCTGGATGACGGGATCCTAGAGAAATCGAGGGCATCTCTTGAAAATTGTAGGGACGCATTATGTAAAATGTTGTCATATACGTGCATCTCTGACGTCACTACCAAATAGTCAAGAGTCAGAACTGGTCTGATGCTGGAGACCACAGAGAGTCGAGGGAACAACTCAACGGCATATAGCAGCTACCTTGTGTTTGGGCTTATTTTAATTGTATTGATGAAAACTTTACGAAACTTGACACAAACATGATCTGATGATGAAGAAGACTGAGGGTCGAGGGAACTCCTCAACGGTATGTAGCAGCTACCTAGTGTTTAGGCTTATTTTAATTGTATTGATGGAAACTTTACACAACTTTACACAAACATGATCTGATGATGAAGACGACTGAGGGTCGAGGAAACTTCTCAACGGTATATAGCAGCTACCTAGTGTTTGGGCTTATTTTATTCGTATTAATGAAAACTTTACACAAACATGATCTTATGATGAAGACGACTGCAGAAATTTATTTAATACGAATCTTAGAAATTGTTATCAGCATGGTTTTTAACCGACTCCTGTTGAAGTCGGTTTTTTAATTAGAAAATTATTCCAAGAAGTGTAGGTGTAAATTAATTAGAAAAGTAATAAAATAGAAAAAGAAAACCACTGTATGTTTATACCTATATATTTAATACCCATTATTATATTATATTACATATTATAAGTATTATTTACTTATTACTTATAAGTATATATTATTACTTATAACCATAAGAATAATTTTATAAATATAAGCGAGTATCAATTTATAGATCAGGACTTAATAATGACTCAGGGCAGAATCATCATAACAGCCCATTAATGCCCCACTGCAGGGACGGGCCTCCTCCTGTGACGGAGGGATACTTGGCCTACTTATACCACGCTGGCCAGACGGATTGGTATAGGGTTTAATTTTAAGTTTTCCTTCTTTTTACTTCGTAAAGATAATATTTATTTCGTAAAGATAATTTTATTTTATCTTTAGCTAGGGTTCTGTAAAACTGTAGTGTGTCCTCCTATTTCTGGGTGGTTTAAAAAATTTCCTTCTAAACTAACCTGTCCGAGTCGGGGGCTACTCTGAGGCGGGATAAATATAGCTATAACATCAAATTGCCCAATTATCATGTAGAAATATAATAAAGACCGTGCAATGTGATAAATAATGAAGTTAAGATAGTAATTAATCACTTAGATCGATAAAGCTAGACAATGTTCATAATGCTCGTGCATTATAAATAATGCCGGTATTAATTACCTGGTCCATAACGCGGTATTCTCTTGTTTTTTATAAATTCATATGTACTAATATTGTTTGCCATAATCATCCCCGATCATAATATTTACTTGCACTATTATCATTTATACTAATAACGTTTGCCTTAACAACTCAACAGTGATAGTTATGGAAAATGGCATTATTGTAAACGAAAATACATTTATGGATTTTCGTTATTATGACACTTGATCGATTATGACCAATGGAATTATTGAAAGTCATTTTATGTCATTTCACGATTATGGTAACTGAAGCGTTATTTCTAAGGAAATTGTGGCAAATACCATTATGGCATATGAAATGATTGCATTTTAAATTATGGCAAACATTAGTAAACCCCATAATACATACAAGTCGATCATTGTAACTGCTTACGTAAATCACGTCCTAAGTCATGGCCACGAATCACACGTGGAGGATTTTTTTTAAATAAGGATACTTTAATGTGGAAGTTCTTGGAGTATATCGCGTCTTTTACATACTTCTTCTATCTATTATTTATTAAAAAGTGTATTCATATTTTACAAATTTTTTATTAATATATATGTATTCTTATTTATTTTCCACAGATCAAGGACCCGTACCGTTGGTTAGAAGATCCAGATTCAAACGACACCAAAGAGTTTATTGAGGCAGAGAATAAAATCACAAAGCCATATTTAGATGCGTGCGAGGTCAAGAGTGATATAAACAAAAGACTCACTGAACTTTGGAATTATCCCAAATTTTCGAGCCCATTTAGAAGAGGGGATAAATACTTTTTCTTTAAAAATACTGGATTACAAAATCAGAAGTAAGTACGTTATAATATTCTGTACGTTATAATATATAATTCATTTAATTAGAAAATATGTTTTTTTAATAAATAAATAACTTAAATGGTTAAATAATACATCATTAACATGATAAAATAAAAAAAAGTGAAATCACTAATAAATTGGTTACATAAATATGTTAATATATTTTATTTCAGTTTAGTTTCGAAAGAAATATAATTTATTTATTTAATAATTTAAATATTTATAGAAAGAGAAATTATACTTATATTATTAAATTCATATCTTCAAGTTAAAATCTATTAAAAAATCTAATAACGGGTGATTTTTTAACCGTAGTTTTTTTCAAAATTGCATAAATCACTCAATTTGCATCATATGTTCAAAATTTTTGTTGTAATTAATAACTTGGTCTTTGCCATATACTTTTTGAAGATAACTTCATGTAAATGTTAACGCGTCTTCGTTTCAAATGGTCCATTTGGAAGGTCCAATTTTGCGTCACCTTTTCGAGCATTTCGGCCTGAATCTCACGTGTCACGTTATCCTATAAAGCTTCAATCGTGTTCGACTTGTTCACATGCACTAACGACTTTACATAACCCCATAAGAAATAATCCAAAGGCGTCAAATCGTATTTTCTTGGCGGGCAATTCATAAGGCAAGTTCGAGAGGTAAGCTGTTCAAAAAATTTTCCCCTTTAACATGTCTTTTGTTTCACGTGCTGTGCATATAGCACGGTGTTGATGAAACGGCATATTAACCAATTTCAATTTGGCCAAGTGGAGCAAAAAAAAAGTTGCGTATCATGGCTACATTTTTCTTAGAGCACGTTATTTGATAGTAAATTTCAAATATTTTCAATCGTTGCTCGTTTGTAAGTCTTTACATGATGAAGGCAGGGTATACTGAAAACATATCACTTGATAGATGACGTCTGTGTGCAATTACCAACTAGTAAAGCCAACCTGAAAAAACTAAATTCTTAAAAAAATCAGCCGTTATTAATTTTATTAGTTTTCCAATTTCTATGAATTTAAAAGCTTAATTTACCAAATTTTTAAACTGCAAAATTTCGAACAGTGCAATAACCTGATCCGTTGAGTTTTTAACCTCCGACGCAAAAACGACGAGTTGGACGTGTCTGTGTGTGTATGTGTGTAAATGTGTATATGTCTGTCTGAGGCAACGTAGCTCGGAAACGGATGATCCGATTCTAATTCGGTTTTTTTTATTGATATAGGAATATACACGCTCAGTTTACTTGCAAGCATATGTGGGATCTGACATTTGAAACACTAATGTCTTCTGGAACCACTGAGCTGCTCTGCTGTTTCGTAATCCTGGTCTGCCTTTTAGTTAACCCAAATAGTTTGGGCTCGTTAGATTTGTTCGGGTTTTTTTTTTATTTTTAAATTGATCTTGTTAAGTTATTGCTCCTCATAGCATCAGATATTGTACAGCTTTACGCTATATTTATATTAATCAGTAAACATTACTCCCCAGCGTATTATACATACAAGACAGCTTGGAAGGAGAACCACGAGTATTCCTGGACCCTAATACATTTTCAGAGGATGGTACGATCGCTCTGTCGGGATCAACTTTCACAGAGGACGGCAACACTTTAGCCTATGGTCTCTCTGCGAGTGGCTCCGATTGGATCACCATACATTTTAAAGATGTTGCTACAGGTTTGAATTGATTTTTACTATTAACTCATATCTGTGAGTGTACTTTCGTTAAGTATGATTCTATTAATTATGTAGATTATAGTAAATATTTAATTAAACAGACTCTTTGCTATCGTTTTTTTTTCCTGCCATTAAATAGGGTTAGTTTGGTACACTATCCTACTCAGTAGCTTATGTTCATGCACAAAGCAAGAAATTATAAGTCTACAGGCCTAACCTAAAAAAAAGTTATTATATTTTTTGTTTATTTTTTGTATGATCTTTAATTTGACACTATTCTTATTGCTTATAATTTTTTTTAAATTATTAACTTGCAAGATTACATTTGCATTGTCCTTTACAGTTTTAGTTTTTTGTGTGAATAATATGAAATAATTGTTTTGTTTATGTAAACCCTTGAGGATATTATATTGTTTTCGTTCAAAATAAATTGACTTTGACTGGATGGTAGTTGACATTAAATTGTAAAAAAATCTGTAAAATCCAAAATTAATTGCAGTAGAAAAAATAACAGCGTCCCATTGTTTCAATTTCAGGTAAAGATTACCCTGAAGTGTTAAGAAAAGTGAAGTTCGCTTCAATGTCATGGAGCAAAGACAATAAAGGACTGTTTTATTCTGTAAGTAGAAAGAATTATTATTTTAAAAGTTTTTTGTATCTTACAAACAATCTCCGTGTGGTGACGGAGTAAGAATACAATATGTCACCACTTTAAAGAGTTGCGAGTTTAAATTGTAATGAGAAAGTAAACATATCTATGAATTGCATTGTATTTTAAGTTGTTTCATCATAACAGCCCATTAATGTCCCACTGCAGGGACGGGCCTTCTCCCGTGACGGAGGGATACTTGGCCTACTAATACCACGCTAGCCAGACGGTTTGGTATAGGGTTTAATATTAAGTATTCCTTCTCTTTATTTCGTAAAGAGTATAGAATCGTAGAGAATATTCACGGATAGCCCCATAATCGGTTTTTACGACATTTGTGGGATGAGATGGGGTGGTGACATATTGTATTCTTGCTTCGTCACCAGAGGGAGAGTGATAAAGCTAGCTGGAAAGTATTAATAATTAGGTAAGTAAAGTTATTTTTACTATAGGCAATAAATAAATGAAGTTACAACCTCGACATTGGACATGTCACGTTTATAAGGTCGCTTGACCTATACTATTTATGCCAATGTCGCCGACATGGCAATGTTTACGTGATTCTATTTAAGTTTTTTGTTTAACTTTTATTGTTATAATATAATTCATGTCTAGGCCTGTTGTTTCGACTGAGAAGCCTTGAAACTAGTGCTTGACTAATTCCAAGGATTTTTCTGTGAGGAAAAACATATTCCTTTTTTAGTGTCACCTCAGCTTGCAATCGATTCTTTGACCGTCTTAATCAATACTAAAAACTTTTTGGAAATGTTTTTAACTAGTCAAAATTATTTTTAATAGTACGATAATCCTACAAAGGCATTCAATTTCCAATTAATTTTAATTATTATTTTACTTTTAATGAAAGATTTCTTTTTGACCAAAACTGGTTAAAATCACATGATTCGTAACCGGAGCTTTTACTCCTTTAGAAAGACTAATGTTTAATTTGCAAAATGTTGAACCCATAATAGTCAGTGCAGTACAAATCACGAAAGCAATACATTCATGCTCATATACAGAGAAATCTGAGTAGCATGCACTACATCCACATCGCCACAAAGATCTAATCTGAAGATAACTTTCAATTTAACAACCGATAGTTTAAAGTAAATAATGAATATTGCTTGTTTTCAGCGGTATCCAGATCAAGACGGTAAAACAGATGGTTCAGAGACAGAACTGAATAGAGATCAGAAGCTCTACTACCATCGCCTCAACACTCCACAGTCTGAAGATATCCTAGTTGTTGAATTCCCTGAAGAGCCGCTGTGGAGAATGTTAGTATACTTTTGCTTAACTAAATACATATTTTAAGTAGCCGTGATAAAGGCTATATATCACACGTTATGTCACAGCACCTTAGTAATATCGTGCAGCAACAGTCAGCGAATATAAGTTAAAAGTTGTAAATAAAGCAAACAGTTATTCGTTTGGTGACTAAGTATAAGTATGGAGATATTAACAGCATCGCTATAACGTGCAGTGCAGCATTATTATATGCAAAAAAAAATCCGGCATAAATCGAAAATCCGGCGATATTAACCCAATTCGGTATGTAAAGATTTTTTTTGGTATTTTTTTTATATTTTTATTTTAAAGGTTTATTAATTATAAACAACTAATTTGAGTAATTTTGCTTTCCTACTTATAGTTTATTTGTAGTAAACACCCAAAGTAAGCAATTCGACCGCATGTATGACGTCATAGATGCGGTCGAATTGCTTACTTTGGCTGTTTACTGCAGATGGGCTATAGGTGGGAGGGCAAAAATGCTCAAATTAGTTGATTTAGTTATTGAGCAATGAAAGCAGAAACAAACTTCTGTTGAGCCGGGCGACATGATGTCATTTAGACGTCAAATGAAAAACAAAGTAATTTATGTAATAATTGTAAAAATAAACACACTTTTTGCGCTAAAAATATGATTTTATTACTTATCGATCTAAAATCTCAAATGGTTTTGGATTCGACATAAGTAAACTTTTACTTTACATACCGAATTGGCTAATTTTTATAGAATTTTTGGCCTTTTGACGCACAATGACCAATAATACAATGTTTTTTATCGCAATATGCATTCGCATATTGGCATTTAGACTAAAACGCAAAATGACGCATACGTGAAAAGACATATACGTATAATAACCAACGGGCAATACGAATTTAGACAAACACGCAAAACGTCCAAAACGCATAATGACGCATAAGCAAAACTAACAATACGCATAATGACCAATACCAAATCATTCATTGTCATTAAACACGAAACAACAAATACACTTTTAGTTAATTATAGGGAAAATATTAATGACAAATGCTATTTCCTACTAGCGGCCCATCCCAGCTTCGCATTGGCGTTATTTTCCCGCTTTTTCGTTGAAATTTTTCCTGAATATTCTTTGCTATAAACCTCACGGAGCCCGAGACCTTTTGAACAAATGCAAAACCGTGGAAACCGGTTCGTGCGTTCTGGTGTTATAGCGTCAGGAAGGAAAACCCGACTTATTTTTATGTATGTAGTAGATTACGCGTAATTTAATGAAATGAAACTTATGTCATAATAGTTTTTTTTAGCAATACCTATTGGCCAGTACCTACTTTGTATCAAAACCTTGTTGATTAAAAATTTTTTTTACAGAGAAGCTTAAAAATGTAAACTTGTTGCGTGTTAGTCAAAATGCTAATAGGTCAATATGCGAGTGTGTCAAATCGCGAGTTGGTTATTATGCGAGTTTATTCGGTATTGGTCATTATGCGTATTGGTCGTTTTGCTTAGGCGTCATTATACGTGTTGGTCGTTATGCTAGTGTGTCAATATTTGTATTACCTGTTGGTCATTGGGCCTATTGGTCATTGTGCGTCAAAAGGATTTTTGGAGACATATTTTGTGGTGATGACAGCAAATTAACGTATTACTAGTTAACTATCCTTGTTATTTATTTCCTTTTTTTTCTAAGTTTATGTTTGTTCAAAGGGTTTTTGAAACTTTTTTTTATAAATATTGATCAATTATATAATTTATATTTATCCACAGTTACAAAAGCTGTCAAAAGTACTATGAACAAAATCTTAAGTACGTTTTTTCAGTTGTGTTAAATTAATATCATCTTTGTAGTTTAAAACATTTACATTGTAGATATCACTTTGAACAAACATTATTTAATAACAGAATCGTACCTACCCTTAAGCCCGATTTACGCAAGTAGTAAGTTGTTGATTAAGTTGATTTAAATAGATCTCCATCCTATTTTTTGGGGAGTGCAGTTGGCAAGACGCGAGAGAGGGGGCTACTTCGTTCTTAACATGCCAAAAAATAGGATGCAGATCTATTCAAATCAATTTAATCAACAACTTACTACTTAACTCGGTACTGTACTTGTCGATGTGTAAATCGGGTTTTATGTAGGTATTTGTTATTGTTAGCTTCGAAAGTAATAATAATATTATATTTTTATTACGGTTATAAGATCTGCTATAGAAGTTCTTATTTGATGTATAAACAGTTAGTACATATTAGAGTATCGTAATATAAATGTAGTTAAAAATTATTAATAAACGAACTATCGGGATATTTACCATGTTTAGAGTTGTTGAGTTGAACTCTCTTAGTTCCTCCGTGATCATGGCGTTTGTAACAGCGTCAAAATATCGGAAACTCAACAAGTCTAAACATGGTAAATATCCTGATAGTTCGTTTATTAATAGTGAATGTGACCATGGCAGTTTAAATAATTATATAGTTAAAAATTGTTTTAATATAGAAATTGCATATCACATCAGTATTACGTTAGTAACATCAGTGTTACTACTTTTTCAGTAAAATTGTTAAAAAAAGCTAAAGACGTAATTAAAATAGTCACTATTAACATTTCTTGATTCAGTTTAAGATTGGAAAGATTTGATCCTACAGAGTAAAGTTTTGCAGCAGGACTATTTTAGCTACAATTTTATACTCAAATCAATTCCTAAATAAATTGTAAATAGCGGTTTATTTCAATTATAGATACTCTATATTTTTATAAGCACATTTTACACATTTATAAATACATATAACTTAAAACTTACTTAACAAATTAGATTAAATAAAGGTTTGCTATGTTACAGTGGTGGGGAGGTATCAGACTGCGGTAAATACCTAATAGTAACTCCAGTGAAAGATTGTCGGGACAATCTACTGTTCTTCGCGGACCTCACCAAATATCCTGAGATCAAGGGCAAGCTAAACCTTACGCAAATTGTCTTCAAATTCGAGGCTGACTATGAGGTATGTCAAAGTCAAAAACGCTTTAATCAAAATTAATACAATTTTCATTATAAATTTTTTGACGTCCTTTAAACTACTTAATCTAAGTTTAAATATATTTCAAAGTTTGGTGCATTTTCTTGACGTCATATGTTTTTAACATTGTAGACAACTGTAATTAGACGCTGCAACCATTGTATACCTTACAAGGATTTTATTATTCAATGATAAAGGTAGCGTCATGCAGGTCATGCGTCATGTAATGTTATTTAAACTTTTGCTATTTGTATACATCATAGAATTTTCTGACTCAAGTCTTACTTCCAGTATATACTTCTATACATAACATAGATATTAAAAGGCAAGACTTGCAAGTCGGCCAAAACGAAAGAAAAACTTAGGTATTTTAGTAGCTAGATACCTTTAATTATTTTAATGTCTTGGTAATTTGGTAAATACCGCGAGTAAGACCCGAAACAGAAAATTGTATTATATAAGTATGTATTATTATTTACTCTCTTTTCTACCCCTTGATTACATTCACTTACATATTGGTCTAAGGCTTATAAACCTTCATCTTGAACAGCTATGCTTTTTAACTCACATTTTACTTTAAAACGACATTCAGAGAGGCAGAGTAACGCCAAAGATTGTTATTTTTAATTATACCTACTAATCCTTTCCATAAAACTTAAATTAAATTATGTATATCCAATTTTGATTTACTGTTTAGAACATGTTGGCAATTGCTTATATATAATAATTTAATTAAATTTCAGTACATCACAAATGATGGGTCTGTGGCAATATTCCGCTCAAACAAGGACGCTCCTAACTACAGGCTCATTAAGATCGATCTACACAATCCTGCCGAGAAAAACTGGCAAACTCTTATACCTGTAAGTTTAAACCTTATACCAATGATATTTGAAAGATTACATCATAATTAGAAGTTAAATTGACGACCTCTGTGGCGCAGACGGTATATTACATGGCTGCTACGCAGAGGTCTCGGGTTCGATTCCCGCTCAATGCAAATCTTTGTCTGCATGAACATGATTGTTTGCATTGGTCTGAGTGTTTTCTGTGTATAATATGAAGGTATTTAAAAAAAAAGTATTTTAAGTATGTTTATCCGTTATCTAGTACCCATAGTACAAGCTTTGCTTAGTTTGGGACTAGGTCGCGATGTGTGAATGTGTGAGGATTATTTATTTATAACTAAAAAAATATGTTTCGGTGGCGCGGTGGTCGTGGCTGCTGTAAATCAGTTCGATTCTCTAGCAGAACAATTCTTAGTGATTTCATTTAATTTGATTTTGAAAATTCTACAAGCTTTTATTGCCTCTAATAGTCTTTGTCTCCGCCGCCGTTAAGACGAATCTTGTGTTGGGGTAGATCTAAGTAAAGTCAAGTAGCTATTCTGATCGAAATTGTATATGTTTATGTTGAATTAAGTGAATATGGTTCTGTCTCATGGTATTTAGTGGAAATATAATTTTATATTGTATAATTTTTTGAGTTTCTTTGCCAGGTTTCCTCTCATTGGCTCTATGCATTTGGAATCTAGAATTTATGGATCAACAAAGACATACAAGTAGATTTGAGTAGTAGATTGGTTTTATTTTTCTCCTCTAATTTCCATCGGACAATACAACGCGATTTTTTTAGTGCTGTGGCGTTTGTCTGTGTCGATCTATAATTTTAACTGTAGCTTCAATTTTAAGTAAATTGTAAACGACGATTTCAAACAATTTGTGATCAATTTTATGAAATTAAAGCATTTTGAAATTTAAAATTTGAATTTAATAAAAAAAATTAAATAGTTAATTATAATTAATTCCAGGAACACCCTAGGGATGTATTGGACTGGGCGGCTGCAGTAGATAATGACAAACTGGTTATACACTACATCAGAGATGTCAAGGTAATGAACTGATAGTTATTTTATCATACCTTTTTTTTAATACTCAACTCCATTTTGTCAATTCCGTGAAAATAGAGAGTTCAGACAAAATGGAAATTCGTAAAAATAGAGAGTATCATAATATACAAAACATTAATTTTCATTGTATTGTACTATTATTATATATTATTCATTATTATTATCTTAGATGCTTCAAATACATATTAATTTTAGAAAAGAACTTGCTTTCGTTATTGAGGGAAACTTGGTCAATTAACAGCTTAACCAACAGTATTACAATATTACTTTCTCATCTAAAGTGCTTTGTTGTCACCATATTATTATACACAATGGAAGGTAATCATTAAAAAGCTTGTGATAAACTTTCCAGAGCGCCTTACAACTGAACAGTATAGCAAATGGCGAGCTGATACAAGAGTTTGATCTTGGTGATGTGGGATCAATCGTAGGCTTCTCTGGCAAGAAGGAGCAGTCAGAGATATTTTACCACTTCATGTCATTCCTTACCCCAGGAGTCATCTACCATTTGGACTTTACAAAGAAACCTTATACACCTAAGGTAAGAACACTATTACCTTGTTAAGATTTATTAGCGAACTGTTTTCCTGAGTGTTTTATTGTGTCTGCTAAATCGAATTTATGCCATAACGTCAGAGTTTCAAAACGTCTGATTTTCATGTCGTCAGTGTTTCAAAAGGTCTTTAATTTGAAATGTCAGTTACAATATTAGCCAATGCGCACTCAAACACAATTTTTATCATCAACTTTATTATATTTTATTTAAGAAATTATTGTAAAGCCTATAATGACTAGATACAGTACCCGGCCATAAATATTGCACATCGACTTTTGTAAAAAAACAATCGGCCAATTTCGGCTTCGTAGAGCATCATCTCTGTCGCACGAAATACAAACAGTCTGGTATCTATTAGCAACTGTTTAGGGTACGCATTCCACATACACGAACTTGCTGGTGGGCGGAGCCTAAAAGACTGTTTTCGGAAACGTGCACGTAAAATTGCCCAAAATAACTTTGGGGAAAAGGTATTACGTACAAATAATATGTACAATAAATATTTGTATTCAATATGTATTTTATAATCGTTTTTGTAAATATTGATTTTAAATTGCAGCTTTAAAATTAACATTAACATTTAAGTGTATTACTGTACATGGCATTTTAAAACTCTGACGGTATGGAAAACAAACGTTTCAAAACTCTGACGTTATGGAATAAATTCGCTAAATCAATTTTTGTACAAGTCCCTGAGGCACAAAACATGGTCATCTTTGGTTAATAGAAAATTTAAATAGAAATGAAATATAATGATTAAGTTATGTCTAAACTAGGTTTTAAAGATCTTTATTTTTTTCTGTTTTATACATTATGGACATGGACTACAAAATAGCAATTCAATAGTAATACACTGTAATTAATTATTTCCTTCGTAAATTTCAGGTATTCAAAGAAGTAAAAGTAAAAGGCTTTGACGCATCACAGTATGAAGCAAAACAAATATTCTACTCTAGCAAAGACGGCACTAAAGTTCCTATGTTCATTGTTTCTAAAAAGGTAAGCAGTCTTTATCTTATTATTTTACTACAATAATAAATAAAATTCATTGCTATCTTTTTGATTCCTCGTTGTTTATACTAACTAAACAACATTATCATTTTGTATTATTTCAACATAGTTTCTCCGCGCATTGGATAGATGGCGTTACACGGAAAAAGTAGATTGCGGTATGGTTTCGTTACCACGACTCATCTAAGTAGAAGAAAATGTAGTTTTCGTTATTAAGACTTTACGATTAATAATTGTAGAAATAAGATTTATCTTGTAAGGGTGTCAATTAACTTCTATAGTATGGTTGACATCTAATAAACTGAAAACTGAATACAAACAAATAGTGATGAGACATACTTCTAAAATTGAATACCAGGGCTTTCAAGTACGAGTATGTAAAAATACCAGGGGCGAAAACCAGGTTTAAAAATACTTGAAAGTATTTGTTAGTATGGAAGTTTCTCCGTCCCCGGTACATAGCGAAACCATATTTTCTTACTTTATTTGCAAATTTCAGCTCTATAGTAAGGATAATGTTAATTGAGGTACTAATCGCGATTATAATTTTCATACATTTTTTGATGTTCAACAATAAGTTGTTTTTTTATTCACTCCATTTAACGATAACTCTCTATAACGACAAAAAATGCTCAGACCATTGAGTTTCGTTATAAAGAGTTTACACTGCAAATTGATTTTCTAGTATGAAAGTACCTTTTGTCCTTGGATAGCAAGATTGTACTTCGTACTTCAAAGTAAAAAGTACTTTACAAATAGTGTTGAATTTCTATTTATTCATTTAAAGAAATAATACATATTCCTGTAATTTCTTACTAGTATTACTTGCTTCGGAATTAGAATACTCGTACTTCCGCAAAACACCTAAAACTATCTATTCGGGGCTGGTACGCACAACACTTGCCGTCGCGGCTTAAAAATACTTGCATAGAAAAATCATCTTAACATACTCTTAAAATTGAACATTAACGACTAAAATTGTATGCAATACAAAAATACTTTCAAGTAGTTCAATCTTCGTCGTACAATTATGCACCCTATATCTATAGAAATAAGATCCTATTTACTTTACGTGAAAACAAAATACTTTTATACTTGGAAGTATTACTCGTCTGTACCAGGGCGCCGTACTTTGAAGCAAAGTTTGCTTCAGTAAATAGGATCTTATTTCTATAGATATAGGGTGCATAATTGTACGACGAAGATTGAAATACTTGAAAGTATTTTTGTATTGCATCCAATTTTAGTCGTTAATGTTCAATTTTAAGAGTATGTTAAGATGATTTTTCTATGCAAGTATTTTTAAGCCGCGACGGCAAGTGTTGTGGGATAATGTTAGTTGAGGCACTAATCGCGATTATAATTTTCATACATTTTTTGATGTTCAACATTAAATAATAAATAAAATAATATATATATATATATATATATATAAATAAAGTAAATAATAAATAATATAAATAAAATTCGTTTATTTCGAACCGGAATTATGTAACATAAAAATTTATTGTTCATGAAATGAAATCTTTCCTTCCTACTTTTTTTAATTACAGGCTTAGGACTGTCTGCTACGTATAGGTATTGTATATCTATTTATTATTAGATAATTTTACGGACTATTTCAAAAGGTATAATTTAAATTTGTAACAGGCGTAGATAAAAGATTTCATTTTATATAGGTACATGATTGCTTATTAATGATATAGTTTTTTTTTATTTTTTATATAGTTTTTTTTATATTTTTTTATTTTTTATATACATATATGTTTACATTTTCTTTTAATGTTTTTTAATTGTAATATTTTTTTGTATTGTTTTGTTGTATTGGGCTTTTTATTTTTTTTATACATTACTATATATTTTTATTTTGTCATAAACTATACGCAATAATGACTCTTTTGGTTATAAATATAAGGTGGAACGGCCCGAGATAGTCAAAAGCAATTTTACAATTAGCATGTTTACGCAATTCTGCTCCCTTATTGGTATAGCATAGGTTAACTTATTAATTGGCAAGTTCTCAACCGGATCAGAGGAAACAAAACTTTAAAGAAACACCTTTATAGCGATACGCCATTGTATATTACGAAGAAATGTGTTCATATTCGTAGACAGTAAATATTTATTATCGGTAGGTATTGTTTATGTTATGTTATCAGGTACCTAACAAAAGACTTTGAAGCTCCAAAACATCCGAGGTCGGTCTAGCTTTTGTTATCCTTAATTACCTTGAACACGTGCAGTATGACGCATTGTATGTATGTATTGTATGTACTTACGTATTAATTTTTTTTTTTAAATTTAGTTGTTTTTTATTCACTCCATTTAACGATAACTCTATAAAACAACAAAAAATGCTCAGACCATTGATTTTCGTTATAAAGAGTTTACACTGCAAATTAATTTTCTAGTATGAAAGTACCTATTTGTCCTTGGATAGCAAGATTGTAAAAAGAAAAAAAAAATACTTTTCAACAAAAAAATAACTTCAAAATACTTTTTACTTACAAATAGTATTGAATTTCAATTCATTCATTTAAAGAAATAATACATATTCCTGTAATTTCTTACTAGTATTACTTGCTTCGGAATTAGAATACTCGTACTTCCGCAAGACACCTAAAACTATCTATTCGGGGCTGGTACTCACAACACTTGCCGTCGCGGCTTAAAAATACTTGCATAGAAAAATCATCTTAACATACTCTTAAAATTGAACATTAACGACTAAAATTGGATGCAATACAAAAATACTTTCAAGTATTTCAATCTTCGTCGTACAATTATGCACCCTATATCTATAGCAATAAGATCCTATTTACTTTACGTGAAATCAAAATACTTTTATACTTGGAAGTATTACTCGTCTGTACCAGGGCGCCGTACTTTGAAGCAAAGCCCTGGTTTTAAAACCTGGTAGCGTAAATACGTCTCATCTCTACAAACAAAATACCATAGTTAAGGGCGTGCGTCGTACGCGCGTGCCCTAATCTCGCAATTTGCCAAAATTTGTATCTTGTTCTTTACATTATACCCTTTCCAGCGTAAGTTTAGATTTTTGACAGTTCACGTCCATGAAGTTTCGTAATACTTCCGCTTATTTTTCGAACAAATAATCTTGTATTTCATGGACGTACACATGTTTTTTTCAGTTACCATGGTTACTTAGTAATGGACACTCATTATGAAACAAATTACAAATAATCGGTAGCAATAAATGCTATGAATAAACTTGAACTCTTCATAATACGTTTATAAAACGTAATATGATTTAGATTAGCTATAATCCGCGAATGTGTCACGATAAATTATGTATTTTAAATAATACCTAAGCAAACTATAATTTTATCATTTTAAGCTATAGGCTAATTCTCTTAACATAGATAAAGAAAAAATCAATAATAAAATTATAATGTAAGTTGTTGTAAGGATCCAAATGTGTAAAATAAAGTAATTAGAAAAATCGAAAAACTGCAATAAAATCAATACAATCGAATTGCATTACATTCGAGATACTGCTGAACGTCACTAACGTCAAGCTGTCAAATGTTTTAAATATAGTGGAAAGGGTATAGTAATTGTAATTATCCTGTTCTAATTCATATTTATACAGTGTGTGATTTATAGATTCTCATGTTGTCCCACATAACGGAAAGATTTTAAAAATAATGATGCTGCAAGCTGCATACTACATACACATACAGTTCCCGGCCGTTTATATTACACATCGACTTTTGTAAAGAGACAGTCGGCCAATTTTCAAAAGTTTTTATAGTAATGTACAGTCAGCCCCAAAAGTCGCTGAACACATTTTAAATTCCAAAACTGCTGAACACTAAAAGTGGCATAAGTCAGTGTCGCAACAAGAGTACAAAATAAGCTAAACGTACAAAACGACCATAACACGCTGCACACGGTTATTCCAAAAGTAGCTGCACATGTGTATTTCAAAAAGTATCAGCACACGGGTATTTCAGAAGTATCGATGTTGCCAACTCGTGCAGTATACGGGAGCCGCGCATGACTGAACGGCAACGTCGCCCGCTGCGTCGCTCATCTGCGGTCGAGTTTCAGTGTAGTTGTAGTGAGTGATTTTGACAGTAGACAAAAGTCAAGCCAATTTCAAAGCGGAATACTACATTAACAATTTCATCAAAACAGTTGTCAACACGATAGCTTTGCTTGTATAGAGCTTGGGTGAAAAGATAACAGCTCTGGTTCGATCCTGAGGAACGGATTACTTTTTGTGTTTTTTTATTTTTTCTAATTTTGTTTTCTACTATTATTATTCAATACAAGCTGTAACCCGCGACTTCGTTTACGAAAATAATGTATGAGTTAATTTTAGTTGCATGTCATAAAACTAATAAGTTAAATGTCGCACAACAGGGAGCACTTCTTCTTACATAACATTTCAACTCATATCATCGAATCTCCGAAAATGTTTCTCATACAATTTAAAGTCATAATGATCATTCTTCATTAAATTAAAAATTAAATACAAATACTATTTAATTTTCAATTAAAAATTAAAAATAATATGTGAACAGTGACGGTGAATTTAAGTTACTTGTTTTTTTTGAGATAAAATACAATAAATAAAAAAACCAAAAAAAATACTTGGCACAACCCGGTTTCGAACGCACGTCTACTTCATCAAAGTCGAGTGTTCTATACCCTATAGGCTATCGAATCTCAGTGAATTGTGTTGAAATTATGTATCTATTCCAACGAGTAAACATAATAGACACTAGTGTTCAGCTACTTTTGGAACACTAGTGTTCAGCTACTTTTGAAATACTAGTGTTCAGATACTTCTGAAATACCCGTGTGCAGCTACTTTTGGAATAACCGTGTGCAGCGTGTTATGGTCGTTTTGTACGTTTAGCTTATTTTGTACTCTTGTTGCAACACTGACTTATGCCACTTTTAGTGTTCAGCAGTTTTGGAATTTAAAATGTGTTCAGCGACTTTTGGGGCTGACTGTACATCATAATAATGTTTTTTTTTTTTTTTCATTTTCTTATTTTAGAAGTTAGAGGGGGGGGGGCAACTTTTTTCCATTTTGGAAGCGTCTGTCACGCAAACTATTCGGTTTAGAAAAAAAATATTTTAGAAACCTCGATATCATTTTTGAAGACCTACCCATAAATAGGATACACGTATGTCTTTGATAAAAAAAAATTTGAGTTTCAGTTCTAAGTATGGGGAACCCCCAATATTTATTATAATTTTTTATCTTTGCATCAAATGCTGTTTACAGAATACAACTACCTACCAAGTTTCAACAGTATAGCTCTTATAGTTTCGGAAAAAAATAACTGTCATACGGACGGACAGACAGACATGACGAATCTATAGGGTTAGTAATAAAGGTTTATTATTAACCCTAAAAACGGTACTAAAATACGTTGAATGAAAAAGATAGTTTTCTCTAAGCCTGCGTGAAAAAAATATGTTCAGTACTTAATTTCACAATGATAACTTAAACATTCGCAAATTGTTGTGATAATTCAATATTTGACTTTTGGCAGAAATACTTGTGTTTTTTTACAATCATTTTTCCGCGCACGTAATACGACACGATGTGGCATTCTAGCATGAGACATCAAGTTATGTATGCATTTATAGTAACGAATACAAAACGTAAAAACTTAAAAAATAAAGCTCAGGGTGCAATAATTCAAAAATGACAATCGTTCGGTTGCCGTCGCGCGCCCCCGTCTCAACTTCGTTCTTATTAACAGTTCTAAAAATTCAAAAGTGAGCCTTAACTGAAACCAAATACCGTCGAAAAAATTTATCCACAGTAATCTTCGACCCAAGAAAATGGTTGTATCGTCTCGTATCATTCGTCGTCTTTGTTGCGTTTTATTATTTCAAACCAGTCGCAACGAGAACCGTTTTTTGCAGCGGTTTTCATCGTCGTGAAAACGGTTTCGTTTCGTTCGTCAAGATGCGACGACGAGGACGACCCACTAGGCGAGGTGCAATTTCTCTTATGAAATTTGATTATTTTTGATCCGTTCATTAGATGTCAACCATACTCAAGATAAGTTAATTGACACCCTTACAAGATAAATCTTATTTCCATAGATTAGTCGAAAAAGTCAAATCTCAATTGAAATGTTCTTATACATAGAGGAGTTGTTGTAACGAAACCATATCGCAATTTACTTTATCAGTATAACGCCATCTACCGAAAACATAAAGAAACTTTCCATTGCCTAAATCAAAACTTAAATTCTGTACATAATCAGAAAGATAGTTCCTTTAGTTCATTTATTTTGGGTCACATATTATTTTATTTTTATAGGTCAAAAGGCACCCGTTTTGTAGAGGCTGAAAATAATTAAGTGATATCTAAGCATAAAGCGCCCTCTATCTAAAGTTTGTAACATAGAGTATAGAAAATACTTAACATTTAAAATATTTTTAAAAAAAATAGCTTTGCTCATGTACAAAAATATATTATTACACTATTATTTTTTTTATTCTTGAGGATTATTACACTAGGAATCCTTTTTAAACCAATAAAATGTATTATTAAAATCAATTTAGCTTGAGTACAACAACAATATTATTAAACTTGCCATGGCACATAAACCTTGAATGTCACTGCAATCTCTAAAATACATAATATATTATGATTCTTAATAATGATTCTACATAATAATATATTTCCTTTGTTAATTGATGATGACTCGTACCAAGGCATTTGTACAAATAATTTTATATATTTTTCAGGGTCTAGCACAAGACGGTTCAAACCCAACGCTACTATACGGCTACGGTGGTTTCAATATCAATATACAACCAAGCTTCAGTGTTACAAGACTAGTATTTATGCAGCACTTCAACGGTATCATCGCTGTTCCCAATATACGAGGCGGAGGGTAATTAAATTGCAATAATATAATATCTATAATTATATATAAAATAGAATAGCTTGCATTATAATGCAAGCTAATTTTTTTCTATAATAATTTTCAATACCCAATACATTGACGTCAATTTTATTGTTAGAAATTAAAAAACTTTAGAATATTTTTAACAAACTACTACGAAATATATTAGCTGCACGGTGGTGGATTAGATGCGTCTGTTATGCTTGCAGTTTAGAGTGTGAATCCTATGTAGGACATCTGAAAATATGGCATGTTTCATATACAGCGTAAATATTCCCTATATACGAGTATAAGGAAAACTTCAATAGTCAGTATATTTAGAAAAGCAGCACGACATTTACCAAGTAGAAGTTTTTTAGTCACCTTTTACTTCGTCAGTCACCTTTTACCCTTGGAATTCGTTATTTTTTGTAATTCTACTTACTAAATGTAAGAACTTTAGTTTTACAATAATGTTTCTTTTTTCAGTGAGTACGGTGAGAGATGGCACAACGCGGGTCGCCTGCTTAACAAACAGAACGTATTTGACGACTTCCAAGCGGCGGCGGAGTACCTCGTGCGGGAGAAGTACACCGTGCCCTCGCTCATCACTATACAGGGCGGCTCTAACGGGGGCTTGCTAGTGGCGGCGTGCACCAACCAGCGACCTGACTTGTTCGGCGCCGCCATCGTACAAGTTGGGTGGGTACAAATATATACATATAGCTCGCCACCGCCTCGGTGGTGTGGCCGTCGAGGTAGCAGAGTCGATTCCCACGAAGCATAATTATTTTAGACGACCTCTGTGACGTACTGGTTATATAACATGACTACTACGCGGAGGTCTTGGGTTCGATTCCCGCTCAATGCAAATCTTTATGTGCATCACCATGATTGTTTGCATTGCTCTGGGTGTTTTCTACCCTTCGGCCGTTTTGGAAACCGAAGTTTGGTAACCAGTTTCCTAAAAGGCTTTTTTTATACTTCTACGTAACTGGTTTCCTAAAAGGCTTTTTTTTTACTTATACGTAACTGGTTTCCAAAGAAGAGTTTTTTGTACTTCTACGTAACTACACTCTGGCCACTCTAATAAGTGAAATTTAACATTTGTAGTCTAGGGTTGGGTGTCTGAAATCTATTGAAAGATTTATCGATTCAGAAAATTCAAAAATAGAAATAGGTGCGAGGGGTACTCTAGCTAAATCACTCTACAGACTATTAAAAGAACTAGGACTGCCGAGAACTTCAGTAAGCTCTCTACTATCACGAATGTCCAAAACGGCATTGTTAGGTTCCTACCAAATTTGGATAGGTAGAGGACGGAACATAGCAGACAGTGAAGGTGACCGCTAACGCGTTGTGTCCTTAAACCTACATCTGGGTCGTAAGTCCCAGACGCTGTTATGCAAGTGTTCCGTCCTCTATCACGCGATGGACCCGGCACCCGCACGGAGAATCCATGGAATGCTAAGATTAGGTTTTATCTGTTGACATTAAATTATGTCAAGAGTATCATTTTATTATATGATTGATGACGTCTTTCAAAACAATTACTAGCCAGGACACACAGAAGAGATTAGTTCTTTATACTCTGAACAGTTACTGTGAAATTTCACCTATTTACACATCGACAAGTACAGTAGCGAGTTAAGTAATAAGTTGTTAAGTTGATTTGAATAGATCTCCATTCTATTTTTTGGCGAGATAAGTTGGCGAGACGCGAGAGAGGGGGCTACTTCGTACGATGTCGATGTGTAAATCGGGCTTTAGAGTGGACAGAGTGTAGTTACGTAGAAGTAAAAAAAACTCCTCTTTGGAAACCAGTTACGTATAAGTAAAAAAAAGCCTTTTAGGAAACCAGTTACGTAGAAGTATAAAAAAAGCCTTTTAGGAAACTGGTTACCAAACTTCGGTTTCCAAAACGGCCGAAGGGGTTTTCTATGTATAATATGTATATATTTACAAAAAGAAAAGAAAAGGATTTAAGTATGTTTATCCGTTGTCTAGTACCTATAGTACAAGCTTTGCTTAGTTTGGGACAAGATGGCAATGTGCGAGGAATATTTTATATTTATTCGTGCGATCCAAAAATTATTGTCTGGAATCTGGATGTTCTTTGTGTCAGTAAAATTGATGTTTGTAAAAGTCCTCGCGACACAGGGCAGGATCCATACTAAAGGAGTTGTCCTTACAAAAAATAAGATTGCCATTCTAATTTTTGATATTACATATTATAATAAAATACTGCAGTCGGTTAATATTATATTACACATGACTTAATTTACGGTTTTAACACGAATTTTTCTCATTTTTTTCTAATCACTAATTAATAAATAAATATTATTTCTATTTCAGAGTATTAGATATGCTTCGCTTCCAAAAATTCACGATCGGTCACGCGTGGGTATCGGACTACGGCAGCTCAGACAACAAGACACAGTTTGAATATTTGCTCAAGTACTCCCCACTTCACAATATTCAAACACTAGAAAATGGTAATTATTATGTTAATAATATATTATATTTTAATTTCAATGTATATGATAACTATACATACAGTTCGCCATTTAGTACTAAAATTACAACAACTTCAAGACGGCTTAACTTAGATTGCGCTTCGGCAGTAGTAAGTTAATGTGTGTGTGTGCGTCATGCAGGTAGCGAGTACCCCGCCACGCTGATCCTGACGGCGGACCACGACGACCGCGTGGTGCCGCTACACTCGCTCAAGTACGTCGCCGCGCTGCAGCACGCCGCGCGCGCCTCGCCCCGCCACCGCCCCCTGCTGGCGCACGTCGACAACAAGGCGGGACACGGCGGCGGCAAGCCCACGAAGAAGATTGTAAGTGTTCACTCATTATACTTACTTGTACCATATGCATACAATACCCAGTAGGGAATTTATAAATAATTAAATATCTCTCACAAATGTAACTAAGCAGAACTTATACTATGGGTACTAAACAATGGATAAACATTTGGCAACTTTGGCAACCTCCAGTGATATAATCACCTCAATGCCCTCGATGCCCCGCTACATACATACCTCAAGACCTATGGGCTGCCACAGACAAGGCAGTTGCTGTGGCCGAGTTCTGTGCCGGCACTGTACGTACTACTGACTACGTACTGACGTACTTGAGTTTTTGACAATCGACACCAAGAAAATCACCACCATTTAACGCTATTGTGAGATTAACAAAATCGATTTTGTATACCAATTGCCTTGCAAATTCTCCGCAATGACTTGTCACAGACAACTTACTTTCTATATAGTATTTTTTAATTGATATTCAAAAGAGAATCAATAATTAATCGTATTCTTTTATTATAATTTCAGATCGAAGAGAACACAGACATCCTGTGCTTCATGAGTCTGTCGCTTGGTTTGAAGTTCTACAAGTGAATGAATCTGCCATATTTTATATTATAGAGTATTACGCAATGAGATGAAACACTTATAAGTATTATGTAAATATATTATACTAACCACAGTGTGTCGCTGATTACCTCTGGGTCTTTTATGAGACTGGTGATATTGTTACGCATTGCTACTATTTTTATTAATAAAACTTTGTTTTTATTTTTGATATCACGTTTTATTTATGTTATATACCTACCTACAGCAGATTAGTAAAGACTTGGATTATGATATTATTCTGCCCAGGAATCTTATGTGCGTTCCCAATGAGGATTCACATATTATGAATTGTAAGCTTTTGAATGACTCGGCCTTTAGTAAAAAAGTTCTCGAATAATTGTAAATATAATCACTAACTTGTAAAAGTAGCCACTCATCTACATTCAATAAAATCTTTTCCCGTTTACCTGTGAAGGTGGTTCACATACTTTAATTTATCGCGTGCGTTCGCCCAGCAAAAAAGTATCGCTTTACAAGAATTGAATGATAAAGATAATTAGACCCTTATCCCGTATAAATGTGCCCCTAAATTAAAAATTCGAGCGTCCAGAGGCTATAGAGTTATTTAAGAAAAACAATTTCTGCTGCACGAACGTTCGCCCAGCAAAATATTTTTTAGTTAATGGGTCTAACTGGATATAAAATATGCAGAAATATAGCTTGTATTCGAGCCTAGATGTGCCGTGAAAATAAAATTCGAGCGTCATAAGGTTTCAGAGATTTTACAATTTTTGCTGGGCGAACGTTCAGGCGATTGCTATATTATCGGAAACGGCTGGACGTGAAGTCGTAATTTTTTGTATTCGGATAGAGCATAATTCGAGCCTCTTTAAGCTGAAATTTACATTAGTATAACTAGCACGGCTCAAGAGTTATTACTTGATTACTAAAAAAAATTTAGGAGGCTCTATCTCTCGAACGAAGTAAGGTGCGGTTTTCAAGTTTGTGTTGACTGGTACCTGTTATTGAATCACATGATCCTGCAAAGTTTCGCCATGAAAATACCTAATATTATAGAGTTTTTAATGATTTTCCTCTTATTTTGAGGTTATCTTCAATGAAATTAGTTACAGCCCCGAGACACTAGCTTTCTGTAAGCTGGCATGTTATACGTTTCAACAAAAATTAAAGCGCTTTTTGAAGAATACATATGCATAAAATCAGGTGAATATAGCCATTAATTTAGATGTTATGACTAGAAACCACGATCGACATCTTTTGATAGATTAACCGACCAAATTCGAATGGACATTAAAAAGCGGCCGCACGATACTTCAAGCTATCCTTTCACACTTACTCGTATTATAATGACAGTTCGAGTACAGATGCGAACAGAATTGTAGGTCGGGAAATATTATGTATTAAGGACATGAAAACATGGTGTATAAACATGTTCAATGAATGAGTTTTTTTATACAGTTAGTAGGGATTAGGGAAATCAGTTTAGGTAGAAAATAAAACAAAATACTTAATATTATATTTTGTAATTTGCCATAAACAGTCTTGGTATACTTATGTAGTACCTATCTAAGTTGTACTATCTAAGTTTAAAAACTTGTAGGTCTATATTGTACCTTACATTTTACTGTTTCATAAACATACTTATTATTTGTATTACCTCGATAAAATAAATAAACTGGCATTGTGTTTTAATTAAATTTACTATGTAAATAATAAATAATCATACTTAGATCAATTTTTAAAAGTCCATACATACATACATAAACTCACGCCTTATCCCGGCCGGGGTAGGCAGAGACGACAGAGAAGAGTCCCTTTCACAAAATACCGACGTTGAAAAAACGGAACCCTTATAGGATCACTTTTTTGTCTGTCTGTCTGTCAAGACCATTTATCTCAGGAACGCGTAGAGGTATCAAGCTGAAATTTACACTAAATACTAAGGTATGTTGCATCTAAGAGCTGTAAAAAAATCAAACTTCTTATCCAACGCAATCAAGAGATTTCGCCGTTTTCGTCGCAAATTTTCAACGAGCAAGGGTAAAAACCTACAGGCTACTTCCAGTCTACCTACAAACTTGAAATTTGGCATAAAGCAAGGTCACAGTACATGTAAAGGGAATGTTCAGAAAACCATACATTTTTACTACCATCATTTATTATATTTTGATTTTATGTTATAGAATTTTGGCGGGAAAATAAGTCGTGACGTTATAGCTTTTTTGACAAATGAAAAAAAAAAAAAAAATTAGTCGCAAGTATAAATAATTGCATGTGGCGTACAAAATCTCTTATGACAAGTTTGTATTTTAGTGCAAATCATCATAACATTCAAATGTTTTGTTTATTTTTCTATAACAATGCGCTCTGTATTTTCTCTCTACATTTTCTCTTTTATCGCCCACGCAGGACAACGCGTTAGATACCTTTTAACCGTAAGGAGGCTACTCGAGGAGGTACAGATTTGTTTTGATCATGCAAAGAGTACCATTTCTTCGTAACAGAATAAGGAACTGGAACAAAGTGGTATATAAAGATGAAACTTTAAATGTTAAACACACCAAGTTAAAGTCTTGGACGGATAATACTGCGTCCAGTAGCACAGTACTTGTTGGAAAAGGCGGTCGATGAATATTATGTGTACTATACCTCATTTATTAATTACCCTTACACGTATCCCAATCTTAATTTTAAAAGTATGTAAATTAAAAATATCATATTATCAATTCTGTACGCATCTGTACTATTGAATTTTCATTATAATACGAGTAAGTGTGAAAGGATAGCTTGAAGTATCGTGCGGCCGCTTTTTAATGTCCATTCGAATTTGGTCGGTTAATCTATCAAAAGATGTCGATCGTGGTTTCTAGTCATAACATCTAAATTAATGGCTATATTCACCTGATTTTATGCATATGTATTCTTCAAAAAGCGCTTTAATTTTTGTTGAAACGTATAACATGCCAGCTTACAGAAAGCTAGTGTCTCGGGGCTGTAACTAATTTCATTGAAGATAACCTCAAAATAAGAGGAAAATCATTAAAAACTCTACAATATTAGGTATTTTCATGGCGAAACTTTGCAGGATCATGTGATTCAATAACAGGTAGGTACCAGTCAACACAAACTTGAAAACCGCACCTTACTTCGTTCGAGAGATAGAGCCTCCTAAATTTTTTTTAGTAATCAAGTAATAACTCTTGAGCCGTGCTAGTTATACTAATGTAAATTTCAGCTTAAAGAGGCTCGAATTATGCTCTATCCGAATACAAAAAAATTACGACTTCAAGTCCAGCCGTTTCCGATAATATAGCAATCGCCTGAACGTTCGCCCAGCAAAAATTGTAAAATCTCTGAAACCTTATGACGCTCGAATTTTATTTTCACGGCACATCTAGGCTCGAATACAAGCTATATTTCTGCATATTTTATATCCAGCTAGACCCATTAACTAAAAAATATTTTGCTGGGCGAACGTTCGTGCAGCAGAAATTGTTTTTCTTAAATAACTCTATAGCCTCTGGACGCTCGAATTTTTAATTTAGGGGCACATTTATACGGGATAAGGGTCTAATTATCTTTATCATTCAATTCTTGTAAAGCGATACTTTTTTGCTGGGCGAACGCACGCAATTTATCATAGTAGGTGTTCGATGTGGCCACCGTTGTTCGAGGTCGCCCCACTTAACGCCTCTAGACTATTTATTGTTGGATTACGTTAAGGATGAAGTGAGCAAAACAAACTATGATAACGATCTTTTAGGTCAGCCATAAAGTCAATTTTAACTCAAACTCACCACATGAAAATACAAAATGCAATTTACCTATCAAGATTGTTACCTAAACGTGGCCACTTCGAACACTATGATAAATTAAAGTATATGAAAACAATGCATTCTATTAATTTTAGACAATGTTTCGAGACATTTACTGCTTAAGACCTACAGAATCGATATTTAAATAGAAAAAGTAAAATTTTATTTTTGCAAAACAACCGAGTTCGATTCCCGACTGGGTGCAGTATCTTTTTCAAATGTATGAATGCAGTTTGTCTTTTTATCAAAATCGGTGACATGGTTCCTAAGAACAAATCTTCGTATGATTATACTCGTAGTTTAAGACTTTCCCATACTGACCCATTTGAATGAGCCACCCTGTATACCTAGGTACATTTTATAAGATTATCCCTTTTTTTAAACGGTGGACCGACGAGCGAACTAGTTAGGATGCACCGTCGCGAGCGACGGCGGGAAGCCTATGTATGGGGGAGGCACAAGACCGGACCGCAGGGTGGAAATATTAGGAGGAGGCCTATGTCCATCAGTGGACGTCCATAGGCTGATATGATGATCACTTCATTTAACACTTTTTAATTTAATTATAGCCTCACCCTTAAGGCAGAGGTGATTATATTCCCACCTAATTAGCAACTCTAATGACCTTGTACCTAACAAAGGTCAAAACCTATGAAAAACAAAGTTGCTTGTGCCCGTTATAGGGTTAAATACTGATTTATCATCCTCATATCAGTCAATGGACGTCCAAGCACGACGACATTGCGCGGTCTCGTGCCTTCGTCATCCATCGGTGTATACCATTAACTACGTCGTCGGTCCACATTGTGAGGGGTCTACTCATTGTGCGCCTTCTAGTAGGTACGTGGTCGTCATTCCAGAACTTTTCTGCCCAGTTCTTCGTGCTATGTACCCTGCCCACCACCACTTTAACTGGGCAATCCCGAGTGCTAAGTCGGCCACTTTGGTTCTCCTCCCTAAGGCATCGGATAGCAAGTGCGAATTTAGCATGTTATATTGATAAACTTGACCTTTTTTTTTATATTATCCTTGTGACTTTTTATAAAAGAAAAAAAAGTGTTTAAATATAATAAAACCAAATCGCAGAAATGACGTACATAAGTGTAAATGCTTGCCGTAGAAAGTGTCACCACTATGAATGGTGAAGTGGTGTTGTGGTATTGCTTCGTGCATATGCAGGTTCAGGACGGAGAATCAGTCATGCCCAAGTAACACATCAAAGCATTATAAGGGCCGAATAAGAGTATTCTTGTATCCTTTTAGCATTTTGATTTAGTTTTATAGTCGCATTATAAACGTTTATATGGCTACTGTAATGCTTATTTGGGCACAAATTAGGTTAATAGCATTACTGGCGCATTATATTAGCATTATTGTGGTCAAGAAAGATGTCAATCGGATTAAAGAAGCATCATTTTGGTCAATAATATTGCCAATCGCATTAAGAAAGCATTAAAATGGTCAATGAGATAGCCTATTGCATTACAGAAGCATTATAATAGCAATATTATTGATAGTAAAGATGCCAACGGCATTACAAAAGCATTAGACTAGCATTTAAATGTGCTAAAAGAATTATTGGAGCAATTTAAGTGTTCACACTTAGGAAACTTTATATTATTGCGTGTAAATTATTACAATAAAAAAAGACGGTCAAAATAAAACAGTGAGTGACGCTATATTATAGTTTGCATCAAAACAAATTCATCGAATAAGTTTTTAACTCGTTTGTTATTTCTTGCCTTCAAATATTACTGCGCAGTGTAGTTTACTGTACTTGTTTATATAAGTTTCATTGAAAATTTTCACGCGCCTTCGATATTTTGTGGTTTTCATACAAAATGTTTTATAAAAATAATGTGTGTAAAACCAAAACAAATGTGTATTCCTAGTACAGAATAAGTTTTGAATAAATACAATCATAGTTTTGCTTGTACTGTATTAAATTAAGTTATATAAATATTTTAAATGACAATTCCTTTTATAAATAGGTCCGAAAGAAAATATTTTTTGGTTATAAAATATTTACAAAATGGTGGTTAGCCTTAAGCAGCCCGGTGAGCCCAATTAATGCCACCAGCATTACAACTACTCACGTGTAATTGTTTAAAGAGCTATTAGCTACACAACAGCACTCACTTCTTCCTTTAAAATGCAAGCATTATATTGATTCACATTTATGCTGTTCAGCAGCATTAAGCTTTTACTTACCCCTTACAAGTGCTTTTACACAGCAAAAGGCACAAAAAACAGCTTAAAGCTGGATATCGGATTTACATGGCATTATAGTGGTTCACGTTTGTGCTGTAAAACAGCTTCAAACACTTATTAACTACTTTAAAATGTCTTTGTAGAACCAAAAGCACTAAAAATAGCTAAAGGCTTTACAAAAGCATTCTGATATGCCATTATCCAACTGTTATACAGCGTAAAGCATTACAATGTTTTTCAAATGCCATTGTTCAGCTTCAAGACGCTCGGTGAACTTATATAAGAGTTTGTACGGGTCTTAAGGTCTATATAAGTTCACTTGTTGCTTGTTAAAATGCTTTCTGTGTTACTTGGGTGGGATCGACATGATCGAGATGGCCAATTGGAGTAGGCATTATGGCGCCCCTCTGTCGGGTGCATGCCATGTCGCGAAGGTCGTCGATGTCGAACCAAATTCGTGATTAAAGTGAAAGTGCGTAGTTAAAGTGTTATTTTTAAAGCTACTAGCATAGATTAAAATATTAAAATAAATAGTTTATTTTTCATATAATCATAATATATTTTGTTTTTTTAAAAATAGGTACCTACTTACTTAAAAACTAGAAAATCATAAATCGTTTTTTAGGTAAGATAAATTTAGTTAATATAATAAATTGATTATATTATTTGTTATTACTGTAACGATGTAATATTATGTTTTAGAAAATAATTTGATTATTTCATTGATTATTATAATTTTTTTAATCTAATTAAATATACTTACCTAAGTTTTTATTTTATGCATTAATCATGGCATCACAGATATCTGAATAAAGGAGATGTGCCCTGAATGTCATTTTGTATGGAAACCTAATGTCGCCAGTTTTATTAACACACACAGCTATAGAATATACGAATAGACTACTGTTCTCAGTTACATCTAGATTATCAATGAACGCAATACTCTGTCTCGTTTTTCCTTGAAATATCTCCCTTAAACGGTGTCACAGCGAACCAATCAGCGCTACTATATTTAAACAAATTAAACAAACTTCAAAAAGTTTAGATAGAAGAACTACTACAATTTAAAACTACTACATTAAAAAAAAATACATTTATGCTAGGCGTTGACCTTATCGATAAATAATTAATAAATTTTATCGATAGACAAGACTTATATTTTATTAAAAATTAATTACTTATCATATAAATAATAATTACTTTTGTATAAATACTAGCTGTAAAACGCGACTTTGTCCGCGATTAAATTTGAAATGAAATAAAAAAAAAACTTGTATAATTCATACAAAGTTTATTCATCATCATCATATCAGCCAATCGACGTCAACTGCTGTACATATGCCTTCTCCAAGTATTGTCACCTTGTGCGGTCCAGTGCCTCCCTCATCCATCAGCTTCCAGCCGTCCACACCGGTACGCGGACGGTTTTCGGTACGCGGACGCCATTCCAGAATCTTTCTGCCCAAACAGCTGTCGGTTCTTCGCGCTATGTGTCCTGCTTGTCGCTACTTTAACCGGTTATGTCGGTTTCTTTGGTTCTCTTGCGAATCTCCTCATTTTTGATTCGATTACGCAGGGAAACTCCCAACATAGCTCTCTCCAATGCCCCTGAATGACCATGATTCTTCTGAGTAGGCCCATAGGTCAGGCTACAACATAGCTCTCTACATTGCCCTCTGAGACATCATGAGCCTTCTGAGTAGGTCCATAGGTCAGGCTACAACATAGCTCTCTCCATTGCCCTCCGAGTGACCATGAGCCTTCTGAGTAGGCCTATAGGTCAAGCTACAACATAGCTCTCTCCATTGCCCTCTGAGACACCATGAGCCTTCTGAGTAGGTCCATAGGTCAGGCTACAACATAGGTCTCTCCATTGCCCTCTGAGTGACCATGAGCCTTAGTACTTAGCTTTTAGTACTAAGTAGTTAGGCCATCTAAATTTGAAAAAAAATTTTTTTTATCATAGCTTGATGTTATATAGCCTATAGCCTTCCTCGATCAATCAAATCAAATCAAATTATTTATTCAATTTACATTGGTCTTAAATTATAGCTTAAATAAATCTTATAACATAATTATGTGCTATATACAGTTTAGTATGCCTGTACTAGGATTATTCCTGTGTTACAGGCGTTCTAGGGGCAAATTATTATACTTTAAAGGAACATTAATTAATCATAACGCTGTCTCTATACAATACTTTTTAAATTAATATCTATAATTTATTTGTTTTATAATATTTATAAGAACACGAATTTAATAAAAATGCTTACTAAATAAATACATAATAATCATTACAATTAGGTACATTAAATTACTTGTGTTTTGTTTATACTAAAGAATGTGCTTAATTGTAGAAAATTTTAAGTAGGGCAAAGTGGTATGTTATCATTTTTAATTAGAAGTTATAACAAGTAAGTATAGGTACTAATAATAATCTATGCTACTTCATAGTCTATTGAGTTAATATAACGCACTTCAGCTATTCTTCTCGCAGGAAATTCAGTATCACCAGTTTTATGCACGTTAGGTTTCTTAAACCTCGAACATGTTGCGCATTTTTGAGAGGTCAATTTGTTTTTGCAATCAGAGATAGTGTGACCTATTTCCCCACAATGGCTGCATGATGGAATAAGTTCTCGGCATGATTTAGCAGCGTGACCGTATTGTTGGCATTTATAACACCTCGTGACTATAGTAAAGTCCCTAACAGGGCAAGAGGTCCAGTTTATATACAGTCTTTGCTGTGATCAATGGTCTATCCAAAACTGAAAACTAAATTTAATTCGAAGAAGTAGTTCCTGAGATTAGCGCGTTCAAACAAACAAACAAACTCTTCAGCTTTATATAATAGTATAGATATAGATATAGATGTATAATATAATAATATATAATTGTACAATACTTTTGTAAAATAATATTGTGTGTAAGATCGTACATGTCGTGAAACAAATTAATCCGAGAACTGCTGTCGTAATATCGCAGATTGAAGGAACTCAAGCGTCATACTTCTTTTTCGTCCTTATTGTCGCAGCAGCTTGTAACATTTTGACTGTTGTCATACAAAATTAACGCTCTGTGAGGGAGAGCTAGCGATAATTTACAATTTAGCGTGTACAGTTCATTTATTTAAGCATGAGCATGCGCATGCCAAAATGCACGAGCAATATTGCGCCTAGATAAAATTAAAACAATAGCATGAATATAGGGATTGATAGATGAACATTTAGACTGATTTAAAGCAAATCTGATAAAATCAGTTAAAAGCATGTGTGTGCTAATAAAGGGATAAGCGTTTTAAAAATCTTTCAAAACCACTGTAATCAACATTTTAAACCTTTATGTTCTAGTACTTACTCCACCTTTGATTTAGGATATTATTTCAACATTGTACTACTTACTTATATTGCAATTACATAATTTATAATTTAAAAAAATAATTTTTTTACTAAATTGCATAAATCTTTTACAATTTAAAATTCCTACAATACACGACTTTTTATCGAAAACGATAGATAGTCGTAGTCATGAACGGGTCGTCACTATCGTTTGGTTGTTAGAGCGATCACGGTTAGCAACCACTTGTCATACGTAATATCGTTGAGCGCATAGTTCATTGCTTCATATATTCATTGAATGACTAGTTTAGACACATTAGAGAATCAATGTATATGTTACAAAAATACCCTGCTAACACCCGGCGCTCTCCAGTACCCGGGCTGGAGGGTGAGAAATTAGTTACCGAAGACTCCACGAGGGCGGGTACCCAGGCTCCCGTGGCAGTGAATGCTACTGGTCAAAATAAGAAATATATGCAGCAAGCCTTCCATCCAAGCTTT
Organism: Schrankia costaestrigalis; assembly: GCA_905475405.1. Lineage (NCBI taxonomy): Eukaryota > Metazoa > Arthropoda > Insecta > Lepidoptera > Erebidae > Schrankia > Schrankia costaestrigalis. The sequence goes on from FR997827.1 coordinate 5,263,337, forward strand.
TTTGCGACAAGACCAAGAAGTGCCTCAGTCGGAGGTTCTTCGCCTGGCGCGAAAAAAGGTCTCCAAAATCCACAAAAGGACAACAAGACAGCCTCAGAGCTGCCTGATTGGCAGAAAGTACCTATCAACAGAAACCCAAACAAGAAAAGGAAGTTTACAGACTCACAATCTCCCGAATGTGTCCCAACATCAAATAGGTTTGATGGTCTGCCTATAATCGACTTGTGCCAAGAATCCAACCAAAATGAAGTTAGGAAGCCCAACAAACCTCCACCGATAATACTCTATGGAGTTGAGGATGTAAATAAACTCACTGAATTCCTTGATACAATAGCTGGAAAAACAACCTTTAAATTCAAAATTGTCAACAAAAATCAAATAAGGATCATTAGTGAAAATGTTGTTACCTACAAGAATCTCATATCAGCGATCAGAGAGAAAGGACTTATAGGTCATACCTTCAACAGAAAAGAGGAAAGATGTTATAGACTTGTAGTGAGAAAAATGCATCACACCACTCCACATGAAGCTATTATAGAAGCCTTTGAAGAAACTGGGAACAAAGTGATAGGTGAAATCATCAATGCCAGGTCCGGTCCTGACAAAAAACCAACCTCAACATTTTTTGCCAACTTACAACCTGGGCCTAATAATAAAGCGGCAAAACAAGTAAAAGTAATAAACCACCAAATCATTACCATAGAAGATCCTAAAAAGAGAACATCCATAGTACAGTGCCAAAGGTGTCAGCAGTACGGACACACAAAGAACTACTGCATGAGACCATATCGTTGCCTCAAATGTGCTGAATCACACAAGACAAAGGAATGTCCTAAAGCTGATCGAACTACTCCTGCAACATGTGCTCTATGCTTCGGCCCGCATCCTTCAAATTATAAAGGATGTGAGATCTACAAAGAGATACTGGCTAGAAAAACAACAAAACAGAGAACAAGAAACTAGGAACTCCAACCATATAACAATGCAATGCCAAATATATCTACTACCGTAACATGTACTCAATGCCATGGTCCGCATCCTTCGAATTATAAAGGATGTGAGGTCTTTAAAGAACTACTAAATAGAAAATCAACGAAAAAGACTACAGAAAATCCTGATTCACAAATTCCTACAAAGCAAAACACAAACACGCAAAAGGCTGATCAGCAAACACCAACACAAATATAAAATATAGTGAAATTTTAAAAAGAAAACCACACAACAAAATTGTAGACAAACACCAAGAACAAGAAATCTCTCAACAATTCTCATACAATAGTATAGAAGAAATATTTATAAAACAATCAGAAAAAATTGATATCATCCTGCAACAAATGAGTAACATGATGGGGCTCTTGACTACACTTGTCAACAAGCTTCTACAATGATTCCAACCAAAATAGCAACCTGGAACGCAAATGGACTCTCGCCTAATAAATTTGAGGTTGAGGCTCTATTAAAAACTCATGATCTTGACATCCTGCTCATTTCTGAAACACACTTCAACAATAATAGCTATATACATATTAAAAACTACAATATTTACACAACAAATCATCCGGATGGAACCTCACATGGGGGCACAGCAGTTCTAATTAGAACTTCCATCGAACACCATGAACTTCCTCAATTCAAAACTGAACATATCCAAGCTACGTCTATAACCATCCAAGACAAACATGGACACTTCAATATATCATCAGTCTACTGCCCTCCAAAGCATAGAGTAACTGAGATTCATTTCACTGAATATATTGAAAGCCTTGGTCCACGCTTCATAGCTGGGGGTGACTGGAACTCCAAACACCCTCAATGGGGTTCAAGACTGATAACCACGAGAGGTAGAGAGCTTAAAAAGTGCATTGATATAAACAATCTAACAACCATTGCCACTGCAGAGCCCACGCATTGGCCGTCCGACCCAAATAAGCTTCCAGATGTACTAGACTTCTTCATAATGAGGGGTCTCTCAAGATTCTTTTATGGAATTAATTGTTCTCTTGATGGGTCTTCAAATCACATCCCGGTCATTCTGACTGTAAGTACGAATGCCTTGGTTAACCAAAATAAGCCAAAACTATATAATAATCGGACCGATTGGAACTTGTTTCGTGATTTAATCAACAACTCCCTACAAGTACGTGTTTCTTTAAAATCTGAGGATGAGATCGACTACGCAGCCACGACCTTCATAAGAACAGTTCAAAACGCCTGCTGGAAAAGTTACTCTCAAGTGTGCGATAATAAGATAAGACATAATTATGTACCGCAAGACATTAGAAATATGATTCTAGAAAAGAGAAGGCTTCGCAGAATATGGCACTGCAGCCGCCACCCTGAGGACAAAAGAATATTCAATAACTATGCCAGGAGCTTAAAAAATGCTTTAAAGGACTCCGAAAATGCTACAGTGGAGGCAAACCTATTATCGCTATCTGCTAGTAAAGCCACCGATTACTCACTGTGGAAGACATGTAAAAATGTCACCCAGCCAACAAAACCAAAGCCGCCCATACGACTTGATGGAAACGCATGGGCTAGATCAAAACAAGAAAAAGCAAACGCATTTGCCGCTCACCTTGCTAAAGTCTTCGTTCCCAATGAACCTAAGCCAGGATTCAATGAACTGGATATAGACAATATACTCCTGCAGGACTTCCAGCTTGACCCACCTCTTAAAGTAGTGACACCAAACGAGGTAATTAAACTCATCAAACAATTAGAAACTGGTAAGGCGCCGGGCTATGATCTGATTGACAAGAAGGTCTTAACAGAGTTGCCTCGAAAGGCAATAGTTTACTTGACTACCTTATTCAACTGTGTCCTAAGGGTTGGGTATTTCCCTGCGCTCTGGAAAGTCTCCCAAGTCATTATGGTTCATAAAGCTGGTAAACCACCCCACGATTTATCTTCTTATAGACCCATAAGCTTGCTTCCAATCACCTCCAAGCTTCTGGAAAAGATAATATTGCGACGGCTCTCTTACTTTATGAATGAAAAGGCTGTAACTCCAAATCACCAATTTGGGTTTTTTGATAACAAGCTCTTGATCTACAAGACCATAATAAAACCAATCTGGACCTATGGTATGGAGTTTTGGGGAGCGACATGTAACTCCAACATAGATAAAATCCAAAGAACTCAGAACTTCATACTAAAACAAATTGGCAATACACCCTGGTTCATAAGAAACACGGAGATTCATGAACACCTGAATATGCGGACAGTAAAAGAAGAAATCAAGGGATGCCTGGTAAAATACAAAACCAGATTGGAAAATCATCCTAACCAGTTGGCAGTCCAGCTCACACTACCTGATTGCATTAACCGGTTGAAACGACGCAGAATCCTTAAACTCGGCAACACCAACTAAGCCACTGTTATTTAAGAAGGCAAAAATTTCCTGATGAGGAATGCCTTCCCCTGCCACGCCCATTCCTACATCACATCTGCTCATAGTCCTTGAGACTGATTGCAAGATCTTTAAAAAAAAAAATATGTTACAAAAATATTATAGTACCTACTTAATTGTCCGAACATGAAAATCACATAGTGAGGACATCGAAGATTATTTTTTCATGATTTTAGAGGTAAATACAATAAAATACATGTACTAACATATGGTAAGTGATTCCATTATTAATAAAGTTTTTTTTATTGCTCTTATTTTTACAGGCAACCACTGAACAACTCGCGGCCCTGTTACGACAAAACACTGCAACCCGGGTTACAGCGTTTTGTCGTAACATGATTCAAAATAATCTGCTACATGTTAGCTTGCTACTAAATCAATCAAAATTTCAATATCACTTTTTCTTACTGAAATATTCTAAATAACATTTTACTGCAACCCCAAATTTCAACTAAATATATTGACAAAACGCTGCATGCTAGACTGCAGCGTTCTACCGAAATGGTAGCGAGCGGCGAACGTCTTATTATTTTAACATAACGCTGTAAACTCGGGTTGCCGCGTTTTGTCAAAATAACAAACGAAAACTTACTAAGTAATTGATTTGAAGTTAATTACACAGTTTAACTACGTACAAATGGCTTTCGGTTTTGGTTTTTCGGTACGTTTGGAAATTGGCTTATTTACTGTAGATATGCAGAAATGTATAACCATGCCAAAATTGGATATTATATGTAATAAAGATTTCTTGTTTAGCAGAAAATTAAATTTGTTTAATGAAACTTTTGCCAGTATAGGTAAAGGAAATAAAGCAGTGACGACTATATTGTGGCACGAAGGCGAATCTGCCCGAAGCAACAGTATGTTTTATTTATAAAAAAAAACTCTGTAGAGATTATAAGAAAATAGTTTTATACGCAGAAATTACAACACCCAAACATTTGACATGATCTTGGTATTGTCCATGTTCATTTAAAGACCTACTTGTTGAGAGACTCTGAGTCCCCGAGCATTGTGTTTAGGTCTTCCACGGTTTAGGCCATGACCACAATGACATCGGCAAATTAGAGATACGTGATATACTCGCCATTGGTATTGATGCTAAATCCGTCCTAATTCAAGAGCCTCTTCCAGCGCAGCGGTAAACAGTTTAAGAGAAATAACATCCCCCTGTCTCACTCCTCGTTGCAGCTGGATAGGCCTCGAACATTAATCTTAAAGACTGACCGACATTGAGGCGTTTATATTTATATAAACACTGCAACACTTAGAGGTGCCGATAGTCAATTTAGCACTGTTGGAGAGTCCGTAACACTGCCCAAGTCTCGATAGAATTGACAGCTTCCTCATAGTCAACAAACGCCAACCATAGAGGCTAGTTATACTTATTGCACTTCTGTATAACTTGCCGTAGCGTATGAATGTGGTATTAAAGCCCTTTCGGGAACCGGCTTCTTCGGAAGGCTGGAAATCGGCCAGTCTACGTTCGAGACGATTCGTGATGATTCTCGAGAACCATTTGTAGACGTGACTCAGAAGAGTGATGTGTCTGTAATTCTGATCACAGACACATCACTCTTCAAGATCAGCACTACCACACCTCTTTCTCCTACGCCTTTGGCGTTTTTCCCGCGAGTAATGACGGAATTAAATAGCTTCTGAAGAGCCTGATTCTCCACCGGCCTTTAGCATCTCGTTTGTGATTCCGTCATCCCCCGGCGCCTTGTTGTTCTTTAGTTGTTGGAGAACATCACTAATCTCACACAGACTGACCTCCGGGATTTCGTCAGTATGGTATTGCGTTAATCTAGCCCTGGTGAATTCTATCTTAATTTTTGTGACACCATCAGGACAAAGTCAGGTCCACTTACGGCAGTTACGCTTCTTGAAGAAGAAGTTCATCATAAAAGGTCCCTCCCTTTCTATGAAGTTCGCAAGCATTTGGCCCTGTGGATTTCTTTGCCCATACGCAAAAAACCCACTATCAACTTCCAGAGCCCGGCTTCGCGTTAAAGTCCCCCATGACCACGGTGTATTGGATATTTATGTATGGCCTAGGAAATATCCTCATACATCTCTTCCACCTCATTGTCGGCATGAGCTGATGTGGGATCGTAAACCTGTATTACCAACGAATAACGTTTGGTAATTCTGACGAGCAGGTACGCTACCCTTGAAGACACACTCTCGATCTTCACTACGTTATTTACGATTACGACTTATGGACGAAAAACCCGACACCACCCTGGAACTGTTGGTTGCCCTCCCGGAAATAGAGCAGGTTACCGGACTTCCGATAAGCCGACGATATCCCACCGTAACCTGTTCAATTCTTCCTCTAGTTCTACGACCTTCTCATTGGTACGGAGTGTGGCGCGTTGTATATTGCCAGGGCCAAAGATCAGTTGTTTTTGTAGCCTGACCTCCCCCGGAGATTCTTAGCTCCCCCTACTTTTTGTGTGTTATCATTTTGAGGGGTTTGTTGGCCTACTAAGAAGAACACACCAAAAGATATTTCTCAAAAAAATAAAGATGATTTAAAAGATTTATTAAAATTTATGGCCACGTCCAGGCACCACTTTTATTATAATTTAACAGTCAATGTTAACATAACTAAAGATTTAGATGAGACTTCAGAAATATTTATATTTGAAACACCAGAAAGCTCAGTGTTTTTATTTAAATTTTATTCTAACTTATTATATTCTTCCTATACTTATCACAACAAAACGCGGTAAGCTCAGGTTGCATCGTTATATGACAATACTGTCGCTTACTGGCCAATACATGTTATCGTAACAAAACAATTTTTCTTAAATTGTGAGGTTTCTAATCAAAATCTGATAATGTTATGTTCTAATGAAAGTTAGCAAACACTATTAACAATAATTTAAAAAAAAAATCAAACGCCTATCTATACTAGATGTAATTTGGTAACGAGTTGAATATTAAAACTTAAAACCGCGTTTTCTGAAACTTGGCACTTCAAAGTTTACAGCATTTTGTCGTAACAGGGCCGCTCGGCATTTTATATGTTACCCCGTTCGTTGTCAAAACACAGCTAAACCTAGGTGACAGACCTTTTTAGCTATATAATCGTTCTAATCATATTGCGTTTTGACGACACACCACTTCTCCTTTTATTTAGATTTCTGTGCATGGCATAGATAATAACTTATATTATGACTTGGATGATATTTTTGTGTAATTGAAATGTGATAACATTCCATTCCTTATAGGTATACTTAGCAACAATACATACCTTTGAACTTCGTGGTGATGATATTGTTTAGATATGCCAACCATATAAGGTTCGGAATTTGTATGTTACAAGTTAAATGTAGACTGTAATGTGACTTTATTGTGAACTTAATAATTTAAATACACTGGGCCGCAATGAAAACGGGTCACTTACATAAACCTTAATAACTTTCAAAATATTGAAGCTAGCTTTATGAAATAAACACTAAAATAAAGATAATTTAATAGTCCTTAAATGGAAGTGATAAAAATTATAGATTGTTAAGTGTATTTTTGACAAAAGTAAGTTAAATAAAAATTGACACTTTCATTAAATGTCGAAAACAGGTAAAAGGTATCAAAAATGCTATTTTCATTCATTTTTCACGCTGTATTATTATCAGAAGCTGTTAATACAGCTGTCATCTGGTTTTGGATGCTTTCTATTTGGTTTTTTATTGAAGTCTGAGGAAAATACACCCATTTCCTATCACTGCTTCTTTGAGTTCATAAAGGGTGATTAGAGGGAAAAATTGATGTCCTACTCATCGATCCAATACGTCCCAAGCATGCTGGATCGGTGTCATGTCTGGGTTGCATGCTGGCCACTTCATACGTATGAAAGCGACATCTTTACGGAACTTTAACATTAAATTTGTATGAAGACGAGCGTTAAGTTCCGTAAAGGTGCCTTTTTCACCGATGTTTACCAAAAATGAGCCATCATACTTATTAATGATTTCATTCAACAGTACATCTCTGCAGTTAAAGTACCATTTTATATCACTACTAGCTCGGTGCGGCTTTCAGAAGAAATTCATGCCCACACGTGTACAGTAAGCTTGGTTATACAGGTTTCCTGTACTTTTCCAGACTCTTAGCCTTCCATCGTGCTTGTATAACGTAAACTTCGACTTATCGGAAACATTTTCCTTAACAAATCAGCCATGAGTGCTATTCACGAGTTTTTTATCATCACTCTATCTAGAATTTTGGTGTTGTCTCAAATACGACCGACTCAAATACGAATTTCGTCAAAATCCTAGGTTTCACTGCGTAGCTGACGTAAGGGACATTTCGGGACGAGAACATTATGAAAATGGGACGTTTTGGGAAAGAGATTTTAGGAAATGGACATTATGGGACATTTCGGGAAAGGGACTATTTGAATCGGGGCATCAGCTAGTTTAAAATAAAGGTGGCAATATTTGGAGGAAGCCTAAGTCCTCAGTACGGTAGTGGACGTCAATGGCTGATATGATGATGAAATATAAATAAAACACCAAGTAATAATTTCAACTTTTAATGTTATATCCTTACAGTACAGTTGCTAAAAGCACGAAATCCTATTGGGACTTGCTCCAACCTACGTAATTATATAAAATATTAGTTGCTTAAAACAAAATAAATAAACTTCTTAATGCCCTTTTGGCGTTTTTCTTTATCCAATAATAAGTTAATTTCTTTATGCTTAGTTACTTTTGCAACTTCCAACATCAAGAAATTGATTAATGGCCTCGATTTAAAATAGTTTCGACATACAAATAAAGAAGTTAACATTTATCTATGTAATGATAACTAAAAACACAATTATATACTTAGTAATGTAACAATAACTACATTCGGTCACGAGACTATTTTGTTTGATAACGGACCCATTACAATGAAATGTACAATCGGTAGTTACAGAAGGTACAATTGACCGGTGACCGGTCCTGCAAGGCCTCACAACGCAGACATACGATACATACAAGATATGGTTACTTACATTTATTACATAAATACTGTACCGATCAATTGTATCAGACTCAGTATATTTATATAGCTAGAAGAACATCATTAACATATCGTTAATTAACTCTACACTAGTACAGTTAAGTGGTAAGTGCATTAAATATAGGTTACATAGAGCCTATCAATAATAAGCGACCTTCAACCTTACATTATGTTGATAGGAAGCATACAGCTACTAAATCAGCTTCATGTAGTCTATTTATAATTAATCTAAAATTACACATTTCATAGTTTAGGGTCGGGATATACTTTCACACGCTCACGCACTAGTTGTCAGTTAAAAATCGAGGCCACACATCGTTATAATCGCCGCAGTCCCCGTGAAGTCCTAGATATAAAGGAATACAGCGCAGAGTCCAAAATATAGAGACGTTAAAGCACATGGTCCCAAATACATAGGATTGCAGCGCAGAGTCCCAAATACACAGGAGTACGTTCCAGTCTCCAACATGTGCGTACTGTACTGTACATGTACACGAGGACTCGGCGATTACGGAGTGTTCGCTAGACTACGAGACATCATGGCCGCATGATGACACGTCGTGTCGGGGCTCACGTCTCCCCTGACCACTTTTGGTTTGGCTTCACAGCCCCAGTTTCGTTACAATATTCGTTCCTACATAATTTTTAATGATATTTTATATTCAAGTACTAATGATACTTACATAGTAATATTAGACAAATTTCGGTATTAATAATAGCAGAGACATTTTATTTTATAAACGGCTAATCATGTCTTGATATATAAATTCATTTGAGGCGAGTATTGCTCATAAAATACAAAGTTGTCAATCGAGCTTTCGATTTTATATAAATAAACATCGTTATCCTAATTTGTGAGCGAAATAACACATTTCCAGGACACGTGTGTAATAAGAAAATAAACTAAATAGTTCTTACAGGACGTCATGTATAACAAAAAATATACATTTTCATTTTCTTAAAAAACTATGAACGTTTTCATAGAGGAAATAAACTAATATGCTGTTGCAAGATTCGAGATCAAACAAAAAAAACGTCGTGAATATGTCATAGCTAGAAACGGCACAAAACAGTCAAGAAGTTTGCGGCAGTCGTCCCGAACAAATCATTTCGCGCTGTGAAATATTCACATTATAAATATTGCAATAGTCGAAGGATCAAATAGCACGTGACAAACATAATAACTAATGATAGCGCTCACTCCGTGATGCCGTTAGTCACCGCGCCCGGCTTCACCGTCCCGCTGCTCGCGCTCGCCATGCTAGAACAATACAACACACGGGTTAGTACACTCTGACGTCACGCGTCATAGTCACAGACTCCGTGACACAAGTTGGTTAGTATAGTGTGACGTCACAGTAGACGTGCGGTCACCGTGGGGTGCAGTTACCTGTGCGAGGGCGCGTCGAGCCCCATGAGCGCGAGCGCCCGCAGCGCGGCCCGACTGCACTGCTCGTGCGAGTACTGCGTGCTGGGCCCGCCGCCGTGACACATGATGGGTGGCTCCGTCGACAGGGACACCAACGACAGGTATTCGCCATGGTTACGCTGGAACATTACAATTATGATTATTAAAAAAATTATAATTTCGCCTGGTTTTATTTTTTTAGCACAATTAAATTCCATGTAATTCGCTAGCGCCCCTCCTGCCACCGCGCACCCATAGGCTGCGTCCGGCACGCCAGCAGAGCAGAGCGGGCTGCGCGGGCGACGGTCACTCGCGTCTTTATCAAAGTCCATAGATTTATGTGTAGCTGTTCTTAACGCCAGGCGGTGCGCGGTGCGGCGCACTACTGCAGTAGACGCGCCGGTGTGCAGGTCGCACCTCACGCTGTACACTCGCGCCACGTTAAGTTCGCTTCCGCGTCGTCAAAGCATCATTGAACCAGAATACCGTCTGGAAGCGCTTGAGCGGCGCGATGTTGAGCTTTACGCGGCGATCTAAAGTGTAACAGCGGGACGTCTCGGTAAGCCAACGTGCCGAGGTGGCATCGTGGAGCGCTTAATAGCAGCGTTAATCCCATAAAATAAAATGAAATAATTGTGTTACGCATAATTAAATACTTGTTAATCTCGTTTCCTTGACTTTCTTTTACTTTCTTTTAATTAACTCCGTGGACAATGTCCTAACCCTTATCCACATGACAAAGATTAAACAAAAATTCAATCAATCTTTGAGCGAATCTTAAAATTTAATTCTTGATTTAAAAAAACAGTAAAGTTCATCTTTCACTAACTGTTTAACTTGATTTAATATTAATACACAAATAAACAAAAGATAAGATATAAAAAATAATAAAGCTATACCTTAGGGAAGTCGGAGAACTGTACAGTGAAGCCGAGCAGTTGCGACAGGTACATGAGCTGGTCCTTCGCGCCCGGCGTGTTGCCGCCCGCGCCGCCCACTGCGCTGCTCTCGCTCACTGCACCACCACACGTACCTACACGAGAATATTATGATGCAACATTTACTAACTTGTACACTCAAGGAATTTAATTGTTTAGCAATTTGCTTAATTTTGAAATCGGTCAGGTTACTATTTACCGACTACAGACGACGGATGACGAACCCCGACGTCTTGGGAGTCGTAAAATTAATTAGACAAGGTATATATACCTAGCCTTGTCTATCTATGACAGACAGGTATTTTTTGTTAAAATAAAATTCTTCAATTTTATATTGTTGACAGACCAAAGTTAAGTCAAACTAAACTAGACCTTATCTGCCATCTCCATCAAACAGTATCCTTAGTCCGAGTTTGTGTCACTATTAACAATAAAGTATATAGAGTAGCATTCGCTGTTCTGATTGGTTCAATGCATTGTATTGATAATACTGTCAAAATTATATTTTTTACTCTTTGGACAGAATGGTGGAAGTTTGTAAACAAAGAAGTTTGAAGTGCGATTCATACTTATTGGTTATATTTTATATTATGTCAATTTTGAGGTGTAATATCTTTCAAATTCGCTAGGATTATTTTGGTATATAATACGACTAAATTACGTAGGTTGTGTACCTGCTAAACAATTAAATTCCTTGACCGTACTAAGTAAATTATTTTACAAACGTCCTATTAGGACAGCCTAAAGGTAGGTACGGAAAGCGCATACATTGGATAGGTGTAGTCAGAACACGCTGCCTACGCATACAATATCCCTAATTGAGCGCGTTTGATGATCTTAAATGTCAGTTTCATCCGAGCTCTATATTCTGTTTAAATAAAGCGCGCATATATCGCGTGTTAAACTTCTATAGTGTATTCACGGAGACGAGTTAGTAGAGCGCTATCTCACTCACACAATTTTTTAATTGCGATTGGTCAGTGATAAACGCTAAGGCGGTATACACAGTACGAGTACTTTTTAGTCTACTCATACTTCCCGTGCTGTGCAGACGTGCTCATACTTGTGACTGTATGCTCGACTTGTGAACCGGCTGGTGTATTGGATTTTATAATTAATTAATGAACTAACGACTGGCTTGAAAACACCTTCAGGTGTGCATTTTTTTTAATAAATGGTCCATGGTAATTTTTAAGCATCGCAGGTGTGCTAATGACCCGTTTATTGTTCTTTTGTCATAAATGAGTATTACCATAGTAAAATACTAATTCGAAATTTTTGTATATTAAACTGGTGCGCTACATCCATTGTTATTGTTATCATTAAGTTATTGTTATATTCTCATTGTTGAAACACGTGTTTTATAACATTTTTATATTCTCATTGAGAGTGAGGATGGATTCGTCGAAGGTGGTCTAAATATGTTTGAGTCGAAGAAACAAGGCGATTATCACAAGGAGATGAATGCCGAAGAATTTGAAAATTGGTTAAGAGAAGTTTTAAATAAGCTAGATGATAATTCTGTGATAGTCATGGATAACGCTTCTTATCACGCTAGAAAAATAGAGCAAATCCCAACGGCCCAATTTAAAAAACAGCTTACTTGTGCTTACTTGGTTACGAGAAAAAAATATTAGCTATAACGCTGAAATGTTAAAACGTGAATTATTAAACATCGTTAAAAATCATAGACAGCGATACGACGCTTGCATTATAGACGAAATGGCAAAATCACAAACCAAAACTGTATTGAGACTGCCACCGTATCATTGCGAATTAAATCCTCGAATTTATTTCTTTCCTTCATATCCATCAGATATATAAAAAGGAGGTACCCATAAAAAATCTATCAAATTAATGTCTCTCAATTTATACGACAGACGAAGCCGCAGTAATAAACTAAGCGAACTTTTAAGAAGCGCAGTGTGAACGCACATTTACATTTCTAAGGATTTGTTAACGCCCACCGACCCTAGAAAAGTATTTTTTGTCCTTGTCATTTGTATGATAATGTGCGATAAAGAAGGCGCTATACTAACTCGTCTCCGTGAATACACTATAGTACATGATTTTTTGTTTCTGCAGTGAAACATGGACAACAAAGCATTAAATCTTTGAAATAAAAAGGTCTTGTTGAAAAACAATGTCAGTAATATTGATTTTCCCAGTAAATGTACTACATTTTAACAAGTGTTAGCAGTGGGCAGCAGAAATGTTAGCTGGAAAATGCCGGCTCTTCTAGTTTAATGATTTGACAAAAATAGAGAAATAAGAACAAATAAAAATCTAAACCAACCGTTAGGCTGGAGAGGTTGTCCAGTGCGCTGGTGGTAGTCCATCATGAGCACGCCGGGCACGGGCTGGCGCACCTCGCTGTTAGCGCCGCCCACGTTGCTCGACTGGGACTCGCTCTCCTGCAATGTTCATGAATACAGACATTAATGTATAGGATTTAGTGGTCAGCTGAACCATGTTCCGGAGGTAACAAATTAAGAATAGGGGTTACAAGGTAGATATGCAAGTCAGATAAAATAAGCGATAGGCGAAACCGAAAATTATGCTTATTGCAGAAAAAAACATTGCAACAAAGACGTTTTTGTGATCAAAGTCAAAGTCAAAGTCAAATAGCTTTATTCACTTAGGTTACAAAGTAACACATGCAAATCGTTATACATGTAGTAGAATAGTATAGAGAAAAATGTCTGCCAAACTACTACCACTTTCGCAGACGACTATAGTAGAGCTCTGAGAAGAATGTGGCCAAGAAACTCAGGCCACTCTTTTCAAAATAATAATTTGACTTTGTTACAATTACCAACAGCAGCGTGAAGAATGATGTGTGCAAGCAAATCTTACATGCATAGCAATTTAAAGTTTAATTGATAAAAAAAATTTCATTGTTAATAAATTGATTTAAAAAAGCTTTAATTGCATGGCACGTTCATCAGTCATCTCGTCACTGCGATATCCGACAGAAATTAACACACAAGCATTTGTGTCGTCAAGTTGATTTTGTTAATCTTTAAGTAGTTGAGAATGGAATAGAATACCATTTAGATAATATAATTAAATACATTTACAAATGCAAGTGAAGTATTTCTATCGTTACAATAACAAATAAAACTGTAAAAGAAAGTAATAAGGTAGTAACATAACATCCGCACAACTACCTAGGTTAAGCCACAATCTACACCATGGAACAAGCAACATGAAATCACGATAATTGAAATCTAAGCCCATGAGTTTTTGTCATTAATATAATCGTTTATTGTATAATAGCCTTTCGATAATAGCTGATTTTTTACAAATGCTTTAAAGTTTAGTAAAGGTAGATCCATTACATGCCTAGGCAGTTTATTGAATAAACGTATACCGAGTCCCGCAAAAGTGTTATGTACCTTATGTAGGCGATGTTGTGGACCTATCAACTTATGCCTATTCCTCGTACCAATGCTATGAATGTCGCCATTTCTATCATACTGTTCAATATTTTGCTTAATATATATTATATTAGCATATATATATTGTGAAGCAACTGTTAAAATACCTATTTCCTTAAAACGATCTCTCAATGAAACATTCGATTCAAGATTGTAAATAGCTCGAACTGCACGCTTCTGAAGAATAAAAATAGATTCGATGTCTGCAGCCCTACCCCACAAAAGAACACCATAGTACATTAAGCTGTGAAAGTAACTAAAGTATACCAATCTTGCTGTCTCTATATTCGTTAGCTGCCTCACTTTTTTAACTGCATAAGCAGCTGAACTTAGTTTTCCTGCTAGAGCTAATATATGAGCACCCCATTGCAGCTTACTATCCAACGTTATTCCTAAAAATACAGTAGTGTCTACAAAACGAAGGACCTCACCGTTTAAAATCAGATTATTACTAAGGCTTTTAACATTGGGCATAGAGAATTTTAAGCATTTTGTTTTGGCATCATTTAAAAGCAAATTGTTAGCAGTAAACCAGTTCAGGACTTGTGCGAGAGATTCGTTAACTTCATCTAAATTAGTTTGTTTACGGTTTACTTTGAAAACGAGTGAAGTATCATCTGCAAATAAAACAATGTCGCACAAACCCTGAGCAAGAAACGGCAAGTCATTGACATAAACTAAAAATAGAAACGGACCTAGAATGGATCCTTGAGGCACGCCCATACTTGGCGGAAGACCAGAGGACCTACTACCATTTACTTCGACATACTGAACCCTATTGCTTAAATACGAAGATAATAAATCAAGAGAAGCATCCCTAATTCCATAATGTCTAAGCTTGCACAGAAGTGTCCCATGATCAACGCAGTCAAAAGCTTTAGAAAGATCACAGAAGACGCCTATTGCATCCATAGAATTTTCCCAAGCATCATAGATATATTTCAGAAGAGAAACACCCGCATCAATCGTTGAGCTACCCTTCCTAAAACCGTATTGCTGCCTATGAAAAATATTATTTAAATGAAAGTGACTCTCCAATTGGCATAAGATAATTTTCTCATAGATTTTACTAATCACAGGTAGTATTGAAATTGGTCTAAAGTTACCAGGGTCGCTTTTTGATCCATTCTTGAACAAAGGAATAATCTTACTGTGTTTGATTAGATAAGGAAATACACCTATGGCAATACACTTATTAAATATAATAGATAAATGTGGAGATATATTAAATATAATACCCTGAAGAAGCTTGACAGACATACCCCATAAATCAGCAGATTTCTTGGAATTGAGACTTTTGAAAGCTTTTATGATATCATTATGGTTAATAGACCTAAAACTGAAGCGGTTCTTACATTCAATTACTTTATCTTTTAGTAAAAATTCTGCTTGGTTTGGAGAGGAATTTAAGGAGGTTGTTGTATGAATAGGAACATTGATAAAGAAATTATTAAAAGCATGTGCAATGTCAGCATTATTGGTGAGAACCTTATCTTGAGTTTTTAGTACATAATTAGTATCACGAATTTTCATCCGGCCGGTCTCTGCATTAATAATGTCCCATGTACTTTTAATTTTGTTGTTTGATTCCTTTATCTTATTACTCAAATAAGAAGACTTTGCTATGGCACAAGCCCTCTTAAAAGTTTTCGAGTAGTTCCTGACATATTGAATGAAATCTGGTTGAGTATTATATTGTTTCATACCATACAATTCATACAAGCGAGCTCTACTTTTATATATACCTGTTGTTGCCCAATCACAGAATTTAGTTTTAGAGTTACTAACAAAAGTCTTAGTTTTAAAAATATTATCATATTCAAGCTTGATAATGTCTAATAAATCTTTATAAATATCATCTGGGCTATACTGATTAAGATTAATTCTAGTCACTTTGATTGCAACATTATCACTAAATTGATTCAGGCGGTTTATGGTAATTGGCCTGCATGTGATTTTGTTCTCTGTGGGAGTAGTAATAGATAGAAATACTACCCTTTGCCCACAGTGGTCAGATGTTAAATCACTTAAGATATCCTTATTAACATATTCACAGTTGCAAAATACATTATCTAAGCATGTAGCAGAATGAGATGTAATCCTAGTGGCTTCTTTAAATAAAAACTGTAAATTATAAGACTGAAACAAACAAATTAATCTAGCACTAGTTGAAGATTTTTCAAGTAGATTTACATTAAAGTCCCCGCATACTATAATAAATTTATTTCCTGAGCATAGTCTTTCTAACAATTTCTCCATAACACCCTCGAATAGACTATAATCACTCTTTGGTGGTCGGTACACACAAGCTACGACATGTTGCTCAAGCTCCACACAAGAGATTTCGACTGTGCGCTCGATAGAAAGATTTGCTATGTCTTTTCTTTCTTTAAATTCAACTTTATTACTTATAAATATTAGAGAGCCACCGCGTATAGCCTTCTTTCTTACAAACGCACTTGCCAATGTAAAGTGTGCATTATTAAATAATAATTCATGTGACTGTAACCAATGCTCGGTAACACAAAAGATTTGTACATTATGTTTGTTTAAAAACAGTTCTATTTCTAGTTCTTTGCCAGATAGACCTTGTATGTTTTGATGAACTAAACAAAGATTAAGGCTACCCTTTGTCTTATCTAATAGTTTAAACTATTAGATGGTTTAATAAATGTATTAGTAGTGGACCTACTATCTCCTACCAAACTAATGAGTACTCTATTAGTACTTGTACCTATACCTATATTAAATGCTAATAAATTAGCAAGTTGTTTTCTATAATAAAAAGAAAGATACATGGTATCTTTTGTTAAGTAAAAACTGTTCCTAATAAAAATATTAGAGTCAAAAAATAAAATGTCACAGTAGTGACGTGTACTATTATATAATAGTGAATTTAATTTACCTATATGCCTATTTTGTTCTTGAGTAAATCCTATTTTGATGCTATTAATAAAAGTAATTAAAAACCTACTTTTCGTTTAATTTCACTGTTGTTTGTGGTCTTATTGGCGTCAGGAGTCGTGATGGTAGTAGTTTCAGAAACGCAACTAGTATTCTGTGACGAGGAATTTTCTGCCACCTTAGCGCTCATCTCCATCGCTAGCAGAACATCTGAAAATTAAGATTTTTTCTTTGATTATAAATAATAATTTACATGTGTACAAAAATACGACGTAGACGAGTAGAAATTCCTAGTAGTTGTAATAGTAATTTTTTATTGTGATAAATATTGAATAGTGTTATTTGGAAGTTATTGAAGGTATTTTGCCCCCGTAAAGAGTAAAGAGCCCCCGCAATAAGACGCGTAACAGAGAGTACTATGCGTTTCAAATAAGAATAGGACTGTCAGAGCGCCATCTTGTTTCGCATTTCTAACGAACTTCATGAATGTCATGTACGGTAGGAAAAAAATAAACACAATATTTTATTAATTTTTACTTTAATGTGTTATATAAATTTTTAAATAAATTAAATTTTAATTGGAATTCAATTCTTCCATACCACATAAGGCATCATAGCTACGTTCTTCATCCGAATCAGATTCCATGTGAAACAAACTGCAAAATTTTCAATAAACCCGGTTTTTTTCGTAAGGTTTTATATGTTATTGTTTCAATGTAACAAACAAATAAAACGAAGAAACATTTTTTTCGTTGAATTAAACAATCTGTTTCTATCGGAATTTTCAACGCTAAATATTTTTATTTATATTATTTTACGATTTTTTTTGTTGGTCGTACTAAAATGACAGTTGCCACATGAAGTTGGCAGCAAGTGCGATCCTATTCTTATTTGAAACGCATAGTATGTGTAGTGACGTACTGTGCGCGGCGCGTCGCTTGGCAGTCTTCTTGTTGGGTCCCAGCCCCGTGGCGACGTGTGGCGGCGCGTCGCACTGCACGAGGAACTCCCGGCGCCGCGCCGCGCCACGCTCCTCCAGCACGCGGTACTGCGGGGAGCGCGCGCGCACGGCGTGGCGCGCCACGGCCAGCCGCGAGATGGGGTTGTCCGCGCCGCCCGCCGTGCCTCCAGCGGCGCCCGCCACGCCCTCCGCCGGCTCCGGCTGCGGGGACGTACGTACATCACTATAAATTATACGCATTATATTACATGACTCTACATTTTTAATTTAAATGGTTTATTATTGACGGTCTTGGTGGCTTCGATCGATTAGCGGATCGTTAAGCGGATTCACGCACAGTCAAATTATTAATCAACGAGATAATATATAATTCTTTTTACTTTCATTCCTCCATTCCATCATAAGTATCCAAAAACATTGTATGAAATGTACCTTGATAAGGTTTCTAGGTTTCTTTTTAGTAGGTTGTTGTCGTCGCTTATCATGCGGAGGTCTCGCCCGCAGCAAAGCGGGAGGCCAGCGCCGCCGCATCTCGTCTAACATACGTTCAGCTGCCCGACGTTTCGACACTTTCTTCCCGTTACCTTCTCCTTCTGTCTCCATGTCGCCTACCGTGCATGCTGTTACGAATACCTGTAAACAGTAAAATAATATTTTTAATTAAATACGCATTATAAAAGCAAAGTTTCCCACAATTTAGACCGTCACCTCGTACAATTAATTGTCTTTAAAACTGCCCTGCTTCTTATGAAACTGGGTGACTCCATAAAGTTTTGTCTTATAAAGTATCTGTTTATTAATAAAACTTACCCTCATGTGAGGTGGACCACGTTCCGACTTAACACTGAACTGCACAGAGAGGTTACGTTTGAGAGCCAGCTCATGTACCAGTGACACAGGTGATTTTACTTCAGAGTTCAACAAATCTGTGCTCACATCTCCTGGAAACAAGCAAATTGTAATAATGAAGCAGCGTAAACTTTTTAAGTTTATTTTGTATTTGATTAGCGCTATATTGTTTTTTGTTGTTGTACATTTGTCGAAGGTATTATGTGTTTATATTTGCGTACACTGAATTTTAAAAACTTGACAATAAATCGTATTTACTACTTTGAACAAAGTATACATTTTTCTACTTCTGTCACTGGGTAACTTAGATTACATAAATAAATGAACTTAAAATTTACTAGTCGTAGTCCACCGGCCTATCGAAAAGATAAGTAAGTATTATATACATACCGGAGTCTTGTTCAGCGTCCTGCGTGTCGTGTGCGGCGGTGTCGGTGTGCGGCACGCGCAGGTCCCGCAGCGCGCGCGCGGCCGCGTCGTGGCGCGCGGCCTGCGGCGTGGCGCCCTCGCCCAGCCACGCGCGCGCGCCCACGCACACGCGCACGCGGTACAGCAGCGCCGCCGCGCCGTACGCCGGCGCCAGCAGCGCGCGGTAGCCCAGCGTGCGCCGCACCAGCCGCGCCGTGCCCGCCACCGGCGGCACCGACGTGTAGATGGCCGGCTGGCACAGCTTCATGGCCAGCGCGTTCAGCTCCACTGTTGGCATCACCGCACCTACCACACGTAACACAGATATTGCATTAAGGTAACGAGTAGTAGCGGTCGGCCCATATTTTGCCTTTCTACTGCTAAATTCGAGGTAATACTATTATTTAATATAAGTGTTTAATTATAAAATGTAGCATTGAGAAACGTATGAGTAAATTACTGTTCTTATTACCGAAAAATGTTTTTATAGACATATCGTATTAGACACCGTTTATCCCAAATAAAGAAAAATATTAAATTAAAAAATCTTTTTACAAGCTATTGCAAATTATGAATTGTCATCTAAATAAAACAGCAAATACAACATGCACGTACCGGCGTGCCTGTGGTGCGGGTGCGCGGCGTGCGGCGCGGGCGCGCGTGGCGGCGGCGGCGGGTAGCGCGTGGCCGCCAGCGCCGCGCTCGCCGCGCAGTGCTGCGCGCGCTTTATTGACGAGCCCTGGACACGACATTGTTGTTGTTTTATTATATTTTATGTTATTTATTACACTATATACATTTTCTATGTTTCGAACAAGACATCGTGATACAGCTTAAAATCAAACTAGTACAGTTTCATTTCAATTTTATGAAACTAAAATATTGTCCATGTGATTTCAATGTCCATGTGGTTTCAAAGTCACTACTATACACAAAGCATCTGTGTGAACTCTCCACGTCAGATTGGTGCGGCTATCTTGTAGACACTTCTTATACAACAAGATAACTTTCTATGATGTGCCAGTATAAATACCTCTGCAGTATATTCTTCAGAATCACCCAACCGGAGTGTTACTGTGAATACTTTCTTGTGCGCGGGTCCCGTTTCTGATGTGAGGCGATATTGGTGCTTAATCTGAAAACGTTCGAAACGAAAATTTTGTGTATAATTATTGTTGGTATAGACCTCGTAGCTTCTCTTTGCTGCATACTCGATCTTATCCCATTGGTGTAGGTTAAAGGCAAATTCGCAGGTACATACTAAGACTAATTTCCCCTTTGCCACAAAAGGAGTCCCGCCAATGTAATGGGACATTCATGGATTATATCAATGTAAGAAATATTTTAACACTAGACAGGTGTTACCTTATTGTACCTGGCCAACTCATTGACCAGGCACATAGGAGTCTTCTCTTTACTGTTGGCCTGCGCGTGCGAGGAAGGTCGAGGCGCCTCGCCCCCGCCCTGCCCCGCGGCGCTGCCCGCGCTACTG
Source organism: Schrankia costaestrigalis (assembly GCA_905475405.1). NCBI lineage: Eukaryota > Metazoa > Arthropoda > Insecta > Lepidoptera > Erebidae > Schrankia > Schrankia costaestrigalis. The sequence goes on from FR997827.1 coordinate 5,284,165, forward strand.
TCGGGCGTGGCGGCGCCGCTGCACGCCACGTCGCCCACCTTGTCCCCCGCGCTCACCGGACTGTGGCAGTTGCTGGTTATAACTGTGTTCGTAGGTGTTGATACTACTGTAATAATAAATTATGTATCCGTTAGAAATATATACTCTCTCATCTCTGCATAAATATTAGCGCAATGAAAGTTTCTACGACGTCTTTCTTTACTTACTGCTCTTTCGGTGGGTATTACAAAATATAATTCTTCACTATCTTATAATTATTCATATTTCTTTAATACAATTTCGTACGCTTATGTAATATACCCCAATCTTTTGTCAATTATTTTGTGCGATCACTAAAATTTTCCTAAAATTCTTAACTACTAATATGAGTAATGTGGGGTGAAATGGACATGTCCTCACATGTCAGATCTTGTCTTTCTTATTTAATAAAAGGTTCAACTAAAACTTTATATCCATCAAACTAACCGGTATGTGGCGGAAGCTGTGGTGCGGGAGGTTGTTGCTGCATCGGCGGTGGCTGGGCGTATGGCGGGGGCATGATGCCACCCGACGGTCCGTATCCGCCGCCCACACCGTATGGCCTACGTAGAGGCTTCATTGGTTGCTGTAACATTCATATTATATCCTTTATGAAGTAACCTAACATGATCACTGTATAAAAAAATTTGTTTCATGAAATAAACTATTATTACTCTAAGAATAACCTCTAAGTCTAATAGGTTTCACACATGGCTGTTCGAAGAATCTTTACCAAATATACTCCTCAAAATTTTGTCGATATATTGAAGTTGTTATTTTAAAAAGTTATTAACTTTAAAAGATGGTTATTTCACACACCAATAGAGACTTTGCTTTAATTTCAACTAATATTTAATATACAGGAATTAGTTTTAAAGATATGTATTAATCATTATATCAATGACATAACGACAAATCATCTTGCACGGTCGCAAGATAATCCTTTGTGTGGCCCACAAGTAATTGTCTTGAGCCTAGCCTTACTTTGTGGTCGTTAATTTAATGAATGTAAAAGCCCTCGTGACATTGGGTTCACTTTGGTTTTTTTTTTAAGAAAAATAATTTAAGAAGGTGACATGGACGTATTTATTGCGACTTTGAACTTTTCGATAAGTACATTTTAGTTAGTGTTTTTTTTCTTATCGTACAGATTGAAGTCATGTTTGAGCACATGTTCAGCGGACCCCCTTTCCCCCATTTCCTTTATATCATGACTACCCAATTTAGAAGTTCAATTTTATTGTAATTACTCACCGGTGCTACGGAGTGGTGTTGCGCTTGCGGATGATGTGGCATAGCCCTGATGGGATGTGGTGGTCGCTGCGGCGGTGGCACGCCCATGGCGGCTCCCATGCCCAGCGACGGCCCGTGCGCGCTCATAGCGCCGCCGGCCGCGCCCGGACCCAGGGGCACCCTTCACATGCGACACTCAGTAAGATACACACACCTATTTAACATATCACTCATTGAAGCAATAGCAGAAGCACTGTTTGATTTTGTATCCATTACAATTATCATCGAATAACGATCTGTTATACTAAAGCAGGTAACGACACTGCACTACTTCTAGCAACGTCTCAGCTCGAGAGAAAGTGACCCTGTCAGCTCCGCCGGTGTTATTTCAACTGTCGGCTGCTCAATGGGAGTAATATATTAGTCTCGAGTGAAGAAAGGCGACCCGGTATTCAAAATCTCGCTGTCCGGGCGTCAATAGAGACGTCGTCATATGTTCCATTGTGAGTTTCATTCACAACCAGTTTACACGACAATGAGCGCCGCAAAAGACCCTCGACATATCAACAAATTACACAAAATTTACATATCAATAAAGCCGCCACTCTTTGGTCATATAAAGACAGTGTTATTTTATTAGTGTCAAAGTTTGAGTAACCAACTAATACTAAGTTATTATTATTGCAAGGGACAGACAAAATGAATAATTTCAATAAGGAATTATCACTTAAGTTCCATAGGGATGTTTATTGTGCTATTGGAATTGAGCAAATAAAATTACCGAAATAATAATTTATCAATATCACTTCTTTATTCAATATTATTCGCCGACGATCATGATCTGTAATATTTCATAAATTATCCTTGGAGCTGTCTTTGGTAGCTTACCTTCCTAGCAGGGAGAAATTACATTGTTCTGTCCCAGAAGGTGAAATAGCACTACACAAACATCAATGTGTTTGTTTAATATGTGTACAATTATTATTTACACAAATAGATTTATCTAAATACTAGATCCATGGTTGATTCTTATGACCCCTACGATTATGAAAGGGGAGGCAAGTTGTATTCTAAAGCAGTGGCATCACGGCTAACTTTTTTGAATTGAATAGAACTCCTTAATTTTTAAAAGAAAGAAGAATTCTCCAATGACTAACTTGTGATATTTGTGATTCAAGGAATGGTTCAGATCTATGTTGAAACTGGTATGGCGAAATTATATATGTACTTCTAGACATGCATTCTTCTTAATCATGTTACTCTACACTTAATTAAGGTTGAACATCAGCCTAGAAAACCTCTACATATCTATGAAGAGTCCGCATCACTTTTGATTCCAGTCCACTGGGGATGTTTTGAAGCCACTTCTTTATGCTTTATATTTGCCTTAAATTTTGCCCATCATAAATAATTGCAGCAAATTGTATCTCTTGTGACTGAAAATATGACCAAGATAGGCAATTGTTCTAGTCTTTTTCTTTATGCAAGCAACTAGAAACCCAAAAACATCGATGTGATTCTTGTCAGTTGTAAAGACTTATAGCGTGTACAAAGACGTGCAAAATTCAGCTTGAACTGACTTATTGAAATATCTATATTGATAATGTCTCTCGGAATGTATCTCTTTAAGTATTTTTGCAAACAGCCAACCTTTCTCTACATACCTATGTTCTTTTTCACTTTTAGATTTTAATGAATGTACATGTAGTTTTGACATTTTATACATTTCATTTCTTCTACAAAGATCAATTTTAACTCTTTGTAAGGGCAAGGTGTGCTAGCTGATTCTACGTTTATGTTCATTGAAAGCCAGTCACATTATTAACTTTAGACACTGGTCAGACATTTTCTGCTACAGTTTTTATGGATGTATGGATTCTACCTTGCAGCTGAAATAAAATACCTTAATTATTATCACTAGTTTGTCCACTGTTCACAGATCAGTATATTTTTAGTGACAAAATAATCCAGAAAATTGGACACCATATTAATGAGTCTTTAGTTCATTTCTGGCCAAATACTGAGACCTCATGGTAAAATAAGTCTGAAACCCTGTACCTAAGCCTTAAGCTTCCCAGCCTATTTTCAGTGGTTTCTCATCCTATTATTCCGTCATTTGTTAACTTCTTAAATTAGCAGAAAAAGTCAGTACTCAGTAAAAGAAATCTATTGATTGATTTTTTAAATAGGTTGGTAAAGTATTTTTGCTTTTTACTGTGTCCTATTTTCAAACTTTTAATCTTCTTTGTGGATTGCTGACCCTGTGCCTAGTTAGGCAATTGGCAATAATTACACGGCCCTGTTACGACAAAATGCTGTAAACTTTGAAGTGCCAAGTTTCAGAAAACGCGGTTTTAAGTTTTAATATTCAACTCGTTACCAAATTACATCAAGTATAGATAGGCGACTGATTTTTTTTTTAAATTATTGTTAATAGTGTTTGCTAACTTTCATTAGAACATAACATTATCAAATTTTGATTAGAAACCTCACAATTTAAGAAAAATTGACTTGTTACGATAACATGTCTTGGCCAGTAAGCGACAGTATTGTCATATAACGATGCAACCTGAGCTTACCGCGTTTTGTTGTGATAAGTATAGGAAGAATATAATAAGTTAGGATAAAATTAAAATAAAAACACTGAGCTTACTGGTGTTTCAAATTTAAATATTTCTGAAGTCTCATCTAAATCTTTAGTTATGTTAACATTGACTGTTAAATTATAATAAAAGTGGTGCCTGGACGTGGCCATAAATTTTAATAAATCTTTTAAATCATCTTTATTTTTTTGAGAAATACCTTTTGGTGTGTTCTTCTTAGTAGGCCAACAAACCCCTCAAAATGATAACTTACAAAAAGTAGGGGGAGCGAAGAATCTCCGGGGGAGGTCAGGCTACCAAAGCAACCGACCTTTGGCCCTGGCAATATACAACACACCACACTGCGTACCGATGAGAAGGTCGTAGAATTGGAGGAAGGATTGAGCAGGTTACGGTGGGATATCGTCGGCTTATCGGAAGTTCGGAGACAAGGGGAGGATTCGATAATCCTGAAGTCCGGTAACCTGCTATTTCCGGGGGGCGACCAACAGTTCCAGGGTGGTGTTGGGCTTTTCGTCCATAAATCGTAATCGTAAATAACGTGGTGAAGATCGAAAGTGTGTCTTCAAGGGTAGCGTACCTTCTCGGCAGAATTACCAAACGATATTCGTTGAAGGTAATGCTGGTATGTTGAAGGTATGAAAGCTGAGATAGTATCGTAAACCAGTTTACGATCCCACATCAGCTCATGCCGACAATGAGGTGGAAGAAATGTATAAGGATATTTCCTAAGCCATACATACATACCTTTAAGACCCATTACACCATTGTCATGGGGGACTTTAACGCGAAGCTGGGGTTTAGAAGTGAAAATGAGTTGAGAGTAGGTTTTTTGGGTATGGGCAAAGAAATCCACAGGGCCAAATGCTTGCGAACTTCATGGAGAGGGAGGGACTTAATATGATGAACCTCTTCTTCAAGAAGCGTAACTACCGTAAGTGGACCCAGCTTAGTCCTGATGGTGTCACAAAAACTGAGATAGACTTCATCATGTTGACAAAACAGTGATCAATTCGGTGAAAACTGGTAGTGATCACTGGATGGTGAGAGGCACAACCACTTCAATAGGCTCAGCGAGAGCGTGGTTTTGGATGAATATCACGAACGGTTTGTGGAAGCTCTCCGTACATTCGTTTCGGTGCATGAAAAACCCAGCACCGGAGAAGATCAAAAAAGATCTTCGACCACACTCTGTCGCTCCTGGAACAAAGGCCTAAGATGGCACTGCTGTCTCCAGACTACGCTGAACAGTATAGGCGCCTCTATCGGCAGATCTCAAAGTCACTAACTAGCGACTTTCGGAATTTTAATATAGTTTGTATTAAAGAAACCATTGAGCGAAACAAGGACTCAAAAGTGTTTGCAAGAGCCAACTATCTAGGCTCAAGGTGGCTCACTCGGTGTGGCAGAATAATGTCATCAAAACCTGAACTTCTAGAAGAGATTTGGAAATTTTTCGGGCAGTTATACACTCCAACACAACCACCTGGAAAAAAGCCAAAGGCGTAGGAGAGAGAGGTGTGGTGGTACTGATCATGAAAAACGGCGATAGAACGCTCCTTCAGAATTACAGACACATCAGTCTTCTGAGACACGTCTACAAATGCCGATGTCATTGTGGTCATGGCCGAGACCGTGGAAGACCTAAACACAATGCTCGGGGCCCTCAGAGTCTCTCAACAAGTGGGTCTTAAAATAAACATGGACAATACCAAGATCATGTCAAATGTTTGGGTGTTGCAATTGTCTGCGTATAAAACTACTTTGTTTTTTTTATGAATAAAACATACTGTTGCCTAGTCAAATGCTTTACGTCCAGATTCGCCTTCGCGCCACAATATAGTCGTCACCACTTTATTTCCTTTACCTATTCTGCCAAAGGTTTCATTAACCAAATTTAATTTTCTGCTAAAGAAGAAATCTTTATTACATAATATAATATATAATTTTGGGATGGTAATACATTTCTGCATATCTACAGTAAATAAGCCAATTTCCAAACGTACCGAAAAACCGAAACCGAAAACCATTTGTAAATTAAACTGTGTAATTAACTTCAAATCAATTATTTAGTAAGTTATCGTATATTATTTTGACAAAACGCGGCAACCCGAGTTTGTAGCGATTTCTTGAAATAATAAGAGGTTCGCCGCTCGCTACGATTTCGGTAGAACACTGCAGTCTGGTATGCAGCGTTTTGTCAAGATTTTTAGTTAAAATTTTGGGTTGCAGTAAAATGTTATTACGAATATTTCAGTTAGAAAAAGTGATATTGAAATTTTGATTGAACTAGTAGCAAGTTGACATGCAGCAGATTATTTTAAATCATGTTACGACAAAACGCTGTAACCCGGGTTGCAGTGTTTTGTCGTAACAGGGCCGTACAGAGAAATTCATTTTAGTTTAACCTCTTGGTTCCCAGTACTAATTCCATGTAATAGCTATCCTTTTATTTCTTTTGTTGGATCTGGTGACATTATCTACTCTTGTATTTTTTCCATCTTTACTGTTAAAGTACCTTTTTTCTGTAACTACTTTTAAACAAAACTTACTATGTTAAATATAAAGATAGTTTCAATTTAATATTCCGAATCCTTTTGGAGAATTATGTTCTATTGTGGGGAAATTTGCCTTCTTTATACTTTCAAACCAAGTAAATATTCCATTCCATAACTTTGGGGCTATTTGTTATGTTATTGAGGTAACTTTCAACCAATGTTTAACTGAAAATACTTGCTATGTTTTATCATTACTTCACTATAATAGCTGTTTTACACAGGGTCAGTAACTGACTACAAATTCGAGGCAAGTCAGTGCTGACCTAAAAAATAAACCTGTGTAAACTGGTTTGAAGTCAGAACAGTGGCTTGAAGTCAGTACAGTGGCTTGAAGTCAGTACATTGGCTTAAGTCAGCGGTGACTTGAATATTCGGATACGAAAACATACTAATTTATAAGAGAATATCTTTGTGTTTGTAACTCGATTTAATCGGCACTGAAATTAAAGTACTGAAGGGTACATATCACAACAGATGGATTGTTGACTTAATAGCTGAACAAATAGATTTATCATAGTGTTTTATACAACATTCCTTTGTAGTTACATTGTCTGCAGTCCTTGCTTGAAATTTACTGTACATACAGGAATAGTCATTGTACATTACTGGGATAAACAACTAGGTTATAACCATGAAAGCTAATCTCTAAAATACTAGTTGTTATTAATTGGTACTGTATACTGATATTACAGTAGAAAACAAAACAAAGAGTTACAAACAAATATGACAGCTCACTTGATACTTTAGATTGAATTATTATGAATTTTCTATGAGTTATGAAAACTATTTACACTGTAAATATACTGTACAATAATGAATAAACTAATATGACCTATTTATTTTCTAACCATTGCCACAAAATTTACTGGTTTGGTACAGCAATAGTGTCTATGTAGACTAATTAATTACAGTGACAATATAATGATATGATCACAGTAATACTAAATGACTGGTGCAAAGCAGTAGAAGCAAATAAAATAAAAAGCCGAACGTTACTCTACCTAGTCAGTGTTACGTGCCTGTTTTCTCTATGAATCTGATGTGGAGGCATCTGATGATGCGCAGGCATGCCCTGGTGCCCGCCCATATGCTGCGGCGGGTGCCCTGACATGGGCTGATGATGCATGTTCGGGTGATGCATCATCTTTACGAGCCACTGCCGCCAGAACACAACAAAGTATTTAGATTGATGGGCCACCACATAAACACCGGATATTTAAATCGTCAATTACGGTGTTTCACACTAAATTCCTTACCCTTATTTAACGTCACTAATAAATTTGTTTTACCGCTATGCAATCAACATAAATCCGCTTATTAATTACGCCTATATTATTTTATTTTGGCAAACAGTAAAGAAAATCGTTTCGTTCAACATGCGGCCATGTTAAAAATGTTGCCATATAAAATTTACCACAATTCAGTCCAACAAAAGCGATAGGGAATGACAGAACAAAAAAAGATAAACTTAAAAAAAAAACTACCAGTGAAAATGTAATATTCGTTTCATATTTTATGTAGATCCAATTAATTGCTTAGTGTATTTTTTGTATATTATTAAATTATATATAAATAGAATAGATGACATTACTATTGTAGTACTAGTAGAGTAAATAATATGTATACCTAGAAGTTAAATCAATGACCAGTGAATTCCATTTTCAATAATGTATGTACCACAATTTAATCTTATAGTCCAGTCATTTTAGGTATAATCTGCAGAATAATTCGTATGTAAGCTTTTATAATAACAATCAATATTATTTTATCATTAAATTAGTGTTGTTTCGTACAGTCGGAAGCGCAACGTAATCAGCTATAACTACAAGCTGGGCAACAGTCCTTTGTTGAGGGTCTCCTCAATCTGCGACTTAGGAGTTGTCCATGACTCGAAACTACTGTTCGACCAGCATGTTAGTGGAATGGTGTCAAAGGCGTATAGGTCCCTCGGTTTTATCATGCGAATATCCCGTGATTTTAAACACGCAAAAACCTTAAAAATACTATACTGCACATATGTAAGGAGTCACCTGGAGTACGCATCGCAAGTATGGAACCCACAATACGCGACCTACATCACACGTATTGAATCCAGTCAACGTAAGTTCGTTAGGTTTCTCTGTTTCCGAATCAATGAGTTATATGACTCGGAGCAGTATAATGCTATTTGTGCAAAGCACCACTTATTGCCACTGGCTATGCGTAGGAACTGTGCCGACTTAACGCTGCTGATGAGTTTGGCAAATGGCTCATTGGACTGTGGTGAGCTGTTGTCACTTGTTACTCTAAGAGTGCCACACCGTGGGCTACGAAGGTGCAACCCACTTAGCCTTCAAGATGCATCTACCAACTATATATAATGGGCGGGCGAGTAAGAGTTTTAATGATGTATCTAAAATTGTGGACATTGACCTATTCAATACAAGTGCTGCGTCGGCGAGGCGGTTGTTTGCTCAGTCAGGTTTTAATCTTATATTATGATAATTATCTATCCTATTGTTCTTTTCCCCTTATTTTTTCCCTCATTTGTATGTTTGTATCAGTTTGTTTTTCTTTTGTGTTTAATTCTGAATGTAACTTTTTGTGCATGTACCTTGTTGCTATTTGGGACCTCTAACTGGCTGTATGTTTCTTAATTCTTCTAATTGTATTGTCAAACTGCTGTTGGTCTTCCAAATAAAGAAATAAATAAATAAATTCTTAGAAAATAGTAGCATTTACTCCGCTTTCAAACCAATAAATAAACTAAATTAATCTACTAATACTACTATAGGTAAATTATCATAAAGAGATTTTTGCATTTGTAGTTGTGTACGGTCAGCACATAAGGACATAAATAATTGAGAACTTTTATATTTTTTATACTTTTTATAGTCAGTTACACCAACTGCATCAAATAACATTAAACAATGATAAACCATTTTTAAGAACCTAAACAATATAATTATTTAGGTAAAATTTTACATTCACTGACTTTTTGACTTTTGACAGTCAATATTATATTCTTCTTAAAATTGTGCCGAACCTTTTTTGGTCGTAAAATGAAATTCAAATCTTTATTTTAGAATCCCTGTTAATAAACATAAACAAATACTACTACAGCTGCAAAAATCTCTCGAAACTAATTTTACCATACGATGCCAAAGTTTACCTCGGGCATATATCATCATCGGAACATTTTTATTTAACAATGTTAAAATAATAAAATATTGATCAAAAAATATTACAAAAAATAAATACTTAAATAATAAAAATGTGACAGACCTTATTTGCTGACCGTATAGTGGAATTCAAATTTCAAATTTTGAATCCGTGTACATATACGAACACTACTACAAATGCAAAAATCTCTCTAAGATAATTTACCTATAATCTACTATTAAAAGTAGATTACACGACTACTTACAATAGTTAGTATATAATTCTTATCTATGCTGCAATATTATGTCATATTCAATCGGTAAAGCAGAGTATCGCTCATACTGCTTATGCACACGAAAATAGGCCTTAAGGTGGCGGACCTTTAAATACCATGACTGTACTAAATTATTTTTTTGTTTGTAATAAATCTTCTAAGACAGTTTTATATTCTCCTCCAATTAGTAACCTATTTATTATACTTAAGAGCAAAACTGTACCAAAATTGCCTTTAAGCGAACTTGCCCTTTTGAGAAGTTGCCGTCATGAGAAATTGCCATTCTGAGAAGTTGCCCTTATGCGAATAAAGGGAATGTAGTGACTTGATATGTTATCATTATTTAGTACCCATGCATGACGCGTATGTGCGTTTTTTAGAACAGTACCCCATCGTCCATGTAAGTTTTTCATAATTTTACGAATGGAAGACACATACTACCCTATTTAGGCCTAGGCTTTAGGTATTGTAATTTTTTTAGCGCCAGCTTTTTGTAAGCATCAAGGTATCATCGATGATGGATGTGCCCGTTTCCGGAAAGTAAAAGGCAGGTTTGACTCTTTAGATAGTTGATAAATAGGCCTTGATGTATTAGTAGAGCCTACAGATGTTACGGAGCTCCGTAATGGTGGAGGGATTTGTCGCCGCTGTTTTACACTCTCGTTTTCAGTGTCGTCTTTTGTAACAATGAAAGCGAGTTAGTAATATGAAGCAAGAAGCTCATACAAAAGACAATAAAAAGTTTGCTTTTACTTGATAGAGATCGACGCGGCGACGCTCAGACCGACGGAGTCCAAATTCCGATTCCAGAACCATTCTAATTTACTTACATTACTAATCAGCATGACAACAAACTGGCGATTATGCTCTATTCATATAATTCATAACATGTCACTTAAAATAGCCTCAATTACGACCTTTGGCTGTACGTCAAGTGCCCAGGTGAGCTTTCAACCCTTTTTTTTCAGCGACTTTTACAGATATCAAATTAAAGGACACAAAGATAATAATTAATTTGTGGATCACACAAATAATTATCTTTCTTAGAATTCAAACCCCGACTGTGTACGACAGCCGCTAATGCGACCGACGCGCCACCAAGGCAGTTCATTAATATATTCATAAACACATTTTAAATAAAACTATTATATTCATTCATTCATATCATTTTTATTCCATTTACTTATACATAATTATTACAAAATAAACATTAAAGATCAGTTTGACAAATGTAAAGAAAAACGACAGACATAAAGTGGAAGTAATCCTCATCATTATTGATTTGTACGTCTGTAAGATTAGAGTAGACAGGTTCAATTTCCTGCAACGAACTGTCTAGCATTTCATCGCGGTCTCTTGTAGTTTCAGCCCAAGAGACACGTTTAGAACTACGTGAAGTGTCCTTCTTTTTGTCGGATGTCGGAGTAGAGTGAGAGACTGGGGATGGCGGTCCCTTTGTCGGTGTTTGTGCGCATTTGTCTAGGTAATGTTTTCTCAGAATGTACTCGCGCATAGAATCTTGTGACGCACGTTTCGGTGGTGGCGGAGGTGGTAACGATCTATCGTCATCATCATCTTCTGTTAGCGGATTCTTTTCTTTTGTAGCTTCTTCTATACGTTTTGTTTCTTCTTCGTCGGCCATTAGCGGCCAGGAACCCAACTTATTACGCATTAAATGTGGGCGAGCATGTGCCGCACAGAGTATACGTTTACGTACGAAGTCGTGGAACATTGTGAGCTCAGAGCTTAGTTCTCGACGGATCAACTGCTTGTGCCGTGTGGGTACACTGGGGTCGCGTACTGCAAGCAATGCCTAGAACAAGGAAAAATGCTTTACAAACTTAAAAATTGATTAAGGAAAAATTTAACTGAAACGTTTACGTACAATTTCGAAATCGTGTTAAATAATTTTATGAAATTGTCTCAATATTGCATAATAAAATCTCGTCAATCAGAAGCACTTTTAAATGTTGATTTTCCAGCGATTGGTAATCAGACAATACAGTCTCAGTACCTGTTCGGCCAGTAGCGTAGCGTCGAGCGCGGTGGCGACAAGTCTCTCGTCGAGCGCGGGCAGGCTGGCGGCGGACGAGCTGCTCGTGAGCGACTCGCTGCGGTTGTATAAGTACCTGTTCGGCCAGTAGCGTGGCGCTAGCGTCGAGCGCGGTGGCGACAAGTCTCTCGTCGAGCGCGGGCAGGCTGGCGGCGGACGAGCTGCTCGTGAGCGACTCGCTGCGGTTGTATAAGTACCTGTTCGGCCAGTAGCGTGGCGCTAGCGTCGAGCGCGGTGGCGACAAGTCTCTCGTCGAGCGCGGGCAGGCTGGCGGCGGACGAGCTGCTCGTGAGCGACTCGCTGCGGTTGTATAAGTACCTGTTCGGCCAGTAGCGTGGCGCTAGCGTCGAGCGCGGTGGCGACAAGTCTCTCGTCGAGCGCGGGCAGGCTGGCGGCGGACGAGCTGCTCGTGAGCGACTCGCTGCGGTTGTATAAGTACCTGTTCGGCCAGTAGCGTGGCGCTAGCGTCGAGCGCGGTGGCGACAAGTCTCTCGTCGAGCGCGGGCAGGCTGGCGGCGGACGAGCTGCTCGTGAGCGACTCGCTGCGGTTGTATAAGTACCTGTTCGGCCAGTAGCGTGGCGCTAGCGTCGAGCGCGGTGGCGACAAGTCTCTCGTCGAGCGCGGGCAGGCTGGCGGCGGACGAGCTGCTCGTGAGCGACTCGCTGCGGTTGTATAAGTACCTGTTCGGCCAGTAGCGTGGCGCTAGCGTCGAGCGCGGTGGCGACAAGTCTCTCGTCGAGCGCGGGCAGGCTGGCGGCGGACGAGCTGCTCGTGAGCGACTCGCTGCGGTTGTATAAGTACCTGTTCGGCCAGTAGCGTGGCGCTAGCGTCGAGCGCGGTGGCGACAAGTCTCTCGTCGAGCGCGGGCAGGCTGGCGGCGGACGAGCTGCTCGTGAGCGACTCGCTGCGGTTGTATAAGTACCTGTTCGGCCAGTAGCGTGGCGCTAGCGTCGAGCGCGGTGGCGACAAGTCTCTCGTCGAGCGCGGGCAGGCTGGCGGCGGACGAGCTGCTCGTGAGCGACTCGCTGCGGTTGTATAAGTACCTGTTCGGCCAGTAGCGTGGCGCTAGCGTCGAGCGCGGTGGCGACAAGTCTCTCGTCGAGCGCGGGCAGGCTGGCGGCGGACGAGCTGCTCGTGAGCGACTCGCTGCGGTTGTATAAGTACCTGTTCGGCCAGTAGCGTGGCGCTAGCGTCGAGCGCGGTGGCGACAAGTCTCTCGTCGAGCGCGGGCAGGCTGGCGGCGGACGAGCTGCTCGTGAGCGACTCGCTGCGGTTGTATAAGTACCTGTTCGGCCAGTAGCGTGGCGCTAGCGTCGAGCGCGGTGGCGACAAGTCTCTCGTCGAGCGCGGGCAGGCTGGCGGCGGACGAGCTGCTCGTGAGCGACTCGCTGCGGTTGTATAAGTACCTGTTCGGCCAGTAGCGTGGCGCTAGCGTCGAGCGCGGTGGCGACAAGTCTCTCGTCGAGCGCGGGCAGGCTGGCGGCGGACGAGCTGCTCGTGAGCGACTCGCTGCGGTTGGCGCGACGCTCCGTGTTCGCCGGACTGCCGCACGAGCATGCGCGACGTCGCCCGCGAGGGGAACGCGCACCACTTATCTCTTCAGCGTGGTATGACTAGGATAGAAAAAAAAAACTCTATTTAAATGTGAGGTCCTATTGTAATTTTCAATGAATATGGTATTTGGAGAAATATTTTTATTACACGTGTACTTTCGTTGTATCTGCGTTATACTATCAATTTTGATTATACACTGCTTATCTAAGAAAAAACAATAAATTAAAAAAAAAAAACAAATCATCTCCACGCGTAATAAATAAATTTCATTGACATCAAATAAAAAACGTACTTACACGCACAAATATGTTAATTATTATTAATCAAAAACAGCCTCTGCTCAAGCAATAAATCACTTTACTTCACGAAATGTATTAATACAATTAGTATAATAACTCACATGATTAAGTGATCTGGTTAGAAGGCATATCGCTGCGACCAATGTTCCGAATGTTAACTGAGGGAAGGGTTCGTACGAAATCTTGGGAGCTCCGAAGTGTAACTCTACTAATGGCTGCCAGCGTTCCAGGTCGAGCCCCGGGTCGGCCAACAATGACAGCAGGTCCGGACTAAACGACAGTAGGCACAATGTTGCCATGTGAAGTATTTCCAGAGTTCTACAAAAAAAAATATAATTGTTTAAAATTACATATCGATTCAATGGTTTTATTTTAAATATAAGGATATGAGTTTTATCTCTTTGGGAATGATACTATGATTTTAAAATATTCTTCATGTGTTATAAAGGACTTACCCAAGAAATGAAAATCAAGGTTACATTTTGAATTAATAGTCTGTCAATCCAATACACTTTGGAAAAAAAATTATAACCTAACTGTTATGAATATCGCACCTTCAGAATTACAATAACGCAAGTGCAAAATCTTTTAAAATTTACTTTTTAATGCACAAACATTTTAAAATAAATAAACTATCGAATGCAACATCGACTTTTGTGAAATTACCAAAAATTCTACTAGATGGCAGTAGTGTTTATTTGATTTTGAGCGACTTTTGAAGAAAACAACGACTGATTGGTCAGTTGCTCGCGGGTGGTGGGACGAGTGAGGGGCTTCATACTCGTACAACGACGCTAAGGTAATTAGGCCATATTTTTGAATTTTTTCTCTAAACATTTATCAAAACAACGACGCTTGTTATTACTTACGTCATTGTTCTTTTTGGTTGTACTGTAATTGGTATGTAATGGATACAATTTATTTTGTTATAATTTAATATTTTATAGAGTTCAAAAATACTGCTGATTGTTGACTGATTCAAAGATTGTGATAAATGATTACATAACTTTTCCAAGATCTGTGTTTTATTTAGATACTTTGATAGGTAGTATTACTGAAACATGTTTTGTGACTAAATGTTAATATATTATTGCCGTGTCTTTGCCTTTTACAATACATTTTTCAAATTTTAGTTCAAACACAGTTTTTTAGCATTTTACGAGGTTAAATAAAATCAGTAATTATTTTTTATTCAACTAATATCACACCTTTACGTCATTGTTTCTCTCAATTACAGGATTTTATAAATTATTTTAATTTAACAACGACGTAACTGTAGGTCTTTAGAATTTTGGAAAATTATACCAGAAAAACATCATAGTTCTGAGACTAAAAAATTAATTAGTTTAAAAGTTAATATAATCAAGAATTAGTGTACATCACAATTAAACAAATATTGTTGTTAGAAAAAAACTTACTAAGGAATTATCGTATGCGAGGTTTCAAATGCGTTTTTCTAGAGTTTATACTTTATGCACTTACGTCATTGTAATTCTAGAGGTGCGAATGATGTTGATTTAATGTTCTTTAGGTCAAATAGCTGCAAGTGTTTAAATAAATGTATATTACCTGTGCAATACGTTAGGCGCTTGATGTATGGTAGTATCTTCCGGAGGTTGTAGCGCGGGATCAGTAGAACGACGAGACCGCAGCATTAGCGTTACGCATTGATACAGACATGCGCTTATACTTCTCTGTAAATAATTAAATACATTCATTTAATAAAATACTGATAAGTGTGTGTCTTTATGTGTTTAAATTTTACTATTTTTAGGAATTATACCTTATTAGTACTTACCATAATCCCAGTTAAGGAATTAATGCTCTGAATTCTCCATCTAGCTTCAAACTTGACAAGTTGTACAACTAAGTTCAAAGTGGAAGCACACAGATTAAGTGCATCTATATTAAAAACTTGTCTCGGCAGAAGTACAGCTTCAATCAAGTGCTCCAAATGAACTCCCACAAAGGTTATAGCATCACTAGCGAAGAACTGTCCATGTTTCATAACCATCATCGATATAAAATCTAAACTGTACGCGTAAACTCGCCACCACTCCTGAGGCTTCCAACTCGATTTATCATCAAACTTCGGGGGCAGTAATTGTAACCAGAGAAATTGATCCACATCACTCATTAACAAATCTTTAGAGAAGGGCCCTCTAGAGTACGCAGTCAAACATCTAAGAGCAGCCAGAGACGTGTGGTAATGACGACGATTGTGTAAACATGTTTGTAAGCAACATAGAAGCTTATTAATAAATCTGCTAGACTGGAACCACTGCGACAATCCCGTGAACATATCGTCGTACAAGTCTAGGCATTGTTCTAACATAGCTAATGATAATACTACAGGTGGAATGTTCTCTGTATGACCATTCACTATATTTGGTTCAGACTTAGGATCTTGCTTTACATCATCTAAAAGTTTTTCAAGTTCCAAGCTGTTAATGTTTGTAACAGATCTAATAATACTCTGTGCAGTGCCACTGTTAGCTTTGATCTCATAGTCTAAACTGCTTATAGCTACTGTTGATATAGAGAGTATGGCGCGTATAGCTCTCGGATGCAGGCATTCATATACAATAGCCGTGTTGGAAAGCAAATTATCAATCTGTTTGGCACTAGCCTTTCTGTTATCGAAGCAGTCGTCTTTCCAATTAGCTAACATTATCACATACAACTCTGCTAGTATAACAACTAGTCTTCCGTCTTTCAAATCGTCCAGCTCAGTTAACAAAGAGCTCATACATGGTGCAACCATTTTGGCTTTATGAGCAATATTTATAGTAATAGGCAAACATTTACAGAATATTGTTATGAAATCCTTCCATGATGTTAAGAGGCCCAGCCAAACAGGAACTTTATCAACCATTTCTTCTGTATCACTTCTATTCTTATACGAAAATATGAAATCTATCCAAGTATCTAAATAATTTTTATTTGTATCAAATAATAGTTCTAGCATTTCTTTTAAGTTTTGTTCCAATTTGTCTCTCGATACAAATAGTTCTATGCCTAGAACATTGAATATCTGTGAGTAGGTTCTTAAACCAGGCTGTATCTCACTAAACAGAGGGCTGGTCATGTGTTCCCAAAATTTCGGATGTTCACGTAATTTTTTAACAAGTATCTGCATATTATTTTTCCACAGAGCATGAAACAGAGCCATGATACAAGATAACAAGGGGCTGTGGAGTAATTTGGCATCCTGAAAAAAAATTGTTCCATTAATATCAGTCTCGTAATGTTTGAACCTAATCAGTACAAAGTTAGTGTGTACCTAATGAAAAGTGAAAGAAAAATCACAAAGTTTAGATACTTTCAGAATCATCATCGATGGCAGGGTAGTCCAAAAATAAAATATTACGGGTATAAATTACCGCGAGGCGAGGTTCAAATACTAGTTATTTGAATTAAATAGTTAAATTAATTATGTAGTGTCTATGTAAATTGTGAGGAGTGATAATTGTTGTCTTTGCGATAAATTAGTGTCTTCGGGCTAGTGACAAAAATTATTACTGTGAATATGTATGGATGGATCATTTATTACATTAACAAGTTCATATTATTCATTTATTATATTGTTTCATATATCTAGTTTAATATGATCAGTGTTAGGGTACGTGGGAGTTGCTTTTGGGGTTGGTGGAACATTATTATTTTGGTAAGAATAAACAATTGTGCTTTGTGATATTAACATTAATTGATGTAAGATAGTTTGTCTCACATGTAAACAAATATAACGTATATTATTAGTGGTGTATTAAGTAGATTTAGATAGGAGTAATATTGCATAAACTATTCGGGAACTATTAAGAGTTCCATTTACATCTGAACTAGGATATTTTCAAGTCAATTGTTATTAGACTATCATCATAAAACGTGTTGAGTGCAAACCAAGTTTTATTTCGAATGTAGTTAAAGTGTTACGTGTAGTAAAAGTGTTACTTCGAGTTGACCGATTTACCGCAGAACGTGCCTCCATAAGTTAAGGTCGAAAAATACATACCGACTTAACAGTGCCCAAATAATCAGCCATGTAACCTAAAACACCTTCAAATCCATCTTCTGTACTATTACTCTTTTCAACAGCATCTTTCTTATCTTCAGTCTTTGAATCAGTCTTTGCCTTTTCATGGTTGATCATAAAGAAAGCTTCAGTGAGTCCCGGTTGTGTTCCTACACAGGTAGCTACGAACTCTAGTATGGCAACTTTGAGTTCTGTAGTTTCATACTCGTCTCTTAGACGGTCTAGGAACATTACACGAACTTGGTAGGCTGTCATTTCTAGAGATGCGAATAGAGACATCTGGAAGCCCTGAAATAAAAGTAAACAAACTTTGATTATATAGGTATATAAAGCAAAATAATTTTGCCAGTCTGTTACGATACAAAACACTTAAACTACAAAATCTATTTCGGATAGTAGTTTAACGAAACATTTATTCGCTTTTTTCGTAAAAGTAATAATTTTTGAAGGAAGAAGAAAAAGGAATCCACCTTTACGAAACCAAACTTCGCAAACCATTAAATTAACTTACATCAGCAAATCTCTTCAACAATCGACAGCACAACACCGGCAAACCTTTATTGAAAGCATGGTTTATATAACTAGTCACTTTTGGTACTACTTTCAACGAATCCTTTTGTTTATTCTGTGCAAATATAAGATGTTCCAATGGCGTCACTTCGTTCACGTCAGTAACTAGAGACTTTAAACGTAAAGCAAATATAACTATGGCTACACAATGCTGGATAGTAGATATATATTGAGTGCCGCTGCCTGATATCCAGTTTGTTTCATTGCGTATTACATTCTCCAGTTGTTCGTTACCTGCAAGAAGATATATAATTTTAGTAGCCTATAAGAATATACCACGGCAGGTTAGAGGTTTCGTCTAGCGAGAGAATTTGATGTTGAGCTACCATGCTACCCAAACAGGCTGATAGTATTATCTACCATCAATTTAGCTACTTAAGAAAACTTGAGACCAAAAGCAGATGCTATTTGAGTAAAATTTTCCTTTCAGTGTCAGATATTGACTGCAAGCTAGATGTCCCCTAATCCCTTTTACGATTCTGGTCTGCTCATTCTTGCAATAGGAAGATTATGTAATAGTGTTATGTAGTACTCTTATAATTAATTGATGAATGGAGCAAATAACTATTTTACTTCAAATATTGTATAATAATTAATATAAAATTAAGACATACCTATAGATATAATCCTCAATAATTCAAGCGCATTTTCAGTATGCAACAAGCTATAAACACATGTCTGTTTCAGCAAAGTGCTTCTAGGACTATTGCGCTTAACATCTTGTAGCACTAGAGTTAAGAACTGCGCACAATGTTGTAACATACTGCGACGTTCCCTGTTGTTGTTGTAGCGCCAACCGTACACGTTCGGAAACACCTCACGAAGTATCAGAATAAGACCTGGTAGAATTATTTCGGTTGTGATTCTGTCTTCGTTTGAAACCTGGAAAAAAAATTTGGCTAGTCTAAATTGGAATGTGTGTACCGCAAAACGATTAACTAACAAAAAGTCTAAAAAAGATGGTACTCGAACTTGCTTACTTCTATTAGGGACCTAAGTAAATCGCTACCTAAGCTAATCTCATAAGCATACTAATTTTATTCATCATAGTTTTGGCCTACTAAAAGGAATCTCGGAACACATATGGGAAAGTGTTTCTACTAAAAACTTGTAATACTAGTTTAATGGAAATAATGGAATGCAGTACCAGGCTTACCTCATGAAATGCACAGAGCAGATCTATGTAAGCTGCCAGAAACTTGTAAGTACCACTTGGTTGTTCAATGGTGACCAAGTAGGAGCCTACTGCAGCAGAATCAAATGAGGTTCCATTGGCATATTCAATGTGTGATAGCTTCTGATTTATTATTCTAGGAAGAAGCCCTGTGTTTATTAATCTGAAAGAAACAATGTTTTAAGTTTAAACTGAAAATAGCACTGTCTAATACTTCTTAGACAGTGGTTATTTTTTTTTTTAATAAGGCAAATTATTATACAACATACCTCAATTGTATTTCCTTAGGGAAAACAGGTACTAAGGCAGTACACACTCCAAGGCATTCCACTAACAACGCTAATGGTGGTGACTCAGTTCTCATAAACCTCACCAACACATCAAACACCCCTTCACTAGGACCAACAAGACTCTTAGGTATTTCTTTATCAAGTACTAAAGTGTTTAAAACACCTCTTAATACTTTAGTCCCTTCATAAATCCTCTGTAGTGTACTATTAATATCATGTTGATGATGTTGTTTCCTATCTAAAACTTTTTCCACTTCACTATTGAATACTGTCCAATAAGAATATGGTGTTCGAAAGTGTATCATAGTTCCTTCCTTACGTTCCATTATAGTAGCTTTGGACCCAACTGCTATATGGTATGAAGGATCACCTAGAGGGTAATACTCCCTACCTATAATTGCGTCATCCGATTGCAGTGACATTATGGGTACAGCATTTGGGTTATATATTTCTGTGTAAACAGGTAGGTTTTTGAGCTCTCCTAAAAGCTGTAAAGTATTTGGAATATTAGAGAAAAAAAGTATATTTAAAAACAGCAAAGCATAAGCATATTTTCAGAAGTTAATGAAGTTTTGTGATAGAAATTTACTTACATTTCTAACACTCTCTTTGCCACCATCAGCCAACCCAGCAGCTAGTGTAGATAATGCACTGAAATTCTGAGGAAAGTATTCCAATCCAGTATTCCACAAAGAGACTACACCAAAATTGTTATCCTTCTGGTGAAGTTTCCAAAACTCATCATTAATTTCTGGTGTAGTAAGGAGATCTGAACATAATTGCATCACCCCAGGTTGGTGACTTATAGTTCCATCACTGTCAAATTTATCACATAGTTGATTCAGAAGCCTAAATACAAGACCACGAGCTATCATTGAACATTTTGAATTGTCCTGTAAATAATTAATTAGTTATTTCAATAATATAGCAAGAGAGTGTACTACTTAACACTAGATTTCGACTTTTCTTGATTGGGCCATGGCTTATTTAACAAAATGCCTCAGATGGATGTAGATTAATGTAAGAGAAAGGGTACATATTTAGACTATTAGCCTAAATGTGTAAGCTCTAATACAAACTTAATTTACAATTTTACTACATAAATTTGAGATAAAAACTTACAGAGAATACAGAGCTGTTCAGCATTTGATGTAAAAATTCAAACACTTGCATTCTTAATGCAGTAGCACCATAATGTTGATATTGACTTTCAAATAATTTAACATGTTGATCACTCTGAAAATATAAACAATACAAATTCAATTAACAGTAACATAACAGACTAGCTTTGAATTTTAATAATAATTTTCTAACTTTACTACAATTATTACACAAGATAATTTTAAGACAGAAATAAAGACGGAGACAAGAAACTGACCCAAAATTTAAAACAATTTTATTGTAGTTCATGCTACAAAAAATTACCTTTCATACTACACTAAAGAAACAATAGAATCAATTTAACAAACAACAATAATATAACATATAAAGAAATACCATAAGAACAACATAAGTATCTATATTAAGTAAAAGAGTGGGACTAGGTATGAAGCCTACATCACTTTTCATACCTGGAGGGTGATCATCATCCATGACAGTAAAATGGCACTGTGTTCAGTAGTCATGTGAAGTTTAGTGAGTTCTGTCTCAACTGTATCCTTTGTATTTTCTATCCATGATGACAGGTTACAACTGAAAATTTTAAGATACTGTAAAATTTCTATATTTACTCTTATAATCCATAATAATGAGGAATAAGCATGTTCCTGTCTCATATTCCACAGTAATGTTAGCAACACTATATCTATTTAATATTATAACAAACAACAATTTAAAGTGTTATAGTAATACACAATAATTTATAAAGAGTAGGAAATTAATGTTTTATTTATATTCCTAGACATACTAAGTAACATTATTTACATACAATATTTTAAAATGTATGTATGTAAATGTATGTAATGATACAGAAAAAAAATCATAATAAAAAATAGACAGTAACAAAATACTTACATTCTCTGGCCATCAACTATAACCATAAAAATACACACTTCCATATACATGATTCTCATACATCCTTCTCTATGCCTCTCCTCAAGGAGTTCACCGTAAGCCTGATTCTTGCCAAAGCCATGCTTTCTGAACAATAGAAATAGCTTCTTAAATTCAGTATCAGTAAAAGATTCCTCATTTGCAATGTGTAGAAGAATTTGTAGGATAGCTAACTGCTCTCTCATGTTGAAATCTGCCCAGTCTTGTCTTATATATTCATTTGAAAATTCATTTTGTATTTTTCTTGGTGGAGGAGCAGTATTCAAAAGTTTCTCAAATTGAGACAAAAGAGAAGTCTTCAGGATTGCAATACCTATTTCATCAATTATCTTCTTAAACTGTTCTTGATATTTATGACCATGATCATTTCTGAACTGAACTATGTATTGCAAAAGTTTCAGGATGAAAAGTCTTTCAGCATAATAAAAATTCCATACATTAGGTAATAGAAACACAGGCCTAGTATCAACAAATGCTAGGTTTTTCAGAGCATTTGCTGGTGTTCCATATGATACATCACATAAGTAGTTTTTTAATATTTCCCATATTTGAATGCAGTCTACATCCTATACAAAATAATAAGAGTTATTATGATACATTACTAACAAACTAAAGTATATTTAATTTCAATAAGAAGCATTTTGTCTTACTATGTAATTTTGTAGGGTCTGCACTACAGCTAACAATTTCGTTTGGTCTGGATGTTTAGACTGGAGTTGAGAAAGACTAGCGGCTTTTTGTGGTAAAAAACTTGCGAGACCTTGCTTTAAACCTTCCTTAACTTCTTTTCTACCTAGCACTGACCCTAATTCTTCTTTAGTTAAGCTTCCTGATGTAGTCCAACGCCACAATCGCTTCCAATGACTGAAATAAACAGCAAATACAGTAGAGGTTACGAACAACAAAAGCTCAAGAAAACATTAGTATTTATTTCCCAAACCTTGTACTCGTTGAATCCATGTTCATAATTCTTATATTGGTAAAACTTAAGAAATATGTACACTTTTATCGCAACGTTTTGTTATTATTTTACTTAATTAAGCTATTTCATTCTATTATTTTTAGGTTACGATTCAACAAAACTGTTGAATTAATTATCTGTCATATTTTTATGTCATTGTATTGTATTGCCGCTTTAAAGAAGGTAGACAGAACATGGAGTAGGAAAAAACAAGTCATTTTATGTAGGCATTTAAAATGTTAAGGTATAGAAAATGCCAAGACAGTTGAAATTAAATAGGTCGGTGCAATTACGGTGAAATACTGGACCGGACTAAGTTGAAAATTTTAGTTAGGGACAAAGCTCAATTTTTTATAAGCAGAAGTTTGTATCATACATTGAGGTAATATGTACTACGTACTAGAGAAGACACCCCAAAGAAAATGTGTGCTCCAATTTTCAAGCTACATTGCACAATACCGGTCTTACTCATAAACTCGTATTAAATATTAATCAATCGATTATGGCAATTCTTTACTCATAAAAACAATTTAACTTTAAGCAGTGGTTATTCTATTGATTAAGAGCTGTCAAAATTAACCACTCGTTCGACCTAGTTAAGATGTTGCTTAAAAGGCAATATGGCCGTTTTAATATCATCAGCTGTTCGTTTGACAACAGAACTGGTAGTATATTTTTTACGTTTTTTCATTGTAATAGGGTTGTTGTTATAAACATGGATTTTGGAGACTTTTAAAATGATATTGCAATAAAGAGAAACCCCTACAAAGCTAGTTTCGATCCGCTACGAAATTTATCAGGTGAAGAGTTGGGGTTGAAATACTGCTTTAGCAAAAATAATATGAGCTGCATTACAGGATTAGTCTGAATTAGAGTGACCTGATCTCCATGGTGATACCCGAGGTGTAGGTATCTCCGGAGACTTTCAAGTAATGGCAGTAGTCAGATATAGGAGTTGTCATGAGGTGAGTACTTATCTGATCTTATTAGTAGGTACAGTTACAAAATTACATGTGCATCCTTCTTTCTTTAATTCACCATCATCATATCAGCCTATGGTCCTCCATTGCTGAACATAATATGCCTCCTCCCAACTTCCTTGTCCTCAAATAAGTAATAATACTTTTACATGTTAATTCAAATTTCTTTATTTGTTAGAATATGGTACAGAAAAGATCTTAAATTCTAAAGTAGTACACTCATATTCTGCCAAGAATGTTTTGTATGCCACTAATGTGTCACATTTAAGACATTCTAGAAATCTTATATTATCTATAATCTTATTAACAATAATTCAGATTTAAAAACAATAAAACATAGAAAAGCTAATACATCCAATGCATGTCCATGATAGACCGTAAGCAAAGAATTTTCATTGACTACCTGACCAAGTTTATAAAGAGCAATGATCTACTACTTATTTTTTTCAGATAATTGTTCTATAGAGCCTTTCAAATTAGTTTATCATCTATCGTTAATCCTAGAAACTTGAGATTAAGAACTGTATTGATGAGAACATTTTTATATTGAATACTTACTACTTAATATTGTAATTTTGATATTTCTTTTTAGATTCAAGAAGACTGCACTGACATCCATAGCATGAGCCAGCAGACAAGGTGTCAATGGCATTGTTGTGGAAAAACTTACTTTAATATTACTAAAGAAATGTAGATAATTTGAAGCGATTTGTGTTCTTCAAGGGATACATGGTGCTATAGTCTGCATGCATATTAAAATAAGAAATATTGTTATTTAAAATAATAAAATTTTTATTATCACCTATGCATATTCATTTAATAAAGATTCACTATTGACATTACACAAATTATAATTGTTAAAATCAATTATTAAAATCAAAATGTTACAGTTGTATAATCATCTTTTATTTGAGACAAGCATTTCTTCCTCCAGCAAATAAAAAGTTACAAAACAAATACTATTTATAATAGCTCATGTGTTACATTAAACATATTTGCCTGTGTCGAGTACGTAAGTAAGTTTACACAAATTATTAAAAACGACATCAAAAAGCCCCCAGCTAGGTGGACTGACGACCTGGCGCAGGACCGAGTTCTGTGGGCATGTTGGGAGTGGCCTATGTCCAGCATTGCGATAGCTTATGCTTCACTTTTCATTGTTGTTCAGGTGAATTTGACGGAAACGCGTATATTGGAGACAGGAACAGCGTGACCTCGATGCCACCAGCTATTCACCATCACAATGCATATTTCATTATTATGATTAAAACAAATAGTGCTTGAATTATAGTAGTTTTTATACTGCACAAGCTTGCTTTAGTAAGCAGTTACATAGATCGTTGTGGGTTACGGATATTTAATTATTAATTCAAAGATTTTTAGATTTAAAAATCCATCAAGTTTAATTCTCCGTATAGGTTATGTTTTGAAAATCATATCTGTCAAAGTCACGATGTGTCATAATATCGCCATAGACGTAGAAAATCCAATTTTTCATAGCCAATACGTCCGATTCTGCGAAAATAGTCGACTTTTTCATTAATTATCTGTGGTTTCTTTATTTTGTATCGTTCTTTGTTCTTTTACATCATATCTTATTTAAGCAATAGATTATCTGTTTTTATAAGTAAACAAATTTAGTTCATAGTTTAAATGCTTAAGAATTGATCATGTAAGAGACGGCTAATCACTTGCTTTAGAGATTTTTATAAGTAAGGGGGTACAAGTTTTGCACGACGTTTTAACCCTTAACTGGTATTGAGGTCTAAATTGACCCCAAGAGCTTTTGATTTTATTCATAACTATGCTATAAAAAATGTAGAAAGTGTATGAATTACATATATACAATCATACTGCAAAGTTGGTCAAACGTCAGATTATATGAAATTTTTAAATTTTTATTCATAGGATATGTTTTAAGTTGTCAAATTTTTATTTACATGTGATCTCAGAAGAAGTTTCTTATTTTTATTTTATTATTTAAAGAAAACGATTTTAATATAGAACAGAGAGTTATTTTTAGTTTTTATATTAATATCAATACCTGAAGTAGAGTCAAAGAAAAAAAATAGATGTTAGCATTTTTTTAAATAAAAACGGTGATTTCTTGTTAAAATTAGGTAAAAATTTATCTTATGTTTATAATATAAGTGCTTTTTTCCTAAATAAAAGTAAAGTTTAATCTATATAAATGTTTTTTAATATTTATATACACATAATATGTCACTCACCTCATCGGGGTCACTTTTGACCCGATACTACTTACGTTGCACTTTTTACGATACCAGCTAAGGGTTAAACGTCGTGCATTCATTTCATATCATTTTGCACAATATAGACTAACTAAATAGCTGTTAACAGAACGGACACATATAGATTTGTGCCTAATTCAATACGTATAAATTAATAGTTTTTTGTTTTTTTTTTCATTACAAGTGGGAATTCACCCAAGTAAATTAAATGTGATTATTGTTCAATTTCTTTAAATTATTCTATAATTATGTATTATAATACAATAATAATACTTCTTATGGAACTTATATAGTTATATTATATTATATTGACTAACTTTCAAGATGAACGAAAAATGTATTCTGGCAATATAATAGCATAATGAGTTATTATAAATATTTTAAATATACTCAAAGTACAATACAGATTAGGTACAATAGTAAAAAATCTGTCTGTGGATGTTTATTTTGTTGATCTATGGTAAATATGTCTTCTCGCTACAAGGTTCAAATGTCGACTGAGACAACTGGGGTGCATACACCCCATTTGTTGGAGCACACATTTTGTTCGGGATGTCTTCTCTAGTACGTAGTACATATTACCTCAATGGTATCATATTTATAATTTAATAGTTAATAACATGTGGACAAGTATGTTGCGTGACGTAACGTATTTGTGAGCGTGATGTATGAAAGAGGAACGATCGGAAAGGCGCTGGGTCCGATCGAATACTTGTGTGTGTGATAGTATAGTATACCTACTTAAAAATAAGAAGAATATAAAATAGATTTTATATAATATAATATATAAAATCTTAAATATTTAATGATATACAGGGTGGCTCATTCAAAAGGGTCAGTATGGGAAAGTCTTAAACTATAAGTCATACGAAGATTTGTTCTTAGGAACCATGTCACCGATTTAATTTATCACAGTAGGTGTTCACATTCAACAAAATTAAAATAACAAATAAACCTTTATTTTTGCGAGAACTTTGAATATTAACTAATCTAATACTGATCGTATGACAATATATTGGCGATTTACCGTGATGTAACAAAGCCTTTAGATTAAATTTATGCAAAAAATTACTTGTCCGGTAATTCCGCCAAATCACGCTTTTC
The DNA here is from genome assembly GCA_905475405.1 of Schrankia costaestrigalis. NCBI lineage: Eukaryota > Metazoa > Arthropoda > Insecta > Lepidoptera > Erebidae > Schrankia > Schrankia costaestrigalis. The sequence goes on from FR997827.1 coordinate 5,311,315, forward strand.
GATGGATCCGAAAAAAATGTCAGATATTTGTTTAAAAATAAGTGTAATGCATTGCCACAGTCATCACAAATATTATACTTTGCGTTTACACTAATTATGTCAAACGTATCGGTGTTAATTAACGTTTAGGACAAGGCGTTAAGGACAAAATTATTTAATTATTAAGATTAGATAACTGCAATTAGTAGAAAATCCACAAATAAGTTGTTATCACTAATATATTTATTTTTAATGTCTACAAAATATAAGTTATTGAGTGAACGGTGAGGACATACTTAACACGGTAATGACCGTTGGTAACGAAACAATTTTAATATGAAAGCTTGGCGCAGAGGGAGTCACTAGCACATAAACAAACTGTCATGGCGCCCAATGTAATTTTGTTACTTGAGAACTCTCACTGTAACCACTCTGCGAAACTCAAACAAAGTTTTATTTTGTGGTTTAACTTACAGCAAATTTTTAGCCATTTATAGAATTTAGTTATTTATTTACTCTTCGCATCACTTGTCAAACCTTTGTTTACGTTTTGTGCTAGTGCCGCACTCTGGCGTCAGAATAGTGCAGTTATATTCCCTATTATGGATGCTCGTTATCATCTGAATACCCAAAAAAAAGATAGAAGATATTATATAATAATAGAAGACCCGTGCAAGCCAGATAGATATTATAGAGAAATGTTTAGTATGTTCCTATAGTATTTTATTGGTCCTGATAAAATGACAACATGGAAATAGCAATAAAACAACAAGTTTACGTAATCAACTTTACTTTTGTTCATCAAATCTAAAAGGTACCGTTTGACAGTTCTGACAAATTGCACCTCTTGGGTGACGTTATCGACGAGCAGGGCGAGGCTTTGGTGATAAGTCTGGATATCGCCAAGGCTTTCGATCGGGTCTGGCTTCGTGGCCTCCTTTGCAAGCTTGCGGCTTATGGTCTTCCCAACCATCTCTGTGAGTGGATCTCCGGCTTCCTGCACGAGCGAAAAATACGTGTTCTAGTCGACGGAGGCATGTCAAGGCTCGTGTCAGTCAATGCCGGTGTGCCACAAGGCCCCCTGCTGTCACCCACTCTTTTCCTTCTGCATATTAATGATTTGCTTTCATCTGTTCTATCATATGCAGACCTCGAGCAACCGGGAAGACCTCAAGAGGAACAGGGAACATCTTGTCGATGAGCTCAATAGGGCCCTTGAGCAAGTCTCAGTGAAGGGTTCCCAAAATTTAGTTGAGTTCAACGCCGAAAAAACACAGGTTTGCGCGTTTAGCACTAAAAAGTCCCCCTTTCTACCACTACCCTCTATTCAGGGCACTACGCTGTCGCTGCAGACTAACTTAAACATCTTAGGGATGAACCTTCGACATGATCTAAACAATCGTGACTATGTCGAAGGAGTAATCACCACAGTTTCACGTAAACTTGGCATCCTGAATAGGGTGCAGCGATACTTCACTCCGGAGCAGCGGTACCTGCTCTACAAAACGCAGGTTCGGAGCAGCATGGAGTACTGTTCGCATCTTTGGGATGGCTCTGCCAAGTATCTCGTGGAAGCCCTAGACCGACTGCAGCGACATACGTGCCGCATAGTTGATGACCCCAGGTCACGGAGCACGCGGAGTCGCCACAGCTTCGCAGAGATATCGCGTCTCTTAGTGTGTCCTATCGCATGTACCATGAAGAGTACTCTGAAAAGATATTCGATCTTGTTCCTCCGTCCCCTTTTCATAATAGGACCACTAGTGCCGGTTTGCGATGTCATACTCAGACGGTCTGTCGGATATCGGCTCGCACCAAAAGGTTCGGGAATTCCTTCCTATGCCGAACCATTAAGTTGTGGAACCAGCTTCCGGCTCACGTATTTCCTCCATCGTATGATATTGGGTCCTTCAAACGCAGTGTGAACCGAAACCGAAACCGGCAAGATGATGACGACGGATTGAAGTTATTTTTTAGACTTCTATCCGTTGGCTTCATTTGTGGACTGTACTCGCGCTTTCCGTCAGCTTCGATATAGTCATCAAACAAATTGAATAATAGTAAGGTTGGAATAAAAAAAATCGATTACTATAATATCCGAATTTTAAGCCACTTTAATAATTGATCTCTTACTACTGAGTAATAAATATAATACTAGATATAACAATACGAGATAATACTAGTAATAGATCTAGTACTAGTAGTGAATAAAAATTAATTCTACATTGCTTCCTTTTCGCTCTTTTTTGTCTCTCTGTCATTTCTGTAATGTTTTTCAATTTTTTATTTCATATCGTTTCGCATTACTAACCTTCTTTCTTTCTTTGCAAGCTGATGAACACGCCTTCGGCATTTTTGTGTTTGACTGTAAACAAACATGCTATTTAAAAAAAAACAAGAGCAGTGACAGCATGACAACGCTAAGGAGAATTTCATTGACATCGAGTAACCTACCACTGATCTAGTACTGTCTAGAATCATGATAACTAGTTAAAGAACAAAGAGAAAAAGCCAGAATTATGTACTAGATCCGTGGCATTCGTTTGCGCGTCGATGTCAAAGAGTATCATTATTTTAAAACAGTTGTTTAAAAAAGCAATAAATTTCCATCCCAAATTTATTATATAAATTAGTTGAAAAGGCATAAGTAGTTTTAACATCATAAATAATTACTTACATACGTATAAAATATGCTATTGACCAGAAAAAAAAGCTTGCTTAAAGTAAGTCATTACCGTCACCTCAATATCCTTACCGTACCCTGCAAATTGACACGGTAAGGACAGTAGTGGTAAGGACATTTAGAACATTTTCTATTATAACTTAACTTAATTACGACTTAATTGATTTCAATCATTATGCCGAGATTAATTGCACCTCTATATATAACTTTCCATAGGAATTAACAAAATAAAGTATTTACTTACCTTAATAATAAAGCCTTGATGGAGAGGACACTTTTTATATATTTGAGAAAGAACACCTGCCCACCGCGTAATTCGAGTCACAACCACAGTTCACGACGATAGACAGGGAGCTGGCAGAGAGCACGTCGCGACACTTCATCCAAGATACCGTAATGGTGCGTTCAGAACATACTAACAAACATTTTATAGTGAATTTGGTAAGGACCGACTTTCGATATCCTTTTATATTACAAGCAAAAGAACATTTGTGTAAATAATATAATGATGTAATTTTTATATACGGATATTGGCAAAGGTCTAAAGAATCCTAAAATATTATAAAAATGACGATTTATCAGTGAATTTTCTATTAAAATATTATTTATAGCCGAAAACACAGTTTGTTACACCGCATTTAGCGTCTGCGAAACAACAAAACGTCTTTTTTTGGGCTATTGTTGACTTATCTTATGTGGTTACCAATAGTTTTAATAATCATTAGTATGACAGTATTTAAGATTCTCAAATATTTAAACCGCTTAAATAGTTCGAATATTAGCTGCTAGGTAGTTGTTACCAGTTATTTTGCCATTGGCGGAATTACCCTGTCGCATTAGATTTAGTCTGTAATGGCAAAGAAACTTTGATGTTGTTAAATAAATAAATAAAACGCCTATCCTCCTATACTCTAATCTATGTAGATAAGCAATGTCAAGTTGACATATAGGTTGTCAAAACCACAATAAAATCGTCCAAACTCCAAACTCCAAATCGACCGACGACGACGTCACCACATGAGCTTATTTTAATACTGCCGGTTTTATCACTTAATTTGGTTGGTACTTACGTGTTATTATAATTTTAATCATAGATAGTAATGCATCCACCCAACACGTGACCTATTTATATGAGTTTGGCTCCCGCAACTGCTCATTTTAGTTATCAAAAAATTGTTGGTTATAGCTGGTGGTTAACATCGATATGGCTCCTGCAGCAACACTAACGAAGCCCAAACCTGAATATGACCCTATAGGTATAAGGGCCGTTCTACTTGGGCCGCCTGGATCAGGCAAAGGCACTCAGGTAAATACATGATCTTTGACCTTTGGTAATATATTTCAGTTTTCTGCATGCCCTTATATAAATCTTAATTATAGCACAATATACATAATGAATTAAAATATATAATTATATAATCGTTTAATATATTAATTGATTATTAAAAATGCTACTCATTGTGTTTATTGTTTGACTTTGTCTTTCAATAACAATAAGGTCATGTTTTCTATGTTGATTATAGGCTCCACGTCTCAAAGAAAAATACTGTGTGTGTCATTTATCAACGGGTGACATGCTCCGAGGTGAGGTAGCATCAGGTTCAGAATTAGGACGAAGATTGAAGAAGGTCATGGATGAGGGCAAGTTGGTGTCCGATGAGATGGTTGTAGATATGATTGACAAGAATCTTGATCAGCCAGATTGTAAAAATGGTTTTCTTCTTGATGGCTTTCCTAGGACTGTAGTCCAAGCTGAAAAGGTAAGTCTTTTTGCCAAGTTTCTGTGTAGGTGATGTCTTATGTCAACTTTGTATTTTAGTTTCTTGCTTATTTATAAATATTATAATATTTTTATTTAGCCTCCTGGGGCCTAGTATACATACTGAAAAGTAGAAATTACAGTGCTATCTAATGAAATTTGTGAAAACTTTTAATAATTAAAGAATAACTTTTAAAAAGTTAAATAATAATAACTGTAATTTTTTGTTTTTAATAAAAAATAATAAAACATTGTATTTAATATTCATGGTTTTAGGAAAGTGTATTTTTGAAGTAACATCATAACTTTATTAACATATTTAAGGTTTATTATTTTAAAAGATTATCTGACCTATTTTTTATTTCTAGTTGGATGACCTATTGGCTAAAAGGAAAACTGAGTTAGATGCTGTTATTGAGTTCGGCATTCAAGATAGCCTCCTGGTACGTAGGATCACAGGCAGATTGATCCATCCTGCTAGTGGTCGCAGTTATCATGAAGAGTTCCACCCACCCAAGAAACCAATGACTGATGATGAAACTGGAGAACCCCTGATTAAAAGATCTGATGACAATGTTGATGCTCTAAAGAAGCGACTTGCTACGTATCATGGACAAACTGTGCCCCTTGTGGATTATTATATGAGGAGAGGTCTTCACTGGAGGGTAGATGCATCAAATTCTGCCGAGACTGTCTTTAGTAAGATTGACAACATCTTCAAAAGTAGGATTTTTAGTAGGGAAAGAGAAAGCCAGTAACTTAGAGTGTTAAGTAAAAGTTTTATACAAAGCTTTATTCCATATTACAGTTTTAAGTGTTGTCAATACTATTGTGAAACATTATTATCTATTTTATGGTTTTTTGATCAAATACAATGGACTGGAATCATGGAAATACTTGTTTTATTAAAGGGTTAACATATTACATAAAAAGATGCAGTTATTGATACAGTAACTTATCAACTTGGAATTAGTACTTTGTTTCTTGTTGCTCAATACATTGATAAGGACAGTTTATATAATAATTATGATAAGTTTGTTGAAAATGACTTTGTGATTAGTTTCAAGGATGTATAATGAAATTGATACTTGTTTTGAGAAATTTATTACAATTAAGATATTTTTAGGATACATTATTTCACATATTCAAGCTCGAAAAAGGCTAATAACTACTTAAATTAGTTATGCAAATGTTAGGTAATTATAATATTAGTTACACTAATTTTAGTGTGAAATAAGTATAAATAAAGTTTTTTCAAGGACTTTATTTTATATTAAGGAAAATAATGTAAATACCTATACATGATAATATTTCTATTAATCAAACACTGAATAATCAGTATTTAAGATAATTGCTATAACTGTAGCAGATTTACACGAGGTCAAAAGCATCTAGGTACAGTATTAATAATAAATAATATTACATTTATTTATACATACTCAAGTATCTTCGTAAATCTTATCTTTACGAAGTAAAAAGAAGGAAAACTTGAAATTAAACCCTATACCAATCCGTCTGGCCAGCGTGGTATTAGTAGGCCAAGTATCCCTCCGTCCTGGGAGGAGGCCCTTCCCTGCAGTAGGGCGCTTAATAGGCTGTTAAGATGAGACTTTTCTTGGGGTTTTAGGGGGTGGGTTGTCGTATTATAATTACTAAAGTGTGATGGACTAATGGTTGAGGGCCATCCGCCCCACCACAGCCCGTGTAAAGTAGTTACTGACGTCAGAGACAAACTGCTAGTCCTCAACAAAAAAATAAGTGTGATGGACTAAGTATACAAAATTACAATATCCTCACTCATCCCATAGATTGATTAAGAAATCGTTTGTCTAAGGTTGAGTACCTACATTAGATCATTGCGAAAGGGTAGCGAATTAAGGTTCTCTAAATGACATGCAGATCACCAGAGCAACTTATGCTTTACCCCATCAACATACTGCAACAAAACACTAAGTAGAAGTGCTTCAAGTTATAAATAGTATTAAAACACAAGCGACAGGTCATGATGGATTGAATATAGAAATGATAAAACTTACGCTAGACACCACTCTTCCAATTATAACAAATATTATTAATAAATCTATTAGTACTTTTACCTTCCCTACTTGCTGGAAAAGAGCTTTAGTTAGACCAATCCCCAAAAAAAACTGCGTAGATCAACTCAAAGACCTGCGACCAATTTCAATTTTGCCCGTTCTATCAAAGTCTTTAGAAAAAATTGTTTTGAATCAAATCATTAAGTACTTAGATAAGAATAAGTTCATTCCAAAACACCAGGTTCCGGTTTTCGTAGAAACCACGGCACCGAAACAGCATTAGTCAATATAGCTGACGATCTAACCCAAGCTTCGGACAGTGGTCTAAGTACTATAATGATCTTACTCGACTACTCCCGCGCGTTCGACTGCCTTCTCCCCGAGCTTCTATTAAATAAATTACAGCGTTACGGGTTCTCAGACAATGCTTGTCAATGGTTCAGGTCTTTTCTTTTGAACAGGGAACAAATGGTAGTTGTCGATAATAAGGATGGTCATAGGCATACTCCGCGATGAGACAGGTCAACCGTGGTGTGCCTCAAGGCTCTTTATTAAGTCCTGTACTTTTCACACTATTCACTGCAGATTTACCCAACCACATTAATTTTTGTAAATACCACTTGTATGCTGATGACACCCAGCTATACTTTTCGTTTAAGCCCAAAGATACTGAAAAGGCCATCGAAAATATAAATCATGACCTAAAAAGTATTTTTGAATGGTCTACAAATAATTGTCTAGTTCTTAACCCCGTTAAGACTCAGATGTTAGTACTAGGCACGAAGAACCAAGTCGAAAGCATCTCTTGTAAAAATAAAATTATAATTAACAATACTGCAATAGAACAAGTTAAAACCGCTCGGAATCTAGGTCTAATAATTGATGAACAGCAAAAATACATAATTGATCATATTAATAATAAAATCAGTAATGCATTCTATAGACTCAAAATACCTACTTTACAAAATCAGACCATATCTAAAAGAAGATTTGCGACTAAGGTTAGTGGATTCACTAGTGCTCTCTCCTTTTAATTACTGTAGCACTGTTTTCAGTCCTAGAATAAACTTATACACGCAAAAGGCTATCCAACGTGTTCAAAATGCCTGTATTAGATTTTGTTACAATGTTCCCAGGCGAGAACAAACAATTTATCTAGTAATTATGTATTTATTTATACAATAATAAGAGTTTAGTGAATATTCAAACACGTTAAATTTAAAAATATCTTGTATAATAATTATGTTGGTTACATACCTCTATAGTTTTAATTAAATCCGTTTATGTATATAGGTACCTATATTTATCTGTTCTAGCTTGATTCACTAACACAAAAACTAGTTGATAATGTTACATTTAGCAATCATTAGTTACTCACATATATCTGCCTAGAAATACCCACTACCCAACCCATCTACCTAAATATCCCTATGTCCACTAAGATCCATTCGACCACGAGGAAGAAACCAAATCCACTGACGGTGGTATGTATACAGGGTGGCTCATTCAAATGGGTCAGTATGGGAAAGTCTTAAACTATAAGTCATACGAAGATTTGTTCTTAGGAACCATGTCACCGATTTTGATAAAAAGAAAAACTGCATTCATATATTTGAAAAAGATACTGCAGCCAGTCGGGAATCGAACCCGGTTGTTTTGTAAAAATAAAATTTTACTTTTTCTTTTTAAATATTGTTTCTGTAGGTCTTAAGCAGTAAATGTCTATAAGAAACATTGTCTAAAATTAATAAAATGCATTGTCTTCATATACTTTAATATATGTATTAGTAGGTGTTCGAAGTGGCTACGTTTAGGTAACAATCTTGTTAGGTAAATTGCGTTTTGTGTTTTCATGTGGTGAGTTTGCGTTAAAATTGACTTTATGGCTGACCTGAAAGGTCTTTAACGTTATCATAGTTTGTTTTGCTCACTTCATCCTTAACGTAACCCCACAAGAAATAGTCTAGAGGCGTTAAGTGGGGCGACCTCAAACAACGGTGGCCATATCGAATACCTACTATGATAAATTAAATTATGTGAAAACAATGCATTTTATTAATTTTAGACATAATGTTTGTTAGAGATATTTACTGCTTAAGACCTACAGAATCGATATTTAAATAGAAAAATTATAAGTTTACTTTTGCAAAACAACCGGGTTCGATTCCCCACCTGGGTAGAGTATCTTTTCCAAATGTATGAATGCAGTTTTCCTTTTTTTCATACATTTGAAAAAGATACTGTACCCAGCCGGGAATCGAACCCGGTTGTTTTGCAAAAATAAACTTATACTTTTTCTATTTTAATATCGATTTTGTAGGTCTTATGCAGCAAATGTCTCTAACAAACATTATGTCTAAAATAAATAAAATACATTGTTTTCACATACTTTAATTTATCATACTTAGTAGGTGTTCGAAGTAGCCACCGTTTTTTTTCAATACAATATTCAACACGTTTAGGTAACGAAGTAGGTTGCATTTTGTATCTTCATGTGGTGAATTTGCGTTAAAATTGACTTTATGGCTGACCTAAAGTCTTCAACGTTATCATAGCTGTTTTGTAAACTTCATCCTTAACGTAACCCCACAAGAAATAGGGTAGTCTAGAGGCGACCTCGAACGACGCACGGTGGCCACATCGAACACCTACTATTATAAAGTATGTGAAAACAATGAATTATTTTTAGACATATTGTTTCATAGAGTTATTTACTGCTTAAGACCTAGAATCGGTATTTAAATAGAAAAAGTCACCTGCCAAGAAATAAAAAGTCAAGCCAACCTATATATATATAGTATATTGATTAATTGCCCAAATAAGTTGTAAAATTAGATAAAGTACCTACTACTTTCACTAATTATTATAGTTTTAGGAACAAGGAGAATTTGTTAAAAAGAAAAACTATAAGAGCATTACAATTAATTATAATCTCATTAAAATAATTAAATAACAATCTAATACTTTGAACTTAAAATGACAACCATTCATTAATTCCCGCTAATCCAGCAATAGCCACCCCTTTTCTCTCCCGCCAAAAAACACAATATTCATCAAACCATAGAGTAATGTCATTTTTACTCGTCGAGCGGTAATGTTACTAAAAAGTGGCCAGCTATTCTTCTAATTCTTCTAACACGGCCTCTCCTGACTGGAGGACGTCCTCGTGCTCCCTATCATTCGTGACAGCTCGCTCAAGCGTGGACTCCTCATTTTTGTCATTGCAATCTGGGCCTGAGAATACAAAAAAACATTTTAATTTTGTTTTTTTTTTTTAATATTACACACAATCTAGTAGTGAGACCACTACCACGAGTACTATTTTAGAATAGCTTGTGTGACATAGGCACGACGTTAGCTTATCACACAAGTAAATCAATATTCACACATGGCAGAGGCACGACGTTAGCGTACCATGCGGCGTCCTCATTTGTATGACATAGGCACGACGTTAGCTTATCATACAAACTCTGCCTGTGTGACATAGGCACGGCGTTAGCTTATCACACCAGAAAAACAAAACACACAAATAACTATGTTGAATCGGGACACCGGTCGAAACCAATGACACATCGATTCACAACAACAACTAGGTTGAATCGGGACACCGGTCGTAACCAATGACACATCGATTCACAACAACAACTAGTTTGGATCGGGCTTACCTTCATTGCTCGGCTGTACCTGACCTCGACTACTAGTACGTTCTAGTACAGACGCACCGGCACACGGCATGTGGCCGCTGCGGCGTCATGCAGACACGACGACACACGACGTGTGGCACGAAGTGCAGCCGCTGTGTGGCTGCTGTGACGCATCTGCAGACGCACCGACACACGGCATATGGCCGCTGTGGCGTCATGCAGACACGACGACACACGACGTGTGGCACGAAGTGCAGCCGCTGTGTGGCTGCTGTGACGCATCTGCAGACGCACCGACACACGGCATATGGCCGCTGTGGCGTCATGCAGACACGACGACACACGACGTGTGGCACGAAGTGCAGCCGCTGTGTGGCTGCTGTGGCGCATCTGCAGACGCACCGACACACGGCATATGGCCGCTGTGGCGTCATGCAGACACGACGACACACGACGTGTGGCACGAAGTGTAGCACGACGTGCAGCTGCTGTGGCGCATCTGCAGACGCACCGACACACGGCATATGGCCGCTGTGGCGTCATGCAGACACGACGACACACGACGTGTGGCACGAAGTGCAGCCGCTGTGTGGCTGCTGTGGCGCATCTGCAGACGCACCGACACACGGCATATGGCCGCTGTGGCGTCATGCAGACACGACGACACACGACGTGTGGCACGAAGTGTAGCACGACGTGCAGCTGCTGTGGCGCATCTGCAGACGCACCGACACACGGCATATGGCCGCTGTGGCGTCATGCAGACACGACGACACACGACGTTTGGCACGAAGTGCAGCCGCTGTGTGGCTGCTGTGGCGCATCTGCAGACGCACCGACACACGGCATATGGCCGCTGTGGCGTCATGCAGACACGACGACACACGACGTGTGGCACGAAGTGCAGCCGCTGTGTGGCTGCTGTGGCGCATCTGCAGACGCACCGACACACGGCATATGGCCGCTGTGGCGTCATGCAGACACGACGACACACGACGTGTGGCACGAAGTGCAGCCGCTGTGTGGCTGCTGTGGCGCATCTGCAGACGCACCGACACACGGCATATGGCCGCTGTGGCGTCATGCAGACACGACGACACACGACGTGTGGCACGAAGTGCAGCCGCTGTGTGGCTGCTGTGGCGCATCTGCAGACGCACCGACACACGGCATATGGCCGCTGTGGCGTCATGCAGACACGACGACACACGACGTGTGGCACGAAGTGCAGCCGCTGTGTGGCTGCTGTGGCGCACCTGCAGACGCACCGACACACGGCATATGGCCGCTGTGGCGTCATGCAGACACGACGACACACGACGTGTGGCACGAAGTGCAGCCGCTGTGTGGCTGCTGTGGCGCATCTGCAGACGCACCGACACACGGCATATGGCCGCTGTGGCGTCATGCAGACACGACGACACACGACGTGTGGCACGAAGTGCAGCCGCTGTGTGGCTGCTGTGGCGCATCTGCAGACACGACGACACACGACGTGTGGCACGAAGTGCAGCCGCTGTGTGGCTGCTGTGGCGCATCTGCAGACGCACCGACACACGGCATATGGCCGCTGTGGCGTCATGCAGACACGACGACACACGACGTGTGGCACGAAGTGCAGCCGCTGTGTGGCTGCTGTGGCGCATCTGCAGACGCACCGACACACGGCATATGGCCGCTGTGGCGTCATGCAGACACGACGACACACGACGAGCGGCGGCTGGGGCGTCTCCGTAGACGCGCCGGCACACGGTGTGTGTCACGACGTGTGGCCGCAGTGGCAGAGACGAACGTTGTCCTTCCATTGCAGTTAAACGATCTAAAATTTTATGCATTTGGGTAGTTAACACGTTAAGGAAATCGTGTCTATGTGCGCTCCGAGAATAGTGACTTTCGGTGCGTAGAACTTGAATCACTATTAGCATCACTATTATTCTCAGAGTTGAGCATGATTCTAGAACGCGAGTTACGATTTCTAAAGCGGCTCTTCTGATTTTACGACTATTGTTAAGCATTTTAAACTAAGTTTCAATTTTTAATAAAATTTATCAGTGTACAGGTTATAAAAATAAACAAGAATTGAACTTGGTATACTAATGTGAAATCAAAACAAGTAACATTCACATGTACACTGAGTAATTACAAAGTCATATCATGTAATCATAGCCTAAAGCAAGAAAATATTCCGCCGGGCAAGTAAGTACCCATACACAAAATAATAAGAATCACTTTATTGCAAATACAGTTTTACAAACAAATTGGAACGTACTCACCAATACTTATACAGCACTTACTACAATTGAATAGCTAAAAGCGGATTAGACACGTGAATTTCTTATCCCACTTCTGATTTTAGGAACAAGGAGAATTTGTTAAAAAGAAAAACTATAAGAGCATTACAATTAATTATAATCTCATTAAAATAATTAAATAACAATCTAATACTTTGAACTTAAAATGACAACCATTCATTAATTCCCGCTAATCCAGCAATAGCCACCCCTTTTCTCTCCCGCCAAAAAACACAATATTCATCAAACCATAGAGTAATGTCATTTTTACTCGTCGAGCGGTAATGTTACTAAAAAGTGGCCAGCTATTCTTCTAATTCTCCTAACAATAGCTTCTCTTTCGACTGTAGGTAATATAAAATCGTAAAAAAGTTTAAAAAAAATGCCTCTTCACGTGCTTTATTTTCAAGTTTCCAATAAATATCACTACCTAGTATTTTAAGGTCAATAAGTACAAGAATCTAGTCCGAAGAGTCTAGGTTACCTACTTATATTTAAGTATTATAATTTTCTACCTATTAATAGTGATAGGTACAGGTACAGTCAGCCCCAAAAGTCGCTGAACACATTTTAAATTCCAAAACTGCTGAACACTAAAAGTGGCATAAGTCAGTGTCGCAACAAGAGTACAAAATAAGCTAAACGTACAAAACGACCATAACACGCTGCACACGGTTATTCCAAAAGTAGCTGCACATGGGTATTTCAAAAAGTATCAGCACACGGGTATTTCAGAAGTATCGATGTTGCCAACTCGTGCAGTATACGGGAGCCGCGCATGACTGAACGGCAACGTCGCCCGCTGCGTCGCTCATCTGCGGTCGAGTTTTAGTGTAGTTGTAGTGAGTGATTTTGACAGTAGACAAAAGTCAAGCCAATTTCAAAGCGGAATACTACATTAACAATTTCATCAAAACAGTTGTCAACACGATAGCTTTGCTTGTATAGAGCTTGGGTGAAAAGAAAACAGCTCTGGTTCGATCCTGAGGAACGGATTACTTTTTGTGTTTTTTTATTTTTTCTTATTTTGTTTTCTACTATTATTATTCAATACAAGCTGTAACCCGCGACTAAGTTTACGAAAAAAATGTATACTCGAAAATTAAATTAAATAATTTAATTAATAAATTAATTAAATGGCTTTATCACCTCTAGAGTTAATTTTAGTCGCATGTCTAAACTATTAAGTTAAATGTCGCACAACAGGGAGCACTTCTTCTTACATAACATTTCAACTCATATCATCGAATCTCCGAAAATGTTTCTCATACAATTTAAATTTTTAATTTAATGAAGAATGATCATTAAGTCATAATGATCATTCTTCATTAAATTAAAAATTAAATAAAAATACTATTTCATTTTCAATTAAAAATTAAAAATAATATTTTAACTTTATTAAAATACCTGTGAACAGTGACGGTGAATTTAAGTTACTTGTTTTTTTTTTAGATAAAATACAAATAAAAAATAAAAAAACCAAAAAAAATACTTGGTACAACCCGGGTTCGAACGCACGTCTACTTCATCAAAGTCGAGTGTTCTATACCCTAGGCTATCGAATCTCAGTGAATTGTGTTGAAATTATGTAGGTATCTATTCCAACAAGTAAACATAATAGACACTAGTGTTCAGCTACTTTTGAAATACACGTGTGCAGCTACTTTTGGAATAACCGTGTGCAGCTACTTTTGGAATAACCGTGTGCAGCGTGTTATGGTCGTTTAGTACGTTTAGCTTAATTTGTACTCTTGTTGCAACACTGACTTATGCCACTTTTAGTGTTCAGCAGTTTTGGAATTTAAAATGTGTTCAGCGACTTTTGGGGCTGACTGTACGAGTACTATGCGTTTCAAATAAAAACATTGTGTAGATATCTACTGACTGCTTTACTTGTCTCGTTAATTTTTACATTATTACTAAATCCAAATAGTGACGGTTAAAGAATAAGTATAAAATGTCCATCCTCGTCAATCCTGGGGTAGGAAAGACGACTAAATAAGAGAATAAATAAAATCGTTTGGATAAAGTAAATATTAGTAGCTAAGTTTCCCTCAGTGGAAGAAATATGTGTGCTGTATGTTCGCACATATACGCTAGGTATATATTATTATTTATTTTCTTGAAATGCATAGTATAGTACAAAGAATTTAAGATAGTGGGTAGTTCCTGGCCGTAAATATAACACATTGACTTTTGTAAAGAGACAATCGGCCAATTTCGGCTTCGTAGAGCATCATCTTTGTCGCACGAAATACAAACAGTCAGGTATCTATTAGCAACTGTTAAGGGTACGCATTCTACAGACACGAACTTGCTAGAAACAGAGCCTAAAAGATTGTTGTCGGAAACGTGAACGTTATTAGGTACCTACGTACAAATAATATTAACATATAAATAAATACTATTTGATAATAAATTTATCAAATAAAGGAGGAATTCATTTTCTCCATTTGTATGGAGTTGCGACTGGCATGCGTACCCTTAAACAAATTATGATTTGAAAATGTGCGACAGAGATGACGCTCTACGAAGCCGAAATTGACCGATTGTCTCTTTCCACAGGTCGATTTGTAATATTATAAACGGCCGGGTACTGTACTTATTAGTTTACAGTAAGGAATGAATAAAAGATATAAATTTACAAGTTCTTAATTAGGTATTGGAAAATTCACAGCCAATGTAACATTTTTGCACTTTAATAGTTTTATGAGACAATAGGATAGGTACATAATGCGAAACAACGACTTATCATTCTACAGTAGGTACCTACTTACTTACAAAAGTAGGTAAATGTTTTTTAGGATTGACATATCGAAGTAATTACAGCTTCTATGAAATCATGAGTTCTAGTCAGTTGAGAGAAAACCACCCTGTAGCGAAATGGCTGCACGTTTGTATATTTATTATGTATTTATAGATAGATAATGATACGGTTACTAAGAGATAATCTAGTTATATAATATTATATTCATATAAGTACACCAACTAATTGGGCACCTCACAGTTTTTTAAATCGCCATAACATAGGTCGATAACAGCTACCTCTAACAATGGCTTTAGTGATACTGAAAGATAATAAGCATGGGTAGCAGCAACTAAAAGGAATGAAATAAAACACAAAATAAATGAACCGTTTCAGTGTAATTGTGATCATTTCAAGTATAAACATAATTTTATACAAAAGAACATTTTAATAATACAGTAATAATGATTGACTTTACATTATGCAACAATAAGACACAGTATCTGTGGTGAAACATGATTAAAATATGATTACTTAACGTTCAGTAATTTTAGAAAAAGCAATGAATTTTTATGATATGCTTTAAATTAGGTACTTCTTTTACTTGAATTTTGTTATGGTAAACGTCGTTTTAACGTTGACTAGTTCAACATTTATTATTAGCAAGTAATACTCAAAGTACTACAATTGTATTTATTCTAAAAACCAATATCTTCATGTAGTACCTACTATTTAATGGTGAGAAAGTACAAAATGAAAATGTTAATATATTTAAATTAGATATTATGACTCATTTTCCTAAGGAGAAAAAAGTATTACACTTAAATAGTCTGTCATGGGAAATTGAGACATGAATGAACACCGAAAGCTCAACAAGCGTCAAATAAATAACTACTTATAGAAACAAGTAAATGTAGATTATATACAAAATGATACGAAACCAGTCACAGCTACTTAACAACGTCCTACGCCACTACAATATAGCTTTGGATAACCGTAACGACAACACATTTATGGCTAAAACTAATTTACAATAAAGCTTTTTAGAACAACATTTACATACATTGAAAAATATTAACAAGTGGGTTTGGGGTGTTCGGTAATGGTGCTGATAAACAACAACTAGGTACACCCTCCGCTACGTTCAAGTTGATGAACACAATTATGAGAAAGATTGACTGAGGCACTTCGTCTATACAAAATATTCGCAGGTTAAGTGACTGAGTCTTTCTATAATCATTTAGGTACAAAAAACTTAGGGGACGACGAGGTCTACATAACCGTTACTGTAGCGGGTACAGAGACAGTGACGTAACACGTGCGTGGCTCGCGCCGCTCAGTGGTCGTGCAGGCGCTCGTGCGAGCGGCTGGACGAGCGCGACGTCTTGCGCTGGTCCAGGTAGGCCGCCGGCGCCCAGCCCTCGCCGTGACCTGCTGCGTACACATACATAAACCTTTATATACATCACAAACAGGCTATACCTTGTAGCTAAAACAGGATGTAATGGGGGAAAAAGAGCTACCTAATGTATTTTTTGTTTTATATCAATCTCACTAGTTTCAATTTAATATAATAGATTTTTGGATACTACCAATTGGTTGATTTTAAGTAGATGTATGAATAATTTCATATAAACAAAAATAAGCACCTAAAATATTCGAAAGAAGAGAACGACTTCTTCGCTCTGTTATTTACTTAAACACAAAATAGGATAGGTGTTACTGAATCATAAAGGTAAGGTTTTATAAACGTTACTATTAGCTTAGCCATAACGAAACAACACCATAAAAAAGAAGTGGGATTGTACGTACCCGCAAGTCGCACGTACCACCAGCCGGCGCAGCCCACCTTGAGCAGGTCGGCGTGCTGCCCCTCCCGCAGCGACACCTCGCTGGGCCCCACCGCGCTGTAGTCCGACAGCGCCACAAGCGCACACCCCACCGCCTGCCACGCAACACATAACACACACTTACTACACACTCTTAATTCTACTTTATCTACACTACGCGCAATCAAAGTTGACCGGCTTGAAGTTATTGTAAATGGTTGCAGATGCCATCATGCTAACTTCAGGCCAGTCAAGTAAATTGCACGAGCTGTATGTCCCGCCAAATATATAATACACTCTAACCTTGCCATTACTCTTAGAATATCAATTCAAATAAATAATAAAAATATGGTAATTTTGATTTAGGGTATTTTGGGCAATTGTGATATGTCAGAAAACATAATAAGTACCTTTACTGAAAAAGCATTTGCCCAAAATACCCTAAATCAAAATAACCATATTTTTATTATTTTTGTAATCACCAAGGTATTTTGATTTTGGTTATTTTGGGCTAAAGCATTTAGGTAAAATCATTGTTTTCTGACATTCCAATATCTAACTGTTATTAATCATTGGAAGAGGTTAGGGTATATCATTATATGGCAAGAACTAATTATTTAAACTTGTAATGACTGTATTTGTGTTAAGTTTGCTGTTTGTTCTTGCACTAAGAATAACATTATATTGCTAGAAGTATTTATATATGAACAGTCGTCTCCATAATTTTTCAAATATTCATTTATTTTTATGTAAGTGTCTTATTGTAGAGTTTTCAAAGTATAAACACACCATTCACCACTTCTGTACATCAAGTCATGCACCTGTCATCCCTGGTCAAACATAATAATGTAGTCGCATTGTCGCCAAAAGCCTAATATTAAAAAAAAAAACTTAAATAATAAGTTAGTGTTTCACTATAGAGCGTATGAATAGCTCTATTACTATTTACTACTATGTCAGATTGTAAATAATAACCTTTAATACAAAATATTTGACGCAATCTGACTCCATCTTAAATACACATACATGCAATTAATTATTATTTTACAATAATGAAAAAAAAAACCTTTTTCCATTCCCTCTATTAGTGTGTTTGACCAGACCATGCATGGTTAATAAAGCGAGTTAGGTGTCACAGTAGTTATATGTTTCTTTATAATATGATATTACAGTAGGTATACTTATATACAAGATATCAGATATTTT
Source organism: Schrankia costaestrigalis (assembly GCA_905475405.1). Lineage (NCBI taxonomy): Eukaryota > Metazoa > Arthropoda > Insecta > Lepidoptera > Erebidae > Schrankia > Schrankia costaestrigalis. The sequence goes on from FR997827.1 coordinate 5,329,488, forward strand.
ATGTAGAAGATATACGCGGTATTCTGAAAGTTAAGTTATACTATACTTACATTAAATAATTGCAAAAATACATAAATATATTTAGGTAAAGTCGTTATTTTGAAAGTTTTGAAGTAGATAAAATCACACAAAACACATAAATAATTAAGATAGACAGATTATTTTACGTCCAGTAGGTAAGTCCAGTAGATACGAGTGCAAAATATCGAAAACTTGTCCTTAGTCAACGATCGCCATACAAGCTTTCAATAATTCGGGTGTGGATTAGTTAAGTAAATGATTATTTAAATAAAATTACAAGTAAAAAGAATGAATGCTCATAATATGTATCGTTGACTTATCGGTAAGTAATATATAATAATAGTTTGTGTCACACTCAATTATAACAAAGTATATTTTAAGCCATTAGATGCACGTCCAAAGCAGTGGTCAGTGAATGATGCAAGCTGATGCCGTGCTGAGCGGTGCCCGAACACACAAATATCTTCAAAGTCTTATGGTAAAAAAATAATAAGTAAATATAAATATATTCTGAAAGGACAATGTCATACTCATCTGGATAGACTATGCCTGATTTAAAAACAATAAAGTTTGGTATTGCCGTTTTGGTAAATATATAATGGATAGAAATAAGTACCGAGGTAAGTACCTAAAAGTCAGCGTCATATTATATAGTAAGTGATGCGCCTTGTTCAAAATATTTAGCTACATACATAGATAACAACAATATGAATAATATAACAATAAGTTGTAGGTATATATTATGTAGGTACACGTAATTAAAGATACAATATACACTATGTAGCCTCTAAATGTTTAATGATATTTATAGTACTTAATGTAATGTAATATAATAATGTCTATCAATATTGAGGTAGATATAACATTTAATCGAAAGCAAGCGCATATTGAACATAAAAACCAATAAGCACACTGACAATGAGTGACATAACAAACAAAACATGACTTACACGATAGTTAATGTTCAGCGAATACAACCCAAAATATCCACGTTCTCTTTGGTTAGATACTTTAAACTTTGGATATGAACTCAGTCTCTTTTCATTATGTACAATGCCTCTACATGGCTGTATGCTCGAAATGTTTAATTATATTCAGTATTGTGATACGTAAAATGTTGAGGTGGCTTGTGCGGAGCCCGCTACTGAAAAGAATTGTACCATTCTGTGTATGGTACCGTTGAGACCGACGGCCTCCGTCACCTGTTGAACAACATAACTTAGAGCATGGCGGCCATTTGCACGTGAACTCGATGCACTGCAAAATGGCGTCGTAACCGGGCTGGCATTAAACACTTGCCTTTGTTATTAATCAGTTTCTGGTGAGGTGCCCACGTGGACCGTGCACAACTAAATTTATAATTTCTGAGTGCTATGTGTCGCTAAATTATTTGAACGTAACTAAAAGCAATGATGGCTAACTTAATTTATGCTGTGAGGGCGTGACACCTATTGGACTAGGGTAGGACGTTATGATTATTTTACTCGAGAACTTGTAGTATATACTTTATTTACATGGCTAAATCTAATATGCATATACTGCAAATTCTCTAGCGATGCCGATGTATTTTCTGCCACCGTTTGGGTCAATGTTTGTATCCCGTCTCCTTGATTAATATAGGTAGTTGAATGTTATCGGGAAGCATCATGTGCATGGGGTTGCCAGCGTTATCATGCGCTACCCGTGACTATTCAGCCCGCATTCCTTTAAAAATACACTTTACACTTACTTAAAGAGTGGGTTTCACTTCACTCAACACTGCAAACCCAAAATTAGTTGGCATTAATTTATGAGACCCACATTATTTAGTAAAGCTACCTCAGTAGTAAACATTACAAGTTCTGTGTTAGTATAACTTGTCAGTTGACAATACATTTTTGACATTTAAAGTATAAAAGAAATGTAATTCAAATACCAACAATAATAAAAAATCTCTAACACTAAGAAATAAATTTTTCCTACAAGTTATTTTTCTCATTTCATTTCAGTAATACTACTAGCTATGCTAAGAGAGATACTTATAACATTTTTCCAACTCATTTCAGTGAATAATCTAATAGCAATAAACCTTTCCCCTCATTAAACCAATGTACAGATATTTCTTTATGTATGAGCGGTACATACCGGCGGATGTTCCGTCTCCTCGTCGTCGTCGTCCGAGGGGTCGGTGGACCAGCAGGGCTCGTCGTGCGTGTCACACGACGCGGTGCGCGTGGGGTTCGTCACGGTGGCTGACGGTCGCTGTGGCTGAGCACCGGGAGGTCCCAGGTCCCACGAATTTGCTTGTATTAACGTTCTAGTAAAATAAAGAGGTATATGTACCCATATTATATCATCACACCCTGTGACAGGGTTTCAGCAAAAAAAATAAATACCATGAGTTTTTCGAGAAATATCTTTCACTAAAGAATTAAGACAAAGAAGAAGAAACTAAATTGTGAAATCAGTGATCAGACTAACAAGTTCCATGTTTCATTAGTATCTAAAAACGGATCATTTGGGTGTTGTTGATTTATAAGTAAAAATTATTCGCATGCAGAAGAAATTGATAAATAACATCCCCAAAAAGTATTTAGCGTCCTAAAAGTTTGGAGGTAAAACAGTACATAGCTTGATATTAGCTTGTCTAGTTCTTCTATATCACAGGGACGTACCTGTGTTGCTGAGTATAATGGCGCACGCGCTCCCGCTCGCCCTTCAGCTCGTTGAGCTGGTCGAGCAGCACGCGCTTGACCCGCTCGACCCAGGCGCGCTTGACGTCGGCGCCGGCCGCGGTCAGCGTGTGCACCTCGGCGCGACCCTGGCGCCACACCTCAAACTTGCGCGGGTCGCCCTTCACTGACTCCGTCAGACCGATCTGTGACATCTGGGAAAAGTTTACACTTAGTATTTGCCACTTTATTTGTTGACAAGCAATGTCCCTATCACTGTGGCTCGGTACAAAAGACACATCAAATTCATTTTGATAAAAGATATAGATTTGGTAGTCTCTTATCGGCTAAACACTAGCAGTAAGCTAACAACTGCCGAGGCTCTGATTTAATTGCCTAATTTAGATATGAGTTTTTCTTCTAAATGATAAGTTACAAACGTCGTTTTGTGGCGCGTGTTGGAAGAGCCGTACCTATGTCCAGCAGTGGACTGCGATAGGCTAGTTGATTGATTGAATCGTCGTATGTAAAGTCTATTTTTTTATCTCGGACACTAAAATGACAACTACTAATGTCAAACGTAAAACTAATATAGCCAGCTTTTAAGAAACAGTGCTGTCCCTGTGTTTCGATTCGTTTTGTAATTATTGTAAAATATTTACGGTTGTTAGTATAGTCGAGAACTAAATGCCTTTATCACCTCTAGAGTTAATGTTAGTTGCATTTCATAAAACTATTAGGGTCAATATCGCACAACAAAACATCAGCTAAATCATGACGATACTTTGACATAATATCAGTTCTCATGTATTAGCAAATAGTTGTTAGATATTTATAAAAACAAATAGTAGAAGTTGCTGATAGAAGAGGTAGGTACTTTATCCTCTTTCCATTGGTATACAACATCCTATAAAATAGTAAATAGTTTCTCTACAAAACATGTGTAATACATAAACATACATACTGTTGGTGTGCTTAACAAATAAATAAATAATTCGAAGTAATTATTGACGCTATAGTAAATGATGACTTTTTTTTTCTTTTATTATATTAAAATTAACTCTAATGTGATAAGGTAGACCCACTGCAGTGACAAAAAAAGCTAAAGTAACTAGGTAAGTACGCTAGAATGAATCAATTATAGCAATTATAGCTAGTAAATTTACCTGTGCTTATTCATCAAACGTGTTTTCTTTACTTTGAATTATGTATTACACATGTTTTGTAGAAAAACTATTTACTATTTTATAGGATGTTGTATACCAATGGAAAGAGGATAAAGTAAGGCATTTATTCAGAAAATGGAAGAACTTTCTCTCTTTTATTTATTTTTTTATTGTACTGTGAAGTTGATCATATCTTTAAATTTTACCTGTCTCTATAGTTATAATAAGTCAATAAACAAAAAGTTGACGTTTTTGGTGAGCTATTATGAATTTATTTGATGCTCCTAGTATTAAACTTTAAAACAAAACATAATTATGAGGACTCACGGAACAATTTTTTTTTTAAATTTAAGTGTTCATGGTAAATATTGGGTTTTTCTTTTAAAAATAGCTTTACATCGATATCTAAAATATGTTGAGGTTAAAACCAGCTAGGGGAGTGAGGAAAGACTGGTAATGACCGCTTCTATCAGCTACTTTAATTTGGCAAACGATGTACCAAACACCCTGTATAATTACGACGACCTCATTTAAAATTGTTTCTTATTTCAAGGTATTAAGGTACATGAGTGTCTAGCTTGATTAGTTGCTGTGTGTACAGTCGCGCGCCTGTAAAAGTGATTTCTCAGCAGTCGCTCAAATTACAATGTTGTGTCCCTACAAATCTAATGAATTTCTCTCTTTTTTCCTTCTATGTCCATCCCTATAATTTCTTGCATGACGTCATTGGCGTATATTTCTATTTTAAGTTTTCGTAATTTTATAACATAAAACAAATTAGGGTAAACCACCTAATCGTTAGAAGTCCTACAATTGTTGGCACTTAACCCAGTTGGATCGACCGACCCATGTATGGGTTTCGGGAAATAAAAAATTCTGCCCCCTTTATACGGTTTTATTAAAACAATTTATAAATACTTTTGGAATCGACAGTTAATGACTGTTAGCTGTGATGACAAAATAGGTAGTAAATTTAATTATTTATAGTTGTTTTTTCCAAGTGAAAATGTCTGTAGTGAATATGGTAAAACATGTCCCTAAAAAAGTGAAATTATATTACATATATTGTTATATTTCTATTAATATAATATCAAAAATATAAAGCTTGAAACATAACAATATTTATATTACAAAGAAAATTCATGCTTTTAACGAATAAAGAATAAAAACCATATAAATATCAGTACAAGAATAACCTTGTCCAGGGATGGTGATTCGTTTCTATAAAAGAATTGATGTTTAATTATGAATTATATATTAATTTTATTATGAAACAAGATTATTATTATTTTATTATGCAGACTCAAAGATTAATTGTACTTACAGCCAAATAAAAATAAATTATGTACCAAAAATAAATTTTGTTTCATTTACTTACCTGAGTTTAAAATTAGAATTTGCACATTTTATATTATTACTTCCAAAAAACTGTATAAAATTTAAATTTATCGTTAACTGTTGATAGTGGTGGTACATCACCATACATAAATTGCACAAAAAAAGGTAACAGTAATGATATTTTAGTATTCGAGATTAAAAAACAGCCTATAGTCTCTATTTACCGTAATCGGCGGTACTAACCTATATTTTTATCGGTAAGTACCGGCTGTACCGCATCACTATTTATTAGTTGTAAAAAACAGGCAACACATGAAATGTCATTTTAGTATCTGAGATAAAAAAATAGACTATAGTTAATAGTGATATTTCTTAAAAAAAAATCTTAAACTGATACATGCACAAAGACACAAAAGTCTGAACAAAAAAAAATAACAATAACAAACCTGTAGATCGTGTTTAAAGTGGTATGTTGCTTTATTATGGCTATTTTTGGTGGCTGGCTTGCAGAATAGCATCGCCTTCTCGTACAGGAATATATGTCTCCGTCGCGGTCGTAACCGTAGTCGTAAATCGCGTTTATTTTCTGACACCACTAAGAATGAACCTTGCATCAGCAGTTCACCTTGCTGACTAAGATCCAGCTGAAAATCAAAGCACAAAATTATTTAGTTTTCTGCTATTCAACAGGTTTTACAGCTTCATTTTGTTATCTTTTTTTAGGGAAAAATTGTGGTAACTTTCTGCATAGACAAATTACTGCTACCGGCGGATACAAATGATACCGGCAGTACTTGTGCTTATAGGAATTTGCTCGATGTAGGTATGTAGGACTCAAATGTGAACTACTTTTATTTTAAAGAATAACGATTTTACTAGCATTTCGCAACGCCTGAATAACATAATAAACGATAAAAATACAGTTAGATAAGTATATAATATAAATATTGACTAAGTTGGTACATAATATAGTGCTGTAGTCTCGCACCATTAGGCACGGCAAAATACATTTTCTTTTTCCACAAATGGCTGGTGAAACTAAGATGTAATCATTCTTTTAATACATACTTTCAATTTTGTATTAAAATTAGCATAATGTACCGACATAGGTGTAATTACTTGTCTATAGAAAAGACTATGTTTAGTTATCAAATCGATCTATATTGCGAGTGGCAATGAAGTGACAGGTAATCGAGTTATAATAGCATAGCATGTCGATTTAGACATGGATATTATTAATGAGCTGTAAGAACGCATACATTCGTAGTTGAATATGAACACTATATGTAAGACAGAACAAAATTTTGAGGTTGAAACAAAGAATATAAAAGTATAAAACTTACAGGGACCCCAGTAATGGCTATTTGATGCATAGAGTCGTTGACACACTTGAGTACCACGAGCATGCAGTCCAATGCTTGCTGTAGCTTCGTCGTCATTGAACCGCATTCGCTATATCGAAGTAAATCCTGGAAAAAGTTGTCTAAATTAAACAAGAGGCAAACCTATATTCTACAGTATCAAACTTGATAAGGACAGTCAAGCACTTGTTAGAATTTAACGAGGTTATTAGCCGTGTCATGTTGCTGACGTCACGACCACTACCAGAGAAATTGACCGGTGTACCGGCTTAGCTGTACGGCGGACAACTTTTGGATAAGGATTCAAGATTGAAGGCTGCAGCAGTTCAATGTCATATAGAAAACAACATTATATTGTGATTTCTTCGTAAGTAATCTCTACGGTGGAAATCAGTATCAAAAGAGCTGACAAATTAATATGAATTACCAATCATTATAATATATATTATCTATATGAAATCTCGCTAATGATTGGCATTAAAAAGTGAATGTTGGTAGGTAATTAACAGCATCATTAATTCCATAATATGATTCAATAAAGCCATTTGTTTAAAAAATCTACGATTGAGTAAATATTTTTTGTATTAAAAATAAATTGTACTATTATGAACTATAAGAAAGTTTTTTGAAAATGTAGTTTGGTACCTTTAACAAAAGCTGATATTTGGTTATCCTTTGAACTGGCTTTAGTAGGTAGGCTGCAAGAGGCAATTTGTGTCCAAGTCGCAACTGGCAGGCTTGTAGGAATAGATGAGTATCCACCAACGTTTCGCGGAGTCGCTCTGATCTAGGTATGTTTTGGCAATAGTAGCTGTACAGGCGGAAGAAGGTCTCCCTCTGGAAGTACATACAATAATATAAAAATATGTATCAAATGTACTTAAATGTATAAAAAATGTCGTAAATCTGTAGAAATTAAGATCATTGTTTAGCTATGTGATCATCTCTTAGTCTAATCCTTTTATTAAATTTCAATAACTACATCATAAGATATTAATAAAGCATTACTTTCTCTATCTAGAGAGTTTATATTTAACGATAAATGCTACATCTTTACCATCCATAATGCTCTATAGTTTCAACATTTTAATTCGCCTATAAATGTCATTAATATAGCAATATTAAACTTTATTAATAGAAGTAAGAATATTTCATTTTATCTATTTCCATTACCATACCGGTATATGCTGCTCGGGCCTAGTGCACACAAAGTAGCCGTTCGTGAGTAGGATACAATATGCTTTTGACCTTAATATTCTGAAATTCGTATAATTTTTATGTTTCTAGGAAAGTATTAATAAGATTTCAATATCATAATAAATGATAGGTTTAAAGGAATTCAGTATTAACGACTATAGTTACAGCTCCTTGAAAAATATGGTCGTATTAAGCAACGCGGGAAACCGACAACAATCGCAAGGCTCTGCGCTTTGATATAGGTAGGTGCGGATGTTACCAACCACGTATAGTTGGAAACAGTATAAATTAATAGCAAAAACATAATTAATTTACCTTTTCAACAAAGCACAAGGCAACCAACTCTGTTGCAGAGATAGATTTTTCGAGATCTTTTAGGAAGATGTCCTGGTGGAATGTGAAAAGTTCATGCAGGTTGCCAAATAGTACATCAGCCTGTCCAACTAGCGCCGCAGGTAGTAAGTGTTGGTTTTCTGCTTTTTCTATTTCTTCTTTATAACCCTGGAAATTAATAAACATTGATTTAGTATATTGTAATCGTCTGGTGGTTAAATAGCATTTCATTCTGTTTTATGAATTTAAGGTGTACCGAGTTGAAAAGTGATGTACAATGACTGATAGTTTCACACCAGTCTTGTAACCGTCTATCATAATCTTCATAAATTGCTTCAAGACATTTGCAGTCGGAATGCGTTAAAGTGTTGTTGTTATTTTTCCAAAATTTAGTTTTTTTCTTCAAATTTTGCAAGGTTGATGTCCATGTGCTGAATGTTTGGTTTCGGTTCAAACTTTGTGTCTTCCTATTATAATAGCTGTTTTGATGATATCTTCTGGTATAGGGATAGCTATAATGGTTGTTGCTGGATGATTTTAAGCATTTGTTTGGTTGCCGGCAAGATAATGTTGAATGTAAACTTCTCACATAACTATCAGTGTTGCACTCGCGACACATGCAAGCCGTTTTCTTGTTGTTTGTGCAGTGTGAATCGGATAAGCAATGTTCGTTTAAAGTATAATTCCATTCTTTCATTATCCTTTTATAATCTTTGAGAATACTTGATAGTACATCAGTGGTATCTTTGCTACTGCCCATAGTATTTCTTAGTTCAGTGCAGCTGGAGGATTTTAACTGAGAATCTTTAGAAGAGGATGTGCTTGGTAAATATTCGGGAATAGACACATGAACATCAGCTTCAAAACAACCATATAAAGGGTTTTTCACCATTTCCGGAATATCAACTACAGTAGGTGCCGTAGTGGTGAGTGATTCACCCGTTGTATCCTCTGAGGCTGTCACCGCATCCGAATCAGGTAGGTAAATTATTTTCTCTTCACTTTTTTCCATATACTCAAAGCCTGGTAACGTTTTACCGTAAAAGAAATTTCCAGTAAATGGTTCCATACGCACTGGCTTAATAATACGGGGATTATATTTAACGCGACTCTGTTTACCCACATCGCTCACTGCTTTTTTGCACTTTTTATTGCGACTCTTTTCAAACAACGATATCTGATTTGTATAGTCACTGAAAAGTGTGGAATCAGATGCAGATCTTCTTAAACGTTTCTTCGGGCGCGTAGTTACTGCGACGCTTTCATTTTTTCTATAGTACCACGAGTAGGATGTGCCCACACTAAGATTCGCGGAAGATTTATGGAGGTCGTATTTTCCATATTTCATGGTGCAGAGTGTGGCGAAGTGTAACAAGCGACTGAGAGTCTGTACTGGCGTGCTGTTCGTAAATGTGTACCATGCATTGCGTTCCGCTTGAGGGCTTGGCGTTGTCCGTTGCGTGCAGTGCATCCAATGCACCAGTTACGCGTACTGTGCGACATTGTTCGTGAGAGCTTATCGACTGGTGGGATGACAGTTCCCGCACGAAGAAGTAGTACACTTAGAAAAACATACTAGTGGCACATATGATTTACAGAGCGCAGCGCAATTTTATTGAAGCTAATCATCCGTAACGAATAGATAAGTACCTACACACTGTTGATTCATACATGATTTGAATGAAATGTCAATTATGACTTAGGTACATAAATAAAAAATGCATCCCAAAATAGTTGTCTTATTCTTAAAAATAATATCCTAGTTCACCTTGCTAAGTTACCCTGTATAGAGAAACTATTTATGTAGGTAAGTGCAGGTTATAGTCTGGTGAAATGACGGCGATGCTCTTGTTTTTACATCAATAACATCACAACAAAAAGTATGAACATCCGAACACATTTGAATAATATGAGTATCCATCACCACAAAAAATGTACATACACAAGGGAAGACAGTCAGCTGCATTCGATTTTCTTTCGGATATTTTGTAAGGAAGGAATCCTTGCACATGTTTTGTTTATAAAAATAGTGTGGGAATAGTATATTACATTAGTTGGTAGAAAGGTACTTACATTGAGTATGGAACCAAGTTCTTGTACGTAGACCCGCTCTGTCTGCATCAGTTCGGCAAGCACGTGCCCGCGACGTGCCCGCCGCGCCTCTGAATCCTCTCCTCCGGAACTCTCAGAGCCTCCGGACGTCTCCATCTGAATCAAAAAAGTAAATATTATATTAATTCTATTGAATATACTTATCGCAAATTTTTAAATATAAAATTTAATTTATGCGATGATAACATTGTTATCAATTTTGCCAGACAGAGTGGTCTAAATCTCAATCAATCTAAAATTAACATATTAAATACTAAGAATTAGAAAATGACTCTTGTAAATGTAGGCTATTTACTGAATGCACCCACGAGTCCGGTACATTAATGTGAATATTAAAATTTGGTGAAACACAATATTACCTATCAAAATTAAACCTTAATATGAGAATAGAAATACAAGTATGAATTAATTTAAAACATATTATGTGGAAGCTTGTTATTGGCAATTTCTGTAAAATTATTCAATCACTACAGGAGTATTTGTTTATCTCTTATTACGTACATAAAAGTATACAGTAGTACAATATATTTAAATATTTGGGGGTTTGGATACTGTAATTAGGAATAAAATAATTATTCATCAAACTGTTAATCAATATATACCCCATGGTTTACTTATTTTCATGATTCAAAATAATTGTAGTGTAGATATTAGTAAAAGAAAGTGTTTATATAAGTATAAGAAAATAAACGTTTTAATAAATTACCTGAATCAGTTTCATAACGCGGCATTGAATTGACGGGATAACCAAATTATATCAGGTAATAGAGCTGTATTTTATTACGCAATTTTCCCAAAATATTATCGAACTAAAATAACTAATTGCATTTTTTAGATATTTTATTAACTTGGTTTTGTATGATTTTGTAATGTAGGCAGACAGTTGGCGAATAATAAATATCGGTATGGTTTTTATCTATGCTATTAACTAACGAAGTTTGAAACCAAAGAGGTAAAAATTACAAAGATCCTATGTATTGTTTATTGTTTCTGATATTTTTCATTTTATTAATAATTTTATTAACATAAAATAACGAGCTAATGTAATAAAACATAATCTCACTCATCTCATCTCGTACCAGCCCATTAATGTCCCACTGCAGGGACGGGCCTCCTCCCATGATGGAGGGATACTTGGCCCACTAACACTACGCTGGCCAGACGGATTGGTATAGGGTTTATTTTCAAGTTTTCCTTCTTTTTATTTCGTAAAGATAATATTCAAGGGACTACTCCCTTAGTCGTTTTTTACGACACCCATGGGATGAGATGGGGTGGTGACATATTGTATTCTTACTCCGTCACCACACGGAGAATACCTATACGGAGATAAAACATAATACTTGTAATAAATATTGCCTGCATTTTTGCAAATGCATAACAATGCATTTTGTAATATTTACGTACATCTAACACTTCTATGTCGAAGGAAGTTAACCTTTCACGCATACGCTATTGGGTTTTATAAGATGCTTTCTTTACTTTTTTATTTATTTAAATATCCTTAGTGTTTTTGTGTTAATCTTCTTAGTTGGTCTACGCAGTTGTTACAAAAAATATACTCGGTCCCGGATTTGGGTCTCTATGAACAGTATGATTGAAAAAAACCTGCCATTCGTTTTAAAATCATAACATCTTAAGTTACGAAGTTACAAATGATTGTCAACATAAATTGGCTTAAGCAAAGTCAACCATGTGATTTACACAAAAAGTTACTACGAGTACCTAGGACTTTCTTGCTATCAACCTTGAAATTATCGTAAAACCGTTATATGTAACCGTGACCTTAGTTAATAATTAAAATTATTTAAAAGCATGTATGTAGTTAAAATTTGAATATTATTAATTAGACTTTTTGGTATGTAAACTAACTAGACTCACTATTATTAGGGGAAGCTGACAACAGAATATCTATAATTGATTTTCAACATAATTTCAGTTTTGCCACTTCTAACCGGAAAACATCAATTATAATTATTATCAATTTACACCGATATGTTTAAAAACAAATCCCTTCTTAGATTTAGTTCCTGAGTAATAAGAGTTAAAATAAAGAGGAATGACAAGCATCAAATATTAATTAAGGTTACTCACGTGTATAAATCCCTACACGTGATAAACAATCTACCTGCTTAAGATTATTATAACTAATATAGAGCACTGCATACCATCTAATGATTGGGTTAGTGATTTAACACACATGGCCCTATTATTAGTATTATTAAATATCAAGAAAAAAAGAGTCCCATTTATGCTTACAGGTTTGTGTTGTACAGAAAAATCTTTGACAATTTTGTATCCAGTCTTAAGCATGACATTAAACGTATCCATAATAACAACCAACAAGTTATCACCAAAAACACTTTTCACTGGCTTCAATCACTACTACACAGTATTCCAACGTATAATTTTGTAAAAACCAATTTTAGAGTAATCAGTTTGTAGCAATACAAATGCGAGTACATGGTGTCTGTTATACTATGTGTGTAAGAATAAGGAACTGATGGCACTAGGGCGGGATGAGAAGGGGCCGCGGGAATACGTTGGGACCGTAAAAAAAGTTGTTGCCTCAACTTTCGGGCTGTGAAACTGGCACAGCTGTTGCTCTACTTTATTTATACGACAATCAAAGGGACATCATTGACTAGCGATATAAAAATCTTGTCATCTTACTATATCCCGTATTATGTTTGATTTACTAGAAGTAACACTAAATAAACAAGTTTCATATTGCGGCTTTTTCGTTTGACATAAATAGTAAAATTAAATAACACGTTGCTTCTATCGAGTTGCTTTATCGGTGAAGATATGGAAATGATAAGAACTGACACACATATTATTACAGATGTAGTAAGTTGTAATCTAATAATAGTAGCAAAACAAACCAAAGGGAAAAATCACCCTTTAGTTTGTTTTGCAACAAACACTTTTAACTACAGTTCAGTTCCGGTATTTAAAAAGCAAACATTATATTTATATGAATGTAGGAGGTATTCAGTCTTTAAAAAAATTAAAACTAATAGGTATTTTGGCTGTATTCAGTTGGGAACAATGATGTAATTCCGCTCTAAGAGTAATTTAGAACATGGAAATTATATATAATTTACTGACTTACACAATACAGCAAGATTAGGTTTATTATGCACAAGCGAAATCTTTGACGCGATCTTTTTTTTTGTAATAAGTATTTTTATTGAAGATTTGAAGTAATTTTTATACATATTTCATAATATATCTTAACGAAGAGGGATTTTATTTCTTTATTGTTTACCTTATCTTGTACACGGTAAGAAAAATCGCCGTGGCTACGCAAGAATTCGTGTCGTTTCTAAGCACGACCTGTGTACACAGCGCCGGCGATGAATAAGAAAATATTCTTGTCTGCGCAAGACAAGACACGGCGAACGTTGTTGCGGAGGGGCGGGGAGCGGTAGTAGGGTATCATACCTTTTTTGCTTTCTAGTTAACATTTTTACTAAAGGAAACTCACACTGATTATCACACTTGTTATTACTTGCGCGCCCTACGCCCGTCTGACGACTGCACGAAAAAAATCCTATCGTGTACACGTTTCGATTGGTCTTGTCTGCGGAACACACGAAAAGTTTTTGTGTGCCAAAAAGACAAAATTCTTGACGTCTACACGAAGATTTGTCTTGTCTGGCGCAGACACGGCAAATTTTCTTAGCGTGTACAAGCGCCCTATCTCATAATTCAATTCTCATTTATATAAGTACTAATTTAGCTTCACAATCCACGACCTGTCAAAGGTGACGAGAGGTGGATGGAAAAGGCAACTACAAAACCAACCGTACGGTGAAATATTTGGAACCTATGTCAAGTAGTGTACGCCTTTTAGGAGATATGATAACGACTAACTACATTCTGCCATTACATAAATAGGTTTATTTAATAAAATTTTATTACTTTGAATTTGTTATTTGATAACGTTTAATCGTAGTTATTTTCGTAAAAGTAATGTACCTAGTTAAAATCCAATTTTATGAAGTAGAGCACTGTTCCTGTTGTTATCAGTACAACGGTTATAAAGGGCGCGTCGTCGTGCAGTTACGTGTGCCAGGCATCACTATACGAAGCACGTTGTAGAAGTACATACCTGTGTGAGTTGAGCACGCACACATTTTTATATATTTCATACTACAGTAGTGCATAGGGAGCACCACCTGCTCACGTTTTCGTAACTTTAAGGACTGAGGATCTCTACTTTTTTTTTGTACCCACCGCTATTGATCCGAGATATTCAAAACGAGACGTATTGTATACTGTTTTTGTCTGTGTTCTCCGAAACATCTGTGGACTTCCTTTGTTTTGAATATGGAAGGAATGGTCTAAAGTTAAAGCACGTGGCTTCGTGCTGGTGGGAATATTTTTTCTAATAATATGAAGGTGTTACTGAGTTAGAATTCGTGTAAGTACTGAATATAATACCTAATATCCAACACCCCATAGATCGGTTATTACTGAACGTTCTCTGAGCTTTTATATTGTTATTAACAAAGTAGTTAAAGTATTTAGGTAGTACCAATTGAAACACTTGCACTTGTACAATAAAATGTATAGTTTATTTATCAGTCATTGTTTGTAGATATCTTATAACATGCGGTGTTGTGTATTATAGTTTACTGAATTGAATAAACGCGAAACAGTTTCCATGCCTATGAGCACAATATTACGTACGTTTGTTTACATAATCATTATGTCAAGGGTATTACTACTGGCGCAATGTATTACAGCGTGTTTTTTTATTGTTTCGATGGTCCTAAGTGTAAGTACGCAAGGTAAGTCGTTTTTAAATGTCAAAGCCGTTAAGTTACAGTTTTGCGTGAAAATTCAAGGTAGTTTTTGCAATTACTGTGTATGATTTTTCGATTCTTTATTATATTTTTTTATTAACCGTACCAATTGAACGATAATAAAAATACTAATGGGACGAGTGGGAAAAACAAAACAAAATAAAAACATTATTTTTCGTCAGACTGAAGAGTAGTAAAAATAGTTTTACTGTAAAAACAAAAGGTTAAAGTGTAAAAAAAAATATAAATCTGAATAAATGTAATTAATAGGAATATTGTTACTGTTTCTTATCAAGAAAAAATATGGAACATAAGGAACAAAAAATATCATTACGTCAACGTAGAGTCGAATGACACTTATTTTTACTTTAACTGTAGAGTGCGTCAGATATTCAGTCAAATAGGTATAATCGTTTGTCGGTATTATTTATCCATGACCCTCGTCGGTAAAGCGAATGCACTTGAACTGATTGACCATATTTTATGCGTTTAAATGCATGTAGCATGGAGGGGAGTTGCGAGTTAACGCGCGCTCTATGATTCATAGGAGGGATTTATCATTCTGTATAATATACAATTAGAATACATAATAATATTTTTAATTAAAATGATTAGCAAGTAGTTGTTCAGAGAAAATTATAGTTGTAGGAGTAAGTCGCATGAAAACACTGCTTTACGTTTAACGACCTTATGACAACCAGATTTAAATATTTGCAGGAAAAAAGCATAAAATGTATACTTAAGTAATATGTGCAGATAAACTGAAGTTCAATGGTCGCTGTATACTAAACCAAGTATTGAAATTGCACTCGAAATTGAACTTTACTTCAACTAGTGCAGTGTAAAGAAAACGATTACAATGATAAAGAAATCGTTACAAGTTCCTGGTAATTTTCTATAGGGTTAGTAATTACCTGACATAAGGGACGTGAGATATGAAAGTATTATTATAAAATAATCCCAGGAATAACAGTTGCGCAAGTACGCGATATAACTGGAACGGGCTCCCGTTACGGCGACCGTTACTGTAATCACTCACTGTTATATGAAACTCATTTAACTTTAGTCAGAATTAATAAATATTTGGAAGGTTTTTGCTAACAACAATTATATTTTGATAATAGTAATTACTTCTAGTGGTATATAATTTGAAATTGTAAATTTATCTGCACTAAAAGCCAGCCCATAATTACACCGATGTTTATTAGGTGTAAATGAGATTACATCATTTCAGTAACAGGACCAATGGAAACCCCGAATCTATAATTGCTTCAATAAGAGTTTTAAACCTACTTATTGGCTTGCCAAAAATCGGTCATTTGGAATTGCGTGAAATGAATTTAAGGTGTTTTTCATAAGCGAACCATCATTAAATTTAGCGGATAGCTGTATAAGTATCGCAAGAGCAAATGCTCATTCGAAACTTCGTGTTGTTAAAAGCCAGGAAAAGTTACGATCCATCTTAATGGGTTCAGATCTCATTGATTGGAAGTAGCTGGGTCTATAATGAATATGTATGTATGAGTAGTTTTTTATAAATTCTATAAGTACATTTAGCATAATTCTATACATCAACACAACATTTATGAAAAACACTAGAAATTAGAAGTAGAGACAACTGGTTATTTTCCTTTGAATGATCATTTACAAAACGATTTGGCTCTACCATAAGTTTAATTCAAGTAATCAAGCCTTGCTTTAACTTTAAACATAATGCAATGCAAGTATAGGTATACACTTTCTATTAGTTATAATTGGTATAGAAAATGTAATTACATTATTTATACAATTAACCTGCAATAATACTGGTAAACTACCTAATTGCTCTATCGATTATTAGGTAAGTACCTAGAGTAATTGTGTGGGAATATTTGGGACTTTAAATATATAAACAAATGAATATGTAAGTACTTAAATATTTATCTAGGTAAATAACAATGTCACGTAGCACAGTGAAAGCCTAACCTCTACCATGGACACAGGGAAATTTGGTCTGATAGGTATTTATAAGACAAATCCGTCTAATAATAAAAATAATTTTATAGCTACGTATTATATAGGGAAATTAATGAGAATTTGATTTAATTTATATAACGTATTAAAATATTTAACAAAAGTATCTGAAATGCTTTACAGAGGTAAACAAAAGGGCGTATTTTATCTGCTGAATGGTAGTAATAAATTTAATCAGGTTTTTATCTAGTTCATAGTAAATTAATTAAATATTAGGTAATTGTATATTTGAAAATGTATAATTTTACGCATAACATGTATTAAATATTTTATAGTAAACTAAAATTTTAGACTTCAGAAAAACTATTATAAATACTGAAATAGGTAGTTCTTATATTAAACTTCAAACTAAGAATGCGAGCTAACCTACCATAAGCATGTTGCAGTTAAATAAAAAAGAGATCTTTTTCATGTTAGAGATACCTACTACATGGGAACGGGTAAACATACATGTACCTATCATTTAATTTTATTCACACGATATTTAGATTAAAAAGCAATTACATGTTACTTAGAAATTATCTTTCATCGAGAAAGATGAATCTCGGTAAAAGTTGCGGTAGGAAACTTTAATCATAGACGTGAAGGCAGATCTACTCAGTCTGCTACTTACGTAGTATTTGCCATGACCAAGTAGAGTCTTGGTAATAGATTGAAATACTACGTTGTCACGAGGATGTTGTAATAGGACCTGCACTTAGTGAGGCTTGACCGACAATATTGTTGCTATAAAAGCAAAACTTGGCATCCGTAAAAGTGTTTTAAGTTACGGTTAACCCCGTAGATGTCCTGTTAGTTAAAAGATGACCATGTGAAAGTTTTAAAACATCAAAATAATTTGACCAAAACTTAAGAATATTCAAAAAGATAACGATTATTTGAAAACAATGATAACAAAGAACGAACACTTACAGGTTCAAGTCTACTAAATTTCCATGAGAGCTCCTCAAGTACCATAGCCCATCCAACATGGACACTTTTTGCTCTAGGACGTTGATATTGACACGTAGATCTCAGTTCCACCTCCATAACTGAGGGTTTAAGTACAGCACTTCTTGATAACGAAGTCCACACACCCATTGTCTACTATTTACTATTTAATTTGTCACTGCACTATCACTTTACAATGTTTGACTATACGGGTGCTCCCATAACGAGTAACAGTTTGTATTCCACTTTGTTAATGCTACACGTCTACAATACATTATGATTTACTAAAGAGTAGGTAATAAATAGTTGAGGATAATACATAACTAATAATTAATTATTGTTAATACCCGAACAATATTAGTTTATAGAGGAGGTCGTAATACATTTTTCCGGTAGGTAATACAATACTAATAGTGATTATTTACAAAGTGTGTTAAATTAATAATAATTTGTTTACAAATGATATGTTAATTAATAAAATTCCTTGTTATTTATTAATATTTTTTGAAAGCAGATGAAGTGAAACTGGTAGTACTGACCATCCCAGTCTAGAAAGTGTTTGTTGATGACGTCATATATGTTATATTTTTTGTAACAATATTGTATTAAACATCAAACTAAGAGTAATTTATAAGGTTATTTATGGTTAGTTATATTTTTAGAACATCTATATTTTTATTTAAATCGTAGGTCAGCTCTTTAAACCGCAGTATTTACGTTCCCTTTCTAGCTTGTCACGGCAAAATTTACGAGCGCCTGATTAACTGACTCCAGATACCATTCAGTATTCAATTTGTGTCAGCAGTTCATCAGGCAAATATGATACTTGTGGCCAGCCCAGTCATACGTTAGTTTTGTGGTCTGGCAACATCAGTAACCTGTGACCGTAATGTCCTTTTGCTGACTTCAGTTATTTAATAAACAAATTATATCCAAAAATGTGAGTTATTCCAAGAAGTCACAGTCGTTGTTGTTGTTACAGTTGAAGTAAATTTTAAGTATTCAGTTGGTACAATACTGTAGAGGAAGTCGCAGAACAAGTGACGACGGCCGTAAAGAATCAACAATGTGGAAACGTATTCGATTAACCTGGATAATTATGATCTCGTTGAAGTGATCGAATTGTTCATGCAGTTTCGCGCGACTGTGTTTTTTGTTAGTTTCGATCACGGAGCAATCAAACTAACCGGTCTCGCGGAAACGAGCAAGGAAGTAGAACAACGGTGTAGAAACTCGAATCTCTTAATATGCGCGTCGAGATACAGACGACCTTCAGATTTGAATAAAATGAAAAGCTAACGACCGAATTCACTAAATTGTACGAACGGCATTCACAGAATATTCTAAGAAAGCTGACGATTTACAATGTTGAGCTAATTTTCTTACATCATGAAATCCATTACAAATATTGAATACCTTATCAAACAAAAAATAAGGTTTACAAATTAAAATTACATTTAAATTCTATTAGATACATTTTGAACTTTGTGTTACGTACTGTATTATATACCAACACCGACTTATTTCAAAATATGATTTTTATAGATGTTAATTTCAATTGTCGGATTAATTTTACTTAAGTAAACTATAATTGTTCCAATAGAAATATTTACGATTAAAAACAGTTACAGAATTATTTAGGTACCGAAACTATTAGTTAGTTAAATGCATGGTCACAGCCACAGCAAATCAAACAACAAGCAAAGGTTTATTTATTGTTACTTCCACAGAGTACATTAATATATCTTAAGTTAACCTTAATAAGAAACTTTAGTGACAATTATAGATTACACAGAAAACAAGGTAAAAACTATGAAGAGAGCTTTTTCTCTGTTTTTTTTTTGTTGAAGAGTGACAAAATAAGAAATAAATGGGCAAATAAATGGTTTTTAGAGTCGGTCGGTTGTGCATTTAGCACGTAGAGCCGTCGACAGCTGGAGCAAAGAGAAATGCTAAGTGAGGATAGAGACCGATGACCGGGAAATGTCTACGCGGTATATTTTTAATCAATATTACGTTGTAGTGTCGCATTATTTTATATCTTAAGCTCAATTAAAAAGTTATTGAGTCACTAAAATTACTGAAATTTACATTTAATTATTGGAAAATTAAAAACTACCTTTACTAAGCTCTGGCAAGACACGTTTCACTTGTTTTGTCTTGTACGTGACTTGAGAGCGTAATTAAACCCTGTCGTAAATAACCACAATTAAATAATGACACGCTTGTCATGAAGAAAGCGCCACTTACTGGTATGTAAGGAAATATAGTATTTGTAGAAATGGTTTATGACACAGACACTAAAATTATAATATAAACTTCTCTTAAGAAGTATTAAGTACCTAAGTAGTCTATTTTAAAAGTGCAAAAAATGACAAAAACAGCTATCTTAATCAGATTTTTTATATCCTTTACCTTTTTTGTAAGAAAAAGAAGATTTATACAAAACGTGTTTCAAATTACATTCTGTAAAATGAACTTGCCTACTAATATCCGCGTGACATTTTCAAATGTAATAGGAGTTCACAATACTTTCTACGGGACAAAAATAGTTAAATCACTAGAAATGCTTTTGTCGTTTATGCAGATGCTGTCAGTCGTTAGCGCTAAGCGTATACACGATGAGTGCATTAGTACAAAAAGGTTTTGCTGCGCCATATTATCCGTTAAATTTTCAACGTTACTTCTCAGAGAAATAACGTCATAAACTGTACTTATAAGTATGAGAAGTTGCGGTGCATCAACGTATAGTTTAGTCCCGTTACCTTCATCACAACAATAGAATTCATACAATAACCATGCACGACTTAGTTTTTTAAAAACAATGTAACGCTATAAACAATATGGCTGCAGGCTAAGCTGGTGATGGAATTCTTCAACGTGAGTATTTATGTCTCCTAAAACAGATCAAAAGCAATTCTCCAAGTAAGTCATACACGATAGCAATAAACTCTCAACGGTAAATTGATCGCACAAGTACTGCGTAGGTTATATTGGAAAGCATTCAGCATTGATTGAACCCATTGATCTTTGACTTTATAGGGATTAGTACAATAACAGTACAGTTTTTATATTGCATTTGCTGTTAAGCGAGATTTATCGAAGTGTATACCTAACGAGTGATATACCTAACTCATGATTACACTCATGAATGTAAAGCCGAGGTTCAGAAGTAGAATATGTTTACTTTCACTTGGACCAACATATTCCGTTGCCATTGAGAAATCGAAGTTTGCAATTAAACCGCGACCAACTTGAATAAGTAAGTAATTGACAAGTTTTAATCACAGGAAAGGATATTGTGGAATTGCTACATGAATGAGAGCTTTTAAACATATGTTCCTTCTATAATAATATATACTTATTTTATGATATTTATTGTTTAAGCGCTTGTATTGAACTGCCATATCAGCAAGAAACTGCATCGTTAAATTGAGGATGTGGGGTGGGTTCAATTACTGAACGGTTTAATATTATAATGTGAGTATATTAAGTATATACTGTAGTTTAAAGATGGGCTTATAAAAGTTCAACATGCCCATAAAAATGGAAGCAGCGTGTGTAGAAAGAATGTTCAACCACAGACCGCATCCTTGCCTACGTACTTAAACTAGTTCAGCCTCGGGTGTGTGGAGGAGATGGAAGACGGCTATCTTATAAAGTGAACATGAAAGGGTAACGGCCGGAAACATGTATACAAAAGTAATATTTACTACGAAGCTTGCAGCACATCTACACGGTATTTTTACGTTACTTATATACCGACAAAACTGTATTTAACCTAGTAATCAGTAATCACGAATAACAAAACATGATTAGCGTGCTTGCATTATTTATAACACACGCACAACAATCAGCTTCACCAAAACTTGCATATTGTTAATCATAATGTAAAACTTGCATATTGTTAATCATAATGGTAGAAGAAGCAGTACTAATTAGTATCTACGTATAAGGTCCAAGAATCAAATTGCGAATAGGTAAATAAGTACTATGCAGCTAGAGTTGATCTCTCTCGAACCACGCCTTTTAACACACATGGTAGCGGTACCTACTCATAGTTTACAAGACTAGTGTATTTTACTTCTTGGTTTATTTACTATGCTACACATATTATATTTGTAAGGTAATGTTTGTAAACTAAGACAGGTAGTAAGCGTCATCTACAAAGCTGTGTTAATAGAGGCGTGTGTTTGTTCCTCAAATATGCATTTAGCGCCTCCATAGACGCTAAATACTATTTGTTAAGTTGGAACAAATGCTAATACAGACTAGTCGTTATTTTCCTAAAATAGCAACATTACCAAAATATGATGATAACGTGATGATTTCATGTAAGTAGCAGTTATGTAATGATTGTATAACATAAATACATTGATAAACAATCAGAAGAAAGTTTAGAAATTTAGAATACAAATCAGGTGCGAATTAATTAATATTTTTGTGATGATTACGACCTTCCTCAATCCTTAAACACTATTTAATGCAAATACGCACTTTCACATTATCACAATAAAATAGAACCAGAATACACTTTAAATTAAAATAGAATAATTGTTTCATAAAAATTTAAGTGACACACGATGGTAGGGAATCACGAATTAAGGAAAACTGGCGAACTTGGTATAAAGGCAACTTCATGTCTTCATGTGTTAAAATTTCCTTGTTTGACATTTTATAACAATATTAGTAAATCTACAAATAACTACCTAATTCGAAACAAAAAACTAATTTAATTTAATTGGTTTTTTTAACTTATTATTGGGTCAATCGGTTATTTCTCATGATACATATTTGTATGTTCAAAATTGATGTTAAAAAATAACTGCATATTTGTTATGTATAGCGGGACATTGTGTACTATCCATCATAGATGTTCAACACGTCAAATAGCATTATTTTTATGCAGTATAGGTAGGTACGTTTATTATGTCTTTGCTGTTAATCATTACACAATAGAGTAATCTCCCTAATAATAAGCAAAAATGCCTAATTAGGAAACACAACGACACAACTGTATTAAGAAATTAGACGGAAACCATGATCTCATTAAATATTACTAATCTATTACATATAATTCAATACCGTTAAAGTTCTATTACCAACATTTAAGTTTTATTCTATACCTACTTACGGTTCTCTCCTTTCGTAAATTTTTATCATAGGTATTAAACCTATGATAAAAATAAAATCGAGATTTGTATTAAAGATACTGGTTACAGACTATGTTCATAGTAGTACCAAATCGCGTGAGTTATCCAATACAGACAACGTGAAAGGCCAAGATATGGTAATATGGTTATTAGAAATCGGAAAACGAGCGTACCGTTTTGGCGTCTCCTAACGCACCGGTACACTGCTCTACCACCAAATTATTTAAAACTAGTTTTTTCTGCAAGATCAGCTGTTGATTTTCGTGTTCTATGGGACTTTGTGACTGTTTGGACAACTCTACGTCGCTCGAGTTCGTCTTATCTGTTAGATAAGTTAAAAGGTTGTTTGTCAAACTTAAAGTATACGTTAATGTTATCAGTTAGTGACAAAATATAAACTTTCATATTTTATATTTATAGTGGTAATGTTGAATGGAAAGTTAGTATAGTGACACTTTTATAAGGATACAAGAGATGTATTCTTTTATAACTTTTCGCGAAGGTCATAAAGATTAAAATCAATTAGGTATTAAATTCAACGTAATTCACTTTGGGCACCCGTTTTATAGCACTTGATTTGAGGACACCTTGTGATATTTTTCATTCATTGTTATTAATTGACAAAATTGAGCGAAACCTGCGTTTTAGACATTCATAATTGCAATTAGTCTTCGTCGGAATGATCCAGCTCTATCATTTCTTTACAGAATACTGTTTAATCCGTTTTCTTGTTCTTAACATTAGTTAGTCTGATACAAGAAGTTCATGATCAGAAAATAATCTCATTCTGGCTATGCCTTTCTATAAATTAAGTGACAAGTTAGTCACAGTACGCCTGGGTAAAAATGCGTTATCTATATAATATGCTTTTATAAACAGTGTCAATAGTATGAAAGTAACGCCAGTAACTGAAAAGATGAAAGGAAACCGTTTATCTTGGTATGGGCATGTAATGAGAAGGGATGAAAACCATGTAACTAGGAGAGTAATGAATATAAATGTTGATGGATGGAAAGGAAGAGGAAGGCCGAAGAAAAGATGGATGGACTGTGTTAGAGAGGATATGAAAGAAAAGGGAGTGAATAATGATATGACGGCTGACAGGAAAGTATGGAAGGAGAAAACCATTTGCGCCGACCCCAAGTAAATGGGATAAGGGCAGGCAAAGAGAGAGAAGAAACAGTGTCAAATCGTTATCTGTATAAACTGTACTGTGATAAAATTCACGGTGTTTATCTGTCGCTCTATAGTGCACTAGCGTTAAATTTAACTTATGCATTATTTAGCCAGCGTTGCATATTTCATACTGATTTATATTATGCATTTTTCTTTAGTAGCTATTCTATTCTAGTTTTATTGAAACATTTGTATTTGTTTTAAAATTAAGTAACGGTACATCGACAGCTACACATTGCTTTTCTCATAATCTTTTCTGGCACATATTTGGTTGACTGGAAGATATCACAATATTTTAATATCTTTCAGACAACCAAAAGATTCATAAGGCTGGAAAGGCTCTTTTGTACATTTCGTACACAATAATTTATTGTGTTGTACAATACAGATTGTTATTATTATTATTAATTCACTTAGTTTCCCTACTATATTTACATATAGAATGATCATCAAAGTATTTTTCTAAGATGACAACTTAAACAAGTGTTTAGTATTTTAACAATTCAAACGAAATTCTTCTCGTATAATGAATAACTATAATTTTTACATTAGGTACAAGATGATGTCACAAACCTTTGTTTAATTTCTCTCTGAATGTAATTGTACCAAAGTGCTATTGTTTGTATAGCCATCCCATTATTGCATGGATTTTCAAACACTATATTTTGTAAACATAAATGTTTAAAATACTTTGGTCAAAGAAAAGAAATCTGGATTTCCAGCTGCTAAAATTTACCGAAAAATAATATTTTTTTAATATAACGAAGTTCTAAAACATGTGATTTCTGCCTTTAATCTAAAATTGCCATAAATGAAGTTTGCAGGTATTAACGTCTTCCGTGTAATAACTGACGATAAGTACTATCTTTTCGCAAACTAAAAAAGAAAAACTTTATTTTTTCTGGACAGCGTGTTATTATCAGGCCAAAATTCTATCTGATGCTGCAGCAGGCTTGCAGAAAAATATTAAAGAGATATGATGAGTAAGTTCAACGTGGAGTACATTATTTTGCTCTATTTTGTGAATAGTTTTATTCGCATACGACTCGCTTTTTATAAGCACGTGATTGTTGGATTGAAGTTAGTTTACGCTACAATTAGGTCTTCTTTTTTTGGTTTCCATTTTTAAACACATTCCCCCTTACTCATAAACGCCTCTTAAATTTAATCACTGTTTAGCGATATTTTTATTAGTAAAACCAACCTTATACCAAACAAAAACGTAAGAATTTAAGCTAATCAATTGACTAAAATTTAGGAGGCCTTTATGAGTAAGGGGGATTAGGTATATTTTTTAAAAGAAATTACCGATTTTAATAACTAGACAACACAGATACTGAAGCAGCCTTAAAAATGTTGTAATTATTTATTGTTTTTATTAATTTAAATAAAAGATAAAAATTCTAAAGTATAAAGTAAAGCGGTCAGCACTGTACAGTGCAAGTACATTTCGGTATCAGTAAATTTATGGGTAAGCGGATATGACCTGAATAGGAATATATAATTGAATTGGATAATGTATTATAACAAATACCTAGACGTATTGATTTAAGATTTACTTTAGCTAGTCAACTCTAAAGGAATTTATCAGGTTCTTTGATAAAACTTCTGTGTCACACGCACTAAACATGCATGATAAGTAGAGGCACATAATATTGCACATTTACTGAATGTTTTAGGTCTTTCTTTTACATTAAATAAATATTATTAAACATAAAAAAGCGCCCTTTATGCTTCAAAATTCTCATTGAATAGAGTGAAGCACGTATCTAGTTTTTGTTATACAACAATAGTGTGGTACCCTAATATGGTATTGTTATACAGTAATACCATATTATGGTACACGATCACAATAATAGAACCTTATTGTTTCATTATCAGTGTAAATCACTAAGTATATTGAACAGTTTCCCATTAATAGCGTCCAATCGATACACAATATCATAAAAGCTTTTCCCATGCATCATACGGGTATAAAACGTTTCACGTGTGTGCGCTTTAGACAAAGCCAGAACAGCTAAGAAAAAAACCCTGTAGAGTTTCACTTTCCTTGTGTATTGTAAAGAGCCATTGTACTTAACAACAAAGTACGTAAAGCCACCATAGTTTGTAGTCGCTATTAGTAGTTTGTGTCTTTTTGTAAAGGTTTTCTTTCATAGTTTTTAAAGCATTCTTAAGGTGAAACATCAATCTTTCCCGTAAAGTGAACATAATTGTTCAAAGTTGACACGAAACAAATTATTTTAACATTTACACGTAACTGTTGAAGATGGTAAATAATTGCTGTCTTTGTCTTAAATATCTATTACGATTGTAATGTATGTGTGGCAAACCCAATACTTATGAACTTCTAAGAGCAGAATTATTGTTAGAAGAAGCTCGTAAGTCGGTATGTGAATATATGGAAGTAAACAGGAAACTGCTTTCTGATCATAGTTGACGGATACATAGTGTCACCACACCATTTTCTCCCGTAGATGTCAGAAAAGCTACCAAAACACATTATCCCAGGATGACAGTTAAATAATCTTTTTTTACTCAAATGGAATTGCAGTAACAAGATGGGTTCTGTTCTGCATGCAAGCATTTTCTTCATACATAACGTTTAAAAATGAGTTCGGAATAAATGTTATGATGAAACGGATCCAAAATATGTAGAAGGACTGGAAGAATAAACCATATTTTTTGGAAAATGTCGCGTGACCATGTTTATAGGACATTTGACCATTTAAAGTGTTATCAAATATAATCATATATGGTGAGCGTGACCTACACCGTTATACAATAAAGATGTAGCAATTTGACATTCATACTGACATAGTTTAGGTATACCCACTACGTGTTTCGCAGTCTTATTTTTCTACACTTTTAATATGCCAATGGTATAATAATTTCTATCGTAGTTTTGCATAACGCTATGGTAGTCAAACGAATGTAATTTTCGAGGTGAGAATTTTTTGTTGATTGATTTTGTTAAAAAATATGATGCTTTGATGCTAATATAAGGAATCTTATTATATTTGCATGCTATCTGTGATGGCTAGATGGGTTAGAACCTAAAAATATTTTATGTAACACTAGCCAGTCTATAGTGAATAAATATTACGAATTATGAATGAAATGTGAAAATGAGAACAAAGAAGTAATCTTTAACGAAACGATGTCAAATGAAGTCCCGAGAATATCTAGGAACAACCTCAATCCAGTGAATCCAATTGATTTCAAGAAGTACTTCTAATTGTACATTAAAATTTTGTTCATAATTATTAAAATACTACTTATACATTTTGTAACATTTTCTGTTTGTATTAGTTTGCATTCATTTCCGCTTTTGTAGAGAACATGAGCTATTTTATTTACCTTGAATAATGTCTTTCAAGATAAAAAATACAAATAAATAAAATATTCAACATCCTACACAAATGCCTTGAATTTAAAATTGCAATGAATAATTAGGTCAATGTTTGATACACATTTTCAAAATGTACATAAACAATTTGAAATCCAGAAAACGAAACCATTAAAGCAAGGGTTAAGCATATATTATTCTATTTTAATTAAGGAAGATCAGGAAAGAAGGAATAGGGAACTTATATTGAAAAATACATGCCCGCTTTCTTTCGTAAATATCATTAGGAAGGAAACTTGGTCTGCTATGACCACGGCGTTGGTGAGAATTGCTAAAGGAGTTGTGTTAAGTTTTAGGACTAGGACGATACGAGAAGGTATATAGGTACCTATGTACACTAATATTTTATACTAATAATCCGTCGAATATAGTAAAAAAAACGTCTACTATCTTTCGAACTGTACAGTCACGAGTCACGAGCAATAATATGTACACATTTTCACATTTTGTAAAACATTTATCTAAAGTTCTGCTAATCCAAAATTGAATATTCGAAGATTAGTTCAAAACTGTACGAAACCTCTTCGAAATTATGAAATAATTTTATTATTCTAATGTCTAGATAAACGTGCAGATGGTTTAGAAAATTTGAAAATGTGTACATATTATTGCTCGTGACTGTACCATGTACATTTCATAGTTTATTGTACCTAAATATGAACTTTCTTTTTATATATCGAATTGTGTGCCAGTGACATGCGTCTGGCTGTCAGTCATGTCTGTGAGATAGAATAGTGGTATTGCTAGAGGCATCCTTCAATTAAAGTCTAAAAGCAAAAACTATCGATAATAACATCAGCGTCTACGATACGATATCTTAGTTAACTGATAATTTTCTACCTTTTTAATAGAGAAGAGAAATATCATAACTATATACTTTTTATCTTAAATAAAGTGCCTCGGAGGCACGACTGTTAGAATAGCCGCTTTCGAGGAAAAGGTCGCGGGTTCGATTCCCACGCAAAACTATTGTTTGTGTGATCCAGAAATTGTTTTCCTGTGTCTTGATGTTGTTTGTGTCCATTAGATGTTTATGTTTGTAGGTTCCCCAGAAGTCAGTGCATACAGAAGCAAGTACAAAAATGAACTCATGATGTTATGCAGTAGGTAATATATAGAGAACAACCTAACGTGCATCAATCTGATTGAGAAAATTCTCCAGCATAATAGAATACCGGGTATAAACTGTACTCTGCTTTAGTAAATTCTTCACACGGCTTCGGAACGGACTCGAGTTCACAGATACGTGACTTCAGATCGTGAGAACCTACCATACAAGTTAATATGCCCATATATGTCTTTTTCTGCAGAAACTTATGAATGTAATATAAGATGTTAGGTTTATAAAATAACAAACCTATAGAATTAGGACCTACAAGGAGGTTAAGGTTGTAGAATGATGACCGCGTACCGGTTGACGGTAGAAAGGCAGATTGACACATGACCGGACAGAAGTGCTAATCAAGGCTATTGGAAGGCGTAGGATAAGAGAGGCGCAGGACTGTTAAAGTTCTAAATACTTGGTGAAGGTTTATGTTCAAGAGCAGATGTTCATCTTTTGACATGATGATGATAAGATGATTTATGGAATAAATGTTCTTACTGTTAAATGTTCTATAGTTGTATTCTATAGACTATGTTATAAATCAAGACGGATCGTATAAACACGTTAATACGAAGAATCATTACTTAGTATGATATTACAAAACCTCGCACTAATCACGTAGAAAATCTATGCAAAATCTCTCATCATATTCCCGTGTCATAGTTAATTTGCGGCGACTGTTTTTCACTACATTACGTATAATAAAACCTCGATTTGCAAACAAAAGTAGAATATCTACGCTAGCTTTAAATAGAGATACTATCATCTTTGTATGTCAAACTAGAATTTGAATACTTATTAAAATGGAAAAAACGAATCGGAATGTAGTAGTTACATATAAAATTCACACGAATTAGGTCGTCGGACCTTCTAGTTTACGAGTTACCCAATATTTGTTCGTTACGAAATGATGATAACCATGTATAAAGTTGCTTTGCCTTATCAGCTATTACTCTATTTACCTAGTACTTACTTAGTACACAATATACCACATTCCAAACGATTACATTTATGTAATATCATTACCTAATTTAAATCGTTTAATATTAATAAAATATTAAATAGAAAAGTAACTTTATAATAACTTTATTGACTCCCAAAAACAAAAACAGTTTACAAAGTTTAGGTACATAGCGTATACAATTAAGTAGTGGGAGCCTGGTTTCCAAGCTAGGTTTAGACCTGTATTATGGATAACCAGACCTCCATCCACGGAAACAGTTGAATACTGGTTGTACAAAAGTACCATTTTTTATGTTAAAAACATGCTAAAACTCAAAAATAAGTTTATTCCAATACAACTTTCGTTATATATTTTTTGACGTCATTTATACTACTTAATCTAAGTTTAAATACATTTCAAAGTTTAGAAAACTTTACCACCGCCTTCTAAGCGCTAGTTGAGAAGAACCGGCGCAACAAAATCTACTGCTGCATTTTCTTGACGTCATAATTTTTTTACATTGTAAATAACTGTAATTAGGCGCTTCAACCAATGCTTCAACAAATGTTCTGTATACCATACAGAACCATACAACCAAGGATTATTCAATGATAAAGGTAGCGTCATGCAGGTAGTACATAAAAGTGGGAGCACCAAATCACATCCATAAACAATTATCCAGTAATAAAGACGTCGCTCAGCCAAATGACCCCTTAGATAAATAGTCAGAAGTGAACCAAAATGTACATTGATTAATGTCAAGGTCGACCAGTGGGACTTCATAATAAACCCTTTTGATGACGATTTCCTGTAGAGCAAAGGGCATTGGCCTAGGAATACCACTAGGCTGGCTAGGCCGATTCTTGCAATGCACGCCCTATCTCCCTTAACTGTGTTTTGAGAGACTCCCAAAACAATAAGGGTCGGTGACATTTAGTATTATTATCACCACACAAATAATAATATGGTAGTATATTATTTAGCATACCTAGCTATATATAATAATGAACATAACTAGATTCCTCAAATATTTAAAACTATTATATTAGGGTTATTGTTATCTCGTCATTCATTATAAACTACAATACAATAAATTGTTATAATGCTTTGTGTCGTAAGTGAGGTCATGTCATAACAATGAGTGGGTTTTGGACACGAAACTTCTCGCAGAGCCTTTGCTCTAAAACTACTTTAGGTTTTTAGGGTTTTTTTAAGTGTTAATATAAATATATAATATACCGATACTATGTGAGTTTTTTTGTGATGTTACAAAAATGAATAACAATACCTTGTCGCTACAAACGCAAACGTAGTTCGGGTTGCAATCAGAGCAATAACATTCGGCGCAATCACTCCAATATATTTCGCCGTTGCAGCCGAGACGGCCCCCCGTTTCCATATCCATCCACGTCGAGCGCTTCATTAGGAATATATCCCAGTTCACTACACTCTTAATAAACTAATGAATCAACAAAAAACACTAGGTCTTCTAAAAACAAGTAAACATCACCAAATGATGTAACCCCTGTAGGCGTCCTAAATCATCACTTCACACTTTGTATAATGTCACTGACACCTTGACTTAAGTGATAAATGAAACACAATCTAAAACTCTTAAAGCGTCACTAATTCCAATTCGATTTAAAAAAAAATAACGCGTAAAGTTCACTTTAGTATAGTTTTAAATGTATGTATTGAATAAAACGCGGTGTGAAGGTTCGACGCGCGAAGCGGCAAGACCGCCGCTCTACGGCTCATCGGGCAGACTGTTACGCGCGCGAATCTAGCGCCTCGCCTGGCGCTCACCTCTATGCCTCTAGCAAGGAAGTCCTCTGTCATCTTTACATTCAATCAATTACTGCGCTTACACTGATTTATAAATATATTCACACATTTTTACATACAATGACAGTAATCATAGCCTAATTAAATAATTACGATGATTCGCAATATAAGGCTGATGTATTCCGCGATGTATTTCTGACTTTAGTAGACAAGAACGTCATTTTTAATAAATAATTATCTACTTTTGTAGAGGCAAATGATGCACAATTTCATTATTTTGTTAAAACTATTTCGGTACTACTTATAGTCTATTTTTTTATCTCAGATACTAAAATGACATTTCATGTGTTGCCTGTTTTTTACAACTAATAAATAGTGATGCGGTACTGCCGGTACTTACCGATAAAAATATAGGTTAGTACCGCCGATTACGGTAAATAGAGACTATAGGCTGTTTTTTAATCTCGAATACTAAAATATCATTACTGTTACCTTTTTTTGTGCAATTTATGTATGGTGATGTACCACCACTATCAACAGTTAACGATAAATTTAAATTTTATACAGTTTTTTGGAAGTAATAATATAAAATGTGCAAATTCTAATTTTAAACTCAGGTAAGTAAATGAAACAAAATTTATTTTTGGTACATAATTTATTTTATTTGGCTGTAAGTAATCTTTGAGTCTGCATAATAAAATAATAATAATCTTGTTTCATAATAAAATTAATATATAATTCATAATTAAACATCAATTCTTTTATAGAAACGAATCACCATCCCTGGACAAGGTTATTCTTGTACTGATATTTATATGGTTTTTATTCTTTATTCGTTAAAACTAGAATAAAATGAAACTATTACTTGAAGACATAATTACTTTAACCAACTCTTTGTTTTTAGATACTGCAAGTTGTAAACAATGTTACGAGTTAATTTTAATATAATAAAAGAAAAAAAAAAGTCATCATTTACTATAGCGTCAATAATTACTTCGAATTATTTATTTATTTGTTAAGCACACCAACAGTATGTATGTTTATGTATTACACATGTTTTGTAGAAAAACTATTTACTATTTTATAGGATGTTGTATACCAATGGAAAGAGGATAAAGTACCTACCTCTTCTATCAGCAACTTCTACTATTTGTTTTTATAAATATCTAACAACTATTTGCTAATACATGAGAACTGATATTATGTCAAAGTATCGTCATGATTTAGCTGATGTTTTGTTGTGCGATATTGACCCTAATAGTTTTATGAAATGCAACTAACATTAACTCTAGAGGTGATAAAGGCATTTAGTTCTCGACTATACTAACAACCGTAAATATTTTACAATAATTACAAAACGAATCGAAACACAGGGACAGCACTGTTTCTTAGAAGCTGGCTATATTAGTTTTACGTTTGACATTAGTAGTTGTCATTTTAGTGTCCGAGATAAAAAAATAGACTTTAGAGATTTTTTAGGTGGCAATACTTGTGCAATGGCGGGAGGCCTATGTCCAGCAGAGGACGTCGATTGGCTGATATGATGATGACGATATGTGTGTATAATTTAGGACAACTGATCTAATGGAAATACAAGACAATAAAATAAATTACTCTGTTGTGAAACTCAACGAATACACTAATAGGTATCCACACCTTATGTAACGCACAGCAACCATGATAAATCTTTGTTGTCAATTCATTCGGTTGCATACAACGAAATAACAAACCCAGTATTACATTTTTACTTCATTTTCATGTCGGTACCGCAATCACTGTAAACAATCAGCTGACGGTCTCACGGACTCCAGGCAACTTCACACGAATTAAGTGACATAGAACGAATTAAGAGGTACAATAACAAAAGCAGTTGAGTAATTAAGAACGTAATTTAATGTTGTATTGCATATTAATTACCTGTATAACAATTATGTCAAAGTTAATTGGAACTTCATTATTGCGAATTTTGTGAACTCCATACAAGTACAAGCTTCCTTCAACATATTATGTTAAAAAACCTTGATAATTACACTTAAGTTCACTTAAAAATTGGTTAATCTTCAAGAAAAGCAATACTTTCGAAATTTTAGTAGAGGTATTGCTGATCAAATAAAACTTGTACTAATGCAAATGTAATTATCAAAAGATACTTCTATTCGGATTTTAAGTGTAAGTGTAAGCGAGTAGTCAAGTGTTGACTAAGCATTACCGTATTGAGATTTAAAAGATTTAAGTGCTTCATGTACTTATACTGAAGTGCTAAGGCTCTTGTAATATTGAGCACCAAAGGGTGATTTTGACTATTTGGTACCCAGTATTTTGATACAAGCCGTTTTCGATTCAAGTTCAATATCAGGTTCAAAAAATTCAATTTTCATTGTTAGCATGTTATGTGTCTTTGTTTTGTACGTATTTTTAAGGCCTCATGTAGGTATCAGTGCACAGGGTTACATTACAGCAAATACAATTCAGTCTTATAGGTAATAGCAAAACAATTAACATAAAAAGTTTTCATTTACCTTTTTAGAATAATTATTAGTTTATTATGCACAAATTTTCCCTGTATATAAAGGGAAACGCAGTCTACATAGACATTGTAGTCGCCTTTTTGACAACCTCAGGATTAGCAGGAGTGGTCTCTGAACTCTCTTTATTCTTAGTCCGTTACCATAGAGTAAAGCTAAGATTTTAAATCTGTAACTTTCTATTAAGCCCTACATTACAAATTGTTAACCTTGTTGGTCAACATTTGAACTTATTGGCTAGGTTTTATACAAACTACCTATTAAAAAATATTGATATGTTTGTTGTGTAAGAAGTATTTTATCAAACGGCTTTACATTGAGAACATTGATTGTTTGTGAAATCATGTCAGAACCAACAGTTGCTTTAATTCAGGGTTAACCTATTCATACAATCGAGTAGATAACTGGATACTTGTGCTTACATTGTCTGCGGTCTGTTTTCATGTCACTATCAGTACGTGATTTGGATTTGATGGAAAGTGGAGCACACAGCCATAACTATTTATATATTTGAAAGTAAGGACACGGAACTTTCATTTTGTTTCTTAATAGCCCTCTTCTTACAAAATAGTTAAACGGTATGTGGTACTTAATGGAAACCAGTTAATTGATGTTGCCGGCAATACTTCTAAACATGGCGGAGTGATCAGAAAACCCTTGTTAAAGTACCGGTTTCGCCAGCTAAGTATTCCGTTGCGCCATCAGCTACATACGCAGATAATTAAACATCAAGATTTAATTACTTACGCAGTCATATTATTATCTATATATTAATCGATAGCAAATGTTACGTTACATATCCTATTATCTACTATAGAATTGCCATATTGCAATATTAGATTTTATTGATGTCAACTTTAAAAGGGAAATCAAAAATTATTTTTTTATAAACTTGTAACGGCGGTCTTAGAACTAGTTCCAAAGTTATTGGTGTTTCGGCTGCTATGATGAGCAGAGCGAAAACTCCATACTAAACACCCTTTTACTAACATCGTTATTTATTAAATATCTTTATCTTCATTATTAACGAATCCGAATTTTCAATGTTATCATGTAAGTTTTAATAATCGCCAATATGGATCGTATTCATTAAATAATCTTCAAATATCAAAATAAAAAAGCACCTATCAGTGAAACTTACTACTTACAATGAATAAAATCATAAAACCACGCTTTACAATAATTGTTTTAGGTCAGTAGTACCGAGGCGTAGAGTCAGTCTTTTGTTGATGATGATGATATGGCATAAACAAGAATACAATTTTTGTTTAATTGTGCCCCGTCATCGCATTTGCTGCTGTCTACGGCATTGAACTTGGAAATCGTATAGATATGCTTTACATGAATGTGTAGTATGTTTACAGGTGTAAAACAAGCTTAGAGTGTAATTAGAAATCATATTATGCTCGTATAAATAAAACTAGTAAACGAATACTCGTTACTGGTCTTATCTTACAGGCCTTCTTGTTTTTTCGTTTAGGTTGGAACACTCTGATCTTTAAAAATAATCTGAATATCAATTAAAACAAAGATTTGTTTTAAAACATATCACATACCATTAGATGAACTCATTTACTTATATTATGATTAGGTAGTATTTTGCAGAAAACGAAACAGTGACCTCCAGCATGGTAGAGATATACTTGTACTACAACTTTTATACATTTAAAAAAAATTTTTTAATGCATCAGTATTTATTTATTGAAAGGACCCTTTCATAATTAGGTTTTAACTTCAACTGTATCGTGATGGTCAGATTACTTAAGAAAGTTTACTGGAAATAATCCCTTTCAGCATTAATAATGGCAACGGTATTCTAGGCATACTTATTTGATCGCAACGGATTAAATCAGCACATCATAATGCATGACAGATGTTGCATACATGTTAAATCTTCGATTTAATGATATTTAGCTAAGTTCGTCATGATCAGAATGTTTTCTCATCAAATCATTACCTTTTACATAGTAGAAAGTTGTATTTAAATTATCACTGTACAAATTAGGACTTGCAAATGTAAGGACTACAGAAACAACAGCCGATGTGGGTGTTGCGAAGGAGAACGTGGTTTGCTGACTAACTAACGGATATTTTAATTATAAATACTGTAACCTTTAAATCAATACAATTTCCTGTTCTGAAGTGCTGGGATTGTAAAGATAAGGCGGATCAGGTTGTAGTAGACAGTTCTAACGGTCTAATTCTACTTATATTTAGGAGGGTTGAATGTTTGTTACTCTTTCACGCAAAAACTACTGAATAGATTTTGCTTAAATTTGGAATAAAGGTAGTTTAGGGTGTACAATAACATTTGAGCTAAATATACAACGGGGATAAAGCCTCGGGCATCAGCTAGCAGGTTATAAAAGATATTGAATTGTGAACAGAGGATAATGATACCAACTCTAATAATTATACATTTCCATAAACATTCGAAAGTAGTCTGACCATCATCGCAACCTATTACCATTACCACATAACTTTTATTTAACGATTCCCTGATACCTTAGGTCAAGGGTGACAGTTATTTACTAGGAGCGGAAACAACGCTTCTGCGATAGCTAATTTAAACAAAGTCTAAGTAAAAAAACTAGATCCAAATTGAGATTAGTTAGGTAAGTTAACAATATATTTATATAAAACGTTAGTGTAGTCTGTTAAACAACAGACAAGGACGAAATAAAACAAATTAACAAAAAATATTAAATACAGCTAACTAATCGTACTTTATTACAAACGAATCGTTGTATGTGAGGAAACGGATGAAGATGGCGAGATATTGAAAACTCTTTGTTCGTTCAAGAATATGCAGCAAAATAAAAATATTATAAAACGTTAATATTATACAAAACGTTCGGAGGAAACCTTTTAAGCAATGTTTTAACTGGTCAGTGCACGAACGGTTGCTAAATAGGGACATAAGTATGTGGGCGAACAGCATTTAGGCTGCCCGTTGTCATACTTGGAGATTTTGCGGACGACTTGAAACATTTAAAAGTACAAACTTGGAAAAACAACATCATTAAAATAGACATACAGATTGAGACACGTAAGTGATTATTTTTCAACTGGCCAGATTTGAAATGGGAATAATATGTGAATGCATTAATATAATGTTACATTAAGGCTTAGAGAGAAGAGAATTGACTTCTTTCGTGATAATTATTATATCTGGTCTGATAAATAAGTGAATAAATGTCTATAAGAAAGAATACAGTGAATTACAATATGTTTTGAAGAGATCGAGAAAACTTGTAGCTTTTTTTGGTAACCTGCCTTACCAAATAAGACACGGTACAAAAAAATACTAAGAAGCTCTGCCCCAAGCGAGCTAAAATTAAGAATAGCCCTTACTTTTTTTAAACACAAAACAGGATTTTACAAAATTAGAAACCTTTTAGCCAGTAGCGTGGTTGGCAATACATATCATCTTAATATTGTATACCCTTTGTAAGTTTTCTTCGTGAGGTGATTTCACATTAGTGATATAGAAACCGTTAAGTATGGATGCAGGTTCAATATTGTTCTATGATAAATTCTGGGAAGCAATTATTTTCCCACGTTGAAGCCCATATGCATCGTGTGCTCTCGAAGCTTCATAAACATAATAGATCACTTATAAATCGACCGCACTTAGACAAAACAACGGAAAATCACAAAAAGAAAGACAATACTGACATGCATCAGCTGTTGACAGGAAACAGGTGGGGCGAAAGAAACATGTTCACTGTACATTGTGACACCGGCATTGTGCTTACGGAAATAGGTTAAACAAAAAGCTCAGCTGTCCGCGAAAGTAAATAAATTTAAGAAAATTATTGAGTGTTTATGTTGTGTTAATTGCGGTTGCCTTAATTACGAGTATACGAGCAAGAAAACACAGAAACATAATATATGTTTAAGTGATACATTTCTATTGTATTTTAATACAATAAACTGGTATTTTTAGTAAGTATTTTTTATATTTTCTTCGATTAATGTTTTATGATGATGACATATACAAAAATTTTCATTTGGCTATGTATAAAATTCCTTTATATGGAACTCATTACGTTAAATTTTATAATTGTATGAGAACAGGTATGCTTTAGGCTATTGTTGTAGATGACATAAATAAGTATTTTTTTATTGTTATTGTACTAAACAAGAACCATATTCTGGTTCATAACCTTGGAAATGGAATGTTACCGTTTACTAATGTAACCAGGTCGTCTAAGGATGTAAATGTATGTATGTATATATGTATCTAACTATGTTGGGGTACTTTAAGTCTTATGTTCTTTTGAGTAGGCCACCATAAATTCACAATGGTCCTGCCAGAATACCAGCACTGCTGCCACAGTTTACACTTTTGTCTCAGCATCAATGGTACCTCCATTGATGCTGAGGCAGGGTCCTTTTGTCCATTAGCTTGTTTACTTACTAATCATGTCATAAATTATGTTTGTTTAAACTTTTTTTTATATGTTATTTTTAAATCCAAACACAAAGTAATTTAATGGTGTACATAATCTAATTAAGTATAAACGGGTACGTTATCGTTCTGTGCCAGGAAAAGCCATACAAGGAGCCAGTATACTGTGAAACTTGAGTCTATTACACTAGGATTAAGGTTACAGGGTAACTAGAAACTACTGTGGTCCTTAAGGACTGTATTCCTTTATCTTGATATTCTTCGATCAATTGGGGTATACTACAGTTGTTTTGAGCACCTTTTATAATCCATAATTTCCTCTCATACGACATTGTCTATAATTTAAGTGATAGTTTTAATTAGCTACTACAGTTTAGATCTTAAATTCTGTTCCATTTCGTTGGTATAA
The DNA here is from genome assembly GCA_905475405.1 of Schrankia costaestrigalis. NCBI lineage: Eukaryota > Metazoa > Arthropoda > Insecta > Lepidoptera > Erebidae > Schrankia > Schrankia costaestrigalis. The sequence continues at coordinate 5,368,343 of FR997827.1, forward strand.
CGTTGTTATAAAATAGGTTCTAAAAATATACCTAAACCTGTGCAATAAAATTAGTAGACCTTGGAATTAATGATATAATTATCACTAATTAAAATTATTTGAAATAAAAAAAATAATTCCAATGCCGATAATATTATTTAATACGTTAGTATTCTAGTTGAAGGTAGCGACAAAGGCGTAAGATATCTGTCCTGTCACCAGTTGCCTTGGCGAGCCTCATGTAGACATTCCTTGGAACGGGAAGTAGAGTCAATAACATGAAATGCTTACGTAAGTAAGCGCTTATTAACTTAATGAAATCACTTTGAGGTCTAGAAGTCCGCATTACTAAATAATTAAGGACTTTTCTCTTTTACTGAATGCCATAATTCTTAATGATCAATTGACAAATTGTAAATTCCACTAAATTATATAGAAAATTACCTAATAAAGCTTTCCTATTGTTTATTGAAAGAAAGCGAATAATAAAAGATAAAATTTGGAGTCCGAGGCCAAGATTGATTAATCAATGGAAATAAAGAGTAAACTGTAGATATACACAAATGCTTCGCTTATTTAAACCGTAGACATCTTTATTTTATAACAAGATAAATAAATTTATATCAGCAGTCTTAGGACTGCACTACCGGCTCCAGTTTAGTACTTTCTGTTATAAAAGCAAATACACTTTGTTAAGAGTTTAATGAATATTTCATAACTTAATGAATACGTTATAGTTTTGAATACATCGTGTTCCGTGATCTTTACGAATTTACATTTAGCGAACAATATGTTCAATCTATCCAACAGAATATCCTGTGAACTAAGTATCTATTATTTGGCCTTCTGCAGTCGCGTAGAATTGCTAAAGATACTGAATTATTTGACATCGGTAAATAAATATTGCGTTACGCTGCTGGCGCCAATCTCGACAAAATGACTACTAATGTATGGGTCATGACCTATGCAAGTACTCTAATTGAATGATTTGGTTGCTTCACTGGCACACAGCTGTTGTATTGTACAAGTACATGTCTAAATATAACCGGTTAGATCTCTTAACATCTGTCGTTTACCTGCGCACGCACCTACATTTACTGTGAATATTCAACGAGTTACTTATGCATTTATTAAACATCATATACCTACTTTATAGTCAGAAATGAGAATATTTTTTGTTTATGAATTTCGAAATTAGTTATGTTGTTTTAATAAAATATCTAAAATTATAGTTACGTAGAAAATTTTGAATATAAAGTGTTAACAACGCCAGGTCAATAGGACACGGAAAAGATTAAGTGTGCTAATCGTTCTAAACGATTTTGTTGCAAATTTAGATTTACAAATCAAACAAAGTTGATGGTATTTTCTTTTACTAACGATCGATACTTGATAACTGTAATCTATACCTTGAAATTAAACATTCATAGAATTTAATTGCTAGTGTCGTAAAATTGTACAGAAGTTTGATTATATATTCGTTTGGTTATGATTATGTATCAGAAATATGACGACGCATGTTTTCTTTATATCTAAAGATTGATAATAATATGTAGCTGAACTTTGCTCTATTATCAAACTAAGAGCTTAGAATTTCATCTATCTAGAACTAGACTTTATAGTAAACTAGCGGCCGGTCCCGGCTTCGCCCGGGCATTATTTTCCCGCTTTTCTGTTCAAATTTTTCCTGAACTTTCTTTGCTATAAACCTCACGGAGTCCGAGATCTTTCCAACGAATGCAAAACCATTGAAATCGGTCCATGCGTTCTGGAGTTATAGCGTCAGGAAGGAAAACCCGACTTATTTTTATATAAGAGACTAGCGGCCCATCCCGGCTTCGCACGGGCATTACTTTCCCGCTTTTCTGTTGAATTTTCTTTGCTATAAACCTCACAGAGCCCGAGACCTTTCCAACGAATGCAAAATCGTGGAAATCGGATCGTGCGTTCTGGAGTTATAGCGTCAGGAAGGAACACCCGACTTTTTTTTATATAGTAGAAGATATATAAAAATGTACAAATATCTTCCTATTTACAAAAAAAGAAGTAACATTTCCGCTTTGTATTAAACCAGAACTAAGATTAAAAAGTAAAGGTAGTTTAAGGTATTGAAATATCAATGACATAACACAGCTAAAACTTTAAACTAAGCCTATTTGCCTGCCACCAAAATGAATGGTTATGATGTAAGCTGATAATATCTTTGCTGTTTTTAACTACATGATTTTAATATGATTCCGGAATAATTCTGATTATTAAGCGTAATACATGGCAAATCTTGCTCTACTGCAATTTAAATAATATTACAAAAACACGTATTCCTTATAGTACGGTAACATAGCATTTGGATACAATAATACCGCCTTTGATCTATGCATTGTAAGTTGTTATGTGGTAACAAATAGCAAAAGTAAGCCCTAATATATAAATAATACTATGCTGTTGACATTCCAATAGCGGATGTTGCAAAACTACTTCATGGTCACCGTGGACGTTATTATGGATCATACTTTCACTGAGTTCATTAATAAACAATCTTATTAGGTAATGGTATATTATATACGTGTTTATAATGTACCATACATAAAATTTAAGCAGCCTTTTTATATTAGCCATGGTCACTTTCGGATTTCTTCTAGATAGAGTTGACTGTATTACCCATTACTAAATTATTTAAAAGGCGAATTGACAGTGTAGTACCTAATAGACTAATAGAATAAAATAGACTAGAATATGTACGACTCCGTGTTGTGACAGAGTAAGAATACAATATGTCATCACCCCATCTCAGAGTATAATAATTGACTATATTGCTTTCTAATAAACATAATACATTAGATTTAAGCGTTATTATCTACTGACTATATTCTTTAGTAGCCTTTTACTATTTTAAAATATAGGAAGAGACGTGGTGGTGACATCATGCTCTGTCACCACTCGGAGAAATGTTGTTTTGTAACAGAGTAATGTAATAAATGTAAGAGTTGATATTAGGATCTTTCTGTGGGATATTTCTTACTCAATAGTAACCAACCGCTTTAAACGAAATTGTTTAAGTTTGCCTTGAGCCTAAACCACAAATTTATTTATTTAAATATAGATATAAATGTAAATTTTCAATTGGCTGTACTTGCTCCACTTGCTACTTCCCAGGGAAATAGAAGAATTGTAAAAAGTCAAAGGACTACATATGTATTTGGAAACATCATTTATGACAGGATAAGAAAGGTGAAAATTTGTATTTTTAGTTGTCACGCAAATATTATGAACCTTAAAAAGCAAATAAAGATTTGAACGAGCACTAAATAGTTTCTTGTACCTACCTAAGTTGTAAATAAGTAACTTCGATAGGTCATCTAGGTCATTTGCTTGGCTAAAATGCAACCATTTGACCGCATTCTTAAAATAACGACGAACTTTATGTCGTGGTTCTGCTAATGGATTTATGTGACAGGGCCATGTGTAACACCATTATTTTGTTACTCGTCAATTTAAGTGAAAAATAAGTGCCTACAAATTAGGTTGTATGATGAATATTGGCGCCGTTTGGATCATAGTTCATCAGAGTTTGTGTAAGTAGTACTTATTTGTATCTATACAATTTCCTGGCAGACCAACTAGTCCTTTTTTTATACCATGGCAGGGATATGGTTCTCATCAACCCCTTAATTACTTGACTGTACTAATCATAAGTTGGAGCACGGGACCTAGAAAGTCCCCGTCCTTCATCCAGGTGGAGAACCTAGATGAAGCAGAGGCCGGACCCGGTCGTTTGACCATTGAAATCAAAATCAAGTTAAACAATACCAACCTGTCTGACCTGTGTTACCCTCCCTCCCTATAACGAGACGCCAGCAGTGAAAATTACATAAACAAACTTTATATCTACGAGAGAAGGAAATTGATATAAAACCATATTACCAACCAGCTTGACCAACGTTGTTAGTAGGTCAAGATTAATTTAAAATATACATTGTAACTGAACTACCGTACAAGTAATCAGCTTAACAATATTGGAGTCATCAATGTAGTAAGTAAATGCAGTAAAATACCAGTGGTAGCCATATTTACATACATGAAATTATCTGGTAAGTATTTGTATACTTTACACACTTATTTTAAACTTATGCAGTGTAGGTATACCACAAATGGAATTAAAACTACTTTGATGAAAATACTCGTGGCTTATAAGACACACTTAAAGGATTGATATTGCTTCGAATAACATACGTATTCATGAATATGATATGCCGCAGAAGTGGAAACATAAAAAAGAAAGTACACAAGTGTAAATAAATGCAAAATCATAAAAAAACATCTCATTCATTCTCAACATTTATAAATCCAGTTTTTCTTGTAGTTCTGCAAGAACGTTGACTTTAATTGCTACATATTTGCATTTTAGATGTGATGTAATTGACAAAAGCCGGCGTCCATTATCTACCGTATCGCTTAAGTGAACTCATCGCTAAGAATGCAGAAAGTCACATATTATAAAATAGGACTAAGGAAGTAGCTACACTAAGGTCTCTGGGTCAGACTGGATGCGGAAGGCGCAGGACCGTGTTCTGTGTCGCGTGTTGGGAAAGGCCTATGTCCAGTAGTTGACTGCGATAGACTAGTTAAGTAGTGAGAGTTGAAGTAGCTGCACAACAGAAGCTAACAAAGGGTAAACATATCGAGCAGGAACTATCAGAACCTAACAAAGGGTAAATATATCGAGGAGGAACTACCAGAACCTAACAAAGGGTAAACATATCGAGGAGGAACTACCAGAACCTAACAAAGGGTAAACATATCGAGGAGGAACTACCAGTTTAACATCAGTGCACGAACTTTGGCGGAAATTACGTAAGAGTCTTTAAACTCGGTTTTTTAATAAACCACGTACCAATGTTTACTACTACGACTAACACGTAGAACCATAATACAACATCTTTTAAAATAAGTTGACATAATATCTTGTTGTGTAACTCAAATGTACAAAAAATCTAAAAAAAGATGCTTCCCTAAATGAGAACCGTGGTTCCAAATGGGTTAATGTGTATCAAGTTAAAAATCTTCTAACGTTCCTCAAAATAAACAATCCTTCCGTGTCCGTTTAAACAGTTCAGAGTCAGTCTTTTTGACTAGAACGAATAACTCATGTTTTTTATTTGTATCTGTTTTTTATTATAGCAATCATAAGCATGTTTTTTCTTTTTTCCGAATGCATTGTATCGCAAGATTTAATCTTAGCAAAACGTTAATCGTGTATGCATAATCCGTGGCCAGCGTGTATGATTAAACTGCGAAATCTAAATGCTGGTTAGCTTACATTGAATTTCATACAAAAATTAAGAATTTGGTATTCCTTCTTATACGGAATATGTTATGATAGTTGTAACTTACATATTTGAAGGGGTAGCATAAGCGGGTACCTAAATGTACTGTCAAATATAAAATGGTATTGTTAGAAAAAGTTAGATTTCCATTTCCCCGAGGAAATCTAACTCCGTAATAAAATGTTTGTAGACATATTCCTGCACACAATCCTTTTACTAGTTTAACAGGTTTTTGACGATTTCTCCCTTTATAAATTTCTAGTTTGCGAAGTAATATAACGTATTATAAGATTATGTTATGAATATCTATTATTGATAATAATATGACCTTACAAGTTTTCACTCAGAGAAATTTCTCATAAGTAGAATGGGCTGGGCATAATATATAATTATACTGCAAAGAATATTCCAGCATTTTAAATAGCATCTTAACATAAGAGTTACCAACATCTCTTTCATATAGAAAAGATAACATTTCCATTCAAAACTTGTAAAATGGTTTACATTTATTATCATTAAAAAATCGACGTGCATCAACGGTTTAGCGACACGACAGATCATGGGAAAATGTTTAGTGACACGACGGCGGCGGTGATAAAGATTGACAGAGCCGTGTGATTTCAATACTAAATTATATACCAGTGACTGATAAATTTCCTTATTGTGCTCCGCTCCCTATATTACCCGTTGAATCTTTGTTTTAGCTTTATTAGTGAGGAGATTGAATAAAAATAGGTCGATTAGATTATAAATAAGTACACATTTTATTACAATATTTCGAAAAAGAAGGACAAAATGACTCAAATTTCCTGCCTCAAGCTTTTTTTTTGCATTTTGTGTTTCGATAAAATTATGTAGATTGTTGGCTAGATCATCTAGGTTTATTAACTTGCTGACTGACTTATAAATTGACATCGGTAGACCATATGGCAACGCATAGTAAACGAAAGCAAGATTAATCGATATAATATTCTAAAAATTCGATTATGCTAAGCAGCCATAGTCCTAAATTAATAACAGAACAATGTGTAGAAGAACAGTAACGATATAATTCCACACGTATTATTCAACAATAGAAAACATGACAACAAACACATAACTACACATATGGTATGAAAGCTGTGCTTTGACATGCGTAATGTGCGACCTCTGAGCGCGTGCACTTTCTACCGATGCGCGATAGCGTAGATTCCGCACGTTTTTGCGACTGATCGCAGTGAATCTCTTCATTAGAGATAACGAGAACATTTATTTTATAGCCGGAAGCGTTTTTGCGGCTTTCCACTAATATTGGTCATAGACAGAAGCTTGTTTTTAAATATGGTTACGGGTAGTGAAATTAAAAGTAATGTTTCCTTTGTAATCGTACAGACACAAAATACTAATAACGTTTTTTGTTACAGTCAAAACTCTCCTGTGTGTGTCTTGGACGACCTATTTCAAAGAATTTTTCGTGCATCGGCTTTTAAAAAGTTTTGTATACATAATACTCATATTATCTTGGATAGCGTGTTATTGTATTAGGTTAGGTTTCCCTTAACCCGTAGAGTGCAGTTTCTGTGGTAGACATTAAAAATCTGATAAGAATTACCTGTATGTCTAAAAACAAAGTTAAAAATACAAAATTATATAACAATGCAAAAGTGTTGTAAGTTAAATGCATACGAGTCAAGTTGCATTAACCTTCACATAAATTATATATCAAACAACCGGTGCAATAAAAATCTCAAACTATAAATCTTGAGTCTAACATGACCGAGAGCAGTGGTTTATTCATTAACTAGCTGTTGTGCCCGCGACTTCGTTCGCGTGGCGGATGTTACTTACTTCGCAATTTGATTTAATACTGAAAAATCGTTTTGTAAACCTTATAACAAACAGATATACCTACAAACGAATTGTAAAATTAACGAACGAAACAAAACCTTTTCAAAAACAGACCTTTACAAAGACAGATCTATTTATTTATCATAATAATATACATATATCTATGAAGACTGTGTCTAAACTTATACTGAAAGACATGAGCGAACGTCATTCTTTCAAGGAAAATCTTAACACCGCGATACTGAAAATGACGTCACAGGCACAATGCCATCTGTTGTCAAATTTGTAAGTTAAAATAAATGACATCGCTTTTCATCATAACAGCCCATTAATGTCCCACTGTAAGGACGCGCCTCCTCCCGTGACGGAGGGATACTTGGCCTACTAATACCACGCTGGCCAGTCGGATTGGCATAGGGTTTAATTTCAAGTTTTCCTTCATTTTTATTTCGTAAAGATAATATTCACCGATAGTCCCTTAGGCGGTTTTACGCCACCCATGGGATGAGATGGGAAGGTGACATATTGTATTCTTACTCCGTCACCACACGGATAATCGCTAATTAATTATGAATGAATACATTTGCACGCCACGTTATGGTGCGGCAGAATTACCTGCCTCGGTGGCGCGGCGGTCGCATTACATGGCTGGCGTGCATGAGGTCGCGGGTTCGATTCCCATGGAGGACAATTGTGATACACAGACTATTGTCCTTAGTCTGGATGTTCTTTGTGTCCGTTAAATTGGCTAGTGTGTGATTTGTCTTTTGTAAAAAAAATGCTGAAATAAATTATTGTACCTAACACCTTTTACCATCTAGCAAAAAATAAACTGCGTGCAGTATTTTTGAATTACTTAATAAAATAAACAGAAACACTTTCAATAATAATTTAATGATTTGTGATTGTATTTTTATTTTTTATTGTTAGTTTTGTATTTTTTTAATGTTGACAAATAGCAACATTGTGTAAAATGATTTTATAAAGAAAAAACGTGTTACTTATTATGTTGTCTGTTATATTATACCCATATATTATTAATTATTAAATAGTTATATAAGTGTGTTATAATTGCAGTTATAATAAGATTGTGAGAAAAGGAATGTTATTTTAATTCAATTTAATATTTATGATTAAGTATAGGTATAGTTTAACTTTAAAAAATGAAGTTTGTACGCCAATATTAGCAATACAGGGAAAGACTATTTATTTTTATCAGATGTTTTGTACCTGTGATTAACTAATAAGGGTTATTTGTATTTGTATTTATTTACATTAATAGAAACAGGTGGAGTCTGTTGCATACTTTTACGTTGACCAGTAACTACTACAGTTTTAACTAAATTAATACCAAAAGAATAATTGATACTTTAGATTAATAGCTTACTAATACAATGTATATTTAATTAAATTGCGTTTCAATTACGAAAAACACAAAAATATAACAATCAAGTAAACTTATAATTGATTTAATTTAATAAGACTTATAATTGGTTAATTTTATTAACATTTAAAAGGAATAACTTATTAATAGCACTTAATAATAAAATAGTAATAGATTATTTAAAAACTCATTTATTTTATGATCAATACTGGTAACGCCATCTCGTGAACAAAAGAATCGAAATTTAAATTCATTCAACATTGAACCAAATCCATTTTTCATGTGACCCCTGATTTGTATTGGGCTGTTCTAATAAAGAGATCTAGCGATATCTCGAGTAATACTTATCCGATTTTGATGAAACATACCTCAGTTTAAGCCTAATAAGAAAGGCTAAAATACAATGTATTGGTCTTAAGATTATATTTTAATTCGTTTTAAAGATGTGCGGTAACAAACAGACAGACAGACAGATAGACATTAATTCTAAAAATTGTAAGTGTTGTTTTTTGACTTTTTTCTAGATTTTATAGATAATTTTTATCTGAATTTTCGAAAAGAACAGACATTTTGACTTCTACAGTTTTATTATAGTATAGATAGATAGATTACCTACTTTAAATTTCATCATCATAACAGCCCTTTAATGTCCCACTGCAGGGACGGGCCTCCTCCCGTGACGGAGGGATACTTGGCCTTTTAATTCCACGCTGGCCAGACGGATTGGTACAGGGTTTAATTTCAAGTTTTCCTTCTTTTTATTTCGTAAAGATAATATTTACGGATAGTCTCTTAGTCGGTTTTTACGACACCCATGGGAAGAGATGGGGTGGTTGGAAGAATACAATAGGATGGTACCTATTGTATTCTTACTCCGTCACCACACGGAGAAAACGTAATACTTTAAACTTAATACCTAAAAAGTACGTATCTATGTATTTTAATATCTAAAGCGCGCTTATTCCGAGAAGAGTCAATAAGAACCACGTCCGTTCGCATTAAGAGTCAATGTGAATGAAATTATATAGATGCACCGGTTGGCCGCTTCGGACGTTAACAAAAATCAACCGTACAGCCGTACTCCGTACTCATACTGGCGCGGCGACATTTGGAAATTTTCTTTCATCTAAATCTTGTGTGTTTATAAACCGATTTCTATAATTTTTTTTTATGAATAAGGTATTAAAGTGTACTTTTGAAATATGGGAGTTTAAAAAAGATATGTCTATGCAAATTACAATATATTTATGTATTTAATACACTTTGAAGAAAACCCTAACGATTAAACAGGTTATTGTGGCTAATATATAAAAGATAGATATATACTATTCAGGACTTTTTTGTTCATCTTTTGAAGACCATTATTTTTGTAATACATATTTTTGGCGTATGATCAACGTATGCGATGATAAGAGCTCGAACGCGCTTTTTTTCAACCGACTTGCTTCAAATTTTTCGTCACTGCTCAGCTCCTATGTGTCTTAGCGTTATGTTATACAGCCTATAACCTGCCCGGGAGTATAGACTACAATTGTACCAAGTTTGGTTAAAATGCCTTCAGTAGTTTTTGACCCATGCGTGCACATACAGACAGACAGACAGACAGACAGACAGACAGACAAAAAATTTATTGATTGCATTTTTGGCATTAGTATCGATCACCATTCATCCTCCAATATTAATTTTTAACATATATTCAATGTACAGAATTGATCTCTCTACAGTTTTATTATAAGTATATAGATATATAGATAACAGATGGCCTACTGGTATTTAGTAAAACTTATGCTAAATTATATAACGTGGGTGTGGGTCCATTAGAAAAATATGGTTATAATTCAAAGATTTATGTGAAATTTAGCAATATGGCTGCCAATATTGCGTTACCAAAAGAAGAATAAATGCTAATGACCTGTAACAGACTTATTTCGACATTTCATTTTTGTTTTCATTTTTAGTCATATTTTTTCACCGGTTTTTTTGTCTTAATACTTCAGTTACTTTCGGAACAATACTTTTTAGGCTTAATTATTAACCAGCGATTGGTCCAGCTTGTCACACCATCATAAAAATGTTATAAAATGGGAACTCTCTACACCACACGACCAAAAACCCCGAATTGGAACTTGTATTCGTGTTCGGGAATCGTTCTGTGTACATTCAGCGTACATGGTGTAGTCAGACTGGCAAAGTGATAGTGACAGAGCTTTTCATGACTACAGACGTTGGGCAAGGGTTGCCTTAATTCTTGGATAAATTAGGTACCTACTTTACCAATTTTTGGATCCGAATAATTAAAAAAAAGAAATTTTTGTCGAATTTTGAATTTTAGAAATTTTTGAAATTTTTAAATATATGTAAACGATTATTTTTTATGAATTTTAAAATGCTATAAACTGGTACACGGGTCACGTCACTCTAAAATGTTACCAATTTTTTAAGCTTATGAAGACAGGTAGTCTTGGTCATTTTTATAATGAAGGGACTACGAAAGGCAACACGTAATTTATTTTTATTGAAATTAATGGGGAGAATGTAGTAAAACACTACTTGTTATTTACTTTCTGGTCTCCTGGATAACGTAAAGATCAAGTAAAAAACTACATGGTTGGTCTGGAACTAAAGAGGTCTCTGACACAAAATTAAAACTTTCAATCTTGATTTTCAATTCAAATTTTCAGTAAGTAATCAAAATACAAGTCTATGTAACAAACTGTTAGTTAGCCATTTTAAATATGAATATAAAATCTAGAGTGTTACTTGAATAATAACCTTACTTTGATGACAAATAGACAATCAGACCATAGTAAGTTCATAGATTTATTTAGACAAATAAATGTTATAGATAGACCAATTTAGTTCTAGACCAGTCACATGGCATATCTACGAGTAGGTATAGGTAAATACCAAAGCGGACTTAGAGATACAAATAATCATTGACTAAAAAACTTCTCCGTGTTTTGACGGAGTAAGACTACATTATGTCATTACCAAACTTGACAAAATCTCTACACCAACGTCTGGCCAGAGTGGTGTTAGTAGATTAAGTTTTCTCCCATCACTGGTTACAGCTAGTTCCAGCTGTGACGAAAATAACTTAAGTTGATATATCAATACTACATTCATTATTACACAAAAATAATTTATTAAAAAATTATTTATGCACAAGTAAAATAAAAATAAATAAACAACTTTCAGATTAAGTTTAATTATTTAAATCCAAAGTTACATTAACATACAAAAAGTATATCAACTACTTTCATACACGTATCGTACGTGTCAATTCATTTCATTATCAGACAGGCAATACACGAACATGTGACAATGCGGTTTTACAAGAAAGTAGTTGCACCGCTTGTTGGTGCCTTATGAGATAACATTACCTACTTGTTTTTGTAATTACGATATGTTGACTTTGTAATTAGTTTTTTTTTGTATATGAATAAAACATTATTGATTAAGTAGGTAATGTTTTGGATGACATTTCCGTTAGGTTTGGTTATTTATTTGTTTGCTAGGCAGATATGATTATTGGGTCGCTTTGGTTTTAATGGAACACTAGCTGATAGTTGTCTTAAATGTTATTTTACACCCTAAACTACCTATATTCCAAATTTCATCAAAATCCATTCATATGAGTAACAAACATCCATCCATCTATAAATTCATCCTTCCAAACATTTGAGACAAAGTGCTGGTACTTATCCGTAAGTTGTCTAACTCTGAGAGCCGTACTCGACGACACTATATTATGATTATGTAGGTACTTGCAGTAAATATAGGAGGGGGGGGGGGGGGCTACCTCAGAACAAACTAACATATAAAAAAATTTAAAGACCATATTGCCAAGTTGATTGCATAGACATTTGAACAAAATTGTTGAAACCGATTTTTATGTAGGTATTTCATGTCTATGAGAGATATTATTGCCTGCTAGAGGCTTGCTAGACGGGTTGACGTCATCTTTTCTTACTAAGTCACAACTATATAGATAAGTCACATACTCAAGTAAATTGCTTAATATTTTAAATAGTTTACGCTACGCAACGAGCCATATCGGCCCACCCACCACGCATTCCTTCTTATGCCTAACTATTAAATTGTAGGAAATGGTTGATGACATGTGATTTGCTTAGGTAAGGTAGCTGTTTTAGGCAATAAATTACCTAGGCATAATAATGGCATAATGGTATTGCTGTGTACCTATATGTAGTCATATTTATGTGAAGTAATAGGTATAGGGTTGGCTCTCTCTCCTAAATAAACGTCACGATTTTCTAAATATAAACTAATATTTGTATGTATTAAAAGTAAGTAATAAGGAACCTATCCTATTTACTGCAAGTTTAGACTAAAGAAAACATCCAAAAGAGCGCTAATTAACTAGATGTAAATTGGTCATATGATTGTTTCTTGTATGCTAACACAGATATACTATACGATACGGTTAGGATCGGACAAATGATACATATCAGCCCTAACACTAGACAATCGCAGTTCCTTCGCCAAGTCACTATGTAAAAAAAAACACGAATTTGTAGTCACTTTGTCATATCACTATGAAAAACAAACAAATCTTACCTGATGGTTATGTCTGGCGAGTGCCGGCACGGAGGCGCTGTGTGGAGGTACCGGCTGCACGGGCCGCGCCGGCTTAGCTGCCGCGCGTTGTAGACTCGCGCGCTTTACCGACACCATCAGCCATACGTCTTCTACTCTTTGTGATACCTGGGGATGATAATATACTGTTATACGTGTGGTAACGGAATAAGTATTCGATATGTCACCACCCCATCTCATCCCATGGGTGTCGTAAAATCCGACTAAGGGACTATCCGTGAATATTAATATTATCTTTACAAAATAAAAAGAAGGAAAACTTGAAATTAAACCCTATACCAATCCATCTGGCCGGCGTGGTAATAGTAGGCCAAGTATCCCTCCGTCACGGGAGGAGGCCCGTCCCTGCAGTGGTACATTAATGGGCTGTTATGATAATACTGTATAGGTATTTTATTAAATAAATAGTAACGTTTTAATATGATATTACGTATTTCTCCCAAAAAGTCTGGTGACGGACCTTTAGGTCTCGTTTCGGGTTTATAGTAAAGATGAAGTTACGTAAGTACGTAGTGAAGATACCCTGGATGAGCAGATACCCTGATGTAAGTTTCTAAATGTCCACGCGACATGAGGCTTGGAATAAAAAGCGGGATTTGTATTTATAAAAAAAGAGAGACAACTGCATACGAAATCATCTAAGCTCTCTTATTGAAAACACAAAGGGCAACAATAATAGGGCACATCTTTTCTTAAAATGGTGTCCACTTTGGCCTAGTAAATTGTAATTGTAACTAATAAATTGGGATAAGAAACGATTTAATAAATAAATTACATAATTTATAACATACTTGTGTAACAAGCGCTCTTGTTTCTTGTGTTGCGGTATCCATAAGCATGTCTCGGAACTGTTCAGGCGCGGTAAGACCAAAGCTAGTTGCATCTTCAAGGAGTTTATCTACTGCTATTAGGCCACCTTCTCCTGCCAGCAGCTCAACTCCTGTCGCACACCAATCATTTGCCTGGCAAATAATTAATTGTTAATATTGTCATAAGTCAGGTCTAAAGTGTGGTGACGGAGTAAGAATACAATATGTCACCACCCCATCTCATCCCATGGGTGTCGTAGGAACCGACTAAGAGACTATCTGTTAATATTATCTTTACGAAATAAAAAGAAGGAAAACTTGAAATTAAACCCTATACCAATCCGTCCGTCCCTGCAGTGGGACATTAATGGGCTGGTATGATGAAGGTCTAAGGTAATGTTTATCTAGACAATAAGCAATCAATTAATGCCTCAATGGCAAAGTGGTTGTATGCGACTGCCGCCGCACTCGTGACTTACGTGGTTTCGGGCTCGATTCCCACGCAGGAACATTGTTTGTTTGATCCACAAATTCTTTTCCTGAATCTAGATGTACTTTGTATCCGTTAAATTGATCTTTGTAAATTCCCAGTGATGACCCTTAGGGCGGGTTAAAAAGAACAAGAATATATTTTGTCTAAGAAATAAATACTCGACGTATTTTAAAAATAGCGGCTCAAAATGGGTTATTGAAATAGAAAGAATAATTAATTACCTTATCAATCCTATCCATAAGTTCTCGCGCTTTGGATAAAAGTAAATTTCGTTTTTGTATCTTGTCTACAAGCAACGCACTGGTTCGTCTCAATTCTTCACATTTTGATTCTATGTGGTCGACTGAACTTAATGGATCTTTCATCAATGTCTCTCCTATATAAAACAAACATAAAACAAGTGAAAATAAATGCCATTAATAAAAATATCACTCTATTTCAATTATTTTATACATCAATATAACGAGTATGTTGTATAGTCGAAAACGAAATGGCTTTATCAGTTTTGACAAAAAATTCTATCATAATTCAAATTCATTAAGATCGTTATTTAATGTTTATGCGTGAGCTTGACGTCATTGGTTGACCGTATTCAAAACTATGCTTAGATTAAAAGCGTAATCTATTTTAAACTTTCACTTCAACGCAATAAATAATAATATCTACTAACACAATACAAATGTCACTATAATAAACTGTAGAGTTTGTATGTGAAAAACCATGAAAAACCATAAAATAATTTAAAACTAAAGTCAACTTGTTACTTGTGACATAACAAGCTCGTCATTTCAGAAAAACTGAAAATGTAGAATTTAAATATTGGATGGTAAGCCACCCAATTGTTGGCACCTTAAGAGTGGACTTCGTGTCAGACTAAAATATAAAATATCATAAAATGATAAAATACTTTAATCTTTGCTTATACTTAATCATTATTATGTGATTGAATAGTATTAAATAAATATTAATGGCACTAATGCCAATAAAAGGATTCTGATAAATTTATTGTTGCTATGTTGATACATGAAATAAATAAAATATGATAAAAATATTAAATAAATAATATTTGAACTTGAATAATCATACTGAACTTGAATAATCTATAGTGTTTTCTTTACATTTACTCACTTTTAACTCTTAAGTGCCAATAATTGTAGGACTTCTAACGATTAGGTAGTTTACCCTAATTTGTTTTATATTATAAAATTACGAAAACTTTAAATTGAAATATGCGCCAATGACGTCATACAAGAAATGACAGGGATGGACATAGAAGGAAAAAAGAGAGAAATTCATTAGATTATAACGTTTTACCGAAAATATGCTCTAGTAACAGTCAATAACGTTGACTTTACTATTTGTTTTTATAAATACCTAACGACTATTTGCTAATACAAGAAAACTGATATGTCAAAGTAGCGTCATGATTTAGATGATGTTTTGTTGTGCGATATTGAACCCAATAGTTTTATGACATGCAACTAACAGTAACTCTAGAGGTGATAAAGCCATTTAGTTCTCGACTATACATCAATTATTATTAATTTTAAATCTAATCACGACGCTCAAAAAGAAAAACAAGTGACAAATAGTTCGAAATTTGAAATTGTTTTTTTTTTCTAGTTTGTATTCTAAGTTTTATTTTTTTTAAAGTATTGCATAGTGCGTACCGTCTTCAATGACCGAGTTTGCAGTCTCTAAATCACAATTACATAGTTTTTCAAAATCTGCTGTCTCTTGTAGAAGATTATCTACTCGGCTTGCCGTTTCACCGACTTCAGTCATGTCGCACGCTGCTTTAAGGTGACCGTCTAAAGTTGCCTGTAACAATTCAATATCAATAATTATTAAAAAAATACAGCTTTCACCCTTTTATTGAATTAAAAAAACGCGGAGGTCATTTAATGTTAATGTAGCGTAATAGAATGTGATACAACCTTTTTGAACTTAATCCTACTTGTAGATTACCTACTTGATTAAATTCTCTTTTGTAAATGTAAAAGTTGAGCGTCGGGAATTAAAAAAAAGTCAATGTCACTATTTGTCAATAACATTTAACCTCAAAAGTCGCTCCTTGTATACCTATGGTGTTTGATTGATTATTAATTGATTCTAATTGTATTCATAGAAGATAATATAAGTATTAGTGTTATTAATCATCATGGTAATGGAGATTGTGTGTAACTTCCGTAAATGTCGAAAATCTCTATCAAGTCAAGCTTGGGTTACAACTTGTTCCCATGCATTTTGTGTTGAACATGGAAAGAGAGAATTCAAAAGGACAGCTGATAACACAATGACTTGTCCTGCATGCGATACTGAATTACGAGATAAATTTGACGTTATACAAGCAGATTTGAAACCAAATGAAACTTTTAAATCCATAGTTCTTGCGGGAATGCGACCTGATACCATTATGGACATTGCAATGAGAGCTATGTCATTCTGGGCTTACCAAGTAGAACAAGAAACTTTATATCAAGAAAGTGTTGCAAGTCACGCACGAGAAAAGCTTCAGTGTATGGAAGAAATAAATAACTTAAATTTACAGAAACTGAAAGCAGAGTTAGAGACATGTAAGCGAAAGATAAGTACGTTACAAACTGAGTGCACAAAGAGGAACAAACAAGCGGAAGATATGAACGCACGATTAGAGGAAAAATCTAGAAAAATACAAAAACTAACATTTCAACTGGATGCTCACAAAAGGAAGGACATTCGTAATTTCGACGGAGTTAACAATCAACCACAACAACAAGAGAAATGTATGGATATTTCAGATTTAGTTGGAAACAGAGCAAACTCTGAATTTGTATTTCGACCGGCAAAAGATAACGATGAATCACATCGAGTGTGTTCGCCAGGTACACCAATGTTTGATTTTCGAAATAGACCAAAGCAGAATGCGCATTTTCATTTCAGGCCAGTAAAATCTTAACATCAATGTTTAAAACAAATAATATAAGTATAAAAGTTTTGAATTAGGTTTAGCTAATAAAAACTAGCAATATCGTCCCTATCATATTATGAGACAGAACAGATTCATCTAGTGAGGTAAGAGAGTACTTATCTTAGCCTATGTATACTACGTCCGTAATGAGGATTAGTTATTCGTAAGTTTTTCTTTTTGTGGATTTCATAATGAGAATACCTACTTATTAAAAAAAACCCAAAACAGGTCTAATGTTCTACGTTAAAAACACAACATCCCGTTAGGTATATGGCGAGATTCCCGCTTTAAAGCTACAGTAAAATGTATTGATATGATAAATGATGCCAATGTATATTTTATAAGGTTACTTTTTTTAAATAAAATAACAACTAACTACCTAGTTAAGAAATGTGTGTAAATATGTAATAGAATATTACCTGCATCTGTTTAAAGTTCAATAAAAATGTTCTGAATTTCAGCCAGTGGTTTAATTTTGTTGAATGTCTTTGCCATGAGTTGTCAAATTGTTTTTCAGTTTCTTCCAGTTGCACCAGCAATCTGTAAGGCAAAATAAATATCGAGTTAAAAAAGAATTAAATTCATACACAAACTCATACATTATTCTAGGAGTAAGCAAAGACAAGTTAGAAAAAATTATTATGAATGATAAGTTGCAATAATGAAATATGTAGCGTTAGGGAAAGAGCCAAGATATTTTTTGAACAAAGCTGCTCTTTGATTAAGGAAGATCCACTAAAATAAGTTCTAGGGTTTTGAATATCGTACTCTTTTCTTGTAAAGTATGTTAGGTGAATGTTCAATGTCGATGATATTTAGGGGAGTACAAAGGAGGCCATTATTTGACCTACCATTATCTTTCTAGTCTGTAATCCATCTGGTGTCTTTTACGACCCCAAAAAGGTATAGGAGCAAAGGCTAGATGTATACTAAAGCCGTCGTCTTAGGTAACGTTTTCATTTATACTTTACTAGCTGACCATTGGCAACTTCGTTGGACGGCGAAAAAAACGCGTCCGTTTTTTAAACATATTTCATTACTGCTCCACTCCTATTAGTCATAGCGTGATACTATATAGCCTATGACACTCCCCGATAAATGGACTATTCAACACAGAAAAAATTAAAATCAGTTCATTATAATGTATCCAGAGTTACCCTCTACAACATCACTAACACACAAACTTTACATCTTTATAATATTAGCATAGATTACCAGAATGATCTTTAATTACCTTTCAACTGCTGCAACGTGACTGATAATGTTATATGTAAGATTTGGTTTCCGTACTTGCGACAGTAACTCTTCGCCTTGCGTTGTTGCTGTCGCCAATTCTGACTTTAAAGCTTTATACCTGGAAAAATATGAAGAAAATAATTTAATAAAAATAATAAAGGTTTAATTAATGAGCAAATAATATTGAAGTTACAAAAATAAAATATAACAGCGCAGACTTGCAACGTTTACTATGCATCAAAAATTGCAATCTTATCTTGTGTGATCATGATGGATCATTCCGACCTATGAAACATATAGAGGCCGGTAATTACAGTGCACTATAAATACGATATCCAAAACTAATATTTTCACTCTCTGCCCAGTGAGAGACGCCTTGAGTATAATTGTTCTGTGGAGACGCCCACTATGCACTTGCACATTGCTTGATGGAACCATAAACTTGTCAATAAGTGAATAATCTGTACCGTTAGTCTGATGTGACTACAATTTGGGTTCCCTACTTTTTGGACCTACCCGATTCACGATTTTGGTATACCTAAAGTAATAATGTAATAATTACCTAGTTTCCTGACAGTCTAATAAATCTTTGGTTTGTGTGGGATCGTTTCCCATATCGCAGTCTACTATCTCGTGCATGAACTCGTCCAATTTACTTGAGATCTCCTTCATTAGCGTAGAAAATTTCTCCAATGCCTAATGGATAAAACATCGAAAATATTAGTATTTTAAAAAACCGTTCAGAAATAATCGCATCGCTAATAAGCAAGTACTTAGTTAATAATTTTGGTAAATAAAGCCAGCGGGGTCACAATAATTAAATTAATGAATACAAATATAGAAATATTCTTGTATGTTTTGGAAGTAAATTGTTCTCAGTGTTTTTTCATAAAGGCGAACAGCACAATATGATAGAATTTTCCCGTGTATCCACACATAATTCAGTGCGCAAGGATAGGCATCATTGAACAATTACTCATTGATCAGAAACTTGCAGTACCTAAACGTATTAAAACTTTCCAAAAAACTTTATAAGCGCGATTTAGGAGGCTTTCTAGAGCCAATAATAGATGGCGCTGATGGCGATTACGCTAAGTATAAATTAATTACATAATATGTATAATGTATGTTATGTGGAATAGACTTACTATTCGTTGCTGAATCCACTCAGCGTGTGAATACTGTAGCTCTCCCCCAAGGTCTGGCGTCAGCTGTGATCTATCGAAGTGCTCATACAACTCTTCTACAGACGAACAGACAAGAACTCTAAACCTGAACTCTTCTTTGAACAGCTTACTACTAACTTCCGACAGAGCTTTCTGTAGAAAACTTGCCGGCCGTAGAACATATACCGTGTGGATAATTCCGGGGAAAAATTCCTGAAATGAAATAATTTATCAATTAAATTTAAAGCTAAAGATAAAACCAACAATACAAGATGTCAGAAAACTTAGCCTAATAACCATGCAAGGTAAGTGGTTTAGCGTCAAATTTACCTTCTATATATCACATACCTATATTATGTATAATTTCATACTTAATCATTTCTACCTCTACGCTCGTAAAGTTACAAAGTTGCTGGCTAACATTAATTAAGATAAATTAAGTCGTTTAAGTCAGAAAGCGTCATATTATTAATCATTTAGTCAATCTGAACATGGTCACCAACCGTAAAAATACCATTCAATTAACTGTAATAGCAGTGTATAAAACAAAACAGGGAAAAATAGTGTTCATTTTATCGTTTTATTTGATTCCATCCATAAACGTAATTAATATTTTACAGTTCGTTTAATAATGTCAGTTGCACAAAATCACTCTTCGGGCTGACGTGTGAAAAGGGTAAAGGGGCTACGGAGCTAGAGTAATAGGTACTCAGTCAACCGAAATACGAATTAAATGTTCGCTATAAGGTACAAGCCCAATAAAATCACGAAGACGAGATTCATTTGCAATCGGAAATGTATTTTATTACAAAGGATTAAGGTCACAGATTGATGTGCTGTTGTGAGTGTGATGGAGCGGAATTCGCCCACCGAATACATGGCTGGTCAAATGAATTGGTATTGAGATTGTTTCGAGTTTATACCTTCTTAAGCGTAATTATTCATCTGCACCTAATGCTCTATATACCTAATTAATATTAATATTTCAATAAATTAACGATTATTTCACCAAGCAAGAAATAGTTAAAAAAAATGTAATGATCGAGTTTTTAGCATTTTTTTAAAGTAAGTACTGAATCACCATAAAGGTTTAAGACATTAATGTATTAATCCTCACAGAAGTATAAAGTAAGATGTGAGTGAGTCTATGATAGTAGTAGGTAGTATTAAGAGCAATTCTGATGAAATCACTATATTGTTATCCCACTTCTACACCAAATTCTAGTTAAATAGTAATAGTATTTTGTATCTATGCGGGAAGACCTAATCTGTATTACCTACCTATTTATGTAGATTGTGTAATTATGTTTATAAACAACTATTCAAAGTAAAAGAAATAAAGCAAATATTATAACGTATAAAAAAAAAACAAAAGTACTCACTGAGATCCTTATTAATACTGTTTTGACGGAATTCCATCTATCTTTTCTTCGATCTATTATTATATGGAAGCCCATATCCGCTTCTAATAACCTGTAAAAGATACGAATAGACACATTAATAATATTGATTGGCAGTTACCGTTTGAGTGATACTAATCAAATGTAGACACACAAATCCAGTTTGGTATCGATCGATTGTCTCGGCATTGTTATTGGTTTATTGTCTAAATGAATAATATAAATAAACCAAACAGAACAATCACACAAATATTATGTAAAACATTCTTGTACGAAAATAAATATGATATCATTAAATTGCCATAACTTTAATCAAAGAAAACTGTTACAATTTAACGTATTCAGATAAAAATAGGCTATTTATTAGATAAGCTATACTCAAGAAGATCAAAAATTGGACTGAAGCGAGGATATGTCTTTCCAAATCGGCCAGAAAGTTTTAATACCTAAATTGCGACAAATTTTAGGTATTTAAAACTTTCGACAAATTTTATTTAGGTCACCGATGGAATCAAATAAGGCCGGTAAAAAATAGGCTACTACTTGCAATAAACCAAATTTAATAGTACATAAATACGCCCAAAAGTGACTGACACACATATGATCGACCTAAAGCAGCCAAATTTTTTGTGCCAATGCAATGTACCTATGTCTCCTTTCTTCATGTACACAACATAAGTTACGTGCATGAAATCAACGTTTGGTAAAGAGAAACAAAAACAATGTGTGAAATGTTTCGGTTCCTCCAGTTATTGAGAACTTCCAACTGGTTTTTCTCATCCCAATTCTGTCAGTAACTAGGTGAAAGCTGTTGGAAACTTTATGCTTGCTATTTATATACCTAGTGTATTTTATTGATATTTTCTACGGTGCATTAAATTTCCTGGCGACAATTACATAAAAGAGAATTCTCTTTCATCATATCATCCATTACAGCTGTCCTACAGAAGAGACGGATGGAAACTATAACTACTAATACCACGCACGTTAGTTAGACGCATTGGTATTGGATATTTCGTCGTTTTTTTTTTTACACCTATCTATCCTCTTACTATTTTACTTGATTATTAATTTATAAATATGAATTGTTAAACATTGACCTTCCATAATAATCGAATATTGTTACTCACTACTGATACCGTAGCTTATTTATTATTAACTTGCTCTATTCAAATATAATGTAATAAGGGAATTGGATTGATCCTAATAAGTTTATGTGTGGCAGACATCCAAATGGACTAGACTGGAGTCTAGAAAAGCCTAGATATCTAAATTATCTAATCAAATACTTGGTTGGGTTGGTTTCTAGTAAGTACTGGTATACTCGTAGTTTAGAGTTAGGTACTATCTTCTTCACAGCCTGTTAAAGTTTTTAAATACTTAAACAAAATAAAGCCATTAACAGATAGACAATTATTTCTTCGATAGAATACAGTCATCATCAGCATTGAATGTTTCCTCTGATTGACATTGACCTCAAAATGTTTCCACTCACCACCCTCTAACCCTCAGTTTTATTGGGTCATTGCTCTACTGAACGCATTATGGTAAAATACATAAATAATAAAATGACTTACGAAGGTACTGAGGTGAGGTAGAGTAACAGCTTGCGGTATTCACTAGGTAAGATGACGTGGAAGTTATTGTTGTCGGGGAAGGTGATGAGTGGCCGGTGGTCCTTCGCAAGACCACCGGTCGCCAGCGCGTACTGGGGAAGCAGTAACTCGCTGACATTGCGCCCTTCATCGCCATCGCTACCGCAGCCATCGCACTCAGCTTCTGTAATAACAAATAAATGATCTGTTAGAAACTTGAAATTGGAATTCTAAATTTAATATTGGTAAAATATTTTTTTTTAAACTGTCTCGTATATTGCCACAGATCATAAAAAATACTATGCCAAATATATAATAGCAATTTCTGGCTAACTTAGTATTTCAAAATTCCATGTTTGGCTAGGCAGCCCATGCCAACTCCGTCTAAACATCTATATTATCGAATCACTTCACACAGAATGAGAGAATAGTTCTAGCGCTGCGTACACAATGCTAATGTCCACAAAATCGGTAAAATGTATGACAAGCCGTAAATAAAACTAACTATTATGTTAACAATCGATAAGGCCCAATGTAAGACTATTTATACTTAACTACTCGGTTGGTTAATATGCGCCGATCCAAAAATAAGCTCTCACTAGGTACTTCCATGTTTAGTAGGGTTTTAAGCACTTTTTAATTATACAGAAAAACTAAGGGGTCATTTTGATGTAACTGCGAAAACTTAGTAACGCAAGGGTCATTTAGACACCACTACGCAAGTTTTTTTTGGACAAGATTTTTATGAAATTTGCTGCAATGCATGTAATGATGTATAATAGAGTCTCTAAGTCAATTAAGTTTATACCTTTCGCGCGATTTTAAGTTCCACTTATAAATAAGTAGTTTGCCCCTCTCTTGACTTAAAAATATCCCACACAAAAATTATGATAAAATATCTCACACACTATAAAATCCAATCTATTTAACTTTCTACTACTTAATACTTAATTAATCATCATGCATTTTAATTAAATAATAAGTACCTAGATGCCTTATACTTAGGTGCACTAACGAGTTAACTTTGAGTATTTAATTCAGGCTTCAAGTTGACTTTTAATCCGTGGCGCGAAAAGTTCGCATAATTATAGTTTTCATACAGTTCGCGCACTCAGACTTCGCTTATTATAACATAGTACTAACTAACCACTTACGTAGTTAAAAGATGGGTCTCTCTATCTGCTTAGGCTGGACCCTACCTTACACATGTTTAAATGATACTGCGTTTAGATGAAAGGGTAGCTAGTAAAATTACACTTTGTGTCCTATATGTCGTAGTGTATAAAAACAGGGTTGAAGTAATGGACTATTATATTAATACGAGGCACGAAAAGGTCTCATTATCAAACTTTTCATATAGTTTGCGCACTCAGACTTCGCTTATTATATTGAGCTCTTACGTAAGCGAAGGCTCATTACAAAATAATCATTTTGCTACCTAACAGGAACTTTGGACAAAACTCAATCAGCTGCTATTGTAACGTAACATTGTAAGGAAATGAATACAGTTCAACTCCTTTGTGATCATCAGAATAAAGATTCAATCTCATTATTTCCCACGTTTTCATCTTCACAAAGAGCAGAGTCTAAATAATTGTAGCACATTAAATAACCTTTAATTCTAGAATCAGTTTTGGACATAGAAATAAATTATAACAATTTATCTTTGTTGACTATTGTGTCAATCTGTTTAAACGTTGCGTTAGTACAAAGTACGCGATCGCGTGAGTCCATACGATTAATTATATGGAACAGAGCAATAAGAAACTGGCAGGAAACTAGGAACAAGAAGATTTATCAAGATGGATTTTACATAAATTATTATAAAACTGTATAAGTTCGTGGTCATATAGCAGGACTGTAAAAACATAATGTAGAAGCAATGAATAGCTTTTTAGTCGCATGACTTACAGTAATAATGGCCCGAAAAATTATGAAAAGTCTAATAAACTCGAGGTATAATAATAAAAAACTGGCGTAAAATATTTTGCGGCAATGTTATTTCAGCAATGTCATGGAGTTAAATATGTATTAGCCAAGTTATACGAAATACGTATTATTAACCAAAATTGTTTTATTTCACCGATCTTAAAGTGCCTTCTGTCTAGCTCATCGACTCCTACCACTGTGTTGGAAGCTTGATTTTTCTTCCGTGTTTGGAAGGCATATTAGCTTACGATAACATGCAAATGACCTCAATAAAATCGAAGACCATAAGACAAATAATATAATCGAAGACCTTAACGAATATGTAATTTTTTAACAAATAATAACTACATGTACGATAAATAATAGGTTAGTCCGTAATACAATATAATATTATTCCTGCAAATAAATAAGCCCATATAATATCATGTGACAATACCGGTACATACTACGTTTCGATATTAATGTTCGTACATATCCGTTACAATATAGTGCGCGTTAACCACAGAGCCTTCTAATGAATTACTAAACCAGCCTTCCGATGCCAGGAGTAAGCCAAATGGAGGTAAACTTACTCTAGGTACATTTCTATTTATTGATACACTATTATTTCAAATGGTTGCTCGAATATTCTATGTAATTGATGGATTATAGCGTAGTTCTGTGTCTAAAATGACAAAACCTATAGTTGATTATTAAAATATATGAATTACAATGAAGAGACGACAGAATATATAGGAATCTTATCCTGTGTAGCGATGCATATGAAATTGTAATATGATTAGAACTCAATAAACCTAAAAGCATCATTTATCTTACAAGACAACGTTCGTAAAAATGTGATCCTTTGTACGAAAGTTGCCTTCCGAAACCTTAATAGAAAGTTTTGTGGCACATGAGCTTTAACAAACACTGACTTGAATGTATTAAGTACGTAAGAATAAAACCTCATAAAAATCGATACAAAAAAAACATTCGTTTTGCGAATTGTCTCGACTGGCAATTAAAGAGATTGGATCTTAAAAAAATAGTAGTTGTGAGTTGTGACGTAAAATAACAATAGTCGTTAAACACATTATGGACTCGTAGAGATGAAATTATCATACAATTCTGATTGTTGCATTAAATCAATTAAGTAGGTACGACACTGCAAGAAGCGTTTTATTGTAGTATAGCTGTAACATGTATGTACTAACTTTGGTGCATAGATAGAGGTATTACGTGGGCGTTATGTGATAATAGTTTACAATAGACACCTCGCCCGCTTCGCTGGGTCCTTCTAACAAGGTATCTCAAGGTAGCTGAGGAATTAGTATCAAAGGTAATTTATTGAAACGTAAATTACCAACTTGAAATTTTGGTACTTACCTTAATATTTTATTTAAAAGCCTTGTTACATAACTACTTTAATTACCGTACCTATACGTAAAAGTTTTTTAGAAATATAATAATATCCTATATCATGTTGTCGGACTATTCAGTACATAAATGCAAATTGGTCTATAGATCGCTGTGTTGTTGGTTGGTATCTGGTTTAGTATAAATTTCAGTATAAAGGTTATTATAGTTAAGTACCAATCGAAATCGTAACCCACCAATACTAGTTTGGTGGAGAATGAATAAAAACTAAAAACGTACTGGCAAGAATGTATCAAATGTGTTTCCTATTTTCCATGCTCCATGCTATCCAGTGGTCGCAAAGCTAGGTGGCTATTACCTATGTATGCAGCACGTTTCAATCATGCGGTTTCAATTTCAGTTGCGTTAACCCCGATACTCTAGTTTACTCGTATGGTTTAATTCCACAGTTATATTAATTTGTTTGCATATTCTTTATCAAATTAAATATAATGCATGCAATCTAGTTGCAATTTTCGAACAACGGTTTTCAGCTTTGCTTTAGTTTGAGCTGCGAAAATAAGCTTTATTACGCAACTCTTCGAGATTATCCAGCAAAAGAACATAAGTCCACAAATTAGTTTGAATTCCATAAAGGACAATAATTGTTTGTGTGATGTACAAATGATTGGCCTGAATCTGAATATCTTTCTGTTCCATTAAATTAATGTTTGTTTCAGTAACCGCAACACGGCATGATTCCTAAAGAGGGAAATTTATCTTTTATAGACAAAGAAAGCCTTATATTCTCCCTCTATTTTTAATTATAATTGAACTTAAATCATAGTTTTCAGTTCCGTTCGATGTGTAAATAGAACAACTAGGGGAATAAGCAAATGCAAGAATTCACACACCCAGTTCAAAATTTAAAAAAATATTCAATCAATCAATCAACTAGCCTATCGCAGTTTACTGCTGGACATAGGCCTCTCCCAACACGCGCCACAGAACTCGGTCCTGCGCCTTCTGCATCCAGTCCGACCCAGAGACCTTTATGCGGTCGTCGGTCCACCTATGTGGGGGGTCCTACGCTACGAATAAATAATATTGGTGCACACAAATTATACATAAATTCCTTTAATCTAATTTCTCATACGCGCGACGTATATTAGCCGTCTATGCCGTCGGTTATTATTTAAATAGAGTTCATTGACCGAGACTCGTGCGCAAAGGTCAAACAAATTGATTCCGTCGCGTAAGTAAACAAAAGATCTTAATCTGAAAGTTTATGTTCAACAAATTTGATAAATGCGGAAATGTGGTTATTATATGGTATTGTGTTTAGTAGTGAGTGGTTCAATGAAAGAATAAATTAACGTAAATCATATGTACCTACACCTGGCTTTTAATGTGTAGGTAATGAATTTTATTAATCTATCAGTGGGCTGATATGGCTTGTATTCATGACACTTAGGGACCGATAAGGATAATAAGTATATCAATATTTGTATTTAAAGTTGGTGTAGATTATTAAATCTACCAAGAAATAATACCCGTTATCATAGATTTGCAGAATCTATAAAATAGTAAAGTGGAAAAAATTAAGTTAGTAGAAAAATACACGAACTCGAAGTCCTTATCACATGCTTTGTTGCGCACTAACAAACATTTTAATAAAACACGTGGTAATTGTACACACGCAAAAATAAGTTTAATTACTTTGCGACATAAATTTACAAACGGCGCAGTAGATAAAATAACAATACGTTTCCAGTTTGTAGACATTTGTGGGTCATGGAAAAAGCTTTGTGACATATTTGAATGGTTGTCCCTACTCTGTGTATTCTTTGTATCTGCTTTTGAAACATATATGGTAAGGAATCGCAGCGTATATGATATTTTTCTGAAGCTGCTTAATTTAAGTACACTGAATCATTCTTGATATTATGATGTTTTTGTTAGAAAACTGGGATCCAATTTTACCGATATTTGGTGTGAGTGGGTGTCCAAAGTACGACATAATTTGACATGTAAAAAGTTTCGTGGTTGTGGACCAATAAGTATAAAAGATTTCCCTCATACTGAGTCATCCTGGCATCAGAACTAATATGTCATTTCTTTGTCCCTGAATCTGAACACACATACTATAAATAACAGTTCTTTCGGATAAGATAAAGTTTTGATTATGTGTTCTTACACATAATCAAAACTTTACTTTATACATATTTTTATTCTATTACTAGCTCTTGCTAGTAATAGAATAAAAATATGTGTCTTAGCCAGTCGTATTGGTACTTTTTCATTTATGTTTAAGCAATTTTTATATTCCTGATACAAATTACTACTCTACTTTACAAAAACCAGAATAAGAAGTACAAGAATAACAGTAGCATAATTATAACAATATGATGATAATCGATTACGGTCATTATCATAATCGATTACGGAATTACTTCCGTAATATTCTACATATCGGTTAACAGTAAAACAGAGGTAAGACATACCATAGCATAACGAGCGAATCGTGGTATTCAAATCATTTACATAGTAGCTACCACGCAATGTATTGGATGACCGGATTATTCGTGGATTACAACAATGGTCCAAATACTGAGCTTCGAAATGAAATGGGTGTGGTAAATATTATGTGCTCTTTGTACTACGAGTACATATAATTATGTTTTACCTGTACCCTTAGTTTTTGTCATACTCTGTTAACGAATGGAGAAATATTAAAAATTATTTCGTCAATGTTTCAAGAAATAGAACATTATGTACGAATTTCGTTCCAAAACTAGATTGCAAAATAGTAAGTATTCGAAACCTTTTTTTTTCTCAATATACGAACTCAGAACAAGGAACATTAGGCTGATATGGTTGAATTGACATAGTGATTTATGATTCGAAATACGTACTCTTTTATAGTGATTAAAATCGTCTTAAATCGTAAATCGTTTAATGTTCACAGTGGGAGGTTTTACTTGCTCAAAACATTAAACTTTTAATGTCTGTCCCCGTTTGCGTAATGTCAAATTATCAAGTAGAGAGTATTTAATTAACATCGCCATTAACCTGACTAATGAACAGTAATGACAATCTTAACAGCACTGCGCTTCCTAATGAAGGTTTTGTGCCATACAATCTTTTGTCGATTCGAATCCAACACAGGTAACTTTTTAGTACAATTTTTTTGTTATGATTTTATCTTGAGATTCTGTCTAATAATGAATAGCTTTCTGGATACCAAACAACTATCAGTGGATTACAATTTGCCCTATAATGTGACTTAGCGATCTACGGCAAATACTATAATGAAAACCCTTTATATAATTATAAAGAGTGTGTAATTACAGACAATTAGAGTAACAAGCTAACAAGCAACTATTGTTAATGATAATTAATGCCTTGTTTACCTAGTCCTATTCTACGTTTATAGAACTTCTTGGTTTATTAAAATGTTAGAACATTACACCGTAGAGACATTTTAGAATAAAATTTTCCATCGGCTTATCATTAGCAATTATTATAGTTAGTTTAAATATGCCTAAGGTTTTGCACACACGCTGTTATCATGAACTTATTCCAACTACCTACATAAAAATATCGACCTCATAAAAAAGGTTTACCAGCTTTCAATATTGGATAATAGTGTGCACATCCTAGTTCCGAATTCAGTTGGGAGGAAATCATAGGTTGATATCAAAGGTCGTATTATAGTCCGGACAATCCTATTCTCATTGGTATGCGTCGTGCAAACATATCCCTTTATGTACTGACGTATACGTAAGCAATAAGCATCTTAGTTGAGTATGTTTCAAAGTTTGATAGTTTGACCAGAGGCTCTACCTTAAACTTATTGTTTAAGGTTTATTACGTAACAGATTGTGACGTCGATAGTTTTAATGTTTCCTTTTAATTGAAGCTTCAATATGTATTTTGATGTCACTAATCCTATCTGATTCCCATAACAATGTATCTCAGTCATGTAATAGTGTAAGCTTTGTTAGTTGTCCATAAATAAATAAATAAACAATAAAATTTGTAAGCAAGGATCAACAGCGGAATCTCGCAAAAGCACTGAGCATAACACTTGTTGAGACTCAAGAAAAAGCCTAAAATATTTTGGAACCCATACAGAAGTGAAGTAAGAAATCTTTTTCAGGATTAAAAGGAGTTATTTGATAATTGATTTCAGTATTACGTGCAATCTCCTAGCTATAAACCGAGTATAAATCCTTTATTAACTTTACAGAGTACTGTTATTCTTATATTTAACTTGTTTACTTTAACATATTTATTTATTTAATAAATTATGGATGACTTACAGCTAATACAACCAATATAAAAGTTAGTATTATATTATTTTCAATAATTCTACTGATAATTCCGATATTCTATCTAAATTTAGTTTTAACGTTCCTGGAAGGTCGAAAAGATGGAATGCACCGTTGCATGTTCCATTCGCATCTACGAATTATAGAAAGAATTCGTTTGTGGTGCGTGCAAGTAGAAACTTTAATAGCATATGTAAGCAGCATGATTTTGATCCCTTCATAACGAGTGTGTCATCGGCTAGAAGGTGCCTGAGCCTTAGCTTTTTTAACTAATAACCTAGTGTTCTTTGTTAAAATGTATGTTAAGTGAACACAACTTAATTAACTTAATGTGACTGTTTCCTGTTTTTAGTTTTTTTTCATTTTTGTTTCTCTTTCTGTCTTCGTGGCAGTGCTCTGTTGTTAATGCTCTCTTTATTTTTTTTAACCTAGTTCTATAAGTGATGACTTGTAATTGGCTGCCAGTCTCAATAATAATTATTATTACCTATATTCACATTATTTCCTAAAATTCAACCCAAAATAGTAAGAATAATATATCTTTATCTGAAAAGTACGGTTTCACATTCAGCATTTTTGAAATACCTACTCCAAAAAAATGTTGCATTTTAGAAAAGCATTGTTTGTAAATAACACTAGTTTGTTGTTTATTTACCTATTCTTTTGAGAAAACCTTGTATGATACTGAATTACAATATCATTAAACTTTTGAGGATATTTTGTAATCAGATCACAATCAGAGATAATAAAAAAGAACATAGTTAAATATAAATATAGGTTCCAATTTCCTTATACATATATATAT
The DNA here is from genome assembly GCA_905475405.1 of Schrankia costaestrigalis. Classification (NCBI taxonomy): domain Eukaryota; kingdom Metazoa; phylum Arthropoda; class Insecta; order Lepidoptera; family Erebidae; genus Schrankia; species Schrankia costaestrigalis. The sequence goes on from FR997827.1 coordinate 5,399,529, forward strand.
TTTGGATTTGTAAAACGTCAAGGTGACGGCTTTTACCGCTATACTAAATAGATCATAAGTAAAGTTATTGTTTATACTATTAAAAGTAACTAAAACGACCTTTTCAGATTCTATACCTTTGCCACTAACTTCATTTAACACTAACTTCTCTTACTATGCCGTGAAACGTAGTTGGAAAGTACTTTTATATACTTAGTTGAACGAAGTAATTATTACTTCTTAAACTACTACCATAATTTTATTATATTATTATTTAGTTATTAGTTTAGTTTGTTTGGTAATACGTGATGTCGTTGGTAAGAATTGATGGTAAATACAGAAAAAGTGAACATACTGTATCCTAATAACTAACTTTATACGTTAAGCTTAATCATCTTTTATAATGGAGAAAAGGTTTCTTTCTGTGATAGTTTAAATAAATGAACAAAAACTTAAATTAAAAGTGTGTCACATATGTAATTATGTTTTATGTAACGCTAAACTGCATCATAAATAGAATACAACACTGTCGGATGTCCCGATAGAAATAGGCACCCCTTCGAGATAAAGTTATTTCATCTCAAAAGCTATCAACACAACAACGGTCTGACGTAACTGGATGTCCGCGAATATGATTGTATTATGTTCTATTATTATGTACTTACTGTTTTCTAGTTTACTTCATATAAGTTGTTGTATCTAAGAAATAGGGATGATATCGGATTTTTGTGGAGTTGTAACTTTTCTTACTAATGTAGTTCTTCTTTTAAAATAATTGGCTACGCATTATTACTTAAACTTAAGTAAGTAGTGGTTTTAAATTTTTGTTCCCTGAAGTAAAATTATTTTATAGTCATATTATACTAGTTTAATGGCTCTTTTTATAGTTTAAAATTGAAACTAGTAAAATATTTAAATAGAAGTAAATATTAAATCATTTTTGCAAATCTTCCCGAATAAAAAAAATGCAACCGAATTGAGAACCTCCTCCTTTTTTTGAAGTCGGTAAAAATGGCCAACATTTACGAGTATCTATCTCCTATAAAGTTTATAGAAGACAATAAACTAGTACACTGTAATACCGTTACAAGTTACAACTAAGCAATCCAAGTCAATCAATCAGATACGCCTACCGGTTTTTTTAAAATAAAATATACTTACCAAAAAACGCTGAGATAAATCGCATCTTAGTACTTTTTTTTAGGCCATAACCATATTTCGAGGAGGCCTATGTATAATGGTGATGATGATAATCTATGGTGGTAAGAATTACTATATTCGTAATCCCGAGTAATAAAATATTAAGAAAAAGTATAAGATGTTATATGTGGGCCTACTTCTATCTGGTAACGGTTTAAACGACGAAGAAGGCACAGGATAAAGAAAGGAGACTTCCTTTTTTATATACTAAACATTGAATACATTACAATTTATTTATCATGATGTCAGATTATCCTAAGAATGAGATCATAATGATGTCTTTGCAATTACAGAAGATCACACGTCATGTATTATGAAACATATCTATTGTAACAAGTGAATAGTCAATACTATAACTCATTGTATTAATAATATTGACATAATCCTTGCGATGACAAAGAAAACAAAATCCTTCTCTACCTACTTTCTCGTCTTATTGTTTCGAGAGCATTCTACCACATTTTGGCAAGCGCGTGTTGCATATGCATATACTGCCCCGTAAAAGTTTTGGGCAAATCTTGTCCAAGGTATTTTTGAGACATTGGCTATAGATATTTGTTATCGTCATATCATAACAGCCCATCAATGTGCCACTGCAAGGACGGGCCTCCTCCCGTAATGGAGGGATACTTGACCTACTAATACCACGCTGGCCAGACGGATTGGTATAGGGTGTAATTTCAAGTTTTCCTTATTTTTAATTCGTAACTAAGTATAACATTCACGGTTTGTCCCTTAGTCGGTTTTTACGACACCCATGGGATGAGATAGGGTGGTGACATATTGTATTCTTACTCTGTCACCACGCGGATATTTGCTATCACCGAGAAATTATTAGTCAAAAATTCCCCATACACTTTTGCAGGTATTACTCGCATGCTCGATCAAAATGTCTACTAGAGACTTATGTATATGTTACAGCCAAAGTAATTAAATAGATACTATACATAAGGACTGGTCATTATAAATAATATCCAAATTGACTAGACAATGTGATAAATTAATCACATCATCTAGATATTATTTATAATAGCTGATCAAAGTTAGTCAAAGTAATAAATACGGTATAACCAACTAATTATTACCTTAATTATTATGAGTATTACTATATTCTAGCACTCGCCGGCCGCTACCGCGGCACGCTCGCTTCGCTCGCTCGGCTCGTGCGTCCTTTAGTCACCGTACTAACCTAACCTAACCAACTGTTTCTGACTTTTGCCTTAATATTTTATTTGAGGACATATATTACTTTATAGCAAGAATAAATAGGATATTTAAACAATTATCGTAACCTATTTTATGACACACAAGTATTATAGGTAAAGACGATTAGGTAATATACGATTTCGTATATTATAGTAAATATACCTATCCCTATATAAATAGTAACCACAGATAAATCAACCGCTCCGTATCATATAAATATAATCTAGTAATATTTACCTACTTGTTTTATTACATTATCTGAGTCTTTGAAGATATTATTTATAATGGCTAGTTAATGTGATTAATTCTGCGACATTTATCACTTTATCTAAATTGAGTAGCCATTATACATAACGGCTAGTTATTATGTATAATATTCATATTTATTACTTTGGCTGTGACATTTATATACTAAAGTAGGTACTCGAGAAAATGAAAATTTGGAAACAGACTCTATACAATCATCCTAGTACTTAGGCAGTTTCTCTGTCACTAAAGATGGATCCCTGCAACGGGGCATTAATGAGCTGTTATGATGACATTTTATAAGAACTTATTTATTTTATTATTAAAATACTAACTATTTTTTTTTTAAACCGTAGTGTAGAGTATTGATATAATTTTCATAGAAGAACATTATTCAGGGATTAACTTAAAATGAGCATACACTCATAACGTCATATTAGATTTGTAAATAAGTTAATATTATTGTAATCCTGAATTTAATACTTATATTAAATCCGACTTACTACATTTACAAAATAACTTGGCAATATAATATAATACTAATGATAAACATCAAATTGTGTATATGTGTTAATAAATAATGCACCAATATTGCAGTCTCTATGTAGGTATATAAGTAGTTTTTGTTAGATTTTCAGAAAATACCGTAATATTTTTGTATTAGTTACATAAAGATAAATAATAAATCTACACCTGCTGACCCTTAACCAGCATAATGTTTAAACAAAAAAAGTTAGTAAAGTAAAGTAACAAAAAAGTTAGTTTTTATTAACTTAAACAAGTAGTTAGTAATAATCGCGTCTTCAAGCTAATCGCGAATAAACACTTCATTTAGCACTAAAACATTATTTACACTATACAGTCACGATCACTCGTATTGTGACGCATTTATTGAAATACAAATATTAAACATTCATGAAAACTCGAATGCATAATCAATAATCACTTGCCTATTTTCTGAGTCTTGATGAAAAAGAAACTCAAGCGCATCTGTTCAATACACACGCGTAACAAAGTGCGACACATCCGGAACGCGTGCGCAGCCGTGTGCGCCTCCCGCCTTCTGGCTATCAACTTACAATAAAATGCATCTGGAGAGACGCGATCACTATACCTAGTAGCTAGCGGGAGTCCAACGACACGCCATTGTCGATGTCAACAAGAAAAAAACAATAAATCGATTATACTCGGCGACGTACATAAAATGCTTGCGGAACTGTTTATTACAATCGATTACTTTAATCGACGAGCGTGGTAACATAGTTGTTACAATTTTGATGTACGATCTATGTGGTTTAAAGTACCTTTAAATCCAAAGCACTGCATTCTACGGCGCACGCGGCAACAAGCGCCGCCCGCGACCACACTGACACTAGTATTGTCACGCTCTGACATCACTAAACCCTTTGACATAAGACCTTTTGTTAACTACATTTGACTGAATTACGTGCATACGTCGCTTTATCACTAACTAATAACGCGTGCAACACTGTTCAAAATAACTAGCCATGGACGATAACTGACCAACAAATGGTTTAATATCAATAATCTTTATCTACGGTTATCAATGTGTTAGATAAAAATAGATTAGCCATAAGATGACTCCTCTTTGATGGGTTTCGATAGTGTTACTTTACAGTATAATCTCTAGAGATGAGATTAAAATTGCCTGTGGAATGCAGATAAAGGAGATAAATATTATCTTTATTTCTCTTCCTGACAAAAAGTACAACAATATTTTTGTTCTATATATCTTATCAGATAGATTTCACGTCTAATAGTTAACTTTACTTATTGTCTTTTAAGAGATAACTTTCGCACTTAAGACTGCAACGAAAGAACTATTGCAGACATAGAATTAAGACTTTTAAAATAAATGCTTTTCGCTGAAATGTATGCGCTCTTAAACAAGACAATTGCGCCTATACGTATAGTCGAAAACGAAATGGCTTTATCAGTTTTGACAAAAAATTCTATCATAATTCAAATTCATTAAGATCTTTATTTAATATTTATGCGTGAGCTTGACGTCATTGGTTGACCGTAATCAAAACCATGCTTAGATTAAAAGTGCAATCTATTTTAAACTTTCACTTCAACGCAATAAATAATAATATCTACTAACACAATACAAATGTCACTATATTAAACCGTAGAGTTTGTATGTGAAAAACTATGAAAACCATTAAATAATTTAAAACTAAAGTCACTTGTTACTTGTGACATTACAAGCTTGTCATATTTCAGAAAAACTGAAAATGTAGAATTTAAATATTGGCTGGTAAGCCACTCAATTGTTGGCACCTTAAGAGTGGACTTCGTGTCAGACTAAAATATAAAATATCATAAAATGATAAAATACTTTAATCTTTGCTTAAACTTAATCATTATTATGTTATTGAATAGTATTAAATAAATATTATTGGCACTAATGCCAATAAAAAGATTCTGATAAATTTATTGTTGCTAAGTTGACTCATGAAATAAATAAAATATAATAAAAATATTAAATAAATAATATTTGAACATGAATAATCATACTGAACTTGAATAATCTATAGTGTTTTCTTTCTTTTTACTCACTTTTAACTCTTAAGTGCCAATTATTGTAAGAATTCTAACGATTAGGTGGTTTACCCTAATTTGTTTTATATTATAAAATTATGAAAACTTTAAATTTAAATATGCGCTAATGACGTCATGCAAGAAATTATAGAGATGGACATAGAAGTAAAAAAGAGAGAAATTCATTAGAATAAAACGTTTTACCGTAAATATGCTCTAGTAACAGTCAATAAAGTTGACTTTACTATTTGTTTTTATAAATACCTAACGACTATTTGCTAATACAAGAGAACTGATATGTCAAAGTAGCGTCATGATTTAGCTGATGTTTTGTTGTGCGATATTGAACCTAATAGTTTTATGACATGCAACTAACATTAACTCTAGAGGTGATAAGGCCATTTAGCTTTCGACTATACCTACAGATCAAGAGACCATCATGAATTGCATACAATTAGGAAGTAGTTTATCTAATTGCAAGTCGTTCTATATGTCCATTTCATTTTAATTGTTTGCAATGAAGAAATATTTATCTGCCTGCCGTGCGTCAACTGAAATAGTAGGTTTAATTCTCCTAATAATTCCAAGGAACGCCATATCGGACAGATAAAAAATGATGTTTGGATTGAATAGAATTGGAATGCAGACATTTATCCGAATGATTTGGATCCGATACCGAGGCGAACGGGGCCACCGCGCCGCGGTATGCAGCCAAACAGACTGGAACACTGATCTTTAACTAAAATGGACTTACGGACAAAATTACGAGATAATTGAAAAAACTATTGATTAATAACATAATTAAAGCATACATCGTATATGTATCTGTCATTCTGTATGATTGATTATCTAATCATTATTTGTCATATGATATTTCCTAGTAATATACACATGTGTGGTATATCGTTCTCATAATAGTGCTATAGATAAAATCAGGTGAAGCAAAAAGGTTAGATAGGTGCGAGAGCAATTGTGTGTGTTACAATGAAAAAGATATTTCTCATTTGAAACTCCCTGGTACAATCGACGAGGTTAAGACAATCGGTTCAGAAATACAAATGAAAATATTGAAAGGAAAATGATCTATTACATTTAATGTAATTGCTATTCTTCATATCATGGGTTCGGATCCCACAAAGGTACTATTTAACATTGTTCATAAAGTTTACTTAATAGAAACTATTTAAGTATTTACAGATAGTTCACATTAATTGTACTTAACTATCGTTATTTGATCATTCTATCAAATCTAAATCCAATATCAACCAAAGATAGTTCTTGTACATTTGTTTTAGTAGCTCTATTACTTAATAGTTTTTCTAAGACACCATTTTGCGTCTGTTAAGTCCCTCGGGACACAAGAGCATTACTCATTGTGAGGTATTTGGCGAAAATCTTCTATACTAATATTATAAAGAGGTAAAGTTTGTGTGTTTGTGACATTGTAGGGGGTAATCTCTGGATCTACTAAACGAATTTAAAAAAATATTTCTGTGTTGAATAGACTATTTATCGGGGAGTGTCATAGGCTATAATATAATATCACGCTATGGCTAATAGGAGTGGAGCAGTAATGAAATATGATTAAAAAGGAGACGTGTTTTTTTCGGCGCCAAACGAAGTGGGGACAGGTCAGCTAGTAAGTAATAAATAAATTATACATCAATTAAAGATTATAATATTATGCGGATTAGCATACGTTTACCTAACTGGGTTAGTAATAGGTAAATGGCCTTGGTCTATATTTATTAGGTTAGGAAGTATGATACTGACAATCTACGGAAAATATAACATAACGTCATACAAAATTGCAGATTGCGAAATAGCTCTAATAACTGTACTTAAACTTTAATAGCGGTATAATTGTTACTTAAAGTGTTCATTAGTATATACAGAATCTATAATAATATAAAACTCATTTTAACACTCAACACTTTATTGCATTCCACAATGTTTATATCATCATAACAGCCCACTAATGTCCCACTGCAGGGACGGGCCTCCTCCCATGACGGAGGGATACTTGGCCTACTAATACCACACTGGCCAGACGGTTTGGTACAGGGTTTAATTTCAAATTTTCCTTCTTTTATTTCATAAAGATAATATTCACGAATAGTCCCTTAGCCGGTTTTTACGTCACCCATGGGATGAGATGGGATATTCTTACCCTGTGACCACATGAATAGTAATAATGTTTAATTATATACAAGATGGTAAAGTTAACAATGGTACAAATTGTGGACCCTTGACGCACCGCAGACGTGTAGTCGGTGACGGCCACTCGCTACAAATACAAAATATATGAAAAAGTGAGCCACGCTGGCCACCAGTGGCTGTGGTCGGTGGCCCTTTTACGGCTGGTCTAACTAGTGATATTTAAATAATAAAGAACAATACGATCTGCGGGGGGTAATCAATCACGATTGTTTGCATTGCATTTATATTACAAAAAAAAGTATATCCATTTTCTAGTAAGACTAGCAGGTGGCGTTAAGTGAAAGTGTGAGGTATTTTATTAAACGACTTAAAAAAAAGGAGAAGGTTCTCAATTCGAATGTATTATTTTATATTATTTTTCTGGTGATTTAAAAAACCTATCAACGGAATATTTCACATAATATTTCCGTATATTGTATTGTGTGAAGAATATTTAAACAAGTGATTATGTCAATTGACCTTCACCAGCGGCAATGTGTATGCGTTACCGGCGCTTGAGCATATCCGTCCATTGTCGCATCCATTGTACCCATTGACCTTCTCATATTTTTAAATAAAACGGCCATTTCTGATCTAACGTCAATACTTTTTATCTTTTACTTTCTCTACTATTATTTGGTTAAGTAAGAGAAAGCAGAGAAAGAGAGATAGAAGAACAGTACGCTAAATAGAAATCTGGGATAGCGATATAAGAAGGAAGATAAAGAACAAAGGCTCAATTGTTTCAATAATTGAAGATAAACACCATACTTGTGATAACGGAATAAGAATACAGGGTGCCACTATCCCCTCTTATTCCAAGCGTATCGTAAAAAGCGACTAAAAGACGTATGGTATAGTCACTGTACCTATGTCTATTCTCCGTTACATTGTAACATAAAAGCAATTATAGACAAATGTATTCCTAATTGGAGTTACAAATAAATCAGAACCTAATTATTATACTGTCAGCCTTTACTCCCTGTTTGTTAAATTAAGATTACAACTAATTAATTTCGTTTGTTCACGTTTTCAGTGGCTTTTGTATGTTAACATTTTCGTGTAAAGCGATTATGTAAGATCTTCAGAATGTGGTAATTAAACTTCTTATGTAGGTTTACTTACTATACTAGGGGTGTATATAATTTTGTTCATTAATATAGTTTTAAAAATAAAATCCTACTGTCCTATCCTACTAATACTATAAATGCGAAAGTTTGTGAGGATGGATGGATGCTTGTTACTCTTTCACGCAAAAACTACTGAATGAATTTTGATAAAATTTGGAATATAGGTAGTTTAAAGTGTAGAATAACATTAAAGCTACTTATACAACGCGGGTGAAGCCGCGGGAAACAGCTAGTATATTATTATTATATAGAACAATGATTTGTTTCCACGTTTTGTAATACTTAACCCTTAACCTAAATACCGTAGCCGGATTTGCGTGTAAAATTGTGAAATGTCATTAGGAACAGATTTTTGTTTGTAATATTTCATGTGATTAACGTTAACGAGATAAGATTAATTTATGTTAAAATACCAGCTAGTAAATTATGTTTTTATATGAAAATATTAGTGAATTTTCGTTACCTCAAAAGAGGACAAACAAATCAAAGCAAGTGCGCTAAACATACGTGTGACGAGATACATTGTTAGGCATTTACATTTAGATAGCAGCACGTGGTCGATACTGCGGGGGGAGGGACAAATAGAACTGCTACTAACTTATCTGAGTCAGGGCCGCATCAGCTTAACAATGGAGAGATAAGGCCACTTGCTGAACTAGAGCTTTATGTACTACTGTTATCATGTTTACGTGCCTTGTTATATTTGTATGGATATAAGATTCGTCAACGTCCCCTGTCATAAGGGGACATTGACGAAGTTAAGCAACATCGAAGCGGTTAGTACTTGGATGGGTAAAAAACTGGATCCACCGTCACGCGGTATTCTTAGACAGTCAGGCCTGTTTACTTGCTTTTTAGGGACACGCTTTCATCGACCAGAATTCGGTGAGAATTAATGCACGACTTCCCGCTGTCCTGGTCTATTTGTTGTCAGCTTTGGCTTATGTTATGTTTTAACCCCCGACGCAAAAACGTCGAAGTGTTATAAGTTTGACGTGTGTGCGTGTTTCAATGTGTATATGTCTGTCTGTGACATCGTAGCTCCTAAACAGATGATCTGCGGTTTTTTGTTTGAAAGATATATCAGTCGAGAGTGTTCTTAGGTAAGTATGTTTGGTAGAAATCTGAAATCGGCGGTTTCAGGTCTTCAAGGTCTGGGCTCGTTATATTTGTCTTAACTAGTTCTGTTTATAATTTCTTTTTATCGATCGAGGGTAATTTGTTAGTTATTTATTTATTATTGAGAATGATACAAAATAAACAAAAACTATAACGCATGCTGCTTCAATTCTTGTGAGTGTTCGGACTTTGTTTTGTGAGAGTTGCCACAAATTCAGCACACAACGACATTTTGTAATATATTTGCAAAAGTTAATCATTCCAACTGTCACTTTGTGTTAATGAACCGATAAATCATTTGCGACGTTCTGCTGTACAGTACCTACTTGAATTTCAATTGGCTCTGTTCACTTATGGGAATTGAGCCCGTTATTTTCTATAGCTGTTTCATTAAATAACTCTTAAATGTGCTATAAGCAATTATTGTTATCAGATTTAGAGTTTCTAAGATTCTTATTGTAGGTAGATACAAAATTATACGAAATAAGTTTTGTCTGTTTTGTTTGTTGTTCAATGTTTTGTTAAAGACAAAGTAGACGCAATTTCTTAAACATTGCATTCATATTACTTAGAACTCTTTAATAGACATTTTCATTATCACCAACATATCAGAAAAGAGATAGACTTCCGTGAAACACAACCGTGACAGGTGAGCATCGACTTCCTTGAAATAACTAAAAATCTGGTATATGCGGCGCGCCATAAAGGCAATCTTTATGGTGCGCCGCATATACCAGATTTTTAGTCTACCCTTTAGTGAAATACCTGCTCAGGTAACTACGACCAATTCAAGATACACCATAGACATCTACACATTGGTATTTGAATCACCGCATATAATGCAATAGAAACGTTCTCATAATAAGCAAACATTATAGAATACAGGAGAGAACAAAAGATCGTTATTGGATTTCCGAAGGTCAACGAGAATCAATCGGACAGAACAGTCGCATTGTAAATTATCTAAACATAGTTGTATTAACTTCACTTTCATTCGTGGCTTAGAAAACAACAATACTTCATAGTTACTTAATATTTGTTTGCATGGTAATCGGTAAAGTAAGATTTGATCTTCAGTGCCACTTTCGTTCTTTTATTGCCAGATATACGTGATTTTATGTTCATAGTTTATTTTATACTTGTTAAATTTATTTATCGTTTGAATAAATATTTTCAGTTTTCATTTTTTTTAAGCCAACCTGCTCTAATAAATAAGTTCTGAGTCGCTGAAACTTTAAGAAACATCACGCTAAGCACGGTGTTATTGAGGTAGTAAAAATTACTTAATTTGGCTATGCCATTGCCAATGGCTGGCCTATTACACATATCCTAGTAAAATTAAAAGGCTGACATTGGTACTCAAATTTCTTTACATCCGTGATGCAAATAGGGTTACGTGCATCGACTACAGTTGCTAGACTAACAATAACAACTGCCAACTTTGTGTACCTGTTGAAACTTTCGCTGTTTGCAGCACTGATGAAATTAGCCTACCATTTTCTGTGCGAAAGGAGGTACTTGTTGCCTTGTCACAGAGATAAACCTGTAGGAGTTCATGTGAATTTTCTCTTAACTCAGCAGTACATGTAAGTTTCATCAACGTAACAGCCCATTGATAAACTGCAGGAACTACTATTGGCAGAGGGAAACGTAGCCTACTTATAACTTAACAGTTTTTGGTGCCTTTTAGAGCTTGTATTAACAACACTCATGAGTAAATTCTAACAACACATGAAGAAGAAGGAATATTATTACATACCTAGCTGTCCATGCAGAAACAAACTCTGAAAATTGAACCAAATAGATGATTAATTATTCAGTCTGCCTCGTTGGACCATAAAAAATAGAATTAACTAACGCGTTTGAATTTACCAAATCATATACTTATCTATACTAATATTATAAAGAGGTAAAGTTTGTGTGTTTGTTTGTTTGTGTGTTTGTGTGTTTGTGACGTTGTAGGGGGTAATCTCTGGATCTACTGAACCGATTTTAAAAATTCTTTCTGTGTTTGATAGTCCATTTATCGGGGAGTGTCATAGGCTATATAGTATCACGCTATGCATAATATGAGTAGAGCAGTAATTAAATATGTTTATAAAAGGGACGCTTAAAAACGTTTATTTTGCTTCTACTGCTTAAACGTCTGGAGATATACTGAAATAATGTATTAGAGAATTGTACCTTTAAAAAAGTTTTACAATTAAGAGACTTAAGATTGTCGTAAAAATGCTAGGGTGTCGTAAAATGATGAAGGGTGTTGTAAAAGATGGAAGGGTGTCGTAAAACTGCAAGGATGTCGTAAAATGATGGAGGGTGTCGTGAAACTGCTAGGGTGTCGTAAAATGCATGGGGCGTGTTGTCCGACTGCAAGGGTGTCGTAAAACAGCTAGATTGTCGTAAAGTGATGGAGTTTGTCGTAAAATGATGGAGGTTGTCGTAAAATGATGGAGGGTGTCATAAAATGCATTGAGGGTGTTGTAAAACTGCTAGGGTGTCGTAAAATGCATGGAGGTTATCGTAAAACTGCAAGGGTGTCGTAAAACGATGGAGGGTTTCGTAAAACAGCTAGGGTGTCGTAAAATGATGAAGGGTGTCGTAAAATTCATGGAGGGTGTCGTAAAACTGCTAGAAGGTCGTAAAATGATGGAAGGGTGTCGTATAACTGCAAGAGTGTCTTAAAACTGCAAGGTTGTCGTCAAACTGCAAGGGTGTCGTAAAATGATGGAGGGTAACGTAAAATGATGGAGGGTAGCGTAAAGAGAGACTAAATTTTCTGCACTTAGTAGACATTGTTTTCTGCCCAGAGTTAAGATTATATTCTTTTAAAACATATATCTATACTTCTATACTTAATATTATAAAGCGTTAAAGTTTGTGTGACACGTTTCTTTCGCCGCCCTCCGAAGTGGGCACGGGTCAGCTAGTAGTTAATAATGTAAGTGTACTGTGTTGTTTGAAACAACATCAACAAAAGATAATAAGCGAGGTAACGCAATTGAACACGACCACTGACCTAATATACGTGGGGTTGGGCTTCAACCCGTAATGACTTGATTCTTCAACTAGCTGTAAACGACAGTATTTGAATTTTTTACTTCACATACATTGATTTATAAAAAATAAATCAATGTTCACATACCGTAATTTATCGGGATCTTTTATTCAATATAGGTTCAGTAGAGGTTAGTATAACTAACTGACGGCGGGAAACCGATGTATAAGAGAGGCACAGGACCGCACAAAGTGGCAATACTTGGAGGAGGTATATGTCCAGCAGTGGACGTCAATTGGCTGATATGATGATGATAACTAAGAGGTAAGTTATGCTTATTAACTAACCCTACAAATTATATCCATTTTGTACTTTCGGTATATTTATTCCAAATTCCTTGTGTTTAGAACAGCAGTTTTAGCGTAAAGAAGTAACAAACACACGAACACAGACACAAACTTTCATAAGTCAAACAGCAATCAAAAAGAAATCAACATTATCATCATAACAACCTATTAATATGCCAACTGCAGATAGAGGGTTCCTAATAGTGAGGTAAGAAAACAGGCCTTACTTATACCACGATTGCCAGACGCTTTGATACAGGGGTTTTATATAAAATTTACCTGATTTTGTTTTGGTACAGATAATATTTTATCAAAGTACTTTTCCTTAATCTTTCGATTCCCATGATCATTTGCGAATGAGGCACCATATTATATTCTTACTCGTCTACCACGAAATAAGGTAGCTATGTTAATAAATAGCTATTCATGTCGAAAGTGTATGGCATACAAAGAATTTTATTATAACGGGTGGCGGGTCTTTGTTCCTATAAGATAGATGTATACTTAGGTTTTCCTATATACTTAGTTCATTGTTCGAATGTTTACGTATTATATAAATATTATCTATCTAACAAATGAATTAAAAAGTTCCGATTAGTATCTTCTCTACTGCCTCGGTGGGGCGGCAGCGGTCGCGGTAAGCGAGTTGATCCACAAATTATTGTCCTAAGTACAATGTTCTTTGTGTCCGTTAAATTGATGTTTGTAAAAGTTCCCGTCACACGGCATGAGACCTAATGCGGGAATTGTTTTTTAAGAAAAAGGCTAAAAAAGACAGGGGAACCTAAATCTACACTATATATAATATTATAAAGAGGAAAACTTTGTTTGTTTGGTTGTAATGAATAGGCTCAAAAACTACTGGACCGTTTTTAAAAATTCTTTCACCATTCGAAAGCTACATTATCCACGAGTAACATAGACAAAATTTTATTTTGGAAAAAAATAGGGTTCCTTAAAATATTTGGGTTTTTCGGACACAAAGTGTAAAAAATCAACCAGAAAAGTTACTTATTTTGCGTACGCTGCCTAAACTATAAAAGATAGAAGCATAAAATGTTCTAATTAATTGGAGATCTTATAAATATCTACAAAAAAGTCCGCGACACACTATACCTATCTATGTCGAGTGAGGCACAACAACCATTTTTTTAATTAAAAAATCTTAATTTTTTTTTGGACTACATTTAAACGCATTTATTTTACTCATGCTATTAATCCTTATCAAAATAAATTATTTCATCACTAAGTACAGTTTATGTAGATAATATTTGGTATATTAAAATTGGACGTTTGGTTTTAAAGTTATGGCGAAATTAAAATATTACTATTTCTGCGTTGCGAAGTGGGCGTCACCAAGGCGGGGGTGCGAGTGCGGGAGGGGAGTTTAGATCTATGAGTAAGCACAACAGCTGCTGAAACTTGGAGAAGGAATTTTTCCATTTTTAAATTTGGGCACCAATTATGCAGTTACTTTAGATGAGTCTCTAGGCCAAATAGTCCACAATTTAGATAGTCTGATAAATGCTATATATCCTGACATCGAAAACTTACATCAAAATGATTTTCGTTGGCTGTGTTGTAGAGCAATAGTTTCTCCCAGGAATGAAACAGTCAACGAAATAAACAATTTAATTATGCAGAAAGTACCGGGTGAAGTTAAGTGCTATAAATCCATAGACACCGTCACTAACATCGAGGACGCAGTACACTATCCCCAGGAATTTTTAAATTCTCTAAACCCCGCTGGGCTACCACCTCATGAACTGTCGTTAAAAGTATGCACGCCGATAATGCTTCTCAGAAATTTAAACCCCTCTAACATGTGTAATGGCACGAGACTTCTTATAAAGGAGCTAAAAGATAATTTAATAGTAGCGAAGATTATCACCGGCCCTGCAGCTGGTGAATTAGCTCATATACCAAGAATACCCATGATTCCTACTGATTTGCCTATACCCTTCAAAAGGCTTCAATTTCCAGTAAAAATTTCTTTCGCACTAACGATAAACAAATCCCAGGGCCAAACATTCAAATTAGTAGGAATTGATTTACGAAAAGAATGTTTTACGCATGGGCAACTTTACGTTGCCCTATCACGGGTCGGGGCTCCCGACCATCAGTATATTTTGTTACCAGAAAATAATTTAACGTCTAATGTTGTTTATAGAGAAGCTCTTCAATAATCGCTTTATTTATCTATCCTAAAACAACCGGGTTACACTTCGGGACTCCCGGCAGAAGTGAAAACTTAGTATTAATTACATTTAAATATTTTCATCATTAACAACTTTAACATCCTCATAAAGACAATCTATGCAGCCTGTGGATAATGATGATGTCGTTTGTCCATCTTTCGCGGCAAAACGGAGTGATGAATTGATGTTTTTTTTTAAGTGGAGATAGTTAAATAAAAGGATGGACAGTGACATGGGCTATTTACCACCCAACGAAGTGGGTGCGGGTCAGCTAGTCTACTATATAAAAATAAGTCGGGTTTTCCTTCCTGACACTATAACTCTAGAACGCACGAACCGATTTCCATGGTTTTGCATTCGTTGGAAAGGTCTCGGGCTCCGTAAGGTTTATAGCAGAAAATTCAGGATAAAATTCAACAGAAAACCGGGAAAATAATGCCCGTGCGAAGCCGGGACGGCCGCTAGTTGGCCATAAAAATACAAGGTGAACAGGCAGACAGGTACTTATCGCGTTATGGCTAACGCAGACCTGGACGGCATGGCAAAGTATTTTAATTTTTACTAATGGAAATTCAACCGTACTGTTACAGACATTGAAAGGGATTTTTCAATGCCGCGGCATCATGTTAAAGCATAGCAATCTATGTCGTATTTCTGTAACAGTACGGTTGAATTTCCATTAGTAAAAATTAAAATACTTTGCCATGCCGTCCAGGTCTTCGTTAGCCATTATGTTACAGGTCCTACATCCTTTCTTGAGTTGTCGACCGTTAAGTATTAGGTACCTAGCCTCTGTGTTGTTATTACGACACTCATCAGATGATACACGCATGGGCAATTTGTTTATCATAATATTATTATAGCTTATATGTTTATTATGTCTATGGAGTAATGGTAGACAAATGAACACACAAAAGGTGTAAATACACTGGCGGACAAAAAAATCGACTCACTTCATAATATCTTCTCATTCAAAGTGCCCTAATTTTAAAATTAAGACCTAAATTCTAATTTAGGTCTGAGCTTTATCAGTTGACCGTGAAACGTCAACAGGTACACATCTCCAGAATTTCCAAGCAAGAAGACTTCCCAGATATGGACACAAGACCAGAAGTAGCGGCTCAAACTGTTACCCTGTTGGAACAGGGCATGAGTCAACGTCAAGTGGCTCGTACTCTGAATATGAGCCAGTCAGCGGTGTCAAGAATATACCGAAGGTACCAGGAGACTGGTGGCTTTGAACGAAGAAGAGGTTCCGGTAGGAAACGATCCACTTCAGAGAGAGACGATCGCTTCATCGTCAGCACTTCACTGAGAAATCGTTCACTCGACGGGGTTCAAATAACCAATGGATGAAGAGACAAAACAAACCATAAACCAGGCTGCGTCTATTGATGCGCCAAAACCAAGGGCTGCGTCTCGCGATGCCCCTTCAACTAAAAAACCAACAAAAACGGATGCGCCAAAATCGGCTGCGTCAAAGGATTTGACCAAGAAGGACCTGATCAGCAATGCGCCAACCCAGGCTGCGTCTCAGATCATACCTTCTAAGTTGAAGTCCATAGTAAAAACAAGGACCGAATTCAAAGATGGGCCAGGGTTAGCCCCACTCCCAGAGAAACCAAGGAAGGCTACGCCCCAAGATGCGACAGCTACGTCTGCGTCAAAGGGTGTGGCATCTGCGGTGGACCTGGAGGGACAGACCCGGGCTGCGTCGGCGAGTGCGTGTCCAAAACCTGACTCATCGATGGACATGACCAAATTATTAAAGGCCATCCATACAGAACCAGAAAGAACGGAAACAATGACTACCTCGAAACGGCGACGTCTGAAAAAAGCCAGAGCAGCAGCGCAACGTGCAGTGACAACTGATGCTGCGAGACAGACTGAGGCGCCCGGTCCCAACATGGCTGCTGCCACGGCAGCGGCTAGTGGGGGCGGGGTGCCCACACCTGCCGCGCCAAACGCTGTGCCAACGCTCGGCTTTCGCAAGCGCAGCATGAAGCCCAGAGGTCAAAAACGACATAACAATGAACCACCAACCAAGGGTAAGAAGCGGGACCGCCCTGAGGACACCGTGACGCCGACTGGGGAATGCAAAAGGGCAAAACCGAACAAACCTCGGTCGGCGACAGGTGCCTCGGTAAGCTACGCTGAAGCGGCCGCTTCCTACAGAGACAACAAACTCTGTGTTGCCGTCATGACCGAACCCTTCGCGGACATGACGTCTCAACAAGCAGACAACATCCGACTAAAAATCGAGGAGAAGATTCAGGAGGAACTCATGGCTGACCCTGAAGCAACTCTGCAAGCAGAACCAAACGACATCCGGTTTCGAGGCAAGGCTCATTTTGCGGATGGCGTCCTCAAAACCTGGTGCGAGGACGCGTACACGCTGAATTGGCTTACTCGAACCGTGGATGCCATTGAGTGCCCTATACCCGAAACAAAACTAGTCATACGACCACAGGCGGAGATACCAGCAAGACTTCCGTGTACGCTCCTGGTCCCAGGTTATACTGGGGACACGGAGAAACTAAGATTGCTCCTTGCGCGACAAAACCGACATCTTAACATAAAGTTCTGGGCTCTGACACACGAGAGAAGAAAAGAAGACCCACCCGGCATTCAACTCTTCTTCCGTGTGCCGGAATCAGATGTCGAAATTCTCAAACAACAAGCGAGGCGCCTCTACTACCTAATGGGGAACATCTATGTCCGTTTTTTGGATATGGAAAACCCCACCGAGGATAGTAAAGTCAGCGCAACTACCTCCGACGAGCCGGCGACGACAACCTTGCGGTCTGTGCCAGTAGCGTCCAATGCGGATGACACTGACACTGATGCCGCGAGAGAAGACGAACGACGGAGTCCGATGGAGGTGGCTCAATACGCATCACCAAGCCTAACATCGGATGAAGACTGCTTTCCGGGGACGGGGGGGAGTGAAACCAGCGACAGCTGTCTCCTCTCCCCCCTCCTACCGGATGGTTAACTTCATCCAGACCAACCTCCAGCACAGTCAAACTGCGTCGGCTTCGTTACGCAGAGTGCTGGAAAAAGAACTCAAGACCATTGCCTTAATCCAAGAGCCGTGGATTAGGAATGGCAAAATATGCGGCCTGGGGAACACCGGAGGAAAGATCCTACTCAACACCTCCGTAAGTAACCCACGAACCTGCATATTCTTGCCGAAACATGTACCAACACTGCTAATAAACGAACTCTGTTCAAAGGATCTAACAGCTGTCAGACTTACCAGAACAGAACAAGCATTACCAGACCTTATCCTGGCTTCCGCGTACCTGCCGGGTGACGAGGAGGTACCTACACCGGAACTCGTGGCCCTGGCGGAGTACTGCGAGAGGGAGAAGCTGGACCTCATCATTGCTGCCGACTCAAATGCACACCATACGCTGTGGGGTAATGTCGACACAAACAACCGAGGTGAGGATATGCTTAATTATATATTTACTAACAATCTTACTCTACTCAACAAAGGATCAGAACCTACCTTTATAAATGCAAGATCTCAAACCATAATAGATCTAACGATGGTAACGACCGACATGACAGACTATATACGCGACTGGCATGTCTCGGACGAGTTATCTTGTTCCGACCATCGCTGGATACGATTTTCTATTAACATCGAACTACCCGAACCAGAACCAAAAAGATTCCCTCATAAAACCGACAAGTCCAAATTTATCGGACTGGTCAGTGCTTTGGTAAGTAATCTGCCAACAATACCCAAAGAAATTAACGTATCTGACATTGACCAACATGTCGATAAGTTAACATCTGTACTCTTAACAAGTTATGAGCAGTCCTGCCCCTTGACTATACAGAAGGGGGGAAGTCGACAGCACTGGTGGTCTCCCGAACTGGAGAGACGGCGCAGGAAGCTCAGAAGACTTTTCAACAGAGCAAAAAAACACACGGCTACCCCTTGATTGGGATAGGTACACTGTAGCTAGCGAATGCAATCCGGACTATCCGTAATCCGAAAAATCCGGATATCCGCCCATTTTTACTCGGATTGTAAAACCGGATTCAAAAATTAAATCCGCGGATTTTCTGAATAATAAGAAATTCTAATGTTAGAGTGGATATGGCGTTATTCGAGGATAGTGGTTCACCAGAACGTTATTAGGAGCCGCTTACAAGCATCTTCAATGCATTCCCCCTACAAGCGTTGAAACAGAGCGTGCTTTTTCTACAGCAGGAATTATGTGTAACCGAATTCGCAGCAGGTTACACAACTTTAGATGATTTGTTATTTTTGAGGTCACATTTTGATAGCAGCAAATTTAATACAGACATCTACACTACAACATAGCAACTTTACAGGAGAGCACTTTTAGTAAAAAAAGTTACCATTTTGAGAATTATGAACCAATTAAGTAAAATTAAAGTTGGCAGAATGAACCTTTTTTATATACCTATTGTATAAAGAGTTTTATCCCTATATTGTCATTTTACTGAAATAATGTACCTATATTCTATTCGCGTTTAGAATGCAGTGAGTTGTCATTGTCCACCGACCTAACCCCGCCGTCTAACCAATCAAATCTTTTAAAATACAAATTAATTGAATTTTAAAAGATTTTATTGGTTAGACGGCGGGGTTGTCACTGCATTCTATAGAATAGGATATATATGTCTTTTTATACATAGAAAGATATCTTACGTGGAAGAATGCATCTACCTAATAATCGTACATACGTTAGTCGCCACGGTTATATAAGGCTCATTTTCGTAAGTCAAAGATATTTGCAGAAATGTAGATTTTATGTCCTTTTTATTTAACTTAATTTTAAAAAGACTGTTACAATCTTTTTAAAATTAAGTTAAATAAAAAGAGGTTAAATTATTTTGTTATGTTATAAATTTTTCAAGAAGTGAATTATTTATGTTTACCTATCTGAATTTCTATTTATTTAAACTTTTAATTGTTTTAGTAACGTTTCTCAGCTGGTAGTTCACGAGTTATACACAGATTATTTTAATAATGCGGATTATTTTCGTGTGTAATCTTTATTAATTTGAGGAGAAGTTTTGATAGCTTATTTTTGATCTCCAAAGTTTTATTTTAATTTGTACTTATTATTTTGATTTGAAATTAAATAATTATAAATAACAAAATCAAAATAAAAATCGATTATATTAATATGTTTTGATTTTCCAGTGTTTTCATTATAATCCATTTACACAAGTATAAGAAACATCACATTTAGAAACTGATTTAAGTGTATTTGTTTAATTTTATAAAAAATCCGTAAAATCCGGATAATCCGGATCGGACCAAAAATCCGTTCTTAAAAATCCGGATTTTAAAACAGAACGGATTTGCATTCCCTAACTGTAGCTAAGAAACAATACAAAAAACTAATACGCAACAGGAAACAAGAATGCTGGAGACACTTTTGCACCAGTATAGAAAGTAATAACCAGGCAGCCAGAGTGAAATCTTGCCTCGCCAAAGAGAGGGGCCATTCAATTGGATGCCTCAAAAAATCTGATGACACATACACCAAAACCGATTCAGAAACAAACGAGCTACTACTCAAATCCCACTTTCCTGGATGTCAAATTGCCACTGTGCCACAGTGGGAACCCTATCAGGAAAGAACTACTACTAGTTTGGACTGGGACGTAGCTCGAGACATAGTTAATGAAGAAAAAGTACTATGGGCAATAAACACATTCTTACCGTTCAAAGCAGCAGGTCTGGATGGCATCTTTCCCGGCTTACTAAAATGGGGCGGGTGCATTATAGTGGACTACCTTGCCAAGGTGTTCCAAGCCTGTATAGCACACCGCTACATGCCTTTGAAATGGCGAGAAGTTAAAATAATCTTTATCCCAAAACCTGGTAAAGCGGACTATACCCAGCCTAAATCGTTCAGACCCATTAGCCTTGCCTCGTTTCTCTTGAAGACGCTGGAGAGGCTGGGGGACCGAGAAATTAGAAGCCAGGTATCAATATCCAAGTCTCTTCACCCCAATCAACATGCATATAGTGCAGGAAAATCAACTGAATCATCACTCCACAGTGTGGTATGCCGGATAGGGAACTCGCTGAAAGCGAAAAAACCGACTCTGGGTGCCTTCATTGACATTGAAGGAGCTTTTGATAAAACAAACTTTTCAAGCATCAACCACGCATTGCGCCTAAGTGGAATAACACCAACACTTACAGAATGGATAAATAACATGCTTAAACTACGAGCTATACAGTTTACTGTCAATACCACTACACGAGGTAGTGTGAGTAGAGGATGTCCACAAGGAGGAGTCTTATCCCCGCTGCTGTGGAACCTTGTTGTCAATGAACTCATATCAGAGCTTAATGACAGCAATCTTTACGCAGTAGGATATGCAGACGACATAGCTATCTTAATATCGGGAAGCTTTGAAAGCACCTTATGTGACCTCATGAGGAGTGCATTCAGAATAATTGAGGGTTGGTGCACAAAACATGAACTCTCTGTTAATCCCTCCAAAACTGAACTAATTATGTTTACCAACCGAAGAGTTACTGGACCTTACAGAATTCCAAAACTCTTCGATACCGAACTGAAACTAAAAGACGAAGTTAAATATTTAGGTGTAATACTGGATAGCAAACTGCTCTGGAACAAGCACCTAGAATACAAACTAAATAAAGCAACCATTGCCTTTTATCAATGCAAAAAGATGCTAGGCATACAATGGGGAGTTTCCCCCAAAATTACCTTATGGCTATACACATCTGTAATCAGACCAATGCTGACCTACGGAGCCCTAGTGTGGTGGAACAGAACCGAACTCCGTTCTGCCAGCACCAGACTGGGCCGCTTCCAAAGGCTGGCACTGTCTTCCGCAAGTGGATGTACAAAGTCGACACCTACAGCGGCCTTGGAGATAGCCTTACAAATAACCCCCCTGGATCTACACATACAGCAAGAAGCCACAATGGCAGCCATTAGGCTCTTGCACCTAGGTCTATGGGGCAAAAATCACACCAGTCCACACGCTTCCATTTTATATAGGGCAACTGAGTACCAACCACTTATAGTTGCCCCGTGTGACAAAACACTCAACCAATTCGTTTTTAACAGAAAATACCAAATCCTTTTGAAGGAAGAGGATTATGACCAATCAAAAATCAACGAGTTGCGCATATACACCGATGGCTCGAAAACTAAAAGTGGATCAGGAGCCGGCGTATACTCCTTTGAACTTAGCATGAACATACACTTACCTTTAGGCTCACATAGCTCGATCTTTCAATGCGAATGTGTCGCCCTAACAGAAGCCGCTAGAGCAGTGCACAGACGGGGATTGGAAGACTATTCCATTAAATTTCTTTCTGACAGCGCTGCCGTACTAACGGCACTACAATGCAAATCAATTAATAGCAAACTAATTGCCGAATGTCATGATGCCCTGGATGTAATATCACAAACCAATGACATTACACTCCAGTGGATAAAGGGACACAGTGGATCTCTTGGCAATGATGCAGCAGACGAACTTGCAAGGAGAGGATCTGAGATGAGAGTGGTTGGCCCGCATCCGCTCCTCCCAATTCCGTTCTCACAATTTCGAGCCTGGGTCCGTCAAAGATCCACTGAGCTACAAAACCAAAGATGGTCGCAAATTGCAGAATGCAGACAGTCTAAACAAGCACTGCCCGCTTTGAATCCGCGACTCTCGAAGCGTCTACTAAACCTTAACAGAACTAATCTAAGAACAATGATAGGGACAATCACGGGCCACTGTCACCTAAACAAACATCTATTCGTAACCGGAGGAACTGACAGTCCCATATGCAGAGGATGTTTCAGTGCCGAAGAATCAGTCACGCACGTAATCCTGGAATGCGAGGCGGTGACAACTCAACGAAAGGAAATCCTCGGAACAGTGAGGTCACTCCGCGAAGCCTGTGAAGAACCCAGGAAACTTCTGCGCTTCTGGGCGGAGTTAGGCTGGCTAAGTTAGCCAGGATTCGGTACGTACAATGGACCAAAAGAGAGTCCAAGTGCGGAAACTAGAGTCCACCATCCAATCGGGGTTCAAATCCAACGGGAGCTCCGAGAAACGCTTGGAGTAGCTGTCAGTTCCCGGACAGTGAGAAGAAGACTCAAGGCAGCTACCCTGACTCCAAAAAGACCAGCAACAGGACCCAAATTGACTCCAGCGCACCGAGCAGCCCGTATTCGTTTTGCGAGAGAACACGTTGATTGGACGGAAGATCAGTGGCGCTCTGTTCTCTTCTCCGATGAAAGCAGAGTATGTCTACATGGAAGTGACAGAAGAAGAAGAGTGTACAGAAGGCCGGGGGAGCGATACGCACAATGCTGCATAGCAGAAACTGTTGCATATGGTGGTGGTTCCTGCATGGTGTGGGCTGGTATTTCATTGGCAGCAAAAACCGACTTGGTTTTCATTGAAACCGGCCGCCATGTAGGAGGATTGACTGCAGATCGGTACATCGGAGAAATCCTGGGGGACCACGTAGTTCCATATGCTGGTTTCGTTGGCGATAACTTCATCCTGATGCAGGATAATGCCCGTCCACACAGCTCAAATGCTGTACGGCAGTACCTACAAGACGTGGGTATAACTGTTATGGACTGGCCAGCGCGTAGTCCGGACTTGAATCCCATTGAGCATTTATGGGATGAGCTGAAGAGAAGAGTCCGGGCTAGAAATCCTGCACCAGGGTCAAGAGATGACCTTCAAGCAGCCTTAACAGAAGAATGGAATGGCATCCCGCAGGAAAGGGTGAAGCACCTTATTGGATCCACGAAGAACCGATTGGAAGCAGTTATAAGGGCTAGGGGGGGTAACACTAGGTATTAAAATGATTTTTATTCTGTAATAAAGATTTTATTAAATGTAATGTTGTTTTTTGTTGAAAATTTTCCCACTGAATTCTTCAAGTTTTAGGACTCATAAAGTTTATCCCCATTTTCTTTTAAGGAAAAGGAGTGCAAGTTAACATTATTTGTACTCATTTTAAAGCTAACACCTAGAACTTAAAGAATTTAAGATCTAAATTAGAATTTAGGTCTTAATTTTGAAATTAGGGCACTTTAAATGAGAAAGTATGAAGTGAGTCGATTTTTTTGTCCGCCAGTGTATTTTATTATAATAACTTAAGCTAGGTACGCCATGAATCAATAATTGATAACAAACTTCCTCAATGACGGGGTGATACCTAGAAGACGATAAAGTGAAATTCGAGTAAATGATAGTAATTCTTGCTATTTCGCGATTGCTCTAAATAAATAATAATAAATAAAAATCATTTATTTCAGACCAAGTCCATATTTGTTAGTTTTAATAAACTTAAAACTAATGTTAGTATTTTAAAACTATATACAAATTTCAGCGTGAAGTCTCATCCACCTTTGTAGCAAGAGGGACTCCCACCTATCTGTAAACACATCCAGTATAGTGCTGGTGCTACCACGGACTCGTGTCAGAAGAGAGGCGCATCTTTTTCGCATGATTGCCGCAAAGCCATCAACCTGTTCCTCCGCAAACATGCCTGAAGCACTACATCGCCATGGCAGCCCCAACAGTAACCTGAGTGCGTTGTTATATTGAACACGTAGGTCGCTGTATGCCCGCTGGGCTATACCTATCTTTAACTGATACAAAATATAGTCCAGACCGTATAATATCAGTATAATAAAAAAGTTCCAATAAAGAAAATTCGATAACAGAAAAGACACATCATTGAAATAGATTGAATCAGTGCACTGTTTATCTATGTCCTTAACCAGAGATAATAGCAAAACAAATTGCTTGTTAAAATTTAAAAAGAACGTACTTCGCACCAGCATAGACACTGATCATGCACACGATATCTCGTAAATGATGAGATCGAGTTTGAATACCGTAACATAAAGATAAAATTTTAGTGCGTAAACGGAAATACATATAAACTAATAATAACTTATGGTATTTCTTCTTTTGCTATCTTGACGATGTATTTGGATGTGTTTCTTCCAACAGATGTAAACAACATCTCATCAAAATGTTATTTTATTAAAGCAAAGTAATAACGCAAGATGTCAATTTAATGTTATTAATTTTAACAGTGGACCGACAACTTGATTAGGGCAGCGGGAACCCGATGGAGTTTGGAGGAGGCCTACGTCCAGCAGTGATACTGATATGGTAATAATGCAAAGCTTTAAGAGTTGGTAACAGGGCCTCAACGTAGCAAATGACTACAATATTCCCGGTGTTGAAGACCTATTCTAAAAGCAATGCATTTCATTGCAAATGCATTTCGAGACTAATATACTTAATATGTATAACAAAGTACGAATAGGTTACATTGAATAAATGTACCTACTCTTATAGGTACTTTACTAAACACTGACAGAGTGGGAAGACCCTTGTCACTGTGGACAGACGACCTGGTTAACCTGTTAGATGAGGGAGGCACAGGACCGCATAAATTGGAGACATTTTTGGACAAGGCATAATATCTAACAGTGGAGGACGCAAATTGGCTAATATACCTAATTATGATGATAATACTTTTCTAAAGAAAAACGATAGGTTTAAAAGAAAGAAGACATAAATAACAATACAAATAAAAACAAATGTAGGGAAATAATAATAAACTGAGTTCTGTTGTTTTACTTGTTACCAAAGGAATAAAACAAAATAGTTAAGTACTTCAGACTTATTTGCACGTGTTTTTTCCCGCCACAGATACATTTTGACAGGTGTGTGAATAATCTACAATTCAAGTTTGTTTTTGCTCGTTGTTTAGCTAACTTTACATTGTTAAAATGATATAAATTCTCAGCGTTGTATGTTTAGAATACCTACGTATATTCACACCGAAACTGCGTCAATATTTAACTTAATTTTCAATCTTGACTATCATCACTGATCTGTTATGTAAACTACTTAAAAGAATCATTTTAATATTTTTCTGTCAGACATTCAGTCCCTAAAGGAGAATAAAAATGGCTACCCAGGCAGACACTGGACTGCCAGGTATACAACGTTTGTTTCGACATTCACACGTCAAAAAGGTTTGATAACATTTTGTTCTCCAGATTAAAGGATCAATGAGGCAAACGAGTTACGAGTTAACCTATGTCGTCAACATAATCTAAATAATAGTAAGTAGAGTCACATTAAAATACTTCCCAGGTTTTTTTTACGAACGATTACATTATTACCAACACGCGAAACATTGTTTACAATATTAGAAGGTTTTACCTGCTGTCTAACTAACACGTGCTTAACTGCATAGGTTAATAATTTTGCAGAAGCCATACAAAATCACGTAAGTACACCAGTTGTAGTACAACATCATAAAGAGAAGCATTACACTAGTAACTATCGGTGAACATATAACAAAGCCTTTACATTCTGATTAGCACCCTACAAACACTACAACTTACATACGAGTACATAATTATATTAGTTTTGTAACTATGTAATGTACGCTGAAGGTAGAAAGCTTATTATGC
This sequence comes from Schrankia costaestrigalis, assembly GCA_905475405.1. Classification (NCBI taxonomy): domain Eukaryota; kingdom Metazoa; phylum Arthropoda; class Insecta; order Lepidoptera; family Erebidae; genus Schrankia; species Schrankia costaestrigalis. The sequence continues at coordinate 5,426,211 of FR997827.1, forward strand.
GAATACCTACTTTAGTTTAGCCTTAGTCAACAACCCTTAGCATAAGCAGGACTACGTTATTACGAAATGCCTCGTTAAATCCTCTTGGGTAGCGGCTAAACCTTTATTTAGGTAAGAATTTTGATTTTATAGAATCGATAAACTAAATAATATAGGCGATCAATAAAATAATAAAGAAAACTTTTAGTAACTAAGTTGATTCATCTACGAAATCTAAATGTTTAAGAAGTAGTGTAGTGCATCAAAACTCTAATGAAATAGGTAATTCTTGAAATACGTGAACAAGCATTTCTTTTAGATACCTGTTTTCCTTACTCTCCAAATTGCCTGCATGGATCATTAAGTTTATACTTAATGGTCAATAAATACACAAAATACAACACCATGTACCTCTTCCGAACGAAATCTCCAACTTGTTAGGCACCTCGAACCTTATTTTCATATCACTGTTTTGGTTATCACATTTGGCACTAAATACACGGGATCTTATTGCCGAAATAATTTTGAAACTGTTTAGCGTGTTCGCACGATCGCGTGCTCGGGGGCACTCGGAGGCAATGGTGCGGATCGGATATTCGTCGTGACAACAGAACGCGTACTGAGTGTTAGCGGCGCGCCGCTCGTCAGCCATCCTTCCGCAATGGGATGGCTCCCGCCTCGCCGCCCTACATCTATACTCGTTCTGAATACGATGCGTGAGATGTGATGTAATCTAAATGTGACGAAAGGCACACAAACGATTAAAAACTGACATACGACGTGTCAATACAAACATTATAGTACTATAAAGATTTAACAGGCGCGATAACGACGTCGGAAATATAACTCGAAATGTGTTAAATACATTTAGTGATAAAAGAAAAGGTCAATGATTTTTAGCGGAATAAAAATTTAAGCTGACTTCACTCGTCACTCAACCAGTTATATCTTTATGATGTATCTCTACACTTTCAGGCATTTCGAAATTATCAGAATTTTTTAAAAAAATCTTGTTTTTTCCAAATCAGGCCTTGAAAGTCTCACAAACGAAACATTGCCTTTTAATCTCAGACTGATTGGTTTATGGATTTGTAGTGTGTTTCGGTGTGGTAGCGATTTTCCACACGTAGGTACAATTTATAATGCGAAACGAGGCACAATTGCATTGGTGAAGAATCAATTTAGACTTCTATGTATACCTATGCTTAATAAAAGCAAGTCTAAGATAAATTGTCAATAAATACTTACATGTTTACATCAGCTTGTCTTGTAATAAGTTAATAAACATGAATATTTTATTAGTGTTCCTGTTTATCTAATTTATGGCATTTGTGAGAGGAATAAATCAAAATATACTTCCTCTGCATGTTTGAAATAGTTGTGAGTATGTAGGTAAGTAAAAGTAGATACCTTCACAAATATTACCGAGCAGAGGAATGTTTTAAAGTTTCTTCACCTGAAGTTGTTTATGGCCAGCAGCTTAACGGTTTGTTTGGATTGAACTACCCTCTAATACTTCATCGGCAACATATCAGTTGAAAGTTTCTGCTTTTAACTTTTTAAATAAATATAAGAAGGTAGAATGGTTAGTTATACTAACAGTTGCTAGATAACTTTTTTAAATTACTATTACATATTTAATAGATTGATATCGATAGGTTACTTCAACTCTCGTAGAGAAGGAACATAGAGTAATCAATTTTATTTTATGTCTAAAACAACAATCACATTATTTACGCTATTCATGATTATTTTTATTAAAGAAATATATCACGATATATTACCTATTATTAATGGTAAAACAGTTTTTTTTTTCAAAGACGGTGACTTTTTTGGTTTCCGTAGCCAAATGGCAAAAAAACGGAACCCCCGAAAGATTCATGTCTGTCTGTCCGTCCGTATGAAACTTAGTAGGTGTAGGTAGATTCTACCTACCAAGTTTCAACAGTATAGCTCATAAAGTTTCGGAAAAAAATGGCTGTAACAGACATAATTACATCCCAGTTGTTCGTTTTAATACCTCGTAAATCGCTTATTACCACTTAATCTTTCATACAAATAACAAAAAGCCTTTAATTTCATAAATCAATGGTACGGAAGCCTTTGTGCGTGAGTCTCACGCACTTGGCCAGTTTTTATGTATTGTAGACCTCAGGCAACAGACGGTTACCAGGTTCAAACTTATTTAAAAAATAAGTACCAAACAAGTTATGAGCTAATATTTTAATAACTAAAATTCCAAGCCATTTTTACCATTATCTCATTCGTTTTAAATCGAACCCATTATTGTTCACAATTTAATTAAAATCCAGTTTATTGCATAGTAATTGTTGTGTGTGACTACAAGATGTGTACCTATCTATTAAAATCCAATATAAATACTGTCGTGGATGCGCCACGTGTAAATCTTGAAATTGCTATAGGTACGAGTACACTTTATACAAAGTTTTTTGATATGCAAACGGAAGTAGACGGCCTTAGAGATTTTATTTATCAGTATACCTTAGTGAAGTTTAGTAGTCCATAAGAATACAGACAAAACTTTTTTATAAACTTCGTAGAGTTGGGCAGCCCATTATGTTTAATTAGTTTCACTGTTAATTAATTAGTTTCACTGTTTAATAATTTAGCTGTGACTACTCTTTTTAGACAAATAACTATTTTCTATTAGGTATTTTCCGAAAGTGTCGTTGAACTGAGACTAAAACTATAACTTTATATCCTTTAGATGGCCTAAATAAATAAGTATTCAAGATAATAATACCCAAAGTATATAAGCATAACTAAGTAAGTTGTTTTTCGTAGTTGTCCAATGTTCTAGTTAACGTTAAATCTGTCCTAGTTTCAAAGAATGGCTCTACATACAACTATTGGCTGTTTACTTCATTTTCACGAAGAAAATTTATTGGCTTCTTCTTTGTAATGTTGTTTAAGTAGAATTTATTGCATTTGGAACTCAAAAGTCATTAATTTTCTTGCATACGCTTTTACTTCGTATTTTGTTGCAAGGTCGTAAATTTCGCAAGATTCAACTAGACTAAACAATCCTATATATAGACTAAAATATCCTCTCTTCTGCTCGCTTTGGTTCTCTTCTGCTTGCTTTCTTAGGTTGTTCAATACGCACTATATTTACTATTTCAAGGCATGTAAAGATGTGATGATAGTTGAAATTATTCTATGCCATAACAAAAAAAGATATGGTTTAGGAAGTCGTTCCTCTGTCGCCTTAGCCGCACAGCCTAGAGATGAGACACAGCCTGTATTGTCATACGGCACATGGACAGTTAGTTATTACAGTGTTACAACCCAACTATGCAAATAACTAATCTAATAACCTAAACATTCATTACACCGTACATGAGCCTATATCAGTTAGAATAAGTTTGTATAAGCGCGCAGTATTTATAGCAGATTAGCAGCTGGCAGACACTTAGTCTGTTTAAATCTCGTCTAGGAAGTGGCCTATTATTGAATTAGGTACTCGAAGCGCGTCAGCACTAAAATGCTGCTCAAAACTTTAATAAGCAAACAAGCTGAAAACACATTTCTGTTAAAAGAGACGTATGGCTACTATCTACATTTTAAGAATTTTGTCAATCTTACAAACTTAAGCTAATTATTTTTTAAGGACTTTTACGTCCAAGCTCAAAAGAATCATTTACGGATCGCTCAAACTTTTGTTTTACGTAGGGTACAAAACTAATGTAACTGGTTATTGCACGAGTAAGTGAAAGATTAAGAAAATAAAATGCAACTTTAGATGAGATCTCCGGGACTCTTTTGATTGAGAGTTCCCCCACCGTCTGCTCCTGAGCAAAGCAGTCAGCAAAAAAAAGTCAGTTTAGTAGAATCAGTTGCAACTTTAAGCGACAATCAGTATATTTCTATAATAAATAAATCTACCAACTAAGGGAAAACTACTTATCGGCCATTATTTCAAACCAAAGAATTAAAACTACACAAAACCAGACAGCAGGCAGTCTTGCCAGCATGGTTTCTGGAGCCCAAGTTTCCGGTGTGTTAATGAAGGAGAGGAAGCTTTTGGCCAGACTGGCCGGGTGATGATGACTGAGTGCAGTTGTTTTTTGGCTCCGTTGCCTTCATTATTGCACTGTGTTCCCGCTATCTACCAGGTCGATATAATCATATTGATGTGAGTTCAAATAAAATAATACAATGTAAGAAAATTATTTGAAATAGTTCCGCATAATTAAACGTTATTGAGTCACTCTATTTTCAATAGATTATGATAATTATTAAAGATACGTCAGCAATGCACCCGACATCACGAATAAGTAAATTATAGCTACTTGTTTTCATAACAATAGCTATTCTATTAAAACATTATCGTTAGTAATTGCATACAGACTATTACCATAGTACATTTAATTATACTGTGCTATTACCATTTAAATTTGTAATACCTAAATACAATAATATTTCCTATAAATTTCCATTTACATAAACATGGCTAGCGGTAGGTAGGTACGAGTATATAATAGCCGTTTGCGTGGCGATCACTAATCACTCAAGCAGAAAGAACCCCAAACGATTTGAAAGAGAGAAATGCCAGTGTACATCCAGCACACAAGTGTGGTCAGACTGGTAAAATGATGGCGTCCTGGGCTGGGTAGCCCAGGTCGCCATTCCACCATTTTATGGATGCCATCATTTTATGGAATTAAGACTGGAATTAATATTGCCGTGTCGTATAAAAAAAACCGTGTGGGGTGATATCAGATACTACCTACTACTACATTCTTAAAACCCTCCGAATAGATCTAGAGGTTATCTCTGGAAGCATAGGTAATTTAACCAATGATAAGTGTAATCCATGGTGTATCAGATTGATTTTACTGCAGTGTAATTATATAGAGATTTTTGTTCAGTCTTGTAATTTTAAGTCGTCGTTTAAAAGTTCATTAACTGTTTCAATTTGTTCTATTAAAAGCAAGCTTGTAACAACATCGCCTCAATAGTAAACTACGAACTGGTTAGTTTACTACTGATTAACAGTATTTCCGAACGCTAGCTTGTTTCAGACGATATTACGTTACAGTTGTAATTTCATTAAGACGCTACTTTGGAAATTTTCGAGTTGAATTCGGCCGTGGCCAGAGGGGCGCGCCCCTCGGCGCGCGAATGAGACGGATATACTCGCTCACGCGCCGCCGCCGCGCCGTGTGCGCCGTCGTCGTCCCGCCGGCCCTCAAGGACACGTTATCGCTCTGTGCCATAGTACAAATATATACAGTATTTCAACTTCATAGAAACGGACGAAACGTGAGTTTATACCCACACGCTCACGATCGCGGAGGGAACAGTCAGTCGCTACTGTGCCGCAGTAACGAGCGGACTGTGTGTTATAATTTGAAACTAAATATATTATTCATGTGTCAATTTCAAACAAACATGGCTGATACCTACCTTACTAAATGACTTAGGTATTTAATATTATAATATAGTATTTTTTTTATCACGAAAACGGTTTGTTGTACAGTCAGAGGCAAAAATATGTACACATTTTCAAATTTTCTAAACTATCTGCACGTTTATCTAGACATTACAATATCAAAATGAATTCGTAATTTAGAAGAGGTTCCGTACAGTTTTGAATTAATCTTCGAATTTTCAATTTTGGATTGGCAGAACTTTAGATAACTGGTTTACAAAATGCGAAAATGTGTACATATTATTGCCTCTGACTGTACTTAGGTCAATAATAATGAAAATTTAGAAAGAAGATAGAAAGAAAGAAAGAAAATAAACTTTAGCCCCCCTTTATGTAATCCCCCATGCGTTTCTTTCACTTTGATCTAGGTAAATTTAAGCAATGACATCGATGTCATTTTTTGAATGGATTGGTCACCCATCCATAAAGTGACCTCGATGCCTTTATTTTGACGTTAGAATAGATCTAATAGACCTGTTTAAAGTTTGGTTTTGGTTATCGATAAATTCAATTTCAAACAAACATGGCCAATATAATAAATACAGTACCCGGCCGTAAATATTACACATCGACTTTTTCTCTGACGTTCTACGAAGCCGAAATTGACCGATTGTATTTTTCTGTAGGTTGATTTGCAATATAAACGGCCCGGTACTGTACCTACTTTACTGAATGACTTGTTAAGTACCTTCTTAATATTATAATTTAGTATTTTATTTATATCACAAACATGGTGGATATAAATACAAACATATACATGTTTCTTTAAATTAAATGTATCAATCATAAAACAACACGTTTTTTACAGAACACTTCCTATTTATTTAAATATAAAATAGAAAAATAAAAAGTATTAATTTACAATTACAAAACTAAATGGAAACACAAAGTAGATCGCATGTTTACTATTGTTTACGTACCGCGCACCCATTTATAATAAATATTCGGCCCAGTTTGACTACTGGTTATACTGTGACGTCAGTCCGCGGTAGGTAACAGAAAATTCTGTTACAGAAAAACCTATCTACCGGTCTATTATGTTTATACATGTAGCCCCTATTTTTTTTTAATTTACACCCGCGCAAGGTATTTTGAAGGCACAAAGCGCATCCAGATTCAGGACAATGATTTGGGGATCACAAAAATAATTTGACCGCCTCGGGGTAGCGGTCGCAGTGCACGAGGTCGCGGGTTTGAATCTCACGCAAAACAATAGAACTTTAAAAAAAATACAATAGTCCCACTATTGTCCTGTGTCACGGGGTATATACAAACATTTACTTAGCTGACACAAAGAACATCCAGACTCAGGACAATAATTAGTGGATGGAACAAATAAAATTGTCTTACGTGAGATTTGAACTCTAGGTGATTTTCCACCAGAGGGGGAAAACGATGCAAAAATTGAAATCTTTATGTAAAAATGAACCGTATTGCTTAGGAAATAGAGTATATATTAACTTTGTAATAAAAACACTCGCTTCTCGCGATATGCCTATTGTTGTTTGTTGCTACTTTTTGTTTGTGTAAATTTTTACATAATTATTTGAATAAAAATGAAGACAATTTTTTTGTGTGATCCACAAACAATTGTCCTGAGTCTGGACGTTCTTTGTGTTCGTTTATTTCATGTTTGTAAACGTTCCCGCGGTGGAGTGCGTGAGAGTTCAAATATCACGTAAGAAAATTTTTTGTGTGATCCACAAACAACTGTCCTGAGTCTGGACGTTTCTTTGTGTTCGTTTGTTTCATGTTTGTAAACGTTCCCGCGGTGGAGTGCATGAGAGTTCAAATCTCACGTAAGACAATTTTTTTGTGTGATCCACAAACAACTGTCCTGAGTCTGGACGTTCTTTGTGTTCGTTTATGTCATGTTTGTAAACGTTCCCGCGGTGGAGTGCGTGAGAGTTCAAATATCACGTAAGAAAATTTTTTGTGTGATCCACAAACAACTGTCCTGAGTCTGGACGTTCTTTGTGTTCATTGGTTTCATGTTTGTAAACGTTCCCGCGGTGGAGTGCATGAGAGTTCAAATCTCACGTAAGACAATTTTTTTGTGTGATCCACAAACAACTGTCCTGAGTCTGGACGTTCTTTGTGTTCGTTTGTTTCATGTTTGTAAAAGTTTCCGCGAAAGTAAAAAGTATTATTTAGATCTTATCAGTAAGTACCTACCTACCTAAGCTTGCAAATAAAATAGGTGAGTAATATTATTTCTTTGATTTTTTCAGTTTCACACAACTCCTACGTACTGTCGAGGAGACTTTTACAAAGAACATCCGAACTCAGGACAGTAATTTGTAAATCGCTCAAACAACTTTTTTGCTTGGATTCGAGCCCGCGACCTCGTGCACGCAAGCCACTACCGCGACCGGGCCGCACTGCCCGCGCCACTGAGGCCGTTTCAATTACGTGATCTTGACGAAAACGGTTATAAAACTTATTACACTTGAGCATATAGTCTAAAATCGCTTATATAAACAAACGCTTGCATTATCAAAAGGGTCAACAGTAACTAGGTACTTAGTTGAGTTATGGCGAACTTTACCTAAGTTTTATAAAAGACATAACTACAAAAATATTTGACGAACCAATGTTATCGAAATAACTATTATAATACTATTATTTACTTATAAAAGAGAACAAAGTATTAATAAAAACTTAGGTATAAATATTTTAAACCTAACCTATATATTTTACCTACGATTAAAAATTACGCGATAAAATTTAGTACGAACGGTGAGTCGACATGCACAGGTCCGGCGTCGAAGAGGGCCATCGCCCGACTGAATCGTCGACCGTATTCATTCTGTATTAATCGTTAACGAGTAGGTATAAGGTCTGAAATTGCGATGCGCCCGCAACGATCCAGAGAGCTGTGATATTGCTAAAATCTTATTGTCTTAATTAAAAGTCATTGGTTGTAGTTATGTTAATGATATTCTACAGTAAGACTAATATTGATGTTACGAATGTATTTGAGTAATTTATATGCATAATGATAGTGTACTTTCCGTGTAATATGCAAAAACCTGTTTTTTTAGAGGTGTTTTCAAAAATAAATATGATCGAGCCAAAATCAAGCTATCGCGTTTTCGTAATTACAATAGCCTAGTTAAAGGTATCAATTTACCTATATCAAAATTCTAGCTTCATTGGTCTTTTCATATTCCTGTAGTAGTTGATGAAAGATAGTGCAATTTGTCAATGTATCACCTTAAGTGAAATGAACGCATTAACTAATGCTAGATATTTTTTATTTTTATAAAAAGACTACACTAGGGATTATGCCCTGTGTCGCGAGGACTTTACAAACAACAATCAAACACAAAGAACATCCAAACTCAGAACAATAGTTTATGGATCTCACAAAGAATTGTCCTGCATGGAATTTAAACCCGCGACCTTGTGCACGTTTATCCGCTACCACGACCGCCACGCCACCGAAAAACCATAAAGAATGTTGATTGCTTTATCTTATTGACTGTTTAAAATTAATAAAAGGCTTCCTAGCATTATAGGTGGTCTACAAGATCTACTGAAACGATTCTTGTTGGATTGTGAAGGGTTTTATATATCAAGTATTTCTACTTCTGCATCAATATGTCATACATACCTAATATCAGATACTTTTGTTTTTACTATGCTCAGTTGTACAATAAAAATGTTAAAGGTGAGGGAATCCCTTTCTAGCCAGGATGACACATTATTGTTTAGAATGTATATGTCGCAGGGAAATAAGGAAACCAGGGATTTCACGAAATCACTTGGGATATCACGAAATCCCGGTAAATGTCGAAAATGCCTTGCACTTCGGCGGAGCTTCGCTCGCTCGCCTCGTGCATTATGGTCACAGTTCTAACTTGACCTAACCCACAGAAGATAGAATTTTTGTGTTTTTTAACCTACAAACAAAAATATGAGCATTTCTTTTCTAGTACAAATGGGATTTCGTCATATCCCTAGGGATTTCGTGAAATCCCTGATTTCCTCATTTCCCTGCGACATATAGACAAGTAAGGCGGTAAAAGGAAAATTCCAATTAGACAAAAGTCTATCTATATTGACGGATTTACGTCATTCAGTTCAATATTTGATTGCAATTTATTATTATGTGCAATGTCTGATTGCCTATCTATTTTTTATGATATACACTGTTTAAGTTCATCAGCTTCAATATAAATTATATTAAAAATCAAACAATGGTTCGTATTCAGTAAAAGTTGGAACAGATAGGAAGGATAGGACAATGTGAAACGCAAACAAAGCCCGATGGTGGATTGTGGCTCGCATAGCAATCAGCCTGCAGCCAGCACTCTGTTGGCCATCTACGTTACTAGGTACTTACTTGTACTAGGTATATAATGGGCAAGCACTCTCTGTGAAGACGTCATACTATTCATACAGATATGGTTGAGGTCACAATTAATGGTAATATATTCCAAGATACGTGATTTGATTACATATTACCATAAAATATCTAAAAACCCTTATTGTCTATATATTGTAGCGATACGGAATCAACAAACAAGTTGGCAGGTCTTATTATGTGTTATGACAAGCCTTCGCAAAGTTTTGACTCGGGACTGTTGTGCGAATAACTTTCATGTTCTTGTACCTGTTTCCTATTGTTTGGGTATCTGCTTTGTTAAGTTATAAGTATTTATACAGGAATTTTCAGGTTATAATTTAAAATAATGGGTGTAAAGACTAAAATTCTTCGGGTATAATTTTCATAAGACATGCAAGCTCTTATAAGGTTTGAAACATTAAACATGATTTCTTCCTGAAGTGTAATGTCTAAACTATTTGCAAACAAACTCCCCTTTCAGAATAATCTATGGAATACCAATTGGTACTCATAGCTAAGTATGAGGCTCTATGGCATAAGTATCAGACCATCTAGACACGGTATACCTAATCTTGTTTGTTAAATTAACTTCACATGAGTGGAGACGAAGCCCATCTTGAGCTAAATAAAGTGTCTGAAGTGTGTGCTAAGTGAACGAGAGCAATACATTGGATATTTCAATTGACGGATACTGAGAACTTGCGATTTGGAAAACTAATCAAGAGAACTATTTATACAATCGGTCGTCCTGAGACTGGATGTCCTTTATCTCTAATATTGTCTTTTCTAATTGTTATTTTTCATTGCAGTAATAAAGATGAATAAAGAATGAACCTATTTAATGGTTTACATATTTGTTTTCTGGTATTTGGGCTTTGAATATTCAGCTAATTACCTAAAATTAGATGTTACCAATTTTTATGTAAATAACTTTTACCAGTAGGCAAGTAAGTATACTTTTTATCAGTGAAACGTTACAACGACAAAAAAAATTGTCCCTTCTGTCCGAGTATTGTTCATAAACGAGCTTAACTGAAAGCGTGCAAAAGGAAGATCGCTTTTGTATACAACTTAATAAAGATTAATGGCCCTACTGTGTCTCGATTATCTTTAGACCTAATAAATTGTATGGAAGTACTTGTTATTGTAGGCATTTGACTTACTTTTGCATTGAAACTATGTAGGTATGTCATGTTTTGTTCCAAAAGGTACCTAAACAGTCACAGTGTTTAAGAATGTAACTTTTTAATTAAAAACCCACACCCCCACGACTCTGGATAAATGTAAAATAATATTAAAAGTATTTGAAGTAATTGTCCATATGAATAGCTAATTTTGTAGTAATCATTTTGCTTTTTAGTTTTATTTTTAATCTAAGTTTTGAATAAATTATAAAAAATAATCTATTTATGTTTACGTAACTGCATACTAACTAAACGGTAATAGGTGTTTTTGGCTGTTATTTTATTCTGCATGTCAATTCTCGTTCCTTAAAATCGTTAAAAATTAAGTTAATTTAACTTTTAGTTGTCAAATTGTCACACAATTGGTATTCTTGTATTTAAATTTAAAATCTTTTTAAAATAATGTAATCGTAATGTAATCGTACTGTAACTAAGCTTAGAAAGGCATTCTTGTCATTTTTAAAGTGACAGTTCTCCATTAAAAAACGTCAAACTTGACGTTTAACTTTATTTTAACTTTATTTTTAACGAAATGTTTAAGGACGAGAATACCACTTTTGGATTAATTAAAAATTAAATTAAAATAAAATTAAAATTAAGTTGAATTAAATTGTATGTAACGAGAATTGACCTGCAGAACAAAACACCATTTCTTAAATTAAAATGAGTAGGTATCAGAAGTTTCTGCCTACAACAGGTACTTATCTACTTACCCGTTTATACATGACTATAGGTACATATAGAACGAATACCTTAAAAATTAGGAATTGTAATTTATACTTTTTTTACTCTTATATCGGGTCACGTAAGTACTTATTTATGCTAGGTCGGAATACTCTCCGTGAAAAACAAGATGAGGCAATACGTATAAGCACTATAATTGGTATTTAACTAATAAAATAGCTTAGCGTCCCCGTCTAGAGTTTTGATTAGACGTTTAACAAGAATAATTCAGGTTTTAGAAACAAGTATTATCTATACATATGTATCTTCAAACCTAGTGTTATATTAACAATACATTAATTATTACAAAACTTTTATTGTAAATATTAAGGCTATTTATTTACATTGAGATTTTAGTAAAAAAACATGATCATTTTACGAAAATGAAGAATAAAAAAATTAGGAACGAAAATGTTTTTATGGGGTTTTTATGTAGGTACTTAGCTGTTATTGTAAGAGGTAATTTAGTTCAGTAAGTTACTTTTATTTTAAATGGGTTCGCAAACAGATCATTAATATTTTACCTACATAAATAAACTTTTAGCTACGAAGACGCGGGCAACAGCTACCTAGTGCCTAAATAAGAAACCTGTTTTGTTATCGGAATAACTACCTAGGTTACATAACCAGCCATTCAAGTTCAACTAAATAAAGCTAGTATATTTTTAGGTGTCTTATTTTAAGAAATAGATATTTTTAAGTTTTGGACTAAATCTAATTACAAGAGGCCTATGTCCTGCAGTAGGCTATATAGTTGATTAATTGATTGAAATCTAATTACCAGTTAAGCTTTAAAAAAAAATATTGAGAAACAGAGATATTTTATGTACAATCAACTAACTAGTCAAGCTATAAATAACGTTAGATTAGATCATCAGCCGATTTTAACTTCCCAAATAAGACTTAGATAATTATCTTGAATTGAGTATTCATTTTTCTTGAACAAAAACTTACTAGTAATTGAGACAGCAATGTCGGTAAGTAGATCAGTGACTTCGTTAAATAAGTAGAACTTCTGAGCAGTGCACAATCAAGATAAATTGCACAAATCATAAAACCGTTCTGCTCAATATGGGTTACCTATATAATATTATGTTCGGTATAAGGCAACTAAAGGTTTAACCTCTGAAGACGAACACAATGTGCATTGAAAATATTTTACCTACTATTGCTTAAAAAATAATGGTTCATAATCTTATGTAAAATATAGTATTTACATGTGGGTTTTAACTTAAATTTTATGCATATGTGTACGCAATAAGTATATTCAAGGTTGTTTACTAGCTTTAAATAAATACGTTACAAACCAAAGATGTACAGATATAACGTAAACTTTTCAAATACTTTAAACCGGAAACGGTTTTTTAAATGTTAATATCGTACCTGCTTAATAATAATATTAGTATGTTTAAAATATAATTGATACTATTAGGTAAGTTTTAATTAACACTTACCGATAGCAGCTTCGCGCCGTTCTTTTTTAGAGCTACACTTCCAAAACTTCATATCGTAAAGGTCACCAAGAAGCGAGATGACACCGCACGCGCCCGTTAAGGTAAGTAGTCATCGTCAAACTGTCCAACTGAGGCCGAAACAATGACTTTTGTTTACAAATGAACGACGCGTTGGATTTATTAAATTGTCGAGTGAAGTGGCCGACTACGAGACCAATGAGCCGAGGCAGAACGAGTGCGACGAACGAAAACCCCCGACAGACAATCTCCGGTTGTAACTCAGCACCAGCCTATTGAAGGAAGGCGTGGGAGCCTCGACCCCGTTGGTCACTAACTCGACCCAAAGACCTAAGTGATATATTTAATTGAAAGACAATGGTAGCGTAAAAAAGTTTAATTTCTATCACATCATGTCTTCCTACGGTAATTATTTTGGAACATACATGCCGAATATCATCCTAAGGGCAAACCACTACAATTCGAAGCAAATGAGTGTCTGTGGTCATCAATCAATCTTATAATTTTGTTTCAGGTTTCTGATTACATTCTTATAATTTAGCAAATAATACTTATGTATTTATTCATCTGCTCCGAATTTCACACTTTATTGCACTATAAAAATACATGGATAAGCATAATTTCTAGGCACATTTCTGTACTATCTATAATATTTTGATTATGATTACACACTTCTATCAGTTACACAAATTATACTATATCTATATCTTAGTTCAATACAAATGAGATTTCATTATTTGCCATTGGCATGAAAATTATTATGGTCTTTTGATCAGGAGGATAAAAAGTAGCTTCCAAACACAAGAAAATGAGGAATCCATTCAGTAAAAGAAATTTAAAGGTCGTTTACATAAATAAATCGTTGGGATAAATAAATATGCCAATTAAAATTACGTAAAATGAGTAGTCTACAATGGCATAAAAAGTCTTGAGCATGTCAGGACACATACTTAAAAAATCAAGCCTACAGGTAAAAAAACTCACTCAATTAAAAAATAGCTATAATGAGTATGTACTTGAGTCTGTAGAAAATAGGGTTTGAAATGATTTTTATATTTAAAATCATGATCAAAACTTGTTTACACATTTAGTAAAATTCAAGAACAAACCAAGTGACAAGATCATTTCAAGGGAGCACCTGTTGTGCCACTTTTAGTTTTGAAAAGCTTCTGAACTAACTTGTAATATACTAAGTTAGTTCATTAATTGATTACAAAACAAATAATTCATTACATTATACTATGGTTTTATCAAATTGCATTCAGTTCTATGTATACACAACATGATCACAAATGATTCGTAACATGTTTGCTCATAACAATATTAACAACTATTTACACTAGTACTGCTAGTGTGAATGTAACTAGCCATTTTTGTCAGGGATTAATAAATAAAACCTTATTCAATTATGATGAATTAAAAACACAGCACTTAATAGGTCAGCCTACTTACGAAAATTAATAGCAACAACATTGTATGGCGTCACAACTTATGTTAATGCATCATAAAAATCAGTTCGGTAAAAAATATTTAACATGGGCTGTAGATACTGCTGAGCGATACTATCATTACAGATTCAAGACAAAACGAGACATTACAATTCTGTAATAAAGGATATTACTTAAAATATACATCTACCCAACAGCTGCAAGCATAGAAAATATCTGTGGTATAAAGACATTGTAGGCATAAGATATTATTTTGATGTCTCAATCATTTATATATAGAAATAATATCTATAGCATATCAAGTTTGCCTAGATGTATAAGGTTTGATGAATATTTTTATCTGGGTGTAAATGCTTTGTATTATTAGCTTTTAACTTAGTATAAGTGAGCTGTCTGCAGCTTTTAAATAAAGTTAAACACAAAAGACATTGTGCAGAAAAATTGTAAAACTATTATAATATTACTTACATATAAAACATGTGATGAAAATTTGATATGTTTTATTTTGTGTTAGTCAATCGCCGTTATGTTAATGGATGCTACACAAATGCTCATTTTTAATACTCTAGTCAAGTCACGATGTTTGTGTTGAATACAAATTAAGTCATACCAAAAAATTTGGCACCAGATTATATTTTTTATATCAATAATTTTCAAAATTTGTCCTTGTATAAATATTTATTATTATTACAGTGTAATGTTTGTCAAAAAACCAAGTGATGCAAATATTTAAAATAAAACGGGCAGAAAGGACTTTAAATTAATCAACAGGCTAGCATACAAAAACAAATACAACATTTGTTTTAATCAAAGCATAACATGGCAGTGCTGCAATCGACTTCCAGCAATAAATATAATTGAGGTATGAAAGACTGAATGTAAATCGACAATAATAGTTTAAGAGATGAAATGTCAAATTTTCTGAAATAATTTAAAGAATCTTAGAGACAGAAGAATCTTTAAAATTTTAAATAGGCTAAATCAATAAGCATAACTATTGTTTCTATAGAGCTCTGTTTTTCTTAATATGATTTTACTAGGAAAATCTGTGTTCAGTCTAATTGAGACAACACTATTATAATTAGGAAGACTATGCAGCTTAGCAGAAATGTTTTAATGAATACATACAATAAAATAAGAACTTGTATCATATCAACTGGATACAATAGTTAGTATGAGCAAAAAATTACAATTAGCCATATGAGGAGGCCTCCTGAGAACAAATTAGCAATACATTTCTCTTTGATTATACACCTACATATTATATACTTTTACTCTATCACGTTACTTCCGAAATTATAATCGCACAAGTGTGTCAAAATTCACATCATTTATGAAGGCACTGCTTTTTTGATACATTAAAAGTAAAACTTCAATTTTGTGATACAATTAATTGCTTGCTATTGTTAAATATTTTCCTATCAAACTACTAGTTGTCATTTCTAACATACATTATCGGATTTTAAAGCAACAAGTTATATTACTAGTTATCATCTTAATCTTGCATGATGCAATTAGTTTATTTACCTTTTCCTACACCATCCATCAACATTCACATTTCTTAATTATTGCTTATTCATCACAAGGTGTATTGGTGGTAACCCAGATTGATAGGCGTCATTTTTAATTACTAAGTCTTTCTTTTAACTGTACAGTACATTGACTTGTTGCTTTCAAATCGAAAATAATTCACCAACAGCTATTCTCAATATTATATTAACTGCATTAAGGCTAATGTGTTCACTGATATTAAATAAACTCTTGCTTTATAATTTTGGTAACATACTGAAGTATTAAGTTATGAAAGTATGAAGAAATAACATTCATAACTTTAAAAGATCATTTTTCAAGGATCTTTGGATAATTTAAATTGAAATGCACATTTCAGATCACACATACCAATCAATTACCTGCTATTTTAAAATATTCCACCAGTGGGCACATTAGCCTTCACAGTTTGCAGTCAATCAAGCATCTACACAATGTCTATCTATACTCATAATAAAAATAAATTTAGTTATCTTTTGGAAAACCACATTACTTACTAAATTCTAAATAAAACTACATAGCTAATTACTAATATAAATGGTGTAAATATGATTAATTTTATACTTAGAGATAGTTATTAAATTAGTTTTTCAACCAATACTGAAAAGGTGTTACCTAACTATCCTTGCTAACTTATTGCCAAAGTTACGGGTGGCATTTTCAAATTAACCAAATAATCCAAGGAACCGTTAAATTTACAACAGTTCAGTTGTTGCGAGATCTTGCTTTACGTAAAAATGATTGCATCTCCTACATTTGGTTCAGAGATGCCTGACATTCCAACAGCTGTAGCTGCTGTAATCGATTGTCAATGTCTGTACCATGCACCTTGCACGCGCGTTTGGAAGTGAGACACGGGAGTTACAATATACGCCTGCTGTGGTTGTTGAACTACTGCCAACGGTATAACTTGTTGTGCCATCTCAACTTGCTGCCCTCCTTCCTCAGACACACCTAAAGGCTGAACACAGTGCTGCTGTGATACTTGTTGTACACCCTGTTGTGTCAGAACTTGTTGGTGTTGACTGACCTGTGGCACCAACATCTGTTGTTGCATTTGTGCCTGTTGTTGAGGCTGCTGTTGATGTATGACAACATGTGCTTGATTCTGCATTTGTTGATGTTGTTGTACTTGTACTTGCTGTACTTGTTGTTGTTGCTGTTGTTGCTGCTGCTGCTGTTGTTGTTGTTGTTGTACTTGTTGTTGTTGAGCCTGTTGTTGTGCATGTTGCTGCTCCCTCTCATGTTCCTCTTTCTTTTTAGCCTCCATAGCTGCCTTCTTTGCGTCTGCTTTTTCTTTCTCTTGTTGTATTCTAATCGGGTCTTTGTTCTTGTCATATGACATACATTTACCGCTGCGGAATGGAACCATGTCTTTTGGAATATCTTGCTTTTTAGTTGCAAATTTGACATGAGGGAATTGATCCTTCATGAATGCACGGAAAGTGGAGTAACCCATAAGTTTTACACCCGGCTCTAAAATCTCTCCATATTCTTTGTATGCTTCAAACAAATGTTTCCGAGAATCTCCTTGAATTATAACAGTTTTACTAGCCTTCTTACCACTTTCTCCTGATGGCTGAACATCCTTGGGGGAACTAGCATGTTGCTTCAAATACTCTTTTAAGAAATTGGTAGCATGTTTATAAATGTCTAGAGTAAATGTGTTGTATGGCTTCTTGCCAACATTCCCATGAATACGAGGGGCAACACCGTGGGTCATTACATGCTGCCTTATGCGCTTAAGTTGATAATGTGTAACATTTTCAAGATACAAAAAAGCCTCTAAGCATACCTTTCTTCCTTGATAAACATAGCATGCTCGCAGTCTCCTTCTGACCTTGTGCCTTGATGTTTCAGCAGGGTTTGCCAAGCTTGCCATAGTAATACCCATCAGGTACATATCATGTTCACTTTTAGTCAGTTCAGCTATGTTTAACCTATGCCTATAGACTGCCTCTGGATTAAGTCCACGATAACAATTGTCTTTACAATCGCAGCCTCTCTTCAGTCTTTCCTTGACCTGAAATGAAGAAGTTCTAATATTAGTACAAAGCATGTACAGCTTATGTTAAGCACAATTAAATTTGTCAAATAAACAAACAAAGAAGACTTTAAATTAAACCTATGATCATTCAATTAAGATATAAGTATTAATTTTAATCATTAAAACATTTAGAGTATTAAAAATTAACTGGGATATAATCTTCCAAATTGAGCAATTAATATTAAAGAAATAAATATCAACAGAAAAGTGAAGTTAAAATATGTAAAGAAGGTTTTCAGCATTGGACACCTGTTGGCTGATGATACCATGAGAAGGACCTGCATCCTTATTTGATTTACAGTTCTAAGACCTGGTCCATTACAAAAGTCCACACAAGAATCTATAGATGTGTAAAATAGCAGGAAAGGTGCAGAGTATATTGGGAATAAAATCAAAGACAAAATCTCATTTCCAATCTATTGTAAATGATCAAAAATAGTCATATGGATAGACCAGCTAGAGTGGAGGTACAATGGTCTCTGATGAGAGACAGTTTGAAAATGTCAAACAATCTAGTGACAGTCTCATATTCTATGGATGAATAATAAAAGAGGGTGATAGTTGGAAGGAAAAGATCTGCTATACAATAGGACCAAACAAGACATGGGTAGCATCACATAGTCCATTGAAGAGTTAGATTAGAAGCCTTTGTCTATAGGCACATGGGAAAAAGAGCTAATAATTCTATCTTTATGTAGGTAAAAAAAAAGTAAAGTTAAAATTTGCAGTCTATCCAGACAGAACATGTTGAGACAATTTTTTATTGTAACACCTTATGTACACATGTTGAGACAAATAAAATATCTTTATCTTTGTCTGTTACTACAAAAAATTTGCTGTAATATTTCATCAGTAAAAAGACATCTACTGCTCATAGACCTACTCTAAATGTTGTCACCTTGCTCAATTTTCATTATTTCTCTAATCCAATTTGTTTTATAAAGTGTTGGTAGGTACACCAATGGATGATGGAATATTTCCGTCCTTTAAAAATTAGTATGATGTTATTTTATAAATTAAATATAGTCTTACCTGCATAGGATTATCCTCCAACTTATTGTCTAATACTTCTTCATCACTGTCAGAATCAGTTTTCTTCTTCTTTTTGTTGCCCGCTTTCTTTTCAACTTTTGGCTTAGTATCAACTTCCATATCACCTGTTTCTCCGTCAACATCATGAGGCTCAAACTCTATACTATATGTGCCTGGTATAGCTTGCAAGTTACTTCCATTCTCCACTTGTATAGTGTGACCTTGCCATAAAACCTTAAATTTAAACAAATTTTATAAGTAAAGAAATTTATACAAATACATAACAATAATAAGCAATCAAACAAATAATATGTTTTGCACCTGCTCTTGATGTCCATTGTAGGCGTGTTGTTGCATGTTTTGAGATCCAATCTCAAATACAGAGTGTTGGCCCATGACAGGTGTATGCCATTGAGCATTTTCGCCATAATCACCACCTCCGTTTTGGTCAGATGGTATGGATACAATGATGGTTTCTTTACTATCCACACTCCGACGCTCCACGGATAGCAGTGAATGCAGCACTTCGCTAGCCTCTTTTTCAGCGGGATTCACAACTTCCATTTTTTCAAACGACATTCTGCCCGCTCCACGCTATAAACGATCGTTCATATAAAAATCACATGTACGTACGTACGTGTATGTAATGTACAAAGCGATACGACAAACCCGCCCCGACCGCTAGGAGAACCGAAAACCCCAAGGTATATTTACAAGAAAAACCGCGATAAGTTTTCAAATTCATGTAAATAAACATAACAAAAACCGCGCAATTATTAACCTTAATCGCATTTTTTAAGTTTCATTATCGCATAGCGGATCGAACTCCCGTGGAATATTGGGCCATATAGTCATAGCAAAGGAAGAATAAAACTCACCTTTTTCACAATATCTCAGACACCGAGATGCATATAAATGTACCTCAACAGTTTCCTATGGATTGTAGTTTGTTTTAAATCACTTCATTTTGATATTATAGTCATAATTAGAGAGAAAAGTACAAATATTTCACTGAGTTCACGGAAGCAATATGGCGATACACTTTCCGTGAATAAAATCGGAGGACGCCGTAGAACATGTAATTAGTACAGTGCGCCACCACCAGACAGCGCTAGTAGAAACGCGTTTCCGTATCGACGCTCTCGTCAGTATCGTTGCAGAATGATGGCGGTAAAATTTGAAAATAAGTCTATCGAGCGTTTGAATGTTAACCATAAAAATATGCTAGAAATAGAGTTGGTCTGACAAAAACACCTTAGGAAAATTTATTTGTGAAAGTTTGTTGTGTTTATGGAAGTACATTAAAGAACTTTTCACTTTAGGTACCAACTTGCATAAAATCTTAGGTAAGTACTAATGATACATACAGTATTTTTAGAACAAGAGTTACTCAGTAATTCCATATTTTTTTTAGATAAAAACCAAATTACGGAACCAACTTGGAATCCCTGTCACTCAAGGAATTAATGAGTTCATAGCTAACAAGTAAGTAACCGAATAGACTAGATTTCATCCTCCTCTTTGTTTAAAAAGTATTTATCCCTATGCACTTAATTCTGTTCGTCTTAGAACGCACATAACGTTTGCAATCAATATTAGTTATTTCTACCTGTCAGTATTAGGCTGAGCGCACATTGGAGACTAGACTGTTTCAAGACTGACTTGCCTCATATAGACAAGTCTGTCTTAAAACTAAAACGAAACAGTTTTGACTACGATACGTAGCACACATAAAACAAAACTGTCTATCTGAGACAATATTGTCTCTACGACGTTTTGTTCCATTCCAAGTGTGCGCATATTCATACATATTGTAAAGCAATAGTCTGTCTTAAGACTGTCGTGTTCCAAGTCTGCGCTCAGCCTTAAAGCACTTTTATGTATTCTAATATACGATAGTATACTTATAACACATAACACTATTATTATTGTCTTATATGGAGATGTATCTACAGCTATAAATACAAATGCAAATAAGTCTTCAGAGGCAGGGTTGAGCAAACATTATCATCTTTTACTACGTAATGCTGTCCATGACTAACATTGAAATATAATAAGTTCAACGGTATACGAATACAGTAAACACGTCTTTTTTATACGAAATAAGAAGGGTGTTATACAAAAGGGTCCGCAACGATGTGGAACAAGACATTCAATTCAACCGCCACGTAGCTTAGGTACCTACGTCGCACACACAACCCTGGCATTTAAAAATACAATGCAAAATGGGAACATACCTACATACAACATATATTACTTCCCATAAGTATACATATCTTGTTTCTCCGTGTGGTGACTGGTGACAGTAAGAATACAATATGTCACCACCCCATCTCATCCCATGGGTGTCGTAAAAACTGACTATGGGACGATCCGTGAATTATCTTTACAAAATAAAAAGAAGGAAAACTTGAAATTAAACCCTATATCAATCAAAGGCTAGCGTGGTATTAGTAGGCCAAGTATCCCGCCGTCACGGGAGGAGGCCCGTCCTTGCAGGGCTGTTATGATATCTTGTTTGTGTGTATATGTTACGGGTAATGCTAGAAGGTGGAAGTCCCGCTCCCAATTCCAACGGGCCCGAAAAAAGGCGCGCGAGGGTGTCTTTGCGCGCGCCTCTGAGACGATGCACCCGGGGTAGTCGAAAACCTCACTACCCCGTGCTAGTGACGAGGCCCGGACAGACCGGGCCAGCACTAATGCGGGTTGCGGTAAAAAATTTATCACAGACAACCTCTCGGCAACTAAGGACAGGGGTCGGGAGTTCTATATTTGAGTAGGTACCTACCATCACAGACTATTCCGTGCTGGTGATGTCAGACTCTGACTAAACCCGCCATTGGTGCCTGATTGCTTAGAAAAGGCTCTTAGACACTAACGAAATTACTTGCGAAAACAGAAAGATCATAAATCGCCATAATAATTTCGAAATGATAAACTCAGACAAGTATACCGAGCAAAATATGCACATATGCACACTATAAGCACAGTAAAGTAAAGAACCTTATGATTTTTCAAGTCGCTTGATACTAAAATACCTAAGTACTTACTAGCAGCAAAAATATTTAATTACGAGTACCTACTTTTCTTTTTGGAGTTGTATTACATATTCATCTCATGAAAAATCATTTAGGTATTTATAAGGGGTCCATAAAAAGTCAACATTAAAGGAGATGGAAACTTTTGGGCTAAAGCCTTGTACATTACTGTACAGAGTAAGGAAATGCCTTAAAATTCTTTCCTATTTTTTAATAAAACAATAATAAAATTACTCAATTGTATTAGGTTTCGAACTTGAATAAAATAGAAAAGATTTTTAGGGTATATCCTTACTCTGTACAGTAATGTACAAGCTTTAGCCCAGAAGTTTCCATATCCTTCAAAAAAAAAATATCTTGGATTTCAGATTGCCAAAACTAACAAAAGATTTAGCACG
Source organism: Schrankia costaestrigalis (assembly GCA_905475405.1). Taxonomy (NCBI): domain Eukaryota; kingdom Metazoa; phylum Arthropoda; class Insecta; order Lepidoptera; family Erebidae; genus Schrankia; species Schrankia costaestrigalis. Next base: position 5,448,886 of record FR997827.1, read on the forward strand.
AGACTAATAAGTGTAAAGCTATAAATTGATAATACTCTCATTTCTGTTTCATTTTGGCCCAAAACTCTTAGTGAAGGTTTCATTCTCCTTTCCATCAATATAATCGGCTCGAATTTCAAGGCCGAACCATCTACGCAAGACTTTTTACTGTTTAATTTTGACTTTGGTTCTCTTTCCTGTTATCAAGAAAACCTCAGGATGTGCTTTATCTATAGAATAGCAAAGTAGGTAGATGGAATAGGGTGACTCAGCAATTTGAGAACTACCTATTTCTTTTATTCACCGATATCGTATACATTTCGTTGATTGTTGTTATATTTACACAGAACTCTTTGGAAGTGGATTAAGCGGCCAGAGCGGTGGTACCAAACTAGACGGCCTCTTGTAGACTTGAAGACAACAACCACTTGATAAAAGTAAAACGTCATTGAGATCGCTTCAGAGTTCAGACCAAGGCGTGCCATAGGCGGTACACTAAATTCTTATTCTTACCTAATTGAATTATCTCAAGCAGTGTTTTATGTTAAATATTAAGGATTTTTTGTCAATCCTCAATGTAAATTAAATTGCGTAGGTACGTAGGTACTATAATCAGTATCACATGCGATATCAAGGCTCTGGTTTTGTAGTCGATTATTTATTAGGAAATAATTAAAACCAATGTGTACTCTGTTTTGCTACATTCCGACCCGTGTGTCGGAGTTATCATGAGTCACTCAAAAGCGAGGCAAGAAGCTACAATGGCAGTATTTTTTTTTCATGTAAAAAGCAGACAAACAAGCCTCAATTTATATTTTGGTGAATGGTCTGCAGTAGGTAGACTAGTCCAAAGCAATGCTAATCAAGAATAATTTTAACCAGCTATGGTACAGTAAAAAAAACTAAAAACATTAATCAGCACGGATTATGTAGATAATAGAATGAACCCAAACGGCTGAAAAGGTAAATGTCGTCGTAAATTATGTGGGTGCTACTGCCCCGCCGAAGAAGCTCATTCGTACCTACAGTATGGTTATAATACTTTTAATACGATTACCTCTTAACCAAAATTAGAAATTCCTATACCAAAATAAGTCTTGCAAGAGGTAGGTAAGATTATTCTTATGATTCTACTTGAATTCAATTCCAGAGTAATGAAGTAGTCGTGCGTGCGTGAACACAGCAAGGGTGATGACAAAAAAATGTAGCACTTGCATATTTTATTACGCTTTTGATTGTCAGACAAATAATAATAATAAACTGCACTGTCCTTTGCCTATTTTTTAACGTACGTCAACTCATTACGGTAGGAAGTACTTTAGTAGATAGGACTTTAATTTAACCCTTAACAGTTAACACATCTACCATCAACTGGTTATAGTGTGCATCAACTAAATATTTACTTTTTAAATATTTTGTAACCAGCAACAAAACAATTAGACAAACATCGTTTATAAAATGTAAATGAATAGGTATAGGTATTCGTGAAGAATTTAGATATTTTACATTAAATTCGATGTAGATCACACATTTTTTTGGCTGACTTTGAATTAATGTAATGAAAATTAAGCTAAAACTATTTGAATACATAAAAATGTAGGTAGGTACTTAATTTATTTTATTACACCCAACATAATGAATTCTAAAAAATAATAATTGCTTAAGATGTAACTTACTTTGCTTTAAAATATACAGATTTGTTTAAAATATTACTGTAACGTAATAAGCAATACATAAAAAATAAATATTATATTAACTACTTACCAGCTGCAGCATCCAGGGCGAAGCAGCTGCTGCGTGATTTAACTACGGAACCCGGGGAAGGTCCATCAGGCCAATCCATCTTTTCTTCCATCGCCTTCGAAGCACTTCTTTTAAATTGCTCTAAAAAACTGTCTATTTGTGTTTCAATGCTAGTTGGGGAGTTGGCCATCGTTTCCACCGAAACACCGAAAACAAACACAACACGCTAACCTGCCGTTTACGACATTATCACGTTTAAAGGGTACATTCTTTGTTATCCGACACAAATCCGTAGCTATGGTATATAGTTATTGTTTCCTTTTCCATAATTGTGTGACATTTTTTTGCCGAATTCGTTCATCGACCCGACTGTAGTTTGATTTTAATATCAAAGAAGACCGCGGAACGTCCCGCGTATGAAAGAGACTCACTGTACTGTAGGGATGCGGCGCGTGTGGATGTCGATAAACAGTGTTTTCTATTTACAGTTTTAATAATTCAATATAGGAGAAAGTTAAATGGAAATGATACAATAGGTGCAACTTGATGAGAGTTGCAATATAAAAATGAATTTATCGATATAGATTTATGTCGAAAGAATGGGTTACGCTTTTAACTTTGATTACAAATAATAATAAAGTGATAAGTCACGTTTTATGAGTTCATTAGTTCCAATAATACTTTTGGAGCTTAAAAATATTCCATACGTGTAATTTGTCTTAATTTTGGTAGAAATGAATTGAATTGTAAACACGATTTTCATCAAGTAAAAAATAAACAAATATACAATAACTTAATCATAAAAAAGACCTAAATCCATGTAAGTAGGTAAATACTTATTTATGTTTAGTTTAAATCATATTTGGTTAAAAAGTTACACGGAAGAAATCACACTGGGTAGGTACTTTATTTTACTAAATATATTTAGTAACTACAACGTCTAAATATATTCAAATTGTTTAAATTTGTTATTAAAAAAATATTATAGTGTTTAATTAATAGGTATAAAATTGAACAAGCAATAGATTAAATAAATTACATCGATGTTTTCAAGAACGGTTCGTACCTACTACGAAATGGTTTTACTACGGATACCGTTATTCTATATACGGCAACGAAAATAAAGCGACACCCACTGACATCTATCGATCGCAGCGAACAGCTGTTCTACAAAGAAGTGTTGCCAGCAATTAGATAACAAGAATGAAAACATAAGTTATGTTTTACCAAAAATTGTTAATAGTTCTTAAGTTACATTTAACAATGAATTTGATTTTTATTTAATTCAATATTTAAAGTCGTACGACACTGATAGATCACGGATTTATTTTTACGCATGCGCCACTGAACTGTGTATGTGTGCTGTGATTACAATGACGTTTGTGTTGATATGGCAGTTGTGTGAGGCAGAACGGTGAGGGGGTCGCGGTCTCGCTGATTGTGGATCGCGCGCGTTGTGTGCATTAACTAGTGCTGCGCGAAGAGCGCGTGTAGTTCGTGTAATACTAGAGGTGACTGGAACTGTCACACACGAGACTACAGCCGGCTACAAAATGTCAAGTAAGCATGTACTAAACATCTGATATTCTTATGTGCTTTTTCACCTTATCTTTCACTACTTCATCTAATTAGTCTATTAACTATTAGCTTAAAATTACAGTAGGTACTTAAATACTAATAATAAAAAAATCATACAATATTTTTTTAACAGTAAGGTAGACCATTAAATTGCACATCTTTCGTTAAATAATTAGGTTCAACGGTTCAGTATTTTAGAGTTAAATAAATAGCAGAAATTTAATTTAAACAGATGAATAGGTAGGTATATTTACCTAAAAAAAATTTCTGCGAATAAGAAAATGTTATTTTAGAAATTATTATGCAAACTAAATAAATGTTTAATTAATGACGGTAGTCTTAATAATAAAAAGGTAACAAAATATGGATGGACGAATGTCAAAATATATTAAATGCTACAGATAAAAGTATTAAAATTAAAATGCAAAGTTATTTTAATTATCAACCCAATCGACATAATTTTGTAGCAAGTAACCTATTTGCAATTTTTATAAAAGCCGGACAACCTTGAGAATTTATTCTGGTTTAGCGTGGGTCTGATACGTATTATTTTATCTTTATTGACCCCACAAACATGTACGTCATTTCAGCTACGTTTACAGATGGAACTGAATTGTTCATAAAATACATTTTATATCATATCAAGAGAATAAGATCGTAAATAGAATATCGTTATCTACCTACTGTAAATACCTACATACGTTCATAAACATTATCGACTTCATGATTCAACTGCTATAGAAACATTCCTAAGAAACTGATTTCATAAATTAGCATTCTTTTCCATCGCATAAAACATGATGTTTTCAGTGCAAAAATTACAGAACATCATATTGTAGGTACACAAGAATATTATAAATTTAAAATAGTCTAAGTGTATTACAAATTTAGAATAAGTAGTTAAGTAATAGAAATTAAGTAAGTACATTAAAATAATTACTCTTCACAATGAATTTATCAAAACAATTTTAAGTTAATTTTGTAAAGATTTGAGTTGGTATCTTCGTTATATTACCTACGAGTAAGATTAAAATTACGTTATTAGAATTTACCTTACCTATTGTCTTTAGCCTTGTGGCTGATATTCGATATTGAATAACAACCGCAGAGATCACCCGACCTGGTTGCGGCTGATCTGGCGCCACTTCTATCAAGATCATTTTTTAGATATAATTACGTATTGTTTACTAGTAAAAATAAAGATTGTCTAATGTTTTTATTATCTTTCGTCTAAATATTTTGAGAATTTTAAATTATTGGAATTGGTAATCTCTGGATTATTTCTTTTTTCATATTATATTTAAGTAGGTAGACATCATGATAATTAATCACATGCTAGACTATAATAAATCGTTCAAGATTTAATGCTTTCGTTGTAAATAGTCTGGCTACAAATGGATAAACCGGTGCCACTTTCTCTACAAGCGAAGTCCTTCAATTTCACGTAGGAGCTGAAAACTAAATGAGTTAGAATAACACACAGATATGGCGTTACTAACACGAATGCAAGCTTAGAAATCTATCAATTATTTATCTATCTATTATCAACAAATTTTCTCTTTACCTATTGCTAGGATGTTTGTCACATTAGAAAAAGATAAACACGTCATCATTGCATTCCTTTATTCCGTTAAACGGTCGACTGCCCGCGTGGTTCCATCCCGCCGGACCGGCCGCACCTAAATAGAAACCGCAGGGACATTGCTCCCGAGCCAGTCTGATCCTGCATCTCAACTCTCGGGTGCCTTGTTGGGGTGCTTTTGGTTATCGAGTATAATATGAACTTGAGCCTATTTTCGGAGTAGCTATAAATCAGCGTGTCTGTTGCCATACCAATGTCTTAAAAAATAAATCGAAACAGTTTTATGATGTTGATAGACCATTAATGCTGCAAAAACATGTAATGAGTAAAATTCTGGCCAACCGAATCTGACCTCGATTATTGACGGCATTTCCTGGGACGAAATTATTGCAAGGTTTTCTAGATTTAATAGCGTCATAAACGAAAAAGATAAATATTTCAGTGATATTTAAAATATACTATTTCCAAGAGATCTGTTTTTTTGTAATCCCTGGATTCTCTGTATAGATTTGTGGGGTGATTGACAAAGAAATATTTGCGGCCAAGACAGTTTCTAGAACTTACAACTCTGCAGCTCTGGTTAAGTACCCAGTATCTACTCCTCTACCTTACCAAAATTGTTTTCCTTTTTTGGGATTTTGCTAATAGAGAGTTTACGGAAGCTTTTGGCATTCTATACTTCACTGTATATAAAGTAACGACATAGCAATTTGTGGTTATCTCATCCATCAAGTCAAATGCAAATTCTATACGTAGTGTGTGCAATGAGATCTACGTAGGATATACTAGGCATCAAGCTATCCTTAACAAAGGAGACGCATTGTAAGTTTAAATCTAGGATGAATAGGCGCGGACGGGCTCGACACCAAATATCTGACGCTACACACTAGTTTTATTTTAAATTTTATTTGTGTCGCGCTATTTCAGAACATGCGCTTGTCTGTATGGTGGTATAGGTAATGGCCCACGCAGGCTGAACGTCCGGACACATTTATTAAAATATTGTAGAAATGGGGACAGTTTTATATCACAAAATATACCGTCACGGCATTCGTAATTAGCTACGTCATACAAACGGCACTTCAACTTTATTTATCAAAATGTTTTCGTTTCGAAACCTAAACAAAGAAATGTATAAAAGAAATTAGAATGCCAATACAAAAATATTTGTTAACAATGACATTAATTGTTTTTATAATGGCATTGTTTATAAAAATGTCAACTCTAATATTAACACGTGCATTATTGACAGGCGAAGAAATAATGCGCAAACGCACGGCGCCAATAACATTAACACGTGCCAACGACGACGCTTACCTACAAAGTGTAGGTAGAGTTTCTACGTATTGCTAGAGAGGAATAAACTGCGCACTTCCTTGTGTTATTTTACGATGACGACGATCCAAAAAGAACAGATAGAATTCTAAAATAAATCAACGCAATCTTCCTTCATAATGTTTCTCCAGTTATTTTGGATATTTACGTCTTTGGCACCAAAGGCGAGTACTGGTAATGAGATTAGACCCGATGAATTCGTGTTGTATAAATAACAGGAATCATAAATTTTCTTTATTTGCCGGAACTAATTATTAGATAAAGTTGTATAATATAATACATATGCAATAATAAATGCAGGATAAGTCACACTCATTTTTAGACCTGTTGACTTAATATACCATGATTAAGTAATTAGCATACTATTAGCAATGAAATAGATTCTTGTGTGCATCTACGAGTAGCTAAAGGACATACCTACTTTATTTAATTATGATTAAACTACGTACATACTTGCATTTTATATCTAGTTTAAATAGGATTTCATTAAAGTTTTGAGGTGTATAGTCTTCAACGTCAGTTTTCAATTGCAACCTATATTGATGTTTTCATGTAGCAGCGGTGGTGGTGTCACGGGTACAAAAGGTTTCTTTAACAGCGTTGCCTAAAACAAAAATAAAATAAGTAAACATAATTTATGCTGATTAATAGTTCGTTACTTCATAACAATAATTTACAAAACTTTAGGAGAAACATTAGCAATTGCCGTAATTACGCTAAGGACATCGGCGAAAGGAACTAAGGAACTTTTGTAAAGTTTCTGCAGCATCTAAATCTTTAGTTTTATTAAAAAAGTTAGACACTGACGCTCTAATTTTTTATAAAGACAACTGCAGATGTATATACAATTAGATTACAAAAAAGTTTATAGAATGTTGGAACTGATACAAAAATTTTTGTATTAGTTACGTACGCATAAGAGCAGACAGATGTCATGTTCTTCCTCAATTCTATTTAACACACTTCGAAATGATTATTTCTTTAGATGTTTTTGTTATTGTTTTTTTTAGTTTTTGTAAGTACCTTGCTGACACATTCTCTCTATTAACATTTCATGTACAACGTCATACATTCAAATGCACTAAGTAGAGATTAACTCCGAGATGGCTAGATTTACGACAAGCCACTCTTAGACTTTGAACATTCAATTGTGATCTCTATCTATAGCTCTATAAACAGATCTGGCATCCTCATCAGACTGAGGATACAGGGTGTCACCACTGAAGGTTTTGTTTGGCGATCTTACGACCTGTCGAGTTTGCCCATCTTATCCTGAAGGTGTTGTTTGTCGAATAACGACTACCTACTTCTTATTGACAGTTACCATCTTTAGGGAAAGAGGAAAACTTGACACAAAACCTGAAAAAATGAATTTACGGATACGAACCAGACTCAAGTCAATAATTTGTAGATAGCGCAAATAATTGGTGGCTATCCGTGTGGTGACGGAGTAAGAATACAATATGTCACAACCCCATCTCATCCCATGGGTGTCGTAAAAACCGACTAAGGAAATAACCGTAACTACTATCTTTACGAAATAAAAAGAAGGAAAACTTGAAATTAAACCCTATACCAATCCGTCTGGCCAGCGTAGTATTAGTAGGCCTAGTAACCCTCCGTCACGGAAGGAGGCCCGTCCCTGCAGTGCACCCATGGGATGAGATCCCATGGGTGTCGTAAAAACCGACTAAGGAAATAACCGTAACTACTATCTTTACGAAATAAAAAGAAGGAAAACTTGAAATTAAACCCTATACCAATCCGTCTGGCCAGCGTGGTATTAGTAGGCCTAGTAACCCTCCGTCACGGGAGGAGGCCCGTCCCTGCAGTGGGACATTAATGGGCTGTTATGATGATTTGTGTATGTATAAAGAATGTTATGTCATGTTTTATACTATCTTAAATTATGGACTTCAATTAGTAATTCTTGTGATATATGTATAACTGTATTATCTTCCTCCAGACCGAGCATGGGTGACGTTAGCCACAAACGACTCGTACGGGTTGGGAGCCCTGGTACTGGCGCACTCCTTGCGCCGCGTCGGCTCAGCATACCCTGCAGTAGTGCTCATCACACCAGCTGTTACTGAGCCTATGAGGTGACTATAACTTTTTATTTAGCATTTAATTGAAATAAATCGATAAAAAGTATCCATATGTTTCCTGACTATCTAGGAAGCAGTTCGAGGTTGTCATAAAAGTTAACTTAAGCAAAATTTATGAGCTACACAACACACTTTACAGCCTGCTAAAGCAAAATTTACAACTGCGTAGTTATTAGCCTTTAACTTTTTTTGGGGTAATAATAGGTTGTTTTAATTTGGTACTTACCATAGATTTCATAAAAATTGGTTAAAGTTTTTATTTTTAAGATATTCTGTGAATCATTAATGTTAACGAAATCGGTATCAGCTCTCTATAGTCGGCTTTTGAATATGAAAATAATTTACTACTCTAGCACATCTTATCAGGATAAGATAAAAGTTATTTTGGTGTAGTAATTTTTGTAGTATTTTCTGCACTATATTGCAATACTTTAAACATTATTTTGTATTGTTATCATTTGATTGTTTCATTATGTTTGTCGAATAAACGTATTGTCTATCATAAGTACTTTTTAATTTATTCTTGGTAAAATAATTAGAACACATAACTCTGATTTCTTATAAATACCGGGAAAATGAGTAGTTGCATTTGTGGGACTCACATGCATTGATGCAAGTAATTTCATAATCGGAGATTAATAAATAGGTGATCGAGTAGGTTTATCTGGCTTAAATCTGTCTGTATTCTGCCTAACATTAGCAAATTGCATCGGTTATAAAGAAAGATGAAAAGATTATATGAGTAGCGTATGTCTGGCTGGACAGAAGATTGACCTTTCCTGTTGACGACTTATCACAGTTTTATTATGATCCGCACATTATGTTAAAGGTCCTTGACTGACTGACCCTAACAAAGCTTAACATTGAATTATCTGAAGAGATCCACAACATTAATACTTAGTAGTATCTCCATACTGATAAACTTACCTATTCTTACTTATTCTTGTTCTTTGTTTGTAAATGTACCAAAAAAAAATAAGGCAAAAAATCCTTATTTGTTTAGTATGCAATATTTTAGAAATGTGTTTTAAATGATATCTAAATACAGACTACGGAAATGATTGGCCTTTCAACGTGTTAGACTGTAGCTATTCGAACTCTATTATGAAGCTTTCCAAGACATAACCAAATCACTCAAGTTGAAACTATCTCGGAATAAGAGTAAAAGGCCCTGATTTATTCTGTACCAATTTTTTATTGCCTTCGCTTAAGAAAGCAATATATAGAGTCAATAGTATGGTTGAGTTTTTCATCTCTTGTAATAATTATATGCCTTTACTTTATGAGATAATGGCGAGGTGCCTAATCAATGTATTAGTTTTAATTGGTCTTTAAACTTATTGTTTTCATAATAGGATAAAAATCATGCACGTAGGTGGCCAATAATTACAGTCATTTTCTAATTATTAATTCGACCGCTAACCACAAACCATAGATCAGCATTAAGCTACTTCGAGTAGGTAATTATTACAGATTATCTAATTGAAAAAAGATGTAGATCTCGTTTAATTCTCAGTCTATGTTCTAAGTTGCAAATAGTAATCTAGTAAATGTTTACGCTACATTGGATATGTGTTCAGTTTCTCTCGTGGCGCAATTAAGCAGTAGGTAGCTCATAGTCGCCTATTACAACAAAATCGTGTGATGATTCATTATATTGAATTTTAATGATCTTGTAGAACCAAATATCGCTGTACATACTATGTCATTTAAAGATAAAGCTATTAATATTACTTTCTAAAAATAATTTGATGCTGAGACTCTTGTGAGATTAAGTTCTTAATACTTATTTAGTGTGATGTATCTGTTACATGAAATCCAGGTTTTATTCCTAGTTATCTGTTTTAATAATAAGAAATTTATTTATTAAGGAAATCTATAAACCGTAGCTTGTAATTCCTATCAAACCAAGTTTAATTATTCAAATAATGTACTTGCTAAAAACACAGTTTACAAATCATCGCTTGAAAAAATATACCTATGCATTGATAAAAATTCGCAAATGATTAAACAAACTGTCGCGGACATTGCACACATGTAACAGGTTTATAATATAAAAATGAACACACATACACATGATATACACGAGCATAAACAGTGTTATGCCAATATGAACAGTTGTTTGCATCTAAATACGATAACCTGATTCTTTCTGGAAGCAATTTGTGTATATTTAGCTGATAAACCGAGATCAAGACATAAACGTGATCAACACGAAAGTATAATTTCACATGATGAAGAAAAAAATATAGGTACTTATTGCTTAATAGGTATGTTTTTTATGGAGACAAGGAATTTGCCATGTCACAATTGCACTAATCCTCCTTAAAAACAGAGAACTCCGTGAGTCAAAACCTACAAGACATTTTAATTAGAGATAGCATTTGCCATGTCACAATCGCACCTCCTTCTTATAAATTGTAGAGAACAGAGAATAGTAAGAAAATTAAAAACCGGTCAAGTGCGAGTCTGACTCGCGCACCGAGGGTTCCGTACAAACCTATTTGCCAAATTGTAATAACGTCAGGACTCAGCTGTTTAAATACTATTTTTCCCGCCAAAATTCAATGACGACACGACTCAGCTCTATTAAAAATATTTTCCCGCCAAAATACTATGACGTCACAACTCATCTGTCAAACATTATGTGACGTCACGGCTCATCTCTGCCCTGATAATTGCACTTGCAGTAATCGACATTTTTGAGAATTTCACTTTTTTGCAGAAATGGCATCCTTTTTTTTTTTTTTTTTTTTATTTTGTTTATGATGTGTCATTGTTTAACGACTACTCATAATAATTACAATCTATAGTCTATTTTTTTATCTCAGATACTAAAATGACATTTCATGTGTTGCCTGTTTTTTACAACTAATAAATAGTGATGCGATACAGCCGGTACTTACCGATAAAATATAGGTTAATTCCGCCGATTACGTTAAATACAGACTATACGTTGTTTTTTTAATCTCGAATACTAAAATATCATTACTGTTACCTTTTTTTTGTGCAATTTATGTAGTGATGTACCACCATTATCATAAGTTAACGATAAATTAAATTTTATACAGTTTTTTGGAAATAATAATATTAAATGTGCAAAAATAATAATATTTTAATGTGTGTGTAATATGAGTTCCTGTATCTGGAATCCACACGAGGCTTCATACGCTCTACTACTCGAAAAGGTACAGAAAAAATTCTTGAGATTTCTGTATAAATCCTCTCTAGGTCATTATCCGTATTTGTATCCTACCAAATATTTGACAGGGTGTTTAGGGTATAATACATTAGAAACTAGGAGAGCATATGATCAGCTGATCATTATGCTGAAAATATGTAGAGGCATAACTGATGCTCCCGATCTCCACAATGAGCTGATTCGTTTATACGTTCCGAACAACTACCTCCGCGCTCGTAATCACCGTCTACTCTCAGTGCCCGCATGCCGTACCGTAGCCCGCGCATCGTCTCCTATCCCTCGCGTCCTTTAGCGCTCAATAACCTCATGGAAGCTTTCCCTGATTGTGACTTATTCGCAGATGAGTCTAATATTGTAAATAAAGTATGTTTAAGTTTTTGTGAAAGTTTATAAATAGTTATTTAATTGTTTCTTTTCTTATATATTTTATTTTGTAAATGTTTTAATATTCCTGTTTTTCTTTAGTTATTTTATCGTTTGTTTTACTGTTTTTATAGTGTATTTCTGTGGTGTATGTTAATGTTATTGGTTTGTAAAACCGTGTTAACATTAATAAATAAATAAAATAAAAAAAATGTCGTCGACTATATGACCCAATTGGCACATTTTGTCTTCGAGTTGAATAACTGACTGCATAGCGCAGTCTTGCCACCGCTGAGGGGTCACTTGAAGAAGCCCTTCTTTAAAAAGACTTCGTACTTCATTCAACTTGAAAGTTTTATTATCCTTTGCGACATGTCCCTTTACCTGAGCCCACACTAATTCTATTGGATTGAGCTCACAGTGGTAAGGGGGCAGTCGCAAAATAGTGACACACTGTGCAGCAGCCATCTCATCAACAACAGACCTCTCATAGACTTTTTTGTGCTTTTTGGAAATTTGGATTAATTCACATTTCAACATTGTTTCTTCATAATGAATATTTTTTTATTGTAGCCAATTTCGTATTTGCTCTTTACGCCAATTTGAAGTAGGTAACGCCTCCAGTTTCCTGGTGTGGTACGGTGCATTATCTATAACAAGAACTGCATTCTCTTTTAATTTTGGAAGAAAATTATATGTGATTGAATAGTATTAAATAAATATTATTAGCACTAATGCCAATAAAAAGATTCTGATAAATTTACTGTTGCTATGTTGATACATGAAATAAGTAAAATGTGATAAAAATATTAAATTAAATTAATAATATTTTAACTTGAATAATCATACTGAACTTGAATAATCTATAGTGTTTTCTTTCTTTTCACTCACTTTTTACTCTTAAGTGCCAACATATGTAGGACTTCTAACGATTAGGTTGTTTACCCTAATTTGTTTTATATTATAAAATTACGAAAACTTCAAATTGAAATATGCGCCAATGACGTCATGCAAGAAATTATCCCTATCATTTGATCATGGACATAGAAGAAAAAAAGAGAGAAATTCATTAGATTAAAACGCTTTACCGAAAATATGCTCTAGTAACAGTCAATAACGTTGACTTTACTATTTGTTTTTATAAATATCTAACGACTATTTGCTAATACAGGAGAACTGATAATATGTCAAAATAGCGTCATGCTTTGGCTGATGTTTTGTTGTGCGATATTGAACCTAATAGTTTTATGACATGCAACTAACATTAACTCTAGAGGTGATAAAGCCATTTAGTTCTCGACTATACTAACAACCGTAAATATTTTACAATAATTACAACACGAATCGAAACACAGGACAGCACTGTTTCTTACAAGCTGGCTACATTATTTTTACGTTTGACATTTGTAGTTGTCATTTTAGTGTCCGAGATAAAAAAATAGACTTTAGACCTTATGGCTAATAAGTAATTTGAATTTAACTTAATTTGCTACAATACACACAGTTAAGAATGTGCCCATTGGCACTTTTCTTGTAGTCTCTATTAATATGAGAAAGACACTTTGTTCTTGTGTTTTTTAAGATTAGCTCTCACTGATTACACTGATTACACTTACTTCACTAATTCAAAAGGTTTAGTTCTTTTTAGCCTTCTCACTATGTCCGTGGTGTCAAGGAGCTGGATAGCCTCAACGTTCACATGATGAAGTAGCCTTTGTTCATGTGCTACTGCGTTTTTTCTTATAACTTCATTTACAAGTTCCACACCAAGGTCACGGTGGATGTCATTATTTTTGACGTACCAGGGAGCATTTACTATAGCCCGAAGTACTTTATTTTGGAATCTCTGAATGATTTCTACATTAGTTCGTTTTGTGCATCCCCACAATTGAATGCCATATGTCCATACCGGCATGAGTACTTGTTTGTATAAAAGTATTTTGTTGGAAATTGATAGGGTAGAATGTCTGCCAAGTAGCCAGTTCATATTTTTATATCGCAGGTCTAACGCTTGACGTTTCTTTTTAACATGTGCCTTCCAGCGAAGTTTTGCGTCTAGCGTCATGCCCAAGTATTTTGCCGTATTTTCGTGTGGTATTATACTATCGTTAATGTATAGCGGTATGTGAACAGCTCTTTGGTTTGTAAAATTGATATGTGTCGATTTTGACTCATTCAATTTCATTTTCCATTTTTTTGTCCAATCGGCGATAGCATTGACTGCAATTTGAACCTTCTCTGCGGCTTCTTTGTGAGTGGCACCTGTAGCCATTATAGCCGTATCGTCAGCAAAGGTAGCAATAATGCTGTTATTGGTTTCAGGGATGTCGCTTGTGTACAATAGGTACAGGATAGGACCAAGAACACTCCCTTGCGGCACACCAGCTTTTATCTGTTTGATATCTGAATAAGCATTTTCATGTCTCACTCTAAATGTCCTCTCGCTTAAATAGGATTCCAGAAGGTCCACATATTGCTTTGGAAGCATATTACTTAATTTATGTATAAGTCCTACATGCCACACCTTGTCAAATGCTTGTGCTACATCTAGAAATACTGTAGTACAAACTTTTTTCTCTTCTAATGTTTTTTCAATAACATTGGTGATTCTATGTATTTGATCTATTGTGGAGTGTTTTTCTCTAAAACCAAATTGGTAATTAGGAATAAGTTTTCTGTCTTCTATAATAGGTTTCAAACGTCTTAATAATAGTTTTTCGAGCAATTTCGCTATGGTTGGTAAGAGAGATATGGGTCTGTATGAGGTTACTTCACTTGGTGGTTTTCCTGGTTTAGGGATCATGATAACTTCAGCTACTTTCCACATACAAGGTACATGTTTTAACCTAAACGTGGCATTGATGAGGGTAGTAAGCTTGAGAACTGCTTTACGAGTGAGTTTTTGTAGCAGTTCTCCGGTGATCAAATCATATCCCGGTGATTTCTTTTTGGCCAATTTTTTGATCATGTTGTTAACTTCTTTTGGTGTAACTAGTTTGATTTCTATGTTGTCATGTTGAGCCACGTCCAATGTAATATTAATAGAGCTTTCCACTCTGTTTTCTTGAAAAATTTGCTCTAAGTGTTCGGCAAATATATCTGCTTTGTCTTCATTACTTATGGCCCATTTGCCATTTGGTTTTAGAATAGGCGAATCGTGAATGATTGGCTTTTTTATGCTTTTAGTGACTTTCCATAGTGAGTAATCAGATGTGCTATTACTGGTAAGTTGTCTGAGATAATCATTTGTTGTCTCATCTTGAAATTCCTGGATTGCTCTAAAAAAAAAAAAAAAAAAAAAAAAAAAATATTATTTCAAACTATTTGTTATTTTGTACAATATATATTTAACACAGCAAAATGACTATTGAACCTGTGTGCCAATGTCCAGGAATGAAACAAATGCAATATATGATAAACAGTCTAAAAACATGGAATTTGTTGTTGATTGGTGCTGGTGGGGAACGGGTTAAAAATGCCTTAACACCAATGTTATACCAAAATGTTGCGTGATGTAAATCACTGCTGTAGTCTGACGGTGTGCCTTGAGCCTACCTTGAACATGTTTTACTGTCTCATACCTTTGACACTATAGATTACTTTACCTGGTTGGAGCGGGTGAACTTCTATAAGTAACTTAAAATGTATCTTTTACCAATAAACCTTATTTACCTTTTCTAAACTTATAACCTTTACCTTTGACAGTGCAAAAGCATATTCATGGCTGGATGTAAGGTACCTACCTAACAGGTTATGGACAAGATATAACAATTAGGAATGACACAATAAATAAATAAAAACATTTTTCATCTTTAATAATAATTAGCACATAGTTTATGAAGGGTTATGGACAGAATATAACAATTAGGAATGACACAATAAATAAATAAAAACATTTTTCATCTTTAATTATAATTAACACATAGTTTCTGAAGTGTGTAGGTGGAGGGTGCAGGTGACCTTATTTCATAAATTACCAAATATTGATCATAGTCTGGTGTTTTAGAGATGAAATTTTTATATTGGTTGAGCCACAATTTTCTAGTAGAAATTAGGACTCTATAGCGGTTTGTTCTTGAATAAAGCACTTAATTTAAGTTACTGTAGCTCTCATGTAATCTGACAAAACAATAGTATAAGTTTATTTGTCCAAAAAAAAGTTACACTTTGTTTCTTATGTTAACTTACATAACTATTATAGCAACAGTATAAGCTAATATATTCAATGATTAATAATTACAAACGCAGTACTAAGCACGTGCTAGGTGAGTTTGCAGTAATAAGCACTATTACTGCATGTGATCTTAGTGATACTGTAATGCTCGCAAGCCCAGAAAGTTAATGAAAACGCAGTACTAAGCATTTTATCTAAATAAGATAATAAAATAAGGAAAAAAATATATCAATAGAAAGATCGATTTTTTTACTATTTTTAAGTTACATTTTAAAAGTTATAGCACCGATATTTCTTCCTTAGATATGACGAAATATGTTTTTCGCGCTTATCTCGAAACTGCTATTTTGCAAATACTGCGTTTGCAATAACGAGGGCAGATCTGTCAAAAATTATATGACGTCACGCACATCTGTCATAGTGACAGCTGTCAAAGTGACTGGTGACTAAAATATTTTCCCGCCAAAATAATATGACGTCACAACTCATCTGTCAAACATTATGTGACGTCACTGCTCATCTGTCAAAATTATATGACGTCACGCACATCTGTCATAGTGACAGCTGTCAAAGTGACTGGTGACTAAAATATTTTCCCGCCAAAATAATATGACGTCACAACTCATCTGTCAAAAATTCAATGACGTCACGACACAACTGTCAAAAAATGTTTTCCCGCCAAAATTCTGTGACGTCACGACTCATCTGTCAAAAATTATATGACGTCACGTCCCATCTATGACAGATGTCAAAAGTGACAGCTGTCAAAGTGACTGTCGTCTAAAATATTTTCCCTCCAAAATAATATGACGTCACAACTCATCTGTCAAAAATTCAGTGACGTCACGATTTATCTGTCAAAAATTCAATGACGTCACGACACAACTGTCAAAAAATGTTTTCCCGCCAAAATTCTGTGACGTCACAACTCATCTGTCAAAATTCTATGACGTCACGTCCCATCTGTCAAAAGTGACAGCTGTCACTTTGACAGCTGTCAAAATTCTATGACGTCACTGGTCACGTGACTCAGCTTTCCCGCCAAAATTCTATGAAATCAAAATATAATGTGATTAAAGTAAAAATTTAAGGTTTTCGGAATTTTCCCATTACATGTACTACAAGACCTTGCTTCATGCCAAATTTCAAGTTTGTAGGTAGACTGGAAGTACCCTGTAGGTTTTTGCTCTTACCCCTCTAAATTTTGCGACAAAAACGGCTATATCTCTTGATTGCGTTGGATTAGCAGTTTGATTTTTGTACGGCACTAAGAGGCAACAAGCCTTAGTATTTGGTGAAAATTTCAGCTTGATACCTTCACGCGTTCCTGAGATAAATGGTCTTGACAGACAGACGGACAGACGGACAACAAAGTGATCCTATAAGGGTTCCGTTTTTTCAAAACTGGTACGGAACCCTAAAAAACCACTTGATACAAAGTGTGCCCAGCCAGGCAGACAATCTTCAAACTTCAAAATACTTTATTTCATAAAATTTATTACAAATTGTTTGAAATCGTCGTTTACTTAAAATTGAAGCTACATTTAAAATTATAGATCGACACAGACAAACGCTACAGCACTAAGAAAAGCCGCGTTGTATTGTCAAATGTAAATTAAAGGAACAAAATAAACCAATCTACTACTCGAATCTACTTGTCTGTCTGTGTTGATCTATAAATTCCAGTTTCCAAATGGTAGGGCCAATGAGAAGAAACCTGGCAAAGAAACTCATGGCAACTCTTTTAAAATTCAGTTGTGTTTACAATTTTTTTTTTTTACTTTAATCATATACCCTATCAAAATATTTGACAGTACCAGACAGGATAATACACCATTTATACATCATAAAAAAATAATAATCAAAGAAAAGAAAAGTAGAAGACAAGCATGAGAACAAGGAAGACAGAAAAAAAAAAGATAGAAAGGATACAATAATACAATTAGAACTTAGAGATAAAACAAAACAGTAGCACACATAAATATATAAAAAAAGTGCATAAACTTGCATTATTTGAAACAGCCTATGGAACAGAAGCAGTTAATCCCAAGCCTTTTTGTCTTTCGTGTAGTCTAGGATAGTATAATATCCCTTTACGATAAGTTTTTGTTTGACTACATTCTTAAATTTATTAAAACTTAGATCTTGAATATCTTTCGGAATTTTATTATAAAATCGCACACATTGACCCTGAAATGAACTATGTATTTTTTGGAGCCTAGAATACGGATGAATAAGTCTATCTTTATTTCTAGTATTTATACTATGGACATCACTTCTTTTGACAAATTGGTCTTTATTTTTATGAACATAAATTATGTTTTCATAAATGTATTGACTTGCTACAGTTAATATATTGATTTCTTTAAATTTTTCTTGAAGTGATTGTCTCCTACCTAAATTATAAATTGCACGAATAGCTCTCTTCTGCAGCACAAAGATAGAATGAATATCGGCAGCATGTCCCCATAGTAAAATACCGTATGACATTATGCTGTGAAAATAACTAAAATATACTAATCTGGCAGTTTCTATGTCTGTCAGTTCTCGAATTTTCCTAACGGCATAAGCTGCAGAACTTAGTCTCTTTACTAATGTCATAATATGTGGGCCCCACTGAAGCTTAGAGTCTAGTGTTATACCAAGAAATTTTGTAGTGTCCACAAGGTCTACCTGATCCTCCTTAACTCTTATTGTGGTTTTCACTTCTTGTACATTCGGCGTTATAAATCTAACACATTTGGTTTTGCGGCTATTAAGAAGCAAGTTATTAATGTCAAACCAACGAACAACTTTAGAGATAGCCAAGTTTACTTCGTCAGTGCTAGTCTGCTGTCGTTTCACTTTAAATAAAAGCGAAGTGTCATCGGCAAACAAAACTATCTCATGTTGATCTTTAACTAGATGTGGTAAATCATTTATATAGATGAGAAACAAAAGGGGTCCAAGTATGGAACCTTGCGGAACGCCCATTTTTACGACAGATCCTGGAGATAATTTTCCATTAATATTAACTCTTTGTATTCTATTATTTAAGTAAGACGTGAAAAGATCTAATCCAAGTTTACCTAAGCCATAGTGATGTAGTTTCCGTAAAAGTGTATCATGATCGACACAGTCAAAAGCCTTGGACAAGTCACAGAAAATACCTAAAGCATCGTAAGACTTCTCCCAGGCATCATATATATGTTTTACAAGCTCCACACCAGCATCGGTTGTGGAGCGACCCTTTGTAAAACCAAATTGTTTAATATGTAAAATTTTGTATCTACTTAAATATGTTTGCAGTTGGTCTGCAATAAGTTTTTCAAAAATTTTACTGAAAGTTGGCAGTACTGAAATCGGTCTAAAATTAGTTGGGTCTGATGTACAGCCAGATTTATACAAAGGAACAATTTTGCTAGATTTCATTAAATCAGGAAACACACCACTATCTATCGAATGATTAAATATAAGAGCTAAATGCGTTGCAACTGAGTAAATAATATGTTTAGTAACAACTACCCTAGAATTATCCCATAAATCTGATGTCTTTTTGACATTAATGGTATTAAAAGCTTTAATTATATCAAAAGGAGTAACATGTTCAAATTCAAAATCATTGTTGAAAATCGGTACATTATCCTTTAAAATTAATTCTGCGTTTATAGGTGAAGAGTTCAAAGATTGAGTAGTAGTAATTGGAATATCAGTGAAAAATTGTTCAAAGGCAGTGGCGACTTCTACATCTGATGTGATTGTTGAGTTATTGATGTTTAAGTTGTACTCAATGTTGCGGTTGACTACTTTGCCTGTCTCACTATTGATAATATTCCATATGGTCTTAATCTTATCATTACTGTTTTTAATTCTTGAACTCAGAAAACGTGATTTAGCTACCTTACAAAGCTTCCTAAACAATTTAGAATAATTTTTAACATAACTCTGAAATGTATCACTAAAATTATAGTTCCTTTCTTCATAAAGTTCATAAAGCCGTATTCTACTCTTATGTAATCCTACTGTTGCCCATTCACTGAATGTGGCGTTGCCTTTAATCAATATTGTTTTTGGTATAAAAACTGATTTAAACACATTACAATAAGTAGTTAAAAAATATCAAATAAAGTGTTTACACTATCATCCGCACTGATAATTGGTGTGGAACTAAAGGCTAACTCAATTTTGTTTTTAAAACATTTAATTCTATGGGCAGTTTTAGGTATAACAACAATGTTCTTAGATACATTTTGTTCCCTTCTATTTAAAAATGTAATCTGCTGACCAGTGTGGTCTGACTGAAGCTTATTAATTATTAATTTATCAGTAATTACAAAATTGATAAATACATTATCTATACATCTTGCTGTTGTTTCAGTTATACGAGTGGGCTCCAAAAATACATTTTTCAGATTAAAAGATTGAAAAAGAGCTAAGTATTTAGATACCCTTTCTGGGGTTTCATTCCCTGTTACAAGTAAATCAATATTAAAATCACCACAAACCATTACATATTTTTTAGACTTGGTTACCTTATCTAAGACATCCTCCATAACTCTCTCAAAGCAATCATACATACCCGAAGGGGGTCTGTACACACTTAATACAATAAAATGCTTCAACTCTACACAGGCTATCTCAACAGAACGTTCAACCGAGAGATTAACAATATCAAGTCGTTCCTTATATTTAAATTTTTTGTTAAGGATTATCAATGAACCACCTCGTATTGCATGCTCTCTGTTGAATGAACTGCCTATCTGGTGATTATCAAAATTAAACATGTATTGGTCACTTCTTAACCAATGCTCAGTAATACAAAGGATGTCAATGTTGTTACTATTAATAAATAACTCGACTTCTAGAGTTTTACCCAATATGCCTTGAATGTTTTGATGTACTAGATTTAATTGATTGACATTCTTAGTATTACCCAGAAGTGAGCAAGAGGTATACTCTTTTGTCTTACTGTTTAGTTTAAACAGTTTGACTGAGTTTGAGCTAAGTGCTTGGCTTTTGTAAACTTATAATCTAGGGATTGCTCTATAGGAGCAGTCAACTTAAAATCTAGGGTGGGCTCCATAGGAGCTACTAACTTACAAGCTAGGGTTTGCTCTATAGGAGCAGTCAATTTAAAATCTAGGGGTTGCTCTATAGGAGCAGTCAATTTAAAATCTAGGGGTTGCTCTATAGGAGCAGTCAATTTATAACCTAGGTTTTGCTCTATAAGAGCGGTCGACTTAAATACTAGGGGTTGCTCTATAGGAGCAGTCAATTTAATATCTAGGGTTTGCTCTATAGGAGCAGTCAACTTAATATCTAGGGTTTGCTCTATAGTAGCAGTTTGAGCAGCCAAGTTCTTGGCTGAAATGTCAATACAATAATGTAGCGAGGATGCTACTTGTCTTTTGTAATGGTTGGAAAGCCTATGCTTACCTTTTATCAGATAATAATTGTTTTTAAAAATAGAATTAATATCAATTATATCAATTTTATCATTATAACATGTAATAGTATGTAAAGTTAAATTCAAATTATATCTAATTTTGTTTTCCGCATCTGGCAAGTTGTTGCAATAGGGCAGTGTATACAAAACAATCTTATTTACATTTAAATTACTTAATGATTCACAATATTTTATGAGCTCCTGTTTTGTTACACTTCCCCTATCCCCTATCAAAATAACTAAATTATCATCCTTCACAAAATTATGATTACTTACTTGTTTCATAATGTCACAATAGGATGCTGAAGGAGTACAATAGTTTATAAATGATTGTCCCTTCATGTAAAAACTTAACTGCAATGCTTTATGCAATGAAAAATATTAAAGGTATCACGGCAAGTTAAATTGATCCTTTATTCATTAGATAAAGCTAATTTGCAATCCTGCAATGAAACGCTTACGAATTGGGATCGATTAATAGTCTTACATTTCTTCTAATACTTACTCGTGTTTCATGTTCTCAGGGACCGGCTTCGCGCAGTCTTCGCAGAAGTTGTTATTGTTGACGTGCTTGACTCCGGCGATGCCGCCCATCTGGCTCTTCTAGAACGCCCTGAACTTGGAATCACCTTTACAAAGATCCACTGCTGGAATCTCACCCAATACGAGAAGTGCGTCTTCCTAGATGCAGACACCCTGGTGAGTTTTTGGCAACCACTTCTATCGTATCTGTCTCATTTTAAAGTTTAATTAATTAGTGTCCTATACCGGCGAGAACAGTAATGAATTAGACTAAATTAGATAGACCGACGCCATGCGCTGTGATCGGTAGCAATTTAGCAAATAGTTTGTGTCTTTGCGTCATCGTCTATTTCCATTTTAGCATCAGCGCTTATTCGACATGATCTTGATCTGTTAAAATAAACATTTCCCATAAAAATATCAAAGAGTATTACAGATAAATAAATGTCGCGTGATTGTTTTTATTTCGTTCTCGGGCAGACATTTTAGCGATAACGTAAATTATATAGATTCTATTATTTAAAACGTTTCATAGAAAATATTGGTAATTTTACAAGTAGGTAAATAGGTGTGTATATTAAGACCCATTTTAAAAGTATGTTTGTGAACAAACAATAGAGTCGTAAAGACGAACGTACAAATATTTGCCAAATTGTCGTCATCTGCTCTATCGACACGTACTCCAGTTGATGTTTGACGTGCGATTTTTTAATTTTAATTTAACGATCGTTTGTATAAATCATTAAATCTATTTCAATCTGTAACTGTTTACGTGATAAGAAAGTCAATGTTACCGGATGTGAACGTTAGTGCAGTAACACTAGATGACGAGACACATAACCGTGGCCCAAATATTTTGTTCCCGACAATATTGGACCAACTCCAATTTTACACTTTCATTCTTCGGCTTCTTTTGAAGGCAATTGAGCTGTGAAAGTAAAACTATATGTAGGTACACGACACTCGCATGCTGTTCTTATCATAGATATCATGAAATTACATAATGTTAATTTCAATTTATAGATACTTAGGTTCCATTAACAAGTAATGAGATAGCGGCCCGCTACTATCCATTCACTCGATGAGTTTTTATTTATCACAGGTTATTGTGTCAACTTAATTTTTATCCACGTTCAGATAATGAATTCTTGATAAACAAAAGTTATTTAATAACCACATAAGTGAAACACGATCCAATGCCATTTTAAGAATATATAGAAGTAAATTAAGTTTAATCATCTTCTGAGGAGTTAGATACCTAATGTATTGTCTAATGTTATTTGTTGTTAGGTGGTCCAAAATAGCGATGAATTGTTTGAACGTGAGCAGCTTTCCGCGGCGCCTGATGTTGGATGGCCAGACTGCTTTAACTCTGGCGTTTTTGTATTTGCGCCTTCAGCAGAAACCTTCAACGAACTAATCAAATTTGCACAAGAGCGAGGCAGTTTTGACGGTAAGTTATATTACACTAAAAATATTCTCAGACATTAAATAAAAACTCACATATTTATTTTTCCTAAAATAGTTACGAGAATATCAAGGAAAATAAATGTTTTTAGAACAGTCGTTCATATTTCGTCAGACGCGTTGCAGAATATATTTTACTTTTATTTTAGTTCAGAATACTTAATTCTGTAGACATAACACATTGTGAACATTTGTCATCTTCAATACGATTGTTGATGTTGATTTTGAAAACAGGTGGAGACCAAGGTCTGCTGAATTCTTTCTTCTCAAACTGGGCGCACGGTGACATCAACAAGCATTTACCTTTCCTATACAATGTAACATCAGCTGCTTTTTACTCATACCTGCCCGCATTGAAACAGTAAGTTTATTTATAATATGAAATTCAAATACTTAGGTAATTGAGAAGTATATTCATTTGAATTTAAGGAAGCACCTCTGTGCCTAAAATTAGGAGTTCAAGCGATGCAACATGATTCAAAATTTCACGTGCGAGTAAATATAGATGTAGCCGTCTGAACACTGATAAGCATAACGATATTATGCACATAACCTTTCTTAGAACAATCGACATACCTTGAACACATTTCGCCCGTGGTTCAATGTACGTTTGTTAATGTTACAATGCTGACAAGATTTATGAATACAATAATTATAGTGTAGGTGTGAAGTCGAACTAAGATTATAATGATACATACCAACTTACCACATCTAGAGGTTGTCGTAAAACTCGACCAGACTTCCCTTTAACTGTTTTTATTCAAGAAAAGCACAAAAGTGATCTGGCAGGCATGGTATCCAAGATTTTCTCCGTGTCTTAAGGAGACTCGGCCTTTCAGTAGGATGTTTATTATGGACTGCTGTGATGATTTTAACTAAATGTATTAACTTTTTGTTATTGGCTGATAAAAGCCAAGACGAACTAATGTTTTTTTTTATGATGGTAAATATTATAAAAAGTAAATGTGTGTTTACGAATGATTACTTACTACTTGTTCCTAAGTCAAAATATCATGCTTCTATTAAATGTGAGTCGATGTCAATCTGTTATAATTGCTCTGTTCGTTTTCAGTTTCGGACAGAATCTGAAGATTATTCACTTTATCGGTGCCGCCAAACCATGGTTACAACAATACAACTTCCAATCCGGATCAATCGATGCACCAGAACACATACGAGGTTTCCTCCAACTCTGGTGGGATCTCTTTGTTGCCGAGGTTCATTCTCAACTTGATACAGACATGGTAAGACATCGATCAATTTGACTAGTTTAGTAGTATACTTATTTCACATAAGGTTGGGTCTATACACTTCATTGATCCATTTCTGTTTAATTCAATCAAGTAGATACAGTCAATTTCAATTTGGTGGTTGTGATTCACTTCTATGTATTTACTTGTCATAGTTTAATAATCATTACTTGTGATTAATACAATTTTATTATTGAAGGAGACTAATTGAAACAGATATTGTCATCTTATATAACATAAAAATAATTAATTAAATTCAAGTGTAACCTCAAGAATTTGTAAATGTTGTATAATTATTTATGTTTGGTTTAAATATCGATTACAATATCGTTTACATATTGTTGGAATACAACCTCTTTAACTGCGGTTTCTTTATAACCACAAATATCTCTCGATACTTCACATAGTTCAGTAAAACGATCCATTCTCATTAAGACTTCCAATCTGAACACTGCAACATGTTTTCCAAGCACTCACGGAAGGAAACTAAACTTGCAGAGGTGAGACTTCGACATTGTACAACTTCGGCTTTGGACCCCACTTATTTATAGTTTGATTTGCAATAAGTATGTAATTGTATTTAAAGTTTATTTTCTTTATGTATTTTCTATTATATTGCATCGTTTTAGGATTTACAATGTTTTATTAAGTGACTAAATAGTAGATAATTTCCAAAATAACATAACTTTGCACTATCTTAGCTTGTGCACTTTGCACTGCACTGCTACTTTTGCACTTGTTGTTTGATGCGATACCCGTTTGCATATTTCTCCAAAATACTAACAATTTCTAACTTTCACCGAAATTATTGTTTGTCTGTTGCTTTTTGCACGGTTTGGTTAATTACATTTTTTGGGATGGAGTAGATGGTGTTGGTATTTTGGTGGAATACTCACCGCGGTTGCTATATAAACATACTGATTTTATTTATTTATAAAATAATGCATTTATTTATTTTTTTAAAGTTACTCAAGTAGTTAGTAAATAAATTTTATTGTCAGTGATACGCATTTGATTTTATTGTCCGTATGTTTATTTGGTAAAGCAATTTTATTTTGATTCTACTAATAATAGCTTGAACAAAGTTTTTTGCACTACGATACTACTAAAAGTGCTAGTGCGCGAAGCTTAGTTTAAGTGTTTGTGTGCATGCTTACTGAGCTGTTTCACTTCAACCGATAGGTTGAGGTGGAGGAATCTCCCGAAGTGCCAGCGAATCCCCCTCATGATGTCAGCCAACGTTACCACTACCAACCTACATTGGATCCAGATTCAGAATTTTCTTGGCATCATCCCGATGCACAAAAGAATGAAGAGCCTCAAGAAAATAAGATAGATATAACTAAATTTCATGATCCATGGGAAATATATAGAGGTCACATTCCAGCAAACACAGAGCATCAAATTAGCCATCATATAGAATTAAGTAGAGTCGAAATACAAGAAGAAATAAGAAAATACGCATGGGAATATCAAGATCAGGAACGAAGTCAAAATCATGAACAATCTTTTCATCCAGACGATTACAGACAACATAATTATCAACATGAACCCCACTGGCATCAACAACACAATCATTCACACGATCAAGACAAACACCACCATTCACATGAACATAATCCTGAGGGTCATCACCAACATTATGATTATAGTCACCATCAACAACATCACGATCATTATCATCAGCAGCACCACGATCACCATCATCACGATAATCATGCGCATCACGAACATCGAGGCCATTATTTTCAGCCTCATCATGAAGATAGTCACGAAAATCATCATCATGCACATTCTAGTCACATAAATCAACATGAATCAAACCATTCCATCAATACCAATAACAGTGTACAAGAAAATATAGTTCATAATTCAGAAAATAAGAAAACGCGAAAGAGACGTCAACGAAGATCACTTCCTATAGACATTTGTGCAAATGATGGTGTCGCAGTGAATGGAATGATATCTGAGAGTGAGAGTGATGACAGTGAATATATTATGCCGAGACACCCTTATGATGGTTTCTATTTGAGGCATCGGGCAACAGTAGATGCACGTGGAAATAAAATATGCTCGCACCAAGTGCCACCCACGCCATCTCCATCTCCACCGGACTCCCCGTTATTATTAAACAATGGTTCACCTTTTGAGGAAGTTTTCTCAACAAATAACTGTGAAGTCCAAGTAAGTTGCAACCAATTTTTTGTATGAAGAAGTCAGGTAACAACGTCCTATATTTTAGTAGTGCTTAAAAAGTAATTGTTAGTGGTCGTATATGTTTAACTATTTGTGTGTAGACAATGCATGCTATGAGTTTATAATAGATTGTGCACGTCCAAAACTTACATTATTAACAAATTTCTTTCAGATTTTGTGTACAATGACGTCTAAATAAAATATTCTACAAAAATATGACGTCTGTTACAGAGTGGTGTAGCCGGCAACTTGGCGCGAGTATTACCAGGCGCAGCTGGCCAGCGTGAAGCTATAGATGAGCTTACAAGACGTCAGGGATGGGAAGCCGGTAACATTGATTACATGGGTGCCGATTCCTTTGACAACATTTGGGCGAAAATCTCACAGACACTAAATAAACCGCGGCCTTCACCTCCTAAACAGTCTCCGCCAAAAGAAATCGTTCCGCCCCAACCAGCACCTGAACAGGTACCAGTTCAAGCCAGCGAAGTGGCTGTTGAAGCGGTATCGCAACAAGTAGAGGTAGCTAAAGAAGCAGCACCGGTAGAAGCTGCTATTCCGGCCGAAACTGCAGCTCCAGTGGTAGCTTCAGCTCCAACTCCAACAGATGCGTCTTCTGCACCTGCAGAAGCAGTCCCTGAGGAAATTCCGCCTGCGGTACAGGCAATTACACCAGAGGAAGTCCCTGTACCCTTGCAAGAAGCCCCTGCATCAGTAGAAGAAGCCCCTGCCCCAGTGCAAGAAGTTCCTGCAGCATTAGAATCTGTAGCTCCTGTAGAAATAGCGGCACCGAGTCTGTCAGCAGAATTAGAAAAACCTGCTGAATCAGTACAAAAAGTGCCAGAAGAAGCGGTAACACAAGTAGAATCCGTTACACCTGTAGAAACAGCAGCCTCAGTAGACTCTGCTGCACCCCAAGATACAGTGTCAGCGCCTGTAGTGGTCAGTGAATCAGTTGCCTCAACAGAAGCACCAAAAGAGGAGCAAGCCGCAGTAGCACAACCTGAACCAGCTCCAGTTGCTGATTCACCTGCACCGTCTGTTGTAGCTGTTGATGACGTTCCTGTAACAGTAGAAGCAGTTGAAATTGAAGCTCCTGCTACAGAAACAGCTCCAGCGGAAGTACTGTCTGCTCCTGTAGAAATAGCCGATCCTGTGAAAGTTGTCGAGCAGACCGAACAAAAGACTGAGAGCCCGAGTGCGTCTGAAGTAACCAAAACAGATAGTAAACCCGTTTCAGAACCTGTGGTTGAATCACCTAAAGTTCCAGAATCTAGTGATGTAGCCCCGCCATCTCCAATTGCTGCTTCCGAAGCACCGGTCGTCGCCCCTGAGGCAACTCCTGAGAAGTTATCTCTTGAGGCGGCTCAAGCTTCAGACAGCCCCCCGCTTGCGAACACACCGTCCAAAGAGGAAGCGCCAGCCGTCCCCGCGGCTAAATGTAAGTATAGCACCAAAGGCGCGAGCACCTGAGACAGATAACGCTTTGCACCGACAATTCTCACTGAGTTCATTTTGCAGTTTTCAGACTTCTACTAATTATGTCTAGTTTAGCAGCATCTGTTTTACGTGGATCGGACCGCAGAATAGAATAGATGTATGTTCTTAGATTAGACGGCCGTCACGTAGAACTCGATGTGTCCACTTGTTTTATTTTGTGCCGTTTTGTGATGTTTGGTTTTAATGTTTATTTATCAGCATAAGTTTCAATATTCGTTGTTATTTCACCCAGCTACCGAGGAGGCAGCCCAAGAGACGCGGCTTTGATAGAACAGGTAATATTTTTATTATACTTGGACTCAACGCTACTTTACATTTTGTGCTAATGTTGGGTTAAAGTAAGGTGGAGGAACACCATGTATGATCTGTTATATTGTGAAGTCCCTTAAGTCAATCTATAATCGTAATAAAATATGTTTAGTTAATGGGTGAAAAATTAAAAATACTCGACACTTTTGTTGTTTACAACATTTTTTACTAAAATATTTTGTAGATGTTGGGTTGCGTCCAAGTAGATGCAGATAATAGGGAACAATTATTGTCAAACACTGTTCTGGCTATTTCTGGAGACTTTTGTTATTGAGATTCCGTCTCGTGTACCTAATGATTGGAACTCCAATAGCTGAACGAGTTGTGTTACTGTGGAAGTTGCATCTGTACCGATTGTGCTGATGCGACCTCGCATGTCTCTGTGTTGCACCCCTTCAGAATGTTACCATTTCTATCTTTTGATAAGGAAATTGTAACAAATCTGTTGTTTGGCTTCACATTTTTTTGTTTTACACATTGCAAGGAACATTATTCAAAGCTTTTTCATAGCACTCTTTCACAGTAGTTACCACAAGATAGTAAAGTCATGCCATAGTGTTATTCTACTCTAGACTAGACCATGATACACTTATACACAAACAAAGTCTCCATCGATATAATAATAATCCTTGTAATGAACATACGCTTTGGAACTCCACTAAACTGACACAGATCTAACTTTCTGCTTGCATCGTTTCGAATTAACCATGTAGCTTGTTTTCCCTCGACTTTGTTCCAGGCCCTAACCGAGCTTGCTCTCTAATGTGACCGCCATACTAACGCCAAGTCTAATCGCTCGAGAGAATAAAGGCGGGATAAATTGGTTGTGTAGCTGAGGAGCGTCGCAAGCCCGCGGGGAAGCTGAAGCTGGTTCCGCCCGCGGTAGCCGACCCGCTGCCCACTCCTGACAGTGAGCTGGAGGACGCCGCGGCGCTGGCGCAGTCAATCATCGCCGCCGAGCTCCGCACGCCTACTGTGACCTCGCCCGACTCCGCCCCCCTACCCGCCTCGCCCGCCTCCGCACCTGTCCCCGCTGTGGCCCAGACTCTGGCTGTCGAGAAACCAGAGGTTCCCACACCCCCAGTGGGTGCAGTCTCACTAGCGCAAATAGGTGTTAAAACTCCCCCCAAAGGCAAGTCCTCTACTGCCGCACAGATAGAGTCCTCGGTAACAGAGCCTAGTAAGCCAGAACCCACGACACCGGAAACTCCGGTCGAGCCGGCGCCGACTCCGGCCGAGGCAGCCCCGACTCCTGCCGAGGCAGCGCCGACTCCGGCTGTAGCGCCAGCGACCCCTCCCTCGGATGCGCCTAAAAAGAAAATAGTAAAGAAGGTAGTGAAGAAGGACAAGGAGGCGAGCGCGGCGGGAGCGGACGCGCCCGTGCCTCCGCCACGCAAGAAGGAGAAGAAACCCAAAGAGAAGTGAGCGCCCGCGTCACGCTCCCGATAGTTCCTCTGTGCCATAAGTGTAGCCTTTTAATTATTAATGTCTATTTAATTTTCGAGTAATTATGCTTTTATGTGTATCGCGTAATTTTTTTATAATAAAGTTATGTTTAGAATTAATTTTATACTCACTGTATCACACGCAAAATGTATTGTTTAGTTTGAATTTTTATACATTTACTTTTTCTATTCATTGTTTAATTATTAGATGTTATTTATGTTTTAACAGTGTACCTAATTGGTTTTTATTTATGTGAAAAATTGTTATTCAACCAAAGGAGGAGACGTATTTATAATCATTAAAACGAGGTTTTAATGAAATTTTACATTAAAAGTCTATTTTGAATCATAATTTGTTTTTATTTTTCTGAATATTAATCTTTCTTTTCTATGTAAATAAGCTTAAGTTTTTCTGATAAGTAATCAGGAAAAACAGATAGGTTATCTGAAAAATCTATAGTTACTAGATAGACAATGTAGGCTAGGCTGTAAGCCAGCACGTTCCATAATCCGCTTATATCATCATATCACTGGGTAAGTAGGTTTACAAAATACATCATCCGGACTCACGATTATGATAAATGATAGGCACGCATTACGCACACATCAGTGTAATGTTTGGTCTGTATTGTTATAAATAAATCGTGCAAAAATAGCGGTCAAGTGCCAGAGATAAAGAAAGAATGCCGTTAGATGCCGATTTCAGGGTCATCTTGATAAATAATATTAACAAAGTATTATGGCGATTGAAACAATGGTAATTAGGTAAGTATTAATTTTATACATTAAACAGGTGATCTTTAAGATTGTAAGTATTTCCCTCGAAGGAGTCATTTTCATAGAAAACTGATTAACAGTATTACATAATATACGTAAGTATTAGGTACCATAAGAGGTAATTAAGTATGAAAGTCAAATATGTATCTCGATCACATAGATACGTACCTTTTGAGGTACGAGCTTTGCCACCCACCATCTTTTAAGGATAGACAAAGTTGAAGGCAAGAGACGAAAGTAAGAAAACGTCTTGGCTTCGCGATATCAGAGAGTGGAGAGGTGACCATCAGAATGGCGGTGTGCCTGCCTTATTTAGCATCGATCAAAAATTGCTACCTAGTTGCTACTATTTGCTACCTTTGAAAATATACGAAAAATCCGTGTCACCAGCTATTCTAACGTCAGAATGGCTGGACATCGCTTGGTATGATCAAACTATACCTACAGAGTTGAGTTATTGTTTTTGCTTCTATAATTGCTACTACTAACGTAGTGTAGGACGCCCCACCAGCTAGGTGGACCGACGACCTCATAAAGGTCTCTGGGTCGGACTGGATGCGGAAGGCGCAGGACCGAGTTCTTTGGCGCGTGTTGGGAGAGGCCTATGTCCAACAGTGGACTGCAATAGGCTAGTTGATTGATTGATTGAATTGCTACTACTCACCTATCAATTTCAGCCTTACAACATCAGTTGTAAAGTTATGATTATTCTAAACATTTCCACGGACATGACAGGTACAGTACAAAAAAAATAGGTAAGTACACTTATTATTTTTTTACAAAACTAGATTACATACATACTTAGCAAGTTAATCATTACGACAACACTTATAAATATTGGCTCAAAACATTTGCACAGTGCAAGATTTAAAAAAAAAAAAATACTCGTTATGTTGCATGATTATAATTTCATATAGGTAGTTAGTATAGGAGGGTACATGGTAGGTACACTAAAACTCTGACATGGACATTATAGATAGAACTGCTTTATAAGATATAGAAGTTCCAAGTAAATCGTAAAACTATTTTGATCATGTGCATTTGTGTTATGTTTCTTTCGAGTTTTCATTCTCTTAAATATTATATTATAGAGGGAGTTATGTTTGGCAATTCTTCCTTAGTTGTAGGTACTAGGCCTCTTAATGTACCTACAGTCTACGAGGAGGTATCTTATAGGATAGTTTTTACTAATTCGTTATTTTCAGACAGTAAAGTGGCTACTTGCTTCCTGCACTCCTAAAAAGGCTGCCAGAAAGCTTCTGACCTACAGTTCAACAAATCTAAAAGATACAGTATGACGTTTCATATTTTTCAAACTGAAACAACTTTGTTCATGCGTACATTATTCAGTTTCGAAAACCTTTTTCGTAAAACCATGAATTTAGAAAGATTTTATTATTGTATCTAAAAATGTACAATTCTTAATATATAAATTAAATTGAAAACTTTCAAACAAAGCAAAATAACACATATTTACATAGTAAATAATATCTTAAAGTTCTATTCTTGACCTCATTGCAAAGTCACGTAGTTAGGTTACTGCTCGTAGTGTTGCGACTCTTCGGATACACTTGTATGCAAAAAAATCGTTTACATATACGAAAAATCGTTATTATCGTTAGACACGTAACTAACTATTACTTAAAACTATTACTCGACGTGGTCGAAGGTGACGGGGGGCAACTTATTAAGGTCTTAGTAGTGAATAAAAAAATCCTAAACATTACTTTTATTTAATTAATTATAATTAAAATAAAAGTAATGTTTGGAATTTTTTTTTATTCGCAGATTAGAGAATTTGCAATATGTGGTGTTTTTTTACAAAAGGTTCTACCCTTTACTAATAATGAAATTAATTATAAAAGTGTCTTAAAAATCGGATATTATCGTAATCGATCTCTTAAATTTCGGATATTATAGTAATCGATTTTTTTATCCCAACCTTATTTTTCAATTTGTCAGAACTGTCATACCGTACCTATTAGATTTGTTGGACTTTAGTATGTGATCTTTGCAATAAGCGCTTACGCCCTCTGTGCTTCCGTCAAGCAAATGTGAGCTGAAACGAAACCGTCAAAGTATGGGTTTATAAACCTTGTACCAAATTGAGCACTAGGTACAGCAGATCAGTATTCATAGAATACTTACATTTGTACATACTTTTATACATTTTAATATCTAAGTATAAAAGATCTTTTAAACAGCTCTGGAAAAAAAATCTAGTTAAGTTTGTGACTAATCTGACTTTTTAAATAATGGCATTATGAGGGTAAAGTAGTGTATTTTACTGGCGTGGATACCGGGGTTACGGGGTTAATAAGGTTCGCAAGGAATTTGAAAATAATATTTTTGTTAAAGCGCCATCTAGTAAATACTTATAAAACTAGGTAATCACACATACGCGCCATCTAGTAAATACTTATAAAACTAGGTAATCTTACATACGCGCCATCTAGTAAATACATTTGGAACTACGTGGTCAGACACTGAAGCTCCAGTGTAAAAGTAATACAGTATTTTTAAGAGCGCAGGATGAGTAATTAGTACAAGTAATTTGTTATAGATGTCAGGATAATAAATTATAATGATAAAAATTTAAAAATGTTAAATTATAATTTAATTTTAACATGATATAAAATTACTGATTTATGGTAGCAAATTTTATTTACCTAACTACTTTAAATACCACAAGTAGGTATTATATTGTTTTAATAAAATTTCTATTTTGGAATTTAATAACTGCGCGATCTTTAAAATACCTTAAAACAGTTAAATACTAGTTATTCTGCTGTGGTAAGTGGTAATGATACTGTGTTATTGGTTACTTAATAATATGTGGTTTATAAAAAAAAGCGAAATATTATAATCATCTCTGATGACAGTGCTGCATGCATTTAGCGAGATTATTTCAAAACATTAATAATTGTGGTTCACTTAAATAATTTGTCTCCGGTGGGAATTGAGCCTGCTTCAGCAGTGATTTATGTCCAGTTGTAAAATTAAAACCGCTAAAAATTAGGCACCAATTAAATGGGTTTTTTTATTAGCCAGTAATTATTATAGGGAAGTATATAATTTTATTAAATAGATATTTTTATATTCAAAATTATAAAATGTATTTTGAATAATAACTAAAGAGTATTGAAAATTACCTAAGTACCTACCTACTGTAAAGTTTATTCGTAAGTAACTACATTTGTACCTACTTACTTACAATGAAAATTCTTAATTAGTATAATTTGAAAGCCAGTAATCAGATGTTATGCTAATTTAGAGATATATACTTTACAATTAAGTAAAATATATTTCAACGTTACATTTCAGTCAGTAGCTACTTACGAAGAAGTGATTATTTAGGGTTACCAATTGACAAACTTTTATTATTATGGAAGATTACTAAGGAAATTTATACAAACCAAAAGACTTTATATTCAAGTTAGATTGATTCTAACTTTATAAATAAAGGTTTAGATTCATGGCTAATTGTTATTACATAGGAGGCTATGTTTATAATAATGTATGGGCTATGGTCCTAATTACCCTAAACAAGATGATAACTAATAAAATACATAATTGTAATTGCCATGATCTTGTACTCAAAACTTTTGCATCGAACCCGCTTAGTTGTTTATGTCAAAATATGTTTTTTTAGATGCGTCTATCTTGCACCATTAATTTGATGATTCGGTTTGCACATCCTATGAACAAAATAGTGTTCGCAAAACAAAATTCTAGTTTTAATTTTATTGTAAATCGTGAAGAAAAGAATAGCGTCTTACTTAAAAGATCTTTTAAACTTTTTATGGTATAGAGTCTGCTGAAAGCCATCTCCGCAAGACTGTTGCTTAACTACCAAGTTCATCTAATAACTGCTAGGTAATAAAACCTCTGTGTTAGTAACCCTAACGATTCGTGACTCGTGAGAGGCGTAGGTATCTCAGAATACATACAGAGCGGTGCGTACTCTATAATTAGTTACAAAATTGCAGAGAGAAACAAACAAGAGGCTTGTATACTGATCTCGTTAAAGTTATGTAGGTACCATAATTACACCATGTTGTATTTAGTCGTTTATTGCTTGAAATATTATGAATTATGTATTTGTTATTTGTAGGTATTTTGTATTAGTAATGTCTCTAAGCGATGGCCACAGTTATTCACGTAAGCTTAAAAGATAACTAATGTTTATTGGTAAGTAAAAATTAAATATATTTGGATAACAAATTAACTTTAAAGGTTACATACCTAAGTAGTTACTGCTTTCTTGTTTTTTGTTAAACAAATAGCCTTATACTTTATTTAGTAAAAAGTGTAGGTTATACATTGATTTACAAAAAACCAAAGATACACACTCCACTTCCCAAAAACGTCCGCAACAAATAGGCGCATTGTGCACTTTTTTTAAATTAGTATCGCGTTGTTCTACCGGCAAACGTCAATCATTAAATTTTATTGCTTTATGTGCATTACTTTTTAAATACAACTTTATGTCACGCGTGTAAGATTGAATTTGAAAAAAAAATATGTTTACGATATTACTATACGTATTTATTGCGTATGTTTAATTTGGTGACACTTTTGGCTGGTATTTTTGTTTGAAAATGTGCATCTAGGGTTTTTATAAATCAATGAGGTTATACCGTTATATTGGTAATGACAACTTTCAATTAATTGTTTCTGACCCAAGTCTTAATTAATTATTATAAAGTTTGAATTTCTCTATAGCGTCTAGCGAGCCGATTTGGAGAGAGATTGTAAGATACGATATTATACGATGTTGTGAGAAAACGGTATTTTTTATAAAGGTAATAATAATTTATCACGATCAACAGCATCAGCATATCCCATATGTATACAGCATACCTAAGATAAATAATAGTGGCATAGAAGAGTGGTCTAGCAAAATTAAGGAAACTGTACAGCAGCGTCAAAAACTTTAAGTAATTGAATTAATATTTTTGAGATAGTCGTTTATTTTCCATCAGATTCAAAACAATACATTGGCTCGTCGTTATTAAAAAATAAATGAAAAGGTTTTACATGTAAGATATACCTACTAAATACCTTCTTATAAGAGATTTAGAAGTTCTTTAATCTAGAAGTAAGTATCAAAATAGTTACAACAGCAGAAATCTATAATAAATTAGGTATACAGTATTTTTTACGACATCACCAGTAACTCAACACTCGATATCTATAGTAACAAGTTACTCGTTAATTATTTGAGATCACTTCTGTTTACACGCCTGTTAGGCACAATGAGCGTTTCATTATGAGAGCAGTGCTTCTGGGTGGTCCAACACGTCTTGCAGGACATATCGTTTACACTTGGGAAATAGTTGCTATTCGATATATTTAATAGGTTGTTATTATTAAAGCTGCAGTTGCAATGTTCTAAGAAAATAGTTATAATATCACCTCCACGGAATTACACCGTACGTCTTTAGCAAGCGAAACTCTCCTCTCCGTGTTCCCTTCCTGTTATTTTATTCTTCAAATAATTATTATGAAAAATCATTTTGGCGAAGTAAAGTCGATAAAGTAACGTCGTTTCATGATTACTATCTGTTGTCCCTAACCTTATTCCTGGACTGTGTCTGCGCTTTCCATTAGAGATGGTATTGTGATCATATTGCCGTTTTCATTTTAAAGAATAATATACTTGATAGGTACAATTCGTCTGGTATTGGTTTGCCTTTATGACTTCTATCATAGGAGGAAGGAAGAAATATTTTGTACTTAATTGCGTATTTAGGACAAAATCCTAGTTTTCGGTTTTAATAAGTAAAGACAACTCCCACACTAGGGATGTGTTGCGTGGACTTTTACAAAGATCGGAGACTCAGGACAACTAATTTGTGGATCGCAAAAGAATTAACGGCGTGGTAATCGAACCCCAACCTTGCGCATTATACATAATATAAATAAATATAATATTCCTCATCATACATTCACACAACGCCATCTAGTCCCAAATAAGCAGAGCTTGTACTATGGGTACTACGGATGAACATACAGCTACCTATTTTTTTTTTTGTAAATACATAGTGGTAATTATTATACATAGAAAACACCACAACCAATGCAAACAATAAATGTTCATGCACACAAAGATTTGCATTGAGCGGGAATCGAACCCGAGACCTCTGCGTAGCAGGGCTGCTACAGAGAGGTCTCGGGTTCGATTCCCGCTCCACATGGCTCCATGTAATATACCGATATTGCCACTTTCACGACAGCAGTGCCACAAAGGCTGTAAAAGTTGAGGTAAGTTCATGATAATAAATTAAACGTTTAGAAAACAAAAAATAGGTAATAATGATGCGGAATATTGATATCAAATTGATCATATTTATTCCTCCTATATGCAATAGAAATGTGAAAAATTAACGTTGTTTTATTACAATACAATAAAACATACTTTAAAACAAAATAAATTAAAAAAATGTTATAGCATTTTTTATTAAAATTAGTTACTAGCGCCATCTAGTGTTTTACTAAGTTGTAGAGAACATTTGGCTCAGTGCTGCTGCTACTCGTC
This sequence comes from Schrankia costaestrigalis, assembly GCA_905475405.1. NCBI lineage: Eukaryota > Metazoa > Arthropoda > Insecta > Lepidoptera > Erebidae > Schrankia > Schrankia costaestrigalis. The sequence goes on from FR997827.1 coordinate 5,486,382, forward strand.
CAAAGTTTCAACTCAGTAACTCTGTACAAAAAATTTAAGAGTTTAGTTCACACAAGCGCACACTAGCATAGTTTTACGCATACCGACAGGCGGCTCCATGCGCAACACAAACAACCAGTTTGACAGGAACAGTGTTGCGTAGAGGTTGTGTCGCGTGGTTTCGTAAAGTAACATTGATAATAACAGTGTTTATAAACAGTATTCGTAAATAATTTTGAACTGATACACCTATTTATGAAGAAAATTAAAGACTTTCGTTGATTTAGACAGTAATTAGTGTGTTTATTTGGTTTTTGCTTTTCGTTTGTACGTTTTATTTGAGTGAATAATCTTGTATCGGCGAGAACTCAGCATCGTTGATTTTGTTGGGACGGTGGATGAAAATGTGAAACAAATGTGTGTTGGTGAACTTTACGTGCTGATGAGTCAGGATTTAGTTGATTGAAACATTTTGGAGCAGGGAACTGGCACCATGAAGTGGTTGATGTTCGTTTCGTTATTGCCTATGTGCTTAGCTCATCTAAATGTTTACCTGAGCAGCGCCGAAGTATGGAGATTATTAGGTAAGTTTAACTAATCAATTATAATAGTATTTATCAGTGTCATTACAACAAAATGCACATACTTTATAACTTTATAATTAATTATAAAGTATAATACCTAAAAGACTAAGCGTCGGGCTTGCTGAATTTGACCGTTAAAATCCACATACTGTATTTATTTATCGAAGGAAATGTATTATTCATGTCAAAACACCGGGTATATAAATAAACACGGGCTTAACGTCTGCGAACCTTTTGAAAACACAATAAAATCATAAATTTGTTGCAATATTTAGTACCTATACAAAGTTTGTTGTAGGTTAACACCTATTACCTACTTAACCTATTAAGATTATGGCGATAGAAAAATAAATACTCAAGCTTGTTATGTATCTACTCTGATTATTAGTCGCGAATTAGTTATTTATGTTCTAACATTATTGTTATGTATAAGAAACATTATACAAATACGAACATCTGACTCAACTATGCTGGTTAGTTAAGTAGGAAACTTTTCTCGACGATCATTTTCAATTAGTGACTATTTTATTATAACCTATAACAAATTTATTTGTGCAGGCAAAAGTATAAAATTCGGTAACATTTTATTATGTCGTCATCTTACTAGCCCACAATGTCCTACTGCAAGGCCGGTCATCCTCCAGTAATGGCATCAAACCATGCTTTATACCTACTATGCTTGTTGAATCTCGTATTCATGTGAGTTGGGTAATTTTTGGATTCTTATTCTGTCATCACCAAAGTATTACAGATTTGCTAAACTGGATAGCACAAAATCTATATTTTAGATATTTTCCACTACAGCTAAGCTGCACACGAATTCAAAAATAAATAAACGCATCACATTATCTCCTCCTGTAGTCAGCAACATAATTATTATAGAAATTGAAGGACTAATGTATAAAAATAAATCTGTAGCCAATTCTCAAAACTATCATTATACAAGTAGTCTAAAATATCCACCCTCCAGAGGTAACGAAGTCCGTGTGTACAATGAGGACGTTACAGGTTACAAAACATGACCTTATAAAAGGCTTCAAATGTCAATGTACCTTTGGTAAAATACTTTTTTATATCCTGACGTTTCGGTCGAATTGCATCGACCCCACAGTTGTACTCGTAAGCAATTTTAGATTATTTCGCGTAATCGGCCGGTTTACTTGATGGTGGGAAATTACGATGGAAAAGCGTTTAAATCTTAAAACGTTTAATCAAACTTTGATCGAAAATCTATTGATTAGTAACAGTTAAAATAATCTACCGTTTAAATAGCTCAAAAAGTAATCTATATTATGTTTGCATTGCTCAAATGCTGTGCTATACCATAAATATTTGTATGTAGAATGACTCATTGCTGTAGGCGAGCTACCGATTACCAGACAGAAAAAGAGGTGTATTTCCTTATCTCCTGTTATTAAAAAAACAACAGGACCAGATTTAACGAACGGAAGCTGTGTAGGGCCCTTCATGAAACTCATTATCATAATCTCAATTCTAAATCTAAAATGTAATTATCAAAAATTACTCTCCAACTCATTTCACTCATAGAATGCGAAAGGTAATGTCTTAAATTTTAGATGATAATATTCGGTTGGTATCAGCATTGCACTCCGTACAATAAACCTAGATCTATTTACGGGAATATCGCCTATAATTATAATTAACAATTAAAACAAATATTTAAATAAGTTGGCTACAAACAAAAGGAAATAACCAAACTCTTAAAAGTATTTTAGGTTTACAGTCTTACTAATATACCTAATTAGGACAAAAATTACACCCACATAATCTGTGGGACACATCACGTGACTTCAGTTTTTTGCTATTGACAGTTATTTCAGAAACAATTGAAGACATGAGTGGATGTCGGAGTTATGTTACATTTTTTCAAAAAACCTTTTTATTCGTCGAATAGAGGTTTTAGGTGGTAATAAACTATAGCAAACCATAAAACAGCGTAAACTAGGCTTTGTTTCTGAAATAAAAAATCATGAGAGAGATATGTACCTGTATAAAATGAAAATCAAAATGAATGAAAGGAACCTGGGTACTTAACATATTTGTCATTAAAAATGTTAAAGTTATTTGCCTTTAGTGCGTGAATGACGGGGGCAAGTATCAGCAAAAGCGTGATTTATTGTGCAGTTAACAAAACTGTCCATTGATATTGTAAAGCCTGACCAGAAAAATAGTAAGCCTCTCCCTATTGCGGAATTTGTATGAACTGTTAATTTGTTAGAAGATTGACAATTAGACACAAAAGCGACCGCCTGTCATGTTTTTAATATTTCTGTTCAGCCTACTTAACAATGTTTAGGTAAATATCGTTAAAAGCTAAAAGATTTACAACTAATTTAAAATAAGTAAAACGAAATAACCAGATAAGCAGTTAACAAAACTGTGCATTGATATTGTTAAACCTGACCAGAAAAATAGAAAACCTCTCCATATTATGGAATTTTTAAAAACAAATTTTTTGTCATACAATTTGATGGAAGATTGACAATTCGACACTAAAGCTGTCATGAACGGCAATCGCGAATCGAAAGGCGCAGGGTCAGACCCCACACAAAGTGCAACGACGATCTGGTAAAGATAGCAAGCAACCTATCCCCTACCCTAAAGTACAGTAAGCGCAACTGACTCGTCTGGCCTAAAGTTGTTGCAGATGGGTGCAGGTGTCAGCTTTTGAACTTAATGGCTTGTGGAGGGGGTGTTATATGTATGTTCCTGTCATGTGCGAACCTGGTTTTTATATTTACTGGTCAGGCTACATAATAAAACGTTTAAATATTGTTAAAAGCTAAAAGATTTACGAATAATTTAACATAAAACGGCAGGTAAGCAAATAAGCAGTTAACAAAGATGACTTTTGAAAAATAAAACCTGTCAAGTGCCAGTCTGACTCACGCACGGAGGGTTCAGTATAAACCTATTTATTTTCCTGCCAAAAAGTGATGACTTCACGACTCATAAGTCAAAATTCTATGACGTCACGACTCATCTGCCATAACTCCTATGACGTCACGAATCATCTGTCAAAATTCTATGACGTCACGACTCATCTGTCACAATTGACAGCTGGGAAAAATAATTTTCCCGCCAAAATTCCATGATAATATTTTATGATACAATATGAATTAATCTCCTGTTTTAGCCACAAAACCAATCTAAATTAGTGTTTTGGTTTTTATTACTTCACATTAAGTCTTAGTACTTCGGACTCTGGCAGAATTGTCGACATCGGCATAGTTTGCCATATAAAAGAAAGAAGAATTTGAATTAATCAAAATATAATATGATGAAAGTAAAAATTTAAGGTTTTCGGAATTTTTCTCTTTACATTTGCTATAAAACCTTGCTTCATGCCAAGTTTCAAGTTTGTAGGTAGACTGGAAGTACCTATCCTGAAGGTTTTACCCCTTACTTATCAAAAATTTGCGTCAAAAACAGCTATATCTCTTGATGGCGTTGGACTAGCAGTTTGATTATTTTACAGCACTAAGAGGTAATAAGCCTTAGTATTTGGTAAAAATTTCAGATAAATGGTCTTGACAGACAGACGGACAACGAAGTGATCCTATCATAACAACCCATTAATGTCCCACTGCAGAGACGGGCCTCCTCCCGTGACGGAGGGATACTTGTCCTACTAATACCACGCCGGCCAAACGGATTGGTATAGGGTTTAATTTCAAGTTTTTCTTCTTTTTACTTCGTAAAGATAACATTCACGGATAGTCCCTTAGTCGGTTTTTAGGTCACCCATGGGATGAGATGGGGTGGTGACATATTGTATTCTTACTCCGTCACCACACGGAAGTGATCCTATAAGGCTTCCGTTTTTTAAAATCGGTACGGACCCTAAAAACATGACAGGAGGTCGCTTTCGTGTCGAATCGTCAATCTTCTATCAAATTGTATGACAAAACTAGTTCTTAAAATTTTCGCAATACGGAGAGGTTTTCTATTTTTCTGGTCAGGTTTAACAATATCAATGAACAGTTTTGTTAACTGCTTATCTGGTTATTTCGTTTTATTTTAAATTATTCATAAATCTTTTAGCTTTTAACGATATTTAAACGATTTGTTTCGACGACCTCGGTGGCGTGACGGTACCGCAAGCGGCAGCCGTGCACAAGGTTGTGGGTTCGATCCCCACGCAGGACAATAATTTGTAAAATCCACAATTTATTGTACTGAGTCTGGGTGTATTTGTGTCCGTTAATTTTGTATACGTTTGTATAAAGTCCCCACGACAAAAGGCATGATCCCTAGTGCGGGAGGGTCTTTTTATTAAGATAAGATAAATGTTTTTTTAAATAGCCTGACCAGTAATATAAAAATCATGACCGGAGGTCGCTTTCAATCTTCTATCAAGTTATATGACGAAAATTAGTTCTTACAAATATCGCAATATGGCGAGGTTTTCTATTTTTCTGGGCAGACTTTACAATATCAATAGACATATTAAAAAGTTAATCTTGCCCTAAAATATTCACTTTACGAATTTTAACTGTTCTTTTACATTAGCTTTCTTTTTTCGTTTCAGTAACCCATTTATCTTTTATTTTCCTATATATGAACTTCAACATTAGGATATGAATAAAGGCGTTATGTACTTTTTTTTTCAAATAAAAACATTTTCTTACACTTTTTTTTAATTTTTTCACTCCATATCAGTAGAAAGGCATATTTACTATAATTTTGGTAAAGTAGATAGTAGATAAACAAAAAGAAAAGCGATTTATCTCAATAATAAGCAACAGGACTTTGATGCCCTTTTTCTCACATTTTACAAATTGTAACATCTCTCCTACATCCACTCATGTCTTTAATTGTCTATTTATACCTTATAATCGTAGGGGCACATTGTCAAAACATAATCCCCTTGATTATAATGAGAAAAATGTCACAACTAATACCTGTGCGCTCGTCATCTAATTCTCGGAGAATAAGCTGAAGTGACAACTATAAAAGGACCCGTGCGTCTGCGCAGGTAATGGGCTTACCGAAGTGACGCTCTTCACAAAAAAGCCATTTTTTTTTGTCCCGCCCTATTGTACTAACCTGGCTCGGGCATAGACTGCAATCTATCTTTGTCAACGACAAAACCATCTGCCTTTTGTTCTTGCTTAAAATTTAGAATTTTAATACACTGTACAGTGAACGGGATTTTTCGTGATAAATAAGTTGCTAAGTATTCCATTTTTTTCTTGCTCTGATTTCGCCTTACCTGTATTACCAAATGAGGCATAATTCTGTTATACAAATTACTAGAGTTAATTATAACTTAAATAATACCCCATATTATTAAAGAAATCCGTTGGTTTTTAAATATTGTTGCCTGAGGAAGTTTCTCCAGCTCTTCTATGTTCTTTGGATCTGAATTTTGAGTCATTTAAAACAGTTTAGAACAATGAAAGTAACTTCGAATTAGTTATGAGCAATACCGAGGGGATTCGTTTCGATATAGGTACTTTTTACTTTATTCCCTGGGCTAGTCGAGAGTCATGCTCCGTGCTTCTGCGGTGTCTTTGAGCACCAGTTGTGGTAAAGTTCTTGGGAGAATTAAGTAGCGAATTACTTGATAATTGTCTCAGAGAAAACTTACACTAAAAGGATTACTCAAAAAGTTTGAATACTACGAAAGGCAAACGAACCAATCTTAGCGCTAACTTGTATTTTACTTAATGTTAATTTTGTAATTTATTTACGTAAAACAAACACGTGTTGCATATGACACCGAACAGCGTTTTAAAAAATTACGAAAGATAATTTATATCCACGATAATAACATAAAAATTAACATATCATGCATCTTTATGTGGTAACTTGTAAAAGTACCATCGTGCAGGCCGTGTATAGTATCGGTTTATTCGATCTTCTCAACAGGCAAAGGTAATTTATTTTGATGGCATTTATGTTGACTCCATGTAAGAAAACCAATAATACTCGACGCCTAAAACAGGTATTTCGATACATGAACAATTTTTTATAACATTTTGATAGGGAGTATATTGCAAAATAAAAATTTTATTTGTTTAGTTTATTGATATGGAAGGTTTACTCTTTACTTGATAGGTCTTTTAATGCATACTAACTTTTCAACTGTACTTAATTCTCCAATTTGTATTTTAGCGTTAAAAGTTTTAACAATTACTTGTATGAAAAGGTTAACAATGTATTAAATTATATTAGTGTTGATAACGGCGTCCGCTAGTATGTAAGTAGTTAAGATCGGGTCCAGCAGCGCCCGGGCCGAGTTGAGGCGGTATCAGACGACAGCTTTGTTTATGGTCACCTGTTATCATTCATCTGCATTAAGTACTGAGGAGCGGAACTGTGTCTAAGTTATGAGAATAGAGCGATAGCGATTTATCCACTCTACGCTTTCTAGGAAGCTGGAATGCAATGTGCAGTTTTTATCATTCGTACCCGCCGTTTTAGATGTACCTACTTACTTATTCTTTTCAATGTAGTTATGACTAATTGTTCCATTTAAGTTAACAATTACTTTGTCAAGCCGCTAACTTGCCTATGAACGCAAAGACAGTTAATAAATTACAGAAGATAATTAATAAATGCTTATATAAACACAAGGTAACACTGTAATAAAATGAATGTCAATCAAATAATTAAAGAAACAATACAAATAATAATAAATGATTACCTAATCATAAACGATTTAGTTGACAGGTATAAAAACTAATAAATCGTTAACTGCTTACGTATCACACCATAATTTAGTTCCTAGTTAAAGAAAGCCACATTGTTCCACGAACAAGGCGGGCTATGTAGGCGCAAACCTATAATATTTCCTTGACTGCCGAGATAATTTTCAACTCGTTACTACCCGTTAGAAAGTTTGGTTTAGATTCGAGAACAAAAACAATTTCACGATTATAGAAAGCTAAATAAAATAAGAACATTGTTCTATGATTACAGTAATCTTAATTCTGCAACCACATTATTTTGTCAGATTATACGTAGCTATCACGTAGCTAAATAACGGTACATTGAATCCGTTGTCAGAGAAATGTTGTATTTTTAGAGAAAATAATCTAAGTACACGATATCAAGTTGCAGCATCCGTTCATTTAAAAATATCTTACATCGATGGCTTGTGTTTCACTAGTTGCTGTGGTGGGCATGTAACAAAAAATATTTTGTAACTTTATACTTAAATGCAGTGTAAGGTTCCCATATTCTTCGTAATCACACGATTACTGCGAGACATTGCATCTCGGTCAGAAATTTAAAGTTCTGTTTAAAATATCTAACAAGTTGTAATGTTTATTTACGTTTCGTTTCCTGCATGTTATCTTGTTTTTTTTTTATCTTAGGGTGATCTTTTCTTAGACCTATACCAATATTGTATTTTATCTGTGCCATGAACACGCATACGTGTAAATCCCTAAGGTCTGTAGCTTATCCGTCCCATCCTGGCCGTCAACGTTTTAGATAACATTCTCTTTCTCTATTCAGGTATGAAATCTACAACAGAATAAATAAAAACAGTCGACGGTCGCTTATTGTTATTTTAATAAATACTATTACGGCTGCATTCATCGTACGCCATTCGGAGCTCGTCCCCCAAAATGGAGACGTAGTTTATAGAATTAACAATTAAATATTTCAATAAACAGCCAGCGACGACGCAATATAAATATGTGCTCGCGTCCTTCTCGTAACTATTCTTTATGTAAATACAGTTGACACGCGGGATGATGAGGAGTGGGCCCTAAATAAATTTAATTTCATGGACGGCTGAATAGCAGTTTTTAATCTACGGGGGTGTGATGTGGCCCGGAGGCAGGTGCGGCTTAGCTAACAATCCTTTTACGTGATCTGAATTAAAATGGTTAATTAAAAATCACATCTAGTTTTAAAACGGCTTGATTGCTTTGGTGCGGTGTACATTAAGTAATTAAAAAAGGAGCAGATCCTAAGTATCACTAATGAATTAATTTATTATGACACTAGGCGCGTTTCATAATTATGTCCCTATCTATCAAATCAAGGTAAGATGTCAACAAATCTATTTGATTTATTTTAGAGTGCACCAGTTATTAGTGGAATGAGAGGTCAATTTAAAAGCAATTACGAAGCCCCTGCAGTATGCTGCAGCAGAAATAGAATTAGGCGTGCATTGCAGCCGACGGAACGAAGTTGTTGTCAAACCGCAGGCGACAGACGCATTACATGCGAACTATATTCTACTATGAACATGCTATGAGCATAAATATGCATTTGCATCTCGTTATTTTCAATTACTCTTGACGTCGGCTTAGCTTTAATCGTTTAAACCTCTGCTATCCATTGTACTCAACACCTCATGCAATTTTAATGATTAGTCTGTCATTGCTTTATTATACGCAACCAGTTTTGCTATTCATTACATTATGAAATTTAAATTAGAATAATACCCAGATTATTTCGTAAAATAATTAAAACATTTAGAAATTTCTATAAATCTTTTACGGGTTTTAATTCATTATGAAATAATAATATCAATATTAATATACTATTTTGTTATTCATCCTAACTTAGACTTAATGACATACAAGTTTTTTGTTAGCATTCCATAATATGATCGATTCCCGCGTCTCCGTCGAGATGTATGTTGTGTATTTTTTGTCATCTGCAGAAATGTAATACCTATACAAAAGCTACGTATATAATCTCTCTCGCCTTTTCATTATTACTTTATCAATAATGTAAGTGTATAAAACAAAAGTTGTATAAATACTGACCACGATTTAAAATCGAGTAAGCTCCACTCCACCTATATTAATGAAATTAGCCTCCCTATTTTAGCGCTGTTCTAGTTTACTTCTTAAGGTGTCAATCTAAGCAGGCAACAAATTCGTAATTAATAAACTGAGTCATTGAAGTCTGTAGATATACCTTATTTAGGTACTCAATTTGAAAATAACACTTGTTGTGGCGGCAATCTTTGAGTAAATTAAGAATAAAAATCAATCTTGAGTTTTTTTAACGACACAGATTTCAACCTCGTAAAGCAACAGTACTGTTCAAGGGAACCGAAATGTTCTTTTTTCTTTCATCGACAAGATATAGATTCTTGTTAAGTACTCTATTGTTGGCTCTGTACGGCAATCAGTCAAGTCACCGCAGTGTGCGGGTCTCTATAGATATACAAAGAAACTTATTTAGGAGGAAGATGTGTGAAGAAAATACTAAACAATAGAAGGAATAAGGGGAAAGTTCCATTTTGTATGACATCAAATTACTAAAAAATTCTCAAAAAAGTATTAAAATAATTATTTTTTACAAGCTCATTGTTCGGAAATAACGAGAATCTGCAAGTTCTAAGAGCCCTTATTAATAAGTAATTTAAAACCATGACAACAAAGATAAAATGGTTAGCCAAGATAAAAAAAAAAATACGGAGATAATGTAGGGTTCATAATTATTTTATTATCTTAACTTTATCAAAGTAATATGCAACATTATTATTTGTTACATTGTAGCTCTGGTTTTTAGCAGCGGGATTTAGTTTTAAGACATTTTATAATAATAAACGTTGTTCAATTTATGGCAAACCTTTGCTCTAAATAGTGTTGGCCCTAGAATACCTAAATGCTAAGGTAGTACAACTGCCACGAGTGTAGCCTTTTTCGTAGCAAATGCGACCGTCATTATGGAATAGAAATTTTATAGCCGCGCCTCGATACGTGTTCTCGCCACTTCGGTATTACTAGTTTTTATAGATCTTACCAAGTTAGGTCCTACTTGTTGTAATAAATCGTGTTATGCAAATCCCTAGCGAGGGTAGATGAACTATTTCTAAGAAATGCTTTGTTAAAGTGGTAATAGACTTCGAAGAATTGACCGCGAACAGAAATCTGGATTGTGAAACTATCAGCCAAAGACGATATCAATGTTAGGGCTTTATAAACAAAGTTGTTTTTGGATTAGGAGCAAACGACGACCCTTGCGGTACTCCGTAAAATTATTTAATTCTGGAGCTAACTACGAATTAATTCTGGCCAAAGTTATTTAATCATTTACTTCACTCAGTAAGCATACAACATGAAATTAGCTAGTTTATAGTATTAGTAGCTCCGGGAATAATATTTTCTTTAATCATGATCAGAACCCTATTGATACTCTGTAAATATGATGTTAAATGAAATAGTTACAACATAAATCACCGAAATCGAATATAAAAAAGTTTAAATACACGGAACAAACAATGGTACTAATATCAAACAAAACAGTCAAAATGTAACTGAGTATAGTGACAAGTTGGCAGTGTTTCCAGGTCAGTCGGCAGCTGAATAAATAGATGTTTTATAAATAACGCGAATGGTACGTAAAGGCCGGTCGGTGGCACGGCCAATTTGTTTGTGATGCCCATACATTTACTCAATTGGTCGTCCACGATTTAAACTATTTAGTATATTTAACCATTGTTTCTTCATCTTACGTAAGCCTTTGAAGTCGATGGTTAAGTATATTCTATTATCAAATAAAACCTTATTTACAGCAGAGTGTACTGGTACAGTGTTTTGCAACAATGTACTGCACAGTGTAACTTACACAGACTTATCATCTTCTTGGTCATTAGTGCTTTTTTTCGAAACTTTGTATGTTTCGCATAATTTTTATTAAATTTATAGCTGACCAAGTATTTTTTCATTGCCTAAACTTCAGCCGGTTTAAACATAAAATGTTGGCAAATAAATAGGTGTAAAAAATATTGGGTCTTTCCACAATCATTCGATATTAAAATGTTATAGCAATTTTAATAATGCATGGACAGTAAAATAAATATTTTAGTATACCTACTTTAATACAACACTCTAATAAATAATTCGTCGTGGAAACACTTCGCAATGAAACAATAAAATATATTAAGGTAAATGGTCGGAGTACAGTCACGAGCAATAATATATACGCATCGTCAAATTTTCTAAGCTATCTAAACGTCTATCTAGATATTAGATTACCAAAATTAGTTCTTAATTTAGAAAAGGTTCCGTACAGTTTTGAACTAATCTTCGTATAATCAATTTTGGATTGGCAGAACTTAAGATAACTGTTTTACAAAATGTGAAAATGTGTACATGTTATTGCTCGTGACTGTACCTATTTGATATCTGTTCATTGATATGATTTAAAGTATTATTGGTAAAAATGCTATCGAAATCTTGTTTGCAGTTTTTATTACGTAGAATTCTTCTCGCAAAATACAAAACAATCTATCAAACATGAACAAACGTTGGTAATGGAAACAAAAAGCTTGTAGATAGCCCATACATGTCGAAGTGACAATGAAAAATCTTTATGCAGTATCTCGTGAAAAGATCAACGTTCTAAAATTACTTTTCTCCATGTGATCGATAGTTGAACATATTCAAAATAATGGTTTTGGGCGTCGGAGCGAGGGTCAAACTCTCAATCACTAGTCGACACGGGTTTTGTGTCTGTGTGAGCGGCAATTTGCCCCGCAATGGATGGAGATGTCAACGTTACAAAAAGCTTCGATCGATCAGCGATGCGCGAGCGCATATGTTGTTACCTTACTTTTTATGTTCAGATACTGTTTTATCACGAATTTGTCGCTAATGAATTGTTTAGGTACTTCATCGTGTTACTTGGGTTAATTTTCTATAATTGTTATCTCTAGACTAGCTGAAATACTTGTATTTTCCTAATCTACAGTCTTTCTTATATTGTTAGGTAGTATAGAATTGCCGAGAATTCAATCAAAGCTGCATAAGAAATCTTGGGAACGATGTAATTTACAATAATGAGACTCAGATAACACAGAACAACGAGTTCGCGATTTAAGGAAATGTTGTTATATGTTTTTATTATTTCAAAACCACATTAAACCATTGTAACAAAGTATTAGACAATAACCCGCCGGGAAATCTTGATGATACGTCCGTCAGCTGCCAGTCGGGCCAACCTGCCTCTCATCCAGTTAAAATTCAGTTAAATTCTCAAATCCTGACATCCCCGACCATGACAGATGATATATATAAGTAAAGAATGCGCTTAAACAGAAATAACTGTCGGCTCGGCATGGACACTCGTTAACGTTTTAGCTAATGACATTAGGGCCTGATCTTTCACTTGAAATAAATAAACGGTGACTTGTGTGTTTGTTTTGAAGGCAAGGATTACCAGCATTGACCCCTAATCCCACGTTCCTAGTTAATGACTGTCTTAATAGCCCATGAAGTATCAACCGCTATCCTAACACTAAACCACAATGCCGAAATCCAAGAACAATATTAGAACTCCCGGAGTGATAGCACACGACTGCTATTTTATATATCCTTTGTTCGGGGAGCTCAAAAACTTCCCATTAAGGATAATGCAGTGACAATTTTGTTGGGTACCCAGTGTAATTGAATAGGCGTCGGAAGCCGTGCACGCGACCGCGTAGATAATGTGCAAATAAATGTGTCTAATATAATATACCATTATGTGAATCTACACACAGCTTTAAATTAACCAATACAAACCTTTTAGTGCGCCACAAGAACGATTTATTCTATATGTATTTGCCACGCTTCTAAGTCTCAGACCACCATTATCTCGATACTTAAGTGCACTTAGAGGCAATGCTTAAGAAATTAGATGTATATGTTTTGCACATCGTAAAACTTAATACAATAATATTAGCTTGTTTACTTTGCTCAAGTTAGCAAGAATAAGTAGTTAAGATGTAACAGAAATCACTTTATTATTTCTGTAAAGTATTAAAAATGTATCTACTCTAAATTTACACTGATCTTATCCTTCGTCTCTCCCAAAGACTGTATTTGATAAAAATCAATATAAAATAGCCGTTTCATTGTTGATAAAATAAAATATATAAGACCACACACGCGAGGTGTCTGGGCGAGTGCAAACATTGTTGGCGTCAGTTCGGTCCATACTTGACTGCCTTTGCCTCTCTCAGCCTTTAATGTGTACATTCTCGCTTAGCTACTGCTAGGTGTTAAAAAATAGTAAATACGATACCACTTTAATTATAAAACACCATTCTTTAACTTGTTAACAAGTCGATAACTTAAAAATAAGTACTTTCACGGATTACCGTGCATTCTTTCTATTTATGTATCTAATCATTTAACTAGTTATCTCCGGTTCTTAATGTTTTCATATTTAATTTGTAAATTAAATACTATGGACTCCAATGTTGGCAAAACATTTTGTCCATTTCCATTGTGGTAATCAAGGACCGTGAAATATGGTCCCACTCAATTGTGTCGTATTTTTATGACAATACACTATTTACGGAGAAGGACCGAAAATAAACAAACATCGCGCACAATTGGACGAATAAATATGGTGGCACAATGCACGGGCCAGCACGTCATAATAAGGCCGTGGCTTTTGTACGGCGCGTTGTAAATCATATAGTCCTTTGAAGAGAATGGCATGCCATAAATAATGTTCCCAAATTCGACTGCGATGTTCTCCACCGGGACATTTTTGTAGCTCCGTGAAGAGAATTCTAATGGCGAAACAAATTAATCAATAGGGTTGCATTGCAAGTTGCGACAGCTTTAATTTTTTTGCTCCGTCATCACAAAAAGTTTTAGTATGTTAACTTTTCGTTAGTTCACTCCATTAAAATATGTTTTATTTGAAATAGCTAGTTAGAAACGAACAATGGAAGTTTCTACCTTAATGTGGTAATTGTTTCGGTTTAATAACGTTACGGTTAAAATTAAAGCTCTAGTCGTAAGTATTGAACTGCAGCCACTTTAATTTTTATGTGTTCGTAAGAAAGCAATTAAAGTTGAGCATTATGATAGTATTGAAGAATTTAACGCGGTCGATGTTACGACTTCACTGAGTTTAATGGTTCAGTGCACCCCTGATTAAACAAGACTATTCGGAGTTAAATTTGCTTGCGCCGGATATGGCTGCCACTCGAACATATCCAAATGGGCCTTAAATGGGTCCGTGGTCAACTTCAAACTTCCACTTGATATTCGACTAGGACTCCTCATCTACAAAGAATGAATAAAGAAATCCTTATACTTCGAGAAAGGGTGCAGTCAACTCACCTTATTTTATGATCACTAAATCTCACCAGTTATGGGCTCCTAAATAATAACATTTTATAGGATGCTGTCTCGCTAGAATTGACGAATGCACACTTACGTTTTATAGTTGGATAACCAAGTACCTCTAAATATATGGTTTCCCATGGAGTTTATTGTTAATTCTATTGTATTTTGATTATAGTAGGTAAATAAAATATGAGCGTGTGTGTTACTTGTTAAAACATCAAACACACAGTCTTGTGTAAATAAAACTTAAGGTCTAAACTGGATCAGGATCAGATTTAATAAACCTGTATCTGAAAAAAAAAAATTTGTGGCCAAATGTTTAGAGTACAACATTGAGGTAGTACATATTACCTCAATGGAGTACAATAACAAATTCGTAACTTATAATTTAATAACTTTGTCACGATAAAGCTGTTTTTTTATTATTTAAACTATTTTGTCATAAGAATTTACTAAGTTCCTTGTTCCAGTTATTGTAATTTGATTAATTATTATAATATGTTATGACAATCTCATCCTCAGACCCCCAGCAAACAACAAACTTTTGCCATAAACTCAGCGGGTGTTTAGTGACATAAGTTTTAGTTTGTTATCGTTGCATTATTCCAGCATGTGTTGATTGTTATCTTGGGTCCTGGCTCCGTGATTAGTTAGCAACATACCTTTGAAGAAACATACTGACACAGATTGATTTCGACAGAAAAACTTAACATTGCTCGAAGTGAATTCGTATGTTTCGCAGCATGGCGCGTAGACATGGGTCATGGTTTTACTGTTGGGTCCAGGCCTCCCGCGGCGCTCATCGGCCCGCTGCGAGAACCCGCATCCCCAAAATTTACATTCACAAGTCGGACAAGGGTTATTCTAATGCTTCGTGTGCGACTAGATAACGTCTAGTCATTTTTGAATCAATAAAATATATACGAATTTGTCACTCCGATCCCCGGGGACCGAGACCCGTCTCATTGTCCGTATTTGTTTACGTATCGTTCCCAAAACAGCCATTGTGTCCGATATTTATTTTACTAAGAAAGTAAATAAACATATTCAAGTCGTTCCGAGCTTCGATCACCCGGCGTGATCGTATAATTTTCTTTTTTTACGTTTCCAGTTTAGGAACGGTTTTATGTTTGTTGTAGGTGGAAATAAAATTACTGATCAAGAATTTTATGCCTGGATGTTCATCTTAAATATGTGTGTAGGGTCGACTAAGCAAACATCGTGACAGGCTCGCGGGCGTTGAACGGTGGATGTTGTTGAATGTGAAAATACACTTTGGAAAGCAGTCGTAGAATACAAATATTGGTTGAATCCGTTCGGAGGTACGCGTGAACTAATATTTGGTTACTACAGGTCGTTATTACTCGCTAAAGGTGGTTGTACTATCTTATGAAGATTGTTTTATTCAGTAGCTGTTAATTATTGAAACATACAAAGCGATTTGTGAACGCGGATAGAATCGTAAAGCTTGTAATTATTTTTAACTAATCCTAACTACAACGTCATCTAATTTGTACACGTGCGTAGTATTTAGAATGTAAAATAAACCAATACGTTTATTTATTGTATTTTGTAGTAAAAACATTTCTTAACACGGCATTTTAATTCGTATTGTCGTTCGATACGATTACGTTCACGTTCGAGTTAAATTTTATTTCTGGCTCAGTTGGTTCGAGTCAATCGTACGTATTTAATGGCAGTAATGGGAGACTGCGTTTATTTAACTGCTCGTAACTTGCCTCGTTATCGACGCATGTGGATTTTTAAAGGTAACTGCCAGTTACTGACATCATTTCTTCCACGTCGTTCATCAAATGCATATCATTAAGTTAATCAATGTTAATCAGTTTTAATTAGGTTTTTTTATAGCCAGTATATTTTATTAGGAAGCTTATAAATTTATAATAAGTCAGCCACATATTAAACTCACAGCAACTATAATCTGCTTCTTGCCTTTTGTTTTATATTCTTAGAATACAAGCCCAACATAAATCAATTAAGAGTTCCGAAAACAAATGTTAGATTAGAAGAAGGTTGAAGTTAACGAGCTATGCGAGGTTGCCAGGTTAATTGTGTCCTCGACCATATCGTTGAATCTCGTGCGCGGAGTCCATATTACCATGTACGAGTGTCCCACTATGCCGTTTTGATTGCATCTCCCAGAAGTCGTGATCGAGGAAATTCTCAACTCGGTTCTATAGTCACGTTTCTACCTGGAACAAAAAAAACTGACATAAGCCCATGCAAATAATGCGCTATAAAAGTCAATAAGGATTTACTGTCGCAGCTGCGTTTTATAGTAACTTTTGTAATAAAAGCAAGGCAACATATTAACAAAAAATCTCGAGGTTAGTCGGCGTTAAAGATGAGGAAGGGGAGTCTGGAGACGTATCTTGTAGGTAATAAAGAGGAAAGAAACTACACGAGCCAGCGTGAGCGAGGTGTGGGCGCAGCGAAGCTTGCACACCTCTTTTTGCAAATGCAAATTCAATTTCAACTCTGAAATCTTTACGAGAATATTCCGAATGGAAATGTTTACTTTGCTTTTTAGACTTTTTTTATTTGCGTGGACACAGCAGTATAGTCTGCCGGTGTATAAAACTATAAACGCGGTTATATGCGTGGCAATATTTTATTGATAATGATTTTATTTTATAGGAGTTAACCCACGTTACTTTGTGTATGGGCCATGAATGGAGTACATTTTAGTTTATACTTTTCCCGTACTATGCCTATTAAATTTCGTTGTTACCATTAGACTGTAGCAAAATTCTCACATCAGATAATACAGACGAGGCTTTCTACATGTTCCCTCATTAACAACTCGTTTCATTTCTTTCTTTTGTTCCGCTCGTTTACAAAAAGCTCTATTTTACGCTTAAGTTTATATTTCTTTTACTTTTTAGACCAATACGAATGGTGGCTACGTATTTTGTTTTACTCAGTTTATTTAACCAACCGATTAACTGATAGTAACCCAGCATCGAGCTGTTCCTTCCTACGCAGACCTTTACCGTCTTAGTGACTTTGAATGTTATATATTTTAATTTTTATTTGTTCTTGAAACCGGTAGCAACTTTTAAAAGTGGTCCGTAATTGTAACGGGCAGCAGCCAGGTGTAATAATACGGTCTCGCCCGAAGGCATTGTTAACAAAAAATGAGAGGCGGGACCAAAACTTTGTTTGTTTTTCCATTTGCTTTAATGGAAGCCGAAAATCTAAATCCTCTAAAAGAGTTTTAATTCTAATTTATGTACACCGCATGCTGTTATTATGAACTTGTGGTTACATCTCCAGTGACGGGTGGATTCCCCTTGACGTTCCCAACCCATAATATCAATTAACTCCTTCATAACTCTTAATTAAAAAAGTCTGACTAAAATAATAACTAAAACGGTTTAACTTATATTCTATTTTCTATCTACCCTAGTGTAAAGAGCTCCATTTATGTGTAAAGATTCAATTTGATGGAAAATCTCTAGCCATTTATCGAGTTACAGATAAAGACTTTGCATAGTACGCCTCATTTCTAGAAATAAATGGTGCTTGTTAGTTATTCCTTCGAGGAGAATAGAAACGACGGAGCGACGGGTTACTTGGACAGATTGTCGGCAATTGAAACTCAGTCAGTTATTCGAAGGTGCTTGTTGGGATAATACAGGCAATCCATCTCGCGGTGTCGGCACTATGATGGATCTGTGATGGAGATCACGACTCGTTTCTTTGTTGTTTTGTTTTATTTATAAACGCTGCGCCGCTTTTTCAATTGTATTAGAGCCTTGTTATGTTTAAATAGCTTATTTACTGATATAATTGGTTCTACTCTAGAGATTATTACTTTTGAAGTAGGTTAGGTTTCTAGTTTATTTGTTTAGCAACTGATTGGCTACACTAAGAATAAATTATGCATGTGATATTTATAATAGAATAATTCGGTATGTAAAGATTTTTTTTGGTATTTTTTTTATATTTTTATTTTAAAGGTTTATTTATTTATTTATTTATTTATTTATAATCAAGACTTACAACTATTTTTACAGGTAAAACCTAATGCAATAGTGAAGCAAACATAAATTATAACTTAATTTCTATAACTTATTACTAACTTAATCTCTATAACTATAATTATTAATATAACTCTATATAATTACTGATATATCTCTATTGTAACTTAATCTCTATAACTAATCACATGTAGTGTTACCCTCGTGAATTCACTCAGTGTACAAACAAAAATATCTACTTCTTCCGCCACAAAGTTAAGAAGGTGAAGCGCCCTCGTCAGAGGAGCCTTCCCTAGCAGATATTATTAATCCTTATTAATTATAAACAACTCATTTGAGTAATTTTGCTTTCCTACTTATAGTTTATTTGTAGTAAACAGCCAAAGTAAGCAATTCGACCGCATGTATGACGTCATAGATGCGGTCCTATTGCTTACTTTGGCTGTTTACTGCAGATGGGCTATAGGTGGGAGGGCAAAAATGCTCAAATATTTTAGTTATTGAGCAATGAAAGCAGAAACATACTTCGGTTGAGCCGGGCGACATGATGTTATTTAGACGTCAAATGAAAATATGTAATAATTGTAAAAGTGTCAAAGTAATTTATGTAATAATTGTAAAAATAAACACAATCTTGCGTTTTTTTGCGCTAAAAATATGATTTTATTACTTATCGATCTTAAATCTCTAAATGGTTTTGGATTCGACATAGGTAAACTTTTACTTTACATACCGAATTGTGCGATATTTCGACAATACCAAAGAAATATGAGATTTATCGAAGTTTCTATTGAAGTTTTAATTAAATACTGATACGTATAACTAAGTAGACACAGCGCATGCTTCGAACAAGATAAAATTATCTATGTATCGCAGGGTGTTGAGGAGCTTTCACCGGAGTGCCAGTGCGTCAGCGCTTGTATCGATGCCCAATGGGCGCATATTGTGACAGCCTCCCACGATAAAGTCCATGTTTATATGCGCGCGCGCCGCCCGCCATGTTTGTTTTATCTCGATCCACTGCGCTCCGTGTTAATAAATGTCTCGTATTAAAAAAAAACATATCTTCTTTTTATTCAATATTTTTATGTTCCTCGTATGTTTTATTTAGACATCGATTATTAATAATAATGGATCCTTTGGGGTCGTTAGATCAAAATTCAAGATGTTGGTATAGGTGTTTTTTACGTATTGTTTTTTGTTAGCCAGTTGTGTGGGTTTCATTTTTATTGGGGCTTTAACAAGGGACGATACGTGTTGTTGTATTTTATATTCAAAACAGATGTTATCCGACGACGATGGCTGGGAAATTAATTGAATGCGTTTTGTTTGTTATTCGATTCGTATCAACGCATATTTAACCGTTCTCACATTTCGGTAATAGAATCACGTCGTTTATTAATCTTGTTAATATTCAAGCGTGTTCGTACTTTCTAGTGATATAAAACCGATCATTTGTTGTTAGATGATTGCCCAATGGCGTTCGGGTCTGGTGAGCATGGCACACGGCTTGTTAGCGAAGGGCGCATCCAATTTATGTTCGGTCTGTAACTCGATGGGCCGGCCAGCTATGTGCCCGGAAATTGTTCCGTGACGGAAACCGTGGAAAACCGTGTAATTAAATAGCTAAATAACCTCGTTGGTCACACTTGTTGGCAAGCCGATGCTGTCAGTTCGTTTTCAATATACTAGCTATAAAGTATTTTAGTTTTTATGTCGCATTTATGTACTTATTACGTGATGCACCAATAATACGTTTTCGCTATATTATACCTTTCGAAGTAGTAAATACTAATATGTGAGTAAATAACTTACACGTATTTATATGGAAGATAAAAAAAACAAAAAGTATAATAACTATTATAAAAATCTAACTAATACTCGTACTTCATAACAAGACTCGTGTTTTGACTATGTACCACTGCGTAAGATTTATATCACATATTCGAATATTTTTTACTTAATAATTTTAAAGTTGGTATTAATGTAAAACCAATATGGAGTTTAAAACTGTAAATATATTTACACACGCGCCCGTAAACGTTCATGTTATAGTCCCGGTTCGTGATTTCTTCAGTCGGAAATTCCAGTACATTTTGCACCAGCTTAAATTTGATATTCAAAATTTTATTTTGAAAGAGTTGAGATGAGAAACAACGTGAATGCGCTGCGGGCATCAGAGGGCACGCCGCGCTTACACCCACCATTTATAAATTGTGTTCTTTTTATCCATTGTTTACTTTACGGACGATGCTTTAAATTTTATGATTTTTCATTATGAATGATGGCGGCGCGGCAGCTATATTATATTCTGAACAGTTGCCAATTCGATAATGCCGGACCGTGCATGCGATTCTTTTTGATTGCCTTTAATTTATTTGGTGGAGCCCCGACGTTCGTATACTCCAATTTAATCCATTCGTTCAAGCTTCACTTCCACTTTAAAACATAATTCATCGTTGTTAAGGTTTCTAAGTGAATATGATACGTAGCGTCGGTGTTCTCTTGGTGTAAACAGGGCAGGTTAAGCACGTAGACTGGCGTCGACGTTCGTTTTGAGAGCCCTCGTCGAGTGCACTTTACAAACTGCTCTTTTCAAGCCCTCGCCCAACAGACGATTTTTAAACTGCCCGTGGGTATTGTTTTCCTTCTTTATATTTCATTTTGTATTCAAATAAAACGAATTTCAACGTCAGTAAATTATTTGCTGTTTCTGTGTAATATTTTTAATATTTTTTTCGTTCCTGCCTTTATGAAAGGCTTCCTAAGTAGTAAAGTAAACATTGGCCGCCGTTTTGCTTCTGTCCCTCACAGTGGTGTTAGTACAAATCCACGACATAATACAGTGTGGCGGTCGGTTAATATTTGGTGAACGTTGTTTGACAAGCGTGTTCGTGTGTTTTGTTATTGGACACCTCCACTCCGTACACAGTCTCTATTTGATTTGGCCTGACACAAACTAATGGGAATTTTCAGGAACGCGGTGCCAATACGTCCTACTGTCGAATGCAGCTGTTTATTTGTACATCTGAGGAAGTGAAACATTTTTCCAAATAAATGATAACTTCAGTAGCGGACGTTGTTAAAACATGTTTCTTATCGTCTGATAATAATTCGTAAATAAATCATGAGTCGATAAGATATTGTTTTTTTTTGTAAGGGCTACCGTGCGATAACCTTTTCGGTAGGATTTTTGTAATCTTGTAGATAAGCTCAAGAAATTCGTTGTCGAGTGTACTGTCCATGCACGTGGACTGACTTAGTAATGTAAATTTGAACGATAGAAGTCACAAATTCTTTAGGGTGGTTGTTGATATATCTTGTAACATTTAGAGGCGCGTCACGAGCGGGTTCGTGTTCAGTTTTTCTAGTTTACGTGCTGTTGTTTGTCACATAGTACTGCGTAGAGTCGTTGAGTGAAATGGGTATGGTTTTTTTGTTGAGGTTTCATGTTACGTTTGTATTGCACCGGGGAACTGTTTAATCTTTCAGCGGGGCTATTAAATGTTGGTTGGGAAAGATTGCGGTCTGGTCTTTCTGTTGGGTTACGGGACCATGTGCAAACACGTGGCTAGGGCGACAATTTGTCGCAATGATTTAATATTAATTTAAACTACTATATTATTTATAAACAAATATATAATAATATCGACGGGCCCCAAGAACAAAATCTTATGGAAAAATAAGACGAAATGTATTTTATTGTATAATCGTATTCTACACACTAAAAACTATACGACACCGTTTTTATTTTTTTTATTTTCCCTCGCATATTGAAATAACCAATCGAACATTGTCGTATCAGAAATTATACTTCCACAAACAAACATGTATATACATGTAGGAGCATGTTCCTTGGAACCCATGCCGCGTGTGTAGCGACTTAACGTCATTTACGTGTTTGTACTCGTCAAAATCAGGTGCGTTATTTATTATCGTTTGTGCATATACTATATTGTTCTACAAAAATCTAAAGACAAGATATTTAAATTTATAATTAATTCACATGAAACATAATAATTTTAGTTTTATAGTTAGTTTAATATACAATTAGACATTATTTATAAAAAGATGTTGATTTTTAATCAATTATTTTAATTTTTTATTCACCTTAAGTCTATGTTCAACAAAACTGAATTCCAAGTCATTTAACGGTTGCGCTGATACGATTTTATTTTACGAAATTTTTAAGGAAAAAATATGTCGTAGGTAAAGACGCGATTTTGTTCTCTGTAAAGTATTTTATCATCCGTGTTTGTTCAATACAAAAGTGCCCGATTTAATGTTTTTTTTAGTAAATTTGCATGATTTTCTTGTTTTTCAATAAGCGTTTAGATATAAATTTCACTTTGACATATACCTTCCTTTTTGCTTTCTGTCAGAAACTGGCTGTCAAAATTACAGTAACGTTTCTCCGCTACCACCTGTTGCTGAAAATATTGATGTTGTTTTATGTTTGGAGGGGCTTTATCCACTAATAGATAGCTTAACAATAGATGAAAAAAGGTGGGGATATCGGCTTAAGTCCAATGTCGAATATACAGAATCCATTCTAGCTTTCGCAGACGACGCGACCTAGCGATTCTTACTCGAAAGCCAAAGCAGTGCCAAGAACTACTGCGAAAGGATGATAAACTGTGTATGTAGACTGATGGAATGAAAGCGGATACGACATAATATGCTTCATATGGGCCCGGGCTTATTATAGGCAAAGAAAACGTTTAAATAATATCAGAAACCGTGCCTTTTAAATGCTTGGTAGAAAGATAAACGATAAGGATCGCTCTCTAGTACTAGACGATGTCGTCAATAGTTTCATAAATGACATTGAAAAGGTAGATCAACAAACGATAAATAACGTAAAAAAGTCTGGATATACGACCACTAAAATCCATCCCAACTGATACATCTGTGCTCGAGTTACGGTTACAATTTCACAAAAAGTTCATGATAGGCGCTCAAACTATTAGAACAGGTTTTAGAAACACGAAAAGTTAATCAGACAAAGACATTACAAAATCTTTCATAAACTAAGATGAGAATGATAGCTACAGAGTGTACGCAATGAACCTAGAAATGCAAAATGAATGGGCTACTCTAGGTGACTGCTGTATACTTTTAGTTTTGAAGTTGTGCACTTTAATTTATGACTGTTTAGCAGCATTACTTAAATTCTACCTCAACGCCTTTCAATTGACTCTGAACGATCAAAGTAATCTTGTAAGATTGAAAAAGCGACGGACAAATATGCACGGAATGTGGCAAAGAAATTGGCACGACTAGACACATATTGGTAGACTGCAAAGTTATTTTGGATAGGAGTCATTACTGCAACGTCTTGACAGAGCTCTAGGAATTATACGTGAGGCAGTCAGTCGATCGATTGCTAGAGCTGAAATATTTAATTGGTCCTGAGTTCGGCAGACGATTGGACAATACTGGTGGACACACAACATCCCGGAGAATAACTGCGTGTCGCCGTTGAGACCAGACATATTCCTCTCCTCAAATTTGAAAAAGCGTGTAGTGCCTAATTAGCTCACGGTACCGTGGAAAACAAACATCCTTAAAGATCACGCAATTACGACAAAAAATATTTTGACTTGACAAATGAGATAACCAGAAATGGCTACATAGTTCCATCATCCTCTATATGCCATTAATATAGCTGCGAGGGATACTCCCGCTAAATCCCTCTACAACTTGTTAAAAGGATTAGGACTGCCGAGAACTCCAGTAAGCTCTCTACTATCACAAATGTCCAGAACGACAGTTTTAGACTCCTACCAAAAGTAGAAAGTACAATAGGCAGAGGACGGAACTTAGCAGATAGTGAAGGTGACCGCTAACGCGTTGTAAGGGGGCCTCCTTAAGCCTACATCTAGGTCGTAAGTCCTAGACGCTATTATCCAAGGGTTCCGTCCTATAACGATGGACATAACGCCACCCGTTATGTTACTTTATAAACAAAAAAACCTTCGATAAAAATGTTCTGTATATTTACAAAATTATTTTATAGTAATTGTTTTTTTTATGAATCAAAACATTACAGATAATGTATTTTAAGACAGCAAAACAAGACATCAATTCCCTAAAACAAAGTCGTATGTTAAGATATATACTAGATCATTCCGAAAAACAAAGTCATATATTAATATATGTGCTAGATCGTTACAGAGAACAAAACCTTATTGTATTATAAGAATTCATTTTATTCGAAATAATAATTAAACTCTTTTAAAAAATAATAATAATAAAGATATTAACCACTTCAATAACTTTTGCCAAGATTTTTTGCAATAACTTTATATTTGCGTTAGTAAAAAATGATCATGCGTACACAGAACTTCAAACGCTCATACTGGAAATCGATAATATTGCAGATACGCTTTTGTTCTTGGGGCCCGTCGATATAAATACTGTAGTTGTTATAAATAACCCGAGCGTTTATTCTAGGCTCTCTCTAAGTTATAATTAAGTTAATAGAAAGTTTTCCTTTATCCTCAAAGTTATAAATATCACATGAGGAGCTGCACACAACTAAGTTAAACTTAATTTCCTCTGAAGACAAGCGTACGTGATGTCATACATTTTCTCACAGATACTATATGGCACAGGAAATGAATTCTGCGCGTTTTATTTAGCTTTATTTATAAGTTAGAAACCACAGTAGGTAAAAATGAAAATATAAGACTCTACAAAAGAGATACTAGGCCTATCAAAGCAATACCTAGCAACTCTATTGGGCTTTATTTATGTTAAGTTTTTTTATTTAATAACTATTATTATCTACATGAAGTAGCGTTGATGGGATTATAGGGTGCACTTTTGACCTTATGCATAAAATGTATACTATTATTCGTTACCTAAATACATTGTAATTGTACAGTAATATACGTAATATGATTAACTAGGTGAGATTATTATAGCTTATAAAAGTAAATGAATGGTACGGCACCTACATAAAGTACTTACCTATTCTCGTAGATCCGTCGACGCATCTCACTCCACGCACATCGTAAACACCGCTGTTTATTTTATTACTACACTTATTTATTATCGTTAACATACGAACGTAGATAAAACAGTTTGTACCCGCATCCAAATAACTTAGTACTTAATTAGACAATGTCGTAAGGTACAACACTATACGTGTTTCCGTATCGTTGCACATCATTAGGAGAGGAATCTCAATAAACATGTGGTATTTCAAAGGCAAAAAAATCAGGAAAAGATTCCGTCTGTCAAAGTAATTCGTAGGGATTAGGAGGGCCACGCGAGCAAAAAGACGCATCAATCAACGTTACAATGCGCTGCGGGATATTTTTAAACATTTCTAACATCATATCTTCCAATTGATATTCATCGCTCGCCGGTATTGCCAATTTAAGAAGTGTCCTTAGTGTTACCAGCATCGGATGCTCACAATGATTCCGGTTGTCGGAACTCGTTTCAAATAAAAGAAATAAACTCAGCTAATTCACTTGATATGGACGATGGCACGCATATCACGCTTATTGGTGATTATACCTCAATTAATCGGTCGTATTCATTCGAATTAATTCATTACAAAATACCTTTACTTTTTCTGAGATTTGTGTTTTGCGTAATTATTTGATTGGAAGATATGATAATTTTAATGTTTGTTTATACGCTTAATCAAACGAAGAAACTGTTATTAAGTTTGATTAAATTAATAAATTTATTCAGTGAATACGGTGTTTCATTATTGCTAAATTAAATGAGGGGGAAGTCGGGGTAAATGATATGTGTAACAGCTCGTCGGTGAAACATGGCGGTGATTATTGCTGACATTATCTAACCCCGAGATGTTGCCTACTTCTATCACACCCCACGTAAGATACTTTGCACCATCTTTTGAACGAAAATACGTAATACGCTACATTAAGGATATTTCTCCGGACAATATAATTAACACTATCAATAACAATTAAATAATTATTGTTAATTGTTTTGACATCATCAATGTTTCTCAAACCATTTATTCTGGAGTACCACGAGTCACCTAAATGAACCTTTTATTATAATGATTGTGTATAAAATTATTAATATTTACACACGATATTTTTATTGTCTTACCAACAAGAGTAATATATTACAAGTTCGTTTCTGTATATTTAGAACAACACTACAGAACAGACGTGTAGTTTTTTCGATTGGATTTATAAAATATTGCACTTCAGATTTTCTCCAGCATAAAGTTGGATCGTAAATCGACTCGTAGCCGATAATACGAAATGTGTTCCGTTGAAATTGCGAACAGATTGCCTAGAAGCGGTCCTTTTGATAGTTTTATGGAGCTATGTTTATTTATGTTTTATGAAGTCACCTAAAAATGAATGAACGAAACAAAATGAGACTAAGATTTAAGATTTAAGCAATTGTATTAGTGTACAGAATAATTGATTCTTTTGAATGTTCCTTAAACAAAACTAGTCTAACAGAAAAAAATCTGCTTACTGCATATTAACAAAAAAAAAACAGCCTGTCACAACTCTTTTTTCACGTAAATTCTATTAAAAATAAAGTGAAGTTCGCGCCCGGCTCTTTTACAGACTTTAATTTCACAGGTCTTTTGTGTCGCAGATGAGCTTTGATCGCAAGACGTTCTGTTAAATCTTGTTAGGGACAAAGCAGTCGGACGAAATGTCTAACAATGAGGGATCGCATTACCCACCTCACTTCCGGCACGGTAACTTCGAAAACCTCAGTTTTACACCTGACTACACTTTTGTCTGGCAGTTTTTCGACAAATGCTATTACGTAAATATCAACGGTCCAATAGTCATTCAGTGTAATACGATATATTACTTTTTAGTAACTATTTTGTTATAAATCGTATTGTCGTCGATATGAACACTGTGTGGGCGTACTTGGTACTTATCTAGTTACTTTATTCCGATAAAATTTAAGTTATTGGCAGCGGTACTTAAAAGTGTACGCCTAGTCTTAAATTAAAAACTTTTATATTAAAACATAAAGCTTCAGGATTTATATGTATACCAATTGTCTGTCTAAATGTCTGCAACAATAAACTTCAAAACGTATATTATAATACAAGTCAGAATATATTTTGATTTTATGTACATCGATATTGTATCAATAAATAACCGATAACGAGCGACTTTTACGAGAATATCTGGATACCATTTCAATCGCACATTTTATAGCTGTTTACAATTAACACGACAAACGACAAAATGTGGTTGTAGGATCCCATATTTACAACCACCTAAATCTGTCGTAAGTGTGCACGCAAGGATAAATTTCACGGTGTAAAATAGAACAACTAATTTTTATTACAGTAAATTTAGAAGCGTTTGGTACTGAATGTTTTTCTTACTTAATTCTTAAATCGTTTAAGTTATAGTCATTGACATTTCAACGCAGCCGCGCCGCATCGAAAGTCACTTTCAAAAATGTCAACGGTCTCCGTTAAAATAGAATTTCTATTAAGTTCAGTTTCATGTTAAACATTCAAACATACTCCAAGGTGTAATTAGAAGTTGTATTGTTAAAAACACATAAATAACGCTCTTTGATGATAATATGTATAATTAACTTCTTGGACTCTTAACCACCCGTATATTAACTTGACGTAAACAGATGACATTTCAACAAAGACAACTGTTTCCATTTAAATTAATAAGTGACATTTACTTTGTTTCATACATTTTACATTACTTTCAAAATATTAAATTATGTAAACTTTCACTCGGCCCTACGAAAATAAACGATTTAGAACATATAATTTCTATTTTGGGTTTGGGATAATTTATTTTATGAGTTCTATTATAACTTGTAGTTTAGGATGTGGTAACGTGTTAAAGTTATTTATTCAGAGGTTTTCCGGTCAGTTTTGTTTCCTACATAGTAAAATATATGCGTTTTCATATTATAAATGCGGAGGAAAAAAAAATAAACGACGTTATTTTCTCTGCCTGTAAAATGTACCCTCAACGGACTGAATAGCTTTTTTAAACTGCGTGGTACTACGCTAGTGATGTACCTACAGCGCTAGCTTAATATTATCGATTAATTAATTCAATTTATAGCACATCGCGGAGTCGGTTTATAAATAATTTATTAGGTAGATACCGGATTATTATAATTTGTAGATATACATTATCCAAACCAAGTTATGATGATTAATACGAAGAACTATATAAACATTGGTTGTTTGCGAGATTTTTTTTAGAATAGTAATTTGTAATTTATTAAATTTTATGAGATTTTGTGTAAAATAAATATTTACATTAATCTCTTACAAGACGAATAGATAAACAGATTGGTGTCTGGTATTTTTGTTGTTTAATGATTGTTCTTTTAGTAATATAATATGCGCTCCTCCCTATTCTCCTCACCTTTATTATCACCGACACCTTTGCACTTTGTTTTATTTTCTTGCACGCCTCGTCCGCATAATTCCACAATAAAGCTTCTGTTGTGCCCTAAAATCTTTACATCCAACCTTCCTCGAAGGGGAACTTTCTATACGAAATATCAACGCGTCCATTGTGCGTCTTTCTATTTTACTTCACACAAACGATTTTTTGTACGAATGTAATGAAGGCTTTTATTCGGAGGTGCGAATGTAGATGCTTCTATGTTCAAGGGTTTCGATTCAATCACCACGCATACTTCATATCTTATTATTATTCAGAATTCATAAAGTGGAATTGTTTTTAGCATTTGCGATAAGGCGAAAAGAGCCGTTAGTGTCTGGAGTTAGTTTAAAAAAGTATAAAAAATAAAGAAGGGCGCCAGTTGAGACGGGTGCAGGTTATCTCTAGTTATTTGTCGTATCAAGTGGTTCTTTGCCTCTGCCGGCGCGGCATCAAAGGCACCGCGCACGGTAGCACTCATACTGCTTGATACTTATTACCTGTGTGGGAATGTTAAAGAACAGCTTTATGTCGTACCTATTTATTTTTTATTGGACCTCGTAAAAGTTGGAGATAGCTCTAGCCGTGTTCGTTTCTCAATTTTTTACATATTCCAAGAGATCGAGGTTTGATTTCATGGAAACAATCTATTAACAGTATGCTGGTATTGGCTTAACTAAACGAGATATCTTCACTAGATAAGGAACACCGGTCGTTGAATTTGTACAAATAAATTATATGCCATTAGAAAGTTTTTTAAACTCTCAAGAATATTTTACCATCATTTTTCTTTATTAGTACCTAAATATTTTACGATTTCAAAATAACCACAAATTCTTTAATGTTTTTGAATATTGTTATTTGCTCGTAACACTATAAATTCAACGTTTTTTTTTAAAGGTTAATTCATAATAACAGGCTCATCTTAAAAATGTTTGAATCAATAAATAACACCTACTCAAAACAGAGGCGTCAATTAAATAAAAAAATATTGCATAATAAAGTGTAGATGGTTCCAGTCGTAAATAACACTTGTTAGGGTTGCCAACGTTAAGAATAAATAAGAAATCAATGACTATAAATACTAATCTGTTGAGTAACTATCAACGCGGTATATAAAAGAGGTTTTAATAGCCTTAAAAAATCCTTTATTAGTAAAGCTTAACGCAATAAGAATACCTAAAATTAATTATGGAAAATTAAAAGAAAAGAGTTAATACAATAAGCGAATAATAATAAACCAGTGTAGAAGAGACGCAGAAAATATTAAAATATGGTTCAACGGGCCAATCCAAACAACCAATTCTGGTATAGTAGTTACTATGTACAAAAGGTTTATTGATAGTTAATAATTTATCGTTTTCCTCAGCACAGGCACAGGCTAGTCCAATCAGTTTACAGCTACCTGTCTTAAAATTATTCTTATTACTTTGCTCAAAATGGGATACCATGAAGTAGAAATATTTATGATAACCCTATAGGAAACGTGATTACTCTGCGCTTGCAGCATGTACCGGTTTGTCGTAAGTCGATGCAAGCGAGGTGCGTATGCAAATTATATCGTACTTTATTGTCACTCGTTAGCGGTTAATCGCCCTTGTCGCACCTCGAATAAACAAATGCCCATTAGCTGAGTT
Organism: Schrankia costaestrigalis; assembly: GCA_905475405.1. Classification (NCBI taxonomy): domain Eukaryota; kingdom Metazoa; phylum Arthropoda; class Insecta; order Lepidoptera; family Erebidae; genus Schrankia; species Schrankia costaestrigalis. The sequence goes on from FR997827.1 coordinate 5,517,061, forward strand.
AAAATTATTAATATTGTCACAACCAATGTATTCTATCTCATTTGCATGTTCGGTTAAAATAAACCAATGTTTAGATAGGAGGTTATTATATTATGTTAATAGGCTAATAACGCTGCTATCATAACTGTTATATCCTCTTTGCTATGTTTATGTTGAACTGGTCACATATTCAATCTAGTTTATGGTTATGGTGTTTATAATAATGTGGAGAGATGACTGTAATAAGCTATTGCTTCTTATGGCTTGGATTTTTAAACGTGTTCCATGTGACATTCAGGTTACGTTAAAAATTAAAAAGTATTTTATGTTAGTCGTGGAGTAAATACTTTGTAATTGATTGAGATTGTATAAGAAGAAGAACCGGGTCTTTAGAGGATACACTAGTTTACAATGTGGAAGGTATAGTCGAGATCTCGCCCTTATAGAACTTTTCTGCTATTTACCAATGATTCTACTAAGCCAGTTGTTTAAATCGTGGTCCTCTTTATAACTAGCAAAGACGGAAAACTTGTCATTAAATAAAATCAACCACCCCGTCTAGTCTGGGTTCTATAAGCCAAGTTCCCCTTCATACATGAAGTGGGCCCGTTCCTGTAACGAGACATTCATACGCTGCTATAATGCATTCTCAGTTCAAACAAGCCAAAGCTATTAAAAATATAAATTTACCAAGAAAAAGCTATTTGTCATAAGTTGGACGTAACTTGATATTAAAAAATGTAAATATAAAAATAATGAAGCAAATGATCTCTGAACATGATATGTCCCTTAACGAGCACGTATAATAAGTGGACGTTTGTCGCAGTTCGGAGAAATATGCTCCATACGTCCGTCGCCGTCGCAGGAAGCTCATAGGTACAGATTATCTATACTGCTTGGAAGAAACTTTATTGTATTCTGTGACTTGCATAATGTGCTAGACTGTCTTAGATTTATTGTTGACTTGTCGTAATGCGAAAAGGGTGGTGAACTATTACACCTCTTCCTTTCATTCAAATCACGTCACGTATGCAGCACTTACTTATTAGATTACAGACAAATATATAAATACTCTTTCTTTATACTTAAAACACCTTGACCAAAACAAACTGACTTATTGGGCAATTCCTAAACTTTTTATGCAACACTTATTCAGCTTCCTCTTTGTGTTTAGTGGTAAAAACCTCCAGTGTGCTCTATGATTAACGTCCTAAACGTACACTGAGCTTCTATAATAATAATAATCCAATTTTCTTAATAATATTTCTGTCCTATAATCAAAATATTCACAAAACAAAAAAGCTACCAACTACCGTATCAGTTTTGGCCATGAACTTATTTTTTTTCTCTGTAAACCTGGTTCTCATGATTTGTGGACAGGTGGCGCGGGCGTCGTATTGCGGTGTCTTTGTGGGTACCTCTTTGATCATGCCGCCGCATTGTGCGCGTGCGCTCTCTACTTTTTGCCTTAAATTGTAGGATATTGATGCGTCCTGATTTGTTGTGAACTCTCAATAGATTCAGTAATGCTTAGAAAATCTTTGTATGGCAGAACAGACTCGTTGGCGTCATTTTTCTTGCGTCATAATAGATTTTCAAACAATATGAATCAATGGAACTTATTCTTATTTGGTCTTTTATGTTAAGGATATAAAACAATATCCCTTGTCCCAACACCTGTTGAAGAATATAAAAATCGCGATCACCTGTCGTTACGGTTGTCGTAAAAAACTACTACGAAGATATTATTATTAAGATTAGAATGTTATAGAGAAGGAAAACTTTAAACAAAGCCTATAACAAAACGTCTTGCCATCTTTGTGCTTGTAGGACAAGTTGTATTTCATAATTGAAAGAGCCAATTCGTTACAGTAGCACATTAAAAAGCCGATGTGAAATTATAGAGTAATAGATAAAAATCAAACTTTAATAAAATTATTCATTTCACACGTTGGTTAGCATCGCGATTCTCGAATTACGAAATTCCTAAAGATCTTTCAAACCTTAGAGCGAGCGGAGTTTCTAGGAGTTATTACCATCATTCGAAAATCACTTTAACATCCAGAAACCAAGAAAGTAAACGGCGAATCTCTGATTATAGTGTGACCACAGGAGCTGTGCACCTCCTGAGGTATGCGCGCGGCGAGAGGGGGGTGGACATATAGAGTACATGATAAATACTGGTATAGAATAAACAGTCTATGATGTAGCTACTAGCGACATCTGACGCAATATACTTAAGTTATTTGGCTGGTACTGGTCGCTGCACGAGCGGCTGTAGCAGTTTTCTATTAAAAGACAGTTTTTTTAAAAACTCCAAGAAAGTATTTACATTGTTGTATAGTTTTAAGCGTAAATAGGAACATTATTTGTGTTTCTATAATGTAACTTTGAGAAAAATGACATCTAGCGGAATGTATCAAATACTCTAAGAACATGAAATTCTTAAAGAAAAATATAATGTTCGAATTGTTATGACACTGCCGTCAAAACTCGTGACAGCAGGTAGGTGTCCGTTATGGTAGCATACACAAGAGCTATATCGAGTTGGTTACTATGCCAAAAAACTCTGCATAAATAAAAATAAAAAAAAATCCAATTGTTAAGATTAATTATGAGGAATTAGAAATCGTTAACACTACAGTATTCCTAGGAATTACTTTATACAAATTAGCCCCTTACTCATAAATGCCTCTTAAATTTAAGTTAATTGATTGCCTTAAATTCTTACGGTTTTGTTTAGTATAAGTTTGATTTTACAAATAATAATCTCGCTAAACAGTGATTAAATTTAAGAGGCGTTTATGAGTAAGGGGTGAGTTCTTATTTATCACCTGCATATTTTTAATAAAATATGAGTATATTTGGGTTACATTGTGATCAACTAAGTAAGTGTAATATATTACAGATATGTCTATAAAGTCGTCAATTTTGTGATTTTTATTAGTTCATTAATCTACAATAAACTAATACGAAGAACAATGTAAACAATGAGAAGAGTAAATCAAAGTGGCACGCGGGAAGTGATTTTTAAAGGCGATGTTTAGTGGAGCACGATTATGGTCAACTTTTATGCGATTTGGATGATGTTTATGGGCGAACTGCAACTTTGATGGGTATGTAATCGTGTTACTGTTTTTCGTAATCTGTCTTAAGTAATAAATTCACTCCTTTTGAGATCTAGAGACCAAAAACAGGCATTGTGTACATAGCACATTTTTAGGTTAGATATTCATTGTAAGTAAGAAAAATCGTAGTACGACCATTTCTGTTGATACATTATTAGTTGCTTTAGTATAATTCAGTCAAGATTTATTCCAATTTGAATTTGAATTAATTGCTTTATGTCTATATTACGGTTGATATTGATAACTAAACTATGTCACTTTCGCATCGACTGGTCTGTCTACAAAAAATAATTAATAACAATACATATATATTAAATTTTATATCATTTAGCTCTTGGTGAATCCATGTTAAATGATATCTTGTTGGTTAATATTTAACACTGAATAAATTTTAGTTAGGTATTGTAGTTTTCTTCTTCGTTTTATTCTTTCCATTCCATTAGAATTATTAAATTTAAAAATAATGAAAAGCTTGAAACTCCTGGTAAACACAGGCGAAACCGACCAAAGAAAGAAATGTATGTTTCTATATTTCTGCTCTCTCCACAAAATACAATTATGTTCTACAGTAAAAAAGAGGTATATAACATTTTTCTTCTTTTACCTGTATTTTGTTTCTAGTTATGCCTAAATTTATTGTTGGTATAATCAAATGTTCAATTTACATAACTTTTGTAAAATTTCGAGTTCCAACCCTTAGAAAATTGCAGATGATAGCTAGAATTGAGATGGATTTTAATTGTAGTCTTGAAGTTCTACGCAAAACTTTAAATGCAATAGGCTTACCTACAAGAAATGCCCTAGTATTATAAGTGCTCTAATAGTGTAGTGTTATTTGAACAGAATTGTTTTGAAAACTATTTTGTCAGACTAAATAGGGTTGCTACGTGTAGCACAGTGGCGCCCTAATTTTTTGTCAGGACTTTATAGACAGACTGTACCTACATTAAAAAAAATAGTTGTTGTAGTTTTGATATTATAGCGTAATGAAATAACTCCAGCCCGGCCCCTAAGAACCGTTAATATCTCCGATAATATTGAATTTTGTATTGAAATAAAGTGTTACACAGGTGTTATTTCAGGGTTACATTTCTACTGTATTAACAGAATTACTGTACCTATGTTTTGTAGTTCTCGAGATATTCAAATCACTTGTGAGCATATTATCTGTACCAGTACTATGAACACAAATTAACATGGATTTTTTACATATTCCACTGTGAATTCGCATAAAGCATTTACCTACACTAATTCAGTCAGAATTTCACGCATTATTTTACATAAAGAATTTTTCAAAAGAAAAGTTCCCTTTCTATCAGAACTATCACGTGTACGCTACCATAACGGACACCTATTTTTTCTTCGTCCCCCACCTCGCCGCGCATACCTCAGGGGGTGCACAGCTCCTGTGGTCACACTATAACTGCACGGAATAAATATTATACAGGATTTGAAACAAATAATATAACATCAAGCTGCCTTCGCATCTTTTAATTTAGAAAGTAACGCATCTAAATGTAATTCCTAGTATAATATCTAAAATTGCTTTTTCTTTTGTCACCAGGTTTAACAGCAGAATTGTATTATGTGCGCGATGGTCAGATTAACTTCTATGCCCTCAACTTCGTCGTACCAGTGCCTGCTACAATTGGAGAACTACACTTCACATGGCAGAGTCTCACCAGGAAACCGGTAAATATTCATAAATTCTATTTATCTGACCCTCTATTATCACTGAATGATCAGTGGAATACCATCATGTCAAACCGTCATCGTTTCAATCATGGAACTGAGAGTAAATGATGCAAAATACATTCCTTAAATTCCACCAGACCGTGACGAATAGAATTGCAATTAGTTAATTAAAGAACAAGAAAAACAACCTTCAAAGGCTTTACAATAATAAAACGATATTTAAATGAAGAATCGTTAGATAGAAATAGTATTGCGCGTAGGCGTTTAAACGAACAATCGATTTAAAGAAACATTCGCACTATTATGGTAATGGGCGGCGCGAAACGAATGCGAAATCGACCATCGTTCACCGCACGTCCTAAGTCAACAACTCTTTACTCACAATTAAGAGTTGTTTTCCTTTCGATGCGGATGGATTTTTTATCTTTTTGCTTTTAGCACACTGCTCAGAAACTTTGATGGAAGTAATTAGCTTGTACAGAAAAGTTTATACTTTGAAGTTTCTAGATAGGGGCTGGTCCTGTTTACTCCCTGCTCGGCAAACGAGCTATTCTTATGGTAATAGAGCGACTCCTATCCGAACGTAGATTATTTTCATTTGAGGTTGGGATACCAATAACTGGTATAAGTTTTGATTGATCACTGGAACTGGAATATCTTCGTATATGATATACTTCTAATTCAAATTAGATCGCTTTTCATGCTAATGTAACTGGCGGCTGATCACGACGCTGAGCCACATTTATTCACATCGTATCCTGGGCGCTGCATCTGTAACCAAATATTATGTGCATTTATTTATTTTATCCGCAACCGTCTGCACACACGGCAACACAGACTAAAAGAAATCAGTACGGCAGCGTTGCATTTTGATCGGCTGCGACGCAACGGCGACGTCCACTTTACATATATTCAATACTCAGACAGCAAAAATAACAGTCGAAGTACCCATATCAAGTTCAGTCAACTTGTCAATAAAACATCTGCTTATTTAGGATGTTATTTGCAAGTCATGCGAACATGTTCGCCAAGGTTACAGGACGCTTCATCAATTTGTTGAATGTATTCATGGCGCCCATCGTCCTAAGGACCTAATGGACTTAACTATGTTTAAATTTACGTACATAGCGCTTAAAATTAAAGAATGTGTATGTATGTTATGGTTATAAATGAACGGGGTTCTGTTATGGTTATAAATGAACGGGATTAAGGATGCTTTATGTTTAAATATTCTTATGAAATAACACAGCATTTGAAAAATAAATATGCTGCATATGGTTTGGTTGCAATCACGCGGTCGAGCCCTTTTACTCGTTATCAACATCTCGGCGTGCTTTGTGCGGCCGCCATTATCAGATCTGCCATTCCCCCTCACTTCACTGCACGACTCCCTTATTTATATGGCGGCACCTTTGACTATGCCAAGCAAATATTTGGGAACCGGTTAACTAGCGCCGATGAGGGATCCCAACACTATTGTCTGTACGCGTTGAGGGCCGAGTGATAATATTTAATTAGCGGCCGCGGTGTCGCACCTACACATTACGCGGCTTTATGAAGAGCAGCCGCTGTGTGCGCCTCCGCGGTAATGCATGTCTGATGAACAAGCCAAAGGGCCCGCAGCTATTACTATTTGTTTAAAACATCATGTAAAGCCATGCCGTGATTAGTAAGTTAATTAATGCCTTGTTATTGTAAAATAGTGTAACTCGTTTCTAAACATACACTCCACAGTCAAGAACAGTTCAGTATACATCCCGATCTCATCACAATAACAACGTTTGCGTCTCGACTACATAAGGGAAACATAAAGCGCACAATACGTATCTGCATACAAGCCAATACAGGGAATATCCAACGGTAACAAAGTAGGTTGTTTACATATCCAATAAAGGAGCGATGTTCGTGATCTCACGTTGGGTTACATTCGACATTTGATCGCCTCAGATGCGACTATGGATCCTTACGGCCTGTTTAGGGTTAACTTGCGAGACGATGTCCGTCAATTGCCCGCGCTGATACAGTTACATCGTGATGTGATTGTACCGTTAGGAATGTTTGTTGTATACGGTTACGAATGTGTACCAAAACTGGCGTAAACCACGATATTAATTCCAAATTTTTGTTGCAGCTGCCTTATACACTCCATGTTGAGGTTACTCGCACTCAATCTAATGGAGAAGATTATTCAAGAGGCTCAACGGACGCGATGCATCAACCTACGTTTAATATTTCCAGTGAAGGATATGTCCCGACGGAACCTCAAACATGGCGGGTCGACTTACCCTGCACGCATACCATTGCTGCAGAAGTAGAAGTCACTATATCGTTGAATATTTCAACGGGATCATCATCGACTACTTTGAATTTTAGACGAAAAAAGATATGTCTCAAAGAAGCGCCTAGACCGGCAGTAAGAGTGGATAGTGTACCGCATGCTCCCACCTCTGCAGATATATTTTACGCGGGAGTTGGTTGCGCTGGCGGAGCACTTTTGATAGCCGCCGTTGCCGCTGCGGCTTGTCGTGCACGAGCGAGAAAACTACGGCGAGCAAGAAGTGACGAACAAGATGCTCATGCATTTTTACCTGACTCCTCGTGCAAGTCCGCCGCCAGCTATACTAGCTACCGCCGCCCTACGTCCCTGCCCCCCGCAGCTGCTGAAGAGAAAGCAAGAGATCTGCAACAGAGGATAGCGGAGTTGACTATACAAAGGTGTAGAGTCAGACTACGGTCTGTTGCTATGGAAGGGACATTTGGTCGAGTGTATAGAGGAACATATGCTGACGAAGATGCTAGGGAGCAAGAAGTCTTAGTAAAAACTGTTGCTGAACATGCTTCTCAAGTACAGGTATATTCAAAATTTATTTTCGGGCATATTTTATTGATTTTTTTGATGTTTTGCTATTAATTATTTAATTAGTTTAAAATAATATGTCATTCTTATACACTTTTCCGTTTACAGGTATCTCTGCTACTTCAGGAAGGCTGTATGTTATACGGTCTTCATCATGAAAGAGTACTGTCTGTGCTTGGCGTAAGCATTGAAGATCAAACGGCTCCGTTCTTGCTCTATCCTTGGAACTCAACCTGGAGGAACTTGAAACAGTTTCTCTTAGCATGTCGAGGAGTTACTTTAGGTGGTACCGCCCAAGGGGCTCCTCCTCCTCCTTTGACTACTCAGCATGTCGTCAGAATGGCCCTCCATGCACTGGATGGCTTGATCTATCTACATTCACAGCATGTCCTACACAAAGACTTTGCTGCAAGAAATTGCATGTAAGTATAAATATTATTCAACTTTTTGTGATTTCATTACTATAGCGCACTTTGTAAATTGACTTAATACGTCAACGAAAAGTACCTAATTATTTAATTCTTTCCTACAGTGTCGATGAAAATCTTCGAGTAATGATAGCGGATAATGCTTTATCACGAGATCTCTTCCCTGCTGACTACCACTGCTTAGGGGACAACGAAAACAGGCCTATCAAATGGCTGGCTTTAGAAGCTTTAACGAAAAGACAATTCAGTCCAGCAGCTGATGTTTGGGCGCTAGGAGTATTACTATGGGAGCTTACTACGTTAGCTCATCAACCTTATGCTGAGGTGGATCCCTTTGAGGTAGCAGCGTATTTAAGAGACGGCTATCGGTTGCAGCAACCAGCTAATTGCCCAGATGAACTGTGAGTATTTTCCTTATAGACCTTTCTTTTTCTTTCAGGAACTTTATTGTACTTAATTTTGTTGTGATTTAGAAAAATACATAACAGAAATGTTTCAATGATAAAACATGGTTTTTTTTCTATAGTGTTTCTAATTGTCATTCAATTTTTATTTCACTCTTCCTGCAATATTTTACTTTGAAATTTTGTAGCAGAGAGTTTTTACAAAAATGCAATACACATACAGACAACAAAAGCTTTTAGTTTTTAGACTCAAAGCGAGAGTTTATGAAATAGACAAATGTTGCCATGACGACGTTTAGTGGCTCCATAGGCTACCACTTACCTGGGATACGAGAACTACTGGCATTTTAGTAATAGTTAGGTATTTTTAGACTTTATCATTTTAGTAATACAATTGTTTTTTCTTCACTAGATTTGCGGTGATGGCATACTGTTGGGCGATGTCTCCCGACGACCGGCCGACGTTAACACAGCTACAAATCTTCCTAAGGGACTTCCACACACAACTCACGAGATTTGTGTAAACCATTCCTTATATTCTAAACACATCCAAAGACGACAATAAGTGTTTAGTACTATAGTGTGAAACATTTGTGAAAAGGCCTTATTTTAAAAGTGCGAGTGACTAAAGTGACTATTGACAAGTGAAATTATTAAAGAGACTGATTTTTATATGTTTATTTGAATTGAAAATTCTATGATTAACATAGTTGTCACATATTTGGTATTCATCTTTGAGCTTTTTATATTTAAATTTACTATTTTGACATAGATTCTGTTTATTACTTCTCCATCGTTAAATTACAAACCGTTCTAAAGCATTTCTATTAGTTCGTAGAAAAAAATTAAAATATACTTCTTTGAGTAATACCTGTATTATTCTATGCCCAAAACGACTCGAAACGTTCTCAAAATTTGTCAAATTACAAGCGTTTTGAATCGCGTGGCAGTTACTTGATAACTAACAAGTAGCTATAATTAGTCCGCAGTAAGAAACAAATATAAGTAGTATTGGAATGATCTGGAACACTTGAGACAAGTACATGTGGCGCGCAAATGTCTTGTTTGCCGATAAATTGGATCACACTTTATTCGTGTCATATCATCTTTAGTTAATGTTATACAAACACAGAATCTTACCAGAATAATAAATTTAACACTCTCTTAACAGGATGAAACTTATTAAAATATGTGACAACTAATTGTCTGATTAAATTAGTCAGTTCTAGTAAGCTACTTAGTAAACTAATAATTCAAAATAAAAATAAATTGACATATAAATTATTGTATGAAAACCTCATTACTGCCATATTAGAATTAATAAAATTTTGTAAATAATTTATACATAGTGATATAATGTAACTGTAATATACGTAATATTGAATGTGCCTCAGAGTTTATTAAAACGTTTATTAAGTGTTAGAGTAATTTAATTAATCATTAAGACTGGACATAAACAACTTACTATAATAGTAACTCTTCTACAGCACAATATCTTGTCTATTACTCTATTCGATATTTAAATGTCTTTTTTTATACATAAACTTTTTACTGAACGAATGTTTTGTAATCTGTATGTTTAAATTTCGAAGTTATTACGGTTTTTGATAGCTGTCAAATAAATTAATAGTTGCCAAAATTGTACTTTCGAATAAAATTATGATCTTTTGATGAAACTATTGAATCAAATTTAAAATTTGATGCGTCTAAAATATACTTACATTAAAGTTTATTAATAAATCTGTAAATGTAAAAGTAAGGCTGAAGTTTTAGTCGTGAATAACTACTTTACAACTCCCTTAGATCGTAAGAAGGTAATTTCATGTAGTATTTATGCATTTCAGTTCACCATCAAAGGAACAAGACGTGGACAATTTTGAAACATACATTTTATGATTCTTAATGATCTAAACTTCAGTCTTAAATTTAAAATAAATAACAATAAAAATGAATAAACTGATAAAAATTAATAAAATATGTAAAAAATAGATTCCTTCAAGAAATAAGTTTTAAAACATACTTACTTAACTTTAACAATGTAAAACTTGGCAAGAATATCGTCAATGATCGTCTAAACATACATAAACATTCTTCCATTATTCCAACACTGGCAATATTTCTGTCAAGAATTACATAAGTACATCAACTTCAATAATAATATTTCCGTAAACAATTGTTCCAGATGCTAAGTATACTTCGACCTAATATTTAGGGCGAGTCATACTTTGTATGTATATGTGTAAATATTGTAAGACACATTGTGAATATACGAGTGATTAATATTCTATGTTTGTTTCTTTGTAATCCTTGCTTCCCGAGTAATAATAATAAAAATCCAGATTAAATATCTTTTAGAGAGTCACTACATCTTGGCTTAGGCCTGATTTTAGCCTTCCAAAGAACCGGATTTCACACCCAGACCAATAATGAATGCAAATATTAATGTTCATGCACACAAACATTTGCATTGAGCGGGAATCAAACCCGAGACCTCTGCGTAGCAGCCATGCACTGTAACCACTGGGCCAGAGAGGTTGTCAATAAAAGTATTGACGTTTACTTGAAGCAATAAGGTCTAAACTACACTGGCGGACAAAAAAATCGACTCACTTCATACTTTCTCATTTAAAGTGCCTTAATTTCAAAATTAAGACCTAAATTCTAATTTAGATCTTAAATTCTTTAAGTTCTAGGTGTTAGCTTTAAAATGAGTACAAATAATGTTAACTTGCACTCATTTTCCTTAAAAGAAAATGGGGATAAACTTTATGAGTCCTAAAACTTGAAGAATTCAGTGGGAAAATTTTTAACAAAAAACAACATAACATTTAATAAAATCTTTATTACAGAATAAAAATCATTTTAATACCTAGTGTTACCCCCTCTAGCCCTTATAACTGCTTCCAATCGGTTCTTCATGGATCCAATAAGGTGCTTCACCCTTTCCTGCGGAATGCCATTCCATTCTTCTGTTAAGGCTGCTTGAAGGCCATCTCTTGACCCTGGTGCAGGATTTCTAGCCCGGACTCTTCTCTTCAGCTCATCCCATAAATGCTCAATGGAATTCAAGTCCGGACTACGCGCTGGCCAGTCCATAACAGTTATACCCACGTCTTGTAGGTACTGCCGTACAGCATTTGAGCTGTGTGGACGGGCATTATCCTGCATCAGGATGAAGTTATCGCCAACGAAACCAGCATATGGAACTACGTGGTCCCCCAGGATTTCTCCGATGTACCGATCTGCAGTCAATCCTCCTACATGGCGGCCGGTTTCAATGAAAACCAAGTCGGTTTTTGCTTCCAATGAAATACCAGCCCACACCATGCAGGAACCACCACTATATGCAACAGTTTCTGCTATGCAGCATTGTGCGTATCGCTCCCCCGGCCTTCTGTACACTCTTCTTCTTCTGTCACTTCCATGTAGACATACTCTGCTTTCATCGGAGAAGAGAACAGAGCGCCACTGATCTTCCGTCCAATCAACGTGTTCTCTCGCAAAACGAATACGGGCTGCTCGGTGCGCTGGAGTCAATTTGGGTCCTGTTGCTGGTCTTTTTGGAGACAGGGTAGCTGCCTTGAGTCTTCTTCTCACCGTCCGGGAACTGACAGCTACTCCACGCGTTTCTCGGAGCTCCCGTTGGATTTGAACCCCGTCGAGTGAACGATTTCTCAGTGAAGTGCTGACGATGAAGCGATCGTCTCTCTCTGAAGTGGATCGTTTCCTACCGGAACCTCTTCTTCGTTCAAAGCCACCAGTCTTCTGGTACCTTCGGTATATTCTTGACACCGCTGACTGGCTCATATTCAGAGTACGAGCCACTTGACGTTGACTCATGCCCTGTTCCAACAGGGTAACAGTTTGAGCCGCTACTTCTGGTCTTGTGTCCATATCTGGGAAGTCTTCTTGCTTGGAAATTCTGGAGATGTGTACCTGTTGACGTTTCACGGTCAACTGATAAAGCTCATAGGGGTGGGTCACTTTTTATACCCCCTGAAGTCGCGCAAAATCAACTGAGTATACGAGCATAAAATTATACAGTTAACGTTCATAGACTACTGTTAGGTTATTTGAGAGTTAAAACTGCGATTATTGCTCTTTTTTTTAAGTTTAGACCTAGAACTTAAATAATTTAAGACCTAAATTAGAATTTAGGTCTTAATTTTAAAATTAGGGCACTTTGAATGAGAAGATATGAAGTGAGTCGATTTTTTTGTCCGCCAGTGTATTATGGTGAGTTTGAGAAGAGGACTCCAGAGCGCACGTGTCCGCTTACGTTTGCTTTCAAAGATTTCCTTTATTTTTTCTAAAGCGAGATATCGAAGTTTAATCCAACGAGAATACATTGCGTAATGTAGCTCAGTCTTTTATATTTAGGGCGAGAATGTATTAGAACATACATATTGTTCCAATGAGGGTAGCCGGTAGACACAGAAAAACTTGTAAGATCTACTTACAATATACATAAACAACGATTTTTACAAACCTGCTATACTTCACTCATCCCCGATTTCCGAATGACTGAACAAGTAAAAATCAAATAATCAAGTGTCAAAATTCTTGTCAAAGTGTTACTTTAGTTCCTGAAAATGATAGTTGACAGAAGTTTTGACACTTGATTAGTTACTTTTTACTTGATTAGTCATTCGGCAACCAGGGGTTAGTTAGACTCATAAATTTAGAAGGATGTCATAGATTAAAGAATAAATCCTTGTCTTCCTTTTTCTTATCTTTGCCCACGCTAATTAAGCACTCTTTGAGATTTACCATCATCACGGTTTACATGAGTAAATAGCAACATACTTGAGAGAAATGGCTGAAGTCTGAAAGCTGATTTTAGACTTAAGGGCAAGTACGAGTACCATCCATAGAATACTATGTACAAAGTGTGAAAGACCTTTTGGATTTGGTCTAAATACTAACCGATACAAACAAACAGTGCACCTAATTATAATCATAATAAAAGAGATTGGGCAAAATTAACCCAGAACCAACAGGAACGAAATATATGCCGGGTTAATAGTCTTGCTATAAGAAACATTTTAATAAAATAAACTCTCCCCTAGGTGCTGTCCAACTGTAATTACACACAATTAAAAAGTTAGTTATATTATAGTTATTTTCTATTTCATAACTCTAATAAAAACAAAGAAATACATGTAACGTTATCTAATTGATATTAACAGACCGACCTAACCATTCTATCGTCTTTACTCGCTACAAAAAATACATAAGCCTGCGTCATGCACAGATTCAGGTATTATTTTACTTTTTCACTCTTACACCACATGTATTACGGGGTGTCCTACGTGGGCGAGGAAAGCGACACGATGCGACGCGATGCTACACGCGACGAGTGTTCTACATGATTACGTCACGTCTCGTCGCAGACCGTCACATAGGACACAAGTAGGGTACACCGTTAATTTGATGGCGTACGTCGCGTTCGTCGACCACGTTAGACACCGCGTTACACAGAGATGACACTTTGTTAAATTAAATCATTTAGGAGAATATGTAGTACAGAATCGGGTATCCACAATATGCGTACGTTAGGGAGCTGTTCTCATATGATAAGTGTAATATATTATTTAGGTCACACTAGACATGTAGGCATAGAACAGCCTGGAAGTCCAATGGATTTCTTTTCATTAAAAAAGACAACTCCCGCACTAGGGCTCATGCCCTGTGTCGCAGGGACTGTTTACAAACATCAACTAACGGACACAAAGAACACCCAGACTCAGGACAATAATTTGTGGATCTCACAAATAATTGTCCTGCGTGGGAATCGAACCCACAACCTCGTGCACGGCAGCTGCTTGCGTTACCGTCGCGCCACCGAGGTCTTTGGCCGATTTCGTGATTGTTTGACTTATACATGGTTATCCGCGTGGTGATGGAGTAAGAATACAATATGGGGTGGTGACCCCATCTCATCCCGTGGGTGTCGTAAAACCCGACAAAGGGACTATCCATGAATATTATCTTTACGAAATAAAAAGAAGGAAAACTTGAAATTACACCCTATACCAATCCGTCAGGCCAGCGTGGAATTAGTAGGCCAAGTATCCCTCCGTCACGGGCGGAGGCCCGTCCCAGCAGCGGGATAAAAATGATGTATTATTAAACATTAAAACACATAACGTAGTTTTCATTCATAGCTGTTATAAGCCTTATATCTCTGATACCCCATACATATTCAATAAACAAATAATGAAAATTATATAAGTTTAACATGTGTAATAATGAGGGATATATATTAGTTCTGTTAGTCCTGGGTTTTTTTTGTATGAAATTTGCCCATTGTCCTTTATTAGCATAACATATAATATTTTTAGACATCCGTATACCTCATTCCCTTGTGATTACCTACGAGTACTTATACCGTAATGTATGCTAAAATAACACATTTTCTAATCATAATGTTAGCTTGATGCTTTTCTGTACGTAATAGTAAGGTATATAAGTCTCCAAATAGTCCATAATTATAATCTATACATATAATAAAACTGTAGAAAAGTCGTTTTTGTACATTGAAAATAAATCCAAAAAAAATAGCCAGCGTATTAAAAGACAACCAATAGAACCCATTTCCACCATTTTTGGAATTTTTGTCTGTTTGTCTGTATATCTGTATGTCTGTATATCTGTATGTCTGTATGTCTGTTTATCTGTAACCTAAAATTTGTTCGGGCATCACGTAAAAAGTACCAAAGCAATTAAGATGATTTTTAAACACAATGATTGAGCGTAACTTGAAGTTTTATTTAGTTTTTGTTTAATTGAAATCGGTTCCGTCTATTAAAAGATATTTGAATTTAACTAATTAATATTAAACAGCGCCATCTTTCAAACTTAGATAGAACTACATCAAGAGTTAAACTGCGTGCAGTATTTTTAAATGTAACTTAAAATGTAGATGCCTTTAATACACAACGATTGAGCGTAACTTGAAGTTCCATTTAATTTTTGTTTCATTGCAATCGGTTCAGTCTATCAAAAGATATTTGAATTTAAAGTGCTCAAGAATAAGTAGTTTTAGTTTTATACGTAGTTTATGTTTACAAAGTGAAATATTAAACAGCGCTATCTTAGGAATGTAGACTGGAATATATTTAGAGTTAAGCTGCGTGCAGTATTTTTGAATAAATAAAATAAAGACATTAGACATTTAACATTTTTTTATCCGGCTCGAAGGACCATGAACAAATCCCAAAAAGTACTTGATGGCGAGTGAAAAAGCTTTTATACTTAACTACAAAACATAGTTATGCTGTAAGATGAACATAAAAATATCTTAACTATATATCAAATAACGCCATCTGTTGGTGGCTTAATTAAACTTATTATGTTAAACAAATAGAACATTAAACAATAATTTAATGTTTTGTGATTGTATTTCTATATTTTATTGTCAGTTATGTATTTTTCAATGTTAATAATCTATATATCTATATACTATAATAAAACTGTAAAGGTCGAAATGTCTGTTCTTTTCGAAAATTCAGATAAAAATTATCTATAAAATCTAGAAAAAAGTCAAAAAGCACGAAACCACGATTTTTAGAATTAATGTCTGTCTGTCTGTCTGTCTGTCTGTTTGTTACCGCACATCTTTAAAACGAATTAATATAATCTTAAGACCAATACATTGTATTGTAGCCTTTTTTATTAGGCTTAAACTGAGGTATGTTTCATCAAAATCGGATAAGTAATACTCGAGATATCGCTTGATCTCTTTATATTAGAACAGTCCAATACAAATCAGGGCCCATGAAAAATGGATTTGGTTCAATGTTGAATAAATTTAAATTTCGTTTCTTTTGTTCACGAGATGGCGTTACCAGTAGTAATCATACTCAAAAATAAATGAGTTTGTAAATAATCCATAACTATTTTATTATGAAGTGCTATTAATTATAAGTTATTCCTTTTAAATTTTAATAAAATTAACCATGAATCGTATGTGTTATATCAATTTTATGTTATAAGTTATTTTAAATCTATACTAATATTATAAAGAGGTAAAGTTTGTGTGTTTGTGTCGTTGTAGGGGGTAATCTCTGGATCTACAGAACCGAGTTAAAAAATTCTTTCTGTGTTTCATAGTCCATTTATCGGAGAGTGTTATAGGCTATATAGTATCACGCTATGTCTAATAGGAGTAGAACAGTAATGAAATATGTATATAAAAGGGACGCTTAAAAACGTTTATTTTGCTTCTGCTGCTTAAACGTCTGGAGATATACTGAAATGATGTATTAGAGAATTGTACCTTTAAAAAAGGTTTATAATTAAGTCAACAATAGCATATATCTATCTTCTAAGGTTGACTCACTACGACCTTTTTTATAATAATCAAATTTGACTTAAAGAAATGCATTGTTTGTAAAGGTATTTTATGTATTTTAGGTATTGACCCTTATCAAAATAAATTACGTTAATCATTATATTTATTTAATTTTAAACAAAATTGACCTTTACAGCGATGAGATCCGACTATTAGTTTGAAAGATATCTCAGTTTTAAAATAATGCGCGAATAACGTAAAATATCAGTCTAACGCGATGTTAGTATAGATGAATTTTCTTAGTATCAACATTTTGGCTGGAGTAAGATTTTAATTTTAAATACCTGTACTATAAATTAATTCTACCTCAAAAAGATCGCTTCATCATAACAGCCCATTAATGTCCCACTCCAGGGACGGGCCTCCTCCCGTGACGGAGGGTTACTTGGCCTACTAATACCACGCTGGCCAGACGGATTGGTATAGGGTTTAATTTCAAGTTTTCCTTCTTTTTATTTCGTAAGGATAGTAGTTACGGTTATTCCCATAATCGGTTTTTACGACACCTATGGTTTTTTTTTTGTTTAGGACGAGTAGTTGGTCTCTGACGACCGCTACTACTTTACACGGGCTGTGGTGGGGCGGATGGCCCTCAACCAAAAACATCCATGGGATGAGATGGGGTGATGACATATTGTATTCTTACTCCGTCACCACACGGATAGAAAGATCAAGAAGATCTCTTGGTCGGACTAAATTCGTAGGGCGGAGAACCCTGTTCTGTGACGTTTGTTGGGAGAGGCATTTTGTCCAGAAGTGAACTGCGATAGGCTAATTGGTTTATTGATTAATACCATGTATTCTTAATCCATCGTTACATGGATAATACTCTATACCTACTAATATTATAAAGAGGTAAAGTTTGTGTGTTTGTAAGTTTGTGAAGTTGTAGGGGGTAATCTCTGGATCTTCAGAACCGATTTTTTAAATTCTTTTTGTGTCAAATAGACCATTTATCGGGGGGCACTCCCATAGGCTATATTAATAGTATCACGCTATGACTAATAAGAAAGGAGCAGTAAGTAATGAAATATTTTTAAAAAAGGGAAGCGTTTTTTTCGCCGCCCAACGAAGTGGGCACGGGTCAGCTAGTAATTAATAAGTACTTAGTTTCTCATACAAATCGAAAATTCCAAAAAAATATATAAAAATAATGCTCTGTAAATTCCGATTGAAAGATATCGATTTTACAGATAGGCCCCGGCGAGATTCGAACTCACGATCTCCTGTTTACTAGACAGGCGCTTTAACCAACTAAGCCACGGCGCCACACACGTAGAAAGGCGAAATTGTGTATTAAGTACTTGTGACTCAGAACTGAGCCAAACTAAATACGTAGCGCGATATCGTATGAAGGTGAGGATAAATAATTGTAGTAAATGAGTAACACGTGAACAAACATTACTTCGTACAAAGATAAATAAAACGATTAAATCTATAATTATAATAAGTAAATGATAGGGACATCTATTAATAAAAGTAATATTACAATTATTAACGTTTATGTGAATAAAACAGAATACCAAACTCTATTATCAAATTCCTTGTCGAGAAGGTAACTCAGTATGTATCGCCGAGAGAAAAGAACAAACGCTTTAGAGTCAATAGTGTATCTACACTATTGACTCTAAAGCGAAGAGCTGAGCATATTCCTTATGTTCTAATTAAGCTGCTGTCCAGGATACCTTACTATGTTGAAAGATTCACGTAGAACAGCCTGTAATCACATAAATATGCGATCTAATCAGTTCCGTGCTTACATACTAGGTATTCAGGTAATGTGTATTGCTGCATGTTCTATCAAAACTCGATAGATTTGCGCTGCAGGATTTCTATTAACATCATCTTTGTCAGCTCAATGCTGTCCACACTTGGACATAGGTTTCCTTTAAAGGTTTGTCAGGTTGTTGGTCCATCGCAGGAGAGGTCTGGCTAGGCTACTCTACCTTTTGATCCAGAGGATGACCCCTACTTAGTTATAGAGCTGTGTTTAAAGAGAAATGATGTGTTCAGTACAGTAATAATATAGTACGTAAAGACTAGAATACAATGCTTGTAGTCTAAAATATTTGTAGTCTATAATACGTAATTGTGATATCAGTAATAAGGTAATTACGATTAATTAGCTAATCTTCTGTTAGTATTATTATAATATTGATAAGCAATGAGGTCAGTTATCGTTCTTTGAATGAATGAAATTTATTTAAACATCGAAACAAAAGAGTGATTCAGTTTGAAGTAAAAATAACCGATTCTCAGAGTTGCCAAATTATTGTGTTTACATGTTTTGAAGTTGTCACTACTTACAATATATTTTTTGTTACATTGGAATACTTACACAAAAATGAGATCACTGAGGCGGTATTCTCCGACAGAGTTAGAGAGTAATTTGGCTAAGTAGGTACTCTACGCTTGGACAAATTGGGTGGTGTTGTTTTTTAAAACGATTTTTTTCATTCTTTTCTATATTTCGAAATGGTACATAAATTATAATAACTCAACTTGCAAACAGCAACGAATAATTGCCTGTAGGTATATGTGTTCTGTTCCATCTGATTAAATAATAAATGGTAAAATAATTTGGTAAAGTAGAGCCATACTGTTTTATTACGTATTGGGACCATCCTAGTCCACTCCTTCATCATATCAGCCTATAGATGCCTACTGCTGGACATAGGCCTCCTCCAAACGTTTCCTGTGTCCACTCCTTAGACTAGTATTAATAGTACTTTGTATCTAAATGATTTAACAATAATTATTTTAACATGTGGCGAAGGTTATCACGGTTGATCTTGTCGGACTGATACGTGATTTGCCCCTCGCTATATTTTTACTTTCTATTTTACACTCAGGGACTGAAGCTATATTTCGCACTAACACGCACGGCAGTCGTGGCCGAGCGGTTAAGGCGTCTGACTAGAAATCAGATTCCCTCTGGGAGCGTAGGTTCGAATCCTACCGACTGCGAATTCTTTTTGTTAAATATTGTGTCGTTAATTGGCATTTTATCATTGTTATAGGGTCATTTATTTTTTATCAGCAGCCATTATTGCGATTAGAAATGGAACGAGCGATTTTATTACACGCGAAAGCAATATTTTGTACAATATTTCATTACGTGGTTATCTGACATGTTTGAAATAATACCTCTACCACGGCTTTCGCATTTGGGAGTTGTCAAGGGAGGTAGCAAAAAATATGGCGGCGATGGGTTCTTTCTAATGATGTCGAAATCGGGAAAAAGGGGCAGGACAGTGTCGGTTTACATTCGATTAATTAGTTTTACGTATATATTTAGATGTCGGTTGCCGAGGCCATTAAAATGTTTTATTTGCTTTACGAGCAATATGGTATTACGAAAATTCCCATGTGATAAATAGCGGATGTTGCTGCGCCGTAAAAACAGGGAACAAAAATTGGAATTTATTGAACTTTAAATATCTAATTATGGCAGCGTTGGCCACTGAATTTATTGAATTTAATTAATTAGCACATATTTTCCGGTGAATTATTGTTTATAAGATTTTATTCGATAAACGTTTATGTGGGATTTTTCAAATGTGTCGTAAGTTTCAGATATTAGTATGTTTGTCTTGCTTTAAAATAAATAAAAAATAGTTTCTGATGTGTGAAATATTTTCAAAGCCAAAATTGTTTAAAATATTGTTAGGATCTACAAAGAATATTTGTATAGTAGTCGGTTAAAATAATATTTAACCGACTACTGTAAATAAATACGGGGTTCACAAATCAGTTGTATTGTGTATTATAATCGCTACTATTGAAAATTATAGGACACAAGTTTGCTTGAAATCAAATTTGGATTACATAGGCTTAAGCAGCTGAGGTTTACCAGGCTTTGTCCATATTTAGGGGTTTAGTAAACCACATGTGCTACTGAGATTAGCCTTTAGCTTAAGATATGACAAAGATATGGACCATATCTCCCACATAGTCGGGAAAGATGGGGTTTACAATGTAAAGATGAACGGGATAACGGGATTAACTAGTCAGTAAGAAATTTCTTATTCCTGAGCTTTCCGTATAATATATCTGCAGAGTAGTGTATTAATATTAATGTTATACGACAGTCGAGACTTTTCTTTGAATAAATATAGAATTTTAAGTGTCTTGCTTTTACTGGAGTAGTGATAGAAATGGCGTAGTTATGAGGTCCAGGAATAAAATGAAATATCTTATGTTTTAGTTTAAAATTTATTTAAGAAACTGTCTTTATCTGTTTTTTATTATACTCGTAGATACCTTTCTTGGAATGTTTTATAATGAGCTGTTATCATATACCTACGTATGTTTAGTTTCTTTTAGAGAATCTAACAGAATCTCTCTGATATTCCTTAACTTCTTTTTACATAATATGTCCTGGATGTGCTATTTAGTCATATGTGAAATAAGATTTTGATTAATTTTAAATGAATAACTCCTACTACCGGGACTAATATGTCGCTGTCGAAATGCTTATCATATTAGCTTACATACCTACCAAGAAAATATACTTACTTACAATGGCAACAGGCGATAGTAAGACAGTACATATTTATACAAGTAAGGAGTCAATATTTCATAGCATTCAATAAAACGGGACTATTACTTGTCTGACGCGCCATATTTTGTCACGATAAGAGCTTACAGCCCTCAATAGACAATTGTTGTTAAGAAAATGGGGAAATATTTTGGCTCTCAAAGTGATGTGGCACAGAGAGGGATTTAGAGTAACCAAAATAATGGTGTAAATTGTCTTATAATTCTATTTATTTTAAATTATTAGTCAAGAAAATATGAGAGGGAGACAAAATAAGTATCAGGAAAAAAGTGGAAGTGGAAATAATTATATTTTTTTTAATTGGCCAGGTAACATAATTTTCTTGTCTGGTGATTCGAGCCTCCCTGTAGCAATATAATATTCGATAAGGATTTATACATAAAATAGTTAAAAAAAAAATCCCTAAAAGGGTAAAATAAGGATTCAAAGCTTGTTTAAAAGTTCGTTGTTTATGAAGCTGATTCTGCCAATATAGATGTTACGGTAAATGTGATTAATCAAAAATTATAAATAATTTTACAAAATTATTAATAATAACCACATGTTTTGGTAAATGTGAATAATCGATCAAAATTTATTACTTTTAGTGGTAATTATTAATAATTCACGACACATATTGGTAAAAGTGATAAAATAAATAAAAACCCAACGTTTTTTTGACCAGCAGGTATTCTTTTTTCATAAATTAAGAATGTGGCGTTGGTTGTCACAGTACTAACGTAACCTAACCAAATTATCTTTTGATCGAAAACTTCAAAATCGGTCAAGTGTTTTGTGGCCCATCGTGAAATGCGACCGTCCCGCCCCGCACACACCGCCCCGCCCCGCAACTCTTTGGCCACTTATTACATTTACCAACTAGGGTTAAATTATTAATAATTAATTTATCACTTTAACCTCGACTTTCGGTAATTATTAATAATAACCAGTAATTATTAATAATCTTCAATTATTCACATTTACCGTAACATAGATATTGCTATTTGATTTAAAACGATCTAGAAATCCGCTCCTGTATTTAGTGGTCGTAATGAAGTTTTAGTTATGTGTACTGCTATGGGGGAGTAATTACTGATGGGACTCTTTGTGTTGAGATAGCGACTTGGGGACTCTAATCCTGCTAGATAACCGACTGAATACCGCTCGAAACAACGCGGTTTACAATTTACCGATTGTGTGGCGAGGGTCTAATGTGTATTATCACAATAGATGAGTTTAAACCGCACTTAAACAATGGTTTATGTAATTAGAAAGAGTGTTATGGGTATGTTGGACATTTATGTGTTTACTTGAAGACCTTTCCTAATAGCGAACTTGACAATAGTGACGTTAAAAATTAAATAAACGGCGACAAGCTAAGAACCGTGAGCGGTGAGCTTTACTTTCAATGGTTCTACCAAAAGTTGCATAGTGACTATGCACGGCCACTATGCACTATGACTCATTAGTTAAAAATTTAGTGAACTAATTTTTACCCACTTAATGGATAAATTTTTAATTCTTGGTGATTTTAATTTTGGAAATGAGGTGGAATGGCAGCTTAGTTCTACCAACAATGAATTGTTACCAATAAATGTGTCCACCACACATATTAAGGACTTCTTCGACACAGTTGACATGACTAATCTATCGCAGTTTAATGGAATACGTAATGTAAATAATCGAATTTTAGATCTTGTTTTTTCTAATGATTATATGGAGGTTGAGGAGTGCACGGGCGCGTTAGCTGAACCAATTGACTCGCATCATAAACCATTGTTTATACAGACTGGCTTAGTCGAGATACATAAGTTAATTGAGAACTTAATGCGGAAATATGTTTTTCATAAGGGCGATTATGACCGTATTAGGATTGAACTTGATAATATTAGTTGGCCAGTTTTACTACGGAATACGTCCCTTAACTGTGCTGTATCTTTGTTTTATGACAAACTTTACGAATTACGCGACAAATATATTCCTTTAAAATCACTAAAAAGCTCAACTCATCCTGCTTGGTACAACTCCGCCCTTGTTAAAGTCTTGAAGGAAAAACATAAATTTCACCGTAAATATAAAACATATGGCAACATTTCAGACTACCACTCGTTCTCGGTACTCAGAAAGCGAGCAAAAGAATTAGAGAGGCAATGCTTTCGAACCTATATGACTAAAATAGAATCTGCTATAGTTAAAAATCCTAGGTCTTTCTGGACATTTATAAAGAATAAAAAATCTACAGGTGGTTTTCCTAACACCATGCGTTACTTAAGTGCGACTGCAAACAACGGTAAAGATATTACTGACTTGTTTGCCACTTATTTCCATTCCACGTTTCTTGAGTCTGATGATGACGAACAATTGCCGGACTGTTCTCTGGGTACATCCGCCACGATTGGTTCTATTAATGTATGTAGCGATACGATACTTAAACTGCTTAAGTCGCTGGACCTTACTAAATCTGGTGGCCCCGACCAAATACCTCCTCTATTTATCGTTAACCTTGCCGAAAGTCTGCTTGAGCCGATATCAATATTATTTAGGAGGTCATTGACCGAGGGAATAGTACCTAATGTGTGGAAATCTGCTTTTGTTACCCCGATTTTTAAAAAAGGTGATAAGGCCGATGTTACATGCTACAGGCCTATATCTAAAATTTCACTATTTTCCAAGGTATTAGAACGTGTGGTATACACCGAGGTTTATTCTGCTATGAAGTGTAACTTGAGGACAGAGCAACACGGTTTTGTGAGTAATCGATCTACCACCTCTAATTTAATTCTATCACATGACTTTATAACGGAGGGCATGTCAGGTAATGCACAAGTAGACGTAATTTTCACTGATTACAGTAAATGTTTTGATGTAATTAATCATAAAGTGCTTTTGTCCAAATTATCACGTTGTGGGATCCATGGAGACTTATATAGGTGGTTTTCCTCTTATATACAAAACCGTACACAGGCTGTGGTTCTCCTAGGGTACACTTCTCAATGGTACTCTGTCCCTTCAGGTGTGCCACAAGGGTCGATCTTAGGGCCCTTATTGTTTACTTTGTTTATATCTGACGTTTACACTTGCTTTCACCACTCATACATTCTGCTTTATGCTGATGATATGAAGATACACAAGTTGGTACGTAATGCATCTGACGCTAAGCTTTTACAGTCAGATTTGGATAGGCTGGAGGTTTACTGTAATGTAAATAAACTTATGTTGAATGTGTCCAAATGCTTTCATGTTGTTTTCACAAGGCGGAAGAATGTCGTTCATACAGAATATACTATAAACAACCAACCTATAACCAACGTTCTTAGTACAAGGGACTTAGGTATCGTACAAGACAGTAAACTACTCTATGACCAACATGTCGAATACATCATTAAGAAAGCGTCTAAGGCTCTAGGATTTGTGATAAGGTCTTCGGAGAACTTTGACTCCCTCAAAACTATAAAAGTGCTTTATTGCTCTTTTGTAAGGTCGCACTTGGAATACGCTTCGGAAGTCTGGAACCCGCAGTATGAAGTTTATATTTCCCGCATTGAAAACATACAGAAGAAGTTCTTGAGGTATCTTGATTTCAGGGCGAAACAGTTTTCCGTAGACTATAGTCACCGTTGTATGAGATACCATTTCCTACCATTACATGTCAGACGAGATATTAATGACGTATGTACGCTAATGAAGATTGCAAACGGCACCATAGACAGTAACGAGTTAGTCAATAAAATAACATATCGTACAAATCAACTCAGTTTCCGTCAAAGACCGCTACTACATGTACCCCTAGCTAGTACTAATTATAGGAGCAATACGTTTATGTTAAGGAGTGCAAGGTCATTTAATGAAATACCTCGCGAGATGGACATCGACCTCTTTTGTACCAATGTTAGCACACTGCGACGACGGCTTACTAATATATTCTTTGAGACAGAAGATTAGTAGGAATGTTACCTATATTTGTTAGTTTTGTTTTTGTTAGTGTGTTTTGTAAGTAGTTTTTGTTTTTTTTTAATTTTGTGTTTTAAGTAGTTTTAGTATTATGACACCATTCAGCTTTATACTTGCAGAAGCTTGTAATCGGCAATTTAATGTAGTTTATTTAAAAATATATTACTATGTTATTAGTCTAGTGTGTGTTATTAGTCTGTAAGCTTCTTGGAAAAATAAATAAAAAATAAATAAATAAAAATAAATAAATAGTCATAGTGCATAATCGGCGTGCAAGTTAGGTATTTACGTTTAAGGTCAATGGCTACCACTTATGAATAAATGATAAAATATTATATTAATAAACGTGCGGCTGCTCAGTGATATTCTTTTCCAGCGTCTCCGTGCTTCGAAGGAGACCTCTAAACTTCACAATAATATTAGTCCGAGTCTCGAATAGACCCAAACGTTAGAAAAATGAGAATGGATTTATTGTAATATATAAGTGTTTGATCCTTTTCCAATATGTTATGACGGATTGACAAATCACATTATGACAGCTATCATATCTATTGCTAGTCATGTAGACTGACAGACAGGTAGCCTTTGCGTCATAAAGGGTTCCAAACATCAGGAATATTCAATTAATCGGGAGGGGTCCATCGACGCCATGAACAATTATGCATTTGACATTTTGGCGGACCCTCTTTATGAAGTTTGATTCCCGTCCGTTATTGATATTTAATTAGCATTTTATTTGTATAAGTGCTTTATAATTAGATATACGTATAATTATTAAATATGTATTAGTTAAGTATTATTTTTAAGGACTTGCCTTAAGAACATTATAGAATGTTATGCAAATAATTGTCTTTTATAAAAACCGACGATTAAATCAAAGTCTTGATAACAAAATATTCTCCATGTTTCACCAACCCGCGCCGCGCCGCTAGGAAACTAGTATAAGCTCCGTTAATTACAACCAAGTAATGGTAAACCTGTCATGAATTTTCTTACGATAAAACCTGGTGTCACCAATACTTTTAGAATGTCATTGTAAAAGGATTTTTTTAGTGGAAAACGAAACCTTTTATTAGTGGAAAACGCTAACTAAATAAGACACGAACCTACGAAGATACTCGTAGGAGTAAGTCCTTCTTTCTTTTATATGGCAAACAAAAGTAAGGTGTATCCGCCGCTAATTGATGTCAGCTATGCCACAGTTTAGCAATCTAATACCACAGAAATGTGGTTAGATACTAAAATACTAATTTAAAAAATGCATTAGCTTACTTCCACATAGTAGCAGACTATCACAAACTTAATTCCCCACAAAAAGAACAGCACTTTTTTTCCCATTAGCAAATAATGCCAGGTATGAAACAAAACCACGGTATCTTTGGAAACAATATAAGAGAGTGCATGAGTCGGTGCAAATCAGGAAAAGCTTCGCGTCTCCCGCGGGACAGGGTCTTACCTCCCCTATACAATCATTTGGTTGATGTACGCGGCAATCAGAGGTAGGGATCTTTAATTAAAATCTGTATGGTTACGTGAATTAACAGAAATAAAAACTTAGTAAAATGTATATTAACGTGTATTATCACAAATATTAAATTTTTATTCGTAGCGAGTTTTATTTGATTAATGAATTGTTTTTTCTATGCATGTTTATTTACAAAAAATATCTATTTAAGTATATGTTTTTATTAATTTTGTAGTAGGTACTTTTTAAGCAAACATACACTTACTGCACTGTTTTGTTTGGAACTAGATGACTAGGTTATCTGAATGAATGAGGGTCTATCTGAAAACCTACATACCTAATACCTTAGCTACTTGTCTCTACGGTCGCTAGAAAGTAATTAAACCTTATAACAGTAAGTAGGTAGCAATATATCCCAGACGCGTTTAATTTAGAGAAAAAAAGCGAAAATTATGCGTCGTTTCTTCCCCTACAGGTGTTCTGGAATTTTTCATTTACATCCATGGGAAAATTTTCTGAATTTTTCGTAAAGCCCAGTAAGTAAGTTTACGTAGCAATTTTGTCTCAGTCTTTTTTGTTTAAGCTTTGTTTTTTTACAGTATTTACTATTTTTTGTTTAGTATGTAGTATACATATTTATTGAGTAATTTTTACACAGTAATTTTAACGTGTAATTTATCTTACTTACTGTTTTTTTACATATTTTACCATTTTGATATTTTTAACGTGTGATCGACTCGTTAAAAATGACAAAAGTAGAAAATTATTTTAAAAAAGAGTGAATTAAATGGAAATCCCGGCTTTGAACGTCACGTCCAAGAGGTGAACTTACCTATTATGAATCGATTGACTTATCGATTGTGGTAAGGAAATCTAGACATTAATATGTTTATTTATTATTAGTTTTAAGTATGTAACATATTATGTCCACATAGAAACACTCAAATCAATCTAACAGCCATGTTCATAAACACTAGTAAGTTATGCACTTCTGCAATCATTTTGTTAAAACATTTTTATGTAACATTTTTGAAGTAAACTTAAACTTAATTAAAAAACATAAGAATAATTTTCTAATTAAAAAACCCGGACTCCAAAATCTACTAAGCCCGTTGATTAAAAAACGCAATTTCATTTCCTTGGAAGATTTTCACACAGCAATTTCGTGTTTTTAGAAAACATACCAAATTATATATAACCTTTTAAACGAAAATATTTTTAATCAAATTAAGTAGTTAAGAAATTATTTACTGAGTTCTAAGTCTAAGGTCACAAACATTAAAAAAGAACACAACCCAATTAAAAACCTCCTCTCATTTTGGAGTCGGTTAAAAATACGGCTATGTCACTAAATTTTAATAACAAATACTATATTATGTAGGAGTTCAAGATCTATGTTTGCAGAAAGGAATTTGGGGCAAGGGGGACCGAAGGGGAATTATTTAATCTGTCCGCAGAAGCGTTGATTGATGAAGCTCATCGCGTTCATTTACATGGCGAGAAAAAGCGCTTAGTGTGATCATAATTAGTGTTGTTTGTGGAAATGAGAAAGGGCGGTAGCGGTTTCTGCCTAATTACTTTTTTCTGTTTTGTTCTTATGTTTTTGAAGTAGCTGAGACATGATGTTTTAACACAGTCCACAGACTTTCTTTATCACATTTCTTTTTTTAATTTCTTACTGTTAACAGCTGCAATCTTTTCCTTAATCGAATTAACGTTGCCCAACTGGATCAAATTTTCGTCACAATCATCAGGTTCTGGCACCCTGACAGAATCTGCCTACCCTGCGAAGACCAGTAGACCAAATTAAATATTAATTAATAATAGATACTTGATTAAAGCGCCGATTACACTACCCTACATGTAGGGCCCTACATATTGTAGGGCACTACATGATGTAGGTCTCTATTCTATTCTAATGTGTGCGTGTATTCTATTCTATTCTAATGTGTGCGTGCGCTGAATACCTAATGAACGTGAAAAATAAGTACTTAACTACTATTTACTTGAAATGCCTACCTACCTCTCGATATAAAAAGAATTACAGACTTACAGAAATATCTTGTTAGTCCCAAATTGCAATTGGTAATGGTATTAATCGTGATCTCTTGATAATTGAAATTGTTCATTTCTTTGTTTGGTTGAATGCGATAACATCAGAAAAAGAACTTATTTTGTAAACTATACAACTATAGGTATATTAAATCTATTTATTTTATTGTTTTTTGGTATTATATTTAAATAAAAATCTAGCGCTGCTTTAATATTCAACTTTTGGTTAAGGGCCATCCGCCCCAGCCCATGTAAAGTAGTAGCAGTCGTCAGAGACCAACTACTTGTGCTCAACAAAAAAAAATAATAATCTATATATATAAAAGAAAGTCGTGTTAGTTACACCACTTATAACTCAAGAACGGCAGAACAGATTTGGCTGAAAATTGGTAGGGAGGTAGCTTAGAGCCAGGAGAAGGACATAGGATACTTTTTAGGGTTCAGTAACGATTTTGAAAAAAACGGATTTAAGTCGTGACGTCATAGAATTTTTGACAGATGAGTCGTGACGTCACATAATTTTTAACAAATGAGTTGTGACGTAATAGTAATTTTGGCGGAAAAATATTTAAGGCACCTGTCACTTTGACAGCTGTCACTTTTGACAGATGGGCGTGACGTCATAGAATTTTTGACAGATGAGTCGTGACGTCACAGAATTTTGGCTGGAAATATTTTTTGACAGCAGAGTCGTGACGTCATTGAATTTCTGACAGATGAGTCGTGACGTCACAGAGTTTTTGACAGATGAGTTATGACGTCATAGTATTTTGGCGGGAAAATATTTTTTGACAGCGGAGTCGTGCCGTCATTGGCGCTATGTGAAGAAACTGCAACTGACAACAAACATGAAAGTTACATTGCTTAGTGATACATCTGCTGAATATTTCTCGGAGCAATTGCTGACTATTGGTAATGGTCAAGTACCTGTCGATGAATCGAGCGGCTTAATATCATTTTCAAATAATTTCTGTAATTTAGTCTCATCAAAAGACGAACTTATCAACAATGTATTTCCAGAAATTATTTCTAACTACAAAAATAATGAATGGTTGAGTGAGCGAGCAATTTTAGCGGCCAAGAATAAAGATCTAGATGTCCTAAACTACATAATTCAAAATAAGATCATTGGAACAATGCATTCATTCAAATCTATTGACTGCGTCACAAATGAAGATGAAGCCACCAACTATCCAATTGAATTTTTAAACTCTTTGGACGTGCCTGGCTTACCACCGCACAATTTACGCCTAAAGGTTGGCTCCACAGTAATCATGCTTCGAAACATAAACCAGACAAAACTGTGCAACGGTACGCGTGTGGTGATTAGAAAATTGATGAACAACCGATATGCCGTTTGAATTTCAAAGACTTCAATTTCCGATACGTCTTGCATTTGCCATGACTATCAACAAATCATAAGCCCAATCCTTAAAAGTTTGTGGTTTAAATCTAGAACATTTATGTTTTTTTCCATGGTCAATTATACGTGGCATGATCACGGGTCGGACGGAAGACCATCTGCGTTGTTTGCTTTTGCGCCTGATAATAAAACAAAAAATGTCGTGTATCACAAGGTACTTAAATGAAGAGCAACCTATGTACTAAAATACAGAAATAATTTATGAATGATTAATTTAATGTATCTGAATGTTAATTAATTAAATGCATATGTAATATGAATGAATAATTAAATACCTATAGTATTTAATTTTTTTTGTTTTTTTTTTTACAATTAAAGAAAACGTCTGCTTATTTATTGCGATTAAGGCGGAACAAAGTTCGACGGGTCAGCTAGGTCTAATATTCAACTAAAAATAAAAGTGACAACTCTACGCATCAACGCAAGAGTAGGCTAATAACTCGCCGCACGGCCGAAGATAAACTACTGTTCTTAATATACTGTGATGTAGTGCCCTACAAGATGTGGGGTGGACTCGCCAATCTCCGATATGTAGTATCCTAACAGCCTACATGTGATTGCACTAGACAACATGTAGGGCCCTACATGTAGGCTAGTGTAATCGGTGCTTATATATTATTTCGCTAACAAATTATAATATAAACTTATGTATGTAACAATTTAACATCATTGGTTATCACATTCAGCGACGATTAATTTCACGATTTATTATTACGAGTACAATCATTAAATAATTTATAACGAAACAGGCAGGTTAATTGCAATACGAATAAATCAAATAGGCACCATCGAATATAATAAATGCAAATGAAGCTACGCATTTCGTACGTGACAGTATATTACGATGAAGCGTTATTATTAAAACGTTGACGTTATTATCGCATAATGATTAACTGCTGTGTTACACTTGTGTTTGTAATTATTTCACTCGTTATAATATCACTTGGAACGATAATTAGGTGAGTGACCTGACGTACGTACTAGCAAAATGATTGATCACCATTCGTAGTACGATAGTACGTAGTAGGTACTACGCAGTAAAATCGCTGATGTGATGTGACAGCCAGGTGCGAGCGATCAATTTAGTTATTCATCTATGAAATTGTGAGATTTATTTGTAATTAATCCCTTGCGTGTTATGCATGGTCTTCGTTAGTCGAGATTAAAATGTTGGGAGCAATGTATAGGTGTCATTTTAATTAACGACCCTCTTTTTATTTTCATTAGTGATTAGTAGATAAACTAGAGAGTGTTTATACGGTAGTACATATAGTCGAGGCTTTTTATAAATTTGATTTAACGGTAAATACAATTAAGCACGTCATAGGCACGATAAACTTTTTGAATGATTTATAAAAGACACGGTAATATTATGATGGTAGACGGTACCGAAGCGCGGATAGCGGAAAGCGCGAATAGTCAGTATTAAATGTAACGAATGGTAAATTATAAATGCTTCAGTAGTTTTGTGAGTTTTGTACACACAACAGTTTTTTTTCATTACTAAAGGCAATAATTACCTTGATATTATAAATACTAAAAGAGTTAAATGTATCCTAGTACAAAAGTAAATTGATTTTGTATTTCCGTGCGCTCCTTGTGTTTCATGTATCCCGGCTGCATTCACCCCTGTTTACCCGACCGAAAAGGTGACACTTCATTTTCCTTTCAATGCGTCCACATTGGCGACATCCCTTACTTTACATAATGAATTCCCAGCCGGCCGGGACCTTCGGAAATTTGTGAAGATTATGACGATTATCCGGGACGTTCCCGTGAAATCGATTTGATTTCACGCTTATTATGTTTCGAGTAAAATTTTGGGTTTATTAATTCGAGATTTCAATTTTAAATGATGAAGTTTGTCGCTAGGTATATTGAAAAGTATTTAAAACGGTTTTTTTTAATAAGTACATTGCCTGTAATAGAATTAAATTATACTTACCACTGAAAAAGTAGAGCCCTATTTAAATACCGCTACGATACGGTGTGACGTAGGTAGCTAATACCGTAGCAACATTATGCTGAGACACAATCCCTTTCGACCCTATTTGTAAAAGTAATGCTATTTATTTGTACTTATACACGTGTGGCCAATAAAATGAAACCTTAATAATTTTAAAACTCTTTATTTTATTTCAGTCCGTGATTACTGAGCACGGAACAAAAATCAAGATTTTTGATTTTTGTTCCGTGTTACTGAGGTTCGTGACTACTTTGATTTTGTAATCAGCTGACCTTCGTTAGTTCTTTTACTTAGATGCAGTGCAGCGCTCTAAAGAATATTTTTAGGATTTTTTGGGAATTTGGTTCTAGGTCTTAATAGCAAAAAAGCTAAATACATGTTAAATAAATAGTTTTCATATTATAACTAGCTTGCATTTTTAACGTAAAGCATTTTTTTGTACAATTTCATCTGTAAAGATTAAAACCTTCATCTACTTCGTACAAAGAGGTTTAGGTACCTACAAAAATACTACGAATTTCGGCCTGTACATGAGACGACATTCGGTGCTTTTAATATTCCGCTATTGGCGTTCATACTGAGAAAAATACTTTTTCCATTTGTGTCTCATCGTAGTTTATTCGTTCGTTTTGTAACATCGGGCTGTCATCCAATGGTTCGTGTACGAAGACTTGGCACATCTCTCACTAGCTCATTAGCTGAGCGTTTCCTAAAATGTTCGATAATATCAGTTTCGAACGATCTGTTTAAGAACAAGTTGACAGATATATCTTACGTGTGATTACTTGTTTGGTTCATTTTGTAATGGAATTAATAGACGAATTAGTAGAGACTGCAATATATTTGAATACTACTGTTGTGTTTCCGTTTAAGACATTTGCCTCTCTAGGAAAATTAAAAGGCTATACAAGTTTCGTATTGGGTAGGCGGCGGATTGGCTGCTCCTAGTATCCTGCTTGGTCGTACACCACACAATAAAAAAGTATTTTTCTACTCCTTGTACAGGCGAGCTTACAATACAACAGGTACGAGAGTGTATTGCGACCTGTGTTACTTGTTTGCGAACACACTGAAAGTGCATTTCAGTAATTTTGAAGAAAGATTAAATTAGATTAATTGTCCTAAGTCAAGGTATTTCTTGAATTACTTAACACTGATTTTTGTAAAATTCCCGCGTAGCAAGATTTGATGGCACGTGCTGAAGTTGTTAGTAATAAAAAAAAGCAAATTTTTGTCTAAAATTTTAAAGTTCATTGACCAGCCTAACCTTGGAATCTGACTCACCCCTACGATACTTGCACGAGTGCCTATTGTATGTTGGTGATAAGAGTTCATAGGGCATGGACGTGGGGCTAGTAATCGATCAGCCCTTGGTTTCATAATCCAATACATGACCGAATCTTGCAAAAATTATACAACAAATAAAAAGGTAAGATCTATGTGATGTTGGAGCTGGATGGTTGGAGAGGATAAGAATAAAGTGATGTCGTAAAACTCAAGTCACAAATATTAAGACAACGAAAACAAAAGAAGAGAAACCGAAATTAAAAATGCAAATCTTTGTGAACATGACTGTTCATAAAGATTTGCATTAAAAGAAAAAGCACATGGGATAATAAATAAATAATAATAAATAATCCTCACACATTCACACATCGCCACCTAGTCCCAAACTAAGCCAAGCTTGTACTATGAGTACTAGACAACGGATAAACATGCTTAAATACTTTTTTTTGTAAATACATACATATCATACATAGAAAACACCCAGACCAATGCAAACAATCATGTTCATGCACAGAAAGATTTGCATTGAGTGGGAATCGAACCCGAGACATGTAATATACCAATTGCGCCACAGAGGTCGTCAAGATTGCGTTTAATAAAGTCAAATAAGAGTTTTAATCCACAATATATTAAATGCACAATATTAATACAAATCTTCAATTGACCTACTTCAAAAATAAACACATCTCTAGCTCATAAGATACCATTCGATAGAATCACATAATAATATAAAATCTTTGACATAACAGCTGAAAGTCTCATATAACTCTCTTATATGGGATCCGCACCTTTCAAAGGCTTCTTTACGCCGACACTTCATTTTATTGAACCCCTCTTGTATCACATGTACAGTTCAGACATACAAAATAATACCTCGTATTATGTGAATATGAAATTTTCCTTCGCAGATATTACGTTACAGGGTGAAAGGGGAAATTATTACTTGGGAATAATATTACGTTTTGGGAAATTTGTAAGGATATCACAGTATGAGTTTTTGTTTGCTTTCTTAGACAACTTCCGCACTAAGAATCTGCAGGAATTTTTATAGCCTAATTTAACAGACACAAATAACATCCACACTCAGGGCTAATATTTATGGATCGCTCCGGTTGTTTTCCGTAGTCCCACTGGTCGTCCCATCGATGGGACGACGGAAAAATCAATTAATCGTAGTCTCATCCCAAAATTTGGTCTTGCAATCTCCGAAATTGTGCTCGGTAGTTGCAATACGGTATATTCTACACCACTAAGGAAGAAAATAGTTAACTGATACTAAACAAAAAATATTATTGACTTCTTTCATATCGTATACACAATAAAGGCCTTTGTATCCGTATTTTTACCTACTACCGCTCAAGGTGATTAAAATAAAATGGCTTCAGTATCAAATATCGTGCTGTTAAAACCCGGTACCGAATTCTAATTCGCCAATGCGCTTAAATGATTTCCAAGATAATCGGGCGAACGCAGTCTACCCTGCTCTCGCGATGGACTGTTACCCAGTTTTGTGTATATTTTAATATTATACTTAGTCCATAGAGTATAGCCTACTGTTTAAACTTTATGTACGAGTATAATAGGCCTTCCAATAAAGCATCTTTCGGACAAACAGGGACATTTAGGCTTAGTTCTATAAATATTAAACGCGAACGGCAGAAAATCGCTGACTGAGCTCAGGTTAAGACCACCAGTGTAACCTGTGCTGAAAAATCAAACAAAATAAAGGTAGGTATATGTACCTACCTTTATTTTGTTTATGCTATGGCATGTCGCTTTAATTTCTCGTTTAATCTTATAATCATACAATGTGGTTTAAAAGTAAGAAGCGTTCTAACCTTACTCTTTTAACTAAAGGGTATTAAATTTTCTTCATTTCCTACTTCGGATTGAACAGACGATGACGTAAGCAAAATCAGTGTTCATAGCCATTAGTCCTTCTCCTAATAAAATGACTACGATTGAGTAATTCGTTTTTTTTACGCAAATCCTTCTAAAACTCCTACAAAAGGGTTTGTCTTTATCGATACTCTCAAGGTTTCTTTTTATGAATTCATTACATTAATATCAAGCCTATAACGAATGAATTTTACTTTTTAGTTTCTAACATGTATCTCTAATTAATGTTTGAATTGACTTTAGGTAATTTAAAAAAATGTAAATTCGCACGTACAATCCATTTTCCCTAGTGAGGGATGTTCAAAGAAAAATGTCTTGTGTTTAAATAAAAAGAAGGGATTTAGTCCCAATTTCACCCTCTTTACTTCTCCAGGGAGGGTCTAAATGTGTTCAATGAACCGTTTTTTTTTCAATATACACAGAGCAAATATAATTAATCAACGTCTGAGCTCGAAGCATGCGGAATTGCCCCACTTTCGGTAAAACAAACACACCCAACAGAAAATTAAGGGAAATTAACGGAAGCAGGGGCGCGAATTACTTTGATATTACGCTGAGACCTACGTTGCGTGTGGCAAACAGTTTGTTACAAATTGTAAACAAAGATTCAAAGACAGTTTGTTACAAATTGTAAACAAAGATTCAAAGACAGTTTGTTACAAATTGTAAACAAAGATTCAAAGCTTATTGCTAACATAATATCAATAAATTATAGTAAAAGTTCACTGTCTTGTGGGATTTGCCTTGAAGTGTGTTCAAGACATGAAACGTTTTCACTGCAATAAAATATAAAGATAACAATAGAAAGTCAAGTTTGGCTCTATCAATGGAGAACGCATTATTTTTCAAGGGGATGTGTAAGAGTTAATAGCGAGAGAATATTATAACTATTAATTAAGAATTATTATGTATCAAACAAAAATGTATAAAAAACAAATGGCATTTTGTTAGGCTCTCCATTTTGAAGTTATTTGAAAAATGTCTGTTATGATATGACGAACAGTTAGCTGCAAACACTTAGCTAATAGAAGACAATAACCTAATGTAACTGTGAGATTATCATTACGCAGTAAGTGTAATCAGTCCTCCAAACTTTATCCCTCGCTCACAAATTGTTGCTTTGTTATTAATTTTGTATACAAATGTGATTATTTGGAAATTTTAAATGATGATTTGCGGTTCTCAGCGGGACTTAAGTAAATTGTTCCGCGTACTGTTCCGAGATTGTTTCGTTTCGTAAATGTTGTATGGATACGCAGTTTTGTGTTTTTAATACAAAGGATTGGTTAAAATTATATGTTTGAACTTTCCTGTCGGCAAATTGAAGGTTCAATTGTTTGTTGTATAAATTTCTCTTTAAATAACTTGTTTGGGAATGTAAGATGTTTGTTTGGGACTATTGTATATTTTGAGGATGATGATTCAATGGTTACGAGTTCGACTTTATGTCTCATGATCCATAAAGTTTGAGCAGTTATGTGTACTATTTGTAATAACTTACTACGTTTACGATTTGGAAACAATTATTTTGATTTGACAGGACTGTAAAATGTTCGAGTACACACATCAATGTAGGGCACTCCTTATTCGCTTGTGATAAGTCATATTGTGTGTGTAGATATAATATTTTCTTTGTGTTATTATATTTAACGCACAGAAATCTATTTAACGTGTTGGGAGAGGACTATGTCCAACAGTGGACTGCAATAGGCTAGTTGATTGATTTTTTTTTAATTGGCCTGCCAGAATGACTCTATGGTCCCTGATGTTAAGCATCCATTAGAATCCAAGAATGGCGAGCACCATTCCAGCTAGAATATTTGTAGAGGCATGAATGTCTCCACTATGACGGCTTCAGAAGATGTTTTTTCACGCCTCGCTTGAAGAAACCAGGATCGTAGTTTGAAGGAAACACGTGGGCTGGCAAAGAGTTCCACTGTTTGGTGGTTTTGCACATGTACGAGAAGTTCATCAGAACACTCGCCATGGCACAGGCGATAGAAGGCCGCCATTCCGGCGATGTCCCTACGCAGCTGTAAAGGCTCAAGGGATTTGTTATATAGGGATTGATTATATTTAACGATTATATCATCAACACAACAGCCTATTATTGACACTATAGACACAGGCAGACGGAGAAAGGGAGAGCCGACTAAAATCACGTTGGCAATATGTGGTATAAGGTTTTGTGTAAACTTTTCCTTGTTTATTTTGGTTTAGAATTTATCTTTGAACTTTGTCTT
Organism: Schrankia costaestrigalis; assembly: GCA_905475405.1. Classification (NCBI taxonomy): domain Eukaryota; kingdom Metazoa; phylum Arthropoda; class Insecta; order Lepidoptera; family Erebidae; genus Schrankia; species Schrankia costaestrigalis. The sequence goes on from FR997827.1 coordinate 5,554,734, forward strand.
AGTTTTCTACACAGAGAATATCTTCGGTAAATACTTATATGGCGATATCCATTTTATATTTGCCTGTATTATAATGGATGAGGGAGGCACAATATGGATTTGCCTGTAATTGCCAAAAAATCTATGCATTGAAAGCTTAAATTAAAAATATAAATTAATTATCATGCATGTTATCTTTTGAGAGCTTTTTAATACACTTCCGTTAACTTTTTTTCAGTGCCGGCACGGAAATCTCGAAACGTGCCTAATCTTGAAGCACCACATTTATGCTTGCAACATTTAGGTCAATAACACCACGATGCAATATATTTATTTTGTAAAAATGAATTTCCCTAATGATAGAGGAAGTTATTTTTTATAGAGTTTTGCTCATAATACCATATCGGCCAGACGGATTTGTAAGGACTTTGTTTTGAGTTCTTCCTCTCTAACAATTTAATGTTAAAGTTCCTCATAATATCACCTGGACATACTTCCACTTTACGTGGTCTCGTGCCTGCCCAGCCATCGGTATCCCGACGCTTTAACTAGTAATATTTCGTAGGAATATTATATTATTTGTGATTATATTCCCTTAGGTAAAGATCAATACAATCAGAAACAAAACAATATCCCTTAATAAACTATTCGCCAGATCAAACACTTGTAGTGTAGATAATTCATTGACGTCACAGCTATTACAATGTACCTAGTTAGCGAGGAGCGTGACGGTCCTAGACGTGATAAGACGTGGCACAAGCCGCGTGTTATCTCTACTAGGTCGCTCGATATTGAGTGCGTGACATGAATGGAGATTATAAGCGGTTTCATATCATTCACGGAGCTCTATGAGGGCTTTTATTTTTGGATTATTTCTTGACAATATTAGTTTAGTTAAAGATGTTGATCTTTTTTTTTTAAACTAAATAGGTATGTGTTTTACATTGTAGACTTGAAAGAGCTATTGAAGATCATCTGGGCTCAAAGCTGAAGATTGCAATTTTGTTTGATAGGTTATACTTTCAAGTACTTAATAAAAGGTCCTGTTGAGGTTTCGTGATTGAATTCGTTAAGTTTACATGGATAATCCACGGATATTAAGTATCATCATTATTATCAGTAGCTCATACCGAGCACTCCTTTTAGGCATTACATTTCCTGTGTGTGAAATGTATCATGATAGAAGATCGATCGATACCTATAAAAAGTCTAAACTTGTGTAAAACAAAAGCTTGTCCTTGTATAAACAGACACAAAATAAAATTATTTTTTAATTAAAAAAAGAGTGACTAAAATAAAAATATTATAAATCATTTTAAAATTTATACCTTAGCAATGTATTACCTAAAAGTCATGTTTTAAACTGTTAATATACCTGATATAACACGGGAAATGTTCACGCTTCGTTCGTCTTTGACGTGTAAGCAAAAGTGCAAGCTGGTGCATGAAGCTCTAGCGATGAAGTAGGCAAAGGTAATGAAGCGTACGTACAGCCAGTTTTAATCACATAAGTAGGTGATGTATTATAACAGATACTTTTTTAAATAGTGTTTGAGTAAAGAAAATGACTTGGTTATTTTTTAATTTGTTATTTTTTCATGTTTCAAAAAGTATTAAATTATGCGCTTTTTCCTATGTAGTAATAGCTTTACCTGTAATACTTTGGTTTGCTATACATACATAATATATATTAGTAAAAACAATCTTGGGCTAGGATTCAAACCTACTTTGCCTCTAAGTTAACACCTCAAACACCATTGACATCATCATCATCATTCCCCTGCCCTTATCCCAATTTTATTTGGGGTCGGCGCAGCATGTCTTCTTCTTCCATACTTTCCTATCAGACGTCATCTCACAAGTAACACTCTTCGCAGCCATATCGTCTTTCACACAATCCATCCATCGTTTCTTTGGTCGTCCTCTTCCCCTATATCCATCCACACACATGTCCAACACCTTCCTCACCACATGACTCTCATTCCTCCGCATAACATGCCCATACCATGACAGCCGGCTGCCGCGTAGTTTTTCTGCTACCGGTGCCACTTTCAAACTTCCTCTTACATACTCATTTCTAACTCTATCCGCTCTCGTAACACCACACATTCCTCTTAACATTCTCATCTCTGCTACATGCAATTGTCTTTCATTCATCCCTTTTGTGGGCCAACTCTCTGATCCATACAAGACGGCAGGTCTAATCATGGTCTTATAGATCTTCCCCTTAAATTTAAGGGGAATGTGGGGGTCACAGATGGTTCCCGTGACCTGCCGCCATTTCATCCATCCTATGTTAATTCGGTGCTTGACCGCCCGATCTACTTCGCCATCGCTTTGGATGCACGAACCGAGATACCGGAAGTCGGAGCAGACTGGAAGGCGCACTCCATCAAGCGCTATGGCTTCAGGACTGGAGAGACCGCCGAAATCGCAGAACATGTATTCTGTCTTGGTTCTGCTGATTTTCAAGCCAACACTCTCCAGTTTCTGTTGCCAACACTCCAATCTGCTCTGGATCTCAGGTCCATCCTCCCCAACCAGAACAATGTCATCGGCAAACAGCATGCACCAGGGTGCCTCTTCCTGTATGTCCGCCGTCAAGGCGTCCATAATCAGTAGGAAGAGGTAAGGACTTAAAGCCGACCCTTGGTGCAAGCCTACCGCCACACTGAACTGGTCGGAGTTGCCAGCAGACGATCGGACGTAAGTACTGGCTTGCCTGTACATAGCACGAATTAACTCTACCTACTTCCCAGGTAAACCTTTCTCTTTCACGGCCCACCACAACACTTCTCGAGCACCATTCTCAAACACCATTGACATTGGTAACAATTTTTTTTACTAGACAAGCTAGACTAAGCCATAAAACTAGGATTAGGAGTAAAGTGTACTGTTCAAAACACTACTTGTGTACACAATATTGCGCTTCGATTATCCTACTATAATACAAAACCGGCAAAAACGTGTGTAATAATTGGACATAAGTACTCGTATTCCGTTTATCGAGAAAAGCTAAAGTGCTTTTCCTTTGTGACACGGACAAAGTTATCCGGGTCTAGTCTCGTTATAAGTCTGAATAAGACCCTTTCATCTTAATAGAGAGATTCACCACAAAATGCTAAATGATGTCTTTTTAGTACATAAAAGGTAGTAGAACAATAGTAATTAGAGGAGATCAGTAAAGCTCTGGTTGTGTGGAGCGTGCGATTAGAACAACACGTTAGCTCTTTCTATAGCGCCGATTATACTACCCTACATGTAGGACACTACATGTTGTCTAGTGTAATCACATGTAGGCTGTTAGGACACTACATATCGGAGATTGGCGAGTCCCGACCGCCCTACATCATGTAGTCTCCTACATGATCCGTCATACAAGATGTAGTGCCCTACAAGATGTAGTGTCCTACATGTAGGCTAGTGTAATCGGCGCTTATGTTGACACAATGTCGGTCGTGGGCGTGGGAGAAGGCTGTATGTATGTGTCACGATGTCGTGAAGACGATGTTGTGTGTTTATTTTGTTGTTAGATATGCAAAATAATGGTATTAGTTTCTATCCTTTATGTCGTTTAGGCTTTGGTAACTATAATTTTTATCACTATCGCTAGGGATGTGATTAAAGCTTAAAGCCCATATGAATCAATATACACATTTAATAATAATTATATTTTTAGTAGATTTTTCTTCAAAAGCTTATGAATATTACTACCGCAGAGGTGCAGCCTTCATGTATCTGGCTACGGTGTACGACACAGATATCTGGTGTACGAGGTCGCGGATTCGAATCCCAGACATAAATCCCGGGCTTAATCCCTAGTGCAGGAGACATTTTATTAAATGTAATATAAATATATTATTACTAACCCTACCGTATACTAATGTCCGTAACACCATACCCGTCTGAATATAAAACAAAAAATCCGACAACCAAAAACATAACCCTTTTTCGCTACCCAAGGACCTTCCAGCTTAACGATTTCGGCAATAGTAATAAGCCCGCGCTTAGAGTTATCTAGGCAGCAACAGACGTGCGAGGTGATTAAACTAATTGCCTGCTCATTGCTCAGTAGGTACTTCTAGAGGACGATGACCCCGACACGTGGTCTAATATACAAATGTTCTTATTGTACTTTGCGGTTTGGCCCTTGCTTTAATGATAGCGATATGTTCTTTCGTTCATAATATAAGTAAGGGGGTCATCTGGTTGGCCTATGTATTTTCGCTAGATAATTATTTTGTAAATGTATTGTGATTTGGTGCTCCCAGGCATGTGCTAAATGTAACATGTTTTGTTGCTCGTTGTATGCTTGACGATAATGCATAGGTAGTTCATATGGATGACCAATAAGTTACAGCTCCTTATAACAGTATCGATTTTATTGTAAGTCTTGGAAATTGTAAAGTATGTGTTTTGTAAAGAGTTGCCTGTAGGTTTTTACCAATTTTTGCTCATGACATCTCCGTTTGCAGGCAAACCTTCACTTCCAAAAGTGGAACTTTGTATTAAGGGTTTGGTAACTACGGCAAACGTAGTGTAGGACGCCCCCCATCTAGTTTGACCGACGACCTCAAAAAGGTCTCTGGGTAGGAGTGGATGGGGAAGGCGCAGGACCGAGTTCTGTGGCGCGTGTTGGGAGAGGCCTATGTCCAGCAGTGGACTGTGATAGGCTAGATGATGAACTACAGTACACCACATATACTTATAGGTAAATACCTTTGAGTCAGACAGTATAAAAATGTATTCATTTTTATATGCCAGAGCCGGAACCGTCCTTCTACAGTGATTTAGGTAAACTTAGCTTACAATTCCCAGACAGATTTATATTCTTTAGCAAAATTTTATTTTTCTCTTGTAGGGGATTTATATGGTTGCATGGGCTAAAAGAAAACTCGGACTCGCGATATTATTTCATAATATTTATCATTATCTTTTTTACAAATTGTGCAAAATTTGGTTCTCCCTTGTTTGGTTTAACAAGGTTTCGTCGAAAATCACTTCGCCTAATTTTATTTCGAATAAAGTCATTTCGTTTAATTATTCATTTGACCATTAATTTAATTTTTAATTTGATTTTTTTCTTAAATTTTGTTCGAACAAGTGAAATTATATCAAAATTTGTTATACTAAACAAGGGAGAACCGCTAAATTTGTATTCTATAGTACGACCATGTAAAATAATATGTCTTAATGAAAGCTCAGTCGGTACCCTATGAGTCCAAAACACAATTTTATTATTTCTAAACTACTAAAGACAACAGTATCAAATTGTCTAATTAACTTATAATAAGGCAACACTTTCATGTAACATACCTAGCTGTCTCTTTACAGGTTAGGCGATGTTCAGCGATATCGAATGTCGCCATATTAATTAATGTACACAAACCTTGTTATACGAACTCATTTATATTCAAATTGAACTCGGGGAGAGTCGAATTTGATTAAAATTCAACCGATACGTGTAAGCAGTGTAGAGAAAACCGCAAAATATTTGTTGTACCGTGAGATATCGTTGGGTAGGAAATAGGCTTATGTTTAATCTTGCTTTGTAGAGGAACAATGTTCCTGTGATCCAATTGTTGGTTGTGATTTAAAACTTATTACTGTTTACATTTGTTTTTAAGTACACATTTTGTCGTTATTAAATTTTATCGCTTAAGATAGGCACCGTTTGCATTATTAGTACAAGAGCTTGATTCATTTTTTTCAGTAGCTAATTGATCGTTGTCAACATAAAAAAATTACCAGTGCTGAAAGTTCTAAGTATGTACTTACAATACTAATATTATCTTATTTCGATTATCAACTTTGATCGCAACAGTCCGGAATGTAATGACAAGCTGACGTAAATTTACAAATGTTTAGAACATGTATTTGTAAATAAATAATAGTATATTACGAGTATAATAATAGTTTGTACAACATGGTTGAGCTTTCAATATATTTTGTCTGCTTTTTCACAATCTTTAAAAGAAATAAGGCTCTAGCTAACAAAGCAAGTTAACATCTTGATACTTCTTATAACCGAGAACATATAGAACCTACATACTTTATGTATGTGCAGCACATAAGGCATCAACAATGGGGCTCGTTAAACCTTACTGCAGATTTACGATCAAAACATTCGCGACCAGTAACCGTTCCCTGAACAATGCTCTTTATCGTGTAAACTGGTACTTGGTAAAATATTATAAAAGTAAATGTTATAAAGTCTAAAGCTTCGGTTAGTTAGTCCACGATCACGCCTTTATGGTGTTACAATAAATACTGATAAAGACTTCTCTTTAGTGGAATGTTTACGTAGTATTAATCATACCTTCTTATTTTCTTTTTACCTTATTAGGCTGAAACTATAGAAAGGGCACTGGAAACAGCTATGCAAATTATTTACAAGAGGGAATAAAAAAATAAACGTAGCGCTTAGGATTGGGAAATGAAGATACTTGGGGCAGGACACAGAGCACGGAAAACCTATCTGTTTGTACCATGTACCGATAGAAGCGTAAGATTCATAAATCTTTTGCCTTATTAACATCATATTTGCAAATATAATATGTCCATTGCTTATATCTGTGGACTGTCTGTGTACACTCACATGTAATAAATTTAACACCAATCATTGTATGAACACTTCAGAAACATTTAAAGCAGCAAATAGATCAAATACTCGTTATTGGCTATACAAATCAATAGGCGGGTTAGGGGCTGAAACCTCGAACAAATTTGTTTGAACAAGAGACACATAATTTCATTTTAACTCAATAAACTCGTAACTCAATTTAGTAGAAGAGCGCCTTTGTTTGTTGTAATTTTATTCGCGCCCATCCATTCACGATTTGTAATGATTTCTCGTATGACGCAGGGACATGCGATGCATTGTTACCGCCCCCTCAGTACTGGCTATTGTACTCAAGTGTACAATAATTGTCGGGTTATTTATCGCACCACCACGGGAGATATCATTCTGCTACATAAAATTCAACTTAAATAAATTAAGGTCTTGTTATAGCTCATAAATCTCATTCAGTTTAGAATAGTGATGCGTTTTGAAATGTTTGTATGGTGCCATAATGAGAAGGAGCGAAGGTGATTTTGCATTGACGATTTATTTTCACTTAGCTTGCATGTTTATTCTTCGCTCTTCTGAATCTTTTTAGTACGCCCCGGCGCCGTCACATTGTCAAACCAACAAAATCTAGTAAAACAAAGATTAAATGCTAAGTACATATTTATACAAACTGTAAATAAATGGCGGATTACTTGATGTCATTCTCTACCAGTCAACCTATTAACTGCTACTTAAGGTAGTTCTTTTCAGCAAAAGACCATCAAGGTGTTCCACCATTGTGCCTGTTAAATTTTCACCTCTAAGCAACAGCGTTCAAGAGCTACTGTGTTCATGTAAAAAAGTAACTAGTGTACTGTAACAAAGTGCCTCTACACGGCGCACACGTCCGTCATTCTCACAACACAAGACGTAAATTCTTAAGCCCAGTAATTTCACTACTTTTGCACACATAGCCATAGCATTAAAAATTTGCAAACTACTGTTAAAAGATGGGTTTAATATTTATGAGCATATAACGCGATAGTTCAAAAGCTATATGTAATACATTATTGTTTACAGCTGTCGTCAAAAACTTTCAAATTACGACAAAGCTTTTTAACCAGTTGGCTTATATCCAAAATCTTCGAGCTAATCCTCACAAGTTGTTATTCAATTAGTTGCAAATAGTTTCTCTACCAGAGACCCCGACATATTGGGATTAGTCTCGTATACAAGCGTCAAATTCGATCGTGTAACTAAACTTAGTTAATCCGACACGCTTTGTCAAACTCCAGTGGCCATATGGCGTCTTACTTTTTGTCACAAATTGTATTCAATGGCAGATTTAGTTATTTGATGACGTTTGTGATTTCACGGGACCGACTAAATGTAAATACAATTGGTGTGAAATTACAACAAAAAATAATGACCGTTTTAATCGATGAAATGTTAAACTATATTGTGTGGGTTCTCTCAATGGAGCTTTTGTAATATCAAAGCGATTCTTAGAAATATTTTTATGTTTGATGTATTCAATTGAATATACGATTTCTTTGTTGGTGTTACGTATTATTTGTTTAGAACGATTTGTAGGTATTAATTTAATACGTTTTGTATTATAGCTTACTGTTCACACGTTAGGTTAAGGTAAATATTTAAAAGAATATGTAACGGCAAACCTAAATAACATTTACTTATTAGTTATTATTTATAACAATAAATAAACGATGGGAAGAAGTTTCATCATAGTTGTAACATAGGTAATGATGAAACACATAGGCATCGACACTGGTACTTTAGCGAGTATCTGAACCGCATTGGGAGAGATCGAACAGCACAATGACATCACTGTGGAGACATATTATTATGTGACTCAGCCAAGCATACTTTGGAGTACTACTCGGCTTGGGAGTTGGAGGGGCGAGACCTATTCGCAAAAATCGAGTGTGATCTCTCTCCTGCAATAGTAGTGGCGGCTATGCTGGTGGACATCGAGATTTGTGTAGCGGTGGTTTCCTTGTGTGAAGCTGTAATGGTTCGAAAGGAAGCTGCTGAGCGTGATCGTGAGAGGGCCGATCCAACAAGGAGAAGGCAGCGTCGAAGCGGGTCATTCGCCTCAAAGCCTTGGACACTGATAACTTTTCGAAGGAGAAATCTTTTCTGTATTAAATTCTTCAGACCGGCAAGTGATGACCACGAAGTGAAGTGATTTATCGACTACCATCCGCTGCCCTCATTCCCATACAATATTTGCGGTTTCCATCTGATTCGCTGCGATCATATTACCGTCATTAAAAATAAAAATATTCACCCCGTGGTCAACAACAAAAGTTACTTTTATACCTACAAAGTAATCACACAATAGGTAAAAAATTTGTATGCGCCACAGAATCCGCACATTTTCATATAAATAGTACATCGCCTTTTTAATACGATTTACCTTTTAAGGCTTTTAGAACGAAATCTCTTTATTGGAGGTGATTCAAATTTACCTTTTGTTGTGCAAATCTATCTCGTGGGGGCGCCTCCTTCAACGTTTGATAAGAAAGGAAGTAAATTAACATGGACAAGAAATATTGCCACTAGGGGTGTTGAAATTAATTGTAAGATTTAAAACTTTCTTCGCTGACTTGTGTGATACTGAGTGGAACGGAGAAATATCGAGCGCGCTACCGTGCTTTTTATTCTAGAGATAACAACATATACAACAATTTTCTATTCGGCTTATTTTCATTGTGTAAAATATATATAGGTTTATATGACTTGCTGGCAGATAAGGCGTGTTAAGACTTAAGCTGGCAGAAAAGGAGTGTAGGAGCCGTCGACATCAAAAACTTAATACTTATCCTTTACTGCACATATAATTTCACTGTCGTATGTATAGAACTAATTTATTTTAATAGGCTTTGTCGCTTAGCGACCACATCGCCTATGTATAGTAGGTACTGAAAGATGGTATTCACATTTAATATTTTAGCACGTTGCCAAACTTAACTTTATTATTGTTACCAGCAGTTTAATTCAAAGAAATACACTTGATTAATAGTTGATAATACATTATAAATACTAAATACAAGTTCTGATGAAACATAGGTGTAAAATGTAATACGCCAAGTACCATGTAACATCGAGAAACAGCCGTACGATGTACATCATGATATTTTATGTGAAGCCTACACATTCACTACGATAATATACAGGGTATATTGTAAGCTGTCCTTTCCGTATTTGTGTTACAGATTATTGCACGAAGATTGTGTGAATCTATCTTTATTGGCCCAGCGACTTTGTTTGGTTTTAGAAGAAAGAATATAATATATTCGGGGTAATGGCTAAAAGTGAAATATGAGAAAACGTTAAAAGTTGAATATCTTCAAAAAAATATTGCTGATTAACGGACAAAGCGCATAATAACGTGTACAAGAAAAGGAATAAAAGAAGAAACTTTCTTAATATTTCTAAGTATATCCCCAAACATGCACCTACGAGTATTACTTGTAGGTGGATTAATCGGTAGGTACGACCTCTTCGGGTTCCACTCACTCTGTACTGTCCTGTCCTAAGTCGCCATTCCAGTACTCAATTGGTTTTAGTTCTGCATTCTAGTAATAATTACCTCATATAATTTCCCTTGACTTTAAACGTGCAACCGTGCAAAAGAATTAACCAAATTGGCAAATTTTAATCTAAAGGAAGAGGCGAAAAATTCAGTGCACAAAAGACTAATGTCCAAGGGGCCGAGCGGGGACTAAGGTAATCTTTCATCTGCAGAGCTGGCTATCTAATATCACGATTTATATACTTACCGCGAAGACACGGAAGCCGGTTGTGAAATAAATCAACTTTATATAGCACCCGGGTCCGTCCTCACGCGAGCCCTTACTGAATTTTGCTGCTTTCATAATATTATAATGGGTGGGTCGTTAATTGTAATATGATCTTTTTTTTCTTTCCATGGTTGAGTGCAACTTAATTTGAAAATTATTTTTATTTTGAGTTTGTATTTCTCACAAATAACGACAATGCCATCTAGTCCTAAATTATTCAGAGCCTGTTTAATGAGTAAAACGGAATTATAACACAATATTCTTTAAAGAGGATATGAAATTTTTACGCATTACCACAACGCACACACATCTAGCCTCAAATGAAGTAGAACTAGTACTGTAGGTTTTATATGACTGATAAACTTTTTCAAATAAGGTTCATGTTCTTTGTAAATACTTAAATAATACAGCGAAATGATCAAACAATTATTGTTTAGTTACTGACAATCGAACCTAAGCTCAAAGTCAAAGTAATATGCTGCTTGCTCAATTACTATATTACACAACAATCTTCTTCACAATACAACCGTTAACTTCATAGAACCACACTTGTACAACCACAAGCATCAATAAAGCTTCCGAAATGTCTATATCTCCAGACGATAAAATATGGCGGTGGGTTTGATGGACTGCGCAGTAGGAGATATCCTATATTGCCAGTAATATGTCAGCAAATTTGCGTAAGCCTCCTTCCCTACTCTGTGATAGAAGCCTTCTATTACGCAGTAGACGATTTGTTCCTTCCCCCTTAGGCTTTAAACATGCCGATATAGGGATGTGATGATGTATAGCGACGATATATGTTTGTACTAAAATTATAGTGAAAGGATAAGATAAGTAAGACTGAGTTGAAGGAAAGTACTATTTCTTATTCTCAAATCCTCATATAGTTTTAAAATAATTGTGTAAGTAAATTAAAGAAAATTTTCATGTATTATTTTTGCATATGCATATAAGTAAGTTTTAAAATTATGTTGAGTTGCTTGGTTTGCCGGTCAAGTGGCATATCACAGTTTTTTTAAATACTGTTTGGTTTGAGGCCATTGTGTGGTCTCAAACGTTGTGCATGCCGCCTGAAAGCCTTTGTCGTGGCTTAACAACAGTAACTGCTGTCACTGCGACAGCAACCAGGCAGGACCAACGTTTTACGTGCCCTCCGAAACACGCACATGCTCAAATAAAATACTGAAGGGTCACTTGGAAAATACTGAAATACTGAAGCGCATAGGCTGCTTAAAAACAAAATAAATAAAATGTTTTCTTAAAACAGAAAGAGGATAATCAATTGGAAATACTTAGCAAAACTGCTGTTCATACATACAAAAGTAGCGGAAAATCTTTCACAAAACACATTCTAGTACTCTGCATTCCTATTCATTTGATGTCTTTACATTCACTTATTTAGTAATGTAAATACTTTGGCTCTTTTTCTCGCTTCGCACATTAGTACTAAATTGTTCATCACAGTTGCAAATCTCGAATGATAAAGGGAGCGTCTCGGGGACTTCATTTAAAATTCATAATTACAGCTTTTTTCCCAACCGTTATCTATGAGGATGCGCTGTAATACTTTTAACATTACTTACTTAAAATTAGGTACTTTAGATTTACGAATTTCCGACTAAAGCTAATTTTTAGTGACAAGTTTTTCATATGTTCTTGTTACGCTTAAAGATTAATTAGATATTATCATCCGTCGAGTTTCATAATTTTATGATTGCCGCCAGTTGTCACTGGATTGTTCTTTCAAATCACTGACAGAGCAATCTTTGAAACAAATCCCCGCTTAAGTACGAGGTAGGTTTTTCAAAGTTTTCTTTACTCCAGTACCTAGTCATTGCCAAACTTTTAGTCCTGGTCCCCAGTAGTGCGAGATCTTGAATTAAAATCCACCATTTTCCTCGATCATCTAAACATGTGAAAAGATGAAGATCATCATAACATAAAACATTCTCCGTGTGTCACCACCCCATCTCATCCCATGGTGTCGTAAAAACCGACTAAGGGACTATCCGTGAATATTATCTTTACGAAATAAAAAGAAGGAAAACTTGAAATTAAACCCTATACCAATCTGTCTGGCCAGCGTGGTTTTAGTAGGCCAAGTATCCCTCCGTCACGGGAGAAGGCCCGTCCCTGCTGTGGGATATTAAAGGGCTGTTATGATGATGATCTAAACATGCGTACACGAAGTAATAAAACTCCTCGATGAGCCGAAATGTTGACTATTGTTGACGAATGTTAATATCGCGTACACAGTTCCCTTTTATGACTCGTTGGTGTCGTCTAGTCGTAATAATATGTAAGTTAACCTATACGTAATACGCTCACACAACGATTAAGTTAAATGAAATTAAATTGACGTGCACTTTTTGAATGTTTATTGTTTAATTTCAAGTTCACTGCGAGTATTCGTATCTCCGTGTGGTGACGGAGTACAATATGAAGAATACAATATGTCACTACCCCATCTCATCCCATGGGTGTCGTAGGAACCGAATAAGGGACTATCCGTTAATATTATCTTTCCAAAATAAAAAGAAAGAAAACTTGAAATTGAACAATATACCAATCCGTCTGGCCAGCGTGGTATTAGTAGGCCAAGTATCCCTCCATTACAGGAGGAGGTCGGTCCCTGCAGTGGGACATTAATGGGCTGGTATGATGATGATGACGATTGGTATTTGGTTCTTGACGAATTTTGGGTTAGGTATAAAACGTAAAGAAGCGACCTCCCTTAGAGGTGATTCTGTAAGTAGTAGTCATGTAATGTTTTACTTTGACGTCATCACTCTGGTGGTCTGAGCACACGTTTAAGCTGTTTGTATAACGACTGATCCCCGAACATGATATGCAAGTGCACACAATGTCGCTGTACGATACATACAACAAAACCAAGACCATTATTCTATTTTGAAATGTGAAAACGTGTTTCGCCCGCATGAAATGTAAGGGATTTCCGTAAAGCACGGTTCTTTTTACCCAGCAATCTACTGCTTAAAGAATTTGTAAAAGAACAAATTGATGACAAAGTCCTCTCCATAATTGTTTCAGTGATCGATTTAGACGTGCTTGCCTTCTCGTTTATTTCAATTTCATTATGATTTATCTAAGGTTTTAGCTAAAAAAGGAACACTTGACACTGCATCAATGAGTTTGGACAGCGTGCTATTTGTCGGCCAGGGTTTCTAACATTTATGACTAAGGGTTGGTTTTACTTTAAGGAATACTTGTCATCATATCTATGCGAATAAAACGTGAGCATCCATCTCTTTGACCCTATCTGTTTAGCATACGTATTGCATAGCTCAGTGCCATTCGCATACTCCCACACACATTCACGAATACTCACTAAATGGGCTATTATCAAAGCACTTATTGCTATCTATGTTGTGTTATATATGAGAACGAAACTCCTGCATACATGGTCTTACAGAATCGATGTAATATTATTGTGCCCCAACTTGCATGAAAATAATTCAGCCTTTAATATTCTTGTTACGATTTAAAAAATTGTTTACTCTATTTTTATTTGTAGGGTTTTTGCTGAAAATTGCGCTGCATTACAGGGCCTCTTTATTGTAAACTAGAGTATAACTCTATATATATATATATATAACTTAATATACTCTAACAAGAATATTACGTTAATAGTTACAAAAGCTACTAAGTATCGTATTAGACGTTGGTTAGACAATAGTGAACATGCTTTCATTATGAACATAGATCCTATGAGACAGAGCACGCTAATTTCGTTATTTATCGCACAAGGGCGAGTTGACCTAATAATGTCGGATATTTTCTATGCGAGCTCCCGTTTCTTACTACCCTTTTCATGTCCCACTGCAGAGACGGCTCTTCAGTATTTTGCCTATTACTAGTCACTTTTTTATGATACTTAAAGACTAAGTAGAGGTAGTGAAATTTTGTACCTTTAGTCGATCACCACACATACTATGATAATTATATAAAATGAACTTCGTTTAAGTAATTCCTAGAAATAATATTTTCACTAAAATTGTTCGCAAATTGTACTTGAGAACTTTCCGTGAACCGAATACGTAATAAATGTCGAACGAAAATCGTTCATTTATTTAGAGAAAATAGCGAAGTGCTAATAAATTCTCGTTTCTTTCATTAGACTGGAAGTAGGTCATGGATTTATACGAAGCGAAACTTATATTTTTAACTTAGTTATGCTAAACTTTCAAAAAGGTTCTAATGGATAGAGTAATAAAAAAGTTGTAATGCTCATTTGAATTTATTTAATTCTATATAATAATATTTCTTGAACGTGTAGGTCCTGAAATAACTATACAGTATTGATGTTTTTTTTGCGTATTTTCTTTGTGGTTTAGACATGAGCTATTTATTAACTTTAAAACTTTCGTGTTTCATTTTATATAATTATTATTAACGTCGAGAGCCTCAAAGGTAAATTATTACTTAATATTTACCAAAATAATATACGTGTTAATACCCGTGTTAATAATATTTATATGAGCTATTTAGCACCGGATGTTTAAATACTACCAAATTAGTGACGAGGATAAAGTATTTGTTAGATTAAAATAACTATCGGTTGTGCTGATTTCTAAACTTAAAGGGTAGGTTGGCTGTGGTCTGGCATTGCTAACGTCTATGAGAAGTGATAACCACTAGACTTTGGTGAGTCGTTTGCTCGTATGTAACCTTAAGTCAATAAAAATATAGCATGAGAACATTTTTGTGTATTCCGTAGAGATTAAACCTTGAAAAACTTGGAAACAGAATTAAAATCGGGCACCCTTGTCCGACATAATAATATGGATTGAAATAGTGTTTTTTTTTCATTGTTCCTTCTTTAGCAGACATGGTACCTGCCTATTAGTATCTACTTACGACATCCACGCGAGGTAAAAGTCTATCCACATTTGTACCTATACCCACTTTAACACTAACCGTTCTTTCTACTATTGCATTTATCTGACAAACAATACAAGCGATAACAGCCTCTAAAGCAATTCCATTAGCAAGTATAATATATAAACATCTGATAAGAGTTAAAACAATAGTAAATTATCACTATATTCGTAAAATAAATACACTTGACTTCAAACACCATATATCATAAGAGATAGGACGCCATGTTCGACGCGTCTTGGCGCATACCATATCTCGTTTAATTTATCATCTACCACAAGAAATTGATATATGCAACCCGCATGCTGTCAGATCTTATACATAAATTCTGGACTTGTTACTTGAGCTTAACCTTGAACAAATCACTTTAAAATCAAAGCAAATTGAACCCTATGTATGATATCTTTAAAATTATATTTTCGTTGAGTTTGGTTGTTATAAGAAGGCCCCGTGGTGCCAATACCCAACGGGTGGTATTCTGTTATTTGCATACGTGTTTGTTTTATAATAACAAATCAAAAATGATTTTATGCTTATTAGTATAGCGGATGTTCTTCTTGTTATTTTTACATGATTCAACATTTCTGTGGCTGGTGTATAGTGGAGTTATAATTCATCTGTATTTTTAAAACAAAAGTATATTGCCTACCAATTCACTTTAGGCCTATGTCCATCATTAGAGTATCTATTGGCTGATATATGATTATGATTACCTACTAAATACTACGAGTACTACTCACTGCTTATGTTTTATAATGTGTAACGGTTTTTTAGTTAAAACCAACAAAAAGGTTTTGACTTTTTATTCAAAGTAGTTATCACCCGTGATCCAGTATTTGCTGTAATATTTGGAATATTTCACATGTTTATTACCTACGTTGTTTTGTATTTTTAAATATTTACCGGGCTAGGTTATACTTTTTGTATCAATAAAAAATTTAATACTTATTTCAAAACAGGTACATCTAGACTTATTCAAAAACTAGACCTTCACCGCTGGTCTGCTCTCGTGGTAGTCGGTTATCGCGACAATTTACAGCCTATGTTTTATTCTGACTATTAATTTATAGCCATCTAATAGTTTTTGCCTGATAGGGTAATAAAAACATTTGTGTAGTTATACAGACTGTCAGATTTATATTACAAAATAATCTATATTAATATATTTAGCAAAACACAGTTTGCTGAAAAGATGGCAAATCCATAATCAAATACAGAAAAAAGACAAAGATCGGCTAAGAGCGAAAGTCGGCAAATGGCGAATATTATATTAGTAAGAATTCGGTATGTAAAGTAAAAGTTTACCTATGTCGAATCCAAAACCATTTAGCGATTTTAGATCGATTAGTAATAAAATCATCGCAGCGCAAAAAGCCGCAAGATTGTATTTATTTTTACAATTCGGTATGTAAAGTAAAAGTTTACCTATGTTGAATCCAAAACCATTTAGCGATTTTAGATCGATTAGTAATAAAATCATCGCAGCGCAAAAAGCCGCAAGATTGTATTTATTTTTACAATTCGGTATGTAAAGTAAAAGTTTACCTATGTTGAATCCAAAACCATTTAGAGATTTTAGATCGATAAGTAATAAAATCATATTTTTAGCGCAAAAAAACCCAAGATTGTGTTTATTTTCACAATTATTACATAAATTACTTTGTCTTTCATTTGACGTCTAAATGACATCATGTCGCCCGGTTCAACAGAAGTTTGTTTCTGCTTTCATTGCCCAATAACTAAAACAACTAATTTGAGTACTTTTGCCCTCCCACCTACAGTTTATTTGCAGTAAACAGCCAAAGTAAGTAATTCGACCGCATGTATGACGTCATAGATGCGGTCAAATTACTCACTTTAACTGTTTACCACAAATAAACCACAAGTAGGAAAGCAAAAATACTCAAATTAGTTGTTTATAATTAATAAACCTTTAAAATAAAAATATAAAAAAAATACCAAAAAAAAACTTACCGAATTATACCTAAAGTCTATTTTTTTATCTCAGATACTAAAATGACATTTCATGTGTTGCCTGTTTTTTACAACTAATAAATAGTGATGCGATACAGCCGGTACTTACCGATTAAAATATAGGTTAGTTCTACCAATTACGGTAAATAGAAACTATAGGCTGTTTTTTGTTTGGTAAGCCAACCAATTGTTGGCACCTTAAGAGTGGACTTCGTGTCAGACTAAAATATAAAATATCATAAAATGATAAAATACTTTAATCTTTGCTTATACTTAATCATTATTATGTGATTGAATAGTATTATATAAATATTATTAGCACTAATGCCAATAAAAGGATTCTGATAAATTTACTGTTGCTATGTTGACACATGAAATAAATAAAATATGGTAAAAATATTAAATAAATAATATTTGAACTTGAATAATCATACTTAACTTGAATAATCTATAGTGTTTTCTTTCTTTTTACTCACTTTTTACTCTTAAGTGCCAACAATTGCAGGACTTCTAACGATTAGGTGGTTTACCCTAATTTGTTTTATATTATACTAGCGGCCGGTCCCGGCTTCGCCCGGGCATTATTTTCCCGCTTTTCTGTTCAAATTTTTTCCTGAATTTTCTTTGCTATAAACCTAACGGAGCCTAAGACCTTTCCAACGAATGCAAAAACGTGGAAATCGGTTCGTGCATTCTGGAGTTATAGCGTCAGGAAGGAAAACCCGACTTATTTTTATATAGTAGATTATATCTAATTTGTTTATATTATAAAATTACGAAAACTTTAAATTGAAATATGCGCCAATGACGTCATGCAAGAAATGATAGGGATGGACATAGAAGGAAAAAAGAGAGAAATTCATTAGATCAAAACGCTTTACCGAAAATATGCTCTAGTAACAGTTAATAACGTTGACTTTACTATTTGTTTTTATAAATATCTAACGACTATTTACCAGTGGCGAAGTGTCCATATAACCCGATTCCTACCGGCTTACCTTTGCAAAAACCGCTAAGCATACTCTATTAAAAAATTATAAATCAATGACGCAACATCCATTCAGTACACAAAATTAAAAAACCAAAAAGTTTTCTGTTACGTAAATCGCTTTAATATAATTATTATTTCCGTACTCATAACGCCATCTCTTATTACAACATTGTCAACTAATGGCGGGTAAGCCGGGCGCAAAAATAGGAATCCAGTATAAACAGACGGTACGAAAGTCGTACGCACACATGCAAAACCTAGGTGTATTATTATGCATTTTAAAAATTTATCTGCGTATGTAGGCGTAAAGGTAAGCCGACTCTGTCCGGGTTATGTTATGATGAGTAGGTCCTGTTGTACAGTACCCGAGCGCGGCGGCGCCGGCACATCGACGAGTGGAAAGAGACATTCGGGCAATATCGGCTTCGTAGAGCGCCAGCTCTGTCGCACGATTGCAAGGATGAAAGATGCGACATGCGAGAGCGAGAGAGCATTAACGTGATCATAGCATAGCTACAATCAATTTGTTTGAATTTCCCACTGCAATGAATGACGTTGAAACGATGCTTAATAATGGCTCCCATCACAAGTTGCATTATTTTTGTTTTCATTTATTATTTAAAGTATTGCAAATAATCGTTAGAATTCGCTTTGTTGTGTAAAGTAGTAATTACTAAGTATAATTTGTGTTTGTGTATTGAGTGTTGTGCATTGATTGACATTGTCATAGTACTTTGGGTGCCTTACATTATTGTAAGTACCTACATACTTACTTCGTTGTTATTATTTTAGTTTGTTGTTATAATGGCAGCGTTAACAGTATTATTATAGATTGTTGACTAATTGATTAATTATTGTGTAAGCAAAACATCTTTCTTGAAATTAAATAACGAAAATAAGAAACACAGACAACTATGGAATACAAACGACGCCGCCCGGCACGATGAATTTACGATAGGTTTAGGTAGGTATATTTTTATATTATTATTAACATCTTAACGATAAATATTAGTGGCTTACAGGCAGTTGTAAATTAAATAGTACCTACGTATTATTTTCTATGTTTCTTATTCTTAGATTTAAAAAAATTGTGGAGTCATTTAGGATATAGCGACATATTTAAAACAATATCTAATTCATCAAAGAAACATGCCCATACTGAGAATGAGAAACATATTCGGAGTTGATTAGCTTTACATGAGTTTGGGACAACTATAATATTTTTTTACGAATACGTATGAAGTACGTACTTCGCTTTAGAAATTTTTATTATATTACGAAAGACACTGTAACGGGCTCGGTGGCGCAGCGGTCGAGATAAGCGGTTGACGTGCACGAGGTCACGGGTTCGTTTCCCATGTAGGACAGTTCTTTTTGATCAACAAATTATTGAGTCTGGGTCTTGTTCTTTGTGTCTGTGAAATAGATGTTTGTGGCAGTCTTCGCGACGTAGTTCATGATCCCTAGTGCGGAACTTATATAATATTATTTTCATAAAAAAATAACAATAATAAAAAAATCTGTTATAATAACCAACAGTGCTTACTCGTATGGTAGGTACAGTGAGCCAGTCAGTGGCTCACTGTTGCGCTTGTCAAATGAGTACCGACACTGATAAGTTTTTTTTTCGGCTTCCCTTTTATAAAAATTCACCCTTCGCCACTGCTATTTACTAATACAAGAGAACTGATATGTCAAAGTAGCGTCATGATTTAGCTGATGTTTTGTTGTGCGATATTGAACCTAATAGTTTTATGACATGCAACTAACATTAACTCTAGAGATGATAAAGCCATTTAGTTCTCGACTATACTAACAACCGTAAATATTTTACAATAATTACAACACGAATCGAATCACAGGACAGCACTGTTTCTTACAAGCTGGCTACATTATTTTTACGTTTGACATTTGTAGTTGTCATTTTAGTATCCGAGATAAAAAAATAGACTTTAAAATTACTTTGTCTTTCATTTGACGTCTAAATGACATCATGTCGCCCGGCTCAACAGAAGTTTGTTTCTGCTTTCATTGCTCAATAATTAAAACAACAAATTTTAGTATTTTTGCTTTCTTACTTATAGTTTATTTGTAGTAAACAGTTAAAGTAAGTAATTCGACCGCATGTATGACGTCATACATGCGGTCGAATTACTTACTTTAACTGTTTACTTTAAATAAACTATAGTAGGAAAGCAAAAATACTCAAATTAGTTGTTTATAATTAATAAACCTTTAAAATAGAAATATAAAAAAAATACCAAAAAAAAATCTTTACATACCGAATTGCTGGTTTACATAACTGTTTTGCGTTCAAAACATTCATGATGTCAAAACTGATACTCTGACGGCGTTTAGTTTACCAAAATATCAATTTTACTGGTGTACGTTTCGCCGAAGCCAAATAGGAAATAGCAGGAGTTCTAGATATTAGATTACTCTTCATGGTTCCGAATTTCCATCCACGTACGAAATGTGTACATAAAAAAATATTCATCAGCTTTCAAAATGTACACAATATTTTTCAGACGAATAGTTTTTGATTTAACGCAGTACGCAGCACACACTTATCAAATAACAATTAGTGCAGATATTCGAATACGTTTCGAATCAGATCTAAAATGCAAAAAATTGATAGAATCCGAAACTATTTGTTTGTATGTATATATGTTACAGCCAAAGTAATAAATATGAATATTATACATAATAACTAGCCGTTATGTATAATGGCTACTCAATTTAGATAAAGTGATAAATGTCGCAGAATTAATCACATTAACTAGCTATTATAAATAATATCTTCAAAGACTCAGATAATGTAATAAAACAAGTTGGTAAAGATTACTAGATTATATTTATATGAAACGGAGCGGTTGATTTATCTGTGGTTACTATTTATATAAGGATATATTTACTATAATATATGAAATCAAATATATTACCTAATCGTTTTTACCTATAATACTTGTGTGTCATAAAATAGGGTACTATAATTGTTTAAATATCCTATTTTTTCTTGCTATAAAGTAATATGTCCTAAAATAAAATATTAAGGCAAAAGTCAGAAACAGTTGGTTAGGTTAGGTTTGTATGGGGACTAAAGGACGCACGAGCCGAGCGAGCGAAGCGAGCGTGCCGCGGCAGCGGCCGGCGAGTGCTAGAATATAGTAATACTCATAATAATTAAGGTAATAATTAGTTGGTTATACCGTATTTATTACTTTGACTAACTTTGATCAGCTATTATAGATAATATCTAGATGAAGTGATTAATTTATCACATTGTCTAGTCAATTTGGACATTATTTATAATGACCAGTCCTTATGTATAGTATCTATTTAATTACTTTGGCTGTAACATATATACCTAAAGGAAGATCACACGGTATAGCTCTTGAAGTGCAGGTTCAAGGGTACAATCATCATTATATCATCCAGTGGACGTCCACAGCTGGACATAGGTCTCCTTCAAATATTTTCACCATGCACGGTCATGTGCCTTCTAAATCCCTAGATCAGCCCTAGATCGGCTCAGACACATTATGTCCATTTCTCAAATTGTCCACTGGTCGCAAAATTTCTCTTTCGCATAAAATTCCAATTAGATTTAAAGAAAATCTGCTTTTTCAAACATTGGTCAGTTTAAAACCCCTGTCTGGCAAAGGCGCCAGAAAGCTGTTGGCCAGATGTGCAATTTTTCCGCCATTTTGCCTTGCCAGGCGAGTGGATAATGACTCTTTAGCAAAAAGTCCTTTTCGCAAAAAGTCCTTTTCGCAAAATGACCTTTTCTCAGAATGTCTCTTTTGCAGAATGTCCACTTCGTTCCTTCTCTTCCACTAGATCGCGGGTCAATTAAAGAGTATACACCACATTACCTACCTATAGCATGTAAAAGGGTTATGAGACTTAACAGCTTCGGCCTCAAGCTACCATCCTCCTGCATCTGGTATGGACAAGAGCGTAGAGCCTTCCATCAGCGTCCAACTAATTCCTCTCATCAATATGTAGCACAAAAGACACATTTTCAACCTATTTCCTGTAACCTGTAAGCAATATCTGGAGGTACACAATTCGTCACGTCGTTTGCCTGCAGCAACGAGTCGTTTATTACGTAGAGCCTCAGTTATTTATGTGCGGGTCGTGAATCTATCCCGTATTCACGTTGTGTTCTCTTGTTTAATGCATTTGCTTGTAATGTAACATATTAAATTCAATTTTGAACCTTAATGTAATGGAGACATTTACGTGTTTCTAAATTTTACATTGTACCCTGCAAACTGCCAAAAAAAATGAGGTGTATCGAAGATCTGCTAGTTTCGGATCTGGTGAGTGGACATCTGATGGATGAGAGAGACATACTGACATGATTCTGGAAGTTGGAGAAGTTAGACGATCGTCTATGCTTAGTAACCTTACAAGACCGATATTATATTGTTTCCTGTCAATCTACAGGCAATTACAACACGTAAGATAGCTCCTAAAGGAACGTTTCTGTTTAATGTAAATGAACTCTACTCCTGCTGCGAATTTAACAGTAGTTGGAATATAGAACTTATTGACGATTTTAAATTACCTTCCATAATAAATGAATATGAACTAGCCAGCGACTTTCAATAATGTTGTTTACTAAACAAAGGAGTTTCTAGCAAGTAAACCAGTATGTATTAAAAACTCTTTGCAGCATAATCTTATCCATAGAATTAAATTAGTACCAGCGCTGCTATAATCATGAAGCAAGCTTCACACAAGAGATTATAGTTTTTAATCTATCGTTATACGGGTTAATATCGCTTGCAGTACTCTAAACCTGATATTCATTCGAATTTGCGGTTTCCCGTATCCTAGATAATTTATTAGATTATTAACGATTTTGGCGTACAACGATGATTAATATGGACGTGAAACGAAGCAGTGCATTTTGAAAGCATGCTCGTGGTTTTAGTATCGACATTGATTGACAATTAATACTTTATAAGTTGAACAAATTAGGTTATTCATGTCTGGTTTAAGTATATCCTACCTCGGGTTTGTCATAAATATTGACATAATATAACAGTACAAAAGTTGTGAGCTAATTCGTTTAAACAGCGTGATTTTGAGGGTAAAATTCTGCCTGTTTAGCAAACGTCTTTTAAAAGTTGCTTTAGGTCTCTAAAGCCTGATAAAATGATCAAATTCTGCTGTCTTCAGATTTGCCGTTGACACTAAATCACAAATTTGTAAGGATGTTAACAAATTACATAAAACTAGTCTCATTTTATGCCACAATTAAACACAGTGTAAAATTCAAGACGACTTCTATACAAGACAGCTGTTTCAAGAAAACACAGTACCAAATTATTTTAACACAATATTAGCACTTCAGCACATAATAAGTATTTCCAGTTGAGACTATATACAAATGAAACAGCGCAAGTATTAGTAATAATTACTAATACTTGCGCTGTTTCATTGCAGTGGTTTGCTGCTTGCACCTACTGTTATAATTATTATAACAGTAGGTGCAAGCAGCAAACCACTGCATACTTAGACGTGTCTTCAGTCCATCTATCTGTCACCAAACGCACGTGCCATACACTAAATGTGTTCTCACAAACGTTACAGTTTCCGATACTATTTCCATTTGTTGTTGTTTCCTCGATTCGAAACCATTAGCTTACTAAACACGTGATTCAGGAAGTTTTATGTCTATAGGAATTTTTATTTTGTAGCAATTATAAGCTGTAGGTGACTAAGATCAAACATTGGGAAGTGTATTACGACTTTTGATCTGCTTTGAACGTTATTCCTAGTAAAATATCGTATGTAGATGGCATCCAAAATGTTACAAATAGTTTTAATAGAATTTAAGATTTAGGTGTAACGACGGATTTATGTCTAAACATATAAGTATTATTAGATTTATAGATATCAAAATATAATAGCAAAACCTATGTTTGTAAGAGTTTATGTATTGTATAGACTGATAATTTATTATTTTAGTTTAAAATTCTAGCATAAAACCTGACAGTTTGATAACGGCAAACAGTGCGTTTTTATAAGCGAATTTGGTGTATCAGATTCTGATAAACATTCAATATTAACGATAGTTATTTATGAAATTAGGTTACTGTTAGAACAGAACAGGCATCTGTTTCTAAAAATCAGGCAAAGAAGTTTATAACTAGGACAATATTTGTCGATTTTATGTCGTAGGTACGGTAAAATTTTACTGAATATAACGTAAAAGCCGTTAAAATTTACTTCGCTTTTCCCCATTATACATCCCGCAATAAATATGTTTATAGCCTGAACTAATATGGTGAAACTTTCTATAAATGCCATTTTGGCATTGGCTGGTTTTAATATTTAACAAAATTATCGACACTATTCTTGCGGTTTTCTCCTTACTTTTTTTTATTATTTGTTCTCTGTTAAACGTATTTGCTTAGGTAACATCTACTTCTTTGTAATGAAACTTAAACACTCAAACCATGTTGTAATGATGGTATTTTTTATCAAATGTATTTATAAACTACAATATAAGAAGAATAAGTGGGCTAAATGATGGTAAGTGGTAATTGTCATAAACGTTAACTATTGCAGCAGTAAAACTCTCTTTAATATAATCTAGTTTAAGAAAGGACGTATCATAGCTGTGCTTTGCTGTCATCTGCATTGGTCTTGGGAATAGATGGTCTTGTATAAATATGCAAGAAATATTATTGTTATCAAAACTAAATACTAATTTACTTATACAATGTAAGCGTAACCATTTCGTTTGTCCCATTACATAAATGTTAAGAAAACATAATTGTTAAGTATCTGATATTAGCCACAATTCTAAACTGCTTCGAACCTTTTGGTTTAATACATATTATAATGACACCTTTCACGATTAGAATGCCCATTAAAGGTACTAGAAATTTAAATAAATTTCCGTCATTTAAAATTAGCGGATATCGTAACATTAATGAGATGCGGAAAGTCGCAGTTGCAATTTGCTTAAAAGCCTTAAATTGTTTAAAGTCGTATCGTGTAGGGTAGGGCGGCTAACTAAAAAGGTAAAGCACGTTCACTTTGAAAATGGCAGAATCGTGGTTGAAAAGTGATGGAATTATGAGAAAGATGACCAGAATTTGTCAAACTGAATGCACTCTGCGGTCTATAGTCAGGTCAAAGGGCATCATGCACCGACCTGTCACCTAACTTTTTTGTAATCATAACAGCCCATTAATTTCCCACTGCGGGGACGGACCTCCTCCCGGACGGAGGGATACTTGGCCTACTAATACCACGCTGGCCAGACGGATTGGTATAGGGTTTAATTTCAAGTTTTCCTTTTTTTTAATTCGTAAGGATAATATTCACGGATAGTCCCTTAATCGGTTTTTACGACACCTATGAGGTGAGATGGGGTGGTGACATATTGTATTCTTACTCCGTCACCAAACGGCAATGCTTTTTTTGTAATGACGATTACTAAATAATAATTGATGTTACTAAACCTTGTACTAAATGGCTTATAAGCTAAGTCACTACTAAACTTAAGCCGTTACTAACTAATAACCCTGTTATAATGATGATAAACGTAAAGTTACATTTCGATAAACGTTATTGTTGATTCAGAGTTATCTGGTAGTTGTAAGAAGCGCGGAGAGAATTACGAGTAGTCGGGGAACTATCACTGGGTTAACATTATTGGCTCGTAGTATTTCAGTCTGCAAGATCGTTACGCTTAACATGTTCACATTATGTCTAGTCGATTTGTCGATCTAAGTATTGCTTGTTGCTTGAGTAATTGTATTTGTTGTAGAAGATTTGTTAAGGTTATACTTAAGTTTTGATTGATAAAAGGTTGTTTACGGTTTTTGTTTGCTTTACAATCATAGGTATAAAACAAACACTTTAAAAACATTTTCTGTTCCTTACTTCTTTTCTGTCGTCTGTTATAATTTTTGAGAAACCAATAATTCTTTAAAATCCATACATTTCAAATTACGATTGAAAGATTCGGTCCATGTTTGTGCACTGAAATCACATACCTCCTGACGATTGTTTCCAATAAGGGTTCAAGTCGCTCTATAATATTAGGAAATACTTAGAGTAAAAGAGGTTGACTTGGCTAAAAAGTTTAAATTGTTTTACATCGTCCATAAGCAAAAAACATGTTTGTGTCCTTCTCGAAAACGTTTTTTTTTAAATAAGGAAAAATATCTCATTTGTCCGCTTAAAGCGACCCAAGCCAGTTCTATAATATAATGCGTTAGTAAATTTAGCATAATCTAGCTATTTGTCGGGACGGTTCCAAACCAGATAGCGTCCCTCATATTTTCCAGATTATCCCACTTATAGTGAAAGAGGTCGATTCACTTTTCTCGTATATCTTGGGCTCATTTAAATGAAACGCTAATAAAAAAGAACCTTTAGGAATATTCTTTTGCATACATTTTCTGAAATTCAGAATAAAGAAAGAAAGAAAGAAAGAAAGAAAATACATTTACAATAACTATGACAAAGTGTAGTGTGACGACCTCTGTGGCGTAGTGGTTATATAAGATGACTGCTACGCAGGGGTCTCGATTTCGATTTCCACTCTATGCAAATCTTTGTGTGCATGAACATGATTGTTTGCATCTGGGTGTTTTCTATGTATAATGGGTATGTATTTTAAAAAAAGTATTTAAGATGTTTATCCGTTGCCTAGTACCCATAGTACAAGCTCTTTCTTTGGTTCTTCTTGTGAAGGTCCCCCTTTTGTGAATAAGAACGTTTACACTTCCTGTTACCAATTTCTTCCTAACGATATCGATTAAATATTCATTTCTAGTAATAACTGTAAGCGAATTTCTGAAAAGCGAATCTCTTAGATGTATGTTTACCCACGGCTTCTATTCTAAACAGTATTCTATGTGAACCATCAATATGTCCCAACACTTTTTATTGCTCAATAAAACAAATACAATAAATTCAAGTTTGTTTACCCCTAAAACACATTACGTAACAGTTTCCACATAAACACATAAATCGTCGTGGTTCCGTATATTTCCCCTACTAACTGATGGACGGAAACGTTTCCGTTTTGACACTATTGTAATTGTCGTGGGAGTTTAGCGCCTGATTGTTATATAACTATGAATTATTCCTAGCTCTATCTCCTTTCTTTTTCCCTATTACAAAGGTGAAGAAAGAGACGTATATAGTTTTGTAGGACATCGTATTAATGCTTAGGAAATGGTCCAAGTGTAGGATTTAATAAAAACATGGAAGTGATATACAGCGATAAAATGGAATGGTGATAAAATAAGCTATTTTATGGGATTCAATTCCTTGCGTCTATAAATGTGTTTTATTTTATTTCGTTTGGGAAATTTATAACGGTATGAACACCAAGGATCATGGGTCGTAAGGACATTGGGCAATTAAAAGTTTTACAATGTTGAAAAATGATCCGGTCTGGTTTTATTTGATACCTAAACCAGATACTAAATAAATATAAAATTATTTTTAGAATGTTTTAACTAGAATGTTCTACTCTCTTCTTAAACCTTAATCTTCTTGTGATAACTTCGGTGTTGTAAACTTTTACATAGCCGTTTAAAGCTGATTCGCCATTTTAAAGGTGTACGAGGAAGGCTGGCGACTCTTTGTTTTGGAGGGTAAAGACCTTTTTTACGATGTAAGAGTAGGTTTTCTTATAATATAAACTGTAGCGCAGTTATTGCGGACGTATTCCGGGTTCTGTCAAGCCTGGCCAGCTTACCAAACTTCAAGATAAAACTACCTATTGTCGAGTTTCTCTTAGTCCATATTTCCTATGCAACTCACGGAATGAAAAGTAAGTAGTACCTTTTAGAATTTTAGTCCGTTACTTCATGAACATAAACCATAAACAAAACTGTAATAAATAAACTCTTATAAAACATACCGCCTTTAAAAATAAATAATAAGTATAACTTCTTGTCCGTAATAACTACATTTTATAGTTGGACAGATAAAATGATTAATTATGATTTATGGCGTCAGTAGCATTCGGTAATCTACCGCTCATTTTGTCTATTATAACGGCTAACCGTTACTAATTGCATTGTCAATGGTCACGCATGCACACGCACTTAAAACATTCCATTTTTAAACTAACCTTCTGTCATAAACTTAACGAGTGACGTGTTCTGCTTTCAAAAACGTTTTTACAACTGTTTTTTTTTAAATTAAATGCTGTAATTGGCGAAGGATGGGTTTTGTAAAATAATACAAGATTTTATTTTGATATTTACTATTGATATGAGAATCTTACCATGGGGTGAGTAAAGGTCCTACATGGCCTCCATGTTACCACATTTCTTTAAAAAAAGATGATAGAATTCTCTACGAATTTGTATATGAAATAAAGTATACTTATTTAATAATATATTATTACTTTTATAACGTAACAAAAATTCAAGATAGGGGGTGCTTCATGTAATAATTGTTCAATATTTTAACAGTCATACATTTCCCATAGAACAAGCATCAATATTTATCAAAAATATGATCTTGAGTTTCACACTCCCGCATTGTGTGTTAATTTAAAAATTAAAATAATGTTATGACGTGTCAATAAATACTTGTCATCAATTACATGCCTCGAAACGATTACTAGGGGTGTTCTTAATTATGTTGTGAGTTTAGGGTTGTCAAGTATACAAATAGTGTTTAAAGTGTTAAGCGTTTTACGTAAAGAAGAATAAATGCTTTAAGAATTTTGTGCTCGCGGATTCGATAAACTGTAAGTACTTGTTAATTAACTGTCTCCGTGGCGCGGCGCAGCGGTTGCCCTAGCGGCTACTCGTAGGGTCGCGGGTTTGAATCCCACGCATTTTATTGTAAATTATTGTCCTGAGTCTGGATTCTGGATGCTCTTTTTCCCCTAAAAATTGATGTTTGTTAAGTCTACGAGATACCGGTGAGGTCAAAGACAAAATGATTTTTATTATTGTCACTCATCACTATTACTATGCTTCTTTTAGCGTCGTATACGCTTAAATAGCCTAAGAATATTATGGAAGGAAGATACACATGTGCCGGAAGTTCGTTCCATATTTTTATTGTTTGCCATAGAAAGGAGTTGCCGAACTTTTTATTCGTGATAGGATTACAACGACTCTTTAACTGAGGAACCCTTCCTTTCCTAAGGTGAGATTATACATTATTCAATCATAGGGAATATTATTAAAAAAAATTATTTAGCAGTTGTATAATAAACCCTTACATAAAGAGACAACCCTACAAGTAAGGGTCAGTTCTACATTCTATTTGTCATGAGAATCGCTACTTTTATAGTTTTTTACTCAGTTACGCGCTTATCGGAGTTATTAATAAGAAACGTACAGTGTTTATGTTTAATTAACACGTAACAGGGGAAAGGGAATTAGTTAAACTACTGTTTAAAACTGAATTAATTTTGTAATAATATGCTTTGTTTACGAGGGCGTGTTTGTCCCGAAGTAATTCGTGGGAAAATGGCGGGTTTTGTTCATTATTACAATATCTAACATTAATTAGTGGAGTAACTCTTTGTTAGAATGTGTAATTAATTAACCTAATTAATACTAAAGTTTATGTTGTTAGTAAGATGTGTGTTACAATTGCAACACACATACGTTTATTAATAACGTAAAACACTAATTAGTGATTTACGTTAATATTTTGGTATGATAAAGACGTAGGAAAACATGGCGCTACCTGGATACGCATGTTGTTCATACGTGGTGGAATAATGTGAGGACTTCTACTTCGAGATAGAAGTCCCCTACCCACTAAACTGGCTAACCACTATCGGGGCGAACATACTCTTGCCTTGATTGACTAACTACCGGCACTACAACTCCAGCGACTAGCCCAGCAAGGGCCGAAAAGACCAACAACTACCTGTGGTGCTACTACCCAACCTCAGCCCAAGATTGATTTAGAATTCTGCTTCTGTATACACATACTTACTAAAGTTAGCTTTGAGAGGCTGTGGCTGTTTACAGTGAGAATTAACAGCTTTGAACAAGCTGGCTGTGCGATAACTTAATAGAGATGTAAATTAGGTGAATGCAACGTTTTGCTGGGGTTTACAAGATGTATGCAAGGCGACTAGCAATCACTACTGTTTGTATCTTGTTCCTCCTTTACTGCTATGCAATGCAAGGGAAAATATAGCTTATTGAATCTTAACGGGAAGCATCTCTAATCATTTGCTCTCTTATTTTTGGTCTTTATCACCAACCCCATATAGGCTGCGTAGCATCACAAGCTTTCTTCTATAACAATTTATATTTTTTTGGTACCAGATGTAAAATGAAAACTACTTTTTAACCGACTTCTAAAAAAGGAGGAGGTTCTCAATTCGGTTGTATTTTTTTTTGTGTTTGTTACCTGATTTCTCGAAAACGGCTAAACCGATTTGAATTTTTTTTATGGCCGTTATCAATCTCTGCCTCGATTAAGGAAGGACATGTTATAGTGTTCGAAAAACACTACAACGGGTAGTTCATGTACTATAGTTACTAGCCAACGGATTCATTTAGTGAACTTTTTCGCTGTTAATGCATGACATAAATTAATGTCTTTTTGACGACTTCTGTGGCGTAGTGGTTATATAAATAACATGACTGCTACGCAGAGCTCTCGGGTTCGATTCCCGCTCAATGCAAATCTTTGTGTGCATGAACATGATTGTTTGCATTGGTCTGAGTGTTTCTATGTATATAATATGTATGTATTTACAAAAAAAAGAATTCAAGTATATTTATCCGTTGTCTAGTAACCATAGTACAAGCTCTGCTTAGTTTGGGACTAAATGACGTTGTGTGAATGTGTAAGGTTTTTTTATTTTTATTTATTTATTTATTAAGGTTTAGGAACAGAAAAATGACCCGCCATACTAAGATTAAACTGCCATAACAAACAAGCACTTGACATGAAACGCTTATCCATATTTTCTACTAAATCGTTTTCCTTATCGAAACTGAACTATATTTCACAAGTAGGATCCATTAGTGCATATTGCTGTAACTAATACATATTGTTTAATACAATAACACCTGCTATTGTCTCACGCACTTTAAAGACACGCGAACTACGCCCATTTCCTTTTATCTATACATTATATTTAACTGTAGTATGTAATGTAATGTTTTACTTTGTTATGCATCTGCAAGTGAAGTATTACTGTTATATTATATATAATTATTATTGTAAGGCGCCCACTTACTATGTAGGCGCCTTATAGTTTTTTCTTCTTTGTGAATGACAGCTAACGGTAAATAAGGGAAGAAGGTCAGGTATTTAACAGCACGCAGTGATGTACCTATCCTGCAAAGTGTATTTTTGCTTTAGTATCCTACGTGTTTCTGTGTTATGGAAGTTCTATCAACCAACCTCTACGAACATCCCGCATGTATAAACTTCTTAAACTCTTAGGGTCGTAGCATACATATCAAAAACGTAATGGCATCGTCTACCCTTACCTTTCTCCCTTACTCTACTCTTAACCCTTACTCTACTTTTACTTCTTATAAACATCTTGCCTTCAACATCAACTCACAATTTTTCTCAATGTATTGATTCTAAAAAACTCAACTGAAAATTCAATTCATCGTCTTGTATTATATTACTACATTTTTTACAAGAAACCTTATATTATTACATTTTAGTAACGTATCTCTTGCTAGTGAGACGTGACTATCAGAATTTATTTAGGTTTGGATGACAACAGGTTTTTTTGTACAAATGCAGTTTGGGTTAACTATAAAATTACATAACAGCGTTTATACCGAGGCAGCTGAACTATGAAAATCTAATCTGTATAATCATCATCATCATCATACAGCCCACAGCCCATTAATGGCCCACTGCAGGGACGGGCCTCCTCGCGTGACGGAGGCTTACTTGGCCTACTAATACCACGCTGGCCAGACGGATTGGTATAGGGTTTAATTTCAAGTTTTCCTTCTTTTTATTTTGTAAAGATAGTAGTTACGATTATTCCCTTAGTCGGTTTTTACGACACCCATGGGATGAGATGGGGTGGTGACATAATATTGTATTCTTACTCCGTTACCACACGGAGATCTGTAGGTATATTAAAGTGAAATTTTAGAAAACAGTAAAACACGTAAATAAATTTTAACGTTTCATACTTAACTAAGTCTTCTGCGAATCATAAAATAATTAAATATATAATTTTTACGAGGAATTAGTTAAGATTTATTGTTATTACTGAGCGAATGTCTTGACACAGTCATTTTAAGTTCAGATTCTTACTTTATTTCCAACTCATCTCTCTAACCTGTTTTATTTAAATAGTTGCCATTAAAATGTTTACTTCCTACGTATTATTTTATTAAGTTTATAGGCTTTACAAATTAATGTTCTAATAAACACATCGACATAACGTCATCTAGCTCGAAACTATGCAGACATTTTATTATGGGTACAGTCACGTGCAATAATGTGTAGGTACACATTTTCACATTTTGTAAAACAGTTATCTAAAGTTCTGCCAATCCAAAATTGAATATTCGAGATCAAAACTGTACGGAACCTCTTCTAAATTGCGAAATAATTTTGGTAAGTATTCTAATTTCTAGATAAACGTGCAGATCGTTTAGAAAATTTGACAATGTGTACATATTATTGCTCGTGACTGTACTGGAAAACTGTATTTGGATAAACACCCAGACCAAATCAAACAGCTATGTTCATGCACAGATAATGTTTGACATGTGCTATAATGGAACCCACAACATCTTTGTAGCAATCATGTACGACATGATTGTTGTATAATCACTACGCCACAGAGGTAGTCAACAAATTAAATTACCCAGTATTACATTTTATTTGCAAAGGTGAGTCAATCAATAAGAATTACATAATTCAAATTAACTAACAGACACCAAGTATACAAAAGTTTGTAAATGCTCTCTATGTTGCATAGGATTTTCGCGTCATCATAGGACAGCCGCTACGCCCAAAGACGGTAAACTTCACTAACAACTTACTTTCTCTATTAATACTAAACTGTAAGTCATAGTCAAAGAAATATGCAGCAAGAATGCATACAGTAATAAATTATAAAAAGAAAAACATCTGTAACTAACCCGGACCTGTTAAATGGGTCGTACGGAAGCTTAAAGGATTTCCACACTCTGGGTCATAAATGCTCTTAATTTTAAGTCTGCCAGAAGCAAAAGCTATGCATTCGCACTCTATAGACATTTTAATCCTGTACTTGAAATATGTTCTATGAGTTCGAGGGAGATCGGGGGTGATCGGTAATTTTCGGAGGGTTGTCGTCCAATTCACTGACAAGCATCTAGTTGTTCAAGATTAACGAATGTCTTTATTTTTTATTGCCTTTCTGTATTGTATTTATATGGAGCTGTTATTGCAGATTTCTACATTTACTACACTACGTTTTTTTTGTATAAATAATGTAATAACTGATCGAAATAATTATACGTGGTAGGTACTTGGTAACTTATACAAATTTAGAAATTCTTAAAGACTAGGTAAAACTTAGTATTCAATACAACATTATTTATGAATCTTATTACTAATTTTAAAATATAAAACCGTCATTCTGAGTATTAGAATAATTAATTGATCCTGTCCACGATTGATTTTATAGCTTTATTTAATTTCTAGGAAAAGACGGGTTTCATTAAAATTTATACTTATTGAATACATAATTAGGATATACAAATATAGGTATTTCTTATTAATGTACAATATTAATATGTGTATTTGTATGCCACAGAATATATGTATGCATTTTGGATTATACCTAGATTCCTTTGACACACGTCATCTGATTCCTAGCATTCTGTGGATTTATGTGTCCTAAGTCGTTTCGTTGCAAGTTCTTTGGGTAAGAACATTTGCGACCGTGACAGGGTCTTGTATTTCCTTAAACTTACTATTTAAGGAACGCTCGAATGCGTTCTATCAGGTTCCTTATAGCCACTGACTTACAGGAAAAATAACTGCTTGTAAAAACTGTTCGTTTAGTTTCTGTCCGTTTCGTTGCAGTTCCTTGCGACCGTGTTAAATTATCACACCAAAGTTATATTTGGCACACGAGCACTCTCCTCGGTATAAAAACAATATAGTGACGTGTTAAGTCCCTGTAGGGCAGGGTTACGAAAATTAGACCCCGGGGAGTGAACTGCATCCGACCTGCATATGCGCTCACTAAGGAAGGATGTGTTATGTGAAATGAACACACGATTTTATCAGAAAGTACTTCTGAATTCGATATTTCATATGTGTGCCTTTATGGTTAAGTAGATATTCGTTAAAATGTACAATGGTCCTCGTGTGACTTGAAATCTAATCCTCATACATAAACATTGCAAACCGTCATCACCATGCCATCAAAGCAGTTTAGCATTTATTTATTTATTACTAACTGATGCCTGCGGCTTCACCCGCGTTATATAAGTAGCCTAAATTTTACTACACCCTAAACTACCTATATTCCAAATTTCATCAAAATCCATTCAGTAGTTTTTGCGTGAAAGAGTAACAAACATCCATACATTCATCCAGCCATACATCCTCAAAAAATTTCGCATTTATAAAATTAGTAGGATATTTAAATTATTTATATACTTAGTTATAATTAACAAGTTAAGTTTTGTATTTTTTTCAGATACCTATATGGAGGACCACTCGCGATAACGTGACCATACATAATGTTATAACACAAACACCGAAATACACAACTTCAAAAAATTATGCATTGTGTGAAGTATCCCTCCGTCACGTAAGGAGGCCCGTCTCTGCAGTGGGACATGAGTGGGCTGTTATGATGACGATGATGTGAAATCAATTAAATTATTAGTACACTGTTACACAAATAATAACTTCATTTTAATAAAACCTTTACTAAGAAAATATCACGTAATCCACAACTTCAAAAACAAAAGCCGAACAAAATAAATATTGCAAATCATGCTCCATTCTCGTTGAACAACATCCCGGAGTTAGCAACGCATTTGCAATGAAGTTATCAAGAAATACAGGGTCCGTCACAGTGGGGTTCCGTACCTTGCAACAGAATACAAAAAAACTAACACGTCGTTGCAGAAATTGCGTTATTTTGTGAAGGGTACCCCAGATAGTGGAGTAGTGAATAATGTAACTCCCATTCATGCAGTTTAAAAGTTTAAACACCCTCTATTGTGTGAACAATTGGTGGCAGTAAAATGATAAATGTGGAGTTACGGGCTATGCTGTTGAATGTTATTTATGTGTTCTGTTCGATTGTATGATATAACCCTTTGTGTGAACTTTGTATTACTTTAAAAGTAATAATAATGCAGGAAAATATGTACATATTTTATTTTTTTTGACCAAATTCTGCTATTTTGTAAAGTATTGCAAAAATATCCATCTACGAGGCACGAATTTCTTCTATTAATATTAGCGTAATGGTTTATTTATCTATTGGTATAAAATATTTTCTCTTCATTAAATTTATCTACTAAACTTCTATTAAACACGATGAAAATAGTATATTAAATCTCTGTGTATTAGCAAAAATAACTAAGTATGTTTTTCCGAAATGGATCTGGATCAGGAGATAAATTTATATTTTATGCTACTACTAATTGCAACTTTTTCTTACAATTAAGGCTTCTCACTCAAGACTTAAATGTTTATGTTAAGTTCTAGGAAAACTTCTTGAAGCCCGCCATAAATTAAATCCGAATAAAATGCATAAGTTGGTGAAACTTTCCTCCTGACAATAGTGCAACATTGAATGCAAATAAGCTATGACTAGAAGATACTTTCATGTTCTGAAATTGCAAAG
Organism: Schrankia costaestrigalis; assembly: GCA_905475405.1. NCBI lineage: Eukaryota > Metazoa > Arthropoda > Insecta > Lepidoptera > Erebidae > Schrankia > Schrankia costaestrigalis. The sequence goes on from FR997827.1 coordinate 5,590,781, forward strand.
GCACTGATATTTGACAGCAGTGAGACAGTTCGAGATCGCTGTTTACGAAGCGCAAGTCTGGAATGGCATTTGAAACAGCATTTTTGATGTGTCAAATGGCTTAAAGAAAATCTCTAAATCTAGAGTGTCTAAAATCTCGTTTGGACTAGGATCTGGAGGCATCTTGAGTGGCAAGTATAGGAGCGATTTCAAAGGCGCATAGCATGGCCATTTGAAGTGTCTTTTTGTGCCGTAAAAATATCGTTTGGCATTTTTTATTTCAGAACCAAATCCATAGTTGGACTGGCTTCTATACTCGACAGGATAGGCTCCTGTCGATATTAACTAGTCCACCCGGCAAAAATCGTAATTTAGTTAGTATTCGAAAAGTTTTGTCGAATACAGTGTTGGTCTGAAGGTACAGTATTTATTTATTTAAGAATATCCAACTTTATTTCCAAATTTTATTGATGAAACAAAAATAATCTTGCCTGGTGTTCTTTCAGTTATAGATAGTAGCTTACATAGTACACATTAGTTTATATTTTATACTTATATCATTGATCTTGTATTTCGATTTAATATTTATAACGCAAACCTTATTACAATGTATACAATAAAATTTATAATAAGCATCTGTCTACATTCCATTTATTCTACATTCTCATAGTTGTTATTTCATTTTATCGCCATAAATGTTTGCGTGTACAAAAACCGTATATATTATCTGTACGTCAAAGTTTTATATTTATAAGGAGAGAAGTAATTGTTATTCTAGAGAAGACTGTGCAAGTACAAGTTTCAACTGGTTTATGGCGTGCTTTAACTTATATTGCAATATTGATGGCTTCATTTATAATACATAGGTACTAGCTGCTGTATCTAGCGAGATTTTTTGTGTTTACTTCTTCTTAATCATTACTTGGTCTTGTAGCTAATAATATACATCTAAAAGAGTAAGTAACTTTTTTTATAAATCATCATCATCATCATATCAGCCAATCGACGTCCACTGCTGGACAAAGGCCTCCTCCAAGTTTTGCCACCTTGTTATAAAACTATATGAACTATATATATGTTAGGTATAGTTTTTATAAAACTTTTACCCAGATGCAGCAAAATTTAGATGCAGCGAAATCCATATTCCAAATCTTTAGCCCGTTCAAAGAAGTAAAATTACCAATCGTTCGTAAAATAGAAAAAGTTGTGCAGTATTAGACAAAGGCCTAAAGCGGGTAGGACGGGCCGCGGCATTTACACTCGGTTTTAATCAATGAAGTTCTGAACCGATAGGACTCACCACAAAGGAAATTATTGAGTCGGGTAATGGTTGAGACTCAATGAAGAACTTGGTGCAAGTTACGGGAACAAAATTTAGTAGTTGTTTATCCTGTGTCTTGTTATTCAATAACAAATAGTGGAGATGAATTTAATATTAGTGAACAATTAAAATTTTTATTGCTTTAGTCATTGACTGGCATAGAGGTAAAATATTTAAAAATGTCACCAAGAAATTTATAAGATGATGGTTTGTATCTATGATAAATTGTAACTACTGAATTACTTCTTATATCTTTTAGAAACTGATAAAGATAAGCGGCACGGGCTAATGTAATCATCTGGATATAAGTTTTTTTTTCATTTAAAGAAATATTTTATGTTAAAATGCCAGGTTTATTAAACATATTCTTATCAAAATTCGAATGGAAATTTCGTGTATGCCCATGTCATCCTTTATCGTTGACATAAGCAAATAATTCGATATCCGTTTCCCGATTTCGGGGCAGCTTATCGTGCGTGAATAGTTGAAAGATTTTTTTGTATACCAGATAATACAAAGAAGTTTTTATGAAACTTTGGTTAGGAATTGTCGTTATCACTGGTCTTATAAAAGCTATATTTTTTATACGTATTTGGTAGGACTATTTAAAAAGTTACATTTTGTGCAAATTGAGCAAAATTAAATTTCGGAGCGGTACCAATATTATCAAAGTATTGATGCTCGATACAGTCCAATAGTAAAGGCAAAAAGCGAAATAGCTTAATTCTGACCACACGTGTGCGCTGGACTTACAACAGCTGATCCTCGACCGAAGACGGTGCATACCGTTTGGTGCGCTTTTCGCTTGAGTGTATGGTACCCACCTAGTTCATAGGGAAAAATATGTAACATGTTTCCTTCACCTTCGGTCGCCTCTTACAATCCCCACGAAAATAGAACGAAAAGGGACTATAGTCTAAAGCCGACAACCTCACTTCAGTCAGCTTAAATGTAGAGAAACAATTAGCTGACAAAATGACCATGTCGCTAATACCTTGCGCCGGATAGCTGCAGCTGCATTCGAATTGTCAGAGTCGTTATTGAATTGTGGCAGTCGTGAGACAGCATTCTCCTCTTGTATTGATAGTTCTCGTTCATTGAGCGAATGGTAGAAAAATTGCTTTTTGCAACAATGAACGATATTGTCTCTTTGAATATTTTGTTTACATACAGTACTTTTTCATTTTTATGATGCTGGGTGCAAGTGGAGTTAATTTCACTATTTGTTATATCGTCATCATAAACTGTTGTTACGTATCTATTAGCTGGATTAAAACTCCTTAAAAAATACCGACTTTACCTGAGCTTCCTTCATCTATCGGTTTACTGGCGCCGCGCGGCCCTGTTACGACAAAACACTGCAACCCGGGTTACAGCGTTTTGTCGTAACATGATTTAAAATAATCTGCTGCATGTTAACTTGCTACTAGTTCAATCAAAATTTCAATATCACTTTTTCTAACTAAAATATTCTTAATAACATTTTACTGCAACCCAAAATTTAAACTAAAAATCTTGACAAAACGCTGCATACTAGACTGCAGTGTTCTACCGAAATCGTAGCGAGCGGCGAACCTCTTATTATTTCAACAAACCGCTGCAAACTCGGATTGCCGCGTTTTGTCAAAATAATATACGATAACTTACTAAATAATTGATTTGAAGTTAATTACACAGTTTAACTTACAAATGGTTTTTGGTTTCGGTTTTTCGGTACGTTTGGAAATTGGCTTATTTACTGTAGATATGCAGAAATGTATTACCATGCCAAAATTTTATATTATATTATGTAATAAAGATTTCTTCTTTAGCAGAAAATTAAATTTGGTTAATGAAACCTTTGGCAGAATAGGTAAAGGAAATAAAGTGGTGACGACTATATTGTGGCACGAAGGCGAATCTGGACGTAAAGCATTTGACTAGGCAACAGTATGTTTTATTCATAAAAAAAACTCTGTAGAGATTATAAAGGGGTAGTTTTATACGCAGACAATTGCAACACCCAAACATTTGACATGATCTTGGTATTGTCCATGTTTATTTTAAGACCCACTTGTTGAGAGACTCTGAGGTCCCCGAGCATTGTGTTTAGGTCTTCCACAGTCTCGGCCATGACCACAATGACATCGGCATTTGTAGACGTGTCTCAGAAGACTGATGTGTCTGTAATTCTGAAGAAGCGTTCTATCGCCGTTTTTCATGATCAGTACCACCACACCTCTCTCTCCTACGCCTTTGGCGTTTTTCCAGGTGGTTGTGTTGGAGTGTATAACTGCCCGAAAAATTTCCAAATCTCTTCTAGAAGTTCAGGCTTTGATGACATTATTCTGCCACACCGAGTGAGCCACCTTGAGCCTAGATAGTTGGCTCTTGCAAACACTTTTGAGTCCTTGTTTCGCTCAATGGTTTCTTTAATACAAACTATATTAAAATTCCGAAAGTCGCTAGTTAGTGACTTTGAGATCTGCCGATAGAGCCGCCTATACTGTTCAGCGTCGTCTGGAGACAGCAGTGCCATCTTAGGCCTTTGTTCCAGGAGCGACAGAGTGTGGTCGAAGATCTTTTTTGATCTTCTCCGGTGCTGGGTTTTTCATGCACCGAAACGAATGTACGGAGAGCTTCCACAAACCGTTCGTGATATTCATCCAAACCCACGCTCTCGCTGAGCCTATTGAAGTGGTTGTGCCTCTCACCATCCAGTGATCACTACCAGTTTTCACCGAATTGATCACTGTTTTGTCGACATGATGAAGTCTATCTCAGTTTTTGTGACACCAGCTGGGTCCACTTACGGTAGTTACGCTTCTTGAAGAAGAGGTTCATCATAATAAGTCCCTCCCTCTCCATGAAGTTCGCAAGCATTTGGCCCTGTGGATTTCTTTGCCCATACCCAAAAAACCTACTCTCAACTCATTTCCACTTCTAAAGCCCAGCTTCGCGTTAAAGTCCCCCATGACAATGGTGTAATGGGTCTTAAAGGTATGTATGTATGGCTTAGGAAATATCCTTATACATTTCTTCCACCTCATTGTCGGCATGAGCTGATGTGGGATCGTAAACTGGTTTACGATACTACTTCAGCTTTCATACCTTCAACATACCAGCATTACCTTCAACGAATATCGTTTGGTAATTCTGCCAAAAAGGTACGCTACCCTTGAAGACACACTTTCGATCTTCACCACGTTATTTACGATTACGATTTATGGACGAAAAGCCCAACACCACCCTGGAACTGTTGGTCGCCCCCCGGAAATAGCAGGTTACCGGACTTCAGGATTATCGAATCCTCCCCTTGTCTCCGAACTTCCGATAAGCCGACGATATCCCACCGTAACCTGCTCAATTCTTCCTCCAGTTCTACGACCTTCTCATCGGTACGCAGTGTGGTGTGTTGTATATTGCCAGGGCCAAAGGTCGGTTGTTTTGGTAGCCTGACCTCCCCCGGAGATTCTTCGCTCCCCCTACTTTTTGTGTGTTATCATTTTGAGGGGTTTGTTGGCCTATTAAGAAGAACACAACAAAAGGTATTTCTCAAAAAAATAAAGATGATTTAAAAGATTTATTAAAATTTATGGCCACGTCCAGGCACCACTTTTATTATAATTTAACAGTCAATGTTAACATAACTAAAGATTTAGATGAGACTTCAGAAATATTTTAATTTGAAACACCAGTAAGCTCAGTGTTTTTATTTAAATTTTATCCTAACTTATTATATTCTTCCTATACTTATCACAACAAAACGCGGTAAGCTCAGGTTGCATCGTTATATGACAATACTGTCGCTTACTGGCCAATACATGTTATCGTAACAAATCAATTTTTCTTAAATTGTGAGGTTTCTAATCAAAATTTGATAATGTTATGTTCTAATGAAAGTTAGCAAACACTATTAACAATAATTTAAAAAAAAAATCAAACGCCTATCTATATTTGATGTAATTTGGTAACGAGTTGAATATTAAAACTTAAAACCGCGTTTTCTGAAACTTGGCACTTCTAAGTTTACAGCATTTTGTCGTAACAGGGCCGCGCGTCGCTGCAATCTTTTGAAGAAATTGTTGTTTTTGCAATTAGACTTTTTCTGAAGTCACACATCCGGGGCACTCTCCGGGGAGTAGTACGAAACGGCACCACAATCTTGAAAATGGACATTCATAATATACACGCAAAAACATAACTCTCCATGTGGATGAGTTGGGAAAAAACGCAGATAGTTTCACACGTCGTAATACACGACCACTTCAACCAACGAATATTACTTAATATTTATTATTATGATCGTCAGACAAGCGTCAGGCTTTCAGAGAATTAAACTCAAACTCAAAATCTATATTGCATTCCAAACTTCACAAATATTTGAAACAAATTGCAACAGTATTAATTTTAGAGTTCAGCAAAGTATTAAAAATAAAGTATAAGTACCTATTACAATAAAGGAGTGACGATTTTCACGAAATAAAAGAAAACATTTGGGATGTCTGCCTCATAAAACTCTATAAAATAAAAAGTGTAGAATGTCATCTAGGGGAACGATCTCCACAAGTTGTTCGGCAGACTTGAATTACTTTCGTAGACTTCGCATTCATAACGCGATCGTATTATTTTTCCTTCAAACCACTTTGTTTCCGGCCAAGTTTTATTTAGTAATTTACTTCAAAGTAGAAACAAACAAGATAGAAATGACAAAGTCGTAAATATTATCGTACCAAAACGAAGGGTTCTTGAGAAAATTTGAATAGAATTTCTTTTGAAGAATACATTGTTTGATTTTAATTGTTTTGTTTTATTTTCGTGGTTTATGGTACAGTTATTTTTAAATGTAGGGCACGGCAATAAATAGATGACAGTATGACTGTCGAACTTGATCAAAAGCACAGGAATGAAGGCATGACGTTAAATGATAGTCATGAAATAACTTCACTTCGTGTGCACACGTGTGCGCTAGATGTACAGCCGGCTGATCCCTGAACACGATATTAAGCAAATGAAAACCGCTTGTGGTGCTTTTCGCTAGAGTGTACAGTGGTCGCCTTAGGAGACTTGCCACCGAAAGCAAATTGAAGTAAAGTTTAGTAAATTAAACATGGAATTCTTTTCATTTTATAATAATCAGTTGTAAATTGACCGACTTTGTTTATTAAGTTCGAAGTATAAATATTTTCTATCGGTAAAACATAGGCGGGTCAATCTCCAAATCGGGCGTATTCGTGTGATCGCTCTGGTGCTTTTCAGATCTTGATATTTTTTGGTAATTATGTATCTCATTGAAAATAATGATATTAAAATACTACATTTTTACGATTGGCCTTCATTTTTGACAAACAGTTATGGAAATATTTAAGTTCAAACATTTTCGCGGCCAGAGCAATCATGATAGGCGCTAGAGCGATCATAAATGGTGAAACAAAAATAATAAAATTGGTAATATATTATTTATTTAGTCATTTTTAGTCTTGCATGTTACAAGATTTTATGATTTTATGTTTAGGGGATATATCTAGAGCTTTTTGAGAGCTCATCAGTTGGAAACTTGTTCATTTTTAGGGCAGCGTACCGATTTTGAAACAACGGAACCCTTACAGGATCACTTCGTTGTCCGTCTATCCGTCTGTCTGTCTGTTAAGACCATTTATCTCAGGAACGCGTTTGTTGTCCGTTTCTCTATCAAGACTGTTTATCTCAGGAACGCGTAGACGTATCAAGCTAAAATTTTCAACAAATATTATTAGTGATGAGACGTGACGTCATAGAATTTTTGACAGATAAGTAAGTCGTGACGTCACATAATTTTGGCAGGAAAATATTTTTTGACAGCTGAGTCGTGACGTCATTGAATTTTTGACAGATGTGTCGTGACATTACAGAATCTTTGACAGATGAGTCGTGACGTCATTGAATTTTTGACAGAATCTGTCAAAAACTCTCACATTCACAGCTGATGTGTCGTGAAATCACAGAATTTTTGAGAAATGAGTCGTGACGTCATAGAATTTTGGCGGGAAAAATAATATTTAGACAGCTGAGTCCTGACGTCATCACAATTTGGCAAGAAAGTAAATAGGTTTGTACGGAACCCTCGGTGCGCGAGTGAGACTTGCACTTGACCGGTTTTATAAGGGTTCCGTACCGATTTCGGAAAAACGGAACCCTTTGTTGTCCGTTTCTCTATCAAGACTGTTTATCTCAGGAACGCGTAGACGTATCAAGCTGAAATTTTTACCAAATACTAAGGTCTGTTGCCTTTTAGTGCTGTAAAAAAAACAAACTTCTAATCTAACGAAATCAAGACATACAGCCGTTTATGTCGCAAATTTTCGATGAGCAAAGGGCAAAAAGCTACAGGGTACTTCCAGTCTACATACAAACTTGAAATTTGGCATGAAGCAAGGTCTTATAGTGCATGTAAAGGAAAACTTCCGAAAACTTGAAATTTTGACTTCCATCATATTATATTTTGATAATTTCGTCATAGTCATAATAATTATGACAGCTGAGTCACGTGACTAGTGACGCCATAGAATTTTGGTCACGTGACACGTGACATCATAGAATTTTTAGCAGATGAGTCGTGACGTCATAGAATATTGGCGGGAAAATATTTTGCAGGGGAGTCGTGACGTTATAGAATTTTTGACAGATGAGTCGTGACGTCACAGAATTTTTGACAGCTGAGTCGTGACATTTGTCGTTGTAACAATCTGGTATTATTACTTAAAGTAGTTTTATAACGTAAAATTATTGCAAAATATCATCGCTTTGATCTTTTGGACAGAGCAATCATAGCCATAGCGATCAAAAAAAGTCATAAAAGCATTAATATAGCCCAAAATAAAAACAGTAGAAAGTTGTGTTTACGCCTCATAAAGAACATCATTACTATCACTTAATTTACTTAATAAGCACATTTACAACCTTACTATTTAATTTATAAAACATGCCATATCAATCATCAAATTCGAGAACCAAACCCAGATAAATCATAAACTTACCCACGTAATGTTGTAGTGGGGGACCGTGGCACAAATGTATCTTCCTCGGCGGTTAGACCACTACAGCCACTACTCCGGGGGAGGGGAATAGAGTTTCTATTTCGTAAAACGAGGGATGAGCGCGATGTTTTACTCCAGCGCAGAGCGATGAGATAAAATGCCAGGTCATGACGATAAATTTAAATTGTGCCAAAAATATTGTTAATATAATTTTTAAAAAAATATTACAATGAAGATTAACTATTTGTTATGTAATATAAAATAACATCGAAAACATGAACCTTCTCAATAAAAAGTTACACAATGTTTTCTCATTCAATCGGGAGTTAGGTCAACCCAGAGCAATCAGGATTTTAGGGTTTATGATTTTTTTTTTAATATTTCTAATAAACTAATTCATAATTTCAGCCCTGCACCACATAGATTAGACACCAAAGTATACATAAAAAAATGTAATGAAAACGTTTATCGATTTCAAAATCGGTTTCTCCAGTCCGACACGATAAAAAATGCCTCTGGAGATCTACCCAGGCCTCCTTTTTGAAGAGCAGAGAAATGGAATTCTAACCTTTAAAAGATCCTTTCTCACAGCAAATTTGATCAGGTAGCGTGAAGTTTTCAAGGTGTATCATAACCATAAAACCTGCACGTGTTACGAATATACCAAAAAGTATTCTTATAAATTTTCAAGTCTAATCGCAGAGGCGTCTCACTAATGTCTATATAAAACGTCATTATAAATCCCCTCGGATTTTGTTCCCAGTAGGGAGGGAAATAAAGAATTAGGGATGCGCGGTCACGTCCCCAGTATGAAAATAACAAGTCTGTAGATGTATGGACACAGTTGGAATTAATCAAAAAACTTGGACGACTGCAGATTTGGACGATGGGATATGTGATCTTTATCGATACTCTCATTTTTATAATTGGATGGTTTTTGTCTCGATTTATTTACGATATTTTTCGAGAAGCTTATTAATAAACATAATTTTTGATAAAGAACGCTGTTAGCGGAATAATGTTGACAGAAAAGGCTTGAATACTAAAAACGACTACTTAATAAATAGTTATATGAAGCACGCTATGAGTGATAAAGGATTGAAGAATGAAAAAGCAGTACTTAGCCTTTTTACACTATCTCAAATTAAAGCAAACTATAATACATGGTAATGTGCATTAGTGATATGCAATACTACGTAATTGTGTATGTAGTCAATCTTAGATTTCTGATACCAGGATTGGCCTTTTCTTATGATAAAAACTTGGCCAAAACTAAAATTTTTTTTATAAGGAAAGATAATTTGATAAGAAAAAAAGTTAGTTGAAATTTAGACTGGAATTTAGACATTAGACGGACATAAATACATTATTATTTTAAATAAAATGAATTAATATTTAACTTGTATGCTTTTACAAAGCATAATTTTATGTCTTCGTCAAAATACAGGCACAGTTGGGGGCCGTCAGGGGCAGTGTGAACAGGGGCGGATTAGCGCCCCTGACCCGATGACTCGCTACGTCTCAATCGTCCAACTCATTACTACTACGCCCACGTCCCTTATTGACACTCGATAAGTATCCAATATTGTTATAATTTCTTCTGGGCTTGTTACATTTTTAGTGCTTGTTTGAAGCTTATGTTGGATTATATATTGCTGTTTTGTAAAATTCGGTAGCACAGTAAGTAAGAACAAAATATGTTACTCGTAAATTGTTAAAAAAAATTGTATCATACCTTATTTTATTTCTTTTCAGATGACTCTTTACTATGGATATAGATGCAAATGGACCTCATCTGATCTTTTGTGTTTATTTCATTCATACAGGAATCAGCAGCATGACTGTATTGAAACTGATGGAAAGTGAGCATGTAATCTAGAAATAAAGACAAAAACTAACTGCACTCCGTCTTGCCGATCTGAAAAAAGGATTCTACTGCTTTATTCATGTCTCAGACATTTGTTCTACAATTACCAATGTCTAATGAATAATCTATAGTTATCTAAAGTAGCTACAATTTAATCATCTGCAACAATGATAGACAATACATTTTAAATAATCTCGCATACGACAGATGCACGAAAAATAAACTTGATCGATACAACAATAAAACTAATAATGTCGCCCGATAACAATAATGAGGGTGGTATACCATTAGTAGCACGTGATGCAGCATGCCTGATTGGTTTCCGAACGTATTACTATAAATAAAGTACGTTCATGATTGCGTTTGTTGCATAGAATTGCAAATATTTACTATTTGGTCAGTGTTAAGCGTGACGCAATTCTACCACCGAATATTGGTAAGCTTACTACTGTTTTGTATTTAGAATTGAACTAATATCCGGGTATTGTTAATATTTCTGATAACTTTATACATTGAAAATGAAAATGCTAAATACTAAAGGCGACTAAATGAGTTAATAATAATGGATAACTATTTATACCGAAGAAGAAAAACGTGACACAGAACCTCTGTGGTTTATTTTCTCAGTTTTCCCTGATCTATTAAATAAGTACTTACATAAAATATATAAATCTTATTTTACAAATTTTAATAAAAAATCGCTAACCAATTTAGTTACTCATGATATTTATATTTACTGACCCCCTTACTCATAAACGCCTCTTAAATTTTAGTCAATTGATTAATTAGCATAGACTCTTACATTGTTTGGTATAAGGTTGGTTTTCGTAATAAACATCTCGCTAAACAGTGATTAAATTCAAGAGTTGTTTCTGAGTAAGGGGGTTAGTGTTTTGCATTGCATCTTTATAGAATCTCCTGGATTAAAACTTAAGAAGTCCTTCGTCTTAGAGCATACTTTACAAGGAGTCTTAATAACACAAAGGCACGCGATGTACTGCCATGACAGTCGATGGCATAAGTTTGAATCTTCGTAACAATTTTGTTTACAAACTATTCAATTAAGTAGGAGTTCTACAGTAGCAAGGATGTTAACTTTAGTTGTAGATAACGTGTTATAAGTATCACTTGACATGCAAACTTGTGAAGGGGGTTATACTTTGTTTGGTTATTTGGAAGTTTAGGGTGTTATAACAGTTTAATTATTGTAATTTTTAAACAAACATCCATTTATTGATTTGAATATAGCAAGAAAGATCAGATCGTGATATGGATTGTACTATATTACTACATATATATTTGTTACTGATTTCTGTACATAGAACCGAATTAAGAATCTCTATGTCACCTTGGAGTCGGTTAAACTAGAAGTAAACTTAAACAGAACAGAACCTTACACCAATACTCTTATCTAGCACTTTACTAATATAAAAATAGGGCAACTGTTATCCATTAGCAGGATGCCTCCGTCTCCGTTGCCAAGTGACTCATAAGCTGGTAAGAAATAATATGATAATTAATATGTTAGATATCAATAATAATAAATAGTTTTGTCAGCTTTGTCTGTAATTGTAAATAGAATTCACAACAAACAGTACTTGCAGCACTCAATATATTCTTAATCTCAATTACTCATTTCATTGCGTCTGTGTCTTAGTTCGTTCTCAGACCCATATGTCTTGCACGAGACATTATTATTTATCCTGTGGTACAATGACAAGTCGTAGCAACTGCAAGAGCACTGTAAACTCCAAGGAGTGCGCGAGTAAATCAACTATTTGCATTCGACTCTGGCGCAGGGCGAGACATGCAATTGTAAGCTTTTCAGGGTGATTTTGTTTTCATTTTGGATTAATGGATTTTTGAGACTCATGGTGTGTTTAAATATATTAGAAAAAAAAAATAGATTAGAGTTTAAAAAAGTTGTAAGTAACTAAGTATCGATTTTGCAGTTTTTAATAAATTATATATGCTTAAGTATAATATTTATTATTATATTTTTATTATTAAAATATTTCTTGTATACTCGTAGAAGAATACAAGTCGTTCCCTCCCCGAATTTTATTGCTCATTGCTGAGTATAAAACTATCAATGGCTTTATTGTGATACATATCATAAACAATGGACCGTGACAAGTGGCGCTCTGTCGTCTCTGCCTACCCCGGGCGGGATAAGGCGTGAGTTTATATATGTATGTATATCCTAAACAGATTAACATTCATACCACCAATTGAAGAAACCTTGAAACCAAATCTAAACAGTCTGGAGGCGGCAAATTCCTGTAGAAAGGCATTAATGACTTTATATTTTAGAGCTTTTACTATTATATACCCAAATACAAATCTAATTACAATACACTTAAATATATTATCAAATATAAATAAGCAGTGAACATAAGGCAACACCCTATTGTGTGTTCAGTGGAATAACGCGCGCGCCTCAAGCCGGGTCTCGTTAGTAACACGCATGTTCGACGCGCGCAAGACGGCGCCACGTGAGACAAATGTCACATCGTTATTTACTCGCCACCGAGACTACTTTAAACTATAACAATGAACCTATCAGATAATTAAAAAAAAATTTATTAAGGTTTTTAGTAACTATAACATCCATTTAAATATATTTAAGTAAATTTTAAAATATAATTAATTAGTTAACATAAGCCAACACCCTATTGTGTGTTCAGTGGAATAACGCGCGCGCCTCAAGCCGGGTCTCGTTAGTAACACGCATGTTCGACGCGCGCAAGACGGCGCCACGTGAGACAAATGTCACATCGTTATTTACTCGCCACCGAGACTACTTTAAACTATAACAATGAACCTATCAGATAATTAAAAATACATTTATTAAGGTTTTTAGTAACTATAACATCCATTTAAATATATTTAAGTAAATTTTAAAATATAATTAATTAGTTAACATAAGGCAACACCCTATTGTGTGTTCAGTGGAATAACGCGCGCGCCTCAAGCCGGGTCTCGTTAGTAACACGCATGTTCGTCGCGCGCAAGACGGCGCCGCGTGAGACAAATGTCACATCGTTATTTACTCGCCACCGAGACTACTTTAGACTATAATAATATCCATCAGATAATTAAAAATACATACTTACATTTATTTTGGCTTTTAGTAAAACACATAGAGTCCAACAATACAGAAAACTTCATACAGATTTACAGAACACATTTTTTACCTTTTTTTTTATGAAATTTCTAACATTTAAAAAATGGTCAATAAATGAGGGAGTTTTGAGGGAACAATCAAGCAATAAAGATCAATCGATTGCTAACGTAACTTAATGAATCAGCTTCTTTTTGCTTTTTGTATGGTTGTAGTTTAAAATCCATCCTTTTCCTTTGATTTTATTTTATACTTAACAGATAATAAAAGTAATTGTATGCAAAATGAACATGTTACTATCCTTAATAAATCTGCATTCTGCAGTATGGATTTAGTACTAGTAAGCAACCAATTAAACAGAAACGAAATCAAATATGTATTCCAATAATATTTTACCAGAATTTCGGCATTCCATGAAAGACAGGATGTATACTTATACTCGTACAGCCTCATACATTTATGCTGTAATTGACGTATCCTTATAAAAATATACCTATTTACATTTAGATTTAAAAATAAAAAAATATTTATGTTCTTATAAATAAAATACATTAAAGAACTGATTTGGGTAGAATCCGTTAACACATGAAACGTATTTGAAAATGTTATTGTTTAAGAAACTATTACTGCCTTTAGTAAGCAGAGTCTTTGTAGTGATGTTTGTAAGGAATAAAAATTAAATATTCTTCCTCTTGCGGAGACAATAACATCTTTGTAATGGTTCCTCAGGAAGAGAAGACCTGATGTAATTTTGCAATTACATACATAGCCATTGCTAAACTGACAACGTTACGTTGTAAATTGAACATGTAACAAATAAAGAAGAATGGGCATTTTTGTATGGAAGCCGTCCCCACCCTTGTAACACTTACACCTATACATCAAATGAAAGCCCTTGAAAAGTGAAGAATTTTACTGTATGAAACTAATCTGTCAGTCATGGGAGAACAGAGTTATTGAGGAAAAGAGAATAAAAATAATAAACGATAATATTTCATACTTTATGTTAATATTTACTATATAAGCACGATAAAGTCACAGGCTATCTTACTAGTAAACGGTCTATACATCTAGCTCATCCTACATCATCCAGAAAATCATCCACAGCATTTTCCTGACTTTCGAATAGCTAGCTTTGCTAAACTAAACATAGGCTATCTTACTAGTAGACGGACTATACATCTAGCTCATCCTACATCATCCAGAAAATCATCCACAGAATTTTCCTGACTTTCGGATAGCTAGCTTTGCTAAACTAAACATAGGCTATCTTACTAGTAGACGGACTATACATCTAGCTCATTCTACATCATCCAGAAAATCATCTACAGCATTTTCCTGACTTTCGGATAGCTAGCTTTGCTAATATAAACATTTAGAGAACCATTACGACATGTTCTTTTTTCAGCAACCATTGCAGAAATAGTAAACGACAGAATTTATGTTCCTCAGGCTCGGAAACGGCTCGACTCAGACTAACAGGGCGGAATTTTTTTGTCGGGTTTCGGTATTCCGATAACCACGGCGTCTTTCCACTGTTGTGGGAAGACACAATTTGATATTGCGACATTGCAGATGCATGTCAAGGACCAAAAGACGTTCGGGGAATAAATTAATGACTATTTTTGTTATTCTTTCTGAGCCTGGTGCCTTTTTAGGGGCGAGAAGTTTATTTAACGGTTCCACTCGGTAGGTGTGACTAACTGTATATCGTCGTTGTCTGCCTTGAGCGGTGACTCCTGGAGAGAAGTTCACCGTTTTACTTCGCTGTTGACAAATATTTGAAATTGGTGTATGTGATTGATATTATATCGTGATTGTTACCCTGAGGAGAACTGCGTATTGGGCCTCGAGGTTCTTGGCCAGGCATTCGGCCTTGTCATCATACTCGAACGCTAGCCTCCTATCAGGCCTACCAAAGGAGGCATAGTAGAGTATACGTCCTTCTTTAATGAACGGGATAACTGCTAGAAAGCGAGATAAAAAGGTTCGATCTCACTCAATTGCGCATGCCATCGTGACTGACGAAACTCATTTATGCGTACTTTAACAGGCCATTGAAGCTGTCTTATTCTAACCCTATTGGACTCGCTGAGGGCCCTGTCGTAGACACGTGTGGCAGGGATCTTGCGGCTCAACAGGTCACGCAGTTCTCCAGGTAATTGCATGCGGAGGTCTTCCAGCATAGCCACTGTCTAAGAGCAATTGTTAATTAATGACACGACCTGTCAGGGCACCGATCGCCGCCTCAGTGTCCACTACAGTATCCGAACTGTAGGGACTACTATCTAGTTGGGCGGATTCGACAGACGCGAGTTTCTCCTCGAGCCTCTTCCAATCAGTGATCACCTTTGTGGGGATGTGACCGGAGTCGGTGTCGGAGTGGTAGTATGAATGCATCAGTTTCATGCAATAAATAATAAATAGGTGCGTGGTTTTCATTAATGATTAGCATTAGCTCGTTATTGTTGCATTGGAAGTAGTAGCTGCGTCAGGTCCAGTTATCTTTCTAATATACCCAACTGTGCATATGAACATAGCGCTCAGAATTGACCGGTTAAAGTGGCGGTGGGCAGGGGACATAGCGCGGAGAACCGACAGCCGTTGGGGTTGAAAGGTTCTGGAATGGCGACCGCCTATCAGAAAGCGCAGGGTGGAGAGACCCCTCACACGGTGGTCCCACGACCTAGTTAGGACGGCGGGAAACCGATGGAAGAGGATGGCAATGTTTGGAGGAGGCCTATGTTCAGCAGTGGACATCAATTGGCTGATATGATATACGAGTTTCTATATTTATGAAAGCTGTATGTTTTTTATTTGAAAAGCGAAATTCATGGTTTTCTGGATGATGTAGGATGTTCTACATGTATGGTCCCTCTACTAGTAAGATAGCCTTTGACTCTATCGTGCTTACATAGGAAACATTAGCATAAATTATGTAATATTATCGTTCATTATTTTTATTTTCTTCTCCTCAATAACTCTGTTCTCCCATGACTGACAGATTTGCTGTCATACAATAAAATGCTTCACTTTTCAAGGGCTTTCATTTGATGTATAGCTGAAAGTGTTACAAGGGTGGGGACGTTTTGCCCATTATTCTTTGTTTATATAAGAATAGCCTAAACATAAATATAAACTAGGCACGAACGAAAAAAAAAAAAATATCTGGCCACATCAGGAGTCCCACAAGGATCCCACTTAGGTCCTATCCTTTTTAATATTTTTATTAATGATATATGTACTTGTTTTAAACACACAAACTTCTTTCTTTATGCAGATGACCTCAAAATTATGAAACCAATACAAAATAATTTGGATACATTCTTGCTACAAGCCGACCTAAACTCTCTATCCGAATGGTGTAAAATCAACAATATGAAAATGAATACAGATAAATGTTACTATATTCAATTTACTCGTAACAAAAACACACACCGTAATGACTATAGTATTGATGGAACTCCTTTACAATGCATGAGCGCAGTTCGCGATTTAGGCATTACAATAGACGCTCAATTGAAATTTGACACCCATATTTTAAATGTTGTTTCTAAAGGGTTCAAAACTTTAGGTTTTGTACTACGAAACTGTAAAGAGTTCAAAAAGCCTAGCACTAAAATATTATTGTTTAACTCTTTAGTCAGACCCATTCTTGAGTACAATAGCCCAATCTGGAATCCACACTACGAAGTGTACAACAAGCGTCTAGAAAGTGTTCAAAAACGTTTTTTGTACCACTTATCTTACAATGACCATCTGGCAAGGCAGCTTCCCAGTTATGTGGATAGGTTAAAACACTACAACATGAGTATTCTAAGTAATCGCAGACAGTACCTAGACACAATGCTTTTATATAGGATATACAACGGTCTCATTGATAGCAGCGAACTTATTAACAAACTAAATTTTTCAACACCCTTACACTTACCTAGAAAGTGCTCATACAACCTTTTTGCAATACCCGTAGCAAAATCAAATCTCGGGTATTTTGCTGCTGTACCAAGACTCTTTCGACAATATAACTCACTCTCCAAAACCAATGAATTAGATCTCAGCTTACCTATATTAAAATTTAAGACTATGCTAAAAAATATAATCTCTCAGACACAATTGTAAATATATTTTTGTATATATATTTTTTATTAGTTTGTTTTTCTTTCTTATTTTCAAATTATTCAAAATTAATTGTTAATAGGATATTATAATATTATTTTTAATTGGTGTTGTTGTTGTGTTATCATATTTAAAGGATTTAATTTAAAGTTTTCATGTAGATTTCAAATTTTAATTTAGTTTTTTTTAATTTTTATATTGCCAATGTTTGTTTTTATTTTAGTTTGTCATTATTTTAGTTTGTTTTTTATATTCGCATGCTGTGGTTTCCTGTAATTGAAGGAATACACGCCATGTTTCTGTAATTTTAAAATTGATTTCTGATGTATGTATTGCCTTTGTTGGAGACCCATAATAAATAAATAAATAAATAAATAAACGAACCAGACGCAATGAAAACACTTCGGACAGATACATTCCTACTATCAAAGGTCACTTCAATCTCAAAGCGAGTACATTTTCAACGTCAAAATAGAGCTACATTACATGCATTCGAAATAAACCTACACGTCATTTCTAATTACGTACATTACGAGCCAGATGGAGTAGGTAGCCAGGAGTTATAGAGATTTTTAAATTCGGATCTTGATACGGATTTTTAACCAATAGATCTGTTCGAATAAATATAAAAAAAATCGAACATGTTGAACATGAACAATTTAACAAATAATGATTATGGATAATGAATATGTTTAGATAATGTTGTAGATATTAATTTGTAAAAATTTACTACGTATGTAGTTATTAATTTATACACATTTTTCTTTTTCACAATATTACATAATACACGTTAAAAGAACTTTTTATGGTAAGTACCTACTTAGAAGCGAAGGTATCAGCGTGATTCTTTCATTTGCTGACGGTAGTTCACCCTTTTATTGATTTTAATTTCATGTTGTTTATAAAGTTCTTAATAACGGATCTGGATACGGTTAAAATACCATTTCGAATATTCGATCATTCCAACTCCGTGCTCCTGAACATCCTTATGAAGTAGGTATACAAGCAGTCGAAAGCTCGTACAGAGACAATTTACAATCTGCTGAACATTTTAATTGCAGTCCGTTTAAACATATTAAGATTTAAATGTATACGATCATTTATCAAAACGTCCTGTTCCACTACACGAATAATGAATGAACAGTGAGACAATTCAGTTTTATATCGTCGTAAATTATAAATGTTTTTCTGTTCCCTTTGTGTTTTGTTTGCCTGAGTCTAGAGAAAGATTGTTTAAGAAGAGATAATTTTTAACGACTTTAAGGAATAGTGGTTTTGGACATTATTTTGTTAACTCAATGCTATAGGCGCCTGCTTATCTCTTCTCGGTAGAATTTTTATGAGATTCGTGATTTATTTTCAATAATCCTGTTTTTGAAAGGCTTGTTGTAATGCTAATGTTTTTGCTTTTAATCTTATTTCAGAGTTTTATGATTCAGTTATAAGAAAACTTGCAAATTAAAGTTTAGTTATATTTTTTTCTATATCTGCGACTCTGTGTCGCATTGGTTAATGAATCATCAAAAAGTTTGAATATTTAGTAAAACTAAAGTGAGTAGACTATCTCATTCCTTACTCGTTAAAGAAGCTCGAGATCTAAGTATAAAGGGTACCTACACCATAACTATAACTAAAATCATTACCTGCAACAAGGTATCACTATTGTTAATCCTAATACAGTTACACAATATCCTTAAAAGCTTTATTAAAATCTAAACAAAAACAAAGTTTAAACCAAGACAGGTAGTTTAACATTAGTATTCCCGCCACACGTTCGCTTTACTTAGGTCCTAGAGGTGTACCTTGCGGCATCCCTGCGGCTATTAACTATCAGAGCTAAGGCGAAGCTATCCTACTTGCAGTTACGTACTAGACAGCATGCATAATGTCATAATCTTAAAAATAATGGCTATGTAGATAGCGGGCTATGAATTTTAAGGATTTGAATTTCTTTATGGCTTTTACGATCACTTTTATTAAACTTGTCTTGAATAGGAAAAGTAGTTTATATTTACTTTGTTTTTATTGTCGTCAAGCAAATAACGTTTTTGGACCTGCAACGTTCGCCAGCATGTTGGCAAACTAAAAGAATGGTAGAGAGAAGTATTTTCTGCCCACTCTCATCAAAAGCATTGATATTTCTGTGATTAATCTGCACTTGCTTATCGCATTTTTTGATAAAATACACCATCATGCTACCCCTTACATCATGCTTCCTCCGTCAATAAATGAAGTTCACTTCATTCTATCACTTCTCGATGTTTTTTGTGTAAATTAACTAGAAGTGTTTGCGTATATGACTATTACAAAAAACCTTTTATTTTATCAAACTTTAGCAGAAATCACTTAGTCGGCTTGTACCACTTTCTCGGGGTGGAAAAACTAAGATGTGTTATTGTTATTCTACCAGACAGATTAAAAAATAACAGTGACTAAGTAGAATTATGCCTACATACATTTCCCTCCATACAACGCGAGCAGAAAGGTACTTAGTAACATACTTACCTACGCAAGGAAATGATAGATTACTCCTTGCTAAAGCACGCACCAACATGGAAGGTTGCATAGAACATGAAGTAAAATATGACTATACATTAGGACGTGACCCATTTTCAAAAGAAGCAAGGTTCACAGAAAATAATCTACATAGAAAAACACACAACAGCCTCGTGCACCTTAATCCTTTCTAATAAGACATGTTTTTGAATGGGATTGTGTAGCTAGATGCGTTGCTGTGCGTACATAAATCATACAAAATGTATTCCATTATAATTGTCATGCAAGCAAAGACTCACATTCACGATAATGTTTGTAATTTTTCTGTATTTGGTTTCAAGATAAAGGTTTGTACGTAACATGAGAGAAGCGGTTAGCGGTTGAAATATTTTATTTACTTATTTACAATTATATACACAATTAGCTGAGTTGGGCCCTATTTTGTGTACATTTATGTTTTATATTTAAATTCATTTTATTGTATGTTTTTATGTGTGCAACAAAATAAAAAAATATATTTTTTTCTTTCTTGTTTTCTTTCTTTCTTTCTATATAACCAATAATCTGGCTAGAATTGAATATAAGTATGGCAATAAAATTTAGTAACTTATCGTTCAAGTTGTTTAAAAAAGTTTTTTTTACAATACAATTAATACTTCGTTAATAAATCCGTTTGAAAATATTCCTGTACTTAGTATGACTTTTAAATGTTGGTAAGATAATTTATAAAACAAAATTCTTTGAAATTTTTCCTTTAATTTAAAATAGTATAAAAGCCAAAACCATATTTGTTTATCAAACAAATATTTCCAAAACTTAAATTAGATATACCTTTGAAGTTCTTTGCCCTAACGACTAATAATCCGCATAAGACCGCCTAATTAATAATAAAACATTTTATATCTTTTCATATTAACCATTAAATGAATCAAATTAATTAACCGATACGATTAAATTATGGATATAATCGTTAAATTATTTTTAACGTAGCATACAATTTTGTGGTAGCAAACTATTATAAATTCATTTGATTGGAAGTATTAAAAGTATAAAGTGGTCTATTAACTCTGACGCGGTCGTAAATTCAGTCATAGTGGTCGCAATTCGTTCCAGTGTGGTTGACCATTAGACCACATGAAAGAAGCTATAAAATGGTGTGCGTTACCCCAGCAAAATGTTGTCGAAATTGGTCATTCTAGTTTTTTTAGATATTTAGTTTGTCAGCTCTTGAAAATATCTAACCAATATTGGAATTTGATACTAATTTTTAAGTTACTTTTATAGATATTTTACGCTGCGTAACGCACACCATAATAGTGCGGTTTGATACCCAGATACGCATCAGCCGATTCTTAAAGAATAGAATAGAATAGAATAGAATAACTTTATTTGCATAGAAAGTGGTACATAATAAGGTATTGATAAAGTAAGAAGAACATCACATTTCACCAGTTACGGCATGCAAATATTTAGAATAAGACACTACATAAGATACGAGTATGTCATTACCTTACAAAAACAAAGAATAAAAACATAAAAACTTTTTACAATATTCTTAAAATACTTCATTCTTAACATAATTCGGAAATAACTTAACTAAAATACTTAATCCAAAATATTCAAAATGATTTCAATTCGAAAAATTCCTTAATTGTGTAAAAATTGTGATTTAAAAGCCATTTTCTTAACTCCTTTCTAAATTTTGTCAAGGGTAGCTCACGAATGGGCTTAGGAAGTTTATTAAATATCCCAATACACATCATGTAGCAGTTTTGCTTAAATAACGATGTCCTGCAAGCAGGCATCAGTAATCTAGTAGGATCCCTTTTTCCTATGATGGAATTGTCCTGTGCCGTAGTAAATTCATTTGTGAATTTTTTCACATGAATGCAGACTTCCATTATGTATAGGTCCACAAGTGTTAAGATGCCGTGGTTTCTAAATAGAGGTCTGCATGAGTCCAGTGGACCTGCGTTGCATAGAGCGCGAATGCATCTTTTTTGACTAATAAAGGCCTTGTTTATGTCTGTCGAATTTCCCCACAGAATCAAACCATACCTAAGAACAGACTCCACGTAACCATAATACGCTGTTAGCGCTGCAGGTCTCCCAGCCTCACGTTGCAAATTGCGGAGGGCAAATACAAATTTGTTTAGTTTAGTGCAAACATTCTTTATATGTAGTTTCCAGTTACAGTGCTGGTCTATGTGTAATCCCAAGAACTTAACATTATCTACCTTTGCCAGATTTTCATTATTATATGATATATTTAACGTTTCATGCACTATTTTATAATTAGAGAATTGTATATATTTTGTCTTTGAGATATTTGCACATAAATTATTTGATTCAAGCCATGTCATTATTGATTGTAATGTAGTATTTATGGTATTATTAAAATTATTAGAAATGTCACTTTTAGGTATAATTATTGAAATGTCGTCTGCGAACAATATTGATTGATAGGGTGTGATAGTTGGAAGGTCATTTACATATAAAACAAACAACAGCGGTCCGAGTATGCTACCCTGCGGTACACCACACCCATTTTTCAGGAATTGAGATCTATAAGCAGTCATAGTTGAATTTTCATTTGTACGATATAGTTCGACGCACTGCTGGCGATTTTTTAGATAACTTGTTATCCATTTTAGTGCTGGGCCACGGATTCCGTATCTTTCACATTTGTCCAGCAGGATATTATGAGCCACACGGTCAAAGGCCTTAGACATGTCGAAAAATATTGCAATCACGGGTATTTTTTTGTCTATGAACTGCGTTACTTTGTGTATTAAAGAAAATGCGGCCAGTGTAGTGGATTTTTCCTTTAGGAACCCGTTTTGTTCTTGTCGAATAATGTTAAATTTCTTCAGAAAGCCATACATCCGTGAAAACATGACCTTTTCAAAAATCTTTGAGATTATCGGTATGAGTGTAATTGGCCTGTAATTTGTGAGTTCATGACTGTCGTCTTTTTTAAAAAGTGGTTTTACAATTGATATTTTCAGTTTTTCTGGAAATGTACCTTGTGCAAATGATAGGTTTATTAAGTAGGTGAGGATAGGCGCCAAAATATCTGCACAGTTCTTTATTATACTCGTGCATACGGAATCATAACCCACTGCATTTGTGTTATTCAGACTTTTAATAAATTTGACGGTTTCTTGTTCCGTACATGGTTCCAAGAAGATACTAGGCAAGACATAATCTATTTTATTTGTATAGTTATAATTACTTTTACTATTTTCAGAATACATTGCCGTTTCTATAAAAAAGTTGTTAAACTTATCAGCAATCGTAACAGGATCTGTGATTTTACAATCATTAAAATTTACGCAGTCAATATTAGTTTTATTTTTATTATCATATTCTTTATTTTTAATAATATCCCATGTAGTTTTACAAACATTTTTTGACTGCTTGATTAGTTTGCTATTAATATTACGTTTCGAGGAGTTTATACATGTTCGCAATAATTTAGTATATTTTTTGTATTTACTTTTATTTTTATCACACCTGTTAGAATAATAAGTGTATCTTAATTTCCTTTTGTTTCTACTTGATATTTTAATCCCTTTTGTTAACCATTTCGGCGCACCGGTACTTTGCCCAACCTTGCACTTTTGTAATGGAAAGCAGAGGTTATACATCAAACAAAACATATCATGAAACATATTGAAGCCCTCGTTACAATCTTCAATAAAAACTTCACTCCAAGAGAGTGATTGCAAAGATTCTCTAAATTTTTTAATGTGTTCATTACAATAGTTGCGTTTGATAACAAAGCAAAGTTGCTTTGTCCCCTCCCTTTGCAAAATAGGGAAGTTCAAAGTTTGACATGTGTTATGGTCGGACAAATTATATTCATGTACTGAACTACTGGCCGAAGGATCTGTGATGTTACTTATTATATGGTCTATACATGTCCCCTGGCGTGTAGGTTCATTTATATGCAGTTTCAAGTTATAGTTCTGTGTAAGATTTATCAGGTCATTTGTAATATTATTACTTTTTAAAGTGTCTATATTGAAGTCTCCGCAAATAATAATTTTTTTATTATTTCTAAATGTAAGTTTATGCAATAGGATATTTAGATTATTCAAAAATATCGATACAGGAGAATTAGGAATTCTATAGACACAAACTACTATTGTTTTATAGGAAGGAATATCGATTCCGCAACACTCAAAACATTTTTCCATACTCATATCTTTGCAAAGTTGAATTTGTTTGTAGTCCAGCAATGTTTCTACTAGAATCGACACGCCTCCACGCCTTTCTTTGGCCCGGAAAAAACTAGATGCTAATTTGAAATTTTTAATTTTAATGTTACACTGCTCTCCCTCTTTCACAAACGTTTCACTGAGGCAAATTATAGTTATGTTTTTACCCTTGCTTTTTAAATCGTTGAGACATATTTCTAACAAGGCCATTTTGTTTAGCAAACCTGCAATGTTCTGGTTGAATAATGTTACGGTTTCATAAACATCCCTTTTTTGAGTATTATTTGTATGGACGAAAAAAGGGCCGAGATATTTTTTTTTCTGATACAGTAGTATTAGGTACCTTTGAGAAGAAATCTAATATTGTAGTTTGTATGCATTTGCGGTTAGATTGCTTAGGGTAGCTGTTTGTTTTATTATAATAAGATGTACGGTTAAACTCAGACATTAGCAAGTACTTATTTTTATAGTCTAAGGTGTCTATAAATAAGTTTATTTTTCTACAAGTATGATACATGTAATTATAACGAGTACGAAAGGCATTCAAAAAATGACAATTTAAGGAATTCCTCGAAATTAATCTTATCATGTTATTTAACATTTTTTCATTTAAGTGTTTATTTTTACACACATTTAGCAATAGTATTGTGTTATTACAAAATTTTCCCAGAATTTTCATTAATTCAATTTGAACATTTATAGGGTTAGCATCATTCTCTGCAATACCCAATATGATTTTATCATTTTCATTTAAATCCAAATCATTACAACACTTTAATATATCACCTGTAGAAGCAAATGGCTTAGTATACGCAAAAATATTGTAATTTTCGTATTTTGTATTCCTTCTCGATTCAAGAAGGTTAGCTGCTAATCCCGTACATTGTTGACTGCCAAAAATTAGTATACGTTTCTTAACGAGGTTGTGTTTAGTTGGTAGATGTGTAATTTGATTTTTTGCTGTGTCGGGAGTGGTCGTATTTATATTGTTGTTCATATTTTGTACTTTAGTGTTGTCGGGGAGTGTAGGCTGCGCCGTCGCTGCGGCCGACTGTTTAGGTTTAGGCAAAGGGGATTCATTGCTATCACTAAAATCTATTTGTCGTCTAGTAAAACTCTCCCCGTTCTTAGATATTTTGTTTGCTACTTTCCTATTAGACGAGCAAATTGTTGTTAGTTGTTGAATTTTTGTTTGTTTGTCTTTTAGAAGTGTTTGGAGATTTGTGTTTTCAATCAGTAAGTTTTGTATTTCATTATCTGCAATTTCTAGTTTACAAGTGAGAGTGTTGATGGTATCTTTCTGTCGCGAAATAATTTCGTCGTAGTCAAGTGTAGATAAATCAGGCAAGCTCCTATTTACACTAGAGTAACTGGATGACAATCTGCTTCGATTCAAATCATTGTAAGAGTAGTTTAGATTTCTGTTTGGGTTTCGTGTTGTGATATTTTCGAAAGACATCCTTTAATTTGCTTCTATGTTTTATTTATTTATTACGATATATTGGTCTTATTTTAATATTATCTTCAATTTGAAATTAAATAATTACCAAAAAGACAACTTCGAGTCAACTTGGATTTGAACCACGGTCCTATACATCCACAACTTAGGTCGAGCAGTTCCCCGCTGAGCTATTAAGACGTTAAGAAATAGTGTGAAATTGGTGGTCTTATTTTACAGCCAGCCAGAAGATTCGTTATGATGACTAATGCTTCAAAAATGTTTCTAGCAACGATTTTGCTATGTCATTTTACTCACTGTATATCTAATTCACTCACTACCAAACAGTATTTTTTTTTTAATTATAATAGTTTTATTAATGTATTTTAATGTTTTGATGTTTCTTTTTTTGCACTATTTTTAATGTATAGGTATAGTTTATTCGCACTCACTTGCTATCCTCCGGTAACTTTGTTTCACTTTTTCTCAACTTTGTTTTAATTGTTTAGTTCAAATAACACTTGCACTACTGTATGACACTATATTAATTGTTTGTATAATAATATTAGATAGAATTACTTATTTAAGACATTTAAAATAATTAATATTGTGGAGCTCGAAATTACTGTGTTTAGGTGGAGGGTATTTTTTTTTTTTAAATATTTCAAGGAAAGAAAAAACTCTGGAGTCATAAATTTATATTTGTTTATCAGCAAGATCGCGTAACACGAGAACGGTATAGGGTTGTAAAATATCAGTGACAGAGGGAGCTATGAGTTATCTGTTATTTTATACGTTGACAGGTACTCCTTTATGTTGTGGTATTTAAAAAATGAATAGTTTCGTTGTAAGCTATATTTTTCTACTTGTTTGGGTTTAAAATAAGTTTTTGTAAGTAATGTGTGGGACCAATTTAAATATGAAATATAGAGATGGGATAATAGAAATTTTGGTTTTGAATATTTTATTACAGAGATATAAGATAAAAGCATGTTTATATTTTTATGAGGCAACTAAGTATCCAAAGTTTTTGTGAAAAATGTGATGGGCAATTGCTTTAATTCTATACAAATTAGGTATAATATATAAGACTATTCACCTGCCCGGAGCCCTGGGTCCAATTCCAAAGCTGGGCAAATGGATAAACTCATAGTCTACTGTTTACCTTGGTAAAATATTGTGTTACAGTGGGATTAGCCAGGAATTCAAATAAATATGTCGATATTCACTCGAACGCAGGCATGGTACATACAAGAGCTAGTTAAAAGAAATGATAATGTACACCTTCGTGTTTTATATTATTAACGATCCATTAGTTTTTTAAACGATTTTATGACAATGACAGACTAGACAATGACGAGGCAGGAAAGTTAAGTATTTAAAACACGAAATGCATAGAGTAATTCGTAGCATTAACATTTTTTACACACTGAAGGTTATAATTATCTTATTGAAAAAACTAACTCCATGAAATGATACCTAACTACTACTAGGAATACGATATTTTTTTGGATTTAAATCACTGCACTTTACCAGTTTTGATGAAACTCCTTGTACTGCGAAATTGCTTGGGAGTATTTTTTTACATCATAGCAGCCCATTAGTTTATACCTTAAGGACTGATCTCCTTTATTGCAACCATTGTATAATTAAAGCTGTTAAAGTCAAGAATAATTTTATTTAAAAAAAAACTCTAAAATTTAAATTGTATAAGGTCTACTCTATACCATTTTGTAACAATAAATAATTAAAATTGACGGGATAACAATGTCTATTTGTCGCCGTTTTTGTTTGTTTACATTATTGTTTAATCACACTCTTGACAAGCACGTTGTACCAATCTACATACAATCGTGAGTGCGACGCGACGCCCTTTTTTCATTCACCGTCTTCAAAAGGACTTTATGCAGCTCATACAGGATAGTACAGGCATAAAGATTGTGTAGTAATCGTTATGTTCTTGTCAGAGCTTTAGTGACCCGTTGCAGGGATAGGGCTCCAAGAAACGAGGACTAATAGTACCACACTGCAGCGTGAACACAATTTTTTTATTGTTTCTAAGAAATGTTCGTCTCCTCAGCTCGCTGGGGAGACGATATAGGATTGAACTTGAGTTGTCCGTCTGGGTATGATGTATTATTTTTCAGATCTTTCTTAGTTGCATAATATGAGACCCTTGACTGGACTTGTACAGGGATCTTACCTCCAACCTCCAGCTGGACAAGCAGATAGGCTCTTTCGTGTGAAACAAAAACCATCATTAAAATGAAAGCTAGACACCAAATCGTTATTCCAAATTCAATATTCTATAGTCTTTTTAAACAAAGTGCGTAGGCGACGTTAGTTCACGTCATGCACGGGACGGAAGTGTCTCGTGAAGGTAATACATTATGCATGAAGTAAGCTCGTCGCGACGTTCGAAGGATAATCGCTTTGATACTGTTTGTTAGTCAAATAAGCTATTGTGAGCCCTGATAAGGGATACGTAGATACAGGAATACGCGATAATATCGGTTTATGGTATTAGGTTGTACTAGTGTGGGGTTTGGATAGGTAAAAAATATTACTGTTATGGTAATGTGATCTGTACAAAATAGAGTTGTAAATATCATGAATAATAAACATAATAATATGATGTTTATACTGAGAACGGGTGTATGTTGTCATGTACATGACAATTCTACACCCGTTCTCTGTGGCGTGTAAATTTTTTAGTGGAAGAAGAATGTTTGTTGTGTTGTAGGAAATTCAGAATAATAATGCATAAAATACAATAATAATAACGACCTATCTACATGATGGCGGGGAGACGACTTCTGGGCGTCGCTAATACAGTTGCGCACCTGTAAAGGTTGCTTAAATTACAATTTTGTGTCCCTTCAATTTCAATACAAGATAGGGGCATAACTTTACTAAGGAAGAACAAAAAAGATCGTTGAAAATATCCCATCCGCTATTCTCATGTATATTCTGTATAACAATTCATAGAGTTTTATGTCAAGATTTCTTGTATTTGTAACAACATTAATATATGCAAGCCTATGTATTGTTGGTTGGATTTTCCGACACCCCTTGGCTGATACTGCTAGTGACATCATATTTGTATTCTTTCTCCCCCACAACAAGAAACAATCAACATATTCAGTACAAATTATTCTTCATTACTCATTGGGGAAATTAGCGTCATAATTTACAAAAAAAACAGTTGTCTATGGCCAACGACACCGTTATGGCTCGGATGGCCTAGTGGTCAAATAGAATACAAAGCACAAAGGTTTGAAACCCGCCTCGAGGTTGAAATTTTATCCTTTATTTTTTGGCTTTATTTCAACAATGATAGCCATCTGGTTCTAATGTAACATGGACCCCAGGTAGCAATTAAAAGCTTCTGTTTCTACTTGTGAATTAATAGGTTCTAATCCCACTTCTGTAATCTATTAAATGAAACCCTCACCCGTTTCCATAGTCATTAAACTGGGCACTAACTGCTAACTGCCTTCATCCGTACTTAATTCAACTCCAAAGAAAACTAGTAATTTATGCTTTACACATTACCCCAATTGCCAAATGTACCTTATCAACAGTTGCATACCCGTTGAAATTTATACCTTATTTGTAGCTTTCTAAAGCACAATTTCCTTTGGATTATATAGTTGTTATTTTAATACCTTAGCTACACTAGGCCAGAGCGTCCCCTCATGGTCCGGTGAACATCGGACGGGGCACTTAATTACGTGATAGTGGTCCATTTTACTAACACTCTCTCTTCAAGTGTTTTGCACGTGTGTTCAGTATGCAATCATAGATTAATAACGACGTAACAACGTCGTTCTAAAATTTAAACAAGGAATGAGTATTCTGGACACTGGATGACGTCACTAACGTATATGATGCCATTAACGTTAACTTCTTGTGTGGGTAAGTGGTTATAGTACATGACTGCTAAGCAACGGGTTTGATTCCTGCTCAATGCGAATCTCTGTACATGACTATTTATATGATTGTGGGTGTTTTTTCTATGTACTTATAACAAGTATGTTTTTACAAAACTATGGAAATCAGTATATTTATCGTTTGTCTAGAATCCATAGTACAAGTTCTGTTTTAATTACGGACTAGATGCCATTGTGTGAATTTTTGAGGAATAATAAATATATTATTTACCTATTCTTACTTTAAAGAACAAACCCTCTCTAATTTATTCCTTACTCTATGTCGTTTCAGTTAGTCAAAAGTTATAATAACGAGCAATGTGTTGGTTTGACAACACAATGTAAGGGTGTGTAGGGTGCATCTAAGATTTGGGTTTATTGTCCCTTTGATTAATTCTACACTAATGGCTACGTGGAATTTGTAATATACCAGTTGTTGCTATTTAGTTAAATTAATTCGTAATTTGTATTAAATTATTATATGTATCGTCGGCCATTAATGTGGCTTAGGCTTCGCAGGAACGGACTTAGTCTTGTGATGAACGGGTTGTTCGTAGATTAGGCGCAGCTGGCGATACGGATTTTATTGACTATTGAAGATGCGATAGGTATTGTTCAAAGTTTGTGCCTTTTAACCTCTTATTGTCCCTCTTCAGGAGAAGGAACTGACTTCGTGGCTAGTAGAGACTAAGGTCGCCTTTAGCAAGATTTATGATATGTAGATAGATTGTAGGTAGATTTTTATTATGCCGTTACCAATAGGAAAGAAAACATATCTTTAAGTATTGTCTGTTCTACTTGTAACTTACTAGCTTTTGCCCGCGGCTTCGCTCGCTTTAAATTCGGGGTAGCCCTGTTCCCCTTTCCGGGGCACAGAAGAAAAAAAAAGAAAAAAGTAGCCTATGTTACTCTCCATCCGTCCTATGAATCACGTCAATTTGCCGCTCCGTTTTGCCGTAAAAGAAAGACAAACAGGCAGATACACTCTCCCATTTATAATACTAGTATTAATAAAACTGCGTTGTTTTAAAATATAAGCGGCAGGCTTCCTTCAGGGATGGGAAACTGAAAAAAAAGTTTGTAGTAGCTTGTATAATATTATCTCTACAAAAAGGTATTAGCTGGAAAAGTTTCCCTCGTCTTCGGAGACCCGTTCTTGCACTGGGAAATTAAGGAACTGTAATTGTTTGGAACTTGTTTTAAATGTTAAGTATTTTAATTCCAAAAGTCTTTTTGTCAAAGATTAAATCTGTGACAAAAAGACTGGCTAGATAAAAATGATAACAACATTATAAATCCACATAGCTTTATTTTGCAATTCGAAATTCATGGATAAGCTAGCCAATGTTCACTTGGTAGAACAATGACTATAGCGGATTTGAAAATGGAATGGAACGTAATCACGTTAGGATTGTACTGCAATCCTATTCTAGTCACATATCTATGGCCGGTTGACCGGAATAAGATCTCTAAAGCTTGCAATCCCTCCCCCTCTTACGTCCTCTGAGCTAGGGGAAGGGGGGACCGAGGTAGGTCTTTCGCCTCTGGTGTGCAAAAGCGTGAAGGGGTCGCGTGAATGACATTTGCGTAAGCGGCTGCCCGCCCTCAAGATTAGCTCTACGATGATTCCCGTTTGCTTAGAAATAAGAACAGTGAAAACTATCAGAGTTGTACTTGTATTTTTGGCTTAAGAGATTTATCCAAACTTGATCTGCTGATCTCAACAAGGCAAAATCTTACTTATGAACGGGAGAGAAAGTTTTCTTCTTATTATAAAGAATTTCATGAGTGTCAATTTTCTCGTTTTAAATTAGAAATTAATTTATTTGGAAGGGCATATCAGTCGCAAAAGATATTCATTTAAAATATGAATTTTGTTTTTAAGTGTCCCACTACACTACAGAAATGCGCTAACATCAGTAGCCAAGTTTTAATTTAAAGTTGTTAATTGTCTTTAACATACATAGCATATCAGTCTCAAGATGTAAAAGTAGGTAAGAAAAAAAAGTGTATTTGTAGAAACGTGTCGTCTCCACGTCATTGTTGTGCTGTAATCCTGGGTTCAATCAATGTGTAGGTTCAAATGGATCCCTAATTTAACTGTAATAGCGGTATGGTGGAAGTAAAGTTAGAATAAGGTTTGCAGGCACATGTGAAACCTTTTAAATAAACGAAATTTGTTGAAAAACTCTGTGAAAAGTTTATTTAGAAATGGTATTAAAAGAAATAATAAAAGTAAAACACTAAATATAAAAATGCTCTTGTATATCTGAATATTTGATTCTTATCCCTGGGAAGAGTTATACCTATAAGTCATTGTAAGGAGGATTATATACTACATGACATAAAATCGATACTTATGGTAGAAACACCTACTCGTAACTGTCTTGCCTGTTTCAATTTGTATAAGTACCTAAAGTAATAATTGTTTCTCACTGTCTTCAGTGTCTCTTAAAGTTATTTATTTCTCGGTAATCAATCTGCCTACACTCTTAAAAAAAGATAAATGTGTGAAAGCAATTAAGATGTCTACTGTTGGCAAGACTATTTCAGTAAGTATCCAATGTATTTACAATAAAGTAAGTTCTTAAGAGAAACGTTTTCCAAATCGTAAATTAGCTGGAAAAAAAGTACATTGGCGCCCCGAAGAAAAGACTTTGCTCTAGTGTGGCTCACTCAAGGACTGAAAAGATAAGTCGGTGGAAGTAGCCAACTATCATCATCATATAAGCTAGCGGACGGCTACTGCAGGACATACATTTTCTCCGAAAATTTCCAATAGGCATCCATTATCCATCGGTTTTTCATCGCTTAGATTAAGCCTGCCGTGTTTAACCATCCAATACTACTTAAGCAAAAAATACATGAAAAATAGAATACAGGGCTAAAAATTCTGTTAAATAATTTGTAAAACAAAATCAATTTAACTTTCTACTTCACCAAAGTATTTAATTCTAAATTACTACCGAAAAAGCTAGCGAACTTTCCCGCCGCTTTATGCGACAAACAGCACTTCTAACTGCCGCATTTTAGTTTTAATTATAGTTTCACTGCAATAGTTCTAGTATTTCGCAAAGTCGATTATGATTGGACTTTGTAAAGTTCAAACTCATTTCAAGTAGATATACTTATATACAGTGAAACGGTTGCAACTGTAACTTGAACAATGTAAGCATAGCGTAATCATATCCCAGAAAGTGTAAAGCCGAATGTCCACAGCGGGCTAAACTAAGTTGGTTTATCTTAGCTCGCATATTTGAGCCAGTTTATCATACATGTGCGTCCACCGCAAACTATGCCACATGTATGAAAAACTGGCTCAACTATGCGAGCTAAGCTAAACCAACTTAGTTTAGCCGGCGGTGGACGTTCGGCTTAAGACTGGAGATGCCGCGTATAGGTAATAAGGTGCGTGGTATATTTTAATGTGTCTCCGTGTGGTGATCGAAAAATAATAAGCGGTGTTTTTACCCCGACTCGTCCCAAAATGAATTAAAAGCCGAATAAAGTTTCCCTAGATCGAAGGAGGTCATTCATAGGCTCTGAAAATGAATGTTGGAGGCAATCTTGTCCTCACTCCGTAGCGAAATTCCAAAATGTCGACCACAACAAATAAATAATGAATATTCTATTCGACACAGATTTACATACACAAACATGTTTATTACACTTCCCATCAAAGTTACTTCTAACTTAGTTACAATTTTATTCCTTCACCCCAACATTAAGTTTCTCCTTCCAATATATTAAGTACATTGTATGTAAATTTTCTACGAAATGCATAATTCTGTCACTTGAAATGTCATTAGAATAGTTCTCAAAAGACGTTGTGTCGCAGTCAGCTGTCGTTTGACACGGGTCTAGGTTAATTTCCGTTTCATTCCTACGAGGATTCCTGATACAGTTTAGAGGAGATTTGAGCGTTCCGGAATGAATAGTTTGGTAATGGAAAATTGAAGACGAAATTTAGCAGCTTTATAAATTTATGGTAAACAAAATGTTTTAATAGGTATCCAATAACATAATAATTCATTATTCCTTACACATTTACAAAATTAGTATACTTACTATATATAGTACAAGCCTTGTCCTAGTCAAATTTTCCAGCAACCCAAAGATGAATTAAGCGAAAATCATTACAAACAGCATTAATTTATCTTTAATAACCATTACACCACAGTGATTGTCATAGTGAGTAACTATATATTTAAAAATAATCAAAATAGCTTCAACCTGGGGTGACATAACGGGGTAGCCACGAGTCTGACCCCCTTTGGATTGGAATTGGAATTTGGAGCAAGTTTTATTATTTCAAACGACCAGCCTTAAGAAATTTTAAATATATTTTGTCCATCTGCAGTAATGCCATTATTGTCAGAAGTATTTGTAATTTACAATGACTTGCGTATCCAAGCAGAATTTATGTAACTATGTTCATGACGCCATAATTAATAAACATAAAGGCATTCGTAAAAGTAAAAGTAATTCCAAATGTCTCCTGGAGTACATAAATAACTCTGGAGTCTTACAATTCCGGTCGGAACCAACAGCGAGTCCGAATTACTTAGGAAAATTTCGTTAGCGAAAAATTTTAGACTTGAGTGGTGTCCTACTTTTAAAATTAATGTAGATAAACATTTTCCCCTCGCCATTTTAGTAAGCTAACGTAAAACGAGATAACTTTTTGGTTTCAATAATATTCACGCCATGGGCTACCATGTTTTTGAAGGCGAATTGTCAGGAATGACAATATTTTCTTCCATTAAAACTTTTCTATATTCATTGCTTATATTTTTCTTCGGCAAGTGGGTCAAAAGCGGTCATAAATATTGCTCAGAAGAAATTTAGAAGTTGTAAGTGAATTCATGCTGGGAAAATTTAGATTTGAAGTCAGAGTTTTATTTAATACTAGCTGACCCGTGCCCACTTCGTTGGGCGGCGAAAAAAACGCTTCCCTTTTTTAAAAATATTTCATTACTTACTGCTCCTTTCTTATTAGTCATAGCGTGATACTATTAATATAGCCTATGGGAGTGCCCCCCGATAAATGGTCTATTTGACACAAAAAGAATTTAAAAAATCGGTTCTGAAGATCCAGAGATTACCCCCTACAACTTCACAAACTTACAAACACACAAACTTTACCTCTTTATAATATTAGTAGGTATAGAGTATTATCCATGTAACGATGGATTAAGAATACATGGTATTAATCAATAAACCAATTAGCCTATCGCAGTTCACTTCTGGACAAAATGCCTCTCCCAACAAACGTCACAGAACAGGGTTCTCCGCCCTACGAATTTAGTCCGACCAAGAGATCTTCTTGATCTTTCTATCCGTGTGGTGACGGAGTAAGAATACAATATGTCATCACCCCATCTCATCCCATGGATGTTTTTGGTTGAGGGCCATCCGCCCCACCACAGCCCGTGTAAAGTAGTAGCGGTCGTCAGAGACCAACTACTCGTCCTAAACAAAAAAAAAACCATAGGTGTCGTAAAAACCGATTATGGGAATAACCGTAACTACTATCCTTACGAAATAAAAAGAAGGAAAACTTGAAATTAAACCCTATACCAATCCGTCTGGCCAGCGTGGTATTAGTAGGCCAAGTAACCCTCCGTCACGGGAGGAGGCCCGTCCCTGGAGTGGGACATTAATGGGCTGTTATGATGAAGCGATCTTTTTGAGGTAGAATTAATTTATAGTACAGGTATTTAAAATTAAAATCTTACTCCAGCCAAAATGTTGATACTAAGAAAATTCATCTATACTAACATCGCGTTAGACTGATATTTTACGTTATTCGCGCATTATTTTAAAACTGAGATATCTTTCAAACTAATAGTCGGATCTCATCGCTGTAAAGGTCAATTTTGTTTAAAATTAAATAAATATAATGATTAACGTAATTTATTTTGATAAGGGTCAATACCTAAAATACATAAAATACCTTTACAAACAATGCATTTCTTTAAGTCAAATTTGATTATTATAAAAAAGGTCGTAGTGAGTCAACCTTAGAAGATAGATATATGCTATTGTTGACTTAATTATAAACCTTTTTTAAAGGTACAATTCTCTAATACATCATTTCAGTATATCTCCAGACGTTTAAGCAGCAGAAGCAAAATAAACGTTTTTAAGCGTCCCTTTTATATACATATTTCATTACTGTTCTACTCCTATTAGACATAGCGTGATACTATATAGCCTATAACACTCTCCGATAAATGGACTATGAAACACAGAAAGAATTTTTTAACTCGGTTCTGTAGATCCAGAGATTACCCCCTACAACGACACAAACACACAAACTTTACCTCTTTATAATATTAGTATAGATTTAAAATAACTTATAACATAAAATTGATATAACACATACGATTCATGGTTAATTTTATTAAAATTTAAAAGGAATAACTTATAATTAATAGCACTTCATAATAAAATAGTTATGGATTATTTACAAACTCATTTATTTTTGAGTATGATTACTACTGGTAACGCCATCTCGTGAACAAAAGAAACGAAATTTAAATTTATTCAACATTGAACCAAATCCATTTTTCATGGGCCCTGATTTGTATTGGACTGTTCTAATATAAAGAGATCAAGCGATATCTCGAGTATTACTTATCCGATTTTGATGAAACATACCTCAGTTTAAGCCTAATAAAAAAGGCTACAATACAATGTATTGGTCTTAAGATTATATTAATTCGTTTTAAAGATGTGCGGTAACAAACAGACAGACAGACAGACAGACAGACATTAATTCTAAAAATCGTGGTTTCGTGCTTTTTGACTTTTTTCTAGATTTTATAGATAATTTTTATCTGAATTTTCGAAAAGAACAGACATTTCGACCTTTACAGTTTTATTATAGTATATAGATATATAGATTATTAACATTGAAAAATACATA
Organism: Schrankia costaestrigalis; assembly: GCA_905475405.1. Taxonomy (NCBI): domain Eukaryota; kingdom Metazoa; phylum Arthropoda; class Insecta; order Lepidoptera; family Erebidae; genus Schrankia; species Schrankia costaestrigalis. Next base: position 5,627,203 of record FR997827.1, read on the forward strand.
ACTGACAATAAAATATAGAAATACAATCACAAAACATTAAATTATTGTTTAATGTTCTATTTGTTTAACATAATAAGTTTAATTAAGCCACCAACAGATGGCGTTATTTGATATATAGTTAAGATATTTTTATGTTCATCTTACAGCATAACTATGTTTTGTAGTTAAGTATAAAAGCTTTTTCACTCGCCATCAAGTACTTTTTGGGATTTGTTCATGGTCCTTCGAGCCGGATAAAAAAATGTTAAATGTCTAATGTCTTTATTTTATTTATTCAAAAATACTGCACGCAGCTTAACTCTAAATATATTCCAGTCTACATTCCTAAGATAGCGCTGTTTAATATTTCACTTTGTAAACATAAACTACGTATAAAACTAAAACTACTTATTCTTGAGCACTTTAAATTCAAATATCTTTTGATAGACTGAACCGATTGCAATGAAACAAAAATTAAATGGAACTTCAAGTTACGCTCAATCGTTGTGTATTAAAGGCATCTACATTTTAAGTTACATTTAAAAATACTGCACGCAGTTTAACTCTTGATGTAGTTCTATCTAAGTTTGAAAGATGGCGCTGTTTAATATTAATTAGTTAAATTCAAATATCTTTTAATAGACGGAACCGATTTCAATTAAACAAAAACTAAATAAAACTTCAAGTTACGCTCAATCATTGTGTTTAAAAATCATCTTAATTGCTTTGGTACTTTTTACGTGATGCCCGAACAAATTTTAGGTTACAGATAAACAGACATACAGACATACAGATATACAGACATACAGATATACAGACAAACAGACAAAAATTCCAAAAATGGTGGAAATGGGTTCTATTGGTTGTCTTTTAATACGCTGGCTATTTTTTTTGGATTTATTTTCAATGTACAAAAACGACTTTTCTACAGTTTTATTATATGTATAGATAATATATTCTTCCTTGTATCTATTTGTTGACACAAACAAACAATGAATAAAAAATGTGAGCACCTCTTCTCGTCCTGTGGCTTTTATAAAACTCTACACATACGGTTTAGATTCGACGTGCATAATGTTATTTAAGAGAACCTTATAGTAAACGAGGACAGGTAGCAGTATCGAACTGAATAGGTACAATTGATTGCTATGCCAACAATAAAATATCAGCAATCATTTGTGTCCAGTTCAATCAGAACGTAATCATTAATCCCCATAACCACTGAATACGCTCCCACGTTATTGAATCCTACGTGCCGCAACAAAATAAATAAACTTCATAAATTATCCTTTTCTAATAAAACAACATCCTTGCTACGCTTGGAAGACCACTAAATGTGGGTGAAACTACACACAAATAAATAAATTTACGACTTACGCATACGAGAATAAAGTTCATAATTCAACGGGGCTTTAGGCACGTGTCGCTTACTTCTATGTCTGGGTCGTCTGCCGATTTTTGAAAAAAAAAAACTCATCCTCCGCGCTTAATCGAGCGGATGTAAACATACCATTTTTCGCATCTCGCGGAAAATATCGATGACTGGTATTGTTCGAGACACTGTTATAGAGGGCTCCCACGAATGAATATGTTTTTGAAGTCTGCCATCATTAATCACGCATTGAGTGGAGGCACAATGCCAGTAATGGACGGTTTTGTCGCAAGGGTATGTAAGTGCACGTAGAGAAATAGCGCGGTTTTCTGTTCAACAATGAGAATGGATGCTATTGTTTCAGTAAGATAATTCATCTTGTCCCAGGAAGGTTGACGGTAGGCTTTACTAGTGGATTAATCTCTATTGTGTTACGATACAAAATATAGACAAGATAACTCATATCAATATTGGTTAATTGGGTTATTATTGAACAACGTTTTGAAAGACTTGAATTTGACAATAATGTTTCAAAAAATAAGATAAGTACTTTAGTCAAGATCTTCCAAGCATATATTTTTGATACATAATTACATGAAGATAATTGACCAAATTAATACAGCAATGACTAGTTACACAGAAAATGACTATTTCAGTGTACCACACAGGAGTTATTGTGCTACAAGATACAAATGATTCAAATATGATGTCGGTTTGCTTAAGTCATTTTTGACACATAAGTTCATACTTGATTATAAAGTTACAACCATAAAGTCTCTTTATCTCAAAACCCTATCTTACTTTAATGGAATACAGTTCCTTTTGTAGTGCATTATGTTACCGTTTTTGACGTTATGGAAAGTATGGATGAAGATGATTAAAAATGGTCGAAAGCAATCCATCAAGTGACAAGTCGCTGGCGATACCCACCGCTTCTTATTTGAATAACGCCTTTCAAAAATAGAGAAATGAATGGAGTAGACGTTGTTCATGTAAGCGATAAAATGTATGTAATTTTCCGTGTGGTGACGGAGTAAGAATACCGTGTGTTACCACCCCATCTCATCCCCATGGGTGTCGTAAAAACCGACTAAGGGACTATTTGTGAATATTATCTTTACGTAATAAAAAGAAGGAAAACTTGAAATAAAAGCCTATACCAATCCGTTTGGGCAGCGTGGTATTAGTAGGCCAAGTATCCCTCCGTCACTGGAGGAGGCCCGTCCCTGCAGTGGGACATTAATGGGCTATTATATAAAGAAAGATACACGTGTTTACAATTTTAAATTTAGAGAGAAGGCAAAATAAAGAGCAAATGCGATAGCAGTACTTTTTTTTCTTTAATCTTCTCAGAATATTTACTTCATGCCCTGCTCTTCGCTCCAGGGTGCGTGGTGACGGAGCCATTTGTGTGGTTGTGGGAGTGCAGATCTGCATCATCCGGCATAACGACGATATAATGTACGTTCAAATTAAGTAGATGGTTTTTTTTTTAAATATAAAAGTAATATGAAATATTTATGTTTCAGCTAAAATTAGTTAAATCCGATGTGGTTATTAAGTATAAATTCTTACTGCTAGGCAGGTTTGTTTTGTGTTTTGTCTTGTCTATCCAACTTGGTATCCATGGGACAATTATTTTTCCAAGTATGGCAGAAATCCGTCCCTGAAATAGGTTCATCATGAACTACTATGATGATTGTTAAGGTTAAATTTTATGTAAAATAAAACAAAATCACACATTTCGACTCTACGTATTTTTGTAACATATTAAGGGTGTGTTAAATTCTGTAGATTGATCGTTCCGGTGTCGTATCGGTGCCGCACAAATTGCTGCTCATTTCAATATCCGACGCAGATAACTACTCGGTTAACGAACGAACGAGTGAATTAATTTTGTTTGGTAATCGATACTAGTAATTTACACAAATACACAATACCTATGAGGTTGCGCTAGTAAAATTATTTGACATTATCTTAAAAGCCATAGGCAAAATACATACTTAGACCAGAAATAGGTTAAGGACAAACAATAGCAAAGAAAACCTCTAGCTAAAAGAGAATTTGTATATCATACACATCTTCGTATCATATCTTGCCCGGGGAGCCGTTTGAACTTACGACTTGAATTACGCCGACTGCTGCTGCTTGTACCACCACTGAACCACCGAGGCAGTTAAAAGGCAGAAGTGCATAACAGCCCATTAATGTCCCGATGCAGGGACGGACCTCCTCCCGTGATGGAGGGATACTTGGCCTACTAATACCACGACTATTGGTATAGGGTTTAAATTCAAGTTTTTCTTCTTTCTATGTAAAGGTTTCTACGACACTCATGGGATGAGATGGGGTGTTGACATATTGTATTCTTACACCGTCACCACACGGATAAGGCAAGAGTGATGGGATATTATCAATAGATAATATCCCTTTACTTCATCATCATACTAGGTCATCGGACTTATACCTTACTTTAGTTATTGTACTATGGCTTATGTATACTTACAGTTATAGACTAATATTGTGACTTAATACTACTCTATTAATAATAAACTACCGAATGATGGATTAGTATCGATTGCGGTAGAATCGAATAATAATCATAATCCGAACGTTTGTTTAATCGCCTATCTAGCCAGCAGACGATCCCTATATAATCGATCAGGGGTACTGTTTGCTCTACAAACTATTAAACTATGAGTAAAGTTATCGGACGTGGTGGGAAGTAGGGATGGGACGGCTGTGCGGTATCTTTGCTTACGTAAGCTTCAGCTGTTTTAAAATATAGAAGTTTTGAAATTTATTAAAAAAGAACTTACAGACTAGGAATCAAGCTCTTTGTCGCTGGCTTTCTTGCAAAGGAACATTCATCAGTGCAGAAAATCCAGACTCAGTGTCATAACTAATCTCTTTACATGGATCTCGACCTTCTGCAGTCGCACGTTAATAGTTTTGCATGGGACTCGAACCCGCGACCTTGTTCAGTCGCACGTACGACCGCTGCGCCAACGAGACAGGCGCTTATGCGGGCACAATGCTGGTACCGATAGAGACGGCCTCTGATGAGACCTATCTTTATTTCATTGCCTTTTAATTAAAGGTATTTATCGTCTTCGTTTGCACCAACAACAATGCGTCCAATTTCTTTGAAATCTAATTAGCTATGTAAGTGATCAAATTACATTAAAATACGTACTAAACTAATCATTCCATAACCATTCCATAAGTGAAACATGACAAACGCGTTCGTAATTTAAAATTTCTACGCACGAACACTTTTGAAATTAGATTGTGTCGCATTGTTATCTATTCAGTGCTACCTGAACTAAAATTAGGGTAAATATGTTTGATTTTTTTGTCGCAAAAACTGTTGTGTCATGTAGGGTGCCATGACAGTTTAGTCGCTAGTCAAAAGATTTGTATGAAACAAGCTGTGTCATGGCTACAAAAAGGTAGAAAGTATACACATGTCGTTTGACATTTCTGACGCGGTGTGCTCAAATGGCGCATCACTATTTTTTATTATGAGGGTTCACAGCTAATTTATTATTAAAGAGAAAAAGCCCTTTAAATAACGAGGCGAAATCATAATTCATTTACATTAATTATAATTTATGTAGTAATTGAATTAGCTTACGTAATATTAAATTACACAACATGCAATTTTATGAATCTCAGTTTAATGATTTATATCATTCCGGCCATTTATAATTAAAAACAAAGTTATTAGTTGACCAGTGCTTAGCACACATTACATAGTCATAGATGTCCTACGTTTCATCATACCAGCCCATTAATGTCCCACTGCAGGGACGGGCCTCCTCCCATGACGGAGGGATACGCGGCCTACTAATACTACGCTGGCCAGACGGATTGGTACAGGGTTTAATTTCAAGTTTTCCTTATTTTTATTTCGTAAAGATAATTATTCACGGATAGTCCCTTAGTCGGTTTTTACGACATCCATGGGATGAGATGGGGTGGTGACATATTGTATTCTTACTCCGTCACCACACGGAGACCTACGTTTAAAGGACCCGATATCTTAAGATGGAGGAAACACAAGAGCCGGTAGTTAGTTCCACAACTTAATGGTTCGGAAGGTAAGGTAGGTAAGAATTACCGAACTTTTTGGTGTGGGACGATATCTTACAGATCGTCTGAGTATGACATCTAAGTTGTTCAATACTTATGCATCTTATCAATAATTTATCTGCGTCATAACTTTATTTGACATTACGATGTCATAAAATTATGATCGTTTATTTAATTACGTCATTCCCAGGGACGTCAACCCATCGAGTGTTCCCACGCATGACGCCTCCTTACAATGGAAGTGCATTTTTTATTCATGGCAATGTTTATTTTATTTATCTCTGTGATATTTATTGGGGATGGGTGTGCAATAGGTTTTGCAACATGCCATGCGCCACGTGACTCTAATGAGTCGTAGTTTGATTATGGTTTTTTGATTGTAAAAATATGTTAGGAAAACTATTTTCAAAAATATTGTATGTGTCTTAAAAGCCGGTAGTTTTTCTAAATAATAATAATTTCAATCGAAGTCAATCTTCTTTTGAGGCCGATTATGTTGGGATAATCTAAAACGTAAGTAAGTATGTTGTTGTGACGTATTTTTATGAATGTGGACGAGGCCCAATCTGTTTGCCAGGATCGTGACAAGTGGCGTTTTTTTTAATTTTCTTACAAGAATGACTCTAACACTGTGCCTGATATTAAGCATCCAATAGAGTCCTAGTTCATAGGTTAATATCATCAACGAAACTACCAACTGCCGCGATGGCGTGACTGACGCGGGGTGGAATCCCACACCGTAGGCAACAATTGTTTCTTTGTTGCATAAACTGCTGCACTTAATCTGGATGATTCGATGTTTCTGTCCATCAAATTAATTTTCAAATTCAAATTTTCAAATTTCAAAATACTTTATTTCATAAAATTTATTACAAATTGTTTGAAATCGTCGTTTACTTAAAATTGAAGCTACAATTAAAGTAATGCATTTAAGAGTCCACGTGACACAAACTATAGCTTAGAAGCCTATATTATGAGGAGGCCTATGTCCGTTGCCTGATATGATGATTACGATGTGATACAAAGTCAGGTACGGGACCTGTCCTTGTCACTCTCCACACAATACAAAAAAGGCCTACTAAATTTTTGCAACAAATAATTTACCCATCAATGTAAAATATAAATTACAATACTGACAATTTAAACATAAGTAAAATTACATGTTTATTTACATAGAACATGCAACAAGTAATTTGTAAAAGTAAAAATAAATAATAAGAAACATTAAAATTGGTATGTAAGTAAACATTATAATAATTATAGAGCATCGACTTTATAATCAATAAGAAGACTTGTCCGGTAATTTGACTTTAATATTGATGGGTAAAACAAACAACTTAAGTTACTCATGCTATTGGCCAACGAAACCACTTTTTGTTGAAAATTGTTGGTTATAATCATTATGCTTTTTTTCTTTGGCTGCTGTGTTATTGACTGTACATTGATATTTTAAGATTCCTGTGCCTTGTTTTGCGTCAGGCAGACGCCGCAGCGGGCCGTATGTATGCGCAGATTATCTGTAGTTTTCCCAGCTTTGGTTGTACCTACATAGTCTTTAGGTCCCATTTTCATTTTGTTTCCAATTTTTTTTATCATAGAAGCCTCTTTTCGTTACAATAGTGATTTATAAAGATATTATTGGTTTACTTAGTTTACCCCCCTAATATGGAAGAAACTTATTAAAGCCATGAGGTATACAGGGACTGTTAGATATTAACAAGCAGGTTAGGTGTAGATATGCCAAATTTACCTCCTTTCTTCCATAAATGCTCTATAATATTTATGTCTAAACTTTTCTCGAGTTAATTAACACTCATTAGTTAAAATATTTGTGCATTATACAAGAAGAATAAATAATTAAATCTAAATTAGTATAAGCACGACAGCAGAAATAATTCTGCATAGCTTATTTCTTCTGGCCGTTAAGGTACGGAACCCAACAAAATAAAAATTAGCAGCAGGTTGTTTATTTTATAAATAACAGAGTTACCGTGCTAGACATAATGCATAATAATATTTTTTCTTTCCTCACTTCTAACCCAAGAAGTAAAACAGAATAAGTCAACAAATTAATATTTTTCACGCAAGTAGTTGTGTTGTGTATGTGCAACTGATTATGTTTTGTGACATGGGCATTCTTAAAATGATCAATTTAATAGACACAATGACCAAGCAGAGGGTAATAAGATATTTCGCAGACCTCGAACCAAACTGTTTCTGAACTATACTTTGGTGCGTAGCCAACTAGAATACTGCACAACTGTGTGGAGGCCACATTATGCTACGCATATCCTTAGACTGGAAAGAATACAAAAACGCTTTCTTTGGCATCTCTCATACTCGGTGGGTAATTCTAAGAAGCACAAAACCTATGAGGAGAGGCTTAATCATTTTAAGGTTTCTTCATTAGAGAAAAGGCGAACATTGCTTGATTTGATTTTCCTACAAAAAATCATACATAACGAAATAGACTCCCCTACACTACTAATGAGGTTGAATTTTAGAGTGCCTCGACGTCTACCCCGCCAACCAATTGCTATGCTGGTTCCGCCACGCAGAAAAACAGTCTTAGGCTACAACTCCCCTATCCCACGCCTGTGCAGAGCTCATAATGATCACGTCGGATCGGCAGACATATTCACTCTAAGCCTAGCCGCGCATAAGCGACATTTAGTAATGCATATACCAAACTGATTGCTGTCATGTTATTCTTTTATCTCCATAAGTATTAATTAGTACTTTTATTTTGATTTCTAATGTTTATTTTATATGTTTTGATTTTTATCGACATTTGTATATTTTAATCAAATTTTAATTTTATTTTATTATGATTATCTACTTAATTTATAATTATTATTTGTTATTCTTTTATCTCCATAGGTTTTAATTAGTACTATTTTTTTGATTTTAATGTTTATTATAAAGTTTTGATTTTTATCGGCATTTGTATATTTTAATCAAATTTTAATTTAATTTTAGTATTATTATATATTGTATTTTAATTGATTTAAAATGGTAATGTTTTTTCTCTCAATTATTAATTATGAATTGATTCTCTACTGTTATCATTTATAATTAATATGTAATGTGCATGCCGTGTTTATCTGTAAGTGGCTGTACAATTAGATAAATCGAAACGATTATATTAAATTGAATGTATGATTGTAACAGTTGTTGATAAACCTTATAAATAAATAAATAATCATTTCTTATTTGCACAAATAGTTGTCTTGTGTGTCACATTCACATTTTTTTGTCATGAATAGTCTTTATAGTGACGGAATAAGAATACAATATGGTTCCCAACTTACCACGGCTGGGAGTCGTAAAAGTTGACTGAGGGAAAAGTTAACTAGTCTCCTTCTTCTGCTAAAAACATTGTTTATTTATTACTGTCATCAATTAACAAAAATGTTAATGACTAATTAATGATTACAAAAAATATAATAAAAACGGACATACACCCTATTGGTACAAAGGTTCATCGTTTTCTCCCTTTGCGCCCTTTTACCGAGGCTTTCTCAACTTGGCGGTATATTCTTATTATGTTGTATTTCTTCATAGCCCTTCCTAAATTATGATTAAAATTTACGATAACCACCGAATTTGCTATCTGGGAGCACAAAGTTGTTTTCGGAAGCGACTTTAGCAAGATTTTATGCAAAATGTGCCATTCTATGGTAAGAAATTGGCTTTATAAAAGCCGATTTTAGCAGGAAATTGTTAAATTAATGAATGTAAATGGTACTCAGCGGTTTTTGTTTATTAATTTTGTTTAATCTTGTGTACTTTTGGGAATCTCAAACTGCTTCATTTGGTAATATTCCTGCTCAGACTTTATTTATTAATGCATACAGAATTATTCAACGTTTGACCATTTGGATTAAATTTTGAAGTTGTGATGGATCCATATACTTCCATTAATTAAGGCTGTACCTGCGCTGGATCTGTTTGCTCTAGACCAGATGTAAGGTGTATTCGTTGTGCAAGTATGGTTGTGTAATATAGTAAGTTTTATGCAATATATTATTGTGACAGTCTTAGGTAAATCTTATAAATGAATAGGATTGTTTATCAGTTTCCTAGAACTCACAGTTCAAGCTCTCTTCAAATTCTTTTATTTTTAAGAGTAACTAAAACAAGAACATTTAAGAATATCGATGTCTTTTAAATAAACAAGCAACTGGTAGTTAGGACTCCTGAGATAAAGACATCCTCACATAGGGCGTCGTAAATATAAGAGGAAGTGGTAGTGCAAGTGTACATTATGACCTATGAATAATTTATAATAAGTTTCTCTAGCTAAGCCCCAACCACCCTACTATAGATATTCCCCTATATTAATATACTGATTACTTTCAGCACTAAAACAGTGGCAGTTTAGCTGCATCGACTAAAAACCATGTGCTTCTATAAACTTATCGACCAACATAGCAATGCATCTTTCAAAAACCATTGCCAAGCAAATTTCAACTTTATTTCTATAGGATTAAATGTCTTAATGTGTTTTTCCAAGTAAAAATATTTGTATGCAGATGTGCATTTGGCTCAGGTGAACAGTCCCCACTGTCTGAAGTTACAGCTTTTAGATAAATGGCTGTTTCTTTGACAATTTAATTATTTATCTCTATTTTGATATGATTTATGTATTCACGTTAAAATTATACTAGTATTAGTTGTAGGGTTCGACTAGGAATACCTACATAATATTATGTTTGCCAAATCATCATCAATTGACTATTAAAATAAAATATAAGTTCATATTCAGCACGTGTTACCGACAGCTAAATTAAGGTATAAAAATTTGCGAAAGTTTTATGACTATATTAGCAGACTATAGTATAGCAGTAGACCTGGGTGATCTAGCCACATAATATCCACACTCTAACTCTTGGCCTCCTGTCGTAGACTACGAATTGCCGTAGTAATATCGCAATGCCTTCCTTTTTTTTGGCAACAATGTGATGCTTGTTAAATTTCTCTTAATTCACTTTTTTGGGACAAGAAGAGTGACCATTTATCCATAGAACCAAAAGAGTGACATTTTGCATTCCTAGTTCGTACCTACCTACATGGCTTAAAGTTTTATTATAATTATTAATAACACTTTTCTACAAAGTATTTCATTGCATAGGTACATTTTAAACAGTTAATAATTAAATTCAAATAAAATGTAAATAATTTTTTAACGTTCCGCGCCGCCATGTCATGCTTCATGACGAAACTCGTAACTTAAAATTTCAAGTGGAAGCGAACATCGCTTTTGATGTTGTGTCCATGATAATTATATTTTTTAAGGACTGTTCTCAAACTATCTTACGAACCTAGTTACTACTGACAAAGTTATCAGACAGTAGGCTTTGTTGTTTTTGGCTTTTAGGTATCAAGTTTTCTATAGAAATATTTATTTATATTTTTGATTGATTACTAGTAGTCCTCTAAACGGCATTTACTAAGCTTTGTGATAAGTTACTTTATTTAACAAAACTGGAAAATAGTAAAGTCACTTACTATACATTCGTGCCTGCCACAATGTTTTATTGCGACCTCGGCTGGCATATTAAGTACCTAACTCTTATATTATTGCCAAAAGGTTTGAACTATATTCCACAACTTTGTAGCTTCTTGTCGTGGACGCGGTTTTTTCTTATTCTTCCTTTATATGCACCAGTAGTATTAAACTTTGATTTAAAGGCAAAAGTGTTACGTATCCAACAACTCATGGTCACCCTTTTCTTCATTCGTCTGACATGAGGTGATTACGTGCCTTGTTTATTTTGTTATTACTGTTTTTTTATACGTTTTTATCTAAACACGATCGTGATTATCGGATGTGAGTGGATAGACGGACAGACGGACATGTGAGTGACTTCTTTTATTTAGTTAACCTTTTGAATAGTCCGACTACAGCCACTTATGATGGCGACCTCATAACAAATGTAATTTGTTAACTTTAATTGATTTTGTAAATATAGTTTTTTTATAAGGGCCTTTGAAGGTAACGTTTGTTGTTGGGACGGTTTTGCTCCAAGGAAGGAAGGAAGGTTAGACTGAAGTTAACAAAGCAGGTTACTAGGCGTATGTCGAGTTTTGCAATACGCTATAATTTTTTTTTTTTATTTGTCTCCTGGGACAGTTACTACTTTACGCGGGCTGTGGTGACCCTCAACCAAAGACATTTAGGTGACGTGCCTCAGAGGCACTTCCTGTGGGGTACGAACCTCGGCCTGAACCGTCATTGACTAACAGGACGTACGGAAGTATTGTGTAATATCGCAGTTAACGTTAGTGGAATTTTATACGACAACAAACGGACGCGAAGGCGCGATGGGATAGTCAAAATATCACTTTAAGGAAAAACTACAGCTTCATACAAAATTACTTGGGCTTATTTGATGAGGAGGACGCTGGAGGTCGCGGGTTCAATACATGTACCTACCTACTAATCAAACTCTTGGGTGCATGAACACGTCTGTTTGATTATATCTGGCTGTCATTTTACTTAAATACTTTTTATATACTAGTACTGTATGTTATATTAGTTCTCTAGAAGAATTTATTTTGGAACTGTGGCGATGTGTAAGGAAAATATTTACTCATCATTATTACTTTTACTTTTCTCCGTGTGGTGACGGAGTAAGAATACAATATGTCACCACCCCATCTCATCCCATGGGTGTCGTAAAAACCGACTGAGGGACTATCTGTGAATATTATCTTTACGAAGTAAAAAGAAGGAAAACTTGAAATCAAACCTTATACCAATCCGTCTGGCTAGCGTGGTATTACCTAGTAGGCCAAGTAACCCTCCATCACGGGAGGCCCGTCCCTGCAGTGGGATATTAATGGGCTGTTATGACACAGAAGCAGGTACATGAGCATACACAAAAACACATTAAGAATAAAAAAACAGTACAACAAAATACCTTTGCCTCTGTGGCCGTAGTAGTAATGAAAGAGGAAGGCACACGACAGAGTAAAGATAGATTTGATGAAGACCTATGGCCAGTTACACTTTGGCTTTTGGTTGATATGATGATTAAAATGCAGTGGGGTTATTAAAGTATCTACTCAAATTCTATGAAAGCATTACTCTAAGGTATGATGACAAACGTAAGTTTTAAAACACTATGTATTTGCCATTGCTGTTTGCGTCAGGAAAAAAAAGCTCATGGTCTGTTTAGTTTGAACTAAATTGTCTTGTTTATGGGGACCCGTCCTAGTAGAGGGTCAATTGAATATCTCAAGTATAAGATAACCTTGTCTTGTTAACTGACAGATAATTCGGTTTGAATGTTTGACACGCCCTCAAGTAGGGTGAGCACGAGTACAACTGAGTCACGGCTGCACTTCTGACTCATTGGTTTCTAAACGAGGTTTAAAAACGTACTTATTGTTTTATTAAAACCTTTTGTTTCTTGAGTAATCCTTTTTTGTTTTAGACCTTTTTTTTTCTTGGAGGGATTCTTTTGTTTCTTTTTTTGAATCTTGTGTAAGTATTTCATTTGACTAAGGTTTGATATATTTGTAGCTTATTTACTTTTATTGTCTCCCTCATTGCAAGGGATCATTAGTTACACTAATGTGTCCCATGGCAACTTGAAACCTTGGTAAAACTGATGGTTAGTAGTAATCGTCTCTTAAAGAAGTAAGCAATTCCATTCCACATGGTCGGCGTCGACAGTTCTTCTTACTACATTGTAAAGTGCTCAGAGAACATCGAAATTCATAGCTCATGCAAAAACCAACCAGTAAATATGTATGGTTTCACCATCGAATTTCTTCCCATGAGTATCACAAAAACCGACTAAGAGAAACTTCGCAGATCACCTAAGAAGAAAAGCTTGAAATAAAATCCAATACCAATTCACCTGGCCAGTCATCATAACAGCCCATTAATGTTCCACTGCAGGGACAGGCCTCCTCCCGTGACGGAGAGATACTTGGCCTACTAATACCACGCTGGCCAGACGGATTGGTATAGGGTTTCATTTCAAGTTTTTCTTCTTTTTATTTCTTAAAGATAATATTCACGGATTGTCACTTAGTCGGTTTTTACGACACCCATGGGATGAGATGGGGTGGTGTTGTATTCTTACTACGTCACCACACGGAGTGGTCTGGCCAGTAAGCTATTGGTAAACCAAATTTTTCTCATGGGAGTAAAGATAAAAGCTCTGAAAAGAAAACCGTTTCATATTTACTTTCGAGTTTTAAAATGTCCAATCTAAATGTTTTTATCTATAGGTATAATAATATAAGTATAGAATGAACCAAAACAAGACATTTGGTAAGGAATAATAACAAAAGGCGACTCTCCATTATCTCACATGACATTTCGTGTCGCAGAAATTGGATTTCATGTCTTGTATAGGATGACCGCAATATGTGGAGGGTCGTGCACAAACTAAGGCGTATTGACAACTATTGGATTTTATTATTATATAAAAAAATGACTTTAGTACATTAGCAATAGGACAGATAATTGAATTTTTTAACCTTCTGCACTTGGAACCATGCTTATCCACGAGTGAACTTTTTAAACATCAGTAAGAATACAGAGTACATCAGAATAATCATTTGTAGATTATACATGAGTATATGAACCTAAAATGTAGAGCACGGCAGCAGAATAACGCGATCGCTGCGCCACACAACGAGGCTCAGTTAATTTCGTCAATCCCCAAAACGAAACTTTCTCATTTAATAATCTTATATTACAGGAAACGCGAAAATGTGTGTGTAAATATTTGTTACTTTTTCATTTAAAAAAAAAACTGGAAGGATTTGTATGACATTTTGCAGTAAGTACCTATATGCATCGAAATAACACAGCACAACCGTTAGCACGCAAGCGGTGGCACGGTTAATAACTAGTGTACCTACAATAAATTACATATTATTTTCGGTTCGAATAGTTTTTACTTAGAATAATGCAAATGTCTCAAAAACACTTAAAATATACTAACAAGACCAGTCGGCATAATACAATCGAAAGTTTTTGCCATAGCACATTGTTAATCAAACTTTTTATACCAACCATAGATACGTGACCGCCCATAGATACTACAGATATAGAAGGTAGTTATTTTGCATAGAATAATTCTATAAACTGTAGATTGATCATAAAGCTGCCGCCATGTTTTTTTGTAGTGTAAGCAACGTGTTTGTACAAAATGAATTAAAGTAACGACCACTTATACGAGCTGTCAAAACTTAATAGTTAACGCTGCATTATGAATAGACTGTTTATTTCGCTTGTTTATTTTAATTGGTTTACGAATTGTTTGTACTGAGCAGCACACCAACATAGTAACAGTAAAAGCTCTAATTAAATGGTCCGTGTTTTCTAAGCGAAATAACTATGTTGTGTATTTATTTATCTATCCACATTCCACATGCAGGTAGTCTCTAGTTAAAAAAAGGCAACACTTTACCTAATTATTTTTTTTAAATTGGCCTATAAGAATGACTTAATGGTGCCTGATGTTAAGCATCCAATAGAGTCCTAGAATAGCGAGCACCATTTCCCTAAAGAGAAGAGTGTATGATGATTAAAAGGAGATTGCTTTAATCGGTTATTTAAGTAAATATCGATATTAACAAGCAAATTAAAAACTCTCATATGCAAATACGAGTCTAAAAGCTGGGAATGGAAAAATCCGAAGCTATTTTCATTTAAACAATAAAATTCGATATGTATGGACCATTAAGGAATAAGGTAAGAGGTTGAATTGTTTCCCTTAAAAGTTTCCACATGCAATATTTAGCATAATATAAGAAAGAAAAGGTATTCGCAAGAAGCATCGGGCGCACTTCGCTGATTACAAGACTCGCATCAACAGTACGTATTGGCTGTACACTCGGATATACAAATTTTTAACACAAGTTTTTTATTTAAACGGTTTTGAAGATTATTTCATTATTATTCTATAAGGAAAACATACACAATTTAAGATGATAGTTCGTATTAAGTTTTTTTTTAAATCTTTATTAACCAAAAAAAAAGGGCTTGATCCCTTTGTGAACATGTCATATTAAGTTGTTAAAATGACTTCTAATAAGTACTTTACTATATTTTTTAATAAGTACTTACCTACTTATTTCCGCACAAATGGCAAAGTTATTTAAATAGCAATTTAACTTTCAAAACGTTCTCTTACTTCATCAAAGCTTCCAGTAAAAAAAAGTAATTTTATTTTTAAACTATTTTCAAATTCGAACGAACTAGCTTTCCAGCCAACTAGATTTGCCTTTGCCAAAAAAGGTTTTCTAAGTCTAATAAGTACGATTCTGAGAACATAGCTCGCAAAAAGAGAACAGGCAAAAACTAATGCGAAACTTCATAAACGGCGGACAAACTTTATAATGTGTTTTGAGTTTTATTTCTACGTTTTTCTACGCGAATGTACCAACGTAGTTTGTACTGAAACTAGTACAGAGCATCTTGGTAATATGAAAGCGACATACCTCTCTCTCGCATGAAAAACTCAACTTTTCTTTTCTTATGGCATCACTTTCTCTTATTATTTCCCTATGGATATGTCCATACTCGTATGTTTTAGGAATGCTCATAAGAGACTTCTCTGCCAGTTTACCCTATGATTGTTATGCCTGTTTTTAAACGACTTCTAGAAAAGGTCGTTTGAAATTTTTGTTTCTGTATAACACAATAATTTAACTTGTTTTAAACAAAACAATCTTATTTGTTTCTGCACATGCATTACTATACTCAAACAGAATAGACGCAATTTTTTTACCGATTAAATTTTAAATATATTTTAATAAATTTTATTCACGAAGGTAGTAAGTACCGATATTTACCATCGAGATTTTACAACTATTCACCACAATGTCAGAATTAACAGTATTCCCACCAATCAGAATCAGAATCAGCATATCAAATCGTAATTAGCAACAAAATACATAAGTTGTTTTTTGTACAGAATTGTGGTTTTGAATAATAATACAAGAACACAAAATTGGGCTAGCATAGCAGTGGCTAGAATATCGAGCATTGTTTGTGGTTTACCAATCCCAAAGCTAATAAACGGTTATTCAAATAAATAATTCAATAATTATTAATCAGCGACAGACCTTATTATTGTAGTTCTACTGATTTGTTTTCTATCATACATTTAAGATTAAAGCCTTATACCTGTACTAGTTCGACTGAACCGGGGGATGCCATCTTTCATTTACAATCAAACAAAAAATTGCATTGAAAGGGAATTGAGCCCGAAAAGAACTGCACAGCAACTATGAATACTATAACTGCTGTTCCACAGAAGTCTTTAAATCTTATCAGAGTTTGAATACCTACAAAAAAAAATCTCATTCATCCATTGTCGATAGCAAGTCGAATTTCCATCACACTGGTCAAATAAACCTTGCAGTCGGTTGTTAAACAATTAAGAAACGTTTGTATCCCCTTAGGAGAGAGCTTTGAGCTTTGACGCTCGCAATAAACACATGTAAACATGCCCTATCTTTGCCCGGAAGAGAGTTAGCTAGCTTTGTGACAAGCCTTTATATGATATATGGACTTGTATTTAGGGTGTGTTCAGATAGAGACTAGATACGTAAAGGTATAGTGCAGGCTTAGAAGTTTATCATAACGGCAAAGAAAAAAACATTCGAGGTTTGCATTTCGTTCAGATTCCGCACATGGCTCAATCTTTATTTATATTCCTATGGCTCAACCCCATTAAAATCAATTTATTGAAAGATATAGAATACATACAGATATTTCAACAATGTCTTCACCAGCCCGGCTAGCTCAGTCGGTAGAGCATGAGACTCTTAATCTCAGGGTCGTGGGTTCGAGCCCCACGTTGGGCGAATTCTTTTTGATATTTTTTTGGACCAAAAAAACATTTTTTTTTTAAATATCTTATTTATTTATTGAAAAGGTTTAGTTACCTAAATGATAAAATATGATACTATAGATAATTTTTTAATAATTTGAAGACCTAATGAGAGCTTTGAATTAAATGTAATCATCAATTATCTTATTATGTAAATCTGGAATGCATTGAGCTTTTAATGGGGAACTAGATTTACAATTATTTTCATAATATTTTATTGAATTTTTTTTTGAGTAATTATAAATAACTTAGTTTAGCGCCATCTATGAAAAATAACGAATAACTGTTTAAGAGTTTAAATAAGGGTACCTATGTAAGATAATGTAAGTTTATGTAAGAGCGCCTTTTTCGCCAACAAACTGTTTACAGTTTGGCGATTCTGTTTTCTATGTTCAAACATTGTATATTTATTTGGAAATAAAAACGTATTAAAAAAAAAAAAGCTTTTAAAAAATGTTAGTAGATGGCAGTCTTCGGTGTAAGTAACATAATCCACCATGTGATTACAAAGCTAATCAAGTTCAAGTATAAAAAATAATAATAATATTATTAAAATGTTTTCCTAACTATTTAATGCTATTTCTATCATTTTAGATGGAAAAAGAGAAATACAGAACTTCTCAGTAGTGCCATCTATCAGAAAGCATATAAAGCATTTCAAAGGGGTCGGATTTGCAAAGTTAAAGTTACGCTTATACAGTAACAGATGTCGCTGTACTAAATATTATTATAATATTTAAACGTAATGTAACTCAGGTCTAAAACAGGCTTTGTTTAAATAGTTATAATACAAATAGTATTTTGTATAATCATTTAACATTGACTATTATTAATTTATTATCTTAGGATGTTTATGGCCGTCACATGTAAAGGAGACGAGTAATATCTCTTGCTAGCGGGATGAACATCGTAGAGACGTACAGTCTGACCAATTTATCTGTGAACTGAATGGTGTCGCTCTCCTCGTTTCAATATTGCTAAAAAAGTAGTTGACACTTAACAATATGTATAATGAAATTTTAACAAGACGGCAGCCAACTTATCTAAGTTGGTGGGTCTATAGCTTTTATAGGGTGGACGGTATCAAAAAGGTTTCCCGCATTGGTAAAAGGCGTTTATTTTTACACCCATAAGATCTGTTGATAACTCACTCTGAAAGTACGAAAGCTATACAAGCTCTTTGTTTGGTAACGGTAGGGACAGTATTGTGGTTTTTCACAGCACGCAGAGCATATGCCAATGAGACAGAAGGAAAAGAGGTACCGGATAGGAAGACCCAGAGTGTGTATAGGGCTTAAAGCGCTAAAGAATTTTTATTTACGAATACCTATATTTTCTTTCTGCCTACCCATTCTAGTCCATTTATCTTCCCGCCGAGAGGACAGCCCATAAATGGCTCACTGCAGGGACGGGCCTCCTCCAGTGACGGAGGGATACTTGGCCTACTAATAGCACGCTGGCCAAACGGATTGGTATAGGGTTTAATTTCAAGTTTGCCTTCTTTTTATTTTTTTTATTTCGTAAAGATAATATTTACGGATAGTCCCTTAGTCGGTTCTTACGACACCCATGATATGAGATGGGGTGGTGACACACTGTATTCTTACTCCGTCACCACACGGAGATGACAGGGATAAACTAAGTATAAACTGTTATAAGACCATGACAAGACAAAGTAACTTATCTTACGGCCATTACGCAGATGTTTTGTGTTTCTTGTAGCATCGACACGGAGGTAATTGTTTAGCTTCCTCTGCGACATCATTTAGTGCAATTTCATGTAGTTTATATAAAACGTAGGAATCACGCAAGGAGGCTTATTGTTTTTATAGTTATTGTACAAGTAACATTATGTCAGGTGTTTTATATGCCTTCTTGTGTGGTTTTGGTGAGAATTTATTATCTTTTTATTAGCGGTATGTTTTGGATGTGTGTGATTGACAAAGCAGTTCAAACAGTGAAATAAATAAGGAGTGTGCACTAGGACAAACATTCTTTTGTTGACCTCAGAATGACGTCATTTTGTGACTACCATCCGTCAGCCTTTTTTCCTGTAATCGCGCTGTCGATTACGTTTGTAATATGTGGTCTTTACAAAATATTTTCGGGCCTTCATTAAAAAAAAGTTCAC
This sequence comes from Schrankia costaestrigalis, assembly GCA_905475405.1. NCBI lineage: Eukaryota > Metazoa > Arthropoda > Insecta > Lepidoptera > Erebidae > Schrankia > Schrankia costaestrigalis. The sequence continues at coordinate 5,646,647 of FR997827.1, forward strand.
AAATTGTGTTGGGATATTGCGTTTCTTGTCTACGTTCTCTTATTTTATAACTTAAAGATATGACTTTTGTTCCTTTTATTCAATAGTAGGTATGACCGCGCTAATAGGTAAAACTGATTAGCTGATGTAGGTACCCTTTGTTAACATTTCGTACCGCACGCCTATAGTACAAGTTCACCAAATGCTCAACGAATTATTTGAAATCAAGTCTGAAGAAACCTATTTCGTATTTTTAATGAAAACATGACTATAGTGAAAATTCTTATTAAATATACCTAGTAATTTGTTGTTAGGCACAAGGCTGTGAATTAATTAAAGTACCTATAAGGTCTGAGTTTGACTGGCCTTGACATTGATGTTTCCTCGTTTCTATAGGGACTTGAGCAGAACATGTATATAAAGTAATGTATGTAAATCTTGGCCTTGTAGTTCCACGCTTGATATACCTTGATAAAAAGCCGTACCTTGTAATGGGTATGTCTGGAGCTTATATTCTCGTGTCGTCTTGTAGCCTTTTATATCTCCTTTAATCAAATTACTTACGTCAATTCGACCCAGCCCAGGTTGAAAAGAGTCGGGTAAAACTGTTTCGTAAGAAATCAGTCAAGAGTCAGGTTCTTTTTTTAATTGTTGTAATTTATTATTATATGGATTATTTTATATTTGTCACCAAACGGGTAATAATTATATTTATAATTACTCATATTATATCTCAAGTAACATATAATTTGTCATAATCATCAAAGTGTCAGTTAATTGCATGTTGATAAAAGCAATAGTAATATAATATAATTTTATGTCTCCTTTTTTACCTGTACCAAGTTTACCTGTGCTGTTTCTGCACTTAGCCGCCTAGATTGGTCATTGGTTATTAGATTGGCTGCTAGCGGGTTGGTTGGAATGAACAGGTTCGTATAAGACGCTTAAGCCCGATTTACACATCGACAAGTACATTAGCGAGTTAAGTAGTAATTTGTTGATTAAGTTGTTTTAAATAGATCTCCATCCTACTTTTTGGTGAGTTAAGTTGGTGAGACGCGAGAGAGGGGGCTACTTCGTTTAATAGGATGGAGATCTATTCAAATCAACTTAATCAACAACTTACTACTTGACTCGCTACGTACTTGTGGATGTGTAAATCGGGCTTAAGCGTCTTATACGAACCTGTTCATTCCAACCAACCCGCTAGCAGCCAATCTCAAAAAGCTAGCAGCCTTTTCAGTCTACTACAGGATTCAGGTAGCGATGCTACAATCGAGTGTTTATTTTAATTGTTCTATTTATAACATTGCAGTTTATTTTTTATTGTTATGTCCCCACCTATGTGTTTGACAATAAGGGGTGCTGTAATGATCCTTAGCGGAATACCTTATCATTGTCCATTAGATATAATTATTAGGTATGGAAAGATTCTTCAGTTACCTTGAGTCTGTGTTTTATTTTCAGCTTTGATTGGTGTTTGTCATGGCGTTTCATCAAAAATGGATTTCGGAGAAGATCAAATACAAACAAATTCATCTAAAGTGGGTGACGAAGATGTTGAAGTAAAACATACAATAGTTGTATCGACAAAATTGAAAAATAACAATCGAAGAGGATTTATTAATGACGGTAACAATATTTCTTTTTCACTTTTAAACTCAAGACAATAATTTGTGGTTCGCATAAATTCGGCGAAGCCACGCCGCGCCGTGTCTTTGATTTGAGTTGTACATTATTTTTTGAATTCAGTCATATTACTTAGCATTATCATTCATTTAACTTACAGGATCTCTAACATACAACATCGGGTCTAGAGATAAAAACGACGACAGCGGTGAAGTACCTATAGTAAATGGATACAAAGCAGTAGAGTCAACGCTCATAAGGACACCAGATACAAGGCTCAAGAATAAACCAAGCCAAACATTACCAGACTCGCTCTTCATCAGCAGAAATATACCTGACGAATTTGATATCTATCCGAACTACGTTATTAACACGAATCAATGGCAGCCTTCGCCTTCGTACAATAATATTAACTGGTTAAATCAAGACGCACCAAGCATAGAATTAGTTTCGGGATTTCAGAACTCACGCAGCAGACCAGCTTACCAAACACCAGGAAAATTCCATAGAAGAATAAGTGAGGATGGCATGAAGGAGTTTTATTGTAAGAAATGTAGAGAGATGCAAGGTTTTAGAGGTTGTGTTCCAGCAAGGAGCAATCCTTGGTCCTATTTACAAGAAACTACCACTCCTAAGATGAAGTTAGATGGTAAATTGGCGAAATTAAACTAATAGGTTTGTGCTCATTGTTTTTGTTCATCCCGTGTCCGTGTCTGTGTAATAGCTTCTAGAAAAAACTGTATGATCTTATCTTAATGACCTTGAGCAGTTGATTTAGATGACGTTTAGAGGTAATGAAAGACGTACGTAATTGTGTGCGCGTTTCTAAGTATTCACTAATGTTATGATCAATTTAGAAGTGTGATATTATAATCAATAGTTTTCCGGTCAATACTAAGCGTAGATGTTGCATACTTATAAAAGTTGTACATGTTCATCCCTTGTTTCAATGTAAATCTTTCTATTCCTTTCTTTCAAACAATAATAATATTTGAAAAAGGACCAAGAACGCGTGTGGTGAAAAAAAAAATAAAGGGCGTATTTACTTGACCTTTGGAGGGTGTTATAGAAGTCATTTTTTTAGAAAAACAGATTAAAACTTGAAATAAAATTCGATAACATCCCTTATGCTTAGTGTGGTATCTGTAGGCTAAGTTTTCGACACAAGTGTATAAGGCTGCTATGAAAAAGGGCTCCTGGCGGACATTTGTTTGCCAACATATTGTCGGATTCCGAACAGTTTTCCAATCACAGTACAGCTTAATACGACATCTTTCTACTTTATTCCAGACTTGTTTAATAAGAGTGGTTTATTACTCGCTTTTCCAGCAAGACAAGGTAACTACGCTGTCAAAACAAAAGCATTTAGGGTTAAATCTTACCTTTCCACACAAAAGTTGTAGGAGTTAAACAGATGGATAGGCGTCTCTTGCAATCGCAACAGCAACATTAAAAATAAAAACTGCAATCGAAATAATAACCATCTCTCCTTTTTAAAGTCCTAAAAGAAACAAGAGAAATGGATATTGACAAAATCATGTTTTGTAACTAAAGTATTTTCTTCATGCGGTTTAACTTAATTAACTTACCACACACTAGTGTGTAGAAAATTAATGGTAAAAGTTTAAGTGGTGACGTTTAGCAAATTGGTTCACCAACTAACAAAATGTTTATAAGTAAATTATTAAATATAGACGTCAATGTCTTCAGGCGGATTAGATGAGTGCCTTCATTAGTAAACATAATATTACTTCGCATAAGTTTTTTCACAGATTTTTTTGTTAAAACTAATTTAGATGAGGATAATGAACTCTTTGTGTTATGAAATAATGGGAATTTTGGTTAATTTAAACAGAAGTAATTAATGTAAGTGAATATTATAGATCAAATTAAAGCAAATAATTATATGAGTACAATGTCTGTCTTGATTAACTAGTCTGTGGTTTGTACATCCCACCTTCTTATTAAATTTTATGTTAGTAAGGTCAAGAAGATAGCGTGATAAATTTCGTTTTCTTGGTTAGTCAGTTTCATTCATTTATTCAAAGTAGTACAATAATATTGTATCTTTTTGACGTCATCTAACATTACTTAATCTAAATTTAAAAACATTTCAAAGTTTAGAAAACTTTACCACCGCCTCCAAAGCGCTAGTAGAGAAGAAGCGGCGCAACAAACTCTACTGCTGCATTTTCTTGACGTCATAATTTTTACATAGGAGATCACTGTAATTAGGCGCTGCAACCATTGTATACCATACATAACCATAACCAAGGATTATTCAATTATAAAGGTAGCGTCGTGATGTAGGTAGTACATAAAAGTGGGAGCACCAAATCACATTCATAAATAACTATCCAGTAGTAAAGACGTCGCTCAGCCAAATGACCCCTTGAATAAAAACTCAGAAGTGTATTACAATGTAAATTTATTAATGTCAGGGTCGACCAGTCACCCCAAGTAGCACCCGTTCACGAGTATAACGCAAAGGTCAGCCATCAACCCCCTCGCCATATTGTAGGGAAGGAATTGACCCGGCCTCCACGCCACCACAAGCAATGACATTATAGTGAGCATGACGAGTCCTGACAATAAGAGCAACAAAAAAAACTACAATTAGGGGAGATACAAATGGCAGAGGGACGCGCTTACTTCACATCGACCAAAGTAAATTTTTCTGCGAGTCCTAATTCATAGACCTATTTTAAATCCAGGCATCCCGGTCACTAACATAATTCTCAAGAGTGTAATATCCTTTGGCTACTAAACAACTTTTAATTATTTCTTTAAATGAAGTAATCGGTAATTCTAATATCTCTACAGGTACTTTGTTATAAAGGCGTATACTAAGTGCCATAAACGATTGATGTACTTTGTGTAAACGGTAATGAGGGACACACAGTTTATGTTTATTTCTAGTATTTACCGTATGAATATCGCTTCTTTTGGTATATAAATGTATATTCTGTCTTACATGCAATATACTGTTATAAATAAATTGGGAAGCGACGGTTAAGATACCTATTTCCTTAAATAATTCTCTAAGCGATTCTCGTGCTCCAAGCCGATAAATGGCACGGATAGCTCTTTTCTGTAAAATAAATACACTTTGTATATCGGCAGCTGTACCCCACAATAGTATACCATATGACATAACGCTGTGAAAATAGCTGAAGTAAACTAATCTCGCTGTATCTACGTCTGTCAAATATCTATCAGTCATTTTAGCTAAGTAGGTTTATAGCTAAGATCATAATGACAGCATAAGTCTGTCAGTGGTTTTGTTTGAGACAAGTTGGTTGTTTTAGATTAAACTAATTTCAAGAGGTGTTATGTAAGTATATTTTCAATAAATGAAAAATCAAAAACATTTGAAAACTGCATATTTAATTTTATTGAGATAAATATTATAATTTAATTAATAAAATATATTACGCCTCTACACCATTATCAAATCATAAATAATATTCCTAACTTGAAACAAATAAATAACGTATGAATATAATTTCGTTGTTGTACCAAATGAAAGCCGCCATGTTGAAATTTTTCTTGAGATCCAATTTTAAAATCTAAAGTAAAGGCGTTTTGACAGTTTTATTACTTTTTGACTGCGTATTTAGTTACTTTTCCGTTATCATCGACAACAGTTTCTGCTCCTCTGTGATTTTGTTCTTTTCCATTAATGTTGGATGAAGAGGAGAATGATCTGCTAGATACGCTGAAGTGATTGCCTCCACTTGGTGCTACGGAGTCCGCGAAATGAGCAACATTGATGTTCGGGTACCCCTGAAATGATGGAATTGTTTTTTATCATCCTTACAAAAAAATCCACGAAAATATTAATAGTTAACTAGCAATCCTGAACTTTCTCCACAAAATAGTAGGCATACGTTGTATATGTTGGAATATACAATGTTCAAAAGTTATCTAAAAACACGCTTTGGATAAATATGTTGAGAGAATCGTTATTGGCTTAGGAAGTAATGATTACAAATATTGGGCAGAGATAGGACATAGGTAATATCTTTTCATCCAAAGTGCCTGTAAAGTACCAAAGAAAACGATATGTGGTACTTATTAAGTCTACAAATAAACTTTAATGTTTATATAAAGAAAAACAATAAATAATTCGTGTTCAGAATATTATTGAATCATGCATCATATCGTGTATTCAGTCACGATCGTTAAGCCTACGTCACTTAACTGTGGTGTAATTAAAAACAACTACTAAGTTATCTTTCATAGGGTTCCGTGAACTAACAAGGTTGATATAATATCATCATAACAGTCTATTAAGGTCCCACTGCAGGGACGGGCCTCCTCCCGTGACGGAGGGATACCTGGCCTACTAATACCACGCTAGCCAGACGGATTGGTATAGGGTTTAATTTCAAGTTTTCCATCTTTTTATTTCGTAATGATAATATTCACGGATGATATAATATATATTAATGTTATATTCCACAACATAATGCCATCAAGTACCCAATTAAGCAGAGCTTTGATGTAGAACCGAATGATGCAATTGCCCAAGTAGATATCCTGCTAAGGATTTTAACAAGAAAACTTATTACGTTTAAAAATAATGGCCTTATTTTCTTGGCTACATTCTTCTCAGACCTTAACTATCACAAAAGTGATGGTAGTTTTAAGAATATTTTATCTTGACGATTATTTTTTGTAACTAAGTAATAAATAAATCTGATTTTGACTTTGACAAAGTCTGGACAAAGAAAGTGTTAAGTGTTATTATGATTCATTCATTATTATGATCAATAACATGACGAACTCAAAACATTTGATCCATCATTAAACAGAATAACACTTTTTTGTGATCTTCAACTTGAAAAACAACAAAACAAAGATATCAAAGTACGATAATGTCATGATCAGATCATTACCGCAATAATGTATTACAACAAAAATGAGGTTCTAAAACGTAGTAAAAAACCTTACCATATTTTCCGGATGTACTGCTGCGATTTGATGTCTGTATCCTGGTCCTATCGCTGCACCTGCATAAGCGCTATTACGGAAGGGATGCATCTGCGGGGGTGTGAAGGTGGGGAAAGGGTGGTAGGCACCAAATCCTTTACGGTGACCTCCAAAACCGTAGCCGTGGTGGAATGGATGTGGGAACCTGGTGAGGAAATTCGTTGAGTATTCAGGTAGATTCGTTGTTAATTCATAAGCTTGCCTTGCTGCGTCGTACGCTAGCTTCTGACTCTCTAAATTAGAATTAAACACCCTGTAACCACAAACAACACATACAAACACAAATAACATTAAATGTGTTAGTTGATGAAGACTTGCAAGCGATAGTATGAAGTCGTCAGCGAAAGAGATTGTCTAATAAAAATGAAAGCAGTTGTCTCTGCAGTACACTCTAACTGATTTGGCAGGAGTTTACCTGAAATGTGGGAAATGGTGCCACAAGTTCCCGCTCAGTAAGAAGCTATAAAATACAAATACTAATTAAAGCAAACTAATAAAATATTAGTACTATTCTACAAATCTATATAATGAGTGCATCTCTAACCAGATTAAACTATTTCAAGGTACCTCTATCTACTCTACTCTACGTCTTGTTTTCTGCCTGATGCATGCCATCAAAAAGATTTATATCTAAAACTACTAGACCAAAAATACGAAAAGGTTATTTTTTTAGAATGAAATTATGTTTGTCTAGCTCTTGTATTAAGGGTATGATTTCAGAACTTTAAAAGTGAATCAGGGAGACTTAACCTAACCAGATACTGATTGGAAAAAATCTTCATAGGGATGTTTTATGCAAGGGACGTGATTTAATGATAATACTGAACGTATTGAAGACGACACTACTACATATGCTGGACTCCCATCACCAGTAGACACCTCCACCGGAAGCATACAGCTCCATATTTCATCTCTTACTCTTGTAAATAATTCTCAAGATGTGAGAAATCATTAGTTGGGTAGTAATAATTGTCTTCTGGAAATCCGTAGTCGTAATCGCCATATCCATATCCATAGCCATACCCGGGGAATGCGGTGTCCTTAAAGTGCGTTGGTAAGTTGCCGTTGGTTTCTATCACTTTGCCATCCTGCGTTTGATAAGTGCCAGAATATTTTTGTCCTGTTGAATCTGAATACGCAAATGAACCTCCACCTGATTGTCTATCTTGTGGTAATCCTGAAACAAACAATGTATTTGGTTATTTAAATTTTATTTTTCGTTGGTGGCGAACAGTCATAAGGTCCACCTGGTGGGAAATGGTTACTGTAGCCTATGGGTGCCTCCATCCCCAGAGGAATCTATCGATTTTTAGCCCGAGATGGTTATTAAATAATAAAATACCTGCTTGAGTTGAAGGCCCTGATACTACCTATAACGTCTATCACTTGGTACTTAGTTGAATTTTTATTACTTTGCCATATGATATTAAAAAACGAAATTGGTACCGTACAGAGGCTTAAATTTTTCTTTTGGAAAAGGTAATCTTGCACTCTTGTTACTATGAAAATATTCTTTTAGTGAATCATTTAAAGCACTTATATTATTGGTACAAGACGTCATTTTAATTTTTCCCTTCATACATGTATGCTCATATAAATTGGAACGGGAATTTTAAAATGAGTCATTTCACTAATTAAACTCAATTCACAGACTCAATCACTATTTGATCGATAAAACAATTAGGTTTTCGATTACCTATTCAAACCGATGAGTAACTAAAGTAAGCTAGCTATCATTTTTACGTGCAATATGTTAAAGAATTTTCATTTCTTACTAAAATTTATATGAATCTAAACTGATAATTCGAAGCTATGCTTTACGCATTGTCAACGCTAATTAACTAAGTATAAAACTAGTCTACAGAAGATTTACGGCCATTTGATTAAACATAAATCTTTTTAATACGTACGCGACCTATTTTTTGGATTAGAGAATCAAATAATATACCTACTTAATATTTTTTTTTAAGACAAGGGATTTGTCGGGCACAAGGTACTAAGTACTCTATCACGAGGACTTATACAAACATGAAATTATATTAATAGAACATCCCGGCTTTAGTCAGTAAGTAGTAGTAGTATGGATACTAAAATACTTTTTTTTGTAAATACTTGGATAATATACATAAAAAGGAAACGGGTAGAAAACACCCAAACCAATGTGTACGAAAATTTGCATCGTCTTGCGACCTTGTGCATAGTAGCCGCATACGTGACCTCTTAGCCTCCTAGACAATTTGATCTAATGTCAAAACATTTTATTAAAGGCTTTGTGTGGAACACAGTAAAAACTATGATGCGTAATACTGAGATCACTCTTTGATTGATGGGGAATCCCAACGGACGTGTACATTATTATGAAACGTGTAATTATTATGTCTTTATTTGCGTCTTCGTAAAATTACAAAAGCATTATTTGAGCTGGTTACATTTACATTGATGATCATAGCTTGGACTCAGGTATATGCAATCTATCCTACTAATATTATGAATGCGAAAGTTGGTGAGGATGTATAGATGGATGGATGTTTGTTACTCTTTCACGCAAAAACTACTGAATGGATTTTGATGAAATTTGGAATACAGGTAGGTAAGGATGTAGAATAACACTTAAGCTACTTATACAACGCGGGTGAAGCCACGGGCATTAGCTGGTCTTCCATAAGCAGACAAACTTTCTCCTTATTTGACACCTTGCCTGAGACAAGTAGTAGTTACCATTTCCGATATGCTCGGTATGAGAAGTCGTAGTGACACCCTGGATACTTGGTTCTTAACACCTATTATTATTTGACATACCAATAATAAGTGATGCAATGCTTGCTACCTTCTGCATACTAATTACCTTAGCACGTCAAATCTTTTACATGTTGTTAATAAAGTTTATGGAGCGTATAAAATTGTTTGCGATATGTGAGAAAAATGGTTCGTTTTATATACGATTACAAACTACAACCGCTTTTTGATAATACAATAGATGACAAAATAGATTACAGCTGTATCTTATGGAATATTTCCTTAATTTTGTTTTGCCTAATCTTCTTATACCAGCGCGTTGGTCTGTGGGACCGACTACTTACATACATTTTTGATTGGCGAGGGTATAGGAAGGTTAAACATATTTGTAAGCGGTATTAAAAGGGATTGCAAATAACTAGGCAAAAAAAAAATCGGCCCTGAACCTTAGCCGCCCTGTCGTCTTCTCATAACAAGCCCAGTCCAGAGTACCATTGCGTTCCCAATACTATTTTTGACACGTTACGTTTTAGTAAAAGATAGGGTTATTAGTCTTCAGTTGATGTTCGAAATCTAAGTCTAAAATATTGAATATACCTTTAAAATTCAGTAAATTGTATTACGTAATTTAAATCAATTACTTAACTATGCTGTAATAAAATAATAATGTCAAGAAAATCAAATGAATATTATGTCTAACCTCGTGTAGTAAATGCTGCTGCAACTGAAATACTGAAAGCGATCTTATCAGTTCTATTGATAATTAAATAGGTGTGAAGGAGTTAAGTAGTACATAAGTAATTTAATAAAATTAAACCACGTTTCTTTTTAATAGCTTGTTTATATTTCACGAATATTATTATTTATTATTCACGATTCACGTGGAAGGTTCGATTCATGTGGATGTTGAATATTTGTCCTACAAATACCACACTGGCCAGACCTAATCAAAAAGGGTTTATTTCAAGCCTTCAATCTTTTTAGAAAAATAGTACTTTTTTTAAATTTTTTATATTTAGAACTCTATAGATTCAAGAAGTGTATATTTCAAGTCTTGATGTCACAAGAATCGTTGTTATGTCCTATTATAGGTCTAATAAGAGATGTTAGCTTGACGGTTTGCTAAAGGTTTTAATTTTCATAGCGAGTATATCCCCGTGTTTTACCTTAGTAGGCTTTCAGGACTCTATATATTTTAATAATGTCACTACAATTTCTTCTTCAATGACGTATCGTCAAATTTAAACATTCATCCTTTCGCCACATATTTAGAGACTGTTCTACTAGTCTCATAGTATGGCCGTTAGTCATTATAATAAACGGTATCTGTCATCAATTCTCAATTAATATTTAGTTTTTCCAAGACGATTAAATTCTAATAATAAATCACGTTTCTTACTAATTAACTGTTTGCTCTAACTGTATAGTCACCATTGTTATAAAACAGGATGAGAGTTATTTTAGATAACGATCAAAAATGTTTTACAATTGTTTGTATTTTACACAAAAATTGTTATCTTGTGATCAGTATATTATAAATATAATGTATGCAAGTAAAATTTATTATTTTCTTTTTAAAATATTATGTTCTTATTTGCATTTTACATTCGTAATTACAGTGGCTAACAACATAGTGATGATTATAATGTTTCGAGACGTAAAAAGCTAGCCAACGGGAACGGCATAACAATTAAGGTCTTTCTAAATACTATGAGTTATACCGGCTAAATCTGTTTTGGGTTAAAATAAGGAATCTATTTTATACTTAAATTGAGCCTGTGTTTTTTTCTTTATTTAAACAACAAAACATCAATATACAAAGTCAATAGTCAAAACAATAGTGAGATTACTACTAAGTAGTTTGTTAACTCAGAACTCAGTAATTTCATAACCAATGTAAGATATTTAATATTAATTAAATTTTTTTGTTTAAAAGAATATTATCTAGTCGATTATGTAAAATTTCATCAGAATTAGTTATTAAAAAATTTAATATCTGTATATTTATAATCACGTAAAACAAAATTGCTTATTATAATTGGTATCAACATTCTGGGTTTTGGAGATAGTTATTTAATGAGCAAGCAATTATTAATTACTTTTTCCCGCTGATTGTGACCCGGAAACATTATACATCGGCCAAAAAATGGTTTAAAAAATTAGCCACATCAATTATAATAATTATAATTATTAACTCCAAGTTACTAATTTCCCTTACTTCAATTTATAGTGTTATATTAAAACAGTCACCAAAGTCATTATGGTCTGTGTCAACGTTTTTAATCATAATCACCTAAGTCCTGTAGCGTGACATAAATAAAATCATTAACACATTGTCGTGGAAAATTTATAATAAGTATAACCTCTCTTGTAAGTAATGGTCTGTTCTCATAAATTTGTAAATCATAATTGTATGTCGTTTGTCGAACTTTGTACGGTTACGGTTGCAACGATATAAAATGTAAAGCCTATGTCAGTCTTAAACATCGGCCCATGTCTTGTAGGTATACTAATGGTTTGCCTGTAAAAATTAAGTTTGATTTAACTTACATACATAATACACCTTATGCATTGCTCCCATAGGGGTAGGAACAGACTACTAGATGCCATATAGGTGCCTACTACGATCTTTATTCAGTTCCATGCATACATATCATAACAGAAATGTCTGGCAGTTCCGAATGGATTGAACTTGTGCTTTTGAAAGGTTGAGTAGGTTCTTGTATTTGTAAGACACTCCACAGCTTTACTTACAGATTTTCTGCACTATTTATTTTGTTTGTTTATATCCTATTCTCTATTTATGATTTAGCTAATCGAAATACAATGGAAAAAAAATTATTTGAGGCGAGATTCGATCGTTTTGAGCGTAAGCGCCCTAGATGCCTTTGACCGCCAAGCCTCCTTGAACTTCTTACTAAACGATAATATTTAGGGTCATAAAAAGAATGTTAACATTTTGTCAAAACATGTAAAATAACACAATGGTCATGGACCTCTTATGAATAAATAAATAAACTAATAAGTAACGTGATCCTTAAGCGTAAAATTTGACTTCACTATGGTTTTATACCTTTTTAGTACTTTTAGTAAAAATACATAAAAGAGGTAAGTAGGTTATTTTGGGTACCAACAGTTTTTTAAACTTTTGAACATTCTCTTTATACTTATATATAGATAATATTATACAATCTAACCCCAGATAAAAATAATGAAAACCTGTAAGCTGCTAATACGAGGGCGGGTCAATAAGTCCGTGACTTTTAGCATAAAACACAGCTTTTTATATAAAAACTTATTTTCGTTTTCAACGTAGTCTCCTTCGAGCTCTATACACTTAGCCCCAAGTTTCTCCAATTTTTTTATCCCTTCCGAAAATTGTATTTTGTAGAGGTCTTCAAAATAGGCATTTGTGTGTGAGGTGACTTCGTCATTGGTGGCAAATCTCTTTCCGCCGAGCCAGTTCTTCAAATTTAGGAACGTAAAATAATCACACGGAGCTAGATCTGGTGAATAGGCCGGATGAGGGAGCAACTCGTAGCCCAATTCATGGAGTTTTGCCATGGAAACTGCACATGTGTGCACCCGAGCATTATCCTGGTAGAAAAAACTTTTTACTTGGCAAAGTGCGGTCGCTTTTCTTTCAATGCCTCATCGAATCGACCCAATAAGTTGCTGTAATATTCACCATTGATTGTTTTTCCTTTTTAAAGGTAGTCAATGTCGATAAAACCGCGTGCATCTCAAGAAATAGTCGCCATGGCTTTATTGGCTGACAAACCCACCTTTGCCTTCTTTGGCGCCGATTCACCCCGAGAAACCCACTGTTTTGACTACTGTTTGGTATCCGGTATGTTGTGGTGGATCCATGTTTCGTCCACCGTTACAAAACGGCGCAAAAACTCGTTTCTATTGCGATTAAACAAAGCCATACGTTCCTGCAAAATTGTCACACGATTGTGTTTGTCGTCGATTTTGAGCATATGCGGCACCCGTCTTTCTGAAAGCTTTCTCATACCCAAATTATGATTCAAAATTGAAACCACTTAGCCATATGAGATGCCTGTGGCTTCCGCAATCTCTTTCACTTTCAATCCCCAATCGAATAGAACCGTATCATGAATTTTTTTTATTGTTTCGGATGTGGAGACATCATCTGGTCGTCCAGAACGTTCGGCATCTTCTGTGCTTGTATGGCCACATCAAAATTCAATAAATCACTTTTTACCATGGAAATGGATGGTGCAGAGTCCCCATAATATTTATCAAGCTTAGCTTTGGTTTACGTCATAGATTTTTTTCGCAAAAAATGATGCTTTATGAGCACACGAAATTCACTTTTTTCCATTTTCTTCTTAGTCAACGCGGTAGTCTGATATTAACGGCCGTTAAAAACAAACTAATTGTCAAAACTTGTTCATTTTTTGACAAGAGTCAACTGACAGATGACTCTTGACGGGAGCAGTGTTGCTTTTTCAAAAAAGAGACGGGAAATCCAAAAAGTCACGGTCTTATTGACCCGCCCTGGTACATAGTAACTTTATTTTTGATCTTAAAATATACGGTAAGTTTTAAGACCTATGACATCATGGCACCATTAGTATTGATCTCGAACGAGCCTGCTCATAGTTACAAAGTAAAAAAAACCCTAAAGAACATCGTCGAAAGATAAAAAAAGACTTCTTTTTCGGATGAAAAAATGTATGCTGGTTCCCGTGTTACATAATAAGAATAGGGAATACAAGCACATTAAATAAATAAAATAAATAAATAATCCTCACACATTCACACAACGCCATCTAGTCCCAAACTAAGCAGAACGTGTACTATGGGTACTAGATAACGGATAAACATACTAAAATACTTTTTTTTTGTAAATACATACATATTATACATATAAACACTCAGACCAATGCAAACAATCATGTTCTTGCACACAAAAAATGCATTGAGCGGGAATCGAACCCGAGACCTCTGCGTAGCAGTCATGTTATTTAACCACTACGCCACAGAGGTCGTCAATGTCGTCGTATTGCTACAAAACCTTGCGATGAAAAGATATAGAAGGGAAATCCGCATTGTTACGTGCTCAGATAACAGAACTCTTTAGTTATAAAGATGAGATGTGACTTTTGACCTTCATTGTAAAGTAACATCGCATGCAGTTTAGTATTTTATAGATGAAAGTCGTAAGTTTGTTTGTGTGCTACTGTTTTAAATTAAAATGGTTAGAACTTGTTAATATCTTAAGCAAACTGGCCTTAGATGGAAGAGTAGCTCGTCAAATTATAGAGCTATAAGAATCAGCTAATTATGTCTACGTTAGGCATCAGCTAGGCTAGGCTCTGGTATTACCGACATGCTAAAGCTTAATAGTAGCTGCCACTAAAGGATGTCAACCACTGCTTTTTTTTAGGATACCAGAAGTTATATTCCTTAGCTCGGTATTTGATCTAAACAATATTAAGAATCTCTATAACTACGAACTTAATTGATATGGCGGGCGCCTAAGCGAATAACAATAAAAATCCACAAAGTATAGAGACATTAAAAGTGGAACTTTCTGCAGCTATGAAATCAAACTATATACATACTTCTTAAAGGTCTCCTGCTGCGAGCAACTTTGACTCATTAATATACAATACTAAAGAATAATAGCATCGATATCTAAGGGTCACTCAAGACCACTTAAAAGTTAAATATAAAAGATTTATATCTACAAAAATGATATAACATTACAATTATGTAGATTAAGTTAATGTCTCTCTAATTTATTTGATAAATAACTGGTTGCTACGGTATCTTTTGTTGTATTAATCGTTTACGAACAAATTTTTATACATATATAACTTTTTAAATAAATTAATGATTAGGTTTAGAATTTATGTTTTAAGTTTTAGAATTTTGTTAACAGTAACCGATTTTGGTTTTATGTTTAATTTAATATTTTTTTTTAAATTTAACTAGATGGTAGAGTAATGTGATAGGAATAATGATCTTGAAAATCAGGTAACAAATATGTGTGATATCAATGGTGCCAGAAGTGACAGAAAAATTGAAAAGAAAAAAAATATTTTCAGAGGTAATTCTCGGAAAACTAAGTATAATAATATAAAATTAAATGAAATTTCATTAACTGTATCTAGTTGTAAAGGTTGTATATAAGTTAAAGTATTTATTTTTAATGGGATTTCTAAACTTACCTACTTTCCCTCAACTCTCACTGCGGTTAGCCAGGACCAACAGCCTCGTAAAAGTATGCGAACTATATTTATATCTAGTACCTACCTAATACATAATATGTATTACCTAGTAATATTACTAGGTTTAAATATTGTTATATGCTTAGAGTAATACGCCTCGATCACAGTATAATAAGAATTCATACTATACTGTGCCTCAATGCTAGATAATTCATTTTAAACCAAATTACATAGTATTATATAAGGTATAACCACTTCAAAATGTATAGATGAATTTCTACGGACAGCATGTAACCTCTATCTAAATTCTATCTAATGTGTCTGTCAGCAACGCATAAACGCTAGGCAATTCATCCCAGACATTATTATATACTTTGCTATAGCATACAAGGTATAACCACATTAGAATGTATTATGATTTATATCTAAAGATTAATGTCGATTATCACTTGATAAATAGGTAAAAGTTAGCTGTAAACAATACGTTATTGTCCCCAACGGTGTACGATAACGCAAAAAACGTTATTATAATATTTGTTTTAACATCAATAAAATATCCTCTGTTGGAAAAATATTCCATAAGGTAATGTTAATTCATGGACTCAATAGTTTTTTCATCAATAAATTAATAATAAATATCTGCTTTTTAGGCATCATAAATTCTTTTAATTTAACTAAATTTTGATATTTATGTTTTTAGCTTAGTTATGATATTTATTACTTGTTTTCTCATATACATTTCTAACATCGACAAGAGTCATCGAGCTATAACGAAAAAAAGAGCGATAAAGAAATATTTTTACGAAGACAATTTAGAAAGAATAGAAAAACAATATTATACACTACACCATCATATTTTATTAAAATGTCTATTATTTATTTATTTCAAAGCACTACCACGTGTCATGTCTAACTTATGTATCACAAAAGTTTGAAATAAAACACAACTTGGCTTAACAAATTTTGTATGAAAGTTTAGTTGTCTCCTTTGTACAAACAGTGGTACAGTTACATTTCAATCAGCATGCATGTTGAAACATGATGTCAAGATACAGCTTGACCTGTCTTTTTTTAAGCAAGTAAACTAATTTCGTCTTCATCTTCGTGTCGATTGGTAAAAACTCAGACAGTGCCGGCCCAGATTTCGGCCGCAGCAATAGCAGCCCATAGGTCTTAAGGGCTGCACGTAGCAGGGCATCGAGCGCATTCCATTAATTGCGTAAATATCGTTTAAACGAACGATCGTTTTAATATTCAGTATTATGTTTATTCTACGATTTATGACAAGACAATGAATAATTTTGACCAATGGTACCTGATTTTTCTTTAGACAAAAAGAATGAAGTATGTAGCTAATATTTATTTTTGTTTCTACAGATAAATTATAGCGGCCTTCTTTCTACTGACAGCAAAAGAGAAAGGCACCAGGCTAGCTAGTGAAAAAAAAAGGATAAATTTTATGATAAAGATGTCAGATAAATTGTCCTTTACATGGGTAATCGATCCGTTTTTAGGCTTTATATTATTCTGTTATGTTTTTTCGTAGCTGCTTATACCTACATGTTGTTTTAAATAGCTTCAGAAAAATTCGAAAATAAATATTTAATTAAATACTCTTTTGGAGGGTGCTGGAAACAGTTGGTCTAGTAAGTCTTTTAAAAACACCGTTAACAACAAAAATTAGTTTCTTTACGTAGATAAACAAGGATGCAAAACTGAATATGAAGCCCTAATCCGTCTAGTGTGATAGAATTTTAAGTTGCTATTAACAATAATTTTGTAACTATTGTCTTATTTTTATACATAGGACATATAAAATATTTACATAATTAAAATTAGTCTACTTACAACAAATTGAGATTTGAGGTAAAAAACATTAAAAACAATATACAACCCAATTGAAGACCTCTTTTTCTTTACCAATTAGCCTTAACACACGTATATAAGTTAAGTAAATTGAAATGAACCTTAAATCGCTTTATCCTCTCCAAGCTTTCATTAATAACCTATTATTTATAACATATAGATTTAAAAACCGTCGATTAAAATTTAAAGTGTTCATGAATATGTTTAATAATGTCGATAAATTAGTAAAATACTGTTAAAGTTATAAAGTATGGGCGAATTAAGTATTCGTTGTTTTGCCTCGGGCATTTTGATCATAGCTATGAAATTGGTTATGATAAATTATTGCCAATAAACGACATTCGATATTGATGTATTCGACACTTATGTAGGATCATAGAGAAAGCCTGTTAAATATATCAGCAGTTTTTATAACAAGGTCTTATTAAGTTGGGCTTATTTAGATCTTAGTCGCCTAAATTAAGGTACTGGCTATTTTTTTATTATTTTTCAAATACAACTCCTGCGTTGGGATCACTCCTTGCATTGCAGACAAGTTTGGTATTACTTGGCTGTTTCTAAAATTATTGTGGTAATTGGGATCCTTCAAATAGCCGTGATTTTAATATAAATACTCGTACCTGATATTTTTATGCACAAATACAATAGAAAGCGCAAATACAAAACATTCCATTAAAATCGCCATTAATTAATATAAGAAATACTGTAAAGTTCTAACAGAGTCACAGTTATTTGCTTCTATTGTAATAAAGAAAATGTCTATCCTGCTCTAATAAATATTTTAATCTCCGTGTAAAAAACTGAAATAGCGTGAAAGAAACATACCAACTACATAACCTAAAGAACAATGGGCAAAACGTCCCCACCCTTGTAACACTTTCAGCTATACATCAAATGAAAGCCCTTGAAAAGTGAAGCATTTTATTGTATGACAGCAAATCTGTCAGTCATGGGAGAACAGAGTTAATGAGGAGAAGAAAATAAAAATAATGAACGATAATATTACATACTTTATGCTAATGTTTACTATGTAAGCACGATAGAGTCAAAGGCTATCTTACTAGTAGAGGTACCATATATCTAGAACATCCTACATCATCCAGAAAACCATGAATTTCGCTTTTCAAATAAAAAACATACAGCTTTCATAAATATAAAAACTCGTGCATCATATCAGCCAATTGATGTCCACTGCTGAACATAGGCCTCCTCCAAACATTGCCATCCTCATCCATCGGTTTCCCGCCGTCCTAACTAGGTCGTGGGACCACCGTGTAAGGGGTCTCTCCACCCTGCGCTTTCTGATAGGCGGTCGCCATTCCAGAACCTTTCAACCCCAACGGCTGTCGGTTCTCCGCGCAATGTCCCCTGCCCACCGCCACTTTAACCGGTCAATTCTGAGCGCTATGTTCGTATGCACAGCTGGGTATATTAGAAAGATAACTGAACCTGACGCAGCTACTACTTCCAATGCAACAATAACGAGCTAATGCTAATCATTAATAAAAACCACGCACCTATTCATTATTTATTGCATGAAACTGATGCATTCATACTACCACCCCGACACCAACTCCGGTCTTATCCCCACAAAGGTGATCACTGATTCACGCGTCTGTCGAATCCGCCCACCTAGATAGTAGTCCCGACAGTCTGGATACTGTAGTGGACACTGAGGCGGCGATCGGTGCCCTGACAGGTCGTGTCATTAATTAACGGACAGTGGCTATGCTGGAAGACCTGCGCATGCAATTACCTGGAGAACTGCGTGATCTGTTGAGCCGCAAGATCCCTGCCAAACGTGCCTACGACAGGGCCCTCAGCGAGTCCAATAGGGTTAGAATTAGACAGCTTCAGTGGCCTGTCAAAGTACGCATAAATGAGTTTCGTCAGTCATGATGGTATGCGCAATTGAGTGAGATCGAGCCTTTTTATCTCGCTTTCTAGCAGCTATCCCGATCGTTAACGAAGGACGTATACTCTACTATGCCTGATAGGAGGCTAGCGTTTGAGTATGATGACAAGGCCGAATGCCTGGCCAAGAGCCTCGAGGCCCAATACGCAGTTCTCTTCAGGGTAACAATCACGATATAATATCAATCACACACACCAATTTCAAATATAATATGTCGACAGCGAAGTGAAACGGCGAACTTCTCTCCCGGAGTCACCGCTCAAGGCAGACAACGATGATATACCGTTAGTCACACCTACCGAGTGGAACCGTTAAATAAACTTCTCGCCCCTAAAAAGGCACCCGGCTCAGAAAGAATAACAAAAATACTCATCAATTTATTCCCCGAACGTCTTTTGGTCCTTGACATGCATCTTCAATGTCGCAATATCAAATTGTGTCTTTACACAACAGTGGAAAGACGCCGTGGTTATCGGAATACCAAAACCCGACAAAAGAAATCCGAACCGGCTAGTTATCGACCTGTTAGTCTGAGCCGAACCGTTTCCGAGCCTGAGGAACATAAATTCTGTCGTTTACTATTTCTGCAACGGTTGCTGCATAAAGAACATGTCCTAATGGTTCTCTAAATGTTTATATTAGCAAAGCTTGCTATCCGAATGTCAGGTAAATGCTGTGAATGATTTTCTGGATGATGTAGGATGAGCTAGATATATAGTCCGTCTACTAGTAAGATAGCCTATGTTTAGTTTAGCAAAGCTAGTTATCCGAAAGTCAGAAAAATGCTGTGGATGATTTTCTGGATGATGTAGGATGAGCTAGATGTATAGTCCCTCTACTAGTAAGATAGCCTGTGACTTTATCGTGCTTATATAGTAAATATTAACAGAAAGTATGTAATATTATCGTTTATTATTTTTATTTTCTTATCCTCAATAACTCTGTTCTCCCATGACTGACAGATTAGTTTCATACAATAAAATGCTTCACTTTTAAAGTACTTTCATTTGATGTATAGATGTAAGTGTTACAAGGGTGGGGACGGCTTCCATACAAAAATGCCCATTCTTCTTTGTTTCTAGATTATTCATAAATTGAAAACATGTAAAACCATAAATAGGAAATTCTTCGAACAAAAATTTGAACTGATTATTTGAAACTTCATATTCATTTGTTCTTACTGCTTTTAAATGGCTGAAGAATTAACCACACATCTGATGGAAACCGCGCCCATAGAAGTCCGCTATGCCACAGTACAACCAAGCCGCTCCTATCTCAGTCGTACCTAATCTGTTAATTCGGATACCCTTGTAATTTCACTACTAGTGAACATTCATGTTCTTATGCACCTTACATTAAGCGAGAATTGAACCAAGGACTTCTTCTCTACTAGCACCTTGGAAGCGGTGGTAAAGTTTGAAAAATTTGAAATATAGTGTTAATTTAGATTACGTCAATAAGTTGTTATTATGTTATAGTTGTTATTAGTTAAATAAACAAACTAAAACTAAACTGAGACCTCTCGCATACCAGCATTTCGCCAAAGAGGTTGTTAAAATCATTATTTACATTACGAGTAGGTATATTCATTAGAGTAATTTTAATAAATCAGCCTCATTTTTTAAAAAATAAATTTTACTTTTATATATTTCTTAATCTTTACCGTGGGATAGAATGTCTAGTCATTAAAAGACCATAATTCAATTACAATGCCGCGAAAATTTACATTATTTTTTTGAGTTAAAATGAGATAAATAAGAATGCCATAATTAAAGTGATATCATTGCAAATGTTGCAATTTTGTTTTCTATGTTAAAAAGTCAAACGAATTTATTTTGATTACAAAACATTTAATATTCTGGTTATTTTAAAATAATATTTTAAATATACTTAGTTCATGTTACTTCTATACGAATTTCTTTGTTATATACGTATATTTTAGTTGCTTGAAAAATAATTGAAAAATGGCGGGAACTAGTTTTATTTTATTTTTTCTATATTCAAAATTAATGTCAACTGAAAGTAAGCCAGCTACTCTCAGTACTGCTAAAGAGGTTTGATTACTAACCATACATTCAAAATACGGAAATACTTTTTTACACCGTCCTTTTATTACACGTGGACAACTTCACAGTTTGATGTGCATAATATTTGATTAAATATTAACATATTATTTTATTTTATTATTAAATAACTTCACTGTTAAAAATCAAATATTTTTTTATTAAAAAATTAAATTATCTTATACTGTTACGAATATATAATTCAGTCAGACACGCGGACATAAACGTATTATTTTGAATTAAAATAAATTAAATTATATTTACATTATGCAACGCATTTTTATATTAACTTTATTACTTTCGATAGATGACATATTGGAGAATTATTTTATTTTTATTATTTTTCACCATAACTTCACTTAAAAATACCATCATACCACTTAAAAATATACAATGTTTAAACTGGTTGACCTCTGTGGCTTAGTTGTTATATTCCATGGCTGCTATGCAGAGGGCTCGGGTTCGAGTACAAGACCTGTGCTAACCATTCATTAACTGTGAAGTATAGGTATTCTTTAATTACATCATAACAATTGTTGTGATACTCTTAAATGTCTAGAGTTTTCTAGATTAAACTTCTAAAACATTAACTCCTGGTAAGTTATTAAAGGTCACGTTTCTTGCATATCAAAGATTCATCATAAGCTCACTTATACATGTTACTAGCGGCCCATCCCGGCTACACACGGGCATTATTTTCCCGCTTTTCTGTTAAAAATTTTCCCGAATTTTTTTTGCTATAAACTTCACGGAGTCCGAGACCTTTCCAACGAATGCAAAACTGTGGAAATCGGTTCGTGCTTTCTGGAGTTATAGCGTCAGGAAGGAAAACCCGACTTATTTTTATATAGTAGAATACTTGCTACTAAAATTACGACAAAAAGTTTTAAAGTTAATTCAAATAATAGGTATAGTAGAGTCAGAGTATTATGAGAAACTTATTAAACTCATGTTCTTAGTAAAACACTGATTAAATGATGCTGTTTTAATAACTAAAAGTGATTGTATACAAGCAACCATACCATAACACAAATAAATTATAATTACCAAGTTTTGTATTATATATACCTTGCGTTTAAAATAGTACTTTAGTTAGTAAACAGTGTATCGTCGCTAAGGGCCAGATTCAGAGACCGCACTTTGACTTTACTTTAGCAAAGTCTAGTTATTATCTCTGAATTTGAACAACATTAAAGTAATCTTTTCGCATGAAAAGTTTACTTTGTAGTAATAAATAATGAAAGTAAACTTTTTCATGCGAAAAATTACTTTAATGTTGTTCAAATTCAGAGATAATAACTAGACTTTGCTAAAGTAAAGACAAAGTGCGGTCTCTGAATCTGGCCCTAAGACTGGACAGAGGCCCTTATGAATATTGATTCAACTTGGAAAAACGTCTAAAACTAACATCCTCAAAGAGCACGCACTAAACACGAACACGTGCTCGTCTGCTTTGCAAGGCAGTAGAGTAAGCACTGGGCTAGTGAAAGTGCATCCTCGAAGCTCCAGGGGAGCCTTTAGAGGAAAAGGGGGAGGAAGAAGATACAAAAAATATCACGCTGATCAATGAGCAAAAATTTTTAAATCTTCTTTGAGACAAGACAAGATAGCTAAAATAATATTCGTCATCAACACGAACTACAAATAAAAAGTGAGAAAATAATAAAACTTAATTAGGTATGTAGTTCCTAATATAACTACATTAGTCCGTCTATTAATTAAATTGATATGTCATAAGACGTTCCGCCAATTTATTATACTATGCGATAAATAATAACTACAATAATAAATTAAATATTCTAACATCTTAATAAAGAGATGTGTCTCGACTATACTGCATTATTATATTTATTTATGGGGACATCGACATGAGTCGTTACAATATCTTTACAATTCATTCGGCAGACAATAAAAAATATCTATCTACTGTACTAACTCCTGAACGATTAAGACAACGAGCAAAGATACATGGAGTGAACACCCTATATCTTATGACATGATTTTCGTACAGACCGGATATATGGGAAAGTTTGCGAATATTTTCTCTATGATCCTCCGTGTGGTGACGGAGTAATAATACAATATGTCACTACCCCATCTCATCCCATGGGTGTCGTAAAAACCAACTAAGGGACTATCCGTGAATATTATCTTAACGAAATAAAAATAAGGAAAACTTGAAATTAAATCCTATACCAATCCGTCTGACCAGCGTGGTATTAGTAAACCAAGTATCCCTCCGTCACGGGAGGAGGCCCGTCCCTGCAATGGGACATTAATGGGGTGTTATGATCGAAGTAGTTAAATATTGGAAAGTTTGACGTTATAATCATATTATACCAAGCTAATATGCCTGCGTGGTATTAGTAAACAAAGTTTTTGAATTAAAGATAAAGCCTCTCCCTGAAGTGGGAAATTAATTAGCAATTATGATGATGACTATTGTAGTAAATAATAACTAGGTGTATTTGTTTCATTAATGTAGATCATTAGAGTATAAAAACGATTAGTACTAGTAGTCATTAAGATTGCACGCAGCAGCATGTTCGTTTATAGTAGTGATTCAGGCATTGTAAGGTTAATTTGGTTTTCCCAAATTAGAGTAGGTAATTAGTTCAGATCCATTACCCTTAATTTGTCGTAAACTTACAACGCATATTATACTGAAATATATGCCTTTTGATTAAATTAAATTGCAATGTATTTCAATTTTTTTATTATTTATCTCCGTGTAGTGACGGAGTAAGAATACAATATGTCACCTACCCATCTCATCCCATGGGTGTCGTTAAAACCGACTAAGGGACTATCCGTGAATATTATCTTTACGAAATAAAAAGAATGGCATTAATGAGCTGTTATGATTTTATTATGATGACTAAAAAAGGTCCATCTTGCTGTGGGTCATTATTAGTTATTATAAAGGTCTAAGATATATATTACAAAGTAAGTATATTTTATTATTGTTAACGCTTTACCTATAATTTAATCATAATATGTTTTCACAGAAACATACATCATAATTTACTTAGTTCTACCTGTACATTTCGATACGATTTGTAACAAGATTAGATTCAGAGTATTTTTACCATAAAAGTAATGGTATTTGCCATAACTATACATATTAATGTATTTACTTTATTCTGAAATTGAAATAACTAAATACTCTTTATTGCAATTTCATCATGATCAACTAGCGTATTGCAGTCCATTGCTGGTCATAGACCTCTCCCAACATGAGCCACAGAACTCGGTCTTGCGCCTTCCGCATCTAGTCCGACCCAGAGACCTTTATAAGTTTTTCTTTTTATTCTTATTTTTTACCATAAATGTAATATATATAATAATATATATATATATATATATATATATATATATATATATATATATATTTATATTGCAATTGTATTTAGTAAAATAATTTATATTTTTACTAAATTAATTTGATAATGATAGCTTTTAAACTGTCCCTAGGATATATAAGGCTAAGGCTATAAGCTACTTAAATATTTTTTAACGACCATGTTATCATTGTTTAACCTTTATTTGTTTTTGTAATACTGCCTTATGCACAGCCTACTAACTGGATAATTTTTGATATACTGATTGAGGTAGAGTAGGGTTTGTGCCAAACAAAAGTACCTCTCGTTTTGAAATCTAGATCCTTTAGCCCGCTGAAATTGTATTATTATTACATGCATCATTGTAAACCTCATACTAACATGTCTGACCTTGATACAATTTTGTAGGCTAAGATTATTTCTAAGAATGGAAGAAAGCGCTCTGATAATAATCAAATAAACCATCAAATATAAAAAAGTTCAGGTTAATACCTTTTATTAAACGTAAAAATAATACTTTAATGTTTGTTTTTAAAAACACAGCTTATAAAACAACAAAACAGTGAACGTTTTAGATGAAACTGAGAAATAAATTCTTCAATAAAAATAATCAAAAACTACTCACCAAAACTCCATGTCAAATGCATTAACACAATTAACAACAAACCCGTCATTTTGACGTGATCACTAAAGACTTCTAAATTAATAATTAAGTATACTCGTAAGTAATTTTCTTAACCACAATTTTACGTATTGATACAACGAGTGTTCAAACTATTGTGATGGAAATAACTACGCGCTTTTATTAATATACCAATAATCATTCGCTGCTTATCACTTTGAGATGCCGAGCGTTCTTTTCGAAGTTATTTATTAATTTTGTAGCGGAAAAATTGATCGAGATGTAAATATTGGTATGTATTTGTATACTACTTTATACTAAAGCTGATGAAAGCGCAAATACTGTTTAGGTATGAAAGCAATGCTTATTTATGTATAAATATTATATTTTCTAAATAAAAAAAATAGCTTTCTTTGGAAGAAGTTATTCACATCTTGAATTTTAAGTGTTGATGCAATTGATGCGTATTATTACGATGGTTTAAAAAAGTGGCATATAAGATGTTTTATGATCTATGGGGACTCGAGAGAACTCTTCAATATATTTTAGAAGAACATTCTGTTTTTGTTGGAATTTGAATAAAACTATCAACGACTACTTATGCTACATAAATTTTGCTTACAATTTTGTCATCATTTAAAATCGATTACCTAAGAAGGATAACTAAAAACAGAAAAGAACAGAAAAAAAATGCAACTTCAAAAAGACGTTGGCGCATGTAGAGTCACTAAGAAAAAACTGCTCCCCACCATTTAACAGTCTATTAATTTCTTACTGTTGTTAAAAAATGCCTTACGGAGTACTTTGAATCGCTCTTGCCGGCATGGTATAGGAAAAGAAGTTTCTCTCCTCCCCGGACGTCTATCATTTGATAAAGATGAAACTAAAATATAATAATAATCCAACTACAACATACCACCGAGTTTCTATCAAGCGAAACTGATTTTATCATTTAATTATGTATGTTGATTTAATATTATGATGTTCCCTTCATATGTCCTAACCATTCATGACTTGTATGACTCACTAACCGGTTGTACTAAGAATAAAAATAACTAATAAGTACAGTCACGAGCAATAATATGTACACATTTTCGCATTTTGTAAACCAGTTATCTAAAGTTCTGCCAATCCAAAATTGAAAATTCGAAGATTAATTCAAAACTGTACGGAACCTCTTCTAAATTACGAATTCATTTTGATATTGTAATGTCTAGATAAACGTGCAGATAGTTTAGAAAATTTGAAAATGTGTACATATTATTGCTCGTGACTGTACCTACTTACACGATGAAACAACAATATACTTAAGCTTTGGACTCATCATAACAGCTTATTAATGTCCCTCTGCAGGGACGGGCCTGCTCCCGTAATGGAGGGATACTTGGCTTACTAATACCACGCTGGTCAGACGGATTGGTATAGGGTTCAATTTTTATTTTCCTTTTTTTTTTTCGTAAAGATAATATTTACGGTTAGTCCCTTATTCGGTTTTTACGACACCCATGGGATCAGATGGGGTGCTTACTCTGTCACCACACGGACAAGCTTTGGATTCAGTTTAGTTTAAACTGAGAATGGTTCTATTGACACACTAAAGTAGTCCCATAGCACTGGCCCACTGCAGCTTCAAAATGAACGGCTCGAGTAACTATTCTTGCCGTTCTTTAGCCTTTTGTATAAAGTTATTAGGTTAGAGAGGAACACGGTACTTCCGTCTTATGGGACTCCGGCATACCGGCCCGCTTGGTCCAAAGACGCGTAGACCTTTTAGAGGCTTATAAGGTTTTAGGCTGCCTGATCATAAGTGCGTAACGGGACATGGGAGCGGAAAAACAGAGAAATATAAACTGATAGGATTTTACAAAATCTCTGTCCCTAGATGTTGTGAAATCGTAATGATTAATATTTTAATGATATTGTATCTACCTGCCACGGCTTTGGAGTGGGGCATAGTTTTTTGGATGAACTTTACTGTTTGTTAACCTTGTACAAATACATCATTGTACCTATACCATGCTAGAATAGGCAGTGAATTAACATATCAATAGACATTATATTTAAATTTTCTGTTTAGCTATATCTTTTTTAAGTAGACAATGATTTAATAATACAATTAAGAATGTTGTCTCCATATTAAAAAAATACCTAGATATAATAGGTTAAACGATAACTTAAGGCCTACGCAGACCGGGACGGCATGGCAAGGGATTTTGCCGTGAGTCAGCGCACACTGGCCGCTTAGATGCCTCGGCATGCCATGGCGTGCCGCGGCACGCCTCAGCGACTCCTGCGGCCTGATACACTTTTACCGCCACCGCACCCCGCAGTATATCACTACGAGCGCCGGAGTCCGTGGCATGCCGTTGCCTACCGCAGTATGCCACGGCGTCCCGCCACGGGAGCCTGTGGCGCGTCTTATAATGCCGTGCGATAAAATCCCTTTTAATGCCACGGCATCATTTTAAATCATAGCAATTTATGTCGTATTTCTGTAATCGTACGGTTGAATGTCCATTAGTAAAAATTAAAATCCCTTGCCATGCCGTCCCGGTCAACGTAGGCCTTTATATCTACTTCAAAATGTAATTCATTCTTCTCTTTTCCCATACTTACGATCAGCGGCCAAGCATCAAAACGGTTATAAATAGCAGGATTACCCAGTCTGAGAGCATAAAATGCAGGGTCGTGTTTTAGGAGAGAGCTGCAATAGGCTAAATTAACATGAAGAAAAAATCTCAATCATAAAAATCTTCTTGTATTTCGGACCATGGTTTTACAAATAAAGAGAAAAAGACTAATTAAATATAGGTAGACCTATTTTAAAAAAGCATTGACCTTATAATGGTTATATAATTGTTTACCAACAAAATGATAATAAACGGGAATCGTACGTATTATCACATATTATTATCGCTTATGTTAGTGCAGTTCAAGGTTAGACGCAGCCGGTATCTTTATCTGTTTATTTAGATATACAGACTTGATCAGGCTCAGTAGTTTAACATTCCAGCAACAAACATTCGAAATTACTTATATTGTGTATTGTCTCGATGTGGCGTACCTTCGTGCTAACGTCATTTGCGTTTCAATACTTTAGGGCTACCTTTTATGACTATTCTAAACTTCGAATTTCAATAATGTAGTCTATATTAACCTTTGCTGCACGGAGAAGGCTTTCATAAACGGTGTTTAAATGTTTGTTGTCATTTCATCCTACAAGATTATGTTCAGTACTCATGATATCCTAGGCCTTAGTCCCAGTCCGTAGCCATAGCATAACCTTTGTACTATATTAATTTTACTAATAAAGTCGTGCATCACGATTTTGTCAGTATACCGCAACTACCTATTATTTTTGCATGATCTTATGAGATCCATAGATATTTTGTTGTACTACTCAGCTTTATAAGTTCATACTAAAAAAGTTCAACACTAGCACAATACTTCGGCAATTTCTTCAAAACGACCTTTTTTTTGATTCATCATCATTAGGTACCATCTTAACAGGGAATCGACGCCTACTGCTGGACGTCTACTTAGGCCTCGTTATAATATTTTTATGTCACATTTAATATGGTCCTGTGCCTCCCTTATCCATCAGATCATTATTAGACTCAAAAACCAATAAATAATAACATTGTACGTTCTTATATCCTAATACATTTGTAACGAATCAGAGTAATTGCTATCATATAATTATAAGGCATTGACAGCTGGCGATGAGATAAAAACAATTAAAATATACCTACAACTTTAATACCATACTTTACTACCTACCGTTTTAGAAACTTATCCACTTACTCATAAACGCCTCTTAAATTTTAGTCAATTGATTAGCTTAAATTCTTACGGTTTTGTTTAGCATAAGGTTGGTTTTCCTAATAAAAATCTCGCTAAACAGTGAATAAATTTAAGAGGCGTTGAGTAACGGGGTTAAAGAAAAAGGGACTGGAAAGGTTTGATGATAAACTTTCGTTAGATAAGTATTCTTATAGTCTTCTCTGTAGGTACAACCATCTTTGATTGATCGATTTACCTGTGACGATTTTTCACGGCAACTCACAAGATGTGTGCAAACGGAGATCAATTTAAACCACACGTACTATCGAAACTAAGAGATGAGACGATAATCACTGCACTTCTACATTATAACTTACTCTCCATGCCTCATGTTCAGCAATATTTCTTTGGATTAGGTTTAAGTTCCTGTAAAAGTAGTTGTAAGTAGTTTGTGAATAAATAAATATTGGATCAAACGCGGCTCACTTAATGATAAACTGGTGACAGCTTATGGATGTCAGCTATGCCAGAGCTGCTGTCTGCCCACTTGTACACTATTGCTTGGAGGTTGCAAATACTTGCTCGTTAGATTATGATTCCTTCTTAAAAATACTTACCTTATAACCCAACTACAGATTGAATTATAGAGCTAAGGAATATTGGAGAAAAAAATTAATAAAATTGTTCATTACTTGATTTATTAACAAACAAAAAAACTAAATTAATTACATCGTATTTTGCTTTGAAAAAACTTATCGATAAATAAATATTTACACAAATGCCTAAAATGACTTTAATTAAAAAAAATAGTTTGGTTTATTGGCTTGTTATTTCTGAATTATTATTTAGGTAAGCTCTTGAACTTCGCGTTGTATCTATAGTTTTTACAAATAATAAAAACACAAATGGGAATTGACGCGACATGCATTTTACGTTACGCTTTTGTTGACGGCACAAGTTTCATTGAGTGTTAAACTGCATTCGGCTTTAATTACTGTTATTTAAAATTAATTTTACCAATTTTAAAACGAATATTTCAACACTTGCGCCATGCTTCGCACGGGTGCAATGCTGTATTACAATTCAAGATCTTTCTGTGCTCAGGAAAACCATACAAACAATTTTACTGAATGGAATTCATTCGAGATCCATTTTATTTTAATGCTTAATAATTTTATTTTATTTTAACGGTTTGATTATTATATACGGTTAAAATTATCATGAGTAATTGCGAAATATACTGAATATTGGCAATACATTTTAACTTTGTTGTCTTGCTTTATACATTTAATTTAAATACTTAAGCAAGTAAGCAAGCTATGTAAATTTTCTATACCCATAAAGCAACTCTATAAAAACAACTCTATAAAATACAACATACCCTTCTTACTTACGTATGACTATTTACATTTTCATCATTGTTTATTCTAAATACCTAATTAATATCAATGTTCTATTTAGAGTTAGAATCTATCTAGGGTTTGTAGTCAAACTCATTGACTCTTCCGTTATCATTAATGACCTTATGACCTCCGCTCTTTTCAATCTTGTGACCGTTGACGTTCTGTGATGACGAGAACGAATATTGTGCTTCACCATAGACCTGCCCACCTTGTGGAGGTTTCAGGTTGCGTATGTTTCCGAACGAAGATTTCTGAAATGAACATCATAAAGTTATTTGACGACCTCTGTAGCGTAGTGGTTATATATCATGACTGCTAAGCAGAGGTCTCGGGTTCGATTCCCGCTCAATGCAAATCTTTGTGTGCATGAACATGATTGTTTGCATTGGTCTGGGTATTTTCTATGTATAATATGTCTGTATTTACAAAAAAAAAGTATTTATGTATGTATATCCGTTGTCTAGTATCCATAGTACAAGCTCTGCTTAGTTTGGGACTAGATGGCGTTGTGTAAAAGTGTGAGGAATATATGAGAAATATATTTTTAGTTGATCTGTAACATTGTTTCTTGTTCCACTGGTTAGTGGGATCTCTCACTTTCTCTCGCCCTTAACGATTTTACATTTTTTGTTAATTATTTCATATGATTTCGCCCTCCAAAAGTGGGTATTTTGGTATATAGAAACCACAACCACAGCCACAACGGCCAGATGGGCTGATACGGGTTTCGTGGAAAAGTTTTTTTAAATAAAAGTCGTAATAAATTAAAATAACTATTATACTTACTCTCCATGCCTCCTGTTCAGCAATATTACTGTTTATTCTGTAATTAGAAAAAGTAGTATTATAACATACGTAGAGTGTGGTGACGGAGTAAGAATAAGAATACATCTCATCCCATGGGTGTCTTAAAAACTGACTATCCGTGAATATTATCTTTACGAAATAAAACTTGAAATTAAACCCTATACCAATCCGTCTGGCCAGCGTGGTATTAGTAGGCCAAGTATCCCTCCATCACGGGAGGAGGCCCGTCCCTGCAGTGGGACATTAAAGGGCTATTATGACGAACATACGTACAGTAGCAATATGCATAAAATGCTTGTAACGACAAGAAAAAAGTTGTTGACATTTGTGTCCCTTATTATTTTGGCTTATAGTGGCAGACTCTTTATTGCTCTCTTTGAACACTTAAGTCTGTAAGTTATTTGAAGCACGAATTCCTTTTTTTGTTCTGCAAGTTGGTTGACCATGGAACTCTTTACCAGACCACGTATTTCCTTCAAACTACGATCCTGGTTTTTTCAAGCGAGGCGTGAAAAAGCATCTTCTGACGCCGCCATAGTGGAGACATTCATGCCTCTACAAATATTATAGCTGGCATGGTGCTCGTCATTCTTGGACTCTATTTGGATGCTTAACATCAGGCACCATAGAGTCATTTTGGTAGGCCAATTTAAAAAAAATGTAGTGAATTTTTAGACACTTTTTTACCGAAGCAGAGTTCCATAAGGCGATGTGTTGTTTTTAATCATATTGTATGTAGAAATAAGGAGAACGCGCTTACAGTTTTTTCTTTTATTTTGGTCTTCAAGCTATTCGAGGTCTTTTTAAATAAGAGGCTAAGAGGCAGATCTATCAGATGTCGTTTTTGTGATACTCACTATGGTATTAACCCTTTCACAGTGCCGTCAGCAGACACAGTAGTAAAACAATGCACGTGTACCACATATGGTACACTGCACTGGGAACGTTCGTCTGACATTTTTTGGCTTACTTCTATTGTTTCTGATTCCACTATTACTTGCATAGTGAGAGAAAGGAATGCCCAAAGCAGTCGTACCAATTCGATAGGATGGACCTAATACAAAATTACGCCATACTTACAATTGTTGAGCTAAGTCCCAGTTTTGTGCTTGTGATGCTGCAATAATATCATCGTATTTTGATGGTGCACCTGAAAAAGATAATAAATAATATATTAATAATCCTCACACATTCACACAACGCCATCCAGACCCAAACTAAGCAGAGCTTGTTGGTACTATGGGAACTAGGCAACGGAAAAACCACATAAAAACCTGTTTCTTTGTAAATAAAATAATTAGATAAATGAAATGTTTTGTTTAATGTCGCAATATTGCTCTTATTATATTGCTTAGTGGAAGGAAGCTTTTCCTTTTAATATCAGGCCAATCAGATGGGCATAGTTTTTGATTTTAGTTATCTTTCTCTTCAAATGATATTATCCAATTGTACCTTAAAGGTAGTAAGCCATAAATATGTCAAAAACTCCATCGAGCTTAGTAGCAGTGCCATATTAATATTACATTCTAGCGCCCACATTAACAACAAAGTAACTTAAAATCAATGAAAGTATTTAAGAATACAATATGTCACCACCCCATCTCACCCCACGGGTGTCGTCAAAACCGACTAAGGGACTTTAAAAGTAAATTATTTAATTATCTTTAATTAAGTAATTATTTATTAATTATTTTATTATAATACCTTTAAATACTTTTACGTTTGTCGTATTTTTAAATATGACATCGTGTTAGATATTATTATGTTTGTATTTTCATATGATTATAAATTAACTATCCCATTATGAATAATGTGATAAAATACTGATAAATACGGAACTTAACATAAGTACGTAAATAATTACGTAACGCTTTTAATCAATAAGTTATGTTTAGATTTCTATACATTATAATTGCTTGCACTTAAGAACAAATAGGTATGCATAAAACATTCAGATCCGTGTGGTGACGGAGTAAGAATACAATATGTAACCACCACATCTCATCCCATGGGTGTCGTAAAAACCGAATAAGGGACTATCCGTGAATATTATCTTTACGAAATAAAAAGAAGGAAAACTGGAAATTAAACCCTATACATTAAATACATTAACATTTTGACCCTTCAGCAACAGTTTCTGAATGTTTTCATCATAACAACCGATTAATGCCCCAATACAGGGACGGGCCTACTCCCATGACGGAGGGATCCTTGGCCTACTAATACCACGCTGGCCAGACGAATTGGTATAGGGTTTAATTTCAAGTTTTCCTTCTTTTTATTTCGTAAACATAATATTCACGGATAGTCCTTTAGTCGGTTTTTACGACACCCATGGGATGAAATGAGGTGGTGACATTTTGAACAACCACTTGGTTGTTATAATGAACCATTCCTCTAATAACAGAAAGAAAATTTACCTACTGATACTAAGCAGGTCAGAAATTATCCTTTTTTTGTAGTGCTCTTGAACAGGTTTTATAGGCACTTCGGCGTATAAATATCTGAAGGGGCTTAAATCGATAAATTACAATATTATTATAATTATTTTGTCAACCAGAAATCAAGCACCAGAAGCATAAAAATAGATTTCGAAATCAGACCCAACTAACTTAACTAACCGAAATCACGCGCTCCAATCCTATACGAAGAACTGGTTATTGAAGATTCATATAATATGTGTAGTAGATACTTATCATAAATAATAAATTGTTATAAACATAAGCTACTATCTTACGTAGATGTGAGCAAATTAACAGTCTATAGACTTTTATATAAATGCAAATTTTAATTCACATCAACTTCCTGTATCGGCAAACTGTTATTACTTCGACGACTAATCATTAATTAAACGCTTTGGATACTCAGAATATATAATCAGAGCCACGAAAACCACGGTTTTAAATTATTGGTATTAAGTAGACACAGTGTCTAGGTGTTCAAAAGTAAGGTGTTTTTTTTTCACCCGAGAGCAAATCGGTATTTGAAGTTATGTTTTTCGTACTTTTAAATTGAATGGACTGCAGAGATTATACCTGAAAGTATGTATAAGGGAATGTTTTTATATCCAATTCTTATAAACAGTTTTTTTTTAAATTGATAGAATCGAAAAGCACCTCTTCTTCTTGGAGTCGTAATTTCTGAGTAAATTAATGAAAAGGCCTGGTAAACAAAAGAACACATGTAAGAAAAAAAATCTTATTTTAGAATTTGAAATTTTTCAAAACACGAACACTCGGAAAAACCGTTTGTGAGTCACAGCGACACGGTGATATCAATAAGTAATAACCGATTTTATAT
Organism: Schrankia costaestrigalis; assembly: GCA_905475405.1. Lineage (NCBI taxonomy): Eukaryota > Metazoa > Arthropoda > Insecta > Lepidoptera > Erebidae > Schrankia > Schrankia costaestrigalis. The sequence goes on from FR997827.1 coordinate 5,681,289, forward strand.
TATTGAACCTGTTTTTCTTTCAATAAACTTTTATTACTTATAGTTCTATTAAGATGCGTAGAAGGTATAATAATACGAGTATGAGTCGAGCACGTGCTTATATTAAATACTTACCTTAATAATTGATCGTAAATCATCACCAATTAAATAAATTAGTTATTCATATCATTCATTAATTTAGTTCGGCAGCTGTATAGAAATCAGCAGATGGCGATAAGGCAGATTTGATCGCCGTGTATGAGGAAGTGGTTTGTTTAGTCGCATATTTATATCAAACATTTGTGTGCATACATAGTTTAATTAATCTGCATGTCAATTCTGGTACCTTAAAATCGTTAAAAATTAGGTTAAGTTAACTTTAGCTGTCAAATTGTCACACAATAGGTAAGACAACTAAAACAAAACAAAACAACTAAAGTTAACTTAACCCAATTTTTAACGATTTTAAGGTACGAGAATTGACATTCTGGTTTCAGCTTACTAACTGGAAACAGCCAATATTATAAAGTTGCTGTTGACAACACCAATAACGGGATTTTATTAGATTTGTAAAGCATAATTTCATCATGTAATAAGAATTAGGATTTTTTATTATAGAAATTATTATTCACACAAAAATAATTCTCATCATTACGACTTTTTATAATAAAAATATTTTGATATTGTATTACCTGTTTGTTCTATGTATTTTTGTTTCTGTACATATCATGCTTGAGGAAATATCGTCAAAAAATTATGCAAAGTGCATACCGGTTTATTTAAATATATTGTAAGTTAATTGTTTGTTATTTTAAGCAAATAGGTACTTATTAGTAAATGCACTATTTCTACTATTACCGAAATTTTGGTTACATTTCTTTCGCGTATTGTGAAGGACTGCCACTACATACTATTACTGGCGGGTTTACATGTAGTGGGATGTGTTTTAAAATATTATATCGGATTTCTTTAAGATATTCGATGCAATAACGTCACACTATCGTCATTGTAGATTATAATTAAGCACATTTTTTTTAAACGTGCGTAAATGCACAACGGACAGCACGACGCTGAGTACTCTCAGAGTCATGGGCATGCCAGACTAGAACCGACTAAAACCATACGCTCTTTGCAGTTGGGGCTTCAGATAAGCCCTCGGAAGGATAATGTAAGACCGTTAGACATCAATCGCAAATATGTCTCAGTGATCCTGTCAAAGGGGTCGGGGCGTTTAAATCCGACTTTTGTAGGTTTCATGTGTTCCGCTACCGTCTTGTCCTACTTCTGTAAGTAAATTTGCACCTAGTAGAATAATACTATATTATAGCTATAGGGTTGTGGAGGTTGCGGTGACGTAACAGCACCACGCCTCCAACGAAAAGGGGCAGTTGGCCCGCCAGGCACCATTACCCCTCGCCTGGTCGGAGAATCCTCCCTTTTCGTTGGAGGTGTGGTGCTGTTACGTCACCGCGACCTCCACAGGGTTCTTAAAGCAAGGGGTGAATAGGTTTTTGAAGGGTCGGTAACGCGCCTTTGACTCTTCTGGTTTAGCAGGCGTCATAGGGTACAGTAACCACTTACTATTAGGTGAACAGAATGTCTATTTGGCAACAAGATGGTATAAATAAATGATATAGATTTCGAACCAAAACAACTTTTGAGAATACCAATCTTTATATATAACTACATGCTGTAAACTCTTCTACTTATCAATGGTTAACTTTGATAACCTCAATTATGCTTAATGGGTAATGTAACGTTACCTATGTTAATTCACAACAAACTACGTTTTCTTTTATTTTAACAAAAAATCTATTAGTACGTCATTTCAATTTGAATACAAGATAATATGAGCAAATGAAACAACAATTAAATTTCAGTTATAACTGTTTGGGTTAAATAATGTATAGGTTTGCTTTTATTCAAAATATTATTTTACTCCAGTAAAATAAGCATTCAACCTCGGAATGGAAGCGAATAAGCTGTAAATTTGCATAAACCTTTGTTTTGGTGTACTAATGACTGGTAGAAAAGTCTCATATGATCACGTGTCTGCGTCATAAGTTATTCAAGGTCAAAGGTCACGAAAATCAGTTTTTTCCCATTATCTCGTTTTCTATGGGAAATACGCATTTAACGTCAGTATAAATATTGTAGATCATAAAACTGTCTACAAAAAATGTCTGAACACTTTTCTCCTAGAAAGCATCGCTTTCAAGATATCGTGACTTTAGAGCGCAGGAAAGTCGTATTTTCGACTATATGCACACACTAGCTTTTTCCCGTGATTTCGCTCGCGTTTATAAATATTATGAAAAATAAGGCTTATTTCAATATATAGTAGCATATGCATGCTTGGTCTCAGCCTAATCGGTTTGAAATTGACAAAGTTACATACAAACTTCCATCCCCTATCTTATCCCTTTAGGGGTAGAATTTATCAAAATCCTTTCTTAGCGGAAGCCTACATTATATCATCTACCTGCATGCCAAAATTCAGCCAGATCTGTCCAGTGGTTTGGGCTGTGCGTTGATAGATAACTATGTCGGTCACCTTTGAGTTTTATAGAAATAGAAGATTTCCGCACCGCCTCTGATCAACGCACAGCCTAAACCACTGGACAAATCTGGCTGAATTTTGGTATGCAGGTAGATGATATAATGTAGGCTTCCGCTAAGAAAGGATTTTGATAAATTCTACCCCTAAAGGGATAAGATAGGGGATGGAAGTTTGTATGTAACTTTGTCAATTTCAAACCGATTAGGCTGAGACCAAGCATGCATATGCTACTATATATTGAAATAAGCCTTATTTTTCATAATATTTATAAACGCGAGCGAAATCACGGGAAAAAGCTAGTGTGTGCATATAGTCGAAAATACGACTTTCCTGCGCTCTAAAGTCACGATATCTTGAAAGCGATGCTTTCTAGGAGAAAAGTGTTCAGACATTGTTTGTAGACAGTTTTATGATCTACAATATTTATACTGACGTTAAATGCGTATTTCCCATAGAAAACGAGATAATGGGAAAAAACTGATTTTCGTGACCTTTGACCTTGAATAACTTATGACGCAGACACGTGATCATATGAGACTTTTCTACCAGTCATTAGTACACCAAAACAAAGGTTTATGCAAATTTACAGCTTATTCGCTTCCATTCCGAGGTTTGCCCCTAATTAAGCCTTATTTGACTGTACTATTTATACAAACAGGACTAGAATTTTGAATATCTAAAAAGTTTCAATATTATTTTGACGACCTCTGTGGCGTAGTGGTTATTTAACATGACTGCTACGCAGAGGTCTAGGGTTCGATTACCGCATATTGCAAATCTTTGTGTGCATTAACATGATTGTTTGCATTGGGCTGGGTGTTTTCTATGTACACTCAAGGAATTTAATTGTTTAGCAATTTGCATAATTTTGAAATCGGTCAGGTTACTATTTACCGACTACAGACGACGGATGACGAACCCCGACATCTTGGGAGTCGTAAAATTAATAAGACAAGGTATATATACCTAGCCTTGTCTATCTATGACAGACAGGTATTTTGTGTTAAAATAAAATTCTTCAATTTTATATTGTTGACAGACTAAAGTTAAGTCAAACTAAACTAGACCTTATCTACCATCTCCATCAAACAGTATCCTTAGTCCGAGTTTGTGTCACTATTAACAATAAAGTATATCGAGTAGCATTCGCTGTTCTGATTGGTTCAATGCATGTATTGATAATACTGTCAAAATTTTATTTTTTACTCTTTGGACAGAATGGTGGAAGTTTGTAAACAAAGAAGTTTGAAGTGCTATTCATACTTATTGGATATATATTATATTATGTCAATTTTGAGGTGTAATATCTTTCAAATTCGTTATGATTGTTTCGGTATATAATACGACTAAATTACGTAGGTTGTGCTGCTAAACAATTAAATTCCTTGACCGTACATTAAAAATGTATTTACAAAAAAATTACAAAAAAAAAGTATTTAATCCGTTGTCTAGTACCCATAGTACAAGCTCTGCTTAGTTTGGTACTAGATGGCGCTGTGTGAAAGTGTGAGGAATATTTATTTATTTATTAACGCCTCCTCGATTTTAAAGCAATATACGCCATCTAGGATTTCTCTTACTAAACTTAACTTTAAGATAATAATATTTACTATTTTGGTTTTTACTCTTAGTCCTAACTCATTCGTCTTTTACGATAACTTTGGGATGAGATGGAGTGAATACATCCTGTATTCATAGTCCCCTGTTACACTATCTCTCTCTAACTATCTCATGACACAGAATAATCTAGAAACAGTACACATAATACGAGCTAAACGTTTTCATTAGATGTAACGAATGAATTAACATTGTTAAGCATTACGAAAGAGTAGGTAGGTGAGAATGTATGTTTTATAAACATTTACTAAGAAATGCGTAATTAATTGCTCTTCGACGTAGTATTTAGTAATCTGTGGTTTTACTATGTAGTTGGTCGTAACTTTATTCATGAATACCTATTAAGTAAAAAAAAAATGACTCTAAAACCAAAACGTTAGCACCGATAACTGTACGCAATTTTATTTACATAGCTCATTGTCACGTATTTTGAATTTAGAACCTTCTCCTCTGATTTGAATCAGTCTAAATGACTATTACATTTAATCACTGTTTAGCGAGATTTTTATTAGTAATCAACCTTATACCAAACAAAACCGTAAGAATTTAAGCTAATCAATTGACTAAAATTAAAGAGGCGTTTATGAGTATGGGGGTATATATGTAAGACAATCCCTCTTTGACTCTTCCACGGTTAAGGATATAATTCACCATACAATGGTTACTACTCAATTTCAATTGTAGTAACTCTTGAGAATGTCATTAACGTTTTATCTGTAACCTGCAGGTCAATTCTCGAAACATACTATTTAATTTAACTTAATTTTTAATATTAATTAATTAATCAAAGTGGTATTTTTGTCCGGTAAAGTAAAAGTTAAAATTAAGTTAAATGGCAAAAAATAGTTAAATAACAGAGTTGCCAGTTTACGGTATACAATTTAAAAGATTGGAAATTTTAATAGATTTTCTAACACTCCATATACAGAAATAAAACATTAATATATAAATCAACTACAGGAAATTATCTTCGGTAAATTAAAATATTATAAGTTCCGTAAACTTTTATTCTAAGAAAACAAAAATGAAAATCAGGGTCTTTGAATGTAATAATGCGATATCCCTAACTTGTTTTTCTTAAAAATCTTTTTGCATGTCTAATCCTACTATTGTCAACTTGAAACCTACTAGAAAAATTATCTATTATACAAATCTATTGTCAGACATCTTTTGTAAAATGCAAATAGACTATTCTTACTAGCCTTTTAAGAATGAGTTATATGACCTTGTTCTATGATGCGTTACGAATTGTTGTTCAAAACTAGTAAGATTAGTTGTGTACCTAATTTATGTTACGTTTATAATGTCAGTAGTTTCTAAACGAATACCTATTAGCTATGGAAAATGTAATGCGTATATCGTCTTATGTTCTAATTTACTGAAACAGAGCGGTTCAACTAATAATGAGGTGTTATTCAAGATGGATTTGTCACGCTGGATGCGTTTCTGTAGTCAGCAATTAGGTGAAAACGTCACTGGTCATACATAATGCAGGCTGAAGTCACTTTGATCTGATTTGAACTATAGAGTGCAGTGTGGTAAGTCTCGGGCAAAGTAAATAAAAACGAATACAAATACATTTTATGATTTAAGACAGTATTGCTAACACATATTTAAACAACACCGTCATGTAGTCTGAAACTTCGGGGAACTGAATAGATATATGAATAGCTAGAGAACAGATACATGTATAGTTTTTAGGGTTCCGTAACGATTTTGAAAAAATGGAACCCTTATAGGATCACTTTGTGGTCCGTCTGTCTGTCTGTCAAGACCATTTATCTCAGGAACGCGTGGAGGTATCAAGCCGAAATTTTCACCAAATACTAAGGCTTGTTGCCCCTTAGTGCTCTTAAAAATTCAAACTGCTAATCCAACGCAATCAAAAGATAGAGTCGTTTTGTCGCAAATTTTCGACCAGCAATGGTAAAAACCTACAGGGTACTTCCAGTCAACCTACAAACTTAAAATAAAGCAAGGTCTGATAGTAAATGTAAAGGAAAAATTACGAAAACCTTAAATTTTCACTTCCATCATATTATATTTTGATTATTTCGTCACTCAATTTTGGCGAGAAAATGTTTTTTGACAGCTGACACTTTGACGTGAAATCTGCTAATAACAATGGAAAGACAATTAAAGCGTAGGGCTCGAAGCTGCGATCTCTGGCACGACACACCCCACAAGTGACAGTCATGTTTTATTCTCTAACTCTATCTTAACTTTTAAATATCTACCTTTATTTTGCTTGTCGTTTCGACATTGTTATTTGTTAGCAGAAAAGACAACGTCCACCAATATGAAAGGAAAATTAAGACTTGGGATATTTGGTTTTTAATCAAAGAATAAGTTCAAGATTAAAATATTTGGAAGAGTGGTGTTTTAAATTATATGATATTGTACAGTGGACTAAGTAATAAAACAAACAACACATTTCTCCTATTTTCAGAACAGGTATGAAGTCCAGATTTTGTATTGCCTTTAAGAACTTCTACTCCAGGTAACTAATCTTTGCATCTTGTTTTTCTTATAAATATGTGCACTGAATAAGGATTTGAACTTGTTTTTTTAAAAAAGGAACCTCCTAGATGCGATGGTAAATGATATGGAACTTTTTTCAAATGGAACGCATTGTGTTTCGTGCTATTTACTAACTAGCTATTAAGGTTTTTGTGTCCTACTGCCAAAGATTAGTGTCTACTGATTAAAACCTTCAGGTATCCTCAAGTGAAGATGAAGCTTACTATCCTTGCTTTGCTCTTGCAAGGCTCAAAGAGAATTTAGTTCTTTTGAAGGTAACCGTGGCTATATCTACCAGCCTGATATGGTTCAATCTTAAGAGAGAAGCCAAAGTTATGTTAGTTTGTAGACATTTTCGTCTCTAAAGTCCTTTGAAACTAACATGGCTTTCTAAGATAGGTTATTGATATCTCAACTCTTATACAATTTTACAGGTCCAAAACTTGCACGGTATAAGTATAAGGTGTACGTAAAATTATTAAATTATTCAGTGTAAAGTAGTCTGTGACCTAAGCCCGACATTGCGATAGGCTAGTTGATGATGATGAATTAATAATACCGGTAGTCACAATTTCATACTATCCTTCTTGTGTCATGTAAGACGACTAATACTATTTTACTCTACAGTCACTAACAGAATAAAACAATTCAAATGCGATCCCTATATAACCCGAAGTCATCTACCGGGATAGTATTTGTAGATCAAATTTGTCGAAACTGGCCTATAGGAGACTGGGCCATTCCTACAGTGGGACATTCACGGACTGGTTAAATTACAACGTAAGATATCTCTAAAATATTATGTATTTTTCCTATTACAGTTACTATGTCTTTTTCAAATTTAAAAACACAATGCAAATTTATAGTAACACTATGCAAAACAGTATAAAATAAATTGTATATACGAATATAACACGTATGATCTTTTACTGATTTGATAAAAATTTGTGGCTTACCTTGGACGGCGACTGCTAATCCAACTAACACTAATGATAATACCAATTTTGCCATTTTTGAATGTCGATAGAGTACAAATTCGCTTGTTAGGTAAACACGTGTGCTCTGTATGAACGTATGTGAGTATATGCCGGCGTTTAAACCGGTGTCAAGGCTTATATCACACTTCTTGTTCCGTCTAATATGTTTCTACTTTGTTTTGTTATTATATTGCTTAGTGCCTATTGACGTAGTGGCGAAGTCTCCGGTTCGATTCCAACTGTATCTTTGTGTGCATATTTATTGCTTAGTGACTAAAATATATTTGGCTTAGTGGCGTAAAGAAGTCTCGGGTTTGATTCTCATTCGAAGCTTAACATTGTGTTTATGGGCATGATTTTTTTGCATAGGTTTCAGTGTTTTATAACTGTAATGTGTACCTATGTATTTAGAAAAAAAGGACATTATTATGTTTATATAATGCGGCTTGTCGGTAGGGGGCCCTAGAAAGACTTCTCGGGACATAAAGTAGGTGACATCCTTTATAAAGGGTAACAGTTTTCTCGAACCTATCTCGAATCAATAGTCTCTACCTAACCATAAGAGAGGGATGTAATTTTATATATGCCATTACAATAAATTATTAACTGACAATCATCATAACAGCCCGTTAATGTCCCACTGCCTCCTTCCGTGACGAAGGGATACGTGGGCTACTAATACCACGCTGGCCAGACGGATTGGTATAGGGTTTAATTTCAAGTTTTCCTTTTTTTATTTCGTAAAGATAATAATGACGGATAGTCCCATAATCGGTTTTTACGACACCCATGGGATGAGATGGGGTGGTGACATATTGTATTCTTACTCCGTCACCACACGGAACTGACAATAATCTTGGTAAACTTAACAGTTTGTAATAATTAATGATCGGTTACTTATTTTATTGCTCTACAGTTATAAATTAATAATGATAGGTTATTTATTTTATTGCACTATTAAATAAAACGCATTTTAATATCTATGTATATAAGATCCTCTTTGTGGTGACGAAGTAAGAAGACAATGTGTTATCTCGTCATCGTAAAAGCCGACTTTATGTTAACAAAAGAAAACTTGAAGTAGGTTAAATTAGGACATTATGTGACTGATTTATGAGTATTTTGTAAACTTTTAGTATCTTTATTTATTAATTAATTGCATATTATTTGAGTCTTGTGTCTTATACACATATTTATTTTTCCATGTAGGTATATGACAGTATGGCAAAACGAACTCAAGCCTGCGTGAAGGGCAAAGCTCTGCGTGATCGAAGACTTAGTAGTGTGGCTGTAAATAATTACTCGATATAGTCTTGAAATCTCAGACTAGACCTTTTCGTGACCTCACAGTGTCCTATCAATTAATCAATTAGTCATTGATTGGTTCGATTTTATAGATTTAACTAATTATTTAGTTAGCATGTCAATTCTCGTACCTAAAATTCGGTTAAGTTAACTTTTAGTTGTCAAATTGGCACACTCTAAATAAAACCTTAACACGACCACAAAAGATTACAATTGCAATAGCAAAAACATGACAACTAAAAGTTAACTTAACCGAATTTTAGGTACGAGAATTGACATGCTAGTTAAACCTGACAAATGTAATTCTCAGGTAATACTGAAAAGCTATTGACTTTGACTATATGAGATCATTTTTAATTAAATAAATATGGAGTTATATAGTTATATTTTTTGGTTGTGTTCTTACTTCGCGAAACGAATTTAACACTACGGGATACTGCTATGAAATTTTCATCGCTGGCAGTCCTTTTTTGGGAATATAAATATGCATGTGTATCTAATAATTTCTTTGAAAACAATGTATATCTATTTCATTTGATTGATTAGGTATATTGTAACCAGGAAATTCGAAATCATTTTAGTGTTGCGTTTTGTAGTGCAAATGTTAATATTTTCTTTTATAAGTAAAGGTAACAATTAAAGAAGTCGGTGATAATAACTATTATGCAAGAAATAATAAAGATACAGACCTACATTTTTTATTATCAATAAATGATTTTGAAGATTATGATAATAAAATAAATTTATTATTATTGATATTGAAAATAAATATTAATTACGATAAAAATTCCGTAGCGAGATGTGTGGTCTTTCAAAAAAATATGACAGTAGGTAAGTGTACATACCAAAAACTAACAAAAAACGACCTATTATTATATATATTGGGTATTTCCTCAAAGAAATAAGTATACTTAACATTCCAGAGGTAAAATAACGACTCGAACTAGTCGCATAAATAAGTATAGCAAATTCCTTGTTGATATGATATCGTTTGGTTACTAAGTGTATGTTTGCTCGAGTTTTTGACCTTGTCTTGATGAATTAACGGATGTAAAGAAATGGTACAGATCCTAAGGATAATAATGAGGATAAACTTGAATTTTGCTACTCAACTGATTAGGTAAGTAAAGTTTTCTATACAAACATGTTTGGTTTGCATGACAATAATAATGATAAGCGGCAAGTTGATAGTTAATATTTTAAAGGATAATTTTGTTATTTTCTTTTAGCATTTAAATAAAAACTTTTACGTATTTAAATAGTTTTTTGTTGAATTAAATTTATTAAAAGTTATTATAAAAGTAAGAAACCCAAAAAATCTGTCATAGCAACATCGTAATTATGTTCGTCGGTGGGAAATTTGGTTTATACATACGCTACAAAAAGACAAGTTGGCTTTATAATTTTGTGTTATAGTTTTCCTTCTTAAACAAAAACTATTTCTGCTAACTTACACTCCTTTAAAAAATCCCCCGTTGCAAAAACAGTAGAAGATTATGAAGTTACTTGAACATAAACAATTCCTTAGTAGCCTTTTACAATAGCCGGGAATGAGAAGACGTTCTCTGGTGCTGAATACTCATGTTCAATTACCCTACATTTACCCTTACAAAAATACTTTCTTGCCTTACTAACAAAAAAACCTTTGCAAGAAAAAAGGCTCAGTTATCTAAAAATTCGTTTCCTTATAAACCGATTATATCTCATAATAGGTTCAAAGCTTTTTGAAGAAACAATAGGTTTGATTCAAAAACCCATCTGTGTTTTTAAAGAAAAGGTAACGCCTTTTTCCAAGATTCAAGCTTGATTTGAATGCAAAAATAATTCGGATACGATTTAAGGTAAATGACCTTAAAGAACCAATCTTTGGGTATTAAATCACAATGATAAACAAAATTTCTCAAATAAACTTAGGTATGCAGGTAGCAAATAAATAAAACTTTAGGAACTAAATCAAGCTACATATTTAGTTTGCAAATCGTGTTTTACCTTGAATACAATGCAGGTAAGAGTGGGTGAAGATACGAATAAAATTTATTTTCGTATCGTAAAAAGTTGTAAAATATACCTACTCGTAAGATAACAGCGTCTACGGAATGTTGAAAGTTAAAATTACTTTTGCTTCTTTTATTCTAATTTTTGTTCTCGATAACAAACCAAGCTGTAGGGAACAAAATAAAAATCAAAATTCTGGATGCTTTACCAATAAAGCCACTCAAACTAAATTGTGTTTCGTCTTACTTAGATACGGTAACGGACGAACTTGGGATTTTGTCGATAATAATTTACCCCCTTACTCATAAACGCCTCTAAAATATTAGTCAATGGATTAGCTTTAAATCTTACGATTTTGGTTGGTATAAGGTTGGTTTTGCTAATAAAAATCTCGCTAAACAGTGATTAAATTTAAGAGGCGTTTATGAGTAAGGGGGTAGATCTTTAAAATGTTTACTCTTTACTTTCCTTATAAACCAATGGAAAAGTTGGTGCATGAATAAAGATACCGTTTAATCATCGGTTAATAGATTTATAAGTTTCCTTGCATTCTATCAACCTAACATCGGAAGGAAAAATGTTAATTGTTAATTCAAGGACTGAGGAAAACGACTTTAAGAATTTATGGTTAAGCATTAAATGGAAAATACGTTACTTACTTGTAGTTAATTATAACTATTAAATAATGTTTTTATGAATAATTATAAAATATTGTGCAAAGTACCTACTTATTAAAGTAACAAAAATAATTACAATATCCTTATTTTTTACCTCCTCCGAAAAAGAGGAGGAGTTTCTCATTGCGGTTTAATATTTTTTATAACTACATTACTCATTTCTTGACTATGTAAAGAGATTTTTTTTGGAGGTGTACATATCTCACAGAAATATAATAAAACTAGCTGACCCATGCCCACTTCGTTGGGCGGCGAAAAAAACGCGTCCGTTTTTAAACATATTTCATTACTGCTCCACTTCTATTAGTCATAGGGTGATACTATACAGCCAATGACACTCCCCGATGAATAAACTATTCAACACATAAATAATTTTTAAAATCGGTTCATTAGATCCAGAGATTACCTCCTACAACGTCACAAACACACAATCACACAAACTTTACCTCTTTATAATATTAGTATAGAAGTATAGATAGGTATAGTGTTATTTGATTTATTAGTTTTTAACTAAAAAAAATAGAATTTTCTGTAAATCATCCAGGTAAACGAGGAAGTGTTTTAATCTGTATAGAGTTCGATTCAAATTGTTTTTCGCTTTATAAAGAATAATTTAGGTATGCCTAACTTACTTATCTAAGTGTTGTGTATAACCTTGTAGGGCCCTTATTTCAGTTTAATATACTTAATCAGCTCGAGTATTGATTGTAGAGTGGAAATGTGTTAACTATTGATAAAACGTGTAAATTTACATCGTATGTTTTTTAGGTCCAGCTAAGTAATCATTACCTAAAATTTTAACAGCAACAAAATTGGGACAAGAATAATTCAAGATTATGACAGTTATTTTTATCGATAATTAAAAATAATATACCTCACATATTAATAACTACATCTAGTTATAAACTTAGCAGAGCTCGTGCTATGGGTTACCTAAAACTAACCTTTTTCTGTTTATACTTACATCTTATTAATATTCCATTTCTTTACATTTTTCACATTAATTTACATTTTTAAATATAAATATAAAAATAAAGACATTTAAAAATTTAAAAAAAGGTATACCCACCGCCGCATCGGGTAGAGGGAACAAGCTACTGGTGGTTTCCTATCTCTGGAGCCTTAACGGCTCCAGAGATAGGAAACTCCTCACAAGACGTGCCGTGTCAAGCAGTACTGCCTTCTGCATCAGACCTATACTTAATCCAACTGCCAAAGTGGAGTCTTCTTAAATGTTGATAGAGACTCTTTTCTCTTTATTAATATTATTGTTCAGATATAAAAGACATGTCTGATTGTGTTATATTTGATGACATTTGCTTTCATTTTCACACTTATCTGATGTAATACGAAAACTGATAATTGGTTTCCAGGAATCGCATAATAAACAACCAAAACCAGGTGTGAATTAAATAGGTAAGTACATCAACTTGTTTTTCTTATTCTGATACCGGATATAAATTATTTTGTTGGCTTCCTTTATAATACTTCAAATCATAATTCAATGGCAGATTTATAATACTTACATAATAAATATTCTTCACACATTCACATAACCAGATCTGATAATAAACATAGCATGTACCATAGACAATTGATTAAAATACTTTTTATGTTAATGTTTTAAAAACAACTAAATCAATGTAAACATTATTGTTTTTGCTCACAAAGGTTTGCAAGGAGTGGACATTGAAGACTTTTAAGTAACAGCAATAGACTATAACTACAATTCCACAGAGATTTTCATAGACTACATAAAATCAATTGCTTGTCAACCAGATAGTTCGAAATTAGAAAAAAGTTAAGTAGTCTAACCAACTTATCTGTGAACTGAATAGTGTACCTGGCGTCGTTTCAGAGTTGCTAGTTAATTTAAATGTGCCCAAAATTCGGGAGAGTTAAGCCAATAATGATATATTTCGCTACTTCACAGAGAAGTTGGTGGGTCTAAAAGATAAGAGACGTAATTATAGACAACACGTTATCATCTGAGTACTCCAAAAAGAGATAGAAGATATTATATAAGAATAGAAGAGCTGTAAGTGCAAGCGAGATAGATATAGAGACATAATATAGCTTTAAGACCTATTGTTACTAAATAAAGTGACGTAAGGAAAATGCAGCAGTAGAGTTTGTTACGCTGCTTCTTCTCTACTAGCGCTTTGGAAGCGGTGGTAAAGTTTTCTAAACTTTGAAATGCTTATAAACTTAGGTTAAGTAGTGTTAGATGACGTCAAAAAGATACAATATTAAGTATTGTACCTACTACTTTGGATAAAAGATATTTTTATTTTGATGAAAATGCGATATATACTGCCAAAATTGAAGTGCTGATTTTGACATTAGCCTAAATCACTATACTCTACTACTCTACTCACGTACTATGCGATGGGTGCATAAGGAACAGTAGATAAACAAGAAAAGTGAAACATGAAAATAAGGTATTCGCTATATTTTTTTTACTTTAATTTTTGTTTGCCATACATAAAGTAGAATATTTAACATATACTCAAGAAATGCCGTGGATATTCTTCTTAATACGAATAGGTTTCTTTTAATCGTCGAAATTGTAAGTTTTGACAACTCCATTGTCTCTCGTCATGATTTGTCCTCGTTTGCGAACGCCGTACCCGTCACTTATTACTTGTGAAGACACAAGTGTACCGGTACCATGTTTCATGTTAGTTAACTGAAATATAAATATACGACAGTGAGAATATTATAAAAAAGTAAACAAGGGCCTCTAGCGACGGAGGGATAGAGCCTACTAGGGTTTTTTAGGATAACTGATTGTTTGTAGTGTTCTACAAAATGCATTTAAGTAGTGTCAAGCGGTTGGCGTACGGCTGCCGTTCGACAAACGCACTGCAGACGTACGACACGAAACGCCCAAATTGAAAGAGCCCTTAATGTAGTCAGAATCAAGCCTCGGTGCATGAGGTCGCGAGATCCAACCTTCTATTAGTGCTTCGCACAAATAAATTGTCTAGCCCCTGTGCAAGTATACTTTACGGGACTTTATAAGCAATAAAATATTAACTGAAATGTCGGTTAATCCATACTAGTATTAAAAACGGCATTGTTAGGTTCCTACCAAATTTGGATAGGTAGAGGACGGAACATGGCAGACAGTGAAGGTGACCGCTAACGCGTTGTAAGGGGGCCTCCTTAAACCTACATCTGGGTCGTAAGTCTCAGACGCTGTTACGCCAGTGTTCCGCCCTCTATCACGCGATGGACCCGGCACCCGCACGGAGAATCCATGGAATGCTAAGATTAGGTCTTATCTTAATGGGAAAGTGTGTCTGTCTGTATGCCTTTCTTTCACGGCAAAACGGAGGGACGAATTGACGTGATTTTTTAAGTGGTGATAGTTGAAGGAATGGAGAGTAACATAAGGCTACTTTTTTTTGCTGTGTCCAGGAAAGGGGAACAGTACTACCCCGAATTTAACGCAAGCGAAGCCGCGGGCAAATATTTTAAGGTTTGTTAAGTCCCCGCGACAGAGGGCATAATACCTAGTGCAGGAGTAGTTCTAGTCCATCTTACCATTATCTATTGTATTTATCTCTGTTGTAATCGATTTCAATGAGATTCAGTAACAGTTCGTAGGTATTACGTATTCTAAATCCTCTACTACACCTATTCAATATTTTGTAATTTGAAGAGCTGGCTCTAATTATTTTTATGATATTTCATTGATTTTAAAATGTATTATTATGATTTAGGTTAGTACTTACAGGGACAAAGTTGAAGGGCTTGTGCCTTCCTAAGCTTTGGAGCCTGAAAAAATAAGAAAATATAATTATCGTTTGGACCTAGAAAGAACTTTTTTTTTTTGTGCTTCATATTTACAGGCTGCCACAGGTTTCGGATACGTGAGTTTTATGTATAACATCATCATCATATACCTAACACTATCCTGTGCTGAACATAAGCCTCCAGCAAGTTTTGCTATAGGTTCTCCATTGGCTTGACCAGGTCTTACGTTCACCACGTAATAGCTTGACCCATCCTGCGTCGTTGTGTCGTACTTGGTCGCAATTCCTGAATCTTCTTCTGTATAAAATGGTCCTTATTCGAAATGTTGTAGACGAACAAGTTGTTAGCTGATGGTAGGTTTTAGATGTAGGCTTTACACTTGTCCATATTAGAAGCAGAGGAACTCTATGCATTATTTTAAACAACATTAAGTTTATAGTATTGCTGAACGACGCTCGTCACCCAGGTATACCAACTGTTGAAATAAAAGTCCTATGTGATTTCACTAGCTCACAATCAACTTAATTTTTGGTAAGTAGCTTTTAGGCTATATAATCGTCAAACATATACCTATGTCATTTATTACTATCTCTTTTGGGTTAGTGTGATTAAACCAGGTCTGCCAGCTCTACATTTACCGAGAAGACTTCATCATAACAGCCCATTAATGTCCCACTGCAGGGACGGGCCTCCTCCCGTGACGGAGGGATACTTAGCCTACTTATACCACGCTGGCCAGAAGGATTGGTATAGGGTTTAATTTTCAGTTTTCCTTCTTTTTACTTCGTGAAGATAATATTCACGGATAGTCCCTTAGTCGGTTTTCACGACGGGATGAGATGGGGTGGTGACATATTGTATTCATACTCCGTCACCACACGCACAAGTGAAGACTTATATTATGATAAAAAAGACAACTACTTACATAGCTATAGCGGGGTTTGTGGCTGCATCGAACTGGCCTGGAAGTAAACAATACGAACATCTAAAGACTTAATTAATAGTTACCACATTATCCTATACAATAACTACTAAGTTTGGAAAGTCATCCTCACTTTTTTTTCATAGTTATCTGACATATTATGGACTAGAATGTATACCTAGTATTCATAAGTCAGTTCAAACAATTGCAGCCAGATTTAGAAATATGGCTGCTTGCAAAAAGCTTTGGCAATTCCCTAAGTGTTTTCTTTTATAGATACATCGTGCCAAGTAAATAAGCGTATGTGCCAATAATTAAGTATTATCTTAAAATTGTATTACTAAGTATAATGCCTTTTGAGATTTTTAATTAAAATCTCGTTAGTTGTAAGAAAATAAAATAAATACCATTAACACCATATAGCACTGCTAGAACCACGAAAAATAAACTTATTTTAATCATTTTGTTAGAACACTGTATTCAGAAACTTGTTCCCCGAAATCTTATTATATTCTGAAACACATGTTATTTGTTAAGGTATTATATACCATACATTAACAACCTTGAGACGGTCAATACTTTTGTTAACGAGCGTACAGAGGAGAATAGGGTTAAAATGACATTGTAAAAACGCTATAATGAGCGTCACGACGATGAAGCGCAACGCATATGGCCAAAAGTGTCACGACACACTTGCTGTTATGGACAATGCGCACAACGACGCGACGCTTAGGGCTTTTGGCGTCGCGACGCTAATTAAGGAATGCGCCGCGACGCCAGCCGCTTTCAGCGTCGCAGCGTCAGCCGCATTTAGTTTCGCGCGTACCGCTATTAGCGTCATGACGCGAAGTACCCTAAGCGTTGTTACGCGCAGTGTCCTGATCGACGCCTAATTAGACGAGAGTAGCGGCGCCATAAGCGTTGCGACTCCGACTTCGATAAGCGTTGCGACGCCTACTTCTATGATCGTCGATACGCCTGCCCTCATTAGCGTCGGGACGCCCGATACTCTCTCAACATATTTTGTTCTTCTGGGTAATTAAATTTTCCCCACTTTACTCTAATACTGAAAACAAGTCTAATAGATATAATACTTATCCGTGAAAATCCACTATCCATCATCATCAGTGCTCCGAGCATTATGGAATATAATATTCTAGAACTATTTGATAATTGGCAGTATTTAGTGTGACATTACGTACTATTCATTACTAAGTTGAAAAACATTCTAGTACGTACTACTAGAACATTTTTCAACGAAATAGAACAATAGACTTAATAATACTACTTTGAATATGAATAACTTGATGGATATCGTTAATATTAAGATCATCTCTAGGACGTAGAACTACGTAACTATTGTGTTAAATATCTTTTCATTACGACAAATTGGAAAACGAAAATACAACAAAAAGTTGTCAACAACAGTGTGTAATAAATATTAAAAAATTGTTATAATAAACATGATTTCGTGCTACCAGCAAAAGAGCAGCATTTTAGCAGGAATGCAGAAACCACTGTACTATGGAAACTGCTGTGTTATGGAAACTAACAAGTCGTATGTAAGCATACCTCTGTGGCGCAATCGGTATATTACATGGCTGCTACGCAGAGGTCCGGGGTTCAATTCCCGCTCAATGCAAATATTGGGTGCATGAACATGATTGTTTGCATTGGTCTGAGTGTTTTCTAGGTATAATATGTATGTATTTATAAAAAAAAAGTATTTAAGTATGTTTATCCGTTGTCTAGTACCCATAGTACAAGCTTTGCTTAGTTTGGGACTAGGTGGCGATGTGTGCATGTGTGAAGATTATTATTATATACCTACATGTCACAAATTATTAACAGCTTCTCTTTCCAGCTAAAAAGTATATGCAATATTTATCTCTGCTAATTCGTTCCCTCCTTACTAAGGATCATGCCTCCTTTGACTTCCTTTTTAGTCCGCCCTTTAGTCAATAGCTCCATCGATTGTGTTCATTCGCTTAGAACAATGCAACGACATTACATTAATAAATATTAAACAAAAAATAATTACGATGTTTCTAGAAATTGTATTCTTTCTTGTGAAAAGCAACAAATAGACATGTATGTTTATTCAAATGTGTTTCCGATGACGAAGTCGAACACTCATGTTTGGTCTGGCTGAATCATAACCTGATTACTACTATTACGCATTAATTGAAATAATACTCATTAATTTGGTTATATCGATAATTATAGGAACCTATTTAGACATCTAAGTATTTGACGTCATCGTATTTTGGGAGGAAAATCAATTTTTTATATATTTTTTGTTATTGAACTCAAATAAGCTGTTAAAAAATTATTTTAATGTAATGTGTTTGCTTTTCAAAATATGTTTAAAAAAAATAAATGCAGGGAGCATTTGAAGCTATTGTTAGTCTAGGTAAACGAAGTCGCAGCCACAGCTAGTACATACTTACATAAAATAAACGTAACTTAACACAAATAAATTGTACATAAGTACATTATTATTATACATAAATACATTATACAAATACAGGGTACCGCGACCCAAAACAGTAAAGGGGTAATAATATAGATTATATTATTGAACAAAAGCCTATCATCTAACTTTTTCATACTGAAACTTTGGGTATTTTTCCAGTTTTCCATCTCTCCTCTCTCTTAATACATCTTATACGATACATTTTATTTACATTTTTTATAGTCTCAATTCGACACACAGCTAGATTAGTTTACTTAATCTATTTTCACGATGAAGTGATTTTATTTAAAGTGATTTAATAAAGGTTTGGAATGTCAAAGTGTTTCCGTCATCAAGTGTTCAGCCGGATCCACATCAAACGATCCAGCGCGATCCGCGCGCGGCAGGAGCGCGCTCCACAGGAGCGTTTGATGTAGACTTATCGCTAGCTCTTAAGCCCGATTTACACATCGACAAGTACAGTAGCGAGTTAAGTAGTAAGTTGTTGTTTAAGTTGATTTAAATAGATCTCCATCCTATTTTTTGGCGAGTTAAGTTGGCGAGACGCGAGAGAGGGGGCTACTTAGTACTTAACTCGCCCAAAAAAATAAGATGGAGATCTATTTAAATCAACTTAATCCACAACTTACTACTTAACTCGCTACTGTACTTGTCGATGTGTAAATCGGGCTTTAGCCGCGAGCGATCCGTCGTCGATGGATCGCGGATCGCGGGATCGCCGATCTAAAATGGATAGTTTGGTGTGGATCCGGCTTTTTAGGACTATACGAGTTTCACTGCAGATAACAGACCTCTTCAGGAATTAAGAGAAATGTTTAGTATTTCACTATTCCGCTGCATTATTCCCTAAGTTCTTTTGACTAGATCATGAAGATGTATAAACCGACTTTTCAGGTCTGCGTAGAACGACGACCTCTGTGGCGTAGTGGTTATTTAACATGACTGCTACGCAGAGGTCTCGGGTTCAATTCCCGCAAATCTTTGTGAGCATGTACATGACTGTTTGCATTGGTCTGGGTGTTTTCTATGAATAATATGTATGTATTTACAAAACAAGTATTTAAGTATGTTTATCCGTTGTCTAGTACCCATAGTACACTTGTGACTTTAGTGTGAAAGTGTAAGGAATATTTTTTTTCATATTTTATAGAAACTCACCTAATCACCTCTAAGAAAAGATTTGATGGTTGCTACAGTAGTGACAGTGAAATAGAAAATCAAGGTCCCTCACCCCCTCTTATGACATGAGGGTCCTTACGGGAAAGCTTGAAATTAAACCTTTTTTCATTAGGTACGTGATTGGGTAGAAAAAAAACTACGGAGGTTCTTAAATTATTTATTTTCGAGGAAAATATAAATTAAGTAAGTTATACAAAGTAGTAACCTACATAATTTAATTGCTTTCAAAAATATTTACTGGAGCTGTCCACTGTTTATCAATCAACATTTATTTTAAACAATTTCTAATATTTAAATATTTTATGTGTTTGAGTTACACAACAGAATAAGAACAACAAATTTTAATGTAAATACATACGTATAAAAAGATAGAAGAGGCTACAAAACAACATAACTATAAGCGCATGCAAATAGGATACGGAATAGCTAACATAAACAAACATAAAGAATACAATACTTTAATTTTACGTAACATGATAATGTACTTTAAGTATTTCATAACATTAATAAACTGAATCCTGTAATGTACGCTTAACTTTAAGGGCTCTTTCAATTTAGGTATCCGTACTGCGAAAGCCGCACGGCTGTCGCACGGTCGCACCGCATCATTTGTATCTATTAAAACAAAGGAACGTCCGTTCGCCGTTCGACAAACGCACTGCTCCGTCAAACGTCCGACACGAAACGCCTAAGGGTCGTAGCACATATAACGTAACGTAAACGGATCGGCACGTATCAACTCGAGCCGTTCAGTATTTGTATTTTGTATGGAACTCCTTACTGCAATGCACACTAAGTAATCGGAATCGTAACGTAATCGGATTTTTGACGTTTGACAACGAGGAAAAAGGCGAGGCGGTGCCGATCCATTGACGTTACGTTATATGTGCTACCATAAATTGAAAGAGCCCCAAAGAGTGCCAAATACAGTTCTATGAAGGTGCATCTCCATACACCTGATTTCGTTCATCAACCTTTCCGTTGACATTAGTTATCTCCCTGGATGATCCTCCACTTGTTTCTTCTCCGTTCACATTTTTGTAGAAGGACTCAGAAGAATATACTTTACCAAAGAATTTCTCATTTTTCCCAGGAACGTAGCCTTTTATGGATTCGTCGTCCATAGGTGGACTAGGCTTCATGAAGGGCTCAAACTTGGGATGCATGGGGTGACGTGATTTGAAATGATTGAACTAGAGAAAAAACAATGTTTGATTACTAAAATTGGACAAATATTGAAGAAGTATTTGGTGATCGAAGTATAGAAGAAACATTTTTTACAAAGAAACACATTAAAGAGGAAAGTTGCCAGCTATATTGTGTATTACGTAGAATAAAAAATGGTGAAAGAAAAGTAAAACACAGTACAAGAAGTGAAGAAGGAGCTTAAAAAATAATGTCCAACAACCAGTTACTTATTGTCTAGTCTATTAATGATAAACAAATGACGATAAGAATAAAAAGAAGAAATGATGACATAAGTAATTAATAGTTCTATGATTTTACTCTTTGTAAGTAAATATTGCCTAAGTAAATATCAAAAGAAAAAAAAGCTTATTGTTACATGCATTTCGCAGGTCAATATTATTACTAAATCTCATTTTCAATGAGCCACCTACTCTCGTACTTACGTACGCAATAACTAGATATTACAAATACTGTACGTACTTTTAATGACCGTAACAGAATGTTACGGTCATTAAAAGGTAAAGTGGACACTGTATTCATGTTCTCGACGGAATAATATTAATTTGACACACTACAGAAATTATTTTCATCAATTACAAAGAAAAAAATACATATTTTACGCTTACGTCTTAATTTTTTCGATACTTTGTTTTCCCAAGCAAAATACCTCATTTCTATCTCCTAAAACCTTTATTATATGTGTGGAACAAAGTATCATGTCTGCTTCAAGACAATAAAGTACCTAAATGTCAATAAATAACATGGATGTAAACGGAAAGTAATGTCAATTACTCAGCTTGTTTATTGCTTTCGCATGACGTGGTTGTCTATAAATGTTACACCGACGCTGACGTGTCTTTTACACGCATTTATTTATTGTGTAAGTAAGGGTAATGTAGACACTCTTGAAATAATTTAATTGTTAATCAATGGAAATAGGTATATCTGGAAATCTTCCTTATGGTGTGTATGTTAAGTAAATGTGGCGGATATGTTATGTTAGTAGGCCAAGTTATACTCTAAGACCGGAGGGCGCTGATGCTAAATGAAAAAAGAGTTTTCTTAAAGAATAAGTATAGTACCTATGTAAGTACCATAATGAACAGAAGTCATGTAATAGAATAGAGATAGTTATAAGATAGATGAATAATGAATTAAGTATTTATAAATTGTAGATACCTGTCGTGCAAGTAAATCGGAAAACTGAAACAAAACAGACATCATATTAAAATTATGTAATAAATAAATATAAATATTATTTACAATAACATCTTGCAAAAAGCTAGCTGATTTATCATTAATTCTATTTAATAAACAAATAAATACGAGGGTCAAACTGAAAGTTCTTAAAAAATCAAAAACTGATTACGTTAGCCAGTTATTAGTTTATTATATCTTTTTAAAATATTGTCAATTCACGTCAGCACACCGCTGCATGCGATGGCTTCTTCATCATTCATAAACCGCTTACTTCGAAGTTTTTCTTTAATTTATGGAAATCAATAAAAATCACAAGGCCTGAGGTAGGGGCTATACGGCGTGTGACCCAGTAATTCAACGTTTGATGTCGCCAAATAGTCGATATTTCGCTTGGCAGTGTGCGACGAGGCGTTGTCGTGGTAAAGGAGGATGCTACTGCGAGGTAGTTTCTCTCGAACTTTTTCCAAGACAAGTGGCAAACAATTGGTAGTGTACCATTCTGCACAAACAGTATTTTGATCCTCTAACACAATTGTTGCGAAATGACATATACTTCCAAAGAACGAGGTCACCGTCCTTTTTCCCACACTTCGATCTTTCTTCACTTTAGTTGGCAACTCCTCGAAAGGAAACACCCACTGAGCAGATTCTCTTTTAGTTTCAGGATCATAATAGTAAATCCAGCTTTCGTGACCTGTTATTATGTCGAACACAGCATTTGAGTCACCTCCGTTAAATCTTTCAATCATTTTACGGCACCAATCCACACGACGGAGATTTTGAGCCTCAGTCAAATTTTGAGGTATCCTCCGAGCGCAAAGCTTCCTGACTGCTAAATGTTTGTGAAGGATTCTGTGCACTTGACTCATAGCGATGCCTAAGCTTGTCCGAATCTACTGATAGGTCACTCTTTTGTCAGTCTCTATTATACTCCGCACAACACAGATGTTATCTTCAGTCGTCGCCGTAGAAGGCCGTCCCTCGCGTAAATCATCAGTAAAATTAGTGCGACCACGTTTAAACTCATTAAACCAGTTGTAAACAGTCCCACGAGATGGGGCTTCATCGTGAAAGGCCAATCGTAGCCAATCATAACTATCTTATTGACTTAAATGACATCGAAAGTCATAAAAATTCATTGCACGAAAGTTTTCTCGTGTTAAATTCATGTTGACGTGACACAGACAATTCTGAATTTGCCGCCAAATCGTAAAACAAATGACAAATGTATAAAATATGTACTCAGTAATATTGGCAAAGAGTTCTATTTTCAAATTTTACAATTATTTTTTTTATATATTGTTTATAAGTGGCCCATTCTAAGTACTTTCAGTTTAACCCTCGTACGTTCTTCTACGAGTTTATCATTGGAAGTAGGAGTATGAAAAACGAAAATGAATTATCATCATCATATCAGCCAAAGGCAACCACTGCTGGACATAGGGCTCCTCCTCATATTTCCACCACCTGCAGTCCTTACTTAGTCGTCTGTCCACGTTTTGCGGCCCACATTAAGAAGGAGGACCGGGGAGACCTCCCCACCCTGCGTTTTAGCAGTGAATGAATTATTGTTTAATATTTACCCCCTTACTCATAAACGCCTCTTAAATTTAAACACTGTTTAGATAGATTTTTATTAGTAAAGCCAACCTTATACCAAACAAAACCGTAAGAATTTAAGCTAAATTAATTGACTAAAATTTAAGAGACGTTTATGAGTAAGGGGTTTATTAAATTATGCTCACTGAAATTTAAAAAAGAAAGCAAGACAAATAACACTTAAAAGTATATTTCATGACCAAGTTCTAGCATAACATCAATCATCAATTATAAATTTCTTATAGCTATTATTATATTAAACTTAAAACTAAACAATTAATGAAAAGAACACCAAGATATGAACAAGTTTAGATGTAGAGATAGTTGAGTAAAAGATTATAAAAGTGTGTGCAGTAAGTAAGAAGTGTGCAAAAAGAATAGTTCGCCTTTGTTGATTTACTTAATTCTTTTAGTTACTTACCTCGTCCTTGCTTGTGTTTTGAAGCCATATTTGTATATACTTATCTAGATATAAAATTATAATCTAATTTGTGCATAATAATACTATAGTTATTGGTCTTAATTGTTTTGTGACTCTTGTTTAGTTTCTTACCGGAGGCTTGCTGTAACAAAATTAATAATTGAATAGGTACAACAAAATATTTAATTTTGTTGTGTATTTCCAAAAAAAAAAATGGATGCCGTTATCTAGAACTACGGGGTACTAGAAAGTAGAAGCTCTGCTCATTTTGGGACTCGCGTTTTAACTCATTTCTCTTTTTTTTTTTAAATTAATTATAACCTTATTGTAACCTAAAAATAATCGAGGAAATTCTAGCAGTCACATTCATGGGGACAGTGTTCATGAATTTTGAATCCAACCTTAACATACAAAGATTAAAAAATTAAAATATCATAATGTTACTAATCATGTTAACTTACTTGGGCTGTGAAACTACAACCGGTGGCGCATTTCCAACTGAAAGATAAGTCCATTATTTATTAGTACAGGTACAAAAAAATTAAATAACGATCTTGGGTCCTTCTGCAGAGGCTTGAAAACACACTGAGGTATCCTCATAATATCTTTTTGGTGGCTTCATTATTTACCTCTAAGCAATAATACAATGTAATGATGTAAGAGTAGAGTAGCTCTATGATAATAGGAGGCTTGTGAGATCTTAAAACTTCTGTTTACTGCATTGTTAACATCTATGAGCAGTGTTTACCATTTGCCATTAAGTGGTTCACTTGCGCCTCTACCATATTATCGCAACAAAATAAATGTAAAAAGACCTACCACCACATCGTAATCTATCGTTATTTTATCATGACGTATAAATGGCACTGATGCATGAAAAAATTGCAGTAATAACGTCATTTCATTCCAAGACACTCATGATGAGATGCGGCAATTAAGTCATGTCCACGTAGAAAGATAAATGTATTGTCTGTTATTAGCTACTGCCGTCCCTGCTTCACACGGGCAATAGTATTGTTTTTTGAGATGAAACAGTGAAAGAATTATTAAAATCTGTCCGGTAGTTTCGGAGCCTATTCAATTCAAACAAACAAACAAATAAAAAATCAAACCTTTACTCTTTATAATATTATGTAGTATAGATTATCCTGCTGACATTTTTTAAGATGAAATGTTGGTACGTTATATTCACCAATTTATTGTCCGAGTCTCATCCAGTAACATAGGAAAATGTCTTAATCCCGACAATGGATTAGTCTGATCGCTTAAATGCTTTTTAGAGGTAATATCTAGTGTTGTAAAAAAGCTTGAGTCGACGCTCGAGCACTTCCTGAACGCTCAAGTAGGGACTCGAATAGGACGCTTAACGCTCGGCTTGAGCTTGAGCGTGAGCGTCTAGATTACAATCTATCTATTTATTGTTACCGAGAGTATTATAAGGAAAATAAAATGGTTTTAGTTTAAGTTTAAGTTATTCCCGTGCACGTACTCCAATTCAGTACGATTACAACATTGACGGCACTCCATTGGCTCGGGTTACAGAAGTAAAAGATCTAGGAGTATGTCTCGACACCACGCTGACGTTTCGTAATCATATTGTTACAATTTGTAAAAAAGCATTTAAAAACCTAGGTTTTGTACTCCGAACCGTTCGCTGCTTTAGTAATGTTAAAGCAATTGTTACATTATATAACACGTTGGTTAGGAGTCAATTAGAATGCAATGCAGTCATCTGGAGCCCACATGAAATTAAATATAATCTCATGTTGGAGCGAATACAAAATAAATTTATTCGTTTTTTATATAAGAAATATTAATAAATAATAAATAATAAATAATAAAAATCATTTATTTCTTACACAGATATGAACAGTACAAAAAACAAAAAATAAATAAAAGACTTTAAAAGAGTATTGTATTGTGACGTCACACCTGTGCAGGAAATAGGACCCCTACTCAGCTTCATGCCGATTGACAAGCAGCCGCTAGCCAATCAGCGCTGGTTTTCAGTAGGTACCGGATGTAACGCCCTTTAAAATGTGTAAGACGGACGTGTAATGTGTGTGTAATGTGTGGTATGTATATAGAAACGATAAACTACTTATAGTGAAACGGGTACATATAATTAATAAAATGTAATGTAATAAATAAATTTAATGTAATGTAATATCATAGATATAATAAAAAAATAATAAAAAAAAAAAAATATAACACATAAAACACTAAAAAAATCAAATAAACAATAGTAATAGTAAACCATCAATTGATTATTTTATTGAACAGACCAATCAAGCAGCGGTATGGATAGCTTCCTGTTGGCCGCCATCTTAAATTCTTTTGTTTGTTATTGTTGGATATTACAACACAAGACCAAACAAAACAAACATTGCGTAATGATTGTCTCAGTGTGTGTGGTGTGGTTTGTGACAACTTTTTGTGTTTATTGGTAACATGATATGTATGTTTAGAAGTGTGGAAAGAAAGAAAACCACTAACTATTGTCTACTGACTATGGACTATGCAGGAAAAGTGTACGCTGTGAAGTAAACAGCTCGTGAGTATTATGGTGTATTGTGTGAGCGTCGTCGTCGTCAGTCAGCACCCACCAAACACAGTTAGCACGTGTTGGCAGGGGCCAACCGACGCCGCGCCGGCAGGAAGGATATAAGGTATGCAAACATAATGCAATTGCAATAATGATTGTAATAAAATTAAATAGATAAATGTAACAAAATAAAATATAATTATAAAAATTGTATATGATTAGTAGTTAAACTTAAAACATTATTAAACAAACAAGAGATCATCTTTCGTCTACTGTCCAAGCCTGATCTGCTCTTCCATTTGCAGTTCTTTTAGAAAATATTCAGAAGTGTGCTTTATTTTCAGGCTTTATAAGGGGTGTAAAAAAGGGCTAGCCTGACGCCAGCAGGAAGAACTAGATGATTAAAAAGTAAGCAATCAAGCAGATGTTATTGGTTTTGATAATATGTAATATAATATAATAGAATTAAATAGATTGCTATTGGATAATGGTAATTTAGATGTAAGAATTTAAATGTAATAAATAATTATGTATTAAAACTAGTGTATGATGGGTACTTAGACCATTATAGTATTAACAGGTGATCATTTCACTGTTACTGTCCAAGTTTGATTTGCTCTTCCAGCAGCAGTTTCTTAAGATGTTGTTTAAAAGTGTGCTTTGTTTTCAGATTCCTAATCGGTGGCCGTAATGAGTTCCAACAGTGTGTTGCTGCATAATTAAAACAACCCTTAAAAGCAGTGGTCCTGTACTTATGTACTGTCAAAGGGACCACCATAGAGCGCTGGCTGTACCTCTCCTTGTCATGCCTCCAACTTAGTTTATGATACAGGTAAGCTGGCTTATGAGTGTTAATTACACCAAATAGGAGACAGGACAAGTGTAGTTTTCTCCTAGCAATCATCTTGAGCACCTTATGTTCGTTTATATAAGGAGTGACATGGCTCCTCCTAGGGATGTCAACACAGAATCTCATGCAGGCATTTTGGACTCGCTGAATAAGATGTTCGGTTCTTTTGAGTAGACATGGGCCATATACTGTGTCACAGTAGTTAAATTTTGACAATACCAAACTGTCCACAAGTTGTTTGCGTAATGGTATGCTAAGATATGGTCTGATATTATATAAAACCTTCAAACGATAAAAACAGGCACTTGCAACTTTGCAAATGTATTCTTCAAACCTTAGCCCTGAATCAATTGTAAGCCCCAGGCTGGTCACAGTGTCTGCCCTCTCTATCAGTTCACTATTTACTACAATCTGAGGATTTGCTGATTTCACTGAACTCAACTGTCCATTGGTCCCCAAAACAATGTACTGTGTCTTCTTAACGTTAAGCACCAGTGAGTTCTCCTGTGACCATGATACCACCCGTTGTAGGTCTTCATTCAGTCTGTCCACCGCCTCCCCAGTGTCTTCTGGCTTAAATGATGTGTATATCTGGGTGTCATCGGCATACAAATGGTATCTGCAGTGCTTAAAGCAGTGATGGATGTCTGCTGTGTATAGGATGTAAAGCAGAGGTCCCAGGATCGAACCCTGGGGCACGCCCCTGACCACCTGTATTGCAGGAGAACAGACCCTGGCACCGTCCCCCCTCACTATCTCAACACACTGTGATCTTCCTGTAAGATAGCTGCGAAACCAGCTCACTGTCTCCCGAGTGAATCCATAACTGGTTAACTTCGAGAGAAGCAGTGGAACATCAAGACAATCGAATGCACGTGAATAGTCCAATAGCACCAATATTGATGCCTGCCCCGCATCCCTCGCCTCCAATATGTTTCCCACAACATCTGATAGAGCTGTTGCCGTACCCCGACCCCTTCGAAACCCTGATTGCAGCTCCGGCAGTAAATTATTTTGGTCTAGATATTCCACCACTTGAGTGTAGACCACTTTTTCAAGTATCTTCGATAGACAAGGTAGGATACTGATTGGCCTCAAGTCTTTGTATGTTTGAGGGTTACTATTTTTGGGGATGGGATGCACGACTGCGACTTTCCATATATCAGGAAATGAATGTGTGGCAATGGATACATTGATTATGTCTGTAATAGGTTGAAGAGTCTCAGGAAGTGAGAGCAACAACATATCCAGATTGACCCCATCCAACCCCATTGCATTTGTCCTAATGCCCTTAATAATTTTCTCCACTTCATCTGAACCCACAGGAGACAGCCTGAATGATGCCGCAGTGTATTGATCTGAATAAGTAGATCCAAAGCATGCCATCTGGGAAACCATGGTGTAGCGGTTGCCCGGGACATCCAAAAAGGCCATGTTTATAGAGTGTGGATCATCAAAGTGAGAAGGCAGCAGAGGGTCCTTATGAGCAGGTATTATATCCCTTTTAAGATTCTGCCACAATTTCTTCTGATTACCCATTAGGCTATTTATGTTATATTTAAAATATGCTGCCTTCTCACTGCGCAATGCCTCAGCTGCCTGTCGTTTCATGTCACAATAACTGCTGTGATGTTGCTCCAGTCTGGTACCATGATATCTTCTCCTTGCCTCATTTCTCAATTTAAACAACCTTAGCACAGTATCTGTTATCCAAGGGGTAGGTCTGCTTTTATAGGTCCTAGTTATAGCGGGGGCATGAGTGTCATACAAATAAGTAATGTAAGTGTTAAAAGTCTGGACCATATTGTTGACGTCATACATCCTGCTAATGTTTGACCATGGTATGGATTCCAGGTCATGCGCAAACCAATCTTCTACTATGTCCTTGATCGGTCGATAAGTTATAGCAATTGGTTTAGGTTTGACTTTAGTGAAGACCGTTTCACAGATAATAATTGCATGGTGACCAAGCTCTTTGACATGGTTGACTGTCACATTGACGTTGTTAATGTCTGTGCATACCAGATCAATGAGGGTACTACTGTCCCCCTTGAAGTGGGTAGGTGTAAGAACCAGCTGTTTGACATTCATACATGTGAGAAAATTATCAATTTTTTTTGTTTTGGTATTGTTAACATCAAGCAAGTTTACGTTAAAGTCACCCAGCAGCATCACTTGGTCAAAGGGGGCAAGGGTATTTAATGTATCCGATAATTCATCTAGAAACTGATCTAGGTCAAACCAAGGAGGTCTGTAGGCCGTGCCAATCAGAATTTTTTTGCCCATCACGCTTATTGCAACCCACATCTGCTCAATGACTGAATGTGTAGGGTGAGCCCTAGTTCGTACCTGTAGACTGCTTTTGATATAAAATCCCACCCCACCACCTCTCCCACCCTTGACCCTTGCGGGGCGCGGTATGTGTCTCAAAATGTAGCCACTTACTTTGGGGGCTCTGTCTTCCTCTCCAGGTTTTAGCCAGGTCTCATTTATAGCCATAATATCTATATTATGAATATTCATAGCAACTCTAAACTCCTCATGATTTGTGGATAATGATCCTGCATTCAGCAGACCCAATCTTAGATATCTATTTCCAATCATTGAGACCGAATTTACAAGAAACATAATAGGTTTGTTCATACCACAAAACATGCAGTAAAGCCATTGCTTTGTCAATTAAAAGATCTGTGTGTAATTTATATTTGTGTTTGGAGTAATAATATATAGGTCCATAGTAGTGTGAAAAAGGGGCAATAATATTACAATGTTTCATTGTTAATAGTATATTAAGTAAAAATATATTGATGTGTTTTGTTATAAATGTGATGTTAGTTAACTTATGTATACATTCATGTGTATATACAAGTACAAATATATTGATATTGTATTTCATTATAAATTTGCCAGTGTGCTTAAGTATATATTTATGTGTAGTCATATATGAGAAGAGAGTAATATGTATATAAATAGCAGTATGTAATATTGTAAGAAAAGTGTATAAAAGTATATTGATAATATGTTTGATTAAAAGTGCTTTATTGTTTATAATAATGTGTTTATGTACAGTTTTAGAGTGTCTCTGTATAGTAGTGAGTAGTGTGTTTTGTGAATGTGTTGTCATTAATGTGCAGTTAGCAGGACCTACATACAAGAGGCTCACTGATCCCTCGCAACAGGTGTGACACACTCTTGCACTAGAACTAAAATAAGAGATAAAGCAAATAAAACAAAATGTAAAACTATATCTATAAAGAGCAAAAGCCAAAAAAGAACTATGGGGTGTCAGATACACAATTGAAAGTCTGCTAGGCTGTAACCGTGGCTGTGGCTCCATAAAACACTTCCTGTATGTCTGCCTCAGTCCTGATCCGGTGTGTTCTATCGCCAGGTTTACTGCAGGCCAGGACAGATCCACGCTTTGTCCACACAAACCTCCATCCTGCATTACTAGCCGCTTCCCTTGTCTTCCGAAATAACTGCCTATTGAATTTGGTCAATCTTTCGTTCAGGTAGAAACGTTTTGGAGCACCTCCGATGTCCAAATCCTGAGTGGTGGCCCCGCGTCTCACTCGTGCCTCTCGGAGCAAGTCATCACGCTTCCCACGACGCAACAACCTGACCACAAGAGGGCGCGGCCGTCGCTCAGTAGGACCCGCGGCGTCTGCGGCCGTAATCCGTCGGCCGCCAACTCGCTCCGCACTGATAATGTCGCTATCGTCCAGGGAGACGCCAAATTTTGCTCCTATGACCTTCACAATGTGCAATGCGCTCTCCCCACCCAGTTCTGGCACATTAGATATTTCAATGTCGTTTGAGAGGAGCTCTTGATCTCTGTCATTAAGCTCGCGCCTCAAGCCCTCAATGACCTCATCAACTGGAGAGACAGCTGGAACAGTTGCAGCTCTCTCCTCTACTGAACGCAACCTAGACTCTAGGCTGTCAATCCTAGAGTTGCACTTTGCCACTGTAGCTTTTACCGCAGCCATCTCAATCTCCATCGACTCCCTGAAAGAACGCAGCTCAGCCCTAATCCCATCAATTCCAGACATTATCAGTTGGAGACCACTCTCCGTCGTGTCCACGTTGTCTTGCTCTGGTGAGTTGCCCAAAGATATGCTAGGCAAAGCACTATCACCACAACATATTATATCAGCTTGTGCAGCTCGTACAGGTGTCTCGTCCGTCCTACCTTTCAAAGAAGTGCGCCTGCACTCAGGACAGCTCCATAAGGCTGGCGCACCTTTAGTAGGCAAGCTCACACAGGCCTTATGATACAAAGCACTGCATTTATCACATCTGATGCTTTTAGCGCCATCTGTCGCCGACGCAAAACGACCGCAGCCTCCACACTTATACATGTTTGCCAAGTATTCCCACGGGATTTGTATAGATGGCGTATCTAGGATGTTCACAACAAAATCGATAGTCCTTTCGCTACTCGTCACTAGGTGTCGCCAGCAGTAGAAGTATTATAAACAGCTGATTGTAGGTAGCTCGGGTCAATGGCACAGATTACCCACACAGAGAAATGTTATTAATGTTTAATTTTTACTTTCTATCACTATTATTAATGTTGTTTTATTACCACTATATATGTATATTATAAATAAATTAATGTTTTTATTAGTTTTAACACTGTTGTAACACTCTGTTCTGTATTATTTTGTTTTTGTTTTTCTAATGTCACTCTGTTTAGCACTTATCGTTTATTGAGTTTTTACGAATATTACTGTATCGCACAGTGCCGCCCACACTTAATATTGTTCCTCACTCTGTTAACCTCCACTGTAAAGTTTTTTTCTTTAATATAACTGGTTAAATATATAAGAAATTGTTTTATTTTTGGGAGCTACACAACACCCGTCAAACGTCAAACGTCAGTCTGACAACACCCGTCAAACGTCAAACGTCAGTCAGTATTACGGTGTATATCCATTCTATCCCTTAATGTATCCAACATTATTTATTTTAGGTATGGTTGGGTACAATGAATTGAGAGTCAGAAGGGAACTGGCACTAATTTTATATCTATTTAACGTATTAAGAGGGAAAATAGACAACCCTCAGATGCTAGGGCTGATGTATCTCAATGTACCGGACGGATATGTAAATAGAAGACGGATGCCACAATTACTATGGGTACCCCGAGCGCGCACCAACCTCCTACAGGAGGCGCCTCTGACGCGTGCACGCAAAACCCTCAATCGAGTGGCTATCAAACTAGACCTATTCTGTTGCACGCTGACTGAACTCACAAAGATAACATTATTCGAAATTTGTTATACTTAATTAGTTTATTAAGTTATTTTAATTTTATTTTTAACTGTATTATAGTATGTAGGCAACACTATTGTATTAGGGTGTACCCTGTAAGGATAGTGATAAGTTGGTTGAATAAATAAATAAAAATAAATAAATAAAATTTTTAATGATAATACAAAAATGAGTGCCTAAACTAAATAATCAATATATTAATAGAAAGATATTATTATTTTCATAAATTCATGCCTGTATGTTTTCGTTGCTAAGTCTGTTTCTTCTTTTAGTTATGACGAGGCCAGCTTTTGAAAATGCCACTTCGCTTGGCACACTCGTACTCGGAACAGATAAAATTTCGAATGCCATTTTAGTTAAGTTAGGCAATGTAGATTGTTTATTTTTAAAACTAACCATTTACCGCACATTAAATTTATTAATTAACGCATTTAAAAATTATAACGCTCGGACGCTTGAGCGCAAGACTCAAGCGTTAAAGTCTGAGCCTTCTACGCTCGCAAGCCTTAAACGCTCGAGTCTAAAATGCTCCAAAGCGTAGACTCAGCGCTCGACGCTCCACGCTCAGCGCTTATTTTTACAACACTAGTAATATCTCATTTGTGTGGACGGCAGAATGTGTAACGAACGAATGTGACGGAAAACATCGTGTACGATGTCACCACCCCAACTCTTCCTGTGTCCCATAAATTCCGACTAACGATTTGTAAATTGTGTTATCAGCGTTTGGAAACATAAAAACTAGAATAGTATTTAAAGACTTACTTTTTGTCACAGTAACCTTGCCATTACCATCACTGACAATAATAGTAGATCCATCTTGTTGTACAGGTTTGCCATCTTTACCTGGCTTTGTTAATTGCGACGAGTAAACACCGATCACATTTGAACCAGGCTTCCCCGCTTGGTTCACAATATCTTCAACCGTTGGCATTTTAGGAAAATTTATGGGAGGAATGCTAGGGAATTGTGGCATAACAAAAGGAGGTGGTGCAGGAAATTCAATTTTCGGGAAAGTGAAAACTGGTGGGGCTGGAATTGGCGGTGGTTGCACGTAATCGAAAGTAATCTGTAAAGAATTACAAAGACGAACTATTCCAAACTATTCTGTTGTGTTTGTGTGTGCGTTTGTTTGGTGTGACTGCTTACCGTTGGGATCTCGAATCTGAAAGAAGAAGATTTTTTAAGATAAAATTGTCTGTATTGAATCATTTTAAACCAAATTGGTTAGTAATTACCTACATAAAGGTCGTGGGTTTAAACCAACGCAAAAAACGGGTGTAATATCTAAAATAGTTAGTCGTAATTTGCGCGAATGACAAATGATTGTTCTTTGACGGAATTAACCTTTGGATGCATCGTATGAAATTATTTAAAGTACCTTTATTATATTTATTAACGTAGCAAAGGCTTCTGGGACGTTTGTTGCACAGAGAAGATGAGCTTCAAATTTTATCTAAAGTTTTTATAATTATTTTACAAATTCTATAAATATGTCTATAGATTTTACTGGATCTATGCTGCTGTAGATTGCTTGCTTGCTTGATTTAAGCTGGATTTTTTATAAAGTATTATTATATAAAGATTAAAACACTTACGTTGGAAATGGGTCATCGTCGCCTTTATAGTAAGGGTCCGAGAAGCAAACTGAAAACACAAATTGGGGTTATATCAAATGATACATCGTAAAACGTAATTGGTATCTTCCTAAAGTTACATTAATGTAAATTAAATATTCGTTTTCAAAAAAATCCCCTTAGAGGTCCCTACTTTGTTGTCTACGGGTTTTTGATAAATTAAGTGTCAGTCGAGTTAATATTTTATTGTATAAGCCTTAACTAACCCTAACTTGACTAACCCTGCACCGCGTTCACCCATGGCTTTTTTGCGTAATCAATTTAGGGAAAAGCTAATTTCGCAATTGGAGATCCTGTGATATCATATCCTAGTCCAAAATCTAGTCTAAATAGATAAGCCCAGTATGATTCAGCAACTGAAAGCCTACATTATTTCCATTATTCAAACCAAATACCATCGAAAATTGGAACGGCAGAATTAACAACTTTAAAAGGAGCTTCGGTCAACATTTGTAAGAAGTAACCTTAAAAAACTAAATGTAAAGAATTATGGAGTCTGCCCACACACAGTCCTAGCACGGTCATGGTATGGTACGGTACCATACTATGACCGTGCTATAAACGTGGCAGACCGGCCAGTATCGTCGTTGTGTTACTTTACGTGTCTAATACGGTCCTAGCACGGTCATGGTATGGTACGGTGTAGTAGGTAGTAGGCAGACTCTTTTCGTATTTTGTATTATAATAAAAATTATATTATCAGATTGATTTGTTTTATTATTTTTTTTAGGTTTGAAAAAAATAATAACCTATGATTGGCGTAATTTAGAACTAGATGGCGTTGGCTGAGTA
Organism: Schrankia costaestrigalis; assembly: GCA_905475405.1. NCBI lineage: Eukaryota > Metazoa > Arthropoda > Insecta > Lepidoptera > Erebidae > Schrankia > Schrankia costaestrigalis. The sequence continues at coordinate 5,716,767 of FR997827.1, forward strand.
ATTAGAGTTTTAAGTAATGACAAACAGTTTCGCACTTACCTCTAGTGAATGTCATAAACAAAACAAACACGTATAATATCCTTAAAGTCATTGTAATTAAGGTTTAGTTTCCTGTAGCAGACAATATAAACGTTCACAATGTTAATTAACAACAGATGATGAAAGACTGCGTGCTCTTCTAGAATATGTTCATATAAATATTACTAAGTACTTAATTGTTGTTCATGTACAAAGCTGAACAAATACTGTGACAAGTAAGTATTACAGGAAAACGCGTATGGTTTGAGAACCTGCAACGTAAATACACGATATAGGTACCTACATACTTCACATAAAAAAATTAGGTGTATTTGAAACCAACCAACCAAAAACTGTATTAAGTTTTTTACACTAAATAAACTTAAGCAATTGGTAATAATATTGTAATACAGTAAATAATTGGTAACTGCCTTATTAGTTAAACATAATTTGAATTCAAACTTCTAGTAATAGGTGCTAAAGAAGTCGAGTCAAACGCCTTACTACTATTTAATCGCAAATCACTATGTAGCACAAAGCTATGATAGTTTGAGATGAGAACAACAAACGTCTATGGAGGCACGTAATGTTCGGTATTACCTTTTGTACTAAATGCAGTCATCATCATAACAGCACATTAATGTCCCACTGCAGGGACGAGCCTCCTCCCATGACAAAGGGATACTTGGCCTACTAATATCACGTTGGGCAGACGGATTGGTATAGGGTTTAATTTCAAGTTTTCCTTCTTTTTATTTCGTAAAGATAATATTCACGGATAGTCCCTTAGTCGGTTTTTACTACACCCATTGGATGAGATGGGGTGGTGACATATTGTATTCTTACTCCATCACCACGCGGAGAAAATGAAAATTGCAGTACTAAACAGTACACAACAAGTACAGTAATAAATAAATGCAGTACTTTTAATAAACACATTATGTATCTTAAAATATGTATGACATATTTACAGCCGTAGAAGAATAATCGAAGAAGCATCTTTTTTGGCAACCAAGAAATTCACTTTTAGTCAGATGATGGACTTAATAATGGACTAGGTAAGTAAAGGCGTAAGTAAGTCCCCGTGTTGCGACGGAGTAAGAATACAATATGTCACCACCCCATCTCATCCCATGGGTGTCGTAAAAACCGATTATAGGACTATCCGGACTATATTATTTTTACGAAATAAAAAGAAGGAAGACTTGAAATTAAAACCTATACCAATCCGTCTAGCCAGCGCTGTATTAGTAGGCCAAGTATCCCTTCGTCACGGGAGGAGGCCCGTCTCTTCAGTGGGACATTAATGGGCTGTTATGATGAAGTAAGGGCGACAAATAAAATAAAAGAGAATGATACTAAATAAAGATCGTAGTTAACTACAAGAAACATACTTAGGTATATTGCGAAAGCGGTTGGTCTATAACTATTAATTGATAATGTTCAGAACATTTTATTATAGGTAATAAACTCTATACTGGCTTAGGTTATAGTTATATTCGAATAAAGAAGCAACATCGAGGCATTAGAGAAAGTACCTACTTATTGCCCTTTATTTCTTTTAACTAATTTACTTAATGTAGGTAATACTGGTGCTTAATAAGTATAATAACTAATTTAATTTTGGAATCTTATTTATTCTAAATAAAAAATGTCAAAATTGAGAACTAGGGAGGGTCGCGTTCTCTCTAAAGCGGCGGAATTGAAGGCAAATTTTCCACCCTGGGTTTCTCAAGATGAAAAGCATCATGTTTTTTAAGAGAGCGTGTAATCCAATTCACCATCCTGAGGCGTGGACAAACGTAGTAGGTAAGTGACTGCACCGCAAACAAATAAGTGCCGGGTAATGACGAATTCCCGACGAATTAGTTAAGACGGCGAGCAGCCGATGGATGAGGGAGGCAAAGGCCCGCACAGGGTGGAAATGTTTGGAGAACATAGGCCTATGTCCAGCAGTCATAATCATAATCATAACCATAATATCTTTATTTGCATAAAACATGGTGTATACATGGTGTTACAATTACATTATAGAGCTTACATGTTTTGCCAGAATTGTACCTAGCATGCAAATTTTACATAATTATTAAATGAGTAGTACTTAATAAACCAGCAACTATGCAGACCTCTTGTCCATAAATTCTTTAAGGCTATAAAAATTATTAGTGTTTAACCATTCGAACAATTTCTTCTTAAATAGTGTAGGGTTAAAATTTCTTATGTTGCTTGGAATTTTATTATATATCCGGACACAATTGTATAAGCAGCTTTTTTTATATTTAGAGAGCCTGGGAAGATCATGTAGGGCGAGTCTCTGTGGATCACGCCGGCTCCGTGGATTAACCTCGTTGGCTGATTTAAATAATGTTTTATGTTTATTGACGAACATGCATACTTCAAATATGTAGAGGGACGGCAACGGCAATAAACCTAGTTTTTTAAATATTGGTTGGCATGATTCCTCCGGATGCATCCCGTGCATTGCCCTGATGCATTTTTTTTTAGCAACAAATGCTCGGTTCAAATCTGTGCTATTTCCCCAAATGATAAGCCCGTAGCGTAGTACCGATTCTACATATACATGATAGCACATGATGGCTGTCTTTAGGTTTGTTACATTTAGTGAACGTCCATAGGCTGATACGAGGATGATGAATAATAAATAAGCAATGACGCAGATCGGCGTGACTTTGCCGTACCGTGCACTCAACAATAACAAATAAATACATTAGGTACAAAATGTGATATAGGTACTAGTAATAATTAATACAATAATGTAGATGTAGATCTTAATCCCGTGTAATAAAACACATATTTGCATGAAAATCAATACATAGCTTGATGGTTTACAGCCAAAGTAAATTTCTTAGACTTTCGTTCGTTAACTGTACATATTTAGAAAAAATAAAATGAAAACCGATTACCTTATTTATCACGTTTATATTCGTTGAAATGAAATATAAATATCTAATTGTTAATGTGTTTATTTTTCGATTATTCTGATTTTACACAAGACCGTAACACAGCAAAATGTAATTCGCACTGTAAGTTACAAATAAAGTAACTGTTTTTTCAACAAAATCGTGACTTAAAATACCTTTGTTTATAGTCTGACGTCTAGTAATAGTCCATAAAGTCTGATAAACTTAGTAATTAGAGTCACATGTCGTAATATTTTAATGTTTTTTCCTTTAAACAATATTAACAATAATACACAAAGTTGTCAGTAAGTGTCTCCTTAATTATTACTCACTCGTTAAGTTTTTTTTTTAATTATGCAAATGGTTCATTTACCTACTCTCAAAGTATTATAAATACGCATACCTAATCGGCACAGGTAGTGCCTAACTAACTGTTATAATCAGTTGCCGCTATCCCGTTTGCCAGTTCCTTTCTAAAGCCCGATTTACACATCGACAAGTACAGTAGCGAGTTAAGTAGTAAGTTTTGATTAAGTTGATTTAAATAGATCTCCATCCTATTTTTTGGCGAGTTAAGTTGGCGAGAAGCGAGAGAGGCTACTTCGTACTTACGTCGCAAAAAAATAGGATGGAGATCTATTCAAATCAACTTAATCAACAACTTACCAGTTTACTCGCTACTGTACTTGTCGATATGTAAATCGGAGTTAAGGCGAACAATTATTGTGAAAATGACAGAACATGATAAAACCAGCATAACGCTAAAGGCTTCCTCTGCGATGAACTGGAATAAGTCGGTGGAACTTTGTCCTTTTTTCCTACATTCCAAGATTATTGAAGATTAAAAGATATGTTGCAGTCATTTTGGCGCATCAATATAAAACAAAAAAAAGGTATCAATTATAGGGCAGTGGCCTTCAATTAAGTGACTCGCGATTCTTTTATGATAATAGGTTTCCTGTTCATGAAGGTTATTCGTGTGAAATTTTGACGACATAATACTTGAATTTAAGTATACTTACTTACTAAATTTACTAGACTTGTGATATTTTTTATAAATTGCTTCTCAATATCAAATCATCTTGAATAATAATTACAAAATAATAATAATGCGGGTACGTTAGTTACATCGTCGGCTTTTTGAATCACACTAATACAATACAAATATATTTTAGTATCTTCAAAAGGTAAATACATATTAGGTCTTACAATGAGTAGTGCTTAAAAATACTAAGACATGACTACAGGGACAACTAGTACGTAGTTAAAATCTTTGCAAGAAAGGTCTAACTTTCTTCCATCAATGGCGAAAACCCGGCCATGTAATGCGAATAATGCGATTCAACGCAATAACTTGTTGTTGAATAATAATAATAATATAATGCTTGATGCAATTGTCCAATATTTTTATTTTATGGAGACAGCTTATACCTACGATTATTTGAAGAAAAATTTAACTTGTTATTTCAAATTTATTTATGCTTATATCCTTACGTTTCAAGTTTTTAAAAATGATTTAATTCTCATACCTATTACTGTAGAATATAATAGGCAGGTCATCTTCATAACAGCCTATTAAAACCCCCCTGCAGGGACGGGCCTCCTCCCGTGTCGGAGGGATACTTGGCCTACTAACACCACGCTGGCCAGGCGGATTGGTATTGGGTTTAATTTCAAGTTTTCCTTCTTTTTATTTCGATAAGATAATATTCACGGATACCCCTTAGTCGATTTTTACGACACCCATGGGATGTGATCGGTTGGTGACATATTGTATTCTTACTCCGTCACCACACAGAAATAATGAATAATGTCCATGTTGATAATTAATAATAGCGAATAACCCAATAACCAATATATGCAATTGCTTAGACAAGTTCCCATTCTATAAGGTTTGTTATTTATCCGAGTAGCTTCATCTGTGTGGGCCGGGTACTGATTTCTCCAGACACGTGTGATGTCATAGAATGCATGTATACGAAGCTAAGGATAACTTTCTATTCAACTTTACGTAACTGTGGCGTAAAGTCACTTTACTATACTTAAGTATATTAATAAACAGCCACTTTGTTTTTCACACACATGGGCCATAAGAATATTATAACAATATGTGATTCTAATTCATTAAAACAAATGAAGGTAACTTTAAATATAAATATTCCTCACACTTTCACACAACGCCATCTAGTCCCAAACTAAGCAGGGCTTGTACTATGGGCACTAGACAACGGATAAACATAATAAATTACTTTTTTTGTAAAAACATACATATTATACATAGAAAACACCCAGACCAATGCAAGCAATCATGTTCATGCACACAATGATTGAATTGAACCCGAGACCTCTGCGTTGCAGTCATATTAAATAACCACTACGCCACAGAGGTCGTCAACGAAATGCTTAATTTGCGTGGCGATGCCGCACGTCATGATCTGCACGTGCAAAGCGTTCGGTTCGAGTGTACGGTGGTGTCTAGCTACTAGGACGTCATTAGTTGGCTCACCACATGGACCAAACATGGTCTTGGAAGAAGGCCTTGATCACTCTTCCCACAGGTATTGAAGAAGCAGCGTCATTTATTATAAAGTCGTTGCTTTGCGACTAAAACTAAGTTAAAGTGTATGAAAGTGAGAGGAACGATGCCTTACATCCATCTTCACTTTCAATTATGGGGTCAATTGCGCTGTACTTTTACTAAGTATTGGCTAATATTTGTAGGCATTCCTAGATTCTCGTATTTTATGAGACTAGTTTTACTTGTAATGAACATTTAATGTCTACGTATTTCACAATACAGACTTTCCATTATCTACCTAAGAATTTTGCTATTATGTATAAGTAGAAACTAGCGACCCGCCCGGCTCCGCACGGGCTCTTACTACAGAATGTCCTTAAACAACGTTTAAATACATTGCATTAGACGATTACATTAGAAATCTCTAAATTTATATGGGTTTCTCTACTATATTGTGCATTAGGGATGATTTTCAAATACTTATTCAAGGATCATCATACCAGTCAATAAACTGCTTGATATCTACTGCTAGGCATAGGTCGCCTCCAAATGCCCAGTCTAACTGTCTTTTCTCTTTCATCATAGCTAATGTTGCTTGAGGGGTTTGCTCTCCCAACGTCTTCAAATCTGCAATCGTCATTTCAGAACCTTATTCTGCAACTTGTGTTTTCTTCTGAAGTTCTAGAATAATATAATATTTTTATTTCCTTTTAGTACGCGAAAGGACATAGTATTCTACTGATAGTATAATGAACAAGGATGGTCACGTTCTTGTAATTTATGAACGTCCATGTAATGTAGTTCAATAACTAAAACAATAATTTACAACATTGTAATAGTACCTACTATGTGGTTAAAATTGTATACAATGTTCATTCATATAACAGGTATGGCCCACGTGGATATGCCATGTAGAGTGAAAAAACAGAAGAACACTCCGTATGTTCCGAGTATAGGTATAGTAAACACATTTCGAATCATAATGGAATTCAAGACTGAATCAAATAGAATATAATAATATTTTCACGGACATCTCTACACAGCGCCGCCGTCTGTTCCCAAAGTAAGCTAGGCTTAACCTGCTTGTGTTATGGGTAACAGAACAACGGATATTAAGTACTTATTATACTTTTTTTTTGTAAATACATACATATTATACATAGAAACACCCAGATGCAAACAATCATGTTCATGCACACAAATATTTGCATTGAGCGGGAATCGAACCCGAGACCTCAGCCGTAGTAGTCATTTTATTTAACCACTACGTCAAAGAGGTCGTCATAATCGAATCAGACATACAACTACAATACAAAATCGTTAAGTACAACTAGAATTAGCCAGTATACGAGCGTATCAATTTCTCAGCGCTCTACATTACAAACATTGATACAAATTTCATAAGTGGTAATAATTTTCATCAAAAATTAAATTCAAATGTCACAATATAATGTGTTCAACAAGATAAGTGACCGTTAAGATTAAGGTTGACATTACAAATATTTACCACAAACAGTAGAATTACATACTCATTTTGACACATTCGTTGAGAAACTATTCAATATGTAATCCAGTTGAAAAATTGAGTACAAATTTCTGAACAAACGAGCATGCTAAATAGCTAAGAGTAAGTATAAATGAGATCGTGTACATAAATTACCAAATTTTTAAACTTTTAATTGCATAAACTAAAAGTAGATCGATGTGTAAAGTTATTACGTCAGATTTTGACGGCTTTTTGCATGTTGATAGAACATGGTATGATAAATAGGGGCTATAGAAATAGTTGATAACATTGATCTAGAAAGATTACCTTAATTAAAGTAATCATCATACTACCCCATAAATTACCCAGCTGGAGAAAGGAATTGGTATATTATTATGGCTTTTTTGTCTAAACTTACAAAAGCATGTCAATTCTCGTACCTTAGAATTGTAAAAAATTCGGTTATGTTAACTTTAGTTGTCAAATTGTCATACAATAGGTAAGACAATTTAACAACTAAAGTTAACTTAACTGAATTTTTAACGATTTTAGAATTCACATGAAGGGTAAAAAAATAGTATCAATTTTATTTGGTAAAGTTCTGCAAATATTTTAATGGCGTCCTTCCAAACCTATGTTTTTCTGTAGGCACATCGACACCTTCACCTTTTCCGACTTTAAGCTCCATTAATGATGATGTATTAAAATATGTATAGATCTGGTGATAAATATATGTCTACCTTAAGGCTTTTACACACGTTTGGATCATGGTTAATATTAAAATAATATCTCTAGTCTGATACACATATTTTTTTTGGAAATAGTTAAAAAAATATTATCTAATAGGAACATTAGGAACACCCAGACCATACCAAATCATGTTTAATGCAGAAAAATGTTTGACTTAAGAGGGAATCAAAGCCTTTGTTAATAAAGTGGTACAATGAGGAATCCGAAATCTCCGTGTGGTAACGGATCTCCGTGTGGTGACGGAGTAAGAATACAATATGTCACCACCCCATCTCATTCCATGGCTGTCTTAAAATCCGACTAAGGGACTATTAGTGAATATTATCTTTACGAAATAAAAAGAAGGAAAACTAGAAATTAAACCCTATACCAATCCGTCTGGCCAGCGTGGTATTACCTAGTAGGCCAAGTTTCCCTCCATAATGGGAAGAGGCCCGTCCTTGCAGTGGGACATTAATGGGCTGTTCTGATAATGAGGAAAATAGGTACCTTCTCTTTTATAAGTATCAGTTTTTAACTTTTGTTATGTGTTATAATTAACATGTAGCTACTAAATATAAAGCAAGGTGATATAATTGGCTTATTCAAATACTTGTTCATGGTGTGAACACCTACGTTACTAAGGAAAAAAATTAGAGGATTTTATAGACATGAAGTCAAAGTGTTGAATTTAATAGTTTTGTCTTCTTTGTCTAAATTATATACATATTGGCTATAATAGCTTCGCTTCACATCAAGCTAGTAATATAACGCAAAGTTTCCCATGGGATTGGTTACATAAAAAACATAAGTTTTTGAGTATGTAAATCGCGTATATTATATGCAAGGGTGCAGGATTTTTTCCTGAATATAGTACAGTCTACAGTTATTATTCTATATGCTTTAAAATACTGCAGAAAAGCTACTCCAAAATCTTGTGTTAGATTGTATAGATCTAGAATTGACTGCTTATGTTATAAAAATCAAGAAAACTACATCTTCAACAATAAAACTTCGTCTGTGTGTTACCGTCCTTACAATCTGCATAATGTATTCAGTAGTAGGTAATACACATAACAAATTGGGCAACACATTCAATGTCATTGCTAACTAATGCGTACTCGTCGTTGTGTAATGTGTCACATTTGCAATCACCTTAGATACATATTATTGCCACTCGATATAATTATGTACCTCTTTAAGATGTAGATTGAAGTTGGAGCCACTCCTAGTCCGAATCTATATCCGAATCTTAAAGAGTAGGAGCACTAGAGTGTCCATGTCTCTCGTGAATTTTACTAAAAAGCCGTTTCTTTTCCATGATAGTAGCAACAATTTACCAAGTATTACACTATTTTGGAATTCTTACTAAATCCGCCAACTTTTGGCATAGCTTGCCAAACTCGCGTAGTACATTTTTTTTTCACTACAGTCAGTTAAAACTGGGCATTTTTTTCATTATATATTTTATTATAAGAAATAAGTCCTATTGATAATTATAAAAACTAGACCAGCTGATTTTAAATTATTTATTAGAGTTTAAGGAAGCATTATTCAGGTTAAGATTTGTGACAACAGGAGTGAAAAGACTGGCAAAGAGTGTAAATTTTTGCCCTTTTTTTTAAATGCCTATAACTTTACAACCATGCAACTTAGATTTTTTTATATTTTTCTGATAACCAGCGTGACTTGCCTTATCACCCGGTTTCGGTTTTTAATAAACATATAGGTACGTGGCAATCTGTAGGTATCTTCTTCTTCTTATCTTCTTCTCCTCCTTTTCGGGGACCCTCCCGGCTGCACTTCGACCCCATCGGATCTTTTGTGCCGGTCCCCCGTTCACCACCCCACAGCTTCCTCAATCACCTTCGCGAAGGAGATAAGTAAGCCTAGCGGCAGCTTGACAAAGTCACTAGGGGTAGGATATCCCACTCCTAGTAGCTTCATCCTTTGTCTGGTGAGGGCTTCGCAGTTGCACATCAGATGTTCCACTGTTTCGTCTTCCTCACCGCACGCTCTGCACTGGTTGGTGCCTGATAGTCCCATCTTCATCAACAAGTCGTTGACGGGAAGGTGACCTGTAAACATACCGATTATTAGTCGGATATGTCTGCGGCTTAGGTGCCACAGTTTTGTGGACCTGCCCGGATTTAATCCTTCAATAAAGAGCTTTGAGTGCCTCATGCCAGTCGACAACTGCCACTCTGTTGAGTGTTGCTGTCTTGTCTGATCATTGACGGCCATTAGGAACGTACCTTTTGAAAGACCTACGCATGGTTCCGGTCCGCCGAAACTCCTGCTCGAGCCTTCCCTTGCAAGTTCATCGGCTCTTTCGTTGCCGACATAACCTTCGTGTCCTGGGATCCATACCAGTCTCACCTTGTTCGTTTTGCCAAGCCTGTTTAGGGCCTGGATACCATTTTTGACTAGTTTGGAGGTGACCCTCGGTGCCGTTAGGGCTTTGAGTGCCGCCTGACTGTCGCTGAGAATATAGATAGTTTCGTTGTTCACTCCACTGTCTATGTTCTCCTGTGCGCATGCTGTAATCGCGTAGGTCTCAGCTTGGAAGACTGTCGCATACTTACCCATGCTTGTGCTACTACCGTAGTCTTTAGTATAAATACCTGCTCCGGTACCCGTGCTCGTCTTCGATCCGTCCGTGTACCATATCTTACCCTTACCCTCTGGTGGTTCGAGTCCTTCAGACCATTCAGATCTTTTGGGAATAAGGATCCTGAATCGTCTTTCGAAGATGTAACTTGCTGGCATCTGGTCGCCACACATGTTGATTGCATCTTCCACTTGCCTAGATAATGTTGGCTTTGCATGTCTCGTGCTAGTGCCTCTGTCGCACCATAGCCCAAGACCTTCTAGTCTGTAGAGTGCCCTTACTGCCTCAGACTGAACCATCAGGTGCAGTGGTGTTAAATTTAGTAGGACCTCCATTGCAACGGTTGGGGTGGTCCGAAACGCACCCGTCATTGCAACGCAGGCCAACCTTTGAAGTTTTAGTAGGCCCTCCCTGCATGTGCCAAGGTTCGTCCTCGGCCACCATGCCAGACTTCCGTACAGCACTATAGGTCTGACCATCATCGTGTACACCCACAGCATGATTTTGGGTTTTAACCCCCATGTCTTACCATATGCAGATCTACACATGCCAAACACTCTGTGTGCCTTTGCTGTTGCCGACTCTACGTGCTCCTTCCAGGTTAGTTTATTGTCTAGGATGAGTCCAAGATACTTTACCTGCTCTGAGATCATTAGATCCTGATTGAAGAGACTCAGATTTATTGAATAATATATTGAATCTGTAGGTATACATAAACTAGCTTCCAAGCCAAACGGTACAAATTATTTGCTTGATGTAAATTGTAAATTCTTCCTCAATTTATGTCGAACGAAGGTGTCAAATAGTCGCATACAAAAACGAATTGCAAATAAGGTTATAATGAGGCAATATATAAGCAAATAATTTAATAAAAGAGTCCATTGTTTGAAGGATTAATGTCTTCCGAAACAGTGCCTAGTCATAGAGCACCATGACCTTTACTGGCAAAAACTGCGACTTATTTTTTTATGTTCTTTGATTGGTCTGAGTGTTTTCTATGTATAATATGTATGTATGTTTTCTATGTACAAAAAAAAGTATTTAAGTATGTTTATCCGTTGTCTAGTACCCATAGTACAAGCTTTGCTTAGTTAGGGACTAGATGGCGTTGTGTGAATGTGTGAGGATTATTTTTATTTTGTTTTATAATTCGATCATTCGTGGAAAAACATAAAATAAGTTAAAGTATTCAGTATTCATTTATTTATTCAAAATAGTACAATAATATTGTATCTTTTTGACGTCATCTAACACTACTTAATCTAAGTTTATTAACATTTCAAAGTTTTGAAAACTTTACCACCGCCTCCAAAGCGCTAGTAGAGAAGAAGCGGCGCAACAAACTCTACTGCTGCATTTTCTTGACGTAATTTTTTACATAGGAGATAACTGTAATTAGGCGCTGCCACCATTGTATCCCAACAAGCAAAGTAGCGATAACAGGGTCTAAATTTAAAGCTCTAAGTTATATAGTATCTATGTAAGATATAAAATAATACTTTTAAATGATAGTACGGATATAAGAGAGCTTGCTTAAGCTCCAGCGATAGTAAGGTGATATACAAGATATAGTAAAATTACGCTTCAGCTTAAATTTGTAATAAGGTGCTATAAGCTAGAACTTTACAGTTTTATTGCAGCTTCAAGTCGATTTTAACATTAAAAGCTCTTTTGGAGTGACTACTATCACTTGCTGATGTAAATGCTCTATTTAGGTGCTATGTATACCTTTAAGTGCTAAACATCACTTTTGATGTTAAAGTGGTTATAAGAAAACCCTCAAGCCGTTTAAGGATTATAATAATCAATCTTATAACTCTTAATAGTGCAGTGATAATGTAGTGTTATATTGGTGTTTTAGCGCTTGAGGTGCTAGGGAAGCTTGAAGCTTTATAGCCCTCTAAGAGTGCTAGTGTGAACGTTATTCAGTCTTAAAGCGATATGCGAAATATAAAACCCTTCTATATCACCTTAACCTGTTTAACGAGGTTATTTATATTAATGAGCTTTAAAAGTCTACATTAGTGTTAATAATCACTTAAAATGTTAAAAATTTTGTTATATCGCTTATGTGGTAAATTTTAACGTCCATCTTGTATATTAGAGGAGGGTTCCGCCCATCAAAATATTGGAAATAAAGAATTTATAAAGATATACCTATTAAGAGATTTGGAAATACATATATTACCATCTGGCCCTCGGGCTATTTTGAAAACACCGAAAAATAAATCAGTTAAAACAATGGACGGTAGGGATAATTGGCATCATGGGGTCACAAACAGTCTGACTAAAATACTGGCTAGTTGGGACAAATTTGGATGGTTTACCTATTTACAAAAGTGCCAAGAAAGAGTTTTGGCTAATTTTAAATATAACATTAGTCCATTTATAATAGGAATTTATTACGGAACAGGGAAGCCCAAGAATCTAGAGTTCTTTTTGAATGATTTTGTTAGTGAAATGGGGTTATTACTGGAGCAAGGGGTTTTTGATTGGACGGGAAAACTGTTCCTATTAAAATACGGTGCTTTATTTGTGATTCAGCTACCAAGATATTTCATATATTATACCCTTGATACATACGATATGAAGATAAATAAAATACAGTTTTTATCAATACCTTGTATTTATTTATACCTATTAGATAGGATCTAAGTTGCAACAATAGAAAGACATTAGAAACTAAAATGCAAAATAATAGTCATTCTCCTACATAACATAATGCTGAATTGATATTCTTCACATAATTTTAACTACTTTGAAAGCACGTATCTATCTGACGCTGACTGTACTAACAGAAATTATATAAATCAATCAATATAAACTTCGCCAAAATTACTTAACAAATTCTACATACGAAATGCAGCATAAATGTGTAAAAATAGAGATCGCTGCTGCTTGGCAAAGGTTAAATAAAAAGATTTTTGTACTTCACAAAACTACTGTGGCTTATTAATTAATAATGTACTAAGTAACAGAAAATAAATCAGTCAATATGAATTTCGTTTTTTACAAATCGAAAATAATAATAATATGTGATCGCTCTTATTTGGCAAAGGAGTAAAAATAAGATCCTAAGGAAGGTCCAAAGGCTTTAGTTCAGTGTTTTTTGGACGGACGCTGGTTTTCTCTTCAGTATCACTTTGTGTAAGCATAATAGTTATTTCTTTTTCTGCCGCCTCGTGCTGAAAAAGATACAATAAACTTGATTAAAATCTTTAATGTTTTCATATTAGTGGTTTACGTATCTTACCAAGGAACCCAAAATATGTCTCAAATATCATAAAAAATTCTTTCAACGATATGACTTAAGGTTCTAATCGACGTAGTTGTTCAAACAGAAGAGCTAATAAATAATTTTATAGCACCGTTTTAAACTTATGAGTTCTAAAAAAGATATAATTATCACTATACCACTGAGAAAATAACAGAGGGCAGCAAACTAAAAATTTATCGACGCTAAAGAGAAAAAGAGGGCAGCACTGGTAACTAAAACAAATTAAAAACAACAAAATTTAAAAACTCATAAAATTATTACTACAAAACATAAAATAGGTGTCATTAACACTAAAAATTGTTGCCTGGTAGCAAGATTGATCGCTATTTCATTAATTTACAATGAGTTTTTGCGGTGGTGTTACGTTTCGAAAGAAACGATCAAAATCAGAAAGCTTAACAGATGATAGTATCTGTAATTTGACAATAGATAGTAATACTAAAAGCATGACAGACATTTTAGGAGGAGAAATTGAAGAAGAGACACTCCAGCTCAGGGAACAAATTCAAAAATTAAAATTAGAATTGGAATCAGCGCATCAAGAAGTCGACAATTTGTCCCTAGAAAATATGGAATTAAAACAAAAAGTAGCTGAACTTAACAACAAAAACAATTTAATAATGAAAACAGCGAAACAACTATCTTCTAAAACACCAAGCAAAATAACAACAACACCAAATGTACGCAAGTCTTCAAACAAAATGCCAAAAACTACAACAAAGCTAGCCATAACTCCTGAAACACCTGTACAAAGAAATATTGAAGTTACAAGTGATTCATGTACCTACTTAAACAACACTAGCTTTATTAATCCAATGGTAAAAAACAAATTGTGTATTGTGACCAACTATGGCTCATATTGCCCATTAAGTAAAGTAGAGAAGGCATTCGGAGACCATTTTACATATTGTCGTTATGTCCTACCTAATTGCAATACGGAACGCCTATTGAAAAATATTAGCAATAAGTTAATTGATTACAATATGAATGATTACTGTATTATTCTGTTAGGAAATAGTGATTTTAAAATGTCGCCTAACTGCATAGATTTAGTAAATATTATTAGGAAATCGCTTGAGACTGTTAAAAATACAAATATTATTCTATGTGGCCCCACCTACATATGCGGTGCACCAATACAAAACTATAAAGTGGAATTATTCAACACTTTATTAAGTCAGAACCTCCAAACGTACAATAGTTATGCATATTATTTTGACACTAACACGTACCTTTCTTTTAATATGTTTTCAAAAAAAACTGGACAAATTAATTTAAAAGGGATAGAACATATTTATCACATGATTATGGGAAATATTAAAGTAGACATTAGCAATTTTTTACAAAGTAGTTTTAAGAATCAGACATTTCAAAACCCACAGTTTTTTCTTGAATAGTCACACAACAATAAATACAAGAATTCAGTTAAAAAGTAATGAATTAAGGAATACACACTATACTCTTTTACACCAAAACATAGCAGGTATACTGGGAAAAATAGATATCATGGAACTTACCCTAATGCAATTAAGCTTTAATGTTGACATCATATGTCTTACAGAGACCTTTATTAAAAGAGGAAGTGAATCAAATCTTATCCTGAAACAATATAAACTCGTA
Source organism: Schrankia costaestrigalis (assembly GCA_905475405.1). Classification (NCBI taxonomy): domain Eukaryota; kingdom Metazoa; phylum Arthropoda; class Insecta; order Lepidoptera; family Erebidae; genus Schrankia; species Schrankia costaestrigalis. The sequence continues at coordinate 5,731,947 of FR997827.1, forward strand.
GCTTCTTACTCAAGGATTGATCAACGTAGAGGAGGCTCATGTATCCTGGTAAGAAATAATCTCGAATGTAAAATCCTAAATTTAGCAATAGAACCCGTCCCCTATGACTTTGAATACTGTGCAATAGAACTTACAAGTCTCAAAGTCTATGTTATATGTATCTATAGAGTACCTAGATACAACGCAGAGGTTTTTCTTAATAATTTGGATAAACTACTACATTTAATATGTAAAAAAACAACAAGGAGCGTTGTGCTTTGTGGAGACTGGAACATTGATTTACTTAATAACAGCAATAGAACAAAATATTTACAATCAATACTTTCTAACTATAATATACATAACCACATAACATGTCCGACACGACAACAATCTTGCATTGATGTTGTTGCCAGTAACTTGCCCGGCGTTGAATCTAATATTCACAACCTAGCTTTATCAGACCACGAAACTGCTCAAACCATATCATTTGTAAGGAAATGCGCAGTCTCAAAACAGAGAAATTTTTGGTTTGAAAAAAGGCGGGACCTTTCTAAAGATAATATCGAAAAGTTTCTGTCATGTATGTCGACGTTGTCCTTTAGCGAGGTCTTCCTAGCTGAGGATACTGATCGGGCTTTTAATGTATTCCACGATTATGTTACTTTGTTTTATGATTTGTGCTTTCCTACAATTAGAATTAAAATTACTAATAAACCTATAAAGTGCAAATGGATAAGTAGAGGTTTAATACAATCCAGCAAACATAAACGACATCTCTACATGCAGTACAAACTCTCCAGAACTAGGAATAACAAACAGAGATACAACAGATATAACAAAATATTTAAAAAATGTATTAGACAGGCGCAAAAAATAGAAAGTTTTAAATATATAAATAATGCAAATAATAAATGTAAGGCGGCATGGAACATTATAAAAAGTAATGTTCAAAATGAACAACATTCCAAAAAAATAGAAAAAATTACAATTGACCAAAATGACCACACAGATCCAAACCACATAGCACAATTATTTAACGATTATTTTATAAATTTAGCAAATGTTGACATTAGTAAAATTAATAACTCAATTACCACTAATACTTACCTGAATTCAATTCCTCAAACCCCAAATTCAATTTTTTAACTCCTGTATCAAATAATGACGTTTTTAAAGCAATAAACTCAATGAAAAACTCTAACTCTACAGGATATGATAACTTACGAACTAATATTTTGAAGTTGTGTGCCAAAAGTATATCAGCTCCTTTATGTCACATTATAAACATGTCTTTCTTGCAAGGACGTTTTCCGTCACGACTCAAATTCTCAGTGGTCAAACCAGTATATAAAAAAGGAAACAAGTCCGATCTAAATAATTACAGACCCATCACGCTAATACCGATTATCTCTAAGGTTTTCGAACGATTAATGTACGATAGGCTTTATGGTTTCTTAGAAAAAAATGATATTCTACGACCTGAACAGAATGGCTTTAGGAAAAACTATTCCACAAGCTTGGCATGTTACTCACTTGTTAAAATGATAACTGAAAGTCTCAATAATCGAAGCCAAATAGCAGCTGTATTTCTAGATATGTCGAAAGCTTTCGATTTTGTGAACCATAAGCTTCTGTTAAATAAATTGGAGAAGTGTGGCATTCGTGGAAAAGCGTGGAAATGGCTAGAGAGCTATCTTACAAACCGTCACCAACAGGTCGAAATAACAAATTCGTTGGGGAGGGACAAATGTATCTCAAGGTCAGATTTTAAAGAAAATAGATCAGGCGTGCCTCAGGGCAGCATTATCGGCCCTCTCTTATTTCTGCTCTATATAAATGACTTGCCCAAAGCAACAACAAATAAGTGCATATTATATGCCGACGATACGACCCTTATAGTAGAGAGCAATGATAAAAAGGACATAAATATTAAAATCAACGATGCTTTACGAGACATAATTAATTGGCTAGACAAAAATCATTTAAAAATAAACTTGACCAAGACCAAAATTATACATTTTCAAACCTATAACAGCCACCCTACTGCACTTAATATAAATTATAAAAACAACGTAATAGAAGTAGTGGATAGTGTGCAATTTTTGGGAGTAACTTTTGACCAATATTGTAATTGGAAACAACACATTGAAAATGTTTGTCTAAGTATTGATAGGTTTGTATATGTTCTGTACCGCCTTGGCCAAATATCTGGCACAGCCACTGCCTTAAGTGCATATCACGGTTACATATCTTCTAAATTAAGATATGCTCTTATAATATGGGGAAACTCAGTAGAAGCAAATAGAGCTTTCGTGGCACAAAAAAAATGCATTCGCGCATTATTTAAATTAGAAAATTCGGAAAGCTGTAAAGAGTATTTCAAGAAATTTAACATTCTACCCATGCCTAGTATGTACATATATGAGGTGTGCATTTTCGTTAGAAGACATCTACACCTATTCTCTAAGCACAATGATGCAGTGAGCAGACCAGGCAGACATATCCATAAATTACTAGTTCCAAAACAGAGAGTACAAATAGTAAGCAGAAACATTTACTGTATGGCTATACGCCTTTATAATAAACTGCCGAACAGGCTAAAGGAAATAAACTTTAATGACTTTAGACGTAAATTATTTAAACTGTTAATTGACAAATGTTATTATAAAGTACAGGATTTCTTAGACGATAAAACACTGACATGACCGCTATTATTAATATATTTTTTTTTTATTATTTATAATACCTTAATATCATCTGACATTGCCTAATTTTGTTTTAATTTAACTGACATTACTATTATATTTCATTCACTACAGTTTATTTACACAATTTGATAAATGTTAATTATTTTGAAACAAAAACCAGTAAGTAGGTAAATGTATTATAAGATGGGCAGTCAGATGTAGGCAAAATTTAAAAAAAAAAAAACAATTGAAAATTTGTACACCATTTACTGGTAGAGTATGGCTTGAACTCACCAAACACTTATAATACCTGTAACATGTACCCATATTCTGACAAATAAATTTCATTTCATTTCATTTCATTTCATTTCATTTCATTTCATTTCATTTCTATTGCCGCTAGCCTTGCATTTAAATTGATAACTCCATTTTTTTATCCTAAAAATCTTGATATACGAGTATCTTTTAATAATAATGTTTACTTAAATCATTGTAGATTTTATAGACATGAAGTCAAAGTGTTGAATTTAATAGTTTTGTCTTCTTTGTCTAAATTATATACATATTGGCTATAATAGCTTCGCTTCACATCAAGCTAGTAATATAACGCAAAGTTTCCCATGGGATTGGTTACATAAAAAACATAAGTTTTTGAGTATGTAAATCGCGTATATTATATGCAAGGGTGCAGGATTTTTTCCTGAATATAGTACAGTCTACAGTTATTATTCTATATGCTTTAAAATACTGCAGAAAAGCTACTCCAAAATCTTGTGTTAGATTGTATAGATCTAGAATTGACTGCTTATGTTATAAAAATCAAGAAAACTACATCTTCAACAATAAAACTTCGTCTGTGTGTTACCGTCCTTACAATCTGCATAATGTATTCAGTAGTAGGTAATACACATAACAAATTGGGCAACACATTCAATGTCATTGCTAACTAATGCGTACTCGTCGTTGTGTAATGTGTCACATTTGCAATCACCTTAGATACATATTATTGCCACTCGATATAATTATGTACCTCTTTAAGATGTAGATTGAAGTTGGAGCCACTCCTAGTCCGAATCTATATCCGAATCTTAAAGAGTAGGAGCACTAGAGTGTCCATGTCTCTCGTGAATTTTACTAAAAAGCCGTTTCTTTTCCATGATAGTAGCAACAATTTACCAAGTATTACACTATTTTGGAATTCTTACTAAATCCGCCAACTTTTGGCATAGCTTGCCAAACTCGCGTAGTACATTTTTTTTTCACTACAGTCAGTTAAAACTGGGCATTTTTTTCATTATATATTTTATTATAAGAAATAAGTCCTATTGATAATTATAAAAACTAGACCAGCTGATTTTAAATTATTTATTAGAGTTTAAGGAAGCATTATTCAGGTTAAGATTTGTGACAACAGGAGTGAAAAGACTGGCAAAGAGTGTAAATTTTTGCCCTTTTTTTTAAATGCCTATAACTTTACAACCATGCAACTTAGATTTTTTTATATTTTTCTGATAACCAGCGTGACTTGCCTTATCACCCGGTTTCGGTTTTTAATAAACATATAGGTACGTGGCAATCTGTAGGTATCTTCTTCTTCTTATCTTCTTCTCCTCCTTTTCGGGGACCCTCCCGGCTGCACTTCGACCCCATCGGATCTTTTGTGCCGGTCCCCCGTTCACCACCCCACAGCTTCCTCAATCACCTTCGCGAAGGAGATAAGTAAGCCTAGCGGCAGCTTGACAAAGTCACTAGGGGTAGGATATCCCACTCCTAGTAGCTTCATCCTTTGTCTGGTGAGGGCTTCGCAGTTGCACATCAGATGTTCCACTGTTTCGTCTTCCTCACCGCACGCTCTGCACTGGTTGGTGCCTGATAGTCCCATCTTCATCAACAAGTCGTTGACGGGAAGGTGACCTGTAAACATACCGATTATTAGTCGGATATGTCTGCGGCTTAGGTGCCACAGTTTTGTGGACCTGCCCGGATTTAATCCTTCAATAAAGAGCTTTGAGTGCCTCATGCCAGTCGACAACTGCCACTCTGTTGAGTGTTGCTGTCTTGTCTGATCATTGACGGCCATTAGGAACGTACCTTTTGAAAGACCTACGCATGGTTCCGGTCCGCCGAAACTCCTGCTCGAGCCTTCCCTTGCAAGTTCATCGGCTCTTTCGTTGCCGACATAACCTTCGTGTCCTGGGATCCATACCAGTCTCACCTTGTTCGTTTTGCCAAGCCTGTTTAGGGCCTGGATACCATTTTTGACTAGTTTGGAGGTGACCCTCGGTGCCGTTAGGGCTTTGAGTGCCGCCTGACTGTCGCTGAGAATATAGATAGTTTCGTTGTTCACTCCACTGTCTATGTTCTCCTGTGCGCATGCTGTAATCGCGTAGGTCTCAGCTTGGAAGACTGTCGCATACTTACCCATGCTTGTGCTACTACCGTAGTCTTTAGTATAAATACCTGCTCCGGTACCCGTGCTCGTCTTCGATCCGTCCGTGTACCATATCTTACCCTTACCCTCTGGTGGTTCGAGTCCTTCTGACCATTCAGATCTTTTGGGAATAAGGATCCTGAATCGTCTTTCGAAGATGTAACTTGCTGGCATCTGGTCGCCACACATGTTGATTGCATCTTCCACTTGCCTAGATAATGTTGGCTTTGCATGTCTCGTGCTAGTGCCTCTGTCGCACCATAGCCCAAGACCTTCTAGTCTGTAGAGTGCCCTTACTGCCTCAGACTGAACCATCAGGTGCAGTGGTGTTAAATTTAGTAGGACCTCCATTGCAACGGTTGGGGTGGTCCGAAACGCACCCGTCATTGCAACGCAGGCCAACCTTTGAAGTTTTAGTAGGCCCTCCCTGCATGTGCCAAGGTTCGTCCTCGGCCACCATGCCAGACTTCCGTACAGCACTATAGGTCTGACCATCATCGTGTACACCCACAGCATGATTTTGGGTTTTAACCCCCATGTCTTACCATATGCAGATCTACACATGCCAAACACTCTGTGTGCCTTTGCTGTTGCCGACTCTACGTGCTCCTTCCAGGTTAGTTTATTGTCTAGGATGAGTCCAAGATACTTTACCTGCTCTGAGATCATTAGATCCTGATTGAAGAGACTCAGATTTATTGAATAATATATTGAATCTGTAGGTATACATAAACTAGCTTCCAAGCCAAACGGTACAAATTATTTGCTTGATGTAAATTGTAAATTCTTCCTCAATTTATGTCGAACGAAGGTGTCAAATAGTCGCATACAAAAACGAATTGCAAATAAGGTTATAATGAGGCAATATATAAGCAAATAATTTAATAAAAGAGTCCATTGTTTGAAGGATTAATGTCTTCCGAAACAGTGCCTAGTCATAGAGCACCATGACCTTTACTGGCAAAAACTGCGACTTATTTTTTTATGTTCTTTGATATTAACCAATCAGCATCCTACGCTTACCTATATGTAAAGCAATTGAAGATAACGACCAACTTACTAATGCATCATTTTTGCGGAGAGTCAACGGTGAACATGGGTAGCAGGCACATATACTGACTTATACTCCTCATTGTTAGGATTATAGCAGAGCAGATATTATATGTAAGGGTAGTGTCCTTACACTTAGGTTGTGGAGTGATTCGTAGTAGTTATCACTAACACAATAAGGTTGGAAACGGGACGTGAAGTAAAACGTGTCCGTTACCAAAGATGATGTTTATTGTATTCACATTTAATATATCAAATAAGCTTTTATAAAGTACACAAATACCTAAGATATGCAGTATTTCGCAAGCGTACTTAGTTTATAATCACAGAGTACTTTTTAATATCTATAGATTTATAATGTAGGTTAGTAAACAATTACAAATAGTGTCGAGTAAGCTCGTACAATATACATTTTTTTTATTAAGGCTCAATGTAGAATATATCTACTGTCTGCATCAGCAGCAAAGGTGTCCCAAGAGAACCATATAGTCCAATACTTACTACTGAAAGTAGGTATCCAAAAATTCTATTCAATTTGATTGACTGACGAACGCTCTGGCGCAGTCGGTATATTACATGGCTGCTACGCAGAGGTCTCGGGTTAGATCCCCGCTCAATGCAAATCTTTGTGTGCATGAACATGATCGTTTGCATTGGTCTGAGTGTTTTCTATGTATAATATGTATGTATGTTTTCTATGTACAAAAAAAAGTATTTAAGTATGTTTATCCGTTGTCTAGTACCCATAGTACAAGCTTTGCTTAGTTAGGGACTAGATGGCGTTGTGTGAATGTGTGAGGATTATTTTTATTTTGTTTTATAATTCGATCATTCGTGGAAAAACATAAAATAAGTTAAAGTATTCAGTATTCATTTATTTATTCAAAATAGTACAATAATATTGTATCTTTTTGACGTCATCTAACACTACTTAATCTAAGTTTATTAACATTTCAAAGTTTTGAAAACTTTACCACCGCCTCCAAAGCGCTAGTAGAGAAGAAGCGGCGCAACAAACTCTACTGCTGCATTTTCTTGACGTAATTTTTTACATAGGAGATAACTGTAATTAGGCGCTGCCACCATTGTATCCCAACAAGCAAAGTAGCGATAACAGGGTCTAAATTTAAAGCTCTAAGTTATATAGTATCTATGTAAGATATAAAATAATACTTTTAAATGATAGTACGGATATAAGAGAGCTTGCTTAAGCTCCAGCGATAGTAAGGTGATATACAAGATATAGTAAAATTACGCTTCAGCTTAAATTTGTAATAAGGTGCTATAAGCTAGAACTTTACAGTTTTATTGCAGCTTCAAGTCGATTTTAACATTAAAAGCTCTTTTGGAGTGACTACTATCACTTGCTGATGTAAATGCTCTATTTAGGTGCTATGTATACCTTTAAGTGCTAAACATCACTTTTGATGTTAAAGTGGTTATAAGAAAACCCTCAAGCCGTTTAAGGATTATAATAATCAATCTTATAACTCTTAATAGTGCAGTGATAATGTAGTGTTATATTGGTGTTTTAGCGCTTGAGGTGCTAGGGAAGCTTGAAGCTTTATAGCCCTCTAAGAGTGCTAGTGTGAACGTTATTCAGTCTTAAAGCGATATGCGAAATATAAAACCCTTCTATATCACCTTAACCTGTTTAACGAGGTTATTTATATTAATGAGCTTTAAAAGTCTACATTAGTGTTAATAATCACTTAAAATGTTAAAAATTTTGTTATATCGCTTATGTGGTAAATTTTAACGTCCATCTTGTATATTAGAGGAGGGTTCCGCCCATCAAAATATTGGAAATAAAGAATTTATAAAGATATACCTATTAAGAGATTTGGAAATACATATATTACCATCTGGCCCTCGGGCTATTTTGAAAACACCGAAAAATAAATCAGTTAAAACAATGGACCGTAGGGATAATTGGCATCATGGGGTCACAAACAGTCTGACTAAAATACTGGCTAGTTGGGACAAATTTGGATGGTTTACCTATTTACAAAAGTGCCAAGAAAGAGTTTTGGCTAATTTTAAATATAACATTAGTCCATTTATAATAGGAATTTATTACGGAACAGGGAAGCCCAAGAATCTAGAGTTCTTTTTGAATGATTTTGTTAGTGAAATGGGGTTATTACTGGAGCAAGGGGTTTTTGATTGGACGGGAAAACTGTTCCTATTAAAATACGGTGCTTTATTTGTGATTCAGCTACCAAGATATTTCATATATTATACCCTTGATACATACGATATGAAGATAAATAAAATACAGTTTTTATCAATACCTTGTATTTATTTATACCTATTAGATAGGATCTAAGTTGCAACAATAGAAAGACATTAGAAACTAAAATGCAAAATAATAGTCATTCTCCTACATAACATAATGCTGAATTGATATTCTTCACATAATTTTAACTACTTTGAAAGCACGTATCTATCTGACGCTGACTGTACTAACAGAAATTATATAAATCAATCAATATAAACTTCGCCAAAATTACTTAACAAATTCTACATACGAAATGCAGCATAAATGTGTAAAAATAGAGATCGCTGCTGCTTGGCAAAGGTTAAATAAAAAGATTTTTGTACTTCACAAAACTACTGTGGCTTATTAATTAATAATGTACTAAGTAACAGAAAATAAATCAGTCAATATGAATTTCGTTTTTTACAAATCGAAAATAATAATAATATGTGATCGCTCTTATTTGGCAAAGGAGTAAAAATAAGATCCTAAGGAAGGTCCAAAGGCTTTAGTTCAGTGTTTTTTGGACGGACGCTGGTTTTCTCTTCAGTATCACTTTGTGTAAGCATAATAGTTATTTCTTTTTCTGCCGCCTCGTGCTGAAAAAGATACAATAAACTTGATTAAAATCTTTAATGTTTTCATATTAGTGGTTTACGTATCTTACCAAGGAACCCAAAATATGTCTCAAATATCATAAAAAATTCTTTCAACGATATGACTTAAGGTTCTAATCGACGTAGTTGTTCAAACAGAAGAGCTAATAAATAATTTTATAGCACCGTTTTAAACTTATGAGTTCTAAAAAAGATATAATTATCACTATTGCCGCTAGCCTTGCATTTAAATTGATAACTCCATTTTTTTATCCTAAAAATCTTGATATACGAGCATCTTTTAATAATAATGTTTACTTAAATCATTGTAGTTTTCTCACAATTAAAGATCTAACAATTTTTGATTAACTATTTGGAAGGAATTAGTACAATTAGCAAAATTACAAAATAAATCTAATATTTCTGCTATATTTTTGGTTTAAAGATTTCTTAAAACGCCTTATTTTAAAGGCGCTTGAAAATTGAGATTAAAAATAGTATACATATTAACAGAAAAAATACAACCGCAATAGTATTTCACTTAAATAATCGCTAAATGTATAATATATTGTAAGACTTACCGTTTTTGTTTATCAACTGCCATTAAGTACACATCACACTTAGATAAAATACAGAAGGAATAAGTACATAAAACATTACAAAGCGCAAAGATTTTATTTACACTATTCCAGCGTTTTTGCATCACTTTCAGTGACATAATGATACCATCCTACACCTTTAACAGAACTTAAAGTAATAAATAGCGTTTTTGCAACACTTTAAGCGATATAAAATAACATCTTATAAATAAAATAGAACCTCAGGCGATTAGTATAGACTTTGCAACACTTCAAGTGATATAAAATAGCATATTATAACTATAATAGAACCTTTTTATATTACTAAACTTTTGTCACACTGTAAGTGATATAAGACTGCATCTTGCAACTTTTATAAATCTTTTGGTAATAAACACAGTATTTGCAACACTTAAAGTGATAGGAAATATCATCTTATTACTTTAATAGTATCTTGGGTAATGAATACGGCTGTTTAGCTCTTAACTATCGCCATTGGTAAGAAAATACCATATAGTAGCATTGTTATGCCACTTACTTATCACTGTTGCAGTTAATACGAGCAGCTGTAGAACTTACAAGTGCTAACACCGGTGCCTAATTCGGACTATAAGAGAGTTATAGCACGCTATATCGCTAATTTTTAGGCCGCGCTATTGTTATTGGTGTTTAATTGAACAAATAACCGATTGTTATAGAGCTTATTTTATCGCTAAATTGTTAGTTGGGATACCATACATAACCATAACCAAGGATTATTCAATTATAAAGGTAGCGTCGTGATGTAGGTAAATAAATACAAAACCTGTTGAACAGTATAACGTCCTGTTTAATTATTTAATTACATGCGATATAATTGGTTATTTTAATTTGTAGTGCGTCAAGAACATCAAATAAGTTGACCGCAGAACCAAAATGGCATCAGAGGTCAATTAAAGAAAAGAACAATAATAAATTAAAGATAATGGGATACCTACTGAATTATACATCGACAGACTAAAAATACATTATGTCCTAGTATGATATCGTAAAAGTGTTCTAAGAGATGGAATAATTAATGTCCGGTAGATGTTTTTCCTTCTATCTTATTTTACGGCTTTGTCTAACTTACTGCGAAGTAAATACATCTTTAAGCGTAGTGTAAAGAAATTGGCATGGCATACCTATCCCATGTCGAGAGCAAGGGAGGTCCCTTGTGCCTTGCACTCGATGGTTTTTGGGTTCAAAATATGTCACCTAACTATTTTACTGTGTGTGCGAGATATCAGAACCTTTAATATCCTGAGAGTGCATACAATAACTAACGAGAAAATTAACACAGATCTCTTAACAATCGATCTGACCAGAGCAAGCTCTGACAAAGATTCGCAGCACAGAGAAAGGTGACAAAACATTTCGTTGAAAGACGTAGTAAGTTTACATGGTGTCAGGACCCCATCTCATAAAAAGTAAGGTGTAAGAAGCAGTCATCTAGCTGTATCCATGTATTCCAGGTATCTTAATAGGATTTATTAGGAGATTAACTCCTAATGGATCCTATAAAACCGTAGTTCACGATAAAACGATAAAGAAGGTTTATCATGGTAAATTGATACAATTATATCGATACAATGTATTGCAATAAGATCTTCGGTATCAGTACTTAAGTACAGTAACGTCCGATATAGTGGCAGCGTTGACCGTGACATAAGACGTGCGACCCCGGCCCTGTTACACTCACCTTACACTTGTAAACTATACTTAGGGTTATCGATGTAAGGACCATACGTGTATTTGACTGAACAAACAGTAGCGACCAAAAATTTCTTCTTATCCTACTAATATTTAAAATGCGAAAGTTTGTGAGGATGTATGGATGAATGTTTGTTACTCTTTCACGCAAAAACAACTGAACGGATTTTGATAAAATTTGGAATACAAGTAGCTTAGGGTGTAGAATAAGCTACCTTTTTCAGGCGGGTGAAGCCGCAGGCATCAGCTAGAAAAAAATATTTCTTTACTAGCCTAGAGATTATTCATTGCTGGGAGGGCCAATTGAAATCAGGGTTTACTAAGAATACTTGACGCCTATGTTAAGGTATTGTTTCAAGTTTTCCTTCTCTTGATATCATGCCTATCTAAGTCGACTCTTAAGAGAACCGTGCAACGAGGAAATGTAGTAATATTGTGCATTTTTTTACTTGATTAATTTTTAATTTAAATCTCGCAAAAGATTCACGCCTGTACATTAACACCTTTTTTGACATCCTTTAAATAGAATTCAAAAAGTTATTTTTGTTTTGACAAATTGCGTTTATGAAACAAAGTCTAAATAAGTCTATACTACATAGTAAATAAGGAGGACATATTTATGTCAGCTTACAAAGTAATCATTTTAGCTGCAACTTCTACAGTTGCGTAACTACAGCCTCCGTAAAATACCGATACGTATGTAACAATGCAGTTAACACAAATAATGTATCTTGAACACGGATGCGCCCGCAGCGTTTACCGTACGTGACGTGGCCAACCATGGACCTGACTTTGTCCATTAAAGTATGACCCATTACAGTACAATTTAGGAGTTTTGCAATGTAACCACAATTAATATAAAATTGCATAGGAACTATACAAAATAAAATTAATATAAATCGTCAAGAGTTAATAGTAAATAAGACGAACTAAAATATTATATACAGTATTTCTTATATATTTTTACAACTCGATCTAGTCTTAACCTCATCAGAATTTGTACTGCATGTACTAGACAACAGGTAAACATACTTAAATTCTTTTTTGTAAAGACTTACATATAAAAATACCCAGACCATAGCAATCATGCATCTGTAATATGTAATTAAGCAAAATGAATTAACGTGCAATACAGTGCCTTTAGAAAAAAAAACCTTTGTTTAAAAAAAGAACATCTTCAGTTTTGTTACCCCTTATTAAAGGCAACCATAAGTACTGACTTTAAGCATATCAATTTAAAATAATGAATTTGCATATACACATGGAATTTTGACAGATTATACCTAACTGAAAATTAATTATTGATAATTTACAAGGCAGTAAATTATATACCTACTACGCAAGGCTTTAAGTTGACACATAGGTTTAACTTAATTGTATTGTATTATACAAAAAATACATAAAGTGTCAAGTAGGGGACAAATTAGGGCAGTAACAGATTCTGCGGCTCAGTATCTTTCTTGAAGTACTTAATAACATAATCTATACTAATATTGTAAAGAGATAAAGTTTGTGTGTTTGTGACGTTGTAGTAGGTTTTTCTTGTATAAACATACATATTATACATAGAAACGCTCAGACCAATGCCAATAATCATGTTCATGAACACAAATATTTGCAATGAGCGGGAATCGAACCCGACACCTCTGCGTAGCAGTCATGTTGTAAGTATAACTACTACGCCACAGAGGCCGTCTAGAATAGACTATTTATCGGGGAGTATCATAGGCTTTAATATCATTTGTAGCATAATATCACGCCATGACTAATAAGAGTGGAGCAGTAACGAAATATGTTTAAAAAAGGGTCAACTAGAATTAACTAGAAGCAGAGCTTACAATTATAGATAGTGTATTTTTGAATAGAAAATACTAATACTACTAAAATACAAACCTTTTATAGTACCTTTCCACCCAAACACAATTACATTTAATCTTCCACATTATTGCTTGAAGGTGCCGTAAGGTGGCTGCCCTACCCAACTTATCACTTAGTAAAGCATGCATTTCCGTGGTTCATCAGCAGTCTAAAGAAGGGAAAGAAATGACATTTGTAGCGTAATAAGCATATTAGACGACCTCTGTGGCGTAGTGGTTATTTAACATGACTGCTACGCAGGTGTCTCGGGTTCGATTCCCGCTCAATGTAAATCTCTGTATGCATGAATATGATTGTTTGCATTAGTCTGGGTGTTTTTTATGTTTAATGTGTATGTATTTATAAAAAAAGGTATTTCTGTATGTTTATCCGTTGTCTAGTACCTGCTTAGTTTGGGACTAGATGGCGTTGTGTGAATGTGTGAGGAATATTTATTATTTATTTATTAGTTACTTTTGATATTATAGTTGTCTTTTTTAATCTGTCGCACTAGGCGTCACTTTGTCACAGGTTTGTCTCAAAAATAGAGAATATAATATTATTACTATAGTCACACATGCAGAAATCTTTGTTCTGATATCTATGATCACACATAATATTAAAATAAATTTATTTTTTCCTGGCATTAAAACAATGACATAGGAAACAAAATAAAGAAAAATAAAATTGAAATAAATTATGTAAAACGTTATAAAAGCAGTAGGTCAGAATTAAGCGTTTACGTAAATTGTTTAAGACTTGTTTTCTTATAAGGAAGAAAATAATTGTACTTACTAACTTGTTTATTTAAAAAATAAACGTTATGGCCATAACTGTGTGTAATCAAGTTTAAATTTAGACTAACGGTATATCTTTCACCTCAAAATAAAACTTTCTAGAAAAAGACAGTTATGGCAATAAAACATAACACATTTTTAAATTGGCAAACGTACAATTAATAAAAAACTATGTATTATAAAATGTTATAAATTATCAAAAACTAATTAGTTAAATGGTGTCAACACAAATACATTTATATAAAAATATTACTAATTACCATAAACTAATACAACTCATTATTTAAATAAATATTTATAAAATATACATAATAATATTTATGGTTCATTTAATTATCACAAATTTAAATTAAATAATCTATTTCTTATATAAGTAACAATTTTCTTATAATTAATTTAATGGATTGGAATATTTCTTTAATATTTAAATAATTTTAAATTATGAATTAAAAATAATGTTTCCTTGTCATAAATAGATATTTACTATTTATACAATAAGTCCCACCGTGCCTCAGCAAACGATTCTAACGTGTTCAGAGTGCTTAACTGCATAAAGTAGGACACTTGGATTTCCCAATCATTAAGCCATCTAATTTTCCCGTTCATACTTAACTCGTCTTAAACAATAAAACCGTTTATCTAAATAGGAATAGATCTGTTACGGGCATGGGCGTGTAGAAGGGGGGGATGGATACTTGGCAGGATGTCGTCTCGGGCGTAGCTCAGTGGGTTTTCTGAAGGCTGCGGCGCGTGCCGCATGCCAACACCGCGGATGACCTCGCACGACCCTATTAATACAAGAAGCATCGGCGATCTCACGTAGTCTCCACCTACAATCATGAAGTTCATCTACAGGTGTTTGTGTTTCGCATCCGTGCTGAAGATCGTCCTGTCGGCGCCGGCCAGTGGATTCGTATTCCCGGATAGTCGACAAGAGAAGAAATTAGAGCCAATTATCACACCACCTGTTCTACCTGTTTTGGAACATTTGGAACGTGATCCTAGCACACTGCTGCCGAGTGAACGAAGACAACCCTCGTCTAGTCAATTGAACCCAAGATTTGGTTTTGGTGGAGGCTTCAATGTGGCTCCTTCAGGGACTGGTGGATTGACTGCTAGTATTAGCAGCAGCGCTAATGGAGGTGGAGCCAGTCAATCAGCTTCACAGTCTTTCTCCTTCGGGTTTAATGAAGGATTCAGCGCTTCGCACTCAGCTAGTCAAGCCTCGTCGTTCAATGGCTTTGGAAGGTAAGTTACCTTGTTATTCGTTTAGCGATAATTTATAGTGTAAATAGAACTTGAGTGTGACGAAAAGTAGTTAAGTCAATATGAATTCTGCAAAAATAGCTTTATTATAATTGATAATAAATGAAGGGCTTTTTGGTTTGTGTGGTGACAGAGTAAGAAAACATGGTGTTACCACGGCAACTCATTCGATGGATACTTTGTAGATAGGTATTTAGGAATTCTCGACTTTAAACCCTTTAACAATTCGTCTGACCAGCTTGGTATTAGCAGGCCTAGTTTTCCACGATCACTGGAGAAGATCTCTACAGTGGAACTAAACGGTTTTGATATTTTCATTCAACTATAAATTTTACTTATCGTTTTATCGTTGACATTTAAATTATGTGAGAATCGCGTAGAAATCTGATTACGAAAGTAGAAATGTCTTCCTTAAATTGTTAGTGATGTAAGCTTTTACCATAAATAGCCTATAGGTATTTTGTTTTGGATTTTCCCACTATGTTTCAAACTGCCTTACTTTTACTTTTGACATTAAGTTGCATAATAACAATAAATATAAATATTATTTAGTATTTGTATTATCTTACATAATGCGATGTTGCAATGCGAGTAAATAACCTTCTTGCACTTTCAAAGCTCTTTGCATTGTTTAAGATACCTACCTTATTATTATGTGTTGCAAATATTCATTTCCATAAGGTAACGGAGAAATAATACATGGTATTACTAGTCTATCTTATCTCACAGGTTTCGTAAAAGCCGAGTGAGCGAATATTCGCAGTTATTGTATTCACGGAAACACAAGAAGAAATAAATATTCCTCACACATTGACACAACGCCATCTAGTCCCATACTAATCAAAGCTTGTACTATGGGTACTAGACATCGGATAAATATATTTAAATAGTTTTTTTTGTAAATACTTAAGTACATACATAATTATACATAGAAAAAATCAATCGTATGATATTAGTAGAACTAGTTTCTCTTAATCACATGACGGGGGCTGGCCCTGCAGTGGGACAATAACAGTCTGTAATTATGATTTTATGACAATAAAAATAAATAAGGCAAAGCTTTGTGTGTTGTCATCATGAACATAGATTTAGTGATAGTTTGCACTGTTGATTGTGTGTACAAAATAAGTATTACAAAAAAAAATTAGATATATTATGTTCATTAGCCATCTACATAATATGGCGGTTGAATAAGCTCTTCTAAGATTCATACGAGATTAAGTTGTTTGAATAATATGTTAAAGGATATTTATATCATTATTATTTATTTTAATACGTAGGTGTAACCTTAATGATATCTTTATTTCGATATTATCAGCACTAAAGACGAGGCTGTGTCACATCATTTAGCAATCGTAGTAAAATAATTTTAATCTGTGTTTCCTTCAGTTTAATGACTTGATGACATCTGACCTTTTTTATTCAAGTCTGTCATAAGCAAAGGTTGTTTACCTCCTTACTGTAGATATAATAAATGGATTGAATATAATAATATGAATTCACTGTGTTTTGGACAGAATGGCCGTGAACCGAACTAAAATATTTGAATTTAATAACAGGCCATAAAATTAACCATATTTATTTATAAGTATAAGCAAAACACTAAATATAATATGTTTCTAAAATATCAATTCTCATAAACCTATTTAAATTCCACAAGTTCCAGCGTATTTTAATGTTATTTCAATGACCAAATACACTAAACACGTAATAAAATTTGGAAACCCAATTTATTAATTTCTTTTAATAGATAATTGCTTTTCCTTACTTAGCTTCGTATAAGCCACCATTATTGCTGAGAAAATAATGATTTACTTCTCTTAATAGCTTATTCACTAGACATACAGCTTCCTTTCTAGCGAGTGTGGTATTACTTAATTTTAAAGTTATTGACTGACTCTTGGTGATATAGTTTTTCTCACTATACGCTTGTTTCACATAATTATATACTCTTCTATATTTTTTTACTATTTAATTACAATTCTCGCTTATGTCATCAATTTTTTTTTAATAAATACAGACACAAAAATATCCAGGCACAACACAGTCATTATGCGGATTTCACAAATAAATTTCCTGCGTGGGATTTTAATCCGCAACCACGTGGACGGAAGCCGCAAAATAGATATACAAAATATAACAAAATGACTCAGAAAACGAAAGTTATGACAAAGTAACAATAAGGACATTAACTGATTCATTGTAACAATACAGCCTGTTGAGTCACAAGGGTGATATTGTCTCACGAATATGGTGGAATACGTCATTGATTTATAATGAAACCGGACTAGTTTGGGCTCCTTTGTGAATTTTATATCCGTGTAATGACGAATTTAGATTGATTATAAGTGGTGCCATGGTGCCATTCACTTAGAGATTAGTATATGCCAAACATGATAACAATATAAAAAAAGGATGTTATAAAAAGAAGGAAAACTTGAAATTAAACCCTATACCAATCCGTCTGGCCAGCGTAGTATTAGTAGGCCAAATATCCCTCTGCCCCGGGAGGAGGCCCGTCCCTGCAGTGGGGCATTAATGGGCTGTTATGATGATGATGATGTTATCAATATAAGGACTTAAGTTAAAACAAGGTTTTTTTTTAAATTACAAGTCTTACCAATACCTTTACTGCGTTGACATTAATAACGTTTCGAGGGGTAAACTTATAAGAGAGCTAACGGAACCGCAAAATATTAGTTGGTATATTTGCTTGCGGCTCCGTCCGCGTTGATGTCGTTTTAGGGATAGAAAGTAGTAGTTCTTCTTGAAAAAGCCTGTTAATCCAGGCTACCAGCTACCTCCATACGAAATTTTATTCTAATCGGACTAGGCGTTTAATCGTGATTATGTAACAAACACTTTACATACAAACTTTTGCGTTTATAATATTAGTAGAGACTAGATACAATATTACAATAAATTTTTACAAATAATAATTTGTTTTTTCTAGCGGATTCAGTGGCAGTCAAGCAAGTAGCCAGGCAGCATCTTTCGGAGGCGGTGGTTCCTCTCTATCAGGAGCGGCATCTTCGGCCTCCTCCTCGGCTTTAGGAAACAACTTCGGAGGAAACTTTGGTAGTCAGAGTCAGAGTGCATCCTCTGCTTTCGGCTTTAATTCACTGAATGGGTTTCAGTCACAGCCTGATGTAAGTATACTGAATATATTAGAATATTCTATTGTATAATAAACATTATTTTATACTGTTTAACTTTCTCGAGGCACTTTTGCAAATTTTCGTACAAACAGACAAACATTGTCCAAAAAGTTATAAGTACATAACGAACAAATTGGTCGTGCCTAATATAAATCGTATAATTTTGTATAATTCGCTATTCGACCAGCCAATATCTTTGAGGTTATTTCTTTGCCTTAGTTTTAAGAAATCATTGGTACTTCGAGTATAATGTACTTATATGTTGGCATTGTGACCTAGAAGGCAAAAGAAGGACTCCAAAATCAGTTTGACCAGATTAAAGAAAGACTTTCCGCTAACCAAGGAACACATTTTATTTATGTTTGTCGTTTTGTAAGCTGCCTGTTAGATCTGTTCAAAATTATACCCCAAAAAGGACATACACTAAAACGACCTTTGACGACCTCTGTGGCGCAGTCGGTATATTACATGGCTGCTACGCAGAGGTCTCGGACTCGATTCCCGCTCAATGATTGTTTGCATTGGTCTAAGTGTTTTCTATGTATAATATGTATGTATTTATAAAAAAAAGGATTTAAGGATGTAAGTTTATCCGTTGTCTAGTACCCATAGTAGTAAGTTTTGCTTAGTTTGGGACTAGGTGGCGATGTGTGAATGTGTGAGGATTATTTATTTATTAAAAGGCAATTACTAGAGTACTACTACACTATAATAGTAGTGATGTATAGTGATCATTCGTATATTTCTTAATTTCAGTTCGGTGATGGACTCCTGGACATCAGACACAGAGGCATACCCAACTTCCCCGGCTTCCCCACATTCACTGGAAGAAGTAAAGGAATAGGTGCTGCTGCTTTTAGAAGCGGTCTATCAGACAGTGATGATTTCTATGCTGTACTGGTTTCTGATTAAGACTAATTATATATTTAAGTGTTATGCTTAAGACTGTGTCGTTAGTGTACATGTAAAATTTACATTTTAAACGTAAATGATATTAATTATCAGATTAAAAGAGGGTGAATCATGAATTCAAGTCAATTGACCTCAAATGTGGCTCGTTTTACCAGTTTCATAGACGTCTATAATATTGTAATTGTTAATGTTTATGCGAAGAATTAATTTTCGCCTGAAGCTACACTCGTTTGCTCTGCTAAATATACTACCGGGATTATAAGTTTCACATTTCTTAATCGGTGTCAAGGCCCGTCTTATACCCCAATTTTTGTCTAAATTTAGTACTTATTCTCTGCTCTTTTGATACTCAAATTTATTCATCAAAGATTAAGATTTATTGAAAATACTTTAAGCTGCTATTTAAGATAGAATAACCATGCATGGCAAAAAATTCGCTTTGTTATCGTATCAAGCTTCAATTAGGTATACATTATCTACACCAGGTAGGCTAAAGAAAGACCGTCTTGGCCGGTACCACCACTGGCGCTGTTCACCCTTAATTCAACTCCAAGCAGTCATGTGAAATTATTACTGTGTTTAAATGAAAGCAAACATCAGTTATTGAAACTATAAGCTAATCAGCTTATGTCTAAGATAGACAGCGACTTGATTATGCTCTTGCATTGTATGTTGCTTGTTCGCCTGCTACTTGCTACAAAAATAGAATATCTGTTAAAACGCAATAGTAAATATTGACATCTTCTTTAAATTCATATTTATAGTAATTTGCTACGAATTGACAATAAAAGCTTGACAAAGATAATGAAATGAACTTTTGCAACATAACGATCAAATTCTGGTTTATGACAAAATCAACAAGTTTCTTCATTAAATTATTATCTAAACAAGTTTAACATGTTTGGTAATCTGATTATTATAATATTACACTATTGGAATTTAATTACGTCATGACAATTATTAAAAGCCAAGGCAAGCCTATGACACTTTGATAGAGTAAGAAAGCCGATACTCGAGAATTCAATCAAAGCAATTTTACTCATTAAAATTAGAGTGTTCTCTCCTCAGTTATTAGAACTAATTTTGCACTTGGATGTGTAGAAGATTACTTTTGACAATAATGCGATGTTCTACGTGGATGACGAACGCAACGCAGCGCTGAGCTACGCGACAAGTGTGATATGATAACGATACAAGATGATGATACACGCGACAAGTGTGATTTACTACTACTACGTGATTTTGGTCATTACATCTCGAATCATAAAGAAGTACAGTACTATTTTGCTTTGAAATCGTAGTGTCGCGTCTGATCGCCTCCAAAAAAAGTACGCGTTACGTCGCGTCTCGTCGCATACGATCACATAGGACACAAGCACGGTACGCCGTTGATTTGATCGCGTACGTCGCGTTCAATAATTCGTCGCGTAAAATTAGTACTTTGCGACCTACTGTTGTAGCTGTTACCAAGTAAAGACAATAGTTTAGTCCTTTGATGCATCTAAGCAGTAACTCATGCATCCTCAACTGATGCAGCGAATAGAACAAATAAGTGCTTGCAGCGCAGGTCCTACTGTTAAGAATGATTTAATTTTTGATGATTTATTGTATTTTTTGTTAATTTTGTTATTACAATGGCTTAATACTTTTGTATATAAAATTAATTTATTAATTTATTATGATGTGTTCATACTGATTAAACAATAATTTGCTCATCGTTACTGTAATTTATTTTGTATTTAATGCCTACTTTTCTAATTTTGTCAGCATAAAGTATTAAAGTACTCAAATACTATTGCTTTCATAGTAGGTACATTTTTAGGTTCTAACATAGACCAATAAAAAACTGTAAATAAAGCTTACATTTAATTAAACTGAAAAATGTTTAAAAAACGGGAGGGATTTGGTGTTGTCTGTACAGAGCATTTGTTGTTGTCGGTACTACTGCTCTAGAATTACCTAAATAGTGCTGTAACTTGTTAAGCATGCTTTTGGGTAATTTCTAATAAGCTACTGTTATGTTCTTGGTCAATGTAGTATCTATTATGAAATGAAATGGCAATCTGTTTATTTCCATCAATCACAAAAAAATAACATATAAAAATACAATGCAACAAAAGCAAAAAAATTTGGCAAAAGGTGGTAACTCAGCAAGTGCTCCTTTACATCACAGATGTCAAGAGGCGCTGATTTTCAGTTATTCCTTCCCTGGTTCTCTAAGATGTTAGGCGGAAATAAGGTTGTTACAGTACGGTACTGTTAAAGACAAAATAAAATATAATATATGGGTGAATATCAAAAAGTTTAATTTTTTGTCAATTTTGGTGGCAATTTTTATTTTTCAGTTTTCATGAAAAATAATCACGTAATATGAAAAAGGAAAGTCTACTATATAAGTTACTGTAAGAGGGCCGTCTATATCTCGATAGGTTTTTAAGATATTTAAGTTTAAAGTCTGTAGTGACCACCAAAATTGAAATTGATACACCAAAATGGAAATGCCCACTGAATTTGAAAATAAGCTACACCAAAATTGAATTTTTACCATTTAGACTCTTAAAGGATAAAATAACACATGATTTTACATAATTAAGATATTTATATATAATATATTTATTGGTTTTTCAATATTACGTCAATACCATGATTAACTATTTTTTAAATCAAATTATCATAATCATCAATCACTAGGAATCAAATAACATTTAAAATGATCAGAAAAATTACAATATTTTGAAAACAATTGTTAAACAATTACTTATACTATTTAAAAAAAACTAAAACATTAATAACAAAAATAATCCCTTCAATCCGATAACTAGTTTAAAAAAAAAATTAACTTTTTTAAATTATGCATTACAATTTAACGAAATGAATTCGTTTTACAATCAGTCTTTACTCTTTAAATATAATTTTATGTAATAAGCCTTATTGAGAGTGCCTAGCTGTCTCTGTTCGTGGTCTAAGCAAATTAATAGTCGGAGTCATAGAAATGGCATCTTCGCATTTAGAGGGTTGAATTTCGGCATCTACATTGTAATTTCTTGGTAACCTGTAAAAACCCAAATGCGTACCATGAAGGCATTCAGTGGAGCTGTATAAGCGCTGAGGCTCGACACAAGACAGAAAACGTAATGTCACTGGATTCTTGAAATTTTTGGACCAAATACCTTCGTGCAGGTTCATGGTGGAACCATGAAAAGGTTTTAACGAATTAGGAGTAAGCCAGTCCTTTTCAGTGATTTCATAGTCTTATCAATTATATTATCTGTCATTTGATTATCTATTTTTTAATAGCTTACTAACATTTTGTAATCTTTAAACGTGTTTCCTGTAAGTACAATTATCTCTTCTTAGTCCTGTTATTCTAAGTTGTAATAAATTTAGCTCCTTAGCTTTACCTTCTTGGTATCGTCTAAATTTATTCTTAAATTCACGTTTAAAATCTACTGAAGTAACTGATGATGCATCTGAATTTGGACTACCTAGACACATCATAGGGACAGTCAAAACACTAATACTACTAACACATGGCGAAGTAGGGCGTGATTGTTCCAGATTTTGAACAATCACTGCTCGTGCGAAGATGTAGATTTGAACTACTTGTGATTGTTGGTAGTTTTCTAGACCGTAAGCATCTAGTAACAGTAGCATGTTGATTTATACTTTCTTCATCACATTGGACAGACCTTGTTACATAACTGCAGCTTGAAGAGAGTCATAGTCAGCTCGAACATTACCTAAGTCTTGCTGTGGTCTGCAGCTAGTATGTACGTGCTGAGTTAATGCATTTGATTCTTCTTCTACCAGTCTTTTCAATGCTTTTTTCTTTGGTAATATTCATTTTGGTATATTTTATTTATTTCTTTGTAAAGCTGAAGGATCTCGTTCCGACGTTTGTCGCTGTAAAACAAGTTTACCTTCTTGCTTTTTTTGGCATCTTTCCCTTTCTTTTTTTCTTAGAGCTTCTGCTTCTTCAGGATTGTTTTTAATTCTTGCTTTTCTCTTTATTTCTGGCATTCTCTTTTTAAGCAGTCTCTCTCAGCAAGTATGTCAAAAAGGAGCACCGAATGCTCCGTTTTGACATACTTACTAAAGAAATGTTGTGCAGTTTTAACATAGCATCACAAGTCATCAAAAGCTGGCTCAGAAAGTTACTATTGTAACATTTATGGAGTGAATATAACTATGAAATAATTTTTCTCCATTAATGTTACGCACGCGACAGTACAAAACTAGTGTAATATGTAGGTGCTTCATAATATCATCCTATAGACGCCCACTGCTGGACATAGGCCTCCTCTAAACGTTTCCACCCTGCGCGGTCTTGTGCCTCCCTCATCCATCGGCTTCCCACCGTCATACGTACGTAGTTGCTTACAATATGTCAATTTTGGTGGCTCGTTTTCAATTTTGGTGCCATGAAAATGCCACCAAAACCACCAAAATTGAACCACCAATATTGAAACCAGACATAAAAATAATCAGAAACAGTAGGGGGTTAAGGTTACCACTAAGTGAGTGTAGTTAACTTAAACATTATCTCAATGTGTATCTATAGACTTAGTTATTTATCCAATCATCTCTTAAAAAAATCAAAAATCTTTTTAAATTCTTTATTTTTATATATTAACATATATAATTGCGTATTTAGTAAAGTAACATGAATTGTAACCGTAGCGAATGAAATTGTATAAAAATATGGAGTTGGGACAAGCCACCTAACTAGAAATTTTAAGACACTTTATTTTTTTTTAAATTATTTACATATTTATAACAAAATTGGATCATGGCCCTGAATGAATATAGTTTCGTAGTTGATTACAAAAAAATATCAGCACTGAAATATTATTTTACACCTAGATTCTCAACGAAGACACGAAAAATTTGCCCGTTTGATATTGACCCATATAGGTAAACAAATCTAAATTTACATACCTAAATAAAAAGGAATATGAGCGTTGATGCGCCTGTGTTTTTGTGTTTGTGTGAAATTGTGTAATATGTGTATGTGCTTCGGATTAATAATATCATTTTAATTAAAATCATACCTAAGTATTTAGACAGTTCAAAAATAGGGTTTCAGTTTTCATTTGTAAGTAAAGGTTTGCTTCAGGTTTTCTGCGGCAAGTTGTCTGTTTGATAAGGCTTTTTTTATTTTGCTTTGAAATTTCCAGCGCTTATAGGCCAAGTCGAATTATCATCGCTAGAATGTTTATAGGTAGGTTTAAATGTTAATTTAAATGTATCCATATAAGGTTAGTTTTTTAATTATTATTCATAAAGTAAAAAAAAGTTTCATGTTTTCGTTATTGGGCTCTATAAAGTAGGTATGAATAAACCATAGGTAAATACATAAGAAGGCACCAGCTTGGTTAGTATGTTAGATTTGAACTGAATTATAGAGTAAATTACATTCAATGAAGTAGTTATTGGATGTAATTTTGGTACTTTAAATTATGCTTGAGAGGAATATAGACAAACATAACTTTGAGAATGCTTATGACAATGAAACTCAACGCCTGCTGATAAAATAATATCAAATATCATTGACACAAATGATTTTGAGTATTTAGAAAGGCGTTACGTAATGAGAATAAATCATCAATGAATTAAGAGTTCATAATGTTTTACGCTTTTAGAGAATCTATTTTATACTTCCCCTGACTACAAAACTTTGGATACACTAGCAATGAATAGAAATTGGCCTACTATTGTCCCGCTGCCTGGTGCTAGTTTTCCGTTTTTCCTCTGTTGATGGTGAAGTGACGAGTGAAATACTGATAGATGAAAGCGGCACAGGACCGCACGAAGTTTAAAACTTTAAAAATTTGATCTTTTTGAACTAGTAGATGCACAAAATAAGACTCAATGTCGGCGCCGAGGATAACCGAGGGGGCTACAATGAGTGCGGGGAGATTATTGACCAGTTCTGCGGTCTATGGTCCTCCGCATCGACAAAACCACTCGCTGATAGACAATCCACCTAGCTTCTACTAAATTTATAATTGCCCCTAATACAGATTTTTAGTGCGAGTCTCCTTTTATTCATATTATGTTCCACTACTGAACACTCAATACATTGCATTGCTTATCAAAAAGTAATTGCTCTAACTCACTGAGTAACAACAGGTCCTAAAATTCTCTTTTATGACTACGACGACTAAGTTTTATGTCCGATTTCATCCCTAGAATGTAAACTTAATGTAAACTTAAAATATCGCGGGGTCAACTCAAAAAATCAGTTTTTTCACAAAACGCGCGTTGGAGAACGAATTTTTTTTTGGTACTTTTATACCATATGACGTAAGTCCCGCCATTTTGTCAGTGGATAAATCATACCAATTGTCGTTCAAGTGAGCCACATTGACAAAAACTATTTATTTTAATGAATATTTTTGAAATTGGAAGACTTTTTCAAAAAGTGGGGCGTCTATCCCGGTTTTATCCTACTTGTAGATACAATTTACATTATTATAATTCAATTTATCAGCTGTTTGAGTAATGATAGTCTAGAATAGTTCATACTTTGAGAGTTCCACAGGGGTCGGTTCTTGGTCCGCTTCTGTGAAACATTGGTTTTGATTGACGAGGCGCAGTGCGGTACACTTCTTGCAGGTATCAGTATTGTGTGCTGCGCAGATGACACCCTCGTCACAACGATAGGTAAGATGTACTAGCAGACTTAGATATGAACTACCACAATAAAAAAAAGCATAGCCAAAATAGGCTCAAAAAGTATACGTTATTTTAAATACACACATCAAAAAAGTCTAAGCAACATGCATGATATTACAAATTTACCATTTATATTAATTAATTTCTAAGTATTTACTCACTCAAAGTGTATAGGTAAGTAAACTTTTTTGTTATTGATGACATACTGGCTGGTTGTAAAAAAAAAAATTCGATTATGTTTTGTTTTTTTTCATAAAATTCAAATGACTGCGAATTTGTTTGAATTTGAGTGCATGTTAATTGCTACGTTTTAGTCTTGATTTTATAATTTTACCAACCATTTAAATACAGTTGGCGACAAAATTGAATTGTTAGATATTCTTTACGTCATGGAGCGACGTCATTTGACGGCAGATGAAATGCAAAGAGCTGTAGGGATGTTGCAAGCGGGAAGTAATCAATCTCAGGTATCTCGACATTTTGGTATTCATAGAAGTGTTATTTGTCGTCTTTGGCAGCGCTACAATAATACAGGGGAACCCGCTGAACAGCATCCAGGCCGTAAAAGGAGTACAACCACTCGGCAAGACCGGTACATACAACTGACTGCAAGACGCCAGCCGATGTTAACCGCTCGAGAGATAAGTTTGAGGCTACAAAATTCAAGTGGTGTTGATGTAAGTCCCCAAACTGTGCGAAATCGACTGCATGAGTACGGCCTACGAGCTCGACGCCCTATCAGGTGCCCACCGATACGTCACGGGAATCGCGCTCGTCGAAATGAATGGTGTAGAGAACGCATAACATGGACCCAGGAACAATGGGATAAAATTATGTTTTCCGATGAGTCGCGATTCGGGTTTAGGCCTGATACAAGAAGGGTGCGAGTGTACCGTCGACCCGGAAATACTGAAAGACTCAGGTGCGTTCAGGAAGTTCATCCATACAGCGGCTCAACAGTTATGGTATGGGCGGGTATTATGAAGAATAGGCGAACTGAGCTCGTTTTTGTAAATGGAAACATGAACGCTGAAAATTACGTTGAGGATATTCTCAGACCTTATGTCCATCCATTTGCACAAACCTTTGGCTCCGATTTTACGTTAATGCATGACAATGCGCGTTCACATACAGCTCGGCGAACCAGTGAATACTTGGCAACGGAGAACATCCAGGTATTGCCCTGGCCTGCACAATCGCCAGACCTCAACCCCATCGAGCACGCATGGGACATGCTCCAGAGACGTGTTTTGAAGGACTTGGACGGAGTGACAACAACCCAACAGCTGAAGGATTTGCTACAATTCCATTGGGAGCGAATACCGCAAGATGACATAAACAGTCTCATTAATTCAATGAATAATCGTTGCCGACAAGTTCTGAATAGCAGAGGAGGCCATACTTTGTATTAAATTGTCCTATTCTTTCACAATAAATTCATTTTCTTAAGAAATTTCAATTTGTAAAAAAAAAGTTTAGTTTCTTATGTACCTGTATATTCTAATATTGTTAATTTCTGTTATTAAAAGAACTTATAAAGAAAACAGCTGTTATTTTTACATCATAGAACCCTAAAAATATTATTTTAAAAATAAAATACAACGTTATAATTAAAATAAATGGTAAAATAAATTAATATAAATGGTAAATTTGTAATATCATGCATGTTGCTTAGACTTTTTTGATGTGTGTAAATAATCCTCACATAATCCACACACATTCACACATCGCCACCTAGTCCCAAACTAAGCAATGCTTATACTATGGGTACAAGACAACGGATAAACATACTTAAATACTTTTTTAGGGTTCCCTACCAGTTTTGAAAAAACGGAACCCTTATAGGATCACTTCGTTGTCCGTCTGTCCGTCTGTCTGTCACGACCATTTATCTCAAGAACGCGTGGAGGTATCAAGCTGAAATTTTCACCAAATACTAAGGTCTGTTGTCTCTTAGTGCTCTAAAAAACTCAAACTTCTAAACTAACGCAATCAAGAGATATTGTCGTTTTTATCGTAAATTTTAGAAGGGTAAGAGCAAAACCCTACAGGGTACTTCCAGTCTACCTACACACTTGAAATTTGGCATGAAGCAAGGTCCTGTAGTACATGTAATGGGAAAATTCCGAAAAACTTAAATTTTTACTTCAATCATTATATTTTGATTTCATAGATTTTGGCGGGAAAACTGGGTCACGTGACCAGTGACGTCATAGAATTTTGGTCACGTGACCCGTGACGTCATAGAATTTTGACAGATGAGTCGTGACGTCATAGAATTTTGGCGGGAAAATATTTTTGACAGCTGAGTCGTGACGTCATTGAATTTTTGACAGATGAGTCATGACGTCACAGAATTTTTGAAAGCTGATCGTGACGTCATCGTATGTTGGCGGGAAAATAAATAAGTTTGTACGGAACCCTCGGTGCGCGAGTCAGACTCGCACTTGACCTGTTTTATTTTTTGTAAATACATACATTATACATAGAAAACACTCAGACCAATGCAAACAATCGTGTTCATGCACACAAAGATTTGCATTGAGCGGTAATCGAACCCGAGACCTCTGCGTAGCAGTCATATTATTTACCGACTGCGCCACAGAGGTCGTCTAAAGTAACAAGCATGAAAAAACCACCTCAATTCTCCTTCTTGTTTTGTAGTCGGTTTAAAGTACAAACATTTCTTAATAATGCAGGTTAAACCGCATGCTGAATTAGTTATAAATAAACAGACTAGAATACTTTGGGTCTTATTTGATCCAAGATATGTTTATAGAACAGGTATATGATAATCTTCTTGGACTTGTTCAACCGGTCCAGCCAAGCTTGGATAAAAATACGCGTGCGCTAACGTGCCATCTACATTTTTTGCTTTAACTTTTATAAAATGCAACCTACGTTCCGGTCATTGCATTCGTTACTATTAGTTTAGTAACTTTAATAAATAATACATTTTTAATTCTTTTGACGAGCCGTTTGGTGAAATGAAGGTACGATATGATAAGGGAACTTGGCTCTTATATAGAGGTCTTCTTCTGTTTCGGTATCTTGTGTAGATTAACATGAATGTTTGCTTTGGTCTGGACGTAGGTAAGTATAGCAAAAAAAGTATATTCTTACCTAAGAATTTCAACGATTTTTAGTACAAACTGTAAATCTATGCTTAGTTTGGGACTGGTATGCAGTTAAATGATGAGCTGTTAATGAAAAACAAAGTTAGATACAACTTGATCTATCCGTTGTTGCTGCTCTTGCGAATATACTAAGGATCTTTATGAGTGGTTAAGTTATTCTTCTCACGTTTATGGGTTTAACTAACCAATCATCCTTACTTTATTCGTCTTTCTTTAGGGAATTTGAGCAGAAAGTATTGGGCTGTGTCCGACATTTTTGTCGTCCAGTAAATTTTGCTCTAATTTTTTTTGTTGCTCTTCTCTTTCGTCAACAAGGTAGTATCATGGCGTGGCTCGCCTATCGATAATTATAAGCAATTAAAATACTCCAAGGCCGACCTTCATTTTACAAACATTTTCTGTTACATAAACTTGTTATACACTTGATTATATTTCCGTAAACTAAATAGGAATATTCATAAGTCCCATCTTTTAAAATGTATCACAAGATTTAATATTATGGTTAAAATTGGAAGAAAAATGCGATAGTTAGGTACAACTGTTTGCAGAGATTGGCAAATGGTTTTCCTACCTATTTATACCTACTCAATACTTTATTGCTATTCCATAGATGTCTTTGAATTGAAAATGACTATGAAAAGATATGGCACAAAATATACAAACTTTAATACTTAGTTACCTTAATTAACCATTACAAATCTAAGTATCTATGTATATTTCTAGTTACATTTTGTAAGCTACTTTTAAATTGTTACAATAAACACGGTAAAGTAAGTTAAGTAGGTATAGATCGTAGTTCATTGTTCTTTTAAGAGCATAATTGATTCCACAAACTAGAATTCCCGTAAATTCCACAAATAAACAAGAACGAATAGTTAAGTACAAGATTACGTAAGATTGTACATGAACAAAGCCTTTTGTTGTCATGAATCTGATTGTCAAACTAGATTCAGGATATACCAATGACTCATAATAGCGTTTACTGAGCACCTTTTGATTTCAAATTATCCTTAAAATAGTTTGCGTAACACAGTTGAATACTTAAATAATATTTGTGATCTCATGATCTAAAGGGCTGTTTTTTCCTTAACTAGCATAAAATACATTGTAGTTTGGCTAACATGCATAGTTCTACTACTTAGGTCACGATTCCATAAAATTTACCATAATTAATTCAAAGTTATAATTATGATAACTAATAATAATGTTTTAAAATAATGAAAATGCGCCAGCGAACAAGTTACCATGCTGAATTTCTATTGCAAAAACAATCATCGAGACTGGCTATCGAGCTCTAGCCATAAGTCGGATTTTACGATGACCTTTTTTATCCTTATTATCCTTCCTTATTAACTAAAAACCAATGTATTCATATAATACACTGGCGGACAAAAAAATCGACTCACTTCATATCTTCTCATTCAAAGTGCCCTAATTTTAAAATTAAGACCTAAATTCTAATTTAGGTCTTATAATTGCTGATGAAATTTACACGAATGTACATTTGATAGGACATTTTCTTTATGCAATCTTCAAAATGCGATATCTCATTTTGTTGATTTGGTCATTTAGTCGGTTTTAGCTTTAAGGTGACGATATGGTTACTATTCCAGAAATGAATATCTCAACAGGATGAAGCTTTTGGCGTCGTTAAGAGAAGCTGGACTGTTTAGCGGGGGTAAAACTGCTTTAACGAAAATCTTAAAAGATATTGGTTTTTCGTATAAAAAAACAGACAAAAGAAAAATTTTATTAGAACGATACGACATCATTTTGAAACGGATAAGTTTCTTGAGAGAAGCAAAAAAAATTGATAACTGGGATAATGTCGTGTTCATTGACGAGACATGGCTAAACGCCAATCACACGGTTTCCCGTTCTTGGACGGATGATACACAAGCGTCGACGTCGAAAGTACCAATGGGTAAGGGGGCTCGTCTGATAATATGCCACGCAGGTACTGCAAAATACGGCTTTGTGGAGAACGCTTTACTGGCATTTCAATCAAAAACCACAAATGACTACCACGAGGAAATGAATGCCAGTACATTTAAAGAGTGGTTCCAGAACGTGCTTTTGCCCAGCCTACCAGAGCCTTCTGTAATATTGATGGATAATGCCTCCTATCACTCGTTTCAAATACAGAAACCACCTACCCAAGCTAATAAAAAAGAAGAAATGGTTGCTTGGTTACAAGCAAAAGGCATTGACGCAAATATGCAGATGCTAAAAGCAGAGCTAATTAAGTTAGTGAAAGAAAATAAAGCGGCAAATGTGCGATACGAAATCGATGAAATGGCTTTGGAGTACGGTCATCGCGTTCTAAGAATTCCACCGTATCATTGCCAATATAACGCGATTGAGCTAATCTGGGCTCAAATAAAAGGTTACGCCGCCCGCCACAATACTTCCCCGCCATTCAGCACGAAAAAGATGATGACCCTGTTAAAAGAAGCCTGCGGGAAAGTCACAAGAGATGACTGGGCAAAGGTTGTCGAAAAGACTAAAAACCTGATTATGGAACATTTTGACCGAGATATCAGGATTGATTCTGTAATTGATAATAATATAATTATACATGTAGGCGAAGATGATGATGAAGACACCACCTCCTCAAGCGAATCGGAGTCTGATTAATATTCTGTACGCACATTTAGTTCAATGTACTTTATTCCATAGAAATACAGATTGTAACTTTGTAAAAAATAATAAATAAAACAATTTTATTATATTAATATTCCCTTTTATTGTTTCCACGTAAAGAACTAAAATATAAATTTTAAATGATTCCGCCAATTTAAAACGGTCTAAATCTAATCATAAAAATAACGCGGCGGTTCATTTTGGAGTAACGGTAACGAACTCGGTATAATGTTGTGTCCATCACTAGTCGTGACTAACTGATAAGTGTCAGGAACGCATTCTCTGAACGGCCGGACAATAGTAGGTATAGATGAATTTTCTTAGTATCAACATTTTGGTTGGAGTAAGATTTTTATTTTAATTTTAAATACCTGTCACTATAACAGCCCATTAATGTCCCACTGCAGAGACGGGCATCCTCCGATGACGGAGGGATAATTGGCCTACTAATACCACGCTGGCCAGACGGATTGGTATAGGGTTTTATTTCAAGTTTTCCTTCTTTATATTTCGTAAAGGTAATATTCACGGATAGTCCCGTAGTCGGTTTTACGACACCCATGAGATGAGATGAGGTGGTGACATATTGTATTCTTACAATTGTATTCTTTAAATACCTGTACTATAAATTAATTCTACCTCAAAAAGATCGCTTGGTCGGACTAAATTCGGAGGGCGGAGGACCCTGTTCTGTGGCGTTTGTTGGGAGAGGCATGATTTATTGATTAATATGTACCAGGTATTCTTAATCCACCGTAAATGGATAATACTCTATACTAATATTATAAAGAGGTAAAGTTCGTGTGTTTGTGTACGTAAATTCCCATCAATAACGTTGTAGGGGGTAATCTCTGGATCTACTAAACCGATTTTTAAAATTATTTTTGTGTTAAATAGGCCATTTATCGGGGAGTGTCATAGGCTATATAGTATCACGCTATGACTAATAGGAGTGGAGCAGTAATGAAATATGTTTAAAAAAGTGACGCTTTTTTTCGCGGCCTAACGAAGTGGGCACGGGTCAGCTAGTAATATTATAAATACCATGATAAATATCGTAATCAAATAAATAAATAGGACATACCTATTTTTTGCCACCAAATATTCCTTGAATACGTTCGGATGGCAGATTCTTATGCCTCTCAGTAGTAACCACAGCACCAGCAACTAGGCCACTTAACAAACATAACACAAAAAGTATTGTTGACAAAAGTAACTTCATTGCTCTAGTTTAACGCAAAATCAAATGAGGAATTACGCAGAAAACTAGGTCTTATATAATTACATGTACAAGAATGTTAACATATAATTATTAATATGAGTATATAAGCACGCAATAGCATTATTTTGAGGAAGTATAACGTATATATGTTACGGGCAACGTGATTAACTGGGCATTATTAATAAGGACCGGCCTTTATTAATAATGCCCAATAACGATGGCCAAAGTGATAAATTTATCACTTTGACCGGCCCTTATTAATAATGGCCGACGGCCCGTGGTCCATGTAATAAGTTAGTGTTTGAGATAGCTTAAAAAAAAGCTAAAATCCTAAAATTAAGCCAAAAGTCAGAAACAGTTGGTTAGGTTAGGTTAGTATGGCGACCACAACGCTCACGATCCGAGCGAGCGAAGCGAGCGGGCCGCGGCAGCGGCCGGCGAGTGCCAGAAACATTTAAGTAAAATGTTTATTTTTTAACTACTATGTCCAATAGTTTATTTTTTGTTAACTTTTCATGAAAATTTTGTAAGTTTAATTTCATTTAATAAACAAAAACACTACAGTTCACCTATTTTATTACTTTGCCCAAGAGAGGGTGGGCATTATTAATAATGGCCGGGAAAAGTGATTAATTATGCTGTTTTAATCACATTGCCCAATTGAGTCGGGCATTATTAATACAGACCGGTCATTATTAATAATGCCCGGACTTATCAAATTGCCCGTAACATAATATATATATACCTTTTTTATTTGGAAAACCTTAGGCTTTGAATAAGCAAAGATAATTACTAACTAAACATCACTGAAACTTACTTGGAAATAACGAAAAAAGATTAAAAATAAAATTAATCTCATCTATTTATCAAAGCCGACTTCAAATTGGTTGGATTATATAACAAATATTCCAACAAAGAAGAGCTATTAATATAAATATTATATAAACGGGATATTAACGCGCATTTAATTTACCTTTATTTTACTTGACGTTTCGGCACAGGTTGCACTGGCCGTGGTCGCAAGCTGACTGATTAATATCTTTACAAATCTTCATCATCATTATTGAACCATTAGTTGACACGGATTTCAGTGATTCAGTTAGTTAGTTTTAATTTAGTAGTTTTAAAGTTGGTGTTATTTATTAAAACTAAAAATACGTTTACATACCTTTAAGTTATTAACCATTACTTGGACCTTTAAAAGCTTTCACCAAACGATAAGATGGCAAGAAAGCAATAACATTTAAAACAGATGGAGGAAGTGGTTTATTTTTATTTAACTTTAGCACTTTAGCAGTAACCACTACACTACATAACACATGTATGACAAAAAGTAATATTAAGAAAGTCAGCTTCATTGTACTTGTTTAGTATGGAAACATATGAGCAATAGTACAGAGTGATACAGCTTATATATTATGAATAAATTGGTATTTCATTCATAAGGAAGGATATTAAGGATAATGTGCTACGGATATACGTGTTTTAGTGCTAAAAGTTTCATAAGTTTCATATTTAAGGAACAACAATTTCAAAAATCTAGTTACCTCATCATAACAGCCCATTAATGTCCCACTGCAGGGACGGACCTCCTCCCATGACGGAGGGATACTTGGTTTACTAATACCACGCTGGCCAGACGGATTGGTATAGGGTTTAATTTCAAGTTTTCCTTCTTTTTATTTCGTAAAGATAATATTCACGGATAGTCCCTTAGTCGGTTTTTACGACACCCATGGGATGAGATGGGGTAGTGACATATTGTATTCTTACTCCGTCACCACACGGTGACCTAGCACTAGTTACCTCATTTAAAGATGATAATCTTAGTAGTGTCTTATGACTAAGTAGAGCTTGATGGCTAGTATCCCTACGAAGTACACATTAAACCAAAAACTGTGATGAAGTTAATCTAAATATATCGAAAATACAAAGTACGTATGTATTCTGATAGGTGGTTGGATCTTACGCTACTTAAAGTGCTGTCATCAGACATAATAATAAAATAAGAAAATCCAATGTATTTTTTCTATATATTTGTAATTATATTGTAGTAATACTATATATTGTAGTAAATATTTGTGAAATATCTGCTATCATAAGCTACTTAAAAACATGTTATTTTGTGATTTTTTAAGTGTCATTGTTTGCTATTTTTGCGGATTGTCTACGTACTTACCTACATAATTTTCCTTGTTGTTTTTTTTGCAATGTATTATACAAAGTTATATTATCAAGTGTCACAGTACAAGTCATAATAGTCCAGTCCAGAATTTATGAAGATCTAGGTTGAGATACTCATGGCTTAATGTCATATTCATAACTATTAAATTAATAAATGAATCAAATTAATTAAATAATAACATATACAGGATGAATAGCGTAATCAATTAAATAATAACATACCTAATTTCTGGTACCAAATATTCCTTGAATACGATCGGATGGCAAATGCTTATTTGTCTCAGTAGTTTTCACATGAGCAATTGCTATACCACTTAACAAAATATCGCAAAAAATATTATTGACAAAAGTCATTCATTGCTCTCTTCATTGCTCTAGTTTAACGCCAAATCAAATGAGGAATTACGCAGAATAATAGTTCTTATATTATAATTACATAGACAAGAATGTAGACATATAAGACTGTTAAGGCTGCTTGAAGGTCATCTCTTGACCCTGGTGCAGGATTTCTAGCCCGGACTCTTCTCTTCAGCTCATCCCATAAATGCTCAATGGGATTCAAGTCCGGACTACGCGCTGGCCAGTCCATAACAGTTATACCCACGTCTTGTAGGTACTGCCGTACAGCATTTGAGCTGTGTGGACGGGCATTATCCTGCATCAGGATGAAGTTATCGCCAACGAAACCAGCATATGGAACTACGTGGTCCCCCAGGATTTCTCGGATGTACCGATCTGCAGTCAATCCTCCTACATGGCGGCCGGTTTCAATGAAAACCAAGTCGGTTTTTGCTTCCAATGAAATACCAGCCCACACCATGCAGGAACCACCACCATATGCAACAGTTTCTGCTATGCAGCATTGTGCGTATCGCTCCCCCGGCCTTCTGTACATTCTTCTTCTTCTGTCACTTCCATGTAGACATACTCTGCTTTCATCGGAGAAGAGAACAGAGCGCCACTGATCTTCCGTCCAATCAACGTGTTCTCTCGCAAAACGAATACGGGCTGCTCGGTGCGCTGGAGTCAATTTGGGTCCTGTTGCTGGTCTTTTTGGAGTCAGGGTAGCTGCCTTGAGTCTTCTTCTCACCGTCCGGGAACTGACAGCTACTCCACGCGTTTCTCGGAGCTCCCGTTGGATTTGAACCCCGTCGAGTGAACGATTTCTCAGTGAAGTGCTGACGATGAAGCGATCGTCTCTCTCTGAAGTGGATCGTTTCCTACCGGAACCTCTTCTTCGTTCAAAGCCACCAGTCTTCTGGTACCTTCGGTATATTCTTGACACCGCTGACTGGCTCATATTCAGAGTACGAGCCACTTGACGTTGACTCATGACCTGTTCCAACAGGGTAACAGTTTGAGCCACTACTTCTGGTCTTGTGTCCATATCTGGGAAGTCTTCTTGCTTGGAAATTCTGGAGATGTGTACCTGTTGACGTTTCACGGTCAACTGATAAAGCTCATAGGGGTGGGTCGCTTTTTATACCCCCTGAAGTCGCGCAAAATCAACTGAGTATACGAGCATAAAATTATACAGTTAACGTTCATAGACTACTGTTAGGTTATTTGAGAGTTAAAACTGCGATTATTGCTCTTTTTTTTAAGTTTAGACCTGGAACTTAAAGCTTCAATTAGGTATACATTACATTACACTTCAAGCTTCAATTAGGTATACATTATCTACACCAGGTAGGCTAAAGAAAGACCGTCTTGGCCGGTACCACCACTGGCGCTGTTCACCCTTAATTCAACTCCAAGCAGTCATGTGAAATTATTACTGTGTTTAAATGAAAGCAAACATCAGTTATTGAAACTATAAGCTAATCAGCTTATGTCTAAGATAGACAGCGACTTGATTATGCTCTTGCATTGTATGTTGCTTGTTCGCCTGCTACTTGCTACAAAAATAGAATATCTGTTAAAACGCAATAGTAAATATTGACATCTTCTTTAAATTCATATTTATAGTAATTTGCTACGAATTGACAATAAAAGCTTGACAAAGATAATGAAATGAACTTTTGCAACATAACGATCAAATTCTGGTTTATGACAAAATCAACAAGTTTCTTCATTAAATTATTATCTAAACAAGTTTAACATGTTTGGTAATCTGATTATTATAATATTACACTATTGGAATTTAATTACGTCATGACAATTATTAAAAGCCAAGGCAAGCCTATGACACTTTGATAGAGTAAGAAAGCCGATACTCGAGAATTCAATCAAAGCAATTTTACTCATTAAAATTAGAGTGTTCTCTCCTCAGTTATTAGAACTAATTTTGCACTTGGATGTGTAGAAGATTACTTTTGACAATAATGCGATGTTCTACGTGGATGACGAACGCAACGCAGCGCTGAGCTACGCGACAAGTGTGATATGATAACGATACAAGATGATGATACACGCGACAAGTGTGATTTACTACTACTACGTGATTTTGGTCATTACATCTCGAATCATAAAGAAGTACAGTACTATTTTGCTTTGAAATCGTAGTGTCGCGTCTGATCGCCTCCAAAAAAAGTACGCGTTACGTCGCGTCTCGTCGCATACGATCACATAGGACACAAGCACGGTACGCCGTTGATTTGATCGCGTACGTCGCGTTCAATAATTCGTCGCGTAAAATTAGTACTTTGCGACCTACTGTTGTAGCTGTTACCAAGTAAAGACAATAGTTTAGTCCTTTGATGCATCTAAGCAGTAACTCATGCATCCTCAACTGATGCAGCGAATAGAACAAATAAGTGCTTGCAGCGCAGGTCCTACTGTTAAGAATGATTTAATTTTTGATGATTTATTGTATTTTTTGTTAATTTTGTTATTACAATGGCTTAATACTTTTGTATATAAAATTAATTTATTAATTTATTATGATGTGTTCATACTGATTAAACAATAATTTGCTCATCGTTACTGTAATTTATTTTGTATTTAATGCCTACTTTTCTAATTTTGTCAGCATAAAGTATTAAAGTACTCAAATACTATTGCTTTCATAGTAGGTACATTTTTAGGTTCTAACATAGACCAATAAAAAACTGTAAATAAAGCTTACATTTAATTAAACTGAAAAATGTTTAAAAAACGGGAGGGATTTGGTGTTGTCTGTACAGAGCATTTGTTGTTGTCGGTACTACTGCTCTAGAATTACCTAAATAGTGCTGTAACTTGTTAAGCATGCTTTTGGGTAATTTCTAATAAGCTACTGTTATGTTCTTGGTCAATGTAGTATCTATTATGAAATGAAATGGCAATCTGTTTATTTCCATCAATCACAAAAAAATAACATATAAAAATACAATGCAACAAAAGCAAAAAAATTTGGCAAAAGGTGGTAACTCAGCAAGTGCTCCTTTACATCACAGATGTCAAGAGGCGCTGATTTTCAGTTATTCCTTCCCTGGTTCTCTAAGATGTTAGGCGGAAATAAGGTTGTTACAGTACGGTACTGTTAAAGACAAAATAAAATATAATATATGGGTGAATATCAAAAAGTTTAATTTTTTGTCAATTTTGGTGGCAATTTTTATTTTTCAGTTTTCATGAAAAATAATCACGTAATATGAAAAAGGAAAGTCTACTATATAAGTTACTGTAAGAGGGCCGTCTATATCTCGATAGGTTTTTAAGATATTTAAGTTTAAAGTCTGTAGTGACCACCAAAATTGAAATTGATACACCAAAATGGAAATGCCCACTGAATTTGAAAATAAGCTACACCAAAATTGAATTTTTACCATTTAGACTCTTAAAGGATAAAATAACACATGATTTTACATAATTAAGATATTTATATATAATATATTTATTGGTTTTTCAATATTACGTCAATACCATGATTAACTATTTTTTAAATCAAATTATCATAATCATCA
The DNA here is from genome assembly GCA_905475405.1 of Schrankia costaestrigalis. Classification (NCBI taxonomy): domain Eukaryota; kingdom Metazoa; phylum Arthropoda; class Insecta; order Lepidoptera; family Erebidae; genus Schrankia; species Schrankia costaestrigalis. The sequence goes on from FR997827.1 coordinate 5,771,003, forward strand.
ATCACTAGGAATCAAATAACATTTAAAATGATCAGAAAAATTACAATATTTTGAAAACAATTGTTAAACAATTACTTATACTATTTAAAAAAAACTAAAACATTAATAACAAAAATAATCCCTTCAATCCGATAACTAGTTTAAAAAAAAAATTAACTTTTTTAAATTATGCATTACAATTTAACGAAATGAATTCGTTTTACAATCAGTCTTTACTCTTTAAATATAATTTTATGTAATAAGCCTTATTGAGAGTGCCTAGCTGTCTCTGTTCGTGGTCTAAGCAAATTAATAGTCGGAGTCATAGAAATGGCATCTTCGCATTTAGAGGGTTGAATTTCGGCATCTACATTGTAATTTCTTGGTAACCTGTAAAAACCCAAATGCGTACCATGAAGGCATTCAGTGGAGCTGTATAAGCGCTGAGGCTCGACACAAGACAGAAAACGTAATGTCACTGGATTCTTGAAATTTTTGGACCAAATACCTTCGTGCAGGTTCATGGTGGAACCATGAAAAGGTTTTAACGAATTAGGAGTAAGCCAGTCCTTTTCAGTGATTTCATAGTCTTATCAATTATATTATCTGTCATTTGATTATCTATTTTTTAATAGCTTACTAACATTTTGTAATCTTTAAACGTGTTTCCTGTAAGTACAATTATCTCTTCTTAGTCCTGTTATTCTAAGTTGTAATAAATTTAGCTCCTTAGCTTTACCTTCTTGGTATCGTCTAAATTTATTCTTAAATTCACGTTTAAAATCTACTGAAGTAACTGATGATGCATCTGAATTTGGACTACCTAGACACATCATAGGGACAGTCAAAACACTAATACTACTAACACATGGCGAAGTAGGGCGTGATTGTTCCAGATTTTGAACAATCACTGCTCGTGCGAAGATGTAGATTTGAACTACTTGTGATTGTTGGTAGTTTTCTAGACCGTAAGCATCTAGTAACAGTAGCATGTTGATTTATACTTTCTTCATCACATTGGACAGACCTTGTTACATAACTGCAGCTTGAAGAGAGTCATAGTCAGCTCGAACATTACCTAAGTCTTGCTGTGGTCTGCAGCTAGTATGTACGTGCTGAGTTAATGCATTTGATTCTTCTTCTACCAGTCTTTTCAATGCTTTTTTCTTTGGTAATATTCATTTTGGTATATTTTATTTATTTCTTTGTAAAGCTGAAGGATCTCGTTCCGACGTTTGTCGCTGTAAAACAAGTTTACCTTCTTGCTTTTTTTGGCATCTTTCCCTTTCTTTTTTTCTTAGAGCTTCTGCTTCTTCAGGATTGTTTTTAATTCTTGCTTTTCTCTTTATTTCTGGCATTCTCTTTTTAAGCAGTCTCTCTCAGCAAGTATGTCAAAAAGGAGCACCGAATGCTCCGTTTTGACATACTTACTAAAGAAATGTTGTGCAGTTTTAACATAGCATCACAAGTCATCAAAAGCTGGCTCAGAAAGTTACTATTGTAACATTTATGGAGTGAATATAACTATGAAATAATTTTTCTCCATTAATGTTACGCACGCGACAGTACAAAACTAGTGTAATATGTAGGTGCTTCATAATATCATCCTATAGACGCCCACTGCTGGACATAGGCCTCCTCTAAACGTTTCCACCCTGCGCGGTCTTGTGCCTCCCTCATCCATCGGCTTCCCACCGTCATACGTACGTAGTTGCTTACAATATGTCAATTTTGGTGGCTCGTTTTCAATTTTGGTGCCATGAAAATGCCACCAAAACCACCAAAATTGAACCACCAATATTGAAACCAGACATAAAAATAATCAGAAACAGTAGGGGGTTAAGGTTACCACTAAGTGAGTGTAGTTAACTTAAACATTATCTCAATGTGTATCTATAGACTTAGTTATTTATCCATAAAACAACAAATTGAATAAAAAATCGATCCACCAAAAATTTTAAAAATTTTGTCCCCCATGCCACCAAGGTAGATAGTTACCTTTTTTGCCGGAAATCACAACACTTATACACATAACTGCTACATGCAAACGCGGGCCCACAACTGAGACACTCGACACAATAAAACGCTATACGCATATGTCGTACAAAACTCGTGGTATAGTCAGTTGAATAAATGCCACCAAAATTTTAATTTTTCTTGAGACAAACTTTGATTAGGTATTTCGTGTATCTATAATAGATATATAATACATCTTAAATCTTTTTAAATTCTTTATTTTTATATATTAACATATATAATTGCGTATTTAGTAAAGTAACATGAATTGTAACCGTAGCGAATGAAATTGTATAAAAATATGGAGTTGGGACAAGCCACCTAACTAGAAATTTTAAGACACTTTATTTTTTTTTAAATTATTTACATATTTATAACAAAATTGGATCATGGCCCTGAATGAATATAGTTTCGTAGTTGATTACAAAAAAATATCAGCACTGAAATATTATTTTACACCTAGATTCTCAACGAAGACACGAAAAATTTGCCCGTTTGATATTGACCCATATAGGTAAACAAATCTAAATTTACATACCTAAATAAAAAGGAATATGAGCGTTGATGCGCCTGTGTTTTTGTGTTTGTGTGAAATTGTGTAATATGTGTATGTGCTTCGGATTAATAATATCATTTTAATTAAAATCATACCTAAGTATTTAGACAGTTCAAAAATAGGGTTTCAGTTTTCATTTGTAAGTAAAGGTTTGCTTCAGGTTTTCTGCGGCAAGTTGTCTGTTTGATAAGGCTTTTTTTATTTTGCTTTGAAATTTCCAGCGCTTATAGGCCAAGTCGAATTATCATCGCTAGAATGTTTATAGGTAGGTTTAAATGTTAATTTAAATGTATCCATATAAGGTTAGTTTTTTAATTATTATTCATAAAGTAAAAAAAAGTTTCATGTTTTCGTTATTGGGCTCTATAAAGTAGGTATGAATAAACCATAGGTAAATACATAAGAAGGCACCAGCTTGGTTAGTATGTTAGATTTGAACTGAATTATAGAGTAAATTACATTCAATGAAGTAGTTATTGGATGTAATTTTGGTACTTTAAATTATGCTTGAGAGGAATATAGACAAACATAACTTTGAGAATGCTTATGACAATGAAACTCAACGCCTGCTGATAAAATAATATCAAATATCATTGACACAAATGATTTTGAGTATTTAGAAAGGCGTTACGTAATGAGAATAAATCATCAATGAATTAAGAGTTCATAATGTTTTACGCTTTTAGAGAATCTATTTTATACTTCCCCTGACTACAAAACTTTGGATACACTAGCAATGAATAGAAATTGGCCTACTATTGTCCCGCTGCCTGGTGCTAGTTTTCCGTTTTTCCTCTGTTGATGGTGAAGTGACGAGTGAAATACTGATAGATGAAAGCGGCACAGGACCGCACGAAGTTTAAAACTTTAAAAATTTGATCTTTTTGAACTAGTAGATGCACAAAATAAGACTCAATGTCGGCGCCGAGGATAACCGAGGGGGCTACAATGAGTGCGGGGAGATTATTGACCAGTTCTGCGGTCTATGGTCCTCCGCATCGACAAAACCACTCGCTGATAGACAATCCACCTAGCTTCTACTAAATTTATAATTGCCCCTAATACAGATTTTTAGTGCGAGTCTCCTTTTATTCATATTATGTTCCACTACTGAACACTCAATACATTGCATTGCTTATCAAAAAGTAATTGCTCTAACTCACTGAGTAACAACAGGTCCTAAAATTCTCTTTTATGACTACGACGACTAAGTTTTATGTCCGATTTCATCCCTAGAATGTAAACTTAATGTAAACTTAAAATATCGCGGGGTCAACTCAAAAAATCAGTTTTTTCACAAAACGCGCGTTGGAGAACGAATTTTTTTTTGGTACTTTTATACCATATGACGTAAGTCCCGCCATTTTGTCAGTGGATAAATCATACCAATTGTCGTTCAAGTGAGCCACATTGACAAAAACTATTTATTTTAATGAATATTTTTGAAATTGGAAGACTTTTTCAAAAAGTGGGGCGTCTATCCCGGTTTTATCCTACTTGTAGATACAATTTACATTATTATAATTCAATTTATCAGCTGTTTGAGTAATGATAGTCTAGAATAGTTCATACTTTGAGAGTTCCACAGGGGTCGGTTCTTGGTCCGCTTCTGTGAAACATTGGTTTTGATTGACGAGGCGCAGTGCGGTACACTTCTTGCAGGTATCAGTATTGTGTGCTGCGCAGATGACACCCTCGTCACAACGATAGGTAAGATGTACTAGCAGACTTAGATATGAACTACCACAATAAAAAAAAGCATAGCCAAAATAGGCTCAAAAAGTATACGTTATTTTAAATACACACATCAAAAAAGTCTAAGCAACATGCATGATATTACAAATTTACCATTTATATTAATTAATTTCTAAGTATTTACTCACTCAAAGTGTATAGGTAAGTAAACTTTTTTGTTATTGATGACATACTGGCTGGTTGTAAAAAAAAAAATTCGATTATGTTTTGTTTTTTTTTCATAAAATTCAAATGACTGCGAATTTGTTTGAATTTGAGTGCATGTTAATTGCTACGTTTTAGTCTTGATTTTATAATTTTACCAACCATTTAAATACAGTTGGCGACAAAATTGAATTGTTAGATATTCTTTACGTCATGGAGCGACGTCATTTGACGGCAGATGAAATGCAAAGAGCTGTAGGGATGTTGCAAGCGGGAAGTAATCAATCTCAGGTATCTCGACATTTTGGTATTCATAGAAGTGTTATTTGTCGTCTTTGGCAGCGCTACAATAATACAGGGGAACCCGCTGAACAGCATCCAGGCCGTAAAAGGAGTACAACCACTCGGCAAGACCGGTACATACAACTGACTGCAAGACGCCAGCCGATGTTAACCGCTCGAGAGATAAGTTTGAGGCTACAAAATTCAAGTGGTGTTGATGTAAGTCCCCAAACTGTGCGAAATCGACTGCATGAGTACGGCCTACGAGCTCGACGCCCTATCAGGTGCCCACCGATACGTCACGGGAATCGCGCTCGTCGAAATGAATGGTGTAGAGAACGCATAACATGGACCCAGGAACAATGGGATAAAATTATGTTTTCCGATGAGTCGCGATTCGGGTTTAGGCCTGATACAAGAAGGGTGCGAGTGTACCGTCGACCCGGAAATACTGAAAGACTCAGGTGCGTTCAGGAAGTTCATCCATACAGCGGCTCAACAGTTATGGTATGGGCGGGTATTATGAAGAATAGGCGAACTGAGCTCGTTTTTGTAAATGGAAACATGAACGCTGAAAATTACGTTGAGGATATTCTCAGACCTTATGTCCATCCATTTGCACAAACCTTTGGCTCCGATTTTACGTTAATGCATGACAATGCGCGTTCACATACAGCTCGGCGAACCAGTGAATACTTGGCAACGGAGAACATCCAGGTATTGCCCTGGCCTGCACAATCGCCAGACCTCAACCCCATCGAGCACGCATGGGACATGCTCCAGAGACGTGTTTTGAAGGACTTGGACGGAGTGACAACAACCCAACAGCTGAAGGATTTGCTACAATTCCATTGGGAGCGAATACCGCAAGATGACATAAACAGTCTCATTAATTCAATGAATAATCGTTGCCGACAAGTTCTGAATAGCAGAGGAGGCCATACTTTGTATTAAATTGTCCTATTCTTTCACAATAAATTCATTTTCTTAAGAAATTTCAATTTGTAAAAAAAAAGTTTAGTTTCTTATGTACCTGTATATTCTAATATTGTTAATTTCTGTTATTAAAAGAACTTATAAAGAAAACAGCTGTTATTTTTACATCATAGAACCCTAAAAATATTATTTTAAAAATAAAATACAACGTTATAATTAAAATAAATGGTAAAATAAATTAATATAAATGGTAAATTTGTAATATCATGCATGTTGCTTAGACTTTTTTGATGTGTGTAAATAATCCTCACATAATCCACACACATTCACACATCGCCACCTAGTCCCAAACTAAGCAATGCTTATACTATGGGTACAAGACAACGGATAAACATACTTAAATACTTTTTTAGGGTTCCCTACCAGTTTTGAAAAAACGGAACCCTTATAGGATCACTTCGTTGTCCGTCTGTCCGTCTGTCTGTCACGACCATTTATCTCAAGAACGCGTGGAGGTATCAAGCTGAAATTTTCACCAAATACTAAGGTCTGTTGTCTCTTAGTGCTCTAAAAAACTCAAACTTCTAAACTAACGCAATCAAGAGATATTGTCGTTTTTATCGTAAATTTTAGAAGGGTAAGAGCAAAACCCTACAGGGTACTTCCAGTCTACCTACACACTTGAAATTTGGCATGAAGCAAGGTCCTGTAGTACATGTAATGGGAAAATTCCGAAAAACTTAAATTTTTACTTCAATCATTATATTTTGATTTCATAGATTTTGGCGGGAAAACTGGGTCACGTGACCAGTGACGTCATAGAATTTTGGTCACGTGACCCGTGACGTCATAGAATTTTGACAGATGAGTCGTGACGTCATAGAATTTTGGCGGGAAAATATTTTTGACAGCTGAGTCGTGACGTCATTGAATTTTTGACAGATGAGTCATGACGTCACAGAATTTTTGAAAGCTGATCGTGACGTCATCGTATGTTGGCGGGAAAATAAATAAGTTTGTACGGAACCCTCGGTGCGCGAGTCAGACTCGCACTTGACCTGTTTTATTTTTTGTAAATACATACATTATACATAGAAAACACTCAGACCAATGCAAACAATCGTGTTCATGCACACAAAGATTTGCATTGAGCGGTAATCGAACCCGAGACCTCTGCGTAGCAGTCATATTATTTACCGACTGCGCCACAGAGGTCGTCTAAAGTAACAAGCATGAAAAAACCACCTCAATTCTCCTTCTTGTTTTGTAGTCGGTTTAAAGTACAAACATTTCTTAATAATGCAGGTTAAACCGCATGCTGAATTAGTTATAAATAAACAGACTAGAATACTTTGGGTCTTATTTGATCCAAGATATGTTTATAGAACAGGTATATGATAATCTTCTTGGACTTGTTCAACCGGTCCAGCCAAGCTTGGATAAAAATACGCGTGCGCTAACGTGCCATCTACATTTTTTGCTTTAACTTTTATAAAATGCAACCTACGTTCCGGTCATTGCATTCGTTACTATTAGTTTAGTAACTTTAATAAATAATACATTTTTAATTCTTTTGACGAGCCGTTTGGTGAAATGAAGGTACGATATGATAAGGGAACTTGGCTCTTATATAGAGGTCTTCTTCTGTTTCGGTATCTTGTGTAGATTAACATGAATGTTTGCTTTGGTCTGGACGTAGGTAAGTATAGCAAAAAAAGTATATTCTTACCTAAGAATTTCAACGATTTTTAGTACAAACTGTAAATCTATGCTTAGTTTGGGACTGGTATGCAGTTAAATGATGAGCTGTTAATGAAAAACAAAGTTAGATACAACTTGATCTATCCGTTGTTGCTGCTCTTGCGAATATACTAAGGATCTTTATGAGTGGTTAAGTTATTCTTCTCACGTTTATGGGTTTAACTAACCAATCATCCTTACTTTATTCGTCTTTCTTTAGGGAATTTGAGCAGAAAGTATTGGGCTGTGTCCGACATTTTTGTCGTCCAGTAAATTTTGCTCTAATTTTTTTTGTTGCTCTTCTCTTTCGTCAACAAGGTAGTATCATGGCGTGGCTCGCCTATCGATAATTATAAGCAATTAAAATACTCCAAGGCCGACCTTCATTTTACAAACATTTTCTGTTACATAAACTTGTTATACACTTGATTATATTTCCGTAAACTAAATAGGAATATTCATAAGTCCCATCTTTTAAAATGTATCACAAGATTTAATATTATGGTTAAAATTGGAAGAAAAATGCGATAGTTAGGTACAACTGTTTGCAGAGATTGGCAAATGGTTTTCCTACCTATTTATACCTACTCAATACTTTATTGCTATTCCATAGATGTCTTTGAATTGAAAATGACTATGAAAAGATATGGCACAAAATATACAAACTTTAATACTTAGTTACCTTAATTAACCATTACAAATCTAAGTATCTATGTATATTTCTAGTTACATTTTGTAAGCTACTTTTAAATTGTTACAATAAACACGGTAAAGTAAGTTAAGTAGGTATAGATCGTAGTTCATTGTTCTTTTAAGAGCATAATTGATTCCACAAACTAGAATTCCCGTAAATTCCACAAATAAACAAGAACGAATAGTTAAGTACAAGATTACGTAAGATTGTACATGAACAAAGCCTTTTGTTGTCATGAATCTGATTGTCAAACTAGATTCAGGATATACCAATGACTCATAATAGCGTTTACTGAGCACCTTTTGATTTCAAATTATCCTTAAAATAGTTTGCGTAACACAGTTGAATACTTAAATAATATTTGTGATCTCATGATCTAAAGGGCTGTTATTGATGGGAATTTACGTACATTGTTTTCCTTAACTAGCATAAAATACATTGTAGTTTGGCTAACATGCATAGTTCTACTACTTAGGTCACGATTCCATAAAATTTACCATAATTAATTCAAAGTTATAATTATGATAACTAATAATAATGTTTTAAAATAATGAAAATGCGCCAGCGAACAAGTTACCATGCTGAATTTCTATTGCAAAAACAATCATCGAGACTGGCTATCGAGCTCTAGCCATAAGTCGGATTTTACGATGACCTTTTTTATCCTTATTATCCTTCCTTATTAACTAAAAACCAATGTATTCATATAATACACTGGCGGACAAAAAAATCGACTCACTTCATATCTTCTCATTCAAAGTGCCCTAATTTTAAAATTAAGACCTAAATTCTAATTTAGGTCTTAAATTACTTAAGTTCCAGGTCTAAACTTAAAAAAAAGAGCAATAATCGCAGTTTTAACTCTCAAATAACCTAACAGTAGTCTATGAACGTTAACTGTATAATTTTATGCTCGTATACTCAGTTGATTTTGCGCGACTTCAGGGGGTATAAAAAGCGACCCACCCCTATGAGCTTTATCAGTTGACCGTGAAACGTCAACAGGTACACATCTCCAGAATTTCCAAGCAAGAAGACTTCCCAGATATGGACACAAGACCAGAAGTAGTGGCTCAAACTGTTACCCTGTTGGAACAGGTCATGAGTCAACGTCAAGTGGCTCGTACTCTGAATATGAGCCAGTCAGCGGTGTCAAGAATATACCGAAGGTACCAGAAGACTGGTGGCTTTGAACGAAGAAGAGGTTCCGGTAGGAAACGATCCACTTCAGAGAGAGACGATCGCTTCATCGTCAGCACTTCACTGAGAAATCGTTCACTCGACGGGGTTCAAATCCAACGGGAGCTCCGAGAAACGCGTGGAGTAGCTGTCAGTTCCCGGACGGTGAGAAGAAGACTCAAGGCAGCTACCCTGACTCCAAAAAGACCAGCAACAGGACCCAAATTGACTCCAGCGCACCGAGCAGCCCGTATTCGTTTTGCGAGAGAACACGTTGATTGGACGGAAGATCAGTGGCGCTCTGTTCTCTTCTCCGATGAAAGCAGAGTATGTCTACATGGAAGTGACAGAAGAAGAAGAATGTACAGAAGGCCGGGGGAGCGATACGCACAATGCTGCATAGCAGAAACTGTTGCATATGGTGGTGGTTCCTGCATGGTGTGGGCTGGTATTTCATTGGAAGCAAAAACCGACTTGGTTTTCATTGAAACCGGCCGCCATGTAGGAGGATTGACTGCAGATCGGTACATCCGAGAAATCCTGGGGGACCACGTAGTTCCATATGCTGGTTTCGTTGGCGATAACTTCATCCTGATGCAGGATAATGCCCGTCCACACAGCTCAAATGCTGTACGGCAGTACCTACAAGACGTGGGTATAACTGTTATGGACTGGCCAGCGCGTAGTCCGGACTTGAATCCCATTGAGCATTTATGGGATGAGCTGAAGAGAAGAGTCCGGGCTAGAAATCCTGCACCAGGGTCAAGAGATGACCTTCAAGCAGCCTTAACAGTCTTATATGTCTACATTCTTGTCTATGTAATTATAATATAAGAACTATTATTCTGCGTAATTCCTCATTTGATTTGGCGTTAAACTAGAGCAATGAAGAGAGCAATGAATGACTTTTGTCAATAATATTTTTTGCGATATTTTGTTAAGTGGTATAGCAATTGCTCATGTGAAAACTACTGAGACAAATAAGCATTTGCCATCCGATCGTATTCAAGGAATATTTGGTACCAGAAATTAGGTATGTTATTATTTAAGGGCATTGCATTGCTCAAACCCCAAAAACACGCTCGGTTTGGAGAAGTTTGTTGACGAATCCTTACATACGTTTACTTCACAAAAAAACATGAATAAACTAGATACTACCGAAAAAACTTTGTATTGATTAAAAACGCTAATTATTTCTTAAAAACTTCCAAAAAAAAATCACGAAATCTGGTATTTTAATAACTAAATATCAAATTGTCTATTAAACGGATGATTGATTTTATTCGAAATTTATACAAAAAATGTGCTATATTCTAACTAATAATCTGTATTGATTACTTTATCCTAATTATTCGTTATATTTAAAATAATTGATAAAAACTAGATTTTCATAAAATCCCCGTGCCTGCACCCCCGCTACCGCCCGTGACGATTGCTCGGGAGTCGCACATTCAGTGTCGTTACGACTCTTGTGACGGGTGGACTGTACGACCGTATTTTCTTACCGAATAAAACTTTAAACCGCCCAACTTTGAATGAAAAACTATTGTAAATAAAAAGTACACAATTGTTTTAAATAATACTAGTTCTAATTAAATACATAAGTGTAATAAACCATAGTTTTTAATTAAATTTTGTTTTTGAATCACTCATAGACTAACCAACAAAAGTAATGAGAAGCGTGACGGAGCTCTTCAAAACTTATACTATTGTACCTACAAGCTTTATACATTAATATTTTATACCTTAGTATGCTTTAGACTCGTCTTTATTTAAACGAAGCATGTTTAAATTCATTTTATGAACGTCGCTTCGATTAAACTTATATTTTGAGACCTTCAGAAGACATAGTGTAGTAGCATCAGTAATCAAATAGGGTAATTATGAAAACTGCTGTTACTATGTCCTTATATTATACCATAAAATACGTATGTATAAAATTGGTGTCTCCCAAAGAATAAATAATAATTTAGGTAAAAACAATGACAAATTTGCGTCGCATCTGTGATCTGAATAATCATTAGTAGATTATACCCTTGTATTAATCTCTGTTAGTAGATGGCGCTATTTTTATGAAAGCGGTAACAAACCTCAGATCTTCAAGGTCATTCGGCAATGCAATGCCCTTAATTGATTACGCTATTCATCCTGTATATGTTATTATTTAATTAATTTGATTCATTTATTAATTTAATAGTTATGAATATGACATTAAGCCATGAGTATCTCAACCTAGATCTTCATAAATTCTGGACTGGACTATTATGACTTGTACTGTGACACTTGATAATATAACTTTGTATAATACATTGCAAAAAAAACAACAAGGAAAATTATGTAGGTAAGTACGTAGACAATCCGCAAAAATAGCAAACAATGACACTTAAAAAATCACAAAATAACATGTTTTTAAGTAGCTTATGATAGCAGATATTTCACAAATATTTACTACAATATATAGTATTACTACAATATAATTACAAATATATAGAAAAAATACATTGGATTTTCTTATTTTATTATTATGTCTGATGACAGCACTTTAAGTAGCGTAAGATCCAACCACCTATCAGAATACATACGTACTTTGTATTTTCGATATATTTAGATTAACTTCATCACAGTTTTTGGTTTAATGTGTACTTCGTAGGGATACTAGCCATCAAGCTCTACTTAGTCATAAGACACTACTAAGATTATCATCTTTAAATGAGGTAACTAGTGCTAGGTCACCGTGTGGTGACGGAGTAAGAATACAATATGTCACTACCCCATCTCATCCCATGGGTGTCGTAAAAACCGACTAAGGGACTATCCGTGAATATTATCTTTACGAAATAAAAAGAAGGAAAACTTGAAATTAAACCCTATACCAATCCGTCTGGCCAGCGTGGTATTAGTAAACCAAGTATCCCTCCGTCATGGGAGGAGGTCCGTCCCTGCAGTGGGACATTAATGGGCTGTTATGATGAGGTAACTAGATTTTTGAAATTGTTGTTCCTTAAATATGAAACTTATGAAACTTTTAGCACTAAAACACGTATATCCGTAGCACATTATCCTTAATATCCTTCCTTATGAATGAAATACCAATTTATTCATAATATATAAGCTGTATCACTCTGTACTATTGCTCATATGTTTCCATACTAAACAAGTACAATGAAGCTGACTTTCTTAATATTACTTTTTGTCATACATGTGTTATGTAGTGTAGTGGTTACTGCTAAAGTGCTAAAGTTAAATAAAAATAAACCACTTCCTCCATCTGTTTTAAATGTTATTGCTTTCTTGCCATCTTATCGTTTGGTGAAAGCTTTTAAAGGTCCAAGTAATGGTTAATAACTTAAAGGTATGTAAACGTATTTTTAGTTTTAATAAATAACACCAACTTTAAAACTACTAAATTAAAACTAACTAACTGAATCACTGAAATCCGTGTCAACTAATGGTTCAATAATGATGATGAAGATTTGTAAAGATATTAATCAGTCAGCTTGCGACCACGGCCAGTGCAACCTGTGCCGAAACGTCAAGTAAAATAAAGGTAAATTAAATGCGCGTTAATATCCCGTTTATATAATATTTATATTAATAGCTCTTCTTTGTTGGAATATTTGTTATATAATCCAACCAATTTGAAGTCGGCTTTGATAAATAGATGAGATTAATTTTATTTTTAATCTTTTTTCGTTATTTCCAAGTAAGTTTCAGTGATGTTTAGTTAGTAATTATCTTTGCTTATTCAAAGCCTAAGGTTTTCCAAATAAAAAAGGTATATATATATTATGTTACGGGCAATTTGATAAGTCCGGGCATTATTAATAATGACCGGTCTGTATTAATAATGCCCGACTCAATTGGGCAATGTGATTAAAACAGCATAATTAATCACTTTTCCCGGCCATTATTAATAATGCCCACCCTCTCTTGGGCAAAGTAATAAAATAGGTGAACTGTAGTGTTTTTGTTTATTAAATGAAATTAAACTTACAAAATTTTCATGAAAAGTTAACAAAAAATAAACTATTGGACATAGTAGTTAAAAAATAAACATTTTACTTAAATGTTTCTGGCACTCGCCGGCCGCTGCCGCGGCCCGCTCGCTTCGCTCGCTCGGATCGTGAGCGTTGTGGTCGCCATACTAACCTAACCTAACCAACTGTTTCTGACTTTTGGCTTAATTTTAGGATTTTAGCTTTTTTTTAAGCTATCTCAAACACTAACTTATTACATGGACCACGGGCCGTCGGCCATTATTAATAAGGGCCGGTCAAAGTGATAAATTTATCACTTTGGCCATCGTTATTGGGCATTATTAATAAAGGCCGGTCCTTATTAATAATGCCCAGTTAATCACGTTGCCCGTAACATATATACGTTATACTTCCTCAAAATAATGCTATTGCGTGCTTATATACTCATATTAATAATTATATGTTAACATTCTTGTACATGTAATTATATAAGACCTAGTTTTCTGCGTAATTCCTCATTTGATTTTGCGTTAAACTAGAGCAATGAAGTTACTTTTGTCAACAATACTTTTTGTGTTATGTTTGTTAAGTGGCCTAGTTGCTGGTGCTGTGGTTACTACTGAGAGGCATAAGAATCTGCCATCCGAACGTATTCAAGGAATATTTGGTGGCAAAAAATAGGTATGTCCTATTTATTTATTTGATTACGATATTTATCATGGTATTTATAATATTACTAGCTGACCCGTGCCCACTTCGTTAGGCCGCGAAAAAAAGCGTCACTTTTTTAAACATATTTCATTACTGCTCCACTCCTATTAGTCATAGCGTGATACTATATAGCCTATGACACTCCCCGATAAATGGCCTATTTAACACAAAAATAATTTTAAAAATCGGTTTAGTAGATCCAGAGATTACCCCCTACAACGTCACAAACACACGAACTTTACCTCTTTATAATATTAGTATAGAGTATTATCCATTTACGGTGGATTAAGAATACCTGGTACATATTAATCAATAAATCATGCCTCTCCCAACAAACGCCACAGAACAGGGTCCTCCGCCCTCCGAATTTAGTCCGACCAAGCGATCTTTTTGAGGTAGAATTAATTTATAGTACAGGTATTTAAAGAATACAATTGTAAGAATACAATATGTCACCACCTCATCTCATCTCATGGGTGTCGTAAAACCGACTACGGGACTATCCGTGAATATTACCTTTACGAAATATAAAGAAGGAAAACTTGAAATAAAACCCTATACCAATCCGTCTGGCCAGCGTGGTATTAGTAGGCCAATTATCCCTCCGTCATCGGAGGATGCCCGTCTCTGCAGTGGGACATTAATGGGCTGTTATAGTGACAGGTATTTAAAATTAAAATAAAAATCTTACTCCAACCAAAATGTTGATACTAAGAAAATTCATCTATACCTACTATTGTCCGGCCGTTCAGAGAATGCGTTCCTGACACTTATCAGTTAGTCACGACTAGTGATGGACACAACATTATACCGAGTTCGTTACCGTTACTCCAAAATGAACCGCCGCGTTATTTTTATGATTAGATTTAGACCGTTTTAAATTGGCGGAATCATTTAAAATTTATATTTTAGTTCTTTACGTGGAAACAATAAAAGGGAATATTAATATAATAAAATTGTTTTATTTATTATTTTTTACAAAGTTACAATCTGTATTTCTATGGAATAAAGTACATTGAACTAAATGTGCGTACAGAATATTAATCAGACTCCGATTCGCTTGAGGAGGTGGTGTCTTCATCATCATCTTCGCCTACATGTATAATTATATTATTATCAATTACAGAATCAATCCTGATATCTCGGTCAAAATGTTCCATAATCAGGTTTTTAGTCTTTTCGACAACCTTTGCCCAGTCATCTCTTGTGACTTTCCCGCAGGCTTCTTTTAACAGGGTCATCATCTTTTTCGTGCTGAATGGCGGGGAAGTATTGTGGCGGGCGGCGTAACCTTTTATTTGAGCCCAGATTAGCTCAATCGCGTTATATTGGCAATGATACGGTGGAATTCTTAGAACGCGATGACCGTACTCCAAAGCCATTTCATCGATTTCGTATCGCACATTTGCCGCTTTATTTTCTTTCACTAACTTAATTAGCTCTGCTTTTAGCATCTGCATATTTGCGTCAATGCCTTTTGCTTGTAACCAAGCAACCATTTCTTCTTTTTTATTAGCTTGGGTAGGTGGTTTCTGTATTTGAAACGAGTGATAGGAGGCATTATCCATCAATATTACAGAAGGCTCTGGTAGGCTGGGCAAAAGCACGTTCTGGAACCACTCTTTAAATGTACTGGCATTCATTTCCTCGTGGTAGTCATTTGTGGTTTTTGATTGAAATGCCAGTAAAGCGTTCTCCACAAAGCCGTATTTTGCAGTACCTGCGTGGCATATTATCAGACGAGCCCCCTTACCCATTGGTACTTTCGACGTCGACGCTTGTGTATCATCCGTCCAAGAACGGGAAACCGTGTGATTGGCGTTTAGCCATGTCTCGTCAATGAACACGACATTATCCCAGTTATCAATTTTTTTTGCTTCTCTCAAGAAACTTATCCGTTTCAAAATGATGTCGTATCGTTCTAATAAAATTTTTCTTTTGTCTGTTTTTTTATACGAAAAACCAATATCTTTTAAGATTTTCGTTAAAGCAGTTTTACCCCCGCTAAACAGTCCAGCTTCTCTTAACGACGCCAAAAGCTTCATCCTGTTGAGATATTCATTTCTGGAATAGTAACCATATTATATATGATTTCTGATTGCATCGGCGTCAAAGGTATCAATATCTGTCACGGGTTTAGTTCTACGTTTCTTCTTCGGAGTACGTAAAATATTATCTTCCATGCCAGTAGAGCCGAACTTTTCTTTATTAATATTTGTAATCGTTCGTTTGCTAACTCCAAGCGCCTGAGAGACGCGTTCTTGTACTTTTTCGACAGGAACCAGGGGTCCGCCATTTTGCCGCTCCCGCTCAAAGTAATCTTGCAGCTTGATAATTAACTCACGGGCTCCAGTTTTCAATGTTTGTCCACGTTTAGGCATTATTATGCACCAAAAGTAAAAAGAACGCAATATAAGACACAATCAAAGTCAAATAACAACAGATCGCAAACACTTGAAGAACGTGGTCTATGCGCACGAAACGACAACAGACGACTGTTTCAGCGTCACAAAATGGCGGCCCATAACGCCATTTGGGGTTACCATTTTCAACCTAAATATAAAAATGCTACTTTGTATTTAATGTACTTTTATTTTTATATTTAATAAAAGTTATTCTAAAGTCCATTATTTTCAAATTCTTGAAAAGAAAAACAAAACGTATTATTTTATAAAGTATAACTGTATCGATAAGAACAGATTACGATACTATTATTCACTGTTATTGTTGGCACAGCACTACAAATATAAAGCGCTGACATAACCTTGTAATAGCGCAGTGTAGATTTAGAAAAATATTGTTTACCAAGTTATTTGACACTCAGTTTGACACAACATTATAACATTCATTAATTATTGATATAATAATGTTGTTTTAATGCTCATCAATAGTTAAAACGATAAACAACCAGCAAAAATATTTTTATCGTAACTGCAACGCCATTACAAAGTTACTGCGTCAGTTCAATCGCGACGTGTCAGGAACGCATTCTCTGAACGGCCGAAGATTAACATCGCGTTAGACAGATATTTTACGTTATTCGCGCATTATTTTAAAACTGATATATCTTTTAAACTAATAATCGGATCTCATTGCTGTAAAGGTCAATTTTGTTTAAAATTAAATACATAATATAATGATTAACGTATTTATTTTGATAAGGGTCAATACCATATACACAAAATACCTTTACAAACAATGCATTTCTTTAAATCAAATTTGATTATTATAAAAAAGGTCGTAGTGAGTCAACCTTAGAAGATAGATACATGCTGTCGTTGACTTAATTGTAAAACTTTTTTAAAGGTACAATTCTCTAATACATCATTTCAGTATATCTCCAGACGTTTAAGCAGCAGAAGCAAAATAAACGTTTATAAGCGTCTCTTTTATAAACATATTTCATTACTGCTCTACTCCTATTAAGCATAGCGTGATACTATATAGCCTATGACACTCCCCGATAAATGGACTATCAAACACAGAAAGAATTTTTAAAATCGGTTCAGTAGATCCAGAGATTACCCCCTACAACGTCACAAACACACAAACACACAAACAAACAAACACACAAACTTTACCTCTTTATAATATTAGTATAGAAGTATAGATTACATTAATTTGATTAATATTAAATAAATAAATTAAATTAATTTCATTGTAATTAGTTTGATGTTAAAAACATCATAAGTATTAAAAAATTCACAAATTCTTCCTACTTAAAGTAGGCTTAGCGTGATCTGTACCTATGTTGATAGAAATTTGATTTTTTTACAATTTATGATTAGAAAACTAACCATATTAGGTATATCAATAAGAGAATATATTTATTTTAAAGCATCAATCAAGTACTTAAATCTTTTTGTCCTATAATTAATCTGCTTATCCTGTTAGTTTCAGTTTCTTTATATTTCAACATAATGTTACAAAATAACAACTTATTCACGTCAGTTTAAAACTACTTAGTCTAAGTTTACATATTAAAAGTTTTTCAAACTTTACCACCGCTTCCAAGGCGTAATAAACTCTAAAGCAGCATTTGTAGACGTCTCTTTTAGAATTTTATGTATACAACAACTTTACTTTTAAAAAGAAAAACAAAACATATAATCTATATAAACTGGACAGAATAATTATGACTGATACTATTACTCTTTATAATATAACTCTGTAAACTATGTTGCTTCTTTTAAAGCAATAAGGAAAATTAGGTAGGTAGGTACCTAATTACCCAAAAGTAGAAAACAATGACACAGAATATAACAAAATAACATGTCCAACAAGCCTATAATATCGAGCATAAATTCAACTACCTATTGTACTTTGTTTACATCATAGTAATAGCAAATATAATTAAGTATAATTGGTAATAAAATCTTATAAATAATAATCTCAACCCTTTAAACGCTTTTAAATTAGTTAAATTTCGCATTCAAAAAATCCAATATCGTAGCAATTACGAGTATAACATAAATACATAAGGTACTTGCGGTAAATAAGGGCCACCTTAATCTAAACATAAATAATTTCTATAAATAAAGGAATATAATAAAATATTTAATATCACGGTAATGTTTATTTTAATATCTGCATCAGAAAGTACTATTACATATATTTTCATTTCAATTAGGCACAGTAATCATGATTTTAAAAAACCCTCTCTTTGGCCCTTAATAAACGTCTGTAGTTTTATAAGGGCCAATTTTTAATTCAAATATTTAAAGAGTAATCAATAGAAAAAATATTGTTTTCAGTTTCATTTGACTTAAATTATCATTTTGCATTAAATCACGCTTTTTACATTACTTAATCAAAGGAAAAACTAGCAATGGCTCTTAATAAACTAACATAGCAAAAACATGTAATAAAAACCTTTATCTATAACATATCGTCAAAATAATCACAGACATTAACAATGAGTTTGTGACTTTATAAATATAATCTATGGAAATTACAAAACTAAAACATTTTTTTTTTATAAGTAAGTAGCCGTCTTACCCTTACTATAAAATCTATTGTTATCGAGATCAACAGCTTGGACACTTTTAAGTTAATTAAAGATATTAGGGATGATTTATGATACAAAAATAATAACAAATACATGCTTAATAATAATAACAATGGTAGGTATTAAAATAACGAAGACTATTGAAATTTTGTTAAAATTATTTTACATTCTATATGTGTAGTAAGGGCCGGCCTATGTACCCGCCTCGAGCTTGGCCCTTATTAGCTCCTGATAATAGCATAATTGAAAGCGGTAAAAAGTATTGTATTTATCAACAAACATATATAAATTACCTTAACTAGCCCACACTATTGTATAACATTCACAATTAATTAACAAGATTTGAACAAACGGCTGTA
Source organism: Schrankia costaestrigalis (assembly GCA_905475405.1). Classification (NCBI taxonomy): domain Eukaryota; kingdom Metazoa; phylum Arthropoda; class Insecta; order Lepidoptera; family Erebidae; genus Schrankia; species Schrankia costaestrigalis. The sequence goes on from FR997827.1 coordinate 5,790,339, forward strand.
TATAAGGTAAAAAAAAATTAGTTTTGGCAAGATAAAATTATAGTGGAGCTGCGTTGTCTATCACTCTCAACTGACTCGTGGCTGCTGGTAACATTAATGATCGTGCGACGACGCCAGTTCGGATCTTAGCTTTCCTATTGGTCATTTTTATGTATGTGTAAATGTAGGGTGCTGTGATTATTAAAAGTTGCATTTTAAAGCAACGGCTCTTGATACCCACCGGCTCTTGTTACCCGCAGGTACCTTACATCAATTTAAATATCCACATTCTTGTGCAAAAGTGAATATACAGGGTGTTTGGTACATCGTTTGCCAAATTGAAATAGCTGATAGAAGAGGTCATTTCCCGTCTTTCCTCACTCACCTAGCCGGTTTTAACCACAACATATTTTAGATATCGATGTAAAGCTATTTTTAAAAGAAAACCCAAAATTTACCATGAACACTTGAATTTAAAAAAAAAAATCTTCCGTGAGTCCTCATAATTATGTTTTGTTTTAAAGTTTAATACTAGGAGCATCAAATAAATTCATAATAGCTCACCTAAAACGTCAACTTTTTGTTTATTGACTTATTATAAGTATAGAGACAGGTAAAATTTAAAGATATGATCAACTTCACAGTACAATAAAAAAATAAATAAAAGAGAGAAAGTTCTTCCATTTTCTGAATAAATGCCTTACTTTATCCTCTTTCCATTGGTATACAACATGTTACAAAATAGTAAATAATTTTTCTACAAAACATGTGTAATACATAATTCGAAGTAAAGAAAACACGTTTGATGCCTAACATTAATCGTAATTATTGACGCTATAGTAAATGGTGAATTTTTTTTTTTTTTATTATATTATTCATTGGTCAAACTCAAACATTTTATTCAAAATTAATACAACTTTCGTTTTATCTTTTTTGACGTCATTTATACTACTTACTTAATCTAAGTTTATAATATTTATAAATACATTTCAAAGTTTAGAAAACTTTACTATCGCCTCCAAAGCGCTAATAGAGAAGAAGCGGCGGAACAAACTCTACTGCTGCATTTTCCTGACGTCATAAATTTTTACCATTGTAAATAAGGTCTGAAGTCATTCGATGAGAAATGGAGAAGGGTAAAATTTCGATGGGAAGTGTCAGCTGGTAAAATGTTTAACGAACTTATGTACGGTACTGACATTGTACTTATTAACTTTTTGTCCTATTATAAAATTTTACATTTTAAAACCAGTTTTACTGGATAAGACAATTATGACTTGTATTGTGACTGTGTGTTTATAATGTAATTTTGTAGACTATGTTGTTATAAAATAAACCACCAGGAAAATTATGTAGGTACATACGTGGACAATCCACAAAAGTAACAAACAGTGACACTATGAAAAGAACATGTTTTTATATAAGTATTTTTTATTGCATAGGTTTTTTAGGTACATAGTAAACACCCTAACCAATTCAAATAATTCACGATATATCAAAACGTATAGGGATTGGCACCGTATCAACTCGAGCCGATCAGTATTAATTTATACCTTACTGCAACGCACACTAATCGAAATCGTAACGTAATCGGATTTTTGACGTTTGACACCAAGGAAAAAGGCGAGGCGGTGCCGATCCGTTTTGATATATCTGCTACGAACCCTATGCAGCTCGGGATTTTCTTGAAATCGGAGCCTTTATTAGTTAGATGCATCTTAGCATGCAATTTCAAAATGCTAACCAGGTGAAAACACTCTTCTCCAAGAGTGCAACTTATGTCTAGCCTAGACGGTCTAGGGTAGGTAGTACCTTGATTTAGGCTGACGTCCAGGAGCTGTTTCCCACTTACCATCAAGTAGACTTTTTGCTCGTCTGCTACCATAAAGCAAAATGCAATATATTGAGTCTAAATTATCAATACCTACCTAACTAAATTTCTTTTAGTAGTAAAGGATATCGCATAATACGGGAATTTACCTCAATATTACTCATAACTTCTCATTATTTATTTACAATTTATAATAACCGTATTTTTCTTTCACAATTATTATCCTGTAGTTTGTGTATACAATCGGTCGCGTTCGTATTCTATAATGATGCTTAAGTCACTTCTGCAGTTAATATTTATTATTTTATTCAGTGCAGTTAATTCTATAAATGTTAATGATACAAGAAGAGTAGATCCTCATAAGAATCCTCATCATATGCTGCCATCAACAGATATAAAGAACCTATTCAACAATACGTAGGTAACATTTTATTGTATTTCATATAACTGCTTTTAATTGCTATTGATCGCTATGAATCCTATTAAAACGTTTAAATTCGGTTTGTAAAGTAAAAGTTTACTTAGGTCGAATCCAAAACCATTTAGAGAATTTAGATCGGTAAGGAATAAAATTATATTTACAGCGCAAAAAACCACAAGATTGTGTTCATTTTTACAACTATACATAAATTACTTTGTCTTTCATTTGACGTCTAAATGATGTCATGCGCCCGGCTCAACAGAAGATTGTTTCTGCTTTCTTTTCTGTAATTCGACCGTACGCATGACGTCATCACAAGTAAAACTTAAAAATAATGTTTATTAAAAATAAACTATAGGTAGGAAAGCAAAAATACTCACATTAGTTGATAATAATTAATAAACCTTTAAAATAGAAATATAAAAAAAATACCAAAAAATATCTTTACATACCGAATTGTGAGACGTCAGAGAGACCAATACTGTAAGTTTGTTTACGTAAGACCTGCTGGGATCAGTTAACTAAGGTTAGATTAAAATTTAAGTTGACGAACCACACATTTACCTATGCTCAGCAGTGGCCGTCCGTAGGCTGTAGGCAGGCTGATATGATGAAGATTATACTTCAACAACTTTTATTACAAATTGCACCTGCGTCACTTAAGTAAGTTATGCTTCCTCTGAATAATGTTATATGTCTAAGAATCCGACATCGGAGCAATTATAACTTATATGCTTAATTGTATGTCCACATTCTTTTACAAAAGCTGTTATATAAGACCTAGTATTCTGCGTAATTCCTCATTTTGTTCTTGATTTCTCGATAAACTAGAACAATGAAGTTACTTTTGTCAATAATACTTTTTGCGATAATTTTGATAAGTGGCCTAGTTGCTGGTGCTGTGGTTACTACTGAGAGAAATCAGAATCTACCATCGGAACGTATTCAAGGAATATTTGGTGGCAGAAAATAGGTATGTTTATTTATTTATTTAATAGAAATAATGCATCTTAGTTTATTAATTTAATTGTTATTGATAATTTGATGTTTAAGCCGAGTGACCTCTATCTAAACTAATACGATTTCTTGGTCAAAACGTTCATTGTCTGAAATTAATTAGATGAGAAATAGAAAAGGGTAACATTTCGATGGGAAGTGCCCGTTAGTAAAATCGTTTCCATACAGACCGACATTGTTTAAAGCATTTATGTAAGTACCTATAACTTTTTGGCGTAAGTACTCGTAGGTATTATAAAACTTGACATTTTCAAACCAGTATTACCGGACAAGATAATGTCTTGTACCACAGAAATGTAAATAAATCAGATATCTGTGACTTGTACTCATGTAGGTACTGTGACACTGTGACCGTGTTTATAATGCAACTTTACAGATGTTTTGAAAAAAAAAACAATAAGCCCCTGCGCAGACGACAGACTATCCGTGACGCACTTTTGAGTCTGTGAAAATAGAACCTATGCAATTATAAGCAGTAACGCACAGGACGCGCAAAAAGTCCTCAAAAAGAAAAAACGCTCCTTTTATTCATAGCGTGACTCTAATTTTTTTTTACAGTAAAATAATAGATGTAGGTATTTTGTCTATTTTTATTTTTAAAGTTAAAATATAAGTAAAGTATAATACTCCTCATAAGATTAAGATTATTTTAATATATTCGCATTGTATATTTTTTTAAAGATAAATAAATTATTTCATTAATATCCATAATTTAAAATAAAGTTATTAATTAAATGTCATGAAACAATAGGAGTTTCGAACCGATGTACTATCGAACTAACAAGATACCGAACTAACAAGTAATCGTAGTAAGATTTTTCGCAACAAGATTTTTCGCACTACCGTTACATCGCACCAATAAAGCATCGATGTACGAAAACATCGTACTACTAAATTATCGCGATACCGTGTTCGATATAATAAAAATCGAACTATCAACTTTCGCAGTAAAATAGGGAACCCGTTTGCGACAGACCTGTTGGGATCCGTCAATTAACAATAGATGAAATGTTAATTGGCAAAGAACAAATTTAAGAGAGAAAAAAGGTCCACTTCCACTAGGGATCATGCTTTGGATCTGGGAACTTTTGGAAACATCAATTTAACAGACAAAAGATCTAACCGTCCCTTGGGTGCACCGACGGCTATGCCAGCGCCATCGGCGACGACTCAGTTTTGTTACATAGCTAACGCGGTGTCCGACGTGGGCGACGAATGCGACGCAACGAGCGAAGCGATGCTACATGCGACAGTGTCCTACATTACGCCGCGTCTCGTCGAAGACGGTCACATAGGAGTAGGACACAAGTAGGGTACGCTGTAGATTTGATCGCGAACGTCGCGTCGCATGGCATTTGTCGCCCACGCAGGACACCCCGTAATACGTATTCGAATCTTTGTTTTTACCTCAACAACTTTTCTATCAAATTTCACTTACGTCACTCCTGTGAAACAATGACGTAATTCAAGGATAATAAATTAATTTAATTTTTAAAAGAGAATTTGACTGGACGCCATGACGAGAGGTTGAGCTGTCATTTATATATTTTACAAATTGATTTTTCGAAGATTTTGTGATGCAGAAAAGATGCGGTTTTGTTTTGCAAGTTCATCGTCAGTAAATAAATATGTTTAAATATGCAAGTGATTGGTGAATAGCTGGTGGCGGCGCGTCGTGATCAAGCTGTTCCTGTCTCTATCATACGCGTTCCGGTGAAGTTCTCCTGGACGGCAATGAAAAGAGAAGCATCGTCTTTTTAATGTTGTTTTTTTTGTATGTGTAAACTTATACTCTTACTTACTGAATGTAATGTATTTCACTTGACACTGGCAAAATATGTAACTATGTTCATGACGCCATAATAAATAAACATAACATAACATTAATTTTTAAAATTAAATTTAATTGCATAGTTGTTTTTTGCAAATTAAATAAAGACATTCTACCTACTGCATAGGTATCCACAAAAATGTTTTACACAAAGAAATTAAGATCTTCCTACGCGCTATGGAAGAAAGATTAATATAATTTCAACTGTTATCTCCCTGAAAAGGTCTATTAAAATTTTCAAGATTAGTGTTAACTATCTAGTAATGATTTTCTTGAGTCTTTATACATTGTGACGACGACCTGATTTGATGACCTCTGTGGCGTAGTGGTTATATATGTATATAACATCTAGTACATCATCTAATGTAGTGGTTATATATATAACATCGCAGAGGTCTAGGGTTCGATTCCCGCTCAATGCAAATCTTTGTGTGCATGAACATGATTGTTTGCATTGGTCTGGGTGTTTTCTATGTATAATAAGTATGTATTTACAAAAAAAAAGTGTACAGGTATGTTTATCCGTTGTCTAGTACCCATATCTAGTACAAGCTCAGCTTAGTTTAGAACTAGAGGGCGATGTGTGAATGTGTTAAAAAAAAATTGTGTCCCTTATTTTCATGTCTGTAAAAAATTCTGCAATACAGGGCTCCGGTTAGGGGCAGGGAGTTGTCTTTCATAGGAAAAGGGAAAAAATATAATATCCATAAGTAGGTACTAATATTATAAATGGGAAAGTGTGTCTGTTTTTCTTTCTTTCACGGCAAAACGGAGCAACGAATTGACGTGATTTTTTAAGTGGAGTTAGCTGAAGGGATGGAGAGTAACATAGGCTACTTCTTTTCCTTTATTTTTCCGTGTCCAGGAAAGCGGAACACTGCTACCCCGAATTCAACGCGATCGAATCCGTGGGCAAAAGCTAGTTAAACCTATTTTAATAATGTTTTATGATAATATATACCATAATAACAATAAGTATCATCCTTAAAACTTCCACATTCTTGTTTAAGTACATTCAAAGTATCTTATACGTTTTTACATATTAATGAACGTTGAATTACTCCACGCGTTGTATTTATAATGCTTAGTAGCTTGTATAAAAATGACAGAATCGAGTCGATTTTCGTATTTCTTTTAAACAATCTTTAGGATTTTTTTTAGTGACACATCGAAGTCAGCATGTTTTTGGAACATATCCTTTCATTACCTATTTCTATTGTTTATTGCGTGAATCTATAGAGCTATTGGTCATTGGATGAATTGTCCAACACATTAACAGTTTGATATGAAGTCTTCGAACTACGTTTTAGCTTTTAAGAGCATTTATAGGGCTCACTAGCGCCTAATTTGATGCGAATTATGATTTTTTTACTATTGGCGGCGCTAGTAAGTTACGTAAAGACCCTTAAGTTTTTTTCGAGATCGGCAAAGTGATGGGGAGAGCGTAAAGTTATTATTTGACGTCTTTCTTTTATTGTTGTACCTACCTACTGTATTCGAACTTTTCATCGAGTTCGAATCAGTCATACTACCGTATCTTTAATATTAAAAAACTTAACTTTGCTAGTTTCTGATATTAAAGTAATCCAACTCCAATACCTGTCTGATCCCTTGGTTTTTACGTACTTACATACCAAAGCTAGTTTAAATAAATATAAGGTTTTTCCTCATTCATTTCACACCATGTACTCGTATTTATAATAGGTACTTAAGTATATAAGGTGAAACACTTTGTGTTATGGCTCATTTGTTTCCATACTAAACGAGTATAATGAAGCTGACTTCCTTAATATTACTTTTTGTCATACATGTGTTATGTAGTGTAGTAGTTACCGGTGAACAGAGTAAGTGGGGAAATCGACCACAGAGTAATTGGACAAACCGACCTCGCAAACATGGAGGAGGACATTTGCCGCCAAGTCGATTTAAGCAACTGTTTAACGGCCCACATGGCAGAAATGGTGGTGAATAATAATAAAAAGGTATGTATTCTAAGTTAGTCTTATATGTTAGCTGATGCCCGCGATTTCACCCGCGTTGTATAAGCAGCTTAAATGTTATTCTACACCCTAAACTACTTATATTCCAAATTTCATTAAAATCCATTCAGTAGTATTTGCGTGATAGAGTAACAAACATCCATCCATCCATCCTCACAAACTTTCACATTTATAATATTAGTACCTACATAATATTATACATAACTCACTAGTGTTGCCAGTGTTCCAAGGTACGTTACTTAACCCTAGAAAGATAACCATATTCTGTGCTACGTTAAAAATAACCATACGTCGAATCGACGTGCGCATATTAAGATGCACATACTCGTAGCATAGGACTTGTATGTAATATGTTGATTTATACTGAAATTATTTTTTGTGTATGTTATTACCTTACAAATAAAACAAAACAATACTATATTTTGCATATTATACAGGGTGTCCCATAAATCGACGTCCAACGGGAAACCAGAGATGGTCCATGCGAAAAGTATTAAAAAAAAAATAAAAAAAAAATCCGACTTATGTACTTAAAAAGTTATAGGTATTTAAAAAAAATCAAGAAAATCGTCACCCTGTACAACACTTTTGACTACAGTGTCTACAAATATTATTATTTTTTTTATTTTTTTTTTGTTTTGTAATCCTGAATAACGTGTTTCTTAATTTTATTTAAAAAATTTAACTTAATTGTCTTATTTCTTAGTATAAAATCACATTGAACTCAAACAATGAAATGAAAATTGCTACATCACGTAACTTTGACCGACGGCCATGTAAAAAAAAAATACTAAACACTATGTGGCAAATACCTTTAAAAAATAACGCATTTATTCACAATTCCAAAATGGTATCATACATAATCATAACTTAAAAAACATCGTAGAAATAAAAGTCAATGCGAACAATAAAAGTTATTTATTAATATGGAACTCAACATTTTTAACACAAAAGGTAGATTTTTTTACAACATATGCTCAAAGTGTTGGCCTCCTACCGCAATACACGCCCTCATCCTTCTTAATAAAGAACGCTTAATATTGCGAGCATAATTTCTGGAGCATAAGTCCTCATTAGCCTCCGTAATTCTAAGGCGGAGCTCTTCGATATTTACTATCGGTTTCGGTTTCGCGTATACTTTTTCTTTGATAGCTCCCCAGTAAAAAAAATCTAATGGATTAAGGTCCGGCGACCGGGCTGGCCACGCTATTGGTCCGGAACGTCCTATCCATCTGTGTGGATATTCGCTGTCCAAAAATTCTCTCACTGAGACACGAAAATGGGCCGGACAGCCGTCTTGCTGAAACCACATATTTCTATAAATATTCAATGGCACGTCTTCCAGCAAATTGGGCAATTCATTTTGCAGAAAATTCAAGTAAACATCGCCGGTCAGGTTTTCTGGCAACTCGTAAGGTCCAATTATTTTTCCATTTAAAATACCGGTCCATATTTTGAACCGATATTGTGATCTGTCTTCTCTTAGAAGGTGTGGATTATCGATATGCCACTCATGAAAATTATGCATATTTATGTACCCATCCTTTTTAAAAGTGGATTCATCCGACCACAGAATTGTCTCTAAAAAATTAGGGTCTTCTCTGTGCTTTTGCAACATTATTTGGCAAAATCTTACTCTACCCGGATAGTCTCGAGGCAACAGAGTTTGCACACGCTGCACGTGGAATGGGTGATATCCCTCATGTTGAATAATCCGGTGTGCTGTACTTTTTGGTATTCCTGTGATTTGTTCTATCCGTCGCACGGAGGTACTCGGATCTTCGGCTATCGCTTCTAAAATATCTTGGCGGGAGTCGTTGATAGGTCTGCCTTCACTAACCATTCCACTAGGAAAGCGACCTTGAGCAAGCGTCAGATGCAAGTTTATAAAAACTCTGTGATCAGGATATCGTTGTGAGTTAGGATACCTTTCACGATACAGCCTTGCTGCAGCTCTGCCGTTTCCTCTACATTCCCCGTAAATGTAGTGCATGTTTGCATATTCCTCCGCAGTGTAAGTCGACATAGTGACAATTAAAATACACAAGCACAGATGAAAATCTAGTTCACAAAACAGTTTGGTAAATCAAGTCCAATAAACAAAACCAGGTCACAAATCAGGTAACGAAGATAAATCAAGTCCAGTAAACAAAGCCGAGTCGAAAGTACGAAATCAACACAAACGAATACAGAGAGATGCGCAGTAGACGAAGGAGCGTAACGTACTAATCCTTGTCCCCTTCCTCGCCATGTTTTTTTGCTATAGCAGATGGCGTCACTATTTGTTTCATTCGCACCTCATGAAAATCGTGTATTCTTCTTTCACTCACACAATGAAAGGGACACCAAACAATACAATAGTTAAATTTAATGAGTCATAGTATTTCGAACATACCAAAAGTTACGGGTAAGCGTATTATTTCTACGATGTTTTTTAAGTTATGATTATGTATGATACCATTTTGGATGCGTGAATAAATGCGTTATTTTTTAAAGGTATTTGCCACATAGTGTTTAGTAACTTTTTTTACATGGCCGTCGGTCAAAGTTAAGTGATGTAGCAATTTTCATTTCATTGTTTGAGTTCAATGTGATTTTTTACTAAGAAATAAGACAATTAAGTTAAAATTTTGAAATACAATTAAGAAACACGTTATTCAGGATTACAAAACAAAAAAAAAATTAAGAAATAATAATATTTGTAGACACTGTAGTCAAAAGTGTTGTACAGGGTGACGATTTTCTTGATTTTTTTTAAATAAGTATATCTTTTTAAGTACATAAGTCGGATTTTTTTTTTAATTTTTTTTTTAATACTTTTCACATGGACCATCTCTGGTTTCCCGTTGGACGTCGATTTATGGGACACCCTGTATATAGAAAAAAAAAAATAAAGAAAAACAGATACAAATATCTAAATCGATAATAAAATTACGGAAAAGATAACCATACGTCATTCCGACGTGCGGCAGATTTACGAATATATATCTAAGTACCTATAACAATAATGCACTTATCTAAGAACAGTCGTATCCCGCAAGCTGTGTGGGTCGGCTTAGGTGGCGGGAAAAGTAAGCCCGATATTAGTAGTAGAAAGAGGCCCGTCTCTGCAGTGGGACATTAATGAGCTGTTATGATGATGATGAATGTTTAGTTCTAGATATTACGTTTTTAATAAGTATGCAGCAATATTTTATCCTTATAACTTCCACATTCTTGTTTATATAGTACATTCAAAGTATCTTAAATACGTTTTTACATATTATAATGTATTATATTATTATGAACTATACTATATATGTATTATATGTATTATATGTATTATATGTATTATATGTATTATATGTATTATATGTATTATATGTATTATATGTATTATATGTATTATATGTATTATATGTATTATATGTATTATATGTATTATATGTATTATTATGTATTATATGTATTATAATGAACATTGAATTACTTCACACTTTGTATTAATAAGCTTAGTAGCTTGTATTAAAAATGACAGAAAAGAGTAGAGTGTCGTATTTAGATTTAAAATAAACAATTAATAGTTATCCGAAAAGAAGAAAGACAATGGTCTCGCCTCGAGTATCAATTTTTTTCGGATTTTTCTAGTTATACCTAAGCTTTATAGGTAAAAAATTATAATATGTAATCAATAGCTATCTCTTCTAGTGACACAACGAACACCCGAGGTCAGAATAATTATCTGTAGATCACACTAACTTGTCTTAAAGAAAGATTTATCAACAATCAGATAAGCACATTACACTACACTACACTGCATTTTCTATGTCCTCCATTAATTCAGAAAAAAACCTACAAAAACTTATATACGAAAGAGATTTTGTTCGTTTTGAGGTTTTGTAACATTATCTATTCTTATTGACCATTGCGTGAACCTATATCTCCATGTGGTGACGGAGTAAGAATACAATATGTCACCACCCCATCTCATCCCATGGGTGTCGTAAAAACCGACCAAGGGGCTATTCGTGAATATTATCTTAACGAAATATAAAGAAGGAAAACTTGGAATTAAACCCTACACCAATCCGTTTGGCCAGTGTAGTATTAGTGGGCTAAGTATCCCTCCGTCACAGGAGGAGGCTCGTCCCTGCAGTGGGACATTAACAGGCTGTTATGAATGCTTGAACCTACAAAACTTTCGTCATATAATTAATTGTTCTTACACATTCCCCTATCGTTTGAGATCAAGTCTTCAAACTACGTTTTCGCTTTTAAGCTTTTGACAACACCGGCAAAGTGATGGCAAAGGCGTAAAGTTATTATACCTACTAGCTGACCCGTGCCCACTTCGTAGGGCGGCGAAAAAAACGTTATTAAGCGTCCCTTTCTTAAACATATTTCATTACTGCTCCACTCCTATTAGTCATAGCGTGATATTTTATAGCCTATGACACTCCCCGATAAATGGACTATTTAACACAGAAATACCATATAGTAGCATAAATAGTAAATAAAATACCATATAGTAGCATTGTTATGTCACTTATTTATCACTGTTGCAGTTAATACGAGCAGCTGTAGAACTTACAAGTGCTAACACCGGTGCCTAATTCGGCCTATAAGAGAGTTATAGTACGCTATATCGCTAATTTTTAGGCCGCGCTATTGCTATTGGTGTTTAATTGAACAAATAACCGATCGTTATAGCGCTTATTTTAATAGCGCTTATCTAAATTGTTAGTTGGGAAGATTTTATTAAATCGGTTCATTAGATTCAGGGATTACAACGTCACAAACTCACAAACTTTACCTCTTTATAATATTAAGTTATAGATGACTACCTACCATCTTTTGTCTTAATTAACCGACTTCAAAAAAAGGAGGAGGTTCTCAATTCGGTTGTATTTTTTTTCTGTACCTGCAGTATTTGTTCATCGGCTTCGATACAGTGAAGGTCGTGTCTTTAAAAAAACAACGAAAATAATTTCTGACATTAAAGCGTCCGTCCAACTCTAATCCCTGTCTGGTTTTTACATACCTACTTACAAAAGTTGGTTTACCACAAATAAGGTTTTTCCTTATTTATTCCATAACATGTATTTACCTTATACATATATAAGGTCCAACACTTTGCGTTAAGGCTCATTTGCTTCCACGCTAAACAAGAACAATGAAGCTGACTTTCTTAATATTACTTTTTGTCATACATATTATTATGTTATGTAGTGTTGTGGTTACGGGTCAGTGGTTTTTTAATCAAAATGGGGATGGAGCCCAAATACCGGCAAGTCTTTTGCGCCAACTGTTTAACGCCCAACATGGCAAAAATGGTACCACCTTAAATAATAATTAAAAGGTATGTATTCTAAGCTAGTCTTATCTATACTAACCGTCTTACTAATAAACATACACTAGTTATAACAAGGTTATAACAAAAACGTTGCCAATAAACGCACTCTAGCTATACGCATGGTACAACGGTGGTGTAAGTTGTTCGTCATTTGTTTTTTAACAATAGAGGAAAGATTTGTGTTTTTGGTTACGAATCAACACAAAAACTACTGAACCCATTTCAAAAATTCTTTCAACATTGGAAAGCTACGTTTACACTGAGTAACATAGGCTATATTTTATTCCATAATAAAATAGGGAACTTTACTGAAACATAATATAACATAAGAAAGGTGTGAAAAAATGTGCTTTAAAACTTCTTTCGTTGCATGCTCTGCAAAACAAATACGACAGCCTACGTAGTGTACAGGAAGGCTTTAAGATAAACATTTTTTTTTTCTAATTTATTGATTCATGGTTGCTTTAATTAAAATATTATAACTTAAATATCTGTACCTATTTTTATGCGAAGCCGGGACGGGCCGCTAGTATATTATACATATTATTATATTTATAATGATATTTATATTGTGCGTATTGTATAATTGTCCATCTATTCATCAGCCAATGGACATCACTGCTGGACATAGGCCTCCTCCAAATATATCCACGTGCGATTATGTGCCGCCTTCATCCATCGGTGTCCTGCATGCCGTCTTGACTAAGTCGTCGGTTCACTGCGTGAGGGATCTCCCCACTCTGCGTCTTCCTGCACGCGCTCGCCATTCGAGAATTTATTACTAACTAAATTTTGCCCGCGGCTTTGCTCGCGTTAAATTGGGGGTAGCACTGTTCTCCTTTCCTGGACACAGAAGAAAAAAAAGGAGCCTATGTTATCTCTGCTCTCCATCACTTCAACTACCTCCACTTAAAAATCACGTCAATTCGTCGCTCAGTTTTGCCGTGAAAGAAAGACAAAAAGACACACTTTCCCATTTATAATATGTATTAGTATGGATTATATTATGTGATGACTTTTTATAAAAAAAAATTGAGTCACTGAGTCTTACTGTATAAATCTCGGTGCCAATTATTAATACTTAGACATTTTTTTATCAAGAGTATAATCGATTTTAATATGTCACTTTTAGGTATCGTTAAACTTGCTCAAAACAAAGTAATATGTATTAGACTATAACGAATTAATTAATATTCATCTTTATCCTTTTTATATATCAATATCTTGTACTAAGTAATAATATAAGAGCAATCATTCTGAGTAATTCCTCATTAGATCGCGCGTTAAACAAGAGCAATGAAGTTACTTTTCTTAACAATCCTTTTTGCGTTATATTTGATGAGTGGTGTAGAAACTGCTAAAGGGACTAAAAAGGGGACGACTTCACCTCCGAGAGCTTTAAATTTACCTTCCGATCGCATTCAACAAGCATTTCATGGACATAGGTATGTTTATTTATTTATTAACATTACTTGATAAAAAAAAAAATTATTTAATGTTAAACCAAAAAATGTCTATAGAATATCATCGACCGTTTCTCATTATTAATAATGCGATTAATATAAAATAACGATTTAATAATTATATTCATATTTAATTTGAACTTATAAATTACACCTTTAAAGCTAAGGCTTTGGTTTAGAATGAATTACATATAATTATATAATATTTGAAAAACGATGGAAAATATTTGAAGCTTGAAGCAGGAGATATTTTCCAGCCTTTCAAAAACAACTAGAAACCGTTTTTCATTTTTTCAAGCACGGTGGTAGTTCAAGTAATGGTATCCTGTCCTGGATAACGACCAGAGTAGGTACACACAGCAACTAATCAAGCTAGACACTCATGCACCTTAATACCTTGAAATAAGACACAATTTCAAATGAAAATGTTTAACTTGATGTGTTGCTGTGTGTACACTATAGCGAAAAGCCCTTTAAACGGTTTACATATCGTTGCAGGATCAGTTTACTATCCGGTTTTTTTTATATCTGGTCCGCATTCGGTATTTGAGGCCCGTCCCTGCAGTGGGACATTAATGGGCTGTTATGATGTTGATGATGAATCTGTATTTCTATCAGCATCGACGGTTTTTTTTTTTTGTAAAAAATAAATATGTTTAAGGAAAATATCTTATGAAAATCTTGTTCTCTCTAAGTTTATGCATAAATGATTTTCCTTAACAAAATTTTCATTTTTCCTACACTAATATTATGTTAGTAGGATTATGATGTTAATATTATCAGATAAACTGTATTAAGAATGCATACTTTTGGAATACCATAACCATAACTAGAACCAATGGGAATACCTAGTTAGGTTGAAATTAATAATGATTATAAGAAAACCTGCAATACATTATCAGTAACCAATTAAGCAGCTTACAAAACCTCGTTTAAAGTAATTTTTTTTTCAAATCTTATCTTAAATTTGAAGTTACCCTTTCTGTATTTCTAGTCACTTCCCTTATCATTAAGTCGCACAGCTATTATTTTAATATCACTTTCCTCTTTTAGTAAGTTTGTTTTGAATTTTATTTATAACAGCCCATTAAATGTCCCATTGCAGGGACGGTCCACCTCCCATGACGGAGGGATAGTTGGCCTACTAACACCACGCTGGCCAGACGGATTGGTATAGGGCTTAATTTCAAGTTTTCCTTCTTTTTATTTCGTAAAGATAATATTCACGGATAGTCCCTTAGTCGGTTTTTACGACACCCATGGGATGAGATTGCGTGACATATTGCATTCTTACTGCGTCACCTGACGAAGAATTTTAGTTAGTTTTTCTTTAATATTCTTTGTATTGCTTTAAGGTGGCAGATGGGCAGGCGACCCTGACCTGATGGTAAGTGTTAATCACTCATGGCCTCCAGCATTGGAAGGGCACAGACAAGTCGCTATCTACCTTGCCTCTTCCTTACACCTACACATAACCTCTACGTTTAAAAGAGGAGAGATGTAAATAAATAAATAACCCTCACACATTCACACATCGCCACCTAGTCCCAAACTAAGCAAAGCTTGCACTATGGGTAGGTACTAGACAACAGATATATATACTTAAATACGTTTTTTTTTTTGTAAATTTATACATATTATACATAGAAAACACTGAGACCAATGCAAAACAATCATGTTCATGCACACAAAGATTTGCATTGAGCGGGAATCCAACCCTAAACCTCTGCGTAGCAGCCATGTAACATACCGACTGCGCCACAGAGGTCGTCAAAGTAAAGTAAATGTATAGTTGGGCCTAGATTGCTTGGAAGGATCGAAGTATGTGGCATTCCGTAGTCTGTACCTGCCCTATTGGGCATAAGGCATGCACATAACATTCAAAGCATAATCTTTTCCCAAGCCATATATCCAGAGTGGGAAACCCCCGCATGCAGGCCGATGAAATACACCAATGGAATATCAAATAATATTAGCTGCTTTATATCATTTAATACAGTCATAGGACCCTATAATATAGGGTCCTATGACTGTTAGTTGTATTGTACTGTGTGTAGTTAGTGACTAATACGATATATTATATCGTATTAGTCACTAACTGAGTATAAAGGCATTGCTTACAAATATATGATTTTAACCCTACAGTGCATGATTTTTTTTTTCGGGTTCAAAAAAATATATTAGGTAGAATATATGATACTATATCTAGGAAAAATATTTAAAAAAATCGTAAGTCAAAAGATACATACTTATGTAAGTTTTTCCGTATGTCCCACATCTGGCACATCATGCAGTTTAATGTAAATCTTAACCATCTATTAGGAATAGGGATGAATGAAAACAAAACATAATAATCAAACTTTTCTCATAAAAACTATATGTTTTATGACAACTATTCTAGCCTTTGGTTATGAAACCTTACAATCAAAGTATTTGTACTTATAAAATAGGAAATTTTAGTAGAACATAGGAACTTTTACAGACAATTATATACTTTTTGAGTAAATATGTAAAGTAATTATGGAATAATAGAAAACAGTTCTAACCCTTGTTGGACAGAGTGCCTGGTTACATAACTGGCAAATTACAAAAGATTGTCCTTTACCAAACAGGTGACTTACATCGCTTTCTAACGTTAGACCAAATAGCAAAGTGTTCTATTCCATCAACCCTGATAATAATATCTTTTGGTTGAACTTTTTTTAAGGTTTGGCTTTTTCTTCATTCTTTCTTCAAGCATGTCTGATATAAATGAAGAGGGTCTACCTCTCCTCCTCGTCATTGACGGTCCACACCAACACAATGCTTTGGCCACCTCCAGTCGAAATTCTCGTAACTTCATAATTATGTGTTTGTCTTTGGATTTCGACTCTTTTTCACACAGAAGGCCACTGTTTATTAGCATCACGAACACGACAACACAAATGACGAAATATTCCCATGTACCATTGAAGTATGTCGTAGTTTTTCAACTAGACTCTTCAGCAAAGTAATCAAGTAAATCGTTATCAAAAAAATACAAAAGTACTGTAATTGTGTTTCATACGTATCATAATATGGTTCTTTCAACTTATCATCGCCAGCAAATGTGGTGTCAGAAGGCTGAAAGTCCATTTTCCTTCATAGGTCTTCTCTCTTCTTAGATTTTGCCCCAATAGGCCTGAAAACTGTGTGAAAGGTGAATAAGTTTGTAGGAAGTGCTTGACGCCGTGGTCCTACTCGCCTGGATCTGAGATTTGTCAGCATGGAAGTACTAGATTGTGGTGTAATGTTGAGTATATTATAGAAACTCATTGTCGGCTGAGTCACTAACAAACTACTGACTGACTTTGGACTAGGTATGCTCACATTTTCATAAAAGTCATCAGCATGTGGCACTTTGGGGCAACTATCCACTTTATTTAGCACTAAATGCTGGAATCTGATCAAGTTGTCATCGCTATCCTCATCAGACTGTTTCAGGTCATCTTCGGAGTCTGAAGGTATATAAAATTTCATCGCCATACATATCTTTCTTTCGGTTCATCTGTAAGAAATACATATATTTTGAGGTCACTAATTGCATAATGTACCACATCTGTCACATACTAAAATTACGTATTTTTATGTACTATTTATTAACGAAATTAAAATAAAACAAGTAAAACAACAAATAGAAATGTTAACTTACCGCCACTAATTATTTCGTATAAGAAAAATACAAATTAATTAGGATTTTTAATTTTTTCTTCACCGCTAGTTGGCCACTTTCAAAATACCGTCATTATTTGAAAAAACCTAATCAAAAACCTTTTGCTGAGACATCTTACTAAAAATGTTGGTACTAAAATTTGATTGACAAACTCTTCATATTTAATTTATTTTTTACTAGGTGACGCTACCTAATTCGGATATTGAAATGCAGGAGGTTTTTTGGTATGTGCCATATGTGGGTCAATATGCGCTGTAGAGTTAATTGTATTAGTGCACAAGAACCTGTTGTTGTGTTTATAATAATGAAGCATTTAATAGTACTGATTGTCTTATTAGTGTGTGTGTTTCAATTAAAATTGGTTTATTGTAATATTTTCAACACAATTATAAATCTGCCACCGGAGGGTTGGGCTGTCGCCCATTTCTTGCCAGAGAGAGTAGTAAAACAACTCTTCAATAACACGTACGTTACGTTTTGTTTTTCTGTTATAAATAAAGTAATAATAAGTAGGGACCAATTGTTGCCTATGTCGTAGGGAAGTTTACACAGACTTACTGACATCTCGTGTAGTACAAGCATTTGGCATGTATAGCATTAAAACCCTTTACCTCATGCAGAGCATCATTCCTCAACAAAATAGGCTTTCAGGCAATAATAAAAGGTATTTAATCGACCTCGTTATAAATCCTCTAAGGTCGTTTTCCAGCGCTCTTCAACGATATCTTATCTGTGGTTGGAAATTGTTGCCCCTTTTTCCCCCAGCGCAGAAGCAGATAGCTGCCTTAGTTCGTTCGGACGTTAACCGCTTAAAGTGATTGCCAAGCAGGGAAAGTTTCGCATGCAGGGCAATAATAACACCAAGGACTTATATCGATCTGTCATAGGAACCTGTTTCGAACCTGTTTAGTCACTAACCGAGTATAAAGACTTTGCTAACAAATAAATGATTTTAATTGTATTACTTACTGCACAAGAACCTGTTGTTGTGTTTATTACTATGAATCATCTGCTAGTACTAATTGTTTTATTACTGTGTGTGTTTCATTTTAAAGTGATATGTTGTAACAGTTTGAATATAACTACAAATGATGATAAACCAATAATTGATGAAAGCCTTCTCACTGAAATATTCGGGTTATTAGATGGATGTCATGTTCGATTTTAGTCATGTTCTACACTTGGTCATATTTCTGATTTGGTCATGTTCTGGTTTAGTCATGCTCTTCTACAGTCTTAATTACAGTTTGTGTAAGTCATATTATGGTTTAGTCATGTTCCAATTTGGTCATGTTAGCCTTTGACACTCCGCTAGGTAACATTCCGAGGCGGACGTGTGCGTTCATAATTAATAAATTAATTAGTGTCTAGCGCGGCGTAAGCCGACGCTCGCTATTTTACGTCATGAGTGACACACTTGTGCCGAACGAGTTGCTGTCGTTCTTGCAGCAGAAACTGGATGTGATGGATGAAGTATCCGCCATTCAAATCTGCGCGACCAACTTCAGCGAGGAAGATATTGCTGCATCCAAGCTGCAGTTGTATACCGTTTTAAATAAACGTGACCAGATGGTGTCCCGCCGGCGTGACGGGACAAAGAAAAGCCTACAAGACATTATCACGCTACTAAAAGAAACCGACCCTGACGACGTGCCGACGTTTGTGGCAAAGGACCTCAACAAGTTGCCTCCTGTCACCTTCGACCACGTCGATGTTACCAGCCTCCTTAAGGACATCGTCTTTTTGAAGGCAAGTTTGGCAGATGTGCAAAGGAAACTAAGCTCATCTGAGACAATCGTGGTAAGTCTACGACAGGAAGTCGACGAGTTGCGCAAGAATGTTACTGTTGCAACTAGGTCACCGACTTGTGTCAATGTCAACACACGTCGAGGAGCGTGCCGCCTCGATACATCGGCCGCAGTCGGCTACGCGTCAGCAGTTTTGTCGCCAACGCCGACGAACGCTGAGACTGCAGAACGTGCAGACAACGTGCCGCTCAACTCTGCCTCCGCCCCCGCGGGTTCTCCTCATACCGCCGCACGTGTTACTAAGTCATCGGCTCCGCTGGTGATGACGAGCACGCCTAAGGCTCCTGTAGTCAAGACTGTGGTGTCTACGAAGGTACCGAGTCGAGGAGAAAACGACGGTTTTGTGACGGTGCAAAAGAAGCGCCGTCAGAGAAAAAAAAAAAACAAGAACTGCTGCGGAACTGCTCCTGCGGAGCCCAAGGTCAATCTGCGTGCCGCCCAGCCGAACACTCCGGTGTACATATCTCGCCTCCATTACACCACGGAGGTAAATGACATCGTCGAGTACGTCCACCGGAAGTTGAAGTACAGGCCGAGGGTACAGCTATTGGAGTCTCGCCGCAACGTGAACTTCAAGGCGTTCGTGTTGCGTATACCGAACTTGTACCTTCAGCATGTCTTGGACTCTGACTTCTGGCCTCAGAACGTGGTGTTCCGTCGCTTCCGCGGACTAATTCCACCCGAAGGAAAGGTGTAACCGGAAGTAATATAATTATTTTATTTATGTTAGTCATTAAGGTATATATTATATTGTTTTATGTATGTTAGTCTATAAGGTATTTTTCTATGGGCCTATGCAGCCTGAAATAAAGGTTATATTATTATTATTATTATATTTAGTCATGTTCATGTTTAGTCATAGCTGTATGCACACACTCAATAATTGCTATCTATACATATAAATAAAATTGGAGTGTCTGTTTGTAACACGAAATCCCCGGTTTTTTTAATAATTGGATATTTTAAAAAAACCGGGGATTTCGTGTTGTTGGATATTTTTTTTATCTGCCTGTTTGTTCCGGGTAATCTCCGAAGCCGCTGAACCGATTTCGATGGGAATTTTACTATTGGATTGTAAATTTTACGGCGCGTAACTTAGGCTACTTTAGATTTTGATAACTTTTTAGGGTTCCGCAGAAAAAAAACAAGTTTTTTTTTACATTTTAAGTTTTTTACAGGGCTTTTACAGACGGATAGTTGATGTTATAACAAATAACGAAGGTTCCATTATTTAGGGTTTGGCAAAAAAAAACTAAATTGCTTTTTTACCGGCAGCCACTTACAGCCTTTTGCTATTACTGATTTAGAAACGATGGTGGTGGTTAAGCACCTTCGGCGAGGTCATTCCATAGATGGGTGATTTTTTGCAGTCGGGTAAAAATAAAATCGTTTTTCTGTTAAGATTACCACGAATTTGTATTTTTAAGTTATTTTTTTAATTTTAGTTTATACTTTCTGAACTAAATTATAAGATTACTGGTTGTTTTTTTATTAATATACTCGTACAAAGTTGCTTTATAGCACCAGTATCGACCCAAACAGAACTGGGTGAACCTGACTTAATGAAGCAAAACATGACGAAAGCAGAATATGACAAACTTAGAATATGACGAAATTAGAATATGACGAAAGTAGAACATGACGAAAGCAGAATATGACAAAATCAGAATATGACGAAAGTAGAATATGACAAAATCAGAATATGTCAAAAAAGCAAACTTGACAAATTCATGACTAAGGCAGAACATGACTAAAGTCGAACATGACATCCATCTAATAACCCAAATATTCGCGCCAGCTAAAGTGTTAAAAGAACTCTTCAATAAGTAGTGGGTATTATTTTGTATTTTTTTAAATAATCTATACTAATAGGTAAAGTTTGTGTGTTTGTAACGTTGTAGGGGGTAATCTCTGGATCTACTGAACCGATTTAAAAAATTCTTTCTGTGTTGAATAGTTCATTTATCGAGGAGTGTCATAGGCTATATAGTACCACGCTATGACTAATAGGAGTGGGGAAGTAATAAAATACGTTTAAAAAAGGGACGCGTTTCCTTCGCCGCCCAACGAAGTGGGCACGGGTCAGCTAGTTTTTAATATTTTTATGCATAATAATTATGATGGATTCCTTTATTGGTTATGGCTGGTGAGCAAAATGGCCAACCCCTATGTAAGTAGGGATCAAATCTTGCTCAGTATCGCAAGGGCGTTTACAGACATACTAACATCTATTCGTGTTGCAAAAGCAATTGTATTGCATAGCATTAAATCCCGCTATTTCCTGCAGCTCATCCTCGTACCATTACTGAATAGTTGGGCCTCCCTCCGGTACTTTAAACTCACCGAGCAAAACTGCTTTGGTTGGTTTTCTGTGAAAGGGAGGTACTGCCCCGGTCGTTCTGGTCTATTTATGCTGTAAGCAGCGTGACTCTACCACACCGATAAAACAACGCACAACCAGATAAACGCCTTCATTTGTTCGGGTGCTAACCACCTAAAGCGATTGCAAAGTAGGGAAAGCCCCGCAAGCAGGCCAATATAAACACCAATGGAATAATAATAATATTAGCTGCTTACTAATATTACTACTGTGTAACGTATAACTCCGGTATTAGTCACTAACTGAGTATAAAGACTCTGCTTACGTATAAATGATTTTAATTCTATTAGTGTTGTTGTGTTAATTACAATGAAGCTTCTACTAGTACTTGTTGTTTTATTAGTGTGTGTATTTCAATTTAAAGTGATATGTTGTAATAATAGTTTAAATATAAGTACAAAACTACCACCAGCAGGTGGTACGGATGAAGCTCAATTCTTGCCAGATAAAATAATAAAAGAACTCTTCAACAAGACGTAGGTTACTTTTTGTTTTAATTACTTCTTATTTCATAACAGCCCATTAATGTCCCACTGCAGGGACGGGCCTCCTTCTATGACGGAGTGATAATTGGCTTACTAATGCCACGCTGGCCAGACGGATTGGTATAGGGTTTAATTTCAAGTTTTCCTTCTTTTTATTTCGTAAATGATATTCACGGATAGTACCTTAGTCGGTTTTTACGATACCCATAGGTGGGGTGGTGACATTTTGTATTTTTACTCCGTCACCACACGGAGAACTTTTTATTTAATTAGAGTAAATTACAGTAAACAAAACAGTTAATTACAGTTTAATTTTTTGGACAAAAATAAACTTTGTAGGACAAATGCGGAATAAATCAAAATGATGAATTATCCTTATCACATGTAATAGTTAACTACGAGAATATCTCATTGTATTCATACTGGGTACAGATACTTTAATTACGTCACATGAAAATAGACTCTAATGTTTACGCAAAATAGATGACAATTGCAAATTATAAAACATTTACTCATTTCATATCACGATTCATTTATATAAATAAGTGGGTTGAAAGCAGTCGTCTTTATCTTTTTAATAACTATAATATTAATATTAAAACAACAATGAAGTATATACTTATGTTGTTGGTAATTGTGTTATTGTATTTAATACAAATAAATGCAGTTTTTTCGAAAATTATTACGGAGCCTTCACCAATTCAGCAACGTAATATTTTACCTGCAAGATTCATCAGAAAATTATTCGTACATACTAGGTAAATACTACTTACTTTAATTAATTTTATCGCTGTGAGTTTGTTAAGGTTATTTCAACAAGTTACCATAGCTAGCTATGTATTTGGGTCTACTTCTGGCTGTAAACTGGGTAACACACCTAGCCAAAAGTAAGTGGACGGCCTCCAAAAGGTTTCTCACGATAACAAAGAAAGCTGCCTTTAAAACTTTGTTATTATTTGTTATTTTACATTATAAAGCAACAATTGGCAGTAGGGCTAGGCTTATTAATTTTGTTACCAACATAAAGGGACCTAAAGCATCTTGCACTAAGCTCTACTTAAATGTTGTGCGTTACAATCACAATCACTGTGGTATTTAGCTTATCAATGTCTATCGGGGGACTCGTGTGCCATGAAGCCCGTTCATAGTAACACTTTTTATTGTATAAAAAAACATAGTAAGAGCAAAAATATGCTAAATTATTAATTTATTAATAATAATACTTTATTAGTAACTTTGTTATTCCCCTAAGTTTAAGTTTTCTATGGAAATCAGGGAAAAACAATTAAATAGGCGCATGCAGATGTAGTGAGTCAAATAACCACATTAATAGGCATATGTAGCTTTAAATAAATAAAAAACAAACAGTTGTAATGATTCATTATGTTAATGAGTCATAAAATAAAATAATATTTTAATTAAATTTTAATTTTATTATTCATATTTTTAAAAAACAAAATAAAATAAATGTTTATTACCTACTTTATTTAGTAACGTTGTGCACTTGTTAAAAATAGTGACAATTTAAGTTTTTACACTAACCTAAGGTTATTAACCCTTTCTTAGCTTTGTGC
Organism: Schrankia costaestrigalis; assembly: GCA_905475405.1. Classification (NCBI taxonomy): domain Eukaryota; kingdom Metazoa; phylum Arthropoda; class Insecta; order Lepidoptera; family Erebidae; genus Schrankia; species Schrankia costaestrigalis. Next base: position 5,814,151 of record FR997827.1, read on the forward strand.
TATAAGTGTATACCGTATTTATCCTTACTTGATTTATTTAGTAAACAAACACCACATATTGCAAAGTCAATAGTTTTTACATCAATCGCACACTTTGATATGGATGAAAATTTCTGGAAAGTAGCATTACACGTTTATGCAATAGAAAACACGTAAATCACTTTGATTTATCCACTATCTTTCGTAAATTTTAAATAAATGTATTTTTTTCCAACATAAAATTTCACAGATAATTATTTTTACGATTTGACATTTGTAGATTATAGAATTTTGTCCTTGATTTCTATACATTTTTCAAAGATTAAAGACTAAAGTCTTTAGTCTGTGGTTGACACGACGCCATATATGTTTACGTTTTAGAGCAAGTCTGTTTAAATAGACAGTAGACTAGTTGTTTCAATTTAGTTATTAATTATTTTTAGCCAGTGTAACCTGTTCGAAACACAAACATAATTCGCGTTAATCTCCCTTTTAATTTTTTATATCTATAATATTGCAACGCGATAGTTAATAACAGTGACTTTACTAATTATAGTTATTAATAATTTTACTATAGATATCGCGACATCATCTGCGTCCCAGGGCCAGACATTTTGCTCTATCTATCTCGCTTGCACTTACTTGTCTTGCATTCTTTTATATTCTCTTAGATCTCTTTTTGAAGTAGGTACAGTCACGAGCAATAATATGTACACATTGTCAAATTTTCTAAACTTTCTGCACGTTTATCTAGACATTAGAATACCAAAATTGTTTCGTAATTTAGAAGAGGTTCCGTACAGTTTTGAACTAATCTTCGAATATTCAATTTTGGATTAGCAGAACTTTAGATAACTGTTTTACAAAATGTGAAAATGTGTACATATTATTGCTCGTGACTGTACTCAGATGATAAATCGCGTATTTTAACAAGAGTACATACCTACAACCAGTCACACTCTCTCATTAAAAAAAAAACCTAATTCTTTTGTCGATTCACAATAAATTCCTGAATCATAACAAGCAGGTCTTATTCTATTTCCTACAACATAAATAAATATGTAAACTGTAAGTTGTTGACATTTTATTCCACTAGTGAATACTAAGAGGACGCCTTTTCCTTAAATTAATATATTTTATTCGAATAACAAATAATGAAGTCATTGTCCTGGTTAATATTATGTGTGTTATTGTGTGTTATTAATGTGGTGTTTACACAAAATATTCAAGGTACAACAACGACAATACCACGCGTTACTGAATTCCTTCCTATTGAGGAGTTAAAGAATAAGTTTAATAGCACAAGGTAAATGATATTTGTTTTTTAATAAAGAATATTATTCATATTTATACAGTTTCATGAAATTATACTTCGTTGTGCATGAGCTTTGAATCAACACTTCGTATAGGTTACCTTAGACCAAGCATGGCATCTTATATACCTAAGATTTTTAAAAACTAATATTTTCTACAGCAAATATAATTTCGAAAGATAAATAAGTTATTATGACAAAACTGTCAAGTCATTGACTTTTGTTCCCAGGGGGACACAAGTATAAAATTCAAACTACCTCATGTAGAGCAACCGCACGTGATTTCTGCCACGGCACTTAAGGATACCAGTCCTTCTTCCTTCAGAAGTTCCTTTTAAATATGTTGTTAATATCCTATAAATGAAATAATATGTTCCTAAACAAAATGTATTTAAACCAATTTTCAAGGTAAAAATACCTTAGGTACCATAAATCTTTTAAAGTTCGTGTTACTAATTAACGTTAAAACTTTTATTAGATTAACATATTCCAATTCAATTAAAAACTAAAATAAATCACTCAATATGTAGATCACTTCTATAATACCCAAAGTGTGGTTGTCTTCTGACAGAACCTTGTATTTCGATCTTGATTCAGGGTAAACCACTTGTGTGTATATGTAAATACACGGAAAATCAGCTTATCATAATGCTAAATCTAAAAACATCATTCCTGTTTAAACGCTCGACTAGTTATCTTGTAGACAAGTGCAAAATAAAAAAAAATGTATAAAATTAAATTACTTTTTATATTATCTGTGTCAATGTGCGTTGTAAAAAGCTGGAAGATTTTTCCTTTACCGGACACGCCTGTGATTCCTGCTGTTAATTACTACGTGAGACCTTCAGTTCTGCCAGTTTATACTGGAAGTTTTAACTATGTGCAGCCTACTCCCGTACTGCCAGTTCCTACTGAACAGTTGACTACGGCACCTTATTGTGACGTGCAACCTACTCAGGTTATAGAGCCTTACTTAGCGACTGCTGAGGCTGGTATACCGGTGCCTGCTAATGATTTATTACCACCAAAGGTAGGAAGTATTTTTCATAACGTTTGAAGCGCTGAGTATAAATATAAATTATGTAAATGAGAGATTAACGCAACGTGTTTGACGTTTCTTCTCAGGATACACTGTCTGAGGTCTCAAAATGTAATACTGGAACGTCAAAATAAAGGTAAATATCAGGAGGAAATAATATATTTTTGTTGTGTATCTTTTATCATTATAAAAAACTTTTTCTGTAATAATCATCGTCGCAAGCGTTTGTATATTTGCTGTAGAATTTAAGTCTATGTTTGGCAAAACGTTTGGACTTTTTCTCTCCAAGGTATGTGTCATCATCATAACAGCCCATTTATGTCCCACTGCAGAGACGGGCCTCCTCCCATGACGGAGGAATACTTGGCCTACTAATAGCACGCTAGCCAGATGGATTGGTACAGGGTTTAATTTTAAGTTTTCCTTCTTTTTATTTCGTAAAGATAATATTGACGGATAGTCCCTTAGTCGGTTTCTACGACACCCATGAGATGAGATGGGGTGGTGACATATTGTTTTCCTACTCCCGTCACCACACGGAAATATGTACGTGTACGTAAAGGTATAAAATGTACTCCGTAACGTTTTTCTTTTCCATCTATATTCGCCGATAAAGAGGTAAGATGTCATATTTGATTAGAGCGAATCTAACCTTTCAAACTAATATTATTAACTAATACATAAAAACACGCCGGTTTTTTAATGTTTTTTTCCTGTTATCTGTTATGTAATATTACCTTGACTGCCTCGATAGCTTAGCGGTCAATGCTGCTGCCGTGCATGGTCAAGGGTTCAAACACCACGCAGGGATATTATTAGTGTTATACACAAATTATAGGTATGGTGATTCAATTTATTGAGAACATACCGCCAGCCAAAACCAGCGACCGGTATTTTAATAGAAATACCGAAACTACAATTAGGTGGTATACGACAATACAATAACTGATAAAAGTAAAAGTAAGAGCTTCAGTTCAGAAAAATCCAAAATAAAAACATTTAAAAATTCAAGCGTAATGTTAAAAAGCATCTTCTTTAACCGGCATGCCCCTGACGACTTCGCGCGACACTGTAAGAGAAATGGCTACCCTGGCGGCTTTTAGCTGACCTACCACTCATAAATTGAAATATGGCCTCTAGGCCCCTGGTTGCTTCGTACTACTTCCATGGGCATAGAAACCGCCTCCAAGATGTCAGGCCTAAGTTGGCCTTAGTAGAAGTAAGGCCTTTTCATGAACAAACCAATTTGTTCATGAAAACTTTTAAATTGTGGCGTTTCATTACTATAAATATTATATAAACGTTTGTTCATATTATTATTCAAATTTTAATTACTTAATTTTATTTACAAAATTTAATATAGTTAAAACTTGCGTCAGTGTTATTACAATTAATCTAACTTTACAGTTTACCAAACTTTATCATAACAAACTAACACAATAAACAGGATACAAGCATTTATGAGTTGCTTCTTAACTGCTTACCTGTTATAAAATAATAATAAATTACTATAAACTTTTTCTACAATAAGAGAAATGTATTGTTACACGGTCACATTAACTTGAGACCTCGCTGGAATGCAAATTTCCCGCCCCCGTTGTTTTTACAACACACTGCTCGCCACAGCCCTTCAGTACGGTACGACCGACTCGTGACGTCATAGACGCTAGGTCTCGGGATAACGTGACCGGGTAGTACTCACGATTTATTTTTTTGGAAGTACCTAAGCAGAGACTAGTCAGGGCCAAGTACTACAATTCTTACCAACTTTAACTTGCTTTGCATTGTTTACATTTGTACATATTTATAACTGGGACATATTGGCTCACCTAAAGTTCTTCTTCCGAAAATGTTCTTCCTAACGATTTATAATCCGAATGATCACTCTTCCTAAAATTTTTAATCCTAAAGTTTTCATTCATACTACGAGTATTTGTATTGCTACCGGCGATGTACGGTCAAGGAATTTAATTGTTTAGCAGGTACACAACCTACGTAATTTAGTCGTATTATATACCAAAATAATCCTAGCGAATTTGAAAGATATTACACCTCAAAATTGACATAATATAAAATATAACCAATAAGTATGAATTGCACTTCAAACTTCTTTGTTTACAAACTTCCACCATTCTGTCCAAAGAGTAAAAAATAAAATTTTGACAGTATTATCAATACAATGCATTGAACCAATCAGAACAGCGAATGCTACTCGATATACTTTATTGTTAATAGTGACACAAACTCGGACTAAGGATACTGTTTGATGGAGATGGTAGATAAGGTCTAGTTTAGTTTGACTTAACTTTGGTCTGTCAACAATATAAAATTGAAGAATTTTATTTTAACACAAAATACCTGTCTGTCATAGATAGACAAGGCTAGGTATATATACCTTGTCTAATTAATTTTACGACTCCCAAGACGTCGGGGTTCGTCATCCGTCGTCTGTAGTCGGTAAATAGTAACCTGACCGATTTCAAAATTAAGCAAATTGCTAAACAATTAAATTCCTTGAGTGTACATACACACTCATGTTTCCGAAAGTCGTTATTAATAATATCGTATAAACATTAGGAGTTTAAATATATTTAATATTTAAACTCCTAATGTTTTTTATCATAACGCTTTTATCCCTAAACATTTTCACCATAATATTTTCTCTCATACTTAGAAAGAAATATTTATCAAGTGAAAGTAATAAAAAGTTTTGTTTATATACTATTTCTTGTGGTTACAAAACAACTTTTTACATTTTTACATTAAACCATTTTTTTAAAATTATGTAATGTTAATTAAAATTATTAGAATATTTTTGTCTAAAATGAATGAAATCCATAAAACAGGACTCGTTCATGGTTATGCTTGTGGCCTGAGAGTTTACCGTAACCGTAACTAAACCAATAAATACCTAAAGGACCAATTCGGTTCTGGCACTTCGCCGGCCGCTGCCGCGGCAATAGTATAAACGATGGTTATGTTGAGAAAATATAGGAAAACATATAATAGTATAATAGATGTTTATTGCTACTGAAATTATGAAGTTGAATGCTTCGGATTATTAACATTAGGGACAAAAAAATTAGGAATTGCGATTGTTAGGATGAAAAATGTTAGGAAGAACATTTTCGGACTTCCAATTATAGGAGTTGAAATTTTAGGTGAACTTTGGCGCACCCCTTTATAACATTATCCTGACAGTTCTAATTGCTATGCAATTGCCCTTGTTATTATGTTAGAGTAAATATAAATACGGAACCCTAACAAATTGAACTATTTGTACATTGATTTTATGTAAACTTACAGGGCCATATTGCGGTCAGTATTGCCTCATCGAACCAATGTTCAAGTATAATATTAGCTCTAAAATAACACTTCACTATTTCGACGTAACACGTAACACGTGTATGCCTATACAAAACCTAATATTTACACAGAATCTTAAGCCAAATGACAACAAATTGGTATATTTTTCTCATCATAACAGCCCATTAATGTTCCACTGCAGGGACGGGGCTCCTCCCATGACGGAGGGATACTTGGCCTACTAATACCACGCTGGCCAGACGAATTGGTATAGGGTTTAATTATTATTTCTAGTTTTCCTTCTTTTTATTTCGTAAAGATAATATTCACAGATAGTCCCTTTGTCGGACACGACACCCGTAGGATGAGATGGGATGGTGACACACTGTATTCTTACTCCGTCACGAAACGGAAAAAATATAAATATTTTTCTCATATACTTAACTAAATATAATTTGAAAAGCCCGTTAATGTACCTACATAGCAGGAAAGGTCCACAGCCAGTGACGGCGATATAGTTCTGGTCCGTTGCTGCTGGCATACTTAAGCTAGCGTAAAACCTTGTCCTATACGCTGGCCAAACGGATTTATACAGCTTAAACTCGAATTTAAACACCCTCTTTTCTCGTCATCTTTTACGACAACCAAGGGATACCTATCCCGTCTATTCTTGATCGAAGATTTACTACACCAATTCACACAAAATATTATATTATTAAGTTTTTTCGTGATCGCTTATTAAAAAGACGTAGAACTTAATTTTATTATTTTAAATTATAGTTCTTTAAGATGTTTTTTTTTATAAAGGCATCATCACTGGGTTTTTCATCTAACTCCTCTGATGTTCTTGTCAGAGACATTTTGTTATTTTAGTAGGTACTTTCTGTTTTGTGTTTTTTTTATTACATATTAGTTATTTCATTTTGTTATTTCTTTCCTTATACTTATTTTTACAATTATTAACTATTCATTTTAACTTCTTTTTAGATTCATTTTCGGCATCACCTCCTTTTTCCTACAAACTTTTGTAGGTCTTACTACCGTCTATATTTTTACTTACCGCTGGTTATCCTATAAATTTATATGCGAGATCCAACATACCACTCTACTCACCAGATACACTACATGTAGAGTTGACAGATAAGCACTAAATTGTCGCTGCAAAGCTTAAATATTATTTTATTTTTTATAAGACATCCTTTTCCTCCAACTAGGGAAGGGCGGAGGGGGCTGTCCCTTATTGACTTAAACCCTCCAGTGTTCCGTCTTTCACATACGGCGAGGGTTATGTGCGATAACATGATTATTTCTATTCTCTTTTTAGGATACTTGTATAAAAGTCCATTACTTAAACAACGTTACTAAATAGCCTTTTTCTCTTTGTTTCAGTTCAACTACACCGAGACCATAGATTAAGAATGAAGCATTATTTTCTAAGAAACAATATCATTAAGTTTTTATCAAGAATAACATACTAAATGAAGACACAAAAAAACTTGTACGTTCTTATTTTGGGGAATACCTCGCATACTGAAAATTTAAACAATTATTACACTATGTAATTTTGGTTTTTTTCGAAACAAATATGTACATACTTACGTATCTTAGGTACTATTTAAATTAAGTTATGAATGTGCCATTAATTAGATGTTATGTCTTAGGGTTGTCACTTTAAGAAAAAATAGGTTTGTAATAAACATTAAAAAAGCAATATTATCATCATGGGTTTCGCACGGCATGGTAAGCGTGGCCATTTTGTACTATGCTGACTACAGAGAGGAGTATAGGTAGGGTATGACCAGTTTTTATTATTTTGTTTTCGTTGCAATCATAGGTATTTTATTTTAACTTAGCCAGCTTTTGCAATGCCCCAGGCCAAGTGACACTATTTATTATTACCCTAAATTGTAATCATTATGCCACGAAGGTCGTCAAAATAAGTTTCTTCTTTACAGAAAACAATAAGTTAGTCTTAAACTTATAGTACCTTAAGTATCTCTACAATTTAAATTAACTAAATTATGCTCATCTATATGTTAATAGTGACAACCCTAATAATTTATATGACAAACAAAGTAGTTACCTGCGGAGAATACCCAACGACCGGGTTAACCACTCTATTATGTAAGTCAGATATATAAAATATTATAACAAATGCGTTTTATTTAATTTATACCTTCTTCTATATCCTCAAACTACAGTAAGTATAAACTTTACGGATCTTATTATACATCTAGGTAGGTAATACAAAGAACAAACGGCTCGATTGATGGTAAGTGGTAAGCGCCGTTCATAGACGCAAGCAATGTAAAGGCATAACCCAACATGTACTCTTCCTAACATGTATCTTGAATCTTTTGAAGGAAGACGAGCTATGATATAAAAAAATAAAATAAAATATCTTTATTTCAGGCAAATTATACCCATACATTAAATTAATACACAGAAGAAGCATACACACAAAACACAAACCCAACCATTGCATACACACAGAAGAAGAATTATAGACACTAAATTATTAAATTAAATTAAATAGAAACATTATTAATTAATTTCATTTAAAATCATTTCAATAAAAATATAATATGTCAAACCAAGTTATAAAAATAAATTAAATTGCAACATTATAAATTATTATATATCTACTAATGAACTTATTACAATTAATTATGGATCACGGCAAGCTAAATTATTGAATGAAGTTGAAATATTGTTATTTCTTATCCGAATATTAGGTATTAAGAATTAGATTTAGGTATTAATAATAAAAAGTATTTAAGGTCTAAAGTGTCTGTTAATGCAGTGTGTAACATAGGGACAGTCCAGTCAGTTTGCGATCATTGCCAGAACGGTATTGGAGCTGGCCCGCACCCTGCGCACCAAGGACGCGCACCGCTTGCGCATGGTGGTGTGGAAACAGTCGGTGCGCGCATCCGCAAACATACCCGAGGCGCTACAGTAACGAGGCAGCCCCACTATCGCTCTGAACGCGTTATTATATTGCACCCGGAGAGCATTATAGCTAGCACACGTGTAATCGACCCACAGACTGCTCGTATATAATGATGTGCAGTAAGATTTAAAAAGAGCAATTTTTACTGTTATTGAACCCCGTGAAAACCGTCGGGCTATCATGTTAGCTCTCTTAGTTAACGCTCTCCGTTCGCGCTCAATATCCACAAGGTCCTTCAAGTCGTCCGTAATCCAATGTCCCAAGTATTTAAATTTATATACTCTCTCTATGCTTATCCCGTTAAGCCATAAAGGTGGACTATAAAGAGAGCACTGGGTGGTGGCTGGAAAGACCATGTATTGAGTCTTGGTGGCATTGAACAATAAGCCATGCGCACGCACATTGTAGTGGTGTATGTGTGCATCTATCTATATCTATATCTATATATTATATAAAACTCAAAGGTGACTGACATAGTGATCTATCAACGCACAGCCCAAGCCACTGGTGGGATCTGGCTGAAACTTGGCATGCAGGTAGATGTTATGACGTAGGCATCCGCTAAGAAAGGATTATGATGAATTCTACTCCCAAGGGGAAAAATAGGTGATGAAAGTTTGTATGAAACTTTGTCAGTTTCAATCCGATCGAGATGAGACTTTGCATGCATATAGCTATTATGACGTTGACACCCTCTTAGAAAGGACTTGGATAAATTCTACCCCCAAGGGGATTAAATAGGTGATGAAAGTTTGTATGAAACTTTGTCAGTTTCAATATGATCGGGCTGAGACTTTGCATGCATATAGTTTCTATGACGTTAGTACCCCCTTAGAAAGGACTTTGATAAATTCTACCCCAAGGGGATGAAAGTTAGCACGAATTTTTGTCAGTTTCAATACGATCGGGCTGAGACTTTGCATGCATATAGATACTATGACGTTGGCACCCCCTTAGGAAGGACTTTGATAACATCTACCCCCAAGGGGATTAAATAGGTGATGAAAGTTTGTATGAAACTTTGACAGTTCCAATACGATCGGGCTGAGACTTTGCATGCATATAGATACTATGACGGTGGCACCCCCTTAGGAAGGACTTTGATAAATTCTACCCCCAAGGGGAAAAAATAGGTGATGAAAGTTAGCACGAAACTTTGTCAGTTTCAATACGATCGGGCTGAGACTTTGCATGCATATAGTTACTATGACGTTGGTACCCCCTTAGAAAGGCATTTGATAAATTCCACCCCCAAGGGGATTAAATAGGTGATGAAAGTTTGTATGAAACTTTGTCAGTTTCAATACGATCGGGCTGAGACTTTGCATGCATATAGTTACTATGACGTTGGTACCCCCTTAGAAAGGCATTTGATAAATTCCACCCCCAAGGGGATTAAATAGGTGATGAAAGTTTGTATGAAACTTTGTCAGTTTCAATACGATCGGGCTGAGACTTTGCATGTATATAGATATAATGACGTTGGCACCCCCTTAGGAAGGCATTTGATAAATTCTACCCCCAAGGGGATAAAATAGGGGATGAAAGTTAGCACGAAACTTTGTCAGTTTCAATCCGATCGGGCTGAGACTTTGCATGCATATAGATATTATGACGTTGTGCAACCCCTTAGAAAGGACTTGGATAAATTCTACCCCCAAGGGGATTAAATAAGTGATGAAAGTTTGTATGAATCTTTGTCAGTTTCAATACGATTGGGCTGAGACTTTGCATGCATATAGTTACTATGACGTTAGTACCCCCTTAGAAAGGACTGATAAATTCTACCCCAAGGGGAAAAATAGGGGATGAAAGTTAGCACGAATCTTTGTCAGTTTCAATACGATCGGGCTGAGACTTTGCATGTATATAGATATAATGACGTTGGCACCCCCTTAGGAAGGACTTTGATAAATTCTACCCCCAAGGGGATGAAAGTTAGCAGGAAACTTTGTTAGTTTCAATCCGACCGGGCTGAGACTTTCCATGCATATAGTTACTATGACGTTAGTACCCCCTTAAAAAGGACTTTGATAAATTCTACCCCCAAGGGGATAAAATAGGGGATTACAGTTAGTATGAAACTTAGCTTCTCTCATGGACTGCATGTTTTATGTTGCTTGCTCACGAGTAATTTCTCTCAATAGCTTAATAGTTTTAGCGCCTAATGACAAATTAATTATTAAGAATATGTGTACAAAGAAGTTTTGAGGCCCCTTATTTTTACACACGCTAAACAAAAAATAAGACTAATTAATCATAATACTTCTGAACGCGAGCGAAGCCGCGGGGAACAGCTAGTGTACAATATAAGTACATGCACTGTTATTAATAACAGTGCATGTACTTATATTGTACATGCACACATACACCACTACAACATAATCCTCACAGATCTGAACCAGCTTTCTCAAGCCTCCCATTGACGCAGCAAGCAAAACCACGTCGTCGGCATAGCTAAAGTTATTACAACATGTGTTATCAATGTGACAACCGACATGGCTATTGCTGAGCTCGCCAATAAGGGCATTTACATACAAATTAAATAAAGTTGGTGAGGTTAACCCACCTTGTCTGACACCACACTCAAGCTTATACGCATCCGACATTGTACCCGCCCATCTAACAGAGTTGGTCTGATGTGAATACCAATATTTAAAAATATTGACCCACTCTTTAGGTAAGTTAAGAGAGTCCATTTTATCCCATAGAAGGTCATAATGAACCAGGTCAAAAGCTTTTGACAAGTCGAGGAAACACGCGTAAACAGGAGTACTACGGTTGGTATAGTATCTAACGATATGACTGCTGATTTGCTGCTTTCCTAGCTGGAACACATTCATATTAACTGCAGTGACGAGATAGGAGGGCTGTTACGAAAGATATTTAGAGCATCTGCAGACCATTTCCGTTGCCTAAAATACTTTTTAGCCCATCCACTATATCCGTAATCCATGAATCTCTATTTCGAATTGATGACGGACCAAAGTAAATAATACAAATATTTTTGTATGGACTCTACGTATTATTACAGAGACCTAATTAACTTACCATCAATGTAATTATGTGTAATCAAATCATTGTACCGATTCAATTCAAATTTACAGCTAATAAAGAGTACCATAATATTGTACCATAAACATTAAACTACATACATACTATAATAAATTAGTTGAGAAAAATATACTTGAACACACGACAACAAGTAAACTTAGAGCCCAGTTTACGTTAATCCGTAATCACGGATCAAATGTCGAAGGTTAGCAATTTATCTCAGCTTCTTCATGTTTAGATAAGTACAACGAAACGAAAATACATGTTAAGAATATGTCAATCCCGAATCAGATTAATATTTCTTGAACGAAAAGAGAGAAAAGACTTAAAGAAAAGCATAGAGAAACTTTTTGACTTAGACAGGATGCATGCCCTTTAAAGGTCTCAAATAGATTCAAGACATAAAAAATGAGAATAATATTTAAGTTTTTCAATATCGTACTGGCACAATGATATCGATATAATAACTTAAACAATAATTACAGTAAAAACAGCCATCATTAATTTAAGTCAGCCACTGCGCACATGCTCAAATCCCTATAATCTTGATCGCATAAATCAGTCTAGTTATACCTACAAATAAATCTATGTATCAACGATACTACGAGTATAAATACAAGTAACAAAGTAATAAAAACCACATCTAGTATTATCCTTATACATCACTATGTTGTGGCTACGAGCCTTAGCTGTGATATTACTCTTCCATTTTTGTATTGCAAAGGATAATACTGTATACAAAGTATCGGGTATTGAACTCGTGGATTTAATAAGAGGATTTACGCCTAAGGATAATGTTTTGACACTGACTAAAGAAGAAGGAGATAGGAATAATTTGCCTGATGGTATATACTTTGTGCCGGAAGATGATGGGCTGTCGCCGCCTGGAGGACTAAAGTATTTGCATTTGAACGTAAGACATTATTTAAACTTTTTATTTTATTGACTAGGCGCAAATCGCAAGATAATGGTCTGTGCGATCCAACACATATGTGCCATAAGCCTGAGTATTCTTGTCCGTTAAATTGATGATTGATGAGGCGAGAGTTTAAAAAAAAATCTGAACGAACAACTGATTCAGTATGTTTACTTTATAAGTTGTCTACCCATGCTACAAGGTTTGCTTTGTTAACTACTAGATGGCGTTGTCTGAATTAGTAAGGAATATGAGTATAGTATTATTATTGTTGATTGCCGGTGTATTATCTTCTAAAAGATCCACAATGGAACCGAAGTAGAATAGAATAGAGTAATAATTTATTTGTTCAGAACATGGTATACATGATAGATAGTAACACATCGGATTGGCTTTGGCTAGGGTACGTACCACGCACAACTGACAGTGGTTAGGGTAGGAAGGTTCTGGACTGGCAGACCGGAAGAAAGAGGTGGCGATGTTCTGATGAAGGTTGCGGGCAGCCGTTGGATGAGAGACGGACAATTTGCATGCACTTCTACTATCTTCAGGCTATCAGCGTCCTGTAAATAAAAATATATATTTTATGAGTTTATTTAGTCGTTTGTCCTCTACTGAACTTCAACGGCATCGTAATTTTATGGATCGTGAAGTTAGTAAATGAATTAATTGTTAACAATTTGAAACAAAAAATAGGAAATCGCTTACAATAACAGATCATAACAACCTTGACTCCGGTAATCAATCCGTGAATAGCTCCTGATCAATTTAACATACAGGTACATGTGTAAACAAAACTAGTTTTATTTATTTTATCCATCTCATGCTCTATACTTATAAAAGGACTGTCAGTATAATTTTTAAGTAGTAACTACTAAAGACAAAAAAAGTTTACGACAAATTACAACTTATGGGCAGCAGTCTTACTACTCTAGATGAAAAAAAGACAACTAATTTCCAAAATTATATTTTAATAAGTTGTCTTATATGATGATGGACTTCATCCGAGTGTTAACCACCCTATTTCATCATTATCTGCTTAAAAGTTGGTATCTCTAGCAAAGAAATCTAAGTTAACAAAACAGCCCAGATGCATGACCAGCATAACTATTGGCCTATTTTTCAGCCACATAATTGAGGCCCACTGCACCACAGTAGGTAGTTGGAAGTTGTGAAAATAATAAATAAAACATTTTTACACAAAAATAATCTTAATCATGATCTTTGCACTCATCTTTGTTTCAGGGACAGATCAATAAATCTGGTATAGACAAAAAAGAAGACGGAATCGCGACGAACAATTAGAATTATATTATTTAATCAATTATAAAACCACATAATGTACTTAACCTTTTAATTTACTATTAAACGTAATATCTTCACAGCAAAAAATACAAATAAATGTGTTATTAAATGTGTTTTATTACTAAATATTAATAAAAAAAAATACAACAGAATTGAGAACCTCCTCCTTTTTTTTAAGTCGGTTAAAATACCCACAGCGCAGCTTACAGTACAGATAGGTCCTGGAATGGTGACGGCATACAAGAGGGCGCAGAGTCAGAAGACTGCTTGAGGAGTTACGGCTAGATATAGCTTGAAGGACGATGAATAAGGGAGGCACAAGACGGAAGGAGTTAGAAACTGTTGAACGAGGTCTATGTCCAGCAATAGATATATTATTAGTTGGTCGGATCGGAATAAGGGATCGTTAGCTCATAATGATGACAAATGAAAAAGAAAATTTACATCGATGATTATTATTCTCTTAGTGGTAAAGGAATAAGAAATAGTGTCACTACCCCAACTCAACCAATTGGTGTGGTAAATATTGAGTATAAAAATTTCATAGACGTCAATCTCAAAAATCGAAGGAAATCTTATCGTAAAACCCTATACCAATCCGTCTGGCCTGTTATATTTATGTAGGCCAAGTTTTCCTTAGTCACTGGGGCAGGCCACTGGGACTTTAATGGCTTGTGATTAAGATATCGATGAGTTACCGTGTATAAAATATCAAAGGTAATAAAAATGTCCACATAAAAAAATATTAGGAAGCGCCACAATATTAAATATTAGCTAAACAGGAAGTCTCTATTAATCCATAATTAATACCTTAATTGTACCAGAAACTATTATTATTGAATATGTACTACAAAAGCAACATTACAATAAACATGTAAGTACATACTATCAGTATTCTTTTTACTTAGGTACGGCATGGACGCTGACGCAGAGTCTGCAACCCGACCGTCTGGAGGGAGTGCTGGACGCCTTGTTCCCATCGGGAGGGGAGGAGCATGTCCCCCCGACGATGGCTTCGTCTCGAGTACTCAACGCGAGTCGTAGCGAGAATGACGTGCCCGAAGTCACAGAGGGTGAGCTAGGGGCGGTGGTTCGACGGCTCAAGGCCAAAAAGAACACCGCGCCCGGACCCGACGGCATTCCAGGCCGTGCATGGGTCGTGGCCCTTGCGGAGCTTGGACCCCGACTTAGAAGGCTATTTAGCGCATGCCTCGAAAGAGGTCAGTTTCCGAAGGTGTGGAAGACGGGGAAACTGGTCCTCATCCGAAAGGCGGGGCGGCCGGTGGATTCACCATCCGGATACCGACCGATCGTGTTGCTTGACGAGGTCTGCAAGCTCTTTGAGCGTATCATTGCAGATCGCCTCGTCGAGCATCTCACGGTGGTAGGGCCAGATCTGGCGGATAACCAATTTGGTTTCCGCCGGGGGCGATCCACTGTGGGTGCGATCATGTGCGTGGGTAGCCTGGCAGAGGAAGCGACCTCCCGGGGTGAGGTGGTGTTGGCGGTGTCTCTTGACATCGCCAATGCATTTAACACCTTGCCTTGGAGTTGCATTAGGGAGGCACTCGATTATCATCGGATGCACGAGGGAGAACGTTCCAAGACGCAGCCCAAGCGGCCACGGTAGGGGTTGCCCAGGTCGTTGCCCGAATCCGGCGGCTGGGGCTGGAGGTGGCGCTCAACAAATCTGAGGCCCTATGTTTTCACGGACCCAGACGGGCGCCCCCTCCAGGCTCCAGTGTCACGGTGGATGGTGTTAGCATCGGCATCAAGCCCTCGATGAGATATCTTGGGATCACCCTCGATAGCCGATGGGGCTTCGGACCACATGTCCGAAGCATCGTCCCCAAAATTAAGGGCGCCGCGGCTGCACTCTCGCGGCTTATGCCCAACATGAGGGGACCTAACACCCCGTGTAGGAGACTCTACGTGGGGATCGTACGATCGATGGCGCTATACGGCGCGCCTGTATGGGCGGAGCGCCTGACGGCCAGCACAGCGACTATTCTTCAGAGTCCGCTGAGGATGCTGGCCGTCAGAATCATCAGGGGATATCGTACGATCTCCTTTGAGGCGGCGAGTCTCCTAGCCGGAACTCCTCCATGGGATCTGGAGGCGAGGGCTCTCGCGTCACTGTATCGGTGGCACAGGGGGGCTCTGGAGCAGGGACATATACCTGCCCCTCGCGAAGTCGAGGCGCAGCGGTCCTTGCTCCATGACGATCTCATGGAGGAATGGAGACAGCGACTTGGGCAACCGAGGTACGGGCACGCCCTTATCAGGGCGGTAAGTCCGGTCATGGAGGATTGGCTCGAGAGGCGGCATGGCAGCCTCTCTTACCGGATGTCGCAGATGCTTACCGGGCATGGATGCTTCGGTAAGTATCTGCACCGTATTCGCCGGGAGCCAACGCCCGAATGTCACAGTTGCCGGAACTGCAGCGAGGATTCCTCGCTCCACACACTGGTGGAGTGCCCGGCGTGGGCACGGCAACGGCAGGACCTCGTTGTGGGTCTAGGAGTGGCATTTCTCTCGCTGGAGACAATGGTTCAGGCCATGGTCTCCAGCGAGAGCGCGTGGCGGGCCGTCGCCACCTTTTGCGAGCATGTAATGCTAGCGAAGGAGGCGGCGGAGGGCTTGCGGGAGAGAGATCCCTCATTCCCGCATGTCGCCGCGCGTCCTGGGCGTCGGAGGAGGCATTATGCCAACGATCTCCGACCTCCATGACGGGGGGCCTGGGGGTAACGGGACGGATGGGCTGCCCGTTGCCCCGTGCAGAAGCAGGCCAAGACGTTGGCGTGTGTAGGTGCTCCCCCCCACACACGCCCCCCCCCCCCCCGGTAGAGAGGACTGGGGATCCTCTCCCACATAGGGATGGGGCCGTAATAGAGCGGCCGAGGTCTGCAGGGGACCCTGGGGTCGATGCTTAACGGTGCATACCCGGGGCCCCTGCGAAGAGACCCAGAGGGAGAATAAAAAAAAAAAAAGGTACGGCATGGAATTTTAAGACTATATCGAACCTGATGGAAACCGTGAAAACTAACCAGGAAAGTATGGGATGTCTTGTAATGGCTTGACCTATGTGTGCAGTGGACGCATTCGCTTTTAAGTAGGTATGCATTATTTACCTACTTTCTAAAATCTTTTTTGATTGTAACAGGCCATTTATGTCACACTGAAGGCATAGGCCTGCTTTAACTTAAGTTAGCTGACAGATTTACTGACAGTTAAACTGAATCGAGTTTGTACATTGTCAGCGACCATCGTTCACACGTAAAACGGGCTGAATTCAATTTGATCTTTACTTAACGCAGAACCAATGCAACATGACAAATAATATAAATATATATACACTTTTGAACAAAATTTAAACTTATTACGTAAATCTATGTAATTTCAATCAAACTTCTGAGTAGGCACAGCAAAAAATATGTTGTTGTGTACATAAATACTTTAAGTTTTTATGCCACTTGAAAGTTTTACGTCGTTTGAATATCCAGTCAAACTCTTCAAATGCCGCGCAACAAGTTAAACAAACTTTATACAAAAATTCCAGTGAATAAGTTTACAAATACATCTATTCCGTAATGATTACTGAGAATATTACATAATTTAGGGTCCCGTACTTATAGTTTATTATTTTCTAGTTAAAAACCCACTTCAAAATAACGTTAATTTATTGTTACATGAAAACTATCCAACTATAAAAGGTATTTTTTAAAATAATATATTCAAACGAATTAAGATCACCACCTCATTTATAAATCGAAACAATAGAAGGTCGATTAAGAGACCAGTTATGCGAGGTTCGAAAATATTTAACTCTTTACAGGAGAAAAGAACTCGAATTACCAAACACTAACGTACCTAGTAAACGTGTCATCACTGATCTAATGGTACTACTACGACTAGAATAATGCAGTAAAAATTAATAATTAAAAACAATAAATATAATTCTAGATTGTACATTGCAAAATTGCATGTTAAATGTAGTAATATAATTTCATAGAACACACACCAATTAAAAATAAAACTAACTAAATGACGTCAAGAAAAATTCCATAACATGATTTTGATGTAATCTTAGTAAGAGTAATTATAATTAGTTTAGATCACAATGTAGTTTTCTTAAGATAAAATCTGGTGACAAACAATATAAAGAAAACTAAAAGCCAGAACAAAACAGATTGAAAAGGATTGTGCTCGTGAATTATACTTATATTTGTTTCAAAAATGTACAAAATGGCTTCTTATGTACAGTTTTTTGTTGTGGTCCTTTGCGCAAGTGCTTATTTTGTCGCCGGCGAATATAACCAAGATGTTGAAGATACTATGGTAATTATAAATTTCATATTGAGTTACTTTAAAGTGGAAGTGTTTTTTTTCTTTTTTTATATATAATGGGAGGCAAACGAGCCAGCAGGTCACCTGATGGCAAGTGATCACCGCCGCCCATGGATACCCGACACCAGAGGAATCACAGATGCGTTGCCGACCTTTAAAAAGGGAGTTGTTTAGGTGTTTGGACGAGGCCTACGTCCAGTGGGCGTCTGTTGGCTGATATGATATTTTTTCTACTAACTGTATACTGGAAAACTTCTGTGCACAGTTGAAGAAGGTTGACAAGGAAACATAACAGAAGGGTCAGCATACCTTGAAGCCCGTTATTCACCATCTACGTAAATTATTTTCCCTGATTTATCAGTACATAACTAAAGCTAAATATTATATGCAAAACAGCATCTGATCTCAACTATAGATACTTAAAATTAGTTCTTATGGCTCATCAGCAAAAGAGTCGACTTTGATACAAGTATTATGCTCGCTTAATCCAACTCAAAACAGTGAAAAGAGTAAGGGACTTATCGCATTGTGTCTTAGAAAACTTTTAACTATCTTGAACTTGAACGAATAAGAAAACAAATTGTTACTACCATCGAATGTATTCATTGAATTTCGTATTTATTTGTTACAGTATTACCGAAATTCAATGCCTTATCGCAACCGCTTTAAGAGAGAAAATATAGTACTTGGTAAGTTATTACTGGATTGGATACAATTATTAAATTGACATACCTCCTAAGCACAGAGTTTAAAAAATTAAAGAGTTTACAGACAGTACTGGATAACAAGGATGATGACCATTATTTAGATCCCACAAAAAACTCTTCTGCTTTTGAATCCGTTAGTTAGGTACTTTGAAATTGCTTTTGGCGTTGCAAATATGCGCTAATCAGAATTTCCCTACTAAATCTCTGCACGCAATTCGATAGAGTTTCAAATAGCTTTCATTTTCAAACCTTAAATCGCTATTCTCCTAATTAAAATTTGAATTAAGTACGTTACCAATATGTTTTCACCGAGCAACTGCTCTGTTTTCTATGATTACTCTATAGTAAACCTAGTTTCAACAAGAAATTTAACGACGATGTGATAACATAAGGCACAAGAGAGTTCACGGTGAAAACCACTGAAGTAGACCTGGACATATTTATTGGCTGATGTGATTATAATGATACTGACCCGATAGCAACTTGTTTAGCAAGCTGCAAAACTCCTTAGCTGTCTTCCAAATATGGAGAAGGCCCATTCTGGCTATGTGATACTCATAGGTATTCATGTAAATATTCATCATTACCCTGCCCTTATCCCAATTTTATTTGGGGTCGGCGCAGCATGTCATTTTCTTCCATACTTTCCTATCGGGCGTCATCTCACAAGTAACACTCTTCACAGCCATATCGTCTTTCACACAATCCATCCATCGTTTCTTTGGTCGTCTTCTTCCCCTATATAAATCCACATACATGTTCAACCTTATGTAACTACTTTATCTAATTTTTATTTTATTGATAAAAACATCCATTACAGGCAGCAGAAGCCGTGCGCGTTCAGCTCAACCGAACGTAGTGGTAATGCCAGCAAGTAAGTGTAACAATTTAACAACTACAATATTACAGATAATTCTTTTCCAGTCTAAGAATGAATTTCTGTCTTATTCCTTCTAAATTTTATTTTTATGTACAATGGTTTGAAAATTTTCAAAATCCCTGTATTTAATCAGCAAATTGAAAGGGCTTTTTGATAACTCGTGAAAATATTTTTTATATAGTCTTGGCATGCACTTTTAATAATTTTTACATATACATATTAGCCATGTACTATGTATGTAATACGTACGAGGCGTACATACATACTATGTATGTACGCCTCAGAGGTAAATAGTCAAATCTCACCTGTTTGTGTATTATCTTTTCAGTGCCAAACACAATGTACGGAGGAGTACCAAGTGATCCCTACAGAACTGCTAGAAATCCAACCGTAGTCGTCATGCCAAGTAGTAAGTATTTGATCACAAATCCGAAGATATAAATTAGTTCTCAATTTGTAGGAAGAGTAAACTCTTTCCTCAGAAATAGAATTATTATTATTATTAAAAAAAGACAACTCCCACACTAGGGATCATGCCCTGGGACTTTTTACAAACATCAATTAACGGACACAAAGAACACCCAGACCAGGACAATAATTTGTCGATCTTACAAATTATTGTCCTGCGTGGGGATCGAACCCACAACCTCTTGTGGGCAGCCGCTTGCGCTACCGTCGTGCCACCGAGGTCGTTATTTGATTACTTGTACAAAAATGACAGGCAACAATTTTGTCGTCACTTGGTTTAACAATATCAGCAACACTACACTATGAAATGAAATGAAAATGTTAGTAGGTATCCTTTTCTTAAACTATAATTAAAAAAATAATACGCATTGTATTACTTGTACAATTTTGTAATGGTTCCGCAAAAGACATCATGACCTTACCGAAATTGCAGCATCTAAGTCACACAAGGTGTGATATGTATTGTTTTAATGTCTCTTTCTCCATCACTACCTTCAAGACGTACTAAAAAGAAATGTAGAGGAAGAGGCAAGCGAGGAATACCCCGGGAAACCATTTTATTTGAATATAAAATTCAAAAAGGAATTAAAGTCAGAAAAGTACAATCATTTTTGTCATATTTCATTTAGGTCTATAAGTACGCTTTCGATTGAGTTCAAAGTCTTTTAAATTACGGCGTAAAGCTCGTATAATTATTTAAAATGTTTAATTTTTCTTATAATTATAAAAGTAGTCTGTTGCTATGTAAACATTTTCGTAAACAAAACTAATTAAGGAAATTAAAAATAAATTAAGCAGGTATAATAAAATACTTAACCAAATATTTGTGTTCAAAATAAATTATCTCTAAACCTGTTAAGGTATTATACCTTAAGAAATAAAGCCTAACTCATCCGGTTTTAAATGAATATGGTTATTTTAGAAAAACATCTGTTTCTTTTCCATATTGACCACAGCTTTGATACCTATGTTATGATACTAACACTTACGCAATAGCAAACTTAAAAAGAATTTTTTTTTTTTGAGATTAGAACCATATTATTACCAATAATTTTTAAATTTTAATCAACTTGAAAGTATACACACTCCTTTTATCTATAAGTAAATAAATAAGGTGGTTCTGTCGTAATAAACATAAAAAACACAATTAAATAAAAAGACTTCTTCCTCGCTCAGATGACGGTTAAAAAGAAGACCACTCTACAAATAAGCAGTATTGTAGGGATTTTTATTATAAAATCCAAAAAAAAAATTAATATTTTAAGTTTCTGGGAGTTATTATATACTTAGTTTTTCTAATAATATTTTTAAAATACAACCTCTTACAAATTTATTTATAGCAATACGACTAATACTCTAAGCCGTACTTCCTACACTGGCTACTAAACTTCGTAGAAAGACTAACGAATTAATTTAAGTAATTCGCAAAAAGTTTTTATTTATCTAACCTCTTAAGAAGGTTAAATTAAACGCCCGTCATTAAGTATACGTTTCCAAGAAAACACTTGAATTTATTATTTGTATTTAACTATTATTAAATTAGTATAGTTAATTATAAAAAAATGTATATTATACAAGTTTAAAATACAGATGTTAAGTTATAACTTTTAATGGACACTTTATATAACTTGTTATTTTACTCTGGGTTTTAACGAACTGTTATTTATTTTAATGACTTTAGTTTTATTTAAACAAAAACATCAATTTACGTGTTGTTCCTATTAGAGAGGATAGAGACTACAGAATACCATAATATATATATTACATCGTTATAAACCTTAGCTTGCTTTATCTCTATACTAGCACATAGTCATATGCCTTTATCGATAAACAAGTGCTACTTACCTGTCAATTCTGATTTATGTCATCGATTTGGTTCCTGCAAGTCATTCTAGGGCTTCTTCTTTTCTCGGTTTTTAACCAACGTTGCTTCATCATAACAGCCCATTAATGTCCCACTGCAGGGACGGGCCTCCTTCCGTGACGGAGGGATACTTGGCCTACTAATACCACGCTGGCCAGACGGATTGGTATAGGGCTTAATTTCAAGTTACGGATAGTCCCTTAGTCGGTTTTTACGACACCCATGGGATGAGAGACATATTGTATTCTTAATTCGTCACCACAACGTTGCTTAATTCATGTTAATTTGCTATGATTAATGATTCATTAAAGAGAACGTTTAATAGGAATCTCCTATCATCCGTTGTCTCAACGTGCTCCAGCCACGCTTCGCACATTTTTACTCGATATTTAGCACTTCATCTTCTAATTAAAAATTATACTCTTTTTTAATTTCAGATGACGTCTATAACACACCAGTAATGGCTAATCCCTATGCTGTTCCAACAAGATTATAGGTACAAATCACCGGCAAAAATATTGTATGTTTACGTAAAAATATTATCGCACAAAAATAAATCTTATCTACGTACATATTCGTTTCATTTTCTGAAAACAATAGTGTTTATTAATCGGGTAATTTACCTTTTCCTTGATAATTATTTAATGAGTATCTATCCATAATTATTAGTTGTAACGTCTTAGTGATGAGCCTGAATTAATTATGGCCGCTCATGCAATAAAACAGCTGTCAGTTCATATGCTACATAAATTATGCTTCTTTGAATTTCTTTGGTGATTAATGCATTTTATAATTATTAATCTGTCATAGTAGGATTATTAATAATTAGAACACGGTTGTTGAAGCTTCCAATACATTAGATTGAAACAAACATGGTAAATGTAATGGCCCTCCTAATTAGGAAGATATCTATGGTTGAAAGAAAATGAGAATAAGAAAAATGCTTTGGTTTGTATTTCTGGACTCGATTATTAGCTTAGTCTCAGTCTGTGTGTAGCTTTAGTCTCGCATGCGTGATTTGGATGTGTATAGTATCGGATAAGTATCTGCTTTTTCATTGGTATTAGTTTTCAGATTTAATTTGATATTGTTTAATTTAGATGTACAGTCATGGTATTTAAAGGTCCGCCACCTTAAGGCCTATTTTCGTGTGCTTATGCAGTATGAGCGATACTCTGCTTTACCAATTGAATATGACATAATATTGCAGTCAATGGTCGGCTGTCACTAGTAGGGATGACAATACAATATCGGTTACCTAGGATACAAAATTAGTCCTTCGTGACAGCTCGTGAATCGGAAATAATATTTATTATTATTTAATATTACTTATTTAATATTCAAGTTTTATATTATGTGGCTATAGGTATAATAAATTATTATTTAAACAGTAATAAATAAACAGTAATAGACATTGACAATGAAACAGAGGATAACACAGCAAATTAAAAGTTTGTAATGACTAAACAGGCCTGTTGGCAGAATTATCGATTAACATAAGAGCCATTATAAAAAAATAGAACAGAACAGACTAAATAGTTTATTAAAAAGGTTTGATGTTGACATGTAACTAGACGTAGACCAAAGGTGAAAATGAATTTGACCCTTATTAACATACTGTGTGAGTATAGTTTTATGTGTTTTGTCTATACAATGCTTTAGTTTCAAAAGGTACTAAGAGTTTAAGGCTTCACAAACGAATGAAAAAGAAAACTGGCGGACGTTTTCGGTCACCCACTGTACACTAGTCAATTGAACAATAATAATTTCAGTCGTCAGTTAATGTAAGAATATATTTCTTTTAGAAAACTGTAGGTCTGTTTCATATGTAATTATGTATGTTATTTTTGTGTACCTGTATGACCGTTTGTTTCTAAATAAATAATACTTAATAAAAAAAATTTAAAAAAATACTTTAGTACAACCAGCGGTTCTTTTTAGCAAAAGTCCGTGTATGTTGGTACCACCGCTGTAAGGTGCAAGGATACAGCAGCAAGAGACTATGAGAATTAACAACTTTTATCTAGGATAGGTAAAGACTGGGCTGTGTTGTGGGATGCATAACTCGGCGCTAAAGATGTCAAGAAATAACCAAAACGGTGCAAAGTACTGCCTCATAGGCAGGTTATTTGCGGTATGCGGCTTCCATGTACGATATCGCGAGTTAGAATCTCGCGTACGATATTAAAGGCAAATTGTTTATATTATTTGGATCAAGGAAATAAAAAGCCTAAACTAAACCGGACAAAACAATATGATCCTCTTTAATCATAAATAGACACGACGTTTCAAGGACTCTAATACCTGATGAAATACATCACGACTTTTCAATGTTATTTTTTATACGTCCAAATTTAATAATGACATAACAGTTATTATAAGTTTTGGTTCTATTAATAGAAATAAAACGATATTTCCCCCCTTAAGTAGACTTGGAAGTCTCAAACTAAATAAGAATGTAAGTACTAAGGTTTCGAGTAGCTTACAATTACCTATAATTTAGAAATGCATAACATGTACAAGACCTGCATTTACCAAAATAGATGGTAATACATAGCCTGCACAAGTTGAAAGCCCCTATATTGGAGATACAGGGGTGGATTTGTGATAAGGGTCTAAAGGGTAATTTGTGAAAATTAATTGCATTTGATTCGATTCGGTAGACTTGTCCACGACAGTAGCTTAAGACAATTGCTACGTCAACGAATCTATTGAGAGGTCCTGAAACCACAAAAAGATTAATTGATAAGTATAGGGTCTTCTGCCCAAATTAAATTTATCTTCCATAGAAAATGTAATGTTGGTTTGTCCATGCGAATTCTTAGTCATTTATCACAGAGACAATAGAATTTAAAGTAATGTATAAAACCTTTGTTTAAAAACAACAAAGTACTCTACACATCCCAACAAAAAAAACAAAAACAAGTACAGCATTATTAACTATACCTATATCCAAACGCAGAGACAAAGATCCGGTTTATGGGAATAACCAGCTCAGTAGTACGTGCATAGACTTAGCGAATCGGAAGGCGTTTACCATCACGTTCCTCTTATTGTAACTCACTTACATACATATCATGTACAAGTTTTTTTATAGCAAATAATATCTGATGCGTGAACAATAATTATTTCGCGTCATATTGGAAACAATCGGACTTATCCGTACACTTGAATCGTCATCGTGGGAATTGACCGTTCCGCGAAGTTGATCCCTCTGAGCGGCCAGTATGGTCGGTCGGTTAGTGACGTCAGGTATCGCAGGAAAATCGCTTTATATAAATAGGTTTGCTTTGTTAGTCCTGCGTCAGTGATCGCTATGGGATACAGTGGAGTAGTGTTAAGCGCGTTAGCGTTAGCGGCTTGCGCTTTAGGCGCACCGTCTATTGGGGACAATTCGCTGGATGTGGGTGAGCGAGTAGTGCTTGTGGCGCCGGTTCTCGCGCCCCCGAGGGGTTCTAGGACGCATTCGACGGACAGGTCGAGGCAATTCCCAATACTCGTGTTGTTGGCTCAACCTAACTCTGACAACTACGGACGCAGTGAGTTTGAAGAGAGATCTTTGAAAGGCAATCCGGAGCCTATTTATGTTCAGGTGATTGTTTATTAGTAATTTTTGTAAATTATTATTAATACTGGTTATGAGTATGGAATGTAAAGTCTATATAGTATTAGGTCAGTATTCAGCAGTTAAAAACAAAAATTAAAATAATAATTTATTGACAATCTTAGCAAAAAAAAATATTAATAATAATTTATTAGTGAATTGATTCAATAATTATTAATGACCATTAGTGTCACTGATTGTCATGAGATATTTTATTTATTAATTGTCGTCTACACAAAAACACATTGTTATGCTTATTCATTACCAAGTAATTGTTTGTTAAAAACATTATTAATTATAAAGAAAAATTATTTACAACAGTTTTTATTAATAATAAATTAATTTTTTTTAATTGAGTTAAACGATAAAGATTTCATATTAATAATAATTAACTAATATATTTTTTTGTTATTATTTTTTTATGTATTAGAGATACAGACTGTTAATTCCCTTAGTCTCTTATTACGACACCCTCTAGAATAAGTAGGGTAGCGATGCATAGGTTCTTAGTTCGTCACTAATAATTAACAAGATGAATAAATTATAACATTGCTACAAGACGTTGTAGACTTGTAGCATTTCATTTTATTAATTTCCCTAGTAAATTGATAAATTACATTCAAACATTGCCTATTATGTATTATGTTATTTTTGCCGCTAATAACTATTAAATGATGTCTATAAAAATAATTTATTAAGAATTAGTTTATTCTATTCAAAAGGTTTTATAGTAGTAAAATAATTACAACTTGTTTATTTTGAGACGAAAAACATAAACTTTATCTTTTACCCTTTTTTTTTATTCGTCATATATTAAAATACATTCATTATTATGCCATTTGTATACTTGTTTATCCAAGGATTTATTGATTAGCTAAATTAAATGTTATAAATAAATGTAACTTTTACCAGCATGCCAATTCGCGTTCCTTAAAATCGTTAAAAATTCGGTTAAGTTAACTTTTAGTTGTCAAATTATGTATGACAATTCACAAACCTATTGTATGACAATTTGACAACTAAAGGTTAACTTAACCAAATTTTTAACGATTTTAAGGAACGAGAATTGACATGTAGCATAAAAAATAATATATTTATAACATATTTATAACTTCATGTTGTATTAGACCAAGTAAAGGGTGCGATTCATTACTGATAACATTGTGCTAACCATGTAGGGATGAAGTTAGGATGATTAGAATAGATCTGAAGAAAATAGAGTTGGACAGTGACTTTAATTTCTACTCAATTCTTCCAAAGAAAAGAATACGCTGAAAGAAAATTAAAAACAAACTAACCTTAGTTAATAAGCTAATATTTTCTAATCAAATATATTTTTATCTACACAGAAACTAGAAGACCAGAAAACTCCAACTCAAATTAACAGACAGAAGCGCCATTTGCTGAAAAACAAACTATTAGGTATTGGAGAGAGTATACTCGGTGGTGGCCTTGGTATTGGCATCGGGGTTGGTGCAATTGGGGCTCGCGAAGAATCCCACGGCGTGAATAGCATTGGCCATAACGGTTTTGGCATTGGAGGTGGCCAGGGAGGAGGTTACGGCGGGGGCTACAGCGGAGGTTACAGTGGGAGCTACGGCGGTAGTTATGGAGGAGGCTATAGCGGAAACTACGGAGGAGCTGCCAATGGCGGTGGCTTTGGCGGAGCCTCGAATGGCGGGGGTTTCGGAGGAGCTTCCAATGGCGGTGGCTTCGAAGGACCCACAAAAACCGTTGTCGTTCATGTGGTGAAAGAGGAGGGTATGATTGCACTGCACTTGCTTATAATATTAGCACTTCCAAAACACGCCTGCTTTTGTGTTTATGTTTAATTTAATTTTGATGCTTTCCCTTGTAAATAACTTTGTAAATATTTAACTTAAGTAGTAATGTGAATAACTTTAACTCTATTTCATAAGTTTTTTTTGTAAAAATATAACTACCAGACTAAAGATGTGGCATCGTCACGAGGACTTTTAAATAAATCTATTTCATGGATAATTTCTGAAACCAACTGTGTTTCGAACCCGCGACCTTGTGCTATTGAACGTAATTCCTGAGCCTAAGTAAAGCACCCTGACTCAGGAATTACGTTTATGTCTTAATTGATGTTTTTAAGAACAATAAGCCTTGATGACAAAGAGTTAAGACTTCTACTTTACTGTAGGAAAGTCTTTTAGAAAAATCTCTTAACTTAGTTATTTTTCGTTTCCTTTATCTCAAACAATGAAAAAATGTCTCAAAGGAATTGCCTTTTAAATTAGATTCTGAGGCGATGAATTGGTGTGTCTTATTTTAAACTTTTAAAAGTATTTTTTGTCGCTTATTTTTTTCTTTTAATAAGTAATGAAACTTTGCAAAGAATAAAACATTTATGTAAAACCAATAATTACAGGTCACAAACATGGCCACGACCACGGTCATCACCACAGACCGCCACCCAACTACGGTGGTGACGGAGGTTATGGCAACGGAGGTGGATACGGAGGCGGCGGCGGCTACGGAGGTGGCGGCGGTTACGGAGGTGGCGGTGGATACGGAGGAGGCGGTGGCTACGGCGGAGGTAGCGGTTACGGCGGCGGCGGCGGCTACGGAGGAGGCGGCGGTTTCGGAGGAAGCAACGGACATCCCGGAGCACCAGGTCACGGAGGACAAGGAGGTCCCAGTTTTGGTCAAGGAGGCCCTAGTTACGGTCAAGGCGGTCCCAGTTATGGTCAAGGTGGAGGGGGATGTGGCGGCGGCAGTTGCGGCGGTGGATGTGCTAGTGGCAATTGCGGCGGTGGCAACTTCGGCAGCAGTGGAAGTACAGCAACTGCTACAGCCACTGCTACGGCAACTGCAACTGCTAGCGCTTCTTCCAACGGAGGCAGTTACGGAGGGTAAGAGTCTTTCAAGGTACTTTAAAAAACGTGACCTACTGTCTCATGGGTGTAATAAAAGCGACTAAAAGTCATAGATTTATCTCTATGGAAACAAAAGAAGGAATACTGGACATCAAACCCGGACCATTCCGTCGCTGATCAAGTTTTCCTCCGCCTTTGATGGACACATATCCTTAGAGTGGGAGCTGAGAGGGTGCTTATAAGTTTATTTTGCCGGGTAACAGGTGTGTGGAGTGTGGAATACAGATTCCACACACCAATCTATTGCACCTGATATTGTCCGATAGTGATATATGAATGGAAATCTAAAGGCTTAGTGAATACTGATAAGAATTACTTCTCTACTGAAAGTTAAACTCATATTTCTATTCTTAAAATAACAGCAATTTAATACTTACCAATTGCATGTCTTATATCAAATCGACCTGCCTCTACATTTGTCATTGAAATGCGTACAATGAACTTCTCATCAAATTATTATTTTCATCGAATGATACCATCCATCACATCGTAATTACTGTCAGTAATAACTACACCATCGTGATTACTTTTTTATAATACTGTCTGGAAAACCTAATTAGCAGTAATTTTATTTATAACTTAATCCAGGTTCAATGGTTGAGATAATTCAACAGTGTGTACGGCTTTTCACTTAATTTTTGTTTCATGCTTAACTAAATCAAAAAGTAAATTAAAAATATGTGTTTACATTATTTTGTAATGTTAAAATATTTAACAAAACATGATAATTGCTATATTATTCATAAAATGTTTATATTTATTTATTTCAGTCATATAAGTGTTATTGATTCTTAAACTTAACAGAGTTTAAATGTTAAATAAAGTGTTGTGTAATAAGGAAATCATTAACCTATGAACTCTACATTAGAACGAGCCTGTCTCGTATAATGTACCAAAATATATTGTTAACCAGAAATCTTGATCATTAAAATTCCTCATTTTAGGCAATATAACTTTAACATGCGGTTACCGATTCCCTAAATATTTATTTTTGTTATACTCCTGTACAAACTCTTGATGCTCAGACGGTAAAATTACTTTATTAAAAAGTATTTTTAGTGAACAAAAGTAAGAAGTTTATTGCAATATCCATATCTTTAAGCAGATGAAATCTACCCTTAGGGATAGAGCAAAAATACAAATACAACACAATTTAATCCTTTTATATCGTCCTGAAAGTCCAAGCTAAAACCAGTAGATATACTGGTTAAATCTTGCAGGAAAATTTTAAAATAGAATTAAAATCAGCACGGCTATACAAGAGTTTATTCTGCTTGAAAATTAATAAATGTTTTTTATTCTCAGATACGGCAAGAAGAAATAACTTCAATCAACTCAGTGCGGAGTGTTATCGAAGTGAAATTAACAAGCTGTGATTATGGTGCTCGGACGATTATCGCTAAACACCAAATAGCTGACATAATTCTATGTGCATATCGTAATTGGAATACAAAAATAGACCTTATTACAATTGAATAAGATACACGAAGGTTGACGTGAAGCTGTATGTAGTTAACAATACTATTATTATTATAAGTGTAATTAGTAGAATCGTGGTATTCCTTTAATTGCGATATGCATATTTAGTTAATCGTGAACATATTGTTATTATGCATACTTGTATTTTTGATATAAACTATTATTAAACAAAATTATTTTTAGCTTTGTTGTTTTATTCTTAAAAATATTTAAAAACGATTGTTAACTATGAAATGTAGTTACTTATAAGAAAAACAAGACGGTGTTTTTGTCTGGAACATGACCCTTGTTTATTTGTGTGAGAACTAAGTATTACCTACAGTTTTCCTTAATCTTCTGCAATAATAAAATTAAGGTAATCTATCGGGATAACTAAATCGGAATATTCGAAAGGGAAAGCATTAAAAGAATCTGCAAAGCTCTTGACTTGACACAGTACATTAGTTCCTAGTCAATTTCACGAGTAAAATGTTAAGAGTTTAGAAGCATTTTGACGAAAGTTTACGAGAAAAACACATGTAGTTAGCTTAGCAGTCAAAGGCGTGTGTAGCAACGGATGCAGGTTTGATTCATGCTTAAACCTTTAAGTAGTTTCCACAATTCAATAAATTGTGACAAAATAATTCACTACTTTCTGTCCAGAACTTGGACAAACCAATAGTTATATTGAAATCTAAAACTCAATCTCAAAAGTAACTTGTCCTTACTTCCTATGGTAGTGTAGTTCAAGTAAGTAATGGCTATCACATGCCGCAAGTGCTGTACGGTTTTACAAGACAGGTCACAGATACATAAGTAAAATACATACAAAATATTCGGGTCACAACACTGTGACCCGAATATTTTGTATGTATTTTACTTATGTATCTGTTAGGTTAGTCTTCTAATAACACTATTAGAAGACTAACCCCTGGTTTCCGAATAACTGATCAAGTAAAAATCAAGTGTCAAAACTGTCATTTTCGTTCCTGAAAATGATAGTTTTGACACTTGATTAGTTGATTTTTACTTGATCAGTCATTCGGAAACCGGAGGTTAGTTTCTCCTATCACAGAAACAGACGCATCGCTGGATCGGAAATACATATTGTCGTACCTTTATGATTTTATATTTCTGATATTTTTCTCAAAGATCAAATGCAAATAAGTACTTTACATGAAGTTTAAAAATAGTCATAACAATTACTGAATGTATAGGTACAATTTAATTAATACGTGATATTAAAAACTCTTTTGAAGTGCATGAAAAACTTTAACAAAAACTAAGTAAACATGTTATTTACTTTTCTGTAGTCTGACATCAGAGATCTCTTCATGTTTTTTATTATTAAATTATTGCGTTTAAAAACTGACATTTGTTATTTTTTATGTTTATACCTGTACTCATAGCTGTCAGTTCTTCATTCTTATAATTTTGCCATAAAGCATGAATTAAGCCTTTTGTAAAATATTATTTAAAGGCACAGTATTGAAGCTTTAATTTTTACCTTGATTTCGTTTAGCACTGACTTTTAAAGCACTTTAGTCCTGGGGAGTACATAGAATCGATCCCTGAACGCCAGACTAGCACACTCCGTAGAGTACTGTGTCTTGGGCACTTAGTAAAGGCGATACCATGCACCACAGCCGTGGCTCCGATTCGTCACAAGAGTTTGCTAAAGCAGCCATGGCCGATGAGCAATTAAATTAATAAGCCCTACCAGCATTGAAAACTACTAAGTTCCTATAGATCAACGTAGATAAGTGCTATTATTAATACTTTTCCGTCTTTTGTTTTCGTAGAATCTGCAAATTATAGCTTCGTTTAAGACACTATTAGGATGATGATGATATCATGTGTTTTAACACCGTCTCCACATATCACGAAAAGACGTGCTAAATGTAATAAGTATAAACTACTAATAACTACGCTTAACTTTTATTATTATATTAAATAGAATACTAACATTTTTCAAGCACAAGATTTATGAAGATTCCA
The DNA here is from genome assembly GCA_905475405.1 of Schrankia costaestrigalis. Classification (NCBI taxonomy): domain Eukaryota; kingdom Metazoa; phylum Arthropoda; class Insecta; order Lepidoptera; family Erebidae; genus Schrankia; species Schrankia costaestrigalis. The sequence continues at coordinate 5,846,245 of FR997827.1, forward strand.
ATGATAAATATTATTGTTTTTTCCATACTTCCTCGTAATTAGTTAAGATCGAAATGATGTTGATCTCATCTTTAATTACAATGTCTGATACCTACATTCAATAAATAATTCTAAGTAAAATTAATGCGATTGAACATCATGGCTTTATGCTTATACTTCTAAGTAATAAAACCACAACATTATGCGGAATAAAAACCGGATTTAAAAATACCTTGCTTTCGTTGATAACTAAGTAAAGGTTGGCTTCCTTTAATAATGAACCACCTTTTATTACATTAAAAAGAAATATTATAAAAGTGAACTTAAAAAATAATGCACTACCATGAAACAACAAGTTCCTCTCCAAAAACTTATTTTTGGTTCAGGTAGCAAAACAAAACATATCATAACAGCCCATTAATGCCCCACTACAGTGACGGGCCTCCTGCCATGACGGAGGGATACTTGGCCTACTAATACCACGCTGACCAGCCGAAATTGGTATAGGGTTTAATTTCAAGTTTTCCTTCTTTTTTTATTACGTAAAGATAATATTTACGGATAGTCCCTTAGTCGGTTTTTACGACACCCATTGGATGAGATGGGGTGGTGATATATTGCATTCTTACTCCGTCACCACACGGAGACATAGACGGAGTAAAATAAACTCTTGGGGTACAGGCTACCAACATCAACCAAGCGCTTACATATAGTGCAGGCCAACGAACGAAGAAGATCGATTTAGGATGGTTACTTTAGGTGCTGTTTGTTTACCTATAAGAAGTCTCAAGACATGAAAATAGAGTCCCTTATAGTGCCAAAGGCCCATTTCATCATAACAGCCCATTAATGTCCCACTGCAGGGACTGGCCTCCTCCCGTGACGAAGAGATACTTGGCCTACTAAAACCACGCTGGCCAGACGGATCGGTATAGGGTTTCATTTCAAGGTTTCCTTCTTTTTATTTCGTAAACATAACATTCACAGATAGTCCCTTAGTCGGTTTTTACGACACCCATGGAATGAGATGGGGTGGTGACATATTGTATTCTTACTCCGTCACCACACGGAAAGGCCCATTTATTACATCATTTTATTACGCGCGCTCCTCTTTTCTCTAGTAACTGACTGCCCTAGCAAACCATTTTTTTCCCTGTAAGACAACTTAGACCTGTAAGACAAGTTAGGTTCGACTCGCGGCCTCGTGCACGCATACTGTGATCGCCACGCTACGAAAGCAATTATACACTACCTATACAATTTTTCCTGGACAGGCAAGAACACTTTACCATAACACCCAAAGTAGATTTATTATTCAGTCAAGTTTACAACCCCGAGAAATTTTAACTTAAATTGTAGAGCCTCTTTAAACGATTCAATCAATTAGCGTCTTCTTAATTCCCAGCAGTTTTCTGAGCAGCAAATATCACAACTTTCCAAAGGCTGATAAGCAAGCAATATTTACCGCCGGGTACTGTACTAGGTATAGTCGAACAAATATAATTATTGTAAATATTATAATAGTAGCTAATACAATGAATTTTCTACTTTATCAGTGTTACCGGACTTACCGTACTTACCCGTATTGCTGAATTTTTAAGAATCAATAGCTTACCCCTGAACCCTGACTGGCGGGCTTATTTATTAAGCTTTTTAGTCGTTGATTTATTCTTAAGCTTAAATTTAATCAAACAAAGAATTTGCCTATTTACTTAGTTGCTGCTAACTGTTGAATATAGCCCGTGCCTGACAACTAGGTACGTTAAACTGCTATGAACGTGTTTTGCTCAATTCATGACGACAGGCGTTTAATGTAAAGAAAAACAAGAATGTTACTTCTATTATAATGTTTGTTTATACGGTAGTTTACGGTATAATGTTATTTTACGGTAATCGTTTAAATCGGTAATAAAATAATATTGTCTACTTAATTTATCGACAAGATAATTTTAAGAGTGTGCAGAGGGAGTATAAGTTACTGGATTAAAGAAAGTCATACCTACATAAATTTTATTTATAATATTTTTATATTTTTTTATTTCTGTTTTTCCAAAGTAGTAGTCTCTTCTTGCACTATTGGAAAAGAAGCGTGAGTTTATGTGTGCTGCTGTGCACTAAGCCGCGGGATTGAATCCCACGCAAGATAGTTGTATATCCGTTAGTTTCATCCAGACCCAGGGCTTTATGACGACCTCTGTGGCGTAGTGGTTTTATTACATGGCTGCTACGCAGAGGTCTCGGGTTCGATTCTCGCTCAATGCAAATCTTTGTGAGCATGAACATGATTGTTTGCATTGGTCTGAGTGTTTCTATGTACATATAAGTAATATGTATGTATTTACAAAAGAAAAGTATATAAGTATTAATATCAGTTGTTCTGAGAAAGAAAGAAAGAAAATACGTTTATTAGGCATACAAACATACACAACACCAAACAATGAAACATAAACAATTATAAAAATAAAATCAAACAAAAACAAATAATAAAAATTAAAAATAATGTGTAGTGCAGTGCTGTGTAGAAGGATGCCTAAAAGGTTTCAGCTCAGCTTAAGCTACGGATGACCGCAGCGCTGATTTTCAGCTGAACCACTACTGAGCTACGGACTTTAAAACCCATATACAAAATTAAAATAAAATTAAAATAAGATAAAAATAAATAAAACTTGTATACATTACTTATTAACTACTACTTAAATCGTTAGATGGAGTGGAATTGAGTGTTGATCTTGGACATGAAATGAATAAATAATATTTAAATACATAAAATACATTTTTTTTCTTACCGCTTTTAATCTTATCTACTAATAAACATCCTAAGTGCTGGATTTTTGTATAAATAAAAAAGTACTTTTCAATTTTTGTTTGAAACCACTAAGACTTTTTAGACTTCGCAATGGAGGTGGAATTTCTGTTACCCATAATACAAGCAGGTTAGGCCTAGCTTACTTTGGGAACAGATGGCGCTGTTTAGAGATGTCCGTGAATATTTATTTATTTTAATTATTTATTATTTTAACCCTAGCACGACTGTAGTCTTATAAAAAAAATGTAGACATTGTTCGTGCGTCAACAAGCGTCCTCACGACACACGTGGGTGATTCATCTGCAAATTCCAAGTTGAGGTTATCAAAGTAAGAGTATAGTGTATACTATGTAACGTATATGCGACACAGCTTATCAATGAAATTCTTAGTAAGTAGTCAAAGTTTATTGCGACACTTTCTGAAGAACGTATCTGTACTGTGATTATTATGATTTACTAATAATTAATATTTACCTACGTCAAAAACAGAGCGTAGATAACTATGCAATACGCAATTTCATTTACATGGAAGATTTATACAGAATTACCTATGTTCTTTGTGATAAAAACCAAATACGTAACTTAACCGATTTTATTGAAATTTCTATGAGCCATGAATTTATAGATAGGGACCGAATACCAATAGAATACGTAGTGTAGGACGCCCCCCAGCTAGGTAGACCGACGACCTCAAAAAGGTCTCTGGGTCGGACTGGATGCGGAAGGCGCAGTGCGTGGATATGTCCAGTAGTGGACTGCAATAGGCAAGTAGATTGATTGATTGATACTACTAGACTTTAAATCTATGTGCAATAATACTCTGTATGATTGTCTGTTCTAAGAAATCGTTATTGTATCTTATCAATTTATTCAGAATAAACAATTTAGTAATTAAATTGTTCTTCCAATTGCAACCAATGCAGTTTCGTGGAACGCCGACTAAAGGAGAGCGTATCCTTATGAATCTTCCTTCGAGTCGATTAGTTAAGGATTCGGTTCCCACGCACTAGGCGATATTATCCACGGCGAGACGTAGTTAACAAAGTAGGTACTTACTTACTAAGTATAGAAAATTGTAAGTATACCTATATGTCCGAACCTTGTAAAATGATACTTTACCAAACCTACCTGCCCTCGCTCCTCCAACCGAGGAAGATAAGGAAGGAAGGGGGGAGCACCAAAACAACAAGAAAATTGGTACAAATAAACTTAACAATTACTTTTGAGCAGCAAAAGACACTTAAATCAGTAATTTAAAATGCAAAACAAATATAAGTAATTTACAATAATATCAAAAAGGAAGACACAATCAAATTGATTGTTCTTTCCGTGACTTTGTACCTAACCTTTTTATCATGGCCGTTTATTAAATGTATATAGCTAATTTTTGACTAAATGTTTCTTTTGCGGATATATCAATAAATATCATTTCAAGGTAGATAAATATCTGTTATAAATCATCAATAATGTTTATGAACGAAACATAACCAACAACTTCAAATAAAACATTAATCTAAGTACCTAAATACCTACTACAAAATTTAAACTTAAACGCCTTCATCCAGGAGATAATTTTCCTGATAATATTACTTAAAATGTAAGAGTGAAACTCACTCAATTAATTTAACTTTCAACAATAACTTATTCATTAATGTATCGCTTATTATGCCCGATTTACACATCGACAAGTACAGTAGCGAGTTAAGTAGTATTTTAAGATTAAGTTGATTTAAATAGATCTCCATCCTATTTTTTGGCGAGTTAAGTACGAAGTAGTCCCCTCTCTCGCGTCTCGCCAACTTAAATCGGCAAAAAATAGGATGGAGATCTATTTAAATCAACTTAATCAACAACTTACTACTTAACTCGCTACTGTACTTGTCGATGTGTAAATCGGGCTTTAACCTAAGTTACTTAAGTACTTACTATAGGGTAATAGAGTTTTGTCATTATTCAAATGCCGATCTTTCGTTTAAAGTTGCAGAGCTTTCTGTCTGAAAGCTACAAACAAGAAATAAAAATAGTTTGAACCCTAGTGGAGGATTTGCCTTAAAATATCTAGTTACTTTTAAAAACTTTACAAGCTCATCGGCAAAGAGTACCTACTTACAGTTTTTTTGTCAAATGAAATAAAAATATAAGTATGATTGAATACAATTTATGGCTCATTAAGTTCTATTGATGATATTACCTGCTCATACAATAACATCTTGATTACATTTAATAATATGTTCGCTAAATTGTGCTATTACCACCCCCACAATAGTAATAACATAGCATAAAAACTACAGAAACTAAAGGTCATGGCACATTATACCGGCACCGCAACAGCACCGCTCCCCACCAGCATTTAACTTGTCATTCAATTTAGAGCATTAAATCGTGTGTAGTATAATATATTTCATAATGTCAATATGAAAAAGCCAACGGCGGGCAGTCAGCGCGCTTGCCGCTACCACACAACTCGACCCGCAGCCCGCGTGCTGCAAGCGAGCGGACCTTATGCGTACAGCGCGCCGACGGCATGCTCATTACGCGCCGACTCCGAGTCGGTAGAGAAACAACGTCATTGCGTCGTCGCAGGATAAATGTCTTAAAACAATATTGAGTTCGCGGTGACAGCAAGCTTACACCTCGCGGCCACCGCGCGGACTGTGAGCTTACACGTCGCGGCCGGCGCGCGGACTGCGAGCTTGCACCTTGCGGACAACGCGTAGTTAGCGCGCTGGCAGCTAGCCGTAGTCTAAATTCGAGGCGACGCCGTGCAGCAGCTGTGCTGTTGCGGTGCTGGTATAATGTGCCATGACCTTAAGACTAAACATGAATCACATTTTCATTAATATTGGTAATTTGATTAATTGATTATTCCGACGACCTCCGTGGCGCAGTCGGTATATTACATGACTGCTACGCAGAGGTCTCGGGTTCGATTCCCGCTCAATGCAAATCTTTGTGTGCATGAACATGATTATTTGCATTAGTCTGAGTATTTTTTATGTATAATATGTACCTATGTATTTACAAAAAAAAAAGTATTTAGGTATGTTTATCCGTTGTCTAGTACCCATAGTACAAGCTTTGCTTAGTTTGGGACTAGATGGTGATGGGTGAATGTGTGAGGATTATTTATTTATTTATTCATTATTTTTATTCATTTATTCATCTCATTCCATACATGTTTTTTACGTCTATGTCCAGTTAAAATGAAGTATAACTAGTTAGTTAGTTCTTTTTCTTTGGAATGCTGATGTAAAGTATCGTATATTATAAGTATTGTTTTTTTTAACTATATTAACTAAATCTAACTAAGCGTATTAAACAATGTGTTACAGTCACACAAATGCAATGTATTCTTGATAGAATAAAACAAAGTCGCTGTTGCTGTTTGTCCTCCCTTAAATATTACCTAGGTAGGTATGCTTAAATCTTTACAACTACCCAACGGATTTTTAACGTTCTTTATAATAGATATTTTAGTGATTGAAGAGAAAGTTTTATTGGTAAGTATATTTATGTAAAATATATCGACACCAGAAGTATCAATTAACGTAAGGGACAAAACACGACTTTTCAGGAGAGCCAAAAAACCATTCCGATTTTACAAATTCTTCTGTAACTTTTTATTAGTTGCCCTAATCTTAAAAGTGTCTAGGACAATGTTTCTTATAATTTTCTCTTCTTTATAACTATAAATAAAATATTTACGTAAACCTACGCGTTTAGAAAATAGCATGTCCCTTACATTAAAAAAAGTTGCTTAGTTCCTGCTAGTTGTCCTTTAAGGCACTCAAGCTTTCAATGTAAACTGTCCCATATTAAAGTAAGCATCAAGTTTAATAGGAAACTATAACACAAATCTACTGTAAAGGACATAAACTACTATGAACTGGATGAAATATGATGTATGATAAACTATTAAGAGCTATTATCATGTAATTTTGGACCAGATATCTTTATTATTAAGTCCATTAGTAAAAATATACTTAAACTTACAATATCTTTATATTAATTTTGGAAATTTTGGAGAAAATTCGGACTGGTCGAACAGTAAATACGACTGTGGTAAATGCAGTTAGGCAGTTCCTAGAGACAGGATCTTATGAACGGAGACCAGGTCACAGTCGTAAGCTGTGTAATTTGACTTGGCAAAACCGTGTGGGGGTATACGTACGGTCAGAAGAAGGTTAAGCTTTTAAAACTGCTAGAGGACCATAGTTTCTTATTTTTCTCGTGAGTACAGGCAATGGACAATATATAATATAAGGCCTTTTCGTTTATTGCAGACGATTTATGAGGTGGTGTCTGTGATACATCGCTTTTGATGACTGTACAGACCGATACCAAAGGCTTGACAGAAGAAGTAACTGGACATTAGTGTCGAACCATGTTCATGTCGTTTTTGTCTCTTGTCAGCAAGCACTCCAATCCAGGCTTCATTACAAAATTTGCGACTCTCTCCGACACGTTTGCGCCACTCAGGACGTTTTTCCGCGAGCTTCTCCCAGTCACGGTGCTCGATTTTAAATGCTGCCATGTCTCGCTTGGTGCAGTCTTTGAAACGAAGCAGCGGCCTCCCAACATCTCTTTTTCCATTCGCTACTGCACCAAGAAGAACACGTCGCTCGTTGTAATGGAGAGGGTTCCATCCTATGCACATGCCCTAGCCAACGCAGACGTCTCTATTTAAGAATCACTGTCAGACTAGGCAGCTGTGCAATTTCTAGACTCTTCTCGTTTGTCGTCTTGTCCTGCCATGCTAAGCCCAAGATCTTTCGTAAGCAACGCATGTAACATAAGTTAAGACGACGGCGACGTTCTTGTTTTGCATACGATGTTTCAGCTCTGTACAAGAGTATGCTTAAGATGGAAGCCTGAAAGACAACCATCTTGGTCTTAGTAGTAAGGCGCTTATTGTACCATACCCTTGTAGCTTCCCGAACATGGTTACCGCCTTGCCAATACGTATGTCGATCCGTCGAGAGCATTCGAAAAATGTGGTGTTTACAGACGAATATCGGATATCATTAAGTTATCGTCAGAGTTCTTAAAGGCACAAAATTAAAAGGTTTGCCCCATGTGCCCCTTGAAAGTGTGCCAAGATGGATCAATAATGTTTTGGGTGGCATCATTTACGGGGCTCGTACGTAGACTTGGTTATTTTTTAAAGTGGTGGTGTAAACGCAGAAAAATATGTTACAGAGGCTTAACAACCTCATGTGATGCCAATTGCACCATTTATTGGGGAATAATTTCTGGTAATCCATGATAGTGCCCGGCCACACATCTCTAAAAATCACAACTGAATACCTGAATAAGGGTGTGATTCGAAAATTACTATGGCCTCCTTGAAGTTCAGACTTAAATCTTATGGAACATGTCTAGGACAATAACTAAATGTTACAGTTTTTATGGCTGTTTCTCATTTTATTGATTTTTTAGGAAATTTTGTTCATTAAAAGTTTTTTAATTCATACTTGTAATTAAGTAAAATATTTGATAATACCGAAAAATACGGTGTAATGTACATTTTTTCGAAATTTTAGACACAATTAAAGGTGGGCCCTTGAATGTATATTAAGGTAAGCGACAAATTAAAGTAAAGTTATGTATTTTGTTTTAACGTAAAGGTCGTATTGTGAGAATTGTACAAAACTTTTGTTTAATGTAAGGGACTGAATTGCATTTCAGAACTATTTACATTATTTTTTCTAACACGTAAAAATACTTACGTCCGTTAAATTAATATTTTAGTATAAATAACAGTCTAGACCTTAGAAAACGTGTACTGTAAGGGACATTTTTTTAACGATAGAGAAATTTTAAATATACCAAACGATAGAGCGTGAAATTCCGAATCCAACGGTATATATAACTCATTTTGGCCAAAATGTCCCTTACGTTAATTGATACTTCTGGTGTCGATATATGCATAATATTGAAGAGTACAAGCATTGCACCCGTGCAACCTCACTCGGGCCGTTAGTATAATAAAAAATGCAAATGTAGACTTTAGTTAACATAATATACTTAAATCAAATATAAATTATAAGTCAAACTAAAAAAAAGAGGTACAAAAATATAAACAAAACACCTTTTCAAAATCACCAAAAATCTGTAGAGTTTAAAAAGTTTTCTACGTTTACGTTTTCCTCCTGAGAATAGATTATGTCTTTGTTGTGAGACATAATTAATAGGGGTCACTTTAACATATTAATGATGTTATTGCGCGAAATAACCTAAGATAACGATACATTTTAACTTGACCTCTCTTCCGTTGTTATTTCAATGAAAACGATTTAATTATTACTTACTATCTTTTATTATTTACATTTTCACCCAGGGGAGGTCTACGAAAAATGATTAAATATCTACATTTTAGGTTTACCACTAAGTTGCAATAGGTGCCATTGATGTCGAATTTTTGAACTGGTGTAGCATTCTAAGATTTCTTCCCTGTTAATAAAACAAAAACATTTAACAGCTTCAGGATATGAACAGCAGAAAAGGGCTTGTGTCTTAAGCGCCGATTACACTAGACTACATGTAGTCAACTACATCTTGTAGGAGACTACATCATGTAGGAGAAATTCAAACAACGAATATTAAACGAGGCTAGTATTTCTCCTACAAGAAGTAGTCTCCTACAAGATGTAGTTGACTACATGTAGTCTAGTGTAATCGACGCTTTATATAGAGAGCTAAATTTCTAACTAAGATTAAACTAGGAGACAACGACAATATGTCTAGTTTTGGTGTTACATTACGTTAGATGAATACTGTATTAAATAAAGTAATATGATTAAGTGAATCGCCACTCAGGTGTTACGCCGCTTCTCGCAGGAAAAAAAGCGGTGATGATGGATCAACTTACAAAAGCTAAAACCTGATCTTATGAAAACCTGCCATACCATGATTACTAACCACCATTCTTGCTATAATAATTTAACAACATACTCGTAGTTCTGTTATCCCACGTTTTTAAGTCTATTATAGTAAATACAATCGATTTTGTATTATAACTATTACTCGTGAACTTTAAACACGTAGTATCATCGTTCTTTCTCTGTTTCTTGCCCTTGAAATCGAGTAATGATTCATGTAGGTAATGATCGCAAATATTCTTATCGGAACAAGATATCCAAGGCCGAGTATAACACAATAAAAAATATTTACGCTGCTCTCCTATTCGGACTTACAATCGATAAGTGCTCGAGTTTATTTTAATCGAGTGGTAAGATAGACGATGAGATGTATTTTTATAAAGTTTTCTTCTATATCTATAGTACTAATACTATAAAGAGGTAAAGTTTGTGTGTTTGTGACGTTGTAGGGGGTAATCTCTGAATCTACTGAACCGATTTTAAAAATTCTTTCTGTGTTAAATAGTCCATTTATCGGGGAGTGTCATAGGCTATATAGTATCACGCTATGAGTTATAGGAGTGGAGCAGTAATGAAATACGTGTATGTTTAAAAAAGGAAGTGGGCACGGGTCAGCTAGTCGTTTATAATGTAAATAATATCTTTGCTTTATATGTCCAGCAGTAGACCGCGATACAAAGCTAATTGATTGATAGATTTTACGTGCTACTATTTATTTGTAGATCTGTTCTTTTAAGCTAAAGATAAATTAGTACTTGAATTAATTGAAATGTGTTTTCACTTAGTTTCTTAGTAATTCAGTAGAAAACATTTTAAATGGATTTTATTGTAATTCTGGTAATTAGCATAACTTTATCATGTTTGTTTCAATTACAGATACTGAAGGCCTAAAGACCTAGCCAAAAAAAATACTAGTAGTTATAAGACATAGGTACCTTGCACACACAGTCGCATTATCTGTTTGTTTCGCCTTTTCTTACAATAATATTTTGCTGCTTGTCGAATTTCCGTGAATCGCCTTCAACTGCAGCGATACGGCCGACGATAAACGACAGTACAAAACATTATTGTAATTTAAATTTTGCATTACTCAGAGAAAATAAATTAAAACGTATCTATTATTAGATAAAATTCCATCTAATTTCCCAGACTTGTGTTTACTATAGGTACTTACACTGAAGATGCCTCATAAAATGCAATGACTATGACAGTGATAGAACAAAAGAACTTCTAGACAGCGTTAACGTAGCATCCAATTAGGTTTTTGCTTGGGAACATGAATAATTTATTATCTCGAACGATGAATAAGTTAAAATTTAACTAAATCTATACCAATCCGTTTGGCCGAGTCTGGAAACCCTTCTCAGTAACCGGAATGGACGTCTGTGGAATGAATGTCTAAAAATATGTTAAAACATTTAACAAAATGAAAACGTCCGTTTACTTTGCCGGTTTGGGATTAGACGGTGTTCTCGGTGTAAATGAGTGATGAATGTTAATTATATTTAATTTATTAACAATTACATATTTACGACATCTTTTTTTTTAAATAGGTGAAAGTATGCGGTTCTACTTTAGGAGGCTTCTTGGAGTGAGTCCATTGACCGAAACCACTGTCGAAATAATGAATGCCAAGTCAATACTCCACACGTCAATAATCTCGTACTTAATATTTGGACTTAAGCCCGATTTACACATCGACAAGTACAGTAGCGAGTTAAGTAGTAAGTTATTAATTAAGTTGATTAGAATAGATCTCCATCCTATTTTTTGGCGAGTTAAATACAAAGTAGCCCCCTTCTTTCGCGTCTTGCTAACTTAACTCGCCAAAAAATAAATAGGATGGAGATCTATTTAAATCAACTTAATCAACAACTTACTACTTAACTCGCTACTGTACTTGTCGATGTGTAGATCGGGCTTAAGTCCAAATATTAAGTTTGTTTGACCTTTTCGGCTTTCACAAGTCCTCGTCATAAGTTTAGTGATATTGATTTGTTATCATTGCACGATGCTCTGATCGATCACTATTATCTGATCTATTGTCAATAATAGCTGAATCAGTGCTGATAGATCGGTAATGATAATAAAATGCTACTATCACTACCGTTTCTATAAACTTTGATACTGTATTTCTAAATGTTGTACATTTAGAAGTACAGTAAACTAACCATAATGATAATGATTATACATTTTGAATTGCGTTTAACATCAAATCAAATCAAATATATTTTATTCAAAGTAGTACAATAATATTGTATCTTTTTGACGTCATCTAACACTACTTAACCTAAGTTTATAAACATTTCAAAGTTTAGAAAACTTTACCATCGCTTTCAAAACGCTAGTAGAGAAGAAGCGGTGTAACAAACTCTACTGCTGCATTTTCTTGACGTCACTTTATTTAGTACCATTATGTAACTGTAAAAAGGTGCTGCAACTATTGTTTACCATATATGTATAATCATTTAAACCAGAATCAACATCAACATTCTCAAATCACGAATCAAAACCGGGATTACTTAAGTAGCAATTTTTAATTCGTATTTAACTAACAGATTTGTTTACTTTTATAAGTTTTATTTGCTATTTACATAAATCAACATTTACACTTAGTAAACTGACTATTGGCTTATAATTATTAGCTTGAAAATAACCGTTAAGTATAGTGTACTCCGTGTGGTGACGGAGTAAGAATACAAAATATGTCACCACCCCATCTCATCCCATGGGTGTCGTAAAAATCGACTAAGGGACTATCCGTGAATATTATTTTTACAAAATAAAACTTGAAATTAAACCCTATACCAATCCGTCTGGCCACCGTTGTATTAGTAGGCCAAGTATCCCACCATCCCGGGAGGAGGCCCGTCCCTGCAGTGGGACACTAATGGGCTGTTATGATGACGATAGTGTACTTTACCAATTTCTTATCGTCTCCTGAAATGCGTCTAGACCAACGTAAAGGCATTAAAGTTATCGGTCTATGATTGTGGTTTTTCTAAACTCTTGTCTTGTATTAGTTGCCCACAGTTGGTATTTTCGAGCGAAGGAAGCCCTAACGTAGCAAATCTTAAGCTTAACCTTATAATCTTCATGTCAATTTTCGTACCTTAAAATCGTTACAAATTTGGTTAACTTTAGTTGTCAAATTGTCACGCAATAGGTAAGACAATTCGACAACTAAAGTTAACTTAACCGAATTTTAACGATTATAAGGTACGAGAATTGACATGCTTGTTAGATTTAATTTTTGTACCTATAGAGTGACAAATACCCATCCCTTTCCAAAACACTAATGCATCTAATAAATCTCGAATTTAATTTTAATTAGTAAGATTATTGTTGTCACTTGTATACACGTAGATATCTAAGCATGGCATTGTGACGTACTAAGTTTATAAACCTTCACCTTTTTGGTCAATACTATCTATAATGTGGTCTATTATACTATCTTACTTATACATAATGCGTTTTAAAATTGAATAGAGACGCATTGATATAATTATTTCTATTTATAGTTGATTTTTGTAAATATCTTCATCAGTGGATACTCTATTTGCCTTCAAAATCAAGGCGATTCTTTTTCAATATTAATCTTATATAATGCCAGGTGCCCATAACCTCTCTAGCACAGGGAGGACTTGAGTTTGGAGAAAAAATAATTAGAAATAATTCTCTAAGTACTACAAAAAAAACTTTGCTATGAAAACTGGTGTTATAAATAAACGTTTTAACGACATTGCAACGGCAATACTCGTCCAATGACAAAGGGATACTTCACTCAATGCAAATTTTAGTGCGCATCAATATGATTGTTTGCATTGGTCTGGGTATTTTCTAAGTATAACACTATGTATTAAGAAAAAAAAAGTATTTAAGTATGTTTATTCGTTGCCTAAAACCTATAGTACAAGCTTTGCTTAGTTTGGGACTAGATGGCGTTGTGTGAAAGTGTGAGAAATATTTATATTTAAATTAAACAGTAATTTGTATTAGCGGACTAGCCAAATAACAGTTTGCTTTCGACATGTTATTTTAAAACATCTTCATATTTATGCGTCAATAAATGCAAGTAATGATGGTCTAAGTCGTTGTAAAGCATGGATTATGAGGGTTGCATCAGAAGGCCGAGCAAGGCCGGGAGCAGGTGCGTCGACCTGTGCCGAGGCAGCGATCATTGACCGAAAGGCAACCGGTGTACCGTCCACTATACCGGACAAAAACGGTCCGTAAGTGTCTGTACCGGCGTCGATGCCAATCTATTCTAGTTTTGTATCGTATTCTTTGAGAACTTGTTGACTGAAGATTCAGTTTTGTTTACTGTTATATTGTTTATAAGATGGTGGTGAAAGTTATTGCTTAAATAGGTCGCTGAATTTTTGCCACTGAATTATTAACTGAAGACCCAAGAGGCTTATTTTTGAGAACCCTTAAAACTCTAGGGCGAAGTGGTTTTTCTTTTCTGACTAAGTATTTGTTTAGAGTTTAATAGGATTATGTCTCGTCTATGTTTTTGTCTGCATTTTACTTTACAAGCGGTATTTTGACTACAAAGAGGTATCGATGTTATTTGGCGTTTTACATCAAAGTACTATTTATCTTTTTTTTACAGAATTTCTTGGATATCACTCGTACTAAATACTACAATATTTTATATGGACTACTTTCAGTTTTTATGCTACTTAATCACTTTTGAAGATTTTATGTCAGGCACGCAAAAGAGACCCTTGACAGTTAAATATTAACTATCTTAGACTGGGAAAGGCTGTATAAATTAAATATTTTTGTACATTGATCAAACAAAGTGTAATAAAAAAATCAATTAGTTAAAATTGAAAAATTATTCATCTAAGCCTACTAAGAAACAAGTTACGCATAAAGTAAGTATGCCAACAGAAAAAAAACTACCCATAAAAGGTTCCACTAGTTAACTGAATTCATTGATCAATCTATGCTTCTCAAAACATGTTTAGAAAATCAACGCCTCTTTGTATGTCTCTTTTATACTAGGTACTTCTGCTATAAAAATAGAAGATTTGCCTAACGATACAATAGAACTCAATGCAGTCTTGCTTCCCGTCAATTGCATTCAAACTAACAATTACTTATCAACCTCGTATCAGCTAGAGGACATCTATCAGATTAATGCTGGCTTTAATGCCTATGTTTGGCACGAAGTAGAATAATTTGAGCAGAGTTCTGTGTTAACTTGTCCTAAGCTTAAAGCATTATCCGTGTATTGACGGAGTAAAAATACAATATGTCACCACCCCATCTCATCCCATGGGTGTCGTCAAAAACCGACTAAGGGACTATCCGTGAAAGTTGTCTGTACGAAATAAAAAGAAGGAAAACTTGAAATCACACCCTGTACCAATCCGTCTGGCCAGCTTGGTATTAGTAGACCAAGTATCCCTCCTTCACGGTAGAAGGCCCGTCCCTGCAGTGGGACATTAATGAGCTGTTATGAAGCTTAAAGCTTCTCGTCAACCTGATATGCAACGTGCATATCAGGTTGAGGAGCACCGGTCTTTATACCGTCCTGTTAGCATACTCTGTCCTATTTGTGAAGCAAATCACATAAGTTTTCTAATTTGAAGAAGTCACCATGGTATTGGCCAACCTTTTCGGATCCTTAAGCTATGTGTTAGTCAGCTAGGATTATTAGCAAATTCAATCACAAAGAGGACTGACTCTTTGTTGATGTTGAAAACTGCTTCAACATCTAAAATAGATTTGTACGTAATTCTGTTATTCAATCACCATGGATCTTTCCAAACAAGAGTGAAAATGCCTATGATTAAATCGGTATAAGGGTGATTCTTCGAGCCCAACATTTTCGATGTCTGGAGGTTTTTCTTTGTAACTAACAGACCAACCAAACTGCAATTATTTTTTAAACATACTTTAGACAATTACCTACCTTGCACACGTTATTGTTTTTTAATAATAGTTTTTTATATATTAAAAAAAATATATTTAAAAGCGTTCTTCTGATTAATATGGTGTGTCCGTACCCCAGTTTTTTGAACGTTAGTAACAGTAACATTTTTTCTTATTAACGAATCGATGTGCGTTATAAATATTACGATAGAATATTAGTTGTTTCTTTACACAAAAAAAAATGATACTAATATTTGCGATAGTTTTTTAATAAAAAAATAAATTGTGAGTGTCCGGCACAAAAGTCTGATTCATATTCGCGCGCTTTACTCGAACGTACCTAGCTAAGTACGAAACATCAGGAGATCCCTTCTAGTGCTGGTGGTAGCCAGGAACTCTGCTGACGTGGTCACGACGTTACATGTGGCTGGTTCGTGTTGTTGCGGAGATATAAATGTAAATATCTGATTCATATTACTTTGGTTCACCTGTGTTTCTGATTACTATGTTGACTGTTATAATTAACTTAAATGGTTTTCAAACTTGAATCTGTTGGAAATATAATTCAATTGGGGACTAAAAACATATGTATTAATAGCAATCCTTAATTGTATACGTGTAGTTATTTACCGATGTTAAAAGGCAAAATTTTGATTTATATGTGCCTGATTCATACGGTAAAATACTATGTTAATCAGAATTTCACACATATTGTTAATATGGCGGCACGGATAATGATTGATATTGTCAAGTTGTCAATGCTTCTAATAACTAGATTTAGGTGTGGTGATAATCATTGTTATTATCAACTGTGATTTTAATAAATAAATGACTGATTTTTATAACTAGAATTTCATTTTTGTTCCTAATTCTGAATTATATGACCTCAAAAAATTTAAAGTTAATTATCTCGAAAACCATTTCATAAAAAAGTGTGCCTTTTTCAGACATTGTATATTAGGTTATCATCTTTGACAAAAACATGTTTTATAAGCCAAAATGTAAAAAAAAAATTAGCCCATATGAATCAGACAAAGAATCGAATTTCGGAGAAACACCCATAACGTAGCGACAGTCGGCATAGTAAGTGTAGCATTGTCTGTCTCGTTAACAACTTGTACGGCGCCTACAACAATCTATAACAACTTTATTTCTTTGCCATCTATCCGTTTATGGTCTCCGTCTGAGCAGTAATATTTTATGTTAGGAAAGCAGAAAGTTACTGTTTACACTTTCACGCACTTTCAGCTCAATGTTAAGATATATTACTTTATGTTTATTAATGGTAGTTAGCTAAATACTTAAAACTTTCCAGCAGGAAATTAGAATTATTTCCTATTTGGGAAAAGTAGTCGTTTTAAAACATTTTCTATTACCATTACTGATAATATTTGTTTTTAATTTGCATAATAAATAAACGAACATTAATATTAAAAACAATTAATATTAATAATTTGTACATAAATCGGTTTTTCGCAACTTCAAGTTTATACTTCAATTCATTAACAAGCAGTTTTTTTATCTCTTAAAATTTTAAGTTTACAAGTTTTGAAATTGTTCTGTTAAATATAGTACTATAAAATAAATATAATGTAATTATTGAAAATTACAAAAGAAAAAAGAAAGATTCACAGACGAGTTAAAGAGACAGTTACAGACTATAAACCTCTCTAAAGAGCCGCACCAAAGACCGTAGCGGCGTAATGTGTCTGGAATGGCGACAACGTACCGGAAGATACAAGCTTGGCACATTAAGTATGACTTTGACATCGTAAAGATGGGTGCGCCAAAGTTCACCTAAAATTTCAACTCCTATAATTGGAAGTCCGAAAATGTTCTTCCTAACATTTTTCATCCTAACAATCGCAATTCCTAATTTTTTTGTCCCTAATGTTAATAATCCGAAGCATTCAACTTCATAATTTCAGTAGCCATAAACATCTATTATACTATTATTTGTTTTCCTATATTTTCTCAACATAACCATCGTTTATACTATAATTTAAAGTCATATCTTTTTTGTTTAGATTTCTTTTTATTCATAATAATTAATATTATTATACATTAATTTTGCGTAACTTTGTTGACAACATGTAAGTATAACATAATATACCAAAGACCAGAGCAAAACCAGAGTCCCTCTCCAATCATTCAGTCAAGATCCTGAAAAGAAATGGGTCCTATTTATAATTATTGGTTTAGGTTATGGTAGAACTGTGACCCCAATGCACAAGCCGAGCGAGCGCAGCGAGCGTGCCGCGGCAGCGGCCGGCGAAGTGCCAGAACCGAATTGGTCCTTTACTTATTGGTTTAGTTACGGTTACGGTAAACTCTCAGGCCATAAGCATAACCGTGAACGAGTTTTGTTTTATGGATTTCATTCATTTAAGACAAACATATTCTAACAATTTTAATAAACAATAATTTAAAAAAAAATGGTTTTATGTAAAAATGTAAAAAGTTGTTTTGTAATCACAAGAAAAAGTAAAAAAAAAATAATAATAAATAAATTAAAAAAAATATATAAAATAAAAAATAATAATAAAAAAAAAATAGAAATATTTACCAAGTGAAAGTAATAAAAACAAAACTTTTGATTACTTTCACTTGGTAAATATTTCTATCTAAATATGAGAGAAAATATTGGGGCCGGACCCGTGCTCCACCTAGGATCTCCACCTGGGTGAAGCACGGGACCTTACAAGGTCCCGTGCTCCAACTGATGACTTTATTGTACAGTGAATGAGTAAATTGTTTTACATATTAAAAAGATCTAAAACAATTCTGTAAGAGGAGTGAATTTATATGTAGAATAATAAGTATAATGTTATTTTAATTTTAATAAAACTGTTTTTAGCTTATGTGATGCACAGAGTAGTTTGAGTATTTATACCTATATACAATCCTTTTTAGTGCATAAAATAACGAAAACTAAATTTTTCGTACCAGTTTCGGTTCAGTTTGGTTTAATAAAAAGGTGTTACAATCTTGGCATCAAAACCAAAATTTACACACGCATTGTACGACTATGTACCAACCTACCTCTAGTGCCCCATGATCGTATTGCAGAAGGATGGCAATATATTTTGTCAAAAAAGTAATATTTTTCAAAATGCGAAGATGAGGGAATTTATGCAATATTTTGAAAAAAATTATATGAGTAAAAAGGTAGTCCCTTTCTTCTCCGAATATCGATCGTCCGAAAATCATAATCCCAAACCAGTTTACTATAATCATCACTTTCCATAATGTTCGCGTATACGAAATCGTATATTACCTAATCGTCTTTACCTATAATACTTGTGTCATAAAATGGGGTTCTATAATTATTACATATATCCTATTTTATCTTGCTATAAAGTCACATGTCCTAAAAAAAATATTAGGGCAAAAGTCAGAAACAGTTGGTTAGGTTAGGTTAGTATGGTGACCACAACGCGAAACATTTTTTTAATGTAAAAAAAATATAGTATTTATGTTTTTTAAATATTATAGATTGTGATGGTTATAGCAAAAAAAATTAGGTTATGTTATGTTTAGGGATTTAGGTTTTCGGACAAGTGTTATTATAAGACATGAATTTAGGGCTAGCTACCATTCGCACACATGATGATTCGGACACAAAATGTTATGACACCTTAGATTATGGATAAAAAAATTATGAGACAAAATAGAGAACCGAGTAAAAATGTAGATGAGTGGTGTGTATTCAACTAGAGGCACCTTACCAATGAGTTAAAACTTCAAGCATAATAAAGAGTTCAAAAAACCTTTTGTTACTTTGAATAAACTGTTAACAGTAATATCGCAAAATACAGATTCTTTAGGATCATCGGTAACGAAACGACGCAAAGAATACTGCGAAAAAGACTTTTTTATTTTAAATGCGCAAAAGCAATTGATTCACAATAAAATTTCGTTCCCCCTTTTTTTTAGAAAAAATGTGTTAAATTAAATCCTATTGATTACCTATATTGTGTATTTTTCTTAATTACTTGACTGTACTTATCATCAGTTGGAGCACGGGACCTAGTAAGGTGCCGTGCTTCACCCAGGTGGAGAACCTAGGTGGAGCACGGGTCCGGACTCAAAATATGGTGAAAATGTTTAGGGATAAAAGCATTATGATAAAAAACATTAGGAGTTTAAATACATTTACATAACGATATTATTAATAACGACTTTCGGAAACATGAGTGTTATGAACATCGCCGGTAGCAATACAAATAGTATGAATGAAAACTTTAGGATTAAAAATTTTAGGAAGAGTGATCATTCGGATTACAAATCGTTAGGAAGAACATTTTCGGAAGAAGAACTTTAGGTGAGCCAATATGGACCCCGTAAAGATAGATACTAGAGAGAGATAGGCGAGAGCCTTCCTGAACACTTTAATTTTATAACTAACCTACTTACTCATAAACGCCTCTTAAATTTAGTCACTGTTTATCGAGATTTTTATTAGCAAAACCAACCTTATGCCAAACAAAACCGTAAGAATTTATGCTAATCAATTGAGTAAAATTTAAGAGGTGTTTATGAGTAAGGGGGTTAATGTTTAATAATAGAGGTTAATTAAGAGTATAATTAATTCTAGTAATTTGTCTGTTTCTGTGGCTGTTTGGTTTCCGACATCAATTTCAGAACATTATTTCCACTCTGATAAATATTGCTGGTGTAAAATTGGGTCCGTAACTGAACTTCGACAGTCATATATTCAATTCACGGAAAGTCGACTGAACGTTTGTTCGAACAGAGTTTATTGCGAATGAACCTTTTATTGCCTAACGTATAATCGAACAACTTCAGTACGTTAGGTTAGGTTAGAACTGTGACCACCAATGCACGAGGCGAGCGAGCGAAGCGAGCGTAAATGGCCGCCGAAATGCCAGATATCCATCGATTCGCAAATAAATTCCGAACGCAATGTAATATTCGATGAAACGTTCAGTCGAAGTAGCGTTTGTCGACGAAAAATTGTTTCGCTACAAAGTGCATTCGAACAAACGTTCAGTCGACTTTCCGTGAATCGAACATATTATGACTGTCGAAGTAAAATTACAGACCCTGTAAAATTATATAAAAAATATTTCGCCTTTCCTACTTTCTGTAAACTCTATGTACATTTTACCTAACTTCAAAATCTAAAAATCATTATCAGGAACTAATACTAAGAACATCTAACCTCAGAACAATAATGCACATCAGCCGCTTCTCATGACCGCTGCTCCACCGAGGCAGTTAAGCGTACAAGACTGGTTTAACGGTTACCTACTAAATCGTTTCCTCAGTAAAGGAATGTCTGATATTACATCCCTTTAATAAGGAACTCGTTAAGAAGCCATAAACGAGATGATGTACGAAATGACTAGATATATATTTGAAGGTTTGCAAAATTACAAGCATTCAACGTTAGAAGTAGATGTACCTACGTTTAGCTTCATAAACAAATTCTAATGCCATCTAGACTCCGCCTGGGCTTCAATTGGAACGAAATGACAAAATTTGTGTCAAAATAAAAACGAAGAAATTGCAACCTTTACCTAATTTAACATAAATAGCCTTCGAACTTTTATGGCAGATCATGAATATCCCACTTCAGGGACAGGCTTCCTCCATATTTGGATACCAGCCTGACCAGATGGGTTGGCATCGCAATTTGTCAGCTTTTTGTAGAATGTTAAGGGCATTGCATTGCTCAAACCCCAAAAACACGCTCGGTTTGGAGAAGTTTGTTGACGAATCCTTACATACGTTTACTTCACAAAAAAACATGAATAAACTAGATACTACCGAAAAAACTTTGTATTGATTAAAAACGCTAATTATTTCTTAAAAACTTCCAAAAAAAAATCACGAAATCTGGTATTATAATAACTAAATATCAAATTGTCTATTAAACGGATGAACGATTTTATTCGAAATTTATACAAAAAATGTGCTATATTCTAACTAATAATCTGTATTGATTACTTTATCTTAATTATTCGTTATATTTAAAATAATTGATAAAAACTAGATTTTCATAAAATCCCCGCGCCTGCACCCCCGCTACCGCCGTGACGATAGCTCGGGAGTCGCACATTCAGTGTCGTTACGACTCTTGTGACGGGTGGACTGTACGACCGTATTTTCTTACCGAATAAAACTTTAAACCGACCAACTTTGAATGAAAAACTATTGTAAATAAAAAGTACACAATTGTTTTAAATAATACTAGTTCTCATTAAATACATAAGTGTAATAAACCCTAGTTTTTAATTAAATTTTGTTTTTGAATCACTCATAGACTAACCAACAAAAGTAATGAGAAGCGTGACGGAGCTCTTCAAAACTTATACTATTGTACCTACAAGCTTTATACATTAATATTTTATACCTTAGTATGCTTTAGACTCGTCTTTATTTAAACGAAGCATGTTTAAATTCATTTTATGAACGTCGCTTCGATTAAACTTATATTTTGAGACCTTCAGAAGACATAGTGTAGTAGCATCAGTAATCAAATAGGGTAATTATGAAAACTGCTGTTACTATGTCCTTATATTATACCATAAAATACGTATGTATAAAATTGGTGTCTCCCAAAGAATAAATAATAATTTAGGTAAAAACAATGACAAATTTGTGTCGCATCTGTGATCTGAATAATCATTAGTAGATTATACCCTTGTATTACTCTCTGTTAGTAGATGGCGCTATTTTTATGAAAGCTGTAACAAACCTCAGATCTTCAAGGTCATTCGGCAATGCAATGCCCTTAAGAGTCAGTTTTACACCCAATGGTACCCACCACTGTACAACAAATCGATCAAAGTACATATTAAAATTTAATTGTTTCAGTAACCTGTTAAAATCTACTTATTAAAGGAGATGGAAACTTCTGGGCTAAAGCCTGTACATTACTGTACAGAGTAAGGATATGCCCTAAAAATCTTTTCTATTTTTTAATAAAATAATAATAAAATTACTCAATTTTATTAAGATTCGAACTTGAAAAAAATAGAAAAGATTTTTAGGGCGTATCCTTACTCTGTACAGTAATGTACAGGCTTTAGCCCAGAAGTTTCCATCTCCTTCAAAAAAAATTATCTTGGATTTCAGATTGCCAAAACTAACAAAAGATTTAGCACGAGACTAATAAGTGTGAAGCTATAAATTGATAATACTCTCATTTCTGTATAATCTTGGCCCAAAACTCTTAGTGAAGGTTTCATTCTCCTTTCGAATCTATTACAATATTTTGTTTTTATTTACTTTTAAAGATCGATATTAACGAGATCTGGGCTTCAAGAAGATTCAACAAATCGAAGAAAATATTCTACGTATTCTATTCTATGGGCGTAGTCCAGAGACATGACTTTATAAGTGGTGGGATAAAAAGAGGCATTTTTACCGTCAGTTCACCTCATCCCTTAGAATGATGTTAGGTTTTATCTTTGTTTTAACATACTAGAACAAAGAAGTATATCGCTACCACAATCAAGAAGATACATCTCTAGATTTTTTATAATTTTATAGTTTTCTTCTAGAAAATAATATGGTTTTGATAAAAGATTTACTTTACTATTAATCTGCTATATTATTCTATGTAGGTATACTTGTTTTGTATTCTTAAGTTATTATTTTTGTATTGTTAAGTCTTATTAACCTACTTAAAGACTTACAGGGTGAAATGATGAACACATTTTCCAAAACTCCCATTTTAAGCAACAATAATAACATTAAGACAAATTATATTTATTTTCTGCTGCCTGAATTCCCCTGTATATATATCTTCTGCAGGACGTATATACCTTACATATCGAGAGTATAAAAACAGTGTACTTTTAAAAAAAAAACCTTCTTATTTCAATAAAGAAACCTTTCATGAAATATACAGCAAATGAAAAAGTTATTCTAATGAAAGTCATTGCGTGTAAACTTTCACGTGAATAATTGATGAGTACTAGATGTGATCTAGTGTTAAATGGTGCAAGTGAGACTACAAGAGGCAATCAATGTGTGCAAGTATCAACTCCTTTTAATCCGGTTATGAAGCTCGCTCGCTTCACTCTTACACTCGCACTCGATCTTGCAACCCGTCGCTGCGCAAGCGTCCATTAGTACACCCGAAAATAACGCGAATAAATAAATAAATATTACGATAAATTTATACGAACAAAATGTATAAGTCACTTGTTGTTTTTTGTGTGGTTTTCTGTGTTGTTATAGGTGAGTTTTAATTACTTGTATTTTTTTTTATTTTTAAGTTATTTTTTTACTTAAAAAAGATTCTAAACTAATGTTTTATAGACTTGTGTCTCTATTGAATTTCAATGAAAAAGTACTGAACATATTGTTCTATATTAAATTTTTCCAACCTTTTGAATTACGAAGATTCACAATTTGAACCTTGTTACACTTATAACTGGGTGTTATTTACTAGGCAGTAAAAGATACGAGTACGTGAGAAAATAAAAAACACTTAACGTCTAAAACAAAACAAAAAGCTTTAATTATAATGTGTTATTATTAATATTTGAGTCACGGATATGTCGGGCATGGGCCAGATCGTGACGCGATGATCCTTTTCCGCAATCGTAAGCCTGGGTATCAAAGTTTTTATAAATGAAACATATAATAAAAATAATATTTTTATAGTAGTTATAATTAAATTAAAACAATTACAAACACATTATTTTTTATAAAAACAACATGTATTTTACACCAGATTCCTAATTCAACGGTGTCAAAAAACCAGCGAATCAGTAATCTGGTTAACAAGCATTGTTTCTGTAATTCTTTATACTTAATTGAAATTTATACGCTGTTTTAACAATATGCAACGCTATTCATATTACATAGTTTAACGGTATTTATTTGTGTTATTAATTAATTAAATTTTTGGCACAGAATCGCAGAATCCTAACGTGTAGGTCACGATGAAGTTATAATAATTATTTAAACATGGTTCAAACAATGAACTTATGAATTAGATACACTATGTAGACATGCATTCTGATTGGATACGTTTAATTTTGAATCTATATTAGGTACTATTATTAATGTTATTGTTGTTTTTATATATTTATGCTTATTAAACATAGAAGGTAACAGATGGTAGTCCTGACATTTAAGTCATCTTCATACCTGGACCTTATTTTTCTTTACCATCAGCATCGATAGAGTCATCTTGCCGTGACTAAAGAAAACAATTATAAAATAATTTCACATCCTCACACTCACATCATCTTGACCCAAACTAAGCACAGCTTGTATTATCGGTAATTACTACAGCCATACTTATGCACTTAATCCTTTGACTCCCTACCTAGTACGAACTAGTCGTCATGATATTTTCAAAATAAGCATACCTTTAAAAAAATACGAATATCATTTTCATACCCGGAAAATTAAGGCCTCGGAGTGGTAGTA
Organism: Schrankia costaestrigalis; assembly: GCA_905475405.1. Taxonomy (NCBI): domain Eukaryota; kingdom Metazoa; phylum Arthropoda; class Insecta; order Lepidoptera; family Erebidae; genus Schrankia; species Schrankia costaestrigalis. The sequence goes on from FR997827.1 coordinate 5,871,214, forward strand.
CCATGACTAAATACTGTACTGTGTACAGGATTGCAAGAGTTAAGAATAGGAGTTGCAATTATCAAAGGTATACTTATTTACCTAGCTACCGTGCTGGTATCTATATCTATACTTACTAATATTATAAAGAGGTAAAGTTTGTGTGTTTGTAACGTTGTAGGGGGTAATCTTTGGATCTACTAAACCGATTTTAAAAATTCTTTCTGTGTTGAATAGTTCATTTATCGGGGAGTGTCATAGGCTATAAAGTATTACGCTATGACTAATAGGAGTGGAGCAGTAATGAAATATGTTTAAAAAAGGGTGCGTTATTTTCGCCGCCCAACGAAGTGGGCCCGGGTCAGCTAGTCTGTGATAAAGAGCAGGATATTCATGGAATATTAATTACAGTATGCGTGTAATAAAACTAAATATACTTAAACTCAGTTGTAGAATGCAGTCAAGCAATCTACAATCTTCTACAAACTCGTTAGGCGCGTCTGTATTTCAAGCTTACTTGCATTAAAAATTTAATTTTAGCAATTATTATTAACATTTTATAGTATTTGAAATTAAATTTAGATATTTAAAAAGTTAAATAAAGTTGTATTAAATATTTCCTAGTAGATATTTAATGACTAGGAACAATAATTTCAAGGATCGATTCAATCAATCTTTTACATCAAGTTTTCCTTATTTTTATTTCGTAAAGATAATATTCACGGATAGTCCCTTAGTCGATTTTTACGACACCCATTGGATGAGATGGGGTGGCGACATATTGTATTATTACTCCGTCACCACACGGAGAATCTTTTACATGGTTAGAAATTATTCCTAACTCTGAAGTTTCTATTACTTATGACTTACTTAGGTATTAACCGACGTCAATATGAGGAAGAGTTTATCAAATCGGTTCTGTTTTTTGTTTATTGTTTGTTACCTCAGAGCTTAGTTATTTAAATAAAAGTTTTTTTAAAGCTTCATCAAAGCAAGTCTTACAGAAGTTTGACGAAAGTTGTGAGCTGTAACTAAATGGTAATAAGTTGATCACGTATGTAGTGGCACTAGTATCTCTTATTGAATCTTAGAGCAGACGTATACTTGAGCGAAGACCACAAATTGAGAAACTTACCGTAGGCCTTATACCCCTGATGGATCGACGATAAGGAAAGGGACTGGTAAAAGTTAAATAGATGATCGTAATCAAAAGATATCAAAGAGCTCTGTACAAAAGCCTTACGCAATATATTATATACTTAGATGCGATTCTTTCTATAGTTTTAGATATTAAAAATTTATGTTGATCCTTTAGTACAATCTTTTTTATTATGGTATACAATGGTTGCAGCACTTTGTTACAGTTACAAAATTATTGTAAAATTATAGAGACGTCTAAAAAATGCAGCTATAGAGTTTGTCTGCTTCTTCTCTACTAGTGCCCTATAAGCAGTGGTAAAGTTTGAAAAACTTTTAACATGTAAACTTAGACTAACCCCTGGTTTCTGAATGACTGATGTAGTAAAAATCAACTAGTCAAGTGTTAAATTTTAGTTTCTGAAAATGATAGTTGACAAGAGTTTTGACACAGTAGTTGATTTTTACTTGATCAGACATTCGGAAACTGAGGGCTAGTAGATTTAAACTGACGTCAATAAGTTGTTATTTTCTAACATTATGTTGAAAAATAAAGAAACTGAACTAAACTGAAACTACGAGTATAATATCCGTACTTATTAAACTGCGGTATAATTGAATTGTGAACAGTCGTGCAAATAAAAGAAAACATTATAAGAATAAAGTATATTCTATTAAACTAATATGCATAAGTTTAACACGTTTATTATGATATTATCTCATTGCTTTATTAATACTAGTCATCTTCAGTCACGAATTTTTGCTTACTCACTTTTTGTTTCAATATAATAAGTCTCGAAACATGATATCATCCTTTTAGGAGTCAGTCAAGTCCGCGCAATCGAAATTCACTTTAACAAAATCAAACTACATAGCGTAATTAATATAAATCTAATTGAACAGATCTTTAAACAGCATGTCAATTTCCGTACCTTAAGATCTTTAAAAATTCGGTTAAATTGTCTTGTTTTTGCTATTGCAATTGTAATCTTTTACGGTCGTGTTAAAGTTTTATTTTAAGTGTGACAACTTGACAACTAAAAGTTAACTTAACCGAGTTTTTAACGATTTTAAGGTACGAGAATTGACATGCAGGTGTTGTTTACTTAAGTTTAAATTGTAATCCATTGTCAAGTTATCTCAAGAGGTATTAAGCTCATCGTGAAGATACAAAGCGTTGGATAGCGTACATTACAATAGTTTACAGTACAATGGTATTATGGAAGGAATTTTATAATAATGCAAAAACAAACAAGATTGGCCCGTCCCGACTCTGGTTGGGTTACACACCAGTGGACAGGACAATGACTTCTTACATTACGTACCTCATCGCGATTGAAAGCTTTTAATGAGTATTTTATCTATTTTGTTTTAATGTACTTTAATACGCATGTTCGACGATATTTATCATCGTAAATAAATTTAATAACAAAAAGTTTAAATAGGTATTTACGAGTATTATTGGTTATGAGTGAATCAAAGATTCCTGCTATTTAAGTACCTATAAAACAAACGTTTTTTTTTATTGTAATGAATATTTTTTGTGAAGTGATAGAGCTTTTAGTAAAAAAAACGTGTAGGACCCCCGCTAGGTGGACCGACGACCTCAAAAAGGTCTCTGGGTCGGACTGGATGCGGAAGGCGCAGGACCGTGTTCCGTGGCGCGTGTTGGGCTCTCCCAACACGCCTATGTCCAGCAGTAGACTGCAATAAACTAGTTGATTGATTTTTTTTATTAATAGAGCTGCTCTCTACGGTAGGCAGTGAATTAGCTATGATCTATAGCATTGCAAACGTTGATGAGCAGCCGTTTAATCTACTATTAGGTGGACCGTTTGCTGGTCTTCCACCCTAACGTAATATTATGATAAGTATTCCTCACTCATTCACACTACGCCATCTTGTCCTAGTCCTAATCTAGTAGCAGAGCTTGTAATATAGATTAACCTACTGATGTAATTTTTATTCCTCCCGCCTCCGTGTGGTGACGGAATAAGAATACAATATGTCACCACCCCATCTCATCCCATGGGTGTCGTAAAAACTGACTGCAGGGGACCATTAATGGGCAGTTATGATTAATTGCATAGATATTTTACAAAGTAAACATACAAACATTGATTTTCATGCAAACAAAGATTTACACTGAGAGGGAATCGAACCATAAACCTCTGCGTAGCCGCCATTACAAGCCACAAAGATCATGACATAAAAACTTAAAAATATTAAAAGGTTTGTTAATTAACGATTAAAAAGAATCAAACAAAAATCATTTTAAATATTAGCCTCTTTAATAAGCATGCAATCAATCAAGTTTAACTGCACACGTCAAACATAACGGAAGAATATTATTATCATTAATTAACCGTACAGTACGGATTGTCGTCATTTATTCAAAGTTGTTTAGTCTCACTTAGATAAGAAACATAGGAATTGACTCTTAAGTGACCTAATTCCATCGTCATTCAGCTAGATTAATTGCAATGTTAATTTCATTTCATTTTCAAAAATATTACGTTAGGTTTCATACATACATCCATAAACTGACGCCTTATCCCGTTCGGGGTAGGCAGAGACGACAGAACGCGGTTTTAATGGCTTTATATCTTAATAAATTTAGTAGAGTCGCGTTACTAGTATTAAAATATTCATTTCTCTATGCATAATGTAGCTTTTGTGGTGGTGCCCAAGGTAATACTGTTCTCCCTAATAAGGTCCCAACGTCTTAAGAAAGTTTTTTTTTACTTTGGGTACCTACTGCTACTCGTAAACTAGTTTGAAATCTAGTGATACGGTTATCACAATGTAAACTTTACAGTGATATTTAAAAGTAGCATAGACATGCAGCAAAATTTCTCTAAAAATAAAATGCAACAAAACTGGTATTGTGTCTATACCTACATGTCTCTATTTCCTTTCTTTCTAGCGCATCTAGAAAGTGGATGTTATTTTCTGTACTTACATGTGATGAACTATAAATACAATGTGTATTCCTCGAATCCCATTAAGTGAGTTTTATGTTGTATACCAACTTGGAAGTAGTGTATACGAAACAAAAAAGTTTTATTTAAATTGGCACGAAGTGACTGAGTCTTGAGGTAACAACTATTTAAATAATACTACCGATTTGAGTACCTCCTTCCCTTATGGAATGATAATTTAACAGCCTCATAAAATCTCTCTGCAGAAACGGGCGTACTCTAGTGATGCAAGAAAACTTGGCCTAATAAGTTACCCTCTACACTACACCTTTTACTGTCCAGATGGATTGGTAGAGGCTTTCATTTCATAACAGCCCATTAATGTCCCACTGCAGGCACAGGCCTCCTCCCGTGACGGAGGGATACTTGGCGTACTAATACCACGCTGGCCAGACGGATTAGTATAGGGTTTAATTTCAAGTTTTCTTTCTTTTTATTTCGTTAAGATAATATTCACGGATAGTCCCTTAAACGGTTTTTATAACCATGGGATGGGATGGGGTGGTGACATATTATATTCTTACTTAGTCACCATAAGGAGAGGCTTTCGTTTACGATGAGATAATATCTGATTTTTCTTGATCGAACTTCACGACAGACATGAAAAGAGAAGTGATGATATGATAATGCCGTGTATTCTTGTTTCTCAGTGACTCAACGACAGTGATGATGATGTAAAAAAGTTATTACTTTTACTCTTTGAGTTAATTAAATTACATGTTTTCTATAACCAATTAGCGTGTCTATTTCTTACCAAAATTTCTATTTCCAAACGTTAATTAGTGTTACTAAATTGTTTATGGATGCACATCACGAATTTACAGTATTACATGAAGAGAAATCCGATTATGAAAGCTTAATGTTTCATGTTATATTCAATCGAGAAAGATAACATAGGTACTTCAAAAAAATTCATGAAAATCAATTCAACTTTAGACCTTCTAATTAGGTAAGTAACTATTTGTAAAGCTTTGTTTGCCATCACTAGAGGAATACAAATCAAAATTGTTTGTATAAGAAAGGAGGAACTTTTCCTAGCCTTAGCTCTTGATAAATAACAGCTACAAATCCTAAATCCAAAAGGGTTTATCGTGAGAACTGTGCGTTGTCAACAAGCTTAGCTTAGTTCGGGAATATGTTGCGTTTTGTGTATGTATGAAAAATATTGCTAGTTTTCCATCAATCTAAAACATAATAATTTCATATAACACGAATGCCATAAGCTTATTACATATATGTATATCTGCTTTTTGTTTACCCATAAGTAATTTTAAAATGCCACAGACATATTAAAGAACGGTAACTAACTGTCTATAGACGGAATGGCTACGAATAGAGGAAGTGAATTTACCGACTGTCGAACTACAAACTGGGGCAAGCATAGAAATTAAACAGCATTAGGCGAATACACCTTCACTTATATAAATACTTCAGTGAAATTTGAATCTTATTAGCCGTTATTTTGAGAACAAAATCGATAAAACGGAATAAATAATTTAGGTGATTAAGTGTACTGGGCAAATGATGCAGTACAGTTAGCGTTTTGACAAGCAAAAAAAACTCAGCCTTGAATCTTGACCGTTAGAAATGTGGTGTGAATACATTCACATCAACATCTCGTCAGTAAAGTTGTAGACACATCACAATATTTTAAGAGCACCGAGTCTTTAAACGTTTGGTTCTTCAGATAAGTCCATTTGTTTCCAACTGCAGAGACAGGCGTCCTCTGCTGTTGAAGGGCGTAACTTAGCCTCATAATGCCTCGTTCCCCAGACGAGATTGTTTAGTTGTCCGACTCTAGGAATTATAACTACTGAGTTTTTTTATACCTCCTACCTTCACTTTTTGTGGGTCGAAATGAGTCGGTAGATTGTTGAGATGAGACAAGAAGTGACATTATTCATTCATTTTTTAAGTCATACACCACCATGCAGATTAATGTTAGGTACGCAACTAAGATTATGATACCCAGATTATGATAACTTCCTTTGGGTGTCGCTCTATCGGTAGAGAAAATTAACAAAAAACAAGGGATTAATGAAAATAAAATCTCTCAGTGTATACTTAACACAACTCAAGCATACTGGAAGTCGTTAGAATCACAAAGTTAATCCAAGAGTTATTTAAATATTAACGGTTTAACCACAGTTCAGTCTTCTTCAACTCTACAAACATTTTCAACAAAGTAATTGCTATGTGCCGGATACGCAACACTGTGTGAAATATTAAAAGCTATTTCGTTACGTCCGAACATAGTGGTTTAGAGGCGCTCATAGCCAGTTGCGATAGCTGATTCATAAAAGATGACACTTGCGAGTTCAATCCAGAAATGGTATTTCATCTGAGCATATGCATGCTTGCTTCGGAGGAGTCGTAAATAGTCGTCGTAGTGATATAGTCATTAAGGCGCTTTATAAGCCTAGGGGCAGCATAAACCAGCTTATACAACTCTCGACACCATGTTAACGACACACAAAACAATTAAAAAGCAGAAAAAATGCGAAAATGTTTTGAAAAGGTCTATGTTCAGCAGTTCTCCGTGTGGTGACGAAGTAAGAATACAATATGTCACCACCCCATCTCATCCTATGGGTGTCGTAAAAACCGACTAAGGGACTATCCGTGAATGTTACCTATCTTTACGAAATAAAAAGAAGGAAAACTTGAAATTAAACCCTATACCAATCCGTCTGGCCAGCGTGGTATTAGTAGGCCAAATATCCCTCCGTAGACAACGTTAAACAAGTTCTTCAAATAGGTAGCCATCGGGGAACGTTTAAAAAAGTTTGACACATTGCTTTGTTACCCAGCCACGAAACGGTTAAAGGTACAAGGATGATACTCCGCGCCCATAAGTATCAGTCCGGAGATGATTCTTAGATTGGTCCAGAAGTCATTACCTCCCTTATCTGGTAGGACCCGCAGTGGGACATTTGAATGGCTACTAATAATTAAAATTCTCCATGCGGTGACGTAAATAGGTACATAGCGCTTTCACCCTAAGGGTGTAAAAGTTGACAAATTATCAAGCCTAATGGTCAGTAAGGCCTAATTTCCATCACTAGTGGAGGCCTGGCTCTACTTTGAGATTAATACGTGGGTATTTTAGACAAATCATGGAACAATTGAAAACTGTTACTTAAGCCCACTTCAAAAGTTGTATCCATTCCTAATGTCCTGACGTCATACAAACCTTTTCAGGTTTTGATCGTTTTATTTTCGCTTTTTATTAATCAAAACATTTCTAAGAATACGCCTAACTTAAACATGCAATTGTGAGTCACGATATTCTATGAGATCAGACATCAAAATAATCCGCAAATTGAGATCCTGCGTTTTAATACCAATGGGATATAAAAAACGCGTTTTTATGAAGACTATTAATTGATAATTGCTTAATAGCGTTCATAAAATAAAAGCTACAAGTTGCTAATTATATAGGACCGTTTACTTTTAAATGATCAGCGGTAGTGCCAGGTAGGCTTTATATAAATACCGTTGCGAGTATATAGGGACTGGCGCCGACGGCTATTACTTTAATTTTATCGTGTAATGGTGGATGAACCAAAATGTAGGCTCTCTATCTCTTCATCTTGTTATACTTCATTATATCATATCAGCCAATTGACGTCCAGTGCTGGACATAGGCCGCCTTTCCACCAAATATTGCCATCTGTTCGGTATTGTGCCTCCCTCATCCATCGGTTTCCCGCCGTCCTAACCAGGTCGTCGATTTACCGTGTCCATCTTGTTGTACTTCATCCATAACAGCCCATTTATGTCCCAATGCAGGAACGGGCTTCCTCCCGCGAGGGAGGGATACGTGGCCTACTAATACCACGCTTGCCAGACGGATTGGTATAGGGTTTTATTTCAAGTTTTCCTTCTTTTTATTTCGTAAAGATATTTCGCTTTAATATTGCATAGGACTCACACACAGCTGTTTTTCGAACGCAAGTCTCAATTCTTAATTGTTTGAACAGTTACTCAAAAGCACTTGAGTTTAAAATCATAAAATAACTGTTGATGATTATGAATAGTAATTCCAAAAACCTTTAGTCCTCGAAAGAGGGCTAGTGAACTTTTATGGACCCTACTTTAGAGTTATAAATACGCAATAGCCTTAAACCTCACTGGAATGCAATGAAGCAAATATTTGCATCATAATAAATCAGTAGGTACAGCTGATCACTTTTATCACATAAACTTTAACCTTGTCTGTACTAAACAGGCGAGTTTAACGACCTCTCTCCACTGTACTGCAAGTAACGCGAACTAAATAAGCCGACGATCTAGCTATTATTTAGATATTAGCGAATTTACGATCTACGGATGCATGCCATTTTGATGTGCAGTATGAACCAGCAGTTACAGTTATTCACTCGTACAAATCAAATAAAGATTTACCTATATATTTTTTTATATTGAGATTCGTATATTACCGAACGCCATTCTTTAACAATTTATTTACTTTGGTAACATGCATACTAATATTATAAATGGGAAAGTGTGACTGTCTTTCTTTCACGGCAAAACAGAGCGACGAATTAACGTGTTTTTTTATGTGGAGATAGTGTAAGGGATGAAGAGTAACATAGGCTACTTTTTGCTACCCCGAATTTAACCCGAGCGAAGCCGCGGGCAAAAGCTAGTACCTATACTAATAGTACCTATACCTCTATAGGTATAGGTTGCAGGTTACCTTTATTTAAATTATTGTATGTATTTTAAAAATCGTCTCTCTATTACGATTACATACACAAATAAAGATTTACAGGTCCTTATATTGACTGACGTAGTTATTTACAAGTGAAAATAATTTAATGATGATCTCCAGTCTAATAAAATTGGGTTCTATATGTAGGTAATGGTTAATATGAAAAAAGTAGGTACGCGTAATTGTATAGGCAAAGAAGCATAGCTTAACTATGGGTTTCATAGAGCGTAACAAGACAGTCTGAGTGAATGACGACCTCTGTGGCGTAGTGGTTTTATAACATGACTGCTACGCAGAGGTCTCGGGTTCGATTCCCGCTCAATGCAAATCTTTGTGTGCATGAACTTGATTGGTCTGGGTGTTTTCGATGTAGGTATAACATGATTTACAAAAAAAAAGTATTTATGTATGTTTATCCGTTGTTTAGTACTCATATTACCTACAAGTAGTAGTTGTATGAATGTGTGAGGATTATTTATTTATTTATTTAATGCTTAGTACCTAATGTAACTTTAAGTACAAAATGGAAAATTACATTTATTTATACCACATTGTCATAATAGAATCTAAGTACTTATGCAATTTTCTTACTGAATTTCCTATAGTTGACGCCTCAATAAAACTATATTTTGGTCATTGAACTAAAGTTCTCATTTGACGACTTCCACTGACTTTCTACGTAAATCACTTTTAAAGCTTTATTTCCAATTAAAATTTAAATGATATCAAGATGCATAAATGCTGTAAAGTTTTATTGCGATCTTTGTAACTGTGAGATACCAATTAATCGTAGTAATTGGAAATAGTATTCGAGTCGGTTAGTTAGTAGTCATTTAGCATTTTAAGTACTATGTAGGTCGTTATTCTGTACTACTTTTACTAAGATACGTACCTACTACATAATAATTTCCCGTGTGGTGACGGAGTAAGAATACAATAGGTCACCTCCCCATCTCATCCCATGGGTGTCGTAAAAACCGACTAAGGGACTATGCGTGAATATTATCTTTACGAAATAATAAAGAAGGAAAACTCGAAATTAAATCCTATACCAATCCGTTTGGCCAGCGTAGTATTAGTAGGCCAAATATCCCTCCGTGACGGGAGGAGGCCTCTCGTTGCAGTGGGACATTTGGGCTGTTATGATGATGAATATTTTTGCATTCATAGATCTTCTAGCTTCTTTACTATTCGAGGTCAATTTTGCTTCTTCTTTACCCTAGTACGTATTAAGCCGTTGCTTAAAAAATAACACAAAGAATAGATTTGAAAAGATAATAAGAAAAAGCCGTTTTCGGTGCAAACTGTTTTAGACAATGTCAAGTATGATCTCAAGCTGCAGGAAATGTGTTTGAGCAATACCTAATCGTCTGTATATTTTCGTTTCAGAAGCACGTCCATGGCAGTTCTTGCCGCCGAAAGCTGGTTACGTTCCAGTCTACATCAGACCAGGCGACACACCACTTGAAGAGATCAATCTTGACTTAGCAGAGGCTTTCCACGAACTCCCAGCTGGCAGAAGTGCGGGTAAAGAGCTTGAAGCTTCTCCAGAAATTGATGAAGCTGAAGAACGCTTACCAAGTGACGACATTCCAAATGAAGAAATCGTCGACCGCCGTCCTTACGAAAAGAAACTCCTCGAGAAAAAAAAGAAAGTCAACACAGAAATTCCGAAACCAATTGAGCGTAGATAGATCACACAAAAGTACTTAGCTAAGCCTTTAGTATTAAGTTAACTACTTAGTTTTAAATCGATTTATTAAATACTCAATGTTCAAAGCTTGCCAGTAGCTTTATTTATTTGATGTTATTTATGAACACAATAATTATAATCGTAGTGTTGCCATTTTATATGTAGAATACCTACGAAGTAAAGTAACTTATTATGTATCTTGTAATATTATTTTTAGACCACATGATAACAAACTTGGTAAGTATTTACTTGTTGATATCTGCTCGCTAAAAGATGCGTGCTGACCTAGGGTAAAGAGTTTAGTAGGAGGTCATTGCTCTAGCTGCAGTATTAATTGTAGAGTCCAATAAGTACAACATTTTTATTACATTTACGACACATTTTACACTATATATTATATACTACTATTACTACTATTAAGTATATACTATTCGCGTTTAGAATGCAGTGACAGCCCCGCAGTCTAACCAATAAAATCTATTAACATTCAATTAATTTAAATTTTAAAAGATTTGATTGGTTAGATGGCGGGGCTAGGTTGGCGGACAATGACAACTCACTGCATTCTAAACGCGAATAGGATATAAGTAGATCGAAAGTTGTCGTTCGCGTGGGTTCGAATCCCATAGTAAACATAAAAAATTGGTTAGTCTACTACTAGAATACCAAATAAAAATGTTCGCTCTGAGCAGAGATTGTAACTGCGACCTCTGGACAGCAATCATGTTATGTGACCACTACGCTACAAGGATTGTGAATAAACGAAAGTTTTGAATCTAGATACCCTCTGTGTACGAATTTTATGTTGTCGACGACAAAAAAAATAGGTGGACAGTTAGATGAAGCGAAAGGATGGTGTAAACAAAATCCAGTGTAAACACCTACCTACCTACACTATTTTTGGGTCGAGTCCAATCATGGGTCGTTATGGCAAGTTTCCTTTATTTTTCGCAAAGATGAAATATGCAAACTTTGCCCTTCGTTGTATGTCGGCTTTTACGACTCTTAATTAAAAAAAAAATGAAAAAAATCTTGATTGAACACAACAGTGTCCGTGTGGTGACGGAGTAAGAATACAATATGTCACCACCCCATCTCTTCCCATGGGTGTCGTAAAAACCGACTAAGGGACTATCCATAAATTTTATCTTTACGAAATAAAAAGAAGGAAAACTTGAAATTAAACCCTGTACCAATCCGACTGGCCAGCGTGGTATTAGTGGGCCAAATATCCTTCCGTCACGGAAGGAGGTCCGTCCCTGCAGTGGGACATTAATGGACTGTTATGATGAACACAACAGTATACAAATAATAGTACCCTAGAATCCACACTGGGATATCCCGTGTTGTGGAAACTAGTCTCTTTTCGTCCTTGTACAGGTTGTTGTGATAGGAAGTAGATAGTGTCGCAACATGTAGATTCTTACTCAATAAAGCTAAGATGTAAGAACAAAGAAATGCTTTGCTCGAGATGGAAAATTATAACATCTACTTGTATGCCCAGGCACAGCTTAGTAGTGAATGACAAAATTGGCCTCAAAGGAGAAGAACAAACCCTCCAGGGGGACATTTAAAAGTTGGAAAGTATTAGCAATACAGGACTTTGTTTAGTGCATTTAATTTTAAGTACCACTGATCCACAATCGTTCTCCGTGTGGTGACGGAGTAAGAATACAATATGTCACCACCACATGGGTGTCGTAAAAACCGACTAAGGGACTATCCGTGAATATTATCTTTACGAAATAAAAAGAAGGAAAACTTGAAATTAAACCCTATACCAATCCGTCTGGCCAGCGAGGTATTAGTAGGCCAAGTACCCTCACGGAAGGAGGCCCGTCCTTGCAGTGGGACATTAATGGGCTGTTATGATGACAATCGTAAACAGATCAATTAGGTATAATATTATAAGTATTTATTCGATTTGTTTCCTATAGGACGTAACTGTGGAAATGAATGTTAAGTTAAGGACTTTTCCGCAATATAATGAAAGAACTTTCTGATACAGTATAGATAGGGCAGAACAGAACCGACAACTTAACCTGTGGGGTAGGCTAAGTAAAAATAAACAAAACATCACTTCTTAAGATAAATTTATTACATGAATTAAACTCTTACATACTATATTTACAATAAATATTTATTTATCCTGCATTGCAAGTTAACTTTTAGTTGTCATGTTTTTGCCATTGCAATTGTAATTTTTTGTGGTTGTGTTAAAGTTTTATTTAGAGTGTGACAATTTGACAACTTAAAGTTAACTTCACCGAATTTTAGGTACGAGAATTGACATGCAGGTTTACATTTGTACTCACATTGTATTCTTTATGGAATAAGTTTAACTACCGAATTAATGTTCACACTTTTAAAGTTCTAGCTGGTGACGGATACAAAAAAAAAATTTACAACTTCCGCACTAGTAATCTAGCATTGAATTGCGAAGATATTTCAAAGGTATGTATTTCATAGACATAAAGGACATTCAGTCTTAAGGAAATTTCACAATAAACCAATAATAACTCAAATATTCCACTTCTCTGCCTACCCCGGACGGGATAAGGCGTGAGTTTATGTATTCCAATTCTAGAGTTAATATTAGTATAGATTATCTTTCGTATTTTTTTAATTGAAACCACATTTTGACAAAGATAATGAGATTTGTCTTCATAACTTTTAAGCTATCACTTAGCTTGACTGAAATCGGTGGTCAGTCCAGTACACCTGATTCAACTTGAAACCACGACCCGTATAACCTGTGCCGAAACGTCAAGCAGTACACAGGTAAACAGAATGACGCATTCATCTCCCGTTTATGTTTTAATATTTATGAGAATTGTCCTACTTAAATCAAGATAAAAAAAAAAATGGGGCGACATGTTCACAAAGTGAATAAGCCCTTTTTGTCCAATAAAGATTAAAAAAATAAAAAAAATAAAGATAAAGCACAGCAATTAAGTTTATTTATCCCTATGATCTTCTCATTGTTAACATAACATTAATTTCCCAAATAATTGTCCTTAAATTTGTTATCACTTCTTTTAGCTGCTTATTTTTTAAAACAACCTGTAAACAAAAGAAATTAATATTAAGATTAAATCAGATAAGTATATCTTCATGATAATAGCCCTTTAATGTTCCACTGCAGGACGGACCTCTCGTGACGGAGGGATACTTGGCCTACTAATACCACGCTGACCAGAAAGATTGGTATAGGGTTTAATTACAAGTTTTCCTTCTTTTTATTTCGTAAAGATAATATTCACGGATAGTCCTTTAGTCGATTTTTACGACACCCATGGGACGAGATGGGGTGGTGACATATTGTGTTCTTACTCCGTCACCACACGGAGATAATATCTCGGAAAATATATCTTAGTCGACGTTTATGATAACAAACGGTAGGTGAGACTTGGGGTGGTAAGTGTATTCTTACTTCGCCAGTACATGGGGATTAAATAATGATCATGTACAAAACACTATCGACATAACCAAAAAACAATAAACCAAAAATAACAATAAAGGACTCCGACACACCTCCCCTCCCGGTTTGGGCCAAACGACGGTCTCTAAAAGGTTTCATCATAATAGCCCATTAATGTCCCATTGCAGGGACGGGCCTCCTCCCGTGACCGAGGGTTACTTGGTCTACTAATACCACGCTAGCCAGACGGATTGGTATAGGATTTAATTTCAAGTGTTCCTTCTTTTTATTTTGTAAAGATAGTATTTACGGTTAGTCCCTTAGTCGGTTTTTACGACACCCATGGGATGAGATGGGGTGGTGACATATTGTATTCTTACTCCGTCACCACACGGAGAAGGTTTCCCACGTTTCCAGTTCCTAGGTTTCTGAAAGGTTTACCACGATAAAAAGAGGGATTGCCTACTAATTTAAAGAGCTAACAAAGAATTCTAATCATGTAAATTACATTTAAATTAAAATATTATGTAGATAGTTAAAATAATGAGTACCTGTTCAGTTAACTCCCTGTTCTCTTCAAGAGCAAGTCTGTATGACTCTGTGTTTCTTCTCTCATCCAATGTTTTGTTTTCTGCTTCGTCTTTCAACGGTATTAGGCTTTCCATGTGTGTGTATTCCATCCCCTGTAAGCACACAACCGTTTAATCTACAACCATTTTAAATAAACCGTGCAAGTGCGTGTCTGACTCGCGCACCGAGGGTTCCGTACAAACCAATTCATTTTCCCGCCAAAAGGCGATGACGTCAGGACTCAGCGGTCAAAAATATTTTTCTGCCTTAATTCTATGACGATACGGGTCACGTGACTTAGCTGTCAAAAATTATTTTCCCAAAATATGTCCCTAAGTATATGTTTTATTTTGTTTTTAGTATTTGTTGTTATAGCGGCAACAGAAAGACATAATCTGTGAAAATTTCAACTTTCTAACTGCCGTGGTTCATGAGATACAGCCTCGTGACAGACAGACAGACAGACAGCGGAGCCTTAGTAATAAGGTTCCGTTTTTACCCTTTGGGTACGGAACCCTAAACTATTGATTAGTAGTTTTAACTATGACCTTATCAAACCTAAAGATAGCAAAAGGACAGAGTTATCATTTGATTTCAGATATCTTACACATACCTGACAAGTCTCATTGCATTTCTCATAAATAAGTCTAAGTCTTTTAAACAGCAATCTGATTGTACGAAGTTGTTCTTGCATTTTAGCCTTTTTATCATTACTTGCGTTTTCACCATGCTGAGTACCGTTTGGAGGCTGTGAAAAATTATAATTTTAACTTTACAACTTTCATGTTTCATTATAACTTATTATTAATAACTATACCTTTAAGGCACTCGATGTATAATAACTAAACGTCGAGTGCCTCAAAGGTAGATAGTTTTAATATTTACCACAATTAATCGTGTTAATACCCGTATAGTTATTAAAAATAAATTATAATTTATAATTAATTTCTTCCTAATATCATTCATTAATAATATTCTTAATAATATCTACACAAATAAAAAATATTCTATTGAACTTAAATGTTTTTTAAATCCTGTAAAGATTCAACAGTTTGTAAATTGCTTATTAAAAAGACGAGTGTATCTTATCCAGTTAAACACTCAACTATCATGTTAGGTACAAAGATGCAGAGTTTATCTCTATTTCACAAGAATGGTGTACTGACCTATATGTCAATCATCATAACAGCCCATTAATCTCCCACTGCAGGGACGGGCCTCCTCCCGTGACGGAGGGCTACTTGGCCTACTAATACCATGCTGGCCAGACGGATTGGTATAGGGTTTAATTTCAAGTTTTCCTTCTTTTTTTAAAGATAATATTGGGTCGCCCTTTATATAAAGAGAATTTTATTTATTTATTTAATATTTACGGTTAGTCCATTAGTCGGTTTTTACGACACCCATGGGATGAGATATACGTGACATATTGTATTCTTACTCCGTCACCACACGGAGAATATGTCAATGCTAAGACCAAATTTTAAATCAATATTTATGAAACTTATCTTTATAGAATAAACTTACTTGTATCGCCTTTAATGTTTGAAAAACATCCTGTGTCCTGCTTACTATGTCCTGCACTGTCTCTTGACCAAATCTGGAAATGGATGGGTATATTTAAAACTTCAGTACATCATAAAACCAAACAAGTAATAACCTTCTCATAAAAGGGGACCCAACATTTGGCCTTAACTATAAAGGCTACAAATTAAAATCGAAGTCGAATGGAATCAGCATGTCAATTCTCGTACCTTAAGATCGTTAAAAATTCGGTTAGGTTAACTTTTAGTTGTCAAATTGTCACACTCTAAATAAAACTTTAACACGACCACAAAAGATTACAATTGCAATAGCAAAAACAAAACAATTTGACAACTAAAAGTTAACTTAACCGAATTTTTAACGATTTTAAGGTACGAGAATAGACATGCAGAATACAAAGAACGGAAAATTGTGATTCTATGCAGAAACAGCAGCTTTTGTATGCAAGCATCCCAGACTCCTTTTAAACTTTTTCAAGGTGAGGAAGAGGATTTAAATTTACTGGAGGAAGCATATCACTGTAGAGTGACGATTGTGAACTGGAGCGGTGAAGTCAGACTTATGGCGCATTGCAAGAACTTCTTAAGCGACAGAAGGCAGGCTTTATATCAAGATTTCCTTCGAAAAGTAATAAATTCCTATGAGCTTTCTCTTGGACTAAGCTTCTTAGCAGTTTATTTATTTAAGGAAACTAAACAGCATTTTTAACAAATGACCATATTATTATAAGAACTGACAACATACAATCGGAAGTACTAAAAGACTGTTATTTTTAAGTTGTCAAGACTTTAAATAACTCGTGTTTAAATCTACTTACTTGCACAAAGAAGCAGTATTGAAGTCTTTATTCTGTGGTGGTTGTGTAGCCGGTGGCTGTGCTGGGGGTGGTGCAGTCCCTGCTGACACCACAGCGCTGCTTGCTTGCATGCCGCCTGGAAGTCATAACATAATCTTCTTTTATTATTTTATTATTATTAAGCCTTTATTTATTTCACAGCAATAAAGTTACATTATCAATCTAACAAACTTATTTTTTTATTTTATTGTTGAACTTGTTTTTTATTACTGGGAATCCCTTCTCGGGTGAAGGCCTCCTCCATTCCCCTCCAAGCTTCGCGGTCTCTTCCCTTCCGTATCCAGTCAGGTCCTGCTACATGGATAATGTCGTCAGTTTATCGTTGGATAGGCCGACCAACATTCCTTTTTCCATCTGGCCCTTTCCACTTCGTTGATTTAACTGTCCATCTTTCGTCATTTAGTCGCGCGACGTGTCCTGCCCATCGCCATTTCATTTTTAAGGCGTGTTTCAGTGCATCAGTTATCTTCGTTCTACTTCTTATTGTTTCACTTCTGACCTTATTTATTTTATTTATTTTTAAGATGCTCCTTTCCATTCCTCTCTGGGCAGTCGTTATTCTATTTCTGATTTTGTTTGTGTATACCCACGTTTGGCAACCGTATGTTAAGCATGGTAGCAGGCAGGTGTCCATTACTATTTTTTTCATATTTATATTGTAGTCTCCCTTAAGTATTTCTTTATGTGCCCAGAATTTCTTCCATGTTGTATTTACGCGTCTTTCTACTTCTTCTGCGTTATGGAGCTTGTTGAATGAGACTTGCTTTCCTAAGTAAACATAGCTATTTACATATTCTATATGTCTACCACTCACTTTGATCGATATTTCGCGACTATTAGTAATTATTTTTGTCTTATCAGTGTTTAGTTCCAATCCAACTTTGAAGCTTTCCTGGGAGAGTGTAATTATCATTTGTTGTAGCTGTGTGGCACTTTCAGAGAATATGACGATGTCGTCAGCGAACCGTAAATGGTTTAAGTATCTATTACCAATTCTAATACTTTTTCCTGTCCAATTAATTTTTTTGAATACCGACTCTAACACTGCAATAAATAATTTTGGTGATAATGGGTCTCCCTGACGGACGCCTCTTTTTATTTTTATTATTTCCCCTTTTTGCTCTAATTTCAATCTACTTGTACTTTTTTCATAAATCTTTTTGATAATTGTAATATATTTCTGGTTGATGTTGCATTCTTTGAGGGCTGTCCAGATAGCATTGTGGCTTATGCAGTCAAATGCCTTGCTGTAATCTATGAATACTACATAGAGAGGTCTATTGAACTCATTGAATTTTTCCATAATCTGTTCTACGGTATGAATATGATCTATAGTTGAAAATCCAGAGCGAAAGCCTGCCTGTTCTACAGGTTGTTGGGAGTCGATTTCTTTTGTTATTCGACGGAGCAAGAGTGCACTGAAGAGTTTGTATATGCTCGGCAGCAAGCTGATCGGTCTGTAATTGGCTATGTTTTTTGGATCTCCTTTTTTGAATAAGAGCACAATATCGGAACTGCACCATTGTTCTGGCATGGTCTCTGTTTCGAGCACTAAATTAAACAATGTCACAATTAAACCAGCAAGAACAGTGCATCCTCTCTTTAGGGCTTTGTTGCTGATCCCGTCTGGACCAGGGCTCTTTTCTGTTTTCAAATGCTTTATTTGCATTATTACTTCATTCATGTTTATTTCTCCTACGTTGTTTTCCTTTCCTAATCCATACTCGCCTATTTCTTCATTTTCAGAATAGTCTTCGTATCTGTTATCTCTTCCATAAAGTTCCCTATAGAAGTTGGTTGCACTCTCTAGAATTTCTTTTCTTGATGTTGTTATTTTTGAGTCTTTTTCCAGATTTTGTATCCAATCTTTGTGTATTGTTAGTTGTCAGCAATCTTCTTTACATAGTATTAAATTAAGTCATCTCTGCTTTCTTAAGTTATTTTCTGTAAGACTGAATGACAGATAATAAATATAAATATAATTCTATTATACCACAGAGTCAGCATAATCCAGTAGAATACAAAATATCCTGTTAGTATTAAAAACTTTTCAAATAAAAATGTTATGAAATGTCAATTACGATCTGTTATAAAAAAACATTTTATAACAGTACGTAATTTGTTTATTTATAATAGGAATTCAAAAAAAGTTCTTACCAGTTTGTTGCACAGTTTGAGGTCCCATCCCTGTACCAGGTCCACCTCCTACTACTCCCATACTCTGGAAAAACAATACAAAAAAGCATAAGAAATTAAGTGACACAGGTCATATATCTGTAGAGTAAGCCCCATAGGGGGTTTGGAGCAAAGATGTCCTAGGGAAGAATCCATGACAAAGCAAACATAGTATAGTATGGTCCCCATATAGGTAGACCAATGATATCAAAAAGGTTGCTAGGTCAGACTGGAAGACTGTGATTTGTGGTTGGGAGCAGTCTATGTCTAGTGGATAAGCTAATTACTTAATACTAAAATGAGATTATTTAAAAGTGATTTTAGTATAATATGGTAATGAAGTCAATAGAATTTAAAAACTATTTAAAAATTATTATATTACCTGTGGCCCCATTCCCATGTTGCCCATTTGATTTTGCATAGTGGCTCCATAGGGTGGTACCATCTGGTTGCCCATGCCTACCATACCACCAGTATTAGTCATAGGGCCGCCCATCACACCTGCAAGATATGAGTGTTAAGATTTATTGATACATTGATCATAATTAAATCATATTTTTTTATCAACAGCTTATATGTTATTATTGTATAGTAGTTTAAAATGATCTTCACCTCAAGAAGTTTTATAAAGAGACACTTAATACAAAATACTTGCTTTAGAAGATTATTTACACCAAGTTTTTAAAGATATTTCATTCAAATTATGATATTTATTAACTGCATACAATTCAATAAAAAAGTCATGTATTCACTTTAGCCAAATTGGATATGGAATGTCTACTACATATTACAAAATCGAAAAGTAATTTATTCTTATTAGTATTACATATTTAAAAGTTTACTACTAATTTGTCTAGATGTCGATTAAAATATTGAGAATCATTAGCTTGCAATCTTCAATGTTTTACACAAAGTATAAACGACAGATCCAGTTTAGCATTTGGTTTAGCTTGAGATATATTTAACAATCCACTGATGCTATTCTGCTGTTATATTAATAATTGACGCTATACATGATTATAATCCATGGTCGCATATCATAGGAGCTAAACAGTATCTACAAAATTTGTAAAGCAGAAACTTATACAGTACAAAACTGTTATTTTAATGAAACCCAGGAAAATAGCTCAATGAAAAGCAACGCCTTGTAGTCAAAGGTAAATCATACATTAGAAAACTTTATCAATAGACCAAACATTGATATTAAGATACAGATTTTACCTGCTAACTGATTGGGCATAGACTGCATCTGTCCACCCATAGGGCCCGTGCCGAAACTTGTTCTCATAGCTCCAGCATTACCTTGAAAGTTTCCAGGAAACTGGTGCCCTTGTCCAGCCATTATTATATCTTTATAATACCTTCTATTTACTTCAATTTAAGAATATTAATATAACGGCGTCTTCCAGAGTAAACAAACTTGATGTCGGATAACCTCAAAATACTATTACTAACTGTCAATGTCATTAGTGTCACAAAAACAGCAAGTGTCAACTGGTGTCAACCAATTTAATTCTTTTTATGCAGAAATACGAACATTTTTTGTATAAAATTGACTTACTTGGTTTAGGTTTCTCTTGAGAGTGTATCCGTAAAAAAGACAGCACATTTTCTAAATTAAAATGAAACATATTAAACCGATGTAAAAACTCTTGCAAACTAAGAATAGATAGATAGTAATAGCTAAGCAGGTTCAAATCCTGCCTGACTTTAATTCAAAGGCTTTCAGTTTTGCAAGGCAAAATTATAATAAACTTAATGCTCAAAACGTACTATAGGGAAAATTCTATAATCGTAATATTTAACTTTTGTATTACTTACACCTTTTAGATGTGTGCTTGTGTATAGCATGGAATATATACTTTGAGACTGATCCCTCAATGATGTTAACGTGGCTAGACCTCAGGTTGATCTTTTCTAAATTAAATTAAATCTGTGAGAACAAAAACTTTACAAGAATAGGTAAGTATTAAGCTGCCTAAGCATGTTGAAATTACGCTGTATACCTTCTTCTCACTTTTCTTACTCACGATAAAATTGTTGATATGTTTAACAGCGTTAGATACTTGTCCGCTAACTAACCGCCCGCTCGTGGGCGATAGCAATGCCAGGGCGTATGCATGCGCCTTTACATTCTCACTACTTTCCCCAAGAGAAAAGAGGAGAGGATGTGACGGGTACAGCTGGGCCTTCGGTATTTTACACTCGACGAACAAAACGATGCTGTAAAAGAAACTGCTACGTCGATTTTCTTTTAAAGGATTGTACTACCCCGGTCCAGTCGCTCCATTCCTGTTGTAAACAACGTGACTCTACCACTAAACTAACTAGTAACTACAAAAGGCTAGTTAAAGGTATCAATTTACCTATATCAAAATTCTAGATTAATAGGTCTTTTCATATTCCTGTAGTAGTTGATGAAAGATAGTGCATTTTGTCAATGAGTCCTCTTAAAAGATTATCTATGCTTTTAGGCTTCAGCAAATGCTTGCTTGCTACTTTGATAAAGCCACTGTGCTACCCTTATACTTCTCTGAGAATTAATTAGTACTTACTCAAAAAACCTTAGTTAAAATATTAAATTAAGAAAGTTTTTTGTGTTATTATTTTCTAACTTTTTTCGATGCACGTTTTTCTTCATTCTCTTCTTCTTAGTTTGCGGGAGAAGAGCGAGTACTCCAGCATTGACGGGACGTATGATGTACATTCATAGTCTGTATTATCGTGGCCAAATTATACCTACTCGCTATTCATAATTATAGAAAGCCGCGTAACTCTACCATTCTACAAAAAACTACCAACAGAAGAAAATGTTCTTTAGCCAGTTATTTTATTAGCAGCATGAAAAGCTATTTTAATCAATCCGTTTACTACTCCGTTCTGCTGAGGACCTCGAACATAAGATAAGATGATCTCTACAAAAAAAGGACTACTTGACCTATGCTCTATAATAATATCATCATCATCATATAAATATCATCATCATCCATCAGCTATTGTGGTATTAAAAGACCAAGCTTGCCTCGATTACGGTTGGCTTGGAATTTAATGTAGTAGGTTTGACAATTAATTTTATTAGGCCATCGCTGTCCACCACTGCCAACACGCGCCACAGAACACGTTCTTCCACTTTCCGCATCCAGTCCCAGAGAGATATGTCATTATTTACGTATACTAGTAGTTCAAAGTAGGTACATTATATAAGTATTTTTATAAATTTTTTAAAGTTTCAGCACGCTCACTGAGTTCGTCAACAAAAAAACGTTGGCTAAATGCCAAAACTAAATGTATGACGACACAAATTCTTTCAATGCGAATAGCAAATAAAGTATTCAATATTTTATATAATTTAAACATTGATGTGACATGGTTACTCAATTATATACTTCTGCTACTTTAAAACTATAGGTATTCTGAACATTTTCTTTTCGACTTTGAAGTTCTTGTGTAAAAATATCTTCTAACTTTCTAAATTAAATATTTATTTTATCTTGTACATATTATTATAGCTCAAGATAATAATAATATACTGTAGGTAATTGATTGTTTTTACGATTCGATTACGGGTCTCAGGACCAAATCAAGTCTGTCGTGTTGAACTGAAAAGGGTATAAAGGTAGAGACAATAAAAAAATCAAATGTACCTTAAAAATTTATTTTCCATTTTAGAATATCCTAAATTAAGTACGATATTATAATTTTAAATTAACAGTTATTAAGTATTTAATTATTTATTATGAATTCGCGTTTATATTTATTTATGTAATACATAATAATAATATTATACATATTGTGCTTAATATTACTGTGAATGAAATGCACTATTATGGACTGTTCGGGGCGTGATGCCTTACCGAATATTTATTTTTATACATATGATGATATGTGTATATATTTTTTTTTGTTTTATAAATAACTAATTACAATAAGTTATCTATAATATTTATTTATAAGGCAAGATGGCCACTTTTATGGCTAACATGGTACTATGTTCCGTTTGGTACGCATCTATTATATTATTCTACTTATATTATGAATGTATATAATTCAATATATAGACCGAATCACGTTTTTAACTGTGACTTCAAACACCGTGACGCGATAAAGAGATTCGATTCGGCCGCTAAATATTCAACAATTTCATTTATATTCCACATAATAAATAGTTATCAACATGTAGATTTACAAATATCAACAAAATAAATTACGAATAACAGCATAATACAATTAAAATTAATCTTACATACTATGTATCAGTGATCTACTCGGTCTATGCCTCTAACTTGTACTATGTCGCCGGCCAAGCCTCAATCCTCTACCATAGTCACTAGAACATCTTCTTAGCTTTGTGAGAATGAGTAGATAATAAATAACTTTTCTGTATAGTTTGGAAAATTGATATTTATTATGTAACAAATATAAAAGGTATATTGTGAGTTGCATCGTAATTTTGCCAATTAACTCATAAACACTTAATTTTAAGTATATACCTATTCGCGTTACTTAAGATTCAAATGAAATGGCCAGCGACCATCTATAAATCATTAAATTAAAATTACATGGACTAGTAATTGAATTATCCTAACTATTAAGTACCCTATACCGCTTTGGAGAACAAATTATAATAATAAGTAACATTATTAGGGCGTATAGGTAGTGTACAAAAAATATTGTATTTTTTCTGAGACAATAATAAGTACTTTACTTAAATATACGTTAATTACTTAGCCCTTTATTGCTCTCCCTCAATCTTAAGCTAAACCAAGTCCATCATAGGACATATTGAGCAACATGGACATGTTAATACAGAACTAGGAAACCTATGAATTATCTATGGCGTCTTACAACCAAAGCGAATTTATTCTTAACATTAGATTTAATTAACTGTTTCTTTTTAAATCATGATGACATATTACGCATCTTTTGTAGTTACAATACGTTTTTAGGTAATTTTAAATCGAGAATGCATGCGATTCATATAAGGCTCCCAAAAATCCTTGCTACGAAAAATACTTTACTTTATTTAGCCGCCATGCATTCAATATTGCGTTTATTTGGCAAGAGGCCATGTACTTTAATTTTATCGCAATACTTGCGCTAATTACTTTACCTAGTAAAAGAGAAACAGGCTCATAATACCTAGTATTTAATATTTCGAATATTACTGGTATAAACTTCGTTCAGGGATAGCTGTCACTGCTATCAATAAAACCTACTTACTTATAAATTCAGAGTTCACATATTGTCATGAATACTTTTTCTGTTCGGTTCTGAAGCGTCCTAAATATCAATATAACAGGAGTATATAGAGTAATTATATACTTAACAAATTAAAAAGCTACGTAAAATGGAAATTATGAATAGGAAGTACATTAAGTGAAGATAGAATAAGATTCTTCATAAATTCTTTAAGATATACTGTCTGGCAGTAAGAATTTGTAAGAAAGAAGTCTAGGGATGAAGCCGCGTTTATTTAAAATAGATCAGAAAAATGCCCTTTCAAAAACGTATTCAAAAGACAATTAACTAATTAATTTCCTATGCTTATAGAAGTGTACCTATTTACTACCCGGTCACATTATCTCGAGACCTGGCTTCGATGACGTCGCGTCGTCGCGTCGGACGAATCACTGATGCGCCCGTGGCGAGTTGTTGAAAGGTTGGTTGAAAGGAGAACGGGACGCGAGGTTTGCATTCCAGCGAGGTCTCTAAATAATGTGACCGTGTAATAGCTGATTATCTCAGAATGATAAAAATTAAAAAAGCTTTTTCTATAAGCATTACTATTGGCAGTTGGTACTACTGTTTTAATAATAGTCTGTCTTTGAAGTAAAATTAAAATGAACTTTTTTTTTAAATTAGCAATGCTTTTCATCCTAGAAGCTGAAAAGCCAACTAGGTATATCATGCAAATAACATTTTCTTTATTTGTAGTTATTGTCAATTAACAGCTGTTTGGTAATAAATTGCATCTCTTATTATACAGTATTTGAATATGAAGGGTATCTACTATGAAAATATATCTAATTAATCTTTAAAGTATAAAAATATGTGATGTTAGGAAGTTGAATGAATGAAAAAGGCAAGAAGTTTCAACATAGCTATTGTTTTTATGTATACCTACGTAAATTTAAGTATTTCTTTAGTAACTACGTAGTTTTATCACGGTAAGACTGATGTCTTACTTTTATAATAACAGCTCATAGCCTTTGGTCACTCTTTAAATTTTTGGTTTATTGGATTTCAACTACATTATAGACTTTTGGTCATATTATTTGGCTTCTCTTCCGTCAGTTGTTTATTTAGAAATTATAATGACATGGATTGCTGTCTTTCTAACTTTTGCCGAGTCATCTTGCAACACATTCTTGTGATAAACATTGAGACCTATGCATACGTTTGTTGGTAAGTTCACGGCAACATTAACTGTTGGTACTTTCTATATACAAAGACACAACTGATACGTCATTGTTTAAATTCAGATCTAGTAATCCTCTTTAGTGGGATTGTCATCAGTAATGTGTCCAGGAACTAGTGGTTGTCATGTCTATTGCATCCGCGCCTCTTGGAGTTGCGGAGGATATGGTAGAGGAGGGAGAAGAGGTCCCTGGACTCCACCGCCTGGTAGAGCGTAGTACTGAGACACGTAACCGGCTCCACTAGCTGCTGCGGCCGCTGCTAAAACAAATTTGGTAAAATACAATTATCGACGTTAAAAAAGGAAATGTAGTATTCTATTGGATAAAATCTGCATGGCAGAAAGGTTAAAGAACAGTTGTCTACAACCAACAGTTTTATCCAACCATAAGTACAATCACTTCGTCTTTGTCACTCGTTAATTATCGTCATTTATCGGGTAAGATCGGAAATGCAAATGACGCATTACAACGCCGCTTAATGTAAATTGCTTATGTTCATTAAAATTCAACCAATCAACTGAATGATTACAGTCATTACTGTAAATTTTTAGGGTTTTGTCACTTAGTTAACAGGATTTCTTCTCTTAAATTGTCATGAGGTGCCTAGTCGCCAGGCTTTTACTAAGGCACTGGTATACTTAAGTACCGGATCCAAGGCTAACTGAAGATTGAATAATATTTGACAGAAAAGTATTGTAGGTTACCCACCGGCTGCTGTAGCGTAAGGATCAAAACCGGCGGCGGCATATTGCTGTTGATATGCAGCCGCACCCTGAGCCGCTGCTGCCTGGTACTCGTATAAATGGTTAGCTGCTGCCACGGCCGCAGCGTGTTGCAGTTGTGGCAGTTGCACGAGCCCGCCTGCGCCTGTGCCCACGCTTGCACCCACCCCGCTCATCGCGCCCATGTAACTAGGCGTCCCGTACACGTAACCAGGAGACAACCTGCAGATTTATAACGAACACATTTACAAAAATCCACCAAGAAATACGACGCAACAAGTGCAGGAACGCTTGTTCCTGTACTTGTCACGTCTTAATCAACCCATGATGGCTCCTCACTGAAAGTTTAAAATTCAGTGAGAAGACATCAAATAAAATTAATACTTTAAAATTGTCACACTCTATACCTAGTCCCAGCAGCCTTGAAGGCACGAGCATCTAGTTTTGTTATGTTAGTAGACATCGATAAAAGTTATAATTATGTAAGTAAGTATCTATGCGACTGTTTGTCATGTCGCCATTGTGGGACCGCCGCCGTGCGTCATTCCCAGAATTTTTCATGAAAACGTATTAAAAATATACAACGGCACTCCGCCTCGACCAAAATATCCGAAACTCGGTATTTACCTACATTTCGCTACATCGTGCGTGAACCGTCAAGGAAATTAAGCTTTAGGTAGGTACATAGCGGACTATTTGGTTACGAAACTACTAAACGTAATCACGTTGAGTTAAATTTTAATATGACAGAGGGAAATTAATTATGTTCATCCATTTATTTGTTTAACTAATATCTCGTTTTAATAAAATGTATTGTTTTAAATACTTCGTAACTTTATAAGTATTTTGAATGATAGAACTTTAAAAAAAGTATTTATGATGTGACAAATTCGAGAATACAAAACTGATGAGTCGGTTATTCGCTTGTGAAGGCGGTCAAGTTGTACGAGAGCATCTCGAGTTAGCTTCTAGCCAAGTCAGCATTTTTAAAGAGCCCTTATCTTCATAGCCATCGCGCCACTTCGCAATCCAATTATCCGTCTTTTTCTATCACTATAATAAGTGATAGAGATGGGTTGATTGCTGTTTGTTCTATTACATCTGCATTAGCATGGTATGGGAGTCAGCGAGCTACACGCATGCGTGCTCCACGCCCGTCATGATGCTCCGCCCGCCTTCAACGCCCACCTGTGGTTTACTCAAATATCGCTAAATACCTACGCAATATTAAGGTATTATCCCCAAGAAAGATCTTTAGGTCTACTACACAAGAATCTTAAGCCAATAAGTTTTCCATTGTTAACGATTGTAAGAAGTCCAAGTCTGAACGCTTTCTAAGCCTATTTTTATATTACAGTCAGTTAATATACGTCAGAGTTTATGTAATAGAGTAGTAGGTGAAAACAAACAGCATTATAAAACTGGCATATACTCACACAAGCTGCGCTGACACATCTACTAAATATACAAACACAACCACTTACTAGTCCGACTAATAGGAGTACAATAATGTTAGATGCCACTTTCAAAGTTTCGCAGAGAAAGTACTTATAAGTATATAATTACATAAATTACATGCAATAAGTAGCCGCAAGAATAATATCTAAGCTGAACAAATAGTAGGAAGGTACATGAATACATTGTTCTATTTCTAATATTAATTACTAACAATGTCATACGTCAATTTCATACCTAAGTACTTCATATTTGAGGTCAACACTAGTCTATCGTGTAAACTGTTACTATCATCATTAACAAAATCAATCATAAATGTAAATAGTCTAGCTTTTTTGTACTAATGACCGTCTTGACATATCGACAGGTACATAAAGTTGATTGGTCACAGGGACATCGCAGTTGGTAACGATTGGTAACTAAAACAAAAGCGTGAATACGATTAAAGCTTTTACTTGATTATGTTCCATTAAAACAAGAGCATCGATGAATAATTTATTGGATAATTGTGGTGCCATGGTGGCCCTGACTAGGCATCGATCGGGCATTCGTCAATGTGTAAATAACCGGGATACGAGGAGTGCACGGTAACAAATGCATGTATTGTGTTAGACAGCAGGGCGGCGGCGGCGGCGACGTCCACGCGGACGACGGACGGGCCTGGTGCGTCGAGCGCGCGCTCTCCTACCAGTACTCACACACAGCGCGCCCTCGACCGCACCGATACCACCGTCATACGCTCCGTCGAGACTTAGTAAGTGTATTAAACGAAATCCACCACCAACAAAACGCAATTCAAATCAACAAAATCTTACACGAACACGGCATAAAACATAAAAGTAAAGAAAACATTGAGTGTCGAGAACGATGCGTAAAGTGTGACAGCGGTGGGCGGCGCCAGCGCCCGACAAAGTCGTCGCCGGCGCCGCCCATGCTCCGGTATAGCTTTGTAAAACGTAAACATTAAAAAACCCAATCGACTAATTCACACCCAAAACGAAAAAAAATCCACTCTCACGCTCACGCTTGCCATAGATACCTATGTGAAAATGTTTGATAATTTAGTCTAGGTGTGGTCCGCCGGCCGCCGCACCGCTAGCCGTCCGGAGACGCCGCTCGCCTCATCTACCGAGACAAAAGTCAGCAACTATCAGCGTACTGTAGGTACCGTTTACTCTACCCTCCTAACTGGTATCAACTAAAAAGATACTTAAGCTGTTCAAATATATTCCCGGGGAAGGAACCCGTTGAATTCTATTGTTCTGGACTCCATTTTGCATCAAGTTTTATGATGTCAAACTAAATTGCAATGATGGAATAAATATCCCTATTCATTCTTTAAGTCTTCCCAAATATATTGAATATCCCATAAAAAGCATTGAATTGAATCATTTTGATATACTTGTTACTACGGTTTAGTTGATAAATCTGCGTCTGATTTTTGTCTCGTGAGATGTATTCAGAGCGGCATGCGGCGCCGCAAGTGCTGGCAAATATCGAAGTGTTGAACCACTGAACATTGATACATGATACAGAAATGGTACACAGTTATTGATCTATGTATACTCACCCATAAGGCGAAGGCAATACGGTTGGGTAACCGGCTCGAACGCCAGCAGCGGCTGCCGCAGCTAATCCGAAACCTGGAACAAACATACCTATTTTTAATACATAACTAAGACAGCTACATCAAATGAGGTGTCACAAAAAGAGGACACTGAAAAAAATATTAACTACATAATTCTTTCAACGTTAACGTTCGTAGAGATGTTATTTTGAGCCTCGCTTAACGGAAGTGGCTAGACTGAAGTCAAACTAAAATATATTACGAAGAGATTGGACCAGATCCAACTGACACAAGAGTCAACTTAGTGCAGGGAACGTTAATGTTAATTTCTTTTTATTGCATTGTTAAGTCGCGCGAGGCAGTGTCTATTTTGGTCGCTCGCCGCCCGCCCGGGCACCGGCATCCAGGGACATACCTCATGACAAGAAGACGACAAACACTCGCTATAAATGGCTTTCAGAGTTTGGCACGTATTGACATAGTCGGATGATTAAAATGCCTTCTACATTAATGGTGCAATAGCAGCCAAATTATCTGTGACCATCGACGTTTTAGAATACCTACGCATGACATTCCGTTTTATTACTTTTTAATTGCAGATTATCTATAGCTGATAACAGTTTGTTAAAACGGGGTATATTTAGGAAGTGTGCAATCACAGCTATGTCGCGTATATATCATAATCAGTGATTAATGATCATAAGAGCGTAGCCTCTGCTGTATTGTGAATCACATTTTGTATTGTGTGGTGAAATTTCACCGGTGATTACAGTGGATCACATCCGCAGTCACTCCGGATGGTGTTTCGGTTCGTCTACTTCGAGAGTATATGCGATGACCTTGCTGCTTCTAATACCATAAAAATATAATTCTGATTAATGATACTCGGACCGTGTACAAAAGCGTAAATGTTTAAATTACAAATATTTTTTACGAGGAAGTACAGTCATCTGCAATCATCTGCCATAATTCAAAAATAACTACCGAAAATAAATAATTGTAAATTGAATTATTTGCTGAACTAAGGGCATTATTAGCTGAAATTAGGTTTAAGCCCCATATGAAATTTGGTACATAACTACTATGTAGTAGAAAGAATACGATGTTGAAATTGTAGAATAATTGGGTTCTACTAAGATGATCGAGTACAGACATAAGTAAAATTAGTCTAAGAATCACGTTCCAACAAACGAATGTCCAACTATACATACTAAAACAAAGGATGAAAGTGATTTATTTATGTTGTATATCAATCAGAAATAGTCTAGAATGTTGTTCATTAAATGTCAGTGGTGATGGCCCAAGACAACAAACGTATGGCGAGGAAATAATTAGTTTGATCTCTCCTCCTAAAAATAAACAAACCTATTTGATAAAGAGGATATCATAAAGGACGCAGTAGCCAAGCTAAAAGGTTGTTATGAGAATAGAAACTCTAATACGAAACCTTTTTATACCCTGTGGTTTATTAGACTAGATTACTTTAACGGTTTAAAATGTACTTATGCAAAATTATTACAATATGAATCATTTGCCCAGATGGACAAAGTTTGCCATATTCGCATTTATTTAGGTATACTTATTGGGACTTTACCTAAATAAATCCGAAAGACTAAGAATTAATTAAGGTATCCTTTGTGATGCAGCTAGTGTTTACATATATACCGAACGTAGTACAGTCATCAAATGACTGTATCCTCATCAATCTGCCGATTTCGTTTAAATTTAAACGTTGTTTGTAATAAAGTTAAACAAACAGTATGGTGATCATTTCCCAATATGTTCGCGTGATGTGCTACCGCATTTGTACGATCGATGCGCTGCCATTTGACGGCCGAGGTCGAACCACTGTCCACCACAAACCTTATCTTGATTCATTAATATTTTTTCTCTATCCTTTTTATGTTCATTGTGCCATGGTTTAAATGCGATGGTCTTTTGTTACCAGTATGTGACCCAGATTGATTTTAAGTCGTAATCAATAGAACATACATTACAATAGCCAAACATTTCTGTATTACAACAATGTAGAACAAATATGACGCAGCGTAAATTATTTTTTTCCAAAGTTTAAACTGACTCATTTCTGAAATGCGTATTGGTAGGATGAAAGACATATCAGTCATAAGCGTAGGTGTTAATAATAAGCTTTGTTTTGAATACTTGTTTTTTTTTATTCAGGATGACTTCTGGAGCTCAGGTCGACGAACTGCAAAGCCGACAGTAAGTGCTTAACGTCGCTTGTAAGGATTCTACGGAAATACGATTTTAGACGCGCGCGGACTGAGCGGGACAGAAAGAGAGTATTATTATAAGTCTAGGTATTTGAGTCGACTCATGTATTTTCAATGCCATTACCTCTGTACACTCAACCTACGTCTAACATAAAATGCATAACGTGTCTAATTTCAAACAATTTAGGCATCTCGAACTGTAATTATTTCGTTTACGACTTCTAGATTCAACATGAAAATGCCCTGTTTTCGGCATGCTCCCAATAAAATGGTGTAAAAGCTTTTAAATTAATATAAAGAGCATAGTTTTGTGTATACATTGTAGAATAAATATGTCGTATTAGATTAAAGGTTTAAGAATAGAACTTAATGTGCCGCGCCCTAGTTTCGTATGGCCAAACTAGTTGTGTTTAACTCACGGCCGTCACGGTTTTGTGTGTTTTGGCGTGCCTTTGATCTGACCGGTGTCGTCTCCAACTGTGGCGGCCGTCAATCCTATACCATTACGATTTATCGCAGGCCTGCAAACGTACACCGGGTGCGATTAATTACTCTCCTCCCCAACGCGACACCAGTTCCCGGGACACTTATTTTTGGATAAAACACGTGCGTGGCATGAGCCGGCGTCGATTTTTACAGTCTTAGCCTTAGCTAACTCAAAGAGGATACTAATTTTAGATATTTTCAAGTTTGAAGAGATGTAAGGCTATCTGGACACAAGTTTGATCAACCTCTAATCCATTCTAAGTAGAGAATGCAAATCCGTCCTGTTTCAAAATCCGGATTTTAAGGAACGGATTTTTGTTTCGATCCGGATAATCCGGATTTTACGGATTTTATAAAAAATAAACAAATCCACTTATATTAGTTTATTTATGAATTTTTGTGCAAATGGATTAAAATAAAAACACTGGAAAATCAAAACATATGAATATAATCGGTATTTTTATTGGTTCAAATGAAAATAATAAATACAAATTAACTTTGGTGATCAAAAATAAAGACTGTTAAAACTTCTCCTCAAATTATTAAACATAACACACGCATCGCTTCATTTACCTTGTCTCGGTCGGCACAGCTCTGGTGGAAACGGCTCAGCGGAGCTAGATTTTTGCGCATACAAAACTAGCGTGTACGAGGGATGTTGTGCGAGGAATGTGTGTTGAGAAAGATGTGTTGTGAGCTTTGCGCATACTGTACGCATCCTCGCGATACACATTAATGCGCATTTTCATAGCTCCGCTACACATCCTCGTAGGCAGTAGGCACATTATCATCGTACAGCTTTGGTGGAAACACCCACATATTTTCACAGCACAGCTAGACATTCTTGCACGACACATTTCCATCGCACATCTCTGGTGGAAAGGCAGCCTTACTTTGGAGCATCCACAGATGATTTTAACCTAAATAAAGACAACGGTCACTTGTCTTGCTTTTGCGCGTACCGTTTTGTTGTCAAATTTTTTAAATGAATTTATTTTGTTAAAAGTTCCCACTTACCTAAGTACCTACTGTTTCTATTAAGAACATACATGTAAGGGCGCCTTCAAATTTGCCGCTAAGTGTCGCGCGGAGGCAGCGCGACTGCAGCGCTGCGGTCGCGCTGCCGTCGCGCTGCCGTCGCTAGGTTTGAGAATGGTAGTGTTGTGTTTTAGTTTTACGATGGACTCAGACGAAAATACACTGCTCTTAGTGTTACTATTAAAAAGAAAACGTATTCTAAACAACACTAGTCGATCGATGAACGAATGCACGGACGCAGCGCGGGCGTAGCGCTGCAGTCGCGCTGCAGTCGCGCGTTTTTTATCTCTATGAATTTACAAAGCGTCAGCCAAGAAGTCGCGCTGCCTCCGCGCGACACTTAGCGGCAAATTTGAAGGCGCCCTAAATGTTAAAGGCAACATAAATGAATACATCTACAATATTTTTGTTGACAAATTTGATATTTTTATTTGATTTTTGTTTTAGAACATTAATAGAATGTTTATGTCACTTTTGTTACATTAAATATCCATAAAAGAAAGTCTCAGAACTTATTACTCATTTAAATTATAATATTCTATATCGAAATGACCTCTTTTGTGGCGATTAAAGACGTATGAACGGTCATCAGGCAGATGTCTTCTTCCATGTAAGATATCTCTCTACGTGTAAAAAGATATCTACATTATTTCAGTAAAATGACAATATAGGGATAGAATTCATTATACAATG
The DNA here is from genome assembly GCA_905475405.1 of Schrankia costaestrigalis. Taxonomy (NCBI): domain Eukaryota; kingdom Metazoa; phylum Arthropoda; class Insecta; order Lepidoptera; family Erebidae; genus Schrankia; species Schrankia costaestrigalis. The sequence continues at coordinate 5,904,902 of FR997827.1, forward strand.
TATATAAAAGGTTTTTTTTTATAATTTATTTATGGGCTTTGTTGCTGAGCGACCATATTGCCCCATTAGGAAATGAAAAAGGTTATTTTAATTCATTCAGCCAACTTTAATTTTAATTGGTTCACAATTCTCAAAATGGTAACTAGTATTTACTAAAAGTGCTCTCCTGTAAAGTTGCTATTTTGTAGATGTCTGTATTAACTTTGCTGCCATCAAAATATGACCTCAAAAATAATAAATCATCTAAAGTTGTGTAACCTGCTGCGAATTCGGTTACACATTATTCCTGCTGTAGAAAAAGCACGCTCTGATTCAACGCTTATAGGGGGAATGCATTGAAGACAAGCGTAAGATAAGTTGTAAGCGGCCTCCTAATACCGTCCTCATGATCCACTATCCTCGAATAACGCCATATCCATTCTGCCTTAGAATTTCTTATTATTCAGAAAATCCGCGGATTGAAATTTTCGAATCCGGATTAAAATCTGGAGTAAAAATGGGCGGATATCCGGATTTTTCGGATTACGGATAGTCCGGATTGCATTCACTAATTCTAAGCCAAGCTTTATAAGATATATTTTAGCTTAGAGTAGCGCTATGCCCTGTAAGTCTTTATAAAAGATAAGCTGACAAGAGATGAGTCTTTGGCTTAATGCCAGAGCTGATGTCGCGGTAGAATCGGCCGCGACGACGTTCCCAAAACTGCGTATATTTAGACAAAATAAAGAGCGCACCGAAGACAAAACGAGACGCAACTCTGTTTTATAAATAACCGTGTCGTTCGCCGGACGGACTCAGCCTCGCTCGACCAACCTCTGCACGCCAGCTGTTCTACATAAATAATAATTAAGATACGAAGAAAGCTCCACGCGTCCAGTTTTTGAGGATCATCAGAATAGAAAAAGATTCGTAAATTATTTAATAGAGTTCATTTTAAACAGTAGGTGGTTCAAAGTATCGTTAGTAGGCGTATAATCTACGAAGTAGGATTATTGGTAAAATGAAGGGCTTCGTGCGGAAGTCGTGGCAGGGGATCAAATTTCAGATGGTGACAAAGGGAACGGAACTATTATACTGAAGTGTTCCTGTATAGCAGGGTCACTGTACGATGCTAGAAGCGTGAATAATATAAGAAATAGGAAAGTGTTTTAAATAGCACTTAGGAAAACACTTATACGTAATTAAAATATCTATGCTTTTGAAATTAACTAAGATTTTGTGCCAGATGCCACATATCCGTAAGATACGGAAGAGTTTGCTATTTACTTGGATCACGTTCAACAACTTCGAGGTTATTAGTGTGGCGACGTCGCAAATTAATTTATCTTTTCGGACACATAACATGTATACGCTAAATCTGGTTTCCATCTAATTGACTTTAAATTCCTAAATTCTTACAAATAAATGTGCATGTGCTAGTTTTTTTATTAGATTGTAAGTAATAATTTCAAATAAACTCTGGACATTTTAAATCGTCTTGGTTTTAAAGTGTAGCCGTTAATTTAGTCGTTTTAAAACATAATATTGTAATAAAACAATATAAAATATATCTTATTTTATTTTTTGTCTTATAATATTTTTATAGGTTTACTAAAATAGAAGTAGGATAATATTTCAGCAGCAAAATGACCAATGGAAATAGAAAAATAAGTATAAGTAAGAAAAATAGTTTACACCGTAACATTGATCAGTCAAATTAGAAACCACTAGATCGAAATAGAATAGATAAAAATGCAATAAAGCATTGAATATCGTTATGGGAACAAAAGCAATTTCCACTGGTAAACCTACACAAACAGCTAAGAACGCAATTGCAGCAAATGTACTCGTTAACCTAAAAGCCGTTTCAGCTAATCAATATAAAAAAACAACCGATCGTAACGTATCCAATAAATTGTAAATAAACTGAAGTAACAAAAGTTTTATGGCGGAATTATCGCTTAAATCAAAGCGACAGTCCACCAGTAATTACAAGTTTTCTAGCAGTTATAAAACAAAGAATAACTATACGATTTGTATGAAACAAGATTGTATCACGGTCCACATTACCTCGCCTGTCCATTATGGCTTCGCTTCATATAATTATAAACAATGCGCACTGGTATCGATTTGTAGTTGTAGTTTTTAGGTCTAGCTTCCAAATCCAATCACGAGGTTAAGTATCTATGGATACTTGTTACAATACATTTGTGCTGCCTGCGCAAATTGCTAATTGGATCAAGAGGTCATCTGCACTTTCTGCACCGCGTTGGTACTGTATGTTGCTACTATGTGTTTTACAATTTATGGACTCATTGCTGTTATCTACTTAGAAAGTCTCCAAAATATTTTAAAATTTATTTCACAGACATAAAAACATAACGTACAAGTTCTAAAATTATTAACTACTCGTATCGTATAACATAAACAAATACTAAAATCTATAACAGCAGCAAACTAAATGAACAATAAAACGAAACACATAAGACAGTCGGCTAATAGTGTTGAACTATACGTACAGTTATCGATTTTAAGTAAGCGGCGCGTGCGGTCTCATCAATGCATTCGTCGCCTAAATCCCAAAGTCTGAATAAAAATAGTCGTTAGGGTGTATTGCGGACACTGCGGGGGGCTCGGGCACATGCATAAGTAATGCACAAACGAAGGGCGGTAGGCACACGCGATCCAACTGCAATGCCAAACACAGGGACAACCCCTTCTGAAGTGTACTGATCGCCGCAAAGGGACAAGCCATCCATTAATCAATGATGACTTATATGCTTAACGCGTAGTTCTCAAGTCTCAAGTATGCTGTCTTTGATATATATTAAGTGTTTTATTCTTTGCTCAACGATTTATATAGATCTTAAAACAAAACTTCAAAGATCATTACCTATTATAAGTATGTTTCTCCAAAATATTCTACAAAAAACCACGGTCCCCCGTGCCACCTTCTAAAATCATTACTTTCTAAAAAGCTATCTACAAATGTCAAAGGATTAAGGGGTAGAACACGCTTTACTTAGTAATTGAGCGTAAATTACTTATTTGACGGAGATACCCTATTTCAAGGCGTGTTCGATATTAATATTCTTTTTCAACAAAAGGTATTGATATTTCGAAAGTCAATTTTTGTATAAGTATTCAACACGTAGTTAATTGTTTTGAAATGAATGCTTCACACGATTAATTGTTAATTAGCTACCAATTATTACAGGTGGTATATTATTTTACCGCCTACTGTTTTAACCACGTAAAGAATAGTATTCAATATTTGAACAAAATAAAGGTCCAAGAGTTTAAATTAACACTTATTTTCGGCGTGTTTTCTGACCAAAGAAAGAAAAACTTGTTCTTCTAGTATCACGCTAGTCGAAGTAAACTTACGAAGAGTAATGTCAGGAAAACAGATAATGTTTGACCAAAAATTATCCAAAACATACTTGTTTTATCTCTAAATGCCTATTATACAAGGTAACATTTTTCTCATGGTGTTTTGATAAATAAGTATGACATAAACGTTTTGACAATGCACACGGAAACAAATTTACTGAAATTAATGTTTAAGAATTCAAACATAGTTTATAGTAGGTAAACGTATAATAGCTTTTAATGCATCAAATTATGCCAACATTCTTTTAGTATACACGATTAGGACAAGACAAATTCTTACGCGCCTCAGCTATCACATGAAATGGAAAAAATAAGTGATACATTTAAAGATCCGCACTGGGAAGTTGTTGCGGGCCACTGACGGCAATCCGACAACCTCAGCTAGCTAACGTTCTTATATTCGACTACCTATTGCCTGTTAAAACATAACGTAGTTGATCGATAAGAATTCATTATTTATTGGTAACACGGTAGTTACGATTGCGAGCATTTTCGGATAAAAATAAATTAAGAAAGGCCGCTGCTCGCTCATCGAATGCTTTCAATTGGAAGGCTTTCATAGACAGGTGTGAATCGATTACTGTGGCGCTCGTAACACTCAATAATTCATAGTGTCGCCCCATATGTTTGGACAAGTGGCTCGTTCGGCCTTCATCAACACGCCCATATAATAAAACTTTAACAATGTTTTCATAATCGACGCGAGGCTCGTTGAAATCGCCCATTGGTTGCAACCACCATGTTGTATTTAGAAACTAGGCTACACAAATTTCTTACCGCAGCAGTTAACGTGTACATTTAACAACGTACCTACAGCGGCGTACATTGTAATAACAAAATTCATGACTTGTAATTAATAGTGATGTACGGAAAATAGTCAAATTTGTTATGGAATAGGTACATGTTACCTCTAAACTTAAATACAACAGAGAGATTTATTTACGGGTTCTAAAACATACTTAATCTTTATATTAAATGAAATTACTGGCAAAACAAGACAAAATGAATCGAGAAATTAAAAAGTAGTAAAAATCGAAATCATAAAAGGAGATGCTCATTTAAAGTATGACATTGTACTAATTATTTTTTCCCTTATTATTTAGATACTCTCTAACAACTGAATTTATCCTTTTGGACTGATGAATCAAAATCTCTTTGTTTCAGATGCACAAAGAATTGATTTAAGCTACGGAGAGACAAGTGACCAACAAAGTAAAGCTGAGAGCTGACACAAACCACCCTGATGACCAAACACATTACATACTCGTAAAACAAAACTTTTTTGAAATAATATATTTCAAATAAACAGTACAATAAAATTGTAGTTATAACATAAAGGCAACAGAAAAATTAGCTTCTATAAAGTGTATTAACAATATTAATTTTGGTAGGCAGCATTATCGATTCCCTTCAACTCGTTTTCGTTGCTTATTTATATTGGCGCTCGCCAAGATGCGCGGGCGCCGAAGACAGACATACCGACCGACGTTACGCCTCCATTAAAATGACTCAATAGAATCCCATAAAAGTATTTTTTATTATATTATTTGGAAGACTACTTAGCAAAAAGTGTTCAAATTCTAACAGCAATCTTATAGCCAATCTCTAACAGATGGAAATCGAAAAACACATTGTCATTAAACAGTCCTTTTTTAGGTAACATACAAAAAACGTCCTTTTCCAAACTCTGCATTGACCTTTTTTGTTTGTTGCTTGACTATAGCAGAGCACATGCGTCTCATTCACAGTAAATCGCAGCCCCTTTGTAACGGTAACGGTCTAAGCATTGCACACACATTTTAATAAGACCCAAACGGTCTCCCTAAAACCGGTCTATTCAACGGTCATTCCTTACAAAAATATAATCTAGATTCTTTGAGAACTTTCATCGTAGGATGCGACTGTACCGCTGTCTCTGGGAATGTTATTTCAATATATTTTAGTGCAAAGGTACACGAATGAAGGGTTCCATAAACAAACACAATGTGCCGCTGGCTCTGTGTGTAAACCAATTTAACAAGACACAATTGTAGACTAAACAGGGTTATGGCGGCAGATTTAATGCGTTTCCCGCACTGCTTTCAATGTAACGCAGAAACGATACTGTTTGAATCTTTGAATCTGACGTTCTTAGTGATGAGGTAATTTTCACAAAGAGTATGTAGCGAAATGCATATCTAAGTATATGTACATTTAGCATAAACATAATTTTCGCAGAGACCGACATTCCCTGGTTTTCTAACTGACATTGATGAAAATATTTAGAATCACTAGCGATGTTTCTAAACGTTGTTTAAACTGTCAATCGTTTTAAATACAAATCTTATACTCAAAAATCGTAATCTGTAACTACTTGCTACACCCTCCGAGAATAATTTTAATATTTTATAATAATATTATACTGTACATGGACATTGTAGGAGAATTTACATGGTTTGTTTATGGCTCCCGTCGTTTATACTACAACGGCATGCATAAATTTTTGTTTCAGCTAGAAGCCGAATAACATGGCGTTTTTTTTCAAACAACGAACTATATTTAATTTTGGAATGTAGATTTTAGATGTATCTATTCCAATCTTTGCATTGCCAACCGTGTCGACCAAAAAGGATGACATATTTAAAACCAGGTGTGGATGCTCAAAAAGATAAGAGATGGGCTATTTTGCTAACTGCGCGCGCCGCTAAATTTCGTTAATAAACTTGATGGAAAGTAATTTTAATAGATATTAAACTATTTACTTATATCAACAATATCATATTTCAGAACAATTCGAAAATAAAAAAATACTGGATTCGTTTTGATTTGTCGTACACAGTTGCTTGCAGTCAACCTACAGAAATCAATTATTAATGCTAGCAGCCAACGTGAGGTTCATTATACTAACGAGATAAAGCCATATACGACTTCTGATTATTAAAAAAATAATAGTGACGTAGTGTTGCCACGAGCGGTGTGCCTGAAGCATATCACAGGGAGCGTGGCATATGGCGTAGCCGGTATAGCAAACCAGGTGTCTCGTCATGCGCGCCCGCACCTATTGTATTCAGCCCTCCCCGCGGGGCCTGCGCAACTGTTTTCAATATGTATGTGCACTACCCGACAATGACACGACCTCCAGCGAACGTTACCGTATATATTCCTTCTCTTTCTTTCTATTTTTTTTTCTCAGACATCCGACAAAGATTTTGGAGTTTGTATTGAAGGCGATCAGCTGTTAACTGGTTATGCTAACTTCTTTTTTGCGATCGTTTTGGTGGGAATTTTATAATATCAGCTGTTGGTTCTTATAGGTACTTACTTGAAATTGAATCCCTACACAACAAGACTGTGCAGGTTATGATTAATAGACATTTAATATACGTAGGTACGTATTTGTACAAATGTTACGTTGAGGTGATGTTACTTTAGATAGAAAACTGGAAATATACAAAACTGTAAATTAATTTTAAACAATCCAAGTGTCTTACGTCGCGGGGAATTTAAGATATAAAACGAACAAAAAGAACATTCAATCTCAAGGCAATCATTTGCAGATCGCACCAAAAATATAAGCAGGTAATTTGAACATTGACCTGCTCCTCAACAATCTCTCAAAATTTAGGTTCTCCCAATTGGACCACATTAAACCGTACTGCACCCTCATTGCTTAGGTATGGGTTGTCTCGTCATCCAAAATTATTTTCATCGCTCAAAAAAATACTCAATGACTCCAGCTAATCTTCTTTATATTGTTTCAGGGCATGCTTTTGCACCATGAAGGATCTGAGAGATACTGCGGATTAAGTTATACGAATAGCTGAATTCTGGACTGATACCTTGTAGCAAATCGATTCGAAAAAAGAAGAAGGGATGCTTTGACACCAATTAAGAAATAATACACCATGAATGCAGCGGATATTTTGCTTTAATAACGCAATATAACAGTACCAATTTAAACTGCAATGATTTAGCAACAGTAAGCAATGATTCTTTTGCATGAAATTATATGTCGTTTGGATTGTTATCAAGGAGTATTGTTGATTGCGTACGTGCGGAAGTTTCATTATGCCGTGTCATTCATGTAACTCGTCTACTTATTGACCGTGATGGTCGAACGTTTTGTAGTAAATTTGTTTATGAGCAAAATTATAGTTTGAAACTCTGCCAATAAATATGAGCAGAGTTTTAGTCGAATTATTCGTTAGAAAATTTGCAATTAGTATAATAATATGAATGAAATATTTCTCATTCATAATATATTATTCAGGTAAGTTTGTATGAACTGCTGGCAATTTAGATTGATCTCAAGAATTAATAACAATTAGTAAATAAGTAATTTGCCACTTTTTTTTTTTTTGTAGTTTGCGACTAAGAAAAAGGAATTGAACAGAAATCACCGTGAAAACAACTGAACTTTAATCCAAATCCAGAAAACAATAAATTATGAGATAACCTACCTCTTTCAGTGTTACTGTTAATACATTAAAGCAATGCACTGGTTTAGTTTGATACCAACTGCAGTCCAAAGTATATTTAATGAAGTAAGATAACTTCAAATTATTTTCAAACATTACATACCCGAAAAATGAGAGTTACAACTCACTACTGGTCTTAGCTGATGAGGGAGAGGCAAAGTTAAGTGTCATACATTATAATCGTTATATCAGTATGTCAATAAAGATAATATTACATGTCCAATGCCGTGATGCATAACGTATGAACACAATGCATTCATCCTTCTTGTGACAATTCTCATTCACGCGCTAGTCATGGTCAAAGATTATAATTATAAAAAAAAATAATGACACTTTGGTTTCCTTCTTTTTTTTTTATCTAAGCGTGGTCGTCTTTTTTTTTAATTTCGATTATTATTCGACAGTAGGTATAAAAAGTTGCAGCGTTTTTTAAAAAAAATATGAATAAGATTTTAATATGGATGACTGGATTTATGATCCTAAATTCATACTGATTTTTGCCTACCCTTAGGAAGTGTCTAATATATTTTTGCAATGCAAAATAAATATTTTTTTCTTTCTATCTTTCTTTTTATTAGTAGAATAGTATATAAAACATATTATCAGCTGTAGCAGGCTATATTATGGTAAATGGTTTCATAAATCAAGCAATACCTTAAAAATAATATACCTATTGTGTATAGACTGAAATATTAAATAGACCGCATTTCTAAGTCGCGATTTCCTCATCACATTATTAAAACGAAAATGAAGGGCTGTTAAGGAAATAACTTTCACCACATAGTAAATTTTATAACAATTTTATCTTGTATCAAATATGTAAATGCAGAGATTGTTTAAAGGTTACAATATGTCACCTTGTAAGGGTTACCGTGCGTGTCTGTGGGGCGCAATCAATTAGCGGGCAGGGTATACCGAGCACTTCCGTTTCCGAGCGTTTAGGGACTTCCGGCGAGGGCGGGAAGGCTCGCTCCCTATACAAATTCATTGCACCTCGGTTTACTTCACACATGCTAATCTAATTAATACCTTAGTTATAAGTATTTAAAGTTTAAAATGCTGTAACAAGTTTTGTGTCGTTTGCGTACTAATCACAAAGTTGTTCGACACGTCACCGCAAAATGCAGTAAATTAATTTTGCTGTTGCAAATTAATTTGTAGACAAATTAAGATTTTTAAGTTTATTGCAAGTGATTTATGAGTATGCGAGTTATTAACATTTTGGTATATTTTTAAAGCTGCATAACATATGAGTTGGGTTATCTCTGTTCATTGGGACTAATGCAAATGATACGTATCAAAATTAGTATGCATCGTTAAAGTTAAAATTATTCATTAATACACATCGCTCGTGTCCTTCGTGTAGTGTATTAGTAAGTTTAAACATACATGACATCCCGTTTTTTATATCATAACAGCCCATTAATGTCCTACTGCAGGGACGGACCTCCTCCCAAGACGGAGGGATTCTTGGCCTACTAATACCACGCTGGCCAGACGGATTGGTATATGGTTTAATTTCAAGTTTTCCTTCTTTTTATTTCGTAAAGATAATATTCACGGATATTCCCTTAGTCGGTTTTTAGGACACCCATGGGATGAGATTGGGTTGTGACATATTGTATTCTTACTCCGTCACCACATGGAGATTATATCCTGTCATAAAATTACGACATAAAGTAAGAAGTTGAGATTATCCCACACGGTGTTCTTCCCAAATGTCATAATATGTAAGGCTTCAAGTAAGACCTCACAAAGATAATCCTCAAGATATCAACAATTGACCTACAGAACATAAGAAGGAAATGCATAATTTGTCATAATAAGATAAAACAATTGAAATTGTTGACAAACTAAAACATTTATAGAATATAACAGATAGTGTTTGCCTATTGTTATTCAATAGCACTTTATTAAATTCCCACATCAATATACTTATAGATAAGTATTAAATAAATTTGTTATCAGTGTATAGTCACTATCTGATTGCTATCGTTAACTAATCGAACGATATACTCGTAAATAATGCGACCCACTTCTACCGATGCATTACCTGTACTTTGTATTGAATAATTTTGCAATAGGAATAGTACTTATTCACTTAGGAGATAATGTATGGTAAATATTGTATGAAGTAGTTAGCTACTACGGGCAATAATTTGGTGGAACACACAAATTATACAACTGCTTGGGATTGCAAACCGCTACCTAATGAACGGCAGCTCCTTTCAGCACCGATGCCCCTCAGAGACATATCCCACTGCAGGGACGGGCCTCCTCTCGTAACGGAGGGATATTTGGCCTACTAATACCACGCTGGCAAGACGGATTGGTACAGGGTTTAATTTCAAGTTTTCCTTCTTTTTATTTCGTTAAGATGATAGTCCCTTAGTCGGTTTTTACGAAACCCATGGGATGAAATGGGGTGGTGACATATTGTATTCTTACTCCGTCACCACACGGACAAATATAATATAGGATATAATAAAGGATGATGGAATCCAATATCCAGTTAACGTAAATGTATAAATCGAAAGCTAGATAAGCAATAATTATCAACGATAAAATCAGAAATAGCTACCAAAGTTGCAAATTCATTTTAGGTTACATAGCAAAATGTAAGAAATTTATTAAAATCTTTGTAGTTAATTGTATTAAAATTAATACTCAAACAGGATTTACAGCAAAATCCTGAACACAAAAAGTCAGGGTCAAATATGTTAAAAACTTTTTAAAACAACAGCTAAACTATTTAGCATAATATAAATTTTAAAATGTCTTAGCACACATGTATGTTTGACCCCCACGAAGTATTCATTGTATCACACTGTCACACGCGAAGCGATCTCACATTTTTTGTACGTTTGAAAACGAAGGCGACGTCGAAAAAAAAACATCACGTGTACTTACATAGAAGCAAAAAGTTTTGTTAAGAAACAGCTGAGCGATGATAACCGGCCTCTTTTGTTCTGAACTGCTGCTATACATTTCAGTGTAGGTACAGTCACAAGCAATCTTATGCACATATTTTCGAAGTAGACGTCTTTCTATGCAGATATAAGTAACTAAAATTAATTAAAATTGTCATCTTGAGAGTTGGATCATAGGTCTGATGCAGAAAGCAGTACTGCTTGGCTTGACACAGTACGTTTTGCCAGGTTTCTGTCTCTGAAGCCCTAACCAGTAGCTAGGTTCTATATTTATGTTATAATTTTAAATTTTTATTTTGTTTAAGTATAAAGAATGTAATGTAAATTAATAGAATAAGTCATGTCACTAACCTGGCGCCAGGTTTCCTCTAGGTTTCGCTCCAAGGATCGCAAGATTGACGTTAGCTTTCCTCCCATCTATGATTGGATTCGGGTCTTTGCAGGCTCTTTCTGCTGCCGCCCGGTCACCCATTATCACCTGCAAATAAATAATATCATTTAGAGTAATTCTTATATCTCATGTCAACTTCATACTGAATCCATTTAAATATAAAGCAAACAGACTGACGTAGAATTCGCATTAGCTATTGTAATGCATGCAAGTCTGAGGTCGCCACCTCTTTGGTTCCACTATCGAACCAACCAATTACTGTTGACCTTCCTTGTCCTAACAATTATGTTACGATGTATACCTATTTAAATACAAGTATACACAATGCCCGAGTCCATTTTACAATGGAAGACGCGGCTACAGCAAGCGCCTGATGACCTCTTGATATTGAAAGCTTGCGGTGAACAATTGAAAATTCAAAATGTCCTACTATTTTTGTTTTTTTTAATGTTATCCAGAAGGGATTGTGTGTTACTCTTTCACAAAAGTGTAGTGAGGTAAATTTATCATTGATCCTAATACCTAAAGGCATTTATTATTTTGTACTTGATTTTGAGATATTAATTATAGCTGTATTTTCATTTAATTTTATTACAATAATAAGCAATATAATTTATCTAACACACTTACTGAAATATATTAATGTCTGTACTGGCTTTTTAAGAATAGTTGGAAAAGGAACATAAAAAGCCGAAACAGACATGACTATGTATGTGAACGTAGATATGGACCAAAGTAGGTAGGGATCCGTAGTACACGGTACTCAGTAATCTTAGCCTACCAAGGAAACGAGACGTAGTTATAGAAATATATTCCCTTTGTTAAGAGTTAAAATGGCAACACCTAGCATAGTATTCTTAGTCCTTAACCAGAGAAACTCATCATCCTCATAACAGCCCATCAATGTCCCACTGCAGGGACGGGCCTCCTCCCGTGACGGAGGGATATTTGGCCTACTAATACCACGCTGGCCTGACGGATTGGTACAGGGTTTAATTTCAAGTTTTCCTTCTTTTTATTTCGTTAAGAGTCCCTTAGTCGGTTTTTACGACCCCCATGGTATGATATGGGGTGGTGACATATTGTATTCTTACTCAGTCACCACACGGAGAAACATAAATACAATAAATTGTCTTGTATAATTCACCTTTTCAACATAAAGACTAACACGTTTAACATAAAAGTCAACGAATTTTTCAACTCGATATACCTGAGTATTGTATGTAAATTTGTCTTCGATAAAAGTAATTAATGTATTTTTATATATAAATCGTTTTATTACACAAGATTTTAAAACGTATTATAAACTATAGAAGCGGAATTAAGGTAACTGATAACATAAAGAGCAATGTTCTTTTTATTTAATGTTTAAGTGTTTCTATGTATAATATGTACGTATTTAATTTTATTTTATTTTTACTTTATTAAGATATCCAACAGCATTTAACATAGATTATACAAAAAGCAAAGTAGTAAGTTAGTTTTTGTATTGTATTTATAAAAAGAAAAAAATAAGTAACCATTTAATTTTAAGTATGTTTATCAGTTGTCTAGTACCCATAGTACAAGCTTTGCTTAGTTTGGGACTAGATAGCGTTGTGTGAATATGTAAGGAATAATTATTTATTAACATTTTGAAAGGTACAGTAATAAAGAATACATACAAAACAAATAGGTATAGTTAATAACCAGACCAAAGCAAACATTCATGTTCAACACACAAAAATTTGTATTGACTGTAAATCGAACACCAGGCCCCTGCATAGTCATATACTATTACAGCAAGGCCTCAGAGCTTGTCACAGAAAGGAGGCTTAAATTCTAAGTTTTGAGTCCCAATCTGGACATAACTAATCCTCTGACACTGGTCATACAACTCATAGAAGCCTTTAAAAGGCCTCTATGAACAATCTAAATCAAAAATAAAACTTTAATATAGTTATTTTAAACATACAGCCTAAATGCTATTTCTATGTCTATTAAAATTATAAAAGTAGTCATAATTAAATAACTACAAATTAAAACAAATAACTGTTGCTTCCATAAATGTTATATTGAAGTAGTTATTATTATACCTCTACGGCGTAGACCGTAGCCACAGTAGGCGTGTCCAAGATCCGCCCATATTAATGTTTCTTCGTATAAGAATGAACCTTAATTAACACATTAATATTTATCTTTAATTAAAACTGGTTACTGATTAAGTAACCTGTTTAATTAAATGTATTTTCACCTCTTCGAACGATAGGAAAAATAATTAATTGTTCATGAAAAATAATACGGTCAATACAGGAAAAAATATTTTTAAATGATATCTACATGAGCAGGGAGAAACTATCAACCTTATAGAACGAACCTTCTAGAAAATGTAGTAGAAAACGGTTATATGTTAATAGGAAAAAGAATTAATTGTTCATGAAAAATGATACGGTCAATACAGGAAAAAATATTCTTAAATGATATCCGCTTATGCAGGGAGAAACTTTCAACCTCGTAGAACGAACCTTCTAGAAAATGTAGTAGAAAATGGCTATATGTTAAACACATACATATTACACGTAGAGCGCTACTTGGGAAAGCCTGTAAATAGGACCTCTTTCGACCTGTTATGTTACATCCACTATAACATCCTACTAGAAAACGGTTTTGCTCTATGTCGCACTATCAATGCTTTTCTTGCCAGTCCGTTTATATGCTTGTTGAATATCCTTAGGGTTTTTACTATACAAGGAAGCAATGAAATAATAACACAATTCTTTAGACACTCACACAACGCCATAAAGTCCTTAACTATGCAGAGCTTGTACATCTATATCTATACATAGTATAAAATGAAGTCGCTTTTTCTGTCCCTATGTAAATCTTTAAGACTACGCAACGGATTTTGATGCGTTTTTTTTTTATAGATAGAGTGATTCAAGAGGAAGGTTTATATTTATAAGACATACATAATATAGTATAGAAACCTATATAAATTTAGAGATTACTAATGAAGCAGTATTTAAACGTTGTTTAAGGACATAATGTAGTAGGTGCCCGTGCAAAGCCGGTGCAGGTCGCTAGTCTAACAATATCGTTCTTTTTCGACGATATAGCGTAGACTGAACAGTAAAGAACTTAGGCACACCTGATGCTTCTGCGGTTAGATGTTACTTTAGGATTTAGTGCATTCAGCAATTTAAGAATCTTTTGGATGATGGTCCCATAGAAATTTATCAGGACATTTAGTTTTTATTCAGTATTTCATGTAAACGAAATTGTGTAAGATGATATTAAAAATAAAATAAAATTAATCGGAATTGGAATAAGTAAATCAATGAATAGGTAGTTTTTGTTATAAATCTCTACTTTTGGCAGATTCAAGAAAAGAGTACAATTCTATTTCTTTCTAATCTTAGATCGTGAACGCAAGCGACAATTATTCTAATGTGATATTTATTGTCCCATGTAAAACCTTATGGCAAAGCAATTACAATAAAAAAAGCTATTTATTTCAATCTTAAGACAGAAAGTCATAAAACTTTTATAGGACCAATATTCAATAACTTAGCTAAGTTTTTGAATATTAGTCCTAAGTTTTTGAAGTTGTTACGAATACGATCTCTACGGTTTCAGCTAGAGATTATCACTGAATAGAACCTGGATACCTATCCAGGTTCTATTGATATAGATATTGAGAATTCTTGAAGTCACTGAAGTGGTACAAAATTGCTGTTCCTAAGACAACAACCACGATCGCCAAAAGGGACTCTATAAATCTATCGAATCTATAAAATGACCTCGCTAAAGTTGCTTAACTAATTATTAGTTATAAGCCCGTTTATGCAATAGTACTGCAATAATACTCTTTCAGTGTCTAATAGAGTAAAATCTAATTAACAAAACCTCTAATCAAAGAACCTGTCGCTTACAAATAAGGTTCACTATTTCCCACCGTGTCTTATAACCTTATTACGTTTAACTTGACGTGTAAACCCGTACGCTATCGGATGTCACTCTTTTGTTTAATGCAAGTACTTTAGCACGTCCCGGTAGGAGCCGCTTCGACCCAGCGACTAAGTAGAGCAAAGGAACCAACGATAACTTGTTAAAGGAAATGTTACATGTGTATTGGGACGCAGAGATACTTTATTGTGTTTTAATTAAGTTTACTTAAGTTTGAAAGGAAGTAAAAAAGTAAAGATGGAGTGGTGACATATTGTATTCTTACTCCGTTTGGTGACGGAGTAAGAATACAATATGTCACCCCCCATCTCATCCCATGGGTGTCGTACAAATCGACTGATGGACTTTCCGTTAATATTATCTTTATAAAATAAAGAGAAGGAAAACGTGAAATTAAACCCTATACCAATCCGTCTGGCCAGCGTGGTATTAGTAGGCCAAGTATACCTCCTTCAGGGGGGGAGGTCCGTCCCTGCAGTGGGACATTAATGGGCTGTTATGATGACTTAAGTTTGAAAAGTTTTTTTAAAGTTCTCTTCATAATAAGTTATTATGATTGTCCGTAGAGACGATCACCTTTAGTGATAGAACGAAACAAAACATGCTCATTCCAAGCTGACTTTATGGTTTGGTAACTATATGGTTTTATGTCAAATGTTTAATTTGCCTTAACAGAGACAATTTCACGAATTTTCTTTTAGTTGGTTTATACTCTACCAATGGCGAGATTGACGACTCTATATTTTCTTACTCCGTCACTCCTAGGAGACATTATATTGTTCAAAGATCTGACTATAAAAACTAATCAAACTTCAAGTCTTTACTTATGTAACACGCTGAGCTTTTATTGGACCAATTTACATATTCTTTACTTTATTTATTTGCAACTCAACTTACAACAACAAAAGCCCAGATCTAAAATCGAAATGTGCATCAAAACTGTAAACCTCTTTCTCGAAAAACATTGCACGTGTTGCTTAATACCTGCAATGCTTAGACGAAGCCTTAACAATAGGATCTTGAAACAGAGACTTGTTCTTGACATATACGCCTTAAGCCCGATTTACACATCGACAAGTACAGTAGCGAGTTAATTAGTAAGTTGTTGATTAAGTTGATTTAAATAGATCTCCACCCTATTTTTTGGCGAGTTAAGTTGGCGAGACGCGAGAGAGGGGGCTACTTCGTACTTAACTCGCCAAAAAATAGGAGGACTACTTAGCTCGCTACTGTATTTGTCGATGTGTAAATCGGGCTTTTTAGATAGTTTCGAGCCTTGCAATTATAAAATGACATTATTTTACTTGCCCAATCTCTTTAATGGACTTTTAACAATCTTACAGGATATAACTAAACTGAACTTTACCTCTAGCAAAAGAAATAAAAAAACTATTATCAAAGTAGGTTATCGATATTGTATTGTGAGTAAATTAAAAGCATGAAATATTTTAAAACACACATAACTAACGCAGAAAATTTAAACAAGAAATCTGGGTTAAACAGTTTTTGAGTAATAAATAGTAAAACAATGTAATGTTATTGTTTTTATACAACGCTCTGATGCCCGATTTACACATCGATAAGTACAGTGGCGAGTTAAGTAGTATTTTAAAATTAAGTTGATTTAAATAGATCTCCATCCTATATTTTGGCAAGTTAAGTACGAATTAGCCCCCTCTCTCGCGTCTCGCCAACTTAACTTGCCAAAAAATAGGATGGAGATCTATTTAAATCAACTTAATCAGCAACTTACTACTTAACTCGCTACTGTACTTGTCGATGTGTAAATCGGGCTTGAGATTTCCTACACATTAACGTAATTATTTAAATATTATAATAATGAATAATATTAACAAAATCTCATTTGACCTTGCTAAAACTCAGTATTTTCTAGGTAAGCTAGCTTAGTAAAAAAAATCTAATTGATGTCTAGGATTTAAAATAATATTACAATTCATCTATGTTAGCAAACATTAATATTTTTTGCACTATTATTGCTGATAAATTAAACTTATTAAAACTAACCAATAAAAATTCTTATTGGCAGGCAATCTTATCAGGCAAATTTAACGCTCAATTTTGAATAATTTAGATTTAGACTACGGCCAAGAAACGGCTAGAAATGTTTGTTTGCCTGTTTATTTATTGTTTGGCCTGTAACATCCATGTCAAACTTTTACGAGTCAATAAAGATGAAGAATTAGACGTAACTGAGGCGATAACTATCAGACCTAGTGACCGACGGCTTTACGTGTATTTCGAAGGAGAGAATCTGTTTCTCTTAAACTTTTCTGAAGTTTTAGATGACCAATATCTTAGCTATACTAGCAACTAGAAAGTAAAGTAACTTTTTCACTTCACCTGACTTTTTGTTTTTGATCAACAATCGTATTCCTACATTTTGGAGATGTCTATCTATTATGCCCGATTTACACATCGACAAGTACAGTAGCAAGTTAAGTAGTAAGTTGTTGATTAACTTGATTTAAATAGATCTCCATCCTATTTTTTGGCAAGTTAAGTTGGCGAGACGCGAGAGAGGGGGCTACTTCGTACTTAACTCGCCAAAAAAAATAGGATGGAACTCTATTTAAATCAACTTAATCTTAAAATACTACTTAACTCGCTACTGTACTTGTCGATGTGTAAATCGGGCATTACAGAGACTCGAAGACGCTAGGCTTTATATTAAAATTGGCAAGTTAAAAAAAGCAAAGAAATAAAATATAAAGAATGTTTATAATTCCGATTGACTGCGTAAAAATACTGTCAATATCCAACTTAAATTTTATTTTAACAGTTTGTGACACATTTTCTAGTAGTAAAAAGTGTTACGAAGGATGAATTGCGATTATTACAGCTATTTGGATGTTACAAAGAGGGTGACGCGGACCTTGTTCCCTCTAGCTCAAACTCACCCTAACACGAATTGAAAATGGGGTTGTGATTCATTTCCCACGAGCCCCACACTGCACCAAACAAAAAGCCTCGAACTTTATCACATTAAATGCAGTGCAAAAGTGCGTAGTTTTCTGCATCTGTATCATTTATATTTTGTTACTACTACGCTACATTTTTGGCAAGGAAATAATATCTTATTGTTAATTCATAGGTGTTCATTGTTCATTGTTGTTTGGGTAATTAACAATTTCCCAAAACTACATTACGACATAACATATTAGAATTTACAATGTGTTGGGCTTAGATAAAAATTGAAATTCACGATGTCCATGACGCTACCTTATTTGGCAGGTGTACAGAACTTATACATAATTACGAGAAGAAAATGCATGCATTTTCATACCATATAAACATACGTCTTATTAATTGCGCATCATGTCCTCTATTTTCAGTGAGTGCTTTGTTTGACATTTATACCTGCGTGGAACAACTTCCGTGTTTGATGTAATTTCGCGATAATATACCTTTTATGTATATAGTGTAGAAGTACTCAGCCGCCGGTGAGTTAGGTATAATGTAGGTAGCAATGAGGTGCGATAACGCGCTAACTGTGCGATACGGTCGATGTTTCAGAGTCGCCACGAGTCGACTGCGCACGAGCATTCAAGTTTACGTGTCATTTCAATTTAACATATTGCTTTGCTTTCGCGGTAACAGTCTGAAAATTAAATAATAGTAAAATAATACAAAAAACGTCTTACAAATCCATATCCTCTGCTTTTACTGGTCTGCCTGTCTGTGATGACGACTGCTTCCTCGATGTCTCCGTAGACTGCGAAGTGTTCTCTTAGGCTTTTGTCTGTCGTGTGGTAAGGTAGGCCTCCTACGAATAGTTTGGTCCAGGTGGTGTCCTTCTGGCCCGGCAGCGCGCCCAGTGCCAGCAGCCCCTCGGACTCGGCCGGCAGAGCGCCTGCCATCAACATGCCTTGCACCGCCTCCGTTGCGCCGGTCACCGTTGCACTCAGCTAACACTGTCACTGCGGCCGCTGTCGCGGTCTACCAGTCTACGTGCGGCGCGAGTGTGTACTTTAAGTTACAGTAGTAAACACACAGTGCGTACTATGCAGGAGCGACCGTTCGTCGTGGTGGTTGAGCGCGGACTGGTGTTAGTTCGTAGCGCACGTGGCGCTCCGATACTAATTTTAGCCCCCGCCGCGCCCCCCTCGTCACCAGATGCGTCGGCACCGTCCCGGCCACATGCGTTGCGTGCCCTACCATGCCCTACTGCCTGCTACCCTCTACTCACGCTTAATGATATGCCTCGTTATCAGAGACGTGTAACTCCACGGTTCATACATACTTGATCGTATTGCAAAGATTGCGACATTTGTTAGAAAGGTAACGTATCTCGTACCTATATACAATTTTAAGAAATATTGCATTTTTTTTAAATTTAATCTTACGTTTAATAGTAGATTAAAGCCTTTCACTGATTAAGTAGTGGGATATAAAATTGTTAAGTTAAATTGTGAAGTTCGAGTAATTTAATTAGCAACTTATACGAATTGAGTTAATTACATTCGTTAGTAAAAACCTGCCTCTAGGTATAAGAAAAGAGTACTTACCTAATATTAAGCTAAAATTGCATTTGTCATATCACCAGAACAGTACGTTTTGGTGATAATGTCGCTGTATGTAATGGATCCATTTCCAAGCGCAGTCTGATAGGGCGTCTACTTTACACATTCTTGATTCCTTCATTCATCGTATATTATTACGAGATTGCCTATTCACTTTAATTCCATAAAATTAATGGTAATGGCCAAAGGTAATCATTAACCCCCTTACTCATAAACGCCTCTTAAATATAAGTCAATTGATTAGCTTAAATTCTTACGATTTTGTTTGGTATAAGGTTGGTTTTGCTAATAAAAATCTCAATCGATCTCAATCTCAAATCGAGTAAGGGGGTTAAATTGTACCTTAAAGTATACCAACACAACATGCTAGATTGTACCTTACACTCACAGTTAGAAATAAACTACAAACATTATTTATATACAAATAATATGATAAAAGTTACTGAACGCTGATGGATAATGATAAAGAAGGCGAAAAACCGTACGCAGTCAAACGTTTTCACAATATCTGGGCCCAACAGTAAAAGTGATTTCCATTTCAACTGCCTCGGTGGCGATGGCGAAGGCGCAAGTATCTGGTGTTCGATTTCTTCGCAGAACAATTCTTTGTGCGATCCACAAATTATTGTCCTGAGTTTGGATCCTATTTGTGTCCATAAAATAGATAGGACAGAATGTAATACTCGTATTAATTCATCATAACAGCCCATTCATGACCCACAGCTGGGACGGGCCTCCTCCCATGACGGAGGGATACTTGGCCTACTAATACCACGCTGGCCAGACGGATTGGTTTAATTTCAAGTTTTCCTCCTTTTTATTTCGTAAAGATAATATTATTCACGGATAGTCCCTTAGTCGGTTTTTACGACACCCATGAGATGAGATGGGGTTGTGACATATTGTATTCTTACTCCGTCACCACACGGAGACGTATTAATTAATTATAATAGTTACATTGATCTGGTGTCTGGTAATCCAGGTAAAATTGTAAAAGGCAATCTACTTAACAGTCAATATCAAAAAGTAAAGAGTTTTTTTTAAGGGGAAACAATTCAATCGCAATTCCATACAAACAAAGAAAGTTAATTCCTCCTTCATTAGATAATAAATACTCAAAACTATAGATGATATCGTTTTGTCTCGTTATTATCTAGTCTTATTGATTAATAAAACATTTAAAAAAATATTCATTTACAAGTTATGAGGCTTCAAAGTTCATAATTCTATGCACATTTTATGACAACTTTTAGCGTAATAAAATAGAATTAAACGTTTATAAAGGTAAATATATTTTGGGAGTAGAAATAGATTATTTATTCGAAAATTCAAATAATTTTATATTGACTAGATACATACTAAAGTTTGTACGCAATTACCTTTTTCCCAAAACCATTTTAGGAAATTTTACCGTGCTCGTTTCCGCCATCGACATCTTGCATCTCGCCTCCACTTTCTGCACCCCTCGGGTCGGCGGAGGGGAGGTACGACAGCGAGCCGACCGTCGTCGAATGTTACCGAATATTTTTTTTTAAACTTCAATAAACTTTAATTTATGTCATTTATGACAATTACGTATCGCTTGCCAGTAAGAAGTTTCGTAATTTCTTTTATCAAAGAGATCCAATTATTATCAGATGCATAACCAGTTAGATAAAATACCTACATCAGTGACATTCTTGACTAAAATCAACTGTCAAAATTCACCTATTATTACAATAGTCAATAGAGCTATCAATATAGCTAAGGCTGTCACATTGCACAAACTGTATTTTTTTTTTGTAATTCATTTTGTATTTTTTTTTTTAATATTTACGTGACTCACCCCCGCCCCGGTATCTGAATGACTGATCAAGTATCATTTCTTGTCAACTATCATTTCCAGATTTTATGATTATTATTTATTTTATGATTTTTCTTCCTTTTTTTAAATCCAGCTAAAATTAACTTCATGTACTGTATGTGAAGTAAGATATTATTGTGTACTGTATGGAACCCCTATTAACGATGCACGGTCTAAAAAACTGCCTCAAGAATAAACAGCTAAACTTAAAAAAAAAAAAAATATAATGTTTTACGGTGTCATACCTATATACACCACTTACAAGATAAATTGATGTCTCGCTTGGTGTGTCTTCCGCAACAAAACTTACAATAAAATATTTTTTAAAAACCCATTTTAGTTATCTTTATTTACTCCTGATTTATTACTTTTTAGGTAACTACCTACAGCTAGTATTAGTGTCAACCCTAACAATCAAGAAGAACAATATTTATATTTTGAACGACATTTTGATTTGTAATAAATACAATCGAGCGCGTGTGCGTGTGCATGTTTCTGACTGCTTTTCTATGAGTTTTTCTCTTTCTCACGCAACGTTTGGTGAAACAACAATCTTTTAGGCTCCGGTGACAGATGAGTTGGTCTTGACGTCTTGAGTCCTCTTAAACTAGCTATTTTGGCTTCTACACAAACAATATCAAAGCCTACAAATACTGCTATCAATAACACTAATCAGGTGTAACCGTGTAACGCATGGAGTTTTCCGGTTTAATTTGACAATTTATAATGTTTTATATGATAAATAAAATATGATACCTAACATAATATTAAAAAAATATATATTAAAAACCGACTTCAAAAGCTGATCTTGGTGCGATTACGCAACTTTATTTGGTTGAACGTTTTTCACTTACCAAATAATTTAGTATTTTTATACCAAATTGCTTAATCAATTTTAATTAAGTAAATTTTAAAGGTAATTAAAAATTACATGAAAAAAGATAAGTATACATTATTTAAGATCTGAACATGCACTTTAAACATTTTAATGTATTACAACTCCTGCACTACACATATACACAGACAGACAAATGAGACATTGAAGCTGAAAACAATACTTTGTGTTTTTTACAAATAAATATCTGAATCAAGTCAAACCATCGAATTAAGTCAATGTGTATTGTTTTGCTTTTGTTTTAACTGACTTCAAAATAAGGAAGAGTTCTAAATCAATACGAAATTACTGTGTGAAAATCATTCACATAAAATGATACTGCGCTAGTAATCCAGTTTTTTTTTAAATCTTATGTAATATATTTCTTATGTAGTATACTCTCATGTATAGTGTTAGTATGTAGTTATTATTATATGAAGTGGTTATCAATAAATTAGCCTGTTCGCTATCCACTGCATGGACATAGGTCTCTTCGAATAGGTACGCGCCACAGAACACGGTCCTCTAACTTTCGCATCCAGTCTGACCCAGCAATCTATGATGTACCTATTTATTCGTAGGTGTACCTCCACTTGCCATAATTTCATTTGCCCGAATTTTCATTTTCCATAATTTCATTTGTACTAATATTGTTTGCCATAATCGTCCTTAGCCATAATATTTACTTGCCATAATTCCATTATGTTTTAAACTGAGAGACTAAGAGCAATCTAACTTAGATAGTTAGGTTTATTCTTTAAGCCACCAAGAGTAGGAGACCGTCAAACTGTTTTTGCCGTTATGTCTAATAAAATTATGGCAAAAGCAATTATGGCATATATGAAATTCGGGCATAAGAATATTATGGCATATTATTATAATTTTCGGGCAAGCAATAGATAATCGGGTTTATTACCCACTGATCATCCACTGCTGAACATTGGTCTCCTCCAAATATTTTCACCTTGTACGACCCTGTGCCTCCCTCATCTATTGGTGTCACGCGCCGTGTCGTAACTACGTCGGTCGGTCCACCATGTGAGGGATCTCCCTTCTCTGGATCTTCCGGTACGCGATCGTGACAAAAAAAGATCATCATAACAGCCCACTAATGTCCCACTGCAGTGACGGAGTGATACTTGGCCTACTAATGCGCTGGCCAGACGGATTGGTACAGTGTTTAATTTCTAGTTTACGTTCTTTTTATTTCGTAACGATAATATTCACGAATCGTCCCTTAATCGGTTTTTACGACACCCATGGGATGAGATGAGGTGGTGACATTTTGTATTCTTACTCCGTCACCACACGGATAAAAAAGATATTGAATTTAATTAATCAAATAATTATACCGACCTAACATCATTATAAGGACCTCTGTACGTACTATTTTGGAAAATTTATACCTCCCAAGAGAGGAAGGTGGAAAAAAATACTTAACAAGAAATACTTAAAGGCATTTGTTAAGGAATGAGTTTGTATGAATCCTCATACTTCATGATTGTAGTTAACAGTATTGTCTTAATAGAACAATGAATCAGATTGTGTGCCGCAAGGTCAAGTTCCGTACTAGGTTATAATGAGCGGTACTTTGTGAGAACACTTTGGTTGCATAAATACGACAAATTAGATGCATATTCTTAGTTGAGACAAATTTTTTACGTTGTACTCGCCATACAAGTTGGCGTCGTGGAAGAATAGAGGGGAACAGTCACAAGTGGCATAGTCCTCATATGACTTGCGATGATGACCAAAACCACTCTGCCAAGAGTGCCGAAAATAAGAAGAAGAGTTGTTTTAAGTTTAACGAAATAGGAGCTTTGTCTTCAGAGTAAAGATCATAGTGTCATACGGTGTACTTCTCCTTCGTTGCTACTCTCTTAGCAAAGTGGCTGTGGTCATCATTTTGTCGGAAATGATGACCACAATCACCTTGCTATCCTTCCCTACTGCAGCCTTGATTTTGCATTTGTTTGCGTTCTAATTTAATTTGATGGGGGTTCAAAAACTGTAACTTCAAGTGTCATAATTACCTAGGTGTTTTTTTTTGCTAAGTCACATTGTTGATACTGACTTACAGGAAACACAGTTCAGAGAAAGAGGCTGAGATAAGATCAGATCAGACAATATGTAAACAAAAACAATAAAAATAAAGATAATTTTTAGGTTTGGATCACTGTAGACCTCAGCCAAGCGAGGATGTACCACTCCTCGCTTGGCTGAGGTCTACAGTGGAATGTTTTGTATAGAACATTCTTGGTGAATATAATTCATAAATAGGAGAAGGTAAGACACTAATCTTACAACTACTTCTAAGATTGTTATATTCAATTATAATCGCAATGATTTGTGGATCAAATAATTGCTTTTCGTGTGATTCAGGCCCATGACCTTGCAACAACGTCTTTGCCATACCACTTTTACGACAACCTACGTACGGTGATGAAACCGTACATCATGATTTAAAAGCTAGTTCACACCATATTCTTATTCCGTAACAATATGGATAAAAATCATTGTTACAAGATATTTATAATTACGTTACAGAATCAATGGTTGACTTGGTTGTCGTACGGGCGGAAGTATGTACGGAGGCGAGCGAGCGTGCGTGGTGGGAACTCATTGTTCTTACTGATTTCAACGCATCACTTCCTCCGACACTGTACAACATCGATATACTGGCATAAAAGTAAATAAAATAGGACAATTTTTTTTTAATCTATCTTTAGATTTTATTTTCTTTTTCTGCCTCGGTGGCGCGATGATAGCGGCTGCCGTGTAAGAGGTCGCGCAATCGATTCCTACGCAGGACAATTATTAATATTTGTGCGATCCACCAATTATTGTCCTGAGTCTGAACGTTCTTTGTGTCCGTTAAATTGGTGTTTGTAAAAGTCCTGTACTTAAAAGTTTTGTTTAAAAAAAAAGAAAGAAAAAGTTTATACATATTAAACGTAAAACTAACCCGGGATGCTGTTGATCGGTATTTCAAACTTCGAAGTTAAGTATGACAGTCTTGCTAAAACCTAGTGTAACCTGTGTGAAAAAGTCAAGAAAAATAAAGGTAAATGGCATTTTGTAGAAGAGTTGCCTAAATTACTAAAACTATTAGGTACCTATCTCTCAAAGTCAAAGTCCCATCAAAAATAATTTAGCCCAAATTAGCGAACCCTCCTAAAATAAAATGAAGTAGCCTAGCAACGCTAAGCTATCTGCTCTAAAGCCCTTGCACAAAAACATTTCATATATACTCACACATGGGATTCCTCCTGCCCTTACAATTAGGGCGTTTTACATTACGCCTTGCATTGGGCATTTGCTATTCTAGAACCTACCTATGTTGGAGTGTTTCACTGCGTGGTCGAATCTGAAGAGATTCACAGGAAAATAAAAATTGAGGCAGAGCGCTTATTTTTTTATTGGATTCCCAGTATGACAGGACATAGGTATAGAGCATAAATCCAACAAATATGCAAACAATAAAACGCTTACCACCTATACCAAAGAACAATGGGCAAAACGTCCCCACCCTTGTAACACTTTCAGCTATACATCAAATGAAAGCCCTTGAAAAGTGAAGCATTTTATTGTATGACAGCAAATCTGTCAGTCATGGGAGAACAGAGTTATTGAGTAGAAGAAAATAAAAATAATGAACGATAATATTACATACTTTATGCTAATATTTACTATGTAAGCACGACAGAGTCAAAGGCTATCTTACTAGTAGAGGGACCATACATCTAGAACATCCTACATCATCCAGAAAACCATGAATTTCGCTTTTTACATAAGAAACATACAGCTTTCATAAATATAAAAACTCATACATCATATCAGCCAATTGATGTCCACTGCTGGACATAGGCCTCCTCCAAACATTGCCATCCTCATCCATCGGTTTCCCGCCGTCCTAACTAGGTCGTGGGACCACCGTGTGAGGGGTCTCTCCACCCTGCGCTTTCTGATAGGCGGTTGTCATTCCAGAACCTTTCAACCCCAACGGCTGTCGGTTCTCCGCGCTAGGTTCCCTGCCCACCGCTACTTTAACCGGGAAATTCTGAGCGCTATGTTCGTATGCACAGTTGGGTATATTAGAAAGATAACTAGACCAGCTACTACTTCCAATGCATCAATAACGAGCTAATGCTAATCATTAATGAAAACCACGCACCTATTCATTATTTATTATTATTAAAAAGAATTTAAATATAAATCTTGGTAAAACTGGTAGATCTAAGTGGATAACTAAGGGTATCTGTATAGCTAGTAAAATGAAACGTGTACTTAATTCTGTAAATGTAGCTAATAGTGATGTATCCATTCTGGAATATCGTGCAAAGTATCTTAGAATATATAGAAAAGTAATACGATGCGCTAAAAGAATGGAAACTAGCAATCAAATTAAAAAAGCTAATAATTCTAGCAAAGAAATTTGGAATATAGTTAATAATGCTCGTAAAAGGATTGATAAAAACTTTGACAAAGACAATATAGTACTCAAGTTGAATAATAATCTTATAAAAAACCCAAGAGATATCGCCAACATTTTTGCAGAACAATTTCGTAACAATAAAGGTCTAAACACTTATAATGCGGATTTAGCTAGAACATTTCTGGTTAGGTATACTACTAGAGTTCAAAATCCCATGCTATTTAACACAATAACTCCATTTGAAGTTTATAAAATGGTCCAGTCCATGGAAAATAAAAAATCATTTGGCCATGATGAGGTACCTCTCAGTATAATCAAGGATAACATAGATGTTTTAGCCTATCCAATGACGGATCTTTTTAATGATTGTATTGAGCGGGGTGTTTTTCCGGATCAATTTAAGATAGCCAGAGTCTTGCCGTTGTTTAAGAAGGGTGAAAAAACTGATCCATTGAACTATAGACCGATATCGTTGCTACCAGTTATGTCGAAAATTCTGGAAAAATTAATTAAATCTAGACTGGTTGGTCATTTATGTCAGAAAGGAATCTTAAATTCTAATCAATTTGGTTACCGGGAGAACCTAGGAACATTAGATGCAATAGACTCTTTGGTAAATGTTGTAGTTCACAGGATGAATGATAGATTAAAAGTTGCAGGCATCTTTCTCGATCTGAGTTCTGCATTTGATATGGTGGAACATTCTCTTCTGACAGATAAATTGGAACATTACGGTGTAAGAGACAATGCGTTAAAATTACTTAGTTCGTACTTAGCTGATAGAACTCAGTATGTTGAGATAGGATCGGTTGAGGATGGCTTAGAACAAATACATAGATCTAGACTCTATCCGGTTGATAAGGGTGTTCCTCAGGGCTCAGTTCTCGGTCCAATTTTTTTCATAATTTTTGTAAATGATCTTATTGCATATATCGAGGGTGTTTTGCCCAACACTAGGCTTGTGCTATTTGCAGATGACACAAGCGCTGTAATAAGTGCAAATGATGTTGTCACTTTGGAAAGCAACATAAATTATTTTCTTAGAGCATGTGAAAACTGGTTTTCGGTAAATAACCTTCTTCTCAACGTAAAAAAAACTCAATGTGTGTTGTTTAATTCCACAGTTAAAAATAATACTTATTTAAACGTAACATCCTTAGGAAATAAAATTGAGGTGGTAAAAACTATAAAATTTTTAGGAGTACAGATTGATTCTCTACTCAATTGGAAGGCTGAGGTTATGTCAGTAACTAACACAGTAAGTAGCGCATGTTACGCAATAAGAACTTTGAGGGATGTTTTATCACTAGCTCAACTGCGTACTGTCTATTTTGCTTTGGTGGAATCCAAGATTAGGTACAGCATCAAATTTTGGGGAGGCAGTTATAAATATAACATTGATGCAGCTTTTGTTGTGCAGAAAAGGGCACTCAGGACAATGCTTGGCATTGCACAAACAGAATCATGTAGGGACCATTTTATACAGTTAAATATTCTAACGGTACCCTGTCTTTACATCTTGGTTCTGCTTACTCACTTTATAAAAAAACTGTCCATGTATGAGTCTGCTGATGAAAGAGAGCACAGAGTCAAAACTCGAAGAAAAGATTTGCCAACAATATTACAGGCAAAACTTGGTGTTGTTAAGCACTCGGCTTGTGTGCAATCAGTAAATCTCTTTAATAGATTACCTTTAGATTTAAAAGATATTGGTGATGTTAGGATTTTTAAAAATAAACTCAAGGGATTACTAATTGAGAAGGCTTATTATACCATCGATGAATTTATTAACGATAAGTGATGTTTGATGATCAATCTGACATTTTGAATGATTTGTTTAATTTAATTTATTTTGTATTTTGTAAAGAATTGTATTGTATTTTGATTGATTGAATTATTATTTTATTGAATTTTTTCATATTCTTATCATTGATTGTGTATTATTGTTTTTTATTTTTTTGATTTTGGGTGTGTTTTCTTTATGTTTTTTTTTGTATGATTTTCAACACAAATGTATGTTTGTTTAGAAATAAATAAATAAATAAAATATTTCATGAAACTGATGCATTCCACCACTCCGACACCGTCTCCGGTCATATCCCTACAAAGGTGATCACTGATTGGAAGAGGCTCGAGGAGAAACTCGCGTCTGTCAAATCCGCCCACCTAGATAGTAGTCCCGACAGTCTGGATACTGTAGTGGACACTGAGGCGGCTATCGGCGCCCTGACAGGTCGTGTCATTAATTAACTATTGCTCTCGGACAGTGGCTATGCTGGAAGACCTGCGCATGCAATTACCTGGAGAACTGCGTGATCTGTTGAGCCGCAAGATCCTTGCCAAACGTGCCTACGACAGGGCCCTCAGCGAGTCCAATAGGGTTAGAATTAGACAGCTTCAGTGGCCTGTCAAAGTACACATAAATGAGTTTCGTTAGTCACGATGGTATGCGCAATTGAGTGAGATCGAGCCTTTTTATCTCGCTTTCTAGCAGCTATCCCGATCGTTAACGAAGGACATATACTCTACTATGCCTCCTTTGGTTAGGCCTGATAGAAGGCTAGCGTTCAAGTATGATGACAAGGCCGAATGCCTGGCCTTGGACCAGAGAGAGAAAGAGAGAGGCTCTTGAGCCTCGAGGCCCAATACGAAGTTCTCCTCAGGGTAACAATCACGATATAATATCAATCACACACACCAATTTCAAATATATGTCGACAGCGAAGTGAAACGGCGAACTTCTCTCCCGGAGTCACCGCTCAAGGCAGACAACGACGATATACCGTTAGTCACACCTACCGAGGTGGAAACCGTTAAATAAACTTCTCGCCCCTAAAAAGGCACCCGGCTCAGAAAGAATAACAAATATAGTCATCAATTTATTCTCCGAACGTCTTTTGGTCCTTGACATGCATCTTCAATGTCGCAATATCAAATTGTGTCTTCCCACAACAATGGAAAGACGCCGTGGTTATCGGAATACCGAAACCCGACAAAAGAATTCTGAACCGCCTAGTTATCGACCTGTTAGTCTGAGTCGAGCCATTGCCGAGCCTGAGGAACATAAATTCCGTCGTTTACTATTTCTGCAATGGTTGCTGCATAAAGAACATTTCCTTATGGTTCTCTAAATGTTTATATTAGCAAAGCTAGCTATCCGAAAGTCAGGAAAATGCTGTGGATGATTTTCTGGATGATGTAGAATGAGCTAGATGTATAGTCCGTCTACTAGTAAGATAGCCTTTGACTTTATCGTGCTTATATAGTAAACATTAACTAATAAAGTATGTAATATTATCGTGTATTATTTTTATTTTCTTATCCTCAATAACTCTGGTCTCCCATGACTGACAGATTAGTTTCATACAATAAAATGCTTCACTTTTCAAGTACTTTCATTTGATGTATCGCTGTAAGTGTTACAAGGGTGGGGACGGCTTCCATACAAAAATGCCCATTCTTCTTTATACCTATTACAAATGCTAATGATGTTGATTGTATTCTAGGTGAGTTTATACTCGTGTTTAGTATTTATTGGCTAATCTTTTTTTATAAAAATGTAATATTGTTTGTTAGATTTACCTAAGTATATTTCTTTCTAACTGATCGAAAAATAATAAGAGAGGTCGAGGTATGCCTCGCCGGCGAGAAAATTCTAAAGATGGCTGACCATCTCACCTTTTCCTTGCTTCAGAGTCTACGTAAATGTCAGTCCCGCCTGTGGTGTTCAAGCTGTTATATGCTGTTGCCTATAGAAGCTCAATAACTCTCTATCAAAAACCTAAAAACCTTGTTGGCGAGTAATAATACGAGTAAGTGAGGCTATTTTAATAAAACCACAGGGCATTTTTTTGTAGAACATTGTTCGAGTCAAGCTAAGAATACAAAATGTCACACCTTCGTATTCTGTGGGTTTTTATAAAACGTAACGAATATGAGTGTAGTATGAGTTGTGACCGCTAAAAGAAGACTATTGAAGCAAAAACCCATTCGCTTCTACCCTTCTACCAAGTAAATGGAGCAAGGACAGGCGAAAGAAGAAACTGGTAAATCGAAGCCATAATAAACTGTCGGCCTTATTACAAAATGCGCTCTAACTATAAGCCACGATTTATTACGTCACAAAACCACTGTTTTTGAAATTTGTTGTTACAAAATCAGTCTTAACGCTAAAGTGTTAAAACTGATTTTGTAATGAAAAATTTATGATTTTGTACTTGTTAATACAAAATCAGTTTTAACACTTTAGCGTTAAGACTGATTTTGTAATAACAAATTTCAAAAACAGTGGTTTTGTGACGTAATAAAACGTGGTTTATAGTTAGACCGTATTTTGTAATAAGGCCGTTTTGGTTTAAGTGTAGTTTATAAGCATAATAAGACTGTATGTTATAACTGTTTGTTTCCCAAATATATAAATAAATAAATAAATAAATAATATTTTTATGACCATACATTCTTAACTTCGAATTGAATAACGTTTAATCAACTTTTACATTGACAGTACATTAAGCTTATTGGACACCATTATTTATTTGAGGACACTGTTGACAAATCGATATGTCGCAGGGAAATGAGGAAACCAGGGATTTCACGAAATCCCTAGGGATATCACGAAATCCCGGTAAATGTCGAATATTCTTGATTATTACGTCTTCTTACTGAAAATGTTTAGTGATATGACAAAATACTAATATAACGTCAGTGATATGTCATTTCACTAAACAAAATCTAGTGAAATGTGCTTTACCAACGTTCATCTTGCTAAATTACGGATCAAAGACAGCTCGATGCTCGACTCTCTTAAAAAAATCAAACTGGTTATCTAACGCAATCAAGAGATATAGCCGTTTTTGTCCCAAATTTTTGACGAGTAAGGGCAAAAACCTACAGGGTACTTTCAGTCTACCTACAAACTTGATATTTGGCATGAAGCAAGGTATTATAGTACATGTAAAGGGAAAATTCCAAAAACCTTACATTTTTACTTCCAATTACATTTTTATTATTTTGTCATACAATTTTGGCGGAAATATTTTTTTTTTGACAGCTGTCAATTTTGATATTAGTCAATTCAATTTTGACAGATGAGTCATGACGTCATAGAATTTTGACAGATAAGTCGTGACGTCATAGAAATTTTGGTATAAGTTGTGACATCATAGAAAATTTGACAGATGAGTTGTGACGTCATAGAATGATGGTGGGAATTTTTTTTGGACAATTGAGTCGTGACGTCATCGAATTTTGACAGATAAGTCGTGACAGCATTGAATTTTGACAGATGATTCGTGACGTCATAGAATATTGGCGGGAAAATAATTCCTGACAGCTGAGTCGTGACGTCACAGAATTTTGACAGATGATTCAAGTCATCATAGAATTTTGTCAGATGATTCGTGACGTCATAGAATTTTTGACAGATGAGACGTGACGTCATAGAATTTTGACGAGACTTATTTTTTGACAGCTACGTCGTGATGTCATAGAATTTTAATAGATGATTTGTGATGTCATAGATTTTTGACAGCTGAGACAAAGACATTTTGGCGGGAAAATAAATATGTTTGTACGGAACCCTCGGTGCGCGAGTCAGACTCGCACTTGACCGATTTTATTTTTAATTACTTTTATTTGTTTTTTCGGATCTGAACTAACATAATGAACGAATTAACGTAGGTAATAGGTAAATATAATATCATAAATTCATAATATCATAGTCAGATGCTAAGTTTCGTTGATTGAAACTTCACTGTCTAAATAAAAGTACACTTGTTGATTTGTAACTTTGTTTTATTGGGGACTTTATTCATTTATAGTAGTAATATAATATAGTATTCTTTATTTCACTAGATTCTGTTTAGTGAAATGACATATCACTAAACATTTTCAGTAAGAAGACGTAATAATCAAGAGTATTCGACATTTACCGGGATTTCGTGATATCCCTAGGGATTTCGTGAAATCCCTGGTTTCCTCATTTCCCTGCGACAGATACATAGAGCAATTAATCATTGAGTACAAACATAGATTAGAACTTATTTCATAAGCTAGACATAAGTTATTTTAATGATTATTATTTTAATTATGCTAATAGAGTAGGCCTTAGTCCTAAAAAGGCGTATAAATTATATTAAGCAATTCAATATGATGATAATAATAAATTTTTACCCAGCTCTTGCCTCTCAGGATATGATTTGGCTTTTTGGTTCCTAGCAATATTAAGTAAGACACAACTTACTTATATTCTTCAAGAGGACGAGGAGGTGTGGAATGGTAGCAACAAAATATCTAATGATCGAAGTGAATTCACTTAGGGCCCTAAAAACGAATCGAGATAAGCTAAAAGGTTATTACTATTATCACTATATGATTAATTCGCTATATATCCGCAATAACCTATTGCGTACACATAGGTACGGACAAAGCTAACTGAGAGGGGAGATAAAATAATACAGAAAATGAAAGGTGGAAGATTAGATCTCTAGCACTCTCTCTAGAATCGTGCTGATTTCATGGTCCACTTAATTGGGAACCACCCACCCCGACCAATATTATATTATATTCCAATAGTTAGATGACTTTAAACAACCCCTCTCGAGTGATAGAAGAAAACTCGGATTAGGGACCTACACAACGCTTAATGAAAAGATGATCTTAAGCCTGCAATTTTTTTGTGTCGAAAAAATATACCTATTTTTCCTACTGCTAAGATCGTATTGTCTTCTTTCATGATGACACGAATGGGTGACACTTTGTCTACTATGTGGTATTGCTATTATTGGTATCTTGATATATTATTGGATATAAAAGAACCTAAATTTACAAATATCTAAGACAGCATTTTGGCATTATCCATTCATGTAGCAG
Source organism: Schrankia costaestrigalis (assembly GCA_905475405.1). NCBI lineage: Eukaryota > Metazoa > Arthropoda > Insecta > Lepidoptera > Erebidae > Schrankia > Schrankia costaestrigalis. Next base: position 5,938,560 of record FR997827.1, read on the forward strand.
ACATTGTAAAGGTCCATCAGCTGTTGAATCAGCTGTTCCAGAATTTTTTTAAATAATATTTCAAGTTTTTAAAACTAGGTAGTCAGTAGTTGGAATGAGAAACGGTACGGTACCTGATGTGTGAAGGGTGAGGGGTGCCTTTTGGGTTCATTGATCGCGTCTATTGTCGAATATGCGCGTGCGAGGGCAGCTGCTCCCGCGCCCTATGCGTTGGGGTAGGCAGATGGTAGATATTGAGTTTTTTTATTCGATCAAACAATATCTATTGTGTGTGATAACTGAAGAATAAAAGTTGTGATAAATCAACGGGTGATATATGCAAATGTTCGCTGATTTGGTTTTTTTTTAAGATCAATTTAATCTGATGATTTTTTTGTGGTATCATTTAGGATAATTTTAAAAAAAGCGCTTTTTGATGTTTATTACAAGCCATTTTAAAATAAAAACAGACAAAATTCATAGTTAATTTTATAATTAAACTATTTTATAAATGTTTGTTACGACTGTTTCTTCCCTAGAACCTTATTCATTTCTTGACCATTTGGAGAAAAGGTTTTATTCGAAACGGTCAAAATGGAAGTATAAGGTACAACTTCCAAAATAAGTTTCATAGTATTTTAATAAGTAATTTTGTTTTTGATCTTTAAATTAACAGTGTTTAAATCATTCAAATTAATGTAATTGCGGTTTAGTAACAACGATTAGGTCGTTCTTTTAATTAGATTTTTTTATATTTCATTATTTTCTTTTCTTCCATTTTTACTGTCTATTCAGTATATATTATTCGTAATAGTAAACAGGGCTTCTCCTTTATTCCTTATAACAAAAAAAAATAATCTTTTCAAAAAGGGTTCACGCTATGGTCACACACAATATATTGTTTGAAAAGAATCGATAGTTTCTACATTACAACCAGAAGTCGTAAAGGGTGACAAGAGAAGATGAACCCTAAACAAAACTCTGTACTAATTAGGGTTGTTTTTCGCCTGCAGGAGAGATGTAAAACAACTCATACCCCTTACAAAATAAGAACTATGTAATGATGTGGGGTTTCAGTTATTAGCCATAGATTCTTATTACTGGACATACAACCAACTCCAAACTCCAAGTTATAACTCTACAGATTATAATCAGCGTTTAGCGCTGTCTTATTGGTTAATAAAGTGTCAAATTTGACATAAGTGACATTTAAAGTTGACTGACTGAGATAGAGTTGAGATTTTAGACTAATCTAATTACGAGAATTAATTATCCTACTGATAAAATTTGTGCGGGCTCTAAGATAGTATAAAGTTTTAGGACTTTAACTGTTGATCCAGTCTTACAGGAGTCACAGTTGTGGGAAAGTAGGTAAGCGTTGCTATTGAAGTAAACTTGACAATTGCTTAAAAGTTGTTAAGCTTAATTGTCAGAAGATTCTGAAACATTTTCACACTGTTAGAGATATGTCCAGGAAGACAAAATGTCATCTTAAACCTTTCCTAGATGATCCTAGATGTTGAACTCTACTTTATCTACTTTATCTACCTAGATGTTATACTCTATTATATACGATTTTTTTAAAGTAATTAATTTTCAGCACAAGAAATTACGTCCGGTGAAGTCCGGAGTTCTTCTTAAAACTTAGGCATTAATTCGTGGATCGCAATAATAATTAACCCCTGCATGGGATTGGAAATCAACTACATCACAAAAAAAATCTGTAAATGAAATATTTACAATATGAAATTACGTGCCACTGTTCTCATTTAAAAATCAATAAATAACACAAGAACGCAGGAGGAATAAAAAATGTAGGACTTGTGTGGAAAATGAATGGGGAGTTGAGTCATTATGATACAGGGACGTACGCAGCGCTCGCGCAAAACGCACCCCGAACATATAGACGTACTTATAACTGGCATAACGGACGTTATTGGGTTTTATCATTAAAAACTATAAAAACAATTTTACTTTTAAGATGTACAAAGTTTGATAAATGAGCACATAAATCTATAATATTTTTAGGTAGAAACTGTATTTATCAAATAACAGTGCATTAGACGAAAAGAATACTGTAGAAGGAGCATTATAAATTTTAAATGGTTTGACCGTCTCCGTACTTTAGTTTGGCTAGAGATTAAGCTGAACCGTTTCGGCGCTGTGCTGGAATTGTATTTTTTCATAGCTAGTTAAGCCTTTAGTGCTGTTCTAGTTTCACTCTGGATAATAAAAACATGTGTTTCTGTTATATGTTACCTTAGGTATTCTTACATATGAATATAAATAATTTGAATCTCGTCTTAGCGTTACATTATCGTGAAATAATTATAACTTTATAGCCAGAAGCAATTAATAGTTAACAGCGCCATCTATTTGAAAACCGTTTAACTAATTACGTAAGTACCTTACTAAACTGCAAGTACAATTCGAAGGCGCCACGCCAATTACATCGTTCAGTATGTAAGCAAACTTAAATAAATAAAACAGATGACGCTACTTTGTTCAAAAACACTTTTATTGTGAAGATAAGGCGCCAACTGTAAAATAAACGAATGTAAAGACAATTTTAATATTCACCAATCCGTCTCACAATTCACTGACTCCGCAGCGGAACTTACCTACTTCTAGGGTTACTGAAATAAAAGGCATTTATAAGTTTCTCTACATCCAAAATTAGTACGAGTACCTAAGTACTAAAAAATCCAAATTTTCAACGGAGATTTGCTGGCACATACTCATCGTTATTTCATCTTATCAGCTCATTTATGTCCCACTGCAGGGACGGGCTCCTCCAGTGACGGAGGGCTACTTGGCCTACTAATACCAAACTGGCCAAACGGATTGGTTTAGGGTTTAATTTCAAGTTTTCCACCATGGGATGAGATGGAGTGGAGACACACTACTCCGTCACCACACGGATTATCGTTGTTTATTTATGATCATTTAAATTTTCTTTTTTTTAACTATTTACATCATCATAAATCTATTGCGTCTAAACCTCTTTTCGTTATCACTACAATTATAGCTGAAAAGCTTTGACCTTGTTATTTTCGTTTTTCTAGTCTGGCCTGACATGGTCATATTTTCTACAAGGATGGATATATCTCGATGAGATGATTTTTTATACTGCTTATTAAAGTTTTCATAAGTTATCTTATGTTCAAGACATGTATAAACGAAATGACAACATTTTCCTAAGCCTATCTCCGTTTATCAGAGATTGTTTTAAAGGGGCTTTAGTTTCAATACACACATTTAGGTTACGAGTAGGTATAAATAATAATAATTATTACAAATAAGCAGAAGAATGATGTGATACGTTTAAAAATCAATTTAAAAATATTTATGACATCATCACAATGATGTCGTGTCGAGATGTCATTGATACGTCACAATTATAAATAGCGCTTATTAATTGATTGTGAATGTTGCATTGGTTTGTGGTAAACAAGTAGGCTGTTTACTGCTAGTAAAGGTCATATTACTGCTTATATATTTGAGTTTATTTGTCCCCCAACTAATTGATCATCCAAAAGCAATCTGATTGCATCTGTCTTTGTATAAGAGATTAATAGTTGGGGTTAATATTTTCAATAACCCTGTACAATAAGTTCACTAAGTCATAATTTATAGTTAATAAATTGTCAAATACCAATTAACGTTGCCAAAAATAATCAAATAAGTAAATCTTAAAAACATGTCTCATCAAATATATAATTTCCTATTTCACAATGATTCTAAGAAGTGTGACATTTCTAGATACAAATAGAACTCCAAGACGATGCGATGTTGTTTTTTATTGGCAGTACGTAAGTACCGTGAGATGTCACGGTTGTAATGATTCACTATTGTACTCGTAGTAGTAAGCCAGTCAAACGGCTCAAGGATACCAACATGAGCCCACACCTACAGACCTAGACACTTTGTGCATTATATCCACTTAACAAATAAGTATAGAAGTCGTATATAACTTATCTTTTCACTTTTCGTACCAATGATCGGTGGAAAGACGCAGTGGAGAAAGATATCATGAGCATTTAAGATAAAGGTAGCAAGGAGGTGATAAATATCTCGGGAAACATGGCCTGGTTTTCTCTTGCCGGATTTTTTTCAGTGAATAAAAATTTATTTTTGGGGATAAAATCGAGACCGAGATGAGAACGGAAATATAAACCAACTAGCAGACCCGTGCCCACTTCGTTAGGCCGCGAAAAAAACGCGTCACTTTTTTAAACATATTTCATTACTGCTCCACTCTTATTAGTCATAGCGTGATACTATATAGCCTATGACACTCTCCGATAAATGGACTATTCAACACAGAAATAATTTTTAAAATCGGTTCAGTAGATCCAGAGATTACCCCCTACAACGTCACAAACACACAAACAAACAAACACACAAACTTTACCTCTTTATAATATTAGTATAGATAAACCAAAATGTAACGTTATACCTACCACTTGCGCTGACACTGGTCCGAGCTAGTTCAATATATCGGAGTGCGTTGCTAGATTTTGTATGTAGATTGCCTTCTGTACATATTTTCTACTATAAAAGACGAGACACATCTTATCTCTTAGGCTGACCGCACATTGGAGACTAGACTGTCTCAAGACTGACTTGTCTCATATAGACAAGTCTGTCTTAAAACTAAAACGAAACAGTTTTGACTACGATACGTCGCACACATAAAACAAAACTGTTTTGTCTCATAATCAGTGATGGGATTATACTCGGCATACATGACCACGTGTTCAGTGATGGAATTATAATCGGATAAAAACTCATTTTTGAGTAAATACTCATAAACACTCGTTCCTACCCGAGTATTTATCCAAATCTTGGGATAAAAACTCTGATGCATTTTCCTATCAAAATATTTAGTTTTTTTTAATATTATAACTGGTTTTGACTATCTTTGCAATACTTTGCATCAACCTGGAAATTTACCTTCGAAAGTTACTATATTTTTAACCGACTTCAAAACAAAGAAGGAAGTTTCTCAATTCGATTGTATTTTTTTTGTGTTTGTTACCTGATTTCTTGAAAGCGGGTATACCGATTTGAAATTCTTTTTTTTTTAGTTTGAAAAGGTATACTTTCCATTTGGTCTCATTGTCACCAGATCTGGATCTGGATGACGGGATCCCAGGGAAATCGAGGGCAACTTTTAAAAATGGTAAGGACGCATTATGTAAAATCTTGTCATATACGTGTATCTCTGACGTCACTACAAAATAATGAAGAGTTAGAACTGGTCTGATAATGGAGATCACAGACAAATGAGGGAACTCCTCAACGGTATATAGCAGCTACCTTGTGTTTGGCCTTATTTTATTCGTAATGATAAAAACTTTACACATCTTTACACAACAATGATCTGATGCTGAAGATGACAGAGGGTCGAGGGAACTCCTCAACGGTATATAGGAGCTACCTAGTCTTTGGGGTTATTTTATTCGTATTGATGAAAACTTTACACACCTTTACACAAACATGATCTGATGATGAAGAAGACAGAGAGTTGCGTTACTTCTCCGTCTTAGAAACATTATTTTCTTTGATTTGTGACCATGATATAATTATTTACCTTTATAATATAATATTATTGGTAAGTAGTTATTATAATCAAGTTTGTCGTTGAAGTCCGTTTTTAATTAGAAAATTATTTTTTTTAATTCATTTTATCTTGGTTTCATTACGTAGAATACTATATTTTACCCCTCTCGAATAAATACTTGTTTATAACTAAATTCAAATATATTATTTTACTATACTTTTATTTATTTTTTAAACATATTAATATATAAGTTTTTTATTGTAATATACTTGGAACACGACAGTCTTAAGACAGACTATTGCTTTACAATATGTATGAATATGCGCACACTTGGAACAAAACGTCTAATAGACAATATTGTCTCAGATAGACTAATACCGCACGGCGACTAGTCTGACTAACGATTGTCGGCTTCCCTTTTGTATCAATGCGGGCGCGCACATTAAAGACAAAACTGTCTACCGTCACACCCCGCACGCACCCCACTCTCGTCCGAGCGTTCAGAAAGTAAACACGTGCAGTGATGGGCAGTTGGATAAATACTCAAATGATAAAAACTCAGTAAATATCCAAAAGCGAGTAAATACTCGTAAATATCCGAATTCTTGGATAAATACTCAAAAAGTTCGGATAAATACTCGGCTGCATTCATGTATCTAATGTTTTGGATTTTTTAATTGTTTTTTTAACAAATTTTCATGTTATTGTTTATCTGCAGGTGTTTTATGGTTTAAAATATTAGTTGTACTACATTAATAAATGTTTGCGGCTTTATTTGTTGCTATTACACGTAAATACCAATATATAGATACATTCTTTGCGAGTAATATAGGATATATAAAACATTACGTTAAATTTAAGCGGAGCATATACGAAAAATGTTGCAAAAACGGGGGTAAATTACTACTTTTGTAAGCTTACATTGCGTGCGCTGTGTACTTATATGGTTACTTATAGTTACACATAAATATGTACTTGCTACGGAATAATTGAAGAATTGTTCTTTAAAAGTATTCAAAATAGTCCATTCATTTGTTTAATGTCAGCCCTAAGTAACTATTCCACGCGGACGAAGTCGCGGATAGCAGCTGGTTTTGTTAATAACACTTTTACATTCATAAAAGTAGTTTTTTTAATCCTACACATACTAATAACAAATATACGAACTCGAACACAACACTCGACGAGACAAAACATGTATAAATTATTTTAAATACCAACTACTTTAATACAAAAATTCTTAAAAAAATAAAAACATTTGATACACGAATGCAGCTGAGTGTTTATCCAAATTTTTTGAGTATTTATCCATGAAATCGGTCAGTTTTGGATATTTACTGAGTTTTTATCATTCGAGTATTTATCCGATTGCCCATTACTAAGTACAATTAATACTTTAAACTATAAAACACCTGAAGATAGACAGTAAAAAGAAATTTAAAGAAACAATTAGCAACAAATAAAGCCGCAAACACTTATTATTGTAGTACAACTAATATTTTAAACCATAAAAGACAATAAAAAGAAATTTAAAAAAAAAACAATTAGCAACAAATAAAGCCACAAACACTTATTATTGTAGTACAACTAATATTGTAAACCATAAAACACCTGCAGATAGACAATAAAAAGAAACTAAAAAACAATTAGCAACAAATAAAGCCGCAAACATTTATTAATGTAGTAGTACAACTAATATTTTAAACCATAAAACACCTGCAGATAAACAATAACATGAAAATTTGCTAAAAAAACAATTAAAAAATCCAAAACATTAGATACATGAATGCAGCCAAGTATTTATCGTTTTTGAGTACTTATCCAAGAATTCGGATATTTACGAGTATTTACTCACTTTTGGATATTTACTGAGTTTTTATCATTTGAGTATTTATCCAACTGCCCATCACGTGACGTGTTTACTTTCTGAACGCTCGGACGAGAGTGGGGTGCGTGAAACTAAAACAAAACTGTTTTGTCTCATAATAGAACGCGGCGCACGCTCCCGTCAATTTACCATCAGTATCAAAATGGACTTCATAGATACTAGTGTATTAAGCATCCTTATTACGCGTGCCCTTGCAAAACGACGACGTAAACGTAAATATTGGGCGTAAATTTTGAATTATGTAGTATTGATGTACTACATTTTCGAGTTAACTGCACTTTTTGTTTAGTTATTTGTTGTGAAGTAATTTATTTGATGTAAAAAAGAATATAACTGATAAATATAAATTGATATGAAATTATTTAACAAAACGACGAAAGTTGAGGACTGTCTGTATCACCAATTCATCATCTCAATTTGTTTGGTATATGATACAAAAGTTTGTTAATTGAATAACTTTTTTGTTAATATTAATTTCTTAAAATGATTTCTTTGTTATTATATTTATAATATGACTTTACTAGACTTAATACCTATGAAGAATACCAAACATTACACATCCAATAATGATATCTATACAAAATAAAGGCAATTAATAACGAAAATACTTACATGCATTTGTTTTTTCCTCAGCCGACATTTCTCCCCATCTCATATTACCTACTATAATCCGGCCGTTCAGAGAATGCGTTCCTGACACTTATCAGTTAGTCACGACTAGTGATGGACACAACATTATACCGAGTTCGTTACCGTTACTCCAAAATGAACCGCCGCGTTATTTTTATGATTAGATTTAGACCGTTTTAAATTGGCGGAATCATTTAAAATTTATATTTTAGTTCTTTACGTGGAAACAATAAAAGGGAATATTAATATAATAAAATTGTTTTATTTATTATTTTTTACAAAGTTACAATCTGTATTTCTATGGAATAAAGTACATTGAACTAAATGTGCGTACAGAATATTAATCAGACTCCGATTCGCTTGAGGAGGTGGTGTCTTCATCATCATCTTCGCCTACATGTATAATTATATTATTATCAATTACAGAATCAATCCTGATATCTCGGTCAAAATGTTCCATAATCAGGTTTTTAGTCTTTTCGACAACCTTTGCCCAGTCATCTCTTGTGACTTTCCCGCAGGCTTCTTTTAACAGGGTCATCATCTTTTTCGTGCTGAATGGCGGGGAAGTATTGTGGCGGGCGGCGTAACCTTTTATTTGAGCCCAGATTAGCTCAATCGCGTTATATTGGCAATGATACGGTGGAATTCTTAGAACGCGATGACCGTACTCCAAAGCCATTTCATCGATTTCGTATCGCACATTTGCCGCTTTATTTTCTTTCACTAACTTAATTAGCTCTGCTTTTAGCATCTGCATATTTGCGTCAATGCCTTTTGCTTGTAACCAAGCAACCATTTCTTCTTTTTTATTAGCTTGGGTAGGTGGTTTCTGTATTTGAAACGAGTGATAGGAGGCATTATCCATCAATATTACAGAAGGCTCTGGTAGGCTGGGCAAAAGCACGTTCTGGAACCACTCTTTAAATGTACTGGCATTCATTTCCTCGTGGTAGTCATTTGTGGTTTTTGATTGAAATGCCAGTAAAGCGTTCTCCACAAAGCCGTATTTTGCAGTACCTGCGTGGCATATTATCAGACGAGCCCCCTTACCCATTGGTACTTTCGACGTCGACGCTTGTGTATCATCCGTCCAAGAACGGGAAACCGTGTGATTGGCGTTTAGCCATGTCTCGTCAATGAACACGACATTATCCCAGTTATCAATTTTTTTTGCTTCTCTCAAGAAACTTATCCGTTTCAAAATGATGTCGTATCGTTCTAATAAAATTTTTCTTTTGTCTGTTTTTTTATACGAAAAACCAATATCTTTTAAGATTTTCGTTAAAGCAGTTTTACCCCCGCTAAACAGTCCAGCTTCTCTTAACGACGCCAAAAGCTTCATCCTGTTGAGATATTCATTTCTGGAATAGTAACCATATATATGATTTCTGATTGCATCGGCGTCAAAGGTATCAATATCTGTCACGGGTTTAGTTCTACGTTTCTTCTTCGGAGTACGTAAAATATTATCTTCCATGCCAGTAGAGCCGAACTTTTCTTTATTAATATTTGTAATCGTTCGTTTGCTAACTCCAAGCGCCTGAGAGACGCGTTCTTGTACTTTTTCGACAGGAACCAGGGGTCCGCCATTTTGCCGCTCCCGCTCAAAGTAATCTTGCAGCTTGATAATTAACTCACGGGCTCCAGTTTTCAATGTTTGTCCACGTTTAGGCATTATTATGCACCAAAAGTAAAAAGAACGCAATATAAGACACAATCAAAGTCAAATAACAACAGATCGCAAACACTTGAAGAACGTGGTCTATGCGCACGAAACGACAACAGACGACTGTTTCAGCGTCACAAAATGGCGGCCCATAACGCCATTTGGGGTTACCATTTTCAACCTAAATATAAAAATGCTACTTTGTATTTAATGTACTTTTATTTTTATATTTAATAAAAGTTATTCTAAAGTCCATTATTTTCAAATTCTTGAAAAGAAAAACAAAACGTATTATTTTATAAAGTATAACTGTATCGATAAGAACAGATTACGATACTATTATTCACTGTTATTGTTGGCACAGCACTACAAATATAAAGCGCTGACATAACCTTGTAATAGCGCAGTGTAGATTTAGAAAAATATTGTTTACCAAGTTATTTGACACTCAGTTTGACACAACATTATAACATTCATTAATTATTGATAGGTATAATAATGTTGTTTTAATGCTCATCAATAGTTAAAACGATAAACAACCAGCAAAAATATTTTTATCGTAACTGCAACGCCATTACAAAGTTACTGCGTCAGTTTAATCGCGACGTGTCAGGAACGCATTCTCTGAACGGCCGAAGTTTAGTTCCGTGACAACTTCGTCCCATTTGCTTTTTTTTAAATTTATGTCAGAATATTCCTTGCACATTTTATTAAAAAGTACAGGTCTCTTTTCAACCTCATCAATTAATTTTTCTACGAGTTCTTCGTCTGTAAACATGATGTCACGTGTTTACTTTCTGAATGCTCGGACGAGAGTGGGGTGCGTGCGGGGTGAGGGGTGTGACGGTAGACAGTTTTGTCTTTAGTGTGCGCGCCCGCATTGATACAAAAGGGAAGCCGACAATCGTTAGTCAGACTTGTCGCCGTGCGGTATTCGTCTATCTGAGACAATATTGTCTCTACGACGTTTTGTTCCAAGTGTGCGCATATTCATACATATTGTAAAGCAATAGTCTGTCTTAAGACTGTCGTGTTGCAAGTCTGCGCTCAGCCTTATATGTTAATTGTGGATGCAATAGTTCAGTGATGACGTACTTACAAAAGAATCTAAGATATTTCTTATTAAATTATAATTGTGTAAATATTTAAAATGTCAAACATTTTTATGTATTTAAATTAGCCTTAGATAATCTCACAAGATTAGCTAAGCATTGTTTAAAACGAGGTACTTTACGTCTAGTCCGTCTAGTAGATAGACTTCCTGAAGTTTAACCAGAAAATTGTTACTAGAGGTCGAATTATTCTAACACTTAAACATTGAAATTATTTATAAAAGGTTTGCACAGAAAAGATTAGTAAAGTCTCCATGGTAAAATTGCAAAACATGGCTCAGTTCTACATAAATTTTGTCCTAAACTTCTATGGCAGATAAACAGAGTTTACGACGAGTGTTTATTGCCAATGAAGACATAATTTACAGTTTTATAATAAGTAATATAAATGGTTGAGCGCACAATTTAAAAGAAGATTAAACTAAGCTGAATCTTAAAGTCACGCAGAGTATAAATAGACAGATATTGGCACAGAGAGGCTCTGAAATAGTAGCCGCCATCCGGAGGACGCAGCGTAGGCCGACTCTACACCGAGACCGACAACCTGCTAAAATTAAGAAGCGGTATAAAACTGCCTTTTAAAAGTATCAAGCACCAAGAAGCAGAGTGGAAAGATATTGTATTGTCTAGTACACATAGTACAAGCTCTGCTTAGTTTGGGACTAGGTAGCGATGTGTAAATGTGTGAGGATTATTTATTTATATAAGGGGACCAGGGTGGAAAATATCCAACTCCGGAAAGTATTGATAATAATGACGTCTATTTAATCAACAATTCATCAATCACAAAAATATATAAGGCGCCACTTACGTAACGTGTTTCTTATTGATCTGAGCCTAATTCCAGTTTCGTCCAATTTGATTGTACTCATAAACTTAAATGCCCACGCCCTATAACTAGGTGACCTAAGTTTTGTGTTGACGTCATTCTGGCGAAAACTTGTTATTTGTTATATAGCTCACCTTGGACTGTGGAATTTAGCTATTATATTTTTTATAGGAGAGAGCAGCAAACGAATTAAATTACATATATGCGATCTCATGAAGGTAAGAAAAAGAAGTCAGGGGTGAAAGTGATAGGAATTACATAAAGCAAATAAATATAAACAGTTGTCTTGCGAGCCTTAGATTTATGGAACGAAATATGCCATCAGAACATGAGCAGAACGTCCAAAAAAGCTCCTTTCCGTCGATTTTTTAAATAAGAGCGTCATTTTGACCTAGTCGCGGAGAATTATTTAAAAACTAGAGAATGAGAAAAGTTTTCTACAATGACTTTGAAGTAATGTGTTAAATATTTATAGAAGAACCTACCGTTTTCGCTTTACAGATAGGTTTTCCTACTAAGCTTGAGAAAGGAAGTCGTTTGATCTATTATGTCCGTCTATATGTTTAAACATCCAACTTTTTAATTAAATAAATCTATACTAATATTACTATATATATTATACTAATATTTATCGGGGAGTGTCATAGGGTATAGTATCACGCTATGACTAATAGGAGCGGAGCAGTAATGAAATATGTTTAAAAAGGGGACGCGTTTGTTTCGCCACCCAACGAAGTGGGCACAGGTCAGCTAGTATTTAATATATTAAGTAGGTACTTATTGTCTCAGTAGTACCTACACTAAAGACAGTAAAATATTCTATAAAGTCTTAAAATACTATACCTGATAACAAATAGTTTACATTATATGTAGTTACTTTCGTTAAAACATAACAGACAGATAAGTACCTGTATAAAAAACAAACGTATTACGTACTTATCGTAAGGTTATGAGGTCAACTGTACAGATCGTTATGACTCACAAATCAACAGACCGTACAAATGTCGTACATGAGTAATATATGTAGTAACCTCATCCAAACCTATGTAATCATGAACTAAAATAAATAAATTGCGCATTATTAATTTATTTCACTATACATATATTAAACAATGTAAATGTATCATATATGATACACGGGAAAGGGAAAAAGACATGAACTTATAACAAAAATCCATGTAGTGTACGAACACTAATTTTCACTTCCCCATTTCATCTTAGTAAAGTTGCCGAGGAGTTTCATAGATTTATATAACCCTACGAAAACAAAAGAAGGAAAACTTGTTATAAAACCCTGTTACTCCTAGTAACTATTTGATGCCTAGAAATGGTAAACAATCAAACGGTACTTACTTTTTGTCACAAGCAATTTGTATGCAAGACTCGTAGATATCGTCAACAACGGAGGTGTGGTTATAGGACACGAGAAACACAAATATTAGCCATTTAAAAAATATTGAAATGTAACTATCTTAAAATTATTTTTCAAAACGTACTTATAAAAAAGAATATTCCTGTAGCAGTCATCTGTCTTAAGTGGTCCTTAAAAACGAGACTTCACAAAAAGCGTCTGGAAAACTCTAATACGAGTACAAACTTACTTGTTGACCAACATGAAAATGTTTTCCCGCTCCTCATCATTTTCCGGATGTAACACTTAAAGGCTACGCAGACCGGGACGGCATGGCAAGGGATTTTAATTTTTACTAATGGACATTCAACCGTACTATTACAGAAATACGACATAAATTGCTATGCTTTAAAATGAAAAATGCCGTGCGATAAAAGCCCTTTCAATGCCACGGCATCATTTTAAAGCATAGCAATTTATGTCGTATTTCTGTAACAGTACGGTTGAATTTCCATTAGTAAAAATTAAAATCCCTTGCCATGCCGTCCCGGTCTGCGTAGGCCTTTATATGGCTAATTTGATAGTAGGTAGATGGAATTGTGCGAACGTGTGACCTATAAAAACTTAGTAAGTGCCTACTATAGGTATAAACCTAGGTGATGTTTTACAGATAGATATTATGTGTTTAAAATGTAAATAATTAGTATTATGTGTAACCCACACATTAACATACTTACTGCAATAAACATAATATGTTGTGAAATAGCTGACAATATAAATAATAATATTATGTTTAAGTACAGTACAGGTAACATTAAGGGCTTCCTTGCTCTAATTGTCCTATAGAAGCACATACGAGCAGATGATAAATGATAGGTTAAGCCACGTGTACGTAACGTAACGTGGTTTACAGACTGGTGGTCCACACACCAGTCTGTAAACCACGTCGGATACCCATGTTCTTTTTCTATGTGACTTTTACTCCGCGTGAAGGGAGAGTGACATTTTGTATTTAGAGCAGAACGTAGACATCCTGATATTAGTATGTAGTCCAAGTTACTTTCCGTGACTGGAGAAGTCTATTTTCAGCATTGGGACGTTAATGGGCTATTATGATAGTAATGGTGATGATACTTAAATAGAACTTTAATCGATTATAACACTAATTAAAAAGTAATTGATATCGTCTATATAAAAACAAGAGATGGAAAGTTTTACACAAATCACCTACAACATTTAACATACTACCAATCAGTCAGATCAGCGTGCTATTGGTAGACCTAGTAACCCTATGCATTGACGTAGATCTGTCACTGCAGTAGGGCATTATTGAGTACCTTGTACCTTGCAATGATATCTCTTTAAATCTCTATTTTATTTTACAGAACGTAAAATTAAAAATTACGTTATGTTATATGTACTAAACTTACTCCCGAAGCATGCACCATAATGCAGCTCTATGCAGTGCAATATTGCAGTAAATTTGCAGAAATCTGCCAAATTTTTAGCTGGCTTACTGCTGCAGAATTATCACGCTACTTTATTGGTATTTAATGCGCATCATACATTTATTGAACGTTAAGTATACAATTATTATATTATGAAGACTTGTTCAAACATTCACATCCTAGACCAAAACAATCTTTTGTAAATCGGACAAACAATTGTCTTGCCTGGGGTTAAAGCGCCAGGGGTTTAAATGCATAGAAAAGAACAGAAAAGAACGAGACCAAACAAGATTTACATTGAACTGTAGTAATTACAACCCGATCACTAGCGTAGCAGCCATGGACTGTCTGTAGCCACTACGCTGCAGTCATGCTCAGAAGCCTTTCAATCTTTGATTTTTGTAGAAACATCTCACAGACAGAGTACCCGTGGATGCCGTAAAAATCAACTGAAAGATCAGATCGTAAAATTAGTATCTAATCAATGGATCATACGAGACTGGTAATGCGTGCACTCAATTTTATATAATAATTGTGTAGGTACGAATTTAAAAATATTTCAATGCCGTACATCTTGACCTGTCATGCATACCACTTTTTATAAAAACTAAAATAAGAAAAGATAGTGTAAGAGTAAGTAAACATTGGAATAGGTACCAAAATATCTCAAACATTATGTCAATTACATGATATTTATATTTCAGGGAGTAATTTGATTACTCGCATTAACCTTGAACAAGGCCATGGGACTGTGAAGGTCATCTATTGTCTGATTTGTTCAATTCTTTACCATAACAAAGAATAATCTTCAAAACATCTCTTAAAGCTCAGCTTAGCCTGGATAATGCACTGATCTAGATCCAGAAGAGCATAAGTGGATTAACTATCAAAACTTATTATACTACTTAGGTACAGTCTTTTTATGTGATTTTTATTTTAATAGTTATAGTATGACATCATCACGAGTTACGTAGTCGCGGTGGCTTCGAGGTCGCTTATTTCTCAGTCAGTCAAGAGCAGTGGAGGTGAACACTGCGCACGTTGAGTTCAAAAAGTGTAAAACAACATAATTATTTTCAAACATGTCCAACATAATGGGTAAGTAAACAATTACCTACTTATTTATACTCAATATAATATCCGGCATTTAAAAAATTCCGCTTAAAATTCCAGATTGCTAGCGGTTGAAATTCTAGACTGGAATTTACTTTCGAACTAGCTAAATACTTGGTTGTTTTTTTGCCTAATCTATTTCTGTATTATGAATACATAACGCCGTTCCTCACAAAATCAAAAATCTAATCCTATTATTTTTGTTTTGACAAACCGATGCTGCACATACCGACCGGCTAGATGCTGACGCGCCCGGCGTTTTCTTGGCCCAAGGCCAACCGGGCGTGGTGGCGTTACAGAAAATTTGGTAGCAATCAATACAAGACTTTCCAGATACATAGTTTATGAACTTGTTAGAAAACCTTGATAACTTTATGGTAGATTAAGAATCCAATTATAGAAATATACGTAGGTATCAACCACAACATGCAGTCATTAAATAAGAATTAATAAAAACTGGATATTTTATATACCTACGTGAATCTCAGTGTCACTTATTATCAAGTTAATTAGTCAGTTTTTATGTTTGCCTCTGGCAATATTTGATAATAAACATTGTAATGGATGAGATCATCCACAGAGAGCCATTTGATGTTTAGCATGCCTTCTCTAGAATTTATTATTGTCTACACATCTAAATATAGCTAAGTTCTTGCATGTTTTGTTAAAACATTTTCCTTACAGTGTCAACTTAAATGCATATTATTTGTATGTAGGTATTCCTAAATATTTTTCGAATATTTAGGAGTTGAGGCAGTAAGAATTCAGTGTGGTGGATGACACTATGTCATAGTGGCAATAAATTAATCATAAGGGTGTCGTAAAAAGTTTTTTGGAGTAGGGCATTAAGTAATATACATTTATGATAATTATACTCGTACATAAATAGAACACGATAGATTAGGTATTTAACTATCACCAGCTTCATTAACCATTTTTCCGTTTTGTGATAGACTGTAATTATTATAAAATATTACCATAAGTATCCCATCTCCTAACGTGAGTGAAGTAAAAATCATATCTATCAAACAAAATCCAAAAAAAGAGCTAAAAACTATTAGTCCTCCAGTCAAAATAGATATCCAGTTTGCATTAATTCCCAACAAGCTGGATTTTTGTGCAGGCCTTGAATACGTCATTACAAATAATATGTCAAAAGTCCCCATCGATCCCGCATGTGCGTTGTTTTTTATTCGAGGTCAAAGGTCACAAATTTGCGTTTTTTGCGTATATCTATGAAACAACGAGAGCTTTCGAAAAATGGTTTAGACAAAGTTTGTAGACCATAAAATTATCTACAAAAAATATCTCTTTTTCTCCTACAAGGCATCGCTTTCGAGATATCGTGACTTTAGAGCGCAGGAAAGTCCAAAAAAAAAAGCGCCTTGTACTTGATTCAATGTACTGTTGTATTTGATTCAATGTACTGTTGTATTTTATTCAATGTTGGTGAAAGATTAGCCTTACCTACCTCAGAGGTGGTGCGGAAATCTTCTCTATTTATAAAACTCAAAGGTGACTGACATAGCTATCTATCAACGCACAGCCCAAACCACTGGACAGATCTGGCTGAATTTTGGCATGCAGGTAGATGATATAACATAAGCATCCGTTAAGAAAGGATTTTGATAAATTTTACCCCTAAAGGGATAAGATAGGGGATGAAAGTTTGTATGTAACTTTGTCTATTTCAAACCGATTAGGCTGAGACCAAGCATGCATATTGCTATTATATATTGAAATAAGCCTTATTTTTAATAATACTTATAAACGCGAGCGAAATCGCGGGAAAAAGCAAGTGTGTGCATATAGTCGAAAATACGACTTTCCTGCGCTTTAAAGTCACGATATCTCGAAAGCGATGCCTTGTAGGAGAAAAGTGTTGAGATATTTTTTGTAGATAATTTTATGGTCTACAAACTTTGTCTAAACTATTTTTCGATAGCTCTCGTTGTTTCATAGATATACGCAAAAAACGCAAATTTGTGACATTTGACCTCGAATAAAAAACAACGCACAAGCGGGATCGATGGGGACTTTTGACATATCATTTGTTATGACGTATTCAAGGCCTGCACAAAAATCCAGCTTGTTGGGAATTAATGCAAACTTTAATCATAATTTAGTCTATTTTGACTGGGCTATATGTGTAGGTACCTATTGTTTGTTTGATGATCTCTTAGAGATACCTACATTAAATTTTGTATAATGTCAAACAACGTTCTTTGATGATAATAATAAGTCTAATATTAGAATCGAAATATAAATTGCAGACTACCTATTATATGAAATCATAAAAGCATAATAATCATGTTATGTAGAACGAGTTTATTTCCATTAGGTGTTTTAATTTATTGATTCAAATAACGATTTTCCACGATTTGTTACGATACCGATTGTTTTACATAACACTCAATAAGTATACGATAATACATAACACTACGGCTCTAATTACAGAACTTTACTCAATTCTGTACTTAAACGGCCTTATTACAAAATACGGTCTAACTATAAACCACGATTTATTACGTCACAAAACCATTGTTTTTGAAATTTGTTATTGCAAAATCAGTCGTAACTCTAAAGTGTTAAAACTGATTTTGTATTAATAAATTTATGATTTTGTATTCGTTAATACAAAATCAGTTTTAACGCTTTAGCGTTAAGACTGATTTTGCAATAACAAATTTCAAAAACAGTGGTTTTGTGACGTAATAAATCGTGGTTTATAGTTAGACCGTATTTTGTAATAAGGCAGATTTAGTTTTGATAGGTGTACGATTAAACTAAATATAAGTAATGCTTGAGGAATAAGAATTTTAATTTAACATATTTATGTAATGTATGATTTTAAACTTATGTTTCGTCAAAAGGCAACTTTGATTAGTGAGAAAACTGATTTTCAACCGACTTAAAAAAAGGAGGAGTTTCTAAAAAATACGGTTGTACTTTTTTTCCATAACTATCAACAAAGCGATTGATTAAGCCGAAGTAGTTAGCTCGAATTAAAGTTAATGTGGTAGTACATCGCTAAACTGACACGACACGACACGACTGCAAGCATAAAAGATACAGTTCCTGAAGATGAAGTTTAAGTTTCCCATAATCCGCAATTTTTACGAATTTCAATCGTAAAGGTGATAACAGGTATCTTAAGTCCATTCAATCCAATTTAATTTTATTGCTGGCCAGTGCATTACAATTGCCTAGCCTAAGATGCGCCATTGCCCAAAGTCCTCAACTCCCTGCAAACGGCAACCAGGAAAGTGTACCGTGGCCTCGGTACAGATCGATTATACATATACCTACCAAAGGGTTTCAATATTATGTACTTTGGTAGTTAACTTTCTATATCCGACGAGTTTTAAGTTTCATTATAACGACGGGCCTCCTGCAGTCACAAATGGCCTAAGTCACTTTTACGACAACAATGGAACAATAAAGGGTGATGGTATGATTATTATCATAACAGCCCATTAATGTCCCACTGCAGGGACGGGCCTTCTCCCGTGACGGAGGGTTACTTGGCCTATTAATACCACGCTGGCCAGGCGGATTGGTATAGGGTTTAATTTCAAGTTTCCTTCTTTTTATTTCGTAAAGATAGTAGTTACGGTTATTCTCTTAGTCGGTTTTTACGACACCCATGGGATGAGATGGGGTGGTGACATATTGTACTCTTACTCCGTCACCACACGGAGAATGATTATTAATTAGGAATGAAGACAGCTGTTGAATATAGTCTTTTAGGGCCAGATTCAGAGACCGCACTTTGACTTTACTTTGAAGGAAAGTTCGACTTTGATACAAAAACGAGATATAAGGCCCAGATTCAGAGTCGTGACTTTACTTTCTTTCAAAGTAATCTTCCCAAAGTAAACTTTTCATGCGAAAGATTACTTGTAATGTTTTTCAAATTCAGAGATAATACTTAACTAGACTTTGCTAAAGTAAAGTCAAAGTGCGGTCTCTGAAGATTCAGAGAGTGTGTTGTAGTTTATCTCGCCCCATGTATCCTTGCAGAAATATTCTAATGATCAACATTCATACCAAAGGAGACACGTAGGTTGCAAAACTACGTATCTTTTATTGGATGACATCATCGACTAGTCTGCTTTCGTAATGTAAATATGGCCAGCGCAGTCGCATGACTCCAACGAATAGTTTAACCAGCTCTATGTAATACAATGCATACAAAAACAGCAATGGAAGAGGTACAATGTCTACATCGCCGTATTTAATCATGGTTTAATTTGTACATGTGCGACGATCGCCTAGCGGAACACGACCTAAGTCGCATACCAATATTCTAGCCTATATTTTTAGAAGCATGCTAAGGAACTCGATTCGAATGGCATAGCAACATCCGTGACTTGTGTGTAATTGTGTATACACGGTACAGACATCGAAAAAATGTTGCTAAATGTATAATATGTGTACTGGAACTGAAATAATTTATTTTAATTTAATGCTCAAAGTGTCATCAACCTCTTTATCAGCCTAATAAATATAATGATAAGCTTTCACATTGCATTTTCGACCGTTCATTTATTTTTTTATTTTATTTTTACAGATATTAACACCGAAGATAAACTGGAATACCAGTTCTTCCCGGTCCCAAGCGGCTCCGTCCAGTTCAAGGTTAGAGCAGCAAATGATGCTCACATCGCTCTGACTATGGGACCCCAAGAGTCTGATCCCATTGTTGAGGTAAGGATCATGCTCTATATACATCATTTCCATAACATCAAGTACTTTCAACCTTTCTTTTCCAAATAGTCAACGAAAATGATATTACGTTATTGAAAACTCGATGCATTATAATTTTTCAGATCTTTATTGGAGGTTGGGGCAACACTAAGAGTGTTATCAGAAGAAACAGGACTAAACCAGAGAAAGTGGAACTGGAAACTCCACAGATCTTGAACAGTGGAGAGTTCCGCGGTTTCTGGGTGCGCTGGGATGGTGGCATTATCTCAGCTGGTCGTGAGGGTGAAGCTATTCCTTTCATCTCTTGGGCTGATCCAGAACCTTTCCCCATTGGCTTTGTAGGCGTATGTACTGGCTGGGGAGCAACTGGCTCCTGGAGAATTGAAGGTATTTATTAATCATTACGGTTTTATTCATAAAATGTACCCAACAAAAATAAAATCACACACAAAATTATCGGCACAGATGGAGCTGAGTTCAATACTCCGGACAAGTTAGAGTATAAATTTGGACCTGTCGCTGAAGGATCTTTGAAATTTGATTTCCGTGGTCCACACAACTGCCACGTTTGCCTGTCACCCGCTCCCCGTGAGGTGGAGCACATTTACGAAATTATGCTCGGTGGTTGGGAGAACTCTAAGTCTGTTATTAGACACAACAGACAGCAACCAGAAAAGGTATTATTCGATGTCGTGTAACAACTTATTATTACAAGTTCATTAAGCTCCCGCTTATAACAAACTATTGACCCGTAGGTAGAGGTACCGACTCCGGGCCTAATGAACCCTAACGAGTTCAGGAGTTTCTTAATCCAATGGAGATGCGGCAGAATTATGGTGCGCGACGGAAAAACCGGTGCAATGATCATGGAATGGGTGGACCCTACACCCTTTAATATCTCACACTTCGGCATTCGCACAGGATGGGGTGCTCGTGGACAGTGGCGCATCAGCCATTTCAATGTCCCCGGCAGACAACCACGTTGAGTGTCTAAATTATTATTGCTTTACGATGTTATTTGCTGAATTCTAAATTTAGATTCGGTGTGATTTGAATATCTCTTGATTGAGTTTATCAAAATTAATCAAACTAATTTTAAAGCATTGTAATCCACAACACTTTTATTAAACTAACATGGTCTTGGTTAGTAATGAAATGGCGTGTTTTAATATTCTTTACTCTAGATATGTCTATAATGGAATTCTACTAAGTACTAGGATTTGGCTGTTTTGGTCTGTGTTGGTATGTTATGTTGGGTACATTTTGTGACTGACTCTGCTATTTACCTATGCAATTTTATTCGCATTTTCTAATGTTTCATTTTTTTATTATTTTACTTTTGCTAAAACAGGTTCACACACAAAGTGTTGCATGTTTCAAATAGTTGTCAATGCAGCCGTAAATTTTAATCTTCACACTTCACGTAACACTTAAAACTAATAAAATAAATCAAGCGTAATTAAAAAACAAAATAAATTTATTTTAGTTTTCCACTAATACGCCGCAGCAACTTTTATTGGCGCATGACATAAAACGCTTCTATAACAAAATGCTTTCTTTGTACCTCTACACGAGTTAGTGCAAATACCCAACAACCATTTAAATTTCCAGTGGCCCCATCGGCTCCTATTGCCGCACCTCTATACGCTGCTCCACCTGGTTATCCTGGTGTTGCCCCCATTGGTGGAGGTGGTAACTGGATAGATGCCGCTGGTGGTTCAGTCCCACCCGGCGCTGTCGTTGGTGGACAAGATTGCAACGGTGAACCTATCTACGTAGCCAGGGCTTCGCATGAAGGTGCTGTGATTCCTGGTAAACTTGTAGCTTCTCACGGAGTTACATTTGTAGCCTGGGGAGGTCAGGAACATGGCAAACCAGAATATCAGGTACGTGTTTATAATATACATTTTGTACCACTCATGTGTTTAGCAAGATAACGCCTAGGTCATTACCATCGCTGTGCCAGCTCCGATCAGTAGTGTGAAAACGTTGTTGTGTTTAGGTGGAAGGGTGCAGTAATCAATATTACAGGGTTATAACTGTTCTTCTGTTTATTTGCTTTGCATTTAAAAGCAAAGTACTTTACAAATAAACATTCATTTACAATTATTAATATGAATTTGTTCCAGCAAATTAAAATAATAAATAAATTTTGAGTAATAAGATTCGTTTGTTTCACAGGTTCTTGTAGGTGGACCCAACAACTGGGTACCCACAAACGGTTCCAACGTCCCACCCGGAGCATTCCCAGGAGGAGAATCAGAAGATGGTGAACCTCTATACGTCGGAAGAGTGAGACACGAGGGAAGCCTTACGACAGGAAAAGTACAACAATCTCATGGCGTCTGCTACATCTCCTTCGGTGGACAAGAGCTCGGCTTCCCCGATTACGAAATCCTGATGCCTTAAAGTATATTGACAAAATAATTCCATTGAATGTTAGGATTTTTGCGTACTTGTAACTTAGAGGAACTGCTTTCTACACCTTTTAAACCAGGTATGGTGCATATTTTTAGTAGGCACCTTTTTAAAACTGGCAGCGCCTATTTAAAAAGTTAATGTTG
Organism: Schrankia costaestrigalis; assembly: GCA_905475405.1. Classification (NCBI taxonomy): domain Eukaryota; kingdom Metazoa; phylum Arthropoda; class Insecta; order Lepidoptera; family Erebidae; genus Schrankia; species Schrankia costaestrigalis. The sequence continues at coordinate 5,961,419 of FR997827.1, forward strand.
TAAACGCACTGCATAATATTATTAATTTATCAGATGTTGATTTTTGTATGTATCACGTAAGATACGACGTATATAAGTAATATTTTTGTTAAATTATTATTAAAGTATTTACTAAAATAAACATGTATTTTTATTAAAATATTAATAAGATCTTGTAGATCAGGGAATGATTTCCCAATAACGAAACGTTATTTTTATTTTGACTATCTTTATAGACTTTATTTGGAAGTACTTACCTATTAAGATTACAAAAGTTACGGTGAGATAAACTATATTTATGGACATTTCGGACTCCCCTAGATTGGTCTACCAACTAAAACCCCCGCAGTAGCCATCCTCAAATAAATCACAGAAACAATACGTACATAATTAATTTAGTCAAGAACTGTGAGAACCTATAATTACTTAGACATCCTTTCTAACACATTTTAATAAGCAGTATTTTTATATTTCCGTGTAACTAAGAACAGCATTAGGTACTCCTCTTAAGTAAAATATAATAAAGGAAGCTTTCTAACAATCATTCCTAAAAAGGGAAAACTCGACATAAACCTTAAATCAAACCGTCTGCTAATTATTCCGTAAATGAAAGCATATACTTCAATGGCATGAGAAGCTTGACAAGAATATCTTATAATCACAGCTAACAGTGAATACCTACCCCTAAAGTAAAACATTAACCCCCTTACTAATAAAAACCTCTTAAATTTTAGTCAATTGATTAGCTTAAATTCTTACGGTTTTGTTTGGCATAAGGTTGGTTTTGCTAATAAAAAACTCGCTAAACAGTGACTAAATTTAAGAGGCGTTTATGAGTAAGGGGGTAAGTGAGAGCTGTCTATAACTCTGTTTATGTGATGTTACAATCGTTTTAACATTTATGTCATTATGGGAAGGTTTGTTTTCTAAGTTAGATCTAGGTGTTCCCCTCCAGTCAAGGAGGAAATCAACTATCACGCTCGTCATACGGCCTACACCATTCTTTTATAGAACCTAGAAGCTTTGATTTTCTCGCGCTTGCTCATGCTATAATTGGATCCCGACGTTTTCTGATGGTATTATGTAGACTGAAAATAGTATAATGCATAATAATTATTAGGTACATAATAATTTAAAAAAGGAAGTACAATATTTGAAAATGTTTACTTATTTAAATATGAAAGTAAGACACCTTTTCTTGAACAGAACCACTCAAGTATATAATCTAATATTACACGTTGTATTAGAAATATATTAAATTACATTAATTTACACATACTTGTCTCACATAAAATTTATTCTAGCCTTAAAATTCCAATTTAAAAAAATATAGTTTTCGCGCAAAACGTCAATAATGTCACACACCTGTAGGTATGTCATTATTGTCATCAATGCAAAAAAGGGCACTCAGAAAATTTGTGTTTTTCAATAAATTTGCTATCTGGAGTGTTTTAGTGTAAATTTAAACACAGTTTCAATAGAATATAGTTAAAGTGTATCTAAATAGCAAATAGTAAAAATTATACCTAAAGGACTTCTATTATAAGAAAATTCTTCATTCAATAACAAATGAGTCATTATAAAATTATTAAGTACTTAAGTATTTCAGCAATGTTGTAGAAGACTAAGAACAGGTACTAATTAATAAATAAAATTTAAATTTATCAAGATGGGTGATCTAGTCGGTAAGTATCTACTAATAAAAACCTTTTTGTATATAATAAATATTAGTGCAATATTTTTTTAAACTATTGTTATGAATACCTATTACAGAATTTCAAACAGTTCTTGGCCATCAGATGGTATTTTATGAAATTACTGGCAGTGGTATATACTTTGAAGTGAGAGCTCCTGGAAATGCAGGAATTGGTTTAGCAAAGAAAGTTGGACCAGAGTGCAACTATATGGTGAGATGAGATTAAAAATATTTTATTATATTTATTGTTTAGTCATTTTGTTTTCCTTATTTTATTTTTATACATATTTATATATTTTATATTCTTTTACAGATTGCACTTGGTACAGATCAACAATCTTGGATCAAAAAAGTTAACAAAGAGGGCAAAATAGCAACAGAAACTCCAAATTTACTATCCAGAACAGAATATAAACAATTTTGGCTATCTTGGAATGGCAATATCATAAGTGTGGGTGGCGAAGGACATAACGATCCCATAGTATCATGCAGGTGTAAGACAACTGAATTAAAATATATCACCTTCTTTGTGATACCTCCACACAGTGCACATGTTGTGGATTGGAGAGTTCTATGTAAGTATGAAATACTTACCTTACAAACTCTTAAATGTCCTGCTTCAGGAATTGCCTTTCTCTAATGTGGAAAACTACCTTATTACGCTTGCCATATGGATTGTTATAGCACTTGTTGCTAGTTATAAATGTTGCCCTTGTATTCTTATTCATTTATTAGATAGATGGACAGTTAACATTTATTTCTATTGATATCATAAAATATGTTACGAAAACTGTGCAATTAAACAGAGTGTGTGTTAATATTTTACGAGAAAGTAGCATTTAAACATGTGATCATATTTATTATATAAACAATAAAAATGAAAAACTTAATTAAATTATTATAATGAAAAATTTTCAGTGCCACCAATCCTTCCAAAAGCAGTTTTCAAGCCAATAACATCTAGAGAACTTCGTTGGATGCCTATACCAGCAATCCCGCCACATCCAAATCAAGTAAATGCCTCTGTATTACCCGATGGAGCTCTAATAGGAGGATATGAAGACGAGAATTTGTATATTGTGCGGGCTAAGCACAGAGGATCTGTAACACCAGGCAAATTTGTGCCCAAAAATCAGATTGCTTTCATTTCTTGGGGAGGAGAATCACACGCTAAATCATCTTTTGAGGTAATAATAATATTTAATTTATTTTTTAAAATTTCTCAGACATTGTTAAAAAATTGATCCTGAAAATACTCTATGTCTTTCAAGTCTTAAACCACTTAGATTGCTCCCTAGTACTAGTAGTAGTGTACAGAAGTTATCTTTTTGTTTAAAAATAATACTTATGGTGAAATAGTGTCTGCTAATCATAAAATATATAATAAAATAAAGACATATTTGTATTATAAGAAACAGTATACTTAATATAATTATGTGATTAATAAGTCAGAAACAATTTCTTCCAGGTTTTGTGTGGATATGATTGTATTTGGGTACCAACCTGTAAAGACAAGATACCTGTCGGAGCTTTTGTTGGTGGTCATTCTGAGACCATAGCTCACGAAAAACTTTATATTGGACGAGTACATCATTGCGGTCATGTTATACCTGGAAAAGTTCAGCCCTCACATCGGACCTGTTATTTTGCTTATGAAGGAAAAGAAATGGGCTTAGAGAATTATGAAATTCTAGTTGTGCCGAGTGAAAACAGATGTGCTAATAGTATCATGATACCTTATATTGACTCAAATGATTATGTGGATGTTGATATGGAAGATGTAAATGCTGTAGAATATTTATCTGACGAGGGTTGATTTAGACCTTGAGATGTTGCTCCGGAGGCGTATAGTTAAGGAAATGTTACAAAAATCGTATTTACTGTTGTTGTAAGTTTAATTTACAAGATTTTTTTTTTCATATTATATAAATACACACTAAGTATTTCTTTTATTTAAATTATTAACTTCTGATATTGTTTTAATAGTTATCTTTATAATACCTAGAAATTTGCATTTTGACCAATCATGAATGAAAATGCTGTGCGTAAGATAATAGTGCCAAAAAACTTTATGTAGGTACTCTAACACTAATCAATGTTTTTGATAGAATAGTTCATTTTTTTTTTAGAAACTATTTAGTCCCACTGCTAGGTAAAAGTCTTCCTCATTGTTTTGCAAGCGTCCTTCTTTCGCGATCTCAGGCCAGTTTCTCGTACAGGCATCTAGAGTGTCACCCCAGCAAGCGCCTTCGCGTTCTGCCTTAGCGACGAAGGCTTTGTTAAAAAAAAATCATGTAAACAAAATGATAAATCACATATCATATTTGACAATAAACCTTCATGCTAATTTAGTAGTCATACTATAGAGATATTTCGGTTGTTATGGCCAGACACTAGCTCATAAAGACCGAAAGTAATTAAGTAAATGTAAATACGATGTGAGGATAAAAAGCTTGCGAATATTAACCACACTTTCTGAGTCCTATATTAATAATTAGATAACTGTGAGTGCCTAATTGGCTAGATAAGAGTTAAAATCTCGCTTGTCTTATATCCAAAAAAATTTCACTTCAATCACTAAAAGATATTAGCGACGTGTAGAGTACACTTACTGTATTATTAATTATCATTTAAACATGTTACAAATTTGGAAAATATAAGAATAAATTATATTATGATATAAAATCAAGTCTGTCAAAAGGTGACCACTGTCTCTGCTGAGCAGTTCCAATGTACTGCGCTCGAGCCTGTGCCTCAGGTCGTGAAATAAAATGAAACATAGATGAATACTGATAACATTTATTATTATACAAATAAAATTATAAAGACTTACACATTTATTTTAAATATTTAAACTATGTGGATAAATATGACCTATAGAATATATTACTATTACCTATTTATTAACAAATTAATAAGATTTTTTTTCTTATACAATAATAACCATTAAACTAAGTCAAATATAACATGCTCCTCTCATCAGTTTGTGAAGGAGTAAATTGTTGTGAAAGACCAAAAGGTATAGCCTGTGGAATATAATTATCTGGAACGGTCAATATTTCATAGGAAGTCACTTCTACTTCTCTACCATGGAATGGTACGTAGCATGACTTATAATGTACATGCACTTTGCCCGGTATTAATTTTGTGCCTATCATAGCTCTGCCCACATACAAAGGGTCGTTACTCACTTCTGATCTACCCGCAACAAATGCGTTGTGTGGTATAAAGTTTGTCTGTGACTTTACCCATTTGGCGTTGGAACCGCATAATATCTGCAAAACAATTAAATTATTATTTACTTAACATACAATTCGACATATTATTTTCAGGATGATATTTCCCTACATAAAAAAGTCGGCGCGCTAAAAATAAAACTAATACGTAACATCTTATAAATCGTAATTCAGTTAAAAATGAGTCTTAACATGTAAAGATTAAGAGTTACAGGTATTTATATTAAATATTAAAACTATTTGGATAAATATGATGTATAGAATATATTATTATTACCTATTTATTAACAAATTAATAAGATTTTTTTTTCTTATACAAACAAAACCTAGGCTAGTACCTAACCTAAAAAAATAGGATTGCACAAAACCTTTGCTTCTAGATTCTTATCTAGACCAAAAGTACCTGAGCTTGTACTATAGGTATTCGGCAACAGACTTACTTTATTAAAAATCAATTTATTACCTCAAATTCCGTTTTAATATGTTCTCTGCGGCCCCACGGTACATAAGCTAGTCCTGTCAATGGAAGGTACTTCCCTGGGCATAGAGAATCATTATGACTTGCACGAGCTATGTAAATAGGTTCATGTTCAAATCCACCAATCATTGCTCCAGGGGGTACCTTACCTCTTTGCAATGGAAGCCATCTAAGGTCAGATTCAAATGTCTTGTAAGGTAATATTTCTAATTTCACTGGTGATGCTGTAAAAGCAAAATATGCATGTTAAGACAATTTTATGAAAAGTATTAAGTAGGTATGTTGAAAATCTGACCTTCGAACTTTGAACAAAAACATGCTTCTAAGATACGACTTCATATTGAAAGTACCTACAGCTAACGTCACTATTTATAGACAGCACATTTCGTCGAATCATATAAATTTTCTATATCTTTGAATAAAAATCTTGGTCCTATAGTGTGACCACAGGAGCTGTGCACCCCCTGCGGTATGCGCGGCGAGGTGGGGGACGAAGAAAAAATAGGTGTCCGTTATGGTAGCGTACACGTGATAGTTCTGATAGAAAGAGAACTTTTCTTTTGATAAATTCTTTATGTAAAAATAATGCGTGAAATTCTGACTGAATTAATGTAGGTAAATGCTTTATGCGAATTCACAGTGGAATATGACAAAAATCCATGTTAATTTATATTCATAGTACTGGTACAGATAATATGCTCACAAGTGATTTGAATATCTCGAGAACTACAAAACATAGGAACAGTAATTCTGTTAATACAGTAGAAATGTAACCCTGAAATAACGCCTGTGTAACACTTTATTTCAATACAAAATTTAATAATCAAGGTTGACTGGAAGAGAATGCCTTAGGCATTAAGTCCGCCTTTGTACATTATTGTATATAAAGTGTTAAATAAATAAATAAATATTATCGGAGATATTAACGGTTTTATTTAATTACGCTATAATATTAAAACTACAACAACTATTTTTTTTAAATGTAGGTACTGTCTGTCTATAAAGTCCTGACAAAAAAATTAGGGTGCTACTGTGCTACAAGTAGCAACCCTATTTAGTCTGACAAAATAGTTTTCAAAACAATTATGTTCAAATAAAACTACACTATTAGAGCACTTATAATACTAGGGCATTTCTTGTAGGTAAGCCTGTTGCATTTAAAGTTTTGCGTAGAACTTCAAGACTACAATTAAAATCCATCTCAGTTCTAGCTATCATCTGCAATTTTCTGAGGGTTGGAACTCGAAATTTTACAAAAGTTATGTAAATTGAACATTTGATTATACCTACAATAAATTTAGGCCTATCTAGAAACAAAATACAGGTAAAAGAAGAAAAATGTTTTATACCTCTTTTTTACTGTAGAACATAATTGTATTTTGTGGGGGAGAGCAGAAATATAGAAACATACATTTCTTTCTTTGGCCGGCCTTGCCTGTGTTTACCAGGAGTTTCAAGCTTTTCATTATTTTTAAATCTGTTATTTTTAAATTTAATAACTTTTATTGGATTGGAAAGAATAACTACAATACCTAACTAAAATTTATTCAGTGTTAAATATTAACCAACAAGATATCATTTAACATGGATTTACTAAGAGCTAAATGATATAAAATTTAATAAAATATTGCAATTAATTATTTTTTGTAGACAGACCAGTCGATCCGAAAGTGACATAGTTTAGTTATCAATATCAACCGTAATAGACATAAAGCAATTCAAATTGGGATAAAACTTGACTGAATTATACTAATGCAACTGATAATGTATCAACAGAAATGGTCGTACTACGATTTTTCTTACATTTGATTTACTCTACTCATTGTTTACATTGTTCTTCGTAAGTCAGTATTAGTTTATTGTAGATTAATGAACTAATAAAAATCACAAATTTGACGACTTTATAGACATATCTGTAATATATTACACTTACTTAGTTGATCACAATGTAACCCAAATATACTCATATTTTATTAAAAATATGCAGGTGATAAATAAGAACTCACCCCTTACTCATAAATGCCTCTTAAATTTAATCACTGTTTAGCGAGATTATTATTTGTAAAATCAAAATTATACCTAACAAAACCGTAAGAATTTAAAGTAATCAATTAACTAAAATTTAAGAGTCGTTTATGAGTAAGGGGGTAATCTGTATAAAGTAATTCCAAGGAATACTGTAGTGTTAACGATTTCTAATTCCTCATCATTAATCTTAACAATTAGATTTTTTTTAAATTTTATTTATGCAGAGTTTTTTGGCATAGTAACCAACTCGATATAGCTCTTGTGTATGCTACCATAACGGACACCTACCTGCCGTCACGAGTTTTGACGGCAGTGTCATAACAATTCGAACATTATATTTTTCTTTAAGAATTTCATGTTCTTAGAGTATTTGATACATTCCGCTAGATGTCATTTTTCTCAAAGTTACATTATAAAAACACAAATAATGTTCCTATTTACGCTTAAAACTATACAATAATGTAAATACTTTCTTGGAGTTTTTAAAAGAACTGTCTTTTAATAGAAAACTGGCACAGCCGCTCGTGCAGCGACCTGTACCAGCCAAATAACTTAAGTATATTGCGTCAGATGTCGCTAGAAGCTACATCATAGACTGTTTATTCTATACCAGTATATAACATGTACTCTATATGTCCACCCCCCTCTCGCCGCGCGCATACCTCAGGAGGTGCACAGCTCCTGTGGTCACACTATAATAATTAAAGTAAAAATTTAGAGTGGTCTTCCTCCAGTAACGGCTTTAAAACTTTGTCTATAAATAGGACATAATAATTTAAGAACAAAGTTGTCATAGCTTTTTCTGTAGTTCGGAACTTACTTTCAATGACCCATTCTACAGGAGCCCAGTTTCTAGTCATGGTATTGAACTGTATATAACCTATTTCATGTTCTGTATCTATATCATAGACAAGGAATGGACTCCGATGTTGAGGGATGCCCATTCTAATTTTCTTACTAAACCATGTTATCCAAAACTCCTGACGAGGCTGTATATCTAAATTATCCAGGTTATATACACTAACATCATGATCTTCCGTGGTCATATTTATAATCTTTGTTTGACGTCCTATTATAATCTGCAAAACAAAATGGTTTAGTTAGTACTGAATTTTATAAGAGAACAGATAACTGTCTAGATGGAAAAGCTGTTGTGTATGCAGCTGACATGCACAAGGTTGCAAATTTTTGGTGCAATCAATATTATTGACCTGAGTCTAGACGTTCTTTAGATCTATTTCAAACTTTGTTGCTAGGGTAATGCATACAAAACAACTTCAGGAATCCAATTTTAATGCACACAAAGATTAACATTGAGAGGAAATTGCAACCCTTTGCATAACAAAGTAGTGTTGAATGATCTTTGCAGGACTTAACAGTCATACATATAACTGCTTGTAGTCTCTCAATTTTTCTTTTGGAAGCCCTTATCTATAAAGCTTAAGGTTGTTAATTTATCAAAATAAATCCAGTATTAAGTTGCATGTTATTTCCATTGTTTTTCAATTTATTTGAATAAATTTTACTTAATTTGATAACTGACAAAGCGGTGATATAGAGATGTGAGTTCTTTAGAAAATTATATTGTTAGGCCGAAAAACAGTTTTTAATAATTTTAATTTAAGTGGGTTTCTACTATTTTAAAAGTACCTTATATAGTGTGATTTAGACACAAACCTTATAGAGCTCCATAAATGGCTCGTGCTTTGCTGTAAATGTTACAACAGGTCCCAGACCAGGCAAGGGAGCTTTCAACATAAACTTCATACCACCACTGTCTGCTCTGTGGAGAGTATTGCGATCGGGCGGTGCTATCACTGAGGAATTAATAAAAAATTTAATTTAAGAAAGCATGATTTTTGTAATTATATGATGTACGTAAATATCATGGTAAAAGACAAACCTTTTAGATCGCCCATTTTGTTAAAATAATTTACAATAAAATGCAGAGAAATTAGACTTTTATAGTAATTATTAAAAACAACAAAGTATCAAATGCCGGAAGGAATTCTAAATCATCTAAGATAATTTTCACACAAATGTTACACGTTTCTAAAAGAATAAAAGAGTAAACTTTAAAATAACCCTGTTTTTATACGAAGAATTATTAAATTGACAAGATTATTATTGTATTTTGTATTGATCAAGCATCAAACAAAATGTTTATTTTGCAAATGTCAATAACGTCACTTCAATTTGGTTTTCTTTTTTCAATTCGTCACATAAGGAATAAGCTAAGGGATAATATGACTATTCTGCCTAGCCATAAATTCAGTAACTTTGAAAGTGTAATTTGGCATATAATTTGAATTGTCTGTTGTACTATGCTTGTTAGTTTCACTTTGAATTTGTTATTAGATCCTTTCTACCTACTCATCATACGATCTACAGGTCCTGTAGTACAGGAGCCCATAAGATAATAAACGTTTATTAGTGATTCTGCCAACACCAAATTAAGGAGTACAGTGAGATTAAGGATGAAATTGTACTGATTAGGCAAATGCCAAGCAGTGAAAGTAAAAAAAAGGAAATCTGGCTTACTCATTCTAAACTCTTGTCGTTATCGTCAATAACAGTCAAGATTAACATCCAGTGACGTATTTCAAGGTTCCATACTAGATTTGTTGGATAACAGACTGTCAATTTTAACCTTAACCAACTGGGTACCAAAGAGAAAACGCAACGGTAAACGTACCCCTTCTCAGTCTCAGCAGCAGTGTGTAAGCAAGCGAGGTTCGACATGTTTGGGGCGCTATCTTGAGTTGATGACCTATAGCAATGATTTCAGGCGACAATAATAGTTTAAAATTGCGTGTCTGTTAATTAGGCTTTATTACCCGTCAGGCCTAGTTGACCGCATTCCTTACATAATGTATCATAAAGAATTATCATTGTTTTCAAATACTGGCCAGTTTCAAGAATAGAAATGAATTGACGTTGCCTTGCCTTACCTACCAGTTCAATCAAAGAAGTGAAACTAAAACCCATTGTTTGAATAAATATATGTCAACCCCATTTATTCTAAAATATGTAAGAAAGCTCAAACTAACGTGGTATAAAGGATGATTTTGATTCCTCTAATATTTTAATAGTAACTGCTTATAAATTGATTGGTATAAAATGGAAACACCGTCGGAGTTCGCCGAAAGCGAGTTACCTACCACGCCAGCGGTAGAAGGTGAAGGTAGGAATAATGAAATTTTACGCTAGTATCTATTAAAAACTTCTTGTAAACACCACCCCCCTTACTCATAAACGCCTCTTAAATTTTAGTCAATTGATTAGCTTAAATTCTTACGGTTTTGTTTGGTATAAGGTTGATTTTGCTAATAAAAATCTCGCTAAACAGTGATTAAATTTTCGAGCGTTTTATGAGTAAGGGGGCACATGTATAAACCCAGTTACTAGTTGTTGTATTATGTAGATTTTTTTAGATTTTAGAAAATTATGACAGAGTTCTCGCTAAGTTGGGTTACCGGTTATTTACATACTTAGTACCTATACCTAGGTATGTCATCAAAAAGTATAAGTTTGTGAATATAACTTTAAAAATATTTAGGTCTCTTGCCGATCATGGGTCTATGTCGAAGCTGTTTATATCTACTACTGGAATCAAATTCAGGATTCTTAAATTAATCGTCGTTACGCACTCTCTGTTTTAAGTTCAATACGGCATTAACGGCGAGCGGATTGAAATACAGTTTATTTTTGAAGTACCTACCTACTTGTATTGTTCTCAGGAGCCGTGTCGCCGCCGGCGCCGCCTCCTCCAGCGTTTCCGCCGTACCCACCGTTTATGAAACCTGCGCCACCCTCCATTGCAGACACCGTTAACGCCGGTCATGAGATTCGTTATCAATTTAAATCAACAGCAGTTAAACCTGCGTTTTCTCCTCCTGCTCCGGCTGGACCCGGGTATGACATGTTAAGGTTGCCTCTCCACCGGTGCTGAGAGAAGCAGCAGAAAAACGGAGAAATATTACCAATAGGATTTTACTAAATCTTCGCTCCAAGAGTTTGTGCAAATGGTTAACATTACTCCGTTTCTCAGCTCCGCACTGGTGGACTGGAATCCTTACAGATGAGTTAACAGTACCTATCTAGTATATTTTGCGTTAGTTGTTATTATTTCTTAATAGTATAATGCTGTGCGTATTATAGCACAATGTACGGTCAGGGAAATTAAATTAATTGTTTAGCAGGTTGTCTACCTACATAATTTAGTCGTATTATATGCCTACCGAAATAATCATAACGAATTTGAAAGATATTACACCTCAAAATAGACATAAGATGATAACCTGACCGATTTCAAAATTATGCAAACTGCTAAACAATTAATTTCTTTGACCGTATTAAGGATACATTGCAAAACATAGTATTAGGGCAGACAGCATTTGGAAATGAAATCGCGCACTTTAGCTTCAGGAGTCAAGCTGTGTACTTACTACCTACCTGGTATGAGCGCAGCACAGTGCAAATATGCACAAAGTGAAAGAAAGTTAAGGAATGCTGGTTGAACATCGATAAGACTTCGTAGGATCATTAGGCCTGACCTATGTTCAATTGTAGACGTCCTTACAGGGACAGACTGATTTTTCTAACATTTCAGAGGTCCAAAGGCAACCGACACACCACTGCCAAAACATAGACTACGCGCTCATTTACGATGTATGCGAAGACATGGGGCAGTACTCACCGATCGCCTTGAACATCTGTCAAAACCTTCGCGACGAAGAATTTTAACTTTCTGGAGAGAATACGCTGATTCACTGCCCATTGAAACGGTAAGAATAAATTCTAATAAAACATTCTTTAAATTTTTCGCGTGTTTTAGGTAAATAAGGAATTTGGTCAGAAGTTGTAAACTAAATAATTCTCATAGATCATGGAAGTAGTGCCACCCTCTGGCCTCGATGCGACGACGAGACTATCTTAAAGATGGGTTTATATCTCTAGCGAAAGACTCTGATCTTGCTGACTAAAATACCTATAGATTCTATGTATAATCAACGTCAACGGTTTACTTGGTTGTAACCCTTTTCCAGTGAAAGGCCGAAACCCTTTTGGTAAATTGTGTCCATTTCTTTTTTTTCTTTTCTTCTAAGTTCGACAATTTTCGGATTTGTCCACTTTTTTCGATTCGTTCTCAGAGTTATTTTTTTTTCATTTTCAAAATATTACATTCGCAAAACATTTAAATTGAGTAGACTGACATCGTCAGTCTAAAGTAGACGGCGCCTTGGCTTTGGTCTGGAATTGGTTACGTCTAAGAACGGCGACAACTAGCAAGATATCGGAATCTTGTTAAGGATCTTTTATATTCTTTAAAACGTCGCATATCATTTGCTGATTTTGAATACAATGTTATTTAAAACCTCAAGGCTGATAACAAAGACTGTAAATGTATCTACCTAATCATGTTATTTAATTTTCAAGATTGCACGTTTAAGAAATTTGTTAGATGCAGACGAGCCCTTCAAACCGGAGCAGGCATACGAGTATTTTATGACCTTGAAAAAAACTAAAAAGTCAAATAAAGCGTAAGTTTTTTTCCCTGGTAGTGATTTAATAACATTGCTGGTTAATCCGCTTTAATTTCATTTCTGATGCTTTTTTACTTGATACTTAATAGGTACTGTGATAGTTTGTAGCGTCGTAGAGTTTGTCATAAAGCCTAGCTTAATAAATAATCCAAACAATCCATTATTCACTAGCTTTTAGAAGTTACTCCAAGCTTATATTATGAAGGAACACGGTAGCATTAGTAGTTGAAACACTGGCTTTTTCCGGCCTAATTTTTTTTTTCATGTCTAAACCTTTTTTAAACATTAATATTTACAGAAAGGCCAAAGTTCATGAAATAAAGAAGGATATTCTAGCAATGTATAATACAAAGCGATTCACCTGGGCCAGAAATGCAACAGTTGCTTTTGCTAAGGGATTACAAAAGCGTCTCTCGCATCCTGGACGATGCGTCTTAGCTGATGGGTAAATATTGATGAGAATGCCAAATAGTGTTCTTTTTTTTTTAAGACAGCTCCCGCGCTAGGGATCATTGCCCTATGTCGTGAGGACTTTTACAAACATCAATTTAACGGACACAAAGAACATCCAAACTCAGAACAATAAATTGTGGATCTCACTAATAATTGTCCTATATGGGAATCGAACCAGCGACCTTGTGCACGGCAGCCGCTTGCGCTAGCGCCAACACCACGCAATTAATTGAAAAAAAAAAACAGACACAATAACGATTAAGTAACGTACCTATATATCAACGTAAATGTCGAATAAGAAACTAAAGGAGAATGAAACCTTCACTGATGCCCGATTTACACATCGACAAGTACAGTGGCGAGTTAAGTAGTATTTTAAAATTAAGTTGATTTAAATAGATCTCCATCCTATATTTTGGCAAGTTAAGTACGAATTAGCCCCCTCTCTCGCGTCTCGCCAACTTAACTTGCCAAAAAATAGGATGGAGATCTATTTAAATCAACATAATCAGCAACTTACTACTTAACTCGCTACTGTACTTGTCGATGTGTAAATCGGGCATAAGAGTTTTGGGCCAAGATTATACAGAAATGAGAGTTTTATCAATTTATAGCTTCACACTTATTAGTCTCGTGCTAAATCTTTTGTTAATTTTGGCAATCTGAAATCCAAGATAAATTTTTTTTGAAGGAGATGGAGACTTCTGGGCTAAAGCCTGTATGAACATTACTGTACAGAGTAAGGATATGCCCTAAAAATCTTGTCTATTTTTTTCAAGTTACAATCTTAATAAAATTGAGTTTTATTATTATTTTATTAAAAAATAGAAAAGATTTTTAGGGCATATCCTGACTCTGTACAGTAATGAACAGGCTTTAGCCCAGAAGTTTCCATCTCCTTTATTGTTTGAATTGTTTTGCCGATTCCATTACTTACTTCTTTATTTCAAACTGTCTGTTCTTTTCCTTTTGAAATAATATTATAAGTCGTATTTAAAGAAAAATTATCAGTAAAGGTAATTAAGTTACATGGCCCAACGTTTTAACTAGATCATTCTGATCTGATATGCTTGGACGATGACATACCTACCCAACAAACATTTTAGTCTGTTAATTGGAACGATTACGGCTCAAAGTACTTTAAACATCGTATTGAAGTAATTTTAGCGTTTAATACAACTTAATGCCCCCTTATCTGAATAGAACTCAGAATTGTATAAAGTCGTTGTATAAAGGTCAATGCAACTATTTGAAATTACCATTATACAACTTTCACTGGTATATCCAATGAAGTCGTGCTAGGAACGTCTTTACGACTTTTACACAAACGTTATTCGTAAAGAAGCCGTGAGAACTACTCTTACGCGACAGTAGCAAAAGAGTTACCAATTGCACGAATAAAATAATAATCTTCACACATTCACACAACGCCATTTAGTCCCAAACTAAGCAAAGCTTGTACTATGGGTACTAGACAACGGATAAACATACTTAAATACTTTTTTTTTTGTAAATACATACATACTATACATAGAAAACACTCAGACCAATGCAAACAATTATGTTCGTGCACACAAAGATTTGTATTGAGCGGGAATCGAACCCGAGACCTCTGCGTAGCAGCCATGTAATATACCGACTGCGCCATAGTGGTCGTCAAGCTAGGGTCCATAAAACATGGCTCAAATATTTATTTTACTCCACTCATTCATATTTTAGTGTGAAAGGTGTAAATAAAAATAAATTAATCAGATTGGTTTTATTTATTATTAACATTCCAATAAAATAAAATAAAAATTTTAAACAATCACGAGCATTAAATAGAATTCATGCCTAATCATTGAAAATATACAAAAAACAAATTATCATCTTATATTTACGACTACTAATGTACTCTAATTTATTCAAAAAACCCTAATTTTGTTAATATGGCTGATACTAAACTGATAAAAAATAAATGCACAAAATGAAAAGTCGTTTTGATGTTGTCTTACTGTTGTAATCAGAACCATTATGTTGTGTAAAGGTAAATATTTGTACGTTCGCTAAAAATGTATGGATAATTTATGTTTATTTATAAGAACTAGTAGGGCGCGTTTGTTATATTGCCAAAACTAACGCATATTACACGATACCATTAATTTCCCATCAGATATATGCACTACAACCACTTTAACACGAGCTAAAGATGTTACACACATTTAGTTTCTAATTAAAAATGGCTACTTCCTTTATAAACTTCAAAAACTCGATCGATGACACAAGAAAAAGTTATCTCGTTATAGTTTAAGTTTCAGTTTTGTGTCAATGTTACATAAAAATCGTAATTAACACTGTCATGTCGCAAAATGCCGTGAAACAGCGATAAAAATAGATTTTGCAACATCTACACGACGACTACAGAACTAAAATTTCATTTATACAACGTATACGCGACTATATTACAACTCTGATTCGTATAAAATGGGCCTATTTTCGGTCGCCTCAACGTTACTACAACGTTCTTGCAACCAGCTTTTATAACCAAAAGTTCAAATGGAGACGTTGTACCCAACAAACATTTTTGAAGTCACTACAACGTCTCCATTTGAACTTTTGGTTGGGGAAATTAATGGTATCGTGTAATATGCGTTAGTTTTGGCAATATAACAAACGCGCCCTACTAATTCTTATAAATAAACATAAATTATCCATACATTTTTAGCGAACGTACAAATATTTACCTTTACACAACATATGGTTCTGATTACAACAGTAAGAGAACATCAAAACGACTTTTCATTTTGTGCATTTATTTTTTATCAGTTTAGTATCAGCCATATTAACAAAATTAGGGTTCTTTAAATAAATTAGAGTACATTAGTAGTCGTATATATAAGATAATAATTTGTTTTTTGTATATTTTCAATGATTAGGCATGAATTCTATTTAATGCTCGTGATTGTTTAAAATTTTTATTTTATTTTATTGGAATGTTGATAATAAATAAAACCAATCTGATTAATTTATTTTTATTTACACCTTTCACACTAGAGTATGAATGAGTGGAGTAAAATAAATATTTGAGCCATGTTTTATGGACCCTAGCTTGACGACCACTATGGCGCAGTCGGTATATTACATGGCTGCTACGCAGAGGTCTCGGGTTCGATTCCCGCTCAATGCAAATCTTTGTGTGCACGAACATAATTGTTTGCATTGGTCTGAGTGTTTTCTATGTATAGTATGTATGTATTTACAAAAAAAAAGTATTTAAGTATGTTTATCCGTTGTCTAGTACCCATAGTACAAGCTTTGCTTAGTTTGGGACTAAATGGCGTTGTGTGAATGTGTGAAGATTATTATTTTATTTATTAGCATATAATATGATACATACTCTGCGCTGAACTTGTGGGGATTGAAGAGTTGTAGGAAAATAACGTTTGTGTAAAAGTCGTAAAGACGTTCCTAGCACGACTTCATTGGATATACCAGTGAAAGTTGTATAATGGTAATTTCAAATAGTTGCATTGACCTTTATACAACGACTTTATACAATTTTGAGTTCTATTCAGATAAGGGCCATTAAGTTGTATTAAACGATAAAATTACTTCAATACGATGTTTAAAGTACTTTGAGCCGTAATCGTTCCAATTAACAGACTAAAATGTTTGTTGGGTAGTGACTTCAAAAATGTTTGTTGGGTATGATCTGAATGCGTTGGCCGATTAGTTACCGATATTCCTATCTTTACGTTGAACAAATCGATGAGAGCAACTTTGGTTTCCCACAAACCATAAAATTTATTAATTAAGTACCTTTATGTATTTGGAGGAAGTTTATGTCCAGCAGTGGACGTCAATTGGCTGATATGATGATGATCTTCAAGTATAGAAAGTTACATTATAAGATGTTCGTAATCCATAATTTAATTTTACTATTATTTTATAGGATGTTACGATTGTCGGACATAATCTTGAACGATATTTGTCAATATATGAACATGAAAACTCCATCAAGACGAACCAATAACCGCAAGGCAAAGTTTATGCTAGAAATATGTGACAAGGTACTAACTTTGTTTATTTGAGAATATCATGTTGAAAGAGTCTGCCCACTACACCGTACCATACCATGACCGTGCTAGGAACGTGTCATTTCCGGAAAGTGGTCATTTCAAGGAAGTGGACATAGTATTTTAATTGTCACAAAGGGTTATTCCGATTTCCGACCCGATACTCTCAAAAATTCTCACCAGAGTGAAATCTCGGAAACGTATGTCTCAGAATTATTGAGTATGTTCTTAATTTATTTTACCTAGCATACGGTAAAATTTTTAAGACATGCTTCCCGGAATTTATCGTAAGTAGGGTGAATTCGTCAAGGTAACAGATCGAAATAACCGGTAATAGAAGTATAAGACACCATGACTCTGCTGAAGAAGAAACTTAACACGATATACCTACTATAGCAAGCAGGTCGAGAACGCTTTTAATAAGCAAGTTCCTCTTTATCTATCTTAACTTCTCCAAGGAAAGGATCTCACTACGAATACCAGGAAAACATGAAATCCTAAAAATGGTTATTGCTGGTGTAATAATCAAGCTTTAATAAGTTTTAATTTCATACTTAAGTAAAAGTACATACATACATACATAAACTCACGCCTTATCCCGTCCGGGGTAGGCAGAGACGACAGAACGTAAGTAAAAGTAGGTAGGAATAAATCAAAGCTAACATCATAATTTTGTTTAAAAGCTTGCCATTTGGATAGATGAAATACTAGGCGAGTCAGATGAACGGATGCTAATGATGGACTTTGATGAAGACGATGGTGAGATACTTAATTCGTAAAGCACGTAGTTTTTTCAGGATTCATGCAATGCACGTGTTTTAACGAGCCAGGTTTTTATTTATGAACAAAAAGTAGTCGTATCAAGTGATCATTTTTGTAACTTGCTTTTCATGGTTTGACTGATTCAGTGTTAGTTATAACTGCTTGACTAGCCAGTTCCTAAATGTGTTTTTTAATTAAAATCATAATGTGATACTGATCAATCTTTTGTTTACTAAAGGAACCACTTGTGACACTTGTTTTAGAAACCACAATCTTGAGTTTCAAGTTATGACTAGTACTTGAGTAATTGTAGTATATTTTAGGTACTATTTTCTTAGAAACTAAAGACCACACTGTCAGCTGACGAACGGAGCGGGCGAAGCAGACGACATCGTTCCTCCTCTTATCATACTGGGGTCCACATCGCCAACTAACGAGCTAAGCTAAGACAGCGATGCGAGCGACGACAGCAAAGCTAACGAAAGTCTAGCGAAGCTCCTCGTTCACTTCGTTTCGTCTGCTTTGCTAACTTTCGGGTAGTTTCATTCGCTCGCTTCACCAGTCCGCTCCGCCCACTTAGTTCGTCAGCTAAACATTTTAATTTTTTTTTCATTTCTATGCGAGAAGAAGTGGAAAAGGCTATCTCTGTACGCCATGCCTCGGCAGCTCCATCGGATTCTAAAATACCACCTACTAGAACAGCAAGCAACGCAACTACTGCTACTGACACGTCTGGACCACCATCCGCTGCAAAGGGTACACCTGGAGGTTCTTCTCCTGAGACACCAAAAGCTCCGGACGCTGCTGCCGCTGCTGCAGGGGCTGATGCTGCAGCTAAAGAAATGCCACCTATAATCACCTCGCCTCCAACGTCTCCGCCAGCTGCAGGCTCTCCACCTGGGGCAGAAACTCCTGCCCCGCCAGCACCTCCAGAACCTCCAGCAGCCCCAAGCCCTCCGCCACCCCCAAGCCCACCAAAGTGATAACGTTAGTAATTGAACACCACAAGAAAAAACGTAAGTATTTGTAAGTATTAATTGTTACCTCTTCAAAATAGATTTTACTGTAGACGTTCCATTCGTGATCAGAGTTGTTTCTATCTTCAGATATGTGGGTTGGCCCCGGATGTGAAGAGTTTTGGCGTATAGTTATGTAAGTATTCATGAACTAAATATAATGTCATTAATTCATCACTTGTATTAATAATGTATGAGCGATTTCGATTCCTCAACAATCATTAGTCACTCAGCACCGTCATTTGACTGTTGTAATAAAACGGGAAATAAGTAGTTTCCACTACCCATACTAATATTATAAATGCGGAAGTAACTCTGTCTGTCTGTCTGTTACTCTTTCACGCCTAAACGGCTGAACGAATTTCGATGAAATTTGGTACAGTCAATCTTTAGACCCTGAGAAAGAACATAGGCTACTTTTTATTAGCAATAATGTTATATTTTGATTTCATAAAATTTTAGCGGGAAAGCTGTGACACGTGACCTGTGACGTCATAGAATTTTGGTCACGTGACCCGTGACGTCATAGAATTTTGACAGATGAGTCGTGACGTCACAGAATTAAATTTTGACAGCTGAGCCGTGACGTTTTTGAATTTTTGACAGATGAGTCGTGACGTCAAAGAATTTTTGACAGATGATACGTGACGTCACAGAATTTTGGCGGGTAAATATATTTTGACAGCTGAGCCGTGACGTCACAGAATTTTTGACAGATGATTTGTGACGTCATATTATTTAGGCGGGAAAATATTTGATACCTCTGTCACTTTTGACAGCTGTCAATTTTGACAGATAAGCGTGACGTCATAGAATTTTTGACAGATGAGTCATGACGTCACAGAATTTTGGCAGGAAAATATTTTTTGACAGCTAAGTCGTGACGTCATTCAATTTTGGCGGGAAAAATAGTATTTAAACAGCTGAATCCTGACGTTATCACAATTTGGCGGGAAAATAAATAGGTTTGTAAGGACCCTCGGTGCGCGAGTCAGACTCGCACTTGACCGGTTTTTTAAGCTGTGGGTCTGATATTTCTAGAGAGCTTAAATTCGTAATTGTCAACTTATTTCATCATAACAGCCCATTAATGTCCCACTACAGGGACGGGCCTCCTTCCTTGACGGAGGGATACTTGGCCTACTAATACCACGCTTGCAGACGGATTGGTATAGGGTTTAATTTCAAGTTTTCCTTCTTTTTATTTAGTGAAGATAATATTCACCTTATTTGTTAGGCACTAAAGTGACACACCTTTGCTTATCCTATCCTACTAATATTATAAATGCAAAAGTTTGTGAGGATGGATGGATGTTTGTTACCCTTTCATGCAAAAACTACTAAATGGATTTAATGAAATTTGGAAAATAGGTAGTTTATGGTGTAAAATAACAATTAAGCGGGTAATACCGCGGGCATCAGCTAGTTCATAATATTTATTAGATACACTCAAGTAAATTTTGTTTTTATTTTATCGAATATAACTTAACGATGTTCTTTTATTTCCTAGGATTGTGTGTATGGGGTTTCTCTACACCCATTGAGAAAAGAGGCTGCGACGACTGCTGAAAGGCTGCGACGTCTGCTTGAATGAAAAAAATTTGAAAAATGTTTCACGCAAAGCTTGTATCTATGTAATTCGAAAGTCCTTTTTATAAAAATGTAACTAATATAAAATAAGAAAATGTACAAAATATAGAAAAATATTGAAAATTAATAAATTGTTTATATTTTACAACTGACTATGAAGAAGGTAGTATATTGTAGGAAAGCCCTTCCTGATACCCGTCTCGACCACGCTTCCACGGTGTATAGTTGAACAAATGAAACATTTTTATAGGATAGGTTATACCTAATAGTACGTAAGCAACAACATAATTAATACTTTTACCACAATTGTATGCATGTTATACTACAGTAAATTAAGTAATATACAAAAGGATATTTACCTTTTGTACCATAATATCCACTTCCCAAAATTACCACTTCTCAGATGGACCACTAACAAGAATGTCCACTCTCAGATCATCCACTTCCTGTCATGACCACTTTCTCACATTGTCCACCTTCACATGGTCCACTTCCTAAACGGACCACTTCCCTATGACCACTACATAGCATTTTTTTAACATTTTTTTAAAAACAAACAGACGGTTCACTTGTAGTTTGGTTACCGTTGCCCACTGACATCCGTATTCTATAAATATACGACGTGGAAAGTGGACATTTTAGGAAGTGGATATTATGGTACAAAAGGAATATTTCTATTCTTTTCTTAGGTACAAGATAGATCAAAAAGTAGCTAAATCGATTGGTTAAAATAAAACATTCAAATTAAATTAATAAATGCACAAATATTTTATTAAATTATATACCTACATTTTTACATAACAGTTTTACACAATAAATAACAACAATATTGTTCATCTATGAATCTTCTACGATGTCGTTATCTTCTTCCACTTCTACTTTCTCGACCATTCCTTTAGTACCAGACAGTCTTACTATGTCACCAGTTTTAAATATGTCTGTGGCATAAGCAGCGCCCACAATGCATGGCAAGCCGTATTCGCGAGCTATTACTGCACCTGAAAATAAAATAGATTTTTTATAGATCTACCGTTACCCGTTTAGTTGCTCGGAGTGAAAAAAGGTTAATAGATGATAAATGTACACTTTTACGACAGAAAACTTCTATCAGATTAAAATCCTTATATTGCGATTGCGACCAATCGAACTAGGTATGTTGCCGAAAAAATTAAAGGTATTTTTCATACCTTAAAATTCAATATAGTACAGATTTTGTGGTATTTTTGGATTTAGCTATTGCCTTTTACTACATACAAATGCAATTTAAAGAAACAAATAGTTAAAAATATTTTGAATTATAAAATATTTAACAGAATAAAAAAAACAGACTAAGTACTTTCGCTATATATTTTACACGATTACTTCTAACTGGAAACGAGTCCTATTAATGGGTTCCGCAAGGTCTTATTTTGGGATCTTAATAAAATATTTAATCTAACCAACCATAAAACTAGAGAACTTACCATGTGATATGAGTCCTCCAAGTTCGGTAACGATGCCTGTCAAAAGAGGGAAATACGGTGACCAGCCGATGTCCGTAGCATGAGTTATTAATACATCTCCGCGTTGCAATTGACTTATCTGAAAAAGAAATGACATTTCAAATAAAGAATGAATTTATATTTAACCATTCGTAGAAAAACGTTTATAACCGGCAAGGTCCAAGTTTCCCGTTTATAGGAGAATGTTTGTGGGATCCATAGATATCAGACTAATATATTTCCATGGTGGGATCCCTTGTGAAATCTTTATAGGCTGGTCGAGTATTATTCGTATATTATTATTATCCGTGTCACTAAGAACATGGCACGCCACACACGATACACGTATCCA
Source organism: Schrankia costaestrigalis (assembly GCA_905475405.1). Lineage (NCBI taxonomy): Eukaryota > Metazoa > Arthropoda > Insecta > Lepidoptera > Erebidae > Schrankia > Schrankia costaestrigalis. Next base: position 5,984,091 of record FR997827.1, read on the forward strand.
CCTCATGACTTGTCCCTGCTATTTAGTACTGGATAATTGTTATAGTGCCTCTCTCTCTCTCTCTCTTCTAAGTTGCTCTATATAAAGAAGACGCCTGTCTTTATGTTACGGAAGTAAGGCTTTCTACAAAGTAATACTTTACAAACCTCTGAAAGATCTTTAACGACGCATGCTCTAGCGATAACTTCACCTCCAAAAACACTAGTAGCCTTTATCTTGACATCTCCAGTAGTCACTATAGGTCCTTTCGCTTCCATTGTGTCTATCCAGCCTGTGTTCAGTTCCGTAAACTTTAGTTTACACCATCCTTGGTAGTTTTGCTGCCTTTGTATAGCCCTGGTACACGCAAAATACTTGTTTTAATTTAACATCCCAAAGAACATAGCATATTTGTTTTTTTTAACAAAGAACAACTCCCCCACGCATATACGACCACTTGCCACCGTGGCAGTTAAGATAACATCATTAAAGATCTTAATAATCAAAAATAGTGGTTATCGCTGGTAGGTCTAGCACAATGGACCGACAGCAAAACTAGATTTGATCACCCCAGTCATTTGCTGAACCTACACTGTTTTCAATTGTTTATTACATAAAATTTGAATAGTACAACATTCTTACTTTTTCAATAAAGCAGGATCTCTATTGTTAATGTGATTCTTGAGTTCTTCGAGGCGGAAAAAGAAGACGAGATCAACGTTTGGTATATACCATTTTCGTACCAATAGTTTGCCAAGTTGTAAGAAACCTAGACGGACTTTATGTATGAGGAGGATCAGATGAGCCTTAGTACTTTCCCTTTGACGTACTGTGCGACGACACAAAGGCAAGATCCAACGAAGCAAGGTTCTGAAAATTTATAACAAATATCTTAAGTAAAAGTCCCTCATCAATTACCGAAGATACCGAGAATACCCGGAATACCGGAACAGGTGCTCAGGTGGCCTATTCAGATAACACGGTTGTGATCTTCATTTTTTTATATTCAAATTTATAATGACTAATATTAAATAACATTTTGGGAGAATCTGGACGACTATCTGGGAATAGGACCTGAGAAAGGGACCATCTGAAACAGCATGACAAGTTTGGGAATAGGACCTTCTGCCAAATCAATTAAATTACTAAACTATTTTAAAGTATTAAAAATAAAAATGCTTAAACTATTTATTGGCGAATTGGGATTTTAGTTATTAAACATTTGTATGACATAAACATACCTTGTAATACTTTTCTCTGGACTATTCAACGCATTAACAATTTGATCATCACTCGCTTTATTTTTATTTCCTTCTGAAGATACACGTAAATTTTGCAGTACCTTCATCATTTCTTCAGGCACCAACACCCAAGGTTTAGTTGCAAAATCAAACTATAATAAAACCATTAATAAGATATTTTAGTTGTTACGTTTAAGGGTCGTAGTACATATATCGAAACGTAAAAGGATCTTTGAGTTACTATTCCATCCCAAATCGTTTTTGTCCAGTCATTTTCGTGACCTTTATAACTTTTTTAGCTGGCACGATCAATGTCGAATTTTCACATCTTCTTTTCAACACCGTTATAAAGGTATATACAAAAATCTAACCCACTTGGAATTATTCGGCAAATCGTCAATTACAAAGCCTATAATGACTGAACTATTTGTCCTATTTAGAAGTTTGAAATAAAGTTACTCCTTACCTCCATGATAGCTCTATAACCATGATGTTCTAAAAACACACAAACATCCAGATATATACCGGGTGTGTTCTTCTTAAGCCACTGCATAGCTGTTTTAGGATCCTGTGCTCTAAACTCTTCAGCCAAACCGAATGTTTCTAGTGTTTGTACTATCTTAGCTAAAATTGATGGCACTTCGGCTGATAAAACGTCTCCTGATGTGAACATTCCTCCTATTTCGTTACATTGTTCCGGAGTAAAATCTGAAATTCAAAACGTATTGTTTTATAAAAACGCCTTATGGGTCTCAAATGGTGGGTGTAATAATTTAAAAGATAAAATATAATTTATATTTATATATATTATATATTTAATTCATTTAATCAAGTAACTAGGACTCATAATACAATCATTTAACTATAATAATTAAATTAAATAAAAATAATAATAATAAAATGTTAGTATAACTTACAAACTATGTTAGTGTGACAATACTCGTAATACCTACTAATTTAGTCAATTAACAATGTACCAATTTTTGTTACTTTAGCTAGTCGACTGGTCCACACAGACGCGACTCACCGCTGTACCATTCCGTGAGAAATAGCACCACAACGATTCACGTATATACAGTCCAACCGACCAGCAATCATGTTTAGAATGCTATTGGGGCTACTCCGCACCCTGCACACCAGAGACGCACACTTCTTTCGCATAATAGTATAAAAACAATTCACTTGAGCGTCTGCGAACATCCCTGATGCGCTACAGAAACGAGGCAGCCCCACCAGCACCCGGAACGCGTTGTTATATTGAACACGGAGAGCGCTGTACGACTTCTGCGCATACCTGGCCCACAAGCCACACGTGTAAAAAGTGGTGCAATAAGCTCGAAAGAGAGTGATTTTTACTTTAAGTGAGCAACGTGCAAACCTGCGCGCCAGCATATTCGCCCTTATCGACAACGCTCTCCGCTCGCGCTCAATATCAGCGTCATCATTGAGACCGGGAGTCAGAATATGACCAAGGTATTTAAATTTTGTAACACGTTGTAACGGTATCCCGTTCAGTTTTACCGGAGGTATGTTTACCGTCGTCTTACGCCCGGTCTCAAAGACCATTATCTCAGATTTTTTACAATTGTATAACAACCCGTGTCTTTGCGCGTACTCTTCACAAATGCTTAATAGCTTTCTTAGGCCACAAATTGACGCACTCAGGAGCGCCTGGTCGTCGGCATAATTAATATTGTTGACACAGATTCTGTCTATGTGGCAACCGACTCTGGCGCTACTGAGCTCGCCAATAAGCTCGTTAACGTATAGATTGAAAAGCGTCGGAGAGCTTAATCCACCCTGCCTCACCCCGCATTCCAACCTATACGAACGCGAATGACCTCCAGCCCATCGAACAGAGTTAGTCTGGTTACTGTACCAAACTGAATTTAGACTGAACTATAAAATATCTTGTTTAGGTGAAAAAAATTTAGATTGAAATATTTTTATACTCCTTGTATCTTTATATCTTAAAGTATACCGTTTCAAAAAGAGATTCGAAAAGAGATTAATAAGTGAAAATTGAATTGGCCTTCTCAGTTAGGAGTTATAGCCAATTTAATAAGGCGTGGGGTTTTTTTCGATAATAATTCTAATTCTTCCCTGTATACAGGGTGGCTCATTCAAAAGGGTCAGTATGGGAAAGTCTTAAACTATAAGTCATACAAAGATTTGTGCAGTATCTTTTTCAAATGTATGAATGCAGTTTTTCTTTTTATCAAAATCGGTGACATGGTTCCTAAGAACAAATCTTCGTATGACTTATAGTTTAAAACTTTCCCATACTGACCCATTTGAATGAGCCACCCTGTATACTACAGTATTCCCAAAGTCAGAACTATTGTGAAAAGATAATAATTATAAAATCTGTTACCTTGTTTTCCTTCTAAATACACAAGCATAGCCAGTATCTGACTGCCGGTACTAGCTGTGGTAGTTATGCTATGGCTTGACGAAATTTTTATAAGCATTTCTTTAGATTGCTCAAGCACTTTGAACAGCTTTTTTGGGTCATCAGTCTCCAGTAAATAGTTTAATGAATTAACTGTTTCAATGGCATCAGTCATGTATGATTTTGCAACGAAAAGTGACTGAAACGAATAGATAAATTAAACAGTGACTGTTTTCTGTCGTGTTGTTGTCTTGTTTGTTTGTTAATAAAATACTAAATCAATAGGTACATATACTTCGTTGTATTGAACTTGGAGTGTAGATATATCGCAGGTAAATAATTCCAACTTCTGTAGGTTATACACACCACGGCCATACACGCTACGGTCTACCGGAGAGGTCCACCTGCGCAGGTGACCGGCGCAAGATCGACAATTTCTTTCGAGTGACACCGTACAGTGTACGTGTGCGTGTACTCCGGTCGCCTACGCAGGTGGACCTCTCCGGTAGACCGTAGCATGTATGGCCAGCATTAGGTTAGAACTGTGACCATAATGCACGAGACGAGCGAACGCAGCGAGCGTGTCGCGGCAGCGGCCACCGAAGTTCAAGGTATATTCGACATTTACCGGGAATTCGTGATATCGCTAGTAATTTCGGGAAATCCCTGGTTTCCTCATTTCTCTGCGACAGATACACATCTAACCCTAAACAAAAATATTTATTGTTTAGGGTTAGACCAATACCCAAGTGTTGATAATAATCAGGTTAGGATCTTAAAAACATTAGGGCACAAGTTTCGAAAACCTCTTATGAAGGAGGCAACTATTTTGGGCGAACGTTGAATTTGCATAAGTAAGTTATTACTATTTTAGATTATTCCTTTTATAAAAGTAAAGCGGCAATTTCCCCTTGATTTTCAAATTACTAAACCTAGAATTGTTTCACAAAGAACTATGTTTTTGCGGTTTCAGTTATTGTACATACATGAACTTTTACTTTGCTTCTCTCTCCGATAATACAGGGTCCGGCAGAAAAACCTCCCCTATAAGGGAAGCTAATAAAAATAAAACCAAATAAGGCACGACATTTTTATTTAAACCAACTAAAAGAACATATTATGCCATTTTAGAAAATGTTACTTTTTAAATAAAACATCCCATAAATGGCTTCCTTCACTGTCGATACACTGGTTGAGTCTTTCTCTGAAGTTATCCATTACTCTTTAAGTCATTTCAGGTGGAATAGCTTCAACCTCTTGTGTAATAGCTTCTTTCAGGGCTCGTAAAGATTGTGGACGTTGTTCATAAACTTTAGGTTTAAATAAAAATGTCCATATATGTAGCTCTTACCTTAATTAACACCCAAGTAGCAAGAGGCTGATCGGTCCAGTGTTGCTCTCGTCTGTGTAACGCAGTTTTGAGTATCTGACTATCAGCTACTTTGTGCCCATGGATAGCCATTTCAATCATACGTATTTTTATGTCAATCTCTTTACCCATTATTCGATACACACACTGCAAAATAAAGTAGTGGAAAAAACAATTGATAGCAATTAAAATAATTCCTTTAAATGGATGATTTACAGAAACTCCATATTTTTTTGGATAAAACGCAATTTTCTTGACTAACTTGGTAAAATTTGGAATCAACTCGACCCTTTCGTACAAAATGAGTTTTTCGGTCACGGGTGCCAGAGGTCTTAGGGTAAAACCATTCTCCACCTGCCATCGGTTGGTTGTAAAATCGATTATTAGATGTAACGACTTAACCTTCTCTAGGCGTCATTGTAGCGGGAAAGAAGCTGTTTGAAGCCGAGGACGTGGGTCTGGATGTAGGGTGACCTCTTCGCTCGTTCCTGGACCTACTTGTAAAAAAAAAATCGGGCGCCGTTGTCCTGGATCGTCGTCATCGTTGCTCTCGGATAGTCTGCGGTAGCCATTGGCCTTCTAATCTCAAGGCCAGTGCTGAGGATCCATGTGGCCGTAGGGTGTGGTATATTAAAGAAAATCCGCACGTGCTTCTTTGTATAATTTATTTCATGCTTACGTGGAGGTTATGACAATATTTTCTTTACTAACAAATAATTAAATCTTGAGTTACGAAGTTACATATTGAGGAACGAAAATTATATTATACAGTAACGAGCTAAAACAAAAGAAAAGGGCTGGTTAGCATGGCACGTTCGAGAGCGTCATCTCGATGGGGCAAAATCCATCTCAATCTTATTACTTACCTGCTAATGCAGCTCGTTTATATTGATTTCAAGACATGACGTCCGTATATGTTTATTTAAAAATTATATTTTACTAGAAGGATCCAAATTAAGCCATCTTGCTCGGCGAACAAAAAGAAAAGTGAAGTGACAGATGACAACCGCCAAACGTGACAAACCAACTGACATTCAACTGACATTAAATTTTTAGATTTTGAGTACATATACAGCCAGACTATTTTCTTAAATACTATTTAAATTTTGAGGTCATGTGACGCTGTCTAAATGACATCGTTACATTTCCCCCTTACTAAGATTTTATAAAAATAACGCAAACAAAGTTATTTTTATAACAACAACAAGCATAACTAAAAGAGATTAAATGTTCTACAAAAAAAGTTTACTTATACAAAGAAATTTACTAAGTATACAAAAAGGTTTACTATACAAAGAAGTAAAACAAAAAAATTATCTAATTAAAATTAGACCAAACCAAAAGGTCTAAAAATCTATCCAGAAATTTAAAATGTAAGTATTATTTTCTAAGACACAGTCTAAGAAATAATAGGGATTAAGTCAAAAAAAAAAATTTCAAACAAATTGAATTATGTACTATGGAATACAACTGATTTAATGTACTAGGCACTATCGCCGCACAATAAATAATCGCATAGACATATTAAAAATAGAACTAGTTACTAAAATAACTTCAGTCTAACACAGTAAGTATGTAAGTCAAAAGACTCAAAACAAACAAAGGGATGATCTATGGAATACAACTGATTTAAGGTACTAGGCACCATCGCCGTACAATAAATAATCGCATAGTCAAAAAAAAAAATAACAAACTAGAACAATTTACTAACTGAACTAAGTCTATTATAAACTAATATAAGCCAAAAGACTTAGGAACTAACAAAATTAATGTGCTATGGAATACTACTGATTTAATGTACTGGGCACCATCGCCGTACAATAAATAATCTCATAGGACAAAAAAATTGTAAACCAGAACGAGTAACAAAACTGAACTACGTCTGTTTTATAAAATAAGTCAAGGGACTTATACCAAAAAAATAATGTGCTATGGAATACTACTGATTTAATGTACTGGGCACCATCGCCGTACAATAAATAATCGCATAGGACAAAAAAAGAACGAGTTACCAATAGGAACATCGTCTGCCCTTCAGTCAACAGACTAGGGAAAAAAAACTTTACAGCAACGGCTGAAAGCGTAACCACAGAGCGAACAACTGTCGTCTGGTAGACAAATAACAAAGCAAAGGCTTCGTCTCAAATAATGTGCTATGGAATTCTACTGATTTAATGTACTGGGCACCATCGCCGTACAATAAATAATCCATAGGACAAAAAAAAAAATCAGAACGAGTTACAAAAAGGAACTTCGTCTGCCCTTTAGTCAACAGACTAGGGAAAAAACAAAACAAGTAGGAACTTGCATAAAAACACCAACAGTACGAGGAAACTCGACTGGGAAAAAGAAAATAGAACGATTGAAATCGTTTCCTATTAAAGTCATGTCCGTGTATTAATTCTAAAAGACATTAAACTAAACACAGAACATAAAAACAAACAAATAGTTAACAATTACCAACAAAAGTTCTATCTCATTGAACTAATCAATAGGACAAAATTTAAAATATAATACAAGTTATCTATTCTTTAGATCAACGGATCTAATGAAAGATAATTTAGGATCTTCAAAGGTTTATAAGATCTATAAAAACAAAACAAAAGGATTTAATACCTTTTCACAAACAACAAAAGATCTTATAAAGTAAAAAAAAGACCCCAAAAAATAATATAAGATCCTATAAAGTTAATAAGCACAACAAATCCTTCCTTTCTTGTAAACTAAACTACCAAATATTATTTTCCAAAAGATAAGCCAAATACAGATACCACTATAAATTTAAATCACAGATCCTTTCTCTTGTTTCAGTTACCTCATACTTCATCATTCAGTTGCGAGCCTATCATTCATCTCTCATTCCTCATCTTACAACTCGCTATTTCTAAAACGCACAAGAAGAACCAAGTGAAATTTGATTTAATAATTTTGAATAAAAAGTTAAGAAACCAAATAAATAAGTTATTTATTATGCATTAAGCTTTCAATATGTCTTTAATATGGTATCTCCCTGATGTGTTTTTATCTACATCACGAAGTAAATAAACATTATTAGAAATTTTATTCTCTATTTTACATTTTACAAATTTAGGTGCTAACTTGGAAGAAAAGAAATGAGGTGCGTTGGATTGTACAAAGTTTCTCCTCCATACAATATCCCCAACATCATAGGAAATGACTTTTCGTTTTAAATTATAAATTTTGGCATTCTTTTTATAAGATTTAGCCAAATTACTAACCACTTTAAGAAAAATATCTTTAAGTGAATCTAATAAGTTACCATAACCTTCGGGTTTGGCAATATCTATATTGGACAAATCGTCCAAGGAAGAAAATTTATGTAAAGAACCATCTAATATTATTTCACGACCATACATAAGAAAATTAGGTGTAAAACCAGAAACTAAATTAACAGTACTATTTATAGCGACTTGAACATGTGGAATAAATTTACTCCAAGTTCTATGATCTTTTGATACATAACATGAAATACAGGTAACTATCGTTTTGTTGAACCTCTCTACCGGATTATTTTGAGGAGTATAAAGTGTATTATAAAATATTTTAGGTATATTATATCCTTTCAAAAATTCTACAAATATCTTGGAAGTAAATTGAGTACCATTATCTCAAACAATTATTTTTGGACAACCAAATTTTAAAAATATATCATTCTCAAGGGATTTTATAATAACTTGAGATGTAGCACTACGTAAAGGAAAGATCCAACAAAATTTAGAAAATACATCTACTACAGACAAAATAAAGTTATGACCAGAATATGAACGAGGTAAAGGTCCTACTAAATCTAAAGATAACATGGTCATAGGTCGTTCAACGGATTTAGGATTACTCATTATTCCTAAAGGAGGTGAAGTGGAATGTTTGTAAGCTTTACAAACTTCACATTTACTAATATATTCTTTTACATCTTTAAACATTTTTAACCAATAATAATGTAGTTTAAGTTTTTCTATTGTTTTATGAATTCCAAAATGACTAGAGTTTAAACTATCATGATTGTCACGAATAGTATTCAATACTTCCTCACGGGGTATAACTATCTTCCATGCCAAATATTGAGACAAACTATTTTTAGGTTTAACATATTTATAAAGAATATTATTATCTACTTTAAAAGTTTTAAATCTAGAGGGATATTTTTGACAATCTTCATACATCTTTCTATACCATTGATCATGAATATCATCAGACACTAAAGTTATAACACTAATTTCTGCTCGAGATAAAGCATCAGGAACAGTATGAGAACTACCTTTTTTATGAATTATATTAAATTTATACTGTGATAAACGAGTAGCCCACCTAGCAAGCCTACCCGAGGGATTAGAAAGATTTTGTAACCATTTCAAACTAGCATGATCTGTAACTACAGTAAATTCAGTACCCTCAACATAAGGTCTAAAATGTTCAATTGATAACAAAACAGCCAATAATTCTCTTTCTGTAACACTCTCAGAAGCTACAATATCCTTCACACACTCCTTATCCGCCATAATGTAAGATTATATCAACAAAACTAAGTAAGTATGTATCTCACATAGAAATCTAAGCTCAAAATAACAATATATAACAATACTTCTTTATGAAAGTATTGAATTCACAAAATAATGTACATACTTTTGTACATAACCTCTAAAACAATGTATCATTTGTCTAATTTTAAGTCAAAACAACAAGAGAATATATCTTAATAATTAAAACTACTTACAGTTGCTCTTCGGCCGTGAATCTATGTCTATAATGTTAACTTTTACCAAAAAAAAACTAAAATTGTCACTTAAGCACTACGGTCCACTTATTTTCCACTATTCATGTCCCTGTTCGGGCGCCATTGTAACGACTTAACCTTCTCTAGGCGTCATTGTAGCGGGAAAGAAGTTGTTTGAAGCCGACGACGTGGGTCTGGATGTAGGGTGACCTCTTCGCTCGTTCCTGGACCTACTTGTTAAAAAAGAAATCGGGCGCCGTTGTCCTGGATCGTCGTCATCGTTGCTCTCGGATAGTCTGCGGTAGCCATTGGCCTTCTAATCTCAAGGCCAGTGCTGAGGATCCATGTGGCCGTAGGGTGTGGTATATTAAAGAAAATCCGCACGTGCTTCTTTGTATAATTTATTTCATGCTTACGTGGAGGTTATGACAATATTTTCTTTACTAACAAATAATTAAATCTTGAGTTACGAAGTTACATATTGAGGAACGAAAATTATATTATACAGTAACGAGCTAAAACAAAAGAAAAGGGCTGGTTAGCATGGCACGTTCGAGAGCGTCATCTCGATGGGGCAAAATCCATCTCAATCTTATTACTTACCTGCTAATGCAGCTCGTTTATATTGATTTCAAGACATGACGTCCGTATATGTTTATTTAAAAATTATATTTTACTAGAAGGATCCAAATTAAGCCATCTTGCTCGGCGAACAAAAAGAAAAGTGAAGTGACAGATGACAACCGCCAAACGTGACAAACCAACTGACATTCAACTGACATTAAATTTTTAGATTTTGAGTACATATACAGCCAGACTATTTTCTTAAATACTATTTAAATTTTGAGGTCATGTGACGCTGTCTAAATGACATCGTTACATAGACGCCGTTTCTATCACACAAATCGATCGACCGTCGAATGGTAGAATTGTTGACGACCGTTGAATGGTGGATTTGTTGACGTCAATCGTTTGATAGGACGATCGATTAAATAGTAGATGTTTTATAATATAACAGTTTATTTCTTCTTACAAAAATTTAAAGCTTATAAAACTATAGTGACATTTTTATTGATAATTAATATTAATATTAGTGTGAGAAGCTGGTGTCTGTGATAGGCATGAGATGCCTGTGTTACAAATCACCAGAAGTTTTAATTCTGCAAATCGCGAATCAATCAATACTACCTACTACACCAATCAAACGACCTAGATCAAAATTGATCGATGCCATCGATTAAATTCGATCGATTGGTGAAGAATTCCACAGGTACGTATTAATATTCTACTTACGTTATAAAGAGATAGTCCACATCTATTATGTGTAAGAGTTATACAATTGTCGTAGCCGCTGTCGTTTGTATTAATTAAACTGTCCATACCACGTGTTAGTGATTGTATAACCAAGTCGTACGTCATTGGTGTTACTGGCTTTGGTAGTACCTGAAGAGAAATAGCAATTTTGATTTACTTTTTACAAAATAGATACTTTGTTTACAAATATAAAAGGAGAGAGCTTATCTAACTCACTACCTACTTAAATCGACAGTTAAACTACTATTACTACACAAGGTATTCATTGCTTGCCTATCTTAAATTTGCTTTTTTTAGATGTCTCTATACTTAAATAACATTCCTTATAACTTGTAACTTACCTCTCCGGTGTTTCCAAATGAAATGAGATCCTCGTCTGACATAGTGGGTGTGTCTAATTCATGTAATAATTCCTCTTCAGTCCAGCGATCTAAAGATGTGATGGGTCTCGCTTGGAGTAAGTAAATTTCATTCTAAAAGTAAATAACGTAGTTTTTTAATTTTTATTTTAGTAAATAAAGAAAAATTGTTTCTATATCTTTTGACAAAAAAGAAAAATAATGTAGACCCAGGCAAAGAATAATCGGTAAATAAACGAACAAGCAATAATGGGCCTGTGTCAGGTTTGAACCAATATAATATTTCGAGCATGAGAGCTTACGCTTACGGGAGTCCCTCTAGGCCTCTAGCATTCAAATTATTTAGGCCTTCTTCTTTGGCTGGCGTCTACTTTTATCGGAAATCTAAAAGAACTGAAATAAGGGTTCTTACATTGCGAATTCCGAAAGGTTTTTGCTTTAGCAACCGTCGCAACACGTCAATGCAGCTTATTATGTTCTTTACCTACATTTTACAATACATTACCTCAGTCACAGCCCATTCGATATCTCTGCCGGCTCCCCAGAGCTCTTCCTGTACTACTCCAAGCCTGGCAAGTTTCAACACTTCTTCATCAGTCAAACAGGCAACATTCCTCTCTCCTTCCGGTACATCTTCCATGGCTATGCCACTTCCCTCCGTCTTCACTCGATGAGATTTTGAACCAAGTTCAGTTTTAATAATGGCGAGTTTGTCTTTGCTCTCACGTTTTACTATGACTGTGTCTGGTTCTACAGATCCGGAGACCACACTCTGTAGACAAAATAAAATGTTTAAATTATAATCGTATTAGCGCATTAATGTCACCTTGTTTCCCAGAGAAAAAATATACTAAGTAATACCCCGCTGAACAAGTGATACTTTGACATGAATTTTATCTTAAATTCTGTTTAGTTGTACTTCTTAATTAGATATCCTATTTATGATTATGAAACCAAAACGAAATGCAGATATCAGTTTTTCTTCAAATGAGAGCTACGAAGTGTTCTAAAGGAAAAAGCAACCTATTCATTTTTTGGCTTTTGCATGTCGGCTACAGATCAAAGCAAATGGTAAAGATCAAAGACTGTATTTAGTAATAAAAGAAATAAAAGGATAGTACTAACCTCTCCTAAGCCATAATTAGCTGTAATGAGCAACCTTGAAGGGTCTCCATGTGCTGGATGACGTGTGAACATAACACCAGCTGCTCTTGGAGTCACTAGCACCTGTACCACCACACCACCGCCGCAGAAACATGGCTGACCATTTTGTCTGGAAAATATAGAAATTTATTTTAGCTGTTTTAGTAACAAACTAGGCTTCCCTATGAGGAAAATCATCCATTTTTAGACCTAGGACCGGTCCTGACAAAACAATGTCTACTCTAAGAATACTGCAATGTTAATAGGACGTGATGGTAGTGTCTGAACCCGTTTACAGATTCCTTAAAATCCTTTAGTTCCCTAACGTTGCGATAGCCATTGAAGACAAGGGACGCCTGATAGTGCAATGCCAAATCTTCAACGTCATCAATTATCGTCAGTCAAGTAAGAATTAAAATCCTTGCAAATGATTATTATTTTCTAGCTCATCAACTTTCTAATCAAACAATTCATGAGGGTAGATCTGAAAAATTTAAAAATAACATACCTTCTATAATAAGCGCTAGTGAAAGCAAACATGGAACCCCAGCATCTCTGCACTCCTTCTAATACGTCGGCATCACTAATGCAACCAAGTATAGTCTCGTTTTGACCGGCAGCTGACAATTCTTCACTGTCTTCTCCAACCGCTGCAATTAATATTATTTACTTAACTGCAATATATTTTGAATTATGTAGTTAAAATGGCCACAAGAGGTTAGTAACTGTGGAAAGCTCAACATCATGTGCCATGGACAATACAAGTCTTTGGGCCTATATGATGACAATGATAATGAAATCATTTCAATATAAATCTCTCTCTGTCTTTCTGCAGTCGGTCCTGCGTGTCTTAAGATCGTGATCGTGAGCATGAGAGTTGCATCTGGAGCGGACAAATTGTGTTCATCGGTTTCCGTCCAGCCCCTCTTTTACGTACTTATGAAATTTGGATGAGGAGTACCGAGTTTTAATTTCATTAATCAATCTAGGTGGTTACTGGCCGCGGGACCTTCAAAAGCCAATTAGCTCAAATTATTATTTGTGAATTATTTATCAAAATTATTATTGAAACATCACTACAACAAAATTTGCTTTAATTACTTAAATTACTTACCCGATGATCTAACAGCAAAACGCAATTCTGGTCCTAAGTTTTGCTCTGTAGCTTTTAGTCTTAATTCCCTCATATTGTCCAAAATTTCTTTTTTGACATCTTCGTCTATTTCTGTTGTGTTGAAGAGTTCTGATGCTCTAAAACAAATGAAATAAACATTTAAACGGTCTTGCCCAGTGTTGCGGAGACTTTACAGACACAAAGAACATCCAAATAAATCTCAAACAAACATCAATAGTTAGATAGCACAAAGAATTATCCTGAGCGGGATTCAAACCCGAGACCCCGTGCATGGCAGCCGTTACCATTAAGCCATTAAGGTTCTTGAAACTCTTTCTATACTTTAAAAAAAAATATACATTATCTAAATGTAAAACAAACTTACTTGTTACATTTTTCCTTAAACGTATCTTCATTATAATTATAATTGGCGGCTTCAATTTCTTGAATAGCTGCTTTTAATTGAGGGTGTACCTCAAGGTGCTTTTCTAGGGCCTTTATCGTCAACGAAAATCCAGGAGGCACTCGATAACCCTTACATAAATATAAAGATATTTTCAAAAATGTGTCTTCCAATACAGTACTTAATATAGTTAAACTTATAATGAGACTTTAGATAATGAATAGCCCAACTTAAAGTAACGATTATGTCTGTACAAAAATAAAAAGTAAATACTATAGCAAATTATGAAATTAAAAATTGGGCATATATCATAACAGCCCATTAATGTCCCACTGCAGGGACGGGCCTCCTCCCGTAACGGAGGGATACTTGGCCTACTAATACCACGCTGGCCAGACGGATTGGTATAGGGTTTAATTTCAAGTTTTCCTTCTTTTTATTTCGTACAGATAACATACACGGATAGTAGCCTTAGTCGGTTTTTACGACACCCATGGGATGAGATGGGGTGGTGACATAATTATTGTATTCTTACTTCGTCACCACACGGAAAGGGCGTATAAGTTCGTGTATTTTAACAAATCGACCTTCAGACAGATCAAACGTAGAATACCTCGTCTTTCTGCACGGAAGCTAAGAGCGCCAGTGAAGCACCTTTTCCGCCAACATAAGCTGGGCATCGACACGCATAGTCCTCGAATGGTAGACAGTAGTTCACTTCTCCAGCCTGCTTTTCACTTAACCATTTAAGAATTCTGAGAGGTGCTACGGGTGTAACATGCTGGCGTGTCACTGAAAAGTTTTAGATGGACTTATCACACATGTACTACATAAAGTTAGTTCTTTATCTTAAGTGAGAACATTTAACAGGTTTTCAGCAAGATCCCCATGGTTGGTACAACCATCGCAGATTCTGCATTTGAGCCTTATAGTATGGTGAGTGGTTTAATGTCAAATCGGGACAAGTGTTCATGCAATCAACAAATAGCTAATTGTCCTAAACTCTTCTTTATTTATTTGTCAAAATCCCCTAAAGGGCAGCGTTACGTAGTGCAGTTCTTGTAATCTTTTTTAAATAAAAATAAACATTTTTTTTTTACTTTTTTAACAAAACAACTCTCGCACTCGGTATCATGCCCTGTGTGGGAATTTTTACAAACATCAATTAACGGACACAAAGAACAGATGAGGACAATAATTTGTGGATCTCACAAATAATTGTCCTGCGTGGGGATCGAACCCACAACCTCATACACGGCACCCGCTTGCGCTACCGTCGCGCCACCGAGGTCGTCATATAAACTGAACAGAAATGCTGAATATCAAGGTATCACTATGACTCTACCACTTTAAAGTGTTACCTGTTGGTTCATATCCTAGTTCTAACAACCCTGTCCCGGGTTCACAGTTGACAGTGACTTCTAGAGTACGGTAAACTATCTCTTGTTGATACGGAACTCCACTGAACAAGTTGCCACCATCGTTGTTTATTCTTAACATTATATTGAAGTCTGATCTTTTAGCTGAAACAATACCATTAATTTTAGGCACAGACGAATATTATAAACTGCATCATCATCATCATATCAGCCAATCGACGTCCACTGCTGAACATAGGCCTCCTCCAAGTATTGCCGCCTTGTGCAGTCCTGCCTCCCTTACCCATCGGCCTCCCGCCGTCCTAACTAGGTCGTCTATAAATTGAATATATCATCATAATTTTTTGGCTTAATAATCTTGAGATCTTTCCCTACGAAAACAAAAAAAAGGAAATCTTGATTCAATACGCATTCTGCTTTATTATCCTTGGATAAGGCCGTACGACGGTCAAGAAAAACTTAGAGACTTAAGACAAAAATTAGAAACATATATTATTAAACCGATCGCGGTTCCGTCTTCGCCGTCAAGGATGGAGCAATTAGGTACTTAATAAAAAAGCCGACAGCAACACGACTGATAATACATTTAATTTAATTCATTAAGCTAGAGTATTCTTCATTCGTCATTCTTCTCAACGGTACAAAGTAAGTAATAATCTATACTAATATTTTATAGAGGTAAAGTTTGTGTGTTTGTGACGTTGTAAGGGGTAATCTCTGGAACTTCTAAACCGATTTTAAAAATTCTTTCTGAGTTGAATAGTCCATTCATCGGGGAGTGGCATAGGCTATATAGTATCACGCTATGACTAATAGGAGTGGAGCAGTAATGAAATATGTTTAAAAAAGAGACGCGTTTTTTTCGCCGCCTAACGAAGTGGGCACGGGTCAGCTAGTTAAACAATAAAGTAATATAGACTTACTGCTCACATTTATGTTGTAGGCATTCGGTATGCCATCAGGCCTCTCGCAAAAGTCGGACATCACCAAATCTGAAGATGTTATGCTTCTTGTAGTACAGTCTGGGAATCTTATGGTACCGTATACACAACTGAAAGAAAAAACACAATTAAGCAATTCAATTATCCATCCATAAGAACGCTTTGACTCTACCATTTACAAAATCATTAAGTAATCTTACATATTTGTTTACCTTTTTATTTTACTTAATGTGACAAAAATAATGATTCTCGCTTGTTACAGTCGTCATTTTGAGAGTGTAGGTAGGATAAATCAGATTTATGGGGTTAAATAGCGTTACAATCACACATAATTCCCAGGCTCACTACATTAAGGAAACGTTGTATCCCAAAATGCACATATTTCGTGAGTTTTTGTCTTTAGCCTTTTGCGGCTTTGCTAAATATTTGCACCCGATTAATATGATTTAGGTAAATCCTTTAAATTGAAATGGATAATAGTGTCCTCTAACAGAAAAGACGATCTATCACAATGTGAGTAGAACAGACTTATAGAGAACAGCAGACCAAACATAATCGGAACATATACTTTAATGTATGTGGAAATTGGCGAAAAAAATTCCAATTAGTTTTTGTATATTTACACTAAAATTAAACCGGACTTAACAAAAAAGAAGATAAAATAAAAAATGGAAGTTCGTCCCTGTGTATTGTGATAATGTCACAGGTATGTACAGTGAACGATAACAATTTATCAAAATCGGACACTCAAATTTCAATACTAAGTAATTATCAAGGACGCAAAGATTATGCTATAACTGCAATCGAATTATAATTTTGTTTTAAATTTACTTCATGTTATGCGACACTTTTATTTTTAACGATGGTAAATGTGAAAAAGTGTACTATTTCAAAGGAAATTTTTGTTGGTATAGACCAACAAAAATTTAGAGAACATGAAAATTAAGAGTAACGATACTCATTTGAATGTAATTTGGTTTTACCTAAGGTCACGGTTAACAATTATCACGTCTCGCATAGCGTTTATTTTTTGTCATAGTGTTGACAAAAATTTCATAGTTTTGGGTTTACCAATGATGATTTATATTTGGCAATCGACGCATTTCAAAAAGATTTTTCCGTCACGCTATGTTCACAAGTACCTAGGTCATTTACGATCATTATTTTGAATGTCTGACTGTCGGTGTCAAAGTCAAATAAAGTAACAATGGTAAGGTACTAAGAGAAAAAATAAACATGTAAGTACCGAGAAACATAGGGTTGGGAGACTCCTCATACGATGGACCGACGACATATTAAGCTAGGACATATTAAGAAAACCGATGGATGAGGGGTGCATAGGACGGCACAAAGTCGAAATATTTGGAGGAGGGCAATGTTCAGAAATAAACGTCCATTGACTAATATGAAGATGATGAGAAAATATCTACCATCTACCACAACATTTGATAATGACTATTGTAGAGCTCTGAAACAAATGTGGTAAAAAAAACTCAATTATTTCTTATAATCATTTGATTGACCTTTCTAATTTTGCTACTGAGTATCAATGGCTGTACATTGAGTATTAAATTGGCTTCAATTGAAAAGATGTTTATACTTTGTCAGTGTCACTGCAGTAGGATTATGGAAAGGCAAAACGAGACAGTAATATAGAATTTATTCCTAGTACGAAAGAGATAGAAATGTCTATGATTACATAGGAAGTAGTAGGTACGTATTTTCTGTGTGGTGAAGATGTAAGAATACAATTTTATGTCACCACCCCATCTCATCCCATGGGTGTCGTAATAATCGACTAAGGGACTATCCGTCAATATCATCTTTACGAAATAAAAAGAAGTAAAACTTGAAATTAAACCCTATACCAATCCGTCTGGCCAGCGTGGTATTAGTAGGTCAAGTATCCCTCCGTCACGAGAAGAGGCCCGTCCCTGCAGTGGGACATTAATGGGCTGTTATGATACATAAGAAGTTGTGTATGCTCTGCTATTTATAGGTCTGTAATGTATACAAGTTTGTCTAAGCTAAATATCATCAATATTCAGACCACTTTATAATTACTTAGTGACAAGTATGATATCGTTCGTCTTTTATAAAACAATACCAATAGAAATTAATAAATTGCATAGAAAGTTATAAAAGTTATCAGTTTTAAAATGGTTTCTCTCTCGACGTCGAAATCTTTAAGATGATTCCATTTATGATATTGATAAAATAGTTTATGATACTGATACGGCGATAAATAGATAGATATGCGTACGTTAGCGATGTTTGGCTGTTTTACTCGGTGATAATTCTTACGATTTAATAATAATAAATTACGATACTAACAGAACTGTTTCTTTTGTTTACGTGTTTGGAAAACGAAAACCAACTTTAAATAAAAAGTGCAACACCGCCAGAAATAGTTGTGAATTTGTTTTTATTTCTAAAGTGGACAAGACAGCGGCCCACCAAAGTAGTAACAATCACTGATATTGGCGTTCAAAGTCGTCCGGCTAAGGAAGCCATTACACGCTATGCTATAGCACACCACAGTTGTAGATGGGGATGTTTCAACTATGTCCGTCTAAAGAAGGCTTAAAGACTGCATTACTTGAGGCCCAGTGATCTTTCTTTAGAAGCTAATGAATAGTTATATTACTTAAATTTCAAGGGGACACAGCCAATAATAGTGTGTTAACACGCCTTGCACAAATAAAATAAACGAGCGTACTCCCTTTTTAAAGGTCGGCAACGCATCTGTGATTCCTCTGGTGTTGCGGGTGTCCATGGGCGGCGGTGATCACTTACCATCAGGTGACCTGCTGGCTCGTTTGCCTCTAATTACATAAAAAAAAGAAGGTCATGCACTTACTCTTGTGAAGGGATCGCATAGCCCTTAAGGTGAGCAATTTCCATCGCAACTCTAAACTTCAACTTATTATGCTTTCCAAGGCTTACCTGGAGTCCCTGGCAAAGGTATATGACAGCTAGATGTACATTAAAAACCGCTTCTTACCACATTTATTTAGTAACACACCATTACACATAAAGAGAGCTAGCTATCTAAGGACATTCTTAAATCTATAGGTAGGATGTACTTACTGCGTTAAAATATTTTTATAAGACAAAAGCCGAAGTTGTATTGCGGTTCCATCTTTTGCTGATGCAGTGATCGTGATCGATCGCCTTAGTTCCTGATATCCACAGGGTGCCCAGCTTCTTTCCTTTATTCCCCTTGTTCGAAGGTACACATCCTTATCAAGTACACCCTCTTCGTCAAAAGATTGGAAACGACCTTGGGCAACACCCCATTGATGCCATCCACCATCTTTGAATTTGCCTCTGTAAGTATGGATAGATGTTTGTTACTCTTTCACGTAAAAACTACTAAATGGATTTTAATAAAACTTTACAATAATATAGCCTAAACAACAGAACAACACGTAGGCTAGAATTTAAAAGTTATTGAGTGAATTGTCCATAATGCAGATGAAGTCCCGGCGGCCACAACAAACTTGTGTAAACTGCTTGTTTTAAGTGCTAAAAATCATATGTATAAAGTTACATTTTAAAAACTTACAGCATAAAAGGCCACTGGTTATCACGCCAGGGCTCCAGAGCTAGCCCTTCTGCCGCTAGTTCATTACTCCATTCGTGTGGATGACTCACTGGCTTACATGCGGACATCCACCTAAAATGGTTAAAAAAAATGTTTTTAGTAATACAGGTTCTGTTTTTAGTAATCTATGTAAAAAAAAACATTAAATAATGTGGCGATTTTTATTTTCAATCCTAACTGATAAGCAGTTTATTGCAAATAGTTGTTAAAAAGAATGGAAAAATAATAAATATATGCGACACATAAATAAATAATAGGGTAACTGTTGTTAAATGTAAATAATAATTTTATGTAGGTAATGCTTATCGTATAAACTATAACAGTCGTGATAATTAAGTATATACCTAACTCGCACAAAACGTTTTAAATAGCCCATTTCCAGGCAAGTCTCTTGCATTAGCAATAGGGAACCTTTACCAACTTCTCCATTTTCTGATACATTTTGTTGTAACTCATCAGACAACTTAATTTTTCTGAGCGAATCGCTCTCGGTGCTTTTTACGATCTAGGTTTACAGAGTCTCCGTAGTTCGAAAGTGGGACAAGCCTTTTAAAATGAAGCTTTGCTGACAGATGTTTACCTACTAGCCGTAATAGGTCTCTGCTATGGTTCATACACATCCACTACCAGGGGATACCGGTATTTAACTGATACCTCATTATGCTTTGCTGCGAATGATTAAAAAAAACTGTCTAATCTCTTCCAAAACGCATAAACCCAAAGTAAGTCCTGTAGGTACTTACACTAAATTAAGTTTGACATGCTGTGTAACATTGTCCCCGACTCTGGTCATGAGTCCATTGAACAAAAACCTGTATGTGGACTGTGCTTCCGTCACCTGTATCTTGAGTCCACCAGCGCTCCAACCATTGTCTGTGTTCTCCCAAACGCTAACAGCTGTATCCGGATGTTCTGCAACGCAATAATGCGTGGTAGAGTCACGTTATTTACAGCATCAACGGGGTGACTCAACCGACAGAAAACCGAAGAAGAAAAGCGAAGAGGATGTAAAGGACATGGTTGGGTATGTGTTTCGCTTAGTGAGTGGAAAGTACCAGAGGCCCAACTCTCCTCTTTTCTTTCGGGAAAACATAAAGTAGGCAGCGGCCTAGCTCTACCCTTGTATTTCTGGTGTCCATGTGCAGCGGTTACTACTTACCATCAGGCGGGCAGCTAACTCGTCGGCCGTATAAAAATAATAATAATGGCAATAAAAAAATTATAATGATGATGATAATGGTAATGAATAGGTAATAGTTTTCGTCCTTTTAAAATAGAGGGTATTTTATAGTTTTACTAATGTCTCCCTACATTATAATGTATGTGATCAGGATAGGGTTATTTCTGTTGACTTATCAAAATCGCGGTTGCTATCACTGCCGCTTATAGTCTACTTCCACGTTATGCAAGAGCAAAGAGTAAAAGCGGGGCCTGACCGCACCGAACCTAGTAAAAGGATCGCAGTAAGGCATTAGGTAAGACGAGACGAGTAGGATAGGATTATTTCTATTGACTTATCAAAGACACGGTTGCTATCACTGATTAACCCTGATTACCAGAAGTTGCAAAACGAAAATTGCTAATGGTAACAAAACGAAATAATCGAAACTACTGAATCTATAAATTAAGTACGACTTACGTTGTAACCTGTACGTAGTTCCATCAGGTAATTTGACATGCACCACAATTTCTGCCAATGGTTGTCTCCCACACAACTTGCGTATGGACAGCCATATTGTAGTTCCGTCCAGATTAGTTGTACGCACACTGATGCCATCCCATCCTTCAAATTGATCAAAGCAAGGCAGCTCATCTAACCTAGCTCGAGGTAACTGAGATTTCCACCTTCTGATTGCGTAGCGTGCCCATAATAATTTCAGTGGATAATTCCAGCCTGTAAAAAACAAATAACTCTAGCTATAAAAAAATACTCAATCGGGTATCTATTAGTTAATGATAGATCTACTTCGCGATTAAATTATCCTATCATACATTACATCTCTATAAATTGTCCACACTCGATATCTAAGTTCAAGTTTATTGTTTTAAACAATAGGACGTACCTTTACCCGTATTGTACCTAAGTCCGGAAAAGCGGTTTAAGCTAGTGTAAAGCGTGCCTAAGACTCTCGTAACTGCTGTAAACCTAGATACATAATTTATTCAAAAAATATACAAGTGATTGCTTGTAACTAAGTTTATTGTTGTTATCTATTATTATGTAAAATCAGTTGAATCTGATCAATAGGCTTAATCGTCGACAGCAGGCACCTGCGATTAATTAATTAATCTTAATACGTATAATCAGTAATTAATATCTGTATCGAAGTGATATTTTGTTCATTTTTATTCGAAGACACTAGTCTAGGTCTACTTAGTTTAAAAAAACTTAGTAAGTAAGTAGGTATATTTCTTTGCCTCTTGAAAATTCATATATCGTACCCTAAAACTTAGGTCTGAAAAGGGCTAAAATAGGATATATGACTTGATAAGGTAATTTCTCGATACACTGCACCAAAACTTGGGATCTCAAGATAGAGTCACGAAGAATTCTGGTTATAAAAATATTTGAAATTATGACAGTGTGAGATAACACTTGATAATTGATCACGAATCGTGATTATATTTCCCACACGTATACCTAAAATGTGAAATCTCTCAAAACTTCTGGACAAAGTCGGCAAGATACAACGCGATGTATCTTGCCGACTTTGTCCAAAAGTTTTAGTTAACAGAACCGCGGTTCTGTTATAGCTACAAAGTAACAAAAGATTCACCAAGGATACATAATAGCTCTACCACAAATCTTTGCAAGAATGTCGAAAACTCTACACCGAAAAATGCTACTTAGTAAAAAATCTCTCTTTAAAAAAAATTACAAAAAGAATTTTTATAAGGATAGTTTTCGAAAAATGAACGTAGCATTATGCAGGTACCAGTATTCAGTAAATAGTAGCTCTACTCTCTAATATCATAGTATTTATATTTAAAGTAAAGCTTTTAAATTATGAACATTATATTCAGTATATAGATTCACAGAAGAAACAATCAAGATATCTATAATAAAATATATCTCTATAATCAATCTTGATTTTTCTTCCATGCATAGATTGTAGTTATAAAATTATTCTTATTTATGACAGCTTCTGCACTAGAGACTACGTCCTGTGTTGCGCGGGATTTCTAACCTTCAATGCAACGGCCACAAAGTATACCCAGATCGGAATAAACCTTTGTGGATCGTAGAAGCAATATTGTCCTACGAGATGTCCTCTTATGGTCAATTATTACGAAAATATTTAAAAAAACGTTTTCTACAATGTTTTACCTGCCTAACAACCGGATCAGTTGCTATCTACCGAACTCATTACTGATAAAAAAACAATATCAGCTATGTATGTGAAAGAAACGTAACATTTTAATAATATACCTTTACATATTTTGATTAAGTCCCTTACTACATATACTGATACTAATTTATATCATCATCATCTTATCAGCCCATTATGTCCCACTGCAGGGACGGCCCTCCTCCCGTAACGAAGGCATACTTGGCCTACTAATACCACGCTGGCCAGACGGATTGGTATAGGGTTTAATTTCAAGTTTTCCTGCTTTTTATTTCGTAAAGATAATATTCACGCATAGTCCCTTAGTCGGTTTTTACGACACCCATGGGATACGATGGGGTGGTGACATATTGTATTCTTACTCCGTCACCACACGGATATTAATTAATTTATATGACAATCATAATACCTAAGTAAGGTCAAGTTTACCTTTATTGGTGACAATGAAATGTACGGATGAGACAAGTTTACCGCAGTGGTTAAAATTACTACTAACAAGTGTAACGGTGACGATAACAAGTGTAATAACAATGACAAGAATAGCAACTATAGCTTTCAAAGATCCGTACAAAATTCCCTCTGAGGACGTCTGTTGCCGCCCGTTATATGTGCGGGAACCTTCACGGATAGAACAGTCTCTGTGAGCTCACAAACACTCTCACTCCAGACGATGAAAAGTAACATCAGTATGTAGTCTGAAGGCTACCGGCCCCGACTACTCTGACTAATCCATGCACATAGGCAGAGTGTTGTGCGCATCCTCAAAGGAATTATCAAAGCAGTCGTAGCCAGTGATCGAATGTTTTTACCAATAGATACAAAGCGTAGTGCTTTGTATCTATTGGTAAAAACACGTGTAATAATAAATTGTTGATTGTTCAATGATTCGCGATTGTTAAGACTCCTCTCTAGCAATTGTGAACAAAGAGTCTTATAGCCACAATAATATCTGACCGGTGCATTTGGTTGAGCAAATACGAGTAGCTCACTCCGGCTTGCGCTAGTGTATCCTCGCGACATTTGTAGAGAAATGCGAGGACTCAAGGTCTGGGGAGAAGGGTGAACATCCTGCAACGAGGTTAGCTAACAATGCCGACCGGCGGCGATAACCTCTTATAACGACTTTACTCTTTGTGGAGCTCACGAGAATACCTACGATGCATTGTACGCAAAAAATTACACTACTCTACCATAGGTTAAATTACGAAACTGTCTGTACTTATGAAAATTAACAATCTTTTTATTTTATTTTATGTTTTTGCTTGACAAAATGAAAAAGAAACAAAATATATTGTAAATATATTTCAAATACTTATATGAATTGTGACACAGTATCCTAATAGTAAAAAACGTAAATACCTACCTAATTCCGTGACAAATTAACTTTGCGACGACTTTACAACAGCCCATAACAACATTACGAGTAAATATATTCATACAATACCTATACTCACTAGGCAAAAATAAACTATGACCGATTATTTTTACGAATATATCAAAGCAAATTATTTTATCATTTACTAAGTTGCTCTCCTATTTAGCGATTAGTATTCACTAAATGGTTTGGTACATAGTAGGTAGGTACGTTTATTTACATTAGGTACATATTACATTATATTTAGCTACGAGCACGATGCTTTGAAATAATCTTTGTTCAATATTACTATCTACTATCCAATAACAATTTAATATATCAATAACACTACTTACTTATTCCTTTATAGTTTCCTTTGAAAGTTTTCTGTTTCCTCAAAAACAATAAATACAACACTATGATACCGGTTATCAGGCCCGACTGTAGAAATATATCAAATATATCCATTTTTTTTAAACGAGCACGTGTTGTAAACAAAAATGTTATAAATAAATTGATGATTGTTCCAATGCCAATGCCGCACGCGTACAACTGAGTATCGAAACGGAGAGACATTGACTAGTCGTAAATTACATTACATCACATAATAACTAATTACTTACATCTAATCATAATTTTGTGTACTTTGTTAATCACTGTACTCTGTACTGTTAGGTATTCATCAATCGAATAATCTACAGACGTTTATTCTTACTGATTATTGTTGATAACGATTCAATAAATTTAAACCTGTACTAAACAGGTGGTTTTTATCTTTTATTAGGTATGCTAGGTTTTTATAGATATTTTTTTCTTTACGAAAGTGCTATCTAAGTATCTATATATTTTAATTAATATTATATATTAAGGCTCTGATAGCTTTATTTATTACAATATGATAACCGTGTAAGGCTATATACTCTGTGTAGCGGGAACTTTAGCAAACTGCCTACTTACCTCGGTGGCAAGGCGGTCGTATAAGCGGCTGCCATGCACAAAGGTCGTATGTACGAATCAAACGTAAGATAATTATTTGTTTCATTTGTTGTCTTGACCCTTGATATTCTTCGTGTACGTTCATTAAATATGGCTGTAAAAGACCTCGCGACAGAGGGCTAGATCCCTAGTGTGGGGGTTGTCTTAAATAACATCAATTCGGTATGTAAAGTAAAAGTTTACCTGTGTCGATTCCAAAACCATTTAGAGTTTTAAATCGGTAAGTAATAAAATCATATTTTTAACGCAAAAACCGCAAGATTGTGTTCTTTTTTACCTACATGAATTACTTTGTCTTTCTTTTGACCTCTAAATGACGTCATGCGTCCGGCCGAACAGAAGTTTGTCTGATTTGTCTCTGCCTTCATTGCTCAAGTAATTCAGCAAACTTAAATTAATTTAAAATAAACTATAGGTAGGAAAGTAAAAATACTTAAATTAGTTGTTTATAATTATTAATAAACCTTTAAAATAAAAATGTAAAAAAGATACCAAAAAAAATCTTTACATGCCGAATTGAACAGGCTGGCAAAGATACATATTATGTGAGTCGTAGAAATGCTTGTCTCCTTTTTGGCCGTGGTCAACCTACATACTCGTAGTTCATCACCTGGTTGTTTTATAATGACAATGAGGATTATGTAGGTATATTATAATATTTGTGCAAATACAAATGATAAATAGGTAAAGAAATTTCTGTAGGATTAGCGTTGAATAAATAATTGAGATATGGAAATATAGGGTTAAATTATGAATAAGTATTATTGTTTATTTTATTATAGCTTTGTGGTACATTTTACTGTAATATTTGGACGTAGTTATGCAAAAATGTTCCATTCCACAGTAAGTTGATTTTGAGATAAAAGCATTTACGCGTTTCAGTTGTATTCTTTTTTATTCTAACTAGTAAAGGCCAATACTAAACATATTATTGTTGAATTATATTGTGTTTAGATAATTGTATGTTTAATTTTAAGCTATTCACTTTACAATAAGAAAAAAATATGTTTTTGGTATTGGAACATTTTAACATAATTAATATTTACATGAACATAGCTTCAAATTAATTTTGCACAAACGTTCCAGGTACATTTTAACCATCTGTACCCAACCAAACTGCCCCAGATATATACTCCTCAACAACTTCAAGTGTAGAGCCTCCAACCATGATTGGAGTGGGTGCAACATGGACATTTGCCATGATCTTGGTCTTGTCCATGTTCATTTTAAGACCAACTTGTTGAGAGACTACTGTGGCCATCGAGCATTGTGTTGAGGTCCTCTATGGTCTCAGCCATGATCACGATATCGTCAGCAAATCGAAGGTGCGTGATATTCTCGCCATTTATGTTAATGCCGAGTCCGTCTCAGTCCAAAAGCCCTAAAAGCATCTTCCAGTTCAGCGGTAAACAGTTTCGGGAATATGACATCACCCTGCCTTACTCTTCGCTGCAACTGGATAGGGCTTGATAATTTACCCTGGAGACGAACTAACATGGTGGCGTTTTCGTATAAGCACTGCAGCACTTCGATATATCATTGGTCAACATGGCACCGTTGAAGAGACTGCAACTTTGCCCATGTCTCGATCGAATCGAAGGCTTTCTAATAGTCCACAAACGCCAAGCACAGGGACCGGTTATACTCACTGCACTTCTGTATAACCTGCAGCAGCGTATGAATGTGGTCTTTGGTACTTTAGCCTTTTCGGAAACCAGCTTGTTCGGGAGGCTGGAAATCGTCCAGTCTGCGTTCGAGACGATCCGCGATGACTCTCGAGAACAATTTGTAGACGTGGCTCAGTAGAGTGATGGGTCTGTAATTTTGAAGTAGCGTTCTATCAACCTTCTTGAAGAACAGTACCACCACACCCCTGTGCCACGCCTGTGGCGTTTTTCCCTCGAGTATAACGGAATTGAGTCTCTGAAGATCCTTGAGAATGGGTTCTCCACCGGCTTTCAGTAGCTCGTTTGTGGTTCCGTCATACCCCGGTGCCTTGTTGTTCTTAAGTTGCCGAAGAGCATCACTAATCTCACACAGATTTACGTCCGGGATTCCTTCGGTATGGTGTCGCGTTAATCTAGCTCTAGGATCGACGGCTAGATCACTAGGTGGCTGTGTTGTAGTATATAACTGTCCGTAAAATTTCTCAATCTCCTCTAGAAGGTCAGGCTAGGACGACACTATTCTGCCATCCCCAATCTTGAGCCTATAAACTTGGCTCTGACCTAGAGATAGATCTCTTGCGAACACTTAAGAGCCCTTATTTTGGTCAATGGCTTCTTTAATACTAAATGTGTTAAAGTGCCGAAGGTCGTGAGTCAGTGACTTAGAGATCTGTCTATTGAGCCGTCTGTATAGATCAGCATCGCCTGGAGACTGCAGTGCCATCGTACGCCTTTGCTCCATGAGCGAGAGAGTGTGGTCAGATATCTTTTTTGATTTTCTCCGGTGCTGGGTCTTAAAAGCACCGGTACCGACTGTACGGACAGTTTCCACAAATCTTTCGTGGTATTCGTCCACATCAACATATTTGCTGAGGCTCTCGAAGCGGTTCTGTAATATGACTTGGAAGTTCCGAGAACTTGGATGGACCTGGGATATGGACTGGTGTAGGTAGTAGCGTAGACCTCATCAGCCGACCTCTTTCCAGCCTATGATTGATATTTAATGTGCCTCTCACCATCCGGTGATTGCTTCCGGTTTTCTCCGAATTGATTACTGAGTGAGACATCATTAAATATATGGCGTTTTGTCGACAATCTGAAGTCAATCTAATTATTGGTGACACCATCTCAGGCCTAAGCCAATTCCATTTGCGGCAGCTACGCTTCTTAAAGAAAGAGTTCATCATAAAAAGTCCCTCCTTCTCCATGAATTCCGCAAGCATTTGGCCCCGTGGATTTCTTTGTCCATATCCAAAGAGCCCCACTCTCCACTCATTTCCACTTCTAGAGCCCAACTTCGCGTCAAATTTATAAAATAATTTGGTAACTAAATTCCAACATACCTTTGGAGTCGTTTGGGCATAACTTCGAATTAATGTCATAGTATTTTTTTCAAGTGATATTTTATTGATAAATAGCTACAAAGAAAATAAACTTTTTCTTTACGAGTTATAAATATTTATTTTTAGTGGATGTGTATGCAAACAGTTAAGGATGGAGCTAATTATAGCGTGTTAAAAATAAACTATTTAAAGTTGAAACATTTTTTTTTCGAAACAGGTTTTTTATTTAGGTAAATAATAGTACAAAATTCATGAAACCTTTTAAGTTTTCAAATTATGGTATTTAGGTCTGAAACATAACGTTCCACAAATTTTGGATTGTTTATGTCTCGCTATTGCAATTTTGCAAAAACGTTCCAAATCTACATGGAACATTTGTTCCAAAATAAATATACTGTTTCGTAAAATATTAAATGTTCCTGTCCTCATAGTACGTTCTAGTTAATTTACACAAGTTATTATTTGATAAAGGTTGTGGGTTGGAACGTAAGTGAAAAAATTTTTTTCTGATATAAGCCTTAAAACGTGGAACCTTATTGCAAATCTGACTCTAAGTGTCATAAAAGGTAGTTTGATCACAATAACTCGATTTCGGGTGACTTGTGGGTTGGAACATTTTTGCATAACTACGTCCATTTAAGACAATTAAAATCACGCATGCACACTGCACGTGATTTTCAACCTTATTGACTTTTATTATGAACTTGTGTTATGCATATAAACTAATTTAACATTAATAGATTTTAAACTATCGCGATTTGTATACATAATACTATTATAAACGGGTCTTACTCGCGGTATATACTATATCCTAGATACTGGTAAGATAAATACCTAGGTTTTTCTCCGACGTTTCGGCCGACTTGTAAGGGCCGTGGTCGCGGAGGGACTGGTGTCAGCGGAGCGTCGTCCTTGTGAAGTGCGGGGAATAGAATCTACCCACACTTTGTTGACATTTTGAGTATTCGCCGTATTGTAGGTATTTCGACACACTACACTATTGACGTCTCCCGGTTTTTGAGCTGCAACACTGTGATGATGTTAACACTTGCTGATGACTGGATTCCATGTAGTAGATAATCTATATCCGTCCTCCCGGTTGAAATTATTGTGTTTTTTGATTTCAACCGCTTCACGTACTATCCTGGAGTAATAGTGACGCTCGGTGGATAAGACCTTTGGGTTGTGTAACTCTATCCAGTGGTTAGTTCCAGACTCCAAGAAGTGTTCAGCTATTGCAGACTTGTGGGTTTGTCGGTTTTTCACAGCCGCGATGTGTTCCTTGACCCTTTCCGCTATTGTCCGTTTGGTCTGTCCGATATAGGAACTACCACAGCTGCAATCAACCTTGTAGACGCCAGGTGTTTGTAAGGGAATGACATCCTTTGGGCTGCGCAGATTGTGTGCTACCTTAGAAGGCGGACTATATACAGTCTTAATGGAGTATTTCTTTAGTACTGTTCCAACTTTGTCCGTTACTCCTTTTAAATAAGGCATATAAGCCGGCCCGAGGTTAGCAGAGTGTCGGCCGAAACGTCGGAGAAAAACCTAGGTATTTATCTTACCAGTATCTAGGATATAGTATATACCGCGAGTAAGACCCGTTTATAATAGTATTAATTTAACATTAATGTACAAAGCAAAAAAATACGCCGGCTAAAATCGAAAATCGCGTGCACCTATTATTCTATTGTTATGAAATCGTAAAATAACTATTTACGACTGTCTTTTGTCCTTTTCTGATAAAGGTCGACCACGGGTAATAAATTATTATATTAAAAACATATAGGTAAGTAGGTACTTCATAACAGCATAGGTGAACAACGGCAAAACGATCTACAAAGTACACCCAATTAAATTGTGGTCGTGGAAAACTGCGTAAGTAGAGCGTGTCGGTCCTGCGGTAGCGGTTGACGTGCACGAAGTTGGGGGTTCGAGTCCCGTGCAGGACAATTCTTTATGCAATCCTTAAACTACCTACAGTTCTGAGTTTGAATGTTCTTTGTGCCCGCTAAATAAATGTTTGTGACCCTGTGTCCACTAAGATTCCCCGCAATAAAGGTCATGAATCATGATCCCTAGCGCGGGAGTTGACTTTAAAAAAATAAAGAATTGCATTATGGTACCACCAGGTATTAAAAATTAAAAAAAATAATTAATTAATTAATTTAATTAATTAATCAGTTTATTTCTCTCATAAAGTAACAATACAATAAGTTTTACAAACATTATAAGCATCGTTATGTTGTACATGTTCTTTAGTGAGAGCTGGAGTCTGTACTAGGTTCTGGACCTGTGTTACAAATCTCCAGGTCTCCCCTGTATAAAGATATCTTAATACGGTGCGTTTCTAGTTAAGTACTTATTACTTACATATTAAAATATATTGTAGGAATAATTGGCATGTAGTGTGTGCCTGTGTAGTTCTGAGTGTGTGAATGCGCGTGTTTATATTGAAGTGTGCGGTGTAGGTTTGTGGTGTAAGTGATGAGATATTTAACTGTTAAAAAAATTTTGTAAGTATAATTAAATAACTTTATTTTACCGGTTGTGTATATGTTTTTTTTTGTTACTATTTATTTTATTTTTGTAATTAAACTTTCAGTCTCGTCGTAACTCAAATTGATTAACCACGTATTAATATTATTATTGCATGCATATTTATTAAGTGGATATAAATAAATAATTTTATTAACTTTGTTGTATAAATAGCCACTTAAGAAACAGAAATTGCGCTGCGCAAGGCGTGTTTTAACCAAAATTGGGGGACAGATATTGTGTTTGCGTCTAACACTGTTAATCATACTCTCATTGAAGGGTGTCTTAGTATGAGTTGTTATAATGACTCTTTTGATAAACGAAGCTCGGACAGACAAAATACCACATTTTACATGGAGTTCAGTTGTGGGGAACCGGAATGGAAGCTTCCATCCTACCTTTAAAAGTGCCCTTTGTGTCCGCTCCAGTTTTATCATATGGGTTTTTGCAGCACCTCCCCATGCCACAATGCAATATTGGATAAGGGATTCACACAGAGCCTGGTACACTAGTTTTATTATCCTTAGTGAATAGAAGGTGAACTAAGTACGTGGACAACAATCAAGAAAGGCATTAATTTGTCTTGTGTAGGATTCACACTGTTAAAAGCTAGCACAAGTAGGTACAGCCTCTACCTATTTGAAGGGCATCTATTTGCATAAACAGATATTTTATGCTAATATTATTATATAGTTACTGCATGTAACTGTAAGCTGTAGTCATAAAATATTGTATCTAATTTTAGTTCTATTGCAACAAATAATACTAACTTATTTTAACGAAACGGGGTAAATAATTTTACCAATTTCTTCTCTCCTTATAAACCAAGATTCTTCAGAAAAGTTATGTCCCCGTCATTAAGTTGGGTCAGTTGCTTGATGTACTGGTGATCAAATACCTATCCTGTCTTCTTCTGGAATCAACACTAAGTAATGAATTGCTTCTCTTCTAAAGTGAAAAAATAGAGTAAAGACAACTACCTAACATTTAAAATTTTAGGCATTACGGGAATAGACATTTTAAATTTCAGTCAATTCGGGACAAATACGTGAAATTAAGTCGTAGGTACCGAAGTCACTCAGTCATTTTGGGATTAAGGTCTTATGGACTGGACGGTTCGAATCCCACGCAAGAAAATTATTTTATGAACCATAAATTAATGTCTTAAGGTTTAATGCCCTTTGTATCCGTTCCTTTCACGTGTGTAATAGTTTTCGTACGTAACCAAGGGCTAGAGTCATCTTTAAAAAAATAACAATAAAGTCGACAAAAACAAACGGGAGTAAAATTAAAAGCTTGCTTTCTACAAAATAAAACAAAATACATTTTAATATAGACTTTAATCGTAAACCAGTAGTCATACTGTCCCTATTCAGGACATTTCAAGAACATTTTCGATTACCGTTTATGTAAATATAACACTTATTTAATAGAAAATTAACAATATACATCATGTTGCTAGATTTATACAAATACAACCAATCATAGTTCCGAAATATACAAATACATTAGTAATAATGTTAATAATTACAATTTAATTATATAAATAAATAAATATAAATATAAATATTCCTCACACATTCACACAACGCCATCTAGTCCCAAACTAAGCAGAGCTTGTACTATGGATACTAGACAACGGATAAACATACTTAAATACTTTTTTTTTGTAAATACATACATATTATACATAGAAAACACCTAGACTAATGCAAACAATCATGTTCATGCACACAAAGATTTGCACTAAGCGGGAATCGAACCCGAGACCTCTGCGTAGCAGTCATGTTATATAACCACTACGCCATAGAGGTCGTCATATAGCTAAGTATAATAACAAAGAATCACAATCGAGTATTGTAAGGTCCGAGAGCATCGCCGTTTAAAATGTTTTTGTTTTTAGAAAAAAAAATATCGAGTAGTTATAAAGGTGATCCGAGGTCTTGTAGTGGCGCGTAGGGTAAATAAAGCTCCATGGGGTAACTCCGATTAATAGATACACTTATGAGCAAAAGTGTTTTAGTCTATTTTAGGCGACACTATTGGAATTCTCAATATGCATAGGTATGCGCCAAAATAGAGGCAGCGCGGTAAGAAGGGAGTTTATTAAAAAAGTAAAGGTGATGTTAATATCAAAGGCGATAACTTTGTTTAAGCTTTCTTTGGGCTAAATTTTTCTTTCGTAGTCATTGATTTATTTATTCGGTGAACTCGGACAGTTGACAATAACATTAAAAATATTTTAAGCCATAATGCAAATGTTAGTTAAAATTTTTCATAAGCTATAATCGTAAACTAAATGCACGCATATGAAATAAAACAAGTAAATAAATATGAAGTTCAATAAATAAAAAAATAAATATTATTATATTTAATAGTAATTCGTACAGTATTGCATAATTGTCATAAATAGAATAGTCCTACACAGACTTAATTAGTACTTACATAATCTCGCATCTTTTTCCCATAAGGTTTTCCCAAAAGCTAGTTATACAAGCTATGTATATAACTAGCTAATTGTAATTCTATTACAGTACTCGCCAACTTACTAGGCCGGCTTGAAGTTGTTGCAGTTGGCTGCGCAGATATCAGTTTTCGACCTAAATGGCGGGTGGAACGGGTGTTTTATTTGTTCCCGTCATGCGCGAACTTCTCTCGACAACTTTAGGCCGGCCAGGTGAGTTGGGGTTTACTGTAACTTAGTTTTAAAATGAAATCAGTCTTTGTATCAACAGGGATAACTTCACATCTAAAATAATAGACAAGGAACTTTTTAGTCATAATAACGGGAGCACATCTAAATACCTAAAATGAAAACACCTAGAATGTGTTAAAATATCTAAATTCAAAATACCTAATGTTTAAAATACCTAAATTCAAAATATCCAATGTCTAAAAATGGTCACTTGCTATGTATTAGCTTAAAATAATAGACCCCGACTCAGAGTATCCCGACCAGGACATGTTCGGTTACGAGGCTAACCTAACCTGTCCGAGTCGGAAGGCCTTAACTGAGGTGTTTTGAAGTGAGGTATTTTAATTTTAGGTATTATGATTATTTGTATTTTAAACTTTTGGTATTTTGAGTTTAGGTGAAACAACCATTAGGTGTTATAATTTTAGGTATTTTAATGTTACGTGTTTTAATTATAGGTATTTAGATATGTACCCCATAATAACATTATATTTTGACATTGTATGTTTATATATTATAATTTACATTTATTTCGTAAAGACATGACAATCAGTAATTAATTAGTATTGGGGCCCATATTTTAAGATAATTTTAACAAAACCGACAGGAAAAAATTATGTAGGTATCAATAATAAATGTTTGTAACCCTAATCGGGGAGTTGTCATTTAATAAAATATATATTTATTATTTGACCCTAATATCATAGAAGCTAAAGTCCTGATTGCCATATTTTTACTTGATATACTTAAGTCCTTAAAAGTTTAAAGTTTCGCAATTTACTTGTTTATTAAAGCTCTGCAGTATTTTTCTATTTGTATATCTAGTTCCAAAATAAGCAGTGCTTGTACTATGTGTAAAGCCCGATTTACACATCAACAAGTACAGTAGCGAGTTAAGTAGTAAGTTGTTGATTAAGTTCTGTACTTGTCGATGTGTAAATCAGGCTTAATAGACAACGGATATATATTTTTATATACATACTTTCTTTTGTAAATTCATTCATAATATACATTGAAAACAACCCCAATAAGGCAAACATAAATAATATATTCACCCTGAAAAAGATTTGCATTTAGCGAATATCAAACCCGCCATGTACCTAATAATAAAACAACTACGTCGCAGAGGCCGTAAAATAATGAAGGAAAAAGCGAAAACTGTTTGTGATTTCAAAACAAAAGCTGTTTAATTAAAAATATATAATTTAAAATTATCGAATAACTTATTAATATATCTTCACTTCCTAGTCACGATTTAAATGCATTCGCTTGAGCTTTTCAAATTATTTTTCAATAAAAATAGATTGCACTTATTTTTTTCTTTTGTACAATTTCACTAAAACTGAGGCTGGAAAAACGTCTGAGCACGATCTGCTTTCTCGTCAGTATTGCAAAACATTTAAAATAAAGAATTGTGCGTATCCTTTCGCTTTTATTATCAATCGATTAAGTGCTGGTCGACAAATAAATTCATCCGACAATGTGTTTTTCGCATAATCGTTGCGGACCCATGTCAAAACGTCAAGTAAAATAAAGCTAAATAGCATGTTGCGTCGATCTCCCGTTTATACATAAACCCCCTTACTCATAAACGCCTCTTAAATTTTAGTCAATTGATTAACTTAAATTTTTACGGTTTTGTTTGTTTAAGTATAAGGTTGGTTTTCCTAATAAAAATCTCGCTGAACAGTGATTAAATTTAAGAGGCGTTTATGAGTAAGGGGGATAATATTCACTGGTATTGTAACCTGATATTGCTATGGTTTAGAAATTGGCTACTTATACGGAAAAATACACATTTAGGTACCATTTTGTTACAATTACATTTTAGTGTGTACGTTTGTGTAATTTGTCGCTTATTTGTTGAATGACAGCGCGATTGTGGATTAATGATTACTTTAGAGTAATCCAAAGTAAGAGATCATTGTATCGTGGTCGCTTATTTGATACACGTTCTGTTAAATAAATCTTTTACCGCGTACCGTCAAATGGATTAGCAACATGCAAACCAAACCTTACTGAAGTCATATCACAAAATGATAACTCTGGAGTCTAAAATAGACAGAAGATAGAATCGAACACAGCCTCTTTAGAAAACTGAAATTGTATGTAAAAAAAATA
This sequence comes from Schrankia costaestrigalis, assembly GCA_905475405.1. NCBI lineage: Eukaryota > Metazoa > Arthropoda > Insecta > Lepidoptera > Erebidae > Schrankia > Schrankia costaestrigalis. The sequence continues at coordinate 6,020,128 of FR997827.1, forward strand.
GTTTTTATTTAGTCATCTTTCTTCTCTGCCGAATCTTTTATAGGTTCCATTTCATCAGGATTTTCGTCCATACTCATTGCGTTGTCTGTGCGTGATTTATCCACAGGGTATAACCTAAAACAGAAAATTGTTATTGATTTAAAGTGACGTCCTTGAGATGATAGAACAAGAATACCAAGTTGATTAAAAAAACATTAAGTAGGTATATATACAGTCCACCAAATCTAAGAGGTTCCGTTTGACGTTTCATATTTTTTAAACCGAAACAACTTAGTTAGTGCGTACATTATTCAGTCTCGATAAACTTTTTCGTAAAACCATGAATTTAGAAAGATTTTATTATTGTAAGTATCTAAAAATTTACAGTTCTTGATGTCTAGATTTAATTTAAAACTTTCAAACAAAGTAAAATAATACATATTTACATAGTAAATAATTACTAATAGTTCTATTCTTGACCTCATTGCAAAGTCACGTAGTTAGGTCACTGCTCGTAGTGTAGCGACTCTTCGGATACATTTGTATGCATAAAAATCGTTTACATATACGAAAAAACGAATGTATTACTTTCAAACTGTCAATTAACGACATGTTACTGCCCGATCGCATAATGCACTTAATAATAAAAAAAGTATGGGCCTTAAGGGAGTGACAAACTCACTTAACACGCCGAAAAAACGGAAAAGAACTAAACATGTGACAGGTATCGATGAATTCGATAGTCATGCTATTAAAACTAACTTTATATTAAACCTTATAGTCGCCCAAATTTAAAAAGGACAAACATCTATCATCATAAAAACTCTCTTATAGCGCGTCACGACGTCTCTCTTATAGGCCTCGTCTCTCTCTCTTTCTATTTATCTTATAACGAAAACAAGAATAATATTATCTATGGTATCTCTATATACACAGACGAAGCATAACATATTAGTTATTACTCTTCACACGTAGCTATTTACCCCCAAACTTGTAAAAGCACACAATATCGAATCAAACAGATTTCCATGCCCACAAATTCTTTCGACTAAAAAATCTAATAAAATCATAAAAGAACTCACCATCTCTGATACAAATACACTAAGAAGACTAAATCATCTCTGAAGCAGGCCACTCTATGTGCTGTCGGCATAGTTATAATGAAAGCGAAGATATCGTCTATGAAGGTGTTGAAAGCTTTGTACATGAACGCACGCCACGGTAATGCGGCCACCGAACGTAGCCGATAGTTCACGAACAATTGTGGCAACATGAAGAGAAAACCGAACGCGTAGACTCCGTTCACTATGCTGTGTAGCGCCCAGGAGTACCAACTGAAATATTATAAAAATAGTTTTTATTACTAAAACATGTCGTTTTATTGTAATGAAGGTAGACATAACTATCAATCGCAAACTGATAAGCCTAAAAAAATTATAATAAAGTAGGTACTGAATATTTGAAATGGTGAAACAAAGTAATATTTACATTATCATCATATCACCCCATCATCATTCATCATCATCATTCCCCTGCCCTTATTAAGTATATTAATTATAAAGCTTAAAGGCTCTCTCTCTCTCTCTCTCTGCTTCTTCATAAAGCTCCTCGAATTATTGCCACCTTGTGCGGTCCTGTCCAAGTCCTGGTCCCTCATCAATCGGTTTTAAAAATGATACCTATTTTATTGGGTGACAATTCTGCCCTGCTAATAAAGACATCAGAGGATCAATTTATGCTTGGTTAGCATAATTTATGTATTTTCTTCTTTTATTTTAGCTTTTTACTAATTTCGTCATCATCTATGAATATGCATTTTCACCCCCAAAGGTGAAAATGTTTAGGACGTTTTCATCTCTTAGCTGCCAAAAGGCGAATACGGAATAGCATCTATTATGTTGTACATGTTCTTTAGTGAGAGCTGGAGTCTGTACTAGGTTCTGGACCTGTGTTACAAATCTCCAGGTCTCCCCTGTATAAAGATATCTTAATACGGTGCGTTTCTAGTTAAGTACTTATTACTTACATATTAAAATATATTGTAGGAATAATTGGCATGTAGTGTGTGCCTGTGTAGTTCTGAGTGTGTGAATGCGCGTGTTTATATTGAAGTGTGCGGTGTAGGTTTGTGGTGTAAGTGATGAGATATTTAACTGTTAAAAAAATTTTGTAAGTATAATTAAATAACTTTATTTTACCGGTTGTGTATATGTTTTTTTTTGTTACTATTTATTTTATTTTTGTAATTAAACTTTCAGTCTCGTCGTAACTCAAATTGATTAACCACGTATTAATATTATTATTGCATGCATATTTATTAAGTGGATATAAATAAATAATTTTATTAACTTTGTTGTATAAATAGCCACTTAAGAAACAGAAATTGCGCTGCGCAAGGCGTGTTTTAACCAAAATTGGGGGACAGATATTGTGTTTGCGTCTAACACTGTTAATCATACTCTCATTGAAGGGTGTCTTAGTATGAGTTGTTATAATGACTCTTTTGATAAACGAAGCTCGGACAGACAAAATACCACATTTTACATGGAGTTCAGTTGTGGGGAACCGGAATGGAAGCTTCCATCCTACCTTTAAAAGTGCCCTTTGTGTCCGCTCCAGTTTTATCATATGGGTTTTTGCAGCACCTCCCCATGCCACAATGCAATATTGGATAAGGGATTCACACAGAGCCTGGTACACTAGTTTTATTATCCTTAGTGAATAGAAGGTGAACTAAGTACGTGGACAACAATCAAGAAAGGCATTAATTTGTCTTGTGTAGGATTCACACTGTTAAAAGCTAGCACAAGTAGGTACAGCCTCTACCTATTTGAAGGGCATCTATTTGCATAAACAGATATTTTATGCTAATATTATTATATAGTTACTGCATGTAACTGTAAGCTGTAGTCATAAAATATTGTATCTAATTTTAGTTCTATTGCAACAAATAATACTAACTTATTTTAACGAAACGGGGTAAATAATTTTACCAATTTCTTCTCTCCTTATAAACCAAGATTCTTCAGAAAAGTTATGTCCCCGTCATTAAGTTGGGTCAGTTGCTTGATGTACTGGTGATCAAATACCTATCCTGTCTTCTTCTGGAATCAACACTAAGTAATGAATTGCTTCTCTTCTAAAGTGAAAAAATAGAGTAAAGACAACTACCTAACATTTAAAATTTTAGGCATTACGGGAATAGACATTTTAAATTTCAGTCAATTCGGGACAAATACGTGAAATTAAGTCGTAGGTACCGAAGTCACTCAGTCATTTTGGGATTAAGGTCTTATGGACTGGACGGTTCGAATCCCACGCAAGAAAATTATTTTATGAACCATAAATTAATGTCTTAAGGTTTAATGCCCTTTGTATCCGTTCCTTTCACGTGTGTAATAGTTTTCGTACGTAACCAAGGGCTAGAGTCATCTTTAAAAAAATAACAATAAAGTCGACAAAAACAAACGGGAGTAAAATTAAAAGCTTGCTTTCTACAAAATAAAACAAAATACATTTTAATATAGACTTTAATCGTAAACCAGTAGTCATACTGTCCCTATTCAGGACATTTCAAGAACATTTTCGATTACCGTTTATGTAAATATAACACTTATTTAATAGAAAATTAACAATATACATCATGTTGCTAGATTTATACAAATACAACCAATCATAGTTCCGAAATATACAAATACATTAGTAATAATGTTAATAATTACAATTTAATTATATAAATAAATAAATATAAATATAAATATTCCTCACACATTCACACAACGCCATCTAGTCCCAAACTAAGCAGAGCTTGTACTATGGATACTAGACAACGGATAAACATACTTAAATACTTTTTTTTTGTAAATACATACATATTATACATAGAAAACACCTAGACTAATGCAAACAATCATGTTCATGCACACAAAGATTTGCACTAAGCGGGAATCGAACCCGAGACCTCTGCGTAGCAGTCATGTTATATAACCACTACGCCATAGAGGTCGTCATATAGCTAAGTATAATAACAAAGAATCACAATCGAGTATTGTAAGGTCCGAGAGCATCGCCGTTTAAAATGTTTTTGTTTTTAGAAAAAAAAATATCGAGTAGTTATAAAGGTGATCCGAGGTCTTGTAGTGGCGCGTAGGGTAAATAAAGCTCCATGGGGTAACTCCGATTAATAGATACACTTATGAGCAAAAGTGTTTTAGTCTATTTTAGGCGACACTATTGGAATTCTCAATATGCATAGGTATGCGCCAAAATAGAGGCAGCGCGGTAAGAAGGGAGTTTATTAAAAAAGTAAAGGTGATGTTAATATCAAAGGCGATAACTTTGTTTAAGCTTTCTTTGGGCTAAATTTTTCTTTCGTAGTCATTGATTTATTTATTCGGTGAACTCGGACAGTTGACAATAACATTAAAAATATTTTAAGCCATAATGCAAATGTTAGTTAAAATTTTTCATAAGCTATAATCGTAAACTAAATGCACGCATATGAAATAAAACAAGTAAATAAATATGAAGTTCAATAAATAAAAAAATAAATATTATTATATTTAATAGTAATTCGTACATTATTGCATAATTGTCATAAATAGAATAGTCCTACACAGACTTAATTAGTACTTACATAATCTCGCATCTTTTTCCCATAAGGTTTTCCCAAAAGCTAGTTATACAAGCTATGTATATAACTAGCTAATTGTAATTCTATTACAGTACTCGCCAACTTACTAGGCCGGCTTGAAGTTGTTGCAGTTGGCTGCGCAGATATCAGTTTTCGACCTAAATGGCGGGTGGAACGGGTGTTTTATTTGTTCCCGTCATGCGCGAACTTCTCTCGACAACTTTAGGCCGGCCAGGTGAGTTGGGGTTTACTGTAACTTAGTTTTAAAATGAAATCAGTCTTTGTATCAACAGGGATAACTTCACATCTAAAATAATAGACAAGGAACTTTTTAGTCATAATAACGGGAGCACATCTAAATACCTAAAATGAAAACACCTAGAATGTGTTAAAATATCTAAATTCAAAATACCTAATGTTTAAAATACCTAAATTCAAAATATCCAATGTCTAAAAATGGTCACTTGCTATGTATTAGCTTAAAATAATAGACCCCGACTCAGAGTATCCCGACCAGGACATGTTCGGTTACGAGGCTAACCTAACCTGTCCGAGTCGGAAGGCCTTAACTGAGGTGTTTTGAAGTGAGGTATTTTAATTTTAGGTATTATGATTATTTGTATTTTAAACTTTTGGTATTTTGAGTTTAGGTGAAACAACCATTAGGTGTTATAATTTTAGGTATTTTAATGTTACGTGTTTTAATTATAGGTATTTAGATATGTACCCCATAATAACATTATATTTTGACATTGTATGTTTATATATTATAATTTACATTTATTTCGTAAAGACATGACAATCAGTAATTAATTAGTATTGGGGCCCATATTTTAAGATAATTTTAACAAAACCGACAGGAAAAAATTATGTAGGTATCAATAATAAATGTTTGTAACCCTAATCGGGGAGTTGTCATTTAATAAAATATATATTTATTATTTGACCCTAATATCATAGAAGCTAAAGTCCTGATTGCCATATTTTTACTTGATATACTTAAGTCCTTAAAAGTTTAAAGTTTCGCAATTTACTTGTTTATTAAAGCTCTGCAGTATTTTTCTATTTGTATATCTAGTTCCAAAATAAGCAGTGCTTGTACTATGTGTAAAGCCCGATTTACACATCAACAAGTACAGTAGCGAGTTAAGTAGTAAGTTGTTGATTAAGTTCTGTACTTGTCGATGTGTAAATCAGGCTTAATAGACAACGGATATATATTTTTATATACATACTTTCTTTTGTAAATTTATTCATAATATACATTGAAAACAACCCCAATAAGGCAAACATAAATAATATATTCACCCTGAAAAAGATTTGCATTTAGCGAATATCAAACCCGCCATGTACCTAATAATAAAACAACTACGTCGCAGAGGCCGTAAAATAATGAAGGAAAAAGCGAAAACTGTTTGTGATTTCAAAACAAAAGCTGTTTAATTAAAAATATATAATTTAAAATTATCGAATAACTTATTAATATATCTTCACTTCCTAGTCACGATTTAAATGCATTCGCTTGAGCTTTTCAAATTATTTTTCAATAAAAATAGATTGCACTTATTTTTTTCTTTTGTACAATTTCACTAAAACTGAGGCTGGAAAAACGTCTGAGCACGATCTGCTTTCTCGTCAGTATTGGAAAACATTTAAAATAAAGAATTGTGCGTATCCTTTCGCTTTTATTATCAATCGATTAAGTGCTGGTCGACAAATAAATTCATCCGACAATGTGTTTTTCGCATAATCGTTGCGGACCCATGTCAAAACGTCAAGTAAAATAAAGCTAAATAGCATGTTGCGTCGATCTCCCGTTTATACATAAACCCCCTTACTCATAAACGCCTCTTAAATTTTAGTCAATTGATTAACTTAAATTTTTACGGTTTTGTTTGTTTAAGTATAAGGTTGGTTTTCCTAATAAAAATCTCGCTGAACAGTGATTAAATTTAAGAGGCGTTTATGAGTAAGGGGGATAATATTCACTGGTATTGTAACCTGATATTGCTATGGTTTAGAAATTGGCTACTTATACGGAAAAATACACATTTAGGTACCATTTTGTTACAATTACATTTTAGTGTGTACGTTTGTGTAATTTGTCGCTTATTTGTTGAATGACAGCGCGATTGTGGATTAATGATTACTTTAGAGTAATCCAAAGTAAGAGATCATTGTATCGTGGTCGCTTATTTGATACACGTTCTGTTAAATAAATCTTTTACCGCGTACCGTCAAATGGATTAGCAACATGCAAACCAAACCTTACTGAAGTCATATCACAAAATGATAACTCTGGAGTCTAAAATAGACAGAAGATAGAATCGAACACAGCCTCTTTAGAAAACTGAAATTGTATGTAAAAAAAATAGTTTTTATTTAGTCATCTTTCTTCTCTGCCGAATCTTTTATAGGTTCCATTTCATCAGGATTTTCGTCCATACTCATTGCGTTGTCTGTGCGTGATTTATCCACAGGGTATAACCTAAAACAGAAAATTGTTATTGATTTAAAGTGACGTCCTTGAGATGATAGAACAAGAATACCAAGTTGATTAAAAAAACATTAAGTAGGTATATATACAGTCCACCAAATCTAAGAGGTTCCGTTTGACGTTTCATATTTTTTAAACCGAAACAACTTAGTTAGTGCGTACATTATTCAGTCTCGATAAACTTTTTCGTAAAACCATGAATTTAGAAAGATTTTATTATTGTAAGTATCTAAAAATTTACAGTTCTTGATGTCTAGATTTAATTTAAAACTTTCAAACAAAGTAAAATAATACATATTTACATAGTAAATAATTACTAATAGTTCTATTCTTGACCTCATTGCAAAGTCACGTAGTTAGGTCACTGCTCGTAGTGTAGCGACTCTTCGGATACATTTGTATGCATAAAAATCATTTACATATACGAAAAAACGAATGTATTACTTTCAAACTGTCAATTAACGACATGTTACTGCCCGATCGCATAATGCACTTAATAATAAAAAAAGTATGGGCCTTAAGGGAGTGACAAACTCACTTAACACGCCGAAAAAACGGAAAAGAACTAAACATGTGACAGGTATCGATGAATTCGATAGTCATGCTATTAAAACTAACTTTATATTAAACCTTATAGTCGCCCAAATTTAAAAAGGACAAACATCTATCATCATAAAAACTCTCTTATAGCGCGTCACGACGTCTCTCTTATAGGCCTCGTCTCTCTCTCTTTCTATTTATCTTATAACGAAAACAAGAATAATATTATCTATGGTATCTCTATATACACAGACGAAGCATAACATATTAGTTATTACTCTTCACACGTAGCTATTTACCCCCAAACTTGTAAAAGCACACAATATCGAATCAAACAGATTTCCATGCCCACAAATTCTTTCGACTAAAAAATCTAATAAAATCATAAAAGAACTCACCATCTCTGATACAAATACACTAAGAAGACTAAATCATCTCTGAAGCAGGCCACTCTATGTGCTGTCGGCATAGTTATAATGAAAGCGAAGATATCGTCTATGAAGGTGTTGAAAGCTTTGTACATGAACGCACGCCACGGTAATGCGGCCACCGAACGTAGCCGATAGTTCACGAACAATTGTGGCAACATGAAGAGAAAACCGAACGCGTAGACTCCGTTCACTATGCTGTGTAGCGCCCAGGAGTACCAACTGAAATATTATAAAAATAGTTTTTATTACTAAAACATGTCGTTTTATTGTAATGAAGGTAGACATAACTATCAATCGCAAACTGATAAGCCTAAAAAAATTATAATAAAGTAGGTACTGAATATTTGAAATGGTGAAACAAAGTAATATTTACATTATCATCATATCACCCCATTGACCATAAAGCTCCTCGAATTATTGCCACCTTGTGCGGTCCTGTCCAAGTCCTGGTCCCTCATCAATCGGTTTTAAAAATGATACCTATTTTATTGGGTGACAATTCTGCCCTGCTAATAAAGACATCAGAGGATCAATTTATGCTTGGTTAGCATAATTTATGTATTTTCTTCTTTTATTTTAGCTTTTTACTAATTTCGTCATCATCTATGAATATGCATTTTCACCCCCAAAGGTGAAAATGTTTAGGACGTTTTCATCTCTTAGCTGCCAAAAGGCGAATACGGAATATTCTATATTCATATCTCCATACCTTTTATGTGGCTCATAAAGTAGCGAATATACAGCGCCGGCGGCACACAGCGGGTACAGCAACATCGCCAAGTAACGCATGGCCTCCGCATCAGCCTGCGCCGTGCTGCGCTCCGCCGCGTTTGGCACATCACGCCACACGCGCAAGCGACCGCCCGTGAAAGATACGCGCACATGTAGTACGCGTGTTACTTTCCACAACTGGAAACATAATAAAATATCTTTTGACTTTTAAACTTTCAATTGACAAAACAATATATACATAGTCAGGAACTAAAAAACCGGCAAGAAAACAAGTTTTCACCAAAGAATCAATTGCAAATTTATAATGATCGCGTGTTCTAGATTCTCATTCTAATAGTGGTGTCTGTTCCTGGTGGTTGTAGAGTAAGAATAAAAGGTGTCACTGCCTTATTTCAAGGGTGTCGTAAAAATCAATTAAAGAAAAAGTTTTTCAACATTATCTTTATAGAAAAAAAGTAATAAAACTTAACCAAAAACCTAATAATTAACCCTCTGTATAGTTTATATTATAAACTATCATATTTATTTAAATATAAGGTACATTTTTAAACTATATATTTATCACCTCAATAATAGCGCTGATTCCAGCTGGTGCGAGAACCAGCATAGATGTTTGCTCATCCAGCAGATAGAAAAATATAACTGATTGTGAAAACGCTCGCCAGAATACAGTACGAGCCGACAGACCAGCCAAGGAACGCTTTCTTCGCCAAAATGAGACATCATTCTTAAATGCCAGGAAGTCAAATAATAGCTGAAAATACATGAAACAAATTAACAGATATATCTCCACGATTTATTCAATTTTAAATAAAATTATTAAATTCAGTGAATATTTCTATAAGGGTAATCTTGCATCATGTCAAGTGTAGCAGGGAAATTTGCAAACAATAATATAATAAACACAAAGAATTTAAGTATTAATTAGGTACTTACATGGCAACTTGCAATCAAAACAGTAGCAGATAAAAGATACAAGTTGGTATCAGCAAAAATTCCTTTTACATCATCAATATCTTTTGGACTAAATCCTAATGAAAGTAGCTGCTCTAAAGCTAGACGCACATGAAGAGACAGTCTTATAGAGCCGTATGAAGTAGGCGACACAGTCACGGTGATATTTGCTGTATGTGAACTACTGTTCAATAGTTGAAAATGTGACAGTCTTGATTTTAAAACATTGTATTGGATAATTGGCAAGAATTTCCCACTTCGAACTCTGTAAAAAGCATAGAGAAAAAAATACAAAAAATAGCCTTAATAAAAAAACCCTATCTTTAATTTTATTTTTAAAAGGGTTAAGTTTATAAATAAATAATATTTTTTTCATTAAGATGGATATAATAAATAAATATTCCTCACACATATTATACACATATATTATTTTGGTGTATTGAGAAGCTGGTAAATAAGTCTCTTTCTTAAATACTTAACTTTAAATTAGTGTATACTTTTTTTAAAGTTACGAGCATATTATATTTGCTTTGATAAATATCATTTTCAATATATTGTATGCTATTTTGTTTTGAGTATATTTATTATAATCTATTTAAATAATAAGTAGATATTTACCTTATATAAGGGTAAAGTTCTCCAGGTATTTTGTTAGCTGGAAGATTTAAATCATCAGTGAGAACTCCTAATGGAGCTATAGTTGCTATATGAGAATAAGGTTTAACACTTTTAGGAACTTTAGACTCCATATCACCATCCTGTTAAAATAATATTCATTGTTATTAAAATACACACACCTTTTGAAAAATAGTCTATACATTTTACACAATTATTGACTTACAGTAGTTCAACAAATATTTTGGAAGACAGGGACCAAAAGAACTACACATATGATTATAAACTATATTTATTATTGGGTGCAATATATGATAGACTGGCCATAGATGAGGTGATGGCAAGTCAACTGTATTTAGGATAGTAATTTTCATATTTCTTTACTTACATTTTGATTAAGAAGATTAAATGTAGCGGCTTGTGGCTCAGTATAAATTATCAAAGGTAGAGTATGTAAGGACTCAGACCTCATAATTTCATCAAAATCTTTATATAAGTTCCTGTCATCCAATAAAACTGCGTGCATAAATAAAGTTCCATTATTTCGAGTTTTACGAGGAACTTTTAATGTTATATCACTGAAATATAAGCTCATTTATTATTTTTATCATAACTACAGTGTTATCATTTTAAGAAAATATTACTTACAAAGTAGACGGATTTCTGTAGTCAAAGTTTAGGGATGTGTGTACTTTATTTACACTCTCAACTAAAATTCCTTCTAAATGTGGATTTTCCTTAATAGAAGTAAACAGAACTAGATTTTGTTTAGGATTGGAAACAAGATAAGACTTAAAACATCTCTCGCCACGAATGCATTCCGGCGGTATAAATATTTCAGCTAATGTCCATATAGTATTAATGACATAAACAGCAAATACTAAATATAATACAAAACTAATGGCTTTATGCATTACGAACTATTCAGAATAATTAATACTATTGAATATATTCTGTAATACAGGACAATTCGTAAATTCCGGGTACAGCAGATTTAGAATTCTGTAACATTTCACTTCAATGTTGATTTGATTTGACAGGTGTCAACTGTCATCAGTCACTGCAATTTTATAGAACTTTTTGCATCAGAAATATCGTCCTTGCAACCCCAAGGAAATTACATTTTTCATTTTATTAAAAACTCCCAAAACACGCCCTGTGTCGCAGGGACTACTACAAACGGAAACAAAAACATCTAAACTCAAGACAATACATTGTAGATAGCACAAAGAATGATAATTTGTCGTGCGTGGAATTCGAACCCCCAATTTTGTGCAGATTAGCCGCTACCGCTAAATATTGCTCAATACCAAAAAAGAACTGAATTACGATATGCCAAAATGCCAACAGATTCTTATGGGCAGGCAGTGTTTAGATAATTTCAGGGAAACCCGTGACAATTTATTTGTGGTTTTGTAAAAAAACGACACTAAATCCTCGTAGTAGATTGCAAGCTAAATAGACGGTGTTCTCATACACGTATTTTATTAAAAGAACTCTATTGTGTTTTTGGGGGAGTCATTTTGGTTTTATCTCGAGGAGAATATACACAGTATTGGTTTCAGTTAGTTGGAAATCTTCACTCGCTCTCCTATTTCTTGCAACGACGCACGGTTGCAACTTTGCAAGTAGTACCTAGTCGCTGGGTCTCCTAATGTGTGTGTAACATACAAACGGCTATAAAAAGAAGTTTCTAGTGGAGAAAATGAAGAAGATGAAACAAAATTTTGATCCATCAGGTTTCTAGGTATAGCACTAGTTTTGGACATGTTTGAGGCTGAACCTGATTAAACACCCTGTTATGCACTTTACTTCAATTTATACGTCCATCTAACTGTAGATGTAGATTGTAGTGTTTTACGCGAAAGTATTACACAAAAAAAACTGTTTTTGAAATAAACAAACTATTTACCGCCAAAAACGAGCATACCGTCCCCGTTTGTAACTTTTGAAGGACATCATAAAAAGGTGAGGAAGGATGACATTTTTAGCATTAAAGTGTAAAATGTTATCGTAAGGGCTGTAGTACTACCTATGTAGTATGAATATACTACTTAACATATTTCTCGATTACCATCATTGTGGTTAAAATACTACAGCCCCAACGATACGATACTTATTTCAGCGGTATATTCATTTACTACTTAACATATTTCTCGATAACCATCATTGTGGTTAAAAATGAAGTCATTTTTAAAGTAAATTATAAGTCAATAGATTTTAAATAAACAAAATATTACATAACAATTTATATTAAAGACTGATTGTTTTATTACTATATTATTATAAATATTCTTATTCACATCGAACAAATTATTAGATTAATTATTATGGTGTAACGTATAAATAAACGAAGTTCCAAAGATAGTAAATTATAATCGACTAATTGATTTGACATTTGAAGTCTTGCCTTACTTGTTACTTTTTTAAATGGCAACAATAAACTTTATGGGCGACATCAAAACGTAATATATCGGTGTTTCCTTGGAAATAATATTGATGTTTTGTAAAATTAAAAGAAAATCTAAAGGTATGTGTGATATTTATACCAAATGCGTTATCGTCATGTGTTTTATTTTTTATTCAAATTAAAAGGGGCCTATGTGGCATATTGTTTTGACAGTTGTCATTTGTTAGGTATTAAATATTTTGTTTATATTTCAGAATGGATTTGGGTTTCTGCAAACTCTGTGTTTAAAATGTACTAAAAAGTTGAAGAACTACAAATAAAAAAATGGTGACACTGCATGCGATCATGTGTCCAAATCATTGTGATCATGGATGCTAAAGACCTTAGGACCGATCCTGCTCTGAGTGAACGCAATAACGATGGCAGCAAGTACTCTCAGAGCGGCGGTATCACACTCCACTGCGACAAAAATAAATCATATCAAGAAATTGGATCTAACTCCTTGGCTAAACTGGATGTTCAAAGTTCACGACCCTGCGCCGTCATAGGCCCTGATAGAGTCGTGCCTCCGGTAGTACCTAATGATGTCTATTTGAAAAAGGCTCCAGCAGAGCCATGGCCTCCTACAGACAGCGCGTATCCAATGCGAAGGCCTCCAGATTACCCTCATAAACTAGCTAGTTTTCAAAATCCTTCAAGAAATATATCTCCAAGACAAACATTCCAAGAAAATATGCAGCGTATAATGATGCCGCCTTCTTACAACTCTGTGAAACTAAGTGATGACACCAACTATGTGCAAATGTCAGACAGGAGCAATGCTCTAACTAAAAATATTAAAATAAATGTGCCCTCAGAGGCAAAGTTCTGTGATGTGCCTTATACTGTGTATCCATCAAATAATGATCAAAAAAGTGCTAGAAATCCTGAAATGTGTTTACCTAGTGCTAATCCAACTCTTTCACGAACTGCACCTGGATGGCCTCCGGGTAATATGAATATACGTCCCACAAGGATGTATGGTGCTCCTGAATTGTACCAGTATCAGGAATTTCCTAGTTGTGCTGGGCCACGTCCAATAGGACCTCGACCTAATAGAACAGTTCCGGAAGATCAAGGTTTTGTGTATGCGGACTCTTACTATCATCAAGAAGGAAATATACGTTTTAAGCCCTACCCAACTGTCAAAGATCGCTTTCCACAGCAAAGGTATGAATATATTGGTAATTATACTAATTCATTCCATCCACCACCACCTTTCCCATCTCAGAAATATGAAATGTCAAAAACTGTACCACCTCCTCCTTATCCACCATATCCCGCAATAAAATATCTTGATAGACCTCCTGAGCAGGTTATGGAAGGGTTCCATAGAACTCAGCAAACCAATTATAATATACCCTACCGAAATCAAATAATACATCCAAACTATGGGCAAGTTATTAGCAACTGCCCGCAAAACAAACTTCATTCTTACCCACCTGATAGTCATATCAAACCTGCAGGTCCTAGCAAAGTGCCTTTTGATACTCCTAAGACCTACATTGATTACGAAAGTGGTCGTCCTAAAATGTACACTACATCGGAAGGTTATGTTATCAATGAAATGGGAAGAATGCATGCCACAAAAAATCAAGTAATTATGCCTAACTATTCTACACTAAATATGCACAATATGCCACCTAACACATATTATAAAAAAGACAATCATCAAATGAGAAATTATGAATATCTACAGTCTCATTATAGAGGTATGGATCCCAATATGCACAATCCAATGTTCAGGCATCCTCAAGTGTTTTCACCCAACACATCGGCAATTTCTCCTACTGATTCTAGTGCTAGTAATGATAACTTACATAATTTAGTGTCTTCTCAGGAAGACTGTGGCTATGTTAGTCAATCATCTAATACTAGCATTAGAAGTATGGACTCTGGTATCCATAGAATACCAAATGACTATCTTAGAAAATATTATGATAGTAGGTTTGGACCAATTATTAGAAATGCACCGGTAATGTCAAAACCTGAATCAAAATCAATAAATGGCTCCAAAGAGAAAAAGAATATAGATGTTAGACAATTTTTACAAATGTGGAATGAAGGTGATGAAGAAACAGCTGATGAAAATAATTCCAAGGATATAATTATTCAAACTGGACCCAAGAGTGATAATAATTTTGGAAAATCTCATCAAGTAATCAGCCAAGCAGACCAAGAACAATTATATGTCCTAGGTTTAGTTAATGTACCAAGTGAAGAGCTAGGTAAATATGAACACATTCAAAAAGTATCTAAGTTACCTGAAAACATCAAAGGGTATAATCATATTGAATTACTAAATCAATTTGAGGAGGCTATAGAATTCTCAAATATGACCAACTATAAAACATCCACACCAAAGAATTTCCAAGTATCATCAAAAATGGTGGCTCCTAAAACAACAATGGGTATTGTGCCACCTAGACCTTTGTCTCCATTAGACGTAGAATCTAAAATTAGTCAGTCTGTCATTCACAAAGAAGTAGGCTGTAATTTTGAGATAAAACCTTGCAGTCCTAAAATGATGAATGTTGAGGTAGCAACTCCTGTCCAAAATGTATTATCGGAGAGGGCCATTGAAAAAGTAGCTAATCCTGTCAAACTAAAATCACCAAAGCTAAATGGTATTGATGGAAATATTGATTATAGCATGTTGAAAAGAAAAGATCACAGAGTAAACATAAACAATGAGTCAGTTCGGATTCCAAGTTGCAAAATGATTAATACACAGTTTTCTAATAATAATAGTATAGATTCTATTAAAAACAGTTACAGTTTACATGACCTGGAGAGTAATTCTGGCTTATGTCTGGCTTCTTTGCCAAGACTTGATAATGATATAGAGCTAAACTTTCCTGAAGTTAACCAACAATTTATTAATGCAAATAAAGTAGATGCGTCTATAACAAATTCTTTAAGAGAATTGCCTAACTTAGAATCACTAGACCATTCTGAAACTCAATCCAATGAAAAACTCAAGGATTCATTCAATCAGGTTGGTGATATACTAAAATCTCCCTGTGTTGTAGATACAGACAAAGAATTTTCTAAATTAAGTAAATATCGTAAAAATAAATCGCTTACCTCAGAATTAAAAGAGAATCAAACATATCAAATGATGAATGCTGCAAGGACAGACAGTGTTATCATAAAGAATCCCGAAAACAATAAGAATTACGAAGAGAAGACGATTTTTTCGCAAAATTGTATGAATAAGCAGATTAGCGATATTCAGCAAGGTCCAATTAATTTAACTTCACAAACCACTATTACAGAAAGCCTAGAAAACATACCCACTAAAGACCTTGAAACAGCCTTAGAACTTACGCCTATTGAGATTGCTATAGACTTTAGTGTTAACAAAAATAACATTTATACTAATGAGTGTAACAACGACAAAGAAATGTCAGTAAAAACTGTTAGCACAATCGAAAGCAATGATACTACTAAACCTACTACTAATGCTAATCAAGATACGGAAAATAATAAAATTATCGAAAGTTGTGTACCATGTACAACAGAAAATAAAAAGACCTTGTTGTCTTTGGAAAATAATGATACTAGTAAAGAAAATACCAGTATAATTGAAAATATGCCAATAACAGAGCTTTTATTAAAAAATGAATGCTTGTCACCAATAACTGCTATTGAAGATAATAAAGAACTTATTGAATGCAAGGTATCTACGGCTGGTGTAAATGAGGTAGGTCATAATAATTTGTTACCCATTCAGTTTGAATCATCAACAACTGAAATTCTGCAAAATGTCTCCAACAACTGCATAAAGAGTAATGTACGTGAAACGGAAGAAACAGATAATGTTTTAGTTAACTCAGCTACATTTAACTTAGAAGAAAACATTAACAGTGCTACTGAAAATCTTGATAATGATGTAAACAAACCTGCATGCACAGTAACAGACCTAGAAACCGCAAATTGTACTGAAGACCTTGATTATAGTTTGTATAAATCGTCGTCTTCAGAAAGATTGAATAATAGCCTGACTAAAGAAAGTGATTTGACTCAATCTGGAGGCATAAAAACGTCGCTAGAAAATATCAATAACAACACTGCAGATATTGATTATAGTTTGTTTAACTCTACAAGCTCTAAACCATTGTTAGAAAAAATCAATAATAGGATTACTTCAGATCTAAATAATGATTTGACTCAATCTGGAGGCATAAAAACGTCGCTAGAAAATATCAATAACAACACTGCAGATATTGATTATAGTTTGTTTAACTCTACAAGCTCTAAACCATTGTTAGAAAAAATCAATAATAGGATTACTTCAGATCTAAATAATGATTTCACTCAATCGGGAGACTCAAAAACATCGCCAGAAAATATCAGCAAAAGTATTACTGATGATATAGATAATGATTGGACTAACTCTTTAAGCTCGAAAACACCCCTAGGTAAATTTTGTAATAACATTGTGAATGATCTAGAGGATGATTTTAACAACTCTACAAGGTCAAATTCATCAACTCCTAGCTTGCAAAAATTAAGTACATCTTTGTTAAAGTCATTTAAGAGTCAAGATTTAAATGACTCTACTAACTCAAACACTCTTTTAAAGGAACTTTGTAATACCGTTACTGAAAATTTAGATAGTGACATGGATAATATTAAAACCTCCAGCACTACCTTACAAAATAGAGATAATGAATGTGCTACCTATTCTGAAGATGAAAATACTTTGTGTTTAACTAATTCTGAAATAGGAAGCAAAATAGATCAAAACATCGAAAAACAAAAAAACTTAACGTCAGTAATAAACGAAAAAAATTCGAAAATAGAAATAAACAATTCAATGCCTGACTTCCCATCTCCAATACACCCAACTACGAATTATCAAGACGATTGCAGTGAAACAATCTCCGCAGACGAAAGTAAGCCTAATTTAAATACTCTCAATAGCGCTGAAAGTCTAAATAATTACAATTGCGATAGTGATAAATCAGAAACGTGTAATGATCATACTACTTTAAATAATGAAGTGACCCAAAAACCGAACGATTGTCCTACAGAGCTTTTTGAACGAGATACTTTTAATACAGATTTGTCGTTTATAAATAAAGAAAACGAAGAAGATTATCAATTCCAAACAAATATTCAAGAAATAGACTACAATTTAATTTCTCAAAATCATAATACAACACATAGTCCAAATAACGATTTATTCAAAACTATTGGTAAAGAAAGTGGTTCGGATTGCATATCTCTTACAAATAATAATGTCGATGAATCTATTTCGGAAACATCCGATCCCGAGACAGATTTCAATATGGATGCGACCCTTGATAAACTTCTAGCAAATGAAGTACCAAATACTTCTATCACAGATTTTGTAGTACCAGTAAAAGAGAAAGCAAACCCCCAAGTAATTAAAGTAGATTCAGAAAAACCATACAAACCAATTGTATCTGTACGGGATAGTGAAAACGTTAATGCATTAAGCAAAAGGTACTTGTCATATGGCAGCAAATCAATGTATTCACCTTATATTCAAAAACTAATAACCTTTTCTGAAGGAAACATTAAATACACAAATAATGAAACATATTGCAGTGATGAAAGTTTATTAAACAGTCTAAAAACAGAAGGGCGGGAATCAAACTGTGATTTTATGCAATGTATAACAGATAATAACGATTTATCTGATAGTCATATTTACAATGAGATTGGTATATTGCCAAATATCGAAAACCATAAAAGGAAATCAACATACATAGATGACAATGTTTTAATAAAAGAAGATGCTAAATCGATTAAAATTAACGAAAATGAAATTATATTGACTACCAACTACACTGAAAATGAACCAAATTTGAATGACCGTCAAAGTCAAGAAGCTCCAGAGTCGACGATTGCCAGAGATGAAGTTGCTGATATAGTAACCAAAACTGAAGACAATTTAAAGCAGATATTGAATAAAAAGAATACCGCAGAAGCGACTTGTTTTACTACTAAAACTCAAAACCAAATGATGCAAGGCGATTATGTGGATGAAGAACCTGATGGCCAGATTTTTAATAAAGAAGCACCTGAAATCAATATTCACAACAAATCAAAATGTAGTATTGATATAGCTGAAATATGGGATTCACCATACAATGACATTGATCATGACACTGCTGAATGGGAAAGTGAGTTTATGGATAAAGTATCTGAAGATAATCGTAGTTTTTTCAACTCTAATGAAACATTGTCTGACTCCCTAAATCCGTCGAATAATAGAGACTTTAATATTGAACTTCCCGAAGAAATATACATGGAAAATAATCCAACAAACGATTCACCTGAGCCACAAAAACAACTTGATTTTAGCGAAGCAGTGACTGAAGAGGCATTGCACGATACAGATACTGAAGAGGCTTTGCACGATACAGATACCAAAAACGATTGTCAAAATGCAGAAGTTGAACAAAATTGTGATAGGGCAGTGGTTAAAGAGTTGTTTCAAAAATCTAGTAAAGATACAATTGAATTCAAGAATCCTGAAATGCAAATAAATTACAATGACATAGAAATAGAATTATCAAAAATAAATGAAATGACGTGTACAAAAACACAAGAATCTAAATTGAAATTCTTGAACAAAAAACGTCAACCGCTTAAAAGATCTTTATCAGATACAGCATTAAGTTCGTATAATGATAACTCTAATCATGAAACAGAAGAAAATGTCCAATTTGTGTGGCCTTTTAAACGAAGAAAAATTAATAATATCCATAACAATTTGTTAACACATGATTTATGTAATATTATACATAACAACAGACGTAACTCTATTTCTGCAATTTATAACGAAGATAATGTATCTTTTTGCATTTTAATTGATGACGACTGTATAATAGCTGAAGAAGATAATGGTGAACAGGAAAAAATATGTTACGCAGAACTACAAGAAGAATGCCTAACTGAAATAGAAAATGGTTCCAAAGAAGATATTGAAACAACAACTGAGATCTCGATAACACAGCAAGAAAATGAAGAATATTCAGATTCTTATCTAATGCAAAGTGAAGATGAAAAGCTAGAGGAGACATGGGTTGATGATGTAGCTTGTATGGAAACAGTTATTTCTGATGATATTGCAGAAAATATTGAAATTAGTGGACAATCGTCCCCTAACGAAGTTGACTCACTATCAGATAACGATGAATCTGGAGTTTTTAGTAATACCGATCACACTGATAAAGTTAAGTATATATACGGCGAGAAAATGTGTAGTGATGATGCCCAATTTGTAGAAACTTTATTCAATACACCACAGATGCATGTCAATAAAACATTGAATCAAAGAGAATCACTGACATCAAATGAATATTATGATAATAATTCTTTAGAGAAGATTTTGTCCGAATCCAATGATCAAGAGTTATCCTCTCATGCACATGAATATCAAAACCTCGTTTTTTCACCTAAATATTCCGAAATGAAAGAAACTGCAGAAAACAAAGAAAACTTGAGCATAGGTATTATTCCTCCATTGAAAAACCAATTAAGTCCCTTAGATATTATTGCTGATGTAGTCATAGAAAAAAATGATGATGAGATCGTGAAACCAGCCCAATTTCACGACGAAAGCAAAGATGAAACACTATATTCGAGCGAATCTAGCAGCGACAATGTATTTACATATAAAGAAAATGATGAAAATACAAACTATACTACATCTAGTTCTCCTGAAGTTTCATCAACGACTTCGGAAGAAAAAAATTCTGCTATATTATTAAAAATAACAAACTATAAAGGCTCAAGAATATCGCAAATTAATGATAGTATTAGAGATAACAATAGACCATGTTGTAAGTTTACTGAAGATAAAGATTATGTACAGTCTAATCCAAATTTTGCTTCTAATCGTCCATTGTTGACCAAAGCAGCTCAAAAATATATACCACCTTTAAAAGAATCCATGCACGATCTCAAAGTTAAACTATCATTACCTCAGCATAGCCTCCTAAAATTTAAACAATTAAAAAAATCCAAAGATTTACCAAAGTTATGTAAACCTAACGTTACTATTCCAAGGGTTTCAAAAAAACCAAAACCTAAATTCGAAGACGTGCTCAAAAGTTTAGATGACATACAAATTAAAATGCATAAAGAGAAAAACAAAAAAACTAAAAAATCTATTCCTAAAGTTGTTATTAAGAAAAATGAACATGGTTCTCATTATGCGAGTACTTCTAATAAAGAAGAATATAATCCAGACTTAACCGGGAGAAAGTGGCAACCGTGGGTATTTATTGAGAAAAACCATTTCATTGATAAGATGGCGACCAAAAAGAAGAATAAGGCTATTTACAGCCATAGAAAAAGGACGTATGTTTTAGCGGAAAAGTTTAAGAAATACAAGTCTGCACCGACCGCCAATTTCGTAATATCTCCACCTATTTCGGACTGTCCTTCTACAAGCCTAAAATATACCATAAGATTGAAACATAACTATTGAAGTTAGTTTCAAGGTATTTAGGTTTGCCTTTTATAATAAGCCATATTGGCTTTCATCTTAATAGATCCTCATTCCCACCCAAAGGTCTCGTAATATAATTATCATTCCTATGATTCCATTGTAGTTATTATTTTAGTAGTTACCCATGTTAGTTTACTGTAGTTTGTATAACGAAGCCAAATTCTGTACTAAGTGTGATATGGAAAAAAAAGACATTGATTTACAATGTATGTTAGTTAAATTTGATCTGATCTTTTGTTGCTATATTTCATAGTTTATTATTATCGTTTTACCTACTGTCATTCCATTTTTATTAGTGTTAATATTATTATTTTATAGGAATGCACCTTCAAGATTTTAGCTAGCCATAATTTATGAGTATTATAATAATGTTTTTTTAATAAATTGATATTTTTAAATGTTATTCTAAACTGTAAAACGTATTTGTTTGAATGTAAATATTGTTGTTTTGATTTCATTCAGTGGCGACGGAGTGTGTGTGTAACACGATTATAAAATGTGTATTACACATGATTAAAATTAAAGTATAACTATTTAGTGCCTTTGTTGAGAGGAAGGTAAAAAGAAGTAGATACATATTGTATGATTATATTATATAAATAATAAATAGAAGAAAAATATGATATTCTATACCCTCTTATATACTTGTAAAGTATATTTTTTCTGTATTTCTTAAAATGTATGTTAACATAAAAAATATATTTTAAAAATAAGTACCGCGTACTTTCAGGCCTGGTTCACATGACAGCGATGTTTATATTAACGGTTTTCATTTAACAGCGCAGTTTCGTGTCTAGTTTTGGTCGGACGTAGAGTTGCACGGGGCATTTTTTTAGAAAATCTCGGAGCAATTATAACAATTATAATTGTAAATTAAACGTCCGATAAAAATTAGCAAACGACGCAGTTAAATCGCTCTCATGTGAACTGCATGTCAATTCTCGTTCCTAAAATTCGGTTAAGTTAACTTTTAGTTGTCACGTTTTTGCTATTGCAATTGTAATCTTTTGTGGTGGTGTTAAAGTTTTATTTAGAGTGTGACAATTTGACAACTAAAAGTTAACTTAACCGAATTTTAGGAACGAGAATTGACATGCAGGGTCAAATGCTCTGTTCGTCTTCCGTCGCCAAAGATAAGGGAAGCATTTTGTTTGCATATAGTGGTGCTTCAGTAAAAACTCGAAAAGGTTTTACCTTCTCGTGTTATGTGCGTCGCTTATGTATTTTTTGTCTATTGCCAAAGTTCAATGCATTACCCAAAGGATGTCCACTAGTAGGCCCAGACTATATAAAATGGATGTACGAATATTATGATATTTTAGATTTATTAGCACTTTTGTGTAGTTTTGACAAAGTTTGTTATATATGTATTAGTATTAGTGTGACCTATACTGGGCAGTATGGTCAAATATATTGCTCACATAAATATTAAGCACATGGTTAAACATTATTATGTATATTGATTTGACTGTGACATGTGTATGCTATTGTGTAGGTAAAGTACAAATATTGCACACTTATTAATACCTTAATCATAAAATATATTTTGTAAGAAAATATTCATTGAATATTTTTGTTTGTAATGATGTTGCAGTGAAACAACAGTGTAGGTAGGTAATAAAATTAAGGCGTGAAATAACCAAAGCCAATACTCAGAAATAAAAGATGTTGAGAAAGTGTGTACGTATGTAGGTACCTATATACCTACTCGTCTACATATCGTGGGCCAGGTGGATACAGTCTAGAATATACCCAATTTAGAATATGAAATATATCTATAGCATAATATAATGCGTATCTAGCATATATTTATATACGTACCTTAATTGCAAAAGTTAGTTTTAAACTTGAGTGTTTTCCATATACAGGTACAAGTGTTATAAAGAAATGGCGGCAATTCGTCATTAGTGCCTTTGTCATCTTGCCGATATTAATAATCAACAATAATATTGTTGTTTAGGTAATTTGTTACACCTTTATGTATGTTTGGCCATTCAAATAAATATTTTGTAAAACCTGCCTGTTGATCTCATACAAAAGGCACTCACAGTTTAATATTTTGCCTTATCGTGCCTATAATATATATTATATAATTAAATACACTATTTTGATATCATGTACAGGGTGTTCAATAATTATTATACCAAATAAGTGCTTTTAAGTCCTGCATTCATGTATTTGAAAAGTGTTGCCTTCGTAGATAAATAATTTAGATTATATTTAATATAATTGAAGTATTTTAAATGTTATGGATATTGAGTGCTCCGTTCAACTGTTTAATTTATTTGTAAATCATAATTTACTGTATAGAAAAAAAAATGTAATGTTAAGTGATAATGTTTGTACAAAGGTAAATATAAGTATATTGTGTATAGAGTCCAGTGAGTTATTTGGACATAAAACCTCATTTTATGTTGAGGCTGAATATTTACCAAATAAATGTGTTTACCTAAGCCACGTGCATGTAACAGTAGCCCGTGAGAGCTAGCCCGACGCTTGTCAGGAGTGTCGGGTTCGCTCTCGATGACTGATGACTAATTACTTCAAATTTATTTAACTATACCATTATAGTTTACCTACATCATAATTTCGATAATTGTATGTTTGTTACGCACTATTGAGTGGATTGTTGTTTTATTTTTCTGCACTCGTTGGCCATTGTTATACTTGTAACTTTAGTTAATGATATCTATATTCTATTGTGGTTACATTATTTAAGGGTTACGGATTAGTTAATTTGATTTTAAATATAAGAGATATTTGTTTTGTCGTTTAAATGTAAATGCATATCTTGTTATGCCAGTAACGCACGTGATAATGTACGGTGATAGATGTAATATTGGACACACTAAATACAAAAAGAGTTTTTATAAACTAAAAGTGTGACACAGTTATATTGTTAATTAATGGGAAGTAATTATGTAATACATTTTTGAGTGGTAACTAGTTTTGAAAATTGTTCTATAATTGACCAAATAAATGTGTTCTCAGTAAAATACGTTTATTATTCATTCAAATATCATTTATACAGGTATGTTCACTTTAACTGCTTCTTGACGTATTGCGCTTATAAGATCCAGGTTCACCAGAAATATGAATCGAAGGCCAGCAATCTGCGTAAAACAAAAATATATTACTTTTATATTACATTTACATATTTCGGTAGAGCGATAACATTTTATTGTAATAAAAAATTTGTATTTACATATATTATTCGTCATATGCAAAACATTATTTTACGTTCAAAATAATTAAATTAATAACAATTGCACATTTTCTGCATCCGGGATCTAAAATGATTTTAGAAACTTAAAATTAATAGATTGGGGTCTATTAAAATCGAGACAATAGTTTGTGAGGTATTCAAAAAAGTTATGGGTAAAAAGGCAATCAAATATATCATTCCGAAATGTATAGTAAAAACAAAACCATTTAAAATATACATAATGATAAACGAACAACGTTTAAAATAACCTCTGCATACATTATTCATGATACAAAATCAACGAAACTAACGGATCGTGAAATATTTACCTCGATAATGCTATTGTTGTTTAGTTTCACCTTGTTGCCTTGAAGAACTGGTCGTCCATCAACGAATATTGGTCTCTTCCCCTCGGAGGACATAAAGAAGTCCCCGCTGTTTCTTAGTCGAATGGTCGCTTGTTTTCTCGACACCTTAGCAGCAGGGCCTTCGAGACTAAGATCCACGTCGATGGCATGATCCCTGGTGCTGCGTCCAACTGCGATCTGTGAAAAAAAAAAGCATTTTATAAAGAGCTCAGCATAATATTTGCGGTTCTTCCTCGTGGTCAAACTATTTTGTCTAACTAGTTTGACCACGAGGAATTTTGACAATTCCTCGTGGTTAAACTAGCATAACCTTTTTACAGAACATACTGTATGCTATGAAATCTAATAGTACAGGTAAAAATAAAAGTAAATTGACAATTGTATACCTATCCATGTCACTTGTATTATTTTCCCGTTTTTATTTGCCTTTGCTTTTCCTTGTTTAAATAATTAGAGAGCTACACTAGTGCATTAAATATGGACATAAAATTCATAAAGCGTAAAAGAGGAACACTGACACAACTTGCCAGACCAATTTTGTAAATAAAAATAGGTTAAGTTAGGACAAGAAAAATCACTTTTGAAGCTGTAATTTGAATGATATGAAAAGTATGCCATTAGTAAAAATAGAATGATATACATCTAAACAACACATTAAAATCATTAAAATTCACTTTAAAAATGGTGAAAATTTGGCAAAGATGCTTCGTAAAATTATAAAAACATTTTTGGGTCATCGTGAAAGACTTTGCTTGACCGCAATACAGATTTGTTGATGAAAAAAATGTTATTGGAAAACCTACAGAAAAATAGACCTAAGTACTTATAAATAAACTTTTTATAGAAAAAAAATATTATAAATTATAATTAATTTTTATTTGTTTTAACCCGGCGCCAATGACGCCGGGTCAATATGACCCGAGATGATTTCAAACAGCGATATTTCAAATTAGGCGTGCTTTGTGGTTTTGACTGTTCTAGTAGCTGGAGATACAGTATCTCCCCACGCATTCCGATCACGATGTCAGTACCTCGTCGTGAAGGCAAGCAGATACACGTGCATGAAGCAAAAACGGGTCAATATGACCCAGCGTCATCGAAAGCGTTGTATTTTTGTGACATATTTTTCTTTGTATTTTTAATTTATATTTTTAATTTTCTTGGTTGTTTTTAAGAATTCATCAAAAAGGTTGTTGATATAAAGCCCGAAAAGAATATTACAGATCTTAGATAAATCCGACTCCAATAATGAATCACAAAAAACTTCTTCATAGGACGAGTTTGATGATCACGTTTCATAATACAGCCAAAGTGGCAATAGTACAAGATGCAAGCTAGATTATGATGAAAAGAGGCCATTTCTGAAAAGAGAAGGAGTTTGCATTATTCGGTATCACTAACAGGAACAAGAAACTTCAGTAAATTTGCTTCGTCAATTGCGCAAGAGAATCGCTGATTTCTCGACAGTGGCTCTTGAGAAACCTCCGCGAAGGTATCTAAAACTCATAGGAGATGTCAGGTCTGTCCTTTAAAAAAGGATAAAAAATCTAACTACACTTATCATGCTTGCAATATATAAATAATTAAAAAAATCGCCCATAATAATCACTCCTACTACGAAAGATGCAGTAGCTCCATGGAGGAAGCTGAAGACGGATTAGTGGAGTTTATAATGAAGTTTGATGTCTCTTTTAGTAAAATAGATTTGTTTTATTACGTTTTATAAAGTTTGTTATTACTTATTTTGAATAGTTATTGAAGTTATGTTTTCAAAGTTGATTTTGCATAGTTTCTGACGAAGGACTATAACGTTGGATTTAAGAAATATCTTGCATTCTTTTGTTATTTTACCCTCAAAACAATGAGATAAACTAACAGAAGATCAAACAAAATAAACTGTAAACATCACGTAACATTTAAAAAAATGCTAATAATCTTCGGGTCACCATGACCCGGCGTCATAGTTCTCGTAATTATTTTCACGTCATTGGCGCCGGGTTAATTCATCTTTTGTTTAGTCGACGTTAATTTGTTTTGTCAGAGTTCCTTTAATTCTATTACAGCGAGGCTCACTTTTATGTCCTAAGAACTTGCATGAACGTGCGTACAACTGTACCATTTCTGTCTTTTTGAGAATCTGTCTATATGAGAATTTGTCCTTATGCGATAAAAGGGCGAAAAAACGCAATTCCTTATAGTCAAACTAGTTTGAATTAAAACAAACTAAACTAGTTTGACTATGAGTAACAAGGGAAAGGTTTTGAATATACCTGTACAATTTCATTTTAAAACTAGAAACATGGTGTTCGTTTTAAATAGATAGGAAGTTTGACCACGAGGAATTGTCAAAATTCCTCGTGGTCAAACTAGTTAGACAAAATAGTTTGACCACGAGGAAGAACCGAATATTTGTGGCCTAAATGTTGTTAGAGTCAAAGTCATTTTGTTTTCGAGCTACCTCGAGAGCGCACGTCTCTTTTTAATATAAAACTAGTTAAAAGTTTTTTTTTGACGACCTCGGTGGCGCGCCGGTAAAGCCAGCGGCTGCCGCGCATGAGGTTGTGGGTTCGATCCCCACGCAGGACAATAATTTGTGAGATCCACAAATTATTGTCCTGAGTCTGGGTGTTATATGTGTCCGTTAATTGATGTTTGTAAAAGTCCCCGCGACACAGGGCATGATCCCTAGTGCGGGAGTTGTCTTT
This sequence comes from Schrankia costaestrigalis, assembly GCA_905475405.1. Lineage (NCBI taxonomy): Eukaryota > Metazoa > Arthropoda > Insecta > Lepidoptera > Erebidae > Schrankia > Schrankia costaestrigalis. The sequence continues at coordinate 6,047,730 of FR997827.1, forward strand.
TATTATAAAGAAAAGAAAAGAAAAGAATTGTCTCGGATTTTCCGACGATTTTCCCTTTTACAAGGTCATCAAGATCCACGATATACTGTTTAAAATACCATCGCCCGATATCTCAAAACAAATATATCACGAAAATCATCTGTCCTCACTCTAGACAGAAAGAGAGAGTTACCAAAATTTATCACTACTCTAACCGTCAAAACAATGGTTAATTGATTAACATAGGAACGAAAATATACAAAACCATAAAATTATTTTTGTATCTAGATTAATAACTCGACAACCATTACACAAATTAAAACTACAAAAATAAATTATCATTCTCTTTACATTATGTTTTCCTCAAAAATGTTTTCCTACCTGTTCTTATTCAAATGGTAACGACTGTCTACAAAATTTAAATAAAACTTTCTTTACATGCTCGGACAAAATTCATCAAACAACTGAAACTACAGTACCTACAAGCTTTGCGTAAAATCGTCGTTTATTAAACACACACGCAAGCAATTAAAACACAATCGAAATCGGAAACTAATTAACGTGGCCACACTGAAACGAATTGTACTCATAACGATCGTTTAAAAACAATAGCTGGTTAAAATAATTTATGAGCCAATAGAACCGTCAGCATATTATTATCCCTAACATATTTTTTTAGGATATTAAATTTATCTATACGACTAAGATATTCGTACTAATGGGATATAATAATTAAATATCTAAGTAGGTACAATCGTAGAGACAAATTTACAATGGAAATTCTTTTGACCATCTGTAAGTATTTACCTACTACAAAGACTGACTGCAAACAGAAAAATGTATCCACTGTTACATGATTTATGGTAAGCCTGCTACTTGGATAGTCCAGAAGTTTGCCTAGAGTATTTAACAATTTCAGGTTAAATATTCGTACAAAACGGTGAACCGCTGCTTTAATCTGATCTCTCAGAAGGATCAACTTTAGCAACCTTCATTGAAGAACCTTAACTGTTGTATTATGGGCGTGCCGATAGCTTTTGTCGGTTTTCTTGACAGATATTCATGCCTCTACAAATATTGTAGCTGGCATGGTGCTCGCCATTCTTGGACTCTATTGGATGTTTAACATCAGGCACCATAGAGTCATTCTGGGAGGCCAATTATAAAAAAAAAACACTAAAATTTTAAATCTTAAGCTTTATAATATCATCATAAAGAAAAAAATATAGAAAAATAACTTTTTGCAGTTGACTGTACTTATTATAAATGTTGATATTCATTAGTAAGTATAGTTAATAACGAACCAGATATGGTTGTTGACACACTAATTGTAACAGATAAGTGTTATCGAGAATTTGCTAAGTTTCCTACTAATAGTCGTCCATTTGTATATAGTGGTTTCTATTCACTGTTCTGTGATATTTATGTTTTCTTTTAGTGTTTGGTGTAATTAACAAGGTAGGGTATAAGAAGCATTGGAACCTCTTTTTATTCATGCTGGTTAGTCTTTTAGCTCTAGTGACCCTTTGCACAAATTATCAAGGTTATCAAAATTTATTATTTTCTTTTAATGTATTAATCGAAAAAATATAGACAGTACGTTAGCATAATTAGTATTATGTAGTATGTTTAGGCTTTTCAATTAATGTAATTAACCAATTCTTTGTTCAAATCAAATCAACAGTTTGATAGTCGCGCTTTTGCTACGCTATTCTGGCTTTAAATAATCAATTGTAATAAATCAGAAACTCTTTTAGGCAGCAAATTATGTCATTACGTATAGGTATATTTATTTATTTACGTTTTTATTCATCGGTTCGCTATAGGGAAGGGATGACCTGAGAATATTTTTCAGTTAAGGTCGAACGAATTCAAATTTTTTTTCATTATTTTTATATGTTATGTACAATTATTCATCTATGAAACTATTAGGCAATCTTGTTGATTATTTGTTTCTTAAGTTTCTGTACCAGATTCCTCACACCAATAGTTCAATAAAAAATACGGTAACAAGAATTAAAAATTTGAGGGGGCCAGCGCGGTTGTGCTTCTTCAAGCGTACCATACCAGGCAATACTTTTTTTTGTCTCATCTCCATACCGTATGAAAAACCATACGTTGTTTGGCTATAAATCTGGTAATGACACACGAAAGTACTATAATATAACTTAAAATAGGACCTCAGACGTGCAAAATATAATTTTCAAGTTTAGGAAGGAAGACAAAAAACACGATTATAAATTGCCAACATTTGGTATTATTAAATATTGCACACTACGTTATAACATGTAACCTTCACACTAAGACTTCCCTGTGCTCTTGTTATCATACATTAATATAACAAACATAATTTGCGAGAATTTAATTACGATTTTGTCTCTAACTTTATTTAACTCTTTTATATAATTTCAAATATATTTACATAAGACGATAAGGTAATATGGTGTATTTTTATCGTCGCATACAGGTTAAATAGTCTTGTATGCTTTTACGGGACTTCTTACTAGTCCTATTGGACCCTGCAGTCATGGGCCTCCTTCAGTGATCGAGAGAACCTGAACTCAAATTGCCTGAAGGAATACGAATTAGGGATATTCGAAAAGACAATAGGTACTATTCCTGACAAGCGTGGTACAAGTTAGCCAAGTTCCAAGTAAAAAGGCTGGTAAGAAGAAGTGCATTCTAAAGTAAAAACACTAAATATAAAAAAGTGACTTAATACTGGACATTGTTCATTATGCACGCGGTCAGCGGCTCTCAAATATCGTCAAGCTGCTCTATTGTTCATTAAAATAACTCATAAATGACTTTGAAGATTACTTATATTATGACGTCACCTTGTAGATACATAACACTAAAAGGAAAGAGCTCTAAAAGACGAATTAAAATTTAATTTATATTTAAAAGACCGTAGCGTCTACGCAGTAATACAAAACATACTTTACTTTTTATTTAAATATTCTATATTCTTATTTCCTGGTTCAATGCAAACGATAGAGGTCGGTAAGCAAGCATTTTGATGTATTCTATGTGTCTATGCAGTGACATTGTCAAACCGGTTGTAAAAAAAAATTGAAGCAAGCAACAATTTGACACTAGACTGATTATGCGATGACCCCTCATTTACGTCACAATACATTTATAATTCGAATTTTAAGTTAAAGATCAAGATCAATCAAAATATTTTATTTTTCGGCCGTGATTTTTCTTTTTAAATAGTATTTTATAAACCAGAGCTCTGTGTGGTGACTTTGAATTTGAATACATGATGAACTCACCCCATCAATATCATGTCATGGATGTCTCATGGAAAATATCTAAAAATTATCTCTACAAAAACTAGGAAACTTGAAGTACCACTCAATACTGTGTGTGTTTGTGTGTGCTAGTGCATACGTGTATTTTTTCTAGTGGTCTGTCTGTAGTGGGTCTGTGTGCGTGTACGTATGTTTAGATTTACCCAGATATGCGAAGTAGATACGTCAACCTACAGGCCTAAAAACTTTCAAACCTTCAAGTTCATAAATTTTCTGAATTAAAAATGGTAAGACTTACAACTTAGCATTGCATATTATACATGTGGCGATCTCGATATCAATTTAATTTACGAAGAAATCTTATAATTGTTTTAATGTACATATTAAGCAACTATGTAACGATACGAGCGATATACAAATTCCAGCTACTTGAAATTTAATACCAGTGTTTGAATTTCTATGCGCTTGCATTCGACGGTCACGCCAATATTGACTTAAGGACACAAGGACGCAGTTAATTTATTCAATGTTTTTTTAAATCATTTTCTATTACTGCGTGAAAGTGAAAATATTTAGAGATGGTCTATGTTCGATAGCATATTTTATGTCCAGCAGTGGACGCCAATTGAATGATATGCTGTTGATAATAAATACACTTTTTTATTTAGATTTGAATTTGAAAAAAGAAACATTTTTGTGGGAGTCCTTAGGACCTGTTGTATTGACATAACACAGAAACAGATTGATTAAAAATAAGATATGTTTTTTTAAAATCATGGTGTTGGTCTATCATCCATTAAGGCTCAGGACAGCGAGATGCCAAGCCTTACTCGGACCGTACCGCCACTATAAATACTATATTCTATATCTAAGCTATTCTTGTTATTATTTTATTCTGATCACCATAAAATATTAAGAATAAATTGAACAATTACGTACGACATACTATTCGAAAAAGATTGCAGCTTAACTCTTTCACAGTGCCGCCAGCAGACACAATAGTAAAACAATGCACGTGTACCATATATGGTACACTGCACTGGGAACGTGTTAATAAGCAAGAGATATCTCTTGCAAAGAGTATGAACTATGTAACTACTAAATCTATTAAAAAGTTACACGAACCAAACAGGCTGTGCATAAAAGTCGAAACTAAGTGTAATACCTACATTAACAAAAGTTACAATAAAATCCATTTAGACTTTTTCAACTCCCTCCATTATAACAGAAAGAGGAAGACATTAATACTATAGAATATGGTTAGTAGCTTCTCTAAATAGTTTTTATGTTTACTTTAATGTATAAATAAGTTTACCTCTTATGACTTTTCCTGTGATAGTTTGATTTCCTTTCTGTATTTACTTTAATAATTTATGACAAATATTTAAAATATTTAGAACGTAATAAATCGATGATCGAATTATAAATTGAAGAAGTTAACAAAGAGGATTGTTATCAATTAGATTAATCACATAAGTACTCTGCATTAGTGGTTGATCGATAAATTTTGTATTTATCTAAGATTATGGTTATTATTAGTACATAAGTAAATTATATTATCTTCATTCCTATCGTTTTAAATAACAGCTACTTACTACGCTATGAAGAGTTTTGGATAAATATTAGGTATAATTACGAAATGTAGTTGTGTATTTTAATAATTATGGTGTTCTTTTATAAATGATTTATCTATCTTTTTTTTTCAAATATCATTTATTTAAAAGCCATACGTCGTATAGATTAAGTCGGCTATTTATCTATCTTTAATAAAAACAAGTATATACCATATTTTTACAAAAGTTAACTGATGTTTTAAATGACATGTCCCGCACTAGAAATCATGCCGAGTCGCGGGGACTTTTACAGGCATGAAATTACCGGAAACCAAGAACTTTCTTGTGCAAGACAATCATTTATGGATTCTACAATTAATTTTCTTGAGTAGAGTTCGATACCTCAATCGTGTAAGAAACTGGTGTGCACGAAGCTTAATTCTAACACGAACGCTTTTCCCCCAAAGCAGTATGAGATACATAAGATAGACATCATCTCCGTGTGGTGACGGAGTAAGAATACAATCTGTCACCACCTCGTCTCATCCCATGGGTGTCGTAAAAACCGACTAAGGGACTATCCGTGAATATTATCTTTACGAAATAAAAAGAAGGAAAACTTGCAATTAAACCCTATACCAATCCGTCTGGCCAGCGTGGTATTACCTAGTATGCCGATTATCCCTCCGCCATGGGAGGAGGCCCGTCCCTGCAGTGGGACATTAATGTCTGTTATGAAGATACACATTCTTATACCAGCGATGAACCTATTCGAGAGATGCCTACAATTCTCAATTAACCAACTCTACCAATATTCAGTGTTGACTGCATAATTTGACTGCATAATTGTTGCATTCCACTATTCGGTATTGGCTAGATGCCAATCAAAAGTATTAATAATCGATCAACAATATTTTTATAGTACTTAATTAGTTACACAGAGTTTGTGTAATGTAACGTGCCTTTGATAATTTTCGGCACGTTTCAAATAAACTTTTTACTTCGTGACGTTAAAGATCATTAATCATTAAATCGTTTATAAATCATAATTACACAGGTCTGCAATGGTTTTCCCCTTTCAGTTTTGATGAGCGATTTGGATAGATTTTGGGGCGCTGATTACGGGAAAAATATTTTAAAAAATCCATCACGTCAGGATTTTTAGTTATAGATCATCCTTTTTTTTGCCTAAATTACTTAAGCCTTCCTAGTAATTTATCAATTATTTTATTTTAATAGTATCTTATTGAACAAAAAACACACTAAATGGTTGAAGTAGACATTAATGAATGAGTTCTCATAAATGTAGTTAAACATAACTTTTAATTAAGTATGTTATATACCCTTATTATCAAAAAATCTAGTGGATTTTTAGGTAATTTGCTAAAGACCTTATTTCTTGTAGGCTAAATGCTTTTTTTATAGAAATTAACTTAAATCGTTAGAAGACAGTTAATGAGGGTAGATTAATATTAATTTGTATAAATAGCACCATCACTATTTTTAAAAAGTCAGTACTTCTGTGCAATTCGTAACGCTTACTTGAAAAATGTCATCGGGAAAGTGTTTAAACTCTCCGGACAATTTTTGCTACATTTGTGGGCAATTTATGCTGAGAAAACAGCATCATAACATAACCGAATTTATAAGGAACGTTTACAATATGTATTTTGGCCTATCAATCGCCAATCAAGATAAACAGTGGGTCCCACATAAAGTTAAGTTAGATTTCGATGAAAAATTGAGTGAAATTGAATTAGAAGCCTGGAAATCTTTTAAGGAAGTAGTGAGGCATTTTCTAGGAAACCTTAAAAGTCCAAATTATGAGGAAATTGTAAAGAAAATAATTGAAAATTTCGGCAAAATGGGATGTCGATGAGCATTAAACTTCACTTCCTTAATTCGCATTTGGACTACTTTCCTGATAACTTGGGAGCTGTAAGTGAAGAGCAAGGCGAAAGATTTCAACCAGGACCTGAAGGAGATAGAACGTCGCTATCAGGGAAAGTGGAATAAAGTAATGATGGCAGACTACTGTTGGCTAGTAAAGCGTGATGATCCAAGTCGGAATTTCAACCGAAAATCTCACAATCGGAGCTTCGGTGAAAAAAAGCAAGATACCATAAAAGTATTTAATATTTTTAATTTATTCATTACAGTCCCTCCAATGTATTTTTAATGTTTTAAGTTTAGTAATATAATTGTTACTTCATTGTAATAAAAAAAAACTTTGTAAAGGTGGCCTTTTTTTCCGATTTCACATAAAAGGATTTTTCAAAAAAACTGAGAGTAACAGGACAAATCCAAGTACATATTCGTAATCAGCGCACCAAAATGGGTGCGCCAAAGTTCACCTAAAATTTCAACTCCTATAATTGGAAGTCCGAAAATGTTCTTCCTAACATTTTTCATCCTAACAATCGCAATTCCTAATTTTTTTGTCTCTAATGTTAATAATCCGAAGCATTCAACTTCATAATTTCAGTAGCAATAATCATCTTTTAAACTATTATTTGTTTTCCTATATTTTTTCAACATAACCATCTTTTGTACTATAATTGAAAGTCATATCTTTTTTGTTTAGATTTATTTTTATTCATAATAATTAATATTATTATACATTAATTTTGCGTAACTTTGTTGACAACATGTAGGTATAACATAATATACCAAAGACCAGAGCAAAACCAGAGTCCCGCTTTAATCATTCACATTCAGTCAAGATCCAGAAACGAAATGGGTCCTATTCATAATTATTGGTTTAGGTTATGGTAGAACTGTGACCCCAACGCACGAGCCGAGCGAGCGCAGCGAGCGTGCCGCGGTAGCGGCCGGCGAAGTGCCAGAACCGAATTGGTCCTTTACTTACTGGTTTAGTTAAGGTTACGGTAAACTCTCAGGCCATAAGCATAACCGTGAACGAGTCATGTTTTATGGATTTCATACATTTAAGCCAAAAATATTCTAATAATTTTAATAAACAATAATTAAAAAAAAATGGTTTAATGTAAAAATGTAAAAAGTTGTTAAGTAAAATCACAAGAAATAGTATAAAAACAAACCTTTTTATTACTTTCACTTGGTAAATATTTTTTTCTGAGTATGAGAGAAAATATTATGGTGAAAATGTATAGGGATAAAAGCGTTATGACAAAAAACATTAGGAGTTTAAATATATTTACATAACGATATTATTAATAACGATTTTCGGAAGCATGAGTGTTATGAACAACCTCGGTAGCAATACAAATAGTATGAATGAAAACTTTAGGATTTAAAATTTTAGGAAGAGTGATCATTCGGATTACAAATCGTTAGGAAAAACATTTTCGGAAGAAGAACTTTAGGTGAGCCAATATGGACCCCACCAAAATACCTCAAGATCAGCAATCAAATCCAAAAGGGGAAAATAAGAGTTCTTTGCAGACCTGTGTTATTATATACCTTATTGCAAATAATTACCTGGCTGTTAGTAAGTAAAGAAGAATTAAATTTTGTAAAAAATATTAGAAGAATAAAGTACACAATAAATATACATTCTTCTAAAATAAAACTAAATTGTTGTTAATCTGAATTATTAATGGCAAATAAATAAGTTTGAATTTTTGAATTAAAGTTACGGGTAACTTAAGAATAAAATATTTTTTTTACTTACACACACACACATTCTATCTGTCTCTCTCTCACAAACACACACACACACACACTTTCTATCTGTCTCTCTTTCTCACATACACACAACACACACACTTTCTATATGTCTCTCTCTCACACAAGACACACAGACACAATTTCTCCTTTTCTCTCTCTTAAGCTCAGTACTCACATACGGTTTTACTCGATCGAGCAAACATGTTGAGTAAAACCCGCGGCTAGGACTTTCGTCTACACATTCAGCATTCACCTATCGAGTGAAGCTCGCTAGAGTAGGTGCGAAGGAAATTACTTTTTATATAAATCCATCGAGCCGGCTCGATGCGAGCCTTCGAGTTGTTGTTTTGTGGTCCACACCTTAAGTGTTACTCGGTTTGGAGTAAAACTATCGAGTAATATCGTATGTGAGTACTGAGCTCACACATTATCTCTCTCTACATGCTCCGTGGCTATTCAGCTATAGGGTTCGCTTTAATTACAAGTTATTCAGCTCAGTAGGTACCTACTGTAGAGAAGTGGGTGACAAGTAACACATTCAAAATCATAAGAGAATGAAAAACTGACAAATTTTATGCAATGAAAGGTGCTGAAGTATGTCTAGATGGCAATGATCTATAATTAATTACCTAATATAGAACTGATTAAAAAAAATTGTAGGTACATATGGAGGGTCGGCAGACTAAAGAACATAAGTCTTATAAAATTTTTATAAGACTTATGTTCTTTAGTCTGCCGACCCTACATATATGAAGCCTGAAACGGTCCTTTTTAAAAACAGCTGAATAACAACCTTAACCTTGACCACATAGAAAATTAAAGACTGTTTCCACCGGGAACGAGTATCAACATATTGTGTTAGATACATCGCTTCGCAGTACAAAACAAAATAAAAACTTAAGTATAAATAATTAAATACCTCAGTCACACGGTTATACACAGTAGCATTTGAATTATATTAAAAAGAAAAAGAACCAGCTACATAAAATATAATGTCTGAATGTTTAATTAAATGTATGTACTTATTTACCTAGCGAGTACTCGCGCAATATGCGATTACATGTTGACAATAAACGTGTCCTTATCAATAAACTGAGGTAATTAAACACTTACTTATCAAATAAATATAGTCACTTTGAAAATATGTAAACAGCTATAAGCGATAAACAAGTAGATATCATTGAACAGGCCGTTATAAAGCGAGTGTTTTGTAGTTGACGGTCGCACATCGTAATAATATAATGAGTACAATCAAAAACGTCGAAGTACTAATGTGAAAACTTCTTTTTTATTATAAATTACGCATAATAAAGTAATATTATATTCAAGCTTCAAGTACTCGTGTCAAATTTACTTCTAAATACGTTTTTACTTACTAGCAGCTAGAAAAATTGATAAAATAGTATAGGTAACTTATTGCAACATTTTCATGTTTTTCTACTTGGCTAAAGTATTCGGTGGCAACGGCTTTGACTTGTTTACTGTGACCATTATTGTATTAACATTATTAGTACGGCAACGGGAATGTTTCCATTTGTATTTTAAATTGTACTAAACGGTAGACCCGTTAGTGTACAACATATTTACACAAAATGTAAAGCAGTTCTTACACGAGTAAGTTGAAGTTTCAAACGTTATCCGTTATGTCATTAGCAACTTGTGTCCCTTGCTTTAAAAGGCTCTATCTAGAGAAAGAAGACATGCCTTTGCAATTACTATTTGCTTATCGAGGCTGTACAGTGGTAAACACGTTCGAGTTCCCTTTAAGTAGAAATCCCTTTAAAGACCAGTAGATAGTTATAGAGTAGTCGAGTACCTAAAAATAATCAAACGCGTTTTGCTATTCTAAAATTTCCATCATCTATTTAAATTCTATAATTTTTTTTAGTGAAATTAGATAGCACAGAATAATATGACGCAATTCATAATGATGTCAACAATTGTATTATAACTTCTGTTTTTCTTTTATACCTTCTATAAACAAACATATTCTGATAATAGTAGAGCCGTATTGTTAGAAGCTTAGTAGATTGCCTCCAACAGGGTATAACTATTCTACATCTCAATGTAATATAAAATTATTACTACTTTACAACAAGCACCTTCCTATGTCTTGTTGCTAGGTTCTATCTGCGTGGTGAAGGACTAAAAACACCAAGTCTTAAAAGACACCCTCTAGCATTATGTAAAGGTCGATAAAGGGAGATAAACAGAGAATATTACAAGGGAAGGCGAACTCAAGGAAAAATATAAAGTCATAAGAAGGTTAAAAACCGCTTTCTGAATTTTTGTAATAAGGTCTAGTTAATATGACTATAGAGTTTGGTAGAAAGAACGAACATTTGGGCTACAGACCAGGAATGAAGGCAAAGGATTGTAGTAATGAAATGACTTCATAACGTCGCCATCATTCTGACGGTTTACCCAAATACTTGTTTATACAACGGTTGAAAGGATAGAACATAATGTGATCGCTGTCTCATGGATTAATAATAGATTTTTTTTTGGACATAACTGACCTAGTTTCCAATAACTATGACTCCTATAAACTAAAAAGCAATTAGGATTATAATTAGTTGATCCCAAAAAAGTTTAAAAAAAAGATGTAACGTACATTACATAAGAGTAGTGTATATGGCTATATAACCGGGTAGTTGATTGTTTTCCAACATTGTGTTACCTTGGTACTGAGATAATATTGAACAAGTGACGCATATAATTAAATTATATTTTCCAACACTATTTATTCAGTATTTGGTAATTGTTATCTTTGTAGATATTAACATGTTTCATATTAAGTAATTGAATGTTACGTTAATATAAAAATTGTAATTGTGGTGTAGATGTATAATTATAATGATTTTGTGTTCAGTTATTTGTGTAAATATTAAATATTACTTCGAAGTAAGTTTACAAAGTGTTATTATCTAATTACTTACTTTACCTTGTTATTAATAACTATTGGATTTTTTCGTACCAAAAAATTACTGCAGGGCGGGGATCATCCGGTTATAGAAAGTACTTTTTCCTATTTAGAACACATTGCCCAGTTGGGTTGATCAAGGGATTAGTTTCGAGTTTTTTGTCTATATGAATAACTTAATGTACATAATATCTTTTTCAGTCTGCGACTAACGACTACGATGCCAAGAGGACGAGGAGGGGTGATGGCATTTTGTATTCGTAGCTAGTCACCTATGATTGTACTGACTTACTAAATCCCAAATGTAACATCCACAAAATTCTTTACAATTTAGGCGTACTAAAACACAGGTCTAATCATAAGTCGTCAACAAGCAGTTGACGACTTATGGATAATGTAAGGGTAGTAAAATATAGGCAGGCATCAGACCCTCGTACATCAAACGAAAAAAAAGTTTTTTTTTAATTATTATGATTCGGCGGCAGGAATATATTTGCTAGTAAAGAAGCTCGATCGTGCTCAATACACATTGTTTATTTCCCTACGTATTGATTTTCCCATAGAACCAAAACTTTCCAAATTATATTTTTTTAATTATCACGGAGGTTAACAATTAACAACATCGTGAAAAATAAACGTGTGGACGAACTGTAGAGCAAACATTTTGAATTGGTTAAATCAAGTTGTAGTGGAGTAGCTAGTACTGTTATGTCAGACATTTCTGCTGCCTGTACCGGAGAGCAGCGTGGTAGAGAAGCTGAGTAAAATTACCATAAAGAAATAGGAAAATACCCTACACAGACTGGCTAATACGCTATACTATGCCCGATTTTTTTTTAATATTCCTCACAGATTCACACAACGCCATCTAGTCCCAAACTAAGCAAAGCTTGTACTATGGGTACTAGACAACGGATAAACATAATTAAATATTTTTTTTTTGCAAATACATACATATTATACATAGAAAACACTCAGACCAATGCAAACAATCATGTTCATGCACACAAAGATTTGCATTAAGCAGGAATCGAACCCGCGACCTCTGCGTAGCAGTCATGGTATATAACCACTACGCCATAGAGGTCGTCGAAATATAGTTTAGTATCGACTGTTCCTACCCTTAGAATAAAATTGGCATTATTTTTTATAACAGTAATTATGTTTGTATCGACCCTTATGGTAAGGGTGAATAAAGTCTTGAAAAAAAGTTATTTATTATTATATTTTGGCAATACATTCACAGAACCCGCATTCAAAACCTTATTCATTATTAATGCTAGAGCGATGATGTATATCGATGATAAATACTTAAAAAAATCACTGCCAATGTTACAGGTGATTACGAACAACGAAAAAAGCAATTTCACCTTTACGATATACGTAATAAAAGTATAATTACAAAAGCAGGGTCGTGCCTACGTGGTAGGGCAATAATTTTACCTATACTTATTTATAATTATTATTTTATACATAGAGTACACTATCATCGATTCGATCGTGCTGTTTTACATCAGATAACCACTTTTATTTAGTGTTGTTTCTGTTTGATATCTACATATTATATTATCCTATGATTCATACTCGTATAATGCGCTTTTGATGTAGTATATTTAAAAAAAAATTGAAGGACGATATTTTTTTCACAAAGAGAGTTCATACTGTAAGGTTATCGAAACATGAAAGTAAGCAGGACAAGTATAACGTATCAATAGTATATTTAAATACGTATATTTTTACAAAAAAAACCTAAATTACTTGTAGTAATTCCAATTCGAAATAAAGCTAATATCCGTAGTCTAGTATTCTTGGTAGCATAAAGGCCTGGGCACACCGGGACGGCATGGCAAGGGATTTTGCCGTGAGTCAGCGCTCGGTCGCGGTTTGCCGCGGCATCCCGCCACGGGAGCCTGTGGCGCGTCTTTTGATGCCGTGCGATAAAATCCCTTTCAATGCCACGGCATCATTTTAAAGCATAGCAATTTATGTCGTATTTCTGTAACATTACGGTTGAATTTCCATTAGTAAAAATTAAAATGCCTTGCCATGCCGTCCAGGTCTGCGTAGGCCTTAATGTAAATCTGTAAGAAATATATTCAAAAAAAAATCTTACATTGGTAATGTAAGATATTTTTCTCTATCATCTGTTTTTTCACCGGAAGTTCCTCCTTTTTGCTTGTGCCTAGTAGGCAGAAGCAAAAAGGAGTAACTTCAACTACATTCCAAATGTAGGCACTGCCTACGTCGGAAATTCCACAATCGATATGAGCAAAATTATCACTTTGCAAGTGCGAATATAGTTTTTGAGTTTAGTATTACTAGTTGTAATGAAATTGAATTTGAGCTAAGTAAGAGCTCGCATATCAATATGTTAATAGTAATGGCATTAGTCTTGAAATATGACCACAACATGTTCGTTGTTTTAAACAAATTGATAAGGTAAAAATAAAACGTACTAAGAAAACTAAATTATTATTGAATTAAATTGTGGTTATCCGTGTAGTGACGGAGTAAGAATACAATATGTCACCTCCCCATCTCACTCCATGGATGTCGTAAAAACCGACTAAGTGACTATCCGTGAATGTTATCTTTACGAAATAAAAGATGGAAAACTTGAAATTAAACCCTATACCAATCCGTCTGGCCAGCGTGGTATTAGTAGGCCAAGTATCCCCTGTCACAGGAGGAGGGTCGTCCCTGCAGTGGAACATTAATGGGCTGTTATGACAAAATTGTGGAACAAACTTCCGATAATAGTTATTCTTAATCCTATGATACCAGGTCCTTCAAATGTGGTGTTAATAAACATTTGGCCAGACTAAAAAAATATGTAGTTATTTTCATCAGCCAGGATGAAAATAACTACATATTTTTTTTTACCATCTGTTGGATTAATTTCTGGATTAAATTCGCATTTTTTTCAAATTTGATAAGTACAGTATCTTTTTTCAAAACTAATGAACAACCTCTTAGGTTTTCTTATACAAAGTGAAGAGATGTCTTCAACGCTACAATCAAGACATATCAGAATCAATCTAAACTGCATATCATGCAGTTTATCGGTGTACCGTGGTCATGATTTACCTTCCTTATTCTTTTAGGCATCCCTCACCTCGAGTTGGCTATTGCTGGCCGCTGCTTGGCGCTGGCTGGCTTATTGCTCGAGACTTTCCCACAAAAAGTTTAAACCGTAGTAGGTACCGTCAAGAAATTTAATTTTCCATACATTTTCACCGAGTTTTAAGTTTAGATAGGGTAGATTCACATTTGTACCCCGACACAAAACGAAATGTGGTAGCCTAATGAGAATACAAATATCACCAACACAATGTGGAAAACGAAATGTAATTTCGTCTTGTGACATTTGAAATGCATAAAACCTTTGCAAGAGAAAAATACATAGGAAAGAGAAACGTAAAAACATTTGTACAGAACTCATCTATAATATATTATATAGCGTAGTATAAATTACTGACTCTACCACTCTTACAAGCAACGAAAAATTTAGGAGCTGGTAAAAGGAAAATAAAGGTAATAGCAAATAAAAGGCTAACCTAAAGACTACTTTACATATTTCTTACTTCGTTCATCGCCTGCCCTTGTATCTTTCATTTTTAAACAAGGTGCAACCCGTGACTTTGTCACGGATATTTATTTTAGTAAAATTGTGAGCATATCACATACTTACTACATACATTATATGGCATACAAAGAACCCGGTTTCTAATTTAAAAAATGCATTTTACTTCAGATGGATGTGAGAGGCACAGTACCAAACAAGGTTGCAATATTTCGGGGAGGAATATGATGATAATGATTTTAGACATTGGTCCCGTGACTAAAACTGTGGGTTTGATTCAGACAGTGACAGACAAATCAATCTTCTTTGAATGTATAGGTTACGCAAGAGACTGTGTCTAAAATGATGTCAAATTGATAACCCTATTTGTATTCGATTAAATTTAAATGAGTATATTTTAACCAAAGTAAAAAATACATAGAAGTGCAGTTTCTAAAGGGTAATCCATCTATGACCACAGCATGTGAGTAAATAATTGTTTTCGTGATCTGAAATTGTTCGATTTATAATTGATATTCATTGTCCAGATAGTCAAATAAGAGAGCATTGGGAAATTAAAGAAGAATGAAGTGACGAGAATCCAGATAAATATGCTAAGGTCTCTTGGACACATTAAAAGAATGGAAGATTAAAAGAAGAACGTCGGAGGTTTGTTAGTAGAGACGCCATGGAAAGACTTTCAGGCACATCCTTTATAAAGAACAAGTGCCTAGCACTCGTAAACGTCGGGAATGTATGAAGTTACCTAAGTACTAATATTATAAATCCTCACAAGGATGGCTGGATGGATGGATGTTTGTTACTCTTTCACGCAAAAACTACTGAATGGATTTTGGTGAAATATGGAATATAGGTATTCTAGGGTGTAGAATAACATGAAAGCACCTTAAACAACACGGGTAAAGCAGCGGGCATCAAAAAGTGTATTATATAGCCTAAGCAAAAAAGGTTAGTAAGAATGGTAAAACTGGTGAATATTATTATTCACTAGTCTTTTATACATTATAACATATCTTTTGACAACATACACCCATGTGTATGTTGACCAAAGATATGTCAAGTTTGCTGTAAGTTCTATAACTGTGCGACATCTTTTGCCTCATTTATCGCATGATATAGCGCGATTCAGTAGACCGTCCTTCTATAAAACATCGGCGCGTTTGTCCCAATTCTCGTAATCAATAAGAACATTGTCCATTAATCCATGTTAAGAAAATATTAAGAACTATAGGCGGTACCTCTATAACAAGAATGCTTAAGGTTTCTTGCTTAGTTGTATTATTAAGGTATTGGCTCTATGGAGCGCACAAACTAAAAATTTTGGAGGAATTTACTATAGTGGACGTCCTCTGGCTGATTTGAGGTGTGTATGAATCTACCTGTATCATTGCATCTCCTAAATGAATAGGTCGACTGTGATTTGAGTTGTTTTGTTTAAGAGTTGACATTATTGGTTTTTCTATTTACCCGTATAGGCCACTAGATGTATGTCTGTAGCGTCGTAGTCTCTAAACGAATGGACAGATTCTGTACCCGCTAGTTATTGAAAATGTGTCGCATTTTTTTAATAGAATTATTGACATATCTATACAGATACATATAGACATCGTATTCCCTTTTTACACAATTTATTTATGTCAAACTAAGGTCAAATTAAAAGTTCTCATTTAAATACATAATTATGTACTATTTTCGTAAATGTTAAGTCTGGGATATCTAAAAATAAAGTCGCTATTTTTACTTGCTTTGTATTTAATTAATAACAACACGAAAAATGTTTCTACTTAGTGTAGTATTTAGCTGCGGTCACACATTGGTAGTAGAAAAACAATGTAATATAACCATTGATTTACAAAAAACCAAAGATACACACTCCACTTCCCAAAAACGTCCGCAACAAATGGGCGCATTGTGCACTCTTTTTAAATTAGTATCGCGTTGTTCTACCGGCAAACGTCAATCATTAAATTTTATTGCTTTATGTGCATTACTTTTTAAATACAACTTTATGTCATGCGTGTAAGATTGAATTTGAAAAAAGAAATATGTTTACGATATTACTATACGTATTTATTGCGTATGTTTAATTTGGTGACACTTTTGGCTGTTAGTTTTGTTTGAAAATGTGCATCTAGGGTTTTTTATAAATCAATGAATATAACCTTCAATGTAACAAAATAACAAAATCTAAGTCTTGGTGTCCACAAGCTAATGATAGCGTTACTCTAAACATCATAACAGCCCATTAATGTCCCACTGCAGGAGCCTCCTCCCCTGAGGGTTACTTGGCCTACTAATACCACGCTGGCCAGACGGATTGGTATAGGGTTTAATTTCAAGTTTTCCTTCTTTATAAGTAAAGGTTACCGCACGGATAGTCTCTTGGTCGGTTTCTACGACACCCATGGGATGGTGACATATTGTATTCTTACTCCGTCACCACACGGATACTCTAAACGCGTAGTCAAAATACAGAACACGGATTCGTAGATACATACACATATTCACGCCTTATTTCCAAGAGGGTAAGGACTATTAGATACTACTGAGCTCAAAGTATTACGATCTTTACAACCTGCTTTGCCTCGTCTACATACATTCGCCCGTTGGATTCGATTTCTACAATCAATCAACTAGCCAATCGCAGTCCACTTCTGCACATATTCCTCTCCCAACACGCGCCACTGAACACGATCCTGCCTTCTGCATCCAGTCCGACCCAGAGACCTTTTTGAATAACCGAGTTCTACGCAATCGCCCTTTCTGAACAATGTCAGAAATTGTGTCCATTAAGTCTTTCTAGGACGGATTCCTTTTATAGACATAAAAATGTCAGAAAGAATTGAATTAGTAAAACTATACACAGGTTATGGAGGATAAGGATCTTTCATGTGACTGAATTTATGAAATTTCATGAAAATGGTCTTATTTGAAGTAATCATGGTCAATGAGTAAGTAGCTAACAATCAAAATTACATCAGATTATTTAAAATAATAAGTAAATACAGAATATTTTTTATTATGTACCTAGATAAAATTAGGTACTTTTACACAACAATATGGAATCCCATAAGTAAGTTAAAACTGATAAAGTTATAAGTTGAAAATGTATTTAACGTAATTTTTTACAACTGACAAGAAATTTGTTAAGGGGATATTCGAAGCTAAGATCTCGTAAAAAGCAATAGCCTAGTATTTTACGCTGATATTAAAGGAAGTCACTACTTCTCTTAATACGTAAATACCACTATACTTCTGCCTACACCAACTCAATAGCAATGAAAAGTAAAACATATACCACACGAACAAGTGTAAGTATATGGTAAAAGGATAGTTAGACCCAACGCCTCTAACAGCTGAAAAGCTTAACCTGAACCAAGTCAAACAGACAAGGGAATCAAAAGAGACTAATTTAGCATTAATATTAAAACAGGCTCAACAATAATACCTCCAACCACTTTTGGCCTAACTAGGTCTTCTCTGCATCTTGTAAGGGATCTCCCCACCCTGCATCTTATGCTACACGACCATTCACGACCCATTCTGCACCAACGGCTGTCAGTTCTACTCACAATATTGTCGTACAAAATCAACATACGTAAATGGACGCAAAACTAACCGTTATATGGAAAGCAAATGCAAATATTTAATTGATAAAGGAAAAAATACACAATTGTCGTAATTAAAATAATCGCATATTAAAATATGCAAAAGAAAGCATCGGTGTATGCAATATCTACTCTATAAAACATTAATAGGTAATCGTCTAAAATTGTTGAACTTTTCTAAAACAGGCACCAAGACGGCAAGCATAATTTAAAACGAAAACATCTAAAATGTTGTAAGACAAATTGTCCGTCTTTATGCTAAAAGGAACCACTCGACAAATTTAGTTTTTTTTTTTTTAATAATAACTAAATTTGTCGAGTGGTTCCTCTGTTTTTATTAAAAAAAAAAATAACTAAATTTGTCGAGTGGTTCCTTTTAGCATAAAGACGGACAATTATAGAGTCTACATATCCGCGTAAACGGTTAGCGGTTACAGTTGAACTAAAACAGCACAAGTTGAGGTGACAACGCATCGAACCGCGACTCTAACCTGAATAATAATATAATCCGGTTTCTTGTCAACATATTTATTTACACTTAATAATGAATTAAAGCACAATCGGAATACTGCCACGTCAATGATGTTACCGAAAACACGCGTGAGAATATTCAATAGCAATGACGTAAGGCACAAATCTTAAAGTACGTCTATCATTGTGCGGATTTTGTGCTGATGACGTGTTATAAAGAAATAAATTAAATCTTACACGAGTCCTTCACCTTCACACAAAGTACGCTGAGTGATTCTAGGTAATTATAATAAACGATGAAATACGTAAGGAGACGCAGCAAGATGAACAATCAGAAACTTCGCAGAGCGGATTCACCGGACATTGATCAAGTTCCACAACTTTGCCATTCCATCCTCTATTGATAGCTGTTGTTATGAATATCCAATTCACAGGTAATGCCAAAACAATCGCCTTGTTATAAAAGAATGTTATGTAAACACTAAGCCGACTAACACTGGTCATTTCTCAAAACAATTACTACAATACGTTTTACGTGTACTGGTGTACTTTTTACTGACTGAGAAGCGAATTACCAACTGGCAGATGGTAAAATACAATTAAATTAAAATAAGTTTTAACAATACTTAATAAAAGAATACTTAATAAAAGAAGTATGAATCGTTTTTTTTTTTGTAGTCAGTTATCACGGGAAAATCTGGAAGTTACTAAATTTTACGTTGAAAACTTGTGTTATTGCTGTGTACTACTTAAATATTTATTTACATGTTGAATTAACTTATTTCATTGTGAATATGTAACCTAAATTTGCGTGAAATTAATAAAATTTGCATTGTATACATAAATTAAGTAATCACCTTTAACAAAGTGCGTCATGAGTAAATAGTTTTCATAAAAGAAAACCGTGAATTACTGTGTTATTTGTTCTCGTGTAAACTTGGAGCCTTTAGACAGTTCAAGCGACCTTAATATTAGTTTGACCTACATAGCAGTATTGGAATCATTATTTACATAAACAACAGTGCAATAATCGATACAAACTAACAAGATCGAAACTTAATAATAACGAATATATAATTATTCAAACAAATTATAATCCGCCTTAATTATTACGTAGTGATTTTAAACCAGTCCGGAAAGAAGAGAGGCTTCAAGGACTTGCATTTATCGTAGCCAGTTTTACTCACATTAAGATAATTAACTAATGAATACATAATTAACAAGTAGATGTTATTATTCGTAAAACGTCAAAAAATATTATATTTGGCACATATCATGTAGTACCTACAATGTTTTTGAGTTGGTATTTAGAAGATTATAATAATACTGAAATTTTTGGTAACAAAACAGGTACATAAGTAAACAAGATATAACTTTAACACGATGATTTTAAATAGTCGAGTCTATAAATTTATTGAAACGAGGGCAATCGATATGTGACGATGTATGAGCTAGATAGTGAAATGAATAGATGTTTTTTTTTTCTGTACACCGATCGTGTGTAGTGACCGTGTCATTAGGGGGTGGGTGGTGTCCTTGAGATTTATGTCAGGGTCTAACATTCATAATTCCATCGACATGCAAATATCAGATCGACCGATATTGATGGATTAAAACTAATGCACTTCCATTGTCCTGTGTAATTAGTCATTTTTCATTGTATTTTATGCTTAACTCACATATTGTCACCCAAAAGGCTATGGAGAGAGCTATGTTGGGAATTTTCCGGCGCGATCAAAGCAGAAATGAGAATATCGGTAGGAGAACCAAGGTGACTGACAACTAGCTTATGATTGCCAGATTTAAGTAGCAGTTGGTAGCGGGAAGAAATAACAGCAGTTGGGGCAAACATGTTCTCAAATCTCTTACAAGGTGGACAGACGTCATCATAGTAAGGGCCGCTGGGAACCAATGAAGGAGATGATGACGAGAGAGGCAGAGGACCGCCTGAAACGGAAATATTTGAAAGAGGCCATGTCCAGCAGTAAACGTCAACTGATATGACAAAAAGAAATACAAACTTTGTCATAGTTTTTAAATGAGGAGTATCTTCTGTATACTCATGTGGTATCAATCTTATTATTTGTTTACATAGGTATCGAAGCAGACATTACCTACAATAAATTATAAAAGTCAGTTTTGTATTGCTTTTATATTTCCTGATTGTAAATAAAATTTTATTTATTTTACACGTATTGATAATGTTTTACTATTTCTATAAAATACTGAATAGAAATATACCCCCATACAATGTAAATATAATAAAATGCAATTATACTCTTATTTTTACAGTGTAGCCATTTTAAGAGTTTGGACGCAAATTAAACCTTAAACAAACATAACATGGAGACTGTATGACACTTCAATAGAATGAGAAACTATAGCAAGCAGCATTTATTTTTTATTTTTCTGATATGCTTTAATGCTTTAATAATTGACTTTCAGCAGTAAGGCAGTAACGTAGTGTAGGACGCCTCCCAGCTAGGTGGACCGACGACCTCAAAAAGGTCTCTGGGTCGGACTGGATGCGGAAGGCGCAGGACCGAGTTCTGTGGCGCGTGTTTGGAGAGGCCTATGTCAGCAGTGGACTAGTTGATTGATTGTTGATTGCGATAGGCTAGTTGATTGATTGATTGAGTAAGGCAGTTCCGATTGAATAATCGTAAGGAATGTTTCATGACTAAAATATTTCATACATCAATATCAAAACAATCGATTAATGTCACTTGAAAAGTCGTGTCTTTTTCAATTAAAATGGCTAATTTAATTTGTTAACAGACGGAAGCTTGGTCTAGTACGTACCCTCCTGGCCAGACATATGGTATAGGTTTTATATTACGTTTAAGGACCATTAAATAGTAGACACAAAAACCCTGCAATCTCAAGTTAACTTTTTGAGGATCGATCAAAACAATTATTACCATTTTGGAAGAGAATACAATATCAGCTAATATAATTATATTATTATGCAGTAGCGGCTTCGCACAAGTGCAGCAATGCTTATACCCTACAATATTATGATTGTATAATACAAAGGTTTAAACCTTCCTCTTGAATCACTGTATCTATTAATAAAAACGTGGGGGGGTACACTCATCAACCTAAAACGGTACCGGTAGGTACTATTAATCAACGATGAAAAAAAAATACTTAAAATCAGCGAAAGACAGCTGAGAAAATTTACTCCTAGGTATATAAAGGAAACCTTAACATACCAAGTGGAAGCAAGGCGCAGAAGATTCTACCTTCGAAAGTAAACTTAAAACATTACATAACAATACATGCTCGTGGTGCGTCAAGGCCATTTTTTCTAACCTTGTAAGTATTCATTTTTTTAGGATTAAAGTTCGTAAAAAATATTTAGACCTCGCTGCCTGATACTAAGTGGTAGCGATCTTCGTGCGTAATAAGTATCAAGACATAATATTAGGTCGAAATTTATTTCCGATGCTAAAGGTGTCTTCGGTTTTCGCCATTCACTTTACACCTTACCAGCCGTTCAATTTTCCAATGCTTATCCTACGTTAATCCTTTAATTTTGTTTCAAGTTTACCTTATATTGCAAAAATAGCTCATTTGTCGACTCGATAAGAATAAAATAGAGAAGGTGGCGAACTAGGAATAGTTAAAGTTTTTTTTTTAAAAGCTTTATTTATTAATTTTTTGGAAGGATTCGAAAACCCAAATGAGAGATAATTGCTAAACACTTTACAGTCTTGCAGTATTACTTCGAGACATGATATTAAGAGGGAGTCTTGTCCTATAAGTAGAATAGAATCTTAACAAAAAAATCCTGCAAGCTTCCCAGTGCAGTGTACCATATATGGTACACTTGCATTGTTTTACTATTGTGTCTGCTGGCGGCACAGTGAAAGGGTTAAAACCCTTGTTGAAAATCCACGCTAGCTAGAGGAGAAGGAAAAACCAAGTTTTCCTCTATTGATGGAGAAGGCTCATCCTTGAAGTATGACATCGAGGTTACGACGACAATAATTTTACATTTTCTAATATAGGTAGATGGTTATCATTATATACAAACGTAAGCTGAAATTGTCATCAACATAAGATTAATGACTCCCAAAACATAATAAATAGTATCACCATGGAAACTCAACAAAAAACATACAAAACAGAGACATGAACAAAACATCCACGAAATATTTTTTATTACCTATTGTTTTTGTCGTATTTACATTGAAACAATTACTTTGTTAGACTTCAAAAAAATACATACAATACATAACTAGACATAGATTACATTAGATAACGGCTAAATGTATTGAAAGTTGAATAATAATTATGTAACTTTTTAGAATAAAGTACCAAAAATTTACTCCTAGAAGCAGCATCATATCAGACTATAAACGGAAAGGACGGGCCTGCTCTATTTCAGTCACATTATCTAGTGACCTCGCTGGAATGCGAACCTCGCGTCCCGTTCTCCTTTCAACCCCCGCGCTCGCCACGGGCGCATCACTGATACCTCCAACGCGACGTGACGTCATCTACGCCAGGTCTCGAGATAATGTGACCGGGTTATACATGGATACTTTGCCTCTAGATGCCATGCTGGCTAGGTGGATTGGTATCAAGTTTGCCTTCTAAGCTTGATAATACATTACTATTGACTTTTAGGTAGTCACTTAGTACCCCCTAGTGGATGAAATAAGGTTATGATACCCTGTATTCTTAGACCAGCCCCACACAGACGACGCGACGGACTTGTAGTATAACCCCCTTACTAATAAACGTCTCTTAAATTTTAATCAATTGATTAGCTTAAATTCTTACGATTTTACATAGAAAAATCTCGCTAAACAGTGATTAAATTTAAGAAGCGTTTATGAGTAAGGGGGTTAATGTTTACTCTCTTTTATTTTTTATGAATAGATAACAATTTACGCTACAGAGAGAAGTTAATAAGACATTGTTAGAATTTTGTTCTTTTTTTATCATAATACAATATTTAGATATTTTTGTATTTTTATAATATTATTTATTTAAGTATGGTAGTAGGTTCAAGTAAGTGGTAAGGTATGATTGTGACGCGAGCTTAAGTTTTATTGGCTTACAATACCAAATTCCTTAAGTCTTATTCTGTAGTTAAATGAAAGATAGTGTTTGAACACAGTAGTAACGATATGACAACATTCCTCAAACATTGCATAGCAGCAAGACTCAGCTAGATGGACCGACGACCTCATAAAGGTCTCTGGGTCGGACTGGATGCGGAAGGCGCAGGACTGAATTTTGTGGCGCGTGTTGGCTTGTTGATTGATTGATTGAAGACACAGATCTCGCAACCTAAATACTACGCGTGTCTACAATACCCAGCATCCTAGCCCAGAACCGCTTTCGCATTTCAGTCTCCTCTACCAATAATGCTCGCGACGCTTCAAGTACAGTATCAAGGCTATTAAGCGATTTCCCTTTCTCGAAGCTGTCCTTAGTGCTAGAACTAATGAATCATCATCATACCAGCCCATTAATGTCCCACTGCAGGGACGGGCCTCCTCCCGTGACAGAGGGATACTTGGCCTCTAATACCACGCTGGCCAGACGGATTGGTATAGGGTTTAATTTCAAGTTTTCCTTCTTTCTATGTACAAGTAATATTTACAGATAGTTCCTTAGTCGGTTTCTACGACACCCATGGGATGAGATGGGGTACTGACATATTGTATTCTTACTCCGTCACCACACGGATAGACGGAGGGATAGTTGGCCTACTAATACCAAGCTGGCCAGACGGTTAAGACCTAATGAATACTGGAACAGAATTAAACAATAGTCTTACCTCTCTAGACCGCATCAGATATCTGACGAGTCTTCCTCTTAGAACAGCAAGAGTGTTCTTGTCCATCTCAGTGGTACCACCAGCCAACGACTGCACCAACACTTGCCATCTCGACAGCGAAGTTTCCAGAAGACGTATATCTTTTTTGTCAATCCTGGCAACAACGAAAAATAGAACTATAGTGGTGATGAAGTAATAATAACACCTTAACGTATGGTTTTCGTAAAAGGCCACTAAGAAATAGATTGCATATAGAGATAATATTATGTATTAAGTGAAACTTATATGCTGAAATTAAATAAATTGTGCAAGGCCCGTGGTCGCAAAGACACTCAATCTCAGTCCCTCCGCGACCACGGCCCTTGCAATCAAAGTTGATTTAGGTAGAGTAACAATTTGATTAGGCAGAAACTATTTTACATACTCCTACAGCCTTTCAGTACCAAATTCGGTGTGCATCAATGAGATTTTAATTGTTATAATAGGAATTCAGAAATGGCAACGCGTTTACAAACGCGGCTGCCAACCTAACTTTGTTGAATCTGTGTATTTCGTAAACAATGGTTAGCTTTAAGATGGTAGCGGAAATTTTAAATTATTGATTGTTAGTTTAATGTATTGTACAAACTTTGTTCTATTTTATGTGTCAGTGTCTTTCAAGACGAATAAATTGTTTTTCTTTCTTTCAATTTGAATACAGTGAATTGCACACCGCACACCACACCAGAGCTATAACTTTTGTTACTATCAGCATGATTCGCCTTTTGATGCACAGATAAACAAGCCAAACTTTACTTAAAAATAAAGTACTACTACATTATTTTTATATTATAGTTTATAATACCCCAAAATTCAGACCACAATACCATATAATATACCTACACTCTTATCATTAACTGTAAAACCTGTTACTGACATCGCTTAGGTAATAACAAAATTAACACCTATTAGTTTAATCAAAATATATAGCTAAACAACTGTTAATTGACACTGAATATTCCTAATTCTTTCGAAACCCGCGCAAGATACAAAAAATCACAAAGTATTGTATTGAACATGTATGCTGATTGAGCCCGTTAATTTCATATTGTATAACATGTTGCTGTTAAGAAACTCCGATGGCATTCGTAAAGAATATTGCCCAATTATACATCCTACTAATATTATAAATGCGAAAGTTTGTGAGGATGGATGGATGTTTATTACTCTTTCACGCAAAAACTAATGAAATTTGGAATATAGGTAGTTTCAAGGTGTAGAATAACATTTAAGCTACCTATGCAACGCGGGTGAAGCTGCGCGCATCAGCTAGTCTAAAATATCAGACTAGAATGTAAGAGGATTAGCTTTTATGGGACTAACAAAAAAAATATTAAGCATACCTAATCACTAAAGTGAAAAATACAACGCAGTAGGCATAACAGTAGTCACAACGACCTTATATTTTGCAAGAATAGTGTCTTACAGCTGCTCTCCACAACAAAATTCAACAATTCATTCATTTGGCACTGCAATAAGCTAATTGATTGATTCATTCACTTGATGATCTCTATTAGGTAATTTTAAGTTAAATGATTATACTCCTAATGCCTTTTGTGTGAACATAGAGTGACAGCACTAAATAACATTTAAGTAATAATTTATCTAGTAAAGAAAAACGAAGCCATAGAACACAAGGGCTCTTTCAATTTAGGCGTTTCGTGCCGTACGTTTGCAGTGCGTTGGCGATGGTTTTGTCGAACGGCAAATGTACGTTCGTTTGTTTTCATACAAATCATTCGGTGCGGCAGCCGTTCGACAAACGCACTGCAAACGACACGAAACGCCTAAATTGAAAGAGCCATGAAAATTTCAATATGTCAGAGTCGACCAGTCTTACCCAAGTACAGTCACGAGCAATAATATGTACACATTGTCAAATTTTCTAAACTTTCTGCACGTTTATCTAGACATTAGAATACCAAAATTGTTTCGTAATTTAGAAGAGGTTCCGTACAGTTTTGAACTAATCTTCGAATATTCAATTTTGGATTAGCAGAACTTTAGATAACTGTTTTACAAAATTTGAAAATGTGTACATATTATTGCTCGTGACTGTACCACCGGATTACGAATTACGAAAAGGCAACGTGACGAGTTCCTAAGCTGGAAGTTTAAATATTAATTATACTACTAGAAAGAAAACATATTGGGGAGGTACAAATCTACATACAATACAAATTAGCATAATTATTATGCATAACAATGATCACAAAAAAAACTCATAAATATGATATTTATGAAATTTTTCTTTTAAAACTCATATTGGTGTAAGATAGAATCAGGTGTTAATTTCCGGAAGTATAGTCGAAAACTAAATGGCCTTATCACCTCTAGAGTTAATTTTAGTTGCATGTCATAAAACTATTGGGTTCAATATCGCACAACAAAACATCAGCTAAATCATGACGCTACTTTGACATATCAGTTCTCTTGTATTAGCAAAAAGTCGTTAGATATTTATAAAAACAAATAGTAAAGTCAACATTATTGACTGTTACTAGAGCATATTTTCGGTAAAACGTTTTATTCTAATGAATTTCTCTCTTTTTTCCTTCTATGTCCATCCCTATCATTTCTTGCATGACGTCATTGGCGCATATTTCAATTTAAAGTTTTCGTAATTTTATAATATAAATCAAATTAGGGTAAACCTAATCGTTAGAAGTTCTACAATTATTGGCACTTAACAGTTAAAAGTGAGTAAAAAGAAAGAAAACACTATAGATTATTCAAGTTCAAATATTATTTATTTAGTATTTTTATCATATTTTATTTATTTCATGTGTCAACATAGCAACAATAAATTTAAATCCTTTTATTGGCATTAGTGCCAATAATATTTATTTAATACTATTCAATCACATAATAATGATTAAGTATAAGCAAAGATTAAAGTATTTTATCATTTTATGATATTTTATATTTTAGTCTGACACGATGTCCACTCTTATGGCTAACGCAGACCTGGACGGCATGGCAAAGTATTTTAATTTTTACTAATGGAAATTCAACCGTACTATTACAAAAATACGACATAAATTGCTATGCTTTAAAATGATGCCGCGGCATTGAAAGGGATTTTTCAATGCCGCGGCACAATTTATGTCGTATTTCTGTAACAGTACGGTTGAATTTCCATTAGTAAAAATTAAAATACTTTGCCATGCCGTCCAGGTCTGCGTTAGCCATTAAGGTGCCAACAATTGGGTAGCTTACCAGCCAATATCTAAATTCTACATTTTCAGTTTTTCTGAAATGACAAGCTTGTAATGTCACAAAAGTAACAAGTTGACTTTAGTTTTAAATTATTTAATGGTTTTTCATGGTTTTTCACATACAAACTCTACAGTTTAATATAGTGACATTTGTATTGTGTTAGTAGATATTATTATTTATTGCGTTGAAATGAAAGTTTAAAATAGATTGCACCTATCTAAGCATAGTTTTGATTACGGTCAACCAATGACGTCAAGCTCACGCATAAACATTAAATAACGATCTTAATGAATTTGAATTATGATAGAATTTTTTGTCAAAACTGATAAAGCCATTTCGTTTTCGGGTATACCTAACTTTTAAAATAGTGTTAGCTTCCGCTAAGTAGAGTGAATTTGGATACAATTGACATGTTGGTGTACTACGTAATTTTTAGGCCTTTATGAAAAAGAACTGTCTTCACAAAATCACTCCATAAAGGTTATGGTGTGGTGGTTAGGTATGTAAGGCAGGCAATTTGTTTTATGCTTTTTATCATTAGACCACAAGGTTAGTTAACAGGTTTTAAATTGTCACGACCATTGTCTTCTTCGAAATGAACTAACCAACACAAACATAATTACTCAACATCCCTTTATTTTCTGAGATTATTCAACCAAAGGAACTCTTCAGTTCATATTATGCTATGGAATGCTATGGTATATACTGTAGTCTGGAGTAAGACTCGTGGCTTAAATAAACTAATTTAAAGATTTCTATCCACTAACTTGCGCCAGAGTTCAGCAGCAATAAGTTCAAAGCTAGTGAGAACACGACTCTATTGGACGTCACTGCAGCTGCAGCGTCTCAAAGGCAACTTATTTCCTTTAAATTGTCCCTGCAGCGACACTTTACAAGACAAAAAATGGTTCAAAACAAAAAGAAAATTATAAATTACCTGTCAGCCATATGCATTTCAATATCCATGCCGTCTTCTTTGTAATCTGGGAGCTCAGAATCATTCAAAGTTTCCTCGGCATCTGAAAACGATAACACCTTGTCTGCAGCATCTGTAATTATAAAAATAATAATATGTAAGTAGTTGTATAATAAACTAAAGCAAGATGTAACCGTATGTGAACCATGTTTGGGTAAGGATGGTATAATACACATAAATATGGAAAAACAAATGGGTCAGCATGAAATTTTTTAATATCTTCCAGTATCTCGGAAACTGGAAAACTTTTTGCTGCAGATCTGAGGTGAATTGCAACATAAAATATTGTGTCTTCCAAAATCTAAAGTTATTTTCCTGACAGAACAACTATTGTTAACGAATAACCAAATATTGTTCATAGAATATTTCTTACACTTAAGTAATTTATGTACTAAAAGATGTACTTACGTTTTGGCAAAGGTTGAACAGTCTGATCAGGTAGCAGTTGATACTGTTTCAGTTGTTGCCAATGTGCAAACAATGTCTTTGATGTGCGTGAAGGATAGAATACATGTGGGTTCTGTTCCAGTAACTCTTGGAAATTCTCTTCTTTTGGGTGAGATGTCTGAAATTAGATGTTTTAAGTAATTAGTAATAGTAAAAAGCTTATAAAATCATTTTCACTGGGTGTTTAATCAACATTAGATATACACAAGGTACCAGTTTGCTATGTCAATTTCCATCTCAGATACTGGTTTTGTTAAAAAGAAACATTTTAAATATTCTATAAATCAAAATATTCTAATAATATATAAAAACTTTTTATAAACTCAGTCAGTCTAGTCTAGAATCAGTTTGTTATTTGATAAGACCTAATCTTAGCATTCCATGGATTCTCCGTGCGGGTGCCGGGTCCATCGCGCGATAGAGGATGGAACACTTGCACATTACATTTAGTTTATGCACATAAAATACCCAAAACAAACAGACTTTAACTATAAACAGTTTTTAAGTTTGATTTGACTTACACTTGCCAATGTTCCAATTAATTCTTCTTCAGCTGTAGAATACAGTGCTTGTTGTTGAACTGCGGCTACTAAATCCGGATGTAAATTACGCATAGCAGCAATAGCCACTCTTGAAATCTCTGCATTGTATAAGAGTGCGTACCAACGTGATTGAAGCTCACTGACGGTGAAGCGGCATGAGAACTTAATGCCTCGGTGTACAATACGCAAGTCATTCACCTGAAAATATATGAAAATTAATCGTTTGAATCAGCCTGTCAACTCTCGTTCCTTAAAATCGTTAAAAATTCGGTTAAATTAACTTTAGTTGTCAAATTGTCACACAATAGGTAAGAAAATTTGACAACTAAAGTTACGATTTTAAGGTACGAGAATTGACATGCTGGGTGTATACTATAATTTGTTAGAATACCTAGTCTTGCCAATACGCAAACTTATCATAAGAAAACATCCTTTATTTTATCACACAAAAAATATTGATTTTGTGCAAGCAAGAATCTTATTGGTTATTAGCTAATGCCTGCGGTTTTACCTGTGTTGGTAGCTTAAACATTATTCTACAACTTAAAATACCTATATTCCAAATCCATTCAGTAGTTTTTACGTGAAATCAAACATTCATCCATCCATCCTCACAAACTTTCGCATTTTTAATATTAGTAGGATTTTTTCTCTATTTCTGCTCTCTGCTCTGCTGCTACTCACTAGTCCAGAGGACAGTAAGCTGTATTTACTTTGTATATTAATGTTTACACTACTGAATGCTGCAGATTCTACATAACTTACTGCAGCACTTTAGATGTTTTAAAGAAAACTTTTTTAATAATGTTAACATCATTTTTAAAATCATTACAACTAATATAGTTAGGTCATGACTTAGTAGTGTTTAGAATATTGTAACATATATTTAGGGTAGGTATTGTAATAGCTAAAATTTTAAATGTACCTGTTGTACTCCTAATATCAAAGCCAGATCATCTGTAGGCTTCCAACGGCCTAAATCTTTCGTTGATAAATGGCTCAATTGTCCTTTCCGACGGGCCTTACGACCAACACTACCTCCACCAGACACTTTACTAGAAGCTCTGCGCCGTTCTGGTGGAGGATTAACCGGCGTCACAGGGGCACTAGCTACAGGAAAATCTGCCGCCTGACTTGTATAGGATTGTGTACGCATTCTTTTATCGCCTTTACCAATGGAAGCGCCGGGCAAGCGATCGCTGTATTCAACCAACTCATCGTCAAATCGTCTCCGTTTTATTGATCGCGAAGAACTGAAATAAGATAAAATGATGATGCCAAATACAAAACAGTTATTTACTTTGGACAAGAAGTTACTGTTTAACAAACACACCTGCGCCTTTTGTTATCATCGGTTGCATTATGGAAAGGAGAGCGTGCAATATTTGTGTAATCATTACTATCAGAAGCATTAGACGGTGTAGCTGGAAAATCCATTATTATTTAATTAAAATACTGAAACATTAGAGACAAAGGAAGAAAAACATTCCAATCAATGACATTACGGATGTCAAATCAAAAGTCAAAACCATAAACAATATTTACATTATGGTTTAAAAAACCAGAGAGTAATGAATATAGTCTAAATATCTCTCAAGAAACATGGACTCTGAACAGTATCTCGATGTCTGATCTGATCATATGTCTAATTTACAGAAAGTTGTTAGTAACGTAATTAAAACAAGCTAATTAGGAACTAAACAGACTAGTAAACGCAGATTCGTACATGATAGAGACTACCTTTGTTAAAGTACTGATTGTACCTTTAAAAAAAAAGATACTCTCTTTAGTCGAGGAATAGTACACACAGCAATTAATTAATCAACCTAGACACTCATGTACCTTAATACCTTGCAATAAGACACAATTTCAAATGAAAATGTTTAACTTGATGTGTTGCTGTGTATACTTCTTCTCAACCGATAAAGTATGATCTATTAGAATTTTATCTCTTTAGCACGTATTAATGGTACTATTTGTCTTTGCCCTTTGGTAGTACTGTACTGTACTACTAACGTAATTCAAACTAGCTAATTAGGAGCTAAACAGCCTAGTAAACGCAGATTCCTACATGATAGAGACTACCTTTGTTAAAGTACTGATGGTACCTTTAAAAAAAAAGATACTCTCTTTAGTCGGGGAATAGTACTTCTTCTCAACCGAAGTATGATCTATTAGAATTTTATCTCTTTAGCACGTAGTAATGTTACTATTTGCTTTGCCGTTTGGTAGTACTGGGGTCCATATTGGCTCACCTAAAGTTCTTCTTCCGAAAATGTTCTTCCTAACGATTTGTAATCCGAATGATCACTCTTCCTAAAATTTTAAATCCTAAAGTTTTCATTCATACTATTTGTATTGCTACCGGCGATGTTCATAACACTCATGTTTCCGAAAATCGTTATTAATAATATCGTTATGTAAATATATTTAAACTCCTAATGTTTTTTGTCATAACGCTTTTATCCCTAAACATTTTCATCATAATATTTTCTCTCATACTCAGAAGAAATATTTACCAAGTGAAAGTAATAAAAAGGTTTGATTTTATACTATTTCTTGTGATTTTACTTAACAACTTTTTACATTTTTACATTAAACCATTTTTTTTTAATTATTGTTTATTAAAATTATTAGAATATTTTTGTTTTAAATGAATGAAATTCATAAAACATGACTCGTTCACGGTTATGCTTATGGCCTGAGAGTTTACCATAACCGTAACTAAACCAATAAGTAAAGGACCAATTCGGTTCTGGCACTTCGCCGGCCGCTGCCGCGGCACGCTCGCTGCGCTCGCTCGGCTCGTGCGTTGGGGTCACAGTTCTACCATAACCTAAACCAATAATTATGAATAGGACCCATTTCTTTTCAGGATCTTGACTGAATGGTTGGAGCGGGACTCTGGTTTTGCTCTGGTCTTTGGTATATTATGTTATACCTACATGTTGTCAAGAAAGTTACGCAAAATTAATGTATAATAATATTAATTATTATAAATAAAAAATAAAAAAATCTAAACAAAAAAGATATGACTTTAAATTATAGTATAAAAGATGGTTATGTTGAGAAAATATAGGAAAACAAATAATAGTACTTATAATAGATGTTTATTGCTACTGAAATTATGAAGTTGAATGCTTCGGATTATTAACATTAGAGACAAAAAAAAATTAGGAATTGCGATTGTTAGGATGAAAAATGTTAGGAAGAACATTTTCGGACTTCCAATTATTATTATAGGAGTTGAAATTTTAGGTGAACTTTGGCGCACCCGTAGTACTGTACTGCAGTAGTTGTCTGTGGAACTAGAAGTAGAAAAAAATGACATATATTTGTCAAACAGTCCTAGTACGCTCCCTAACAATGGCCGGAGACAAAGAAAGTAGTGTCATCTGTTACAAGAATCGAAAAACAAGCTTAGCCAAGTCCTCGCTAGATAGCGTTAAATGGAGTAGATTATTTCAATATGTGATTTTCACCAATATAATACTTATTTGATAATTCTAAAATAAGAACTATACTTTATCATGATTTACAATTACTTTAAAATATTTATTTTATATTAAAATTATTACTTAAATATTCACCATAGACAAATCTTCTGGTATGTTTGTGAAGAAACCATAAACTTACAAAATACAAAATGGTGGATGTTTGTTGTGTGCGCACGCGATCATCTTTCTTTTTGATTCTCGCCATAGTGTGTCTTTGGTTAGCACGTGTGTGTAGAATTTTTATTATAATTTTGCTTTTTTTTTAGTGCAATTACTTGTGAAACTTGTTGTTATTTGTTATTGTGTCTGTTTGTGTGCCGTCTTGTATAAGTATCAGGTTCGTAGTTATATACTTACTTAGTTTAAAATGAATAATAACAAACCGCCGGATCCCCCTGACATCCACATCCCCACTCCTTCCTCACCTGCCCTTTCTCGTCCTCCATCGCTCCCTTCTATTGCAAACTCACCAAATCCCCTTTCACAATTTGCAGACGTGGTATGCAGTTTATCTGAGCATACTCCCCAGAACTCCAGAAAACGTCCGGTTAGAGATATTTCTCCTCCCAAGCCCTCTAAGCAGTCTAGAATACAAATAGCTAGATCTACTTACAATAACTACGACAAAGGTCCATTTATAGTCCATGTCAACAAAACAGAAACTTCACCAGGAACCACCTTGCACCCCATCTCATTTGGTCTATTCCTGATGAAGCAGAGTATACCTAACATAACTAAGGATGGTATAAAAAGGGTAGGCAGGAATCGCGTCAGCATCGAGTTTGCAACCCCTCAGGATGCAAACTCATTCCTACTTAATAGCGCTTTAACCAACCACAAATATACAGCCTCTATACCCTCGTTTAATGTCACACGGTTGGGAGTGGTCTCCGGTGTACCTGTAGACATGACGGAAGAAGAAGCTATGTCTTGCATTACAGTTCCCCAGGGTTGTGGGCCTATACTGAAAATCAGACGCATTAACAGAAAAGTTTGGAAAGACGATGTAATCGAATGGAAACCCACCGAAACCTGCGTCATCACATTTGATGGACAAGTGTTGCCAAACAGGATTTTCTGTTGCTATTCCTCTCTCCCAGTGGAACAATATGTGTTCCCAACGATACAATGCCGTAACTGCTGCAGATTTGGCCACGTTGAGTCCATATGTAGGTCAAAGCCTCGATGCCTTAAATGCGGCAAAGACCATTCTTCGAAGGAATGTGACTCCCCCTTAGATCAAACCTTTTGTGTGCTGTGCTCCGGTAACCACTTTGCCAATAGCAGAGAGTGTCCGGAATATAGCAGACAAAGAAACATAAAAACGATTATGGCAGACAAATCGATATCATACATGGAGGCTAGCAAGGCAGTTCCAGCCATTTCACAAAGTTATGCTACCATAACAAAATCCCCCGGCCCATCTACAACAACTTCTTACCGCAAAACTATATTTCTAAAGCCCAAAACTCATGCCCCCCTATCCCCAACTTATGACAAAGCTTCCCACAATCTTATTACTAACACCCCACAATCCTCTCAAACTAATGGTTCCAACCTTAATAACCCTCATAAAACCTCAAACAGTATTGCCACAGTCCTTGATCTTATAATCCAGTTACTTTCCTCAATTGTTTCCGATACCCAATATTCCTTACCGTCCAACGTTGCTGAAAAACTTGTTTACCTACTTAATATATTTAAAAATGGCTCCGCCAACAACATTTCTACAGTGGAATGTGCGTAGCATATTCCACAAAAAACATGAACTTTTATATCTGATTAATAAACATAAACCTATTGCTTGTGCCATCGCAGAGACTTGGCTTACCCCAAGCCTTAACTTTTATATACCCCATTACCAAGCACTCAGATGTGATAGATCTGATGGCTATGGTGGTTGTGCCCTCTTAATAAAAAATAGCCTTCTTGTTTCCCCAGTCACTCTTCCAGCCCTTAATGAGGCTGTGAATATTGTCGCAGGTGTGGTGGAGGGTATCACAATAATTTCTTTATATATTTCCCACCCTCAGCTTTCACTCTTAACAAATTTAAGAACTGTATTGGAGAATATAAAAGGCCCAATGTTAATTATGGGAGATTTTAACTGTCATCACTACAGATGGGGATCGGAGCGATGTGACCCCTTTGGTATGGGTCTGGTTGATATTATTGATGACCTTAATTTGTGTGTGCTCAATAATGGCTGCTCGACGCGTAGAACTCTTCCAGGCCAACATAAAAGCTGCATAGACATCTCCATCTGCTCTCAGGCTTTAGCAGCATCTTCCCAATGGCATTGTCTAGATCTTACCCATAGTAGTGATCATTTCCCTATAATTATCTCCATGATTGATAAAACATTTTTAGAAAAATCTTCCCCCCCTCTCCTCAAATTCAATTTATCCAATCCCGATTGGAATAAATATGCATCATGCTTAGAAGCCAAAATCCACTCACTTCCAACCTTAAATAACATCTCCACGGATCAACTCAGCTTCAATCAGGCCTCGATCTGCTGCCAAAATTTTACCAAGGCAGTTATCTCAGCCGCTGAGGAATGCTTTCCAATAAAAAATTCTTCCAAGGGGATAATCCCATCTCCTCCCTGGTGGGATTCAGATTGCACCGCAGCAATCAAAAAAAGAAAGGAAGCAGAGAAAAACTACAACCTCAATATGAATGATCAAAATTTTATTATTTATAAACATATGGCAGCTAAGACCAGACGCCTTTTAAGACAAAAGAAACGTTTGGGTTGGTCCAGGTTCTGCTCTTCATTGTCCCCCTCTACTCCTGCATCAATAGTTTGGAAACATATCAACAGGTACAGATCAGGCTGCTCCCCTTCGACCTCGTCCCTGATGCACCATGATACAGCCGAAGCGTTCTTTGATCGCGTTGCCCCTCCATATGTACCAACAAAAGAGGAATGCAGTCAGCCAATACCTCATCATATCAACCAGGAATCCCCCTATGATTCTGCATTTTCAATGGATGAGCTCGACATGGTTCTCAGACATGTTCGGGACTCAGCTCCTGGTATTGACGGTATACCGTACTCATTCATTGCAAATGCCGACAAAAAAGCTAAGCAATACCTTTTAGATATCTTTAACTTTTGCTTTGCCAATGGCTGGATCTTTGAAGACTGGAAAACCCAAATCATTATTCCAATATTAAAACCAAATAAAAAGAATAATGATCCAAATGGGTTCAGGCCTATAGCTCTGTCTTCGGCTTTAGTAAAGGTTTTAGAACATTTACTGAAAGGTAGGCTGGAATGGATTGTGGAATCCAGAGACCTTTTGCCTGTTTCTCAGTTTGGGTTTAGGAGAGGGCGTGGTACTATGGACAGTGTAGGACTTCTTATTACAGATATTCGTTTATCCCTATCACAGAATGATTCAGTTGTAGCAGCATTCCTGGATGTTACCTCAGCATATGATAATGTTCTCCTTCCCAATCTCAGGCATAAATTGCTAGAGCTGAGACTCCCGGATAGGATGATTCAGTGCATGTGCGAGATGCTGTGGTCGAGACTGCTACTGCTTAGAGTCCACGGGGAAAACTTAACCAAAAGAAGGACATGGAGAGGCCTTCCACAAGGTTCTGTCCTAAGTCCGCTCCTATATAATCTGTACACCTCAGACATAGGCTCCTGTCTAAATAACAACTGCCAACTGTTACAATATGCTGATGATTTGGCCTTATATGTGAGTAGTAGTTCCATCCTGGACGGCGCTTCATCCCTTTCCGTCTCTTTGAACTCACTGAACGACTGGCTTCTCAATCGTGGTTTATCCATCTCTGCCCCCAAAAGCTCCGCCATAATATTTACACGTAGAAGACACATCCCTCCTACTGTTGTCAGTGTACAAGACCAACAATTGCCAATCTCAAATAAAGCCAAATTTCTTGGAGTCTTCCTGGCACAGGCTGTGATCATATAAATTACATTATCCAGAGGTGTGAACGGATCATAAACATGCTCAAAGCCCTTGCTGGTGTCTGGTGGGGTGCCCATCCATACACCATGAAACTTTTATACAATGCTTTCATCCGCAGCAAAATGGATTATGGTTTGTTCATACTCTCTCCATGTAATAAGGGATCGCTGGCTAATTTAGACAGAGTTCAGTTTAAGTGCCTACGCATAATCTCTGGCTGCATGAAATCATCTCCCACCAATGCTTTGCAGGTTGAATGTGCTGAGCCTCCACTAGCTCTTAGAAGATCATACCTAGCAAATAGATTCATGCTAAAGATCATGGTCAACAAAGTACATCCACTGAATGCCAAAACTAGTGAACTAGAGATAGCCAGCAGATCATCGAGGTACTTGTCCAACAGGGAACTCCCATTAACTGTCATTGCTTTTAGAAATTATCAAAATTTAGAATACCCTATTAGCTGTTGGGATAAAACACCTCTTTTTAATTTTGAATATGAGGTTTTGATTTTTAAACCTGATATTATATTTGACACAGGCATCTCTAAACAAACCCCATCAGCTGGTGTGGCTTTTGAGGTGTTGTTGAATGAGCATTGGAGTGACTTCAATAGGTTTTTTACAGATGCATCAAAATTGTCACCTGATAGTTATACTGGTATAGCAGTATACTTCCAAAATTCCAGAATTGCCATTTCCTTCAGAAGCCCTAAAGAGTCATCAGTTTTCACTGGTGAATGCATTGCTATTTTAGAGGCTTGTAACTTTATTGATGCTCATAATATCAAAAAGAGTGTTATATTTTCAGATTCTCTTAGCTGCTTACAATCCTTGTCCCAAAATCCTTTTAAAAGTAAATTAAATAGTCCCCTCATACTAGAAATTAAAAAAACTATTCTCTCCTGCCATAGGAAACAATGTATTGTACAGTTGGTATGGGTTCCTAGCCACTGTGGCATCGGTGGAAATGAGTGTGTAGACAGGCTTGCAAAAAGCGCTGTCTCCTCCCAGTTTTCAGACTCTAAACACCTTTGTCACCAAGGATACGACCTGCTATCCCTTCCTCATAAGGATCTCCTAACTTCGTGGCAGTCAGAGTGGGATTCAACTGGTAGAACAAAGGGCAAATATTATCACGCTATACAACCAGTCATTACCCCTAAACCATGGTTTTTTAAATATAAAAAGGTTGCAAAATCTGTAATTTCCGTTTTGTGCAGACTTCGGTTAGGTCACTGTTGCTCTCCTGTATTCCTCAACAAAATTCACATTCGGGACTCGTCTGTGTGTGAGTGTGGATTAGATGAAGGTTCTCTTGATCACATCTTCTTCAGCTGTCAGTTAAGAGGCCAAAGTTATGACTTGTATAAACAGCTGTGTAACCTAAAGATTCCCGCTCCTATTAGCTTTTCTTCCTTACTAACTTGTCCTTCCCCCAAACTTATGGAATCGCTTATGAAGTTTATCAGACTCAATAACATAAAATTATAATATTGTATAGATATATTGTCAAAGCTCTCCCATGGTTACTAAGCAATACGTTATGTCAAATTAATTCTATGTTTTACGTTTGTGTTTCGTTTCATGTAATAATATGTAAATATCTTTTGTGTCCTGTCCATGTTATCAATGTTTTGTGTTGTTTTGTTTCAGTGTTATTAATATTAATAAACAAGATCCACAATTGCTGTTAATTTTATGTCAGTTTTATCAGAGCTCTAAGCAATACACACGAATCTCCAAAACTACTGTTATTGGCAGAATTGTCGACATCGGCAGTAGTCGCCATTTCATAGAAGAAAAAAAAAAAAAAAAAAAAATCTTTCTTTTTTATGAATTTCCCACCATGTTTGTGTTAAGTTGATACAAACACCACAAAATCACACCTCTATCATGTTAGATCAGCAAGATGTGTACAGTTAATTGAAATAATTGCAATAATTTGCAATTATTTCATAAAACTGTATAAGTAACGACATTACAGTTCAACAAATCTAAAAGATACAGTATGACGTTTCATATTTTTCAAACTGAAACAACTTTGTTCATGCGTACATTATTCAGTTTCGAAAACCTTTTTTGTAAAACCATGAATTTAGAAAGATTTTATTATTGTATCTAAAAATGTACAATTCTTAATATATAAATTAAATTGAAAACTTTCAAACAAAGCAAAATAACACATATTTACATAATAAATAATATCTTAAAGTTCTATTCTTGACCTCATTGCAAAGTCACGTAGTTAGGTTACTGCTCGTAGTGTTGCGACTCTTCGGATACACTTGTATGCAAAAAAATCGTTTACATATACGAAAAATCGTTATTATCGTTAGACACGTAACTAACTATTACTTAAAACTATTACTCGACGTGGTCGAAGGTGACTGGGGGCAACTTATTAAGGTCTTAGTAGTTAATAAAAAAATCCTAAACATTACTTTTATTTAATTAATTATAATTAAAATAAAAGTAATGTTTGGAATTTTTTTTTATTCGCAGATTAGAGAATTTGCAATATGTGGTGTTTTTTTAACAAAAGGTTCTACCCTTTACTAATAATGAAATTAATTATTAAAGTGTCTTAAAAATCGGATATTATCGTAATCGATCTCTTAAATTTCGGATATTATAGTAATCGATTTTTTTATCCCAACCTTATTATTCAATTTGTCAGAACTGTCATACCGTACCTATTAGATTTGTTGGACTTTAGTATAGGTACCTATATATATTTATAATGGTTTGTTTGTACCTACCTATCTATGTATATAGATTGACAGCTTAGTGTCGGATTCTGATACCAGACAGAGCCACCATTCAAAGCTAGGCTACGAAAAATTTTGCGAGAGGGCTCTCTTCTTCCTATATATTACTTTACTCTGTGTTGTCAAATGACTTTGACAGTTGCATCAAAACAATACGTTCTCCAAATAAAATCCAATTTTGAGGTTAACTTTATACTTTAAAATTGCATGTTCCATCTTGTTATATGTGATTGTATCATAAATAATGGCGCGTTTAATGCGTATCATTGCTTTTAAACCTAAAGAGATTCTTACGAGATGTTACAACAAAATTGTTATAACTGACGATGGTTCTACTATTGTTGCACTTCACAAGGATCAAGAATTTCCCTACGAATTTTCAAGACCTCTCCCTGATGAAACAAAGCTGGATACCTCTGTTTTAAGAATGACTGATACTGCAGAAATTTTCAGAGTATACAAAGAAATGAAACCAGAACTTGCAAGGAAACAATTGGCAAATCTTACTCTTACTACAGAACACAGGTGGTTCCCCAGAGCAAGAGACAAGAAAGCTAAAAAGACAGAAATGAATAGACCTTACTTGTAATATTTTTTTACCTGTTAGCCTTAGATACTTAGATAATATTTAGTAAAGTGAGTTATTGAAGAATTTGTTTTATTGGTTATTCATTATAATAATTTCCTAACTATATTGATTATTCCAATGCAATAAGCTTGGCTCCAATAAACTCTTTATTAGATAGAGCTGAGCAGACTGGGGAAGGCGCAGGACCAAGCTCTGTGGCGTATATTGGGAGAGGCCTATGTCCAGCAGTGGACTGCAATAGGCTAGATGATGAGCAGACTAGAATTGCATTGCCAAAAGGATAGTAACTCATTTTTTACAAAAAATATTCATTAGTTTACATAGCTTGGCACTTGTTTAACGAATTTAAAAAAGATATGCGAAAGGGTGTGTGCTTTGTGCCACCCTCGCTTTATTTTCCTCGTGCTCTCTCTCTTACCACGTAATACTTGCACTGCTACATTAGCCTAGTGGAACCAGTCGCACAGTTTGACATCTTAGCGTTTTTTTTTAATTTCTTTTTACTCCATAATTGGTGGCAAAGAGATACTCTCCTGGAGGACTCCATGCTTTAGTCCCAAGGGAAAACCTCAGCAGGGAGATCATTCCACAAACGGATTGTCCTCCTTCTTACGAATTCAACATAGGTACTCCGCCAAAAGGATTTTTTTTATGTTACCGCGCTGTATGAGACCATTTAAGCTCCAGTATGTCAGAATGAACACCCTGCTTATAGCGAGTAGTGTGCGGTAAAGTGACCGTGAGAAGTATATCGAACAATTCTTTTGGAACACAACTCATCTAAGTTCTAAGTTATTTGTGGTCGATTTCCGCACTTAGTCCTTGAGGTGGACCATTGTAGGTGAGGGCACTTGTCATTCCAGCCAGCCCACCTCCCTCCAGAAGCGTATGAGGTATCTGATCTTGTTTAGGCATTCTGTGATTGATTTCGGGGCTCCTAGTGTGTCTTTTCGTATATCTGCGACACCCGTGCACTCAATGAGCACGTGTGACACCGTTTCCTCTGCCTCCAT
The DNA here is from genome assembly GCA_905475405.1 of Schrankia costaestrigalis. Lineage (NCBI taxonomy): Eukaryota > Metazoa > Arthropoda > Insecta > Lepidoptera > Erebidae > Schrankia > Schrankia costaestrigalis. The sequence goes on from FR997827.1 coordinate 6,089,594, forward strand.
GCATGCCCTGCACAGGGGGGCTATCTGTTATGCCTATGGTGTGAAAGTGTTTATTTAGCGAGCAATGACCAGTGATGGTTCCAGTCACCAGCCACAGACTATTTCTGTCCAGACGCAGTATGCGTTTGGTCAGTTTGTCGTTTACGAATGGCATGGTTTCCTTCGACTGTCTGTATCCTGGTGCTAATGACCAGTGCTCTTGTGTGTGTGCGTTTCGACTGCTCGGCCACGGCACGCAAACAGAAAAAAAATTAGTCAGGGATTCTGTCGAAATTTGTCGAAGACGAATGGCACAAACTAAAAATTTGTCGAAGTAGAAATAAAGAAGTTATAGGGGTCTAAACGTGGCCGCGCGAACGAAACGCGGAGGATTGCGCGGCCACGGAGATCTCAGCAACTACTTGAGCTAGAGAGCTAATTCTTTTTGTAAATGAATGGCTGAATTTGTCAACAATTGTCGAAAAAAGAATCACAAGCCCTAGATCAATACTTTACTAGATATTCACCTCTGAAGTCATGGCCGCGCAATCCTGCACTTGTGATTTCTTTAATGTTGATTATTTCTTTCAAACTAAGACTTTAGACAGTAAAATTGGTGTTGACAGCAAGGTTTTAATTTGTCGAAACTAATGAAAGCAATAGACTCTACTAAAGTTTAGCCATATAGACGAAATCAGAGGAAAACAAAAAGTTCATGGCCGCGCAATCGAAACGCTACTTTGGACGCTGATATCTCAGTAACTATTATTGCAAGGATATTCGTGATTACATTTATTTATTCACCATTTTAACCTTATTGTAATGACATATCGTTTGATCCTCAGAACAGTTCTCAAGCCGTGTAATCTCAAAAATAATGATACCCTGTACAATGTTCGAGCAGAGTAACCATAATTTCGATTTCATTAGGATATTCCTCTAATGGGAGACTATCATTTTATTTTAAAAAACAATAAAATTTGTCCTTTAGTGCGTGCATGTAATGAATATAATAGGTTGAATGGTAAAGTCGATATATTCCATGACTCTTTTTCCAGTTTTGGATAAAAAATAAAAAAAAAAATAACTTTTCGTTTTTAGTTAATTTGTTTTAATTTTGCTCTGCTTTTTATTTTGTTTAGTTTATTTAGAATAAAAAAAATATTGCTCACCTCTCTTTATTGATATCTCTACTCTTGTTAATGTTGTAGGTACATGCCTCTTTTAGGTTTATATAATATGAAGACTATGTAATAATGTGTTTTTTATTGAATTGAATGTCTATACCTATGTATAAATATTATGTTGACATGTCTATTGATAAATATATAAATAAACAACTACATACGAATACATACTAACGTCAATCAAAATCTGTAAAATTTAATAGGTATTATCAAATAAAAAACTTGTTATATTTCAATGACTAAAAGGAATGTTTATTTAACACAGCTTTAAAAAATTACAAAAAATTAACAATAACAATAAAAATCAACTAAAATGTAAAAAAAATCAACAATAACAATAAAAAATCAAGAAATATATTAAACAAAATTTAAAAAAAAAAATCACAATAAAAAAGTACCTAGTTAGTTTAAGTAAAATTACAAAAAATCATCAATAACAATAAAAATCAACTAAAATGTAAAAAAATCAACAATAACAATAAAAAATCAAGAAAAATATTAAAAATCAACAATCACAATAAAAAAGTAGTTAGTATAAGTAGATAATCAAATAAAGTAGGTAAGTTACACTTCTACAAAACCATATGTTAGAAAATGAATGAAAACAGGGTCTTTCTTACTTTCACATAATTTACTATTATTGTCGTCGTAGCAAAGCATCCCGGCATTTCTTCTGAAATGGCATCTGTAATGACCCATTGATCCAAGGATTGGAGGAATATATTCAATAGCACCTAACAATTTATAAGTATTTTGTTTTACTCTTATATTTTCAGGTATATCACCTAACAACATCATTGGAGTGCCATTTAAATCAAATGTTAGAATTTTTGATAACGTATAAGTAAATTCGACTAATTCATTGCATTTTCTGCAACGTTTATTTACCCAATCATTTATAAGAATAGCATCTTCCAAGGCGTTAATTGTGAAAATGTCTATAATTTTTAAATTTAACGGTATGAATACGTGTTTTCTCTCCGTTGGGTCTGAATTCATGCACATACTATTATTAGAACAATTACTTATGGACCTAGCGCTAAAAATAATGTCATTTAAGATATGTTCATAAATAAAAGCAGCATTACAGTCACAACTATAGTGATTATTTTTGAAATACTCCGAAGCAATTTTTATTCTTAGTCTGTTTGCCTCAACATTATTATTAGAATCACATAAGACTTTTAAGAACGCTGTAACATCGTGATTACTACAACTGTCAAATATATGACGTATGTGTGTGTTTTCTTTATATCCGAGGGCCAGCAAAAAAAAAACAGAATCAAAAGCACACGTATTGGTTAGAGTAATATTTTCAAAAGAAAACTTTGTTAAATTGCCATTTTTTAAAATCATTAAATTTAGAGGATCGTCATTTTCAGTAGAGATACCTTCGCCTCTCCAGTTTTCAACATACGATGGTATTTCAGAGAACACTGAGTCGTTTGAAAACGCTTCCTTATTATAGTTTTTTTGTTTTTTGCAAGATTTATGTTTTAGTGTTATTTTATTTCTTTTCCTTGTTTTATTCTGTTTTTTTTTATCTTTTCCGCAGTTAATTTCAGAAGCATTATTTAAATAGTTCAATGCAAGTTTGATTTCACCTAATAAATAATCATAGTGTATGTTTATATATTCATCAATGGTGTATTTTGTTGATCTTGTTTGAAATAGTAAATTTTTCATAGTTTTGAAATAACTTTCTATCGCTGACGATGTAGGTGTTTTATTTTCCGAGTTATATAAAGGGCACATAACATTACTCCAGAGAGGTAACTTGAGGAGTAACCTTTTGAGTGTTGTTACAAGATGAGGAAGGTAAAACGAATTTTGCAAATCTGAAGAACCTTTTTCCTCCTTACACATATTATTTTCTTTTTCTACGATTTTTTTAAACCATGAAAGTATATCGCCGTCATCATCGTCGAGAATTACATTTTCATGAATATTAACTTCATTGTCAGTTTCTTGAGGTTCCTCAAAATTGATATTATCTATTAGGCATTTTATTTTCTTTACATAAATTTTACAATCAAGATTTTGTGACAAACATATTTTAACAACATCAGTTAGAAAATATTTGATCTGCTGAAAACATTCACATTTTTTTATAAACATGATGCAACGAATATAAAACATTTTAACATTTATGTCGGTATTTTCAAAGCAACGTAAGTTGTAAAGTGTTTTAATAAAATGGCTTGTGTCAAGTCTTATGAATACTTCTGGTAATGCGTAATCGTGGCCTTCTAAAACCAGAAAAGACCGTTTAATATAATCTTTTACACTACTAAACATTGTAAACGCTGAAACGTTAGCTGCAACTAAAGCCGAAGAGTCATCAGTAATAATTTCGTGTGGTAGGAATTTTACATGAACTAACCATCTTTTTAACCACGCCGTAATTGAGTCTTTGGTATGTGAATCAGTAATCATTTGAATTATTGGTGTTGATTCAATTGAATTTGAGGCAATCATGGCAATATAAACAAATAATCGTTTCGTCATTATAGATCCGTCTGGAAGTAATACATCTCGAAAAAAAGACCCTGTTGCATCTACAGTTATAGTAACTTTGGGGAAACTACGATGGTACATATCATAGTATTCAATTTGCTGATCAGACCAATAATACAAACGAAAATGTGGTATCAATGTCATTTCACGAATAAAGTTCCTATGTACAGTTTGTGTCATCATAAGTAAACTTAAAATTGGATGAGAATGTGGTCTCTGGCTTTGCCTTTTTTCACACTTGATCTTTCGGAGAGCTTGTAAGCTTGGCAGCACTGATGGGCAGTCTTCGTTTGGGTTTTTAATAAATTTGGCCGCAATTTCATTACGTACAACAACCGCTGGCTTATATTGTAAAATTTTTGCTAACTGACCTCTTCTATATGGCGTTAGTTTTGATTTTTTCTTAGGGTTATGCGGTACATTAACTTTATTAGAAGAAATTATCTTGCATGTCAGGGTTCGAATTTTCTCAGTAACTGCTTCGGTTTTTATTATGGTTTTTGTTTCACATTGTGAGCACTTTCCAAAGATGCTTATGTTATTATTACGGTCAATTTTTTTATTTTTAAAGTTCCAAGTACACGGTAGTCTAGATGATTCCCAGAGTTTTTCTCTTATTAAAGTCGCCCACTTAAACTTTGGCAGACTTTTATATCTTTTGTGAGTCGATGGGGTCCTTAAATCCCTTCTAGTATAATGCACCGCGATTGGTTGTATTTTGTTCCATTCGTGCTCATCCAAGTAAAAGGTAGATGTCATTACTTTGTCTTCTTTGTCCTGATAAGGCAACGGTGATGATACCATACTATGACGCGACGGTGAAGATGAACTGCTCTGAGCTGGTAGAATATCTTCATGGCTCTCAACTTCTTTATTTTTGAAATATTCGTAGTAGTGCCTTTGTAATGTTTTAAATATTGCGTAAGGAGAGATCATATGATCTAATTCTATAGATATCGTTTTAAATATTGGATCATTGTATTTAATACAAGGATTTTTGCATACATTTGCGTATTTAATGAAAACTTGTTTCAATTTTTCACTATCAATTTTAGATTTTCGGCCTCTTGCATTTATCTGAAAAAATAAAACTATTTTTTGACTCCCAAACTTAACTTCGACAAATTTTTCTACGACAACATTTTACTTCGACGCTGACGTAATGAAACTTTGATACATCTTTATTTCGATATTATGTAGTACGAAATAACTTTACTTCGACTATAGATACTATTCCGACAATAGTCTAATTTGACATGCTCTGAAATACTTTAATTGGACATTATTATAAATCGGCTTGACATAATATCTTAAGCTGATTTTCCACCGGAGGGGCGAGGCGAGGCGAGAATTGACATCGCGGGAAGTGTTTTTTAAGAACAACAATAGGCCTATCGCGAGATGCGAGTGTTTTTATTGCCAAGTTAATATATACTCTATGTAGTAAGTATTACGGTTCATTTTGACATAAACAAATATTTCATTTCTCGCCTTGCACATTCTCGTTAATCCACACTGTTTCCACCAAAGATACGAGAGGAGGGAGTTGAAAATTTGTCATACAAATTTAAATTCTCGCCTCGTCTCGCCCCTCTGGTGGAAAATCATCTTTAGAGACACGATATTAAAAGATAAAAACATTTCTAAATGGCACGAAAGTAATACGATACGAGATTTTTATTTCGAAAACCAACCTTATACCAAACAACGTAAGAGTTTAAGCTAATTAATTAATTGACTAAAATTTAAGAGGCGTTTGTGAGTAAGGGGGTTAATATCTAATCTTGAATAATGTTCTTGAAATTAAATTTTTGAACTATTATTATATTCATACGCCTCATAGGGCAGATTTTTGGTAATACTGTAAATTATAAAATGTGATCATGTAATACCCAAAATTCAATGAATAAAGAAATGATTTGATTTGAACCAAAGGAAATTGAGCCTTGTAGGCAGTTCTTAAATTTTATTTTAGCTTACACGCGCCTATATCATTGGCGTGTGTATGTCGCGGCAGCCGGCCAGTTACACTCGGTTGCCATGTAAAAATAAAATGTAAGGACTCTGTGCAAGGCTCAATGTCCTTTCATCATAACAGCCCATTAATGTCACACTGCAAGGACGGGCCTCCTCCTGTGACGGAGGGATACTTGACCTACCAATACCACGCTGGCCAGGCAGATTGGTATAGGGTTTGATTTCAAGTTTTCCTTCTTTTTATTTCGTAAAGATAATATTCACGGATAGTCCCTAAGTCGGTTTTTACGACACCCATGGGATGAGATGGGGTGGTGACGTATTGTATTCTTACTCCGTCACCACACGGATGCAATGTCCTTTGGTAAACGTAAAATGCTCTCCGACCCGCTCCGCTCAGTGGAAATCGTGCTTAGAAAAACTTTACTGTAACTGGTGTGCTGAATATATTTATAAGATATTATTTTTTTCACACACATTATAAATACCATATTATGGTTAACACCCTGACTCCGAGATAGTTTAGAAGGCAAAACCAGAGCTCCGCTCCGCTTCGGCTTTCGCTCCCGGCTTAGCCTGCGTGGTATTTTTTCTAAACCACTCTAATAACATCCCTTATAAGAACTAAATAATCTAACTCACCGTATCTGCCATAGTGAATGATATCAGGTCCAAATATAAGCCAAATTTGGACTATATAGTAAACAGCCACAGTCGACCGCTGGTTTCTTTTTACTGGAATATCCTGTCCCATCACAGTTCACACATAAAAATATGATAGTCCGTTAAATGTGAATGTTTCGTTCAAAGCAAATCACTTAAAATTAACACACAGTACCTATACACAGTATTTATCTCCCGATTCAAATCGACACACAGCTGAGTTTTATACGGGATTAACGTTCCTCTGCAACTAAACAGTGTTGCAAACTTTATTTTTCCATGGAGTACAAAATATTGTATTAAGCTCGAATGTATAAAAAAATAATAGTAGATACATGTTGAAATCTTAATAATGGGTGTATTATTTTCTTTAATTTTTATTTTATTTCAGTAAGTTTTAGCGACTATCGTTAACAGAAGGCAAAGTGTTGATTCTTTAATAATAATAATGTATTATTTCCTATTTAAATTTAGTTTTACACAGACAGACAAGTAGATTCGAGTAGTAGATTGGTTTTATTTTTCTCCTTTAATTTACATTTAACAATACAACGCGGCTTTTCTTAGTGCTGTAGCGTTTGTCTGTGTCGATCTATAATTTTAAATAAATAAATAATATAATAATAATAAATGTAGCTTCAATTTTAAGTAAACGACGATTTCAAACAATTTGTGATAAATTTTATGAAATAAAGTATTTTGAAGTTTGAAGTTTTGATATTATTTCGTTAGATGTGTTAAAATCAATACCCGAATAATGTTCATTAACAGGCTACCAACAGAGACACTGTACATTAAAATGCGCGATACATCATGTCATTGTTTCAAAGGCAAACTGATAGAAAAGCTGATGTTTTAAACTGAAAAATTTATTTTTTATTGTAATATTATTCATAATTGGTTACGAAAATGATGATTTTGGTAAGAACGTAGCGTACGATTTTTAGTTTAACTTACCAAAAAGTCGTATGAGTACGATTTAAATCGTACGGCTGGCAACACTGGATCAAAGCCACAACTATTCGGCCGTCCCGCCCGGTGCGGTGGCTCGCTCACCAACAAATGTGCGAGTGAGAAATCATAATCTTAGAGTGAGAGCGCAAAAGGCTAATTTTCGCTTGATCCTCCCGGTTTCGTGGCTAACTCTAGCGCAATCGTTGACAAAATTGCTTTAAATTAGACCTTGAAGCTTTTATAATAATAATAAATAACTAAAATCTTTTATTTCAGACTCACAATGAATAAAAAGAAATAAAATAAAATCAGTCATTAAATTAAAATATAGGGGTTATCCAATTGTTGTAAAGTAATTATTACATTTCAATTTTTATTTTAAAATAATAGGTATAACAATGGGTGTAAATAAAAATGTTTGTGTGGTGTTATAAAACCAGTATGTAAGTAAATCTTGTAATGCTACACGGCACAGAACATCTTTTAAATATCACTACACACACAGTAAGTTCGTAAAGAATCATGCGATTGATGTACGAAAAATAACTAAGGCGATAACAAAAAAGTACAAACACATACTTATTAAAAATCTTTCGTCTTTAAAAATAATTAAAGTATAATGGAGTCAATAGTTCTTTGATAGTTTAAGATCTACAAATATTTGTAGCATATAATAATTTACTATGATTAATAAAAAGGAATTTCCTAATGAAATCGAAATTATGGTTACTCTGCTCAAACATTGTACAGGGTATCATTATTTTTGAGATTACACGGCTTGAGAACTGTTCTGAGGATCAAACGATATGTCATTACAATGAGGTTAAAATGGAGAATAAATAAATGTAAACACGAATATCCTTGCAATAATAGTTACTGAGATATCAGCGTCCAAAGTAGCGTTTCGATTGCGCGGCCATGAACTTTTTGTTTTCCTCTGATTTCGTCTATATGGCTAAACTTTAGTAGAGTCTATTGCTTTCATTAGTTTCGACAAATTAAAACCTTGTTGTCAACACCAATTTTACTGTCTAAAGTCTTAGTTTGAAAGAAATAATCAACATTAAAGAAATCACAAGTGCAGGATTGCGCGGCCATGACTTCAGAGGTGAATATCTAGTAAAGTATTGATCTAGGGCTTGTGATTCTTTTTTCGACAATTGTTGACAAATTCAGCCATTCATTTACAAAAAGAATTAGCTCTCTAGCTCAAGTAGTTGCTGAGATCTCCGTGGCCGCGCAATCCTCCGCGTTTCGTTCGCGCGGCCACGTTTAGACCCCTATAACTTCTTTATTTCTACTTCGACAAATTTTTAGTTTGTGCCATTCGTCTTCGACAAATTTCGACAGAATCCCTGACTAATTTTTTTTCTGTTTGCGTGCCGTGGCCGAGCAGTCGAAACGCACACCTCTTGTGTTTGTTTGCGGGTATACTCCTGTAGCCAGCTGCGAACTTGGCTGAAGGGGATGGGTGTGATAGGCTCTGGTCCGAACACAACTCATTATACGATAATAACCCTTGCGATAGAACATAAATTAGGAAGGCGTAGGTACTCCATATGAGGATTTGCAACTTATAAAGCAGCATTGCCCTGATATACTGCTTCGCTCTATTTAGCACACTGAGTTGCATAGAACGGGAAGGAATCATGATCAAATTGCTCTTCAGAGCTGTCTCGTAGAACAGGCGACAACATAATGCTGAAAAGCCATAATTCAGGATTTTAAATCATCATCATCATTATCATATCATCATTGAGGGGGGCGAAGCTGCTCGCGTCCGTAGGACTTACCACCTTCTCCTAGGCCCACCCTACACGTGCCCCCCGGGTGGTGCTAAATGAGCAGCAACGCCGAGCAACAGGCGGCGGTGATTAACCTGTCCTTAGGCATCCGCGAGCCTTGGGAGGAGTAAATGCCTACCAAAAAGTGCGGCCACAGTACCTTGGGAAAGTGCTGTGTGTATGTCCCAACTCGTAATATGAAAGAATGAATGATAACGATACTGATTTGTCATGCGATCCGGCCAACGCCCGGCGCTCGCAGGTATCCGGGCCTGCGAGTGTGAAATTGGTTACCGAAGTCTGTGCTGGGGTGGCTAACCAGGCCCCTACCACAGAGGATGCTACTGGAATTACTAAAAGAAATTTAATACAACAGGTATTTCATCCCAGCCTTTTTCTCCCAAGGCCTAGATCAGCATCTATGGGAAGCACTCCTCAGATCTCCACAGCCACAAATGAGAAAGTCTTACCTCCCACACCTACTGAGACAATAACCCTAGAAGACGATGATTGCCCTCCCTCGTGGCAAAAAATACCCACCCAACGTAATCCAAAAAGAAAAAAAGCTTCTAATAGCCCACCACCCACGGAAAGACACAAGGACCATACAATAACCACACAGAGTTCGATCAACACCTCAAACAGATACAGTGGCCTTCCAGTGGACATACCAGATGAATCTGCAGCAGAAAGTGAAACTTATTATAAGAAAGTAAGCAAACCACCACCAATTATTTTATATGGAATCTCAGATATATCGAAACTGACTGCACTTTTGAATAGCTCTGTAGTTAGTGAGAGTTACTCCTACAAAATAGTCAATAAAGACCAGTTGAGAATCATGGCACAGACAAGTGATGTGTATAAAAACATAATAGACCTAGTTCGAAAGACTGGACTAATAGGCCATAGGTACATTTACACAAAAAGACAAAAGAAGTTGCAGAATTGTAATTAAAAACCTGCATCACACAACACCAAAAGAGGCCATTGCAGAAGCAATAGAAAAAACTGGGAATAAAGTCAGAGGTGAAATTATATGTGCACTTTCAAGGAAAAACAAGGAACCTCTTAATATGTTCTTTGTTAACGTGGAGCCTGGCCCTAACAATCCTGAACTTAAGCGTATAGAGTTTATCTACCATACGAAAGTTAAGATAGAAGACCCAAGAAAAACAAACGAAATTCCTCAATGTGCCAGATGTCAACAATACGGGCACACTAAAAATAATTGCATGCGCCCCTACCGATGCGTCAAATGTGCCGGCGGACACAGAACCATAGACTGTCAAAAAAAAGATAGAAACACACCAGCCACTTGCTCATTATGCCTTGGAGACCACCCTGCCAACTATAAGGGATGTCAGGTATATAAAGAGATTCGCGCAAGAAAATTCAAGCAACCCCTTAGTAAAAGAGTAACTAAACCATCGAACTTTCCAAGAAATAACACTGTCTCTTTTAAAACAGATGACTTTCCACAACTACAGCCAAGAAACAAATCGGAACAAAATGCACCGGACCCACTCACTCCAAATCCAGATCTTAGACACTCTACATGCTGGAACAAAAAACCAGAGAACATACATTCTCAGCCAACAAGTTCGCTAGAACATATTATCACAAAACAATCCGAGAAAATAGATATTCTAATACAACAAATAGGAACCCTAATGGGACTCCTAACATCCCTAATTGCCCAATATAATAAATGATCAAGTTTCTACGCATAGCAGCATGGAACGTCAACGGTCTACCTTCTAATAAACGAGAGGTAGAACTTTTCATTCAACACAACAAAATTGACATCCTTTTAATATCCGAATCTCATATGACAGATGAAAAAGTCGTCTACATTAGGGGATATAATATATACTACACTAATCATCCCGATGGAACATCGCATGCTGGGACTGCAGTAATTGTAAAGAATAGCATTAAACATCATCTATTTCTACACTTTAAACAACCGTACCTGCAAGCTACTGTAGTATCAGTGGACGATTGGCAGGGCCCACTTAACATCGCTGCGGTGTACTGTCCGCCGCGACATCGAGTAGACGAGCAAATGTTTAGCGATTTTTTTGGCAACCTTGGTGGCAGGTATATTGCGGGAGGGGACTGGAACGCCAAAAACACTTTTTGGGGCTCCAGGCTGACTACAACTAGAGGCAGAGAACTGAAAAAAACAATAGACACAAATTCTCTCAATGTTCTGACAACAGGAGAGCCAACTCACTGGCCCAATGATCCCAATAAGACTCCAGATCTTATCGATTTCTTCATATATAAAGGAATGTACACCAAGATCGAACCCTGTCTGGATGGCAGCTCTGATCACACACCCATCATATGCACACTGAGTACCACCGTAATCTGGAAAGAACCCCGCGAAATGCTGAGTAATAGTAGGACTGATTGGGACACGTTCCAAAAATACATAACAGAGAATACCAATCTGCACATACCCCTGAAAACAGACGAAAATATAGAAAATGCCGCCTGGTATGTAACTAACCTTATCCAAGTAGCAGCTTGGAGATCAACTCCGTGCTTTAAAAATAATCCTAAAAAAAAAGATTATACGCTAGAAATACGTGAGATGATAGCTGTAAAACGGAGACTGAGACGACAGTGGCATTCAAGTAGGAATACACATGACAAAAAGGCTCTTAATAAAGCCCAAAAAGAACTGAAGCAAAAGCTCGCAGACTATGAAAATGACACTCTACAAGACAAATTAAAGTCTCTATCACCTAATAAAGCCGATGACTACTCACTTTGGAGAATCACAAAAGCCTTCAATCAGCCACAAGAACACGTGTCTCCATTGAGACAGGCCAATGGTGAATGGGCAAGAAGGCCTGCTGCTGACAAAGCTAAGCTGTTCGCCGAATTCCTGAAAGATGTATTCAAACCAAATGAACCCGATAACACACACTCAGAAGAAGAAATCAATGAATTACTTGACGGGGAACAGTCACACAGAATGTCATTGCCGCTAAAACTGTGTACTCCAAACGAGGTATGGAACTCTATTAAGAACCTAAAAAAGAAAAAGGCACCAGGTTTTGATATGATTACATCTGAAATCCTAAGCCACCTGCCCAGGAAAGGAATTGTCTTAATAACTATTCTTTTTAATGCAGTACTTAGACTACAATACTTCCCGTTAATCTGGAAAGTATCAATCATAAACATGATAGCTAAACCAGGAAAACCTCTTACCGAGGTATCTTCATATAGACCGATAAGCCTACTTCCAGTACTCTCCAAACTATTCGAGAAGATACTGCTAAAACGACTGCTGCCCATACTTGAGATACAAGACACAGTACCAGAACATCAGTTTGGCTTCCGAGCACACCACGGAACGACAGAACAAATACATAGAGTGGTTCATACAATCCGACAAACCCTGGAAAGAAAAGAGTATTGCTCAGCTGCTTTCCTGGACATACAGCAAGCATTCGATAGAGTATGGCACAAGGGTCTTTTGTATAAATTAAAGATATGTCTACCACACACTACATACATTCTCCTGAAATCATACTTGGAGGGCCGTGTGTTTCAAGTTAAAAGTGGTGACAGCTTATCCTCATTGTGCCCTATAGAAGCTGGAGTGCCCCAGGGATCGGTCCTGGGCCCAATCCTGTACACAGTCTACACAGCTGACCTACCAACTTCATTATCAACTGTTACTGCAACTTACGCTGACGACACTGCAGTCCTATCCTGCCATAAAGATCCAGTTAGAGCTTCCATCCAATTGCAAAAACATCTAGACAGCATTGGATCATGGATGAAAAAGTGGAGAATCAAACCTAGCACTGCCAAGTCCGTACACACTACGTTTACCCTAAGAAGAGGAGACTGTCCATCAGTAATCCTAGAAGGTGAAGTCTTGCCACAGAAAAGTACCGCTAAATACCTAGGTATGCATATTGATAGACGACTTACCTGGCATGAACACATAAAAGCGAAAAGAGACCAAGCTAACAGGAAACTGAGAGACATCTACTGGCTAATAGGCAGGCAGTCATCACTCAGCCTAGAAAATAAACTACTGATATACAAATAAATGCATCGTCAAACCAGTATGGTCATATGGCATAGAGCTTTGGGGTTCAGCCAGCCATTCAAATATAGAAATACTGCAACGCTTTCAGAACAATGCTCTAAAAACCTTAAGCTGCGCACCTTGGTTTATATATACTTAAGTCACGACTACTACAAATACAGAAGTCCACGACTACTTACAAATTCCAACCGTCAAGGAGGTTGTAGAAAAAACCAACAAGAACTACAAAATTAGACTCGCAGGACACAAGAACAAACTGGCTGCTGCATTACTGGACTCCTCAGGGTCTATTTATAGACTTCAAAGAAAAAGATTAGCGTCCATCTAATTCACAACTTCATATAATGGGAAAGCGCATCGTAGGATGTGAATCTCTAACTGCCAACATGATAGACAACCAATCTGATTAAAGCTGACTGGCTGATTGCAGATAAAAATTAAAAAAAAAAAAAAAAAAAAAAAACATTATCATACTAGCCAATCGACGTCCGCTGCTAGACATAGGCCTCCTCCAAGTATTGCCACCTTGTGCGATCCTGTGCCTCCCTCATCCATAGGCTTCCTGCCGTCCTAACTAGGTCGTCGGCCCTGCGCTTTCCGGTACGCGGTACCAAATATTTTATGTCAGGTATCAAATAGGTACTGTATGTTGGTACCTATAGCTCAAACTTCCAAAATCTCTCTTGGTCCAGCCATCCTGACCTTCACCATTCCTGAACCTTTCTACCCCAACGGCTGTCGGTTCTTCGCGCTATATGCCCTGCCCACCGCCACTTTAACCGGGCAATTCTGAGCGCTATGTCGGTTATTTTGGTTCTCCTGCGAATCTCCTCATTTCTAATTTTAAATGATATATAAATATGTAGGTATAGCTGTAATTAAATAAATAAATCATGATAAAGCTGCAGCTCCATCGCATGCTCAATGACCTGACTGTTGTCGATTAAAAAGGGGTAATGCACTGCAATAATCATTAATAGAGGTAGTAAGATTAAATAGATTTATTTTCAATAAATATTTTGTATATTTATTTCACAAATTCATTACTAACCATTTTTATAGCCTAGTGTTCCTATTATTTTGAACTGTTACACTTTACAGGTACATGATTGCTCATCATTAATTATTACAAGAAATGTTATTCTACACTTAACATTACGGTAAATGATTACAACATAGCAAATTAACATTATCACATAACAAGTATAATGAAAAGTATTCAAAATGTAACATGCCTCTACAAAATATGTAAACTAGCAAGGCGTCAGTATTAGCCAGCTATTTATAATATATAATCTTAATTAGGTACATTGTTATAATATAGATATTATGCACTGCTATATTTTCATAAACTACAATAAATATTTTTTTCTACAACAAATAATGTTTTCCTTCACAATCTATATCACAATGTTTTGTTTCCTTTGGTGCTCATGTTATCTATATGTACCTATATTGCACTTGCAAACATTGACTAGTTCAGATTCAATCACAAATCACATCACAATATGACCTCGATACCTATGTGTTGAAATGGAAATAAATATATCTTAGAAATTCTAAATAAAAGTTAAATAAAATAAAAGCTTCATTAGGAAAATATGGGTAATTTTCAAATTAATAGCTAAGTGTGATGGGATTTGTTTTAAAATTAGATAGAATTTAATAGCGACACATATGTGCAGCCAAATGTCACGACAGGTAGTTGGCAAGTAGTGCGAGTCCTCGAACAATGAGTGCTCACCGCGTGTGACACCTGCCCGCGACCTACGAGACATAATTCCCGAGGCAATGACACACATGCTAAACTGAATACCACAAGCGACTCATTCATCACCAAAGATTAATTGCCAGTCTTGGAAGAAAACTTAACATTAAGTAATAAAAAAATAATTTGGTAACATCAACATTATTGCATTCATAATGACGTCATTTCATGACCATAAGGCTATGCATTGTACTTTAGGTAGTCAATATATTTCATACCTACCAATAATTATATTATCTTTAAAGAAGCTTTAACGTTTTATAAACTGGACATAATATATCTTTAATTCTAGGTAAGTATATAAAATAGCTAAAATTATTATATTATTTTCTCTACAAAAATAACAGCCATAATATCCGTCTATCATTAGTAACAAAATGGCACATGAGAATATAATCCAGTTTAACATTTTATTTTATACTTTTTATAAAAATAATATAATATAACATGTATTATGTGTAGATAATAAAACCTTACGTAAACTTTCACTGTAACAAAATAATGTGATCATTGGTCACAACTTCAATAAATATATTAACAAAATAAACTTTTTTTCTGTTGTAATTCAATTCATACGAAATAGAGAGCTAAATTTATACATTTGACTAATGTGTTTAACATTTTTCTAGCGTTATTATTATAATATATATATTTAAATTTGAATTCATATTTATAGTACTTTCATTAAAAATAAATATTCAAGTAGGTACTTATGTACATAACAGTGTATTTATAAAATTTTGAACAGCTAATCTAAAAGTGTAGTCATAAATTCATTAATTATTTTTAGTTAACTATATTTTTATCGACATAATCACCACTTACATAGTAATATGCGTGCATAAACGATCCGGAAAACGTTTACAGTACTTCCTAGGCCCTATATTAATAAATACCAGTAAATATATTTGGTACTGATGTTTATCACTCGAATAAAAGTTAGCCTGCAGTCCATTGTCAGTTATATTAGTATACTTATTCACTTCTCTCATTTATAACGTCTTTAATGTTAAACGTACTCTCATTAATAATTTTTCAATGATGTTAGTTTTAATATCCGCTGTAATATTGGTAAGCCCGGTCAAGACTTCGTACTCGGCATCTTGGAGAGCTTCTATCTTGCAGCGAGAGACTGAGAAGTGAATGATGTAAACTATAGGGTCAGCGGATCCGGTTCAGACGTAGCTCCCTATCTAGTTGTTGCAGTTGACGGATGAAGCCCTCATTAGGGTGAATGTCTCGGCGCGCGCGAATAGTGCCAATTGCTTCAGCGAGAGACATACCTCGTTTAATCATGAGGAAAGCTATTGCACACGTCGCTGAACGTGACACGCCCATCATGCAGTGAACCAGTACACGACCTATAAACATTTTTAAATTATACAATTATTTGTATTGAGGTTTCCCGACACGCAGAGGAAAAATGCATGATGTCACTACCCGTCTCATCTTGTGGGTTTCGTAAAAGCCGACCTACAAGGAATACTTCGCAAATGTTATTGTTAATGACGGATAGTCATTACACTAGAGGGCGCGGAACCAAACGAGTTGCATCTCGATATGGTTTCGTTACCGCACGTTATATATATACTTTGACGTTTAAATAAATAAGGGGGCTTCGATGGGCTTTGATAGTTCATCTACTTTGTCATCGAGAACCTGCAGTTCAGTACTCAGTATTGTTGTTTTATTTCAGTTACCTAGTTCACCAACATACTAGTGTGCACATTATGTGAATACGTATCTCGGTATTTAACATTGGTCCTTCGAGCCGGATCTCGATTGACATTGTTTCAGGCAATTTTCCGTGAAAGTACACGGCCCCCGCTGCATTAGCGATTGTTGCGCCCTCAAGCGGACAATGCAGTAAGCAGCGCATAGTACAACAATTGGCCAAGGAGGGCGCTCCAGAGCCAAAGAACACAAGAGTTCAATTGACGCAAAACGCAGTTCAACTAGTCGCCTAAGGAGGGCGCCACCGAAGCATAAAAAAGTGTAAGAGTGAAGTGTCAATTGTGAGTACAATTATTTATTAATAGACCAAAAAAGTCAAAGGTTAATTTGAACCTTATTTACAAGAGGAAAATAACTTGGAAATTTCTAGAAGAATCTTGGACTTAGAATAATTTAGTTGTAGAACAGTGTTAGTTTTAAGGACTTAGAATAGTTTCTAAAAAAACGACGGAACGGGGAACCTATGCCCAATTTCTGTCAGATTGTCAAAACACTTGTAATTTTTTTAGGTTTTGTAAAAAAACTTAGAAAATTTGCAAATATTTCAGTCAAATTTGACATTTTAAATTTGACATTTTAAATTTTGATTTCAACAATATAATAAATAGTTTCGCTTTAAAATAACATTTTTGCATTATTATTATCAATTTTAACTACTTCATACATTCTTGTAAATTCAAATAACAACAATGGAGGGTTTAATTAATATTTTAAAAGATCAACAAAATGTAATATCTAAAGGGTTAACTAATTTTAAGAAATGTAGTAAGGACAGGTTAACTCTAGAGTTTATAGAAACTAAACAAGAATTATTAGAAAATGATTGGGTATTGTTTAAAGACACAAACACTAAACTTCACGGTCTTTACAAGTTAGGTGAATTAGAACAAAAGATTAGTGATGTTTATGACACAACAGAGGACACATATATTACTTATAAAAGTTTGATAAAATCTACACACAATAAATTGTGTGTGGTTAAGAATACAGTTCAAGAGAAAGAAAACTCTTCTCCTAGTAGTTCCACATTTGTGAAACTACCAAAGATATCCATTCCAACCTTTTCTGGAAAATATGCGGAATGGACTACCTTTCACGACTTATTTACATCTCTAGTCCATAATAACAATACTTTAGATAATGTGCAAAGGCTGCATTATTTAAAAAGTCACCTCTCTGGAGAAGCAGAGCAGCTGATACGCCACACTCCGGTAACTGATTCTAATTATATACAGTGTTGGGATCAGTTACAAAAACGTTACAATAACAAGAAGTACTTATCTAATTGTATTCTAAAAAGATTATTTGGCCAAAAACGCATATACAATGAATCGGCTTCCTCTCTAAAGGAATTACTCGACACAACATGTGATTGTTTGAATGCACTTACTAATTTGGACATTAACGTGAGCACATGGGATGTTATTATTATTCACATTGTTACATTTAAGTTAGACAACGAAACGCGCAAACAATGGGAACTTAGTATTGGCACCGATGATACTAATAATGACTTACCAACATTTTCTCAATTTAAAGCTTTCCTTGAAAATCGTTTTCGTGCCTTGGAATGTTTAGAGCCAACGAGGACAACAGTTCAGCAGGTCAACAAACCTCATGTTAGTACACACTCTGATTCCATAAAAGTAATGCTAGCTACCAGTTCAACAAATATACTATGTGAGTATTGTTCAGAGTCCCACAAGCTATGCTTTTGCAAACAATTTGCGAAGCAATCCATCGATGCTAGACGAGCATTTGTGACAAAAGGTCATATTTGTTTTAATTGCTTGGGCAGTAACCATACAACGTATAAATGTAGAAAACCTACCACCTGTAGGATTTGCCAGAAACGTCACCACTCGCTGCTGCATTGCAATCGAGAGTTTAAGAGTAATACTGAAAACAGTTCAAATGATGACAATACTACACGAATAGTGTCATGCTTAGCTACCAATAATAAGTCAGGTTCAGTTCACAGCTCAAATAAGTTAACAGAGAAAGAAAATAAAGGTCAAAGAATTCATTTAAATGTAACGCATGCTAAGGTCAATGAAGATAACGGTTTTAAGAAATTAAGGAACATCAAAGAACAAAGTAATTATAGTACAAAACGTACCCCTGAGGAGAAGAAATGCAAAGAACTATATTTTGCGACACCCAAAAGAGGCAGCAGCGTCAGGTATGTTGTCAGATCACATTTTAAGGATAAAGGACATTCATGCTTATCGGGTAACGGGCGTGATATTGGTGTTCAAAGGATTAAAGATCAAGAAAGAAGTACACAAAGCAATAAGTATTTAAAGAAACAATACACCCAAGTAATGAATAAATATTTACATCTAGGACAAATGAGACCAGAAAGAACAGATGATAAGAACAAAGATGTAACCGTATACATGCCTCATCACACAGTCGAGCGGAAAGTAGAAGTAGATTGATGATGACGGGTGAAAGAAATTGTAGATCAAATAAAAATATAATGAAACTAGTACAATTAGGACAAACGAAAGTATATAAGAACAATAAAGAAAGAACAAATATAGAGAAACAGTAAGTACAACAAACACAAAATATCTGTAAAAGCAACCAAATAAAATACGTAAAGTACAAGAAATCTGTTTACAGTGCAGATGTAGAAGAAAATAAAAAAAACTTACGTCGCTTTAGTTTCAGATTCTACATTATTCGATAAAATACGCTTAGTTATCTAAGCTTGTTCGAATAGTTGCTTAGTTTTGAAGATTTTTATAGGACAACAAAACATATTATCACAGTACATATTTGCAAAGGTGGAATTAAGCAGATGAAGCATTACAGTTGCATAAGAAAAACACAAAAGGATATACTTAAATATTTACAAAATGACATGAGCAGGTCAAAATCAAGAACATAAAAATCACTATGTCCTTATCTAGACAAAATATAATCATAGTTAGAGGAAGAATTAGGAAATATTTGTTAGGCGAAAATAATAGGTAAGTATCAGACAGTTCTACCTCGCACAAGCTACTTATCTAAACTTAATTTATATAGGTATAATAGGTTCAAATAGTCTTCCTTAGTTACTAAGCCTTCCATTGGAGACATTGTATTAATCAAGGAATATCATTTTCCTCTGTTAGGTTGTTTATTGCACAAACATCCTAGTGATAATAATATCACCCGTGTGGTCACCGTTCGTACTAAATCATCCACGATTAAAAGGCCAACCTCTAAATTATGTATTTTACCCGTAGTAGATCATAATTAAATACAATGAATAAAGAGAACAAACTATGTCAAGTAGAATTAAAGAACAAATATTGTATTATTGTTTTTAAAAAAAAGCAGGTTAGTTCATATTTTAGTACATGATGTGATTACATGTACATTGTTAGATAGGTATACTTTAGTTCAACAACTTGTTTTAATGTTTTTTTTTTAGTTCATAGAATATTACGATTTGTTATTTTAGCTCAATAAAATAGGACAAGCTATTGTTTAGCTACATTTTAGTTTTTTAACTATTATATCTTGTAATGAGTTCATTAAGGACATTCTGTAAATAATTGTGTTACTATTTTTAAATACAGATTAGTCCAGTTTTCAGTTCATAATGTACACAGTACCATATGTAGATTGATAGGTATAGTTAAGTTCAACAACTTGTTTTAGTGTTTTATGAGTTCATAGAATATTATCAATTTGTAACATAGTTCAATAAAATAGGACAAGCTATTGTTTAGCTACATATATTTTAGTTCATAATTATTATATATTATTAATGAGTTTGTGAAGGACATTCTGTCAATAATGTCCTTGGCGGGCGGTATGTTAATGACGGATAGTCATTACACTAGAGGGCGCGGAACCAAACGAGTTGCATCTCGATATGGTTTCGTTACCGCACGTTATATATATACTTTGACGTTTAAATAAATAAGGGGGCTTCGATGGGCTTTGATAGTTCATCTACTTTGTCATCGAGAACCTGCAGTTCAGTACTCAGTATTGTTGTTTTATTTCAGTTACCTAGTTCACCAACATACTAGTGTGCACATTATGTGAATACGTATCTCGGTATTTAACAGTTATCGTCACGAAAATAAAAGATGTAAAAAGTGATACAAAACCCTGTACCAATCGGTGGCAAGTTCCTTTCGTATCATCGGAGGAAATCCATTCTTGCAAGGTTATTTTAAGGTCTGTTATGTTGTTAGAAAAACTGTTTAGCACAAGTGTTTTAACTTTTGGTCTAGTTTGCAGAGAATTATAACTAACTGCGTATTGGAAAATTATAACATTCAATAATAAGCAATATGTTGCAATATTTTGTTAAAATTAAAATCGTAGTAGGTCGAATTTAGGGATTTTTATTAATTCCTACGATGGTTAATGACTAATATTATGTATGATTCGCTATCTTATCACTATTATCATAAAGAATTAAGTAGCACGACGTCAGTCATAATACTTTCTAATAACTAATTTCCTGTAAAAGATAAAGTAAAAGAAAGTAAGTACACAATGGTGCAATAGTTATAAATACCTCCGCTTGAAACTCCTTCATCGATGAAGCTAGCAGCTATGTGGAAGTACTTTGATATATCGGTCGATGGTAAGTCCATGAGTTGGAATCCTTTGTAGCGGAGTCCAGGGCAGTCGCGGTAGTACAAATGATCTGTATCCACTTGAGTGTAGCGTTTGCCTTCTGCTGTGTTGAGAACATAGTTGATGCCCATACGCCTCAGAAATTGTTTGTCCTTTGCGGCAACTCTATAAAATTATATGTTATTTACATTATTAGGTAGGTTGTGATCTAGAGTACTAGAGAGTAGTAGGTAGATTTTTGTAGACATTCTAGGCTGAAACTAAAATTTAGTAAAAGAAAAGATCGAACACATGAATATTATACGTTATTAAGTTTAACAAGTTTAGAGTAACGAGAAGCAGTTCCCCATCAGTGCCTGTAGATGAAAAGTGATGACGTATATTAAGCGAGTTGTTTGTTACGATTCCTTCTCAGAAAGCTAGCAGTCACTAATGCCCGATTTACACATCGACAAGTACAGTAGCGAGTTAAGTAGTAAGTTGTTGATTAAGTTGATTTAAATAGATCTCCATCCTATTTTTTGGCAAGTTAAGTTGGCGAGACGCGAGAGAGGGGGCTACTTCGTACCTAACTCGCCAAAAAATAGGATGGAGATCTATTTAAATCAACTTAATCTTAAAATACTACTTAACTCGCCACTGTACTTGTCGATGTGTAAATCGGGCATTTTAAAAGTAATGGATATTGAGTTTGACAGTACGATCGAATTGTGAAAAGATTTGTTTCAAGGGCGAGTAAGTCGTGGATTCGAGTCCCAAACAAGACATTTATTTGTGTCATCTACAAAATGATTGTATTGTGCCTGCATTTCAATTCTAGATTTATTTAAGTCCTTAGTAAATTGATACGACAACATTTTTATTAGTTGTCTACGAGTACCTTTGTCTTAATAACTATTTTAAGCATACCCTGATACTGATATAAAAAAGTACAAAAAACTTTTACGCTCAAAGTGTTTCTGTGTAGTGTAAAATGGGGTCAATCGTTGTGTGATTTCGTAATTTTAAAATAGCGCGCGTGTAAGAATCCAGAAAATCTCGACACCATAAGGCTGAGCGCAGACTTGGAACACGACAGTCTTAAGACAGACTATTGCTTTACAATATGTATGAATATGCGCACACTTGGAACAAAACGTCGTATAGACAATATTGTCTCAGATAGACAGTTTTGTTTTATGTGTGCTACGTATCGTAGTCAAAACTGTTTCGTTTTAGTTTTAAGACAGACTTGTCTATATGAGGCAAGTCAGTCTTGAAACAGTCTAGTCTCCAATGTGCGCTCAGCCTAAGTTTCGAGTCAAAACAATTTACTCGCGAAACATACCTATTTTTATTAATTAATACTTATTTGTAATGTTTTTTTAGTATCTTCTAGCAACTTAGTGTTCCGAACAGTAGTCTGAATGTCATCCTTACATCAAAGGCATGCGTTACATACGTAGACTAGTCACGGGGAAAATAATAACCCTACCGTAAGTAATTTGTAATGCGGATGAATTCAATCATTGGTACGCTCCGACTGAGACCAACTATTTAGCAGGTAGTTAGATATAGGTATACTATTTATATTTTCTACGTTTAAGCATGACTTTATCTAGTTAAGATATCTGTTAGAACCAGTGACAATACGGCTATTAATTTAATCTTTTCTTTTTGTATTAAAATAGACAAAAGATATAAAATGAAAATAAATCTTGGTATCTTAATTGTGCTATACAAAGAGTAGGTACTTAGCAAGTAGGTGCTGGCCTAGCAATATTATATTACAGTAGGTTTTGTTTTTCAAAAGCAGGTTAGTAAGTCCGTCCGTTGTAAAATGAGCAAAGGATAAAACAAAAAAGCTTATAGCTGTGTTACGGACTAAAAATACCAGTGGGTCAACGCAATATTATTTCAAGGATGTCTTTGAAGGCCACTAACAACGTACTACTACTTAAAAATCTAATGTTTCTAGCAAAAGAGGAAAACTTTTCCTCTTTTGCTAGAAACATTACACTTTTAAGTAGGCTAGGGTATTCATCTATAAGACAAACTTCCCTCTAGAAAGGAGAATCTCTGTAGTGATACATGACATGAGACGAACAAGACAGGCTGTAATGATATCTAGTCCCAAACTTAGTCAACCGGTAGGTACTATAGGTTTTTAAATAAATAATAATAATTTCAAGTAACACTTATGGCTAACGCAGACCTGGACGGCATGGCAAAGTATTTTAATTTTTACTAATGGAAATTCAACCGTACTGTTACAGAAATACGACATAAATTGCTATGCTTTAAAGTGATGCCGCGGCATTGAAAGGGATTTTTCAATGCCGCGGCATCATTTTAAAGCATAGCAATTTATGTCGTATTTCTGTAACGGTACGGTTGAATTTCCATTAGTAAAAATTAAAATACTTTGCCATGCCGTCCAGGTCTGCGTTAGCCATTAGACGCACGTTACAGTCACGTTTGCATAGACAAGCCATCGACTTGTTCTGCAGAGAAGAAAGGAGGTCTATGTCCTACAGTAATGTTTATGTAAAATAATGCCAATAAAGATACTGTAGTTTTACTGTTTTTTGTATTCATGACATCGATTACGATAAATTGACAAGTAATAGCTTTTAGCACGGAATGAAAAGAGGTCTTTGTACCTATTAGGTAGGCTATATCTTTTAGAACAAACGCTAATGTAGTCTCCGATTCAGTTTTATAAAAGACAGTGGATGACTTTACTTTGGCTAATGCCTTGTGTCTTGTGGGACTATTACAAAGATGTATTTAACGCAAAGAAAAATACTCCTCGTTCAGGAGGATGATTTGTTGTTGGAGATAATAATTATCCCGCGTGGGATACGAATTCGCGACCTCAGCCTGTGCGTACTTAGCACGTCAGTCCTAAACAACAGCTACCTTGCCAGTAAGCTGCTTAGCAGTTATTAGTGAAGGACATCGTTTAGTATCTTCCTAACACTATTTTAGGCTTTTCGGCTGAGAGAGAATATCTGTTCATCTCGACATTTGTCGGAGTTTTACTACAATAGCTTATTTTAGACTGGGTAAGTCTAAACGTACCCATGGGATGTTGGTTCTCTAGTTAAGCTAACTTTCATTACTTCTAAAGCTTGAACTTGGAAATAAATATCTTTAAAAAACATTAATTTGGTACTTACGCGTCTCCAACGTAAAGTCCTGGATATACTTCATTTAAATCTGGAGAAGGTTCGGCGGCATATAGCGGTCTGGAGCGTAACGATGACAAAGAACTCAGCACTGAAGATGGCGTCCCAAAACTCTGCACGCGAAATTTACGTGTTACACTCTTACAAAGGCATAGACCCATAATTATATTTATTTAAAGATGTTAGTAGAATCAAAACACTTGCATGTGGAACTAGATACCAGTAGTAAAACAGCGTCATATTTTCATACGTACCTACTGATAAATAACTACTATGCAATTAGCATCACTGTGTTATTGTGAGATAAGGGGCAAAGTGCGCTATTATAAATCATTAGATCTAATTGAACGGGTCTCCTCAAGTATTTTCTGTAGTAAACAAATTTGCAATTTATGGAAATGTAAGCTTATAGAAAAAGCTAAACCTCGAATTTTTTAGTAATTTGGCATACAAACTTTCCAGACAATTTACTATGGTTGAAACATATTTTAGTAAATCTTGTAATTTAGACATGCAATCCTAACTAACTAAAAAGGTTTTTTACTAATCTAAATAGTTTTTATTAATTTTCAAACTAAAACAAAAAATCCAAACAGCACTGATTATTGCATATTTTAACAAAAGCTAAATATTTTTTCAGTCAGAAGTTCAGTCGTAATGTTCATTCAAATCAGTCAAGGCCTTTACAGTAGGCTATTTATAGATTCAGTACTCATGGCTCGCTAGTAAAAGCAAAACATGCAAGCTTATTTCTACACACTTTACAACTCCAATGAAATAAGAAATACTAACAAATAATAAAATAAGGATTATTTTATTGGGATTGTGTAAACAATAATAAGCAGGGTTAATAAAACATAAGTAGGTAGTGTATCGTATAGTGTAGTATCTAGGAAGATATTTTTAAAGAAATATTTATGAAATTTCATTGAAATTAGATTACAACCATTACCACATTTTATCTGTGTTGTTGAGTACAAGCAAGGGGTCAGATGTGTGATTCATACATAGGTCACACATACACAGACCAAAGATAAATACCATTAAAGTCCTTAGGTAGGATCCTACACGTTGTTCAGTAGCTGCACAGTATGAATGAGATCTTGGAAATAGAGAGTACTGCAGGAGGGAACATTATATTAATAAAGCGTTATTATTATTTTATATCACAGGCAATGTGATATAACACGAGATTAATAAGCTAAATAACTACATGATAGTTAATTATTATGTTAAAATCATTGTTGTAAATCAATTATGAAGTTGACATATATTTTGATTCATCTGAGTAAAACAAAAGTATATAATTTAATTTTTATATACTTGTTGTCATGGTTAATTATTTATTTAAAATATTATGATTAAATTTTATACCTATTTTTATAAGTGGTTTTTATTATATTTTTATGCAGTAAGGGATTTTTGATGTTTAACTAAAAATATACACAAATTTAGTGTGATAATTCTGCATATTCTTTATATGGGTCATTCTAAGTTAAGAGGTAATTCGTTGTATGAAATGGCGGCACGGGTTTTTTTTATATATTTTTACTTAAGTATACATTTTTTAAATGTAAACTGCTATGTTTAAAACGTTTACAAAGTGGCCAGACAATTTATTGGTTTTATTACGTTTTATAAGTGACCAGGGGAAATACACCATACAGGGGAGAGACAAGGTGTACAGGGGAGGATACTTTATGAACAGGGAAGAGATAATCATAATAAACATGGTTATTTTTAAGTATCATCTTTATTTATTATAATATGAATTATTTATAATCAGGCTTTTCATTTGTTTACAAACTTTTTTGTCTATAAAATTAAATGTTTCCTATGAAAATCAATAACAAAAAGAAAAATTTTCTTTTGAGTAACATTATAAACTTAAAAAATATTTATTTTTCTTGTCTATCAAAACAAAACTACCTAAGTATAGGTGTATATAACTTTAATACCCGTGTAGATATTAATAATAAGTGATAATGAAACACGAAAGTTTTAAAGTTATATAACTTTACTATTAATAGGCAATAATTAAATAAAAAGAAACAAAAACTAAAAATACTCTTTTAAATACTCTTACGACTTCAGGGGATATTAAAGGCGACCAACACCTATGAGTTTTATTAGTTGACCGTAAAATGTCAACAGGTACACGTCCCCAGAATATTCAAGCAATAAAACTTCCCAGAAATGGACACAAGATCAGAAGTAGCGGCTCAAGCAGTTACGCTGTTGGAACAAGGCATGAGTAAACGACAAGTGGCTCGTACTCTGAATATAAGCCAGTCAATGGAGTAAGAACAAGCCAAAGGTACCAAGAGACTGGTGGCTTTGATCAAAGAAGAGGTCCAGGTAGAAAAGGATCCACTTCAAAAAGAGACGATCTTTTCATCGTTAGTACTTCACTGCGAAATTGTTCACTCGACGGGGTTCAAATCCAACGGGAGCCCCGATAAACGCGTAGACTAACTGTCAGTTCTCGCACTGTGAGTAGAAGACTCAAGGTAGCTGGTAACCCTGATTCCAAAAAGACCAGCAACAGGTTCCAAATCGACTACAGACTACAGCGCATCGAGCAGCTCAAACTTTTCAATATTAGGCAATACGCAACCGGTAACTTGGTGAACCTTTAGTATTCCTGAAAAAGTCTCTAAATCTTTAGTAGATCCCAATTTTTTCGTTATGTCGGTATTATTTTCTGTAAAAAAAAACTTAATATTGTATTTTAAAGCTATGATAAGCATAACGCCAAGTAAAGGCGTAGAGAAAACTAGAAGTATTAATGGAAACGCGTAAAAATGTATCTCCCCTGGATATTAAGTATCTCCCCTGCCATCAAAAGAGCCAGGGGAAATACGCCAGGGGAGATATATTTTCGATAGAAATCTAAATTAGCCGTAAAAGTATTTCACGCACGTGATTCACACACAAACGTAACAATGTATACACTATTTGTAATAAATATTTAAGTATATGTTGGTATTTTAACAAAAAATGGCAATGGAAAACTTACCAGGGGAAAGACTGCATTCACTAAACATTTCTGCACCCAGCGAGTGGCGTGATCGAAATGGCCAGCAATAAGGCGGCGCAGTTGCTTATGCGCCGCTTGCTGGTAACTTTACGTTACACACTATGCATTCATGGTCACAACTTCTGCAGACTAGGAAAGCAGAACTGATTTTTGAACGAAAACAAAAGACCAGGGGCCGAGACACGAAACACGGTGGACAAATTTCGGTGTTCATATTTTTTTTAAAGAATTGGAATAAAAGCACTTTTACTTGTAGGATACTATTACTAAGTTTACTGTCCTTGTAAAATTAAATAATTTAAAATAATTATTGAATTTTAGTACATTCATAATTACTGATTTACAAATAAAGTCGGTTATGGGACAGACCAGGGGAGAGACATTTTTCACATATTAGAGCTTATTGTGACTAAATTACGTACATTTCTGCAATAAATTTTAGTGACCACGTAGGAAGCATTTAGTTTTAAGTAATAAATAAGTTATTTATAAAGTTTATTGAAAAAAATATATATTTTTTGTCTTTGCCGTCGAAAGTACTTCTTAACTTAGAATAACCCATATATCTTTTGTAATCGTAATTGCCGCTAGTATATTCAAAAATTCAGGTATTTTTTTAATGTAACCCTTTTAGCATTAAGGTGCATAAATATTGAGAAATATTAAATAAAAAAATTATAAAATAATATGATACGAGTTTTAAACAACAAACCATTACTAAAATAAGTAAGTACATGTTATGGCATAAATATAAAGTAGTGGATTATACAAACAATTGAATAATAAAACACTAAGTAAAATATGTTTATAAGTACATACATCACTATACGAAACGTGTCTTCTGATATACCGAGGATATAAAAGCTGCGAAAAAATCATGAATTTACTTTCAATAATAAAATAGACGAAATTTGACAAAAGGTAAATAAATTAAAATAATACATTAATAATCTCGAATCTTCTTTAATTATTTGATTGGAAGAAACGGGATTTATTCAATAAGTTAAAGTATTTCAGGGTAGTGAAGAAAGCCGATATCCCGTCTAGTCTGTAAGACAAGCTATCGCCAGACTATAGCGACCTTGAATCAGTGACTAATAATTGTGTAAAAATAGAACTGCGTTATGATCAATTCTATTTTGGTCCACATAGGAAGATACAAAATAAATACCCATAGTTATGAAAATGTTATCCTAAACCCTAATTTAAACAAATATGAATAAAAAAATATAAATACATAACATTTATTTATTGTATCCTTAGGGCGTAATATAAAAAGAACTTACTGTATCCCTGTCCCTGTAATTCATTTTGGCTTTTATTTAATTTAGTTGTAGATAATTGTAATTTTTTATAACAAATTATTATATTGCACTGTCCAATAACATGAAACAAGATTTATCAAATGCGCGCCATGACAGGTAATAAGAACGGAAGACAGGCAATAGACTAAATCTGAAATAGAGTTCTTGAGAAAACTTTTTTCAGAAAAGAACTCCCACATACGTAGTTCATGGTTTTATAAAGTACGAAATACTAAATAGTTTTCGGTGAGCTGTACTGTACTGTACTGTAGGCAGTAATCGTATTAAACAGTAGTTACTTTACTTACAAACACGCCTGTAGTTACTTTCACAGAGTACATTAGACATTATGAAAGGTACTTTCGGTTCTAGGAAGGATGCTACCAACTCTTTTTATGTACGTATGTACAAACTTAGTTTTTTAAATTTATTTATATTGATTGTTCTTAATTGTACCGAAATATTTTGTTTAAAGTATTATTATGAATTAATCATAAAATGAGCATTATCATCATAGGCTGGCACATGCGATTGGTGTGCCGGTAGAACGATTATAG
The DNA here is from genome assembly GCA_905475405.1 of Schrankia costaestrigalis. Lineage (NCBI taxonomy): Eukaryota > Metazoa > Arthropoda > Insecta > Lepidoptera > Erebidae > Schrankia > Schrankia costaestrigalis. The sequence continues at coordinate 6,118,902 of FR997827.1, forward strand.
ACTCTGCACCATGTAATAATACTTATTTCGACTATTTAAGAAAATTTCAGTCAGACTTATTAAGTACTAAACAGTAACACGTACTATGAATGAATGTATTAGCTTATCACAGATTACCTATTAGTACTACGTAGCTTATACACTCTGTGGCGCTACTGTGTTACGTCACTAGTGTCCGTTCTTATTGTGATGTGAATTTTATACCGCGCCTTGTTTGCGTGTTATTATAGTAAAATTGTGGATTTTATTGTTTTTAATTATGACTGTAAAGTAATTATTTTTAATTTCGATCAATTCCGCCAAGTTCTTTCTGAAAATGGATGAGAAGGAAGAACTGCATTTAACCTCTCCGGAGTTGCAAGTTTTGTCGGAACTTGACAGGTAAAGTGGAATAAAACTTTAAGTTTATTAAAAAATAATTCAATAAAACTCTCGAATTAAATGTTAATCAAATTTCAATAAAGAATATATGTTATCAACAGTGAATATTGCTTAATTATATAAAGGGAAAATGTATGCGTCGTATTAAAAATGTCACAACTTTACGAACTTTACAATCAGGAAGAATATTAGAGAATGTCCACAATCTCTGGCTTTAATTTTCTTAAAGATAAATTTTCATACATATTCTTTATATTATAAGCATGTAAAAATGTGAATGTCATATCTTTATTTTTCACATAAGTACATTGAAGTTAGAGCATAGGCTTAGGTTATGTTTGTTTCACTGAATTGGTTTCTCTTGTCTTAATTTCGGCGTTGATGGGAATAAATTTTAAAAAGCAACACATTGAGGATAGTTAATTTTTTATTTAGTTAAAAAGTTGTAAATATTGTAAAAGAAATCAAAATGTACATAAAAGACATCTTTAATAATACACTGGACATTAGCAAATATCTTCTGGAAGAATTTAGCAAGAACTGTTTCTTATAAAATTGCTCTAATAAATTATAATAATTGCTAGTAGTTACTCTTTCAATTAAATCAGCTGTTTTTCAATTCAATACACAATGTGGTGAAGAGTTAAATGTTTTAGTATTTATGTTTTAGTATAAAGTGGATCTACAGGGACTATGGTCAAATTAAATTAATGTGATAGGGCTCTGAAGAAAAGAAAAAAGCTATTGTAGGGATTAAGATATATTATTTTTCATTGAAATAAGTATAATAAAGCTACTACATTTTAACCCATAATAAAAATAAGATATTTTAGACAACTATTTTAAATTTTCAGCCGGCAGTTTGGTTTTTTGAAGCTGCGTGGTACTGAACATGGCAGGACAAGAGCACTTATACTTAAAGCTGTTAAATATCTTGAAGGGATGCTGGTGCAAGTTAAGGTAATGGTTTTTAAATTAAATAATATTAAAGTAATAATTTACATTGTTTCATATCGATAAAAGAACTATCTCACTTAGATCATGTACTCTTGAGTGGTATAGTTGATAAACAAAAATAACTTAAAATAAGCTACTTTTTTTTTGAGTCTTTATTTATTTAAAGGAGATTTATCACTTGGTGAAAATAAGCTACTTCATCTATAATTACTTTTATTCAACTATGCAGTCTTGCACTGTAAATTATATTAATTTAAAGGTTTTTAATGCATCTCCATGATGTGGCTTGATGCCTTGTGCGGGAGTTACTGAAAAGATGTGCGGGTTTATATAAGACATTATTATATTGTCAAATAAAAACTAGAAACAATTTTCTTTTTAAATAATTATTTATGAGATTTATGTTTTATTAGTTGCCCATTAATGTCCCACTTCAGGGACAGGCCTCCTCCCGTGAGGGAGATATACTTGGCCTACTAATACCACGCTGGCCAAACGGATTGGTATAGGGGTTAATTTCAAATTTTCCTTCTTTTTATAATTACGTAAGGATAATATTCACGGATAGTCTCCTATTCGACTTTTACGACAGTCATAGGATGAGATGGGGTGGTGACACACTGTATTCTTACTCCGTCACCAAACAGAGATATGATTTGCTGTTCTCATAATTTATAAATCATTTAAGGGAGGCAAATTAACTTTACTTTCTTTCATTCAATATTAATTTATCAATATGTTTATTAATAATAATAATTAGTCTGTATTTTTCTTCATTTTTACAGGAAGAAGAAAGAGGATGCTCACCAGAGACTGGGAGAGATATATGTATAGATCCAAAGACATACTGTAAATTAGGACATTTCCATTTACTTTTAGAAGATTATGCTAAAGGTGAGGCTTAATGTTTAATTAGTAAAGCTGAATATAAAATGGCACCCTCTAATACTAAGTATCTATATCACAGGAACTGAATTTTGACAAATATAGTTAATATAAAATATATTGAAAAGGTGGTAAAAAGCATAGACTTGTGAGAGGAATAATAGATAGGATTGGACGGGCAACCCAAAGCTGCCAGACATCACTCATTTTCTGTAACGAAATATACACAAGTGGGTAGTGGGTGTGTGTATTACTCATTGCTAGTTTGGCTAAAAGGCCACTTTTCAGACGGCCAGACGACCACTTATTTTCTGATAGCTGATTTTAACATAAATTTTACTCAAGATCGTTAAAAAATCAGTAATGTATTCTAACAGACTCAGATTTACCTAAAATATGCTTTATAGCCAAGCAAAGGTAAATTGGCAAACCAAAAACTGGGCATTCTTATTAGAGCAAAGCAAGACTTCACACCAAACCAGCGGCTTATGCTGTACAAAGCTCAAGCACGGATGCATTTGAAGTACTGGTCACATTTCTGGGCGGGCGGTCAAATATAAGCTAAAACTAAAGCGTATAAAGCATTTTCTTGATTACCGTGATATCATACCTTTATTTCCTGTGGCATACCTATAATATAAAATGTACTTCCAAATCAAGTTACTTTGCGAAATCGTATTACATTAGCAGCTACGTTGGAGTAGCTCGCATTACAGTGCGTAATTTGATGATACTAAATGTATATCAATATATAGTACAGTACCCGGCCGTTTATATTACACATCGACATGTGGAAAGAGACTATCGGTCAATTTCGGCTTCGTAGAGCATCATCTCTGTCGCACACTTTCAAATCATATTTTTTTTAAGGGTATGCATGCCTGTCACAACTCCATACAAACAGAGAAAGTTAATTGCTTCTTCATTTGACAATTTATTATCAAATAGTATTTATTTATATGTTATATTATTTGTACCCTTTCATGACATATGGATCTGAAACGTGGTCGCTGACTATGGGCCTTCTCAGAAGGCTTACCGTCACTCAGAGGGCAATGGAGAGAGTTGGGAGTTTCCCTGTGTGATCGTATCAGAAACGAGGAGATCCGCTCCGCCGATCCGTTGGGGCAGAAAAGTTCTGGAATGGCGACCGCGCACCGGAAGGCGCAGGGTGGGGAGACCCCTCACACGGTGAACCGACGACCTGGTTAGGACGGCGGGAAGCCGATGGATGAGGGAGGCACAAGACGGCGCAGAGTGGAAACTTTTGGAGGAGGCCTATGTCCAGCACTGGGCGTCCATAGGCTGATATGGTATGGTGGAATACCCTTTCCCCAATGTTATTTTGGGCAATTTTAGCGTGCACTTTTCCGACAACAATCTTTTAAGCTTCGCCTACTAGCAAGTTCGTGTCTGTGGAATGCGTACCCTTAACAGTTGCTAATAGATACTAGACTGTTTGTATTTCGTGCGACAGAGATGATGCTTTACGAAGCCGAAATTGACCAATTGTCTCTTTACAAAAGTCGATGTGTAATATTTACGGCCGGATACTGTAAGTATCGTGTTACATATAAGCTTGAATCACAGCTTTGATTAAATGCCGTTTCTTTTAAAATGCCTGTATTGTGCGAGTTTTCTTCTTTGAGCCTCGGTTGAGTTACTTTATCACATCGTAATGATTAATGCCGTCTATAAACAGTTACTTTGGTAACTTTTAGTACAAATCAATCGAACACAAGTAAATATGAGTAACTACCAAGGTTTTCGCAGAATAATTTGTAGTTGAGTTTAGGAGAAAATATAGCCTAGAAACCCATGGCACTTTTTCCAAATATAACAGTTTCCAGCAGCATAAAGTTAATCTTTGTAAGGTTATGTTATGTCATAATTCGTTTCCGATAGAATTTCAACAAATTCTTATTGAGTTAGCATAATGTTCCTTCTCGCCGAGAGTCTCACTCACGAGTCACGCACGAGTGTTAGTGATCTTAAGGTGACCAAAGTACCTATTTATTTCATTTTATTACATTAGTATACGCCGCGGACCATCCACACCAAACGGCCCGCATCGGCCAGTATCGCATGGCATCGGAGTTAGCATAATTTTCCTTCCTGCGAGAGTGTTAGTGATCTTAAAGTGACCCAAACGTTGTATAGGATTAACCAAACAGCCGTTAACTAGGTCGTGATTAAGACGGCGGAATACCGATGGATGAGGCAGGCACAGGACCGCACAGGGTGGGGATAGTTGGAGGAGTTCTATGTCCGGCAGTGGACGTCCATTGACACAAATCAGCTATTCTTGACCTTCAAGTACTCTTAGGCTGAGCGCACATTGGAGACTAGACTGTTTCAAGACTGACTTGTCTCATATAGACAAGTCTGTCTTAAAACTAAAACGAAACAGTTTTGACTACGATACGTAGCACACATAAAACAAAACTGTCTATCTGAGACAATATTGTCTATACGACGTTTTGTTCCAAGTGTGCGCATATTCATACATATTGTAAAGCAATAGTCTGTCTTAAGACTGTCGTGTTCCAAGTCTGCGCTCAGCCTTAAAACACGTATACAGTTCTCTATTGAAATAGTCACTGTGTTATTTAGTTTTATTTATATGGGTGACAAAAATATAGGGTTGTTGGTCACATACATGTTATTATTGTTTAAATATTAGCGTTTCATTAAAATTTAAAAAAAACATTGCAGATGTTATTGAAACAAAATAAAAAATAGGTACAAAACACAAACGGTTCTTTCACTATTGATTTGAATTGCTATGTTGGTGACACCAGGCATTTTAGAGCCAAAAAAAAATAAATGCGTGGTTTACCAAATAAAAACGACCGTGAGACTCTTTTACCCGTAAAGGTTAAGGCGAGTGAGTTACGAAACATTACTGGCTCTCTTCCGGCACGTGCTGGTTCTTAAAAATGGGCCCCGGGAACAGTAGAATGTCTGCCATTAGAAATGTTGTCTTTTCATTTCTCTCAGCGCAGCTATAGGTTATACTACGACCCATTAGCACTTGATTTCATTCTCAGTTTGTCCTATCGTGTATTGGCAACCTCCTCTTCCACTGATAGAGAACTTAGCCGACTGATATGAAGGGTTTGTTTCGTATTTGGTTCATCTAAATATTTTGTATTTCGCTCTGCTGACTTTTATAATACTCCCGCTATGATAATGGCGTGGTAACATTTTATCTTAGTATTCTTCACACGAACAGCTTATGAGTTTCATGAGCTTTATAAATACAAATATTTCCATAGGTACTGAGGAAATCGATAACAATAGCATGGAAATATGTTCCCAGTAGTTTTTTTTTTCATCGGCCTACCAGAATCACTCTATGGTGCCTGATGTTAAGCATCCATTAGAGTCCAAGAATGGCGAGCACCATGCCAGCTACAATATTTGTAGAGGCATGAATGTCTCCACTATGGCGGCTTCAGAAGATGCTTTATCACGCCTCGCTTGAAGAGTGTAAAGTATCTATTAATACATAGTAGTATCCTTAATATATTTATTTAAGATAGCTACTATAATTATCCTGAAACATGTATGGAAAGCTATATTTAGCTCTACCCTTCCAAACTTTCACAATACATTGTGCATTCCATCTGGTTTTTACCAAAAATGTCACTAGATGGCGCTACTGTGGTACATTGAGGTAAGAATCTTTGTTTTTCGAGAAAATTCGTTTCTCCTCACTTTTGCGATTCTTACTAGGCTCTCCTGATAAGATTGATCATTATTTTCTACATAATACCGTTCTGACATTAATATTAGTAGGACAATTAGCTTTCCGCGATTTTGACTGCTTATCTCTTCAACCAAATGTGATTTCTCTTTAAAATGTTGATAAAGGGAAAATACTAAGTAGTAAAATGTAGGTCGTAGTATCTGTGTCTTGTTTTGCGTTACATGCAGGGGAATTTCCTATTTCAGCGATTTTAGGTATATTATTCGATAGTACCTATTCAGCTTTGGGTAAAATCCCCGATCTAATGTATTCGGTTGGGTTTTCTTACTTATCAGTTTTCTTTGTTAATTTTTTCCTATGTGGCATTGTGGCTTTTAATCACGAAGTCGAAAAATATTCATTGGAAGTAGAGCAAAACTAGTTTTTAATGATTTTAAGTTATTTCCCACCAATTAATTCCCACGAAGCCTCCGAGTATTTCGTATAGATGGCGTTGATGTACCCAATGTAATGAGAAACTAAACACTTCGATAGGAAGAATACTTACTTTTCTATTACAGTGCACGTAATAAAACAACATGTCCATTGTTTTATGAATTTTAGGTAGGTATTATTTGGAATTTCATAAATTTACTAGAAAGCCAAAACATATTTTTTTTTAATGAAAATAGTGACGTAAATTGTCTATAAGTGTTTAAAAAATAATTGTACTTGTCCTTATATTAAGTTGGGCTTTATAATATATACTAAAATCTTTCGTGGCATCGTAAGTCTTCCGATGTATAAATCTAATACAAAAAAGGTTGATTGTTATTCAAACGAAATATTTGTTGATAAAATGTAAGGGGAAGTTTCAACTGGTTTGAAAGACAGGTGGTAAAACTAACAAGGGTTTTGTAAGCAACTAAGACATTTTTTAAAGACCCTATTTTATTTCAAGGAATTGAATTTATAAATTAGTAGTAGTAGTTCTAGTTTGTTCCTTTATAATTATCGAATACTTTACAACCGGAAGTTTTAATCAGAGTTTCTTATCGTCTGCGTAGACTATGATTACACAATGTCTTCACTCCACAAGATTGAAATATTATTCAATTACCAATAGCTGCAGAAGGATATCTTGATCCAACTTGGTAATAAATAAACCAAGTATTGTAGCTATTGATTTGATATAATTATGTCACAAGGCGGCAAAATATCATGAAACGGCATTCTATTTCAGGAGGAAAATCAATATTAAAATAGAACAGATATTTATGTCTGAAACAATGAACCCCTGTTTCATAATATCACAGACTAAACAAATGGCAATTTTAGATAGTTTCTATCAGTATTATACCCATTACGGCATTCTTTATATATACTAATATTATAAAGAGGTAAAGTTTGTAACGTTGTAGGGGGTAATCTCTAGATCTAATGAACCGATTTTTTTAATTCTATTTTTTTTCTATTTTTAATAAGACAACTTATCGGGGAGTGTGGCTATATTGTATCACGCTATGACTAATAGGAGTGGAGCAGTTATGATTTTTTTTTAAAGAAGGGACGCGGTTTTTTCGCCGCCCAATGAAGTGGGCAGGGGTCAGCTAGTTTCTTATAAAAAAATACAACATTACAGTTGTACGCAATAACATAAAACGAAGGAACCAACTAAACAGTCTCTAAAATGTATTTATTTTAATTTTTTATTTTAGGGTGTTAAGTGGCAAGGTTATATGTATTTATTTTAATTATTATAAGTTCCTATGCTTTTTTTGTTGCTGAGCGTTAACAGTATACCTTTCTTTCTTTCAAAATCTAATTTAATTTTCGTTGTTACAGCAATGTCGGCATACCAAAAATTTTACGCCTTAGAACCAGACAATTGGAAAGATCCCCTGTTTTTGTATGGCCTGGGTTTATGCTACTATCACTACAATGCTTTTGAGTGGTGAGTGTGTTTTTGTTTTTTATTATGTTTCTTTTTTCGTGTGATATAATCAAAGATAGGTATCGTCATTCCAAGGATATCGAAATAAGCGGATAGGAAAAAGTTACAATTTAGACTGAATCTCTGTACGTGAAGGAAATCTAATACTGAGAGTAAATGCTCTTAATAATCTCCTGGCCTACGTTACTTCATCGCTAGTCAAAGATTCCATTCTACCAGACGTAACAAGTTAACAATGACATTTTACTCATGGGTATTTTAATTTTAACCTTGTGAATGTTATTTTCTTCGTAAAATCCTATTATCTAAAATCCTCTTTGCAAGTAAGAATAAATAAAACAGGAAAAATATTGTTTAAATAAAATCGTTACCATAACATTATTTTACTTGAATACTTTTGTGAACAACAATACGTTGTTACGAAGACTTGATCAGATTTGAGCTGTTTCATATTAAATAAATAAAATGATAAATCAATTCCTTGATATATTCTCTGGATACCTTTGCGTTAAATTATAAGTCACTTGAAGATTTCCTTCCTCTTAAAGATAGCATCATCAATTCTTAAAAAGTCTAGGGATGTTGCTTTTGATTGAATTAAAAATAATATTTTACCAGTATTACATCTGCGGCATCCACGTGATACAAAAATATCTAAGATAATTCTATTACTCTGACCAGAGTGGTGGGTGCTATACCAAGTTTTCTTACTGTGACGTCGTTTACGTTTTCCCCTCGCGACTTTCTCATCCGGAAGCAGGTGGTATCGTGAATTCTTATGAGGCTAGTGACGTTTTGTATCCTAGGACCTTGACCATGTAGAGAACTGTAAGATTTTAATTATATTTTAAAGATAGGATAGAAATTTTTGCTGTCGTTCAAACATACTGAATGTGGGACCACTTTAAATTATCTCTATTTCAAAATGACCTTTATTGCCACTATTCAAACATTTGGCTGATTTTCTTCCTATGTAAAATATAGGTGCCAAATAGTTATGATAAACGGCTGAATTTCTGATGCAATGATCATACATCCAAGGGTATCTCAGGGCTAATTTCTGGGGCCGTTACTATAAATGCTTTCAAAATAGTTTTGTACGCTGACGATTTGAAAGCAATAAAGTCAGTTGCCGCTATCTATGTTGCTTATGCAGGAGGACGTGACACAATTTGTAGCATAATACACTCTTAACAAATTTAAATTGAGCGTGTCTAAGTGCAGCATTTGTAATTTTACTGGAAAACTTCAACCTTTGCACTTTGCACAACTTAGTGATGCGTCATTAACTAGGTTTGATACTAAAAAGGATCTGGCCACATTTGATTCATAATAGATTCTTGATGCACATGCAAGTAAAACTTCGAAATCGTTAGGTTTTATTATTTGCGTGTCAGCAGAATTGAACAATATTAAAATTCGAAAAATTCTTTTCTGCTCATTCGTTCGTACCAATCTTGAATACGGCTCTCCAGTTTAGGATCCTATGTAGGTACTTATAACATTTAGGTAAGTATATCTGTTGTGACGAAATTATTCAAAATAAAGTTTAAAATATGCATACAGTTTCATTCTAATTGTTATACAGCAAACCAATCGCAGCAATGCAAAAAAATTCATATGGTGGTTTTGACCGAAAAAAAAAAAGTTGTATAAGTCTTTAAATAAATTGCTTTCCTTCCGTACTATTTTAAAGTAAAATAGCATATTTATTTCAACACAGTGAAATATGTGCATATGCTAATTAAATTTATTGGAAAATAATAGTCCTAAAATTTTTATTCATCGCTCAATTTCCGAAAAAGAAGAGACTATCTGATGCCCGCGGCTTCACCCACGTGTATATGTAGCTTAAATGTTATTCTACACCCTAAACTACCTATATTTCAATGTCATCAAAAACCATTTAGTCGTTTTTGCTTGATAGAGTAACAAACATCCGTCTATCCATCCTCACAAACTTTCGCATTTATAATATTAGTACGATTGTACTCTAGGCGTGATTATTATTTTTCTTCGCTATTTTTATTTGTAGCCTATATTTATGTAGCCCTTATTAGTAGGTCTTCCAAATCATTTATCAGTTCGAATAATAGGGTTAGTAACTTAGTAGCATTAGTCCCCAATGGCATATTTCCCCGAAAAAAAAACCTATACTGTCTGTACAGAATACTTTTTTAGGTACAGTCAGCCCCAAAGGTCGCTGAACACATTTTAAATTCCAAAACTGCTGAACACTAAAAATGTCATAAGTCAGTGTCGCAACAAGAGCGCAGAATAAGCTTTACATACGAAACGACCATAACACGCTGAACACGGTTATTACAAAAGTAGCTGAACCCTAGTATTTTTAAAAGTAACTGAACGCCTAACCACTTGAGCGACAATTGGTATGATTTATTCATTGACAAAATGGCGGGAATTACGTCATATTGTATAAAAGTACCATGATAGATTCCGAACGGATTACACCAAAATAAACAGCTGTCTAAAGTAATCTGTGGTCGCAATGTCAAACAGAAGTTTGCTTCATTTCGTGTGTCCTTGTATGAAATTTACTGTTTAATTATTTATTTTTAATTTTATTTATTTAGAAACAAACGGTCATACAGTTATACAAAAATAACATACATAATTATATATGAAACAGACCTACAGTTTCCTAAAAGAAATATACTCTTACATTAACTGACGACAGAAATTGTTCAATTGACTAGTATACATCTAAATTAAACAATATCAAATTAAATCTTAAAACTAATGCAAATCACGCATGCGAGACTAAAGATACATACAAGCTGAGACTACGCTAATCGAGTCCAGAAATACAAACTAAAGCCTTTTTTTTAAAACATTCCAAACTTTCACAGAAAATATCAACATCGACAAGCTTGTCATTATATAATCTACAAGATCGCCTAATGAAACTATTACAAGCGTAACAAGTTCTACTACTATGAATACAAAACAATTCTTTTATTCGACATACTCGTTCACGTCCACGTGGCACTCTGAATGAAATTGCATGCAGCAGTGCAGAGGTATCAAAATAATTATGTGTTAAATACATTTGATTAGTTAAATATTGTTGGAAGTGTAATATATTACAATTTTCTAGAAAATGTGTGCTTTCTAATGGTCGTAATACTATGTTATAAAAGTTGAGTAACTTTTAAAATTTAATAAAAGAAAAGTCAAAGACTAAAACTTGGCCTTGAGTTTAACAATAATGGCGGTTTAACTACGCTTTCCTCAATAAAAGTTTATTGAAATCGTTTAAAGTTTATTGAAATCGTTTAATTCTAGAAGATAAACTAATAAACAATAATTAAATTAGGAAACAAACTTACTACGTTCTTATTTTTATGTTCTTATTGTCTAAACAAAAATATGGTATGCACGTACAAAACGCCGAGATGGCCGAGTCAGCTAAAAAAGGTATTTATTTCAAAAATAATTTAAAATACTTTAACCTAATGAATTACTAATATATTAATTTTATTCTAAAAGAAATATAGTAAGAATAAAATCATCAATTTGGGTTTTTTTTTTACAAATAATATAATTCCTGAAAACTCGCGGAAAATGTCAACAACTTTTCGCAATTTTTCAGGTTTATCAACTATTCATTGTATTTAGATATTCATAAGGTTAATGTATTTTAATTTAAGTTTATTCCCTATACCTACTTTTACGAACACGACGATGTTTTTCATTTTCAAATTGATGCAGTAATTTTCTCGTGTTAGCCGTTTTTATCAAGACGGAAAACTCGCAGTTTTTTATAAACACATAAAAAACTGCGAGCGTTGCCACTTGAACGTTGGACTCGCGAAAAGCGATTCGCGCAGTTAACGTTCAAGTGGCAGATTCCAAAAATAGCTGTACATACGCGTCAATTCGTATTAAAACCTACTTTTTGGGTATTATACTATAAGCATCTTTAAAAAAAATAAAAACTTTTAGAACAGATAACTTTTGTTCAAAGAGGTTTAATTACAACGGACCAAGATTCGCTTTACATCAAGAACACCAAAAGTAGATTGACAGGCAATAACATTGAAAATATGATTTGTTAACCTACTTTTGTATTTTTAATGATGTTCAGCTACTTTTGGAATACTAGTGTTCAGCTACTTTTGTAATAACCGTGTTCAGCGTCTTATGGTCGTTTCGTATGTAAAGCTTATTCTGTACTCTTGTTGCGATTTTTAGTGTTCAGCAGTTTTGGAATTTAAAATGTGTTCAACGACTTTAAAAAACCTATACCTACTGCCTGTACAAAATTCTATTTTATTAGGTTTTTTTTTTTCGGGGAAAATCGCAACTGGTGTCTAATGCTACTAACCCGAATAATAAAATTATGGTACGCTTCCTCCGTCTCCAATATTATGTTCCTTTAAGTTACGAGAATATTAATTGTTGCATAGGGTTCTAGTGATCCTGATTAAAAGGATCAAATGCACATTGTTACGTCATGTTTTACAAGAACTCATTGGGTTAGGCTTAGGACTACCGTTTGTCAAATAATTTTCTTCTAATAGTGTTTCCATTTGAACAAAATTTTTGTTTGAATGGAAACCCCATAGGTTTTTCCATCATCTATTTAAGGTAACTTAGCCATCACAGTATTGTTACCAGATTAAATTGTTTAGACTAGAAATATTCGTACCTGGATAATATAGTAACCATGTTTTAGTGGAACCACATTCTATTAGGTTATTTGATTTGTTAAAAATGCTATGAAAAGTTTTTAGGGATTTTTTTTTCGGTTGAATTTTCCGATACCAGTTCGTTTGTTTCGCGTTATGTCCTCTTCCACCTACTTTAATTTATATATTATTTTCTATTCAGTTCACCTATTTCTTCTGTTCAAAGCTATTTTGAATCTCTTGAACTTCAAAGTGTGCCAGATCCAAATTGAAATAGTTTAACTTTGTACTAGGCAAATGTTTATTTATTTTTTCTTGACGGTATTTTTTTTACCATGCTTTAGGTTCGATAAACCTCTTTATTGGTAGTTAATTTTGATTTAACTAATCAAATCGGTTACTACTCAAGATATTAATGTCACTGAACTCTTGATGCGTGAGACGAATTTGCACTTGACCGGTTTGATTTATAATTGCTGTTAGAAGTTAGTTCAAAGGTTTTTTTTTTTAAATTACTTAAACTAAAGTGATTCCTTTAAAAAAAAATTCGTTAAGCAATATCCTATACTTACCTATGTATCTTTCAAAATTACACTAGCATTGTGCAAAGCATTATAAATAAAGGAAATATAACAAAAATGTAAGTAAATCTGCGTATAGGAATTTTAACGAGCTTTCCGTATTTCGTTACTTACATCTTAAACCGGACGGAATCTATTCGGGATATCTATTAAGTTCACTACAATAATTTCGGTCGCACCGAAAACACTGCAGCCGTCTGTGTGGTTCTAATGTCGACATCGTTCGTGAATCGTGATTCGTAATTCACCGGACGTAGGACGAACGCGCGGGGCCTGGGGAGCGGTAGGGCTGGCGCGGCGCGGGGCGGACGCGGCGTGGAGGTGCAGAGGGCGCGAGGTGCGGGACGCGGGACGGTGCACGCTGCAGCGCGAGGTCGTCGCTCGCTCGCGCCGCGTTACTGCCAGTCGGGAGCGGGATGCGGTGACGTAAACTGCATCGGCGCGGGCCGTGACCGTAGTGTAGGACGGGACGTATCGTGTTCGAATGTACCGTGTGCGTGCGCTGAACCATCTTGTGTGAACGTGTGCTTGTGCTGTACTTGCTGACGAGACGTCACCGCTCTTCACTACGTGGGCTGCTGCAGCCGTATATCACGACCAAGACTAATCCGAAGATTCCCGAAATGGTGAGTGCGGTCGAAGCTCCCGCTCGCGGTTTGTTTACGTCGACCCTCGTGCCGACTCTCTCTCTCTACCTGCCGCCCGTATCCCTGCATCGCGTTCGCACGCGACTCTTTCTATTGTGTTTTGTTTCCGAAATGCAGATAACCAACATCGACGGCTCCGGCCCAGGGCCCGTCGAGAGCTCGCCTTTTTGTTCGTTTGGATGGTTTTTGCCTGTTTTTTGTACTGTTTTCGCAGGTAGCTTGTAGCGCAGATTTTATTCATTCATACGAAGATTTAAATGCAAGAGCGTCCAAACAAACAGGGAGGGCGAATAAAAAGATGAGGGTGGGTAGTGCGTGCCTTGCTTGTAAATAATGAGTGTGCCGCCGCATAAAATGTAGGTCGGTGGAGTGCGACCGCAACACTTCTGCACGCGATGCCGGACTCCCTATACATCTATTACTTGCATTCATGTATCTAAATTGCATTGTTTTCAATGTTGGTACAAAGCGTTACTGCCCGATGTCCTTTGTGTTTCGTCAACATTTTTAGGTCACATAGATTTAGAAAATGCAAGGCAGCTTCTACTGGCTCAATACTATATGAAGAGAAATTTAGATGACTAAGTTATCAGATCTTACATCCGACATCATGGAAGGAAGTCAAGAACGTATTGATGACGATGAGTAAGACCATGGTTATACAATTATAATGATTTACACAGGAAAATCTGTGAGTCATGAACTCATGACTAGAATATGAACGTACACCGATAGCTTTGTATCGCTAACAGGTGGGATTTCGCGCACTTTTGCATTACGTCATTGGCCATTGGATCGCCAATGTGCCGATACCAACCGGAAATTTAATGAGGGAAATATTGTTTAAGTAATACATTTTTATTCAACATCAGGGAAACCACTCGTAATCATTCTTTGTTCCGCATGGAGTACTCTTACTAAACTTCCTGCCTATTAAAATGTCGTCATTACGCATAAATATGAACATTTTTGCCCAATCGTCTCTATAATATCAATGACGTATAAAACAAAATTACATAACGTTTTACTTTAAAGACTATTAAATTCAAAAACTAAACTTATAACAAAATATCCTTTATATAAAGTTAATAATATACATGAGCGATATCGTAATAGTTATCTTATCACGAATGATATTGGGTATCGGTCGCGGACCGGTCCACGCATTATCTACGCAACGCACCTAAGCCTAACTGCTTCCAGTAACGGTATTCCAGTCTCTAGTCCTCCTGTAACTAGACTTGCTAGGCTCGTTTCGCAAACTTGTTCATCCATACGCTTCGATACTTCTTGTTTTTTGTTCAAGCAATCCGGAAGAGAATTGTCAAAGCATTGCATTATCATTATTATATTGCTATGCAGCACTAGGTGTATTTGAACTTACTCTAACTAAACCTATGTACCAGGTATTCGTGCAGGGAAATACAATAAAAACCTTTAACGCCAAGTTATACACTCGTACATAAATAATATACAGAATGGTCTTGTAATGGATATTTTTATTGAGCGGCTTTCTAAGTATGGAACAATCCACGTGGGTTTTACATTCATAATAATTGCGTTCGTGAGTTGTATTGTACCCTCATGTGCGTGTATGTAAGCAGTTGTTCTTTTATATAGAGTAGTCAGCTGTTAGGTACTTAGTTGTATGACTGGTGGCTAGGTAATGGCAAGTCCTTTAATATCGATTGTAGAAAGCTATGTAATAGTTAGAGCAGCTTGCGGTGGCGCGTGCTAAGGGCAGGTGGCTGCCGGCTGCCACCGCACCTGTCACATCAGCTGCTCCTTACCTAGTTATTATGTCTTACCTACGCGTAAGACATCCTTATGCACCCAAGACTTACACAATTTATTTGTACAAGCTGCGTAATTATTCATTTACCTAAACTTAATTGTTTCATGGATTACGTTTTAGCAACTCGCGATTGTTTTAATTATCAAGAAACGTTTATGCTTGCTACTTCAAATTAGCCAATTTAAATTCAAGTTTGCTATAAATACTTTATTCTACGCTTAGAAGTAACAAAATATTAAAACGAAAATATAAATACACAGAATAACGCTATGAATGGTTGTAAGCCACTGTTGCCCACTGTACCGTATTGCCGATCAATACAACTTGCAACATCGGCGTAACTTGGTTTAATGATAATATTGTGATGCCTTTTACTACGGTTTTCGTTTACTACGAAAAGCGTAAACATGTGCGTAGAAAGCGATAAAATTTCCCCGTTTGTATATTATGCTTGCTCACTAATTTGTATGAACTTTATTGCTTTGGTTTTTGTACTTATATCATGGTTACAAAATATTCAGAGCTCAGGAAGGAAAATTAAAGATTCTTTTAGAACTTATTTTATTATAGACTATTACTTTATTGAACGGTAGTTTTATAAGGCCCAGTTAGGTATAGCTACGCGCTGGCCACTCATGCCATTTTAGGCATGAGAATGCTTAGGCTTAGTAGGTGACTAATAAATTGTTTGAATCACATAGCTAAGAGGTATTGACAGTTTTCAAGTAGAAATAATTTATTCGATTTTATTATACACACAGCTCCTTGACTTGCGAGTGTTTTAATGTATTGCTATAAATAAAACATAACAGGTGACCTGATTTATACATACTTTTATAACATTTACCTGCACATACCTTCGAACATACTATAAAGGTAACATTTTGAATGTATAAATTTAACTAAAAGAATAACTTCACGCTTCAAAGACTTAAACCTAATTACGTCACATATCATACCTACTTATTATTATTTTTACATGTGAGTGTGCCTAGTCGCGTGGTTTGTATAATGCCGCATAGTAACAAATAGCGGCGAAACCGGAATTCTACGGGCGGCGTTTCTCATTCTATCTCTTAATATTATGTGAAGTTACTGCCAAAGAACGTAGCGGTATATGCACATATTTTTATCTATGTAAATGTATTGGTACCGTGAACAAGTTTTAGTTGCGCAGTATAGAATACGCGGTCTCCGACCCTAGCCTGAGAGTGCATCTAGGAACATCTAAGCTGGGTTATAGCCGTGCGGGCGGGGCGCAACCTCTTCGCCCTTCGTCCCTCTATGCGCCGCGTCACGTACGCACGGGCCCTTTCACGCAGAGGGAGGGAATATAAGCGAGGGGCCGCGCGCGCAACATCTCTACTTTGTTGCTTATATCGAATCTCCAAAAACAGTATGCATTATTAGCTTCCCCCCAAGCATCCCATTCCTAAACGGGCTATTTCGTCCGCCCATGCCAGACAGCTAGCGCTTGTACACCCGGCCGTCTCACCCCTAGACATCCGATTCGCCCTCACCGAGACTTTCTGACCGGGACGCCCTTCTCCCGTGACGTAACGATTAAGTGTATATTTTTTCTAAATCTAGGTCATGGCTCAGCGTTAAGAGCAGGGTGAATGTAGTGACGACGAGGCGCGGTCGTCGACACTAACGGATCGCTATTTATACCTGCTGCGTAGTGCACCGGAACTCGCTCGGTGCATTCGCTGCATCCGCGCCACCCGCCTTCGCCCTGTCAATGACCTCCTCACAAGCATACATTTCGTGTACATTCTTAAAATCGTCACGAATATAAATAACCAATTTAAACTCAGAATATAAGTACGACATCGAATTGTTAAAATTTTTGCAGTTGGATGTCAAAATGTTCTAATAATCCTCTTACAAATAATAGAGGTACGCCGCGCCTTGCGAAAGACTGGCAAGCGGGTGCCCTTCGGCTTTGTTTGAGTTACGTAAGTTACCCGCCCACGTCTATAGGGCAGCCACCCACGCAGGGCATGAACTATGTCAAGCAGCTTGTCCTAGTTTCTACCTTCACTACACTTCAATATCACGTGCAAAAAGTCTAAGAGCCCTTCTGTTAATGATCGTAGTGTCCAGGTTTGTTTAAATAAACAAATCTACCCTTCACAATAATTTTGCTATGTATACAATTGAAACCATCACTAATAAAGTACAAAAAACTGTGAGGAATTATGACTCATTAGTTAAATTAACGTTTAATTAATGTTATCAAGCTTGCAAAAATAAATTTACATAATAATATTCTTAACATAATGGTTCTCGCATAATAAATGAAGACCATTATATTACGCACATTGTCATGGTTATGTATTCAGATAATATAATACCTATTTGTTTTGATTTCATTTCTCTGAAACCTTGGAGTTGCTATAATTATCAAAAGAGTCTCTAAAACAATATTACGAAATAAACAAGGTAACATTGAGACAAATTACTCTGTAAGTCGAGTTGTTGCTAGGTCTAAGAAAACGGATTCGCACTGTAGATTTGCGAGCGATGTCCGCTATGGAATTTCCGCGAAAAAAGCCATACGTCACGACACGTCACAGCAGTGGGGCGGACGCGGTAAAACGTCACACCTTGCAAGGCCGCGCCTGAGCAAGCACCAATGTAATTTTTGTTTACAACACTTTTCAACTCTGACTAATAATATCATTGTGAATGGCGTAACACTGAACCCTTTGAAATTATTTCATGGATTTTATCATAAAATATAAATGTTTTTTATTACAACTTTGATATTTCAAATTCGAATTCTTTATTCACATGCAAGCGTTGAACTTGCACGTGAACAGAAATTGTTGAAAAATATTCTAAAAACGTTTTATTCGTTCCTCCCACACATAAAAATCTGGTTAGTAATTCTCGATACCACGACATTTCCTTCTAAAGTAATGTTGTTATGTCGATCACGTATAAAGTAAATGTTTATTTGTGAACTATGTCTGTTACGTAAATTACATCTACGTATACATAGTTCACACTTATTATATTGGACAGTGTGAGGAGATAACAATTGAGAATTGGGTTTATTAGCATTTATCATCAACTACTATTATGTACTTTCTGGTATGTTATTTGAAATATTACTTATATCATTGCGGCTATATCTAACGTCTGCGTCAGTAGAAATGTAATAAATGTGCAGTAATTTTTCTCAAAATTTACTGTGAACAACATAGAACCACCTAATAAAAATCCAATCGATAACAGTCGACGAACACCATAGTCATTTTTTTCTTTTTTACAAACGAGACAATGCTTGAAAGTCACGCCCCCGACTGTATAAAATTTTACATTTAAAATACCTATTGCTTATTTCCAGACTTGTTTTATTATCGTGTGAAAAGGCTATGAAATAAGTATTATTCTAATTAGATTGGTGAATGCCTCGTTATCTCACAATACAGGGCTTGTTGTCCTTCAATTTTGCTTCCAACGTCGACGTCCTAAGCTGAGTAAATGTTGTACTCGCAGTACGGTATTAGCTATAATGTTCATATTATCTGAAGCAGCATTAGAAATAACATGTTACGATTACGTGCATACCAGCACGCATAATTATTAAGAAAACGAGCTATTCTCACGGATGTCGATCTGCGCTTACAATCTGGCCGTCACTTCGTAAGTACAATGGGCATTAGAATTAGAAAGCGCCCGGTGACCGCAAAAAGGTAGCATTCGAAAGGGCTCGGAGCTTGCGAGATTGTATTACGTCACTATTGAACGATCCATGGTCCCCCTGGCTCAATGCCGTGCGCGAAGAGGGCTACTACGGACTAGCAGTGCTGTATGCGTGTTCTTCCGATTGCACATCGTAAGTATGCGCTACTGCCCTCGCTTTTGTCTGATCAACAATCTATGACGTCGACTACAAGCCTAAAAATTTAGTTCTCAAAGGGTTCAACCCCTTTAAATCGTAATGTGAGGGATGGGGCACATTTTTAAACTTCGTGCATGTAAATAAGTATTGTACTTGTTAGAACACTTGTGTACTGTGAATCGTATAGGGTAGCTATCAAGGGCACTCTGCCGTTTGTAATGTAATAATAGCTCAAAATCTGTCAATTTTGTGTTGGGGGAAGTTGGTATTGCATGTTTGTTAGGACTGCTTTTAGTCGAATTACGAACAGGACTATGAATATTTTAGCATCGATAGTTTCTATTATTTCTTATCATAAATTCACACAGTTTAATGTAATTGTCACTTTATTTTATTATGTAATTTTACGTGCTAATCATCATTATAAAATGTTACTCATAAGCGTTTACGTCTTAATTGTATGATAATTATTTACTTAAATAGAAACAGCTGACGCAGATATCAAGTAAAATAATGATAGTATTATACAACACGTGTAAATAAAATAAAATGACGCGAATAAGTTGTCGAGGCGAACCTGTTCAGTGAAGAATTGGACGAGTTTTGCTGAAGCAAGAAACATATGATTTTATGGATGTGCACGATGCACTTGTTTTTATAATGTTGCAGCTTCGTGCAGCTGTATTGAAACACTTCCGTGTCTCGATGTGTTTTGTATTTATTTGTATGCTAGCATCGCATGACATTAAAACCTAACGTTATGCAGGTTGAAAAATTGATTACATTTTCTCATTTTTAATTGCATATGCTACTTTGTAATGCTTTCATAGAAAAGACAATATGACTGATATTTTGACTATTAATTCTGTGGTTTGAATTCCAATATTCTGTCATATTATTATCACTACTCAAGCTTGTTTATAAATGACTGATGTGATGTTTATATTCAAGCTTATCCATGGCCAAGTAGATTCTAACAATATCCTTGAAAATATACCCTTCGCTGTTCCCCGTGCTGGCAGTCGACTTTTAAATAGGAAAACCTTTCAACTTCCGCGCTGCAGAACGAATGTCGGTCAACATGCTCCTATATATCGTACGATGAAGCTCTGTAACACCGTTCGTAGCACCATCGATCTATTTAGTGGTTCTATCGCCTCCGTTAAATATTCACTTACTGAACATTTCTGTACTTAGATCATAGGTATAAGCATAGTCGTTGTTAGTCTGCTTTGTTTGTAAACATTTATTTTTCTTATTGCATGTTGTGTTTGCATATTTTAGGGTACATTTTTTGTGTCTGCCTTATGTTCATTTCAATTACGTATATGTTAATGAAATTGTATTCGGTTTAGCAAACTTTAATAAAAAATAAAAAAAAAAAAAAAAAAAAATGTATGTAAGTTTTAAATTCTGATTACTTATTGCATTTAGTTTCTGATTAAGTACATCTAATAAATTTAAGTTTACAACTTACAGAATATCTAAGAATATAAATTGTCAACATAAATATTACAAGCGCTGTTGTTGGCCTTAGGTCTCATATGTACCGTACGGATGGCCTCTAACTGCTATCTTATAAATACACTAGTACTTATAGCACGATGTAACAGGCTTATCTATAACTATACCTTATATTACTTGACTACGTTACTGCTTTAGCATTGAAGAAACGATAATACAAGCAGTTTTAATATCGCACTAAGTTCATATCGACTTGTAACCTTAATACTTTATCCAATGCTTGCTAACAGTTAATTCTCTTTTAAAATCAATACTTTATTTATAGAAAATTTTAGTACTATAATATTCCATTAAAAATAATGTAGTAATAAATGTATAATTTATTCAAAGTTCAAGCTATTTCCTATACAGTTACAGTTATAAGACATTCTAATCTGAGCTTGTAGCAAGGTTTATTGGTACCACCTGGCATCGTGGTTGTCTAGTTTAATTTTCTTCTACGTACCTTCTAGCAGGCATGAAATAAACTACTGGTTATTCAGTTTGACACATGACATGTCCTTCTTCAACGAGAAGTAATGCTTACTTCCAGGATGCAGACTGCTTATGATCTGGGTGTCCATGAGGAGCAGTTATCACATACCATAACTGGGCAGTTCGATCGTCTGCAGCCTTAGAATATGCTTACAATTGGAAATGATTAGATCATATTTTATGCACACTCAATTTCAATTCAGTAAAGTGAATTGCGGCCTTACTGAAAATAGCCGGCACATAACTGAAATATCGTGTTCATGAGATCATTTTGTGAGTAGGTTACAGAATGTGTATAAGTGGCTATCGAATGAGACGAAACCAGGTCAAATAGTATGACGCAGCCGATAAACGGGCCCTCATTCATTATCATTTGTGTGCACGGGGCGAGTTTTTTTTTAAAGATAGGCGTTTACTACAAGCATAGCTTAACTACAATGCAATGACACCTTACCTGCGAATAACAATAGAACATCACATTATTACTTCTCATTTACGTCATTGGATACTTTAATGAAAATCAAATATTTCAGACAGCCTATTGTTTGTTAGCTAAACATAGATTCACGTATTATGCATTCATCACTTATCGTCTGTGATAAAGGAAGCCATAAAAGCGTGTGTTAATATGTATGCGCATTCAATGGCATAGAGACTGTACAAGTATTATTAGAAATATAGTACGGCGAATACAATTGCAGTTTGTATTGCATACAGCTGCAGTGAAGCCAAGGCCGTGATGCAATAAGTACAATCAGGTGAACTGTGTATTTATGTTGAATGTATCGCATGATTGAATCACATGCTCTTGAACGTAATTCCGTGAAATTATTAAAAATGATGCAGTTACGCATTTTCACGATAACGCACTATGTGGAATATGGTAAACTAATTTCCTTTTAAATGAACACAATTGCCTGAATACCAGCGGAAGATGCTGAATACAGAATTATTACGGAATATAATTTGCTATCAGCTGCCTGCTCAAATATAAACCAAGATAATTAGATGATTCCAAATTGATTGTCAGGATTATTTATAACTTCTGCACACATCCGTTTCCGCATAGAATATTTGTGTGATGTACTGTTCTACAGACATCATTGTTGTAGACCTAGGAATGTGTTTTACGTCAGAAATCTTTGTTTATTAAAGCTAATTCTCGTTACTATGTTCTATCACGTGTCTAGTAACATTATTCTGATGTTGATGTATTTATTTCCTGAATATTAACAGTGACGTTTAAGAATGTTTGAGCCAAACTAAAGGAAAACATTTTAATGAGGCGAAACAACAAGATTTCAGCTGAAATTATCTCAATTCGGGAAGCGGACATGAAATGTATTCAATCGTCGAACCACTAAATAAAAAATAAATATTTAGATTCTGCGTTCGAATACAATGCTGATACAGACAGAACTAAACTGCTTTAATTACATTACACAGACGTATAACATTGACCTGATTCTGAATAAACGTAAATAGCATCTTTGCATGCAATGTTAACATCCCTAGTGATAATATCCGAGTATGTATCCAGTTATGCATGTATTGTTGTTTGAGTTGTCCGTGGGAAAATACAGCGAGTCCATTATGTTAAGGAATCACGTGTAGCGAGCGCACTGTTCCTACTAAATGCTTATTTCAGTTATGTAAAGTAAGTGCTATGACGACCGACGAATGAACTCTATAAATAGCGGTCGATCCGTCCTTGAGCTGCGCGAGTGTGCAGAACTAGGTCAAGCCAAGTCGCCTCATGCCGCCGGTGTACACTCCCCGCGCCCACCATCACGCCTGTACCCGCGTGGCCATTACTCCATTTCATACGTCCGGCTTGTCTGTCGTCAAACAGCTGCACCTATACTTCATTTCTACAATCACTTATTTCCTTAATTTAATAAATAATACTTTAATTGAAGTATGTACTTGTACATTTCAAATCAATACACTATCTTACCTGTTTTGATGTAACGAGTACATACTCTCACAATTTTCCACTTCTATAGTGCACCTCGCCAGATGTTCATCCCCAAAGTAAGAATTCATTATAATTGATGCAAAGGCTTTGTGTGTATAAGTTGGGTTCTATACAATCTCCTTACCTGAGTGAACTGATAATGGCCAAGGTCGGGACAGGGCAGGTAGCGAACCGGATTATAATCGATCCAGTCGTTTACTCAGGATATTTAGTTTTTTACATTTATTTACCTCAAGTGTAATTTGAATGTAAGCCTAAGAAAATTACACGAACAGAGAGCAACTCTTAATTTTAAAGTAAACTTATTTGGTAGAATGTATCCCTTACTAATCAAAAGTTAGGGCCAAAGCCAGTACGACTTGTAAAATGGATGAGCATTACTTTAGGTTGGTGTTATATTATGTAAAGCTAGCCTTTCATCCATAGGACATGACATACTATATTTATTTAATTAAAACAGTTGTTATTTTTGCGTGTAATGTAATGTTAGATTCACGTTATTACGTCAGGAGAACCGCGCATAACAGTGCGCAGCTTATTGTGTTACAGCATTAGTTGGCGAGGGCATACAACATTTACAGATAGAAATCATTAAGTTGCGGATTTCATCAAAACCAAACATGTAAAAAGATAGGAAAATGCTCTTCAAGGCAGAGGTATACTATCGTTATTATGTAATATTTAAGTTTGGCTTTGAAATATTATATTGCAAGAAAAATCTAAGCTGTTTTTATCATAGTAGGTACAAGATGGCCCTTTCTTTTCTTTCTCTACTTATACTGATATGCCAAGTATTTTCTGTTTAGTCAATTCAATAAGCTATAAAATAAACATACATTACTTCTATTTAGATACAAATTTACAATATACATCGTCGTTATCAGTAAGCACTTTGTTATTATCGGTACGCGTGGGTGACGTGACGTTGTCAACCATAAACTTAATCAGTAGTCGGCTACATCACGCAAAGAACCAAACGTTATCAGCATTTGGTTGGGTATATACTACTATACACTACGATGTACAAACAAAACACTATCTTTTAATGAAACAGTACCACGTGGGATGTTATTGTGCGACGAAATTGTGCCTGTGAAATTTCATTGATGATGTCTCATTATTTTTTATCATTGCCTACGTTCAAGTTTATTCAGTCAAGGTCAGGTTCTGTAATGAAATGAACAGTGACATTAAAAGCTTTAACTCTAAAACTCGATGTGACGTAATTTTATATTTCTGTACTGAAATTTTGTCAAGTTCAACCCTTACGAAATATTACTTTCCAATTACAAACAAATAAAGCTACGCTTTCAAACTTCAAAGTTCATGGTATTTTTAAGGTATTTTCCCAGTTAATTCGTTACGTGACTAACGGTAATCATTGCTTTTTCTTAGAAGTAGTTGTACAAATGAAGTTATGTAGAATAAATATAATAATGTATCGCCGTCACAGACAGCGCTGGTGAAAGCTCTTTATGGCCCACACACTGACGGATGTACACGTGTGTGTATTTAATAGCCATATAATTTTAGTCGAGTGTATCGGGGTGAACACCGGTCGGCACCTGTCTTGCTCCTTTGTTTCGGCTCTCAAATGTCAGAGGAGGTCATCTAAATAAAGGCGTTATAGGCATCGGATTCGGACGGTGATCGCTGTCTAGACGTTGTGCGTTGCATCGTCCGATCGATTACACGACCGAGCCTCAGACGGTCATCGACCCCGCGGGCGCATCGGTGACGTTACGCTTCGGTGATGCGCTCCTCAATAACCTTACGGATATTATAGTTTAATTCCGTGTTTTTTTGTAATACTTATCCACCACCGCGTTTTTCACGCATTCTTACACTTTTTCTTTAATTACGTTGATATTGCTTCAATTGAATATTATTGCTCGAATTTCTTTAATACACATATTCTTTTAGTGTTTATTATAAACAGGAAAAAATATCTATTAAGTAGGTACATAAATAAGCACGTTAAATACAATCTGAAAAAAAAAAAAAGAAAATTCCTTTGCAATGAAAGCCTGAGGCGAAGCGTGCAACTAACAAGTCCATGAAAACAGACCGTAATGAATTAGGACAGAGATTTTGTGTTAAGCAAAAAACAGCATTGTAGTTTCATCCGTTCCCTTTTCAAACTATACAAAAGAACTCTTCTGAAGGTTTATATCACAAAAAGTGAAATTTGAGGCATCCATTACATTTTTTATATGTTTGTATTGTATAGACAAGCGCACAGTTAGTGTTATGATAACTGTATTTGTTTTCTATGTAATATTATTTACAATTCGTCCGACCTTGTATGCCAGTGAAGTTCAGTCTGTAACTTTGATATTGTTTTGTGTATATTCGTCACAAAACAAAGTCCTTTGTATGACTTTTAAATGTAAACGTGATGTTTTATTACTCTCTATCTTTTGTTTCTTAAGGATTCTGGTAAACAATACAAATGTGTTTCGTTAAACAAATGTTTATGACGGTTGTAACTTAAACATTTTAATGGCAGGGCGACAAAGGCGTTGCAAATGGCGCTTTATGTGTCCCCTGGGTTCTCCCGGGCGGCGGATGCGCACCTGCGATTGGCTCTCATGTTCAAAGCACGCCGACATTGGAGCATCGCTGCGGTGCACTTCAGGCGAGCGAGACTCGCCCCTCATCAAGATGCCACGTTTACTCGTCTCGAGCTAAGTTTCCATGCTGCGCACCTCCTTGAAGCTAGAGGTCTGAGAAAATCAGCTAGAGATGCCTATGAAAGACTGTTAAAAGAACCCCAACTGTCGTGTTCTTTAAAAGCTGACGTGTGCAGGCAATTAGGTAAATAACTTCATACTACTATTTATTTTTTTGCTTAACTATTCCAATACCAATATAGTATTCTAGCAAGCAATTTAATGTTAATTCCTATTAAGTACATATCATAATAGCGTTTGCGTGATCTAGAATCGTTTGTAGTAGGTACGTGGGAACTATTTCACTTTCACATTTATACAGCTTTTTTACAATTTTATCTTATTAATTATTGATAAGTCTAGTATGTTAGGTATATGTATTTCAATGGGCACTATTGTTGTTCTAGGTTGGTTATATCATAGATGTGTGTCGTTGGGTGAACCCGCTGGTCGGGCAAGAGCCGCTATTTGGTGTCTACAGCGAGCAGTCGCCGCTGAACCAGATTCAGGCGCAGGACTGTACTTATTAGGAAGATGCTTTGCTGCTCAAGGCAAAGTTCACGATGCATTTATAGCTTACAGAAATTCAGTAGAAAAATCGGAAGGAAATGCTGACACTTGGTGTTCGATAGGGTGAGAATTTTATTATAGATACAAATTAATTGTAATTTAAATCAAAGTTCAAAGATTTACTTTACTTATTTCTTCCTCAGTGTGCTTTACCAGCAACAGAACCAGCCTATGGACGCACTTCAAGCCTATATTTGTGCAGTACAATTAGATAAAGGGCATTCGGCAGCGTGGACGAATCTGGGTAGTCTTTACGAGAGTTGTCAAATGCCAAAGGATGCATTCGCTTGCTATACGAATGGTGGAGCCGCAGCTACGGCTTGGTCGTTAAGACAGAGGCTTGAGTTCTTGAAAGCACATCTAGCTCATGCTCCCATGCCATCTGTGACTGGAAAGTAAGTACCCTAATACTTTTAAGTCCTTTTGCAGAGGTATCTCTACCGCTAAATTTTATTAGGATTTGGCCTTTCTTGTGCTGTCAGTACCAATCTAAACATTTCTATACCAAAGTGCCTAATAAAACTCAAAAATAGCTAATAGATTTCTTACAGAAAACATTTATTACATGTCTAACTCTTCCAGGCGTCGCCAATTACCAGCTATAGAAGAAGCATGGAATCTCCCTATATCTGCAGAAATGTCGTCGCGAGCCCCGAAATCTGCGCCCCCTCCATATCCGGGAAAAAGGCCTGAGGATCCCCCGCCATTGACACACCATCAACTACAAACACTACAGTATTTACAGAAGAACACGCATAATCTATCGCCACAGCAACAAGTACATACATTTATTACATAATTATTGTTTTATTATAAATTTATTCAAACGATGCTAAATGTTTCTAATATGTTTTTGCAGACATTAATGCAACAGCTGCTGTCTCAGTATCGGCTTGCTCAAGCTGCGAGGACGCGTACGGTTTGTACACCTTTAAGTCACTTAACCCTTTATTTATAATCGAGGCGGCAGGTCTATAAGTAGGGTGAATACACATTTATATTCGTGTTTTATTAATCTAATGTTTATATATTTTTAGGTGACGAAGAGTGAAGGTAGTAACGCGACCAGCAGCGACAACGCTGAGTCGCTTGCTGAAGATTTGTTGAAGAGATTTTCTGATGCCCAACCAGATATCAAAAAGGAGCCGATTTGCAGTAAGTACTTTGATGAAATTTAGAATTATTATTACTTTTTGATTAGAAAACAACAGTTCTGAATGCTCGAGATGACATTGGATATCTGGGAAATTTTAGCAACTTTCGGAGTTCACTGATACATGATAATTTCACAGTCTTCTTTTTGGTCCGATTATTTTCGGCCATAAGTGTATAATTATGTGTGCAGTTAAAAATAATTAGTATCTTATATTTATTTGTTTGTGGATGAGAGAGGCACAGTACGGGACAAAGTGGAAATATTTCGAGGAGGAGGTACAGGTGCAGAAGATTATTTGATAAAAGTGATTTTAAATTTAATGAACCATTTATATTGAACTAGCTTTTGCCCGCGGCTTCGCTCGCGTTAAATTCGGGGTAGCACTGTTCCCCTTTCCTGGACACAGAAGAAAAAAATACGCTCCGTTTTGCCGTGAAAGAAAGAGAAACAGACAGACACACTTTCCCATTTATAATATTAATATGGATAGATGAGGCCTACCTGATTATGATGAAAATGTACTGTAGTTCCAGTTATCTTCTTAGCAATTTTTTCAGCCCTGAAATGGTAGTCTAGTAACAAGATCATAGCTATCTCAATACGGAAATGTTCTAAAATAAATTAGTCATATTACATTGTACTAGCATTTTCTTAGAATATCATTAGCTCAGTCATTACTTACCTGATATAATCATGTGTGGGTACCATTATTGCCTATTTATTAAATTAACCATATAACTTTTTTTTCAAGTAAAGGTCTTTAATATATCATGAACCAATTAAACTAAAGTAAATAGGTACTTCAATTAAAATTATGCGGGTTTATTAATTAACGTAACTGTATAATTATTAATAAAGTTAACACTTTTAGTTGATTAGTATTATTTTATTGTGTAGATAACTTCATTTTGGCCAATACTTAGGGGAAAAAAGGGAAAGGAGAAAAATTTAAACTCAACTCAAACTACTTGAATGCAAATGCTTACTATTCCTAATTTGCTAAAAGCCAGTTAATAACCATCTTCTAGAATCCTTATAAAAACATAACATTTAACATTTTTTTCCCTTAGTTTGGGACTAGTGGGCGTTGTGTGAATGTGTGAGGTTTATTTATTTATTTAGTTGAAAGAAGTTTAATCACCATCATACCAGCCAATAGGCGACCACTTCGCTTTTTTCAAGTAAATTCACTTTACGCAATCCTGTGCCTTCCTTATCTATCAGTGTCCACCGCTTTAACCAGCTCGTTTGTAACTTATAAAAAATATTAATCTAATTACAAAACTAAAAACAGAAAAAAACAAATTAACCAGAAGCTGGTTGAAAACTAAATGGTTGAAGACTCCGCTTGCAGAGCATATATTTTGATAAAAAAGTTCCTAGTTTTTGTACATAACAAAAGAACTCGCAGTCTTATAAAGATTTCTATAAAATCGGATCTCTATGCACCATCATAAACATTAATACACGAGTTATTGCAAAAGGTAGAATGACGGTCTGTCTACATTTAGAGAGCGAAAAAAAAAACAACATGCAAAAGCTCGTAATACCACAAAAGGTACAGAGCCGAGCCAACATTATGAACGTTTGAAAATGTACTAGCCTCTCTGTATAAGAACTTTTTATAAAAAAAAAGAGATTATATTCTATAGATAGCATTGAAAAGGTAGGATGTTAGATAATCGTCATGGCTGAATGCATTTTGGTGAGATTAGATTTACAGGTAAATGAAAGAGTGGTGTGAATGTTTTTACGATTTGTTTTCAATACTGAGTACGAAGTAGCAGGCAGACCACTATATAGAATCCACCTGATAAAGACCACGGGAGAGTTTTTGTGTCAGATACGGTTAGCGAATGATTTGTCGCTATTGCAAAATAGCAATAATTTATCTCACTGACGTCAACGATAAGTCAAGGCAGGTTTTCGTTTGTCTTATTAAAGAAGCCTAATTTTGCATCCTGTCCACCTATGTTATCTGATCGATTACGTATTTTTTCCTCTTCTAAGTCCGGTTGAACTGTGTCGGGAAAAACTATTACCTAATGTGGAAGTAACACATACACACTGGATATTAGTTAGTAATTAGCCATGATCTAGATAAGCGACATGTTATTTCCTTTCCATGGTATAAATTATGACTACAAGTATTACCCTCTATTTTAGACGAAATGTCGCCTCAATTTCAGTCGATCCTCGAAACGAGGAAGAAGTTCAAGTTTAACAAAAATGCGTGGATTACAAAATTGCTTTTATTATCGTGTATTGCGTCAGTACTTTTGCTAACCAACTTTGAAGTTGCTTAATTTGTTTTATTTTTGTTTCATTGTAAAACAAATCAGGGTTTAAATGAGTCCCGCTATGCAACTCCAAAAATGTTTTAGATTTAGAACCCTTTACTAAGACGGAAAAGTTATTTAATAATATCAAAACCATGAATTTCACAGTTGCTAAATTACCATTCCTCTTGTATAATGAAAGTTATTTTAAGGCTAATCAATAAACTGAGCGGCTAAAGTAGCAGACATGGCTTTGAAAGTTTCAGTTATAAATCTTAAAGTTACCTTTGACTAAATAAACAAATGGGTCTAAATAAACAATAATACTTACATCATACCTACAAATAATCTTATTTAAAAAATAAGTAAATAGCTTTATTTTTAAGTTTAGACTATTGACGAAGACCTAGTTTGTTCAAGTAATTGTTATTCTTGATGTTTTCCCATTACTTATGCAATTAGTACGCTTAATAATCTTTTGATGACCATAAAAAAGTGTTCAGATGAAATTAACTAGCTGTCCTTTTATCGCATTTATAGTGCGGCTTTTTCTTTTTATAAAATACCAAGCAACAAGTTATAAGTCATTACCAGCATTAAAAACAAGGTTTTTATTTATAACAATTCAGATCATCTACGTAACTATTCTACCTGAAGTCTAGATTTAATGATTACCTACGCTTTTTAGCTGACATAATGTTACACTAAATAGTTAATTTTCCATGTGTTTAAAATTGTGAATTAAATAAAAAAAAATATTTTGTTTGTTATTATTTAGTCACTGTTACAATAATTATGGCTAATGCATTCAAAACATTGATAAGCAACGCAGGTGTATTTCGCACGTTTACCGAAAAGTTATTGAAAATTCATAGACTTTCGTCTATATTGGCTATTTATTATAAAATAAAATCGACTGTCATAATACCCACTGTCAAATGAAAATTTACCAACGATTTTTCGTAAAATTATGATAAATAACTGCGATTAATTAAAAGGTGTATGCAGTATAGTGTATGCTTGTATCGTTGTGTATGAATTGATTATCTGAATTCGGTTTGCTTAGGTTTGTAGGTGCTATCAAATGATCGTAAATTTTGTAGTTGTAAAAGTAGTTTTCAGGTTTAAATTTGGTATTTGTTGTTACAGCCGAGGTAGCAAGTAATACGACAAGTAGTAACGAGGCTGTGCTGGGCGGCCGTCAGCCCGTTGTGAAGCTAGAGCCACTCAAGACAGACCCTATGAAGCCTGTCACTTTCCACATCGGCATGAACTCCAAGCAGATCCTGGACACGTGCCGGTAAGTATAGTATCTTGTGCACTAGGGCATTCACTTTTATGTTCTGTGCTGCGGAGACTATTATTTTATTATTTAAATTAAATTATTCGATTGTTTACTATCTTCAAAATTTAGTTCTTTAATTTTAATTTGTTATTTAATTTATATTACTTAAATACTTACTTACTTTTATATTAATTTAATACTTAAATTAACCAGAGTTTTTCCTGTATCATTTAATTTGAAATGAAATATTTGTATCGCAGGGAACATGCAGGACCACCAACGGCCTGGTCGGTGCTGGGTGATGGGTGTGGACCACCTTCCCCGCCTTCCGTGCCTCCGCCGCGGCTTTCTACAGAACAATTGGCGCCTCCAGCTCCTTTTGTCTACGTGGAATCCAAACGCGATGCCTTTTCCCCTCAACTGCAAGATTTTTGCTTGAAGCACCCCATCGCCGTCGTCAGAGGTCTCACTGCCGCTCTAAAGCTTGATCTCGGCCTGTTCTCAACGAAGACTCTTGTCGAAGCGTGGCCTGATCACGCCGTGGAAGTTCGAACTCAATTGATGCAGTCGGCGGACGAAAATTGGGATCCGACAGGACGTCGCCGAGTTTGGGCTTGCGCATCCCATCGCTCTCACACTACTGTCCGTAAATATGCACAGTACCAGGCAGGCTCATTCCAGGAGTCATTACGTGAGGAACGTGAACGCGGCGGTACCGCAGCGGCCACCGGTGGGGGAGCCCTGTCCGACTCTGACGGAAGAGAGTCCGGCTCCGGCCCCGTGAAGCGCCGACGTGCCGCTCGGATGCTGCGGTTCGGCACAAACGTCGATCTATCAGATGAACGTAAATGGCGGCCACAACTAACCGAACTTCAAAAGCTGCCAGCGTTCGCCCGTGTCGCGTCCGCGGCAAACATGCTCTCTCACGTCGGACACGTCATCCTCGGCATGAACACGGTGCAGCTGTACATGAAAGTTCCCGGCAGTAGGACGCCCGGCCACCAGGAGAACAACAACTTCTGCTCGATCAACATCAACATCGGCCCCGGAGACTGCGAATGGTTCGGCGTGCCCGACGCGTACTGGGGCGGCGTGCGCGAGTTGTGCGAGCGACACGGACTGTCGTACCTGCACGGCTCGTGGTGGCCCGACCCGGAGGAGCTGCGCGCGCACGGCGTGCCCGTGTACCGCTTCACGCAGCGCCCCGGCGACCTCGTGTGGGTGAACGCGGGCTGCGTGCACTGGGTGCAGGCGACCGGCTGGTGCAACAACATCGCGTGGAACGTCGGCCCGCTCACCGCGCGCCAGTACTCGCTCGCGCTCGACCGCTACGAGTGGAACAAGGTGCAGAACTTCAAGTCGATCGTGCCGATGGTGCACCTCACGTGGAACCTGGCGCGCAACATCCGCGTGTCGGACCCGCGCCTGCACCGCGCCATGCGCACGTGCCTCATGCAGACCTTGCGCGCGGCGTGCGGCACGCTGGCGGCGGTGCGCGCGCGCGGCGTGGCGGTGAGGTTCCACGGTCGAGCGCGCGGCGAGGCGTCGCACTACTGCGGCACGTGCGAGCGCGAGGTGTGGCACGCGCTGCTGGTGCGCGAGCACGAGCGCCGCCACGTGGTGCACTGCCTGGCGTGCGCGCGCCGCGCCAGCCCCGCGCTGACCGGCTTCCTGTGCCTCGAGGAGCACCACGTGGACGAGCTGGCGCAGGTGTACGACGCGTTCACGCTGCACCGCCCCGCGCCGCCCGCACCACCGCTAGCACTGATGCCGCCGTCGCAGGTTCAGGCGGCCGCGTGTCTGCCGCTGCCCACTCCGGATTGAGCGCGCGACTGATGCTCTTTCATTTCTGACGACCAGTACCTGTATTTATTTGTATGCGACTGTAGTGTCGCGGTACGTTAGCGCCGAGGCGGTTCGATGTTGTGTAAGTCGATGTTTTCGTTTCGCCGAGAGCGGTCGGCGGCGAGCGGTCCGGCCCGAGTGTTCGATTAGTCGTTCTTCACGTTTCCGCAGTATTAGAAGCTAGTTTAGTTTCCCGACCTACAGTAGATTCCGACGGTCGATGTGACCGATTAACGTAAAGAATGCGCGTGATCTATTTTTATTAGAAGCGTCTGAATTTAAAATTGTCGAGCTGTCCCTCGACTGAAATATTTTTGGTGATAAAATGTAATTTTGTAATACGGAAACTTTACAGTTTACACGCTCCTCGATCACTTTTGTAATTGTGCGAGATATTGATATAAGAAGTCAATTGTCGGCGCGCCGGTCGCCATTCTAATCTAAGAGCGAGTGTAGTCGCACTCGGCGACTGCACCGCTCGCGTGTTCACCATGATATAAATGTGTTATTTTTGTATAGAGGCATATTTATTTATTTTATTGTACTGTGACTTTAGTTTGTTTTTCTAGACAGTCTTAGCAAAATAGTAGTTGTAAGTAAAATTGCACGGAAAGAGACCCTACGTTTTAGTAGCGTCTGGCGAACAGTGCTGCAATGTCCCAAAGAATGTTAATAATGTACTTGTGTAGGGCAACTGGGAAATTTAAGATCGATTATTAATTTATCATTTCGATATGTTTTCGACTCTAAAAAAATTATTTGACAATTAATTGGGATCTGAAATTAAATTAATTATAACTGAATTGACTAATTGGTTGGTAAATTGAACTGTATTAAAATTAGGCTTAATTAATGAAATTGTTTCTTGGATTGGTATAAGAATTAGGATGGATTAGGCAAGTAAGTTCAGTGTTGGCAGTATATAGTAGGACGACTGGCGTTTGACACTTGTTTGTTTGTTGTTTGTATCGGAGTTTTATTGATGTGTTGTGTAACATATTTCGATGTTGACTGTAGTTGAGTGTCAAACGCTAGTAGAGTGAGCTGTAAGGGAAGAGTTTGTCGGATTATGTATAGCGATGCCGAAATATTTATAAGTATTAATAACACCACTGCCATGTATGACCTTACTGTTTATACTGTAAATTACAATTTTTAATAAAGAAATTTAAGATGTAAATATATAAAATTTTATTTTATTTTATTCTCCACATCCAATAATATTATAAGAAACATAAGACAAAAAAACAGCAGCAAAAAATCTTCACTGATGTCAAAAAAACTGATTTCTTCTCGAGCATAATCCTGAACTATAAAAGGACCCACAATAGTCTTTCAAAAGCAAACGAAACCCCCAACTAAAAAAAGTTTCTTATTTAGGAAATAGTTGACTGAGTGTAAAGAGTTTTGGGGGTTAAATAATTTTTTTATTGCAATTTTATGTTCCCGCGTCCATTCCATATCCAACAGTGGATAACTGTTTTAAAACTAAGATAAGATAGAAAAAAAAAGAGTGGCCATGTCAATAAATAAAATGTTCCCTGAGAACTTGCACAAGGCACGGTAGAGGATCAGAAATTTGGAAAGCCACACCATGGAAACAAATAGATTTTAGTAGGATACTCGTAGATCTGAATGAGCTCGATTGCTTGAGGGTTCTCGGTATTTAAAACCATATAGCACTTACACCCTATATATATTTGCGATGAACAGTCCTCTAGGCGTTTCAATTTTTATTTAGTTACTGAGCTGTAAGCAATAAATATCGTCCATCAGCTAGAGCACAGAAGCAGAGGAATGTCAAAAACTGTAAAAAGTACAAAAAAAATTCTTTCGAAGGTGTAAAGAACTTACGAAATAGTGCCATTGAAGCTTATTATTCCAGAAATGTTGGCCGCGATGAAAAGTCTACGAGATGGTGGCATTACCTACCTTTTCTCTGTGTGCCCGTTTCGATTGCTCGGCTACGGCACACAAACAGAAAAAAAACTAGTTAGGGATTTTGTCGAAATTTGTCAAAAACGAATGGTAAAAATTTGTCGAAGTAAGTAGAAATAAAGAAGTTATAGGTATGCGTTTCGTTTGCTAGGCCACGGCACGCAAACCCAAAAAAAATTATGTCGAAATTTGTCGAAAACGAATGGCACAAACTAAAAATTTGTCTAAGTAGAAATAAAGAAGTTATAGGGGTCTAAACTTGGCCGCGCGAACGAAACGCGGAGGATTGCGCGGCCACGGAGATCTCAGCAACTACTTGAGCTAGAGATCTAATTCTTTTTGTAAATGAATGGCTGAATTTGTCAACAATTGTCGAAAAAAGAATTACTTGAATTAGATCAATACTTTATTAAATATGTGTGTTTTCTATAATGTTGATTATTTCTTTCAAACTAAGACTTTAGACAGTAAAATTGGTGTTTTCAGCAAGGTTTTAATTTGTCGAAACTAATGAAAGCACACAGTTAGGACAGGACCGAGTTGTGTGGCGTATATTGGGAGAGGCCTATGTCCAGCAGTGGACTGCAATAGGCTAGTTGATTGATTGAATGAAAGCACTAGACTACTAAAGTTTTGCCAAACAGACGAAATCAGACCAAAACATAAAGTTCATGGCGTGTGCGTACGCCCAGCGGAATGTTGTTGAATTTAATGATTTTAAGTATGCAGATATTTAGTGTGATACGTAGCGTAATTGTGTATGGTAAAAAAAAATTTGTGTGCGCAGCCATTGTGGAGAAATTTCGTCAAAACCTGGTTCCGCTGGGCGAACGTTGTAAACGTTGTCCTGGCGGCACTTTTTTTGAATCCATGGACTTAGAAGAAAAGAAATGTGTCTAAAAATTAGTTTAAATTTGTGTACGATTGTGTATGTATGAATAAAATTAGTGTATGCATAAACTTCGGAGATATTCAAGTTTCCGCTGCGCGAACGTTTGGCCATTTGCTAGTTTTCATATAAAGCGCTTATTTATAGAGATGTAGATTTTTACATACGTTGTTTTGAATTTGTTTACATAAGCGCATAAAACAGATTTAGAAAAAAGCGTAGGCTTTAAAAGATAAAAATATAAACGTAAAATACGCTTATTAGGTCCTAGTTCGTATAGTATGCACTTTGGGGTTTAGATTTTCACGTTTATACAAACCTTGTAAGTGTCTGCAACATGTTGCCAAGTATCAGTGATTTTCCGTTAGTAATTAAAAAGTTATAGGACTATTCACCATAAACAGAGCACTGTTTACAAAGCAGTCAAATAGCACGATGTTCTGAAAGTTCTATAAGGAATTGCATTGTAAGATGTATTGCAATTATCAGTGTAATAATTCAACTACGCACATGCAAAATTTCATCTCATTAAATTCAGTAATTAAAGAGAAATAATTAAAATACTGACAGAGCTTTGAAAACCTACATAACCCGACCACGTTCGGATGGTTATAAAAAAGCGGCCGTACCATACATCTAAGTAACGTTCCTAAGCTTCCAGTATAGTATTTATTAATATGGTACAGTTGCGTACACAAGCGTTAGAAAAAAATAAAACAATTTTATTTCTTTAATAAATATATATTTTTTAATAAAAACGACACTAACTACGATAAAAAAATCTTTAATTAACAAGTAATTCTCTAATGAAACAAAAATATTTTTAATCACACATAATATTTATGTATTTAGACAAAAAAAATTGCGAAATGGCTAATCATACTGTCAATGGTTAGATATTGCAACAAACCTAATATGAGTTTTAACTAAAATACAAAGGTCAATAAACGATTATGATTATGAAGGTAGGTAAGTATAATATTTCTAACTTAATTAAAATCACAGATCACATTACTAGACTATTCAGTTGTTCAGATTTGAGTCTGCCTATTTTCTGTATTCTGAATATTTTTATGCAATTCATAACTTGTAGTTATAATATTGTAGTTTTAACCTTAACCGAACATAATAATTCTGCATAGGTATTTTGGTGTGGTTACACGCTCACATACATACGACACTAACATGACAACGGTAATATCATGTACGGACGCTATAAATCTTAATTGATACTGAGAAATAATATGAATTTAACAGATTTTTTGATAAAAATGTAATAAAATAGAAATAAAAACACTTACATGAAATGTCATGCCGGCGTTTTGCAAATTACAGTTTGGAGACCGTTTCTAACAGCTATTTACAGCACGACAAGAAGGCATTATTTTAGAACACACAACTATTTATTGTTTCCGAATTGTACCGATTCCATTAATAAAAACTATTTACCTAAACAGTAACAGTAACACGTGGTAGTTATTTAATTTATCTAAGGTCTATAATTAGAATCCTAATCCGTGGAATATTGAGTAAAAATTAGCTGTATGATTTTTATTTGTCATAAATAATATACCTACTTAGATTATATCGAAACAATAATTAATTTTGTTATCACCTGTACCAATTCAAAACCGGTATTATACTGTAAATATTAAAATGGTACCTAAATATATGGCACGGCCGCTTTTTTATAACCATCCGAACGTGGTCGGGTTATGTAGGTTTTCAAAGCTCTGTCAGTATTTTAATTATTTCTCTTTAATTACTGAATTTAATGAGATGAAATTTTGCATGTGCGTAGTTGAATTATTACACTGATAATTGGAATACATCTTACTATGCAATTCTTTATAGAACTTTCAGAACATCGTGCTATTTGACTGCTTTGTAAACAGTGCTCTGTTTATGGTGAATAGTCCTATAACTTTTTAATTACTAACGGAAAATCACTGATACTTGGCAACATGTTGCAGACACTTACAGGGT
The DNA here is from genome assembly GCA_905475405.1 of Schrankia costaestrigalis. Lineage (NCBI taxonomy): Eukaryota > Metazoa > Arthropoda > Insecta > Lepidoptera > Erebidae > Schrankia > Schrankia costaestrigalis. Next base: position 6,156,894 of record FR997827.1, read on the forward strand.
TTGTATAAACGTGAAAATCTAAACCCCAAAGTGCATACTATACGAACTAGGACCTAATAAGCGTATTTTACGTTTATATTTTTATCTTTTAAAGCCTACGCTTTTTTCTAAATCTGTTTTATGCGCTTATGTAAACAAATTCAAAACAACGTATGTAAAAATCTACATCTCTATAAATAAGCGCTTTATATGAAAACTAGCAAATGGCCAAACGTTCGCGCAGCGGAAACTTGAATATCTCCGAAGTTTATGCATACACTAATTTTATTCATACATACACAATCGTACACAAATTTAAACTAATTTTTAGACACATTTCTTTTCTTCTAAGTCCATGGATTCAAAAAAAGTGCCGCCAGGACAACGTTTACAACGTTCGCCCAGCGGAACCAGGTTTTGACGAAATTTGTCCACAATGGCTGCGCACACAAATTTTTTTTACCATACACAATTACGCTACGTATCACACTAAATATCTGCATACTTAAAATCTTTAAATTCAACAACATTCCGCTGGGCGTACGCACACGTTCATGGCCGCGCAATCGAAACGCTACTTTAGACGCTGATATCTCTATATAACCATATTTACATTTACTTATTCTACATTTTACTCTTATTGTAATGACATATCGTTAGGCCCTCAGAACAGTTTTCAAACCGTGTAATCTCAAAAATAATGATACAACAATGTTCGAGCAGAGTAACCATAATTTCGATTACATTAGGATATTCCTCTAATGGGAGACTATCAATTTTATTTTAAAGAACAATAAAATTACTTCTTTAGTGCGTGCACGTAATTCTTAAAACATACTAAGTCTATTATTCGATTTCAGTAATGTACTGATATTGACAAGTCTATTTATGGCAAAAATGCGCATGCATATGAAACCCATGAAGTAAGTACTGTATCCTTTAACCGGCACAAGTAACTTCGTTTTTTTTATTGGTTTTGAACTTTATTAAGAGGTCATTAGAGTTCCTAATTAGGTGGCAATATAATCACTTCTGCCAGCCAAAGGGATTATTTAAGGTAAGGCGAATCAAGTAAGATTTTTTTTTCATGCTATACAATCTAAGGCCGTTCGATTAATAAAGAGAATGAAATAAAATGAGTCTTGTTTTTTTTTCAAAATATTTTATTAGATCACATTAATATCTTAAATACATCACATTAATAATAATGAAGTTTGATAACATATTTTATAGAATATACACGATGATATAATAACATTTATTTAGATGTAAAAGTATTGCATTTCCATAAGGTATAACCACAATTATCGTGCATTTACTAAAGTACACTATATTTCAAGCTACAGTCCATTAATGTTGTATATGAGTAACAGTATATCCGTCTCATAATATTCACAGTCCATTACAGTTCCATACATCTCACTCTTTAACATATTCATTTACCTACGCGAGACTTTTTCTCTCTTTTTCTTTATACGACTTATCCCTTTTTTATAATCAAGCCCTGTCGCGGGAACTCATGATATTAACCAACACAAAAAACATCTAGACTCAATTAATATCTAGAATTATCTTGCATATGAATCGAAGTCACATTCAAGCTCCAATTCACACTGAAACACGACAGCAAATTGTGGAGAAGCCAATAAATATTCATTACGTGCGTACAAATAATTAAATAAGTGCTTTAACTATTGACGAATTGCATTAGTATGACAATATAACGTGGATTACCAGTAGATACCACTAGCTTTGTCAATACTCAGGGTAAATGGGCAAAATTATATTGACTATAACTTTTAAAATAAGTCTTATTTTTCCATTAATGGGACGTTATTTTCCGATAGATGGGATGCTCTTTCTAGTTAGTGACACACAAAAAGCCAGTGGCTTCAACTGGTAATCCATCCAAATAAATCAATTACTTATACTGATAATTATTTCACTTGTCAGAGATTAACTAAAAAATAATATTTTACACTTATTACTAAAATAAAATACATGTCTAATTCAGCAGTCTTATATCTACGGTACATGATCCTGTGATGTTGTATTTACAAAATAATTAGGCATAATGCTATTTTTAATGTTAAAGTATTTAAGTAAGCCATTGTAGCACCTTATTTATTGTAAAAAATAATATAATTATCTGCTTGTGGTGACAGAGTGTTGTATATTATGGTGTCACCAACCCATACCATCGCACTTTGTTTGAGGGCCATTCGCCCCAGCACAGCCCAGGTAAAGTAGTAAATATAATGTCACAGGAGACAAACTACTTGTCCTCAACATAAGATAAATACCATCGCATGGGTCTCTTATGGAAAATATAACATACATACAACTCTACAGATCTACATTCTGGCGAGCGGGGTATCAGTACTATAATAGCATCACAAAGCATTTCCTCCACGAAAAAAAACACAAACGAGTTTTCATGGTAATATAATTGTAACTATAAATAAAGAGAGCATATTTTAAATATGTGCAAAATGAGATTATGCAAAAAAATGATATTTTTGAGTAAATATATTTAATATGTAAAATTTATTCCCTGCATCTCGATTATGTTTTGGCTTTGGCTGCTACAAGTTATTGTAATGATACATTGTGATATACAATATAAAGTTACAGCTGATTATACTCATAAATAGAGATTTGGTGGAATTTGACTTTATTACAGATTTAAAAAGCCTATATTACATTGTTTTCTCTTAATGGATTTGTAAAAGTTTTCTAAGGCGGAAAAAATTAAAAACTGTTTTATTTCAGTAGAAATAAAAAAGAATTGGATGGAAGCTTCCACTACATCTACTAAATGAATGGAAATTATGAAATATATAATAAATTTCGTAATAAAAACTGCCCAATATAATATGGGAGATCATTATCAAAATATAAAAAAAACAAGATCTTAGGATTACGAGAGAAATGGTCTTAAACTTTTATTTATAAAAGCGTTGAATTTTTCGCCTCTGGCATAGACAAGCGATTTGTTTTATTTGTCAACGTTTCGTATAAAAAAATTAAAGGCACTAAGGATTTTTTGGTTATAAATATAAAAGTATGGAATGAACATAACATTTGATTAATTAAAAAAAAATCTACATTTATTTTATTATTTTGATTGGATTGCATATGATAATAAAATTGGTTTCGTTAATTTTGTAAATAAAAGATATATAAATATAACAAGCTTTTTTTAAAAAAAGAAAGCTCTTATTTCATTACAAATGTGCGCGTTTTTTTTGGTAACAGTTTTAGTTCGATTTTAGATCGACTACAAACTTAATAAACCTACTAAACTATTAATATAACTACATTACACAAATATAATGTGGTTTTGGGTGTACTAATATTCGAAAAAAGTTTTACTAAGTATGTTTTTTTTCTTTATTTGTTTTTAAAAAGACAACTGCCTCTCGAGAAATCATGCCATGTTTTGCGGGTACTTTAGAAATCCGCGACATAGTACATACCGTCGCAGTTGTTATGTGTAGTATATAACTTATTAATTATACTTTGTTGAATGCTAAGTATAAAGAAATTATCTTTGTTATTTTATTCACCACCAGGTAGCGTTGACTCTGCACAGAACAAAAAAAATATGTACTTTCTGTATTTCGTTTCAATAAAACCTAAATACTAATATTGTTCATAAGTGCAGAATCAAATATTTAATTTTAAAAATTAACTTTACCGTATATCTTTAAAATTATTGTATTGTAATTTAGTTACGAATGGGGCACATTAGAATTTCAGTCGTATGATTAGAAACTTAGTATTTGGTTATATTTTCACGTCGAGTCAGTTCTTAGGACAGGTTTTCTAAGCAGTAGTGCTGAGTCAGCTGACACTATTGGTAGCTCGTTGCTGCAGTGGTACTTGATTAAATGTGGTACACTTTCGAAGACACGATCCTTTGTTCTTACCTGAACAAATTTAAATAAAATTGTTTGTTATAGTTCAATTATTGTTATTCAAAAAACAAATTACTACGCGCCATCTAAGTTGGCCGGGTTGAAGTTGTTGCAAATGACTGCGCAGGTTTCATTTTTGAAAATAAATAGCGGGTACCGTTGGGATGGTGTGTTTTCTTAGTGACTGTACATAGACGAACGTCTTTTATCGGCAGTTTATCCATTACAAACAAAAAACAAATATTTCCTATTTGTTTTTTGTTTGTAATGGATAAACTGCAAAACTACTGAACCGATTTTAACAATTCTTTTACCAATATAAAACTGCATTATTTGCTAGTAACGAGAATAGTATAAATAATCTCACCACTCCAGCCGGATCAACTAGTAACAAATGCTTATGCGTCCCTTTCCTCGCCCCCGTCAGTACGAACTGTCCCGCGCACGCTGTCGACTCACGAACTAAGAACTCGCCATCTTCTACCACTAGCTGTAAGGGAATTAATTGTAGTTTTATTCAAAACTCATTACAATACAAAATATAGTAAAACAATGAAAGAAATCACTCCATAGTATATAACAAAGTCCCTGCCGCTGCCTGTCCGTTCCTGTATACAATTAAATATTTAAAACTAAGCACCGGATTTTGAAGAGATTTTTTTAATACAAGAGGAATGTTTATCTGAATGAGACATGAATAATATTATACTCGTGCGAAGCCGTGCGGTATATTCGACGATATAATTATTTTAAAGTAAATGTTAGTTAAATATCATAAAAGTAGCTAAAGCATGACGTTGCTTTGACATGTCAGTTTAAATAATGACTCCAATAAACTGGAATTTTGATAAAAATAACAGCAATAATTACATGGTGGAGATGGAGACTAAACAACAGTAAAACTTGGACAAACCTTTTCGGCAGTAGTCCTAGATATAAGTCCGTGGAACCAGGGCTCCTGCGCTAGTAGTGCGCCCTGCGCCGGACCTGACAGGGCGGGCGCCTCGCGAGCACATGCCGTCGTGAACGGCTCTGGAAACGTATCAAATGTTAACATAATACATATTAATATGATAATAATTCATTATTTGATATGACAATTACATCACTTTATGATGATTTTTTGATTTCTATGGCCTCGCGCACAAGCCTAGAGTAAAAGTGGCGGTCGCTGGAAATTACCCGTGGCTTATGAAATTTTATCCAGTGATTAGCGCTAGCGTTCACCAGCTGTGTAGAAATCAAAAATTTCCCTAGGAACTATAACCAAGATGACAATTCAAAAAGAAAACTTCCCATTTTTGAACGGTTGGGTAGCATACTGACCAGTAGTGGCGAAGTGTCCATATAACCCGATTCCTACCGGCTTACCTTTGCAAAAACCGCTAAGCATACTCTATTAAAAAATTATAAATCAATCACGCACCCAACATCCATTCAGTACACAAAATTTAAAAAAATAAACAAAAAGTTTTCTGTTACGTAAACCGCTTTAATATAATTATTATTTACGTACTCATAACGCCATCTCTTATTACAACATTGTCAACTAATGGCGGGTAAGCCGGGCGCAAAAATAGGAATCCAGTATAAACAGACGGTACGAAAGTCGTACGCACACATGCAAAACCTAGGTGTATTATTATGCATTTTATCTGCGTATGTAGGCGTAAAGGTAAGCCGGCTCTGTCCGGGTTATTGAGTAGGTCCTGTTGTACAGTACCCGAGTGCGGCGGCGCCGGCACATCGACGAGTGGAAAGAGACATTCGGGCAATATCGGTTTCGTAGAGCGCAAGCTCTGTCGCACGATTGCAAGGATGAAAGATGCGACATGCGAGAGCGAGAGAGCATTAACGTGATCATAGCATAGCTACAATCAATTTGTTTGAATTTCCCACTGCAATGAATGAAGTTGAAACGATGCTTAATAATGGCTTCCATTTCCATCACAAGTTGCATTATTTTTGTTTTCATTTATTATTTAAAGTATTGCAGATAATCGTTAGAATTCGCTTTGTTGTGTAAAGTAGTAATTACTAAGTATAATTTGTGTTTGTGTATTCAGTGTTGTGCATTGATTGACATTGTCATAGTACTTTGGGTGCCTTACATTATTGTAAGTACATAGGTACTTACTTCGTTGTTATTATTTTACTTTGTTGTTATAATGGCAGCGTTAGTAGTATTATTATAGATTGTTGACTAATTGATTAATTATTGTGTAAGCAAAACATATTTCTTGAAATTAAATAACGAAAATAAGAAACACAGACATAACTATGGAATACAAACGACGCCGCCCGGCACGATGAATTTACGATAGGTATATTTTTATATTATTAACATCTTAACGATAAATATTAGTGGCTTACAGGCAGTTGTAAATTAAATAGTACCTACGTATTATTTTCTATGTTTGTTATTCTTAGATTTAAAAAAATTGTGGAGTCATTTAGGATATAGCGACATATTTAAAACAATATCTAATTCATCAAAGAAACATGCCCATACTGAGAAACATATTCGGAGTTGATTAGCTTTACATGAGTTTGGGACAACTATAATATTTTTTGACGAATACGTATGAAGTACGTACTTAGCTTTAGTAATTTTTATTTACGAAAGACACTGTAACGGGCTCGGTGGCAGCGGTCGAGATAAGCGGTTGACGTGCACGAGGTCACGGGTTCGTTTCCCAGGTAGGACAGTTCTTTTTGATAAACAAATTATTGAGTCTGATCTTGTTCTTTGTGTCTGTTAAATAGATGTTTGTGGCAGTCCCCACGACGCAGTTCATGATCCCTAGTGCGGAACTTATATAACATTACATATTTTCATAAAAAAATAACAATAATAAAAAAATCTGTTATAATAACCATCAGTGCTTACTCGTATAGTAGGTACAGTGAGCCAGTCAGTGGCTCACTGTTGCGCTGGTCAAATGAGTACCGACACTGATAAGTTATTTTTTCGGCTTCCCTTTTATAAAAATTCACCCTTCGCCACTGCTGACCAGTAATACGGTCAGTGTAGTGTGTAGGAATACATTAATAACATCTCAAGATACAAGGGTAGATGACACTATTAATATAAATAATATTATTATGTATTATCTATCACGAATACGAAGCTGTGAAATCGCATCATCAGTCAGCTTGCGACCACGGCCACAGTGCAACCTGTGCCAAAACGTCAAGCAAAAATAAAGGTACTTAATAATTTTAAATTAATCTAAGCATTAATCTCCCGTTTATGTACCTAATATCTATACATAGCATAAAATGAAGTCGCTTTTTCTGTCCCAATGTCCCTTTGTATGCTTAAATCATTAAAACTATGCAACGGATTTTGATGCGGTTTTTTTTAAAAGATAGTGATTCAAGAGGAAGGTTTATATGTATAACACATGCATAATATAGTGTAGAAACCCATATCAATTTAGAGATTTCTAATGAAGCTGTACTTAAACGTTGTTTAAGGGCATTCTGTAGTAGGTGCCAGTGCCGAGCCGGGGCTGGTTGCTAGTTTATAATATAATGTGGTACTCACGCATATCGAATATGTCCGTGTGATGATTGGGCAGTAGAGCAGTGGGCGGTGTACGTGGCGGTGGTGTTTGATTCACGTAGTGCCGCACACTCTCTTCACAACTGAAATATTTTATTAAAACAGAAAATAAAAATATATGAATAAATGGGGTACAGTCCGCATCAGATATTTCGTAGCAGACAAGGCAACCAAATACTTCTGAATAACTCAAAAATATTCTGCGTCGCGGGGACATTAATTTTATTCTATGTGTTTGAGGGGTTTCTATCCCATATACCGAGTGTGGCTTCGACCCCCAGACAATGTCGCACCTCTTTAAAATGCCCTCGATGCCTCGCAACATGCAGCCTTTAATTAAAGACTTTAATTAAACTTTGTTGAATGCTAAGTACCTAAGAGAATTATCTCTGTTATTTTTTCAGCAGGTGGCGTTAAAATCAGACTATGCACAGAACAATTTGAAGTTAGTGATACTCACGATGATATAGGTGCTAAGGAGCCGAGCGGCGGCGGCGGTGGATGTCTGTACACATGCACGCTCTCTGGCGGTGACTTGTCCGGCATGTCGTTATAGTACTCTCTATCTTCGGTACTTTGAGACTGCGTACTCGTACTCTCGCAGAGCGACCGGGAACCGTTGAGATTCAATCTGTAAACATCGAAAGTTGCTAGTTATTTATTTAGCTTCAGAAAACACATTACGTTGTCCTTAACTGTCTATTTTATTCATCAGATAGCTGCTGTGAATGCGGTGAGGACCAGCAATTAATGGCACACCTACTGAACTGTCCAAGTTGCTCAGAAAGCTGCACAGAAAAAGACCTCTTAAACGCTACTGACAATGCACTGTGGCCAAGTTCTGGGCTGATTGCATTTAACCACTGAGGGTACTGCATTGTGTGCCTAATGCCCGATTTACACATCGACAAGTACAGTAGCGAGTTAAGTAGTAAGTTGTTGATTAAGTTGATTTAAATAGATCTCCATTCTATTTTTTGGCCGGTTAAGTACGAAGTAGCCCCCTCTCTCGCGTCTCGCCAACTTAACTCGCCAAAAAATAGAATGGAGATCTATTTAAATCAACTTAATCAACAACTTACTACTTAACTCGCTACTGTACTTGTCGATGTGTAAATCGGGCTTTAGGACTCGAGAGAAGAAGAACTGTCTATTCTTGTTAGCAATTTTATAAAATTGGGACCTTTCAAAAAGCACCGAGCTTGACACTTTTTAAGTGACCGGGAAAATAGTAAACCTTCTGGCAATGAAATTAATTACAATAAAATGGAAATGTTGGATAATCTTCTTTTCTAGTAATGCGGGAGATTTCCTCTGCGTAGCAATCATAAACTATAATAACCACTGCGCCGCAGACTTCGTCGTTATAAAAACGAATTATCACGTTTCATCGAGAATTCATCAATTCTCGGAATGTTACATGTAGTCATAAAAATTAAAGTAGGTATATAGTTTGTTTTTATAATTTGGTATCGATTCTACAAATATTTGGTCACGAGAACTATGTAGGCGCCTATTTATAAGTCTATGAGTATAAGAGGAAAAAGAAATGTTGAGTAATACTAAGCATTTATTATTATATTTGGTATTTTAAGCAATATTATAGTTTCCTGTTATTATACAATTATGAGTAATACCTAATATCTCTAGTCGTGCTATCAGTAGGTTAGTGGGTAACGTATCAGAATTCACACCTTATTCTGACAAACAAATATTTATTTGTTATGGTACCAAAAGTATGGCTGCTGCATACACACAGATATCAACTCACAACTTCATATACCTTAATCCCTATTCCCTTGTAATAAGAGACAGTTTGAAATAAAAATGTCAACATAATCTCAACTGAAATTTTAACAACAACATTGTAATCTATTGTGTAACGAAAGCATACAAACCATTTTACCGAACCATTGTTAAAAATGATTGACATTTCTTACATAGTCTGGTAATTCAGTTGACATTTATTTGTTACACAACCTTTTTAATACAAATTACGCTATTTTTGTAACAAACAGAACAATAATTTTTTAAATTGCGCAAACAATTGAACTGGGTGGGATTCGACCCTGTTTATAGCGACTCCAACGCGGAGTCTGTATATGTATTGTAATTTAGATTGTTTGAGGTTTTTTATGATTAAATATGTATTTTCATACACCATCTTAGCCCATGGGTGTCGTACAAACCGACTAAGGGACTATCCGTGAATATTATCTTTACGAAATAAAAAGAAGGAAAACTAGAAATTAAACCCTATACCAATCCGTCTGGCCAGGTATTAATAGGCCAAGTATCCCTCCGTCACGGGAGGAGATCTGTCCCTGCAGTGGGACATTAATAGGCTGTTATGATGTATTTCCATAATAAAATGTACAGTCATGGTATTTAAAGGTCCGCCACCTTAAGGCCTATTTTCGTGTGCATAAGCAGTATGAGCGATACTCTGCTTTACTGATTGAATATGACATAATATTGCAGTCAATGGTCGGCTGTCATAATACAATATCGGTTACCTAGGCTACAAAATTAGTCCTTCGTAAATGCTCGCAAATCGGAAGTAATATTTTTATTATTATTTAACATTACTTATTTAATGTTCAAGTTTTATATTCTGTGGCTATAGGTATAATAAATGATTAATTAAACAGTAATAAACAAACAGTAATAGACATTGACAATGAAACAGAGGATATCACAGCAAATTAAAAGTTTGTAATGACTAAACAGGTCTGTTGGCAGAATTATCGATTAACTTAGCAGCCATTATTAAAAAATCAAACAGAAGAGACTAAATAGTTAATTAAAAAGGTTTGATGTTGACATGTAACTAGACGTAAGCCAAAGGTGAAAATGAATTTGAACCTTATTATCATACTTTGTGAGTATAGTTTTATGTGTTTTGTCTATACAATGCTTTAGTTTCAAAAGGTATTAAGAGTTTTCGGCTTCACAAACGAATGAAAAAGAAAACTGACGGACGTTTTCTTACCCCTACTGTACCTATTTTAGAAGTGAAACTAAAACTTACGATGAGGGTTTCGTTAAAAATTCCTTAAAGCGTAGTTCAAAAGCTTGTCCTATAGTTGCTATGACATCTTGTGCTAGACGTCCACCACATTCCAATATGTAGCAAGCTCTCCATTCTGTAGGAGGCGCTGACTTGGCAACATAAGCAACAAAGTCTAAAGAATCTGCGTCCCCACCCGAAGCAAATGATACTCTAGGCATATCATGACGGGCAATTATTTCTGAACCTTCTAGTGCGGATAATGATATAGCCTTAGACGATATAGTGAGGGCTACATTAGCTCCTGAGTTTGACATTCGTGGTCTTGCTGCGAGCGCCTGGGCTGCAGTTTGACATACTCTTCTCTTTTTATCTGCTGATCGGAGGCCCGCTGCTTCGCATACTCGAGCAATGCATTCTCTGGAAATAAGACAAATTTTAATTTTACTATATTTATTTTCATACAATTCCCTTCTTATGTTTTTGTGATATGTGTTTTGTTTGCCATGAATACAAGGATTTACATTTCACCAGCCACTGCCAGTAATAACTTTCAAAGTTTATTATTATTTACCGTTTGATTGATTATACATATGACATGCAGTCCGGAGCACTCCTGAGTTAGCCATAAAGCAGTGAATGTTGATGAATAGTAGGTTGCAACATGTTTCTTCCACAAACATACAATCAATTCAGTTTTTATTATTGTGTGACCCATATCAATACACAACTATCCTTTAATATTGTGGTATGTGAAACAGTGTTCAAATTATTAAGATACTTACTTTGCTACTTGTGATCTTGTGTCGAAATCAAGTTTTTTCATCGATTTTAATACTTCCATACAACCAATGTACTGAAAACAAAACAAAATGGGAACATTATTTAATATGATTGATACTACTTTTATAGTAATTTTAATATTTGTTTGCCAATACTAGCAAGACATTTTGTTTGTTTTGTACCTGTTATTAACAAAATTAAAGTATTTAGTCATTGCAAATATGTAATAGGTCATTACCTATGAAATTGCTGATTTGTATGGAGATTTTATGCAAAGTATGATTTTTCATACTAATGTTTTCTTAGTCACATCTTAGTTAACTTTTAGCATTTTAATCATAAGAAAAAAAATATAAGGGAAGAAGTTACATTTGTTTAAATAGTAAAATCCGCTGGTTTAAATTGGACCCATGTTTACAGGCTTATTACTAATACAAATAATAGTTATTTTTCTTAATTATCTTTTGTTAGTTGTTGATAATGTCCTGTATTTATCAAATTACAAAAATAATACAAGCAATCTATGTTTTAAAAGAAAATAGAGGCTAAAGACTGCGGCAAAAAAAATGGCAATTTCACAGGTAAAGACCTATTATTAGAAAATCATACTAGTCAATTACAGTTTGTAAATGTTCATGATAAACAGAGCAAAGATCCTTAAAAACCAGTGCTTTGATTGCTGTAGCTTAGACAACGGCAAATGCTGAGTTTATATCTATAGAACTATCTGACTTGTAATTGGTTATAATAACAACTATAGCAGAATTGTCTTAGTGCTCTTTAACTCTTCCCAGTTGAGAAAAGTTTGGCAATCTAAAACAAGTTTACGAATACTATCAGGAACATGTCCAAATAAAGTGTTACTTAAATTGAAATAAATGTTCATACTAGAATAAAACGCTATTCATAGAATAATTCTGTTTTGTTTCATATTATTTTACTACTACTACAGCTAGCCTCCATGTGGTGACGGAGTAAGATACAATATGTCACCACCCTATCTCATCCCATGGGTGTCGTAAAAACCGACTAAGGGACTATCCGTGAATATTATCGTTACGAAATAAAAAGAAGGAAAACTTTAAATTAAACCCTATACCAATCCGCCTGGCCAGCGTGGTATTAGTAAGCCAAGTATTCCTCCGTCACGGGAGGAGGTCCGTCCCTGCAGTGGGACATTAATGGGCTGTTATGATTAGAGGCTTGATTTTAGAACTATGAGACCTAACATTTTGATTTTTTTATATGGTATGTCATAACAACATACCAAAAAAATGTAGGTCTCATAGTTCTAGAATAACACAAGTCAACAACTTATCTAGCTTCTAATGAAAACTAGCTATCTGCATATCAAACTTAGTTCTACGGATGAGTCGGTATATATAAAATATTACAGTATTTGAAACTTTTTTTCTAAGATTGTCATAACAGCTTGTTAATATCCCGCTGTGCAAGGGGCATCCAGTGACAGACATTTTATAGTATTATGTAGCTTTAGTTTACTCTTTTATTAATCAAGTGCAGTTTGAAAGTATGTTTAGACATTAGTTTAAAACCAGCTTCTATGAGAGGAATATGTGTAACACTGTCTTTAGATTTTGTTCATAATTATGTGATGCTCAAATAAAGACATTAACTGTCTTGTTTAAAGTTACAATAATAATTGAGACACATGTTTCTATAACTACAATTAGCATGAACAGATTTTAACTATAAGACTATAAATAAGATAAAGTTAATCATGTTTACATGATAAACCAATGCACACTGGCTAGGCTATACCGAACTAGTGATGGTGACATTAACAGAGACTTTGATTGGGTTGTTCATTTACAAAAGTTGAATCAAGTGAGGTAAGGACAAATAGGAAACTAGTAAAAGTTATTTTTTTCCTTGATGACTAACAGAACTTAATAAAAAGGGGGTTGACTAGGAGCTTACCCTGACGGCGTACGTTATTCCATCACTTGCAAGGACTGAGTCTGGATGAAGCCAGCCGCGCGCCGGCTTCGCAACAAATGTGCTCTCCGTCATCTCGCACAATAATAATGCACTGCGATCCACAAACTAATTAACTTCTTCACACTTCACCTACTTCCAGTTATTTAAAAGGCGCTTTCATTGTGATCAAGTAATAAATTCACCAATGACGACATTAATATAAAAGTTTTGTTCACTGCACTGAAAGCGATTACGATACTATGCACATCAATTATTGTTCAATTGTTAGTAAACGAAGTAAATAAGTGAGAGTGTGGGAAGGTAATAAATTATTTCTAAAAACTACAATAACAGCGTACAAAGTTGCAACTTTTTTGACATATGCGCGAACGACGAACTACCATAGTGCCCGATGATTCACTTCCATCCTCCTTTTAGAACGATTAATTGAGTTTTAACATCACTATCGACCACAGATAAGAATAGTATCGATTTTTAAATTCGATAAGATTACACACAGAGTGCTTTTAACACGTCTGTTTATTAAAAAATACATAATAATATAAAAGAATTATTTATAGGCTGTGATTAATTTCATAACTCACAAAATAACGAAATTCAGAAGACCATTACATTCCTCTCTGATAAGTATGATGATGCTCTCCAGGAAATAAATAGTTTAAAAGAAGAATGTAGCTTTAACAGAAAAACCATAAAAGATCTGGAGGGAAAAGTTGATTATTTAGAAAAACATATTAAAGCGTCGTCGTTAGAAATAAAAAACTTACCTTTCCCAAATCCAGAAACAAAAGAAACACTTATAAACTCAATAAAAAAAATTTCGGCTATTATTAAACAGCCACTACAAGACAATGAAATTAAAAACATCTTTCGTTTAAAGAATAAAGCCGACTCCTTGGGTACAGTCATTGTCGAATTCACAAATCAAAATCTTAAAGAACAGTTTCTCGTCTCCACTAAGTTGTTTAATAAACAAAATAAAGAAAATCGTCTTAACTCGAATCACCTGAGTGGCAAAGGCGTTAAACAACCTTTGTTTATCTCTGAGTCTCTCACTACCATGTCAAAACGTCTGCACTACTTGGCAAGGGAATTTATCAAAAGTAGTGAATATGAACAGTGCTGGACAGCCAATGGCAAGGTATACATAAGGCAAAAGGACGGAATGCCTAGCCGGCTTATAAAGTCTGAAGAAGATCTATTACGACTTAGAAAACAAAAGTGACTATTGTTTATGTTCCCAATGATTATGATTATACTTTATTTATTTACTCTAGCATTGTATAAACTTATTAGATTTTTAATTATTATAGATAAACTTAAACTAACTAACACATACATTTATTTTATATATTTACTTATTTTTAGAATACACGTACACATTACATTTACATTATTTTATAACCACATACATGAGACGCTCATACAATGTATACAATTACATAATACAAAACAAAATACTCACATACTGCCACTACTACAAATTATGTTACATAATATACTTAAAAAAAACAATTCTTATATTGCCATTTATAAAACCGTACTCTTTTTTCTTTTATCATTTTTAATGCTTTATAACAAATCTCTTTACTTATATTCTTGGATTCTAGACATTAAGCTTCTATAAAATGACACTATATAAATGTATAAGCCTAATAAATAATAACTAAATTCGATTTCATAGAAAATAATATTAATAATATAGATTCAGTCTACAAATCTACAAATTGTTTTCGAGAGTCATTACGAATCGTCTCGAACGCAGACTGGACGACTTCCAGCCTCCCGAACAAGCCGGTTTCCGAAAAGGCTTTAGTACCATAGACCACATTCATACGCTGCGGCAAGTTATACAAAAGTGCAATGAGTATAACCGGCCTTTATGCTTGGCGTTTGTGGACTATGAGAAAGCCTTCGATTCGATCGAGACTTGGGCAGTGTTACGGTCTCTCCAACGGTGCCAAATTGACCATCGGTACATCGAAGTATTGCAGTGTTTATACAGAAACGCCACAATGTCGGTCCGTCTACAAGATCGATGTTCGAAGCCTATCCAGCTGCAGCGAGGAGTGAGACAGGGGGATGTCATATCCCCGAAACTGTTTTCCGCTGCGCTGGAAGATGCTTTTAGGCTCTTGAACTGGGACGGACTTGGCATCAATATTAATGGCGAGTATATCACGCATCTCCGATTTGCCGACGACATCGTGGTCATGGCTGAGACCATGGAAGACCTAAACACAATGCTCGGTGGCCTCAGTAGTGTCTCTCAACAAGTGGGTCTTAAAATGAACATGGACAAGACCAAGATCATGGCGAATGTCCATGTTGCACCCACTCCAATCACGGTTGGAGGCTCTACACTCGAAGTTGTCGACGAGTATATTTACCTGGGACAGTTAGTCCAGCTAGGTAAGTCCAACTTTGAGAAGGAGGTCACTCGTCGAATCCAACTCGGATGGGCAGCGTTCGGGAAGCTAAAACGTATCTTCTCGTCCACATTACCGCAGTGTCTGAAGACAAAGGTCTTCGACCAATGTGTGTTGCCAGTGATGACATATGGAGCTGAAACGTGGTCGCTGACTATGGGCCTTCTCAGAAGGCTTACCGTCACTCAGAGGGCAATGGAGAGAGCTATGTTGGGAGTTTCCCTGCGTGATCGAATCAGAAACGAGGAGATCCGCAGGAGAACCAAAGTGACCGACATAGCGCTCAGGATTTCCCGGTTAAAGTGGCGGTGGGCAGATCACATAGCGCGGAGAACTGATGGCCGTTGGGGCCGAAAAGTTCTAGAATGGCGACCGCGCACCGGAAAGCGCAGGGTGGGGAGACCCCTCACACGATGGACCGACGACCTGATTAGGACGGCGGGAAGCCGATGGATGAGAGAGGCACAGGACCGCGCAGGGTGGAAACTTTTGGAGGAGGCCTATGTCCAGCAGTGGGCGTGTATAGGCTGATATGAGATTCAGTCTCTGTGTCTGAATCCTCCACATGTGACTTGGACCATTGTGTTCCTCAAAACTTCAAGCCATCTCAGTCATTGAAAGTCTTAAATCAAAATATTCGAAGTATTACGAGAAATATATCAGGTCTCATTACCACATTAGCCAGAACAAAAATAGACTGGGATATAATCAGCCTAACTGAATGTTGGTTACTTAATACACATTTTATCCCCGACATACCTTACTATAAAAACTTTAGAACAATTAATAATCGTACACAAAATGAGGGTGTTGTCGTTTATGTGCGCGAGACTCTAAATGTTACGGTAGTGGAGCCGAAATTTCTGGATGCCAATTGACTACAAATAACGATTGACCCTAATACTGTACTGCTAGCCATATATAGACCACCTAGTTATAGAGACATAACTAACTTTTTGACCTCTTTAAATGACATATTAATAAATATTGCTTATTTCAAAAACATAATAATTACGGGAGACATTAATATTAATATTCACCATCAACATACAGATTCAATTAAAGACAGTTATCTAAATCTTTTAGCATCACATGGCCTACTGCCTGCTCATTCCTTGCCTACTAGACAGAATGCTTGCCTTGATCATTTTATTTTAAAAACTCAGCTACCGGCCTCAACCTTGGTTGCACACTCGGCTTTGACAGACCACGACACTGTTTTATTATTTCTTGCTAAAAAACTTGTTAAAAATATACCTAAAAAAACTTTTACAAAAATAAATTATGAAAAATTAGATATGGACATGAGAAATATTGATTTTGGTGAAGTTTATAGGACACAGAACCCGCATGACGCCGCTCAGAAAATGATTAATATGATAAAAAAATTGAATGATGCTAATTCGATAAAAGTAAAAATATCTAACCGGAAACAAACTATAAAACCATGGATTACTGCTGGTTTACTTAGGTGTATCAGGCATAGAGATGCATTGCACAAAAAACTCAAAATCACCCCAAGTAATGATATCTTAAGAATTACTTTTTCCAGGTACAGAAATTTCTGCAATAAGCTTTTAAACACAATCAAATTAGACTATGAAAGGCATGCCGTTAACAAGGCAGGTAATAATCCAAAGCAGATATGGTCGGTTATAAATAACATATCAGGTAGAACAAAAAATACAGAAAGTGCATCGTCTCATTTGTTGAATATCCGGGCCACACCGGAGTGTTCGATAAATGCTGTTAACGATTATTTTTCAAGGATTGGCAAACAGCTTGCGGAACAAAACTTAAGCCCACAGAGTGAGCGACTTGAGCTCATTATGGAGAATAAAAGCCCACAATCAATGGTTATGTTACCAACCGACGAAACAGAAGTTACCACTATCTTAAGATCACTTCGCTCGAACTGTGCTGTGGGTTGGGACAAAATATCCAGCAATCTTCTACAGAGATATGAAACCACGATAGTGCCTCCGTTCACTTACATTTGTAACCTTGTGCTCTCTACAGGCAGATTCCCCAACGTATTTAAAGATGCCGTCATACATCCAATCTATAAGAGTGGGGACAGAAACAGTGTCAATAATTATAGACCGATTGCTGTACTCCCTGCTCTATCAAAAATACTGGAACGGATTATGAATAGTAGACTCGTTGACTTTCTGGAGAGTAACAATCTGTTTTCACCAGCGCAATTTGGGTTCCGTGCAGGTAAATCTACTTCTGATGCAGTACACGAACTTACTAACCATATAGTAACAAAGATGGATGAGGGGCAGAAGGTTTTAGGTGTGTTCCTGGATATTTCGAAGGCATTCGACACGGTTTCTGTACCTCTGCTAATCCGAAAAATGGAAAACCTGGGAATTAGAGGGGTCTCACTCAGCCTTTTTAAAGACTACTTATGTGAGCGTACTCAGAGAGTTAAAATAGCTGAATACACAAGTGACGAGCGCACACTCAGTTATGGCACGCCTCAAGGGAGTGTGCTTGGTCCTACGTTGTTTCTTATTTATATCAACGATTTGGGTATGCTCACTCTTCCCAGAGGTAAAATAATAAGTTTTGCCGATGACACCGCTCTCCTGTTCAATGCTGATACTTGGGACGAAGTATATAAGTACACACAATCAGGCTTCAACATTGTGTCGAAATGGTTACGAAGCAATCTACTAACTTTAAATAGCGATAAAACTACGTATATCAAGTTCTCTCACAAAAATAACACACTGCAGTCAACAACTCAAGTCATAAAAGTTCACACTTGTCTTGGCCCACACAGGGATACATGTGACTGTATGCAATTGCAAAGAAAAGATGCAGTTAAGTACTTAGGAGTTGTGATTGATAGCAATCTCAGATTTGACGAACATATACATGCGATTAACACCAGACTACGAAAACTGATATACATCTTTAAAACATTAAGAGGTGTCCTAGGTTTTAAGCAATTGAAAAATGTATACTTTGCCCTAGCACAATCAATAATAACCTACTGCATTACATCTTGGGGTGGTGCGCCGAAAACCACACTGATTAGCTTGGAGAGAGCACAAAGAGCTATTCTAAAGGTGGCGTCATTCAGGCCTTACCGATACCCCACTGACTTATTGTACAGAGACTGGAGAGTTTTGACAGTCCGCCAGCTTTTTATACTTAACACCTTAATAAAACAACATACATTACTTAAATATGATCAATCATTAACCAAAGGTAAAAGAAGATACAATCCTGTACAACGCAAGAAACTGTCCAAAAAATTTTCAAAGCGGTTCTTTTGTGACTTGGGTGGTTACCTATATAATAAGGTCAATAAAAGCTTACATATATTCAGTCTTACCAAAAACATGTGTAAGGGGAAGATAACTGATTGGCTACTTGGGTTGAACTATGATGACACTGAGGCGATTCTCACTGCTCCAGAATAGAGTACGTCATAACACTCCTATAATCATATAGACTCCTCCTTACCCAACACACACACACACAAACACAAACACACACACACACACACACAGACACACACACACAAACAAACACACTTATACGTGTTACATACAAACTCACTAAAGTATCTAAGTTAAAAACACTTGCAATACTAACAATTTATTTAGAAGTAGTAAAGAATAATATTGTTTAAAAGAAATCTGTTTGCGTATGTTACATAAAAATTAAAATGTACATTACAAGGGGAGGAGACCTGGTGTCCTGAAACACAGACCCCGAGTCTATCTTAGGCACCAGTCTCCCACGATATTAGTGCTTATATAATTATGTACCTACATATAAATGTAATATCAACAATATTGTGGTGAGAAAATAAATATATATTATTATTATTATGTTTCTCTTTTCCATAATACTCGGGTCTATTGGAGACCCAGTTCTTTGGAAGGCATACATCGGGCCGAAGCCAAGACGAAGAGGCCCTTTAAGAGATATTTAATCTGGTAATGGATACACAGGGCAGATACCATCTCTGAACGCACAAAATGATACATCCAGAGATGGTCCCTGCCGAGTGCAAAAAACTGTTGTACTTAGTGCATCTCTAAGGATGCGATGGAAATTTAAATAATAGTCTATGGATGAGTATGTTCGGTGGATAAGTTATTGGGCTATGGAAGGAGACTACCGGATACCTGTCGTGATAATCAGTCTCATTATTATTATTATTATTTTTGTTTTTTATTTTTTCATTTCTCCTTTTTAGGGGGTAAAGAACTGTTACACGGGCCTAAGCCAAGTGTACCAGTTTATAAAATCAAGGCGATGTTGAGGAAGCCAAGAATTTTCGTATAAGACGACAAGTATTTAGAATTGCGGCTTTTTGTAGTAAGATGGTAGTCGAGACGGGCATTTGAAGGGAATTAAGGCTAGTCGAAAGAGATTTCGGGATAACGCCTGTTGTTGATATGACTATTGGCAATATTTTGACATTATCAACTTGCCACTGCCTTTTTATTTCAGAAGCTAACTCTACGTATTTCGTTATTTTTTCATTAAATGTACTAAGTAGATTGTGTGTATTGCAAACTGCTATGTCTATTACATACACGGTGTTATTTCTTTTGTCTAATAGTGTTATGTCCGGTCTATTGAAATGTATAGTTTTGTCTGTAATTATTGTTCTGTCCCAATATAATTTAACTGAATGGTTTTCTAAAACTGCCTCTGGTTTATATTTATAATAAGCAACTTTTTTGGGGATAAATGAATGTGTATAAGCTAGATTCTGATGAATTATTGATGCTACTTGGTCATGTCTATGTTTGTAATCGGTTTGTACTATTGATTTACAAGCTCCAGTGATGTGTTGAATAGTTTCAGAACTACTATGGCAACGTCTACATAAATCAGTGGGTAAATTTGGTAAGCGAATTATATGCTTTTGGTAATTACGTGTGTCCATTACTTGATCCTGAATAGCGATCATGAAGGCCTCAGTTTCTGGGAACAATTCACCTCGCCGTAACCATTCGTTCGATGCATTCTTGTCTACATGGGGTTGGTTAAGATCTGCTAAGTGACGTCCGTGTAATGATTTTTGTGACCAAATATCGATTTTCTGTTGTCTACTAGTTACTATTGGTTGAATAAGATTGTTACTAAGATTAAGTGGGGTTAATTTGTTGTCTATTGCATTAACGTATTCGTGGAGTTGAGAATGTTCGGCTTTGTGATAAAAATATGTTCGTAGTTTGGTTACTAATGTAATAGAAATAGAAATAGAAATAGAAAAATTATTTATTTGCAGCAAAACATACAAAAAATGAAATACTTAGTAGCTACAATGTGTAATGTGTTGTGTAGATTCTGAATGTCAATTAACCCTTGACCTCCATCCTGTCGCGGTAGTGTAAGACGTTGAATACAAGAGCGTGGGTGATGTTTCCGATGCGTTGTCATGTGTGTGTTTATTATACGCTGTAGTTTTGGTAAATCAGTTTGAGACCAATTTATAATTCCGAAGGAATAAGTAAGAACAGGGATGGCGTATGTATTGATAGCTTTGACAGTATTGCGTGAGTCGAGATGAGTTTTTAAAATTTGGTTCAGCCTGATTTTAAACTTTTTAGTCAAATCTAATTTAGTTTCTTTTTGCTGTATTTGCTTAGACTGGTGGAATCCTAAATATTTATATGTATTGTGTTCGTCCATGTGTTCTATTTGTTCACCAGAATTAAGAATGTAAGAGTTTGGTTGTGATTTACCCTTAACATAGAGTGTATTTTGCATTTATCAACCCCGAACTCCATGTGTATATCTGTAGAGAATGTTTGAGTAATGTCTGCTAGCTCCGTAAGTTGTGAATTGTTTGTAGCGTATATTTTAATATCGTCCATGTATAGTAAATGTGATATTGTGTGATAGGAGTTATTGTGTTTTAGTTTGAATCCTATGTCAGTGTTGTTTAGTAATTCGGAAAGGGGGTTTAATGCCATACAAAACCATAACGGGCTAAGCGAGTCTCCTTGGAAGATACCTCGTTGAATTTTAATCGGGTCAGTAGTTACGATGGAATTATTTTGTGTTAATTTTAGCCTTGTTTGCCAATGAAGCATGGTAGAACTTAAGAATGTAATTAATATAGGATGAATTTTATAAAGTTGTAACGAATAAAGTAGCCAGCTATGAGGGACTGAATCGAATGCTTTTTTATAGTCTATGTACATCGTGTGAATATTCCTTTTGCTTATGTGTGCTTGTTTCATTATGACTGTATCTACTGTTAACTGTTCCTTACAACCCTGACTGCTTTTCCTGCAACCTTTCTGTTGTTCTGCTAGTATGTTATAGGTATCTAAATGATTGTAAATTAATTGACTAATACATCCTGTTATGATTTTGTAAATACACACATCAAAAAAGTCTAAGCAACATGCATGATATTACAAATTTACCATTTATATTAATTAATTTCTAAGTATTTACTCACTCAAAGTGTATAGGTAAGTAAACTTTTTTGTTATTGATGACATACTGGCTGGTTGTAAAAAAAAAATTTCGATTATGTTTTGTTTTTTTTCATAAAATTCAAATGACTGCGAATTTGTTTGAATTTGAGTGCATGTTAATTGCTACGTTTTAGTCTTGATTTTATAATTTTACCAACCATTTAAATACAGTTGGCGACAAAATTGAATTGTTAGATATTCTTTACGTCATGGAGCGACGTCATTTGACGGCAGATGAAATGCAAAGAGCTGTAGGGATGTTGCAAGCGGGAAGTAATCAATCTCAGGTATCTCGACATTTTGGTATTCATAGAAGTGTTATTTGTCGTCTTTGGCAGCGCTACAATAATACAGGGGAACCCGCTGAACAGCATCCAGGCCGTAAAAGGAGTACAACCACTCGGCAAGACCGGTACATACAACTGACTGCAAGACGCCAGCCGATGTTAACCGCTCGAGAGATAAGTTTGAGGCTACAAAATTCAAGTGGTGTTGATGTAAGTCCCCAAACTGTGCGAAATCGACTGCATGAGTACGGCCTACGAGCTCGACGCCCTATCAGGTGCCCACCGATACGTCACGGGAATCGCGCTCGTCGAAATGAATGGTGTAGAGAACGCATAACATGGACCCAGGAACAATGGGATAAAATTATGTTTTCCGATGAGTCGCGATTCGGGTTTAGGCCTGATACAAGAAGGGTGCGAGTGTACCGTCGACCCGGAAATACTGAAAGACTCAGGTGCGTTCAGGAAGTTCATCCATACAGCGGCTCAACAGTTATGGTATGGGCGGGTATTATGAAGAACAGGCGAACTGAGCTCGTTTTTGTAAATGGAAACATGAACGCTGAAAATTACGTTGAGGATATTCTCAGACCTTATGTCCATCCATTTGCACAAACCTTTGGCTCCGATTTTACGTTAATGCATGACAATGCGCGTTCACATACAGCTCGGCGAACCAGTGAATACTTGGCAACGGAGAACATCCAGGTATTGCCCTGGCCTGCACAATCGCCAGACCTCAACCCCATCGAGCACGCATGGGACATGCTCCAGAGACGTGTTTTGAAGGACTTGGACGGAGTGACAACAACCCAACAGCTGAAGGATTTGCTACAATTCCATTGGGAGCGAATACCGCAAGATGACATAAACAGTCTCATTAATTCAATGAATAATCGTTGCCGACAAGTTCTGAATAGCAGAGGAGGCCATACTTTGTATTAAATTGTCCTATTCTTTCACAATAAATTCATTTTCTTAAGAAATTTCAATTTGTAAAAAAAAAGTTTAGTTTCTTATGTACCTGTATATTCTAATATTGTTAATTTCTGTTATTAAAAGAACTTATAAAGAAAACAGCTGTTATTTTTACATCATAGAACCCTAAAAATATTATTTTAAAAATAAAATACAACGTTATAATTAAAATAAATGGTAAAATAAATTAATATAAATGGTAAATTTGTAATATCATGCATGTTGCTTAGACTTTTTTGATGTGTGTAGTTTGGAGACATGTAATGGGTCGATAATTAGCAGGGTTAATGGAATCTGTTCCTTTGGACAACATATACGTAATGCCATGAGAGATAAAAGTGGGCATGATATGTGGTGTTTGTATGAACTTATTTATGTGATTATGAATGAATGGATGTGTGCATGTGAGTTTCTTGTATAGTCGAAAACTAAATGGCCTTATCACCTCTAGAGTTAATGTTAGTTGCATGTCATAAAACTATTAGGTTCAATATCGCACAACAAAACATCAGCTAAATCATGACGCTACTTTGACATATCAGTTTTTTTGTATTAGCAAATAGTCGTTAGATATTTATAAAAACAAATAATAAAGTCAACGTTATTGACTGTTACTAGAGTATATTTTCGGTAAAATGTTTTATTCTAATGAATTTCTCTCTTTTTTCCTTCTATGTCCATCCCTATCATTTCTTGCATGACGTCATTGGTGCATATTTCAATTTAAAGTTTTCGATTTTATAATATAAAACAAATTAGGGTAAATCACGTAATCGTTAGAAGTCCTACAATTATTGGCACTTAAGAGTTAAAAGTGAGTAAAAAGAAAGAAAACACTATAGATTATCCTAGTTCAGTATGATTATTCAAGTTCAAATATTATTTATTTAATATTTTTATCATATTTTATTTATTTCATGTGACAACATAGCAACAATAAATTTATCAGAATCCTTTTATTGGCATTAGTGCCAATAATATTTATTTAATACTATTCAAACACATAATAATGAGTAAATATAAGCAAAGATTAAAGTATTTTATAATTTTATGATATTTTATATTTTAGTCTGACACGAAGTCCACTCTTAAGGTGCCAACAGTTGGGTGGCTTACCAGCCAATATTTAAATTCTACATTTTCAGTTTTTCTGAAATGACAAGCTTGTAATGTCACAAGTAACAAGTTGACTTTAGTTTTAAATTATTTAATGGTTTTTCATGGTTTTTCACATACAAACTCTACAGTTTAATATAGTGACATTTGTATTGTTTTAGTAGATATTATTATTTATTGCGTTGAAGTGAAAGTTTAAAATAGATTGCACTTTTAATCTAAGCATAGTTTTGATTACGGTCAACCAATGGCGTCAAGCTCACGCATAAACATTAAATAACGATCTTAATGAATTTGAATTATGATAGAATTTTTTGTCAAAACTGATAAAGCCATTTCGTTTTCGGGTATACCAATAGTTGTGAATGTTATCTGTTCCAGGAGCTTTCCAATTATGTGTGCGTTTAATTATTTGTATGAGAGTGTCAATAGAGATCGAACAACCAGAGTTCATAGTGTTAATGTGTGTAGTGTCTCTTAAGTTTGATAGCCAGTCAGCATTAGTTTTGTGTTGTACTGGGTTTTCCCTAAATATTGGCCCAAAACTGGTGTAGGTCTTGTGATGATGGTATACTGGGGATAGAGTTAGTGTTATTTAGGTTACTGTTGGCAGTTTAAGTTCTATAGAATTGTCTTTCGTTGTTTTTAAATGTTTGGTTTTGATGCTTACGTTTCGTGCAAGCCATATAACGTTTTAATCTGCTAGAAGCCGCGTTTAACTTTTGTTTTAATGTGTCAAGAAAATGTTGTGGTGAAGTATTAGGCTCTTCATATTGTGAATGGGTTTTGTATTTAAGTTTAATTTCATTTACAGTATTTATTATCTTCTGCTGTCTATTTCCTGCTATATATTGTGTTAGTCTACCTATCTCCAGCCTATATTTCTTTATTTTATCTTCCATTCTCCTTTGCCATCTAGGTATTCTATTGTGTTTATTAATTCTAGTATTGTCATCTAACCTAAGCCTAGTCCCATTGCATATAGCTGCTGCAAAGGCTGCTGAATATATTATAGAATGGAGTTTAGTGAAATCAAGTTCATGGTTTAAATGTTTTGGTATTATAATGGTATTAAGAAGGTATATGATATGGGTAAATTTTCGAGATGATTTTTGTTTAGGAATGAATGGTCTGGTTTCTGGGTCAGTATTGCTAAACTGTGCGAAAGCCTTATTAAATTCTAATTCAATTTGACTAATTTGCTGGTTTTCATGATCCTGATCTGACAAAGTTTGAGTTAAAGGTTGAAATTGTGTAAGTGTAGTTAGAGTGTCCATTGTATTTTGGTCTTCCGTATGATCGATAGTACTTTCTGTAGTATTATGTATTAGTGTATTATCGTGTAATGTTGTAAGTTGCAATTCAGTATTGTATTCGGTTAATTTTTGTTGAACTTCTGTTTTTATGTCTTTTATTTTATTTGTGTAAATTTTATTGTTAAAAAGTATTCTACGTTGGTCGGCAATTCTTTGTTCTGTAATGTGTGACAACTGTGAGTGTTTTTCTATAAATATTTCATGTAACTTTTTTCGATAAGCTGTCTTATCTGTTTCTAATTTAGTAACTTCAAAATAAAATCTGATAATGTCGTCATTCATTTCATCTGACCATCTAATTCTACTACTTTGTGTATTGTGTTGTGTAAACATAGGTGTTGTTAATTGTGTGTTAGTGTTACTGTTACGTGTTAAAGAATGATTAGCTGACTGTGTATTTATTAACTGATTTATCTCACTAAATATTTCATCGAGGGTGGTTTGTGTTAAGAGTTTCCTTCTAAGGATTGCCCTTCTTTGATCTCCTACTCGTTGTCGCGATGCTTGCATTTCAGGAAATTGACTGTCAAATTCTTGGTGGAGTAATTCTAAGTAACCATTTAACTGTGTTGTCTCACATTTCGTGATTAATAGGTATGTGCGCCATATGAATCGGTTCATATCTTCGGTCCACCTTTTTCGCGCACGTGAAGGGCCAGCAGTGGGTGCAGGGTTAGTGGCTAATGCCTCCTGCACAACAGCTGTTGACCTTGTAGAACGTAAAGTAATTGTAGATGAAGGAGATGAACATGGTGAGGAATGTGGTGAAGAATGAGATGAACGAAAGAGTGTATGAGTTGAAGAAGGTGATGGTATGTCAGAAAATGGTGAATGTTCAGAAAGAGTGATGATAGATGAAGGTGAAGATGATCGTTCGGCTGTAGTATTTTTTTCGAGGGGAACCCGCCTGCTCAGTCCCCCGTCGCCCACGGATCGCATGCTGTGACACCCAGCGTCGGCTCCAGATGTGCCCCGGCGTACCCCGGGTAGCGGCCGTAAATTATATTTACTTTGTCTACTTTCCATCAGGTTGTTTGGGGTTTGGGATCGTTAGTAGGGTAGGTGTTATTATTATAAATTATTTATCGTCAAGATGTTAGTGCGATTTGAGCGGCAATAGATGGTATATGCAATATTCCAGTACCCAGTACCCGTAAGCCCCCCCACCACGTCAAGGTGATCCCCTGGGGGGGTTATTATTATTATGTTTCTCTTTTCCATAATACTCGGGTCTATTGGAGACCCGGTTCTTTGGAAGGCATACATCGGGCCAAAGCCAAGACGAAGAGGCCCTTTAAGAGATTTTTAATCTGGTAATGGATACACAGGGCAGATACCATCTCTGAACGCACAATATGATACACCCAGAGATGGTCCCTGCCGAGTGCAAAAACTATTGTAGTGCATCTGTAAGGATGCAATAGAAATTTAAATAATAGTCTATGGATGAGTATGTTTAATGGACCGGTTATTGGGCTATGGAAGGAGACTACCGGATACCTGTCGTGATAATCAGTCTCTATATTATAAAAAGACAGGTAGTGACTTGCCACCTCGTTGAGTGGGCCCCACAAAACGGCCGCACGTACAGTGCGACAATGGAGCAACATCTCGTAGAGAGGCTAGAAGCTGCGGAGAGGTGAGTCTGCGGGGCGCCAAATTCCGGTCAACCGTTCAAGGGCCCCCGGCGTTATGACATTTTACACTTCCAGCTTGGAGCATAGGATCCGCTCTTGCGTATTCCAGTCCTGGCCGACCAATGAAGGTAAGCCAGGCCATCAAGGAATCAGGGTCCGTGGTGTCGCCACTCACCAACAGCTCGCCACAAGCTGCCCCTGCGGGCTTATTATTATTATTATTAAAATGAAAATGAGCAACAACAACCAGTTATACAAGTTACCTAAACATTGTGCGTAATGAATGTTTTAACTGAAATAGTTCGCTTGTTCATATTTATCTATCGAAATAGAACATTAATTTAAATATAATAATAATATATGTCTTAGATAGCAGCCCATTAATATCCCACTGCAGGGACGGACAAGTCTTGCTATTATAATAATTTATGCCTATCTACCTGTTCTGGTATTTTAAGTAGGTAAATAATGTTCTAATCGTACTTTTAACCGATCTTTGTATCTGATGATAGGAACCTTCATTGTATCACTTGTGGTGCATCAATTATCTTACAGATGCGAATTTAGTTCTCACGCTAATATATTGTTGTATTATGATGTACGACTATAACAGTGTGTGAAAGTAACAAATAAAACCTTTATTTCTTCCTGTTCTTCCGATAGTGCATTTAGAATAGATATTTCAAGTTTAGTAGGAACGCATCAAACATTTTTTTAATACTGCCACAAGTACCAAACTATGACGGACGATGAAGGAGTCACAGGACCGCGTAAGGTGGATATTTGGAGGAGGCCTATGTCCAGCATGGACTGATATGATGGCTGATATGATGATGAAGTACCAAATGTACTTAACCCCCTCTTATTGTCGTGCACTTATCGTATGGAGATGTATAATTTACTAAGCTTAATTTTATAAAAATTAAATAAAAACTGTATAATTCGTAGAATAAGATCCCAAAACCTATATGAGCAGGAGGCTCGAAGTGGCACTTTTTAAAGTTTGCTCTTTAAAAATAAAGTAAAAAAGGAGAATAAAAAACATATTCATGGACATATCTACACAGCGCCATCTGTTCCCAAAGTAAGCTAGGCTTTAACCTGCTTGTGTTATGGGGGGTAACAGAATAACCGTAACGGATAAACATACTTATAATATACTTTTTTATAAATACATACATATTAAACATAGAAACACTCAGACCAATGCAAACAATCATGTTCATGCACACAAATATTTGCATTGAGCGGGTATCGAACCCGAAACCTCTGCGTAGCAGTCATGTTATATAACCACTACGCCACGGAGGTCGTCAAAAGTATATTATACTATTACCTACATAAGTAGTTGGTAAGCAACACAGCGTCGGTCGCGTCGTCGTTACGTTTAGGTACTGTATAGAACGATCGCCCTAAAAGTATACATACACAATAAATAGGTATTACCTGTATTACATATACACATTGACACTCTTTTTATCTACCTGACATTGTTCCAAATAAAAGATTGTTATCCCATAGGGATCCCAAAAAGCATTTGTATTTATTTCATGAAACGGTAAAGCGAGAAACAATGTAAAATACGGTTGTTTTTATATGGGTGATGTTTGTTGAGTTGCCGTACCAAACGTTCTCACCCTAATCAAACCACACATAGCTAGTAGCTACTCGATATATGTATGTAAAGGTGTGAGGTATATAGATATGTAGGTTCCTGTAAATATTGATACGTTTAATTCAAGTAGCTTATTTGTGTCCCGTTGCAGAGCCGGCCTCCTCTAGTAATGAAGAAACACATGGCTCTAAGATTATAATTGGTAGGTAAATATTTACCTATGATATTGCCGTTTTATTTCTGCGCAGTCATAAGACTCTATATTCTTTTATAACATTATTGTTTAAATCATTTTTGTTATTTAGGAAATATACCTAGGATATTACCAACATCTAACAAAAGATAATAAATAAAAATAATTATTATTTGTAACAGCGGATTTTCTCATTTGTTTAATTGTAACTTCTTCCCTGATACTTTTTTTCTTTGTTTTTGATACGAAAGTTAGCTTAAATGTGCGCCACTACTTATACCAAATTTCATTCTATTATGTTTAATAATTATTGAAAAATCTAAGAAAACGTTGGTATGAAAAATCTAACTTCTGATAAAATCTTCATACAAAACGGCAATTTCATAGGTATTACCACGTTGGTAGAGACAATGTGGGGCGGATAGATAGGATGCAAGCAACGGAAAAATCTAGTCTTATCAGCGTAAGGTGTTACTAACTTTGTAAACGTTTGTAGGTATTAAAATTTCTTTTATAAATATTGCAATTTAATTATTTATTCAAGACTGTATTCTGTAGCGATGTCGTTGTATAAACTCTTAGATAACCATAGGTGCTACCAAATCTTACTTCTTGACTGGAACACGCCTACTATAGGCGTGTTCCAGTCAAGAAATATCATTATAATTGTCTTCGTCTACATCGTTTATTGCATAATACAATGTCATGTAATGTAACTCAATTTAATTTTCCAAAAAAATGCCGACCTCTCGATCATTAGAGTTATAGTTTATGGTTTAAGGCTACGTATAAGTAGGTTTCAGGCTCGATTCCCGATCAATGAAAATCTTTATTCATTGGTATGTGTACTTACTATGAATGAATTATTTATATGCGTAGGTCTATACGTCTATCGGCTATTGTTTCCTATTACTTTTACAAACTCTGTGAATATACCACGAACATTATTATAATATTAATCTAATGTGAATAGAACCTTAATACAAACGAAATAAGATATGAAATAACTTACATCTGTTCTATTCAAGCCCAGTCTTAATTATCATCTAAAGAAATCTCCAACAACAAGCAACATAATCCAAGCGTCTAAAGTAGCATATAAGATGATATACAGTTGTGTATGTAGTCACGTTTGTTTACACAACCTAGCTACGAGTATCGCATACATACACGTGTCGCTCTCAGCCCTTTCCACTCGCCACCTGTCTAGGGCGAGAGTGCACTAAATTATAAAGTGGCCCGGAGATGTACCTCTCTACACTTCGTGTTACCGTCACGTGAGCCGTTTCATTGAACAGTTAAAAGGAAATATCTATTATGTATCATTTGTTGATTGATTTGATGATTTGTAGTAGTGAAGTTCTGTAACACTGCTCTACAGAACTTCATGGTTATGTTATAGTTCATGTCTGCTACGTAGATATTTCGTTAGATAGTTCTGTTGCTGCTAAAGCAAATGTTGTAAGATAGCAGCGGTAGGTAAATGGTCTTATTTATGGCAAGCGCAAATGAAGGCAACGTATCGTACGTACCTATCTATATCAACTATCCGGTTTTATATATCTGCAATTTTAAAAATAATTAAATTGAGAATTATTCGCTAAATTAACTAATTCTGGTAAGATCGAATTGAGCTATTGCTGTCCCAGTATATACTATGTCATTAAGAAACAATAAGCTGGATTTCTAAATAAGAAACTAAATAAACTTGATGTCAAACAAAGATTTTATTTTGAAAACACGATGGCGGGAATCTGTTGTTTTTAATATCGTTACATGAATAACAATAAACGTTGTGTCGTTTAAGAGTTTAGTCGTCCCTGTGGGGGGTAAAATGTTTATTTTTATTGTTCAAATCTACCCTCCAACATTAACGTAATAGCTGTCACGAGAATTTGAGTTACAATTCGTAGACACCTTTTACACCGCAATCTTTCACGTACAAAGTTCGCATAATCTAAGAAAAGTAAATTTAACGAAAGCAAAACGCTTCGATACGTACAAGATTCATTAAAAGAATAAACATGTACCTATATTGAGCAAAGTTATTACAAACACGCTAAATTAATATTTACAGTCGCAAAATCACCCTTGAATTAAAGTTAAGCTCTACGTACGGTGGAAATGAGCAACATAGGAAGCGTAGCGGTCGGGCGGCGCGCGTGCGTGCGTCGCGTCAGTCGGCGACTGCCTCGCGTCGCTCTATCACGCCCGGCATGCGGCCCGGCATCGCTCGTCATCACCATCTAACATCTATTTACCACCGCGCGCCCCTGTAAGTACTACTATTCCATTACTTTATATACGTAGAATAAGAAAATATAATTACATGTTATTTTTAATTCATAAAACTTAAAGCGGAAATGATGATTTCCGCACGTGGATCCATATTCAGCCGGCAGTGCCTTCCCGACGCACAGTAACAAATGAGCGTTTCGTTCGATAGCCCACTGCCCCTGTGAGAGGATTCCAAGTGAGCTCTCTCCTCAAGGGTTGTTCAGAATTGTGATTAAAACGTTTTGTTTTGAATGTAGAACAGAACTTTGAACTTCAATATTGTGCATTTGTAATTCCAATATCTTTAGCAAAGAGTTTGTTAATGTTATTAATATTCTAAATACAGAATAATAATACAATAACAATGAGAATTAAACATAAATAAATGAGGTTTCTAGCGATTAAAAAAATACGTTTAATTTTTAGTAAATAAAACCAAAAAGCTTATGATGATACAAGTAAAGACCTGTTTATTGCTATATCTACTACTAATTATCTAACATATGCTTATGCATTAAGCACAATATGCTACCTAATTATACTATTTTATGTGAAATAAATAATAACGGTAACATTTATTAATCATATTAAACAGTGCTATAACATTTAAACAATATCACATAATTAAACAGTGCGTTATAATAATGTAGGAAGTTCCATCTTGCAAGTTGTTCATTTAAAGCGAGCGTCGTGGTAGTAGTATTCGTGAAACAATTGCCGGTCGTCTGGCGTGCCTCGGCAAGCATCGCTCTAGCCTTTCAGTCCTTTTAGTTCCTTTTTAGTTTGTCTACAATTCCGTGAGGCCTCCGAGACGCGGCTTGAAAGCGGCCCGCAATTAGCCTGAGTCTGGCTGGCTATTGCAACCTTTTTTTCGTGTCAGATTCGTTTTGATGACTAAAAGTAGCTTGTCTGAAAGCATGTGTTACTTACGCAGTTTTACCAACTAACTATCGTGTTAATAAAAGCCATGCTTTAGTATTTTACAAGGTTTTTACTTTGAGTATCATTTTTAAAAGGTGTAGTTTGAAAATATTGTAACTTTGTGCAAGATTAAAACATGCATTTATAATATATATTTCTATAATATAAAGTTAGCTCAAATTAATCCTGTCCCACAACAGAGACGTGCTTTACTTTCCTGTGAATGAGCCCACATCAGTCAATTACCTTTATTGCTCCAAGGCTTTTACCAGTTTGTCTATTTTTCGCTGACAGTGTACCTAATCATAACCGGATTTTCTTAAAGTTTGTAAAAGCACTGCTAGGTACACCATGCTAGTAAAACACATATCTTGTAAAATGGCAAAGTACTCGTTCTTAATAGTTGTAAACTAGGAAGTTAAGAAATCCTCGACTCTACATTTCTCATTTTAACTCTTTACAAGATATCCTCCCATATAGAGGTCTTCTACAGTGAAAGAGAGAAGTACGATAAACTAACGCTAATTTGCCAATATAGGTTAATAAACCGTTTTGTGGTTTCCTACGGCTCTCGCAGATATAATATTATGCGTACTGGATTTGTGGACGCATAATCGGGTTTAGGACAAACCAGGGATGAGAAGCGTGATGAATTATATAACAGTGCCTCAATACAGGATATTAACGTTTTTAAATTTATTCTTTAATTTAAATCAGGCTAGGAAAACACCCGCCAGCTCCTCTTGCTTCGAAAGTGTTGTACAACTAAAGTTAAGTAAAATAGGTATGGCATGTAGTAAAACTCAAGATAAATTAAAAAGTTATACAAAATTATTTTCTGAAGTACAACTACGTAGCCAGTCGTCATAATCATGTCAGCCAAGTGACGTCCACTGCTGGACCTCCTCCAAATATTGCCATCTTTTGCAGTTCTGATGTCCGTCATCCATAGCCCGTACGTAAACGTATTGCGTGATTTTTAGAGATGTTGGTCTCACGGTACCATAAGCTCAATCAAAAAAACGCTGTTTGGATGAACAATAAAGTTCTGCTAATATTATAAAAAATACTTCTTTGAAACTGAACGACATTCGCGCTCTACATTGGTATATTAGAAAACTTATTCTGATCGACGTATACGTAGAAAATTGGAACGTAATGTTGAATCTAATTTACTTGGGAAATTCTTAAAGTAACGTCAAGACATCTTAAGCCGTATATCGTCTTGGTGATAATCTCATTATTGCTTACGAATGCTAATTGTTATGGAAATCACATTATAGCTTCTCTCACATTTCAACTATATATTATATTCTATATTCCTTACACATTTACACAATGTAGCAAACATTTCATCTAGTCCCAAATTAAACAGAGCTTGAACGATGGGTACTATAGAAGACGGGAAACATAATTTAACTAATCCTTTTTTTTGCATGTCTGACAATAAATAGCAAGGACACTAAAGTTTACACTATGTAGGAACTGAACCAGAGACCTATCTAGCAATCAAGTAGTTACAATAGTCACAATGCTGCTGACATCATCATATGATAGTATACAGTACATTTAAACGAATAAAGCAATGGTATCAAGATTGAGACGAATCGAAATGTCGATACAGTATCGATAAACATAAAGTAAGCTGCAGGATTCGAGAGCTTAAGGATGTTACTATTACGATTGAGTTTTGTGATAAAATTGCTCTATCCGATACTCATTTGCTGAACGATATCGAATGTTGGGTCTATTCAATTGGATTTACTTTAATAGATCGAATTAACATGGTTACTTTGTAAGTTATTTTCGTTCTTGAATTATGATAAGCCTTTGTACTAGTATTTTAAACACAATTATTAAGTACGTATGTAGTTGCAACATAAGGGCCAACATAAGGTTAGAGTATATAAAAATGTATACCAAAAATGTGGTGTGCTATGAAATTCAGAGCCAGACTCGTTGGCAGAGCTCTCGAATGGACAGCGTCCAAAAAGGAGTGAGTTCAAGTCCTGATTGTAGTTTGTTTTGGCTTTAGATGGGTGTTTTATATGTATGAATTTACAAATAAAAGTAACTAACTAGTGAGTACAATAAATAGTATAATAAGTAGTACAGAATTTTAATAAAAGTACTTTCTAAATTAGGTTATTATTATATTATTATTACTTTTCATAAACATAGTTTAAAAGTTCAATCACATATCTGAAATTTAATATCAAATTGATTTTGATAAAATTAAAAAATATATCAACAAAGTAAAGCAATTTATCCGTCCACATATTTTCAAGGGTCATCTGTCAAAGCTTCCTACGCTGTCGAACCGAAATTCTAAATATAAATTTCGCGCCAAACATTTTTTTTTACACACCAGCTAACAAAACTAATAGTATGGAATAGTATTTTTAATGAAACTGCCTCGATGCCTCATGTCATAGCCTAAATGTACTTTGTTTTCATTTCTTCAGAGATGATCCATAGAGCAGGAGTTGTCTTTTTTTTTAAATAATACGTCATGCTTTACCCTGTGTCTACAACAATTTATTATACTACCATCTTATTCTGAGGATGTCGTAAAAAGTATCTTAGAGACTTTTAATTCTACTTAACGTAATACTAAATCAATTTAGTTTTGTCATTGGAGGAACGTCTTTACAATAAGACATTAATCGAATTTAATGGTGATTACCCCTCTACTTGCACTAAACAATTCGGGGCTACTGTTTCGCTTTTCAAATCTTTCGTAAACAAATTGCTTGCTGTGCTGGCTGTTTACATTTATTTGTTTACTTCGTGATCCCTAATTAAGGCCTAATTATGCAATTTAATATTAATTGTATATAGTCAATTAAAATAGAGTTTCATTTACAACAAATAATAAATAGGTTAAATCCGTATCTTCACATATTAAAATGTAAACTTGTATTTAAAAGAAAATGTTATTGATTGAGTGAATATTGTCATTATTCTATATTCAATAAGTCTTATATTCCATATACCTACGCATACGTTTAATACCAGATTATTGTTCTTCCCTACCTAACTAATTACATAACTAAGCTCAAACAATTTGATTAACTAATCTAACTATAGGTTAATTAACCTTCCCTTAACATAACGTTTCAAAGCAAATAATAGTTGAATGAACTTATAATCTAACTCTCTAAGGTGTAGAGGTTTAAGGAAAACACACAAATCACGTTTGTACAGTCAGCAAAATAAATATTGTGCTCTTTTGAGAACTCCATGTTTCATTCAGTAGCAAAGGATTTTTGTGGCATATGTAAACGATTCACGTAGAATATAACTTTTTTAACGTCACTGTCTCTTATAAAGGACGTTTAGATGGTTTGGTTTAGGTTCTTTTTTTTAAACCAACTTCTTTTTGTTTTTTTTATTGCCTAACGCGAGAGGCGAGCAAGGCATTCATCTGGTTGTAGATGCTATTTTCTTATTTGATGCAGTAGACCTCATAGTGTATGACGTCACATGAACGACTTTTTTTGAGCATAAATCGAATCTTATACAGCCACGCCGTATCTTTTTGGCCTTCCATCAATGTAAATTTTCATCATAGAGTTTATATCAGTCCTATATAACCTATAGCTTAGCTTTAGTTCAATGATGTATTATTATTTATTTTCAATGTTTACACGCTTGAAAATGCATTGTTACATATTTACCTAACGGTTACACGTAACGATGCATTCTCTTGCGTATTCGTTGTTAATACTAGCATGTTGTGTACACTGCCTTAGGATTACTGTCTAATCTATATAATAAGGCCGCACTTAAATATCTCATGTAATGACTGTAATCTGTTTGTGTACCTATCATAAATAAATAAATAAATAAATGATGAAGTATGTCGTTCTCTTGAGTTTTTTTAAAATTTAATGCTGCTTTGACTTGATCTCAAGTTCTTTGTTACAGCCATAATCTTTAAAGCTAACATAAATTGTAATAACAACAATAATTATTATATATTTATTATTATTTATTGTATTAACATAATTGTATAACCTGTACTTTGTTGGAAAAGTTTTCTTTCTTTCTTTTTTATGTTCTGTCATCATGATCCAACACCTGTGTGACGGAGGGCCTGAATGATAAATATGATTGATTGTTCAGACTTATTCGAAATATCATGCTCACTAAAACCACGAAAGGTTCGGTCTTTTGCAGCCTAGTGATATTTTTTTCAATAAGGAAGTTCTTTATTTAAAGTTAGAAGTAAAAAGTGGATGGATATTAAAAGTAAAAAGTGGACCCATGTTGGACTTTCTAAACTAAGTAGTATAAAGTTACTTTTCCCTTGGACGACTGTCTTGTTGGGACGTACATTGTTTAGGACATCTACTCTAACCTCAAACTGGAACTTGAAGTTAAGTGGTCGAGACTAACACAGACTCAATGTTTCAAATGGTGGGTTTAGTTTGGGCAGCATACAGAAGTTTCATGTTCTATCTGTAGCCTAGTTTTGAATCTAAATGTCTATAGACTACCCTAATAATTAAAAATTATTACAGCTTTTCTTTGACTAGTACGCCTGAAAATGCTATTTATCAAACAGAATTTCTTTCATAATACGTAAGTTGTCTTAAATATCGTACCAAGTTACAAATACGGAGTTAAAAAAATACAATGCCACCTGATTTGTTAAGTTACAGATGACGAGTTACAAAAAATAACAAGCCAATTAGGAAACAATGCATGTATTGCAAAGAGGGCTTACAAACAATGATCTCACGTACTCAAAATTAATTTGTGGATCAGTAAATCTTTTGTACAGTTCACAATATAAAATGAAACCCCATTTTATTCTCTGGGTATCGTGAAAGCCGACTAAAGAAAAACGTGTATTCATATTTGTGCAAAAAGGAGAGCTTGCGTGATACAATCAAATTCCTTTACAGATACATTTGACGTGTGGTTGTAGTAGGTGTGGTTTCAGAAGGTTAAAATTCCCTTAATCATTGTAGTAGTAAGACTTTTGAAGCTGTTATTATAACTGGTAGACCTATACCCCCTTACTCATAAAAGCCTTTTAAATTTTAGTCAATTGATTAGCTTAAATTCTTACGGTTTTGTTTGTTATAAGGTTGGTTTTCGTTATAAAAATCTAGCTAAACAATGCTTAAGTTTAAGAGGCGTTTAAGAGCTACTTGCTATCAATATATTTATAATCATTTGCGCTAAGTTCCATTCGCATTTCAATTTATCTTATTTGGATAGTCGCAGAAAAATCGACCTTAGTATCTCATATCTATCAAAATAGCTTGTGCTGATTCCCAAATTTTCATTTCATTTCCTTGAATCATATTGTAAAACGTCATAGAAAAGTCGACCTTAAGTAGACCTTATCTTCATGCAGAAATGCCCTATTTTTGCTGACGATACTAATTTACCTTACAATTTTCCTTTATAATTACGTGATTGATGCCGAGATTAAAACAATTATGTAAACGTGAGGGGAGAAAAGATTTTCATAATAATTTGTTAGAATAAAATATTATTCTCAATATTATTAAATTACGTGGACGTTTGAAGGAGAAGACGTCAATTAAAGTGCTACGGCGTAGACGATACTCGTAGCTTATTGAATATTGATTCTAGAAACCTGGACGTTTATGTTAATCTCAAAGGAATTTCATTTGTTCTGTTGACGTATATTGTGTGTACTCGGTCTAATCTTATGTACCTCTATAGGGATTGGACTATCCGTAAATAAAAGAATCTTTACGAAATAAAAAGAAGGAAAACTTGAAATTAAACCCTATACCAATCCGTCTGGCCAGCGTGGTATTAGTAGCCCAAGTATCCCTCCGTCACGGGAGAAGGCCCGTCCCTGTAGTGGGACATTAATGGGCTGTTATGATGATGATGATAGGGATTGGTACCAGGACGATTTCATTTGGTTTTTTAACTTCAAAATTATCACATTGTTTATCATTTTTGATAACAAGTCTGGGTAGCGGATTGTCTTACAAACTTGAATTTAACGGAAGTAATGGCCAGCCTCAGATAAATCGCGCCTTGCATTCGTAATGTATTTTCCCAGCCTATAGAAAAGATGCGGTCAGAAAGTTCAACATTTTATTCTAGCGTTGCGCTCGAACTTATTGCACATCAACCGCTTATCGAGACTTATTTACAGACTGAAGGAAATACCGAATACTTTTTCTTGGCGAGAGAAATATTATGTTATTTTCTCTCTCGCCACAAGGAATTGTTAACTTACAAAAGCTTTTCAGCATTTTATGTAAACTCACACACTTACC
The DNA here is from genome assembly GCA_905475405.1 of Schrankia costaestrigalis. Classification (NCBI taxonomy): domain Eukaryota; kingdom Metazoa; phylum Arthropoda; class Insecta; order Lepidoptera; family Erebidae; genus Schrankia; species Schrankia costaestrigalis. The sequence goes on from FR997827.1 coordinate 6,195,630, forward strand.
CAACATAACAGAAGAACTTTAAGCTGTTTAAGCTGATATAACAAGAACTAAGTATAATAATAAATATTAAGTAAATAAATATTCCTCACACATTCACTCAATGGCATCTAGTCCCAAACTAAGCTACGGCTAACTAAACAACGGATAAACATACTTAAATACTTTTTTTTCTGTAAATACATACATATTATCCATAGAAACACTCAGACCAATGCAAAATCAATCACACAAATATTTGCATTGAGCGGGAATTGAACCCGAGACCTCTGCGTAGCAGTCATGGTGTATAACCACTACGACAAAGAGTTCGTCAAATACTTCGTAATCAAATATTCTGATACATAAGTACATAGTATACATACTCTATATTCGAAGGTATATTTTTTTAGGTCCACAGTAAGAAAAGGGATCGGTCGAGAAGCGAAACCAACTTAGTTTACAAAGTGTTGTTCGTATAGTTTATTATTGGGTTAACTTTATGTAACATCCTGCCATAAATGGAACGAAACTTAATAATTGGAAGTTCTATAATGTCACTGTGTGAGTAGGTTACAACTTTTGTGAATCAAAACTAGAACGAATGTAAGGACTTTGTTTAGTTTACGAACTGTGTAATTATATATGGGTGAGGGAGTGATTGTCCGTTAATCTTCAAGTACTAATCGTAAACGACAGAAACGTTTGCTACTGATTCAATATAATTATTTCACAAAGTATTCAAAGCTCAAGATAGCTTCCCAAAATAAGGCATTTTCATTTGTTTCTTTCTGTTCTAACAAACAATTAACAAAAAGAATGGATCACATGCGTGTCAACGCGTGAGTATTCACTTTCAATTAAAAACCTGTTACGAGTTTTTGTATTTAGTTTTATAAAAGTGAAGAAAAGTTGTACAGAGATTTTGACAGTGAAGTGCTGACCTGATTGTAACATTTGAAAACATAGTTATACAACTCGTAGATAAAATGATGTTAAATTAAACAGTTAAAATCCAGAAAGAGATCTATTCAGTGTCTCTATCAATATAATAAACTAACCGACTCTTGCCCACCTCGTTATGCGGCGAAAAATTTACGTCACTTTTTTAAACATATTTCATTACTGCTCCACTCCTATTAGTCATAGCGTGATACTATATAGCCTATGACACTCCCCGATAAATGGACTATTCAACACAGAAGAAATTTTTAAAATCGGTTCACAAACACACAAACTTTACCACTTTTTAATATTAGTATAGATTTAATGTGTAATAAGTCATATTTTTAATCATAGCCATTTCTTTCTAATATTGATCCGTTTTCCCGGACACAAATTATCTTAAGATTAAGACCAAAATAGACTTAAATCTGTTTACTTAAAAACAAATCACGTATAAGATTTATCCTAAAGCATTCTGACGTCAATCTCAATAATAGTCTTACAAGAGCAGAATATTTTTATTATTAGCCAGAAGTTCTTGTAAGAAAAGCTGTGCCATTGTTACCCCGCCTTTATCAGGGATGCTCGGAATAAATGAATATTTGATTGCCTAATTAAGCTCGTCAGGGTGAGGTAGACTTTATGTTTGTACCGCGAAGGTAGGCTTTGTTGTTTAATTTCCTACTCTTTGAATATGCCCCGCGATTATCGTGTACACAGAAAGGGAAAAATATTTTTCTTGTATTTATAAAGTCTTTTGGGACAAACTAAAAATGTGAATTCCTACGTTTATTTTTGATTGTAAAGCTTTGTCTTCATGTACGAAAAAAAGTCAATGATTTTGTTTGGTAAAGTTTAAGTTAAGCTTCGTTGTTAAGGTGAGTAATCACTTTGAAGGTAAAGAATTAAGAAAGATGCTACCGTATCTAGTTAACGTAAATACTTACGACCTGTGCCAATAATTTTAATGTTAGTTTACGCCATTATGTATGGCCAATAGCCGTTGTCTTCGACTGAAATAATATATATGTAATATTGAAGCAACGTCAACGTAAGTGTACATGAGTACACTTTATATTATAACTCTTATTATGAAAAAAAATGTATACTCGTAATATAAAAAAAAAACGCAAGTCCTATAAGGTCCACAAAAAGTAAGTAGTAGTAAGTGAAGTGTCTTCACCTAACCAAGTTCCATTAGTCTCATAGATATCGTATTAACGAGTCGATATCAGACTATCGATACCGATACAAATACGTATCTAGATATCACAATAAACAATCACTTCGTACCTATCGAACAATAGTTGTCATAGGATCCATTGTACGTTTTTTCCCAGCACGAATTATTCCCCCCCTCATCGGCCATGATGTTTCACTTATATTTCAGTTCCATTACGATTGTGTTTCGGGCACAATAGAACGTCGAACCTTGTTCAATTTCCAATAACTATAGGTTACTTTAATGTAGGATCCATTCAGCTACTTTGATCGACATTGGTATACCAATTTAGCATTTTGGTTCATTGAATGTCGTTGGCCATTTGTTTGTGTCGTAATAATGATAGAATTTTATTAAAGGGAATCTACGTTTGTATAGCAAATCTACGTTTAGGTATTTGTTATATATCTGTGATTTTGATAAGTTATTTTTAGTTTATATTCCTTTTTTGTATATCTTTGCCCTATACGGTTTAACTATTAACCTTTAAAGCTAGGTTAAATAACTGATGCATTTATATTCATATGTTTATATAATTTAATATAGTAGGTATTTTGTCACGTTTTAAGACATTTTTAGTCAGTTGATTTCGTGGATACTGTCATTTAATAAATTGGAAAGAACGCGGTTTACCGTAGTATTAAAGAAACTGAACAAACTTTGTAAATTAACACAACGATTCAGACCTATAAAAATTACAGTCAATTATTTGGCGTCTTTATAAAAAAACTAACACTTATAATCGTTTTCTAGAATCCAGCCAATACTGAATACAAAGTAAGTACAATCTTTTAATGAAGCTCTTTCAAACAGCACCGCGCTATTGACCGACCCACTCTGCACATAAGCACATTGTTAGCTTGAGAGACTCACTAGAATAGTAGTCATAAGCTAACTAGTCAATACTAGGCGTGCTCTTTTTATAATTACATTTACAACATTCTGGAAATATAGAGCTTGCTTTGGTTCGCGCTAGCACCCTAACAGTAATATTATTTAAGTTATGAGTTACCAAAGGAGGATATGTCTTTATCGGTAGGAATAGTGTTCGAATCCTATCCAATAAAAATATTTGTATGATCCACAAGTTATTATCTTGTGCCTAGATGTTCTTTTTGCCGTTAATTTCATGTCTGTAAAACTCCCTGTGACACTGGACTTAATCCCTATGCTAAGAGTTGTCTTTTTAAGCAAAATGAAAACAATATCGGTCATCATCTGAGGTAATACTGCTTATCGTCCTATCTAAAGCACGGCTTCATCTTTTTTCTTTTCTGGGGATCAGTTTGATTCAGTAATATCGTATCTAAGTTGGCAACATTTGTTTTTTTAAAGGGGCCGTTCTTCAAAGTTAATTATTTAACGAACAAAGGAGCTTTGAAGTGCAAACAGAGCTCTTGTTCACAACTTCACTCTTAATAAATTCTATCACTTCCTTAGTTAGCCAAAGAGAAAACATTTTCACATTACCTAATAAAGAATGAAAATTCTTATACTTACATAAATAAAAAACAAAACATAGATATTTATAAAGAAACTGATGATCTTCCATTCAGCAAAAATAAGTAATACAGCAACAATTTATCGACATTTATTATTATATATAACCTCTTTCAACAAAGATTTATGATCCTAAAGGACGACATAAAAGATAAACGAAGGATACTACTGAGCATCAAATAAGTTTACCTCAATTTCTGGCATCAGATAAAAAATGATACTTTAGTTGCGATAACTTTGTGGTCGGACCTAAAGGGGATTCCCTCAGGGTACTATTTACATGTATACGTTGACAGTTTTATTGATAAGGCGATCCTCATCGGTGGCGTTTCACATTTGTTTAGTACGTCTAGGAACGACAGGTAAGTGGGAATATTAATTTCTTTGGGCATTGTCTGTGTAATGCCCATTGAATAATTCGCGTAAGTAGGCTTATACATATGTATGTTTCTTAGAACTCCGAATAATATTGTATCAATTGTCAATTTGAGGCGAATTAAGGAAGTATGTGTGCTTGTGAGTGTGTACATGAAAATGTGTGGGTGTATGTGTGAGTAAGTGTGAGTAAGGTGAGGGTAAAAATCTTTGGCATGTCACTTTGGTTATTTGCTAAGTAAAAGTGCCGGAATAAAATGAATTTGTAAAGGTTTAGAAATGTGTTACGACCATAATATAAAATTATTAGGAAGCATTAATAAATTGTTTTTGAGAATGTACTAAAAGCTGTTTTTTGGTATTAATTGGAAATAGATAAGGTTCTTATTTTAATATTATAATTGAGTATTAAGTAGTTCGGAAAAGATTTCCTTACGAATACAAACAAATACTATTTTATACCAATAGTAGGTATTAGTTTGACTGGTGTGATGATTGTGGTGTGTTTGTATATAAGATAGAGTGATTTTACATTTCAAATATAGAAGTAAGTGTATAAAAGTGACGCAGTGTTACTTGGCCCACACCACGATACCTAGGATTAGTATAATTTTTGATAGTGTAATGTATCAGACCTTTTAGAGTCTTACATACAGGACTCGACTTTTACGATATAAATCACAAAACTTGACTGTTTATTTTCTAAGTCCGTAACACGAACACAAGTTAGTAAACACGTGTCACAATTAATTACAGTCTTCTATAAAAGAAAGTATTTGTCCAAAGACATGTGGTGTCTAATAAAACCGACAATAAAACGTCTAAAATCTCTTTCACTAACAACTTGTTTTACGATGGACTGACAAAGTAATGAAATTAGAGCAAATTGAAATTACGACTGCACACTGATTAGAATCGTTTGGTAGTAAACAATCAGGTAACAAACCCAAAAAAAAATACTACCGAGTTGAGAACCTCCTCCTTTTTTTGAAGTCGGTTAAAAGGTAAAAAGGTAAAGTCATAGTGCGGACAATCTATTATTTCTTGGTAGAGCTCGACTCGGGCGGAAGGGCACTAAATGGATTCCATAATAAAATGTATCTATAGGTAAGTATAGCTTTTTAACAATAGTATATAAAAAAAACTTAACTACTTAGGGTATGTTAATAAACTAAAAGAAATTAAAATCTATTTTATACATATTTTAACATTTCCCTATTCCGTGTATGATTTATCATACAATCTCATCGTTCTAATACTGTATCTACTGGCGGTAGAGGAAACCTGTTATTTCTATAAAAGAAAGCAATTTAAGTAAAAACACTAACAAATAAAGTACATAGTAGGTACTTAGTTCTATACCTGTAAGGCCTGAACAATTAAACCCTTACATACAGTAAATCGCGAACAAATAAAATCAATATTCATTCATCGAACACTTTATTCAAGTGGTGTTAGTTTAATAAACTTACCGACTACGCTTCGTAATGGATTGCTAATATTAGCTAAATCTCCTAAGTTTACACCCTCATCCAAAACTGGATCAGTCTGTACCATCCGTCTTTTATCTGGCCATTCGTTCCCGTTATAGGGGAGAGGGTGGCGAAACGTTAGTTAAGTTTGCATGTATACTGGTATAACTAGTATAGGTAGTCAGACTACAGTAATACCACAGTACAACCAGTAGTCTATCTCGGCCGAATATTTATTATAAATGCCTACAGCTGCGCAGTACGGTAGGGCTGCCCACCTCCAGCTTTTTAATTACATTTGCCTACTTTCCCGCTCGTTACTGCGGCACAGTCGTGACTGTTCTCTCCGTAAAGCCACCTCTATCGTGAGCGTGTAGGTATAACTAGCGTTTCGTCCGTGTCTCGAAGTCGAAATACTGTGTATATTTGTGCTATGGTAATAGTGTTTTGAATAGCGGATATTGGTGATTGATTGAGCTAGTGAGTAAGGGATTGCAGCGTTTTCTAGAACGTTCCACGCAAGCAATTTTTTTGAACGGATTAAGTATACGCTATATATTTTTTCATTTAATATACCCTTTACCATTTAAGTAATGGTTTCTCTAAGCTTGGGATAAAAAGCGCGTTTGTTACATTCAGATTTATGTCTACGTAGGATAATAGCGTGTGGAAATATAAATATATTTTTGAGGTAATAAATCGTAATACAGCCTTTTTATTTCATTGAATGGTTACGTTTATGAATCGTGAGAGTTACATTATTTTGTAAATAATTCTTGCATCTATCTATTCTGTTTTACTTAGTTTTAAGTTTAACCAACTAAATAACAGATGCCTTAGTGGTATACCTGAATGCTAAATAGAGTTCAAGCTCTCGATGCATGCTCGACAAAAATTAGGTATATAAAAAATTTGCCTGTGCTTCCTATGTATAAAAAGTGTAATATTTTACAAAAAGTAGTAAAGTATGTTTAATATAAGCTTTAACAGACTACAAACTTTATTTATGGTCTGACTAGATGGCGTTGTACGATGCTGCATAGTAGCATGTCTATAAACCCTTTCCTATAATACTTAAAATGTTAACACAGCCATAAACGTAGTGTCCAGTTCGACCGCGCGGCCATAGCGTTTTTTTTTAAAAAAAACCATGTCAATTTTTTGTAAAAATTTGTAGAAGTTGATTCCCAAAACCATAAATTTGTCAAAGATACGGTTAAAAAGTTATAAGGGTTTAAACATGGCCGCGCCATTGAAACGCGGCGAACCGCGCGGCCACTGAGATCTTTAAAACTAAGCCTTGTAGAGACCTGAAATTTACGCAAATGCAAGATTTAATTTGTAAAAAATTTGTAAAAATATAAAAAAAATACTCAGGTTTATAGTTTAAGAGCTATAACACTAAAACCGAATGGCCGCGCCATTGAAACGGTGGAGAAAACGCTATCGCCTGTATCTCGCTGAAAAAAAATCGCAGAGGTGTGTAGTTTATTGTAATTACCCAGATTTGAATTTGTCGAAACTAGGAAAAATACAACAAAAATTCCTAGGTTTATATTTCAGGAGCTATAAGACTAAAACGATATGGCCACGCCATCGAAACGGTGAATAAAACGTTATTTCGCCTGTATCTCGCTGAAAAAGCATCGCAGAGGTCTGGAGTTTTTTGTAATACCTAGATTTTAATTTGTCAAAACTAGTAAAAATACAATAAAAATTCTTAAGGTTATATTTCAGAAGCTGTAGAACATTATCAGTATGTGGTGCGATAGGGTGACCATGTCTTATTGTTTACAGAATACTTTCTACTTATTGTTACAGAAATTATAATTCAAGGATTCTAAATAAAATTAAAATGAAACCATAAATATAAAAACAATTATGTTTATTGCTTGAAAAGTCAATAATACAGTTACAGTCCGCGTGGACTTACGAAAAACTAGCCCTAAGATTGGTTTAAATGACGCAACTCCGCCCCTAAGCTATGTGATTAGTAATGCACACTATTGCATCTCACACGCGCCACCCCCGCGCGCCTCCGCAGGTCAGTGCGACGCGTACAGCCGTTAGTACTTATTATTCTGTGGTACAGCGACGTAAGCGTAAGAGTTTCGTTATCATTGTGTCGTTGTGATGTTAACACGATAAAAAAGTGATCTACTGATTATTAAAATGTTCAGTTCGTGTGTAATTACGATTAAGTGTTGTACTGTGGTGTAACGTCAGTTCGGTAAATTATGTAAACAATTCAGCAGAAGTGATTAAGGTATGTTGCATTTAAATATTTTATGATTATGTTAGAGCTCTCTCTTTATTTGTATGGATGACCGTGTAGTTAAGATATTTTACTATGAAATATTTACAATCTTATGTATATGAACTTATATGAAATACTAAAAACTATCTAATAACTAACAAAAATAATAATAATATATAATGTTTGCCCTGCAGTGGGACAATAATAGGCTGGATTATTATTATTTAATGTTTTATTAAATCATATAGGTAATTAGAACTTAACTTAGAACATTTGAAATGATTGTAAATCATTTTGATTCCACATTTTTAAATAAGTACAATCATAACTAGCAGGGATGTAGATATATGTTTTTACTTTAAGCGTAATATTATATGAATGGAAAAATTACTAAAAAAACTAAAGTCAATCATTTCACAATCACACAATCAAAAAAAAACATATGAAAACAACCTTTTAACTAACTGTAGTAATAATATTAAACAAACCTGGAAGTCAATTAAAAACATTTGTAATTTAAATAGTCCCCTAAATACTAACGACAAACTTTTGTATTTGAGCGCTGATACTAACGAATCACTAAATACAGTTAATCAGTATTTTAGCACAGTTGGAAATCATCTGGCAGAAGAGATAATGAAAAAACTTGGAATGACAGAGTATGAGTTAACAAACATCACAAGTATCTCTTCTCCAAATGTTTCGGCACACTCACTCTTTTTTACACCTACTGATGACTCTGAAGTTATAAAATTAATAAACTCAGTTAAATCCAGTCAAGCATTAGGAAATGATAATATTAGTAATGATATACTGAAACGTACTAAATGTGAGATAGCAGCACCTTTAACTTACATCTGCAATCTTAGTATATCATCAGGTGTGGTTCCTAACTGCTTTAAGGTTGCTGACGTGATCCCAATATATAAATCAGGTGATTCAGCTCTTCCAGCTAACTATAGGCCAATATCTCTTTTAAGTGCAGTGTCCAAAGTAATTGAAAAGGTAGTTAACATCAGATTGCTCAAATATCTTGAGATTAACAAAGTATTGGCTGAAAATCAGTTTGGCTTTCGAGCAGCTAGGTCCACGGAAGATGCTGTCACGGGCCTTGTTGACATGGTAACAGGTAAAATAGACGAAGGCCAGAAATGTGTCGGCGTCTTTCTGGACCTGGCTAAAGCTTTCGATACAGTTTCTCGACCAATACTACTGAGAAAACTGGAAATGCTAGGGATTAGAGGCGTGGCTTTGAAATGGTTTGGATCGTATCTTGAGGAACGTAAACAACGTATACGTATAGGAGACTACACAAGTACCTACGAAAATATTGCTTGTGGCGTGCCACAAGGTAGCATCCTGGGCCCAACGCTTTTCTTGGTCTACGTTAATGACCTCTGCCAACTTAAACTCTTAAAAGCTAGCATCTTTACTTTCGCAGATGATACCGCAATAATATTTCATGCAAAAACTTGGACTGAGGCCATTGATGTAGCTCAGGAGGGTCTAGAAAGAACTGCACGATGGCTACAAAATCATCTCCTCACAATTAATACCAGCAAAACAAAACTTTTAGCTTTTAGCGTATCCAAACGATCAGCACCTAATCAGCCCCTTCAAATACGGCTTCATACATGTGGCTCTCGAAACAACCCTAGTACTGTTTGCCAATGCTCAATTATTGAACAGGTTCCGTGCATCAAATACTTGGGTGTAATAATAGATGAGCATTTATCATGGAAACCACAAATTGATGCCGTGACTAAACGAGTGAGGAAACTAGGACATATATTTAAGAAAATTAAATCCATGAATGACCCTAAGCTCAGCCGTATGATATATTTTAGCCTCTGTCAGTCAATTTTGACATATTGTGTGTCGGCTTGGGGATCCATAGGAAAAACGCTTTTGATCAAGCTTGAAAGAGCACAACGATGTATCTTAAAAATTGCCTGGAGAAAACCGTGGCGTTACTCTACCGACTGTCTTTATGCGGACTGTAATCTTTTACGCGTCAGGCAACTGTACATAGCTTCAGTGTTGATGCGTTTCCACAAGCATGCCAGGATCCTTGCTCGACAATCATACAGAACCCTCAAATGGGATCGACCCAGAGTACGTACATCATTTGCACGAAAGCGATTTGCATTCATGGGACCCTTTCTTTATAGTAGATTCTTTGGGACTAACCGTGACATAATAAATATGACACAGTACAAACTTAAAATTGCTATACATAAATGGTTATCAGTCCAAAACTACACTGAAACCGAAAAAGTAGTTAAAGTTGGAATATAATCTTTCTAAAATTTATATATCTATATATAGTATACACTACACTCACACACACACACACACACACACACCACACACACACACACGCACGCATAATTAAATAATTTACCTCCGTTCTTTGTTTCTTTTTTTTCTCTTATTTGCATTTTGTATTATATCCAAAACTATTTGTAACTAAGATACTTAACTCAATTGTAGTTAGCAACGCAATTTGTAAATGTACTAAAGGGAGAAACTGGACCCCACGACACAGGTTATCCTAGTGTGGGGCCCAGAGACAATGTAATCTTATAGTATTTAATTTTATCATATTATGTACCTATGTGTTAAGTAACCACTGTACTAAATTTTGTAAAATAAAAGATTTATTTATTTATTTATTTATTTATTTGAAAGATATACACTTCCAAAGTCGTAAAATGAGCCCCCCCCCCCGCCTCTAACTTTTGAAATAATAAAGTTGGAAAAAAAAATTGATGTAAATGTCAATAAAAACTTTCAATGAAAACTGGTTTGAACAAGATACAATCATAAGTTTTTGAGATATAGCACAATTTCAAAAACCGCACACGTTACTTTGTAATTCATACAAACACTATGAAAAACAAAGTTAAGAGCAAAACTTTGCTTGTTACTACGGAACACTTCATGGGCGAGTCCGACTCGTACTTCCCCAGTTTTTTTTTGTAACTCCACTGGTAAAATCTCTCTTCCTTTTCCTCTCACTCATTATTTTTTACAAAACCAGAAGTACAATATTATTATTATTTGTTGTATTACAATTTAAAAATACACCATTAAAATAAATAAAATAATTTCTGTAACAATAAGTAGAAAGTATTCTGTAAACAATAAGACATGGTCACCCTATCGCACCACATACTGATAATGTTCTACAGCTTCTGAAATATAACCTTAAGAATTTTTATTGTATTTTTACTAGTTTTGACAAATTAAAATCTAGGTATTACAAAAAACTCCAGACCTCTGCGATGCTTTTTCAGCGAGATACAGGCGAAATAACGTTTTATTCACCGTTTCGATGGCGTGGCCATATCGTTTTAGTCTTATAGCTCCTGAAATATAAACCTAGGAATTTTTGTTGTATTTTTCCTAGTTTCGACAAATTCAAATCTGGGTAATTACAATAAACTACACACCTCTGCGATTTTTTTTCAGCGAGATACAGGCGATAGCGTTTTCTCCACCGTTTCAATGGCGCGGCCATTCGGTTTTAGTGTTATAGCTCTTAAACTATAAACCTGAGTATTTTTTTTATATTTTTACAAATTTTTTACAAATTAAATCTTGCATTTGCGTAAATTTCAGGTCTCTACAAGGCTTAGTTTTAAAGATCTCAGTGGCCGCGCGGTTCGCCGCGTTTCAATGGCGCGGCCATGTTTAAACCCTTATAACTTTTTAACCGTATCTTTGACAAATTTATGGTTTTGGGAATCAACTTCTACAATTTTTTACAAAAAATTGACATGGTTTTTTTTAAAAAAAAACGCTATGGCCGCGCGGTCGAACTGGACACTAAACGTAACTGTTTGCAGTATCATAAAACTGTTTAATCAATAAGCTCCTCATTTATATCTTGTCGTAATATTGATTATACTTCAGTAATTTATTCTTATGATTAAAAGTGACTCACGACAATGGATAACAGAAAGGTATACAACCTTTTTTTATAAGATGCGCTATTGATGGAAACGAAGAGGGTGTTGAATGTTCCCTTTTTTACGAGCACCGCTAGACTTTCTTGAAATATAACACTACGGAGGGTACGCGATAGGCATGGGTTTAGGTTTCGGATCTGCATCCGTGTCATGATTTGTAATAGTGTTCTAATATCTGTACCGTTGAGTAATATAAATAACCAAGTTCGATGTAATAATAAAATAATAACACTTTTGTATATTATTCGATTTAAAACTTGTTTTCTGTTAAATTTAAGTGAAATAGGAAAAGTAAATTAAAAAAAACATAAATGCTACTAAGTATTTTATACTGATTTTGGCAATTTATGACTTTTAAAGAGAAAATATAAATATAGATTTTTTTGATTATGTATATACGTGGTCACTCAATAAGCATCACAAGCAAGCGATGCTTGGTGATAGCAGTTAGTTAAGTTTTTGTATGTATGTATTTAAAAAGTGTGAGAGTGCCTAGGAAACGTGTTTTCTTTCTAGCAATATAAAATATCTTAACGTATTTCATGTAGGTAGCTTCCATCCCTATCAAACAATCTACTTTTATATCCGAATCAATTGAAGGTAAGGATGTATCTATATAACGGATATTCGTATCACAGTTACGGAACTGTAAAACATCAGTACATTGTATCTAGACACTCTATTGTGGTTCAACGTTAACGTCCCTTTCTTTCCAATGAAACGACGTTGACACAATAAAACATTTTATATCACTACTTTTGTTTACATCAAAGCGTGGTTTTGATGACAGGAAAATGTAGAACAGGGGGTTACAATAATTTCCCTCGATGCGTAATATATAAGTATACGGGTATTCGCGCGTTTCTCTAAAGTCCTTTGTTCAAGTGTCGTCGTAGGAGAAAATGTTTTCTTCGTTATTATTATTACTAAGAATTCTTATACAATATTATGTTAAATGTAAACTGTAGTCACATATTTCTATGGTTTTAGATTATTTTGTTCATGGACTTCAGTTTTCGGTTATTGAATTGTTATGAAAACTATAAGGAATGTTTTTTACTACTGTGATTTGGTGGAACGACAACCTCTTTCCGGCCTTTTATTGTATAGGCTGTAACAAGATTTGATTTGTTGGCATGATGGTATTCTGTAAACGTGCAAGAGGTTGTGGGTTTGAATACAACGCAGGACGGTTGTTTTTGCAATCGCTAAGCTATTTTCTGACAAATCGGATAAACATTTGATAAATGACTTAAGTTTAATTGGTCAAGTAATGGCCTATTAAAACTAGTAGTACATAAGTACTACGGTAACAGACAATAAAGAAACAAATGAAATAAAAACTTAATTTCTAACAATAGAACTATAATGTATTTTGAGTCGTTAAAATAAAAGCTCTTAAAATACTAAGAAGCATTCTATTTATAAATATAAAACCAACAACAATAGTCTTTGCTCATAAACTGCTATCTTTACTCAATAGAAAAAATCTATTCCAGGTGCCGTAGCCGGCATGTTGGGCGCGCGGCTCAAATCATGGATGGAAGCGCAGTTGGGGCGGGCTAAGAAGCGTAAACAGAAGCAGGCGAGGATACCCACAGCGACCACTACAACTGGACCCCTGCCGCCGCCACATCTCTCATCTCCCGAGAGTGCATATAGTACTGGTTATTCCACTGATGGTACTTCGCCAGGAGCACCGCCTGCGTCGTTAGCGGCTCCGCTTGTTGCACCGCCGCCACCTCCTACTCCGCCGACGACACATCTTTATCATGAACCAGCTAAGGTATGTGTTTTGTTGTTAGATTTTATAGTTCTAGGCTGAGCCGGTAACTAATACCTAACTAAACCCGATAAAACTAACCGACAAAAAAAAACGAAGTTGCTGGACATCCGTCGACAAAACTATAATTATAATATATATGAAGTTTATCCTACTCATGTCGTGAATGAACGCGTTTTTTTCTTTTTCACGCAAAGAAACTTGTTTTTTAAATCTTTACAATACCTAATATAGCATTATTATTATATTACATTTACTGTTCTGTTGTATTTTCTATTGTACCTTTATACCTAAACGGTATTTATGTAAGTTGGTGTGCAATAAAGAATTATCTATCTATCTATAGCTTATACTTCAGAATACACTTATGCTATTCTTCTAATCCTACTAATATTATAAATGCGAAAGTTTTTGAGGATGTATGGAAGGATGGAGGTTTGTTAATCTTTCACGCAAAAACTACTGAATGGATTTTGATGAAAATTTGGAATATAGGTAGTCTAGGGTGTAGAATAAGATTTAAGCTACATACTTATACAACGCGGGTAAAGCCGCGGGCATCAGCTAGTAAATTATAAAGATATAGTGTTAAAAGTGAAGCTAAAATGCGCAGACGAAGACCCGGGTACCTACTTGTTATTAATATACATGTATCACTGTGGATTTCCACGCATACCTAACTACTCTTTCTGCCAAAAAACCACACGACATACTTTCAAAATGTCATTCCAACAGTTTTGTTTGTTTTTAATATGTCGTTATACAATTCTAAGGCACTTTGTAAAAAGGCTTTTTACATGTATGATATTACGCTTGGGTCTGTGTAAGTTAACCACAAGTATTTTCTGATAGCGGTTGCCCTCTCGCCACACGAAAATGGGAATTTGAGTGCCTAGTAGAACAAACAAAGGGGAAGCTTAGCAACTGTTTGTTAGGAACTTATTTTTGTTTTGATCTATTTTTATGAAATACATTATTCGTATTTACTTACTATAACGATACAAATTCAGAATATGCTGTTTCTTAAATTCAGTAATAATAAAAAAGGGGTAACAAAGTTTTATTGTGACTTAATTTTGAGTTATCGTGTGATCGTAGATCAGATTTTGAGATAAAGGTCAAAGGTCGTGGAAAAATAACAAAACTAGGGATTTCACGGCATCCCTTGGGATACCACGATATAACGATAGATGTGGAATTTACTGATTTATTACTTGTTATCTTGGCGCTCGGAATCAATTTTGAAAATTTGTTTTTTTAATAAACCCAACATTGCGATGGTTTTTTACAACGTTAACAGGGTTTTTTATAAGACATTTGATCTGCGTCTATTATTAGTCTTAATTGTAAGCGTGAAGCACCCCCTCCTATATTAAACACAGTTTCAGCAATTTGAGACTACAAACAAATATAGGTAAGTATTTACGCATCCCTTTCTGGCTTAATATACCTAAAGTTAATCTGCTTTCAAATTACATACTTATAAAGCTCAGGTATAAGGAGACAATACAAAAATACTTATATTTTTTTGTACTTAGAATACACCCAGACCAATGCAAATATTTAAGTTCATCCAAACCTACATTTGCATAGAGCGGGAATCAAACCCGAGACCTCTGCAGTTCATGTCCTACAGGCAATACGCTACAGAGTTACATGTTTACATCATTTAGTGTTTTACATAAAACAATACTATTACAAGTCTACCACCCATTCACGTAGAAAGTATTTGGCATTCGTCCCAGACTTGCCGCAGAATTGTAGCACCATGTTGAACTGAAAATTATTCAAATTTGAACAATGTAAATTCTAGAGTTTGTTCCAATAAGGATTTAAGTTGCTAATAGAATTTGCCGAAGGTATTCTTTATTCGAAATGGATTTTGTGTTCTCTTTTTCGAAATTTAAATTCAAGAAAGTAGTACGTTGGCAACCGTAAGACTTAACCGAACTAAAGAAGTTTAAAAAAGTATTTTCAAAGACAAATCCCATTCTAGGAATACTCTGTATCGCGGGGACTTTTACAGATTTATCATTAGATAATCATTGTGAATCTCACAAGCAATTTGTGAGGTGTGCTAGAGTTGTAAAGAAACTCAAGTATATATTAGTCGTAAGTCTTGGGAGTCTTATTGTAGTAAGTCGAGTCATGTAAAAAGTACCAAAAACTCGAGTTCTTTACATCATGAGGTGTAACCTTTTTAAGTATACTTATAAATAGATAGATACATAGCTGACATACTGTAACTTTACATACATTGATAATTTTCTACGAGTATCACAACAAAGCATGTTTGTTATACAAACTGTCTTAAACAAAGTTAATTAATAAAATTATACGGAGAATCTTTGACTAAAAAGACGCGACTTCTCAGACCACGTACTGTGTGTGAGTGATACGACATTTCACAATATACATAGAGACAAACAATGTGTGTTTTACGCGACCCGTTATGTGAGTGACAGTTCTATTAAAAAGATGATAATAACTCTACATTATAATAGAATCTCGACAATATTTTTGTTTGCCTTTCTTTGTTAGGCAAAATATTTGTAGAGCAAACAATTATTGCTTTACTGGTCTGGCCTCCACGTCGTAGGTTTTTAGAAAGAAGTTCTTTTAGTTAATAAAACTGCTGTGTCTCTTTCTACATCCAGGTAAAGATGGTGTAATTGTTACTGTCTTTAAAAGCAAAGGTAGGTTTTATTAATCCGCGAACATTGGTGTGAGTTATACGTTTACCCTATCTATAAGCTCTATATTTTGTAATCATGTTAACGTATAACTGTTAAATGTTCCTTTACAAATAAATAAATAAATAACCAAAAAAAAACAATAGTTAGAGTAGCTTGACTTGAAAACTTCTGTCCCAAGTAGACATGAGCAGCAGTACCTACATACAGAAAGGAAAAGAGGAATAAGGGATTGCCCTTACCATCGGCTCTTTAGTTTGTAGTGTGATTGTAGTACTGCAATCAATACTGATGAAGGATGAATCTGCTAAGTCATCAACAGTTTATTTATTTCAATATTTTAAAGATTTTTTTCAAGTAACAGGTATTTGTTAAAATTCTATTTAAAACGGATTATAACAGTATAACAAACTTAAATCAAAATAATACCTAGTCAAGATTTAAAATAATTTTTTTTAGAGTAGACTCAATGTCCTGTCCGCATTTTACTCAGAGCTCTGCCACAGTACCTAATCTGATAAAGTGGTATTAGTTTGTCAGATATTTATTTTTTCAATGTCTCTTTATTTTATTTTAGTATTTTATGATTAAAGGTATCATCATCATACCAGCCCATTTATGTCCCACTGCAGGGCCTGCTCCCATGAGAGAGGGATACTTGGCCTACTACCTAATACCACGCTGGCCAGACGGATTGGTATAGGGTTTAATTTCAAGTTTTCCTTCTTTTTGTTTCATAAAAATACCAGGGCGGGTCAATAAGTCCGTGACTTTTTGGGTTTCCCGCCTCTTAATTGAAATAGCAACACTGCTCCTGTCAAGAGTCATCTGTCAATTGACTCTTGACAAAAATTAAACAAGATTTGACATTTAGTTTGTTTTTGACAGCCGTTTATATCAGACTACCACGTTGACTAAGAAGAAAATGAAAAAAAGTGAATTTCGTGTGCTCATAAATCATCATTTTTTGCGAAAAAAATCTACTACGTAAACCAAATCTAAGCTTGATAAATATTATGACGACTCTGCACCATCCATTTCTATGGTAAAAAGTGGTTTACTGAATTTTGATTTAGCCGTACAAGCACATAAGATGCCGAACGTTCTGGACGCCCAGTTGAGGTCTCCACATCCGAAACAATTAAAAAAAATCACGATACAGTTTTAGTCGATCAGCGATTGAAAGTGAAAGAGATTGCGGAAGCCACAGGCATCTGATATGGCTCAGTGGTTTCTATTTTGAATCATAATTTGGGTATGAGAAAGCTTTCAGCAAGATGGGTGCCGCATTTGCTCACAATCGACGACAAATGCAAACGTGTGACAATTTCGCAGGAATGTTTGGCTTTGTTCAATTGCAATGTGAACGAAATTTTGCGCCGTTTTGTAACCGTAGATCCACCACAACATACCGGATACCAAACAACAGTCAAAATAGTGGGTTTCTCGGGGTGAATCGGCGCCAAAGAAGGCAAAGGTGGGTTTGTCAGCCAAAAAAGTCATGGCGACTGTTTTGTGGGATGTACGCGGTTTTATCCACATTGACTACCTTCAAAAAGGAAAAAACAATCAATGGTGAATATTACAGCAACTTATTGGGTCGATTTGATGAGGCATTGAAAGAAAAGCGACCGCACTTGGCCAAGAAAAAAGACCTTTTCCACCGGAGCAATGCTCGGGTGCACACATGTGCAGTTTTCATGGTAAAACTTCATAAATTTGGTAACGAGTTGCTCTCTCATCCGGCCTATTCACTAGATCTAGTTCCGTTTGATTATTTTTCGTTCCCAAATTTGAAGAACTGGCTCGGCGGAAAGAGATTTGCCACCAATAACGAAGTCACTTTACACACAAATGCCTATTTTGAAGACCTCGACAAAATACAATTTTTGGAAGGCATAAAATAATTGGAGAAACGTTGGGCTGAGTGTATAGATCTCGAAGGAGACTACGTTGAATAATAAAATAAGTTTTTAACTAAAAAGCTGTGTTTTATGCTAAAAGTCACGGACTTATTGACCCGCCCTCGTAATATTCACGGATAGTCCCTTAGTCGGTTTTTACGACACCCCCCCAAGTAACACATCAAAGCATTGTAAGGGCCGAATAAGAGTATTCATGTATCCTTTTAGCATTGTGAGTTAGTTTTAGCATGGCCATAGGATGAGATGGGGTGGTGACATATTGTATTCTTACTCCGTCACCACACGGATATAATGATATAATGTTTAGTAATAAATCGAAGTTACATAGCGGATATTTATTATTAAAGAG
The DNA here is from genome assembly GCA_905475405.1 of Schrankia costaestrigalis. Lineage (NCBI taxonomy): Eukaryota > Metazoa > Arthropoda > Insecta > Lepidoptera > Erebidae > Schrankia > Schrankia costaestrigalis. The sequence goes on from FR997827.1 coordinate 6,214,101, forward strand.
ATTGGAGTTTGAATATCCCGAAACTGTTTACCTTCGATTAAGCTGAACCCCTATCAAACTTTCAGTACAGTGCTTTGTGTAGGTATATTATCCTATACTAATATTATTCAATAGTTTGTTTGTTTAGTTAAACAGTTTAACGCATGTAAACCCGATTTATAAAATTGTATGACACAAAATACACTTAGGGACTATAATATTAGACTGCACAAACAGTAGTTCTGCGTGAGTTTAGTTGCCGCAATCCGCCCAGATTTGTATAGTTCTTTCACCGAAATAGATTATGAGTTTATATGACCATGGCACTATGACCAAATAGGATCCAAATCTCATCATAAAATTAACCAAATAATGAGAAATGTATGTTATTCATAGCCCTAATAAAGGCAAATGAACTTATACAACTTTAAAATACATAGCGAGAGTAAAATGTCCGTCCCACATGTACGTACCTACAATATACGCTCGGCTATATCAATTAACTAGACCGTACTAATTGGAGGGTTAACTTTACCTGGGCTATATAAAGTCCTATGGGCAACATCACTTTCAATATACAGGTACTCGTTTACTTTGTATGTAAATGCCAAGTATTTGCTTAAGTGAGCACGTAGCTTAGATGTTTTATAGTAAACTGGGTTTAATGAAGAGATTTATCGAGTTTGTACTATGTGATTATGGGTGATATAGATAAGTATTAAAGAGTTATAATGATGGACACATGGTGGTCCCACGACCTTGTTAGAACAGCGGGAAACCAATGGATGAAGGAGGCACAGGGCCGCACAAGGTGGCAATATTTGGAGGAGGCCTATGTCTAGCAATGGACGTCAACTGTCTGTTATGATGATGAATGATAACTTCGTCTATGCTCAATAAGAAGGAAGGTTTCTCTTAAATTAGAAGTCCATGAATGTCTATGTTTTTTGACGACCTCTGTGGCGTAGTGGTTATATAACGTGATTGCTACGCAGAGGTTTCTGATTCGATTCCCGCTCAATGCAAATCTTTGTGTGGATGAACATGATTGTTTGCATTGGTCTGGTCTGGTGTGTTCTATGTATAATATGAATGTATTTACAAAAAAAAGCAAGTATTTAAGTATGTTTATCCGTTGTCTAGTACCCATAGTACAAGCTTTACTTAGTTTGGGACTAGATGGCGTTGTGCTAATGTGTGAGGAATATTTATATTTATTTATAGAACATGATCCCAGTGCATGAAGTTGTCGATAACAAAATGAGTATTTTCTTTACATTCATCATCATTATCTTAACAGTCAAATGCTGAACTCTAAGCGTTCCGCTGCGTGCCATCAAAAAGATTGATAGGGCAGTATGGTTCTGAAATGGCGACTACTGACCGTAAAACGTAGGGAGAGCAGACCCCTCATGCGATGGACCGATGCATGGTCTGACAAAGGGGAAGCCGATCAATGAGGGAGGCACAGATAATTAAAGAATAATAAAATGATTACATGACCGTTTATCAAGATTTACCGCACAATAAATCTCGATGCAAATTAATTAAATAACGTCATGATAAGTAAGTAAATATTTCCGTTCTGAATTGGGTCATGAGAATTTATTAATTAATGGTTAAAATTAATATTGAATTATTGCGGTGAGGAATTTATTGCAAGTACATTAATTACTACCTTATCTCACATCGCCTTCAAAAAATTATCCTTTTCAAAAATTCTACTAAGTATCCAACTTTATTTTTTTTAATTTACAATACCAAATCGTATACTAAATTGTCAAACCAGTGTGTTGTTTATTAGTGTTTAATTAGCTAGTCTCTATATTTTCGATGTCTATAATTATAATTTTGTGTTTATTATATCATTAGTGTAAGCCTATTTCTATTAGTATAATAGCCGTGAAGACGCGTCTTTTGGCATCTACGTAAGTTAGTAAGGGTCACAATAAAATCATACCAACGTACTATAACAATAATTAAAAGAAAAACAATATCATGTCTCGGTATTAAAACATCTATTTATTTTGACCCCACTTTTTGAAACTAATCCTAAAAGTACACTAATTGTGATGTAGATGGCGCTGTACTGAAATTTGGGATCGCGCTATGGTTTGGTTCACTCTGTTTATACTACACTCGCCGTCCGTACTTTTTATCAACTTCCTTGTCTCGGGGAGCATAGTGCGCAGTGATCGTAAAGTGAGAGCACTTATGCTGACACCCACAAGTTTATCTTGATACCCGCGCCCGGCTGCCGTAATGGGAGTCCGAGCGCAATTTTTGTGAAGCCTTCTTACTTTATAGAAGGCGCTTTATAAAATGGAATGAGACTACTAACGCCATCTAGGAACATGTTTATGAACCAATTTTCTTAAAGGTTTTAGTTCTGTTACTAAATTAATTGTTATTTGTGATTATAATTTACTTTAAGTGTTGAAACATATATTTATATTGTTTTTCCGTCTTGCAAACAGCTTTTTATGCTGTTTTACAAAGATACATATGACTATTTCTTATAATCTTGGTGACAGACTTTATTTATTTTATTACTAGCATTGCTGTTTTATTTTGATTTACAAATAAAAAGCATATTATTTTATGTAGATAAAGATAAGTAAGAATATAATTTAAGAAATAACAAATTTGTTTTTAAACTTGTTCCTGTTTGTATTTCAATACAAACAGGAACAAGTCTGGAACACGGGGAACACCGTGGGTTTTGTACACCTACTAGCAAATATACGCACTGTTTTTCTGATTTTGTGACTTTTTTATGATTAGGTACCTACCTACTTAAATTTAATTTATTTCTATTATTTTAAAAATATTAGTATGGCCTTTTATTTTAGAATGTAGATAAACTGAAATTAACCGATTTTGATTACTTTTCCAGCGTCGTTCAAGCGCAGTAAGTCGCCGCTGCGCCCCAGAGCCAGTTGTCTCCGTGGTGGTCTGTGCCACGCCATCTCCTAGACCAAGATGTAGAATACGAACGAATCCCTGGCTCGGAGCCACATCACCGAACAGGTCGAGAAGGCCGTCGCATATAGTACATCAACACTCGCTTCAATGTCCTCCACAAAACCCGCCACAGTTACATCATTCACCGTACTCGTTGGATTCTCATATTAGGTGCAGTTCTAGGTAAGATTTTATCTCTGATACTAGGTTAAGTTTTTTTTTGGGATATTACGGATTAATAATCTTTATGAGACCTGATAAATTCAATATAGATACTAATTAATATGATTACTTTATATGATTACATTATACTTACTTACAAAATAGAGACCCGCTGTAAACGGTTAGTAACTAAACTTAGAAGAAGAAATAAGAAGATTCCTTTAAAATACACACAATAAACTCAGTTTCTACATCTGCAGTCCTAGTCACTAGTAGCGTGATACTTAGTTGCATGTGATGCTGGGGGATCTGTAATGGTTTTAATATTTTATATCTTTTAAATTAAAAATGTTAAGATAACGGGAAGAAATGTTAGTAAGCTGAAATTTAGCGTCATACGTAAATAAAATCTTAATCGATTCAGACTGAAGGTTGTCCCACAATAGCTGTAGTCAACAATCTGCGAAAGACTACAATAATAGCAATCGTAGTCAAGCTTTAAAATGTACAGTATAAATAAAATTAAATTAACCATGTCGATGTAGAATTAATTCAGTTAAGCATTGCCAATTTAAGTGAAGTAGGTCAGTAGGGCCGGCTGCTGAGTGAAGCCAAATGTTTATAATTAGATTATGTAAGTACTTTAAAGGCGTAATGTATTTTTATTACATTTTATTGTAGGTACCTATGAAAGTAACATTTTTGCTGTAGGTAATTCATTATTGTATTTAACTTAATTTTTAATTTTAATGTCGTTATAAATTATGTAAGATTTTTATAACGGCAATGGCTAACATTGCCGTTGGCACAACGGCAATGTTAGCATGTTAGCACGACAAAAAAAACGTTGATGGAAAAAGTTCTGAGTTGAGTTGAGTTTAGTTCTATTCTGGTAGCAAAGAATACTTATAAAACAATATTTAGAACTTGCTCCCCTTTTTGGATACGGCTTTAGTTAATACCTAAAATATCTATCAAGTTTTACGTGTTATTTTAAACTTAACATGATTTTATTTTATTTCTAAAAGGAAAACTTACAGCTCAAATTGTACAATGAACACTGATAAATGATTAAGTATGTGATTGGATGCGTTAACATAAACAGGTAACTTTTTTATATAGATACTGGCAATGTACGCGAATGCGTATTGCGATGACGAAAGAAAACAATCTTGGATGGAACACACAAATACTTCATTACCATAGCTATGTGGGAATCGAAAGCTTTACTATAATCACTGGATTACATTTATGTAAAATTCTTATTAGCTTAAAAAGCAGTAGGTAAATATAACAGTGATTAATACATAGGTATTAATCAATATTTTCTCCTTATCAAAAATATTTTTAATTATATAAAAAAAAAAATTCTTTATTACCTTTTTTATATACAAATATTATCCTTAATAAAAATAGTAAAACACCGAAGATAAAAACATTGTGATGGTTTTATGTGCAGGAGATTGATTCTTTATTCATACCTATATTTCTAGTGCAAAGGTACTTAGAAACAACATTCTTACTTTGAATTTAAAATACAAATTATGTACAAAACTTTTTTCTCCAACTTCCAGGTCACCGCACCTATCTCCACATTTATCTCCGGAGCCTCACAGATCTCCTTACTACCGCGGCGGTGCCTCCAGCGATGAAGAATGCCGTGGCATGCGAGCACGTGGTCGGGAGACGGCCATATTGTCTGACGCAGACTTAGATTCGGATGGTGATACTGGACTGGATGGGGGTGATGAAGATGATGATGATACCGCGTCTCCTGGGAGGAGAAGAGCGAGGAGGAGGAGGCCACCGCGTAGACCTCCTAGGTCTGCAGGTAAACGAATAAAGTTTGTTGTTAATTGTTGTTTAAGAAATAAAGGTCTGACTCAACTTGAATACTTAAATAGAAAAGATAACTACTGCATCAGGCATCAAGCGACTTCAAATGAAACGTGACGCCGCCGCCCGTACAGTGATCAATTTTGAGTTTCTAGGTGGACGAAAATATTAAGAGCCGGTAATGTATTTATTTTAACTGTAAAAAGAATTTATAAACCTTTAATTAATTATTAAGTATCCGGGGGATTTTCGGTAATTTACCGGACACAAAGACGTATATCACACAAAGAGTATTTTGCGTGAGATTCGAACCTTGCCTCATGTATGACCGCTTTGCCACCGACGGCGACGCGGTTGTTGTATGTGAACAATTTGTGATAAATTTTATGAATTAAAGCATTTTCAAGTTTGAAGTTTACACTGTAAAGTGTTGTGTGTTGCTGTGTAGGTATGTACATGCAACTTCTAGTAGATAATAATAATAAATTGAATTTCCTCAAACATAAGGGCATCTAGTCTCAAAATAAACTGGGTTTCTAGACAACGTATAAACATACTCATATACATTTATATTATTCATGGAAACCACACAGAGCTATGCAACTGTTATGTTCATGCACACAAAGTGAACTGCCTTTACAATAGAAAGGTCGATAACCTACTTGACATACAATTTCAGGTGCAACTCCACCAAGAATGCGTCGCCGTAACCACGCGCCGTCAGCTCCCCCTGTCCGAGAGAAGGATCCTCTGCTAGAAGCTGACAGGGAAGCTGAGAGAAAGTACAGGGAGTTAATTAGAGAAGCAGAGAAGTTGCTGGTCACTGTATCAAGAGCACCGTTGGAGCCGCCTCATAATCCGAGAGTCAGAGAGCTTCGGGCTACTGAGGTGAGAATACGGACTATAGCCTGTACTTATAGACGTTATAAGAAAGAAATAATGTAAACGGGTCATTAACATGGCATACTATGTTCTACCCGGTCACATTATCTCGAGACCTGGCGTCGATGACGTCACGTCGCGTCGGACGTATCACTGATGCACCCGTGGCGAGCGCGGGGGTTGAAAGGAGAACGGGACGCGAGGTTCGCATTCCAGGTCTCTATTTAATGTGACTGTGTAATATTTACCTTTATACTGCTTGACATTTCGGCACAGGTCTGTGGTCTCGGTCAGCCTGATACGTTAGTCTCCCGTTTACATTTAATATTTATGATTTCCTTCACAATTATTACATAACTTATAATTATTTCTTAGTTAATTCAATTAATATTGTAGATATATGTAAATTTACAATGTACTTATACCTAAATTATTTTTTTAGAAATATAATGGTTGGTATTATATCAAGTTACAACATAGGACATAGAATAAAAGTAAAAATATTATTAGAGGCTTTTAACTTGGTAGATAAATTAAAATAGATTTATTTTAACTATACTATTACTCCCGTACATTAATGAAAAATGTACCTAATTATGTAAACGTATTAAAGTCGCATGTTCAAAATATTCTTAAAACGTTTCACTTTTTATATTTACTTTTTTAACGGATTGTATGTTTTATGTATTTTATCTACATCAAATTCATGTATTTATAGGTTTATGTATGAAAATTATAAAAATAAGTGGATAGAATTGCAGCTCACTCAGACTTCGTAATTTTCTATAATTTACATTATGCGTACTACGTCTGCTATTTTACATTAGGTAATTAAAGTGTATTGAATTAACTATTTTTCCAAATTATTAATTTTCGGTTCTCATAAATAAAATAATACATGAGACCCCACAACAAAAATCCGTTTATATTTCGCTCACTGCGTTCACTTTTTGTATATTTGCATTCATTTCAAAATGTAATGTGCATGTAAAACTAAACAACAATAATAGCCCTTTTTATATCAATGGCATGTAGTCTTATAAGGATATTTAATCATTGATGTACCTAAAACCTATGATCACAGGTGGAAGCACCCCGTAGAAGTCCAGAGCGTACACATATAACGAACTTCATGCGTGCCAACTCCCCGGAGCCACCGCGAAGACTGTCTCCGGTCGCTAGGCGGTCCCCTCTTGCCGCGCCTCCCCCACCTCCCATCGCTCCTCGTGTCCTCATGCACCCTCCCTCACCCACAGACAGACCTCACTCCGAGCCGCCAAAAAGGAAGGCATATGCTCGTGATGAGGTTAGTCTCTCGCATGTATTGTCTCTGACCGTTTTTATATATCATTCTTTACTGGTATGTTTCTATCTTTCTTTATGATAAAGTAATTAAAAGCATGCTATCTAAAGTAAAGTACAGTAACGTTGTTAGGCGCAATGTTAAATTTTGTAATAACTTTAGTAGATTATTAGCCAGATTAGTGCAGCTTCCGTCATGACTAGAAGTGGTATTTATTATATTGTTTTTGTTTTTAGGTGTTGCAGACTCTGGAAGGGCTACGTAAAAGTTTACAGCAACAGTCGGCTCTGCTGGCGGTCCAGCGAACCCGCTTGGACTCACTATAGCCGCTAAACTGTCACCCTTCCCGTCCCACCGTATATTAGTTCTAGTCCCTTTTAGATTCCAAGTAGACAATATGCCGTTTCATGCCAGATGATGCCAAATTTTACAAAAATATTTTATGATTGGTAATAATGTCTATTGTCTGTTGTCGTATTGTTATTCAAGGTTGTTAAAATTTAATCATACATAATGCATACTTAATAATTTTTATTGTTATTACTGACAGTCTACATAGATAATTAATTATTCTTTATTGTTTTATACTTAAGTTTAGTTCTTTTTATTGTTTTTTAATGTTATATCATTTACAAATTTCTTTATGTGTTATTTTTGGAGTATTGTCAATTATTTAGCAAGTATCGTGAGCGGCAGTAGTTATTCCGTATGTAACTCCTTTTCTCTAGTCCCTCCATTTGTTCTAGTCTAGACAACATTGATTAGGTTAGTTATTAGCATCTTGTTATGGTTCCGTATAGGCGAGGCCACTTTCATTATCTTCCATAATACTCGTAGCGTCATTTTATTAGAAGTAGGTAGATTAGATGTTAATGGACGTCGATTTGTAGCTCTGCTGACCTTTCTAGTCTTGTCAAGTCTGATTTAAAATACTTATTAGATCTAATTTATTATGTATGTACCAATGTTTACTGCTGCAGGAAGTTTAGAGAATGTCACCTTACGTATTATATTAATAACGTTGAAAAGGCAATATTTCAGGAAGAAATTCTTGTAATGGAGTTTACCATTCAAGTCCCTTGGTATAATAAGATGACTATCATTAATTTATTAGAGATAGAGATGTCCGTGAATGTTATTTATATTTACTTATTTACGATGCTGTACTATCAAGAAAGGTCTTAGTTCAACTGGGTCAGAGAGCTAGGATAGACAAGCAATATTTAGTGACATCTTTCACTCAGTTATTGCTACGACAGTCATACATACAGGTTAGATGTTGTAGTACTTTGTATCGAGTAGCGCAGTAGTATTAGCACTAGCGGTCTCTCTACGAGTCTAGGGTAAGGGCGACCAGAGGCCACGGGGTACTAAGACTGCGTTATTATATCTTGTAATAAACTTATACAATGTTTACTCGTTATATTATCAACACTCTAATGCTGTCAAAGATTTGGTATTACCAAATTTTATACCATTTATTTAGATAGCAAAATTTTTATGTTTTTTGCAACTTCCTTCGAAGTCTATTAATAAGGAACTTATCACTAATGAAAGACTGGCACTCGTAATATTTCATAATTACTACAAAAGGGCTTCCGTAGATTTTACTATCGGAATTTCCGTGTTAATGAAAATATCCCATTCATTTACAGATTATAAATATGTCTTCCTTTATTTATTCAAGAAGGATATATAAAAATTATAACTTATTTATCGTCATTTACTTTTTAAAGTTTATTTTCTTGTTTGATACTGTCCGAAAGAGCAACAACTGTTTGCCTCGGTATAAATTAACAAGGTCATAACTTTTTTACGACTGATAAGTAATCTGATAAATCTTGAACAGCATTGGAGTGATACGGGAATCCTTACCACGGGTTTCCATATTTTTGTTAGTGCAATTTTGAAGGAGTTAGCAAGCGTACAGTACCTACTCCTTCAGCTAAATGTAAATATTTATCCATTTTACTGTTTATTGTAAGTATAAATAAGATTTATACGTTTAGTTGAATTTTCATTAAAATATTATTCCAAATGATTGTTTTATTTTGCTCTTAGAAATATTATAAAGATGCGACATCTATCGATGGTTACATAAACTAAAGTTCCAGGTAAGTAAAACAGATGGCGCTAGGCAACACATTACAATAATTTTATCCGCATATTTTGACGAAGGTCATTTCATTCATGATGCAATTTAGTTTATAAAACAATCAGTGTTCTAATGAAATTCATGTTGTAACTTGTAACTAACCGTAACAATAATATATAATTATGTATATGTAACTATAATTTTTAAATACAGAGACATTTCTTTTCTGTTTGATTGATTTTGCCTAACTACACTATTCTATGTTGGTATCATTAAATGACGAACATCGATGTAAAATAATTTATTGTAAAATCCTACATACACAGAAGACCATTTTTTTGTCAAATTAAGCAAAGCTTGAAGATAAACCTACTCCGTCAGCAGATTTAAAGATAAAAACACCCTGACTAAATCTAACATCCATGTACCTACATGCATACCTCCTGCTTGGCAGACAAGCAGGCATCTTATTATTATGAAAATGCCTAAAATCAGAATGCAGAATAGATGCAGATATTTCAGTTTAATGGCTATTTATACAATGTTAGGTTTTTAATTTAATTGAATTGTTTTATTCATTTTTTAGGTAAAGAAATCTGTGGTACCTACTTAAATAAAACTAAGTACTATAAAAAGTCATTCATTGTTACAGCCACAACATAAATAATCATGCTCGTAATAACTAATAAAAAGTAATAAGAACATGACATTCCATTGCAGGCACGAGCTAAGAATACAAAATATCATTACGTCACCTTATCCAGACGTTAAGTAGATACACTCTATAGCATATCCACCTATATCGTATATTTTAATTATTTTTGAATAGTTTATTTTTGTATAGCTTGATGTGTTTAAAAAAATACAAGCCAAAATATTTTTTCTCTTTTGTTTTTTTTTTGCCTAGGAGACTACGCTAGCAAGGCGACGGTAATAGGGTTGTAACTTTTGTCTCTTTTATTTTTGTTTTCGTTGCAATAATATTTAAAAGCTGTCCCTTATTAGCTGGCTTTCACGAGACCTATGGACTGGAATGAGGTGATCATACCGTGTATTCTCACCACCTCACTAGTGTAATGATATTATTTAGGTAATGTTTTAAAAATTTTAAAAAATCACACGCTCGCCGCTGCTTCGGAGTGGACGTGTTATTGGTTGAGTTCCGTATCCGTTAATCTAAATTGAGCCCTATTCCAGTTAATTTAAAGTTAATTTTTAAAGTCTCACAGTTATTAAGTCAATAATAAAAGTAAAATAAAGAATAAACAAAAAACAGAAGTGACACTTTGAAATGAATCCGACGCAAAATAAACAGTTTAGCTCGAGTCCTGATGTAAGTAAGTTACTAGAAGATCCACATGCCTCGATGCGGAAGAGAAAGCATGATGATGATTTTTCGGCTGCTCTGAAGGATTTTGCTTCTGAAATCAGAACAACATTACATACCTGGAAGAGCGAGATACAGGATGACATATCGAAGATAAAGTGTGATCTTGAATCGGTTCTCATATCTGACCGGGAGAAGTTTAATGCATGTTTCGCCGACATCAAAAGCGACATAAATAGTATACGACAAGAATACCAAGGTTTTAAAAAAAGTATTCAATGCTTAGAGTCGAGTCACAGTGAAACTTTAAAAAAAGTTAACACTCTGGAAAAGTCGCTGGAATTTCACAGCGATAAGTACGATAACTATAATAAAAAGGTGGAATCATTGACTGTAAGTAAGAAAACCATTGAAGCTTTGGAATCCAAAATCGTCGTATTAACTAAAGATAACGCGCTATTACAACAAGAAATAAACCACAATAACCAAAGAGACCGTCTATTGAATTTGGAGATTGTCGGAGTTCCAGAAACAAAGGATGAAAACTTACACGGAATTATAATAGCTATTGCCAAGCATGCCGAAATAACTATTCAATCAGAGGATATAGTAGAAGTCAATCGTGTTACACCTAAATACAAACAGCAGGGTCGCCCAAAAAACATAGTGGTCAAAATGAAAACTCGTCTCATCAAGGACAACATAATCTCTGGCATCCGGAAAAATCCGTTAATGACGAAAGACCTAGGTATACATAGTAATGTCACTGGCAGAATTTATGTAAATGAACATCTTACACAGTATAATAAACTACTACTGAAACGATGCAGAGAAACGGCAAAGCTTAGGAACTATCTATACGTCTGGACAAAAAACGGAAGAATCCTTGTAAAGAAGAACGACACATCTCAGGCTATCCTTATCGTACAAGAAGCAGATATTGCGAAAATAATTTGATTTTTCACGTTAGTATTATTCTTGTAGCTATAACACATCATGTAATTTCTACTAATTTCTACTATTTTTTTAAATTTTCCAAATCAGCTCCATATTATACCTTTATTCAGTATTTTTACCTCTCTGTTAATGTTTACTCTTTGCCACAACTCGAACAAACGTTCTCGACCGGAGTAACAAGTTTTTTTATACTACTAATGATACGCTCAATACAAGTGCGATACTTAAATCTAATTATAAGCTATTGTTATAAAAATATTGTATTCATATTTTGCTATATATTTTGTGTACATATTAACATATTACTATTTTATATATTTTTCTTATATATTTACTTTTATTTTTATTATAACAATAACGGAAAAAAATATACCTACTACTTTTTACCCCAGTTTAATCACACTTTACGAAATTGTTCTTATATAGTAAAACACAAACATTTCATAATAATCTATAGTAGTAATTATCAGTATGAGACTTCATTAGATAACACAAAGGGTGCACACTTTTTTAATGAATGTGGTATTATAGGTGTGTTAAAGTATTATTCACTGTACCGACCTATGCGCAAGATTTGTCTATTAACTTTTGTTTTATATTACCTTCCACACAAATTATTAAATTTAACTTTAATTACCTTGGATTATTGGTACATTATAATTTTGCAAAATGTTTTCCTAATGTCAAATTATCGAGTTATTATGTGTTGCAGGCGGGATATGTGTTTTAAAATCGTACCTATCGGATATCGACACCAGAAGTATCAATTAACGTAAGGGACATTTTGACCAAAATGAGTTATATATACCGTTGGATTCGGAATTTCACGCTCTATCGTTTGGTATATTTAAAATTTCTCTATCGTTAAAAAAATGTCCCTTACAGTACACGTTTTCGAAGGTCTACACTGTTTTGTAAACTAAAAAATTAATTTAAAGGACGTAAATATTTTTACGTGTTAGAAAAGCTAATGTAAATAGTTCTGAAATGCAATTCAGTCCCTTACATTAAACAAAAGTTTTGTACAATTCTCACAATATGACCTTTACGTTAAAACACAATACATAACTTTACTTTAATTTGTAGCTTACCTTGATATAGGTACATTCAAGGGCCCACCTTTAATTATGTCTAAAATTTCGAAAAGTATTATCAAATATTTTACTTAATTACAAGTATGAATTAAAAAACATTTAATGAACAAAATTTCTTGAAAAATCAACAAAATGAGAAACAGCCATAAAAACTGTAACATTTAGTTAATTGTCCTAGACATGTTCCATTAGATTTAAGTCTGAACTTAAAGAAGGCAATAGTAATTTTCGAATCACACCCTTATTCAGGTATTCAGTTGTGATTTTTAGGGATGTGTGGCCGGGCACTATCATGGATTAACAGAAATTATTCCCCAATAAATGGTGCAATTGGCATCACATGAGGTTCTTAAGCCTCTGTAACATATTTTTCTGCGTTTACACCACCACTTTAAAAAATAACCAAGTCTAAGTACGAGCCCCGTAAATGATGCCACCCAAAACATTATTGAACCACCTTGGCACACCACAGTTTCAAAGGGCACATGGGGCAAACCTTTTATTTTTGTGCCTGTAAGAACTCTGACGACCTTCACGATAACTTAATGATATCCGATATTCGTCTGTAAACACCACATTTTTCGAATGCTCGTGACGGATGGACATCCGTATTGGCAAGGCGGCAACAATGTACGGGAAGCTAGGTACAATAAGCACCCTACTACTAAGACCAAGATGGTTGTCTTTCAGGCTTCCATCTTAAGCATACTCTTGTACGAATCTGAAACCTGGACATCGTATGCAAAACAAGAACGTCGCCGTCGTCCTAACTTATGTTACATGCGTTGCTTACGAAAGATCTTGGGTTTAGCATGGCAGGACAAGATGACAAACGAGAAGGTTCTAGAAATCGCACAGCTGCCTAGTCTGACAGTACTTCTTAAATAGAGACGTCTGCGTTGGCTAGGGCATGTGCATAGGATGGAACCCTCTCCATTACAACGACGTGTTCTTCTTGGTGCAGTAGCGAATGGAAAAAGAGATGTTGGGAGGCCGCTGCTTCGTTTCAAAGACTGCACCAAGCGAGACATTTATTTATTTATTTATTAACGTCTGCCAACAGATTTTACATTATAATCTTAAACTTATAAAATGTGGTTACAATAAATAGCGTTTACAGAATGTAAATCCAATACTAGGCAAACAACACATTTACACTGTACAAAACTCGGCTACTCATGTGATAGCTATGTGATACTCATCACATAGCACTTAAATGCGAAAAAAATTCAAAGACATGGCAGCATTTAAAATCGACCACCGTGACTGGGAGAAGCTCGCGGAAAAACGTCCTGAGTGGCGCAAACGTGTCGGAGAGGGTCGCAAATTTTATAATGAAGCCTGGATTGGAGTGCTTGCTGATAAGAGACAAAAACGACATGAACATGGTTCGACACTAATGTCCAGTTACTTCTTTTATCAAGCCTGTGGTATCGGTCTGTACAGTCATCAAAAGCGATGTATCACAGACACCACCTCATAAATCGTCTGCAATAGACGAAAAGGCCTTATATAGATTGTCCATTGCCTGTACTCACGAGAGAAATAAGAAACTTTGGTCCCCTAGCAGTTTTACAAGCTTAACCTTCTTCTGAACGTACGTATACCCCCCACACACATTTGTAACTTCTTGGAGTTGGTTACATGCTTGAATTGCTGTAATGAACCAGTCCCTGAGGACATTTCTGACGATAAAACGGTTATGCCAAGTCAAATTACACAGCTTACGACTGTGACCTGGTCTCAGTTCATAAGAACCTGTCTCTAGGAACTGCCTAACTGCATTTACCACAGTCGTATTTACTGTTCGACCAGTCGGAATTTTCTCTAAAATTTCCAAAATTAATCTAAAGATATTGTAAGTTTAAGTATATTTTTACTAATGGACTTAATAATAAAGATATCAGGTCCAAAATCACATGATAATTGCTCTTAATAGTTTATCATACATCATATTTCATCCAGTTCATAGTAGTTTATGTCCTTTACAGTAGATTTGTGTTATAGTTTCCTATTAAACTTGGTGCTTACTTTAATATAAGGTAGTTTGCATTGAAAGCTTGAGGGCCTTAAAGTACAACTAGCAGGAACTAAGCAACTTTTTTTAATGTAAGGGACATGCTATTTTCTAAACGCGTAAGTTTACGTAAATATTTTATTTATAGTTATAAAGAAGAGAAAATTATAAGAAACTTTGTCCTAGACACTTTTAAGATTAGGGCAACTAATAAAAAGTTACAGAAGAATTAGTAAAATCGGAATGGTTTTTTGGCTCTCCTGAAAAGTCGTGTTTTGTCCCTTACGTTAATTGATACTTCTGGTGTCGATATGTTTTATTCATAATAGTTATAGTAATCACGGTAAGTGGTTGTATCGTAATACTTATGATTATGTTTAGAAATATTGGGTTTAACTTAAGCTTACTAGTTGTTAGGAATAGTGTTATAACGAATTACTATGTGATACAGTTAATAATTTTACATTTTAATGATGGGATTACATAATATTAATATCTATTACCAAAATGTTCGTGGACTTAGGACCAAGTGTGTTGATCTTAAACTTAGTATTCTAAATAATGACTATGACATAATTATTTTGTCAGAATCATGGCTTCATAGTGGTATTTATGACTGTGAATTATGTGATGATAGGTATGATGTGTTCCGAGCTGATCGTAATTTAATTACTAGTGGAAAAATGACGGGTGGGGGCGTAGTGATCTTTATTAAACGGTCATTCTGTGCGGTATCTCGAGATGTAGGTGGGTTTACGTCTATGGAACTGTTGTGGGTTACTATTCCTGCGCGCAGTTGTGGCTCAAGGACTGACGTACACTTGTGCGCGGTCTATATACCCCCCAATGCTCGACAGATGCCGTCAGATTTAAATATAACTAGCCAAATAGTAAAAAGTGTTTTTGAGCTTTGTCCTAGTGACAATTTCATAATAATGGGCGACTTTAATCTATCTTGTTTTTCGTGGGACTCTGTAGGTTACTCAGTAGTAAACAAAGGTTCTGTTGAGGTTAGAGACTCTGGCGTTCAGCTCATGGAGACGTTATCGTATTGTGGTTTGCATCAATATAATACTTATAAAAACTATGCTGGTAATACTTTGGACCTCGCGTTCTCTAGCCTTCCTTTACAATATTACTCAGACTTTTTGCCACTCCTCAAGGAGGACAGTGCACACCCATCTCTCTGTTTCTCAGTCATGGATTTAAATATGAGAGAGATTTCAACCATAAGAAGAAACTTTAGGAAAGTATGTTATGATAAAATTAATAATTTCATAGATAATCAAAACTGGGAGTCAACCTTGAACACTGAAACAATAGATGAGGCCCTCGATAACTTTTATAAAATAATAAATGAAAGTGTAAGTTTATTCGTACCTATCACTTGTCGCCCTAGTAGGCGATCTTACCCTAAATGGTACTCCCCTGCATTAATAAATATAATTAAGGAAAAAACCAAAGCTCACTCGCGCTGGAAGAAGTATAGGAACAGGTTAGATTATGACGAATTTTCTTTATTGCGATCACGAGAACGTCGCGTACAGAGGGAGTGTTTTCAGGAATTTACACATAATTGTGAAAATAATATTAAAAAACAACCTAAAATTTTCTGGTCTTTTGTTAAAGCATTACGCGGGGGTTCTTCTTATCCTAGTAAATTAAGTCTAGAAGGTGTGGAATATACTGATGGTGGGGACATTTGTGGCGCTTTTAATACATTTTTTCAGAGCGTATTTGGGGTACCTAGTACTGATAATTATTATCAGCCAACGCAAGAACAGCCTGTTTCTTCACAGTCTATTTCTTATGTGCAAACATCGATCTCAAGAGTTGAAAAATTATTGAATTCGCTAGACACTAACAAAGGGTCCGGGAGCGATGAGCTTCCAGCGCTGTTTTGGTCGAAGTGTGCTAGGTCACTTGCTCTTCCCTTAACTATTATTTTCAATCGTTCCTTACTAGAAGGTGTTTTTCCAACCAAATGGAAATCCGCACTTATTGTACCGGTACACAAGAAGGGATCACGAACTGAGATTGAGAATTATAGGGGAATCTCAATATTAAACACTGCCGCTAAAATGCTTGAGAAGATAGTCTATGACGAGATTTATCCCATCTTATCTCGTGCAATACCTGAGGAACAACATGGTTTTTTTAAAAGTCGTTCGACGACTACTAATCTAGCTAGTTTTTCAACCTTTTTACTAGAGAATATGGATGGTGGGGGGCAGGTTGACGTGATCTACACGGACTTTGAGAAAGCCTTTGATCGTGTGGATCACGTGATCCTGTTACACAAACTACAGGCCCTGGGTATTCATGGTAGTTTACTCCGGTGGACCGAGTCATATTTATTTAATCGTTCACAAGCTGTTGTAATGGGAGGCCATCGGTCTAACTACGTTAATATTCCCACGGGAGTCCCACAAGGTTCCCACTTAGGCCCACTTTTCTATAACGCGTATCTCTATGACATCGGTTCTTGTTTGTCATCTTCAAAATATCTTATGTATGCAGACGATACCAAAATATTTTCTAAAATTCGCACAGTTCAAGATTGTGTCCATATGCAAACAGATCTGGATAGACTGTTTGAGTACCTACTACAAGAAAAATAACATAACTGTAAATATAGGTAAATGTGAATGCATCACATTTTCTCGAAAACCTAAACCTGTAGTTCACAAATATGACCTCAATAAAGTTGTTATTAGCAGGACGCAACGTGTTAGAGACTTGGGAGTGGTATTCGATCATAAAATGACCTTTTCTGAACATGTCGAGCAAGTAACTGCTAAAGCATATAAAAATCTTGACTTTGTTCTTAGAACTTGTAAACCATTCTCGAATATAACAGTTATTAAAATAGTTTACTTTGCGTATGTTAGAAGCGTTTTAGAATATTCTAGCCCTATATGGTCCCCACAATACAACATATACAAAAGCCGCCTTGAACGTATTCAAAAAATATTTATTAATCACTTGAACTTTCGTTGTCGTGTAACTTATGATACTTACGAAGATGGCTGCACTAAACATCATCTTCTCACCTTAGAAAGTAGGCGCTTAGCATTAGATATGGGTTTCTTACACGATGTAGTAAATAGTAGGGTCGACTGCCCTTATCTCTTATCCAAGGTAAGCTTTAACACACCTAAATACCGAACTCGTAACACACCATTACTTCAAACTCCACATTGTCATACTAATTACGCACAAAACTCTGTACTATCGCGACTTACACGCACCTACAACACTTCTTTTAATAACATCGATCTTTTTTCATTCACTAAACGAAAATTTAAACAGAAAGTTACTCAATCTCTTAAATAAAGTAAAATTATTTATTCACTTCGGTAACAAGGTCATACTTATAAAAGACTGAACAAATATCAAATAATGTATCTAAGTATTTATAAAGTTCAGCAAGTAGATAGGTAGATAATTATTTCCGTATCTTTTGATAATATTTATATAATTTTCATTTATTTATTTTTAAAAACAATTTCATATTGTGTGCAAATGTTAGCTTATATCTAAATTATAATTAATTTATATATATACATATATATATATATATATATACTTAAAGATGTTGTATCTATTTAGTATGTTTATGTATGTATACCTAATTACAGTTGTCGAAACTGGAGCTTTTTCTAAATATATTACTTATAGCTATTGTGTTACTTGGAATAGGTTTTAAATAATACCAAAACATTGTTCACCTGAATAAGCACTTTGTTTAATTATAAGGGAAACCTGTTATTGGCTATACTTTTTGTAAAAATATTATCTTTAAGCACTTTTTGTATACGCTGTTGGTTTTCTAAATAAAATAAAATAAAAATAAAAAATAAAATAAAATAAAAATTAAAACACATTTACTTTCATAAAACCCAAGTTATTTTCTGTATTACTTTGTCCTGTACTTATCAAACACGTTACCGATGACGTTTATTGTCGTATGACATGACGAGCGCTAGGTCATATATTTATGTAAATAATACGACATACGAAAAACCATTTGTATGTACGTTCTAATTACGTACGTCATACGTAATGTAACAATGTAAGTAATGTAGGAAAAGTTATGATGATGTTAAATAATAATAATATTATGTGACGCCTTCAGTTTTATACACAACGCCATCTAGTTCCACACGTGGAAAATTTTGTACTATGAGTATTGGATTACAGATAAACATACTAATAGGGTGATCAGCGAATCAGCAGGAGAGATCCCTTACATGGTGGACCGAAGACCTCGTTAAGACGGAGGGAAAGCGATGAATGAGGAGGGCACAGGACCGCGCTAGGTGGAAATATTTAGAGGATGCCTTTGTCCAGCAGTGGACATCCATTGGCCTTGTATAGGTAATAGGGTGATTAAATTTTTTCAATATTTTAATTAGTATTATACAATTATACGGTTTAACGACGACTGTAAAAAGGGACTAAGGGAGACGCGAGTTTTTAAACCTTAATTTAACTCATGCACGACAAGCTTTTATGGATCACATAAATAACCCCCTTACTCATAAAATTTAATCACCGTTTAGCAGGATTTTCATTAGTAAAACCAACCTTATACCAAACAAAACCGTAAGAATTTAAGCTAATCAATTGACTAAAATTTAAGAAGCGTTTATGAGTAAGGGGTAGATGTTTTGCATGGGGAATATGTAATTCGACGCACCGCCCGCCGAGGCCGTTAATTATTTCTAAGCAAGTACCTATTGGATGAAAGAACATGGATACTATGTACGTCATAATGTTACTATAATACGCCATTCAAGCAAATTTTCCCCATTGAAAAACAGTTTTAGTAGGCACTTATGTAATTTGGTTTAAGTTGTCATTCCTTTGTTATTATTTTTATGTGATTTTGTATTTATATGTTATGTAATACTTTATTACCTACGACTTAAGAATTACAGTCATGAGTCGTGACAACTAAAACTATAATATGTTCCTATTGTTTATGGCCTCTCCGTGTGGTGACGGAGTAAGAATACAATATGTCACCACCCCATCTCATCCCATGGGTGTCGTAAAAACCGACTAAGGGACTATCCGTGAATATTATCTTAACGAAATAAAAAGAAGGAAAACTTGAAATTAAACCCTATACCAATCCGTCTAGCCAGCGTAGTATTACTAGGCCAAGTATCCCTCTGTCACGGGAGGAGGCCCGTCCCTGTAGTGGGACATTAATGGAATGTTATGATTTTGTTTATTATAAACTGATTCCATATGAACTTGGCAAGGAAAATATAATATTAAACTCCATATCAAATTGTACAAAGGGGAAAATGCTATCACAACATATTCTTGACTTTGACGATCACTTTAGCGGCTTAGCGTAGTTGTTATACAAAGGTCTCCGGTTCGATTCCCGCTCAACTCTAATCTTTGCGTGCAATGTTTGTCTTGGACTGGATGTTTGTGTTTTAACGTTTGTCTAGTATAGTAAAAGTTCTGCTTATTTTAAAAATTGATTACCTACGTTGTGTGGACATTATTATTATCTATTTAAAGTTGAAACTCAGATAGCTATTCATTTACAAACAATAAAAATATTTCCACCAATTTGACCAAGGCGGTCATGAATAAAAAAATTCTTTTTACAAATAATGTAATACCCTTACCTTTGTAAAAAGAATTTTTTTTAGTTATCTGTTTTAGTTATCTATATCTATACTAATATTATAAAGAGGTAAAGTTTGTGAGTTTGTGACATTGTAGGGGGTAATCTCTGGATCTAATGAACTGATTTTAAAAATTCTTTCTGTATTGAATAGTCTATTTATCGGGGAGTGTCATAGGCATATAGTATCAAGCTGTGACTAATAGGAGTGGAGCAGTTATGAAATATGTTTAAAAAAGGGACGCTTTTTTTTCGCCGCTTAACGAAGTGGGGACGGGTCAGCTAGTTATAAATATACTGAAAGTATCCAACACCTATTTTGTCTTGCCTTAGGCAGTGTTAACCGGAACTTATCTCTAATTTATAAAATTCCGTACTTCCTTACATATTTATATACATTTTTTGTAATTAATTTAGTAACTGTTTAATTTTAGCAACTTTTTATTTTAATTATTATAATACTACGAATAGTTGTTTCTTAATAAACATAAAATTGTTAGGTATCTCTTGCCAAGGTGAGTGATCTAAAAAAATATATTTAAAAATGTGTTTGTTTCGCATTGGCAAGTTCTGCTTACTTTGGGACCAGACAGCGTTATGTATAAGTATAGGTAAGGAATAATTTTATAAGCATCTTAAAGTACAACCGCTAGAACATGACGAAATAATATATAAAATACCAAGCCGCATTAAATAAAACAATAGACTACACGTCAAAACTATTCAAATGTTTAAACATAGAATAAAAAAAAACAATACATAGTTCTTAACCAACTTGCGAAATGTAATGCACCCACTTATTGTCATTAAACTTTAATATAACTTATATAAACCAGGAAACAAATAACCGAGTTACTTTAAACCAAGCGCCATTGAAAGGTAATTTTGACCCCAATGACTCTTTTGTGGATGTACATTTGTTTTGAAACTAATACATTGCCTTTTGGACTTTGATCGAGTAAGTAAATAACTATGTACATAGTCAATGATGCGCCGTGTTAAATATTTGCTTAACGTATTTTATAGTTTTAAGTAGGATAGTGCATTTACCTTTAGTTTTTAACTGAGTCTTAAAAGAGAAGGAAGTTTTTGATCTTAACAGTTACTAGCTGACCCGTGCCCACTTCGTTGGGCGGCGAAAAAAACGCACCCTTTTTTAAACATATTTCATTACTGCTCCACTTCTATTAGTCATAGCGTGATACTATATAGCCTATGACACTCCTCGGTAAATGGACTATTCAACACAGAAATAATTTTTAAAATAAATTGGTTCCGTAGATCATAAGATTACCCCCTACAACGATACAAACACACAAACTTTATCTCTTTATAATATTAGTATAGATACACTGCCAACGTGAAAACTTGCTAGAATTTTGTTTGTTTTTATATAAGCCACGGCTTGACGACTGTATGATGGATAGCGCAAATACAACCGAGGAATAAAAACGTTGAACGGTGGTCACGAAATGACTTCATTCTGCCACCATCACTTCACTGGTATAATCATCCATAGTGCGCTAGAAATACCGTAGATGGCAGATCTTTGAACACGAAATATAAATAAATAAATAATCCTCACACATCGCCACCTAGTCCCAAACTAAGCAAAGCTTGTACTATGGGTACAAGACAACGTATAAACATACTTAAATACTTTTTTTTTTGTAAATACATACATAGAAAACACTTAGACTAATGCAAACAATCATGTTTATGCACACAAAAAATTGCATTGAGCGGGAATCGAACCCAAGACCTCTGCGTAGCAGCCATGTAATATACCGACTGCGCCACAGAGGTCGTTAAATGCAAGTGCAACCCAATAGGGCAGGTTTTCACTCTAGTAAGGCGATCGAGGGGTTAAATTCAGATTCAAATCCCAGAGGCTTGGAACAAAAAACGAGATGTAGGTATTCTAAAACCGTCGCGTCACGCCTAAAGAAGATAAAACAGCGTGATCTTACTACGCAATTATACCCCACTGGGTGATTACAAAGTAAGCAAAATACTACTATTCATTGATAAACTTTGACACTAAAATACGGAGCGCGTATTTGTATTGATCATTTTCAATTCACGTTTACACCGCGTGTAATTAAAACAATAATAATTACTTAACTACACATGTTACTCTATTAAATAAAAACATGAGAAGTCGTTGATACTGGCCACTTATATTAAGTAGCCATGTTTTCTTGAAAAGAAAAATATAAACATTATATTTACGTAAAATGGACACATGCTGTTATTGTGTTATTATTATTAGAAAAACATTACTAATGTTATGAATATGCGTTGGTTGTGATATGATTAAAATATTGCAAAACAAAGCACATAATATAGATTATAATCAAAATAACAATATAAAACAGATATAATTAATAACCAACGGATGCAACTATAAAGTAAGGGGTGTATAAAGTAAGTAGGTATGTAACTAAAGTGGCCATTATAATATTGGAACACCACACGTAAAAAAAACAGGTGCTCAAATCCAGCGCTTCAGTTGTTGTTTATGTTTGAAATGCACAATGCTGGAATGAGTTAACTTTTCAATTTTTATTTAAAGATTTTTCATATATTATTAGTTGTTTTATAGTTATTTATTATTGTCTTTGTCATGTTTGTAGCTTTATATAATAAACAGTTTTTATTCTAAGAAAATGATCGGAAAATAATTATATGTTTTGTATAGATAAACACGATACGAGAAATCATGATTAACGATTAAGTCAATGATCTCTCATTGCATCGTTAGTTTATAAATGGTAATCATTAACTTGTAAGTATAAGTAAGTAATTATACCTACTACTTATACAAATACGCCACCTCAAGTCTAGTACTTCATGTATTTATTTAGTTTGAAAAATAAGAAAGAAAGAAAGAAAATAAGAAAGTATAATAACAATAAGGAAATAAGCTGTAAACAATAAATTGTACCTAACCATCTGTCTAGGCAAACCCAGTTGTCTGTAAGGGTCGTATCGTAGCTGATATATCAAAACGTAAACGAATCGTCACCGTATCAACTACTGAACGGCTCGTTCAGTATTATTTGTATGAAACTCCTGCACTGCAACGCACACTAATCGGAATCGTAACGTAATCGGATTTTTGACGTTTGACACCGAGGAAAAAGGCGAGGCGGTGCCGATACGTTTACGTTTTGATATATCTGCTACGTCTCTTATATAGTATGATAACAATCATTACGAACTTATGAAAGGTTCTAACCAACTACCCTTTACGTATTGTATTTGTGTATAAGTAACAAACAATGCCTCCTTCTAACTCTACAAGTCGAGAAAATGTTATATTATCACAATAATAATACGCAATAAAACATAATAACAAAAACTGTCATACTTGTCATGCAGTTATCTAGGCTTGTAGGCTTATGGGGACCAGCTTTTTAACTTTTCTATTCATTACATATAGAAGAGATAACAATCATTTTGTAATGTAGTTACGCAGTTTCGTGTGTGATACAATTTTAATGATATTTATTTGAGTCCAAAAAAGAGAGGTTTTATGTTTTTTATTTAGTTCTTTTAAATGTTTGTAACTTGATAGTCATTTCTTGATCAATTTAAAATATTTATTTTTATTTCAATACAGAGGCGCAGGACCGCACAAGGTGGCACTGTGGTGGCAATATTTGGAGGAGGCCTATGTCCTGCAGTGGACGTCAATTAGCTAAGATGAATGAACCTCCTACACTGATATATATTTTTTAAATTAAGTACCAACAATTTTGTTTAATTGACATGACAAACATTTATATTTATGCATACAAAGATTAGCATTGAGCGGAACTCGAGCCCGAGAGCTTTCCGTAGTAGTTATGGGCAACACCAATATGCAACAAAGCCCATCATAGGTATTTTCGTGTTGCCAGTATCTCCTGAGATAATTAAAGCAGTCGTTAAGCAGTACCATAAATATTAACACCTGTTTTGTTATCTACATAGAAAGTTTTACGCATAGACGCAAACCATTCGAATTGATTTGATACATTAGTGTCGAATATAAAAGACAGATGTCGCGACTAACATTATAAGACCATCAATTTTCTATCAGGTCAAAAGCGAGAGTTCGCTTTCATCGTTTTGTCCAATCTTCATCTTAATGCTGGATCTGTCTTCGAATTATTATGGTATATTATGGTATATTATTATGGTATATTAGCCTACAAAGATATGACTTATACAAGCTAGGCACAGAAGCTCATCTTATAATATAACACTTTGGACGAAATTGAATTAAATACATAATAATCCACATTAAATTCTGAGTCGAGTGGTCTTAGTTTCATAAGGATCTATAAATTTAGTGAAGCTTAATGTAGGTTATTTCTAGGTCATTTTTTTATTCCTATTGCGGAGCGAAACTATTTAGTTAACTACCCTAAAAGTAGCTTTACTATAGCCTTTTCTATACATACCTACCTATGAAAATAACATAAGTACCGTAGTTTATTTTCGTATATTGAAGTATGCTTTTGCTTTCATCATTTCTCTTCTACCGTACCTATGGTACTTAACATATTTTGTACCTAATACGTATATACCGCTTTACCGTGACTACTCTTGACCCTAATAGAAACCTTTACACCTGAATGAAGCGGCGTTTTGCTTTGATCTAAGGTAAGCACCCTGCTTATACATCAACCGATTGTCCGTGTAGTGACGTATTAGGAAGGGATAACCAATATCAATTTGTGGTTTTATAGTAAATTCAACTAAAGGTGAAGCGACGCATAATCGAAATGAATAGAAAAAAGCTTAAAATTGGCACAAAACTCTACTCTAATCTAATCTAATCTAAATCAGTAGGCAAAGTTTTTCTTGACGGATTATGTCAAGCTAATATGTCCGTTCCCAAGATTCAGCCTAGGCTGTACCTTTAAGCATAGACCATGAAACATAGTTTTATTATTAAGCTTAGTAATCAGGGATTCTTATTATTATTTTTGGAACAATGTTTATGTTTTTGCTTTATTGTATTTTTTAAATGTTAAATTGAAATGTTTTAAGAATATTGAAAGTGCAAAATTATAGTAATCATAGAAGTCATATAATTTTATTATATATTTTATCTTTAACAAAACTATTTATTGCTAGGAAAAACCTATTTCCAATTTGGTTTTCCTCGACCTTACAAATAAATAAGTAAATACGAATGCAAATATTCTCAAACACTTATAATAAATAACAACAAAAATATCCAAATACGGCAAAATGGCAGTTTGTTGAATAATTTCTGTGCAAATTGATTCTAACAGATTTAGCTGAATGGGAAAACCTAATGTATGTATGTACGCAGAAAACGAGTTTTTATTGGAAAATGACTTTTATTACAACGGATGAGGGTATATGCGGGTTCTAAGTTGATGTGTTATAGTGTGTACTTAGAACAAATTATCGCAATAGTTATAGGCTTGTTATAGTTAAAATAATACGTCATAAGTTTACAAACTATGAATGAAGTCATTCTTGAAATCGTAGATAAATAGTGTTTTCTGATGTTTTATGACCAAATCTCGAAGGTAGTGTGTTTATAACCCATGGCGCTAAAGATCACGAGTTCCATTGCCGCCCATTGCTAAACTTTCTATGATTTATCTATTACTTATTGTAAACATGAATAAATACATCACACACTATCAAACTATGCAGAGATTGTACTATGGGTACTAAACCACAGACAAACATGCTTTTATACTTTTTAATCATCAAAACATTCATAATTTTCTGTCTATTATTTTCAACCAGTTCCAATAAGACAAATAGAACTTATTGTTCTAAAGTAAAAGTCAAAAAACCACGCGTCTATTATCAGCCAGCATTCGTTTATCAAAAAAACTATATCAAAAGTTCAATGTCACAATACAATGAAACGTTTAGTTGACTACAAACGCATACATATTGTTGTTTTGTAAGAGGAAACACATGATGCGATGTTACATCGCGCGAGATCATACGATGTCCAATGACATAGATTACGTACAGTAAGAGTGATTGTATACTTACCTACGGCACACGCATGAATGGTATTTATTGTATTAAACGATAAAGTAAGGATAAGAGCAGAAAGCACGAATGAATACAATCCAAAACAGAAGGCAAGAGATTGTACCTAGTCATGAAATGGAATTAATGTGTAGTCATAGCTTTGGTTTTCATATTACACGTGTTCCCGATGTATGCCGAATGATCTCTGAACACGATATGCATACCTATGCAAACCCTTTTGGGTGGTTCAGTGGTCACTTCCCTGGTAACCTGAATTTAAAATATAGCGAGCTCGACCACTTTGGCACTAAAACATAGTGTATATATTTTTTTAATGGGCCTAGCAGAATGACTCTATAGTGCCTGATGTTAAGCATCAAATAGAGTCCAAGAATGGCGAGCACCATGCCAGCTACAATATTTGTAGAGGCATGAATGTCTCCACTATAGCGGCTTAAGAAGATGTTTTTTCACGCCTTGCTTGAAAGAACCAGCATCGTAGTCTGAAGGAAACACGTGGGCTGGCAAAGAGTTCCATTGTTTAATGGTTTTGCACATGTACGAAGTGCTGAACCGCTTTGTTCGGACTTGTATGGTCTCCACAGTGTAGCGGTGGCACTTAAGACACGTGTTGTACTGGATAAGAAAGGAGATATACTTATCTTTCACTTCATCATTTAATGTAATTCAGTTTTTTTTATACTTAAAATGCCTTTGCCTTTATACTTAAAACCGGACCGGAGTTGAAGTACCTACGGTAAGTATATTCCGTATGCACTATTATACAGCCCCTGGCAGCCTAGATGGTTCGTTGAGCGTCTGTCAACATTGTCGCTGCGAATTGCCCACTTTTATTAGATCCTATTTGAATCAATGCAACTTGGGTTTATTTTTAGCAGTCAACTATCTCTGTATTAAAAAGTTGAAGAAAGGTTTTGCTATTGCTAATATATACCAGCAAGGGTGGGTTGAGCTCTTAAAAGCCGGACTAAAGACCTGATAAGGATGGCGGAAAACAGAAAGCGGAGGACTTCGGACAAAGAGAAAATGTTTAGAGAAGACCATTGTCCAGCAGTGGACCTTATTTTTTATTGTCTCGTCTGGAGCTAGAAAAAGGTTTAAACTCCTTGCTTTTCCAGCTGTTTATTAGCCTCTGTATCAGTGGAGTAAACGGATTCCTATTTATAGAATAAATGCTTTAACAATACAGAATTGAAATTGAATTTAAATCGAAAGTTCCAGAATGTCGATTAGAATCTGGGACGAAATGGACACGCATTGTGCCCGTGGGAAGTGGCCATTACAGCACTATGTTAATAGGGATGTGACATATGGATGTGCCTTTTGTGTGCATCGTATGATGCGGGCGAGGAGATCGTACGAGTCAATATGTATTACGACGAATCAACTGGTAGGTATAGGTTTGTTTATTTAGTGTTGATCACAATACAATATCTAATAAGCCGAGTGATCCTGGTTATTAATATACTTTGTGCTATTACTAAATGGTTCATTATCTTTTTCAAAAATACTACTTAAATTGAACAATTATGAATTCTTTTTTTGGTATTTTATGGAGTAAATAACTAAGTTGGGACCATAATACGTGTGTTGACAAAGTTAGAGTACAAAATTTTATAGCCGTAAGATGATTTCGTAATGATTTTCAATATAATTTTCAATTAGAATATTTTTGTCTAGATGATAGCCGAAAGTATAGAAAAGTATTCTACTAGTCTGCGTGAGTCCACTCTCTTGACTTTTCTTACACCTTAAGGATACCACAAGTAGGTAGGTAGGTAACAATAAGTATTCTTTCCTAATTTTAATTAAATTCCTAAACACATTAAAATATTATGTAAAGTCATTTTAGAAACGAGGTCATGAAATCTATCGGTTAGTTATAACGGATCAAATAATCGTCAATGATATTAACTATTTATC
Source organism: Schrankia costaestrigalis (assembly GCA_905475405.1). Taxonomy (NCBI): domain Eukaryota; kingdom Metazoa; phylum Arthropoda; class Insecta; order Lepidoptera; family Erebidae; genus Schrankia; species Schrankia costaestrigalis. The sequence goes on from FR997827.1 coordinate 6,242,335, forward strand.
CGTTAATTGACAATCTAACAAAATATTTTGCCTACAACACATTAAAAAAACATTAAGTAAAATTTACTATGGAATAGTAGAATTATCGAAATTATTCCAGAAACGGAAAGGTACGATATGTATTTAATAGTTTTTGTAATTGTACTATTTATTGATTATAATATTGACTTTTAGTTCATGATTAAAGTTGTAAATAAGTCAATAACTAAAGAAATACAAAGCATGGCAGTTAATTATCTAATAATGTCCTTCTCTAGTGACGGATTGCAACTTTGCCCACTATTAAATGCTAGCTAGAACTTCTAGGTTTCGTTTTTAATTTTCAAAAAAATATTACACAGTAACTTTTCCATTAAAATAAGTCAGATTTGTTTTTTTTTTGCCTTGCTTTCCTTAATTCAAGCTTTACCAAACCACAGGATAAAGTCAGTTGTGACATTTTTTTCTCTTCTAATAGTCTCTACAATTGATGAAATAAGTAGTTTATTATTAAACATGATCCATCCATTTACGTCTTAACGCGTTGAAAACGGATGTTTATATAAGCAAAACGTGCGAGGAAAACTTAGAACAATATTTGTTTAAATGCGATGTGTCAATGAATGATTTTTTTTTATACGAAATATGGTTAAGCAAGTGGTGAGGGAAGATATTCTAGGAAATTAGACATGTGGTAAAATCTAGAAGGTGTTAGGTTCTGGAAAACGCAGAGTGTTGTCCATCACGCGATGGGCGGTTGATTTGAACAAGGTTGTGTGAGGCTGAAGAATGTGGTAGGCATGGGTATAGGATCGCGCTCGGAGGAAAAGGATGAATCAGGCTAACGGCCAGCAGCGGACCTCTTTTGGTTGATATGATGACGATTGGGAAGCACTATCTTCGCGCGGGTCGAATTATTAAATAACTCTTGGTAGTTTCTTTCATTTTATGTACGTGTTACTTACAAGTCTTCAAATGGCTAGAGGCAAATTTCTCTAAGTCTGAGTGTATTTTTCTTGATTAGTTTTGTTGCATCAATAACATTTTCTGGGGCTTGCTTGAGTCTTATGGTCAGTTGCTTTTGAGATCTTGGTGGGAAGGAAACGCTGTACCTACTACATCACGTCGCCGACGTGGCGTATAGTATTGGTATGTCTCTAGCATCAGCATCGATAAAAATGTAACTTGCCCCTACAATAAACTCACCGGTGTGGTTATCAATAAAGTTAAATATATTAAGTTTATTTATAAACAATTAACTGCGTATAGTTTCTTATTGTATGTAGTGAATGGAGGGGCTTAACCTCTGCGTGAGGACGATACAGTCGACGTATGAACATTGTTGCGCCACCCTCGCCTCGGCCCTCGTACTGCGCTCTCATTGCGTGGCTTTGACAGAGCGTTATGCGACCTGTGTTAGAATTATATTGATGAACTGTTACAAGGACTAAATACACGTAGTTTAGTGTTCATAGTATTTAACTTTTAATAATATTGTATAACTTAAGCGTCGATTACACTAGACTACATTTAGGACACTACATCTTATAGGACACAACATGTAGTCTTTCCATTTCCAAAACAATTACATGGAAATGGAAAGACTACGTGTAGTGTCCTACAAGATGTAGTCTCCTACAAGATGTAGTGTCCTACATGTAGTCTAGTGGAATCGGCGCTTTACTTATCCGTGTGCTGACGGAGTAAGAATACAATATTTCACCACCCCATCTCATCCCATGGGTGTCATAAAAACCAACTAAGGGACTATTCGTAAATATTATCGTTACGAAATAAAAAGAAGGAAAACTTGAAATTAAACCCTGTACCAATCCGTCTGGCCAGCATGGTATTAGTAGGCCAAGTATCCCTCCGTCACGGAAGGAGGCCCGACCCTGCAGTGAGACATTAGTGGGCTGTTATGATGTTATTATGTATAACTTACGTACGTTACGTTTTATTGTTTAAGTTATACAAATTTTTGGGTACTGTGGAATATTAGATCACCTTTCTATCATTTTAAAGCGTTTTAATCTACTGCTATGACTGAAAATATCTCAATATTACGAGCAAGCAAAGCACAAGTCGTGTGGTGACGGAGTAAGAATACAATATGTCACCACCCCATCTCATCACATGGGTGTCGTAAAAACCTTCTAAGGCACTATTCGTGAATATTATCGTTACGAAATAAAAATAAGAAAAACTTGAAATTAAACTCTGTACCAATCCGTTAGGCCAGCGTGGTATTAGTAGGCCAAGTATCCCTCCGTCACGGTAGGAGGCCCATCCCTGCAGTGGGACATTAATGGGCTATTATGATGAAAGCACAAGCATTTTGAAGACACCATCTTGAGCATGTTAACTCAAGAATCCTTAACCTTACTAAAATACCGTGAGTTATATGTTTACTCTGCCTAACGTTATCAATCTCAAAATAAATTTGGTATAATCTTTATACAGCTTCAGCCGAAGAAAATCCACAAACGAAATTTAACAAATTATGGCTTATTTTCTCATTGTCTGTGTTTATTTGTTTGTTGTCATTCACAGTTATACCTAGCAGCCATTTTTATTGTTAGAGGCCGCAGTAGTAACAGACTGCCGTGGACTTTTCGTTTGTTTTCCAACGTTCATGGCTGCATGTATGATATAAATTTTAATTTCATTGAAGTAATTGTACAATTAATTATATAAAACAGGCAAAAGTAGGTCAGGTACTTCATTACTGTAAAGTGTAAGCTATATTTTAAACCTACGTGCTTTGTGTTAGCATCGAAAGAAAGAAGAGAACCAGTAAAAGGGCTGCATTCTTAATGCATAATTAAGCCATTTGACCTGTCGTAAAATGAATAAAAAAAAAAAACTTTTGATGTCAATGTTTATAACGCTGTACATAAAAAAGAGCTACATATACTAATTTCAACATTCCTCTGCGTGGCACAGAGTATCTTTGTTTTTTTTTTAAATTCAGTTAAGAGCGTTTATAGGGCTAACTAGCGCCAAACTCAAAAACGGCCGTTTTTTTCAAATGCGAAATTTACCTAATTGAAAAACATTTAAAGTGTTGAGAGTGTGTACATATACTTTATTAAAGGGGGGTGTACGTGTATACAAATACTTTATTGCCTTTCCTCAAGACTTTGTTAGTAACATTTGGCATTATTGATCCTATTTGCGAATTATGATTTATTTTCTATTGGCGGAGCTAGGGAGCCCTATAAACGCTCTTATTTACCAATGATGCCTCGGTGGCGCGGCGTTTGCGGTTGCTGCTGCCGTGCATGAGGTCGCGGGTTTCGATCCCACGCGAGACAGTTCTTTGTGTGATCCACAAACAATTGTCTAAGTTGCGATGTTCTTTGTGTCCGTTTAATTGATGTTTGTAAAAGTCAGTACATGACCACTTATGCGAAAGTTGTCTTTTTAAAAAAAGAATAAGGATTTCTTTGTTTTACCTCTTTGTTTATAAACGACAAAATATTACGCAGTCAATAAAAACGTTTATAAAAAAGTAATGCGCTTAAATTAGAGGTGACCTGTTATAAATAAAGTAACTTGTTTCTTCTTATTATTTTATTAACATTAAGCACGTGGACATGCAACGATTATGCAAATTACTTAGATAAATATAAATAAATACTTTTTGTACTTAGTTTTATAGTTTTTGATCTGCCGCTTGCATATCTATTAAGTTTATGTGGTAGAGATAGAGTATAAAGCGTAAATATTACTTCATCGCTTTCGTAGGGTCTCGTAAAGTCGACTAAAAAAGCATAAGTTTGCATAATATGTTATCTGAATCTATAAATGATCACAAAGGCCTGTAATAAAAAAAGTAAGTTTATTATGGTTTTACATTGCTTCTGTGAAACCTTTTTTTTTATAAGTTTCCCTATATACCTAGTTCTTTATAGTTCAAAATCCCTCGCAAACTTTTTGGGGATCGCCCAGAAACAAAACTTTTTCAGTTGTGTTGAGTATCATTTGTAGTAAAATTGTCAATAGTAAAATTCTATCACAAACAGACACTTCAACTATTTCTATGTATAGATTAAAGCAGAATTTTCTCGATTAAGACTTATTAGTATTGACTACAAGCCGTACGTGTCCAGAGTAAGTAATAATATTAAACATTTGTGTGTAAATAATTATTATTTAAGCACGTGGACCGGTCTTGATGGGTCTTGACATTAACGTGTACTTACATTAACTATATTTAAATCTAGCTGACCCGTGCCCACTTCGTTCGGCGGCGGAAAAAACGCGTTCCTTTTATAAACATATTTCATTACTGCTCCACTCCTATTAGTCATAGCGTGATACTATATACTTACCCCCCTACAACGTCACAAACACACAATCACACAAACATACAAACACACAAACTTTACCTCTTTATAATATGCCAATTATACTCTAATTTCTTTAAAACATTACGGCCAGTACCCATGGGCTCGAGTTCCGGAAAAACAATTGCTAACTCTATTATACGCCTTCCTATCTTACTATACATAATATAACATGTCTTAGTGCCATATCAATTTTCTATATCTATCTCGCTTGCCTTTACGGGTTTCATTCTTGTATAATAATATCTTCTATCTCTTTTTGGAGTAGGTACTCAGATGATTACGTTGTGCTATCGTAAAGACATAGGAAACCCTAAAACTCGATAAACGCAGAAGTTACAGCTTATGAAACTTTAAGAGGGAGAACACAACAGGCGGGTACAGACATCTCCATATCATTCAAAACGTAAGTATTCATTGTAACAAATTCACAGAAATGTGTCACTAAAGGGTCCACCATGTATTAGGGGAACATAATGATTAAAGCCCCCTAATGCGTACGACTAAGTATAGCGCCGATTACACTAGACTACATGTAGTCAACTACATCATGTAGGAGACTACATGTAGTCTAGTGTAATCACACATGTAGGACAGTATATACAGAACGTCCTAACACTAAAAAGTTAGGACCTCCTTATGTAGGAGACTACATGTAGTCTAGTAAAATCGGTGCTTACCTTTGTGCGTTATTACCAGTTACCGCTAATATAGTTTTAATATGGTTTTCATAATGATGTAAACATTATCGTAATCAAGGTTTTCTAATTAAGTTCAAGGTTAAAGTCGTTAGTGTGGTGAACTCTTTATATTGTTACTACCCTATTTTCTCGAATAAAGGAGAATGTCGTAGAAATGACATATTTAGGGATAACAGTGTCATAATGGTATTTTTAAATTACATATTATATTTTTTTTACGTATAAAGCAATGTTTAAATTTGGTAGTTGGTCGTGGCCTAGAGGTCATGGCGCTGAACGCGTGACGCGGGTTCGATTTCCGCCTCGAGTATCAATTTTTTTCATTGTCTTTCTTCTTTATGGCATTGTTAGTTTTATTAGTACCACATAAGTACATTTGTGACAAAGAATAAAAGAATATGTCTGACCTAAATTATATTTTCAGTGATTCTGTAGTGATTTTCGCACGAGTCAAACCCTAATCTTATATTTTAAAGAAACGTTTACCTAAGGAGTTATTTTCATAAACACTTATAATGAGGAATAAGTTCAGTGTCTGTTTTAGACAGAGTGTATATGTTACGGGCAATTTGATAAATCCGGGCATTATTAATAATGACCGGTCTGTATTAATAATGCCCGGCTCAATTGGGCAATGTGATTAATACAGCATAATTAATCACTTTTCCCGGCCCTTATGAATAATGCCCACCCTATCTTGGGCAAAGTAATAAAATAGGTGAACTGTAGTGTTTTTGTTTGTTAAATGAAATTAAACTTCCATTTTCATGAAAAGTTAACAAAAAATAAACTATTGGACATAGTAGTTAAAAAATAAACATTTTACTTAAATGTTTCTGGCAAACATTTCTCCGCGTTGTGGTCGCCATACTAACCTAACCTAACCAAATGTTTCTGACTTTTGGCTTAATTTTAGGTTTTAGCTTTTTTTTAAGCTATCTCAAACACTAACTTATTACATGGACCACGGGCCGTCGGCCATTATTAATAAGGGCCGGTCAAAGTGATAAATTTATCACTTTGGCCATCGTTATTGGGCATTATTAATAAAGACCGGTCCTTATTAATAATGCCCAGTTAATCACGTTGCCCGTAACATATATACTTTGTTTCGAATTAGATTTACAGTTGAAATTGGCCTTAATACTACTGGAAACAGGATTGAATTACTGTGTCAGTTGAGCGACCCTCGTGTTATTTATGTGTCACTTTTTAACCGTCCTATTTTAAAAAACCGAGGTCATTCGAATTGTGGCAAAGATAGGTGTACTACTTATGGCAGTAATTTATTAAAGAAAGAATATTAGTGATTTTACTTAACAATTGCAACTGATGCCAGTGGTTCAATGACCATCTTGCCAGTTGCTATTGTTGTAAACTTCAAATAGTTGTCCCTATATCGGTATTAGAAGATGTCTTGAAGTTTAGTTTGAAAGTTTAGATTACGTTAGTTCTGACTCTATCTTGCTCTTTGCTCATGCTTGACAACGAAATGCCACATTATATGCCGATTAATATCCTATGGCAGAGAGAAGTATACTCTAGTGACGGAGCGAAACTTGAACTAGTAGGTACCTACCTTTAGATACCACGTTGACCAGACACATTTGTATAGAGATTTACATTAAGTATTATTTACTACTTATTTAGTTTTCTTTAGAGATAAAATGTGCGAAGTTTCCTTTACACGTGGAATACTAACTACACGGTACAAGTAAATAATTTCATTACTCTTAAGTTTTGAATGTAAGCATCTTAATAATAATCTGTATTTGTTGACACATAGAAAAAACATAAGAGTTCATGGTGAATTACAATGATAAATAAGTAGATTTAAATAAATATTAGTTAAAACATAAATTATAATAATAATAATATGTTTGTTTTAACCGCGCTGTGGTCGCATATTAGGCTGACGTACGATACCCAATTATTATATTAGGGGTTCCCAAGTAATTTGACAAGATAGCAGGTACACAAAGGATCAGTTGAAAAACCTTCGTGGATGCACTGACGCACGACTACTTATTAACGAAAGTTATTGTCCTTCAATAACCATTATAATCGGTTTTTAATACTTGTATAGTGCTTTGTGGTTGGGAAATGATTTCTAGGGTGGGGTATTCCCCGTTTAACAAAATAATAGACTTTTATGTATTATACAGAAGTCTTTGGAATAAAAGCATCTCAGCACTGCATAAGGCCAGATTCCGATAAGGCCCTCCTTCGATGTCTTGGTATGGGGGTTGAGAGAAAAGGTTTATGTTCAACATAAGACTGCACGTAGGCACAAGACTTAAGTCTCCTTTGCCGCAATGCTTTTGACCGAATGAACAGCACTACAAACCGATCGTATAAACACCAGTCGCGCTTATTTTATCTAATTTCGAGGAATCACACAAGCAAAATGGAAATGATAATAAAGGAATTATTTCGTTTATTTCTATTACTGAAATTACTGTGCGCTCGTATTAGTCCCAACAGGTCTGAGTACTATTGTACCTATCTCTGTTTTGGAAACATTAATTTAAATGTCTAATTCGTTTGTCAAACAACAATACTGTTAAAATTTGCCAGTCATGACAGTAGTACTTAGTAAAGAATTACTTTATTTAAATGTTATTTATTTAAAATCATTATTTGTTATTATGTTTTTAAGCTATTTACTTAAGTAAGTAGGTATTTTTAATTTATAAGACGGAATCACTTGACTTTTTTATTGTTTGTAAAATTCAATTCCTTGTCTTACAATGAATAGAACTTTTTATTTATTTACTTACTGCTACTCGTATTTGTTCTTGTTTGCAAAATTATTATGCAAGTAAAACTTACGTTACTTCATCTGACGTCTCTACAACTAGTGCAGGTTTGCAGTCAGCTCAGTATATTTTTCATTTTTTACTCTGAGTGTGACTTTTACAAACTCATGCCTGTAAAAGTTAACTCAAAATAATAATTTCTGGATGACACAATAATTGTCTTAGGTTGCAAACACCACCGGCATGCCAATGAGAGTGACAGCTAATTGATTTAATGTAATACACTTAATTAAGAAATTAAATATTAGTAAGTACAGACTATAAATAAATGTAAGGTAAGTCTCGTTTTAAGACACGCTAGTAAATGAAATATACATACTCGTTTCAAATAACACAGAGACAAAAACTAGAGTTTGTCGTATCGAATCCTAACTCGAAGTTCGTTGTTTTTTCATTAAGTAACTTACCTCATACTTACTATCCGTGTGGTGACGGAGTAAGAATACAATATGTCACCACCCCATCTCATCCCGTGTGTGTCGTAAAAACCGACTAAGGGCCTATCCGTGAATATTATCTTTACGTAATAAAAAGAAGGAAAACTTGAAATTAAACCCTATACCAATCCGTTTGGTCAGCGTGGTATTAGTAGACCAAGTATCCCTCTGTCACGGGAGGAGGCCCGTCCCAGCAGTGGGACATTAATGGGCTGTTATGAACTTACCTCAATGACCGAAATAAATAATTACCGCTATTCCAGAACATTCGAATCCCTTTGGCATGAAAAGAAAAACAAAAAAAAGGTTTAGGTTCAATAACATCAAATTGAATTTAGAACCACTAACCAGTTAAACCCAAGAAGGCTGCATTCAAAGATTCCGTGACGTCAAAGCGGTCAATACACAGCTTAAAAGTATTTGATCTAAAAATATACCATAATCTGTTTATTTTTAGCTTTAGGGAAATATTTAAATAAACTTGACACATACATACGTCACATACAACTGTATTGATTTTAATTAATAATTAAACTAGGTTTGTGGTTTTCTTTACTGCTATTTGTGTTACTTAGTTCATTTCTCGAAGGAGGTAAAAAACATATTATTTTATATTTTATCGACATAGGCTGTTACCTACATAGCTCATAGTAGTGCTTTAACCATGGTCAATAAGAAAATAGTGCCTAAGAAATAACATGTAGAAAAAAGAAAAAATACTAAGATGAAGTTCCACTGTTAGTAAATAAAATGGCAAGTCTTGCATTTTGCATTACAATATCGCGGCTTTTATAATAATATAGATTTGTGCTTGAATCTAAAAGGAATCTCGCAGGTCAGATAATCCTATCTTGTCCTAAATTATGTAGAGTTTGTACTAATTACTAAATTAATTAATATAATTGGTAAACTTTTACTGGTAGATAAGTTTTTAAAAACTTATCTTACTAAATGACGTAAATATGATTAATGGATAGAAAACAGCCAGACTAATGCAAATATTTATGTTCCAAGTCAAAGATTTGCACTGATATGAATTGAACCTGAGACCTCCGCGTAGCACTCAAATACTACAACAATCTACAGAGGTCGTCGCTAAAAATAACGAACAATTTATGGCTCTGGACATCATAAGTTCAAATTTAAATATAGAATTCTGTTTCTAAATAAGGACCCTAACGGAAATAAAAGAAATAAGACTTAATGACGTCAATGTGGTCAAAAAAGTAAATTAAAAAATGTTGGGTCCAAAAATACGAATGGAGTTATTTTTAACATGCGTCAGAGAAATGCTAAAAATAAATGCAAATAAACTGTAATTGAGGCTTTGATTATCGTAAGTAGATAATAAAAAATAAATTATACAATATACAATAAGTAAATTTAATCCTTTTGACGTTACCTACTAAGCCTAAATTGTAGGATCTAACGTCTTCATCTATACTTCTATACTAATATTATAAAGAGGTAAAGTTTGTGTGTTTGTTTGCTTGTGTTTTTGTAGGGGGTTTCACTGGATCTACTGAATTGATTTAAATAATTATTTTTGTGTTGAATAGTAGATTTATCGGGGAGTGTCATAGGCTATATAGTATCACGCTATGACTACTTAATAGGAGTGGAGCAGTAATGAAATATGTTTAAAAAAAGGACGCTTTTTTTACGCCGCTCTACGAAGTGGGCACGGGTCAGCTAGTCATATAATGTGTGCAGTGTATGAATTTTCTACTGCAGATCGTTTACTTATTAGTAGTTATTTTCCTACTCATAGTTACTTATGATAAGGAAAATAAAAATTACGACTTTCTATCTCTAGAGAAAATTCATTATTACAGTAGAATGGAATGCTTTTAATTAATTCAATTGTTTCTCTTTGATATTAGTGTTGAATTAATTTTGCATTAAGCCGTGTTTAAGCAAACAAAATCTTAGACCTGACGTAGGCGGAATTACAATAATGTCACACAAAGGCACTTAAGGCGAAGGTCGAAAAGACAAAGTCTGAGACGTAAAGTTTGCTTCTTTGTTTAGTATTTTCATAGTAAAAATATATTAAAAACTTGCTCTTAAATATTAAAACTATTAAAACTGTCTCTGTGGGTTTTCTATAATAAGATTATGGCTTTCTTACTTCAAAGTAAAAATTAAATGGTTATTATAGGCCCAAAGTATTCCTAAATGTTTCTTTGATTGGATGATTGGAGTGCTTTAGAAGTTTGCCTGGTTTTCTCCGACGCCACTTCGAATTCTTCACCAGGGCAAGGCGGTCAAGAAAAGAGTAGCCTTCTATGAAAAGAGTTACCGAAGTTGCTAAGGCACATTCTTATCAGAACTCATCTACTAACATGGTCTTAACACCCCTTCAAATTCTATACGTATGATAAAAGCTGACGTCACATGCATAGTTAACCCTTACGACCCCAACTTGTATGAAAATATAATATTAAAAAGAGGTAAAGTTTGTGTGTTTGTGACGTTGTAGGGGGTAATCTCTGGATCCACTGAACCGATTTTAAAAATTCTTTCTGTGTTGAATAGTCCATTTATCGGGGAGTGCCATAGGCTATATAATATCACGCTATGACTAATAGGAGTGGTGCAGTAATGAAATACGTTTAAAAAAGGTCCGCGTTTTTTTCGCCGCGCAAAGAAGTGGGCACGGGTCAGCTAGTATGAAAATAAAAGGCGAGTTTTATTTCTAGGGACGATTTTTTTAAGAAGTTTACATTACCAATTACATTCATTAGTTACGTCCAACGTCCATGGATCAATAAAACGTTCGACCGGTCAATCGTCTACACACGCCTTCATGATTCCAAAGTCCAAAGTCGTCGACAAAGAAACAACCTTTTTGATGGACTTTGTACTCTATGTTACAAGTTTGTACATATTGCGAAATAAAACGTGACTTGTGAATCACTTGGTGCAAAGTTTTTGTTTAGACAAACGCTTCTAAAGTCCGTTTGATGTAATAATCTGTGATTTGCGAAATAGTAAGAAATGTAGACATAATAATATGGTTATTACAATCATATCTAATTATATTTGGAGAAGGTCTAAAAATGCAGTGTCATCCTGAATAAAAAACTGAGGGCAGATATCGAACGAATACCTTCCGTCTGGCCATTGCATGTGGTCTTAGTAGGCCAAGACTTTAGTTCAGTCAGCAGATTGACATTATTAAGCTGTTTTGATGGTCATTCTGCTGTCGGTATGACGACAGAATACGAATATTGTGTTCACTCATAAACAAGTTTTAACGAATGTCCCTTTCTTTCAGTTTTATTCTTGCTATCATTTTTTGAAGATGATTCGATAAAAAAAAATCTGATTAGAAAATGCAGGCTAGTTTAGTAGCTAAAAGTTTTTACTCTCTACATTATCTGTGTAATAGGTACTCATGGAGAGTTCCGAATACCTTATAGCTGATTAATACGCCGGAAATAAAATCAGTTCTAGAAATTTTAAATTATCATTTGCTGTAGGTACCAACAATTTAACACCAAAAAACTTAATTGGTACGCCATGACAATTTTGAACCAACTCACCAATACAATACAGCCAACCGAACGCACATCTCAATGCATAGCCACATACTTTCTCTTAACATAAAGATGTCGCAAGAAGACGAACTCGAGGTTGCGATAAACAAATATTTTCTGACCTCCGATGATAACTGCGTAGACGCATCTCAAGTATTTCCTTCAATCGGTACGTTTATTTAACTTTAAAGCTTACTTAAGGATACTTCAATTAGCTATACTTATATTATTGCAAACACTTCATGTATTGACCGTGATTCCTGTACTACAATGTGTTGTATCTTCTGTTTTGCTGCGTAAATAAGCGGTTCATTTCATACAAACATTCCATGGCAGGGACAGGCTTTCTGCACATACGGCGAGGAACTTTTGGAATACCTATACGTGTGTATAGAATGAACACTGGCTGATCCCCCAACACGATATGGAAGTACAAACCGTTTGGGGGGTTTGCTTTTGTGTACAGAGGTAACAAGCCTAAACGATTGTCTCTAGATCCTTAAGAAACCCCACAGGAATCGAAGGACATTAAGTTCTTGTACTTATTACTAAGGAAGTAAGTAACAAAGGTATCGATACTTCTAGTTTGATATGTTGCTGTGTGTTCGTCTTCACGTTAGTCATCATATCAGCCTATAGACGCCCACTGCTGGACATAGGCTCCTCCAAAAGTTTCCACCCTGCGCGGTCCTGTGCCTCCCTCATCCATCGGCTTCCCGCCGTCCTAATCAGGTCGTCGGTCCATCGTGTGAGGGGTCTCCCCACCCTGCGCTTTCCGGTGCGCTTCACGTTAGTATTTCCAAACTTTTATGTCAGAAGCCGAAGTGTAAGTATATCAATTGTTAAATTAATTAAGACATAACCTCCACATGTATACCAAAATGAACATAGTTTATTTCCTGGGTCATATTATATAATAAGTGATCTTGACTATCAGCAAGGTTTCTGTCCTTTTGAATCGCAAACCTTGGCATTAACTTTAAACAAAAATGATACTGTTTTTTTTTTACTATAGATTGGTACTTTTTTTGCGAACCTTCAAATAATGTGAGTAAAGGTATTGTTTAATGCATAATATAACCTTCATTTTTGCGTACCTTCAGAAGATTTATCTGCACGGATGCGTAATTTAAATAACTTAACTTTCAAGAAAAATTGCTAGTTGATTGATGGTGATTCTGGAGTAGGTATAAACTGAAAGTCTGAGTGTGATGATATAGAAATTTTCAAAATCAAATATCGTGAAATAAAAGCTTCGGTGGGTAAGATAACTGTCAAGCATTTAGCGCAATCTACCGAACATCGCGGTCCAAAATATTATTGATAAGATGAAGTTTCAACTTTTTTCTCAAACCTGTGCAAATACCAAACATACTCAGTCAGTCAGGTAAAATTCAGTCATATAAAAAGAGTCACGAACTACACGGTAGGACATTAACAAGGACAAACATGATAATATTAAAGTAGAAAATATCTTGTACCAGGAAGCAATAAATGCTATTCTCCTTTTACCTGTAAGGAACATCGACATTTTATCAAGTGGTTATTATTGATTCTAAATAAGGATACGTTAGTACTACATTGAGACGACAATATCGTTGGACGGATAACCATGACCACGGTGACATTGATCTTGAATACTTACCATTAATACCTTGCTAATGATCTGATCGATGGATCTAATTTTATCTTTTGTTTTCTTTTTAATGAAACTAGGTAATAATAAATAAATAATCCGCACACATTCACACAACGCCACCTAGTCCCAAACTAAGCAAAGCTTGTACTATGGGTACTACTAGACAACGGATAAACATACTTAAATACTTTTTTTTTGTAAATACAATATTATACATAGAAAAGACCCAGACCAATGCAAACAATCATGTTCATGCACACAAAGTTTGCAATGAGCGAACAAAGAGGAATCGAACCCGAGACCTTTGCGTAGTAGCCATGTAATATACCGACTGCGCCACAGAGGTCGTCTATTTGTCGAATATTGTTAATATTCCATATTTTACCCCTTTCTGGGATTACCCCATTTAATGGGCCAGGCCCAGTGTCATATATTATGCAGTTAGCGGGGCAGGCAACCTGTTAAGTCTCTATGAAGCATCAAGCCCAACATAATTGCAAGAACTATTTTAGAAGAGACTTTCTACAATTTAACCACTCAAGGGTCAAGCCTCTTTCAAGTATAGACGAAAACATGTTATGGTTAATCCTTTACCGCTTTAGACTACAAAGACATTCAGGTTCCAAACACAGTAAATCTTTAAGAACAGATGTATAGGTATATTTACAAAAAAAAAAAAAAATCCAGAGATAGCGTTGTTTGAATGAGAGCGCAATATAAAAAAACGTAGATAACTTAATCCTTCGCTATAGGTATAACCCTAATAAGGAAATCGTTTAATTCTTAAAATTGTCTACAACATCGTCCAAGAAGTTGTAATGCACATTGAATATTTTGTACAATTGCTCGTGTGATTGTGACATACGATCATGTACACGACACGGACCTCGTACAAAGTGATTATAATTAGTATAATGTATGCAAATGAGAATTTATCCTTAATTTTTACAGTATCAAGGACAAAATGCGTGGTTTTGTTCGTGCAAATATGTACTACGCACTTCATTGTAGGCCTCAGAAATAGTTTCTTTAAAATTTTCTGTGAAAGATGATTAACGGGTATTGGCAGGAACAAGGTCATTGCAAGGGAAGGTTAATCGATAAGCCAAGTTTAGTTACATCACAGCTGCACTGATTTTGACTGTGTTGGTAAGAAGAAACTGGCTGCTTCTACAACCTACATGATCAAATTTCAGAGTTTATTCCCGTTCAAGCTACTAATAGGTACGGCGCGTAAGCATCGTGTGTTTATGGGATTTCGACACATCTACCCGCCGTGGATGAGACAGTAGGAATAGTGCTGCTAAATGGTTTCGCATCTTAAAAAAAAACCATCAATGCACTCTTCTGCGATTGAGTTACGTTACTTTAAATATACTGAGTACACGTGCTCCCAGCTATTCTATTATTTACATTACTTTTTAAATAACTTACACAGTACCTAACCACCATCATGCAGTACACATCCAGTTGCAATAAAACAAACTTTTGTTCCCTACTATGGTCGTTTTAATATTATATCCTTTTTTCTCTGTCCATTGGTCTTGTTTTCAACCATGTCATCGTATTCTCATTGACTGTGCTATTATTCTTAATGAAGAATACGCCCTGTTCTTCATACGTCTGTGTGTTGTGGTTTGGGTAGTAACTATTTAGTCATCTAGAAGAAAGAAGAAGAAGAAGAAGAAAAAAAGTTTATTTTGTTGCACACACAATAACATACAGTAAGTAATTTTAAACATAAATATTACAAAAAATGCACACAAAATATGTCTGTGGTATGTTGACAATGTAAAAATACCGGTATCATCTCTCTCATCTTACAGTTGCCATACAGTTGAATGATAATCGAATACTGTAAAAGATAGTTCTTCACGTGTGTCATCGACTTATAACAATGTTCTATTATTAGATAGTAGATTAGATAATAGTGAATGTACTATTGATTATTATATATGAATCAGCTTTTATATCTTAAGTATAATCTACATTATTGTTGTTATGCTTCTTATCAAATTATTAATAAATAATTATTCATCGTAATCTTTTAAGAAGCGGAAGTGATAGTATGTGTATTTTGTAGATTATAGATACGAAACATCTGGAAAAAGAAGGCTCGTTGGGGGTGTGTTCCAGTGCGTGCTAAATCAGAAAATAAAGATTCGATTCCTTTTTTGTACATTCCTGTATCGCGAGCAAAGGTCAATGAAATACCTATTGAAAGGTAGATGGACAAATACGAGAAGTAAACGCATTGCTGGAACACTAAACTGGTATCGTATCCCTTGCATGTGACTAGCTACTTCTCCCAAAGCCTAAAAAAAAGAAAAAGAAATCAGCATAGTTTAATAATCTACATGTAATACTATACAATGTACCAGAAAGATTATAAAAAGGTTGTTTGCAAAAAATGAATATACTGTTAAAATAAAAGAAAAAAATTCGAAGTAGGTTTTAAAATCATAACGTACACTAGTTTTTATATGCTAACAGAAATCTTTACGCATTTTAATGATTTTAAAGTAATTAACGTAACTACGTCACTAGTTTATTTTATTAAATATTTTTATTTATTTATTTATTTAACACTTTATTACAAATTTGTACAAAGGCGGACTTAATGCCTAAGGCATTCTCTTCCAGTCAACCTTGGGTGATGCAGAGATAAATGTGGTAGGTGTTAAATCATTTATAAGAGAAAAAAAACTAAAATAGTGTGTAATGTAATATAAACATACTATACTGCTTAATAAACTACATACATACATACCTAACAAATTTATACACAAATAAACAGCAAATAAATATTTACCCAATAAGTATAAACATATATAAATAAATATATAAATATATATAGGCCAATGATCTAATGGATACAGTTTTGCTAAGGTTTGTTCAGCAGAAGACGACGCACTCTACATTTAAATATTTGACGAGAAGTTGACATCCTGATTTCCTGAGGCAGGGCATTCCAGAGAAGAATAGACTGAACTGGGAAAGAAGAATGAATAAAGTCAGAGTTATGAGAGGGACATGATAGCAGAAGGTTATTAGAGGATCGCAGATTGAGGTTGTGAGTAGAACAAAGGTACTGAAAGTAGGGAGCTAGATAGGCAGGAGGAGTAGGAGAAGTAAGGAAAGAGTAAAGAGTAGTGAGAGCACGCATGTTGCGTCGCTGACGAATAGACAGCCATTGCAGCTCAGAGCGAAAAGCAGACACGTGATCATACTTACGAAGATTGTATATAAAACGAATGCAGTTATTGAGAAGCCGGTCGAGTTTGTTGAGAAGATCTGCATTCAGGTCATAGTAGCACACATCACCATAGTCAATTATAGGAAAAATCAAAGTCTGCACAAGCATTGCTTTGGTTTGCGTAGGAAGAAAATTTTTTAAACGGTAAAAGGCTCGCAAAATACCAGTTACTTTATTGCACAAGTTAGTCACTTGAGTGTGCCAGCTCAAAGTCGTGTCTATGTGTAAACCCAGATCTTTAACAGACGCAGACAGATTTATTACAATGCCATTTAATTCAATAGGAGGGAGAGAAGATACGTCTGTTCTTGCAATCATACGCTGGCTACCCACAAGTATGGCCTGGCACTTGTTAGGGTTTACAGACAATCCATACCTCCGTGACCAGTTGTGTATCTGCTCAAGGTCTAAGTTAATATTGTTGACTGCCAAAGGTAATGAATCAACATCGGCCTGTGCGTAAATCTGCAGGTCATCAGCGTACAGGTGATACGAACAATGAAGATGAGAGCAAATGAGATTGATGAAAATTGAGAATAACAAAGGTGAAAGAATACCGCCTTGAGGAACACCAGAGCCGATGTCACACCAACACGAAAGAATATTCAAATTAATTAAATTACAACAAACAATACAGCTATGCATACAAATTCATTTTTATTGTACATAATGATTTTAAAATTTGCATAATACGTTTGTATAAAATAAAATATTTGCACGTTTTAAAAGTTTTTTTTTAAATAGGTACCGTGCCTTATTTTTTGTGTTAATTTACGTCAAAGCACAGATTAAAAATTATATTTAAACGTCAAATTGTATACCGTTAAATTTAATTTGTTGGTTTAATGTTACCAATATGAAAAATGTTCTTAAAACTACGCAGCGGCGTATATTTAAAATAGCAACGTAGTATCTTTTGTATAAATAACAGATAAAATTTAACATTGAAATTAAATTACTTTGAAACATATAAGAACCATTGTTAAAATACCTGTACTGGATAATTATTTGAGATCAAGTTTCTACTGCGTATATACTCAAATATTTGTATACAATCTATATCGTCGTACTCTCTGCAGGGACGGGCCTCCTCCCGTGACGGAGAGATACTTGGCCTACTAATACCACGCTCGCCAGACGGATTGGTATAGGGTTTCATTTCAAGTTTTCCTTCTTTTTATTTCGTAAAAATTATATTCACGGATAGTCCCTTTGTCGGTTTTTACGACACCCATGGGATGAGATGGGGTGGTGACATATTGTATTCTTACTCCGTCACCACACGGGCGGACAGGACGAAGATTCGATAATCTGAAAAGTTTGCAGGGTCAAGCTGAATGCAAAAAGCGGGACACTATGTGTTAACAGAATACCAGGCGCGATGTAGTGTCTATAACGCTACAGCAATTTGCTGAGTTAGGTCCTGTTTTGTGTGCATTTTTGTATTATATTTAAATTTATTTATTGTATGTTTTTCTTGTGTGCAACAAAATAAATAATTTTCTTTCTTTTCTTATGGTGCAAGTTACGAAAGTTAAGAAAAGCTGTTTTTCTCATCTTAACATACATTCTGTTAGTAGAAAATACCCAGACTAAATGCAAACTCTCATGTTCATGCACATAAAGATTTGCTTTGAGCTGGAACCGAAAACTCTGCTTAGCCGTCATAGACTATAACCGTTCCACTACAGAGGTCGTCAGCAGTTATTATATTTTCGTATCGAGCACTTATAGCAGTGTATCAAAACGCGTTTTCACTTCCATATTAGTTCGTACAAAATACGGTAGGCACTAATACGTCATAGAATACTGTACGTGTTCTAGAATAATTGATTATGATTATGTGAGACCATGCGTTTGACTCGTATTTTCATTGTTATGTTGAATAGTGTCTAGGAACTATTAACTCTTTCTTGATGACTGAGTGCTTCTTCACGTCACGTGTAAAATACTCAATGTTATGAGCCTTCCTCAGTTGCTTAAATTTTGCAAGTCACAAAATGATAAAATGCACACGGATCGACAAATGTATCTTTATTGTCATCTTATGTACCTACATTTTATGCAATAAATTATATTTCATTTCATTTCAAAACAAAACACTTCTTCTGACGCGGTCGAGCAAAAATTATCTTTCTCTACAGGTTTTTTGCCAATTCAAATTTTTACGAACTAAAGTTCTGTAACATCCTACATAAGTGGACGGTGAATAGTTAGGTAAACATATATCACCATCATTCAAAATAAGATACTACGCAGTTAACTAACTTTTTGCAAACTTTTTTCTACCATAGGTCAATGGTATGCTATTATATCCATTATTGACCATAGATTACACCATTTAGTAGACTTATGACGTAAGCTTATTGACGTACTTTATTATTGACATGACTGTATTTTCTTTACTTTGAAGTTAATTTGCTTGTTAGAAAAAATGTGATGTGATGTTTTGTATGGGAAGGTACAAACTATCAACTTGGTTTCGAATTCCGTATACATTTTTATAAGTATACTATTCACTAGAAGCCAATAGCAATCACTGAAATATAAACGATAAAGCTGTTTAAGCTACGTCAACGAGGTCGTTTCATAGATAGGTGACCGCTCAGTGGTATTTCATTTGAGCATCCCCATGCTTCGAAACGGAGGGCACGTAAAAAGTCGGTCGCAGCTGTAACTGTCAGAAATCTATGGGCTGCCTAAACTAACAAAATTATAAAGCAGAATAAGTCTTATTTCACTAAAACAGATCATTAATGTGCCTATTACTGTCCCTGCAGTGGGACTTTAGTAGATTGTAATGAATAAGGTTACCATTAAAATTTAATAAAGTCTACGAGAAACTATTTAAAGTACTTTTGACGTCAACGACAATAATGGGTAGTTTATGTCATATATTATTCAAATCAGTGGGAATTATTACAGTAAACAGGGAAAGTATATAGGCATATTGATTTTTCCTATTAGGTCACTTGGTATTTTGACTGCGTACGCTTCTAAGAATGTTAACACATCACTTAAGACTTTTTAAATGACACATTTTCATACAACCAAAACTCTTAATTAATTCTGGACAAGCTAATTTTTTCTCCGTGTGGTGACGGAGTAAGAATACAATATGTCACCACCCCATCTCATCCCATGCGACACCCGTGTCGTAAAAACCGACTAAGGGACTATCATTTTAACGAAATAAAAAGAAGGAAAACTTGAAATTAAACCCTGTACCGTCTGGCCAGCGTGGTATTAGTAGGCCAAATATCCCTCCGTCACGGGAGAAGACCCGTCCCTGCAGTGGGACATTGATGGGGTGTTATGATGAAGCAAATTTTTGTTCAAAGATTATATGGGAAACTTTGGCCTGATGATTTCGATGAAAAGGGTGGCCTAAAATGGCTGACGGCTAGAAGGCTAAGCCCAGCAGTGGACGGCTCATGATCGACAGAGACAGAGAGAAGAAATTAATTAACATTCAAACGACCGCAGATTTAATAAATAGAAGGATAATAGTTGTATATGTGTTTCCGCAAATTAGTACCAGCGACCTACGGCATGATCTCTAGTGCGAAACAAATACTTTTTAAATAAAAAAGAAAACCTGTTGTAGTTCATGGATCTCTAAAGTATTATAATCATTTCATAGTATCAAATCAACTTAGTTATTTATTAAGGGAATTACGAGTAGGTACAAAGTAGTTAATGTTATAGGAAAGAGGAAAATCTTGAAAATCGGCATAATATCAATAATTGTATACAATTATTGTATACCTAATATTTTTAAATAATAATATGTAACAGGGTTTTTACTGTTATAGCAATCAGGAAGCCAACGTCACTTAAATAAGTAGTTCTGTAGATTACCACCACGTGTTTCAAAGTCCAATAATTGTAACGTAAAGTTCGAGATATATGTACATACAGTCACCTTGCTCCGATAGAGGTAGGCAGAGATGATGAATGGCATAAACTACGCAAGTCCTAGTGGTATGGTCCCTGCATCGCATTTAGTAGCTGGTCATGTTATTGTGATCACAAACTGGAAGAAGAAAACTGACCGTTTAATCTGTGAAACGCACCAGTAGGACGCTTTTATCAAATAGATTTACGATACATGCACGTTGGTTCCTAAGGCTGCGGCATCTGATCTTGTTGAAGGATGTCATGTATATGAATTCTTCTAAGGTATTTCCGTGTGGTGACGGAGTAAGAATACAATATTTCACCACCCCAACTCATCCTACGGGTGTCGTAAAAACCGACTAAGGGACTATCATCTTAACGAAATAAAAAGAGGAAAACTTGAAATTAAACCCTGTACCAATTCGTCTGGCCAGGCAGCGTGATATTACGTAGTAGGCCAAATATCCCTCCATCTCGGGAAGAGGCCCGTCCCTGCAGTGTGACATTGATGGATTGTTATGATGAAGGCATTTCCTGCTGACATTCTTTACTATTTTCGCGATGTCTATTTCTTTTGACAATATTCTATCATTCCCGCCTCAATTTGTCCAAAGTATCTTAGCATACTTTTTATGTTTTTCATTTTCATTTTATTAAATCTATCCTTAAATGGTTGTTGGTTGTTCTTCTTCTTGATGTTTTTCTCCAATTAATAAAGGTTAGCTAGGTATCAGGGTAGAAAACCTCTCCTTTACTCTGGCTAGGTTAAGGGGTCCACGTCGCTTCTGACTCCAGTCCACTCACGGATGTTTGTTGGTTCTATGGGCTCTAAAACCTTTCACCCCTAAATGGCCCCTTCAACCTTAAAATCTTAAGAACAACGCATTGCAATCACAAAGCCTTGACAGATAGAAATTATAACAAACATTTATGTAACCAGTTAAACATTTTTGTACGAATCTTCGCAATTATTGTAAAATTTTAATATAAAACTGCTAAATTAGGTGTGCAGCCTTGTGTTAGGTGGTTAGTTAGGAATGCGTGGCTCTACGTCGTAGTCGGTTGGCGGCTTGCTTCCCGAGGTCGGTTGCTCAACTGTTTGTTGCTTAATGTTAAACACCGACACTCAGTCATATTTAATTATATAACTACGAATGTTCTAAACTCGATGTTTGACGGGTGATTGAGTAGATTTTAATTAAAAAAATTGGTTTTATCTTGGAATAAATGAAAAGGAAGGGCACTTGACAGCTGGTTTATCGGTAACTAAAGGAGATGTAACTTCCTCAAGGCTACTAATACCACATTTGCCATTGGAATTGATAAACGGTTTTAGGTATTTTTCTTCTTTTATTTTTGTAGTCATAATACCTCGGTGCCCTGAACAACGCCCATGTAATAAATAAATAAATAATTCTCACACATTCACCCAACGTCATCTAGTCCCAAACTAAGCAGAGCTTGTATAGTACAAGCTCTGCTTAGTTTACCAGACAACGGATGGACAAAAATACTTCAAAAATTTTTTTTTGTATATACATACATATTATACATAGAAACACTTAGACCAATGCAAACAATCATGTTCATGCACACAAAGATTTGCATTGAGCGGGAATTAAACCCGAGACCTCATGAAATGAACACGCCATGTAGGTATTCTTATTCCGTCACTACATGGAAAATCAATCGATTAGAGAGAACTTCTCTTATCATAAGTTAAAGTCCGAGAATTCTAATGGAACACTACTAATTGATTAGATATCAGACCAATCAGTTATCTCGTTATTGAAACCCAATATTGTACGGACGTTAACCTCGACTTGAAAGAGAAATGTAAATACAAGTAATACACTAACCTAGTCTTACGTTTCATATTATAATAGGCGACCTTATTTCTGTACGAGCATGTAATTCGCACGGTGGACCGACGACCTAGTTAGGACGGCGGGTAGCCGATGGATGAGGGAGGCACATGACCGCGCAAGGTGGCAATACTTGGAGGAGGCCTATGTCCAGCAGCAGACGTCGATTGGCTGATATGATGATGATGTAATTCGCAGACTAGAATATATTGTAGTAAAGAAGTAAGCATTTCGAGAACACTCGAGCGAAAAGCCGCTTAAACGGTTTGCATATCGTGTTTAGGATCAGCCTGTATACGTACATATAGGCCGGCAAATGATGACAACGGACTCATTGACCTTCACTTCTGGTCCATACACGCGGTCCGCGGGTCCGTCCCGCGCTTTCCATCAGGTTCGGTATTGTCATATTGTTGCCGTGTCTATGTCTATGGACCTACTCAAAAGGATCATGGTCACTCCAGAGGGCAATGGAGAGAGATATGTTGTTTTTTTTATTTCATTTCAAATTTAATCGCGGACAAAGTCGCGTTTTACAGCTAGTGTATAATAAAATGCGGTGAATACAAAGAAAAATGTCTAAGGTAAAGGATAATGTGTGTCAACTAGTAAAAATAGAAGCAGCTCAACATAACCGTGGTTCTTTATCGGTACATTGCAGATAAATATAAAATGCTATTCCTAGCTATCTGTTTGGTACCCCTTGACATTCAAAGAACGTATAATAGCGACAAAGGGATTTCTACTTCTCTGTTAATACAAAGAAGAAAAACTTAAAACAAAACAGTTACCTATCCGTTAGCAGAATGGAATCTATATGATACGTTATGGATACCAAATCCTGCAAAATGCGACATAAGCCGACTAGCTGATCCATGCCCACTTCGTAGGGCGGCGAAAAAAACGTTATTAAGCGTCCCTTTTTTTAAACATATTTTATTACTGCTCCACTCCTATTAGTCATAGTGTGATACTATATAACACTCCCCAAAAAATGGACTATTCAACACAAAGAATTTTTAAAATCGGTTCAGTAGATCCAGAGATTACCCCATACAACGTCACAAACACACAAACTTTACCTCTTTATAATAATTATTAGTATAGATATAAATTGGCTAGTTCTAAAATATTTAAGTGTTACCTATATCGTATATGTCAACTTCAGTAAAGATTGATCTGATTCTGCTGCAATGCAGACATTCTGTCAAATCGCTATGAAAAAGTATTATTTCGTCTGTTTCCCGATGTTTTGCCGGCATTGCAGAGGTCATGGTCGGTTCAAATGTCGGTTAGCTGTGTATTTGTACGTAATACATAATTATGAGATAAGTTTGCGTTGTTCGGTAATGTAGGTAAGCGGTGATGGTAACACGATTCTGTCTTATTGTGTTGTCAAGTACATGTTGGATGTCTGTTTATGTTGGACCTTACTACATTTAAGGTCACAGAATACGGATAGTTCTTCTTTGTCTTTCGTTTTCGATAGTTACACTGTTTTCGCTTAGTATACTACCTTTCTCCGTGTGGTGACGGAGTAAGAATACAATATGTCACCACCACATCTCATCCCATGGGGGTCGTAAAAACCGACTAAGGGACTATCCGTAAATATTATCGTTACGAAATAAAAAGAAGGAAAACTTAAAATTAAACCCTATACTAATCCATCTGGCCATTGTGGTATTAGTAGGCCATGTATCCCTCCGTCACGGGAAGAGGCCCGTCCCTGCAGTGGGATATTAATGGGCTGTTATGATTGCTATAGTACTTTTTACCCTATCATTCAAGATATATGATTGTGTTTCATGTACATGTTGCTTATCACATAACGCATTGCTCAACACGAGCGGTTCATGTAACTTCATGTAACAAAGTAGTCTAAAATTATATCTTTATTGATACTTCGTACGCACCTACAAAGAATGTGGTCGGAATAATGGCGCGTTACTTTCTGGCACGATGTGGACTTTCACTAACAAATTAACGGAGCTAACTCTACCAAATTTTACTTGTAAGCATATTCATGTTGTTATGCGTTTTATAAATCAATGGTACATAGCTGTCAGTTATAATAGTGTTGTATAATGGGCCTTATTAGCAATGTTAAAGTCTAAAGGGTAATGAGAAACCAGAGTTAGGAGTATCCATAGGCGATCGTATTAGAATTGAAAAATTTCGCAAGAGAACTAAGCAGGCATTATGTAGAATCTAGTAAAACAGCCGACAAGATCTAACTGTCCTTGGAACGTCCTTAAATTTTAAAATATGTATGCTGTGCATGATGCATAGGTGAGAAACATAGCCTATCATTAACCTATAATGTTTTTAATCCTAACCCTTCATATACTGTGTTCTGCTTTGTGTTTCCTCAATAGATAAATAAACATACTGGCTGTTGCAAGATGCCATCTCCTTAGAAGACTAACATTTAAAAAAAAGATAGATTTCTACACGACCAATGTACAAAGTACGATAGTTTGTGTGAAAGGTTCGTCAATGTCATTTTAAAATCGCGTGATTCGAAAAAAAACTTACGTCTTAAACGACCAGTATTAAATCTTATTGCGTAAAAAATATGGCTGCGATTGCATTGATTTAATGACCTAGTGATGGCTTACTTTGATTAATTGAACATACACGTTCAGCTAGACGAATACACAGACATTGTTTATATTTTTTATCTGTTAACTTGTTTCAAAGTTCATTCGACTTTATCGACCGGAATTTGTATGGAATGCACGTGATTTTCACATGTAGGTATTTCTTTGTATGATTGAGGGCTTAGTTAATATGGATTGAGTGTTTTTTTAACTTTTTAAGTGAGATGATGTAGAGTCAGGTTTTACCTGTCAGAATGCATAAAATGATTATTAGGTTTTGATCGTTTTCATAATTTATACATTCTCTTATGTGTAAAAGTAAAACAAGAACTCAATGTCTATATTGGTTGGTAATCTTTCTCTTAAATTCTTCTTACTTCCTTCTGACTTCCAAATGACAGAACCAATACTAAAATTTCAATAAGCATCCGCCGTCTGGTTGCAGAAAATGTATAGAGAACCCTTAATCTCACTCACAGTAGTTTATTAGTAGGTCATGCAGCATGCAGTGTGATTATGTGGTTACTTTCTTCGCCTTTATTACTATATAGCTGATTGTGATTTTTTTTTAGTGGTATGCGGCTGTTGTTAATTTGTTTTGTGTAATTGGTAACACAAAAGTTTGATAGGATTATTCGTTATGTAGGTAACAGCTGACTGATGACCTCGAAACGTTAGGTTTACAAAAATGAATGTATAAATTTTGGAAAGTCTTAATAATATACATTAACCAGCTTATAGTTATACTTGTAAGATCTAAATATATTTTAACAAGCATGTAAATATGACTGTATTGAACTTAATGGCAACTGCGACTACATTTCAGCAATGAAAGCCAATCGAATGCTTGTTATACTCTACTCTGTCCAATTAAAAAGGTAATTAAAGATTTTTGATTGAATAATTATAATATGTACCAAGATACATAAATAATCTATTATAAATCCTACCTGTCATCAACGGAACAAATTTTAATATGTCACTATGAATAATTAATTAATTTAGGTACTAGATACGGAAGTTCCGCTTTAACGTGTGGCATTGTTTAGTGATAAAAGTAAATTATTTTAGTGGCATTGCAAATTTGAATGTAGGTAAGTACTTACATATTTTTTGCAACATTAAATATAGTTTTTTTGCTAACGGGATAAGCGAGAACTAGTCGTTCAATAGGTTGATCCCCTTATGTCAAACATATTGTGTGATTGAGCATGACTATTCATTTGGCCTGAGTGACTTCTCTATGTATGTATAAAATAAGTATAATTCACTAATAATAATACAAGCTGTGTATAGAGCGTAATGTAAACTCAGGAAACCACTAAAATTTCTTTACTGTGACATATGCCAAAATAGTTTAGTTTTCCAGTCTATTCTTCAAAATAAGATTTAAAGCATTTTACACAGTAGGTACCGGTAGTGCCTACTACACTTATAATTATACAGTATTTCCAGTTCCTTTCCTCAGTTATTATAAAACTATTTATATTAATGTTATGCTTCTGTTTCCTAATATTTTATTGAATTTTCTGAAGGTCTTTTGGAATTAAAAACTAGTGCTCAATCAAGTTTCTCTGATAACGGATTTAAGAATATTAAATGTCACTTCCCTATCTTAAACAATCCCACTAATATTACATACATACATACATAAACTCACAGACTCTCTCAGACTCTCAACTAACAGTAGACAGAGACGACAGAACACCACTTGTCACGATCCTGGCAAACAGATTCGGCCTCGTCCACATTCATTAAGCGAGTCATACATGCGCGGCGGTTACGAGTGCTCTTTATTTGGCTATTCTCCAACCTATTTAAACAACAACAACAATTTATTTATTTTTTCCGGGGCCTACCCTTTTTTGTACATTAGATATTTATGGATTACATAGAGTGTTACACCTATGTGTTACACTATATGTAATGATACTACAGTCACATTCCATAAAACTCTATCTAAGTTATCTAGAAAGCATAATATAACATAGCTACGTGTACTACTCATGACTTAAGCTGCGCAAAATCAATGCTCTAACATATCATAATTCAGAATAAATTTAAAGCCTGTTTGGCTTAATGTATGTAGTTAATGGTTTATTAAAATATACGTAACAATATAAAAATAAATATAACCGTAATAAAATATAATTATGTACATTAAAATTATGTACATTAGCAGAACTGGTTTGTCCGACATATCACATAGATTTAGTAGGGTTGGAACAAGCACTTGCTTTATGGCCCCAGTGGTAACCGACTAAACTTCGGCCGTTCAGAGAATGCGTTCCTGACACGTCGCGATTGAACTGACGCAGTAACTTTGTAATGGCGTTGCAGTTACGATAAAAATATTTTTGCTGGTTGTTTATCGTTTTAACTATTGATGAGCATTAAAACAACATTATTATATCAATAATTAATGAATGTTATAATGTTGTGTCAAACTGAGTGTCAAATAACTTGGTAAACAATATTTTTCTAAATCTACACTGCGCTATTACAAGGTTATGTCAGCGCTTTATATTTGTAGTGCTGTGCCAACAATAACAGTGAATAATAGTATCGTAATCTGTTCTTATCGATACAGTTATACTTTATAAAATAATACGTTTTGTTTTTCTTTTCAAGAATTTGAAAATAATGGACTTTAGAATAACTTTTATTAAATATAAAAATAAAAGTACATTAAATACAAAGTAGCATTTTTATATTTAGGTTGAAAATGGTAACCCCAAATGGCGTTATGGGCCGCCATTTTGTGACGCTGAAACAGTCGTCTGTTGTCGTTTCGTGCGCATAGACCACGTTCTTCAAGTGTTTGCGATCTGTTGTTATTTGACTTTGATTGTGTCTTATATTGCGTTCTTTTTACTTTTGGTGCATAATAATGCCTAAACGTGGACAAACATTGAAAACTGGAGCCCGTGAGTTAATTATCAAGCTGCAAGATTACTTTGAGCGGGAGCGGCAAAATGGCGGACCCCTGGTTCCTGTCGAAAAAGTACAAGAACGCGTCTCTCAGGCGCTTGGAGTTAGCAAACGAACGATTACAAATATTAATAAAGAAAAGTTCGGCTCTACTGGCATGGAAGATAATATTTTACGTACTCCGAAGAAGAAACGTAGAACTAAACCCGTGACAGATATTGACACCTTTGACGCCGATGCAATCAGAAATCATATATATGGTTACTATTCCAGAAATGAATATCTCAACAGGATGAAGCTTTTGGCGTCGTTAAGAGAAGCTGGACTGTTTAGCGGGGGTAAAACTGCTTTAACGAAAATCTTAAAAGATATTGGTTTTTCGTATAAAAAAACAGACAAAAGAAAAATTTTATTAGAACGATACGACATCATTTTGAAACGGATAAGTTTCTTGAGAGAAGCAAAAAAAATTGATAACTGGTATAATGTCGTGTTCATTGACGAGACATGGCTAAACGCCAATCACACGGTTTCCCGTTCTTGGACGGATGATACACAAGCGTCGACGTCGAAAGTACCAATGGGTAAGGGGGCTCGTCTGATAATATGCCACGCAGGTACTGCAAAATACGGCTTTGTGGAGAACGCTTTACTGGCATTTCAATCAAAAACCACAAATGACTACCACGAGGAAATGAATGCCAGTACATTTAAAGAGTGGTTCCAGAACGTGCTTTTGCCCAGCCTACCAGAGCCTTCTGTAATATTGATGGATAATGCCTCCTATCACTCGTTTCAAATACAGAAACCACCTACCCAAGCTAATAAAAAAGAAGAAATGGTTGCTTGGTTACAAGCAAAAGGCATTGACGCAAATATGCAGATGCTAAAAGCAGAGCTAATTAAGTTAGTGAAAGAAAATAAAGCGGCAAATGTGCGATACGAAATCGATGAAATGGCTTTGGAGTACGGTCATCGCGTTCTAAGAATTCCACCGTATCATTGCCAATATAACGCGATTGAGCTAATCTGGGCTCAAATAAAAGGTTACGCCGCCCGCCACAATACTTCCCCGCCATTCAGCACGAAAAAGATGATGACCCTGTTAAAAGAAGCCTGCGGGAAAGTCACAAGAGATGACTGGGCAAAGGTTGTCGAAAAGACTAAAAACCTGATTATGGAACATTTTGACCGAGATATCAGGATTGATTCTGTAATTGATAATAATATAATTATACATGTAGGCGAAGATGATGATGAAGACACCACCTCCTCAAGCGAATCGGAGTCTGATTAATATTCTGTACGCACATTTAGTTCAATGTACTTTATTCCATAGAAATACAGATTGTAACTTTGTAAAAAATAATAAATAAAACAATTTTATTATATTAATATTCCCTTTTATTGTTTCCACGTAAAGAACTAAAATATAAATTTTAAATGATTCCGCCAATTTAAAACGGTCTAAATCTAATCATAAAAATAACGCGGCGGTTCATTTTGGAGTAACGGTAACGAACTCGGTATAATGTTGTGTCCATCACTAAAGTCCAACAAATCTAATAGGTACGGTATGACAGTTCTGACAAATTGAATAATAAGGTTGGGATAAAAAAATCGATTACTATAATATCCGAAATTTAAGAGATCGATTACGATAATATCCGATTTTTAAGATACTTTAATAATTAATTTCATTATTAGTAACCTTTTGTAAAAAAACACCACATATTGCAAATTCTCTAATCTGCGAATAAAAAAAAATTCCAAACATTACTTTTATTTTAATTATAATTAATTAAATAAAAGTAATGTTTAGGATTTTTTTATTCACTACTAAGACCTTAATAAGTTGCCCCCCGTCACCTTCGACCACGTCGAGTAATAGTTAGTTACGTGTCTAACGATAATAACGATTTTTCGTATATGTAAACGATTTTTTTGCATACAAGTGTATCCGAAGAGTCGCAACACTACGAGCAGTAACCTAACTACGTGACTTTGCAATGAGGTCAAGAATAGAACTTTAAGATATTATTTACTATGTAAATATGTGTTATTTTGCTTTGTTTGAAAGTTTTCAATTTAATTTATATATTAAGAATTGTACATTTTTAGATACAATAATAAAATCTTTCTAAATTCATGGTTTTACGAAAAAGGTTTTCGAAACTGAATAATGTACGCATGAACAAAGTTGTTTCAGTTTGAAAAATATGAAACGTCATACTGTATCTTTTAGATTTGTTGAACTGTAGTCGTGACTAACTGATAAGTGTCAGGAACGCATTCTCTGAACGGCCGGATAATAAGAATACAAAATATCAGTACTTTTTTATTTTTAATTATGGGCACAGCAAGTAACAACATAACATTGCCAGAAAAACCAAAACTTGGCTAGCGCTGGTAAAAAGTCAATTTTTCCTTTATCTGTTGAGGAGATTCGCTCCTAATTGTAAATACTTAGTTAAGGTGGGACTGAATGCGGAAGGCGCAGGACCGAGTTCTGTGGCGCTTGTTGGGAGAGGCCTATGTCAGCAGTGGACTGCTGAAAGGCTAGATAATGATGATGATGATAATTAAGGTCGTTTGCAACCTATAGCAAAGACTAATAAACAATTGACGATCATATTCTATTTGTATAAACATAGTTTGTAGTATTTCATCTTAGCGTTTCCGTGGTTCGGTAAGCATGTAAAAAGCCAGTGCCGGTTATTGTCCTAGTGACAGAAGTCACTAGTCGTGTCAGAGGCTTAGGGGACTTGAACAACTATCGATACAATTTCAGCCGATAACCAAACGATTATAGTTAAGCCTACCGATAAAATTCTGAAATAGGCTTACTAAATCCGTGTTTAAAGGCTTACACAATCTATTTCGCGAAATGTTTATTCGATTGCCTAGTTCTAAAGTTTATTTTTTGCTGGGTCATTTACTAAATTGCCTAAGTAAAAAATTGATAATTGCTAAACTGAGTTCAATAAAAATTGTTAAAAAAGGTGGTAGAGCCAATTCAGTTACGATTTTTCTTTATGTGGAAAACTTAAAGTAGCCAATTTGAATATCGCTCTCAATGCTGCTAATACATAAAACCTTCTTGGTATTGTGTACAAATTAAACTTAGTTGTAACTCATTTGTGCAAAAGAAGGTTATGGTGGCGTGCTATAAACAAAGAAATAGTTGATAAAATTACATATTTCATTATATCGTATGAATGCTCAGTACATTTTTAATAAGAAAATAACTAATTTAAAGAAAGTGCATAATTTCATTTCAAGAACTGATTCATGTCAATATAACGTACACGCCACAAGCCACGGGCTACAGCTAGTAAATACGTAATTATCATACAAGTAATTATAGACTCACTTTTCCTTAGAATCATTATCTGCAATGGTACAGTGCCCTCGCCGTGGCGTACTATGCACCTACTTCCTACTAGTTCACTACATCACAAACCGCAGATAGAAATAAAACAATCTTACGATTATAAACCTTAAAGTCTCAGTTCAAAGTTATGAAGTTGTAAATAATGTTGTATTAAATCTAGCATCTCGTGAATGCAAGCTAAGTTTATTTATTTGTCTAATCCGGAAGGAGGTTACACAATAGATTGAACATTTTTGTTAACACAGTTTTTTTGTTACAATTTCGATGATAAATTAAAGTAGGTCGTTTGATAAAACAAACAGATAAAGTGTAATACAAATAATAATATCGAAGGTAATGTCTCAAAGGGTAAATTCTATTGTTTTGTTTACCTAATCGACAGATTATAACGCAAACCAGAGAGGGAAATATACTACGATAACAAGAGTGGTTGAGCTTTGAACGCGGCGCGTATTCCGCCCTTGACGGCGAGGATGGAACCGCGGACGCGTTGTGATATGATGATGCTCTCCGTTAAGCGATCGTGATCCTAGCATCCATCGAGATTATGTTTAGGTCTACGAATCTTTAATAATATGGAGAGGTGGTATACGGACGTCCCAACTTCTAGTAGATTAGGACGGGTGGAAGCTATTTCAAAGTAGCGCGGGAGTCAAATGTGTTGTTTAATAGTCGGCCACCCAAGGTCGATGTGGAGGTCCACGTTACGCATGAACCACGGTGCGCCCGTCATTTGAGCATGAACCTATTCTGTATTGTTTGTACCCTATGAATCCTGTGTGGCCTAAGGTGAGCGAAAACTAGAGGATCTTTGTCATGTCACACTACTGATATACCAAAATCAACTGTCAACGTCAGTTCAAATGTCACCTATGCGTTATTATTATAACGCATAGGTGACATTTGAACTGACGAACTTGCGATCTGCGATCTCTTGAACTTTTACATAGCAGACAGAAACGATATGTCATCTGCCCGCCATAAAATATACTAGAAAACCTGTAGAGGATTCAGAATAACAACTAAGAGACGTTATGGCGCCAGAGCCCGGTTCACAACAAAATCATAAACAAGTTTGTAAGTAGTTACAAAATATTATAAATTACTATTTAATTTATGTTTTAAAGAAGCAAATTCGTAGGTATAAAGGTAGTATTTATTATGAGCCTTTTATGAGAGGAAAACCATAGATTTTCGTCTTTAACCTATGTCTTGCATCTTTTTATGTTACTAGGACCCTAACACACCTGCACATCAGGGCTGAAAGGTAGCTAAACTACATACAGAACAAAAAAATGCTTTGTACCTATGGGGATACCCTCACTAAAGAAAGCCATGTACTACAATTCTAACCAATATATCAGTCATCATAACAGCCCATTAATGTCCCACTGCAGGGACGGGCCTCCTCCCGTGACGGAGGGTTACTTGGCCTACTAATACCACGCTGGCCAGACGGATTGGTATAGGGTTTAATTTTACGTTTTCCTTCTTTTTATTTCGTAAAGATAGTAGTTACGGTTATTCCCTTAGTCGGTTTCTACGACACCGGGATGAGATGGGGTGGTGACATATTGTATTCTTACTCCGTCATCACACGGATACCTACCAATATAGTAACCAGCTTAAAATTGGCTTTGATTCATCTACTATATATATATATCGTTTACATGTCCGTCAATATCCAAATACTCTTAACTGATCTTTTTTGTAGAATATCATCTATGAGGCTTCTGTAAGTAGGTACTTCTTAATTACTTTGAAAATACGTTTTTTAATCTTTCATTATCCATTCCCAAAGTCAACAATGATGAGCACCATAGTAGAGGTAATAATTGTGAACATAATATTTTCATTGGCGTCGTCAATATAAAGTCTTTAGGAGATGATTTTGCAGGCCACGCTTGAAGGACGCAGGATTAAAAGAAAAAGAAAACCATTGACAGCGAATTCATGTTTGCACCAAGTCGATTAGATTACCACGAGTAGTGGTTATTCATAGCAGGCTCTTTGTTCCTTATTTTACCTTTGACAGTCATAAAAAGCATTATGACACATACGTAACCGTTTTTAAAATTAAAATTCTAAAGTTATGCCAACCACAAAAGATTGTATAGAGTTTATTGACATCTTAATTACACAATTTACAAAAGCCATTATCAGTTTGTAATTATATTTTCGACTTCCTGAGTTCAAGGATTGAACCTTGTCATAATTAATCATAAAATCTTACATCACAATGTATATGAACTTAAGATGCAGAATATAATTCGATATATCGGTTTTGTTTTTACATCCTAGAGGGCGCTTAATGAATAGAATCAAAGGTAGCATAATTTCTTGGACAAGATATTTTGATATCGAGGTCTTTCGCTTGTTAAGGGCGTACCTTACTCATGCCTTGAGCACAAAGCTCACGGCAAATTTGTGTGAATTTCTATCTATCTTCTTGATCCCTCATCGTAAAATGACGTGTTGATACTGTTTAGTAGTCTTTTCAAGGTTGTAAGACACCAAAAGCGGGTTTAGTCAGTAAGAGTCTGACATAACCAGTATTAAGCTATGCTCACGAAAATTCCCGACATACTCTCCTTAAAAGATGACCGGTTTGTACACATATAACGTGGTGGTCGTTTATAACCGACTAGCAGAGATTAAACATAAAATATCGGAGACGGTAAAAGTAAATAAAATAAAATAAATAAATAAATAATCCCCACACATTCACACATAGCCACCTACATAGTCCCAAACTAAGCAAAGCTTGCTATGGGTACTAGACAACGGAAAAACATACTTCAATACTTTTTTTTGTAAATACATACATATTGTACCTAGAAAACACTCAGACCAATGCTAATAATCGTGTTCATGCACACAAAGATTTGCATAGAGCGGGAATCGAACCCGAGACCTCTGCGGAGCAGCCATGTAATATACCGACTGCGCCACAGAGGTGAACAAATATCACATTTTGGAATCAATCGGTAAACTATCCTTTCATTGCTGATGGCGCTATGTCTCCATTCGTGATTCATTTATAAAGAAAAATGTGATTAAAATATAACAGAGCTCACAAATTAAACAATTTCAATGAAAACATTGCTTAATTGTTCACATTTTTTTTAATGTTATGATTATAACAAGTCAGTTTGTTATAACCACACAATGAAATAAAAATACTGGTATTCGTTTTTATAACAAAAACCAAGTAGCTACTGTTATATTATGTATAATTAACGGGCGTAACAATTGTTTTTGTGATAATAATTGTTACAGCCAAAAATATTTTGACTTTGGTTATAACGATGGTTTAAACTATTGCGTTCATCATCATCATTTCGTCTCCCTATCTCACTCCTCACTGCAGCTACAAACAGCGATCCTGAAGACGGCCCGACGTTGTGGCGTTTCTGTATAAACACTGCAACACCTTGATGTTCCAATGGTCCATTAACAGCTCTGGAGAGACCGTAACACTGCCCACTACCGCGTTACTGGCTTTTAAGTATTAAACATAAGCTGAACATAAGACTGTGCTGTTTTTAATCGTATCTATCGTTAGTTTGTGACTATTCCCAGTGGATCAAAATTTTTAAGCAACTTTATGTATAGGTACTGTCTTAATCAGTCAGCTTCTGAACTGTCATACAAAACATTAATTTACCCGCATTAAATATTGTGTACCTGTAATATGTATAACATTTAATTTCTCGCCGTACTGTACACTCAGACATGTAGATCAACTCAGGTAATTTTTTAAAGTTTAAATTGCGAATTCCATTCTGAGAAGAACAAAATTCAATTAGGTACATTGTATACTATAACAAATCCAAAGTTAAAACAAAAAGTTGGTTTTTAAACGGAGGATATACTTATTATAAAAAAAAAACACAATAGAATTGCAAACTTTTTCTATTTTTGGACGAAGGACTCTATAGTCTTCTATATTCAAAAGCGTATCATTTTAATAATGCAGTTAAAAATGCTCGAAAATACTTCAAATGACGAATGATTTCTCTATTTTTGTCGTTGCGCTTCGGTAGATATACCGGAGATGTTAAAACGCATAATTTACTAAATTAAATATTATAATTTGTTCAAAACATTGCTAAATATACATAAATGAATAGACATTCTATTTTATTTTATGTAAAAAATTAACATACTTGTACCCGTCTGGTAATCCAGAAGATATCTACATGATTTATCAATGGAATGTTAATCATTTTTATTAAGTTTAATTTTGACATAAAGCACCATTAATAAATTATGTAAAAACTGTTATGATTGTATAATAATTGTAATTAAAATAATTAGGCAGACATTACCTAGCTAATGAAGTAAATTAGTAGAAGTTTGTACTATAGCTACTGATCAGAGAGTCTATTAATCACTCAAATCTGCGAGTATGATTGTATAGGGGAATAATGGATCAAGCTTTTACTCGTCGTCATTGTCTAGTTATATGCGTAATAATTGGATTACAGCAGGTAACATACAACAACCAGATATTAGCTGCTGTAAAAGCACTCCACATGTAAAGCGTTACGGATTTATTGAATAATGTAACCCAGTTTAAATCTCTCAGTGCGATTAGCGGAGATGAAATTCATGGCGAAAGCTACACAAGGCTCTAACAATTAATAAGTACATATTTTTAAACAAAATGTACATTCATTTTCTTAGTCTTCTTTGATAAAAAAAGTTCACAACGAAGATTCTTATAATACCTTCCTGATGATAAGACAAAATGACCAAAAATTCCTAAGTACACTACAAATTTTAAGTTCTTTATTACCGTATACTGACGTACATCGCGTGGTTTCAACGCCAATAAACTCAGACATCGACATGAACGAAAAAGGACTTAAAAATCCAGATTCAATGACCCTAACAGGAAACTTGATTGACTGCACGAACAAATCGACCACACGATTATGTTCACCGCCCTGTTACATAACCTGTACCTAGGTATAAGGTAAACGTTATTTTTATTTTTGGAACCTTTATTCTTTAATTTTCGAATCTTTTGGCAGATATAACCGTTAGAAAAACACATGTGTCCTTAGAAGGTAGTGCTTTTACAAGGGCTTTACAAGCAGTTGCAATCAGTGATTCATAAACGATAAATCTTGTTACTTGTAAGAGATCATTCCATAGACGGGTCACCGTTCAGTGGGGTTGCTTTGAGGAGCAGGTAAAAAGTCAGTTCTGGCTGTCATCCAAGAGATGCTGACAGAATGATAAGCCACGTCAGGAGAATAGGTGGCTTGAACAGTTCTAGACACTAATCTTCCCACAAAATAAACGATAAGGAAAGAAGATTGCTATTAAAAAAAAATGTATACAAAAGAAGTGCGCAAAACAAACGTAAGATGTCTCGAATTGCTAAAACATAATAACCTGTATAATTGGTTTAATATTTTATAAATTAAAAAAACAATGTACCCGGATATTCATTAAAAGTAATTGACATCGCAAAATATTACCTCATAATTATAAATTTTAAAGTCAAGAAAAAGGTTTTTATAAAATTTTAACAACGCAATTATATCAAAACTTGTGATAATTATCTAGTTACGTATTATATCCTTTTGGTAACCTTGATAAGTGCTTTTGTTAATTAATTACATAATTAATGAATTAACCATTAATTAGGATTATTAATTACCTATGTCAATTTGTTAACAATACATTCAACAAGTTCAATGTATGTGAAATAAACTTGTTATGTTATCCATATAACAATAATAATATAAACTTATAACCGATAATTACAAGTTTAGGCAGGGTTTTAGAAGTATTATGATTAAGACAAAATTTGGAAAGAAACTTAAAAAAATAACTGCAGAGTTGACTACAGGAAATTTTGCGAGGAAAACAAAGCCGGCAATTTTAGCGCCGACGAATAATGTGTTTAACCATATAAATGAACAAATCATGTGAGACATGAAGGAGGACAAAAACCTTTCAGTAGAAATCGTCATGAACACTAAAAGCCGCATTTCCAAAATTGATAAATTTGAATTAGAGAAATTGAAAAAATTATAAAAGCTGGACAAACACTTGCACATGTTGCAGGTGGTAATTTAGAAAAAAAAAATTTTCAAATCGGTCTACCCGTTTTCGAGAAAACAGGTAACAAACACAAAAAAAATCCATCGAATTGAAAACCTCCTCCTTTCTTTGAAGTCGGTTAAAAACGAAAAGATTTTCCAATAGGCAACTCTACGGAGCATGCCCGTGACTGTCAAACCAACAAAATCTTTATGTTTTGGCAAATGCTGGCAGAGCTTAAAACGACGAAAATATTTATTACACCCCTTAGCATCATGTAGTCTGTTCATGATTTCCACACGTTTAAATAAAAGAGAAAGACTCCCTGTGGTGACGGAGTAAAAATGCAATACGTCACCACCCCATCTCATCCCATGGGTGTCGTAAAAACCGACTAAGCGACTATCCGTGAATATTATCCTTACGAAATAAAGAGAAGGATAACTTGAAATTTAACCCTGTACCAATCCGTCTGGCCAGCGTGGTATTAGTAGGCCAAGAATGCCTCAATCACGGGAGGAGGCCCGTCCCTGCATTGGGACATTAATGGGCTGTTATGATGATGATGATGATGAAATAAAAGAGGTAGTTATGTGTCTTATTAAATTATGTATCTTTTTCAATTAGACATTCAACAATCCTGTTAACATATTTGCACGTCGCGGACATATCAAATATTTAACAACATACTGTAGATACAACATGTTATGTCAGATTAATATGTTTATTGTGTCAATATTGTATAGTTATATAAAAGATTTCCTCCTTCATATAGTATTGTCACGATTTACTAGAGAACTAACACGCAGGCTCTAAGCTGTAGGAAACGGTTAGCAAAGGAATCTCACGTGATACTAATAAGAATCATTTGATAATTTTATCGAACAATGAATAAAAAATTACTGGTCAAAAGCTTTAGTTAATATTCTTTATTGTTACATCATCCGTTTAAGGGCAATGGACTGTGCTCAACAAGTTAAGGTTTGTGTAAATAATTATAATAATAAGACACTTGTATATTGTAACCACAACGTCGCAATTATAAAAGTTGCAATGTCATAGATCTGCTGATTTCAATAATTGCTACGTACGTAGAGTTTATAGGCAGAACTTACTTAAAAGTGTACCTACTTATGACCTGACAAGAGCTTTTTTTGTAAGTAGAAGGCATTTACATAAGGTGTTACACCAAGCTTTATAGCCCTAAAACCGTTAATAAGATGACAGCTGGCATTAAGGTGATCAATTCATTTCAAATTCAAATCAAACAACACAATCAGAGTACAGGGCATGTTTGTGAATCTTATGGTGGTCATACACGATCCTTCCTATCGTCTAATCGGCATGACACTGCCGGCTTAATTCCAATCTCAATCAAAAGAAACGAAAGTCATGTCATGCCGGTCCACTCGCACACACGGTCAATTCTAACTGATCCAATCGGTAGCGTCATGCCGATTGGACGATAGGAAGGGTATGGCTACTATAATGCACCACCTAATAATATTTATCTTTATTTACATTATTTTCATTTAAACTTAACATTTTCGACACCTCAAACAAACTCTTAACCCAACACGGAAATGATTAGGTATTATTGTATAACGTCTATAATAGCATTGTCCATTTGGTGGTCAGTCTTTGATATACATTATATTGATTTGGGCACAGAAGTGAATCAGTATGGGAAATACGTCTATTAACAATTTATAAATAGCGAGCTTCTGTAAATTAGTATAAGCTACCCATATAAGTAAAATGACTGTTGTTTATTTTAATTTAAGTTAACCATACCGATTATTTTTCGACCTTAGTAAAGTTGCTAGGTCGGACTGGATGCGGAAGAAAGCCTATGTTGTAAAGCCTTATTGATTGATTGATATCGGTTTTTTTATAAATACTACATTCGACCCTATAGTTCAAGGTATGTTTCGCGGAGATTTCAACAAACATTAAAGCACATGCCGAGTACCCACATTTAGCTTGATGGCAATAATTGTAAAACCCTTAACGAACTGTTGCATAAGATTCGAAGCAGCGACCTATCATTTTACAAAGACAACCAATGCACTAGGGATTCGGGAACTTCTAAAGACATGAAGGGAGGGCCCGCGATCTTGCGCATGGTAGCGACACACAGATTACCCCCAAGGCAGTTTGTGAACGCCTTTTTTCGCACTATTCAAGTAAGTTAACATGACTAAAGCTATTAAGGTTTGTATACTCCAAGAATATCTTTTCGAAAACATTTTACGACTGTTTCACTGAAAGCTATATACTAACTTATGAATAATGTAGATTCTGACTGTTTATTGCCTTAGCTATTATGGTACATTTGATTGATTACTATTGTTTGTTTGAAGGTACTACAGTGAATGTGTAGGTATAAAACTCTACCTACATACCTTGGAAATATATTTGACTAAAATCAATAAATATAAAAGTTATATACCTAATGGCCACTTGCTGCAATAATGGCGTTTCTTTAGAGGCGGAGGGAAACTTTGCTTACTTATACCACGATCCTCATACGAAATCGTATAGGAAATGGGATTCATCTCAAAATAACCTACTACTCTAAATATTCATTAGTCAACTTTTACGACACCCATTAAATGAGATTACTCTATTATCATCCAACACAATATCCTTTATGAAGTCTTTACACACTATAAATATACTAATACAGTCCAGATCAATGACATCGTCACCTTACAATGATATTTACATTTAATAGCATAATGAATTGTAGTGTGTATAGAAAGGTTATCACAGATTTTCTATTACTACTTACATTATCATTAAGGCGACAATGGCCGGTGACATATTTATTGAAAGTAAATAATTGAATGCCAATTATTTTCACGTGGTCGTAGGATGCACGCTTTACAAGCAATTGACAGTTGAATAACGTACTTATTTATTCATTAGCTTTAGCTGGTGCTCGCGACTACGTCAGCATTTAATTTCAATTTATATTACAAATACAAAATTGACGACCTCTATGGCTAGTGGTTATATAACATGACTGCTACGCAGAGGTCTCGCGATCAATTCCCGCTCAATGCAAATCTTTGTGTGCGTGAACATGATTGTTCGGATTGGTCTTAGTGTTTTCTATGTATAATATGTATGTATTTACAAAAAAAAAGTATTTAAATATGTTTATCCGTTGTCTAGTATCCATAGTACAAGTTCTGCTTAGTTTGGGAGTAGATGGCGTTGTGAATGTGTGAGGAATATTTATATTAATTTTATTTATATATTGTAGTCTATAACTCAGGGACGTCCACTGCTGGACAAAATCCTTTAAACATTTTCACCCTATGCGGTCCTGCGCTTCCCTTATCCATCGGCTTCTCGCGCCCGTTCATTTATTCTGTAACATTTTTCGCATGCACGATATTGATGCGTGTGCTATGTAAGTACCTACCTAATTATATTATGTATAACTTTTTCATGACAATAATTTAAAACAATTTCTCTTAAGCTATTTTCTAAAATTGCTATCTAATTTAACAACATGCACGGCATTTTGAATTATTTAAGTTAGATATTTCTATGCTGGTTAGATCATCTAACCAGCACATAGGTAATTTTCTGTTTAAATAATGGTATAATCTATCATCTTTGAATGCCTGACTTGGTAAATAAATGACCCCTTAATCGTATTAAATGACATACCATCCAAACGCTTAACCACAAAATACATTAATTTACTCAATATGGTCTTTTTTAGTAAAGAAGATAGCAACTAGAGTTGACGAGAGATATTTATTCGGCTTTTATAACGCTTTTCTGTTGGCTCTCCGTAAGATGTAGAAGTAAAGTTTGTCAACACATTAAAGGCCTTTACCTGGCGCACTAGCGCCGTCAATAGAAAAAAATCATAATTCGCAAATAGGATAAATAATGTAAAATGTTGTTAACAAAGTCTTGAGAAAAAGCTATATTTTTCAATTAGTTTTTCGCATTCGTAAAGAAACGGCCGTTTTTGTTTATAATGCAATACTTTTAATTGAAAAACATTTAAAGTGTTGAGTGCGTTATACAAATATACTTTATTGCCTTTTCTCAAGATTTTGTTATCAACATTTTACATTATTTATCCTATTTACAAATAATGTTTTTTTCTAGTTGGCGGCGCTAGTGAGCCCTCTAAACGCTCATAACAGAATCATATAAAAAAAATGTAATTAGTCTTGTAACAAACATGCGTAAATAAACCGGTGTTTTAAAACTTTTATTTTCTTATTTATTGTCGATAATTTAATAAAATTACAACCTTAATTTAACTTGTCCTTTGTCCTTTTACTTATTTACAGACGTGATCATAGTGTGTCATCGGAGTTGCCGATCTTACTATTTCTTCACACTATCAAACAATATTAAGCTATCTTTATAGAAGATACATAACGCTAGTTTTCCAGCATCAATATACTAATAGAACTAAAAAGTAAGCCTCCAAAGTCTACAATATGTTTCGTTAGTACATAAAAGCCTATAAGTTGTGTTTAGTACTTAAAGGAAAAAATAAAGACTAAAATTAAACAATTTTGGTAACAATTTTATTAACCTTTCCCTCACAATTTTTTTTGGAGAAGAAACTTTTAGTTTTCATTATTGCTCAATAGATGGCGCTGTTCACTGTTTCTAGATCTCGATATGGTTTCGTTACCTGCTTCAATATACACCCCCTAGCCAAAGTTGAAATGGCGTCTATGGGTAATCAGCGGTGATTACTTACCATCAAACTTTTTGTGTAACCGAACTGTATTGTACGAGTATGATACAGTGCGGTTAGTTTAAAACCCTTATTATTAAATGATATGACGTTGGAGTTAGGACATTAATATCAATTCAATGTGTATGAATATAGGCTCCTCTGCACTAGGCCAATATAAATAATAAAAATCCTTTTGCTTCGAACACTGCGAATTCGTTGTTCCGATCTTATTTCTTAAATATACCAATATCCACTAGGTTGTTTCACCTAAACTCAAAATACCAAACGTTTAAAATATAAATATTCATACTACGTAAAATTAAAATACCTCACTTCAAAACACCTCTGTTCAAAATAAGTAGGTACCTAAAATTAGCTTACTTTTATCCTATGATAAAGAGTTACTTGGCCTACTAGTCAGGCGAGGATATAGAGTTAGTTTCAAAGTCAGTCTAGGTCACTAATTACAACACCCAAGGAAACTTTTATTATTTTAACTTAGACTAAGTAGTTTTAAACCGACGTCAATAAGTTGTTATTTTGTAACATTATATTGAGAAAATAAATAAACTGAACTGAAAGAGTATTCAGTCTTTCATACGGGCCTTTAAGTAAACAAGAAAATAATGATAATTTTCTTAAGTCGGCTTTTGTTTTATTTTATTTTAGAAGTTTTTTTATGTAATAGGCGGCAAACGATCCAGCAGGTCACCTGGTGGTAAGTGACCACCGCCGCCCATAGACACCAGAGGAACTACAGATGCGTTGCCGACCTTTTAAAAGGGAGTGCAGGGCTGCCTGAGCTAAATTGCCCAGGAGGGTACCGGTACCCATGATGTTGAAGAATCCCTATCCAACATCATGGGTGCCGGTACCCTCCTGGGGTAAATTCTTGTTTTGAGCCCCTGCCATAGTAAAGGGAGAGGGTATGGGCTACTGGACAAAAAGTTTAGGAAAACTTACAACTAGTAGATAAATTATACAGTATTGATAATGAAAAATGCAGGCCAATTAAAAATTTACACAGATAACAAATTATTTATGTACTCCTTTTTAGTGGTAACTCACAAGATGTAAAGTGATGAAATAATTTAATTAGTCCATTAACATGAGAACAGAACAATCAGTAATTAAATGTAATTAGTCTTGTACCTAATAAACGCGGAAAAAACCGGTGCTTATAATTATAAAACTTTTATCAATTTATTTATTATTAATAAATTACAACCTTTATTTAACTTGTAGTAGGTCAAATTACTTATCTTAAAACGTGATTATAGTGTGATCATCATTTTTTGTTAACAGCGTGATCAAATTTCATCATTTTAACTGTTTATTTCTTTGTTAATTGTTGTGTATTTATTTTACTTATTTAATTGATCACCAAATTTGGTCATGAAAGTCACGATTTTAATTGTGGTTTACAATTATGGTTATTAGTTAATTCAATATGAACTTTGATGGAACGGTAGGTATAGCGATTAAGTAGAGCCACGCACTTTATCTTTAGAACGATTGTCTAAAAAAGAGGAGGATGAACAAAGAATTTAGTTTTACGTGTCTTACTAATACTTGCTAAAAAACAGTGTTCTATTTATATTGAACATTTTGTTACAAACTAAGTGAAATTTCAGGAACTGAAAATTAGCTGACATTGCTTATTAGAGAAACTATTCAGTTTTAAAAGTTGTAACTGCTCAATAATAGGTGGCGCTTTTCACTGTTATTGTATCTCTTCATCTATTAAGGCATGAGAATATAGAGCGCGGGGCAGCAGGTAGTATGATACATTTATTAAATTGACAAAGTAGGCCCTATAAATATTTATTTATTTGTGTGATGTGACTCTACTAAATTACCTACTTTATTATAAAGGTTGATCTTGTACCTAAGTTTATACTTTACTCTGTGGCGTAGCGGTTATATAACATGACTGCTATGCAGAGGTCTCGGGTTCGATTCCCGCTCAATGCAAATCTTTGTGTGCATGAACATGATTGTTTGCATTGGTTTGAGTGTTTCTATGTATAATATGTACGTATTTATAAAAAAAAGTTTTTAAGTATGTTTATCAGTTGTCTAGTACCCATAGTACAAGCTTTGCTTAGTTTGGGACTAGATGGCGTTGTGTGAATGTATAAGGAATATTTATATTTATGACCTAAATATAGTCTTGGAAGGCATACGCTTACAACTCTATTAAGGAAGTTAAATTACATAAAATATTAAAGTAAAAATAATAAGTACCTATTTTTCTACTTTAATATTTTATAGAATTTTTAAAACCATATAAATATGCATATACACTATGCATGTAATTATAAACAAACCTTTGTACATACCTACGAAAATCGAATCATGATTTCGTAAAATCACACATGATTGAGTATCGATACCTTCAGTAGTATCGAGAAATGATAAATGAGTCTACACCCAAAAATGTTTTATAAACATTTAGCAGCAATTATCACGTTAATACGATATTTCTTATCAATATTTATACAATATACATGAAATAAATAAAGATATGAATATTACACAATAGATACAAATCAAGGAAATGATTCACCACGGTCATT
This sequence comes from Schrankia costaestrigalis, assembly GCA_905475405.1. Taxonomy (NCBI): domain Eukaryota; kingdom Metazoa; phylum Arthropoda; class Insecta; order Lepidoptera; family Erebidae; genus Schrankia; species Schrankia costaestrigalis. Next base: position 6,287,118 of record FR997827.1, read on the forward strand.
TAACTATTGTGAATCTAGAGATGCTTCTATGTATAGTTATTTATAATACATATTGTCTGTTTGTCATCGTGTCAATCATAATCAGATTATGTGAAGGTCTACTTATCTAAAATTATGCTACGGTGTAGTTGCCGTTAGAACTTTAATATGGAAAAACATCTAGTTTTCAAATCTTTCTCCAATAGATTGAACGAAGTTATTAAAACAAAAAAACAGGCAGAGACGGCTCGATCTCTATTGAGTTGGGAATTTTAGTGGGGCGGTAAGGGAACGCTTTCAGCCAGCAACCTAGTTCAGTTAGGTTCCGTTAATAAATGCCTAGGCCTCAGATAACGGCTGGCTAATATTACAAAGTCATATAACCGCACGTCTCTATTAAGAAAATAAATAAGTTTAGGACGTTTGACTTAGTGGGTGAGGCACACTTTTTGCTGTCAGACTGTTAGAATATTTCTCGCGTTCCTTGCCTGTAGTAATTTAGACTTTATTTTTTTTTTGCTGACAGACTGTTAGAGTTGTTCCCTCATTCCTTGCCTGTAATAATATATATATTTTTTTAAAGGGATGCTTACTTATCTTTAATCTAGTTCAAGATTCAAGAACCTCTAAAAGATTTTCATCTCAAGAGGAAAGAAACATAAAAGACTAGACTCATATTCGTTACGGTACTGCAAAGTAGGCAAACCCATGTCAACAAACTACTATATTTACAATAATAAACAGATGTTATTACAAAGATATTTGACCATGGCAGTCAGGTGACGTATGATTTATACGATGTTGTCATTGAACTGTACCTATTCTTCGTCTATTTTTAGATAAGCTACCTTTTAGGATAAGGTCGGAAATGTAGCGTAAAATCCGGATTCCGTATTAATTATTTATGTAAGCATATAAAAGGTAAATCTATTAATCCAATAAATGTTTCGCTAGTGACATCATAACAGCCCACCAATGTCCCACTGCAGGGACGGGCTTCCTCCCGTGGCGGAGGAATACTTGGCCTACTAATACCACGCTGGCCGAACGAATTGGTATAGGGTTTCATTTCAAGTTTTCCTTTTTTTTATTACGTAAAGATAATAATATTCACGGATAGTCCCTTAGTCGGTTTTTACGATACCCGTGGGATGAGATGGGGTGGTGACACACTGTATTCTTACTCCGTTACCACGAGGAATGCATTTTTCGCTAGTGACAGACGTAATTATCATAACAACTAATTATTGACCTATTGCTGGACGGGGCGCTTCTTTTGGGGCTTGTATGGTAAGCTGAATATGCATGTGCGTCTTGTAACCCCTCTCGTATGTTGGTAGATTGGCTACTTTTGGGAGTTTAACAAACCTACCCGCCGAGGCCAAAGCTACAGGTAGGGTTTCGTCTTTGTAGTTTTCCAAGCCAAAAAACAGGACGAGGATTAATGACACATCTATAGGTATAATACTAAATTGGATATTCGTCACTAAATGCACAAGCTCTGGAGTGCGAACTGTAGTGTGTCTAAAGTAATTAAAAAATAGGTGAATTACATAGTTTACTTTCATTTAATATAATAAACTTGCAATGCAATACTTCAACGTTATAACAATAATTTAATTACTCATAACTCGGCAAAAAGAATGTCGAGTGCAAACTGTTCAAAGTTTGTTAAACAGTCGAGCACGCGGCTATCACGAACCATGCGGTGATTCCGATTACGTAATGAAATCTGAACTAAATAGAATGGCTAACACTTATATTGATCAGCGGGAAACAAAATGAATCACGATCGAGAAGAAACTTATAAACAGTTTACTTTATAGCTATTCTACATTAGCTACAAAGTAAATTGTTAATCAAAGAATTGAAAAGGAATTGAAAGGTAACAGATGTTAAAAGTAGGTACCTACTTGTGATGTAAATACATACTAATTATTTTTTTAAACCTAAAGGTTTTAAAGAATGCATTTTTTACTCAAGTGGTATCGGTGAACTAACTACAATCTTGTGTTACTTTACTGTACATTGGGTTTACGAAAATAACGTTCTATACGGCTCTTCTTCTCTAGGCGACATGGTAGATCTTAGAAAAAAGGCGTCGCTCTCCTTACTCCTGATCTCAATCGCTTGCCATGTTTTACCATTCTTAAATATACCTCTGGGGTACTCACTCTATCAAGATTTTCAAACCGCAATAGCAGCGAATCTAACTGAGGTTTTAATAGTTTTTTAGTCGGCCTTAATACCTTAGATTTGTCTCTAAAAATCTGCAACTAACAAGCCTCCAAGTAGGTTCGTAATCTAATAATCTCAATAAATTTGAATTATGTCCGGAACTAAATGTTTTAATTAATTTTTCTTTTCATAACCAGTTATTTGTTTTAATAATCACGATGACAATATTTCGTACTATAAAACCAGTATTTTTTTACGATATGTAAACCTTTTTTTATGTAAAATTTATGTAGATAAGGTGATATATCCGGGTTTATGTTGCATCCGTAAAAAAAGTTAAGTTCTTCGAACTCCTTGGTTAATTAATAAATCAGTTAGAGGACTCGATAGCGAGCGTTGGATTTATTCGTTTATAAACAGTTAAGTTGACTTAGTTTGGATTTGTTTTTGTTAAAGATATTTGATGACATCTTGCGTGGTTATTGTAGTATAAGATAGCTGCACAGAGGTCTCAAGTACAATTCCTGCTCAATTAAAATGTTTGTGTTGAAACACATGAAATTGTCCATGACGTGAGGGAGTAAGAATTCATTGTCATCACCCCAACTCATTGACTAAGCGTTATGCAGTTAATATTACCTCTACGAAGAAAAAAAAACTTGAGGTAAAACCCTATAACAATGCGTTCGGACCGCGTGGTGTAAGCAAACTTTGGTGTTCTTGCAGAGACTTCCGTATCTGTTAGTCTGACTGACTAAGAAGATCTATACCGAAACTTAAAAGTGCAAAGGCGTAGGCATCAGAAGAAACAAGAAATCATACAATGCACATTAAAACTATGTCCGATGTGTCCTAACAAATGCACGAGTCATTCCTAGAGCTACATGTAGGAGTATATCTCTATTAACAACTTGATTGCTTCGTGTTATCCTATTCACTGTCATTTGTTTCAATATGGCTTCCTCAATACATATAGATGAGAAGAGGAATAATATACCTACCTATATCTTAGAATTAGCTGACCCACGCAACTTTGTATCGTCATAACAGCCCATTAATGTCCCACTGCAGGGACAGGCCTTTTCCCATGACGGAGGGATACTTAGCCTACTAATACCACGCTGGCCAGACGGTTTGGTATAGGGTTTAATTTCAAGTTTTCCTTCTTTTTATTTTGTAAAGATAATATTTACGGATAGTCCCTTAGTCGGTTTTTACGACACCCATAGAAGGCCAGTCCCTGCAGTGGGACATTAATGGGCTGTTATGATAATACCTATAGTACAAAACTTAGTCAGGTCAACATTTCCTACTTTTATCCTTACAATATGAGACGGTTACGTTAAATTATTAATAGCTATGATTTCCTCGGGAATAACGTGTCAAGTTCGAGGTTGGTTAAACCACGATGACGACTACCAATAGGAATTTATTTAAAAAGATAGGCAACTAACTTTCGCTCACGAGTTTTCCGCGTGTGATTAAGGGTCGTAGCACATACGAGTATAACGTAACGTAAACGGATCAGCACCGCCTCGCCTTTTTCCTCGGTGTCAAACGTCAAAAATCCGATTACGTTACGATTCCGATTAGTGTGCGTTGCAGTAAGGAGTTTCATACAAATAATAGTGAACGACTCGAGTTGATACGGTGCCGATCCGTTTACGTTACGTTAATATGTGCTACGACCCTTATATTCCGTACAAAAGTATTACTAATTTATCTGTATAGTTTATTTTTTTCTTAAACTCTCTTCTTATGATAACAGTTACACAAAAAATTACCTTGTTGTGATCTGGAGTCGTCTGGAGGAGCTAGGTTCTAAATCTGTGTGATACGTGCATAAAAATAGATTGTACTCGAAATCCTTATTTCAATATCGTCGTCCTGGCCTTTCAAACGATGAGAATAGATAGAGTCAAAATATAGAATAGAATAGAATATTTAATATTTATTGGTATAAAATTACAAATAACTTACAAAAAGTATCTTAAAAGTACAGTCATACAAAATAAATCTTAAATTAACATTCGCATCTGCCTGAACTAGGTTATTTAACCTGTTTGTCTGTTAATATGTAGATAGATAGTCTTCTGTACTTCTACTTTTTCGGGACTCTGGCATACCTGCCAGGCTCGCTAAATCCCAAGACTTCTAAAACGCTTCTTTTTAAAAAAAAGGTACATAAAATAAAGGTAACGGATTAATATGATACGTGTTTTTTTTTCGTGACGTATATGGCGTAGTTTGTCTGTCTACAGCGTCGTAGATTGTAATCTCTACGTGTCAAATACGCGATTTGAATATACATATAATAACACTTTTTAAATAAGTTTAGCTGTTTCTATGTATCACATTTGACTGCTTGTATGTATTTATAAAAAAACCCTCGAAAAAAAATGGCTGTTTTACCAATAGGTAGTATATTAAATAATGCGAATACGATCTATTCATATTGACCCATGTATAGGGCAGGGAAGCGTTTAAGTTCTTTTTTATTAGCTACAAGGAATGTACAAAGTAAGAGGCTATGAAGTACCTACAAACTAACAGTATTAAATAGGAATAAGTAAGAGATTAAATGAAGGCGAAGCATTTATTATGCAAGCTAACGACGACACCTGTGGCCTAAATGTTTGTGAATAGCCGTAGAAGTATCAATAAAAGTATTGTAGTACAGTACAGAGTATGAGTACGTAGATTAGATAGGTAGGTAAGTCGGTAGGAAAGCAGGTACGAAATATTATGATAAGACATCTTAGCTATGTCTAAATAAAAAAAGATATTCTAAATAATATGTAATAGTGCTAACAACATTTACATACCGTTAAGTTAAAAAAAAATCATCATAACAGAAAGAAAGAAAGAAAGAAAAAATATTTATTTTGCACCTCACTGCACAATACAAGAATTAATATTAAAGTTACAATTAAACATAATAAAAAGTCACATGAGGTGCAAAACTAGGACCAGTATCAGCATGATGCTGCAACGATGACAGCTGCAGCGCTGTTATTCTGACTGGCCCCGTTTATGACGTCACGGACGCCAAACACTTAAAAGTTAATTAAAATAAGATAAAATAAAACAGTACAAATAATTAATAAATAAAAAACCTATGACAGAATATTTTTAACTTTACATTGTCATTTTTACATAAAGCCGTAACAGCAGTCAATGTCCCACTCCAGGGACGGGCCTCCTCCCGTAATGGTGGGATACTTGGCCTACCAATGCCACGCTTGCCAGACAAATTGGTATATGGCTTAAGTTCAAGTTTTCTTCTTTTCATTTCGTTAAGATAATAATCAGGATAGTCTCTTAGTCGGCTCCTACGACACCCATGGGATGAGTTGTGGTAGTGACACATTGTATTCTTACTCCGTCACCACACGGAGTTTAAAGGAAAAAAAAGTGAAAATATTACAAAGTACTTCACAAAATATAAAGTAAATTTTATATTGAACGTTTAGTCCTAAAGCCGCGGCGAGCCTCCTCGAGCTCTCACAAACTTGAGTGATTGCAATTGACAATTGATTATATTATACTTGGCCTGAATGTTCATTGTGTATGCAAAATATTTGCCATCGCGATAAAGAGCTAAATTATTAGTGCGTGGACTATGTTGTTAGATAATAAAATAATTATTTCATATATTTTTTAGCACGCACACATATTTTCACATATTTTCGAAAGTTTTTCAAACCACTCATAACTTTGGATTGGATTGGTTGACAGTGACAAAGTCACTACGACTACAACTGACTTTTTGCGTGCCCTTTGAAACACAGAGACGCTCAGAAGAAAATGCGTAACAGTCGAAGACTGCCTTTCCTATATCCCATCACATTAGGTCTTTCCTACGTAGTGTGAAGAAGGGTTTCGGAAAACCGATAAATTTAAGGTGGCGCAAAGGGATATCGTATAGTTGGCTTCTAAAATAAAAAGGAAAGTTATTTAATTGCATCTTTTACTTAGTATGTAAGCTCATAAGCAGTATCTATTTGTGCGAGTCACAAAGTATCATCTGAGGCTAGATATTGTTTGTGTCCATTAAATTGATGTTTCTTAAGTCCCTGCGACTGATATACAAAGCATGATCCTAAGTGCAAGAGATGTCTTTTTAAAATTAGAAAAATGAGTATGAGTGTGAAGAAGCCTTTCGCTGTACCTTCTACAAAAAAAAGAAAACCTATGTAATTGCATCTATCATTTCGTATTTGTTAGAAACTGATGTCAATATGTATAGCTAAATGTAATAAAAATAAATAAACAATGCAGGTAATCACAATACAAGTCGCGACTACTCGAACAAGTTCATGGTTACACGTGTCACATTTACTTTCAATGCAACAAATTGTACTCTGTTTTATAGATATTTATACATTTAGAGAAGGACCAAGATTACCTATTATTATTTCTGTCTGAAGTTTTTCTTTTCACACAACCGCTTTCTAAAATAAGATCTTTGACGAAGACAGAGTGAAGCCCTGTCTTGACTTGCATTTTCCATCAGGTTTGATACAATTACATTGCCATATAAGGTAGGTATAAAAAATAAATAAGAACTAGGTAAATAAAAACAATCATTTGAGTACAGAGTGGCACTTAAAATTATAACTGTTTATTGAATGAAGTGGCTTGTCTACAGTACAAGTATGTTGTACTACAATATTTTTCAGAGGGAATTACCATCCTAATTACCTTACGCACAGCATTCATTCGAAAATGTGTCTTAGAACAAGGAAATAAGGTTTACAATGGTGTAGTCTGTAGTTTAATGTATTGTGTGTAACAAATTAATATTTATTAATATCGGTTTTTTGCTGTAAATTCTTTTTTGCTTTTACGTGAGAATGTGAATAATTTTGGATTAATGAAGTTTTTAATTTTTTGTATATACCTTAGATTTGTATTGTCTGATCCCGTTTAATTTAAGAAATATTGAAATAATTATGGATATTATGTTTTTTTTTAAATTTTGATTATTATCCTCAATGTGAATGAACAACTTTAATAAAACTAAGAGAAACAAAGTGTTGTAATTAATAATTTGATGTTTATTTCTTAAGTTTTAATTAATTAACGTGTGAAAATAAGTAGGTTGTAAAAACAAAAAAAGAACACATATATATTTTTTCCTACTACTAAAATAGGTCTCTCGACAAATAAAAAAGGTAAAAAAAAATACTTTCATTTGCTTTTTATCTAAAAATTCAGTACTTACTGAAAAATATTCGAATGGCACAAAAACAGTTTTTTTAACAAAAAGTAATAATTTATCATTGTTTTAAACAAAAGAGCGATCAAATTAAAATTTAATTAGGGCTATGGAAGTGTTTCAACTTCCGCAGGTCATCAACCGACATACTTTCGCATACCTATACACGCTTACAGTCCTCCATGACAACGGATATAGCCTTGAAGGTCGTACAAGACGGTGCTATTCTTTAAGTCCCTTCTACATACTTTGCGGTCATCCACCCGCTTGCCTAGGAGGCTCGAATACGTAGTTCTAACATGTGCTGACTAAAAACCACGTTACCACCCAAATACATGGTCGCGTTAGTGTAATGTGACATTTCAAATTTATCAATTAATGTGAGGAAGAAAACATCATCATTATATCAGCTAAAAGAGGTCTACTTGGGCCTTCAAATATCACGTATTTCTGTCTTGTGCCTCCCAGATCCAACAGAAGTCTCAGCTATACCATCTCGCCGCTCTAAACTCATTTTCGGTCACGTTTCCGATTCGCGCTCATTATTCCAATACATATTGGCGCCAACGGTAGTTAGAGATATCCTAGCGTGATAGAAGTTCGGATAATATGGTCATTTTCCATCATCTTGGTCTTTTCCATGTTCTTTTTAAGGTCCACATATTGACGCTACTGAGTCCATCCACCCCAATGATGGGATCTTCCTAATGTATTTTTAATAAATGCAATATGAAAAGCGCTGACTGCGGTGTAAGAATACAAATGATTGAAACTAAATAAGCCAGTGGGGCTTGTCCCTGAAGTGGGATACTAAAGAGCAATAGGACACTAACGATTTGAAGAATATGTAATTTTATTAAGGCCTACTTAAGCCCATAAGCTAAAGGTCTGTCTATGCTTAACTAAGCTCTTTTGTTTCCATTGTAGGTACTTAATTAACAATTAAATACGTCATTAAGTGTATGTTACCCACGCAAGTATTGTATTATTTAACATAATTATTTAGATTTTGTGCTTATTCATTACAATTACATTATTTATAATACATATCTACGCACTAAAAGTACAGAATAAGTGAAGCACTTATCGACTCTTTTGACCCTGTTCTTTACAAGAGTTCATTGATTTAACAGTCCCACTGCAAGGACAAGCCAGCTAAGGCGACTATTAATACCACGCTGGTAGACGGATTGGTATAAGTTTTTTACCGAGTTCTCCTTCTTTTGTTTTATAGACATACTAGCAAACTTTTTCCGTATTTTAAGACTACTATGACAATTGATAGGGTAGTGACACCATGTAGAGGTATTCTTATTTCTCAAAAACACAGATCCCTAATACTTACTATCAAATTGAAAGTGTATTTATTAAATCTTTATATATTATTGTAAAATATTAAGTATATCGAATTGCGTTTACAGCTGTGATTAGCCGGCATCGAGCGTACCAATAATTATAGCTCTCCGAACGCAATGCAATGAACGATATACACATGTAACTTCTACAGTAGTTTCTACATATTCTTATATGAGTAAGAATAGGAGCACATAAACTCCGTGTGGTGACGGGGCAAGAATACAATATGTCACCACCCCATCTCATCCCATGGGTGTCGTAAAAACCGACAAAGGGACTATCCGTGAATATTATCTTTACGTAATGTAAATGATCTGCATGCTGCATAAAATGGCCAGCGTGGTATTAGTAGGCCATGTATCCCTCCGTCACGGGAGGAGGCCCGTCCCTGTAGTGGGACATTAGTGGGCTGTTACGATGAGGAACACAAAATATCCAATGGGCTTGAAGTGAATCTTCATGGGCTCCCTGAAGAAGAGGAAGAAGAAGATAATAAATAATATGCAGACCAAATGTACTCATAATCTAAAGAATTTTTTATTACTTAGTATTTATTGATACACCTAAGAATCTAATCGACTTCCAGGAAAAGATACTTCTTAGCCACACCTCAATTGTTAAAATATCAAGTCAATCACAATGGGGAAATCCTAATCCAACCACTATTGAACTAAGTAATCACAACAGTTTTGAAACGACAAAGAAGTATACAGCAAAATCGACTCTATTTCTAATTATATAACGACGTTTATTATACTATGAATTACTTGCATTTACCAGTATTGTGTTGATAATAGTGTAGTTGAATGCACGCAAGTCTGATTCTACGTAGATAGCAAATGTAGCTAGAATATGGAAATGTTAGTTAGAGCATTGTTCTGAGCTTTCGAATACTTTGTTTACCATAACTACGCGTCGTAAGTTATCCTGAAGACATTTAATAATACACAACTACACTGAACTAAGTCAAAGAATACTTTATGTCTATTGGTAGGTATCATAAAAGTCCTTTAATGTCCCATTGCAGGGACGGGCCTCCTCCCATAACGGAGGGATACTTGGCCTACTAATACCACGCTGGCCAGACGGATTGGTATAGGATTTCATTGCAAGTTTTTCTTCTTTTTATTTCGTAAAAATAATATTCACGGATAGTCCCTTAGTCGGTTTTTACGACACCCATGGGATGAGATGGGGTGGTGACATACTAACGCTCTCTGCTTTGTAGACGAAGGCAGTCGCTTGATTTTTAAACACATTTATAATGCTTTAATGGGTTGTATCTTTAAGAATCTTTGAAATATGGTGAATGAAACAAAGTTGGCTATTTCATGCAATAAATATAAACAACCAGTCTCTACATTTCCTAATATAAAATTGGCTAATTGGCTTGTTCTCACAACGCTGCCCAGTCAATCGCGAGACGACTGAGAATAGAAATATCGAAGCTCCGTAATGACTATTCTACATGTAGTGCTGTTTACTTGATCATCATCATATCAGAAAATCGACGTCCACTGCTGGACATAGGCATCCTCCACGTATTGGCACCTTGTGCGGTCCTGTGCCTCCCTCATCCATCGGCTTCCCGCCGCCCTAACTAGGTCGTCGGTCTACCGTGTGAGGGGGTAAAAAAAAAATAACCGCTGTTTACTTGTAACAACCCTATTTATGTGTTTCCTTACTACATATAAAATCAATGGTCTATTTTATACTGTAGTTGTGCAAGCTGTAAAGAAAACAGGAAAAGAAAGTATTTATAATATTATGACTAGGTATTGCTTACTTACATCTATACTTTCCCGCCACTTCTTTGATATAAGGCTCTCATTTTATTTTATCAGGAAAACCAACGACTATAAATAAGTACACATTACATGATTATCAGTAATTGACAGAAAGTCATATAGGTTTCCACAGCTAGTCGCACTTTAGGTAGATAATACAAAGGTGTGAGCTTAAAACATGCACATCACATCATCTATGCTGTGGTTACACGACATTGTACATGAAAATAAAATGAAAATTTTAACTACTTAACTAATTGTTGCAGATTCCGGTTCTACAGGATCATAGAGTTTGAAATTTGAACTTCACTTTGGCTCTAGCGAGCTGATAATGACTATCACAGTTGCTCAAATGAGACTACACGACGGATCTCCGGATCTCATTAAATCTATAGCGCTTCCTACTTCGCCATTACATCCATCGCAGAGCGGAACACGCACTGTGCTGTTCTTTCAAGACATTAGGATCATTTGCTTCACCATAGGTATTTCATTTAGGGGCAAAAACTGAAAAAAAATCAGCGCAACTCAGTACACTTCATCTCAAATTACATTCAGCTCAAAAAAGAAATAAACGTTTTAGACACTCGGTCGCCTCTCAAGACCCCAACAGGTATGGAAGAGGAGCCGATCTATATTCTAAATTTAAGGCCTAATACTACCACGTCGACGTACGGCTGAAATGTAATGTAACAGTCATAAGATTAGCGCGTTCAAATAAACAAACTTTTCAGCTTTATATATTAGTATAGATTTGCTCTTTTCTACAAAGTAAACGGAGGGGATTAAGCATTAGGTGTGTTTAATCCCTTGAGATTATCAATTAATCGGCCTCTTGCTAGAAAGACCTCCCACCTAGTTCTGAAGTACGTAATCAGATATTTTTGTTTGAATACAATGCTACCTTTAACTTGGTCAGTTTCGTAATTACGTACTTAAGAGCTTCTGGTAACTTTTTATTACTGAGCGACATCTTCAATGACATTTTAATCGTGCAATTCTAAACGTATGTATCTTTTATCTTTAATGTTTTTTGTATCTCTTCTTAATTACATGTAGACATAGGCCTCTCTCATTACACGCCACAGAACATGGCCCTTCCTCATCGCATCCTGTCCGACGCAGAGACCTTTTTGAGGTCGTCGGTCCACATAGCTGGAGGGCGCCCTACACTACCTTTGCCGACCAACAGACTTGGCCAGCCTGTTACCACATCTTAATTGGAAATAGAGAGCAAAGTGTAGATAGTAAGTACTTAGATAGTTTTATGTTATATCTATGCCATGTATTTTGAATGCCTTTGAGCCTTCTGATAAAATCTACAGTCACATAGTTCTTTGATAACAAGACATATAATGATCTTAGGTACTGGCTGTTAACACAAGAGTAATGCAAAATAGATATCCTTGGATACGAAACACAAAGAAGACATTGATAAGGATCAAACAGTCCAGTGCAATGTTTTGTTAAGCTACCATCTATGATAACACAGTGACAATGAACATTGCAACAATACAAACAGTGCATATTTTAGAATAAAAAGAGCAAAATTCTATCGAACAAAGTAATAGACATGATGTTTTAATAGGACTTTAAACTCGTGATTTGAGCAACGTGGACGAAACGACTCTTCGTCGCCGTCGCCTCTTTTTACCTGTGGGTGTAAAAAGAGCGACGTAGAGACCAAGCCCAAAAGTTAAAAATAGTTTAGAAATAGAAATAGAAAATTTTTATTAACCAAAGCCACAAAAAATACAAAATTATAGGAATTGTATATGCATGCAAGAAAATTGTTTAAATAACACTTAACAATAAATACAATTTAATACAATAAAATTAATTAAAATGACATTATTTTATGTTTTACTCATTGTAGCATTAGTACAAAAGGAGAGAACTCAGCTAATGTCACAGCCTAAACGATAACGCTGGTTTTCTGTTCCCCCCTAAGTAACGCACGGATCTATATAAATTCAATATCTAAAATGAGATGTTATTACCAATCTATATTCATGTGTTTCTAGATCCTCGCCGTCCTCGGTCACCTAGGTGACCTGCAGGGTTACGGAAGGTGAGGCGAATTATGTTATAAAGTCATCACACGGATATTATTATAATGAAGCAATATAATTTTATTACCGTTGACGTAGTATGTTTTATTGCAAATATATAATGTGTAGATTAAACTGATAAGGATAACTCTGTATAAAGAAATGCAGCGATTTTTTTTTGTCCAAGTGTTTGTAGGGACTGCAACTAGGTATTCGTTGAAAAAGTTATCTTATTACAAGCCTCTAAGGTATATTATACGTACTGCTGTTTATAGAAGATATTTTATAAAGTAAAATTATGGAAGCAACGTCTCTCAGACCTCTTCTCCTTATGTTTAGTTTATGTTCTCTGCACACTTACTTATTTACTTTTTTAAAGATAAATCCCAGTGTTATACACAAGGTCTTACAAGCAAATAAGCTATTCTAAAAATAGTAGGTACAATGTTTTAAAGTGATTCTGTTTATTACTTAACAAACCTCTTCGACGGCCTCTGTGGCGTAGTGGTTATACAACATGACTGCTACGTAGAAGTCTCGGGTTCGATTCCCGCTCAATGTAAATATTGTGTGCATGAACATGATTTTTGGAGAAACAGATTGCGCTGTGTAGAGATGTCCGTGAATATTTATTTATATTAATTAAACCTTACAATCCTGCTTTAGTTTATGTGTACGTACACAACAATGTTTGGGACATTGCCTATAATATAAGCTTGTGCATTGCATCTTCTTATTTTAGAACTAGTAACCAGAATAGAACTAAAATTGTTGATATCTATTTCCTTACTTTCATATCAGCAGTAGAACATATAATTGGTGCGTGTCGCTTTTCCTTTTGTTATCAAGGGCAAACGTGTATTGTGGTCAGATAAAAGTAACTATTTATAGTAATCTTACAAGAGAGAAAAACACGATTTCCTTACTACTGTACTTACAAAGAAAAAGAAAAGTACAATATCGCCGTATTTTACATGTAGTTTTAATAATATCAGGTGCATCGTGTGATGAAGGAAGGAGCATTTGACAATTTCTTAAACTTACAACTTACTTGGCCTGAATTATAATGGCCTGATTAATTGTAATTGTAATAGATAGTTCATACTATATATTTGAAAGATATAGTACACTTGGAGGTGGAAACTAAACACATACAGCCATTTATTACCAATCTAGACGGCAGCGGTCTCTTCATAAAGCGACGTAAGTACCTACTACCTGTAACCAAACCAGCCATAACAAATTACCTAATTCATCCGCAGATGTATTTATATCTATTTAATGTGTAATGTATTGTAAAACCGACAGTCATATTCATGCTAAATATGTATGTGCTTTAAAATTTATGTTGTAATAAATATTACTTTATTACTATTAGCGTCGTAAATTTTATTCGTGAATTTATAATACATTTATTGGACAAAAACAATTGAAACCGTTTTTAAGTAATAATATGAACATCAACGCCCTGAGAGTCAAGTGTAAGGTCCTACAGCTTGCTGTACCAGTCAGACAGCACTGTCTAGTGTTATAGTTCAAATGAAGGTAAGCTCTTGATCTTACTAAGAGGAATTTACGCAGTGTCTATATTATTTATCAGTTTTTGAAATATAAGATAAATACAAGTAGTAAGTAATTTGTATTATATAGTCTAGGTAGATGGGATATTGATCCCTTCTCGTGGCATTGTTGCGGTTAAAATGCGTTTTTTTTTTTTTTTTGTATTTTTATTTTATTAAAAGTAAGTTACACATTGGATACAATATTTTATCTGCCAAACTGTATAACAGTTTGTCGGCAGGCTGTATAACAGTTTGTTGTATTACTTAAGCATAGCATGTTCCGTGTGGTAACGGAGTTCCGTGTAGTGACGGAGTAAGAATACAATATGTCACCACCCCATCTCATCCCATGGATGTCGTTAAAACCGACTGTCCGTCAATATTCTCTTTACAAAATAAAAATAAAGAAAACTCGAAATTAAACCCTATACCAATCCGTTTGGCCAGCGTGATATTAGTAGCCCAAGTATCCCTCCGTCACGGGAGGAGGCCCGTCCCTTGCTTTACTAAAGTTTTACGTTTAAAAAAAAAAAAAATTCTGCGAGTACATTTTACAATTAAAACCAACTGTAGAGTACATTAGCTACTATTGAATATATTGATTGTCAAGTGGACTACTATGTTAATAACATATCATGCTCTCAAGAATGATGACGCAATGATAATAATATAAATGGAAAATTTAACTTATTTACTTAATGGCTGCCACGTCAAAGAGCACTGTACTTTATGCACGTGCATCCTTCGTGCATTTGTACTTTATATTGTGGATAAACTAGCTGTTTTTTTAATACAGATTAGCTTATTGATAAAAAATATTTTAGAATAATCAGAGACAATAAATGTTTAAGTCTATTATTTATATTATAATTTTTTTAATAAATATTTTTTTATAATAAATCTATAGTTCACAAGGACTACGTAAACGTAATATTGGTTGATTTAATTTCTTCTTTAATTAAATTAGTTAGAATACGTTAGACGTATTCTAACTAATTAAGTACACATTTTTTTAACAAAGAAATATTCAGTTTCTTTGTTAATGCAAATATTGTTAAAAGGTTGTTTCATAAATATTTTATATATTTATTTATTTACGATTTTGAAATTAAAGTTGTTGAAACATTAAGAATTATTTCTCTAAACAAACTAATCTCTTTTGTACAAACAACACTTTTGCACATTTTTTCACTACATAACAGAGTCTTTGCTTTTGGCCTTGCTGGCCTACTTCATCAGGCTCAATAGCGCGAAATGTACTTAATTCATAAGCTTTAGTAGTTTACTACGACGTATAATCGATCGAGTATGCAGACGAGCAGGCGGGCCGGTTCTCATAGTTAAGGATTTTCCATGACTCATAACTTGCATGCCTGATGTTTAAAAATTTAAATAATTTTTATTTGTGGTTTGCATTCAAGTTTTATATGCACTGCTAGCTTTAAACGACTTTGTTGTTGTGTTGGGTTAACTGCAAGTTTTAAATATAAGACATACTTACCCCCGGTTTCCGAATGACTGATCAAGTAATCAAGTGTCAAAACTATCATTTTCAGGAACTGAAATAACAGTTTTGACACTTGATTAGTTGATTTTTACGAAACCGGGGGTTACTGTTTACTGTCTTATACCATGCGGCTCAGCCTGATTAGGAAATCTATGGGATAATTGCTTTATGATATTTTATCTGAGCGTGTCCATTCTTCAGAGGGCACGTGTAACAAGTCGAACCCGGCTGTCCAGACAGCGATTCAGTCGTTAAGTAATGTCAGAAACTTATGAGTGTCTTAAACAACTCTCGACTCCGAATTGGCCATTAACCAAACAAAGAAAAAACCTAAATTACAGCAACATCCAGAATACACAGACTTGCAAGGACTTTATGCTCAAATGCTTTCAACGCTTATTAAACAAATGCTACATTATTAGCATGCGAGTACATTTAAACCTATTGGAATTTTCTATTGCCCTTCAAGCCGTTGCGTCTAATCATTCGTTCGATTGGTTTGTAAAAGGTTACATCGTGGCTTCTGTAATGAGTATTATTGCACGTAAAGCGAGGTTTTCAAACGTGGATATACGATAGAGTTATATGTGCTTTGATTATTGTAAGAAAGGTGCAGGAGCTTTTCGGAATGTGTAAGAGAAGAAAATATTTTAGGTAAAATAAATTTGTAGCGGGAATGTGTTAGGTAACGTCGGTAGGGAAATGCCATAGAAAGACTTACGGGGACATAATTAGTAAAATCTTTTAGTAAGGGCATGTGCGTAGCATTCGTAACTATATATAACGACGGGCATGGCTGTAGGGTTATCTATTGTTTGCTCGAAAATTATATGCCATAATATTCTTATGCCCGAATTTCTTTCGCCATAATTTTATTACACTTAGCGGCAAAAAAACCCCGGTTTGCGGGTCTACTACTTCTTGGTGGTTTATGTGTACGTACACAACAATGTTTGGGACATTGCCTATAATATAAGCTTGTGCATTGCATCTTCTTATTTTAGAACTAGTAACCAGAATAGAACTAAAATTGTTGATATCTATTTCCTTACTTTCATATCAGCAGTAGAACATATAATTGGTGCGTGTCGCTTTTCCTTTTGTTATCAAGGGCAAACGTGTATTGTGGTCAGATAAAAGTAACTATTTATAGTAATCTTACAAGAGAGAAAAACACGATTTCCTTACTACTGTACTTACAAAGAAAAAGAAAAGTACAATATCGCCGTATTTTACATGTAGTTTTAATAATATCAGGTGCATCGTGTGATGAAGGAAGGAGCATTTGACAATTTCTTAAACTTACAACTTACTTGGCCTGAATTATAATGGCCTGATTAATTGTAATTGTAATAGATAGTTCATACTATATATTTGAAAGATATAGTACACTTGGAGGTGGAAACTAAACACATACAGCCATTTATTACCAATCTAGACGGCAGCGGTCTCTTCATAAAGCGACGTAAGTACCTACTACCTGTAACCAAACCAGCCATAACAAATTACCTAATTCATCCGCAGATGTATTTATATCTATTTAATGTGTAATGTATTGTAAAACCGACAGTCATATTCATGCTAAATATGTATGTGCTTTAAAATTTATGTTGTAATAAATATTACTTTATTACTATTAGCGTCGTAAATTTTATTCGTGAATTTATAATACATTTATTGGACAAAAACAATTGAAACCGTTTTTAAGTAATAATATGAACATCAACGCCCTGAGAGTCAAGTGTAAGGTCCTACAGCTTGCTGTACCAGTCAGACAGCACTGTCTAGTGTTATAGTTCAAATGAAGGTAAGCTCTTGATCTTACTAAGAGGAATTTACGCAGTGTCTATATTATTTATCAGTTTTTGAAATATAAGATAAATACAAGTAGTAAGTAATTTGTATTATATAGTCTAGGTGGATGGGATATTGATCCCTTCTCGTGGCATTGTTGCGGTTAAAATGCGTTTTTTTTTTTTTTTGTATTTTTATTTTATTAAAAGTAAGTTACACATTGGATACAATATTTTATCTGCCAAACTGTATAACAGTTTGTCGGCAGGCTGTATAACAGTTTGTTGTATTACTTAAGCATAGCATGTTCCGTGTGGTAACGGAGTTCCGTGTAGTGACGGAGTAAGAATACAATATGTCACCACCCCATCTCATCCCATGGATGTCGTTAAAACCGACTGTCCGTCAATATTCTCTTTACAAAATAAAAATAAAGAAAACTCGAAATTAAACCCTATACCAATCCGTTTGGCCAGCGTGATATTAGTAGCCCAAGTATCCCTCCGTCACGGGAGGAGGCCCGTCCCTTGCTTTACTAAAGTTTTACGTTTAAAAAAAAAAAAAATTCTGCGAGTACATTTTACAATTAAAACCAACAGTAGAGTACATTAGCTACTATTGAATATATTGATTGTCAAGTGGACTACTATGTTAATAACATATCATGCTCTCAAGAATGATGACGCAATGATAATAATATAAATGGAAAATTTAACTTATTTACTTAATGGCTGCCACGTCAAAGAGCACTGTACTTTATGCACGTGCATCCTTCGTGCATTTGTACTTTATATTGTGGATAAACTAGCTGTTTTTTTAATACAGATTAGCTTATTGATAAAAAATATTTTAGAATAATCAGAGACAATAAATGTTTAAGTCTATTATTTATATTATAATTTTTTTAATAAATATTTTTTTATAATAAATCTATAGTTCACAAGGACTACGTAAACGTAATATTGGTTGATTTAATTTCTTCTTTAATTAAATTAGTTAGAATACGTTAGACGTATTCTAACTAATTATGTACACATTTTTTTAACAAAGAAATATTCAGTTTCTTTGTTAATGCAAATATTGTTAAAAGGTTGTTTCATAAATATTTTATATATTTATTTATTTACGATTTTGAAATTAAAGTTGTTGAAACATTAAGAATTATTTCTCTAAACAAACTAATCTCTTTTGTACAAACAACACTTTTGCACATTTTTTCACTACATAACAGAGTCTTTGCTTTTGGCCTTGCTGGCCTACTTCATCAGGCTCAATAGCGCGAAATGTACTTAATTCATAAGCTTTAGTAGTTTACTACGACGTATAATCGATCGAGTATGCAGACGAGCAGGCGGGCCGGTTCTCATAGTTAAGGATTTTCCATGACTCATAACTTGCATGCCTGATGTTTAAAAATTTAAATAATTTTTATTTGTGGTTTGCATTCAAGTTTTATATGCACTGCTAGCTTTAAACGACTTTGTTGTTGTGTTGGGTTAACTGCAAGTTTTAAATATAAGACATACTTACCCCCGGTTTCCGAATGACTGATCAAGTAATCAAGTGTCAAAACTATCATTTTCAGGAACTGAAATAACAGTTTTGACACTTGATTAGTTGATTTTTACGAAACCGGGGGTTACTGTTTACTGTCTTATACCATGCGGCTCAGCCTGATTAGGAAATCTATGGGATAATTGCTTTATGATATTTTATCTGAGCGTGTCCATTCTTCAGAGGGCACGTGTAACAAGTCGAACCCGGCTGTCCAGACAGCGATTCAGTCGTTAAGTAATGTCAGAAACTTATGAGTGTCTTAAACAACTCTCGACTCCGAATTGGCCATTAACCAAACAAAGAAAAAACCTAAATTACAGCAACATCCAGAATACACAGACTTGCAAGGACTTTATGCTCAAATGCTTTCAACGCTTATTAAACAAATGCTACATTATTAGCATGCGAGTACATTTAAACCTATTGGAATTGTCTATTGCCCTTCAAGCCGTTGCGTCTAATCATTCGTTCGATTGGTTTGTAAAAGGTTACATCGTGGCTTCTGTAATGAGTATTATTGCACGTAAAGCGAGGTTTTCAAACGTGGATATACGATAGAGTTATATGTGCTTTGATTATTGTAAGAAAGGTGCAGGAGCTTTTCGGAATGTGTAAGAGAAGAAAATATTTTAGGTAAAATAAATTTGTAGCGGGAATGTGTTAGGTAACGTCGGTAGGGAAATGCCATAGAAAGACTTACGGGGACATAATTAGTAAAATCTTTTAGTAAGGGCATGTGCGTAGCATTCGTAACTATATATAACGACGGGCATGGCTGTAGGGTTATCTATTGTTTGCTCGAAAATTATATGCCATAATATTCTTATGCCCGAATTTCTTTCGCCATAATTTTATTACACTTAGCGGCAAAAAAACCCCGGTTTGCGGGTCTACTACTTCTTGGTGGCTTTAAGAATAAACCTAACCTAAACTATCTAAGTTGGATTGCTCTAAGTCTCTCAGTTTAAACATAATTGAATTATGACAAGTAAATATTATGGCTAGAGACGATTATGGCAAACACGATTATGCACAAATGAAATTATTAAACATGAAAATTAAGGCAAATGAAATTGGCACTGGCAAGTGGAGGTATACGTGGCTGTAGATTATAACAGTAGTATCTGTGTATTCCGAGGAAACAAGGAGTAATATGGTGTGTTGTTACTTTAATAGTAAGAATATAACCGACTTCGACTTGTGGATGATTTCCACGCTCTAGAGTCAGTTTTTTAGTAAAAATTTATGAGATTCGCAGAGATATTAGTGGTATTTACGTCACAGGATAATGTGACGATGACACATTTCATGCCTATTTCCCATTATCCGTCATACACGCAAATGTTACGAATATAAAAAAACACTCAAATTATTACGCATAAACCACAATATTTGAAGAAAAACTACTGCGTCATCATTATAGATGACAAATCTTCTTCTGAGATCAATATAATCTGTATTAAAAAAATCTCTATGCATGCCTTCTCACCCTGAGTCATATATCTAAACCAATGATGTAAGAAATGAACGATGGATGTAACAAAGTGGTTTTTTTATCATACGACTAAGTTTTTTTACGTATTTTTTGTATGATGCAATGTGACTTATTTTTAAATACTGCGTAGAAGTATTATAGGATTGTGTTTGTATAATATGACACTTATTAACGTTTTTAAGGACGGGTAAGAAGATGTCATGTCACTAAATTCAATTGTTAACGATAATACATAAATATACAGATTCCTACGAGAAACATTTCTTCTGCCACATCACAATTAATTTTATACAAATTAATTACCTATACCAAACGTTAAAATCTTCTGTAGTTCGTGTTGTGCCTCGTCGCCAAATGTTGCCTTAATCGAGCTTCAATCAATCTGCACTATCATTCACAATTTCATAAGTTTTTACATTTCAATTCGTATTTTACTCGATTGCAACAACCTATTAGCTCTCGTAACTCTTTATAATAATGCCAAACTTGTTGCGATCATTATAAAAAATGTCTAGCCAGTATTACCAGTTCATGTAAATTAGGTGATATGATGGGTTTCCCAAAGATAATACAATTAATACTGTCCATTAAAACACATATGGCAGTTATTAGCAATATGGCGGGATCCGTTTACTCGTATTTATAATCTGAATAAACTATATGTTTGATGGCGACAGTAAGTCTCTTTTAGATAAGTGTTGCTTACTGGGTTCCTTCCAGATGATTTTAATTTTAACAATACATATATTTGTATTATTATTTCATAGTTTAATACAAAGTGAGAAAACGTAGTGTGAATCCACAATTACTTCTGCTTATAAATGTCGATTGTCCGTACCAGGATGCTTTACAATATATAAAGCTTACCTTTGTACTGAGAAAAGCTTAGAAGTTCTATCGCCATGTGGTTTCACTAGCAACTGTAGCCTTCCTACACATCAATATTTAGCTGAAAAGACATTTTTCTACAACATTTAAAAGACTAATACGAGTAGTGGTTCGTTTATGCGAGCTCCGAAAACTGTGAAGCAGGGAACTGTGATGTCGTTCCTGTGATTAGAGAGAGCTCGCAACTACATGGCGCTGAAGTTAAAGACAAGCGCATGAGTTATCTATCTATTATAATAAATTAAACCTCTTTTATATGAAAGACAAATGAAAAGGAAAATAAATTGCATCTTAAAGGAATGGGTCTTCTAAACCCATTCTTTACGTAACTCTAGAATCAACTTGGCAACAAAACTAATTTATTGTCAAATATATTTCGGTACAGGTTTCGGAACTTGTGTAACCTGTTTATCAGGTGTTTAGGGGCTTGGCAGTGTTCTTTAACGGAATGAGATCGTTTAAGGCTTGACCTATCATAAGTTTAAAATCAATTTCTTTTTTAACTTTTTGCTTACACAAAACAGGTCCTTTGCAATGATTTTGTATGAAAAATAAAGACGATATTGTAAAAATAAATAAATAAGAAATAGAAGAATGTCTTTTTTTTTCAAAATAAATGAAAAAATAAATTTTTTTTGCCCATAGAACACGTATACACTTGGAAATACTTGATAACTGTAGAAAAGATAAAATAAACTGTTAAAAAGTGAGAGGGATAAACTCTACGCCATTCTTATAAAGCAATTTCGATTTTTCTAACATGTTATACCTTTTTATTGTATGTTCTATGTGTTATGTGTGGTGACGGAGTAAGAATACAATATGTCACCACCCCATCTCATCCAATGTGTGTTTGAAAAACCGACTGGGGGACTATCCGGGAATATTATCTTTACGAAATAAAAAGAAGGAAAACTTGAAATCAAACCCTATACCAATCCGTCTGGCCAGCGTGGTATGGTATAATTTATTTTCCTTTTCATTTGTCTTTCATATAAAAGAGGTTTAATTTATTATAATAGATAGATAACTCATGCGCTTGTCTTTAACTTCAGCGCCATGTAGTTGCGAGCTCTCTCTAATCACAGGAACGACATCACAGTGGTTCTCTATTTTGTCTCATAACTTTTTTATCCATAATCTAAGGTGTCATAACATTTTGTGTCCGAATCATCATGTGTCCGAATGCTAGCTAGCCCTAAATTCATGTCTTATAATATCACTTGTCCGAAAACCTAAATCCCTAAACATAACATGACCTAAATATTTTTGCTATAACCATCACAATCTATAATATTTAAAAAACATAAATACTATATTCTAGTTTTACATTAAAAAAATGTTTCTGGCACTCGCCGGCCGCTGCCGCGGCACAAATTTTATTTTAGGATATGTGACTTTATAGCAAAAGAAAATAGGATATGTGATAATTATAGTACCCCATTTTATGACACACAAGTATTATAGGTAAAGACGATTAAGTAATATACAATTTCGTATACGCGAACATTATGGAAAGTGATGATTATAGTAAACTTGTTTGGGATTATGATTTTCGGACGATCGAAATTCGGAGAAGAAAGGGACTACCCATCACAGTTCCCTGCTTCACAGTTTTCGGAGCTCGCATAAACGAACCACTACTCGTATTAGTCTTTTAAATGTTGTAGAAAAATGTCTTTTCAGCTAAATATTGATGTGTAGGAAGGCTACAGTTGCTAGTGAAACCACATGGCGATAGAACTTCTAAGCTTTTCTCAGTACAAAGGTAAGCTTTACATATTGTAAAGCATCCTGGTACGGACAATCGACATTTATAAGCAGAAGTTATTGTGGATTCACACTACGTTTTCTCACTTTGTATTAAACTATGAAATAATAATACAAATATATGTATTGTTAAAATTAAAATCATCTGGCCAGCGTGGTATTAGTAGGCCAAGTATCTCATTGGACATTAAAGGGTTGTTATGATGATGATGACTTTTCTTTCAAAACGCAACTCAAGCTGCCTATGAGTTTTACGAAAGTCGTGTGTAGCACATAGACTTACAACTAACTTCCTTTTTTATAATCTTTGTTCATATAACAATTACATATTAAACTTCTCGCCAAACATTCATAAATTTTAGTATTATAAAATTCGCTCCCGTAAAGTTAGTCTAAAACATAATTTAACAAGTGACTACAGAAATGAATAAAATATGGCATTGTGCCAAGTAATCCATGTGGCAGTTCTTTTGTTTAATAACGCTTTTGCACCCAAATACTTACGACGATCTTCTACAAGCACATTTAAGTTCACTATCGTGCAACGATCAAGTTCGGCTTAGTGTTTTTCAGACTTGTAGACTGAATTTAGACAGTATAATACTTTGACATGTACATTTACGAGTTTATAGTAAATATTTGACCTTTTTTGAAGCCACACACCCGCCAATCTGACGGATACGATCTAGGCGGCCTTAAGCTAAAGAGGCCTACCTAGGTACCACCTCTTGAAATTTAATCACAATAAATTAAATTTAACTACTATAAGCGTATACTAGTTAATTAATTACAAACTAGTTCATATAATATAATCAATTATGTATATTTATAATACAAACACCTAATTAAAAAATGCATAGAACTGTTAATAAAATTATTTCCTAGATTTAATTTAGATTCCTATTCTGGTCTGTCTGTTGAAGTAGCGATAATTTTATTTGACGACCTCGTTTTTGATATCTTGTTTGCATAACTGTCTATTCTTAGTACTTGACTTGCTATAATATTGTGTTAAGTACTATTTTATCATACTTAACATCGATAAGATTTTGCAAAGTTAGCTTCTCTGTGTTTTGATTGTACGGTAAATGTATTTTTCAAATAATATCAATTCACAAACCAGAGATTTGATAGCGATAATAACATTTTTTTGACGATTCACTGAATACTGTTATAATTGGTCTGACTGTTTTCTATGTATAATATTATGTAGGTATGTATTTACAAAAAAAAAGTATTTAAGTATGTTTATCCGTTGTCTAGTACACATAGTACAAGCTTTGCTTAGTTTGGGACTAGGTGGCGATGTGTGAATGTGTGAGGATTATTATTTATTTATTTATTTATACCATATTTTTTGAAACCGAATCAACTAACCTATTTTGATAAAAAATCTAAATGTTATTTTTAAATTGGGCAAAACAACATTGCTTGAAGTATCTACATCATAGACATAGACCAAAACTGAAGTACTAAAATTACCAGCTTTTTTACTTAGGTACCCTCATATTTTAGTACTTACTTATTTGCTTAAGTACCACTCTGTCAATCATTACTCGAAGCTCGGGTTTAGAGTACGATGTAGTACTTTTTAAGTAGGTACAGACTATGGAGTAAGTCCGAACAACAAAAGAAACTGTCAACCACAAAATGCTTACACATGTTGTTGTACTGAACTTGAAGAAAGTTTATTTACCTTTGACCTCGGGGTATTATATTATATTAAAAATAGTTAAATGTATACAAAACTAGTATAACAAAAATATCAATCAGTGCAGAATACTTTTGCATTACTGGAAAACCGACTTTTGAATCCTAACCTTCATGGCTCCCAATTCGGAAGTATTTTTTACATCATTTGATACATAATAACTGAGTCATTATCATTTCCGTGTGGTGACGGAGTAAGAATATAATATGTCACTACTCCATCTCGTCCCATGGGTGTCGTAAAAACCGACTAAGGGACTATTCGTGAAAAATCTGAGACGAAATAAAAAGAAGGAAAACTGGAAATTAAACCCTATATCAATCCGTCTGGCCAGCGTGGTATTAGTAGGCCAAGTAACCATCCGTCGCGGGAGGAGGCCCGTCGCTGCAGTGGGACATTAATGGGCTGTTATGATGATCATGATGAACTGAGTCATTCCCTGACCAATTCAAATTTAATATTTGTCTCTTATAAGCATATCCTTATAAGTTAGACCCCTAGAAAGTTTATCAAAACATTGCTATTTGGTTTATAAGTACAAAACTAGGTATATCTGTAAATCACCCATATACCTAACTGAAATTACGCAAGTAATTATAATCAACGGTATAGTTGCAGTCGGCTTTTTAATTAGAAAATTGTATAATAGTAATAAAGTATTGCATATATTTACTATGTTTGACCATTACTATAGTGTAACATGGTTTATATGCATCAGTACTAATCTTAAAAAAAATGATCCTTTTATAGGGCAAAGTTTGGTCTACTGATACCATTTACCTCCCACTACTCAATCTCTCTTATGCTTGTTTAAACTATTTTATGTCACATATTATTCATGTAATTTTAAATTTAGATGAATGAAATTAACAAATTCGTAAAAAAGGTAAACCAAAAACCACCGCCTCCGTGACGTTAGCGGTCATAATTACCTTTGCTTTACTACGAGTATAACGACGTACACACAGCAACACATCAAGTTAAACATTTTCATTTGAAATTGTGTCTTATTTCAAGGTATTAAGGTACATGAGTGTCTAGGTTGATTAGTTGCTGTATGTACATGAAGGTAACTGCTACAAGTTTGTGTGTACTTTGTACCTTTTAATGTAATAAAGAGTACTAATAAAAAAAAATTAATTCCACTATGTAAGAAAGTGCATTTCGGTAAACTGCAAAATTAAATGTCTTTGTGTATAATCTTCCAATGAAGGAAGGCGCAGGACCGCACAAGGTGGCAGTATTTGGAGGGGGCCTATGTTCATCAATGGACGTTAATTGGCTGAAATGATGATAATGATGATAGTCCTCTACTTTTCGATCACTAATGGCGAAAAATCCCTTTCAATGCCGCGGCATCATTTTAAAGCATAGCAATTTATGTCGTATTTCTGTAACAGTACGGTTGAATTTCTATTAGTAAAAATTAAAATACTTTGCCATGCCGTCCAGGTCTGCGTTAGCCATAAAGCGGTATAAAACACGCGGCACTGCCTGCGTACCTATCTTAGTTATGCGTTGGGAAATACCCAGCTCATAAAAGATAGGTGAGTACATATATTCAACGAGGAGGGACGACCCTCCTTCGTGTATAGAATTAAAATCAGGGCTACGGTTATTACATAGGCCTGTGGGTAGCCATCGGGTTTAGTAACAAGACGTCTTCCTTCTTTGCTCGAAACACACTCTTAGGTACCTAGCAGTAGATGCGTAGCCACGAGGGCCTTGTATGTGGGATGTTGCCAGTCATCACTGCTTACGTACTTGTATATCTATAGAGAATAGGAACCTACAACTAAACAAAACATTATACACCAAGTACATTGCTCTACTTTATTCAAATAAACATAGGTCATATAACCTAAGTAAGCCCCGGCCGGCTTTGTGAGTGCTCTGACCGGGCAATGTATGGCATGCGCACTACAAGTAACACTTACTGCGCAACTCAAGACACAGCCGCACGGAACTGAAGCTACGAACGACCGCCAACCCCACTACTTGACGTAGCATCTAGAATGTTCGCTATTACAACGTCATTTGACGTCACATTACTTACTTGTCTTCCACTATGGGTTGAAAAGAAATATATTTAATTGACTCGGTAGCGATGTCGTGGTGTGATGCGTCGTATGTGGTGGCCATGCACGGGAGTTGAACTCCACGCTAGATTGATTGTGTGATCCCCAAATTATGGTCTTGACCCTAGATGTTCTTTGTACTAAAATTATTCCAAGTTTAGGGATTCAGGTGGAGTTGTTTTGTTGTTTGATGAAATATATTCCTAACACTTTCACACAACGCTATCTAGTACCAAACTAAGCAGTGCTTGTACTATGGTTACTAGACAACAGATAAACATACTTAATTTTTTTTTTGTAAATACGTACATATTTATTATAAGTAAATAGAAAACACCTAGACCAATGCAAACAATCATGTTCATACACACAAAGATTTGCATTGAGCATGAATCGAACCCGAGACCTCTGCTTATGTTAAATAACCACTACGCCACAGAGGTCGTCATTCTTTGTGTCCGTTAATTTCATGTTTGCGATATGTAGGGTTCGATCGCTAGTCTGGGAGTTGACTTTTTAGTTTTAAAAAGTTAATCTTCATAATAAACACTGCAGATCTTTATTCCCTTGGCATTAATGGTGTAATTATCAAACACGTTTTGTGCTTGTTTTAATATGCGTTGTAATTGTTTGAACAAAAACCATTGTAGAGCATATAAAACTTAACTATCAATTAACTGCGAATCCGCCTGCATGAATGACGAGTGTTTTCGCGAACTGCAGACTATAACCCACACTGATCTTCTGTGGCATTCTAGGGTTTGTAAGCGCCGATTACACTAGACTACATGTAGTCAACTACATCATATAGGAGACTACATGTATTGTAGTCTAGTGTAATCACATGTAGGACAGTGTAAACAGAACGTCCTAACACTAAAAAGTTAGGACGTCCTTATGTAGGAGACTACATGTACTTAGTCTAGTGTAATGGACGCTTATGTCGCAATTTAGTTTATTATTGTTTTGTGTACCTACTTACATTTCGTTTTAATCGTCGTCATAATTACGTAATTTATCCTTATAAAACTCTCTCATTACGTAAGAAAATGAAACAAACAACTTAGTCTGGTAAAAAATAGTTAAGATTCTTTAATTCAATTTGATTTTAATCAAATGTTGTTATTGGTAGTGTATTAATATTCTATAAAATGTAATGTATGGGTTATCCTGAAATAAATGATTATTTAATTTATTTTAATTTAATTTTTAATTATTACTTCTCTAATTAATTATTGCGTATCCTGCCAGTAAACACAATAGTAAAACAATGTGAATGGATTAAACAAGGAAAACTTGAAATTAAACCCTATACTAATCCGTCTAGTCAGCGTGGTATTAGTAGGCCAAGTATCCCTCCTCCGTCCCGAGAGGAGACCCGTCCCTGCAGTGGGACATTAATGGGCTGTTATGATGTATCATAGTTATGATACACGGTGCAGGAAAAGTATTAATGTATTTATTCACCAAAATCACCGTGACTAAATTTTATGTTAGCGTAAATTTGTTATTACTTTTATTGGTCATAACTTTGAAGCATGATTGGGTTTTTATAAGCATTTACCAAAAATTACGTACTTATTTAAGTTATGTAACTTAGGAATTATCTTTGAAGTATTGTTAACATAAATAATAACAAATTCCAGATGGCGACGAACTGAAAACACTACGTGTGACCTTCCCATCTGATGCCCAGGATATTGGATTTAGGCGACTAAGCAACTTCTACAGAATTGTCTATATTTTACCGAAGAAGGAAACGAACAAACTGCTCTTTGATATCTGGGGGTGCACACAAAATAAAATAAAAATTTATGAGTATCTAACTAAGCATGACTTATGTGCTACGTGTGGAGGGCTTGAAATATTATTATAGTAAATATGGCTTACTGTTGAAAAGGACAGGACGATGAGAAGTTAAGCATAACTCGAGCTCTCCAGACATGAAAGCCGCTTAAGCGCTTCCCGAAAATGAATGCAACCGTTACGCAACTGCGCCTTTTTCTCAAAACGTTACGATAACTCTTAAGAATCCAAATGAAAGATGAAAATATTCACAATGCAACAATGATAATGAAGTAGTTGTAAAACTTACAACTTCTTTAATAATAGACAAACAAGTTTAACAACATATTTCCAGTCCAAGGCAAGTTACAGATGAGACGAAGAGTAAAACTGACTAAGGACACACCTCCCCACCATTTTATTAAATTACGTTTTCATTATTGCAAATCAAACTGTTTATTTATACATTTAATTAATGTATCACCCTCTCATTCTGTTTTGAACCGGATCGACAGTCGGTAGAAGTCGAGGACTTATGTATCGCATGCAACGCACACCGTTCATTGCGCAAACCTCAGCGTTGAAGGCCAACACACGGAAACTTTGTTTGAATCGCAAATTACTGTTAATTTTGCACATATGTACGTACGTAAAGTTCATGCAATGTTACTTGGTCGGCTTGAATTTGCGGCTTATGGCTGGGCAGATGGCATTTTTGGAGCTAAATGGCAGGAAGCGTCGGTAGCGGGTGTTCTATTTTATTGTCTGAAAGCTAATTCTGGTAGGCCAAGTAAGATTACGGGAACTATACGTCTATTATCAAGCCTTAAAGGCATCTTTCACTAGCCTTCTTGAATCTGTTTTGTAGAATTAAGAGGACTCATTGACAAAATGCACTATCTTTCATCAACTACTACAGGAATATGAAAAGACCTATTAATCTAGGTTTTTGATATAGGTAAATTGATACCTTTAACTAGCCTTTTGTAGTTACGAAAACGCGATAGCTTGATTTTGGCTCGATCATATTTAATTTTGAAAACACCTCTAAAAAAACAGCTTTTTACATATAACACGGAAAGTACACTATCATTATGCTTAGGAATTACTCAAATACATTCGTAACATCAATATTAGTCTTACTGTAGAATATCATTTACATAACTACAACCTTACAACCTTAATTAAGAAAATAAGATTTTAGCAATATCAAAGCGCTCTGGATCGTTGCGGGCGCATCGTAATTTTAGACCTTATACCGATTAGTTAACGATCGATACAGAATGAATACGGTCGACGAATCAGTCGGGCGATGGCCCTCTTCGACGTCGGACCTGTGCATGTCGACTCAACGTTCGTACTAAATATTATCGCGTATTTTTTAATCGTAGGTATATAATATTATAGGTTAGATTTAAAATATTTATACCTACCTAAGTTTTTATTAATACTTTGTTCTCTTTTATAAATAAATAATAGTATTATTTTATAACATTGTTTGGTAAAATATTTTCGTAGTTATGTCATTTACAAAACATAAGTAAAGTTCGCCTAACTCAACTACCTAGTTACTGTTGACCCTTTTGATAATGCAAGCGTTTGTTTAGACTATATGCTCAAGTGTAATAAGTTTTATTACAGTTTTCGTCAAGA
The DNA here is from genome assembly GCA_905475405.1 of Schrankia costaestrigalis. Taxonomy (NCBI): domain Eukaryota; kingdom Metazoa; phylum Arthropoda; class Insecta; order Lepidoptera; family Erebidae; genus Schrankia; species Schrankia costaestrigalis. Next base: position 6,317,490 of record FR997827.1, read on the forward strand.
TCACGTAATTGAAACGGCCTCAGTGGCGCGGGCAGTGTGACGCGGTCGCGGTAGTGGCTTGCGTGCACGAGGTTGCGGGCTCGAATCCAACAAAGTTGTTTGAGCGATCCACAAATTACTGTCCTAAGTTCGGATGTTTTTGTAAAAGTCTCCGCGACAATACCTAGGAGTTGTGTGAAACTCAAAAAAATAAGTACCTACCTTAGGTACTTACTAATAAGATCTAAATAATACTTTTTACTTTCGCGGGAACTTTTACAGACATGAAATAAACGAACATAACATCAATTTAGCAGGCACAAAGAACATCCAGACTCAGAACAGTTATTTGTGGATTACACAAAAAAAATGTCATAAGTGAGATTTGAACTCTCATGCACTTCACCGCGGCAACGTTTACAGACATGAAACAAACGTACACAAAGAAAGTCCAGACTCAGCCCAGAACTCTTTCCACCAAAAATTGATATCGCGACATGCGTGTTTCATGTTAATGTATTTTGAACTCTATTGAGAAATAATACGGTTCATTTTTACACAAACAAAACGTAGCAACAAACAACAATAGGCCTATCGCGAGAAGCGAGTGTTTTTGTTACAAAGTTAATATATACTCTATTTCCTAAGCAATACGGTTCATTTTTACATAAAGATTTCAATTTTTGCCTCGTCTCGCCCCTCTGGTGGAAAATCACCTAGAGTTCAAATCTCACGTAACACAATTTTATTTGTGCGATCCACTAATTATTGTCCTGAGTCTGAATGTTCTTTGTGTCAGCTAAGTAAATGTTTGTAAATACCCCGCGACACAGGACAATACATAGTGAGGCTATTGTATTTTTTTAAAAGTTCTATTATTTTGCGTGAGATTCAAACCCGCGACCTCGTGCACTGCGACCGCTACCCCGAGGCGGTGAAACTATTTTTGTGATCCCCAAATTATTGTACTGAATCTGGATGTGCTTTGTGCCTTCATAATACCTTGTGCGGGAGTAAATTTTAAAAAAATGGGGGCTACTTGTATAGACATAATAGACCGGTAGATAGTAGGTTTTTCTGTAACAGAATTTTCTGTTACCTACCGCGGACTGACGTCACAGTATAACCAGTAGTCTAACTGGGCCTAATATTTATTATAAATGCCTACGGGTGCGCAGTACGTAAACAATAGTATACATGCGATCTACTTTGTGTTTCCATTTAGTTTTGTAATTGTAAATTAATACTTTTTATTTTTCTATTTTATATTTAAATAAATAGGAAGTGTTCTGTAAAAAACGTGTTGTTTTATGATTGATACATTTAATTTAAAGAAACATGTATATGTTTGTATTTATATCCACCATGTTTGTGATATAAATAAAATACTAAATTATAATATTAAGAAGGTACTTAACAAGTCATTCAGTAAAGTAGGTACAGTACCGGGCCGTTTCGTAACCTGTAGAAAAATACAATCGGTCAATTTCGGCTTCGTAGAGCGTCAGAGAAAAAGACGATGTGTAATATTTACGGCCGGGTACTGTACTTATTTATTATATTGGCCATGTTTGTTTGAAATTGAATTTATCGATAACCAAAACCAAACTTTAAACAGGTCTATTAGATCTATTTAATGTCAAAATAAAGGCATCGAGGTCACTTTATGGATGGGTGACCAATCCAATCAAAAAATGACATCGATGTCATTGCTTAAATTTACCTAGATCAAAGTGAAAGACACGCATGGGGGATTTCATAAAGGGGGGCTAAATTTTCATTATTATTGACCTAAGTACAACAAACCGTTTTCGTAATATACACAAAATACTATATGATAGTATTAAATACCTAAGTCATTTAGTAAGGTAGGTATTTATATCAGCCATGTTTGTTTGATATTGACATATGATTAATATTTTTAGTTTCAAATTATAACACACAGTCCGCTCGTTACTGCGGCACAGTAGCGACTGTTCCCTCCGCGATCGTGAGCGTGTAGGTATAAACTCACGTTTCGTCCGTTTCTATGAAATTGAAATACTGTATATATTTGTACTATGGCACAGAGCGATAACGTGTCCTTGAGGGCCGGCGGGACGACGACCGACGGCGCACACGGCGCGCGGCGGCGCGTGAGCGAGTATATCCGTCTCATTCGCGCGCCGAGGGGCGCGCCCCTCTGGCCACGGCCGAATTCAACTCGAAAATTTTCAAAGCGTCGTCTTAAGAATTGTTATTGTTTTGGTATTTTATTAGTGTTTTCCTCGTACACTTGACATTGTACGACATCTAGGTATTTCGTAATAAAACAACGGTTGAATAGATATTAGCAGATTTGGAATATACGTCCTCGCGGAACGTGCTTGTTTTATATCAAATGTAATGTTATAGTTATTAAGTTGAATACGTACCTACTGAGGGCAAACACGAGTATTTGAAATTGGAATAATACTAGTACAGTACCCGGCCGTTAATATTACACATCAACTTTTGTAAAGACAATCGGCCAATTTCGGCTTCTTATAGCATCATCTCGGTCGATGTGCAGTATTTACGGCCGGGTACTGTAATTACACGTAATTATCTTAGATAAAGTTTCCGAGATTTATGATTTATTAAGAATGGCTCCTGTGGAGATGTTTGTCGGTAGACTGCAATGCACCAAAGCTTATCTTAAAATGGAACTTACAAATTGTAATATTTAAAAAAAATAATGACATTCATACGTAAAAAAATCGTTAATGTAATCCAAGCTCTATTTTTATCTCAATAGCGTCCGTTTTTGATCACAGAAGTAACCAAAGAGTTATGTCAAATTACTTTATTATTGCGACACTGACCGATAAACAATTCAGTTTACCTTATTAATTACAAAACTTAAAAAAGTTGAAATTGACTCATGTAAAATAACAATGAAAGGCCAAGGTAGAGTGGTTGCTATTTTTAAAAAGGCCCTAGGAAGTCAAAACTTCTGTACCTCATAACTGTCAGATTTGTTGTATGTTTCTACCATGTAATAAACAAGTTTTTACATAACATGACTGCTACGCAGAGGTCTCGGGTTGGACAATGATTCCCACTCAATGCAAATCTTTATGTGGATGAACATGATTGTTTGCATTAGTCTGGGTGTTTTCTATGTATAACATGTAAGTATTTACAGAAATAAAAGTATTTAAGTATGTTTATCCGTTGTCTAGTACCCATAATACAAGTTTTGCTTAGTTTGGGACTAGATGGCTTTGTGTGAATGTGTAAGGAATTCCTATTTATTTATTTTTCGGTCGATAAGAACAATATGTATACTAATCAACTCATACAATAGTGTACTGTATTTCTCTATACTTACTCATTAAAATAATAGTTAGTTTAAATTCTATCCAAAACAAGATAAAATAAATTTATTAATGCGAGTGGCTCATTGCTATCTTCATGCTACAAAAACTGTAACATAAGTAGTCCAATTATAATGTTCGAAAAAGTGTTGAGTGTCTTGCTTATGTTTCTCTCAGTAGCTTGACAGATATTCCAGAAAAGAGTTATGTAAACTAAAAAATGGAGTTGATATCATAACTTTTAACTATCGCATTTCATTCTAATATTATAAGGAGGTAAAGTTTGTGTGTTTGTTTGTTTGTGAGCTTGTGACGTTGTAGGTTACCCCCTACAACGTCACAAGCTCTCTCTCTGGATCTAATGAACCGATTTCACTAATTCTTTCTGTGTTGAATAGCCTATTTACTGGGGAGTGTCATAGGCTATATAGTATCACGCTATGAGTAAAAAAAGTTGAGCAGTAATGAAATATGTTTGAAAACCAGACGCGTTTTTTTCGAACGCGTGCCCACTTCGTTCGAAAAAAACGAAAGGGTCAGCTAGTTATACATAAACGAGACATTAACGCACATGCTATTTATTTTATTTCCCATAATTTATTGATATTTCGGCATAGGTTGACATGTTCCACGAACTATAAAATCACGGAATATACGTGTAAGGTACCCATTCCGCTAACACGACAGAGGAACTCTCCTCTATTGAACGACCAACTGTTTTGTACGCAAACTGTTATTTATGATACGATAAGAATGTAAAGGGCTACAGAAGTATTGAAATAATTCGTTACATACGTATCGTAAAGTAAAGGCTCCTTTCACTACCCAATGGAACTTAGCAAGATTAAATAATTTCAAATAAATTTATGAACCACATTTGATAAGTAGTTACGTTACAAATAAAAAGTTGAATAAATTTTAATAAATAAATAATCCTTGTATATAACGTTTCAAATCATAGAAGGTTAACGTTACACGATAAATACATCCTTCACAGTTCACTTCAATGTATGTACGTACATGTAATGTGTGAAATAACGAAATTATTAAAACCACTTATGAACTGTATTATTCTATGAATTTTAGTCTTTGTAGTGATAGAGTAAGTATACATAATACTAATAACTCATCTTTTCGCGTGTATTATCATAGAAATCTTGTAAACATACATAAACCCATGAATAAACGGTGTGATTTTCTGGCATGATTTATTCCAGAAAATCACATGACAGAAAATCATAATAATACTACGACAAAAAGACAGAAACATAAAAAGACTACGGAATCCTGTGTAGTAGGTACTATCGACGCTTTGCTTCGTCGACATTGTATGACGACTAAACATAGCCTTTGCTCTTTCTGAGCTCTGATACGAAATTATTTGCATTAAAAATTTGCCTGAGTGTTAATTGAAACCTATTCGGTGGGTATAGCAGACGCTACATCACCACCAAATTATGAATGCTAAGTAGTAACTATGTACAATAATATACATCAATGTTAAACATTAACCCCCTTACTCATAAACGCCTCTTAAATTTTAGTCAATTGATTAGCCTAAATTCTTACGGTTTTGTTTGGTATAAGGTAGATTTTACTAATAAAAATCTCGATAAACAGTGATTAAATTTAAGAGGCGTTTATGAGTAAGGGTATAAATATAATAACCGTAAAGCTGTCATTGTTCTATTAAAAATATAACTGCTTTTTCATTACTGAGAAAGGTGCAAAGTCAAATATTTTTATCTACTTGTAACCCAAGTAACAGTAATTAACGATAACGATAATAGTACAAAGAAACCATAGTAGAGCTCTGAGAAGAGAATGTGAGCAAAAAAACTCAGGCCACTCTTACTAGATTAGTTTTTAAACTAATTATTATTAAACTAAACTGAATGTTTTATGAATTTCAAACTAAGAACACTGTCCATGTTTTGCTTCTGACTATAGTTTCACGGTTAGCATAATACTACAGTCAGAGCAACCTGTGCCGAAACGTCAGGCATGATACAATTTCACGCGCCGCGTCTATTTCCCGTTTACATTCAATATTTACACATACCTACACTTATTACCTGACTTTTCACAGCATAGATACAGTTCGTAACTGCATTTTTATAATAATATGTTCTGAATGTACCTAAATACTAAAACTGTAGGTATAACCACCTACTTACAGTTCTTATCAAATCCAGCAGATGATAAAATGCAATCGTCAGATCAAACATAACGTTGTAGTATTTCTCAAGGTCATTTTAATATTAGAATTTTACAAGTAGTAGGTGACGATATTTCCTACTATACGAAATGAATGTAGACTACAAAATAAGATGTTTACATTCTCATTTCGCCGGCTGACGTAAACTTTAATTCTGCAAAATCACTTCAGGTTTAAAGTTTACATCATAGTACGCTTGTATCATCATTATGTCAACAAATAACCTCTTTGATATTTATTGGTATTACTTGTTAATACAGGACTTTGTACTTTTCGCAATGTTTTGATAACATTGTCATTTGAGAACATTGTCAATGAGGTAGGTATAAATATTGCCCGTTTTTTTGTGTAATTTTTAATAATATTTGTAAAGACAATGCAAATACAATGTAGAACGGCTATTATCGGCTACTAATCTACGATTAAAGTAAATTTTACGTCAATATAAAGCTTTTTTTAGACACAAATCGATGTTTAAATACACTCCTAAATTCCTAAAATAGAGTTCGACCGCTATTGGGCTGAAATGGTTGTTCATTGGTACAATGGTTTTTGTACTAATAATTAGTGTATAATGTGCCTATACAAAAAAAAAAGAAGTAAGTAAGTTTAGAAAACTATCTAAGTAATAATGACTGGGAAGAACAATGAGTGGTTTCAGACAGTTCGACAGGACTTAGGGCCAGATTCAGAGACCGCACTTTGACTTTACTTTAGCAAAGTCTAGTTATTATCTCTGAATTTGAAAAACATTAAAGTAATCTTTTCGCATGAAAAGTTTACTTTGGGAAGATTACTTTGAAAGAAAGTAAAGTCACGACTCTGAATCTGGGTGTCCGTGACGGTAGCGTACACAAGAGCTGTATCGAGTTGGTTACTATGCCAAAAAACTCGGTGTAAATACTGCCTAATTAGTGTAAAAATAAAAAAAACTCTTCCTCTTTAGTTTAGGAAATAAACACCATTTTCAATGGGTACGCCAGCGTCACGATCAAGCTAGCGTACCCATGGCCGTACTCGAAAACGGCTAATTGTAATGCAACAGAAGTTACACACAAAAACTCGGTACTAACTCTGCCCCCGCTATGCAAAATTTCATAACAATTGCTCTTGTAGAAACAGAGATATTGAACAAGACTTTTAAATGACAGCGTTATGGTAGCGTACACATAATAGTTCTGATTACTTCTGATAAATAGGGAACTTTTCTTTTGATAAATGCTATATGAAAAAATTCGGTGTGAAATTCTGACTCTATTAGTGTAAATACTTTATGCGAATTCGCAGTGGAATATGTCAAAAATCCATGTTATTTTATGTTCATAGTACTGGTACAGATATGCTCACAAGTGAATTGACAAGTTTTTTTAAAATACAGAATTAAAACTGATGAAACGTAATGAAATACTGAACTAGGAGTATATTCACTTTATTAATTTCTAGATATAGCCCTGATAGAAAATGAAATAATTAGAAAAATTCAAATAAGTAGCTTTATCAGAAAAATAACGTTTGTTTTGCCAAAAACAACAATTTTTGTCACAGTATAATTATATTAGGTTCTGTTTTGTTATATTAATGACAATTTACATTAAAACAGGTTATGATTTAAACATATTTATTAGTAAGAATCAGTCTTAGAAAATATTTACAAATAATAACAATTCTACAATTATTAATTATATATTAAAAATCACAGTATAATCACATTTGATATTGTTACAATAATCACAGTTTGAATTAAAACAGCATTTGTTGTATAAAATGTAATACAGGTTATGATTTATTTATGTTTTGTTATAATAATTACAATTTACCATAAAATAGGTTATGATTTAAACATATTTATTTGTAAGAATCAGTCTTAGAAAATATTTACAAATAATAACTTTTTTTATTTTAAAAATTTATAACATATAAATTTTTAACTTAACTAATAAATTCACTGCCACAAAAAAAAAACAACAACACATCACAACAGGGTCCGACTAGTCACATCATAACGGAAATTATGTGAGCGGGTTTTTTCGCGCATCCTTACCCCGCTCACCCCTTATCCTCACCCCCCGATCATGTTAGCTGCCATAAGACGTGCAAGCGCGAAGGAGAAAGTATTAAGTATAGTCTATTTCTAAATTTGTTAAATCGTTAAAAGAATGGTTAATCGAGAAGACATTTTACTCCGTAACAGAATTTTTAAATTGTAAAAAAACTTGACTTTTCTTCCTTTTCTGTATAACAATTAGTAATTATTATTGACATTGACTTACCTTTGTAATCTGACATCACATTTAATTATTTTTAATTCTGACACACAATTCTTTTTTATAAATAAATAATAATATGTAATGTATGTGTGTAGATGTAAAAAATTATAGTTAATTGATATTATGTATTAGCTAGATCTTAAGTATTTGCATGCCCAAGTTGGACGAAACATGTAGATCAACCACTTTTGTACTACACCTTGTAATACCATGTTTTTGCAAATAAAGAAATTATGAATTATTATGAATTATGAATTTCACATTAGCATTTGAAAATGTTCCATTCCAGACAAACCAACTTTTTACAGTCAAGTACATAAATAGGTAGTTAATAATTTTAATATTTATGTCAGAACAAATCAAGCTAGCTTATATTAGCAAATAACGCTATATCTCTGTTTATAATTTCACGAATACATTTTGTTCGCTACTGTACGTCAATACATTTGTTCCTAGAACTTTACATAGATTTTTTGACATATTCCACTGCGAATTCGCATAAAGTATTTACACTAATAGAGTCAGAATTTCACGCCGAATTTTTTCATATAGCATTTATCAAAAGAAAAGTTCCCTATCTATCAGAAGTAATCAGAACTATTATGTGTACGCTACCATAACGCTGTCATTTAAAAGTCTTGTTCAATATCTCTGTTTCTACAAGAGCAATTGTTATGAAATTTTGCATAGCGGGGGCAGAGTTAGTACCGAGTTTTTGTGTGTAATTTCTGTTGCATTACAATTAGCCGTTTTCGAGTACGGCCATGGGTACGCTAGCTTGATCGTGACGCTGGCGTACCCATTGAAAATGGTGTTTATTTCCTAAACTAAAGAGGAAGAGTTTTTTTTATTTTTACACTAATTAGGCAGTATTTACACCGAGTTTTTTGGCATAGTAACCAACTCGATACAGCTCTTGTGTACGCTACCGTCACGGACACGAATCTGGGCCTTATATCTCGTTTATGTTTCAAAGTCGAACTTTCCTTCAAAGTAAAGTCAAAGTGCGGTCTCTGAATCTGGCCCTTTGAGCGCAGACTTGGAACACGACAGTCTTAAGACAGACTATTGCTTTACAATATGTATGAATATGCGCACACTTGGAACAAAACGTCGTAGAGACAATATTGTCTTAGATAGACTAATACCGCAATGAGACAAAACAGTTTTGTTTTATGTGTGGTGCTACGTATCGTAGTCAAAACTGTTTCGTTTTAGTTTTAAGACAGACTTGTCTATATGAGGCAAGTCAGTCTTGAAACAGTCTAGTCTCCAATGTGCGGTCAGCCTTAGAGTAGGTAAGTATAGGTACGGAGATTGCCAGCCTTCAATGTCATAAAGTCCTTTAGGATTACCTAAGTACTACAGGTATAAATAAAAAGGTAAGCCGAAAGGCATTCATAGTCATTTTATAAATATAAAATAAATAAATAGCACAAAATAGCATTTTTAATTAAAAACTTACGTAAATATTTAGTATTAGTAATTAAATTAACATAACCTACCGATTACCATACAACAATAACACGCATTATACTCGTAGTTGCAGCTGAATCGATTAATTAATCAAGAGTAAAATAACAAAGATCTATGAATGCATTAGTTGCACTTGTGCAATGCAACATGAACATGCGTGCTAGATAAGTGCGTTGACGTTTGAGCGGCAGCGGCCATCTTTTTTTTAACTCTTTTGGTAGTTAACAAAGTAAACAAGGAGGGGAGAATTTGACTGGACGCCATGACGAGAGGTTGAGCTGTCATTTATATATTTTACAAATTGATTTTTTGAAGATTTTGTGATGCAGAAAAGATGCGGTTTTGTTTTGCAAGTTCATCGTCAGTAAATAAATATGTTTAAATATGCAAGTGATTGGTGAATAGCTGGTGGCGGCGTCGTGATCAAGCTGTTCCTGTCTCCATCATACGCGTTCCGGTGAAGTTCTCCTGGACGGCAATGAAAAGAGAAGCATCGTCTTTTTAATGTTGTTTTTTTTTGTATGTGTAAACTTATACTCTTACTTACTGAATGTAATGTATTTCACTTGACACTGGCAAAATATGTAACTATGTTCATGACGCCATAATAAATAAACATAACATAAGTAAACAAGGAACAGTATTCTCACAGGGTTATTACGTGGCAGTTTCTTTTTAATTATAAATTCAACAATGTAATATCGTTAGCAGTCTCAACGACATTCTTTGTTCTGGATTCAGTCTGACTCATAACTAGTCTGCAATTCAAAAAGATCGTGCTTATTGTATTGTTTCTATAGTACTTACAATATTATAAAATTGTGACGAACAATAAGGTAGTTTTTATTGTGTGTAACACTGGTTTTCTTGCTTAGAATAGAACGCCTAGAAACCTTTTGTTTTGATGAGCATTAAATGAGTTGGAAATCTATTGATAGGAATATTAGCACAGAAAATATTATCTCTTCTAATTATCTCATAATATCGCGTCAAACAAAATAATGCCTCTACGAAATTAGGTACAACATCTGGGATCCTCGTGTTGGAAGTAGGTGCCTAGCATGGGTAAAGTTCGTGTTACCTAATAAAGAATTTAGCTTTGGGCAGATAATAATTGTGTACGATTAAAAGATAACAATACTTTTATGATATCAAGTGGTCGGATTAAGATAATCAACCGACTTCAAAAAAGAGGAGGTTCTCAATTCGGTTGTATTTTTTTTTTTTTTTTTTTTTGTGTTTGTTACCTGATTTCTCGAAAACGGCTAGACCGATTTGAAAAATTTTTTTTTTGTTCGATTGGGTATACTTCCCATTTGGTCCCATTGTCACCAGATCTGGATCTGGATGACGGGATCCTAGAGAAATCGAGGGCATCTCTTGAAAATTGTAGGGACGCATTATGTAAAATGTTGTCATAAACGTGCATCTCTGACGTCACTACCAAATAGTCAAGAGTCAGAACTGGTCTGATGCTGGAGACCACAGAGAGTCGAGGGAACAACTCAACGGCATATAGCAGCTACCTTGTGTTTGGGCTTATTTTAATTGTATTGATGAAAACTTTACGAAACTTGACACAAACATGATCTGATGATGAAGAAGACTGAGGGTCGAGGGAACTCCTCAACGGTATGTAGCAGCTACCTAGTGTTTAGGCTTATTTTAATTGTATTGATGGAAACTTTACACAACTTTACACAAACATGATCTGATGATGAAGACGACTGAGGGTCGAGGAAACTTCTCAACGGTATATAGCAGCTACCTAGTGTTTGGGCTTATTTTATTCGTATTAATGAAAACTTTACACAAACATGATCTTATGATGAAGACGACTGCAGAAATTTATTTAATACGAATCTTAGAAATTGTTATCAGCATGGTTTTTAACCGACTCCTGTTGAAGTCGGTTTTTTAATTAGAAAATTATGTAGTTTTATTATCGTGTCATCTCCAGTGCCATTAGTGTTTGAAAAAAGGCATAATTCAGCAGCCTTTTATTTGCATCTAAATATGTACCTATACCTAAAAAAAAGTTCGTCTTAAGTTCAAGAGTGATGCTATATTGTAGCCTTAAAATTATCATCGGAATCCATTAAAACGACTAAGAAAAAGAAGAAATGCTTAACTAATCTATCGGGCCATAACTGGAAGGCCAAATTCTAACCGCAATATTAGAAAATTCGTTCCAGCAGTGGAATGTTGAAAAAATGCCGTTAAAATAAAGGTTTATAATCTAACGTTTAGCAATAGTATAGTACAGGCCAATATCTTGAACTCATTAATAGACAATTTACATTCCTAGATAAGTACTAGGTATACCTATTACATAATACATCAATTAAGAGATACACACTATTACTACATAATACTTTGTAACATCACAATTACGATGTGATAAAGCACGATATTTATATCAGATACTATAATATCGATAAATATACTTGCATATTTTGTAATAGGTATATCTTTAATATTCAGGACACGATACTTACTCTCATAAACCTTATTAAGGACAAGAGGGTGAGAATGAGGTTTTATTGATCGGTGCAGTACTAAGGCTTATTACAAAGACCTTCGTTACGTCTCTTTCATAATATCCATGTAAGCGACCTATTTATAGTTGTATACGTACCTATTACCTAGGCTCTAGATTGTTCGATAATGTATTTATCCTTTTGACAACCTACTAATGCAAGGACGGGCTTCCTTCATGAACGGAAGTAAATTTGGCTTACGCTAAAATATAAAAAAAGTATTGATACAACACTCAATATCAACCCCTCTATCAGCGTGGTATTTAAATTTTTTCTATCTAAATGTGAAGAGTCCTAGTCCCTGCTATGGGACATTAATCGACAACTTTGATGATGATTAATCTTTACTTGTACTTAACGTCTATCAGTCCCCTCTAAAACATCGTTTTAGTTCATAATCTATTCGTGTATTACGATATACACAGTCATGAATATTGATAGGCGATAGCCTCAAGCAATTTACGTATTATAGGCGCTTCTACGACACCAAACTCACATCAAAGTGAAAACAGAGCATCAAATAAAAATGAAATATTAACCTATTAACGGTTATACAAGGTTTAAATTACCAATTGGCAATATCCGGAATTATATCAAAGAAATCGTAGTAGTTATTGTTATTACCTACACAGACTTTTAATTGGGACTTTACGATAGCCGTGTCAAATAGTCGAGATAGCGACAAGACATATTCAAGGTAAGATCAATTTGTCTCTGTTGTTAAGAGCATTTAAGTCTCAGATTGCTATCAGTAACATAAAAATTTAGTCTTCATTTTACGTACATTACAGTTATTGCCTGTTTCACATTGGTTACCAAGTCAAATGAAAAAAATAAAAATAACATAAAAAGTAGGTACCTATACATATTTTTGGGATAGGTAGGTACTTAACATTTATTTGGATACATAACGTGTAAAATGTTCTTGTTGATACTGTTATGAGCAGAACCACTGCATGGCTTGTGTCAACATTATCTATTTGATAAGCATTTGCCACACTTGAGTGAAACAATTGTATTTGATCATAAATCAGGGAAAATTTTCGCTGCAGTAGGTACCTACATGAAACAGGTAGTATTCTTTAATTCGCAAAGTTAATAAAAAATAGGCTGAACTATGCCAACCCTTGGACAGTTAGTTCATTGCACCTCTTGATGTTGGTTTGGGTCTTGGACTCTCCAGGAAAAGGACTCTAGATACCACAATGTTTTACCGGTAGACATAACGGATATTTGACATTTCACCTTATTCGATAGATTACTAAACTATAGATTTTGACTTGTATAGCATCTGTGTTTAGCATAATAAAGCAAGGTCGATAATACATACCCCTAGAATTCGTATAGGTAAGTAAATAAAACTACAAGAATCGCTAAATATGTAAAACAGACTACACTGACACGCGAAGACATGGTTTCAAGAAACAACTTAACTTAATAAACAACTTACTACTTAACTCGCTACTGTACTTGTCGATGTGTAAATCGGGCATAAGCGACTTGTCTACTGGCGCCGAGACAAACTTAAAATCGATTTCTTGCAGACTAAACTTATTCAGTTCAAGGACGCATTTGCCTAAAAGGCATGCGAGAGTTTGTGCACGCAATAAAATAAATACCAATACTTTACATTCTAACATGTTATGTAATTATTCAACGGTCTATTTATTTTGTAAATACCTATGGTAATGAGCAAATAGGGTTTTAATGGTGAGCCAAAATATATTTACCATAAAGACACACAGAAAGTCAAAGCCTTATTCCTCACCTAAGAATATAGGTACTAGTTCGATCAATGAGTGCCCATCAGATAATGCAGAGGTTGGCTGCTTTCAAAGTTGTCCCATACGTCCTTCAGATCACCTTCTCACATACAAAGCTTGATGCAGTTTTAGAAATACGGATACCTGTTTTGCTCTTATCAGCCAACCAGACCACAGCCCCATAGTAACTAAGTCGGTAACCGATCGCCATAGTATAGAGTGTATTACTAACTATATAATCTTGATACTTATAGCCCAATAAAAAACTGCCTATGCATTTAATTTCAATTCATATTAAAGTTTCTTTTTTACAAAGATAACCTTCAAGCTCAAACCTACTCATCCTCGTGGCATTTTTGGTTACATTAAGAATTATTGCCGACCTTGTCTGACCTCGAATGGCATGCGTTACGGTATAAGTTGTACAACAGGTTCATGTTTTCAAGTGCTTGTAATTCATTTAAAACATGACTGAGCAGGAACTTGCACCCAATCATATAGAAAGGAAACTGCAGTGGTAAACGGACCAAAATTATTTTGCCTGGCAACATTGAATGCTATGTATGTTTCATTTTAAAATACAATTGTACCGTTTACCGCTGCGGTTTCGTTTCAGTGCATTCTCCACCAACTTAAGACTATTAAATTTAAGATATTGCATAGAAGAAACTTTAGGTGTTTAAAAGAAACTAAAAAATAATGCAAATTTAATTTATTAAATAACCTCATTTAACTTACTGAGAATCCCGAACACGCCCAGCCCTATAAACTATATTTACAGTGCGGGCTGCTTAACAATATATGTACACCACGTGTGAGACAGGCTTCAATCACAGGAAAAATTATTTATTTGATTTCTAAACTGGTGCACCAACTTCTTCCTGATAAGATCTCGTGAGATGCGTCGCTGCTGCCGTGAGTTGCCGTAGAGAATGCCTCAGACCACGTAGATGCCTACGGCACGAGGCAGCGGCGCGGGCTGCAGATTCTCTCTCGTCCTCACCTTCAATGCCAGAGTCCCCAGCAGCACTTGAAGCATCACTTTCAGTATCACTAATGTCAGATACCCGTCTTCCTCTTTCTACATGCTCTTCAGAGTCACCGCTAGACCATAGGAGCTCAGTCTTCAAATCATTCAGCATAGAGAACATACTGAATGGGTCATCATCACCCTCCTGCGGCAAGTTCATCAGGCGGCTGGGAACAAGCACTGTCTCATCCATAACATTCACCATTTTGACAAATTTCTCCATGTCATTGAGAATGCTTTGCTTTGAGAACTCGGTGTCATCGTGCCTCGCAATTTTGCGGAGGGTGTTCCTGTAACAATAGAAAAAAATCATGAGAAACAATATAGTAAAACCTTTTATAGCAAGGCCTTAATTTTTATGTGCATGGTTACTGTTTTCAAAATTAAAACCAACTTTTAATGCATTTTTCTTTTAAAAGAATATCAATTTTTTCCTTTTTTCTAGAATATCTAAACAAGTTTGACATTATTCCTAAAGACTAATATGGACTTATAAGAATGCCTACATAAAACTAATAAGTTTATGGTACTGAAGTTATCATTTTAAATAATGCCCATATTTCATTATATGGCCATTGTTTCCATACAGCCAATAATACATAAAAGTAAACAATAAAATGACTCAAGTATTTAAAATAATAAAATGCTGAGTTTTGATACTACAGATATCAAACAATAACATAATGTTTTAAGTTTGGACTTTCAACTTGAGCAATATAATGTAGCAATCAAGTCAAAAACCTTTCCTTACATAAGATAGTTTTTTTAACTCATTCATCATACCATAATGTAATTGCAACTAAGGAAAAAACAATTCATTCATAATTTACACACACATTCATAACTGATGAAATACCTACAAGACATAAAATTACATAATTATTTAATGTTTGGTGACTGCTGTAACTGCACTTCATGATGTTTTTATGATTAAGCAAAATTGTATGCAATAAATGTATACAAAACTCTATGTCTATCTGCAATGCCAGTATGTTATGGTAAACAAAGTCCAGTTCATTGAAGAAAGCTTATGACAGTACTGATTTTTATGTCACAAGTAGCATTATGAACATTACTACTGACATAATAATTGAAATGAACAATTTTAATATTTAAATTAAGGTAAATATTGATGTGATGTGAGGCGTAGAACAATTAAAATACTTCAATTGCTTAAAATCAATAAGCAATTTAGAAGAAAAACACTGTTAAATAAACAAATATTGAATACAGTATGATGCTAATATCTTTTAGTAACATTGACATGTTTGAGTAGGTAATTATATTATGTTATGTCATCTGCTTTACTGCTTTTTTATAACTTGATGAAACTAGTTTCATGTTCAGAATAAGTTTATCACAATCAAACTTCTCTCTGCAGTACCTATATACTTTCTATATAATTTAGTTATCTTATATCACATAGCGTCTTATGATGAAGATGAAATATAAGAGTATCTGAAGTAAAAGATAAAAGCTTATTCTAAACCACCAAGTAAGGACTATATTAGGATTCATTAGGTAGAAGTAATTATATTTTAGATAACCGCATTAGGTTAACTGGTGTTTTGAATCAGTATAAGATGATAATCATGAGATACCTAGCTCCATTAGTCAATGTGTTAAATTGGATTTTGACTAAAAGAACAGAATAGTTAAGTTTCAGATGTAAATAACTCAATACTATGCAATTTAAGTTTGTTTTGAAATAAAACCAAACTTTACATAGGGAATTCGAGATTAAGAAGGATATTTTAATTGCCTCTCACAAGCTGAAATAAATAGGATACATGTATACTATTTCAGAATACTTATATAAGACTATAAGTACTAAAAGGAATTTCAAAAAAATTATGGTTGAAACCCTAAATTAGGTGTTACAACCCTATGTAGTATGACAGCATAGTTCTAAAACAGGTTTCCTTCCCAAAGTTCAGCACAATGTAAACTAATGGGATAGCAGCCAAATGCTTTACATTCTTGAGTAATACAACCTGTTTTTAAAGCAATAATCAAAACTGCAGTGACATAACCAAGCTGTTACTGCAAGGAACATAATGTTACATGGACCTTGAATGAATAAACGATCGTTCATCATTCGGTGATACTAGCTAAGTAAAAGTATTTTGTTGAATATCCTAACTGATTCCACGGGCCTGATGCGGCATTATCAATGAAATCACATTTTCTGAGTCACACTTCGCGCACGCCCAGAACACAGCATAACCTCATCGATGAAAACGAGAACCTGTAACTGTTCTCGGTAATCTACAAGAACACGCTATCGAATAACTCTCAAAATGACCCGTCAGCAATGTGAAAGGTAGTTAAAATAAATATGGCATTGCATTGACATCCATAAGTATAAAATCACGATCATAAAATCATTACGTTCACTTTATTCACATTCATGATATTCACCACACTGAGTCCTTCCTTAGCATTAGCACATAATTAACTCCTAGAACCACAGGGCACAGGGCCACACGCAAGAGACATACTGCAGTTAACGCGGTCGAAGTCGAAAGCATCAGTCATGATTAATATACACTCCGTACCTGCTATTCTCCAATTTCGTTGATATGTCGGTGTTGAAAGACATTTTCTCGTGTTATTTAACAAGATTTAAATATCACTGAACACACACGCCCCAATTTGTGATGTCACTATAAAATTGACGTTTGCAACCGCGGCTTGCGAAATAATACCAACTGAATCGCCACACTGACTAACGTCTACACGCGACGGAAAGGTTTGACGTTTTGGTAAAGGTGGGGAGCGCTCTCGTTTTTATATGGCACGATCATACGATGCGGGGGAAGCAAACTTTGAATTTTATCGCTGTAGATATTATGGAATATTAAACTGTTATTCGGATTTTTGCTGATGTTATTAAACATAAGCTAGGAAACAAATATTTTTGTTATTTTTGCGCAAAGCACAGATGTAAGTTTCTGTTAAAAAACTGAATCTGTTATGTTTTGCTGAGGTCGGCCAAGCGCGTCCCGCAGAAGTCACACCACATACAGACATTGTGATTGGCTAGTTTAAATTTAAGATCATTTTTTCATTGGATAGATAGTTAAGGTCTTACGCGGGCTTTTTAAAATTTGGCTGGTTATATTTATATTTGTTTTTTTCACGTAAATAGTGTTTTTCTTTTAAAATACGTGATATTTCATTTAAGCGTTAAAATAAATATCTGATATAATAATTGAACCCTTTGGTTACCAACCACTGAAATTATTTGATATTCATAGATACTTTCTTCGAGTAGGTATTCCAGTTCAAAGGTCTTTGGAATAACTTTATTATACTTATTGTATGCTAAATGTCGTATTTACGTAGATAGGATGGACTCAATAAAGTAAGTAGGTGCTAATTTTACAACAAAAACTTTAAAAATTATTTAATATTCAATTAATTTTCTTTAATTTGTCAAAGTTGCCAATATAGAAATGTAAGATCATAAGAATACAATAAAGACGTCCTACATAAATGTTAGTACTTATTGATAGGTAAGTAAATAGTTTTTGATGATAAGCCGACCTTAACAATTTCAAGAGGCATCCTTTTTACTGTGTATTTCGTGTATAGTAGGTATTACTTGTTATCTTAAAACGTTTACTTAATTAAAACTTTCCAAGGTAGGTACTTAACTATAATATGTTAATAAATTAAGAAAAATATTTAGCTATTAATAGTGTTAAGGAATATGTAAGTAATTAGTTAACTCTTAGCATTTTTAACTGTGATTACCATTCTGCCTAGCCTTAGGTTAGCTACATTTAAAAAAAGAGCATGTAAATCTGAGTTGGACTAAGGATAGGAGTTAGGACATCATTAGCTTAACGTGGTTCTTACACAAGCAGCCGTCTGAGGTAGAATAGATTTCAGCATGAGTTTTAGCAATGTCAAGTAACTCGAAACGTACCTACTCTGTATTACAACGTCTTATTAGTGTGCCTTTTTTCACTAAATAAGGTCAGTCTGGGCATCAGTTCGTTAAACACCAAACGGCACAAGATTTGGTTGAACTTTTAGTTATTTTTAGTATCTTTATGTACCTACCTACATTAAGTAGCTTGTAAGTAGGTACTGAATACAATGGTTAATTAATTTTAGTAATATCAATAAAAGTAATAACAATTAAGTAAGCTACCTCCTTACTTAATTATTCTTTTAGTAATTATTTGGTTCACACGTCAAATTAAATTTAGTTTTATACTTAATTAAAATTAAGTTACCAGAGTCATAACTACGCCGGATTTGTCTTTAAAGACTTTAAGCCTCATTTTGCAAGGATGGTCTGAAAGGGCTAACAGAACAAAGTATAAAATTTAAGTAAAAAAGCTTATTAAAACTCAAGATTAGGAATATTTTGTTTATCAAAGACACAACTTGTTACTGAGTTCTCGCTTCAGTAACGCCATCTAACAAAAGGCATTACAACCTTTTCTATGGGTAACTGTTTAGAGCTGTTGTGTTTTTTTAACAAAATACACAGTTAAACGTTTGTAGGTTGATCTAATTTTATCACTAAAATGCATGCCATAAATAGTAAAGATATAATCACCCTTCCTTATCTCTAAAAGATAAAGTTTACCTTTAAATATCTAATAGCATTGTTTTTGATTGATTGACTTTTGCAACTCACCCCCTTACCTACTCATAAAAGTCTCTAAAATTTAATCACTGTTTAGTGAGATTTTTATTAGCAAAACCAACCTTATGCCAAACCAAACCGTAAGAATTTAAGCTAATCAATTGACTAAAATTTAGGTGGCGTTTATAAGTAAGGGGGTCATTTCAAAGAAGATAATTACCTAACTCTTTATCTGAAAGCAAAGTAAGTTACGGACTTTAGGGATTTGTTGACAATGGATGACTGTTTGATGATTGTTTTCAGAAAACAATGTAGGTACTTATTTAATAGTTTAATGGAAAAGGATTATGATTTCCAATAAATAAGGTAAAGAAATTATGTTATTGATTAATTAATGCATGTGGTGTATTTTAAATGGTAATAAAGTGTCTTTTAATAGCTATTATAATAATTAAAAACAAAACTTGGATTTAGCAAAACATGTGGTACCTAGCTTTTGAATAAAAAGTTTCCATCCAAACACGGTGAAGGCTTTTCTGAGTAGTAGGATGTTCATGAAAAATAGTACCTACGTTTAGAAATCACGTCTTTACCGATATTTGAAATAAGGTTTGTATCGATTTGCGGCGACCTCTGCGACTTGGCGCTCTACTTCATGTCATAGGTTCAGTCCATAGCTGCTACTTATAGCTTTCTAGTTCAATTCACGCTGAATGATGTAATCAAATCAAATCATTTATTTGTGATACATGGGTCAGATACACGTATTACAATATTACAGGATCCGCCACTTGGGCATACACATTATATTATTATGTATTTATACAATGTATCAAATAATAAGATTGTTACATTCTAAAAAAAACTGATTTTCTGTAAGGTATCTATGTGTTCTTCTTCTTAGCGTATCGATGGCAAAACGATACTGGACTAAATTGATGTAGCCCAAAACTCTGCGACACTAACTGCGTTATCGCTGGCAATCATTAGCTCTTCCTGAGTGCAGGTGTAAGGGCACCCAGGACATGATGAGAGGTGGGCCATAGTTTGTAGAGCGCCGCACAGGCAACCCAGTCCGCCACTGTCCGTGAGGCCCCACCGGAGCATGTTGTCCTTGCTTCGTCCTACCTGGGTTCGCAATCTGTTTAAGGACTTCCAGGTAGCCCATGGAAACCCATGTCCGGGCGGAAGCCTCTCAGAGAGTGGCACAAACGGTTCAGGTAGTGACACTCTTTCGCACCAAAGGTTGCACCTCGCATGTGCTAGGTCTGTACTTAAAGGGTGGACGCACTTTATGAAGCTCTTTCGGCTACGCAGCCTTTGCTGCACCGTGCATAGGTGCCGGTGGTCGCCATCCATTTTGCTCCTTTCAAGCGAGGCCGCCACATCCCTACGGACATCAGGGGGCGCGATGCCAGCCAATGGGTACAGCATTCTGACCGGTGTCGGTTTGAGGCAACCTGTAATAATCCGGCAAGTTTCGTTCAAAGCTGTATCCACCAGCCTAGCATGAGCTGATCGGTTCCAGACTGGGCAATCTATCAATCTATGTGTTTACTAAAAACAAATATAGTTGTCTAGATCCCTCTGAATTCTACCTATTACACAGATTTACTACTTTTACAACTTCTGCTTTGTTTGACACTACATAGCGATGTGTCACAAGAAATGATCTTCTGCATGTACCTAATTCAACAATGGGACGTTTTACTATTGTACCAAGATACGTCTTTTAGTTGTGACGCAAGTTTTGGGGGCGTGGTCGTCACTTCTATGATATCTAGTTTTCGCAGGTAGATTTAACCTCGTATTAGATATAAAATTATGTTAATTACGTTGTAGAGGTCATTTACACTACATTACTCGTTCGCCTTATGCAATACACACATACGCTTTCAAAAACTATTAGACAAAGTCGTACTATTTGAATCCCAACTTTTGCGTAAAACTTATTTCTAAGCCTTTAAATGTCCTAAGTACTAGGTACTAAGTTTTCCTTTTTACAATATTGACTGTTCGGAGCTCATTAGAATCTTTCTGGATGAGATGTAGTGTTGACAATCTATTTCCTAAAACAAGGTCAAACAAGATTAACATTTTAGCATAATATTTAATTGAAAACCAGCTTTGGATTAGACTCAATTGAATTCTCACATCAAAACAAAACTCTTTGCCCCTAATTTTCTAGGTTACCTAGAAATTATAACTGTTAGTTTTAATATTATAATTATTGTAAAATCAATCAGTTAAGTAAATTAAATATTCATTCCACCTACATAAATAATCTATGCGTAGGTCGGAATAATATTATTATGAAATGTGTGTCTAAGGATGTCTTGGCAGAATCATTAGTTAATTTTAGAGCCATATTTAACAAAATGAACAAGAAGAAATTAAGAAGGACGTCAGGAGACAATTTTGCGCCATCTTATGGACTTAGTTTAATTATTAACTATATCTACAAACTATGTTAAAGAAAAATGTTACCGACGACTAGGCCAAGTACCTACCTATACTTTCATCATAATACTTACATACCTATGTATCCAATCCAAATCGAATACGGCAGTCATGTATTAGGCATTATTTTAAATACCTAAGTACATAATTTTATTTATCTCTACAAGTTACATTACTGTATATAAATACTTAACTTAATTAAAGCGTAATTAGGTAGTTGGAGATTGGAGTACCTACATAGTTATTATAGAAACGGATTCTCTTAGTCCAAGTTAGTATCCCTACGAACTGTCAATACAATAGAATTTACTTATTCTATTACCAATTATTTTAACATTTTTTTAACGAATTTTTGAAGTAGGTACAAGAAATTCTTTAACTATATTTCATTTTGATAAGTATTCGAATGTGCAGTCTCTAACGATGGATACGGGAATCTAATTAAGTCTAAGCTTGTATTTTCGATCCCCTGACATGATTACATTACACCGCTGTTTTGATTAAGATTTATGTTATTGTACTTTGTTTATATCGTTGCGTGGATACGCATGAAATTAAAGTGTTCAAAAGGTAACTTTTCAATAACATGCGAAAACAATTACACGCGTAAAAAGTGTATAGAATTAAATTATGATTAGCTACATAATATTTCCCGGTTTTGTAACCTTGCTGTTTGAATAAAAATTTACAAAATTATTTACGTCAGCAAATTCCTATTCAAATTACTAATTAATTATATACCTACTCGTTTAATTTTTGACACATCATAATAGTTAATTTGTCTGACAAAGTAAGCACTCGACGTTTTTGTTTAAAATTTTTGTTGAAAACGTACCTACATCGCAGAAGATGAAATATGTTACAAGTTGATAAGTGTAGATAATCTATATTATTACTGTTTATAGTAAGCAACTTTTATAATAAAATAGAATAGCTTTCTAGTTATTTAAGTAGGTACTTACCAGCACAAATTAAGTCGATACTTATTACAACTGAATCTTACTGAAAACCTAAAACCCGAGACTCAAGGTTACTAGACAGTATCAAAACGAAAAAAAGGTTAGGTATAGAAGATTTTGTGACAATACGGTCTGTGCAGCAGCGTTTAACTTGCAAGATGTTTGTATGGTCTGGTGATAGGATAAAAGCGTTGTAATCAATGTATGAAACGCTTGTCCCCTGCTCGGCGGCAAGAGTATGCTGTATCGACTTTGTTTTCATAATCCAAGACCACACATTTCAAATGACGTTAATTCATGATTTCATCAACCTTTTTTTAGAATATCTTGCGATTATTAAACAAACATAATGCGTTATCATAAGCTTAATAATATTATTAATTAGTTATCTTATAAGCAGTTGTTGTGAGGGATGTTTGTCGTCAAGTTGACGTTCTAGGTCCGGGGGGTCACTTTGTTTATATTATCGTATGTTTTTATCAAACACGCTACTATATCGTGCAATGCGACACACCCACACTTTCTTACGTCATTATAACATTTACATATTATCATTTACAGCAAGAGAATGAGCAATTTGTTTGCATAATTACATGGGTCAGATGTTTATATCTTGGTAGAATGTTTCTTCAATGAAATTGATAGGAAGACATCAACATTTGTTAAGTAATTTATGTTTTTTTATTTATTACAAGTAATTTAAGGCGTTTTTTGGAATTGTATGATTCTATTACCTACATTATGATAGATGCAGATGTTATGTACTTATGTATGTACTTAACTTTGAATCGCTCGCAGTCTCGTGTCAGTTAAGTCGCGCTAGTTGTTATCAACATTAGTTTTGTTCATGGAATAACATCGCGATAGCAGCATTCGTATTTGGTGGTTCGATTGAATATTGTTAATATAGTTTGTATAAGGTCTTTATTGAGATCGAATACCTCGGTACCGTGCACAAAGTTTTTCATGTGTAATTTACAAATGATTATTTTGAGGTTCGTTAAATTGATGTTTGTAAAAATCTTACACTGAATGTCTTTTCCGTACCGATTTTGAAAAAAACGGAACCCTTATACGATCACTTTGTAGTCCGTCTGTCTGTCAAGCAAGACCATTTATCTCAGAAACGCGTGGAGGTATCAAGCTGAAATTTTCACCAAATACTAAGGCTTGTTGCCTATTAGTGCTGTAAAAATCAACCAATAAAATTCAAACTGCTAATTCAACGTAATCAAGAGATACAGCCGTTTTTGTTTTTGTTTTTGAAAAAAAAAAGGCAGAACGTGTTAAAACCAATCTGATAAAGAAGGAAAACTTTACATAAATTCCTTGACTTACCGCCCACAAATGCCGGCGTCGTTTTAAGTGATAGGACAATTTTCCCACAATCATTAGAGCAAATTCCTCTGGAGTTGGATAGAAAAAACATTTACTCTATCTCTACTAAATACTCATTGTGGAATTTGTTTGGGTTGTTAAGTTTACCTATAATACGATTGTCTGGTATTTACTAAATGTTATGTCTGAACATAACATTTAGTAAATACCAGACAATCGTCTTGATATTGTAAAAGCTAATACCTACGTCTCCATGGTAAGATAATAGTATAAAAATAGCACAAATTCTTAAGAAGATTTCTGGTTAAAGCGCAGGCAGCTGTTAAATTAAAATACACTTACCTACTTAAATTAAGTATGATTTAACTCATTATTCCCTGATACTAGGAAAAAAGGGTGACGAGAAAGTCCGGAAAAGTGTTTGGCTAATCCCTCTTATTCATAATGATGTCAGAAATTGTTGTTCGTGTTTTAACAACAGCGTAAAAACAATATTTAGATTTACTACCTAGTTCGTCATTCTAAATTCCCAGCGAGAATGTACAGGAGTAAGAGGATAAATAATTTTGATTACGTTTGGAGTTTTCCGTATAGTGTATGAATAGGAATTCTATATGCGTGAGGGGTCTCTCCAGCTAGACGTACATCCAGGTGCAATCATTGATTCTTATAGGACAAAGCTGGTTGAACGGTTAAGCAACGTCAGGAGGTTATCCCATAGATAGGTGCCCGTTGTTTCATCTGAGCGTCTACGTGCCTTGATGGGGACCGAAAAAGTCGGTCCTGTCGTCATAGTGACACAGTCGTTAACACAGACTTAAGCCCGATTTACACATCGACAAGTGCAGTAGCGAGTTTAGTAGTAGGTAAGTTGTTAATTAAGTTGATTTCAATAGATCTCCATCCTACTTTTTGGCGAGTTAAGTTGGCGAGACGCGAGAGAGGGGCTACTTCGTACTTAGGCACTAAGTACCTACTTAATTAAACTATAAAAAATAAAAGTTTGAGACAGTCCAAGCATTAGTGTGTACATATTACTTTGGTAGAAGAGTTTAGTAGAAAATGGTAGGAATAACAGGGCTAAGCTTAATAATAGTGTCACATTTCTTGCATCGTCATGTTTTGTGTGTGATGGGCTATTTTATTTTGAGTTACTTTTTTGTAATTGACCTTTATACCTAATATTTTTTGTTGTTGTAATCGTTGCCTATATACCTAGTAGATACCTATTGTACAAGCTCTACCTCATTTGGAACGTAAAGATAATGTGTTATGTGAATCACTACATAGTATAAAACAAAGTCGCTTTATCTGTCTCTATGTACCTTTGTATGCTTAAATCTTTAAAACTACGCAACGGATTTGGATGCGGTTTTTTTTAATAGATAGAGTGATTCAAGAGGAATGTTTATATTTATAACACACGCATTATATAGTAGAGAAACTCATATAAATTTAGAGATTTCTAATGTAATCGTCTAATGAAGCAGTATTTAAACGTTGTCTATGGACATTCTGTGATAGGTGCCCGTGCGGAGCCGGGGCTGCGGTCGCTAGTATAACATATTAAAAAGTAAATTGCAAACAAGTCTTGCGTGGGGTTCAAACCACTGCGTCACTGAACTTAGTAGTCTCTCAAGTGTATTGAAGGTATAATCAACAAATGCGTAATGAAAATAATAGCTATGTGATCTCATTGTGTGATTGATTCATGTATAGGGCTTCCTTAATAATGTTGACGTACTTTCTACGTGAACTTTGAAAACAATAACATCACTATGTTAGAAAACACAATTTGTTTTTTACTTAATAAAGGTATACGGTGAATTATACCTATATGACCGCTTTGCCACCAAATAAGTATTGATATTAATTAATGTCTCTGTCCGTGTAGTGACGGAGTAAGAATACAATATGTCAGCAACCCATCTCATCCCATGGGTGTCGTTAAAACCGACTAAGGGACTAACCGTAAATATTATCTTTACGAAGTAAAAAGAAGGAAAACTTGAAATTAAACCATATACCAATCCATCTGGCCAGCGTGGTATTTGTAGGCCAAGTATCTCTCCGTCACTGAAGGAGGCCCGTCCCTGCAGTCTCGAGGTAATGTGAATGTCTCGGAGGTAAAACGGTCGTATTATACGATTGCCGTGTGCGATGTCGTAGATTCGCTTTCCACGCAACATAATTATTTGTGGCACTTACAATTTATTCTTTTGAGACCAGATGTTCTATGTGTCCCTTAATTCAATGTCTGTAAAAGGACCACAGGGTTTGATATCAGAGCGTGATTGTTTCTTATAATAAAATAAAGTTTTAAGGGCACAAACGAGTATGCTAAAATAGTTTGGGATGGAATACCAAAAAAAAATTACCTGCAGTGTAAAAAAAGTAGGTAACATTAGTAGAGAACGAACGTACTGAGGCCTAATCTAACGCATCCTAGATCAAGAGGTTCCCTCTCCCGATACCTAGTCATAATAGTAAAGGAATATAATTGTAACTCAAAATACACGAAAAAGGAACGGGTTAAGGTCATGAATAGCTTTAGAAATGAAATAGAAACAGTGACGTCACGGGTATCGAAGTGTTTACACTGCCATTAGGGATACAAATTAAATGACGTCATTTATTTGTATTTATTTATCTCTCAAATATTTACCGTGTCGTAATGCTAAAGATTTTTTAAGGTCTGTATAGAGACCGTAGTCCACCCTCCTTTGGTCTTGTTTAGACACGTTTGTGGACTCTGACCAGAAGAGTGACAAAGTTCAGAAACGTATGTACAGACTAAAACAAACGATGTTCCAATCTCAATGGCGAAAAGACAGGCATTACATTGTAAAGCGATCTAGACTGAAAGTGACTTTATGAAAACTTTAATTATTTGGGCTTGTACATATTATTTATGAAGTTCTAAATTGGAACGCGATTTTTCCGATTGAGTACGTGCCATACTTATTTCCTATTTTAGGTTAAAGAATACAATCGTAATTAATTGAACACCCAATTAAGTAAGTATCTAGGTACTTGCGAAAATAAGTTCTATTTTAACTTACTTATTAGCTAATTATAATGTCACAATCAATCAATCAACAGACTACTGTCCCACAGAGACTCCACTTCAGACTTCCACTACTAACCTCGATTCGTCGCTTAATTACTTTTGAAAGCATTCAGGTTATACCACCATCTCCACCTTGGCAAGTCCCGGTTACTATGTTATATTTTTATAAAAAAACATTGTTGTCCAAAAATAACAAGTCTAATTTTATGAGATCTAAAATAAACAGCTTTTTTGGACCTAGATAGCTTTAACTAGGGGTAAAATCATTTATACCATAGAGAGACATGTGAAACAAGGACGTCTATCTGGACGGAATGCTCTCTGGTGACTTAGTTGTCTGCCCCTATACGCGTCCGAATAACTTGTTGGAATCTTGATTTTGTTATTAAATTTCAATAAATAACCGTCTCTAATTTTATTTTTAATCGACTTCAGAAAAGGAGGAGTGCTGCCATCTCTTAGTGAATAGTGTTTCAGACAAATCAAAATTATGACACTGAGGACGATAGCATCTAAGTAATAATTATGTTCCTTCATAGATGGCACTGCAACCAGAATTGTGAATTACAGCGATAAAACCATATTTTTTTTGTTATGTTGTGAATATTAAAAGGTTTAGGGCAATACGATGAAATAAATCAATATTCAGTCACATCAATAAGTCAAGGTAATGTTATAAAATGATATAATTCTTAAAATTAAATTGAAAAATAGGTTACCCAAAATGAAAAAATTAACTAACTGCCATCTATTGACGAAACATAGTTTTATTCAAGATGCCTCACGATTGCTACATAATGATTCAAGGAGAAAATTATAGATGGCAGCAAAATCGTTAAACAATATATTCGCCGCTAGATGGGGCTACAAGTAACCTTTTTAAAGTTATATTTAATTTCTGTTTAGAAAGGAAGCCATTAAAAAATTAGACTTTGCAGATACCCCAAGATCCACAAAACAATTTAAACTTTAGACTTTAGGTAATCAATAATTCGTGGATTGAACTAACGTGTTAATAATGTGGCTAGCGAGGGACATAATAGTATTAATTGACCTACATTTCTAAAGGTATGATGGTAACTTTAGCTGGTTTTGCTCTAGAGAAAGAAATATATTTTAACAAAACCTTTAAATACCTACCTAGCAAATAGTTTGACTAAAATTCGAATGGTTATTATAATAATGCCTGGGTTTACTTCCAATTTCTCTTCTCGTTATAATAAATTTTTAATTTATTAAAACGAGAAGAGAATATTAACTTTAAAACTTTCGCGTTTCTTTTTATTATTGTAATAATACTATCGGGTATTAACGCGTATATAGATTTTAAGTAAACACTTAAATATTTACCTTGAGCCGCTCGACGTTTCGGCCAGATTACACTAGCCATGGTCACGAGTAGACCATGGCTGGTGTATTATTATAATAACGAGAAGAGAAATTAAATTATTTAGCCCGTATAACCTCACGAACACTGTTCGTAAGATTTTTTATTTCCTTTAAATACAACTAGATGGCGCGCTACCTAATATTAATTTTTAAGCAGTGCACGAAAGCAATGCCAATAACATTTCGTGATAATAATTTTGAAGCCAGCTATGTAAATACGAATAACACTTGATACAAATTCTGTCGCCAAAGTTTGCTGTCCCCATCGAGGTGCACTCTCCAGCTTGTGGCCGCTAATCAAATTAAGCTACGGATACTACCGATGTCAAAGTATGGAGGATGCTTTTTTATATATTAAAGTATGACCTGATAAAATAATGATATTCTATCCTAAAACATACAATCCTAGAGTCCACTTGTTCCCCTTCGGTAATATTCATAAAGTCACGAAAACTAATTCAGATAGCTTAATGGCAATGGAAGGAATATTTGGTTATGACTTAGATGAAGGAAAACTTGAAATTAAACCCTATACTTATCTGTCTGGCCAGCGTGGTATTGGTAGGCCAAGTATCCCTCTGTCATGGGAGGAGGCCCGTCCCTGCAGTGGGACATTAATAGGCTGTTATGATGACTTTTTAAGCCTGATTAACTAGTATAAACGCACGTGCATTGCAAGTAATATAGGCAAGCAGGTAGACCGTTTAAAAAAGTTGGTTTCCACAACAGGATCATCATGCCGTTTTATGGTAGGTCGGACGGTTGATCTTAGGGACGACCCGTACCCGTGTTGCCGTACGAACGGCATTACAAGATTCGTACGTTAACCATCAGAAACTCACATTGGTTTCAATTAATAAAATAAATGAATATTCACGGACACCTCTACACAGCGCCTTAACCTGCTTGTGTTATGGGTAACACGACAACTGATATTAGTACATATATACTTTTTTTTTGTAAATACATACATTGTATTTATATAGAAACACTCATACCAATGCAAATAATCATGTTTATGAACACAAATATTTGCATTGAGCGGGAATCAAACCCGAGACTTCTGCGTAGCTGCGTAGCAATGTTATATAACCACCACGCTATAGAGGTCGTCTAGATTACTATATTACTTTATTTAACTACTCATCTTTTTGGGATTCCTACTCACCTGTCCGACAAGGCCAAAAATAATACTTACAATACGATACGAATTAACTCGGTCTTCGGTAACTAAAAGGATTGGAAAGCTTATACTTATCAGAAATCTAGACAAATCTTTAATAATTTTAAAAATAAAAAAGTAGTATCCACACTAATATACCCAAGGGATATGTAGGCGATTTCAGTGGTCGGGTGCGGGATATCAACGAGTGTGCAAACAAAAGTGGCGGACCGTCCGCTTTGATTCAACCATACGAGAGCTCGTCACACAAAAATTATTACGTATTTTAGTTTAATTACCGGATGTTTTAACGTAAGCCTTTTATAGGGGTGGATACATGCTGCGTTGATTAAATCAAAACGCGTTTTTTTGTATAGTAAAGGCCAATATGACTATATCGAACCTTATGAACACTGCTGGTCAGATGTGCAATTTCCCTTATTTTCCATGCCAGACGAGATGATATAGATCTGGTATGAAGGCAACGGATGGTAAATCTGGTCTGTTGTCAGTTGATCTCTGAATGTATACCCGCTGATCACATATGGGTTTGTAGGACTATCGGTGTTTAAAATATTTGTCGCACATTCACACAACCCCATCTAGTCCCAAACTAAGCAAAGCTTGTATTATGGGTACTAAACAACGGATAAACATACTTAAATACTTTTTGTTTGTAAATACATACATATTATATATTGAAAACACCCAGACCAATGCAAACAATCATGTTCATGCACACAAAGATTTACGAGTACATTGAGCGGGAATCGAACCCGAGACTTTCGCGTAGCAGTCATTATGTTATGTAACCACTACGCAACACAGGTCGTTTGTGGTGTTGATTGCGGTTGGATTTCCTTCCGAGAGCTTTATCAGCAGTGTCAGCATTTATTTGTCCTGACCCCTTTGCACAGACACCTTTACCATGAACGGTTTGAAGGATCCTATCCATGGACTATGGATCTGTCGCGTAGTCTTTAGGGATACGAATAATACCCAAGCTCAGACCAATCATTTGAGGACCGCACAAATAATTGTATTGCCTGAGCTTCGGATTCCTTTGTTCACGCCAGCTAATAATAATCATTTCAAAACATGTAAATAACAAAATTATATAACCATTTCATATTACGTATATAAAACAAATGCTTTATCACCTGAACATAAAACTAAGTAAAATAAATCTAAGGCTATTAATTTCGTGGTAACATTTTATATCCAAAACGTTATCTCAATGAGAGAGGCGAATAATAGTAGACTAAATTAATTATTCCTCCCAGGGAGAGTAAAATATCGAAGCTCTAAAGAACGGGCCTTAAATTTCCTAAACCCAGCTAAAATGAAATCGCCTTGAAGAAAAAGGGGTTTGTTTTAATGCCCATCAGAAAATAAATGCTCGGAGACAATAATGTGGGATTCGAAGCGAGATATAAATTCCGAATAAAAATACACTCCTCGGTGCTGAGCGAGTTTTAGTGATGTGATGCTCTTGTCGATTATTATTTATTTATTTTAAGAATGGTTTTGTTTTAATGGAATGGTATATATTATTTTAGGCATTTTTATTTTTTAGCTACAAAACTGCTAAAATGCCTTTTTTCTTAAGCTACAAAATTGCTTAAGAAAAATGCCCAAAATTATTAAACAATGTTGATACAAAAGGTTTCTTAGAATTTTTGTAAACCCGATTGTACTGGTTAAAAATGATTTTTTTTAATATTTCAGACCCATGCTAATGTAGGGTCTGAAATATGTCTTCTTACTTTCAATGTCGATTAAATACTTAGAAACTTTGCAATAAGTAGGTATAGGTACTTATATTATTAGCTTTGTTCCAGCAACTTTTCTAGCCATAAAATTTCACAGACACATAAGACATACAGGCTCAAGGTGACTTTAGAGATGGTACTAATTACAGTTACGATTTGATTTCGAAAACTGTACATCGTCGAGAGCAACTAAAATCACAACCTTGTAACGTAGGTATCGATACTTTAACATTAATTATCGATAAAAAGCTGTCCCATCACTACGTTACTAAGTCCGCGGCCGCGAAAGAGTTGCGACCAGTATAAGCGCTGAGACTAGATGTACAAATAAATGAACCGATCAATACGACCGCTATAGATGATATAACTCCAACAATACTTACTCACAGCATTATCATTGTCTTTTGTTTTATATAAGGAGATGAAACAGACGGCTTTGTAGGGATGTTTTTATGTATAACTTTTGACTTGGCTTATTTTGTGGGTTTTATGTGTCTGTATATAGGTATATTTATTGAAAAGATAGCATCTAAAAAAGATTATGTATTCTTTAAGGATCTGATATCATTGAAAAGAGCCATGTGCCTGAATATTAAAAACAGCTTAATTTTCATATTATGTATTATGCTTTTACCTACAATGTCAATTCTCGTACCTTAAAATCGTTAAAAATTATGTTAAGTTAACTTTTAGTTGCCAAATTGCCGCACAATAGATAAAGACAATTTGACAACTAAAAGTTAACTTAACCGAATTTTTAATGATTTTAAGGTACGAGAATTGACATGCTTATCTTACCTATCCTTAAATAAAGATAATTAAAAATGTAATCAAACTCGCTTTTCAAAATATAAGTAAATAAGCCTGCGAAACTTAAAACGTACTTTTTCTTAAAATAGTGTTTTGTTATTGCTGCTTGGAGCTTTTCTGACTCATATCATATTTATATACGTTTTATAAACGTCTCTTACTTCTTGTAGTTGCTTCAGTGATGAAGTAAAAACTGCCAGTTAATGTGGAAAACCTGACCTATTAAAACCATTTCCCCGAAACCCTTTCTCACATTATTTTGTAAAAATAAGGATTACTTTAAAAAACTATCTTAGTCTGTCTTTAAGACGTACTCGTTATAAGAACACATGTTGGTCCATGTTTTTCCCTAACTACATGTACAAATCTATGTTCAATTTCTTTTTATTGATGTTTTCTAGAATAAAAATACTCAAGATAGATATTTCTACAGAATAAAGTATAACAGACGCCACGTGTCGGTAGGGCTACCAGCTCTAATAGCTATTAAATATAGTACTACAGGAAATAAACATAATTATTTATAAGTATACTTCCGTGTGGTGACGGAGTAAGAATACAATATGTCACCACCCCATCTCATCCCATTGGTGTCGAAAAAACCGACTAAGGGACTATCATCTTAACGAAATAAAAAGAAGGAAAACTTGAAATTAAACCCTGTACCGATCCGTTTGGCCAGCGTGGTATTAGTAGGCCAAGTGTCCCTCCGTCACTGGGAGGAGGTCCGTCCCTGCAGTGGGACATTGATGGGCTGTTGGATGAAATTTATAAAAAAATTGTAAACAACTTCTGTATACATTTCAGTAATGAATTTAAAAAGACTTTGGACAATCATAGGTGAATGTGGGTGACAGATGAGTTAAATTTTGTTTGAGCAATTTTTTTGGATTTGAACAGTTCTCTTTACATGGTAGTTCTAGGAATAGAATAGATAGTGTCATCCAAGAGGTGTAGTAGAATTTGATTTTGGTAGAATAACAAAAACACTGTAAAAGAAAGAAGGCTTCACATAGAAACCTACCGGTAATAACCAAGTTTTCCTCCATATGAAGTAGTCAATCTCTGCTGAGATGAAATAGTAAAAGAGCCTACATAATATATTAAAACTAAAGATTGACAGCCCTACGTGTCGGAGACAGCTCAAAAGGAAAAAAATACAGATTCACTTTGAGTTCTCGAAACATTGTTGACACAGCTAAGTAGCGGGACCAACGCTTCGCTTCATTTGCATTTCTCTTAATCTCAGTTATGAATAAAGAAAAATTCTTGGCAATGTTTTTAAGCGTTTCCCGGTCTTAAGCGCCCGCCTAATGAAGAACGGTGGTGGGATTAAGCGCTTCCCGCTTCGCGACATTACACTTTTAATTTGAACGAATCTTATTATATTCTTTTGTTGATTTAAGCCCTCGAGTCGGGAGACGGGTCGAGACGTGACCTGCAGTGGAAAAATGCGATTGCCATCTAAAGCCAACCGTTTAAATGAACGAGATTGGAGCTTAAAAAGTATAATGGACGAGGGGGGTGAATGGTGAGCGGGGGCGATCTCGGGGGCGCAAGATGGCCGATTTGCGATTGAGATGAGACGCCCCCCGCCCTGCCCCGCTAAGATCAAGCAATATAATTAAGTCGTCCGTTTCATAAGTATTCCGCTACTTGCCTGTCTAATATATACCTAATTATTATTAATCCCTCCAACAATAAACCTTTTCGAGAGTAAGGATAAGGCTTTATTAAAAAAAATTGGTCTTTTGTTTTCTTAAAAACTTTTCTAAAGAAAGTGTATCGAATTACTAAGAGAAGCATTGTACTCGTATACGTATAGGTATGTGTCTACCAGTATAAAATACTAGTGTAGTTAATATTTTATTATTATTATATTAGAGTATAAAAAAAATACAAGGAATTTAAAAGTAAAGAACTTGTAGTAATATGTGTCATAGAGCGTTTGATTTTGGGAAAGAAATACACTTCTTCGATATTTTATTTATATTGTGTAAATTATTTTATGGCCATAACGACGAATCATATAGGTCGATAATAGTTCATTTATCGAGAAAGATATATAAGCTATATTATAATGTTACAGGCCAATTGACCCGAGAAAATAATCTCTAAATTACTTATTATGTTGCAAAAATCAGAAAAATAAAACTTTTAAAAGCTTTCAAAAGTGTGAAAATGAGGTGAAGTCATAAGTAGAAACAGCTTTTTAGCGTAGCATAACAGACTCAATAATAAGATACCTATATTTATAATTATAATATTTCTTATAGGAAAAATGGCGTATAGGAAAAACAGATTTTCTTTAAGCAATAACTATCGTAGCGCTACGCGTATCTGTAGAGATCAAAACGCGTAGCGTAAACGAATTATAAAATGACGCCATTTTAAAAGAAAAACTATAGTCTGTATAGACATGACTTTATCCTACGTTTACGTATTCATAGTAACAGTTCTAGACTTACACAGGCACTCTTCATCTAACTAGAGAAGCTTTACCGAGTCTCATGTCTTATAACAAAAAGGTCACATCCACACACGACGTTTTTTAAACTTAAACTTTATCTCACAGTAATAGAGTACAATTTTAATTTCAGTTTCGTGTTTGCCTTGTGGCAGTGTTTTATTGGGTGGGTAAAGGCTATAGCGTTGGTGGCGCGAGATCGGCGTCGCTTCAGATGACAAACCTGATCTGGTCACGTAATGAAAAATGACAAAACTGCACACTGTCGCGGTTCACGGCTTTGGATCCGACGAATAGGAACGCGCAGAGATGTAGGTATACAGTTAGGTATATAATATACGAGTATTTTACTATAGGTATTAGAGTAAAAATGCTATTCATCATGTAAATGCTATAAATAACTTATGGACGTTTTTAGAATTCAATTGGTGTATAGATATTCCTCCGTGTGGTGAAGAAGTAAGAATAGGTATAAGGTGTTAGTAGTACACATTGATATCATAAATGTCGACTAAGGAAAATTCGTAGACGTTAACAAAAACCAAAAAGGAAAAAAAAATTGAGGTAAAATCTATACCAAACTGTTAAGCCAGTGTGGGAATATTGGGTCAAGTCTTCCTACGTCCTCCAGTGAGGACGAACGTTGTTATTGTTATCGTTTATTTATCTAAGCATTCAACGTTCCTGCATTGGGTCATTTAAAGCTGGTAAGAAGAATATGAATAGTAGATAATAGATCTATATGTAAGTACGAAACAAATAAATACGAAACAAATAAATTATTATATATATACGAAACAAATAAATTATTATTTCTGACTGATTTATATTAAGAACGCAGAAATACAGATTCAATACAAAGTGTACATCGAGATCGAGACCGCAGCTCATCCAAAAGAAGAACTACAAACGTCAATCGGCAAAGACAAAACAAAACGTAATAAAGCCTTTCCTTTGAAGAGCTCTAGAATAAGGAAAAGTTGTAAAGTATACTAGGGGGGTAAACGACCGCAACCCCACCTGGCGGGTCAAAAAATATGCCATAAATGAGTCGAAGGGGACGCCTCTTCAGCCGCGAAATTTCAGCCATACTTGCAAACCTATAATCCCTCATAATCACCTTTACAAAGCAAAGATTAAAACCGATTCTCGCGCCCTACGCCCACGACGAACGGTCGCCCCCGCGTTCGACGCTTTTATATGCGAGACAGCGAAAAGTAAGATTAAATCATTATTTTTCTTAAGCTCCTCTCGTTTTTTCTCCACTCTAGTGGAAGTTTTTTGCTTGGACTTTTGATGCGGACGATCAAAGACTTGTGTTCAAATTTACATAACATTCTTAAATAAATTGCGGCGCTCTTGGGGTGGCCGTATTGAACAAGAAACGCCTCGTATTCTATACAAACTTATTAATGCGAACATCGGATTGATGCTTAATGTAGTATTAATTTATTCCGCGGATTAGTCGAGTGCTATCGCATAATTTACAATAAGTAGTAGATGTTTACTTAATTGTAATGTTTAAGTACTCTTAGTACGTAAGTATGTGTTTGAGACAAGTACCTTAATATGTGTCTTAATATAAAATTATCTCGATGTCGTTATTAAAGTAATATGAGGGTAAAACTTACAACAAAATATCAAATCCTAAAAGGCTGAAGTATGATCCTGTGTATTGTTAGTTTATCTCTTAATATTATGCGTTGTTTTTTTTAACAGCCTTACTAGTCGGTAAGTTGCACATCGCTAGAAAAGACCTGTCCCTACAGTGAACCACTAATAAAATGCTGATATTTGTGTAGCAGACCTTTACGCGAGTTCCTATTTATACATTCACACGATAGAATCTAGGTTCAAACTCGCCGACCTCTGTGGCGTAGAGGTTAAAAGATTTTTTTTGTTACCTTTTAAACTAGTGTTTGTATTTTCCATACTTGGAATTTTTAGTTTTTATTGATTAAATAAATGTAAATAAATCCAAGTACGCAAATAATTAGCTTAAACAAATAATAAGTGTAATCTTATTAACAAAGAAGTTAACTAATTAAAATGTTTAAGGGAAAACTTGGATGTGTATTTCTGTGAATCCCTTTGTGATATCTTATTACAATTTATTGATGAACTTATAATTAGGAGATTCTTGTTAATGATTTTTAAAGATGTTTTTTTAATAAAAAAATAAAAATGACGACTAAATGCCGTATACGTAGTTATATTTAATACCAGAAATGATTTGAATTGTATAACTATGCAATTGCATACAATTCAAATCATTTCTGGTTATTCAATTTTTATAATTATATTTGTTGACTTTTACCCCTAGTAAAAGCTCTACAAAGTACATATTCCTCACACTTTCACACAACGCCATCTAGACCCAAACTAAGTAAAGCTTTTACTACATAAATAAATACGTACTAATACTCGATGTATTTAGCATAAGGACAAACCTCTGTGGTTTATTTATGTTATTTGTAAATCTGTATTTGTATGAATTTGTAATATGATAATAAAGGATAAAAAAAAAAACGTTTTTTTTGTAAATACATACATTACTTATACATAGAAAACACCCAGACCAAAGCAAACAATCATGTTCACGCACACAAAGATTTGCATTGAGCGGGAATCGAACCCGAGACCTCTGCGTAACAGTCATGTTATATGACCACTACGCCACAGAGGTCGTCAACACCTCTGTGGCTCTGACAACTACCACTAGTAGACCGTCAACTAGCATGTTAGTAAAAGTAATTGATTATAAAACCATACTGTTCAAATATGTTATAAGAATATCTCGCTAAGTATGTAAACTATTTAAGTAGATA
This sequence comes from Schrankia costaestrigalis, assembly GCA_905475405.1. NCBI lineage: Eukaryota > Metazoa > Arthropoda > Insecta > Lepidoptera > Erebidae > Schrankia > Schrankia costaestrigalis. Next base: position 6,354,962 of record FR997827.1, read on the forward strand.
TAACATGGTTGTGTAACGCTTGTATCCACGTTCAAACTTATCTTACTTAAGCCTAACTTGGTATTTAGTTAAACCAAAGCTGTGGCAACTTGTACGTGTTTGTTTAAGTGGTTGTTTGATTGTTTTAGGCGCAGGTAGCGTTGAGCCCGTATGAAATATGTGGCTACTTACCTACTGTTGGTAAGCCAAGTTTACTTACTACACGGCTTAAGTTTTACAACTTAGATACCGATGTGTTATTACATATATTATCAAACTCTTTGACGGATAACTTGTTTCAGAATTTGTTGGACGTTTAAAATTTATTAGCAATCTATATTATTATTAAATGTTATGATGTTTTCACAAAATTAGGTTCTCATAATTATATTTAAAAATAAGTCTATATGTTTTTTCAACCGACTTCAAAAAGGAGGAGGTTCTCAATTCGGTTGTTTTTTTTTTTTTTTAAACCAAAAGCTTTGTAAAATAACTACTTTCTCAGTGTGTTAAGCTTGTACGCCTAAATTTTATTAGTTTATTTTGAATGTTACTAAAAACTACCTACTCCATGTAGATAAAAGTCATGGAAACAAACTAGTAAACGGTTTATTCTAAAATCAAATATTTCACGTGTTTAAGAGCAGGTAAAGTAAATACGATTTGATATAATATTAATTTACCTCTTACTTATTGTTAGCTTTGTATTTAAAGGCGTATTGATTTTGTCAGCGGTGCTTCACTTAAGCGCCGCGGCGTAAAACAAGTGGGCACGCGCCAAGCTCGAGCACATTAGTCTCTTCAGACTTTTAATATACGAAGTTATTACGAGACTCGTCGATTGCCAATAAGTAAACACCGATGCCAAAGTCGGAGTATTTAACTTAATTTTTGAGCTTCCAGTAGGGTTAATTGAGAGAGGCGCAGCGGAATGTCGTCACAAAAGAAGCACTTAAACGAATGACGAACAACGGCACTCAACCGGCTCAAAATAAACTTATCTCCGCCGGGCAAGGGTTAAAATCATTTGAAGGCAAGGCACCAAGTAATTGTGAGGTGGAAGCGTGAGGGTTGATGCGGCTGATTCAATAATACGCTACTGTACCGATAATAATGTTATTTATCGAGTTTTTGTTGGCGATGTCTGAAGTAATAGCGGGTACCTGTACGGCCCGGGCGTTCATTATGTTCTGATGCAATTTTGTGTACAATATTTACCGTTGTTTAGCTATATCATTAGGTTAGTTAACGACAAATTATCGAACAAAAAACCTTTACTCGTATACTTAATAAATGATTGTGTCTGTTGTTTCTCTTACTACTAAGTATTTAGATTTAAAATTAAATTAAATTTGTGTCTATAAACGCTTTTACTGACGTTTATATTTAGCTGATTTCTATCACGACTAAATTACAAAGTGATGTTTTTTTTAAATTTATGACATCTTAGTGCTTGAATCTTTGTCAATCTCGCCACCATATGGAAGCGGAAGTTTTGAGGCCTCGATGATCTTCATCTACTGACAGAGGGAAACGTGGCCTACTTACACTACTTTCTTAGAATTGATTTTTGGTTTTATGTCCAATTCGGTATGTAAAATAAAAGTTTACCTAAGTATGTCGATTCCAAATTCCAATTACAGATTTTAGATCGGTAAGGAGTAAAATCATATTTTTTTTTATTAAAAATAAACTATAGGTAGGAAACCAAAAATACTCAAATTAAAACCTTTAAATAAAAATATTAAATTAATACCAAAAAAAATCTTTACATACCGAACGAATTGTTTCGTAGACATTATCTCTAAAAGCTTTTTTGTAAGTACTTGACTTTCATTATGAAAGGAGATGGGGCTATAAAACCATGTTTTTTTTACTCCGGAACTACATAAAAATAATACAATAACGACATATAGGTAGTTACTTATTCCGCAGTCTAGTTACATGTTGCATATAAAGTCAGGCTGAGCTGTCGTGCAACTCTCAGTTGTCTGTATCGAGGAGTGTGATGGCCGCTATTGTGGAGCTGCACATATCTGTGTTAATGTTACGCTATTGTCCACATATACGACCTATGCAGTAAATGTCTGGCTGATGTTTTATATCTATGGTATGACTTTAGCTTGATGCAGATATTTCTACTTCACACGACACAGGGATTCCTAATGTGAGGTCCAGAGATATATTGTATAACAATTAGATACTTTTACTAAAATAAGATGTGTATAAAATGTTTGTACTGAACTAATTTTTTTAACAAATAAAGTTTTTTTTAATATTTATTTACAAATATGCTTTCTTACCAATTTTTTTACCACATCCTTGGGAGATGGGATCGGTGAAATCATTTATTCCTACTCGACTAATATAAGTATTGTATTCTTACATACAATGTTCATCTAGGTAGCAAATAATTTTGCAGTCTAGTTACATTTAGTATGTCACTTTAAATAGGCTGAGGTGTCGTCGTACAACTCTTAGTTGTCTGTATCGAGGAGTGTGATGGCCGCTATTGTGGAGCTGCACATATCTGTGTTAATGTTACGCTATTGTCCACATATACGACCTCTGCAGTAAACGTCTTAACGACTTAGCTTGATGCAGATATTTAACAATATGCTTACTATTTTTTTACCACATCCTTGGGAGATGGGATCGTTGAAATCATGTATTCCTACTCGACTAATACAAGTATTGTATTCTTTCATACAATAATTCAATATCTCTAAATGGCCAGGTGGATAGTCCTAAAGATTATATAAACGGGATGAGAATAATGAAACCTAATAGTTAAAAAGTTTTGATCATGCGTTCGCTCATACTGGGTGTATCACTGGCTTACCATTGCAAAAGCTTTTATGGAATTTAGGTACCTCCGTGTCCTAGTTACGACCCTGCGGCAAACACACACTACTCACTATTTTGCCTGGTTGTCATTGTTGCAAATGCTCTGCGATGAGAGTGTTAACAAAGATCTTAAACGCCATACATTTTTTTGTTAAATTCATTTACTTTTTTTTTGTAATGTAAAGCACTTAACGAATAAAGAAGTAAATTATCATTGTATTCTTAAACGTGGGCTGAGTTCAGATGAAAGTGAGGGCTTAACACGCCCTTTGAGAGCAGTCATCTGTCTTGATTGATGACGTCACAGATTTATTATGTTAATTCCAAAACGACATTAAGAAAAACTCCACTAATGAAAAGGTTTTCTTTTCTTTCATATTCTTTTTTACGCAGTGCAATGTAACCAACGTTTCTTCGGTCTTTCTTTTCCGTTTCTTCGGGGCCGTTACAAAGAGGCCTCTGTGGTGTCTTGATTATAGTAAGCGATTGCTACGCTAAGATCTCAGGTTCCATTCGTACTGAATGCGAATTTTTGAGTGCATGAACAACATGCATGTTTGTACCTGTAGGCAATATATATTTACAAAACAATATATATGTGTGTTTTTTATCCAGTACCCTATAATACAAAAATTGCTTAGTTTGGGTCTAAATGGCGTTGTGTAAATATGTAAGAAAGAAATAATTATGATTTATATCAAATAATTAAGATTACACATAATAAACGACGTAGGTACGAAACAAGTTAAGTAAAGTAAAACCCACAAACAGAGTAAAGGATACAATTTGCGCGGGTCGCTGTAAAATTTCCTATTTGAAATGGCGGCCGCTCATTTATGTAGTTTTAATTCCACCATTCCTTAGCTCCGAGCTGGGATCTTATTTCATTAGCTAGCCGCGAGAGGGAGCGCACAGCCATTTAGCTCTGAAGCTACACAGTCTTTATGATGTGGCCTTAGTGGGTGCAATAGCGATAATAGTTTATTGTTATAAGCGTTGTTTGTGACTATTATAATTATTATAAGTTATTATTTAAAAAGTAAGTTATATTAAGGACAAATAAAATTTTGCTTGTACATAAACTGACATCATTTGCATTTGTAAATTACTTACTTGATTAATTTACATAGCGACACCATCTACGCATAACTCGCTAACTGCCACTTGACGAGTTATACGATTATTTGATTTTCGTAATCTACGACATCAACTTGATATATTAGGCAAAAAAAATTTTTCATTTTTGCACTCTAAGCCTCTTTTTTACAATAGTAAAAGTTTCTAACTTCAAAGAATGGACGCAGCATATTTATCTAATTGGTAGATCGATGTTTATGCGGGGAGTACTGCGGCGAGGTGCGGGGCTTATCTGCCAGTCAGTCACTTATGCAGCGGTGAGCGTAGGGAGCGCTGCAGTTTTTACGAAATTCCGCAGTTAAAGAGTGAATTCTACGTACTACTTCGTATATTTTCTAAGTTGTTATATTATTTGTATTAATAAATATGTGTAGTAAACGTAATAACTTCCATAATATGTTAAAAAAAACTTCTACCCCAAAACAACCTTTTACAAAATAATAATATTTAGTATTATACATATGTATTATTACACATTTACACGAACAATTATATAAACTAATGGAATAAAGAGTTCGTAATCTATTACTACACTATTTAGATATATTAATTGTATCTTTAAAATATATTTTATTAAATTAACAAAACCCAACGCAAAACTCAGTAACTACCGCAGTTATAGACATTTGCTTCGGACTACTGGTTATTAGCTAACATATAAAGAGTTTTGCTTTGGAAATGTTATTTTATTCTTTGTCTATCTGGTATTTACATGTATATGCATCGATTGTGCTTATTTAAAAATAGTCCTAATTGCCACTAAGTAACTTATGCGTTGGTTATATTAATAAATAATGAATGATAACTAACTGCTTGCTTGAGGCAATTTAATTGTAAAGTCCTTATATCCAATAATTATTGCACTACATATGGGATAAAAATATCAAAGCAACATTTTGTAGGTACTTAAGTACTTATTATTTTTTTTACTTTACGAGTCTCCAGTGCCTAGCTTCTCTGAAGAAGAGAAAGACTTGTGGGCTAACAGTAATCACATTTTTGAAGACAATGATGCTGAAAATGGGGACCCGAACATAAATTCACATCAAGAGAATATTATCTCTCTCTAAGAAATTGGTAAAGACTTTGAACCTTTTCTAAATGAGCACAATACCGCCGCGTACATTGCAGAACAAGTTATAATCAATGATCCCTTACTATCGTCCGACAATAGTCCAAATTCTTGCATAAATAATTTAACAAATCTAGAATCTGTCCCACGGCCCACCCAATATTTCTTTAGTTAATGACTCATTCAGTGCTCAAACTATAGCGTATTTACTCGTTATAGATGATAATATAAATTTTATTCTACCATCGCCGTTAAATACTGTTACTTCTGCTTCGCTCATAAATAGTCCTCAGTCTGTGTCTACCAGTACCAGTTCAAGAATAAATAAATATAAAGGACTAAACATACTTAAGGACGAATGGAAAGATAATAAAAGAAAAGCGAATAGAAATAAAGGTAAATGTTATTTAAGTAGAAATGGTACAGAGCAACCAGCCAAAAAGATAAATCAATTTTGTAAAAAATGTAAATTAAACTGCTCTAAAAAGTTCACTGCGCATTCCAGACAAACAATATTTAATATGTTTTGGGACATGGGGAATAATGTAAGACAATGGGAATTCATTGTTAAATTTTGCAAGAAAATCCCAAAACGTAGACGTACTACAGAAGGAGCATCCAGGAGGCAGTACACCATCACGTATAGTTTGCCTAGTGTAGATTGTCTTAACGATTCAATATCTGTGTGTAAAGTCATGTTTTTAAACACGTTTGGTATTGGAGCCGGTATGCTTAACACTGCATTAAAAAAAGTGGAAGATGGTAATGGTGTTATTACTCCAGATGCTACAGGAGGCCGCAATAATCGTGAATTAATTATAGATGAGGCAATGATAAAAAGCGTTTGCGATCATGTAAATCATTTTCAGCCAGTGGAATCGCTTTACGTTCGCAGTCGCACGTCCAAACTATATTTAGATTTTCATCTAAATATAGTTTGGACGTGCGACTAATATTCTCCACAACCCATTCTTTATACAGGACAAACAGACGACTGTATGATAGGGTTTCATCTAAATATAGTTTGGACGTGCGACTGCAAACGTAATGCGATTCCACTGGCTGAAAATGATTTACATGATCGCAAACGCTTTTTATCATTGCCTCATCTATGATTAATTCACGATTATTGCGGCCTCCTGTAGCATCTGGAGTAATAACGCCATTACCATCTTCCACTTTTTTCAATGCAGTGTTAAGCATACCGGCTCCAATACCTAACATGTTTAAAAACATGACTTTACACACAAGTATTGGATCGTTAAGACAATCTACACTAGGCAAACTATACGTGATGGTGTACTGCGTCCTGGATGCTCTTTCTGTAGTACGTCTACGTTTTGGGATTTTCTTGAAAAATTTAACAATGAATTCCCATTGTCTTACATTATTCCCCATGTCCCAAAACATATTAAATATTGTTTATCTAGAATGCGCAGTGAACTTTTTAGAGCAGTTTAATTTACATTTTTTACAAAATAGATTTATCTTTTTGGCTGGTTGCTCTGTACCATTTCTACTTAAATAACATTTACCTTTATATCTATTCGCTTTTCTTTTATAATAAGTTACCTGTGCCAAAAAGTAAATTTCAAGATTTAAAATATTTGTGTGACCATCAAATAATACCATTTAAATACCACAGTTTCTATCAATCTTTGGTCCCTGGTGGCGATGATGAAGCGGAAATACATGAAGACTAATATTAGATTAATATTATTACAACTATTGTGATTAAAATAGGTTAAAAAAATTAAATTGTGTAAAATGTACCCAAGTCTTTTTTAGATAAGGTTTTTTGCTGTTTTATTATCAACTCAACAACATCCAAAATGTTATTAAAATGGTGTTGACTACATAGTTATACGCACAATGTTGTACGCGTGTAGTAATACTATTTTTAGAATTACCTTTTTATTTTACTAATAAAATAGTATTTTACGTTTTGTATTTTTTTAAGTTTATTCCTTCACCGATATTTGATGCCGGTAAAATAAATTACCTGTTACTTACTATGAATTTTGCTGTTTTATTAACCTAATTGATTAATAGTATAACAGTAAGGTTTTAGTTTCATCCCATGTATAACTCTGTATCTGGTAATTATTCTAAAAGTTAAGGAAAACACGTCATTGCATATCTACGTAAGAGGTAGATGGGTTTTTGATTCAGCAATAATTTCCAGAGTATAACTGCGTATGTGGCACATTGACACAAAAATTACATTTCGAATCCGAAGTTAAAGTCTTTAAGTGTTATAATTTAATATTCAAAAGAATATAAATGAAAATACATATACTATTTAAAAGAACATTCAAAAAGAATACTACATGCCAATTTTCAAGTCAATAACTGCGGTATTATAGACGCAATCACCATTTGAAATTTTTGGCAACTTTAATCGGCTCTCCTGTAAAATTAGCGATTTTCAGTTAGCGAGTTATGCGTAGATGGTGTCGAGTATATAATTACTTACTAGATTTTTTTTTAAATTTAGGGTAAGGTTGCGACTATTGGACCACTTAACTTTAAACAGACCTGGTAGCTAAAATAGAGCATGAAATAAGACAAATTCTATGTAATCGAGTAGTCAGTATATTCAATTATTGGTAACTAACATAATTAAGTTAATTTGCTTATGTATATAGTCACAAAAGAAGAAAATAATAATTTGTGATGGTTTCCTTGTTTGACCCACCGTCTCTTTCATCGGACCACATAGTTGCTATAATTGGACTTAGGGCATTATAGGTGGCTGGTCCATTCAAAGTGCATGTAAAAAAAATTATAAAGTTAAATATCATTTTTATCAAATTTCTTTTATTTTCGAAAATAAATAGATAGTTACATTAATTACTCAACCCTTATTATATTTCTTTATTTGGCATGCAAAATCACAAAAATTTTTGAGGTACGTCAAATCTTCTCTATAACGTCGCTTTTGGCACTCGAAACATTCTGATCACCTCATTCAATTCAACTTCTTTTTTCCCTAAGCTAGTTTCATACGAGACTCCCTCTCTTCCTCTCTGTGCGATGCTAAAATAAAAAGATTTGTTTTTTAAATAACAGACATTATAGAAGGTGCCATGATTGGACCGGTTCAATAAAAGAGCATCGTGAGAGTCCATTGATAGAAACTCACTAACATCCACTGAAATATTTATTTTTAAAAAAGTGGCAAGCTACTCAACAAAAATATACGATAATATTATGTATTCTTAATTACTGGACTATACTATTAAAAAAAATCACATTAAAATGTAACAGTACTTACATGCTATTATTTGCCGAGTAAAAATTATATTCGAGTTCCAAGAAACAAAGCGAAGTACGTCCATCCCTCATGCTGCCTGCTGCGGTACTGGCGGTTGGAGGGCGATGTGGGGGGTTGTATAGCTATCGTTTCGATGCAAATATCGGGTTCTAATATAAATAGACCGCGAACTATTGAAGTGGTCCAAACAAAGCGCTAGTCCAATGATCGCAACCTTACCCTATTCAATAACATTACACATATTTTGAGCTTGGTCGGTCAATTAATGAACTAAAGCGAAAATTCCCTTTAAAGGGATCTTATTCGCTCATAAGCCAGTGCACACATGCACTGGGTGTACACCGGCAAAGTATTGGCGAAGTTTTGAAGCCACGTAGGCTTCTCTGATATCTCTCTCTGTTTCTCTTCTCGCAGGTGACGATTAGGACTGATCCGCTCCATAGCTTTTTCTATCTAAAGGGACAGATCTAAGTCCAATTCACATACATACATAAACTCACGCCTTATCCTGCCGGGGGTAGGCAGAGACGACAGAACGCCACTTGTCACGATCCTGGCAAATACATTGGACCTCGTCCACATTCATTAAGCGAGTCATACAAGCGCGTCCAAGTCACCTTTGAATTAAAATAGCTTTGAGAATTTACAAAAAGTGTTAATGAATATTAGTTGCCAATTATAATAATTTTAACAATACAATGTAAACTGCACATCTCAGATCACAGCTTTATCTATGTAAAAGTGTAAATACGATGAAATTGTACATCTCATGGTAGACATTTGATCTGTTTATGTTGTTACTGTACCCTTCTTATAATTAAATGCGACAAAATAACGCTACTCTCTCATATAAACCAGAGTTAACTATGTACACTGTGATAAGTGAAGTTGCTTTGTTGTGTTCGTTTGTCTTCTATTCGTATTATAGAAAAGACAATAAGGAAGATTCTTAATATATTTCCGTATTATTTGTTTGCTCGACCATTGGAAGTAGGTTTACCTACACCGGCAGCATAATACATAAACGGCTTCAAGCTCATAGTTCTGTTTGTCAAAAACAATTTGTCAATGCCAATCAAAATTCAAACAAAGAAGTTTAAACGTTAAAAGAAGACCTTACAGTATTTTTTATAATAACAAATAACTAAAACTTGAATTTGAAACCCTAAGTATTAAGTTTCGTTGCGTCCCAAAATTGGCTTGTCCTTAAAGTTAGATTATTGAAAAGGAAAATGTACGCCAAACAATTATTATCAAATCAATAGTAATCTGTTTTTTTACTATGCAACATTAACGTATCCATCTATTTTCCAAATACCTACCCTGCATTAAACTTTATAATAGTACGTAGGTACATAAAAGTTCACCAATGCTTTTGTTAAATTCACATGACAATAGCTACCTACTTATCATTCTCGATGTCACCCATCTTAATTTTTACGAAGCTTTTCTTTTTGAGCTACAAAAATAACGAGGCTTAAGACAACCATTGTGTTCTGCCGCCTGTCATCCCTGATTGATGTTATTTTTAATTACAATATTTAATGTCAACAATGTATAAATCTTAGCGCTTAAGAATGTAATGAAATATTCATACCGAGATTTACTTTTTTCTTTTCATTTAATTTCCCTTCATTCATTGGTTCGTGATTCCGGTATTGATTAATTAAAAATGTGTGTTTTGTATTTTTATTAAGCCTCGCAAAAAGAGGGGTGTTGTAAGTTTGACGTGTCTTTGGGTGACGAGCGCATTGAAGTGGCACTTTAAGGTTTATATTTTTAGAGCACTGAATTCTTCTAAATCTATAAAAGATATAGACAAGCGTGGGGTTATCTTCACGTCACGTCTCTGTAACTCTGTACCTACTACATGTGTAACATTTCTCTTCTAAAAATTGAAGTAAATTATAGAAATATATTTTATAATACCTAGATATAAGAACATAATTAAGTAGACAAGCTTCCCGATTTTATTCGCAAGCAATCCATTTACTTTCCACAATTGTAATCTCCATGCCAGAGTGTAAATTTATAACCACAACTTTAAAATGTTCTGCGTAAACGCGACGGACATTTGAATGTTTTAACATTACTTAGGGGGTAAAGTACTTCATTTTGTTCGAGGGAACTGGAATCATCTTAATGCCCGTAATTATACGGATTCTAAGAATTACTCGGTCATAAGTAAACAAACGGAATGCCCTATTTACAATCGTAAATTTTGGAGTCAACTCCGAGCAAAAACGGACGGCTCTATCTTAAAACTTTAGTTCGTATAATTTATTTATTACTGGCTTTTGCCTGTGGCTCTAGTCGCACTTTTTATAGCCTAAAATATTATTTTTTTGCACTGGGTGAGGACCTAGGCTGTACGTCGTTAGTCGCACAATGGACGCTGATGAAAATCAGGGCGAATTGACACTGGCTCTCGCCAATACCTAACGCCAAACGCATGAAAAAGATGGATAATATAACAATTACTTTGGCCAGCGTACTACAGATAAGTACAAGTAAATAAACCAGCCCCGCAAGGCGGGTAGTACATAAATATATAACAAAATAAAATAAAATCTCCCAATACAAGAAAAAACAAAACAATTATTCCATAAAACAACAAAACAACTCCACCTGAATCCTTAAACTTGGAATAATTTAAGTACAAAACATAAATATAATATTTTCTATTTGCAATACATTTTTCCTAATTCATGTTATTACGCCTCATTCGTCGTATCTCACATACGAATTGCGTTTAAACGAAACTTTATTATTTTCCAAAGCGGAACGGGGCGCAGATGTTGGGACTCGAATAATTTCAGATACCACGTTATGAGTATGAACCGATACGCTCGCAATAAGAATGTACTGTGTTTTACTTACACGGAGAGAGATGGGAAGCACGCGACACGTTTGTATAGGACATTTATATTGTGCTATTTTTTCTTGAACATTTTCTTAAGTATAAGTAGCAGACACGCGGTTGATCGGCAAACTGATTAAAGTGACCTAAAAATGAGGAAAGGAACAGGATTGTATGCGGTGAAAGCACTTAGAGGAGGCCTATTTCCAGCATAGGAGGTCATTAGCTGATTTGATGACGAGTACAGTATACAATAAAAAAAACGAAAAGTCCTGGTGTTTTTAGAAATGTTTATTTAACTTTTTTGTATGTTGATGTATGTTGTATGTTCAACAGGATCTGGATAGTGTTATAAGGTGGAGTTTAGAAAATAAACTGCACTTTAATGTGGCTAAGTGCTCCGTATTATCCTTCAGCCGTGCGCGCGCCCCGAGTCATTACCAGTATCTTATGGACGGGACTCCGCTACAGCGCCTCAAAGAAGTTAAGGATTTAGGTGTGCATTTTACTTCTGACCTTCAGTTCCGGCAGCATATTACTAATGTGTGTAAGAAAGCTTACCGGAACCTGGGACTTTTACTGCGCCAAGCCAACAGCTTTACAAATATAGGAGCTTTGAAAGCACTATACGAGGCACTAGTGAAGAGCCACCTGGAGTGCAATGCTGTGATATGGTCACCACACGAGGAGAAGTACGTGCTAATGCTAGAACGTATCCAGAATAAATTTGTTAGGTTCGTGTATATGAAGCAATATGGGGTTTACCCAGGTTATCCGCTGTTGTATCCTACTCTATTTGTTCTGGGTATGGTAGGTTATTACACACTAACAGTAAGAAGGGAGGTCGCGCTCGCCGTCTACCTATTTAAAACGATGCGCGGAAGGCTTAATAATCCCCGCGTATTGGAAGTAATGCAGCTGAGCGTCCCGGACGAGTACGTAGGGCGGCGCCGGCAGCCGGAACTGCTGGTCGTGCCGCGCGCGCGTACCTGCCTGCTGCAGCGCACACCACTCGCGCGCGCGCTCCGAGCGCTCAATACGTTGGCCCATGAGATAGATCTCTTCTCATGTACATTGAACGAATTCACACGGGTAGCTTATTGTGTTATATGTTTGCACAAAGAGTAATTATTATTTAAGTTGTAATTTATTGATATTTTTAGTAATTGTTTTGTTTTTTTACATAGGCTATTGAATTAGGTTATAAGTACCTGTGATAATAGTTGTATGTGTGATAATAATAAATAAATAAATAAATAAATAAATGTTTTCTTTACCAGGCCTCTACAAAGCACGGCCCTTTTTCTCTTTACCACAAGAAAAGAAGAGAAAATTGGTCAACTATTACCATTATTGCCAAGCGGATTGGTGCACGACGAATGATCGAGTTTCATTTTATTTTACTTTAACGACGTCCATGGGACGAGGAGGGTTCGTAACACTTTGTATTTTTGTTTTAGTAAGTTATTATAAATAAATTATGTAGGCAGAAATTGTTGCTCTTGTGGAAATTTTAGAAGTAACAGAGTTTGGAAATATTAGACTTAGTTAATGAAAAATCGTTCCGATGTAAAATCGTGTCGTAACATATAAGTAAAGATTGCATTCATACGTTTTATACACAAATGAATTGAATAGGTTCTTTTCCAACATTTACGTTGATATTTTTCTCAATATTTATACTAGGTAGGATAATACCGAAACGAAATATGCGAACGTACAATAATTTAGTAGAGCCTTTAAGTTTCTCTTTATTCAAATTTGATGCATTGAAATAATATTAACTTTTATGACCTGTACTAAATGTAGGTAGGATTGTTTTGGTCATATAAATCTTATAGAGCAGTATGTATGCGTACTGATTTACAATATCCTGCTTGTTTAGAGATGTAAAATATTTAACGTTACAACCTATTTTGATGTCGCACTGCAGATACAGGCCTCCTTTGTTGATAGAGGAAAACTTTAACTACTAACACCACGATGCCTAGTATATAACAGTAATAAGTATATAACATACTTACTTTTGCTTCTTTTGGTTTGACTTAATGTCAGTATACCTACGTGCTGCTTTTATCTTGCCACCTGTGCAAAACCAAATTAAAAATCAATTTGTGCAAAACAAAATATAACCTTGTGAAGGCATAATAACTAGGTAAGGTACGACTATTTACCGTTGAGTACAAAATTTAATTGAGCTTAACCTACCACAATACCTATTACAATACCTATTACAACATTATTTTAAAAGATTCCTAAACGAGATTCGTAACTGCTGACTCTAGTTTCTGGTGCGGAGAGAGTACATTATTGTCTATATTGGCACACTTTTTTCAAGACAGTACAAATTATACCCTTTCCAGCGTAAGTTTGGTTTATTGACAGTTCACGTCTATGAAGTTTCGAATGGTATTATTATTGTAAATAAATGGCATGACATTCGAGATACTGCTGAACGTCATTTACGTCAAGCTTTTAAATGTTGTTTTACCTATAGTGCAAAGAGTATGATGTATTGATCTAAATTGATGGAAAGCACAAAATTTTGTTTTAGAAAAGGTAATCGACAGCGACAAAAATGTATCGGTCTAGTCAACTGATTCTTTGTACATACATACTAGTTTTAATCGACTCAAATAAATGTATTAGACATAGGAATGAGTTGCCAATTTTTATTTTTTTAGGGTTTTAGTGGGTAATAGGACACACCTTTCCGTCGGACATTTAACTTGATGATAAATCGATTTATTCTTTACCAATAATGTAAAGAAATTTCTTGCTACTGGCTACTACCATACATTTGCCTGCTAAAATATTATAAGGTATGGTTCGAGATATCTTTAACATGTACCTACGGATGTATGTATGTAAAATGGAGGATCTTTGTTGGCCGACTTTAACAGTACTCAATGGATGATAAACATTTATTTAATTTGTATTTATATGTAATTATGATTAAGAATAATAACGTTAAACTAAAGTGGTTTTAAAAATAGCTCCGTGTTAGCTCAACATATTATTTGCCACAGACTAAAGTAACAATTTCTATATAAATATAATAAGAAATATAAAGCAAGTATTTATTTATTTTAAAATCTACAAAAAAATAAAAGAAGTACGAATGTCTTGTTTCAAAAGGCTCGGGATCAGGCCACTCTTCCGTCACAGCGCTCAATTAAAAACGTTGTCGCGGATTCTCTCCGATTGATCAGCAAACGTAGTCTTCAGCCCTCAAAGGAAATAATCTTTGCCGCGGGGTGCATTAAAATATAAATATCGTCGTTAGCAAATCATTAGCCGGTACATTTTTCTCTGAAGAATCGCTCCGTTTCCTATCAATCGTGAATAAACATAATGTAGCGCTAAAATGTCCTATGGTGCAGAGAAATGAAAATATCTGGATTCTGGATTATTATTTGCGAAATTTGTTATCTTATAATTTGAATGTAATGCATAAAATGGATACAAGTAAAGTTATTAATCTTTTGAATGTTAGTAATAAAATGGATACAAGTCAAATTGTACTTTTAACCTACTCCAGAAAGATTCGAGATTCACACAAAACAATTTTTTTTTAAATGGTCATGTCAATGACCGTTATAAAAAATTATGTTTGAGTTTGAAAAGGGTTTATTATTTAAGTTTTTACTTAGCTTTAAAGCGCATCAAAATTCGTTCAGTAATTTGGTTTTAATGTATTAAAATGTGGAATTTCTGCAAATAATCGAAGTTAACAAATTTCGTAAGTATGTAATAGCCAACCACGACACCAACGAGAACAACTTACTAATACATATTTAGAAACTAACACAGCAGTATTATAATAAGCCTAGCTTACTTTGGGAACAGATGGCGCTATGTAGAGATGTCCGTGAATATTTTTTCATTTAAACTCCTTATAAGTAGGTATTTGACGTCATTCAGGAGTGATTTCAGTTGATAGGTGCTCTTAGTATCTGATATCATGATGATAGCTCATTAGAATATATAAATAATATTATTTATAATTCTTATTATCGCAATAAATTATGATAATGTTTGTGACAAAAGAGTTTCATTTGCGAATAGCGCGCCTCCTGAAGATTTGTATGTAAAGCTTGTAATAATACTTCGTAGAATTTTTAAATCTTTGTATAATTTGTGGTTTTGCAAAATAAATATGTACGGCTTATGTAATTTTTAGGGTTCTGTATAAATGTGTTTTTACATTTTTGTTGTTAACGTATTTATTATTCTCTCAGAAGATTTTTTTTTTACTATTTGTTACCTTGGCTGGGTCAACATCCAAGTTGCTCATGTAAAAATATTAAAGTTAAGTTATTTAGTTATTAATCTCAAGAAATACAGAATTGCTATGTAAAAATCATCCAAGTAAAATTACTTATAAAATTAATTGGTATTTAATTTTGATCAAGCTTTGTAGTCGGTGTTTTAACTAAAAATATATAGTTATAATTATACTAGTCTACATTTTTATTTCTTCTTCCAATCCTCCTTCAAGTAAAAACGTATCTCTTATTTGACCACTATTTATTGACGACCTCTTTAACGCAGTCGGTATATTACATGGCTGTTACGCATCTATGTATAGTATGTATGTATTTACAAAAATAAAAGTATTTAAGTATGTTTATCCGTTTTTAAAATAAATAATCCTCACACAGGATTATTTATTTATTTATTTATATTTTGTATTTGTTATTAACTATAGTAACTAAACTTGCTCTATTCATGGAGTTACTTTACTAAGTACTTTAATTAGTTATGCTATTAGTAAATCTATTACTGATTGCTTAATGAGTCAGTGAATAAAGTAAAAAATCAGTTTAAATAGTTACTACGAAAAGAAAATACCTATAGGCCGACCGCTTATCTCAGTCCCCGCCTGAGGTATGAAAGGGACGAGGGAGCGGGGTAGCAGTGTACGTTATGGTAGCGTACACAAGAGCTATATCGAGTTGGTTCTATGTCAAATTAAATAAATTTTTACAAAAAAAAAAACTGACTTCAAAGACAAAAATTGACAACACTAAAAAGTAAAAAAATAATTAAATGCTGACCGCTTAACTCTGACCTCGCCTGCGGGGTGACTGGGGGGCGGGGAATGACGACAAAGGGGATCGCGCGGGGATTGCACGGGTGGCACAATTAACCATAACTTCCAATGAAGTTGGTATAAGTCGCAAAATGATCGCACCGATTATTGACGAGATTGCACCGATAATTTGCCATATCTTAAATTTCACTCTCTTTCTTCCTTGTTATATGTATGTCATCATTCCCCTGCCTGCATCAAATAGTTTTAAAAATAAGGACAGAGAAAAACAGAAATAAACCTGACAGGAGGGCGCTTTCGTGTTTGTCAATCTTCTTTCAAATTGTATGCCGAAAATTAGTTATTAAAAATACGGCATTACGGAGAGGTTTTTTATTTTTCTGGTCAGGCTTTAAATTGTTTAACGCCTTTTTTCTCTAAGAAATTACGAATTTAAGTGGCAAGATGACGCCACCGTCTTTGAAATTTGAAAATTTTATAGAAGACGGACTAGCATGCTTGCTGCACAACCAGCTGTCACACGTCAACTGTGGTTGCTTTGTTGCTACACACGAGATTATGATGAGCCGGTGTATCTTCGGACACAAAATAGGTAGCCAGGCCAAGCAAATGGCATTCAATGTGTACGAATACTTTAGAAAAAAAAAATTGGACCCAAATACTGTTGAATTTCAGCAAGATATTAATTTGAAAAAAACTGTAGCAGAAATTACTGGACTATCTGAAAAATCTGTCAGTAGGATTGTACAAGAAGGAAAAATTATTATCAATGTATATTTATTATTATTACTTATGTCAAGGATTCTCTGCAAAGTGCGTCTATCTGATAGTTCCAAAATCGTAACATAAAGAAGTTGTTAGCACAATGGGTGGTAACAATATTGTACAATATGGATTACTTGAGCCAGTAGTCATTCCAATTCAGCCTAGACTTAACCGGGAATATATTGAAGAAACAGGATATAGTGCAGCCGAACTATCCTCAATTCTTAATAATAATAATACTAGGCTAACTACAGAACAAAAATGTGTTTATGATACCGTAACAACAGCAGTAATAAACGAAGAGGGCATAGTATATTTTCTCGATGCTCCTGGTGGAACAGGGAAAACATTTCTTACCCGAGTGATTTTAGCGGAAATTATAAGAATGGGAAAAATTGCCTTAGCGGTGGCATCTTCAGGTATTGCAGCAACATTACTTCCTGGTGGCAATTTTTTTTGGATTTAAATTGCACTCTAACTCCCGTGTGTGGTGTGTCATGCAATAGCGAAAAAAGCCAAAGTGCTATTATATTTCTATTGGTATTTCACTTGACACTGGCAAAATATGTAACTATGTTCATGATGCCATAATAAACAAATTATATATATACATACCTACATTGTTTTAAGACTAAATGTATTTAAAATTACTGAGTAAAGTTACTAAAAAAAATTAAAATATAATAAAAAAAGTTATTTTTTTTAAATTTATACTCTAATCCATAAACAATCAAAATTTTTATGTCATAATGTCGAAGTCATTTATTAATATAATCTGTAATTCATGGGCGCCATTCCATTTGCTTTGGTATTATTATCTTATTTCGTTGGCTGACACCGACTCCAAAAATAATAATAATATTATATAATTTGTAATAATTTGATTTTCTTTTAAAATCTACAAATAAATATATTTGTTATTTAAGAAATATCCTGAACAATCCTTTGTACAATAATTAAAAGAACCTATTCCTTAGAATATAAGAATTGCTGATTTAAAGTATATAATTATAACTAAAGTCTTAGAAAATATTTACAAATAATAACAATGTACAATCATTAATTATATATTAAAATCACAGTATAATCACATTTGGTGTAATTACAATAATTTACATTAAAACAGGTATGATTTAAACATATTAATTTTTAATAATCAGTCTTAGAAAATATTTACAGATAATAAGAACAATATGTACTAAGAGTTTTTTTAATTTTTACACTATTTACGCTACCATAACGGACATCTAGTCAGTATGTCAGTATGACACTAGTGCGATATCCTAGTCCGTCTTCTATACAATTTACAAATGTCAAAGATGGTGGCGTCATCTTGCCAGTAAATCTCGTACTTTCTTAGAGAAAATATGCAATCTAAATTATTACACAATTTAAAGCTACACCAGAAAAATAAAAAAACCTCTCTAGGTATTTCGATTGGTTTATGGTATAATTTAAATTTTTCCTTCTTTTTATTTCATAAAAATAAGCTAGCTAAAAATTAGAGCTGTGTTGTGATGTGATATAGTTCGGATCACAGTCTCTAGATGGCGCCGTTTTGCCAAAATATCAAGAGATCGCTCTCTCCTTTGTCCTCGCCCCGCGCGCTCCCCTATTACCGCAGGCGGGGTCTGAGTTAAACGGTCTGCCTATAGTGAACCTTGTACACACAATGCTTTTCATACTTGCGTCAAACGTGACATGTTTTTTCTATATTTAAATAGCATGCAGATTTTATAAAACATAATACGTCTTTAATGATTTATTAAAAAAAAAAAGGCATGGAAATATTTTTGCATAATGCGAGGGCGAATCGTCGTAAGGCGTCATTTTAGCGCACACGATAACGACCAAATCTTAGGGGTGTCGCGTTCTTATCTTAATACACTAAATAAATAAATTGATCGTACATGTTGGTATCATCTAAAGCAAATCAAATGCTTTATGTATTTGATATTACGCATCTTTGTGTGTGACTTTATTAGGTGAGGAGACGAATAAGTCGCTCGTTTGATGGTAATCTTTATGATTGTTGGTACCAAATGCAGAAAAGTTTCTTGCTTTACAAATATAAAGCTTAGAATGCAATGAGATTGTTAGTGGAACATGCAAGTGCAATGCTATTGTTGATATAACGTTTATGTAGTATACTTAATACATAGAGGTCTGAAAGACTTTGTTCATTAATTTAATTCATTAATTAATATAAAACAGACAACCCTAATCGCGTGCTCATTTAAGTCATCTACGGACTGAAGTCCCAAAACAGTAATATTACGATTAATATCATGGAACTCGACGCGGGGCGAACAACGTAGATAAATAATTTAATAAGTCCGAATAGCACACAATTGAAGAACATCATGATTTCTGTATTACCAATCACAACAGCCCAATCTCTTATTAATGATGGAGGGAAATTTAGGCTACGCTTACCACAATAGATTGTTTTGAACTGTGTTTTATTTTAAGAATTTAAGGATCATCTGACCTCATTGCAAATGCCTAGTGCTTTACCTATGAAATTGCCGATTTGTATGAAGATTTTATCAGAAGTAAGATTTTTCATACTAACGTTTTCTTAGATTTTTCAATAATTTATTAATGAAGTTTGGTAAGTATATCTAACTAAGTAATAGTGTTTTAATCACAGAGAAAAAAGTATCTGGTAAGAAGTTATAATTAAACAAAATGGAAAAATACGCTGTTTTTAATTGGACCCATGTTCACAGGCTTATTAATGATACAAAATTATTAATTATTATTATTTATTATCTTAATTATTTTTTCCCGACGACCTGGTTAGGACGAAGCCGGAAGACGATGGATGAGGGAGGCACAAGACCGCGCAGAGTGGAAACTTTTGGAGGAGGCCTATGTCCAGCAGTCGACGTCCATAGGCTGATATGGATGGATGGATCTTAATAAATACTTGCTTATCAATCCAAGTGTCCTTGGGTCTATAACCGTTTATGGTGGTCGTGGTAATACACATTTAAACGTTACTTCCTTTTCATTCTTTAACATGGGGAGTAAGCTTCTATTATCATACAGCAACTGAGTAATGTGTGATTAATTTTGTTTTTTTTTTTAAAGAAAAGGATAATCACAACGTCTTACGTGACAATTACGAACAATGGTCTTCACTATTGATTGAACTTGGTTTAGTTTGCTATAGAGTGGTTGTAGGTTTTGTAACACCTTTACAACAAAGAAATCGTAATGTAGAGTTGTATTTAAATATTTGCGTAAGCGGCTCGTTGGTCTAGGGGTATGATTCTCGCTTTGGGTGCGAGAGGTCCCGGGTTCAAATCCCGGACGAGCCCGTTTTTTTTAAATCTTTTACTAGTTTTCACAGCATCTAATTGTAACAAAATAATTAAAATATATCGCTGTAATAAGAAAATGACATACTTAATTTTTATTTTGGCAGATTCCACTTTACTATTAGGGGAGCATGATACTATTAAGAAGCAAAGGTAAGTCGGTGAATCTACGTAAAAAGAAACGATCGGATCACCATTTTTAATCTTTTTCATCTTATTTTATCCTTCTTCCAGGAACACTTATGAAACAATAATTATGGCAGGTAAGAATTAACGTTATTCGCACTATAAAATGTTATTTGTATAAGCCTAGAACGTAGGGTCAATAATAACAAACGCGGTGGACAAATAGCAAGTCATGTGAAATGTGACTTGTAAAGAAATAGACGCGGCAAATGTTTTTATTTATTGTGTTCAAAATAATTGTGTGAAGTGTAAGATATTCTGTTTTGTGCTTAAATTATTTCACGATTTATTTTGAAAATGTTAGCTTTTAATAATTTATTTTTTGTGCAGAAATCGTACCCGCGACCTATGCTTTACATGTTTACCACTACCTCGCAGAGTTCGTCATACCAATTGGGTTGTTAAAATTTTAAAATTGATTATTTTGAAATGACCGGCTAGCATGCAAAATTTGAATATTGATGGCAAGATCAAAGGCGTCTGAGGTAGCTTCACAAAAAGAAGAACATTAGGTATTCTGCCTTGGGTTTAAATTATTTTATCATTTTGCTTAGTTACAGCAAACCTTTACCCTAAAATATATTTTAACTGTTATGTATAATTAGATAAAATATTTGTTAATAAAAAGAAGTAGGTAAGTCGTCACAGGTTGTTCTAATAAATAATGCAATTTCCAAGCCGCGTCTACAACATTTGTTAGTCAATATTACCTGTAAAGGCAAGGTATTCATGCAGGTCGAATTTCCTGGAATCCGACGATGATCCATCGCTTTCGGTGTTAGCTGTTTCATTTCGATCTAAAAAATCTAAACTTATTTCTAAAATATCTTTTGATTTCTATAAAATAGGAGTCAAAATAGCTTGTCTGATTTTGCGGTGTTTATGTCTTTATGATGTTGTATTTTGTCATAGTTGCCTCGATAAGATTGATCGAGTGGGGTAAGGAGACCAGATAATCTGTTGTTGGAGATAAAAAAATCGGTGACTTGTCAAATTCATCGCATTCTAAACTCAGTTTTTGGACGCCTTCAATTGCCGGATTGGTTTCGGATCATGTTTGATGAACGTATCCTTGAAATTTGTTAGGAATTTAGTCTTAAGGATTATTAGAATTTGATTTGAACTCCCGGATAGTAAGTCTGTGTTTGTCAATAGGAAATGTTGTCGAATACTATGTTAAAGCTAACTAAATAATTAGATCAAATAAAATAAATCTCCGTGTGGTGATGCAGTAAGAATACAGTGTGTCACCACCCCATCTCATCCCATGGGTGTCGGTAAAACCGACTAAGGGACTATCCGTGTATATTATCTTTACATAATAAAAAAAAGGAATACTTGAAATTAAACCCTATACCAATCCGTTTGGCCAGCGCGGTATTAGTAGGCCAAGTATCGCTCCGTCACTGGAGGAGGCCCTTCCCTGCTGTGGGACATTAATGAGCTGTTATGAAAATAAATCTTCAAAATGTATGTTCTTGTTACATGTAAAAGTTTCATTTTGTTTTTGAAAGTACTATTCTCTTATTAGGAGGCTACAGAGCTAGGCTTAGGATTTTGGAGGTTATTCCAAGCTTGTCAATGAGTCTCAAAATTGACTGTGAGCTTAAATATTACGGCTTTTACTTTTAGTACGGCTAACCTGATGACATTGAATAAAAAGTAATTAGTTATAATTCGCAATTAGATACAAAACTTTTAATTAAATACAAGGTTCCTACCGACTTAAAAGTATATTATTGTATTAGTACATAGGTACATACAATACTTTACTTAGATGTAGGTATAGTATTTTACTAATTTATAGTATTTTTTTAATCAAGTAGTAGGTTAGGTTATTAGTTTTTGAGAACACGTAGGTAACAAAACAACAGACTTTGACTCAAAGTCGGCTTCTGTACTGAGTTTAGTTACATTTCGAGTTTCACATAATATTACGTTGGAAGTCAAATCCTTATTACTCCTACGAAAAACAGTTAACTCTATTTTATATCGATCCATTTTTGCAAGGAAGTTCTGAAAATGTTAGTACTTACTTAGTATTTTTACACTTTTGTATATTTTTGGGATGCGATACGTTCACGATAAGGCGTCCTTATAGTGACCGCGACCGCTCTGCAAAACGGCTGAGAAGAAGATATATTTTAATGTCCCAATAGATAGACATTAAAATATTTTGTTTTTACAATTACATATAGATATTGAATACAAAGCAAAGTCGAACAACGTTTACATCACATTCAGGTAAGTAGAAGTCAAAAATCAAATGACATTTCATTAATTATAATCCCGAAATCTGTTTATTTTTTTATATCTAACTGATCCCTGATTCGCAGCGGGTTGCAACATTTTAAAAAGTAGAACATAAAATAAACTCTCGCCACTTGTAATAAAGTTGCAATTGAATTCGGGTTCTAATGGGAATTGGCCATTGTATCCTTTTCTTGCGTTATTTTTTGTGAGACTTAAGGATTATTGATGATTATGCGATTACTTGGCGTTAAATGTTAGACCTATAGATGCAATCTGCATCGATCGTTTGGTCAACATAATATGCTTATGATAATATTCATTTATTTGTTATTAACGTAGCGCTACATTGTAAGATATGGTACACACCAACATTCGTGTACATATGGTTCATCAGAAAATGAGTGATGTCTGGCACTTCTGGGATCTTTAAATATTAAGCAATGAAGCCGATATTAAATCTCGAAATGGTTTTGGAATCGACATAGGTAAACTTTTACTTTACATACCGAATTATTAAAGAAGCATGTCCAGGATATCTTTTATACGCCAAGATTCCTTCTATCTTATTTAGGGATTTGCTTAGTTTAGGACAAGATGGCGTTGTGTGAATGTGTGAGGATTATTTATTTATCACTGTTCAATATACCATATCCCTACAATGAGACAGTAAAGAAGAACAATAGTAATATAATGATAAAGCCCTTAAAGCTAACTAACAAATTTAAAGCCTTATTATCACAACCTTAATCTAAGCTACAGAATTACTAATTACAAGAATGTCAATCAAATGTTTCCACAATATGGTACAACCTCATCGTGTAAACTAATCTACAGTTACTTAAACAGATAAATGGGAGAGGGGAGTCACCCTCCCCCCCTTGTCTTACGTACAATGAACATGTTTAGATTATACACGTGGCGTAATAACCGACTAAGTTGTGAAGTACCTCTCTGGGAGAGTGATGCTCTTTTTATTTAGGCGTATTGAGAGCTGTTTAATTTTTTCGTGTTTTTTTAGATGTCAATGTCAGTAGTGATAAAGTGTAATATGGTGTGTGTTTTTAAATGTTTGGAGGAAGCTGATATCTCGGATTCGTATTATAGACTACTTTTTATTTCGACAAAATATGGCTTGACTAAGGAATTGAAGTTCTAATAAGCGGAGTCACAATTAATAATTTATTATAAACTAGCTGACCCGTGCCCACTTCGTTGGGCGGCGAAAAAATCGCGTCACGTTTTTAAACATATTTCATTACTGCTCCACTCCTTTTAGTCATAGCGTGATACTATATAGCCTATGACACTCCCCGATAAATGGACTATTCAACACAGAAAGAATTTTTAAAATCGGTTCAGTAGATCCAGAGATTACCACCTACAACGTCACAAACACACAAACTTTACCTCTTTATAATATTAGTATAGAAGACACATAAACGCCATAGGAAATAAAGGCTTGCACAATAAGCAGGAATAAAACGTAAGACCTCTTCAGTCAAACAATACAGCACAGATACAGATAGGTACACTAGGTACTTGTCTTCTATATAGAGACAGGAAAATCAAATAATCGTATTTCGACCTCGTAGATTCGACCATGAACACACTATAGTCTAGTCAATGTAAGAATACACTACGTCTATCATCCTTACCTATAAATTGACCTTAATTCTTATTTATATTTTGGCTTTGTGTCATTATTTCAGTGATATATAATTATCAACCTGTGTGGTTAAGCGGACAGTTGCCACTTCTGGGCAAAGGACTTCCCTGACTTCCATATAACTAGGTTCGTTGCTAATTAAAACCAGTTCTAGAGATAACTAAAATTATTAATTAAATAGTACTAGATCACTGTACGATGACAGAGCCAGAATACATAAAGTCCACGACACATCTCATCCCAAATTTATAAAATCCAACCAAAAGAAGTTTCCCCGATATTAGGTATCTACCGGTATTAGTAGGTCAATTTATTTCTGTCCCTGGAGGAGGACAGTCCCTGCTGTAGGACATTACCAGCTTGTTGCAATAAAATAATTACATGTATACAAACTACAGCTTGATACTAAATAAGTACTAACAAATGCGGAGTTAAAAATAAGACAGTAGTTATTTCAAGCCATTCAATACAATCTAACTTCTCAACTCGAATCAATACAATAACAGTCGCTATTCCGTAGAGCATAAGAGCAACAATAGCTTACAGGCATAGAATTGTGAGACACAATGACATAATAGATACTATGGTGAAGCGGCAGCGGCTAAGTTGGTGACGTCACAGCACGAGATGGCTCAGGTAGTTAGTGACGAGTCGCTTATCTGTGACGATGAGCGAGTTGCGTGTTGCGTCTCGGATAGATAACGGAACAATGAGGCGAGCGGTGGGCGCCGCATCGACCGGTGGGCGTGGCGCGACCCCGCCTCCCCGTCACACAGCCACCTAATCCCACGGATAACGGATAAACCTAACCCGGACACACCCGTATTGGAGGAGGTTTTAGCGAATGTCAACGCCTAGCGAACGCTATTGGTATCTCGGATTAGGATATGTATTATGTTTTAAGTTTACCTTAGGTGGTAATGCTGTTGGAGGATTTAAGAGTAATATGGGAGGGAGGGAAGTGCTTCCACCCTTTAATCCATGATTGGCTTTTAAAATTTAACGGAAAACTCAGATATAGGTACCATTAAAATACAACTCAATTGCCGTAATTTGCCGTAAAACAACTCAAGGACGTCCTTGAGATAGATTAGGACGAATTTAGAGATTTGTAAATATACTTCTCATTTTCATAACATCCAATTTTATGTAGCAATGCAAGAAAGGCTCAGTAACGGAGGAAAGCTTAGACTTTCGTTCGTACCGATACTTACTATCTGGAAGCTTTCCCCTTGTCAAATTTTGCGACACTCTGGGATGAGATAGAATTATGACGACATGTATTGTTACTCCATTATCACACATTATTCTTATAATAAACTCTATGTATTATAAGCCTACAGCGTAATATAATACGTACAACATCTTATAAAATCTCGTGACGCTGGCTTGTGACGTCACGGCGCGTTTAATTAACAGTCATACTCAACTGGGGCTATGTGATGTTTATAAATAGATCAATTTAAATCTCACGTTTTAAATAAAGAATGCCGTTACTGTTTTTTTCTTTATTTGACAGTACTTTTTTTTTATTTGTTTAGTAACAGGTGGGTTAATGTTGCGTAATTCCAGCCAGTATTTTCTGATAGTAAATGGTAGAGTTCTATAGATTCTGTTTTGTTTTTTTTTTGTTAAGCGTAGGATCGAGGACAAATTGTTTTAAAGAAAAGTTTTTAGCCTATCATCCGGAGAACGCTCAAGTAAGTTGTGTTGCTTGATATTCTAGCTTATGACCTAGTTAATGTAAGCTGCATATTAGACCGCTTTACCTACTTCCATATTTCTTGTCCATTTGGATTACGAATTCTTTAGTCACTACCCGTTATAGTCTAGAAATTATTGTAAAAGCTGAATAACATTATGAGAGTTGGTAAGGTTAACCCAAATCCTATAAGTACGAATAGGTTCTGCAAAGGTCAAGTTTCTTTCGTTTGGAGGACAAACGTAGGTATGTCTTTAAATGATGGTTTACAAATCCAAATCATTCATTCAAAAGCTTTCTATATCACCATTGTCTATATAACTTTGTATGCATTAAGTCTATGTGATAGCTCATTCAGTATTTACAGCACAGCAAGCTTAATACTATCATTCTAAAATGAACCTTATAACAAAGGATTAAGTTATACGGGAATCTAGTTTAATATGTTGCTGTTTACTTAGTTAATTAAGTCTTTGTGATATTTTCAATCAAAAATGACCCTTATTACAAGGGATCTAGGTATAGGAGGGCTAATGAAGTACCTATCTCTCTAATTCTTCTAATAATCATGTATGGAATTGTAAAAAGGTTGTTTCTATGTAGGTTTAACTGAGAATGGAATGTTGAGGCTTTCACAAAGTATTGTATGTATAAACACTTCACGGTCGTTGTCTAAAACGGCTGCACGTACTTTAGTAAAATGTGTATTAAGTAAGAATGGTGTACCTAGTGGTTGTAGTCTTGTTGAACAGAGGTCTCGGGTTTAACTTCCGGTTAATAAAAATCTGTCTTTACATAGGTATGTAACCTAAAAACTTCAAACCGGTAGAATATAGGTTTCAATTGTTTGGCCGAAAATTATATGCCATAATATTCATAAGCCTGAATTTCATTTGTCCGAATTTCTTTTGCCATAATTTTATTAGACATAACGGCAAAAACTACTTTTTGGTGGCTCTAAGCCTCTTAGTTTAAACATAATTGAATTATGGCAAGTAAATATTATGGCTAAGGACGATTATAGCAAACAATATTAGTACAAATGACAGTATGGTAAATGAAATTCTGGCAAGTGGAGGTATACGCTTTCGCGCAGAAGCTCATCGCCTTATATTCAGCATTAGGCAAGGTAAAGTTTGGCTTCCCCAATCACTAGTAACAACAATTAAAAAACAGCTTTGTTTGTATCAATGAAGGCATCATCCATGATTTTATGGTTTGTAAAACATAAGAACAACAAAGATGGGTCGATACAGGAACTGTACTCATAAGCTCTTAGATGAATATTGTTTACCTATTACTTTTGGGATAATTGAAAATTATGTTTACTATTTAACACTATTCAAACATTAAGCATGGTCAGTTGTAATATTAAGACTGGATCAGGTAATGTAATAAATTGCCCTGCATGTCTATTCTTTTCCTTAAAATTGTTAGAAATTCGGTTAAATTAACTTTAGTTGTCAAATTGTCTTACCTATTGTATGACAATTTGACAAATAAAGTTAACTTAACCGAATTTATAACGATTTGAAAGAACGATCGGTTAAGTTAACTTTAGTTGTCAAATTGTCTTACCTATGACAATTTGACAACTAAAGTTAACTTAACCGATTTTTTAACGATTTTAAAGAACGAGAATTGACATGCTGGTTAAAAAAAACATTTTCGTTCCTGCTTTTATTCACACATTGATTTCGTATAATTTTGTAAGGTGAGTTTCACTCTTACCTGGCTAATAACCGTCTCTGGACTGATACCTTTCATTGTACCACGTATGATCCTTGCAAAAATAACTGTTTAAAGTCGCCATGGTAACAAAGATGTTATGTATGGACGCACGTATCTAAGGAAGTTGCCATATTAAGAAATACAATACGACTCTTCCTGTATCTTTAGAACTAATTTACAAATGAAACAAATTCAAGTCACTGGTTCATTAAGGATACATTTCGGACAGGACATTAAGGAACTTTGCTGATGGATGAGGGAGGCGCAGGACCGCACAAGGTGGCAATATTTGGAGGAGGCATAATTATGTCCAGCAGTGGACGTCAACTGGCTGAGATGATGATGATGATGATTAATGAACTTTGGAAGAAAAACTAGCGATAGGTGATACGAAAAGGTAGACGAATAATCTGTTTACTTACGTATGTAAGTGTATTAATAATGGTAAGAATACAAAATGTCACCATCCCATCTCATACCATGGGTGTCGTAGAAACCGACTAAGGGACTATCTGTGAATATTACCGTTACATAGAAACTTGAAATTAAACCCTATAACAATCCGTCTGGCCACCATGGTATTAGTAGGCCAAGTATACCTCCGTCACGGGCGGATACCCGACCCTACAGTGGGCCATTAATGGGTTGTTATGATAGACAAATACTGCGATTCCTACAAACCCACTTAGTTTCATCTACATTCGCCCATACCTACATGCCCGGCTGATTCGTTTTCGTTACTTTTGGTAAGTATTTACCTACTGCTTCCCGAGAAAGTTTTGAAGCCTATTATATCCTTGCCATTTCTCTGTAACACTAAGTAGAGCTTGAGTTAATAGTTCTAATTAGATGATAAAAAAATACGTAACAGACGAAAAGACAGATTCAAATCCGGCTGAATGGATGACCAAATTAACTACGCAACTAATACAAACTACAGTACTTCTTATGTATAAACAAATAAAGGTCAATATGGAGTAAATTTTATAACTCTAAGATACACTACTTAGTGTTTTAAGTAAATTGTCTTAACTGGAAAACTGGCTACTTGCTAAAAAGATAAATTTGGTGTTGTATAGGTTATATTGTCTTTATTTATATAGTGATTTGTGCTTTGACAATTTTAGGATCTGTATTTACATGACTTTAAAGTGTTTAGGAAAGAAACGTTTAACGTTATTTTTGAGTTTAAAGTTATATTACAGTACTTTGTATTGGCTACGTCATACGTAACGTCATGTTTTAGAGTGTTAAGTTCGCCATATAAGTGCTGATAATAATAACCCGTGTAGTGACGGAGTAAGAATACAATATGTCACCACCCCGTCTCATCCCACGGGTGTCGTAAAACCGACTACGGGACTATCCGTGAATATTATTTTTAAATATATAACCCTATACCAATCCGTTTGGCCAGCCTGGTATTAGTAGGCCAAGTATCCCTCCGTCATGGGAGGAGGCCCGTCCCTGCAGTGGGATATTAATGGGCTGCTATGATGAATAATATCCTGCAAACATTCACACAACGACATTTAATCCTGAACTAAGTAAAGCTTGTACTATAGTTACTAGACAAAGGTTATACATACTTATACATATAGAGCCAAAGAGGACACATTGTTTTTTTTTTGTTTTATACGATTTTGTGAAGACCTGATCTTACCCTATACTGGCAGAAGAGCAGTAGCAGTACAGCTAGTAAGCCTAATATAATAATTGTACCTTAGTATTATGAATAAGTATATTACTACATTCAATATACGAACTTAAGACAAATAACATGTCTCTTTAATTCATCATTGAGAACTTCTCCTCTCAAAAGTCAAAGTCAAAATAGCTTTATTCACTTAGGTTACAAAGTAACACATGCAAATCGTTATACATGTAGTAGAATAGTATAGAGAAAAATGTCTGCCAAACTACTACCACTTTCGCAGACGACTATAGTAGAGCTCTGAGAAGAATGTGGCCAAGAAACTCAGGCCACTCTTTTCAAAATAATAATTTGACTTTGTTACAATTACCAACAGCAGCGTGAAGAATGATGTGTGCAAGCAAATCTTACATGCATAGCAATTTAAAGTTTAATTGATAAAAAAAAATTCATTGTTAATAAATTGATTTAAAAAAGCTTTAATTGCATGGCACGTTCATCAGTCATCTCGTCACTGCGATATCCGACAGAAATTAACACACAAGCATTTGTGTCGTCAAGTTGATTTTGTTAATCTTTAAGTAGTTGAGAATGGAATAGAATACCATTTAGATAATATAATTAAATACATTTACAAATGCAAGTGAAGTATTTCTATCGTTACAATAACAAATAAAACTGTAAAAGAAAGTAATAAGGTAGTAACATAACATCCGCACAACTACCTAGGTTAAGCCACAATCTACACCATGGAACAAGCAACATGAAGTCACGATAATTGAAATCTAAGCCCATGAGTTTTTGTCATTAATATAATCGTTTATTGTATAATAGCCTTTCGATAATAGCTGATTTTTTACAAATGCTTTAAAGTTTAGTAAAGGTAGATCCATTACATGCTTAGGCAGTTTATTGAATAAACGTATACCGAGTCCCGCAAAAGTGTTATGTACCTTATGTAGGCGATGTTGTGGACCTATCAACTTATGCCTATTCCTCGTACCAATGCTATGAATGTCGCCATTTCTATCATACTGTTCAATATTTTGCTTAATATATATTATATTAGCATATATATATTGTGAAGCAACTGTTAAAATACCTATTTCCTTAAAACGATCTCTCAATGAAACATTCGATTCAAGATTGTAAATAGCTCGAACTGCACGCTTCTGAAGAATAAAAATAGATTCGATGTCTGCAGCCCTACCCCACAAAAGAACACCATAGGACATTAAGCTGTGAAAGTAACTAAAGTATACCAATCTTGCTGTCTCTATATTCGTTAGCTGCCTCACTTTTTTAACTGCATAAGCAGCTGAACTTAGTTTTCCTGCTAGAGCTAATATATGAGCACCCCATTGCAGCTTACTATCCAACGTTATTCCTAAAAATACAGTAGTGTCTACAAAACGAAGGACCTCACCGTTTAAAATCAGATTATTACTAAGGCTTTTAACATTGGGCATAGAGAATTTTAAGCATTTTGTTTTGGCAGCATTTAAAAGCAAATTGTTAGCAGTAAACCAGTTCAGGACTTGTGCGAGAGATTCGTTAACTTCATCTAAATTAGTTTGCTTACGGTTTACTTTGAAAACGAGTGAAGTATCATCTGCAAATAAAACAATGTCGCACAAACCCTGAGCAAGAAACGGCAAGTCATTGACATAAACTAAAAATAGAAACGGACCTAGAATGGATCCTTGAGGCACGCCCATACTTGGCAGAAGACCAGAGGACCTACTACCATTTACTTCGACATACTGAACCCTATTGCTTAAATACGAAGATAATAAATCAAGAGAAGCATCCCTAATTCCATAATGTCTAAGCTTGCACAGAAGTGTCCCATGATCAACGCAGTCAAAAGCTTTAGAAAGATCACAGAAGACGCCTATTGCATCCATAGAATTTTCCCAAGCATCATAGATATATTTCAGAAGAGAAACACCCGCATCAATCGTTGAGCTACCCTTCCTAAAACCGTATTGCTGCCTATGAAAAATATTATTTAAATGAAAGTGACTCTCCAATTGGCATAAGATAATTTTCTCATAGATTTTACTAATCACAGGTAGTATTGAAATTGGTCTAAAGTTACCAGGGTCGCTTTTTGATCCATTCTTGAACAAAGGAATAATCTTACTGTGTTTCATTAGATAAGGAAATACACCTATGGCAATACACTTATTAAATATAATCGATAAATGTGGAGATATATTAAATATAATACCCTGAAGAAGCTTGACAGACATACCCCATAAATCAGCAGATTTCTTGGAATTGAGACTTTTGAAAGCTTTTATGATATCATTATGGTTAATAGACCTAAAACTGAAGCGGTTCTTACATTCAATTACTTTATCTTTTAGTAAAAATTCTGCTTGGTTTGGAGAGGAATTTAAGGAGGTTGTTGTATGAATAGGAACATTGATAAAGAAATTATTAAAAGCATGTGCAATGTCAGCATTATTGGTGAGAACCTTATCTTGAGTTTTTAGTACATAATTAGTATCACGAATTTTCATCCGGCCGGTCTCTGCATTAATAATGTCCCATGTACTTTTAATTTTGTTGTTTGATTCCTTTATCTTATTACTCAAATAAGAAGACTTTGCTATGGCACAAGCCCTCTTAAAAGTTTTCGAGTAGTTCCTGACATATTGAATGAAATCTGGTTGAGTATTATATTGTTTCATACCATACAATTCATACAAGCGAGCTCTACTTTTATATATACCTGTTGTTGCCCAATCACAGAATTTAGTTTTAGAGTTACTAACAAAAGTCTTAGTTTTAAAAATATTATCATATTCAAGCTTGATAATGTCTAATAAATCTTTATAAATATCATCTGGGCTATACTGATTAAGATTAATTCTAGTCACTTTGATTGCAACATTATCACTAAATTGATTCAGGCGGTTTATGGTAATTGGCCTGCATGTGATTTTGTTCTCTGTGGGAGTAGTAATAGATGGAAATACTACCCTTTGCCCACAGTGGTCAGATGTTAAATCACTTAAGATATCCTTATTAACATATTCACAGTTGCAAAATACATTATCTAAGCATGTAGCAGAATGAGATGTAATCCTAGTGGCTTCTTTAAATAAAAACTGTAAATTATAAGACTGAAACAAACAAATTAATCTAGCACTAGTTGAAGATTTTTCAAGTAGATTTACATTAAAGTCCCCGCATACTATAATAAATTTATTTCCTGAGCATAGTCTTTCTAACAATTTCTCCATAACACACTCGAATAGACTATAATCACTCTGCGGTGGTCGGTACACACAAGCTACGACATGTTGCTCAAGCTCCACACAAGAGATTTCGACTGTGCGCTCGATAGAAAGATTTGCTATGTCTTTTCTTTCTTTAAATTCAACTTTATTACTTATAAATATTAGAGAGCCACCGCGTATAGCCTTCTTTCTTACAAACGCACTTGCCAATGTAAAGTGTGCATTATTAAATAATAATTCATGTGACTGTAACCAATGCTCGGTAACACAAAAGATTTGTACATTATGTTTGTTTAAAAACAGTTCTATTTCTAGTTCTTTGCCAGATAGACCTTGTATGTTTTGATGAACTAAACAAAGATTAAGGCTACCCTTTGTCTTATCTAATAGTTTAAACTATTAGATGGTTTAATAAATGTATTAGTAGTGGACCTACTATCTCCTACCAAACTAATGAGTACTCTATTAGTACTTGTACCTATACCTATATTAAATGCTAATAAATTAGCAAGTTGTTTTCTATAATAAAAAGAAAGATACATGGTATCTTTTGTTAAGTAAAAACTGTTCCTAATAAAAATATTAGAGTCAAAAAATAAAATGTCACAGTAGTGACGTGTACTATTATATAATAGTAAATTTAATTTACCTATATGCCTATTTTGTTCTTGAGTAAGTGTATAAGAATATGGGAATGCACACATAATAAATTTGCAACCTACTGATGCCTGGATTTGTAATACCAGTTCTACTAATATAATTACATCCTTCTTGGTAATAGAAAGGCCATTTCCAAGTAATATGACAACTGTAGACTCTTCGTTAAGTTGTAACTTTTTCAGATTATTCATTATAATACTTAAACTAGCTCCAGGTGAACAAACATTAACAACAGGGCAATCTATGTAAGTCTTAATTAAACTACCCAAACCAACACCCAGTTTGTCCGAGACAATAAATGTATTTTTACTTTTACATAATTTTGAAGACTTTGTTAACATTTTAGTAGTTTTAGAACACCCTGTTTGTATATTAGGTGAGTGTTCAGAACCACCATTGCTGGTACATTGCATACTGTGATTATTACTAATAAGAGAATTGACTTTCTCTAAATTTTCTTTGCCAATTCTTGCTATTTCATCATATTTGGAAATATAATCATTAGTTATTTGTTGATTTTCTAATGTAATCCTATGTAGCTCTGCTTGTGAACTGTTTAGTTTTGTGTTTAGTTCACTAACCTGTAAATCATATTGAATCTGGTTACTTATTAATTTGCTATGGCACTTTTCTAAGTCCAGCATTGATATATTAATTTGCCTACTAAGGTCAACATTAGTAGCCTGCAGTTCCTTTACTTTATGGGACTTGTTAAGAGCAGATTTGAGTTGTTTAACCAATTTATTTAACTTATAATATTTTTTACTTTTCCTTCTGGAATCAAATTTTACTGTGCACCTATTTACCTTTGTTACATCACCTAGGAGCTCTGAAAAATGATTCTGAGTGGCAGTACTATTTAGTGTCTGTATTTTTTCTTCTAGATAAATGATTTTGCTATGCGCTTTATTCAGATCTTTCTCTAACTGTGTATTGCGACTCAGAACCTCCTCATACATAATGTTGCAATCAGCAAAGGAAGCAACTTCTTCAGCAAATCGATCCCGCTGATCTAACACATCCATATATTGGACATCTAATTCGGCAAGTTGATCCTTTAATTCAGCTACTTTACGATTGACATTGAGAATTTCCTCTTCACTGTCACTGCGTTCCTTTAGTAGCTGGCTGTTTTCCTCCATGTATTTCTTTAATTCCATCAATGCAGTCTTTAATTTGTTTTCTGTATCTTTTGCTGTAGCCCTGCGGGTCATGGTGTATGAACTCATTGTAAACTACAGCAAAAAAAACCTAAAAGTATAAAGAATAAAATGAAATAAGCAATCTATAGAATAAGAGGAAAAAAGTTAAAGGACTAGGAGGGAAGTTAGAAAATAAAATTTATATAAAAAGTATGTAGGGTAGGTATTAGAATATGGAAACTAAAATTTATAAAGATAGGGATAATATTATAAGAGGTTATAGTTTGAAAAAATACTTAAGTAAGTAAATACTATGTAAAATTGCTATTTTACTTATTTTATACCTTAAATGGGAACTATTATAATCAATAGAAGTATGATTCTGTCAAAAGGAAAACTTTTATGCAACAATTATGGACAAAATAAATTATAAATCCTAAAGATATTATACTATTAAGTACATAGATGTACAATAAATGAGGTGCTTGTGAGTTTCATATGAGTGTCTTATTGTATGGGCTGGCGTCTTAGTCTTCGATTTTACTTCCACAAGTTGTCAAGTAAAAGGAGACAGAAACTATGCCGATGAGTGATGGACGAAGCTCATATATGCAGATGAGCAGAGTTAAACGTGTTGTGGAGTGTATAAGTAATTAATACAAAACGATACGTAAATACTCCCTGGGATTTTCAAATCAAAATCCGTTTGTATGAAATCCAAACACTGTTCAGCAAGCTCCTTTTGTCATTTATAACACTTATATTGTAATCTTAGATGATTATATTTTGATTTTGTGGTTAAATTTAAGTAAAATTTATAACAATTATAATATAATTATATTAAAACAAAACTTTTAATTTGAAGAGCAAAATTTTTCACGTCTCCTGTTGCCACAGCAGCAATGCATCCAAAACCGAGGTATATAATATTATCTAACAGTTACCTTCATCTACCCGAATCATCCTTTTATCCGTGAACCATAAAACATCAGGTAGCATAACACCAATAAAATCTAACTTTAATTTTTATAACTGCCTCAATAAAAATACTTATACCGCCAACACAAATATCGTTAAGCCATTAAGCTTAACAAATAAACGTTCTACAATAGTATACAATACATTTCTATTATAAGATAGTAGAGAGTATTGTTTTATCTCTCTGACAAAGAATACGGATCGATACGAGGTACGTACGTACTTAAATGTATCTACTTTGTACTCTGTAGAGAGAGTTTACCTCGACCTAGTCGCTGTAGCTCTTAACTTGTCCTATATAAGTACTGAAGAATACTAGGATTGTAATGTTTTATTAAGTAAGATACACTCCGTGTGGGGACGGAGTAGGAATACAATATGTCACCACCGCATCTCATCCCATGGGTGTCGTAAAAACCGACTAAGGGACTATCCGTGAATATTATCTTTACGAAATAAAAAGAAGGAAAATTTGAAACTAAACCCTATACCAATCCGTCTGGCCAACGTGGTATTAGTAGGCAAAGTATCCCTCCGCCCCGGGAGGAGGCCCGTCCCTGCAGTGGGACATTAATGGGGTGTTATGATGATTAGGTAAGATAAGTTAAAGTTGTATGTTACCTCTTACTAGACGATGTACCTACTGGTTACCTATAGTAGATATGTGTTTGTAATCAATCCCACACTAGAGAGCTAAGCTTTTTGTTGCGCGGGATTTAACAGACATGAAATTTAACAGACATGACATTTTACAGACATGAAATTTTACCGACATGAAACAGACATGAAATTTTACAAACATGAAATTAACAGGCACAAAAAACTACCAGGCTTAAGATTGAATTTATGAACACACAAATAATTATTTTGCATGGGTTAAAAACCTGCGAACTAAGCAAGGTTAACACCAAAATTAAGCGTGAGCCGTAGGAATGACTACCTATGTTACAATTATGACCTGTAATTCTCCATAATTACCTACTGCGACAACAAAATCATGCAACGCCTAAATTGAAAGAGCCCAAGATTGATATCCTAGAGTCGGCGAATTAAATGTAAGTAAGGTTACCACTAGATGTCGTCGATTGGCTGATATGCATCATCATATGAAAGTTACCCCGTCTTCTTTGCACCGACGGCACAAGAGATTTAACAAACATAATACGAATAAATGCTAGAGAAATAGAACTCAAAAGAAACGCATATCAAGGCATCCATCTGGTAAGGGTGTTAAAAATAGTGCAAGTTTTCCTTTATCATTAAAATTGGCACAAATCTGAATAGGTCATCCAGCTGTTGTTGAATGTACTGATTAAGTGGAAAAACTATTAATCAATGAACATATTAGGTACATAGCATTAGAAGTCAGTATATGTAACTGATTTCTCCGTGTGGTGACGGAGTAAGTAATGTGTCGTAAAAATCGACTAAGGGACTATCTGTGAATATAATCTTTACGAAATACAAAAAAAAGGAAAACTGGAAATTAATACCAAGCCGTCTGGCCAGCGTGGCATTAGTAGGCCAAGTATCCCTCCGTCACGGAAGGAGGCCCGTCCCTGCAGTGGGACATTAATGGGCTGCTATAATAGTTGACTGAATTGACAAAAGAGGACTCACCTTACTTGTCGCAAATTAAATAAGATTTCTTCGATAAACGAGGTCCGTGTACTCATTTAGAGAGGTCCATGCTGATTATTATAATAACAAATATAGAAGTCAATATCCTACAATACGACAATATAATTCTCTCACATCTATACTAATATATAAATGCGAAAGTAACTCTGTCTGTCTGTCTGTCTGTCTGTCTGTCTGTCTGTCTGTCTGTCTGTCTATCTGTCTGTCTGTCTGTCTGTCTGTCTGTTACTCTTTCACGCCTAAACGGCTGAACGGATTTCGATGAAATTTGGTACAGACAATCTTTAGACCCTGAGAAAGAACATAGGCTACTTTTTATTAGCAATCATATTATATTTTGATTTCATAGAATTTTGGCGGGAAAGCTGTGTCACGTGACCTGTGACGTCATAGGTCACGTGACCTGTGACGTCATAGGTCACGTGACCCGTGACGTCATAGGTCACGTGACCCGTGACGTCATAGAATTTTGACAGATGAGTCGTGACGTCACAGAATTTTGGCGGGAAAATATTTTTTGACAGTTGAGTCGTGACGTCATTGAATTTTTGACAGATGAGTCGTGACGTCACAGAATTTTTGACAGATGATTTGTGACGTCATATTATTTTGGCGGGAAAATATTTTATACCTCTGTCACTTTTGACAGCTGTCAATTTTGACAGATAGGCGTGACGTCATAGAATTTTTGACAGATGAGTCGTGACGTCACAGAATTTTGGCAGGAAAATATATTTTGACAGCTAAGTCGTGACGTCATTAAATTTTGGCGGGAAAAATAGTATTTAAACAGCTGAATCCTGACGTTATCACAATTTGGCGGGAAAATAAATAGGTTTGTACAGGACCCTCGGTGCGCGAGTCAGACTCGCACTTGACCGGTTTTTTAGCTGTGGGTCTGATATATCTAGAGAGCTTAAATTCGTAATTGTCAACTTATTTCATCATAACAGCCCATTAATGTCCCACTACAGGGACGGGCCTCCTTCCTTGACGAAGGGATACTTGGCCTACTAATACCACGCTTGCAGACGGATTGGTATAGGGTTTAATTTCAATTTTTTTTTTCGCCCAACGAAGTGGGCACGGGTCAGCTAGTAATATATAAGTAAAATTTACGTAAGTACGTACATAAGGAACAAAGTCATAAGTCAAACATCCCTAATGATCATCCCTATTAAGCGTTAAAAAATTCTAATAGTCACATAACGGAAGCATCTGAAATTAAGAAAAATTAACCTTCCCGTTACGTTATAATGGCCACGTACAAAATTATGTGAAGCCGTGACAATTTTTTTTCCTACATCCCGCAAGAGGAAAGCCGCTGTGATTTATATAATGAATAAAAATGCTTCCTACAACCAAGACACCGCCATTTTACAAGGATATTGCAATTAACTAGATGATAGCTTTTCAAATTACTGCTATTTTTTATTGATGATGTCTTAATTTTAACTTTTTAAGATATTTTAGGTATCTACTTAAATTGAAATATATTATGGAAAATGATACTGTAGCCGCCGCTTGACAGTGTGGCTAATGTATAGATAATTTAGTACAATACAATGCTCTAAGATATTTAATACTCGTTCTACGCTACAGCATTAGTGGCATCCCCACCCGATCTCCAAGACAAATCAATAAGATTTCTCAATGCAGAGAACGAATGTATAATGAACAAACTTACGTAAATGAAACGCGTGAACATAAAACAATAGCATAATTGGTGCGCTCAACACGAGTAGCTCTCAATAGCGTCTAATCTAATCGCGATAGCGGCAAACACCCCTCGACACAACAAATTAACCGTCACACCGTAGCAATCTGTGAATTACAAGTGTAAATAATCCAGAGGACGCCCAACCACCACCGTGGGCTGGGCTTGGGTGAAAAAAAAAAGAAACTCGTTAAAATAGCGGCTTAAAAAAAGAAAAGCGCTGAAACGGGAAGGCTCGGGTGGTATCGGTTTTTCTCGACGCGGGCGGTTCGCTGGGCGGGGCCCGAACGGCAGTATCGCGCCGCCGGCCGGCCCGTACGCACGTGTCTGCTTCATTGCTCGTCTATCCCGCACGGTGCACATGTTGTGTGAATTTTCGGCATGTTGATGTCGTCGTGAATTGACAAGATGGACTTTCAGAGTGCTATGGAGACGTTCGCTGAGGCGTGGGCTGCGGCCAATACTGTCAAGTCGGAGACACCTGCTGATTTAGCACAGGTTAGTTTTTTAATTGTTTTATTTAATTTTGTTTAAGTTAGATTTTTGGTTTTTAATCACTTAGAATAGGTAGGTACTCTGATTATCCTTCCATTAGTCGGACTATTTATTTATTTATTATTATAAAAATGACTATAATAAATGAAACAATTTTTATTTCCATTTTAATTTATGATTGATTTATTTGATTAATATGTCTTTAAAAATTTATATTTATTACGAGTTACTTATACCTAAAACAAGACAAGTATAATTAAACTAGGGAGTAACTTTTTCCTACAGATCAAGATTCTTATCACTTAATATAATTTTGTTTAAGCGAAAACTATTAATTATGTTGAAGGTTATAAACTCTGATAATGACTTACTTACCTATGTAAGAAATATTCGTTTAATTTATGTCTTTTTCTAATAACTTCGAAAGTGTATTTAATTACTTTTTAATAAAATAATAAAGAATAATTAGTTAAAATGTAGACTTAACTAACGGTGTTGTGATTGTGATTAATATTATTAACCGTGAAATTTTTACGCAGTTAAGAAAGTTTTAGTTCTAATATTTAATTAAAAAAAAACTCTAATTAAGTACTTATACCTTAATAGTATTGAATTAATAAACAAATAATCAGATGTTAGTTTGAAAAATAAACCAAATCTGTTACTCTGACCAATCGTACCTACTTTTGATCTAACAACGTCGTCAAAAAAAATGGTTTTTGCGTAATATGTTACGACAAAAATTAACCG
This sequence comes from Schrankia costaestrigalis, assembly GCA_905475405.1. Lineage (NCBI taxonomy): Eukaryota > Metazoa > Arthropoda > Insecta > Lepidoptera > Erebidae > Schrankia > Schrankia costaestrigalis. The sequence continues at coordinate 6,395,107 of FR997827.1, forward strand.
AACAATGTACTTATACAACTTATAAACTTTATTATAATTTTATTCATTTTACTTTATTTAGACTAGTTTATTCAATTGCATTTTTAAAATAATTATTTAAGAACTTGTAATTTTTGTTGCGTTATAAATATGGCTTATTAATTATTGCTTAGTTAAGTAGGTATATTATGCAAATTATTTTATCGAAGAATAATTCTACTTACACTGCGACACATAACAATGCAATGGTTTGAAAAGTACAATGATACAGTCTCAAATCTTTTGTTTCATGCCTATAATAATTATTATTTATATACCTAAGTTTTTATTAAATGGAATCTATTTTGTAATATTTAACATGTTTAAGAATCATCATCATCATAACAGCCCACTAATGTCCCCTGCAAGGACGGGCGTTCTCCCGTAACGGAGGGATACTTGGTCTACTAATACCACGCTGGCCAAACGGATTGGTATAGGATTTAATTTCAAGTTTTCCATCTTTTTATTTCGTTAAAATAATATTCACGAATAGTCCCTTAGTCGGTTTTTACGACAGCCATGGGATGAGATGGGGTGGTGACCTATTGTATTCTTACTCTGTCATAACACGGATACTGTATAACAATGATTGTACCTAAATATAATTTGATAATACTATCTGCATTAGATTTGAGAGAATATATTGATGCGATGTTCCTTTGAAACGTTTCAGCTAATAAAATGAAAATAGGTATGTTAACTTGGTTTGATAATTAATAAATGCTCTTAATTTATTTATCATTAATCAGATTCAAGAAGCAAAACCCATCAAAACGTGACATTTTTCAGTTGTATATCGGTATAATTCTACATTATGCTGATAACGCACTATTATATAAGATTTGTCACGTTTTTTTATATACACCTTCTGTAAATAGGAATAAGGTGTATTTTTGAACAGCTAAACGTATGAATGAACATCATCGTGTCGGATGTAGCATTATCCGGCTAAAGCTACGGCTCCCTTTTGAAGGGCCCCATTGATTTACAGTTTAACGGAATTTGTTCGAGCTAATATGTGATAATTGTGCAAATGGTGATTATACCTACTTAATTATAATTAAATATAATACTTAATAATATTTTATAAGTAAGTACCTAATAAAATCCTAAAAAAAAAAAAAAAATTCTGCTTTACCTTAATACGTATATTCTAAATAGCTAGTAGATTATTATATTCTAAAAAAAATCTTTATTTCTATCAGTAAACTTGTGTTAACGGCGCTATTGAAACTTAATGAACTAGAAAATAAATGTATTAATATTTACATACATATTATAAATTCAGGTATGACTGAAATTATGAATATTATTTTTAAAATATAATACTTAAAATAGAACCGTAAAATACTTTAACATCACACAATATTAGAAAAAAAAACTTAAATTATTCAATTACATTAAAATAAAAGACTAAATTAAAAGGTAATTAAAAGAGTTTATTCATTTTGAGGATCATTAAAGTTATGCATAAATATATGTATAAGAAAATTAAAAACACAACTTGTTGTCTACTCTATTATAGAATATTTACTTAATTTGATTATTCAGTAAGTCATATAAATATTATTAAAGTACTAAATTCATAGCAAATAACTTATATACCGATATAGAAAAATTGTCCGCGTAAGGAAATTAGAACGGCGAAACACATACACTTGTATAGCTAATAACACACTTAAAGATAGCGTTCCGCGGTTTTTACCCGTGAAACCGAGTTTTGTGTATTTAGGTACTATTACTCCTATTTATAGCCAGATGCTATTAAGATTATCAAAATCAGATTATCATAACCGTATTGAACAAAGACGTCAACTGTTTAACATAGACTTCCTCTAAAAGTTTCTACCGCACGCGATCATCCGTCCTCCCTCATTTATCGTCTTTGAAACACCTTTACGCGGTTCTTTGATATAAAACACACAAATTTTAACTTTACACTGCATTCACAAGCTTGCATTAATGAAATTAACTTATTCTACTTGTAGCTGTACATATTGGTAGAAAAAGTAGACGGATTGATATGGAATTAGTTTCTACCAATCTTAATGTAAGACCAGCGCTAATATATACTAATATTATAAAGAGGTAAAGTTTGTGTGTTTGTTTGTTTGTGTGTTTGTGACGTTGCAATCTCTGAATCTATTGAACCGATTTTAAAAATTCTTTCTGTGTTGAATGGTCCATTTATCGAGGAGTGTCATAGGCTATGATTAATAGAAGTGGAGCAGTAATGAAATATGTTTAAAAAAAGGACACGTTTTTTGTCGCCGCTCAACGAAGTGGGCACGGGTCAGCTAGTATTTTGTAAACAGCGGCGTTTTGTTAATTTAAGGCTATTTTGTGGCTAGGTTTTTCTTAGTTAAAGAAAATGGTTGTTTTTCTTCTAGCAATGATACTTTTATGTCGACTTTGTCATCTTACGACTGCGCGGTTACTTAATGTGTGGTGATATTTCACATGCTTAGCCCGTTACTTTGGGGAACAAAACAAAAATTAAAAGTAGAAGTTATATAGTACTATGACTATCAAAGGTCAGTAATAGTCAATAATTATCTAAGTCGTAATTACAGCTAACAATCGTCTCTCAAATCTTTTTCTAATCGCTGCCATTAACGGTATTCTAATCAGCAATACTTGTTTGACAAATTATCGTTAGTTTTTATGGTATAAAGAAATTGTACTTAAGTGTATAGCGCTAATTAAGAATACATTACCACTTTGCGTGGAAACTCAAGGTAAATAATTAGGTAGGTATTTGTTGAAATTAAAATATAGTTTTTATTACGGTGAATTTGTTGATCTTTCTGGTTAAGCTTAAGGCATTACCTATACTACCATTAAGACAGACGTCTTAACCAGAAGATATTACAAAAGTGTTCCAGGGAATACTTTACATGACACGATACCAACGGGATGATTTGAGGTGTCAACGTATGACTCCGTCTATTCTAAAGATTCTAACTTTGCCATCACAGAGATAACACAATTATCTTGTGGATCAATAAATCATCATGGATACTTGTTTCTATTCAGCGCTCATTATCTTTGCTAGAAGAACGGCAAGTTTTTTCTTCGTCACTTTACACCTCTGAAAATACGGCCTCACGTAACTTTAATGGAATATTTATAGGACCCTATCTATCTGTATCTTTGTAGTTCTCCAGAGACTTTTGAATCCTTACTTGCTTTTTGTGATAAGATTTTTTAGGAGCCTGTGGTTACGCACATTTTTATGTTTTAAGAAAAAAATACTATTAGGTACTTTGTTTTATGACTATGTATTAAATCTAACGTTTTAGTATATTGTTCGAGATTAGACGCAGTCAAATTCCGTCATGTATTCGATAAGAAAATTTAACCAAGTTTGCAAAATACATATAAAATATCCGCATTATTGCATTCTAATCTGATATAATAAGTACGTGTTTTGTACAAATGAAAAAGAATAATCGATATAATCGATTTAGGATCACGTAGTTCTATATCTCGAGAGTTTATTCGCATTTAGTTTTAAAAAGATTGCATTCGTGATTGATTTTAATATGCAGGTTCAGTTATGAAGACCCCGGGCATACTTGAAATTTGCTTCCAACGATAGCAACTTAATACTGTATGATTTTAAGTTCATCATACGCTAAAATATTGTATACTTACTGTACATATTGTAAAATTATCTTGAAAATTTAAAAAGTTAATATATCTAGGTGTAACAAAAAATATCTAGGTTTAAAGGTCGGCAAAGCATCTGTGATTCCTCTGGTGTGATTCCATGGGCGGCGGTGATCACTCACCAACAGATGACCTGCCTGCTCGTTTGCCATCATATAAAAAAATTTGTGGATCACACATGCACTTCTTTGCAGAACCGCGCGATATCGTGCACGGCAGCTACAAATGTTCTTACCAGATCAGTTGCTGTAGGTGTTTACTAGTATTGAGAGTACCTTTCCTTACCGTACCTGCGGCTTTACTCCATTGTGTCTTGGTCATTTATTTCGATTGAAATAAGATACTTAGCGAAGTCTTTTATTTGAACATATAAACAGCCTTGGTGCTTAAATGGTTAGTGCTTACTTTAAATTATTGTTTTAAGCCTACCTTATGTCCGTGAATTTTAGGTCTGTAAAAGTCACGACAAGGGGCCCACACTCAAGTCTTTAAAAAATTGTCAAATGATGAAATATTTTTTTTATTTAACATAAAATTCTAATATATAATATTATATAGGTATAAAGTAAAGGATTTCCATTTTAAAAGTAAAATCATGTTTATTCGGGTCGGCAGACTAAAGAACATAAGTCTTATAAAATTTTTATAAGACTTATGTTCTTTAGTCTGCCGACCCTACTTTTAATCTTGTAAGGTTCAGATTTATGTTTAATGTTTATTGCACGTAGGTCATAAATGCAAGAAACAATATAACCTACCTCAAGTTTATTTTTTAATACATATTACTTTTTTTATAAGTTTTCAATTTTTTGATACTATGTTATATTAAGTAGGTATGCATGCAATACATTCTTATAACCTAACGAAGTTAAAAAGGCCAGTAAATTATCTATCAAATTCGAAATATTTATTTTCATATTAGAGACTTTGATTCTTAGGAAATCCAAGACGCTTAAATAAGTACTAAAAGTGCTACTTATTATTTAAATTTTAACTAAAGAATTATCTTTTTTAAATTATATATTACTAGCTTCCGCCCGCGGCTTCGCCCGCGTGAAATTAGTTTTTGTCAATCAGAATCAGAATTTGTTGTGAGTAAGAGAGAAGTGAATGTGAGTTTGGCTTTGTAGTTCCCGTTCCGAATCCGTACAGTTCGTATTTCAGGAATTCCGTTTGTAGAAAAAGCCTACGTACCAAGATTTATTGTCTTATCTTCAATTCAACACCTATTTCACCCCCACACTGGTAAAAATTTCAAAATGCTAAAACATACGATTATTTTGTAAAAAAATATTTTTTTTTGTTAATAAAAAGTAGCCTATGTTCATTCTCAGGGTCTAAAGATTGTCTGTACCAAATTTCATCGAAATCCGTTCAGCCGTTTAGGCGTGAAAGAGTAACAGACAGACAGACAGACAGACAGACAGAGTTACTTTCTCATTTATAATATTAGTATAGATGACAGTTTCGGAACTGACGGTAAGCGCTAATTTAACCCAGGAATGAAGGCAACGGATGGTAGTTATAAAATTGCCATTCTGACATGTTCGCTGGGTGTACACCGGTGATTCCGGAACACGATCAAGTGTAAACCGTTTGGGGTACTTTTGGCTCTAGTGTACGGTGGTCGCTCGCTACCCATTCGCCATTCGCGGTCATTAGCTGACTGACCACCAAACACAATTTTGTCATTATAATTGTGTGATCTTTACTCATGATGAATACATTGAATACCACGGGTACATATAATTATTATTTATTACTATAAAAAATAGCTTATGTGTTAAATAAATAATGTGCATATTCTAGACTGCAAGAAGAATGGAAGGAAAGAGTTCCCTCTTTCCTAGAAAAGAAATCAAATAACGAATTGTATGGTTTTTAATTTAATTCGTAAGAAATATTATCCAAATTAAACTAACCGCTTGAACGCTAAAATATCATAGACATACATAGTGTAAATGTGTATGGACCTACTCGCAAACTTCCTCATTTTATGTCACTAATGGAATACCAGTTTTATTATTCTATTTTTAAAAACCTAAACTTCAAATGCATTACTTAATAAATGGTAGGATAAAAATATTTATAATGACATTACGTTATCGTTATTCTATCATTATCTCGCAATCTAAGTGATTATTGCTTTCCGTAAATAACGATTTAAGTACAAAACTCATTGGCGAGCCAGTTCCTCTGCGGTTTTGCTCGTAATAGCAGTTACAAATTAGTTTGAAACGTGTACCCACATATTTTTAATAATATTATCTTGATCTATTTGTCAGTCATTTAGAGTAAGTTGCCTTATGCAGCCATGTTATATACAAACTCTTTTTAGTTTTAATCTTTGTAGTAGAAACACGTGCTGTTATGAACATTCTTATTTTAAATTCATGTTTCTTTTTAATTTTTAAGTTTTCTTTTAATAATGTTGTTTTTTGTGTGTGTATTTGTTTATGGTTGTACTTTTTAATTTATCAATGTTGACTATAGTTTAAGTTTGGACCTAAGTGATACTAGATAAACAAAATATGATGTATTATTATATGTCTATGGGGGTAAGTGCAATATTCATTGACATTTCTTTATTTATTTTCTTGTCTTCGAAAAGAGGTGGACGTTTTCAATTCGGTTGTTTATTTTTAATGTTTGTAACTTTGTCATTTCTTGACAAATTAAATTAAATGTTTATGTGACCAATCTAGGATGTTGGTCCCATATAAATTTTATTAAAAATGTTTACGTAGTTTGGTCGTTGTCTATACGATACATATCAAATCATTCCAGTTACTTAAATGATAATATTGCAAGCAACGTGTATAACGCACAGTATTATGAGTTGGTTTTTAAATTAAACAATTATGTCTGTAAATTAAAAGAAACGCGTAAACAAAAGAAAACTGTAAAATAGTAAGTAATAAACAAAATATAAAACAATGAAAATGTGTGTATTTTGTTGTCTTGTCTTGGGATCCTTGGTTAGTTACACTTTAAGAGGCCGTCCGCCTTTTGCCATAGCTAGTGTTGTCGTGCGTGGTGAATACCGTTCTAAAAAGATGATAAATACGGTCTCCTGACTTATACCGACGGTGTTCTTCTCTCACCGATATTAAAACCTTTGTACATATGTACGAATTTTTAGCCATCAAAACTGCACTGAAACTAAATAACGCCATCTAGTTTGCCTAGCGTTAAACGCATCTGCATAGCTCCTGTTCATCCTATAGATAAACTACTTACTGTACTGTAATAGAACCAATTTAGGCACCAAATAACCACCATCATCATCATATCAGCCAATCGACGTCCATTGCACCTTGTGCGGTCCTGTGCCTCCCTCATCCATCGGCTTCCCCAAATAACCATATCAATAACAAACCAATGCAATGTTAGGTAGTAATTCAGATTCAACTTTTACCGAATAAAACGATAGCGGTATGTTTATAAATATTCGTCGACTGTGCTAATCCATTATCGTGGATTATTGTTTGAAGCGATAACTAGCTTACGTAGGAACGCATATTGTTATCGCATATTATGGCATTGGTAAACTTTGATAATAAAAGAGAACCGTGATTGATTTTTTAAATACGATTCATTTTGATTCATCATAACAGCCCATTAATGTCCCACTGCAGGGACTGGCCTCCTCCCGTGAAGGAGGGATACTTGGTCAACTAATACCACGCTGGTCAGACGGATTGGTATAGGGTTTAATTTCAAGTTTTACTTCTTTTTATTTCGTAGAGATAACATTCACGGATAGTCCCTCCCTCGGTTTTTACGACGCCCATTGGATGAGATGGGGTGGTGACATATTGTATTCTTACTTCGTCACCACAGGATAATTTTGATTAATATGTGGAATTGCTGACTGTAGACCTGTTTGGACTTTAGTCGCAGATTTGTTACAAGTAGGTGTACATAAACATGGCTGTCTGACTTGATGTGACTTTTCCGTATGACTGATATTTTCAGATCTAGCTGTCTTTACAAAAAAGTACATAGCTATGTGTTTTGGTATCAGCGGTCTAGTAGTTTTAATTTATGTTCTGATTTCGGACTAGATGGCGCCGTATTAATATGTTGAGAGGTATATTATTTTGTAATTATGATATTTCTCTCTGTACCTACACATTAATGTCATTTATGATTGATTCTAAATTCAATTGATTTCGATTTATTTGACGTATGTGTCTATGCAAACATTCATGGTCATGTAGACATAGATTTGCCTTTTTTTTAAATCTTTATTTAAACATAGTTTTGCCTTGAGCGGGAAAGTAATCTGGTAACTTCTTCATAGCAGACACGGCCTATTACCATTTTACCGCAGTAGTTTCATAAATTTTAATATGTACCTAGTTGATATTAGCTTTGGTAGGGGCTCTCTAGATGGCGTTGTATCAATATTAACAGCTTAGATTACATTCTAAAGTCGACATATTTAAAAAAATATAATTGTACGTTACAATCAATAAGTGAAAGTGATTAACATAATGATAGCTATAGGCAATATACGTTAAAAAAAAACCAAAGAATTTCACCGCTCACTCGTACAGCTACCATTGTTAGATTTTTTACATGAATGATAAAAAAAACAACTATTTTGTAAGCTCGTGTTGTTAAACTGTGTGTAGATGGAAGAATAGATGTTAATATGTACTTGAATTACGTTACAAATGAAGAAGTATAGAGTTTATCTCGCATTGAGATTGATGCTCGATGCATTTACCGTGGGTTACATAATGCGAGAGTTGCAAAATAAAATACAACCAAAGACATCCATTGACAGAGACGGTCTGCTTATGGAAAAAAAAATTATTTATCCCTATTTCCCTCTGCCACTCGACCAATAAAGCGCCGATTACACTAGACTACATGTAATCTCCTACATAAGGACGTACTAACTTTTTAGTGTTAGGACGTTCTGTTTACACTGTCCTACATGTGATTACACTAGACTACATGTAGTCTCCTACATGATGTAGTTGACTACATGTAGTCTAGTGTAATCGACGCTGACGTCCATATAGCAGACAATAGTTTATTGATAAAGCTGTCAATCGAAGCGTTGAAGGTAAACATTTCATAAACTCAGACATCTAATGAGCCGAACGGCAGAGTAATCTATTTTCATACCGTCACCGTTATCTTAAGGACGAGATTAAAATATTCTAAAACTAAGCAATCAATTAAAATCAACACTTTTTACTAGTTTATCCTAACAACATTTTCTAATCTGATTAGAATTGTTAATAAACTTCCGAGAATGAATAACTAGTGCTGTTATATAAGAAGCCATGGGATAATTTGTAGCAAGGAAGATCTGAGCCTTAGGGGGTCTAGCGGATGTGCTCCTAGGTTTATTCATTGAAGATGAGCAAATAGTTTTATTAGTCCGTTAGCTATGGTTAGAAGTAAAAACTTGGAGTCAACTGTTTTTTTTTTTCTGTTTTTTATTTTAAGCAAGTAGAACTATAGAATTTATAGATGTCTACTTTTTTCTATATCACTCTAGTGTATCTATAATATTATGTTCTTTTTCTCATAAAAAGAAAATTTACCTTTTTGACGACATAGGGGACGTAGGTACTTGATTATTGCGCAAATATTTTGGGTTCCGTTCTCGCTTAATAAAATCTTGGTATACATGAACATAATACTTAAATATTCATCTTGGATCATCATTCTCAGACCACAATCGACTTCAAAACCAGATGAGTTGCACTTTGCTGCGTAACTATAAAAAATAAATAAAGAAATTGCTTTACTAATGGAGAAAGCACATCCCTATATTAAAACGATTATGCATTGTAAACTGTTTAGTACATAACAGTATTATAAAATAGGAATATGTTAAAACAAACTCAACAGTCAACACCCATGTCTTTATAACACAAAGAAATTCACACGATTTAAATATGACTTGATTTCTATTGATTGTTTGTGCGTGTGTAGATAGTATTCATATACGTACTGCATTCTTGCATTGATGTAGACAAGTAACCTTGTTCTTTGCGTTTGTTTAATTGCTTTTTACAACAAAAAATCTTTAAAAGAAAATAGTATAAATATGAACAAAATTTAAAAGCTTGAGGTAGGGAAAAATGCGGATGCAAATCTTACAACAATTCTAATATCGAATGCATTTTAGACTTCAGCTCTCTTGTACATTTCACCCCAATTGATCAGCCAATTCCCGCTAAAAACAGCAAGGCTCAACCAACTGTAAAATATCTAATTTATCGCCATATCTACTTTTTACAAATGAAATGTCTTCATTGTTTGACAACACGTGTAAGTACTCGTACCTAATACTAGATACGTACAACAAAACATTCTGTTAGACCGTTACTGATTCCCGATGATGACTTACGCGTTTCGAAATCGTAATAAAAAAGGGTATAAGCACAATTACGTCTCTTCGGCTATATAGAAAGCGGGCGCGTGCTACAACTCTACGACAAAAACTACTCAGAGATTTCGGTAGATAAATAATCCGTGCAATTAGACACGTACTGTGTGTCAGGTGAAATATTCTGTGGTATCATTTGCTTTACCGACACAATACTCGATATAAACCTAATTACAACGACACGAGCCATCATTCTCTTTTTTATTGACATACAATTCACCGTCAACATATCTCAGTCATTCAACATATTGACAGGTTTCTTTGACACTTAATTATGAAGGTATATTACAAACTTGGATACATTTTTGTCACACCGTGAGAAAGGTCATTGTCAATAAGTTCCGTGAAATGAACATTACCCTGTGAAGCTCAGCTCACCGTTGTTCACGATTGATTGGATATTTTTTGGGTGGCTCATAAAATAATGTAAGTGTATGGTGAGCTATTCGGCGGGAGGTTGGCACGCGCTGCGCTCGCGCCGGTAATAGGCTCCATCTCGCGGATAAAGCGGCGACACCGTTACCTTTCTCAAATCACGTACACTATTGTAATATCCAATCGCTCAGAAATGAGATTGCGGCTAACAAGTTATTTACATTGACGTTTTAATATCGACACCGACTGAAAAAACTATTTAAAAAGGTAATTATACTGTGGTGTCTGTAATAGCCACTGTACGTTCCGACATGCCGCGCTGTCTTTATGACGTAGCTAAGCTCCGAGATTAATTTTGGCAGCACAATGAACCAGTTATAGTCAATAATAAGTATCTGCCGCGATATTTGTTTGTCAATTGTAAAGTTTCGAAAGCGAACGCTCGACGTGCCGAGCACCGGGGGCTGTTGCGATAGAATCTTTATTGCGCTACGTTTTTGAGCGAAAAAAATGATTAATATAAGGGATCGGCGCGGACGGATAAGTAGTTGAGATTGACGGAATGACGCGAGGTCTGTGACCGGGTGAGGCTGGCGCGGTGAGGAGGGGTGCGTGCGGGGAGGAGGTAGCCGCGAAAAGCCGCGAGGCCGCATTGCGCAGGCGCAGCCAAAAACTAACCATAAATTACTGGCTACTTGCTGGACCGCTGCCTACGACACGCGCGATACTTTTTTGTTTCGCCTTCGATCCTGTTACAACGTAAACTTCTCACGGACATCAGATCATTATAGGAATATCTTTAAGAAATTGCACCAAGTAATGACGTTCGAGAATTATGAGTTACTGTGTGTGTCTTATTTCATGGGAAATTTGGTATTAAGACGTTGCCATCTTAATCGTGGCCCGAATTATGTCAAAGCGAGTTTTTACTAAATGCGTTTCCTTAAAGAACTTGTTATAGTTTTTAAGGGATAATTTAGTTTTGAATACTTATGCACCTAACGACCGTTCTCTTACGAAAGGATACTGAATAAAGAGACGTATACGTGCCCATAAACGTGGAATTTCGGTAGCCCTGGGCTCGACAGGGGCGAATTAGCAAATTGTTAATGCGGTTCTTACTCTGAAACATATATTTTTTTCTCATGTTAATTCTGGAACATAATATTAAGTGGTTTTGTACTTTTATGTAAAAGTATATTAACTGAAATTCATCGAGATAACATTTTTTGACTTTCATATTCATATTTTGTGGGTGGAACTAATAAATACTAAGGATGCAATGATTCCTCTGCTCTAACTGGTAGCAATTTAAATAGCCCAGCTATGATTACGCATCAACGTTTAAAATTTAAATACAATACATGTTCTATTCTATTTAAATGCTATCTTTTTACATTTTCCTTCCATTAATAAAATGGAAACATTTTTATAGGATAAAATATAAGTAATCTTTTAATGTTTTGGTGTTCGTCCATTTTTTCCTTATAATACGTGCAAATTTATGTAAACGCCTACATAGTAGTAAGTAAATACTTGTACGTGAGAGGATCCTCATTGCTAAAGGCGATCATGATATCAATAATAATGCGCAAGTAGCCCCTCTTAATACACGAACTACACTCCTTCAAAAACGATGCCACGCTTTGACAAGAAATAATCATCCTTAATCGTCTGGTGCTTCCATAATAAATACAAAAATAAACTAGCTATGTAGGAGCTTGGTGCTCCTTAAATATTCATTATACTCGAACACATCATACAAAGAGTGGCCGCAGCCTGCCTTTCACCAAGGGAAGGCGACGCTCACTCTTGCGATTACGTTATTTTTTGCCCCCCTCATTATGCAGATTCCGGCGAAAAAGGAATAAATTTAATAACACGCATTCGTGCGCATGCGTTATCGAACGCACTTGCTTCTGATAATCTGCGCGCGCGCTGCTTCGCGCAATTACAGTCGGCTACCTCGATCATACCGCAGCGCCCCCCCACACCCACATATACCTAGTTTTTAATTTCAGTTTCATAATTTCTAATCAAATAAGATTGTAATGTAAGTTAAAGTTACTTAATCCGTCAAAAATGAAAGGTGTATTGCATTTTGATTATTAGCTTACCGTAATTGAAATGATACGGTTATTTAACTACAATAGATTGATACCTATTATTTACTTATATTGAATGATTAATGAATTAGATTGTAATACGACAAATAGTTTCTTTTATTACTACATTTTGTTATGATGTAAGATTTTGAGGCGAAAATTGTGTTGCGCAAAGTGTGTTTAATGTGTAGAGATGCATGTCTGTCTCCGGGTTTGTGGCGGACTAATAAGGATAATCTCCACACCTGAGGAGTGCAATTAATAATGAGCGAAGAGCTCACATCTCGTGGGATCTGTGCAAACTCTACTAAAGATTATACTTGTTCACTGGGGTGGAGAATTAATTCGGTAATCACTCAATTGCTAATGCAATGAGCCAGAGTAATTTATACACTTAGCGTATGCATTAAACAGCATGAAAATCAATTACTGTTATTTAAAATTTGTTATTCTAATTGTTCTTTTAGTCAACTGCAATCAATGTTGGAGATTTGAGAAAAAATGTATCCAATATTCTCAGTAGGAACTCATTTGACGAACGTGGTAAAAAGTATATGAAATGTATTGTCTCCTTATCAAGGATTGTTGACGGAATGACGAGCATAGCTGGATCGGTTGGGTGTCCAAATAGCGGATCAAGTCGAAAGCAGCCAAAAACTGGCCCCTCGCCTTAGCCTTGAATGGTTTAGCCCTCTGGACACGAGCAAATAGCTGACGTGGCCCGCGGCTGCCGCGGCTTGCATACACAATGTGCGAGCACCCACATAAGACAACCGTGGAGACGACTCGATTTTAAAATTTTCTTATTGTTGATACACTTTGTAATGTTCTGGAAACTAAATGAATTGGAAGCTAGGGAAAGTGCTTTATATTCATTTATTATTATTTTTTGATGAAATAAGTAAAACCTACCTATTTAAATCGATTATTTAGTTAAATCTAAAACAACTTAGGTCTCATTTCTATATCACGTAGATTTATAACTAGACTTTTGTTTATAGGACGATATTGTTTTAAAAGCCTAATTTAACGTATTCCATTATAAATCAATATAAATACGTGTTCTGTAAGCAATAGGACGAAAGCATTGTATAAGTAGATGATTATTGTGTCTTCGTCGCGGAGTCTTTTTTCTTGCGTCGGCGTCGGAGGGTACTTACGTTAACCTTGGTCCCAGTTGTTGTCGTTGTGACAACAATCATTAAGCCACGTCTAACGCCTACAGGCGGCTTGAATAATTGTCGCCACCTGGTTGCCAATAACCGCCTAGAAAAGACATTATTTTTGCTAAAACTAAAGAAAGAAAACTTTGATATAAAATCCTTTACCAATCTATCTGGCCAGACTGATAGTAGAAGGCGTAGTTTCTCTTCGTCTAGACAAAAAATGTTCATATAAAAGCCTTGTCTGTACTCAAAAGATTTATCTTGATGAGAGCGTTTATCAACAATAACGTCTCATTCACCTAACAATTTTATTTGCATGAAATCGTCTCCACGGCCGTCTATAGCCTGCCAGTAATGGAGTATTTCGTATTTGCTTCATTTTTTATTTTTTGTCGGTTCGATTACGCGAACGCGATCTCCTCATCATTCTCGGCGAAATTCGGGAGCGTCTCACCCGTCGAGCCTCAAGATATTAATTATTGATTGACGATAAAGTATGCGTAAATAATGTCTGCACGATATGTTTATAATCGGACCTTTTTTAGTTGCATACAACGATGAGAATTTGTATGAAAGGTTCTAAAATACTGAATCTGATGTTCTCATTACTAGGTTTTAAATTTAATAAAGGTACCTAATAAATTACTTTTTTATCTGCTTTAACTGTACTATACTGTTGGCGGAGTAAGATTTCATGTTGAAAAATTCTTAGACCTTCATATCAATGGTCCGTGCGGTTCTGTGTCTCCCTCATCCATCGGTTTTCCGCCGTTCTAACTAGGCGACGACTTAATCGTCTTAGACCTTAAAAAAAAATTAAAAACCAATCCGTCTAGCCAGATTGTTATAACAGTAAGCCAAGTTTCCATCATCTCAGCGGTGGGGCATGACTGCCATAATGAATCACTTCAAAAAATTTCAATAACCTATATGTACAATAATGATCTCAAAAGATTTTCATTGATAACAATCAGTGTAATAAGGGGTTACAATGGCTGGTATAATTATTATTTGAAAGGTTGTCGTTGGTCGCAACAGACCGTCAGCTGTCGTTGTGAGCCAACCTGAAGAGCTCGTTACGAACGTTCGTACACCCCACTATAATCCAACGCTAAGCAAAGCTAAGCGACCACTGATGCTATGAACTTATTATAACAGAAATTTTAGGTATACGATTGCAAAGTATTTTTATTATTACTTTATTTTGATGTCATGTTCTTAATTAAGCATATTATTATTTTTGTATAATTATAGGGTCGCAATAAAGTTATTATAGTAAAGTAAATAAGAAAAGGTCTGGTGACAGACAAAGCACACTAAACTTAATCTGTTGATGTTAACGATAGATAGCTAAATAATATATAACTAAATAAATAATGATAGATAGCTGACTAAAGTCTATTACAGATATTATGAGTAAAAGTAGTAAACTCTAAGGAGGCTTAATGATAAAAAAACTAAAATAAATGATAATGTCCCTAAAATAAAAACTATAATATCAAAACACGTCACGCCATATTTGACCATATACGCACGTAATTATTTAGCAAGCCCGTAGTTTTCGTAGTGCGGTTATAAGTGCGTGTATTGTGTTTAAAACAAAAGGGGTCTAGTACCACTAGAGTTTAATTTTGAAGTGAGAGTTAGTATTTGAATTGGTTTTAATCGTGGGATAAACAATAGGGTGCAGTAGTGCATGAAGACACGCCCAGCACATGTGTGTTCTTCCAATTTTGTTTGTGGTTCAAGAGACTCTATTTTTTAAATTTCGAACAGTTTTTTTGACGAGTGTCATTGAGTTGCCGATGCGATTATAATTATACTTTTTTATTCGGTTTTAGAAATGAGTTTCTATGTATTAATTTGTAATAGTGTTTCATTGGAGGTACGAAACTCTTCCAGTAATGGCTACACTGCTTAGGATAGGGTTTTCTGTTAAGTTCTTGCTTTTGCTTTGCTTACCGTTGCTGGCTTTCACGACGTCTATGGGGTAAGATAGGTAATACCATTGTTTTTTTTCTTCGCAACACTACGTTTGGAATTTCATGTTATAATTTGTGTTATTTATTTCAATTACTTAAGTATTATTGCAATAGTAATGTGGTCTAATTAAAACACATCGTTAAAAATAAATAAACAAGAACATAAAATACCATAAACTCTAAATAGTATGTCAGGAAACTAACAATTTTTTTTTAAAAGAACCATTCGAATACATTAATCTTGAGTAGAGTGAGCTCATGTATTATTTAATCGAGTGTTACGTCTACTATTCGATTAGATTATCGACTTTATGACACACAAAAAAAATACAAAATGTATAATACATCGCATTTAAATAGTATGTGAACGAGTTATACCTTCGGGCGGGGGTGAGTGATGCGAAACGCGTGAGCAATCATTGCGATCGACGACTCATGCGCAGGGAAATGACGGAAATACACACACACATACACAAACACACACAGAGACATACGTCACATTATGTTCCATACAAACACATACAAACGTCACCCTACAAACAGGTAATATTAGTAATCCATTGTCTATGCAAATAAATATTAATACAGATACGTTATGTATGCAACTACATTAACAAGTTGTTGTATTATTATTTTTTATTGTATTTTTAACAGAATAACAACAACTTGAACTATTTATTATTTACTTCACGGTAATGAATAATATCGTTAATGGTCGTATGGTGAATAGTGACGTAAGGAATACCAGGTATTTTTGTTAATAATAAAAGTATGCATTATAAGGGTTAGTTAACCTAAGCCTAACCCTTATACACATCATAGGGTTGAAAATTGTTTGGAATTTGTACCATATTTTTGCAAAATGCAAGCGCAAGTTTTTTATGTCAAAAATTAAATGATTTAGAATTTCTTATTCTTTACTATTTAATAGAGTACCTTAGATTGAATTGTTCATAAAACGATCACATCTCTTACAAAACAAACTAGCTGAGGCCCGCCGCTTCACCCACGTTGTATAAGTAGCTTAAATGTTATTCTACACCCTAAACTACATATATTCCATTAAAATTTCATTAAAATCAATTCAGTAGCTTTTGCGTGAAAGAGTAACAAACATCCATCCATCCATACATCCTCACAAACTTTCGCATTTATAATATTAGTAGGATTAGTAGGAATTAGTAGGATACATTTCTGATGCACTAAGAAATATTAGTTTAATTGTATAAGGTAGGTTAATTATCATCCATATGTCCTTTTTTTGTAATAAAGAAACACATTTCCTTGTGTCTATTTGTTGACAACAGACTTGAGTGTTACAGAAAAAGGCTTCATATAAATACTTGATAACATGCTGTTAATATATTCGGTAAAAACGTACATTTTAACTGACGGTTATTCAGTATCGGTATCCGTATTCATCGCATCACTAATATACCTATAATTATCATTGTAGATAAGTTCGGTTAATGAATTTAACGCTTCTGATATCATCTGAGAGTGTAACAAAGACATGCGTGCAGTTAAATTTTTATCGTTTGTGCCACTTGGCGTACACTCCCACGCACACTATTACCCATCATGTTTTTTTTTTCCAACTTAATAATTGTTTTGGTGAGGAAGTTGCGGATACAAACGGAAAATAATAACGAAGTTTTTGACCGCACGCAATTGATATTAATTTTTAAAATAATACACAACATACATGAAATTTAATAAGGCCTTGCGATTTTAATCTAGCCCGATACACTAATGTTATAACATGCGAAAGTGTAAATAGCGTTACGATCCGTGCACACGAAGTTATAGATAAAGCTTTCAAAAAATTATTATCATGGAGTAAACGAAAAAAATTAGTAATTACAGGGAGTTGCGTTAGAAATTGCATACATTTACTCACGCATTGGTATTAAGTAATTAATTCGCGGGCGCCTCGTCCTATCGGCCGACGATCTGCGCAAAACGCTCTCATCGAACGTACAACAATCAAAGCTCCGTTGTCTACTGTGAAAACAGTAGCGGCACGATTATAATTTGCGGGTAGTTGGGAAACTCGTCACAGTCGCGCGACTTGTTTATCGATTTATCGGCGGATGCGTTGGCGATTAACATCGCTAGGGCTGACCGTTACACAGCGTAAGTTTTCGCCGAGAAAAAAAAGCACAATTATAATAATGATCGTCCTAGTATGGGATGCTCAGCACTTGTTTATGCAAATGTATTTACTAATTAAGAGGGAAATAATTTTCAATGTAGTTTGCATGTTGTTGAATGATGGAAAAAACTATAAGTACAGTTTCTAGATGGGGTACCGACCCGATCATTGTCACTGTGCATACTTAATTAGCAATATAGAGTTGACTGATCTATTGTAATAGGAAATGTATCGATGACCGGTCATTGATCGAGCCACCCTTCGATAAATCTATTTCTGATGTTTATCGATGTATATTTTATCGATATTATTTCAAAAGGACTCCCTAATCTAAATTGGTGCATTTCTTGGGAATATTTCTTAGTCCGTTACGCATTATAAGTCCCTTGTTTGTCGAACTCTGCTTTTTAAAGCGGCTTAAACGTGAATAGAGGGCCGGGAAGTGAAGGGTTGTACGTACAGACTGCCGGTTATCGTGTACTTAATCTCGGCGAACAAATTAGGATTAATTGAACTTTTTCCTTTTAGCATTGTGCGTCTTTGTGTAGTTAGTGATTCGTTCAACGTGTCACTCAAGGAAGTTTATAGAGTGGATAATACAATAAATCCAACCCCTTGCTTTAAACAATTTGGCAACGACAATTCAAAACTATATAAGAAATTTTAGCCTAATCTTTATTGAGAAATTGGGCTTGAATTCACGCATTGTATGCAACACCATGACGACCTAGATGCTTTAGGAAATGATTGACCTTAAATTGGTGTACAAACAGACACGTGGAAAGCTGCAGGAGATACAATGCCAGTCAATGGTGCAACAGAATTATTAAAAACAAGTTATTTTTCAAAATGTCATTTAAAATGAGTTATGAGTAATATTAGTTAGTTAGAATCTATGATAAATTCACCATTATTAATGGCACTTGAAACCAGTAATCATTAGATTAGATAATTATAGCAATTAACACTTATTTAGCTACTAGTTTAGCTTGTCATGAACAATTAGAATCGTCAACTGATTTGTGGCAATCATTCTTATTGACTGTTACTAAACAAGTTTTTATCAAGCTCATAACATAGTTTAAATTAAACATGAATTGATTTAAAATACCTTGTTTAATAATTAATTATTTTATGTCAAATATGGTACATTTTTATTGCTTTAATGTATCTTAAATTACTACTTGTGATTTCCACTTTTTAACGTTAGTTACTTGTACCGTTCTAATATCTATGGTTGTACCTACTCTTTAACTAAATCCATACTAATATTGTAAATGGGAAATTCTGTCTGTTTGTCTTTCTTTCATGGCAAAACGGAGCGACAAATTTGACGTGATCTTTTAAGTGGAGATAGTTGAAGGGATGGAGAGTAATATAGACTACTTTTTTTCATCTTCTGTGTCCAAGACAGGGGAATAACCCCGAATTAAACGCGAGCGAAGCCGCAGGCAAAAGTTAGTACCGATATATTATATGTCATACTATGAAAAAAGATGATGTGGGCTCTTTTAAATCGTTTTACTTTTTTATTACAACAGTTCATAAATGTCCTACTTCAGGGATAATGGGAAACTTTACCTGCTAATTCAGGTGGCCAGATGAATTGGTATTTTTGAATTGAATTGAATTTTATTCGCAAAATTTCTCTTTGTTAACGACGCTTATTGGATAATTCGGAGAAGGGATTTCATGTATTTTAACTCCGTCATTTTCTTTCTACTTTTCATTTAAGTTAAGCAAAATTAATTTTATTTTTTTACTACGAAAATGCAACATAATTCATGTCACAGCCCTGCATCTGATTTTGATACCGATTCCTAGAAGTGTAGCTCATTGTGTTACCGGCGAGATTTATATGATAGACTGATAACGGTTATAATTAAAAAGAAAATAATAACGTATACAAACTCTTTTATATTCCATTATTCAAACAAAACGTGTTTTGAAAAATTTAAACTTTTTGCAAATATTTTTGAAATAAGAAAAGTAAAAAGGAATGAATTTATTGTTTAATTAGATAATTTTCAAAAAAGGCTCCTTTTCTGGAAAACAGCAGGCTTCGATCAATTAATCATTCAACTAGCCTATTGCAGTCCACTTGCTGGACATAGGCGAGCCCAATACGCGCCACAGAACTCCGTCTAGGGAAACAGCAGGCTTAGGCTTTAGGATATTTTGTGATTCGCTATTCAGATATTGTTGTACGGGATGGATTGCTAATTCATACGACGAAGATTATACATACATCCCGATGCTTTTAGCGATGTAAAAGAACTGTCATCTTGTGTACATATTTAATTGTTTGTTATTTTATTGCATAATATTTAATTATGCAATGCTTAATCATCCCTTAACCATTAGCTTTTAGTAACTTTTTATTTTTTTTCCAATCTTACAAGGGGTGGAGGAATCTATAGTAAGATATTCAAAGTCCGTCAACACACGGAAGAATTTTTTCAACAATATTCTAATGAGTTTAGTGAATTGCTCGTTTGAGTACGCAAGTGCGTTAGTATTAAGGGGGTGAAGGGAGCAGGTATAAGGGGGTGAGGGGTGTGTGGGTATCTATAACCCGATGTCGGTTACGGTCTCTCAGGTGTGACGCGACGGAAACCGGCTATCATTAACCTACCCACATGGAGTGCGTACACACGGACTAAAATGCGAGGGTGTGTGCACCGTGCGTTTTGTCCGTTTGCAATGGGACGGATTAGGCGTTGTTTTATTGTTTATGTCATACGCATGTGCGTTTGTTGTAACTGTTTAAAGTAAATTATGATGAGATAGTATAGGTTTTTTATGTCCATGTAATTAGTAGTACATAATGTCACCACACTTTCAGTCCTTTGAATATTTTATCCTTTAAGTTTTTACTAGATCTCCAATTTCTATCCAAAGTATTTACATTAGAGTTCTTATATTATAACATTAATATGATATCAGCTAATTGACGTCCTCAATTGATCATTTAACGTCAATGCTGATCGCCTTAATTGACGTCATCAGGATCTATAATTTAATTTGTACTTTGTTTGAAAATTTGTATATTTTTCTGTATTACAAATCGAACCTATTTACAGAGACTACAATTTCTTTAACAAAACATGTTCTTGATTACTTGAATCTTAACAAAAAAACTTTCTATAGCTTTTAATTCCAATTGAAATAATGATGTAATACTTCAAAAACATTACTAATCCACTCCTGGAAATTTATCCTTGGATCTAGAGCGATGGCGACACACATCGATAGACACATGTCCTGCCAACACAAAAACATGGACACCATAACCAGTCCAAAAGAAAAATGCGTACAACAAAATACTAAAGTATTTCGAGACAAGTCTTCAATGAAATGCAGGCACGGGCACCCTACTGCTAAATGCAGTGCGTTCCAATACACTTAATCGTATATGGCAAGTTTTTGCACTATTATTTAATGCGAAGTGCATCTACTTAGATGCATTGTGAAGCTTAACCAGCAATTAAAAGATAGAGTTGCTAAAGATAATGTTGGTTTTGATTTCAGTAAAGTTTTTCTATGTAGTAATATCGGGATAGATTTTTATTGCTTTCTTTAGTTTGCAATTAGTTAGTTCTTTTTAGCATGGTTGTAGAACACAGGTGATTGAGGAGAAGGCTGATTTTTATTATAAATCTTATTATTAAATATGTGTGCGTGTAGTGAATCTTCTTTTATTGTAGGTATCATAAAAGTGTATAGAGTAAAGTATCATAGAGCAAAGTTTAAAAGAGTTAGTTTTCCCTGTGGTGACCGAGTAAGAATACAATATGTCACCACCCCATATCATCCCATGGGTGTCGCAAAAACCGACTAAGGGACTATCCGTGAATATTATCTTTACGAAAGAAGGAAAACTTAAAATTAAACCCTATACCAATCCGTCTGGCCAGTGTGGTATTAGTAGGCCAAGTATCCCTCCGTCACGGGAGGAGGTCCTTGCAGTAGGACATTGCAGTAGGCTGTTATGATGATAGCTTAAAAAATATATTCGTCAAAACTTATGATAATTCACCTAGTTTCTTATCATGGCAAGTTTCCTTCTCTGCTATGAAATAGCTAGAAGGATTTTAGCTTTAAAATCATATTTCAAGATAAAGGGGAATCGTTTCGTTTTCCTTCCAGTCTTATAGACTTCAGGTACCTAATTATTTTACATTTTATTTATTACCAAGGGAAGACCTCCTTTTTAAATTTATTTATTGTTTCTAAATTTCATGTTAAATGACAAATACATACTTCTTTACCAATTGCAAGTTTAGAAAATAACTCATTCCCTTGGGAATGCCAATGAAGTAGGGTGAGGAAGCTAGTTCAGTAAAGTAATAACACGTAATTATTATACGTCACACATGTTTGCATTTAAACAAGTTAGTGTACGTTCAGCAGATAAATGGATATTATTATGTTTTGTTATGAAATTGTTTTTTTTTTAATCCACGCTCTAGGTGTAATTTTTGGGCGAATGCATAGTTTTGTATTTGCATTAAAAAGATTAGGTACCATTTATAAAGATTGTACTAAAAAGCTTAGGAGTTTGATAGTTATTGCATTCAATACATTATTCTCCGGAAGATATAGTTATTAGGTACCTACCTAGTTAATTTTTTTTAACATTATTACAAATTATTTGTCTAATGATACGTCATGCCACCCAATTATGTATCTATAAATACATCAATCTCAGTAATTTTGATTATATATTTTTGGCTTGTAGATAACGAAATTACTAAAGTACATACATGTACAGACACTTAAAATACATTTCCAGTATTAAATATATATTAATATAATAATTAATATTCTAATTATCTGGCTGACCGTACCTAACTAAAAATACA
Source organism: Schrankia costaestrigalis (assembly GCA_905475405.1). Taxonomy (NCBI): domain Eukaryota; kingdom Metazoa; phylum Arthropoda; class Insecta; order Lepidoptera; family Erebidae; genus Schrankia; species Schrankia costaestrigalis. The sequence goes on from FR997827.1 coordinate 6,417,866, forward strand.
AGGTGTTCGCAATTTACGTGAATGTATCAGGAACAACATCTATGTAATGACCTATTATTTACAATATAATATTGAAATTAACCACCTATCACTCTATTATTAACACCGATCAATAATTAGGGATCACTTTTTGCGCTAAAGGTCTATTTATCCAGAAGTTTTTACATGTTGTAGTGTCTTAATAATGGCTACCGTGTCATTTGGTGAATAGGTTTCCACCGCCTTTACAAGGAGTATTTAAGTTATGTAAGGCAAGTGTAGAACAATATGTTTAATAAGAGTCCTTTAAGAGTTCGATATAAAAAAGGGAAATAAAGCCTCAAACTCTTTACTGTCTACCGGTTAAAGCGTTAAAATTAATAATATTATTAAAGCCTTTGTACGCATTGTAACACATTGAGCTATACATATTCCTTCTAAAATGAGTCCTATTTCCAATGATAATAAAATATACAGAAAGCAGATTTTTTTTGTAACTAGTTTTGGTGTTTCGGAATAGGCTACTACAGGCAAACAGAATGGAAGACGGGGTCGGAATGAGTACAGTGAACTTAGGAAAGCTTAAGTCCAGCAGATGTCTTTTTATTTCTGAGATAAGTAGAGATCCTTACTGGTGTAAAGTTATATGTTGCTTAAGCTTCGGTCAATAATTTACTTAATATTGATATTAAAACTTTTAGGGATCAATCCTATAATTTCCGTCCAGTATTTAGTGCCGGTAAACATAAAACATGAACAACTAAACTAAAAAAAATGAACTTTGCGGTAAAAAACAAAGAAGATTTGAGTAAATTTGCAAACATTCAACAGAGAGATTAACGGAATAATTTAGACAAAGCTGACGTCCATTTTAATGTCACACCTTAACTTATGTACAGACAAAAACCTACACACTTAATCCTAAGCAATAAGACTCATTTTTGAATGGCAATATACAGCTACAAGTGTTGATATTGGTACAAAAAAAAACAACGAAATTATGATTAATAACACACTTTCTCTATCTATTATATTTTAAGTCTCTCATATCCACACCCATGTACTCCATTATTATAAACGACGTTATTTTTCATTGTGAAAAATTGTTAAGACCAAACTGTTAGCTATTTATGCACATTAATTAGGTAATTTGAATATTTATACAGATTATCCGCTTGAAATGTCAAACATGTATATATCTTAGACTGTCAAACTTATTGTTATACGGACAGACAAATTTGCTATGAATGTACCGTCTAATTAATACGAGACGCGTAGGATTAAAGTTGGTTTTTTATTTCGTTTGTCGTCTTGTTGAACCTTGAACCCTTCAAAGTAAATATTTTGTAACAAAGGATTTGATGATTTAGGAGTACCGACAGGAGTCTTAATTTTAAGTAATAGAACTATTTGTTTATTTCCGGACAATAGCCAGTTTGCCGCTGTAAACGACTTTGCAAGCTAGAGAGGAAGGCTTACGTGTTCCGCGCATGCTTTTCTCTAGCGGAAGGGCACGCCTCGTTGTTTTTCGAGGCCCGTTAGTGCGTACCTGCATTCGCTGAGATGGCTCGATGCCAGCCTGCCAGGTTCCTCGACGTCCTGGCCCCCTTTATGGCTGAAACTATTGGTTATAATTTTTCTGGGACTCCGACATACCTGCTCTCTAGGGCCTAAGGCGTTAAAAAAGGAGTTGGTCTAATGACAATAAACTGTCCGTCATAAGTCAAACAAAAAACTATCAATATTTTAAGCATTACATAAAATTTCTTACGACTATCCCGAAGTAAATTTCTAAACTACGTTTTATCATTCATGTCTTAATTGTTTGACATCTCTAGTACGCTAGAGTAACGTATGTATGGGACGTTGCTAGACCTTCCGACGCAATTCCACGCTGACATCAGAACCTCGGATTGTCGATAGCATAAGTGGCTATATTTAGAATCTGTGCTACTGATTAATGGAACTTTTAGTGGGGCGTATGTCGGTTATGGCTAAGTCATCTCTCTAGGACAATTGACACCGTAACCCCGGCTTTAAGGCTATCTTTCATCATTACTAATTTAGCTATTCTAAACGGTATACGAATCAATCGTAATGATTTAAATGTTTGTTTGCTTAAGATTAGTTAAAGCTGGCAAATAATATTAATGTTTGCGGCGATTAGGTATAAATTGTAGACTTTTTAACATCTATATTATAAATAATCTTTAGAGTAATATTTACATATTTATGCAGGAAATTGAAAATAATACTGGTAACATAACTAATAAAATTTATATTTGCCATAAGCAAAAGTGCGTACTTATTTTGCTAAATATCATTTTAGTGAGTTTCTTTAACATTTTACTGAATTAACTTTCTTAAATTAGTCTTTATTTTTTTTGAAGATGTGTCTTATTACTCGAGATTAAGGCATACGGATTGATAGGTTGAAGTGTTACTGTGTCACATCCACCTGTCAATCAACATCTATTTTATTGATCATACACTAGTGATTATTTTACAAGACATAAGATCATCGCGTTTAGCTAAAAAAATATTTCTACAACACTTTTGAGTGTGTCGTTTATTAGTTTTACCAGCATGTCAATTCTCGTACCTTAAAATCGTTAAAAATACGGTTAAGTTAGCTTTTGGTTGTCAAATTGTCTTAACTATTGTGTGACAATTTGACAACTAAAAGTTACTAGTTAACTTAACCGAATTTTTAACGATTTTTGGTACGAGAATTGACATGCTGTATAATATTATACTTAAACGTTACAAAAACCGGAGAGTAACGCGACTAGATTATGCGAAAAATATTGTTTTTTTTCATGGCAAGGCTTTATAGAACTTTGGCTCAGGCTAGCAGATGTTTTAAAGACACAAGCTAGAAATAAGTTTTGTCGACTAAAATCTAAGGTTCCTCCCTGACCTAAAAATAGCTGAAAGAAATAAAGCATCACACGAGTCGTGCCTATTGCATTTGACTATGGCTATTATTATATCTATAGTTATATTTATTCAAATCATTATTTAAAGTATTTATTGTAAAAGCTAAGCGGATGATATGCGTGATCCGTATTTTTTCTTACATAGCACTATGCCGATACGCGGTACTATATTATAACAGCCCATCAATGTCCCACTGCAGGGGTGGGCCTCCTCCCGTGACGGAGTGATAGTTGGCCTACTAATACCACGCTTGGTAGAGGGTTTAATTTCAAGTTTTCTTTATTTTTATTTTGTTAAGATGATAGATCCCTTAGTCGGTATTTACGACACTCATGGGATGAGATAGGGTGGTGACATATGGTATTCTTACTCCGTCACCACACGGAGTACTATAACTGCGTCAAAATATCATTTTCGAAATTTTCCTATCGCTTGCCGCTTAAAGCTTAGACCAATTACATTACATATTTGCATTTACCATGCATAGCAGGGACTTTATGTCAAGAAAGTTAGTGTGCCAGTATATTTAACAGTTTAAAAGCTATTTGTACCATGGTAAACCAGAACTAAAGTATAATTAAAATGAAAACAAAACGTAGTAATGAGTTTATATGACCCTAAGCTTTCATATTTTCAAAATTAGTACCTTTTATGTTCAATAAAGGCGTTGTTATACTAAAACAGTAAACAGTTACTACCGTTTTAAATTGAAAAATATAAAATGCATAATATTATTTCATCGATTTCAATTTTAGCTCATTGTACTGAACAAATCCATAAAGGTTTTAAAAATTACAATGTGATATCGAGATTTAATTAAGATCTAGATTGCAAAGAAATAGCTTAGACGATATTATCGCGTTAAAAATAACGAACACACACTTAAATAATTACTTTCAATGTAAAATGTGATTATAGAACGTTCGTAGTTTATATAGGATTCAATTACCTCGAAACGTTACAGTTGTGACCGAACAGTACTTGACAATACATAGCAGCATTGAATAACTGTTTGATGACATGTACAACATAGGAATGACTGCAAATGTCTCGTCTGGGAACAGCGCTAACAAAACGTGATCTACGCCGCGTACAAATAATCTTAAATTCCTATTTGTGGTTATAGTTAGAACAATAGATTACTGGGTGTGTTCTACAATCGTCCAGTTATCTATTCGGTGGCGGATGTGATAGTGGTAATAGTGGTTACTATCAGCGAGATAGATTCGGCTCGTATCGGTCGGTCCTTCATGGGAATTTGTATTCGTATGTACGAGTACACGTAACGTAATACATGTTTCGTTACTGCACTATACTTCGAGATAAGCTAAGAATGGGTTTATGATTCCCGTCAGCTGCGTGTTGTACTCAGATTATATTGTAATATAAAATTGAAATGTTCCAATATGCATTGTTACAATATAATATTATGTATTGTTACTATATTTTATTTATTGATGTTTCGTATTCGATTATAATAATATTATTTTATTTATTTAACACGGAGTTTTATATTTTATTGAATCGGTTGTAACCTGTTCAGCTAAAGTTACTCTGGATAGAGAACTTGAGAGTATATAAGGCGAGGATGTGCTTTTTTTTTTCATTTTATTTATTAAGCTCAGCCTCGTCAAATATGTTTACACATTTATAGAATACATTAAGTACATAGTATTGCTTCAGATATTACAGTATATCTAACACTGGCAAGAGAAATGAAATTTAGTGAATTCGTGATGATTCTTGCTTTAACACATTATTCGCTTAATAAATAATGTCTATAATTACATTTAAACACAGTTAAATATAAAGTAGTGCTAGTAACAAAAAATATAAATACAAAAATTACTTTGTATTACAGCTAACAACAATTTCGAGGGTGAAGTCCTATAAACGCTACAACTCAATAAATCAACGCAGCTTATCATACGCTTTATTATAAACGACACGAGTGTCTATATGCCTTTATAACGTATCAAAGCCGTGTATCAAAGCTCGTAGTTAAAGTTCAACGCACAAAGTGCATAATCGTAGTAATCGGTGGCCGGAGCCAAATGTCATCGACCCACTTATCTCATCCGCCATCCCTTTTACAATTACAACAACAAATGAGTAAGAGTCGCCCATCGATATGTGCATGTATCGATGCAGAGGAATAAAATCCTGTGTGAACGAACTCTAATCTCTGTTTTGTGGCAGCTTCCAGACTCGGAGATGTAATGGTCACGCAGAGATAGATTGTTGGCCGACACTGAACGTTATACGACTCATCGTGACTGATTTTGTACGCTACCGATAACCGTGGTGCGGCAATCAGTGTATACTAAACATTGTTTTATTACGCACTGATAATACATACTAGTCTATTGCCAAGGCTAGCTTGTCGCTTTAAACTGCTTTTGCTTTGCTTAGAGAAAAATACATGTTGTTTTCTGTTCGTTTCTCGAGTTAGGATTAGGTTTTTATAGTACAAAAAGCTTACTAATCCTAGCCTTCTATTTCAAGTACCTGGACAGCGCATTTAGTCAGACTTACCTACATATTATTCATACCTATTACAATCGTGAAAACCTTATGAACGGTGACAAAACTGCTAGCATTGGTATGATTATAATAATTATAAAGGATATTGTTAAATGCCTTAACTTTTTAGTTAGACGTAGCTAAGCAATACCTTAAAGTTTTACTTTGAAACAGTCGAATTTAAATCTAAAACAGGATAAGCAAGTACCATGCAATAGCGACTTTAACACCAATATTTACAAAAACAATAGATTTAGAAACTTTGAATTTGTACATATAAAGCAATATACTTAAACAATAAACAAAAATATACATTTTATTACTTTAAGAAGAACAAAAGTCGCCGTCGTGTCACTCAGGTAGATTCTTTACAATCGGCCTCCTTGTAATGTTACCGTTAAACTGTTGATCCTGTTAATAACAATGTTGTTTATGAGGACTTAACTAACGTAATGGGATAAACAATAGGTCTGAATAGTTGTCGGATATCTTAAGAATTGTTTAGCCATCATAAAGTACAGGTAAGGCTACCTCACTTACTGGAAGAATTTTAACTGTTGATAATGTTTCGTAATGGTCTTGCTTCGTTCGAAGCTTTTATTTCGAATCGTAAAAAATATGTTTTGGAATTGGAAATAGAGTTTTGGAGTTATGATTTTATATAAATTCGATTTATACATTCAGTGATCCGTGTGGTGACGGAGTAAGAATACGTTATGTCACCACCACATCTTATCCCATGGATGTCGTAAAAACCGACTTAAGGACTATCCGTGAATATTATCTTTACGAAGTAAAAAGAAGGAAACCTTAAAATTAAACCCTATACCAATCCGTCTGGCCAGCGTGGTATTAGCAGGCCAAGTATCCCTCCGTTCCGGGAGGAGGACTTCGTTTTAATAATGTAATTGGTTAATTCTGATGTAGCCTTTATTGACGTTTTCTTTCTCCTTTACTACACCTAATTCTAAAGCACTTGGATAATATTTACCTTTAATATTTTGTTAATATATGACTTTTAAGTTTATGCTATTACTTAATGTGTTTACATTATTTATCAAAATCTTTCTTTGGAACCCAGATTAGCTATCGTACACCATATTAAGATAATCTTATCAGGGAAAAGACTTCCATTTGCTGGAGAGTCCACAAAGGTCCTCCTCAAAATATCTCGTCGCGCGCCGTCTTTTGCTTCCTGGATGAGCTATCAACCTCCAAAATCAATAACCCAAATAAACTATGAAAGGGTTTACTAATTTTTACCTAATATTAGATAATTGGCCTCTACGCTAGTCAGCATGGTATAAAGTAGTCTATGTTTTCCTCCGTCTCTGGAGGGGCCCGTCCTCGCAGCGGGACAATAACGATTGTGATGTGAAATCAGTGCTAGTATGATAATATTTCATTTAACAACTAACCAGAGTATTGATATGATACTCCGATAACATTGATTCATTTTATACACAATTTATGATGCGATTGACCTTTTCCTTCATTTGCCTTCTAGTCTGTTGATTATAACTAGACTCCATATTAGGTCCTGACAATATTTTCATGGAGTATAAAAAAATAATTATTCAAGTCATTGAAAGGGCAGACGCACATGTCATAACAAAGTGGTATTCAACCAGTATGCACTTTACTTAGAAACTGAACTGTCGAATAATAAGTGCATTGTGTGACCGTATATATACGTATCACTCGGATTAGTGAGGGGAATACTTAAGATCGACAATTTGCACATCGTATTGGCGAATAGCAGGCAGGTGATTGTTTTGATACCAATGTCATAATGATTAATTGTTTTACTTAAATAAATAACGTGTGTATACGTGATGCACCTTTCTGGACAACGCAGTTGGGCGAACGTTTACAAAATCATCTCTTTCGGTTTCTTAATCTAACCAATAACAGTTTATCAGATGTCCATTATCGAAGGTCCTGATCGAGGTCAACGACTCCATGTGAGCATATCGATACATCGACAGCGGCGGCGGCCGGCGCGCGCTACGCACTTCCGACGCGACGGATTTGCCGGAATCGGCGCGGGCGCATCAAACGCGTTGCAAAATTCGGACGGAGACCCGCGCGCGTGAATCGATTTGAATATTTTTTTCGGTAACCGACATGGGAATGGTTACCTCCCGTCATGGACATCGGAGCACATAATGTCAGCATGACACGCAGCGTCTTAACTTTAACAAATATCTTAAAACAAAACATCAACAATTTTTATAGTGTATAATCTCGCGGGTAGAATCTTATGAGACATCACAAATATTTTCGTTGACATTATACGCTTTATGACAGAAGTTCCATGTCGAAATTAAGGCGCATATTATTAATTACGTTCATGAGTGCTGTTTAACAAGCTACAATTTAATTATTAAAAAATGTCGCCGCCTAATTATTTTTTTTCAGACAGAATCAGTGGATCCGAATTTAGTTAAGTTAAGAGGCCACACGGACTTTCTTGCTGCCTACATCTCACGTTTTTGAGTAGCCGTAATATTTAAATTGCCGACATAGCTCCCGCAGGCATACCTCGCATGAGAATTTGCCGGCGGTAGTCAAAACTCGCTTTAACTGATGCGTTGTATGTTCCCCAAACGCATTGGGGTAACCTGTCTTTCTTTGTCTAACTCATCAATGTTAAGTAACGAAGACAAAGAAGTAACAGTGGAAAGTAGTACTTTTACTGAATGCTTCTTACGTCAGCAAACGCATCCCGCCTAAAATTTTGCATGGATGCGTCTGGCATGCGAAAATGTTGTATGAGCGCCTGGCGGCCGGCGCACGGGCACGTACACAATATTACCTGTCGATGCATATTAATTGAGAAGGAAGTTTTGTCAACAATATCTAATGTGCTCCGCGGTACCATTGATAGCTTTTTTGTCTCATAAGGATTCGTTACCAAAGTACTTTTATAGACGGCGCCATTTGAATATTGCAATATTGCATAATGTATGACACAGAGATATCGTAAACAATCGTGTCGATTGTTTGATGCTCTACAATATCTCTATTCGTTGGCAAGTGGTTTAACTGGGTTATTCCATTTAAATCGTTGCCTACTTAAGTATTAATTAGCGATAATCATGACGGCAAATAATCTCCGCTTCGATTACTGACAGTTTTATTATTCGAGTGGAAATATCTCAAGTGGTTTATATCGTTTCCTTGATAAATAATATATAAAAATATTGTTATCGATAAAGTCGTAATAATGTTTTTAAGTAAACTGTGTAATCTTGAATGTTTTATAATTTTAACTTGGGTCAAATAAAAACATTTGACTCAGCGCAAAGACTTCTCCGGGCTTTCTTTTGATGGGAAACTAGTCTACTAATGATACCAAACGGATTGGTATCTAGTATCTACAATTAATTGTGTCTCCCTTTTTGGCCAGATTTGTGTCTAGTTTTTGAAAGAAATTAATAAGTACATGCTGATAGCTTCTCATAGTAAACTTTCTTCTACTTTTAGAAAACCGGGACATTAAGATCGGGTAGTGACTGACATTCTGTTTTACTCGCACCGTTACCGTTACTACACGGACTATGTTAATTTTCCAGTTCATCAATATTCTTTAATATTATTGTCCGATTATATAAATGTATAAGTTTATGATTGTGCTTCGATAACAGATTGACATAATTATTTAATCAGCGATATATCACGAATGATTGTCATGATTGATAAGTATAATTTATTATCAATTTCTTATTAAATTTTGCTGGCACAGCATTTAATAATTATTTTACGAATGCATTGATATTTAATTAACGTATTCGTATTAACATTGGTTCTTTGTATTATTGGAATTAACTTTTGTAATGACGCGGTATGAGTCTGTCATGCAAAAGGAATGGCTTCGGAGTCGTAATTTGAGCAGACCACAGATCATTGTCATAGATGTCCTTGTGTTCGTTGAATGGTCAGGACCTCCAGGTGTTAAGCTAATCCCGTGGTAGTCTTGTCATGATCTGAAAATGACCCCTTCCAAAGTAGTGGATAAAATTTATATTAATAATGAACAAGTTTTATCTGTGTTAAAGATTTAGAACAACACAAAAATATTTTATGAAGATGCTTAGATAGATAGACCATTTCAGTTTGATATGGAGATAACGCTGTCTGAAATAAGAAAATGCTAGTTAAGAATATTATTCCACACACTCGGTATTAGGCAATTTCTTTTTATGGTTTGGTAAATATATTATTATAAAATTTAGACCAAAACAACAACCACTTCATAGTCGGGTTTTACGAGAACCATAATATAAGATGAGGTAGTGACACCATGTATACTCCTTGCTCCACAACACTGCTGCTACATCATCGTCATAACAGCCCATTAATGTCCCACTGCAGGGACGGGCCTCCTCCCGTGACGGAGGGTTACTTGGCCTACTAATACCACGCTGGCCAGACGGATTGGTATAGGGTTTAATTTCAAGTTTTCCTTCTTTTTATTTCGTAAAGATAGTAGTTACGGTTATTCCCTTAGTCGGTTTTGACGACACCCATGGGACGAGATGGGGTGGTGACACCATGTATACTTACTCCTTCACAACACTACTGCTACATGTTAATTTAAAATTCTTCATAAAGTTATTCGTGTCATATTGTTTAAACAAGTTTCTAAGATACAGCACGCTCGGATTATCCGTGCGATATGTTCGGTATTCAAAGATAACGTGCAATGTACGTGTGTTATCGCATTAAGTCGCGGATTACCGCACTGATTTATTTATTTTATCGCACTCGGTCGGAATTTTTCAAAGAGATCATCGTGCGATTAGATGATATTTTGCTTGACAACGTCATAGGATTAATTTTATCGAATAGTATATTATTTGCGTCTGGTTTTAAGTAGGTAGTTATTTTTATTAGCTTTGTTTGGTGCTAGGTGGCGTTGTTTAATTATTGAAAAAAAATTATTATTATCTACTTCTGAGTGGATATTAGTCTAAAACAATTTTATTTTTGTAATCGATCATCCGCGATCCGTCGAACAGTTTTAAAAGACCAAGTCTTGCCACTATCCGATGAGCACCCTCACTTTTAAAAAAAGTTGAGATTGACAAATAGCAGGAGGTTCTACAACCTTAATATGCAAATGTTGAAAAAAGAACTAAGTATACTTAGATCACACTAACAATGTTATTAACGTTAAGCTAAACTAGCAATATCTGGATAGACGAACTCACAACCTTTAACAGCAAGAATTACTCATACAGCTTCCGTCGATTATACCTAAATCCTAATTCCACATAATAACAGTAATATTTCCAAATCAAAGGCACGTAACGGTAAACTGATAGAACAGAATCACACGTTTGTAACGTGAAGTAATAACAAAAACCTCTGTTGATGTGATTGCTCACACGTTAGCGAAAGCCGAACAAATTAACTTAGCACTTAGATGCCTAGAAACCATTTGAAACAAATTGGGCTGTTCGACAATACGCTCTCCTGTGTTTATCCCTTCCAAAAACAGTGCAAATGACACTAATTACGCTATTGTAGCAGGGTCGTGTTAATAGATTGCTCATACCGCTCTGATTTTAAGCCGTGGGTATGTGTAAGTTGCCACACGAATTTAATACTTAACATAGTTATTTTTCACACAGATTTCCGAATTGTGATAATAGCATCTATCTGTTTTAAATGTAATAAGAATAAACCTTAAAGGACATTTTACAGTCGAAAGTAATAATAAGTGATGACGATGTCGGAACAAAAATTAAGGTTCATTTCTATTAGTTTTCTATAACACATAGTTGAAGCTCAGCTTAGTTTGTAAATAGACGGCATTGTGTGAATGTGCCGATATAATAATATTATATCATTTTATATAGACAGCACAGTACTGGCAACACTTATTAACAACCTCATTGGTCTTGTGGTCTTAGTACGTGACTCCAGAACTGCACCTACGTCTTAAATAACTGTTGTACGGTGTAAGTACTCTTTGTCCGTGATCTATTTTGACTGTGTCACTGGCTGTAGAAGGTCATTTGCCTTGTCAGCGTGGTTTTACTAGCCCAAGTTACCTTCGTCATTTGAGGATGGTCATCCCTGCAGTAAGACTAAATCTTTTTGTCATGAGCTTTTAAGCTGTAAGGTCTTTATAGCTCTGACAAAAAGATTCTGTTCTCACTAACGATAAGACTAAGAGTGAAAGAGTATTCTAGCATGATCTAAGCATTATTGTTCAATTTTGTAAAATAAATATTCCTCACACTTTCATACATCGCCATCTAGTCCCAAACTAAGCAGAGCTTGTACTATGGGTGCTAGACAACGAATTTATAAACATAAATACTTTGTAAATACATATATATTATACATAGAAAACACCCAGACCAATGCAAACAATGATGTTCATGCACACAAATATTTGCATTGAGCGGGAATCGAACCCGAGACCTCTGCGAAGCAGTCATGTTAAATAACCACTACGAACTACAAAGGTCGTCAAATGTCTTTAAACGTAGGCAGAATTTTGACACGTGTTACAATTAATAACTAGGTAATTGCGTAACAATCAAGCATAATCTTAACTATGTAGAATCTCTTAGAGTAAATAACATACCATAAATCTTATTTTATGATGACCTAAGAGAATTAAGATAAAAGCGACAGTAAAAGAATATCCTCCAAGATATTTGTATAACATGATTAGTGAAGATTAGACACTACACTTGGGTAATTTTAATATGGAGTCTTTTGTCAGATGATTTTTGATGTTATCTTAAATACTTTTTAATGAAATAGAGGTGATAATTGCTTGGCAGTTTTTATTTTTGTTTTAGTTGTTCTGTACGTTATTGCATGTAGATTTGTTTTACATATTATTATATTGTGGGCTGTAAATTTCGTTTAAGGAAAACTATGGCGATTTTTGCTTACGTACTACTTTAAAGTGGATACATTTTGTACTTTTATAGAAGAGGTAGAAAGTAAGTGACTTAATTTCTCTTGTATTAATTCTATGCTTAACATGTTTAATAAACAATTAACAAAATAAGATTTGAGGATAAATCTAGAATCAGTTTAGCTTATAAATTAAAATTGGTTAGGTACTATCTTAGTGATCCAATAACATCTAGGTACTTAATCTTCCTATACCAGCGCGTCGGTCTGTGGGGCCGACTACATACATTTTTGATTGGCGCGGTTATAGGAAGGTTAATAGTCATAAAATGATTGTACTTAAAAACTACAACTTGATTAAAGTAATGCTTCAGTGACGTATATTCAAATAACGAGGTTTATTCCAAATTTTATATTGTTTTGAACCTTGCGATAATGTTGTTAATTTTCACACTTCTGACGTCATTTTACGCGATGTTAGGACGATGGGAATATTCTTACATTGAGTTCACATAGGAAACACATATAAGTTATTGAAACCTTAAATAACCTTCCATTATTTCAAAGTTCTGGAGCATTTGGGGTATATGTAGCCACATTAACCACAAAACTTTCTGTTAGGCTTTGAATAAGAGAATTCAAAGATAATATTTTAAACGCGGAAGTGGCGATGGATAATTACCTAACTGTGATATTTTTGCCTACCTATGGTCATCGATAAGCGTCAAAAAACTAGTAACATATTTATAATACACTATAATACTGTTTTTAAGGGAAGTCCAACATGCTATTTCCAACATGCTGGTTATCTTTAGCCAGTATTTGCTGACTTGAGGCTGATTTGCGGCAAATTAGATATAAGTTATTGTAGCTACTAAGTATTTCATTTTTGTATGTTTTGCTGCAAATAAATGATTTTTCTATTTCTATTATTTTAAAAATATGCATTTTACTGTAGCTACAAATTTTTTAGTTATACTTACAATGTTGAACTTATAAAGAAAACATAATTCACAAATTATTTTATCAAATAAATAATGATTCACAATACTTATTGAATTAATTAGGTACCTAGGTAATCAATTTCCTGATTCCCACATTCTATTTTATAACAATATTGACATCGGAAGTTGACTTTATTGATATTACACAAAATTTAATTATTGTACAGCATTAATAATACGAAAGGTAGATATTTAATTAGTTTGGTTATCCTTATCAAACTTGCTGTTATTTTCTTTTAGTCATACTTTACTTAAAATAGCGAATAATTAGCTATTTTCATTCTTAGCCGGACAAACACTAACTAGTCCTTGTGATTAATAAAATACCTCTCACCTGTGAGTAAGAATCACCGTAAGCTTTAGTAGGTTAAGCATATTTTCAGTGTTTACATCCTACTCCGTGTCGTAATGGAGTACTTAAAAATACAGTGTGTCACCATCCCATCTCATCCAATGGGTGTAGTAAAAACCGACTAAGGGACTATCCCTCCGTCACTGGAGGAGGCCCGTCCCTGCAGTGGGACATTAATGGGAAATGAATGAATGAAACATCCTGACACAAATTCCTGCCTGAGCTAAATAAGAGTGGAATCTGACTAATATAAATATCTTCCAATGCATGTAGTAGGCCAAGATTCCGCTTTAGGATATTTAATGCTCAAATTGAAGTTTCCCCTTACCGCCTTCTGTTGGACATTTATGTTCATAAATAATGATATTATTATGATAATGATGATCATAAGATGTCAGTAGTTGTGTGTATGTTTACTTATCATTGATAGGGCTAATGATAGTCTTCATAATCCTTAATTGTGTACAATGTCCTCAAGTGTTATTTTATCATTGATTAGATTAAATGATAATTTTGATTCCTAGTACCTTTTACAATAATTTTCAAAATGTATTTTTGATAATTTACTCATTTTTAGATTACTCATAAATTTACAAAAAGTTATGTAATTTTAGGTATAAAATTTATATATTTTTTTTGGTTTAAATATTTTTGTGATATGCTCAAAATAGGGGCATGAATATTTTTCGGTTGGTTCGGACGGGATATAGTTTGTCAGGTGGTTAGCTTTATAAATAATGTTAAATGTGGGAATCAAGTTATTTCTTTGTTACAAAAAACTTTTGACTATCAAGTTTTCCATTAATTTAACCAAAAAAATATTAAGTATAAGTTATTTATAAGAATTTTTTTTTAGTTCTTAAACATATATAAAATAACTTGAAATTTTTATTTTGACACAAATAAATAAAGGATACACAAACACACCGCAAGCTTACGGCCACGGCTAAGGAATCCCACAAATCCCTAAATCGACATTGCTAAACAAACCTTGGATAAGGGAACGTTCCCGATACTCGTATGGATTATGAAGAGCAAACAGAGCCAAAGGGCGACCGACTTTACACACAGCCTCCTGTATTTGAGCCTTACAAAGCATATCTTTTTAAAAGTCAAACAAAAAATGTAAAAATTCCGACAAAGAATGTCAAATAATAATAGAGGTAGGTAATTAATTTCATTAAATCAAAAATAAATTTTAGGTAAAAAATCTAAAATATTGCGGAAGTATTTAAAAATATTTTAAATAGCATACAACAAACAGTTGAAGACGAAACTTGGTTATCATCAAAAATCTAAGAATTAGGCCTACAGCGCATTTAGCGTTCGAGATAAAAGCAGCGTCGCTATTTACAAGCTCTGCTTAGTTTAGGACTTGATGACGTTGTGTGAATGTGTGAGGATTATTTATTTATTATTTCTCTATTATAACTGTTGTAATTTATTACATACAAAATGGTTCTGATATGATGAACAAATGACGTAAAACGCATGTTGTGCGAACCACTTACAAGGTGGATCAAAGATCTTAACAAGGTGTTGAATCCATAATAAACATCGAAAGAACATGATAAAACATAGTGGAAACATTGTAAGAATGCCTTTTTCGAATAGTGAACAGCTTGCTGACATGTTATTGATAAATATTCAGTAGTAGGTATATTTCATAACTCATGACGTCACATAAATGGTCTGTTAATAATAAGAAGTGTTTTTAAAAAAAGAGACATTTGCACAAAAAAAAACTATTGGTAAACACCGTGTTCTACTGGAAACATTTGCTAGATTTTTCTTTATCATCATTATCATATCAGCCTATAGACGCCCAGTGCTGGATATAGGCCTTCTCCAAACGTTTTGACCCTGCGCGGTCTTGGCCCTCCCTCATCCTCATTTTCTTTATGGTAACTTATTATTTTTCTACTTTTAAAATTTGACTGGGTATAAAAATAATACTTACTGGAATCTACTTGAGATAATAAAATTAAGAGTTGAGGTTTAAAGTTTCAATACGCATGTCATTGTGATTAATAAAACATATTTGTAAACGGCGCTTAAGTTACG
Organism: Schrankia costaestrigalis; assembly: GCA_905475405.1. Lineage (NCBI taxonomy): Eukaryota > Metazoa > Arthropoda > Insecta > Lepidoptera > Erebidae > Schrankia > Schrankia costaestrigalis. Next base: position 6,433,613 of record FR997827.1, read on the forward strand.
TCCAAATAGTTATTTTTATTTTTTATTTATTATTAGGTTCACCAACAGCTATTTACACTAAAACAGTTCTTCCTTAATTAGCTACGTTTAACATTGTAAGTGTAATAACTACTTATAGGCGAACACCGCATGCATTATAAGAAGTAGGTATATGTAATATTTTTTTCTAAAGATACATAGATAATACTATCATCCAGTAGGAAAATGATTACGGCTTATTTTGCTAATCACGTGGAGTGATCCTCCAAAGAGGTTAAGGTTCATGTCCGTGGCACTGGCCCACTGACGAAATTTGGCTCAATATGTGATAAATAAAACGCGTAAACTATAAAAATCTGCGACGTTTGTTATTAAAAATAAATCCCGATTATGTTAGTATACACGGGTCGAAAGTTGTTCAAGCTTGTTCGTACGCATCTCATATTGTTAATTACGATAGCAGATGAAAAAAGTATAATACTTGAAAGTCATCATCATAACAAGCCCATTAATGTCCCACTGCAAGGACGGGCCTTCTCCCGTGACGGAGGGATACTTAGCCTACTATACCACGCTGGCCAGACGGATTGGTAAAGGGTTTAATTTCAAGTTTTCCTTCTTTTTTATTTCGTAAAGATAATATTCACGGATGAACTTAGTCGATTTTTACGACACCCATGGAATGAGATGGGGTGGTGACATATTGTATTCTTACTCCGTCACCACACGGAGAGTTAAGTTAGAGTAATTTCAACAAAAGTTTTAAGTTAGAGTAATTTCAATAAATAGTTGCTTATTCTTTAAGTTCGTATGTCACAGTTATAATTCGACTGTTTAGACTTGTTATCTGTACCATTGTGCGTCTCAATTATCTATTTTTTTATGTTATGTGCCTATTTTCATACATTGCGGTAAACTCAATGGAAACTTTATATCTACGCTTATTTATTTTAATTATGACAAAGCAAAGTATAATCTGCTTTAGAGTTTTATTTACTATAGGTTTCATCATTTTTAATTCCTTATAGTAATGACGTAAATATACAAAATGCGACTGGAGATTTTATCATAGTTATTATATTTTTTATATACATTCCAGCTCCTATAATTCCTTGTGTGCATGAATGTTTTCATTGTGTAGTAACTACGGGGTTATTAGCTTGAAAGTATAACCTTTCAAACAAAGATATACCTATGTATTTTGAAAACTTTTTTTTCCTGTAAATACATACATTATACATGTCTGAGTTTTAATGTAACAAGACCTTAAAAAACAACAACCGAAAAGAGAATCTCCTCTTTGCAAAGACCGTGTAAAAATCTCGTAAGTCTACATAAAGTAAAACTAAACCACAAGTCTATTTTAAGTAACGTTTATCTAAGAAATGATGTAAAATGATATCTGTAATCTGACGAATACGGAGGCAAGCTCTGACACACAAACACAGCAGTAACCCAACGATAGTAACATTTACTATGGCATTACCTCTGTTGTCTATAACACAGCCTTGATTAATTTATGCTTCACATTATTTGTACGAGATAACGTTTAGAAACGTCTTATATTAATTGTATATCATGTAAGCTTATCTTTTAATTCTTGAACTGTCAACGAGAATGTAATATTGTGACGTGGTTTTTCCTATTTTGTTTGACGAAGTATTTCGTAATTATGCAGTATGTTAGTCATAACAGCCCATTAATGTCCCACTGCAGGGACGGGCCTCCTTCAGTGACGGAGGGATACTTGGCTAGTTCATTGTGCCCTCCTGTGATGATGTATTTAAAAGACTAGTTATGTACTTAACTTTTGTGTGATGACGAAATAAGAACACACGGTATCACTATTTTCATCCCATGGTGGTCGTCGTGAAAACCAACTGAACTAAGTTTGCAGACATTACGAGTATCTCCATGAAAATTAATATTTGAAATGTAATATTATACTAATCCGTCTTCCCAGCGTGGGATAAGTACCTAAACTAAGTTTCACTCCGTCAAGAGAAGCCCACTCCTAAGCAGCTCTTCACATACACTATATTCAATTCAATGAACTAGACAATGGATAAACATACTTAAATTCATTTTTTTTGTAAATACATACATATTATACATAAAAACTCCCAGACCAATGCAAACAATCATGTTCATGCACACAAAGATTTGTATGAATGAACATGATTTTCATGGGAATCGAACACGAGACCTCTGCGTAGAAGTCATGTTAAATAACCACTACGCCACAGAGGTCGTCAAATTGCACCTTAATCATATTTTCAAACTAACAACGCTTTATAAATTAAAGTAAAATTTTCAAAAACATCCTTGAGTATAACCCGTGACTTGTAAGGGTATTAGCGAAGTAAACAGGCCAAGTACTTGTCGGATATCTATGAAAATAGTAGCTGACAACTCTTGAGCTCTGTTTGTACAGTAATTGTTACAATTATGATTTACATATTTGCTGATCTTGTAATCTGTCTCTTACATGTTACTGTCACATCTATGTACTTCTCGTGATGAAATAATAGTTATATACTTATTTACCTTTATATTTATAGGTATGTCTTATGTATGGAACGTAATCTTAATTAGTAAACATATTTTTGTTCGTATTTTTGGTGCAACTTTGACGCATTAAGTAGAGAACGTAATTTAAACTATTTTGTTGTTCGATAAGCAATGCCATCTATTGGTAGTCTTATCGAACTGCGTCACATTGTTGCTTTTTAGTACGCAAACATGTTTATTGTTTAAATCAAAAATATTTATACACACATAACCTTAACTTTATTAACTGTACCGACATTATGATCAGTATACTTACTAATCTTGTTAAAGAAAAAAAAAATGTTTAAAAAAAATTAAAAACAAAGAAATGTTAATTAATTTAGCCAATTCTGAAATTAAGCTTTCTTCTTCCAATATACCTAAACAATATCCAGGTAAATGTCAAATAAGAAAAGAGACTTTTTATAATTGCTTCTTTAAATTTTAATACTTATTGGTCGAAGCCAAAAAAATTTGAAATTAAAAAAAAAAACGATTCAGGTATAAAACTCGAAATTCATTAAAGTAAAAACGTCTGATAGAGATATCAAGGCACAAACCCATATCACTATTAGTTTATAACAAATATTGACAAATCAAATAAAATATGATAATGGTGGCTAATTTGACCTCAAATCTGTGTGGGAATGTAAACAGGATTATTGTTTTTGAAACAATTAAAGTAAAAGTATTGACACATGATAAGAATTGATGTTTTTAATTTGTTCGGGAATTCAATTACTTTAGGCAGTTATTAGCAGAGAAATTGTCAAAGTATTTTAATCTATTTTTTTGCAAATCTGCTTCTAACAGTGTTTTTCGGTCCTTCTTCTATCATGGGTGTCGTAAAATGCGACTTTGTATCTGTACCTATGTAGTACACATTAGTTTTTACTTGTCAGACACAAGACTATTAAAATTTATTACGTTTAACAAATAGCCTCTAAGTTTAATATTTATTAGAGCCTAACTACTTCACAATTCAATTATTTCACTTATGAGTGAAAACCTCGTACTTCAATTGTTTTATAAAATATAAGAAAAATATGTTATAAAACATAAAAATCTCTTAAAAATATTGTCTAAATTATAAAGTAAAACATTCGTATAAACATTTAAGAACCACTCAAAACCGCCCAATAAAGCTTAACACTCAGTAGTACGTCGACACGAATCGTTACAAATAAATTGTAAAGTTCGGCGAACATATCCATTGTAATTGTGGTACGTGCTAGCCGTGATTGCAGCAAGAGTTAACACATAATACATTACAGTTTGTGTCACAACACAATCAGGCTGCGCCGAGGACGAATCAGGCGACGACGAGCGTAATCTGGGTTAACAGGGGTCAAACGACATCACAAATTCCAATACGATATTAGACGTATCTGTGGCGCGAATCAACGATTCTATGGACGGACAGACTCTGCGTGCTATTGACCAACACGCCTCTATGTCCATGCGATCTTTTGCACATGCACTTTGATTGTATGCCGGTAATTTCATGATGGTAACAACGACGATTGTTTTGCTGTCTGCATGCCTGATTATTCAAATTTACTCTCTATTAATGCGAGTATTAATTATGCGTAATGTATGTGCGTTTGAATTAAATTTGATGTGGCAGTCGTTGTATTAAATGCCTAGTGCTATTTATCTATGTAACATTAACTTCTGAACATAGGAGTTCAGCTAATGTTTCCACTGACTAAGGTCCTGGCCTTGTCCTTCCTTATTCGTCTTTCACGTTGCTCTTACCAGGTAAGTAGTTGATGTAAAAGACCTCGTAAAAAACAATATCTAACTTAAAACTCCCCTTCATTTTCATTAAGTAAATTGTTCCTTGCTTAAATAGCATTTGATAATTGTTATCGAAACCCTTTTGTGATATCAAATCATCAGCTAATCAGCCTTGCCTAATTTCTTTGTCAATTTTGTTTCGCAAATACTAGGTAGGTATTTGCTTTTAGGGATTGATCATTAGCTGCTGGTACTTCTTTTACCCTTTTATAATTCTCAACACTGATCGAGTACAATATAGCTTGTCTGTAACTGAATTAAATAAAACTTAACAGCTCTTGTCAAGATACTTCATTCAATTAAAGACAGTGCTATGTGGCTACTATTTTATTTTGTAATTTTTTTCGTGTCAAATGTAATGTTGTTATATGATGAGATATGTGGTGTTTGCACATCATTAACCTTATTAAAACACTATCAGTTTGTTCTGAGATTCGCCGTTATACGGTCAAAGCGTTGTATACAGTAACAATATTCAATGAATGTAATCACTGTAGCTCATGAACGTTTTGTATCAACTGACGCAACGCCCAAGTGTCCAATTTGAATCTCGATTCTCTTTAAGTGGTTCGACTTTTCTTAGATTAGAATACATTTGGACTTATAGTTTTATTTTTGTTATTCATTGCTAATGACGTGTTCAATGTCAAATGAAACTTTTAAACAAATGTTGATCTTTGAAATTCCTCTTAGGCTTTTGGCAATTTGCACACAATGTGCCTAGAATATTACGAGCCCGTATGCATAAATGAAGATGTAAATGATAGCAAGTAATTGAAGAAGCAGGATCAGATATTTATTGATTTGTAATCCAATGACTATTTTCTGCAAAATATTCCACCAGTAAGTTTTATGTGGAAATTTTTTCGTCGTCTTATAGTCCACATAGTCATTGACTTATTAGTGTTAAAATATAAATAGCCACATTGTCTATTTCTAGTTTAAACGTGTTAATTAAACGTGTTTGTCTATAAGAGTAATATAATTCTCAGTTATAATACTATGACGTATAAATTATCACATTTTTGTTACGGTTTTGACAACAACGTATTTCTTATTCTATTTATAAAGCATTTAAACGCCTGTTAGGATTATTTTGAAGTCATTTTGAATGTCAAGTTTAACTAGTACTTCATCGATATCTCTTGATTTGCAGCAAAACGGATGTAATGTTTTTGATCCTTTTACTACGAGTCTTTATAAAGCGTTAGATATAGGTATTAGTAACTCTAGTAATGTTTTAAGATATACCTAGCTGCAAATGTGTTTATTGTTTGTTATCTGGGAAATATCTTTAACTGGGAAAGTGTGAAGCTATGCCTACGTGATCTCTGTGGAAAAAGAGAGAAATCTCGATTCCAATACATCGGGCCAGTGAAGTATTATAAGACCAAGGTCCTTTAACTCCTAAGGGAAACGCGTTCTTGCCTTGGCATAGGGTTTCATTAAATGTGTTTACAAAACGAATAATTAATTTGTGCGAATAGTGCTATTGAAAATATGCAATAACTGAAAAAGGATACGTAATTGAAATCAGATCATGACCGCCCAGACTATAATGTAGATAAACATGAAAAAAATACAGTTATTTATTAAAACAATGTAATGTAAAGCAACGGTTACGGTTTAGTCAAGTTCGTTTGAAATGTCCCGCACGTTTGTCTCGAGTACACCTTAAGCATACGCAACCATATTGCACCGATGCATGCAAGTGTTCCAAAGCAAATTGTAGAATTATTCATTATTATTCGACCTTAATGGGAGCTATGGGTTCTCGTCTAGACAGGACACCATAAAAGTGTGGATAAGCCTCTATTTATATCAATGTGATCCACACTATTACATTAATTGTGCATACAATAATTTATTATTCATATTTTAAGTATTATTTCAATGACGTGGAGTGATAATGATACTTATTATCGGTATAGATACTTGTATTGGCGACGTACCAATCGCGAAGGTGTTACTACCAATCCAACCGATTAATCCAAGGATCAAAGTAATTCTAAATGGGTCAATTTTCGTATTATTTTCTATTTAAAATTACAACTTCCCTGTTAGACTTCACACCCTTTAATGTGTTCACTTTTATAAATATCAATTCAACACAAAAACATCCAAGGCCAGGGAAATTACTTCAAGATCACACATACCGCCTCAGGGGTAAATAAGTTCCCTTCATCAAAAAAGAGGTATTAATTTGTCCTTGCCATATGATATAATAATTCATTATTTAGACTTATAAGAACGTGTTTATAACTCTTTTATAATAAACTGTTTTATCCTTATCATTTTGTATCATATAAATCTTTTCAGTGTCGTTTATTTTTTCGTGTTTTCGCAGGATAATCACGGGATTATTTTTTATAAATTCTAAGATTACTTATAGTTTAATCATATAATCCTACGATAGTTTAAATCTTTGCTCGAAAACTCGTTATCTTTGATGGAATTAGATGTGTTATCGTAAAATGTGTTTTTGATTATTGTAGATTGATTAATGATTACTTTGAACATGTTCTGATTTAATTTTTACATTAGTACTAATCCGTGTGTGTTCAAATTATGCAGAATGTTTGTGAGTTATTATTTTATATAAATAAAACTTCCTTATATACATTTATTATATTATATTATTATCTAGTTCCTGGAAGTGTTAGCTAGTTATAAATAATGCTATTTTTAGCTTATTTATAACTAACGTGTCTTTTTCTAATTTTCGGTTGCCAAGGTCGAATAGAAAAGAGTTTTCCAACAGGTTGTAACTTATGCACTATCGGAAAGAATCCAAGACGATATTTAGTTATTAAATATTAGGATTATAGTGATTTTATACTCAATTACTTAAACGTCCATTACCTATCGAATAAGGTTTAAATATTTTTAGGATTTATTTTGAAATTGAAAATAATAATTGTGCTTGTCTAATCGCTGTTATATTTATTACTTTTACTTAGATGATCAATAGTCTAGTGAAGTTTTTTATTCGTAGTCTGTCACCAAACTATTTAGTTATTAAATAGTTATTGCTGCCATTTTATTTACTTTTATTTTTGGAGTTATTTTTGTTGGGTCGACAATATAAATAAAGTAATCTTTGAGTTAATCTAAAATTCAAACGTATCTCTTACAGAACTTATCCTCGGAACTACGTCGCAGTAAGACACCACCGCGACGCTCGCCAGAGGAGCGAGCCGTACCTCGTCCGCCCTCTGCGCCGGTGCATCATGATAGAAACCCTCACACGCCACATCTCTCTCCTAAGAAGGAGGCTTTCAATAACCTACTCAATAAAGGTATTACTGGTGAGTACACCACTGTTACATTATTATGTAGAGACCATAGTTATTCTAGAAGATATCGTACGTAAACAGGCCCAGTAAAACATTTTTGATACCCACCGATTATATAACGATTGTTTTTTTTTTGTGGTATTGGTAGGCCAAGTATCCCTCCCTCACGGGAGGAGGCCCGTCCCTGCAGTGGGACATTAATGGGCTGTTATGATGATGATGATTGTTTTTCCTATCTTAAATTCTCATTTTGGAACTTTTGAAAGTAGTCAATGATAGTTCCAATTGTTACCTCAATCACATGTCTATTTAACCCTACAACTAATACAATCATTGTAATCGATTGTTTTGTTCGATTAAACTTAATATGTAGGTAGGTATAACATAACATGAAATTTTGTTAATGAAGAAGATATTTTCAGTTAAATGATTAAATATTCTTTGTAAAAAACAAATAGGTACGTACAGTCGTACACATAGGTAAACATGTGCCTAAGCAAAAATTTTCTTTACAAACTCGTCAAAATCACTACCAATTTTAAAACATCACTCAATAAAAGTATACTATATTTGATTCATCGATTTTTTTCTCTTTAAGAGAAAGTCCAGACGCTTCGTCTTTTCAGTACAAGATACGGATAACATTATTCGTAGTCACGCACTTCATTCGGCCCCTTTGTACTCGGCTCATCTCGACGTTACCAGTTAATCTGATCGCCTGATGCCATAATTGATTTACAGATATCTTAAAGTCGTTAAATCAAATATTTCTATGTTTATACTTACTTAATTTTTTGTCTTTATAAATATTTATAGCGTATAAATATATTGATAAAGGAGATTTGCATTTTGTGAGATTTGCATGAGAGATTTTGTGTTTGTAGATCGACTTTTAGTCATGATTGGCATAAAGCGCAACTTTTAAGTAATTTATGCTTGAACCAATATTGTGTGTGTTACATTTTTAGCACTGGGAGTACTAAACAATTATAAAGTATATGTAGAGACTTCAAGTAATAGGAAATTGCAACGGGGAAAACTCAAAAAGAAAATGAGGAATGAACTAGATGCCTGTAAAAATTTTTGGCAAACAATAGACACGAAAAGCAAAAAAAATAATCTAAGAAGATTTACCCACCAGTTGGTCAATATCAGTTATAAGTAAATATAAAAGTTTTCAGTTATAAAATAATAATAAAACGCCATAGTATAAAATGAAAACATATTCATTTGAACTTACTCTAGGTAAGCTCGTACCTCAACGCACACAGTTAATTCACGTTAACATAGTTATGAATGAAATACAAAACAACACGGCCCTATAATACTGGACTTAATACCCTTCATTTTAATTCCCGTTCATTCTCCTTTATGAATCATAATCTCTAAATCTACAGTACTTCTGTCCCTCTCTATTTAATGGGATTCTTATTTGTTTTGTCCCTTTCTAGTTCTTTTACCCCTTAAATCTAATCCGAGACATCCCGTCTGTAAGAAGCGTTCAAAGCATAAGCCCAAGAGCACATGCAGAGGGCACATTCATGCACAGTGGGTTCTATCATGCAACTTAAGGCACAAATAAATTCATTTTTTAACGTTATTTTAAATCTATTAAAAAAAATATCCAGCTTGTTTTCTTTTTAACGCTATAGGTCAAACTTTAAAATATTATCTCTTATATTCAAAATGTCTACAGCACGGACCTAAGTACAGTATTCCTACTAATTTCTTACCAGTCACGTTGTTTGCATTTCCGTTTCTCGGCCAGTAATAATAAAATTATGATTAAGAATTTCCCTTATAAATATACCTGTATGTTCCTTGTTATAAAGGTAATTTTTAAAAGAAAATATAAAGTTGTGTTTTACGTAATATCAGCATTTTATGTAAAACAAAACAAAAACAATCAATTTTATATTGCATTAAATAGATGGCGCTTTTTAACTACATTGTTACGGTATTTAGATAAACAATAAAATAAAAAAGAATCAAAGCCTTACAAGAGTATAAGTAACGTTATTTGAATGAGCCGCTGCCTGCCAATCGATCTATAAGTTAATACTTAATGCTTCTAATCGCTCGTTATAAATCATTATTAATTTTAGTTCGGCTCGCGCGCCGATCCACGGCGATTAGCGATTGCATAATGGCCGACGGATTACGCTTGAGACGTACGGAGATATATCTTTTGTCAAATCGTACCTGTGTACCGTCGGAAAGTTATTTTAGTTTTATTATGTTGTAAATTTTTTTACAAGAATTATTATTAATTTAGTTAGGTACAAACATTGTTGCTAATAATACGCATTGTATAGGCATTTGATTTAAAAAAAGTAGAAAATAAAAACAAAAAAAAATTACTTTAACAACAATTTAATTTAAAAAAGACAAATTTAATTTATATTAGGTATCATTTAAGATTTTAACAAAATAAACAAGATTTTAGTACTTATAACAATAAATTAAGAATCTTTAAATCACATAACTACCGTATTTAACTTGTCTTTCTCAATCAACGAGAATGTTTATTCTACATTATCATTACATATCTATTCTACATACACGAAAAAAGAAAAATATTTTTCTGCTGTCCCTACATAACACGAATAAGCCAGTTTTATAGAGATAAGCCGATTTATGTTTTTTTATTATAGCTTAGCTTTTATTTTGTATGAAAGACATAACGTATGTAGCTAAGCATGGTTTTATAGTTAAAATAAACGGTATATTTTTAAATCTATTTGTTAATGACATCTAGTAAAATTTTACAGCGGAATATTAGATATTAAGTATAATAATAATATTTGGATGTTATAAAATTTTGACATAAGTAATCTTGGTTCAATATTTATTTTAAAGCATTGTAATACTTTTAAGCGCTCAAAAGAGGTTTTAGTGCCGACGGTCTTATGCAACGTATTAAAAAACAAACCAAAAATAATACGTTGTTTTCAAATTCAATTTTATTAAATAAGTTTATTGTTATCATAATGTTTACTTATCCATTTTATTTATTAATTTCTTTAATATCCCTATTTTAATGACTAAACACCTACAAAGGTGACTGAAAATCATAAAATTAAACCAAGTCCCACGAGTTTATGTATTATCACGCTTAGTACACGGGGCTAGCTAGAATTCCATACGGTATTGTCATCTACGAGTCACGTACAGTCATAACATTGCGACTTAAATGTGTAACCTATTTGACCATAGAGAAATAAAATAACTATAATTACAGCTGCTTAGGATTTATTATAGTAAGATTATTGTGCTGGGAAGTGTTTAAACCATTGCTTAAACTTTATTATCTAATATTTACATAATTATTTTCGTAGAACACTCATTAATTTATTCATGCATGGTGAAGTTTTATGTACCTACATTTTACACATAGCATGGAATAGTCTGTCTTGCTCTGATCGAAAGAATCTAGATAATGCTAATTTTTGAAAAACATTATTGTATTTTTGTTTATAAAGCAATATGACTGTATATTGAACCTGTAGAAGCAAATTTTCAGGAATAATGTACGGTCTTCGTAGGATTGTACGGTCAAAATGTATGTGATTTCCTTACAACACATTAGCTTCATAGTTTCTCAATTTCCTTCTTCTGCCTACCCAAATTTGTAAAAATACTGCTTTTAACATACTTGCACTACGCGTAAAACCATGTTAAAATATAAAAATAAAAACATAAGGATGTATAGAAAAAAAACACACACAAATTCATATCTGTCACAACGTTGTAGACACGCCACGTATTATTAGGGCCGTTTCACACGAGGGTAGCGGCTTTATCTCGGGGCGACACGAGGCTGATCCGCGCTGGATGATCCGGATCAGTGAGATCCTTCGCCTCTGTGTGAGTGAGTTATCGATTTAGTGTTTCTACTACCTACGTGTAGTATTTCTTTGTGATTTGAGGTAGGACTTTACGTATGTGTTCATTAATAAACTTATTTGTGATGTAACTTAAATTAAAAATTAAAGTTTTATATAAACATTAATTTGAACTAACTGAAGGAGCTTTAAGCAGACCGCTTTGCTACCAAGAGGTGTGAAAGGGGTCATGCATACGGCTACAGTGAATGAGGTCGCGAATTCATATCCCATGGAAGACAATTATCTGTATGTTCCATAAATTCCTGTCTTGAGCCTGGTTGGAGTAAAATCATCTAGAGCTCTCCTTATATTTTATGTCTGTAATATAAATATATTTTAAAGGACGTAAAGACCATACAGTCTCTAGACAATCTCTGGTAGATCGCATAAGCAATTACCTACCGTTGATGATATTACAACCCGCGACCTTATGCACGACTGCCGCATAAAGTGACCACTACACCAGCGCAGCACTTTAAAGCAAAGAGAATCAAATAAAACAAACTCATATTCTAACCAGTCTACGTTCTAAATCTTTGCTTAGATTTGAATATTAAAACGATAAATTCAAAAGATTCCAAACGTAACATTTTCCATATTCAAAATCCATAATATTGTCGACCCTGAGGTTGGTACTCGTAGCTTCGTACATCCAGATCTGGCGGTCGAATAATCCGGCTTAGGATTGATCCGCATGCGTTTGCATGTGTGAGTACACCCTAATACTTATACGTATATATATCATTCGTAAACCTGTGTGGGGTGTAACTTGTAATACCTTTGTAATGTAAGCTAGCTTTTACTCGTGAATCCACTTGTGAATTACTTCAAACTTTTAGGAATTATTTACTAAATATAAAAAGTAAAGATAGGTTCTAGTTCAAAGCTTCCCCGATCTTAGTAGTAGGCAAATTTTTCTTTCATCACAGAAGACAAGTTGAAAGACAGTTCGTCTTTGCAACGAGAAATTAAAATAATTTCTTAGAAAATACAGTTTTTAAATCTTGTTAATCCATAAATTATTGAATGTAGTATATGGCATTTGGATAAAACAGGTAGCAAAGTCGCTAATCATGGTAATAAAACGCTTATAAATATCATATTTATACTACAAATGATTATGATTAGGATATTAGTGTTTTATAGATAATCCCAGGTGGTCAACATTTTATTAGTTTTACGATTTCTTTTAATATTATTTTCAATAGTTAAATATATTTACATTTCTTTGTCGTAAAATATAAGCGTATAAATATTTATGGTAACTTAAAAAGTTTATCATTTGTTTTGGCGTAAATTAGCGTTTATATTTTTTTAAACAAGCAACGGTTAACAACCTTTTTGTTAAATACAATATAAACTAAAGAAAACAGTAAAGAAAAATTAATAAAAAAAGTTTTTTTTTTACTTTAATTAAGTGACTTTTATAGCCAATTAAATCGAAGCATAGGTTCTAATTTTAAAAGAGTATACTTATATAAACCACTAAACTACAATGACAAAAGAACCACACACTTGTAACATAGAGAACACATTAGCGAACTCCATTATAGAGATATAAATTACGTCACAAATCCCTAGCAAGTTATTCAACGAAATCCGTATCTCCGTAATCCGGTCGGAGATGTATCCCGGACGGTGGGCAGCCGCTGCCACCTAATCCGTAGATCCGGATCAAGAACTATACTTAGCTATATATGTGTCTAGTACATGTACTTAGTTCTCAGTCGAGACTCCTCAGCTCTTTGTTAGAGGATAGGATTTTCTAGTGAATACTCGTTCTAACCCTCTCGTAGTTGTTAAATCAGTTTATTTTTATTATAAGGTTCTAAATGTTTTCTGTATTTTCTTTCTTTGAATTGTTTGGTTTTATAAAAGTTATTTGTTGTGGTGTAGTAAGAATGTGTAGTGTCAATACTGTCGTAAAAATTCACTTAGGGAAAGTTCGCAGATATGAATTATCTGAAAAAAGAAAAAAAAATACTTCAAACCAATTTGTCTGGTAAGCAAAGTATTTTACTGATCCTCTGCAGGGTCTCTACCTATATGGTTGCAGGGAACAACTGCATTCTAATATATTCATACTGTTAATTATTATAAGACATGTTATCAGCAAAATTAAAAACAAATAGAGCCATAACAGGTAGTGACATTATAAATTCAACTAACCACTTAATACCAACATTAAAGGCATCTTGTTACGATTAACTTTTACCTAATTACACGGAGGATTACATTACCCAATCATCCCACTGCATGGACTGGTTATCGCATATAGGGGGTGAGGTAAGCAACGCGGGGAGGGAACACTCCATCAATCATCTCGAGATAATCTCCTGTACTTCAGCCCAATTTGAGGCATGCATTCGACTTAACACACACATACACAGAATAAGGGAATGGCTCCACGATGAACAAGCTACTTAAAGAAATATTTCTGCAAAATTTATAAAATAAAACCTTTTCTAGTACCATACAATTAAAAAAAAGTTTACCTACTTTCATTCTAATTTTAAAACAATACTTAATTGTATCTTAAAAATTGCTGGACATGAAGTTTATCTCTCTAAGGAATAAAGATGAAAATCGCTTGTCATATTTTGATAAACGAACTGCGATTACGATATACGATGCTACTTAAACATCAATGTGTGCGTATCATAATGCAAATCCTTTATGATTATTCTTTTGTGTATGACTTTAATTTGGTTTTAAAGCCGGCACTACATACAGTTTTGTATATCTGTGTACGTGTAGAGTTCACGTGTGTGAATTAATCCGTCGGCAACAACAGAGAGATGCAATCAGCTGAGCCTCTGATCAATCGATAAAAAATGGTGGCGGTAGAGTCGTGTGGACAAATAACCGTGGCCGGTGTACGCACTGGTAACGGATGATCCGGACCATTTGTCAAGATTAGGCTTACGAGTCGTTGAGGCGCAAGGATTGCCATAGCTTTGTCTGAGCATACGTACGTCCGACGCGGTCAACTTGGAAATTTTATTTTTCATTCTGTCAAGGACGAGAGTGAAAATGGAATACAAATTAATCTGTATCTTGTTTACTTAATAAATTACATCTATTAAATGCCAAGAAGATTGTCTTAAGCCACGCTATAAATTTTATAATAATACTCAAGTACTTAATGCTTGGCATAATAATTTCATTAGCGTCGGTAGATCTAAATTCGTTTTTGAGACAATTCCTCTCATTGTTTAGGGCATCGTAAAAACCATAGAAGTGAGCGGCAAAGACCTCGTTCACCCTAATCGCGGGACCCCGTCTGTCTGGGCTTAGGGACGGGCCCTTAACAAAATCTTAATCCCTACAAAGGTTTAGTAATATTATCTTATTATACTCGCAAGAAATAAACCTTTAATTCTCGTGTTTCCTTTAAATCATGGACGTCACTTTTATATTAAAATAATACGACGAATTTATACAAAGAATATAATAAATGCGAAAAACAAAATAATAGCGAGCAATAAGATTCCAGATTTAAATTGAGTAGTGACAGATAAAATTAACTCGATGTTTAATTCTGAATGTACGACTGTAATTTACATGCATTAATGTATGCTAGAACGCAGGATATCTATATTAGAAAATCCCTGTTAGGCCATTACTAGGATCGTTTGGAGACAGATCAAAGCAGCTGGTGATATCCCCGGTTTGGTACCGCGGTAATCTGGTGACATGCTGCAGATACATAAATTTGGCTTCAATCGCACATTCAGAGCCCATTAATCGCGGATTCAGTGTGGACGCACCTTTAATGCATGCCAGCATATTAGGGGTGTACGTATTTTATATTAATACTTTTACATTATAAGAACTATCCTGAGTTTTGTGTCTGATCCTATCAGAAGTTAAGTGATCTGTAGTAGAACGCTAAAGATTTACTGCTTACCGGAAAAGTAGGAAGGGCAGATCCTTTTAAGGTAAACAAACAATTCTGTAACATAACTTTTTGACTGTCAAGTTGACAAAGCAGTTGCAAATGTATTGCACGAGGTCGTGGATTAGAATTCCTTGTGATATGCCTTGGTTTCTAGATCACGATAATTAAATAGTAATGTAGTTATTAGTACAACTGCGGTTGCAGTGTTACAGTTCCACTGCTAGACATGGAACTCTAGTCTTAGTGCCTCCTTCATCCAATGATTTTCTGCTACCTTTATTAATAAGCTGGTCTATAGCTGAGATGTTTCAAATTTTGAATTCATAAGCGATAAAGTTTATGAGATAGTCTAAAAACTGCATTTACAATTATCATTTGAAAGGTTTATACTAAACTTTAAATACTGAATTATTTTTTCTAATAAGATTTTTCAGGGAAATAACATTTTACGCGAATCTACCGTACAACCCTACGGGTTAAACCCACAACTACACACACACGGGCTACGACCACTACCGGTGTATCTCCTGAGATCTGATAAGATTCAAATAAGGGATTAGAGAGGGACGCAGCGAGGATTTGCGCGTCCCACCTGTGGGTGCGAGCAGGATACAAGATGGGATTATCCTCGACGGACCGCGCCAAGTGGTGCCCGCACGTAATATGTGACGCAGTTGTGCTAAGTACTAAGATTTAGCTTTAGATTTGAAAGAATGCGAAATTATGGTATTAAAAGATTTGATGGCTGTTTTACTTGATTCTGCCTTAGAATATGCTCTCATGTGAGTCATGATGTAAAAAAATAATACGTATATCAGCGATACTTTGAATTTTGAAAGCAGTTGTAGTAATTTTTTTTCCTGACATCTATGTAGGTTGGTACCTTATTTGTGGTCGCTAAATAGACGACTAAGCAGTAGTGTGCAAAACTTTGTTTAGGTTAAAGGGTATAGCAGTCAATACAATTATTAAAGTAAAATGTCAGAGCGCCGTGAGAGGGATGGAAAACTTTATGTTAGAAAAAGCATCTACCTAGTACATCTGCATCTGGAATGGGCAAACATGGATTTACCGTTAAGCAGCTGAATTATACGTCATGATTAAAGCCTATTTTTTTAAATTTTTTATTACAATAAGGTTTACATTAAATTGATCAGAATCAGGGACCTATACCATTCTAACTGTTTTATCACAGTGATATTATCGAGTTTTACTCTCTAGTTGTCCGGCTGAGCATTGGGCCATTTAATTAATTTCAATAGGTACTTACTACTTGCACCTCAGAAATCTTTTTTGTTCGGTGTAAATAAATACACCTGAACAGACTAGAGTATACATATAAAAGCAAATAAACCCACACATATTTATATGTTTTCCCGGGGTGCGGGATTAAGGTAAGGCCGGATAGGCGAAATCCCAGTATCCGGGATTTCCACGTGCGGGCCTTTTTTAGGATTTT
Source organism: Schrankia costaestrigalis (assembly GCA_905475405.1). Classification (NCBI taxonomy): domain Eukaryota; kingdom Metazoa; phylum Arthropoda; class Insecta; order Lepidoptera; family Erebidae; genus Schrankia; species Schrankia costaestrigalis. Next base: position 6,450,485 of record FR997827.1, read on the forward strand.
CTCGCTTCGTCCCTTTTACAATCACTTTTTTATTTAGAATACAATCTACATTAATAAAACATGTTTTAGTATAGAACTGTAGGTGAGCAACCAAATAAATACTAAATGATTACACTAGTAAAGCGATGCCGCCACGTTCTATAATAAGATGGGTGATCGCTTAGTGTGGTTTTAAATCCGAATCGTGCGTCTTAGAATTTTGTAGGTCACTTAAAAATCGGTTTCGCTTATACTTCAAGTGAAGTACGCAAGAGGCCTTTCTAGCTACAGGTAAAATAAACTGTTTTGGGTTACACTTAAAAATAAATATACTTACATATTTTTTTATTATTTTGTGTCTATATCGTCAAGTATATTGTTGACTAATTCTGGAAGGCGTAACCTTAGCAACTCCTGTTGTTTAGATTCCACCCTGTGGTTATTCTTAAGTTTAAAGTTTTTTTTATATGGTGTCACAAAGAGTTTAATGGCATTAAATGTTAATCCACGGTTAAAAAGATAATATGCATCTGCATTGTCAAATCCCATACATTAAAAAGTATTCAACTCAATCAGGGCTGAAGTTTATACTTTTTTATTCTTTTTTACGTTCCGCCGAACTAATCCGTAGGCTTATCTTCAGCTTGCAGTAAAAAGTATCCGAATTCGATGTAGTAAGTTAAAATATACTTTATTTTGGACATGTTAGAGTTGGTTTTCGTATGGAGGGATTTACGTAAGGGTTCCTCAGTAGTCAATGAACCTCGCAGGGCGAAACCGCGACCTACCGTAGGGGTTAGAGAGTTGTCGAATACTCCTCAATGTGTAACGACAATGTAAACGATTTATAACTTACAGAATATATTGTTTGGAAAATGTCTATAATTCCGTAAAATTATTTTGCAAATTAATCAGCTGATCGTAATTAATGTAAATGAGGGCTTTCTTTAGTGGTGAAGGACAACTTGTACCTCTCTGATTTGATAGATTGCTATATCTTTTTGTGAAAAGTTTTCCTTCTTCGATTGCATAAATATAATATTATCTGTGAACTTTATTCGGTCTTTACGACACCTATGGAATAAGATGGTGCGGTATTTTTTTTGCTATTATTAATAAGCAGCATACACTTAGACAGTTCAAATATTGGTTTCTTTGATATACTAAATTGTATACCCTTTACTCCCCTATACTTATTTAGGATATTTTTTTAATGAAAAGGATTATCGCAATTATGTATGCATGTGGGCGTGTTTACGGGCATGTGAACACAAAAGGTCCTGCGATTTTTAAATTGGGGAACACTCGAAAATCGGGATTAGTGTGCTTATCATTAAAATAATGATCCAATATTTATTCAATGTTCAAATTACTTATACGTCTTATATTTGTATTTAGAACACTTTTTAAGTTTGTCTATATTGATAGTGAGTGGTTAAAACGGCATAATATTTGTTGTACTAGACTCTTTAGCAAGACCATCTGCTAGCACTGCTTTGTTTCGCCTTGCTCGGCTAATTCAGCTCTAAAGCCCGATTTACACATCGACAAGTACAGTAGCGAGTTAAGTAGTAAGTTGTTGATTAAGTTGATTTAAATAGATCTCCATCCTATTTTTTGGCGAGTTAAGTACGAAGTAGCCCCCTCTCTCGCGTCTCGCCAACTTAACTCGCCAAAAAATAGGATGGAGATCTATTTAAATCAACTTAATCAACAACTTGTCGATGTGTAAATCGGGTTTAAGTAGTAGAGCGAAAAATACTGAGTTTAGGGGTAGTTTACTAGTGAAATCACAAGGATATGAGCCTTAATTTCTTTCATCTAGGGTAGCCAGCTGATTCGATAAGCTCTGACATAGCTCTAAACAATTATCATCAGAAATGCCGCTTTCTCGTCTGCACATTAAATAAACATAATTTATTTTTAATAAAAAAAATATATAAAAAATAAAAGTTTATTTAAAGAAGGTACGTATTACGCTATTCGTGGGATAAACGTTTACAGTATTTATTCAAAAAGGTTAGAACTGATTATGTTTTTAATATTATCGAAAAGCGGCAACTGGCGTGTTTGTTCGGCCGCTCGTTACGTAGGGATATAAATATTTTATTCTGGGATAAAGCCGGACCCGACGAATAATCCCGACTGGACGAGTACAAAAAGAGATAAGCCTCTAGTACGATTAAGTGTTCAGTTTTTTTGTTATATTCTTTCTCGCTCTTGCATTTTGGATTACTTGCGATAAGAGTAATCGTTTGTGATAATGCTTTAATTATATGGGTGACTTGTGATTTCTATACAAACAGTATTAGAACTCGATTGGCTTTTTAAATCTCCCGTGCACAAGCACTTATATCGCTTGTTTTTTAATATGAAGTGAATAGAATGAAAAGATTTCTAGGCTCAAGGAAACACTGATAGATCGCATTCAATGTAATTAGACTTGAATCCGCAGTTATTAGCAGCGGATTATCGCGACCGCTTCGCAACCTATAGTCACTGGCATGCAGGATAATAATTGAAAACTACTTTATGCCGAATAATTTCATGTCTATTAAAATAACCGTGACATTGGACTTGATCCGTAATTCTAAAGATATCATCTTCATCATAACCATATCGACGTTCACTGCTGGACATAGGCTTCCTCCAAGTATTGCCACCTTGTGCGGTCCTGTGCCTCCCTCATCCATCGGCTTCCCGCAGTCCTAACTAGGTCGTCGGTCCACCGTGTAAGGGGATTCTAAAGATATTAAAAAAAAATTCTTCTCCTAACATTAATAGGTATACTAGTCAATCTTAAATATCTCTACATAACGTAGAAAGCCAGGACATTTACTTAAGTAGGTATATCATTACTTGAAGTACACGAGCAAAACAAAAATATCCTTTACGCCATGTTTATCAGACTACATACAAACAACTCAAAGGAGAACATATCACTGTAATTACCTACAATATTTTCTGTTATAAACGTATGGTTTTTGTTTACCGTTGCCTCGTGCCCTTTTGATGTTTTCTGCCTACGACTCATCCAATAAAGTTAATGCAAAGGTGTCTTTATACACGTGTATCGTGGCGGGAATATCAATTGATTAGTCTAATGTAATAATTCTTAAGAATATGATTCATGGCTGTGTTTTTGGTTGTGCGAATTTCCTGTTAGAGGTTTAATATGTTAACTTAGACCTGTAGGTATGTCTTAATCTCTTATATATTATGTTTTTGAATGATAGCTAGCCGTGGTTACTAAGATTAAGATTGTTTTAAGATTTTTGATGAGGATGTAATCTTGTCCTGAATTTTAGGTAGGTAAGTAAATAGAAGTAATAGTTACATACAGGGGTAAATATTTTAAAAACCTTTTTCAATATTTAAAAGCTGTATAAATAGGCAAAGTTTCCCATCACTGCAGCAGAATAAAAATATTATTTGAAACATTAAAACCTTACATACTTACATTTTAACTGAATCCTAAACTCAACTGTAGCACAGTTCAAATATTGCTTTTAGTACTTATCAAATAAATAATAACTAAGCACTAATGTAATAAACTAATTTTAACTAAAAGTCAAAATCCATTAAAACATAAATCCGCTAAACATTACACGAAAAGGATTAAATTTAACACAGACATAATTATTTAAATAAAGTATTTATCGACCGCTAATGCATACTATTCTCAATCAATAGCATTGAAAATAGCGACCAAATAATCGCGTTCAGTTAATGAAAGCATTTGAAAAGTTAAAAGCCTGTTTAGGCCAGGGGCGCGTCCACCGACTAATTAACGTCGTGCAGTAATACCGCGCGGCTAGTGTGAACGAGGACTTAGCGGCATTATCGTCTAAATTGTACTAATGTTTAGTTGTGGGTTTCAATGGTCATTATGATTCGAGATACTGAATCGTTTATGTTTTGGTTTCGTGAATGTTTCAATAATTATGTTTTAACTTTATTATTTTGCAAATGTTTAATACTTTAGAACGTAGGATAGGTATTTTTTTAAATAAATATGTTTTAATTTATGTATGTATGTATGACATTTGTATTTAAAAAAATACCTATCCTACGTACCTAACTTTCAGTTAGAGATGAGATAAGTGTATCTCATCCCTAACTGAAAGTTGCAGTTATTGCCAAAGTAATAAAGATTAAAACAGGACTAACGCGCCCGGTATAATAATTGAGTACCTACGTAGTTTCTCTTCCTTATGAGAAGGTGGAGAAGTAACATGAATAATATAAACGTTCTTCAATCAAGTTTCTATTGTTTGTGTTAGTTTTAGCTTACGAATATATTCTGCCAGCGAAAGAACAATGTTTTAAATTAAAATAAACATCATTGCTAAAATCACACTTCAACCCTAATTTCATTGCAAATATGAATGCGTTAAAACTTGTGTACAAAGTATCTACATCGAACAAAATATAAAGTAACGAAAACAGATTTCCCTTTAAAATAATTTATGCACACATAGGTACGCGACACGAGTCATAGACGGAACATCTGTGTTTTACCTAAACAAGTACATTATGAACTACAACATGATGGTATCGAGTTAAAACTAAACAATTAAAAGTAATAGTCTAAAGGACGGATTACCCACTAAATTGTATGCGCTGTAGGCTTTGAAACGAATCGTATTTGGTACGCAGACAGACTCGATTTAGTAATTAATTTTACCGCGCGAAGTGCTCTAAATGCACTAGAAACTATAATCCTCATTAAAATGGGAAATACTCGACTATTTCACTTTGCTATCAAATATAATTTTGGCTTCTAAACGCGAAACATACGAGTAATTATGTGTTTTGCCAAATCCAATGAGCACTCGACGCGAATGCACTTTAATATCCCTAAATCTTTTTAATGAACTGTTACATTATTCATTGAATTATACTCCATCAACATTTAGATAAGTTTTAGAACTATTCCAGAACGTATGGACGCTTTTCTAATTATATAAAACAAAGCGAAACAGTATAAATAATTTAATAACACGCTGTATTGTACAGCGAGTACGTAAGTAACGTACTTTGCAAACGACAGTCCAGATAGTAAAATTATACGAAGCGATCATTTCCATTTGCTTCCCGAGCGCTCAATTTTTCGCATAACGCACCATCCAATGAAAACACAAATTAATCTGCTCATTTTTTGCACGCAATTTTATATTATTGCGCTCAAATATTATCTGAATTCGATGCATTTCGTGATGCATAATCCCGTGTCAGGACTCGGGGCAATAGTTACGGATTACTTTTGTCTCAATTGAATTATTTCATCATTTAATAAAAATATATTAATTTGCTGTTATTATATTAAGAGTCGTCGAGTTAATCCGGAAAGGTTCATATCGTTTTGTTTATGCGTGCTTTTATGCGAGTTCAATGAAGGTACGCCGTGAAATCCGAAATCAATAGAGGAGAATATAGAAACAAGAGTGTGGGCGAGGCCTGTGTCGACGCGATATCCAACACGGGTTCGGATTAAGCGACGTCAAATCCGGGATTAAGCGGCCCGGGATAAAACGGAGCCCGGGATCGGCTCGAGCTCGGGTCAGCGGGATTTCGCCGGGCAATAAAAGTGTCTGCAGCCGATTTAGACTGAGCCCGTTGGCAATTCGGCGCGGCTACCAATTGCTAGGTAATTTCGGTGTGCGAGCGCGATCTGTCCGTACAAAGCCGTTCTAATGCCCGCCAATGGGATTAGCCGAGTGTCGTGCGGCCTCTACAATTTATTGGATGGTGTCACACAACCGAATTAAGAAATACGTCATTCTAATGTCTTAATAACGATTAATATGTTTATGAAATCGCATTGTCTATCCAAACAGAAAAGTAAAAAATCTAAGTATAAAACTAGAAAGGGAACAAAGTAGTTCCAATTTAGTCTAATTCCACTAATCAAGTTTTTTTTTCTAAACTAAATCCCACTCGTTTGCAATGGCCACCGTTCATCTATTATAGGGGCCCCTCAGTAATCCGGATTGGAGATTCATTAGGGCGAGATTATACTCTATTGAAATCTGGCTTAAGCGGGCACAAGCGGAACGGATCGCGAACCGCGGATAGAACGGCCATTCATACAATGATAGTGCTTATATGTGTGATGTGGATTTCATCTAGTAGGTAATCAGTGTTGAAAGAGCTTTATTATCGATTTTGTGTTTCAAGCATTTAATTAATTTTATATCTCTTAATGCATTCACAGAGCAATAAGTAGTGTTGTTGTCGAACACAATGTATTAAAAAATGTTTTATTTTAAACTCAATACACAGTTTTCTTCTATTATAGTGCTTGATACTGACTATAGGGCAAAACTACATATTATTGTTTGGTTCGTGCAAAACAAGAAGATTCAAACAAATCATCATTTACTAGGAGTCGGTATGAAAACTGTGCAGTAGTGTAAAAATGTTACTGTTTTTAGTTGAAGGTGACAAGTAAGCTAGTAATATTTTCGGCTAAGAGACACAACAACTTGCGTTTCAAGAAAGGCAGGGACTTAGCTGTGCTCTATGTTAAGTGTATCACTGGCCATTACTATTTACAATCTGCATGTCAATTCTCGTTCCTTAAAATCGTTAAAAATTCGGTTAAGTTAACTTTTAGTTGTCTAATTGTCTTACCTATTGTGTGAAAATTTGAACAACAAAACAAACTTACCCGAATTTTAACGATTTTAAGGAACGGGAATTGACATGCTGGTTGGCCGCTTGCTCCGCTGTCAATTATAAGAAAAAAAAATCGTGCGATCATCCATGTTTCATTGGTATGTTTTTGCGTTCCTTTTTTAAACTTTTTGAAGTTTTGTATTGTCATATTATTATCAAAAATGTCATTTAAAAAGTAACTTACGCCGAGAAGTTCTTGTCTATTACTCTAAACGTAAATGTTACTTCTTAGGCTCAACTCACACCGAAAGAGCGGCGAAGCGAAGCGACCCGCTAGGTTGATAAATTAGTTTTTGAAATTCGCCGGAATTTCCGCAAGGATCCGTGCGACTTGATCAAGTGTCATGCGATAATAAGTATTATGTTAATGAAAATAAAGTTAAAATTCGTATGACACTGAAACTGCGCTCCGCTTCGCTGCCCTTCGCCGCTCTTTCGGTGTGAGTTGAGCCTTAAAGTGATAATAGCAAAAAATAGTTATTTTGCTTTGTATTGTAGATACATAATTAAGTAAAATATTTAAATAAACAGCAAATACTTTAAAAAGAATTCTTAAAAATAGTAGGTTTATTTAATGAGCTTCAATTAATCAGATTCGCGAAAAGACAATCAGAGCTTACCTTACGTCATAAGAATTTTAATAAATAACCTTAAGTAGGTGTGGCTAGCTATAAGTGGTAGGCGTGGTCATACATAAGTTATGTATTGTTAAATTATCGAAGATTAATAGCTAAATGTCAACATTTTTACAAAGTACTTCATAACTTAAATAGTTACGCCTCTATTTAAGTATCTTTGTCAACTTTAACTAATAGCTACTTATTTTAAATAACTACAGAATCTAAAATAAGGAGATCTGCTTAGTGCTGTTGTATTGTATTGCCCCTGTTTGGGTTCTCTGTACATGTGATGAATCGTTCAAAACGTTTGTAATATTTTTTTCTAATTAGGAATAATGTGCTCGTCATAACTTCTAACATAGCCTTTTTTACCAGTCTAGTAATGCAAAGCATCGTTATCATATCAGCCAAAAGATGTAAGCCCAAGTAGTGTAAATACAGAATTATAAGTTCATTCGATGCCCAACATATTAACCTTATCCTCAGTAAAATGATCTTAAAAACAAATAATAATTCCTGACACTTTCACACAACGCCATCTAGTCCCAAACTAAGCAGAGCTTGTACTAAGGGTACTAGACAACGGATAAACATATTTAAATACTTTTTTTTTGTAAATACATACATACCTATTATACATAGAAAACACCCAGACCAATGCAAACAATCATGTTTATGCATACAAAGATTTGCATTGAGCGGGAATCGAACCCGAGACCTCTGCGTAGCAATTACGTTAAATAAACACTACGCCACAGAGGTCGTCAAATAAAAACTTAAGTCAATTCTCTCTTGTATAAAATCAAAACTGTTCATAGTAGAACGCCGGGTGAGGCGGCTAGTGCGGGGAGTATTTACTTTTATGCCGACTTTCCCGTTTTGTCGACTTTAAGCAAACATGATACATCGATTACTCTTATGCCGAATTTTCAAATTTCATTATTTTTAGTCCTTTTATGCCGACTTTTTAATTATTTCAAACAAAGTTACCGTTTTGACAACTTCTAAAAATTATAGTATATTTGTTTCGGTTTGCCGATTTTTGTACAGTCACGTACCTACGTAACGCAATATTAATCTATACTAAATATGTACTTTATAACAAATAATTAAATGCGACGCCTACAAGGGTAAAAAATATGATTCATTCTTTTTACTTAATTGTGATACGAACTCATTTGTTAAATGTCATTTTATAGATAAAAAAAAATTGTGAAATGTCATTTATTTTCTTGGCTAGTGGCATGCTAATAAAATATAAATACGTTTATTTTTAAAATGAGTAAAACTTCAGGTGATATAACTTTCTTTCACAATAAAAAGGTAAGCCAAATTAATTTACTGCCCGTGGTCACACAAAGCTTTTTTGTTTTTTTTATTTTTGTGTGGTGAATATTGTACCTATTCTTTGAAGGGTCGAATATAACTATGTACTATATTTTTTTAGGGTGGCTGGACTCTATGGCGGTACGGGTTCAGTTTTACATTAGAAAAAAAAAATAAGGATAATTCGCAAATATGGAGATGCTCCAATCGAAAATGTTCTGGATCTATTACGTGGATGGAAGAGGATGGTACTGTAATGCGGGAGTCCATTCACGTATGTAAACCTGATTGGAGCAAGTTCGAAATCGAAAATTTTTTATTTGGACTAAAAAAACTTGTGTGCGACGATTTGGGACCAATACCACTACTCTATGATGGATTTGTAAGGGATTACAAAGAAAATCACCAATATGATGGTGTTATTCCATTATTTAAATCCATTAAAAATTGCTTGTATAGGGCTAGGAGGCAATATTTACAAGTTTATTCTACAGTTTTCAAAACTGTGGCCGATGTGAAAATGAGTTCAAAACTGGGAGAAAATTTTCTACTATTTGAAGATGGGATAGACAATAAAATAATTGTATTTTGCAGCATGGAAAGTCGTGAAACATTAAAATATGTTAAGCATTATTTTGGAGACGGCAACTTTAAATGTGCGCCTCGCCCTTTTAAGCAAATATACACCATACACGGAGATGTTGGGAGCGATAGCGATGCAACAGTTATTGTTCCGCTTGTGTTTGCTCTTCTGCCTAATAAACAACAACATACGTATGAAAGATTATTTAGGTTATTAAAAAATCATTTGCCTCAATTTCAACCATTATTGTATCAAACAGATTATGAATTTCCTGCAATGAACGCATTTAAAAGTGAATTTCCTGATGCTTTAAATAAAGGTTGTTTTTTCCACTTTTCACAAGCACTCCAGAGAAATGCTAAAAAATATAATTTAAACGAAGATGGTGATAGAAAAATTATATCTTTATATACTGCCTTAGCCCATTTACCCGTTCAACATATTCCAGAAGGATTTAATAGTATAAACTTCGAAATTACCCGTAACAACACGAATTGGAATCAATTTATAGATTATTTTGTAAAAAACTGGATGAACCGTGAAGTGCTGCCTGTAGTTAGCTGTTACGCTAACCCACATCGCACTACTAATGCCGTTGAAAGTTGGCATGCCCGGTTAAATAAAATAGTTAAAGTTAAAAAGATATCAGTATTTGCTCTAATCAAAATATTGAAGGATGAGAGCGTCCACAGTGACCACGCTGCTCGAAGTAAATTGACATACTTGCCAATCTCTAAAAAAAAACTTGATAAATACAAATTAAGAGACAGGCGCTACCATAAAATAGTTGATGACTATTTAACCAGCAACATTAAAATAGACACATGTTTGATAAGACTCGCAAATGTTCATTATTAATGTATATATGGTATTTAATTTTTTTTTTTTCGTAAGATATGATTTTAGTTTTTGTTATTTTAATTAAATAATATTCAAGAATAATATTTTTTGTTTCAATCAATATTTACTAGACAGTCTTTCACACGACTGTACAAATAGTCGGCATTGTGGTTCTAAAAACGAAGATAATTTATCTTGTTGGCATTCTAAGCCTATTAAGGGATTACTTATAAAAGTCGGCATAAAGGGAAAGCCGGTATAAAAGAACTGAAATCAATGAAATTTGAAAATTCGGCATAAGGGTAATCGATGTATCATATTTTCCATAAAGTCGACAAAACGGGAAAGTCGGCATAAAAGTAAATACTCGATTGTTTGTATCTATACATACTGAGATAAAGTCTGAGATGTACGTTACAAGTCTTGTACATAATAAACAATGCAGTCGATACGATTACGTGTAGAGGGCAAGGACGGGTGAGGCGGCTAGTGTTACGGGTAAAGCTCGACTAATCCGTACTAGATCCGTGGCTGTAAGATGTCGCTTGTTGCTCGCTCATAAGGCTTCTACTATACTCATTGTTTGTATCTATACATACTGAGATAAAGTCTGAGATGTACGTTACAAGTCTTGTACATAATAAACAATGCAGTCGATACGATTACGTGTAGAGGGCAAGGACGGGTGAGGCGGCTAGTGTTACGGGTAAAGCTCGACTAATCCGTACTAGATCCGTGGCTGTAAGATGTCGCTTGTTGCTCGCTCATAAGGCTTCTACTATACTCATTGTTTGTATCTATACATACTGAGATAAAGTCTGAGATGTACGTTACAAGTCTTGTACATAATAAACAATGCAGTCGATACGATTACGTGTAGAGGGCAAGGACGGGTGAGGCGGCTAGTGTTACGGGTAAAGCTCGACTAATCCGTACTAGATCCGTGGCTGTAAGATGTCGCTTGTTGCTCGCTCATAAGGCTTCTACTATACTCATTGTTTGTATCTATACATACTGAGATAAAGTCTGAGATGTACGTTACAAGTCTTGTACATAATAAACAATGCAGTCGATACGATTACGTGTAGAGGGCAAGGACGGGTGAGGCGGCTAGTGTTACGGGTAAAGCTCGACTAATCCGTACTAGATCCGTGGCTGTAAGACGTCGCTTGTTGCTCGCTCATAAGGCTTCTACTATACTCATTGTTTGTATCTATACATACTGAGATAAAGTCTGAGATGTACGTTACAAGTCTTGTACATAATAAACAATGCAGTCGATACGATTACGTGTAGAGGGCAAGGACGGGTGAGGCGGCTAGTGTTACGGGTAAAGCTCGACTAATCCGTACTAGATCCGTGGCTGTAAGATGTCGCTTGTTGCTCGCTCATAAGGCTTCTACTATACTCATTGTTTGTATCTATACATACTGAGATAAAGTCTGAGATGTACGTTATAAGTCTTGTACATAATAAACAATGTAGTCGATACGATTACGTGTAGAGGGCAGGGACGGGTGAGGCGGCTAGTGTTGCGAGTAAAGCTCGACTAATCCGTACTAGATCCGTGGCTGTAAGACGTCGCTTGTTGCTCGCTCATAAGGCTTCTACTATACTCATTTTTTGTATCTATACATACTGAGATAAAGTCAGAGATGTACGTTATAAATTTATTTTAGAAAAAAAATATGACACAAATTTATGCTTATATATATTTAGTTTAGTTAAATTGATATAAATTTAATTAATATAAGTAGATGACACCTAAATTTATTGGTACCTATTAGGACATCAATCATCATATCTCTAAAAAAATATCTTCGCCAATGACAATCGTCAAACAGAGAGAGACATTTAAACCACATACCCCTCGAAACTGCAGCCACAGATTTCAGTAAGAATATGTAAAACGTCGTATTAAAAAATTATACACCGTAATAGCTAGCTCTAGAAAAGTATCTGTAAGCTTTACCTTACAATATAGGTACAGATGTAAATGCGTAGAACAAACAGACCGCCTAGAGATATAACAATAGGATTGAAACAAGAAACAATATTTAGTCCTTAAGGTATCCCCGACGGCCAGTTTCCTAAACCGCCGCAGGATTTACTTAACCGTCGGACGCACATCGGTGTAGATTAATTATTTATGGACAACCCCCTACCGCCCGAGGGTAGGTTTAGCCTCCCAGACGCTCTCCGATTCCTCTCTCATGCAAACTACTCGTCTTAACGCAAAATTGACGCGCAAACTCAAATATTTACAAATAGTATTTACTCATGAAACGTTAAGGTCGTTTTTACTTTGACTGAATAATTTAAAGGTCCTTTGTCTTCATTGTCCGGCGTAAAGATCTAGGGGCTTGCGATGACCACCTTGTCATGGCAAGCTTTACTTTAAATCTACGTTGCATCTTTGCCGTACCGTAATCGTTTAAGCCCGGCTCTACTGTTCGCTGCTAAATGAATACCTATAAATTCGTAGACGAGTTCATCGTTTTCCCTGTTATATGTATGATGGAAAATCGATACAAATGGGGTACGTCATCCCTAAGAATACGTATCGAGTTATGCGTACACGTCGTTTTAATCCTTAAGGCGTAGCAAAGCACGTAATATGTAGAAACCTTCTTAACCTAACAGGATTATCGTCGGAGGTAAGCATTTCACGGCCGGATCACGCCTTGCCTCGGCTAAGGCACAGATTTTATTACACAAATGAGATTAATACTTTAACGCACATTGTTACGTAAAGCCGTAGATGTTGTTACCAGCTACACGCTACAATTCGTATGGCGTCACGAAAATGAAATCTGTTGAGCCTTTGCTTTGAAAATTTATGCTTTTTGTTATCTTAAATATATATTTCAGAAGAATATTACGTTAAGATAAGATGGGTAGGTGACTTGTAACATGTTATTGAATTATTTTCGTCGAAGGTAAATGTAAACAAAGGCGTACCAAAGTCGAACGCCATTTTCACATACAAGAATACCGTTCCGATATTTCGCGGTGTCAATTAAAACAGTTATAAACAAGACGCCTTCAAAAAGGCCATTTGTAATGTGGAGACAATCAGAGCTCCCGGCATAAACTGACAAACGACGCCACGATAGCGAACGTCTAAACCGAGCTTTTGAACTTCTTTGACGCTTGTCGATAAGCGCGACGCTGCGACAGGGCATTGTATCCGTGGCGTACTTAACAATGGTGTTCGTTTTGCAAGTTTTCACCCAGTCGTAAGTGGGTAAATGTGTTACCGATTGACGTGGGGTGGGACAAAGGCGCGAATGGCACACGACATTTATTCATACATGGTTGCCTCAACAACGGCTAAGATAATGATGACGTATCCTACTAACATCACCCTTATACGAGATTGAATTAATTACTCGGTTAGGGAGTTCGTTAAATCGCTCTTGTAGAAAATCGCTTGTTGTATAATAAACTAGGTATGTGTGCTTTTGAAAATTGAGTTCAGAAGTTTTCGTTTAAATGTACATCGTATAGGTATGTTTATTGTATGTAAAGTCGCGCTACGTGCGAGTATTTTTTGTTAATCTAACTAATGTGTTAATTTTAAAACTTATTCACCCTTACTCATAAAATTAGTCAATTGATTACCTTAAATTCTTACGATTTTGTTTGGTATAAGGTTGGTTTTGCTCATAAAAATCTCGCTAAACATTGATTATATTTAAGAGGCGTTTATGAGTAAGGGGGATTTACTTTAGTACACCTCTTAAATAATCTCCTATTACTTACTAACTTTAACACTTTTGAACTTTAAAAACGAGATAATACGACAAAATAGCAAAGACCCAAAACTTTTTAAGCTAACAAACATAACAAGTCTAGCAATTTAAATTCATTGAATTAATAAAATGGTGTCAAATATTTGGGCCAATGTTCTTTGAGGGGATGAACCGAGTTTCTTAATTAAACCCACAAACACGCCCTATGACAGCTGTAACGCCTTCACAATTGTTTGTTAGCCTTATCTTACAACTGTATTGTGTTAAACGCTGTTGCAAAATAATGTTTGATATTGATTTGTATCAAATCTTTACACTTTTGCTTCTACTGAATGATTTTACTTCTTTTCTTTAGTCTGCCGGGATAGGAATAATAAATTTGAGTGAATTTTACCAAGTCATAAGGCTTTTAGAGGTGTTTTGGGGCTTACATAACTACGGTCATGGTGGTTTAAAAGCCGTTTAAAATTTCAAAAAGTCTGGGTTACTTTAATTGAAACTACGTATTGATTTACTTTAATGCCTCTTAGTATTTAAAACATTAAAGTACATTAACCTATAAATTTTGTTTGCATCCTCATGCTAATCATTCCCAAATACAATACATAGGTCATATTGTATCATAATACGACGGATATCAGTAGCTTATTAGGATTACGAGTATAGCTTTACGATCTATGTGCCTATCATAACAAATTCTAGCTCTTTCTAAATACTAGCATTAGTATTCATAACACATTTACATTAACTCTTAATGAAATTATTTCGGGAACTAAATTATCAATTGTTTTATCATTTTAGGTTCTAAATTATTTGAAGTCTAAGTTATCTGTACGTAAATAATTTATTCAATAAGTTTATTCTTTTCTAGTATTTCATCATAACAGCCTATCAATCCTACCGTGACGGAGGGATATTGGGCCTACTAATACCACGCTGGCCAGACCGATTGGTACAGGGTATAATTTCAAGTTTTCCTTCTTTGTATTTCGTTAAGATGCTGGTCCCTTAGTCGGTTTTTACGACAATGGGATGAGATGGGGTAGTGACATACTGTATTCTTACTCCGTCACCACGCGGAAATTCTAGTATTTCTTTATTAATATCTATACTTATAATAAAACTGTAGAGAGATCAATTCTGTACATTGAATATAATAATTATGTTAAAAATTAATATTGGAGGATGAATGGTGATCGATACTAATGCCAAAAATGCAATCAATAAATTTTTTGTCTGTCTGTCTGTCTGTCTGTCTGTCTGTCTGTATGTGCACGCATGGGTCAAAAACTACTGAAGGGATTTTAACCAAACTTGGTACGATTGTAGTCCATACTCCTGGGCAGGTTATAGGCTGTATAACATAACGATAAGACGCATAGGAGCTGAGCAGTGACGAAAAATTTGAAGCAAGTCGGTTGAAAAAATGCATGTTCGAGCTCTTATCATCGCATACGTTGATCATACGCCAAAAATATGTATTACAAAAATAATTTTCTTCAAAAGATGTACAAAAAAGTCCTTCATAGTTTATATCTATCTTTTATCTATTAGCCACAATAACGTGTTTAATCGTTAGGGTTATCTTCAAAGTGTATTAAATACATAAATATATTGTTATTTGCATAGACATATCTTTTTCAAACTCCCATATTTCAAAAGTACACTTTAATACCTTATTCATAAAAAAAAAATATAGAAATCGGTTTATAAACACACAAGATATAGATGAAAGAAAATTTCCAAATGTCGCCGCGCCAGTATGAGTACGGCTGTACGGTTGATTTTTGTTTAACGTCCGAAACGGCCAACCGGTGCATCTATATAATTTCATTTTGACTCTTAATGCGAACGGACGTGGTTCTTATTGACTCTTCTCGAAATAAGCGCGCTTTAGGTATTAAAATACATAGATACGTAGTTTTAGGGTATTAAGTTTAAAGTAGGTAATCTATCTATCTATCTATACTATACTATTCTATAATAAAACTGTAGAGGTCGAAATGTCTGTTCTTTTCGAAAATTCAGATAAAAATTATCTATAAAATCTAGAAAAAAGTCAAAAAGCAACAACACTAAGTACACACTTACAATTTTTAGAATTAATGTCTATCTGTCTGTCTGTCTGTTTGTTACCGCACATCTTTAAAACGAATTAAAATATAATCTTAAGACCAATACATTGTATTGTAGCCTTTCTTATTAGGCTTAAACTGAGGTATGTTTCACCGCCCCGCGCCACCGAGGCAGGTAATTCTGCCGCACCGTATGTTAACGTGGCGTGCAAATGTATTCATTCATAATTAATTAGCGGTTATCCGTGTGGTGACGGAGTAAGAATACAATATGTCACCACCCCATCTCATCCCATGGGTGTCGTAAGAAGCGACTAAGGGACTATCCGTGAATATTATCTTTACGAAATAAAAATGAAGGAAAACTTGAAATTAAACCCTATACCAATCCGACTGGCCAGCGTGGTGTTAGTAGGCCAAGTATCCCTCCGTCACGGGAGGAGGCGCGTCCTTGCAGTGGGACATTAATGGGCTGTTATGATGAAATAAGCGATGTCATTTATTTTAACATACAAATTTGACAACAGATGGCATTGTGCCTGTGACGTCATTTTCAGTATCGCGGTGTTAAGATTTTCCTTGAAAGAATGAGGTTCGCTCATGTCTTTCAGTATAAGTTTAGACGCAGTCTTCATAGATCTGTCTGTGTAAAGGTCTGTTTTTGAAAAGGTTTTGGTTCGTTCGTTTATTTTATACAATTCGTTTGTAGGTATATCTGTTCGTTATAAGGTTTAAAAAACGATTTTTCAGTATTAAATCGAATTGCGAAGTAAGTAACATCCGCCACGCGAACGAAGTCGCGGGCACAGCAGCTAGTTTACATTTACAATAAAGTCTTTGATAATGTCTTCATTAATATTAAGCCTATTTATTCCCTTCTGTGACACTTGGCCTACCTATGTGTTCTATGATATCTAGAAGGATTTAACGATCTGTATTTAACTAAAGTTTTCCACGTTTGGTTTCCATATAGGTAACATCTGGCTCCTTACTCGTTTTGTACTAGATTAGTTAGGATGGTGACACCATGCGTTCTTATTTCATTACTACAAAGAAAAACCTCTTTGTTAATACACGATCTTCTTCTTCTCTCGAGTCGTAGACGTACAAATTTTTTTTTCTTTAAACATAACCAGCCCAGAATTTGGCTACAGTGACTGCCTTGTCAGTGGCGTTCATAAGGTCTTTCTCTGTGCAGCTCTGTGGCCAGTTAGGTCAATTTAGAAGGTGTGCCATTGTTTGTTGATAATAACACACGATATAAATGCAACACGCATGAACATAACTTAAGTATATTTAACGGGAAGTTGTAGTAAAGTTAAATCTGAGTATTAAAGTAGAGCATAATAAAGGCAGCGCGGCTTAGACTTAAGCCCTGTGCGTCTCAGTCTAGGTCGTGTTACCTCCCTAGACAGAGCGGTCAGTTGATACCATGTGGCTCAACTTACTTAATACTTCAAGTATTATACGTATGCATAAAAATGGATACACTATATTATGATGAGTTATAAGTTTTAAAGTCATTTTTTAACTAATTGATTTGAGGGTAGGTAATGTTTTAGCGGCTTTTTCCATTGATACTTACAGGGATTTTAGTGGTCATACCTAAAGTTGTAAATGAAAAATAGAATCTAAAACTAGATCATTAAGAAAATAGAGATACAGATTATTATTATGCAATTTTCGTTTACTTCAATGATTTTCAGTCACTTGTGTTTATTTATGATAAACTAATTTAAGAAATTACTATGAGACTGACTTGGTAGTATATTCTACCAAATAACGAACATTTCTTAAATTGGCCATGAAGATATTCACTTCATGGCCAATTTAAGAAAAGTGTTATACAAAATTAACATTAAAAAAACAAACAAACTGAAAACGAACTTTGTTTTAGAAACGGCGGGACTAATTCTCTGACCTGTTGACAAAGCGTTTTATAACCTTTTTTGTAGATGTGAAAACAAACATAGTTACATTGGATGGGATGGTATCCTTGCTTCTCTACATGAGAAATCAGAGTATGTCGTTGATTTTTTCATAACAAGCCCATTAATGTCCCACTGTAGGGACGGGCCTCCTCCCATGACGGAGGGATACTTGGCCTACTAATACCACGCTGGCCAAACGGATTGGTATAGGATATAGTTTCAAGTTTTCCTTCTTTTTATTTCGTAAAGATAATATTCACGGATAGTCCCTTAGTCGGTTTTTACGACACCCATAGGATGAGATGGGGTGGTGACATATTATATTCTTACTCCGTCACCACACGGAGATGGTTTATTTTTTACAAGTTATTTAATCATTTGTATTGTGTAGTCCAGTATTAGACCGTCTGCCGCGGTCAGGTGAAAGTTTAGGGAGCGTCGTAAGGGGATTAGCTGTCAACCGTAGGTGTTAGCTCCATCGACCCGGCAACGCGACTGTCTAAATTAAACTCTAACAAACTTCATTTTTGAGTTACTGTTTAGGACAATTCAATTCATATTGTGAGGTAACTAACTGACTGCATTAGGTAACTTGGTAACAAGTTAAAAGTTTTATAATGTAAAAACAAAATTGAATACTAGTTTTTTTTTATAAAAGTAATCTTTTTGTCATCAATATGTAGTTACAAAAAAAGTATAAAATTTGCTTATCTTAACACATATTATAACAAGCTCTGCTTAGCTTAGGACTTGATGACGTAGTATGGTATAATATTATTCTCTTTATTTTAATTTTTCACATTTATTTACATTTTTAAATATAAATATAAAAATAAACACATTTAAAAATTAAAAAAAAGGTAAACCCACCAGCATCAGGTACAGGGACCAAGCTACTGGTGGTTAGGGCTCCAAAGATAGGAACCTCTTCACAATACGTGCCGTGTCAAGCAGTACTGCCTTCTGCATCAGACCTATGATCCAACTCCCAAGGTCGAGTCTCCTTAGATGTTGATAGAGACTCTTTGGAATAAGTCCATTAACCGAAAATAATATTATTATTATTACTTGAAGGAACTTGAAAAAACTCTGCAATGACTGCAGCATTATAAGCCTGATATTTTAGTTACACTATTTCCGTTATGACTGCAATGTTTTTTATCAATTATCATCTGTAACAATCAACAGCTTGTAATATTGCACATAATATCACACATAATATCAAATATAATTACATAATAAATACATAAGAGACAAAACATAGCATTCAATGATGGCATGACATGGTATTTGCTAGGTTTCAGCATCCGACACGCCACGACTTATCCTATCTAAATAGATCATCGCTCACGAATAGGCATTCTATCAACACGCAAATCCAATAGTTACCTGGTGGAAATAGAGGTACAAGGAAAAATCACTGGTACTGGTATGAATTTAGTTTAATTTTACTGATATTTTCATCATCATCATCATAACAGCTCATAAATGTCCCAATGCAGGGACGGACCTTCTCCCGTGACGGAGGGATACTTGGCCTACTAATGCCACGCTGGCCAGAGGAATTGGTATAGGGTTTAAGTTCAAGTTTTCCTTCTTTCTATGTAAAGGTAATATTTACAGAATTTAGTTTATTGTACTGACATTTTCATGTAGTCTGTTATAGTACATTTGTTTGAAAATACATATTTTCAAGGGTTTGTTGTTTTTCTAAAGGATCAGGAAATAAGTATAGCCTTATCAATATATAAAATGATTTTGTTTTTAAACTGAATTATGGTTTAACAACATTAAAAAATGCTAATAACTAAGTATATAATAATATGTTACAGCCAAAGTAATTAAATAGATACTATACATAAGGACTGGTCATTATAAATAATATCCAAATTGACTAGACAATGTGATAAATTAATCACTTCATCTAGATATTATTTATAATAGCTGATCAAAGTTAGTCAAAGTAATATATTTATTACTTTGACTAATTTAGTAATATATTTATTACTTTGATCGAATTGGTTATACCGTATTCGGTATAACCAACTAATTATTACCTTAATTAATATGCGTATTATTATATTCTAGCACTCGCCGGCCGCTGCCGCGGCACGCTCGCTCGGCTCGTGCGTCCTTTAGTCACCATACTAACCTAACCTAACCAACTGTTTCTGACTTTTGCCTTAATATTTTATCTTAGGACATATTACTTTATAGCAAGAAACAATAGGATATTTAAACAATTATAGTACCCTATTTTATGACACACAAGTATTATAGGTAAAGACGATGAGGTAATATGAAAAGAAAGGAGGTAGATGTGGAAAAGTGAACACATATCTCAGCTTTTAAATATTTAATTAAAATAGTTTTTTGTAATATCTTCACAATATTATTATACTATTGGTCTTAGGACTTATTAAAACAGTTGTGATAACGTTTGTGACACTCTATGTAAGATAATAAACTTACCTCACACCACCTGCCAGCTGACTTATAAGTAACACTGAACTTATATATACATATCTCTACAAGAAACACAATGGCACAGTTACAAGATATCCAGGTAGCACAGAAAAGCCTTGAAGAATGTGTGCTGAGGAAGATGGATGAACTGCAGGCTCAACTTCTTAGCAGCAGCGGTTCAAAAGACACGGTGGCTAGGGTGGCAGAGGAGTTCCGGACATTCCGTGAGTTGACCTGCAGCATGCTCAGTCTTCTTAGGAACCAGATTGCCGAGTGCAGTCAGGCTATTGATGCCATCGAGACCCGGCAACGTAGGAAAACCCTTATCTTTTCGGGGGTTCCAGAAGGAGAGAATGAAGATACAGCTAAGGTTGTTCTTGGTATCTTTCACAGTAAAATGGCCCTTAAGGACCTCTGCCCCAGTTCCATAAAGGTTTGTCATCACATCGGACGCAAAGAAGGTGATCGTCATCGCCCAGTACTAGTTAAGATGGCTAGTACTGATGTCAAAGCTGCTGTGTGGAGAGCCAAGACTAAGCTGCAGGGGTCTTCTATAGCCGTCAAGGAGTTTCTCACTAAGACACGACAGGCAATTTTCTCAAAAGCTAGGTTGCACTTTGGACTGCGAGCTTGTTGGACGTGGGATGGCGTTATTTTTGTACGAGTTTCTAATGGAACTCGTCATAGGGTGACGTCGTTTGACGAACTTAACCCGCTTCTTGAAAAGTTTCCTAAAGCATTGTTGTCTGGAACGAACGCTACCAAGGCTTAATACTTGTTTTATTTCTGGTACATTCATTGACATCTTGTTGTAAATAAGCATATTATGTCCTTGCTTTTGTTTTTGTGAAGGTATCATGCCTATTACCCACATGTTGTTTTACTTAATTTATCTTTTGTAGTACCTTATCACAATTTATATATAGGTTAGTTTTACAAAGTTTCAAGCTGAATGACAAGCAAAGTATTTTAGTGTCAATTAATATGTCATAATACTCTTTACGTTCGGAAACTTATTGGAACAAGTAATTAAATTTTAAAGTTGTTAGTTTTTTGTTAAATTGTTGTAGATTTCTATTTTTAGTTTTTAGTTTTTGTGTAGTATCAACTGTTGTATAAATATCCATGTATTAATTTTAGTTTTTTTTTTTTTTTTATATTACGTGTTATGTGTAAATACATGTCGGTTGGCGGGTGGTGCAGAGCCATTATATAACAAATAAGCGACTCAAAACAATATTACTACAATATATATTATATTTATAAATTTACGTTACTATCATATTTATTATTATATATTCTTCCTAATGTTATCGTCTGATAACTCTTCTTTTTATTCTGCTTCTGACAATTCGGATGACGATAGTTTTCTTTCTGTGGGCGACACTCTTGGTGATGCGTTACGTGATAGCTTCAACAAAAAGGGTAACAATATGTTCAACGTTTGTCACATAAATGCACAAAGCGTGCCTAGTCACTACCATGACCTTCTAGAGGCCTTTTCTTATACCAATGTTCATGCCATCCTGATTTCTGAGAGCTGGCTCAAACCTCATCTTCCTTCCACTCTTTACTCACTCTCTGATTTTGTTCTCATTCGTAATGATCGATCAGATAGGAGAGGAGGAGGAGTAGCTATCTATTTACGCAGTAATCTTGCATACAAAATTATTACTTCTTCTCCAACTAACCGTCAGGTTACTGCCGAATACCTTTTTTTAGAGGTTTGCGTCGGAGGAGCTAGGGTTACTTTGGGTGTTGTTTATTCTCCCCCATCTACAAATTACTTCACCGACCTTGAGGTGGTTTTAGAATCTTTGGGTTCGGAGAATGCACATCATATTGTCATGGGTGATTTCAACACTGACCTATCTAATCCCTCAACACGTTCCCATAAGCTTAGCCAAGTAATCGAGTCTGCTAGTCTCCATGTCCTCCCATTACAAGCAACTCACCACAATACAAATGGACAAGATACTTGGCTAGATTTAATAATCACATCTAACCCTTCCTTAGCTTCCTTCTATGGCCAACATCCCGCTCCTGGATTTTCCCGTCACGACCTAATTTTCCTCTCCTATTTGTTGAAACCACCTAAAATCGTACCAAAGGTTTTGCACAGGCGTTGTTTTGCGCGAATTGACGTGAATGTACTACGGAAGGATGCTTCTGAAATTGTCTGGGATCCCCTGGTTCAGGCTGGTACTATTGATGCTAAGATCGAGTTCCTGAATAAACTCGTACTAAATCTATATGACCGACACGCACCAATTAGGAAACTTAAACTCAAACGTCCTCCAGCGCCTTGGATGACAGAAGGTATTCGAATGGCCATGAGACGTAGGGACCGTTCTTTCCGCAAATTCCGCAAGGAGCGGAACGTTAACAACTGGGCAAAATTTAAAGTTGACAGGAATCGGTGTAATCAGATGATACGAAACGCAAAACGCCGATACATCCACGATAATATTGCTAGCAATTCGCCAACTAACATTTGGAAGTTTCTTGGAACTCTCGGTATAGGAAGAAAACGTCACATAGATCTTCCAAAAAGTATTAATATAGATAACTTGAATAATCACTTCCTAGGAACCAAAACACTTGATGGTTTGACATTGACTCAAAGTGTCAATCATATCTCTGCACTACCTAAACATAACCACAAGCCCTTTTTATTTTCTCCAATACCACTAGGTGACATCAAAAAGACTATTCTGTCAATAAAGTCTGAGGCAGTCGGGTGCGATAACATTAGTCGTCGTATGATTTTACTTTTAGTGGATGAGCTTCTTTCTCCTATCCACCATATCTTAAATTTTTCCCTTGAATCTGGTCAATTTCCATCCCTTTGGCGTAAAGCCTATGTACGCCCCCTACCTAAAAAAGCAAACCCTGCTTCACTTAGCGACTTTCGGCCAATTTCTATTCTCCCCTTTCTTTCCAAGGTGTTGGAGGCTACTGTGCACCAGCAACTGTTCAGGTTTGTTAACTGTAACAACATTCTCTCACCATTCCAATCAGGATTCAGACCTGGACACAGCACAGTCACTGCTTTACTAAAAGTCACCGGTGATGTCAGAGCAGGCATGGAGATTGGGATGATCACCGTCCTAGTCTTGGTTGATTTTTCAAACGCCTTCAACACCACCAAAAGTATAGTTCTCAATATTTATTTATCTAGTTTAACCTTAAAAAAATCCTACTTAAAAAAAAGTTATAATCCTTATACACATTAACATAATCACGTATGTATGTTTTAAAACAAGGAGACTCAATTAAGCCAGTAGCGTGCTTAAGGGCGGTGCTTAGATGATGTCTTTTAGCGAATACTTAAGTTAACTCCGCGTAAGTAGGAGCGTCTCACGGTCTCCTCTCTCTCCTCGTTAATGCTTTGTGACTGTTGAACGTAGATGTTTTACTGGATGTGGCTATGAATTATTTTTTAAGAAAGATTTATTCATTACATTTACCCCCTTACTCATAAACGCCTCTTAAATTTAATCAATGTTTAGCGAGATTTTTATTATGAAAACCAACCTTATACCAAACAAACAAGAATTTACCTAAACTAATCAATTGACTAAAATTTAAGAGGCGTTTATGAGTAAGGGGGATAGGATATAAGAAAGTTTTAAATTTAGGAGGAATTAAGTCTACCTACATGAAGTAAGTCAATTTCATTTAGGTATTTTGATTTTATATAGCGATTCAAAATTCCACTGAAATAAATCCTATAACAAAACCATATAACCAGTGTGGTTTTAGCAGGCTTATTTACTCCGTCACAAAAAGAGGCCTGTCCCTGCAGTGGGGCATTAATGGACAGTAATCATTATATTTGGTTTTACGCTCTGTAATACGTGTGATTTAATTTGAATTTATTCTTGGTAAAAATAAAGATATGGCTTTATCTAGGGAAAAAATTGTTTACGAATTAACTTTAATAAATAAAACATCTTTTTAAAATTACTAATTTAATACCTAAAAGGATCTAAACATAGTTTTAATTTAAAACTTATTCTTATTCTTTCGTTTTATATCTTTGTTGTTTCAAGTTTAGGGTAGGGAGTACTGAAATCAGATTGCGAACATATCTGCTTAAGCCTTAACATTTAGTCTGACTGCTATGTTTCCGTATGAAGTCACTTCTTGCTCTTTGATTGATTTGCACAAAAGGTAAACAGTTACGTACGGCGAATAGGTGTAAATTCTTTTTTTTTTTTTAAATTTCCCCAATTTTACAACGCACTAAAAAAGTAATTTTGATAAATCAACTCTTTAATTAGGAATGTTCAGTTGTAGGGAAATAAGTTTTTATAAAAGGTTGAAACTAAAAATTTCCCACACATTTTATGCAAAACTGACTTACACCTTGAATTCCTTTGACTCTGGGCTATTACATCGGTTCTTACTTCTTTTGATGCATTTCAGCACTGACTATAAAATCCAGATGATAGGATATCAGTCCTAATAATCAGATCACCGTGAATCAAATAATAAATAGATAAAAATAAATGATTTCTATTCAAGGTTATATTAGCATCTCTTCGGTACCATATTTTTTTTTAATTATCTCGATTTGATTTATTTAATTGAAGCCAATGCTTAATGAGCATTCATTTTTCTAATTCTATATTTGCATAATTAACTTGCAAACCTGTATTTACAAGCGATTAAATTAAATGAGGCACGAGAGTATTGTTTTATTTATTCGTGAGACGTTGTCAATTGGTATCTAGTTGTATTTGCGTGTTATTAACGAGAATTTCCTTCAGACAATTATAAACTCTTTTTATTTGTTTATCCACTGAACTACTTTATCTTTTTACTCAATTTATTTTAAATTTATTATGGGTCGTCGGTTTAATCCAATGAGAATTGTCAAAAGTATGTTTGTAGGTTTGACAACAATTGTTTTTTGTAAATGAACTTAACGGTGGCGCTATGTTTAATTTAGCATAGCACACCAATATAATATTAAACAATATATTATACGAAAACTGTAATAGTTAACTACCTAAACAGAATTCACCTAAAATATAGCCCCCACCTATCGCATTTAATTAATATTCAATTCCACGTATAGTTTCATAAAGCAAGGGTTTTAACTGACCAAAGGACCGTCTCGGGCGGCGTCCCACCCGCAACTAAACCTCACCTAATCCAAGCTCCGTATTAAATCGTAGGCTAGGTGCTAACCTGCAACTACCCTCCGAATGGACAGGGTTTACCAAAACATTCATAGTTTATTTTCGGCTACATTGTTGTGAAAGAACTTTGTACGGAGATATTCAAACCTGAATTACGTAATACATTGTATGCAGTACTGAGATTAGAGTTTTAGTATTATGACTGTTTGTTTGACTATGAAGTTTTTAGTCTAGAGCTTTAATTAAGTTTGGACGAACAGTAACTATGGAATATTTTGTTATATGTTATATTCTATTATAGAGTTTATAATTCATTATTTACTGCCTATAATATTTAGTAAGGATAATTCTGAATCGTCTTTATAGCGTTTTTGAAGTTGGTTCTATATTTCTCTAGGATTCAATAGTACGCTGGTCTTACTATGGTTTTACGTACAAAAAATTAGAAGGTTTTTCTATACCAAAAGTACTTTTTAAATTTGACCAGTATTTTCTCTTAGGTACTTTAATGGAAACTGTAGAAGACTACACTTACTTTTAATAAAAGTTTGTGTTTCTGTGTACAGTTTAAATCTTTTAATTTAACGACAAAACTATGACTTAAAACTTCTTAGTTCCAAACTAATAACGACTAATCCAAACTGTGAAGAACTCTAAAACAGTTGAAACTTACTTTATGCGATTACTAAAACTGAAACTCCTATTCGAAAAGTACGTAACCCAAAATCTAACACAGCTTAACGCACCTATACCGGAGTTATTAAAAGATTATTGCGGTGAAATTTATAATTTGAATGTTACCCACTATGTTTTGTATACCTTATTCTACTATCGTATTATGTAAATTCAATAACTGCCTGACTCAAAGGCAACTATTGTTTTCAACTGATACTCTAAATCAGTTTGTTTACGTTCTGTATATTGAATGTGGGGATTCTACGTGTGTATTTCATTATTTTGTTTTACTTATAACCTCTTACTATTTATGTTGATGGTGAACTTTAACATTTCAAATCTGTAGCTAGGTAATACTTATACGTTTTTGTTGGTAAATCCACCGTAGACGTTATTGTTGTAGTTTGTCAAGCGTACAAGTCATTCTTTGCCATATATAGATATTTCGTTCCATATTACCTTGGGCATTTTCTTTATTTGAATTGTATGTAACACAATTTGTATGTTACAAAACGTATATCCATCATTCAGTACCCATATTACAAGTGTACTTTAACAATTAAAAAGTACTTAGTATCTTAAAATCTCCTTATGTTCCTGTAATTTTTTTAGGAAAGTTATTTTCTAAAAGTACACCGTTATGTTTTCACGAATGGCATACAAGCATCTTACTGCTACACCATCTAGTCTTTAAATTACTAATTTAATTAGTTAAAAATATTCTTCTTATAAAAAATATAAAAAGTATAAAATAGAAACATTAACGAGTTATAAAAAATGCATTGAAGCATCATAAACTATTTAATATCTTGCTAAGGAAGCATTTACAAAGACGGGGCGGTAAAGGCAATGGACGTCACAAAGCGTTTGGCGTCCGTCGTTCCTTCTACAAGGATTAATTATTATTTTAACATCTCAGTAGGTTTTTTGCCGCGTTCGCGAGCAAGTCAAAAGCATTGCTTCTTCGCTTGAAAAGTTGCTAAATAATTAAGACGCTTTCTTAGCGACAATGTTTCGACGGGGAAGGTACTAAGTAGCTGATTTTTATGAAGGACTGCTTCGAAATGATTTTATATTTAATTTTTTGCTCCAATTGATGCTTAAGTACTATTCACTTTACTTCATTTAAAAGAAATTTAAGATGGTGAACAGTATTTTTAATAGCGATGAAGTTGGTAATCAAATAGGAACTTTTACTATTCTGTGGCACGCTGACTGAACTAACAAAGATTTAAAATTTGTTATAGTTAGTTTATTAAGAATTTTTTATTTTCAGTCGTATACGTAGGCTACACTATTGTATTAGGGTCGTAGTACATTATAACGTAACGTAAACGGATCGGCATCACCTCGCCCTTTTCCTCGGTGTCAAACGTCAAAAATCCATCTATGACACCACAGACATCTAATACCGCAGATAGGTCAGCTATACAAAAAAAAAGTAGTGCATCGAATTTACGCTAAGGCGGTACGAAGTAGTAGTTGCCGGGTCAGCTAGTAAATCAATAAATAAATAATGATTTACTATCATCACATAATTTGAAGACATAATTGACCATCTGGTGGTAGACTAAGAACACAAAGTATCACCAGCTTTCTTATTCTAGGGGACTTGTATAAAGCGACTGAGAGAAAGTAAAAAAATCAGTCATCTTTGAGTCTTGTGCAAGACGATTAAGGGAAACTTAAAAATCTGTAATCTTAGACACGGAAAGTTCGGCCACAGATTACTCAAGGTTAGGTACAAACCCTCATAAAGAGGCGATGATAATAAAATAATTTCAGATGATGGATGGATCATTTCCTCTTCCATTTAAAAGATTCACATTATTACATACATTGCCTCACAAAACTGCTTGCGCAGTTTAACTGTGAGATCGTTGATTCTCTTCTGATAAAATAACTGTGTCTTTCTTTGTTGTAGGTAAAACCTTACCAGTACACTGCGTAGTAGAAGCAGTGTCGTCGTTAGAAGAAGGTACTTGGAGACGAAGAGCGGTCGTGGAAACTGATAGCTACGTAATTATCCCGGCTGCTACTGCGTTCCATGAACTGGTTACTGCTGCTATGATGAGACTCGGATATCCTCATGAGCTGGCTGCTTCTGCTAAAGGTATGAAAAAAATCTATTTTAACACGTTCCCAGTGCAGTGTACCATATATGGTACACGTGCATTGTTTTACTATTGTGTCTGCTGGTGGCACTGTGAAAGGGTTAAAGTTATGTATTACTAAAGCTCTTTAAATAGGGTATGTATTTTTGGAAATTTATGATTAGGTACTAAGAGTAATTCTGCTTTCTTATTACAAGTTTATTCTTACAAAAATGATTTCTAATACGTAAACGAAATGAAATGAAATATTTTATTTGCTAAAAATGTGGTCAAGAGGAACGATACAGACGAATATGAAGTATGTAAAAATTCCTGATATTTAGTTTATTTTATTCAATACAAAATACATAATTGTTAGAAATATAATAAAATAAGATATTAATTGAATATATCAAATAGAAACTAAACACCTTGACAAGTTAATGAAAGTGTCTGAATACTTTTTAGCGATAAATTTAAATGACCCCTAACTAGAGCAGACACAGTTTTTATAATTATTCTTTAAAGACAATTTATAAAAGACTTGTTATTGTTACCAGGACAAGTGGTCATCAATAACTGGAAGCCGCTCCCATTCGAGCGAATCTCCGACGGTCCTCTAGCCACGGTCGGCGAAGTTCTGGGAGAGTTGACGACTGTAGCAACTCTTCGAATTCAACTGCTAAGACCGAGGCCAACTCCTCTGCAAGACATTAAAGATAAGCTGTTGAGACTTTTGTTAGTGCAGAGCCGGCCTCTGCTTATGTCTACTGGATGCCCTTTGGATGAGGTAAGAAAGGTATAATATTATTATGTTTCATTTTGTTTATAAAGACCCAGGTATGTGATGATATTTGCCCCTTAATTGCGTGTTGGTAGGTCTGTCGAGAAGGTCTTGATATTTGGTCTGTAATTACTTGGAAGTCAGATGTAAAAAAACTTCAGTCTATAATATGCCAAAATTATACGGAAACTTGAAAAAAAACAAGACTTTTTTCAACTCTACAATTTTCAGTGGAATCGCTCTGTAAAACTTAAATGACAACAAACACTCTTTAATTAAAAATAATAATTTTCGCTACATACGTTAGGTATGTAAACCATCTGTCGGAAGCCAGAGTATCACATCCATAATCTTACGACAAAATTCAATAGGCGAGAATGCTTCCAAAAACATCTGTCAAATCAAATTACAACAACCGATTGGGGCGTTAAAACCATCCAGATAGGGCGACAATGAGCGCACGCTACACTGAGCTAAACCAACATTCAGAGAATGTTATGTACTGTGGTTACCCCGACCTGGCTCACAATGCCCCCAACTAAACCTTTACCCCCTTATTACCCTGGAAACTCATTGTTTTCCATATTTTAAGTCCGCTTTGTAAACGCTTTCAATCGAAAACATTTATCCTAGTAGCTATTTATGTATTGTTTTCATAATTTAATTAAGGATTCGTTTCTTAAAGCTTTTGTTTATTGATGTTTTTGGTTTTATTGACAAGGGTTATTCCGTTTAATTATAAGTATCACTCTTAACTTCCTCGATGGCGCGGCGGTTGCCGTGCACTGTTACAGGTTGGAACAATACACAGGATAATTGTTTGTGTTACTCACATATTTAAAGTTCTTTGCGTCGCGTCCGTTAAATTGATATACCTACGTAAAAAAACAGAGTCTTTATATCAGACAATCCATCTAAAATTAAAACTGTTTTCATAAAATACCATAACACTAAACTGATATCTACTTTAAATTTTAACAAGAGAGAGAAAGCTCATCACATCTCGCAAGACAGATTATCAAACTCTGTAAGTAGCTTGGTACAATTTGGTCGTTATAATTGCGAGGTTACAGCTAAGACCTTGCTAATAGGGATCATCTGTGAGGGAAGAATAAAGCACCATTTGTTTTCATGTTCGCGGCTCTACGATGAAATGTTTAAAGGCATGTTTGATGAATATTACTGTTTTAAGTACTTATTTGCGATTTAAGGCAGATTAGTTTTGCTAAGAGTTTTTGTTTTATTGAAATTGAATGTTCATTTGTTTTTGAAGAGTACACTTTAAATAATATCAGACGTTGTTAATATTAATTACCTGCTAATTTGATACAAGATTTTATGTAGACTATTCCATTGTTTAATAAATGTATAATCTAAGGAAAGGAAATAATTCAATACGGACCGGTAGTTCCAGATATTACACATATGATAGTTTATCAGGTCTTTTAAGCTATCATACTTATAAATATTAAATGAGGTATTTATTGGGCATGAAAATAAATAGCACCTTGTGATAATCTTCCGTTAACGTTATACTCGTGTAATACTTAAAAATATGATTTAAAAAATAGATTGTTTCCTTTTCGCGACATTATTTTCTTAACTAAATCAAAAGAAAATAGTTTAAGAAATTGTTTTGAATTTGAATTAATGAAAAACTCATTATAAAATATTTTCAAAAATATGGTAGATACTCGGACTGATATACACAAATACAAATAAATTACATACACCGCTACTAAAAAAATACAAAAACAGGCCGACGTCATTTTAAAAATATCCATCTACTAAAATTTACATCCTCTAAGCCTAACTATTGAAATTTCTCTTAAAATTAAGACTGAAAGCTTTATTCGATGCTAGAGATAGGTACAACAATTTGACGACGCGATGAGCACCTGTCTCAGAACTCACACGCGGGATCTCCATACATAATAAATTTAATTGAATCTCAGTCTCATCCGCGCCTCGCACACCTTATTATATTTTCTAAATATCCGCCTTGTTGCGAACGGGTTAGAACGGGAGGAGCGGGGTGCGGGGGTTGCCCTCGTCTTCCAACTTGAGCCATACCGAAAGAGGGTTAAAAGGAGTTTTAGATGTACGAACGCTTTTGATCTTATTAATACCATAAAATAATGCTTTATAATCTTATTAAACGCGAGGTTAGCGCTCCGTACGCGCCCTCCTTCACTCATAACCGGCTCTGCGGATCTATATTTCAATTTGGGATTCGCAATGACAATGTCAAATGGTTTAGATTTCTTAAATTTGAAAGAAAGATAATAAGTCTTCAGTACTAAATATTAATGGTCTCTCAGACAGATAGAAACAAATTGAAGTTATAAAGTTGCGAGAAAGTTATTGTACAAATGAACCAAAGGAAGTAGACCGGGCAAGATAATCAAACACCTCGAACATTGAAGTTGTAGCTAAACGGCAGATGAACTCGGCTCTATGATATTATGGTAATTTATCTCACGCCAATTTGCGCCACTTCGATTTTAACTCTGAACAAACTTTTAGACGTTCGAGGAATATTTTATCGAAGGGGTTTTGCGAGTGCCACTTCTCTCTCGGATCAATTTTAAACCATAAATCTTCTTTAAGACTACTTTCTTACTTAATTTCGAAATCTCTTTGAAATTTCAAGGTTCTTAATAGCGAGTTACATTTTAATCACTCCTTCATGTAAACGTTAAAAGTATACACAAAATGAAAATTATATAAGATAAAACAGAGCCTGTTGTATTCTAAGTTGTTTTTTTAATTACGTGTTGATGAAGAAATGTTCGCAATCACACACCGAATTACGTACTTAGACGGATTACAGTTGACGCGAGTTATCACGCGCAGGCGCCTACTCTCGTAAATCTTCCACGAAGCTGAAACAGACAATATCTGAAAGCAAATATGGCCTCACTATTTAAAAATATAAAACAAAGAAGTGGATTAATGTATCACAGTTGTGCTACGCTAATACCTGTGACATGATTTATAGGCACAATCTCGATGTGTAATACTTAAAGTTAATTTAACGTCTGATTTAGCAACAGTCTAAGCAACCAGCTTGGCCTGACAACTCGGTTGACGACGTAATCTCGAGCATTGTTCTATGTAATCTAGCGATACAAACAGATCTTACTTGCATAACTGTCAAGCTGAGTAAACTCTGCGACGGAGCTATAATCTGACAAGTTCTTTTATGATTGACTACTTGATATGCGATTAAGACTTCTCTAAACACGCGTAGATAGTTGTTATCATTTTGAATAAATAGTTATGAAATTTTAATATAGCATCGGATTCATCTCTAGTCGCACGGTATGTTTGATGCTTAAACATAGGTACCAAACTGTTACTCGATGCGGTGAGTTTTGGTGCAAGCACTTAGTGGAACATTGTATGCCGGCGCCTAGTTTAGGGCACATAGTGGGTGGATGCTAATTGTCGGGTCTCCCATCCTGCTCATTGTTTTAGAGCAAACCATGATTGAAGTTTCGGCGGCGCGCGAAGTGATGCACACTAACCACCAAATAAACACTTCGGGCGTCAGAACCGTACCGACCGCTCGCGCATGACACATGCATTAACAACCGACCTAATATTTTCATAATCTAATGGCGATGTTCTGTGAAACAATGCTCGGTGTTTATTTAAACAATTATCTCTGTATCTGTTACCAGTTAGACTGACCTCTTTAAAATCGTCTTAAATTGTATCTTTCTGTATTTACTTTTTCAACTATTTCTCAACCTTGATTTTAAAATATTTTTTTCTTTTGTTAAAGGTTACTTTGGCTCAGATATGCCGCGGGCAAGATCGAACACCGGGGCCTCACAATTTCCACGAGCCATCGGAAGACATGCGTCGGAAATTTGAATCTTGGTGGAGTGCTCAAGTCTCGCCACGTCCTCCACCATTTAGTCCACGACGATATCCGTCTCCTGGACCAAAAAATCGATCTCCTACACTTACTACCATACCAGATCATTTGCATCCAGCATTGCAGACTGTTCAAAGTCAATATCCTACTCAAAAAACAAGAATGCGTACAAGTTTCGATCCTGAACTGGAACTACCAAAGCTGCAGCGTTGGTTTTCTGAAAACCAGCACCCAAGCAGACAACAAATCCAACAGTATGTCAGAGAATTAAATAACTTAGAATCACGTCGTGGTCGAAAGCCATTGGATGTTAACAATGTTGTCTACTGGTTTAAAAATGCCCGTGCTGCCCAGAAACGTGCAGAGCTTCGGAACATTGGAGGTCTGAGTTGCCATCTTGGCGTAAATGGATTCAACAGTCGAAGCCACAGTCCAACAAATGGATCCTTAATGCAAGGTAGCGACACATACGGATCTCAAGATCATAATTCCTTGAAAAGTCCTATGCAACTTTCGGGAAGCCCTAGCAGGTACCCAATGTCTGTGATGTCAGAAGATAATTTGTCAAATGGTGGTTCTGATTTAGAAGATGAAGGTGGTGATTTAAATCCAGACGATAGGCCCGAGAGTCCTGACGCACCATTGTCTTTAATTACCACTAAAAAGAATAATGACAATGACACAGATGATAGACCTCAGGAATCACCAAAACCTCCAGATATAATTAAGGTAAGATTTTAAAATAAGTGGAAATTATTTTATAAAACTGCCCATTAATGTTCCCTCCTCCAGTAACAAAGAGAAACTTGGCTGGGCAAATACACACATCAAAAAAGTCTAAGCAACATGCATGATATTACAAATTTACCATTTATATTAATTAATTTCTAA
Organism: Schrankia costaestrigalis; assembly: GCA_905475405.1. Taxonomy (NCBI): domain Eukaryota; kingdom Metazoa; phylum Arthropoda; class Insecta; order Lepidoptera; family Erebidae; genus Schrankia; species Schrankia costaestrigalis. The sequence goes on from FR997827.1 coordinate 6,484,220, forward strand.
GTATTTACTCACTCAAAGTGTATATAGTCTACTCACTCAAAGTGTATAAAAAAAAAAATTCGATTATGTTTTGTTTTTTTTCATAAAATTCAAATGACTGCGAATTTGTTTGAATTTGAGTGCATGTTAATTGCTACGTTTTAGTCTTGATTTTATAATTTTACCAACCATTTAAATACAGTTGGCGACAAAATTGAATTGTTAGATATTCTTTACGTCATGGAGCGACGTCATTTGACGGCAGATGAAATGCAAAGAGCTGTAGGGATGTTGCAAGCGGGAAGTAATCAATCTCAGGTATCTCGACATTTTGGTATTCATAGAAGTGTTATTTGTCGTACAGCGCTACAATAATACAGGGGAACCCGCTGAACAGCATCCAGGCCGTAAAAGGAGTACAACCACTCGGCAAGACCGGTACATACAACTGACTGCAAGACGCCAGCCGATGTTAACCGCTCGAGAGATAAGTTTGAGGCTACAAAATTCAAGTGGTGTTGATGTAAGTCCCCAAACTGTGCGAAATCGACTGCATGAGTACGGCCTACGAGCTCGACGCCCTATCAGGTGCCCACCGATACGTCACGGGGATCGCGCTCGTCGAAATGAATGGTGTAGAGAACGCATAACATGGACCCAGGAACAATGGGATAAAATTATGTTTTCCGATGAGTCGCGATTCGGGTTTAGGCCTGATACAAGAAGGGTGCGAGTGTACCGTCGACCCGGAAATACTGAAAGACTCAGGTGCGTTCAGGAAGTTCATCCATACAGCGGCTCAACAGTTATGGTATGGGCGGGTATTATGAAGAACAGGCGAACTGAGCTCGTTTTTGTAAATGGAAACATGAACGCTGAAAATTACGTTGAGGATATTCTCAGACCTTATGTCCATCCATTTGCACAAACCTTTGGCTCCGATTTTACGTTAATGCATGACAATGCGCGTTCACATACAGCTCGGCGAACCAGTGAATACTTGGCAACGGAGAACATCCAGGTATTGCCCTGGCCTGCACAATCGCCAGACCTCAACCCCATCGAGCACGCATGGGACATGCTCCAGAGACGTGTTTTGAAGGACTTGGACGGAGTGACAACAACCCAACAGCTGAAGGATTTGCTACAATTCCATTGGGAGCGAATACCGCAAGATGACATAAACAGTCTCATTAATTCAATGAATAATCGTTGCCGACAAGTTCTGAATAGCAGAGGAGGCCATACTTTGTATTAAATTGTCCTATTCTTTCACAATAAATTCATTTTCTTAAGAAATTTCAATTTGTAAAAAAAAGTTTAGTTTCTTATGTACCTGTATATTCTAATATTGTTAATTTCTGTTATTAAAAGAACTTATAAAGAAAACAGCTGTTATTTTTACATCATAGAACCCTAAAAATATTATTTTAAAAATAAAATACAACGTTATAATTAAAATAAATGGTAAAATAAATTAATATAAATGGTAAATTTGTAATATCATGCATGTTGCTTAGACTTTTTTGATGTGTGTATGTTTGGTATTTTTTTGCTTCTAAGTAATGTTAAACATTTTCTATTCTTTGTTATAGGTTCATGACATCAAACAAGAACCTAGAGATTTGAGCAAACCTGACAACGCTAGTTCACCACAACGTTCACCAGCAAAGAATAGTGACGCAAGTTCTCACAACAATAACAGTAATAATAATAATAACGATGACGAAAATGGTGTTGGTGATGATCATGACGGTTCTGATGACGAAGTCATGCATGAAAGGCATTACAGGCCAACTTCACCGCATCTCGATCGTCTGCCATTCCCGATGGTGCCAAATCATCCCATGTTTGGTCACGGTATTATGTACATGAGTCAGTACATGAGCGGTTTTCCTAGTGTTGGAGCAGTGCCAGTAGAAGGAGCAAGTGGACTAAACTTGGCCCTTGCTGGAGCTTCAGATGAGCGTCGGAAGCGAAATAGAACATTTATTGATCCCGTATCAGAGGTGCCCGTTCTAGAACAATGGTTCTCGATGAACACGCATCCATCGCACAATTTGATTCTGAAATATACCGAGGAATTGAACAGGATGCCTTACAGGCAGAAATTTCCACGTCTAGAATCAAAGAATGTACAATTTTGGTTTAAGAACAGGCGGGCGAAGTGTAAGAGATTGAAGATGTCATTGTACGAGCCATCATCGCCGGGACATTACTCTCATCCCGGTCATCCTCACGCTATTGCTGAAAGGAAACTGGTATGAAGTGATCAACAACGTTGGATATAAACTTGAAAATGTTTAGTGTTTGTGGTGTCGAAACATAATACACGAAAGACTGATATCGAATCGTTTAATGGTGTGCAGTGCCATGTTAGTATTAAAATGATATCCTTGTGACGTCATCCTAACTTTAAACAGTTCGTATTATTCAGAGGACTTTACTAGTGTAGTTCATTGATTTGTAGATTAATAATGATAATAGTTTCGCTTAGGGTATATGTTATTTGAATACGATATCATAGTAGGTATAAAGTAGTGTCAATTTATCTGATAGAGCGATCACATCGTATTGTTTATTGTGTACATAGTTATAGTTACAATTATTGACTATCAAAAGACATGTCACAAACTATTTGTAAAGGAATCTCAATATCCTAGTATGTACATATATACATTTTAAAACTCAGTTTAATTTATTAAAAATTCGCAGTAGTAATATTATAATTCTGTTGTTAGTATATAAATTATGAATATTCTCATTAAAAGTTCCACTTAAATTATAGTAGTTGGACGTATAGATTGGCATTCAATGTTATTCTAATTATGTACATTATTTGTATAATTAGTATTGAGTCATAATATTAACAATATTATTGCACATAGTAGTGTATTGGAAATTATATTAAAAATGTTCGGCCGTGGTTTGTTGGTCGTATTTACGCACATTCCGTATTGTACTATTTTGTTATAGCTATGTTATTCATGCTTCCTCAATCCAAAGATCGGTTAGTGTTATATAGTACCTAATCATATTATATCAAATCATAAAAGTGTAGTTTCTCGTTTTGCTGGATGAAACGATTCAAATATATTGTGTTACAATTGAGAATTGTGACTGATTTGCGATATTAGTCCTTATTGATTTTAATTATTGTTTAAAATGCGGTCATGTTTATTGGTTACAAAATAAGTTATTTATTTTTTCAGTCGAAAATAAAGGTGTGTCTTTTGTTTTAATAATAATCACAAAACTTGCACCATTTAGAAACAACAAAAGGTCAGAATTTTGCAAATATAAATAATGATTACTCGTAGTTTTTCATGCTGTATCAATTTTATTTTTACAAAAGGTCAAAGTTGCTAAGAGATTTAATAGTATTTCTCTCTTGATAACGAACTTCTTAGAAGCACATAGAACTTTATGAAGTAAAGAACTGAGAGCTTCTCGAAAAGTTATTTCTATCATATTTAATCTCTAATTAAAAGCAGTATAGACAGTTTCATCATAACAGCCCACCAATGTCCCACTGCAGGGACGGGCCTCCTCCTGTGACGGAGGGATAATGTTTGATTCTCATTAAATTCAATTAAGTAATCAAGCAAAGTAAGTTTTGAGTTTGGGCTGACTAATAAATAAAGAAAATTATAATATTTTTTTACTTTACCATCTTCTATTGGCTCAGATTGTACGGTCTTTCTACTTGGAAGCATTGCAACCATTTTTATTTGATAATGACTAACATGACTTACACTCCAATAGTAGGGTCGTACTTCTGAGTCCGAAATGTTACGAAAACAAGGTGTTTCTAATTTCTATGTATTATTTTCTATCTCACACAATTTAATTAAGTAATTATTATTATAATAAATGATTATGATTTGTTCGGTTTCAATATGTACTAAACAAGTGTATTGTCGTAATGAAATTATATTTTTCTTTATACTCATACTAAGAGTAAAAATTTCTGCTAGGACTATTTCAAAGTCCGTAATTTCTGTTTACTGTTGTTTCTGGTCTGTCATTTCGTCAGTTTTATTTCAATTTATTACATACTAGTTGCTACTCGTAGCTAGTAATACTTTTTACTAATAAAAACTTGAAGATTATGCTCATTTTTAATTAATATTTTAATTTAATATTTATTATTTATAAACAACACTCAAACTCATCTCATCATCACTCATCTATTGTTTTGAAAATAATTAATTTTCAAAACAATAGATGAAATTCAACATTCATAATTCAATTTTTTTTAAATTTAAAATCAATTACAATTTATCGGGGTTAATTTTAAATATGCTATTTTCACACTGTATAATATGACCGCATTTTGTTTTCAAACATTTTATTTCATTGTTAGCGTCAGCTTGATAGGGATCTAAACTTATTTCTTTTAAAGTACCTCCACAAGTTTATTCATATTTCTGTATACTATTTAGTCTCTTTTATTGTTAATTATAATTAGTCGCAATTAAAAATTCTTCACAATACCGTTTCAGCCAGTAAAGCAAGTAGTACACACAACAACACATCAAGTTAAACATTTTCATTTGAAATTGGGTCTTATTTCAATATATTAAGGTATATGAGTGTCTAGCTTGATTAGTTGCTGTATGTACGTACGTACAATTAATATTACAGTATTCGCGCATTTAATGATTGAGGCTGTTTGGTCTTTGTTTTATAGTTATACGCATTAATGTAATTCACACATTATTTTGTTGTTCCAATGTTATGCTTGTTTTCGTGAAGCTGTGATGAAATATCCAAATATTGTAAATATTTTATTAATGTTAAATAAGTTACTTATTGTAATAAATACGTCACCTTCACACGAACAATTTAAGCATTAATCGCTTAGATAATGAAGATATTGGCTAAATGTTTATTCGATTCAATTATATAAACGAAAATTTAATTGAATATAATATCAAATGGAAATGTTGTTTCTTTTATTTATCCTTTACAATTAATAGGTAACATACTAAACTTTGCACTGGGATCAATTGACATTCTCTGCTGATTATTAGGAATTCCTCTTTGGTATATAAACTGATGCCCTTAAGTATCTCACAGCAAGAGACTTGCCGACTGCAGAGTCGGAGGGGAAACTTGTCTACTAATATCAATCTGGCCAGACGGAATAAAATGTACCTACATGGTTTTATTTCAAGTTTTTTACTGTCATACAATTGACATAATAATATTATGGAAACTATCCGTTAATCGGATTTTACGTCATCCAGGAAAGGGGATAGGGCGGTGACACCGTATGTAATAATTGATTACCGTACGAAGAATTAAATATTTCGATTACTATACATATAAATTATATAATTTATGTGTTGCAAAAAGATGATGGAGTATCTTTTTCTATCTTTGTCAACGATACGAGCTAATAAGTAAGGTAAGTACAATGTTTATTCTTCAAAAACCTATGTTGAGGTTTACTCATCAGGTCAATTAAATAGATTTGGTCGAAGAAGACCTACTAAGTCTACCTACCACTGCTAGGTTTTATAGAAAAATGCATGACGGTGGGGTAAAATTAAAACGAACGTATTATACGCGCAAATGCCAAAAACCAAAACAAAATGAAATCTTGCTAAACAGTACTATTTTGTATGACTGGTTGATGAGACGACAAGTCGCTTGCTAGATATTAATGTCACGCTTGTCGATGTTAGATGCAAAAGGACTCGATGCTTCACAAATATAAAGCTTACTTGACTTGCTCTCGTCTCCTTCAGAAATAAGCTATCAAGTCTTGTATCCTGGTAGTTTCTCCAACTAATATACATAGCTACTTAAACATAGTAACATTTACACACGACCTAGACAATCTTTTGCTCAAGAGATCTACCGTCAGCATGTAAACGATGTTTGCTAAGCACAACAGGTAGAAAAATCTCGCTTAATCACCGTACCGTCTTTTACGGTGCTTTTTCCCCACCCAAATGTCCAGTGATCGACAAGGAGACTTGCATTATTACTAAAACCGCACCAACTGGACTCGAAAATTCTAAGGCAAGGTGTCCTACCTCGGCCATGCGTCCTGCCCTTCAAACTTTCAAACAACTAAGCGCCAGCGGCTGGAGGTTGTTTCACTATGATCATGCGGTAACCTTTTACGACGACGGGCAAAACTGTGTATTAAGAAGGATGATAAGTCTCCCTTTCCTCTTCGGCCACTAAAAAACACACATAGTTAGAACTAGGTTCAGCTACACTGTGTAACACAAAAACTGACTACATCACCATTTATCTACAACCTTTTGAAATTACACATTTCCTTAACCTAGTAGATCGCGGATTCTAATTGTAATTTGAGCGATTAAAATAATATATCTTTACCTGTGAAATTACCTCTATATTCTTTTAAAACATATTGGTAATAACCAACATCTAACAAAAGATAATAAATAAAAATAATTATGAACATGGTTTCCAACTTTGTAACTTTTTACCACATACTTTTTTCTCTTTGATTAAAACACTATAGTTAGTTTAAAAGTGCTCCATTACGTAAACCAAACTTAATTCTATTAAGTGTAATTACTATTGAAAAATCTAAGAAAACGTTAGTACGACAAATCTAACTTCTGATAAAATCTTCATACAAAACGGCAATTTCATAAGTAAAGACCTAATATTTTTTGTATCCGTGACGTACAAATAATCTAAAAAACACTCTTAAAGAAGAAAATCTAAACTTACTCTTTACTGTCTATATTACCTACTTATTTATACTTTTAACATGCGGAGTGACAGTAACCAAATCATAACGAACAAAACTAGCACAAGCAGGTACATATTGAAGGGGGTCTAAAGTTGCAATTTCAATACAATAGTACGTTAGCTTTAACGCTTATCAAAAGCCAATTCTACAATCGAACATCACACAGTATCTGAAACACATCAATCGCATAGTTCTCATTGTTAGAACAACATGTGTCAATACTAATAGTTATCTGTTGGTTCGCCTGCGGAAGCGGTCGGCGCGGGGACCCAAATCACCTGTCAAAGTTCCAAGTCTTGGTGTAATCGCCATCGCTATCTGTAGACGTCTTTGTCAGGACTTCGATCTTTGGTGAATGACCGGCTAGCTCTGTTTCGGGGTTTCGTACGACACCTACACCTAACTTACTAAGTTTCGGAGGCTAAGTTTGCCTGCAAGTACCTCAGATTAAGTATAGGTAGCGAGAATTGCCTACAAATAATATGAAATATACGTTCCTATAGAAAGAAATGTAAAAATTAAAATATTAAGTACATTACATAACGGTATCTGTTCGTACCTACTTGTTCGTAAAATCTGAATTGTTTAACTGGAATGAATGATAATCGCAAAAGGCGCTGTATACCAAATTCCATGAAATTCCTACAAAATTATTAACGTTGTTAATACATTTAATGTACAAAATTATTGCCATTAATTCCAGGTAAACTTCAAAAATAATTCAATATTTAAGTAAATTGAATTTTGAATGCCTACTGGTCCACTCCTATTAGTCATAGCCTGATACTACATAGCCTATGACACTCCCGATAAATGGACTATTCAACACAGCAAGAATTTTTAAAATCGGTTTATTAGATCTAGAAATTACACACAACACAAACTTTACCTCTTTATAATACATATTAAAGTATAGATAATAATAATTATGTTTTTCTTGAAATTAACTTAATTTCTTTTTGAAGACCATAATAGTATCTACGTACATTTAAGTATAAGCAGCGCCTGTTGAAATTGTAAAGATTTAGTCATTGTCTTCTTTGCTTCTATTTTATTGACAGGCGCTTAAAAACAACAGATTTGTAAGATAATAAATACATTTAATCCATATAAGAGTTTGTATATTGGAAAATATAAATTAAATTTGTGATAATATGAAACGTTTTAAATGCAAAACTTGGAGCGTTCGAACGTAGAGTGATACGGATTATACCAATTAGAGAGATTTGAAGTTCGTTCGCGGAATTATTCTTTGATCGCGTATACTCGCCCGACATTCTTATCCATTCTTTAGTGTATACGCTTTTGAGAATCATTAGGAAGTCATTAAGAAAATATATAATTTTACAAAGCATTTATAAGACGTTAGGTATTTGTTTACCTTCGTGTATAGAAAACAATCTTCAGAACATCGCAAAGATTGTTTTTTAAAACAGAAGGGTCATCATCATAACAGCCCATTAATGTACCACTGCAGGTTCTAGACTCCTCCCGTGACGGAGGGATACTTGGCCTACTAATAAGACGGATTGGTATAGGTTTTAGTTTCAAGTTTTCCTTCTTTTTATTTTGTAGAAATAATATTAACGGATAGTCCCTTAGTCGGTTTTTAAGACACTGATTAGGTTTTCTTATTTACTAAAGGGGATTTCGAGTATATTTCCCATAACATTGTATTAGGTGTTGACTTCTACCAGTAGGTACGAGTATATCAAGTCGTTAAAATTACTTACTTCTATTTCTTCAACCTCTTTTATAAGTTTGAAGCTAAGTACACATTTACTTATCTTAATGTGGCACATTAAGGCTAAAAAGGAATTAATAGTAAACCTAGAAACTTGATACTTAGTACTTGTAAGCCTCTTGTACTAAGAAATTGACAGGAATAGGATACATTTTGTGTAGGTACCTATAATAATGAAATACTTACCTATATTATAGAAATATAAAGGAATCTAAACTGTAAGATACTCAGTTTTAATGATCTTTTGTGTGAAGGCTAAATCGTAAATGAAGAATTTTTACTTGGAGTTAATTTAAATTATAATAACATTTAAATTAACTCCAAGTAAAAATTCTACAGTCTTCTTTTTTTTAATTATGGCTCTATCCTTTAGCAACTCTACAGTATATATTAATTTGCGTTTGGCACTGTTTCATTGTAAAAGTGTCAAATTTGACATAAGTAATTTTTAATATGATGACCATGAGATTAATTGATTTACTAATTGATTTACTAATATAATTACGAGAATTTACCCCTCTGTTTTGTGGGTTCTCTGTTTCTCCGTGTGGTGACAGAGTAAGAATATAATATACCCATCTCATCCCATGGGTGTTATAAAAACCGACTAAGGCACTATCCGTCAATAAATATTATCTTTACGTAATAAAAAGAAGGAAAACTTGAAATACATTACATATAAACTATACCAATCCGTTTGCCCAGCGTGCTATTAGTATGCCAAGTATCCCTCCGTCACTGGAGGAGACCCGTCCCTGCAGTGGGACATTAATGGGCCGTTATGATGATCGTACGTAAGTTTTTCTTCATTTAAAAATGTAACTAATTAAGTGTACTTTTTGAATGATTACAACTAGTTAGTAAACCTTATAACCTAATATTTAACAAGTTAAACCACGCCTATGTTTTATATAAGAAAAACAGAAAATTAAAAAGATGGCCGTTGTCATGTTAATATTAAGTTTTAATCTATACAAAGTGGGCGCGGGCCATCGCATTTATGTTAGTTAAACGTGGATTACGCCGCTTCTAATAAAGATATTTATTATTCTACTAAGAGAAAGGAGATTGTTGGTTACCTTGTAAAATTATAAAAAGAAAATTTTCTGATATTATCAGTCTTTTCCTCCGTGTGGTGACGGAGTAAGAATACAATATGTCACCACACACCACCCCATCTCATCCCATGGGTGTCCTAAAAACTGATTATGGTACTATCCGTAAATATTATCTTTACGAAATAAAATGAAGGAAAACTTGAAATTAAGCCCTATACCAATTCGTCTGGACAGCTTGGTATTAGTAGGCCAAGTATCCCTCCAACATGGGAGGAGGCCCGCCCCTGCAGTGGGACATTAATGGGCTGTTATGATGATGATAAGAAGAATAGAACACATAAAAAAATTCTTCAATTACCTACCAATTTCAAGAAAACAACAAGATATTATAATCTCAACATAAACACTTAAGCCAACAAAAATAATTTGCAATTAATCGGAGCAGTAAAGCAGAGTACAGACAAGGATATTACGCCGTATTAAGTTGCTCTAGTAAATCTTTCCGCTACAGACGGGCTTACCAGTTTTATTGTTTCGTATCAGGCGGCTATGTCAGACAGTATGCACTCGCCTTTATAAATGTTTTCTTTTGTTTTACTTACTACGAGAAATTTCTTTAATTGTGGTGTAAAGGAATACAAGAACACATGTGCCGTAAAAGTTGTCAAAGAAAAGGTTCTCTACCATATTTTATCCTACAAATGTCGTAAAATTTGACTGGGGTAAAAGGTTCTCTACTTCATATTATCCCATATGTCTAGAAAAACGCCTAAGTAAAAGTTACTTTACCCCATTTCGTCTCACAAGTGTCATTCAATTTGACTAAAGGAAACGCTCTCTACGAATACTAAAGAAGGTAATAATGTACCGAAACCCTTTACTAACTCGTCTGGCCTTCTTGATATTTGTAGCCTAAGTTTTCCTGGCCTTGCAGTAGGACATCAATAGGCTAATATATACACAGTACGATAAACAGATATAATATAATACTAATAGGTTGTTTGTTCCCCCCTCTGTCATACGGCGGACAAGCTTTAGTTATGATATAACAAGGAGACGGCTAAGCCAAGGCTTACGTTAGATTTTATTAATAGACATGACATTTTTGTTCTTGATGTTTGAGATAAATATAATAGTAAGTAATTTGGTAGGCCATGAGATGATTTATAATAAAGTACCGTGATTAAATTAAAATCCTTAAAAATTCAAATCCTTATTTATTAGAATTTATGCATGACCCAAAAAATTAAGTAAATACTTAGATGATATACTTACCTATTTAAGTAAGTACATAATTATATATTCCTTGGGTCATGCACCTTTTTTAATTAAGTACTTTTATTGTTTAATAAAACTATTTTTAATGATTTGGGACTATAAATTATATAACTAATACAAATTTTGTATAATGACATAAACATTAGTTACATAAAAAAAAAAATAAAAAAAAAAAAAGTTAAATACTAAACGGTGCTCTTGTAAACTTTTACTTAGGGACTAACTAGTTAGAGATATTGCAGTTAAATATAAATTAATGAGTTCTGTGTGTGTTTAAACCATTAATTTCTTGATCAACTTACCTAAATAAAGCAAATTTATTTTTTTCTCTTTCTTAAATGCCATTAGCAGAAAATCATTATGGCGGACGTTAACTATTGATAATCAGAAATAATTTTAAATTATCTGATATGTAGACAGATTTACTTAGAAATAGGTATCTAAATGGTACTAGCAGCGCTTGTTAATACTACTTACATATTGTCTATTTACGTAATTAATAAATGTAAACTCTAGTCCCCATTCACGATAATCTTCTTACGTAGACTAACAACCTAAAGTGACTTTCTTTAATAAGGGAAGTACGTTATTGCAGGGCCATAACTCAGGTTGATCCTTACATCTTAAGATGAACCACCCTTGGATATGTTGTGCTCATTTTTTCTAACACTCCATGTTATTTTTGCGTGTTCATATATGAAGTAGAGTAAGTTTATTTAATAAAACAAAAAAAATAACATCAGAGGAGATTCGCGTGGAGTTGGGTCATGGGCCTGATGTAAAAGTCAACATGATGGTCTGATGTCTTCCTAATACACACTATTACCTATAGTTTGATGATTGATACAATAGTTTGATGCTTATTAGTGAGTTCACCTTTTTGATAATATTATATCTAATAGCCCAAGTTTTCCTTAATCACTAGAACACTTTTTAGAACTTTTAATGGGTTCCTAAAGTGATTGAGGTAAAATTAGCCTACCTAACACGCTGATACAGCATGTAATACACCGGCCTAGCAGATTGCAGAGCTTAAATAACTTTTACTTTAGTCCTAAAATATGCCATACATGGGCTTATCCCGCTTTAAATTTTACTCTGTCACCACACTAACTTTAAAAAAGATACGAAAAATAAATAATTAATTAAAAATAACAAGATATTCTCTAATAAGTGTCAAAGTATGTACGTGGTTACATTTTTCGTAAGCAAGATTCGACCGTCGCGGTTGGTGTAATCTCAAATCTCCCGCCGCCAATTTATTTTCATTAGCGATCATCCTCGGTTAATTTTATTCCCTACTTACCCCGCCAAGGATCGTAGACTAGGGGCAAGCAAGTATGGAGTTGACTCTTTGTACATTCATTTATAATTGAATTACTGAAATCGGTTACTTTAAACAACTATATTTTCAATGTTTCGAATCCCAGGGTGGACCATAAATACTTTTCGTACAGGATAAATTAAAAAATAATAATAGTAAAGAGTCAGTAGCGAAAATTTGCCATTATTTTGAGTGTTGCTTATGCTCTATGAACTCCTTGAATCAGCGCCAGAGTGAGTGTTTGAGGTTCTGTGAGTGAGTGATCCTTGAAATACATGTTTATAATTTTTGTTTAATTTTAATTCATTCACTTTGTACACGTTTGTAGGACATAGCATTCAAATATTTATACAATAAATAACTATGTCGTTTCACGGCACATTGGCGGCTCGGGTCTGTCATGCCGTGAAATTTCATTTTTAATAAATAAATAATGATCACAAGTGCAGGAGTTATCATAATAAATCACGAATGACAAGATCTCTTCAACAAAAGGTCGTCTAGGTCATAAATATTCTTGACTCTCTTGTGCACTGCTATCCTCCAAAATCAACGATTACTATTGGTCTTCAAATGAACAGCAAATAAAAAAAGTCCTACTCCATATTATACTGAAATCCGTTAAGGTTAGTATCCAGAGTCAGTATCTGTGAGTTGCTTAATTCATTTCCACAGGATAATATTATTTTTTTACTCCCTCGCTTTTTGTGATGAGCCGTGGCTTATTTTTTATTCATTGGGGTGGATATTCATCTCGATTCGTTCGTTGTTGAGTTAGATTGAGGTGTAATCAGGATGACAGTGCTTTTGTTGTTTCGTTTAGATAATATATAAATACAAAATAACTGTGTTTTGAAATCAATGTTATGTATAAAGTGTACCTATGTTACTTATTTATAAATTTCATTTGTGTCTTTTTTGTGATAAGCTTCAAGATAAGCCTCCACACACTCCTAAAATTGTAATTTCTATAAAACGGGATCTAAATTACTTAAGACTCCGCAATAGTGCAGAATATGACAATAGGCAAAATTACTCGTAGTCGTAACAAAACAGAGAGGTTCGATAACTTCCCTGTCATTGTCTAGTATCTAATACAAGCTTTACTATTAGCTAGACTTTTATTATGGACTAGATAGTGTTGTTAGAAGGAGAAAGGAATATCATTATAATTAGTCAATTTTCTTTCTTCTCTTACCACTCTTAGTTTTCTTTGTGTTTCTTTGTGCTATCATCTAACTCTTTAGCGACAGGATATTATTAATTCCAAATTTGTCTAAGGTCAGATTCCTTACTATTATTTTATTAACAAAAAACTTCCACTATTTTATCTACTAAAGTATAGATTTACTGTAAAGCACGCCGTAGCGCCCTATGGCGTCTACGACGTAGACGTTCTACGTAATTGCCATTGGACTATGTTAGTCACAGGCATTAGTTTTTTAAAATATTAATCTTGTACTATTTTACTTTACATTTTAGAACTACGGATAAAACCGTTAATAACAGTCCTGTGTATAATTGTTCTCCAGAACCTACTGAAGGTAAGTTTCGACAATATTATCAAGTGAGTCAAACGAGGTCGTAAAAATAAAACACATAAGTGAATTCCTAGTACTGAAGTTATTTTTTATTAAAATCAAAGTAGAAAAAACCTCAACAAAACAATTAATACACAAAAAAATAAATGAGCGCGCATCGAACTTAAGACCTCTTCGTAGCAGTCATGAAACAAAACGCTTTAAATAGACGTCAAAACAACCTAGTTCCCACTTCTTAATACGTCTGTTAGTCGACCCTTAAAAAACTTTTATCCAAAAATGTAGTAATGACATTTACCATACCACAAAGACAAAGGCTTCTCTCATTTAAATAAATTAAATACGATTCATCTTCCGTCTACACGTTACAACGTTACAATATCGTAAATATTAATACCTTTTTAATAATTAAAACAATGAAATGAAACCTTAACAATATACTTAATGTATATTAAAATATAATAGTGCATTAATAAAGCAAATGTTGGTAAAATTTTATTCGTAAATCTGTTCGCGAATTAATTTGTCGCGCAAAATTAACGCATGAGTAACATCGCCCTCTCTGACATCTAGCTAAATCGCACTTATGCACCGACATACGTATCTCATGTAGAGATGATAATACCCATTAACAATTTATTTTTTTAAACTTATTTCTACAATTGCCGCAGTGGTAAAGTGTACTTTTAATCTTGATTGATCACTAATGTGTTTTGCCTGAATGTTCTGTGTGCCCATTTTTATCATATTAAATTGTTAACCTTATTACACTACCTGGCTATCACTAATAATCTAGCGTTCACTTTTGCACAATTGAAACATTTATACTAATAAACATGCAAACGCATAATATGTTTATTGGTAGACGACTAGGTATGTGATGCTGTGTTCGGTAACATAATCTATTTTAAGATGTTCAAAATAAAAATGAAATATCTTGATTCAACAAGGTTACAAGGTAATACTTCTGTAAGTCAGTCAAACAAATATCTGTCAAACTACAACCACTTTCACTATTACACAATATAGTGCAATAATATACTACAATATAGTGGTAAAAAAAATAAGGCCAAGAAACTTGAACTACTCTTTTCAAAAATATGCATTCTCAATCAAATTTCCTTTTTCCTATCAAATACATAATTCAGGTAGATGGTTTATTTCAACTCTGACAAAATTCAAAAATAATGACAGGTATAAACAGCTCAATATAAATATATAGTTAATTTCCCGCATGCGATGGTTACCGCGTGCTCAGGTGAAAAGATCCCACGCTCGCCGTCTGCATGTCTGGCTCAACTGTTTACTGTGCTCTAGACCCCAATGTCGCTTCACATACAAGTCTTGTATTACCACAATACAATATTGTCATTACAATAAAATATGTATATCTTAAAATCGTATTTTATTACTCTATTCTTTGCATAATCCTACTTCATATCCTAAAATATTAAAAATGCGGTTTGTGAGGATGGATGGATGTTTATTACTCTTGCACGCAAAAAAAAAATACTGAATGGGTTTTGATGAAGCTTGGAATAAAAGTAGGTAGTTTAGGGTGTAGATAACATTTAAGCTACATAAACAAAGCGGGGGTGAAGTTGAGGGCATCAGCTAGTAATTACTAAATATTGTTACAGCATTTATTGATCAAGACTTTGCACGAGGTTGCAGTTTGAATCCCGCGCAAGAAAATAATTAAGTCATCCAAAACTTCATGTTATAAATGTCCGTTAATTTTAAGTATCTAACAGTCACACACAGGAGTAAGAATACAATATGTCACCACCGCATCCCATTCCATGGGTGTCGCAAAAACCGACTAAGGTACTATCCGTGAATATTATCTTTACGAAATTAAACCCTATACCAATCCGTCTGGCCAGTGTCGTATTATTGAGCCAAGTATCCAACCATCACGGGTGCCCGTCCCTGCAGTGGGACATTAATGGTCTGTTATGATGAACAGTCAACGAAAAGCAGGCCTCGATCTCAAGTGCGGGAATTGACTTTAAAAAAAAGCTTACCTTAATCACTGAAGCGGAAACTTATTAAGACGTTGTATTTTTAACAAACATCTTCACCCCAAAGTCAATCAAAACAAACAATACCTTTAATGCCGCCATACCTAATAGAAACAAAACAAGTTAATTTTTAACGAGTGCTCATCAAAATTGTTTAATTACATCCCTAAGGGACAGCTAAGCGTGAAACGTTCTAATCAACCGTTTAAGAAATCAACCTTAACTGCAACAATAAAGGCGTCCCCCTCATGAAAACGGTGGTATCAGGAAATTAGCTCTTAAAAATACACTGTCCTTACCATTCGGTTGAGATGAGTGCAGTTATTATGTAAAGATGGTTTGCGACTGTTGTGCAATTGTTGCATTGTTTTAAGCTGTTTTTTTTATTTGATGAACTGTTAGTTAGTTTCACGGATAACATCTTATCAGTGTACATAAACATATAGATATGGCATGCACTAAATCAATTAGCCACCTTAGCAATCATTACAGCCTTTACGCTTTTATTTGTATCACCATGGTCTAGTAGGTTGTCGCATAAGTGGTCAGAAGACAAAAACATGGATATCCAGATATCAAGCGCATGGTAGCAGGGACTTATACGAACATCAATTTAAAGGGCACGAAGAACATCCAGTCTTTGTCAGACAAATTATTTATCATGCATGGGATTCTAATCCGCGAGCTCAGCCGCTTTACCACTAAGTTATAACAATTTTCGCTCAATGGTGACAACTTGTAGTTCGTTACCATACTTTATTTACTCAATACGTTAACAATTGTAATTGCTAATAGCAACTGTTCACGTTTACACGATGGAGGCACCCTCTGATTACAGTGACGTATTTAAGAATCTGTCCAACGTCGCTCAAACAATTGCACAGATAATATTTTTCTGTGGGACTTTTTTAATAATTTTAATAAATTCGTTTTGTTTAAAGGTAGCCGAGCAGCAATTTCCGTTGCATTTCTTTTAAGTAGTATTGTATTGTTTTCTTTTTATTTATGTTCTTGTTAGAAATTTAAAAGAAAATTAACTAAAGTGCTTTAGAATGTATTTCTCTTTATATAGTACGGATGAAAGCAATTTAAGAGAAGGTAACTGTAAGCCAGGACAAATAATATGTTAATTAATATAACTGATTTAATATTGTTATTTTATAACGTAAGAGTCGAGTAGAGTGCTTTTTTATACATACGTTGTTTTTTGTATTTTTAGACACATCATATCACAAGCCAGTAAAATCATATTATACCAATCAGGTTAGTGAGGCAAGTTTCATTTCGTCCCTGCAGTGGGACATTAATGTGCTGCTAGGACCTTTAATATTACATCGTTTTAACATAGATACTCGTACCTAATTCAATCTCTCATCACGTGTTTCAATCTAAAAGTCTAAAATCATTAGCATTATCTCCCTCGACAATATTTTTATATGATTCAAAGAAACAGAGCGGAAGCTTAGCGTATAAAATGAAGAGATGCGTTTAGCGGAAATGTGCAGAGGTAGCTAATGCTCGGTTTATGCGACAGATAAGGCTTGCACGTAAATGTATGCAATATCTTTATATTGCGACATAAAGAGATGTTCTTGAGATATTAAAGGAAATTATTTTTGTAGATGTGTCTGTGTGTGTAGTTTGTTTTCATTATGAGATTTTTAATGCAACGTTATAGAAGATTGTTAACATATTTTTTTAGTAGTTTGCCCTCGTTGCATATCCAGAAGATAGGTGGACACCGTGGGCAGACTACTCAAAAAGGTAAGCGACCACCATTTTAGATTCTTCATGCCTTAACGTCCGTTGGTTCTGTGTGCTTTTTGCTCTGCTATTTCTGTAGCCATCACACACATTTTTTGTATAACGTCCATTACAGAAGGAACTAAAATTGCTTCTTTCAACTGTCGCTGAGCTTAGATGTTAGAGTCTGTGGTTAAGTTGCTAGTACGTAGAGGTATATTATGTATGTTTATCATTGTACACTTGTTAAAGTTACAAGTATGTGGTAACTTTAAGAATTCGTTTTCTGTGGCTGCTGGTCTACTTTTGAGAAGTCTGTGAATTTTCATAATCATTAAATTAGCAAGAGAAATACCAAATATAAATAATTTAGACATAGGCTAACTCCTTGTGATCTCAATGCGTGCGATCTTGCGCTTCCCTCATACATGAAAAAAACACCTAAGTATACCTAGTGTCAGTCCATCGCAAGAGGGGTTGAACTTAGTGATAACTAAATGCGTCCCAAGACCTTTTTCCCCCGCTGTTGACCTACTGGTATGCTAGGTTGATCATTGACCGATGCTCTTGTCTTCCTTTCAAGAGCCGAGTTGAGATTGCGAGTCAATCTTAAGAATAAAGTCAGTTTATTTCAGGTTTAAATGTATTTGAAAAATAAGCATTTATAAACTTTTAAACGAATAGTACATAAATACAGACAACTAATTTAGTACTAAACTTTTACAATCATATTATACATACTAGACCAAGTTTGATTAATAAAAGATTGCAATGACGCAGTACAGTAATCAAACCAATTGATTGGTATTTAGAGTACAATATAAATATACAAATGTATAGCTAATACTCTATGTTGTAGTCATAGTTTCTAAGAAGTTTAAAAGTCTTGTTACATAAAACTCTTTATAAAATCTTACTATAGCTTATTTAACAAATTTTTGCATCCAAGATAAACAGGAAAGAAAAATAAATAATTTTATTTTTTAACTTTGTGACATAATTAACACCATTTTATAATATTAATTTAATAAAGTATTTTAACAAAGTAATTTAACATTCATTTTTTTTGTAATATCACCATTCCCGCAATAATGCTATCCTTTTGTGGATCAACCAAACATTTCTTATCATGTGTGGCATTGGGTAGGACCCGTGACCTAATGCACAATAGCTATGTAACGCGACCACAGCGTCTTCAAACCAGTTTATTTATAAAAAAATTGTAGACATATATTTTAATTAAATATACTGTACAATATTCTATATCAAAAAAGAATGTAGGTACAGATCAATAATA
This sequence comes from Schrankia costaestrigalis, assembly GCA_905475405.1. NCBI lineage: Eukaryota > Metazoa > Arthropoda > Insecta > Lepidoptera > Erebidae > Schrankia > Schrankia costaestrigalis. The sequence continues at coordinate 6,502,953 of FR997827.1, forward strand.
AACATCAAAACAGAGGACATTGTAATAGACAGATAATTAAATTTATATCTTCTTTTATATTTATTATCTACAAATAAGAACAAGCTGTAAAGTGGTACGTCTAACATAGAAAATTCAATAAAAAGCTAAAAGCCAATCTTATCTCGGCGAGAGGAAATTAAGAAACAGCGGCGGGCATCTGACACGGTGGCTCTTTACAGATCTGTCACTAGTGATGTGCAAGCGAACCACAATTACTTAATGTCGATGAAGTTAGGTAAAATATTTGTGGTAAAACTGTCTCTACAGAAATACTGATAGCTATGTATGTATACCCAACAGGGTCCATATTGTATGTGTGATATTATAAGTAACACCTTTTTGTAATATAATATGGAGTGCAATAAAGATATTGAGTATGACTTAAAAGTAATATTAACTATAACCTTTGCAAGAGACTTGGAGTCTGTGTAATGGTTAACTCTACGGTCCAGACCACTAGGCTCTCTTCGTTAATAATTTTTTTTTATTTGGAGAACTGTTTATTTGTAGTTTAAAAATATCTGAGAACATATTCTTACCCATGTACATAGGAAGAATATACTCAGGTTGTTGGTAGAAGTATAATATAAAAACAAAGTAAGTCATTTTACGTCTGTGCTAGTATATGAAGAATTCATTAATATTGGATTTATTACTTTATTAAAAGAATACCTTTTAGTATTTTGGTAAACTATAAAAGGTTTCAATTTCAACAAGTTAATATATTTAATTGTGTTAATTTAAAAATAGTAGATGAACAAAAGGGACAAACATATACCTACATTTCAAAAACATATCAGCTAGTTCTCGATAACGCTAGAATGACCGCTACAATAAAGCCAAAACCAATAGAAGTACATCACTACAATTTTTAAAAATAGAGTGTTGAATGCGACAGCGACACGACATCGGGTTTCGTCGAACTGTTGAAATAATTCCACTGTGGTACCGCGCGACCGGGGGAGACGACGGAAACGCACCCTTATCTCGCGCGGAATACCCGCTTTTTAAACAACTCACTTCTTTATTTGTATTTATTCCACATCCCCCTCTTCACCCCGCACCACAGACAACTCTCTGACACCCCCTTCCGCGCCCGTGTTACCACATGAATAGACGCGCTACTTAATGGGACTTTTAGTTCCTAAGTCATCATGTTTTTTAACAATATACCCGCGATAAGTAAGGAGGTCGACTCGGATAATAAACGGAGAAAATATACGTGTATATTACGGGGAAATTTGAAAGAAAATCTTAATGTTGTGTGGTAAATAATTTAAAGTTTGTTCGGTACAATTTTATATTGTTTCGTACCTCGGATATTGCGGCAAATTGAAAACAGAATTATAACCAAACGAAGTGAATAATATTTTATAAGGTAGCTATATTAAATTATGGACAAAAATAAGACTTAGATGAAACAACTTTTTAATTTGTCAGCCGAATGGGTTTAATACAGAACTTTAGCATCATCCAAGAAATGAAGATCAATAAGTTTCTAATAAAGTAAAATTGCTTTTCTAAGCTTTTTGTATGATAATAATAATACTTCTATATCAACACATCTTCACTATCATAAGTCGTCCGTAAAACCGCGGACCGAAGCGAAAAGACATGTGATATCATCTCCTCGTTTGCAATGAGTTGATTACAAAGAAAGCGATGGCGCGAATAGATAGTAAGATTTTCCTAAAGACTCTATATATGGTCATCGAATCTCAAGAGAGTCACTAGGCCGTCAGACTATGTTGGAGTAAAAGCCAAAGTGGGTGGAGTTCATGTGGTGTCGGTCAAGAATACAAAGTGTCACAAACTTCGCTTTTTTTTTGCTGTAGTAAAATCGAGTTGAGGACATTGACAAGCATTATACAATATCAAAAAAAGGTAAACTCTAAATAAACCATCAAAGGATATTCCTGTGAGGGAGTAGAACTTCTATAGGCTGGTAGGAAAGACGAACACAATCTCATAGAATTGGTTCTTTAAGCGAGAGTGAAAAGGTTTTTAAAGGTTCGACAACGCGTGTTGTAGGCGTCCATAACCACTTTCCACTAACTGGACCGTATGCCTGTTCGCCACCATCGTGGAAAAAATACATTCAAATACCTATCAAGTAGTACCTATCAAGTTCTCCGTGTGGTGACGGAGTAAGAATACAATATATCACCACCCCATCTCATACCTTATGTATGGGAATACATAATGTTATGGGAAATATACTCGAAATCCCCTTTAGTAAATAAGAAAACCTAATCAGTGTCGTAAAAACCGACTAAGGGACTATCCGTGAATATTATCTTTACGAAATAAAAAGAAGGAAAACTTGAAATTAAACCCTATACCAATCCGTCTGGCCAGCACGGTATTAGTAGGCCAAGTATCCCTCCGTCACTGGAGGAGGCCCGTCCTTGCAATGGGACATTAATGGTCTGTTATAAATGTACCTATCAAGTTGAATTCGAACAAAACTACGAATAAAATAACGATCATGATAGTGTGAAATGATGTACTACCAACTAAAGAATTATGAGCAGCTAAAGCATCCTTAAACCCATTTCTTAGATAAAGGCATATAATAATAATTCAGAGTGGCTATGGCGCAATATATTCGTCTACTGGGTACAGTTTATCCGTTATCGCACCACAATGCATTACAAGCAGTAACAATATCATTACGGGGGCTATTCAACATTTTTATTATTGCGTTACTATTGTCTTATGGCACGACGTTGCTAGATAAGATGACGACATACGGGATTTTATTTTGACAAGCAACGTTTTGCTACATTGTATTGTGTTTAAGTTTCATTATTTTTAGTAGAACACCACCAGCTGTTTAATTTTCACCGTGCTAGTCCTTAATAAGCAATGATGTAGCGTTGTTTTAGTGCTGATGCAGTCATATTTTTAGGACTCATCTGCGTGCCCGCTTCTAAGGTCTATAAATGTGTAAGATATCATTTCAAATAGTCCATTCAATTAAAATGTTTTCAAAGAGTACGCGGCTTCGCTCGCGTTAAATTCGGGGTAGCACTATTCCCCACACACACACCTGGACACAGAAAAAAAAGGTAACCTATGTTACTCTCCATCCCTTCAACTATCTCCACTTAAAACATCACGTCAATTTATCGCTCTTTTTTGCCGTGAAAGAAAGGCAAACAGACAGACACACTTTCCCATTTATAATATTATAGTATAGTATGGATAACAAGAGACACTAGAACTATCTAGTGTCTCTATTTATTCAAACACTAGTTTGAATACTTTTAAAGGGTATTTTTGTCTACCATACAAGTACAGGCAAATTTTAAATACAGTTTGTCTCTCTAACATAATTTAAGCTCGCCATAATATTTTCCCGTATATAACAGTTATAACTCTGTACCGAGATACGTTGCAGATTTATGTCTGTAATGTTTGTTGTTTCACCTTCCCGCGAATAATGCTCACTGAGATTTATGAATAAGCTCCGTTTTGTCTTTAGGCTGATTGGACGCCTGATAAAGAGATGGCAGGGAATTTCACAACCCACTTTCTCAACAATGTTAAAAAATATACAGTTCGTTTTGTTTTGTATCCAAATGATGGTACATTAGCCACTTGACAGTCCACGCCAACAATTGTTGCCAAAGTTAACTACTCTCAACAGTACACCCTATTCGCGAACTTCGCGGAACTCGCTGACCGTTCGGCCTCGTCTTAAAGAAATGACTATATTTCGTTAACTATTCACAGTTTGCTGAGGTAAAAAGTGTGATCGGAGAGCCGATTTAATAAACAATTTGGAATTGATATGGACTGTCAAGTGGCTAAGACTAGAAGACACAATTCTGTTTTATCTTCACACTCTTATAAAAATTATGTAAAAGTAAAATGGCATAACGCAATGTAGACCAAAAGAAAATTAGACCAAGTCTAGCTAGTTAACAAGGTACCTACACTTCGCTTAATTTCTCCTCCTACATTATTAATATTAATCGGATACTCTTTGAAATCGAAGAATTGTGCAGTGGGTTTTAATTCATATCTGCATTTGTTATATTGTTATAGCCGTTACAAAAAGGACCGCATTAAAATGTAAATTACTAATATAACTCTTGAAACCAATCACATTACTTGAAATAAACTTAAAATTTATCACCATTACTTTTCACTAATTTTGTTTTTAAAGTTGACTTTACGATTACGTAAATTTACGAAATAAATACACACAACACAACACAGACCAACAAGATAATTTAGTTGCCAAAATTACTTTTTTCATCAACCTATATTTAACCCTTATTCAGGGTAAACAAGAAAATAAAATAAAAAACTTTTTTAACCGTATATGCAAACTTTTTTCATAGAGTAAGAAGGTAAGCTTATTTCGCGGGGGCACCAATATAATTCTTGGTCGTAAATCTTAACTTTAAGTGAAGCTGGGAGGGGGATTAAAGATCAGTAATCTTAGGTACAGATGAGTTATGGCCCACCGCGATCCTCTTTATTGTGACTTTAAGAAACTAAGAGAGATTTTGTTAAACGTTGGAAATTAATTTAGATAATGATTAATGGTGGAAGCTCCCTTGGGAAGGTATTTGCATAATTGGGAACGTTGGGTAGTTTTAGTTTTGTGGTTGATGTTGTATTGCTATTTTATTGGCTTGTATACATTCAGTTAGTTAGTAGTTGACCCAAAAGTTTATTAAATGGACACATTAATGTAATTGCTTATCAATATCTGTAGTTTTATGTTATAAATTGTTGGGTCAAGGAAATTTTTATTTCTATTATATTTAACATTAATAAAATACATAAATAATAATAGGTAATGACAAAATTTCAATTAAAAAAATACCTACCTAATGTCCAATCTTGCACAGGTATGTTCGATGATCATTCAAATGCTTTAGAAGAAGAAATCTATATATAAATATCTATCCATTAAAATTCATATTTCCCTGGCAGAGAGATGAATTCAAGAAGCTGGTCGTGTATGAAGGACTAAGATCAAGAAAATGCCTATTGTTGTTTAAGAATACAAAGCGACATCACCCATTCTTGGCCCGTAGCTGTTGTAAAAGTCCACATAGGAAGAATCGGCAACTATTATAATCTTGCTGATCAGGGAAGACCAAAAAAGTTTCTACTTCACCGAAGAAGGTACATCCCTGTCTTGGGTCATAATACTTTAAAACACAACCTCTTTCAATTTATCCAAAACCTAAGTTCAGAATATTAAAACGTTCTTTATTTTACATAATAAAAAAGTAATCTTAAAACAAAAATCTTAGTATAATGGACAACGTCAATATGATTTATGTGAGCTCGTGGAAGCCATATTTAATAAATCCATCCGACATTATACTTTTTACATCGCAACGGTGTTAACTGAAGAAATATTTATGGCTTTAACTTTATTTAATATCTTTGTAACCCTGCGCATCGCCCCTTACTTAGAAAAACTTTTAAGCTACGTTAAACTACTTGCGTTATTGTTTTATTTTAAGTTTTTACTTAGTAGTAAATAAAGTCTTGTTATGATAATGTTCTAATTATAAAACTGCATGACAATTCTCGTACAATTAGACAACTAAAAGTTAACTTAACCGAATTTTTAACGATTTTAGGGTACGAGAATTGACATGCTGATTATTTTTTATGTAGATAAAGCAAAGCATGTTAGTAAGGATCAGTAGCACATGTTTTGGCGTAGTCAATGTCTGATCTCATGAGAACAAGACGAATATGATTTGCAGGTGGTCAGATTCATATTTGCCGCCTCACATTCGTATACAATATACCCCACGAGCCACAAGCAGTAAGACATCCTAATATAAAAGCTATTAGGTACAACGCTGCATAATATTGCTTAGCAAGATAAAAGAGCACACTATCGGGAAAGAATCAGACTAAGGTCCCGATAGTCTGATTATATAATTGCAGATCAACGTAGTCACATACTGTGATTGCAGTTTCTAACTGCTAATTGTAACATAATAAAGTATAGAGATCTATATCATTTGTGCTAATTTAATCATAATTTGAAAATCGAACTAGAACCATCGACTAAATCATTTAAACATTTTATCTAACAAGTTTCAGAATACTAAAACTCCTTACAAAGGTATAATTGAAAGATCGGAAATTCCCAAGCAGGCACATATTTCAAAAGCGCTTCCACGGATAATATAAGAAGATAGAGGACGGAGTCGGATATAAAATATGGCGTCCTTTCATGAATCTTATTAAGATATCCTCCGAAAACAGACAGAGAGAAACATATATCACATAGTTATATGAAAGAAGGAGACAAATATATAACTCGGCTTACGTATATTAAAATAATACAGATATGGTTAAAGAGGTGTGCGAGCGTTCGTTGAGAATTTATCGCCTCTATGAATATGATTTTCTTTAAGAAGTGGATACAGTTCCCTTTGGAGGCGTTTAGCGTCAAATAGCTATTACGATAACAAAAGATACTACTGTTATTGATTGAAGTTTTAGGACATTACTTTTTATTATTTAGTTCTATGATAAATATGATATTAGCTTTTGTACATTCCTATTGTACTTATATGTATAAGTTACTTTAAAAGACATTTAGAAAATTGATCAAGGCATTCAGTTTTTCATTCTTTACAAAAAAAATAGGTCAAAACGCATAAGAATGACTGTAATTTTAACATACGTACTAATAGGACTATTAAATATAATAATTCATTTACAATACATATAAAATGTTTTCAGTATAGCAAATATGACCAACACGACATGATTGCCAAAGGAGTTTGCCATTCGACAGGACTTGTTCAACATGACTTGTTCCTGCTGCGAAACAATTAAGGGCAGGTGATGGTACTAACTTAATAATACAAATGTTTTATAACATAAATCTATGCTTGTATGTATGTGTGGTATATGGTAGAACCTCCTACGTAGGTTTGTCTATGCTACACTGCTGCGAAACAATTTATAAATGTCCTTGCTATAAATAGTGATTCTAAATTCAAACTTCGATAGTGAGATATAAGAGCTGTCATCTGTCGGAGTTTTGCTGTTTCTACTGTTCAGATAGTCTGTGTTATTGACAGTATGTAAATCAGATTATTTTGTGTTGAATTTACAAACCTCAGGTATGGCCAAAGTGCTTAAAGTTGAGTAAGCATTTCACTGGTTATTGGTGGAATCGCTATTTACGGTTAAGATATTTATTTTCTCAAAAGATTACATAAATCACTTAACGAGAAAATACAAAAAGAAATATTTACTTACAACTAGCGTAGTTAGTAGGGTAGTAACGCTAAATATAATAAAATTGTGGGTATATTTCAGTACTTTGAGTTTAAAAGTGTATGCTTAGAAAACAATACTTGTTTACTAAGGCTTATGACTTATTAACATAATACAACATAATTACAGAAATTAATTTTTAAAATATTTTGAGTTTATTGTGTATGGTAATTTAAATGTGATAGAAATGTTAAAGAAATGTTCTGTAGTGTACGTATATAATATATGTATATAATTAAAACTGTGTATAGTTTGATAAATTTATGACCCAATGAATTGTAGTAATGTAATATAATAACACTCTATCAAATAAATAGTTTATTTATATATAGGTAATAACAAAATGTGTTTCATCGATTTTGTTAAATAATTAATATTATGATTATATATATATGTGATTTATTGTTATATATTTATCTAGATACCATTTCACAAATATTACAGGAAGTAGTATAGTGTAGTATAGTAGTATAGTATTACACATTATTTTATAGGTATAGTATGGCATAGAATATTTGAGTAGAATTAAAGGTAGTTTAAAGTAGTTAAATGTGTGTAAGTATGTAGCATTGTCTAATGTTAGTTTGTTACTTTTTCAAAACCTACCCTATCAATGAAAAATCCTTTAAAATGTGGCATCGTAGTACTTTTTTAAATGATAACATTGTTTTAGCTTCTTTTATATGTTTAGGCAACTTATTGTATATTTGGGCACCCTCATACAGTATACTCCTTTTTCCATAATTTGTTCTGGCTGGGATCAGACAAATATTATTTGCCTGCCTAGTCATTCGTTTGTAGCAGTCTATCCTTTTCGTGAATGTCACTTGTGTGTGAATGTCTTTTGTCAAAATCTTCCTAATCAAGATGCAGGTGTTGTATTTATATGTTTGTGTAAGGTTCATGAGTCCAGTTTCTTTGTAAATTTTATTTTATTTTATTTTATTTTATTTAAAAAAAAAACCTTCTTAGTTATCTCTTTCGACATAAAGAAAGATTTCCTCCTTCCCTTAGAGACTATATATAGTGCATGGCAGTTATGCAGAGATTTCGGGTTTGATCTCTAATCAATTAAAAACTTTATGTCAATGCTCATAAAAGTTTTTATTGATCTGAGTGTTAGGCATCTGTCACACTAGAGATCATTCCCTGTATGTTTAACTTTTGAAAATATCAATGAACTAGGCTTTCCGTGTGGTGACGGAGTAAGAATAGGGGAACCTGGGGACACTTGATCCTTAAGGGAGACTAGGTAAACGAGATTTTCAGAACTTGTATGGGTAATATTAAATTTTATAATGGCAATATCGGTTGTCTATGGTACCCGCTAACTTTCTAAAGTTGGTACACCTGTCAAATTTGACGCGTTTGTAAATGGCGGACGACCGAGTGTTTGTTGTTGCCAAGAGAATATTTCCGTAAGTTTACATTTTGATAAAACATTAATGTAAATATGGCTTTTAGGTGTGCATGAATTAAATTCGAGGCGTTATCCATATAATTAGCGATTTGTAGTGTAGAAAAGTGGTAATCTAATAGACGTTTAAAAATATTCTTGTTTATATCCTCAAACTGCTCAGGGTACACTTGATACACTTAGCTATTATAACTTTTATTTTTCAATTAATTTCAGATTACCGATATGCCCAGAGTATAAAAAACAAGAGAAGGTGCCAGAAAAAGAGTACCAATCGATGAAAAGTAAGAGAGAGCAAGATATAATTTTGTTTTGAGTTTGTTTTTGTTTTTTTAATACGAATCGGAAGTTTCACATTTAGCAATTGATTTATGTATGGAGACGGTGTGATATGCCTATGTTTTGTGATTTTGAAAACAATATAAAAAAGATTATCATATTCTAAAAACATTTTTTATTTATTTTCTTAGTAATATCATGTTAACCTAGATATAGGAGACTAGGTGCCCAGGATCAAATCTCCCGTATATACGGGACACTTGATACCATTCCCTATTTTTACTTTTAGTCAAATAACTATTAAATTTAGGCACTTATATCTTTGGGTCTTACATCAATTATAGGCAAATGAATTTCACGTATTTCAGTACCAATATCTTTTAAAATGGATAGTTACTAAGGAAATTAGGGATGAAAAACAAAAGGGGGGATCAAGTGTCCCCAGGCTCCCGTACAGTGTGTCACCAACCCATCTCATCTCATGGGTGTCGTAAAAACCGACTAAGGGACTATCGGTAAATATTATCTTTACGTAATAAAAAGAAGGACTTGAAATTGGAAATAGGAAATGAACTTGAAATTAAACCCTATACCAATCCGTTTGGCCAGCGTGGTTTTAGAAGGCCAAGTATCTTTCCGTCGCGGGAGGAGGCCCGTCCCTGCAGTGGGACATTAATGGGCTGATAGACCAGGCTCAGGACATTATAATTATACGTCACACTTACAATTTTCTGCCGCGAGATTGAAACACGACCACAAACATAGCTGCTTCATAATACAACCACCAATAACCCAGATACTCTTTACTAAGAAATATTACGAGGGGTAGAGTAAACCAGTCAATATAACTTAACTAGGTAAATATATAAAGTTCTTCATCAATATTTTATCCCATGTCAAGTAAGGTACAAACTTTATTATCGCTTTTCTCAAACCGATGTATCCAAAAGTTATTTTGCATTTTAGCCGAGATAGCGAGTGTGCTGCACTTGTGAAAGAAAACTTATGAATTATGAGACATCTTACATTAGGGACCCGTGCTTCATATGTGTACCTATGACGTATATTTAAAATTCTATTTTAGGGATTATTATTAGAAGATATTATTATATAGGTAACTAGCTTTTGCCTGCGGCTTCGCTCGCTTTAAAGCACTGTTCCCCTTTCCTGAACACAGAAAAAAAAGTAGCCTATGGTTACTCTCCATCCCTTCAACTACTTATTCTTCTTCAACTACTTTTCTACACTTAAAAAATCACGTCAATTCATCGCTCCGTTTTGCCGTGAAAGAAAGACGAACAGACACACTTTCCCATTTATAATATTAGTATGCATTATGATATTAATGTTATTGTGAATAGCAGATTTGAGATTAAAAAGAACGTTGTTTTTAAAAAATAATGTAAACATTTTATAAAACTAGGGATTTATACCTTGAAACTGAGACATAAATTAGATTTACTAAGCTCAATCATTGTTTTTTGATCTATAACTTATGTCACAGTTTGAACGTATAAATTGTCGAATTAGTGCTTATTTCTGTAAGGTTTATTTAGATGTACGTAAAACATTTTGTTTTAAGAAGGTGTTAATAATAAAAGCGAGCCTTCTTAGGTCAACCAGTATGCTGATTAAGGTGACTTGGGTAATGGTTTACGTCTCGAAGTCTAGGTAGTTAATGGGGAAGAAGACAGCGTCCTGTTGTCGTCTCTGCCTACCCCGGACGGGATAAGGCGTGAATTTATGACCTACCAGCATCATTCAGGACTTCAACAAGTCTGCCCACCTGTGTCAGTTAGAGAAAAAAAAATAAGCCCACAAAAAAGAAAACTATTGATAATTTAAATTAAAAATAAACCTTATAACAGCTATTATAATAATATGTAAGTTTCGTAAATATTTTACAAAAGTCTCCTGCAAAAATCGGCACATGGTTTCGCCGCAAAAATCAGCTTGAAATCAAGACATACAACTCTAACCATTAATAATCAACTATCATAATAAATCTCATCAAAAAATACACAACCAATGTCTAAAGACATTATCATTCAATTTAGTCGCGCGAAGGGGGGACGATATGCAAAAATTCCTCATAGCCGTTTATCCCCACATAAATAACATTATTCGTGGGTGAGATATCGTGTGAGAGTGTTTTTGTAATTACCTTATAAATAATAATTCTGCGCATCGTAGATTACACTTACTTTAAGATGATTCATGAGACTCTCGCCTTTTAGGCGTTACTGTTTTCAAGATTTCTTGCCTACCATTACGTTAATAAACAAGGAATTATGTATTGTTTAGTGTGTATTTGATGGACCAAGAATAATAAAATAATACCCAAAATAGAACTAAGAAAAATAGGAAGAATAATTAATTAACCTATAATTTTTACACCCAATACCATTCTGTGTGTGGTAAAATACAGGAATTGCATGTTTATATTTACAAACCTTAATCCCCTATTAGTATGGGAAGAAAAAGAGATATTATGGATATGCTTGGCCCTCGACAAACATTAATTATTGTATGCATAGCGATTTAGATACCGTAGTTAGCACATTTGGGGACGTATACTCAGAAACGAATTAGTTATTATCGAAAATTAATCAAAATACACTGGGGAAAATGTAAAGATCGCTCAAATGTCCATTGTATTTGAATTTGTTTTCAATTATTATTATATAAGTAAACTTTATTGTTTAATCACATTTGTAATACATGTAATTAATTATTAACTTTATATTCGGTTTTAGTTCAATAACTTTCACTTAAGTAATTACAACATCGGTATCGACAAACTAAAAAGTAAAAGCGGGTCTTATAAATATTCATTAAAATTATCGCAATATCGTGTAAAGCGTTACCCCATCATAAGCTTGAAGGTAAGTATGTATATCAAGCAAAATTTCTATTCTTTATCCCCTGTGGCAATCACATATGAAGAGATACGACGAAATATGAGAGTCATTATTCAACGGTGCTTTGTCAACATGCGTTTGATAAATTTATATTAGTCGCGCTTTCAAGTGAGTTCCGAAGGCACTTTTTGAGTATTCGCGGGATTTTTCTAGTAATTAATAAGTACCTAAAGTAAGTCTTGTTTTTTCTTCATACGATTACTTTCTAGTGTAAGTGCTTACCTAAGCACATTTATTTGTCACCCCGCCAGGCTAAAAGATTAAAGGTGAAAGGATGATACTTGGCACAATCATAATAATATAATTATATCTGTCGTACATCGGCTTTTTGCCTGGTACGGTAATGGAATTGGGCGGTATTCGGCAAAAACAATAAAATAGCATACTTATTTAGGACCTTTCTCTAAGTCAAATTACTAAACTTAACGTATGACTTATTAATTTAATTAAAAAAACAGCTTTGTAAAACCAATAATTAGTAAAAATCTTAGCATTAAACGTGTAAACAAGCACACGTGCCGTTAATGGAGCTATAAAGTCGTTAAACCATACCATAAACCATGGTTCACATTAATCACGATTTAATACTGGCAATAATTAAAAATCTCATAGGTGCCGCTCGCTGCAACTCACTTAATCGTTACCCCATTTGATAGATGGTGTTATACCTCCCACGCACATACAACCTTATCGCAATACACAAACAAAATATTTCAAACCATTCTCCTACAAAATATACGTAAGGTTTACTGTGAAAAGGTTCTAAGACGTAGCAGTAGATAGGAGTATTAGGAAGCGTTTACACGGGCGGCACGTAGCGTAATAAATAATATAGTAATCAGTGCGATTCCTTACATCCCGTCTCTTATTAGGCGAGAACCTACATTCAACATTCGCTAATGCCTCGGCTTACTAGCACATGTGGGACGGAAAGATTCTACGAGAATTTATTGTACTCCGGCTTATGAATCATAAATAAGGAGGGGCTAATTAGAATTGCTGTAGTACACAATACTCACTTAAATTCTGTGAACGTAGTGTTGTATACAAGATGTTTGATTACGTAGTTAATTGGGTCGTTTCATTTATTTGGTTTATGTTGAGGATTTTCTGTATTGCGTTTTATGATAAAGTCGAGGTGTAATAAATTTGAAATCTTATACAAAAGCGATAGCCTACTTTTTGTTTTGAAGACAAAGGGATAAATAATGTTTTCCAAACACGGAACCGCGTTCATTTTTAGAAAATCTATTACAAAAAATTAAGGGGGTCATAAAGGTACATTTCTTTTAATCTGAAATAAAATAATAATTTATCATTACGTAATTGACTATACAGGGTGTTTGGTACATCGTTTGCCAAATTGAAATGGCTGATAGAAGAGGTCATTACCCGTCTTTCCTCACTCACCTAGCTGGTTTTAACCTCAACATATTTTAGATATCGATGTAAAGCTATTTTTAAATGAAAAACCAATAATTTACCATGAACACTTAAATTTAAAAAAAAAATTCTTCCGTGAGTCCTTATAATTATGTTTTGTTGTAAAGTTCAATACTAGGAGCATCAAATAAAATCATAATAGCTCATCGAAAACGTCAACTTTTTGTTTATTGACTTATTACAACTATAGAGACAGGTAAAATTTAAATATATGATCAACTTCACAGTACAATAAAAAAATAAATAAAAGAGAGAAAGTTCTTCCATTTTCTGAATAAATGCCTTACTTTATCCTCTTTCCATTGGTATAAAACATGTTATAAAATAGTAAATATTTTTTTTACAAAACATGTGTAATACATAATTCGAAGTAAAGAAAACACGTTTAATGAATAAGCAAAGGTAAATTTACTAGCTATAATTGCCGTAATTCAATCATTCTAGCGTACTTACCTAGTTACTTTAGCCTTTTTTGTCACTGCAGTGGGTCTACCTTATCACATTACAGTTAATTTTAATATAATAAAAGAAAAAAAAATCATCATTTACTATAGCGTCAATAATTACGATAAATGTTATGTATCAAACGTGTTTTCTTTACTTCGAATTATGTTTTACACATGTTTTGTAGAAAAACTATTTACTATTTTTTAACATGTTGTATACCAAAGGAAAGAGGATAAAGTAAGGCATTTATTCAGAAAATGGAAGAACTTCTCTCTTTTATTTATTTTTTTATTGTACTGTGAAGTTGATCATTATATTATTTAAATTTTACCTGTCTCTATAGTTATAATAAGTCAATAAACAAAAAGTTGACGTTTTCGATGAGCTATTATGAATTTATTTGATGCTCCTAGTATTGAACTTTACAACAAAACATAATTATGAGGACTCACGGAAGAATTTTTTTTTTAATTTAAGTGTTCATGGTAAATATTGGGTTTTTCATTTAAAAATAGCTTTACATCGATATCTAAAATATGTTGAGGTTAAAACCAGCTAGGTGAGTGAGGAAAGACGGATAATGACCTCTTCTATCAGCCATTTCAATTTGGCAAACGATGTACCAAACACCCTGTATATTATTATAGCTTTCGTAGCCCGTAGGTAACTGCCCAATTTTGGAAAAATGGCAGTGTGGGTGTCCTTCATGCCATTGTGTTATGGTAAAACTATAAATAAAAGACGACTCCAACACTCAAGTGATTGAAAAAACTAACACAACAGAAGTAGAAGTCTCAATACGTTTAATCAAGAAGTATACTTTTACATTGGTATTTAGATTGTAGTAATACTTTTTATCTCATCATCATCATGAGCTAAAGATGTCCTCAGCTGAACATTGGTTGACTAACTTCAAACTTCAAACTTCAAAATACTTTATTTCATAAAATTTATTACAAATTGTTTGAAATCGTCGTTTACTTAAAATTGAAGCTACATTCCAATTATAGATCGACACAGACAAACGCTGCAGCACTAAGAAAAGCCGCGTCTGGTTTTTAACTCGCGCAACCCTTGGCTTCCTGGAATCCTTAGTATTCCAGGAAGCCAAGGGTATGTACTAAATAAGATATTTAAATTAAAATAATAGATTCAATCTGTCAAATTAAATAAATAAAAAGATATCTAACAACTAAGTTAAAGATAAACAGCAAACTCATTTCAACTCGTTAATATAACAAAGCCAACATCCAATAACGAAGTATTCCAAAAGACCAACACATGGGCATCTGATAAAACTGTCTGGCACATACTGCGTGCCGATAATACGGGCAAATTATGAAGTTATAACAAGTTCGTGAAATAAATCTCGCGCCGTGGTTATCGTAGCGTAGGCGTTTCGTATCTCACTCCGCTGTGTTGCCAGATAATTATCTAAGTAATGGTTTAGGGTAATTAATTGTTATACGATTGTTGATTGTGTGATAAATAGGGTAAACTTGCTATTGTCTTAAGGAAAGCGTCTGATTTACGCAACGTTGCGTAAGTCGTAATCGAAGGAATAGAATAAAAATGTCAGTCCAAAAAAATTGTCAGTAAATGACATATTCCGCAGTCAACGCTATTTCGTCTCAAATATATATATTATAAGTTATGTAAGTTTCTATTTACTAACTGAAATTCACTCACAGACAAATCATACACCGTCAGATACACAAATACACTCAATCATACCTATTTTTTGTGTTTATTATTGAGTAATATTAATTTTTATTAATATAAAACCTATAATTGATTTGTACAATATAAACAATATTAAAATATTTCCCAACAATACGTATAAATCACAATAAGCTGGCAACACGTTAACCCTCCGCCGCAGATGTATAAGTGGTAAGGTAAAGAATGGTAAAGTAAAGTAATAAATTAATTGGCGACTAAGTTGCGAGTAAGGAGCGCGTGGGTACACCCAAGTTTAGACTATTAATTTGGGTATTAAAGGACGAACGCCGACAAATAACCGACGATACGTGAATGTGTGAGCCAGCATTAATTTTGTAAAGCTAAAAGTTGATAGATGAACTTAGATGAGATGTTTGATGTAAATATAGTTAATCTTTTAAACGATTATGAAAAAAAAAAATATTAATACATTATTTAGTTACATCACGGTACCTTTACTACTAACCAAAAGAAAAGACCTAAAAAAGGTATTAAATGTAAGCGGTTACTGCAATTTACTAGCTTTTTGCTTGTTTGTTTTGATACAGGTTACACAAACTCGCTACTTAAGTTTCTAGTCAGCGTCAGGTGACTGGAATCTGTCGTATTATATTTTTTAATATTGTAATGCTTTACCCTCTTATCCGACAATTGGCCACTTCTTTAAAAAGTCTTATAAAGGGTGAACTTAAGACTTAAAAGGGTAATCTAATAAGATGCAAACCCTCGTAGAGCATTCTTCATCTTTCGATCCCCTTTCAAAATATTTTGCTCTAAGTTTCTGTGTAGTCTAAGCATTCAGTGTAACATATTTGATTTTAGTGTCTGTTTAGTGTGTATGAAATTATTTTAAACATTTCATCTATTTAAATTATCATAATGAAAGTGAATTGCACTTTCATTATAATATAACTTGTCTAAAAGTGATGGCTTGTAATTGGCTGCCAGACTCACATACTAATTTTTATATTGTTTGTATTAGCTGTAAGTCATCCATAATGTACTAAATAAATAAATAAATACTTAATTGACGACGACGAATTTATTATTATCATATTTTTACGAAACTCTAAGATATCCCTGACTTCTATTACAGGTCCATGTCATGTATTTCAAGAAGCCAACATTATCACCTGTCACAAAACCTAGTCTTAATAAATAAACAAACTAAGGGCATAAAACACAACAAACATTTTATAATATCATACTTATTAAAAATAAATGACCGCTTAAAGCCACCGAGAGTGCTCTAACAACACAAGTGATTATCATAAATAAAGCAAATGCGTCATACTAACAACCATTTCCCATCCCTAGCGTATTGAGTACGCCATTTCGTACTGATTGATTCGACTATAATGACTTTTGGCCAAAGTTTTCGCATTCGTAACGACTGCTTTCGTCAATTTTACGCATTAAATACTAAAGTGCTATAATAAATTTTGCTCCAGTGATTATTTTGGCTCACAATTTATTAAAACATTTCTAGATTTATTTTAATTGTTTATAAAAGTGAATCCTTTTTTATTTATTGACTTGTCTTAAGTTTGTTTGATGACCGAATACCTACATTAGTAATGGTAGATTTTATGACCCACTCTAATTTTAAATTTTTGTTACAAATTTATAAAAATTGCCACCAACACCGTTGTATTCTTTACCACAAAAAAGCAGTTATCGAAACAACGTTTGCAATCACTAAGCAGCATAGCAAAATCGCAAGCAAAATATATCATACGAGTATAATGCTCAACAATCCTATTAAAAATACTGACATATCCTACTACTAATAATTCTTGTTATTGATGAATTTTCAGTATCGAAATTAAACGAAACTTTTAATTACAGACGACATCACTATTAAAGAAAAAACAATTGCATACATAGACGAATTGAGGCGGGAAATTAAATTTTGTAAAATGTCTATTAAGCTTCTGAATACTTATAAGTACTTTGGTTCGCATCATTCCATGGTCATTGCTTTTAAAATAAACGAAATAAATAAGTACTTAAAGTAAATGAATTTTTCTGTTAATAGAAAACGAATTAATATTCAGACGTCGACTTATGATGAAAGAATGTTATTTGAGTTCATGGTAAATTAACTATGTTGATACTTACATAATTACAAAATTAAACTCTTAATTTTATTGTTTTCATTTAGCTAGATTCATTACAGGGGTAGATTCATTAAAAGCACGAACCAAAGCAAAGAAAAGGCCAATTAAAAGTTTTAATAAAAAGTAGGGTAAACGAAAACATATTTAGGAGACAATTAAAGGAAAGTGTTGACATACAAATAGAGCATATAAAAATAACACAGAAGCAAATAGTCAACGTAATGAAGACATAATGTTGTCTTTAAATTAAGAGAAGAGTTCGATATCCTTGCCTAGTTAATCGCAATAAATACCAACTTACCCATCATAACATATCCATAACATCTCTTAAATTTAATCACCGTTAAGCGTGATTTTTCAAAGAAAAATTTTAAGAATTTAAGCTTATCAATTGACTAAAAAAGGGGGCTAATTTCTATAATCAAATTAATTAAGTATATGAACTTGTATTTTTTTTAATTTATAACTTTTTAGTAAATTTGTTAATTATCTTATCATAAAGATAAATTTAACACAAGAGACCAGATAACAAACACGATATTACAAAAGTCCTATACATCACTTAATCCAACCAAAACATCTAAAACAAGCGTGACCACGTGGTTTGAGTGGGCGTATACATCCGCGGCTCATCCCCCACCTGTTGCTTATCCGGCTGATCCGCCCCCGTGGATACGCGCGGATATAGCTATGTGCAGGGATATACGGATACGCTCATCCATTCGCCACGCCTAGATTACGCCCAGTCGGTTAGTTCGCTTTAAGCTATATTGTAAGAAATTAGAAACTAGAGACTGTATCACTATTTTGTTTCATATAATGTACCTACTGCACTTTGTAAAAAAGATTTTTTTCTTGTTGCTTCTTTTTTTTTTGTTTTCCTTTGTGGTGTATTAGCGCAATAAAATCTACTACCTAGTCATACCAGCTTCATTGAAAATATTCAGCCTAGTCAGTTTAGCTTCATTAGTTGATAATCGTTGAGATTAATAGGTATCTACTTATTAATGTGTTAACGCAATATACTACCTATTTCAGCGATTTTATTACCAATAACATGTCTAAACTTTCTTCTTATGCTAAGATTATGACAGTCTTGTAGATTTAGTCAGCTTCTAAGGGCCAGATTGAGAGACCGCACTTTGACTTTACTTTGAAGGAAAGTTCGACTTTGATACAAAAACGAGATATAAGGCCCAGATTCAGAGTCGTGACTTTACTTTCTTTCAAAAGTAATCTTCCCAAAGTAAAGTTTTCATGCGAAAGATTACTTTAATGTTTTTCAAATTCAGAGATAATAACTAGACTTTGCTAAAGTAAAGTCAAAGTGCGGTCTCTGAATCTGGCCCTAAGACTGCAATCTGATGCTACACCAATACATACCTACACCAAAAAATAAAAGTCAATTAATTTTAAATTCTCAAAATAGTTGCACTGCTTTGTATTCCACACTATTATTCTTAGGAGAGCAATAATTCTAATAATGCTTTGAGAAGGACAGAAGAACACTAAAGCCGAACGTCCACCGCCGGCTAAACTAAGTTGGTTAAGCTTAGCTCGCATAGTTGAGCCAGTTTTTCATACATGTGCGTCCACCGCAAACTATGCCACATGTATGAGAACTGGCTCAACTATGCGAGCTAAGCTAAGCCAACTTAGTTTAGCTGGCGGTGGACGTTCAGTGTTATGAATATTATTTTATTTTGTTTTAATAATACTATATAACCCTAGTTGTTCGTCAAAATCAATTAATAAAATTCTAGTTAAAATTCAATTTTCTTAGCAAGAAAGGAAAACTTGACAATATCAATTTTGTAAAATGTCAGACGGCTAAATATCGAACCTTAAGGCCCTGCGCAGACGACAGACTATCCGTGACGCACTTTTTAGTCTGTGAAAATAGAACCTATGCAATTATAAGCAGTAACGCACACGACGCGCAAAAATTCCGGCGCACAAAAGACTCAAACATATGCCATGTATGGCAGACTTTTTGTGCGCCGCAGACTCGATCGCACAAAAAGTGTGCCGTCTGCGCAGGGCCTTATATTCATACTTAGTCGTTGCTAATTCATAGTTACATTGTCATTACATTGAATAAAAAATAAACATTAGTGTAGAAAATTAATAATTAATGAAACAAATAATGTAAAAATTATTGAATAGAAAATGTAAATATCAAGAATAATCACAATTAATGTTAAAACAAGTAAAACTTACAAAATTTAATTAAACGAAAGGATCAATCAACCAATCAATCAGCTAGCCTATTGCAGTCCTCTGCTGGACATAGGTAATTCCCAAAACGCGCCAAAGAACTCGGCCTTCCCCATCCAGTCCGACCCAGAGACTTTTAGGAGGTCGTCGGTCCTCCTAGCTGAGGGGTGTCCTACACTACGTTTGCCGAGTCGCGGTCTCCACTCTAGGATGCTCCAACGGCCATCGGTCCTTCGACAGATATTATGACCAGCCCATTGCCACTTCAGCTTGCTAATACTGCTAACGAAAGGATGTTACCTAGTTGTTAAAATGTCAACGATTAATTTCAATATGTTTTAATTTTATAAATTCATCGTATGAATAAAATACCCATTCGATCAACCAATTATTAAAGCAGCTTTTAAAACTTAGGTAGGTACTATGGAAACGCTCAGATGTAATACTACGTACAGATCGATCAGCCATAAATGGAATGGTTTCGCGGAAGATGCTGATCTTAACTTTTTCAACCGACTTCAAAAAACGGAGGAGGTTCTCAATTCCATTGTATTTTTTTATATATAATAGGAAGCAAACGAGCCAGCAGGTCACTAGTAATGGTAAGTGATCGCCGCCGCCCATGGACACCCGCAACACCAGAGGAATCACAGATACGTTGCAGACATTGAGAAAGGAAGCTTAACCTTAAAATTTTTCTTTACTTGTCGTTTTATATGAACCAGTAGTTAAATGAGCCAGCTAGCTGTGAGCATCTCCGACTCAGTTATTAAGAAATAGGGAAAACATACTTGGTATTATTATAACCTAGTATAATTGAATGGATCGCTCGCTGATATTATCTTTGCAAAAACTAAACTAAGAAATGTTGACATAAGCCCTATACATAACCAATTGCATCCGGCTTAAACGACCAACCTCAAAACCCTTATTATACGAAGCATCTTGTAGAAAATAAATAAGATCCAAAATTAAATCAAACTCTAAAGTAGGTAACATAATCTTTTAATGAAATAATTGCCCAATATTCCTGGCCAGACGCCATTTATACTAACAAAGGTAGGGTCAAATGGGTAATACAACTCAATAGCACATCTTACCCTTAAGATATAGTTCGACGACAACTAAACTACTAATTGGTATCAAATCGAATTACAAAACAGGGAATCGAACCCCCGATCCTGCACTTAGCACCGATCCTTTTAACGGTTTAGTGAAGACGATCCCCTTTGTGAGACGATATTTGGCAATTAAGAGTTACTAGCGCTTAATACGTACTCTCTGTCTTGTACACGTAAGTTTCATTTCCAATAAGATTTCAAAAGGAATTTGAATTAATGATACACCTACCTTGTGTACTTCGCAGATTAATTGTATATAAATAATAGAAAGCTGCGTGTAGTGACGGAATAAGAATACAATATGTCACCACCCCATCTCATCCCATGGGTGTTGTAAAACCGGGACTATACGTGAATAAATATAAACTTTATGAAATAAAAAGAAGGAAAACTTGAAATTAAACCCTATACCAGTCCGTCTGGCCAGCGTAGTATTAGTAGGCTAAGTATCCCTCCGTCACGGAAGGAGGCCCGTCTATGCAGTGGGACATTAATGGACTGTTAAGATGAATATAAATCTTGGTTTATAAAATTTTAAGTTTTAATTTTTTTTATCTTAATTAATCTAACTTTTAATAAAGATTCAGGTGTATGATAAATTGAGCTGAGCTAAAGATTATCATCGTAGTAGCACCAACCTACTGAAATAGTAGATCATATAATAGTAGATCTCCTCCTTAGATGGAAGGGAGACTAGGCTTAAAAATTTGGTTACGGTTTTAGCATTAGAATTATCTAATGTTTAAATCGTAACCAAATTTAAAAAAAAACAATTGATTAAATTATTAATCAATTCTTTTTTTTTTTAAACTAGCAAAAATTTAACTAATGCAAAAAAGTTATGAGTGCAATTTAAAATTTGCGCAACTTGCCAATTAATTGTACACTTTAAAAAGTCAAGTAATAATATAAAATAATAATTAAAAAATCTACTACACAAACGTATTACTTAATAGCATTAAATAAGAGTATGATACGTTCAAAGGGACTCAATCAAAAGATCACACATATTGACATTACGGTCGAAGTGGTGACCCGTAAAGTTAGAGGCAACTTGATGTCCGTAGCGAACAAGACGCTACCGACCACTTTGCTCCAGATAGTTCTAAATTAGACTAGGGTCAGTGAAACAACACTTAAACGGAGTTTAGTTAATTTAAACGAAATATTTAACATTAATATTGACTAACTAATTTATTCATGTAACCAACAAATAGCTTGTTTTACTTTTGAAAATAGTAAATAAGCAAATTGCAATAAAAATTGCAAAATGTATTATTAATTAATTTTCCTAACCACTAAATACTTATGGAGTGTTTTTTTTTAAATCTAAACACAGTAGCTAGAATTATTTTCAGAATTATTTATTTCCAAAACATCAATTTAAAATACCAACTAACGTTCAACTAACGATAGTTAAAATAATGTGCCATCAAACAATCCCCTTGGTCATCGTGCCCCAGCCGTCTTTAGAAGCATTACTGGGAAATGCACTAATGCCTCTTCGATGCTATGGAAAACTGTTAAGGGGCTGGTTAGAGGCTTTCTAAGATACTGATATAATTAGTGCATTGTGCCTCTATCGTCCAATACTAAACGACAACTATAAGTTTTCAGTTACTTGAAAGTTTGTCATGCAATTTTGAACTTTATATTCATATATACTAAGTTCTTATTATCTGTCGATAAATGAGTTTTAAATGTGTTAAGGAATAGACAAGTTTGCTTGAGTTACTGGCCGCATGCAAGGGGTCATTATCATCCAGAAAGCGGCCTGGAAGCTTTTGAATTTGGAACGGTAGGAGCTTATTAATTCAATATGGCGGCAACGTCTTGTGCATTAGGCCTCTGTGATTTGACCGATGTACACTAACAATATTGGTAAACTATTGCATAAATGCGCTTTCTTGGACGTTTCCCACTGGTAGTTTAATTGGTAATTATTATTTAGTATGCGTGTTTCAGGGCGCTTTCTTTAGAGTTATTCTTGTAAATAAACCGTATACTTAATGACGGATTAATGTATTGTGACGATCGTGGTATTTTATGTAGGTATTTATCTAAGTCGCTAGTTTTTTGGAACATAAAAAAAAATAACTTTTTAATTTAATGTAAGAGAACCTCTTTTCTTTGGAATACGATAGCTTCTCTTTTTTTTCGGAAATTAACTGCATATTTTCTTTTAATTTTTCCTGGGATTAATTTAATAAATAGCGCATTAAAACACTATTCCAAAAGATTATCAACTTAGCTGTTGAAAAGGTCACCTACAAGATTTTATGTCAAGTGTTTCTTAGTACTTTTTATGACACCCATGAAATGATGTAAATTGAATGAAAAGTCTTTTTCTTTTTAGCTGTTATTTGTCTCTAGACTTTCCAGCAATGAACATATTTCGCGATAAATTATATAAGTATATATTTTTTTTTTTATATTTTCACAGCTCTATTTATTACGTAAGCACTGTAATCAGTGCAATGCAAAACATTTACAGAGCAGTAGGTACGGCTTGGCGAATAAATATGGATCTTTTAAAACGCGCCGCCTCCTAATTGCCTGCAGATGGACCGGCGCCAATTACGGACGACATTTAGCTCGAGTTCAACTGGGCCGATAAATGTTGCAGATACCTTTTCACTAAGTGTTCGAATCTTGAATGACTAATGACGTCATAAGCCTTCGAACCATTTCGCTATTTAAATTTGATTTAGTTATAATCGAACAAGCAATTAGATGTTAGATTGTCTTATAATTTATTTACTAACTAACAATTGATTTGACGACCTCTGTGTCGCAGTCGGTAAATTACATGGCTGCTACGCAGAGGTCTCGGGTTCGATTTCCGGTCAATGCAAATTTTTGTGTGCATGAACATGGTTGTTTGCATTGGTCTGAGTGTTTTCTATGTAAGTATTTACAAAAAAAGAAGTATTTAAGTATGTTTATCCGTTAGTTTTTACGCTTAGTTTTTTAGAAGCTTTGCTTAGTTTACGACTAGGTGGCGATGTGTGAATGTGTGAGGATTATTTATTATTAACAGGCTGTAGGCCGTTTCTCTCTTATTGAGTAATATCTATACGAAATTAAAGAAGACTAACATGACGTGGAATCCGTTTATACATCCATCTAGTTAGTAGTGCTACGCTGTCTTTGTAGTAGATTCTTTTATGGGCTGTTATTCTAGCCTAGGCATGTGAGGGATGTATGAAGTATGAAGTACCTATTGCAGCTCTCGTTAGTAAACTACTCCCATAGCTGGACAAAGGCCTTCTCTAAGCATTTATACATCTTTCCTGAACCACCCCCTTTGTCTTACACTAAAAAGAGAAGCGGTAATTAAACCCTACCTAATAAGATTCTAAAATATAATATGTCACTGATTTCCCTTCATCCAAATTAAACAAACAAAGCTAAAAGTACAGTCAAATATGAGTTTTAAGCAAACATTTGGAAGGCAGCAATGCGCAATGCAAACGAGATGCAAGTACACATTAGCGAAACGAATAACCTCTGTCGCGGCGACTATCGCGCCCGACATAAACTACGCCGCACATTACCGTCTTTATACACACTGTGCGGCAGAACTGATAATAATAATTTTTTTTTTTATTGTTACTATTTGAAACACTTAAGTAGGTATACAAAATCGTATTATAAATATTATTTAAACAGGACTATTTAGGTACCTAATTTATTGCATGACGTTTTGATAGCTTGCGGCCACGATCAGTGCAACCTGTGCCAAAACTTCAAGCAAAATAAAGGTAAATAGCATAATTAAATAATATTTTTATGATAATGAAACGCAATAGTTTAAAATCTATACTTAATATTATAAAGAGGTTGTGTTTGTGAGGTTGTAGGGGTAATCTCTGGATCTACTGAACTGATTTTAAAAATTCTGTCTGTGTTAAATAGTCCATTTATTGGGGAGTGTCATAGGCTAAGCATCACGCTATGACTAATAGCAGCGTTTTTTTCGCCGACTAACGAAGTGGGCACGGGTCAGCTAGTATATGATACAACTTTTGTTCTTTAAAAGGCTCATTATCTTTATACCGTAAGCTGCCATGCTCAATTATTTGTGTGATCCATGAGTTATTTTCCTAAGGCTGGCTGCCCCTTACTTTCGTGTATGTTAAATGTGGTATATTATCTTCGCGATATAAACTAGGACACCGCCGTCTTAGCAGTTGAACATTAATTGACCTAATGGTGATTTAACAACACGTAAAAAGAAAAAGACAGTCAAAACAAAAGGTCTGTATGTATTTCACTAGAACCATCAAGAGTGCACTATCGTAAGGCTAATGTTCCCTGATCGTAGCTTACGAGTTTCATTACTGTTTCACTGTTATTACTTACAGACAGACATTATTTTATTGCGACTATTACATTTCCTACCAAATGTTGAGTTTGTAAGGGAAAATTATATCTTATAATAATTATATTATATCTCACAAAAATTGGCTAATTACTTACTTGTTTTTAGTCCCAACCAGTGTTACAAACGTTTTTTCCTTAATTACACGATGTACTTGACTTTCTTCACTGGAAGAACTCCGTCTTAGCAGTTGAACATTAACCCCCTTACTCAAAAACGCGTCTTAAATTTAATCACTGTTTACCAAGATTTTTATTAGGAAAACCAACCTTATGCTAAACAAAACCGTAAGAATTTAAGCTAATTAATTGACTAAAATTTAAGAGGCGTTTATGAGTAAGGGGTTATTGGCCTAAAAGGTGTTACTGGTGTAAAAAGAAAAAGATAGTTGAACAATAGGTCTGTATGTATTTCACTAGAACCATCAAGAGTGCACTATCGTAAGGCTAATGTTCCCTGATCGTAGCTTACGAGTTTCATTACTGTTTCACTGTTATTACTTACAGGCAGACATTATTTTATTGCGACTATTACATTTCCTACCAAATGTTGAGATTGTAAAAAGATAATTATTTCATATACTTAGTACCTAATTATCCTTTATTACTTATTTCATTCTAGTTTAGTACCTAGTTTATCTTAAAGGACTTCTTGTATTAATTACAATTGCTCTCTTTTTTTGAGTCCGTTTAATAGAAGCCAACATACCACAAAATAATTAAATAAGGCCACGTATTATTTTCCTGCAACTCTTAAATATTTTTGTAAGATATGCGCCTGTGACCCTAGGTCGCGGGGATTGTTACAATACTTATTTCAGTGGGGCATTAAAGTGCAAAAACTATTACTGTTTCATAAGTTCAAAATAATTTATTTGTAAAATAAATGCTTTACGAAGTCTCCGAGTATAAGTTAGAAAGCAGTGTACAAAAGAAAATTTTGTATCTCGAAAAGGTAATTACTTCTTTTGTATAATGGTAACTACAATAAAGTCGAACGTCTGAGTATCTTTAACAAAAATAAGGCGCGAAGCAAACGCCTCGGTGGGCGAGGCGAGGCGAGGCGGACGAGTCATCTCCCCGCTCACACTATTTTCATTTCGTGTAGTGCCACATTTAATTTTGTTGAAATTCTAACGTAGCTTTGCAAAAATGTCAACTTTATTCCGCCTCAGCCGCGGCGTCTACGTTTCAGAACGGTGTTTTGCTTCTCCATTTTCTGGAATGTTCTTCAGTTTCGAGACAGGCTTTGAGAAACTATAACTTTATGAAAACTTATACACGAGCTTCTGAAGTAAGACGTGGCTTCCAGCAAAAATTTATCAAAGCGTATTTAATTTTCGTTACGACTTCTCTCGTTGACTTTTATGATGGACAAATTGAAAAGCAGTCTGCTTATAGAAACTTACTTACATGTGTTTGGGAAAAATGTGTACCGTCATTATACTAACAAATGATTTAACAAAGACAATGAAAATGTTTCCGTAAATCATAATTATTTAACTTAAAATTGTAAGAATGCTATGTAAGTTTTTTTTTCCACTTCAAGCCATCTTGTTATAAATTAAACAGAGACTATTGGTACTAAACAACAGATGATGAACAGATGAATTTTTAAATATTTTAATTTTGTCAAAACATAACTTATAAAACACCAAAATTAAATATTCATACCATAGAAAAGCATACACAATTTTCGATTCATAGCATTATGTGCAATTATCAATTTTTTTTATTAAATTATGTCAATCTACTCTACATATATTTTTCTTAACTAACTTATTTTTTAAGTGCTCTGTAACCATCATCTAAAACACCAAAAGAAAAAGTAAAACAATACCTTCTTACTAAAAATCAATAACAAAACTAAAGATTAGAACAATACACAACCTCTATTGAAATAGATCAAAAAGTCGGAATATCATTTATCAAATACGTTTGTGGTACAAAAGCGAACAATCTTATAACCCATCTGATATTCATATTGAAAGTCGATCGCATAAAGCCGGGTACACACTGTAAAAGGCTGAGCTCCCGCGGGAGGCGGGTCTAAAAGGCCAGGAGCGATAGCACTCATCGGACGAATAAGCTTGTTTCCCGACTGCCAGGTTTAAGGATGCGACATTCGGCTCAATGCTGTTTTATTCTGCTGCCATCAATACTTAAAACGGTTGTGAACGGTTTAGTGATGTTTCCTTTATCGATATTATTTGTTATAAAGAAAATAGTGAATAGAATTAAAATCGGTTTTAGTATCTTTTCGTATCGTGGGGAATAAGTGTTCTTTTCCATTCTGTCGTAAGAACCGTCTAGGGTAAGATCTTTTATTATCGCGTTGGCTAGACGAACTTTTTTAGAAGATTTCGTTGTGAAATTCCTTATAAGGATAATAACTATGATGCAGTGGTGTAACCTTTTATTCTTACTCCGTCACCATAAAATTTACTACCATAAAATTTACGAAAAGAGAAATATCAAGACAATAACAAAAATATATCCTACAAAATTAAATGCCGTGCACAGGTTTCCAAACCGCGACCTCGTGCTCTGTACCCTTATACGCGCCCGTTTTACTACCGAGGCAGAATATTACTGTCACTATAAACTTAAAGTACTTATATCTGAATATTTTTATCAACAATATCGATAACTTTCCCGTACCTAATATAAAAGGATTGACATTTGAGGCGGAGGACGGGCGAAGTAGCGGATTCAGACAGAGACAAAGTAGACTGAGAGTAGGTACTCCTTTAATAATGGCAAATATT
Organism: Schrankia costaestrigalis; assembly: GCA_905475405.1. Classification (NCBI taxonomy): domain Eukaryota; kingdom Metazoa; phylum Arthropoda; class Insecta; order Lepidoptera; family Erebidae; genus Schrankia; species Schrankia costaestrigalis. The sequence continues at coordinate 6,531,093 of FR997827.1, forward strand.
CAGCTGATATTCAAATATAGAAGTCTCTAATATCTTATTTGACTATTTGAATTGTTTGAATGGCGTCTTTACAACGTTTTGTAGAAAGTTTTTAAGTACTTACTTAATATAATATCTACTGTTTTTAGATGTATTAAATTACGATTATGTGGTTGTGAATATTTGTAAATGCCCGCTGAATAAGTCTTTTTTTACATTTAATGTATAGAATAATAATTAAATATTAGAAAAATAAAGACATAAGTCTGTGATTTGTATTTTTGATTATGATTATTTGCTTTATGTACATACGTGCATCTTTGTATCAGCTTATTCCTTTGTTACTACTGAAACTACGGTAACTACAAGTTGCATATTATTAAAAGTAGTAAATGAAAATGTAAAATCTTTACCACAGACCTTAATTGTCTTAATCCAGGGATTAGCTACATCCATCGAATGTTGTACCTCCTTGTCTAAAACGGATAAGTTAAAAACGTTTCCATTTATTAAAAGTTAGGTGAACCATCCCTAAATACAAAGAAAGAGAAAATTCTGACAATTTTTTTTTATAATCTATACCACACATAAAAATAAACCGCACTAAAAAACAAAAGCATTAAAATCGAAGAGAAAATAGGTAACAGATCAAGAAGTCAATAAAACAAATTGCCATCTCATTTGGGGTCAAACGACTTATCGTCGAAGGGCAAATCCTTAGTAGGCACAAATAAATACGGTACACCCACTACCTATCATATTTCCCTGATCCCTTAGCGTTAAACGAAGGGTCAGCAATAGATCGCCGGACCTTGTAATTCAACTGTCTGATCCCAAATTGATAGGAATGATGTTACATTGTTTTGTATATTTTTGTAAGTTATATTTTAATAGTTTAGAGTATTATTTAATAAATCATATTACAAACTTATTAATAACCCATTCAACCAGTGCATTATTGCGCGTCTGTAGTCAAATAGTTAATTATGTCTTGTTAGTGTTACAAAGCTCTCTGAAAATTAAAACAAATCTAATAACACCTTATATGCTACGGTAACCCATACCATCAGGTGGACCGTTTGCACGTTTACCACCATCGAGGTATAAAAAAACGGTCAAACTATTTAGTTCAAAGGACGTCACGAAGGAGTCACAATGGAATAAACATAGGCCCTCACATACATACTCTTAATTTACAACATTACCACTAAAACAAAGTTGGCTCTATTCTCAAAGAAACAACGAAAGTCTGGTTTTTCCAAATAAGTAAGTATAAGATTTTATTTCCTCTACAAAATTTTCTTGTTAAAATAACCTCGATTTTCAGTAAACACAAATCCACTGGCAGACAAAATTACTTCAGTTAGTTGTTGCGAAATATATCTCAAAATGGACGTAGCAATCCCAAATCTTTAACAAAATAGCTCCCCGGAACACTTTAAGTCTAAGTAAGTGGCGTTCGGCGGTCGAAGATTTGCTGGACCGTCTCTAATGGGCTTTATCCTTATTTATTGAGCTTGCCGCCGAAACGGAAATGTTACCAAATATCTTTAAAGTTTCATTAAATTTTACATTAACTCATACATGTTAATATTTAATACACTAAGTAACAGAGATTTTGTTAAGATCTTGCAGACGTTTATTGATGCAATTTAATTTCCAAATTAGCTTGTTTGGAAGGAAATTATAGTATTCAATGTTTTCCTTTCAAGATTTTGTTCCATACAGATTTTATTTAAAGGGTCGCCCACCAAATGTTAAACTTCGTACTAGTCCGATAAAGAACTACTCTGGTCACTCCGAGGCCGAAGTTCTTAAGTGTCAAGTCATACAGGACTTGAAATATTGGAAATAAATCTAACTTAGTATATTATAGCTAATCAAAAAATAGTATTCCCGTTTCCATAGTTTATTTTACTATCATATAAATATCCCGATAATCAAAAATTTATCTAAAATGAATATAACTAAATAAACCAAGGTACAATCAAGAAAATACAAAAGATAAAAGTAAAAGAGGGCTTTCTATAACCTGTTAACGTATTATAATTATAAAACATCGGATATAATATCATAATACATTAAAATCAATAAAAATCTACTCATTTCAAAAAGCTTTTCAATCAGAGTAGATCTCAACAAGGCTTCAGTATTGAATGCAAGCAGAACATTCATTCTAATCGATGGGGCTTATCAGGGAACATCTCAGCCTCCCTATTGAGAGCTATCTAAGGGGATGGGGGCGGTAAACAGGTCACAAAGTGCAAACGAACTCAGACAGGCGTGACGAGTTGTACGTGTCGCGTATTTGCGAAACCCAGTGTCTCGACACCTGTTTGGATTAATCCTGTGGCACTTAGGATTTTGGAACATGGCAGCTTGATGATTGTTTAAAGACGTTGCGTGACGATTGTCGATCATCCGAAAATGTTTAAAGAGCTTTAAGAATGTTCACAAATATATATTTACCTATGTATTAATACGTAGGTGTATAGGACGTTTGATGTGAGGAGAATTTTATGTAGAGTCTTATATGTAAGTACCTACAACGAGTATCAAACTTCAAACTTCAAAATGCTTTATTTCATAAAATTTATCACAAATTGTTTGAAATCGTCTTTTAGAATTTACTTGAACTTGAAGCTATAGTTAAAATTATAGATCGACACAGACAAACGCCACAGCACTAAAAAAACCGCGTTGTATTGTCCAATGTAAATTAGAGAAGAAAAATAAAACCAATCTACTACTCAAATCTACTTGTCTGTCTGTGTTGATCCATAAATTCCAGTTTCCAAATGGTTGGGCCAATGAGAAGAAACCTGGCAAAGAAACTCATGGCAACTCTTTTAAAATTCGGTTGTTTACAATATTTCTTTTTACCTAAATCATATACACAATTAAAATATTTGACAGTACCAGACAGGATAATACACCATTTATACATTACAAAAAATAATAATCAAAGAAAAGAAAAGTAGAAGACAAGCATGAGAACAAGCAAGACAGAAGAAGAAAAGAAAGAGAAAAAAAAAAAGATAGAAAGTATACAATAATACAATTAGAACTTAGAAATAAAATAATACAGTAGCACATATAATTATAAAAAGTGCATAAACTAGCATTATTTGAAACAGCCTGAGAATAGAAGCAGTTAATCCCAAGCCTTTTTATCATTCGTGTAATCTACAATAGTATAATATCCCTTTAGGATAAGTTATTGTTTTACTACATTCTTAAATTTATTAAGACTTAGATCTTGGATATGATTCGGGATTTTATTATAGAATCGCACACATTGACCCAGAAATGAATTGTGTATTTTTTGGAGCCTAGAATACGGATGAACAAGTTTATCTTTATTTCTAGTATTTATACTATGGACATCACTTCTTTTGACAAATTGGTCTTTATTTTTATGAACATAAATTATGTTTTCATAAATGTATTGACTTGCTACAGTTAATATATTGATTTCTTTAAATTTTTCTTGAAGTGATTGTCTCCTACCTAAATTATAAATTGCACGAATAGCTCTTTTCTGCAGCACAAAGATAGTATGAATGTCGGCAGCATATCCCCATAGTAAAATACCGTATGACATTATGCTGTGAAAATAACTAAAATATACTAATCTGGCAGTTTCTATATCTGTCAGTTCTCGAATTTTCCTAACGGCATAAGCTGCAGAACTTAGTCTCTTTACCAATGTAATAATATGTGAGCCCCACTGAAGCTTAGAATCTAGTGTTATACCAAGAAATTTTGTAGCGTCCACAAGGTCTACCTGATCCTCCTTAACTCTTATCGTGGTTTTTCCTTCCTTTACATTCGGGGTTATAAATCTAACACATTTGGTTTTGCGGCTATTAAGGAGCAAGTTATTAATATCAAACCAACGGACCACTTTAGAGATAGCCAAGTTTACTTCGTCAGTACTAGTCTGTTGTCGTTTCACTTTAAATAAAAGCGAAGTGTCATCGGCAAACAAAACTATCTCATGTTGATCTTTAACTAGGTGTGGTAAATCATTTATGTAGATGAGAAACAAAAGGGGTCCAAGTATAGAACCTTGCGGAACGCCCATTTTTACGACAGATCCTGTAGACAATTTTCCATTAATATTAACTCTTTGTATTCTATTATTTAAGTAAGATGTGAAAAGATCTAATCCTAGTTTACCTAAGCCATAGTGATGTAATTTCCGTAAAAGTGTATCATGATCGACACAGTCGAAAGCCTTAGACGAGTCACAGAAAATACCTAAAGCATCATAAGACTTCTCCCAGGCGTCATATATATGTTTTACAAGCTCCACACCAGCATCGGTTGTGGAGCGACCCCTTGTAAAACCAAATTGTTTAATATGTAAAATTTTATATCTATTTAAATATGTCTGCAGTTGGTCTGCAATAAGTTTTTCAAAAATTTTACTGAAAGTTGGCAGTACTGAAATTGGTCTAAAATTAGTTGGGTCTGATGTACAGCCAGATTTATACAATGGAATTATTTTGCTGTATTTCATTAAATCAGGAAACACACCACTATCTATCGAATAATTAAATATAAGAGCTAAATGCGTTGCAACTGAGTAAATAATATGCTTAGTAATAACTACAGAATTATCCCATAAATCTGCTGTCTTTTTTACATTAATGGTATTAAAAGCTTTAATTATATCAAAAGGAGTAACATGTTCAAATTCAAAATTATTCGCGAAAATCGGTACGTTATCCTTCAAAATTAATTCTGCAGTTATAGGTGAAGAGTTCAAAGATTGAGTAGTAGTAATTGGAATATCAGTGAAAAATTGTTCAAAAGCAGTGGCAACTTCTACATCTGATGTGATTGTTGAGTTATTGATGTTTAAGTTGTACTCAATGTCGCGGTTGACTACTTTGCCTGTTTCACTATTGATAATATTCCATATGGTCTTAATCTTATCATTACTGTTTTTAATCCTTGAACTTAGAAAACGTGATTTAGCTACCTTACAAAGCTTTCTAAATAATTTAGAATAATTTTTAACATAATTCTGAAATGTATCACTAAAATTATAGTTTCTTTCTTCATAAAGTTCATAAAGCCGTATTCTACTCTTATGTAATCCTATTGTTGCCCATTCACTAAATGTGGCGTTGCCTTTAATTGATATTGTTCTTGGCATAAAAACGGATTTAAACACATTACAATAAGTAGTAAAAAAATTATCAAATAAAGTGTTTACACTATCATCCCCACTAATAATTGGTATGGAACTAAATGCTAACTCAATTTTATTTTTAAAACATTCAATTCTATATGCAGTTTTAGGTATTACCACAATGTTTTTAGATACATTGTGTTCCTTTCTATTTAAAAATTTAATTTGCTGACCAGTATGGTCTGACTGAAGTTTATTAATTATTAATTTGTCAGTAACTACAAAATTAATAAAAATATTATCAATACATCTTGCTGTTGTTTCAGTTATACGAGTAGGCTCCAAAAACACATTTTTCAGATTAAAAGATTGAAAAAGAGCCAAGTATTTAGATACCCTTTCTGGGGTTTCATTTCCTGTTACCAGTAAATCAATATTAAAATCACCACAAACTATTACATATTTTTCAGACTTAGTTACCTTATCTAAAACATCCTCCATAACTCTCTCAAAGCAATCGTACATACCTGAAGTCTGTACACACTTAATACAATAAAATGCTTCAATTCTACACAGGCTATCTCAACAGAACGTTCAACCGAGAGATTAACAATATCAAGTCGTTCCTTATATTTAAATTGTTTGTTCAGGATTATCAATGAACCACCTCGTATTGCATGCTCTCTGTTGAATGAACTGCCTATCTGGTGATTATCAAAATTAAACATGTATTGGCTACTTCTTAACCAATGCTCAGTAATACAAAGGATGTCAATGTTGTTACTATTAATAAATAACTCAATTTCTAATGTTTTACCTAATATAAGAATAAAATCGAAATATATCGAAGATTAACTTGTCTTTCAGTTTTCTACGAATTTGTTTTTCAACAAAATAAATAGTTATCAAACATGTATAAGGGTCTTCGCACAAGAACAAATATTGTATTCTTTAACATAACCTTCTTTGACGTCACATAAACAATCTTAAATTATTCACATACATTCACACAGCGCCATCTAGCCTTAAATAAAACAATGCTGGTATTATTTGGTACATACACAGAGGAACTGGTGTTTAAAAAGATATTTTTTGTGAATACATAATTATAAAATATGATTGTATACAGATAACAAATCCAAACTACTGCAAACATTCAATGCCAAGCTCAGAAGTGTTAACATAAAACGAATACTTATTATATTTTTTTATAAATTGCCTTCTTTAGGTTATGTTCATAACAATGACATACATATACCTAATACGTAGAGTGAATCATTTCAGTTTCGAGGTGAAAATATTTCTTTGCGTTTGCGATAAGTCGATAGGTAATCAGTGATAAGACAACGTCGATAACAGTACTCATGTACAGGTTGATGTTTGTAGGATAATATTTTTTCCAAGATGAAATAAAATGAAATCTTATGATGTTTAAAGCAGGATAACAGCGCGTGACTAAGGCTCATAGCCCATATAACGTAACGTAAACGGATCGTCACCGTACCAACTCGAGCCGTTCAGTATTTTTTGTATGAAACTCCTTACAGCAACGCACACTAATCGGAATCGTAACGTAATCGGATTTTTGACGTTTGACACCGAAGAAAAAGGCGAGGCGGTGCCGATACGTTTACGTTACGTTATAATATGTGCTATGAGCCTTATTGTTATTCTTGGCTTAGGTGTCAAAATCCAACCATAGTCTTCCAGGAAGAGGTAGTGATCCTTGACATTTGTTCTTAAAACATGCTATAGTGGTATTTAAAATAAGGTGTTAATGTGTCCTGGTGACTCTGAGCACGACACTTCAGGCGCCGCTCCAGACAACGATCCAGAGGCCACTCGAGGCACCACTCCTGACATCACTGCAGACGTTACTGCAGATGCCACTCGAGGCGCCGCTCCAGATGCCTCGTCAGACGCCACTTCATACGTCACTACAGACGTTGATCCAGTCGGCCTTTCCAGATGCCGTTAAAGACGTCTCTCCAGACGCCACTTCAGACGTAAGTGCAAATGCCACTTCAGACGTTGCTCTAGATGCCACTCCAGACACCTCCAAACGCCTCGCTGGTTGTCGTTGGTTTTCTCAGTAGAAAATGATTGAGAATATTCATAAGTTAAGCAAACTATAATAATTTACCACTTTGTACAGTTATGCAATTATTACTAATAAGATAAAAAAAGCCACGGCAGCACTGCAACACAGCTACAGAATAGACTTATCATTTTTAAACACTCGTCTTGTAAGATGTTAATCTGTATTTTAAACACCCTGTATCATATGGGCAGTCTTACGAATTCTAAAACCCACCTAGTATCGTTCGTCATTACTATCTTTACCATTACAAAAGTAATAACACTGAAGGCTAACTCTAGCTTTGGTTGTATTGATTCTTGTGTTGAAAATGGCAAGTGTTCGCCGATAATCATTCAGTGCATGTTTGTTATATGTGCAATGTGAAAGTGCCTATTATTATGTGTATGAAATTTATATTCAATGGGATCCGGTAAGAAGTTCAGTGAAACATAATATTTGATATTTTAAGCTATATTTAATCTTATCTTTGTAGTAATAAGATACAATCTACTTTGTAATAATTTGTAGGTTAAGTTACAATCATTGAGATTCGTAGATGTAATGAAAAATCTTATTCACTAGATTTTACAAACGCGTCCGCTGCGCGTAGATTTTTGTTATCGCTCCCATTTATAGCCTAAGTATTATTCTAGTGCATAAGCTACGAGTATGTAACTGCAAATTGCGGCTAAACCCGTCTTGTAGTTCACTTATAAAACAATTAAAAACACCGCTCACAAACTTGAACATTTATAATAGTAGTAGAAATTGCATCCTTGTGTTAATGGAATATCATTAAATTATGGCATAATTTCCTCATTTAGGTGACATAAAACACGACAAACGGATAGCCTATTATTATCCCAAAATATAAACAATATAAAAAAAAATACAGTTCAGTTTATTTAATTCAAAATGTTATGTTACAAAATAACAACTTATTGACGTCACTTTAAATCTACTTAATCTAAGTTAACATATTAAAAAATTTTCAAACTTTACTACCGCTTCCATGGCGCCAGTAGTAAAACAAATATTTAAAACTCTATTCTGAACCGTTTAGTTAACATAGTATTATTATCATCACATTCGTTACTGAAGGAACCCTGCATATTATTACATAAATGAAGATTCAGTCAAGATCATGTCTCTTATGTAGCAGAATGTCTAAATATTTCGAATAATATATTTTTCTCCTATGTACACTCATTATCTGATATTTGTAACAGTGACGTCAAACAGTAGTCAAGTAGTAGTTTTCTTGTTTTTATATTAAATATTATATTAGCTATTTACATTATTATAGTGGAAATAAATAAGTGGTCAAATTGTCTGTGTCCGGACATATTTTTTGCTTCTGAATAAACACAGGTATAAATCTATATCTGGTATCATTATAAAACCAAGTTAATTTGTGCGGAAACCCTCTTTTCGTCATATAAATATAAATAATATACCTAAACTAATAAATAAAAATACTCAGAATCTGGGTCTGAAAATATTACTGACTCAACATCCAACACAATTATAAGCATGCAGCAATATACCTAACCTACGCTTATTTTACACAACCACTACGATGAGACTTTATTCAAACACTAACACTTAGTTTCATAAACATTTTAACGAGCATGTCAATCGAAAAAAAATCGTTAAAAATTCGGTTAAGTTAACTTTTAGTTGTCAAATTGTCACACAATAGATAAGACAATTTGACAACTAAAAGTTAAGTTAACCGAATTTTTAACGATTTTAAGGTACGAGAATTGACATGCAGATGTATCCGGATGTAGTTTATATTCTTAGAAAGTTTTCAAATTATGAAATCACCACGCTTGTAGGTACCGGAGATGGGGAAACCACCTACTTATATTATGTTTATCAGCTTTTTTATCTGAGTTAACTCGATAAGCATTATTACGTGTGATAAATAAAAAAATATCAGAAGAAAATAAGATAAATGATCTTATTTTCTTCTGATATTTTTCTGCTGAATTGTTAAGTCTGTGTAAATTAAGGGATGGACATGATCTAAGAAGTATCGTCATACTCTAATTCAAACAATAGAAATAGTCCCAGAAAGTATATTCAATAAACTCATAATATTATGTAATATTGTGCAATTTCGTTGTCATGGCATTAATAGTAAGTAAATAAAACAGAATTGCTACGGCAAGATACGGGGAATACTCGATAAGATGAGCTAAGCTTTACAGAATACTCAAGTAAACTTAAGTACTCTTAAATACTAAATCTAGTAAAGCAATATTTAAGCCAATTTCCCTTTTATTCATAAAAACTGTATTCTTCTTTTATTTTCTGTATTTCATTACTCGTTCGCCATTCCACAAGCTTTCAGCTACATAGACGATTTTGAGTTCTGCATCATACGAGTATGTGGTCTGCTTATTGCCACTTTATTCTAGCAAATCTAGAAGATATACCAAATATTATTATAATATGTCAACTGACAAACGATTTTCCACCAATGCTCTTAAAACGTTTTTTCGTTTAGTTTTTGTAGTACAAAACGTAAAATATGTATGACCACATTTTGTTAAAAGCCTTTTTACCTCCCAGTTATTTATATGAAGAGATTACTAAAACTGTATCTAGTACATTCTCACCAACTCACTCTCACACAACTATGTATATAAGAATAATTTACAACCAAAACATTAGGTATCTAAATAACATACATTATTTCTAATATCTTCTAAAACACATTGTTTTCAGATGTGATACTATCAACGCTATGGATATGGCTATTGCCAGCAATGGTATATTCTGGAGTATTGCGAAGAGAGGCTACAGATGACGTTGAAGACCGTCGAGATATTCCCTGCACTACTTACACTTTCAATGGACTCCTGCATTTGGATTGCAGGAATCGAGAATTAAAAGAGTTGCCTGTGGACTTGAATTATGATGTAAGTATTGAAAACATGTATTTTGTTAATACTTAATATTCTTCGTCATTCTCATAATTCAGCCAAATAACGTTCACTGGTATAGGCTTTCTTCTCCATTCCCAACTTCCCGCCGTCTAGTGAAATATCTGTTTATAAACTAAGATGGACACACTATAACGAGCATAAAGGTTTTTAGTTTCAAACGAGTTCTTTTTCATTAAAAGCAGCTATAGAAAATTAAATCTTCTAAAGACTTGTATTTACATTGCTTACAATTTTATCTTACTGATTCATTAACTTTAATTTTTTCCTTTTTACAGGCTCAAGTATTGCTCTTCTCAAACAACAACTTTTATACGTTCCCGACACAACTGGACAATTTCTCTCAAGTGGAAACTCTTGACCTATCAAGCAACTACCTCAGTCGTCCAATACCAGATTACTTGCAAAACTGGGCCAGTTTAAACACCCTTAATTTATCAAACAACCTATACGATACTTGGACAATTCCAGGCAATAACTATGCTATCAAAACACTAGATTTGTCTAAAAATAAGATCAACGTGATAGATGAAAAGGCATTTGCAACAATGCCAAACTTACATTTGCTCGATTTATCTGAGAACAGACTGAACGATTTGCCCTCTACTGTAGTCTCTGAAGCGCACAATATAGACACTCTCATATTATCCAGAAATTACTTTTCTGACGTACCAAGTTTTCAATCGTCATCGTTGCGGAGTCTTCACTTGAGCAGCTGCCAAATAACAAATGTAGACGTCAATTCCTTATCCGGAATGGGTACACTCTTAGAAATTGACTTGTCTATGAATCAAATTGAAGAAATTCCGGACAACTTTACTTCACGTACTCTACAAGAGCTAAATTTAAGTTACAATTCGATAAATCTTTTAACGGACTTTACCTTCTCATCATTACCGCATCTAGCAGTACTTGATTTGAGAGGGAATGAATTCAGAGATGTATGGTCAACTTCACACTTCGGTTCAAATCCATTTTTGAGAGAAGTCCACGTGAAGGGAAACCGATGGAGCTGCGAAGGATTTCGGTTAAATCTTTTACTTACTTATGAGTATTTTACAAAGGAACCAGCGAAGATAGCTGATAGAGAGTCCTTAATATGCTACTCACCATCAAATGTTACACAACTGAGTTGGCAGCAAGCGTATATAAGAACTTGGCACCCTTCAGAATCGGCAACAAGTTCGTATACAACAGTTGCAGTAATGATTGGGATCATTATTGGTATTGTGATAACATCTTGTGTTTGTCGCGGAATTGTATCTATAACCAGATCTGATCAACCACCTAGACCAGTCACGGAAACAACAGTGTTAAATGTAAACGGCACTACTCCTCAATCAAGAGTCGAGTCTGTGGTTTTAAGGATACCGTTAAGCGAGGATCTCCCACCTACTTACGACGAAGCCCTGCTAATGCCTCGTTTGAACGCTTCATTCCATTCTTTGCCTGATTTTGTTGATGAAGAAGAAGAGCCAGTGCGTAATTACCGTAGGTCTAGATCTATAGGTGATTTAACAGATTTCAGACCACGTTTAGGAGACAGACGATCAATAAGACGGCCAGTTGATGTACACGTTAATAGTAATGGTAGAATTAATGAAGGTGACGAATAATTTTTGTTATTTATGAGCGTTAATTACTTATCAGGCTGAAGAGTGTGGCAGATGAAATGAAAAAATGGTAGAGTCCATTCTATTTTTTAACATTGATTATAATAAGATAAGACAACTTGTAAATATTACACTAGATTAAGGTTAAATAAAAGTTTAAAATATAATAAGTTATTTGTAAACCTTATTTCAATTCGTCGGTATGTTATCAAAACACAATTTCTGGTAAGTACTTTTTCCTCTGCATTTTAATTATAAGCCAAGTACCGCCTTCTGAAATGATTTCATCTTTCTTAATTTTATGATATTGATTTATATACCTTCACAAGTACCTATTAACTGCATAATAATAGTAAAACAACGCAATAGTTCTGTATTTCCCATTTATAAACAGTTTTTATTACTTTTATAGACAATGAAGTACGAGTAGTGACACCTGTTAGTTATTTTCAGAACTTGAAGTACCTACGCTACCCTTATTTCAACACACGAACTAAAATATACGACTGATGTTTAACTGGTAGTAGTTTCAAAGCAAAGCACAGATGGCGTTGCAACAAAAATAAATAAAATTCATATTAAATAGTAAAGATTAAATGAATTTGAATTCTTACTATCAAAGTTACAAATTAATACACTAATTATCAAGTTTTAATAAAGTAGGTATGCTAGGTAATTGATTTCGAGCAGCTGTTTGGAATACGTTTAATCAGCAATTAAAATAAAATAAAACATAATATAATTTATTAGGTAAGGTGTAAAATGGAGCGAAATATTTTTGAATGTTATTTATTTTTACAATATTTTACTCTTTAAATTATTTATTTAGCATCACTATAAACAAACCCGAAAAATTAAATATTTGCAGCACCTAAGTTGAATATGATGAAGGTAAGTGTCAGCTATCTTACAGCTATATTGTAATAGAATTCTGGAAGTATAATTTTGAGAACCCAGTCTGCTGTAAAATTTATTACTCCACTCCTCCTTCAGAGATCGCTGTGTCGACTTTTCAGGGTGGTTATTATTGATAATAATATATAATTAATCTGAAAATGATACAAAAAGCTATATAGCCTACGGACGTCCACTGCCGGACACAGGCCTCCTCCAAAAGTTTCCACTCTGCGCGGTCTTGTACCTCCCTCATCCATCGGCTTCCCGCCGTCCTAACCAGGTCGTCGGTCCACCGTGTGAGGAGTCTCCCCACCCTGCGCCTTAATAGGCTTTGATTTTATAAAATTATAGTTGTAATCCTTGTGTGCATGGTAAAAATACGAAGTATCTACCTAGCCTATTTCCCCTCGAGAGCATCGTTAGAAGCTACTAAAGCCTCTCGTAACAATCAGTTTTTCTAGGCAAAGAAGGAGAAATTTTACTACAAGCTCGGTACAGTAACTCTAGTTACCTGACTTGTACCTACCTGGTGAATAGCGGCGGTCAAGATAAGAAGACAACTGATAGTAATTATGATATGACTTCAACCGGTCCCCATAACTTTGCCGGTGTACTTAACTATACATCTGTCTGTACACTAGATAGAAACAAGACAGATTCCCGAATACGTTATGAATTAATAACATAGATTCGCTTATGAGTACCAAAAACGTTTGGTTTCTCTTATCAATGTTGTTATTGATTGATAACATCTATTTCCAAAAATTGGTGAATGAAATCAAATGCTATTAGTAACATCCTTCTCCCACATACATTCTCAATTTATCATTGTTCTATGTACTCCAGGAATTATCAAAAAGCTACAATAAAACATTACATAATCCTAACATATCCCTAAGAACCTTTTAAGTACAGATTACCGCGCCCCTTTTCGCTTTCGCCATTCTTATCACTATAATGATAACACGTCATAATTTGACTCACACATTGATATTGCACCGTAGGGACCAGACGTCTAAATGAAAATTGTTTAACAAGATAGATAAATCAGTGCTGTTACCTTTAAGTTAAGTGTCGAGTGAAGAAACAATGTGAATATTATAAAAAAGATAGATATTTGTTAAGAAATTACCTCAAGAAAGTGTTGGAAATATATACTTATCACAATCGCAGGTATAGTTACTTAATTATTACTTATTAAATAGTCTAATATTTTTATTACTATCATGTCGTGCGAGCCAGATAGTAATGACTAAATCGGCATTGCAATCAATGACAGTACTTATGAGTGATCAATAAGGTCAATAATCACTTCAAAACTAGCAATAATTAGTTGATTATAATAAATTAAAAAAGTAATTGAATTTCTTTTTTAATAATCAATGTAGTATTATTACTTATAATTAATTATCATTTAATAATATCTCTCGTTTTATTATATCATTGATATAAATTCATCATTTAACACTTGAATTTCCATAATAGTACATTTAATTAAGAGTTCTAAGCATGTTTCTGTCCTAAATTAGTTTCACGTTGAACAGAAAAACTAAAACTCGACCCAAATTTCTGTATCCTACTGTTTTATCAATAGCTGATAACAGAGATAAAATTGTTGTATGAACTAATGCATACTTATTCATTGTACATAGTTCTTTTTTTTCTTTGCTATTTATTTCTTGCCTTAAAGAGGTTATAGTAGCAAGTGCGTGACCGAAATTTCATGAGCAGGTGTTCCTATGTAACCTTCTTCCTTAAACCTTATAAAAACATGGTAGATAATTATAATTTCGAATGGACTCATGCTTTGAATTGTTGCCAAGGCTAGACGTACCTCGTTGTAAGTACATCATCTTTATCCTTAGATATCAGTAATAGACCATTAATACCCCACTGCAGGGATGCAGGAAAACATGGCCTACTAATAATAAGGATTGATACAGTTTTCCTTCATTTACTGTCGTTCTTATTGTATATGCGAATAAGTAGGTACCTAGCACTTAGCCGGCTTTTACGTCACCCATGGCATAAGATGGAGTGATGATATAGAATATTCTTACTTATAATATAGTGTCACACATACACTATATAAAAAATAAATGATAGCATAAACAAGTATTTTTATTATAATTATTGACTATTAATGGACAACATGATTCCAATTGTGACTCAATTGAAATTATGTGCAATGATTCATTTCAAAGAACTTAAGGAAACTCATGTTGTACTTATATTCTTTGTAGTATACAAAAAGCATTCTTACTTACCGTATAGAGAAAAAGGTGCAAGGTTTTTCCCAGTTTTCCTTAAACTTGATTGATTGTTACAACTTCGTTTGTACTTAAAGCTACGTTTTGTATTGGTCCCTTGAGATGTGGTGATGAGCTTGAATACTTACTGCCTCTATAAGACTTGAAAAAGGTGGACTAGTATTAAGCTATGTAGATTGAACCAATTAATAAGAACTAAGAATAGATACAACAAAACCTTTAGCTTCCAAAACATTTAGCTAATAACAGCTAATAATTTTGTACTTATATAATTACAAAATCATTAGCTAAATGTCTAATTAATGAATCAAAAACAATAATAGGAAATTGCTAATGTGTAAGAAATCTAAAATGATTTTATTGGTTATTTTCAGGCAGTAATGCGAGCGCGACGTGATGATTCAAGTACTAAAAGCGATGTGCCTTCTGTCCATAGCAAGTTTTGTGCAAGGAGGTGTCGCAGATTTTGACAGAGGGATTGGCGACCTGTGTTATATATGCACCTGCAGTGCGGACAAAACTAATGTTGATTGTTCAGGCAGAGGTCTTACACAGCTGCCAGATGGTTACCATGATCAGGTATGTAATTTGACACTTATTTCATACTAGCTGCTGTGCCCGCGACTTCGTTCGCGTGGCGGATGTTACTTACTTCGCAATTCGATTTAATACTGAAAAATCGTTTTTTAAACCTTATAACAAACAGATATACCTACACACGAATTGTAAAATTAACGAACGAACCAAAACCTTTTCAAAAACAGATCTTTACAAAGACAGATCTATGAAGACTGTGTCTAAACTTATACTGAAAGACATGAGCGAACGTCATTCTTTCAAGTAAAATCTTAATACCGCGATACTGAAAATGACGTCACAGGCACAATGCCATATGTTGTCAAATTTGTAAGTTAAAATAAATGACATCGCTTATTTCATCATAACAGCCCATTAATGTCCCACTGCAAGGACGCGCCTCCTCCCTTGATGGAGGGATACTTGGCCTACTAATACCACGTTGGCCAGTCGGATTGGTATAGGGTTTAATTTCAAGTTTTCCTTCATTTTTATTTCGTAAAGATAATATTCACCGATAGTCCCTTAGTCGGTTTTACGCCACCCATGGGATGAGATGGGGAGGTGACATATTGTATTCTTGCTCCGTCACCACACGGATAATCGCTAATTAATTATAAATGAATACATTTGCACGCCACGTTATGGTGCGGCAGAAATACCTGCCTCGGTGGCGCGGCGGTCGCATTACATGGCTGGCGTGCATGAGGTCGCGGGTTCGATTACCATGGAGGACAGTTGTGATACACAAACTATTGTCCTTAGTCTGGATGTTCTTTGTGTCCGTTAAATTGATATTTTTAAAGGCTAGTGTGAAGACTTATAATTGATATTACACATACGATTCATGGTTAATTTTATTAACATTTAAAAGGAATAACTTATTAATAGCACTTAATAATAAAATAGTTATATATTATTTAAAAACTCATTTATTTTATGATTACTACTGGTAACGCCATCTCGTGAACAAAAGAAACGAAATTTAAATTCATTCAACATTGAACCAAATACATTTTTCATGACCCCTGATTTGTATTGGACTGTTCTAATAAAGAGATCTAGCGATATCTCGAGTATTACTTATCCGATTCCGATTGTTTTATTATAGTATAGATAGATACCTACTTTAAACTTAATACCTAAAAACTACGTATCTATGTATTGTAATATCTAAAGCGCGCTTATTCCGAGAAGAGTCAATAAGAACCACGTCCGTTCGCATTAAGAGTCAATGTGAATGAAATTATATAGATGCACCGGTTGGCCGCTTCGGACGTTAAACAAAAATCAACCGTACAGCCGTACTCATACTGGCGCGGCGACATTTGGAAATTTTCTTTCATCTAAATCTTGTGTGTTTATAAACCGATTTCTATAATTTTTTTTTTATGAATAAGGTATTAAAGTGTACTTTTGAAATATGGGAGTTTAAAAAAGATATGTCTATGCAAATTACAATATATTTATGTATTTAATACACTTTGAAGAAAACCCTAACGATTAAACAGGTTATTGTGGCTAATATATAAAAGATAGATATATACTATTCAGGACTTTTTTGTTCATCTTTTGAAGACCTTTATTTTTGTAATACATATTTTTGGCGTATGATCAACGTATGCGACGATAAGAGCTCGAACGTACATATACAATACAGCCTATAACCTGCCCGGGAGTATGGACTACAATTGTACCAAGTTTGGTTAAAATGCCTTCAGTAGTTTTTGACCCATGCGTGCACATACAGACAGACAGACAGACAGACAGACAGACAGACAGACAAAAAATTTATTGATTGCATTTTTGGCATTAGTATCGATCACCATTCATCCTCCAATATTAATTTTTAACATATATTCAATGTACAGAATTGATCTCTCTACAGTTTTATTATAAGTATAGATACCTAACATTAGTTAAAGCATACTCTATAATGAACTTTTCCATAAATCCTGTACTTCCATTTTGAAATTGGTTGTGGTTTACAAGAAGATTTAGGTTTCCCAGGAATGTTTTTGCGAAGTCACAATTCTTTCTAACTTACATACTTACTTAGTTAGTGGCAAAAAAAAAATTTTTCTTTTAATTATTTTTGTACGACATATTTATCAAGAATAATAATATTTAACTGTCTTAAATTGTTTTTTACAGGTAACCCATTTGAACGCATCCAATAACGAAATCTCCATATTTCCAGAGAATTTGTATAAATTCTACAATTTGGTCAGCTTAGATGTCAGTAGAAATAGATTAAGTGAATTACCAGAAAATGCACTACAAAATCTTACGGTCTTAGAGTTACTTAACTTGTCCAGAAATTATTTTGAAACGTGGTTGAACTTGAATCCAAACAATGTTTTTCAATCAGCGGTGAGCCTGAAATTACTAGATTTATCTTATAATAAATTTAAAACAATGGGTAACTTGGCCAATCAAGAATTGCTAGTCAGCTCGTCTATAGAAAGTTTGATACTGGAGAACTGTGAAATATCGTCAATACATGGACGGTCTCCCTTAGCTGGACTTACGAATATCAAAACACTGAAACTGAATTCTAATCCTTTGTTAAGAATTCATAGTCTTATATCATCAACATTGAAGACTCTTGAAGTGAGCAATTGTGCACTAAGCATAATAAACCATAATGAGTTAATGTACTTACCATCACTAATTTATTTGAAGATGTCTCACAATTATCGTCTGGAACTTTCGGCATCAGCGCATAACTTATTCTCTGACTCGTTAAAGTATATAGATATTTCATTCTGCAATGTTTTGCAACCCAATTTACAAGGCTTTCCAAATCTACGAAAAGCAGTTCTCCACCATAATATGGTAAGATACCTAAGAAGTAATGAATTTTTAAACAATACTAAATTAGAATACTTAGATTTGGCCTACAATAATATTGGGTCTTTGAAAAGTGATACTTTCCGAGGTCTTAGTATGATAAAACATTTAGATTTATCTTGGAACGAAATAGCAAATATCCCGGAAGATGCATTATTACAAATGCCATCGTTAACACAGATGAAAATGTCAAGAAATTATCTTACTAATGTCGGTCATTTGAGATCTATGTCTTTAACTGTACTCGATATGAGTTCCTGTGAAATTAGCGGCATTGGAAAAGATTCACTGGAAGGACTGCAGAGCTTGGTTGATTTAGATTTATCAAGAAACCTTATTTCACATATTCCAGATAGTATATCATCGAATACATTAAAATATTTAAATTTAAATTACAATAGAATCAGTTTTGTAAACAACTTCACTTTCTTTATGTTGCCAAGACTAATTGGCCTAAGTGTTATTGGCAATAGGTTCACAACTATATGGAAGAGATCATATTTTGAATTGAACCCCTATTTAGAACGACTAGATTTGGCAGATAATATGTGGAGATGCGACTGCACAGACGGTAATATGATTGACTTTTATGAATACATCACTTTGGAACCTAATAAGAAAGAAGAGTCCTATAATTTAATTTGTAACAGTCCATTAAATATAATTGGCCAAACATGGCTGGAAGCCTGCTATTTCGTTTGGAATCCGACGGAAAAAGTACCAAATCCAGACAGTTTAATTTGGTTTATAACTATAATGATTATTGGACTAGCTCTGTGTCTGTTATTAGTGAATTGTATACGAAGGTCAATGCATCGTCGTCTTGCAGCATTACAAGCGGAGAGAGAGCGTCAAGTTGAAGAAGCAAGAGACAGGTTGAGACAACTAAGAATTCGGGCAGAACAGGAAGCTTTGGTTAATACACCAGACCCACGTGACCTGATTCCTCCACCTTCTTACGATGATGCACTTTCCATGCCAAAACTAAATACATCCTGTCGGTCTTTGAACGAAGCTGGTACAGGCAAAACAAAGAAAAGGAGAGGACGAAGGAAAACCAAATCTAGTGGTGATTTATTAGAAGAAACAGATAGAAATGGAGATTTACCTGTTAGTGATGGTATGGAGTTAGTTGAAACACCAGATGGGAGGCAGCGACAAAGACAACGTAGGCGTATTAATAGATACGGTAGTCATGAAGTTGCTGAACTAGAGCAATCCCCGGGTGCACGACGTAGACGTATGTCTGAATATAATACAGACTATGCATCACAAACAGATGATAGTGTTACTTTAGAAGTTCAAGCAGAACTTGAAAGACCGTTACGTCCTAGAAATCGAAGATATTCCACCGATGATAACGAACTCAGAGAAAGTGACTTTTAATTGAGATTGTTATGTTGTTAAGTATAGGATTAATTTTTAATACGTCCTCTTTAGTCATTTTAAGTTAATTTTATTAAAGTATACACACTATATTATTAATGATGTTTTTTTTCTATATACTTGTTTAATTTACTTAAAGTTTTGAATACCAATTTTAAGTTAAATTATTTTAAAATTATAATGTTCTTTGTCACACGTTACAATGCAGAGACGAGGTTACAAAAGTAAAATAAAGAAAACTGGACATAAAACCGTAAAGGGCAAGTTTTCCTCTGCTACTGCAGTGGGTCATTGGTGGACATTATAATAAAATTAAATTGAAATAAATACTTAAACCTTTTGAGTATTCGTCAGGGGTCAGGGGTGGGAATAGTAAGACAAATTCTCCCTGTCAAATTTGTAACGGAAAATTTTACGTAGCGTGTATTGCGAGTAAAAAAGGTTAAGGCGCTCGTAGTAATTTTGACTATGTTGTTATACAGTCTCTTTCTCAGTGCTACGACTGAAAAGGTACACGGTTCAAGAGTTGTATACGTTTATTAATTTAATTTGAGAAATACGTGTCCGTTACCTCAGCCAGATGTGGTCGAAAATGGTCATTTGAATCTTATAGATAATTAGTTTTGCGGCTTCTGTAATTGTTGCGCACATTTTTAAATTTGTTGCGCTTATAGTTTTTTAATTATTTCACAAAAACATTTCCTGCTGAGGTAACGTTACCCCAGCCAGACCTTTTTCTTTCTAATGGGAATATTTAAATAAATACTAGCTATAAAATTAGTTGTCTAGATGAAGTAAATGTTGTGCCTTATTTTGTATTTGTTCTTTCTTCGGTTGCGAAGTTATTCGAGATTTTGCTGGGGTATCGTTTTTGGTTTTGCTAGATCTTTGAAACGGTTAAGCGGATTCTTATCATTATTTGTACAAGACTTCTTTGGAATTAGTTTAAATTTGTTCTGCAATAAAAATACCAAAATAATACATAGCTTAAAGGTTATTTCATTAAATAGAAAAACACTTCAATTGGTCCCAGCACTCTCAATAAGAGGTCTAAAGACTTACTTTAAACATTATTTTGAAGCTTGTAACTGCCTTCAAATGTATGTAAAGTTTCATTAGTATCCTGTAAGTATTTAACAAGTTATGATGATATTCAGTTCTTCACGAGCACGGTCATGATGCGCGCGGTGTTATTTGGCAACTGATAAGCCTGTATATGGATATATGAACTGAATGTTATGTCAATTATTAGTTGTGTAGTTCAGTTGTATATCAGTAAAATTTCAACGTAGTACATTGGATAATTAATGAGATAATACGATTAAAGTCATTAGGAAGTAAATGACCGTGGTAACCCGACCAAGTTTAGATGGTTACGAAAAATCGAAAACGTAGAACATTATGCTATCTTTTGAAATGTTTAGTATAATACACCTTACAATTTCGGTACAGACGCGTACAAAGCAATAGTAACAGCACGGCATTAAGAGTCCCTCAGTGAATGCCTTAGTGATAGATAGAAGAAAGGAGACATAAGTAACTTCGGACTCTGGCAGAATTGTCGACATCGGCATAGTTTGCCAAATAAAAGAAAGAAGAAGTCTAATATTAAAATGGTAATAACAACCATGAATATCAACCTCTGGAAAACCTTCCATTATGGCAGACATTCCAATCGGGAATTTGAGACTTGATTAGACTAATAAAGAATTCTTCTTCTTGAAACTATGATATAAAACTATGTTATCTATCTTTACAATTAAAAAACTTTCAAATAATTTTATTTTATAAAAGTAGGTAAAAATTTTATAACTACCTATAATTAGTTGGTATAAATAATTAACAAACACATTTATTCCCATGAATTCGGGCGAAATATTCGACCGAAAAACTCGATTACGCGGTATGAACCATTCTCTCGCGGGGGGAAAGCTTCTCCGAGGAGCATGTCCCCTCTTACCGCACCCGGGGCACCGCTGTCGAACGACTCGTGCGTGACGGTTCTCTATTTTGTCTCATAATTCTTTTATCCATAATCTAAGGTGTCATAACATTTTGTGTCCGAATCATCATGTCTCCGAATGGTAGCTAGCCCTAAATTCGTGTCTTATAATATCACTTGTCCGAAAACCTAAATCCCTAAACATAACATGACCTAATTTTTTTTGCTATAACCATCACAATCTATAATATTTAAAAAACAGAAATACTAGTACTAAGTGGCTACCATACTGACCTAACCTAACCAACTGTTTCTGACTTTTGCCCTAATATTTTTTTTAGGAAATGTGACTATAAAGCAAGAAAAAATAGGATTTCTTATAATTAGTAAGTATATAGTACCTTATATACTAGTATCTTATATAGTACCCCATTTTATGACACACAAGTATTATAGGTAAAGACGATTAGGTAATATACGATTTCGTATACGCGAACATTAAGGAAAGTGATGATTATAGTAAACTTGTTTGGTATTATGATTTTCGGACGATCGATATTCGGAGAAGAAAGGGACTACCGTGCGGGAGTCATGAGTCGTGGCCAAAGTGTATAGTATACTAGTCGTGGCAGGCGGGCGCGCGCAGAGAGGGGCAGCGGCGATCGACGATCGATACATAAAACCATTTTTCAGCAAATAAAAAATTAAAAATAAATAAAGAGTATTCCGGTAATATTCCGTATTACTCAGAAGTTTTGCAACTATAAATCAGGAACACTTTTTTTTATTAATTTGTAAGCAAATATGACATTATCTACCTATATTTAATATAATATCATTGGCGGGCACATGAGTAATAAAAATTCGTTAATAAACATGTAGTTTTTTTAACACTTGTGTAAATGTCTGTACTAAATTTGTAACACTATCCTACATATTTTAGAAGGTAGCATAATGTTCTGCGTTTTCGCTTTTTCGTAACCACCTAAACTTGGTCGGGTTACCACGGTCATTTACTTCCTAATGACTTTAATCGTATTATCTCATTAATTATCCAATGTACTACGTTGAAATTTTACTAATATACAAGTTGTATATTAGTAAAATTTCAACGTACATACGTATATACAACTGAACTACACAACTAATAATTGACATAACATTCAGTTCATATATCCATATACAGGCTTATCAGTTGCCAAAAGACACCGCGCGCATCATGACCGTGCTCGTGAAGAACTGAATATCATCATAACTTGTTAAATACTTACAGGATACTAATGAAACTTTACATACATTTGAAGGCAGTCACAAGCTTCAAAATAATGTTTAAAGTAAGTCTTTAGACCTCTTATTGAGAGTGCTGGGACCAATTGAAGTGTTTTTCTATTTAATGAAATAACCTTTAAGCTATGTATTATTTTGGTATTTTTATTGCAGAACAAATTTAAACTAATTATAAAGAAGTCTTGTACAAAATATGATAAGAATCCGCTTAACCGTTTCAAAGATCTAGCAAAACCAAAAACGATACCCCAGCAAAATCTCGAATAACTTCGCAACCGAAGAAAGAACAAATACAAAATAAGGCACAACATTTACTTCATCTAGACAACTAATTTTATAGCTAGTATTTATTTAAATATTCCCATTAGAAAGAAAAAGGTCTGGCTGGGGTAACGTTACCTCAGCAGGAAATGTTTTTGTGAAATAATTAAAAAACTATAAGCGCAACAAATTTAAAAATGTGCGCAACAAATTTAAAAATGTGCGCAACAATTACAGAAGCCGCAAAACTAATTATCTATAAGATTCAAATGACCATTTTCGACCACATCTGGCTGAGGTAACGGACACGAGAAATACTATATTAAATAAATAAAATTTTCATTTTAATATTTTGGGCCCCGGAATCGATCCCCGTCTAAGTAAAATTTACCAGTATGATATACACTATACAGGGCTGTTTGATTTATTCTAGGTATATGGGTGTAAGTATTCACATGTTCTATAAGGGAAGAATCTGTAACTACTGGGTCCAAAACTGTGAATAATTTTTTATTTGTATTTGCCCTTCATTCATTCATAACAGGTTTATATGGAAAACTTGACCTTCTTATGCTACGCTAAACAAATAGAGTTTTACATCAAATTGTCCATCTTTTGTTTTCGTAGACATAGTACCCTTATTCGGCTTTAACGACAACCATGAGATGAGTAGTGCTGGGAACATATTAATATTTATGTATTCTTACTCCGTCACTACTCGGAGATAAGCATGGTCTGTATGGACCTAACATAGGATGATCGGCATGCGGCAGTCTTATCTCTTCTTCAGAGGTAAATTTCAGATTTCATAAGGAGTTGTGTAGGGCAATTTTTCGAAAGATAATTGAAACAACAAATAACTCGATTCAACCATTTATATCATAAAATAGTTCAAAATAAAAATACATTAATTTTATATTTTACTTACTGAACTATTTATTGTTCTGCTTTGTTCATTTTTAGTTTAAAAAAAAAACAATGTTGATATTAATTAACTATTGGTAATATAATTTAAATTATGTCAGTAAAAGCATAAAAATACGGAGTAATTATTTTAAAAGTAAAATCTTAGATAAGACATATAAAATTCAAATATAAAGATCTACCAAATATACACTAAAAAATTGAATTAATTATATACATACAAGGAAAGTAGTTCAGAATACTTAAAATAAATGGTATCACATTCTTAAAATCTAAATTCAATAAAATTACTAAGGAACTTATGTTTAGCCAGACCATGAAAGAATAAAATCTTTCCATAGAAAATGAGAAAACAATTACTAAACATAGCCAGATAGACTTTAAGCTGGGCGTACACGGTCACAATATTTAATATGATTCTTAATTTGCTATTGCAGTAAAACATAAATTACTGTAAATATATTTATACAAATTATTAACTTTTACAAAATTACATAAAATCAAAAAAATCCCGAATTTGTTAACACCGTATTAACATATTTGGGATTTTATTAGCTACTAAAACAAACAGGCCATGATCAAAAATATAGTCTTTTATAAACTACCAGCAACCAAATCAGCGAATGAATCATACGAGCAAAGTAACCGTGAGGCCTTCATTAAAATAGTAAATAATTATTGTTTAGATAAATATTTTCAGGGCAAAGTAAGTACACAACCATTGAAAAAGAATTCAAGAATTGTACCCCGATATAAATAGGTAGCTATTATAGGATAAACAGAGCACAGACAGGACATGTTTATACAACAACATGAGTGTATCGACGCCATTTTAATCGTCTATTTCATAATTATGATTTAGGTATACTAACAAAACTTTTACAACTATCATGAACATGGCAACACTTTTTACACGTATAAAAATATTTTTATTACTTATTGCGCAATATATTTCTATAAATATATTTTACCACTAACAAAGTTATAATAAAGGCACTGTCGACTACAAACACACTTTGGCAGCAAAGGTTCTAAACTTACGCACAGACCGTACCGATAGACTTCAATCCTTCATACCTGAGATTTGTTTGAACTACATACACAATATAATCACAGAATTTCGCCAATTGTGAAGTGTTTGTTATTTGACACTGATATACGCGAAGTGTTATTATAGTCCTCTCATCTGAGATCAGATTTCAAGTGGTTGACTTGAGCGCATTCACGTCTGTCGGAGTGATAATGATGTCTCCAGCATTTGATCTACTTCTGGTGACTAGTACCGGAGTTTTAGGCTTAGGTGTCTCTGACATCTTTATACGAACTCTTCCCATATCAGGGGAGTATACAGGAACATATTCACGGGACGGTGATAAGAAATCTGAATCGATATTTTGATGCCCATTTATGAGTGGCTGAGATACGTCCGAATCTCGCGTGTTATTTAGTTTAGGATTTTCATCATCGTTAATTGGTACAAATATGTCTTCACTAGATAATGAGTTTGTATCTTTTCTAGAATCAGGCGACGCAGGATCTGAATCAAAAGATGTTTCATGCTGCTGCGGTTTATCATCTACTAAATTGTTATCACGCGAACTACTCTTGTTTTGATTAGTATCTCTTGGACTGTCTGTTCTTAAGCCGTTGCTTTGATTATTGACATTTCCATTTTCACTTTTCTTTTGCGGAGATTCATGTGTAGGTACTAGTTCATATTTACCATTTATTTTCTTTTCAACTGGTGCTTCTAGACCTCCCGCAGGTTTTCCTAACAAAGATTTGTTCATATCGACCATCTCTTTTGACGCTTTCTCTACATCTCTCTTTTGCTGCCGTAGGAGTCTTCTGTCTCTACGTTTTCTCATTTGTCCTTTAATTATTGCAAAACCTATTAATCCAACTAATAATATTACTATAATAGCTATACAAACATATGTGCCTGTTTTATGCGGTGCTTGACTTTCACTTTCGGTTGCCATACCAGCATGAACTTCTTGTGTCACCCGAATTTGTTCAGATACAGTAGTGTCACGAGGTGTAGGTGATGTAGGTGGTTTTTCTGTAGTTACTGATGAAGCTTTTAAGCCTGTATCGTTATTCCAGTCGATACCACCTGGATATATCGAAGGTCGTTCAGGTAAAGGAAATTCGGTACTTGACTTATTATCATCGTCGAAGAACCTGTGTACTAGCCCTGGGCTTGTAAATTCTTCATAGATTTCAGTTGTAGTTTCTTCGTGGTGAGGTTCCGAAATATAATCGATTGGCAGAAAACCAGATCCTTCCCCGGATCCTTCGATAGGATCTTCGGTGGTCTGTATGTTATCAGCAGGTATAATCTCTTCGGCTGCAAGAATATCGGCATTTAATTTACGTTCTACTTTTGGTTCTGTAAATATTATCATTGTTGTGTGTTCATCATCTCCACTCCCTGATCCTTCCAAATCACTATTTGGTAAAGGTGAAGTAGATCGACCTACTTTTAAAAATTGTAGATGGTCGTCATCTTCTATGGCATCACCACTTAGTATTACTTTGCCAGCTTCTAAATCATTTTTACCCACGGCAGGGAGCGATTTCAGAGCGGTAGCTTCTTGACCAACCTGTTCGGCATCTATTGCTTGGTCACCCATCATCATATCCATAAAATTTTCCGATTTCACAGCCTTGCAAATATCTTTTGTTTTCAGTTCTAACCAAGACCTTCCTCTAAGTTTTGGCGGGTAGGCACATTTAACAGTATCTATGTAAATATTTGCAATTAGTAAACGATCCCGCGCTACTAAATTTTCACAAGAACAATTAAGAGGGTTGCCTTCCATTTCCAAATGCTCTAGACCAAGTAAAATTCCATGATCAGAAGGCACATCTTTAAGTAAGTTGTTAGTTAAATCTAAGGAACTAATACTGGCAGGTAAATGGGCAAAAGATAGTGTCTGTATCCTGTTATTTGCAAGATTTAGATGAACTAATTTCTTGGCATTGTGAAAGAATTTATTAACAGATTGAATGCCATTTGTGGAGAGATCGAGTGTCACAACTTCAGTCAGACGATCAAGTTCATGATTCAGTTTTGTAATATTATTATGTGAAAGATCCAGGATATTAATATTGTGATGTTTCTGACGAAGTGTAAATTTGTATAGTCCGCTTAGACTACTGCATGTGGCACGATGCAGACCATCTCGAGTTGTAGTACAGACGCATCCATCAGGGCAGACAGAGGATGCTATAGACGCTCCCACCAGGAAGAGCACCAAGAACACTGATGCTGGAAACCTCACCATGTTGATTTTAAATCAGCACCTGAAATTAAAAAAAGAATCAAAATAAGAACACGTTTATATGATTTGTGCTTTGTGGGCGTTTTTTAAGTCATTAGCTAGAATGACGTTAAAAATGTCCACATGTTTTATTACTAATCTGGTAATCGTCATAATAGTTATGTATCATGGTTCACATTGCAGCTGCGCATGCCTTTATTTTATCTTTCATATCAAGAGACTGTTTAGCAAGGTGAAATATATTATATTGTGAATGTTAACGTATTCACGTGGGCAGAGGACCAGTAGGTCATCTTGAGCTATTACATAAATCACAACATCCCTGTTGGCGAACTGTCGTCTAAATATAGTCCTGAATAACATACGACCAAACGGTCCCCAGTGGTCTATTACAGTTATCACTTCTCCAATTATTGCAGCTGCAGTTACACGACGACGACGATTTGAATCTATGCGTTTCCTTTTATTTACAACCAGTTCAAATATATTTTTTTTTATTCAAAACTTTAAAGCGATTATCTAATTTTAGTGAAATTATATAGAAATGTTTACTTATTTGTATGCTTATATTTCTATTAAACTACACTTAGACTAAAAATTTGTTAATGAAAAAGACTATTATCTTTTTAACTATCGCTAAATATTATTACTCTGTCACTTTCATAGATCATTTCGAAGTCTATAAGAAATAGAAATCACTTAAAATATGAAACATCGTAAAGTGTAGACTTATAAACACGTAACATTCAATTTATTCTATTTCTGAACTCATAATATCCCCAGTGCACTTGGCCGGGCGTACGAAATGGTTCAATGTTATCCAGCCAGGAAGAGAACTGTTAACCATTTGTGCAAATATGCTTAACGGTGGAACCATTCACGGGGGCGTGTTGTTTAGGCTCCAGAGGAAGGAATAAAAACGTTAAAGGACACGTATATTTTAAGTTGATTGTGTAATCTGTTGTAGGTTTAGGTAGAAAAATAATAACTTCTGGTCAATTAATTCTTGCTTTGTAGTTTTTTTACCATAGGAGTTAACTAAGATTTTTAGACGATATCAGAAAACGTTTCTGTATTTGATATAACGACACCCATTTTAGTTTATTAATTTGATTAGATGGATTTGTGACAACAATTAAATACCCTTATTTTAAGTCATAGTAATCTTTCATGAAAATGCTTGTGGTGATAAATTACCACATGCGTTTTCATTAAAACGAAGGAATAAGATTTAAATATAATTAAGGGATTAAAATTAAATAACAGTGATAAAAGGTTATGACTCACAAGGTTTATATCAACAGAGTAGGACCCGTCGACCATGGCTCTCAAATGTCACGAGCTATATGCAATGATCATGAGCTCTGATATCAGGAAATTATTTAATATTATTTTATTGCACATATGATGGGTTTATTGAGTTGATCTGCTTTTTTTCAACTGAATTACGACAATCTATGCTTGCAAAGGTGAAATCCCGCGGTTATTTGTCCTAAGTCTATACCTATATCTTTTTATTTGGTTTGGCTGGAAACAATGATTAAGTGCCGAGTAACTGTGTGGGATAGACATCGAGGTTTGTATCCACTACTGACGACCGGAGACCTAATTTTTTTTTTGTATTATATATTCATTTAAGTTCAGATATATTAAATTGAAGTTAAATAATATTAATAAGGATACCACAGTTTTACTTGACGCCAATGATAAATCAGAGCAAATTCATTCGGTCTTTAGACCACCTTAGAGGCAAGCATAAGACAAGTATACCAAATGGGGTATTGCCAATATCAAGTACATTACAAGATAACTTGCAAATTATACCGATTTTTTGGTTACATTAAATGTCCATTACCATATTCATGCCAAATCTGGTACTGATGGACAGACAACGACATTTCCACAAACACATTAATCAACTTATCGGAAGATAAAAGGTGAACAAAACTATATATGGTAATTGCTTTAAGCAAGAACGTACAAAAATGGCGATAGCATTGATCCTGAAAATATATTTATTTACTTTATGAGTAAGCAAGCATGAGCAAATCATTTTGATTTATGAAATGACCTCTTTACATGCAACTACATGACGTTTCATACATATGGATTCTGTCAGCCTTGCGATATCAATGTAAACAATATATCTATCAACATCAAGCTATAATTTACCAGTCTTACTTTTAAAATGGCTGTTAGCGAGTTCCAGCTTTTAATTGTTCGGATATTTTAAAACGAAATTTAAAAACTTTTAGATATAGGTAATTCGTATATGTAGTTATACCGTCGGCAATGTTAGATGGAATTTTATAGTATAAAGACCAAATTCTCCGCTATGTTGTTTTAATGGATATAATCTCTGTTTGTCTTTGTTTTGTGATTTGCTTGTTGTAAAAATCAATGCCGATTACTGATAATGTTCACTTTTTTATGTAAGAAAGAATGAATAAGATTTCCAATATTATTTATTGTGTTTGAATAAGGTATTACATCTAAGAAATTGGTACAAAGTAATAAAAAAGTATAAGCGATTACTTAGCCTTTGACTTTTAAAACATTAATTAAGCTTTATAAGGGAACTAAAATATTCATAAGAAATTAAACGGAAAATTTATCTGGTAGGTTATTTGTGTAGGAATATCAGTTTACGAAAAATAAATCAATATTTTTAAAAAATAACGTCTTACTTTCACGGATCATACTGTAATCAAGATTGCCAAACAAATAAATACTTGTTACAGATTTATAAGTGGTCAACGAGATAAACATCAAAACTAAAGGCAACTCATGTATTACCATTTGACAGCGAAATGATCAGTCTGTTACTATGAAAAATTACCAGAAAGAAAGTTCAGTTTGCGATCTCGATCGTTCAAAAGATAAGCTTAGAAAACCGGTGAGTGATAACTAATAGTTAAACGTCTTGGAAGTCATAAATCTCTGTTAAATTTTAACCATTAGATAGTTGAAGTTAACCACACCGATCCTACATCTCTTCAGATCAAGATCATAAACTGTATTACTACAAGCAAAGTAAATTTGTCAAGTAATAGCAAGACACTTCTGACAAATTAATTGCAGCCTGATTAGTTAACTATAAACAATGTCATCTTAACCCAAACTAAGAAGATTTTTTAAATATTTCAACTTTAGAAACAACTTGATGAAATCAAACGTCAAGTGTATGCTAACAAATGTTAGATTTGGGGAGTAATCAAACCTTCAACAAATTATATTGTAAGTGTTGATAGGCTCTTTTGAGAGGCCTTTAGGATGGTTATCACTAAAGTTTTGCTAACTGGCAAGTATTTTAATGGTTGATTCTTTTATTTCTATTTTATTTTTTTATTATACTTAAGTATAGTGGACAGCGTTTTAAGCAGTGTCAATTTTGGAAAGATTAAGGAGTTTTCCTTTTTTTATGTTCACTATAGTTTGAACCTATACAGTAATATTTGTGTTTAATTTTGAAAAACAAATATTATTCGATACTATAACAAAATTTTCGGTAGTACGTTTCACAAAGTATATTTTCTAATATATTAGTTAGTATACTAAATTAAAAGCAAATACTATTTTAATTTCCGTAAAACATTTAAATACTAATACACCTTCACTTACTTATAGTGCGTAGTTCAATAGTAACGGTTCAAGGTTAAATCAACCGGTGGTTGTTGCAAGGCCAAGGTTAGGAGCAATTTGTCAATTTGTACCACCAACGGCTCACTCTATTCAATTTGCCAATTTGTTACCGACCATGGGAATCTAACACGATTATTTAATGTAGGCGATGTAGATACAGGAAAGACTTTCTTAAGATTTTATAGACTATAACATTGTTTTTACCATAAAACGAGATCAATTAAATCTTGTTTTATGGCGTGAAAGAGGATCGAGTCCTTATCGTTGAGATTTCACTCATTAGTCCTCTTGCTAATTAAGTCTACATATCAACTTAAATTTCAATTCTTTTCATGATAAGTAAACTTCATTTCTTAATTCAAGCTATAGTACAGTCACCTTCAAATTAATCTTTGCCATTGTTAGTACTATTAAATTTTAAATAGAACGATTAAAATTTATAATTTATATATTCAATTCAATGTTAATACAACTATAATCTCGTACTGCAATGGGTGGCTACACAAGTCAGCAGTAATCAAGGACCGAGTACAGAATATGACACTTCAAGCTCACTCGACTGCAAACATGAGAAATTGGATCTGCTCAATACAATATATTGCACGTTTGAATGTCACTTTGTAATCAATTTTCTTAAGAGTTTGCTGAGTAAATAATTTATTATTATTAATTATTTATTATTTGCACATAATAAACCATTGATATAAGTAAATTTCATATCACCAACTCATCACTTTCCGAAGTTGTCGTTAAAAATGTCTTAAAATTCAAACTTGGTTCCTAACTTTCAAAATACTTTCACTTGGTTAATTTTGAAAAGTATAGCTACACCTGGTTGTATCACAAAGGATGGAAATCTATAACAATCTTTTACGAGCACACTGCTCGTAGTCGCCAGAAATTTACGGAAAGAAATAAAGTAATTCATTATTTCAACTGTACATACGAAGGATAAAATACTTATTCATCGCACAATGATCATTTTACAGTACCGTTTCAAGAAGTTTTGTTTCCGCTTAGCTCTAACCATTTATAAACGTTAACTAACAAGTTTCCTTAAGTACCTATTACATCTTTGTTTAGCTCCAAGACATTTGGCTATAAATATACAGTTCCTATGCACTTGAACCTAAAATGTTTGTGTTACAACTCTATGCATTATTGCGTGAGTTGGATCGCTAATAAATTGTTAGTTAAGTGCAATAATGCTAAAATGTTCTTATTTCACGGTCGCTGTTGTAGGTGTTAGGTGAAGCTGATTGAGGAATAAACGACTTTGCTAGGTAATAAATCCTTTTGGACGTGTAATGGCGGATTGAGAATAGATGGTGTTGCCACCCAATCTAATCGTACAAGTGTCATGGGCGAATACGGGAGAGTTTAACATTATTTCTGCGTCAAACAAAAGATGGAAAAAGTGTTTTAAAAAACCGAGAAAACGCGTACTTTGGTTGTCCTAGAAGTAAGCATGAAACTTCTACATCACTCAACTATTTACTGCATTTCATAATTTACAAAAGAAATTAAGAATCTTAAAAGTATCAATATGAGGACCTCTTCGGGCATAGCACAATGTACTCGTAGGAGAGAGGAGGAAAGGCGCTCTTTACAAAAGGATTAATGGCCTTGGCCCTCCAATCCCAACAAAACATTTCCTTGTATTGTGATATATTTATGTTATGATTATACCTCGATACCAAAAAGCAGTTAAATTCAACGAACCAGTAGCCTAACAAACCAATGTTTTTGCAATACAAGTCTGTTTCACAATAGACTACTGATTTTTCATACCATATTGACTTTTTCATTGATGATACAGTTTGTAAACAATCACCATTGAAACAATACTGTTTGATGTGTTCTGTGAAACGTAAAGAACTGAAGTATTCAATGATGTGAAAACAATCGTGTTAGAATCTGGACTGACATTGCGTCGCTTCACATATTATAAATTCAATAATATTATAACAAAAGACAATTGTCACATGCTTCGCAGCTCATCAAATCCCACTGTAGGCACGAGCCTCTTTGAATGATAGATGTAAACTTGGCCTACTTATATCACGACTTTGTTTGACCGGTTGTTTTTTGTCGAATTTCCTTAACTTGGCTTCAACAAATCATTTTCTAAATTTGAAAACTTTTGCCTTAAAACTGTGTGGTTCTGACAACAATCTTTGGAAATTTATAGTAGACTCAAAACGTAAGTATTCCACCGGTAACAAAAGCATATCATCATCATCATATCAGTCAATTGACGTCCACTGCTGGACATAGACCTTCTCCAAATATTGCCAATAACATAAGCATTGGTGAGAAGAAATTGTGATTAGGAGACAGCTATTGAGCAATCATCCCTTTTCATAAAACGTTACATCTTCAATTTTATAGCTTCCAAGTTTATAAATTAATATCCCAAAGTAGTTTTAAACTATTTTCATATTGTTATAAGCATATTTCTGATTAAGTACCTATACAGAAAACCAATTAATTAATATTGAATTATATTCAACAAGTGCAAGTACAGAATGTACTTACAGTCGAGTGTATATTCGTACATTTCTAAGAAATAATAAAATAACTAATCGACTTGCTTTCCAGTGTTAATGTGAAACGTTTTATGTCCGCGCTTGCAGTCGTAAAAGCCCATAGGACGGCCTAGCCTAATCGAGCTGACGTGTCATTACAGGCGGTTTATAGAAACAAGACAACGATCTAACCAACCGCCTTAGGGTCCATGCACAGATTTACAGTCGAAAGTTTCAAGAGTAGAGACACTAAAATAATTTTAATGTTTCCACTTGCCACGATACAAGATTGGAAAGCTCAAAGATTAAGTGCAGTGTTTGGTATTTTTATACTTAGTGCATATACATAAGTGCTAACAAGAGTATATTCATGGCTTACCAAGAAATATAATGGAAGAACAAGAAAAAGCTGAGGCGGGGAAAGCGACTGAACTTTCGCATATTACAAACGTTATTGAACATCAGTAAATATCCAAGGATACCACTACCCCTAACAAATCCCTTAAAGCACTTCTCTTAATGGGTCTTCACTTTATCGTGTAAGGATATTTCAACAGGTGGAAAAATGTTTTCGAAATTGGGGCTATCAAGCCGGATAAAAGTTTAAGCTTTGGCTATTGGTGTCTAAACAAAAGTTTTGTAAGAGTTTATTTTTGTTTCTTTCATTTAACTACACCCTTAGAAGAAGTGATAATAAATTATCGCACAATATAATTATGTTAGCCCACGATCATTGTATTATGTTGTGATCTGTTTTATTTGCTTTGCACCGGCTATGTTTTATAGTATTTCATTAATACTTGATATATTTGTAGGCACGGTCACTCCATGTGCTATTGCCAAGACTTCCATATTCATAAATGAATCAAAGAGACGTTTTTTGTTTTGTAAAATTGTACTTAATTAAATCTTAATCATATTGATTGATGTCCATTGATTATGTCAATACGTAGAATATAATATTTACACTGCTTGTAATAATACAATAATACCGTTTTCGCCTTACTGAATCTGTTCCTAAATTCATTTCTACAAAATGATGATGTAAATCGAAAAATTAAATCAGATATTCAGTTCTTATTGTCTGAGCCATAAAGACCGAAAAAGTGTTATTGAAAACTTTTCCCCACTGTACAGTTTTACAGTAATCATATTTATCCAAAGCTTCTGAGACTAGTTGAATTTAAAACTATTATTACATTTAGCTTATTATTTGTTATATTAAATCAGGCACAGACTTTGTCCTTGCTACTGCAATAAACAAAAGTAGATTTGAAAAACAAAATTCGAATACATTCAATGCATTTGTGTAAAAAGAAACATTTTATTTATGGTTACTGCCAAGGTGAGGGCGACAATTATTCTCACTGGCCAGAGTCCAAGAGAGAATTCGAAATTTAAAAAGCTAATTACTAGGAAGTCTATGGATTTAGGACCACGTGTGTTTTTTAAAGTCAATGAGTGATTACGGATCAGTTTTTGTGTGACCTAGTTTTCTAGATATTTTTTAATTAAGGGTAATCAAATTAATTGCTAATGACATTTGTGATATATTTGGGATTCCTTAATTACAATAGTGTTTAAGTAGGTTTTTATGAATCAAAAGATGTCTAGTAGTTATTTTATCTATAACTTTATCGTTTAGTAGTAACAGTGACACAGATATTTTATCGTATTGTGTTATTTTTAGCGTGATTCGTTAAATAATCTACAACCCGTCAACAAGTAATTGTATAGTAGCGACCTTTTTTTCTCCGTCTTTTTTGAATTGTATTTATGTTTATTATTGTTTAATTTTTTATTTGCTGCACTAAATCCAAATCAACGCAATATTTACATAACGTTTTCTTAAAAGCATGCCTAGTACTAAGCACTTAGAAATACTAATACGTCGTAATAGACAATTAGGTCCTCAAATTTATTGCTTGATGGAGTAGTATAATATTGTGATTGCTTTTCCAAATGCTCGATCAAATTAAGTCACAATGAAAAAAAATATGGCGTTTTTTTTTTAATTTAACGTCCAGACGTTACATTCAATTGTTAAAAACACCTGTCTAGTAATATTAATGTTAACAGATACATACATTTACCATTAACGTTTCCGGACATTACGAAGTTTTATTAATATAGGTAGTTTAAATTCTGTGAGTGACGAAGTCTTATAAATACAGGTTGAACAAAAAATCGTAGATCAAAACGGAACTGGGCAATAATAGTTTAAAAATGCTCGATGCCAAAGCCCTAGCTTGATCTCCGTATATTATTAACCAACATTATATTAAAATAATATGTTGGCTTTTTTAGTGTTTTTTTAAGAAAATATCTAATTTTGTAATAGCCAATGAAAGTAAAAGGGGTACATAATTTAACTAATATATTATGGTGTTTAATTTCTTCTAAGACGCACTCTTACAGCAAATAACTCTGCTCACCCTGTTTAGATAGTGACTTCTGTGAGTGACCTATAAAACTCAAACTGAGTTTTTAATGTGTTGACTTGGCTCTTAATTTAATGGACAAACACGACAAAACTAAATGACTAAAATTAACTTTTCTTTACTAATTTCACCAAATGTGTTCATTAATGATAATAAAATGTTATAAGATGTGTAAAATGAACGTCCAGCATAATTAATTTATAGATTTAGGTGTTGCTTATGTTTTATATTGATTCTATAAGGGATTTAGATAATCGTAATAAATACCCATAATAAAAGCTTCTTAGTTTATAACAGAGGGCGCTGTGTGTGGAATATGTTTTGGAAGGAAAGTCACAAAAAACCATCTCATCAATCTATTCTTTCGTTCCATGTTTATTTATTAAATTTATATTCAGATGAACGGTACTGGAATACTTAAAAAAAACACGTAAACGTCAGGACGTGCGCAAACAAAGGCGTTTGCAAACCAAATATAAGATCACCATTTATAATTTTTGGTGTGTCTATTGATTTTATCATAATAGGTAATACGCTAGCGGTTTTGGGAATAATAGAGAAAAATATCGCTTATTTTTACTTAGGCACTTTGGGTAATATATTTGTATTTTTTTTAACATCTATCAATTATTGTCACTAAAACAGGTAGCCCAAACTAATGTAAATACATTTACTCTGTCACTTGATAAGTAAATACTTCTCTCACTTCCTAGAAATATAATAATTACCCAACATTCCACTAAACTTGTTTATAAAGAAAAGCATTGCAGGTCCTTAAAATATTTTTTATGAGATATAACAAGTTATTAAATAAAAACCCTTCATATTCATGTTTGGGTTAATAATATCAGCTTTTGTAAGTTCGATCTATGTATTTTAAAAGATATAAAAGCTATTTTTAAATATAATAAAACGTGGTCGTAGTAGCCAACATGTCAGTAAATTATATATCAGTTGAATTTGACAAAAATGTAAATTGTAATCTTGCCAGTTATTACCCTGTTGTTCTGTCCCTTGGGTTAGCTGGTATGGCAATAGACTTTCTTACCGGCAACACAAACAGGTGTTAAAACCACGGATATGAGTGGCAAAAACTTTTTAATTGTCTTTAAATACCTAGTGCAAAGATACTTTTTATTTAGGCAATTTTACAAAACTCAGTTTTTGATTAGCAAGTCAAAATATTATTAAACAGTCACATCTTTAGAACAGCATGTCAATTCTCGTTCCTTAAAATCGTTAAAAATTCGGTTAAGTTAACTTTAGTCGTCAAATTGTCTTACCTTATAACAATTTGACAACTAAAGTTAACTTAACCGAATTTTTAACGATTTTAAGGTACGAGAATTGACATGCTGAACAATTATTTCAAATATGAATTATTGTTTTATAATGTAGGTAACACTAGATGGCTTACAGTCGGAGCTAGTTCTTGTTCTAAGAACAAGTTTAACAATTCGACATAATACTACGTCAATATTAAATAATATGTTGGCAATTTGTAACATGAAACCTTGGTTTTTGTTATCAAATTACAGGTTACACAGTCCGTACAACTGCAAAAACTATACATCATGGTTCCTAAGAAAAGTATAATCACATTGCTAAATTCGACATTTGAAATTTAAAAAAAGTCTAGGTTGTAATAAAAACTAAATAAAAATATATTCGACAAGGAATTAATTTATAATATTATGAATAATTTTCATTAATTTTAACAGATGATTAATGTTTCAGAAATACGCCTCCTCTAGTGAGACGCAGAGAAACTTTAGGCTTTCAATACGAGAAATCCTCAGTAAAAAAACATAGTTAAACGGAGAACAACCAGCAAAGTATATATTTAAAAAAATATCATTGATAAGCCAAACGATCTAAATACACCGTGCCATAAAAAAATCCGCGAGAACTAAAAAAGAACGCAAAAGTAATTCTAAACACTATAAATACAAATACTTCAACATATGAGTAGGTCACTATCACTGGGTTAGTACAGTGATAGCTATCGATAATATTATACTTAAGAATAGTGGATACTTCTTCACAGGCCGTTGGCAATCATCCAGAGACTATAGTCTTAGAGGACACACTGTCTACGATAACTGACATGAAACAATTAAAACCTGCTTAGAATCTTTATCAGCTGTTACTTTTTTTTTCTGTGTATCTATTTGATTTAGTTGTTTGAAACAACAATTCAGAACTCTATTGCAGTCGTTTTAATTTGTAATACACAATATGTTTTGAGAATTATGGATTTGTGTAAGTGCAGTGAGGAAAACAATTTGTTAAGAAATATTTCTAAAAGTATTGTGAAAAAGACCCACTTTTCTATTTACAGTAAGATTAGTGATATAGCTGTTTTGATAAAAGTTATTCGATTATATATTACTTGATTAACTTGCTATTACATAAATATACTTTAATTTTAACCAGCAGTTGTGAACATGACCCGTTTAACCAAACAAAAAAACTCTTTGTATCATTTATGTCAAAACATATTAACTACACGTTTGTTTTACTACTAAAATATAGTTAAAATTTTCAACAATATCAATTTCATTACTCAGATATCAAATTTCACTAACCTTAATTTTGGGATTTGAACATAAAATATAAACTTCGACTTCCTTTTTATTCATTTATAGTTGAAGTTTTAAAAGATGTTTAACTAATATTTTAAAGTTTGGAATTTCAAATCTACTTACTTATAATCTAAAAGATAACTACTTTCTAAAATAAATGCTGTTTTCTTTACTCTTGAGTATTTATTTAGTAATATCTTCAAAAAATAGTGCATGTAATATATTAAATAAATAAATCAAGTTGTATAATATATGTAACCACGCTTGAAAAAAAAAACATTTAAAAAAAATACTATTAACATCTCATTTTACCATCCATTAATTCACTTATAATTAATTTCAAATTCATAAGCTCTTTATTTTTAGTTAACAATTAAATATTATCACTATTTTATTCTAACTTCGTGACGTCAAAGCTACGTAAGTTTCATAACATTTAAATTAATAAACCATAAAGCATAGTTATAACACGCCATTAAACCCCTTTATAAATTCACGTAGAAAAAAACCTTTATGGTTATAGTTTTTTTTTTAAAAACATCGTCTTGTTTTGACGTAATTTGACGGGTAATTAAATTGTTATTAGACACTAAAAATATGTAAAACAATGTAAAGTCTATTATGTGCTTTATTGAGTTAGTGTTTTTTTTTGAGTTGTCAAGGCAACCACAGGCTTCTCACATAACTTTACGACTGTGTTACTACGAGGAAATCCTCCGATGAATGGAGACGCTCAGATAAAGTACCACTGAGTGACCCATCCATGGAATGTCACCGAGGACGTTTCTTAACCATCGTCATCTTTTAAAAATCAGCGATTGCCACCAGCTATGAGCGCCTCAGTTGCTGGGATTAATTACAAAATTACCGCTTGTGGCAGATTAAAAACTAAACATTTGTTAATGTTTCTACATTTAAAAAGTTTTGTTACTGGCAAGCAAGTGCTTAAAACAAAAGTTAACTCGGCCAGCTTACTTTTAAAAAATAATTTTCTTGCTGCACATAAACAAGTCTCTACATTGCCACTCTATAAAAGTTACTATTAAAAAAATAAAAATGTTAAAGAATTATTGAACGATATTAACGAATTAATTAATTCCTTTCACAAAGTGATATCATTATTATCATTTTAAGTGTTTTGGAAGTTGTAGTTAATTTTATTGATAATTAGCGTTTTAAAATTTTCTGCCACTTGATTTCAGATGAACAGTAAAAAGTTTGTTAACATTATTTTATCTTTATAATTATATAATTTAACTTTCTTTTTTACTTTTAAAGTGGAACATAAACTTTATGCAGTTTGTTATAAAAATTTAATACTGAGTCTTTGAGCCTTTCTCCTGAAGTTTCAATTAGGATTTTGTTTTTTCCTTTATTTTCTACATCTTTGTAGAATAGCAAAGTCTTGTTCTTGTATCTGTTATCTTATTTATACCTTGTCTTGTTTTCCTCTAGCACAAACGTCGGTGAAGTCGGTATATTTGTGCGTTTATTTAAGGTTACGAACCGGTATCTTCATTGAATGATTCTTTGAACTATTACTCATTCTTTTATCATACGTGCAGTAAAGAATTTAACATTTTTATTCACAATAAGCTAGAAGTTTTAATGTTTCTAAAATAAGAAAAATATATTTTTTGTAAACATTCTGTACCATTATACGTATAGAACATAATTATGAACCCCATTTTGAAACTTGAAGTAAGAAACAGAGTAAGAGAGTTTAAGTCATTGCGTTAGTGCCGTAACCATTCTACAAAAATATCTGGTCACAATAAAAATCGTTTTAAATAGTATTTTTTTTAATGTTCTCGTTCTAAATTGTAACATCGAATCATATAATCGAGTGCAACGGTTAATAGCGTTGCCGTGGTTGGTAACAATTAAACTTTTATGTGTCAGTAGTTTTATGGCAAAAGGAAATATAGTTTGCACACAACAGCTCAATCTTATTGTGGCTATTTCTATAATTACAGTTATGATTATGACACAACAAGTAAATTTATCTATGCATACCAAAGTTTCTTTACGCTTTCTTCAATAAGTTGTTCAGTACCCATACTACACCAGCCACTAACCATTTAATTCAATTAGTTGTTTAGTGCCCATACTAAACAACGACTTAATTCAATAAGTTGTTTAGTGCCCGTACTAAAACAACAACTTGCTGCTTTTGAAAATATGGTTGTATGAATTTGACAGCATTTACCGGCAAATAGGTACGTAAATTATTTTATTATCTAATCAAGGTCAATTCAAGGCTGAATTCTCTTTTATCATAATTATTCAGAGTTATCTCTAAGTAACCAAATCACGCAGCAGTTAACGACAGATCATGTGATTTTCATTAAAGATAATAAAATATTTAATTCTTCGATTTAGCTAAATAAGCAGTAGTTATTAGTTGTCTTGACGCACTAAATACACAGAAGGGTTTTTTGTTTTTAATTTAATTAACTACTAGTTTGATTATTTGATTTCGTGACGCATGGCTAAGTAAATTATTAGTTTCTTCAAGATATAAAAGATTAAGTTGCAATACCTCTATGATTATAGGTTTGTATACAATGAAGAATCCTTGTACCATGTAGTGACTGACCTAACATTTTCTATAATATTTTTCTTTCTGCAGATCTTTTATTATATTTATATGCTATTTTTTGGTTTGATTGTAGAAGGAAGTAGGTGTTGCGCTGTAGTATGTAAAGGTGATAACGAAATATCATTTTTTTTTCTTAAATAACGGACTAAAAGCGTGGTTACTAAAGGCCAAGTATTCCTTTAAACCTAGAATATTCCCACAATCATAGGCTACTATTAAGATATCCTTATTACTTTACTGATTAAAAAACCCAAATATACAGATAATTAAACATGTTATTGATCATAAATAAAGATTTTATACGTCTGTCAGCCATTAGTAAGTTGTTTATAACAGATCAATTGAACTCTATAACCTCTTCTGATAAATTATAAGTGAAGACATTGTTCAATCAAAATCAAAGCGTTTATTAAATTAATAAAAGATTGATATTGATATGTAAGCTTTATAAATATCTAGGTTAAAACTATACATTTACGCTGGAGCGAAACTTATAAGCTCTGTAGTAAGTCTTTAAATTATTATCTTTATATTATCATTCTCTTTCAATTAAGATGTTCGGCAAGTAATACCGATGCTTACAATTTTCTCACTCAGGTAACCACCGCACTACGGCAAATAAAGTAAAGGCCTACGCAGACCGGGACGGCATGGCAAGGGATTTTAATTTTTACTAATGGAAATTCAACCGTAATGTTACAGAAATACGACATAAATTGCTATGCTTTAAAATGATGCCGTGGCATTGAAAGGGATTTTATCGCACGGCATCAAAAGACGCGCCACAGGCTCCCGTGGCGGGACGCCGCGGCATACCGCAGTAGGCAACGGCATCCCGTTGCCTACCGCGACCGAGTGCCACGGACTCCGGCGCTAAAAGACGCGCCACAGGCTGCCGTGGCGGGACGCCGCGGCATACCGCGGTAGGCAACGGCATCCCGTTGCCTACCGCGACCGAGCGCTGACTCACGGCAAAATCCCTTGCCATGCCGTCTTGCGGCGCGCTGTGGCATGCCGCGGCATCTAAGCGGCCAGTGTGCGCTGACTCACGGCAAAATCCCTTGCCATGCCGTCCCGGTGTGCCCAGGCCTTAAGCGGCCTTTCTGTTACCTTATTAGCCAAGTTTAATCAATTTGAAAGCACGTAAAAACATTGTTAGCAATATCACTAAAAAAGCACTCAAACAGCAAAATAAACAAACTTGTAATGGATGACTTGTTTTTTCACTTTTAAAGTAAAAATTTGACACAAATCTGAAGAGACCAATTGACTGCAAAATATTACGAGAGTGGCAAAAAATTACGAAAGAAGCGGGCACATTTTGTAGAACACTTTTTGCTTGAAAGCATATTGTTACATGAAATTTGAGAATACCAGTAGATATTCCTTTCCACTTCGTTGATTTTTTCTAATTAACGTTATTCCTGGAAGAGTAATTTTGGAATAACGAACGTGACATAATAGTGTACTAGATAACATTCAGTTATCTTCTAACAGTATACTTATAAATTATATACTAGAAGCCTCAGTGACAAAGGGTATGCGGCTGCCGTGGTCTTGGGTTTGAACCCGCAACCTCATGTTGTGGGTTCAAACCTCACCCAAGACAATTATTTGTGCGATCAGCAAATAACTTTCTTGAGTCTGGATGTACTTAGTTTCCATTAGTTTCATGTCTCTGCGACACAGGATTTGATCCCTAGTGCAGGAACTGTCTTTTTAATAAAAACAAAAATACAAAAAAAAACTACGTGTGCACAGGTCATGCAGAATCTTACGTACAGGGAAAATTCAAAGGTGATTTGCGTCATACTTTTTATTGCGAATTGTGACCTTAGTCTGGTGTTATTTACTTCTGATAATTATCACCTTATTAACTACCATTCGTTTTGTTTCGTAGCCAACAAAAATAAATGTCGATTATTCTCGTCTAGAAGGAAAAAATGTTCAAGGAATTATAAATTTAAAAACTTTAAATGAGTATGAAACTTATTGTAGTTATCAGTTAATGCATAAAACGTAGCCTTGGCTGACGCAGAAGTCTGGTTCTGTTCCCGTTCAATGCAAATCTTCGTATACATGAACATTAAATTTAGCATTATACGAGGGGTTTTTAGGTATAATTTGTACCTAGGTACTAACAAAAATAAAAGTTGTAGGAATTATAATTATACGGAGCAATATATTTAATGTAATAAAATAAACCAGGGCTCTGAATAACGTTAAAAATGAAGTATCAGATGTTTATTTAATAAACGTTATATTATTTTTACTTGCAGTTTAAACACCAAATAGCTCTCTATTAAAATTCTTTTCTATTCAGAGATTAAGTTTCTGATTATGAATTACGTAATTAAAATACCTTTAGCTCTATGTATTTAAGTTTATAACTGTGCAAATTAGTTTATAGATAGCGAATCTTAGGTATAATTTCAATGATGTCATACAAAGGTAAGATTACACGCTTTAGCAATGTTTTGTAAAGAATGTTTGAATGACAATAATATTACGTAATGGTAAATTAAAATTATATTTTAACAATTAATTAAAACGGTTTCCTTTAAAACATATTATTAATTAAAATAGATTAATATAATAATGGGGGGGACCCGCCACATGAGGTACCGGCGACCGAGT
This sequence comes from Schrankia costaestrigalis, assembly GCA_905475405.1. NCBI lineage: Eukaryota > Metazoa > Arthropoda > Insecta > Lepidoptera > Erebidae > Schrankia > Schrankia costaestrigalis. The sequence continues at coordinate 6,574,980 of FR997827.1, forward strand.
TAAGCCGGAGCACCGATGGGCGAGGGAGGCACAGTACCGCGCAAAGTAGAGATATTAGAAGAAGGCCTATCCAGCAGTGGAAGTCCGTTGGCTGATATTGTGATAATGATGATGATTAGTAATTAGGTATACTACAGGACTATTTACTATTCTATTTATTATGTTATTCATTATTCTATTTACTGTGTTATAGTTTTAGACAACTGGCTACAACGAATTGACAGCGCAGACACTCTCAATATCATCATGGTACATATTGAGAGTGTCTACAATCTTCATAAAGTATTTACTACAAAAGATAAGACACAAAAGAGGTTATTCGACAAGAAGATTTACTCTATGGTCTACCTACGTTGTATGGATTGTATGATCATGTGACATAAATATAATAGGCATAGAGTAGTAAGTAAAGAAGTAGCCAATATGTGTAAGTTGCACAATCATGATTTGTAATTATCATGATTAGATATTATTGATTGTGATTTGTGTTTATCGGTTTGTATTACTGGGTCATCTAGCTGAAGTTGTTATAATAATTTTAATTTAATGTTTACTAGGTGGTTTGTAACAATCCAAAATTAATATTGAGACCAAATTCTAACCAGCTCTTTCATAAATCCATTACAGAGCCTGCTTACTTCTTGGTTAACTTATACCGCATGATTAACTAAAAACCCCTTTTTTTGGCATTACATCGACACTTTTTCATTGCCATCATATTAAACAGTGTAATGAAACGGAGTTCTGGACATAAGCTTCCTCCAAATAATTGTATCTTGTCTTGGTCGTCTGCATATATAAAGGGCCAGTCTTCCTACCTAGCGTCTTCTGATAACCGCCTTCCATCCGTTAAACCAAAAAAATGATAACTGATCATTACTAATTGTCACAATTAATTACAACGTACACTTCGCGACATGAAATAGTTAGGGGTACATGGTTAAAACAATAAAAGCTGAAATTTAACAGTGGTCAATTCATTTTAATTGTGTTCAATTGAAGACCGATTACAAAAGGCACACATTAATTTGTACCAATTGCCCTATCCTTATAATTGAATTCTGATGTAACTACAATGGGAAACAAAACTATTTTATCTACAAACATTGGACAACAGCTGTTGTTTACGGTGTCGGTTATACTATCCAAAAATGGGGACTCCCTATAATATTTTCGGGATAAATAAGGTAGCTTATATACGAGTATATATTAGACCATGGAAAGTACATTCACTCCTAATTTTATCCATATTATGGTAGAGTCTTAAACGCTATCGTTTGAACGTGAAGAAATGGCATAAAAAGCAAAAGCAGTAGAAATATGTAGCAGTATGTTTTGAAGTAAGTGTCAATAGCTTTAAAAAATTTCTTGTGGAAACGGAGTAAGAATACAAATGTCAACACTACGTCATCTGAGACATTAATGCCGACAAAAGAAAAGGTCACAGTTTTTACGGCTACCAAAAATGGGAAAGTTGACTTAAAACCGTGCACTAATCTTTCTGGCCAACGAGATATTAGTAGGCTATATTACCCTCCGTCAATACTTTAGACCCTTTAGTAATACGTCTGGACAAAGTGATATTAGTAGGCTAAATAAGTATCTGTGAAAAGAGGAAACTAGTTCCTGCAGTGTGACATTAATGGGATGTTATGATTATATTTCTAAATATAGTAGGACCTGTTTACACGTAATTATAAAAACATGATTCAATATTTTTTATTATTAGTCTCTGTTATTAATAATTCGTATTTTAAACATTGACCTAGTGAACTATAAACTAGAATGATTTACAAAGAAATTAAACAGTGTCACAATAATTGTTATTATTCAGTAGTTCTCTAAATAAAGAAGCAATTGTAAACATCGCTAAAGAGAAGTATTTGTTTTTATGTTTTTAAAGAACAACTACCTACCGCTAAACGAGCCCTGTATCGCGGGACCTTTTTCAGAGAAATTAATGGAAAAAAATATCACACAGGCTTAAGACAGCAATTTGTTTATTAGACAAATATTTATCTTACACAGACACATTGAGGCAATTATCTACTGTTTAACTTTTTTTAGATAATTATGTTTACAAGCCTTCTCGTCACTGTCTACTTAAAGACCCCCACAACGTTGGAGAGAGTCAAATCTCTAATAAAGGACAGCAGCGGGGGAAAATATAAACAAAGACACATGCAGCCTACAAAAAATAAAAACAAAAACTTCTCAAATCTTTTCACTGTTCTCTTTAAGCTTAAGGCAATTTAAAAGGGATCGTTATCAATATTTTTCAGGTCATTACTTAACATCGAGTAAACATTTTTAAAAGAAATACAAATTAACTGCCAAAAGTAAATGCGAAATTTCGAGAACAAGATTTTAATCTTTAAGAGTTCATAGCACACGTCTTTCATCAAAAACATCGTACCATATATCACGTCTGAATTGTAGAGTGCTTAAGTCACTCCACTTTCTCGTTTTGGGACATAACAATTCAAATTTGCAAGCTTACCTTTATATAAAAGACGTCATCAGTGTTGAAACATGCCACGTCTTGCACTTCTGCAACAAATGAAAAAATAACATTAAAATGCTGACTAGTGTAAAAATAGTTTTTTTTTTACAACTTCTACAATGTAGTGGTATTAGACCATGGCTGCTATACTAAGCTATACCATACTCAACAGAAGTTTTGAGTTTGATATCCGCTCTATATCAATCTTTGTGTGTATTAAACATAATTGTTAGCAATTGGTATTCTCTATATTATGTACACTATTCACAATAAAATAAGCATATAAAATGCTTATGGCTTATCTAATACCAATAGTACAAGCTTTGCTTAGTTTGTGACTTGTTAGCGCTGTGTAAAAGTGTAAGGAATATTATATTTTACTAAGTAGAACATAATCGCAATAAATTGGCAAAAAGAAACCTAAATAACAAACACAGCTGTCTATTAAGGGGAATAACAAGAAATTTACGGTTGAAATATTTCAAAGGTGCCGAATTAAGAGTAGTATTCAATACGCCCTAGTACAATGGCGAGCCCCCGAACAGCTGTTCCGTTGCTCGAGGCCACGTATTATTATAAAATTGTGCAGGTAACATATCACACTATCTTTAATATCCTGCAGACGAAAACGGTTTGTAAGAAATGCCTTGTAAAATATTTCTTTGGTTTATTTATAAACAGTTACGTCATAGGTTTATACTGTTATGGTTTTTGTGTACTTTCGGGGGTGGTTGTGGAATCATCGTTTAATATTATAATGCCTCATTCTAAGCTAGTTTTAAATTCAGGCGGTTCTTTTCTTATAAACAACGGAAAAGACTGATGTCCAGACATTTATCGATAATGGAACTCAAGGCATCTATGGCATAGTAGTAGTGTTTAAACCCCACGCTAAAAGATTATTTATTTATCTGAACCCATTACATTTCATAGTTATGTTATATTAACAATGGGAATTCACGAGGTTATAGACATTTTCTACCTCATTTTATTCCAAGCCTGTCTTTTTCCAATAAGGTTAAGATAGGATTAGAGAATCGACGGCCATAGCTTTGCAGGCAATGTTTATGAATAGGCACATTAATTTAGTCTTACTTTAATTTATTCTCTATGTCGGTCTCTTTTGATGTTAAATGGATCTCATCAGTTCAATTTTGATTATTTATTTTTATTAAGCACAACCATAATGATATCACAAATATTAAAACCACGATAACATAGGGAAACCCCATCTCATTTATCTTTCAACAGTTCTGTGAGTGATCTCATTCATCTAGATAATTTACATAAATATATAAATTTGCTAACAAGCATTTGTTTATACATATTGAAAATACTTTAAAAAATTGAGTCCCAGTTATTTTTAAATAAAGACTCATATTCTAAAGTTTCGTTCGTAGTACCGAGATTCATTATATCCAAGAATAATGTGCAGTAACGCAGTAGGAATACATAGAGTCTAGCCGGCGTAGTAATAGTAAGTTTCATTCGTCTCTGCAGAAAGCCAGTCCCTACATTGTCACAATAATGAGCTATTACGATGTCCGAGATTTATAAGTAATTATTGAATACAATATGTTATCGGGGTTTCGATTACCTCTTCCATTTTGGGTCATAGGTTATCGCAGATATTATACTGACTTACTTTATAGCTGTATGTGACACCGTTGCAAAGACAAGTACGGAAGACACTTTATATGAATTTTAATAAACTGTTATCTTACTAATGAGATTTAAACTAAATAATTTAAAAAAAAAAAGACTTTTTTATACCCTATAACAATTGACAAACGATTGACAACAACAAAATTATGCGTTGCCTGTAACAATAGACAAAATGATATTTTAACAGCCAGGTTTATAACTAAGAAATTAGAATTATCAATATCTTTAATAATTTATTAGGTGCAATAAATTAAATAAAAAAGTAAGGCGGATACTTACCGCTAACATTTTTTTTTATAAAATATTAGAAGATCATAGTATCCGGTTTAACATAGACAAACATATTTTATTTCTTATCATTCGTTTGACGCCATTCATTTTGTCATTTTAAACTATTTTGCGTTTAGTCATCCAACCTTACTTTACATAGTGAATCACTTAAACAAATTCAAAATACTTTGAAAAAATAAAATAGTTTCTTTTCAAAATTTATCGTCCTTCTTATCTATGCTGCAAAAAAACCCACAAGCGATAATAACTTATATATAGTTATACTAAGAACTAGTTTGCATTACGTAGGTAAATAACGACCATGACGTAAATAAATAAGGTAAAGTCCACGTCATAAAATGATCGTATTTAATGTGACAAGGTTGCTGATAATATTGATAAGACATGACTTTGATTTGACTTAACTCGATGTGGCAGATAATCAATGTTTTTATTTAATAAGTATTCCTTGAGCAATATTTATATAATCACTTAAGTGTAATACAAAACTCGTACAAGAAAATAAGATTTTATAATTCACAATATCTCGTGGTATCTGTAAATTAATTTTCCCACCATACATGATAGAGGAACGTCCTTATTCAGAATTACCATTTTGAAGAAATTAACATAAAGTAATCCATGATATGACAAATTAAGGGGCGACCGATGGGGAGACAATTTTTTATCTTTTGAGCTTGGTGGTAGGTCAACTAATGGCCGCCTGGATAGCGACCACTTTGAGTAGTCATGTGTTATTAGTCACGTATATTTTTTATATACTATAGTCACATTGAAAGGACGCCGGAGATCGTCTGTCTTTCTTTGCATTAGATTCGATTTCCTTGAATCTTTCATTCTTTTACGGGCTACTTTCTCTATGTCTCTTCTCTACGTTAAGCCTTACAAATACTTTATTTTAGCTACATAGATGTAAAGTAGCTCATTACCTATATACGTGCTATTACAATGACCTTACAAAGCGTCATGTTAGCTGATTACTTTATCCTTACGTAACTATCTATTAAGATCGCTGACCTCACCGGTGTCACCGTAAACTACGCTTACAGCATGTATTACACCTAATTTTCTACCTTAGTAATGCTTAGAAACTACAATACATGGGACATGAATCAGACTAAACATTAAAACTTACTTATGGTCTTCCGTTTAAACGCGTTTTTAAGTCGCGTTCCGTTTTTTTAATTAAAATTAGATTACATTTAGATTAATTTTGTAAGAAAGTAAATTATGTACTAAACTATGAATTAAAACAGATGCCTTTGTCGGCAGTTAAAGTAACGGTGAATACAAACCGCTGCAAATACCGTACGGGATATAAACCAAAAACTTTGAATTGCTTTTTACCTAATTCGGACGTTGTTGCAGCGTGCTGAATATAATCTTTCTTTGAAGACAAAATCTCGCGAAAATAAAGACACACATTATGAATTTTTACGCGTTTCAAGAAGCATTTACATTCACACAGTTATGCCAAAGAAGAGTGTTTATGTGGAAACATTTAAACATGTAAGAAATTAGCAGTTAGTTAAAATCTTAGCTTTGAGCTAATCATTTTGTTTGAACATTTAGTTGGCGTTAACTTTTTTTACTCTTAATTATAAGCACTAAACAAAATAGTAAGGAAATGAACGGACACGAAAAAAAACATACCAACTACTAGTACCATGACAAGAAACAAAGCTAATTCAATATAAAATTATAAATATTAAATGAAAATTAATATATTAATGTTAATTAAATTAAATTTAGAAGTGACGATTCAAAAAAATTACGTTAGTTTAAAAAATGACAGTGACAAAAATAGCATCATCCATTTCGTGACTAAAACTATATCCCGTTTTGTCTAACCGTTAAACTGCAAGTCTATGTCAAATTGATGAACTAGTTGCGGTGTAACAAATTGTACAAAACATTAAGAAAATACCACAAATATCTAAATAAACAGTTTATTTTCAACAGTTTAATAATTCACATTCTATGTAACGTTAAAGCTGTTGTCGTCTACAAGGGCAACAAGTTTGTTTGGCAAATAAAAAGGGTTAAATAATAACTCTTCCTTAAGAAAAACTGGCCATTGACGCAACTACACACAATTCATAAGAAAAAATAAATAAACTAAAAATAACCTTCGGTATCAATACCGGTTAAACTGGTGAGGTGCAAACAGTAGAGTTATATACAAATTAGTTAGTTGAGAGATTCATAGTAACGTTAACATGACAGCTATAGTCTTGGACAATTAAATACATACTGGACACTGACAGATGTCCTCGAGGTGAAAGTAGATAGCTTTGCAAATATCTTAAGTGTAGGTGGCACTTGCAAAAGAGATCGTACAAATACCAGATCTTAAGATATCTTGTGGTTTCACCGTGTAATGTTCATAACCGAAACTCGCTAAGTAAGTAGTAGTCTAATTTAAATTGTATAAAAATGATATTTTGAAAGCATCACTTTTAGAATAATTGTATCATAATGACCATTACTTTTAGAAACAAATTAAGGACAGAAATGCTGTGAGAATTTAAATACATGGACAGAGTTGCACCAAGTAGGTACACATGTTTTAAAGTACACAAAAATTAATGTCATTTTTGTTGGTTTTCTATTAAACTAATTTTCTAATGAGTTCTCTTATCTTTTTATAACAGTAAAGTTAATTACATAAAGTGCAAACTACAAATTGTTTATTCATTTAGCTCTTAGGTCAAAATGTGCGTGATATTTAATTAACTATAGTTTAATTTTAAAATTCACACGGGTAATGTCGTTGGTAAAACTAACTTCTTGATATGTATAACAACATTTTCATGCATCAGATATTACAAATAATTATACTAAACAAGTTCATAAATAAGACAGTTAGAATTAATTTCCAAGAAGTGTTAATCTTGGTACTTCATGTGCAAAAAACTTGAGAGTTTCTTTCATTCTCAAAGGGTTCTGAGTTGTGCTAAATTAGACACATTTGCACTAGTCTGTAACTATCCATTAGTGCGTAAATTACACTAGTGTACGTGTAACCCCATCGGCTACTCATTAACGGCACACAACTTGCTTCAGGCGTCGTGGGAATTTCTGCTAAGTAAAGTCATCTGTCGATAACCAGAAACATATCCATCTATGAATCTTAAGTTATCTGATATCTTGATGTTTTCTTTTCCAAGTGTCGCGGCTACTGTTCTAATGTTTGCCTTTGATTTTATTTTAAGGATCGTTCCTAAATAGTTGACGCGTTTGCTTTTACGAACTGTTCCCCCTTATGGCTATTTTTCGACCAGATGTCTTTTACTTTAGTACAACTGCATTTTATTCGAATTATACTTAACTTTGAATTATAGAAGCACTTTAATTAGCTTCAAAAATGTTTCGTGACGTTAGGAATTCGAATGTTTTAAGTTCAAAACAAATACAAAGTCTGAAATATTATTATACAAAAGGAGGTATTAAACCAACTGAGTTTTCTAAAGAATATATTTTTTATTATAAAATATTATTTTAGTTAAAATTATGACATTGGTGATGTGATTATAACTTACGATATTTTAGATAAAAACATTCCCCAACTAAATCTGTGCCCATTTACGAGAATCACTGATAATTACAAATAGTAAATAATATGCAGCGTTTGATCTAAACAATTTTGAAGAAAGAAAACTAATTTAATATAGTATTATAAGGTATATATTTAATATATATATATATATATAACCTATATATATATATATATATAATATATATATATAATATATATATATATAGGTAATGAGTGGACTTTAATCATGATGAATTATAAATTAATACAAAGATAGATAATCTGGATTAAACAAAACTTGGGTATCGATGTATATAACGCGTTACTAATTGTGAAACACTCGTAAAAACATCACAGATACGTAGCGTTATCAATGACGATAAAACACTCCAGGATGTGGGGACAATAACAACGTCAAGGAAAAAATACTATTTAAAATGACATGAAATACAAATTAGTTCTTAAAGCATTAGTTTATTAAAAATAATTCTAAATATAATGTGAAAACAGTGAATTTTTCAGTTTTATTCGTCATATGAGTTTAAATAAATATTTATTATAGACCAAGTTGCTAAATTTGGCAGATATTTTGACTTAATTCATAATATTGTGTTAGTAAATTCTAAATTCTATTCACTTTAAAACTATGATATCATCATGCAAATGAGATGTGAATAACTTTCGTTTATATAATGGCTTGCTTCGTCATTGACGTAAATATTTTAAAACACATCCTGTGTATTTGTTTTATCATTGTCATTGTTTTCTGAGTTAAGTGTGTAAACAAAGAAATATTTTAGATGCATTCAAATGAAATTGGAATTTAATGTTACTGACGTCATTATTATCTTATTTTTAATTAAATTAACTAAGATTTTGAAATTAATGTTTTGTTTATTCGTAAAGTATGTTTTAAAATCGTAAGAAGAATTTAGATCGTAGCAATTGCGTCTCCTTAAAATTCAACTCCAAATGCTTTCAACCAAATGTGCTCTAATGAGTTGTAATCTTGCAAACTCTGAATAATTGTATACAAACACGCGGACAAAAAAGGGTCGTAGGCGAGGCAAGGGACAGCCACAAAAGGGACCTCAGTGTCGGAGGTCTTGTAAACAAAATATAAAGGAAACGTTTTTTTTGTTGTCGAGTAAGAATTGGGCGTCGACGAGTCCGGTGCAGGTAGGAATTAAAGAATTTCTCTAGCTTCGCTCGCACGTACCGATATTATCTTGCTTACTTAAGAGTATAAACGTTACTATCTTGGAGCCGACTGTTTGCACAAATATGGATGACCTTCTCATGTGCATACGTGACTATGTTACGTGTATTACAAGAAAAAAAATACTTTTTCATATTCCTAAGTATCAAAAAATGCAGTGACCAGTATAAACACAGATTAAAATTTCGAGATAGATTTGACGTTTTACATAGACCTGCAACATTCAGTATCAGCTAAGAGTATCCAGTGGTGACACTTACAATTTTAATTCTACGCTATTATCTATCTCATCATTAAGTTGTCCTTGGTTGAAGGTCAGCGGATATATGAAATTTACTCAAACTTAGAACCTCAAAAGCGGGATTAAATAATGTTACGAGTGTACTCAGACCTTGAATAAGTTATAAAGCAGACAGGTCAACTGTATTCATATGTACCCTCTTTAATATTAAACGTTTCTAAAACATACATTTCGTTTGACTTGTGTAAAAAATTGAGTGTGTTTTGTTTAACGTCACTGTTTTTGTTTTTGTATTGTTTTTTTATAAATATTTATAAAGGGACTTTGAATTTCATTTAAGAATAAACGATGGCTGTGACAAAAGGTGAGTCAAAACAAATTAAAGATAAGCACTAAGGGTATGCCAATGGGCAATGTACAGAGTACGACGAACTGATAGTCGATGCCGCAAGAAGGTTTTCGAATAGCGACCGCGTACCAAAAAAAAACCTAGAATCGGCAAACCTGATAAAGATGGCTAGGCCCGACGCGACGGATGAAATGAAGGTATATATTTTTAGAGGATGTGTTACCACTACTGCACATTGGCCTCGTCTAACAAGTCCTGATGTGTTTTAGGTGATATGATACTGATGATGATGATAAAGCACCAGAAATTGTCAAAGTGTTTGGGTCACAACTAATTTATTATCATCCGTTTAAACAATCCTTCTAAATGTCACAGGCATTTGTTACAATGACTACTATTGTTCTCGTCGTACTTTCATTTTCGTTGTATGTTAACGTGCCTACTTAAATTTCATTAACATATCTACTTTTGTCATCTTGGAGTTATTTTGTGAGGTCCTTACCATCAGCTAACATCTTTCTTTCCCAGATGCATCAGTATCTGTTCTATATTTTAAATTCTAAGAATAGAAACATGAATATCGTTGAACCGAAAAGTTGTCAATTTTATACCAGTTCGTCTGGCCAGCGTGGCTTTAGCATGTCAAGTCTCATTCCGTTAATTAGTACCATAACTATGTAAATTCCGGCTATGCTCTATGCACTGTCTGTGTGTGTATACGGTGTCTGTGTATACGGAACTGGCTATCCAAACAATTAATAAAACTCCAATCCTAATCACGACCAAGAACAGCAAAAGATTCAGTCTGCACATTATAATTAGATGAAGCCATATTTCTTTTATGAAACAATTGAATGCGTACGACGACGCACGGTACAATCATGCCGATCACGCATACATGATACACCGATGCATCACAATGCAAATCAATACGCATCGGACATACGACGACTACAATCCTAATCAGATGTAACTACATTGAATAATTTGCATTTATTTAAATTTTCATTAACATTTGTGTATTGTTTTGTACTTGTATTACCTACTTTGTTGGTCTATTTTAAGCTGGTAATATTAATAGTGGTATTTAAAGTTGTATACCTAGACGTCAAGATCGCATAATATTATCATGTGGAAGTATCCGCCTCCAGTGTCCCCTTCGTCAATCTTAGCCTTTTAATCGCTTTATATATAAGCACATAAACATTTAAGGAAAATAGGATTTGACTACATACCCATTAAATAAGTCATGTATTAATATATTATTGTAAAACTAATAACAATACCAAAACAAAATAGCTATTTTTTTGCGATCCCTAGCATACCATTGACTCATCAATTTGGACACATTGCAAAATGTCTGAGCAATAATATAGATAAAATACCCGACCATTTACAAATTTTATCAGTTTCTCAGTTCCTTTTTGGCTTAATCTACGAATTTATTCTTGTACTCAGACAAAACTCACTCAAAACCAGTTAGTAAAGAGCAATTGCAGGTGCCTTCTGATTGCCAAATGACATACTTACTAAACAAATTGTAGCTGATATAATCGTCCTACTGACATAATTACTTTTCAGTGTCAGTTGACTTAATGTTATGTACTGACAATTCAGAAATTAAAATAATCAGTTACAGAGAAATTAGTTAAACAAGGTAGTGTCGGCGAAAACATTAAACGATTACGTAGCAACTGCTTTGGCGAGATACTGCACTCGTTTTTTCAACAAACCTCTCAACTTTACAAATGGTACAATTTTTATTGATATTTTCGTTTTGAAAATTCATTTCAATAATGTAGCAGGATGTTATAATCGTCGAATAGGTAAAACTTTTTGTGTAAAATCAATCTATAATTAGTTAAGCATGTATTTACAACAAGGAACCGACGCCATATCGAATGGATCAAGTTTTAGCTATGTTTCATTAAGGTCTTTGAACTATGATTAAGGATAAATGAATTAAAGACCGCGAAAGACAATAACTGTTTTAAGGTTTCTATAGAACATTCATCAACAAAATCCGTAATTTAATAATAAAACATTTTTACCCGAGTGTAAATTAATATTATAGAAATGTAAAACTTTGAAAAATGTAAACAAAATCGCATTTTGGTGAGGTTATTCACTGTTATCATGCAACAACTACAATCTGAAGATACACGCCAAGTGAAATTATGATAAAGATTACAGTTCTATAAAAAAATTCTATATTCAAATTATTTAGATTACATACTCAGATACTCCTTAAGAGACTAACATAACATTATATAATATTAGCTAGAAAATTATATAAATACAAAGCATGTAAAAAAAAATGTTCCAATTAGTTCCGCAAATTAAACAGCATCCCATACACAATTAAGTAGACAAAATTCTTTTCTTCATTTTAAATTAAATCAATAAAATTATCTGTAGTCTATTAATAAACATTTATTGTCTTCCATATTACGGCGTAAATTAATACATATTTGTTTCGAACTATCTCAATATTTACAGTGAGTCAACAAATTTGAACATCAATTTGTTCTACTTTCTTTCCTTTATTAGCGATACAACGGTACATCATAGGAATAGTCAATTTGTAAGGAACAAACACACGCGCGGAACTGTTGATTAGAGCTACAACGGTAGCCGGGTTCAAAGAAAGTAAGATGGCAGAATATAACCAAAATGATTATAGCCATTGAAATTTAACGAAGAAAGAAGTATGTTCGATTTGCTGTCTTACAATTACAATAAATATAAAATGAAAAACATAAAAATTACACAAAAACAAAACATTAATCTATTAATTATCTTATTATATATGACAAAATGGCCACGGCTGAGCTTTCTTTACCAAAGACAAGTCAGCGTTGGTATTCTCTTTTTTTTTAAATTTCCCACTTTAGCAATTTAGTATTAACACGCGGGTTTCTTTCAACCTTCAATGGCTTATCAAATAGACCATGCAAGTATAGGATTAATGAACTATATACAGCAGAAGTAATGAACCGAATCGTTTTCGTACGTAGCGCGGCCCTTTTCAACTTCCTAATTAGTGGAAAAGAATCTGCTCTTTAATTTCTTTTTCACCGAAAGTATGCACAGAACAATTCGGCGTCGCACATTTATTTTTATCGTGAACTGCACTAAATCGTCTTAGTGTCTTTATCGAAAAAATTTACTGCAAATTCCTTCGAAAACACGCCTTGATTGTCTAACGATAATTTCGTAGATTTGTGTTTATTAAGAAAAGTGTCATAACCGTTTGGTTAGGCGATATGTATATTATAATACTGGTTCAAAACGATAGACTAGCAACTCAAAACAAACGAATTCTCATAACAATCATTTAGTAATAACCTCGGGTAATTTGAGTAATTACAGTTATACAAAATTGTTTTTGTGAAATCGTTACTATAATGATATACTTAGTTTAAATGTTTTTATGAAGACAACTCATAACAAGATCTCATACTTAAGTATGATAATACAACACTTAATTATAGCATATTCATAATTCATGGTAAATAAAAACCTCGTATACAGCGGGCTTCATCACACATTGATCTCTCACATGAATCTTACTACGTCTTGTGCCTCCTTCATTTACGGTAGTGAATGTTTAAGATTACTCGAGTCCACTACTAATCTCCAGAAACTCTTGAAACTTTTCGTGACAATAAGGGTGCCTATTGTTAAAGTTATTCGTCAGAAATAAATAAAGAATATCGCCTAAACACAGTAAATAAATTTTACTGGGATCTCAAAATATCTGACAAACTATAACTGTTATTATTTGTTTACTGTTAGTATTTATCTGTTATCGCACCACGTTAAAAATGTACTTAATTCAAAGAAGATTTTATGCTATTTTTGTTGCGATAACCGATACTCAAAGGGCGGAACCATTAGCAAAAACTTGTTCAAATAAGCAATATTCATTTGTGGGAAGAAAAAAGTGTTTACTTTGTCATGGATCAAGGGTTTGAAATTTCTGAGAACCAGTTCAAATATCTATTAATAGTATTCTACGTTGCTACAAAGAAATCTAGTTTCGATATCAACTGAATTGCTGTACCTACTGATGTAGATAAGTAAACAAATACCTACGACTCCGCAGTTAGTAATTTTAAGTAGATATGAGTGATAAGTAGGTTACAACCAAAGGATGTGGCTTCAATTGTAACATAATATACATAAAAGTTTAAAAAAAAGATAAGTAGTAGGTAAGTGCTAATCTCCGTGTGGTGACGGAGTAAGAATACAATATGTCACTACCCCATCTCATTCCATAGGTGTCGTAAAAACCGAATAAGGTACTATCCGTGAATATTAACTTTACGAAATAAAAAGAAGGAAAACTTAAAATTAAATCCTATACCAATCCGTCTGGCCAGCGTGGTATAAGTAGGCCAAGTATCCCTCCGTCGCGGGAGGAGGCCCGTCCCTGCAGTGGGACATTAATGGGCTGTTATGATGATAAAGTAAAAAGTACCTAATTATATTTACGTCAAAATATTTTGCAACATTCATGATAGCGCGATTACGTGATTGATAATATAATCAAAGTGTATTATATCAGATACTTTTATAAAAAGTACAAGTTTTATTTATATTTTAGCGGCCATTTATATTAAGTTTCTTACACAATCGCGTATATTATGCAACAACAACTGGTCATGCGCATCGTTACTTTAACCGTGTTCTGTTCACTCGGATTTTTGCAAAGACTACTGAAGCGGTATACGTGATTATAAAATAACGAAACATATGGAATTTAAATTGCTCTATACAATTCACAGATGTAGGTGAAATCGGAAGTTATTGTTCGATTCAATTGTATGTGATATGTATACTTTCTTCTTATAATAATTTAGTGAATAATTGTTAAGTGATTAACTACTTTGAGTAGTATACAAAAGATACATTATCCTGTAAACTATAGGCAACAACTTTTTAGAGAGTAATTCACAAGTCTTCAAACTATATCGTCTGTCAAATTTCGTTCAGTGTCCCTATTGGTGTAACGTTCGACGTGACCCAATTGCAACGTTGAACGCAATACAATAAACTAGACAGTTTACAGTAATGTAAATTCTGACTACGAACTCATGTTTTTAAAGTCACTATGCTTATTTAATTCCATTAGTTAATAGTCAGGTATAATCAAAGATTTAAATAATTTAACGCCATTGAACGTGATTGTTTTCAGTAAAAAAGTAGGTTAAAGTACCTTTTTTTGTGAAATATTTTAAAATACTAGAGGAGTTATATTTAAAAATTTTATACAAATAATTATATATTAATCGATATTACTTCTTAAGGTATTTTTATCTTTAGTTACCTTGTTTCATCACGACATGTTTAGTCCTCACCCTCAATTATGAAAATCAATTCGATATCAAATGTTCTTGTTAACAGCCAATAAAATACTCAAGTATCTCCATGTACTAATAAAACTTTTAGAAATATATTATAATATTCCAATGCAACAATCGCAATAAAAGTTACCCATTTTAACATCGTTAACTTGAAAGTAAATGTCATGCAAACACTAAAACTACTCGATATCTAATCGAATGACTACACTCTAATCGATTCTATGTTTATTGCAGTTTCTCGATTCTTGCAAGTTGAAAGCCAGATGGGATGATTGGAGAGCGGGTGACGTGGGCGGTTAGGACCTGTATTGTCATACCCAAGTTCTAGAGCTTGGAACAACTTCGAGTCAATGACCACCAACTATATACAGGATGGTCAGTGACTCTGTACAGGCTATCATTGTCTGCTATTTCATAAATAAACTAATAACAAGTAGTGAAGGGACTTTTTGTTTTTGTGCCTAAAATGTTTTTAATTCCAAAATGTCGATTAAATTTATCAGTGTCTCTCAAGATAGAGAAGATTTTGAAATTTCAAACGGGGTGTATATATATTCTATCCTTCATAACCATAAAATTAATTTTCACAAAAAAAAAGAACCGACTTCAAAGACAAAAATTGCACTAAAAAGTAATAAATAATTACTTGTATTTTGATTTTACAACAATAAATCAGCCATTATTTCTATTTAATTTTAATTTATAGAATAGGTTCTTTTCATTAAGTATTGTAAAAGTATTGTTAAGGATATTTCTTGAAGAGTCTGTAAATATATTTATTTGTAGATTGTTTAAAAGATAATCAAATTATTACAAATAATGTAATATTATTGTTATTTTTGGAGTCGGTGTCAGCCACGATCGTTATTATTAAGTATACCATTTTTTATTTCTGACTGAAAACTTAAACAAATATTATGGCGCCGTGTTATACACAGACTAATAATTACATAAAATTCACATTCGAAAATGAAACGGCCGTTTTCGTTTTAAATGCAATATTTATCTAATTAGAAACCATTTAAAGTGATGAGAGTGTGTTATACAAAACTTTATTGCCTATTCTAACGAACTTGTAGACAACATTTTGCATTATTGATCCTATTCGCGAATTATTTCTTTAAATCTAATCTATTTTAAGTTCTGGAAAGCTTTAATCAGTTATTAAATATAATATTAAAACGTTTAAATGTGATACTGGTATTTTAAAATATATTTATTTAAATATGATAAGAATAGTTGTTTAATATTTGTTTAATTTTTAAACTAATCCATACACAATCAACAAATATAATGTCGAAGTCATTTATAATCTGTAATTCATGGCCGTCATTCCGTTTGCTTAGGTATTATCGTACTTATTCCGTTGGCTGACACCGCCTCCAAAAATAACAATAATATTACATTATTTTTGTAATAATTTGATTATCTTTTAAACAATCTACAAATAAATATATTTACAGACTCTTCAAGAAATATCCTTAACAATACTTTTACAATACTTAATGAAAAGAACCTATTCTATAAATTAAAATTAAATAGAAATAATGGCTGATTTATTGTTGTAAAATCAAAATACAAGTAATTATTTATTACTTTTTAGTGCAATTTTTGTCTTTGAAGTCGGTTCTTTTTTTTTGTGAAAATTAATTTTATTTCTAAATTTTTAGTGAATTCCAATTCTATAAATCCGTGTGGTGACGGAGTGAAAACACAATATGTCACCACCTCATTTCATCCCATGGGTGTCGTAAAAACCGACTAAGGGACTATCCGTGAATATTAACTTTGAGATATAAAAAGAAGGAAAACTTAAAATTAAACCCTATACCAATCCGCCTGGCCAGCGTGGTATTAGTAGGCCAAGTATTTCTCCGTCACAGAAGGAGGCCCGTCCCTGCAGTGGGACATTACTTTGTCGGAATATGGGTAGACCTACGAAACGCGCTACTTATATGAGACAGCGCCGATTGAATGAAACAAACGAAGAAAGGGATAAACGCCTTTTAATGTAGGAAATCTACCTCCAATGTCATTTCAAAAGAGACTAGTGAACAACGGAGGACCTACATGCAAAAAGTTTTAAATAGGGAGAACATCGAAAAGCGTAGCCACCGTCTCGGCATGGTTAATTGGTAATAATAATTAAGTTAATTAAAATTAAAATAAATCAAATAAATATAATAATTATTATTATCAATTTGTTATATCTAAAGAATAAGTTTAAAATAAATTAAATGCAATTCAACAATTTTGTCTATTTATAATCCGTTATTAATTCCTATTTTAATTTAAAATAAGAATTTCATTCAAGTCTTAAACCACACCTGCGATTACATTCATAATGTTAAGTTTTCATCAATACAATTAAAATAAGCCCAAACACAAGGTAGCTGCTGTATGCCGTTGAGGAGTTTCTTCGACCCTCAGTCGTCTTTATCATGAGATCATGTTTGTGTAAAGTTGTGTAAAGTTTTCATCAATACGAATAAAATAAGCCCAAACACTCGGTAACTGCTATATACCGTTGAGGAGTTGCCTCGACCCTCAATCTTCTTCATCATCAGATCATGTTTGTGTAAAGTTTTGTAAAGTCTTCATCAATACAATTAAAATAAGCCCAAACACAAGGTAGCTGCAATATGCCGTTGAGGTGTTCCCTCGACTCACTCTGGTCTCCAGGATCTGACCAGTTCTTACTCTTGACTATTTGGTAGTGACGTCAGAGATGCACATGTATGACAAGATTTTACACAATGCGTCCCTACAATTTTCAAGAGATGCCCTCGATTTCTCTGGGATCCCGTCATCCAGATCCAGATCTGGTGACAATGGGACCAAATGGGAAGCATACCCATACGAACAAAAAAAAAATTTTTCAAATCGGTCTAGCCGTTTTCGAGAAATCAGGTAACAAACACAAAAAATAAAAAAAAAAATAAAAAAAAAAAAAAAAATACAACCGAATTGAGAACCTCCTCTTTTTTGAAGTCGGTTGAAAAGGACTTTGTAAGATAGAATATCTAACCGTTTGAAATTTTTCTTTAAATTCCAAAAACTTAAAAAAAATATTTGTTACTTCAAATATAAGTTTTCGGTTAATTATGAGTTATTTATTTATCAAATACATTATACAAAACATCTTATTGACAATAAAATACCACTTACACCTTGTAGGTTTGTGTGTAATATTGATAAATTTAGATCATTTAGAAACTTTGTTAAAATCAAAACTAAGCTATCAATTGTATTTTCACTATAATTTATTAAAACTATTAGAGGCCTTGTCGAACGGTAATCTATTGATAGTTGTATTCAAGATAAAACGTACCTTTTGGGCGCCTCTTATCTATCTTGACGTCATCGTAAGCATTGACATTAAGTAACAAAATATTACATGAAAATACAAAGCTACCATTTTACATGCATCTATTATTTTACTAGATTCGGTTTTTAGATCGCACTTTCCAGTAACGTTTTGCAATTCCTGACTACCCACATGTTATTGTAGGCGTTTGGTCATAAACACTGTACTTAAATCATATGCACAAAGTTTAATACTTATTAATAGATACGTTGCTGTAAATTTATTCCCTATTGCTTCCTAGATGGGCATATAAAAGACAGATGAGGCAAGATTGAATAATTTACCTACAGCAGTTTATATAAGCATCTTAGGTAAACTGTGTCTGGGCAAATAAATTTACCATTAAAGACTGCAATCAAAAGATTACAGACGTAAAAATTAAAAATGTCCGTTAATTGGATACACATCTATCATCGTAACCGTAACATATTGTCTTAAAATACTGATGATACATTGCTTAAAGAGAAAATTATTATCTTTATTATCTTGTTCTTTCATCTACAAACAAATGGACTCTTCAGGAGATACTGATATCCCATATCTTTACCCATTTATATTTGTAACAGTTGTAATTTGTGCCCCTTAAAGAGGTATAATTTATCAATGAAAACCCATGCAATAGATACTTGACGTTATTGAAAACCAATATCAAATTGTAACACAAATAAATAAACGTAGCATTCATCAATAAATTTAAAGTACCCTGACCTCTTCAACTAATTGATTTCATCACGTATCAAAACTATTGAATGGCAATGATCAAACACGTTAACCTTTACAAGTATCAAGATCAAGAACTATCTTGGTGTTACATGAAATTTAAAATAAACAAGCACAAATAAATAGCGTACGCGCTTCACATAGTGAATCGAATGCTATAGCAATGTCTATGATTACTTCACAAATGAGTAAGTACTTGCGTAGATTGTACGATATTGTTTATATGCCGAAACGTTATTTAACATTACTAAACATACACAAGGCTAACACGTTTATCCATTTCTGCGTAAGGAAGCAACATATTTCTATAAGCTAGGTGGTTGTTTACAAATTTGTAGTAGGCGTAAAGCACGCGCAGCGGTAATCCTTGACAGTAACCTAAAATTAAATTGAGAGCTTATTTATTTTGGTTGTAATAACATCGTTCTTAACAAGATCAACAGTTATGTTAGCAAAAGAATATGAGACAACTAAAACGAATGTAACACATAAGAAGAAATCAGATATACTAACTATTTTTAAAAAGTCATACTGTAGTACTATGTACCTACTTTATTCAAAACCACTAAGTCATCTATCTCTGTAGACAAATATTGAACAGTTAGTTACTGCTAGTGTTCTAGGTAAATAGAATTTTCTATACCACGCAAACATCTTAAAGTTGCCAGCCAGTGAGAATTTACCGGTTATTGATTTTGCATATTGTTGCGTCCCTAAGAGAAAACGCTGGTAATAATAATTTATGTCTATACAACATTTCTTGCAACCTCAATATTGCCATACAATTCATGGGACACTGCAATTCTCTGTCCTTTGTGAAACTGTTTATTAATTCTATTTGTGAAATGACATTGCCACTCGAAAGAAGGACCAATTTATTTTCTGTCCCAACAATAAAGGCTACAAATGAAATTGACAATAAAATCATTCTTAGCACCCCTCCAGACAACCCTTCTTAGCATGTTGGTCA
The DNA here is from genome assembly GCA_905475405.1 of Schrankia costaestrigalis. Classification (NCBI taxonomy): domain Eukaryota; kingdom Metazoa; phylum Arthropoda; class Insecta; order Lepidoptera; family Erebidae; genus Schrankia; species Schrankia costaestrigalis. Next base: position 6,595,212 of record FR997827.1, read on the forward strand.
CGATTGGCCATAATTTACTGATTGTCAGTGATCGATTTGAACCAGCCAGTAATAAAATAAGAAGGGATAAAATATTTACACAATTCTACTATGACTTGTTACACCAGTAGATTCACAAAAATGTATTCTTGGGACATTCGATTAATAAAGGAAAATATGATATATTCTACAAGTCAAGCAAATAATAAATCATGAAACTTCATTTATTTAGTATTAACTGATGTCAAGAAGTGTATAAAGTTTAAATAAATACGTAAAATATTTGTAGCGTTTAACTTTTTTTAACTTCAAATAATTATTTTATTATAATATAACATAACAATGACTGTATAAAATTTGTAATACTATCTTTACTCTCTGTGTTCTCAGCTGTTTGACTAATAGTATAATGTATTACTTAAGTGAAATGTGTATCTAGTTAAAGTTAGTACGGAACATTGAAACAAACGACATTGTAATATAAAAACGTATTTGTTAACATCTTAATCAAAGAAAATCTTTTTTTTTTTCAGCAATTGAATTGAGTCGTAGCAAATAAGTGACGTAATCAATCACAGGTAAGTGCTATTTGAACTGGTTGGACTGAATCTAATTTTAAGCAGAGTGTACATGTAAACATACTCGTAGCTAAGAAACAAAAAAATAACTTGCTTATTTGTATGCACAACCAACAACTACTCACCCAAAAAACGCTTAATTAATATTCACTACCTCTGATAAACACTAACTACTTTAGAAGAAGCCCATAGCAGGCCGACAAGTCATCCCATCTGTATGCAGCCTTAACTGACACGGAAGAAGTTTGGTCCCTACATGGACACGAGGATAGCCAAGCTAGAAAACAGGTCCTCCGGAACGATAATGGAGGCAGTAATAAGCTAAAATAGTCGCGTGCGTGCGAGCGAACATTAGGAGGTCCAAACGGGATATTTGCTTTACATGTAGTAGGCGTGTGAGATGCGTAAAACCCTTTTTATTGATTAAAAAACTACTACTAAGCTAAAACATAAACTTTTATCACGTAGTCACTTTACATTTTTGAACATAGAATATCACCTAGCTAATTAAAAGACTGGTCATATCCGCAGTAAGACTAACGGACGTTTTTGAGCAATCGTGTCCTTGAGCGGAGAATTTAGCAAGCATAAGGTAGCACAGCCTACAGCTAGCTGGATAGTTGTCCACAAAGGCCACATTTTAATGTAGAAAAAAGAAGATCATGTTTGAGGGCGTGTGAAAGAGGTCTTAATATTTTTAGTGTGGTACTTAATTTTCCTTAGTTTATCGAAGTTTCATGTCTGTAATCATTTACTATATTAAAGTTGTTTCTATAATATAACGATCAGTAAAAAACTTTTGTACTTTAACCAAAATGCAGTAACACAGCAGTAAAAACGAAATAACCAAAAAAGATTTCTATTTTTACAATTTAGATGGCAGTAATGAATGACAAACAATTAATTCTCGTAGTATTTCTTAATTTCCTGTTAATCATACAAACATGGAGTTTGACCACGCAATCGTCATATAGTAAAAACATGTTGCGAATCACGTGTCGGATCAACTTTGATCTAAGTTATCAGACGTCGTTCACTTGGCGGGTATTCCGTATTAAGTTCTTAATTACTATCTTATTGTACCTACAAATATTATGTGAAACGATAGGTAGAATAAGAGGAAAATATTGTACATAACATATGCAGGCTTTTATACATTTAAAGGACAGCGTGAGATCTCTAGTTACTGCACTTCAGTTTACATTTATATTATTAAGAATGACAACCTATTACCACTAGTTAGCCTTATTAATAAAGTACAGAAGTCGTTTAAAAATCGGACAATTGCAATTTTGAACTTTATGCAATTTCGTATAAACTTTTAAGATGTTTTCCCAAAACGTAAAACAAAAATAGTGCAATTAAAAATTTACGGTGTAGGAAGTATTTTTTAATTTTGTTAGGTGACAAGACTTCATGCCAAATCATAAAATGCCATATTATCTTTTGTTTGTGACAACTTAGAATTTTCACTGCGCACTACACAAGGGATTGCAGACCTAAGCATTGAATTACTATTAATCAATACCTACTTAATGCTTCCACGCATTTCTAAGAAAATAATCTTAAACTTGACAACGATTCTATGTTTCCAATTTGGTACGGAAAAATATAAAATAATCTCATGTTCATTTCTCAAGAATAACGCAACCAACCATTATGTGAATGGTAAATCAAAAACGTCGATGGTCATAAAATACAAACATCTGATTTAATTACTCATGAAAGTGGGGACCAGAACTGTCTGGCAATTGAAGTGTTCTTTGTTTGTAGTTTTTTGTGGGCACTTATACTCTGGCTGTCCTATTGAATAGACAAAGACATCTTTGTTTTTGACCCTGGGAAAGTATGTGAAACAAGATAAGTTGAATTGGTAACTGAATAACATTGTAATGAATATAAGATCTATTAGACACGTATAATATGGTAAATATTATATGTATCAAGAAATTCGTAGTGTTTTAAAACCAAATAGTGTTTTTACTAAAACTTCGTTAAAATCTTGGTAAAATAATAGCAAGTACAAAAAAAAACAAAAACAGAGTTAAATAATAGAAGAAGAAGAAAGCCAAAGAAAAGATGGACAGACTGAGTAAGAGAGAATATTATGTAAGAAGTCCTAGTGCGGAAGAGTATGGAAGCGAAAAAAAATTTGCACTGAGGCTAGGTGAATCAGAAACACCAGTTACACTGAACATCAAAATTAAACAATGATTAAAAGAGACATTTATTACCAATATTCTTTATCGGCATTTTAATTGCCAATTCGGTAGCTGATTTGATTCAATCAAAACGTGTAATGAAAATTTTACATAATTACTTTCTTGATTTTTAAGTGTTACTAACATCATTACTTGAAAGAGGAAGCTATAATTTAACATTTTTTTTTATTATTACCTTAAAAAGCCATAAAGTCAGCTAATTTTATATTTATAATTTATAACAGTAGCCGGGCTAAGCACCTTGTTAAAGCCATGTTTTTTGGTGGTTTTTGGCGGCAGATTGGTAAATAGGTGTTTGAAAATTAACGTTACGTCTGTATTTACTACTGGTAATTTGTTAGTGTAATATTTTAATTTTCACGTCAAATCTTTGAAAATTTATTACCTTGAGAAGCATTTTATCACTACACTGTCAACAACACCGTTATCTATATGCGTTCGTCTAATTTATCATTTTATTAATTAGTTTGTCATTCCCATGAAAGTAATTAGATATTATATCAATTAGTCAATTACAAATAAGAGGTGTTTAAAACAGGAGCTATTACGTTTATTACAACGAAATGATTTCACCAACACTTTTCGAACTTTCTTGATTCTTATTTGCTGTTATTACATTCTTTTATACATTTATTGAATGTATTGTAAATGCCAGTAGCTTTAAATCATGGTTATGTTGTCATTGCCACAACCTTTATCTTTTACTCGTAATGTCATATTTTTAAAAATACGATGCCCATAAGTCGCATTATCTTAAGATAGTAGTAAGTTAATGTCAGCAGCGGTCAGTTTAATATTTAATTCAGACATAAATGTCTGAAAAGTGATATCACTACTGTTCGAAACAATTCGGAGCTCGCATTACAAACGGAATTCAATGATAATGACTAAACTCATATATCAATAGAAGAACGACCAAACAATACAAAGCTAAAGAATTTAGTATTGTTACACATTCCATTGCAATTTTACAACATGACGTTTGCCGATGACGTATAACTTTCAGCGTGATGTATGTAAACTTAAACTTAGTCAATCGTTTAGTAGAAAGAATGCAGAAAGCTTTTATATTGATAAAGTCCATAGAAAAACTAATGTTTCTCGATTTCGCCGAAAAGATAAGATATTTTAATTGCTTGTGCAACTCAAGATTTATTGGTCGCCTAAAAGTACCGTTCTTTCCATTATTGAAAAGGCAAAACAAGTATTAAACAGTTTAAAATATAGATTTTAAATATTGTGAAATAAGTCCTAAAATAAACTTACTGGTTATGTTACAGTTGCTACACTTTCTTTATTTACAACAGTTTACAGGTTAAGTGATTCAATTTATACAAGCTCAGGAAAGTAAAAATATGTTAGAGAATATTTAACAACATCTTGATATAAATAAATCGATTATTTAATTGATCTTGTGGCGTTCTGTCGTCTCTGCCTACCCCGGACGGGATAAGGCGTGATTTTATGTATGTATGTATTAACAACATCATGTGCCCTATACGCCTACAATGTCAGCCCTTTTCAGGACAACGTTTCTATTTATTCATATAAACTCTAAGTCATATCTTATCAAGGTTCATAATATTGTCAAGCAACAATAGTTTCAGTGGCGACCATTTGTTGCATTCATAATGTGACCTATTAACTGGCACACCTTTTCTAGAGACGCTCTATTTACGCGCCTTGGTGACATCTATACAAAGCCGGTCACCCATTACAAGCACGTTGCTCGTCTAATTTTGATGTTATAATTAAATTGTACCAATATTTCACTGGTTATTTTGAACCAGTTTATGTAGTTTGTGCCTTTATGTCTTTGTAGTTTAACTAGCAACATTTTGTCTTTAGGGACTTACAAGTTTTAGACCATCCACATCTAGTCACTATCTATTAAATATGATGATTCTACAGCGTCGACTCGTTAGCCCGAAAAAACCTAATACATACTTGCACCCTCTCAACATGACAATATTCTCGACATGATGATTTGAACCGCAAAGTATTTGAGTTTGAAACGTAAAAAAGAATGCCTAAAATAAGAATTAAATTGAAAACAAAACATTAAGCTAATTGCAGGTAATTGATACAAACAACATTACCAGTTCTAAATTAGAGAATGCAATTATTTCTTATTTAGTTACCTACAGTTACTGATTACAGGTAATAAGTGACTGCTATTACAGATGCCATAATAGACGTAACTTATTTTTGAAGTTTTTTTTTGTTACAAGGCCGTTTGTCGTTTTCCTTAAGTTGTCTAAAAAATGTAATTTCATCTTGTTAAGATCTTCATGTACTGTATACATATTTGAAACTTTGTTTATACGTTTTTTTAATGCAGTCATTTATCAGACCTGAAAGTATATCGGATTGGTATGGGATTGGTAAGTCAACTCTCTCAATTTCATCAAAGATACATTTACGGTCTAAAATATAATAATTTGTTCACAAAGGCTAATTTTGAATAGATTATATTACGGATGTAGTAGAACATGATAAAAAATATACTAAACATAACAAAAAGAAACCATTGACAATGAATTTAACACTTTTATTTTAAAAAAAATACTTACAAAATTAATATAAATATTTTCCTCAACGAACTTTATACGGTTATCATCATAGCTGAATAAAAACAACTGATAAGAGCGTCATAGATTCGTACTTTGCTCATCGTAACCATAAAACAGAATGAAGTAAGCGTAAGTACACACAGCAACTAATCAAACTAGACACTCATGTACCTTAATACTTTGAAATAAGACAAAATTTCAAATGAAAATGTTTAACTTGATGTGTTGCTGTGTGTACCATAGTACAGAAGTAAGGTCACATACAAAGTGCGCTGGTCCAACGAACACAAATACTGCTTTTGCATACTTACTATGTTTTGGACCAGTTGACCCCACTACGTGCACGAGTGTAAAGAATTACAGTGACAAATTTGTAATAAAAATATAAAGTTATTGGTTCATATTTTATTTCTGTATGTTTTATGTCTATAAATCAAATAACTAAATAAGGAGGCACTATTACTTACATAAATACACTAGGTCATAGTGATTGTTACGATCGTCACACTCACAATTTCACTTAATAATATCACGGTAAATTTAATTAGAACATCAATTATTTATTGTTCTGATTTTAGTCAAAATACACAGAAATATATTAAAGGTATTCAAATAATAAACGTTTATAAAGATGTACACACAATTGTTTATAACTTTATAAACATCAAAATAGTAAAGAAAATAAAACCTTTTTCTACAACAATATCACAAACACTAGATAATAAACAAACATGGAGGCGTTATCTGTTTGACACATATAATCTTATCTATGATTGAACTATTTACTAAATAAATATATACGTTTTGTGAGAACACTGTTCTTAACTATGATAACAGAGGTTTGTATTAACCTTTAAAATAAACTACTGATATTGAAAGACTATGGAAATTAGGATTCGTAACAACTAGAAATAAATAAACTGAACAAAGTACTGAAAAGATATTTATTCTACTAAAAAATTGTAACATACGTCAAACAAATTATGTGATCTTTAAAAACGTAGGTACATTCAATGATGACATGATGTATAAAACAAATATGTGATGTAAATACAGACATTTGTGAATTCCAGAAAAATTTTGAAGCTATGTAAAACCATGTTAAAACCATGCTGTTAAAACCATGTCAAATACATTATACAAGAACCAATATCAATCGTAATGATTCAACTTTTACATTTATTTATTTATTTTATTTATTTATTTATTTAGGATTGCCAACAGTTATTACATTTTTTATAAAGAATTTTTTATACAATCAATGTCTTACAAGCTAAATGCATAACCTATTATAGGCAAACACCACATGCAAAATGGACATAACTTAAAAGTAATCACTTTCAGAAAAAAGAAAAAATGACAAATAAAAAAAAATATATATATTCCAATCGACATAATTGACTCTAGCTTATGTTTGTTTATTAGTAATTACACTCTGCTTAATATTTAGTCGAAATTTGTGAAGCGTGTCATTGTGGATATCTGAGGACTCACTGCACTCATTGTAAAGCCGAGAGACACGAGAAAGTGGTGAATTTTGACCCAAAACAGTTTTTCGAAGAGGAGCACTTAAGGGTTTAATTGAGTGGCGAGGATATCTACTTGGGACTGCAAGCCTAATTTTGTGTAGTAATTCAGGGCAATCTATATTGTGTCTTAATATCTTATAAGAAAATACATTGAAACATAACAATGCATATTACACTTTGATTCATACACTCATGATATCAAATTACTAAGTCTAATTAATATAAAACAAAACAATAATAAATAGGTTTACAGTCCATGTCAGTGAGTATTGTATGCAATTGGGACTTGAAGATAATAATACTAGTACATACATTGTTATACACAAGTGAATTTATTATTCTAGAGAAGATTAATATTAAGTAGGACATATTTTAAGCGAATATCGATCAACGTTAACCAAAGGCGTATCTAACTAATAGATAGCAATCTGTATTATCTGACATTATTCTTTAGATGAAGACCTGATGGCCGCATTTTTTACTACAGCAACGAACTATTATACAAACTGTATGAGGCTAAAGGGTGAAAGTATACAGACTTTCACTGAGTCCAGATAAAATTTTTCATTATTGACATTGTTTTGAAAAAACGAGATCACTTTACAAGGTGAAAGTCAAAGTTTTGGTATTTAAGATTAAGCCTAACATTTTTGGTAAGTGCATTCGTAAAAATTATGTAAAAATAAAAATAACGTTTGTCAATATTGACATTTCACTTAAATTTATGTATCCTTACGATGTCGTTAAAGAGGTCAAGGTTAAAAAAGTACCCGTCTATTGCATGTAATTTTGTCGTTTCGTAAAGGTCTCAATTCAAGGACGGATCTTAAACGACGGAGGGGTGATTTGCTAACCTAACAGCTGATCAAACTGAATGGTGCTGGGATAATATGATAAGATAAAATGATGTTTATTCAGGAAACTTATGAGCTAGAATTTACATGGTATAATGACTTTTACTTAGGTAATTAGTTCACATTAATTTTATTTACCTGAACTAGGTAAAACATGTAATATGTTTCTGATTTGCCTTTAGTGTAACATTCTTAACTGCCAAATTCGACGCTACGCACAGCCGCCGAAATCCGCTTTAAGAAGAGGCATTTTTAATCAATAATAATTAGTCTGTTATAGAATTATTTTTTCAAGAAAGTAATTGTTCGCTACATGGATTAAACTGCAAAGATTGATTAGAAAGTATAATACACTAAGTGATATACCATGAGTATTACGCGAAACATTACGTAATCCAGGTAAATTTAACATTCATTGTCGTGATGAGTTGTGAAGCTAATATTAATAACAACTGTAAATATTTAGTCACGAATCAGTACAAACGTCATTATTTAGCATGTCTTTTTTTCTCAAAAATAAAATTCTGTTGTCCTTGAGTAGCATCTGTTAAGATTATATAATAGACTTTACGCATTGCATAATAAGATGCATATTTGAATTCACATTCCCATTCTATGTTTAGCAAGTAGTCATTTCCGCAAGAGAAAATTAGCGTACTTCAAACATTCAATACGAGAACAAGAATTGTCAATGCAAATAACTATTTAACATCTGCAAACTTTATTAAACATTTTGTAAGTACTCATATTGAAATTATCAACATAGTTACTTTATTGATCCTTTACAAATTACTGTTACTTTATTTAATAGCATAATAAGCATAAGAGAAATGTCGCTGAAAGCATCGGAAATAAAAAAACAATATCAAATGAAATTACGAGAATTAGCTTTCTGAACTCAGCATCTTACGTAATATCATTTTCAATCATAACATTCTTAGCTTAAAGTTTCATATTATGAAAGCCAATGCATATGCATATCTGAAGTATCTACTTAGCGGTATTCTAAAGCTTATCAAGCCTTTATAGGCATCTTACAAAGATGCTATTATTATACTCGTGCCGCCGCCCGTTTGGAAAGCAATGCCACTAGGCTTCATACGACAACGACCCTTCGTGCTTTCCCATATATGGCTAATTCGAAATTGCTTACCTTGATAGCTTTAGTTTAACTCTGTCGCTTTTACCTTAAAGCGAATCCTTACTTCTGTTTAAGTGCTGAATTAATGCTTCTTAAACAGTATCGTTTATATTTCTGTGTGTTGAGGCAGTAAAAATGAAAAGCACTGTGTTGCCACTCATCCATCCTAAAAGCACATCTCTTAAACGTAAAACCCTATGTCAATGCGTCTAGTTACCATGGATTAAATATGTAGTTTAGTTTTCGTTTGTCACTAGAAGAGGCTCGTCCCTGCAGTAGGACATTGACGGGCAATTAAGAAACAATATCTAGAGGTTTAGCTGATTCGTAAATCATTTTCACATATCTGCATAATAGAGGCATTGTCAACGCTTGTTATATTGTTCTAAACACTCCTGTGCCGTAACTTTTAATGTAATTGGCATCATTTGAAAAGTTCAATTAGATTTAGTTTCGGTTTTTAAAGACGCCTTCGCGAACAATTATGTAATAACATTACAATCAGTTAATGTTACATAATTCATGTAATGTTGAAAGATAATTAATTAAAAAAAATAAGTTTATAAGAAAAACAATAGATGTTTTAAAACATAAGTATAAAGAACATCGTATCGGCAAACATGGTCGTACCGCAAATCATCGTGTAACCTACAATCATCGCAATTCAAAATTTTATTACCAGTAATTTAACTTCCCGTTTAGAATTGCTTTGAAACTTTTTTTTATCACAGATACATAGATTAGATAGACTATTCTATGATTAATAAATCTTAGGAGGTCGGCTGATATTTTTAATAAGATCAAAATTAGTTTCATGTAGATCAAAATGTTTGATCGAAAGCCGACAGCGAAAATTGCGAACTTAATTCTTGTAAAACAGCTATATACAATATACATGAAGTAACTGTTCTTAGTAAGAAACAAATGTGCACTATTAACCATGTTAACAACGACAGCGTGTAGTCAGACAAACATCGGCATACAAATAAGAAACTGCACAGATGTGGAGATAGTCTCCTTTTATTGTCATATCAAATACCGACGCACCCTACTTGTGAGACTACGATTACAACTTCATAAAAGACAAATTATAAAGCCGTAACTTTTTTCCCACGGCTTTACTGAATATTGTCTTATTCTAGATCGTAAGATGTAGGAATTATAAGTATAAAGTCTGCGCTGTTTCAGTCAATAACTTTTCAATCGCACCAAACTCTTTTAGCGTAATTGTAGGACACGATATTGTAACTAAGACAGAATTTTTGTTGTTGTTACGGTTGAAGCAATTTGACTGAAACGTCAAGAAATAAAAAAAACATCGTCACAATTCGAATGAAACTGACAAAAATAAAAGTATTCAACCTTTCATAGATCTTAACTGGAATTTGGCCCGATTGCTATGATATTATCTCATGTTTGATTTTGATTTCATACTTTTCAAGTGCATTTTGGTATGAAATAACGATACTCTTACTAAATTACAATAATTTAATTAAGGTTTTAAATATGATAGAATATGAAATATCAGGACTTAAACGAAACGAAAACTGAAAAAACATCACACCTTTCTCTGGCAGAAATCAGTTATAACTATACTTTAATAACGTCTTGTTGTATACGACGAGCAAGTATTGCAATAAAAAACCTTACTTGTATTTAATATGTTAATTGAATTCATTAATAGTATTTAAAGTTGTAATACAAGTTCTAAGGATTTTAGGACACTGACTTCTTATCCTACATATAAATGGTATTCACGACACGCTTGTGCATAATGAAGTGACTCACTATCAGTACAACCTTTGACCTTGTAAATTACGTAAAATACTGTCAATTTTGTTATTAAATAATAACCTTGTAACCTGGTGTACTATTAGTAGGTACTTCTCTATCATTGTTATTTCAATAACTTGGGCATAATACATATTATTAAAATTATTTTTTTATGGTGATAGAGTAGGAATAGATTGTATCACGACCCTATCTCATAGGTGTCGAAAAACCGAAATAGCTACTAACAGAAAGTTCAAATATTCTTGCTTCGTAAACATACGAAGGGAGACATGACATTATACTCTATACCAATCCGTCTGAGATCGTAGCATTAGCTGTCCAAGTTTGCATTCGTCATTGGAATTGGCCCGTCCCTGCAGTGGCGCTAAGAATATTTTGGAATAAAGATTTAAAAAAAATTAAAAATGCGATGTTCTGTAAGATTTGATGATAAATTCCAAAGTCTGTAAATATACTGCATTAGATAGTATCTAAAATAAAAATATTTTTGTATATTTTTTATAATTATTATTAATGAACTTTAATTAGAAGAAGTTTAATTCTCTAAACAGATCAAGAACCTATAAACAAATATAAACGTATAAGTTAAGACAAGAAACAGTTACTATAAAAGGGGTATGAGAGTTTCAGAACCATTGCTAATGCAGAACACGGACTGGTCCAATTCACAGTTCGACCACAGAGACCGCACAACAAGAAACTTAATAAGAAACACTTAGATCCAACATGTAGTTAGAAATAAATGAAGCGGTAGTCTTGTCTGTTGATCAGAGTTAGTAGTAACTGCCAGCTAATCACACTACTATTATACTGATAGTGCTGCCTACAGGCAAGAAACTGGCATTAGATTAATTGGAAAATTATAATCTTTCATAGAACTAATGGATTTAACATCACATGCGTTTGAGAAGATCTTACTAATGCATTCGACTACGTTAATAGTAAGGATTTAGACAGGGATCGTGAATATAAAATTTTATTTCAGGCTTTTGATCTAAAATACCTGTTGCAGCTAAACTTATCAGATGACAAAACTAATGAGCTACCAGTTTCGGTAATTGAAAGTGGTGAACTTTTCTTTAGTCACGTAGACATTTGTGTGTGATATGATGGTGACACCACATTATATTCGTCAGGTGTCGTATCACTACTTGGATAATTGTTTGTAATAAGCCATAGCTATAATTATTAAAAAACAATATTGTCTACTAGCCTACTAAATCTAGATTTTATAATCATGAAGGTTAAAAAAAATAAACAAGCGCTAAGTTATTTATAATCATAATGAACAAAAACAATATTGTTTTCTAAATAGAGCTAAGTATTAAGCTTAAGAAAAACAATGACGTGGTAATGAAGTAAAGAAAACAGATTATCTGATTGCACATTTATCTTCAAGTATTTTATGTTATGAGAATTAAACAAAATCAAATAATAATTACTTTCTTACAGAAAAATATAAATAAAGATCCAAATAAAACATTGCAAAGTAAAATATTTGCGATATTAGCAGAAAGATTAATATCCAAAATGTACAATATTTTATATTAGAAATATTGTAAGAGAACCGGAAAAATCTGCACGTCTAAATAATTAATTGCATCTACCTACCTAGATTAAAAAAACAGTTATAATTTACCGAGAAGAGGTAGCTGAACTCAAACTGAGGAAATCATAAAAATTAAAACATAAAAGTAATTTGATTAAAACGATTAATTTATCTATGAATTTTATCTTACAGATTATCGTTTTAGTTCTAGTCATAGCGAGCACGGTACTCTTTATTGGTAGTTTCGCGTTGTTTTTAACTAAAGCAATTATCAACGAAATAAACGCGAAATTGATAATTCCATAAAGTAAGTACTTCGATCCAAACCCGTTTCTCAGATTCACGCAACATCAATAAAAGAAAAAAAAATCAAATGATAGAAAACATGAGATAGGCATGCCGGTAAACCTTGAAAACGTGTCCAGTCCTTATTTAATGAACACGCAAAGTCAAATAAAATATAATTTTAACTGTTTTACTAGTCATTTATCAATTAACTTTAGCCGAAACTACACATAATGTTGAGAACTCATGAGTTATTCAATAGAATATAAATTAAAATCATGTAGGTAATTTTGAAATAATTAACCATTTGCTAATTCTATTCAAACTTTTCACTGCAAAGTTACACTGAAATTTTATACTTTTACAAAAATAATTAAAAATACTCACCAAGGATATCGTGCAAAATGTTTCAAACTATTCGTATCGTTGTTAGTTCGATGTCGAATGCACGTTGCTATTCAAGTCCTCGGCGATATATTTTTTCGGATTCCACAATTCCGCTCACTGTCGCACTGTCACTTTTTAAACCACGGCCGGCTTTTTAAAAGTTATCACGCTAAAGTGTGGGGTGCGCCCGTAGGACGAGTGCGTGGTGTCGACTCGGTAGTCTAAAGCGGACTGAGCGCTCGGCTTCGCCAGTCAAGCACACACGCACACACTTCAACCCGAACTGTGTTCACTAGACACAAAATAGGGGCATACTGCATCGGTTATCATCCGATAATAAAACCTATCTTTAACCTTTGCAAGATTATTCCAAGTTTAACTTCTAGAGATAATTAATAAAGATCGGAATTGTTATTGTAAGCATAAATGGCTATATTAATTTAAACGACCTTATCGTATTTAATTAAAACAAACAACTGAGGATCGGTTTTCGTATCGTGAGAATTAAGTCCCTTACATTGATTTATGTCTTCATCTTAAATCACTTTCCTTGCAAGTAGCTATATTAATTGGCACATAATTTGTGTGTTGGTATTTAGTAGCAATATTTAAACACTGTGTCGTTGTAGGAATACGCAAGCGTGTTCATGATCATACGAGACTCGCGCCACTTCTGCTATTCACACCCCACCACCTTTTACTATGCTTTGCTTTTTGTAGTAAAAGATGCAGATGATTATATCGCTGTCTCGTGGGTTGTAGTTTGTTATTAATTTTTGTATACCTGTTTCTGGTATTTTATTCTTGTCTTCTTTTATAATATTATTATGAATAATGTAGTTATTTTTATTGGTCTTATTCTAGTATTAAGTCATGTAATCATTTATTTATTTAAACATCATACATTATTCTTATAGGGTACGCCCTAATACAATAATGTAGCTAAATAAAATTTATAATTATTATAACCTATTTAATCTACTATCTATAATTAAAATCTTATATCTAATCTAATTTAAAATAACTGTTTTACCTACTCAATAACACAGCACAAATAGTGACGAAGATCATGTACAACGTTAGGGAAAAATAGAGCAAATAAAACCTCATTAAAGTTATTGTAGCGTAAATTACCTACTAAAAGTTATCAGAGAGTGTTATCAAAATGTCAATAGAGAATCATTAATGCCGCAATTTTACATAATACATATTAACCAGAATAACATACTTATGGGTTTGAAGTAAATTTGCTTTGCTAACACGTGATTACTGTGGCAAACGTTCAAACAACAGTTTTACCTGTAATAAAGGATCTTGAAACACTTATGACCATTTGTGCCCATGTCAGAGAGAGCACACTATAACTATACACTACTTACGACATACAGTATACCTGCTTAGATTTATAACATACATCCATTCAAATCATTAATTATTCAACCTCTTTGACAAGTCTCAACTACATAATATTTTGCTCAGTGACAGATTAAAAAGGGCACGGTAACGTCAACGGTTCATTGAGAACAATAACATACTCGTATAATTATTAATAAAAAAGATAATAGTTATAATTTAGTCAACAATAATAATAAATTATTATTAATATTATGTCCAGTTATTAAGGCAGATAAAAAATGTCAATTACTTAATTGCGTCCAGATTGTTCTATTATTTATGTATAAGTATGCATTTAAGTACAAATTTTCTAATGATTAATTTATCTTTTTTATACCACGATGGTACGAACATATATATGGTTCATCTGGTGGTAAGTAATAACCGTAGCCAATGGAAGCCGGTAACACCAGAGGAATCACGTTCGCGGTGCAGACCCCTTAAAAACCTATTCACCCCTCGCTTAAAGGATTACACATACTGTAGGCCCTGAAGAAAACCTCGGCAGGGTGACCATTCGACAAACGGATTATCCGCGGAGGAAATTTCTTTGCAACCGTGCAGAAATGTTAAATGTACTAAAATTTCAAATAAAGAATATTTTTTGAATCTCCGTCAAAGAATAGCCATGACTGTTGAAAATCTGTGATTAGTAATTACACGACTATGTAATACTTGAGTGAACTCAGGGTTAAGAGCGCTCATGAGCGCTACTGTAAGGTCATTACAGTTACTGAACTAGCAATAAAATGTCACAAAAAAATGTGATCTAGCCAATTTTTGATTGACGACCTCAATAGCGCGGCGGTAGCGCAAGCGACTGCCGTGCACGAGGTTGTGGGTTCGATCCCCACGCAGGACAATAATTCGTGAGATCCACAAAATATTGTCCTGTGTCTGGTTGTTTTATGTGTCTGTTAATTGATGTTTGTAAAAAGTCCCCGCGACACAGGGCATCATCCCTAGTGCAAGAGTTGTCTTTTAAAGAAAAAATAATAATAATTTTATAATTTAAACAGCGTCTATGTGGTGACTAATTGAGATAACTAAATCTCTCCTCCTCTTTTTGATTGATGGTTGATATCAACGTTGACTCAAGCATTAATTTCAAAAGCATTATCTCAGAATCATGCGGTATTAGTACGCCGGAAATTTAACAATGCAATACTACGTTAACTAGTATGTACATCCTGGATATACCCGTTCTTGTAAAGTATTTAAGAGCAATCAAGATTTCGAAAATTTCTTGCCTTTAGGTAACCTATCACTAACAACGACATTCCTAATATTGTGTAGTTACATCGTTGGTCTTCCAAATTAAATTTAGCCGATGACAGATTCTATAATATATAATAATATGTTTGTGATAAGGGTTCATTGACAGTAGGTATGTGTTTATCGATACAGCATAATATTTTAAAAAATTACATAAGGAATTAAAATATAGGATTTAGTCGTATGAAGTTGTATGAACTGTGTACTTAGTTTAAATATAAGGCTGAAATAAGTTTAGATTTTGACAAGGATTATCAAGTAAAATACATACAAATATTGCTTCAGTTGAGTATAACTGTCCTACCTTAAGCGGTAATATGTGTTTTCTAAATTAAAAAAGTTAAATTAGTAAAAATTATATCTACAAAGAAAAAATATAAAACTCCAATAGTTTTGGTAAAATTTATATTTACTTTTATAAAAGACCTTGACAGCCTTACGTCAATTAGTAAAAAGTATATCGTAATTATAATATACACATATTAATTAATTACTTAGCAAATAATATCGTACGATGTTTTAAAACTACGAGTAAGAAAATTGCCAGACAATTAAATTGCTGACAGACAACGAAATAATTATTACAAAAGTTTTGTTTTGTCATTTAAGCAAAATGTTTTATATTGTACACTAACACCAGTTACTAAGTGAACTGATTAAGCAAATTACAATATAAATTATTTTAAATGAATAAAGGGTTCTAATAAATGCCTCGACAACTTTAACAATTCTGTATTAGTGCCTAATGTGGGAGGAAACACAAAACAAAAATACTTGCCCTCGTACGTTTTAAGAGGGACCCAGGATGGCCTCCTTTAGCTTGAACTATGTTTCAAAGACCATTTAAACTTCAACTCAGAGATATTACGCAGCCTCAGTCGCAGAGGAATACAAAATTTACATTCCCAAACCCCAAATGAACTTAAGTACACCGGTCCGGCAGAGAGTGTATAAGTAATACCCGCCCGCTGGCCCTAGCAAGTACATAAAATGTTACCACCAACCCGCTAGTAAAAAAAATTAAAACATACAATGTATTTTCGATCAAGGATTGAAAAAAAGACTGATAGGTACTTTTAAATGCGTTTTTATAAATATGACGACAGTAACTTTTTATTGAAATTCTTCCAGGCTCTAGTCAAATTCAAAATTAATTCACAAAAGTACTTAATATAAAAAAAAATATTTACTTAAAATGACAATTAGTGTTTGATAATTAATTACGGTGAAATCAACCGTTAAATAAATGAAATAAAAATATTTAATTACAAGTAATGAGTTAAAAAACAAATTATGTGCCACATTAAAGAGGGTAAACGAGGCATCTTAATGTTATGAGTTAATCAGAGAGCTTTTTTGGTTTTAAGTTAACCGTAGTTTATCACCACTTTCTTGAAAGAAAGTAAAGCATTAAAATAATGAATGTGGTGTCTGTTAAGGCAGAGAAAAGACCAAATTTATAAACAAATACAATTACGGTATAGAGTTTTTAACATTATTTGTTTCTATTATTAAAGAATTTTGAATTTACTTTCTACTAACTGATGCCCGCGGCTTCACCTGCGTGGTATAGGTACCCTAAATGTTATTCTACTCCCTAAACTACCTATATTCCAAATTTCATCAAAATCCATTTAGTAGTTTTAGCATGAAAGAGTAACAAACATCCATCAAAATCCATTTAGTAGTTTTAGCATGAAAGAGTAACAAACATCCATCCATCCTCACAAACTTTCGCATTTATAATATTAGTACGAAGTAGGAAAGGCTGACGGTTTCAATAAACAAATGAAATGGAATCATAAAATTACTCTTAGTACCGTATGTTTCTTTATTCTTTAAGGTAGAAGACGAGCAAGCCTATCTGATGACATGCTGAAGAGGTCTATCCGTATAATCTGCAACATTTTGTATTTACATATTCACAATCTACCACATTAACCCCCGGTTTCAAAAACTTACTCCCGGTTTCCGAATGACTGATCAAGTAAAAATCAACTAATCAAGTGTCAAAGCTCCTGTCAACTATAATTTTCAGGAACTAAAATTTTACACTTGACACTTAATTAGTTGATTTTTACTTGATCAGTCATTCGGAAACCGGGAGTAAGTTTTATAGAATCTTTCACATTTTATAAAAAAAACAGAATTGTAGATCAAGTATAGCAGGACTACAAGGTACCTACTTACATTTACCAACCTAAAGCCCTAGTATGATATCTTTTACCCCTCTACCACTTAACTACATTATACCCCTCTATCACATTCAATGCAGCACTTAAACATATCACTTTTAATGCATATTACCACCAGTCAAAGGATACATAAACTCTTATTTTATGTTAACAAATAATTACAGTTGATATTAACTAGGTCAAGTTACTCGTAAAAGCCTAGCTATAAAGTTAAGTGAAGCGATATTTTGAAATATTTTTCCTTTTAAAGTGACCCGGTAGATACGACCCTGTGGTCTCTTTACAAAATGATCTTTGATATGTGGG
Organism: Schrankia costaestrigalis; assembly: GCA_905475405.1. Taxonomy (NCBI): domain Eukaryota; kingdom Metazoa; phylum Arthropoda; class Insecta; order Lepidoptera; family Erebidae; genus Schrankia; species Schrankia costaestrigalis. The sequence goes on from FR997827.1 coordinate 6,613,274, forward strand.
ACGCACTAAGAATTTTATTGAAAATATACATTATTATGTCACCACCCCATCTCATCCCACGGGTGTCGTAAAAACCGACTAAGGGACTATCCGTGAACATTATCTTTACGTAATAAAAAGAAGGAAAACTTGAAATTAACCCTATACCAATCCATTTGGCCAGCGTGGTATTAGTAGGCCAAGTATGCCTTCGACACGTCCGGCCCGTCCCTGCAGTGGGACATTGGTGGGCTGTTATGATGATTAATCACAGTTTACAATTAAAGTATGTTCCCGTGAGAGACAGAAAACTAACTTTTGTTACATATTATTTCATAAATTATAATAATATACATATTATTGAAGTATCACAAATACACCTTCTCAATACAAATGATTACTCGCAACAGTTGCACGATGCAACAATAACTGTTTGTTTTAACTGCATGTCATTGTACGATAACGCGACAATTGTCGTATTTGCAAGATAATGGAAGTGGCTGGAAGTAGATAATCTGAGTGAGTAACAGAATTACTTCACTTGTATGGACGACTGGCCTAGTTTGTACTAATAGATGTCCGACAGGTATGATCTAAGCTAAGCTAACTACTTTGGTACGGGAGTATTTAATAGTAACCAACCATTGTATATTTTGAAAGAATTAGAGTAATGAGCTCGCAAAGGTTTATACCTTACTTTACTATCATATATTTTTAAATTTGAACTTTATTTGCAGCAATACGAACTTTAGGTTACATTTAGGTATTTAAGTCGAAATAAGGACCAAAATCCTTGCTTTAAAAATTTACTTTGATATTACATTCATTTTAGAAAGAACACCGTTCGTTTTAATCGATAAGACGATTCTACGTTTGTTTACACAATTCAATGAGAAGCCTTCTTAATATTTACCAACAATACTCTTTACTAATCTCTATGGCTAGAGTGATAGTAACCCAAGATGTCCTTCATCAAGGTCGACGTCCCTGTTACTTATAATGATAACTCTATTACGTCACTAAATTAATTCACTACTAAAATAATATGTATGATCATCGGAAAACAATAGATTTTAATTCAAATGATGTCGTAATTCTTTGAATATTTATATACATTTAAATAATCGTAAGTCAAATGGGAATGAGTTATATGAACCGTATTAGTTTAAAACCGTTAAATAAGTTATTTTACGGTAGAGTTGAGGGGTTCGGTTTTATTCAATTGGTTTGGTAGTTTGTTATTAAATGTTAAGTTATTGTGTAGATACAATTGAAAAGAATCGTTTTATTAAATGGCGATAGTTGTTCCCCTTCTCATTGCTAAAATGTACTTTTATGAAAAAATTACGATTTACTTTTGTGGAACTAATGTTACACTCTCTCTCTTTCTTTTACAAAATCGTTAAGCAACGTCACAATCCTACGGGCAGCTTAAACAAGTCTCGACACCAGGTTGACCACTAATCAAACAATAAAGAAAGAAGAAGAATACTTAGAAATAATCTATACATTATTATAAAGAGGTAAAGTTTGTGTGTTTGTGACGATGTAGGGGGTAATCTCTGGATCTACTGAACCGATTTTTAAAACTCTTTCTGTGTTGAATAGTCCATTTATCGGGGAGTGTCATAGGCTATATTATTATAGAATCACGCTATAACTAATAGGAGTGGAGCAGTAACGAAATATGTTTAAAAAAGTGACGCGTTTTTTTCACCGCCTAACCAAGTGGTCAGCGAGTGTTACATAAAACCACGCAACAATGCCTAGTATTTAACTAAGCAAATCTTGTGCTATTAATACTAGACAACTAATACATTATTATAACATACATCCATTTTTTTATCTACTTACACACAATAAGCAACTTTGTGGTTAGTGCAAATTATTACTATTAAAGATATCTAACCTAGTTCTATTTTCGGCTAGAACATCAAATATTTGTTCGGTTCATGAGGTAACTAAGTAAATATAAACGATAGAGATCACAGGCATAATACATTTATCTATAACAAATATCCAATAAGTTTAGTAGATAAAAACTGTGAAAATAGAACTATCGATTTTTGCTATCTATAATATCTCTCTATTGATGTATTTTTTGTACTAATCTCACCTAATTTGCTTTAACTATGAGTCGTAAAGCCAGGATCAAAAGCATTGAAGCACTGAACATCACAATCGATGTGTCTTGGGGAAAAGCCACGGAAGCTGCCACGAATTTCAAACCATCCATATCAGCCTAATTTAATGACAAGAAAATGGTGGAATTATCTGCCTCGGTGGCAAAGCGGCTGCTGTGCATGAGGTCGCGGGTTCAAACCCCACACAAGTTTGTTTGATTCACAAATTTTTATCTTGAGCCTGGGTGTTCTCCGTGCTCATTAATTGCATGTCTGTGAAGATTCTCGCGGTACAGGACTCGATTCCTAGCCCGGGAGATATTTTTTTAAAAGAAAAGCTTGAGAAAGTCCACTCAGTGATACTTAATAATGTTATGTACTGACGTAATATTATGTTTGATGTATAATCTTTTAGTAGAAAACACGTGCAAAAATTACTCATAATGCAATTTAGCAATAAAAGCAGTTCATGCAGGTATTTTGGTTAAGCAGGTAATATTGAGGTCAGTGTAGTCTAATGAAAACCGCAGACAATACCATGCATACGTAGAATGTAATATTGTGCTAGTATAAAGTTAGGCTTGATAAACATAGTTTGTCAATTTATAAGTTAACAAGTTTATTAATATAACTAAAATAAACTGTTAAACTGCGCAAGCGCAGCAACTTTTGTGAGGCAATGGATATAATATGTGTATCTTTTAAAATGCAATAAATAAATGATCCATCCAACTGGCACCGTTGCCGCACAAGCAGGCTTCGGGAAAATTTGCAAATATTATTTGTACGAAAACAAAAAAGGGAAATCTTAACATAAATTCTAAAACAATAAAAATATTACTGGGATGTTATGAATAGAAACTCACTAACCGCATTCATTAATGTGTGCTACGAAAGTACCTGGTTATAAACATGAATTATTTTCAACTAAGCGAATCATAAAATTTCATAATAGCATTAGATATTACACTCATTTTTATGTAAAATTTTTACAAAGTGATCGTAAAATTTTCATCAAAACGTTAAAATTATAATTAATATCAAAACACTGACTTACAGGTAATTATTTCCTATTAAACATTGTAAGTTCAGCAACAGTTGAATAAATATTCATTGAAAAATATATCTTATTACAAGGTATAAAGGTATATGGCTGTGAAGGTTAATAAATTAAAAGCTTTTATTAGCTTTCAGTATTTACGATTGAGAGTAAAATCTTCTTAAGTTACATAATACCTATGTACTCTTGTAAAAATTTCAAACGGATTTCGCAATAGCTTAAAGTTCGCAGAAGCCAGTTTCTATGAACACGTACTAAATACTAACCCCCTTACTCATAAAAGCCTCTCAAATTTAAGTCAATTGATTCGCTTAAATTCTTATGTCTTTATTTGGTACTAGCTGACCCGTGCCCACTTCGTAGGGCGGCGAAAAAAACGTGTCACTTTTTTAAAAAAAATTCATTACTGCTCTACTCCTATTAGGCATAGCGTGATACTATATAGCCTATGACACTCCCCGATAAATGGACTATCAAACACAGAAAGAATTTTTAAAATCGGTTCAGTAGATCCAGAGATTACCCCCTACAACGTCACAAACACACAAACACACAAACAAACAAACACACAAACTTTACCTCTTTATAATATTAGTATAGATAAGGTTGATTTTGGTAATAAAAATCTCGCTAAGCGTTAAGAGGCGTTTATGAGTAAGGGGGTAAGTAATTAACCAATATTATTATATTATCAAAGTCCCACAGGGATATAGGTCTTTTCTCTTGAATCGTGCCCCTATGAAGAGTTTGACAGTTTGACTGTAAACTAATTCTAGTTTATAGTCCAACTGTCAAACTCTTCATATCACGTATCAATCACCTCTACAAAATTACGTATCATAAACAGTCATTTCTTTCGTTTAAATGAATAATAAGTATATTAATTATTTGTCATTAACACTAAAATTTTAAGAAAATGCTTAATAATTAGATATCCCAGAAAGACATTCATATTATTAAAATACTGGCTTAACACCTAGTCGCAGAGACATTATTTCCCCTAGCAAGTTTCCCAAACATAAAACTATCCCCCCTACATGTAGCAATAGTTTATTCATCCATTACACAATTTAACACCTCTTGTACATTTCATTTGATATGCAAATGTTAAATTGAAGTGCCCATAAATAACTCAACAACTAACCACAAATACATTGATACTATCACTATTTCTATAGCTAACTATCACGAAACATTAACACTATCGTGACTATCACAAAATTATCCATTATACGTAACACATTAGCTCCCCCTTTCATCAAATAAGTATCCCCAAAACAATTTCAAAATTAGAAGAATAGTGGTTGACATGTACTATAAATCTCCGTCCCCTCTCCTTTGACTCGTGAAACGACGAACTTAATTGAATTAAATAAACTATCCTATATTGGAAAATAGAAAAAAAATTGTAATGAATCTAATTAACGATGAACATAATTAAATCGAGTGGGAGCATGCACTCAGCTTTTATGTACATATAATACGTTCTAATAACCAATACCTAAAAAGCTGAGTTGCAGGTTCAAACATTCAGATTAAAGGAAAAAAGGCTGTTGGTTGCAGTCACTGGCTGTAGAATATACCGTTGGGTTCACACTTTCGACCCCATGGGTAGAGACGCGGGTAACGGTTAGAATCCTCAGCAGAAAGAGAACAACGAAAAAGAACTCTCTCTCTCTCTCTCTCTCGATGTAGATGTGTAGTTATGTATTTCAACCATAGAAATAGATTGATAATGTTTATATTATAGTCGCTATTTAAGCATAACCGTGCCTCTTTGATACTGATTTTAATTTTAACCTGTCTCTCAATAACCTTTAAATAACCATGAAACTGTTCTAACAGCGCTCCTTAATACAAATTAATTCAGACCACGTAAAGTTCCCATATTACTCCAATAATGAAGTGAAAGCTCTGCGGGCACCCGTTTCACGTTAGAATTTAATGATATTGAATTAGTTAATCGAATTTAGCAAGCAATCCTTGTTTAGAGAAAGTTTATAAAACATAATTGGTACTAATATGTTAATAGTAAATAACACTCTGTAGGTTAATTATATTTGTTAGGTATTTGGGACTGTCTAAAGTTGAGCTAATGTTGTCCGTGGGTAGCGGACTATAATATATTTTAATATTTTAAAGTTTATACGCCTCCACAACTTGTAAGAAAATGTTCCTTCGGGTAGAAAGCCTACGCAAATCTGTTTTTTATTACGCTTTCATGGTTTAAGATAGCTGTTTGCTGACAAGTGTCATTTATTTAGGCTGGCTGCTGTAGAGACCTCAACTAAAAATATTTACGTAAGCTGTTCCTTGGGCTATAAACGTCAGAACGGACACTTGATCACTATATTAGCAGTTGATGTTCAACTTGAAGAAGCTTCCAACTGCCTTTCGTAATATTGTAGGGAGCGCCATGACTAATTTAACAGCCTTCCTTTTTGCCTATTTCCTTTTCCCTTTAATCTAAGCAATGCAAAGTACCTTTCAAATAATAAAAAGGATCATTTTAGAAAATACTAAACTTACAATACACAGAAAATTGTTAGTAAATTTTTAGCTACAAAGGACAAGTTAAAACTGATATCCCGTATAGCGAGATATAATGAAATACCAGCTTTTGTATTGAATATTGTTGCATTTCGAACTATCAAAAACACGACAACAAAGAAACAAATTAATACAAAGTAAATAGTGAATACAACAAAGTTCTCATACAAACTTCCATATAAGTCTTCCATCGTAGCACTTTGTCGATTCACAAAGATTAAGTAAAAATAGCAAAAAAATAATTAAAATCGATTAAATGTTATATATACCTGCATATTCAGCTTTCTTTGCTGATTAAAGGGAAAACTTAATAAGGCGTGGAACTCGTTGAGCTGACCAAAGAAGGATAAATAAATGACTACGATATACCTACCTGCCAATTATTCTCAATGTATACAGCTTCTATTGAAGTACTCGTAGGGTCGATAAAGAAACACTCCTAACATCACTTTGGAGAAGGATTTGTTAACTGGCCAGTAACACTCCATCTCTGGGCTAGGAGAAGTGCTAAGATAGTCTTGTACGTTTTGTTTATATGCTTCGCATAAATGTGCATGCATGTAATTAAAACTTTTTGATTTGAAAGTAAACTATTTTTATGTTTTTTATACTTAAACTAAAGATTTATGAAACAATATAAATCTTCAGTTTAAGTAGGAGTTAAAAAGTCGAAAACCAATATATTTTATAGACTTCTGATTATATTTGTAATGATAGTGAAGACGGGTAGCTTGTAAAAATTAACGGAGAATAGGTACTGTACATAATCAAAAATAACAAAATGCATTTTTTTATATTCTTTACCTTTGATTGCGGATTCAGAATACGAGTTAAATAAATAACTAATCCACCTAGTCCCAAACTAAGCAAAGCTTGTACTATGGGTTCTAGACAACGGATAGCCTACTTAAATACTTTTTTTTATTAAATACATAAAATATTATAAATAGAAAGCACTCAGACCAATGCAAACAATCATGTTCATGCACACAAAGATTTGCATTGAGCGGTAATCAAACCCAAGACATCTGCGTAGTAGCAGCTATGTAATACCGACTGCGCCACAGAGGTCGTCTATGATCCTTAGTTGTCCACTTCTGTCCACAGATTTTCCTTTCTTTGCCCTGTGCCTCACTCATCCATTTTTAACAGATCGTCGCTCCACCTCGTAAGGACACTGTCCTCCCTGTTTATTCCTGTACGTTTTGCCATACTAATGCTTCTACAGAAAACATACAAAAATATTCGTAAAGTCTAGCTGTGAAATCAATTGGTTATTTTAATCATCATCATCATATCAGCCTTTAGACGCTCACTGCTGGACATAGGCCTCCTCCAAACGTTTCCACCCTGCGCGGTTATGTTAATGGTATAGAGTAATTTTGATAAACCAATTTAAAAAAAAAAAGATGGTCGGCCAAGATAGCAACTTACTTCAAATTAATAAACCCGTTTATATCTAATTTTGTCTAGTACTCATTATTTTATGATGTTATATACAACTTCAGAAGAATTTAAATAATCCTTAGTCTCCCTTTCATACCCGTGAAAACCTTAAGGTGTCATGGCAAAGACTACCGCACATAAGAATGAAAAGCCAACATAGAAAACCTTACACTTGAGTGAAAAGTTCGAATTAACGGATTATACTTGTCAATTCCATTTTTCAATCTTGCGTAAAGCTAAATTTAATTCCACGTTGCTTTGTCAAATTTAGTCCATTACGTAGTTAAGACAAATTAAAAAAGGCTACCAGTAATAAATAGATGTTCTCAAACGCAGCTGTGAATTGTATACATGATACAGTGACAGTAATTATGACCATTAACCATTACTAGCAATAAGTTCAAAAGTGACCTTATTGCAACTGCAGAAAATGTCGGTGCACTTAAAAGATAATTAAAATATGGTATTTGCCACAGAGAACGGAAACTACCTTACACTTACTTCAATTAGAAAACGTTTATACTATTTTCTTATCTTTTAAGGAAAGTAGGACTCCAAATTTACGTCACATGTGTATACTCTTGTGATCACATAATTATATTACTCTTATAAACATTGAGTAGCGACGACTAGTATAGGATTAACGTCTTAAAACTACATCTCTTTTAAAACGATATTTTTAAACGACTCTGGTCACCCAAAATGATCTTCTCCGTTTTTAAATCAGTATCCATTAGTCCTGAACTCCACTAGAATATACATTAAGCTTTAAACCAGCATTTGCAAATTATAGATAGTTTTAAAAATTAACATTTAAACTTTGAGCCAATATTAAGATTAAAATCATCAATCACAACTGAAATGTAATAAGGTAAGATGCTACTCACTCATTAAACATATCGAGTCATAATCAAATTTAATATTCATCATAACAGGTTAAAAGGAAACAGGATAGGACACGACTATGTGAGCAAATCAACGGATGTCGGCGACAACAAATGCGTTGTACATTGTGAATTGTGACGAGTGGGCGAGAGCCTTGGCACGAAGAAACCTGAGAGCTACTAAAGTGCGACGAAACTAATGTAGTTAGCACTACAGTTTAAGTGACTAGCGAGTTATTGTCGTGGAACAATGCAAACATATGCTGTTCTATGGAAAATGATGCCACTAATTTCATAAAGGCCGTATATGAGTCTCTCTACGCGTTAAAAAGACTGGACTCATTTAGATCTAATTGTACGCCGATTTTATCTAAATGAGTCTAGTATTTTGAAACTGACAACGTAGATGCATGAATAGATTTTTAATTTTACGTTCTTCCGTATTCGTTCTATTGATATAGATGCAACGGGATGGTTTAAAAAATATGAATACGAACTTCGGATAAGAACTTAAATTTATTATTTAAAATAATAATAAATTAAAGTATTCATATGAAATGAAAGAATACTTCTTAAGCGTATATTTTTTGTCACATATATTGGCCTCGTGATGCCTAATTATCTCAAGACAACAATAGCATAATCACTTAGACGACCAAAAAATATATAATTGTTAAATTAAAGTTCTTCACGACGTCAATTTCAAATTGTATACAATACAACACACTTGACATTGAAAAGTATAAATAAAATATTTACAGTTGGATTTGGTGGTAGAGTAAAGAGTTACAGTACCTTCAGCTCGAATAAGTCTAGCAAACGCTGAACAGGTCAGAATAGTAGAAGCACAGTAGCAACAAGGAAGGACGCTGCAAACATAATTTGTCGAAAAGGGGCATAATAACACCTCCGGATAGCCTCTGTGAGTGCGTTGAGGGAGGCTCAACAAACAATGGCACACCTTCTACATTGTCCTAACTGCCCACAGAGCTGCACAGAGAAAGACCTTATCTTATGAACGCTACTGACAAGGCAGTCACTGTGGCCAAATTCTGGGCTGGTTATGTCTAAGGAAAAAAAATGTATTTGTATATCTGTCACAGCCAAAGTAATAAATATGAATATTATACATAATAACTAGCCGTTATGTATAATGGCTACTCAATTTAGATAAAGTGATAAATGTCGCAGAATTAATCATATTAACTAGCCATTATAAATAACATCTTCAAAGACTCAGATAATGTAATAAAACAAGTAGGTAAAGATTACTAGATTATATTTATATGATACGGAGCGGTTGATTTATCTGTGGTTACTATTTATATAAAGATATATTTACTATAATATACGAAATCGTATATTACCTAATCGTCTTTACCTATAATACTTGTGTGTCATAAAATAGGGTAGTATAATTGTTTAAATATCCTATTTTTTCTTGCTATAAAGTAATATGCCCTAAAATAAAATATTAAGGCAAAAGTCAGAAACAGTTGGTTAGGTTAGGTTAGTATGGTGACTAAAGGACGCACGAGCCGAGCGAGCGAAGCGAGCGTGCCGCGGCAGCGGCCGGCGAGTGCTAGAATATAGTAATACTCATAATAATTAAGGTAATGATTAGTTGGTTATACCATATTTATTACTTTGACTAACTTTGATCAGCTATTATAAATTACATCTAGATGATGTGATTAATTTATCACATTGTCTTGTCAATTTGGATATTATTTAATAATGACCAGTCCTTATGTATAGTATCTATTTAATTACTTTGGCTGTAACATATCTACGACTCGAAAGAAGAAGAAGAAGCAACAGGGTACACTTATTCTATCATTCGATATGAAACAGCTCAATAATTTATTTTCAAACAAAGTTTGGAAGCTTTCATTATAACAGCCCATTAATGTCCTACTGCAGGGACGGGCCTCCTCCCATGACGGAGGGATACTTGGCCTACTAATACCACGCTGGCCAGACGTATTGGTATAGGGTTTAATTTCAAGTTTTCCATCTTTTTATTTCGTAAACATAATATTCACGGATAGTCCTTTAGTCGGTTTTTGCGAAACCCATGGGATGAGATGAGGTAGTGACATATTGTATTCTTACTCCGTCACCACACGGAGAATTGGAACCTTTACGTTTATGTTTTTTTCCGTAAAATTGATGTCTGTAAAAATTTTCGAGATCCAGGACATGATACCAACAGTTGGAAGTTTTATTTAGATTAATTCTCTTTTATTTAACTTGACTTAGAACCTAATACTTAACCCTCTACCCAACTATGTAAGCAGGCCAAGTTTCTTCATTAATGGAAGAGGCTCTTTCCTGTAGTAAAACAGTAATGAGCTGTAGTGATTAGCACTAGTCACTCTTATCAGAGTGTCAATAATAATTTATTGCAATGTTAGTTTAACTAATGACTTTTTAACAACCACTTAAACTGGTGTCATTTTCCTAAGGGCTTTTTTTTAAAGGGTTTAGGTTTATTTTAAAAGAATAGGCTCATTAGTATCAACTAATATGACTAGTAGTAGTAACTTAATAGGTATACTCAGTCTCGTCGTCTAATTTATGTTTCACCATAACAGCCCATTAATGTCCCACTGTTAAAAATGTTTTCTGTTCAAAATGTTTCTCCTTTTGAAAGATAATATCTCTTCCCAGGCATTTTATGATCGTTGAAGAAATAAACTGAGTACTTCATGAAAAACTTTTTGAATAAACGTTGTCACCACCCCCAGCAACGTCGAAAAGCCGAAGTAAATTACTAAGGGCAATTTTCTCAATTTAATTTTATATCATGTTGTTAAAATCTATTTATTTACCCAGCGTAGTAAAAGTAAGTAAAGTTTTCTAGCATCACTTAAAGCGGCCTTTGCTAAACGGAAAGTTTAAATACTAAGATCTCTAAGAGATCAAATCTTAAATAAATCATACAAAACTATTCCTCTCTAGTGTAATTACAACACTAGAACATAATAATTATATAGGCATTGCAACGGAATGTGCGATCTGATAGTAGACCTCAGTAACAAACCATTCGGATTCTATAACGCGGTTTGCCAGATTATAAATCGCACTCGAACCCGGTTCTGTGGGTGGAATAGGACTGTTGCATGTAGGCGCATTGCACACAAATAATACTATTTATTATTGTAAGTTTTATGTAGTTATATTATTTTATTTAAATAGTAAGCCGGCATTCAATATACATTCTTCTATATGAACAAGAGGAAAGGAAATTTAAAAACGTAGCTAAGTCGTTTCCAGGATTTCCCTCCGTAATACCTGGAAGTTAAGACCCTAGTGTCATTACATGAGTGGATCAAAGAAGCGCTGGAGCAAGTACTCTCACTTTGAGTCTTCTTTAGGATATCCTGTACAAGTTTATGTTTCATTATTTCTCCGCGCTACTTTATTTCCGAGAGCTCAGTTACAGGTGATAATTTAGTAGCAATCAATTTCAATCTCTTTTCTATCTGCATTTTACGAATAAACTTTTTACTATTATTTCTTGGAGATTCTTGGAATTATCCTGTAAATCTTTGGATTATTAGAGATTCAACAATGTCATATTTTTCAGGTCACTCTCATCATCCATTACAAGGTCAACTCGTACACATTATTTCAAGATCTATGCAGATAGTCGCATATGCAGCATCGTGCACACAGCTTCCATATACGTAAGCTATTTGCAATCAATTTGTCCTACACAATGAATACGCAGTTATTCAATTTTGTTTGAATACCCTTTACCGTTACTTACAACAGTACGTCCTTGGCTAGGTGTTCCGTTAAACGGGTTAACTCCGTAACAAGTGCAAGTGATCCATTAAGATAAGTGTTTTTGTGGTTAATGTTATTCAACTGATACCGTAATGAGAATAAGAGTGTAAGAGGTGTTACTAGCAGTACAGTAGTTAGCTGCATAAAACGGAATTCAGGCAATTTGTCAGTTTAAAATATTTTTTGTACTATGTAGAGACCCAACAAATATTTAAATCGCTTAATTAAAAGATAATGACCTAACTTTTTCAAACCATTTGTAATAATGACACTACTAGTGGTCACTCGTTTATAGAAAGAAAAGACCGCTGATTCTTAACTTGCGATGGTTGTTGTAACTGTCTGTTAAAGTCTTAATAGATAAGTTGTAATAAGTATTATTAACAATATAATTAATTTATAATACCTGTAAGCAACTTATACTCGTAATTCCAGATAGCTTTGCTGTTGGAAAGCTATAGCTATAGTAATTCCAAATAGGTTTCCAATAGGACAACACTGGAAGCACCATGAACAGATAATTTTCTAATTAAAAAACCACATTCAACCATAAACTTGATAATAACTTTTACGCAATTTTGTTTACATTGACTTTTTACAAAAATTACAAACTTCTTTTAGTTAAAAACAAAATTACTGAACCTATTTTGATAAAATTTCTATAGGACCAATCTGGGTTTAAATAAAAAACTTTTTTTCAAAGGCTTTATAATTTGATAGTGTTATGAAGTAACAAAACTTAAATAAAAAGAAATACAGCCGAATTGAGAACCTCCTTCTTTTTTGGACTCAGTACAAAATACACAAACGCGCGCTACATTAAAACCCTCACGATATTGTATTTAATTAAAACTACTTTCACAAAAAGGATTAATTCTTATACAGCAACATTAACTTTTAAACATTCTATAACATCCAATTAGTATTTTAAAACACTATTTAGTTATTATCATTACTTCTTGCAGTTGATTAGACGCCATTTAAATATTTTATTTGCAGGAAAGAAAGCGATTTTTAATGTGTATCGTTAAACGATATCTTAGTAGCAAATTAATCTCCCATTGCTGTCTACGGCCTTCTTAAGACATTGAATTTAACTGGGATTTCAAGTTAACACACTGGCAAGACAGGTTTTTAAAAGCTTTGTTTCGAATTTACGAGAGCATCAAACAATCAGTCAAAATCAAATAATTAAGTCTCTAAGTAAAGATCGATATTGAGTTAAAAGATTATTTAACCAATTTTGAAAAAAAAATATGCAAACAATTTAAATTCTTTTACATTTTAATTCTTTTTATATTGATCCAGAATTAACCGAGTTCGGAGGTAACAAACTATAAAAAAACCGAAATTAAAACCTCCTCATCTTTTCAGTGGCGCATGGCGGTTAAAAATGTATTACTTCTTAATAATTTCGCTAGCTGCTATCATTCAATTTAATAATAATAAACCTTATCGATTCATTCCGTCATTTCATGAAGAATTTGATGTTTATAGGATGTGTGTAGCATCGGAAGAAGACGAATGACATCTTCCTGTTGTTATTAACCTTGTCACATTTGAAGGTGATATGAGTCTCTACACTTTGCTTATCGTTGTGTCATGATTTAAATTTTACATCGTAAAAACCGACTAAGGGACTATTTAACGGACACACAGAACATCCAGACTAAGGACAATAGTTTGTGTATCACAATTGTCCTCCATGGGAATCGAACCCGCGACCTCATGCACGCCAGCCATGTAATGCGAATGCGACCGCCGCGCCACCGAGGCAGGTAATTCTGCCGCACCATAACGTGGCGTGCAAATGTATTCATTCATAATTAATTAGCGATTATCCGTGTGGTGACGGAGTAAGAATACAATATGTCACCTCCCCATCTCATCCCGTGAGTGTCGTAAAAACCGACTAAGGGACTATCCGTGAATATTATCTTTACGAAATAAAAAGAAGGAAAACTTAAAATAAAACCCTATTCCAATCCGTCCGGTCAGCGTGGTACTAGTATCCCTCCGTCACGGGAGGAGGCCCGTCCCTGCAGTGGGACATTAATGGGCTGTTATGATACCAACATGTTGTCGGGTATTGGTTAAAATACAAGAAGTTCACAAAAATCGCAACCGTAGCGGTTCGGTTCCCGTACCAATTGTTGTGTAAATAAAAGTTTACATTAGTCTGATAGTGTTTTGTTTGCCATAATGTGTTTATTTACAAAAATAGCAAATAAGTTCGTTAATCCGTTATCTAGTGCCAGTGCAACCCCTGCTTATTTTGGTACTAGATGGCTTTGTGTCAATTTGTAAAGAATATTACCATCTTATTTATACAATGAATTGACTATTTTCATGGCGATTACTACACCATAATTACGCATTATATGTATGATAGCTAATAAGACAGTCAAAAAGTATTCTACTGTTGTATTTAAGTTAATTCTATTTGACAAACGAATAAGGACGTCCTGAAGACGTGGAGTGCACCGTCACCTCAGACAGGACTGTTTGTTGTGTAGACAAAATAATCTCAGGGTGGCCGCTATCAATCTTCATACGAGTAGCCAAATTAAGTCGGGACATAGCCTCGCTGTGTACTGTTGACAAAAAAAACAATCGTTACAATTATTTTTTTTACAACATCGTCATCTAGTCCCAAACTAGGCAGAGCTTGTACTATAGTTACGAGGCAACGGATAAAAATACTTACTGAAATCCTTTATCATCCACACAAAACCAACTTAGTTTAGCCGGCGCGGCGGTGGACGTTCGGATAAAGATTTACATTGAGCGGGATTCGAAACCGAGACCTCTGACAAAAGAGAGTACTAAACCACTACGTTACAGAGTTCGCCAATATTAAAAATTAATTGCAATGAAAATAAATCAATATGATTTATATTTAAAATTGATTTTAATTTGTTCAAATATTTAAATACAAAATGAGTTAAATAAATATTTTATTAGTGTTTTGATTGATTTCTTTTTCCTTTCATTTTGGATGCAGTCGTGTGAATATTTTATTACTCATTAGGCATATTAACTGTGCAAAGCGGGATATTAGTAATTAAAGTGAGATTTAGACTTGAAAGATAGTTTATCTTTGAAAATCTAGGACAAATACTCATCTTAAGCGGATTGTTTGCTGCCACCTATATTCAGACAAAATAATATGCCACTGCAGGGGCGGGTCTCCTTCCGTGACCGAGGGATACTTGGCCTACTAGTACCACGCTGGCCAGACGGATTGGTATAGGGTATAATTTCAAGTTTTTCTTCTTTTCATTTCGTAAAGATAGCATTCACGAAGAGGTCTTCAGTATCACAATGCAAATAGGATTATTTGCTTTGGTATATAATGTTTATCAGAAATAAGTATTTTTGTATTATTGGAATATTTTCTCTACTATAATCAATCAGTCAACTACATTAACAGTCCAAATATATTTTTTTTTTTTGAAAAATGTTTGTTAATAAAATGGACATCAATAGATTAAGTGATTCACAATTTTCCTAAATTATTATTAATTATTTTAGTAAATCATAATTTCTAAACATACCTACTTACTAATTTTGTTATTTCACTGTAATTTCTGAGTATATTTAACAATAAAAAAATAATGTAAATTTTAAAAATTAATTACTCAATTTTTTAATTGCAAGAGGGCTAATTATTTCTAGCAGTAACAAATAATTAAAATTCTATAAAAATTTCTAGGCTAATGGCTAACGAACGGAGACGGCTAAAATAATTATATTTATGTGGTTAACTTTGAGACGGTTAACATAATACAGTAAAACAGCAAAAAAACCAAACACTTTTTTCCGTATGAGGTCAGAGAATTACCACCCTAAGTCTCAAATTCATTCGAAACGGTAAAAAGTAGATGTAGTTTTGAAGATATTTTTGTTTAAAAATATACTTAAAAGAAGGAAAACGTAACATAAACACCCCTATTTCTACTAACCAGCGTGGTATAGGCTAAGTTATCTCAGCTGAAAAAGTTGTGCCCAAAAATAATAAATAGGTATACTTTTCTCGCACTTTAGCAAGTTGCAAGTCCAAAAATAAATAACAAATTGCAGCAGCATTGTACCAACATCATTCAATTTATTCTGCAGCCAGTACACAATGCGCACCCGCATTTCAACAGCAATCTTCGTATTGATACAGTTAGCGGCTGTCTGCTGCGACCTTGTGGCCAGGACACAATTAGAAGAGTTCCGTCAGTGCAGGAACGTTCAACACGTGCCCACCTGCCGACCTGTATCCTTGACTACATCCTTATCAGCTAAAGCATTTAGTTTCGCATACGGTTTTACTATTTTATAGCAAGGAAGATGGCTAAAAATGTAACGGCTGAAATAGAAGCGGGAACTAAAATGATCCTACTCCTTGAGTTCATATTGTTTGACACTCTTAACTAAATAATTAAGAATTACTTAACACTTTTAATCGCATTTATAGGGCTGTTGTATGTTTTTACCTTTAAATCATTTTTGAAGTTCTTTTCTGCGCATAACGCAAGCAAGTATTATCTTTAAAACTTTTCATTTTCGCATGGGATAATCGACTTAAATGTTTACCTTTCCTTGTACTTATTTTTATTGCTGAATTCTGCAACAAAATGTATCCTGGTAATAAGCCAAATGACTAATTAATTCATTGGTAATTCTTAAATTCACACGACACAAGGTTATAAATAAGGCAAATACTGATTTTAAATTAGTAAAAATTCTTTTCTAGAAGTGAATAAAAGTAAATGTTAATATTGGTACATAGAATGCGTTGTTTTAAATTGTAAGAGTAGTATATTTCTTTCAAATGACGTAAACAACTGACAAATGAACGTCTCAATTGGAGCTCACTACTTCCTTGTATTAGCTGCATAGGTTTATTCTTGGAATTATGAGGCATTTAACGCTTGACTAGGTTTTAAACATGAACTTAACACTTACTTTAAACATCAAAATTAGTGACTTGTCCCAACAATTTCCCTTAAGCTATCACTTCTAAATAACAGGCGAAAAGATTTTATGATCATGTTCTTCAAGTTTTGCACGCGGTGGCAAAACGCCCTAGAAGCCGTGAGCGTAAAAAGGAAATTGCGTTTCTATCGTAAGATAATTACTGTTATGAAGTATAAATACCATGTAACCCGATTTCTAAAGTATGTCCTAGGTTCATTTACATTAATTCTCATCATATATAACTACTGATTTGGTAGGTATTGACCCGTTACCCGAACTATTAACGGAGTCATTGCACTCGTTAACTATTGTTTTGCTATCGGTATCAATTAACGTGGTCGATAAATGAATTTAACCATTTTACAGTTCTTCTAGACTGTCAAAAAACTAGATCACCTTAATTAATGTAGGTCTTTGTGTTTACATTTTGAATGATAACGTGAGTATGAAACATCGATGTTAAAAACTAGTTTAATAGATCATAATCGCAATTAACTTTTGCTGTTTTCATGTACGCGATTTTTGCTTCTAGTTTGTTGAAAATTTTATATATTTTAAATAACCCACTATATAGAGGTTATTAGAATTTAACAATGTTTTTTTTAGTTAGTGAAATCTGCAATGATGTTATGTAGTTATGTGTGAATGCGTGTATATTAATAAATAAAGTAATACTTTATTCAATGACAAGAGTACGTTCATGCTGAAATCAACATAATCTTTCACATTCATACATCATCTTTCTAACATCTACAAAATAAACTAAAACTAAGATTTAATAACTATTAATCACAACCAACCATAGTTCTAAAAATCTTCTGAACCAATTTTCAATTACTATATTGATAGCTACCATATCTCAATAGTTTAATTCGGCTTGTAAACGAAGAGTCGTTCCAAGTCGTTAAGTACAGTTGCAATTGTTGGCTTCACCGCACCTTAAACTCATAAAAGACGCCTCTAAAGAAAATATCGGGCATAATAAGCTGGTAAGTCAAGATTGCTTAGTTAATTTATTTCACTGTCGTACTATATTATTATTGACTAGCCGTGCCTTAGAGAAGCTTTGCTTTATTAGAAATGGACAGGTATATATATTAGGAGTTTCCCTGCTTGATCGAATCAGAATGAAGATATCTGGTGAAGAAGTAAGGTGCCATACAAGCCATACCAATGTGTATGTATAGCAGTTACATTGCCCTATTGAAGTTTGCCAATTGTTACATAGAGGAATCAAAATCCTGGAGGATCAAAAATGGCGAATAAAAAGTTATAGCTACGAGAACGCTTGGACGCCAATATTAAATAGTAGACCGTGATATAATAATCGTGATATTGTATTCAGTCCGTGTAATGACAGTATAAAAGTAATGAAATAATGTAATTAAAATTGTAGGTTACATTTCTATGTACCATCCGTGCTCGATGTTAAGTCGTAGGCATTTTTAATTCTAGAGTTCGCATAAAAACTTTGCAAACGAAGGCTTGAGAAAATGGCTTCGTAGTTTTCCACCGTTTCATACATTTTTGATCAAATCTTTTCAAAGTAGAGACTCTTCGAACATTTTTATTGTATCATAGACAGCGGTACCTAGAATGAATAGATGCCTCTAAATTGCTCGGTACATTTTACCACTAATTGGATAGAGGGGGTACACGGACCACACAGCCGGCCATTAAACTATAAAGTAATAAGTGGGTAGATCATCTTATAATGAAAACATTTGGTTCAATCGTGTTTTGTTTGTTTCATATCTCTTTGACCTTATAACATCTTTGTGTCAAATGTTGATAACTTTTTCGTGTTATTTCCTAGTATGAAAATAGCCGAAATAATAATTACTTTACGCTTTGGGATAAGCTTAATATTAATTTTATTGACATGTTTCTTTTTATATTTGTCGCCAGGTGGCTATCTGTATCAGTTTCCGACTTCTTCAAGTAGGTAAAGGCTCGAGGTCTTTTGAAAATAAAGAGACATTTAAACCCAGTTTACAAATTATATTAGGTTATTACAATACTAAAACTGCACTAGTACACGGACACTAAAGCAGTCCGTCACGCTATATTCAGGATCGACCACCAGCCTCACGGGTTTGGTGGTTTCTTCCAGTTTTCATGACGTTCTGCTAGAATGACGACTCCTGTCATTCTCGTCCGAACATTTTGAATGTTTGTTTCATAATTCAATATAAACGTTAAGGACCTCCTTTAACGTTATCCAAGAAAAAGGTTATTTTATTTCACGGCGCCAGGGATGCGCCTTCATATTTAACGAAGACATCTCTATACTCCATTTGTTTAGGTATTTAACTAAAGGTAAACAAAAACAATTACAAATGACAAGTCACGGATGGCGACTATGGAAATCCGACCGAATGAAATAACTGTCAAAATTGTTGACACGCTATCATGCAAGCTTACCTTTAGTTAAATACCTAAACAAATAGAGTCTAAGTACTAAGAATTCAAGCCTTGTAACGCGGGGACTTTTATAGAGTTTAGTAGTTCTTTAATCGTTTTGTGGGAAAACCTCCTGAAGAAGTAGGCTCTATCATGACAGGTATGTCTTTAAACTAACACGAGTAATCACGGCACCTTGACCTTATTCTAATATTTAGTTAGTATCATGTTCTTGTTAAAACATATACTTAATATTTTTAGCAAATCAGCATGATAATTCAAACGTATAACAGGAAAACTGTATCTATATTTGATGTTAAAGTTCTTAAAAAATGTTCTTAAAAAACTATCAGGATTCAATTTTAAAACTTAGTTTTAGCCAACTACTAAACAAGGAAAATTTACTCAATTCAGGTGCAATTTTTTGATGGTCGTTATACTGTAAAACTCAATCATCATAACAGCCCATTAACGTCCCACTGCAGGGACGGGCCTCCTCCAGTGACGGAGGGATACTTGGCCTACTAAAACCACGCTGGCCAAACGGATTGGTATAGGGTTTAATTTCAAGTTTTCCTTCTTTTTATTACACAAAGATAATATTCACGGATAGTCCCTTAGTCGGTTTTTACGACACCCATGGGATGAGATGGGGTGGTGACATAATATTGTATTCTTACTCCGTCACCACACGGAGAGACTCAATCACTTCTTGGCCAATTTAAATTAGAATATTTTTATGGGAAAGTACTTTTAAGTACGAGTATTTATGTCCCATGCAAATACTCAATGAAGTTTGTTAAATAATTTAGGTACAATATCTCAACAAATAAATATGAAAATTATGTTTGTGTAAACGAAATAGCGTATTCTAATAGGCATTACTAATTATGGTTGGAGGCGGTTTATTAATTAGAAAATTACTACTATTGATCATTACCTTTTACTTTACCTACACCAATAATAATCAGTTTCTACGCGCCCTAGGTACACTTTAAATCATAGAATTTACGGTAGAATCAGGGTGATTGGTTTATAGTTATTTTATGACGGTATAGTAGAGAGTGCTATTATGTATTTAACCGTTATATTTATGGTCTGTCGCTACGTAGGTAGGTACTTGTTTTTCTAATAAAAATTATAATTAATTTCTCGTTATTTTACCATATTTATGTCTACATACTTTATAATGTACAAGTTATTATATTTTTGAACACTTGAACACTTACTAATCTCTGGCATCGGTTATATTATAATCCTCAAAGTTTGTTGTAAGTCCACCAAATAAGTAATAGTTAGAACTAGCTTACACGAAATAAACCTTAAAACTTGCAAATAAATGCGGCAATATTGTTTACTTAGTTAAATTGATAGTGTTTTTGGGCACACATACAGTCTCTTCAATTCCAGGCTAAATAAAGCTATTTATAGAATATTTACGAAAACTTTTTTGACAAGTACAAATTATTATAATAATATCCATTAATAATATTTAACTCCTAAACATTTTTTCTGCTATCAAAATACAGTATCAAGACAATAATTATCTTATAATTGTATAAAAGAATCAATTTTGGCAAAACCATAACGTCTAAATATGCTCAAGAAAAATAAAACACGGCGAAAGCTTTAGCCCGTGTAAACTGAGCTTTATAACCTCATTGAACAAGACTGGCCACACGTGAGAAACTAGATCATTTCTTCAAATTATAATTAACTTTGAGTTTTTTTTTTCTAATTGTAGTGTCCGTTTTATAACAATCAGATTGTCCGGTTATTGTAAAGTAACGGCCAAAAAAAATTACATGACGCGAAACGTCTGTGAAAGTAGGCCTGTCATTGACTTTGTGCCGACTAGACTGCGGGTAGACAGTCACGGTTAGACCAGTAATACTCCAACTACACGACTCACATAAAATGTTACGAATACATTTAAAGTTTTGTTTATTGTTATGTTGTAACAGTGCTCACTAAAGAAGCAATGTATAATGTCTTGTTAATACTGATAGAGTAGTTACGTGATAAATGATTATGTATGGTAAGAGGAGTTTTTGTTCTATTACAAAAAGTCATATCGAATGTTACAATAGTATTATAATAATTGTAATTTCGCCTACGTTTGACGATAAGAAACAAATGGCACAGTTTAGTTTTATCTTGAACAAGATACTTGTTTTGTAATTAGGTAATTATTACTAATGTGTGTGGCAAGTTGGCAACGGACTAAAAGTTCATGTAGAATTTGACAAAAATAAATTCTAAACAATATCAATCATTCGCTGCTATGGAATGAAAACGCGCAGGTAATAATTCCCTGTAGCCATGGAGCGTAATAGCCCAAGTCACGTTTTCCTCCACGCTTGACTCCGCAGTTGTTAGGAAAAGTGCATACAATACACAAAGAGCCTATATGATCGTACATTAGGACTTAAAAGGGATAATACAAAATGCTACTTTCCACCGACATTAATTAAGGGGATAGTCTAAGCAAGATTCCAGCGTAAATAACACCGAAATCTTGATAAAAATGGCTCCACTTTAAATACTTTCAAATGTAACATTAAAACATATTTATCTTTATGATCCGTAGCGAAACAGCTGAACGTCAAGCTAGACACGAAAGAAAATAAACAAATAATTTTATTCAGTAAATGATATTACCAAACTTGAATGAATCAACGTATAACGAAACCGATATTGAAAGCGATAAGCTTTGACGGTCGTGCGCACGGCATTTATCAAGTTAACTCATGTGAAATGGGGCGGCTGCTTACTCAACATATGCCTGTATGACAGTGTAAGCGTTGGTGAAGATATTTCTTACAGTGACATTACTACAAATGCTTACAGCTAACACTATACCACTCAATGGACGGATTTCCTTCATGAATATAGAGAAACAACAGGATAACAAAGCTATGCTGGGGCAATACAATCGCAGTTATTTTTACATAGTACATAGGATAGCCTATTCAAAGAAGCAATGAGTAAGACGCAAAGTAATCAGAAACTATATGGCAGAAAATTTCGTGCTTGGCGACCATAGAATAATAGACTCAGAATGAACCGATCTTTAAGGCAATGGGCTTACGACCCGTGCAAAGTAGCAGGAGGCTACTGCAGGACGTCGTGTATGCATAGCAGTTAAAAGGCAAAAAAAAATATCAATACGATTTAATAATTATAGCTTAATGTTATGCCAAATTATAGCTTAATGTGGAAGACACGGATACAAAATGTATCAGAGATATTGCATCATATAGGAAAAGTGAATGCTCTCGACACCCGGTGTGCCGATCCCGATAAATGATTTTATAAATATCACTGCCTTATATCACTTAATGTGTTAAGTTTCCGTAATTAGGATAATTATATAATAAAATTGGAATATTCAACAATGCATTAATATAATTGATATTGAATTTGGTTGTATTATGTAAGCTTGTAATAATTACTTTGTATGTCAAAGTTGTCAATAAGTGCAATTCATGGCATAGCTTGACAGTTTCCATCAACCTAAATGCTGGCTGGAGGGAAATACCGTGGATTTTAAACTTATTAATTATTATTTTTCCAAAAAGGAAAAAGTCTTAGATATGATTAGTGAAGACCTTAGCACACAGTTCTACGTAAGTTACGTGAGAATCCCAAATTCAGTATTAGGCAAGTAGAAAGAATATTAACATGATTTGACATATTTCAATATCAAGAGACAGGGATAAGAATTTCTATTACCGTTTATTTTTTAATCACGACAGACAAAATTAGAGATTAATGACATCCTAATCTTTAAAATACTAAATGTATGTATTCAAACATATTTCGCAATCCAACATGTCTGTAACAATAGAATTCATGCCACTAAGTCTAAGTAGGCTTTAGGCTAAACTTTCTCTACGTAATTAGTATTTAAGTAATCAATCATCATACTTAAATACTTCCTGATATATGTTCTATAATTAATAAATAATAAAATATAAACATTGTTGATGAATGTAATGGCTAGCGATTCGATCAAACTGACCGTAGCCATTTAAAATCGATTTGTATAATGACTTGCACGGAAAATCTAAGCAGTCTGTTCTGGCCTCCTGTGAATGATCACGACATTTCCTGGTTGATATTTTTGTGTCTAATAGATTACTGACAGTGATTTAATTGCTATTTTATAAAGAGATAATATAGACATGAAATGTACCCATTTTAAAGTTACTAACTATTTTGTAACTCTAGTATTTATAGAATAGAAAAGCAGGAGGTATTAAGAGTAAAGATCACCTGCAGACTGTTAATGACCCAACGCCATAGATGGAAAGTTATTTGAAAAATAAACTTTATTAAAATAACGTATACATAAAAACGATCAGTTGACGCAGTAAGCATACATTATTATGATCTGTACCTATAATTATTCAAAATATAAAAGAGCTGTCTGCTGCTTGAAATTGCCTTAACCAAGTTCGCACCACTCCTTCCGGTTCTCTGCACGTCTGCTCGATCACTGAAAGAAGTATACTTTGTGTCATCACAACAGCCCTTTAATGTGCCACTGCAGGGACGGGCCTCCTCCCGTGACGTACGGATACTTGGCCTACTAATACCACGCTGGCCAGACGGATTGGTATAAGGAATAATTTCAGTTTTCCTTCTTTTTATTTTGTAAAGATATTATTCACGAATAGTCCCTTAGTCGATTTATACGACACCCATGGGATGAGATGGGGTGGTGACATATTGTATTCTTACTCCACACGGAGACTTTGTATAATGTACAACATTTCAACTATTTCTGCAGTTGTACTTGATAATATGTATATTTCCACTGTTTTTCAATTCCGTGACTTCGAAACAAACTAAACATGAACATTATACTTGTGAAAATTCATAGAGAAAGGTTAATGCGAGTACATGAACTATATCAACATAGTAAAGATAAAGTCACGATTTAGAAAATATGTCTGTATAAGGTTTCAATGTAAAGTGAAATTTTGTATGATATAGCAACATCATGCAATCATTCAGACCACCCGCGTCGAAGCATACAGTCATTTGTCACTTGAAAATCGAAGCGAATGAAACTATAACATTTTCATAAGGCATTATAATTTTTATATCTATCGTGATTAGTATCATTTTCCTTTGCGTAATGCTCTTGGATTTATGCTAAAGTAAGAATGAAACATTGCGTTTTAATGGTATTGAAGGAGTCGAATTAAAAGTAGGACATTTGATTCTTTTGACACGTCTTTTGTTTGAGACACATTTATGTTTTTGTAATGATTAACGTTTTGTATTGTTGATGAATGGGGTTGTAATGAAAGTACGAATTATATGACTATACAGGTAGATGCGATATTAATTAATAATATGCCTGTTTCTTTTGAAGAAATAATTTTAAAAAGGCGCACCTAGGTAATACTTAATCATTTCAATATAACAAAAAAATAGAAAGCCAGCTTCAATGGCACAGTGATTGCAAATATCGATGCTGTTCCTAAAGTCGTGGTTTCTAATCCCTCGCAAAATAATTATTAGTGTAAGCCTCAAATTATTGTCTTGAACCTACAAACTGATGTTAGTAAATGACCTCGATACACAGGGCTTGATTCCAAGAGCGGAAGATGTCTGTTAATAAATAAGAAACAGAGCTTAATTCCTGATGATAGTACCTAAGTTTTTTAATCCATCACTATAATGGACTAAATTCTACGTCCTAATTATGACTGTTATCACTACTCTTTACGTCAAATTAGAAACAGTAGAAGCATTGACGAATGAATAAATTATAAGTAGATATTTTAATCGTTACTAGTCTTATTATAACATAGGATCAAATTATCTGTTACATTTCAATCTAGTTGCGGTAATGCAATGAAGTAACTAATTTAGTGGTTACAGATATATTATGACAGATCGTTGTGGAAATGGTTTTAATGTAGATTTAGTTACCTATGTTTGTAAAATATGGTAGAATCATTCTATACTCGTTATGTTTTTTCCCTATTTCGTTTGGTCAAAGTGACCTGGCTTCTACATAAATTCGGGTAAAGTACCTAGATTAAAGTGCGATATAAGTTTATGTTTAAACTTTGAATTAGCAAAGTAAATTAGGTGTAAATGTTATTTTGTTTAGCAATGTAACACATAAAAATCTAAACAACCAAGAGGCTTGCTTACTAACTGTTAAAACATAGGTATGGTATTAACTACGTATTAAAGGTCATTTCTTTTTATATTAAGTATTAGCTTGCCTTAATAGTATGTAGTTAAATTTTCTAAAGTTAATATTTACCATTTTCAAACATTGACTTAATTTAAAATTAATTTATTAAAGGCATAATAATATGTATTTAATCAAGTAAAGTAACAACAACATAATTTATATTTTACCTCTTATTGTAATATTAAAATTAACAAATATATAACGTATCCATTTGTATTCATTGTCAACTATCGACCACATTTCAGAATATCTAGGTAAAACAGTTCTGGCGCCCTAGCAAGATAATCAAGACAACATTTATTATCATGCAATTTTCACATATTTACACTTATACCTAGGTTTATAAGGGTGTTTTTTATTTGCATGAAGGGTATCTGGCTGTATAATTAACTAAGATATTCAAGACCATATGATTTACCAAGCAATCATTTCATATTCACTCTTTACATCTAGGTTAATAAGGGTGCTTTTTGTTCGTATGAAGGGTAGCTGGGTGTAAAATAAAGTTGGTTCATAGTAACCTGATGACGGTATGATCGGCAACCGTATCGAGTGTCGTTCCGGTCGGACGCGCGTTCGTCTCGACCTGACTGCTTGATGTGAACAGAACCTATGTCCTGGTCC
The DNA here is from genome assembly GCA_905475405.1 of Schrankia costaestrigalis. Lineage (NCBI taxonomy): Eukaryota > Metazoa > Arthropoda > Insecta > Lepidoptera > Erebidae > Schrankia > Schrankia costaestrigalis. Next base: position 6,639,329 of record FR997827.1, read on the forward strand.
CGCACTAGGCATTTGCAATACCTAATCTTTAACATGATTAGATTAGCCATAGAACGCCTTACTCATAAACGCCTCTTAAATTTTGTCACTGTTTAGCGAGAGTTTTATTAGCAAAACCAACCTTATGCCAAACAAAACCGTAAGAATTTAAGCTAATCAATTGACTAAAATGTAAGAGGTTTTTATGAGTAAGGGGGCTAGTTAATAGATCCTACTCAACTGTAATAATTTATTTTCTTTTTAAGGAAAGTCACATCAGGAGTACAATATGTTAAGGTATTATTTGTAAAAGACTGAAAATGATAATGCAGAGATCAAAAGTGCAGAGTGAGGGTGTCATCATACTTAAGATTACAATGAAACAATGGTACTCATTGTTGAAGAGCCAAATAATAAATTTAAATAGGCATCCCCTTTACTATCATTATTTGATGAAACCTGTGCCTAATACGGCCTAATAATGAATGGATCATAATCATAAAAATATTTCTCACACATTCGCACAACGCCATCTAGTCCCAAACTTAGCAGATATAATGTGTTTTAGACAACGGATTACCATAATGTGGCCTACATATTAAACACTAGCTGACCCGTGCTCACTTCGTTAGGCGGCGAAAAAAACGCGTCTCTTTTTTAAACATATTATTTCATAGCCTATGTCACTCTCCGATAAATGGACTATTCAACACAGAAAGAATTTAAAAAATCGGTTCAAACGCTGAGATTACCCCCTACAACGTCACAAGCTCACAAACTTTACCTCTTTATAACATTAGAGTAGATAGAAAACACCCTGACTAAAGCAAACAACCATATTCATACAAACAAAGATAAGCATTAGGCGGGAATTCTCGAACCTCTGGTGACATCAAAAGTGTGATATTACCGATATTGAAGCTTAAAACTGCTAAACCAACTTCACTTCTTCTTCTCCTTTCGAGTCGTAGATATACAAAAATATTTTTTTTTCTTACATAACCAGCCCAGAATTTGGCCACAGTGACTGCCTTGTCAGTGGCGTTCATAAGGTCTTTCTCAAAATGCAACCAAATTCACTAAGCAAACCTTTCACGTTACCTTAAAAGTTACTTATGATCGTTCTCAACCAATCTAGATTGTATTAACACCTTTGATAAAAAAACTCATTCTATTCCAACGAGTGCTAGACATAATAACTGTGTTTATATGTTTATATCTATTGTAAAGTGATGTTATGTCATTGTCGGCCTATAAATGTCTCTAATATTCTGTACTATACAGCTGACTATTCATTGCGAATGTGACATCATTTCATTGCATTGTAGTAAGACAATAACGTGTTAAAGCTATTATACAAATTCCTGGCACGCTTATTGCATTTTAATATCTATGTATGACACGGCAATATGACTGTATGGAACTTGCTGGAAAGAGAGAAACAGTTCAGGAATGAAGGCAGCTAGTAGTCATGGTGTGCTGAATAATGCTACGGCTGATTTTCGAGCTCTAAATGCAAGCTCAAACCATTCGCGGGGTCTTTTCAAGTTGTACTCTGAGGCCGCCGCGTGTAAATTAATATAAATGAATGTGATCTAAAAATAATATTGACTTTCTTCTTATTTCTCTCAGAAATCATAACCAATAAAGCACTAAACCTACTTGTGACCAAGTGACCATGTGGTTATGCACTAACATTACAAAATCTCGTAGGACTAACGTGAATCTAGTACGTTACTGCACTTAATTTTTAAATTAAAAAAAATACAATCGAATTGAGAACCTAAGAAAAAAATACTATCGGATTGACAATCTCCTCCTTTTTTTGAAGTTTGTTAAAAAGTATTCGTGTTCACACTTGTAATACTTACTTTACGCTTCGAGAACAATAAAGAGCGGTTTAAGTAAACATTGGAGACATCGAAACATGTGTTTTGTCTTAACAACACGTGCACCACATACATTCATCTAAGTTTCTGGGACACAGTACAATGCAAAAATTGTAAAGGACCTTCAAACAATTGAGAAATTAAATGATCGTAGCGCAGGGATTGGAAACATTTTTTTGGTTTTACTTAATTATTTTTTTCTCTATAATTTGCTTTTTGTCTTATCTATATACTTATAATAAAACTGTAGAGAGATCAATTCTGTACATTGAATATATGTTCAAAATTAATATTGGAGGATGAATGGTGATCGATACTAATGCCAAAAATGCAATCAATAAATTTTTTGTCTGTCTGTCTGTCTGTCTGTCTGTCTGTCTGTCTGTCTGTATGTGCACGCATGGGTCAAAAACTACTGAAGGCATTTTAACCAAACTTGGTACGATTGTAGTCCATACTCCCGGGCAGGTTATAGGCTGTATAACATAACGCTAAGACACATAGGAGCTGAGCAGTGACGAAAAATTTGAAGCAAGTCAGTTGACAAAAAGCGCGTTCTAGCTCTTATCATCGCATACGTTGATCATACGCCAAAAATATGTATTACAAAAATAATGGTCTTCAAAAGATGTACAAAAAAGTCATGAATAGTATATATCTATATTTTATATATTAGCCACAATAACGTGTTTAATCGTTAGGGTTTTCTTCAAAGTGTATTAAATACATAAATATATTGTAATTTGCATAGACATATCTTTTTCAAACTCCCATATTTCAAAAGTACACTTTAATATCTTATTCATAAAAAAAAAAATTATAGAAATCGGTTGATAAACACACAAGATATAGATGAAAGAAAATTTCCAAATGTCGCCGCGCCGGTATGAGTACGGCTGTACGGTTGATTTTTGTTTAACGTCCGAAACGGCCAACCGGTGCATCTATATAATTTCATTCACATTGACTCTTAATGCGAACGGACGTGGTTCTTATTGACTCTTTTTGGAATAAGCGCGCTTTAGATATTAAAATACATAGATACGTAGTTTTTAGGTATTAAGTTTAAAGTAGGTAATCTATCTATCTTCTATACTATAATAAAACTGTAGAGGTCGAAATGTCTGTTCTTTTCGAAAATTCAGATAAAAATTATCTATAAAATCTAGAAAAAAGTCAAAAAGCAACAACACTACACACTTACAATTTTTAGAATTAATGTCTATCTGTCTGTCTGTCTGTTTGTTACCGCACATCTTTAAAACGAATTAAAATATAATCTTAAGACCAATACATTGTATTGTAGCCTTTCTTATTAGGCTTAAACTGAGGTATGTTTTATCAAAATCGGATAAGTATTACTCGAGATATCGCTAGATCTCTTTATTAGAACAGTCCAATACAAATCAGGGTTCATGAAAAATGGATTTTGTTCAATGTTGAATGAATTTAAATTTCGTTTCTTTTGTTCACGAGATGGCGTTACCAGTAGTAATCGTAAAATAAATGAGTTTTTAAATAATCTATAACTATTTTATTATTAAGTGCTATTAATAAGTTATTCCTTTTAAATGTTAATAAAATTAACCATGAATCGTATGTGTAATATCAATTATAAGTCTTATTAAATTGAATCAATTATAAGTTTACTTGATTGTTATATTTTTGTGTTTTTCGTAATTGAAACAATTTAATTAAATATAAATTGTATTAGTAAGCTATTAATCTAAAGTAAAATTATTCTTTTGGTAAGTATTCATTTAGTTTAAACTGTAGTAGTTACTGGTCAGCGTAAAAGTATGCAACAGACTCCACCTGTTTTTATTAATGTAAATAAATACAAATACAAATAACCTTTATTAGTTAATCACAGATACAAAACATCTGACAAAAATAAATAGTCTTTTCCTGTATTGCTAATATTGGCGTACAAACTTCATTTTTTAAAGTTAAACTATACCTATACTTAATCATAAATATTAAATTGAATTAAAATAACATTCCTTTTCTCACAATCTTATTATAACTGCAATTATAACACACTTATATAACTATTTAATAATTAATAATATATTGGTATAATATAACAGACAACATAATAAGTAACACGTTTTTTCTTTATAAAATCATTTTACACATTATTGCTATTTGTCAACAATAAAAAAATACAAAACTGACAATAAAATATAGAAATACAATCACAAAACATTAAATTTTTATTCAAAGTGTTTGTGTTTATTTTATTAAGTAATTCAAAAATACTGCACGCAGTTTATCTATAGATAATAATAATAATATAGTCGAGTCTAAGTTTAGTCAAATATTTTTTGCTAGATGGTAAAAAGGTGTGAGGTACAATAATTTATCTCAGCATTTTTTTTACAAAAGACAAATCCCACACTAGCCTTTAAAAATATCAATTGATATTTTCTTGATGTTCTTGATGTTCTTTGTGTCCGTTAAATTTAACGGACACAAAGAACATCCAGACTAAGGACAATAGTTTGTGTATCACAATTGTCCTCCATGGGAATCGAACCCGCGACCTCATGCACGCCAGCCATGTAATGCGACCGCCGCGCCACCGAGGCAGGTAATTCTGCCGCACCATAACGTGGCGTGCAAATGTATTCATTCATAATTAATTAGCGATTATCCGTGTGGTGACGGAGTAAGAATACAATATGTCACCTCCCCATCTCACCCCATGGGTGGCGTAAAACCGACTAAGGGACTATCGGTGAATATTATCTTCCAATCTATCCGTATATTATCAACCAATCCGACTGGCCAGCGTGGTATTAGTAGGCCAAGTATTCCTCCGTCACGGGAGGAGGCGCGTCCTTGCAGTTATGATGAAATAAGCGATGTCATTTATTTTAACTTACAAATTTGACAACAGATGGCATTGTGCCTGTGACGTCATTTTCAGTATCGCGGTGTTAAGATTTTCCTTGAAAGAATGACGTTCGCTCATGTCTTTCAGTATAAGTTTAGACGCAGTCTTCATAGATATTTTATTTACTATTTATTTACTTTGAAAAGGTTTTGGTTCGTTCGTTAATTTTACAATTCGTTTGTAATGTAGGTATATCTGTTCGTTATAAGGTTTTAAAAACGATTTTTCAGTATTAAATCGAATTGCGAAGTAAGTAACATCCGCCACGCGAACGAAGTCGCGGGCACAGCAGCTAGTAACAAAATATGATTAATCTGCTACATTACTTTTTTTTTGTTAAAAATATCAAAAACATTGAACAGGGCAAATAAAGTAGAAGCTATACTCGTAGTAGCATTCAAGATTTCTGTGGTAGCATTAGTACTGACGTTATCCACTACCATCTCGGTGGTAATTTGCTAATCTCATATCATTCGCTCTCTATGTTGGAGACCTTTCTAACCACTTTAGCATACGTTCCTTGTCATTATGCGTGAAGGTATAAAATGAACAAATATACTTTGGCTTACTATAAAGGCGTTTAGTTTAAAATAGGATTAGAAAACTTTTCTTACTGTCAAACTGGGAATATTGCACATGACTTTCGTATGTCAAATGTTGACATCTTTATGCTAGAAACATCCACTGTGTATTAAACATAAAAATAATTGAATAATAAAATCACTTTCATCACCCTTCTCTGGTGACAGTCTGATGGCATCTAACGGGTACTCGCATCAATCAACTAATGAAAAAGCAGTCCTCAGTTAAATAGACAACTTTCGTATTCTGTACAAAACTGTTTGTGCTTAACCGCCAAACTAATAAATGTACTGTAAGCCTTTAGGTGTTTCTGTCCAGCTTTCTGATTGATTAGGGCTATCAAGCGACTGTTAATTATATTATTGTATACTATACGGAAAGTTTTAACCCTAGAGAAATATTATAAGCTCATAGCAAATGCAAGGTGAATTAATGCTGCAAGGAACCTTTTTTAGTATTATTTTTCGTCGTCCACTGGCCGTGGCATCATCTCAAACAGGCTGAAAACAGAAGAACAATCAGCGACAAAATATCAACTAAATTTTTGATTAAAGCATTTTACTTAAAAACACAATTTGAATAATTATTTCGACTTAATTTGAATGTATTGTCGTCTATTATACCGACCTTAGAACGAAAAGTTTAATAAAAGTGCTCAGACTTCGTGGCGATTATTTTACATTTTTTTCTACAAGATGTATTTCTATCTTGAAACTAAGAGAGTCAACCCTTGCTATGATGTCATTTATAAACCGCGCCCACGATTGATACGCAATGATTTTTATTGAATGAAAGTTATGCTCTATCAATCTCGATTTAATTGGAGACCGTCAGTTAAAACTGACATAATCTATTTTATTGATAAACGTTTTGTGATATAATAAGTTTTTATTGAAGAAAATTAATTGAAAATACACTGGCGGACAAAAAAATCGACTCACTTCATACTTTCTCATTTAAAGTGCCCTAATTTCAAAATTAAGACCTAAATTCTAATTTAGATCTTAAATTCTTTAAGTTCTAGGTGTTAGCTTTAAAATGAGTACAAATAATGTTAACTTGCACTCATTTTCCTTAAAAGAAAATGGGGATAAACTTTATGAGTCCTAAAACTTGAAGAATTCAGTGGGAAAATTTTTAACAAAAAACAACATAACATTTAATAAAATCTTTATTACAGAATAAAAATCATTTTAATACCTAGTGTTACCCCCCCTAGCCCTTATAACTGCTTCCAATCGGGTCTTCATGGATCCAATAAGGTGCTTCACCCTTTCCTGCGGGATGCCATTCCATTCTTCTGTTAAGGCTGCTTGAAGGTCATCTCTTGACCCTGGTGCAGGATTTCTAGCCCGGACTCTTCTCTTCAGCTCATCCCATAAATGCTCAATGGGATTCAAGTCCGGACTACGCTCTGGCCAGTCCATAACAGTTATACCCACGTCTTGTAGGTACTGCCGTACAGCATTTGAGCTGTGTGGACGGGCATTATCCTGCATCAGGATGAAGTTATCGCCAACGAAACCAGCATATGGAACTACGTGGTCCCCCAGGATTTCTCCGATGTACCGATCTGCAGTCAATCCTCCTACATGGCGGCCGGTTTCAATGAAAACCAAGTCGGTTTTTGCTTCCAATGAAATACCAGCCCACACCATGCAGGAACCACCACCATATGCAACAGTTTCTGCTATGCAGCATTGTGCGTATCGCTCCCCCGGCCTTCTGTACACTCTTCTTCTTCTGTCACTTCCACATGGAAGTCTACATAGACATACTCTGCTTTCATCGGAGAAGAGAACAGAGCGCCACTGATCTTCCGTCCAATCAACGTGTTCTCTCGCAAAACGAATACGGGCTGCTCGGTGCGCTGGAGTCAATTTGGGTCCTGTTGCTGGTCTTTTTGGAGTCAGGGTAGCTGCCTTGAGTCTTCTTCTCACCGTCCGGGAACTGACAGCTACTCCACGCGTTTCTCGGAGCTCCCGTTGGATTTGAACCCCGTCGAGTGAACGATTTCTCAGTGAAGTGCTGACGATGAAGCGATCGTCTCTCTCTGAAGTGGATCGTTTCCTACCGGAACCTCTTCTTCGTTCAAAGCCACCAGTCTCCTGGTACCTTCGGTATATTCTTGACACCGCTGACTGGCTCATATTCAGAGTACGAGCCACTTGACGTTGACTCATGCCCTGTTCCAACAGGGTAACAGTTTGAGCCGCTACTTCTGGTCTTGTGTCCATATCTGGGAAGTCTTCTTGCTTGGAAATTCTGGAGATGTGTACCTGTTGACGTTTCACGGTCAACTGATAAAGCTCATAGGGGTGGGTCGCTTTTTATACCCCCTGAAGTCGCGCAAAATCAACTGAGTATACGAGCATAAAATTATACAGTTAACGTTCATAGACTACTGTTAGGTTATTTGAGAGTTAAAACTGCGATTATTGCTCTTTTTTTTAAGTTTAGACCTAGAACTTAAATAATTTAAGACCTAAATTAGAATTTAGGTCTTAATTTTAAAATTAGGGCACTTTGAATGAGAAGATATGAAGTGAGTCGTTTTTTTTGTCCGCCAGTGTATATTCATTCATTAAATAAATATGACTCAAGTGTAAAGTAAGTTAAATAAAATCTTTTCCGATTTTAATTATTTTTATTTATGACTGATTTTGAAGTAGTTTTTTTTAGTTACTTTAGTTTTTTTCTATACCTACTAAATACCAACCAAAGGTAAAAAATGATTCATAATAGAACCACACTTCTTCGAAAGGACAGACGATCCGATTCTAAAGCCCTCATTGAGTCATTACAAGGACAAGTTTTGCTCTGTTATGCCTCACAATACAGCTCTTGCTAGGACGTAACTAGTATGTAATCTGCTATAATTTATACAACAAAGCTAAAAGAAGAAATACAATGGCAAAAATTAATACCTGAGGCGGGAATCGAACCCGCGTCTCTGGACTATACGCGTCCAGACAACAAAGCTAACCGCAAAATTAATATTTACTCAATGCCAAATAATAAATCCTAATCTGTAATACTTACCAGGTTTTACTATATTTTAAGTAAGCGACTAAACAATAATGAAACTGAGAAATGGATGCAGCCCATCAAAGGTTGCACAGAGGAATAATTCCAATGATAGCCATATCACTTATCCTAATAGTGCCATAAATAAGAAAAAGAAGAATATAATACACGCTATACACAATCTCTGACTCAAACACACACATACTAACACAAATATTTTCTATCCTATTCATAAGTTCATGATGTTTACTTAGATTATTTATAGTTAAATGTATGTTTAGTAATAGACTGTAATCCTGTAGTGCACATTACATACTTTTTTTTTGTTCCCATAGGTCTAGTACCCATAGTACAAGCTCTGCTTAGTTTGGGACTAGATGGCGTTGTGTGAAAGTGTGCGGAATATATTTTAAAGAACATTATTTTGAGAAAAGGATATTTCTAGAAAAGGACACTATGCGATGAGAGGGAAAATCTAAAATTGCATGTGCTTGTATCGCATGTTTACATTGTTTTTAAGCTTTAATCTTTGAACAATCTAAGCATCCTTAATATTTACAAAGCCCATAGCAAAATTCCGTACAGTTCTACATAAACACTGGCTGATTATACTCGTTAAACAGGCTGTAGTAAAGACAGGTTCAATGTTTGTAACTACAACAGATAGGCAGGCTATCCTGTTTGTAACAATAATACTAGCGTCCTACCTTTCACCTGCTTGGTACGGGAGCTTTGACCCTACGGACTTGCAAGGAGTACTTAAGATGTCACTACTGTATTTATTGTTGGTATTGTTGTCTATAGCCGTAGCACAAGCTCCTGTTAGTTTTTAAGTAAATGTTGTTGTGTAAATGTGTAAAGAAAAATATAATAAATTTTGTTTTACTTCTAAAAAAAAATACATGTTAGCTTATTGAATAATTTTTAAGACCTGTGCAAACAAGTAAAAATTGGATAATATAAAGTCTAAAATGTATATTGAGAGTCCGAATCTAGTAAGTAAAGCTTTTTGAAAACTTTCTGTGTGTTACCAAGCAGAAAGTTTTAAATTATACATTTAATCATACATACATACATAAACTCACGCCTTATCCCGGCCGGGGTAGGCAGAGACGACAGAACGCCACTTGTCACGATCCTGGCAAACAGATTCGGCCTCGTCCACATTCATTACGCGAGTCATACATGCGCGTCGGTTACGAGTGCTCTTTATTTGGCCCTTCTCCAATATGCAACCTATCTGGTCACCATATGTCTTCCGTGGCCTACCGGCACCGACTCGCCCTTTCACACTAGCCTTGTATACTTGTTTCGTCAAACGCTCATCATTCATTCTCTCAATGTGACCAAACCAACGCAACATTCCTTTCTCGATTTTGGTCACTATATTATCTTTCATGCCGCAACGTATTCTTATCTCATCATTCCTTACTCTATCTATCAGTCTTAATCCACATATACTTCTCAGTGAACGCATTTCTACCGCATTAATTCTACTTTCATGCTTCTTCTGCCATACCCAACTCTCGCTACCATACATTAAGGTTGGTGCTAGCACTCCCTTATGAACAGCCAGACGAGCTTTAGTAGTCACGTTCTGGCTTTTCATAAACGAGTGCAGGGCACCGTTCACCGAGTTTCCCTTTTGCACTCTTCTCTCAATATCCTTATCAGGTTTTCCATCTCTCGTAAACATGCTCCCCAGATACATAAATTCTTTCACCTGTTCAAATCTTTCACTTCCAATCATAACTTCACTAACAGTAATCTCTTCATTCTTCTCAAACACTATGACTTTCGTCTTACTTGCATTAACTTTCATTCCCTTTGATTCAAGTTCATCATTCACAACTGTTACCATCTCCTGCAGCTCACTCGCCGAAGAAGCCAATAAAATTTGGTCATCAGCGTACATGAGGCATTTGACACGTAACCCATCCATACTCAAACCACAATCACACTCTCTCAGTCTCGATAGACAACTATCCATGAACAGATTGAACAGCCAAGGGGACGCTACACATCCCTGTCTAACACCTTTAGATATTTGGAACCAATCCGTGTAGGTCCCATTTATTCTGACGCAAGCTCTGGAATCCCTATAAAGAGATTTCAGTGCTCGCACCAAAACGCTGCCCACCCCATACATGGATAGCGTCGACCATAGTTCATTCCTCCTCACTCTGTCATAAGTCTCATAATCCTTTTCCAAATCTAAGAAGGCGCAATATACCCTTTGGTTCTTTGCCAAAAACTTTTCTGTAATGCACCTTAAGGAAAAGACTTGATCCGTACAACCCATGTCTTTTCTAAATCCCGCTTGCACATCCCAAATCTTGCTGTCTGTTATATTCAAAACTCTATCTATTAAAATTCTCGCATACAATTTTCCAACTACGCTTAGAAGGCTGATACCGCGATAGTTTCTACAGTCCTGCTGCGAGCCCTTTCCTTTGTAGAGAGGCACAATTACCGCCCTTGTCCAGTCATCTGGCACTCGACCTTCTTTCCAACACCGGTTAAATAAATGGTGCAGCAGACCTATAGTAAAACCTTCGCCAGCCTTCAACATTTCACTCGTCACCTTATCACAACCTGCTGCTTTTCCTGCTTTCATTCCTTTTAACGCTTTCACTATTTCGTCGTATCTTATTTCACTAGCATCCTCGTTTTCTAACTCCCTTTCACAAAATTCCTCAACATTATCTTCCTTCTCAAACAGACTTTCAAAGTAATTCTTCCACCTCTCAAGCACCATACAGTCGTCAATCAAAAGTTCACCTTTTACATCCCTTATCAAACTAAGCGACGGTTTAGTCTTTCCGCGCGCAGTGCTAACAGACTTCCAGAATAATTTTATGTTACTCTGGAAGTTGAGACCAAACTTCTTATCTGCTTTTAACTGACATTCTTCTTTCTTTCGATTTACACATTCTTTCACTTTCCTTTTAAGCAGTTTATAACTTTCTTTCCTTCTTTCTATTGCACTCTCAATTTCATCTTGGGCCCTGCTATTATTCAACCTTTCAGCGGTGCGCAATACTAGTAAATCTAACCAAGCTTTCTTCTTCTCTTTCACTACATCTTTAACTTCACTGTCCCACCACTCGTTTTTTATATACTTTGCATTCTTCCTCTTACTTACTCCACATACATCCGTCGCAATATCAACCACATTATTTTTAAATGTAGTCCATATTCCATTTATGTCCTCATTTACTTCTTTCAAATTTGCCTCAAACCTTTCTTTAAGACGACTTTTAAAAATATCTTTCACTTCGGGCTCTGACAGTCGTTCTACCTTTATTCGTTCTGGCATCATGATGGCACCTTTAGTTCGATGTCTCCAGCGCGTGAACAGGCCACTTATCCTACTCATCACCAAGCAGTGATCTGTACCCACGCTGGGACCCCGATACGCTCGCGTGTCCATCACTTTGCTTTTCAATCGTTCATCTACAATCACAAAATCTATCATACTTCTTATCTCTTCACTTCCTAATCTTCCTTTCCATGTATATTGATGGATTCGACGGTGCTCAAACCAAGTATTTGACACCACCAAATCCATTTCTGCACATAGATTTGCCAAGCATTCTCCATTTTCATTCACTCTGTCATCCCCAAACACACCTAGCACTCTTTCATATCCTTCTCTTTTTACACCTACTTTTGCATTAAAATCACCTACCAAAATAATTCTTTCATTCGTCTTTCGTAACAGGATAGTTTCCCGTAGCTGCTCCCAGAACTCTTCTCTGGCCTCCTGGCTAAATGACATATCTGGGGCGTATACACCCACTAAAAATATAGGGGTGAGCCCCAGTTTCAGTCGGGCCCACAGCAAACGGGGACTAACACATTCATACTCCCTTAAGCATTCTGCCATTCTTTCAGAAAAGATAATACCGACTCCTTTCCGGGCCCTCTCAGTCGCTGGAACTCCAGACCATATAGCAGTGAAAGGGCCGTGCATTGTCATATCTTTTCCCTTTCGTTTCGTCTCATTCACACATAAAACATCAATCTTTCTTGCACTCATCAAATCACACACTTTTTCGTTCATTCCTCCTCTTACATTCAACGTGGCAAAGCGGCATTCCGCCGCCCGCATTTCGCCCCGACAAAATGGATTTCGGCGTGGTGTGTGGCGAACATGGCCGCCGCCTATAGACAAGATTGTGCCCAAACCCCCCCCCCCCCAGAGTACGAGGGACAGCCCCCATCTAGCAAGCCAAACGAGGGGAGGGATTCTCCAGGGCAAATCCTGGTACCCCCCTGGGGTAACATATTTCCAAAACTTGCTATCATAATGTCGTAGTACGCAGTAACTGATGTTAAGCTATTACTCGGAGAGACGCTGCTGCCCGCCTTCCAGATTTCCCTTAGTCGCCTTTTACGACACCCGCGGGATGAGTTGGGGAGGTTCTACTCTAAACCCGGAGACCCACTTCCTTCCTTTCGTTACATAAAGATAATATTCACGAATACCTAGTCCCTTAGTCGGTTCTTACGACACCCATGGGATGAGATGGGGTGGTGACACACTGTATTCTTACTCCGTCACCACACGGAGCTATGATCATACAAACTTTAACCATACACCTTGGAAAAAAATAAAAACCTAGACACGTAGAGTTTTCCCGTCGAAGGTGTTAGATTATAATTTCACAACAACTCATTAATGTTCTAAACAAGTGACAAGAATCTTGAACTACCACTCCAACGCTATCCAGACGAATAGATTTTGGGTCTATATCGACTTTCTTGTTTCGTCGGCTTTCATGATAGGGTGAGATGATAACTATGTTTTCCCACTTCATCACTAGTAAACATTCTCATTAAAAATAAAACTCAAATAATCTAAGTTCCTCTTAAAAAACATCATGTTTATCTTACGACATGACAAATAGTTAAAACATGAGTTAGGATAATTTGTCATGTCGTTTGTCCCCTGGGGAGACAGAACCAATTGGTGTACATTTTTCGTATATAAAAAAAACTAACAAATACTTAACATATTAATTTATAGATCAAATAAAACTAAAAGTTATTAAATTTAATTAAATGTTAATAACTACGGTTTAAATACAGGAACTGTTGGGAAGGAATTTTAATTTATTGACTAAATTATTTTTAAGCGGCAATATTTGTACTTCTTTTTTTTGTCATGAATATTCTAAGCACAGTCCTCTTGCATGCTCGGTGCCGTATGGTTATGTATTGTTCCTTAAAAATGTCTGTCGGTTTTATAACAAAGGCATCAATGTTCCCACTTTTAAAGCTCAATGAGACTTATGTGCGAGCATGACACACACTAACAAGTTGTTCTTACCAGTAGAGTCATAAAAACAATATGGTGAACGTAAATGGTCAAAAAGGCGAATCGAAGTCATCTCTTGCTATAATTATAATTGTCTGATCGTTATAATGTCGCAGTGAGATGATAGCTTTAAAATACAACTCCTCAATCCATAGTTTTGGGAGTTGGAAGAGGCGACCAACGACGATGGTCTAGTTCTAGTTTACTTAATCTTTCATCTTTTAAGACTAATGATAGATTGAGCTATCGGTCAACTAATAGCTATCTGGTCAGCAACCACTGTATCTACACTCAATCGAAAAACACCTAAATGGTTTTATCTCATGGTGTAACAGAAAAAAAAAACATTTGAATTTCGAACTCATCCCACTTTCATTTTCACGCTACTTTGGATTAAACGTCAATTCTTTTTTTTTTCTAAGTAAACGACGTATTTGAAATTGGAACCACTAATCCTATAAGATGACAGATAGCCATCCTCCTTGGATGGGTACATTGGAATGTTAATGGTACATTTATCAAAGTGTAACATGGCCTACTAATGCACGCAGGGCGTTATATCCCGCTATTACAACATATCTTACTTATAGGTACTTAAACTTAGTTTACGTATTATTAAAAGTATTTTATTTATTTTACGTTTAAGTATAAGACTATTTTTATTTAAGAGTTTGATAACTTAGAGTTGTAAGAAAAGAAGTAAGTACGTTTTTTGTTAGATATAATCATAATTTGCAGCTGCCATGACAGTGGTGGCGTTTTCTAAATTCAGGCAAGACGTCAGTGTTATCTACAGATTATTTTCTTATGCCTGGATGTTGTCTGAGTCTGTTGATTTCATGTCTGCAAAGTCCCACACAGGACTCGATCAACTATACCGTATTCATTTGGGCTTGAGAAATTAGGTAAACAAACAAAAAAATGGGTCTTTTTAGTGTCACGATTACTCATTTATAAATAATTATAATCTATGGTCACGATGAAGACTCGAAAATTATAAAAAAAAAATATTAATATGTAAACGACTTTACAATAAAATAGAAATTTCATTACATTTAAACATATTATGTTTAAATAATTTAAATATTATAATCAGATCACCAAGTAATTTTTTTTTTTTTGCCTTTTTAAACTATAGGTACTACATACGAACTAAACGACTTATTGAAGAGCCTACAATTGTCAATGTCTTAAAAATGTCATGTATCGCATTAATATGTCTTAGCAGAAGAAGAATAATATTACAAATTAATGGAATTATTGAAGAATTTGTTAATTAATTTATAATACAAGCTGGGAACAGTTTTTCTGAATCTGAATTAGAAGTTTCCGATTAATAGAAATTGAAAAAAGTGTTTTTAAAAAGCAATTTACTAATTCGTAAGTTTTATTTGTATATTCTGCTTCTCAATAAACTTTAATTGCCTTAATTCAAGCATTATTTACTAAATTCACATTTTCTTATCCAGGCAGAATACACTTATTTATATTTACACAAAGTTATTTATTGTATAATTATGTTTTTAGTTAAAAATGTTTGAAAACCGCGGCATTTTTGCAGTTTGACAGATTTGACATGTTTATACTTTTTCTCATGCTATCTTGAATAGGATATAGTAACAACAATAGTCTTATAAAAAATCAAAGAATAATCCGGGTTCTAAAGTCATACAAATCCCACTAAAGCGGGAATATTATTATAATATACTGTCAAAAATACAACCAAGCTTTCCTATATGTAAAATGGGCAAGACTCAACACAGATAAAAAAGGTAAGTGCGGTATTGGTGTACAAAGGTTTAAAGCTGTTTTGTACAATTTATGGTTTTATTTAGAGGTCGGAATTTGATCTGACATTTTAAACAAATATATGGACACTGTAATTGCAAGGTAAAATAAAATTTTAATGATTATAACAATGTATATATTATTATATTACTTTATGTTGTTATAGGAGAAAGCTGTGGCGCAAAACAGGTATGTACAGTAGTCTATATGTGAAGTGTATGAACTTCATTTTGAAGTAACTCCAAAAGGAAGAAGAGCATCCAAATTTTAGACGCTTACAGTCAGTTACGGAGTGAGAATACAATATGTCACCACCCTATCTCATCCCATGGGTGTCGTAAAAACCGACTAAGGGTCTAGCCGTGAATATTCTCTTTACGAAATAAAAAAAATAAAAACTTGAAATTACACCCTATACCAATCCGTCAGTAGCCCAAGTATCCCTCCGTCACGGGAGGAGGCCCGTCCCTGCAGTGTGACATTAATGGGCTGTTATGATGACTTATGGGGCTATGGCTCAGACATTTCATCTGCGCTTCGGAGGACTATGAGCTTAGCAGGACTAAGAGTCGGTCCCGACTGTCGTCATAGTAACACAGTCAGTTAAGCACATTCAGAGGCAAATAGGCAGCTTGAACAACTTTTGACAACAGGTTGGCCAAAAGAAGAAGGCCTTAGATCTCAGCCCTTATCCATGTTATGATCAATTTTAAAAAATCTGCTCCTTCTTATATTTACACAACACTATACAAAGTAGGTACTGTTTTTGTTGTCATCTGTTTCACAGTGCCTACTTTGTTTATATTTTTACTTCTCTACCTTGCCTGTCTTGTGGCTTTCGGTACTTAGTAATGTTTGACGGCTAATAGTGTAGTATATTTTATGTAGATATAATAAATCAAATAGTTTATAACATCATTAGGGCTGTACTTATAATGACGTCGCTACTATAGAACAGACTAAAGAACAAAAAATACTCTACATTTTCAAAGAGTTCTTTATGAAAAAATACTCCCTTTATTAACAGCTGCAGACAAGGGACTTAAGTCAATATCTTATAAACTCAACTCTAAACAAGTTATCAACAAGTGTGGTAGGTGTGGTAGTTATTCTGACCTGTAGGCCAAATAAGCCTAAACGATATTTGACATCTCTTACATTCATCTATTTTCTTATAACATTTTGTATTTCTATTACTTTTAGCGCGTTCTTTATAAGTGCTGCTGTGTCTTTTATTTATCATCATCATCAGTTAAGTATGATTTTCCTGGTAAGTTATACACCTAAGTATACTTCTTATAAAAGAAAATTAATAGTGAGGTTACAATTTTTATTTTAGGGTAGATACTGGCTTGACTGTGGTTTCCATCGCTATGAGCTGTGGTTACGAATAAACCATAACATAGTCACCTAATAAATTACCGCTTACCCAAACCTACTGGTCCCCTAGCTAAGCCAAGAAAAAAAGAAAAGAAAATTAATAGGTACTCCACAGTCCACACCTATACAAACATGGTAAGAATGATAAATAACAATTACGGTAACATTTCCGTCACAAGAGAACAGGTATCAACGTATTATAGCTGAAATCCGGTAAGCGACGATCAAAGGTCGTTATAACGTTTATAAGTGTAGACTGTGGTCAGACAGAGTGGCTCGTGTATGTCCCAAGTTAGAAAATGTTAAGGGATTTAGATTATTACTTTCTTTTTGTAAACTTTCTTTTTTAAGGGTATTAGGACATCACTATGGGAGGGCTAGGCAGGGTATAGTGCATTTTTGATGGTTTACTTCATCACTTTAAATGTTTTTCAATTACTTAAATTTCGCATTCGAAAAAACACGGCCGTTTTTGCCCAAGTTTAGGCGTTTAGGCACTTAAGTTTTTCTTCTTTTTCACAGAGATTACAAGACGAATCGATTTGTTGATCAATGAATTCTAATTTTTGGAAGACGCAGAATGGGAAGAGAAACTTCTGCGAGCACCCATAGGATGACGGAAGCACATTATGGTAAGAGGAAACGTTTCAAGGAGGCCTATGGTATACGTCTTTTGCCTGACATGATGAATGTTCTTCTATGTAGTTTACAGGCACAATAAATAATCTTTTTATCACATGTTCCTTGTGCATTGCACCAGATTATAAAGCATCGTGGGTGTCTCAGTAGCCGGTCATACTGCTTCTCCGTGACAATTAGTAACTGTAGTTATTATAGAAACCACCCCTAAATATAGTTCGCTTGATGCGTATTGGCCTATGAAATAAATTTTTGGGCACCTTATATTTCTTGAGAAGCATAATAAGATTTGGTTATGGTATACGTACCAATCAACCACCATCAACATGTTAAGTTTCCTTTTATTAGGTTTTAAGTCTTTGCTTTTACAACCCCATACTAGGCCGAGGGTGTCTTTATAAGGGATTGAAGGCATACCCTTGACATCCTGCTTCTACAGAAAAAAAGCAAAACTTGTCAAAAAACTCTGTACCAATGCGTCTTTCTGGCCCGCATAGTATACCAGCCAGGGTAGAAGCTGCAGCCTAATTTTCCCTCGTAGTCTCTGTCGTGTTTTTTTCTCCATTTTCTGACGCCCATGGGTTTCTATGATATTATTGCTTTTCAAAATTAACAATTTCTCACTACCAAACACTACATTCAATCGTAAGTTGTCTTTCATAAATATGCCAGCTTCATAACATTAATTTTAATTCAATAAAAACATTCTAAAAAGTAAAATAACCAACGGCCAATTCACTAGATGCCTACACTACATAGAAACTGGATTGTAATCAGAACTTTCAATGAAGGTATAAAACGAGTAGTTTTACGATACAAGTAAACTTATAAACGTAGACAGTACCTTATTATTTCATTTATTAACTTGCTCGGGTCTTATAGTACAGGTCATACTTTGATATATGGCCTGGAGAACTTTCTAATGTTCTGTTATGGCTGAAGAGTTTGTTTGTTTAGGTAATTTATTTGATAGGTATATTTTAATGCCTATGGTTACAGAAGATTAAGCTTATGTAAGTGGAAATGCCATAGCGAAGAAATACAAAGCTATCTATAAGCTTCAATTAAAACTCAGGAAGTTTAAATTTGGAGCTGGTTGGTAAAATAGTTTTTTCTTTTTATAAATGGATAATTCTTGCTCTAGGGCTCGTACTTTGAGTCGCTGAGAACCTATACAAACTCAGGCCTATACAAAAAAACAAAACAGCGACGGTATTAATGGCCAGGACGACGGGAAGCAAGGCGCTGATAGAGCCATGTTGACGGATAATAAAATACAGATAAATATACGGATAAATCAAGTGTTTCTTTGTCCTATAACACGAACCTAATATTATATAACTCAATAGCTAACACCATTAAAAGTAGAGCATAATATAAATGTCTGAATAACATGAACAATACTCAGCATTGAATAATTACATCATATAAATAATGTTATATAATCGTAAATACTATGTGCAAGAGTAAAGACCAATGTAATATTCTGTCGCAATAGTCCTCTGAGCTACATTAAAAGGTATTTAGTGCTCTAAGTGTCTAATCTGTCAGTGTAAGAATACATCGTATCAACCTGGCTTTCATAAGTAACGTAAAAGCTGACTAAGTGTAAGTGTTCAGATATTAATGATCCCTACGAAAATAAAAGAAGGATAACTTGACATAAATACCCAATCCGTTGGTCAGCGTAAGTCAGAAATCTATGATTTTTCTCCTTCACAAGAAGCCAGTATTATAAAACCTCGAAAAGGTTGGGATCAATAACAGAACATTAAAACAAGATTTGTTTATTTTTGCGTTATGCCTGTTTTATGCGTCAGCAATATTTTTCGTGGTAAAAATTTTGGCGAGACCAGGCGAGACCATTTGCTTTTTCATCTAAATATCTGTTTTAAGAAAATATGTACGAAATAAGGTTTAATTTCAAAATAATAATTCATAGTAACCTTGTAAAGTTACTCAATGAATTTATGTTGGGTAACAAAATTGACCGTAAAAGTCATAGAGCATGTGACACTGTATTTGCTCTGTGGTCCGGAACATAGATTATATTCAATGAATACATTATGGCTCGTTTATGACTCGCACAGATAAAGATAACAGTTTTAATTTTTTTCTTTTGTTCCATTTTCAAATAATGAAATACTTACAATAATTGTAAGTATTTCATTATTTGAAAATGGAACAAAAGAAAAAAATTGAAGAAGAAGATTGATTTATATCATTATCAAACCAGTCCAGGACAGGCCTATACCTGGGACGGGCCACCTCTAGTGACTAAGGGAAACTTAGCCTACTAATACCATGCTGGTTATATAAACTAAACGGATTGGTGTAAAGTTTCATTTAAGGCTGTCCTCCTTTTCGTGTTGTAAGGATATTATTATTATCCTTTCATACGGAGCATCAAATTATATTTTTACCAAATAAAAATCCCTTGTAGCGATTGTTTTCAGAATAATCGAAAAGACAAGTTGTCTAGGTGACAACTTGTCTTTAATCAAAAATTAAAAATTTAATTATAACTAAGGGACTTCTACTTTATATTCAGCAAAGAATGAAAAGTGACACGAATCCTGGAACAATTACTGGAATTCGTACATACGTACAAGCCGTGCAACATTTAGATACTAAACTGTAACTCTGTAACAAAGTTACGATTACAAAATGTAATCAGCATTAAATTATAAGTTGTTACAGTGTAACTGACGTGATTATGAGTATGAGTTTAGGTCGTTGACAATGTGTGGGGACAGCGACCTCTTGATGTGTTTTATGTTAACTCGAGCATAATAAAAATGAGCTCTTGTTGAAAATACATAGATATCTATGCGATAAATAAGTACATTGTTATCTGCATTGCTAGATGGTTTTTGTTTCTTTTTTATGTAGTAGGAATGTATCGACACTGTTAGAAAATGTGGAAAATGTCCGGGAACTAAGGCGACGCCGCCGGTTATAGCTAAGCTGTAGGTTGTGTACGGAATACAATATGTATCTTCTTATATTTAGCTACACTAAATATAAGAAGATATAAAATGTTCATTGGGTAGGATAAGATATCATTATGATCTACACATATACGCTATTTAAATAATATAAAGAAAATACTAATAAAAAATGTTAAAGAAAGGTCACAACACAGTTGAAAAGGCCAGTATGAAATTGGAGATAAATACCAAAAGTAATAACTCGGAAGTGCATCGAACTGCACATCGAGCTGACGGATATTACTCACATAAATATGATAATGTTATCCCATACTGCGATAATGACCAACATGGATTACATATTTTTAACGGCTATTTTTTAAAATAATTTAACGCTTTAATCTAAAAAGATTTTGAATGCAGTAATAAGCTAACATTTCGTGTACATGAACATCGCTATTAGACTTTGTTGTCAGAAGATTTACCGTGAACAAAAAAGTGTAAATCATATTGTGCTCTTAGAGATTGCCTTATGTATATCTCACCAGATAAAATGTTGTACAGACACACACAGTACAGAACTGGGTCAGTTTCGGGTCGGTTTTTACGACACCCATGGGATGAGATGGGGTGGTGACATATTGTATTCTTACTCGGTCACCACGCGGAGAAATACTTGTATAATAACTAGCAATAGTAGCTATACATTTATGAATAGTAATTCTATTTTAAAACAAGATAAAGCTTGCAATAAATGTTTTTCATTATACCTAATGTATCATATTGAATCTTTTAGCAAACAGTCATCGGTTATCAAACAAGTGCTTATTTAGGTCCAATGACGATAATTCATTACACTGGGCCTTTGTTTAGTTTATTCAATTAGATAAAACATAACAATCGCTTTAAAAAGACCATAAAATGTTTGGATAAATTTTGATAGTTCACTAACCAGCCATGACGAGGTACGGGCCACGAGATTTACGAGTTTTAATAGAAACTAAGTAGTAATATAAAATAATTAATTTAGTTTATAGGCTTGCAAATACAATTTATTATTATTTTTTACTAACAATAAAGTTTTTGCTAAAAAATAGAGTAACACGACGTTTGTCAATGTTACATGTAAGTTTTTTGGGACCAGCGGGGACTTAGGGCTTTAGTGATGCCAGTCCTCTCGCCTATTTGTTTCTTACAAGGGTGTGAGAAGAAGATAGTGAACATTAGTCGATACATCGTCTTCAACGGGTGTGCTAAAGGCTGAAAAGTCTACAAAAGGAGACAAACTTGACACAAAACCCTATACTGTATCATCTGGCTAGCGTGGTGTTTGTAGGTTAAGTTTCCTGGTGTCACTAAAAGAGACTTATTTCTTCTTTTAACTGTTTAACTATTATTATGCTCATTATAACATCAGTCCACTTGCAACAAGTTTGCAGATGATGATCTCACCTGAATAAAAAAAGTACATAAAATTTTAAATTTTCCAAAAAGTAGCTAATCGAATTGCATTATCGCTTATACTATGGCCCACAGAATAAAAGATAAACAATAATTTATCTGTCAAAAAGCTTGAGTGTATGACAGGAAGCCTCGTACAAAGGGAAGGTTGTAAATGAAATATAAAGGGACGGAAGCAACGTCAACCTTTCTTATTGTTCAATTTGGTCATACACAATAAGGTTTTTATGTGTCCATTTTTGTCTATCGCGATCTGAGTAAAAATCATTATTCATACATTCTGATAGAATTATTCAGGGTACCTTGAGTCAACAAAAAGAATAATAATAAATAAATATTCCTCACACATTCACAAAACGTCATCTAGTCCCAAACTAAGCAAAGCTTGTACCATGGGTACTATACAACGGATAAACATACATAAATACCTTTTTTTTGTAAATACATACATAATTATACATAGAAAATGATAATCTTTAAAAAAATCAAGAAGGAGGGTAATGTTTCCTAAGCGTATTTATAATGTCATAGGTTTTTCATTTTTAGGTAGCGATTTTAATCACACAGAATTACTCAAACTTCAAACTTCAAAATACTTTATTTTATAAAATTTATTACAAATTGTTTGAAATCGTCGTTTACTTAAAATTGAAGCTACATTTAAAATTATAGATCGACACAGACAAACGCTACAGCACTAAGAAAAGCCGCGTTGTATTGTCAAATGTAAATAAAGGAGAAAAATAAAACCAATCTACTACTCGAATCTACTTGTCTGTCTGTGTTGATCTATAAATTCCAGTTTCCAAATGGTAGGGCCAATGAGAAGAAACCTGGCAAAGAAACTCATGGCAACTCTTTTAAAATTCAGTTGTGTTTACAATTTTTTTTTTACATTAATCATATACCCTATCAAAATATTTGACAGTACCAGACAGGATAATACACCATTTATACATCATAAAAAATAATAATCAAAGAAAAGAAAAGTAGAAGACAAGCATGAGAACAAGGAAGACAGAAAAAAAAAAGATAGAAAGGATACAATAATACAATTAGAACTTAGAGATAAAACAATACAGTAGCACACATAATACACACATCAAAAAAGTCTAAGCAACATGCATGATATTACAAATTTACCATTTATATTAATTTATTTTACCATTTATTTTAATTATAACGTTGTATTTTATTTTTAAAATAATATTTTTAGGGTTCTATCATCATACTGGCTGGTGGTAAAAAAAAAAATTCGATTATGTTTTGTTTTTTTTTCATAAAATTCAAATGACTGCGAATTTGTTTGAATTTGAGTGCATGTTAATTGCTACGTTTTAGTCTTGATTTTATAATTTTACCAACCATTTAAATACAGTTGGCGACAAAATTGAATTGTTAGATATTCTTTACGTCATGGAGCGACGTCATTTGACGGCAGATGAAATGCAAAGAGCTGTAGGGATGTTGCAAGCGGGAAGTAATCAATCTCAGGTATCTCGACATTTTGGTATTCATAGAAGTGTTATTTGTCGTCTTTGGCAGCGCTACAATAATACAGGGGAACCCGCTGAACAGCATCCAGGCCGTAAAAGGAGTACAACCACTCGGCAAGACCGGTACATACAACTGACTGCAAGACGCCAGCCGATGTTAACCGCTCGAGAGATAAGTTTGAGGCTACAAAATTCAAGTGGTGTTGATGTAAGTCCCCAAACTGTGCGAAATCGACTGCATGAGTACGGCCTACGAGCTCGACGCCCTATCAGGTGCCCACCGATACGTCACGGGAATCGCGCTCGTCGAAATGAATGGTGTAGAGAACGCATAACATGGACCCAGGAACAATGGGATAAAATTATGTTTTCCGATGAGTCGCGATTCGGGTTTAGGCCTGATACAAGAAGGGTGCGAGTGTACCGTCGACCCGGAAATACTGAAAGACTCAGGTGCGTTCAGGAAGTTCATCCATACAGCGGCTCAACAGTTATGGTATGGGCGGGTATTATGAAGAACAGGCGAACTGAGCTCGTTTTTGTAAATGGAAACATGAACGCTGAAAATTACGTTGAGGATATTCTCAGACCTTATGTCCATCCATTTGCACAAACCTTTGGCTCCGATTTTACGTTAATGCATGACAATGCGCGTTCACATACAGCTCGGCGAACCAGTGAATACTTGGCAACGGAGAACATCCAGGTATTGCCCTGGCCTGCACAATCGCCAGACCTCAACCCCATCGAGCACGCATGGGACATGCTCCAGAGACGTGTTTTGAAGGACTTGGACGGAGTGACAACAACCCAACAGCTGAAGGATTTGCTACAATTCCATTGGGAGCGAATACCGCAAGATGACATAAACAGTCTCATTAATTCAATGAACAATCGTTGCCGACAAGTTCTGAATAGCAGAGGAGGCCATACTTTGTATTAAATTGTCCTATTCTTTCACAATAAATTCATTTTCTTAAGAAATTTCAATTTGTAAAAAAAAAGTTTAGTTTCTTATGTACCTGTATATTCTAATATTGTTAATTTCTGTTATTAAAAGAACTTATAAAGAAAACAGCTGTTATTTTTACATCATAGAACCCTAAAAATATTATTTTAAAAATAAAATACAACGTTATAATTAAAATAAATGGTAAAATAAATTAATATAAATGGTAAATTTGTAATATCATGCATGTTGCTTAGACTTTTTTGATGTGTGTATATAAAAAAAGTGCATAAACTTGCATTATTTGAAACAGCCTATGGAACAGAAGCAGTTAATCCCAAGCCTTTTTGTCTTTCGTGTAGTCTAGGATAGTATAATATCCCTTTACGATAAGTTTTTGTTTGACTACATTCTTAAATTTATTAAAACTTAGATCTTGAATATCTTTCGGAATTTTATTATAAAATCGCACACATTGACCCTGAAATGAACTATGTATTTTTTGGAGCCTAGAATACGGATGAATAAGTCTATCTTTATTTCTAGTATTTATACTATGGACTATGGACATCACTTCTTTTGACAAATTGGTCTTTATTTTTATGAACATAAATTATGTTTTCATAAATGTATTGACTTGCTACAGTTAATATATTGATTTCTTTAAATTTTTCTTGAAGTGATTGTCTCCTACCTAAATTATAAATTGCACGAATAGCTCTCTTCTGCAGCACAAAGATAGAATGAATATCGGCAGCATGTCCCCATAGTAAAATACCGTATGACATTATGCTGTGAAAATAACTAAAATATACTAATCTGGCAGTTTCTATGTCTGTCAGTTCTCGAATTTTCCTAACGGCATAAGCTGCATTACTCTCTTCTTGGCTAATGGTTCCATCGTTGTAACATCAGTATTTAACAAGTGAAAATCTCTTCAAAATCAGTCTTGCCATTCAGTCCAATGTGTATACAAATATTCATAAGTATATACCTACTTATTTACTCAAAACTGTTATATAGTCGTTAACAATAGATACTTCAATATGATTCATATAAAAATGCACAGATGTATCAAACAGCAACAAATAAATTAAAAAGGATCTATATTTGATTATCATAACTGTTGTATAACCTATATCCTGTTAAGTTGAATACAAAAACACTTTTGTTTTTTTATTGTATTTACGCATTTATTTTGCGCAAATACATCAAACAAAACAATAAAATAAAACTTATAAAAACTTTATGTTACAAATAGCCAACTGGCAACAACTTTAAACATGTTTACCTTAAAAAAAAACAAATACAAAACAAATAAAACTTAACAAAAAACGTGTAGGTATAAGTAAACTAATATTCAATCAACTAGCCTTGCAGTCCACTGCTGGGCACAGCTCTCTCCCAACACGCGCTACTAAACTAACATTATTATGGGTGGTAATCTCAAACGCATCATTCATTATTTTACTTCTGGATATGAGTACGTGGTCCGTTTTTCCATCGAAGAACCTTATATTACTAGACTTTATAACATAACCCTACAGCTAATAGAAACTAAGATGAAACATATTTTTAAGAGATCTAATTACGGTGGGTTAAGTATGAACTGCTGGTTCACATTACATTGGTGGCTTTAATACAAAAATCGCATTTTAGTTTCAGTAAAAGTGTTTTATGCTCTTTGGTGGCACAGTGGTCGATGATGTGGCTCTCACGCATGACGTTGCAGAAAGAGGTCATTTTCTAGACATTTATTTATGAGTTCTACAAACGTTTGTCATGTCCATGTGGTGACTGGTGACGGAGTAAGAATACAATATGTCACCACCCCACCTCTAAGGGACTAACCGTAAATATTATCTTATAAAGTAAAAAGAAGGAAAACTTGAAATTAAACCCTATACCAATCCGTCTGGCCAGCGTGGTATTAGTAGGCCAAGTGTCCCTCTGTCACGGGAGGAGGCCCGTCCCTGCAGTGGGGCATTAATGGGCTGTTGTGATGATGAAACATTTGTCTTGAGCCTCTCTGTAATCATTAATTTAATTTACATATAAGTATGACTTAATGCTGGCGATAATTAGGAGTGTTACTAAAATACTGGCCTATTATAGAGACTTTAACATGATTGTACTTTACAGTGGTGATATTATATTGAAGATTTTCGATTGCCTAACGAACAGACCGATGGAAAAAATAATACATTTACTTTGCACTTTGGACAATGTGTGATATTCAGGCCACGAATTACACGGTATGTAGTTAAGAATGTCGGAAAGTAATCTGATCGAGGCATTTTCTTCGAAGTGCCATCGAAACCGGCGCCTCGTGTGTACTGACTTAATGTCTTCTTAGAAACTATATTGACTTGACGTCATTATACAATGTCTCTTTATTAGGGAAACATTTCTGTTGTTATAGAGACGTCACGACTGAGTAATATGACGTCAAAAGGTACCATAAATCATGTTTGGTTTTTTACGTTAAAATAAATATTTTATGGGAATTGACGTATAAAGTATATTTATTAAAAAAATAGACGTTAATTTATTGGAAAAAAAATATCAATGTAATATAAATCATTTTAATACTTAAAATGTTTTTAGTTTCTACTACAATGTTGTTTACTAAACCAATATTTAATTAGGTATTAGTAAACTAATAAAAAAGGTTTGAAATAATTGTAAAACAAGCTTACTAAAACGTAAGAAAAAAAACAACGCAATACATATTAGTAATTAATTTTTAACATTCGATCAACAATACCTATTCTTTTATATTGATGTTTTTAACTTAATTTTTATAGTTCTTTAAGTAGTTTTAAAAACACAATATTTTACAAAAAGGTAAGTAATTATTCGGATAACAGATAAATATAACGCAAACGTTAAACTAAATTCAATACCGAGCAAGCAAAAGTAAACTACTTACCTACTCCGGGTGGTCCACCCATTTCTATCTCAGGAACAACATTCCCTTTTATAACCCACACTAATCTGATTAACTATAAATAATAAAATAAAAGTAGTCACTTGCTCGTTGACACAAAATATTCTACGAGCTTAAAACTTTGAAGAGCCTACTATTTTATCCTTAAAACTGGTTATACATTTTTTTACTATTAAGTAATCTTTTTTCTTATTGTATGAAGATTATATCATAAAGTAACCTCATCCCGGGAGATTAAAAGTTAAAGAAAGAGAAGTTAGAAAATGCAAAATATTGACTCAATTTTTTTACGTGAATGTTTTTTAATTTGAAAACAAGCTCCTATAAATAGATAAATGTGCTCGATTATGACTTATATGTGAAGCTAAACGAGCAAAGGTTATTCGAAATTCTATTTCACATTACAATAATTATGTAATGTGAAGAAGAATTTGGTGATTACTCCATAAATATAGAGACTTACCCCCTTACTCATAAAAGTCTCTAAAATTTAATCACTGTTTAGCGAGATTTTTATTAGCAAACCCAACCTTATGCCAAACAAAACCGTAAAAATTTAAACTAATCAATTGACTAAAATTTAAGTGGCGTTTATGAGTAAGGGGGTTTATGTTTAGCGTAGAATAATGTGGCTCTTATTGCTGTACCTATTATTTATTTTAAGGCATGTGGCTTTAACGTAGCTTGAGGATCCAGCCAGGTGACCTATCTAAATGAACCCAAGAATATTTATAAAATTATCGGTTTCTTCTTTTAGCTCCAGTCTTAAATCGACAAGAAAAAAATGTCTACTATCTTTCTTAACATAGCTATAGGCGATCATCACCTAGTCTTCGTAATACATTGTTAGATACACTAATCATCTAACGAGGTCAATATCCTAAGTATATTTTACAGTTAAAACCATTCACTTCAAAGAAACCAGACATTAATTTCGGCTAACTAAATAATGTTAGTGATCTATTACGATCGATACAAATTACAATAAATTACAGCTAACAAGTGCAAACGATACGTCTTTAGGCGATTTTGTTTTTTTTTAAATAATTGGCACCTAAAACATCAATTACCTTTCAACACGTATATGCCGATCGCGTAGCAACCATTTTATTGTATGTTGGAAGTGAGTATTGAAGTGTGATTGTTAGAGTAGGTAAATGATAAATAAATGATATTATATAATTCGGTATTACAATGTGGTAAGTTGTAAGAAATTCATGGTGTTACCAATCCTGTATATTCCATAGGAATAGTAGAATTCGACTAAGAACTCTACAAAAAGAAGGAAAACTTTTCGTAAAACTTTATAGTAATTCGTCTGTTGCTTGTAAGCCAAGTTTCAAGGAAGGCTTCTCCCCGTAATGGAACCGTAATGAACTTGTTTTAGTGATATGATGATCTTAGATAACCTTTACTTGTTTAGCATCACATATAAGTCATAATCGCGCAAATTCATCTATTTATAGGAGCTTGTTTTCAAATTTAAAAAAAAAATTACGTTAAAAAATTAAGTCAATATTTTGCATTATCTAACTTCTCTTTCTTTAACTTTTAATCTCCCGGGATGGGGTTACCTTTTAATCTCCGGGGATAACTTTATGATATAATCTTCATACAATAAGAAAAAAGATTACTTAGGTAATAGTAAAATGGGATAATCTTCAAAACTGTAGTATCAGTCCAAGTGTTTGAGTAGCTGTCTGAGAGTTTTGTTGCTCTCTTGCTATCCGGCTATTTTTTTAAATGTCGAGTTAAAACTCTGTGGATGACATAACAATACTTTGAAAATACGTATCTCTTAAACCACTGTTTGCAATTATACTATTGATACGTATCACTATAATTTATTAAATGAATAACCCATTAACATTATCATACGACTGAAGTCTGATTGTGTTCCTATTACGACTACGAGCTAAATATGATTACGATTAATATCAGGTTCTCGTTCAAACATAATTAGCTGTTGCTCCGAGTGTTACAAATAGCTCCTTGTTTTCAAATCTTATTTAGCATTGGATGTACTCGTAATTGGCTATAGATGTTTATGTTTCGTTGGAATACATATATTTTGTATGTGGTATGGTATAAATATTTGTAATAAGCCTAATATAATAAGCAAATACTCAGAGGTCTCTTAAAGCAAAATTAATAAGGAAGAAATAAGGGTGTAACTGTTTTAAGATATTTATTCTTATGGAGCATCCTACCACAATCATCATAGCAGTACTATTCAATACATATTTTCCCTCTTTACTGGGATTCCAACTATCAGGCAGATATTCCCGAGCGACCTTTTAGAATACCCTTTTAATGAGATGGGATGACAATACCTCTGTATTCTGAGCTTGCACTCCGTCTTTAAACAGACAGCTAAGTTATACGACAACACTTTAAATTATTATTCGTAAACCAAGGCAAGTTTCCACTCCCTATTCTTCACCCATTCCTTTGCAGTTATGCACATCAAAGGGATGTTTGTTTTCTAATAATGTTTTTTTATAAACAAATTATTTAATTGCATAGGTACGCGCAAATCTTAGTACATACTTACTTGCAAATATTATGTTTTAATATACGACTATGCATAACAGGAACTGTGCGTATAAATGCACAGTACACGTGGAGCCAGGGTCACGGAGTTCATGTGATATTTACCAAACATGCAAGCAGGATGCACGCGTGCCTAGACCATGTAGCATCGGGTACGAAAGTGTTACGTTTATGTTAACCGTCATATTGGATTAAAACAATAAGGGTTGGTATTGTAGTTGCATAACCAATCCATATTGTTTTCTCTTCTTGGTAAATAGGTCTTGTCATCTTGTAAGTCGGTTTGTAGCTTTTGATGTACCCAAGGGGTATTACCACATAAATAGTTACTGTTGTACCACAGTACAATTATTTACCACCAAGGTAACCAGTATTTAAGATCTAAACATAATAATGACTCGTAACACAACACACCACTAATCATAAGTAACTAATTCACTGAGACTATATATGTTCTTTTTACATCTGACAGTTTTACACTTACACAGCGCAATTTACTACCGAACGAAGTGGAGTTGAGCTATGGCTACTAGACAACTGATAAAATTTGCGTAATTATTATGCATTTTATACTTTTAGTAATTAAAGTACGAGTTAATGAACTGTATTTTATTATATACACCTTTCGTACATAAAAAAAAGAAAGTTTCAATGACATTTTAAGTTTGTTTAAAGTGCAACGACACTTAGCGCAGTTTTACTCTCGAACCGTTAAGTTGTTCCGCATTGACATCAAAGTTTTATTTAGCGATCATTTCAGAAAGTAATGTAGATGTCTTGTAAAAAATTGATTGTATTATACATATTATATAACAAATTTCTACGTTATATAAAAAGTTTTTCGGTCGAAGTAAGTGTTTCTTTCAAATATATTTTTTTTTAAATACATAATTTGGAAGTAAATCTTCCTCGTTTAAACAAAAAGAGAGTATTTTTAAATGAGTTAAAAATTATTGAGTTTTACGTTATACAAATTGATACGAATTGAGATCTTTCTCCCCTTTTTGTACTTTGTTAGAAATAAAATAAAACCTTTTGTAAGTGATTGTACTTACACCGTTTGTTGTATTCTATACTGATTAGCATTCACGGTCTACCGGTGGCGGTGCTTTTAACTCTGCTACCAATATCAAAACATTATTAACGAATTATTTACCATGAGTTCATAAAATATCTACAATGTAACGCTTTCAATACCATTTATAATAGAAATTGATATAACGATTTGAACAATATACGTCCATGTATGTAAAAATTAGTCCTGGGAAATTAGATGTGTACAAATTGATGCATTCGGTTTTTCAAAGCCAGCCAAAGCAACTTTAGTGATGACTACAACTTCTTTATTACTTATATTTTAGATAGATTGTTTGCAATAATGCCTGTTAGTCCTCAAGACCTTGGCCATGGAGTCATTTACGTACCTAACCTAACTATATTATGTGCGATCTACAAATTAGACTGATGATCTTTGTGTAAAATAGTTAGTTAGTTAGGTTCACCTTTTATCATCCCACTGCTGGGCAAAGTCTCTTCCTTTGACTTCCACAAATTTCGGTAAATAACAATCACAGTATGTATCAACATATCTGCCGACTCACCGAAGCAGTTGATATAATTTAATTACAAATATGCTTTATCTACGCCTAACTAATTGTTATTGCTACCAATAAATTTAGTTCTGATTCAAATCTGAGTAATTGTTTATAGTAATTGGACATAAACAAAATTAGTGATTCTATCGTTAGAGTTAACCAGAGAAATTGTTATAAATTGTGCATAACCGATGATTACTATTTTCTAAATAAAACAGTAGCTCTCTTATTAATAATGATGTGGTTCTAGTTCTTGTACCTAAAGGTTCGATTCCCGCTCATTGCAAAACGTTGTGTGCGTAAATATGTACGTATTATTTTTTTTTATTTTTGTCAAAGTATATAGGTAATTCATACCCGTGTGGTGACGGAGTAAGAATACAATATGTCACCACCGCATCTCATCCCATGAGTGTCGTAAAAACCGACTAAGGCACTATATGTCAATATTATCTTTACGAAATAAAAATAAAGAAAACTTGAAATTAAACCCTATACCAATCCGTCTGGCCAGCGTGGTACTAGTAGGCCAAGTATCCCTCCGTTACGGGAGGAGGCCCGTCCTTGCAGTGGGACATTAATGGGCTGTTATGATGATATGTTCTACCTAGTTCAGATACCAGTCTCTCGCACAGATTTCACAAAAAAAATTTAATATACTAACAATTAAGTTTAAGATTGTATCATTCTGTGTGAGAGAGAAATAAACGATTATTGTATTGTATTGTATTGTATGATTATCAAATTATTATCAAAACCCCATTGTACAAACTCTACACAGTTGGGCACTAGAAAGCCATGAGTAAATGATGTATGTATTAATATTCTTAAAAATAAACATAGAACTATGCCCAACTAATCTACGAAAGTATTTAGTTTTACTTTAGTACTATTCGTCCCGAGGCATAGATAAGTATGGAAGTAAGCTTAGAAATTATTTATCTATGTCAGACTTGAACCCATACTTGTCTATGCCTCAGGACCAAATAGACTTCTTAATCGTAGATAATGATAGTGTTATATTTTAAAGAAATTGTGATTATAATAGTTCAAACTGTAATTAACGGTTTATATAACTATCGAAAAAAAAAGTAAATAAGATTGTTAGAAAGTGATTAAGGCATAGAAAAAGAAGAAGTAGAAGAAGGGTTTCCTTCTTATGTGTAACAAAAGAGGTCAGAATCAGGTTTTGTTTCAAGTTTCCGACCTCTCAGATTTAAATAAAAATCTTTTATTTATTAAGAAAACCCTGTTGGTTTCTTTACGTGTTTATAAATATTTAAGCATATTTTGTTAAAATAGCCATAATTTAGTTATGATTGCATGAATTAAATCAGCTTTACCATTAATAGATTTTCAAGAAGATTCATGGGTTGTGATGGGGTTACCTTACATTCTTTGTGATATGCCGTGAATGTGGTAAACTCATCATCATCATAATAGCCCATTAAAGGCCCTTATGCAGGGACGGGCCTCCTCCCGTAACGGAGGGATACTTGGCCTTCTAATACCACGCTGGTCAGACGGATTGGTATAGGGTTTAATTTCAAATTTTCCTTCTTTTTTATTTCGTAAAGATAATATTGACGGATAGTGCCTTAGGCGGTTTGTACGACACCCATTCGATGAGATGGAGTGGTGACATATTGTATTCTTACTCTGTCACCACACTGAGTAAAAGTAGTGATAAACTACCCATAGAATAAATTGTTAGAGAGAAAACGTTGAATTAAAATTATGCCAACCTGGCAAGCGTTGTACAAAATGTCAAGCCCACACTCACACAGCAATAGGCAAATATTTTGGGTTGATATGAAGGAAATAAAAGCATACGTAATATTTATTAAAGGCTAAAAAATAATACCTACAAGACATATCGTGAACTTGACTCACTATTATAGGTACTGAGAACCGTTATCAGTATTGAGAACTGTTATCATACAAAACGCTGCCGCAGCCGGCAAACAGTACATTATTTACCTACTTCAAAAAAAAACTGATAGAAACTATTTATTCGATCGAATATTTATCTGTAGGTACAGGTCTTGCTGGGGCTCGAGTAAGCATCAGTTTATTAAGTTGCCTGAATTATGCCTTATCAGATGTGGTAACCTTGGAAGGGTTCCAATACTTAGGAAACGTCACCTTATATACTGATGTGGTTGAGTCTTCTAATAAGACGAGTCTAAAAGATACAAAAAGAAATTTGTAGCCGTCTCTCTTCTCTCTTTCACTTTTTGAGTCTTTCTTTACCAACCTTTACCAACACATAGTAGGTACAGGGTGGACAAACCCAAACACACAAAATAATCTTTATTCACCATGAAGCAAGGGAGAGCAGGCGAGCGAGCTGTAAGCATGAGGAGCCTGCAAGCTGGAGCTCGCAAGGGTGAGGTCACCCTACTACATTTCTTCAAGATAATGAGACCATCAACACGAATAATTAATTGGTTCTCGTAACCCCATGCACCAAATAAAAGTGGAACACACTTATGTTAGGACACACCTGCCTGCAAACTGAATCCGCTAACAACTCCTAATCAATTTTTTTTCTTAACAAAAAATATTAACCAACGAAATCAAAAAAATTAAATCATTATAATGATAGATTACTAGAAATGCCTAACTAGAAAGCCTACTTTACTTTCCTAGCCTTCCTACAAATAGTAATAAAAGTCCGTCGTAACGGTATTTAATAAAAGAGTAAACAACTAACCTAACCTATGAATGATGTTCTTAATGATTAAAACGTTCAAGCTCACACAGATCTAGGCTAATCACAGCTAGAAGGCTGAACACACTGTTAAAAAAAACATTCGAACTCATAATATTAACATAGATGTTGTACGAAATAAATTTAACTTGGCTTAGGAACTCATTTTAATAACTATAATAAATTTGGCAGGTTTTGAATTATTAAAGTAGTAATTAATTACTAAGTGACAGCGTATAGGTGGTAACGGCATGCGTAGATTTAGATATTTAGATAAAACTTAACAAGATGTTTTACATAGTTTGTTTTTGCATACAACTTTTTAAACTATTACCAACGAAATTTAGCTCACCTGAACTCTACATTCAAGTAAAATATACCTAAGTATTTAAGCTTTCTTTTTGTAAACATGTAGTCTGCTTAGAAAAGTCATTTAACTATTGCAAAATAATGTTGTAAAAAAAATTGGAGTTCAGATCTAAATAATGTTTCTTTATAACTTATTTGTGTAATCTATACTTATAATAAAACTGTAGAGAGATCAATTCTGTACATTGAATATATGTTAAAAATTAATATTGGAGGATGAATGGTGATCGATACTAATGCCAAAAATGCAATCAATAAATTTTTTGTCTGTCTGTCTGTCTGTCTGTCTGTCTGTCTGTCTGTATGTGCACGCATGGGTCAAAAACTACTGAAGGCATTTTAACCAAACTTGGTACAATTGTAGTCCATACTCCCGGGCAGGTTATAGGCTGTATAACATAACGCTAAGACACATAGGAGCTGAGCAGTGGCAAAAAATTTGAAGCAAGTCGGTTGAAAAAAAGCGCGTTCGAGCTCTTATCATCGCATACGTTGATCATACGCCAAAAATATGTATTACAAAAATAATGGTCTTCAAACGATGAACAAAAAAGTCCTGAATAGTATATATCTATCTTTTATATATTAGTCACAATAACCTGTTTAATCGTTAGGGTTTTCTTCAAAGTGTATTAAATACATAAATATATTGTAATTTGCATAGACATATCTTTTTCAAACTCTCATATTTCAAAAGTACACTTTAATACCTTACTCATAAAAAAAAATTATAGAAATCGGTTTATAAACACACAAGATTTAGATGAAAGAAAATTTCCAAATGTCGCAGCGCCAGTATGAGTACGGCAGTACGGTTGATTTTTGTTTAACGTCCGAAACGGCCAACCGGTGCATCTATATAATTTCATTCACATTGACTCTTAATGCGAACGGACGTGGTTCTTATTGACTCTTCTCGGAATAAGCGCGCTTTAGATATTAAAATACATAGATACGTAGTTTTTAGGTATTAAGTTTAAAGTAGGTATCTATCTATACTATAATAAAACAATCGGAATCGGATAAGTAATACTCGAGATTTCGCTAGATTTCTTTATTAGAACAGTCCAATACAAATCAGGGGTCATGAAAAATGGATTTGGTTCAATGTTGAATGAATTTAAATTTCGTTTCTTTTGTTCACGAGATGGCGTTACCAGTAGTAATCATAAAATAAATGAGTTTTTAAATAATATATAACTATTTTATTATTAAGTGCTATTAATAAGTTATTCCTTTTAAATGTTAATAAAATTAACCATGAATCGTATGTGTAATATCAATTATTATAAGTCTTCACACTAGCCTTTAAAAATATCAATTTAACGGACACAAAGAACATCCAGACTAAGGACAATAGTTTGTGTATCACAATTGTCCTCCATGGGAATCGAACCCGCGACCTCATGCACGCCTGCCATGTAATGCGACCGCCGCGCCACCGAGGCAGGTAATTCTGCCGCACCATAACGTGGCGTGCAAATGTATTCATTCATAATTAATTAGCGATTATCCGTGTGGTGACGGAGCAAGAATACAATATGTCACCTCCCCATCTCATCCCATGGGTGGCGTAAAACGACTAAGGGACTATCGGTGAATATTATCTTTACGAAATAAAAATGAAGGAAAACTTGAAATTAAACCCTATACCAATCCGACTGGCCAACGTGGTATTAGTAGGCCAAGTATCCCTCCGTCACGGGAGGAGGCGCGTCCTTGCAGTGGGACATTAATGGGCTGTTATGATGAAAAAAGCGATGTCATTTATTTCAACTTACAAATTTGACAACAGATGGCATTGTGCCTGTGACGTCATTTTCAGTATCGCGGTATTAAGATTTTACTTGAAAGAATGACTTTCGCTCATGTCTTTCAGTATAAGTTTAGACACAGTCTTCATAGATCTGTCTTTGTAAAGATCTGTTTTTGAAAAGGTTTTGGTTCGTTCGTTAATTTTACAATTCGTGTGTAGGTATATCTGTTTGTTATAAGGTTTAAAAAACGATTTTTCAGTATTAAATCGAATTGCGAAGTAAGTAACATCCGCCACGCGAACGAAGTCGCGGGCACAGCAGCTAGTGTAAAATAAAATAGAGGTCTTACTTGAAATAGTTCTTCTTATCATTTATCATTTTCTTCGAACGTTTTATTCTTAAAAAGCAACTTTAAATTATGCAAAAGATTTTTCGTCAACACTACTTTATCCTCCGACTCATCAACCAAGCAACCCCTTCTTTTTGCTGGCGTTTTTACTTCTAATAGAAATACCCACACCAATATTTTTAAAATCCTCTTGAATATTAAGGCATAAATGAAGTTTAGTTTAAAGGTCACATTAAGTTTCTATGACAGAAAATAATCAACCAAGACGAATAGCTGTTTGTGTTATGTCTAAGAACATTGAGACACAAACCAATAATTTACTCCAAATTCAAAATCAACAATTTGAAAATAGAACGTAAACAAAAGACGAGTCTACATCAGTTAGTTTAATTAAAGTGTTGCCAGTACAATATCGTGACAGCAACAGTTACGGGTAAAATAATAAACAACACCAATTGTGGGAGAAAGCTCGTCGGCGGGCTTTGAACATTACATTGAGTGAAGAAACTGTGAAGCGGACAAACTACTAGTGATTGATTACTTGATTAACTCTATACAAATGGATGGTGTTGCTTGTGTGGTGACGAACTTACTATTATTACTGTTGCCACTTTGTCTCTGTAATTTATTTTAAGCTCTAGTCATGTCTTACTTCCTAAAAATAAAACTGTTTTTTTTTTCGTATGCATTATTTAAAAATATGTCTAATAAAACATCAGGGACAATATTTAATTGGTTGAGAAACGACACACTATGTTTAAAAATAGAACGAAGTTAACAAAGATACTTCTTGATCACGTCCCTTATCGCACAGGGTCATGAATATGCGGTTTAGGATGTCAAATTAAAGGCTGGACGTAAATCAAACTGCAGCATATGGTAAATCACAATAAAAGAGTCTGCCCACTACACCGTTCATACCATGACTGTTCTAGGACCGTGCTATGAACGTGTCAGACACGTTCCGTAACCGGCCAGTACCATCGTTGTTTTACTTTACGTGTCTGATACGGTCCTAGAACGGTCATGGTATGGTACGGTACCACAGAAATGTAATGTGCAGTGGGCAGACTCCATAAATAAAATATATCCGAAAGTGAATATCGTAAAAGTCTACTAAGCAAGATTGACAAACACAATATTTTAAGAATACGAGTAACAAGGAAAGGTAAACACGAAACAAATACAGTACAGTCACGAGCATAAATATATTACTATGGGCAGGTTGGCAATAACATCTGACATTTCAATGAGTTCAATAATATCTCTCTGCACGAACGCAGCATAAACATCTAATCACTCATTGGCAACATATAATTCTGACAGGCCACAAAGCAAAAATATGTGACGCGCCACTTTTCTCAAAAATATCTGACATGTCGTCTCGTGCAAATACATCTGACATTTGATATTTTCTGTATTTCTGCAATAATTGGTGTGTTTCCCAGTAGCGTGCATTAATATCTGACTTCAACATGGCGGCATAAATATCAATTACCTTTCTGTAATTTAAATTTATTTGATATACCTACTTTGAGTATTTACATAAAAATTGTTGGTTAATATTTTTATTTCAATAATTATAATGAATATTATTCCCATTTATTTACTTTAAATAAATATTTTTTCATGATTTGATTTAAAGTGATATAATATATATATTCTAAAATAATAAGTATATTTCATTTGTATAAAGTATAATTATCTATTATATAAAAATAAGTCGGGTTTTCCTTCCTGACGCTATAACTCCAGAACGCACGAACCGATTTCCTCGGTTTTGCATTCGTTGGAAAGGTCTTGGGCTTCGTGAGGTTTATAGCAAAGAAAATTCAGGAAAATTTTCAACAGAAAAGCGGAAAAATAATGCCCGTGCGAAGCCGGGACAGGCTACTAGTGACAATATATAAATAATAATAACAGGGAATTATACCTTCACTGTTTTCATACATAAGACATTAAGTCAAGAACGTAAGTCAGAGGGTTACAGGTTCACTACGTTCACTGAATCGTCTTAGAAATTTCCTACCTCACAAAACCAAGGCAATGCTTGCGCAGTCTTTAATTTTGCCCCTTATCGACTATGGTGATGTGTGCTACCTCGACCTGAATGCAGATCTGCTCAATAAAATGGACCGACTTCTAAATAACTGCATTCGATTCGTCTTTAATCTTCGAAAGTATGACCATGTTTCACATTACCGTCAGGAACTGAAGTGGCTAACTATACGTCAACGACGCAATCTTCATACGCTCACGACGCTTTTCTCTCTGCTTACTTCCCCTAATGCTCCTTCTTATCTCTCTCCCCATTTCCAATACCTCTGTTCTGGTCATAACAGGAACCTTCGGTCCACAAACAATCTCCTTCTTCTTTGTCCTTCTCATACCTCTGCTATGGTTCACTCTTCTTTGATGGTACAGTCCATTCTTCTGTGGAACGCCCTCCCTCTTGAAATCAGGACGACCACGAAACGTGCTGCGTTTAAAGCCAAGGTTCGCTTACTTTGCACTGATTTATTAGCGGAATAATCTTCTTCTATCTTCATTATCTATATATTTGTTCTTCTATATATTTTATAATATATGTATTCTTTTATATTTTATAATATGTATGTTTATTTTTAAAAATAAATTATGAAACATAACCTTACTGCACCTACCACCTTACTATCTCTGCATCACCCAAAGGTTGGCTGGAAGAAAATGCATTAAGGCATTAAGCCCGCCATTGTACAACAATGTTAATTGTGCATAAAATTATAAATAAATAAATAAATAAGACATTAATATTTCAATACTATTATTATTCGTAAATAACATAACGAAATATTCTTTATTTGTTATTGGTCTTATTTATTATTCCTTCTATTATGTTATTAGTCTAAAACCTTCTTTGTTAAATTGACTATATAAGCATAAAAATTATTGGAGACCCCTCACACGGTGGACAAACGACTTGGTTAAGGAGGCGAGAAACCGATGGATGAGGCACAGGATCACGCAAAGAGATATTTGGAGGAGGCCTATCTCCAGCAGTGGACGTCAATTGGCTAATGAAATCTTTTAATATTAATTAAATCAGTAATTTGTTTGATAACAAGCCGTGAGACTGACTGTCGAAGAGACCGTTACCAAACTAATGGCCACCATACACTCAAGCCTCCCTAAATGGTTTCTACTTGTTTCTTGTTGGGGATTTAGTCGAACATCCAGTGCACACAATACATGTAATCAGAATAACAAAGTAATTCATTAATTTCGTAATTCGTTGCTTCTGTAATTCTGACTTGGTTCTTATCTAGGTATCTGCTGCAGGAAAACAGTTTAATACACAACTCTCACATAGTCCGTAAAAGGTTTCATGCAAGAACTTATACGCCAAATTATTTTCCGCCGCATAGATTTTACGCCCAGGATCCCGGACTTAATCCTATAAAAAAATTGCGGGGTTTAATGTTCAGCTATGAGATCAATCTAAGGTTCAAACCTCAACACAAGGTAAAAACGGTCCCTACGGCAATTAGTGTCACGGCTTGTTATTAAACAAATTACTGGTTCCATTTATATCAAAATATTTCAATCCAATCCATTAGCTAATGGACGTCAGCTGGACATAGTATCCCTCCAAATATCTCCTTGCGTGATCCTGTGCCTCACGCATCCATCGTTTTCATTCCATCTTTAACCAAGTCGTCGGTCCACCGTGTGAGCGGTCTCCATAATTGTTATGCATAAAAGTCCATTTAACAAAGAAGGTTTTAGACTAATAACATAAAAGTAGGACCAAAGTATAATAGAAGGAATAATAAATAGGCCCAATAACAAATATAAAAATATATCGTTATGTTATTTACGAATAATAATAGTATCTAAATATTAATGTCTTATGTATGAAAACAGTGAAAGTATAATTACGTCCCTGTTATTATTATTTATATATTGTCATAATTATACTTTATACAAATAAAATAGACTTACTTATTATTTTAGAATATATATAGTATTACCACTTCAAATCAAATCATGAAAAAATATCTATTTAAAGTAAATAAATGGGAATAATATTCATTTTAATTATTAAAATAAATAAATAAACCAACTATTTTTATGTAAATACTCAAATTAAATCAAATAAATTTAAATTACAGAAAGGTAATTAATATTTATGCCGCCATGTTGAAGTCAGATATTAATGCACTCTACTAGAAGAACACACCAATTCTTGCAGAAATACAGAAACTATCAAATGTCAGATATATTTGCACGAGACGACATGTCAGATATTTTTGAGAAAAGTGGCGCGTCACATATTTTTGCTTTGTGGCCTGTCAGAATTATATGTTGCCAATGAGTGATCAGATGTTTATGCTGCGTTCGTGCAGAGAGATATTATTGAACTCATTGAAATGTCAGATGTTATTGCCAACCTGCCCATAGTAATATATTTATGCTCGTGACTGTACCAGTGTTCTTCTTACCAGTGTAGTATTAGTACAAGCTTCCATCAAAGCAACCAGGCGCACCCAGTATTGGGCAAATGCGGAATTGAGAACCTTGTGATTAGTAGTGGGCAAACACAAATCTTTTTGATTTCGTTCATTACTACAACATACCGAAATATTTCATTATCTTAATCAAATATGCTAACGGTCTTTTATAAAGAACTAAATATATATTTATTCAATCGTTTATAATAATTTTAATTTTAGAGATAATTAACTAATCTTACACCTGTTCGGAATTAATTTTAAATTTGATTTTTATCGCGTTTAAGTAGTTATAGACAATATAACGGTTTGTTGGTAGATAAGTAGTAGCGCCACTGGTAAAATTAATTAAAAATAGAATAACGCTATTTAATGCCATAAGACCAGACAACAGAACTGATCCATCATTTAGCCAAAACTAGGTATACACTGTATTCTTACTCCGTGTGGTGACGGAGTAAGAATACAGTGTGTCAACACTCCCTCTCATCCCATGGGTGTCGTAAAAACCGACTAAGGGACTATCCGTGAATATTAACTTTACGTAATAAAAAGAAGGAATACTTGAAGTTAAACCCTATACCAATCCGTTTGGCCAGCGTGGTATTAGTAGGCCAAGTATCCCTCCGTCACTGGAGGAGGCCGTTATGATAGGTATACAATGCGTACGTATTAGCTTTTATAGATACGGCTTACCCATGCAAAGAAAAAATAAATTTATTTTCTTTCTTTCTTTCTTTACGTACATAAACTCATGCCTTATTCCCATAGAGGTCGGCAGACACTTTCTGAGCGCCGAGTACATCTTAGACATAGGTAGTATCTTTATGCTACAACAGTTAATTACATTTGTAACTTAGCTAACACAAAGTGAGTTGCAATTTTAAATTAATGCTATTTAAACTTCGAGAAAGCCTTATTGTTGCCAATTTCAAGTTTTACAAAACAGCCTTGTCATTCGTTTTTTAGATTGATTGCGGGAGTAAAAAAAGGGGTTATTTTGACAAAAAAAAAATTGTCCAATGTCTTTGACTTATCAAATAAAACATATATAAGTCTGAATATATTTATCAATTTACTAGTTTCGTATCTTCATGTTTCTACACAACGATCTAATATTTTATAAGCGTTCAGCGTAAAGCACCTTGTGCGAAGTGATCTATGGATTCGCTCGTTTTCTGCCAATTTATTACATTTCTAAATGAATAATATAAATACTAGGTAAGTATTCGAAAGTGGACACTGATTCTTGGCTTGAATTTATCACTGCTTCACCTACAAACTGTCGATACATTCTTAAAGTCCATTAGTAAAGTCAGGGAAAGTTGTTCCTTAATATCAATTAAATAGATAAGTATGTAACGATGTGGTCAAATAGTGGTAAAGTAAACATTGATAAATAGACGAAAATAATATTGAACGTTGAGTAGTTTTGCGCGCCCATTAAATTTACATTTAGATACTTACTTGGACTTAAATGGCTTTTTTACTTCGCGGTTGTAGGGAAATAAGTCTTAATAAGTCTAACTGAAGAAATAAGACTTAGCTGGTGGTTGGAAAGCAGTTTTTCGGGCATTAGGTTTTTCACCTTTTTAGAATAATATCGCCTATAGATAGATAGAATACTTAAACGTAACGGTAGATAATCGGCTGAAATTTATGACTAGCATAAAAGGTGAATTTTGCCAAAAATAGACTTAACAGTTTAACAAATTAGGCCAACGATTATTTATTATAAACAAATCTAAAAAGTAC
Organism: Schrankia costaestrigalis; assembly: GCA_905475405.1. NCBI lineage: Eukaryota > Metazoa > Arthropoda > Insecta > Lepidoptera > Erebidae > Schrankia > Schrankia costaestrigalis. The sequence goes on from FR997827.1 coordinate 6,682,202, forward strand.
GCAACGCACTACTTAATCTCCTCCCTAGATATTAGAGAGTGTCCTAAACGAAGTCTAAGGGACTACCTATTACTTCAGTTTCTTTAGAAAAAAAGCAAACCTTGACACGAACCCGATAGCAGAACCTATTCAGCCAATATGATATCTTTTGGCCAAGCCTATCACATCCATATCTGACGACCCGCCTACCACTAGTATGGTCCAGGGTTGTAATTATGCATATACATGACATGGCTTCATTTACTAAATTTTCTCAAGTCTTGCTAATCTCGGAAAGCGAAACAAATGATACAATACGAAATATGTTATATGAGTCGACTAGTATCATAGGTGGCAATCTGTACTTTTTTTCGAAAATGACTTATGACTATGGCAACACAGATAAACTTAAATAAAAACGGTTTTCCTTTGCATTTTGTATCAAAGCTGGCAATTTGTAATAGAAAATACGTGTCAAAATATTAGGTTGGGATCAAATGCGGCGATCTGTATATTTTCAAATTCAAATATGGCCATCTACTGCCGTCGACCAATCAGGAACGAGAGTTCATTCGCGTCGTGTAACGGCTAATGGTACATTACTTGTGGCTTATTTTATTGCATTTTATGTGTTTTCGTGTGTAATACTATTAAAAAAGGTTGAAAACATTATCATGGAGACACACCCCAGCCCTGTAAATAATAATTTTGCACGGAAACGAAAAAGAAACCCAGAAAATTGGAAAAGAAACCAGGCGAAGAGATTGAAGTAAGTTTATCATTAGGGTTGTCAACGTATACTTAGTATGTAAATACTTGTGTTACCTACAGGTTTATGACAATTTTGTCCAATAATAAAATTAACTGTTTTTGAGTTAAAAAGAACTTTTACGTTTTTTTACAAAATAACCAAATACGTCTCTTACATTTTATGTAAACTCTGTACGTATACTGAATGATGTATAAAGCTAAAGGCCAGATAATTGATACCACGATACAGTACCATGTTAGTAGACTTTAACTTGACTTTATAAGTTCTAATGTTTTACATACATGTCCTGTCTTGTATAAGTTGCTATACGTAAGTGTCTAAATTTATACCTACCTACCTATAATAAAAATATATTGAAAAAGTTTCATAGTACTGTTGTGTGGTTCGTCTTCATACCTCAAGTACTTACCTACATAGTACACTCCAGTACAGATAAATCCTTACTATATTATTACATTTTGTTTTAGATAGGTACTCGCCGAAATCATTACCTGAAAGAGTATGCAATCATAACTCCAAAGCGCTAAAATGTGTTACTCTAACTATGGATCAACTACAAGCAATCCACGAAGAATTTTATAAATATCCAAATAGACTTTATCATTCTATAATGATTTATTAAATAAGCAGACGTCTCTTACTGTACCTGAGGTAGTAGAGAACTACTGTGAAGAATTCATGGAGGAGGCCAGTGACTTACGCGTATAATCATTTTTACTTTAATAAACTTATTATATTAAATTAATGCATTTTTATTTAATATTATGTTTATATCCCACCCTATATTGTTAAAATAATTTGAGTAAGATGTAGGTAGGTACTTTTGACAACCCTACTACAGAAAAAAAAAGTTAGAATCAAAAACGGCTATCTACGTCTAATTCAGTTTCAAATCCGGAATTATTCAAAATATATTTTCAAAGTCGGCAATCTGGAATATTAAAACAGGATTTATGGCCTACTGTTAATATTTAGACACGTAATAACATTATAAATAAACCCTTTAACTATTACATTATAAATAAAAACTAGCTTTGTAAGTACATTGACAATATTAGAGCCACAAACTCTTTTTTCATGTTTTCCAACAATTACCTAAAAGTCAGATTGCCGTCTTTGCATTCAGTCGACTCATATGTAAGTAATAAATAAATAAAACCATTCGAAACAAAATAACATCTGTAGTATTACATAACACAGATTAAACAAAGCAAAACCAATAAATCAAGAAGCAACAAAAAAGTTCTTACTACAGATACTACATCACTTTCTATTTGCTAAACATTCAACAAGGAGGCTAATAATCGTTATTGACTTTCACGATACTATCGGTCACATTGATTAATCATTACTACTTAGGGGCCTATTAAATGTAGCTTCACACCAGCCGGTAACGACGTCAAAAAGATTCCAACTATAGGCCGACCGTTTATCTCAGTCCCCGCCTGCGGTATGAAAGGGACGAGGGAGCGGGGTAGCGGTGTCTGTTATGGTAGCGTACACAAGAGCTATATTATCGAGTTGGTTACTAGCCAAATAAAATAAATTTTTACAAAAAAAACCGACTTCAAAGACAAAAATTGCACTAAAAAGTAAAAAATAATAAGTTGTATTTTGGTTTTGCAACATTAAATCAGACATTATTTTTACTTAATTATAATCTAAAGAATAGGTTCTTTTAATTATTGTAACAAGTATTGTTAAGGATATTTCTTGAAGAGTCTACAAATGTTATTTATTTGTAGATTCTTTAAAATATAATCAAATTATTACAAATAATGTAATATTATTGTTATTTTTGGAGTCGGTGTCAGCCACGATAGTTATATTCTACTATTTATTCCTGACTATAAATTTAAAAAAATATGATGTCGTGTTATACACTGACTAAAGACTAAGATGAGAAATAAGTACTACGAATCAAAGACAATTACTTAAAATTCGCATGCGAAAATGAAACGGCCATGTTTGTTTTAAATAAAATATTTATCAAATTAAAAACCATTTAAAGTGATCAGAATGTGTTAGACAAAACTCTATTGCCTTTTCTAACGACTTTGTAGACAAGATTTTGCATTATTGATCCTATTCTCGAATTACGATTTTTTTCAATTGACGGTGCCGGTTAGCCCTCTAAACGCCCATAAGTTATGGAAAGCTTTAATCAGTTACTAAATAGGTATATTTAAACGTGACACAGGTATTTTAAAATATATTTATTTAAATATGATAAAAATAGTTATTTAATATTGTTTAATTTTTAAACCAATCCATAAACAATCAACAACTTTATGTCATAATGTCGAAGTCATATAATAATATAATCTGTAATTCATGGCCGCCATTCCATTAGCTTATGTATTATCGTATCTCGTTGGCTGACACCGACTCCAAAAATAACAATAATATTACATAATTTGTAATAATTTGATTGTTTTTTAAAGAATCTACAAATATTTTGAATAAGAATGTTTTGAAAAAAATAACATTTAGTTACTTAAATAAGTTTTGTTTAATTTGTGTAGTTTTAAAATATTATATTGCTATAATTTGCATATCCGATGTTGATAGACTGTTGAGACTATACCCTTTCCACTATATTTAATAACATTTGACAGGTTGACGTTAGTGACGTTCAGCAGTATCTCGAATGTAATGCCATTCGATTGTAAGCGATTTCGCGATTTTTCAAATTACTTTTTTTTACGCATTTGGATCCTAACATCAACTTACATTATCATTTTATTACTGTTTCTTTCTTTATCTATGTTAAGAGAATTAGCCTATAGCCTAAAATGATAAAATTATAGTTACCTTAGGTATTATTTAAAATATATAATTTAACGTGACACATTCGCGGGTTATAGTTAATCTAAAGTATCATATTACATTTTATAAACGTATTATGAAGAGTTCAGGTTTATTCATAGTATTTATTTCTACCGATTATTTGTAATTTGTTTCATAATGGTGGTAATCGTTATGAGTGTCCATCACTAAGTAACCATGGTAACTGAAAAAAACATGGGTAGGTCCATGAAATACAATATTATTTGTTTGAAAAATAAGCAGAAGTATTACGAAACTTCATGGACGTGAACTGTCAAAAAGATAAACATATTAATTTGTAAGAATCATTCTTAAAAAATATTTACAGATAATAAGAACAATAATAATAAGAGTTTTTTTAATTTTTACAGTGATGCTACCATAACGGACACCTAGTCAGTATGACACTAGTGCGGTATGCTAGTCCGTCTTCTATACAATTTACAAATGTCAAAGATGGTGGCGTCATCTTGCAACTAGAACTCGTACTTTCTTAGAGAAAATATGCAATCTAAATTATTACACAATTTAAAGCCTGACCAGAAAAATAAAAAACCTCTCCAGGTATTTCGATTGGTTTAGGGTATAATTTCAATTTTTCCTTCTTGTTATTTTATAAAAATAAGCTAGCTAAAAATTAGAGCTGTGTTGTGATGTGATGTAGTTCGGGCCACAGTGTCTAGATGGCGCCGTTTTGCCAAAAAATCAAGAGATAGCACTCTCCTTTGTCCTCGCCCCCCGCGCACCCCTATTACCGCAGGCGGGGTCTGAGTTAAACGGTCTGCCTATAGTTTCTGTCTTTACTTATTTCTTTCTCTGCCTTTTACGTTAAGCTTCTTACGTTAAAGCTTTGAAAGGACGTATTGGTTTTTTATTTATTGATAATGCGTTAATTGCTGGCATTTAAGGTTTTTTAATTGCTTTAAGGTGGCAGACAAGTGAGCGGCCTACTTGATGGTAAGTGGTTATCACCGCTATTGGGCGTGAACAATGCTAGAGCATATCTAGACGTACCTACCACTGCTGTAACACCTAACCCGATGCCTGCTAAATACAGTAACATTTTAACATTTCTGCTTAAAGCAGTGGTATTTAGGCGGTCACCTACTTCTATTTGAGATAGTAAATATTATTTGATTATTCCGTTACCAAAACCTATAGTTAGGTTACCTACCTGTACTAGTAGATTACTTTTATGTAGGTCTGGGTAGGATGGCAGGATTCAGGATGACCTTACTCCCTTGGTTGAGTAATTTCGATTTCAGTAAGCCCACAGACGTCTTAAATTTTAAGAACAAAAATGCCCGTACAAAAATATTTAGTAGAGACTCAGGAGATAGAGTAGGTAGGTACTTATAATCAATCAATCAATCAATCAACTAGCCTATTGCAGTCCACTGCTGGACATAGGTACTTATAATAACTGAGGTAAAACAACTCCTACATTTTAAATTAAATTTACTATCTAATGTGTGTTTTAAATATTAATTTACATATTTTATATTATACTATAAAAATGTAAAATATTTTGGTCAAACTCTATTTTTTACTTTAGCGCCATCTGTCTACGTCTGGGATAACTTGACAAATGCGTGCAGTATCTGTTGCGCCTTGTAGTGTTAGTAGGAGAGTTGCCACTATTGATAACATCCAATAGATGGCAGCACTAACAAAACTTTTAAAACTATTCCTAAAATTACTTTCTCATTTTTCAATAACTCCAACGGAGAAGTTAGATTAACACTTTTACTATGGTTAATACTATTAACAATTTCTTTTTAAAAACTCGTATACGAGTTAGTAGAAAAAGTTTGTCAAATTTAATAAATCGTATGTTTTTCCACTTCTCCCACTTAATGTACTGTTGTTGTTAACAAATACAGTTTTAATATTAATAATTTGACAACAGGTGACATCCCAAGGCTTACCTACTGAAAATGCGCATATTGTGATCATTTTGCATAATTATTTTTCGAGCTGAACGGGCAAATATCAGACTTGACATTGTTCGACGCACTGTGATATTGGTTGAGTGCACCACACAGGTATAAGACGGGTCGAGAATTACAGTGCCGTCTCTTTCTGTGTTAAGGTAAACCGCACGGTGTAGAAAAGGTGCGCGACCATCTGGCCTCACATCACTGGCTTCAAACTTCAAACAAGGCTTGTCTTCCTAGTCTGTGTGCGAGAGACTCAACAAACGAACGAACCGGCGGCGCGGCGCCATTACCTCTCGACTCGACGTATCCGTACGAACGTGACTGTGCCTGCTTTTCGCTCGGTTTTCTTCATCGATCGTGTTAGAACATCATTACTGCGCAGTGCAAGGTAAGGAAGTTAGTTTTAAGTTGTTTTGGAAGCAGTGAATATTATTACGCGAAGTGAGTGAAAAAGAAAAGCAAGTTTTGCGAAGAAGCTTGAGGAGCTTTCTCATTTATTTATGCAAAGAATTTAGTGAGGGCGGTGTGTGCATGCAGGCGAGTCGGAGGCTCGGAGGCGAGGCGCGGTGAGCGGCGCTGCCTCCGCCGCCTGCGCATTCTGCTCTCTTAATACTTAATGTGGCATTTTATTCTAAATTACGTGCTCGTTTACATCGTGTTCAGTGTTTCTGTGACTTGTGTGTAATTGTTGGTGCCCCTTGGAGTTCTGATCAGTGAAACAACTGTGGTCGTCTTCCCGGAGACAATAAGGTTACAGTTTCTTTGTGTTGTGAAACTAGCAAGCATTCGTCTTCATTTCTCGCGCTTACGCATAAAATTACAATTTAAGCAATTCTCCTTGAGTTAACCGCCTTATCTTGTAGTACAGCGCTGTTCGTATGTAGATACCTTCGAGGCTATAAATATTTATAACAATGACATCCTCAACAATGACACAATCTTTAACCAAACAGTAACACGATAGTGTTTTTGAAGATAGAAAAGAGCATTTGTGTTTCGTTAGAAAATGAAAAAATAAAACTAATCGAAAAGATAAGCCAATGTGCCGCAATTAGCCTTAATAGTGATGATAAACGACATTAAAATGAAATAAACTGATGCTCAGCACAAAGTACAACTATGAATGATGAAACTGATACCTGTTTATGAATCAACGCCACCTTTGTTAATGGTAACTACTAAGAAGTAGAAGAAATTACAAGGTTACCGAAGTAATACTAAGGCTAGTTAAAATTTGATGATATTGCATCATAGGTAAGATGAAATTGCGCCATCAGAGGCTTTCTCTCAATCTGATCATAAAGTTATGTCGCATGACACGTTGCGGCATTTTATTAAACATAAAAATCCCTTTCGATGATTATCATACTAGTTGTAACTTTATTATCGATAATTTAACAAACAGCTGTTTTACAGACTTTTATTTTACAAAACTTTGAAACAGTTGCAACATTACGAAGACACGTGATTTATGAAGTCATCGCAAAACAAAACGACAATGCGTTAAGTGTAAAATCAGTAAAAAGAGCTCCGTACTTGTGTGACGAGCACTTTTGTAAACCCAATACTAATATATCAAAGTTATGACTGATAGTGTCAGATTATTTTAAAGAAGGTTCTAATTAAATTAAAAGTTTCCTTTTCTTTTAATAAGCCGCCATTCTGACCCAGATGATTCATCAGAGGAAGTCAATGTAAAACTTGTATAGTAGGTTGATATAATATGACTATAACATGTTTAACTTACTGCATGTTTACGACAAACAGTTCATTTCCAATAACCAATAAAAATTTCCATTGTTCTCCTTGTGTTAAATCAGTTCGATCGATGTCAATATTTTCTTTCTTTTAATTCCCTGTCGTGACGAAATGCGCAGCATTTTTAATGGTGGAAATTTATGGTTCTTCAAATAAAACTCAAATAACATTTGTGTTTATATTTCAAGTGCTCATGAGATTATTTTAATACCTTTGCGTACATAAATAAAACATATTACGGACTCTTCAATCACTTCCATTGATGGATTCGTATGCATAATATTTATATGATCTTTTATGCTGCTATGTCCATTCATCCCGAATAGGTACTTTATGTTCTCATCAATGATTAGAATTAAACAGTACTTATGAAGAATAGACATAGGTACAAATTCATTAAAGCAAAATGTCTAGTTTATTTTGATCACAACCACATTCTGAAGTCGAAGCTTCTAATTTGTCGAATGATTGACCTAATTGCTCCTATTAAAAGCATCCAGTTTGCAACAAGATATCCAATGAACAGTTAAATTTGTGGATAATGACAATCAATAGGTTACAATTGAACTAGCGACCGGTCGCGGATAAACACAAAGCTATGCGCCAGCGACGCCAATGAGACGCGACAGTCATGTGATATTGTGCATTGATGAAACGGTTTTCAATATTGACGTGAATTATTTTATTTTATACAAACAAGGTATTTACCATTTGTGTGGTCATAGATTAGGCATTCATTATGACAATAGCCCTTCTTGTATGATGGTGATTGAATAAGTTTATCAAAGGAGTTTGGACAAGTACAATATCACTCCAAGAAAACAAAACTTTCACTCAAATTCTACAAATTTGTCTGGTCACAGTATCTGCATCTGCATTAAGTTTAAGGGCAAGAAAAGAAAGACAATTGATACTCCGTCAATAGAAGAGCCCTCAACAGTGATGGAGCAAAAGCCTCAGAGAAGCATTAATAGGCTGTTAAAATAAGGAACGATATTATTTCAAAAGTATTAATGTTTTCATAACATCTATTACAAATTCAATGTAAATCCATCTGAGATAATTTCTTACGAAATTCTCATAAAGAAAATGTTTTCAAATTTCAGACGAGAATCAATTACTGTTTTAATTAAATCGAATTAAACTGAAAGTATTGTTTGTATATAAATTACCTTATAAAAACTGACGTAATCTGTCAAAGATCTACCGTTAAAATGTTTATTTTTGTGGGCTATACGGTCAAATATTTTGAAGAGGTTAATAAACTAAAGTTCTCTTGTCTAGCTTATACCTGACCCGTCTCGTCATGTCTTTACGAGCACTTCGACAAACATTTCGAATAAAATCTTCCCATATTAGTATTCTCACGGTCGTAAGTCTCGAAAATATCGAATGTGATCCATTGTTTCATTAACTTTTATTGGTTTTTGAATTTATATTTAGAACATGCTGCACCGTATATAAAAATGTTTTACAATGTATTGTTTGGTCACATTTGCTTTACACGAGAACGGATAATTCGTACTAGTTTATAAATACAAATATGGTGTTCATAAAAAATTATTTTATTGAGTTCTGATACAAATCAAATAGAACTTCAATGTATTTGGAAGACTAATCAAAACTGTTTTTATTATTTACTTACATATCAGAATAGAGTTGGTAACATAAAATGCTCTTTTCAAACCACCCCACTTCTCGAAACTTCACTGGACCTACAAGGAAACCTGAACTTGATCTAAAATGTTATTGGTCTCTACGTACTCAAAATTATCTCCACAGTCGTGCTTAAAATTAAATCTTAAAACAATTAATACAATTTCATTGCACTTAAATCAAAAAGTTACGGCGAAACATCATATGGTTTGAGAAAAAGCTAATGGCGCAAAACGTTTCCACCTAAGGCCAGGAATGAATATCGTGTCTCGTTCTCAGAAATGCACAAGACATTCCTAACATACTGCGCAGTGCACGCAGCTCAAAGCCTTACCAACTATATCCTTTATTCCTCACCGCCATTTGCAAAAGTGTTTTATTTGCATTTAAAGGAAATCGTTTGGGATGATTACCGCTGCGGGTGTTTTACATTTCATTAGTCAGACGCGTACCTAATTACATATTTACACTCGGTCTTGTTTGCTGGTTTCTCAAACAGATAAGAAAAATACTTAGAGAACTATAGTTAAGAATCGTTTACTTACTCGTATTTGTGGTAGGTACTAATTGTTTAACTTTTTTAGAATGGTTTTTACCATAAAATGGTTATTTGAGTTATTCTTCTTCTATAAGTAAAGAATAACCTTACTCCTTGTGGTCAGTTTTTCTTAAAATAACACTTTTTATGTGTCGCTGTAGAGCAGAGCCTCCTCTAATGGTGCTGGAATATTGAATGAATGAATTTATTTATTTCTGAGCTGTCAACTTTTTTGTCGAAGGAGTATTCTTTATTCGACTTCTAGGTATTTAAAACCACGACTTGAGGCCAAGATTGTTTAATTGTTGTAAGTCAATCATCTTACAGCAATTTCATGTTCTATCTATTGTGTCTATTTATTTAACCTTCTCCAAAAAAGAGTTCGGTTGTATTTTTTTCTCTACCTTTGCTTGGGGTTTTTGGCTAATACATTATAACCCCAAACCTCAATCTTTACCACTTTTTGTGTAAAAGGGTATATTTCCTTTTTAATGCCAATTTAATTATAAGCTGTTTTTAATAAGTATATTTCTCCAAAGGTATGTAATTTATTTGACGTTATCAACACACTATCTAGAATGTTTTCATTTATTTTAAGTAAAAAACTATTCTACAATGCGTTATATAGAAAATTTACACGTTTCAATAAATACAACATAAACGTTTCACATACTTATCACAACCTATAATAATAGGCGTAGAAAATTGAATTAAAATGTTATTTATTTCTATTACGTAGAGAAAGCATGTATTTATACTGTAAAACAATCATCAATGCCGATAATATTGTTGTGTGATTCTAATAACCAACCAAATGCGCCGTATCTGTTCGGAATTGTCCTTGTAATTTCTCTAACGGAAAATGAACCTTAGAATAACCGCTATAGGGCACAAATAGGCTTGTAAATATTGACATGTTTGTGCTCGTTACTGTACTTAACCATATGGCAACAGTTCTATACAATTTGTAACAGAGTTGTCAAAGATGACGTAAGCTAAGGTAGTCAGCCGATATAAATGTGAGGTTAGGTTTAAGAGAAGCATTATGTATCAATAATTATTATATTTATTACAATCTGAAGTACAGAATCAAACATTCATGACTTAATTTGTAATTTTGTTAAATATTTAACTGTTTGCGTTAGTCTGGCTATGTCCTATGTATATATAAGTATGTTTATCCGTTGCCTAGTAGGTACTCATAAACTCTGCTTGTTATGGACTAGATGGCGTTGTGTGAGGAATTTTATATTATTAATAACTTGTGCCCGCGACTTCATCTGCGTATTTTAGACAATTTATGCAATAAATTTATAAATTGTAGCCTATGTGTTATTCTGATGTATAAGCTATATTACTGTAAAGTTTCATCAAAACCCGTTAAGTAGTTTTTGCGTGGAAGAGTAACAAACATCCATCTATCCACCCTCACAAACTTGCGAAAGTTTGTAAATGCGAATTTATAATAATATTAGTAGGATATGATAGTATTTATAAACTACATATATTTGTATCACACAATAAGTCCAGACCTGAAATATTATTTAACGGATTATAACAACGGACTAAGGGGACTAGGAGGCTTCTTGTAAATTATAAAATAAAACCTTTACGAGAGATACGTTCCTTGCGATAAAAACTCGTACACAACAGAAATAACTGAGTTCTAAAACAACACATTGAAATTTTAAAAATCACAAACTTTCTGGCAGCTGCCCCTTTTTTTAAAGTCGGTTAAAAAAGACTAATATAGCAACGTGACTTGTTCACACGCATCTACAGTTTCTGTGCTAAACCGCGATCAATATCCGCCGGAGGTCTTGTAAGGTTATCCTTTAGAGATCTAAACTAGAGCTAGCTTGTAGCTAATGCGGCTTGTAAAGAATAAGAAAATCACTATGTCATTTTAAATCTGAAATACTAACCCCCGATTTCCGGATGACTGATCAAGTAAAGACTAACTAATCATTAGTGTCAAATTTAAGTTCCTGAAAATAATAGTTGACAAGAGTTTTGACACTTGATTAGTTGATTTTTACTTGATCAGTCATTCGTAAACCAGGGGTCTTTACTATTTTGACGTTCAAAATTTACACATTTTATTTACGAAATAGGCATACGTTTAAAGACATTTTTATTATAAAAATCTTCTGTAATGTTTAACTCTATATTATGTATTTTAAATCTTCTATAATAATATTTCTTCTGTATCATGAAAATCTTTCATCACAGTAGTCTAAAAGTAGGTATCCTAACAATCACTGTTTTATTTAAGTCCCTAATAGATATCTATTATCCGCGAATATATTACTTACTTAGTTTGATTTCAAAAGGAAGGCGCAGGACCGTGTTCTGTGGCGCGTGTTGGGAGAGGCCTATGTCCAGCAGTGGGCTATAATAGGCTAGTTGATTGATTGATTAATTTCAAAACGCTGTAGGATGAAATGGGATGAATAATGAATTTATTACTTAATTTACCCTTTTCTTCTTTACCAACTGCAAATGCAAATCTTTGTGTGCATGAACATGATTGTTTGCATTGGTCTGAGTGTTTTCTATGTATAATATTATTATGTATGTATTTACAAAAAAAAAAGTATTTAAGTATGTTTATCCGTTGTCTAGTACCCATAGTACAAGCTTTGCTTAGTTTGGGACTAAATGGCGTTGTGTGAATGTGTGAAGATTATTATTATTATTATTATATATTAACTTCACCCCAAATAAAGAATTACAAGAATTAATTTTACCTACAAACGTTTTATTAGCTGTTGCAAAGCATTTCGTTTTAGAAGCATTGTTTTATTTTGAGATCTTGAACGTGTTCAAGAGTGTGTTTTTAGTACTGAAATAGTGTTATGAGAAAATTCTAAATGTAACTTGTATAGGTACAAAAGAAGAGAAGTGTGGTAAAATTATTATTTTAGCAAGAAATCGTATGTACATGTAAGTCGACTGTTAAATATAACTTATTTGATTTCAATCGTTGTTAAAGCTAGATGCAGTAGTAATATATCATGCTCATAATTGTAGTTAATTAAACTAAAAAAATATAATTATATTTAGTAATAAAGCAGTCTTTCCCCAAGCTATAGGTACTTATCCGTATTTATTGTTTTTATTTTTTTTCCTAATTTTATACAGAAGTAGTTTAAACCAAATTCAAAAGATATTTTGGACACCACAACAAAATATTCCCATGACTTTGACTCTACATTTTCAATTAACTTACTTTTGACGTCTTAACTTACCTAAATATTGTTATAATACTTGTTTCCTTATTAAATTAGAATACATTTCTATAAATAAGTCAAAAGTAAAAAAGCTAATCTTAGAAACGATATGGTATCCTCCCAGGAGAATAAGAAACGCCTAGAGTTACTATCTGTTAACTAGAAACCAATTACGCTTATATATTACATGTCAATTTCTCTCGACATCTTTATAAATAGCCTCATTTCAAATGAACTAACTTTCTTCTAGAACATTTAAGGAATACCAGAAATTAGAGTATATTTTTAAGTTAAAAATCTTATTTTAAACAGTGTAGTTATAAGTAATTTAGGACCACTATGTTGTATTTTCAACATGTTAAACCCATAATATTCAATTTCAAAATGTTGAATCTCTAGCGAAATAACAGGAAAAGAACTTAAAGAGGTTGAATATCTAAAATTTATCGCCACTCCAACTATTGATTATTATATGTATAAGCATAGTAGGAAAGCATACCAGTTGTCCGTCCTATCTGTGTGGTGACGGAGTAAGAATACAATATGTCACCACCCCATCTCATCCCATGGGTGTCGTAAAAACCGACTAAGGGACTATCCCTGAATGTTATCTGTACGAAATTAAAAAAAGGAAAACTTGTAATTAAACCCTATACCAATCCGTCTGGCCAGCGTGGTATTAGTAGGCCAAGTATCCCTCCTTCACGAGAGGCCCGTCCCTGCAGTAGGACTAAAGGGCTGTTATGATGATACCAGTTGTACAGGACCTACACACCTGTTCAAGTCCTTAAATAGTGAGCATGGCACGAGCCTGTCATAAAAGTACAAGCTTTTAACATCATATACCAACTTTTTGTCTCTCAAACACGTGACCAGCTGTTAGAACATCCCATTGCTTACAGGTGCATCGTGGATTTTAGCAAGCTGTTCATTATAGTTCGATACATCTGTCATTGACTTTGAATAGCGAACATTACAATGGCCATATGAAACGATACTAAAAATAGATAGGCTCTTAAAAGTAATATAAAAACAGAAACTTTTTGCGATCATTCCTACCTAGCAACGTTATTTAATTACAAGTCATCTCAACAACAAATGATATTGTAATTAGGTATTCACTTTTAATTAGTTTTATTATTTCGTTAGCTTCTCAGGCACTGTTTGTTTAAGTGGTAATTATTTATTTATATCAATCAAGCCATTCATTATGTTTGTATGAAGGCGATGATAAGTTGTTTTTCTAATCTGGCAAGGCCTGACGATGATGTGGGTAGCGATACTCTATGAATGGTTTATGGTTCTGTATTTTGTTTATGTCATTATTATAGTTGTACTTCTTTAGGGTTCAATCTTTAAACCAAACACATCAATTTTGATAAATTACTCTTTTTTTACATATCTAAAGAAAATTAAGCACTTACTTGGAATTAATTAAAGTAGTGGTTTCAAAATTAATTACTTCATATGTAAATAAATATAGCCCCGATTAGTTCTGTTTCTTCGAAAACTATCAATGCCTTTAGAAATGACTTACTATAAATTAGAGTTCAGAAAATGCTGAACAAATACAACTTTTAGCAATGAAAAACATGTCAAAGGATTGGATCCTATAATAAGTCTTAGAATCATTATAAGGCCGAAATTGAGACTATTGCAAAAAAAAACAAAATAATGTGTTCTCTTTTTGAATAATCACGTATGTTACCTTGAAAACATAATGCAACGGTTTCGTAAATAGCCATTACTGGCTTGGATGGTTCGCGTAGTAAGTAACCATCAGAGACGATGCAGTTGCGAGTAAAATTTCACTTTATAAATCCGGTCCGTTACCCAGAATATTTACTGCAATTATTTACGATCTGTGTTCAAGATTGACTTTAGTTGTATGTAATTTTTGTATTTTAAGTAATGTTTAGGGAAAAGACTAGAATTTTGTCAGTGCCATATATCAATAATAAACATATTTACTTATGAAACGAATTCTTTCATTTGATCACGCAGAATAAAATACTAGGACTTAAGAGAGTATGAAAATTAACGTATAAGTGCAGACACTCCGTTCACGTTACAATGTATGTATTTAAAAAAATAACTATACTGTCAAATATTTTTCGCAAGAATATCGATAGTAATATAGATATTTTCTTTTACGTCATAAACTTAAAGCAAAAACTTCGCAACAATAGCTCATTAAGTAATAACAAAAAGTTAACAAGTTCTGAACTTTGACTTCAACATAAAAATGTATAGCAAGTGATTTAATTTGTGTAAAAAAGCAATGACGTATAATGTAGGTGTAAATTATTTACAAACACTGTAAAGTACCTTTTTTAGCATTGTATAATATAATATGTATAAGGAAAATGTAATTACGAGTATGTCTTGTGGGTCGCGTTGTTATATTATGTCGCAAAACATGTGTTACAATGCTGCTTAGATCATTCAAAATGATAAACAATAAAAGCCTTAATATAAGACAATAAGAAAACACATATATTATTATATTGTGCCCATCATTCGCGTCACCAAACAAATACCGATGCGAGAATTCTGACTCTTACGGTCGTATAATCTTTACAAAGCCATATATCTCTGTAAGAGTTTTTACTGAATGTACTAATATCACGCTAGCCACGAAATAGTTCGAGACCCATTTCTACTTTTATTTTATGATGGTATGGTATCTCGTTAAATTCTCTTTTACGCTACATAAAAAAGTAGTGTACTTAGTCTAAGCTTGCTACGTCATTTCCAAATTATGCATTACTGAATAATAAACCAAGCAAAATATGTACCATAACTTTGCTCTACAATGTAACGACAAAATTCTCAAAGTAAAGATAAAACTATGCATCTGGCATAAAAATGATCACACCACTTAATAATTCAGACACTCGACGGCATTATCTTACAAGAATTTTTTGTTCAAACAATGAAGCGTTATTAAACTGATGATGTTTTTGTCACTAGCCTCTTTATACACAGCCTTAGATAAGCAGCAGACAAACACGTTTTAATTATGTACTTCGAAATATTAGTAACGTTATTTTAGAATAATTCATGTAGAAGTTTTCTTATGGTAATTATGTAAACAATCATAATATTATCTTGTAAAACAACTACTTATATGACTCCTTTTCTTTACAAAGAAAGTATCATTTGTTGTGATACTTTCTTTAAACCAGGAATATTGTGTAGCAGACATAAGAGAAGTTTGAATTATTGCTAAAATTATTTGTTAATACATACATCTATCTTTAATGCAACACTTATTCGCGTTTAAACCCGTGATATCATTTATTTGAGCAGCATTTGTCAGTATGTTATCCCAAGCTCTATACAATCTCTTCACTAGATTTCTTGAAAATTCGTCTAGTAGTTTAGTCGGGAAATTGGTAGAGACATGCGTAATAAGATACTTTAGCAATTATATTATTGAAGTAAAGATTTGTATTTCCACTGTATTAACCAATCAACTATTTTCTTTTCAGTTCTGTCATGGAATCAAAGCCATCTTTTCTTTTTAACATACATTTATTTATATATTCGTCACGCAATTTATTAATTAAACAAAGACACAAGTTATTGATTCCAGTATAACGTACTAAATTAAGACCTTAATTTTAAAGGCACAAGACTTATTTATAAGCCTGCATATTACCAGATGTTAACTCTACCAGGTGGTTTACGCAGGTATGCAACATAAGGCAACCTGGACCTTACCAAAATGGTGGATCTTACCAGAGAATTGATACACGACTGCGCAAAATATAACATGATATTGCCTGCTTTTTTATGAGAAATTAAAATGTTCTTTCTTAAACTAACCTGCCTATTCATATAACGCGGTCGTTGTTTAAATATTCAACAGATTGCAATCTCTACATCTGCTTTTTGGGTGCCTAATTTTCTCTTTCACTGACTTCAAAAAGAAAAGGAAGGTTTTTTTCATATGGAGCCACTTGTAACCCAAAATTAGTTTAGTAGAGTTTTGTTGACATGCATATTATATCATGATGACTTCCTAGAAACTTCGGAAGATCTTTTAAAAACATTTAACAGGGTACTTAAAACAATTGTAGCATTTTCAACTAATTGAGCATTAACACGTTAAGTTTTATAAACAAAAAAAAAACTAATACATATATAATTATTTGTACGAAACCAAATGTCAATTAACACAAAAAAGGTTCTCACCAAACAGTTTTAAAACATCAGGTAAGTAAATGCTCATTACACCAAGAAAATATCTAAAGATTAAAAACATACCTTCTCTACAAAAGAATTTATAAATACAAAGACTTTTGTTCAATGTTATTGGTCCGTTTCCCGGTGAATTATGACTAAAAAGCATATCTTTGTCTCGCATAGCTCCACGAGAGTAAGCGAGATGGATAATATTCCATTCATATAGGTACATTAAGATTTGTAACCGCACAGCTTGCTCCCACCAGATGCATTCCATTTCTCGGTCAATTTAAAGGGACCAATAGTCATATGGGTTCTCATTGAAAACGGTATGTGTCTAACTCGAATGGATATTCCGTGGGTGTGTTTATTTCTGTAGGTAAGCGTCACGTCGTCGGTAATAAGTAATAATGTAAACATTAAGCAAGTGAGGCCGCGAGTCGACCAAACAAGTTCTCGTCTCGGTAATCTACCTACTTTTACAACGCGCAACATTAATCTAATGATGTTCTTGATTATTTCATTACTGACTTATGTGAAGTTATTAGAATATTTTTATTTAAATTGCTACAAACATCATTGTCTCAGTCTATAGAACTGTACTTAGATCAAGACAAAGATACATTAAGAAAAAAAAGCATTTCAAAAGATTTGCTCTTTAACATTTAATAAAATCTAAACAAAATGTTACAAATGCCTATGAATTTAATTATCATCGTAATAGACGAACGCGCCATATTGGTTTCTAATTTTCATGATTTCAAAGGTGTAACATTTCTAAGATTCCAGTATTTCAATGCTTATTTAGAATACTTATCCGAAAAGATATGAATATAATTGTCTAGGATACACCATAAACAATTTAAAATATGCATTCCAAAAAGTGAACCAAATAATCCTGCTTTTAAACGCACCTATTTAGATTAAACACCGTTGCCTCAATTTCAAAGTTGTACTTGTTTATACTACACGCAACTTAGTTTACTTATCAACACCTCTAACTTATTTACTTAAGATAAAGAATAACGGGAGGACTTAAGTTTATCTTATAAAAGGAACCGTAATTTGTTATTTTCATGGTTCGCTTCTTCTAATATACTCTGCCCTTCCGGGTATTGACAGACAATAATGTTTTCTGTCTTTTTGTGAAATTGTATAGACAAAAAGTTTGTTATTCTCTTTAATTGTTAGTTTGGTTTTACTTTTGTAGTGGTTTTGTAATGTTTTTGTTGGTATATTTTTATATTGTGACGGCGAGACATGTAATATCAGTGTAAAATGTCATGCTGAGATTATTAGGTAGAGTTGTCTAAATAAGACAATAAATAAGCCGTAGAATGTCATAAAAATGTCTACACAAGACATTGAAAATTATGTTATAGTTGGCCTTTCTCTCCATCAGTAGAATAAATTAATTCTCTCTCAAAGTCTTCAGACCCTAGAGATGAAACATAGTTTCTAGACTCTCTTTCTGCAAAATCGCACGTGTTTCCGTCAAACTACGATCCTGGTTCTTTCAAGCAAGGCGTGATAAAGCATCTTCTGAAGCCGCCATAGTGGAGATATTCATGCCTCTACAAATATTGTAGCTGGCATGGTGCTCGCCATTCTTGGACTCTATTGGATGCTTAGCATCAGGCACCAGAAAGTAATTTTGGTAGGCCAATTTAAAAAAAAATCTTTAGGGCAATTTTTGTGTCATATCCTGTTGAAATATTTCATTTGACATGACATGATAACGACCAAGAGTCTTTCATAATATGTCTGCCTAGAGTTTTTGATAGAGCTAATGCAAAGTTGTTGCAGACTTTGACTAAAACATAAGGAACTGTAACTATCGCTGTGCAATGTTCAATAAACAAGTTACTCATATTAACGTGCCATATCATAATTAGCGTGTAATATATTATTACTGTCGTAATATACACAAGTACCTACTACACAACATATCACGTTCTTTTTAACAGACTCCAAAAAGAGCTGGAGGTTTTTAATTCAGTTGTATTTAGTTATACAATGTGTATTCAGCACAGATATATAAATGTATTCAAAGATCGGGCATGACTTGCAATTTCTTTTTTTAAATCTTGACAATTAAGCATTATTATAATCGTAAATGTCTTTGAATCTCTAAATGTGGGCACTGTTCTTATCCATCATCATAACAGCCCATTAATGTCCCACAGCAGGGACGGGCAAGTTTTCTCAGAGAAAACTTGGCCTACTGATACCACCCAGACCAGACGGACTATCAGATTAATTGTTCAACATTTTGTCTATAAATTAGTATTTCCTGAATCATCCTTTACGACGTTTTAGTTAACTTGGTTTTCGTAGAGAAAACCTCTGCGAACTCTTCCTTTTGCGGCATTTTACGATATCCAAGGGATAATTTGGTATTGTGACATAATTTCCATACTATTTTATCAAAAGGATTTTGAAAAAAATTAAACTCTATTATAAGTACAGCCAGTATTTATTTTCTTTTAATGTGTTTTCAACAAGAAATAATACTTACTACGTAACATGACTCGTGATTATTAAAAAAAACACATAACTGCTGAAAGAACAAAGAAAAGTACACAGCAGTATTTATTATATTAGCTGCAATGTATTTTGTTTGCTAATTTACCGCGAAATAGTGATCAATTTCGCTTGGCTCTTACAGCATGGAACTTTGCCCATTAACTGCATGCATTTGGCACTTAAAATGATATACAATTACGTACGTATAATATTAACAACACTGTATAACGAAAATTTTGGTAATTCATTTAGTGAAAAATGTTAACACATTAAGCAGGTAAAATTGTTGTTTCTTAGTCTTTGACCACAACCAAGTCAGTGTTAAATTTTCCAATTCGTGATCTCTTCTTAAGTGTACCTATGTACTTATCTGCTTCAATCGCTGTCAATGCTGTGACAGGCGTCGACAAAAGTCCACTCTCTATTAATATCTAATTATGTTTTCTATATTTTTTTAAACACTTATCAAATGATTATGCTAAATAAATACCTAAAATAGATTCATAAAATTCTGATATACCAGGCTGTGTCTAAATAAATACATTTTTCTTTATCATAAAATCTTACAGATAGGCTCTCCCACGGGTTTTTTAAAATCACTCAATTTACCATAGAAAAATGTCATATGTTCCGCCAGACGTCACATTTTTAAAGATACTTCTGTGTAATTAAAATTGTCCAAATCTCTGCGAAGTACTTATGGTTTATGGTTTAAGACATTTATTTCTCATAAGAATACAATATTCATTTATATAAGTACTTGACCTTACTTTCTTTCCCGGCTACATTTAATTTATTTACCATTCACTAATAGTGGTTTCATTTGTTACAATTCTAAAAATATATTAAGGTTAACACTTTGTTGCTCGTATAAAAGCTATGTGACCTCTTCCTATTACGTCGTTTAACCTCACAAATCACGAACAATGACCTTTACTCTGAACTTTAGTGACAAACACTTACAATAACATTGCACTCATAAACGGTACAGGACACACTTGTCCTGCAATGAAAGGAATTTAATTTAGTGTACTTCGCTGGACCTTTGAATTTGTGTCAATTTATTATGTACGCGTGTTCTACCTTCTGGTTGATTGCGTGTGTCGTTTTTGGTAATCAATATATTTGGACAACGATATTGAGTGAGTTTCTTTTTTTTTTTCTTAACCCTATCTTCAAATCTAGCGTTAACTTGCAGAGAAACGTTTCGACTTTTATAAGTTTTTACTGTGTAAGTCATGTGAACAAACGTTTTGATTTGATTTAATACTTGGTTTCATGAAATATCTAGTAAGCTAGTTGATGCGTTATCATGAAATATTGGTGATTAAGCCTTGTCTCTAGTCTTAAATCATTGCCATTTGTTTTCTGTCCATTTAAATACCAAAACTTAACAAGAACATAACACACTCCAGTAACACAGACATCAGTGAACATTATGAATAATATACAATATTAATGTAATAGCCACTATAAACTGTAGGTACATCAAAATATTATGTAAGCCATGACTTCAACGCGTATGTGCAGAATACAAGGAGGTTTTACACGCAGTACTTTGTCTGTATCGTGTTCTGTATTATAAAGAACACTACGAGATTATAAGTGTAATGGTAGTGGTCGTTATTTATTTAAAAGAACGAGAGACATAGTGTTTTTAGATTTATTGTCATACAAGAAAACTCTACATTTCAAAATTTAAAGCTAATTTCGCAAATGTACCTTTGTCATATAAACTTTTCAACTTGAAAAATTGCCTTTACGTCCTTAAGGTCTTGATTTTGAACCGATTTTGATTGATTTTGAACCATATACGAGTCTTGTGGACTTTCCTTGCGTTCTCCAATATTAAGGATACTCAGGGCCGTCCATAATCATAGAGTAGAGTTCTTAACTACAACATAACTTGTCGATGTCGTTATTTTCTCAACCACATTTCCTTCTATATTTTTTGTTGCCAAGTTAGCCATCTGGACTCAGATGTTGGCTTTGCAAAATACTACTTACCGCTTTCCCAGGAAAAAATTTCTTTTCAGAAAACATCGTTTTAACTTACTTTGTGGTATCAAACGGCAAAGTTGAAAGAATGAGAGAAGTAGGAAGTTGCTGTTAGGGTATGATTTATTTTTTAGTGCGTGATCCCTTTGACTTTAAACCGTTATTACAGCATATTTAGTTATTGTATTTTAAAGACTTATAACAATGTGGACTATGTAAATATATCATATATCACTTCCCAGAGCAATACATCTCAGAATAATTATTATGTAACGCTTGTAGAGTACTGTCAGAGGTACTTAATGTAAATGTCTAGTAATAAATCTATTAGAAGCGCACATAGATTGATTTATTTTAGACGATGACGTACTAGTATAAAAACGTCGATCTTCATTTGGTTCAAGGACATTAAAGGTGGTAATACTAATTAGCACTACGGTAAGGACTATGCGGTCATTTCGTTTAAGAGAGATAAATTGCGAGTTAAGTAGTGAGTTGTTGATTCAAATAGATCCCCATTCTATTTTTTGGCGAGTTAAGTTGGCGAGACGGTCGCTAACTCGCTACTTTACTTGTCGATATGTAAATCGGGCTTTAGAGAGATAAATTGTTGATTGATAATAAAAGAGTTAGTTTTTTAATTGTAAATGGTAGCTGCTGTATTTAGGTCACCAGTTGTTAAGGCATGTTATATTTATCTGCTACGCAGAGTTACTGTTCTTGGGTTCGATTTTCCGTTTAATGCAAATTTTTGTGTGCGTAAATATGAATGTTTGCTTTGGTTTTAAATTGTTTTATTAAGTATAATATGGATCTTTGTACGAAAAATACGTACGTACATGAGTACAGTTACCCTTGTCTATATAGTATCCATAGTATATACCTACAAGCTTTGTTAAGGGACTAGAATATGGCGTCAGTACACCACAAAATTAGTTTCCGGTAAACGATGACTTAGAAATTTTCCATTAAAACCACCATTATTCATAAAAGTATGTTTCTATTTATCATCACCTGGTCGTGCCCATTATCACGATAGATACCAACTCTTATCATTTGTTTTATCAGTGCATATACAAATAGTAAAGATTGTTAACTACATCGTACTCTAGCCACGCCTACATAATGTATTCGTTAAAAATGATACGAATTATCGCTAGACATCTTTGTCTATCCCCTTTTATCAAGATTAGTTGAGAGGGACAGAAATATATTTGTAACTCGTTTGCATCAATATTTTTACTTCTTCATAATCGTTTGATTAATGGCTAACCTGTTGTCGATTATTGTTCAAATCGCCATCGCTGACCTGGCTTAACGATCGGGTCACTACGCTGACTGACGAAACGGACTTTTTGATTGGTGCTCTCTAAAGCACAGAGAGAGACATTCAGATGAAATGCTACGGTGTGCTCACCCGTCTATGGGATGACCTCACCGACCAAATCAGCATTATCGTTAATGATTGCAACTGGCTGTAAGCAATTTGTCAATGAATGTTGATTGACGTTCCAGAAAACTGGCGCCAAAATTTTATAACAATAGTACCTAATTAAACGTTGGCAGAATCATTGTTAACGACGGAGCCATTACAATAAAAATCAGTTGTCTATCTTTTTGCGTACCAATTAGCTTCATAGACACCTACCTGACTAGAATCATAGAATTATTCTATTTTTAAAGCTGAGTACTGACCAAGGAGGTAGGGTACAACCTGTAATAAATCATTGAGACGTATGTATGTATATTTACAATTCTATTCATGATCTCAGGAAGGCTTTGAGAAACGAGGCGCCAAATTAGCGTATGTGTTACGTCTGATTTACACACGGCGAATAGCAAATGTTCATAATAATGTATTTGTCCTTGATTAAGCATTATTTGTTTTTTATTGTTGGTACGCCTACAGACTGTTGCCAACTAAACGCAAACATAATCCATTGTCATCGTATATCGGTCAATAACTCGTTAACACTGATGACGGATTTTGTTTTTTAAGATTTCTTGATATCGGTGCTTCAACAAAAGGAGATAAGTGACAACTTTGACAAGAAAACTGACTTATTATTGTTACATTTAGATTTATTACTTTCTATAGTCACACATAGGTACATAAAATTGCGCCTTATCCCAATAAACGAAGGCAGAGAAAAGCAAGCGTCGTTATGTCCTACGCTCCTAACAAACTTATTACTTGTTATTAGGTCTTTAGCTTTTCCATCAACGAAACCCTTTTACAAAAATATTTAAAATCATAAAACAATCATATTTTGCGCTCATAAAAATTCATAATTCTAATACATAGCATATTAACGTCTTACTCCAGAGAAAAGACTGTCCTAGTGATGAATTGAAAAATGCCTTCCTACCTAATTCAAATCTTGGATTAAGAGTTAATATGTCAAGTTTTACATACGTTGTTTTCGTAGATACCTACTTATCCTTTTATGACACCCATGAGAAATGGAGTTAGTGCCACTATGTTTTCTTACCCCTTCACCACAAGAAAAAATAAAAACAGCGCATAGCCTTTATAAATTCAAATTTCGAACTCCAATTCCAATTACCTCTAACCTTTGAACGGTGATCTTGAATTGGTACCTAGAACAAAGATTGTTAATGTATTCTTATCAACATGGGTCAATTGAAGGAAATTGGACAGAATGGCATTGGCGAACAGTGAGTCAGACTCTAATACAATGTTTGCAATATGAGTGCATAAGTTTACGTGTTATAACCATACTTGTAACTGTAATTACTCCTAACTGTTCTGAAAGTTTCTACGTGTAGTGTTTAGACAAAGCTTGTTATAGTTGGGTCACTTTTTAGATATTTAAGCAGTTCCCGCGGTAAAGCTAGACTTAATTAGAGCCGTTTTTATGAAATATTGTGCGAACTTAAATGTTTAGCAATAATAATTGGTTCAATGTGTCTTAGAACATTGATTTTACTTCCAATTCAATCCCATAGATATTTAATCATAATGGCTTTATTTTTTTCATAATATTAATGTAAACGAAATTATGTTAGTATTTGAACCGCTTTCTCTAGATGGAATCAGTTTATTAAAATAAATAAAATGTTACAGAAAACACTTTTTGTACACAGTTTCAATATTTACTTTTCCGCATTGCACTGCAATCGATTTGCCACAACACGATACGATAACAATATAGTTTTTTTTACGTTGTTACCTGCTTAAATCAATTACGAAGTTGTCGTCAATAATCACAGCACCACTAAAACAATGTAAATGATGTCAGAAACTATTCAAAACATAGATTTTCAGACAATTTTCTTTACGTTAAAGACGATAGTCTACCGTTTCCTCAATACAGAGTAAAATGCATGTCATCATCATCATTATGTCAGTCTATGGACGTCCACTGCTGGACATAAGCTCCCTCCAAATAATTCCACCTGGCGCGGTCCTGTGCATGCAATAATTAAATGCATATTTATAACTTTAATAAAATAACACTATAATAATACCTATTATACTTATGTAATACTTTTACAGAAATTCAATGTTGGAAATATACTTAATTACCTAGTCTAGCCATAAATATTGTTACGAAGAAAAAACATTTTTTTTTATTGCAAATAATATTTATTACTTTTACAGTGTGTTAGTTTAATACATAAATATAAAACAATTCAAAATATAAAAAGCTTATTCGAAGTGGTCTCCATTGGCTGCAACACAGTCCTTTAAACGTTGAGGCCAGTTATCAATAGAAGCACGCACTCTTTCCATGGGAAAATTCTTCACTGCCAATCGTATGGATTGTTTTAGGGACTCCAAATTATCATGGCGTTTAGAGCAAGCCATACTCTCTAAAACTGACCATAAATCATAATCCAGCGGATTAAGATCGGGACTAGACGACGGCCAGTCTTCAGCTCTGATGAAGTCCGAAACGTTCATTTCCAACCAAGACTGCGTGGACCGAGCTTTATGACCCGGCGCTGAGTCTTGTTGGAAGGACCATACTTGGTTATTGAACATGGTGTTGTTAAGGGGTTTAACTACCTTCTCAAGAATGGTATCTTGATACACTTGTGCCGATGTTTTGATACCTTTTTCACAAAAATATGGCTCAGTCACTCCTTCATAGCTAACACCCCACCAAACCATCACTGAAGTCGGATAATGCCCACGTTGCACTCTGTCGACTAATTGGGAAGCTTCCTTAGAGCTTTGAGCATAAATACGGTCATTTTGTTTGTTAAAATGTTGCTCAACTGTAAAGATTTTCTCATCCGTAAACAAAATTTTTCTGTGACCTCCCTTTGCGTACCGCTTCAGTAGTTGCTTCGATTTTACCACCCTATTCTTTTTTAAATTATCAGTTAAAAAATGACCAGTGCGTCTCTTATAGGCTGCAAGTCCTAAGTCATCTTTTAAAATGCGTGACATGGTTCTGGGTGCTATCTTCATCTCCCGAGATAAAATCTTTTGCTTTCGGACAGGATTTCTTCGAATTCTTTCCCTTACTGCTTTGACCACCATTTTCGTACGAACACTACGTGGACGGCCAGATCTTTTTCTGTCACAAACAGAGAAGGTCTCATTGTACCTATTAATAGCCCGGTACACAAACATTTGACTAATACCAAGCGTATGGAGAGTTTTAAAAATTACATTCGGCTCCATACCAACTTTGTGTAATGCAATCACAGCGATTCGGTTTTCTTTATCACCCCACTCCATTTTAATATAGCAAAATATTGTACAATGTATTGGCGCCAAAATTAGAAAATACAATGAACAATCGTATAAAAATGACAGATTCCAAATTCAAATGTAATATCTTTCTTATTTTTAATTGTAACAGTATTTATGGCCAGACTATGTATATTGTATTTATCTAATTACAAATTATAATAACCAACTGCGCAATTTCTACGTAAATTTTGAGTGATAATTAAAATTCCGTTGTTGTTTTTTTTACCTAATTATTACTATAAATTTTTGACATTGCATTTAAAATATTTTTATTTCAGACAATCAAACTTTATTTATGTATAGGTAACAAATCTATAGTAAATTATAAAACTAGTGTTTGCTTGGTAAAGTTAACGCGAAAATAATCTAAGAAAAATTTTGCTAAAAAAATAAATAAAGTTTCCGTATCATTAGCTAGGAATGCAATAACCACATTGAACATAGTATTATTAAATTATATACAAATATACCTAGACTACGAGTAGAGCTGCCCAAGTCCAGGATACAAAGAATAAATATTAATAAAACAAATTCAAAATAACATTGTCAAGGAATAGACAAAGTTTCAAATCATAAAATCCTCTGTAAGAACAATAAAACGAGTTCCAAAGATAAAAAGTTTAACTATCAAAATAAACAAGTGATCGGTCGATACTAATGCAAACACGACAACCTCCTTTATAAGCCAGTCACATCACATCGTTAATTTCACACTGGCAGGCGATGTGACCCATATTGTCGTGAAGAAACAATACTTTAGGTGTGTGAGGTATTAAATAATAAAAATAGTGAATTTTATGACGGGATGTAGATTTATAGGTAATATTATTTATTAAACGCTTTCTATAGAAAAAGACATTACGAGTTCCGTGTTTGATAATGTCCTTAAATTGTATTAGACGTTATTTATTAAAATGATTGTTAATTGTATCTCATATTCTAAATTATAAAATAGGTTATCACTGCTTCCTTGTATTTAGTAAAGTAAGAAAAAAATAGAGTTAGTTTAGTTCAATTTTTGTCTCTCTCACATTCTTTCTTCCTCTCTATTGTAAATATGTACATATTTTTATTATTATTATGTATGGTTTTCACGGCTTTTTTTTTCTTAAAATTATAGTTTAATTTGCAACATTTCATACCTATAATGTCTCCATTTACCCAGGTAAGTAACTTTTCTGCGTTTGACGGTTTCCAAGCGGTTTAAAAAGTTCACGTTTCTGCATTAATCGTCAGAGAACTATACTGTTGCTAAAGTGTTCATAATAATATAATTAATTGTTTTTTACATCCTGTTATCCAATCCTATAACATAAACTAAAAAAGTCAAATACATATAAATGTAGGTAATACCTATAGATTGGCATCGCATAAAATTGTCCGACCCCATCATTTAACCTATACGAAATGGGTCAATGTCCCGTTAGTACAGCATTTTATGTATAGCCGTGATTATTCTATGGTGCACAATGTCTCTACATGGCCCACGATTTATGATGCCATGGCATTTATAGACACAATGAACGACAGTGTATTGCTAACTATAATACACAAATTTTACTGAATAGTTTCATCTAAGTGTCGTTTGATTTTATAGTATTTATTTTACATGTTGTAAGGTATTTCAATTAATATTTACATTCTAATATAAGCGTAAACTATTGTAATTTTAAAGTAATGTAGCCTACAAACAGCAAGGAATCCGGCTAGACAGATGCATACTTATAATATGGTTTTAATGCAAGTTTATTGTAAGTTTTCTTAAAACAGCTCTAAATAAATTAATATAATAATACATCCATTATGAAAAGGCG
Source organism: Schrankia costaestrigalis (assembly GCA_905475405.1). NCBI lineage: Eukaryota > Metazoa > Arthropoda > Insecta > Lepidoptera > Erebidae > Schrankia > Schrankia costaestrigalis. The sequence continues at coordinate 6,710,165 of FR997827.1, forward strand.
CTTACGGCAAAAAAAAATAAGATATAGGGTGATGCTACCAATTATCAGCACTTTAAGAGTTAGTCCTACTTTAACATCGTTTATCACAGTGATAATAATGATAACAACTATAACAATATGCTTTCTTGGTTCATTATTTAATAAATAATTGATTTTTGTTATAAAAAATAGTTATTATTCATACACATTTTATTTAGATGAGTCTGACTAAATAATGACCCTGGCGCCAATTATTGGCACCATCATCGCCAATTATTGGCATTGACTGAGCCAATTATCAGCACCTTAAAATTAGACATAAAATTAGGTAGATAAATGAAATAATCCAATGTTTATATCAAAATCTCTTTTATTTATACCTAGCCTAACAACCAAAGTTTCAGAAAAAAAAATACATAAGAATAAAAAATTCCAAAAAATAATAGGCATTCTTTTGATCATAATATCAACACTATGAAAATAACTAGCAATGTTAGTTTCAGCACCATGCCAGGATATGAAATCCGAAATCATAGAGTACTTTTTCCAAGAATATTGAATTCTAGGCATAAAATAATCACGCTTTACAATAAAATATATGGATTAACAATTTTACATACCACTTTGTCATGTAACAGTACCAGTGCCGATAATTAGCAATTCGCAAAAAAATTGAACCCAGATGTCAGCACCTCATTTATGAACATAAAATCAAGATAACGTTCATTTCCATTGTCAGATAAGCCTTATAAAACATTTTATACATGAATAAAACCTAAAGGTTCAGTAAAAAATATCTAAAAGATCTAAAATAAAGTAAAATAAAAAAACCTGAACTTACCTACGATCATAAGAAACTGTCAAAACAAAGTAATGTGAAGGACATGTTCCCGCGTTTTTAAAAACATCGCTTTTTTTTTCAAAAAGTGTCGTGTTTGGATCAGTTTATAATTCCAAAAGGATCTTATTTTAATGTTTGTTAAATGGTAGCCGAAATTAATTAATAGAAAGCTTATAATTTGAGTTTTAGTTGGGGGTGCTGATAATCTGGTGCAGTGCCAACATTAGGACGCGTGCCCCTATGACCCTCGAACCTTCAAATGAAAATTAATGTCTACTTTACGAATACAACGATAATTTATTGCAGTGTAAAAGACGAGAGGTAGAGGAGTGCGAGACGTTTTACGAGTATATTTTACACTTATAAAAATCTTTATATCATTGTTCATTATGTGCAGGGATGGGACTCTAAACAAGCCCTCTAACTACTGCGCTAGGGCCTTTTCGAATCGTAAAAACTACCTTAGAAAAATGACCCCGATACTATTTTCTACGAAAACAAAAGACTGAAAACTCAACATACCTAACCCTATTCGTTATCATCTGTCTATTAATTCTTGTGGTCACATCTCCGTGTGGAGACGAAGTAAGAATACAGTCACCACCCCGTCTCATTCCATGGGTGTCGTAAAAACCAACTAAGGAACTATCCGTGAATACCTATTATCTTTACGAAATAAAAAGAAGGAAAACTTGAAATGAGACCCTATACAAATCCGTCTGGCCAGCGTGGTATTAGTAGGCCAACTGTCCCTCCGTCATGGAAGGAGGCCCGTTCCTGCAGTGGGACATTAATGGGCTGTTATGATGATTGTTTCTTGAATAGAATGCAATGCTCCTCACAGATTCACACTACGCCGCCACCTAGTCCCTAGCCAAGTAGAGCATGTACTTACTATGAGTATTGACAACAGATAAATATACTTAAATACGTAAATAGTGTTTCCTATAATATGAAATATAATTATAGATATGAAAATAATCATTTTCAATACATTATACATATAAAAGTGCTTCTTTTTTTAACTTCACGCAATATTTTCGATACTTGAAACACTCGCTTGGCTAACTAAACGTTATTTTACTTGAACATTGAACGCGACTTGTTTTCAAGGTGACGAGTGCATTCAAACCTTTACAGGCATAATAAATAGTCGTAACTTATGGTAGCAGGATATGACGTAGAGCGTATGTACTTATTCTATACTATAACATACGGAAGTAGGTAGAAATCGTTAATATTAATATATTTTTATGTCGTTCTCTTTTGTAAAAGAAAAACTTTTTTTTATTATTTTCTCTTAATATTTATGCTTTAAGTAAAAAAATATGTTTCACGATAACTTGAACGAATAGAAGGATTTTAAAATAAAAGGCTAATACCAAGGTTTTCGTTTTAGTCTAAGGGTCGTAGTCCGCAAGTATACTATCAAAAATAAAAGAAGCATAACCTATACCAATCTTACCAGAGCCAGCGGCGTGACATAAGTAAGCAAAGTTGCTCTCCAACTGAAATTTAACCATTCACCACAGTGCGAAATGAAAATAAATAAATAAATAAATATTTCTCACACATTTACACAACGCCGTCTAGTCCCAAACTAAGCAGAGCTTGTAATATGGGTACTAGACAACGAATAAACATACATAAATACTTTTTTTTGTAAATACATACATATTATACATAGAAAACACCCAGACCAATGCAAACAATCATGAATTAATTCTATTCTATCAAATATTAGTTCAATTCCAAACTTTCCCTTTCAATTACTATAATAAAACGGCAATTTTACACTGAACACGGATAATTCAATCCAACATTGATCACGGATAATTCAATCCAATACAAAATAATTAGTACCAAGAACTGACCTGTATAAATACAAACAGGAAATCAAAGGATTGAATTGCAACTCATTCGTGTCGGAATCGTTCTAAGCTTTAATTTTGTAGGTAGTCGTTCAGGAATTTCTTTGTTTACGAATGAGTCACGCACATGGGTGGGCTATATAACTCCAGGTAAAATTACATTTCAATATTTAGTACCTAATAGTTATAACAGCGCTTATAAGTCCTAATAAAGTCAGACGCCTTCTTTAGCGATGTAGGAAAACTTAACATACCTACTAATTAGTAACAGTGATTCTACGAGTACCTATAATTACTTTAGGGTCGATATTTTCATGAGCAGTCCACTACTGAACATAGGCCATCCCAAGTTTACGTCAATCCAGGTTATCTGCCCAACTCATTCAGCCATTTTCGGCCGCTCTTCTCAGTTCGTCGGTTCATGGGACCGGAAGGTGCCCTAATTTAGAAGCTGTCCAATTTTAATGGCAGAAATAAATATTATATAGTTAGTTTTTCCTTTAGTGGGTTTTTAGACCTACAGGATGAAACAGAATGCTGACCTTTATTATCCTTACTCAGTTCCTACACGTACTTACAATAAAGTAATACTAAGCTCTAGTCAATTAATTTGAATATATTATTATAGTAAATTTAAATGTTAATACCACACTAATAGGTCACTTCAGGAAAATGTCGTATAAAGGTTATTTTTACATGACTATGGCAGTATCTGTTTCTTTATTATTTAACCTTTGTTTTTTTAACGTTACAAACTATTTTGACACTTTCCAACTATCACGTTGAATGCTTATTTAAAAGTAAACGGGAAATTAAAGCTACATGCTATTTACCACAGTTTTCGGCACAAGTTTACACTGGCCGTGGTCAACCAATTTATAATAATTTTGTAGGCTTCCACCTTTCGACTTAGCCCCGGTGAGAACAAAGATGTTCAATAAAAAACTAAAAATCCTGGCCAGTAAGGTATAGTACTCTACAAGTAGGTTAAATTTCAATCCATTGATTAATTGACAACCTCTGTGGCTTAGTCATTATATTACATGTCAGGGAGGTCCGCAGAGGTCTCGGATTCGATTCCCGCTCTATGCAAATCGTTGCGTGCATGAACATGATTGCTTACATTGGTATGGGTGTTTTCTATATACAATATATGTATGTATTTACAAAAAAGTATTTAAATATATTTATCCGTTGTCTAGTAAGTATCTACTCGTAGTACACATATTACAAGTTATGCTTTGTTTATGTCTAAATGGTGTTGTGTGAATGTGTGTGAAATATTTATAAATATTTATAAACCACGTGGAAATTGTCCAGTATGACGTTTATATCAAATGATTGTAGGTATGTATTAATAGTCACTGTATGACATCTGTCAATATTATTGTTTATAGTTTATGTCCAAGAAATCCTAATGCAGATGCTATGTACTTGCACTTAAATACCATTTACTTTCATTTACATATTTATAAATATTATATGCAATGAATTGAAGTATGAAGATACATGCTTTAATTCACAGAATAAACTAAGTTTACATATAAATTAAAAATTCATGAATGTGTAGAGTTTAAGAATAATTTAGATTTAATAATATAAATCTGCTATTTCCTAAAGTGATATTGATTTATTATTTTACAAAGAAAACCTTGAAGCAAATGTAGAGCTAGGAAAAAGAAGTCAGCGAGGTAACACCAAATCTTCTAACGACCTATGACTACACTACTTAATTGCAAAAGGTCCTAACTAGTCTAATTCCCTTCTATAAATGCTTCTTATAATTTAAACGACGTTCTCTCTTCCTTCTATATTTAAAAAAAATAAATACCGCCATACAACGTTGAGACGTTGTGACCTCTACCAAGGAACAGTAAACTCGCCGTAAAATAATACTAATGAGTTTGTATGTGTATTATGTTTCTTATTACTATAAAGTCTGGATCTCGACTGCCAGTATTATGAAACTGGTTTGGTTACTTGACACATGTACACTTGCACAGATGCTTCTTATACACAACTGATATAGTTTTTCATTGTTATTCCTATGTCCCTACGAAATATTTTCATACAGTCTTTATAATAAACATAACCCTAGTCCCAAACTAAGCAGAGCGCTATGGGTACCGGGCAACGGTTAAACATACTTATATACTTTTTTTTTGTAAATACATGCATGAGAAAACACCCAGACCAATACCAATAATCATGTTCATGCACACAAGATTAGTAACGATCGGGAATCGAACCCAAGACCTGTGCGTATGACTACACCATAGAGGTCGTTTACTGGTATAGATTCTTTTTTTTTAAACTCTGGAACTGGTTTGTTAACTGGACTGTAAAACATGTATTACACAGATGGTTCTTTGAAACACCTGATATAGTTTTTTCATGTTATTCCTATACATCTTGAGTACTCATTAAGCACAAGGTCTTTTTATCTAGGTCGTGTATTACAATTAAGGTTTTGTTAATATTTGTCCCTCGTAGCGTATCCAAGCAATGGAAAAGAAAAGATCAATGTTATCTACCTTTCAAACCTTAGTCTGCCTTTTAAATTGTCTTTGAGCATTTCCCTAACCTTCTAAATTTCATCATGAGTCAACTTTACATAAGTTTCAACTATCGTGTGAACTGTGCGTTGATGAATTAGGCAGGAGCAGAACCCATGATCGCAAGAAATAAGTTCGACTTGCTTTCATTTGATAAATATTACATACATACATAAACTCACGCCATATCCCGTCAGGGGTAGGTACAGACGACAGAAGGCCACTTGTCACGATCCTGGCAAACAGATTGGGCCTCGTCCACATTTATTAAGTCATTCATACATGCGCGTCTCGGTTGCGAGTGCTCTTTATTTGATAAATATTCTGTTAAAGATAATCATAGTAATCTGTATAATCTAAGTTTTTAATACAAAGACTTTAACCAAATGTATTATGGTTTATTGGAATAATTCTATTTTTAAATCCTAATTGATATGAATAATTTTATTTTTAAATCCTACCATGTTATAATTTGTGTAGGAATACCTCCTGCTTAATTTCAGTTAAAAACAAAAAAAAATATTTAAGTACTTACTTAAAAATTTCGCCATTTTCTTTTTAAAAATGAGAGGATAAGACAAAATGCTATCTTATTCCGATATCGCACACGAACGCTTATAAAATAACGAAGAAAATATTATTGGAAAAATGAATGTAGGTACTTATCGCTTATCTAAACGAACTCGAACTCGGTCAATAATTGTCAGCTCGTTTGACTAGTTCGACAAGTTTTACGCGCCATAATCACATACGGCCTTATTACAAAATACGGTCTAACTATAAACCACGATTTATTACGTCACAAAACCACTGTTTTTGAAATTTGTTGTTACAAAATCAGTCTTAACGCTAAAGTGTTAAAACTGATTTTGTAATGACAAATTTATGATTTTGTACTTGTTAATACAAAATCAGTTTTAACACTTTAGCGTTAAGACTGATTTTGTAACAACAAATTTCAAAAACAGTGGTTTTGTGACGTAATAAAACGTGATTTATAGTTAGACCGTATTTTGTAATAAGGCCGATAACGTCTCAGACTGAACATGGAAATTTATTCGTTTTTATACGTACATCTGGCAGATACTCCGTGTGGTGTGGTGATGGAGTAAGAATACAATATGTCAGCACCCTATCTCATCCCATGGGTGTCGTAAAAACCGCTTAGTCGGTTTTTTTTTCGGACTATCCGTGAATATTATCTTTACGAAATAATAAAAAGGAAAACTTGAAATTAAACCCTATACCAATCCGTCTGGTCAGCGTGGTATTAGTAGGCCAAGTATCCCTCCGTCTTGGGAGGAGGCCCGTCCCTGCAGTGGGACATTAATGGGCTGTTATAATACGTACTTCTGTGTATTTTTAATGTATTAAACAAAGTTTTGTGACGTGTGATGACGGGCTAACTATACAATCATGATGTCAGTATTTCGAGCATGTCGTAAATGTCGACTAAGAATATAAAATACACTTAAGTATACCACTGTCTCTCCTGTTAGTTCCATAACGGCACTTTGCAAATGTAGGTACAATAACGACACTCGCACCAACGAAGACATTATAGAATCCCAACAAAAATGTAGTAATCAGGGACTTCCTTCGTGAAGATGCGAAAGACTTAAATACAAATAGTAGTTTAAAAATAAAAAATATACTCCTAACTTAAAGCATAAAATTCTAATAGTATTACATTAATTCAGTACCTCGTTAATCATTATCAAGGAGTGTAACACTAGAAAAGACAAACATACCGACATTAATAAATTTGCATTTATTGATGATAATATAAACGAGACAGCCACCTGGTGTAACGCGATCATCTTGTAATACAACATTATTATGTTACCAAAACTATTATTTGAACAACAGGTGGAAAAGGATGAGGCAATCCGTTGACCAATCTATTTACTTGATACGGATAATAGATGGCGCTTAGCAATTTAAAGCAAGGAGACTTTGTTCCTCAAATTTCTGTAAAACCATGGACGACAGCTTTAAATGCTCGTTATGGTTGAAAGCCCAAGAACATCCTTAGAAAGGAGGGAAATAAACCTTTAAAAAATTATATTCTGCTTTGTATAAAAACGGTAATATTAACATTAGGTTTTTAATAATAAATAATAATATCAAAACAGGTGTGTTTTTAATAAATAAAACCGTTTTTCTGCTATATTTTAAAAGTATTTTCTTTGTTAGGGTAATACATATTACTTATATTCTATTCGTTACAACTTTGGATATCATATTTTTTCCAAAACTTTTTGTAGTAGAGTCAATGTATAAAAACTGTGATCCTTTTTTCATTTGAGTGATTTAGCAGCATGTTAGTAAGCGAGTATAATGTGTTTGTGTGAAGATGATGCAGCACATCATCTGTTAAAGATTATCGAGGCGGATCTAATCGGTAAAACGAAACCTATGGGAAACAGAAATTACTTACTATACTTAGTATAGTTTATACTTTGGTCTGCTGTTTATAAGTATGCCAACTATATTTTTATTTAAAACACTGATTTTAAATAAAAAAGATAATTTATAATTAATTTTTAATATTAATATTTAACAATTATTGAACATTTTATTTACTTTTTTACATTTATTTTAAATTTTTTCTTTAAGTTATATAAGTAACAAGTTTCCCACATGTAATAAAATTTTAATTTTTCTATTTAAAGAAATTCTGAAACATTGTTTGTACTTACGTATTTTTTTATAATTGCCAATAAGATTCTATAAATTTATAAAATGTAAATTTTTGTTATTAGTATTAGGTACGATTGCATTTACCTATGTAATAAATAGACAATGGTTCTCAATAAGGGCGCGTTCCCACTATGTCGTGACGACAGATAATCGTATAGTTTTAAGTGTCGTGGCTTATATGTTTAAATGGAGGTGTTCACATTTAGAACGACACAATTTACTGTCGTCTACGACATTTTTTGCAGTAACGACACTTTGTCAAACAATTAGTTATAATGGGAACAGGTAGAGACGACAGTCGTCGAACAATAAATTAGTCGTTACGACATAGTGGGAACGCGCCCTTAGATATTTACTTAACTATTAAATTAAATATTACATACATGTTTACGACGTTTAGCGAATAATGAATAATATCATAAATTAATAATTGTTAACGCAAATTTAATAACTGAATCATTTATATAAAATAACTGAAGTTGATGACATCACTTCCATAAAACTAAGAACGACCCTAACTAGTTTATTACTATTAATTATGATTTTAATTTTACCATCTAACTGTAGTATCGTGCGGTACTCGGCCGTTTATTTATTTTATAAAATATATAAAATTTTAATTTAATAATTTATAGCTATTGATAAATAAAAGTTATTTGATAAATAAATGTGTATTAAATTGCATAAAAGTATTTGTATAAGCCCAATAAAGTTATATAAAAAGGGAGAATAAGAGTACCTAAGTATATTTACAAAGGACTTTGACGTCAATTCGAAAGCGTTTTCAAACAATATGTATTTGCATTGGAAATTTCTAGAATATAGAGTCATGCGACAAAGTCTTTGTTAAAAATGCAGTTTAAAAGAAAACATTAAGGTCAACGCTCTGCTGCTGTCCAGGTGTTATTCAATGTGGGAATGCTACTTCACATATGGCTTCTACACAAAGTCACTTCTGCAGCCCCTTATTGTGATGTCAGTGCCTTGCCTTACCTTATTAGTATTAAAACAAATAGTCAATATTTTTAAAATTTGAAAACATACTATAATATAGATGCCAGAACTTTAAAACCTATTATAATACACATTAATATCATTTTCTTTGGATTATTTCTAACAAAGTACTTTTGTACATTTTGAGATAAAGATCATAATGTCACAAAATTGCTAAATTCGAAAAAGATAAAAATGGACACCACATGTATGGAAAAGGAGGTGAGATGCATTCTAAAACCATCGCTTTACTGCTAAAAGGTTTATATGAGTGCCGAATTGCATTTAGCAATAAACCAAAGTAAATGCAGTATCAAAATAATAAAGAACATTACTTCGCAGTAGGTAAATGCTAGCCACTTACTAGTATTAATATTAGGTACTTCATTTCATAAACATTAACTTTATATGAGTATTATAAAATTAATATCAGGCATACTATTAAATTTCAAATTATTCTAGCTATAAACTAAATATAGAAAACCAATGGACAAAACTTTGAAGAAATCGAATCTAATTCTCATGGGCATTGGGCTCAGACGTTGTAACCTCTATTATTCGATGTAATGTCGATAGATAAGTATTATTTGCAATTACGTATTATAAATTTATTAGGTTCATAGTATAATGAAAATACTTTACTAGTTATACTTTATTTGTTAATACATTTATCTTAACAGGGTGACACAATAAAAAAATACATTGCAACAAAGCACTTTGTTTTCCTGTTTCGTCACTACCATGTAACAGTCGTTTCCTTAATTTATAAAGATAATTTTCCTTAACTTTAAGAAAATAGTTTTTAAAATATATAATATAATATTATTAATTATAAAAAAGACAAGTTTGTCCCATACTTATGATAATGCCATGTGTGGCGTGGTTTTTTTCTAGAGCAATTTTGAATGCGTAATTTATCCTGACTCTAAATATTCTTATTTAGATTCAGAATAAATTATGTGATTCAAATTCTCGACCCAGTAAATGGCAGTTGCACCGCACTATTGATTCCATATTCCTCCTTCATGAGGTTTCCTTCTGTACCATGCCTTGTTAATCCATAATTTACACAAAACTAGTTTAACAAAGAAACTTTCTATATTATCAATGTTTGTTTAAGATAATGTCAAATAAATTATATTATCCACTAAAAAGGCAATGTGAGCGAACGCGATTAAGGCAGTCTCAACATTTAATAAGCATAGCCTTATATGTGAAACACTAGGCCATCCAACCATATTGAAAACTTATCGAATGTATTACGGTTAAAGAAACGCCCGCATAAGAATCTTTTTGAGTTATTTAATTTATGATTTCCTGTAGATTTGTATATTCAACCTTGCTGTGAACACAATAGAGTTTTGTTTTAAAGAAAGCTTTTACGTAGATGTAACTTTTCTTTTCTTACGTTAGTATAAATTTGCTCGTTTTCATTTGGTTTGCCCATAATATAACATAATAACAGCCTATTGTCCTATTGCATAGACAGGCTTCATAGAGTGACCTAAGATAACTATGTAAGTATACGCTAGACAATCGGATTGACATATCGAAGACCACCTACATGAATTATCCCTCCTTTGTTTCCGTACAAAAATATATGTATAAGTATGTCTGCGAGCTACAGCTATTTAACTTTTAACTCACCTATTGGATCTAGGGTGGTGACACCATGAAAGATTGAGTTTTCAAAATAATGTCACGTCAATACATTAAACTTATTAATTCTTTTTATTTAAGTACCGACATTTTACTACGCTATAAGTATCCCTCCGTCACGGAAGGAGGCCCGTCCCTGCAGTGGGACATTAATGTGCTGTTATGATTACTACGCTATAAAGGTAGCGTGAAAAAGTTTATATGGGGCACATAGAACCGTTTCATAGAAACCCAACCACACGGCATCCCCTCAAGCCATTAAACCACGAACACACCGACCACAGAATACAAACGTATTTCCTTTACATTTCCGACAACACAAGTTTACTTACCAGAAAAAAGTTACAGAAAACTATTATGTTACATTCTTTATTTAAAAAGTATTCTCAATTCAAAAAGTTACTTCAAAGCTTGATTTCAATATAATAAGTATACCTACCTACCTTTTACATATCTACAGTTTGGAGAAGGGATTTATGTACAGTTGGTTTTCAAAAATATTTGCGAACTTTCTCATGAAGTTTTTTTAAACGTTTACGGCTCCCATGAGATCAGATAGAGATGACGACACCATGTGTTCTTACTTGGCCAACAAATATGATCTCTGACAAAAAGTTAGTTTATCTTATGAAACCTTTAGAGGCTTTAAGTCGAGTCTTCGTTTGTCGGCTCTAGTAAATGCCTGCGAAGCTTACTCCCTAGTATTGCCAGTATATCTTATACACAAAGAAAGTTATGTTTACTGTATAAAATAGATAATATAAACACTTTTTCCTTCACCCCTACAGTAATATATTTCGCTTTCATACTGTATGCAAATAATTCCATGAATGTGCAATGAAATTTCGTTTCATATTCCTTCCTATACTTACAACATGACAGCCGGTTAGACAAGAACTAGTCTTAGTACTTGTAGTTAGTTAGCCACGCCCATCCTGTGCTGAGTATCAATGCATCGATATAATTCTCGTGTAGTCGATTCTCGATATTATATGAATCGATAATCGTAACACTGGCTGGTAGTTCATCAATTGGCCAGTGACCTACGCCATATGTTCATGGAGCTATTGCTTTTGTTTCGTAATTGTTATTGATTAGTTTTTTATTTTTGTAACTGCATCAGTTTTGTTACTTGCCTTGTTTCATAATCTCTGATACATAATATTATACTTTATTCATTGATGGCATCCCAAAATGTCCGTAAACCCTTTAGTTAGCGTACTATAGGAAAACTTGGGCAACTAATTCCACGTGCGCCGTACAAAAAAACTGTGAAAAACTGGCTAGATATCGCAAAAGACAGGGACGTTTAATAAACTGTAGAACGGACCTTTACCTTTTTGGAGTCCTTTAAAAGGGTTACTAAAACCATGGAAATAGAGTTTTTACGAAAAAATATAACAACCTAGACGGCCTCTCGACGATGAGACTTAATAATTATATGATTATACGGTGTTTTGTGACATCCATACGTACTACTAGTTAATGTCTAAAGTCATTAAAATGTATAAAGTCGTTTGTCCTCATGTTTAATTAAAATTAGTCATTTATTATATTCTCGTTATGATAATTTACGTTTATTCAATTTTATTCATTTTGTGACTTGAAAATAATTTTAGTTTTATTTTTGTTACAGATTTTAACGTAGGAGTAGTTGGATTGCTGAACAAGGTCATAGGTACGTATCCATTTAATTGCTTTCAATCCTTGTGGAGACGGAGTAAGAATTCAATATGTCACCATCCCATCTCAGCCCATGGGTGTAGTAAAAACCGACTAAGGGACTATCCGTGAATATTATCTTTACGAAATATAAAGAAGTAAAACTTGAAATTAAACCCTATACTAATCCATCTGGCCAGCGTGGTATTAGTAGACCAAGTATCCCTCCGTCACGGGAGGAGGCCCGTCCCTACAGTGGGACATGAATGGGCTGCTATGATGATGATGATAAATAGATGTGATTACAAAAAATTAAATATAAGTATGTTTTTATTCGTTTTCTAGTACCTATAGAACAAGCTCTGCTTAGTTTGGAATTAAATGGTGCTCTGTGAACTTATAAAAAATATTATAATTATTATACCCACGTATAATAACAGGACTACCAGCTTAATTATGAAGAATTGCAACAATTAATAGAATACACACGTAATTCATTAATTCTATTTCTGTTGCAATTCCACTAAGAGGGCATTGATTGCATAAGGATAAACCCAGTACAGGATTTTCTTATGAGTTATTAGCTAGAAATATTGACGGTTTTCTTTTTTAAAGTATAGTTTAATCATTCATTCATAGGAGCTTCTAATGTTATACTCTAAGGATGGCTTTCCTCTAATGATGGATCAGGTAATCCACTAAGGATTTTTTTATAAATACCTACGTTTGTCAGGCAGGAGGGTTGCGATATGCGATAGAGTTTTGTGTCCATTATTTTTGTTTTTTATTACTGAGATCTTTTTGACAAGCTTCTTTTTTAGTCTAATCTCATTCTTTCTTAGTCGGGTTTACAATTAAATGTGATAAAATTATGCGGAGAACCTTTTAGAGATTTTGTATGTGTTTTTCCCTTGGCCAGCTTTGTCGACGGTGTTTTTCTACCACCTAAAAAAACGGGCCATAGGGCGAGAAAACTGGCATTACTCGAGCTCTCCCTGTGGGTGCTGGTCCCCATTATCCGGGCCTCGAAAACTACCTAACCTTTCAATATCCTTATTCATTAATAAAACAATAGAACCTAGGTAATATTTTGCATAATATTTACTTGCAGCATACGTATATAATGTGACCGATTATTTTAGCGATTACAAATCTACATAAATTACATGTAATATCAAGATTTTCCTTTTGTTTATAAACATTAATTGCATTATCGAGTTGTACAAATGTAAGACGTGATATTTCCACGGTACTATAAGTAAAAACTCAACTTACGACAAAATCATTGACACTATTTTGTCTATGTTACTGATAGAATAATAATTCATGTCACAATATGCCATATAGTGTCCTTAACTCATTCCGTGGAAGTCAAAATAACTGAATAGGGATAAGTTCCTAGATAAGTGGCTTAAAACCCAATACTAACAATATGATAATATGTAGTAGGTAAAGTAATCCCTCTAGCACCGGTCCTGCCCGGGTCCCCAAACAGTCCAACTTATTTAAATGTGACTTTACATTCTCATACAGGAGGATAATTATAATGTCATTTTTTGATAGTGTAAAAGACAACTAATGCTATCATTGCAAGCAAAATTTTACCATACACTTTTTGAGCGTTCCACCGTGGTAGGGAAAGGAGCTGATGAGCAGGGTTAACTTATAAGTACAATTAATCTATTTTATCCCTAACACATTGACACAACGCCATCTAGTTCCAAACTAAGTACATCTTGTATTAGGAATAGACAACGGATACTCATACTTAACTATCAATCAATGCTCTTCTTAACTAAGTTTTTAAACTAGGTAAGTATACATATAAATCAAATCAAAGTGCCTATGGCCCTCTCATTAAAATAATTCCAATACGACACTCATACATAAACGTGTGATATTCGAGAAGCTATGTGTTATGAAATAATAAATTCCACTGCCTGCTGTGTTACCAAATCAAATGTAGTATCATAATCTTTTCTACGGACATATTACCTGACACGAGGTACCATTAAATAAGTTCATAATGTTGATACTTTTTTTGTGGCTTTTGACTGATGATTTGAATTAAACAAATAAATATTCCTCATACATTCACACAACGCCGTCTTGTTCCAAACTAAGCAGAGGTTGTACTATGGATACTAGACAACGGATAAACATACTTAAATACTTTTTTTTTGTAAAACATACATATTATTATACATAGAAAACACCCAGCCCAATGCAAACAATCATATTCATGCTACTACTAATACCACGCTAGCCAGACGGATTGGTATAGGGTTTAATTTCAAGATGACTTCTTTTTATTTAGTAAAGATAATATTCACGGATAGTCCCTAAGTCGGTTTTTCCAACACCTATTGGATAGTGACATATTGTATTCTTACTCCGTCACCACACGGAGATATATAGAAAAAAATATTATACTCTACATTATTCTAACAGTCAAGCCCTTTCATTTGACGGGTGCGCCAAAATTCACCTAAAATTTCAACTCCTATAATTGGAAGTCCGAAAATGTTCTTCCTAACATTTTTCATCCTAACAATCGCAATTCCTAATTTTTTTGTCCCTAATGTTAATAATTCGAATCATTCATCTTCATAATTTCAGTAGCAATAAACATCTATTATACTATTACCTATTTGTTTTCCTATATTTTCTCAACATAACCATCTATTATACTATAATTTAAAGTCATATCTTTTTTGTTTAGATTTCTTTTTATTCATAATAATTAATATTATCATACATTAATTTTGAGTAACTTTGTTGACAACATGTAGGTATAACATAATAATAATATACCAAAGACCAGCATGTCAATTCTCGTCCTTTAAAATTCGGTTAAGTTAACTTTAGTTGTCAAATTGTCACACTCTAAATAAAACTTTAACACGACCATAAAAGGTTACAATTGCAATAGCAAAAAAACAAGACAATTTGACAACTAAAAGTTAACTTAACCGAATTTAAGATACGAGAAATGACATGCAGAGCAAAACCAGAGTCCCGCTCCAATCATTCAGTCAAGATCCAGAAACGAAATGGGTCCTATTCATAATTATTGGTTTAGGTTATGGTAGAACTGTAACCCCAACGCACGAGCCGAGCGAGCGCAGCGAGCGTGCCGCGGCAGCGGCCGGCGAAGTGCCAGAACCGAATTGGTCCTTTACTTATTGGTTTAGTTACGGTTATGGTAAACTCTCAGGCCATAAGCATAACCGTGAACGAGTCATGTTTTATGGATTTCATTCATTTAAGACAAAAATATTCTGATAATTTTAATAAACAATACTTAATTTTAAAAAAATGGTTTAATGTAAAAATGTAAAAAGTTGTTAAGTAAAATCACAAGAAATAGTATAAAAACAAACCTTTTTAATACTTTCACTTGGTAAATATTTCTTTCTGAGTATGAGAGAAAATATTATGGTGAAAATGTTTAGGGATAAAAGCGGTATGACATAAAACATTAGGAGTTTAAATATATTTACATAACGATATTATTAATAACGATTTTCGGAAACATGAGTGTTATGAACATCGCCGGTAGCAATACAAATAGTATGAATGAAAACTTTAGGATTTAAAATTTTAGGAAGAGTGATCATTCGGATTACAAATCGTTAGGAAGAACATTTTCGGAAGAAGAACTTTAGGTGAGCCAATATGGACCCTCATTTGACACCCATATTATACCGATAACAGACCGCAAGCAAAACAGCTAAAACAAATAAAAAGTAACTGTTAATGTTTTAAGCTCGATGACGAGGTGAAGTCTCTGATTAAATAATACCCACATTTGAATACAAACACACCAGACCTCATCTTGTCTTAAAACAACAAAAATGGCTTCTAATAAAAGTAATATTGGTCTGGTTTAAACATCCGTTAAAGGAAAACCGCAAAGTAGGGACATGACTCATTAACTACTTCACCTATAATTGAGTACTTAGTTATAATGTGACGTCATAATGCATTAGTTTTATACTAAAAAACAGTTTTTAAATGTCTTACTGCAATCCTAGTCCTACTTTACTTACATTAGTAGGAACTCTACATTAGCCTTATGGTTTTTGAAGTAAGTATGTCAACTCCATTGTCACCCCCTGTAGCCGAAAAGAATTGACCTTATATTTCCAATCTTTCTAGTTATGCTAGGCTAGAGTTTGTGACGTCAGTCCAATAATAATGTGGCGTAAGCTGCGTAATGGCAAATTGTTGTGACTTGCTATAGCGAGATGGATGGCTATTCAGGCATTTAAAACCGACTTCAAATAGTAAAAGGAGGTTAAAAACAAAAATTTATGTCTGAATCCCAACAAAAAAGGTAATAAAATCCTGTATCAATGAATAACCACGCAGGTTCTAATATGCGAGTATGAATGAGGTAAAGTTTTTCTTCTTCACTATAACAGATCCATGCCTGCAGCAGGTATAAATAATCTGTTATAATAAAAAGATCCTAATAATAAAAAGGATTACGAAAATATTAAAACGCATAACGTACTTATCGCCTATGCATTACTGCACGCACTTTCGCGTCATCAAGAGGCCTCCAACAGCGATTGTATGCAAACTAAATCATTTATCTAAGTAACGTTTAATATGCTACGTTGATTCCAAGTCGCTTTCGGTGTCATTATTTGACATTGTTCGTTATACTTCTTATGGTATTCGCATTTGAAGCGGTAAGCCAGGAATGGGCTAATAAATGTATTAAAAGTCTGATATCCGTTTTGGTGGCAACAGACACCGACCTACTTAAGGTGACGCACAGACTACGTACATTATGTAGAAAAAAAAAACGCGGGATGACGTATGTCAAATACCTATAAAGACTCTTTTGCTACTGTCAGAACAGGTTTTAAAACAACAACGTTGGGTTTTATAATAAGAGCTAATCGTAATGTTTTTCCATTCATGATTTGCATTTTGTTTTCCACTTTATTTTTATCTTTAAACATGATAGAATAAAAAATACTTCGTCAATAGAAAATTCTTGAATTTATTCACGTAATGTCTGCTTTAAGGTACCTTTTTATTGTAGTATTATTAACATTTTAGTCTAGACATTATCTATGTAGAGATATATTGTCAATAGATATCAGTAGAATATAATAGAGAGGCACTCCTTATAGTCTAGCTAATCTAGCATGGCTACTGCATCACGACAATTTGGTTATGATTGTAGTAGTTAGTGAATTGGTTTATTTATTTACATATTCTACACTAAAGTATCTATGGCGTATGTAGGCTCTGGTAGTTATGTATTGTATTTACAACGGCAGAGAAATGTGTTACACAATGCCTTGGAGCAACATCAGTCAGCCTTAAGACATCATCATAAGTAGAGATTTATCTATCTCTCGCTCTGACAAAGCTTAATTCAAAACCCAATCCATCTGGCTATCGTGGTAATATACCAGGTTTACCTTTATCACTGGACTAGGCCCTTGTAAATAGACTAGGCTTTAGACATCCGCAACATCTTGGGATTACTATTACTAGTCAACCTTAATTGATAAGAAACTTTAATCATTATCAGGAATTTCCTTCATCACTTTGATTGAGAATCTCCAATCAATTCACACAGGACAAACCCCATACAATGGTAAACTAATTGATTGTTCAGAGTAATACAATCGCTGGATAAAATCGTTGCCGTGCAATTATCTGTCTGTATGACAGTGACGGCATACGTAAATGTTAATACCACCTATTGTTTTGCTAGCCAGATGTCGTTTTATGATAACCCTCAGGGACATTGTATGTATTTATTTGTTATATAAAGTAGGGCAACAAACTACAATAGGTTTAATTTTTGTTAGTTTTTATTCGCAGTGAATACAAATACTGTTTTTGAGCTAAATTAGTCGTAGCAGGACCTTGCAAAAAATACAAAAAATGGTTCTAAGAATTGCGATTTTAAGGTAGTAATTGGGTACACAATCATTGTAAAAAAGTTATTGAATAGGGTAGATTTTCAAAAGATTAGACAATATGTATCTATGAAGATTTTATAATGTATTTATCCTTATTCAAGATAGTGTTCCTTGTTTTTATTATAGACGTTTTCTATCTGATTTCTTACCTCATTATTTAAATTCGTTAAGATAATATCTGTAATTAAATAACACGCCAGACCACATACTTCAGTATAGACCTAAAAACTGTATAACTAGCTAATGTCTAGTAATACTTTAGCTACCATAACTCTAAGTAAATAGGTACTCTGAAACTCGTATATAATTAAAACTTTTACCTTTTGCCTACATTTTTCTTCTATATTTAGAATTCTTCGGCCTTGCTCTCTCTTAACAAGACCTAACTGCCATGTTAGTTTCTTTTAACTTATTATTTTGCCAGGAACTTTAATGACATGAAGTATATATAACAGTTTAGTGAAGGGCTAACCCCCTTACTCATAAATGCCTCTTAAATTTAATCACTGTTTAGCGAGAATTTTATTAGCAAAACCAACCTTATGTCTAACAAAAACGTAAGAATTTAAACTAATCAATTGATTAAAATTTAAGAGGCGTTTATGAGTAAAGGGGTTAGAATACACATGACGCTCCTTGTCCTGTAAATTACCTTTGTTAATGTCCTGTCAACCATTCTCGCAAAGAGTCTAAAGTCTTCTTAGCATAATAAGCTATAGCTAGTTTCCTATAATCCACCTTCCATGTACAGTCATGGTATTAAAAGGTCCGCCACCTTAAGCCCTATTTTCGTGTGCTTATGCATTGTGAGCGATACTCTGCTTTACCAATTGAATATGACATAATATTGCAGTCAATGGTCGCCTGTCACTAGTAGGGATGACAATACAATATCGGTTACCTAGGATACAAAATTAGTCCTTCGTAACAGCTCGTGAATCGGAAATAATATTTATTATTATTTAATATTACTTATTTAATATTCAAGTTTTATTTTCTGCGGCTATAGGTATAATAAATTATTATTTAAACAGTAATAAATAAACAGTAATAGACATTGACAATGACACAGAGGATAACACAGCAAATTAAAAGTTTGTAATGACTAAACAGGCCTGTTGGCAGAATTATCGATTAACTTAGGAGCCATTATAAAAAAATAGAACAGATCAGACTAAATAGTTTATTAAAAAGGTTTGAAGTTGACATGTAAGTAGACCAAAGGTGAAAATGAATTTGACCCCTATTATCATACTGTGTGAGTATAGTTTTATGTGTTTTGTCTACACAATGCTTTTAGTTTCAAAAGGTACTAAGAGTTTTAGGTTTCACAAACGAATGAAAAAGAAAACTGGCGGACGTTTTCGGTCACCCACTGTACATGTACATCCAATATTCTAAAAATTCTCTGCAAATTTATGTATAAATTTTTAGCAAAGATCCTTAATTCATTTTTAGAAAAGATGTTTAAAATAATTTATGTTTGACCGATTTAACTCACAAATAATAAAATGTGGGAAGATTTTTATGTCTCCAAGAAACTTGTATATTATTTTGATTAAGTATATCAAGCACCTCAATTAAAATAAATACAACCTTATAAGTTTTAAAGCTTTTTGAAAAGATACACTTCTCTTACATTAAAAATGTTTGCTTAGTAGATGAGGCTCTCAAAGACTAATGTTTCTCGATACAACATTAAATTATAGGGTGTTTTAATGTTTCAATATATTAGATTAATAGAAAAAGTATAGTGTTAATCCTATACATTGTATCAAACAACATGTCTCATACGTCACATGATCAGATAAAGAGAGTTATTCTAGTCTCGTCTGTTTCATATCACACATACAATCCGTTCACCTTGATAACAAAACGTAAAAAATCACAAAAGATTTTATTTACGCAATAAATCAATGACCGATCAGTATATAAAGAAGACTTTATTTTTGATGCACATTATTATTACAAAGTTCAAATAATGTACAGCTAATAGGTTATGTATTGCCTGAAACAATAAATATGAGGCATCCAGCATAAGAATGCTGAACCGCTTTCAACAACAAGACTAGTTTTATCCTTTAAACATGACACTACCATGTAAGCCACTAGGAAAATAAAGAAAATGACTTAAAGAAAAAGGGAACCCTTCTGCCTAATACCACGTTTATTTGGTTAGGTTAGGTTAGGTTAGGTTACTACTAAATTGTTTTCCCTGGAATACCTACCACGAAATTATGAAAAATATTGCCTACATAATAGTTACATGAAATACTTTCAAACGGTTCTATTTCAGGCATTAAAGTTGGTCACATCTTTATAGCTCAAACATAACGTAACTTGGTCAAGATAATATAAAAACTAGGGAATACAGTGTAGTGATAAAAAAATAAAGATATTGGAAGACGGACACCACGTAAAAGTTTACGACATGGCCTCGGGGCTTTGTAAACAAACATTAACGTTTTAGCGACCAATGAATCACCATCACACCGAAAATCCAAATTGATACAATTTATATATATTATACTTGTGTTCGAAGTTCAAACTAGTCTGTCGTTCGATGAGCTCAGAGAAGGACGTGCGTAAAAACAATACAACATAGTACTCGCGAGTAATCAAACTAGTTAGGTCTAGCAAAGTAACGTCATTTGTTAGTGTGTTTAGACTTATTGTGGTGTAGTGAACGTGAGAGTGGTCAGCTTTCTATAATAATACGTGGTTTAAGAAACTTGTCTTATGTGGAATTTGCTTGTGCTTGATCGTAAGCAATCTCTTTAAATGTAAGTACTTATTTAAACTTGTCTAGCTATGCGTAAATCTGGTTATTTTTATGTTCTGAGCGGTCTTAAAATAGTATTCATAAATAAAAGGACTAATAATTACTTCTGACACGCAAATAACAGTGACGCAATTACTAAAACTAAAAGGAAAATGTAGAGTTTGTTTCTGTGTGTCAATAAATTGAATAATTTTATATATTATTGTATTATTTTCAAGGGGAAAAACCTAACAAATATTTTTATCGATAGTTTTTCTATTGCAGCGATAAGTTTTGCAATTTTATGTATGAATAAAACTAATGTTTCTATTTCATAACGCGATAACGTCAGTCAATACGATACTGTGACAAGTAGGTACTTAATATCATATTTAACGTAGATAGGTAAATAAAGGTGTTCTAAAACTTTCCATTGTCAACTCTGTCATTACGTTTTTTTTCTTTATTACTTTGTTTTTTTTTAATAAACCTCTTCCATTGTGAAACGTGCTCGTGCTGACTCTGGAACTAACAACAATATTTAACATAGTTTTAGTATACTAATAGTACCTCCGTGTGGTGACAGAGTAAGAATACAATATGTCACCACCCCAAGTTTCAAGACTTTTGT
This sequence comes from Schrankia costaestrigalis, assembly GCA_905475405.1. Taxonomy (NCBI): domain Eukaryota; kingdom Metazoa; phylum Arthropoda; class Insecta; order Lepidoptera; family Erebidae; genus Schrankia; species Schrankia costaestrigalis. Next base: position 6,731,774 of record FR997827.1, read on the forward strand.
TTTACTACAACAAGTGTAGTAAGTAATCAATTCGGTTGTATTTTTATCTTTATTATCTCAAAATTCAGTATTTAATCAGTCAAGTATAATATTTCTTATTTATTACAGTCAAGTTCAATAATTGTAAAAACAATCAAATATACTTTTGACTAATACTACCATACTATACTAATACTACTCGTAAGTCCACCTTTTAATAGTTTAGGTATACACAAATTAACTACAACATTTCACAGAATGTCGTACGAAGTAAATGAATGATTAAACTTAGCATGCAATGTCAAGGAAAATTCGAACACAAATGAGCTAGCCCACAAGGTTAGAAGAGTAATTTAAAATGTCATTTTATTATAAATAAATAATCACGGACATCTCTACACAGCGCCATCTATTCCCAAAGTAAGCTTAGGCTTAACCTGCTTGTATTATGGGTAACGTATATTAATACTTACATACTTTTCTTTTGTATACATAGTATCTACTATTACTATACATATATTTACTATACATACTTATTATACATAGTAACACTCAGACTAATGCAAACAATCATGGTCAAGAACACAAACATTTGCATTGAGCGGGAATCGAACCCGAGACCTCTGCGTAGCAGCCATGTAATATACCGACTGCGCCACAGAGGTCGTCAGAAAATCTAAAATTAGAGCTCTAAAAATTGTATCATTCCTGTAAATGTATAATATCCTAATAACATATTGCCGCTCGGTTTCTTAACTATATAGCTTACTAGCTGATGCCCACGGCTTCGCCCGCGTTGTATAGGTTAAATGTTATTCTACACCCTAAACTACCTATATTTAATTTTTTTTTTCAAATCCATTTAGTAGTTTTTGCGTGAAAGAGTAACAAACATCGTTTCATCCAACCATACATCCTCGCAAACTTTCGCATTTATAATATTAGTAGGATAATGCTTAAAACCTTCCTTGATAAATGAACTATTTAAACAAAAGTAACTTTAATCTATACTAATATTATAAAGAGGTAAAGTTTGTGTGTTTGTGTGATTGTGACGTTGTAGGGGATAATCTCTGGATCTACTAAACCGATTTTAAAAATTCTTTCTGTGTTGAATGGTCCATTTATCGGGGATTGTCATAGGCTATAATATAGTATCACGCTGTGACTAATAGGAGTGGAGCAGTAATGAAACATGTTTAAAAAACGAACGCTTTCTTTTTCGCTGCCCAACTAAGTGGGCACGGGTCAGCTAGTAAAAAATAAAGAGATTGCGCAAGTTGTAATTTTTTAAATAAAAACTGACTCCAATGAGAATGTTGATACCGATTGTAATACTTATGCAATGTCATTAATTATATGGATGATTCACGATGAAGATCGGTATTTTCTGACATAGAAACCACATAATTACTTCACCTATTTTGATAACATTTCAATAAGACCAACTTGTTTTTTTTAATTGTTCGAATAGAGAAGCTCTCACTTAACAAACATAAAAAAAAACATCTAGTCCAGTCAAAATACATATCCAGTTTGCATTAATTCCCAACAAGCTGGATTTTTGTACAGGCCTTGAATACGTCATTACAAATAAAATGTCAAAAGTCCCCATCGATCCCGCTTGTGCGTTGTTTTTTATTTAAGGTCAAAGGTCACAAATTTGCGTTTTTTGCGTATATCTCTGAAACAACGAGAGTTATCGAAAAATGGTTTAGACAAAGTTTGTAGATCGTAAAATTGTCTACAAAAAATATCTCAACACTTTTCTCCTACAAATCATCGCTTTCGAGATATCGTGACTTTAGAGCGCAGGAAAGTCGTATTTTCGACTATATACGTACTAGCTTTTCCCCGCGATTTCGCTCGCGTTTATAAATATTATTAAAAATAAGGCTTATTTCAGTATATAGTAGCATATGCATGCTTGATCTCAGCCTAATCGGTTTGAAATTGACAAAGTTACATACAAACTTCCATCCCCTATCTTATCCCTTTAGGGGTAGAATTTACCAAAATCCTTTCTTAGCGGAAGCCTACATTATATCATCTACCTGCATACCAAAATTCAGCCAGATCTGTCTAGTGGTTTAGGCTGTGCGTTGATCAGAGGTGGTGCGGAAATCTTCTATTTCTATAAAACTCAAAGGTGACTTACATAGTTATCTATCAACGCACAGCCCAAACCACTGGTGGGATCAGGCTGAATTTTGGCATGCAGCTAGATGTTATAACGTAGGCATCCACCAAGAAAGGATTTTGATAAATTTTACCCCTAAAGGGATAAGATATGGGATGAAAGTTTGTATGTAACTTTGTCAATTTATAACCGATTAGGCTGAGACCAAGCATGCATATGCTACTATATATATAGAAATAAGCCTAATTTTTAATAATATTTATAAATACGGGCGAAATCGCGGGAAAAAGCTAGTGTGTGCATATAGTCAAAAATACGACTTTCCTGCGCTCTAAATTCACGATATCTCAAAAGCGATGATTTGTAGGAGAAAAGTGTTCAGATATTTTTCGTAGACAATTTTACGATCTACAAACTTTGTCTGAATCATTTTTCGATAGCTCTCGTTGTTTGAGAGATATACGCAAAAAACGCAAATTTGTGACCTTTGACCTCGAATAAAAAACAACGCACAAGCGGGATCGATGGGGACTTTAGACATCATTTGTAATGACGTATGCAAGGCCTGCACAAAAATCCAGCTTGTTGGGAATTAATGCAAACTTTAATCATAATTTAGTCTATTTTGACTGGGCTAATCTTATTGGGCACCTCGTTTTTTATTTGAAATTCGAAGTTTAACTCGAAAAATAGTAGAGACATTTTTCATTGATGATCACAACAAATCTATAGACAGAAGAATACGTAGCGCTTTGGCAGTAGGTATGTTGCAAAACTTACAGTCCTAAGCCTTGATGAATGAACTCTCCAACACATAATGTATTATTTAACTCGGGCCATTAGCTAAAGAGAGATTAGCGCGATGAACCAAACAAATTCTTTAGCTTTATGAATAAGTATAAATAGACCATAGTCCTTGGCAGTGAGATGTTAATGCTAGTATTAATTAAAACAACATTGACAGATGTGTCTGAACTAAACACATTATCATTTTGGTGTATCGGATAGATATCATAGCCCTGAAGCGACGGCTTTAGAATTCACCTTGCCTGGAAGCGATCGAGGTTTTATGTTTTGAGCTTGTTGGTAGGTTATTAATTACTAGCTGACCCGTGCCCACTTCGTTGCTCCACTCCTATTAGTCATAGCGTGATACTATATAGCCTATGACACTCCCCGATAAATGGACTATTCAACTCAGAACGAATTTTTAAAATCGGTTCTTTAGATCCAGAGATTACCCCCTACAACGTCACAAACAAACGACACACAAACTTTACCTCTTTATAATATTAAGTATAGATAGAAGTACAGCAGCAGGAATAATTTCTCAGGACCGTTACCATCAAGTCATCTTTGTATTATTTGTTTGCTCTACTTTGTTATAAAGAAAGCATTGTACTTAACACTGGATGTTCACGGATGCTATACACAGCGCGTATATTATTTTAACTATACATACTTAAAATAATACCCTATAGATTGTGTAGTTTGTTTTTACTGTAGAAAAGTAAATTAATACTTAGTCAAATATAGTTAAATAAGCTCTACTTTTATGTGCCGAAAATATTCCTTCACTAAAATTTTCTTTGAAGTGAAATCAATACCAACAATCGTAATACCACTAACAAATGTTAATAATATTTAATATACACTTAGATACTTGGGAAAATCCAAGACATATATATGGCTAAATAGCAAACTCGGGATAATGAGTTAATTAAACACACAAAATTCACAAATTTCCCGTTTTATATAGGTTTTAAAACCACATATTTATATCAACGTAATTGTGGTAGTGTCATTGGTGACCAAAGCCCTAATTTTTATAGATAACCTCTGTGGCGTAAATTGTTAATAATAATCTTACTCCTTCGATTCACAATGTGCTACCTTCGTCACTACCTAGTGATATACCTCTTATGAAATACTTACCCCCTTACTAATAAACGCCTCTTAAATATTAGTCAATTGATTAGCTTAAATTGTTACGATTTCGTTTGGCATAAGGTTGGTTTTGCTAATAAAAATCACGCTAAACAGTGACTAAATTTAAGATGCGTTTATGAGTTAGATAGTAAATATTAAGAGCTGGTGAACTTCAGTAGGAACAGAAATAATTTTCATGTGCCCCAGCAAAGGATCAATTTGACGGTCAAATAACCATAAATAGTTAGTGTATGTTTTCCTACCATCCGTTTCTTTCCTATTTTATGTTTTATTGCCGTTTATCTGTCGCATTCATTTGTCTCTATTTGCACTTTCCACCAGTTTTGATACACTTGTATTTTATTGAATAGTTTTTATTATGAAAATACCTTATGTCATATTTTTTTTTATAAAAAAGACAACAACCTCACTAGGGATGAACATTACAATTGAGAATAAAGGTACTGACAGTGATTTTTTACGTCTTCTACCAAGATTGGTTGTTCTTTAGTTGTTTCGATTGGTTGTACCTAACATAGCATATTCTGATTCCGTAATCAAAGGAAAAATGACCTTATTTACATCAAACAATTACTAAGACATACTATATTTGCTTAACAATAAAGTAATCCGACAAAGAAACTCCTTGTATCACAATGTACCTACCGATGAAGTCACGTCCATAACCGTAAGATAGACAAAGCGCAGATAAGATTTCACTTGGACAATGCTTCACATCTGCGCATCGTGTGTATGCATTAATATTAGGTATATATATTCCAATGTTATAAAGCAAACATTTAGTTTCTTTGTTTGAGCATGTTTTTAGTATATCTACCATATAAAAATAAGTCGGGTTTTCCTTCCTGACGCTATAACTCCAGAACGCACGAACCGATTTTTACGGTTTTGCATTCATTGGAAAGGTCTCGGGCTCCGTTAGGCTTATAGAGAATTTATAGAAAATTCAAAAAAAATTACAACAGTAACGCGGGAAAATCTTTTTTCACATTACATAAAACGAAGCTATCTGGTGGCGAAACGGAGTTCGCCGGATTTGCTAGTAATATTATAAATTGAAACAGCCTTGTAAAAATGTGTGCAACTTATCAGATGAACCGTAAGCCTTTGCCGACAACGTTGTTTAAAAAATCTGCAATCATAGAGTAGCTGTTGCGCGTAGCCTGCCGCTCTCGAACATTCTTAGTAAACATTCAACATACCTATTTGTGTTTAGAAGTATTTCTGCGCACAATCATGCGTAATGTAACTTTGATTCGTAATTGAAATGTTGATTCCGTCGAGGTATACAAAATACAAATACAAAATGTTTATTTAAGTTACATTTGTTCATTAAATTGTGATTGGAGCCTCCTTTTAGACTAGAAATTGACTGTTTTAGGTATAGACTCCGCTCAGGTATAGATTCGCGCAAACATTCAGTCCTAACAAGAGCATGGTAAAAATGTCCCTGAACATTCTCCGTGTTGCAGTTCCACTTTTCCCGCTCAATGTTTAGTTTAAAGTTTTAATTTTGGACGATAACTCAGCAATTTTGACGGCGTATCCGGACGGATAGATGACTAATCGTGCGTAGGTAAATAATCAAAATTGTTAGAAAGTAAGTCACGGAAATACAAGGCTTTTTCTGAGTCTACACCACACTCTTTTTCTCAGTAGGTAGAAATGTAAGACACTGAAACTTTTTTGTAAATCTTCTCATCATTATATTTATTGAAAACGCTTCAGAAACGGCAATTAATTACTTTACAAATGATCTGTTTAATACTTAATAGCGTCTTACGTCTTTCTAGTCAATTAATTGTTTTGTCAAGTAATGGTTTGGTAATATCAGGAAATAAAGAACGATAACTAAACGATAAAATTAAAGTTTCTTGTACCTACTATACCCTAATAAAATTATGTGTAATAAATAAAATATTAATGTGTATTAAAATTGAAGCTAAAGTATAAATAAATATGCCTATGATTCTTCGCACAACACAAAATGATTGATTATGTTTGTATTATCCAAACTTCTGTAATTTCCTTTGCAAGAAATAAAATCTGTACTTTAATCTATTTTATCAGATTGATAACAACGCAGACTGATTTTATCGACCTGTGTAAGCTTAGACTTACATAATAATTGCGATTAACATCAATCAATAGGTAACTTTCTCCAATCGCGATAAAACTCTAATCTCCATATGCTAGTTCAAACAACGGTAAAAAGGGACTATATTTACAACTGTTTTTCATTGTTCTTTTCACAACAACACGCGTATGAGCTATGCATTGTTAATTTACCAAAAGCATTTCACAAAAGGAAATTGTTCTGAATGTTGTTTCTAATACTGTTATTTTGTAAACGTGATTTGGCCTCGTGTTTCAAAAAAATACATAATTGTAGTATATTACACGTTTAACGTTATGTTTTCCCTTTTTTCAGAGTTCGCTACGAGATGGGGGCGAGGTCCCGGGAGTTAGTTCTGCTCCTGGCAGTATGCGCGCTTGCATACAGCGAGTCTGTCAACAAGGCAGCCGATATCAAGAAAGAAGATGATACATTCCTCTATCAGTATGATGACTTTGATGCCGCAGATGAACAAGAAGTTCTCTTCAATGAAAACAGACCGTGCCCAAGAAACTGCATATGCACTGTATCCCAAGGATACAGAACAGCCAAGTGCGATCGCCTAGAAATTGGTACACAGAAGTTTGGGGATGATATTACAGATCTTGTGATCGAAAATGCTGATCCCAGATTCCCAATACAATTAACAGACCAAATTTTCAAAAAGCTTGGTCTGCACCAAGTGACCACTGTAAAGATTGTCAATAGTTCAATTGACTTCGTCGCACCTACGGCTTTCCACGGCTTACCTAATTTGTACGCTGTTAATTTAGCCAATGACAAATTAAAAGTCTTGCATTCCGAAACATTTGCACACAACAAGAAGTTGTTGCTACTTACTCTTTCGAATAACCCTCTTAAGTTCCCTGCTGCGGACTCTCAAGACTACTTCTTGAACACTTCATCTGTACAGGAATTAGATATTTCTTACTGTAACATGAAATACATCACAGCAAACAGCTTCAGCAATATGCCCGGTCTGATGTACTTAAACTTGGCTGGCAACAATTTGTCAAATATGGATCCCAGCACATTCAAGAAGCTATTGGACTTGGAGGAACTTGATCTCAGCGACAATGATATTAAATCACTACCAGATGACATCTTTTCTGAAAACAATGAACTTGCTACTCTTCATATTTCAAGAAACCCAGTAGATACAGTTTATGGATTACAAATCTCAGATTTGTTAACCCTGAACGCGGGACAAACTAACATTAGATTCGTTGGTCCTTCCATGTTTAATGGTATGACCTACATTGCTAATCTGAACTTGAGTGGCAACAATATCGAAAAAATCCACAACCAAGCATTCCATAAACTGGTTGAGTTAAACTATCTTGACCTATCTTACAATGATTTAGACTTAATTTCGAATATTCTCATTAAAGAAAACATTGAATTAGATATTTTCAAAATCTCGAATAATCCTAAATTGAAACATTTGCCTGCTGAAGGTTTTGAATGTTCTGTCGACCAATTTAACATTTACTTATTCGATGCATCAAATTGTGGCCTGCAAGAAATCTATGACAATTCGTTGAAAACTTTTTCTGCATTGTCAGTAATCAATTTGTCAAATAACGAAATCCAAACTGTTGGTAACAAAGTATTTACAGTGTGTCCAAAATTGGTAGAAATTAACCTCTCGTACAATAAATTGACAACACTAGATGCTAAGATTTTTGAAAAGAACAAGGAATTGGGCAAACTGTACCTTCAAGGAAATCCTCTCAAAGTTTTATCTGCTGAAGTCTTCGTACATACTCCAATGATCACATATCTGGATATGAGTCACGCGGAACTGACCTCAGTATGGAAACAAGATAAAAACAGCTCAGCGACACTTCTTAGTAATTTGACTTTCCTTAATGTTTCACATAATCGTATCACTGAGATTAAACAAACAGAACTTAATCACTTGAACAAATTACACACTCTAGATATTAGCAACAACCCTCTAGCGTGCAGTCGTGACTTCGAAGACCTTATGACATGGTTGAGCCAACGTAAGGTATCTCCAAGCGCAGCCGGCAGCAGAAACATCGCTAATTTAGCATGGGACAAGAAAGACGATGATATGCAAACTTACAGTTGGGAATTCCTAACTCGCAAGACTTGCGGATCATCTATTCCTCATCCAGTTATGCCGTTAACTGACATTTCCGATGAGGAAATTTGGGAGAGAACTGATAAAGATAATAACGGTAACTTTGATTTGAAGAATACCTTAGATGACGGAAAACTACCTGATGACACCAAGCTCTTGGATGACGGTAAATTACCAGATGACACCAAGTTCTTGGATGATGATATGGCTGATGAGGATGACAAAGATGATGCTGATGATGACGGCTCCTTGGATGACGACGACGACAGCGAGGACGATGAAGACGATGAAGGTGAAGATTACGACGGTGATGATGATGTCGATCTGAAAGTAAAACTCATTGATAAATCAACCGCTGCACCTACAGCTAAACCTGTTGAATCTATCTCAACAGAGGGCCCAAGAGTAAGTGATGTTAAGATTGATGTACACTTTGTGGAAAGGGAAGAAGATGTGTATGACACAGCCCCTGAAACGCGATATGCTTTGTTGCCCCTAGCACTTTTAGTATTGGGTGCGTTACTGTTGGTCATCATTATCACAAAGATGGTTATGATGTTGTGTAAAAAGAGAACGAAACAGATCAGATACAATAGTGCCATAATTGCTGCTATGAGTCAGTCCAACCGTACAAAGAAAGACTGCGGTCTGGTTTACCAGCAGCTAACGGAAGACTTAACGAGCCCGGCTACTCCAAAACTAAGCCGCTACACACCATTACACAGCGTGACCGTCAACGCTTCCAATATGTCGTATGAGAGTAGTCCCTTCCATCACAGCAACATTGTGCCAGAAGCGGTGTGAATAGCAGAGCAAAAAGTATTTAATGTTTGAGTTAAAACTTGATACTAACAACTGCGTTAACTCTTACATAAACAGTAAGTGATAGTTGTAAGCGCTAGTCACAGCAGAACACATATCTAACAAACAATACTTAGTACAGTGCCTTTATGATCACTTGAACAATTGCGACCAATGTTTCAAGCTAGCGCTTTTTTTAAATATAAAGTAACAAATGGAAGTCAAATTACAACAAATTAATTTAAGATTATACATATTATATATTATACAAATTAGTTGATAGGTTTATTTTATGTACTTAAAATTATTAAAAATTAAACACTAGGCATTGTTGTTTATATAAAACTCATTTAATTATTAGTTTTATTAATAATCTCAGCACCTTGTGAAGAATTACACGCAAAGTCTAGCTGCATTTTAATCAAGATTATCTACTAAAACCCTGAGTTAGACCCTAACATACTGAAAGATCACACAGTGGTTATATTAATAACAGTCAGCATCTTCCTAATTTTTAATAAAATCTACCTAAAGTTACTTTTTACCAAAAAAAAAACAAGTTTACAAGTCTAAAGATTGAAGAATGTTTATTAGTAAACAAGAAAGCTGTGTATTCACATATTATCTAATTTTGTTTAGTTTGCTAATAAACTAACCCTCTTACTTACTCATAAACGTCTATTAAATTAAATCAGCGAGATTTTTCTAAGTAAAATTGTATGAATTTAAACTGATCAATTGACTCAAAATTTAAGAGGCGTTTATAAGTAAGGGGTTAAATAATTAAATAAAAATACACACTATTTATAATATTTTATTATGAATAATAAATGCATGATGCCGTGGATGCATTTATTATTAGAATAGGCAGAGACTACCTGCCTATTCTAATAATAAATGCATCCATTACATCGCTATGATGTCATCATGCTGGTTTGTATAGAGTTTGTATCCAGGTTCTTTATTATTTTTCTTTATAAAAGGGACTGTACTCATCTTGATGGTAAATAATCCCTAGAGTCCATGAACGGTGATCACCATGCAGTTACTGTTGCAACAATTGAAAATATTATATGGTGGTTCATACTTTAGCGAATTGAGAAAATTCTTTTTAGTTCAGTCGTTCACATTAGCCCCTGGGTCATCTTTAACAACTCTCCAGATGCGAGAATAGGGTGTTATATTATTATAGTCCGTTGTTTCACAGACTTTACATTGGGAAAGTAAGTATAACGTAAGTAATTTAATAATATACAGTTTTCATAACAACTTATTGCAGGATGCACAAACGATTTTGCTGTTTTCTGTTAATATTGAATTGGTACAGTAGTAGCAGCAGTACTAATCCATTAGAAGTAAGTCACCATTATGTTTTTCACAACAGAATACTCATGTTCGCCTAACGAGAATGTATACACACAAACCTACGGTTTTAGTGGTATTTAGTGTCAATAAGATGTTTTGTATAATGTATTTGATAAAAAAAATAATGTTATATGACGGCGACGTGCATTGCCTTAACATGGGTCTTCAGCTAATAAATAGTTAATGAATTTTCTAAAAGTTTCGCTAAGTCTTCTTCTGATTGTTTTAATGGCGTCAAGTCCAGCAGACGTTTCTGAAAGATCAAATAAACGTTATTAGTTACATATTATAATGTCTCTCTCATCCATCATATTAATGATGGATGAGACATAGGACCGGGTATAGTGGAAATATTTGGAGGAGGCCTATGTACAGCTGTAGGCCTCAATTTGCTGATATAATGATGATGTTCTTACAATAGTGGTTTTTCTATGCAAAATGTTGCTTTCATTACAACTTTTAATACAAACTTGAAATAAACCATGCATCTGGCCAAAGTAGTAAAGTACAAGCTACATCTTTATCCTATGATTGGATAGTTAGGTTAGGTTAGGCCCTCCAAAGAGACATTATCAGGGGTCGAGTAAGCACTTAAAAAATAAATTAAATTTATGTTGGCTCCTGCCAGGAGCCCAATGGGCAACCTAAAAAGGGGACGAGTCTACAACTTTTATTCCAGGGGTCAAATACTGGGGGACGAATGGGTCCTGACCCGAACTAAGCTGGTATGAAACCATAGTATAATCACATAAATTTAAAATTACCTGCGGCAAAGCTCCTTTAACTAAATCAGGGATATCTTCAAAGCGGTAACCCAGAGTACTTAATCCATTTTCTATTTTCATGACATCCATATATTCAATGATTTTATCAGCTAGTACTTTCCCGGCGTCTGCTTGTTTTACTCGAGTGACGTCAGCACCTAGTAAGCTTGCAGCTTCTATGTGTTTGTCCGGATCACTTGCTGATGTGAAACGGAAGACTGCAGGAGCTGTCATAACGACTGACAAACCATGTGGGATGATTGGTAGAGTGCTGTGAGAATATGATAAATGTTTTTAATTGTATGTATTTCATAGTTTAGCTATCTTGTTCATATATTCTGAGTTAATTACTAAATTTCCTATCATCAGTATAATGATCATATCGCTTAAAGGAATGATATATTTAAAAATATTTTAAACAACATCAAATCTTAGAATAATAATTTAGCGCTTCCACCAAAAGACTTTCCTGTGGTCATTCTGTTAAAACAACTCTGATTCATTTAGATTTCGATTTAACCTAATATATTTTTAAACTTACAGACCACTTAGAGAAAGTACTTAATAAACTCCTAACTCTTTGTCTATCCCTCACTATAATCTCGCATTTTTTTTTAAATTTGTAAGTAATATACCTACATACCTATACTAAAAAGAATTACCGGAACTTTATAAAATATTTACATAAATAATAGATTTTCAACCCACATATTCATAATTCAACAAAACATTAGTTGTTAGGGCTAACAAATAGGAAACATCGCCTATTGTCTGCATTACATTAATAGTTTGTTTCCTTTGTACAATTGACGTGAATGGTAAACATACGGTAACACGGTTTTTTAATTTGTATATGGATTTGGAACAAATCGTATGCCATGCAGGTCATTGACCAGCCCTAGATTAATAAAAAAAAATAATCCGTGTAGACAATTTACTATTGTATCATTGTCATTATCAGCTCACAACACACAAGAGTTTTCCTTTGATTGATTTCAAGTTTTCATAAACAACGCGGTGCTACTGTTTGCGAGGTCGTAAGTTCAAATCCGGCGCGAGATTTATCTACTTATACAAATTTTATAAAGAGGTAAAGTTTGTGTGTTTGTGATTTGTGTATTTATGACGTTGTAGGGGGGTTATCTCTGGACCTTATGAACCGATTTCAAAAATTGTTTCTGTGTAGAATAGTCCATTTATCCATTTATTAATTAATGTTAGGAAGAACATTTTCGGAGTTCCAATTATCGGAGTTGACCCCTAATAAGCCGTAAGCAGCTTCGCAATTTGACTCAAATTCACCTTTACTTCACTTGCCTGTAATAGTAATTATTCAACGTACTTACCCATAATCGTTATCTTTCGGTACAAAGTCTCTAACATTCCCTGCTATCGGATAAGCGAGGCCATGACATAGATGCACGCCAGCATTACCGATACCGACGCCCGCCATTGTCGAAGCCAGGTGCATGTTCGAACGGGCTTCTACGTCGTCTGGGTTATACACGGAACGCGTGAAGTATTTGTTTAGTACCTGGTGAAAAAAAAGATAATCTATAGTAGGTAATATTATAAAGAGGTAAAGTTTGTGTGTTTGTGACGTTGTAGGGGGTAATCTCTGGATCTACTGAACCGATTTTATAAATTCTTTCTCTGTTGAATAGTTCATTTATCGAGGAGGGTCATAGGCTACAGGCTCCTACAAGCCAAGGCACAGCCAACGATCTGCGTTCCATGTAAAACAAAAAACTTCACATAAAACCTACCAACCTGTAAAATAAGCACGGTATCATTAAGACAAAATTTCTTCCTTTACTGAAGGAGGCTCTTCTTACGTTTACGTTTATGATCTCTCATAATTAGCTTTCGAAACAAGAAAAGGCACTAAACTCGATTCAGTTTGCCTACAGTGCAAAACATTGCGTATATTTTTGGTAATCTTAACAGAAACAGTAATTCACGAACCTGTAAGCAGTACCGAGCCCACACATCAGATATAGGATTGCTGCCTTGATACGTTGGCCTTAATGCTGGGTTAGACGGGGCAGGTCCTCTGTCTGTGTAAGGCACAGCCGTAAAGCTTTCCAACGCATGGCAGAATATGTCGAATCCAGAATATTTGGCTACCTGTAACCATGAAACAGAAGATTAAAATATCTTCTGTTAGGGACAAATTCTTCTACGGGAAAAAAGATTATTATGCATGCAGCACAGAAATATGCAAAAGCACAGTTTAGAGACTGATTTAATTTATATGACATAAAGCCAAACAAGCATATGAATAACTTAAGGTTCACTTTATATGGAGTAATCATGACTTGTAACAAGGGGACTTTCACGAACACCCAGACTCCAGGGACACCTAGACGCCAATTCATGAATGGCACAACTAAGTATCTAGAGAGAGATTCGAGCACGCAGGACATTTGTATGTGTGATCAGCAAATTATATTCCGTTAAACTATGTGCTAAACTTGAAATGAAACCCTATACCAATCCGTCTGGGCAGCGTGTTATTAGTAGGCTAAGTATACCTCCGTCCCGGGAGGAGATCCATCCCTGCAGTGGGACATTAATGGGCTGCTATAATTAAACTATGTTTGTAAAAGTCTCCGTGATACAGGGCGTGATTCTTAGTTGTTGAACGTTAACTTTCTGGAAAAAACTTACTACGTCTAAATGAATTTGAAAATAATATAGAAAGTTACCTTCTCAGGCATAGTAAGAGTGTGTTGAGGGTCAACGATTGCTAAGGTAGGTCTGAGAGCTCCGTGAGATATCCCAGTTTTAGCATGTATAGCTTCATAGTCGAAAATACTAACGCCTGTAGTTTCACTGCCAGTGCCGCTAGTAGTTGGTACTAGAAATAAATTTTAAAAGAAGCTAAGTAATCTCTTCATATTAAGCTCTAGCGATTGTTTTGTGGCATCATTGATAATGTTTCTAATTTAATTTACCTAGTAGTTTGTTCGTGTGTATGTTATCGTATAAGCCGGTAGGTAGGTACCCTAAGACCGAAATTGGAGTAAGTACAGAAATTACCGAAATATGATTTCAAAGATTTTTTCTTACTTCAAAAATAAAATATAATTATGATTAACAGTGTATAAAAGACTAAAAATGAAATAATAACAGTCCTAGGGGGTTTGTTTAGTTCGAAACCAGAAACAAGAATTAGTGCTCTGCGGCCTCGATTACTGAGTCAAATGCGAATTTTATTTAGATACTTACTGGCAATCATAGGTTTGAGTTTGAAGTCAATTGGTTTTCCTTTACCCACAGGCGCATTTACGTAATCCAAAAAGTCTGCCTCTGAATCTGTAGCATATAAATTAGCTGCTTTTGCTGTGTCCATAACTGATCCGCCACCAACGGCTACGAAACAATCAAACTCATTGGCCCTTGCAAACGATATGGCTTCTTTGAAACTGCAAATATTTATTATAAAATACTTTAAAACGTGGCAGACGATCCAACGGTAACCGCCCGCCTAAAAATGTCCGCTGTGCTCTGGAGCACATTTTAAAAGTATTTCCTTAAAAAATTCTAAAAGTGACTAAGTATAAAATAGAAATGTGAAATGAAAATGAGAAACGCTGAAACACCTTAATCAGTAACAGCGTTATGCAACAGAATATTTATCATTTAACCAACCGTATTCAGTTGATAAGAGAGCATTAGGTATTATGTTTATGCTTTACAAAACAACAAAAAATCTGAGCAAAAAATAAGGAAAAAACCGAAAAAAAAAATTTATGTATAATATTTTCTTAATTTCGTTACTATTTAAGTATTCCTATTTCTGAAGGATTTAAAACAACTGAAACTGAAAGTCAGGCATTATACATATCAGCAAATGAGCCTTTCCCTGAATAATGATTCACTTCTAAAAGTGTTAAGTTTTTCTTATTAGGTAGTGTTGATTTCTGTTCAGCAGCGCCCCTTAGTCGGCTCTTTTCACGCCCTGGGGATCAATAGAGCGATCACAATGTATTCTCGCTCCATCAAAGGAGATATCAAAAGATCTCTACCTAACCTACACCTCTATAAACGTGAACTGAACCTAAGGTCTAGCGACCATTTTTCATTTTACGTGAAATTTTTAAAATTTGTAAGCAGCTCTTTGAGGGCTGATAAGACTATAATTTCGAATACGTGTTTTTCAGCAATTCTTGACCCTTGACAAAAATATCCAGAGAAATTATTTATCCGATCTAAAAGTGATTATCCTGATCCTGTATTTTCTTTCTGTACTTTTAATGCGTGTTTCCTAAGAACTCCGCGACACTGTACCTTATCACCTCTAGCATAATCACCGTAATCTAGTTACGAAGTAAAACTATTTTTGCAACAGCGCAGTCTATAATTACCTAGTATCGGTAGGCTCAACTCTTACTTGATCGTATACTTTATAATTAACACCATTCCTGGTCAACGAGTCGAGTGTTGTCTTCAAGGGAGACAGCTTGACGATATTGGGGTCAGTCACCACACATACATTCTTAGCGTCCATATTAACCAAGTCCTGTCCTACTTCTCTGGTCACACCAAAACCGTATCGTATTGTCGAACATTTTATCTGAAATAATTAAATACATCTAAGTTACGTGTATTATTTGTGGGCTCAGGACAGAGGACTTTAATTTGAGGAGTGGAGAGTTTATTGTGCCTAAACTATTTTTTGATAACATTATTTTTTGTGTCTCATGCCGTTTATTACTATTATCAATAAGCGAAAGTTCATGCCAGGCATTACGTAATACATAGTATGGTGATAATGTTACTTTGGTTAAGGAATCAAAACCAGATACCCCCAAAGTAAAATGAAATCGTAGTAGGTTCCACAAAGATTTAATAATTTATGACAAAACTTAACGGCTCGACCGATTTACAGAAAACCGTTTGAATGTGTTACGGACAGACTTAGGTAAAATACAAATGTATCTTAATGCCGTTTATGTCGTAAAAATCGACTAACATAATTTCAATCATCATAATACGAAGTCAGAGAAGAAAACTCTTAGCCGTGAGGGGACAACATTTGATAATACAACTACCTGTTTGTTAATACCCGTTATGGTCGTAGGAGACCGAGGGCCTTGGAACCATTTTTGAACGTTAAGCTTGGTCGTAGGTCGTAGCTAACTCTAAATAAAGTAATTCAATTTACCTGGACAGCATGGTATTAGTAGACCAAATATTATTTTATAACTAAAAGCACTCGTATACAGTTGCATGGGCGTTTATGTAGCTGTGTTTAGGTCGGTAAGGTCCTTAGTACTAATTTGGTAACGAATACGAAATTTGTTAGAAAGGTTTTGGTTATACACTTACCTCAAATGCGTAATCTTTTGATGGAGTAGCATTTGATACTTGGAAATTTCCTCTATTACCATGTGCTGGACATTGACACCTATAATGCATGAAAAATATTTTGGAATTAGTACTGGACAGCAATAGTAGGTACCTATTACAATTTGAGTTTTAGAAGGAAATTGATAAACAAAGTATTTAAGATTTATTATTTGGAAATTACGTGACTAAGCTGGACAGAAAAGGTGTGTATACGTGTTCATAGCTTTTGATCACAAAAAATAATTTATCGTGTGGAATTCGAAACGGGTACTGTGCACGGCAGCTGCTTATGCAACCGCTGTGCCACTGAGGCAGTTTATTACTGTAGAAATCTACAAGAGCCGCTATCCGTTTACAAATCTTAATCATATGACAATGTATATTTTACGTCTTTGGGCGACTGTTCAATAAATTTCAATAAAAAAAATCATCATTTCGAACATCGATTCGTAAAAAAAACACAATAATATTTTAATTTTTAGAATAGGGCTACATTTTGTAAACACAGGGTAGGTATGTGTTTACAAAATCTACGAACGTAACCTAACGTAGGTACAACTACAAACGAACGTAAAATCATTTTTTCAACCTTTACCTATTTATTAACCTGTACGTTAAAATCTATAATAGGTACCTAAGTAGTGTACATTATTAAGGAAAAAATGGTAATATCAATACTTACGAAGCAACGTTAATAGTCCTTAGTAAATCATAAACTCTTTTGCGGTTAACCATGTTGAGGTTATGTCTAGTCACTGACACTTTTCTATTATTACAGCGAAGACGCACTTTTGCTATCTGTTACGTCTATCACTAATACATAAAATAATTTTAATTAATAAATTCAATATAAAATCAAATAAAAATAATACTAAAAACAAATTTAAACATAGTTAACAAGTTGTTTTTTTAATAATATGCGCAGGAGTTCACCTTGAACGTTCCGTTTGTACTTTGATAAAACCGATAATGCATTGACGGAACCAGTATTACATTGTAGTCTTGAGACACAGCCGAGCCGACGCGGTTGATAAACAACTGAGCAATTCAAAACAAATCAAATATTACATCGAAGATGTGCGTGTGCGTTAGGTATCAAGGCCTAACTTTTTTCCTTATATTTATTTTCTAGATTGTTTGTCTAGATTGGCAAGGTTAAGACAATCTTTATGTATTTTGATAGCTTTGTCTTCATGTATTCATATCTTTGAATATTTCGCCTGTTTTCCTGTTTATTGCAGAACTACCTATTCGCCCCGGCTTCGCACGGTTGCAACGGTTATACTCTACAATGTTCTGACTGTATTATATATGTCGGCGTTAGCTTATGATGGCACGTTCTACGATAGATCGGTGAACTCGAAGTAACACTTCTAATACACGTAACACTTTAACTACACCATATTCGAAATAACACTACTCAAACAAAACGGGCAACGGTGGTTCCTAGTAAGGAGCACCGATCACGACCGAAGTCAAATTGTAACTGACTGGCGTCTCCCTCCGGCGCGCCCCACCTAGGCTCCGTTGTAGCATACACGTCATTGCGACAGTGTCGCGTCTACCGGCATTCGTGCTGCGCTTTGTTTATGAATCAAACTAAATACTGTTTCCGACATATATGTTGCGAGTAATGCTAGAAGATGGAGTAAACCTAGGTTTACCTCAGGTTTAGATATTCGGGTTAACTTAGTATTACCTAGAAACAACAAAACAAGAAACAATATTCTGGTAAAGTAAAATACTACTTATGAAAACTTCTGTACTTATCGATCTCTGTATTAGACGATCATGACACCATAATAATATTTCCAAGTACCGGCCTACAGAGTTTAATACCTACCGAGTTTAACATTTGAGAAAAAATAAAGTACTCACCCTTTGTTTGTACAGTTAGGTATATTCAGAAAACATGTAATAGTTAGCCAAAAGGTTTTATTTCTTATCCGGCTAAGAAGCAGTTAATATACTTACCTGTAATCTAACTGTGAATATTAAACGATGTTATCGATGTACTATTTCCTAATTAGGTTTAGGGATAGTTAAAAATAAAATGCAATAAAATAGACATCCAAGTGATGTAATAATAAATTCATACAGATTTCGTTCACATAATACACAATAGAAAAAACTATTCCAACTACAACCCCATAATGGATAAAACATCTTACACGCTATTAGCATCATTTGGTTACATAACTTTTATAAGTAACATACTGACAGGCTAAAATGGCATTAAAATATTTCATCACAATTTGATTTTATAATATATTATAAAATAAATACGATTTTATTAAAAAGTTACACAATAATACCTACATAAAACAATTTTTCAGCATTTCCTTAAAAATAATATCTCGAAATAATTATATAACTTACGTACTTTTCTACAAGACAATTATACATAGGTACAAACTAATAGTAATATCTATTTACACGACTTCAGTTGCTACACTATATGCAAATTAATTCATGGCAACGAATAATAAGAATCACATTTATACAAGATATTCCTTTTAAATTAAAATAATGGGTACCTACTTTGTATGATGTGAAGATCTGTGAAGGAATAATACAATCACATAAAAGAAGTTTTAACATCTAATATTATTGCTATGCGGGTAATCAAATCGATGTGTTTTTGCTCACAATTAATACTAACATATGGCAACGCATGCGGTTATCTGGGTAACTATATAATGTGTAGGTTCTACATCTTTAAACTAAGTATATATTTATTAAAAACTTAATATACAGAAACGTTGTAATAAATATGGGAATGTGGATTATGAGTAGGTACATTGTAATTGTTAATTTTATGTAGGTTATAAACAATTGATGAGACTTGACAAAACTAGCCGATATCAAGTGTATTGTCAGTGAGATCTCAATGCAAGTCTATGATAAACTCGCTGGAAATGTGTACTACTCGTTTGAAATAAGAACGTGTGATATAGTGACGTCACAGGTTACGACTCGTCACGTCACAATATGGCGCAGGTTCTTCCTTATTCTTATTTGAAACGGTTAGTATAGCCTACATCAAATAAATTCTGAACTTAAATACTTTACATACTAAATTTTGCATTACAAACACGAATCACTATTGCTATTAGATATTTTAATATATTAAAATGTGGGAATAGTTAAAATTCAACATACGTAACAACAATTTGTCAGTGTTTCACATCACTAGGGAGACCATAGGCTAATAATATGTATAAAGCAATATAATGAATTTCTTTGGTCCATGTAGTAAGAACTGTAAGCTGATTATAGAATAGATAATAATTTTAGGCCTATAGTCTCGCAGTAAGAACACAACTATAGACAGAATGCACCAACAATCTAAGACACCTCAATATTCATCTATGAGAACAAACAGTCACTGGTCCGATAGTTTGTCACCGATATAATATCATACACTACTCATCACAATACATATTTGGCAAATTTAACTGAGCTGTGAACACCTAGCTATTAGTTCTTCTATAAATACAGTACAGAAACTATGATGGTTTTACATCTACCTAGAAACTGTTAAGGGAATCATATAGTCTTACTAGAAAGTACTTGCCTTACGATTGGTCGTAGTTTTAAAAATGCATTGATGTGTATCTTCTTCAAGTACTATAAAGAGTTATTGCATTGATCAGTTGACATGTAACGTTTTCACTTTAACAGTAATAATTACTCTTAAAAAACAGATACTTACATTTCTTTTACCTTAGTATAGAAGATAGATCAAAACTTTCAAATATGTACATGAATGTATAAAGTCGTTTTTATAATACGAACGTTATTTGAACTATGTATTCTATTTTCACAGTGACGTCACGAAGTCAGTTGAGTGATGGTTTAGTAACCACGTAATAGATACTTTAGAGATAGAAATTAGAATAACATGCTATAGAGTATTGGTGTTGTAACAATTAAACTATGCTCTAAGGATGTAGAAAACATAATATGCACATGTATTTAATATATTGCTACTATTTAGTTTCTAGGTCGTCGTTTTTCGTTTAGTTAGGGTGGCGAGAAGCCGATGGATGAGGGAGAAACAGGACCGCACGAGGTGGCAATACTTGGAGGAGGCCTATGTCCAGTAGTGGACGTCGATTGGCTGATATGATTGATGATGATTTAGTTTTCAGGGTTATCCAGAAAGTTAGTCCCCCTCTTCTACGATGAATTACTGTTATAAAGTAGTTGTTTAGATAGTCAGTGTGAGGAATTTGTAAGTTAACTAATCAATCAGCTTAATTAGCAAAAGTTATGTTAATTCGAGTTCTATCTCTAAAGCAAGTAATTATGTTACACAGAAACACTTAATTTAATTGAACAAGTAGAATTACTATTCTACATCAAAATCTGACTTTTATTATTTAAAAACTGAGTATATCAATAATTTACAATCATTATACTCTAAAATCTATATTTTCAAAATCTACAAAAGTATATAAGAAATAATTTAAGAAAAGAATAAATATCAAATAGATAAGCCGCGTCAGGACGGACCTACTGGCATGACTTACAATATTGGTGTTATAAATTCGTAGCGACGCTAAAGCTGTTTATTTATTTTTCTTTATTGTTAAAGACAACTCCCGTACTAGGAATCGAGGCCTATGTCATGAAGACTTTTACAGATATGAAATAAACAGACACAAAGAACATCCAGACTTTATAATAGATAATAAATTGTAGATAACACAAATAATTATTTTCTTCTATATTCGACGACCTCTGTGGCGTAGTGGTTAACTCCTACGCATAGGTCTCGGGTTCGATTCCCGCTCAATGCAAATCTTTGTGTGATGAACATGATTATTTGTATCGGTCTGGGTGTTTTCTATGTATAGTATTTATGTATTTAGAAGAAAAAAAGTATTTATGTATGTTTATCAGCTGTCTAGTACCCATAGTACAAGCTCAGCTTAGTTTGGGGCTAGATGGCGTTGTGTGAATGTGTGAGGGATATTTATATTTATGTTTCGTGGGATTTGAAACCGCGTCCTCTTTGCTACCGAGGCAGTTGTTAGTGTGTAAAGTAACGACAGTGTTACAGCAACATTTGCAATATGGCAGTCTACATATTCCGAATAACAACACTATATCTGGTTCTATGATTAGAAATGTGGTATGGATTAATTGTGTGAGTATTAAAATTACATATTTTATATCAACGAGAAACAGTTTTGAAATTACAATGATATTATACACAACAAAGATTCATAAGAATATAAAAAACTGGCTGGCAAAGCGATGGCGAAGAAGTAGAGTTTATGTTATCTTCTATCAGAATGAATTGAGTTTTCCGTGCCCTTATAAAAAAGTTTACTTTTGTTAATTAATGATTTTATCCGATACAAAAGCTCGTTCACAATAGACTATCATGGAACAAGATACTTTACATATTCGACAATGAACTTTGGATAAAGATAATAATTGAATTAGACTTAGGACCGGAATTTCTTCTTGTAACATGTCACACAAGATTTATCATCGTGCAATTATAGTAACACAAACAATCAAAGAAGGACCAAAACATCGTAATGACTCAATTTCTCGTGTATAATATCATTGTATGACATCATTGAACATGTTGCATAGCAATAACAATAACCACGTTTACGCTGAATAAGTGTAGTACAAAATACTAGAATAAATAAGCTCATGGCCACACAAAAAGCCAAGCTTTAGGCCAAATATCCTGAAAATATTACAAGTAATCAAAGAACAGAATCACAATGTCGTTAACCAGCATTTTATAGTAATTTTGAACACAGAATTATTACATTTCATTTTCTCAGACTCATTACTACAACCCGACGCCATACCCACAATGAATTTTTGGTTTCCATTACATTTAAAAAGACAAATATACAATATATTTTTTAAATATTTACTAAACTATAGTGACATCATTATATATGTCATACATAACTGACTGTATGTTTTGAACTTGTCAGTTTTATGGCCGTAATAACATCTTATGCAGAAATACATAAGTTTGCATTATGTACTGCAATGACGTATACATCTATACAGATTAACACAGTTCTACAAATATTGGTGTTGATCTAATTTCCAGTATTGTCGTCTCTTTCTGTCTTTAGTCTGGTAGCATGTGTACGAAAGAGACGGGGAACATACCGCGTCGAGTAGTTCCTTCAACTTGGCCTTCCATCCAGTTGTCGTCTTCAGTACGTTCGTTGATGACGACTATAACTTCTCCTTCGCGGAACGATAGTTCGTCTTCGTTGTCTGCGGAGCAATCGTAGAGAGCGCGACACCTTCTTAAACCTCCTGTCTGTAAAACAGAAAAAAAAGTTATGTTTAATATAGTTACTCACATTAAGTAGTTTTGTGCCCGAACTAGTAACAACTTTTATTTAAAAGAAAATTTATATGGGTTACAAAACAGTAGAAAATTAGTATATAAGGATAATTTACTTTTGTATAAAGTATAGGCACACAACGTTTGCCTACTCAATTTTACTTCTCACAGTCATGAGCGGACTACTGCTTGACATAGGCCTTCCTAAGTTTACACCTTATGCATTACCAACCACATAATTTGTCAATTAATTACATTTTGCCTATAATTTACTTAGTGCAAAAATTTTATGAAAAAGAACTATTATTTCAGATATTATCGTACCATAGTAATAGAAGCAGACGGTGACCTCGAGTGAACGCTACTCGTATCAGAAACATCAAGTGATCGACTGTCGCTGCGCCTCGATCGTTCTCGTGAGCGCGAACTGTCACACGACAACGCGGACGCGAGCCGGCTGTCCTCTAAACACGAGTCGTTTATATCACACAGCTCCAACGAAGAATCTTGGCTAGAACATTCCTGAAACATTATTTATTAATATTAACATACATATAAATAAATAAGTTGTACCTATGAGCTTTTACGCGGCACTCTAACACCGCATATCGAAAAAAAAGACATAATTCGCAAATAGGATCACTAATTCTCAACTAAACCTTTAGAAAAGGCAATAAAGTATTTGTATAACACAATGTGAATAATTTAAATGCATTTAAAATTAAAACAGACCTTTTTAAATGCAATATTTAGCTAATTTAAAAAAGCTTATTAATTTAAAAATATTATCTAGTTGCGTTGTTTTTATCATTGACTATGCTATTGTATCTAACCTAACCTAAAAATAAATATAATATAAATAACTGTATTTTTTAACTACAAGGAATTAAAATAATTGTTTAAAAAAGCATTTAAAATATTCTGTTTAATCACTAAATTTATTTAAGGTAAAGCTAAATAATAATTATAATTACAAAATGTATTTTAAAACTCTTAAAACGTTTAAATCATGCAGAACAATATTTAATAGTTAATGTTCCACACGGAGTTAGAAATAGGACCAGAATATTAATGTGAATTCTGTTAATTTGTGTATATCATAAAAATATGAAATGTTTAATTAAAATACATCTATTTATTCTATGAAAGGAAGTTCTAAAACGAAGGAGTTTTTATTTAAAATACAAGAAAGCCAAAAGCTGTTAGTTAAATGCATGCAGTGAGGTTGAAACCATAAAGTATACACATAATAGTCAGCATAGTTTATGGCATAAGGGATAAATTGTCAAGAGTTTAATAAATAAACTCCGTAGTTATTTATTAAAGAGGTGTAGAACACTAGATGTATACGCTAATGTATCGTCTTTTAAAACTGTGTAGGCTATTAAGCGAATAGAACTACTCGCGTTTTAGAAATAATGTCTAAAATAGCGTGCACGTTTTTGGTTTTTAAAACAATTTGACCTCTTGACAACAACAATAAAATAATATTAATGTAAGGGCTCAAATCAAACAAGGGTAAGCGATTAAGTACACTAAGTGTTCTTCAGACTATTGTTTTACCCTTTTCAGTTTCGCTTTCACAGCCTTTTCCAGGTGCAATCTATTTTTCTTCTGTAGCAAAAACAAATTTGACCTTGTACTCATTCAATTATCATTGTAATTTCTTCATCACTTAAATGTTTAAGCGTTAAGGGTAAATACTAACGTTTTCTGTTAAATGATAATTTTATAACAATATAATTTTATACATTACAACATAATCTTATACACCAATTAAAGTATAGTAACAACAAACAATTCCATTGCAGTTTAAAAAATCAGCAGGAATATAATTCATTAAACTAATTTATCCGGAATAATATAATAAATACAATAACCGCGTTGCATGATTACAAAAATTAAAGGTAAAACGGAAGATTGACGCAGCAAACTATTTAACTTTACGTCATCTTAAGACAACGGCCAGTGTAACCTGTGCTAAACGTCAGGCACAGTAAAAAGGTATAGTTCTCGCAATCTTATTTAGCCAGCCTGAAGTTAGCTATCAGAGAAGCGTATGTAATAAGAGCAGGAAAACGTAGAGGCCATGAATATCGCGTAAAGAGAAGTTCAACATAATTTATATTTATTTCTGAATAATGGCCACCAGATGCTTAGTTTTATTTATCGTAAGAATATACAGGAACAAAAAATCTCCCTGTCATTTAGTTCTACAAATGACAACTGCCGGTCAGCTTAGATTGCACGTACAGTAAATAGAATGTCACGTTAATCTCCCATTTACGTTTAATATTCATAATACAATATAGTATCCTTATTGTGATATTATTTACCTTTCTAGGTGGAGGCGTAGGTTCATCTCTGTGATGTGCTCCGTTGTGTAGTGTGACAGGGGGCGGTGTCGGCGGCGGCTGTTGTGGCCTATGTTTTACTATACCGCTCGTCACTGTACGAACAATAGATAATTCTATGAATATTAAAAACGCGAAAGTTTGTAAGCATGGCGTGTTTGTTTATCTTTCACGTAAACTACACACCTCAACAAAGTCTAGGGATATTTTGTATAAAGTTGTGAAACTCAAAAAACATTGGTTTGTTTTTAATTTTTTTGATGAAAACTTACTTTGATAACCTTTTTTAACCATTCTAAATTTGAATTTGAAAAATAAAATTAAAAATAAAAGATTTACGCGGCCTAAAAGTAGTCAAGTTCGAAAATTTCATTTGCCAACAGTAAGTTTTGACTGCATTTTTGTGTAAGTTTTATAACAATTTAAACGTTTATTTCGAATAAATGATATTGTGTGCATCAAGCAGCGGCGCCATTTCATCAGAAACAAAATGTTATGGGCAGTAGGCAAGCTCCCAGCTGCGGGTACTAAGCGGAGTATTGCTGAAGAGGTTGGAACAATAGAAAATATGAAATTAAGGTTATGGTCACGTTATCGTGCTACTGTTGAAGTGGCTGAAAGATACCACGGCAAAAAGTCTATCACCACTCAACGAAATGATCGATTTTTGCAAATTCCCGCGAAAAGACAGCCAAATGTTACTACCATGCAGCTGGTTTAGAGGCTCTAGCTCTTGGTGGAGCCTCTTACGGGTGACCAAATGTTAGAAGAAGTGAGCATGAAGCCCACCTTTATGCTTGCATACCGCTTTGTACTCAAGCACTACGCCGAGCGAATCGCGCACGACGACAAGAGTGGGCTCGTGAACATTTGCTCTATAAAGATAACCTGTTATCTGTAGTGGTGTTTACACATGAGTCCCGGTTCGGTTTCTACTCGGATTCACGTAGAGAACGTGCTTGGCGAGTTCCTGGATGTGATAGCCGTCTACAACATCCTCAATAAATCTATTCATACCACGATAGAACAATTATGGTTTGGACGGGAATTTGTGTTGGTCAAAGAACAGAGCGCGTTTTGATCAGAAACACCATGATGGCTGAAAAATAACTTAACGAGGTGCTAGTACTAATAATTTACCCCCGTAGACTACAATTGGGCCAAATTTTTAAGCTCATGGACGATAACACCCGTCCGCATAAAGCGAGAGTGATGACAAGCTGGTTGCAGGAGCACGAAGTATCGATATTAAGCTGAACCACTCAATCGCCTAACCTTAAAACCATAAAATACGCATAGGACATGTTTAAAAGAAGGGCTTTGATGAATTTCCCTCCATGAAATTGCGATGGAAAGGCTACTTGTTTTGTATCCTAATCGACCTGGAACAATATACCGCACCAAGACCTGGATGACTTAATCCAAGCATGAAAAACCATTGCAGGACATTATTTACGGTTTTTTTTTTATGTATGACTACTGATTACTCACATAACAGTTAAAAACTGATAAATTTTCGCTTATTTTCACCTTTGCTTAAGAAACACATTAATTGTTAGTTTTACTAATTTTCTAAGTTTTTTTATTTATTTGAAAAAAAAAATTATGCTAAAAATGTATTTTTATTTAATTCTGGATTGTAGCCTGATAAATTTTCTTTATAATAATATAAACATGTTGTATGTTATCTCCCATAATTTTGGACTTATACCAAATAAAATTGAGTAAATACCAAATATCCCTAGACTTTGTTGAGGTGTGTATAGAATGGATTTAAATGAAACTTTACTATGATTTAGCTTATATTAGAATAACACATAGAGTACAATTAATAAAGATATGGTGCGAATTGTCTCAAATGCGCAGACGATCGGGAATGTGTTTGTCTGTGTAGTGGATTAAGTTTCTAGTTGTTATGTCACAAACGCGATTGTATTGTAAAACTCGATCATAGAAAAAGCTGTGCTGTTATTATGTCTACGAAAGAAGTCAATCTTTATAAATCACGGAAGAAAAATCTTGATACTTTCTTCCGTGTTATAAATCTAGTCACAAGCCGTCTGACTTGCGTGGATTAGATAAGCATTTTTTGTCCATAACTGTAGGATGCTTATCCTTGTTATGGTTTGAAGCTTGATGAAATTTAAACAAAAAATGAGATTTCACCAAAATCAAAGTAATTTCATATTTGAAAAGAAGAAAGACAATGGAAAAAATTGATACTCGATGCGGGACTCGAACCCGCGTCTCTGGACTATACGCGTCTAGCGCCATGACCACTAGGCCAACCGAGTAACCGTCTCGACTACCAAAGTTTTTCTAGTTATACCTAAGCTAATAGATAAAAAAAATGTAATTTAATTTCAAATTGCGTACTTATAGCTAGATTAAAAAAAATATATCACAGCAATCTTATACTTAATACTTGCAATTTTTATTTTGTTTTTATTGAATAATGACTTATCTAAGTGATAAGAAATTGCTATCGCTTTTATTGATAATTTGGTTTAAATATCGTAACATATTTATCAATGCAAAAAGCAATGATAAGTTAGTTTCATACTATCATATCAGTCAAATTCAAAAATTATTTATGGTATAATATTGTCATTAGGGATGAATTCCAAAATACTGCTCAGAGTCTAGTGCTAATCATGTTCTACATCGTTATTTATTATTGTAAACTTTCATGTTTTTCATAAAAGAAACGACCATTTCGTCGACCAGGTCGTTTCTGAAATCCAAATAGCTAAAAACTTGCAAATAAAATTTTATTAGTGATGATTTAATATCAATTCTATTTCTAGCTCTCATTGCATGGATTGTAATAGTCAGAGTGTCAGACCTTAAGGAGCCAAGAAAGTTGTTATAAATCGGTATTGTGAATGATTCATGACTAATATTCATGGTTGACCGGGCAAAGCAAACAGGAACTTATTTCTCTTTTTTAATATGACTAGCGAATTGTCCATAAGTATTTACTAAACTTCAATCTTAAGAACCTCCGAATTGAGTCCCTCTCTCTAAAAGTGTTTTCTCTCTTTGAGTCTATAACGATGTTCACTGTGACAGCATGACTCCTTAATTATGAAACTATAAAGTTAAATAATGTTATATTAAATAGTAATGTATAGTACCGTACCGTGTAGTGATCGAGCGCTGTCAGCAGAGGGCGAGGGTGTGGAGCGCGGGTGCGGCGGCGGCGCGGGGTGCGTGAGCGTGTGTGTGTGTAGCGGCGCGGGGGGCAGCGGGGCCACGCGCTTCTTTAGACTGCCGATGTTATCTGGAAAAACAAAATAGCATGTTAACTAAATACATTCGTAAATTTACATCTTTGTCTCTTAACGGGAACCTCACAAACCAGCGTTCTGAACCCGGTTTTCGCCTTGTGGGACATCTTTAGTGACGACACAGTGTGTGGTTAACCTCCCCTCCGAGGTTATTTTTCGTACTCATACTGGTCCCATGATTACCTAGGGCTCGACAACAACAGAGTTCCGCGTGCAGGGGTACATCACCTCCGCCACATAACCGCGCAGTCTGCATACGATGGTGGACGTGAACGTTATAGTAGACAATAAACAGATGATACACTTACACGTGAATGGAACGTGATTCAGAGAGTAACAAGTCCGAGACCGCGAGCGTAGTACAGGAGAAACCACCCGCGCTTACTACATGCTCTGACGTCATCGTCACCACAACTACACCAGCACAATCTGCATAGAATGGTAGAACGTAGTAGTAGACAATGAACAGATGATACACTTACAAACATTAGGTTTCCTCGGCAGCGTAGTAGGTGTAGGCGGAGCGTGATGCAGAGAGTCGCACGTAGACGACCGCGAGCGTAGTACGGGAGAATCACCACACGTGGCGGCGCCACAAGCGCTCACCGCACGCTCTGACGTCATCGTCACGCCTCCGACCACGCCCCCTGCATACGAAGGTGGTCGGGAACGAGGACATTTCTTTTCGGGAGTCAAACTCCCATTTTGCTGTGAAAATAACGTAATACAATGATAAGGTCTTTTCCAAATTACTTTAATCCGCTGACACAGAAACAAGGCTATTGGGTTGTCTATTTTGTCCAGTCTTCCTTTAAAAACAGAAGATTTTTACAACTTATACAACCACTACATCACGTAAGTATAATCATTATAAGTATAATGTGTCTTTGTCGTGTCTTTTCTAAGACCGACAAAGCTACGCGAGATGAGTTACTATATTAATTACTTTTGACGACCTCGGTGGCGCGCCGGTAAAGCCAGCGGCTGCCGCGCATGAGGTTGTGGGTTCGATCCCCACACAGGACAATAATTTGTGAGATCCACAAATTATTGTCCTGAGTCTGGGTGTTATATGTGTCCGTTAATTGATGTTTGTAAAAGTCCCCGCGACACAGGGCATGATCCCTAGTGCGGGAGTTGTCTTTAAAAAAAAAAAAAAAACTTTGGTTTTTCGTTTTCCAACACATTTTTGGATGTAAAATGAAAATGGATAATAACATGAAGCAATAACAATATTTATTTTTACTTACTCGAATAAGTTTATGTTAAAAACTCACCCTTTCATCAATAACAGTATCATCATCAGAGAAATCAGTTGATCCATCATCATGTGATAAATTCCAGTCTATGTTTATGTTCTCAAATATACTTTTCTCACGTTTGTCAACGCTTTCCAACTGAAAACATGACTTCAATAACTAAAAGAAGAAAATGTTAGTAATTAAAACAAAAATAAAACAACAAAAAATTAACACAGTAATTAATTATATAAAAGTAAAATGTTGTTAATTACACAAAACAAATATTAATATGTCAACTAAATAATAATGAAAATAAGTAAATTAAAAATTAGTAGGTAAGTATGTAAGATGAGAATATGAAACACAATACAACGGTAAAAAAGTGTTAAACACAAGCTGTCACTCTGTCTCATTACGGGGTGCGCAATAAGACTAAGTACATCTACAAAATAGTTAAAAATCTTAAGAAAAGGAAGAAATTTATTATTAAACCCAAAGCTAATACGTCTGGAGAGCGCGGTATCTCTTGGACTATTTCTCAACAATGAAGAAGTCCGTTCTTACTGTGAGAAGTCATGCTATATAATAGTGATATAAGCACGGGCCCAACAGTGAATATGTGCTTAATTACGTTCTTCTTAATCTACCTTGTGCTTAGGCCCACGGTAGATTAACACTATCATAACAGCCCATTAATGTCCCACTGCAGGAACGGGCCTCCTCCCGTGACGGAGGGATACTTGGCCTACTAATACCACGATGGCCAGTCGGATTGGTATATGGTTTAATTTCAAGTTTTCCTTCTTTTTATTTTGTAAAGAT
Source organism: Schrankia costaestrigalis (assembly GCA_905475405.1). Classification (NCBI taxonomy): domain Eukaryota; kingdom Metazoa; phylum Arthropoda; class Insecta; order Lepidoptera; family Erebidae; genus Schrankia; species Schrankia costaestrigalis. The sequence continues at coordinate 6,762,401 of FR997827.1, forward strand.
AATATTTACGGTTAGTTCCTTAGTCGGTTTTTACGACACCCATGGGATGAGATGGGGTGGTGACATATTGTATTCTTACTCCGTCACCATACGGAACAGATTAACACTATATTTACGTTAAACCCTTTTACTTAATGCGCTGCTAATACAAATATATCCAGGACGATGTTTGACCGTCAACAAGTTTTGAAAAGTAAAAAGCATAACGCCTTGCCGGAGGTAAGTAGGTACCTATATGTATTACTTACTGACACAGGTCTGTAAAACTATTAGAATTCAACACATATGTACACATACCAGTTCTTGACAGGCATGATGTCCATACTGTCTCGCAATTTGTAATGGAGTTCTTCCAGTACCATCCTTTATAGTAGAATCGGCACCTGCCTTGAGCAATAACTTCATAGGTTCAGTTCGATCAATGGCGGCACATAGATGTAAAGCTGTCATGCCCGTTGCATTCGGCTTGTCTAATACTTGTGAGCCGCCGTTTTGGACTAGAAAATCGACTATATGTAAAGCTGAACCGTCGCCAAGTTCTCGAGATATGGCTAAGTGTAGAGCTGTTTCCCCACTATCCTGGAATCGAAAAGTATTTATTTTAATTATTTTTATTTTAAAAATACTTTTATAAAATACATGCAAGTCAAAATCACTAGAGGTATGTATAGGATTTTGCTAATCTTTTTTTTGCGTTTAGTATCAAATAATTCCATATACAGTATTTGAAGAATGACAATGTTCTGCCGTGGCTTCGCAATGTCTTCTAGATACATTAAAAGAGACGAAGCTTAATTACGGTGTTAGTTTCGGTTTTGATAGTCGCATTGTATACTTTAAAAAGAGACAATCAACACTGTTACATTTCTATATAGTTATTATAAGTTAAACTCACCGATCCAGGTAAAGGTGCAGCCAGATCCGCCCCTTCAGCGTATGCTTGCAACAAATTCTGCAGATGTCCATTGTTAACAGCGTGTTCTACTTCAGATAAACGTTCGGCTGCGTCGCAACAGGTGTGAGCTGCCCATGCTCGGTACACATACTTCTCACGTATAAACCTTAGACGTTCTTCCCTGTAATATGAGAATTATAAGTTTAAAAGTAAGGTAAAGTTTATTAACCCCGGATGAGATGGCTAGATGACCTGGACGTTTTTAAGAAGATAATTGGCGTACAGAAGCCCTGCAGTGGGACAGTACATATTCTATTCCCCTACTCCTTGAAAGGCTGTTTGGTATTGGAATTCGTGGTGTAGCACATTCCTTATTTACTAGTTATCTATGTAATAGAGTGCAACGTGTCAGAATCGAAGATCATACATCAAGTGACAAACTAATAACACACGGCGTGCCTCAGGGAAGTGTGCTCGGACCAACGTTATTCCTGATTTACATCAATAATCTGTGTGATCTGAAATTAGATAATTCCCAAACATTTGCTTTCGCGGACGATACAGCTTTGGCATTTTTTGGCAGGACATGGGATGAGGTTAAGGCTAGAAGCGAGACTGGTCTTAGGATAGTTATGGACTGGCTTAGGGAAAGTAAATTGACTCTAAATACTGAAAAAACAAAAATAATAGCTTTTGGTAAATCTAAAAACGAATTGCCACCAAAAGACCTCCAAATTAGAGCACACTCGTGCCTTCAAAGTACACCAGCCAAATGTTGCTGTGTTGTTTTAGAAACAGTCAGTTTTATAAAATACCTAGGAGTATTAATAGACCAAACCCTAACTTGGAAACCGCACATCAAAATGACGGCTAGTAGGATACGTAAGCTTATCTTCGTTTTTTGCACTCTGCGTCATGTGGCTGACACAAAGCTATTACTAACAATATACTTTGCCTTAGCTCAGTCTATACTTTCTTATTGTATACTAGCCTGGGGCGGTGCACATAAAACCCACTTGATCATGCTCGAAAGAGCACAGCGAGCCATACTAAAAGTAATGTTTTTTAAACCTTTTAGATTCCCTACAGAACAACTTTATGCAGAGACTGGAGTGTTGTCAGTAAGAAAACTGTTTGTGTTAACTTCTGTCTTGAATCAGCATAAAACACTGGTTTTCGACAAAAATGTGATACAATCGCGCAGAAAACATACAGTTTGCTCTAAAAAACGCTTTAGAACATTCTTTATTCATAGATTTCAGTGTTACCTTGGTCCCTTCCTATATAATAAAATTAATAAAACATTATCAGTATATTCGCATAATAAATACAAATGTAAATTATTGGTAATTAACTGGCTAAAATCACTTTCTTATGATACTACTGAAGGTTTATTTAAAGTGGTACGTTAAAAGAGAGTATTCAGATAACTATATTTTATTATAATTATATAGAGACATATTTATATAATATTATATTATTTAAATATTTATTCATATATTTATATATATTATTATGAAACTATTATATTTTACTTACCTTTTTATTTTATTCTTGTTAAGTATTTACTGAAATTATACTACCTTACTTAAATGGATATATTGAGAGTGTATATGTGTTGTACAAAATATAATAATAATATACTATTTACGTATGTGTATATAAAGAATAATTAAAAAAATAATAATATTAGAAGCAAAAAATATGTTAATTTTTTTAGGTATCTAAACGGAAGACACTGGCACCTATAACACAGGCTCGGCCTAGTATAGGTTCTAGTGCTTGTATACTTACTTTCTACTATTCCAAACATTGACAAATTAAACCATATCCTTGAATTATAATTTAATTCAAATAAAAATGTAAACACATTACTTTATAAGTTCATAGTTTTAGTAGCCTAACTTCAAGCATCGCAATAAGCGCTCTGTACACGCCGTACTAAATCCTATCTTATAAACGTTCGGGTCATTATCGCTTGATCGTGCCATACAGAACGTGTTATGTTGCGGCGCCTGTTGTTAGTAGCAATAAGTTTATAAATTACCTACATAAATAATAATATGATGTATACAACTTTGTAATACTTCTTTCTTTATATGAATAAATAAACTTTATTATTATTATTATTAGTACAAACTATTTATTAATTAAGTTTAAAAGTACCTTCGAAGTTTTTCATGTTAGAAATTAATAGAATTTATTTATTTGACGAACTGTGTAGCTGTTTGGTTACAGTTCATGACAAAGAACGCAATGTAGTATGTTTATCTGTTGTCTAGTATCCATAGTACAAGCTGATCATGATTTATGACGCATATTAAAAGTACAACATTTGCATTATTTATACAATATTTATTCTGATAGCCATCGGAGTAATAACGTTACTCATACAATATAATTTTTTACAATAATAAAAATAAGTCGGGTTTTCCTTCCTGACGCTATAACTCCAGAACGCACGAACCGATTTCCACGATTTTGCATTCGTTGGAAAGGTCTTGGGCTCCGTGAGGTTCATAGCAAAAAAAAATTAGGAAAAGTTCGAACAGAAAAGCGGGAAAATAATGCCCGTGCGAAGCTGGGACGGACCGCTAGTTTACAATAAAGTAGTCACATAATTTACATGGCTAATAGGCAAGATTTCATGGAGAAGTATCAAAGCCATCAACTTTTTCTTCGTTACTTTCCGTAACTTTGCTTTCAAACAAGGGTAACAAAATTGTAACCAGAAAAAATCAAGTGTTGCGGAATAAACATCCAAATGATTAACCACCGATCCTTTTCGTCGGAGGTCATAACGGTCAATTGGATGTCAAAATTCACGACCGCAACACGCCAGCAAAGAATTAGAAAGCAATTTTGTCCAAAAATATCCATGCGAAATGGAACTCCGTAGACATATTAGTTTGTAGAAGCTTTCAACGTAAAAATACAACTCATGTGCAAAAGATTGAGTTCTGTGTTACGATGATTTAACATACAATGAATTAATGGACCTCGTAAATGTAATGTCATCATTGACAAAATATTATCTATAAGAAATCAGTTTTCATTATTTGTATTAAAAGACCATGTAAATATTAACCTTACGTAAGTATATTTTTTATTTTATTTTAGAAATTTTGTACTTATTTTAAAATGGATTTAACTAACTTCGGTGCTTTTTGCAACGAAATCTGTTGCATTATTTTTATAGTATTTTTTTTTAATCAAGTGTTCAATTACAAAGTAATCAACAACAAAAGCAATGCTTATACTATGCAGACTAGGCAGCGGATAAACATGTTTAGCCTATAATCACAAAAGGAACATAAAAACAAACTTACATAGTACTTTCCGGTGTTAACCTGTCCCTATCTTCAAGCGTTTGTTCCATTATCTCGTTGAACATCTGGTTACCCATATGCCTCGCCAGCAACAGTTGCGAGGTGCTCAGTCGGTCTAACGTTAACGATTGTATACGTGATATGTGGACGCCCAACTCTCGGTGACTGCCAGAACATTCTATACACACTATTATACCGAAGTTTGTTGATAACCAGGTTGGATCTGAAATTGAAAAATAGGCAAATTGAAAGGGAGTTAAGTGTAAATGGAGGAAAGTAATTTGCTTAAGGGAATATTAAGGGAGAGTTGTTTTTCGCATAAAATAAATAAAACATTCGAAAAAATAAGTAAACCTTTTCTCACGATATATTTTGGTTATGCAAAGTCCCCCCAACAAAACTAAGAACATCACCAACGTTTTCGTCATACTACATCGTACTCATATTTTTATATGTAGTCTACGCATAGATTAACAAGATTAATACGAAGAACATTACAAAAAAACAGTTAAAAATAAACTTAAACATTGCCAATGTTTTGCTAGGTAAGAAGATATTCGAGAGCTTTGAAAAATAATTAAAAAACAATGAAAAACATTTTCTTAATTCTTAAATTGATGAAAATACATAAATATTATTACCGCAACATACAAGTTGGACATGGACGTAATAATATTATTATTAAAAATAAATTGTTCTGAAATTCCCGCGTCATAAAACACCAATGCAATTTAAAACAAAATTTCTCAATCAGTCGGGAATGACCAATAAAAATCTAGAATACACCTTACCAAAGTAAATTGAGTCAATTTAGTGCTAAAGTTTTAGCACATGCAACGATTGCAACGCTGATAGCAAATTAGAAACGTGACGATAACAGCTACGATCGGTATCATTTGGGAAACGGTACCTAATAACTAGACTTGGACATTTCTAACTGGATTTGTACATGAAGATATTTTATGGGTCCATCGGGTGGCTACTAGAATAATGTCATAATGTTACGAGACCCTGTTATCTCAAGGGTAACCTAAAAATCGGATGAAAGTCACCTACTATTTTGATTTATATCTTTGGACGGAGTAACAATAGAAGAACACAACCTTAAAATGTCAACCAAGTCAGGGTAGATTCCATTCCCCGCATTTCACAAGGATGTCGCTCCGCTGACAATAGCCCCTCCGCGACCACGGCCCTTGCAAATGGGCCGAAACGTCGGAGAAAAATCTAGGTATTTATCTTACTAGTACCTAGGCTAATTAGTTTATCGGGAATAAGACCCGTATAAAATAGTATTATGACACTATCCTACCCTTATCTATCAAGGAAAACTTGAGGTTAAACCGGCGTGGTATAGGTAGACCAAGTCTCCCTTCGTCACTCAAAAAGCAGGGACGGCCTGCAGTAGAACAAACATGGGTTGTTATGATAAGCAACTACTTTGATTAAGCAACACTTACCATTAGTAGAGCCGCAATCAGCACAAAGCTGGTTACCAGGCATAGCTCGTACCGCTCGTATAATAGACCGCTGCAAGTCCAATAATGAATGTCCCGAATCATTGTTCGGATTGTCGCTAGTCTGTTGATGAAATGCTCTCATAAGAGCACCCTCTTTACAGTTAACAAGGACAGAAGTCCATGCACGTTGTTCGTTTTCGTCCTCAGCTTGAAAGTGATACGTCCGGTTATCTGCAAAGCGCATACAAGAAATATAATGACATTGTTTTGTAATGAAGTAACTTTTTCTATTTTGCAACTAAAGTTGTATGCTCATAGATATTATCTCTTTAGCCCACAGAATCACTCAAACCGTTTTAGAAAAGGCGCCACAAACCGTGAGGTATTACGTTGATGTTAAGTGATAAACCGATCAAGTAAACACCATCATTACAACTGCCAGCGTCAATGATGTGCATGAATAAAACAATCAGCATCAAGACCATATCAGCAAAAGAACGTTCACAGTTGAACATAGGACTCCAAATGTTTTAACAGGGTCATTCGTGCTCCCACAAGTGTCAGTTTTATAATACAATATTCTAGTATAAAAATAGGCAAGAATAGTTATAGATTAATATATACAAGTAATACCCACATGAGACTAGATCAAATGCCCTTTTGTCTTCTGTGGCAACTTTAATTTGGCACGTGAGGAGGTTAACTCTGGCAGGTGTTTTGTTTTCGTCTGCGTGAAAGATGTCTAGAAACCCCTCAGCTGTGACTCGACACCGACGCTTTTGCCAAACTCTGCGAACTTTTCCTTCAGATTTTTTGAGCAAATATCCACACCGGCTAACTCCGTGTTGTTTGTCTCCTTGCAATTGATGGAGTGAGTAGCCGCCTACTTGAGAAGCCATCTAGAAAACATATTACATAGATTATAGTTCACATACATTAAAGTTTTTGCTACTTGTTTCGTAAGACGCTTATCAAGAGTTACTTACCTCTCGATCTTGAGGTGCAGCAGCTCTCAACATATTTCTTAATTCAAGTAACCTTCTCCGTTCGTCGTCCTGCTGTTGTCTTATCTTTTGTAGTTGCACACTCAAGTCGGCAACATATACGCCAAAATGCTCGATTGTCTTTAGCCCGTCTTGGAAATAATTCGTCTGCGCATGATAGTATTCCACTAAGTGTTGAAGCAACTCAATTCCCTTCTTTGTTTTAATCTCGTTGAATTTTATCAGGTACTGAAACAATAAAATTACTTTGAATATAAGCAGTCGTTTATGTCGTCAGCGAAAACAACTTTCGAGAATGGAATGGAGCCAGTTAGTAGAACAGACAGTGTGACGCCGGAAACATAGCGTGGGCACAACTATGGGTTTTAGATACTAGAGACCGTGTCTAATCAAACGCCAGACAGAAACGAGCAGCTCCCGGGACTGGAAAACACTCCGATATTAGTACGTGCCCTTCCGTGAGTTAAAATTACACTTGATGACGCACGCGCATTCGGTATACTACATCCCGATCTGTCTTGCAGTTGTGTAATAATAATAATAAAGCTCAGCTCGACCTTGCAAAACTTTCTTGGCATTTCGCCTGCTTAGTTTTATCTTTTTATTTGTTGCAGTAACAAGTTTATTACATTCCAAAATAGTACACTTGTATGGCATTTATACGTAAGACGTCAGAGACTTCCAGATGCACAAAGGTGAGTCTGTTATGATCTACGTAATAACAACACAAGCAAATGCGTGGGCTGTTAGCACTTTGTGGTCGAAGCAGTATTTGCTGTGAGTGAGACGTGGAACAAAGAGAGGGTCAGAGCGTCGACGGCCCTGCGCGGCGCAAGGCCGGTCGTCGACCTGACGCGCGCCACCTCGGTACCGCACCGACCCAACAGCATAGGGCTTCTAGGTTTCTTTTTTTAGCACTTAACAATAAGGCTAAAGGTTCTTGACTGAGATTGAAAATAATTAAATTATTTAGCGTAAACACGAATATATTCAACATTTACATAATTTCCCTGGCTTTTCTTAAAAGCCCTTCAAATTAAAATTGTAGGTAAACTTCTTTGATTTGTTTCAAAACGGATGTTTGTATGACAGAATATCAGACCTTAAACAATTAAACATTGTCAATTGTGCATTCTTGTCAACTAAACAAAGGGGCTCGGGGAACAACGACCTTGTCTAACGTTTCTTCGGAGTTTATTATATTTATTGCTTTAACACTTCCAGATTGTATACTTAGTGTCAATAAAATATTTCTAAGACATCGAGGGATGAGTCATCTTTAAGTCGTAAGAAGATGACACATGGACACAAAGAATGCTGACTGAGGACTTTGTTGTATAACTCCCTACATTCATAGCATTCCATTAGATAAAAGTATATAATAAATATGTCAGCTATTCATGATCATAATATGGTAGTAGTTTCAAACCTTCGTTAATACTATTTTAAAGCTTCGTTACTGTTAACCTATGGTAATAAGATATTTTCTATCAAGAAACATTTGTTAGAGAAACAGTACAACCCAAATTACTGTATACTCCATACTTCGTTAGGTTTCGTTACATAATTATTTTAATTAAATGTTATATCAGAAGCCTGGTGGTTTAATTTTGTAATTTCCCAGTCTATTTTCGTCTACCTAATAATAAACATACATACATAACTCGTCATGGAATATTAATATTAATAACATTATATTAGTATTCTTTCTTCCTGTTTATAGAAGAAATACATACATATATTTTTACAGCGTTAGAGTAAATATCAAAATAACTAACAATATCTTCACTATACTGAGTTACCACCTTTACGACACCTGCAGGAATGTAAAGAATACAAAAAATAGACATTTTAAGATGTTTTTTTTATTATACATCATTTGTTTACTAACACAATATTTTGGCTCAAGAAACACACTTGTCTGGCTTTACAACAATAAATCTTAGTTTAGCAATTTGCCCGTGAACTCTCTTGCCATTTGGCAAGTTGTGCCTTACGCCTAAAGATAATTCAACAAGAAGGCATTTGGCATTGCATTCTGAAAAACGTCTTATACGTAGTATTATGTAAACTATTGGCACTAAATACACAAGGCATTCGAAAGAGATTTTATGAAACGCCAAATAGAGTTCTTTACATTCCTTTCTGCATTACATATTAACTCGTAATTATAAACATATTTATTTTGTTAAGAAAAGGAAGACTATGTGAAAGATTATGAAGTCAGGAACATACAGATTTCCTAAATTCATTAATTTTACACTACAGTAAGTGTATGCCGATAAAATGGTTTGTTTATTAGGGCTAGACTTGGGTAAGGTTTTGGTAGGGTCTGTAAAATAAACAGGCATGTTCTTCTGTAATTTCAATTAACTTAGTAACTTTGTAATTCATTTAACTTTTATATTATTTTTTCTTGTTTTTAACAAAAAGTTTTAGCTAAATATTCTTCTTCACATTCAGTCTTCGATACAGATACAGATTGCTTCTATTTATTCCGTTTTCAATTCGCTCAATTGATCCAATCCGACTCGTAAAATAAATCTAGTAGAACTAGTACTAGATTAAAGTACTCAATTTATTTTTCAAGGCAGTTTGCAGCTGTTGAATTTTAAGGAATTTTACTAAAAATGTTGTATTCCTATTCATTACTTAGTTTTTACTTGCAAAATGCTGGATATCAACCAGCCTTTTGCAAGTATATGTGACCTGTACTGTGTATATGTGGTGTACAATAAAGAAATAAAACTCATCTTGACACAAAATTCCTAGACCAAACTTTCTGGCCAGCAGATCTAGTAGATCGATACTCCATCGCTGCAGTAGACTTTATAAGGAGAAAGATAGTGACATTTTGTTACAATAAGGCATAACAGAGACTAACTACGATATTTATATTACTACCAAAAATAAACAGCTTGTATGTAAATTAGGTATTTGCAACGTACCTAACAGTACACCAGTAACGTCACTGCCACAGGATATATTACATTTCAGCTGCAGGTTTTGCATATTACGGCAAATATAGTGTCGGGTATGTTACAAATGACTGCAATTGTGTGGGGGACACTGTTACCGGGTTGGTAAACAGCTGTCATGTACGTAATATATTGTTATTCACGCATCGTAAATTGCATTCTAGAGTAATGCGTAGATATTAAATTTGTCATAAGCGACCTGTCTGGTTAGAATGGCATTATAATTATAATTGATTGGCAATCACAAATACACAATAGGTGCTTATTGGACCTATTCAAAAAAAGTTTGTTACGTCAAGGCTTTGATCTCATCCCCGCGCAAGTCCGTCATTTGTGTGCATATACATGGTTGTTTGAATGTATCTTTTTACCATTGTCGAAAAAATTAAGTATGTTTGTCAGTTGTCTCGTGTCCATACTACAAAGTCTGCTTAGTTTAGAACTAGATGGCATTGTATCAATATGTAAGAAATATTATTTAACAGCAATAATATTTAGAATACTTTACTACACGTAGTCGGTGTCGTCTAGTGTGAATAACCGACCGCTGAAGTTTTTCTAGCACACATACCGTTTACTGGAATCAAGTGCAGCTCACATAGAACCCGTTCAATTATTAAATAACTCCTAGGAAGTTTCTCTAACTCCTCTATTATCGCTGATTAAGTACCTTGCGGGTCCCTTGACGATTTAAATTTTTCTTCGCTGTGTGTGTGTCAAGACCAGTTTTGCTTTGTCACGCTGTAGATCCCAGCTTACACGAGTCACAGTTATGGGTAAAAGGGCGGATTAGATTACTGTGTGAGGGACACACCGGCAAACAAAATAAGTGGGAAAATAAGCCTTATATACCGTTAAATACCTATTAAGTGAATACTTAATACTGTAAAACAAAGTCTTTCCATCCATATTTTATGTATGTTTAAATCCTTAAAACTGTGACGGTTTTTTGAAATAGATAGCGTGATTTAAAAGAAAGATTAATAGGTATAATACATGCATAACCAAAAGAGCGATAGGAACCCAACAGAGTTTCTTGTGGGTATCTTCTCTGACATAGTCGTGTTTCGAACCCTCAGTAAACTTAGCCGTTAAGTCAGACGTGCGTATGTGATCACTACAAAACGACTTTCATAAGCGATACCGTTCTATCTTAGATGAATAAATTAGATTTTGTTTGTTTGTTTAATATATAGCAAAGCCGGGGCGGGTCGCTAGTATTCTAGAAGATAGAAACATAAACTGTAGATACATTCTCTTATTTATAGATCGTACATGATCTACTTAAACAACTTCTACTCGAAGCCCCGGTACGAACAAAAGCCATCTGTCTCGAAGCTTTGCTTATCTCAGATAACTTGTTCTGAAACTTTTGAAGAGGGTTATTACAATTTATTTATTTGCCCCTACAATAAAACTTCTTAAGTTCAGTCGCTTATTTTTTATATAAAATATGAAATATAAGGGTCTTAGTTAACAAATGTTTACTAAATTAATCATGTGTAATAGCTAGATGAGACGGACAGATGATCGGAAGTATGTACTCGTAATGGCGCAAATTCGGGAGGCCTATGTCCAACAGTAGACCGCTTATGGCTGGGAAATTGGTGCAATCTATGTCTGAGAAAACAAGACCGCGCAGGATGGCAATGTTTGAAGGAGGCCTATATCCAACAGTGGACGTCCATAGACTGATTTGGATGAATGGATGTTTAATAAGATGTTTGCCATAGTAGCATTTTCCCTTCTAAAGGGAAAAACGGAGTTCAATAAACATAACATTACCTAAAATTGCCGAAACTTTACTAAACAAAATAAGGTCATTTTGTTTCAGTACCGTTACAATACAAAACCAACAAAGAATAAATAAAGAAGCCTAGTATTAACGGTAAATATTAAGTAGAAAATTGCTTATTAAATTGACTGCGACCAACAGGTTCGTGGCTAGAGGGCGTGTGAAATGAAGCCACAAATTGCTCACAAGCAATTATTAATTACCCACCTTTTAGCTTTACTCGGCTACCAGCCAAATGTCAGCGTAACATAGAAAGGTAATAAAGATACTATTTGCTATTTAAGCCGATAATCGTTTATTACGTAGTGTATGCTTTTTAAAAGTAGACAACATAAGCAATATATCCGCAATCCGCAAAAAAATGATTAAGTATCATTTGTTTTATAGGGCATTTCCTTACTATGTGACGGGATCTTTTTTTTCGGGACCAGGCCAAGAAAATAATTAGTGGAGCACACCAATTGTTATCTACGGGCGTAGTTATCATATACGCATCATGATAAACGGGAGCCAAACACGAAAGTATTGCCTCCGAGGCTATCAAAGTCAGTCTGAAGGTACAATACAAAACTTATTCAAGTACCGTTAAATCACCGTGGTTTAGTAGGCCAAATAACCCTTTATCTTACTCCGTACTTGGTCTGGTTCACGATCTTTATTGTTAGCGTTGTCACTAGTTACGCAAGACAAACTGTTAGAGATCAGAAAATTCTGATGGCTACGAATGAAGCACATCACTTTAGCTTGTGTTTGTGAAAGTGCGTGTATCGTAATATTAACTTCTTCTAGCACTACTTTGTGTGTTTGTGACGTTGTAGGGGGTTATTTGTGGATCTACTGAACCGATTTTAAACAAAAATCTGTGTTGAATAGTCCATTTATCGGGGAGTGTCATAGGCTATATAGTATCACGCTATGACTAATAGGAGTGGAGCAGTAATGAAATATGTAAAAAAAAAAGGACGCGCTTTTTTCGCCACCCATAGAAGTGGGCACGCGTCAGCTAGTAGATATATTACTAGGACCAAGAACTCTACCTCTAACCTCCGAAAATTATAGTAATTATAGTTCAATATTTATACAGCATTCCATATCGTGTTGCTCTTAATTTACATTTTTAGGGCATTAATTGTTGAAATATTGTTTTACTTTAGTAGGTTTTATTACCATGTTATTCAGTGCCATACCAAAAATATACAGCTTTGTACCTATAGAAGTGCGTGTCATTTATTAAATTTCCTAAATAATGGAGTGCGGTAGTTAGAAATTCGAGAGCTATTGGAAATACGGGATCAGACCTATCCGGTAAAGAGGTTTATCCCTAAAGTAAAGTACGAACCTTCAATGGAAAAGCTTTCTTATTACAACGGTTTAAGGAGACAGATAGCGTGATTAATGTGCGGACGACAAGAATATACGCGTATAACTATGGACATTCTTTTATTTATTATCTAGAGAATTGTCAGAGAATCTTAATATATCTCAGAATTCCCTAAACAGTTCCTTTGTAATCCTTTGGAAGTACATTTGTAACAATAATCATAAAGCCCGCAATAGATTGGTATAGAAATGTTCTAAAACAGTTCTAATATGGACTTATTCGTTAAGATGTAGATCGTATATTACAGCAATAAAAGCTGAAATAGGAGAGCAGTATCATAAAAGGCTAGATTTATTTGTTCTAATGAATACTTAACGTTTAATGAGTTGAAGTATGCGACATTATTGCTTGCTCGCTGTGTGGCAATAAAGGTGGTATGCCAAGCCACTCGGAGAGTTTAAGCGCGGTCAGCAATCTTTGGCATATGAAGAAAGTAGACTCGGTACATAAATTACATACAAAGAGATTCGTTACATGTTGGAAATGAAAAAGGAAAGGACTTTCAAGAAGCAAGCTCCTTTGTCTTCAGCAAGAGGCTTTCTAGGTCCGCCATAGCTAAAGACCAGTCTACTGACTAAAACCTTGACGTAGCCTTTTCCGAAACTATACGTGGTGTCTCGGAAACTAAACAACATTTTCCTAGACTACTATTACCTACCTATACCAATCAGTATGGTTACGAAAACCAATAAAACTGTTTCAAACACAAATAAGGGGCTAGTAGTTATGTAAACAAATAATACCATTTGTTTATGTTTGGAGTAATGGAAACATTAAAGAAACACATCAATCCAATCGTATATCGTTTATAATTACAAGGTCAGTTTGTAAAAATGTTACATTAAAGCAGAGTATTTACTATCTTAAAATAGTAGCGTTATTTATATTAACTGGGATTGACTGATTTGCGGAAAAACTGTACTTATTAAGTTCATTTAGATATTTTTTTGCAAGAAAATATTTTCCTCTCGTTACCTTTACATGTAAATATCAGCAAGCCAGTAATAGATTCAATATTGAAGTCATCATCATAACAGCCCATCAATGTCCCACTGCAGGGACAAGCCTTCTCCCATGAGGGAGGGATACTTGGCCTACTAATACTACACTGGCCAGACGGATTGGTATAGGTAATTTTAAGTTTTCCTTCTTTTTATTTCGTTAAGATAATATTCACGGTTAGTCCCTTAGTCGGTTTTTACGACACCCATGGGATGGGATGGGAACATATTTATTGTAAGTATTGTTACTCCGTCAGCACACGGAGATATTGAAGTCATAGATTTACCTAAATATAATTTTACAGTAAAGTCATAGTTAAGTTTTACTATTACTTCACTTACTAGTGAGACTAAAGTATAAGGTATGCTGATGTATTACTGAGTATTCTATAATTTGAAATATGCTTCTAAATCGAGGTAATTTTAAAAATAATAAGTTCTTACACAATTATATTTTTATTTCATTTTAATTGTAGGTTGTACTTGTTGCCCTAGTTATTAACCCTTTCACAGTGCCGCCAGCAGACACAATAGTAAAACAATGCACGTGTACCATATATGGTACACTGCACTGGGAACGTGTTAAGTAAGCATCTGATTCTCATTTGATTGATTGCTTGAATCAGGTTCAGGGACGGCTTTTACGTTAATAAACATGTCATGTTTTGTAAACAACACTCAATGAAAATTAAAGCAATCAATGTTCCTATTTGATTGTTTCGTAAATATCGCCATACATCTGTTTTATTAGTCACACTGCGCGGTCAATATGTAATTTATTAAAATGTCTTTACTATGAGTTTACCGGAGTTGTGTCATATTCAGCACGTCTTACTCTTTATTATAATGTTTTATCAAAACGCGTTATTCTAATATGTATTTAAAAATACTTGGATTATCATTAAGACTTTTATTTACTCTACTAACTAGAATTTCAAATCATTGTTCCTCATCCAAACAGGCAAAACACTTACTGGACACAATAAAATTAGTGCAACTCCATCAAGAAATAAAAATTTCTAAAGACTTACCTCACACATTTGCAATTGGAACAATCTCCTCTCTTTTTCCATTTCATCGGCTATTTCAGCTGGCGTAACCTCGCTACGAATGAGACCGGCTTCCTTGGCTTGAGATTTTTTCTCTTTCTCAATTTTCAGGTACTTTGACTCATAGTCTTTGGATGCTTTATCGAATGGCCTTTTAAGGTCACCCTTAACACCACGAAGATCGCCTTTTAAAAGGCTATCCACCGGGAACATGACAATGTTGTTTATATTCTGCATCTGGGGACAAAGCAAAATAATTTTTATTTTAATATCTTTATGTATATTTGTATTTTCCGTGAGAGATTTTATGATTATTAGGTTTTATTTTTGGAATTGATATAATGTTTTAATGTGGAAATTTACAAGACGATAAGGATAAGAAAATAGTAAAGGGAGTCTGCAAACTACAAATAAATTACATATTTAAACAAAAAATTATCTAATTTACACCATTTTAGCCATTGAGCACTTAAATAAAACAATTTGTTTTGAAAATACTCAAATCTTAGTTTTTTAAAAGATATTCAAAATATTGATCCTGTCTTTGTCCAAATACATCTAGTATTTAGAAGTGAAGAAAACTATGACATAGACAAGAATACGACGCCAAATAAAACTGGAAACATTTTACAGAACGTTGTATTGCTTCATACACTTTTAACAGACAACAGTCGTAAATGCATCGCCCGAATAGGCGCCAAACATTTCGTGCTCTGAATAACAATGGCAGGTTGAGAAACATTGATGTGCATTAGAATCTGTATAGGCATCATTGGCAAAACTAAATTGAATAAACCTTGACCGCAGAAGTAGGTGTACTATAATTACTTGCATTCAAAGTCATAACTATCAATATGTTGTTACTTAAGCGAATAAAGTTAACACTATAGCTACGTAAATAAAACATAAGAGTCATGTATTGTGCCTCGTTAAAACGTCAGCTACAAGTAACATTAATGGATTGAGCAGATAAAGTAATTAAATGAGAACAAAAAGCCAACAACGGTATATGGAAACCCCATTCATGGAGCGATTATGAAATCAATGAAGCGTACTCGCTTGTGACAGACATTGCTCGAGGGGACAAAGGGTTGAAGTATACATTGAAACCTTTCCCCAACGTTGTCACTGGTCATTGAATGTTCCGCTAATTATTACATCACAAGGAAATTGTAGACACGTTTCCGTCTAATTTAATACGTACGATAACGTCAATGCTCTTTACCGTGGATTATACTCGTATTTCATTTAGAAAGGGTGAAACAATACATATTTTTTATAATTACTAGTAAGGCTTATGCAAGTACATATTATGTGTAGTAAATAATAAATATTTAACAATATCAAAAGTACAACAATATTAATATCAAAAGAACATTATTGTGAACTAACAAAATTCATTTTAAGAATGACAAGGATGCAGTAACTTCAATAATATTTATTGTGGTAAGGGACGTGTTATTTACACTAACGCTATATAAAAACAAATAGAGCTGCTTAAAACATTTTTGTAGTTTGACTCCTCGGAAAATTCATCTGTTAAAATTTTTAGCGTTCCAATCTAATCTATGACCCAAATCAGACAAAGTCGAAACGGTGCCCGTGCCAACATGTTTAGAATAATTCCTATCACCCCAAACACCCAAGATTACTTCAAGTAATTTGCAATTATATGTCTGCCAGTCTGTTGTGATGTAGTAGCACTGAAAGTGCAGATATAGAAGACCTTCTTAGAGAATATTTAGGCATTGTCGAGGTATAATGATGTGCAGTATAAGAAAGTACAAAATCAAATTCATACCCAAAAGTAGTCAAGGTAATCGATGTTCCTACCACATGATTAGATTATGCCTAGTTATCAGGTCTGTTCTAAGATATAGATTTTATCTACACGTATATTTCTGAATCAAAACAAGACGTACCTACTTCACACATTGTCCAAAGTCTTGTAATAGTAAGTAGAGGAGTAGGTCAGTTTCATTTGAATATCTCAAGGTGAGAAACCTACTTAATAGTGTAGTAAATTGCTTTCAATACTATTACAATGCCTATTATCCCAGGTATAGGCGTTAAATCTTTCCGATCTTCATTTGTTAACCTATTGACACCTTTTTATAAGAAATGTTGTGTTAGTATTTAAAACGTATTGAATAATACTAATTCATATGAAACAAATTGCTTCATTATATTTTAGTTTTATAAATATTTAATGAAACATTGTACACAATAATATTTGTAAAAGTACCTATTTTGAATTTCATGGTGCTTTGTTTGTAAACACGTCCATAACAGTCGGAGTTTCTGAATACTTATTACAAGTAAATTAAAGTCAAATAAGTTTATTTCCTGCATTTTTGAAACCTATTAGCAAAAAAACCAGGAGGTAACAGGTAGTCATTCATAGGTTTCACTACTACATTCTGTATATTACCTTGAAAGTTAATCACATTAGTGAATGTCTAAATCACGATGTTCTTATGGATATTAAACGAAGGACCTAATTTACAAATGATCGGTATGAACACGAACTCACATAATCGATTGCCGCTTAAACTCGGCTTTCACAAGGTCGATTGATCCAGTGTATTAGTATAGTTACACACAAACAATGCAAATTGCTACGATCTCGATAACAACTCAAAACAATGTACGTAATCGATACTACTATCGTGTGGTCCGTGAAATGTTGCTCGAATGTACAAAAGGCTTATCTGAAAGAAGAATTAAATGACGAACGAGGTTTCATTTTCCCAGTTCTGTTAAGTTGCAAAAGTGGACTTAGATCGAATTATGTTCGCCACCGTGGGAAAAAGGATTAAGTTGGCAGAACGCTCCAATTTCGACGTTCAACTGAATATCCTTGAGACGAATTTATGCAACAGGTACTGGGGCGTAACCGTAACCCGTAACTCTATTGGATTATTACACGAACCGGCAGTAGTTTAAGCATACAGAAACACACTAATAATAAATAGAGGTTAACGCGCTTCTGGTCGTCATAAGCTTTTGTTGTGTCAGTTTATAAAATAACAATATTACATCACCATAATTATCTAATTTGTCTGTGAAGTAGGTGCGAAATGAGCATTTTGTTGGACAATCTACACTAGCGTAACAATGATCATTGTTAGAAACAAGAGCACGTGCGAGCTGTACCTACACACTTTATTGTATGTTAATATGTATAAACTCTCACGATAATATACCCGGTAAAGCTCTTAAAGTGCACTTTGTTGCAACCTTCTAAGAATTATGCAGGCGTTAACTGCGAACCTGCGAAAATATTGAGAAATGTACTTGTTGCATTCAAGTCGCTTTCACGAAATAATGTATAGGAGCGTCAAAAATAGGCAACTTAGACACGCAAGAACATCCTGATTCAATGTTTCTGAAAGATAGTGTGTGTTCAGTTTTACATAGGATGTTTTCGAAGAAACGACTATGGTAACTCTGAGCAGATGGAGTCCGCGAAGTTTCTTGTTCACAGCATTTCACAAAAATATAGTAGGTACTTACTTAAATTAGGTTTTTTTTCTTATAGTGAAACTAATGTTTGTTCTGTAAAACTGTTTACTTGTTTCGTGTAATGTCCACTGTTACTATTATACATACTAGAATATACTGGCATAGTGCGAACGTTTAATATATTCAAAATCCAGACGGGTCCAAGCAACGTCATGTTAAACTACCGGTTAAGTTTGGAAACTCTGTCTCATGTACTTTAGTCATATAAAGTTCCATGTGGTTCAACTTTGCTAGAAACTGCCGTGTCTCATGTGACATAACTTAAAGTCTCAACACTGTAATTTTAATAGCTACTGTTCGCTCCAAATTGAGGCATTGTTTACACTTTGTTCAACTACAGTGTATGTAAAATTTAAACGCTTGTAAGCGAACGATCGTCTTTATCATTCATTTTTGAACGTGGAATAATACAGTAGTACCATAACATGAGGAAAAGCTCGAATATTGTCAAGGAAATAAGAAACGGATGATGGTCGTGAAATGGCTTCAGACCATCGCCATTATTTTGCCGGTCTGACCACAGATGTTTGCTGGATGTACACCGGCTGATCCAGAAATACGATATGCAAGTACAAACTTTTTAGGAGGCTTTTCACTCGAGTGTACGGTGATCGCTTCTCTACCAGCCCTAATGGCTGACTTTTGACTTACCAAGCACAAAAAAAAGGAAAAATATAGACTCTAGACCCTCGGTTGCTTCTTAAAATTAATAGGAAATCTTAAATCAGAAAAAAGCATTAAATATTAAGGGAAACGTAGTATTACTCAATGTTGATAATTACTTCCACGGATCGGATTAAACCGTAAATTAAATGAACTGCCAATTCGGGTTCATTAAAAATCGGTAATTGGTTGGAATTGAGTTTCACTAAAATGTCGAATATTTATAATTGTAGGTACAATTATGTCCTACATTTCATTGTTTCCAGACATTACATCAGCCGAGCACTTATCCGTCTCGCCAACATGTTGTGTAATAAAATACTACTTACTTAATTATCGAAAATCAGAAATAGCTAAGTTTAATGGAAAAATCAATGAAACAACTTCATTTCTAGGCAGCATCATTAGGTTCTGAAATACTTTTATGTCTGGTGGTAAATTTCAATTAGAACTAACTTTATACCGATGATCATTATAGACTTTCAGCTCTTTAGAGCATAATGATCACAGGGAAATGTAAAGTTCCAATTAAATACAGCACAGTTATAGTACTTACTGCCGGTGTTGTTGGAGCATAAAAGCTTAATTGGCTACAACGCACCGGAAGGAAAATCTAGTAGGCCTTTCACAAGAGGAGCGACGATATGGTAAAACTGCCTACTCACAAATTATACCGTTATATAAAATTGATTTTTACAAAAAAAAAAACCGACTTCAAAAACACAAATTGCACTAAAAAGTAAAAAATAATTAGTTGTATTTCGGTTTTACAACATTAAATCAGCCATTCCTTCTACTGAATTTTAATCTAAAGAATAGGTTATTTTAATTATTGTAAAAAGTATTGTTTAAGATATTTCTTGAAGAGTCAATTAAGATAGTTGCGGTCGGAGGATGCAAAAAAAATGCAATTAAAATTTAATAACTTTATTTAAAATTACAATATTAATCAGAATGAATTAAAAGTATGATGCCCGATCGATATTAGATACAAGAATGATGAAATTTCCCAAGCGTGGAGTAAGGTTTCCTACGTTGACGTCAATAACTGCACGTTATGCTGACAATGCGCCTCGTGCCAGTTCGTTGTGAAACTTGTTGTTTTAGGTCGATGCAGACTCGGCGGATTTCATACTACTGGCGTGCGTAACACCTCCCCCCGAAGAACAGCGATTATTGAAAACGTGAGTTGTAAATTGAGCTGGAGGGTGTCTAGGATCAATTGTTCTGGTCATCGGGATTGCATAAGTGACTTGTCCTGCAGGTTCTCTTGCTTCATTTGTAATGGTTAGTCTTGTTCGTTTCAAATAGTGTTTGCGGTAGTACAAACCACTAATAAGTACACATGCACTTATTAAAATAACGTAGACTGGAACAATAGTGTAGTAAGTACTGTAGTTAGTTTCAGTTTCCGCTTTCAGTGGATGCTGTAATGAGATTTTAGTGTTAATCTCATGGAGATTTTTCAGATTAACTGAATTTAGTTCGAGCTTCGGTAATGATGATGAGATGGTGGCTGTATTATTCGGTAGATCCATTAATTTCAACACTTGTCCCTTCAAGTGATTATTGATGTTGGATATCGTGAAATAAGGCGTTTCTATGTAACACTGGTGTGGAATTATAGCGACATAACTGCCTTGTAATATTTTGTACTGGTGTTGTCCACAGGATAGATGAGCAGTAGTTGGCTTAGGGAAGCTTAGGGTGTAGTGTACGTCGTCTAGTTCTTCATAAGCTGCATAATTAAGGGTTACAGAGATTGGATTGCAGGTGGCGTTTTGTTGCTGCGTGATTATGAGCTGTTGTATGCAGTCTTCAGATGTCTTTGCTTGAAGATTATGTTGTACTCCGCATAAATACCATTTATTGGTCTTCGGGCATTCAGCCTCTATGTACCTGAATTCGTTCTTATATAGTGCTAGGAATGGGTAGGCCGGGAATATAATTTTATGATATTTATTTGGGACAATAGATAGTTTATATAAATCATATATATGTGGGATGATTATAGGGAATTTTAAAACTATTACTATATCGTTACCTACGTAAAAAGAACCTATTCTAATTATATCAAAGTATTCTCTGATATCCAAGTCTAGTACCTGGTCCTTAAAATATAATGTTCTTAACTTATCTAACATATCTCGTATAGCATTTACAGTTAAAACTGAATGGTGCATGGTGGCTGTTCTAATGAAAGCTAGGATATTCTGTAACTTAATTAATTCCTGCGCTACTAGATCTACATCGTCACTTAAAATAATAAGCACTTGAGCAAGGTGCGCATATTTAATTAAATCATAATCTCTAGTACTTTCTGAATCCCTAATCTTATTTATTAAGTTCGTTATTCTATCTTGATTTTCAAGTAGGTTATCAATAACTTTAGAATATTGTTCTGTCCAATTTTTAGATAGACTAATGTGACTATTAAATTCATTAACTATATTATTTTGCGTGTCCCGGAGGGACTTAAAGACTTCATTATAATGCAGTGCATCAGAATAGTCTAGGTTACCCGTGACGCTTTTAATTACGGATCCAAGACCGTCTATCAAACCGCGTTTAACACGTCCAGACTGAAATGTTTCTAATTCACGGAGAATAGCGTTTAATTTATTTCTAAGATAGATTATATGCGGTTCGAATAAAGAGTTAGTTTTATTATGCAGCTCCGGGCTAATATTAATTAATTGATTGTCCAGTGAGATGATTTTGTTTCTTATGTCCTGTAAATTAATATGTTGAAGGAAGGAATGGTAATGGGATATAATTCTGGTAGCACCCAGTTTAAACGGTAAAACACCGGGTCCATCGTCGAGACTCTCAAGTCTTATCTCTTGCGTTAGACTGGTCCTCAGTAGGGCGAGTAGAATCAACAGGGTTCTGTAACAATTTAGCGGCTTTAGGGGTTCTTTTTAGTCTAGTTTTGGCGACAGGGCCAGTTTTCTTTCGGGTGTAAATGTGAATAGGGAGGTCAGCCATGACTACGTCATGGGTATAACGAGGTGCTAATTTTTGTCGAGATGCCATAGGGTTCTTAATGAAAATGTGTTGTTCGGGAGAATATTCAATCTCAGATTCGCGGCTCTTATTTATATTTTCTGTTATTTGCTCACGTGTAATTCTAGAAAGTTCGTGTATAGTATTATAAGCTAGTGCCATTTTTTCTTTATGATTTATCGAGTATTGTTGTATTAATTGAGAGGAAATGTCTAGATCGAAAGGGTCTCGAGGGTCAAAATGACCTGTTACTACTTCTAAAGGCTTGCATTTAGTGAAACTATGTATACTATTATTATATGCTAACAACGCGTATGGTATTAAATTGAATACTGATTCTGTATTATGTTTTATTTTAAGAATACGGAGATGTTCAAGTAGAGTCGAATGAAACCTTTCAACTATCCCGTTTTCGTTGGGTGCATGAGGAGCTACTCGATGATGATGAATCCCATGAAGCCTTACAAATTCTGCTATTAGTTGGTTAGTAAACTCGGTCCCGTTGTCAGTAACAATGGTGGTAGGCATGCCATGGTGTGTACAGAAGTTAAGCAATGCTTGAACTACGCTAACTGCCGTTCCATCTCTAAGGTAGTAAGCTTGTGCATACTTAGAGAAAGAATCTACGATAGTGAGGTATTTCTCGCTTTGAATAGTTAGTAGGTCTAAGTGTACTAATTCAAAAGGTCTTGTGGCAGGAGGTACAACTTTGTATTTTTGCTGTATGGGGTTACGATCATATTTAGCACGTCCGCAGACCGTACATTCATTTATGAATTTTGAAATGCTGTCTCTCATTTTAGGCCAGAAGTATTTATGGGATAAGGCAAGAAACGTTTCGTTAATACCTCTGTGGTTAGTTTTACCATCATGATATTTATTAATTATTTCTTGTTGCCTAAGGTATTCGCGTACGTTCTCGAGTTCATGTTTAGTTAGTTTAATGTTCATAGAAGAGCTTTTAAATGTGTTTTGTATAATAGGTATGATAGTGTACATAGCTAAGTGTGGGTTAATTAATAATCCAGTTTTAATCTTTGGGTTAACATATTCTTTTATGGCCATTATTAAGTCTTCTTCAAGGTTAGATTCGGATAACTGTATAGAGATTCGAGTATGAGTTTCAAATGGTTTTGTTACAATAGGTCTCCCTTTAATGTCACCAACTACATTAAGTATTAATTGTTTAGTAAATTTGTTCAACGGTTCGTCGGAAATCGGAATTTCTAAAATAGGGTTTTCATTACTAGTATGTGCAGTGGCAGTTCTCGAGTCGTCGTCGGGTTCTGTCACTGTGAGGGTTCTAGAGTCGTCCAAAGTCAGACCCTTTTCGGATGTATTAACTTTAATGGATAGATGCTCTTCGTTGTTAAGTTCTATTCTCGACAGAGCATCAGCGTTCGTATTATGTTTACCCTGTTTATAAACTACTGTAAAATCATACTCGCTTAATTTAAGCCTCCATCGTGTCAATCGCGAGTTAGGCTCTTTAAGATTCATAACCCATTGTAATGGTTTATGATCAGTTAGGATTTTGAACTTGCGACCAAATAAATACGGTCTAAAGTATTTAGTCGCCCACACAATTGCGAGAAGTTCTTTTTCAATAGTGCTGTAATTACATTCACTAGAACTAAGTGTCCTAGAGGCATAGGCAATAGGTTTATCGGACCCTACTGGTCCTTGAGATAATATAGCACCAATAGCTACATTAGACGCGTCTGTAGTTAATAGAAACTCTTTAGAGAAATCCGGGTATTGTAGGATAGGATCGTTTGTTAATAGGGTTTTGCAATGTTCAAAGCAATCAGTATAGGTACGGTCAAAATTAATCTTTGAACCCTTTTTAAGACACTGTGTTAGTGGTTTAGTCACTCGTGCAAAGTCCGGGATAAATTTTCTATAGTAGCCTAATAGTCCGAGAAAACGTTTGATTTCAGTAGGAGTTTTTGGTAGCGGGTAATTTTTAATGGCTGTGATCTTATTAGGATTTGGCTTAACGCCTTCGTTACATATTACATGTCCTAAAAATTCTGTTTCAAGCTTTAAAAATTCCGATTTATCCATTTGGATTTTAAAATTGGATTCGCGTAATTTAACAAATACTTTTTCTAAATTTAAAATGTGTTCCTGAAGGGATGTACTAAAAACAATTATATCATCCAAATAGACAAGACATACTACATTCTGAAGATCTTTTAAAACATTATCCATTACCCGTTGGAAAGTGGAGGGTGAGTTCTTTAAGCCCATGGGCATCCTTAAAAACTCATAGTGCCCATTCTCAACGTTAAAAGCGGTCTTGTGTATATCTTCTGGGTCCATTTCGACCTGATAAAACCCACTTGCAAGGTCAAGGGTTGTAAAATACTGACACTTGCCAAGTTTGTCTAGGACGTCGGTGATATTAGGGATAGGATATTTATCGTCAACTGTTTTCTCGTTAACTTTCCTAAAGTCGACAACAAGTCGCCATTTAACCTTGCCTGAAGCATCAGCCTTCTTAGGTACGATCCAAATAGGAGAGCTCCATGCAGAGTCAGAAGGTCTTATAATATTTTGATCAAGCATTTTGTTTATTTGGTCTCTCACTTCTTGTCGATGTATGTACGGATACCTATAAGTTTTTGTGTGTACTGGGATTTCGTCAGATGTTCTTATTTTGTGTTTTATCTTGTTGGTGAATGTTAAGGTTTCTCCTTCAAGATAAAATACATCGGCGTATTGCGCACAGAGTCGTTCTAAATTAATTCTTTCTTCTTGATTTAAATGTTGAGTTCGTAAACGGGAAATTACTTCTTTAACGCGGTCAGGCAAAAGCTCAGTACACTCGCTTTCGATATTGAATAATTCTGCTTCTATTGGTCTATCCATTGAGAATATTATATCATTAGATGAGGGGTTAGTAATTTCGACAAATCCGCGGTTGTTAGTCACTTTTGTTAAACAGTCTGAAATTAAACAATTACAAATGGTTTGATTGTAGACTAATACGTCGCCGTCTTGAGAGTTTACGGGTAATCGAATAAGCTTAGTCGAGTTAGCTGGTATAATCTCTTCGTAAAGATTAGCGTTACGTGAGTCATACATATGTATAGGTACTGTAGCGTTTCTAGTAGTGAGTAACTTATTTTTAAGGTCTATATTTGAATCCCAATTGTCTAAAAGGTCTAGTCCAAGTAACCCATCAAAATACTTGTGAAATTTATATACGAATAATTTAATATCATTTTGTTCTAAAAATTCAGAGAAACAAGGTAATGTTATAGAATAATCGTTTTTACTAGTGGCGTGAACATTTGTGACCTCGAAGGGTTCATAATTTAAAGGGACATGACTAAAGTATTTTTCAATTGCTTCAGGGCTAATAAACGATTGGTTAGCTCCTGTATCTATGAGAAATTTTAAAGGAGGATTGCTTATTTGAACATAGCCTAGCTGTCTTTGTATGTGAAAGTTAACCTCTATTTTAGTTTGTCGGATTTCGGTTCCTGCTGAAAATTTTCAGGGTTACCGGTGGTAACGGTATGATCAATTTCCTCTACGACTACAGGTTCTGTATAAGAACACTGTTCTTGATAATAAGAATAGTCGGGGTACTCATTAGTATAGTAATTTTGTTCGTACTCCGGGTAATAATTATAATCGTAGTTTAGGTAATTATTATAATCATAATCTAAGTCATTAAAATTTACTTCGCGAGTTTTAAAATAGTTATTTGGAGGTGGGTTTCCAAATCTACGCCAATCGTGTCCTTGTGACGTAGGCGGCAATGGCTTCGAGCTAAAATGGCTGACGCCACTCATAGGACGGGCCTGATTTCCGTGATTAAATGATTGTTGAGGAGGTCTGTTAGGCAATCTAAAAATATTACTTTGAGGGTTATAATTGTGAGGAGGAGCGCGCATCATTTGTTGAGTACGAGTGGGTCCACGTGGCGGTTGATTAAAAGAAGGGTTATTAGGTCTCCAAGTATGAGGAGGTGGTGTAGGTACCGGATGATGTCGTGATGAACCTGGCATATTAAAAAGTGGCTGTCTCATAGGTGCTCCAAAGGGGACAGGTTTTGGTATAAAATTATTAAGTGGTAAATTAGGGTTATGTGGTAAGTGTGACTGTTGCCAGTCCTTTTTATTAGAACCACCTTCACGCTGTTGCATGTATAAGGTGTTCAGCTCTTCTTGTACAAATTCTAGAGCCTTCTCCATTGATTCCGGTCGCATGCAGCGTATCCTACTACCTAATGGGTCTTTAAGACCGCGTAAGTATGATTTTAGTGTTAATTTCTGATATAAATCTCGTTTCGCTTGTATAGTAGTCGCGACGGATTCGTGCAACGACACGTAAGTCATAATAGTACTAAATTGATTTTGGCACCTCTCATAGAACTCCTGCGGGGTACTAGAGCCTTGATTTTGCATAGCGAGGTCATTATAAAGTGTGGTTTCGTCGCGATGATCGGCGAAATTATTTATTAATGCGCTTCTAATACCTTGCCAATTCTCGGGAATACCGTTGGAGTTAATAAGCCTAGCCGCTGGTCCTGTGACTTTATTCAAAATTCCGTTTATAAGAGCTAAATTCTCAAGTTCATGCCCCGGCACGGTTTTAAAATGCGTTATAACTAATTGATCGCATAAACTTATAAACCTAGTTAAAATATGCTGGTTGCCATCAAACTCAGGCAATAACCTAAGCGACTTATAAATAATATCAACGTTAGAGTGAGCCATGTCTTCCTCTAAGTTTCTAAATTCGTCGATTACGCTAAGCCTATTACTATTAAGCCTATTACTACTTCCTAACCTAATCAGTCGAGATTCTCGCGGATGGAAAATTTTGACACGTTATTCTAGCGTTTATAGAAATAATTAGGTACTACGTTACGATTAGTAATAGTATAAAACACTTTATATAAGACACACAAATAAAAAAATATAATATAGGAATAAAATTAAATTGATTATAGGATAAGTACAGTAAGGAATAGCACTTAAGAAAGATTCAAAGTACTTACAACATTTCTTTCGCTGAATCGAAGTCTGGATTCCCTCGTTCCGCAGCTCTCGTAGATTCAGGATCCTCGTTCTGGTGACTAAATAGCCCCTCGGTGGACACGCGGCCGCGTAAATCGATTTTAGACTACTTTATGCTCGCGTACCGGCCCGCGAGGATCCTACCGACTGCGCCAATTAAGATAGTTGCGGTCGGAGGATGCAAAAAAAATGCAATTAAAATTTAATAACTTTATTTAAAATTACAATATTAATCAGAATGAATTAAAAGTATGATGCCCGATCGATATTAGATACAAGAATGATGAAATTTCCCAAGCGTGGAGTAAGGTTTCCTACGTTGACGTCAATAACTGCACGTTATGCTGACAATGCGCCTCGTGCCAGTTCGTTGTGAAACTTGTTGTTTTAGGTCGATGCAGACTCGGCGGATTTCATACTACTGGCGTGCGTAACAAGTCTGTAAATATATTGATTTGTAGATTCTTTAAAAGATAATCAAATTATTACAAATAATGTAATATTATTGTTATTTTTGGAGTCGGTGTCAGCCACGATAGTTTATATACCTACCATTTTTTATTTCTGACTTAATATTTAAACAAACATTATGGCGTCATGTTACACACAGGCTAAAGACTAACAATTACTTAAAATTCGCATTAGAAAATGAAACGGCCGTTTTTGTTTTAAATGCAATATTTATCTAATTAAAAACCATTTAAAGTGATTCGAGTGTGTTAGAAAAGGCCATAAAGTTTTGTATAACTATATCATACTTATTGCGTTGGCTGACACCGACTCCAAAAATAACAATAATATTACATTATTTGTAATAATTTGATTATCTTTTAAAGAATCTACAAATCAATATATTTACAGACTCTTCAAGAAATATCTTAAACAATACTTTTTACAATAATTAAAATAACCTATTCTTTAGATTAAAATTCAGTAGAAGGAATGGCTGATTTAATGTTGTAAAACCGAAATACAACTAATTATTTTTTACTTTTTAGTGCAATTTGTGTTTTTGAAGTCGGTTTTTTTTTTTTGTAAAAATCAATTTTATTTTCAAATTTTTAGTGAATACCAATTCTATAAATCCGTGTGGTGACGGAGTGAGAATGCATGTCACCACCTTATCTCAACCCATGGGTGTCGTAAAAACCAACTTAGGGACTATCCGTGAATATTATCTTTGAGAAATAAAAAGAAGGAAAACTTGAAATTAAACCCTATACCAATCCGTCTGGCCAGTGTGGTATTAGTAGGCTAAATATCCCTCCGTCAGTGGAGGAGGCCCGTCCCTGCAGTGGGACATTATTTTGTCTAAATATGGGTAGACCTACGAAACGCGCTGCTCATGAGACAGCGCTGATTGTATGAGACTGTAGAGGTGATAAAGAAAACGTGACGGTTATTTACAAGACTATTTACTTAATGACACAGAATGAAAGAGAATACAGAGTTATTAAGTTAGTTAAGTTCACAGCACTGAAGTTAAGTTAAGTTATACAAGAATAAAAAACAAGATGTAGATTAGCTAGACGTAGCTTAGACTACGAGTATATAGGAGTAGAAAACAAGATGTAAATTAGAATCTAGAGATCGAGTTAATTGCGTACGCATGAAGTGCGGGCGAACGTGCATTCGCCGTCGGTCTACGTCTCGCACTGTCGCTCGCTCGCGACTGAGCGGTAGCGGGCGGACCGGTCACCGTCGGGTCGCGGGGAGTGCAGCGCGGGCGCCGCCGCGGTATGTTCATTGGTGCGCGTCACAGGTCACAAGACTTGACGCGCCCGCCACGGGTTCGATTCGATGACAACCGAAGAAAGGAAGAAACGCCATTCTCGAAGTAGGAAATCTACCTCCAATGCCATTTCAAAAGAGACTAGTGAACAACGTAAGAATCAGCTTTCACAAAAAAGGACCTACATGAAAAACGTTTTAAATAGGGAGAACATCGAAAAGCGTAGCCACACCGTCTCTGCGTGGTTAATTAGTAATAAAAATTATTAATTTATTGTGCGACATGCACACTAAATTGATAATTTAAATAAATTGACATAAAAATAAATCAAATAAATACTTATAATAGTTATTATTATCAATTTGTTGTACCTAAAGAATAAGTTTAAAATAAATGAAATGCAATTCAAAAATTTGTTTATAGTCTATTTATAATCCGGTATTAATTCCTATTTTAAATTCAAATAAGAACTTCATTATTAAGTCTTAAACCATACCTTCAATTACAGTCATAATGTTAGTGTAAAGTTTTCATCAATACGAATAAAATAAGCCCAAACACTAGGTAGCTGCTATTTACTATTAAAAAGTTCCCTTGACCCTCAATCTTCTTCATCATTAGATTATGTTTGTGTACAGTTGTGTAAAGCTTTTATCAATGCGAATAAAATAAGCCCAAACACTAGGTAGCTGCTATATACCGTTAAAAAGTTTCCTCGACCCTCAGTCTTCTTCATCATCAGATTATGTTTGTGTCAAGTTTTGTAAAGTTTTCATCAATACGAATAAAATAAGCCCAAACACTAGGTAGCTGCTATA
Organism: Schrankia costaestrigalis; assembly: GCA_905475405.1. Classification (NCBI taxonomy): domain Eukaryota; kingdom Metazoa; phylum Arthropoda; class Insecta; order Lepidoptera; family Erebidae; genus Schrankia; species Schrankia costaestrigalis. The sequence goes on from FR997827.1 coordinate 6,792,073, forward strand.
TACCGTTGAGGAGTTGCCTCGACCCTCAATCTTCTTCATCATCAGATCATGTTTGTGTAAAGTTTTGTAAAGTGTTCATCAATACAATTAAAATAAGCCCAAACACAAGGTAGCTGCTATATGCCGTTAAGGTGTTCCCTCGACTCTCTCTGGTCTCCAGGATCTGACCAGTTCAAATTCTTGACTATTTGGTAGTGACGTCAAAGATGCACATGTATGACAAGATTTTACACAATGCGTCTCTACAATTTTCAAGAGATGCCCTCGATTTCTCTGGGATCCCCTCATCCAGATCCAGATCTGGTGACAATGGGACCAAATGGGAAGCATACCAATACGAACAAAAAGAAAATTTTTCAAATCGGTCTAGCCGTTTTCGAGAAATCAGGTAACAAACACAAAAAAAAAAAAAAAAAAAAAAAAAAAAAATACAACCGTATTGAGAACCTCCTCCTTTTTGAAGTCGGTTGAAAATAGAAAAGCCTTAAGATATTTGCAAAGCACCAATATCCGGTAGACGCTAAATTATAATTCTGCTAAAAGCGTAAATTTGTAAATTTAATGTTAATTTGTATAGGTACATTTGTGTTACTTTTTTATGTTTCAACAGCAGGACCAATCTTAATACATAAAAGGCTCGTAGAGATAGTTAAAATGATTATAAGCTATTTATATTTTAACCAGTTTTTATATAAAGTCAGAAATTCTAATAAAACTTTAGGTGAAACAAAGGTGTAACATAGTTATTAGGTAGCAAACTCAAAAAAACTCCATGCTGAAAAATAATATCATACTAGGTACCTAATGATATAATATTTATGCTCGAGAATTAAAAAACGACTTAAAGCTCATAAACATCTTACTATACCGAAATTGGCAAAGAGAATTCAGACTTTACAAGTGGATAAAGAATTTAAGAAATTAGCAAAATAACTTAAGTATTTAATTAGTCAGACATGTTAACAAAGTCTGGACAAATTAACTGATTAATAAGAAAACGTAAATAATTAAGTAAGCTTACTAAAAGGTCTTTTAAGATGGGGCAAATAAATTAAAAATTTATAACAACTCAGCGCCCGTTTTGATCATCAAATATTTAACAACCCTAATATAACAAATTAATTAAACAATCGCTAACAATGGTTTTAATCTTGTAAACGAAACTTTATAGTAGGTTATTTATAAATTTAATTATAAGTTACTACGTGTACTGTTTTTGTTGAAGTACCTACTTATTATTAAGGTTTTATTTATATTATTAACTGGCTGGAAAATAATAGTGACAATCATGGACGTGGAACTCTACAAGTATTTGTATGAAGTCGGTTTTCAACTTTGAAATTGAAGAAAGAAAATATTGTTGCAAAAACATTTTATTCGTACCGAACATTACAAAATCGTCAAATCAAATCATTTGTAAAAAAAATCGACAAACATTCCAACGAAACAAGAATCTTCCTCAAAATGCAATTAACAACATATTTTAGTTATCTTTCATATTTTAACGTGGATTGCGCAGTCCAGAACGAGAATAGAACAAGAGCAAACATATAGGCCAAGTAAGCTAAGATCACTCAGATAGTATTATTTTAGATGCTTGTTTGTCACATGACATTCTAGAACCCCTTGAGGTTCAGACTGTATCATCTAACTGTATTAGCCAAGACATCTCTTAACTACGTATACAATAATGCCGTGAACCATTATGACTATCGCATTAAAATACGTTCACGTAGCCGTTTAAAAATCAATGTTTATTCTACTTAACATCATAAAAAATAAAATAACTAAAGCTTTTATCTAAGAAATCAACATTTTAAAAAGGATCTAGGCCATCAACATTCATATTTGTTTGTATTTTATAATCATTTACCGCTTATACGTCTACGCTTCTGTTCATTAAGCCATTGTGATTTTGGAAACAAATCAGGGTCATTTAATCACATTATCTACTATTAAATCAATATGTTATAAGCAAAGCAACAACACAACAACATAAATACATTAAGTATTGTAAATAAGTGCCTTCATCTATTACCAGTCACTTGCAAGTTTGCCAAAAAAATATACTGTCTGATATCTAACATCATATACAAAAAAGTAAAGCGGATGCTTACTATTTAATTTAAAAATACGTATACTTAATTCATACACCATTATGATTATAATAACGGACACAATTCGGAACAAGCGGAGCGAAGACTGGAAGACCCCTCATGCGAAACGCGACAAGTTGTCGAGTCACCACAAAGTAATTTCAAACGAGTTTAAACCGCATCGCATTTGAAAGAAAAGTTAACTTACATAAGAATAACGAAATCAGTAAACCCCGGCCGTATTAAGCGAATAGTTGCAGTTAGAAGCCATAAAAGGGAATAACGAACTATGTTTACGCAAATTGTATTAAAACAGTCACAAGTTGTTATTCCATTGTCTACCAGCGACATAGCGACTCGTTCTGCTTTGTTGATTACCAGCAATTTGCATGATCGAGACAATTTTAGGAAAGCTATAATCGTATCAGCCTTGAATTTTATGACATTACTAGAAAAACTTTAAGACAAAGGAACAAAGGGATTTCTCAATGGCGAGCCTCTTTATACCAATCGATACAGACCATTCAGCCAAAAAGGAACAAAGATATCTTTTCAATTACATTTACAAATCTTTTTGAAAAAACACACAATAGGGTTCGTACAAGCTCTCACTAAGTTTATCAGTAGACAATTTATATATGTATTCAATTTAACGAAATTTATTGGAGCAGATGTGTACTTTATACGTATAAAGGCAATGAAATATCACCTTGCACATGGCCAGGGACCTGGGAGGAAGGACAAGGGAGGATTATGTCAAGGGCAGGTCGAGGATTCTGCGCAGTAAGTATTCACAAGTTCGACATATTTCACAAGTGCAGAAATGGAGTGAGGTTTACTCGTTACTGCAAATTGTAGCTAGGTAACCGCCGAGGAAGCTTTAAAAAACTTGAACTACAAGGTTTTCTCATTCCGTTTAAAGAAGAATTTCTTCTATGTCCTACATTTTCAAACAAGCTTAACATAAATAAATGGTCTTGTTATTGTTGTTCTAGAATTCTAATGTTACAAAGAAAATTACACTACATTACAGAGACGGCGTAATTGTGCACTGCAATTACTTGACAAATACAACACGCAAAGTAACGAAATTTTCTTAACATTATGAAATTCAACTATATTATTAACTGTAAGCGTAAGAACGAAAAAATTAGAAGAGGTTATTGTTATTTCTTTAACTGCATCTCGTGTCATTAAAGACAAATAACCAGCTTATACTATGTCTTTGTAATCTTTAAAGCGTATTAGACTCAAAGCAGTCTAAATTGTATGAGCGATCGATCTACTACTTAATTTAGTAATTCAACTAAAAGCTTTGTTGCCGACCTACAGAAAAATCTAGGGGTCGTCGACCATTAATTAAACGTTTCTCATTTTATTTATAAACTAGAACTCATTGAATTAGCTTAGGTTAGGTTTGGTTGGGATTTTGTTTCACTAGAACAGGATTTGTTTTACGATGAAACATTAAATGGTAATCATAATTATTTAACGCCTGGCAACATTGGCCAGGTCATGTCATTACCCTGACCCATTTACAAGTAAATCTGCTGCGCGCCTACGCACCCGTATCTGCGTCAGATAACGTACGTTTGAAACTGGATACACGACTTCTAAGAAACTATGATACATTAAAACAAACATTTTATTGCTTTGCTCATGTCAGACGATGCAGTCTGAAACACATTTGTACGCTAAATTGTTTTAAAGAGTACATAGAGGTTTTTTATAAGAATTGTTTAATCAGAATTAATCGAGGAAAACTCGGCCTACTAATATAAAGCTTGCAAAATTGTCAGATATAAGGTTTGTTTCAAGTTTTCCCTCTCTTGCAATTATATTTTGCTTTTCGAATCTTCCTTAATCGACTTTCCCAAAACCCACGAGACAAGAAAGGGCCGCCATATATGATTCACAACTATTTATATTTGTATTATTACAACTTAGATAACACAGTCCCAAACGGCTCAACTTAATTATATTGTACATAGGCGAGCCATCCAATACATTGAAGGTCTCAACATTAATTACGGGACAGGATTGATTAATGTTGACGCTATAATGGATTGAACACAATGCCCCTATACGGCAATGAAACATTAAATAATTAATTTCATAAATGATGTAATACTACCGTAAAATTTATTTTTAATAATCGTCATTTATCTTTGTGAAAGATCTAGTTAAAAGGAAATGAATAATGAATAAATCATTTGAGTGTCATCGATATCGAAAAGTAATAAATCAGTATGAATATAATCGGTGTATTCAAATAATTCGCAAGTTATGCCACAAGAATAAACATATTCCTTTATATTTCCATCAGAAGGGTCGTTCCCTTCTCGCAACGAGATGCTTACGAGACATCCGCCCGCGGGGTCCCTCAGCACTAGATATAATTTCCGCTTATTACCGAGACGGATTCTGATTACATTGAAATCGAGGCTTGATGAGATCGCTTGATACTTTGAAGTTAAAACGTTTTCTTGTTCCCTGTCAAATCTACCTTCGCTAGACATTTCGGTATAAAGCGAAATTTAGAAGGTAATCGAGTTTGTTGATGAGAAAAAGGCAAAGATGTTTGTTTATCAAGTACGGTATTTTTAATCGTCTTTGAGTAGCAAACCAAGAGTTGGCCGATAAAGACAATTCACATAAGTATTTTCAAGTTTATTTCTTATCAAAATGTGATAAAAGGTAACAATATCCTGACCGTAGGTACCTATATCCCGATAAATGGCTTGTTTAAAAGGGCTATTTGGGAATGGTTTAGTTAGCCTTTGTATAATGAAATGAGACTAAAGCTGTAACCTGAATGTTACAAACAATTTCTGAGCATATATTATACTAACACAAATTCTAATTAAACAGTCATTCAAAAGCCCATATACGTACCATAGATATCTTCCATACATGGAGGGAAACTAACATTCAGATACTAGGTCTGGCCAGACGACTTGACGCTAGCAAGTGTGACTAAGATGTCACTATCTTACGCTTGAATTTAATTCAACATTAGTACCCCAAAAAGCAAAATAACAAAGATCTTCTTCTTTAGTTACATCTAAACTCTCCATTGATCGGAAATAGATTTTCGATACTCTTTTTAATAATGACGTACCTACCTACTATTAGTAGGTACTACGATTAATAGTAGGTAAGTACGTCAGGTAGGTACCTACTACATAATATTTTCTATACATAATAATTTTAAATAGTGGGCCACTGACATCAGCTTTTATTTACCATTGAATTTAATTAGCTATAAGTAAACCACAAAGCTCAATATATCAAACCACAATGCATATTGAAATTATTATTGAATGGATAAGTGCGTTATTATTTTACCTACGTGTTGTTGCGGTTGTTTATTAACTTATAATAACTTGTTAAATGTACTAGAAACACAAGAGAAAGTATGCATCTTGTACAACTTTCACTTATAAGGATAGTGTTTAATTTTTGAGTCATAGATAAGCCGGTTATGTTTGTTTGTGGTTTTGATGACCTTGCCGAACTTGAATTTAAGTGAGAGTCTTAGTGGTGTTAATAGGAATTCTCTTTCCGTTAAACAGAATGTAAAATATTTATGGTAGGTAGAGAATGTTAGTTTATTTAAAATGGATTTGGGTGAATACATTAAAAATGCCGCCGCTCGTCACGTTCCGTATAACTTAACATGCAAAACCTAAATACGAATGAAGAAGTACCTATTGTATAAGTTGTATTAATGGACGTTAAATATAAATTAATTTGGTATCAAAGTGATGCCGCGTATGAGGATGTCGTGCCCAAAGTCACGGAGTCCAATCCTTCAGGTGGTTTGTATGTCTGATAAATTCATATCTATTGTGGCAACACAACACAAAACTTTTCCCTGGTGCGTGACAAAATAATGAATGAAAAGATAAACAATAAGTATTCTAAAGTGTAATTCTTGTGTTGTATATTATTATTTCCCCTTTTTAACGTCCATTGCACCTACGACTAGGTTTGTTAAAACGGAAATGTCTATTACGGCTGCTTGTGACTACAAAATTTCGGTAAAAACTAAAAGAATATAATATATAAAATTTATAGGTTTATTACGTTTTGCAGCTAAACATTGACTGCATTGTAGTAGGTAAACGTATGTTATGTCGGCCAATGGCCGTATTAGTTACCGTTTCGTGCAAACAATCGCTATGTGGCACAAATATCAGTAACGAGGAAATTGACAAGGACATTTCCATGTCCCTGGAAACTGAAATCGTAGATGTTCTAGGACACTAAGTATATATTATAATACTATTTGGCGAGTTAAGTTAGCGGGACGCGAGAGAGGGGGCTACTTCGTAATCAACTTAATCAAAAACTTACTACTTAACTCGCTACTGTACACATCGACAAGATGTGTAAATCGGGCTTTAGTATTTCGTGTAGCTTTAATTATGAATTGTAGCCTATAATAATGTTATTCTGGTGTATAAGCTACATTATTGTAAAGTTTCATTAAATTCTATCCAAAAGTTTTTACATGAACAAGTGACAAACGTATAAAAGCATACTCACAAACTTTCACGTTTATAATATAAGTAGTATTTATATAAAACATAGTAAACGTAGAATGTAATACAAAATATTTAAAGTCAGTGTTCAATACTAAAACTCATTCATGCAGTTTGAGCGATAACAATATAAATAGAAAGCTAATTCGATTTATAAACAGAACCAGTCTTATCAGAACGCAGAGAAAAAGATTAAGTTATGATACAATACTGTTTCTGCGTTACGTTTATAGGTAGCGATACACATAAGCATAACAAATTAATAATAATAGACGTATTAAGTCATTTTAATAAATTACAAGTTACTGTTAATATTTTTAACAGATTTCAAAATAGAAGTACTTAATTAGGTTGTTTTTTTTAAATGTTTTGTACCACAGACGTCAGTAATTTTTTTAACTATTTAAATGAATTGGTTGCTTTTAAATTTAAAATAATATACTGAGCGAGTTATGTGTTTTATGTTCAAATTACATATCGCGAGTAAATGGTTACATAGAATAAAGTTATCCTTCAACTGTTTATGTTCTAAATAATTACAAGGGGCCAAACGATACAACCTTGCCTAATAAAGACCTTCCCGGTTCTCGGTATTTTCGGAATTATAAAAACCTTACACTTTTCATTTTCAATTAATTATTTATTATGTTATAGCTAAGTGTCTGAGAATCAAAATATACCTGAGTTGTGTGAATATGTAAGTAATGATATTATATTATTATTATCCGTGTGGTGACGGAGTAAGAATACAATATGTCACCACCCCATCTCATCCCATGGGTGTCGTAAAAACCGACTAAGGGAATAACCGTAACTACTATCTTTACGAAATAAAAAGAAAGGAAAACTTAAAATTAAACCCTATACCAATCCGTCTGGCCAGCGTGGTATTAGTAGTTACATGGGCAGTAACCCTCCGTCCCGGGAGGAGGCCCGTCCCTGCAGTGGGACATTAATGGGCTGTTATGACGATTCCTTCCCTACTTTTCCTTTCTAGTTACAAGTAAAAAGTGATAGAAGAATAAAAAAAGACTGGTTAAGACTATGCCATCATCATCATATCAGCCAATTGACGTCCTCTGCTGGATACAGGCCTACTCCAAATATTGCCTTTTCAGTCGTGTGCCTCCCTTATCCTATGTATTGTTATTTAATGTTACAGTTCCATGCCCAAAATTGTTCAACATATTAAGTTCACATCGCTTTATTAACAGGAAACGTGTGCACCGGGCGTATGTTTGCTTACCGGCTTAAAATCAATGTTCCAGAAACTTGGTACGTAGATCGAGCACTGATTATAAAAATATTTTAACCTAATAAATATTAAAGCAGAATTCTTGGAAGAGAACAGAATTACCTTTAAAAGGATACATTTTGATTTACTGATAACGTTTCTTTGTATTGAGTCGAGTCTTATCTTCAAAAGGGCATTAACCCTACTTAATACGTTAAACAACTTACATTAATGATCATACTTTAGACAGATCATTTTTAACTTTAGTAATGTCAATTCTCCTTCTACGAGACCAATCAAAGAAAGCGAATGTGGCAGGCGCTAGATTGACTACGACAAGAAAAAACCTTGGTACCCGGTAACTCAGTACCACAACCCTTTGCTATTGTAGTTTTATAATTATATGCGTGCACCTGTCAAAGCCAATATACAGGTATAACAAGCTGTCTTTGTAACTAAGAGCCTGATTCTCTCCTAATCCGAGTAACTTCCTCTTTCTTGCTAGCAATACAATCGAATACATCACCGTCATCATATCAGTTAATGGGCCTCTACTACTGGGCATAGGTTTCCTCTATAGTTTTTTAATAAGAGAAGATACGTGCCCTGGAATGAGAGTTGGAGTTGATGGCTGGCTATGATAGTGCTATATAAAGATAAATAAATAAATATAAATATTCCCCCACACATTCACACAACGCCATCTAGTCCCAAACTAGAGAGGTACTAGACAACGTCAAATATGGTCATTTTAATTACATAATATAATTTTGCATTGTTAAAATATTTTGTATTCTTATCGATGTTATTTTTATTGTAAGTACATAATGTATATCAGACAGGGTACTACGAGTATTACGCAATCTCAAAAAGATGATTTCAACATGCCATTGTTCATTAAGTAAAATGCTATTTATGGTGTAATGAATTTATAATGACAAAAGGGTTTAATTGATCGCAATTAATTAATTTGGTTTGTTGTAATTATTGGCAATTAAATAATTTGGTTCTTGCAGTATTTATAATTGTATTTTTAGCAAGTAATAACTATGACATACTAGAATAAGAACTTTGATCTATTTTTATTATAATATAAATATAGATATATCAATTAAAATGTAATATGTTCAGGAATAAATGACTCTGACATTGGTATTGGAAAACTTAGCAGCTCAATCTCAAGGTAAACCGATGACTTGTTAAAATCTATTGAGGATGAAGACTCAAAATCCAGATTGACTGAGGAAGCGTGCCCCAGTACGGCAATAACAGTTTACTTCATCATAACAGCCCATTAATGTCCCACTACAGGGACGGGCCTTCTCCCATGACGGAGGGATAATTGGCCTTCTAATACCACGCTGGCCAGACGGATTGGTATAGGGTTTAATTTCAAGTTTTCCTTCTTTTTATTTCGTTAAGATCATATTCACGGATAGTCCCTTAGTCGGTTTTTACGACACCCATGGAATGAGATGGGTGGTGACATATTGTATTCTTACTCCGTCACTACACGGAGCAACAGTTTACTTACTAAAATAATATTGAATATATAACTTACCAGCGTCTTCATGAGCGCAGAAAGTTCTTTGGTGACAACAGCAAACTTGAAGAAAGCAGCTCCTATATCTGGCTCTGAATCTTTGCTAAGAGCGTTTCCTCCCAGCCGCTCCAATGCACGGGACAAATACATCTCATTGTCCACGTGTGCTGTGAAAAGCAAAAAATACATTATAAAAATGGATTTATCGAAGTTGGTCAACCCTATCAGCATTGATATTGCGAAAGAAGATAATCTTTTTTCTTGTGTAATAAAAGCAAATACGTTCACGAATTAGCATATTTCTCACAGCCAACAAGCCTGGCCAGTATGATAAGTTTTCTGGGACCTCTAGATGAGGCCCGTTTTTAGGGTTCCGTACCAGTTTTGAAAAAACGGAACCCTTATAGGATCACTTTGTTGTCCGTCCGTCCGTCTGTCCGTCCGTCCGTCCGTCCGTCTGTCTGTCAAGACCATTTATCTCAGGAACGCGTGGAGGTATCAAGTTGAAATTTTTACCAAATACTAAAGCTTGTTGCCTCTTAGTGCCGTAAAAAAATCAAACTGCTAATCCAACGCAATCAAGAGATATAGCCGTTTTTGTCTCAAATTTAGAGGGGTAAAGGCAAAAACCTACAGGGTACTTCCAGTCTACCTACAAACTTGAAATTTGGCATGAAGCAAGTTCTTATTGTACATGTAATGGGAAAATTCCGAAAACCTTAAATTTTTACTTCAATCATATTATATTTTGATTTCATTGAATTTTGGCGGGAAAGCTGAGTCACGTGACCTGTGACGTCATAGAATTTTGGTCACGTGACCCGTGACGTCATATAATTTTGACAGATGAGTCGTGACGTCACAGAATTTTGGCGGGAAAATATTTTTTGACAGTTGAGCCGTGACGTTTTTGAATTTTTACAGATAAGTCGTGACGTCACAGAATTTTTGACAGATGATTCGTCACGCCACAGAATTTTGGCGGGAAAATATATTTTGACAGCTGAGCCGTGACGTTTTTGAATTTTTGAAAGATGAGTCGTGACGTCACAGAATTTTTGACAGATGAGTCGTGACTCATCGTGACAAATATTTGAGACCTCTGTCACTTTGACAGCTGTCACTTTTGACAGCTGTCAATTTTGACAGATAGGCGTGACGTCATAGAAATTTTGACAGATGAGTCGTGACGTCACAGAATTTTGGCAGGAAAATATTTTTTGACAGCTAAGTCGTGACTTCATTGAATTTTTGACAGATGTGTCGTGACGTCACATAATTTTTGACAGATCAGTTTTGACGTCTTAGTATTTTGGCGGGAAAATATTTTTTGACAGCTTAGTCGTGCTGTTATTGAATTTCTGAATCCTGACGTTATCACAATTTGGCGGGAAAATAAATAGGTTTGTATGGAACCCTCGGTGCGCAAGTCAGACTCGCACTTGACCGGTTTTATTTTTTATTTAGTAGCTTTCCAGTTTCAGGTCTTTTAGACTTCCGCGTTATCTTCGAGACGGTGTGACGAGGTGACATTTTTAGCTTATTCTCAATACCACATGATGAACTCATCGTGTAAAATTTATTATACCCTTTCCACTATATTTAACGACATTTGACAGGTTGACGTTAGTGACGTTCAGCAGTATCTCGAATGTAATGCCATTCGATTGTAAGCGATTTCGCGATTTTTCATATTACTTTATTTTACACATTTGGATCCTTACATCAACTTACATTATCATTTTATTACTGTTTCTTTCTTTATCTATGTTAAGAGAATTAGCCTATAGCTTAAAATGATAAAATTATAGTTAGCTTAGGTATTATTTAAAATACATAATTTATCGTGACACATTCGCGGGTTATAGCTAATCTAAAATATCATATTACATTTTATAAACGTATTATAAAGAGTTCAGGTTTATTCATAGCATTTTTTTCTACCGATTATTTGTAATTTGTTTCATAATGGTGCTAATCGTTATGAATGTTCATCACTAAGTAACCATGGTAACTGAAAAAAACATGGGTACGTCCATGAAATACAATATTATTTGTTTGAAAAATAAGCAGAAGTATTACGAAACTTCATGGACGTGAACTGTCAAAAAGCTAAACTTACGCTGGAAGGGGTATAGTAGCTTATAACGCAAAATATTACAAAGAAGCCGCAGAAAACCAACACCGCTTGTGTACTACAAAAAATATCAAACGAACTTCCTTTTTAGGAACAGCTGCATAAATACGCGCAAGCAAAAAGAATCACTCTCACAATTCTGTGATTTTTAACGCGATACATTTGGTAGTATTATCCGTGTGGTAACGGAGTAAGAATACAATATGTCGCCAGCCCATCTCATCCCATGGATGTCGTAAAAACCGACTAAGGGATTATCCGTGAATGTTATCTGAACGAAATAAAAAGAAGGAAAACTTGAAATTAAACTCTATACCAATCCGGCTGGCCAGCGTGGTATTAAGAGGCCAAGTATCCCTCCTTCACGAGGGGAGGCCCATCCCTGCAGTGGGCTGTTATGGTGATGTTTATTTTAATTTAGTATGCGAAATATTTTCTGTAATAATAAGCTTTCTCTGGTATACCCTACACTGAGCAAACCGTATCTAATCCCTAGCTATACCAGCAATACTCACTCCTCAAATACTTACTTATCTTTAATGCACTTCAAGTAAAGCAGTATTTTGACTTTTTTTCTTTAATTGTTGTCTGCTGCTACAATTAAGCCATTTAATATACATTCGCGAGCATTTACTAACCTATCAAAGACGGCAAAAAACAACAATTAAAGGCATTTACTTTTTTTCTTGACAAATAAGTACAATTTACGCAGTGCAATTTGACTCAATGAAAAATACTGTTGCACAGTTTGTACGTTGTTCGACGACTCGTTTTATCTTCCTAGAGCCGGCGGACATTTAATTAGTTTCCCAGTTGGATTTACTCGAACGTTTTATAGAGAAGCGGCGGATAAGTTAAAAGCATTTAAACCAATTTAAAATAATCTTCTACTACATTCGGTTTCAATACTAGAACTTCGTTTGTAGATTCTCATAAAAATATGAATACCAATTAGCATAAAACATATTCAGTCCCTTATTTTACTTACTTATTTTAATCTTTGCTGAACTAATAAAGAAATTCATTTTAAAACCAATGTCGGAGAACAAATCAAAAATAGTATGGACGTGCATTCATTAGAGGGTCTTGTTTTAAAAATAGAATCAGAGTGAACTGATGAAAGAGTCTTAGAAATCCGTGTCGTGGCCCACATTTGCCTAGCTCAATCCCGTCGACGCTTTCTGAATACTAAATAGTAAAGCACAGACCTAACGCCTTTCAATTTCTCCGCGGACCTCTTCTCTAACCTTCCACTTAGTATGAGTTTTACATCGCGTCTGTATTGGCTTTCATCAAATTGACCGTCCGAATTGTAAATAAAACAGGATTTACTACAAAACGAAAGTTATTTGTAATATGTGTGACTTTTATTAAAATGAGTAATGTTGATGTATTAATGTACTTTTACAGTTGTTTATTTATACAGAAATCAAATTTAAAAACTAACTATAATATTAGTTTTATTCCTCCAAAATCCGTTAAAATTTGATACTACAACCCAAAAAAGAAAAAAGATTGTCGAAGTAAATAATAATACAATTCTGGGAATAATAGAATTTGGAAGGTGATCTTCCCTACTCAACTGCATCATTGAATAGGAATGTTGATGTTTTCGATAGGTTGTTTTTGCGGGCACGACCTTGCCAGCTGCGCCGGCGCGCAATCCGAACTCGCACGACCAGTTTCGAGCGTAAACGTTTTGCTAACACAACCCACTGCACGGGTGGGTCTCAATTCAACTACAATAAACAAACCATAGCACGCGATGGAATTGCACTCAACAAACCTGTACTTAGTACATGTGACACGGAAAAAAGTAATGTAAGTAGTAATTATGGATAGTGCAATGAATACGTAAGTGGATCATTCAACCGAGTTTTATCTTAATGAGGTTGTTTAAATATTATCTGTGACGTATTCTTTTTTATCGTTCTTAAAACAGATACCTACTTATGTGAGACTTCATGACTAAGGACCATTTATCTTATCAGAACCTGCGCTGCATGTGGTTGTAAAGGGAGATAACGTTCCAGTGAAATGTAAATAATACGAACGCCGACGCAGGAATAGCACCTAAGAGAAATGTACCTTTTGTTAATAAATAATTGTTATCGGACCGGTTACAATCACGCAATAAGAATAAGTGAAGCAGGTGCGAGGCAATTCCCGATGATGAATGTATCTTTGATCAGAAAAAATAATGTTACTTGTCTAGTGTGGTATATATGTATAGGTACCGTACCCAGCGAAACCAGACGTTCGACCTACTTTCCTTGACAAGTCGCACATGAAGGGAAATTCATTTGTGACCGGCGACCGCAACTCGATTCGGTTTATATTTCAAGCTATGTTTACTCAGATGGATTACGCTTGTTAAAAGTTGCAAATGATGAAGATGAATAAAATATTCACATTTAGAACATGAAAAGGATTTTAATTTAGATACTTTGAAGCCAGTAAATCCTCGTTTGATGACGGAGTAAAAATACATGGTGTCACCATTCCATTTCATAGCAAAATATATTTAGTAGATACTGCTAGCAACATTAACTTTAAAATGAAAAAGCGGCTCTTCATTTACTTCAGCAAATTGTCTGTCAAGATATCAAAATACCTACTGCTGAAGAATTTTACAATCTCACTAACTAGACTATATTGAACCTGCTTGCAGTTTCAAGCAGTAGTAGAGTAGCAGTACTGGTAGTCTAGAAATGGCAATTTACAACTTCTTATTTTTATTTACAACTTGAGACTGCCGAGGTTTTGAAATTGATTAACAAAACTTATGTTATTAAAAGATGAAATCATGAGTCTTTAATATTTTACCCATAGTCTAGTTAGGTACTCAAATAATATTGATTGATTAATCAATGTCCGTGTTTTATAACAAGAGAAAGGAAGCGTTTACAAATAATACATTACTGTCTGTCTACAAGTACTATTTGTTGCGATATTTGGGTCATTCTAGTTCAGCGAGTTGAACGGCCTTTCGTCCTAGCAAGCCGGTTCTGGGCACAACCTAAGCTATTCATTTGTACATATTACACTATAGTTTACAATACAACTATAGATAGGTACTATACGTAACTGAAAATTGAAAATCCATAGCGTAAAAATGTGTCAAAATACGAGTAAGTAATTCAATTGGCGTGTTAATGAACTTAAAAAGCAAAGTGTCCAAATTTCATTTGGTTTCGAATCGCGGAGTTTCGCTAAACATAACACAAAACATACCCTATATCAACCCTTCAGTTATTGTGGTATTAGAAGGCCAAGTTCATCATTGGGGGTCGGGGGTTGTACAGTAGGGTAATGGAAATAAAAGAGTCGGTAAACAGATTATTTTATTTACATGAAGACTTAAGTATTAGCTCGAAACACACAGATTTATATGCTATCAGAAGTTTTAGGTTTTAAATGATATATCAGATCTTTCACAAAGGCAGTTTATGAATGGCTAATAAAGGTGGCGGCATGTTACAACACTTTCGTAGAATAAACTCAAACAAGTGCAAATTGACAATTGAAAATGGGCAATCTTTTTCATTACGTTTAATTTTCTTAAAACATGAAAAGGTTATTACAAAAATGTCACATGAATGCTTGTATTTATAACTATAACCTTATGTGAAATGTGTTCCTAAACATAAAAGAAGCATGTATCGTTAAAACCGCTTCGAGTAAAGAGTCGTCTACACGCAACTCTATACTTTATAACTATACATACAACCTTGGGTCAAGACCTACTGTTGTGTTTTCTCTTTTTCACTGTGTTACCTTGTAAGCCAACTTAACTGTTTTGTCTCTTACAAAGAGTCTAATATCTGGCAGTGCTATTTAGTTGTATTGTCTTATTTAAACATTATATTTGCTCTAGAGATCAGGCACTGTTTGAAGCGAGGACTTTTACAAATATAAAATTATAAGGCAGAAGAACATCCAGGCTCTAGACAAATTTGTGGATCTCACAAATGAGTGTTGCACGGGAATCGAAACCACCATTCTGTACATCATAGCAGCAGAGCTAACGTGGATTATCCATTTCCATTCCATTCCATTCCATTGGCATTTACCATATATTTAATTTAATACTATTATGTAAAATGCTAGGTACAATTCTGGCAAAACATGTAGGTAAGCTCTTTAATGTAATTGTAGCACCATGTATACACCATGTTTTATGCAAATAAAGATAATATTATGAAAAATTATGATTATGACAACCATACAATACATAATATACCAAATTATGCCACAAGAACCTATCTACGTAAACAATATACAAATCACATGATATTAAAAAAACTCAACAAGCTAGTGTACTATTCCGGTACGGCTCCACTCACTTCAGTTGAGACTTCAACAAATACGGCTTTATTGGCTGCACGCTCTTTGATATTCATCGTCCTACATAAGTAATTTATGCTCTGAAGATGAGTCGAAAGTTTTTCAAGTATCGAAATGGATTTTATTTTTAAAACAAACGAACGAATCTTCGGATGTTGTTCAGTCTATTCTAGTTTCGTCTATTCATACCGTATACTTCCTCTATTTTTATTTTTAATAGTCCCTCTTCTGTCGCCTGTTTATAGTGCAGTCGGCTTATAGTTTAAGGTATCTCGATTGATTTAAGAGAGTTTTGTATCCTAAACAAAATCGTTCGACGTGGAATGAAAGACTATAAATACAAATTAAACCCATCAATTCTGGTCCCGTAAAGTCGGCTGTGGGAGATAGAGATAACAAGCTAAATACACAGGAGAGTAAAAATTAAGCAAACCTATTACGAATGAGCCTGGCCAGCGTGGTTTAAGAGGATCAAATTGTACTCGGTAATGGAACATTTAACAAAAGGCAAGAATAAACTCTACTTCCAGCGAAATATAATAAATAGTTACATTACAAGAGCTACTTGTACTATCTTAAAGAATGGGACTTTGCAAAGATGTGGTTCAACGGCAAATAATACATATTTGAGGAAGTAGGTACATATTGTTATTTTCTTTGAAAGGTCGATAGCGCTTATCAGCTTATCAGCAAATTCGACGGTTATGTTATACCTAAATGTGTTTTTTTGTACTGTATTATTTAATGGGATATAATTAAAAGTTATTTTAACTATTTATCGATAATAATTGTGTAGTAATCAATGATTACACGCATCCTGTTTAAATAATAAGGGTTGTTTCATTACAGTAACAATATAACGCTGAACCCAAAATCTCAAACATATATCATATCAAGTGTAATAATGCCGTTCCTTTTCGTAGAACAAATTACACTAATTAATTAACACTTGTAAAACAACTAATTTTTTAAGGGATTAAGGACGAGATTAGATGAAAGAGGTAAATAAGGATTAGGAAAATATAAACCTCGGTTTTTCTTTATTTATTTGTAAGCTTTCTTAATTAAATCAAAAGGACTTACCATTTCCTGAATTATGGATGGCTTTGATGGCTTTTTTCAATTTCGTTAGGCCATCTCGGTCGAAATCCAATGTCTGAAACAAAGATATAAAATATAAAATTGATGCTCGCCAAGAAATTGATTTGAAACGAATAAAATATTTTTAGTTCTGGCATCCGTTGTTGTGATTACGTCATTCGAATGGTTGGCAACTTTTTAACACGGACAAGATGTCACTGGCAGGGACTTGTTCACAATAGGAGCCACGAGCCAGTAAACTCGGTTTGGGAGCACATCGAACATCTGTCGCCCCAGTCGGCGATTAATCAATGGTCCCCCTGAATTAAGCAAACGGCCCATACCAAAATAAAACTCGCAACGAGCCGTTATGCACCTTGACTTTGGTTTTTTATTTTGGATTTGTTCGTTTTACTGTCGAGTTGGTTCAGAGAACTGCTTAATTGTTGTTGATACGAAAGTACAAGGAAGTAGATTAAAATTAATAACCTATTAAAAGTTTTAGTAGTCTGTTTCATTGATAGGTATAAATTAGTATTGGTGCATTAGTAGGTACCCTTCACTTGATTTTCATTTCACTGGGATGTTAAAAAGTACCAGTTAAGCATTAGTTTTTGATAGAATATAATTAAAAACAATACTATGACACTTAACATAATAATTATAAAGGGTGATTAAGGGTAAATAAGATTTAAATTACTTTTAGTGTACATTTTATGTCATTTGTACTAGTTAAGTGGTTAACAGTTACAGTGCCGCCAGCAGACACAATAGTAAAACAATGCACGTGTACAGACAATATACGTGCATATATGGTACACTGCATTAGGAACGTGCAATTTTTAATATAATATCAAACAGGATATAATCCTGAAGTAAAATAGCTTGATTGGCTTAAAATAATTCAAGTGTAGCAACTGTTACTAATGGTGCAATGATCTCATAACTAAACACTTAAGTTATTAGCTCAGTAAATGTTGCGTGACACAAAAAATCTTCCTAAGCTAAACATCGGAGCATTTTACTAACTGTAATAACTTAAAAATAGTTCCGATGTTATTATTTATAGTAACACATTAAATTACTATTTAAAATAGTAAATTTTGTAATAAAAAAATTGTATATTAAAATTTTAAAAAGTCTTAGAAATAATGTTAAATTAAATTTCACTAAACATATTTATTTGTTTGCAAATTTCTGACAAATTACATTACTGAACAAATAATTTAAATAAATTTAATTTTCAATAAAAAGGTAATAAAGGATATTAAGAAATAGGAATTCCGATTAAATGTAATTTCTTCACAACTTATAGCAATAATTAAAAATTAACAATTTTGGATTAGCTTGCCCGATATCAAGAGATTAACTTTCTTATATGCCATCTACCTAAACCAAAAAACGTCCATAAAGATTACCTTTTACATAATCCGTCCAAACATTAATAGTTGAGCAAGAGATAAGAACACAATGAGAAGTGACTTTCTTACTTGTGACCACCGACGCATAAAGTTGCGTAAACCACGTCATAGCCTTATAAAACAATTGTAAGTTATCGTCATCTCCGTTACGATAATTATGAATAAACGCACAATGATTATACTTTCAATTGTATACATTATGGTGCCTCGCTTCCATTCTATTGTATGAACTAATGAGACGTGTGAATTCTAGTTTATTACATAGTAATTGCACGGCACTGGGTTCTTAATGCAATATTCAATCCTTTACGCTTTATTTTTTATATTTAAATGGGCTTGGAGAATTTCTTTATTGAACAATTGCTTGTAGATCGCACAATCTAAGAAGAGGCCGAATCTTACGCAGGAGAATCGTTTGCGCGGTTCAAGCATGACTGTTTAGAGTCAAGGTGTTCCTTCTGTCCGTTAAATTGATATTTATAAAAACTTCCAAATTATATGACAAAAATAATATTTTTAAAATTATTGAAATAAAAAAAAGTATAATACTGCGAACCCCGTGGAACCATGCTTATATAAATAAAAAACGCGGAGTTACCTACAGTTCAGAAACATTAATCTAAGAAGCTATGAACCTCGAATATACTACGTCATAAGCTTTGTGTATTTTGTTAGGTATTCAGAGGAAGGCGAGACAAACTCCTTTGTTTTACCGGATCGAACTATCACCTCTACTGAAAGTATCCACAGTCCAATTTCGTAAAACTAGGTCACTCGTTTACCCGCTTTTATGTATGTTTATCTTTATTAATATCATATACGGGTAAGAGTTCCTTTGTCTTACTTTTGTACACGGATACGATAGATCCATAGGAATTTAACAAGATAGGTTGTGTACACACATCAACTAATCAAGCTAGACACTCATGTACCTTAATACCTTGAAATAAGACACAATTTCAAATGAAAATGTTTAACTTGATGTGTTGCTGTGTGTACACTGTAAGACAGGGTAGAAAACTGTGGTAGAAAAACATTTTCACCGAAATATTTCCTAAAATAGTCGATTATAAAAATATATAGAATGTAAGGATACGGTTGCATAGAATATGTTTTATTTTGGTATTTTTTTACTATTTTGAGTTTAGAAATTTTCTACCAAAAAAATTAAATACATAATATTAATTTCTCTTTTATACAATTCAATAAACTACCTTTAATAATTAATAAACACTTCAAAAGCTGAACGTGTTGAAGTTTGAATTATATTTACTTACAAGAAGTCTAGAACAAGAGTTAGTACAAATCTCTGTACAACTATCAAGTTCAAAAAGTTAATCGTAACTATGAGTTATCCTCAAAAAGTTTCAAGGTGTAACTAAGTTTAAAGTATTATTAGTGTAGTTCTATTAAATTTGACATTCAATGACATGTAACATAAAAACATGGAACCTACACGATAAAGGTTCGCAAATAATTACAAAACGGTTATTGGAAACAAACCGTTAAGAAAACGATCTTTCATAAAAGGTTGAAATAATAAAAATGTAATCAAAAATTAGACATCGATTTCCCGTCATCTTTATCGGGTACTAGCTGACCCGTGCCCACTTCGTTGGGCGGCGAACAAAACGAGTCTTTTTTTTAAACATATTTCATTACTATATAGCCTATGACACTCCCCGATAAATGGACTATTCAACACAGAAATATTTTTTTAAATCGGTTCATTAGATCCAGAGATTACTCCATACAACGTCACAAACACACAAACTTTACCTCTTTATAATATTAGTACTATGCGTTTCAAATAAGAATAGGACTGTCAAAGCGCCATCTTGTTTCGCATTGCTAACGAACTTCATGAATGTTATGTACGGTAGGAAAAAAATAAACACAAAATTTTATTAATTTTTACTTCAATATGTTATATAATTTTATACATAAATTAAATTTTAATTGAAATCTAATTCTTCCACACCACTTATGTCGTCATAGCTACGTTCTTCATCCAAATCGGATTCCATGTAAAACAAACGACAAAAGTTTCATTAAAACCGATTTTTTTCGTAAGGTTTTTTATGTTATTCTTTCAATGTAACAAAGAAATAAAACGGTAAAAAACGAAGAAACATTTTTTTCGTTGAATAAAACAATCTGTTTCTTTTGGAATTTTCATTGCTAAATATTTTTATTTAAAATATTTTACGAATTTTTTTGTAGGTCGTACTAAAATGACAGTTGCCACATGAAGTTGGCAGCAAGTGCGATCCTATTCTTATTTGAAACGCATAGTATAGATTAAGATGTATCCGAATTTAGGGACACAAACAGAAGTTAATGCTACTTTCCCATTCATTTCTAGATGGTACCGTACCCAAAGACCAAAGACGATCGTTACTGGACGCCCAATAGTGTCATATTAATGTAATTGTAGATGTAGTATTCAGTTTTCCAAAAAAATATGTTATTAAGACAACAATTTTTTTAAATATATTTTTATTCTGCGCGGTTGGGATTGTAACACAAAAGATCCTTTACAAATACGACTTTTAGTCTAGATTCTAGATCTAATTTAGTTTAAATACGTAACTAATAGATGTCGCTAATGCTTACAAATCACATGCAAAGTTACAGTGGTAGATTTAAGTGAATTAACTTTTAACTTTGTTATTAGTACAATGTTTAATGTGACTCAACGTATTGTTACTTAATTTATTATTACTTGGCAAATAATGTTATGCGTCACAAACGGATGTTTCCTTAAATTACCAAGCTATAGTTTTTACATTTGATGTTTATTCAGACTTTATTGAATATAGTTAAGTATACATTCTCACGAGTAAAAGATGAATAAAAGATTATGTAAGATAATAATAACATTGCCAACAAGTAAGGTAATGTGAACTCAGAAACTCTTATTATTATTACCATAGATATCACGTTATCGCGTGAGTTCTCCAAAAAGAGATAGAAGAGATAATATAAGAATAGTAAGTGCAAGCGAGATAGATATAGAGAAATGATATGGCCTTATGAATCAGATGATATTGCAATATAAAAACAAAAGTTTATAATAATGGATCTATGTATGAAGGAATGATGTGTATATTTCAATCAAACGAAAACTACTGGATGTATTTGGGATTAGGTATGAAAGCGGTCGAAACCGCGGTTATTTGTTTTTTATATTATTTTGCAAAGAATACAACTGCGGTCTTATGTACACGACTGTCGTGACTTACAATTCCACACAGAAGCAGCAAAATTATTGCCTAACGTGTGATCTGAACTTAAGTACCCGTGGTTTTATAATTTTTACATAATATTAATAATGACATTAAAATTGTCACATAATTCTACTATCCTACTAATATAACAAATGCGAAAGTTTGTGAGGATGGATGGATAGATGTTTGTTACTCTTTCACGCAAAAACTACTGAATGGATTTTGATGAAAGGAGAATGAAACCTTCACTAAGAGTTTTGGGCCAAGATTAAACAGAAATGAGAGTATTATCAATTTATAGCTTCACATTAGTCTCGTGCTAAATCTATTGTTAGTTTTGGCAATCTGAAATCCAAGATAATTTTTTTTTTGAAGGAAATGGAAACTTTTAGTCTAAAGCCTGTACATTACTGTACAGAGTAAGGATATGCCCTAAAAATCTTTTCTATTTTTTTCAAGTTCGAATCTTAATAAAATTGAGTAATTTTATTATTATTTTATTAAAAAATAGAAAAGATTTTTAGGGCATATCCTTACTCTGTACAGTAATGTACAGGCTTTAGCCCAAAAGTTTTTTGGAATATACGTAGTTTAGGGTGTAAAATAACATTTAATCAACCTAAAAAATGCGGGTGAAGTCGCGGGCATCAGCTAGAAATGAAATAAAAAGTAAAGAATGTTTATCATCTTAAGTATATAATATGTAGATCCTGTTTACTCTCATCTCTTGGATAACCATAACAGGAGCTAGTAAACCGTTAGTTTATTTACATAACTCAGTTCGTAAGCACATTGTGTTTGAATAAAATTAACGCATTAACACGTACGTTACTGTTTATAGTTTCATGATTGATGAACCTATTGTGTTTAGTTTGAAAAGCTTCACAAATATTCGCTCATCATACTTGTTATCGATCGACGTAGGTAGAGTTATTACGGTAGATAAGTTCTAATAAGATTTGCTGTTTATTTATTTATTTTACTTTATTAGAAATCTACTTAATTTAGTGTTGGATTTAGAAGTTTACGTAAAACATCTGTAAAAGACGCTAAGTCATGAGAAATGTTAGTTATAAGAATCTAACAGTAGCTCCAAATAAAAGGCTGATTTTCTAAATATTATGATTTAGCAAAAATGAATGGTTAACAGTAACCAATACTATCAGTAGGTACGTAAACTGGAATATCAAGGTTATTTAGTATTAAGTAATACACAACTATATTTTCACGATGGAAATACAACTAATATTTACTGTGCAAGGTCACGAGAATCCCATGCAGGACAATTCTTGGCGCTATCCAAAAACTAACAGTCTTAAGCCTGGATATTCTTTGTGTCCGTTAAAATTATGTTTGCAATAGTCACCGAACCACCTTTGCATAATTCCTAGAATAAGAGTTGCCTTTTAAATAAAATATCTAACACCAGCAAATTCGCATTGCTTAACCTTACCGCCTTACCCATATCGATGTCAAAACTGTCGAATAGATGACAACAACCAATTCGTATCGGATGTCATTATCAGAAACTAAAATAAAAACAAAAACTAATCTAACTAAAGATATCGTATGCCATTTACAAAGTTAAACCACTTTTCCCCGACTAGACAGTGCATAGAACAATATTCAGACAGATTTGAAATTCTCTCAGGCGCACTTGAAATAATTGTATTTGAAGTGTGTCTGCTGTAAGTGAATTTCAAATACGTTATTACCATTTGAAATACATCCAAGACACTACTATAAAGCGAGAAACGAAAATTAATGATGGAATTTGTACACAGAAGTGTTTTTGTAAGTTGTATCTGATAGCGCTTATGTGTTCTTGAATCAAGATAAAGGAGAATGACCAAAAATGTATGGAGCTTGGTCCAAATATCCACCACTAACGAGACCTATGTAACATTATAGTCTACTAAATACTGACTCATTATAACTAGACCGCATCCAAAAATATGCTGTCTGTTAAAAGTTATGACTGAATGAAAAGTCATACTTTTTACCTTTTTATGCAAAAAATATAGTAAATATCATTCTGTCTGTTGGATATTTTGAACTAATCTACGCATTTTGGGCGTCTTGCCCACCCAAAGTACCAAAAAATTACCATTACATGGGCACAGTATCCCTCAGTTCGCATGCCAGATAAACATGAACAATAATAGTTAGAAATTGTTTCTCGACTGTGTATCATTACATTCGTATAATACAATCCTGCACGCGCGTGTCTAGATTGAATTCTTGCGCGTAGCAACAAAGCATGTTCAGGTACTATGCCAAATTCAACAATATTATTAAAAACATCGTCTCTTGCTACTTCAATGTGATATATTTACATTTGCGCAAGTTTTACATGGTATGTCCTAAGTGCAAACAATACTAGGTCTTGGTGTGTAAGTATAGGGAACTCATCTGCTCCGATTACATTGGCTTCCATGTTACGAAAACTAGCCCGCTGTCTATTTACATTTCTTTGTGTAACATATGCACCTAAACGATTTGGTTCGTGAACTCTTTGTCTAATAATTCGCAAAAATTCGCTTGCATGCGTGCTGTCTTCAAGCAACACATGTAATGCATTTATTAGTGCAGCGGCCACCCGGAAGTCGTCCATTATGTGCCTCATGGCGCGATTAAAATACTCTTGTCTAAGGAGTCGATAATCGCGTTTGAACCGTCCGTTGACGACTTCGACGACCCAGCGACAAATCGTCACTGCCTGATTTTTATTTGCCTCTAACGCCGATAGCTGGTCTTCACTTATATCTTTCTTAGGTCTTTGATTATATCTCCAGCTTGCGTGGTGATATCGATGAATCATCATTAACGGCGCATACAGAGTAGCTACTTGTGCACAATTACAATGGATTTAAATAAATAGTCAAGTGAAACAAAATTAAAATATTAATACTTTCATATAGTCGTAACTTTTTACTGACAGCATATTTTGTTTTGGTGTGATACTGAAAAATACTCTCTATTAACTGGACTATAAGTCAACATAGGTCTCGTTAATGGTGGACATTTGGACCACTATTGGTCATTCTCCTTTGTCTTAATTGGAATTAGGTAAGCAGTTTAAACGAAAACATTAATAAATAACTCTCTAGAGTTAATAAATAATAAGTGTTTTAGTGTAAAACTTATTTTAATATACATTGAAGTCTCGATAAAACAGGTGCCATGTTTGAGTTTGGTCCAACTTTATCAGAACGTCTATTGAAACTCAACCGACCGATATAAAGCCAAAGAGAGAACAATATTTCACAATATGTAGGGCGCTTTGCCAAGTTATTGATATTATAACAAATGTATAATGTATAATATACATATTTAAAATATGTTTTTTGTTTAATGATTTTTGTTTTGTTTTTTTTTATACAATCAAGTCTAAATCTAACAATATTAGAGTTGTAATATGATAAGACCATTGTTGAAATATATTTGTTTATAATATCTTAATTCAGCGAAGAAAGGAATCCTCGATAGAATGCCAAAGCGTCTGTTGCATGGTAAGTTTATGAGTTATATATTGTGGCAAACATACACATAGCCACCAGAAACCACTTTTCAGTAATTATTGTCGTTAGCAAATCAATTCACTATAAAGAAAGGGTTATTAAATCCCCATTATAATGTACATATTAGCATAAAAAAAAATATTTTTTAAATAATTTATCTAGGTAAAATAAACATTTGCCTCCTAAAAGACTCATTTGTAGAATCGGAACTTGCGATATAAATTAACAAATTGATATATTTATTTTTTATTGAAAATTAGAGCATATCTTAATAAAACCATTTCATTAGAGTTATACTAAAATAATAAGTATTACTGCTAGCAGTAGCTCCCAACACCAAGTAACATTACTTCAACAAGTACAAGTATAAATATTTACACACCAATTACTCAGATATATTATTTGTGTAATCACTATTAGAATTTTGATAGGCACACCCACACTAATATAGGAGAAAGTTCATTACAAAATGTACGGTCAGCAACAAAACAGGTACTCGTACTTTCGCTTTATCACATCTGATCAGGGAACATACGTCGTATTACGTACTGCGCAATGTGCATTCTTTTTTTTTATTATATTTGGAAAAAACGACTTCGCTTTCGTGCCAGTATGCATTGTATTACAAGTATAAATCATTATAATAAAAGTAAAACTTTTACAACATAATTCAATAACTGAAATAAGATTAGTTTTATAATATAAGCATATAAAGTTATTATTATTATATATCCGCTATATCCCTACGACCTTTGTCTGGTAAGGTTCTTGTACTATATCTAAACTAGATTTTGTATTTGATGTAATTATCATATCACTTTTGATAGTGCTTAAAAAAACTTAAGACTCCATACTTGTTAAGAGTTTTAGAAATTCAATTTATAAAAACAAACCCAGTAAACAAATTATTCAGTACTATTAACAATCTCCTAAGTACTTAACAAATCCTTTAAAACCTTCCTAATCTAATCACAGTAACACCAAACTTTGAAAGACTCGAATCGATCGACTTAAATAACTTTTGGGCGAGGACAAAATCAGTAAAAACAAATATGAAAACACTGGCTTTAATGAGAAAGGAAGCTCATTTTTTTAGTTGAAATTTTTGGGTCTCACAATAGGACTAAATGTTTATTCCTTTTATGTCTGAAACAATAACATAGCCGCTTCTTTCTTCCAATTTGTTTTGCTTGATATATTTTAATGCACATACTTTTGTCTTCGACATCAGTATAGAAAATAATTCCTTTCATAAGCTTTTGTTTATCAGTTGGTGTTCCCTAGCGGGCGTGGTTTAGTAATTTGTATTGTGTTGTACTGAATAGATATTTGTTGTGCTAGACGTAGCGAGGTAAATGAACTTCTTTAACGCTTTCAAGTGTCGTATTTTATTTTAATCACCATTGGGACTTTAGTGCTGGAGAAAAGTGAATATTAAAAAAAATACAAGGAGCTGATTAGTAGTTCTTAACTGAAACGGTTACTGTCGGGACCGTAAAAGGAATCGTTTCCACTGATTACTCAAAAACAATACAATTTAATCACAATATTCGTAGCCTAACGCACAGAACACATGTCTAAGTAAGGTCTTACGGTAAACTTTTTCGTCTATGATCTTATGCTTCGAAAGCTTCTAACATACGCATCTTGGTACTACAATTTCGAGGAATAGTACTCTAAAGACGTCCGCTCTACAGCTAGTCTATTTAACTTACTTATTTTATTTTTTTAACTTTATCGTAATAGTACACTTACGCGACCTGTTATGATATAAAACGACGGAATATTTACAAGTACTGGTATTAGTATAGGGGACTAAAACACTACCTATTCTGTTACTTTAACTTGACGTGCTCAAGTGCGCGTAATTCTATCGCGGTGAGATTTGAAGGGGACGGGTTTAATGCATGCAGCCTTACCTTATGCTTGCATAATATCTCGCATCTTGTAAATTATGGTACAACACCTTTATTTCAAGAAAAATGATATCAATCTGCAAATATCTTTGTAGTTTTATATTGTTTTAGTTTTCAACATCTAAAATATTCCATTTTACTAAAAAACCTGTTCTTACGAAAAGTTACAGTTAAACATCTCGGAGAATGTTGTGTTTGCAAATGTTTGCCATGATAAAAATATTCTGTATTCTTGTAGACAAAAGTCAAAGGAAAAATGTGAAATGGAAGAATAGACACGATTACTAAACTTATATTAACTTGAACTATAAAAGACTGTATGCATCTTTATATTCTGATTGCCCTATCATCATCGTTATGGTATATTCTGAGTATTATAATGCTTCTCCTAAATAATTTAAAAGTAAATCATTATAACTCATTATTTTATAAGGTCGTTGAACCGTTCTTGAGATTTCTGCAGTTCATAACAATGCCGCTTTCTTTAAATTTCGTTTATCGACACAATTAATGAAGAATGAAATAATTTATCGACTTTAACATTGTAACTAGACCGCAGACGAACCAAACAATTTTATCTTCATCAAATTAAGGTGCTTAATACCATATCAGTCGTACGGTAAGGCAACTCTATGCAGCAAGATAGTCGCACTAATGATGAGTCATTGGTTGTTGACCTTTTTAAGGCCTATTCACACAATGGTACTTCAAAGTACGAGAGCATTGCGTAAAAATGGGTTAACTGTTTCCACACAATGTGTATGAAGTTCATATTAAATTACAACGTTAAAACTCGTTAAGAGGGACAGTGGCTAACTTTATTTACATGCCTACAGTTGACTATATTGAATAATATAATTTTATGTATCTATCGCTCACCTTCAAATACAAACGCGGAATTTTTTATTAACTCTTTGGGCCTCCACCTAGATAAAATAAATCTTGAAAAAAAAAATGTTGTAATTGCTGGTGACATAAACATCAACATAAGTCCTAAGCCTACCGAACAAACATATGAAATTAAAAATAGAACATCATACTTAGATATGTTGTCAGGTCATGGTATACTCTCAGGTCACACCTTGGCAACTAGGGAAACCAATTGTCTTGATCACTTTATGATAAAAATAAACAAGAAACGGCATTCTGCCTTTATTGCGATTCTAAACACTACTATTACCGACCACCGTACAACCTTTTTATCCTTATCTAAAACAAAGTTTTGCCAAACCACAACTACTTATATTAAAAAAATCGATTTCGATAGTGCTTTACAATATTTAAAAGAGAAAAACCTATCGAGTTTACTATTTTGTGAAAACCCTAATTACATAACAGAAAGCTTAATACAACATCTTATTGAATCTATCAAAATAAACACTACTATTTACAAAATACCTAAACAAAAACGAATTATAAAGCCTTGGATCTCCGAAGGCATACTAAGATGTATAAAAAACCGTAACAAGCTTCAAAAACAATCACAAGATGATCGCCTTAATGAAATAAAAAGAATTACATATACTCGCTATAGAAACTTTTGCAATAACCTTATTAAAAAATTAAAAAGAAAATATGAAAGAAACCTTCTTAATAAATCACTAAACAATAACAAGGTTCTATGGAAAAACTTAAAAACTATCACTTATACAAATAAATCTACTAGAATTAATTCTGAATTATCAAATCTAAAAGCTTCACCTATAGAATCAGCAAACTTCGTTAATCAGTACTTTGCAAATATCGGAAACCAACTTGCAATCGACATTCAACAAACCGTATGCCAGAATAACCTAAATCAATATCTTAGTTCCTTACCTAGCTTCTCAAATTCCTTTGTGCTGCTGGATACTGATATCCAAGAAGTAAACAGTATAATATCCTCTCTTAAATCAGACAGTGCCCCGGGATGGGATAATATCTCCACTGGATATCTTAAACATGTAAAATATGAAATAATTCCAATTGTAACTCATTTATCTAACCTTTGCTTTAAAAATGGTATCTTCCCTACTTTATTGAAGAAATCAATAGCCTATTTACAAAAGTGGACAGGAGAATGATATTAATAACTATAGACCAATCTCTGTTATTCCAGTTATAGCAAAAATATTAGAAAAACTTTTAAATTCTAGATTAGTAAGTTATCTTCAAAAGAACCACATTATATCTCCATCCCAGTTTGGCTTTAGACGCGGTCTTTCCACAGAAGACGCTATAACGTCTTTAACCTCTAAGTTAACAAAAGAAGTCGACAGGGGCACTAGATGTTTATCAGTATTCATAGACCTTAAAAAGGCCTTCGACACAGTATCTATTCCTATTTTAGTTAAAAAACTCGAAAAAATTGGTATCAGAGACACACAGCTATCCATATTTACTGATTACTTGACTGAATAGACAACAGAAGGTTAAGCTAGATAACATTGTCAGCGAAGACGTTGACGTAACCTACGGCGTGCCTCAGGGAAGCGTCCTAGGCCCTACTCTATTTTTGATATACCTGAACGATTTATGTAATATGCCTATAAACAACGCGGAAATTGTTTCGTACTGCGATGATACTGCGATCGTCTTTACTGGTACGACTTGGGCTGAAACGAAAACAAACACAGAAAAGGGTATGATGCAAGTAGCTTCATGGCTAAAAACTAATCTCCTTACGTTAAATACAATCAAAACCAACTATATGTGCTTTACAATCTATAAAAACGCCCAACCAAAACCAGAATTCAATATTAAAATACATGAATGTGGGAGTGTCAATGACTACAACTGCAACTGTCCGTCCATCGATAAAGTTAATCACCTAAAATATTTAGGGATTATGTTAGACCAACATCTGTCCTGGTATCCCCAAGTCGAGCAAATTTCTGCAAGAATACGAAAGTTTATTTGGATTTTTAAATCATTAAGACACATTGTCCCAAAGACAGACCCTTCGAAAAATCTTTTAAATGAAATCTATATCTCACTCGTTCAATCTGTAATAGTATATTGTATTTCAATATGGGGGGGCGCGCGGAAAACACGTTTTATTGAAGTTGAAAGAGCGCAACGAACATTAATTAAAGTCATGTACTTTAAAAAAAGAACCTATCCCACCTATGAGTTATACCAAATAAGTAATCTTTTATCAGTCCGTAAGTTATATATGGGTTATTCTAAGTTAAGAAGTACTTTCGACGGCAACGACATAATATATATATTTTTTTCAATAATCTTTATAAATAACTTATTTATTACTTAAAACTAAATGCTTCCTACGTGGTCACTAAAATTTATTGCAGAAATGTACGTAATTTAGTCACAATAAGCTCTAATATGTGAAAAATGTCTCTCCCCTGGTCTGTCCCATAACCGACTTTATTTGTAAATCAGTAATTATGAATGTATTAAAATTCAATAATTATTTTAAATTATTTAATTTTACAAGGACAGTAAACTTAGTAATAGTATCCTACAAGTAAAAGTGCTTTTACTCCAATTCTTTAAAAAAAATATGAACACCGAAATTTGTCCACCGTGTTTCGTGTCTCGTCCCCTGGTCTTTTGTTTTCGTTCAAAAATCAGTTCTGCTTTCCTAGTCTGCAGAAGTTGTGACCATGAATGCATAGTGTGTAACGTAAAGTTACCAGCAAGCGGCGCATAAGCAACTGCGCCGCCTTATTGCCGGCCATTTCGATCACGCCACTAGCTGGGTGCAGAAATGTTTAGTGAATGCAGTCTTTCCCCTGGTAAGTTTTCCATTGCCTTTTTTTGTTAAAATACCAACATATACTTAAATATTTATTACAAATAGTGTATACATTGTTACGTATGAGTGTGAATCACGTGCGTGAAATACTTTTACGGCTAATTTAGATTTCTATCGAAAATATATCTCCCCTGGCGTATTTCCCCTGGCTCTTTTGATGGCAGGGGAGATACTTAATATCCAGGGGAGATACATTTTACGCGTTTCCATTAATACTTCTAGTTTTCTCTACGCCTTTACTTGGCGTTATGCTTATCATAGCTTTAAAATACAATATTAAGTTTTTTTTTACAGAAAATAATACCGACATAACGAAAAAATTGGGATCTACTAAAGATTTAGAGACTTTTTCAGGAATACTAAAGGTTCACCAAGTTACCGGTTGCGTATTGCCTAATATTGAAAAGTTTGAGCTGCTTCTGTGACTCTCGTCATTTTCAATTGGGTACTTTGGATTATCCACAAAACATGCTAACATAAAAGGCATTATCTTGGATTAGGACAAAGTTGTCACCAACAAAACCATCATAAATATGGAACGACGAGGTCCCCCAGGATTTCTTCAATGTTCTGCAGTCAATCCCCTCACATGGCGGCCGGTTTCAATGAAAACCAAGTCGATTTTTTCTATCAAAAAAATACTAGCCCGCACCATGCAGGAGCCACCTCCATACGCAACAGCATTGTGAGTATCACTCTCCTGGCCTTCTATACACTCTTCTTCTTCTGTCACTACCATGCAGACATACTCTGTTTTCATCGGAGAAGAAAACAGAGCGCCACTGATCTTCCGTCCAATCGACGTGCTCTCTCGCAAAACGAATACGAGCTGCTCGATGCGCTGTAGTCTGTAGTCGATTTGGAACCTATTGCTGGTCTTTTTGGAATCAGGGTTACCAGCTACCTTGAGTCTTCTACTCACAGTGCGAGAACTGACAGTTAGTCTACGCGTTTATCGGGGCTCCCGTTGGATTTGAACCCCGTCGAGTGAACAATTTCGCAGTGAAGTACTAACGATGAAAAGATCGTCTCTTTTTGAAGTGGATCCTTTTCTACCTGGACCTCTTCTTTGATCAAAGCCACCAGTCTCTTGGTACCTTTGGCTTGTTCTTACTCCATTGACTGGCTTATATTCAGAGTACGAGCCACTTGTCGTTTACTCATGCCTTGTTCCATCAGTGTAACTGCTTGAGCCGCTACTTCTGATCTTGTGTCCATTTCTGGGAAGTTTTATTGCTTGAATATTCTGGGGACGTGTACCTGTTGACATTTCACGGTCAACTAATAAAACTCATAGGTGTTGGTCGCCTTTAATATCCCCTGAAGTCGTAAGAGTATTTAAAAGAGTATTTTTAGTTTTTGTTTCTTTTTATTTAATTATTGCCTATTAATAGTAAAGTTATATAACTTTAAAACTTTCGTGTTTCATTATCACTTATTATTAATATCTACACGGGTATTAAAGTTATATACACCTATACTTAGGTAGTTTTGTTTTTATAGACAAAAAAAATAAATATTTTTTAAGTTTATAATGTTACTCAAAAGAAAATGTTTAGTTTTTGTTTCTTTTTGTTATTGATTTTCATAGGAAACATTTAATTTTATAGACAAAAAAGACTGCAAAGAAATGAAAAGTCTGGTTATAAATCATTCATAATGAAATAAATAAAGACGATTCTTAAAAATAACCTTGTTTATCTCTTCCCTGTTCATAAAGTATCCTCCCCTGTACACCTAGTCTCTCCCCTGTATTGAGTATTTCCCCTGGTCACTTATAAAACGAAATAAAACCAACAAATTGTCTGGCCACTTTGTAAACGTTTTAAACGTAGCAGTTTACATTTTAAAAATGTATACTTAAGTAAAAATATATAAAAAAAACCCGTGCCGCCATTTCATACAACGAATTACCTCTTAACTTAGAATGACCCATATAATACAAATAGTTTTAAAAAAACATAAAAAAATACCCTTAGATACCAGTATATCTTCTAGAAGAAGGAAACGCTACTTTGCTCTTACCCCAAATACAAAAACAGAATTTGCTAATATCCAGTTCGACAAGCGCTCATCTTACTTATATAATAAAATAAACAAACAGATAGATATACATACAAAACCCTTCAAAGAATGCAAGTTGATGCTGATTAAGTGGATTGAGAAGTTGTGCTACGATGAAGCTGAAAATTTTCTCATAACTATAAAGTAAACTATTTTAGACCTTTTATCTTTAATCTTTACTCAAACCATTTCCATAGAAAACAATCTTACTTACTTACTCACTAACAAACACCACACACCTTGTAACACACACACACCCACACCTACACACACGCACACACACACACACACACGCACTCATACACACACACACGCACTCATACACACACACACAGACTAATTATAAATTAAATCTATTACTACTTAAAAAAAAAAGAATTTTTGTTAATGTTTAATTTTCTTTTGTTGCACTTTAATACATTGTAACATCGTGAGATTTAAAGAGCGGCGTCTCCTGGCACAGGCATCTATATGCTTAAAAGGAGACACCACCAACTGTTTATTGTATACTATAAGTGTAATAACGAAATAAAACATTTTTGATTTTGATTTTTTGATTTACCAGTCAAGTCCGTTATACTCCCCTTTCTTTTAATTATTGTTAGCTGATTTCATAAATAAAATATTTTAATAATAGATCTACTTTTCTATTAATATTTAGCTTTATTACTTCTTTTTTCAAAACGAGATTTCTAGTTCATCTCGATAAAAACGAAAGCGTTTCACTTTGTGCTCAACCTAGTAGTATCCAGTTTCAATCGACAGCTAACACATAAAGCTACATTAATATAAACATACTATAAAATTTATACGGTGCAGCAGTTACTATACTTAGTCGGTTCCTTTTTCTCAGAACTGGTAGTCAATCTGACAGTGATTAAGTACCGATTAGCTTATTCAATTTGTCCTCCTCTCCTCTCCTTCTGGCATAATGCCAAATGTTTTAAACACGTAGCCGGAATTGTATACAATTCTCAATTTACGTAAATTGGTTTCTACTAAAAAGCAACTTTTAATTTTGTTTACATTAACAAACAAAACAAATTGCTTTCGTGAGTTTATTTCGGTGTCTAATCAAGGTTTTATTTTGAGTTTAATTAAATTCTGTAACATACAGGCTGTTATTACATACTTTGCTTTCAACACGAGATCTTGGGTTACAGTCACGCCCTAATATGTAATACATATAATAATTTGAGTACAGAATTGAAATATCGCGTGAAGGATTGTCTGTCTCAACATCATGTTCATTATAAATTAGGTTTGTTTTAATCATCAATAACAATCACTATTCAGGGATGTATTAGAGATGTAAATGTTTCCCCAATGACGCCTACATAAAGAGATTAACGATAGCATACTGTAGAATTCAACGAACGGTCTTTCAATGACGCCCACATTCTCTCAATAAAACTCATTGCTAAAACCATGATTCCGTTTTATACCATCTTAACAA
The DNA here is from genome assembly GCA_905475405.1 of Schrankia costaestrigalis. Lineage (NCBI taxonomy): Eukaryota > Metazoa > Arthropoda > Insecta > Lepidoptera > Erebidae > Schrankia > Schrankia costaestrigalis. The sequence goes on from FR997827.1 coordinate 6,826,422, forward strand.
TACAAAAATAACCGTACATTTTTTGAGCTATTATATTCCCATAAAATAATTTCTCGATCGTCTAATAGTGGTGTCACTAAGCGTCTACGTCGTCAAAAATACATCAGCATTCAATCTTCACTAACAATTTGAAGACTGGATAATTCTTTAGTCTCGTTTGCTTGCGTAACATTGCAATTTAAGCCGCGCCGCAATGCTCTTAATTAGATCATTTACATTCGACATAACAGCAAGAGACTTCATATACCTACGAGTATACTGTGAGATTCAATATCGCTTGCTTTCTTTATTTATAAAGCCTGTCTGTAATTATAATAGCTTGTATATGCTACGGAACGCTCTGGTTTCTTTGACTAATAACGATTAGTCAGTTTACTTTTGAGTAATGTTCAATAGTATAATTACGATGAGATCAAGTGTTGTCATGTCATTGAGTAAATATTCGTTGTCCGTTACTTCACACCCACCGCTAAAGAACTAGCAATACTAATATTTTCCTAATACATGACTACGTAGATATTATTTAGACCATTGTTTATGTTTTACATGAAAATATAATATAAACAATAACCTTTCTCCACAAGTCTCTTATACATATTTAAACGTATTCATCTGACTACTTTCCAATGTAAAATGAGTATTAAATTGATACTTTTCATAAATCTAAATGTATAGTCGACCTAGTGACCCGTACATATACTCATAATAAAACTAGTGGCACCTTTCTACCTGTTTGTTTTACTTGTTAGCGGAAATGAGCTGATATAAAATCATCTGGTCAACTCTCGCCGGAAATTATATACTAGTATTGTATGATAAGAGAAAATGACCTACTGGATTTCACGTCTTTATCTTGCACGTAGCTATGTAATTTATTTCATTCTTTATGAGAACAAGTTGTTATCATCACTACTTTTACTTTAAAAAGAAAAGCCATTTCACTAGATAGCGGCTAACATATACATACATTTTGAAGGGGAGAATGTTCTAAGAGTAAAACTCAATAACAGCTTACCCTAGCCGAAATTATAACCGGAACCTTTCAATAATATGGATCAATTTATGGCTCAAGTCCGCGAACGCGGTCAGTTTCATTAAAATGTAATGTTACTAGGTATTGCCTCACGGTACAATATTCAAAGTAGAGCGAATATAATCTGGTCATAAAATCCCACAAAATACATGGAGAGAATTATAAATACTATAAACCTAACAATCAGTAGTAGCTATATTATTTTCTACAAACTTAGAAGCAATAATGCAACAAGTTTTATAAGTTATTTGGTGATTTTTAAAGGCATAGAAAACGAACGAAAGCAATTATGCTTTCTCAATGTTGGGTACTTCTATAAGCCATTATTAAAGCGTAATATACGATATTTATGCAGACAATATCAGGGATGGAGGCTCTTGTATTGCATATAAAATACTCGCTTCCGTAACATGAAACTTGTTTGATGATCTGTTAAACAACCGGTCAAGGTTTTCATTTGCGATATCAGTAACCGGTGACATAGATAGGAATAACGAACTTTCTCCTTAACTCAGCTACAAATCGTAAAGCATACTTCGCGTTGTAATACCATAACATTTTTCTTTTAAATTTCGAGTGACTAGATAATAAGTTGAAATCGCAGTGTGCCACAAATATCAAGTGGATAATATTTATAACTGGCATTTGGATGTGTCGAGTAATGCCGCAATTGTACTACAAGATTGCATCGAATTCATAAACATTAAAGATCCATGAATCTCCAGAAGGAGGTCACTCGTACAATACACGTGTATCGTAAACATAATAATAGAATATCAGTTAAACTTGAAAGTGCCTATTACTAGAGAAAGTAAAATAGGCAGCTAGTAAAGGTGGGATAAGAAAAAAAAGAGTTGTATACGTTCAATGACGACTTCGATTATTTTGAGTAATATTACAACGTAAAATAGTCCTGTATAAGGAAAAAACTCTGAGATTAAATTAGCTTTTGAGATAGTAGACTCAAACTAGAAGTCGAAACGACGAAGCCTCTTCTTATTAATTAGACCGGAAACCTACGAAAGGGCGCGGCAGTAAAAATGATGTAATTTATTTTTGATACAGATAAAACTGAACTGATCTCATTCTCGCGCAAGGAGTGAGTTTGTGTACTTGTGTATACGTATTACGTATACTTTCGGGGCCATCGGATTCAATCTGTACTTCTTCTTTGTTCTGTATAGTACTTGTTCTTACGTACTTTGCCACATTTCGTATGGAATGGTTAGATCCAAACTCCTTGTAACACTTACCAAGTAGAAAACTAAACACTTTTAAAATGCAATCGAGGCTGCCCAGACAGATGTGCGTAAAATAGGTTCATCATTCGGCACTGTGATGAATGGATGCCGAAGTTGAATAAATAAAGCAAAAAACATCAAGAACTTTTACGTATTACTGTATTGTGTCGCTTTTTATGGTTTTATGTGTTTCGGAATACCTGAAAAAATAATTGACTGGCATACATTTATACCTACTTTGGGACAATTCAAAATCTTATTGATAACATTAGCAAGCATACACAAAAGTACCTACGTCAATCCATACATTTTATATTTCGACTGTACCTACTGTACCGTAATAAACCATTTTTACCAGTTTCGTTTGTGTGTATAATAAAAGACACCCTTAGGTACGATTTGTTTTTTTTTTTTGTTGAAATTTTAGGTACGGTCAACAACATAAGTTAATTAAACACATCCTCTAATGCAAGGCTTTTCGTCTTCAGTGATATATGGAAACTTGGTGTTCAGTGTTTATTAGACATTACTAATGATATAGATATTCTATACGATTACTATTTTCTCTTCTCGTTGTGGAAAATTTTAACGTTGAGATGTTTTTTTAGTAACGGATGTCTTAATCAACTTGTGTTGACTGTACATAGAATTAACCCAAGTATGATTTTCAAAATAGTGATATCTGTACATTTACTTACGACCAACTTACCGCTTAAAATAATGTAAATTAAATCGAATAAACGATTGTTTGCCACAAGTTTTTATTGTTGTTTCCTTTTACAGGACAAGGGGGCGTAACCAATCAAAGCATAGCAGATAAGTTTTATTATAATTTCTGCCGTATCTACTCTTTAGTTTTAGACAGATAGGGACCGGATTCGTTAAAGATTCCCATAATCATAATCCCTCCCAATCACGTAGAGAATAAAGGAAAATCGTAAGAGGCCTGAAATGTTTCAACATTATATTTATTTAAAATTTGCGGAACCTTCCTTTCATAGGTTTTCCATTCATCAAAGAATATCCTACGTTCCTCACACGTATTTATTACTTATCAGATAATTTTGCGACCGTGTGTCTGTTTGAAAACAATGTGACGTCGCACTACGCGCAAATTTGGTCTTATTGTTTCCTTCAGGGGTATTCGATTTATAACATTATTAAGGTCTTACTTCATAATTCTTAAAAATTAACATTACCTCTTCCAATGCGCTGATAGTTTGGCGACATTGTGGCATGCGGGAAACGAACGTAGAGGTAGTAGGTGAACTGTAATCCTCTCGAGTTTCCTCAATGAATTCACCAATACCAATAAGACCCGGCATGATGGCCAAAACACGTAATTCCACTAGTTCAAGTCCCCAACTTCACATTCAACTCTAACTTAACAACTCACTCAAAATTAAGGAACACCAAAAAGCTACTAAAACACATTGTCACCAGCAAAACACCTCTGCGCAAATAAAAACAATATCGCATCAAACATTTAGTACGTCAACTCACGATCCACCCATCTTCAACAGAGATGAATGAGGCAACTAAAATTGATTGACGACCTGAGAAGAACGAAACAAGATCATTCATTCTAGCACAGACTACAAAAGCAAATAATTGAATGAATGTACGATACGGAGAGTAATTTCCGGTTTAAATCGGATATTTTATTTATCTTTGTGCACTCCTTTTGAAACTAAAGCATTGTATAGACAAAACACATAAAATTATACTTACACAATATGATAATAAGGGTCAAATTCATTTTCACCTTTAACCTACGTCTAGTTACATGTCAACATCAAACCTTTTTAATGAACTATTTAGGTAGTCTGTTGTGCTCTATTTTTTAGTAAAGGCTCTTATGTTAATCGATGATTTTGCCAACAGGTATGTTTAGTCATTAACTCATTACAACCTTTTAATTTGCGTAAAATCTTCTGTTTCATTGTGAATGTCTATTACTGTTTGTTTATTACTGAATAAATAATAATTTATTATACTTATAGCCACAGAATATAAAATTTGCATATTAAATAATAATGAATATTATTTCCGATTATCGAGCATTCACGCAGGCAGGACTAATTTTGTAGCCTATTTATGTAGCCGATATTGTATTGTCTCGTCATCCCTACTATAGGCCGACCGTTTATCTCAGTCCCCGCCTGCGGTATGAAAGGGACGAGGGAGCGGGGTAGCGGTGTCCGTTATGGTAGCGTACACAAGAGCTATATCGAGTTGTTTACTATGCCAAATAAAATAAGTTTTTACAATAAAAAAAAACCGACTTCAAAGACAAAAATTGCACTAAAAAGTAAAAAATAATTAGTTGTATTTTGGTTTTACAACATTAAATCAGACATTCTTTTTACTTAATTATAATCTAAAGAATAGGTTCTTTTAATTATTGTAAAAAGTATTGTTAACCTTTAAGTACGGACACAGGGTCTCACAGTCCCTGAGTACTTGATGTTATCGTAAAATAAGTCACTTCCCCACATCCCCCGCCAGTCCGCGTCTCAGTAGCTTCGAGTTTAGTCACCAAACGCCAAACGAGGTAGAAGTTCGCGTCGTGCGCTGCCGATCACGCTAGTTACACGTAATTAAAGTTTTAAAAGGGTCCACGGGACCCTGTGTCCCTAGTTCGCCTACATTGAAACGCCTTTTGGATAAGGAAGCACCCATAATGATTAATGTTGCAGAAGCTCCAGAAGAAAACCAAAAGTAAAAAAGATGTAGTATTTCTCCGTATAGCCTACACAGAAACACTTCCTACAATTGTGGAGCTTGCAAAAAACCAATATGTCTGCATTGCAATAGGCCAATATACAAGAAGTGCTAAGAATAATAGGGCAATTTGATCCTGTGTCAGAATTTTTTTGTTTAGATCTAAGAGTGTAATTATTTGTTGATTTTAAAGAAGATATATTAGATTTTCAGAAAACACTTCAATATTGTTGATTTTTTAGGGGGATAATTATTTTTTTGTACTATATGTGATCTCAATATAAATTTAGATTGAAAAGTGCCTATTCTCGATATTTTTGTAACAACTAATACTTTTTTTTCATAAGTGTTTCAAAAACATGTATAATACTATTATTTACAAACCAATCTTTAATTTATATCAATTCAATATGTTATTTATATTGTTTTATCACAAGAAATTACCAAAATCATTACAGGGTCTGCAGGACCCTATGTCCGTGCTAGTGTAATAAAAACAAGATGTCCCTAGTTAAAGGTTAAGGATATTTATTGAAGAGTCTACAAATATATTTATTTGAAGTTTCTTTAAAATATAATCAAATTATTACAAATAATGTAATATTATTGTTATTTTTGGAGTAATGTGACAGCCACGATAGTTATATTCTATATTTTATTCCTGACTATAAATTTAAAGAAATATGATGTCGTGTTATACACTGACTAAAGACTAAGATGAGAAATAAGTACTACGAATCAAAGACAATTACTTAAAATTCTCATGCGAAAATGAAACGGCCATGTTTGTTTTAAATAAAATATTTATCAAATTAAAAACTATTTAAAGTGATCAGAATGTGTTAGACAAAACTCTATTGCCTTTTCTAACGACTTTGTAGACAACATTTTGCATTATTGATCCTATTCACGAATTACGATTTTTTTCAATTGACGGTGCTGGTTAGCCCCATAAACGCCCATAAGTTATGGAAAGCTTTAATCAGTTACTAAATAGGTATATTAAAACGTTTGAACGTGACACAGGTATTTTAAAATATATTTATTTAAATATGATAAAAATAGTTATTTAATATTTGTTTAATTTTTAAACCAATCCATAAACAATCAACAACTTTATGTCAAACCCCGGACTCATAAACGCAACTTAAATTTTAGTCAATTGATTAGCTTAAATTTTTACGGTTTTGTTTGGCTTAAGGTTGGTTTTGCTAACAAAAAACTCGCTAAACAGTGATTAAATTTTAGAGATTTTTATAAGTAAGGGGTAATGTCGAAGTCATATAATAATATAATCTGTAATTCATGGCCGCCATTCCATTAGCTTATGTATTATCGTATTTCGTTGGCTGACACCGACTCCAAAAATAACAATAATATTACATAATTTGTAATAATTTGATTACTTTTTAAAGAATCTACAAATATTTTAAATAAGAATGTTTTGAAAAAAATAACATTTCATTTAGTTACTTAAATAAGTTTTTGTTTAATTTGTGTAGTTTTAAGATATTATATTGCTATAATTTGCATATCCGATGTGGATAAACTGTTGAGAATAATGTATTCATACACTAACACCTGATATACACAGTTTTGCAATAAATCTTTGTCTTTAATAAATATATTTGTTATTATACGAATGGCTGATTTAAACTATAAATATAATTATAACTAAAGTCTTAGAAAATATTTACAAATAATAACAATTGTACAATCATTAATTATATATATTAAATCACAGTATAATCACATTACAATAATCACAGTTTACATTAAAACAGGTATGATTTAAACATATTAATTTGTAAGAATCAATCTTAGAAAATATTTACAAATAATAAGAACAATAATAAGAGCTTTTTTTATTTTTACACGCTACCATAACGGACACTTAGTCAGTATGTCAGTATGACACTAGTGCAGTATGCTAGTCCGTCTTCTATACAATTTACAAATGTCAAAGATGGTGGCGTCATCTTGGCTCTAAAACTAGTACTTTCTTAGAAAAAATTATGCAATCTAAATTATTACACAATTTAAAGCCTGACCAGAAAAATAAAACAACCTCTTCAGGTATTTCGATTGCTTTAGGGTATAATTTTAATTTTTCCTTCTTTTTATTTCATAAAAATAAGCTAGCTAAAAATTAGAGGTGTGTTGTGATGTAATGTAGTTCGGGTCACAGTATCTGAGATGGTGCCGTTTTGGCAAAAAATCAAGAGATAGCTCTCTCCTTTGTCCTCGCCCCCCGCGCACCTCTATTACCGCAGGCGGGGTCTGAGTTAAACGGTCGGCCTATAGTGACAGCCGACCATTGACTTCAATATTATGTAATATTCAATCGGTAAAGGTATTTTTTATTCGAAACAAGGGGTGGGGAGACCTTTAACATGGTGGACCGACGACCTAGTTAGGACGGCGGGAAACCGATGGATAAAGGATGGACAGGACCTCTTTCCCTTATCCATTGGTTTCCCGCCGTGGCAACACAAGGTGGCAATATTTGGTAGAGGCCTATGTCCAGCAGTGCAGGCCATACTTTGGCTGATATTTATGATACATCCACAATTAATACACATATTCAGTTTAGATTTTTTTTTAAGAATACATTGTTATGTATCCAAACACAAGGCGGATGTCATACGTTTTACCAGTCAAGTAGAATGTCAAACTTCAATGACGTGAGTGAATGAGATGATAAAAAAATAATGACGGAGCTGTCACGAGGTTTGTAGTCGAAATTTCATTTGTATACTTTGTAATGTAGTATTCTGTTTATCTTAAAATTATTACTTTGTAAGTTTAATTAAAACTTTAAAGCTAACATTAGACTAATCAATTAGTGCATGTTACAATTACAAATCTCAAGGGTAGAGGTACTTACTAAATCTAGATCAAACCCAATCTGTCAATTTCTGTAAGAATGATTTATTTTCATTTATTTCTTGTGTTTTAGTTACATTGAATATCAAAAACTTAGATAATTAATAGTAAATTAAAAAAATATTTTCAGAAATTGGCGAAATCTGGTCAAGGCTTTTCGACCACCGACCATTTTTGAACGGGGAAATAAAGTTTATGCTAAAAGAGTTTGAGGTTTGTAAACAGTAATTATTTATATAATAATTATCGTGTCTTTTCTAATCCTACTGCTATTTTTGATTTGCCCTGCCCTGATAGATTGAAGATGTAAAAATATTGGGGTAATTTATATTAAGAATTTTAATTTTTATGAAACTAATATATATTTATTTGGAGCAAATAATTATATAGATATTTTAAACATGTTAAAGTATTAGGCCAGTTTCCTAATTAGGTAATCAATTTTAGTTTAAAACCTAATGTAATGAAATGAATGACTTGGTGTTTTTTTTTATCTAGTGTTTTTATCAGGTTATTTTTTACTCAAAACAGTTTTAAATTGCCACATTGGGTCACATGCAAACAATTTCACATTTACACAAATATGAGTCACTTGCACATTGCCCTATGGTTAATGTTGGACACAATAGTGTGATAGGGGCAATGTTTTTATTAAGTCATCGCACTTCCAGTGAAATTAGTAAATAATGTAGGTAAGTTAATAAATGATTACTTATCGTTGTATGTAAAATAAATATTGTAAATTTATGTTACAGGAAAAGAGAGGAGACAGAGAAGTGGAAAATCTGTTTTCTATATTAGAGAAATTGACAGATATTAAAGACAGTCAAGCAGAAAAAATCAAAAAGTGTGGAGAGACAGGTCTACCCATATTGGCAGAAAAATTAGATCAAGCATTAACACTTTGTGAAGACGTAGAGAAGGAGTATCTGGATAATCACAAGGTGAGAAACAACATTACTTTTATACTTAAAAATCTTTATTTTCAGGAACCTTTATCTATTTTACTTTTAAGCAATAAGAGATCATTCTGATGATTAACAAAATACTTTTATTACATTGATTTAAATTAATTACATTTAGGTGCTGTTATTCCACACTTAAACATGTATACCGTATTCATCCTTACTTGATTTATTTTGTCAACAAACATCACATATTGATATGGATAAAAGTTTCTGGAAAGTAGCATTAAACGTTTATGCAATAGAAAACACGTAAATCACTTTGATTTATCCACTATCTTTCTTAAATTTTAAATAAACATAATTTTTTCCAACGAAAAATTTCACAGATAAAATTAATTTTATGATTTGACATTTGTAGATTATAGAATTTTGTCCTTATTCCTATACATTTTTCAAAGATTAAAGACTAAAGTCTTTAGTCTATGGTTGACAAGACGCCATATATGTTTACGTTTTAGAGCAAGTCCGTTTAAATAGACAGCATATTGCTCCATTGTGTTTGATTTGTAGAATCCTTAATTTACCTATAACCATTATGATGTTCCTGCCATGATTGCAAGCTTCATAAAGTCTATTATTTGTATTATCAAAATTAAGTATCTTATATTTTATTTCAGATCAACGAAGAGAAGCGTCAAGAAAATTGTGCAAGAAGGAAAAAGGAATGGGATCAATTCATTGATGATATGAACTTTAAATGTCAAAGAATTGATAACACATTTGAAGAAAAAGAAGAGGAACTAAGGGATTTGTATGCTGATCTTAATCATAAACTAAATATTGCAAACAAGTAAACAATGGACTTAAAAGGATCACTTGTTGATACTAACCTTAGGATATATCCATCCACTAATTTATTAAATTATTTAAATACCCTAGATATTGATGATGATGTACCTATTAACATTGCAAAATTAGTAAAAGGAGAGGACTATGAGAATACAGAAAACGATAAAACTTATACTAAAACCATTCCCATTCATCTTAACAGTAAAGATATTGAAAATCTTAATAAAATAACAGCTGCTGTACCAGTTGTAAATGGTGAAGCAGCAAAACTTGAAAGTAAAGATGAGGATGAGACCACAATAGATGATAAAGGAGATAAGAGTAAGTCAAAAACTGATACCAAGAAATCAAAAGAAGATAGCAATCAACAAACCAAAGATAAAAGCGATGAAAAGACAAAGAAAACAAAAGAAGAATGTAATGAAAGTGCGGTTAATGTATGTAGTGAAAAAGGTGATTTGCATTTAACAACATCTGACATAGACTGGCTATATGACCACCTTCAAAAGCTTAAAACTAATGGCAGTAAAGATGTTCCTTACCTACATGAATTGTTAGATGGAGCTAAAATTGACATTCCAAATAATAAAGTAATTGCAAGAAATCCTGTTCTTGAAGCAAGATGTGTTAAATTGAGAGCTCAACAAGAAGCCAGAGAATACAGAAAAATGACAAAATCTGTTGATAATGTCAGAATGAGATTCCCAGAAGATACTATTTCTTATCAGCGTAAGTATATTAATCTATGTTTTAAAGACTTTTCACACTATGGATAGCGCGCATGTGTGTAAAAGTGACATTCACAAACATCAATTTAGGTGACACAGAAAAGCCAGCACATGGATCACAAACAATTTATCTTGGATAGTATTTTAACCCACAACTACCTCATACAAATCCACAATGCTAGTAAGGCTACTAATAATTAAATTTAATCTTACCATTAAGTTTTCTTTCCATAACATTTTCTTTAGTCACCTCTTATTTTCAGTCATTATTATGATCATATTTTAATTATTAACTAGCAGCCATTGCTGCATTTAATTAAATAACTAGGCTATTCCAAAATAAACAGATGATCACAATCCTGTGAATCCAACAATGCTGTAAATCTCATAAAAATATAATTACTAAAAGCTAAAGTGAGTGTGTATAAATAAAACAATGATGACTAATTATTTCTTCTATTATTTACAGTAAAACAAGTGAATCGGCAATTGATAGCTATAGGCCAGTTTATCATTTCAATATTTGCTGGATTCCTGTTTGGTTTCAAGGGATTAGAATGGATGATTGGCAGTCTTGACTTTGGATTTCGTATACTCATGGGCGTTATGTGTGCTCTAATAATAGCCCTGGCAGAAATATATTTCCTAGCAAAGAAGCTCAATGAAGAACTGAATGTTCCGGAAACAATACAATTAGGTGGACCTCCCAAATTTACTAACGAAGATTATAATATACCAAAAGTCAACAAAGCAGTAGAAAAAGCTCATCAGGACTAAGTTTTATTTTAAGTACAATTATATTAACCTGTCATAGAGTACACTAGTATAATAATATAAATAAATATTTAATTATGTTAATAAACTTGTTCTTTTTTATTTTTAGTATATAAGCCAAATACCTTTGTCCATATTAGATTGAATTTAACAACATAGCACAGCTCTTGGATTTCATTCCCTCACAAAGGTAATCATTGTGTATATGAACATAAAATGTTCCTCATGTGTTATAATATGGGGTTAATACATGTTATGGCGCATAAATTTAACATGACGTAGGCCATAATTTTTACTAAGCAGAAACAAAAAAGTCAGTTTCCATTTCATCAAGTGACAATAGTTAATTATTAAATTGGTCAAAAGCTTTGCTCTTATTTATATGATACATCCTAGAAGAGTATCGAGTATAATATTTTGATAAACTGAAATGTAGTTTGTTAGTAATGACTAAAAGCATATTATGATGGTACAAGGCTTTCTGAATTTGAAAAATGATTCGGTTCAAAAAATTTATAGTGTGACCACAGGAGCTGTGCACCCCCTGAGGTATGCGCGGCGAGGTGGGGGACGAAGAAAAAATAGGTGTCCGTTATGGTAGAGTACACGTGATAGTTCTGGTAGAAAGGGAACTTTTCTTTTGATAAATTCTTTATGTAAAAATAATGCGTGAAATTCTGACTAAATTAGTGAAGGTTTAGGCTTTATGCGAATTCACAGTGGCATTATGTCAAAAATCCATATTAATTTATGTTCATAGTACTGGTACAAATAATATGCTCACAAGTGATTTGAATATCTCGAGAACTACAAAACATAGGTACAGTAATTCTGTTAATACAGTAGAAATGTAACCCTGAAATAACGCCTGTATAACACTTTATTTCAATACAAAATTCAATATTATCGGAGATATTACCGGTTCTTAGGGGCCGGGCTGGAGTTATTTCATTACGCTATAATATTAAAACTACAACAAATTACATTAAAATATTTATTTCATATAAGACACGTTAGTGATACTAAACTTATGAAAGTCTGCGTTTTTAAAGTGATTACATATGCACGTCTAACTTAACGGCTAAGTTTACTGCGGGTTCGGAACACTATTATGTCAGAGAAGACACCCACAAGAAACTCTGCTGTGTTTCTATCTCTCTTTTTGGTAATCATTTCACAAATGACGGCCTCTGTGGCGTAGTGGTTATATAACGTGTCTCCTACGCAGAGGTCTCAGGTTCGATTCCCGCTCAATGCAAATCTTTGCGGGCCTGAACATGATTGTTCGCATTGGTCTGGGTGTTTTCTATGTATAATATATATATGTATTTACAAAAAATAAAAAGTATTTAAGTATGTTTATCCTTTGTCTAGTACCCATAGTACAAGCTTTGCTTAGTTTGGGACTAGATGGAGTTGTGTGAGGAATATAAAGGCCAGGTCGGCGATAAGAATGGAAATATTATTTAATTAAGAAAACAGGACAATTCAGATCCAGGTATTTTCATCGTTTAAGTAATTCTTTACACTGTAATATGATTTCGATATTAAATTATGTTTAATGAAATGTTTAAATTTAATAATTGACAGTTCTTTAGCTTCCACAGGGAGCATATTATAAAAACGAATACTACTACCAGCGAAGAAATTACTTATTTTATGGAGCCAATGTGGAGAACAGCAAGTTTATTTTTATTTCTTGTATTACATTATGTATGTCACTCATGTTTTTATATTTATTTATACTTCATGGACGTACATCAAATTTTCAAATATTTCCTGGCAATGGGCTAAATTTATATTATTATTTATTTTATGCATTAATGGGCTGTTAAGATGATGATGATGATACTGACAATGTAGTCATTATTTTACTTATTTTTTCACTGCGTATGCTGCTGAAGAAAGCCTACCTGTTAATCTTTCAATATGGGTGCCCCATTGTAATTTACTGTCTAAAGTAATTCCTAGGAATACTGTAGTGTTAACGATTTCTAATTCCTCATCATTAATCTTAACGATTGGATTTTTTATTTATTTATGCAGAGTTTTTTGGCATCGTAACCAACTCGATATAACCCTTGTGCATGCTACCACAACGGACACCTACCTGCCGTCACGAGTTTTGACAGCAGTGTCATAACAATTCGAACATTATATTTTTCTTTAAGAATGTCATGTTCTTAGCGTATTTGATACATTCCGCTAGATGTCATTTTGCTCAAAGTTACATTATAAAAACACTAATAATATTCCTATTTACGCTTAAAACTATACAATAATGTAAATACTTTCTTGGAGTTTTTAAAAATGACTGTCTTTTAATAGAAAACTGCTACAGCCGCTCGTGTAGCGACCAGTACCAGTCAAATAACTTAAGTATATTGCGTCAGATGTCGCTAGTAGCTACATCATAGACTGTTTATTCTATACCAGTATATAACATGTACTCTATATGTCCACCCCCCTCTCGCCGCGCGCATACCTCAGGAGGTGCACAGCTCCTGTGGTCACACTATAACAATTTTAATGCAAAAAATGGAAAGAATAGAAAAAAAACGTCACTAACGAATCAAACCTGCGTCTGTGGACTATACGCGCCAGACGACGCCTTGACCAGTAAGCCGTCCGAGTCCGTGCTATGTTAACCAAATCAGATCATTGCTTTCTACGAAGCCAAGGCCCTCGAAACCGCAACAGCCGTAAACTTTCAACGGTGAAAAGTACCAATCCCGCAATGAAAATTTTTTATCTGTCAGCCTTTTGTTGCGGGTTATCTCCAAAACTGCTGGACCGATGTTGATAGGATAAAATTTACGGCTGCAACAAAAATAAAAACTATAAAAAATTCAATGATACATAAGTACAAAATCAAGCTAGACACTCATGTACCTTAATACCTTGAAATAAGACACAATTTCAAATGAAAATGTTTAACTTGATGTGTTGCTGTGTGTACCATGATTTTATTCAGTCGGCTTTTAAGGGAGGTGTAAAACAATGAAGCCTTTTATTTTTGTAAGGTTCCGCAGAAAAATCAATATGTAATTTTTTTTTTTTTTTTACTTTTCATGACAGAGTTTTCAGTGCCTTATACTACGGGAGTAGGTAGGTAATTTAGGCAACTACTATTTTTTAAAATAACTTTTAGGGTCACACAAAAAAAACGTTTTTCACTGCACTTGCACTGGGAAGCGCTCACAGTCAGTTGCGATCACTGATCAATAACTATGAGGCTAGTTATGCAACATGAGCGAGTTTGACCAGTAATTTGAATACATATCTAAATAAATTTTTCGCAACGAAGTCGCGATTTACAGCGAGTCATTGTGTAAAAAGAAAAGATGTTGTAAGTAAAAAGCTATTCTCGCCCTGACCTAGCCGACTGCGATTTAACCGGCCAGTGCGACTTACCCACGGGCGGCCACGGGCGATGTACCTAAAATACTTCTGTATCAAAATTTGGTACAAAAGTAAATAGAAAAATAGTAAGGAAAGCATCAGGTCTTGAACTACTTAAATGAAACTACTTGTAGGATCCACTCCAGTAACTAGGTAGACCTAAGGCTGGAAAAAAAAGTTATTGTCCTCAGGCTAAGTTCGTACGTAGAAACATTTTTATTTAAGTAGGTATTAAGAGTTCGAGACTTGATGCTTTCCTTACTATTATATCACTAGCACAGATGAATTTATTAGGCAAGTAGGTAAGTACCTACTTCTATTATTTAACTCGCTATGAATATAAAAATAATATTTCCATAGGTCCTGAAAAATAATTATTTCACACAATTCAAAAAAATGTTGTAATTTTTTAGTATGAGTTGGTCCGTCCGAACAGTCCAGAATTGTTTGTTGTGATATTTTGTTAATCATTGCCGAAGATGATTTTCAATATTTTATAGAGTGACGAATCGAATGAAATAGTTTCTTAATCGAATTTGATTGATTGAAGGTTTCTTTTCTTGTGTCTCTTTCCATCAATACTTTTTCTATAATCTATGCTGCGAGACCCAAAATGCTTTCTACAATTTTATAAGCTTTCAAAATTGGTAAAGGTGAATATCAGATTAGAAACTTCATATGTTAAAAAGGGATAAAATCTAGTAATGCTTCATATGTGATAACAACAATAGTGATGACCTGCAAATTCAAAGTCGATGACTTTTTGTTTTGACATTTCATCGATTGCACAACAAAAGTGTGAATGTTGTTCTGTTTTTCTCCAATGTTCTATTCAGTGATGAATCATATAATATTTTAAAAGGCTTTACCGTATATAAACATTAGACGCGCTAACATCAACACATTCAGTACAAAATTTTGTGCGACGCAGTATTGTGTTAATGCAAAAAACTTGTAAGAAACATTACTTTAACATTGTTAATCGGTAAGTTTGTAGCTGTAGTAATATTATTATTTTATATTCGAAGTTTTAGTTCATAATATGTTAAAACTGGATAAGTTGAAAATTCTAAATATCCTAAATACATCAAAACAAAATGGCCTCTTACATGCCATTGTAATATTATGGATTTAAAGTAATAAGTAAGTAAGTATAAGTAAGTTAACTATTATTAGCACAGTAAAATGAAGCACAAAGCTTATCTGAAGCTTAATATTATAAATTTTATTATAAAAATTATACCTAGCCTTTTTACTGTGTCTACTGAAGTTAAACTATGGATAAATAAACTTTATAAAATAACAGTATGTACATAAAAGTTGGTAATAACTTACATTAGTATCTTATTAATAGTTAATTAAATATAAGAGAACACTATCTACATAAATAGTTTCAATGAACCCATTTAATTAATAGTTTCATCATGCATGTCTGTAACCTTATATGATTTATATTGTTATTGTAGGAATCATAAAGCTTAATACATTCAAGTGGATATATGTTAAGTGATATTATGTTCTTTTTGTTCTCAGATTTATCAAGTACAATTTGAATTGACTAAACAACATGGATCCAAGTGAAATCCCATTTAAAGCTTATACTTTTTGGAATGAAGGTGAAAAACCAGAAGTTAGAAGATTTGGTATTTCTAAAGGGGCAGCTGAAAGTTTCTTGTACCTAAGTGAAAAGCTTTTGCAAATCTACCCTGGCCTCAAGGATAGGAACTACACCATTTCCTGGAAAGGTAAAAATTAAGTTTGCAGTAATGTGAAATTTTATTTGTGTGGTGAAAGACTCTGAATACAAGATTTCATCACCCATACCTCATTCAAATGGTGGTATAAGCAGGGTCAATAAAACTGAGAGTAGAAAAACTTGAGACAAACTAATACCTGCTTGTGTTATTCTCACAGGCCAGTCCTGTAGTGGGTCATTAATTCCTTGCTTTCATTACTTAATAACACTGACACAATTAAAAAGTTTAACTATATATATATATATCAAAATTTTAACATTTATACTTTATTATTTTCAAAAAGTCATTAGTAAATATTACACATTATTATTATTTTAGATGAGGATGGTGACGATGTTGTCATTTCATCTGATATTGAATTGAAGACAGCTCTTCAATTAACAAGCTTTGAAGCATTTAAACTTTTCATCAACTGCAAAGGAGGATCTAACCAGAATGATTGCAACATTTTCATTACATCAACCTCTGCTCCTTCTGGATGCCCTAGGATGCCTACAGGTAAAAATAATATTTCATCTTATAAATATTGTGTGTTATTTGTTTAGTCATTTAAAAAACCAGCCTTAAGTACCCAGCTGTTTTAGTCTTTTATATTGAAAACAAAACCTTGTCTGGCTTTCATCTATTAACAATGACACTGTACCATATGTCATTTAGGAACATTTACTTTGTTTTACTATTGTGTCTAGTAAAAAATGTTGACCTCACACAATGACTATATTGCAGTTTGCTAAATAAGAATTACCTTAAATTTTATTTGAAACAAATTCCTTCCGACCTTTATTCAATTTTTATTAGATAGAATCACACATTTTTTTTTTTAATAAAAAGACTACTCGCATACTAGAAATCAAGTCCTGTTTTGCAGTGACTTTTACAAAAATTCAATTAATGGACCTAAAATAAAAACAATTTACAAATTTACATATGTGGGAATTAAACCTCAATGACTGCTGGACAGCATTCCTAATTAAAAAACTAGTATCTTATGTCTCAGGTATTACTGGTATTGGGACACCTGATCCTATAAACTTAAGTTTTAATATCTTTGTTTTGGCCTAGGTGGCATCGGAGGTATGCATTTAGGCGTAGTGTGCGACTCCTGTGACAACCCAGTGATTGGTTTCCGCTACAAGTGTACTGTATGTGATGACTTCGACCTTTGCTCACAATGCGAGGCAGCCGGATGTCATCCCGATCATTGCATGGTGCGGGTACCTTCCCAGAATATGCCTGTAAGTATATACTTATTGTAAAAATTGCTTCGAGGATAGAATCATCATCATTATCTCAGCCAATTGACATCCTCTGCTGGACATAGGCCTCCTCCAAATATTGCCACCTTGTGCTGTCCTGTGCCTCCCTCATTTATATAAAATAGAAATAATAATAGAGAATTGAATAATGTGAATATTATTATAGTGAAGCCTAGTGACATCCCTGTGTCAATGAGTGTAAGTCATCTATAGCCCTCTCAAGTGGCTTACCTAACGACAATTTTTAGGGCCACAAACGAAGCATACATTGACAAACTCTGTGGCGTAGTGGTTATATAACATGACTGCTATGCAGAGGTTTCGGGTTCGATTCCCGCTCAATGCAAATCTATGTGTGCATGAACATGATTGTTTGCATTGGTCTGGGTACTTTCTATGCATAATATGTATTTACAATAAAAAAGTAAGTAATTAAGTATTATTAATTATTTATGGTAGTAGAAGTAGATGTTGTTTTTAATCAAAATTCGACAAACTGTTTTAATGTAGTAACCCTACCTTATACGAAATTTTAACGATATTCACAATCTGAAGGTGAGGAAGACTACCGTAACGGAAATTGCTTAATTAAAATTGCGAGAGTCGGCCTTCTGTTTTGTAATAGATTTTGATGTATAAAGCTGTGGGTACTTTTAACTAGCCCTTTATTGTCCCACTGCAGGGACAGGACTCCTCCAGGGAACGAAACTTGGGCTACTTATCCTATGATTTGCAACAAATTTTCCTTCTATTGCAATAATATTGCACATACGTTCACACAACCTATTTTAGTTCGCGTATCAGTTGTCTAGGTTACTAGATAAGTGATAATCATACTTATATGTATACAGACTTTTGATTATACGTATGACGCATGGAAAGCACTCAAAACATTGTAAATATTTGTGATCACAAATGTTACACAGAATCGAACCGGACATCTTATCGTAGGAGTCATTTACGATCATCAGCCACATATCAGCTTTCGGACGTCTACTGCTGGATATAGACCTCCTCCAAACATTTTCACCCTTCGCGGTCTTGTGTCTCCTCCCTCATCCATCGGCCTCCCGCCATCCTAACTAGGTCGT
This sequence comes from Schrankia costaestrigalis, assembly GCA_905475405.1. NCBI lineage: Eukaryota > Metazoa > Arthropoda > Insecta > Lepidoptera > Erebidae > Schrankia > Schrankia costaestrigalis. The sequence continues at coordinate 6,845,071 of FR997827.1, forward strand.
CAATTCGATTTTATTTGCCGAATTTTTCTTTACGACGTATACGGTCTGCTTACCTGTAAGTTGGTCATTAACTTGTATCTCGATTAAAAAAAAAGCAATATCATTCCTTACATTAAACGAGACTCATGCCACGTGACTCATCGGTCATTACAAACTACTTTATTTTACAGCGCACTTTGATCAAAGCTGCTATCAAGAGGTCTCGTCATTTCTTGAAGTCCGTCGCCAATAATATCAACTCTGAAGAGTGTCCTTACAAACAGCGTCGTCGGGACAAGAGTGGTGACAGGAAACACAGAGGCCATGGTCATGGGTCTCACGGGCCTCATGGACCTCACCATGGAGGCGAACATCATCGTCGTCCACGTGCCAGCTGGTTGGATACCTTCGCTACCTACATGAACGAATTCGCCAATCTTGCTGGTGACATTAACCCCAATGATGAGCAACCACAAACTCAAGATCAAAAGCCGAAGGAAACCCAAGAGAAGGCAAAGGAGGCTTCTACATCTACCAGCCAGCCGACTAACCCATCTGCTGCACCGCCTCCAACACCAAGTACCTCGGCTAATGTTCAAACAGATTGCCCCATCTTTCCTCCGGCTCTTAACGTTGAGAACATTAAAGGTTTACTTCAAATGTTCTTGCAAGATATGCATAATAATGCGGCAGCCGCACATGGTAATGATATGGAGATGGGTCAAGGCGATAGAAAGACCTCTGAAGCGGAAAAGGTCAATGTAACCAGTGATACGGCTCCTAAGACTGACGCTTCGTCAGTTTCTTCAAAGTCAGATTCGTCTCGTGCTTCAAGTGTTAATGCTGACTTTTATAAAGATGCTTCTCCTGAGAAGGTTGATGATTGGACTATGATTAACAAGGAAAGAGGTGAGACTTATTTACTTATTATAACTTTTCAAGGCCCCCCCCCCATGTTTAGGATTTTCGTAATCTGTTTCAAATTTACCAATCTGTTCGGTATGGTATAATGGCCACGTCAGGGCTACGGCCAAGAAACCAATCTTCGCAGTAAGAAATCTATGCGTTGTTATGAAGTTGTTATAACTTAATTCATAAATCCTAAATGATTATATGGAAATTTCCTATCTATGACTAATTTTTTTTTTGGCCCGATTAACGTTATCGATTCAATGTACGACTTTCTTTTGTTTTTGTTTGATAAGATATCAATGATTAGAATATTTGTTATTATATTGTGATATATGTATACTATACATATTAAATAAACTCATACTTTGTTGTCATGGAGGTAGCCAGATATTACTTGGCGCCATGTAAGTACTATGATTGCTATACATGGCTAGGCAGCAGTGGCGAAGTGTCCATATAACCCGATTCCTACCGGCTTACCTTTGCAAAAACCGCTAAGCATACTCTATTAAAAAAATATAAATCAATGACGCACGCAACATCTATTCAGTACACAAAATTAAAAAAAAAACAAAAAGTTTTCTGTTACGTAAATCGCTTTAATATAATTATTATTTACGTACACATAACGCCATCTCTTATTACAACATTGTCAACTAATGGCGGGTAAGCCGGGCGAAAAAATAGGAATCCAGTATAAACAGACGGTACGAAAGCCGTACGCACACATGCAAAACCTAGGTGTATTATTATGCATTTCATCTGCGTATGTAGGCGTAAAGGTAAGCCGGCTCAGGCCGGGTTATGTTATGTTACGAGTAGGTCCTGTTGTACAGTACCCGAGCGCGGCGGCGCCGCCGGCACATCGACGAGTGGAAAGAGACATTCGGTCATTTTCGGCTTTGAGATGCGACATGCGACATGCGAGAGCGAGAGAGCATTTAACGTGATCACTGATCATAGATACGTCATGCTATTTTTTTGAATTTCGCACTGCAATGAAGGTGAAACGATGCATATTATACTTATACTTGGCTAATGGCTCATTTTCATTTCCCATCACAAGTTGCATTTATTTTTGTTTTCTTCTATTATTTAAAGTATTGCAAATAATTGTTAGAAATCGCTTTGTTGTGTAAAGTAGTAATTACTAATTATAATTTGTGATTGTGTAGTAGTTGTAGTAGAGTGTTGTGTATTGATTTACATTATTATTGTCGTAGTGCGTTGGCGTCATCTTTTTGTAAGTACTTTTTTGTATTAAATTATTTGTTAGCAAATTTAAAAGTTTGTTGTTATAATGGCAGCGTTAATAGCATTAGATTGTTGTCTTACTGATTATTTGTTGTGTGAGGAAACATCTTTTTCGAAATTAAGTTATGAAAATAAGAAACACGTAGTTCAGTTAGGTCGTGCTTGTCCAGACATGACCATAGAATACATACGACGCGATGGATTTACAAAACATTTTAATATATCTCTTTATGATAAATACAAGTGGCTCACAGGTAGTTGTAATTTAAATAGAATGTACTGTTTTCCTTGTTTGTTATTCTCAGATTCTAAAAGTATGTGGAGTCATGTAGGATATAGCGACCTTAACAATTTATCGAATTCGTCTAAGAAACATGTCCAAACTGAGAAACATATTCGTAGTTGTTTAGCTTTATATGAGTTCGGGACCACTAGGATCGAAACATTTTTTACGAATACATATGAAATACATAACAGAAAAGTAGATCGAAATAGAAATCTAATGAAACGGTTTATAGATACTGTAATTTTATTAGGTAGACAAGAGTTAGCTTTTCGCGGTCACGATGAAAGTTCAGGATCTGATAACCGCGGTAACTATATCGAAACTTTATTATATTTAAGTAAATACGACTCAGTAATGGAATCACATTTAGAACAATGTTCTTCTATGCAAAATCCTGTATTTTCGGGTCTTTCTAGTGACATTCAAAATGATTTAATACATAGCATTGCATCCGTTTTAAGAGATCGTATTAGATTAGAGATAGATAAAGCTCAATTTGTATCGGTTATGATTGACGAAACACCTGACGTAAGCCATAGGGAGCAACTTACTGTAATATTTAGATATTTAACTGAAACTGGCATTGAGGAACGATTTCTAGGATTTTACGACGTTAGTGGTAGTCGTACTGCTGAAGTCTTATCTAACCAGTTGTTAGAAATACTTGACCAGTACCGTTGTAGGGGTAAGTTAGTAGGTCAGTCGTACGATGGGGCAGCGGTTATGTCTGGAGAGCATGGTGGAGTGCAAGCGAAAATACGTGAGTCATGCCCAATGGCAACGTTTGTTCCATGCTACGCGCATATATTAAATTTAGTACTTAGCCGGTCCCTTGAAAATATTCAAGAATTAAAAACATTTTTTGGACACATTAATAGCATTGTTAGATTTTTTAACAAATCATCTAAACGGTCGAACCTTTTAAAGGAAATCGCTGACCGCCGTATGCCCGGAGTATCGGAAACTCGCTGGCACTACCATTCGCGTATTATCAATGTAATTTTTAATAGTAGATTAGACATAATTAATACTTTAAATTCAATAACAGAAAATGCGCAATCCTGGGACAGCGAATCTCTCTCTTTGGCAGAATGCTTTTTAGCTAAATTAGAAAACATGCAATTTTGTTTTTTCTTAACTGTATTATCTGAAATATTTCAGAAAACCGACGTTCTTTTTAATTTATTGCAATCAAAACAAATAGACGTCGATATTGCATCACGCGAAATAGAGAGGTTCAATAATTGGCTTTCAAATGATTTTATAAATAGTTTTAATTTTATTTATGACAGCATCCAAGAATTTAATGAGCCACCGCGGCAGCGTAGACGCCTTAATGTAGAATTAGACACTAGAACGTTGTATAGACGTCTATTTATTGAAATAATAGACAATGTTAAGACGCAAATAGAATACCGATATCAATCGTTTTCTCAGATCAGTTTTCTTAATTTGCTTAATAAATCTAAATATAGTTACTACAGTAGTTCATTTCCAGATGAGTTAATATCCTCTTTAATTACTAAATTTCCACAGATATTCGAGTTTAGTGCTTTAAAAAACGAACTCAAAGTGTTATACACCACTTCATCTTTAAATAAACTAGACGTTTATGAGCTCTTTCTTCATTTTCAAAATTCAGTTTTAATAGACACTTTTCCACAAATTTCCACATTATGTAATATTTTTTTGACTCTTCCTGTTACAGTATCATCCGCTGAGAGATCGTTTTCGGCTTTAAAACGAATTCATACTTACATTAGAAACTCTCAAAAGGAGGAGCGATTGTCTGATTTAGCTATAATATCTATAGAAAAACATTTGTTGCTTAAGACTAAGAACGAACCCGATTTTTATGATAATGTCCTTGCTCATTTTGTGAGAAAAAATAGACGTATAGCTTTAGAGTATAAGTAGTGTAGTTTAGCAAGTAAATAGTATTTAGTTTTGGTTGGTAGACATCACATATTCATGCACATCTCATTCACGAAAGGCTTTTTTCAAAGCCACTTTTATTATACTTGAAAGACACTGTCAACATCAGTGCTTACTCGTATAGTAAATTTGGATTGAAATTTCCTCAACCACTTGAATCTAAGCATCGAACAGTGAGCCAGTCAGAAGTTTTGAAATGAGTACCTGTATCTACACTGCCATGGTAAGTTTTTTTTCCGGCTTACCTTTTATAAAAACTCACCCTTCGCCACTGCTAGGCAGTTTCTTTCATTGAAATATTTTGTTAAAAAAATATTTCTCATTTTGTAGATTTGATGGACACAGCCACAGCTCCAACTGAAGTGAACCCTCCCATTGGTTTTAACTTGCCTGAAGAGTTCCAAGAACGTGTTAAGATTACAACCGGCATTTATCCCCCACTGAATACTTCTACTGCTGGTAATTATACATTTTTATAGTTTCTTATTTATCATTTTCAACAATAATTTGTTTTGATATACAAATTAATAGGTATTACTTTATTAATAAAATGAAATGCTTTATTCATAGCAATTTCTTATTCAGTGTTTTATGGTTTTCGAATTTGAGTCTCTAAACAAATCTCAAAGGAAGAAGTCTATCTAAAAAAGTTCTTACGACACAAGACATGGTACATTGCCTTCACTGTTATAGCGATGGAAAGTACATAGTTAAAAACGAACGTTACAATTCTCTGACCATTTTCCCGACACGACTAATAAAACAATATGAGCTCCTATTCGATAGTTCATTCCCATTAAATGCATGCATCAATTGACATCCATTTAACATTTAGTGTTGGATCCCAAAGTTCCGGAGACGAAACCTGCTGCTCCACCAACTGCTCCGCAACCAGAAGGGGCAGCTGCAGCGGCTCCACAACCTAAACCAGCTCCGGTTGCATCTCAACCTCAGCCAAAGCCTCAAGCTCAACCGCAACCACAACCCAGAATTCGCCACCCAAGTAAGTGTTTTTGAAACAAGTCTCTACAAGACGAACTAATGGATTTACCTAATCTTGTCTATATAAAAAGTAGAGGAACTCTAAGCTCACACAAAGAAAGAGCCTCTTATCTACCGGAGACAAACTGTAAAGGCTCATAGCTATGTAATTTCAAGGGGAAGTAATTACTTCCTCCCGTGACGGAGGGATTCTTGGCCTACTAATAACACGCTGGCCAGACGGATTGGTATAGGGTTTAATTTCAAGTTTTCCTTCTTTTTATTTCGTAAAGATTCTATTCACGTATAGTCTCTTAGTTGGTTTTTTTTATAAAATACTACCAGCGCGGCGCACGTGTTTGCTACTTCCGAAGCAAGGCGTCTAGTTTATTAGTTCGTTTTCTGAACATTACTTACATTACATTACATTACTAAATTGACACATAATCATTGTATTGATTGTACATAATTATTTTTTGAAGTTGGCAGTTTTTAGCCGAAACGAAATTGACTCATTTTAACTACTCTAATGAAATGAAATATTTGCGATATATTTTAATCTAATAGTAAAAATATAAACATGAACAAGTTTATATTGTAATGAATACCTAATATGTATGTATATTAGGCTAATATGTATTTTTTAATACATTATACAAGTCTTACAAGTTTATACTCATATTATTTATTTGCAGAGTAATTATGCAAATTATAATTTGGTAGTTAACTTGTGAATATTGAAATTACCAAGTTAAATTAACTCTACATTAGAAGTTACATCTTCAAATGTAAATATGTAAATCAATGTTGAACTCGACACGTACGCCGTAATTGTGATAAGGGGCCTCATAATAAACTATTTCGAGAGCATCTATTCTTGATAGCCTATTTAATGAACACGCGCACTTCACATATCCACACAACGCCATCTAGTCTCAATTTGGGTCAACCTCTCCTTTTGGAGAAAAAGTCAGATTGTATCCTTATGTATTTTATTTTATTAGTCATATAGGTAAATAAATGCGTTTCTTAGTACTTTGCTAAGTAATTATCGTAACATTATATGACAGATATATGGCTATAGACCGACCGTTTAACTCAGACCCCGCCTGCGGTAATAGGGGTGCGCGGGGGGCGAGGACAAAGTAGAGAGCTATCTCTTGATTTTTTGGCAAAACGGCGCCATCTAGATACTGTGATCCGAACTACATCACATCACAACATGGCCCTAATTTTTAGCTAGCTTTATTTTATGAAATAAAAAGAAGGAAAAATTGAAATTATACCATAAACCCTTCAGAATACCTGGAGAGGATTTTTATTTTTCTGGTCAGGCTTTAAATTGTGTAATAATTTAGATTGCATATTATTTCTAAGAAAGTAAGAGTTCTAGTTGCAAGATGACGCCACCATCTTTGACATTTGTAAATTGTATAGAAGACGGACTAGGATACCGCACTAGTGTCATACTGACATACTGACTAGATGTCCGTTATGGTAGCGTAAATAGTAAAAATTAAAAAAACTCTTAGTACATATTCTTCTTATTATCTGTAAATATTTTCTAAGACTGATTATTACAAATTAATATTATTATGTTTAAATCATACCTGTTTTAATGTAAATTATTGTAATTACACCAAATGTGATTATACTGTGATTTTAATATATTAATGATTGTACATTGTTATTATTTGTAAATATTTTCTAAGACTTTAGTTATAATTATATACTTTAAACCAGCCATTCTTATAATCTAAAGAATAGGTTCTTTTAATTATTGTACAAAGGATTGTTAAGGATATTTCTTAAATAACAAATATATATATTTATAGATTCTTTAAAAGAAAATCAAATTATTACAAATTATGTAATATTATTGTTATTTTTGGAGTCGGTGTCAGCCAACGAAATAAGATAATACCAAAGCAAATGGAATGGCGCCCATGAATTACAGATTATATCATTATATGACTTCGACATTATGACATAAAGTTGTTGATTGTTTATGGATTAGATTATAAATTAAAAAAAAAATAACTTTTTTTATTATATTTAAATAAATATATTTTAAAACTAGCTGTGCCCGCGACTTTGTCCGCTTGAAAAAGTAACTTTACTCAGTAATTTTAAATACATATTAGTATTTTTAATCTTAAAACAATGTAGGTATGTATATATATTATTTGTTTATTATGGCATCATGAACATAGTTACATATTTTGCCAGTGTCAAGTGAAATACCAATAGAAATATAATAGCACTTTGGCTTTGTCGCTATTGCGTGACACAGCACACACGGGAGTTAGAGTGCAATTTAAATCCAAGAAAAATTGCCACCAGGAAGTAATGTTGCTGCAATATCTGAAGATGCCACCGCTAAGGCAATTTTTCCCATTCTTATAATTTCCGCTAAAATCACTCGGGTAAGAAATGTTTTCCCTGTTCCACCAGGAGCATCGAGAAAATATACTATGCCCTCTTCACACCCATGGGTTGAGATGAGGTGGGGACACGTATTCTCACTCCGTCACCACACGGATTTATAGAATTGGTATTCACTAAAAATTTAGAAGTAGAATTGATTTTTACAAAAAAAAAAACCGTCTTCAAAAACACAAATTGCACTAAAAAGCACTAATCTTTAACTTACTGAAAATTTATGTTTGGTTATGTTTTATTTTATAGTCTGATAGATTATGAAATGGGCTATGTTATAGTCTTTTCGTAGGTTTGACAAAAATTTACGAAAATACAAAGGAAACCAATTGTTCGGGATCTGGGAAACGCCGTACCGCACCTGATATAATAAAATACGGGATTCTACTGCCCCGTAACGCACAGAACTCAATTATATCGATAAAATTATAGTGTTGGGAAATAGACAAACGATAATTTTACGGCAAAAATATTTATTTCGGCTTAGGAACTTAGGGAGGAGAGCATGTTGGTTTTAAAACATTTCTATCCGACTTCAACGGCAATTTGGAACTTTGACAGAGGTCAATTGACTTAAAATTTGCATCCGCTTGTTTTAGTACAACATTGTCCAAAATTGTGATCTTTTGTTTTTTCTTGTTTGAAGAGCTAGAAAAAATCCCATCAACATTACGTAGCGCGTGTTAGGTATGACTAGTACTAGGACCAGTGATAATATCAAACTCATCTGTTGGTCATTGCTGATGCCGCTGAAAAACCTTGCGGTAAATTGTTGAGGATGCAGACTGCCTTTTGGATGAACTTGGTGACGACGGAATTTCATCATCCTTTTTAATATTTGGCAGTTCTAACATACGTCGCGATAGCTTCATTATCGATAGTTAAACACTACGTCTTACGCTAATAGCAACACTAATGGTAATGAGCTCACTACCCCGTACGGGAGCACAATAATTAATACGGGATTTTTGAACCCCGTATCGCACTGGAAGGTAAATTTTATTCTCTGGTCGTAACGGAGTTTGTAAGACCCCGTATAATTTTATAATTTTAACTGTTTCATTAATAAGCGTACATGAAAAATATATATTTATCTCTCTCATACAGTAAATAATTTCAAAGATACAATTCCCGCACCAGCGAGTATACTCTAGTTTTTTTCGTCCGCACTGAGTGACGGCACTGCACGAGGTGCAAAAAACCCCGTAACGCAGTGAACGTGTTAAAACAAAACGGCCGTTTCATTTTCGAATGCGAATTTTAAGTAATTGTTAGTCTTTAGCCTGTGTGTAACACGACGCCATAATGTTTGTTTTAATTTTAAGTCAGAAATAAAAAATGGTAGGTATATAAACTATTGTGGCTGACACCGACTCCAAAAATAACAATAATATTACATTATTTGTAATAATTTGATTATCTTTTAAAGAATCTACTAATCAATATATTTACAGACTCTTCAAGAAATATCTTAAACAATACTTTTTACGATAATTAAAAGAACCTATTCTTTAGATTAAAATTAAGTAGAAGGAATGGCTGATTTAATGTTGTAAAACCAAAATACAACTAATTATTTTTTACTTTTTAGTGCAATTTGTGTTTTTGAAGTCGGTTTTTTTTTTGTAAAAAATATTTAATGTGACATAGAACCAACTCGTTATAGCTCTGGTGTACGCTACCATAACGGACACCGCTACCCCGCCCCCTCGTCCCTTTCATACCGCAGGCGGGGACTGAGATAAACGGTCGGCCTATAGATAGATTATCAATTATCAAAATGTATGAGGAATATGAAAATTAGTCATATCATTCATTTATTTACGATGTATGTTTATTTGTTCTAACAGAACCACATATTGACGCAGCTATCGATCAAATGTTGGCTATGGGCTTCACCAATGAGGGCGGATGGCTGACACAACTTCTTGAGAGCAAGGATGGCAACATTGCAGCTGTATTGGATCTTCTTACCCCTGTCAACCCTAAGAAGTGAACAGACGAAATATTTCCTAGGCCTAAGTTAGAATAGATTAGATATTGTAGCTGACCTGTCTAATTACTTCAATATTTACGTAAGACCTAATTAAAGGGAATAGTGGGTACAATTAGTATGGTTCGCAAATATATTTGACCATCTTTAGAATACATAAACATTATAATTGTATGTAACCTTGTATTTGATTATGTATTGAATTATTATTTTATTTACACAAGAGTGATTTATTTTCATTTATTTTGTATTTAAATGGTTTATATAGTTATAGGGTTATTGAGGTTAATTATAATACCATATAACTTAGTAATAGCCTTCTTTTTATTTTCCTTTGACTCTGTAAGAACATTTTTTAGATTATAATATAATATTGAACACACTAAGTACTTGCTTCTTGCATATAAACCTAAATTTTTTTAATGACTTTGAAAACTGAATGTATTCTATAGTCAACACAAACCGAAGAACGCATGCAGATTGACAAGTCTTTAAAACATTTAAAAAAGTAATTGACATTCCATATTTATTTCCATAAATTACTGTTTTTTTTTTGACAAAAAGTCCTTTTTTTCTCAAGAATGACTATAATGTATAAAATTTAGTTATTATTTTAAATGTGCAAGAAGGGATGTTGAAACTTTAAACAATAAAAAATACCTTTTCGGTCTATTAGCATTGTATTTTAATCACTGACATAAAAACTGCTTACAGGTAAAACTTGCCTTTAGACTAGACTTATTTACATTATGCATTTAGCCAAATACTAGAACCGAATAGGACAGTATTTGATAAAATGTTGGCTAAGAACTTACAAATCTTACTCAAAACTCTTGTCAACTATCATTTTTAGGAACTAAAATGATAGTTGACACGAGTTTTGCCACTTGATTAGCTGATTTTTACTTGATCAGTCATTCGGAAACCGGGGATTATATTATTATATAAGAATACATATTGTATACTACCTACACCTAAGTTCATAATATAGGTAAAGAGTCATGAAACTTTGTAAGTTCTTAGTCGAAATGTAAGCTTTATAAAAAAGTAGTTGTGGAAAGCGTGTAAAAGATGGTGTAGAGGGATGTGCGCCGAATAATGATTATGAGTAAAAATAATACTGTGAAAATAATTGACAAATCTTTAATTCATTTGAATAATTAAACGTAATTGACGGGTTTCTCATACTTATTGTGTTTACCTGCGTTTCTTATTTTAATTGGTTAACTTACATAAAACAAATAAAAATTTATTAATATTCGGCGTACCCCTTAAAAAATGTGATATTGATTTGACTGAATGAAGAGTAGTATATTAGTTTTAAATATTACTATATTCCTTATTGTAATGGGTTAATAAAAAATAAAAATTATATACGAGTTTCAATTTATTTATTTTAAAAATCCATATGAATGTTTTTTTAGTGTAACATTTTCTTGCCGCTCTCGTAATAAAGCTTTTCCTAGAGCTTTATCAAGTAATTTAGCTGCGACTCTGTGAACAAGCAAAAATGCTTAGTGACAGTATATTTTTTTTATGATGGTAAGGAAACGCGCCAGCAGGTCACCTGATGATAAGTAATCACCGTCGCCCATGGACACTTGCAACACCAGAGGAATCACTGATGCGTTGCCGACCTTTAAGAAGGGAGTACACTCATTTCTTGAAGCTCCCCAAGTCGTAAAAAGAAAAAGAAATAACCTAGTGATCTTAATTACTATAATTCACTGGCAGTATACCTACTACTTTTTACTTTAGCTGAAGTGGTAAGGAAAAATTAAGTTTGCTGAAGCACATTAGATTATTTTGTTACACCCTTAAAGCTGTGCATAAAGTACATTTAATTATGATCTATTAATTGCTACACAAGCGGTTATTATTTTAGGTAATAATAATTTTGGTACAAATGCTAGTGAATACTGAGACTCGACAACTTCAGTCTTTGAATTGCTGATATTCATCAGTGGCTGTAACCACTTATCATCAAGCAATAACAAAAAGATCAACTTACATTCCTTGATTTATAGCATTCTTCAATGTCTTTGGTGCCAAACTGCCAGGCCCGCTCATATCAATAGTTGTGAATTTACCATCAATATCTTGGTCTAACATCTCGTTTTCTACATAGCTGTTTGGATTACCTGTGATACCAACTACAACAGATATGACACTACAGCTTTCTTCCTCTGCTGCTGGGTCCACAACACATTTATCACCTATTTTACATAATGTTACCTGTAACAAAAAAAAAATCCAGTACAAAATAATCAAACTTCAAATACAGGCCCCAAATATAAGATAAAGTAATTGATTTTAAATTATTATTGTAATCCAATTACTGCAGTGAGTTTGGATTTACTTAAAACCTGTTAATTTTATGACTAGGTTAGACATACTTTAGTCCCCATGACACACGGTATATATTTATAGTCTTTACATTAGTTTCTTGTGTGAGGAACTCAACTTCATTTTTAACTCTAATTTGCACTGAAAAACATCTTTTATGTCTAATACTGGCAATTTAATTAAACCCCTATTTGAGTAAAAATGTATTCTTTAATCTTTTGGCTATAAATATAAAGAATAGCTCTAACACTACTCTACAATAAGGTACAAAATATTGAAAATTTAATTTAACCAAACTTACCAGCAAGGGTGCTGATCCTACTTCAAGTAATTTGCAATCATAAGGATCATCAGACAGTTGTAAGTCAACATTTCCTCCATCCATAAGGGCTGCTTTTACAAATGGTATCCTAGTATTGAACAGAGCAGCCTTAACAGCTAGAGATACAGCATCACAGAGATTGCCTCCACACTCCAAAATCTGAATTAAAAGTAATGTTTTGCTTGTAATCAGAAACATAAACACAATAGACTAAGGAGCAGTAAGGTTCTGGTTCAATCAGGAATAGAAGATGTAAAGAGCCCCCTCACATAGTGAAACCAATAGCCTGTTGCCGGGGGCAGATGGATAAGAGAGAGTCACAAATTTACGTGCAGTGAACAGTTGAAGATAGCCATGGACAGCAATGGATAAATTTTTCTAAGATGAGTCAGAAACTCTTATATTTCCATTAATCAAATATTATGACTGATGGTCAACATGTTGAGCAACCTTTTATATAAAGTCACTGAATGTGTCTAATTTAGATTATAAGTTTATTCACATTACTTGTTTTTATTACCAATATATCTATGTACAGCTTCCAACACTGTTTCCCTTCAAATATACATAGCTGTTTTAAGTTAAAAGCTTGTGAAGAGTGATATGCCCTCTGCATCAAATTTGAAATTCCTATAGCCAATTGTTCGCCACCTCTGCCTTCAAATTCTGGTGTAGCATTTGCAGAACTGGAATTAGAGAAATAATAAGGTAATAGTTGAGATTTGTGACAAAATTTTACAAGAAAGTTATTTTGTAAGTAATTTATGATAAATAAAATGATTGTTTCTTTGTAAGTAATTTATGATAAATAAAATGATTGTTTCTTTGTAAGTAATTTATGATAAATAAAATAATAATTACATATATTTACAAACCAATCAACAAAAAATTCAAGTTTTCCTTCATTAGGTTTATCTGGATTTGGTACATCAATCTCTGTTTTAACTCCAACAAGTATATCTGTTCTTGCAAGACGTAGGCGCGCTGATCCACTTGCGTGACTTACAACATCTGTTTCCAATTCCATGGGACGATAGTCAATATTAGATCTTCCATCTGACCGGTAATCATCCTAGAACAGAACTCATTTATTGAAAAACATATGAACAGACAAGATTAAATCTGAATTGGAAAGATCTGGACAAGGTTTTACCAAGTGGCACTTTAACATAATTTTTATCTAGAGTTTTCTGTCAGGCAGCTTGGAATAAGGTGTGTTCTATGGTTACCTTTTTTTTCTTATTTTATTTTTAAATCTCTATTAGTTTCTATCTAAGATTAGGCTAGTAATATTTATCATTCTTGTTTAATCAAGATTTGAACACAAAGGATATGTGTATGTAATAATGGCTATATTTACAACAAATTTCAGAATGGGAATCAAAACTCAGATAGATACTGGGTTCTGCATTAAATAATAATTTCAATGTTGTGTATTGTTTACATTCATAAAAAAAAATCCAGGGCCTGGGACCTTTCTCAAGGACCGTTGTTGTACAAGAGTAACAAGTCTGTCTGTACACAGTTATATATTTAATTATAACAACTATTTTCGTTTTACAATAGAAGTAACCACAATGTGCAGGTTATAAAATGTTTTTGGCACTTACTTGAACTCCGTGAACTATAAACACTTTTTCTGTTGGACTGAGTAAAAGTCCAGCCATTCTGTAGAAATTTTAACACCGTTTCAGAAAACAAGTAGCTCTCATTTATTGTTTTTTAAAATTGCGGCGATTATTTTCCCATGTGACATTGACATCAAGCAACAAAAACAACTTTGGTTTTTATTTGTAGTTTGTGAACTTTGGGTCATGGGTGGGTGAGTGACATGACAGTTCAGAAACAAATTTTGTTATAAAGATAATTTCGTTAAAAGACAGATTATTTTAATTTATTAATTTAATTGAAATAAATAAAAACAAAAACCAGCTATTAAAAAGAAAGATATTTATTCTATTTTTAGATATAGCTCTTGATCCGGATTTTTACGTTTAACCAATTATGAATTGTAGTGCACCGGATACTCACTTGTGCACGGCAGTCACATACAATATAAAAGACAATTACTGTGTTGTGAACTTTTACCTGTAATACAAACGGATTAAAAGGGAAGACAATCAATAGAGCGGATCACATAAAGATCTAATAAAAATACCTCGCTTGGAATTTGAATCCTCGACCTTGAGCACGCTATCTACATAAACTACCGCTTTGCCATCGAGGCGGTTTGTTTTGTATATAACCTTAACATCTGGCTTTGTTCAAAAATCTATATTTTATAAAACCAACAATAAAATACATTAGTAAATGAAACAATTTAGTCCAAACGAATACGGCCAAATGAAGAAATAAAAACGAATTAACACCTAAAATCTTCTTATGGCAATACAAGGGGAACCTACCTATGGCTAGAACAAAAAATATTCTCACCACTTCTGAACTCTCTAAATTCAGTTTATCATTAGAAAACATCTTTTTCTTTCATTATCCCTTATTATGAAAGAATGTCGTCTACCCAAAGATTGGACGCCAGCGGAAACAAGTGTATCGGGAACCCAATAAACCAGTGTTCCTACTTTAACCTAACGGCATTCCGTGCGCATATTAATCAAGGTTACGATGGACAGTTGCATTACTCTCCACCTCGAAAGAGACATGGAAAACATCTGGGTTTTCATTCAGGAAAAGAAACCAAAACCTTTGCCTGATTATCAATTACCGCTGTGGTAGAGTTAGAATGACTATGAACCGGTGCACCGGTTCATAGCAGTCATTTTCGAGAATGGCTCTGAAGTTAAACTCAAATTACCTTAAAGTAGTAAAATAAGGTTAAGGGCAAACCAATTTTAGGCAACGAATTTAATTTTGATTGTAGGAGGAAGTTTATTATATTGGTAGACAACCTACACGTTTTAAGTACAAGTAGTTAGTTCCCGATTTGCTCCTGAACTAGTCGAGTACTAGGGGACGATCTCGCAACATCCTCTTTTAAATTGCGAGTTATCGTAATTGCTTCATTGTAACTGATTGAGCATACGTCTCGGTGGACTCAGGCATTTGAATGTTGGGTGCCTTTAACGCAACGCTTATAGATACGATACTGGCCATTGAAACCGATCGTTAACCATAATTAAAAAAAGTTTTTCATCTAAATTTAGACCAAAAAGGTTTAACTGTGTTATGATTTTCTAATTAATAATTAAAAATGGGTGAAATGCAAGGGGATATAACTGAGTTATCGCGTTTGATGCAGAGGTTTTCATGGGTGGACTATGTGGTGTTTGTGTTTATGTTGGCTATAAGTGCAGTTGTTGGTGTTTACTGGGGTTTTATGAAGAAACAGACCACTCAGGCGGATTATTTGCTAGGTGGACGGAATATGAAAGTGATACCGGTGTCCATGTCCCTAGTGGCAAGGTGAGTTAGATGAAAGTACCGTATAGAATAGTGCGTATATTATCGTCGTTACGAAGTAAAATTTGTATAAAACTCTTATTTGTCCTGAACTACCAACGGTATAATTAATTGTGCACTCAGGATTTATCCACCATCCCACTACACAGATTAGTTATTTTTAAAGAAATACTTAGATACTAATCAAACTCAGGTACTCTGAACTTAGATGAGCGGCAGTTACCACTTACGAAGGTGGTAAGTGCTGTACTAGTACTGTCACCTTATAGCAACAATACACTCAGACAAATAAATTTACTAAGAGGAGGTACTTACTCTTAGTAAATTATGTCTTGTCTTATCTCTTTTGCAATTAAGACAGAAAGTCACCATAATTAATGCTGAGGTTAACAGTAACTATCTACTTTCTCTAGCCTCTCGACCGCCTCGGTCATCGACGGACGTCAAACCAAAACTCACCCACAACGCCATCGCCCTGTATGCATTTTTATTTTAAGGCACTAAGGACTCTTTTTTAAACACAATTAAGTTTTAATGAAGGAATTTTGCCGTGGCTTGGGGATCAAAGTTTATCGGTATTGGTAAATGTGGGAAAACTTGAGACTAACCCCGGCCTCTCAGGCCCTCTAGCCAGCATGTTATCTGTAGGCTAAGTTTTTTACATACTATGTACTTATTAGACGCCATCTTTACATACATACATAAACTCACGCCTTATCCCGTCCGGGGTAGGCAGAGATGACAGAACGCCACTTGTCACGATCCTGGCAAACAGATTGCCATCTTTACTTAAAAGAGTATTATTGCTAAAGTATAAGTCATCGTTATTATCACAACAGCGCAGCCCGCACAGTCTAAGCAGTTTCCCTCAAAGATGCGGGGTTTGGCTACCTTTACCTTGCAGGCCAGAAATGTTTAGAATAAGTTGATATTAGTGTTACCCTAGTTCGAATTTTACCACATTCTTAGGATGGTAAAATCCATGGAGTGGTGACGATGCCTCCATTTATGTTTGGACCTAGGTTTATCAACACATGATTTACAGTGTAGGTATATATGAATTATAATTAGTATTAATAATTAGAGATTTAGAATTATACAGAAAAGTATCTCTATAATAATATCTATAAAACTAAAAACCATTTTACAAAATTATAGAATCAATTCAGCACTGAATGCCACATCTTTCAATGTAGGCGCCTTGCATGTACGAAATAGCCTACCCATGCAGGCTTATTGCAAATAATATACGTAGTTAAAGTGCTCTATTTCATTTTATTTACTAGCGCCATCTAGTTCGATAGTTTTAAACTCGATCAATGCCTCGAATGAGTTTCTATTGGTTTTGATAATAGAGAATTTATGTAGCACTCTTCTTACTTCTTAATTACAATAATATTAATTGTTTCTTTGTAGTTTCGTCTCAGGAATAACCTTGCTTGGGTTACCGACGGAAATCTACATGCATGGAACACAATATGCTTTCATAATGGGAGCTATATTTTTGATGTCGTTTCTCGTGACACAAGTATACTTGCCAGTTTTTTACGATCTTAAAATTACTTCCAATTACGAGGTAAGTTACCTTTATATTTTGGCTCTAGTAAGCATAGTTCTATTTAAGACATTTTTTACAAAAAGCTTGTGCCGCTAGAAGTAATATAAACTTCTCACGAGTTGGATCGACATCCTAATCAAAGTTGCGGGAGGCCAATGAATATTATGTACCTATGTACAAAATTTAAGTAAACAATAATATTTGTGGTGTCAATATTATGAGGAAGGCTATGTCCAGCTATTGACGTCAATTGGCTGATATGATTTATTTTATTTATTTATTTCCATAAACATTTACACGTAGTTTTGAAGAATGCCCTAACTCCTGCGCTAGTTAAAACTGTGTTACAGGAGTTAGTGTCTTCCCCGTTACAATAGTCGCAAATAACATTTAAATGTTAAAAACGTGAATTATTTATAAGTATGACAAGTATGATTTATAATTAGTTTTAAAAATAAGAATAAAAAGAAGTAAGAAACTAATAATATAAAAAAAAACTATACAAAACATACCTAATCATGTGTGTGTGTGTGTGTGTGTGTTTGTATGTGTTTGTGTGTGCTGATGATGATGAATAATATTTGTCAATAATTAACCGATTTTATTTTATTTCAGTACTTATCGATACGATTCGACAATAGAGTTCGATTATTTGGATCAATTTTGTTTGCGTTTACCTTGGTAAGTTATAAATTACTTGATATGTATATGAATTACTTAGTGATGAATTAATAAGTTCAGGGAATTTATGTATCATAAATGCCTATTAATTTTCAGATAGGATGGCTGCCCATTGTAATATATGTTCCAGCTTTAGCATTTAACCAAGGTAAATAAACTTGAATTTGTGTTAACTTAATTAGAAATTTGATATTTGGGAATAAGAAATCCGACTTCACTGTTAAAACTGTTAAAAAAGCATCCATACTAATATTATAAATAAGAAAGGGTGTCTGTCTATTTGTCTTTCTTTCACGGCAAAACGGAGCGAGGAATTGACGTGATTTTTAAGTGGAGATAGTTGAAGAGATGGAGAGTAACATAGGCATCTTTTCTTTTTCTTCTGTGTCCAGGAACTTTCCTGGACATATTGTATTCTTTCTCCGTCACACACGGAACAAACCATAATTTCAACAATAAATAATTTATATCTTTTTCAGTGACCGGAGTTGGCGTTCATGTAATCACTCCCATTGTTTGTTTGGTTTGCATATTTTATACAAGTGCTGTAAGTTTTTAACTCAGTTTTTAGTATTATTAATTCATTAATTAAAAAAACAAATGCAAACATAAAGTTAACAAACACAAGGATCGTCCATGCTCAATACAATCATTTTAGAATCACACAAATAACTAGCGTAGGAATCGAAACCACGACTTGGCGCTTGCACGACTTCACAACTAGAGTAGAGTTTACCATCTAGCAGCGTCTTATTCATCTCGTCATTATATCAACGATTAATATTAAATTACATATAAGTTTTACCTATAACGCTTAGGTATAACTAGAAAAATCCGAACGGAAGAAAGACAATGGTAAAAATTGGCACTCGAGGCGGGACTCGAACTCGCGTCCCCACGACCAACTAGGCCACCCGAGGATTCGTCTCGATTCCCAAATTATTTTTTGTAAAAAATATATAAAATATTTTTGCAAACTATTACTTACTATGTAGGTACTTTATTTTGATACATCATTTCAGGGGGGATTACAAGCGGTAGTCTGGACTGATGTCATACAAATTACAGCAATGTTTGGCGCGATGGCCTTGGTTGCAATTAAAGGAACTTTCGATGTCGGTGGCATAGGTGTGGTTTGGCAAAGGAACATGGACAGTGGAAGAATCGAATTGCCTGAGTATGTATTAATACTATATTGTGAAAATATATAAGTAAGAGTTAATAGATAAAAACGATTCAGTAAGATTAAGTAAGTGAGTGGGCATAAACATTCAAACACAACATTAGTCAATTGATTAGCTTAAATTCTTACGGTTTTGTTTGGCATAAGGTTGGTTTTGCTAATAAAAATCTCGCTAAACAGTGGTTAAATTTAAGAGGAGTTTATAAGTATGCTCAAGACCTTCACAGCTGCCCTCCTCCAAACTCTTCTTTCCACCGCACTCTACCCTGTGTCTATCAACCTCGGGTCTCTCGTTACCTTGATCAAGCTGTGGGACCATCGCGTGAGGCGTCTGCTTATTCTGCTCGGTGCAAAGTGTCTTAAGTTCTGCTCTACTTTTTATTCAATATTACAATAAGAATTGGTAAAGCTTTTGTAAGACATCGTCAAGTTTTTGTTCGTCTCTACTTATAGGTGTAAACGATCTTCTTCATCTTTACAGATTTGGTTTTAAAATAACATTAGGAATAATATATTTGCCATGTGTGAATACCCACACGTATGTGGGATACACAATAAAATCCTATTCATATCTGAAAACTACTTGCATCCTTTTTAGTTAACCCTCTAGATTATTTTAGCGTAGGTAGCAGCTACTCTGCTTTGTTTATTTATATAAATAATATCTAATAAACACATCAATTTGATCTTGACTTGTCATTGAAATTATTAGTTAACTTTACCTACTGAATGTGTGTGCACGGTGTAATTGTATTGTATTATATAACCTAGAAGTCAAAGAAAGCGCCAAAATTGTTCAATAGAAAAGTATAAAGCAAACTAACAATTAGTTGAATGGCAAAACATTTCAACTTAGATATCTATTTATACCTATACCTAGCGTTGTGTTTAAAATTACTAATTGCGTTAAGTAACTCGAGATTAAAAGATTTTAGTTGTTTAACGGTTTATTTCGTGTTAGAAAACTTAAAAGATAAACTTCGCTTATAATTAAGAACAGTAAAGTTTTCTCTCATCTGATAATTTGAAGATTGATTTGCCTCGTAACTACATTAATACTAGTTTTTTGAATACTCAAATGTTTTGGATCTCGAATGCTTATAAAAACAGTATTAAATAGCTCAAAATATTTACGACGTCACTAAAACCTCACTACTTCACCTAATTTACAATAAATATAAAAGCACCTGAAATTGGATCGCATCATAATTTTGGAATAGTATAATGAATGAATGACCAAATGACTGATATATTATTTCCAGCTTTGACCCGAATCCCATAGCCCGTCATACAGTATGGAGCCTTCTATTTGGTGGTACTATCTACTGGCTTCAGTCTAACGTTGTCAATCAAACAATGATTCAAAGATATCTTGCTTTACCAACATTGCGAGGAGCTAAGATGTAAGTTCATTTGTTTTATTTTAAAACTGGAATAAGTTTATATTTGAATTTGATTAAATTGTGTGTGTCTTTATCCGATTGGATTGCCTGGTATTGCAATCCAATCCAAGTCAGTGATTATCATATTTTCATTTGTTAACAGTGCAGTCTTCCTGTTCTGCATTGGAATATCAGCTCTGTATTGCTTTTGCCTGTTTTGTGGGCTGTTGATATACGCAAGATTTCACGACTGTGATCCTTTACAGACTAAGGTAATTAAAAATTACGTGATATTTGACAATGGAAAACATGCCTTATGCACTGTAAGTCATCAATAAAAAAGTTTCCTGAATCAGTTACTTATTTCATGATTTATATCATATTTATTTCGTTTCTTCTTGAGTTCCAAGAAAGAATATTCTTTGCTTAATTACCTACATTATATTAAAAGGATCAGACACTAAGTAATTACTATTTTTACGTACACTCTAGAGGCCCAAATTTGAGCTTCGTAAGTGCCTAATGTTTTTTGTTACTGTCAAGAAATTTCAACGTTTTCGGATTGTTCAAGCAATGTCTTAATTTTGTTTATTTTATACAGCTAGCTAAAGCAAAGGATCAACTTCTTCCTTTGCTTGTGATGGATGTGCTTGGTGGTATTCCCGGTTTGCCTGGCGTCTTTGTGGCTGGAATCTTTAGTGCGGCATTGAGGTAAGATTCGAATTTACCATATTTGCTTTTGGATTAATTTCATTAGGTATTATCATCAAAACCCGCAATAAAAGAGAGCAGCCTTACATAATTATTGAGATCAGAAAGGAATGATTTTGATGAGAGAGAATTATTCCTTTTTGGTTAGCCCAGACTTGCTTGATCAGCGAAGAATTGCATCATCCCGGCGTGTTGTTAGTTATGAAAATTATCCTACTCAGCAACGTCTTTTATTTAAACTTTTATTTATTTAATGAGGCCATCATTTTTCAGTTCTCTCTCAACAAGCTTGAATTCGATGTCCGCTGTTGTACTTGAAGACTTCTACAAGCCATTCTTTAAAAGGCAGCTGTCAGACAAACAGAGCACTTGGTTGATGAGGGGTGTCGTCATTCTGCTGGGCACTCTCTGTGTGGGTAAATATTTATTTTGTATATTCACAGAAAGCATTCTAATAAAATTGAGAAAATTTTAAAATTTTTGCTTACAATACTTAAATTTATCGACTTGAATTACATGTACAGGAGTTGCTATGAGATTGCATAAATTATGGAATATGGTGGGTAGAGAAGTGTACCCCTGTGAACGCGATACGGCTATTACTATAATAACATAATAATATTGATATTTCCCACTAGTTAAAGAATTTATTCGGAGTAATGATAGTTGACGAAAACCTGAAAAGACGTCTATTGGTTGAAATTACTGAATTAACATTTTGAAATAAGTATCATTTAAACATCAATTTTTTTAAAAAGCTTAATTGAAAATCTCAGTATTTTGAATTTGCATTACTAAAATTGTTAAAAACCTTAGGTTTAGTGTTCATCGTGGAGAAGATGGGAACAGTTCTACAATTGACAATGACGTTGGAGTCAATGACGATGGGCCCACAACTAGGCGTGTTCACAATGGGAATTTTAATGCCTTGGGTCGATGCTACGGTAAGAATTTTGTTATAGTATTTTTCGTACCTACAATATAAAATTTAACGATAAGTATTGTGTTATTTCTATTGGTATTTTTTGGTTACAAATTCAAATTTTAGTCTGAACAGTGTGAGAAAGTGAGATTGATTGAGTTCAAGAGAAACCAATATTCCTAAATACCACTCAGAGGACTTCACCCTACTTTCATGCTCATCGTTTCTTAGACGCTGTTATCGTGCTTAACGTCCGTACTTTGCAATAACTTTTCTTCATCATTAAAAAAAGTAAAAAGTGGATGCCAGTAATTGATACCAATATTTGATATTGGATTTTCCAGGGAGCTTTAATTGGAGGTGTAAGCGGTTTAGCAACGATGTCATGTTGGTGTTTGA
The DNA here is from genome assembly GCA_905475405.1 of Schrankia costaestrigalis. Classification (NCBI taxonomy): domain Eukaryota; kingdom Metazoa; phylum Arthropoda; class Insecta; order Lepidoptera; family Erebidae; genus Schrankia; species Schrankia costaestrigalis. Next base: position 6,867,771 of record FR997827.1, read on the forward strand.
TGTCACAAATGGCTATAGCCCGCGGTGAAATAGTACACGCACATAAACCTTTCACTACTGATGGATGTCAATACAATTTTACTATTGTAGAGGATCTTATTGATAATACAGCTTTAAGGTATGAATGAAAATTAATCAACAATAAAAAAAAATATACTTACTTAAGCAGTTTTTTTTAACATGATTTAACGTTTACTGGGAAAATGGTGAACCATTTGCCACAAAAACCAGTTGTTATTGAACTCTCATTAAATGTATTGCCTACAACTAATAATTGTTCATATGTTTCAACAGCGAGGAAGTAAACCCTATCCTACGTGTGTCTTACATGTGGTACACCCTAGTGGGTATGGTTGTGACCATGTGCGTTGGTGCAGTAGTCTCCAGGATCAATCGCGCGAGAGGTGTACCCTACATACCACCAGCTCCAATGTTACTGGCGCCACAACTACGAAGATTGTATAAAGAACCTCCACATCCCAGCGAAGAACCATATATTAGAGCTTATGGACAGAATAAGGTAAATTAAATTTCATTATTCGTTATGATCAGATTGCTGATTGGAGAAATGTAAGACTTGGTATTTTAGTCTAGCTCAAAAGATTGATGTAGATTCTCAATTTTAGAGGTGTAAACATACCCCCGGTTTCATTATGACAGCACTTACCTGGATATCTAATATTCTTCATTACTGCAAAGAAAAAGCTAAGCTGCATGCCTCCCAATCTTAAATTAGTATTGGAAGTAACTGTTCTTTTCTTGACCGTTATTAGAATCAAATCCGTTAAAAGAGTCACTGATGTATCTTTTTCTTAATTATATATCTAACCTTGTAGACATCACCTAACTATTTAATGTTTTATAATGATAACATTATTTATGCCTCTGAAATCCCTTTAAAATATGATAATCACAAAATATTTTTTGCTGTTACAGGAAGCTTGCGTGAACCCTACCTCAATAAGTATGAAACCGATTTCTGAATGTGAAGAAATTAGCTGATTTAAAAAAGAAAAACAGTAATAATGCATTTAAATAAAGAATTTAATATCAACTTATTGTGAATTTATTTTATTACGGGTCTTTTTAATTTAGTCATCTGAATACGTAAATTCAGACGTTATAAACAAACATTAATCGTAGAGTGTTAACAAGCTTATAGCATTTTATATTACTTTGATTTACATTATGGATAAAACATAGGAACTATTGATCTTGACGTCCAAGCATGAGCTTGATGAAAAGACATAAGTATTACAACCTGCTGTATACCACAATATAGTTTTCTATTGCCAGTCTAGCTATCGATCCCAGGGCTAGAGTGTCATCTTAAACGACGCAGCCATGAAGGCATTCAGCATAAGATTGATGATGCTGGAGAACAAGGAGGCTTCGAGAAATAATGAAATCGTAATCGTAGTTGTCAGTAAAGTGCAGCAGCTCAATATTTTTCAGTGCCTTATAAATTCTGTGAACCAGAGAATGTAATACTGCTTTAGAAAATTTGTGATGATATTACATAGATAGCAAAAAAGGACGATAAAGGTTTTTAAAGAATTACAGATCCCCCAGAATTTCTTGATGTTTTCTTGAAATTTCGTATAATATTTAACTATATTTATTACGTGTCGTCTCGAGCTTAAAGTGCATCAGTCCCAGTCTACTGATCTATTTGAATTACTAAAAGTGCTTGATAGATTTACAATGAAGCAGTTTATACAAAACAAGATATCGTAAAAATAGATGTTGACTAGATGAACCCAGCGAGCAGTGGTTACCTCTCGGCTGTTATTATGATAATGTTAACGAAAGATATCAATCTTGAACCTGAATTGATTATAAGTACTCAGATATCATATCTGAAGGTCTATTTCAACACAGAACAGGATATTGCCAATTGTAACAAAAATAGCTTGAAAACAAATTAAGAAAATGGTTGGAGTCAATTGTAAAATTACTTGTAAATTCATTCATAGACTTATAGTGATACGCGCCTGTCTACAAGAGCTATGATGGTTAGAGGTCACTGAAGTCTTTTATGTTATTGTGACTTAATACTTACATACTGACAAACATTTCTTACAAATAAATGTAACAATTTGCTAAATAACTTTTACTTCTATACACATAAAATGTCGGAAGAAAAGTTACACGTGTCAGCGGTTAGACTTTCTTATCAACAATTTAGTTCAATTGATTATGTTTTGTTTATATTAATGTTAGTGATATGTAGTGGTATTGGCCTTTATTTCGGTTTTGTGAAGAAACAAAGTTCAAGTCAAGATTATTTAATGGGTGGCAGAAATATGAAGTTATTTCCAGTTTGCATGTCATTAGTTGCTAGGTAATGTATTTTTCTATTTATTTGCTCGATTTTAATGGTTTATTATTTTATTTTCTTATGAATAAGTATTGTTAATGTGCGTTCTTCTTTCTTTCAGTTTTATTTCTGGTATATCTTTGCTCGGCATTCCAACTGAATTTTATATTTACGGAACTGCATATGCTTTTCTGTTGGTTGGTGCATTGGTGATGGCGATAATTACGTCTTATACCATTCTTCCGATATTACATGATCTTCAATTAACTTCCGCTTATGAGGTAAAAAATTAGCATTAATTTGTTAATTTATAAATCGCAAAAGCTTATAACACTAAATAAATAAAACTTTATATTGATTGTATATTATTATAAGACTGTCTAATTTTGTTTTTAGTACTTAGAACTTCGGTTCGACAAGCGCCTAAGACTTTTTGGTTCCGTCATTTTCACTGTCTACCTAGTAAGTTATATTTTTCATATCTTTGGTATTTAATGTGGATTTGACTTTTTTAATTAATCTAAACATAATGTGTTGAATGTTTAGATGGCGTGGATGCCGATTGTAATTTATGTTCCTGCTTTAGCATTTAATCAAGGTAGGTTAAATTAAAGTTTTGAGGCTATAAGTTATATTACACCTATATTATTAAGATGGCGACTTTTATTTCAGTAACTGGTGTAAACGTTCACATAACGACTCCTATTGTTTGCCTTGTGTGCATATTTTATACATCTTTGGTGAGTTTGTCGTTGTATTTAAATACTGGTTTACTTAAATTACAGCTAACTTAGTATAATATGTAATTTACTACAATCATACTCAAATGTTTTAATTTATCAAAGTACTTACTGTGAGTAACTATTTTCAGTTCGTAAAATTGGAAACGTACACAAGCAATAGATAGATCTATATTCTGTAGGACCAAGGCATGAGGTTATTTATGCAAATAAATATATGTATTTATTGTACGTAGATGCAGATTGTAGTTTTCTATAAGTAGATTTTTTTATTAACTAATCGTTACTATATTCATCAATCAATCAATCAACTAGCCTATTGCAGTCCACTGCTGGACATAGGCCTCTCCCAACACGCATTCATATTTCATTCATATCTCTTGATAATTTCAGAATATTCCATATTTATGAATTGTTATTTTTCAGGGGGGTCTAAAAGCTGTTGTATGGACAGATGTATTACAGACGATAGTAATGATTGGTGCAATGGTGATAGTCACCGTCAAAGGAACACTCATGGTTGGAGGTTTTGATGAAGTTATTAAAAAAAACTGGAATACAGGCCGAATTGAATTTCCACAGTAAATATTCCACGATTTTGTTTAATACTTCATTATGCATTTCATTTTAATGAACTAAATAATCCAATAATCCTTATTCATAAGTTAACTTAACATTCATGTTGTTATTTCAGTTTAGGTATAGATCCGACGGTAAGACATTCTTTGGGTTCAGTTACAGTAGGATCAACTTTTTATTGGATTGGTACTGTTGCTGTAAACCAAGCTATGATGCAAAGATTCTTGTCGCTTCCGAATTTGAAGTCTTCAAAAAGGTTTGTAACTGCGACTATGAGCTGTTTTTCATGATTTCTTTATGTTTAATGATTTTCAACATGTTTAATGATTTCTTTTATTGTGAAGTTATTGCTGGAATGCTTAACGATGATATATGAATTTATTTGTCTTAATTAAAAAACTTTAAGCATTTAGAAAATTTTTAGGTTATATTTATGTATTTTCAGAGCCATGTGGGGATTTATAGGTGGAATAACGTTTATAGTATGTATATGCGGTTACAGTGGACTAGTGGCGTTAGCTAGATACCATGATTGCGATCCTTTAGATTCTGAACTGGCTTTGGCAAAGGATCAACTTTTGCCTTTGTTAGTGATGGATGTTTTAGGAGAATGGAAAGGGATGCCTGGAATATTTGTAGCTGGTGTTTTTAGTGCTGCTCTTAGGTAAATATTTAATTTATTATATACCGCGCACCGGAAGGCGCAGGGTAGGGAGACCCCTCACACGGTAGACCGACGACCTGGTTAGGACGGCGGAAAGCCGATGGATGAGCCTGATATGGATGGATGAATAGGCCTTGCCAGAAAGCTTGGAAACGATATAGATGGCAACAGCTAAGCTGTGGGTTTCCCTGCATGCTCAAGTTAGAAAATGTAGAGATTCTTATTCATCAGCCTATTGAGTAAATTGGTGGTGGCAAACGCAGAAAGTAGTTCTATAATGGTAGTTAATCGTAGATTTCATAAAGTTAACATTTTAAGAATTAATATTTAGTAGGCATCTAGATGTCAACCATGAAAAGAAAGATGATGACTATGTTGTGTCACGTTTTTATGAAGGATGGTAACTAATTCGTTTTTTCAGTTCACTATCAACTGGACTAAATTCTATGTCTGCTGTGGTTTTAGAAGATTTTTGGAAACCATTCTGTAAAAAATTGTCTCATAGACAAACACAGATATTGATGCGGGGTGTTGTGGTGATTCTGGGAATTATTTGTGTTGGTATGTTTTTTGAACATTTTGGTAACATAATAGTCAATAGTCTTCTTACTGTGATAGCTGATGATGTCAGCAGCAGTATATGGAGACATTCGCTAAGAGTCCAAAAGCCAACTGCATGTATCGTCACCATATAAATAATAACTTTGAGTGTAATAATATGTTTTTCTAAAAACGAAATAAATATTTAAATAAAAATAATGTATTTATAAATCAATAGAATTCATTTGCTTACACGACCGATATGCCGCCGAGGACTTGGATTAAACAAAATCTTGGACACTACATTTTCATTTCTTTGTGAGTTTCTTGTAATATCAACTCAGCGAAAGTTTACTTCATCAAAATGTTTAGATAGCTTCGCTGCGTTTTTTAAGGTTTTGACGAAACTTATGATTTGTTCTTTAACTTTTAGGTCTGGTTTACGTAGTGGAATTATTAGGATCAGTTTTGCAGCTAGCTATGAATCTATCGGCAGCATCAATGGGTCCATTAACTGGTGTTTTTCTTATGGGAATGTTTTTACCTTTCATTGATTCTACGGTAAGTATTTAGTTATAACATTAAATGATCTATTTGAAATTCAATAACAATTATATTATATAAATTCCTATCTCTGCAGCCCTAGCCACCGTAGCAAGTAGCTTGTTCCTTGTACCCGATGCTGGTGGGACTAATTTTTTTTTAATTTTTAAATGTTTTTATATTTGTGTTTATATTTAAAAATGTAAATAATGAATATTATTAACAATAATTGAAGGTAGCAATGGATATTACACAAAAACTAGTGTAATTTTAAAATAAGTAGTTTTTTTTTGTAAATTTTCGAAAGTGTAATTTTAAATCCAATTCTATAGTCTTCATTCTTAATTTTTGACTATACAACACTGAAGAAATTGGTTTTTCTAGCAATAGATATGGGGTTGTTATAATGATTGTTTTTAGAGTGCTTTGACCGGCGGTATAACAGGATTGATCTCATCTTGGTGGGTGACTTTACACTCACAATCAGCTCAAGCTAAAGGATTACTAAAGTTTGAGCAAAAGGAGCGATTTACTCATAACTGCACTTATGAGTTTGATCATATTGCTCATTCTGATAATAACTCAAGCAGGTTGGTACCCGATTAAAACTTTAGACTTGTTTTTATAAGAGCTAATTTTTTTATTTTTTGTCCATTTGACGACCTCTGTGGCGTAGGGGTTATATAACATGACTGCTACGCATAGGTCTCGGGTTCGATTCCCGATCAATGCTAATCTTTGTGTGCATGAACATGATTGCTCGCATTGGTCTGGGTGTTTTCTATGTATATGTATTTACAAAAAAAGTATTAAAGTATGTTTGCCCGTTGTCTAGTACCCATAGTATAAGCTCTGCTTAGTTTGGGACTAGATGGCGTTGTGTGAATGTGTGAGGAATATTTATTATTTAGAAATGGTATTCAATAAAGTAGAAGGTATTTGCCATTAAAATATTTTTATCTTGTTTATATTTAGTTTTATATTGGTTCGATCGTAATCCATACTCATTATTATTTCAGTGAAGTGTTTTATTTGTACCGCATCTCCTACCTATGGACCACTGCTTTCGGGTGCATTATCACGATAGTTATTGCGTGTATTGTCAGTTTGAGAACATCAAAAAAAGTACATCACGATCAACGACTATTTGCACCTTTTCTACGTAAATCTTTGGAGAAAGAAAATGTAAGTAAGTAATATAAAAATAAACTGAAAACTAAAGATAAATGTTGAGAGGCAAGACATTGTATATTACGATAAGCACACAAATATGCTTGTTCATGCCCTTTAGATGCCTTGTCTTTTAGAAGTTTATCTTTATTCCGTACTCCATACTCTTTAGTAATTTCATGACGAAAGCACCAACTGTCAAATAAAGTTTTAATTTATTACAGGCCAGTCAACTATCATTGAAAAATATTGAAAAGTGAAGCATTATGTAGAACTCAGATGAATTAAATTGTAATACAAATCATGGCTTTGGGCAGAATATACAAATGTATGAGGAGTTCGTATAATTTTATTAATTTAACATAAAATAATAAAACGAGCTAAGGATATCTGAATAACATTGATTTATGAATAAAGTGATTATGTTTGAGAGTTTTTTTTTATGTGAATGCAAATGAGTGTCTTTATAAAAGCTGTCAGACTGATCGACTTCTAACAAGAGTTTAATAATAATTGAATCTGCACTCTGCGAAATTCACACGACCGACCGTAGCCAACTGTTTCCGTACTAGGGTCGTAGCACACATATAAAACGTAAATGGATCGGCACCGCCTCGCCTTTTTCCTCGGTGTCAAACGTCAAAAATCCGATTAGGTTACGATTCCGATTAGTGTGCCTTGCAGTAAGGAGTTTTGTACAAATAAAACTGAACAGCTCGAGGTTTATTTTGTAAAGAAAGAAAACATTTATTTATACAAATTACACAGAAGCAGGTACACACTAAAACAATACGAAAAAAAAAAACAAACATAGTACAACAAAATACCTTTGCCTTTGTGGCCATGAGTGTCTCATGGCTATGTTTAAAAAGGACCCTGGTTCAGCATTATGCCAGACGTCAAGTTAAACGTCTAGCGCTGGTTTTCAACCAGCATGTCAATTCTCGTACCTAAAATTCGGTTAAGTTAACTTTTAGTTGTCAAATTGTCACATTCTAAATGAAACTTTAACACGACCACAAAAGATTACAATTGCAATAGCAAAAACATGACAACTAAAAGTTAACTTAACCGAATTTTAGGTACGAGAATTGACATGCAGGACCCAAGTGAAGACACGTCTGCCAAATATTGTATGTCGTACCTCTCTATATGACAGCTTACATTAACGTTGATATGGTGACGATCCCATACCCTTTAATGTTTGCTACGACCCTTAACCGTATCGACATCAACTTGTATGCGTATTTAACATTATTGCCATCAAAGGAGGAGCCCTGTCTTTACAAGCGGACAATTAACGTCTTACAAATGACTATAAACATAGATTAGTGCAGATAAGGTTAGGATTAAATCAATGTCCTTTAAATATGTTGAAACTATTATGATACATGTCATTGTCAGTCGTTGTGATTACCTACTAGATTGTATAAAATTTCTTAATGTTTCAACATAATATGGGCTGATTAATTAGTCACTAATGTGCTGCTAGTAAACAATAAGACAAAATTATACATGTGTTGACAGAATATTACATCTTTACCGTCTTTTAAGGTAGTCGCAGAAGACGATTGCAATTTTAATTTTTTTAGCTACTCTATTGTACACCTTAACAAAGAAAAAAAATTGCAATAATTTAGTATATTAGGTATTAATAGGTAACACAAGATTAACAGAGCAACGCGCAATGAAATTAGATCACGTACTTTTAGGTCTGTTATGCCAGTATGGCTAATACTATCCTATCTATTATTATTGCTGGTAAAAAATCTTTCCTCAAGAATAATTTATTTTGAGTATCCAAAACTTCGGAGACTTATCTTTCAAGTAGGGTTACTTGGAAAATAAGGGTCTCCGTATTGAGAATCAAGTGACTTTTTGGATATGGAAAAAAAATCACATAAATAACTTGCTTAAAAGATTTAATTTAAAAAAAAGGTTTATTGTAAAAAATTAGAGATATTTCATGATTCACAGTACTTTCATCGTTTCGTCACTTAATAAGGATAGTTTCTGGCAGTGTTGACTCTAAATATACCGCGCCTGAAAAAAAGAAGAAAATTGTTATTTTAAACATTTTAGATATACCTGATGTTTAAATAAGTTGAATGAGAAATATTATTTCTTCAACGACAATTAAATTGGTTTTAGAGATCTAATCTATTTTTTCTAATTTAAAAAAGACAACTCTTGCACTAGGGAGGATATGAGTCCTCCTGTGCCGCGGGGTCTTTTACAAACATCAATTTAATACATAGTTTATGTTTCTGCTAGGGCGTGTGATAAAGTTATACTTTATTAATAAATATAGGTGCGTATTAGTGCAGGACTTGTTTCGGGTTTCCCTTCTGTAGTATACATTAATTTAGTTGAATATCAACTTTAGACAAAACTTACCAATAGTAATTACTTTTTGAAAAAGATAACTTTCACAATAGAGATCGTGAGCTGAACCACAAGAAATAAAAATAATAGCAAACTTTACTTACTGTTCTTTGTGAAGATCGCTGTTGCCCATTGGACTAAGAGCTCCAGTACATCTATCGCGAGTAGCATCTCTATAGGTTGCGCATTCATTAGCCCACAAATGATTGTGTTTGACGGTGCTAGCCATGTACTCGTAGGCACGGCTATGCGAGCATGAACTCCAGAAACAGCCAGGCATACTTGAACCTCCGTTAGGGTAGAAATCTCCATCACCAAGAGGATTGGTGTAGCCAAGGAGACCAGTGTTAGTGTGGATAACCTCTACGTAATGTGCATCATTTGCATTGACGCGGTTACTGTCTGAGCCCCATAGTGGTCCTGCAGGATCCAAAGCTGTAAAGAAGCAAATTAATATTTGAATTGTTTAGTTTTGTTAACAGGTTGCCTGTCCTGCCAGTAAACACAATACTAAAACAATATAAGTGTATCACATATGATTCATGGGACAGGAGTAAGCCTAATTTATAAAAGTATTTTCAGTTAATTCCCGTTTTCAGATTATACTCAGTTATTGCCTTGATATTATTCTTCGTTTGTTAATATGCTAAAGTGTTTCTTTTATTGTTTACTATATTAGAACTTTACTATATTAGTACGTATTACTACTACTGAAGGTTGTTTATTTTGTAACAAGATTTTCTGGTCCTACAGCGATTTATTTTAATATCTCTTAATATGTCCATGATATCAAATCCTGATTGGTGGAATCAGGATTTGATATTATGGACATACAAGATCTGTAGTCCAAAAATAATATGTCAAAAACTCTTACCTGTTACTCTAGCAACTTGACCTCCAGTTTCCCTGCCAGCATTAGAAACTAAATGTCCACCAAGACTGAAACCTACTAAGTGGATCTTATCGTATGAAGCTAATCCAGTTTGAACGAACCAGCTAATGAATCGACCAAGACCTCGGCCAACTTCTGGTGTACCACGTTTTGCTGTAGTATAACCTCTATTGGCTAGTCTATTCCAGTCCAGTACGATAACATTTACGTCATCATTGTAAAGGAATGCTGTAAAAAAGGTTTTATTACTTTTAATGTTATATACTACTGGCATCTTACGTTCTTGATTTTTAAATATTAGAATGCCTTTTATTTTTAAACCCATCAGTAGCTTTTGTTTTGATTTCGAGATCAGTCTAAATAAATCGAATTTAAGTTTTCGACACTACTTAATTAATAAGTTTTTAAATATTTACTTATAGCAAACAAAACAAAGAAAGATTTGAAATCAAAGTTTTTACAATTAATTCAATAAATTGTTTTAAAAAATAGTATCAAAGATTGTAACGTTTTTGTACAACATAGTTAAGCCAATAATGAAACTCTCCAGTAAGCCAATTACATGTTTAGCTTACCTTGAGTTAATAATCTATTCATATAATTTCCGCCATAACCATTCCATCCATGAGCAAGGAAAACAGTCACTTTATTATGACTGTAATATGAATTAAAGATGGAGTAAACATCGCCGTGTACTATGCCATGCGCGTAATAAGGATTGTTCCTGAAAAAAAAACAATTGTTAGTAAAAAAAAAATCTTCAAGAATTAAAACATTTTGATGAAACAGTAAATGTAGAAACAAATTAAAAAGAAAAAGAATAAGGAGATCTTTGTTAAACAAGAAAATGCAAGTTAATCTTTGAAACCGCTTCTATTAAGTTTAGAGTTAACCGAACTCATAGTTGTGGACTTCAAAGAAGAGGACTCCCTGTGCGGCCAAGTCAGACATGAATAGACACAACTCTAAATCTATACTTTAATATTATAAAGAGGTAAAGTTTGTGTGTTTGTGACTTTGTAGGGGGTAATCTCTCGATCTACTGAACCGATTTTAAAAATTCTTTCTGTGTTCAATAGTCCATTTATCGGGGAGTGTCATAGGCTATAGAGTATCACGCTATGACCAATAGGAGTGGATCAGTAATGAAATATGTTTAAAAAAGTGATGCGTAGTTTTTGCCGCCTAACGAAGTGGGCACGGGTCAGCTAGTTGTTAATAAATTATTGAATATCTGTGAGTACGCTGATAAATTAGGAGAGATAGAAATTAAGTTGAAGTTAAAAAATTCTATCCATGTAAGAATCTGTTATGTTTTTCTTGGTGATTCTATTATGCTTTCCTGTGGATTCTTATCTACGTTTGTTACAGAAAAAGCCTTACCTAGTATAAAGCCAATAAAGATTGTTGTTAGGGTCTCTCGTGTAGTCTTCGATAAAAGCTGTCTCGACGGGTTCTTCAGCATCAACGAGATGCACGACATTATCGTCTCCAGAGAAATAGAAGTACCTGTCACCTTCTTCGTAACCCTTGGATGGGTCTATGATTACGCTTGCGGCACATGCTGGAAATTGTTAGTATATTATATTAGTTTTATAAGTTACGTTGAAGTTCTGGGTTTAGTTCACTAAAAGACACCATTTCTGGAGTTACATTAGCTTTTATTTTATGACAATTTGATAGAAGATCAATTAAGTTATTGTGACGATTTGAATTAATTGTACCGTGTTAGAAAATTTACTAAAATTACGCACTTATTTAATACTCTACAAAAAGTATTCTCGTAATATCAGGTTACAATTGGTCATATTTTCAAAATTCAATAAATTAAAAAAATTGATTGTAATTAAAACAAAACAGCAAAAATTATGTAGGTAACTCTCTGATTGTAATTTAAATTTCTTTAATTTGTAAGTAGATTATTATTAATTATTTTACCATTTTAAATCAATGATTTAATTAATTATGGAAAACCATAACAAAAGCACAGTATATTCACCTGCTATAGCGAAGGACAAAAGTAACAAGTATTTCATTGTGATGTTGTGTACTTATCAAAGTGTACACTGAGGTACTATGCTTTAATGAGCAAGCTAATTGATTTTATATAAAAGACGTTACTCATACGTATATAGATAATTTTCAAATGCATCATGATACTGTTGTTATCGGACAATACTATGATTTTTCTATGATAATGATTGTGAACCAGCCAAGTTCGTTCGATAAAACAACGTTCAAATATACATGCATACGTAAACTCACGCCTTGTTTCCTTACGGAATAAGCGGAGACCTTTCTGGAGCCTTAATACCGGGACGTATCGAGTAACGCAAGTCTTCTCTTTGCCTTGGTCATAAATATGTCAGAGAGGAACACCGTGGGTTTTAGTCCTTACACCGTACTTCCGTGACTCCGATATTCATCCCCGCCTGGTCTAAATTCGGGTAGAAGGCCTCAAAAGAATTAAAAAAAGGCAGAATACTAAGCGCCATGAACTACGACTACGATCAGTACAAGCCTGCGTTCCTACGTCTACATTTATACACGCCTGTTGGTTCCCAGGGCTACGCACTTGGCCTTTGTGGTGGAAATCACAAATTAAATCCTGTAAGTCTCTCTATCCATTAGAGGACAGGGCACATAGCACAAAGAACTGAAAGTCGTTGGGTATACGCAGGGTGGGGAGACCCCGCATCACAAGTTGGATATATTTGAAGGAGACCTAAGTCCAGCCGTGGACGTCCATTGAATGATTTGATGAAGTCTTTCTAGCGCATTCTAGTAAAAACCAAAGCCAAGTCTTGATGTTATAGTCGAGGCTTGGCTTGTGTTTTACATTATTTATTTTTTATGAGAAATATATCATTGTGAATAATAAATATCTTATAGGGTTATCAAACTCAATACAGGTGCTAGATTACACATTATCTATTAATTTACGTAAATTAACAATAATTATATCTGATAAGTTGTTAATTCAAATATGATGGTTTTTAGAGTGTCAATGCCAACTTCTGTTTGTGACGCATGGTGTTGGTTAACAAAACGAAACATGTCGACACAGCGGGATTCTTGTAGGCATTCAAATGCCTTGATTTTTTTTGGTACTTTACAAACATCAATTTAATGGATACATCTAGACTCAAGACAATAATTTGTGGATGGCACAAAAAAATGTCCTGCGTGGTAATCGAACCCACGACCGTCGCGCCCACGAGGCAATTAATCAATAAAACATGTAAGTGATGTGCATTGCCTAACATCGAAACACCCAGGCGCCTTTGCCAACCTGAATATAAAACGGCATTCCTAGCCCCCTTTTTAACCAGAAAAAAATCGATAGGTGAATGGCTCGCGCGCACGGTTGAGTATTCAAATTCCCTTTTTAAAATACTCTATTACGTCCAAAAACTTTCAAGTATATTAAAAAATGTATACCGTAAGTTCAATAGAAGATATTTAAAGAAAGAAACGTAAAGGAGAAAATTTGGCATCTCCCCCTTTGTATCATCTATGTAAAATCAGGGCTTGGAAACAGCACGATTCTTTATATCCAAGGGCGTACAAGAAGTCACGTACGACTATACATTATCGGTCGCGTTATTGTTTATTTGTTTTGATTGTGATCTGTAGTTACTAGATGTAATTACTCGTATATTGATTGAAAATTGATTTTTATTATATTGATTAGAATATTTTACGCTTTGTAAGGGAAAGAAAGGCTAAAGTCCATAAAATGTTATGAAAGTTGACATAATAACAGAAAAGATTTTATGCTATAAAATTTATTTTAAAATCTAATTTTATTTAAGGTTATTAAGTCATATAAATCAGTACCTATTAAACATTGACTTAAAAGTGGGTGCAGTTTTGGGCTTTGACAATGTTTTCTGTGTGGTAAAATGCTATCTATAAAAGGATTGTTATTAATGAAAAATTCTGATGTGAAATCTGAAGCACGTAATATTTTATTATTATTATGCAGCTGATAAGAATATAAACGTCATTAAAAAAATAGGTTATATAGGTACGTATCAATGAATCAAAGTTTTCTATCTAGTAAAAAACAATTATAAAGATAATATCGGAATGCCACAGGTGTTTGCGAGAGAAATTCCATTTTGTTATCACTCGATTTTTTTTGTGTTTTTTGTTATTTTATTTTGGTGTTTATTCCCTTAGTCATTATTACGCACCGACATTCCAAGCATATAGGCTCATGACAGAATTTTTATCACGTTTACTATTTTTATTAGGTATTTTAGTTTTCATAATCATCTCAGTTAATAGACGATCAATCCTTTTCTAGTACAGTTTTTTGTAAACTTAAACCCACACATTGTAAAAACATCATTATAGTAAATAAAGATATTTTTGATTTTTTGGTCAATGTCGGAATTTTTACTTCATATTAAAAAGCTATAATAGTGTTTTTTTGTTTGATTTTGTTTACAATGGCGACACGAACAAGCCGCTAGCCAGATTTTAGGTTTTCCCTTAACAATATCATATGCAATAGTGCTTGTAAATATACCTGTTTGTAAAAAAGCTCACATTGCCTCTGCACTGTGGTTATCTCCTTAAGGTAGAAGTTGTTTAGCCTTATCGTCTTGTAATTGCTAATTTGCGTTTAAAATTAATTTAAACTATAATTAGGTATCCTGCTAAACTTTAACACTATTGCTTTACGTGATTATAACTATTAAAGGTAATCGGGAGAATAACGAGGCTTGCTATTTACCTATATACTGGAAGAAATTATGTTTAGCACAAATTACACTGTCCGTGGTTTATAACACAAATCACGTCAAGCAATTTACCCCCTTACTCATAAACGCCTGCTAAATTTTAGTCAATTGATTAGCTTACATTCTTACGATTTTGTTTGGTATGTATAAGGTTGATTTTCGTAATAAAAATCTCGCTAAACAATGATTAAATTTAAGTGGCCTTTATGAGTAAGGGGGATAAAGGTCATACGTTAATCTATCGTTTACGTTTAATATTTTTTGCGGCAAAACTGCTACTCGTAGTCTATTCAAATTGTTCAGTTTCTATCCAAAATATTTACTGCAATACAAAAAGACGAGTCTCCTATGTTTGCATTACCAAATAAGTTTTGCTTTTGGTCAAGTGGACTTTACCCTGTTGCTTAGGAAAACCTACCAACTGCCACTTAAAGTGTGTTGTCTTAATTACATTGATCAATATCCACCTCGTTGACGGAAGTGATTTGATAAACGACAGAAACCACTTGAATGGGCAAAATGTGAACATATTTAATAACCGATACGATTGTAATTTGTAGCAATTAAGTATTCTTAATTTGCTCAGTTTCAAAGATAAGTAATACTATGTTATTCTTTTTACTGATCTGACCCATAAGTTGTAAATGACAAGCTGCTCATGGGCTTCTCATTTTTTCTCATTTTGAAGAACAACTGTCCTTGTTACACTAAAATAGAATAAGTAAATCACCAACATTTCTTGTCCTTTGGATGTTGTAAAACTATTGTAAAGTGGGTGATAGACGTGCGAGTAAGTACGCGTACTTGTCTGTCACCTTAAAACCGCGTATTTATAATGCGCCGATTACACTACCCTACATGTAGGGCCCTAAATCGTTTAGGGCACTACATGATGTAAGGCCTAATTCGTGTAGGGCACTACATGATATAGGGCGGTCGGGACTCGCCAATCTCCGATATGTAGTGTCCTAACAGCCTACATGTGATTACACTAGACCAACATGTAGTGCCCTATAGTGCCCTACATGATGTAGGGCTCTACATTTAGGGTAGTGTAATCGGCGCTTAAGTTTGCCGTGCAAGTTCGCCGGCGTAAAACGCCTATTACACTACACGATTTCAAGGGACCCTTACCATAACTTAGTGTGGTGTAATAAAACTTAGGGAGTTAGGGTCCCTATTTAAGGTGATCGGGTAGACCCAATCTCCCATGCTCCCTAAGCGCCCTGCAGATTGGGTAGTGTAATAACGTTTAGATCGGTTAGGGTGCTAGTTGCCAGTTGAAAAATAATAATAATAAATCATCATCACTTTTATATTTATATTTAAAAATGTAAATTAATGTGAAAAATGTAGGAGATAATATAATAAAATAACAGTGTAATCATAAGATTATACTTCTATATCGGGTTAGTATACCCGTATTGCAATGCCCGACAGGGTCCATAATGATCTAATATTATTTTTTAAGTTACCACTTTTAGAAACATTGAGGAATGCAATAAATATATTGAGTATTGAGAATTTATAAGAATTTAGACGAACACGCTACCGTAAAAACAATAAAAAAGAAGATTGAAAATATGCGTACGAGTTATGGAAAAGAATTTAAATACGTATATCTCTCTAGATCTATACTTAAAAAAATAAAAGCACTAGACATTACTAAGGGCCCAGGTTGCGATCATATTCCAGCTAGATTTATTGTTGAGTGTGCCGAAGAACTTACTATTCCCCTTCATGTCATATTTAATAAATCGCTCTGTATGGGCGTTTTTCCAAAGCAATGGAAACTTGCAAAGGTGGTTCCTATTTACAAAGCTGATGACGATAGCCTAGTAAACAACTATAGACCAATATCAATTCTTTGTACTCTTGGTAAGGTCTTCTTTAATATGTCCTATGATTCAAAGGTACTTTAAAAAATTTGTATCGAGCCACCAACATGGATTTTTAGCTGGTAGATCTACATGTAGCAATCTTACATCTTTTATTGAACATGTCGTTGAGAGTGTGGATTCTAACTTACAGGTAGATGCTGTCTACATGGACTTTTGTAAAGCATTCGACAGGGTGTCTCATTCAGTACTGATTGACAAACTTAATGCATACGGCTTTTCTGGTTCTTTTCATAAATGGCTTTCTTCGTACTTAACTGGTAGGTCTTTTTTTGTTGTAGTCAATGGGTATCAGTCTAACATCCTTAAAATATCATCTGGCGTACCTCAGGGGTCACACTTGGGGCCAGTGTTATTTACCATTTTTATTAATGAATTACACAGTTCCATTCCTGTTTGCCGATGATCTAAAGATAATTAGAGTTATCAAGTCGTTATCAGACTAAATTTCTTACAAAAAGATATAGATAAACTTTCAGAATGGTGTGACCAAAATGACATGCAATTTAATATAAATAAATGCTCTCAAATTACATTTACTCGAAAACTCAAATTCATTGATTCAGATTACAACATTAATGGTCAGAAATTGAATAAAGTTGAAGTCATTAGAGATCTAGGCGTAATACTTGATAGAAAACTAACATTTGTCCCTCATGTGGACGCCACAATTAAGAAGGCCGCAAGAGCTACTGTTTTTATAATTCGTAACGCTAAACCATTCTGTCAGTCTAAAACCAAAATACTGTTATTTAATTGCTTTGCTCGCAGTATATTAGAGTATTGCTCAACTGTATGGCGCCCTCACTATTCTACACATTCACTTAGGTTAGAACGAATACAAAAAAGGTTTTTGAATCATTTGACTTACACGAGGGGAATAGGTAAAAGAATACGAAGCTATGCAAAGCGATTGGAGTTTTTCAATATAAAATCACTCGAAAAGCGTAGGGATTCCCTCGACCTTATGTTCCTATATAAACTTTTGAATGATCTAATAGACTGTACACAACTAGTTTCTAAGATTAAATTTAATATACCACATAAATACCCGCGAAAACCTATTAATCTATTTTACCCACCCCATAGAAAAACTGTTTTAGGCTTTAATTCTCCTATACCCAGAATTTGTAGGCTCGGCAATAAATTTCACACACAGCTAAATTTTTTTGGTTACAATTTAAACAACTTCAGGAACCAAGTCAATGGAATTACATAAAACTCATAGTTAGAATACCTTAGCTTAAGTTCTTAACACTTCCTATATACTAACACTAACATTAAGATGTAATACTAAATCATAGATACTAAATCTCTTAACATTACAATTAAGAAATATACTAGAATTAAGTAAAACTACATTTCTTGTAAAACAATGTACTATGTATGCTGTGTTTGCCGATTAATTTTGTACACAACCGACTAAAAACCATTGTGCTTGTAACTTGAACTGTATTTGTGTAACAATTGTAGGCAAATCATTTAATAAATAAATAAATAAATAGACATTCGTGTATTAACTAAGTTAGGGCCCCATACTTAGGGAAGTGTAAGAAGTGCCGTACTAACTAGGGTTCACGCCCACTCTAACTTAGGGTCCCTTGAAATCGTGTAGTGTAATAGGGGTTTTAGTCTTACGTGTGTGGCAGCGCTTTAAAACTTCAGATAAAATAATAATGACTACGAATTAATTACGATTTTTTATTTTGTATACGGCTGCCAGACCATCATAGTGATGTTATGTCATATTTCTCTTCCTTATACAAGAAGTTTCCGGTCTGGACTAAAGATTCTCTCGTAGCAGCAACTTTAAACAAAGTTGATAGTTGCCTCATCTATCAGTTGTTACTTAAGTTGCTACGTGTGCAAAGCGTAACATTATATTTAGGTGTAACACAAAATAGTTATCGACTAATCTTTGTATTAATCTGTTCGTAGTGGCTACTTTGGAGGTATTGATTAAGAGCATTAGCAAGTCACGCAAAAGAATTAAGTGCCATGTATTCGGTTGTGGTAATTGATTGTAAGATAATTTGTATAAGTAAAGTTTTCATTTTAAAAATATTTTTTTTCTTTCGTTAAAATTTCTTTCTTTTAAAAATGTTTGTTATAATTTACAAAAAGATTTCTTACGTACGTTAATGAAACTTAGACTTACGTTTAATGAAAGTTAGATAAAATCAGTCTGCCGGTGGGATTTCCAAATAAAACATGTGATTAATTAGTTAAATGGAGATAAGACAATACCAATTGACGTATTTATTATTTACTTACAGTAGTATGTACATGGCAATGTTTTTCTTTTGGAAGCACTGATTAAATCTTTTGATAACTAATGATTGATTGTCATTCCTATTTAATGATATAATCGAAAACTGAGCATTTTCAAAACTGTTTTTTTTTACTTAAATGAAACGTTTTACTTACTTACTGTTAAATTACAGGTTAGGTTAGGTTAGAACTGTCATCACCAATGCACGAAGGAGAGCGTGCAAAGCGAGCGTGCCTATGATCTTGCCACTTAAATATTTTTTATATGAAAGTATGCCAAAATAGGATTCTGACGGTTAACTTTCTGCGATATGATGTCTCTGCTTCTCAATATTAAGAAGTATAAAATGTATGCGTTTAAATGTATGCTAAATAAGAGTAAGTATGCCAAACAATTTTCTGCTAAGTTTATGCCATTCGTTGAAATATCTTCGATTAAGAGATGAACCCCATTTCATAACAAGTCTATTCGGGTCTCGTAAATAACGCACTAAAATTTCATCAACGTATCGGAAGAAAGGGTCGTAGCACATAATATCAAAACGTAAAGGGATCGGCACCGCCTCGCCTTTTTCCTTAGTGTCAAACGTCAAAAAATCGATTACTTTACAATTCCGATTAGTGTGCGTTGCAGTAAAGAGTTTCATACAAATAATATTGAACGGCTCAAGTTGATACGATGACGATCCCATTCCGTTTTGATATTTTGATTGTGTGATAAACATTAAAACTATGCCTAGGTAAAAACACATCTACGTTAATCTCGCTTCACTTAACCAAATTCTATTTGATGTTTAATAACGACAGACTATACACACCTACAATATTGTAGAAATCGCAAGTATGTTATCAGCCTTTATTTTTTGCAATTTATCATAAACAAAACAATTAATCAGACTATAGTTCATCAATCATTGTTCCTACTTCGATAACTTAAAGCAAGTACAAGGGCAGCATATAGCAACAAAAATGTTCTAGAAACTGATATAATTATTACAATATTGTTGTTATCAAAGCCTTGTTAGTGACATTAACAATAAATATCTACTTGCACGGATTACTTAAATTTCAAGAGTTAGGTATCATAATCATAACAGCCTATTAATGTCCCACTGTTTGGGCGGACGGATTTCAAGAGTATTTAGAAGAAAGTATTAAATGTAATAAGCATTGTATGAGATAAATTCACTATCTAAGACATAAGACATTTATTTCTTAACAAACATATTTATGTTACGGGTAATGCTAGAAGGTGGAGTAAGCTTGGGTAAACCTAGGTTTACTCCACCTTCTAGTATTACCCGCAACATATAAATTATTAATATGTTAACCGAAATGTATGTAATCCGTCATTGTTTACAATTCATAGGATTTGTATACAATTCTTAGATTTCATACATTTACGGTACCATATACAATACATAATATAATATTATCTTTCATACCGAAATCTTCTACTACTAGACATAGATCCTTCTCTAACTCGATTATTTCGATACATTCTATGATATTCTATAATGATGTTATAATTCAACATTAATTAACTTTAATGTTTCAAATACCAAAACCACGAACCATCTTTGCATTCATGCTATGTTTTATCTTCTTGATATTTATTTCCATAAAAACGTTTTCAATTTATTAATTTAAGGGTTATTGTCTCGGAATTCAGATATTTCTTGGCCAATTTGAAAACATCTTGTTTTCCTTATTATATTCTTCTAAGTGTCATAGAAATTTTATAATAATTAGTCTCGTAATTTGCTTTTTATCTTAACAATTATGAAATTACTGCGTCAAGAAAAATTGCGTATTATAATCTGTATCAACAACTTTAAATATTCAGATTAAGCTAGAAAATATTATGATTGTTGTTTATTATTTCACCAAAATAACAGCAGTCTCTCAACAATTATTTTTTGTTTCGTATCTACAAGCTTTGTGCATAGCAGTAATTAACACGACTTCTACGTCACATAAGGGGCTAGGCCATTGTTTTTGTTAATAAAAATATTAAACGAGATTAGATAAATTATGACGTTACTTTATTTGTTGTGGTTATCCACTATAACACTAATTGTATTTTCTATCATTTTAATAGTATATTTTGTAGGGTAAGTTTTAAGAGTACCTACTTAAAACTTACCCTACAAAAGCTAGTAAATATCATAACAGCCCATTAATGTCACACTCCTTCCGTGACGGGGATTACTTGGCCTACTTATACCACTCTGGCCAGACGGATTGGTATAGGGTTTAATTTCAAGTTTTCCTTCTTTTTATTTCGTAAAGATACCTAATATTCACGGATAGTCCCTTAGTCGGTTTTTACGACACCCATGGGGTGAGATGGGGTGGTGATATATTGTATACTTACTCCGTCACCACACGTTGAGGTAGTAGATATAATGCTGGACAATCTTATTTACATAAAATCAAGGCCTGGCCCACCTTGTTCATGTCAGGGTAGGTAAACACGTAGTAAAACCTTAGGTAAACTGACATGTACTACGTTCCTTACAAACCCGATTTATGTCGTCTTCGAACATATTTACGAGTACATACATGCCCGTCAGTTTTAAATGTTTATAAGGTTGTCCCACTTATACTATAAATAAATGCGAAGATGTATGGATGGATGGGATAGATGTTTGTTACTCTTTCGCGCAAAAACTACTGAATGGATTTTAATGAAATTTGGAATAAATGTAGTTTAGGGTGTAGAATAACATTTAAGCTACATATTATAACAAATAAATAAGAAAAATAATTGCTAATGTTAACCAGAATTTCAAATTGATTTAGAATAACTTCATTTATTGTTTTAATGTGTTCTATAATAATTTTAATTCAATGAGTTTTTATCTCATACGTATTTACTATTTGCTAGAATTGTTCCATTATCTAATTAATTGATTTCTGGATAACAAATAGAATCCATCATTACTGTGACGTTATCCTAACATAGGTTATTGTAGTTACTTATGTTATGTATTAAAACCTTATTGTAATAGGCATATTAGCTAAATAAAAAAAACTTGTTTTATTTTCTTATTTTTATTTGATCATTAATTTTAATACTAAGTACATTAATTCTAAAATAATCGTGATTTAAAATAAATATATTTACTCTAAAATAATCTTTTAGTCTTGCCTTGTATCTATTAATGTCGTTTTTATTATTCGAAAACGACATGGACAAATAAGATCATTTAGAACAAAATAATTTAAAGCACATGGAAGATAAAACGCCCAATATCCGAAATACTGTTTTAACGGACACAACAACCGATCTATTTTAAAAAACCCACTATAGAAAGTTCTTGTTTTTTGTAAATTCCCAAAATGGTAAAGTACCGATTTGTTTTATTTTTCAAATCACTTTACTTATCCACATACAGAACCCTTCTAATCATAATCCAATGGTTGTGATTTGTTCAGACGAAGTAATTAAGATAAAAAACAATATATAAACACGTACACAATATGCCTCTTTAAATGTAACATCTATAGCCATGAAGCTTATTATTGCTTTGGCAGCTGTTATTGCGTGTAAGTTTACTAACAAAATTTTCTCATAAACTTATTGTTATAGTCACTTTCATTATTATTGTTTTTATTGCTGAAGCAAGACAAAGGCTTTCTTTTCGGAATTTTATTTTCCTCGACCCATGGCTCCTTTGTGCCAGTTATTATTGAAGGCGTCTAGTTCCCGCCATCTTCTTTTGTGCCGTCCTCGCTGCCGCTTCACATGGAGTCCACTCTGTAGTTTCCCTCGCCCATGATTCTGGAGGCATGCGGCAAAAGTCCCTTCAATTTAGCAGCCAAGGGTCTGTGATTCGAGTTTTGGAACGTACTTATTGTGATTTTAATGTGGTCAATAGGCTTGACTCGCAAACTATTACGTTCCGTTGTTCTTCGACAGTATCCTTATTTTATACAAATATTTTTGTTAATACATAATACGTTATTGTTTTTACAGTGTGCGCTGGTAGCGCGATCCCCGTCGTCCCTGGAGACAATAGCCACTATGTGGAGGGCGAAAGCCGAGTCTTTTGGATGCCTGACGGTGAGGGTATACCACATCTAGTGGATTTAGATGAACCTGTACCACAGGACGCCTTAGCTATAACCAGAAATGGTGCTGATAACCAATATTGGTTATTTACTAGGTAATTATTCAACTTTAACCAATTTTGTTTGAGACTCTCGTGTGTGTATTTATGATATTCTAATAAAATGTTTGTTTTTAGGCAAAATCCCAACAACCCTCAAATAATAGTCCACGGCAACGCAAACAGCATTTCAAATTCCAACTTTAACAACAATCGTCCAACTAAAGTCCTTGTACATGGTTGGAATAGCCATGGAGGATCTTCTATGAATCCTTTGATCACTTCAGCTTTTCTTGCTGTCCAAGATTGTAACGTTATTGTAGTAGACTGGAATAGAGTTGCTAACAGCCTATACGCTGTTGCCGTACTCGGCGTTCCTGGCGTTGGTCAGTTCCTCGGAAATTTCCTTGTATGGCTCGTTGCTAGTACAAACGGAAACTGGAACAATATACACTTGGTTGGCTTCAGTTTAGGAGCTCACGTCGTTGGTAACGCTGGTCGTACCACTGGAAACCGCCCAATTAGAATCACAGGTACAATTTACATTAACCTTTATTTCTATTACAGTAGAATTCATAACTCCGTAAGAGTTTAAATAAGTTGCCAAATATGTTTTACAATATTTTATCAGTTGAAGTTTTAAACATTATTTTTATCACTCAGATTTGTATTAATTTAAAAGGATTAATAATGTGACTTCCTCAATTGTTGATTATATTACGATTTGATTTTTTAAATTATGTAACGTTTATTGCAGGTTTGGACCCTGCTGGTCCTACGTGGGGTGGAAGCTCACGAGCATTGAACAGCAATGACGGTCAATATGTCGAGACCATCCACACAGACGGTGGACTCTTGGGTATCTTTGACCGCATTGCTGATTCTGACTTCTATCCCAATGGAGGAAGAAACCCACAGCCTGGATGTTTACTCAGCACTTGTTCTCATAGCCGTGCTGTCCAACTGTTCGCTTCCAGTGTTCGCACTAACCACTTTATAGGAAGAACTTGTTCTAACATTAACGATGTATCTAATCCAAGTTCTTGTAGTGGTTCCACTCTGATGATGGGTAACGGCGTTTTAAGCAAGAGAGGGTAAGTTTTTATCTTAGATGTTCTAATACTAATTAAAATTCTCTAGAGTTCTACTGCTTTCTTCAATAACGGATGAGAAACTGCCCTACAACTCTCCGCACAAAGAAATGTGCGGACGCTCGTACAATAAGAAACTTATCGTATTAAGTAACGCAATGATACTTAAGTGTTTGTTTTCTATTTTCAGGTCTGGTATATACGGACTCACAACCGGTTCTTCATGGCCTTTCTAATCTCCTAATATCTAATGGATCTACTTCTTAATAAATGATTGAATTTGATTAATAATCTGTTTTTAATTTTTTTATCCATCTTCCTATACTTTAGTATAATAATGAAAAAGCTTAAAAATAAATAGGGAAAGGTGGGGGGGACTCGAGATAGTTAAAATAAACTCACAATAAATAAATCACTTTGTTTTTTATTGTGATAATCAGTTTATAAAATGTTTAGGCATACCTTAGACATAACTTTGGCATGAAAATGTTTGAGATGTATCTAATCTTAATTATAACAATTTAAAATTATTTTAATAAAAAACTGTTATTTCGTTTAATGCCCCATAACTATACGACAAAATTCCCAGTTTCCCCCAATCGGGGGAAAGTATTCGGGGGAAACTGGGAATAGACCGTAATTATGGGTCAGAACGGATACTATTTAGGGTGAATAATTTACTGACAAAAAAATAAAATATTAAAATTACTTACAGTTTCTGCATACAAAAAATTATAATTATTTGACAGAACAACCAATGCAACTTTCGTGCGCCCAACTTTATGATAAGCAGTGCTGCATTGGCAACATGCATCTGCGTTTGATTAGGTATACTTTCCCCACAAACTAAACACTGCGAATCTTCTTGCTTGTGTTTTTTTATTTGTCTAGTTTCCAATCCCTTTACCTTTAAATTTTATTTTAATAACTTATGGTCTGGTCTTTTCATCTAGTTTATCACGATTTAGTCAGTTGATGGTAGATCTTCTATTTATGAGGGATTGCTATAATATCTTTCGGTGATACAAGTCTTCTAAAACGTTTGGTCTTCTGTAGATGTTCCAGTTTGCAGGAAAGCAGTCCTTTCTTGAGGATTGCCTGATTCCTGAGATATTTCATTCGTCAAATATGATGTTTCTGTAGTCATTGGTGGTGCAAAATCTACGTCTGAGAAAGTATTAGTTTAGTTTTAGAAAAAGCAAACAAATAATTAAAATATTAGATAATTAATTTTAGCTTTTTCTTGTAGACGGAAGCGCTGTTAGGAATTTTAGCGTCGTTGCTACCATTTGCAACTGCACTGGCTAAGGATTCGCGCGTGTTTCTTCAACAGCTAGAACGAGAAATCTGCGCGGAGTAATAAAATGGCAATATATTAATTTTATTGGTTTTCCTCTCCCATTCCTATAAATATATTTTACTCTCTGTAAATAATTCGTTGAATTTATTCTTATAGGTATATAAGTGTAGCGTCTCTGACGCTTATTATGTAGGTAGATAATACAATAAGCATAAAGAAACATTTAGTCAAAGTAAATGCCTCGCTAGTAAAAGGTGTTAGTGACTGCTTTGCACTAGATCGAGGTTTCGTATCCCTCATCATAACAGCCCATTAATGTCCCACTGCAGGCCTCCTCCAGTGACGGAGGGATCCTTGACCTACTAATTTTTATTTTTGGTTTAATTTCAAGTTTTCCTTCTTTTTATTATGTAAAGACGATTCACGGATAGTCCCTTAGTCGGTTTTTACGACACCCATGAGATGAGATGAGGTGGTGACATATTGTATTCTTACTCCGTCACCACACGGAGAAGAAGAAACATTTAGTCAAAGTAAAGGCCTCGGTGGGAAAAAGGTCGTGTCAGTGACTGCTGTACACTAGATTGAGGTTTCGTATCCCTCAGAAGACATTAATTGTGCGATTCATTAATGATTGTCTGGAAGTACTTTTTTTTTTTTAAATCTCATTTATTTAAAAATAGCCATACATCATATAGATTAAGTCGGCTATCTGGAAGTACTTAGGCTCCGTGAATTTCATGTCTGTAAAAATCCCCGCAACACTTATCTAGTCTATCGTGTGGCGACGGAGTTAGAATACAGTGTGTCACCACACCATCTCATTCCATGGGTGTCGCAAAAACCGACTTAAGGACTATCCGTGAATATTATCTTTACGTAATAAAAAGAAGGAATACTTGAAATTAAACCCTATACCAATCCGTTTGGCCAGCGTGGTATTAGTAGGCCAAGTATCCCTCCGTCACGGGAGAAGGCCCGTCCATGCAGTGGGACATTAATGGGTTGTTATGATGACTTGTCTAGTCCATTCCTAAATAGTGCGACAGGTAAATGTCGTAATGCTGTTCTAAACTCACCCTACTCTTACTGACTGCATATTAGTCAGAGTTGCAAGCAGATTGTGCAAGTTCAGTCATGGAGTTTCTATATTTGAGTCCTACCTTTATAGAATCGCACCCAAAGGTGACTTACGAAGCACATCAATGGCCGAAAGTTCGATGTCTAGTGCGGTTGATGCTTTTTATATAAAAATTTTAAAAAGTTTCTAGTACGCTTCATATTTTGTATCATAATATTGAGATAATCTATAGAAGAACACTATTTTAGTAGGTAAGATTTTTAAAACACATTACTGTCTTTAATAATTCAAGTAGCAAATTGTAGAAGGTTCTACAATTTGCTACTTGACGAAGGTTGACATTAATTTAGACGTTACCACAATATAGAGAGCACCCAACGCCTGCCGAATATCACCTCTGTACCTAATGTTAATCTAGAATATTACTGTCCACCAGTCAACCATTGGAGCCCAGCACCCACCGCTTACCGCACATTGCTCATTACGTACCGTTCATTTTAACATACTCCCTATTGTCATTTTGCACGCCCTCCCCTTACTGCCCATCTGCAGGTACCACACCTATCGGTTACAACACCATCGTCCCCCACGGCTACTAACAACCCAACGCCTACCTCCCAATGCCTAGTATTTCTATAGGTTAACAATTTTTTTGGTATTCATACATGTGAGACCGTATACCTTTTCTTCTTATGAAAGATGTGCCACAATTTCTTACTTTTCTAATAGCGCCTTAAAAGCTGTGGTGTAGTGTTGTTAACTTTAACTATGTTCACTCAGATTAAGTAGAATAAAACTGACGTCAATAAGTTATCACTATGTTAAATGTTTATTGAAACAAAAATGAATTGCTATGATTTGCACATTTACGAGAATCAGATTTTAGCCTACGGTAAATTACACATCAAAGTAAAAAGACCACGAAGGCAGAGTTTAATCTATTCATCATAATAATTATCAAAATATTTGATATTTGGATAACAAATATACGTATAATTCATCATAATTGCGACACTATCGTAACTAAATTAAACGTAGTTCACTAATAATTTATTAAAACCTTACAACTAGGGCGTAGTTTTATGTTATTAGTAAGTTATATGTAATACTAATATTATTAAAATTACGCCCAACTTAAGAGAGCACAAGGTGCACCATGATACCTTTTTTAATGTTGCATCAAAATATTTACTTATTACTAAGAAACATTATTTTTACATAGCCTAACTGTACTAGTGTCCAAAATAACTAATAGTTAGGCCAAAAGCCAAATGTTGTATTTTCATCTTTTTTTGGTAACGGCTGCACAGTCGCATGGTGAAGCATTAAAACAACTTTATTAAATTGGTAAATTAGATGCACTATGGAATTGAACGCAGCTTTAAGTCTTGAAATTTATTAAGCGACTTTAACAAACCAAACATATATATTATACAGAACCTTCACGTAAAAATACGACGTCAGGAAGTAGGTATTGCGTTGTTTATATTGTAAATGAGGTATTAAGATTACAAGTATTATATATTACCGTTCGCTTTGATGTGGTTATGAAGTTCAATTAGAAACACCCAGACATGAAACTGCTAATACTATTAGTTGCTGTTGTTGCATGTAAGTTTGAAAGCAATTCTGTCCAAGTTTCTATAAATTTGTATTTGCTTTGCCTTTAACAATAGTTTTTGATCACAGTGTGTGCTGGTAGTGCTATTCCCGAGATTCCTGGAGACAATAGCCACTATGTGGAGGGTGAAAGCCGTTACGTCTGGATACCTGACGGCGAAGGAGTACCACATCTCGTAGATTTAGAAGCACCTGTTCCTCAGGAGGCTTTGGATACTAGAAACGGAGCTGAAAACCAGTATTGGCTATTTACCAGGTATGTTTCTAATACTTTTGGAAACTAAACCCATGATGTTGTCTTTTGAATGGACAAAAGGGCGTTTTCACACAATTTGTAGGTATTTTTTAAATTTTTGTAACATCAGACCTTATTAGTTATTCATCAATTTTTTTTTAAACTTTTGTTTTAAAGTTAATGAAATTTTATTAAAATGGTTTCTGCAATATATTTTTGATCTCTACAAATATGAAATCATCATTGTAAACGATAATACAAATATGGAATCATAATCATCTACCTTCTGGTTGGAGTAGATTTATTTATTTATAACATTTATTTATCTATATATATAGATATTATTATAATTCGCAAATTCTTATTCTGCATTTAATTTTTCAGACAAAATGAGCATAATCATCACCTCATTGTCAATGGCAATCAAAACACTATTTGGAACTCCAACTACAATCCTAATCGTCCTACTAAAGTTGTGGTTCATGGATGGAACAGCAACGGACATACAGCAATGAACCCCCTGATAACTTCCGCCTTTCTTGCTGTTCAAGATTGTAATGTTATTGTCGTGGACTGGAACAGACTTGCTAACGGTCTGTACACAGTCGCAGTTGCCGGTGTCCCAGGAGTTGGTCAATTCCTTGGAAACTTCCTCGTATGGCTCGTTAACAGTACAGGTGGAAATTGGAACAATATTCACTTGGTTGGCTTTAGTTTGGGCGCTCATATTGTTGGTAACGCTGGCCGTACTGCTGGAGGCCGTCCAATTCGTATCACAGGTAACTAAATAAAATATAAGTTTTCGAAAAAAATCTGAGAAATTGTCGAGTTTTTTTTATATTTTGGAAATATGGACAACTAAATTGCTACTTGACTAATGTATACTTATATTCATAATCTTTTTTTAGGTTTGGATCCCGCCGGTCCTCAATGGGGTGGCAATTCTCGTGCATTAAATAGCAACGACGGTCAATATGTCGAGACGATTCATACAGACGGTGGTCTGCTTGGTATCTTTGATCGCATTGCTGATGCTGATTTCTATCCTAACGGAGGAAGAAACCCACAGCCTGGATGTTGGCTTAGCACTTGTTCTCACAGCCGTGCACCCGAACTGTTTGCTTCCAGTGTTCGCTTTAACCACTTTGTAGGCCGACAATGTGCTAGTCTTAATGATGTCTCGAATCCCAGCTTATGTACTGGTTCAGTTTTGATGATGGGCAACAGCATCTTAACAAAGAGAGGGTAAGAACTTATTTATTTTTCCTACTTCAAGGATTATTTATCTTAATTTCATTTGTTCCATTAATAGAACTCTTTTAGTGATCTAGATAACCTGCTTATACCATTTTTCATTATCTTATAAAGACTAAATTTGGTCAGAAACTGTATCATTATGTAATTTAAATAAATAATAACGTGGTCTCTAACATTATATTAATCTTCTTATATTATCGTTCTTATATTAATAATAGTAATGTTTTTGTTTTCAGATCTGGTATCTTTGGACTCGCAACTGGTTCTACATGGCCTTTCTAATCACCAACTAATATCGGACCGTAATAAACGACTGAATGCATTTTGTTTTCTTTAATTTATGCTTACCTTTTTTTTATAAACGTCTTTCCTACTTTAGGGATCATAGGTGTTGCGAGGACTTTTACAATATTAGATTTACTAGAAAATAAGAACATACATACAGACAATAAGGTATACAGACAAGCTTAGAAAATGTCCTGATGTTACTGAAAATCTTTATACAAAATGTAACAAAAAATATAAAATGAACTAATAGTAAGTATACAAATCACGCTAACTTATTTCTGCACTCCGTGTGGTGACGGAGTAAGAATACAATATGTCACCGCCCCATCTTATCCCATGGGTGTCGTAAAAACCGACTAAGGGACTCTCCATAAATATTATCTTCACAAAATAAAAAGAAGAAAAACTTTAAATTAAACCTTATACCAATCCGTCTGGCCAGCGTGGTATTAGTAGGCCAATTATTCCTCCGTCATAGGAGGAAGTCCGTCCCTGCAGTGGGACATTAATGGGCTGTTATGATGATGATTTCTGCACATATGGAATTTGTACTGTGCGTAAAACTGCTACTGTACCGTGACGCCCTCTGGTCTTATCAGTCTTATCATTACTTAAATGACAGTTGAAAAACTTGATTTTTTAATGTACAAACAAAATTCAAATAGTTTTTATCAATTTATTGATATACCTACCTATACATTTGTCTTGTACAGCGAAGTTCTTACTGAAAACGCCAATAGAAGCAAGGCATATAGCCATAGAGACTACTGACCAATGACTTGCATTTAGATCTTTACGTACCCGCTTTACTTCGTCTTTATTCATACATAATTTTGTGTCTGTAAAAGCCTCAGAAACAGCGCTCTATCGCGATTCTGAAATTGCCTTATTAAAAGAATTAATGAGAAGAAATAAAATAAAGTTTTTTATTGAGGACTTAGAACTTGGTTCATTTCTATTATAGCGGTCAGACTATTTCGGCAAGCTACTAATTTCACTAGCTATCGTACTCTTTTACCTAAGCATAGTAACATTTTGCTGCATTTATTGATTGGAGAAAGATACAAATGAAAGTAAAAAAAATAAACGTATGCATCATAATATTTATCAAAATATTTGGATAACAAACATACGTATAATTCATCATAATTGCGATATTATCGCAACTAAATTAAACGTAGTCCACTAAGCAATTAATAAAAACCTTAGTTAGGGTGTAATTTATAATAAATTGGGTTTGTAACGCTATTTTATAATAATTGTTGGAAGTTATTCACTGCATTTTTGTTAATTAAGACGGCAATCTTATTAGCTTAGAGAAGACCTAGAAGACAAATTGTGCATCCGTTTTGGATATTTGTGCTTACTGGCTGTTTGTCACTGTACTCGTACCTCGTGTAAGCAGATTGCTGAGTTTAGTGGTCATGTTTCGATATTATTAATAGATAGCCCAATCTTAGTATTTTAAACAATCGAGTGAGAGCTATACAGTCGTATGATGCTACACTCTGTAGCTCTCCTATTTACCATAGGTTCTCTATTAGCTTTTTTAAAACTATATCATATAAAGTTTAAAGAACCAAAATTAAATCATGTATCACAAGTAAAAAAGGGTTAGGGGTTCTTCAATTTAGCCGTTTCGTGCTCAGACTAAATAAAAAATAAAGACGTAGCGCTGTCAACAGAGAAATTAAGCAGGTTTTGTAAACATGTGTGCATTTAAGGAGTGCTGCCATGCAGTGAATTCTAATTACCCTAATATTTGTCTAAGTACTGGCAGACTGACTGAGTTCATGGATAGGTTTAATAATAAAATTGTATATAGGTATTTTCCTTTTAAGAGGTGGTATAATAGCATGTTTATTCCGACAAGATTGGGTAAAAATAAAACAATTATTATTCCAAAACCATTTAATTAATGAATAATCATGTATGTTAGAATCTGAAGTGTTTCCAGACATGGTAGCCCTTATTAAACCTTTACATAAGAAAGGCCCAAAACATGACATTAATAATTAAAGACCCATATTACCAAGTTTTACAAAAATATTTGAAAAAGTTATAAATAAAGAAAGAAAGAAAGAAAGAAAAATCATTTATTAAGATCTCACACTGTCACAATAATTAAAAAGGAATACAATTAAATACATATATATAGTGATGAAACAGTGAGAGACCAAAAAGGGAACTCTTCTCAGCACTGTGCTATGGTTACCCATAGCGCTGATATTCTGAAGAGCCCCATGTTTGGCGTCACGGAAGAAAAGAATTTTACATACAAACATAAAAACAGAATTATAAAAGGCAACATACAAGGCTAGAATACAAAATACGGTGTAGTTAAAAAAATAAAAATAAAAAACAATAAAAATGAAATAGACACAATTACCCAACAAATAAAAGGAAAAAAAAAAAGAAAAAAACAATTATTACAATTTTTATAAATATTTTTTGACAGAAAACAGGATATAATGAAACAAAAAAAAAAAAAAAATTTTTTTTTTTTTTTTCTATAGCATATTTATAAACATAAAACCCGTTATTGTCTGTACAGCAACTGTCATTGTCAGTGTCAGACAGCACAGAACAAATGGGCCAGAACAAAATAACAAACAAAGCAATACAACAACAACATAGTAAAAAGCGGGATTTGTCCAGTAAAAACCCCTATAGTTATTGTAAAAGGGTGCGTGGTTATGAAGACGAAAGGGAATTTTGGCATATATGTAGTTTATAAGTATGCGTGTAAGTGTGATTTAATAGATGTGAAGAAATGTAATCTGCGTATGTGTGGAAATGTATTGTGAGCAGTTCAGTGTTTATAAAATAATAAGATATGAAGAGAAAGATGCAGCATGATTGCTTAAGGAAGAAAAGAGGTACGTCACATAACAATTATGTTAACTTTTGGGCACTCAGCAGATATTGCTTGTAAGTCTTTTTAAAACTAAATTTTGTTTTTAGGTTACGGACAGGTGGCGGAAGGTCATTCCAGCACCGCGTTGCTGCAAACTTGAAACTGCCACGGAACGCCGCAGTCTTGTGCTTAGATATAATAATAAGCAAGTAAGAGGAATACATAATATGTTATGTGAATTTCTTAAACGTTATTCTATTAATCCAAATTGATTAGTATTTAACTAATCAATTTGGATTACTAAAAATAAAAGTACCGCACTAGCAATTTTAAACTATTTCAGGGAATCTGGAAAAACATAAACAAAAGGAAAAGATGTACAGTTTTGTTTTTTTTTCTGTTACTAAATGAAATAATCAATAATATACATATTGGAAATATCCTTTGGATGTCCATGTTTAAGCACACGACGAAGTCCGTTTTGTGTATAATATAAGTCACCATTATCGAAATGTGTCGAACAAACTACGCTGCGCGCCTTAGGATTCCATGATTCATCATTCCGGCTAAGTCTTTCGACTTCAATCCACTTCTCTACTACAATCTTATTTCGACTAGGAAACCTTAAAAATGTACATGTTCTCTTTAAACAACTCCCGCATTTAGATCAATTCTTGATAATATGGTACCGATTTTGGTAACAATCCTAATACGAGCACAAGCAAAACGAACGTTTTTCCTATACTTAGTTTTATTCTAAAACAAGAGACTCTGACATGAGGCTTGTCAAAAAAAGATGATGGTAAATATTTTATTGGATTTTCTTGTAAATATTTTATTATGATAAAAGAGAATATAAGAGAAAATGCATTGCCATATTTTTCTTTTATTTTTAGGGTTCCGTACCAGTTTTGAAAAAACGGAACCCTTATAGGATCACTTTGTTGTCCGTCCGTCCGTCTGTCCGTCCGTCCGTCCGTCCGTCTGTCTGTCAAGACCATTTATCTCAGGAACGCATGGAGGTATGAAGTTGAAATTTTTACCAAATACTAAGGCTTGTTGCCTCTTAGTGCCGTAAAAAAATCAAAGTGCTAATCCAACGAAATCAAGAGATATAGCTGTTTTTGTCGCAAATTTAGAGGGGTAAAGGCAAAAACCTACAGGGTACTTCCAGTCTACCTACAAACTTGAAATTTGGCATGAAGCAAGGTCTTATTGTACATGTAATAGGAAAATTCCGAAAACCTCAAATTTTTACTTCAATCATATTATATTTTGATTTCATTGAATTTTGGCGGGAAAGCTGAGTCACGTGACCTGTGACGTCATAGAATTTTGGTCACGTGACCCGTGACGTCATACAATTTTGACAGATGAGTCGTGACGTCACAGAATTTTGGCGGGAAAATATTTTTTGACAGTTGAGCCGTGATGTTTTTGAATTTTTGACAGATGAGTCGTGACGTCACAGAATTTTTGACAGATGATTCGTGACGTCACAGAATTTTGGCGGGAAAATATATTTTGACAGCTAAGCCGTGACGTTTTTGAATTTTTAACAGATGAGTCGTGACGTCACACAATTTTTGACAGATGATTCGTGACGTCACAGAATTTTGGCGGGAAAATATATTTTGACAGCTGAGCCGGGACGTTTTTGAATATTTGACAGATGAGTCGTGACGTCACAGAATTTTTAACAGATGATTTGTGACGTCACAGAATTTTGGCGGGAAAATAAATATATTTTGACAGCTGAGCCGTGACGTTTTTGAATTTTTAACAGATATGAGTCGTGACGTCACAGGATTTTTGACAGATGATTTGTGCCGTCATATTATTTTGGCGGGAAAATATTTGAAACCTCTGTCACTTTGACAGCTGTCACTTTTGACAGCTGTCAATTTTGACAGATAGGCGTGACGTCATAGAATTTTAGCCAGATGAGTCGTGACGTCACAGAATTTTGGCGGGAAAATATATTTTGACAGCTTAGTCGTGACGTCATTGAATTTTTGACAGATGAGTCGTGACGTCACATAATTTTTGACAGATCAGTTTTGACGTCATAGTATTTTGGCAGGAAAATATTTATTGACAGCTTAGTCGTGCCGTCATTGAATTTTGGCGGGAAAGATAGTATTTAAACAGCTGAATCCTGACGTTATCACAATTTGGCGGGAAAATAAATAGGTTTGTACGGAACCCTCGGTGCGCGAGTCAGACTCGCACTTGACCGGTATTTTTTATTTATATACCTACCTAATGTTACTTTTTCTATGACTTACAAGTACTTACCCTATAAACGGGGAAAATTCTGACGCTTACTAGTGCCAACACTTGTTGAGGTTTTGTGTTTCAGGCCGCCATCACAAGTCAATAATATTATTAATTAAAATTATGAGTTTTTATATTTACTATTCTATTCCAGAATAAATAATGAAACATGTTTATATGTCATTCTCTATCGACAAACTAGCGCCAACTGACTGATAAGGCGTAGTTTGGGTAGGAAATGTGTGCGTGTGAACTTGTACGTATAGAGCGAGGCGTAGTTTTGAATACTTCAATCGAGTGCTCGCAGCGCTACGTCTTTATTTTTTATTTGGTCTGAGGTTTCGTGTCGGATGTTTGAAGTGTCGGAGCGGTGCATTTAGTTCGCAGTACGGACCCCGCACCGTGCATTTGGTATGAAAACAAACGAACATCCGTTCGTCGTTTGACAAACGCATTGCCCCGACACTGCAAACGTCCGTCACGAAACTCCTAAAATAAACGAGCCCTTAAGTTTGCCAATCGCTGCAAGAACTACAACCACTTGCACTTAAAACGGGTAGATTTAAATACTAACCACTACACAATAAGCTCGTTAATAAAGAAATGTTGTCATTTACGAATCACCAAAGACAGTACACAAAAATATATATACAGAACCATCAAAATAAAATACGACGACAGGAAGTAGGTATTGCTTTGTTTATATTGTGAAAAAGATATTCAGATTACAAATATTATATTATATTAACA
Organism: Schrankia costaestrigalis; assembly: GCA_905475405.1. Lineage (NCBI taxonomy): Eukaryota > Metazoa > Arthropoda > Insecta > Lepidoptera > Erebidae > Schrankia > Schrankia costaestrigalis. The sequence continues at coordinate 6,903,395 of FR997827.1, forward strand.
TTCGCTTTGTTGTGGTTATGAAGTTCAATCAGAAACACCCAGACATGAAGCTCCTATTACTATTATTTGCCGTTGTTGCATGTAAGCTTGAAAACAATTCTTTCGAAATTTCTTGTTAATGTTTCATCATCATTATCTTATTAGCCAATTGACACTTGGCTGATATGATATTGTCATGTGCATATTTGCATTCAGCAAATATTATTGCTGAATGAATATTTGCATTGTCTTTAACTGCATTTTTTGGTACAGTGTGTGCTGGTAGTGCTATTCCCGAGGTTCCCGGAGACAATAGCCGCTATGTGGAGGGTGAAAGCCGTTACGTCTGGATACCTGATGGTGAAGGAGTACCACATCTCGTAGATTTAGAAGCACCTGTTCCTCAGGAGGCCTTGGAAGCTAGAAACGGAGCTGAAAACCAATATTGGTTGTTTACCAGGTATGTTTCTCATAAGATTTGGAAAAATTAACCTATGGTGTTTTTAATCGTCAAGAAGATTTTTCTCTCAATTTGGTCGTATTTCTTTTTATGTTTGTATCATCAGACCTTAGTTGTTGATCAAATTTTTATAAAACTTTTTAAAATCTATGAAATTATTATCAAAATAGTTTATGTAATTTATTTTTTATCTTTACAATGTAAAATCATCATAAGAAACCTTCTCGTTGGAGAAGGTATTTTAATTCGAAAATTCTTACACTGCATTTTGTTTTTTAGACAAAACCCAAACAATCATCAGGTTATCGTGAACGGAAATGTTAACACTATTTGGAACTCCAACTACAATCCTAATCGCCCAACCAACGTCATCGTTCACGGATGGAACAGCAACGGACATACAGCAATGAACCCCCTGATTACTGCCGCCTTCCTTGCTGTTCAAGATTGTAATGTCATTGTTGTGGACTGGAACAGACTTGCTAACGGCCTGTACACAGTCGCAGTTTCCGGTGTCCCAGGAGTTGGTCAATACCTTGGAAACTTCCTCGTATGGCTCGTTAACAGTACAGGTGGCAATTGGAACAATTTTCACTTGGTTGGCTTTAGTTTGGGCGCTCATATTGTTGGTAGCGCTGGGCGTACTGCTGGAGGCCGTCCAATTCGAATCACAGGTAACTAAATTAAAGTTTAGTTTTTGTTTAGGATTTACGAAAAATTCTGAGAAATTGTTGTGTGAAATACTTTGTGCGTTTCCAAAGTATTAATATATTTTAGAAATATGGATAACAAAATTGCTGCTTGACTAATTTATACTAATATTATTATTAATAATCTTCTTTTAGGTTTGGATCCTGCCGGTCCTCAATGGGGTGGCAATCCACTTGCATTAAATAGAAACGACGGTCAATATGTCGAGGCAATTCACACAGACGGTGGTCTGCTTGGTATCTTTGATCCCATTGCTGATGCTGATTTCTATCCTAATGGAGGAAAGAGCCCTCAACCAGGATGCTGGAGCAGCACTTGCTCTCATAACCGTGCAACTGAACTGTTTGCTTCCAGTGTTCGCTTTGACAACTATGAAGGTCGAGAATGTGCTAGTCTTAATGATGTCTGGAACCCCAGATTATGTACTGGTTCCGTTTTGATGATGGGCAACAGCATCTTAGCAAAGAGAGGGTAACAACTTATTTCTTTTTTTTTATTCAACTTTTAGGGGATTTTTAGCCGTCAATTGAATTTAATTGGTTCCTTTGAAGAACGGTAATATAGCTATAGACTATAGCTATGACTAGGTCTGCTTATACCAAGTTTTCATAGTCTTGTAGACATTATGTCTGGTCAGTACAGTATCTGCTCGTGCACATACAGTATATACTTTTTTTTTTTTTTTTTTTTTAGAAAAGACAACTCCCGCACTAGGGATCATGCCCTGTGTCGCGGGGACCTTTTACAAACATCAATTAACGGACACAAAGAACACCCAGACCAGGACAATAATTTGTGGATCTCACAAATTATTGTCCTGCGTGGGGATCGAACCCACAACCTCTTGCACGGCAGCCGCTTGCGCTACCGTCGCGCCACCAAGGTCGTCAAATAGAAGTAGTATTTAGATACTTTTTTATATTACTATTGTTTCTATTAGTAGAAACAATAGTAATATAAAAAAATATGAGTTCACATGCTATGTTTTCCAGTTGTCTATTACATAAATTTTAATATAACATTACTAATGTTTTTGTTTTCAGATCTGGTATCTTTGTACTCCAAACTAATTCGTGGCCTTTTTAATCCTTAACTAATATCGGACCTTAATAAACGAATGAATGCATTTTGTTTTTTTTTAATTTACGCCTAATATTTTTACCTTTTTTGAAAAGATAAGTTGTACTTTAGGGATCATTAAGATTGTAAAAGTCCTCCCCTTTTACAATTATTCTATACATCCATCCATACATACTAATTTATCTTTACATAAAAATAAAATTGAAGTGTCTGTTTGTAACACGAAAGCTACGGGTTTTTACTAATTTAATATTACACATAATAATGTACACACAATACCAATGCCGAAAATCATAATATGTATCCCTTGAAATGTCAATATTTATGAACGATAAATAAATAAATATTCACGGACATCTCTACGCAGCGCCATCTGTCCTAAGTAGCCTACGTTACGCGCTGTAACATTTACAATCCATTAGTGAAAGTTCCACCGAAATCAGTCCAGCAGTTTCGGATATTAGCCGGAACAAACAGACTGACAGACAACAAACCTTTAATTGTGATTTTCAGTATCGGTATCGTGTATACATTGGTATAAGTACAATTATTAAAAAACCGGGGCTTTCATGTTACAAACAGACAATTCAATTTTATGTATTATGTGAAGATGTATAGATATTTATCCGTGTGGTGACGGAGTAAGAATACAATATGTCACCACCCCATCTCATCCCATGGGTGTCGTAAAAACCGACTAAGGGAATAACCGTAACTACTATCTTTACGAAATAAAAAGAAGGAAAACTTAAAATTAAACCCTATACCAATCCGTCTGGCCAGCGTGGTTATTAGTAGGCCAAGTAACCTTCCGTCACGGGAGGAGGCCCGTCCCTGCAGTGGGACATTAATGGGCTGTTATGATGATGATATATAGATATTTACTTAGTGCACAACAAAGGTGCAGTAAAATTTTCGTTAGTGCTGCAACATCTGCATCATATCAGCTCAAAATAATAGGTATAGTGTTTCCACGTCCTATGCAAGTAATATGCAAAAAAAAACCACATATTTAGATCTACAATACAAATTCAATGTCGTTATCACATTGACCTAATATTAGAACATAACCGCATATTATCACTACAGAGTAGTAAACAGAGTCGCAGTCGTTGTGTCCGTCACTTTTGCTTAAATCTTTGTAACCACGCAATAGATTTTGAAGCTGTTTTTCTTCTTAGATAGAGCGATGAGTAAAACATTGCACCCGTGCAAAGACGGGAGGGTAACTAGGTTTTAATAAGATAATATTACTCATAGATTAACACAACGCAATTTAGTTCCTAACTAAGCTGAGGGTGTATCATGGGCACTGGACAACGTATTAACATATTATTTATATTATATTTTTTTGTAAATGCATACGAAATTCAAAATTTTCCGTGTGGTGACGGAGTAAGAATACAATATGTCACCACCCTATCACAGCCCACGGGTGTCGTAAAAACCGACTATGGGACTATCCGTGAATATTACATTTACGAAATAAAAAGAAGGAAAACTTGAAATAAACCCTATACCAATCCGTCTGACCAACATGGTATAAGCAGGCCAAGTATCCCTCCGTCACGGGAGGAGGCCCGTCCCTGCAGTGGGACATTAATGGGCTGTTATGATGAATGCAAACCAATTCATATTTATGCACACTCAGTTACATTGACCAGGAATGAAACCCCGAGTCTGCTATGTAGCAGCCCTGAACTTTAAGTACTACACTACAGAGGTGGTCATAAGTTCTTGTAGATATGACTCTTTTTCAATGATAGGAAAAACTTTGCTACAAAGCCTATCTTATCGGGAGGGGAAAATTTGCTTACTGATGCAAATTTCAGGCTGTCCAACCGCTGTTGGCCCAGGCAGGTACAGTGGTATAGTGGTTCCTAAGATGTTCCTCTCTCACACATAACAGGTCAAAAGAAAGGCATTACTGTAGCTGTCCCAGCTGAACCATAAGGGTCCCTCGCTTAAGGCTAGGCATCTCGAATATTCCTTATCTTAAAGTGAGATAGCAATTAGTAATTGATAATTTGTGTGCATTTAATCATAATTATCTTCACGTCGTAATAAATACCTCCCTAATATTTGTAATAGGATTAAGTGGGATTAGCGTGTTAATTAAATTTGATTTACCTACATTTTCTTATAAAATAGGCGGATACCTGCAGGTATCAAAGTCCACGGCATCTTGTATTAGGGCGTGGCTACACCACGGTCTACGTAGAGGCTTTGCACCACGTGTATTAAACTTCGATTTGTAAGAAAACGACCCACGACTATGTATGGCTTACTTACTTCCCGGCCTACAATGAAGTCCGTGTCCGAAGAGTGGCCAATTGTGGGCCGCGTGGGTAGCCTCTTCGTGCGCCATGTCACGCTATACATAGCGCCGCGGTTGGTCCGCGCCTTAAAACCCAACGTTTATATCCCAGTAGAAATCGCTAATTGAGATTATTATAACAATCTTTTAGTAGCCTTTAACTGGAACTAGCCATTTTTTTGTGAAACATAATGTAGCCTGACTGGCCAAACGCATTCGCGATTTGAACCCACCGTAATGGCGCCCAAGGAATAACACTGTGTTGAACTTTTGTGTTGAATAACAAGTTGGAACATCATGTGTTGTTATTGCATTTTTCACTGATAAACTTAAGAGGGAACAAGTCTAACGTAAAAGTTGAGAAAATAAAGGGTCTGGTATTGTCAACAAAACTGTCTTTTAACATTGAATGAGATTCTTGCTCTATAACTATACTATACTCTCTGATTTATTAAAAAATATTAACAAAAACGTGATTTTTTTTTTCTCGCGACTTCACTCGCGTTTAATTCGGGGTAAAGCACTGTTCCCCTTTCCTGGACAAAGAAGAAAAAAAAATAGCTTATGTTACTCTCCATTCCTTCAACTAGCTCCACTTAAAAATCACGTCAATTCGTCGCTTCGTTTTGCCGTGAAAGAAAGAATAACAGACACAGTTTCCCATTTATAATATTAGTATGGATAATTGACAGAGTAAGTATTCTCTTATAGAAATGAACCAGAGTTTTCAATGCATAAGAACACTAAAAAATAACTTTATGCAATGGGACAGAAGCCAGATTTCTCCCTGTATTACCAGGTTACTCAAATATTAATTATAATCTACGTATCATCATTATGACCTAAATAATAACACAGTGCAGTGCACGTTAGATTCCGATTCTTCTCAGAAATATTTGAGTTGAACCAAAGCGACTCACACATTGTAAATATCGAAAAGTATTTTATTTTCAAAAGTATATTTTTTCAACAATTTATCAGAAAAAAATCTTTAAAAATGTAAGCAGTTCTTGTAACAGTTATCAATACTCAACCATTTAACACCAATTAAAGAGTTCTTACCAACCTCAATGCACCCTACATCTTTTCTAAACTTATCTTTTATTACAACATGCTTTTGGAGTCTTTAATTAAATTATGATTCAATAAACAAAAAGGTTTTAAGTAAGACTTAGTACCACAGGTTATAATGCTACCAATCAACTATCAGTTGCGAAGAAAGAAATCAAATGAGGTGCGATAAATGAAGTCACGAAATTTGAAAATCGAATAGAACTTCTTTGTCATACGAGTAGGATCGCACGTGTATCTACGTATGTCTTACTGACAATATTATCAACTTAATTGTTATTTGTTATCTAAATACAAAAAGATTTTGATAATCCATCAACGTGGGTTCTTATCCTCTTTCGATTTAACGTAGTTCATTAAATATACCATTAAAACCATTTGGTTATTTCAGAGTATGTTCTTCTCCTTCGATTGGAAATGAAAATTGCCTTTGATTGGACTTAGAATTTAAATGTTGATGATTTAAGTACTTGTGTAATTTTATCTATATGATTAGGATAAATTACGCAGATATGGTTAGCCTAAATCGCTTTAATTAGCAATTGTATAATAGCAAACCGCTACCAATTTTCTCAAGCCTGGAGTCGTGTTAGATAGAGATTTTATAATTGCTGCTAAATAATTCTTACTATAGTCACTTGAAATGCAAAAGCCTTCGTGATATATTTTGCTTAAAATCGTACTTAATCTCGAAAGAAGAGCTCCTAGTGAAATGAGTCTCCTCAAGTGATAGAGAAAAATTAGGTCTACTAATTTAGCATTTTTTTTAGCACTGCTCAGATAGCTTACTGTAGGGTTTATTTCGATTCGATATTGACGGTTTAAGAATACAAGTTGCTTAGCATTCTTGATTTGTATTTTAAAAAAATAATTAAATATTAGTAACCATCGAACATTTAACAACTCATCACTTTACAAAAGAAAATTTTAATGAAACAAATACATTACGGAACCCATCGAATTGCAATCAACTAAGCAGCTTTCGTTTGTTTTGTTCTGTATTATGTTAAAGTAATTACGATAAAAATTAATATAAATACTCCTTCGCACTGATTACTTTTAAATTTGCAGTCTGAAAATTGAATATCGAGTCATGAAGCTCCTTATAGTTCTATCAGCTGTAACTGCGTGTGAGTTTTTATCACTTCTGTTCTTTTTTATCGAATTGAAGTGTCAGATTAGCGAGCATCTCATGAGACGTTAGGTGGTCCGTCGCTGGTGGAAATCAACAATGCCAGTGCACTGATCACTCGGTGCCTACTTTGGAATTAATGTTCTCTTGAAACTTCATCTTTTTAATTAAGAGCCTTTGTTGTTTACGAAGTCAAAGGTCTCCAGGATCTTTATTTATTGCGATCTTTTTTTTTATTTCCCAATTATTTAACTACTAAATCATATTACTGTTTTTAATTTAAGAGTGAAATTAATTGCTTTTTTAAATTACAGTGTGCGCAGGTAGCGCTCTTCCCGTCGTGCCCGGAGACAATAGCCACTATGTGGAGGGCGAAAGCCGTTACATTTGGATGCCTGATGGTGAAGGCGTACCACATCTGGTAGATTTGGAAGCACCTGTTCCTATGGATGCCTTGGAGACCAGAAATGGAGCTGAGAACCAATACTGGCTGTTTACTAGGTAATTATAAAGCACATAATTTCAATGGATGGAAAAATGTTTTATTGTATCAGTCAATAGATTACATACACACTGCTGGACTCCAACAAATATTTCTTCATCCATTGGTGTCTCTCCTTTTAACTAGAGAGCTGTCTCCTGCGCCTCACGGTTGCTATTCTAGAACTTTTTTTCTTTTCTAATCTTATTTTTTCTTTTCATATTTCTAGACAAAACCCAAACAACCATCAAGTTATCGTCAATGGAAATGCAAACAGCATCTGGAATTCTAACTACAGAGCTAATCGCCCAACCAAAGTAGTTGTTCACGGATGGAACAGCAACGGAAATACAGCAATGAACCCCCTGATTACTGCCGCCTTCCTTGCTGTTCAAGATTGTAATGTCATTGTCGTGGATTGGAACAGGCTTGCTAACGGCCTTTACACAGTCGCTGTCGCTGGTGTTCCAGGAGTTGGTCAATTCCTTGGAAACTTCCTCGTATGGCTCGTGAACACTACTGGCGGAAACTGGAATAACGTGCATTTGGTTGGCTTTAGTTTAGGAGCTCACATCGTTGGAAATGCAGGCCGTACTGCTGGAAGTCGCCCAAGTCGTATTACAGGTATTTGAAATTTCTCTTTTAGTGATTCTAAGCAAATATCTCTTTCGATGACTTACATATCAACATCATTATTTTACGAAGATCATTTTTTTGGATGTTTGTCTTGGGATGGATAAAATCCGCTTAAACCATCAATTAACTAAATTTATGGATAAACAAGAATCGTATTTATTTAACAAAGATGTTATTTTTATTTTGTGTACTTTTACTTTTCGTCCCATTAGTAGAATATTGTTGTATCATCACATGTAACAAAAATGATTTTATTGTAAATTCGTTATCATAATGACGTAAGCTATCTAATGATATATTTTTTTTATAACTTTTGTTCTATATTTTAAAAGTTATGAAGTTCGAATAAAGTTTTTGCCGCGCGGCATACCTAAAATAACGTCTCACGACCACATAACGCGCGCTCCCGTCTCCGTGCGTCGCGTTTCTTCATCACAACGCACATTGTTCAACGGAGTCGGCAAGAGTGAGGTGTTGTAACAATGGAAACCGACAGTGGCGATCAAAATGGTCAGAAATCGGTCAGAAATCAATTAAATTATTGTTATTTTGTTTACATACACAACGTTGTTCATTACTATTGAGAATTAAACGTTTAAATTAGTAATAAGAAAATTATTTACAAAATAGAATATACGTAAAATACATATTTCATGGATTTTTATAAAATATAAACAACATCCATAAATTTAAATTATATTTAATGGAAAATAAACAATTTTAGTGTGTTAATTACATTGTTTTAGGTCTATTACACAAAATTATTGACATTACCACAAAGACAGTATTTAAAATCACATAAAACATTTTTCTACCAAGTTGCCGCATCTTTTTAAAATTAAGTGTAATCCACTAAAATACTTTACTGATAAGTTTCTTAACATGATAATATACAATGAAGCTTGTCTTATTTGTTTCCCTAATTTTGTAGTTTCTTATGCACATATTATATTTTACTACGCATAATTGTATCTTCTTTTCGTCGGTACGTACACATGAAACATTATTCGACCAAATTATATTTTAAAGTGTGCGTCGTAAGCACATATGCTACTTTTTTCTGTTAATTAGTTTTTTGTAAAACATTATTCGAAATCTAAAAGTGGTATAAAATTATTAAATACAGTATTAATTGTACACAGCTATTCTTAATATCCAATTTTCGGCTAACTCTACATAAAAACCAACAAATTTTACAATTATATTAGTGTTTCAAAAAAAATCTAGGTCTAACTTCATAGTACACACATTCGTGTGTACTACACATAAACAGTCTAAGCTGGCCGAGCGATGGTTTCATAATATGTACAAAAAATGCGAGATCAGCTTACACTGATTCTGTATAGGTTGAACGGTAGAAGTGTGTACATTTGTAAACGTCGTTCGACTTGTCGTAATGGATTAGCGGATCCATCGACTCTTACTGAACTGCGTCCTGTAACTCCGTTCCAAATTCAATCTGCATCCAGTTCTGAAGCATCATTGTTATCAGTATAGCAGCGATTTTAAGTATAGTATCGAAGATTTGTATACCTACGCCTATGCTATCACCACCTCCGTATCAGACAAAGTGTTATAGTGATTTTTATCTGATATATTCAGATCAGTCAATTGAATCTGACTTGAGCTATGATAAAATTACATTTCCCAGCAGTCTACTAAAAAAGCGCCACTTGCCAGTCAAACATTCAAGACAAAAAACGTATTTAAATAGTATTCGTAAAAACTACTGGATAAAACTGCAAGGTATTGGAGAATATTTTTCAGAAGAACATCATGATCCATTCAATTCAGTGAAGCAACCGAATGCACCCATAGCTAAATCTTACTCAATGTCATATGCCATCACGTTACACTGAGAGTAACGTGATGGCATTACGTGCACTTTCTGATCAAAGTCAATCGCTTCATGGTATAGATCGCTCTGTTTCTAATACTGTCATATCACTTTAATCACAAGTGCAAGCTATCGAAGAACTTTCTTAAGAAGGTCCTAATTAGTCTAATTCTATGAAGCAACACTAGCTCCCAAATTGCTCAATCTTGCCCAACTCGGTCAAACACTGAAAGTACTGTGATGGCATCTCCCGCTCCCTTAGCTCAAAGTCAATCATTTTATGGTACAAATAGCTCTGTTTCTGAACTTGCGATACCACGCCAATATGTCGCGATAATTGGACTGATCTAGGAAGGAAACGACAACCTTGGACAGGAGCACTCTACTAAAACTGGGAACGTATTTAATACAAAACAAATGGGTCTATCAAATGCTTTGATATTAGTTACGTACAAAGCTTAGATATATTTAAATAGTTTTAGGAGTTTTGTGACTGAAAAAAGCAATGAGAGTATGTGTTAAAGTACACAACTAAGAGGTCATGTTGTGCGTACGTGGCGTGTTTGGCCAGTTCCTAGATGTGATAGCAGTCTACAATATCCTCAGGAAATCTATTCATACGACGATGGAAAATTTATGGTTTGGACGGGAATTCGTGTGGGTCTTAAAACAGACTTAAGTACGTTTTGATCAGAAGCACCATGACGGCTGAAAAATAGCTTAACGAGGTTGTTTGAGCTTCTAGTTCCAATAATCTACCCCCGTATACTACATTTTGACCAAATGTTTAAGCTCATGGACGATAACACCCATCCGTTTATTACGAAAGTGTTATCCAGATAGTTGCAGGAGCACGACATATCGGTCTTATCCTGAATCACTCAATCACCTGGACTAAAAACCATAAAACACACGTAGGAAATGTTCCAAAGAAGTGCTTTGATGAATTTTCCTGCAAAAATTGCGATTGAAGAGCAACTTTTTTGCATCCTAGTCGGACATGGAACAATATACCGCACCAAGACCTGGATAACTTAATCCATTTTACGTTTTTTGGATGTACTGACTAGTACTAAGTTAAAAACAGATTAATAATCGCTTATTGTTCAGTTATATCTTATGCCCTCGTGTATGCTCAAAGATTGAAATGGAAATGGGCGGGACACGTAGCAAGACTGTCTGACGAGCGCTGGACCATAAGAGCTACACGGTGGAAAGGCCCATTTGGTAAACGTTACCGAGGCAGACCGGTTACGAGGTGGGAAGACGAAATAATAAGAACGGCTGGTACAAATTGGATGACAAAAGCGAATGATAGAGAAAAATGGCATTCCTTGGAGGAGGCCTTCACCTGCAGAGGGGTTCTTGCAAACCTTACATAATAATAATTAGATTAGTTAACTTTTTTTCACTTACTTACAGTTTATTTTTAATATTTAAAACTAGGATTAAGTATAAAGTTTTGTTCTATTTTTTTGCAAGAAATAAAGAGGCTTTTTTATTTTATTTATTTTATTATTGTTCAGTTAAGTTTTTAATTTATTTGAATAAAACATTATTTACGCTAAAATAATATCTAGATTGTAGCTATATGCCATTTATATGGCTACAATCTAGAATAAAATAAAATTTTAGTGTATAAAAATATTAACATATTGAATGTTATCTTCAATAATTTTTGAGTTAATTGAGTAAATACTAAATATCCCTAGACAAAGTTGATGTGTGTATTTAGTCTATAAAAGCCGGATCTCAAATTTAACCAGCACATATTCATGTGATCAATAATTATTATAATTACGTGTACCTTCTTTATAGTCGTAATCATAAAAATTCGGCTTAGTTAACTTTTAGTTATCCGTGTGGTAACGGAGTAGGAATACAATATGTCACCACCCCATCTCAACCCATGGGTGTCCTAAAAATCGAAGGGACTATCCGTGAATATTATATTTACGAAATAAAAGAAGGAAAACTTGAAATTAAACCCTATAGCAATCCGTCTGGTCAGCGTGGTATTAGTAGGCCAAGTAACCCTCCGTCACGGGAGGAGGCCCGTCCCTGCAGTGTGTGTGCAAGTGCATTCAATACTTGTAAAATTCACATCATTACTTACGTTAATTCTTAAGACGGGCGGAGCCGGCCGACAAACTAGTATTATATAAAACATCTTCACGAAAAACATTGACATAATTTTAGGATTTCGTAAAATATTGTTTCACCTGCACATACAACGTGATTAATTTGGTCAAATAACGTTGCATGTGTTCAAGAGACAGCTCCTGAACTATTTTCGTTGGCAGTACAATGTTATGTATGCACATGCGACACACTATCTACGCACAGGAATAGTTTTTAGACTAAATAATTATATCAATAATAGCTGTATTTATATCTATGTTCATTGTAAAAATATTACATGGCTAAAGTCTTCCGTAAAAAAGTTATAAGCAAAAAATGCTAGCGCAAAACTTCAAATCGTTCTACTGAAAAGTAGACATTTTGTAGATACAACATTGTTCTACTAATGGGACGTTTTGTTCTTTAGTTTTTGTTATTTCGATTTACTTACTAGTTTTTTTTATAAATGGGATTGGCAATAGCACAAACGATTGTCCTGATTTTTGGATGCCTATTAGTTTGTTAAATCTATGTTATTGAAGTCCCCTCGACACAACAGATGATCCTTGTGTCGAGTTATTTATTTTAAACTCAGTTATTGTTAACCAAAGGTTTTAAATATTAATTTCACTATGTTTTGTTCAAGGTCTCGACCCTGCTGGACCTCAATGGGGAGGAAATTCCCGTGCTCTGAACAGCAACGACGGTCAATACGTTGAGACAATTCACACAGATGGTGGTCTCCTTGGTATATTCGACCGTATTGCTAATGCTGATTTCTACCCCAATGGAGGAAGGAACCCACAGCCTGGATGTTTACTCAGTACTTGCTCTCATGGTCGTGCTCCTGAACTATTCGCTTCCAGTATTCGTACTAACCACTTCACAGGAAGAACTTGTTCAAACATCAATAACGTAGCTAATCCTAGTTCATGTACTGGTTCTGTTCACATGATGGGCAATGGTATCATTTCAAAAAGAGGGTAAGAATAATTTCAATTATTATTATAACTTTAATTAGAAATCAATATGATTTAAAAATATATAAACTCATTTAGTCACGGTATGAGGCTAACGCGCACGAAGAAAATTGTGCAACTCAGTTATGTTACCCGTTAAATTGAAGTTTATAAACATTCCCGCGAAAATAGGGGACTATGGCGAACTTTGTCTTAAAAATATGCGTTCCTAAAAGGTTTGGGTTTGTTACTTAAGTCAATAAATCTGATATATATATAGGTTTTATATACCTAATAACATTAATTACTTTCCATGTTATATCAACCATTAGTATAAGAACTAGTAGATTCTGACATGTGATATATTTTTTCAGATCTGGAATCTTCGCTCTCACAACAGGTGGTTCATGGCCTTTCTAATCTCGCAACAACCCCGGACCTTATATAATAAATTATTTGGACTATTTATTATTGTTTTTGTTGTCATTTCATGCCTAAGCTCCTTAGCATACATATCGGTAAGAATCCACTCATGCTTCTCTATAAAGGCAGGGCATGTCTCTGTCGCAACGTTTAAGAGACCGTTACCGCGGACTAGAACCCATCTGGACGGGTTCAGTTATACCCTGTCCTGTGTCCTGACAGCTAGGAAGCTGTCCTGGCCTTTAACGAATGAGACGTTGACACCGGTACGCCAACTAGGATACCGATACCCCTGGGTTAAATAGGGATGGACATAAAAGAAAAGCACTTCGTTAAGTAATGAATTAAAACCTTCATTCTTATTAGTTTTTTTTTATTTTTTTTTATCTTTATTTATTAGTTGATATTAGTTTTAAGAAATCTACTCTGGCAGTAATATTATTATAGCCTCTTTATTTATTCTTGAATGAGAAACCGTTTATTGGATCTCATGGATGATTGTTGTCACGTGGGGAAGCTTAATTTTTAAAATAATAAATACTGTATTTGTAGTATAATTAAATCTTTTAATCAGGTTGTTAATCACTGGCGAAAGGCTGTGTGGGGTTGGTTCGGAAGGTGTAAATACCAGATTCACTGAAAACAAACAAATTAAAATAACTGTAATGGACCAAATTCTTAACAAGGTAAAGAATTATAACTGATACCTAGATCTAAGTATGATTTTGACAAATCAACAAATTATTAAGATTTACAAAAATAATAGATATTTGTAGAATTAATCATCAAATTAATAATAATTGTAGAATTTATCTGCTGGTCATCACACAACAAAAAAAAATACTTGTTCAATTGAGATAATTCGTTTTGCTTCGGATTTTCTTGACTTTGTTATTTATTTATCATCATCGTCCTGTCAGCCAATGGACAACCAATGCTAGACATAGGCCTCCTCCAAATATTACCACCTTGCGCGGTCCTGTGGTTCCCTCATTCATTCGGTCTTACATTTATATCACGTTACTACTATGCTTACCAATACTTGCATAAGTAATAATTTTTTTGGTGTCAACACGAGATCTGATATATAATATGCCAACTTTTTTAAATCAAAAATATGTAGGTACATCTTGATGGAATCTAGTAAAATTATACATACCTTTGTTTAACTGCAGTTCCACCGAAAATGGCATCCCTCTCACCAGAGCATTGTAAAGTGATCGCTTCATCGTAGCTTTCGCACTTAGTACCAATAAATCGATTACCCCCATTAAGTGTTTGAGTGATAGACTCTGAGTAGTAGACATATGAGAATATATGGGAGCAATAAATAATATCACCAAAGCATGCGCTTTGTAATGATCCACCATTGGGATAAAAGTCAAGATCACCCAAGGGATAGTCATAGCCTAAAAGCCCGGCTGATGTATGGACAACCCCAACGACACCTGCATCATCAGCGTTTAGAATCTCTGGGTGATGAGTCCAACCATGTAGAGAAGGATCCAGGGCTGAAAATAATCGATAAGCTGTTACTAGCGATGTAAAATTTTATAAAAAGTGTGTGAAATCCAACTAAGAGAAATTTTGCTGATATTAGGTGTATTAAAACAAAAACAAAACATATATACACACTACTATACTCGTACTGACTACTATTGCATATTACAAAATGTTTTATTTATATATTTATTTATGTAAACACTAAAATATAATACAATAAGTAGTAATGAGAAAAAAATGTACATAGACTGGTTTAACCCACAAGAGAGTTCTATTTGAGAATTTTGAGCAGGATAGTTAAGTGTACACTAGAATATATATTATTGTACATCTGTTATGTATCATATGATAGAGAAGAAAAACAAATTACAATAATTATTATTAAAAATGTAATATAAATGCAATTATAAATAATAGTTATTATAGTAATAAAAGAAGGTAATTTAGGGCATTGAAATCGAGCACGTGTAGTATAAGAAAGGGCATTCTATAGCCGCACACCACAAATTGTGATGTTATATGAACTAATTCAAAGAAACCAGAAGGATCCGTTTGCTGACCTAAAGTATTCAGCGTGTATCTGCCACGTACGACGACAGCTTGTGATTTAGCAAGGATCACTCGGCGTCCAAAAGACCCTTTGCCAATATTCGCCAGATTATCGTTTGTAGGAGCCAGAGATTTCGCTATCATTACAATGGCGTTATATTTGCAAGGCGTTTGCGTAATGATGAAATTGAGAAGGAAGAATATTTGAGTTAATAAAAACATAAAAAAAGAGGAGACTGTACGCCACATTGGAACACACCGGTCAATCCGTACCCGTCTAAAGAAGTCTTGCCCATGCAAACAATACTTTCGAGAACCTTGGTGAGAATATAAAGAATTCTGATAATTGGGTTAGATTTGAGACATTAGGATGTGGTATTACTTTTAAGAAGTAAAGCATAAAAAGGATAGTTAATTTAACAATACTCACCAATTATATGCGGGATTTCTTCAATAACGTTTCTAGCTGCAATTCCCGCAATGTGTCCACCGAGACCAACACCGACAATGCGAATTAAACTGGCATCATAAGTAAATGACCTGATCAGAATATTAATAAAATGAGCAATGACTTGTCCGCATTGAGGGGCGTTGCCGAGTCCTTGTGTGTACATTCCTGAACCAGGGCTCCAGTCGATGGCAATTACGTTGACATCATCTTCCATCAAATGAACTGGAAGAAAATAAAAATACTCTTTACCGAATATATTGGAACAACGAATAATGTTGATTATCATTACCATCGTTTTAACTAAACGACCTCCACTGCTGGTCTTAATCTTCCACCTTACTTTCGTATCAAGCTTTTGAAGTTAAATTTTTAAACTCAAGACAGTAAACAATATAATTGAGCTGTTAAGCATTAGTATTAGTCAAATTTGGTTTTGTACTATTAATTAAACAGCGCAGCACCTTAAAAAAATGAGGGTAGATTCATTATCTCTTTAGGGCAATAGGAAAATGGCAGGGAGGCAAATTTGGATATCGAGCCATAGTTTAGATGGCCTAGGAGATTCTAAAAAACAATTAAGGTTGTTTAACAGGCAAAGAAGTAGATTCTAATTCTGCCTCGAGATTAATATTGTGATTCATATTGTTGTATCTAATAAGTTTTGTGTTATATGTACTATGTAATTAGTTCAAATGTACCTGGAACCACAAATGCATTGAAGTTTCCCATGAGATTATCACCATTGCTATGGATAGTAAAAATAGTCCGTCGTGCCCTTGAAAAAGTTGAGGTTGCAATGGAGTTAACTGTTGGCAGGAGGGCTTGACTGACTGTTGGATTCGATCTATAACAGTACATGTTTATACAGAGACACTGACTCAAAGAGAAGCGTTATTAAGTTATAGCCCGGTGTTATTAAGCTCTGTATAAATTGAGACGAAATCCAATCCTACTAATATTATAAATGTGAAAGTTTGTGAGGATATAAATGGATGAGTGGATGTTTGTTACTCATTCAAGCAAAAACTACTAAATGGATTTTGATAAAATTTGGAATATAGGTAGGTAGTTTAGGGTGTAGAATAACATTTGAGTTACCTTGTAAGTGTACCTGTTGTTATGTAAATCTGTTACATCAAATTATATCTTATATTATTAGTACTTACCGTGTAAATAAATGAAAGACTACGTCTTCAGAACCCAATTCGAACGTGGATGCTGTAAAATAAATACATAATATTTGAATTAAAGAGGTAGTGAATAAGGATTAAATGTTTTCCTAAAAAAATAAAATAAATAAATAAAAAATCAAGTAAAGTAACCAAATATAGTTTTTGATTGATTATTTTTTATATTCATGTTTTATAATGCACTACTACCTATCTTTTTATTTGTTACCTAATTAAGAAGAGGTAGGTAAGCCTAAATCGGGTAAGTTTTTAAATTTTCGCGCCACTGTTACGACCAATTCGCGCATGCGCGGTGCGATGGCCGCTCAACCGGCCAATCATACGCAGTCAGAATCTATTGTTTTGAATCTTCAGTTCTATTTAAATGAGTTGAAGTGTGGTGTATAAGGTTTTTCTATTTAGTTATGTCGTGGGCTCAAAAGTGGTTAAGAGTCTT
This sequence comes from Schrankia costaestrigalis, assembly GCA_905475405.1. Taxonomy (NCBI): domain Eukaryota; kingdom Metazoa; phylum Arthropoda; class Insecta; order Lepidoptera; family Erebidae; genus Schrankia; species Schrankia costaestrigalis. Next base: position 6,920,731 of record FR997827.1, read on the forward strand.
GACTTTAATCCGATGAATGCTTTGCAAATTTCGACTTTGATTGGTCACCATACATAGACTGGTATTTATTTGGTACCATCAGACAGAGTAGAATTCATCTGGCTCTAGTTTTAAAACATTTTATTAATTTTATCTAAAGTTACTGATTTCCCTTAGACGGAATTTCATAGAAAAAAAAAATATACCTGCTGCCGCCACGCACAAAATTAAAACACAATTATTTACGAACATTTTGAACATCAAACTAATTATGCAGAATAAACATTTTTGTTTTTATACTAATCCATATTATCGATGATTACGAACTTCTTAAAACGGTAATCCTTGTATAGATAGAGAAAGATCAACAATAAATCTTTTTGATATCCGTTAATTGGGTGAACCCCCTTTTCGTTTTACTTAAATTTAAGATAACAATTGATTCATCATAATGTCCCACTACAGGGACGGGCCCCCTCCCGTGACGGAGGGATACTTGGCCTACTAATACCACGCTGGCCAAACGGATTGGTATTGGGTTTAATTTCAAGTTTTGCTTCTTTTTAAGTATTTCGTAAAGATAATATTCACGGATAGTCCCTTAGTCAGTTTTTACGACACTCATGGGCTGAGATGGGGTGTGGTAACGTATTGTATTCTTACTCCGTCACCCCACAGCAATCAAAATGATATCATGGGCTCATGTAATTCGATGTGAATGTGTGACTGCGTTGCCGTGTTATTAGAAAAAAATCAATCTTTTTGAAATAATAAAATAAGAAAGTTTAATACTATTTGAATATGATTGGATCATATTCAGGTTTAAAAAATGTAAAGCTGTATGAACAAAACTAAAGTGACCACCTCATATCATGCCGTGAGGGTTGCAGACTAGGATTAACCACACACGCCAGGGCCGGGACCGGAGCGTGTCCGGGGCGTGTTTATAAAAGTATACTTACGATATTTTTCTTAGTTTGTGGAAAATTGGCTTCCAAAGAAGATCATGCACTCGGAATACTTTCTTGTGGAAGTAGGTTATTATTAATTCATAACACCAGTGTACACTACGGAGTGAAATCGGAACACTTGCACCTCGTCACGGGCGTCGGCCCTGACATTGAAGATCTGTTGTCGGCACGGACACGGGCAGGTGTGATCGAGTCTATATTATAATCTATGCACCAATATCTTTCTTTACTCCTGACAGAACACGGCCGGGTCACATCTTCCCGGTTTTCCCGAAATTACCTTGGGAATTTTTTACCGGAATCCCCTCTGAAAGCTCTTCCCGGAATACACTAGGTAACCTGTTCCCTCAGGAACCTATGCCCGGTCTTTATGGACCTCCCTCAGGAAGCTCTTCATGCAATTTTAATTTTCACCATCCTAAAAGAGCCAACTTCCTTGTGCTACGTAGAAATTGCAAATAATAAAACTCATCACAAAGGTCGTCAATCCGATGCTTATAGCAATAGATCGTTAGGGCACATGCCTTTTAGGGATTTTGATGCATAGGCGTTTCAAGCTATAGAGCTCAAGATTCATAGGTCTCATGAATAATAGAGTATGCGTCTTCGAGCAATTGATATTGTATCAAACGTCTTTATATCTCAAGTAGGGAACCCCTTCAAAACTATGTTTATTTAATTGATTAGTCGTTTGTTATCTGAATCGAATTATCTCCCATTAAAATCCGTGTGGTGACGGAGTAAGAATACAATATATCACCACCCCATCTAATCCCATGGGTGTCGTAGAAACCGACTAAGGGACGATCTGTGAATATTACCTTTACATAGAAAGAACGAAAACTTGAAATTAAACCCTATACCAATCCGTCTGGCCAGCGTGGTATTAGTAGGCCAAGTATCCCTCCGTCACGGGAGGAGGCCCGCCCCTGCAGTGGGACATTAATGGGCTGTTATGATGATGATGATGCGATTTTAGACACCCAACCCTAAACTACTACAGTAAAATTTCACCTATTAAAATGGTCGGAGTATAGTAACGTATACAAAATTTGTTAGCAAACATTTAATCACAAATGTTAAAATATGTTTACAAACATTATCTAACGGCAATGTAGGAACACCATTACACAAATGATAGTTGTCAAGATTTTTGACACTTGATTAGTTGATTTTTGACGTGATCAGTCATTCGGAAACCAGGGGTGTTTCTGATTTAATTATATGAGTTTTGTTTATCCGCTCGCTTGCTTACGATTTTGAAAAAGTCGTCGAACTTTGCTCACGAAATTTAACGCATAAACACGGCGCGGCTTCTCTCATTAAAACTTAATTTGCCATCGCTTCAAGTGCCCCCCGTAAATATTGTTTATTGTTTTAGATAAACAATAAGATAACAAACAAATCTATGTTTTTTTAATGTTACAAAAAGTATATGTATAATATTTTATTGGAGTCCAAAGTTTAAAGTTTAGCTAATTTTACCGGCTTCAAGTACACGTTGGAATGATTGAATTTAACACATTTCACTTGAATCATACTAAAATATTTTTTTAAAATGTCATAGGAAATGTTTTCTAGATTAATTTATTACCTTTCACTTTAACAAACAATTAATTAGTAAATTTACGGCATTTTTACTTCGGAGCATGCATTAACATAGAATTTACAATATGGCGACTATAAATTTCAACATTAAAATAAAAATAAAAATTTCTCTGGTGATGTTGCAAACTTGCATTCAGTTGGTAGACAAACTATCATTCTATAAATTTAAAACGTTTCGAATGGACTTTGTAGACTACAAAATAGAGTTTAAAGTCTAAAAGTATTTAAAAGTATTTAACATAGAAAAAAAAGTTTGGTAGCGATAGCTACCAGAAGCAAAGTTCGGCGTTTTGTTTTGGTAACTATAGCTACCAGAAGCAAGCGAGCGGTTACAATATTTTTCATAGAAATAGCGAAATAGTCCTTGCAGAAAACTCCTTTGAGATCGTCGCGCAGTAACGACCTCCAACCACCGCTAGTCCAACACAATTCCAACTCAAACAATCAATTCGGTATCAACGGGTCGTGGAATAGTTGACCAACTCGTCGGTCACAAGTGGACAATTTGGAGTCAATGAAGTGAAAACCTGTAAAACGCGTGCGCTCTTTTTTGCAACACTACTTGGAATAAGGGAAAGAGGAGCGCGGACGATAAGCAGGCAACGCTTCGTCCGATAAGCAGATATCAGAACAAAGGTCCCATAGGTGGAAGCTCGTTGACGACTATTAGGCTATACAGGGCAAACAGGTCGCTGATAGTCAATAGGTGAACAACTTGACGTCCAGTCGGCGTAATGTGCAACGAACTTTAGAAGTAGAGCCTTGGAGAGAGGTTAATGAATATAGGTATATAGGATCAAAGTTATAGATAACTTAATAAGCTTTCATTTCATGTTTGAACATTTTTCACTACAACGCACCGTTCTTGATTTATTAACAAAAAATCTAAAATTGAGGAAACCTAAAATTGTTTAGGTGGCAAATATGATAAATTTTATATCATATTTGCTACCTAGTTGCATTGTCAAAGGGCTGCTTTTTTAATATTATGTCGTCAAAAGAGAAAGTTTAATTAAATTATTTGAAATAATAAATGCGGTGTTATAAATAAGTCATTTAATCAGGTATTCAATCTCTGGCGAAAGGCTGTACGAAGTTGGTTTGGAAGGAGTAAATTCCAGATTCACTGAAAACAAACAAAATAAAATAATATTATACACAACATTTTTAACATACTTAATCATTAGCTTTCATGTCAGTAATAATAAATCTATGAAAGAACTGAGAACATGTTTATTTTTGAATGATATAATGTGCCGTTTAGTCTTATGCTTATTGTGATCATGGGATCGAGTCAAACTATTATTTCTCCAGGCATAATATTGTTTGCTAAATAGGTATAGTACTTTGTGATACCACAAATCTTTAAAGGTTTTTGATGGAACAGTTGCTGTTACCAGTATAGATAAGCTTGGCTCAAAGCTGTTTTGATAGATTGTTTCTTTTGAGTTTTCTTCGCTTGCATTATATTTTAGTTATCGGTTTTGTCATATCAGCCAACACACGTCCGTTATTTCCACTTTACGTGGTTATTGTATTATATTATATTACGAGTATATTTCTACTACATTCAATACTATGCTTATCTCTATTTATTTTGTTATATTTCACAATGGGTGTCAGCCCGAGATGGTATGGTCATATTTGGTATGCCATACTTTTTAAATTAAATTATAGACTGAATTTAATCAAATTATACATACCTTTCTTTAACTGCAGTTCCACCGAAAATGGCATCCCTCTCACCAGAGCATTGTAAAGTGGTCGCTTCATCGTAGCTTTCGCACTTAGTACCAATAAAACGATTACCCCCGTTAACTGTCTGAGTGATAGACTCTGCGTAGAAGACATATGAGTAAATATGGGAGCAAGAAACATCACCAAAGCATCCATTTTGTACTGTTCCACCATTGGGATAAAAGTCAAGATCACCCAAAGGATAGTCATAGCCAAGAACACCGGACGTTGTATGGAGAACCTCAACAACATCTGCATCGTCAGCGTTCAGAAGCTCTGGGTGATGAGTCCAACCATGTAGAGAAGGGTCAAGGGCTGAAAATAACCAAAAAGTTGTTATTAGGCTTTGCTAAATTTTATTAAAATTTGTCAAATGTAATAACAAAGTGTTTCAGTTTTTAAAACCTTGTAAGAGGTCGAATTCTTCTTGTGGTCTTGGAGTAAAATACAAAGTGACACCACGCCAACTAGCGTGGGTATCGTTAAAGCTGGCTGAGGGTAATTTTGCTGATATTAACTGTGCGAAAACTAAATAAGAAAAACTAGAAATAAACCCAAAAACAACACGTCTGGCCAGCGTGGTATAAGTAGGCCAAACTTCGCTCTGTTCACTGGAGGAGACTGCCAACAAATATCTAAAGCTATCCCTGCTGATTGGTATGCCATATTGTGTCAAATTTCTCTTCTTTATCTTGTTAAAAAGTAAATCAGTAAGTAACTTATGTTATTAAATTTAAACGGCATTTGACTCACCAACAATATGTGGGATGTCTTCAATGGCGTTTCTAGCTGCAATTCCCGCAACGTGTCCTCCGAGACCAACACCAACAATACGAATTAAACTGGCATCATAAGTAAATGAGGTAATGAGAATATTAATGAACTGAGCAACAACTTGTCCGCATTGACGTGCGTTGCCGAGTCCTTGTGTGTACATTCCTGAACCAGGGCTCCAGTCGATGGCAATTACGTTGACATCATCTGCACTCAAATGAGCTGGAAGAAAATAACTAGTGAATACTGTTTTCCGAATATAAGAAGCAGCGAATGATAACTTTCATTATCATCATTTTAATTAAAAGACATTTCTCTGGGCTGTCCTATTAATGGATGAAGCAGGACAGAGGAAGGTGGATACGATAAGTTTTACTATATTAAAATAAAAGATTCATGAATATTATATTTAGGCACTCGTTATTTGCTGGGAAGTGTAAAACAGCACAAAAATAAAGCTAACTTTTTCGTCACCTCTCATTCATATGTCATTAAAATACAAAACAAAAAACTTAATGTAACATACGAGTACATGTTAGGGTGGACCCCTTAGACGGTGGACCGTATAGGTATTATCAATGATTACCTAGTTAGGACGGCGGGAAACCGATGGATGAGAGATATCTAGGTCGCACAAAGTTGCACTATTTGGAGGAGGCCTATGTCCAGCAATAGACGGCAAATAGTTGAAATGATTATAATGATGAACATGGTGATATGTGGCTATGTGGTAGCTAGTAATATAATAAAAATACCTGGAATAGCAAAAGCATTGAAGTTTCCTCCGACACCTTCACCATTGCTATGGATGGTGAAAATAGTTCTTCGTAACCTTGAAAAGGTTGAGCCTACAATTGAGCCAACTGATGGCAGGAGAGCCTGACTGACTGTTGGATTCGATCTGTAACAGTAGATACAGAGACATTCACTCAAAGAGAAGCGTTATTAACCCATATATGCCCAGAACTATTTTTTTCTCAGAAATCTTTCATTTTTGGATATGTGAGTACCTAAAGGGGTATTATAAAGATATTAAGTGAATTTTTCAGATAGCAGTGCCAGAAGGCTGTTTTTTTTAATGGGTCGAAAACGACCCCCTGGTCCAATGTGATACTTAAAAGATATAATGTAAACAAATGCCAGTATATTCTCAAATATGTATTTAGACAAGGAAATGTAACAATTAAACAAACAATTATGAATGAAATTGAGAAAAGCATTTTGCATGTTAATTAACACCAAATTTACTTCATGAAATTATAGTTTTATTTTTGCACATAGCACAGCGAAGCCTTACTGAGCCTTTCATATCATATGCTCCGCATTGGAATTTCGCACCGCATGGATCTTTCTTGTGGATCCAGGTTTACGGCTATCAGCTTCGTAATTTTGAAACAAAGTGCAGGCAATAGATCCGCGAAATTCTAACGTGTCAATGTCACCTCAATATTGGCAACAGTGTGGCATAAAACTAATAGTTAGTAAACTCGGCTTGAACCTCGGTAATTAATTTGTTGATTGCGTGACTTTCTAAACCTGTCAAAGGATGAGCACATAAGCAGTAGCTCTTGGTAAAGGATCAGCACATAAGCAGTAGCCCTTGGTAAAGGATCAGCACATAAGCAGTAGCCTAACCTCGTCGCAGCAATGCACATTTCAAAACCGACCAAGTTTTCTTTTTATGTCCCTTGTGCAACCATAATCTACCGTAATGCGGCACCAAGGATTCATCGCTGTTCTAAGCGGTCACTATTTTCACACAAGGTAGTGACAGACCTAGGCAGAGGTGTGATTTACTCAAGATTGTTACTGAAAATATCTCTTTTTGCCCAAGTGTGATCTCCACCCACTTGATGTTGAGTAACTGTTCCTCTCCCTCTTCCACGTGCTCTTCCATGTACGACTTATTTGATTTAATGGCAAGGGCGTCTCTGGTTTGTCATTGTCGCTGGACACAGTTTCATTAGCAACTGAACGTCTCAATGTTGAACTCGCAGGTGCGAGTAGCTTTCTACGCGATATATGATAAAAATTACATCATCTTCATCTTCAGAATTACCGTCAGATACTCTGCCGTCCCCGGAGGAACAATAAATATATCAGCCCCTTTATATTTTCTCATGACAGTCCAAAATTTCTAACACTTTGATGATTTCATTTGTGTTAACCATACGCACACATATGCCCAAAGGGTCGTTATCGACCCACTTATGTTTGAACAACTGTATCTGTGTAACAAAATATCTCTTTTATGACACTTGCACTGTTAGGAAACGGAAAAATTATCTAATTTCATAATAAAACCAACGAAATCAGTTTTTCAATGTAGAAAAAGGATATACTTACATTTTTAGCAGCAGAGTCGTAAAATTTTGTCACAAAAAATCGAGTCACGACATCAAATGTCACCTGTGACACATAATTACGCGCCTTAACAAAATAACTATTTGCCTATGGTAGATAATATATTAGTTAATCCATACACTGCATTAGATGCAAGAAATAAATATTTTGTTGCACAAAAACGCTCCTTTTCCCAGAACTCTATTTAACGGGTCGAAACCGACCCCCTGGGCATATATAGGTTAAGAACGCAATTTATAAAATATCGGTATCCCTCAATATTAGACTTTATTCATATTTCTGTGTTCTCTCTATTTCTCTGCAAAACTATGTTTTTCATAACATTATGTTTAATAGTTTTCTTACTTCAAAAGAAGACTTAACTCGAAATAATACATTTTGGCAACCAAACGTTAAAAAATCACTGACTTAGTTAGCCAATAAATTGGATAAAAAAAAATCAAAGTTGGGGTGTCTTCCTAGACCTTTCCAAGGCTTTTGATACAGTTTCTGTTCCCTTACTTATTTGTAACCAAGTTGGAACTCGATGGTGTACGAGGAACTCTTAACTCCTATGTCAACTTATCTAATTACTATATTTTTTATAGTTATAAGCAAATCTGTTATTTTTTTATGAATATAAAAAATGTTAATTTATTTATTATTAGTACTTACCGCGTAAATAAGTGAAAGACTACATGTTGAGAGCCCAACTCGAACGCGGACGCTGTAAAATAAATACATAATATTTATATTCTATAGATAGTGATTAAGGATTCATGAAACCAAACATTGTTTTTGAATAATTTATTTTGTTGTTTTATGTTTTAACCCGTTCACACTTCACAGTGTCCCCAGCAGACAAATTCATCACTATCTTTCAATATATTACCTCATTTGAAGAATATACTTTGATATTATGAAGAGGTACTGAGTACAACATTACCCTTGCCTGACAATTTTGCTCTTAAATTAAGAGATTAAGAGAAAAATTGTTTGCTTTGATGTATTTATCAAAACCAACTGTGAACAAAACACAAACTCTTATTTTTTTTGGTTTGCTAGGCGCTCAGTGTTCATGAGAATAAGTCATAAGTTTATGAATATTATATATTTTTTCTATAAGCCAAGTAAAATTTTATTTAATAGCATTGTATTCAGCTTATTTAAACAGTAGCATTTTGATGTATAAAATTGTTAGTATACGATTAGGTAAATTAAAGGATTAAGATAAACATAGATAACTCATAATAATTATACAGGTCAATAAATGACGCATAATATGAATTTCGAGAAGGAAAATTTTTCAATTCCTTTCGAACTTTTACTTTTCCTCTTTTACCTTTTCCCGGGACTCACGTTTCTTGGGCCCATCCAATGCGAGTCACAGCTAATCACAATGTTGAGTAATTACAACAGTTTTTTCAACCGGAGGGCAATATCTCCAGATTTATTTTTATTGTAAGTTCATAATTGATTTCTGCCTTCTTTATAACAAACCAGATTAAACATCCCTGTTTTTCAAATATCCAGGTTCAATCGATCCATTCATAAACTAACGTACCACTAAAACTATTTACTTAGACTCACAGGATGGGAGTTTATAAAATTAAATATAATAAATTACCTGCTGCCGCCACACACAGAACTAAAGCACACTTTATTACGATCATTTTGAACATCAAACTAATTATGCCAAATGAGCATTTTTGTTTTTATACTAATCCATATTATCGATGATTACGAACTTCTAAGAACGGTAATCCATGTATAGATAGGGAAAGATCAATTATAAATCTTTTTGATATTGCTATTTCCGTTAATTGGGTTAACCCCATTTTCCTATTGGTGTTTCACTTAAATTAAAGATTGCAAATAGAACTTTGTCATTATTTTATAATAAACATCCGTAGCAGTGTCTTAACACGATTACATATTTTATTCGAATGGCATAATTGCTATAAAAGTATTTTTGTTAATGATGCCAAATATTTGCTGAGCGTTTATTTGAGCTTATCTAATTTTTTATAAAATAATTTCATAGCTATCATTAGCTGGCATCGCACTGTATACTGACTGTATTAGACCGATTACATAGCTATTTAATGACATAGCAAAATTACTTTATCAGTCACATTTATATTATGTGCTTGTTACTGCAGAATTAAGTCAATTTCTGGAACAATTTATGTATGTGTTTTTGTGTTTATATGGGTAAACTTAATAGAGACATTTTATTTAGAAAACTATTTGATTCTATGCAATATAACACACCTAGTGTGATATTTAAGTAAAATATTTATTAAATAATTTAGCCATTTACGTGCTCGATATTTATTTATTTTACCAACTTTATGAAATATTTAGACTGGTGTTAAGTAGACTATTTGTCATTTCTTAATAGTTGACTATTACAGAATAACTATTAAGCATTATTGAAGAAGTATTAACCATCTCATCATCTTGGGTTTGTAATTGTCTAAGAAAGGAACTTGAATAGATATCAATCAATCAATCAACTAGCCTATTGCAGTGCACTGCTGGACATAAGCCTCTTCGAACACGCGCCACAGAACACGGTCCTGCGCTTTCCGCATCCAGTCCGACCCAGAGACCTTGATAGATTATCCCGTATTAATAAGTCTGGACAGCTTGGTGCTTGAACACTAACATACATCAATGAACAATGACTGTCTGTGTAGACATTAGATCTCCTCCATTATTGACGGAGAATAAAGCGAAAGTCTTCCACCGGGACACACATTGCAGTGGCCGATCTAGAAGTCATTAAACCGACTTCGGTCACAGGTTGGCCGCTTTAGAGCAAATATGTGTAAGTGGGGATTCAGAGACGCCTGTCTTCCCTAATCTGACTGCGGCTGTCCAGAGCAATCGATGTCGCATCTACTGGTGTGCCCTTTGTGCCCTGAGCGGTGTACGATCTTTACGCGGCCACTCTAAATGCCATTGAAGCTCACTATTCAAAAAATGTTTGAGTTTTCGACCATTGACACGAGAGAGGAAGACGGGCAATCTCTAAAGTGGGGCTTTTAATGACTGCTGTGATGATCCATAATTTACCTGATTATGATATTTGAACTATTTGTTTCAGAACTTGTAGGGTTGCGTTATCGCTACGGGACCGGTTTAGATATAGGTGTTTCTATAGAAATAAACATGTCATTTTAAATTACTAATAGAGAAAAAAACTATGCATATAAGAAAAAAATATTTATTAAAACTAATTATTTTGTATCATAAAGTTTAAAGCAATAAATAGGACACAAATTAACCTGAGAAAAATAGTAAATACTATCACTTAACAAATGCATTGTTATTTTAAGGAATGTAAAATGTTATCACAGTTGATTTGGATGTTTTAAGTTTTTGGGACCTCTTTTCTGTGTGGTTTCTACTGGAGTCTGTTGAGATGAATCAGAGGTACTTGTTTCCGTAGAAGTCGCTGTTACAGTTGAATTGTTTGGTGTTTCTACTAGTTTGCTCAGTAAAGCCATGCTTTGTGATGCAGTTTGATAAATTCCTGCGAAGAATTTGTTTATGTCGAATGCGATGTCTCCTTCGCTACCATCTTCTTCATCACCACCTTCTTCACTCGATTCTTCTTCGGATAATACTCTGAAATGTTTAAAAAGTATTTTTTTATATTCAAAAAATAATATCGTGTCTATTATTAAAAGATTAATAAGTGTTAGCACACGGCTTTGGTAGATAATACATGTATTAATTGATAATTTTTAATCAAGCTCAAGGATGAAGAATTATTAAATTATCTAAAGACCTTTCTGTATGTATGTGAAGTAATATTGTTTAAAATTGGTTGTCATTAAAGTTGAAAATTAATTTAGTAAAATTATGATAAAAGTATTACTGCAGTTGTTCATGTGTGTCACGTAATGCATGGGTGTGTATGCGCGTGTTTTTGTGTGTGATTAAGTGTGTGTGTATATCTGTTTGTTGCATTTCTAGATACGTGACAAAACCTCTATCTACTGCTAATGATAGTAATATTAATGTGACAGCGTTTCCGTCCAACCATATGTCGCAGGGAAATGAGAAAACCAGGGATTTCACGAAATCCCCAGGGATATGATTATTTGTCTAATCCACACCTGGATGTTCATTACGGCCGCTAATTTCTTGTTTGCAAAAGTCCTCATGACGCAGGGCAGAAACCAAATGCGCATTTGTCTTAAAAAAGTAATACTTACAAATCTTTTGGTGGCTCAGACATTTCCATTCCAGCATCATTAGCTTTGAAACATCCTAATGGAATTTTGCTTTGAGATGAGAATATGGTTCCCGGCTCAAGATGTACGCAACCACGAAGCCCATCAGTAGTTGGTGCCATGTGACTGAAGACTGCGCACATTTGGAACAACACGTTCGTTACCAAACATAGTGGTCCAGGATTTGTCACTGTAATGAGATAAAAATATATTTTTTAAGAAAACTATAGTAGAATATCTACTATCTATACTTATAATAAAACTGTAGAGAGATCAATTCTGTACATTGAATATATGTTCAAAATTAATATTGGAGGATGAATGGTGATCGATACTAATGCCAAAAATGCAATCAATAAATTTTTTGTCTGTCTGTCTGTCTGTCTGTCTGTCTGTATGTGCACGCATGGGTCAAAAACTACTGAAGGCATTTTAACCAAACTTGGTACAATTGTAGTCCATACTCCCGGACAGGTTATAGGCTGTATAACATAACGCTAAGACACATAGGAGCTGAGCAGTGACGAAAAATTTGAAGCAAGTCAGTTGACAAAAAGCGCGTTCTAGCTCTTATCATCGCATACGTTGATCATACGCCAAAAATATGTATTACAAAAATAATGGTCTTCAAAAGATGTACAAAAAAGTCCTGAATAGTATATATCTATCTTTTATATATTAGCCACAATAACGTGTTTAATCGTTAGGGTTTTCTTCAAAGTGTATTAAATACATAAATATATTGTAATTTGCATAGACATATCTTTTTAAAACTCCCATATTTCAAAAGTACACTTTAATATCTTATTCATAAAAAAAATTATAGAAATCGGTTGATAAACACACAAGATATAGATCATTTTACACATTATTGCTATTTGTCAACTATAAAAAAATACAAAACTGACAATAAAATAAAGAAATACAATCACAAAACATTAAATTATTATTCAAAGTGTTTGTGTTTATTTTATTAAGTAATTCAAAAATACTGCACGCAGTTTATCTATAGATAAAAATATAGTCGAGTCTAAGTTTAGTCAAATATTTTTTGCTAGATGGTAAAAAGGTGTGAGGTACAATAATTTATTTCAGCATTTTTTTTACAAAAGACAAATCCCACACTAGCCTTTAAAAATATCAATTTAACGGACACAAAGAACATCCAGACTAAGGACAATAGTTTGTGTATCACAATTGTCCTCCATGGGAATCGAACCCGCGACCTCATGCACGCCAGCCATGTATCCGTGTGGTGACGGAGTAAGAATACAATATGTCACCTCCCCATCTCATCCCATGGGTGGCGTAAAACCGACTAAGGGACTATCGGTGAATATTATCTTCCAATCTATCCGTATATTATCAACCAATCCGACTGGCCAGCGTGGTATTAGTAGGCCAAGTACTCCTCCGTCACGGGAGGAGGCGCGTCCTTGCAGTTATGATGAAATAAGCGATGTCATTTATTTTAACTTACAAATTTGACAACAGATAGCATTGTGCCTGTGACGTCATTTTCAGTATCGCGGTGTTAAGATTTTCCTTGAAAGAATGACGTTCGCTCATGTCTTTCAGTATAAGTTTAGACGCAGTCTTCATAGATATTTTATTTACTATTTATTTACTTTGAAAAGGTTTTGGTTCGTTCGTTAATTTTACAATTCGTTTGTAATGTAGGTATATCTGTTCGTTATAAGGTTTTAAAAACGATTTTTCAGTATTAAATCGAATTGCGAAGTAAGTAACATCCGCCACGCGAACGAAGTCGCGGGCACAGCAGCTAGTATAAAAATAAGTCGGGTTTTCCTTCCTGACGCTATAACTCCAGAACTCACGAACCGCAAAGGTCTCGGGCTCCGTGAGGTTTATAGCAAAGAAAATTCAGGAAAACATTGAACAGAAAAGCGGGAAAATAATGCCCGTGCGAAGCCGGGACAGGCCGCTAGAAACTATGGTAGAATATTTTATTATAAACATTGCATATAAGTTTTTGTTTAAATATAGGATACTAATAAGATAAAATAGGCTTTCATCCAAACAAAGTAGTTTTATTTTTGAGTAACGCTATATACAAATTACTCAAAAACTACCATACTTTAATACATCTTAAAGGTAATCGTAATCATAATCTTAGTCACTAAAATAAGTCTTTAGCCTACGCTCGCAGTTTTAAAACTCCTTGACATTGTTAATTTATTCATAAACTCGACTGTAACTTGTTTATATTAATAACTAACCGGAACATTTATAAATAAACAGCAGTAAGTAGAAAGTCTAAACGATTACTATCAACAGAGGCAATGCACACAAACGTAAACGGCAATGCGAAACAAATATCAGCGGGTTAAATCTCAGTTTGTTTAATACATATTAAGAATATTACTAGTAATGCGACTTGCAGACTTTCACGATGTTCGAGAAACTTCTGGATGCAAATACAACCTCCATATTAGCGGAACAACTTTCTTTAGAAATGCAGTTGCCCTGAAATTTCTATTTGTAAACCACATTAAATGACTCACGTACGCTGTCAAGCTGCAGGCTAATCAATTTTATTATTTTTACTTTATTACATTATAACTAGACTAGTTAATAGTAATAGCCATGTAAATATCTCTTAAAGGGCCTCTTCGTCTTGGCTTCGGCCCGATGTATGCCTTCTAAAGAACCGGGTCTCCAATTGACCCGAATATTATGGATCAACACTAACGGATCTAAGCCTGATTTGGGCAATTTTGTTTTTTGACAATGTCGTTGTTCTAGTATAAAGAAAGGCTTGTTAGCGCTATTTTGCCATTAACATAAACAATTGCCTTTTTTAAACTATTGTGTGTATGCCTTAACATTCGAGTAAGGTATATTCGATAAGTGTAATACAAGTCAAGAAGTTCAAGCTTAGAAAGCTGGTCAGCCGTATTGACATAAGTTAATGCGCTATACCAGCATGAAACTAGTAGACAAAGGCTTACTAGTGACGGTCTTATACAGAGGGAAATTAAATAATGATACTTTGTATACATACTTTGAATTTTATCGTAGTCAACTTTCTTGCCATGTGAGATTTGTACGAAGAATCCCTCTTCCTTTGACATGTACCGCATGTGGATACATTCTGTAAATAAAAGAAAAAATATTTTTTTTTTAATAAATATTATTACAGTAGTAAAGATGGCTCTAGAACTTTTTGTAGTGACGGAGTAAAAATGAATATTAGTTTCACTTTAAATCAAAATTATTTGTTTGATCTATTTTATTTATAAAATAAATTGGTTTTATTAACTTATTCCGCGATAAATTAAACATTATATGTAATTATAATGAATATAATATTTGTTTAGTTTTACTAATTATATTATTATGCCTCGGTGAGTGGCGGGTTCTATCCCCATGCTGGAAAATTATATGTGGCTCGCATCAATTCGTTTAAGTAATGTTTGTAAAAGTCCCAGCGCCATAGGGCATGATCTCTAGTGCGGGAGTTATAAAACTAAGAATACATTAAACAGTACGTACTAGCTTCAGCAGGATCATAGGAGGTCACATTGGTATCAATACAACACGCGCAGGCAGGTCCCTTGCATTTCCACTTGCAGTTAATATCACTGCGTATCTCGGCTTTCTCTTGAGGCTGTATAACATCTAGTAACTTCTTGCCATCTTCCCAATTTAATAAATCTGAAACAAACAGACAAATTATTATTATTTAGTGTCTTTTACAGTGTAAGGGTTACGACCCTTATCAAAATTAAATGGGATTGTCACAGTATTAACTCGAGCCGTTCAGTATTATTTGTATGAAACTCCTTACTGCAACGCACACTAATCGGAATCGTAACGTAATCGACCGATTCCTTTACGTTTTGATATGTGTGCTACGATCCTAAGTCTTATAAAAGAAGAAAAAGTCATCGAAATTATGTTATGAAAAATTAAATATAGAATAAAAATACTAATTTGGCCTCTGAATATTTAGATAGGGGTTCTGAATAGGTATCTAAGGTATAAAAATAGGGATATGATATAGAGATAACAAAAAACACCCACACCGCGAGAATACTAATTACTTATCGTCGCGCCTGCAGATTTTCGACGCCATCATATATTGCAGGTGTTATTTAATAAAAATCATATTTTCTTTTAAACAATACAAGAAATCTTTAAGTAAATTAGGTAAACTCGCAAATATGTCAAACAAAAATAGTTTTTCTATACGTTTACTTTCACATCACGAGTGAAAGTTAACTCATATTCTTTTGTCATGATACATTACTGTATGTCGTAATACTAACGCACAATAGGTACCTACTTATCTTTAGTTATATAATACTAGTCTTGTTTTGTTTCATCTCCTTCGCGGTTGGGTAATTTTCTTTCATTATAGAACCTTAGCGTATTAGTTCTACCTTTGTTTTTCCTTTACCAAAGAATGAAATTGTATGAATAACAACGTTACTTTCGCTGCAAAATTTTGCACCTTTCGTTTTCATTTTTGAGTAAATAATTGCTTTTAAGGAAACGTGCTACTTCTTAAGTAGAGTGGAGAATAAATATGTATGGTCGAAAACTAAATGGCTTTATCACCTCTAGAGCTAATGTTAGTTGCATGTCATAAAACTATTAGGTTTAATATCGCACAACAAAATATCAGCTAAATCATGACGCTACTTTGACATATCAGTTCTCTTGTATTAGCAAATAGTCGTTAGGTATTTATAAAAACAAATAGTAAAGTCAACGTTATTGACTGTTACTAGAGCATATTTTCGGTAAAACGTTATAATCTAATGAATTTATCTCTTTTTTCCTTCTATGTCCATCCCTATCATTTCTTGTATGACGTCATTGGCGCATATTTCAATTTAAAGTTTTCACAATTTTATAATATAAAACAAATTAGGGTAAACCACCTAATCGTTAGAAGTCCTACAATTATTGGCACTTAAGAGTTAAAAGTGAGTAAAAAGAAAGAAAACACTACCTATAGATTATTCAAGTTCAGTATGATTATTCAAGTTTAAATATTATTTATTTAATATTTTTATCATAATTTATTTATTTCATGTGTCAACATAGCAACAATTTTATCAGAATCCTTTTATTGGCATTAGTGCCAATAATATTTATTAAAGCGCCGATTACACTACCCTACATGTAGGGTAGTCTAATCGGCGCTTTAATACTATTCAATCACATAATAATAATTAAGTTTAAGCAAAGATTAAAGTATTTTATCATTTTATGATATTTTATATTTAAGTCTGACACGAAGTCCACTCTTAAGGTGCCAATAATTGGGTGGCTTACCAGCCAATATATAAATTCTACATTTTCAGTTTTTCTGAAATGACAAGCTTGTAATGTCACAAGTAACAAGTTGACTTTAGTTTTAAATTATTTAATGGTTTTCATGGTTTTTCATATACAAACTCTACAGTTTAATATAGTGACATTTGTATTGTGTTAGTAGATTTTATTATTTATTACGTTGAAGTGAAAGTTTAAAATAGATTGCACTTTTAATCTAAGCATGCACATGCATAAACATTAAATAACGATCTTAATGAATTTGAATTATGATAGAATTTTTTGTCAAAACTGATAAAGCCATTTCGTTTTCGACTATACCTATTTAAACGTGATGGTAGACTGTGTTACAAAACGAAAACGATTAAGTATTTAGAAAAGTTTTTAGCTGTTATTAATAATAAAATATTTTACAAGGGCTGCCAAATAAATAGAGAGTGTGATGCTTTATACATAAATAATCTCTACCGAAAGACAGAGAGAACACTCAAAAGAAAAACTCAAAACAACATCTATAACCAATCCGCCTAGACCACGTGATTTTAGTCGGACAAGTTTCCTTCTGTAACTGCAGGAAACCCATTTGACTCTTTTAGAAGCCGGTAACAAGATAAAGTAAAGTACCTAAATAAACTATAAGTGTTTATAAAATTAAAATAACTAAGAAAGTGCCATCATAAACTTTGTATAAATAAAAGGGAAAATTTGTTCGCTCGTATCCGCGACCATAATCGTAAAAAGCCGATAGCATTTATGAATATTTAATGGACGCTTACTACTCGCTACTTATAATTGAAGCAGGATTTCATTATTCAAATCAGATTTATATTAATGCAGTATCTTTTAATTGGTATCAAAGCACTTAAAAAGACTAGTACTTAAGACTTTTCTTATATAAAATTAAATCATAAAAAGAAAGCTCATAAAACCTGTTTTGTTACCTGATTTCTCGAAAACGGCTAGACCGATTTGAAAAATTTTTTTTTTGTTCGTATGGGTATGCTTCCCATTTGGTCCCATTGTCACCAGATCTGGATCTGGATGACGGGATCCCAGAGAAATCGAGGGCATCTCTTGAAAATTGTAGGGACGCATTGTGTAAAATCTTGTCATACATGTGCATCTCTGACGACACTACCAAATAATCAAAAGTTAGAACTGGTCAGATCCTGGAGACCACCGAGAGTCGAAGGAACACCTCAACGGCATATAGCAGCTACCTTGTGTTTGGGCTTATTTTAATTGTATTGATGAAAACTTTACAAAACTTTACACAGACATGATCTGATGATGAAGAAGATTGAGGGTCGAGGGAAATCCTCAACGGTATATAGCAGCTACCTAGTGTTTGGGCTTATTTTATTCGTATTGATGAAAGCTTTACACAACTTTACACAAACATGATCTGATGATGAAGACGACTGAAGGTCGAGGAAACTTCTCAACGGTATATAGCAGCTACCTAGTGTTTGGGCTTATTTTATTCGTATTAATGAAAACTTTACACAAACATGATCTTATGATGAATACGACTGCAGAAATTTATTTAATACTAATCTTAGAAATTGTTATCAGCATGGTTTTTAACCGACTCCTGTTGAAGTCGGTTTTTTAATTAGAAAATTATTTTGAAACATAATGCATATTATGCATAGAAAACACGCAGATGAATGCAACAATCACGTTCATGCACACAAATATTTGGAGTAAGCGGGAATCGAACCGGAGACCTCTGCGTAGCAACCATGTAATAAATATTACGACCACAGTGGTCGAAAAAACTTTAACGTTTTAAAAACTTTACTTAATTACAGTTAAGCCAAAAAAAAATAGAAAACTTTCAAATAAAGTAATATGCATTCAACTGTCATGCTTCATCGTCTCAATACAAATCATTAAATTTAATATTCATGCTCACAACATCTGTTATTCATTAGACGTAACCCTAATAACTTCCTGACTCCTAACACGAATGTCTATCACGCTTAAATTAATCAATTCAAAGCAATCAATCCTAATAAGCGTAACGTACTTTCTAATAAAGAAAACAAACAATACATACCTAAAATGTTTCCACAATGTACTACAGAGAGTATGGTAAAGAATAAAGAAAGCGTAAGTTTGACCGACATATCGATCAGCTGTCACTGTCAATAAAAACAAAACACGAACTTAAAAATCGATTTAATTTTATGACGCGTTTTTATAAAGGAGTCGTTTTATGTTTGACGAGTTAAGCTAGGAGGAGGCGATCGTCGCAACCGCCGGGCGAACACTGCTCCTTTCCTCAGATCTCCGGCCGTTTCACCTCGCTACAATAGAAGGTGAAATTTAAATAAAGTATAACTCTGTAGGTATAATAAAGACATGCATCAGTGAGATGCAACGAGAAAGTTCTCCCCTAATTGAAGCTTACCAATGTTTGTTTTTTAATAATTAAGGTAAGCTTGTGTTTCAGCGTCTCAGTTTGTTTACTTATTAAATTCGTTAGGCTTGTTATGAAGTTTGTTGAGTTAGAATATACTTTTACTTTCACTGATATTATTTATTTTTATGCCCATTGTAAAGTAAAATGACATTTTTTCTTCTCAGGAGTATCAGCTTTGATATTATGCCAAACAAAGAATAAGTACATTAAATCGAACCCTAAATAATTAACTTAAAGAATTTTTAGCGGTAATCGCTTACTTGTAATAATCATCTTCATTCCGTTTCGTAGTTGTCTTTGTGATGACGGACAGATACAAACCCAAATTATAGTTCTGTTGAAGTTGCAAATGCATAGTAGGTATAATATATGAAAATGAGAACAAACAGGACGCTCATAGCTGGACTGTGCCATCCAAAGAAAATAGGTGGAATTGGAGAATAATAACTAAAAAAGTATGGACAAAAAACATCTGAAATATAGATATTATATTTAAGACTATTAAAATTTGATTTATAATCTATGTGAAGAAAAGAAAACTTGAAACTGGACTAGATTGCAATAATATATTATGAAAATCTAAGAATATATTGACACATTATATTACTTGATCAAATGAAAATTCTAATTACAAATTCTTGCTTTATATTATGCTTAAAGCATCTAGTACTTGATATAGTCTTTATCCCTAAAATAAAAATCTTGTTTTTTATTAACGACCGGATAAACTGACTTGGTTTCTCCTCCCATAGATGCATTTAGCTTGAAATTAAAACTAGTTAAACTTGTTTCATGACATAGAGCGTAATGTTCCAACTATGGATGAGTTAATGAATTTCTTTAATTAATAGCGAACCATAAAAATTATATTCAATTAGTAGCTAAGCTTTTATTTCTTTTTATAGTGGTAGTTTTTTTTTAATAGCGTTGTATCACCGTTTTTACCCGCTTAATCTACCTCCAAGAGGGAGTTGTACGAATATTCTTGTTTTTGGGTGGGGCTGGCGGTATAACGAGAACGAAGCATAAGCACACGCGCTAACTAACATTTGTTTAGGAGAATTTGACTGGATGCCATGACGAGAGGTTGAGCAGTCATTTATATATTTTGCGAAGATTTTGTTATGCAGAAGAGATGCAGTTTTGTTTTACAAGTTCGTCATCAATAAATTAACATGAATAAATATGCAAGTGATTGGTGAATAGCTGGTGGCATCGTGATCCGGCTAGTCCCCTGTCTCCATTATACGCGTTCCCGTGAAGTTCTCAAGGAAGAGAATGAAAATTGAAGTATCGACTTTGCAATGTTATTTATTTTATTTCTGTATATTTCCTATTTACTGAATGTATTTTTCACTCACTTGACACTGGCAAATACGTAACTATGTTCATGAGCCATAAATAAATATAAATAAACATTTGTTTATGATTTACGTAATCGAAATAGAAGAGAAAATATTTAATGCTCTAGATAGTATACAAACCTACTTCCTACCTAAACGTCCGCAAACACCTTATCAACCTTTGACGGCTAGGCCAACTGAGGCCTTCATCGTCATCATCATACCAGCCCATTAATGTCCCACTGCAGGGACGAGTCTCCTTCAGTGACGGAGGAATATTTGGCTTACTAAGATCACGCTGGCCAAACGGATTGGTATAAGGTTTAATTTCAAGTTTTCCTTCTTTTTGAACTGAGCCCTTGCCGTATCCAAATTTAGGGTGCTTGAGTTTTTAAAAGCAAATTCGATTTTGCGAATAACATCCGCGCGCACGAACGAAAGGAGTCCGAATGCAACTGACAGGGTGTCGCCGTCAACGGAAACGTCTGGGAGGATAATAATATCATCATTCCAATTTTTTGATTCCTTGTACCTTGACCCAGGACTGAGCGATAGTCTGGGTGTTGCTGTAAATAATATGTAAATATTTCATCATAACAGCCCATTAATGTTCCACTGCAGGGACGAGCCTCCTCCCAAGACGGAGGGATAGTTGGCGCATCAATACCACGCTGGCCAGACGGATTGGTATAGGGTTTAATTTCAAGTTTTCCTTCTTTTTAATTTACAAAAAGGTATTTATTTAATTTTGTTTAATAGTGATCTAGAGTAAATCATGTATTACAAAATCCCAGCTAAACCAGCCAAATGTTCTGCGAATCTGTCATATAAACTACCACTTGGAAAAACGAAGAAAGTTGATTAATCTAAGAAATTTGTAATTAAATAATAAAAACAGGTTATTAATCATAGAAGGAATGCGACGTTTTCTAATCTTTAAGGAGAAAACAAACAAGAAAGTAAATAGTTAGCTGTTTAAAGATACAATTTATTAATTCAATAACATGTCACATAAATGCACTAATCCGTTTCTTAATATTCCAATACTGAAATGACTGTATGTACAAAGTCACGACGTAAATAGGAGAATATTAATTGTCTGTCATAGCAGCCCATTAATGTCCCACTGCAGGGACGGGCCTCCTCCCATGACGGAGGGATACTTGGCCTACTAATACCACGCTGGCCAGACGAATTGTTCTATGAATACTTAATATCCGTGTAGTGACGGAGTAATACAGTATGTCACCACCCCATCTCATTCCATTGGTGTCGTAGAAACCGACTATGGGACTATACGTGAATATTATCTTTACGAAATAAAAATAAGGAAAACTTGAAGTTAAACCCTATCAATCCGTCTGTGGCCAGCGTGGTATTAGTAGACCAAATATCGCTCCGTCACGGGAGGAGGCCCGTCACTGCAGTGGGACATTAATGGGCTGTTATGATGATGGAGTTATGTCAACTACTCCTTCTCTTATTTTCATCTTTGAGACTTTGAACATATTTGCGAACTTTCCCTTTGTTGCCTTTTACGGGTTGTAGATTGAGTTGGGATTATGGTTGGGGACATCGTACGGATACTGTTATTCTGTTTATGACTCTAATACAAGCAAGAGGTTCTCTATTCAGCTGTATGTAGTTTTTTTTAATGATTGTTACTGTAAAACTTAATAATTTCTTGTAAATTTGTTAGAAGTATTTTCAAGTGGACGTATTTATCAAAATTGGTTAAGTAAAAGGTGGACCGACGACCTGGTTAGGACAGCGGGAAACCGATGGATGAGGGAGGCGCAGGACCACGCAAGGTGGCAATACTTGGAGGAGGCCTGTGTCCAGCAGTGGACGTCAATTGGCTGATATGATGACGATGATGAAAAGGTATTTCAGTGTCAACGTTCTGGCTGGAGTCGCGTTTTTTAAAAGAAGATACTTAATTGAAATAATCTCTTTAAATCGACTTGATATTAATTAAAAGAAGGAAAAAGAAGGAAAACGCGAACTTGATGTGTGTGTGAAATGAATGTTGGTAAAAAGGTATAACTGAGTTTATAGAAAGCTGGTTGATTCCCGTTTGTCTGCATGTTTGTGAGTAAGCAGTGAAGTGCACAGTGCGCCAGTGCCCCACATGGAGGTCATTGTACTACCATTGTAGACCACGTTACGTGATAGAATTAACGATTGTATTAACTCGTATGTTTATAGATAAATAGTGAAAATTTATAATTTTTCTGTCCTGTCCAGTATTAGACTTAAAAGGAAATCAATTGAAATGTATTACAAAAAGCTCTGCTTAGTTTGGGACAAGATGACGTTATGTGAATGTGTGAGCATTATTTATTTATTTAAAAGGAATAAATTGACTTAAAAGAAAATCATTGAACATAAAAAGTTTTGAAATAGTTTATTCGTCAAAACTGATTTGCTTTATTGAGTTAAGTAGTAAAAATTACTTCGATTTTCACTTTCTTGTTACTATTAAGAAAGAAAGGTTTAATTTTAAGCGCAAGCAAAACACACAATAGCTTCATAATCCTTAAAATTAAAAGACAGATTTGGATAGCGAAATAAGGGTTAAGATAGCATAGCAGTCAAGGCAATAATCTTCCATGCTCCGATAAAAAAATAGAAAAGAAGAAAGAAAGAAAAAAACATTTATTGGCCACTGTGATTGGCCATAATACACAAAAAATAAAAATACATTACAAAAAAAACAAAGTCTAAATGGCCAATAGGGCTCTGCCTCAGCTGTTATGCTGGTACGGCATAGTTTTTATGTCGCACCAGCGCTGGTATTCTGGCAGAGCCTTCCCCTTCTTTTGGGCTGACACCACAATTACTCTATACTAAATTTAAAATATAATATCGGTTCTGTAAAAAAATAAAAACTTACTAATGTTACTATCATGTATTAAGTTACATAGTGTAGATTCAACAAAGTCAGTCACGGAATTATGTTACCGTTAATTCCGGCATAAGAATCATAATCAAGTTTTTTATTCTTTACAATGTTTTTAACAACAATTGATTAAACACTACATGGTTATTGGCGTTTAAAAATTAACAGAAAAAAAACTAGTGAAAATTGTTGCTTAACTATGTTTATGCGTGATTCAGTTCTGTTTGATTAAACATGTGTATGTATATTAATTTATTTCTGTCTGTTTGTATGATTAGGTTAAAACGGTTGCTTATGAAAATTATTAATTAATTAATTCAATTATGTATTATAAGAAACTAGAGATGGTATTTGCTTAGGGATATGTAAATATAACTGTATTGAACCTGACGGAAATATCGTCCAGGAATTAAGGTAACAGATGGCATTAATAGTATGGTCTGGATAATACAAGTTTATCCTGCATTAAAAACGTTGCACGAGCATTCTATTCCTTAGTTGAAGTGTTTTTGTGAAATTGAACGTTATTGACTCCAGTTCTGAGAAAGTGACTCCTACAGGGTTTTTGTTATGATAAAATGAGTTTCAATGTAGAGAAGAATGTTTCAATGAAGAATGTGAACATTATTTATTATGAATATTATTTACATAAATAAATTGTAAAAGAAATGAAGTTTTTTATTATCAAATCTAACTCCACATAAATATACATTAACTCAGAAAATACAGTCACCCTAATTTAAACCTTCAACAAAATAAACAAAGAGATATATCTAACGCCCTACGTAGGGCGTTAAGATTTATTTTTTTGTTTATAATAATTAAAGTAACCATCTATTTGAATATCCCACGCTGCTGACATTAACCGTAGTTTTAGGGGGGTTGCCAATAGATGGCGCCACACGCTTAGGAAAAGTTTCCTCACGAATTTTATATGAAGTTTACATTCTTCTCCTTTGAGTATAAATGTTCTGTGCCAGTCACGTTCCACAGACGCCATTGGCTTTTACATCAAGATCCCTTTTGTTTTCTTAGTTTTCTTCTACTTCATTTAACTTTATTTAGGTGAAATGCCAGTGACATACAGAATATTGTTACTTCATCACAAACACTTACTTTTACAATAAATACTGAGTAAAACCGTGTACCATCATATGTATTACCGCGTACCATCTATTCTAAATTCAATTGCATGATAAATCAAATGCTTAACTTTAAAGTAAAACTGAATTTTAAGGAATGCTTCGCGTTATGCTCACAGTAATTATAATATTCGCTCACTACACATTTCAATCACTTATCGGAAAACGGAGTTAGGCTATGTAAGTGCAATCATTACGTAGATGACTGACTGATTAACAGCTTGTCTGTTTCCGTGCTCAAGTCTTAAGGAAGGAGGCTACTAGAATCAGCAAATCAGCGCTGTGAGCGACTGAGCTATATTGTTCGGTGTACCACAGCATTATGCTGAGTGGGGTCCGATTCCTGCACAGATGTGGCTTTCTCATAGGTTTTTTTTAGTTTCTGTTTTTTTCTTGTATTTTACTGTTAATATGCAGGAATAAATGTATTTTGCTTTCTTTTTTTCTTTCTAGAATTATAATTAAATCGATTGCTAAAAATACAAACATATTTTTCTATTTTAACCAGTAGGGATTTACCCCTTTAACAATACAAGGAAACATTATTTTCGGCTTATAATAAGGAGAGCTTTAAAATTTATAAATAGACTAAGTAATCAACATTAAGATTTTTATTAAATTCTTTGATACCAAATTGAACGCTTACGTGGTTGCCGTATACGAACGATGTCGTGGATACAAAGCCTATGCAAATTATAATTTTAAGTGTGATCAACAAATAAATTATTGCCTTGGGCTTGGAAGTTTTTTGTGTCCCTTAATTTCATTTCCATAAAAGGCGCCTCGACATAAAGGCTCGAGTAAAGTAAGAAAATAGCTCCCGTACTATAATCAAGCCTTTGTTTCGCGACATTAAAAAAAATACAAAAAGAAACGAGGACATTTACTTTTATAGATTTTGTAATAACATACATTACAAAATCTTTAAGGAAACAACTAACGACCATCAATGGAAGTTTGAATGTTGTGTTATTTAAATAAGAGTGGCCAGTATTCGAACCCGACCACTTTCACCAAGAGAAAGTGACCACTTATGAACAAGATGTTGGTAAGTGACCCGACAAGGTTGTAGTACGCGTAGCGAGTATTGGTGTATTTTGAATTTTTGTTAAGTGGTTTTATAATAGGCGTTGATTTTATTAAGTTACAATAACAATACATTTTATCACCACTGTGCGTCCTTAGGTTTTGGTATAGTTGGAAAAAAAATATTTATACAAAATTTTTAGATCCATTGATGTAACAAATTTGAAACAATCCAATACTAGTCCCTTTTTTGGATGATTTGGCTTGTTTGTTGTAGTGGAGTACTATAAGGATATTGTGATAAAGTATTCTAAAATGTAAACCTACTTCAGCATGGACTACAAATTAAGAAGTTGAGATTTTGGCAGATAATTTCTTGCGTGAATGTCCAATAACAGCTCTAGTTTCTGACAAACTGTAGCCGTAATTAGAAAAAAATAAGGCAATATTTGGTGGAGACTTACGTCTAGCGTAGGACGTCCATTGGCTGATAATGATGATGATGATTAAGTTGAATCCATTCCTCTCAGTTACATTGATTTTTTACAAAAAAAAGCATATTTTCATAAATAAAAATAAGTTTAGTAATTTAATTTTTATTGTCATTATTCTGGATGATCTTAAAAAAAAGTTTTATTTAAATCGGTTTGTAATTGACGGAGTTATAAAGTAACAAACATTTAAAAAAAATCTGAAAAATTGAGAACTTTTCCCTTTTTGGAGTCGGTTAAAAACATAAAATCCTTCGTTATAATTTTGATTTACGTTATAACATAAAGAGACAAAACGACTGAAAGTACAAATGTTGTCCAAAGGAAATAGCGGTGCCCATATGCACAGTATTTTTTATGGACATTTAAGATGGTCACTTATAAAAAAATTAACTACATGGTGTGATTATATATCTAGGAACTCCAGTATTATTTCTAACATTACTAGATTGCAATATTTATTATAAATATTTATTTAAAAGACAAAGGATAGTAAACTTATTATTTAAAGTTTTAACATTTACGCCAATACACAGCAAACTGACTGTATAAAAGATCATTGTACTATAAGCATTTCTGGAACTTACGGAGAAAAAAAATAAGTTTCGGTGAAAGAAACACAAGCTTCTTGTTTTGTTTTGTATTGTTAGTTTACATTATATAATGTTGTTTTGTAATAAGTCTTGGATGATATAAAATTTTGTTCTAGTTTTTTTGTAGGTACTATTGAAAGTAATTGGTTTTACTTTCGATTATAGGCATTTTTTTAATGATCAAGTTTTGAGTCTCAGTGTGTTTAACAGACTTAGATTTTTAACGTGCTGTTTGTGTGGTACGAAAGATACAGTTCTATTACACCCAGTGGTCGTTAGTGCTGACTGCTATAGCACAAAAACTACGAAAAACACAGGCTAACCTCCTTTCACAGGCAATCCTTATACCTGGTTGCTTACATGGTGCCGGGAACCATTATTCTCGTCGCAAAGAAAAATTTGTTTGGGAAGATGTTTCATAGCAAATGATGCAACCACTACTGACGGCCTCTGTAGCGTAGTGGTTATACAATATAACTGCTATGCAGAGGTCTCGAGTTTTATTCCCGCTCAATGCAAATATTTGTGTGCATGAACATGTAAAATATGTAAGTATTTACAAAAAAAAGTATATAAGTATTAATATCTGTTTTTTTTGTAATGGGAGGCAAACGAGCCAGCAGGTCACCTGTGTTCTGTTACCAAAAACACAAGCAGGTTAAGCCTAGCTTACTTTGGGAACAGATAGCGCTGTGTAGAGATGTCTGTGAATATTTATTAAACGTGTAAGTACTAAAGGACTTGTAAACAACGCTGGAACTTCTTTTACATACATGAAATTACCGAATACAAAAAACCTCAAGACTCACGTAAATTTGTGGACTGCATAAAGAATAATCCTGGATGAGATGCATCTCCACATACGTGTTTATACTCCGTCACTAATAAGGCAAACAACATACCCTATATTATTAGTATAGATAAGTATGTTACCAATAATACAGTAGATACATGGAACTTGTAACACTTTCTGTTCCCGGTTGTTTTATTGTTATTTTCTGCTATAATAACTGTGAAAGTCTAAACAGTGGTATAGCTACTCGTACTTTGAATAGAAGTCGAAGAAAGTAACTTGGTAAACCCTGTGTAGTTACAGTCTATAAACAGTTTGTCAAGTATGTACCTGATTTGATTGAAGGACAAATTAATTTTTCCTAAATCCTAAATTTAAATGAATAAATATTCATTTAAATGTTAAAAACATCAATATTCCTCACACATTCACCCAACGCCATATAGTCCCAAACTAAGCAGAGCTTGTACTTTGGGTATTAGACAACGGATAATCATACTTCAATACTTTTTTTTTGTTAATTCATATACATATAATATTATACATAGAAAACAACCACACCAATGCAAACAATCATGTTCATGGACACAAAGATTTACATTGAGCGGGAATCAAACCCGAGACCTCTGCGTAGCAGCCATAACGACTACGCCACAGATGGCGTCACGTGATCGTAGACCCTACCATTTTAGTGAATAAGAAGAAAACAATCAAAAATCTGTATACGATAACCGATTGCTAGCTTCAAGTAGTGGAAAATCATTTGTAGATCTCAAACTAATTGTTAAGCGTGGGATTTGAACTTGCCTCACATCCATGTACCGCGCCCAGCATTCTATTGAATGCCATCTTGGGTCTTTGTAATCTATCTCCTAAAAAAATATATGAAACTCTTCTAAAAAATATTATGAAGAATTCGGAGCACTACAGGGACAGCCATCAGACAATTATAGAGATTAACTGGTACTTCTAGTAGGTACATACATAGTACATGTTAACGAGAATCTAACCAGAAAATAGGTCTTCAGTTCAATCGTCAAACTAGAAACTTTACAAAAAAACCTTCTTTTATTAAATCAATAAAAAAGAAATTTCCTTCTCGAAAGTTCGAATGACTTTATTTCTTTAAAAAGTATCAAAAAACGAGTTGTAGTATAGAAAGCCTTTCCTTTCATAAACGTTTAATATCAAAATAAAACTATGTAATAATTTTCACAACTTTAAAAAGAGATTATATGTTATATTTATATTATTCTTGACCCTTTTTTACTTCTAAAAGTATCAAGAAATTGAGTCTTTGATTCAACTACCTTTCCTTCTACAAACGGTCAAGGATCAAAAAACCAAACTACATTACACAATAATTTTCACACCCCAGAGAAGCAAAAAAAAAATCAAAGACCCCAAAGAGAGTCGTTTAACTATACCTTTTTTCTCGAATGTTCTATGACTTGAAAATATTATATTAATTAATACTCGTATATTATTTAAAAAGGTGTCCAGAAATTTAGTTAACGATAGGACACCTTTCCTAATATCAAAAACAAAGTTTCTATCATATACAACTACTGAGATCACAATTTTCATATCCCAAAAAAACGAAAATAAACTACTGATTATTTTCTTACAGCTTTTATAAATATTTGACAATTTCTATATACTTAATCAAAGTACTCGAAGACTCCATCTTCGTAAAAGTATCAAGAAAATTAGCCGTTTTAGGACACCTTTTTTTAATTTTAAAGTATTAAAAGAAGCATACTATCATTAAACTATATAATGAATTTTGTACCTCAAATAGTAAAGTTTCAACATCGTCAAGATTCTCTAAAGTTCAAATGACTTTATTAATCTAAAAAGTATTATATATTATGTCTTTTTACTATAGGACATCGTTTCAAGCATCGAAAGCAAAGGTTCTATCATTAAAGTATCAAAAAACAACACATAATATAATCATATCACACCCTAAACATCATAAACTACATAATTTCCTTACGCGTTTTTTTTAATACTTGACACTAAATTCTACATCAGCCAAAATTCTCGAAGGTTCGAGTGTAAAAGTATCAAGATAATAAGTCGTAGTAATAGTACACCTTTCGTTTCATTAACATTAAAGTATCAAAAACAAAGTTCCTATCATATTAATCTGTATAATCATTTTCACACCCCAAAAAAGCAAACATACGAATATCCTATGATTTAAACAAAACTGATCATTTCCTTACAACGTTTTTTAATACTTGACACTAAATTCTACATAGTCGACCAAGTGAGTCTTTGCTTTCACCTACGTTAGTAAGAGAGGTCCGATTTCTTTCTCGCTCTATCAGTGAACATTTCTCCCAGTGTCCGACTGGTTTACTACAAATCAGTGTTGCTGTTACTACGGTATCGTCAGCGTTTGAACCGTGACTCTATCTCGAATTATTATTATTTATTTACGTGTTTTAAAGGTGTTTGTTCTGAAGGATTATAGTACGGAGTGATTTTTTAATTTCTGATTTTTATATTGAAGTGTTTTACTAGGAGGTGAGTTTTATTTAGTAAATATTAAGTATTTTTTTAAGAATAAAAGAATTAGTTGAATTTTTTTTGTATATTTTTGAAACTATTTTTTTTTAAATATTTATATACCTCTACTTTTACGATCACTCTACGTGATTAAAATACTTTGTTTATTTGTTAACTGTATTTGTGTCTAGCGATTATTATTTTTTCTTATTTTTTTAATGCTCCACTACAATGATTGGGCCCCTTCAGTGATATAGTTTCCATACCTAAGCTGGTCAAAAGGGTGGCTATTGTGCTTTAAAAAGGAGTTTATTTTCATTTTTCACGGACAATATTTAGCGTGTAGCTTTTCCCCCTTGGTTTTTACTTTCCAAAATTGTGTTTTTACGATAGAGTTGTGTTAATATGTCGAGTATAAACTTTCATTTTACTACCGGTTTTAAATGAGGATGCGCTACGGTGCTAGAGTCACGTATGAGAATGCTGTGTATGGGGTTGCAGGTTGGAATCTTAAATCTTAAATTAAATATTTGTATTATGTATAAAATGGACTACCCGTTAAATGCTTGTTTGTAACAAACTCTACATATTATTAAGCCTGTTATTTAAGACAACTTTAATGAACAACTTTTAATGAAAATAATAACTTTTCAGTTTTTACTTTAACTAGAGGGAATAGTAATTTTCAATATTCATCATTAGATTTAATATAATAATTTGTGGATCACACGTTTTTATTTCGATATACTTAAATAATATTATTTTGCGTATATATTAAATAATGGTAGTAAATTTAATATGTATTGTTGGGTTGTAACGTGCTGTTTTAATGTTCAGTGAAAAAGACATCGACGCGCACATACTAACGATGTATACATAATTGTTTAGTAAAATAGTTTTCTTACCAATTATTTACACGCACATACGCACTATATCGATAGACCAGCGGCTGCCGCGCATGAGGTTGTGGGTTCGATCCCCACGCAGGACAATAATTTGTGAGATCTACAAATTATTGTCCTGAGTCTGGGTGTTCTATGTGTTAGTTGTTATTATGTGTTGTAAAAGTCCCCGCGACACAGGGCATGATCCCTAGTGCGGGAGTTGTCTTTAAAAAAAAAATATTACGCATACGAAGATATATATTCAGTACTATGCACATGGCACAATTACTAATATTTTACTAATATTTGTTGGATTTGGTACTTATTGAAAGTTTGTTCCAAAAAAGAAACCACCAACTCCATAGGGTCGAATGTAAAACCTATTTATGCAACTAAGTTCATCTAAACTGGCTTAGTAAGAAATTACTAAACCAGTTTTGATGAAATTGCTATTATACCTTGAAAGATTTAAGAAAACCTAATAGGTTTTTATGGTAACCGAGATGAAACTCAATTCGCTATCGATATTCTACCACTACTATACTTTTGAAATGACATCTACTGAAGTTGGAAAGACAAAATATTTCAACACTACCACTCATCATAACAGCCCATTAATGTCCCACTGCAGGGACGGGCCTTTTCCAGGGACGGAGGGATATTTAGTCTACTAATACCACGCTGGCCAGACGGATTGGTATAGGGTTTCATTTCAAGTTTTCCTACTTTTTATTCGTAAAGATAATATTCACGGATAGTCCCTTAGTAAAAGCATCTTCTGAAGCCGCCATAGTGGAGACATTCATGCCTCTACAATTATTGTAGCTTGCATGGTTCTCGCCATTTTTGGACTCTAATGGATGCTTAACATCAGGCACCTTAGAGGCATTCTGGTAGGCCTTTTTAAAAAAAAAAAAAGTCGGTTTTTACGACACCCATCGGATGAGATGGGGTGGTGAAATATTGTATTCTTACTCCGTCACCACATGGACACTACCACTAATTAAAGCTACTTCTAAAACAATAAATTCCTTATAGTCG
This sequence comes from Schrankia costaestrigalis, assembly GCA_905475405.1. Taxonomy (NCBI): domain Eukaryota; kingdom Metazoa; phylum Arthropoda; class Insecta; order Lepidoptera; family Erebidae; genus Schrankia; species Schrankia costaestrigalis. Next base: position 6,952,857 of record FR997827.1, read on the forward strand.
TATATGCAACTGTCATGGACGAGCTTAGGTATTGTACTCCCACGCGAACCAATTATTTTGCGATCTTCTGATTATTGTCCTAATGCCCGATTTACACATCGACAAGTACAGTAGCGAGTTAAGTAGTATTTTAAGATTAAGTTGATTTAAATAGATCTCCATCCTATTTTTTGGCGAGTTAAGTACAAAGTAGCCCCCTCTCTCGCGTCTCGCCAACTTAACTTGCCAAAAAATAGGATGGAGATCTATTTAAATCAACTTAATCTTAAAATACTACTTAACTCGCTACTGTACTTGTCGATGTGTAAATCGGGCATAAGCTTGGATGTTCCCGAAAGTTCTGATGATTGCAAATATGATTATTTAAATCACTTCAATCAAAATATATACGAAGCTGTTTGACCACCGCGCCGTGGTCTATTTCGCAGTGTACCATATATGGTACACGTGCATTGTTTTACTATTGTGTCTGCTGGCGGCACTGTGAAAGTGTTAAGTGCCATGTGAATCTCATACTTCTGACGTATACTCATAGGATGCTGGTTATGCGTCTGACATAAATAAAGCTTGACCTTGATTAAAAGTTTATAACAAGTTTTCTTGCTGTTGTTTTTAAAGAAGTAATATTTAAAATTTATCCGTGTGGTGACGGAGTAAGAATACAATATGTCACCACCCCATCTCATCCCATGGGTGTCGTAAAAACCGACTAAGGGACTATCCGTGAATATTATCTTTACGAAATAAAAAGAAGGAAAACTTGAAATTAAACCCTATACCAATCCGTCTGGCCAGCGTGGTATTAGTAGGCCAAGTATTCCTCTGTCACGGGAGGAGGCCCGTCCCTGCAGTGGGACATTAATGGGCTGTTACATAAAAATAAAGCTTGACCTTGATTAAAAGTTTATAACAAGTTTTCTTGCTGTTGTTTTCGAAGAAGTAATATTTAAAATGAAGTGTACATTCCGTATTCATATAATGGAGTAAAAATACACTGTGACAATTTCAACTAACCCTGTACATATCATCATCATCATAACAGCCCATTAATGTCACACTGCAGGGACGGGCCTCCTCCCGTCACAGAGGGATACTTGGCCTACTAATACCACGCTGACCAGACGGATTGGTATAGGGTTTAATTACAAGTTTTCCTTCTTTTTATTTCGTAAAGATAATATTGACGAATAGTCCCTTAATCGGTTTTTACGACACCCATGGAATGAGATGGGGTGGTGACATATTGTATTCTTACTCCGTCACCCTGTACATATAAATGACGCAAATGCCGACCAAGTGATATTATCTCAACAAAAACAAAAGATGAAAAAACTGGAGAACCCTTACCAATCCATTCGACCAGCATGGTATTAGTAGGTCAAGATCCTTCTGGCACTGGAGGTTGCCCGTACCTATAGTAGGACCGAAATTGAGTGTTAGTAGGTAGCTTAGCTAACCACTAAGCTCACTAAGCAGTCTATTTGACTCTAAAAGTTATTATCATCATAACAGCAGCCCATTAATGTCCCACTGCAGGGACGGGCCTCCTCCCGTGACGGAGGGATACTTGGCCTACTAGAACCACGCTGGCCAGACGGATTGGTATAGGGTTTAATTTCAAGTTTTCCTTCTTTTTATGTAAAGGTAATATTCACACATAGTCACTTAGTCGGTTTCTACGACACCCATGGGATGAGATGGGGTGGTGACATTATTTGTATTCTTACTTCGTCACCACACGGATAAAAGTTATAAGTTTCTTTTAACACGTCAAACATTTGAATTCGGTCTCCGTGTTTTTCTCGTTGTTTCCGTATCTATAAAAAATAAAGTAGGTACACGTGCATTGTTTTACTATTGTGTCTGCTGGCGGCACTGTGAAAGTGTTAAGTGCCATGTGAATCTCATACTTCTGACGTATACTCATAGGATGCTGGTTATGCGTCTGACATAAATAAAGCTTGACCTTGATTAAAAGTTTATAACAAGTTTTCTTGCTGTTGTTTTTAAAGAAGTAATATTTAAAATTTATCCGTGTGGTGACGGAGTAAGAATACAATATGTCACCACCCCATCTCATCCCATGGGTGTCGTAAAAACCGACTAAGGGACTATCCGTGAATATTATCTTTACGAAATAAAAAGAAGGAAAACTTGAAATTAAACCCTATACCAATCCGTCTGGCCAGCGTGGTATTAGTAGGCCAAGTATTCCTCTGTCACGGGAGGAGGCCCGTCCCTGCAGTGGGACATTAATGGGCTGTTACATAAAAATAAAGCTTGACCTTGATTAAAAGTTTATAACAAGTTTTCTTGCTGTTGTTTTCGAAGAAGTAATATTTAAAATGAAGTGTACATTCCGTATTCATATAATGGAGTAAAAATACACTGTGACAATTTCAACTAACCCTGTACATATCATCATCATCATAACAGCCCATTAATGTCACACTGCAGGGACGGGCCTCCTCCCGTCACAGAGGGATACTTGGCCTACTAATACCACGCTGACCAGACGGATTGGTATAGGGTTTAATTACAAGTTTTCCTTCTTTTTATTTCGTAAAGATAATATTGACGAATAGTCCCTTAATCGGTTTTTACGACACCCATGGAATGAGATGGGGTGGTGACATATTGTATTCTTACTCCGTCACCCTGTACATATAAATGACGCAAATGCCGACCAAGTGATATTATCTCAACAAAAACAAAAGATGAAAAAACTGGAGAACCCTTACCAATCCATTCGACCAGCATGGTATTAGTAGGTCAAGATCCTTCTGGCACTGGAGGTTGCCCGTACCTATAGTAGGACCGAAATTGAGTGTTAGTAGGTAGCTTAGCTAACCACTAAGCTCACTAAGCAGTCTATTTGACTCTAAAAGTTATTATCATCATAACAGCAGCCCATTAATGTCCCACTGCAGGGACGGGCCTCCTCCCGTGACGGAGGGATACTTGGCCTACTAGAACCACGCTGGCCAGACGGATTGGTATAGGGTTTAATTTCAAGTTTTCCTTCTTTTTATGTAAAGGTAATATTCACACATAGTCACTTAGTCGGTTTCTACGACACCCATGGGATGAGATGGGGTGGTGACATTATTTGTATTCTTACTTCGTCACCACACGGATAAAAGTTATAAGTTTCTTTTAACACGTCAAACATTTGAATTCGGTCTCCGTGTTTTTCTCGTTGTTTCCGTATCTATAAAAAATAAAGTAGGTAGTTATTTTACATTGATTGGCAGAAAAATTTACTTCTGCACTAGGGAACGAAGCCTTTATCCCGCGCTAAAGTGCTTTCCTTACTTTAAAAACACATTTTGACCAGCTTTTAATAACTATTTGCGTATTGAAAACTCACCCAAAGGGTTTAAATAATGATTTCCATACATTACACAACATATTGACTACAACATGTCTTGTTTCGTATCATGTGCATTTTTTACATGCACGTACGGTCAGCTGCAAAGAAATCTAAACCCCTTTAAAAATATAACAGCGCGCTTAAGGGGTTAGATTTCTTTGCAGCTGACTGTACCTTGACGTCAATTAATGTTTTGAAGGTACTTGAATTAAGCCATGATTTCTTGTCATTGCAGGCAGGGAGTCAGCTTTCAAGATGAAGCTCTCCCTGGTGTTCGAGTTGCTTCTAATATTTATATTAATTGCGTTCGCCGCATCAAAGAGTGTCAGTAAGTATCATTTGAACTGTTTAATAATATTTATAAACTGTATTAATGGTAATTAAAGTTTTACATTTATCATAACAGCCCATTAATGTCCCACTGCAGGGACAGGCCTCCTCCCGTGACGGAGGGATACTTGGCCTACTAATACCACGCTGGCCAGACAGGTTTAATTTCAAGCTTTCCTTCTTTTTAATTTTTTAAAGATAATATTCACGGATAGTCCCTTAGTCGGTTTTTACGACATAGGATGAAATGGGGTGGTGACACACTGTATTCTTATGCCGTCACCACACGGAGACATTTATGTAATACTATAATTACCATTTTTGCTACCTATTGATAAAAATGTAAACACACTGTATGTGTCGATATCTATAAGAATATTAATTTAGCCACGACAAAGTTATATAGACACTAAAATAGTTTTATGTTTCTTAATAATTATCATATTTAATTATGTAATGATAAATTAATGTAGTCCTTTTAAAAATGTGAAAGTTGCCGTATCGTTAGATAGTCACCATTTTTTTTTGCGCATAAAAAACTAATGTGGCGTGATGTGCATTCGTGTTTTTTGCATGATTTGTATTAATCAATAATTTATTTCGCAAGAAGTTTGCATCACTGTCACATTGTTCATTTTTTTTGTATATCATTAGTTCGGTCAAAGACATTGATTATCTAACATTGTTTCTTTCACATATTGTTGAATGTTTGTGACGACCTCTGTGACGTAGTGGTTATATAACATGACTGCTACGCAGAGGTCTCGGGTTCAATTCCCGCTCAATGCAAATCTTTGTGTGCATGAACATGATTGTTTGCATTGGTCTGGGTGTTTTCTATGTATAATATGTATCTATTTACAAAAAAAAAGTATTTAAGTATGTTTATCCGTTGTCTAGTATGTAGATGTTGTAGATGGCGTTGTGTGTATGTGTGAGGAATATTTATATTTTATATTTATATTTATACATGTTCTTGATTATTATTTCAAGTTGGGTATGAGAGTTTAATTTATTCGGTATTGAGGATAGTTCTTTCGTTTTAAACTATGATTATAAATTTAACTAAACATCTTACTTAGTTTCATTTGCTACTTAAATCTCCTACGGCCTTATTACAAAATACGGTCTAACTATAAACCACGATTTATTACGTCACAAAACCACTGTTTTTGAAATTTGTTGTTACAAATTCAGTCTTAACGCTAAAGTGTTAAAACTGATTTTGTATTAACAAATACGAAATCATAAATTTGTCATTACAAAATCAGTTTTAACACTTTAACGTTAAGACTGATTTTATAACAACAAATTTCAAAAACAGTGGTTTTGTGACGTAATAAATCGTGGTTTATAGTTAGACCGTATTTTGTAATAAGGCCGCTAAGGTTCAATCAATCAATCAACTAGCCTATTGCAGTCCACTGTTGGACATAGGCCTCTCCCAATTTCATCGTACTCTGACTTAAAGATCTGCTTGGCGTTATATTTATTCCAAGACGTTATAGAGATGCTTGTATCGTTGATTGTAAGAAAGTATTACTCGGGCGACATTGGAAAGAGAAACAAATAACATTATTATTAAAAAATACAAGTTGGCGAATGTAAAAATGTGTTAAAGGTTGTTCACAAGAAGTGGTGCATAGAGAAATTATTTAACCTTCTCGGTAAAGATAGCACACATACAGAATATGACATAAATATCTTATATCTATTTTTCTTTCTAGAAAAAGAACGTAACAACATCAAGAAACAAATACAGAATCGTAACGATAATAATGAAGGAGATAAAATTGAAGAGAACAGCATTAACAAATATTGCAAGTGCGTTGAGACGCATTGCAACTGTTGCAGGGACTTCCGACTGCCTCTTGTTGAATTAAACGGACCAGGTAACAGTAACATGATTATCATCATCATCATAACAGCACTTTAATGTCCCACTGCAGGAACGGGCCTCCTCCCGTGATGGAGGGATACTTGGCCTACTAATACCACGCTGGCCAGACGGATTGGTATAGGGTTTAATATTAAGTTTTCCTTCTTTCTATGTAAAGGTAATATTTACAGATAGTCCCTTAGTCGGTTTCTACGACACCCATGGGATGAGGTGGGGTGGTGACATATTGTATTCTTACTCCGTCACCATACGGAGAAGTACCACAAGTAACATGATCATTTTAATTACATATATTTATGCTATGGAAAAAAAAACAAATTAACAGCTTGCGCAATATATCTAAAGGCTACATTAAATCACATGAATCGTTTTTAATAAGCGGCTACAAATGAAGGCGTAAATCCAATTATTAATAATTTTTTTCTATGTTAATTTTCATTTTCTTTAAACTGTGGAATTTAGTTTAGTGGTTATTCTTTCTAAAAATATCAACAAAAGAAAACTATGATGATACTTTTAGGATGAGTTGTAGAACAGTGCCAACACATTCAGCTTGTGTAAATACTAATTTTAAATAAACATTAAGTAAACATTCCCATTAAAAGAAATTTTTAAATGTGACCTTTTCAAAATTTCTAATCCGAAGTATCTGTCAATTCATAGATAATGAAAACTAATGACAGTATTCAAATATAAATATTTATGAGCCAAGATATTTCCCGTTCACATTCTTTAGACTCATATCGAAGACGCTGTGAATAGATACTATGTTTATTTAATCTTATTAGCCAGAAAAGGTCTTGATCACTTTGTGAACATGTCGCCCCTTTAACAGATACTATGTTATAAAAGGTTAATTAACTGTGAGTCTATCTACACATTTATATTAAAAACCTTTTAAAAAGTAAATTAAAAATTACGTCTAGATTATTTTCGGTCTGATTATTAATAATTTTGGATATTTTTGTATATAGAGATAAATTTATTTGAATGAAACCAATATAAATTATGTTCACTGAAATTAAAATGTGATTACCTGAATTAATTGTACACATTATTTGTTTGTTTGAAATCTCACGATAATGATGATATTCCCCCTGTCGCTGTATATCATATTCTCAGAAGACCACATTCGTAAAACACGATATTCGCAAAAAAAAATAATTTATATTTTGAAAACATCATAATCTTTTCAGACCCTATTCACAAAACACAACGTTTTTGTGATACCACATTCAAAGTACAATTCAGTTTAGTAAAAAACAGCGTGATAGTTTTTTTATTTATGGACCAAATTTTACAGGTACCATATCTAAACCAAACTGCATAATAATTTATTTGTAGGTTTATTTTAATTTAGGATACACATAGTGTATTTTACGTCATAAACTTACCACATAGTGACTGTGAATGAAGTCAAAGACATTGCATAATAATTTGATGAAACCAGGATCTTTGCTTATGAATGTAGGTTGATCTAGAAAATGCGTTGGGTGACTCAAGCATGCCAATGATGACTATTCATTTTTCTTTTCTAGTTTCTTAGAAATCGTTTGTTAGTTCCCCATAAGCGGTATTTATAATTGATATTCTATGTTTCTCTTTTCCAGGCTGTGCATCATTGATGTATCTAAGTGGAGATAAAATGTCCGTATCTTTGAGTTTTGGAAAGAGGGTCATAACGAACAGGACTCTGTCAAGTAAGTCTTCGTTTTTACTTTTGATCGTATTTTTTTGGTTTTATAACTGTAATAATATCACTACCGTAGTATTGATGACCTCTGTGGCGGCCATGGCGCCTATGCAGAGGTCTCGGGTTCGATTCCCACTAAATGGAAAAACAACAAACATTCATATTCACAAACTTTGTGTTTGTGAATATGAATGTTTGCATTGGTCTGGGTATTTATATGTATTTTTACAAAAAAGTAAATAAGTATGTTAATCCGTTGTTTTTTACCCATATTACAAGCTCTATTTGATTTGGGATTAGATCGCGTTGGGTGAATATGTAAGAAATATAATACTCATTTTTGATTTTTCTCTTTTATCCCCAGGTCGCAAACCATCACCTGTCTGCATGCCATTGCCAGGTGGAATATCCAAGTTTTGCGGACGAGTCTACAACATAGCCAGAGCCGGTGAAGAATTTAGAGCTTGCTTAGGCCTAGAACTACAATCAAAGAAATCAGTGGAAGCTGCAGTAAGAGTATCGTGTTTCAAGTTTGGACCTCGGGGTGTAACTTCCGAGCCGGCTGATCCATTACCATTGGTGCCGCAAGATGAGAAGAAAGATGATGATGATGATGATGAAGAAGATGAATATGGAGATGATTTCGGTCTCGGTGGTGATGAGGATGATGATGATGATGACGAGGAAGATGATGATGATGATGGTAAGACAGATTTTGTTAAACAAATTTCTTAAATAGTAAATTAGGTACTTGGATTTGTTATTCACCGACATTCATTTATTATGTAACGTTTGAAAAATTTTATAACATCGCAATTAAGGCAAAAAAAATTAATAACCTTTTACTTGGGTTTGACCCCTTATGGTATGAATTGATGACCAAGGTAACGGATGAAGGCACAAGATTACGTGTGGTGCAAAAGCATGGAGGACCGTTATGTCCAGCGCCGGAAGCTGTGTGGCTTAATGTCATGATGACGATGATTACAATTCTATGACATCTGATTCATGATTTGTTTTACAAAAAACATCATTGGTCGAGATGATGACAATAAACACATACCAAAAAGAGTTGTATTTATTTAAAAAAATGTATTTGACTTTTCAGGAACACTAGACGCTGTCAATGACGTCGACGGTGATGATTATACAGGTTTCAGCATTCTCGGAGACGATATACTTGGTGATTTGTTCGGTTCATCTGGTAACAAGAAACCAAAAAAACCTAGTAAGAAACAAGCTCCAACAACAACGACGACTACCACAAAACGACCAAAAAAACCTGTTCGCAAACCTGCCAGAAAACCAGCTACCAGAACCACAACTGTACGTCCAACACGTAGTACTACATTGAGAAATAGACCAGCAGGTAGCAGGCGACCAACTCGCAAGCCTTACAAGAAACCAACACGCAAACCCACAACAGAAGGCACAACACAAGTATTTACAGCAACGACGCCTAAAATTACACCCACTTTCGTAACAGCAGGTCAACCAACAGAAGACATGATGCAAGTTATGAACACAATTCAAGAACATACATTCGCCTCAGTTCCTGTTAAAATGGAGAGTACTATGTCCGTATTACCAGCTACAACACCTAAAGGTGTAACAAATTTTGAAGATTCAGGCTTGGAAATGTCACTAGCTCACATCACTGGACAGTTATCAGCTTTACCAGTAACTCCAATGTTACCAGACGAAGGTAAAGAATCATCTATCATGACCGAAGAAGATGTACAACCGACTTATGAAAAAATACAGACAATCACACCTAAATCTCCTTCGACAGCTGCATTCATGCCTTCTTCTGTGGAGGCTGCTAATAGTGACATAGTTTCAGTAACCCAAAATCTTGATTCTCAAGAACCAATGGCCGAGGGAGAATCTTTGTTTGGAGATGAAAGCCGCGGCCATCTATACAATGCTGATGCACCTGTTTCCGATATTGATTATGAAGGTCTAATGAATAAAAAACATAGAAACAAGCAATTTAACTTAGATGATCTTGATGTTCTTGATTTGGGTAAAATTGGTGAAAGCTGGGGTGACGAACTAGGTTTATTTGGAAAAAATAGAAGACACAGAGATAATAAAGATACAAACGTTCAAGGACAAAAGGACCATAACGATGATTATGATGATCTCGTAGATGCTATCGGTCATACATTAATGATGAGAAAATCTGATAAAGCTAATAGAAAGGACAGAAGAAGACAGAATAAGATGATGCGTGGTGAATGGTCAAGTCAACCTATGACATCATAGTCAGATAGTTCTAAGTAGCTTTAAAATTATTTATTTTTGTACTTAATTATTTATTGTGTGTTGTAAATAGTAAAAAATGTATGAGGTTATTTATTTGCATGAGAGATTTGTAAAGTTCTTTTTAAAACAAGTGTATTTTTATTTATTTTCAACAATGAGTTATTACCACCATTCCTATGCACAAAGCTAAAGAGATGTACATCAAAAACACAAACTTCAAAGAGTAGGTAAATATTCTAAAATCAAAAATATTTTTGTCTGCTGCACTTGCAATATGCGAGCAAATGTGCAAATATAAGAGATATAGATAGTAGGATTGTAAGTAAAATAAATAAAATAAAAGTATGTTGTCCTGGGAAATAACAGGTCATGGTAGGAAATCACACGTAATGAAATTTAGCATGAAACTATTAATTCTAGCCTTGTTTAAGTTAGTACAGAATGGTCCACTCTAAGGTTAATAGAAAGTCTAATAGCTCTCATTATCTATACAACAAAGGTCTGTCCCATATATTACGTAATGTAAAGTATACTCATCATAACAGCCCATTAATGTTCCACTGCAGGGACGGGCCTCCACCCGTGACGGAGGGTTACTTGGCCTACTAATACCACGCTGTCCAGTCGTATTGGTATAGGGTTTAATTTCAAGTTTTCCTTCTTTTTATGTAAAGGTAATATTCACAGATAGTCCCTTAGTTGGTTTCTACTTCACCCATGGGATGAGATGGGGTGGTATTCTTACTCCGTCACCACACGGATAGTAAAGCATACTACCACTCATAAATGGACGTCTCAGAGTAAGGTGTCTACGAACCTTACTGACCCTTGTGGTAATAGAAAGCTAAGCATACCTTCTTCTCTGTCGGGCTCATTCACTGAAGGTGTTAAAAGAACTACTAAAGTAGTATTTCGGTAATAACATAAATTCGTACAAATAAGTACCGAAGCGCCTTACAAAATAGAATTTATCCTAAATCATAAAACGCAACGATGTATATAGCTATAACATTATTGTAATGAAATAAAAATAAAAACAACTATGTAGTCCCATTTCAGGTTACTGGCTAATGTTTCTGTGTTGTGTGATTCTTTCTAACCAATTGATTCAAAAGGCCAGGAAACAGTATATTACAGAATTAATCTTGGCTTCTGTGAGTGCGGTTAGGCTCAACAAACAATGGCACACCTTCTGCATTGTCCTAACTGCCCACAGAGCTGCACATAGAAAGACCTTATGAACGCCACTGACAAGGCAGTCTCTGTGGTCAAATTATGGGCTGGTTATGTTTAGAGAAAAAGAAAAGTTGTATATCTACGACTCGAAATAAGAAGAAGAATTAATCTTTACTGGGGTGAGTCTCACAGCCTGACAAATTGTGTAAAACAGAAAGTGCTTCTATGGAACGGTGTAACAAACGATCAATTAAGTAGGTAACTACTTAGCTGCACTTATGAAAAGCTGTGGATTATAAAACAGGTAGTTAACATAGCTGTGTCCCTACATACCCTATTTGTCGCTGTCTGCGAAAGAAGAAAATCTTGACAGAAACCTCTAAATCTTACCACCTACCTGCCAGCCAACTACGCAAGGAAAATTAATACGTAAAAACCCCTACACAAAATCAAAGAGCTGTACTTTCATGGCACGCACACTAATTTATGTCTTGCCCTGGCAGGCTATTGTTATATTGCCAATAAGTAGTACAAAAATAATAAACACGTTTTCCAATTCAACTTTTCAAATTTCAATCCATTATTATGCTTGACCGTTTTCCGTGTGGTGACGGAGTAAGAATAAAATATGTCACCACCCCATCTTACCCCATAGGTGTCGTAAAAACCGACTAAGGGACTATCCGTGAATATTATCTTTACGAAATAAAAATAAGGAAACCTTGAAATTAAACCCTATACCAATCCGTCTGGCCAGCGTGCTATTAGTAGGCCAAGTATCCCTCCGTCACGGGAAGAGGCCCGTCCCTGCAGTGGGACACTAATGGGCTGTTATGATATTATGCTTGACGTTTAGACAAAGGTCTTTAGTTACACATGCCGTGATATCATTGATATCATGGCATACCGGGCTCATCTTCTGTTTACGTTTTATATTTATAATCATGTTCATTGTCAAAGATTTATAGTGAGCGGTAATCGTTAGAGCCTATACGTTGCAGTGAAATAAAATAGGCACTTAGCCAGTGTATCAGTTAATATCACTTTACTTTCATAATTATGTAATTATTAAGCTTGATTGAACGCGTTTTGTGAAATGTTATTTCAATATAGATTATGTCAGTAATCTATATAAAATTTAAATGCTCTTCACGTATGTTGTCACAATGAAAGCCAGCTACATAATACTGTTCCAACTTTCTCTTGTATTGGCATTAAAATTTAAAACTTGTTCCTTCCGATGAGTGTACGGCTAAAATAAACATTGTACGTTAGTGGTCAGTAGTTAAATACTCTCGTAACATGCTTCAACAATTATTTGTAATGAACAGTGAGGCATAACGTGTTTAGTTTTGTGTTTACTTTTAGAGAAAATGGGGTTTCACCTTAAATTAAATACGTTTTTATTGATATTGATTTACCATTATGGACATGGTAAGGAATCTAATCAAATATTATTTTGCTTTTAATGAATGGCAAGGTTTCCAAATATACTATTAACGCAAAACATACCCAAGTACAACTATTTTGACATAGTTTACTTCAATGTAACCCAAAAAGTATTTTACGTACCAATGTAAATATTCTGTATTGTTTTCTTATGTAATGTTTTCATCCAAATAATCGGTAACTGTTTTTGATGTAAATAACAGTAAATTATGATATTTTGTTTGTAAAGCTAACTGAAAAACAATAAAAAGTCGGGTAAGATACGGATCGAAATACTTGTATTTAACACACATTACAGGTGATATGGCTTACAAAATAATAAATTTCAAAATACCTCAAGAGATTTGGCGACAAGCTTTAGATCCAACGCCTGTATTAAAATCTCCTGTTACAATAACCGTCCCTGTACAAGTCCAAGATGACGAAACTGAAGCAGAATTAGAAGAAAACAATGAAGTATTAGAAGAACCAGTTGAAAATATAGTTCCTGAACTAAGTACTAATGTGACTGAAGTTTTGGAAGATCCTGTAGCCCTAGTTACTAATGTTACATCTACTGTTGAAGTAACTCAAGCTCCTGTACTACAAGATGAAGTCTTAACCGAAGCACCACCGGTTGCTGGTCAAGTTATAAGATTTCCTTGTGAATGCCGTAAAAGACAATGCGGATGTTGCACCGGCTCTTTAATGGAGCGAATCAGTATGAAGGCTTGCGGTAACATAACATTTATTCCGGAAGACTTTGTGTTTGACGTTAAATTGAATGTTAATAATAACACTGTTGTACGACGAAGAGTTTCAGGTGAGAATAATTATTAATCAATATTTCAAATGTTAGAGTATTTTTTCAAATTTACTTTAAAGCCACTAAGTCCTGCACGAGATCGCGGGTAACTTAAACCCTACGCAAGATAGTTGTTTACTAGATTCACAAATTGGTGTTCTGAGGCTAGATTTTCTTCGTTTTCGTTAAACTGTTGTCTCATAAAGTCTTCACTAGACATGCCAGGATCCCTAGTGCGGGAGTATATCTTTCCTAGTTAAATTTCTAATCATACTAATGTAATAAAGAGGTAAAGTTTGTGTGTTTGTGACGTTAAAGGGGATAATCTCTGGATTTACTGACCCGATTTTAAAAATTCATTCTGTGTTGAATAGTCCATTTAACGGGGAGTGTCATAGGCTATATAGTATCACGCTATGACTAATAGAAGTGGAGCAGTAATGAATTATGTTTAAAAAATGGACGCGTTTTATTTGCCGCCCAACGAAGTGGGCACGGGTCAGCTAGTACTTAGTTTATAAATACAGAAACTGTAACGCAATATTATTTCAGCCAGTGATCCACCTCCAATATGCTTCAATCCAAGAAGAGCTCCATTTGTTCAGGTCTGCGCGGAGATCTCCAATATTCAAATAAGAAACAGAAACGCACACGCTTGTTTTGATATCAACGCTGATATTGGTGGATTTCCTGTTTACTCCGCGTCATTTAGATGTTTTAGGTATGTTTATGTTATGTCATTTAATTTCTACGCTGTTCAAACATATAATTAAATTCAAATATGGAAAAATGTGATCAATATTTATTACGTAACTTACAATACGTAATTGATGATAATATTATTATATAGCCAAGTTCCAGATTATGTAAAAATATATAAGCTTTACTTGTTAGTTATATCCTTACTTTAACTGGGATAAATTAAAGGTCTAAGTAAGGAATACAAAGAACAAAGACTTTTAATAAAATATTGATACGAAACTTGTTCTTGTCTGCGAAAGAAGCCTTTAATTATATTATTGTCTGAGACTTTGCGAAACTGTTTATTCTTTGATTTATATGTAGACTTTACAAAAAAGTAACCACTACTACAAAACTACCGCTGCTAGTACTGTGATGAACTTATTTTTTTTTTTATTTTTTTTTAAAAGACAACTCCCGTACTAGGGATCATGCCCTGTGTCGCGGGGTCCTTTTACAAACATCAATTAACGGACACAAAGAACACCCAGACCAGGACAATAATTTGTGGATCTCACAAATTATTGTCCTGCGTGGGGATCGAACCCACAACCTCTTGCACGGCAGCCGCTTGCGCTACCGTCGCGCCACCGAGGTCGTCAACTTATGATTTTATTGTCCTTTTTAAGAGGAGTGTGATATTATTTTTCAGTTTTGGATCTTCGGGAGTACAAACTGGGAAAAAGCCACGGCCTATTTCATCATCTGGCCCAAAACCAGTAAATCTCTTTGGGACTAATAATGATGATGACGACGATGAAGGAGGCTTCTTAGAAAATGCTGCAGGCTCAGTATTTGGTGAAGGAGGTTTATTCGAAGGAGGTGGAGGTGACGGCGGAGGATCTAGTGACGATGGTCCGTTTGATGGCATTGGTGATGCAATAGGCGAATTCTTTGACTTTGGCTCATAATGAAAGTGAAATGAAGAGACAATACACCTACCTAACAGTATTCGTAATATTTTTAAGATTTAATTTATTGTTATTTATTAATAAATAATTTATTGCTTTACTGAACACGTTTTTTCATTAAACAAAGTAGTGAATTAATTTGTGAAAGTTGAGATAAGGAGATCTATCTCAGCCCCTGTTCAACCGGTTCACAGTCTTGTGTGAATGAATTGGAGTGTCGGGCTGTTGACGATCAGCACGGACGCTGATTTGCGTCAAGAAAATAATATTAAAAGTAAAATGTGTGTTGTTATTTGGTTTATTACGTTTTTGTGTTTTCAGCAATATGTTTCTGGAGGTAAGAATGTTGTATATTTTATTAAAAAATATTTTTAAGAGTAGTGCGTTCATAAAAATACGCATAATAATATCGTTTAAAATCATTGTTTTGTTTACTCTGAAATAAATTATAACTACCGCATATTAGGTACTTGTTCATTTTGTTTAATGATATTATAATATGTATTATTTTCATTATAGCCAGTCCTTATAAAAATGAACAGAACGGATCACTACAGGGAATAGAAATCCCTGATAGCTTTTTGCTAGTTATGGATGAATTTGAAAACTCAACGAGACTTCCTTCTTTACCAATGGCAAGAAAGAATAAGAATAAAGGAAAACAAAATTCAACCAGCACTGCTTCTTCGGAAGATAGACGTTGTGTTTGTTCTCAAGGAGTTTGTAAATGTTGTACTGGCTATGTGATGGATTTGTTTAATCAGAAAGCTTGCATGAAGGTTGCTTATCATCCAGGAGATTTTGCTTTTGATGTCGCTATGTCTCTGAACAATAGGATACTCTATGAAAATTCTTTATCAGGTGAGTAATATTGTACTTTATATTTTATTTATTTCATTTGCATGCGTTTTGTGATTGGTCACTTTTTTAGGCGTTGATGCTGGGCAAATTAAAGTTGGCACTTTACATACATTATTTAATATGAAAACTATTTCTTTCTTCTAATATGACAAAGTAGGTACCTATTTCATTTTTTCATAGTATGAAAAATAATATACTTAACGTACATTATTATTCCATTATTTTTCGAGAAGTACGAGGAGGCTAAAAATGAGATTACGATTAATTTAGAACATTGTTTTGTGTTTACAATTATTTCTTCGTGTTTTGAAGGAACTTTAGTCTTATTTTTTTTTTCGAAAATAGTTATATTCTTTTACGAGTATATAGTCTATGTTCCGCAGTTTATTTTTGCCAAAATTTAAGTTTGTTTTTTTTAAATAGAATATTTTGTATTTTTATTTTTTCAGGAAAAAATCCACGACCAATTTGTATAAGTCCACCAAGAATAGGCAACTTGAAAGTGTGCGCTAAGTTTTATAACGTGTTCTTCCCAGGAAGGAACTTTCACTTTTGCTTAGCGATGACAGGACATTGGCATGCTGCAGAACTCTTTAATTTCACTTTTGATTGTTTACGGTACGTAAATAAGTAATTATTTTTAAACACTAGGTAGGTACAGGTCAGTCGATGCTTTCAAAAACTTTTTTTGGTAAGTTGACAAGAAAAGCCACTTAGGTACTTACTAACGTACTAACTAAGTACACAAGACCAGTATTCTTTCACATTTTCGTTCGTGGCAATTTTTAAGTACTTCCTCCTTTATTATAAAATAAGACACAGATTCTCAATTTTGTAACAAACAAAAACGGCACTTTCTTATTGTTTGGATTCGCTATTGATGTAGTAAGAAAGTATTAATTTACTTTTTAGTGCAAATATTGTGCAAACATTTAAGTGGTTTGCATATTCACAATTACCTCTATAAATTAGTATGCCTTTTTTTACTTTTTGTTGGTTGCCAACAAAAGGAGGAACGCCTAAAAGCAAAGCATTATTTGAGCCTCATGGGTGGTTTTGGTTGGCCTCCTGGTAGCGTTAGGAGACATGCCCTGCGATGCAAAGAGGTATGTGAGGAACAAGTTACGGGTATGCCCTACTCGTGTAAAGAGATATGTGTAAAACACGGCCGTCATTCTTTTTGTCTGCAAACGTCGTTAAGGCAAGTGAAGAGAGACTTCTTCCTGGCCCGATATCCCGGCCTGATCTGCAGATATTATTAGTTTATTAACATAGTCCACAATATCTTCAATGTTAATTGAATTCTAGTTCATCTTCTTCAATGACATGCTGTTATTATAAACTGCTTTAGGGATTAGGTTTAAACTGTGTTTTAACTGAATGTTGTTAGAGTATCTAAGAATAGTTGTCTTTTGACGTCCGCAGTTCTTACGGAAACCTTCAGTCGTTTGAAAAATAACCAAGTATTTGTCATTTATCATTATCATCAGATCATAATCATGTCAACAAAAATACCGTTCACTGCTGGGCATAACCGTTCCTGTTATTGCATTTATCTAATGTTACTTGCAGGATGGGAGCAAACGGATTGACTATGGTAAAGCCGTATGATAACGGAGGTATTGAAGTACCTAATCCTCAAGGTGGTGTTGACGCTGTCATCGACGCTGGAGAAGACGACATTGAAGAGTACGATGAAAATGTTGTCAAATCGCTTTTCAGTGAACTCTTCGATCGTTAATTTTTAATGTTTACTTGTATGTTTATTTATATTTAATTAATTTATTAAAATATTTTAAATGGAACTATTGCTTTTTTTTTAAATAATCCAAATAGTCAAGTATTTATAATCTAAAGTCTTTAGTTTTTGACACTTTACCTCTACCCTAAAGTATTCTGAATACCAATTTCGGGAGTTCTACAAAGCAGATCATTACTTAAGAAAGAAGATAGGATATGAAATTATACCAACTAACTTCTTTTGCAAGGTTAATAAGGCTGACGATGACTCATATGATTACGACGCAGTGAATATCAAGAAAAGAGCTGTGAAAAGTCAATTACAAAAAAAGAATGAGTACTTTTCTTTTTTTGTAAGTTTGAGAATAGTAATAATAGAGAATGAGTACTCATTCTTTTTTTGTAAGTTGAAAAAAGTAAGTAAGTATACCATTATTACTTATTTATATTCTTATTTGTCAATATTTATGGATGTAGAGTTCGAAGTCAAAGAAGAATGAGGTTTTTGTAAAATAATTAATAAATATTTTTAAAGGTTCTTCTTTTAGAAACAAATAGACTACATCTTGTCGTATATCATACAAAAATCTTTTGTTGTTTTTTTTAGTTGTTTAGTTAACAAAAGACCCGTTTCTATTTGTATAAATAGATATTTATAAGTTAAGGAATATAATAGACTAGTCAGTAAAAAAGTAATTTTTTGATGCTTAGAATTATTTGCAGCTTTTAAATTCTAGTGGATTTCAAATATTGTCAAAAACGGCTTGTGTTTTAAATTCTTCGGAATTAAACGGACGCGAAATCACACGGCCTTGTAGCATCAATCATTATTACTACTTGGAAACGATATCATCTTTTCTTTTCTCTCACAAATATGTAGAATCTGGAATACCTTGTGGTGCTCCACGAACGTAATGCCTTTTCCATCTCTAAACGAGATTTAACCTTAAGGGACGAGACCCTTGCAGCACTACTAGACATTGGCCTATTTGACACCTTTATCGAATTAGCCAACCAACCAACACGTCCAGGGACTCACGTGTGACGGGGGCAACCTCATTAGCAGAACACTGCTTCAACTCAATAAGACCAAAGTGGGTGTAGGTTTAGAACAGGCCTACTTCCGACCACTGTTTTACTGTGTAGAAACGGACTCCCTTTTAAATAGAGCATAAACTCTCATATGCAGCAGTATGACAGCGGTACGTTCTGGTTTTGCTGACGACCATGAGCAACGGTTACCAAGTGAGCCTCTAGAAAATCTAGCACCTTGAGGCAATGAATAAAATCTACGCGTGTGGTTATTTCTTAGCGCCCTATTACAGTGATATCGTCTACGGGGCTCATTCAGTGATAGAGAAAAAACGACTTACTGATGTCACGCTGTCTATGAGGCATGTCGATAGTAGGTTAGAAATATTTAGACTGGTATGACCAAAACAGTTTAATTAATCTATGATAACAAGCAGCCAGAGAGGGGAGGAGGTTTTGCATTAATTTTGATAGAAAAAGTCAAACTAAATAAAGACAAATACCGTTTTTATTAACATAATAGAAGCAAGAACACTATAATGGCAGACAAAGGTCACAACGACCTCTCATAACTTCTAAAGTATTAAGAACAAAATGTTAAAACATTTGTCATGCAGTACATTAGCATAGAGGGAATCTTGCGTGAAAATATTATACATATACCTGCTGAGAAAATATCTAGCCATTACCCGAACAGTGGTGGTATCGTATCGATCCGATGCGCTGCAGTTTCTCTCTAGAAAGTACCGTCAGTCAGTTGCGTCCGAGCATTGCATACCTTGCATACAAATACTTGGTTACCTTTGCCAGTATAAACATAGGGTGTTGGCTACTTATCCCTAGAGCCGACAATCCTTAAGTTAAACGAACTCTTTTAAAATGAAAACCTTCGCGCTATTAGTTTTCTTGTACGCCTTCGTACAAATTGATTCAGGTAAGTTGTTTTATTTTTTAATACGTTACTTGGACTCAGTCTTTAGGACGTTAATGATATTTTGTCTAATCTGTAAGTTTATGGTAACCTAAAAGTACCTCTAACCCTGCCAAAGTAAAGGTTTTTTTTGGTTTTCAAACATTTTTTTACATGTGTAATTAAGGAAAGTTCTATTTATCCCTAATGATAAGTTTTTCATGAGGATATTAGCACGCTACAAATATGCTTTATACCTGTAAATTTAGATACTCTGTGCTCTAATAGTATGTGTTTTTGTGTGTGCCTTCGAATTAATGTAAAATGGTCCAATAGATGTTTATAGAAAACACACAAAGGGAATTAGTTCTTCGATACATTGTAGCGTTTACAGAATGGTAATGCTAATGATTAGGTACTTAACGAGGTTTCTAGGTACGATGTTTTGGTCTTCTATAGAATTTGGTTATAGTTTTACAATAAAGCGTAAATTAGAATTGATTCCCTTTACAATTTTAGCGCTTTTCTTAGAAAACTTTATATTAAAAGTAGTGTCTGGATACAACATGTCCTCCATAATTTCCGAGCTTTACATAGTCATCATCATCATCATCATAACAGCTCATTAATGTCCCACTGCAGGGACAGGCCTCCTTCCGTGACAGAGGGATACTTGGTCTACTAATACCACGATGCCCAGACGGATTGGTATAGGGTTTAATTTTAAGTGTTCCTTCTTTTTATTTCGTAAAGATAATATTCACGGATAGTCCCTTAGTCGATTTTTACAACACCCATGGGATGTGATGCGGTGGTGATATATTGTATTCTTACTCCGTCACCACACGGAGAGAAAATCGAATGATTGAGCTCTGTAATAAAAGTAATTTTCATGTTTAGACATGAAGTAACCTAATAATTACACCTTTCAACCTTTTCCCTGTTCCGTGTTTCATACGTGATACATTCATATTGTTTTACAATCGTGTCTACCGGCGGGAAACCTGCTAAAGTTGATTCTAGAATATTTTATTAACTTTTTTTATATAATTGAAATATTTCAGGAGAAGCAGCATTAATTTTGCATTAGTAATTCTATTTGCGAATTAGTATTTTTTTTAATTGGCAGCGCTAGTGACCCGCGTAAACGCTCAACAAGTTTTTTAGTTACGATGTTTATGATGTAGTGCTAGTAATTATCCATTTGCTCTTTATTTTCCGTGCTTTTCAAAGTAAATTGTAATAAGAGTGGTGTTTATGTTGAAAAGACTGATGTAAAGGCTTTGTAACTAATTGGTTATTTTGATACATTTTAAATTTTCCAGGAGAAGCAGCTAGACTTACGAAACAAAATATATATGGTGAAGACAACGCTTTGGATTTATCAGACTTTTCTGTATATTATGATATAAATACAAATGCAGTAAGTATCAATCAGCATATCTTATCAGCTTATTATAATTAAAAAGTATAGCAGTATAGTATAGCGTTATAATTAAAAAGAAAATATATATAATTTTATAACATAAATGGTTTGCCCATAGATTATAAACATTTGGACGCTAACGTAATTAACTGGATACTCATAACGGCGCTGATAATACTCGAACGTAACTCGATTTTGGTTCACGATTCGATTTGGTTCGGGAGTATGGCGTTAGATCGAGTTCGTATCAAAAAAGTGGGTTCGAAATAAAATATCGGCTCGCACCAAAAGGTTCGGGAATTCCTTCTTATGCCGCACCATTAAGTTGTGGAACCAGCTTCCGGCTCACGTATTTCCTCCATCATATGACAACCGTAACTACTATCTTTACAAAATAAAAAGAAGGAAAACTTGAAATTAAACCCTATACCAATCCGTCTGGCCAGCTTGGTATTAGAAGGCCAAGTAACCCTCCGCCACGGGAGGAGGCCTGTCCCTACAGTGGGACATTAATGGGCTGTTATGATGATGATGACATTGGGTCCTTCAAACGCAGTGTGAAGAAGCATTTGGCCAAACCGGCAAGATGATGACGACGGATTAAAGTTGTTTTTGGACTTCTATCCGTTGGCTTCATTTGTGGACTGTACTCGCGCTTTCCATCAGGCTCGATATAGTCATATTGCCGTGTTTACTATAAAAACAAAAAAAAAAAATAGAAAACAAAATTGGTTCGTTTTCGGGAGTAGGCCGGCTGTATTAGATGGGCTGCTTACACTATTAGTAACGATACTGCGTTTTGCCATACTTTACTTAGTAACTTTTAAATAGTAATCCCATAGTATCTTATACAACAATTATGAGATAAGTTGGCTCACCTGTCTCGTTTTGTAAATCTCTCGTCTCCGTAACACTTCAGTAGCATAGTTTTCTACCCCATATCGAATTGGACATTCATATCCAAATGCAAATTGATTCGACATGGGGTAGGGTACTGTACTATACTTGGTATGCGCTAGCGAGGTCGTGATTTTAAATCTCACCTAGTATATTTGTGCAGGTGGGATTTCCGTTGGGAGTCTCGTGCAATTTACTAAAGGTTGTCCCGATCTTGCACCTAGTTGCTTTTTTTTTTACGTTAAACGTAACCATAAAAAATGCTGCTTACTATAGATTACCAATCTGAAGTCAACTTAATACTTCCTTTTATGAATGATTACATTATGGAGATGGGGTTTTTTATTATTTTTTACTCATAAGTTGCGAGTTTTGAGGCTCTGGATATTGTTTTAAAACTTAATGAGAGAAGTGGTAGGGCACCAATTATTCAGACGCTTAGGACATGTACAATGAACAAGAAAGATCGAAAGTAGGTAATCTGCATTTCTCAATACCATGAAACTTTTCTTGCGTATTTGTATGAGTTTAAAAAAAATATACATTTATCATTGAGATTTATCCTTGTTCTTCTTCGAATATTTGATTCTAAATATTAACCTTACTTATTTATATTTTTTCAGACCATCAGAAAGATGTTACCACGTCCATGGTATCAACCTGGATGGAGGTTACGTCTCCCTTTCCAAGGAGGTACTTGTGATTGTGAAACGTATAAATGTGACTGTTGCGCAGGTGTTCGTGTGCCACAGCTAGGTTTCGATAGAAGAAGTAAGTACATTGCTTGTTAATAGACTTATTGTAGGAAACAATCATAAATTGCTCCAACGTTTTCTATAGAGTCATCATTAGCGAACGTAATTTTTACACAACTGTTACAGCGCCATCTAGGCGCACAACAGTAAACTTTCAATAATTTACTTCATGTTTTTGTTACTATGTTAATTAACTTAAACAACCTATAAAGTTGGGTATAACTAGAAAATTTCATAAAGAAAATTTGATGGTTTCATAAACAACCAGATTTATAAAATATGCAATAAATACTAAGACAGAAGAAAAACTACCATACAACAACCGATTTCGTTAAAAACATTGTGATTTTCTCTTATATTACTTCTTATTAAAGTAGTATAGAAAAGTAATTTTTCGGATGTGAAGTGACAATAAAAATCCATTTAAATCTGTTATGATTTGACTTACAAATCAATAACAAAAAGTTAATATTTTTGAAGTAAAACTACTTAGATTTGGAACTCGAAATGTTCTTTCTCAAGCTGTACTTAAGTACTTAGTCTCTTTTTCAAATGTTGTTCAAAGTAAAGTCACAGGCAAAAGCTAATGTTAACAATATTACCTTTTTTCAGCTTGTGCTACAATCACATTTGATCCCGAAGAAAGCTTAATGGGATTAGAAGTTAAAATGAGCAACCAAACTGTTTTGCAGAAGATATATTCAGGTACAGTTAGTTACTGTTGCGTTAAGTACATTCATAATTATAAAATAAGTTTCTAATGTTTTAGTATCATTTTGTGTACAGCACCCGGCTGTAATATTTACGGCCTATTGTACAAGATACACGTGTTTGAGGAAAATAATATCTTATAAATTTAGGTACTCGAATTAAGTATACAAACTTTATCTATCGTTACATAATATCTAGTTTAGGAAGAAACCAAGCAAACATTCTTAATGCAAAAGAAGGTAAACTGTACAATATAATCTATACCAACCAGTCTGGTATAACTAATATTTTCCGCCATAATCGAAGAAAAATTGGGGCTGGTAACAAAAAAGGTATTGTAATAGAACATTTTGTAGGAACTACTTAATAACACTTTCATTCCAATGACTGTCCATATCAGCCCATGGACGTCCACTACTGGACATAGGCCTCCTCCAAATTTTATTTCCAATGACTGTATACCTACCTCCTTAAAAAAAAGTACTCAACGATTCAGGACTAATCTTATACTAAATTGAAGATATGTTTACTGTTTACAGCAACTAACCCACCTCCATTCTGCATTCCGGTACCAATAGGGGGTGTACCGGTACCTCTTCTTGACATGTGCATAAGACTGTTTGATATTACGGTTAATTGGAAAAAGTTGCATTCATGTATGGATTGGGACACGAGAGTTGCTTCAACACCAGTTGTGGTAAGTTTCTTATTTTTTTTCAAGAATTTTATTTGCACATATTTATGTTTGTTTTTTACTTACGGATATCTTGTACGTCAATCAAAAGAAATTATTTAACATAATATTCGGCATTACTGTACGAAAACAAAAGCAAACTTGTCATAAAGCCTGATTACAATACATTTGGACGGATAGAGGAAATCCACTCCAGCAGAGAGACACTAATGGGCTGTTATGAATCACTACATAATACGAGTATAATAATATAAAACATGCTACGCCATGTATGCTCAAATCTTAAATTACGTAACGGATTTTGATGCGGTTTTTTTATTGATAGAGTGATCCAAGAGGAAGGTTTAAATGTATGAAACATGCTTAATATAGTTTAGCTTGAGAAACCCATATAAATTTAGAGATTTGTAATGTAATCGTCTAGTGAAGCTGTACTTAAACGTTATTTTACTGTTGTATTGTTACTTCATTCTGTAGTAGGTGCCCGTGCGGAGCCGGGGCGAGTCGCTAGTAATTATAAAAATTGCTATTTACAGATTTTGCATTTCGACTGCGTGAATTTGGGATTGGGTGGCGTCACCCTTTCAAAGCCAGGTCAACCTCACATAGCTCCATTTGAAGAAAGTGAAACTGACGTACCCCAACTAGACGCTGATGTATTTGATACAGTGACTGAAATAGCAAATTTACCAACAAAATCACCTCTTTTTGATAATAGTGTAAAATATATTTAAATAATTTATTGATTAAGTTGTTTTAATTTAACATTGTACCTACTTAACGTTTTCTAGGACGATTAACGATACAGTGGAAGTTTTATTGTTATCAAGGCTACGGCAGATTAGTGGCTTTTACCATTTTTGTGTAATACATGGTTCTTAGCTGTAAGCCTAGCAACGCTACCAGACTATAAGGTCTAACAAAATAAAGACAAATACGAAAATTTACAAAACTATAAGTGTAATTGAAGTAAAGTAAGAGCACTAGGTATAATGGCACATACATTTATTATCTGTACAAAGGTCACAGTGATCTCTCATAAGTTGTAAAGTATTAAGAACAAAATGTATTATTAGAACATTATTATTATTTGTCATGCAGTATATTACCATAGGAGTAATGTAGCGTGAAAATATTAGACAATTAAAAAAGTAAAGTAAGTTTGTTTATCTGTTGCCTGTGCTCATAGCACAAGCTCTGCTTAATTAAGGACTTAATAGCGTTGTGTAAGCATGTTGGGAATATTATATTATTGTATTATGTACCTGTTTTATGAATAGCCATTACCCAAACAGTGGTGGTATCGCATCGATCCGATGCGCTGGAGTTTCTCTCTAGAAAGTACCGCAAGTCAGTTGTGTCCGAGCATTGCATACCTTGCATACAAATACTTGGTTACCTTTGCCATTATAGACATAGGGTGTTGGCTACTAATCATTCGGATATTGTCCCTAGAGCCGACAGTTCATAAGTTTAAAGAACTCTATCGAAATGAAAATTAAAACCTTCGCATTATTTATTTTCGTGTGCGGATTAGTACAAACCGAACCAGGTGAGTGTGTTAATTATTTTAAATGTTAATTGAGCTGGTTAAGACTGGCCGTTACGGCATTTTATTTAAGAAATTTTTGGAAAACCTATTAAAATAATTTTAAATAGGTAATTTCATTTTTAACATTTATTACACAGTTGCATGCAGTTTTAGAGGTTCTTAATATTATCTTAGAAAGGTGTGATTAAGGAAAGTTCCTACATTAATCTATCATGAGAAGTTTATCTTAAGGCTGTTGGTACAAATACAAATATAAGTATATACCTAATATGGTGTGATTAATAGGTACGTCTACATTTGGTTATATCCTACTCTAATATTATGTTTAAATTCACTGTTTATACAAAACACAGAGGAAATAATTACTTAAAGAATACTAATGAGTATTTATATAACGAATGTTTCTTGTCTAGACGTTTATAGACTTAACAGCTCCTTTGATGACTTCTTTCAAATAAAGAACTAAGCGGTCTATATGGAGGAATTCAGTTGTATTATCGTATCTGGGTCCGACTGGATGCGGAAGGCGTAAGACCGTGTTCTGTGGCGCGTGTTGGTAGAGGCCTGATGTCCATCAGTGAACTATGGCAGTTCACTAGGCTAGTTGATTGATTGTTTGTTTATTAATGTAAGGCGTGAATTAAGCTACGTTACTGCCTCTGCAACGCTTTTCCACAGTCAATTTTACGATAATAGTTTTGTAATTGTTTAGACAAGAAGTACTATAAATACCTATTGTAGTTGAAGTCTTTGGAGTAGGTAAATGTTTATAAGGATATAATTTTAATGTTTCAGGAGAAGCAGCCAGGCTAACAAAACAAAATCTGTTTAAAGAAGACAACTCAATGGATGTTACAGACTTTTCTGTATATTATGACATAAACACAAATGCAGTAAGTTTTTATCAGTTAAATACGCAGACGAAGTTGCGTCTACTTATGTCTACTTTGCAAACTTTTTATTTATACTTATTTTTCAGACTATCTTTATCATATTTATATACTAAAAATACATTATATCACCTCCCCATCTCATTCCATTGGTGTCGTAAAAAACGACTAAGGGACTATGCGTGAATTTTATCTTTACGAAATAAAAAGAAGGAAAACTTGAAATTAACCCCTATACCAATCCGTCTGGCCAGCGTGGTATTAGTAGGCCCGTCCCTGCAGTGGGTCATTAATGGACTATTATGATGATTTCAGACTATCAGAACAATGTTACCACGACCATGGTATAAACCTGGATGGAGGTTACGTCTGCCTTTCCAAGGAGGAGGCTGTAAATGTGATGCGTATAAATGTGACTGCTGCTCTGGTGTTCGTATACCACAGTTAGGTTTCGATAGAAGGAGTAAGTATTTTCTGTTTTTTTAACGTTTAAATGTAAAAAGAAGACCACCGTGATTAAATACGCCAAATTATTTTACGACGCATAAGGATATCTATCCTTTACATTACAACATCAGTTACGGTATAAAATAAAGTAAGTATGAGTTTTATGATAAATTTGGTGCCTTTGCTTCGACAAGAAAAACATGCAAGACTGGTTTATCAAAGATGGCTTATAACAGTTTTTTTTATTTATCATCTGTATGCACTAGGGATAATCGTCAATTTAACGGACACAAAGAACACTCAGACTCAGGGCAATAAAGTTTTTGGGTCACACAAAGGACTGTCCTGCGTGAGAATCGAACACGCTACCTCGTGCACGATGCATTCAGATTCGATTTTCTGCATTTAAATTACTACATAATATTAATTATATCTTTTCGGTCTTATTCCTCATTGTATTGTTTAATAAGGGATTACCGTACGTGCAGTGGTTATTAAAATGATTACTTACAGAAAAATATTCCGATGAATTTGGAATAGATACCTACTAAGTACAGCAGTAGTATCGGTGTGGTGACGGAGTAAGAATACAATATGTCACCACCCCATCTCATCCCATGGGTGTCGTAAAAACTGACTAAGGGAATAACCGTAACTACTATCTTTACGAAATAAAAAGAAGGAAAACTTGATATTAAACCCTGTACCAATCCGTCTGGCCAGCGTGGTATTACCTAGTAGGCCAAGTAACCCTCCGTCACGGGAGGAGGCCCGTCCCTGCAGTGGGACATTAATGGGCTGTTATGATGAAGTACAGCAGGGAAAGATAAAATGTTGCTCAAAGTCACAAAAGCTAATATCTAAATAAACACATTACTTTCTTTCAGCTTGCGCTACAATTACGTTTGATCCCGATGAAGGTTTGATGGGATTAGAAGTTAAAATGAGCAATCAAACTCTTTTGAAGAAAACTTATTCAGGTAAGAATTAAGTCCGTTTGACTCTGTGTCTGTTTGTTTGTACGCGCTTATCTTCGCAACTACTAGACGGATTTGAATGTTTTTTTTTTGTTGTTACAACAACAAAAAAAAACATTACCTAATGCCATACATGGCATTAGGTATAAGTCAGGGCAACAACATAATAAAGGGTAAGCCGTGACGTCATAGAATTATTTGACTGCTGAATCCTACGTCTTAGAATTCATTCATACTTAGTCATTAAATAGATGAATCGTGAGTCGTGACATCATGGAATTCTGGCATGAAAATAGTTTTAGACAGGTATATAGAATTTTGGCGGGAAAATAAATATTGTGACAGCTGAGTCATGACATAAACGCAATTTGACGTTTAGTCATAACGTCAGAGATTGCAGACGTGCAGAGATGCCTATTAAATTGTAAAGTTCTAAACGTTGATTTTTACTGTTACAGCAACTAACCCACCCCCAATCTGCATTCCGATTCCAATTGCGGGTATACCCATACCCCTTCTTGACATGTGCATAAGACTATTCGATATCACGGTTGATTGGCAAAAGTTGCATGTATGTATGGATTGGGATACGAGAATTGATAAGGCACCAGTCGTGGTAAGTTCGTAAATTTCGTAAACAGTTTGCATTTTTTTTATCGAATTTCAATAAGTACCTACTCAGTACGTCCTGTTAATCAGCGTTGTGTAAGGCGAGGATTAAAATTGATCCGTTAGTATCCGTTCCAACATATTGTCCACCGATATTGTCTGCGATCTGCACTACATTTTTGTATGAGTAAGACTAAAAAGTTGTATAAAGGCGATCGCAGGATCTTTAACTTTGTTCAGTAGATGCGTCATGGATTATATTTAATTTTCTTTTTACAGATTTTGCATTTCGATTGCATGAATTTTGGATCAGGTGGAGTGAGCATAACAAAGCCAGGCCAAAGTCACTTAGCTCCAAATGAAGATAGCAATGCTACTGACGTACCACAATTAGACGCCGATGTATTTGATCCAGTGACGGAAATGCCAAATTTACCTACAAAATCACCTCTTTTTAATAATAGTGTAAAATATATATAAGTAATTTATTGATTTCGTTGTTTATTTTATATTACATTACCTCTTTGTAGTAACGCGAAACATGAAAATTTTAATGAATCTTTGCCAGGAATAACTTATTATTTGTTACTATTTATACATCTTTTCCTAAATTTGTTGCAAAACAACTAAGATGCTATGACCGTTAATTGACGGGTCTAGTTTATAATATCGACAGGCACAACATCGATGATCGCTACATCGCAAACGCTCGATATGTTACTGTATCGACAGTACCCTAAATCGATGGTACGCTACATCGACAGTACCCAAAATCGACGGTATGCTACATCGACAGTACACTAAAACGACGGTACGCTACAATGACAGTACACTACATCGACGATCGCTACATCGACAGTGCACTAAATCGATAGCACGCTGCATCGACTAACCAACCCAAGCCAGGTTTCATTATTTTTTATTATTCTAAGGCATTTTGTTTATTACATTTTTTTATTATTCTACGATTTATTAAAATTAGGAAGGAATATTGTTATTTTTATTATTCTACGAAATTTTTAAACTACTCAAGCCAGAATTAAATAAAAAACACAGGACTTTCTAAAAATTTTTTCCTAATACTGTAACAAAATACCAGGAAGCTCGTTAATTACGCAGCCTGTAGGCTGGCTGGCGTTCATCCCAATTCTGATGTCAGCGTCAGCTTATGATGGCACGCTCTGCGATAGATCGGTCAACTCGAAGTAACACTTTTAATACACGTAACACTTTAACTACACTGAACACTTCACCATAATTATTCGAAATAACACTACTCAAACAAAACGGGTAACGGTTCCTAGTAAGGAGCACCGATCACGACCGAAGTCAAACTGTAACTGACTGGCGTCTCCCTCCGGCGCGCCCCACGGCTCTGTTACGACAAAACACTGCAACCCGGGTTACAGCGTTTTGTCGTAACATGATTTAAAATAATCTGCTGCATGTTAACTTGCTACTAGTTCAATCAAAATTTCAATATCACTTTTTCTAACTGAAATATTCTTAATAACATTTTACTGCAACCCAAAATTTTAACTAAATATCTTGACAAAACGCTGCATACTAGACTGCAGTGTTCTACCGAAATCGTAGCGAGCGGCGAACCTCTTATTATTTCAACAAACCGCTGCAAACTCGGGTTGCCGCGTTTTGTCAAAATAATATACGATAACTAACTTATACATTTCTTCCACCTTATTGTCGGCATGAGCTGATGTGGGATAGTAAACTGGTTTACGATACTACCTCAGCTTTCATACCTTCAACATACCAGCATTACCTTCAACGAATATCGTTTGGTAATTCTGCCGAGAAGGTACGCTACCCTTGAAGACACACTTTCGATCTTCACCACGTTATTTATGATTACGATTTATGGACGAAAAGCCCAACACCACCCTGGAACTGTTGGTCGCCCCCCGGAAATATCAGGTTACCGGACTTCAGGATTATCGAATCCTGCCCTTGTCTCCGAACTTCCGATAAGCCGACGATATCCCACCGTAACCTGCTCAATTCTTTCTCCAGTTCTACGACCTTCTCATCGGTACGCAGTGTGGTGTGTTGTATATTGCCAGGGCCAAAGGTCGGTTGTTTTGGTAGCCTGACCTCCCCCGGAGATTCTTCGCTCCCCCTACTTTTTGTGTGTTATCATTTTGAGGGGTTTGTTGGCCTACTAAGAAGAACACACCAAAAGGTATTTCTCAAAAAAATAAAGATGATTTAAAAGATTTATTAAAATTTATGGCCACGTCCAGGCACCACTTTTATTATAATTTAACAGTCAATGTTAACATAGCTAAAGATTTAGATGAGACTTCAGAAATATTTAAATTTGAAACACCAGTAAGCTCAGTGTTTTTATTTAGATTTTATCCTAACTTATTATATTCTTCCTATACTTATCACAACAAAACGCGGTAAGCTCAGGTTGCATCGTTATATGACAATACTGTCGCTTACTGGCCAATACATGTTATCGTAACAAATCAATTTTTCTTATATTGTGAGGTTTCTAATCAAAATTTGATAATGTTATGTTCTAATGAAAGTTAGCAAACACTATTAACAATAATTTAAAAAAAAAATCAAACGCCAGCCTATCTATACTTGATGTAATTTGGTAACGAGTTGAATATTAAAACTTAAAACCGCGTTTTCTGAAACTTGGCACATCAAAGTTTACAGCATTTTGTCGTAACAGGGCCGCCCACCTAGTCTCAGTTGTTAGCACGAAGGTAGCACGTCACCGTATACACGTCATTGCGACAGTGTCGCCTCTACCGGAATTCGTGCTGCGCTTTGTTTATGAATCAAATTAAGTACTGTTTCCGACATATAAAATATTTAAAATTATAGCGTATATTACTAGTAGATAAAATTAAAAAAAATTAAAAAATAAAATTCATATTGAGGAAGATTATACAGTGTGTAAAAAAACCCTGTCCGATCCGTGAAGGGGTGATACAGTATCGAAAGGTTGTCAGGTTGGCAGTGTTATTTCATGGAAATTAATTTAAAAATTTTTTTACAATATTTCGTGAGCTATAGGGAAATCGTAACAGTTACCACTAGGCACACCGGCTGGTAGTACATCAATACCTAGATAGATATTCACTTAGAATGCCGACGCGCGAGACACTTTTGCCTAATCCCTTTGATAAAAGCCGCCAGCCCGCACGGCCGTTGAACCTAACTACTTGCTAAAGACGGCCTGTAAACTTTACCTACGAGTAAAGCGCCGATTACACTACCCTACATGTAGGGCCCTAGATGAGCTAGTGCACTACATGAGCTAGTGCACTACATGAGGTAGTGCACTACATGAGGTAGGGCACTACATGAGGTAGTGCACTACATCGTATAGGGCACTACATGATGTAGGGCGGTCGGGACTCGCCAATCTCCGATATGTAGTGTCCATCCAGATCTAAACATAACTAACTCAATAATTGACGTTTTTGACTTTTACACACAGTTTTTTTTTTTTTTTTTAAAAGACAACTTCCGCACTAGGGATCATGCCCTGTGTCGCGGGGACCTTTTACAAACATCAATTAACGGACACAAAGAACACCCAGACCAGGACAATAATTTGTGGATCTCACAAATTATTGTCCTGCGTGGGGATCGAACCCACAACCTCTTGCACGGCAGCCGCTTGCGCTACCGTCGCGCCACCAAGGTCGTCGAATTCCTTGATTCGTTACATCGAAAACAGATTTAAATATACGAGTCTACACTACACGGCGCTAGATGTAGACCAGCAATACAAGTTTATCTCAAAATGTTTCATTTTTAACGATTAGTTTCAGACACTTGAAACTAATCGTTAAAATAGAGACAACTCTAAATAAAATTACGAAAAATGTTAGATATAGTCAGTAAAATCAAAATAACTCCGAGGAGCGGAGTCTGTTTATCCAACAATAAAGACTCCTTACGACATCTAGCGTCGTGTAGTGTTGATGTTTAAATCTGTTTTCGTGGTCGATGCGTAACGAATCAAGGAATTCGACTGTTACTCCAGTAAAATAAGCATTCAACCTCGGAATGGAAGCGAATAAGCTGTAAATTTGCATAAACCTTTGTTTTGGTGTACTAATGACTGGTAGAAAAGTCTCATATGATCACGTGTCTGCGTCATAAGTTATTCAAGGTCAAAGGTCACGAAAATCAGTTTTTTCCCATTATCTCGTTTTCTATGGGAAATACGCATTTAACGTCATTATAAATATTGTAGATCATAAAATTGTCTACAAAAAATATCTGAACACTTTTCTCCTAAAAAGCATCGCTTTCGAGATATCGTGACTTTAGAGCGCAGGAAAGTCGTATTTTCGACTATATGCACACTATTGCACACACTAGCTTTTTCCCGTGATTTCGCTCGCCTTTATAAATATTATGAAAAATAAGGCTTATTTCAATATATAGTAGCATATGCATGCTTGGTCACAGCCTAATCGGTTTGAAATTGACAAGGTTACATACAAACTTCCATCCCCTATCTTATCCCTTTAGGGGTAGAATTTATCAAAATCCTTTCTTAGCGGATGCCTACGTTATATCATCTACCTGCATGCCAAAATTCAGCTAGATTTGTCCAGTGGTTTGGGCTGTGCGTGCGTTATTAACTTGGTTTCTCCAGTAGGAATACTCCTACCACATACCTAGTGTTCTATCAACGCACAGACCAAACCACTGGACAGATCTGGCTGAATTTTGGCATGCAGGTAGATGATATAACGTAGGCATCCGCTAAGAAAGGATTTTGATAAATTCTACCCCTAAAGGGATAAGATAGGGGATGGAAGTTTGTATGTAACCTTGTCAATTTCAAACCGATTAGGCTGTGACCAAGCATGCATATGCTACTATATATTGAAATAAGCCTTATTTTTCATAATATTTATAAAGGCGAGCGAAATCACGAAAGCGATGCTTTTTAGGAGAAAAGTGTTCAGATATTTTTTGTAGACAATTTTATGATCTACAATATTTATAATGACGTTAAATGCGTATTTCCCATAGAAAACGAGATAATGGGAAAAAACTGATTTTCGTGACCTTTGACCTTGAATAACTTATGACGCAGACACGTGATCATATGAGACTTTTCTACCAGTCATTAGTACACCAAAACAAAGGTTTATGCAAATTTACAGCTTATTCGCTTCCATTCCGAGGTTTGCCCCTAATTAAGCCTTATTTGACTGTACTACAGTAATTATCTTGAAATTTGAAATATTTAATTCTTCCATTATATCGACGGTATATAAAAAATACATATTCCATCTAATAATTAAGTTTAATTAATAATATACCCCTAAAAATTAGTTAAAAAGTGATCTTTACGATCTAAAAATATTTAAACTAGTCGATAACTACCTTGTTTTCTTTTATATTTTACAGTAAAGTAGACTTACACCCTATGCTTAAATCTTAGGATGGAAATTTGAGGGGCGTAAAGGACTTTTTTTTTAAATTTTTGGGCGTAAAGGAAGGTCTATCTTGGTAAATATAGCACTAGGGTATTTTTTTTAATTGCTTTAGAAAATACTATAAATTCTAAGCATTTTTCTCCTTGGGTTTATTAAAATAGCTCAAGAAACAAAAAAAGTTAGAGCAAAAAGAAGTTTCTTTTTTTGTTTTTTGCCTCTCCTGAAAAGTCGCATTTTGTCCTTTACGCCCTTTGAGCCCAGAGGTATCGATATCGTACTGTACGATATGTAGTTTTTCCTAAATTCAGGAAAGTTTAATAGGAAAAGAAATTGTAGGTAAGTAAGTAGTAGTAGTAGATAAGTAGGTTATTTTAAAAAATCGATATTTTTTTTTGGTTCAACGTGTTTATCATCTACGTCACTAAGGCGGTTCATTGATTGGTGTAACACAGTGAAAGCGGTGTCCTTTGTCGGCACGGATTAAATTTGTCGTGCATTATTTATAGCGCCGATTACACTACCCTACATGTAGGGCCCTACATGAGCTAGTGCACTACATGAGCTAGTGCACTACATGAGCTAGTGCACTACATGAGCTAGTGCACTACATTAGCTAGTGCACTACATGAGCTAGTGCACTACATGAGCTAGTGCACTACATGAGGTAGGGCACTACATGAGGTAGTGCACTACATGATGTAGGGCGGTCGGGCCTCGCCAATCTCCGATATGTAGTGTCCATCCAGATCTAAACAGAACTAACTCAAAAATTGACGATTTTGACTTTTACACACAGTTTTTTTTTTTTTTAAAAGACAACTCCTGCACTAGGGATTATGCCCTGTGTCGCGGGGACCTTTTACAAACATCAATTAACGGACACAAAGAACACCCAGACCAGGACAATAATTTGTGGATCTCACAAATTATTGTCCTGCGTGGGGATCGAACCCACAACCTCTTGCACGGCAGCCGCTT
This sequence comes from Schrankia costaestrigalis, assembly GCA_905475405.1. Taxonomy (NCBI): domain Eukaryota; kingdom Metazoa; phylum Arthropoda; class Insecta; order Lepidoptera; family Erebidae; genus Schrankia; species Schrankia costaestrigalis. The sequence continues at coordinate 6,987,408 of FR997827.1, forward strand.
GCGCTACCGTCGCGCCACCAAGGTCGTCGAATTCCTTGATTCGTTACGCATCGACCACGAAAACAGATTTAAATATACGAGTCTACACTACACGACGCTAGATGTAGACCAGCAATACAAGTTTATCTCAAAATGTTTCATTTTTAACGATTAGTTTCAGACACTTGAAACTAATCGTTAAAATAGAGACAACTCAAAATAAAATTACGAAAAATGTTAGATATAGTCAGTAAAATCAAAATAACTCCGAGGAGCGGAGTCCGTTCATCCAACAAAAAAGACTCCTTACGACATCTAGCGTCGTGTAGTGTTGATATATTTAAATCTGTTTTCGTGGTCGATGCGTAACGAATCAAAGAATTCGACTGCGTGTAAAAGTCAAAAACGTCAATTTTTGAGTTAGCTCTGTTTAGATCTGGATGGACACTACATATCGGAGATTGGCGAGTCCCGACCGCCCTACATCATGTAGTGCACTAGGTCATGTAGTGCACTAGGTCATGTAGTGCACTAGGTCATGTAGTGCACTAGGTCATGTAGTGCACTAGCTCATGTAGTGCACTAGCTCAAGTAGTGCACTACCTCATGTAGTGCACTAGCTCATGTAGTGCACTAGGTCATGTAGTGCACTAGGTCATGTAGGGCCCTACATGTAGGGTAGTGTAATCGGCGCATAATACCTTTATTCAAAGTCAAAGAAACCGCCTTTGACCTAAGTGTTCATGGCTCAAGAAAATTTCCTAATTTCAGGGTAAATTTTGCAGGGGAAAATGTATAATATTTTTTTTTTAAGTATTTTTCATTTTTAAAATTATTTTTAGAATGTTTGTCAGGTATACAATGCCCCCGTTACGGATCGGACAGGGTTTTTTTTACACACTGTATTAAAATAATAATGTAACGAGATAATAAGTAGAGTGAACAGTATCGTTTCAAACCTTAGCCACATAGTTTACCACAATGATAAGACAAATGAAACATTTTGACATTGAATTGACACTAGCAAGTGACAGAAACCTAGAAAACAGAAGTAGAAAAAGCAAGCCAAAGCTGAAAGTGAGGTGTGGAAACGTAATCTCCAAATTAATTTCGTTTATTCCAATTAATAAATTTGAGAAGTCTTACGTCGAAATTAATGGTAATTAGATATCTCATTCGTAGAAATTGAAGTGCACCTTAAAATGGGAGATAATGATGATTATTATGATGGTGACGGGTTAGTATAGTTTGCATGTTGGATAGTGTTTTAATCTTCACTTTAGCAACGTATTGTCTATAAATTTGTTTAACTTTATTTATGTGTGTCTACCGATACTTTGCATCTATCTTCTGTGTTTAGTATGCCATTGTAAACCATGTTGTAAATGTGTCATTTAAATACGCCGGCTATTAGCGATTTATCTGTTTGGTCTTGGGTCTTTATTTGAGTAGATGACCGGCGAGTTGGTGGTCTTAACATTCTAGTTTCTTTAGAAGCTGTGGATACCTTTATACACTCCTTATTATGTCTTGTACCATACAGTAATTACTCCAGATTTTCCCAAAACTAATTCCAGAATATAAAATACAGATTTTTTAGTTTTTGAATTGGAATAAAAACTTATTTAACAGTAGTATAAACATATAAATCGTAACATGGTAGGTGAAGGCTTTCTGTTTAATATTACAGTCATAAATTAACTAAGGTTATAAGTGAAAAAAGAATAAAGATAATAAAGTAACTATGGTGAAATGTTACTTATGTTGTTCTGCATGTTTTAGTAAGTTTGCATTTGTGTTAGCTTTATTCAATCAATCAATCAAGCTTATTACTTTCAATAAATTAGTCTTTTTAGGACTGTTTTTGTCCTATTGCACTTTATAGTAGCAGTATAGATGTAAAATGTATTGGACAGCGGAATATAGATCATGCAATTGGACAGGCATGCTCTGGGTGCTTATTTGCTTTAAGTAACTTTATTTATCCTTAACTTTTAAGTACAGTGGAGCCTCGTTAAACCATATTCAAGCTAATCTGAATGTTATGCTGCAACTTTCTTACATATAATAATCACAATGTTCCAGTAGTCCGAACAGGGGTTTTTTGGTAGTTTAAATTATCAAGGCCCTACTGTAGTTAGTTTACATTTCATTTGGTCATAATTGTATTTGAATAAAATGTAGAAATTGTTTTAAATTATGCTTTCTAAAAAAAAGGAATTTGTAGCATTCAATACCATATTAGTAATAATGTTATGAATCAATAGGGCAATGGATTCTCTAGATACCAGACTGGACTCCACACCGGAAGTGACATATAATTGGGTGGACATTACACAAGACTTCTTTAAACATATACAAGGTAAGTGAACTTGATTACAAGAGCCTTCTAATTTACATTTCCTTTAATTTACTTTATTTCCTATACCATTCTTAGTCATTCCTTTTAATACTCATTATTTATAAGATAATATACATAGTGCACTATACCAAATCAAGAATGAATTTGGATAGAAAGGTACACCTTTATTTCAGAATAGTCTTTCTCAGTATAAATTCTAGATATTATTAAAGGAATAGATATCTATTTGGTGTGAGGAAATTAATGTTATTTATCCGTGTGGTGACGGAGTAAGAATACAATATGTCACTACCCCATCTCTTCCCATGGGTGTCGTAAAAACCGACTAAGGAACTAACCGTAAATATTATCTTTAAGTAAAAAGAAGGAAAACTTGAAATTAAACCCTATACCAATCCATCTCGCCAGCATGGTATTAGTAGGCCAAGTATCCCTCCGTCATGGGAGGAGGCCCGTCCCTGCAGTGGGACATTAATGGGCTGTTATGATGAATGTTATTACTGTTATTTATTGGTAGCAAAAACTATAGAAGTACCTGCAATTATCTTTATTAAATATGATGTACAATAACTGTTAATGAATGTCTTACCATTTTACTTCTGTAATTATTTCAGACCTTAAAATAGGTGAGTTGCTTCATGATGGTCACCTGTTTGGTCTATTTGAAGCTATGTCAGCTATTGAAATGATGGATCCAAAGATGGATGCAGCGATGCTCTGTAATCGTGGAAACCCTAAGCCGTTAAACTTCCAGCAGGCTGTTGCTGTGAGTATTTGAAGCTTATTTATTAATTTCATGACCATTTATATTTCTAAACCCTTATAAATAAACGGTGATAGTAGTAGGTATTACAAAAATTAATGTCATTTGTAGTGGAACTGGAATGCATAAATAGTTTTAGATAATTTACTTCAAACATTTTAGCCTACTGCAGTTTAATGCAAGACAAACCACATTGAACTGCAGAATTTTAAAACTACATTGTTTGTCTACTTATTTATAGAATATTAAAAAGCCCTAATTTACAATCTACCTAATTGCTACTATTTTAATTCCAGGCTGGCAAGTTAAAAATAGATCAATTAGAACCAGCTGAGCTCATAGGCATTATAGATGCGACAATGGCCTGCATAGTATCATGGTTGGAAGGCCACTCGTTAGCTCAGACGGTGTTTACAAATATATATCTACATCAGCCACATTCTATTATAAACAAGACGTTGAAGGCTTATTGTATTGCTGTATATAAATTATTGGATTGTATCAGGGATTGTATTAACAAGTAAGTAAAAAAGACTGGCAGCATACGACAAATAGGTAACATTTTCACGTTTTTGCTAACCCGATTTTCGAATAAAATAATTACATACATATTATATGAACATTGTATAATTGTAATACTTTTAATGACTTCGTCACTCGCTCTATGTCGCAATAGTGCTGACACCGCAAGTTCTACTTTATTGGATGGTAATGGAACTTTTATTTGATACTTTAATGGATGGTAATTAAACTTTTATTTGATACTTTAATGGATGGTAATTGAACTTTTATTTGATACTTTAATGGATGGTAATTGAACTTTTATTTGATACTTTAATGGATGGTAATTGAACTTTTATTTGATACTTTAATGGATGGTAATTGAACTTTTCTTTAAATAAAAGTTTACATTTGGATTCATAAAAAATAAAACAGCTATCTTCTACTGAAAGTCCTGTTAAGCGCCCAGCTGTTGAGGAGATAACCCGAAACAAACTGAAAGTCAATTTTTTAAATTTTGGCATCGGCATTCTGTATTCTTACATATAGAACAAGTAAAAACTCTTTTGATACACTGAATATACATACTTTGGAAATAATTTACTTTAGGAGATAATATCAAGTAATAAATTTACCTTAACATTTTCCAGGGCCCAAGTGTTTGAAGAAGAAGATTTCCAACCAATGGGATACGGTTATCGTCTGGGTTCGAACCCTCAAGCAGGGAACAGTTACGATGCTAGTCTCGAAGTGAGCGAACAAAAATGTATTTCAATGCTCCGGGAACAGGAGGAAGAGTTGAATAAAAAATCTAGGAGTACTGAGGATGAGGTATGTTTTTTTATTTTTTTTGAGGACGAGTAGTTTGTCTCTGACGATAGTTACTACTTTACACGGGCTGTGGTGGGGCGGATGGCCCTCAACCAAGGATGAGGTATGTGTAATATTGTATATTATAATGGATAAAGATATATTTTTCTTTTATTTTGTTACAACAGTAAATAATAATCTACAACTGGTAATATTGTTTGTTTGATGAGGGACTAAAGATACAAAATATGACTACACTTTCTTGTCCTATGGCTAAAAGTTAGTACACCAATCTATCGGATGTCGATCATCATGACAGTACATTAATGTGCCACTGCAGGGACGGGCCTCCTCCCGTGACGGAGGGATACTTGGCCTACTAATACCACGCTGGCCAGGCGGATTGGTATAAATAAAGTTTAATAAGTAAGTTTATTATAAAGTTTAATTTCAAGTTTTCCTTTTTTTATTTCGTAAAGATAATATTCACGGATAGTCCCTTAGTCGGTTTTTACGACACCCATGGGATGAGATGGGGTGGTGGCATATTGTATTCTTACTCCATCACCATACGGACAATGGCGATCGATGACAATTAATCAATTGGTGGAGGGAAAGGAGATTTGAAAATAACAACTATTCTAGAACTCGCAACGAACGGACTAACATCAAATGCATGATCAGCATATTATGAGCAATTTTTTTTTCTATTATATTATTTTGTTCTATTATAGTTTTAAATTTACAGGACAACTTATGGACTGCGCTGGCAGCTCGTATACGCTTCACAAGAATGTTCTATCAAGCTCTCCTTTTGATTACAAAGAGAGACTCAACTTCGGGAGCCGATTGCGTCGCTTTGTTGAATGGCTGTTCTGAAATGATGAAAGTTATTATAAGAACATCGGGGAAAGGAACACAACCTGTCGAAAATTGTGAGTTAAACAATATTTTTCTGAATTGAATACCCCTAGGGACCTACCCCTGTGTAGCGTGGACATAGATAGATAGTGGTAGATATGTATTACTTTTTTATAATTATTTTGCGTGAGATTGAGAATGACAGGCGCAAAAGCCCGCATGCAACTGAGCCCGCTCATGAAGGGATAATTTTATTTTGTATTTATATTATTTAAATTGAAAACCTTCTCTTTTTAAAAATAATATCCTCTCGTTTAAATGTAATGTATTTTATTTTAGCCGACTCCCCGAACCCAATGGGTTTCGAGCCGATGATAAACCAGCGCTTACTCCCGCCGACATTTCCGCGCTACACTCGCATAAAACCACGGACCGAAGCGCTGCAGTACTTTGACGAACAGGTCGCTAGACTTAGACACGCATGGAAGATCACATCGTGTACCAGTTTTCATACCGCTCTGGTGAGTTATGTTTTGAAGCTTTGGTAAAAAATAATGTTTTAATAATGTAATAATGCTATTCTTCACACATTGACACTACTGTTCATTTATTACGACTTGATTATAAAGGTAAACAATTATGGCGTCGTGTCAATCACAAACTAAAAACTTTAGTCTTTGACCTTTGAGAAATGTATAGGAATCAAGGACAAATTCTAGAATCTACAAATGTCAAATTAATTTTTATCTTTGAAATTTGTAGTTGGATAAAAATACATTTATTTAAAATTTGAGAAAGATAGTGGTTAAATCAAAGTAATTTAAGTGTTTTCTATTGCATAAGGGTTTAATGCTACTTTCCAGAAATTTTAATCCATAATATCAAAGTGTGTGATTGATGTAAAAACTAGGGAATATGCAATGTGTGGTGTTTGTTTACAAAGTTAATCAAGTAAGGATCAATACCCTATACGTTAATCTCACGAAACCGAAGCCACGGATATACTTTACTGATTTGTGTAAATTAGGACTAAACTTGCAACTTTTTTGTGTAAGCTTGCCTTACTCTTGCTTCGATATTATTTAAATCTGTTCAATCAAATAACAAATTTTATGCCCCACACAGCGTCATTAAGGAGTTTCAAGAGAACTTTTAATGTTGTTTTAATCGATTTTATTTTGTCACAAATTATCTTAAAAAACAAAGCCGTAAAAGAACAGAATTTTCTCTTCCAGAAACGACGCAGATTTAAAATTTCGTCATATTTAAAAAAAACCCTCCTGTACTTTATTTGTTTTAATTATAAGGTCTTTAGACGCTTGTTAGTAATGTAAATTATGTGTTCAGGATTTCTTCATGGAGTTCAGTCGTCAGCGCGCCTGCATACTATCCCGCTCAGCACTACAGCTGCTGTACCTCAGTCCGTCGCCCGCGAGTACTGCGTCGCTCGCTCAGAGCGCGATGAACACGCCCCCCGGCGCGCCTCGCCCGCAACACGCCTTCCTCGAGATACTGAGAGACTCCGTCAAGAACTTTGTCAATCCGCCAGCCTTGACGCCCAAGTCGCCTATTACTACGCCGCAAGTACGTTGAATTTTGTTTTTCTAGAAGCTTCTTTAATTTTTTCTAGTGGTAAGCATACCCACCTGGTGGTAAGTAGTTACCGTAGCCTAAGGACGCCTGTAACACCAGCGGAATCACAAGCACTTTGCTGACCCTTCATTTTAACTTTTTCACTCTTTTCTTAAAGGACCCCATGCTTCTTCTTTATTCTTTGGTTAGAGGCCAACTTAGTATCGAGAGCCTTCAAGCCAACTATAGACAGAGGCCTTAACGATTTATTAACTAATTCTCTACGATTGTTCACATTCAATTTTTGTACAACAATGATAGCCGACGTACGGTCACACACAGGTGAAATAATACTGAGCGGTCACCCATCAATGAAATGACATTGCTTAACCTGCTTTATTGTTTACGAATCAGTGATTGCAACTGGGCTATTTGCTAGCCCTTTAATTGTGATCGCATAATTTTAATATTCAAAGTAAAAAATATTAATTTCCAGGCACGGGAATTCGTAGAGAACTTCCTGGCACGTTGCGTGCGCCCGTTCGCAGTACTACTGCAGGTGTGCGGACACAACCGCGCGAGGCAGCGGGACAAGCTCGCTCTACTGCTTGATGAGTTCGCGGCCTTACAGGAAGAGGTATTGTTACTATTGTATTATATAGGTTAGTTTGTATAGTATGCGCTTATACCAAAAACTACTAGGCCGATTTGGACGAGTTGTCAAAATTGGAAAATTATAACCTTGGAGAGCTCTAATAGAGGAAAGTAATATTGTAACTAAAATGCATTTAAATGAAGTTTTAATCGTTTTATAAATGTTACACTCTGTCCATTCGTTTATTTTCTTTTTGACAGCTCATGTCTATGAATTACCGGTTTTATTTTCGTAATAATGTACTACAGTTTTAACCTACTTTAATGACGGGTAACGCCCCTTTAGTGATGTGCCCTTTACATAACAAACAACCACAGACTATAAAACAGGTGTTAAAATAAGATAAATCGATCATATACAATAATAAATTGCCTTTATGTAAGTTACGTTTCTGTAAATTTTGTTTTAAAATAGAAAATAAAAATACTGTCTATGACTTCATAGTTAATTATTTGCAAGAAATTAAGTCGAAAACTTGGAATTTTGTACGAATGGAGTGAGATATGAAGAACAATAACGTTGTCCATTGATATTTTCTCTTCTTATGTTAGCTGCTTTAGACTATAACTATGCAAGCGTTAGTGAAATTTAACTTTAAAAGGCGTGGTGAATAAAGTCTATGTCCAGTTTAAATCAAGAGTTATAAACAAAAGTACCTAAAGCCTGACCAGAAATATAAAAAACATGACAGGAGGTCGCTTTTGAGTTTAATTGTCAATCTTCTATCAAATTATATGACGAAAATAAGTTCTTAAAAAATCCGCAATATGGAGAGGTTTTTTATTTCTCTGGTCAGGCTATACTTAGAAAATCACATAGATACTTACTTATTAATTTAACAAAACTAGCTAGGTAATTGAGTATACAAATGAAACAAGTAAAATATTAATACTTTTTTTATTATTGTGATTCATCAGAGTCATAATTTTCACTAGAATCATCAGTTGAGTCCTCTGTTACACGAATAATTAATTCTTCTTCAATTATGTTGTCAATTGCAACGTCTCGATCCCAATCAGACAATAATATTTTTCTAGTCCTCTCCACGACACTCGCCCAGTTTTCAGGTGTCACAACATCACACGCATTATTTAATAATTTCATCATTTTATTTGCTGTAAACGGCGGCGTTGTGTTATTTCTTGCTGCATTCCCTTTGACTTGTGCCCATATTAATTCAATGGCATTGTATTGACAATGATATGGTGGGATTCTAATTACATTATGTCCATATTCCGCTGCCATTTCATCGATAACGTATCTCTTCGGTTGACGTTTCGATTTTAAAATTCTTATTAATTCTTCTTTAAGCAATGTATTGTCCACATCCTCGCCATTATCACGAAGCCAGTTAATAATTTCATGTTTGGTGTTAGCTTGCGTTGGCATTTTATTTATTTGACGTGAATGATAGGGCGCGTTATCTATAAATATAATTGAAGGTTCTTCAAGTAATGTCAACATTTCCCTGAACCAATTTTCATAAACTTGTGCATTCATCTCCTCGTGATAGTCGCCAGATTTTTTTGATTTGAATGCGAGTAGAGCATCTGATACAAATCCTTTTGCAGTTCCCGCGTGGCAAATTATAAGGCGTTCGCCCTTTCCTATAGGCACAGCCGAAGTTGATGCTGCAGTGTCGTCAGTCCAAGGTTTTGTTAAGGTATGATTGGCATTAAGCCAAGTTTCGTCGGTGAAGACCACATTCGACCAGTCTTCAATTTGTTTGGCTTTCCTTAGGAAGTCATATCGAGCCAGCGCTATGTCAGGGCGTTCCATTAAGATTTTTCTCTTGTCAGATTTTTTGAAACGAAATCCAATTTGTTTTAGCACTTTAGCTAGAGACGATTTTTGGCCACGGAACAATCCACTATTCGTCAGTGAAATTACTAATCTTCTTAGAGTCGGAATTTCTTTACGTTGGTAGTACTCGTATATATGACGACGAATAGCATCGGCGTCAAAATTATCAATGCGAGTAATTTTAAAAGGCTGGCGTTTTTTTTTCGGTGTAGATAACTTATTATCCTCCATACCACTGCTGCCGTAGGCTTCTTTACCAATTTTTGTGACTGTAGGAACACTGATTCCTAGGGCGGCGGCAACACGGTTACGAACCTGCGACAGTGGTAGTAGCGGTCCACCATTATGAAATTCCTTCTCAAAGTAATCTTGAAGACGTCTCACAAACTCCCTCGATTGTCCTTTTAACACAGTTCCTTTCGGCATATTGAGAGCTTACGTATCGATAAGGAGGAATATAAATACTCAACTCAACTTATGATATAGTAAAAGAATACACAACGAACCGAAATACAGTGAATGTGACACAAGCGTCGCGTGGCAAGCACAGGTAGCAAGTGACAACAATATGGCGTCGCCGATGTCAACGATACATTGAGTTATGGTATTGCTATTGCTAGTGAATAGTGATGAACTGTTTATAATGCGTTATACTTTTTTTTTGCATAAACTAATGTTATAATTTTAATATTGATGTATCGCATGTATAATTTAAATTAATATTTGTACTAATAATATGTATGTGTAAATCGATTAAAAGTTATTCTTAAATAAAATCGATAATTAATTCAAACCGAATCGAAAACGAGTGAGGGCGTCACTAATGTCAAAATTTCTCAATGTGTCAAAAAGAAAATAAACGAATGGACAGAGAATAATTAAGAGATTTTACAACACACAAAGATTTGCATGTTACGACTTGTTACGTTGTTACTCCATGTTACGACTTGTTTTTTTATCCGACTGTTACGCAGAGGTCTCCCTCTGCGTAACAGTCATGTTATATAACCACTACGCCACAGAGGTCGTCAAAAACTCTTTACATTTATTAGAGTTATCTTTTATAATAATTTTATGTTAATTAATTCTAAAGGCGGAGAGCGTGGATGCGGTAGTAAGGGGCGCGGCGGGCACGGGGCCGCGAGCTTGCTTCTCCACTTGGATCCTGTACCACGTGCTCAGAATTATGATCGCCTACCTACTCTCCGGGCTAGAACTTGAACTTTATAGTGTGCACGAATATCATTATATATTTTGGTAAGTACACTTCATTTTTGAAGAGACAGTTTATTAGCTAGTACGTCAAGATTATATTACGTAAGTAAATGAGGACTGTCTATCACTTCAGAGACAGACAGGCCTTCTAATATTTGCGGATAAAAAGTTGCCCTATTACCACCACACTTGCCAGAAAATTTGTACAGGGTTTTATGTTAAGTTTTCATTCTATGGTTATAGTTAGTCCTCACCTTACATGACGATATCTGTTTATAAATAAAAAAAGTGTTTAAGTATGTTTGTCAGTCTCATTAGTCTAATATTCATATAATCTAATATCACATAGAGTTCTGCTTAGTAGACAGTGTTGTGTAAGTTACTGCTTAATTTGGGACTAAATGTAAATTTGGGAGAAAAGATTACGCAATTTAAGAATTCCTCCACCTCCTGCATATATAAATATTTAGCAATTCAAAACTTTCTTGTACATTTTCAGGTATTTATACGAATTTCTCTACGGCTGGCTAGTCTCAGCGTTGGGTCGAGCTGAAAGCCTGGCAAGCGACTCGACCCGACGCGACGCAAAAGACGCGAGGAAACGTAAGAGTAAAAAAAAAGTGAGACCTTATGCTAGAGAGGGACTGCTGTGTCAGGTCATGCAGAATATGTGTGGCGGTTATCATAAGGTAAAAATTTGTATCATAAAATAAATCACTTTTGAAATATTGTAATAAAAATACTCTAAAATATTCAGACTAACCGCGTCTTTAGATTGATATTGGGAAAATATATTGATAATCTCGTTAATAAAAAAACATAAACCATTAAATTGAAAAAACCTAAAGGTTTCCATATCATCCATTACCTTGTGGAGAATTTTTATAAAAGCAACTGCAGGCAAACTGCAAACACATTTACCAGTCTTTTAGACCTACTATCCAGAAGCTAAGGTTGAAAATACAAGCGGTTCTCGTCAAATATACCTTCGCCATTAGATTAAATAATAATACTATCCATATAGCGAATATTTTGACTGTATATGCCAATATCTACTTTAAATACATCATTATAAGACGCATAATTGAGTAACGACAGTAAATTACATGTTTCATATTGCCACTTCCAGGCTCTAGTCGCGTTCAAGCTTCAAGGTAAAATCCGTCAGCCACAAGCGGAGTTCGACAACGAGGCTGTCCGATACAAACACAGATTCGCACCACTCTCAGTACTAACCCCGCCGCAAGTGCATTACCACGAGTTTTGTGAAATGACGCAGCCGTTGCAGTAAGTTGTCATATTTTTATTATTTTAAAGAGGTTTTATGCTTATTGAAATAAGGATCATTTCTGATCTGCTTAGAATTCAATTAGATGGCATTGTATGAAAGCTTATGAGAGATATGTATACTATATTTTATAATGTTTTTATTTGTAGATACGAAAATCCAGTTATATTATATCTTGGTGGATGCAAAAACTTCCAGCAAGCCCGCTCTTTACTAGAAACTATTACTACGCCTGATCAAGAAGTAAGTGACTTTTTAAATCTATTAGATATTAGACTAATTGTTTCTTCTACAAAATTGCTTAGGGTTTAACTAAAAAGAAGTAACTAAAAACAGGTTATGTAATATCACTTTCAATAATTACTTTCGATCTCTTTTTTATAGAATAGCTCACAATTAATTTCAGATAAAACGAGTAGCATTTATTTTATCTTACTCCTAAAATAAGGGCGATATTGAAGAATTAATCGAATTTAATAATCTTTAATCTTTTTTTCAGGTACAAGATCTTTTGAAGGTAGCAAAAACAAATTTCATAGTACTAAAGTTATTAGCGGGAGGACACAAACGAGACTCGACTACTCCACCAGAATTCGACTTTTCTGTACATAGACATTTTCCTATTATAAAACTAGTGTAACTTTAAGATTTTAATTGTAATAATTTTATATAATAATTTATCGCAATCAAAATATTTAGTCACAGAACCATAAATACTATAGATAGAGGAAAACAAGAATCAGTAACTGTGGTAAAGATGGCGCCATTGTTTTGTTACTATGAAAGTGTGACTGGGACGCATTGGGTGACAACAGACGACGGCTATTTACTTTTATTTGAGAATTCATAGTATGATAGTCTTATAGTTAATATAGGTACTGAAAAAGAAACTTAAGAAATTTTGAATACAGTGTGTGGGGTACACTTTTTACTGGTGTGTTTTCTGCGAAGTTTATTAGTTTAGTAAATTTCAGAGAAGGGGATTAAGATTTGTTATTGCAATACAGTGGTCTAAATGCCAAGTGGTTTGTGTCGTCTTCTCATTTGCAAGATATTAGACTTTTCATAAATATTTCGTTTAAAGTGGTGATTCATGTATAAGTAAAAACATTTTTTCAATAAACATATTAATAAATATTCTTTTGTATGGCTGTTTAGCTATAATTGTCTGTGTTACCTATGAGTCCTGGTTTACTCGAATTTTTACAATATTTATGTAATTTAGTCCCAATAATAACAGTTTTCTTCTAATTTATTGTACTAATGTTAAAGATATAAAGTTGTTTGGATGTTTGTTTGTATGTAGATCATAATCTCAGGACTATAAGAACACTTTACAAACCTGATTTAATACTTGAATGTTTTGTTTCATTCTTCTATGATTGCAACGCTAATTAAAGTGTTGTAATGAACAATATTTTTCTAGTGATTACTGAAAACGTACTGGATTCTTGTATCTTATTTATATAATTTTTTATTCATTATGTTATAGTAAACTTTTAAAACAATAAAGTTTTTCAATTATAAATAGATACAGTTAAATTAATTGTGTTGTGTTATCATATCGTGTGTATAGACGAAATTGAATGTAAAATCAAAAGATATATAAATAATAAACATATTATCGTATCACTTGTTTTATTTAAAAGTATTTTCCCCTTGATCTATTATGCAGCATGTCAATTCTCGTTCCTTAAAATCGTAAAAAATTCGGTTAAGTTAACTTTTAGTTGTCAAATTGTCTTACAAATCGTGTGACAATGTCAGAACTAAAAGTTAACTTAACCGAATTTTAAACGATTTTAAGGAACGAGAATTGACATTTTAAAATAACGCTACTCAACCGTTATAGCCTCGCTTGGGGTCGAGCAATAAAATAAATCGGAAAACCATAGAGCTATCTACAAAAATCTTCTGCAAGCATCTTCGCCTATGTCCATTAAGATCCATTGAAAATATCCATTGATGGATCTTTTTACACTTTTATGTCCACGTTAATCCACAATCCGAGAATATTTTGTAAAAATAAAGCGAGTGACACATCCTCAACTAATAAAATACGCCAGCTTCATCGGATCCTTACCCCCGGTTTCCGAAGATCTGATCAAGTATAAATCAACTAAACAAGTGTCAAAACTCTTGTCAACTATCATTTTCAGGAACTAAAATTTGACACGTGATCAGTCGTATATGATTTACAGGTTAGTATATGATTTACAGGTTAGTGAACTAAACACAAAACTAAACAGTTCACAAGCAGAGCTACATAGGATTACATTAGAAAATCAACAAATAACTAATGATTATATTTCCAAATATGATGAAATAGCAAGAATTGGCAAAGAAAATTTAGAGAAAGTCAATTCTCTTATTAGTAATAATCATAATCACAGTATGCAATGTACCAGCAATGGTGGTTCTGAACACTCACCTTATATACAAACAGGGTGTTCTAAAACTACTAAAATGTTAACAAAGTCTTCAAAATTATGTAAAAGTAAAAATACATTTATTGTCTCGGACAAACTGGGTGTTGGTTTGGGTAGTTTAATTAAGACTTACATAGATTGCCCTGTTGTTAATGTTTGTTCACCTGGAGCTAGTTTAAGTATTATAATGAATAATCTGAAAAAGTTACAACTTAACGAAGAGTCTACAGTTGTCATATTACTTGGAAATGGCCTTTCTATTACCAAGAAGGATGTAATTATATTAGTAGAACTGGTATTACAAATCCAGGCATCAGTAGGTTGCAAATTTATTATGTGTGCATTCCCATATTCTTATACACTTACTCAAGAACAAAATAGGCATATAGGTAAATTAAATTTACTATTATATAATAGTACACGTCACTACTGTGACATTTTATTTTTTGACTCTAATATTTTTATTAGGAACAGTTTTTACTTAACAAAAGATACCATGTATCTTTCTTTTTATTATAGAAAACAACTTGCTAGTTTATTAGCATTTAATATAGGTATAGGTACAAGTACTAATAGAGTACTCATTAGTTTGGTAGGAGATAGTAGGTCCACTACTAATACATTTATTAAACCATCTAATAGTTTAAACTATTAGATAAGACAAAGGGTAGCCTTAATCTTTGTTTAGTTCATCAAAACATACAAGGTCTATCTGGCAAAGAACTAGAAATAGAACTGTTTTTAAACAAACATAATGTACAAATCTTTTGTGTTACCGAGCATTGGTTACAGTCACATGAATTATTATTTAATAAT
Organism: Schrankia costaestrigalis; assembly: GCA_905475405.1. Taxonomy (NCBI): domain Eukaryota; kingdom Metazoa; phylum Arthropoda; class Insecta; order Lepidoptera; family Erebidae; genus Schrankia; species Schrankia costaestrigalis. The sequence continues at coordinate 7,002,462 of FR997827.1, forward strand.
GCACACTTTACATTGGCAAGTGCGTTTGTAAGAAAGAAGGCTATACGCGGTGGCTCTCTAATATTTATAAGTAATAAAGTTGAATTTAAAGAAAGAAAAGACATAGCAAATCTTTCTATCGAGCGCACAGTCGAAATCTCTTGTGTGGAGCTTGAGCAACATGTCGTAGCTTGTGTGTACCGACCACCGCAGAGTGATTATAGTCTATTCGAGGGTGTTATGGAGAAATTGTTAGAAAGACTATGCTCAGGAAATAAATTTATTATAGTATGCGGGGACTTTAATGTAAATCTTCTTGAAAAATCTTCAACTAGTGCTAGATTAATTTGTTTGTTTCAGTCTTATAATTTACAGTTTTTATTTAAAGAAGCCACTAGGATTACATCTCATTCTGCTACATGCTTAGATAATGTATTTTGCAACTGTGAATATGTTAATAAGGATATCTTAAGTGATTTAACATCTGACCACTGTGGGCAAAGGGTAGTATTTCCATCTATTACTACTCCCACAGAGAACAAAATCACATGCAGGCCAATTACCATAAACCGCCTGAATCAATTTAGTGATAATGTTGCAATCAAAGTGACTAGAATTAATCTTAATCAGTATAGCCCAGATGATATTTATAAAGATTTATTAGACATTATCAAGCTTGAATATGATAATATTTTTAAAACTAAGACTTTTGTTAGTAACTCTAAAACTAAATTCTGTGATTGGGCAACAACAGGTATATATAAAAGTAGAGCTCGCTTGTATGAATTGTATGGTATGAAACAATATAATACTCAACCAGATTTCATTCAATATGTCAGGAACTACTCGAAAACTTTTAAGAGGGCTTGTGCCATAGCAAAGTCTTCTTATTTGAGTAATAAGATAAAGGAATCAAACAACAAAATTAAAAGTACATGGGACATTATTAATGCAGAGACCGGCCGGATGAAAATTCGTGATACTAATTATGTACTAAAAACTCAAGATAAGGTTCTCACCAATAATGCTGACATTGCACATGCTTTTAATAATTTCTTTATCAATGTTCCTATTCATACAACAACCTCCTTAAATTCCTCTACAAACCAAGCAGAATTTTTACTAAAAGATAAAGTAATTGAATGTAAGAACCGCTTCAGTTTTAGGTCTATTAACCATAATGATATCATAAAAGCTTTCAAAAGTCTCAATTCCAAGAAATCTGCTGATTTATGGGGTATGTCTGTCAAGCTTCTTCAGGGTATTATATTTAATATATCTCCACATTTATCTATTATATTTAATAAGTGTATTGCCATAGGTGTATTTCCTTATCTAATGAAACACAGTAAGATTATTCCTTTGTTCAAGAATGGATCAAAAAGCGACCCTGGTAACTTTAGACCAATTTCAATACTACCTGTGATTAGTAAAATCTATGAGAAAATTATCTTATGCCAATTGGAGAGTCACTTTCATTTAAATAATATTTTTCATAGGCAGCAATACGGTTTTAGGAAGGGTAGCTCAACGATTGATGCGGGTGTTTCTCTTCTGAAATATATCTATGATGCTTGGGAAAATTCTATGGATGCAATAGGCGTCTTCTGTGATCTTTCTAAAGCTTTTGACTGCGTTGATCATGGGACACTTCTGTGCAAGCTTAGACATTATGGAATTAGGGATGCTTCTCTTGATTTATTATCTTCGTATTTAAGCAATAGGGTTCAGTATGTCGAAGTAAATGGTAGTAGGTCCTCTGGTCTTCCGCCAAGTATGGGCGTGCCTCAAGGATCCATTCTAGGTCCGTTTCTATTTTTAGTTTATGTCAATGACTTGCCGTTTCTTGCTCAGGGTTTGTGCGACATTGTTTTATTTGCAGATGATACTTCACTCGTTTTCAAAGTAAACCGTAAGCAAACTAATTTAGATGAAGTTAACGAATCTCTCGCACAAGTCCTGAACTGGTTTACTGCTAACAATTTGCTTTTAAATGCTGCCAAAACAAAATGCTTAAAATTCTCTATGCCCAATGTTAAAAGCCTTAGTAATAATCTGATTTTAAACGGTGAGGTCCTTCGTTTTGTAGACACTACTGTATTTTTAGGAATAACGTTGGATAGTAAGCTGCAATGGGGTGCTCATATATTAGCTCTAGCAGGAAAACTAAGTTCAGCTGCTTATGCAGTTAAAAAAGTGAGGCAGCTAACGAATATAGAGACAGCAAGATTAGTATACTTTAGTTACTTTCACAGCTTAATGTCCTATGGTGTTCTTTTGTGGGGTAGGGCTGCAGACATCGAATCTATTTTTATTCTTCAGAAGCGTGCAGTTCGAGCTATTTACAATCTTGAATCGAATGTTTCATTGAGAGATCGTTTTAAGGAAATAGGTATTTTAACAGTTGCTTCACAATATATATATGCTAATATAATATATATTAAGCAAAATATTGAACAGTATGATAGAAATGGCGACATTCATAGCATTGGTACGAGGAATAGGCATAAGTTGATAGGTCCACAACATCGCCTACATAAGGTACATAACACTTTTGCGGGACTCGGTATACGTTTATTTAATAAACTGCCTAAGCATGTAATGGATCTACCTTTACTAAACTTTAAAGCATTTGTAAAAAATCAGCTATTATCGAAAGGCTATTATACAATAAACGATTATATTAATGACAAAAACTCATGGGCTTAGATTTCAATTATCGTGATTTCATGTTGCTTGTTCCATGGTGTAGATTGTGGCTTAACCTAGGTAGTTGTGCGGATGTTATGTTACTACCTTATTACTTTCTTTTACAGTTTTATTTGTTATTGTAACGATAGAAATACTTCACTTGCATTTGTAAATGTATTTAATTATATTATCTAAATGGTATTCTATTCCATTCTCAACTACTTAAAGATTAACAAAAGCAACTTGACGACACAAATGCTTGTGTGTTAATTTCTGTCGGATATCGCAGTGACGAGATGACTGATGAACGTGCCATGCAATTAAAGCTTTTTTAAATCAATTTATTAACAATGAAATTTTTTTTATCAATTAAACTTTAAATTGCTATGCATGTAAGATTTGCTTGCACACATCATTCTTCACGCTGCTGTTGGTAATTGTAACAAAGTCAAATTATTATTTTGAAAAGAGTGGCCTGAGTTTCTTGGCCACATTCTTCTCAGAGCTCTACTATAGTCGTCTGCGAAAGTGGTAGTAGTTTGGCAGACATTTTTCTCTATACTATTCTACTACATGTATAACGATTTGCATGTGTTACTTTGTAACCTAAGTGAATAAAGCTATTTTGACTTTGACTTTGACTTTGTTAAGAAACCGGAGCTTTAATTATACTTGTATCTATAAAAAAATAAACCAAATCAAGGTATATTTAGTAGAGAAAATAAATATTAAAGTGATTAAATATATTTTATTACATCGAGATAGATCAAACTCTCCTTAACATTACAAAAGCATTAAAAATTATAATTTGCATATTAATATTTATAATGAGTGCTTGTTTTTATTCATCTGCTTCATCGTCGGTATCTGCATCCGATACATCTGTGTAACAGTCGTTTTCTATTGCTTTTACTTTCAAGAAGTCTGTAGTTTGTGGACCTGTAAATAAAAGGCTATTATATTAGATTTCGATCATATGCATCTCTATTTTACAATTCGTTTAAATAATTTGGTTTTGCCGAACGAACAAATCTATTGGGAACGCTTTGGTGTGTCAATCCAGTAACGAAAAGTCAATGTGCAAGCAGTGACTTGCACATTAATGCTGTTTTAAGGCGAATGGTACAGTAGTTATTGCTATTACAGGGCTATAGAATTAACAAGTGGTGACTCAGGGTAAAGCGCAGCAGTGTAGAGCAGCTTTAAACTTAATTCCTAGTTGTAATTCTGGTATGGATACCTAAGGGAGGAGCTTCTCTTACGCGAGCAACTATTTGATCTCGTCATCTCATTTGTCAGTCTGTCTCTATGACCCTATCAGGACTAACACTACTTATTCGGTATATTTTGTGTTCATTTGTCGCAGTTCGCTAAAAATATTTAAACGGAATTTGTAGATCAATGATCAATAATAAATCATAAATACATACATACACAGAAAAACAAATGCAAAGCAGTTTGGGAAATAATAAATCAAAATACTGGAAATGAGAATAGCAAGACATATATACAGAAAATATTATATAATAATCAGGAATACACAAGTACAGATGAAATTAGCAATTTATTTAATACTTTTTTTATTAATTTGACTAATGCAAACGACTTTAAATATAAACATGACAATATAAATAAAACTATGGACATAAGTAATTCTAACACAATATTTATAAGCCCGACATACCCAATGGAAATATATAAAATTATTAATAATCTCAATAATACTAATTCTGTAGGAATTGATGATATTAACACAAAAATAATTAAACTAAGCGCCAAATACATTTGTGAGCCGTTGAGTTTCATAGTAAATATGTCTCTCCAAGAAGGTAATTTTCCTAATGATCTTAAACAATCCATTGTTAAACCTTTACATAAAAAAGGAGAAGAGGGAGACATGAACAACTACCGACCAATTACACTCATACCAGTATTTTCAAAGATTTTTGAAAAAGTTATGCTAAGTAGACTGAATGATTTCGTTAGCAGTCAAAAAATATTAAAACAGGAACAATTCGGTTTTCGTAAAGACAGTTCTACTTCATTGGCTTGCTTTGAATTAGTTAAAAATATTACAGAAACTGTCAATAAGGGGGTACCTATTACGGCTATATTTCTGGATATGAGCAAAGCGTTTGATTATGTTGATCATAATTTACTACTTTATAAATTAGAAAAATATGGCATAAGAGGTATAGCCAATAAATGGATCAGCAGTTATCTAAAAAACCGATTTCAATGCGTTGAAGTAACTAAAATAGAAAATAATACTAAATTGACATGTAGATCTGACTTTCAATTAAACAAATTTGGGGTACCACAGGGAAGTGTTTTGGGGCCATTTCTCTTCCTTATGTATATCAATGACCTTCCAAACATCACGCATCATAAAACTATCCTATTTGCCGATGACACAACCCTAATTATCAAATGTGAAGGCAAAGACACATACGAAAGAGACATAAATATAACACTTGATAAAACAATCAACTGGTTAAACGATAACAACTTAAAAATTAATGTTACTAAAACGCAAATAATTCAGTTTCAAAATTACAGAAGACAAAACATTACATTAGACATAAACATTAAAGCAGATAAAATAGAAGAAGTAGATACGACAAAATTTCTGGGAGTATTATTTGATAAACATTGCAACTGGAAGGCGCATATAGAATCCGTCTGCAGTAGATTAGAACGTTTCGTATTTGCTATTAAACGGCTACGACAAACCGTATCGACAGAAGCTGCTCTGAGCGCATATCACGGCTATGTAAGTTCGGTTCTCTCATATGGTCTCATTGTATGGGGAGGATCTGTTGAAGTAGAGAAAGCATTTCTCGTTCAAAAGAAATGTCTGAGAGCAATTACTGGTGCTTGGTTTATGGACAGCTGTAAACCAATATTCAAAAAGTTGCGTATCCTGCCACTGGCTTGCATGTACATAAGGGAGCTCTGTGTTTTTGTCAGGTGTCATCCACAATATTTTCCATTGCATTCAGACGTAATATCTAGAAATACTAGACATAAATATAAACTCGATCGTCCTAGGTGTCGTTTAGACATATATGAAAAGAATGCTTATGTGAGGGCAATAGATGTTTATAATAAATTACCAAATGTTTTTAAGGAATTGCCAATTAATTTATTTAAAAGTAAAGTAACACTGTGGTTGACTGACAAATGTTTTTATTCCTTATATGAATTTATGACATTCAAGGAAAACAATGTAATTAATTAATGTAAGATATTTTTTTAGAAATTATGACATGTAAGAATAACAATGTAATTATTTAAGTTATAATAATATATACAATAATGGCACTTTACGTATTAACATTTTACAATCTGACACTTTACCATTTTGACTTTAACATATTGACATTTTAACATTTTATACATACATTAACAAATATAATATAATAAGTACATGTTGTTATTAATTTCAATAAAATAATTAAATGATATAATTTGTTAAATAACATCTAGAATAAGTATAAATATTGTACTATGTTTTTAATTTTTTTAAGTTTATTTACTATGTTCACGCACCATTGTTATGGTAGAATGTGTTGGACTTTATTACTTCACCAGCTCTATGTACCGCATTTCTTGTGAATAAAATGATCTTTATCTCTTTATCTTTATCAATAATACATATAATAATTTGTCATTGTCCATAATCATCATTGTGGAGGTGTACTTATTTTAAGTAACTGACACCTTCAGAGTTATTTTCTTAAATTTAAGCGATAAGTCTTGGTATAGAAAAATAACTGTAATAGGATTAAAGTAAGCGCTAATGGAAGACAGCCTTGCGCCGGTACATTCAAATTGAATTAGATGAACATGACCTTCGCGTGACCTGGTTCTGACACGATAGTGAACTATTTCTTTAGCATTACCTTTATATGTTATGCAATCTCTATGCTGGTTCCTTAGCATTTAGTGATTGTAACTACTGCATCTTGAATACAACCGTAGGTATATGGATAAACAGATTTTTTGTAATCGAGATTATTGAATATTCTGAATTTCAAAAGTAGGTACTTAACCGAAATAAATGTAGGACCCAATTTTAGTTATTTATATTTATGTATATTTGCTCCATCATCATTATCATACCAGTGAACAGGCGTGCTGTGCATAGGCCTCCTCCAAATATTATCCAAAAATATAAATCGATATTTTTTTTAACCGTAACTGATCGCACTTTCTTTATTTGCGTGGAATTCAACTATCATATAGCAATTATAACTAAATAGATAATTATTATCTCTCCGTGTGGTGACGGAGTAAGAATAAGTGTGTCACCAGTGGCGACACACTGTATTCTTACTACTCGGGTGGTGACTCACCGCCCTATCTCATCCCATGGGTGTCGTAAAAACCGATTAAGGAACTGTCCGTAAATATTAACCCTACACTAATCCGTCTGGCCATCGTGGTATTAGTAGGCCAAGTATTCCTCCGTCATGGGAGGAGGCCCGTCCCTCCAATGGGCTGTTGTGATGTGTGATAAGATATTATCTTTGGTACCTAGTAGGTACCTATATAAACCGTGTTTATTTATACCAAAACAAAAAAAAAAGTTATTTTTAAAATTCTACTTACCTTCAGTATAAACAACATTGGCAGCAAAATCCTGTATGGGCGTGGGCGTAATAGCACGATTTGCTAAAGATGTCTCTCCTTCTTCCTCTACCTCTTCTTCGCTCTCAATTATTATTTCTTCTTCTTCACACTCTTCTACCTACACATACATACAATTACTTAGTACTACCCGGTCACATTATCTCGAGACGTGGCGTCGATGACGTCACGTGTCGCGTCGGAGGAATCACTGATGCGCCCGTGGCGAGCGCGGGGTTTTAAAGGAGAACGGGACGCGAGTTCGCATTCCGGCGAGGTCTCTAGATAATGTGACCGTGTAGTAGATGTAAACAAACAGGGAACTTATATTATTATAATATAACTTATAGGCACCTAGAATATAATTACATGTATGGGAATGATGTACAAAAAGATTTTTTTCCTTGTTTTAGTGATATCACGCGGGTATTAAATTTTATCTATTAAAATTATTCTAGTTTCAAAATTCCACAAGAATGTTTTTGAATAAACTCTTCCTTCAAATTGACAAAGATACGTAGGTTCTTTGTCTTTTCGTGACGGCCTACCAATACAAAACTCCTTGGTATACCCTCTTGAGGGAAACATGAGTCCTTGTGTTGCAACCCTAAGTGTAAATTAACTGCGTTCTCTAACAGAATTCCAAATCAATTCTTTCTTACCTGTATATCAAAAGATTGCTGCTTATTTTTAAATTCGAGTAGTGCTGACGATGACGGCCTCGGTTTAGTGTTTACAAGCCGTTTTATACAGCTAGGAGAAGGTGTCCCATAATCTGGGTCTCCTTCGCTTATCATGTATTCTACGTCTAGATGCAGCGGTAAGTTTGGGTTCCCTGAACTCCTTCGCCGTCGTAGCTGACATTCTGGTTCGTCAGCCATGGTCGTGAAATTCTTTTTTACTGAAATAAAATGTATTAAGGTATACATAATTGTGTTCAAAAGACGAAGTTAGCTTTAAGTACTTAGTTAACTGGCGACCATTCTGTGAGAGGTTCGAATATAAAGAAATCGAAGTACATCAAGAGACTGCTCATGCCTGATTTGACATGAAGGATCAACTAATACCAGTAGGTAATACAACTAATACTAATACTAAATATAAATTAATAAATAGCCCACCAGGTAGCAGACTGAAACCACAAGAAATCTTTTTTGACGTCTTGAGCTTTCGGACATATTTAAAGGGTAATGGCTACCTTTTCAGTAAGAGGTTTTTAGCAATCAGCTCTATTGAAACTCAGCAGTTATCAACATAAAACACTGATTTACCTAATTTTAAAGTAGATAAGCCATCTGGACGTTTGTAAGGACCTTCTTGTGGGATGTTTACAGCCTGACATTTACGAAAATTGAGCACATAGAGAAAATTTAAGCAAAAGCAACTATACTCGAACAATTTTAGATAAGAATTCAAAAGGAGTTTGTTTGATATTTAAGTTCTTACAATAACACTTACCAAATATACAAACTTATAAATCCTTAAGACAGTAGATACTTGAACTTCTATACTCTTTTAGTTTTTAAATTTGCTGCGAGGTATCCATTAGATACGTAAGTGGACACTGAAGTGGGCGGCAGCTAAGTAGCTTGCGGCTCTAGAACGAAGCCTTACACTATAATCTGCACTGTTTTGTTTCAGTGGAGTATAACATTTTTACCTTTTGTGCTATAAAATTGCTAGAAAATTTAACCAGTTAAAATATGGTCTTCTTTTAAAACTAACTACATCACTACATAGTATAAAACAAAGTCACTTTCTATGTCCCTTTGTACGCTTAAATCTTTAAAACTACGCAACGGATTTTGATGCAGTTTTTTTAATAGATAGAGTGGTTCACGAGTAAGATTTCTATGTATAACACAAGCATAATATAGTAGAGAAACCCATAACAATTTCGAGATTTCTAATGTAATCGTATAATAAAGCTATATTTAAACGTTGTTTAAGGACATTCTGTAGTAGGTGCCCGTGGGGAGCCGGGGCAGGGTGCTAGTATAAAAATATCCTGTTTATGAAACAGGATATTTTTATGTATAGAAAGGAAATTTGGTCTTGGCAATTACACGCATCAAAGCGCGTTCCAGGGTTTAAATTTATTACTAGGGAAATAATGTAGAGTCAAATGAGTATTGTAACTTATAAATTATGGTAACCTGGGGTTGGAAATGAGGCTGCGACTGTGATGTTAAATTGTGTCGTATGGACTTGTTATTCGAGATCGCATGACTTCGGTGCTATGTTATTCGCTGTGGCGTTTATTCCTTTTCAAGTGATTCCTATTAATGAAAAAAGGGGTCGTGTTATTAGAGGTCGCATGACTTTGTTGCTAAGATATTTGTGGTGACGTGCATTCGTTGTAATAAACTTACGGGGTCGTGGTATTCGTTGTTTCACTTTTCGATGTCATATATTACCTACACCCCTCTCTTGCACGACAGTTCAAGTATCTCTCCGTCACGAGAGGAGGCCCGTCCCTGCAGTGGGACATTAATGGGCTGTTATGATGAACTCTGTCAAGAGTTACAAAGCTTACGTCGTTACTACTTATCGGGCTGAATAACAGAAATATACCTATTCGTAAGTGTTGTACCTACCTAATAAAGGTGTCCTTTACTTAATAAAATGCTTACGTGAAGAGCTCTCAATAAAAACTTCACCTTGACATCATAAACTAGTAATAAAAGGTTTGCATTTCTGAATCACACTGCATAACAAATTTATCAATATAGCTATCACTTTTATGACCGAAATATAGGTAGGTACTTAAAGAGGTAACTTATCTTTATGAAATTCTTAATCCTGTCCTTCGCATGAAGTGTTGCAGTAATGTTAAGTCTTCAAACTAAGCAGAGCTGGTACTATGGGTACTAGACAACGGGTAAACATACTTACATACTTTTTTTTTTGTAAATACACATTATACATAGAAAACACCCAGACCAATGCAAACAATCATGTTCATGCACACAAAGATTTGCATTGAGCGGGAATCGAACCCGACACCTCTGCAGTCATGTTGATTAACCTCTACGCCACAGAGGTCGTCTGAATGAATGTCGACTTTAAAAAAAAGAAGAGCAGGAAAACGAAGAGAAAATTCTTTACCAATCTTTATTATGTACGTACAAGTAAATCTCCAGTAGTTACACAATCTGAGGCCCAGCTTAAAACGACTTCACATTAATCTTAAACAATAAAGGTTATCCCTCATCGGACTCCTTCATACGTGAGGACTACTTTGATCTGAAAATTCTACGCTATAACTGACAAGGAACATAGGATCGCGGGCAGTAGAAACGTCTACAGGAGGATTTTATCCAGGAGTATTTTGACTGATGTCATTAAGCACTGAGTTAGCTGTTTACTCTAGGAATTTTAGGTGTTTGTGTCGCTTGCAAAACAAAAATAATACATTTAGTATTTTATATTTTTTAACCAATTGTTTGTCATACCTTCAACTTGTAAGGATTCAAGGCGTCAATAATGTTTTGTTCATTATGTTTACTATTCTGAAGGTATATTTATGTTCACATATTTATCTTTTTTTTTATGATGAAAGATGTGTAGGTATAAAAATACTTCCATCTATATTTCGTATAACGTGCTTAAAGAGTATTATGTGCCATCCACTGGTAGCGTTTAACACTTGCGTAACATGAAATAAGGCCATTTAATTTTAACTTAGTTGAAGTAATAGTAGATCGGAGGACAAATTATTTCTCCGATGGTTTAGAAGAACAATTTTTGCAACCTGGAGAATATATTGACTGTAATTTTGGTCCTTGGGTCTAAGTGAAAGGGTAGAAAAACAAACAAAAATGATTCTAAATAAAAATATAGATTTTTATTTTGCACATATTCAACTATTGAGGTAGTAGAGAGAGACTGACAATCATTAGGCAACAGGAACAATAATTATTGGATTATTGACGACCTTACTTACTTACTTACTTCCTTGGTTCAACGACCCAAAATGTGCCTTGGCCTCCGACGTGAGAGAACACCACTCTGCTCGATCCTTGGTCACTTCTTGCCAGTTGCTGACTTGAAGTTCCCTAAGATCCTAACCATTATCTTTCCAGAGGTATCTGGGGCATATATCTGACGACAACTTATTCCGATTAATATTTATCCAAATTTTTTAATCTTTTAAGTATATAATTGACTTTGGGGACTAATTTTTTTAAGATTATTTAAATACATACGACTAATTCAAAACAATAGTTTACAATATACCTAAAAACTAATTTTAAAACATAACAGGCATACATTAATAGCAACGATATTACTGCAACTAAAATCCATCATCTTTATTGTGCTTATACACTAGACTAAATAATTTACAACTAAAGCTACATAAGTATATAATCTTGTATTGGTGGTATGTTGCAAAGATCCAAAACGTGACATATTAATAATAAGGTAATCAGCAACGAGTTTCTTTAACATCAGTATCCCATTCATCTTCTTTTGTTTCATTAGACATTTCTACTGGTGCAATTGATCTTGCTTTAGTTGTTTCTTCATCACTACTTTCATTACTTAAAGATAGCTCTGAAGGAGTTATTGTACCATCTTCAACGATACTACTGAAGTTGCTTTCAACATCTGAAGATATCTTCCTTAGTTCATATGAAGAGTGTCGAATACCGTAATCCACATCGTAAAAAGGATCGTTCAAAATACTGGAACGTACGTTAATATAACGTTCTCTATCCGCTACCTTGTAATAAGCCATACTGTTTTCTTTCTTAATTAGATTAAAATTTTCATCGAGTGGTACGAAGTATGTTTTTATGTAGCCTGCCCCCTTCACAAATGTATCGCCTCGACACGTCGTCAATATGTCGCATTCATCTAATATGATTGCTGTGTTTTCGGTGACCTGTTTAATAATAAAAATATTATTAGTTTAAACAATTATACTTGTACAGTCAGCCCCAAAAGTCGCTGAACACATTTTAAATTCCAAAACTGCCTGTCATAAGTCAGTGTCGCAACAAGAGTACAGAATAAGCTTTACATACGAAACGACCATAACACGCTGAACACGGTTATTACAAAAGTAGCTGAACCCTAGTATTTTTAAAAGTTTTTAAAAGTAAATCTAACTGTCTGGAAAGCAAAGTCGTGCATGAGGCGTTGCCTCTGTGCTCAAAGTCGTGGATTCAATCCCCACGAAAGATATGTGTGGTCTATAAATTATTGTCTTGAGTCTGGATATCTTTTGTGTCTATAAAAACTGTGCCTGATCCGTAATGCCCCGAAATGGATCAATCTATTCATTTACATGTGCTTTAACAACTTAAACAAGATTAACTGAACTTACCTGTATTTTACTAGTTTCACCGGTAGAGTCCATTCTCGATGCCATGTTTACTGCATGTCCCCAAATATCATACAAAGGCTTCTGAGATCCAACTACCCCGGCAGCTACTTCTCCATTTGATATCCCTTAACACAAAATAAATAAAATAAGTTTTAGCAGTTATGACTTCGTTTCAATTTGAAAATTACTTAAGTTTCTTTAGTTTGCTTATGTTGATAGAGATTTTGTAAAAATAATAACAGGATTCTTAAGTACGTTAGAAATAGAATTGCATGCGTCGCCATGACAGCCAGTTACATAGCGTATATTATATAAAATGTATTATTTTAATAAGATAAAACTCACCAATTCTAAGGTTTAAGCCTTCAAAGCTCTGGAATGAACCTCTATTAAAATTTTGTAGTTGCATCATCATAGCAGCTGCAAATTCCACCATTGTTAAGACAACAGCTCGATTGTAAGGAGAATTATATTTTGGTTTCGGACCGTGAAATGAAAGAGAGTCTATTGATTCTCGTCTACTAGGATCTAAGCCACATGCAGCCATGTATGTCCAACCTGCCATCTTTATCTTTTCAATTTTGTGTTCTGATGTACCCGCTAGTAACAACTAGAAATATAAAGAAAATGGACTGAAATTTTGTGTCGAATTAGTATGTTAAAATTGAACTAGGTTAATCTTGTAAAGTAAAATTTGTTAACTATACAGCAAAAACTAACAAAATGTCATACGTAGTATGGTGTGTAAGAACTATGAAAATTAAATGGAATTGGTTAATAGAAAGAAAATCATGCAATAGCATCACTGCCAAAGATTGAAATCGAAACCTTAAGCCAAAACGTTCAACAATCTTTATAGTAACATTACAAGGTGCTCACTCACCCTATCAAAATCTGAAATAATTTCATCCAGTATACTCAGGAGGAATTTATCGCTCGTATCAGCATCTCCTGCCACTCCCAGTTTGTAATCAGTCAATGATGCAAACATAACAGCAACGTTGTCATACTTCTCATAGTAAAGTTCGTCTAAAGATCTATCTAAATTCATGTAAACCTTAACTGAAAGTGAAAATAAACTTAAGGTTAAAGGTACTTAGGCTCAAAGTTCTTTTAAGAACACGATAAAATAAGTACATTGACGACATGGCAAAAGTCAAGAATATTCTTTCCTTATTTCATAACCATATATTATGCAGTATTCAGTACTAACCTACATGAGCAGGAAGAATATTTTCTAAAAGCATATTATTTACTTTTAACATTGTTTCAGCTTCTTTTTGTTCTTCACTCAACTGCGTTTGCCATAAATAATCAAGTCTGTTTCTATATTCAGTAGTTCGGTCCACCCAGTACAAAGTAATTGTTATTATAAGTACAGACATAGTGTGAGATATTCTAGGATCTAAACCAACATTCCACGTGGTATCGATTGCGAATAAAGATGTTTTGAGTTCCCAAACCACCCATAAATAGAACATAGTCATGCCTCCAGCAACGATCCATTTGAATATGAAAAACACTCTACTGAACAAAAAGTTTAAAAGCAAAGCTAATCCCCAACACTGTGTGACATGCTGGAAAACAAAAGAAGAAAAAGTTAGGATATATTCACACCTAAACAAAGAAGAAAGTGTAAAAATGTGATTACCCACGACGATATACAGTTGGATAGAACAGTTTCAGCTGCAGGAACTGGTATTTCTTCACACTCGATTACTGTCAGCACAGACGTAGCAGCAAGTCCAATACTTATTAGCAAATATATTACTGTTCTTATTCTAGCAGACTTTATTATTAATGTTGATATGTCAAATATTTTTCTAAGAGAAGGATTTCTCGGCTCTTCGATACCTTTGTATTTTGTCCATAAAAATTGAAACCACATGAAAGGTTGCATAATAGTCAATAAGACTACAAAAGTTCCAAGTATGCTCCATGTATAAAATTGAAAATCGTGCATCCTAAAAAGTTATTAATTAATTAGTTTAATTAATAAATATTTCCAATGAATTTTTGCCAATAAAAAAAGACAAATATAAAAAGGTAAGAGTTTCTTTTCAAAAAAAAAACTATTGGTTAAAAATGTAGGATTTAAGTTGTACGAAAATGTTCACATTTTGCTCAGACCGTTCAGAAAATTGGTCATTGTTATTCTGAGTTTTGAAAGATACTTAAAAAAAAAATGTTTGTAGCGTAGAATTAGTTGTCACTTACCAACGGGTAGTCAATGCATTTATTATCAATATCAATAACAATGTTATCAGGCAGCACGTTATATAATACTTAAATAATGGATCTGCTAGTAGCAGAAATGTTTTTTCCGTTGGCCAGTCCTTGTACATCAGGCTAAATCTATTTAATTTTGATTCTTTACGGAAATGTTCTCTGAAACAATAATAAAGACATTAAAGACGAAATATTGTCATAACAACCCTTTAATTCCTATGGGACGGGCCTCCTCCCGTGACGGACGGAAACTTGGCCTACTAATACCACACTGGCCAGACGGATTAGTACAGGGTTTAATTTCAAGTTTTCCTTCTTTTTATTTAGTAAAGATAATATTCACAGAAAGTTATTTAGTCGGTTTTTACGACACCCATGGGATGAGATGGGGTCGTGACATATTGTACTCTTACTCCGTCACCACTCGGAGATACACATGGATTATTTATTTTCACTGTACATTATATTACATTGTTATATTTATTTATGTAGTAGGTACTTATTTTAAGTATTCTTTCGTAATAAATAACTTCTCCTACATGATAAAATTATGACAACTCTAAATTAGTTAAGTACTTTAACCCCCGGTTTCCGAATGACTGATCAAGTAAAAATCAACTAATCAAGTGTCAAGTGACTAATTTTAGTTCCTGAAAATGATAGTTGACAAGAGTTTTGACACTTGATTAGTTAATTTTTACTTGATCAGACATTCGGAAACCGGGGGTAAGTTATTGTAATGTATCTTCACCCATATAATTACTTTTACTACTTTCCATTACGTTACTTACTTTCCTTTGGTCATATCTTCAATTTCTTGAGCCATTTGTGCATCAGCGGCTTTGAGCATTCGTTGATATTCAATCAAATTGTCGTCCATAAACTTTGTAGTCCTTCGATAATTATTGATTGAATTTTTTCTCTCCGATCGCTACTAGAAATACACATATAATATTATAGCAAAGTATTGGTTAACATTAATTGCTTGTGTAAATTACAAATTATTGTTTCTCATTATCGTTCATGTTTATCAATATTTGTGTCCGTATAACATAATATACTTATTTGTTAAATTTCCGCTACTCTTTGCATTATAATTGCAGGATTTGTCTTTCTTAAAGTCAAAGGAAAAGAAGAATTTTGGAGAAAAAAGTAGTAAGTAAACAATAAAATAAATAAAATCGGACTTACTCTAGTAGCACTAGTTCTTGTTATTATTTTATTGAATCCAACAGATGCTCGACGATATGCTTTATAATCAAGCGGCTGTAAGGGAAATT
Source organism: Schrankia costaestrigalis (assembly GCA_905475405.1). Taxonomy (NCBI): domain Eukaryota; kingdom Metazoa; phylum Arthropoda; class Insecta; order Lepidoptera; family Erebidae; genus Schrankia; species Schrankia costaestrigalis. The sequence goes on from FR997827.1 coordinate 7,018,605, forward strand.
AACGTTTTATTTCATATTTATTAAACTAATAATAAATATATTCATACGAATCTAATTAAGCAATCAAAAAATCAAGCAAAGCAAATCTTGATAAATGTGCTACTGAACCGAAAGTAGGTTAATAACCTGCTTTTCGGTTTATTAAATAAACTCATTAAGCTTCCATACAATTTGCATTAGCACAGACTTTTAAATTTAGATCGTTTTATGAAACTTATTTTCGAATTAATTTCAAAATGTCATACCCTGTTCGGCCTCGATAGTAGGTATGTTTCTAATTTATTCTTTATTATGAAGGGATCATTTTGAGATTCAAAATTAGGTTCTATTATATATTCTCTGGCGAAATCAAGCAGTAATTCGAGAGTTTGTTTGGTCACGTGAACTTTTCTGTAAAACAAAAATGTATTAAAATATCGTAATTATCAGTTTCATTATCACGGCCGTTTCTGCTCAATTAATAAAATCCAATTTTTTATCAAGTCTATATTACGGCATATGAAATACAGATTTCTATGATTATTTAAAAATATATTGTGATTTGTTGATAAGTGAGCTCGATTTTTTATAATCGCTTCATCGGTTTATTTATTACTATATTTCAAGATGGTATCACTGTTGTATCCTCGTTAAAACAACATAAGCGCCGATTACACTAGACTACATGTACCTACTTAGTCTCCTACATGATGTAGGACGGTCGGGACTCGCCAATCTCCGATATGTAGTGTTCTAACAGCCTAAATGTGTGTAATCGGTGTGTGTGTAATCGGCACTATAGTTAAATTGACAACAAACACTGCCTCAGCAAGGGTCGGTAAGGTAAATAAAAATACTAGATACATACTCGTACCTATAGCTTTTCACTCGAGATAAGATTGTAATGAATGAAAAATAAATGAAAAGGAGAAATTACCTATTTCTTTTATTTAATTATTTTTATCTTATCTTAACAAGCGCGCTACTAACTTGCAAGTTTTTGGTGAGTAACATTAATGCTACTACTGGAATATGATGTTCTTTTTGATCATTTAATTAGGTACTGATATAAAAAAACAGCAAATGCAAAAACATCGAGTGTTACACGATTGAATTAAATGAAAAAATTAAGAAAATGAAACATACGGTATCGCTATAATTGAGAAGGAGATTCGCGAGTGGAATTGAGATTAGTTAATTCAGTTTCATTTATTTTAACACAAACATGACTACAAAATGGGAAAGGATTTAAAGCGTCATAGGTACGCTTTAATTGTTTGAACGTTATCTCCATTGCATTATTACTCTATTAATGTCAATTTGAAAATTTCGTAACCAATCATACAATGGCAAATGCTTATTATAAACTGCAGAGTTGTCAAATGTGCAGTGAGTGACCATTAACGTAGTTAAACTGAGCGGATGTAATGACGAAATGTGGATATCGGATAAACGTTTGCTTTCTACGTTAAATTGGGCGTTTGTAACATTTTGTACTTAAAACCAATTATTATAATAATTACAGCCAGGTGGACCGACAACCTTAAAAAGGTTTCAGGGTCGCGGTCGGACTGGACTGGATGCGGAAAGCGCAGGACTGTGCTCTGTGGCGCGTGTTTGTTCGCAGTGGACTGCGATAGGCTAATTGACTGATTGATAATACTTACCCAGCTTTACCCGTCGATTCCATTTTATTAGCAATAGTCACATCTTTGGACCAAATATCGTATTGCCATTTTCTGATACCGATCAATCCACTTAATATTTTACCAGAATGAACACCTATTCGCATGTCAATATCTAAAGAACGTTTTTCTCTGTAAATAAAAAGAATCATTGAAAAAATATAATGCCTCGTTTGTTCAGGGTAAGTTTATGGAAGTATCTGTAGCGTAAACCAAATCTAGGAAGAATAAGTTTAATTTCACGACAAAGTAGGTACTACTGTTTTTCTGTAAGATTGCATAGTTTGTAATCAGTCCAACAGCTATGAAGGTAATTGTTATTTCGTGCCAAATTTTTTAAATAATTTCTATTTCAGAATTTAGCTTTCTTTTTACAAAATTCATTCCGAAATTGAAATCTTACGTTAAATTATTTCTTGTTGATGAACACTGACTTACTCAGTGTAGTTGACTGAAGTTACTCAGTGTGAAAAAAAGCAAAATAATTTATAAATAAATAAATATTCCTCACACATTCACACAACGCCATCTAGTCCCAAACTAAGCAGAGCTTGTACTATGGGTACTAGACAACGGATAAACATACTTAAATACTTTTTTTTTTGTAGTGACAAAGTTGATTTGTACCTCACATCTTTGATTATATGGATCATCTCCAGTCCAAGATCGACGCAGTTTTTAGCATGATGCACAGTTGGCTTCGGTATACCACTGACGCAGTAGTAACAGTCACCCAAGAACTTTATTCTTAAAACGTCCAGTTCCTAAAAGATAGATTGTTTGAGCATAGAGTCATTTTGGTAGGCCAATTTAAAAAAAGAAACAAATTTTATTGCTATACTGGTTCCTAAAATAATCTTTTTTTCTTTTTTGAGGCGATTTGGTGCGATCTTTTTTAATGTTTTTAACCTCAGAATTAAGTCATTTTTTGACTTATTTAATTCATTTTTCATTTGGTCATCGGTTAATATTTTTTTTAGTTAAGTTAAACACTTAAAAATACATACAAAACTACTAGGTCTTTTCTGTTTAATATTTCCTTATTTTCTGCTAACACTAAGTATTTTAAAAATTCTCTCCTATTCATGCAGATTAACTAAACTTTTTTTTGCTATCAATGTTTTACTGACTCACACATATTCAGAAATATAATAACAAAAAGAAATATAATAACAATAAATAACTAACAATACATACAAACCTCTGAAGCTTCATCAAATCTTCCAAAGAGTTCGTTTAATAGTTCTACCATCCTCATTGGAGATAGTGTAGTTGATACCATAGTATAGTTTACCACATCTGCGTACAATATGCTTACATTTTCATGTTCTTCTACGTATAATTGGCTGTAAATACATTTAGAGTTAGTAAAAGCGATAATACTGATTGATGAGGAAGGTACAGTTTGTTCTCACAATTTGATATGGCAGCTGCCAAAATTCTGTAATGTGGTGTTGATTGATCTGTATTTATTTAATCAATAAATAAATATTCCTTACACTTTTACACAACGCCTCCTTGTCTCAAACTAAGCAGAGCTTGTAAGTACTATGGGAGACCTAACGCACAATCATCGCAACTTTAGTCTAATCCTACTTAGATATTATAATATCAACTATCTGCGCCTGCCTTTATCCCATTTACTTTAGATCGGCGCCAATGCCATATTTTTTCTTTTCTTATATTTCTGTGAATGTACCGCATGTGTGTGTGCCAAAATAAACGCTTTCTTTCTTTCTTTCTTTCTTTCAATGGGGTTTTCCTTCAACCTATACTCTTTATTTGCACTTTATTTTCTTCCATATAAAGACAAAGGCAGACTATAAAAACAACTGTTTTGTAATGAAATAACTTTGTTATCTGTTAGGGAATACCCTAGCACCTGAACTACACACACAATACTAAATGATAAAAAAATATTATTAATCTGATAAAAGAATTTATATTGAAGGTTAATTAATGTTTTATGAACGTAAATAACTGCTGTAATTTATGAGTTAAGAACACTTTGGTAATCCTGGGAGTGTCTTAAAATTGACGAAAGATGACTTTACAAGACAAGGGGAAAAACCGCGACAGACACTTTGACCAATGACCACTATTTCCTAAATTTTGCATTTAAATTTAACTATCTAATAAGGGAAGACGATTTCGATCTTGAAATAGTTAAGTCTATATTTTTCTAAATAATAAATAAACTTCGTATAAATAACAAATTATTTTATAAGTATACAAACATTAGTTACGTTACTATAGGTATATATGTTACAGCCAAAGTAATAAATATGAATATTGTACATAATAACTAGCCATTATGTATAAGGGCTACTCAATTTAGATAAAGTGATAAATGTCGCAGAATTAATCACATTAACTAGCAATTATGTATGTTATAGTACTGAAAAAAATACAATATTAAGGCAAAAGTCAGAAACAGTTGGTTAGGTTAGGTAAGTATAGTGACCAAGAAACATAATATATTCTAGTTTTACATAAAAAAAAAGTTTCTTGCACTCGCCGGCCGCTGCCGCGGCACGCTCGCTCGCTCGGCTCGTGCGTCCTTTGGTCACTATACTTACCTAACCTAACCAACTGTTTCTGACTTTTGCCTTAATATTGTATTTTTGCCATATATAACGGCTAGTTAATGTGATTAATTCTGCGACATTTATCACTTTATCTAAATTGAGTAGCCCTTATACATAATGGCTAGTTATTATGTATAATATTCATATTTATTACTTTGGTTGTAACATATATAAGTTTATTTTTATCCTGACTGTAAAAATCCTCGCGACTCAGAGCTCGGTCTCTAGTATCGAATTTATTTTTTAACAAAAATTGTAAAATTAACACCCACCATAAGCTTTAAAGTAAATATTTGTTGTCTATGCAAACGTTGAGAAATTAAAAAAAAACCTATTTAGCACCCATCTAGCACTGTATTAGTAGGCTACGTTTACTTTCATAACAGAAAGTTTGTCACTCCAGAGAGGAAGAAATAGCTTGATAAAATAAAATGACTTACTTGAAAGACTTCATTTCACCTCTCGGTTGGCTGCTAAGACCTAAAAACATAGTCCTGATGTCTTGTCTCACTTTTGATATAATGTGTTCTGGTAGTATGCTCATCATAAGGCGTTCCTAAAAACAAAATAAACTTAGCAAAGAAGAGATTTCACAACTTGCACTAAGTAATTGTTAATCGAAAGATACGCAGAGGCCTTATTTTCTATTCCTTTATCATTCCATTATTATGTCCATAAACTTGTTTATGAATATTTGTATTGGCCTGGTTATTTGACATCAATATATATGTATTTACAAAAATGTATTAAATAATTTTTAGTCCATGGTTGAGAAAGGAACAAGATCGCAAGCGTGGAAAATAATGGAGAAAGCCTAAAATCAACAGTGACTGAAAGCATACATATGATTTCCTTAACTTTAAATGGCGCAATATAACAATAAGCCATTTATTGGCAATGACACTACCAGCCGCACTACCAGTAGTGTCGTTGCCAAATGAACGACACTACCGCCATTATTTTGGATCAATTGTACAGTCGAGTCGTATCACAAATGAAAATAAGAAAAGGTCGCTGACTATGGGCCTTCTCAGAAGGCTTACCGTCACTCAGAGGGCAAAGGAGAGGGCTATATCGGGAGTTTCCCTGCGTGATCGTAACTAGAGTGACCGACATAGCGCTCAGGATTGCCCGGTTAAAGTGGCGGTGCACAGGGCACATAGCGCGGAGAACCGATAGCCGTTGGGGCAGAAAAGTTCTAGAATGGCGACCGCGCACCGGAAGGCGCAGGGTGGGGAGACCCCTCACACGGTGGACCGACGACCTGGTTAGGACGGCAGAAACCCGATGGATCAGGGAGGCACAAGACCGCGCAGAGTGGAAACTTTTGGAGGAGGCCTATGTCCAGCAGCGGACGTCCATAGACTGATATGGATGGATGGATTAAAACTCATCAACAGGGCTTTGATATATGATTTATGTTTTAAGATAAAGAGTTAAAAATAATGAGTTACATTTTTATTATTTTCATTTGTGATTCGACTCGACTGTACAATTGATCCAAAATAATGGCGGTAGTGTCGTTCATTTGGCAACGACACTACTGGTAGTGCGGCTGGTAGTGTCATTGCCAAAAAAGGCAAGCAATGTATGCCTGACAATATTATAGGCATTATTTATTTACCAATAAACATTAATCCGTGTGGTAACGGAGTAAGAATATAATATGTCACCACCCCATCTCATCCCATGGGTGTCGTAAAAACCGACTAAGGGACTATCCGTGAATATTATCTTTACGAAATAAAAAGAAGGAAAACTTGAAATTAAACCCTATACCAATCCGTCTGGCCAGCGTGGTATTAGTAGGCCAAGTGTCCCTCCGTCATGGGAGGAGGCCCGTCCCTGCAGTGGGACATTAATAATGATGATGATAAACATTTTATAGTTACCTCTTGCTCCTTAACAAATTTTAGATTAAGCGTACTTTCAACACAAGCTCTCCGATCCAAGAACGATCTTCTAGTAACTATTTCATTCATTAATCTAAAATACACTCCCATTAAATTAACTCCTATTAGGTAAATTATGTCCGAAGATACCTGAAAGTTTATAGAACTAAGTTTTTGTTTAAGTTAGAACTAATGTAGTGATAATTATAAAGAAATGTGTTACTTAAGGTTTGTTTGGTTTCAAATTTAACGAATTACCTAAGTAGAAACGTAATTATAGAATTTTGTATTAATCAACTAAGACAGTAATTTTGTTAAAGAAAACAAAAACAAAACCATACAGTATTATATAACAGTACACTATTATCATAATTGTGTATGTTATGAACATTTAAGTGTCATAAAAGCGGAACAGAAGTTAAAAAAAAACAGAAAAAGTCTGTTGCCTAATTTCTCTAAATTAAGGCGCTAAAGGCATAAAGTGTGTGTTGTTGTCTAATAAAATACCCTATTGCAAAAGCTATATATCACGAAGTATAATATTATATAGGCTTGTATAGATAATTTTATGAAATATGTAAATGTAATCGTAATGTTATATAACGAGATCTATACGTCTAGCAGTGGAGGTCAATTGGCTGATGTATGACGACAATATTACGCTTTAAAGGTTAGTTAAATAGTATTCATATTATAATTAAATTATAATAATACAGAACCATGTGAAAAATGATTAAATATATACTATTCATTTATAGAAAGGTTTGAATTTAATCCAACCAAGGCAAGGCTCTCCGTGTGGTGACGGAGAAAGAATACAATATGTCACCACCCCATCTCATCCTATGGGTGTCGTAAAAACCGACTAAGGGACTATCCGTGAATATTATCTTTACGAAATAAAAAGAAGGAAAACTTGAAATCAAGCCCTATACCAATCCGTCTGGCCAGAGTGGTATTAGTAGGCCATGTAACCCTCCGTCACGGGAGGAGTCCCGTCCCTGCAGTGGGACATTAATTGGCTGTTATGATGAAGGCAAGGATGACAATTTATAAAAAAGAAACATAAGTCATTGAAATTAGTTATGAACAATAAAGTTACTTACTACAGTCCCTATCTGAGGAGTCCGGTCGTATGTGAAGAATGCGTAGATCAAAACATAGATAGTACTGACGACGAAGCCAAGGAAGATGACAACGAAGTTGTTCCTCATCGGTAGAAATATATACGTAGATAACAGTGCCATTGTTGCATAAGCAGGTCTCAAGGATATACCTTCGAATGAGCTGTAGATGCTTACTACGATATCTGCCAATAAGAAATAATGTATTAAAATATGAAAAATAACCGATGATATCATGCATTTTTTTATCTATGTTAAAACAAAAAATATATTTTTTATGTATCATCATCATTACAGCCCATTAATGTCCCACTGCAGGGACGGGCCTCCTCCTGTGACGGAGGGTTACTTGGCCTACTAATTCCACGCTGGTCAGATAGATTATTATATGGTTTAATTTCAAGTTTTCCTTCTTTTTATTTCGTAAAGATAGTAGTTACGGTTATTCCCTTAGTCGGTTTTTACGACACCCATGGGATGAGATGGGGTGGTGACATATTGTATTCTTACTCCGTCACCACACGGATAAGATAGATTACATGCACGGCGTATATTCTTGTACTTAAAAGAATGGATAGGACTTTTACCAAAAAAATGGTTGTAAGTTCGAAAAGCTAATAGACCACATACTGTTTTACTCAAAAAATTTGTTCTGCGAAATGCCGAAAAACTCTCTCTTAAACATTACCTGTAATAACAAGATCCAAAGTAATGACGAAGCTGACCATAATGGGTATCCAAAAGCATTTCTTCTTCAAAGGATCGTATATAGGTTTGGAAAGACATATCAATGGTATCGCTATCCTTAAAACGTACATTCCAAGGGTTATGTATGTTGAAACAGATTGTATGTCCTGCGAAAGGAAAAAAATCGTTATCACAAAATAATAGGTACATAAGTATAATCTATTGTATGTATTTTATTTTTGAGATTTGATTTATTATCTAGTAATACTATTTTACTTAAATTAATAGTACTAAGACAGTGGCAAGACCAACAAATCTCTCGCTTTATGGTATATCTAAGCTTGTCCATACCAAATGCATGTGAACATGATCTCTATATATTTAAATCTCTTAACACCGTGTTCGCAATCCTGAGACACAAGCTTTTAATCTCTATAGGCCTGTAAGTTTTCTGGCTACTGTATCACCAAAACATTTCGGAACTTTTTACCTATCCCATGTGAATACTTACCATATTTTTCGAAATAAATTGGTCAAGGTTTAGATATTACTTACTAGCTGTTAACCGCGGCTTCACCCGCGCATAGCTTAAATGTTATTCTACACCCTAAACTACCTACGAGTATATTCCAAATTTCATCAAAATCTATTCAGTATTTTTTGCGTGAATGAGTAACAAACATTCATCCATCCGTCCATTCTCACAAACTTTCCCATTTATAATATTAGTTGGATAATATTAGTAAAATAATTAAGTATCTAATTACAAGATTTACTAACCTCAAAAAAAGTGAAAATAATGACTAGTACTATGTGTACAGTTGAAAATAAAACAAGTAAACATAGATAAATATAAATTAAAGTTTCTCGTAACTTATCGTCGTACTTTCTATATAGTCCTTCTAATTCTTTTTGATCGAATTGGTCCTGCAACAATAAAAGAAACCATAAGTATTTTATTACAGTTTTTGAAAGTATTTACTATCTGTTATGCTTTTTTATTTTTTTTCTCATGCATCCATTACTTTTCTACAAATATATGTTCTTCCTTTTCTTCCAGTTTAAGCGAAAGGCTTGCAACAGAGACGTGTGTAGGAGTTATACTTTTATTGTCATGACATGAGTTTAAGTATGTCCACAGGACTTTTTAAAGACAAAAAAATAACGGAAAGGAAAGGATAACTACCCTCAAATACTTCCAATTCCATTGTTGTCCACTAACTATTTCAGCTTCTCGCGTCCTATAATCGTGCAATGATGACAATAAACTGGTAGCTCGACCGGAGTTCGTAGAGTATCTTGCGAGAAGTTCCAATGCACTCACTTGGCGTAACACCGACCCCTCAGCTCTTATTGCTGAGTGTTCATTCTGTTGAATAAAAAAATAATTTAATAAACAAAATTTTAATACTTACTCATCTACTTAAGATTTTGCACCTGAAAAGGCTAATAGTACTATTATAAGGTCTCAAACGATTGATTTGGTTTAAATAAATTTACATATAAGATGAAAATAAAGAAATAGTAGCAAGGATCCTTTTCATGTCAGCCAAAAGACATATAAAGCCGGACATAGGCCTTTTCTAAATGTCTCGACCACGTGCGAACTTGTATGTAAAAATGGATAACAGATATGTTTGTATAAATAACATAATATATTATGCCTTTAAATCTCTACTGATCGTTGTTCAGGGTTAGATCCATAAGATTCAATGCCGTAGAGTCTGTAAAGGTTTAATCTCAGTAAGTAAACTGGCGTATTAAAACCTTTCGTTATATTAGAAATCCTAATACTTAAGTATATAAACGCTAAAGTTTGTAAGTGTCGATGTTTACTACTCTTTTACGTAATAGCTATTTAATGAATTTTAATAAAACTTTACAATAATACAGCTAATACATCAGAATAACACATAGGCTAAAAATACTGTGTAAATTGTCCAAAATACGCAGACGGAGTCACGGGCATCCGCTAACAGTAAAAAATTATTAGTCATTGACTACCTTAAATCACGAGCATCAGATATAGAAAAACAAAAGCCTATCAGCAGCTGCTGTTGTTGACAACAAGTGAATAACATTAGCTTCATACATTAATGTTGATAACATCTTTAATATTTTGCAAAACATCATGATGGTGACACATACTATAACTTTATTATCTTTTTGGTCAGCTGAGAACCTTTAAATAGTATTAATTGTAAGTCAATCGTAAACCCCTCAAGCACTTTTAAGCCCTCAAGAGGACGAGGAAAATTTAAAAACTAGCCCTGATTCTAACTAAGCATCCTATGGATTTTTAGAGTGGTATCGGTTCGGTCATGAGATTAAGGAAGTAAGAAACATTTTTGTGATCTCAGAGTTTCAAGGACTTACAATGTACCTTCAAAACATTTTAGTAACATAGATGACTACTATAGTATTACGTACCTAAATTTGGTAGGGTTCTATCAAACCTTTTCGAATTTTTTCGTAGTAGACGTATTAAAAAAATATTTAGCAGGACAATCCCTCGCACATTGCGCATGCATATAAATATACTTAAATTGGTAAAATATGATGAGAAATGATAGTAACTTTGTCTATGTTATTGAGTAGCAACTTACAAGCAAAAACTCAAATGTTACAGTTATTAGAACAACAACTAATTTGAACAAAGCTCTCTTAATATGAAAAAGGAAATTAAACAAAACACAATACCTATTTTATGTTTAGATGTTGACCAAAAAATTACAATTAAAAAAAAAGAATATAAAGAACCTAAAACTGTAGGTATAAATATACATAAAATTAAAAACTCACCATCATCATATTGATCAAGAAAGTCCAAAAGTCATCACAGAAAAACAAACAAAAAATACACACAAGACACGTTATACTTCAAACGGTGACAACTCACTGACTACCAGTTATCATTAATATTCTACGATTAATTGATAAGCGCCACTCCAACACACAGCATTAGCAGAATCTGATTGCGATTATCATATTTAATGTGATATACGTGATTCTATCGGATTCAATTATGTACTGGATTATTCCATAGATGAAATCCAACTGGTTAAAATGACACGATATTTTGAACAAATTATATATTAGCCAATTTATGTTTAATTGTTGTGACGGAGGAAATCTTAGCTTACTTATACATTAGCCACGGTTTAACGTTAAGTTTTCGTTCTATTGTTTTTGTAGATAATTATCTCTACACTTTATTATAACAGGTATGCTTACTATAGAATTAATTCTGTGAATTTTTAAAATAATAGTTTTGAGCGTGATCGAGATTTCTCCCGATTACGATCAGCAGTTTTTTTTTTAAAACATGACAGCTTGCAGAATAGGACCTAGGCTGTTCAGCCTTCGTTGGTCGCTTGCATATCCGCCAAAACTACTGGGTACGACACATTAAAGGACTCTTTAGACAACTGCATTTATTTTCTAATTGCTCAATATTTGACATTTTGTTTTACCTATCTACCTAAGATTCTAGCTTATTAATTTAACACTGTTTAATAAATTAAAAACTGATCAATAAAGTTAAAACTGTAAAATTGTAAAATATATTTATAACAAAAGAAACACTTTTATTACTTACAGCACCAGTTCTCAATTTGACGATGATTGGGACCATTTTACACTTTTAGCTTTCTCGGCAACTAACAAACAACTGAACTGTGAGACGTTAACTATCTCTAAGTAGTGACTTTGCAGAAGTTTAACTTGTAGTTTTCTTTTAAAGGAGTATTATCACTGTTTGAATGTTAGTCCAGAAAATGTATAAAAAAAATGCGTGGCACATATTTATGGTTTAAGGAGGTTGTTCTGATAAATTATATATATAAAGCCAAATATATATGAAAATAAATGTATTGACAGTATTGGTAAGTGCTTATAGCACTTTTTGTGGAGAATAATTTGGATTGAGTAACTCTATAGCTCTGATCTGTAAGGATTTTATCCACTGTATTGGAACGACAGGCAGTGTATAGTTTAAATGACAGTCTAGTCCCTTGAATCTTAACTAAAAGAGATGACAGTCATGCCTGATTGCGTTTGTTACAAATAGTAATATCTAATTTATTGGAGATTATTTACTTGACCACCAGGGTAACCTTGCAAACTAGGATTATCTGCATAACAGGAGGAAGCCTGTCCTTGTTGACGCCTCTTAAGAGCTGATAAGTATTAAAATTGTATTAGAGTTTGAAATGCTAAATAATTATTTACATACTGTAGATTTATAAATAGGGTTTAGATTTTTTGTCCAATACTAATAGTCGTAAATTTAAGTTGTACAAGGAAAAAGACATCCATTCTTACACTACCTTAACAGCAGTAATACAATACTATCGTTATTAAGACAAGCATGAGTCCCTCACGTTGCACCGTTGACCTTACCACAGTGACAATTAACCTATGAATTAGAGAATTAACAAATGTACAGCTAAAGACGTGTTTCGTCAGAAATTGTTATAGTAAGGTTTTTATAAGGATCGTATATATCCTTTTAAGGAATTCAAGTAGAATCAAACAAAATAATAAATATTTTAATCGAATGTAATTAAAATAATGTTATGTGAAATATTGACTCGGTGGTAAATCGGAACTATGGGTGATATTTTCTCCGTGTGGCGACAGAGTAAGAATACAATATGTCACCACCCCATCTCATCCCATGGGTGTCGTAAAAACCGACTGAGGGACTATCCGTGAATATTACCTTTACGAAATAAAAAGAAAGAAAACTTGAAATTAAACCCTATACCAATCCGTCTGGCCAGCGTGGTATTAGTAGGCCAAGTATCCCTCCGTCACGGGAGGAGGCCCGTCCCTGCAGTGGGGCATTAATGGGCTGTTATGATGATGAGTGATTCATATGATATTGTAATTATATCAATGTATAAAGGCATCTTTGGGAACAAAGTGCTGTTCGTTGGTTACAAATCAGCTCTGTAGTTCTACTATACTCTTTAGGTCCAGTTGCCTATAAGGCAAGGGTCATACTTGATGGTCGCGCAATGTAGTCTATCAGTTTAATGTAGGTATTATTTTAGCTTATATATTTTGTTAATAATCATGAGCTTCTTGAAGTATCTTACTAGTTCTTCGAATGAAATAATGTCTGTTGTTTGGCTTAAGAATGATAGCTATAGGTATATCTTCACTATCAGTAACTAAATGATCTCTACTCAATAGAGTTAGATTTCTATTACTCGTCAATTTGATAAAACTACGTAGGTATCAAAATATAATTTTTTCTATAAATATTTATCAATGGCGCATACATTTTTCTAAGTAAACACTTCCTTATCTATTCATTTAGTTATCTATTAATCATTTTTAGAATTAACTACTGAAATAACCGCGAGTGATAAAATTGCATAACATCCGTATAGTTCTTCCTTGTCTTTTTGCATAATAATGTAAGGACAGATCTATTGAAAATAAAGTATAAAATAATGGAAAAATATTTAACTGCAGGCAGGCTCTTGCGATTGCGACTCGGCGTAAATTTTTTGTTTTAATCAACTCCAAAATAATTGTTGTTTTTTAATACGGTTGTTGGTGTAGGGTGGGGAAACAGGTTTCTTAGTCTCAGTTCTTTCAGGTTTTATGCCCTTAATCTTACTTAAATAGTCATGTTGTTCCTGGAGAGAGATTCTCATTTGGTCGCTTACGTTTGAATATCTAGGTAAAAGTATAATAAATGAATAATAAAAAATAGTAACTCTCTGTTTCTTGTGTCATCATCATCATAACAGCCCAAAAATGTCCCACTGCAGGGACGGGCATCCTCCCGTGACGGAGGGATACTTGGCCTACTAATACCACGCTGGCCAGACGGATTGGTATAGGGTTTAATTTCAAGTTTTCCTTCTTTTTATTTTGTAAATATAATATTTACGGATAGTCCCATAGTCCGTTTTTACAACACCCATGGGATGAGATGGGGTGGTGACATATTGTATTCTTACTCCGTCACCACACGGATAGTGTAAGTATAATAAAAAATAGTAACTCTCTGTTTCCTTTGTTATTAGTAACTATTTGTTATCAAATAAGGATTCAAACTTCTGTCTTTTAAAACTCGATAAGATAAAAATTGGGAGTGCCTTATTTATTGATTTGTACTTAAATTATTTCAGAGTGATGTTTTTATTCATTGTTACGTCGGAACAGATTAAATTTAGTTTTGATAACGATAATAAGGTGCGATATAAATTGATTTGTATTATTAGTTCAGATTTAATAATCCAGGAAAGATCTAAGAAGGATTTTTCAAATCTTTCTTTAGATTACACTTTTCATTGTTATTAAGTGAAGCAAGACGTAAGGCTGTCGGAAAGTCGGAGATTTCCACATTTCACTTCCACATTTTAACAAAAATAAGTTATTATTTGATTTTCTGTGAAGTTTTCTTTCTTTTTTAGACATTTGATTAATTAACAATACGAAATAAATTATCATACCTAATTTTCTTTGAAAAGAGTCTATCAATATCAAAACTTTATACCAACTAACCAGTCTATTAAGAGAGAAGTGGGACAAAATTAGTCGAATATAGAAATGGAATGGTACAATAAATGTAAACAGGTACACTCGTGAGAAAAAGTTCACATTTAACACATTATACAGCTCTCTCTAATTGGTTGTGAAGTTCATTTACTTCGTTAAGTCCCAAATAGATTCTACTTGTGTGGTTATGTTTACTTAATTTCTATAATATTATGTTGTTTTATGATAATTGGGGGCTATTGAAAATACCCGTGGATTTTTATTTCGTAACTATATAAATTTCATATTAAATTAACATAATTAATAAATTATCAGCCTAAAATAATAATTAAGAATTAATCATTAAAAACTATCTGCTCGTGAAATTCCCACCGTGAGGCCAGGCCTTCAGAGATGGAGAGAGAATTTGTGAACGATTTGTGTATGGGAGATACGCTATGAAACGGACGTTTAACTTTGTAAGTAACTAGCTGACCCGTGCCCACTTCGTTAGGCCGCGCAAAAAACGCGTCACTTTTTTAAACATATTTCATTACTGCTCCACTCCTATTAGTCATAGCGTGATATTATAGCCTATGGCACTCCCTGATAAATGGACTATTCAACACAGAAAGAATTTTTAAAATTGGTTTAGTAGATCCAGAGATTACCGCTTACAACATATATATTATTATACTCTATGGCTTACAACGTCACAAACACACAAACAAACAAACACACAAACTTCACCTCTTTATAATATTAGTATAGATAACGTAACGTAGAAACGGTGCTTTGATCTGGATGAACAGTCCCTGACGCCATGAATGTCCATTTCAATGCGTCGGTTTCTGTCCTATTCAATGCTATTAACTATTAAAAGATAACTCTTTAAATTGCAAATAATAAATTTTAAAACTCTTTAAATTGCGTGAGAAATTCTTACTGCGTCACTTCACTGGCATTTATTACTTTACTATTGGTTATTTTATAACCTGTCGTATACTTAATAGTAAAGTTAAAATAAAACCTGCTTTTTATAAAAATTTCCAGTCATTGCGACGTACAACTGAGTGCAAAAACATTTGTATCCCAAGGAAGTGTCATCTTTCATAGCGCTATGTCAGTAATGCCCGATTTACACATCGACAAGTACAGTAGCGAGTTAAGTAGTATTTTAAGATTAAGTTGATTTAAATAGATCTCCATCCTATTTTTTGACAAGTTAAGTAGGCGAGACGCGAGAGAGGGGGCTACTTCGTACTTAACTCGCCAAAAAATAGGATGGAACTCTATTTAAATCAACTTAATCTTAAAATACTACTTAACTCGCTACTGTACTTGTCGATGTGTAAATCGGGCATAACGCGTAGTTGACTAGGACAGCCGTCATAATGGCAAGCCTTTCTAACATTCTTTATTATAATAAGACAATGATGTCCCAATGCAGGAACAGGTCTTTTTTACTGATGGAGGGTAGTTTGGCCTACTAGTACAGCATAGGATTGACGACCTCTGTGGCGTAGTGGTTATATAACATGACTGCCACGCAGAGGTCTCGGGTTCGATTCCCGCTCAATACAAATATTTGTGTGCATGAACATGATTATTGCATTGGTTTGAGTGTTTCTATATATAATATGTATGTATTTACGAAAAAAAGTATATAAGTACCAACTAGTACCCATAACACAAGCAGGTTAAGCCTAGCTTACTTTGGGAACAGATGACGCTGTGTAGAGATGTCCGTGAATATTTATTTATAGGTCGAACCGCAATCTTGTGCTCGGCAGCCGTATACATAACCTTTCCACCACCGATACAGTCATTGATTGCTCGCAAGAAACATAAGCTGAATTATGATTTTTAAGCATGGCTAAACTAAATATTATTACATACATAATTTCAGTATTTTTTATTAACTTCGCCTTGTATGTATTTACAATCGGTCAATGCAACAAAATTTCTTGAAAATCTTAATCTAATATTGATTACTTAGTGACATTGAAATGTTACAGTTTTGTTTGAAAAAGTATTTGTTATGTTTACTAGATTTAGATAAATAAAGGTAAGAGAAGCAGGTTCCATGTACAAGTATTTCTTCTAAAGTCCCGAAGTATGGGAATCCATTTTAGTCGCCAATTTTTTTTAATAACCTTTACTTATGTATAATTATAATGTGTGACAGTATATTTTGCATAAAATACTGGTAGATATTATACTACAAATTATGTGTATTGCAATGCCCTCTGACGTTATTTCATTGTAACATAGACACAAGATGCCTTCGTTGTACTAGCTAAAGGTGTTTACAAAAGTTACGAATAGATGGCGCCACCATTAAACAGTAGCGTATATTTATGAAGGGTCTTAATACAGAATCTGTTTTATACAGGGTGTCCCAAAACTCAAACGCAAGTCATGCTGGTTATCAGAAAAATATTTAAAAAAATCTAAGTTGCAAAATATTTATTAGTACCTGGTTAACATTATAATTTTTTCAGTATTTCTAAATTGTAGAATAAAGTTTTGCTTATATTATGTTGTCTAGTACATATCAATTTCTTATTTTCATGTCAAGACTGCAGTAGTAGGTAATAAAATTTTAGCGATAAAAAGTCACGACAACTACAAGGCACAACCAAGGTTTATTTTATTCGTCGTAGTAGTAGAGTAATACGTATCTTCTCACGAAAGCTTTAAGTAGGTACCTACCTACTACAGACTTCTAGCTTGTTATAGATTTATTATATAATTAATAATATTTAAGCCGCTACCTAATTATTTAAAAAAAGAGTACTTAGGACAGCTAGGGAAAATAACTAAGGAACTTAAGAGCTTGTTTCAGTGTGATGTGCATAGTGGAGAGGCGCTCTGACTTTTAAATTTGAATATCACCGAGTACCACCTGGTATGGAAATTACCACTTTTCTCTTATTCGTTTTGTTACCACCATGTCGCATAAAAGAAAGACAATTTTTTCAATTTATAAAACAAAACACTAAATATCTCCGAATTCTTAATACACTTTTGCATTCCTAATTTGTGTTTAGTTTCTCAGTTGTAGTAAAAGTTTAATACCAACAAGCATTTCTCATTTTCAGAATAAAGAAAATAAAGAATAAAACATAACCTATAGCAACTCCATTTGAATATTTTTATTAGTAGGCCAAACTTATCCAAATACAACTTATTATATAATGAGCTTAGGTAGGTATCTAATGATAGTGATTTGCGATAAATAAGTACCAAATTATAGCCAAGACAAAAGTTTTCTAACAAAATAAGATTATTAAAATTGGCCAAAAATGGATCAGTTCCGAGGTAAAAAACATTAAAAAATATAAAAATCAATTAAGGATCTCCTCCTTTTTAAAAAGTAGGTTAAAATATAAGTGTAGTATTATCACAATAAACATAATATTTCAGAGAAAAACCAATTAAGTCAAGTTTTGGACTTAATAAAATATTAATAGCGAAGGAACTTTGAAGAAAATTGTAAAAAACTTTCTTTAATTACGCAAACATTATCCTACTTACATATTAATAGTTAAGTTGTAGTTTACTTCTCAATAAAATAAATAAATCCGTATGGTGACGGAGTAATAATACAATATGCATGTATGTAATAAATAAATAAATAAATAAATATGTCACCACCCCATCTCATCCCATGGGTGTCGTGGAAACCGACTGAGGGACTATCTGTGAATATTACCTGTACATAGAAAGAAGGAAAACTTGAAATTAAACCCTATACCAATTCGTCTGGCCAGCGTGGTATTAGTAGGCCAAGTATCTCTCCGTCACGGGAGGAGGCCCGTCCCTCCAGTGGGACATTAATGGGCTGTTATGATTATGATGAAAATAAATAATATAATTTATATTTGCTTGCTTTATTCTCATGCCTGTATTTGAGATATTTATTAAAATGTCATGTCATGACCCAATTTGACTGCCTCGTAAAGATCACGTATGTGATTAAATCAATAGGAATATTATTTAAAAGATGGTCATATTATTCTATTTGTTTATGCGAATCCTTATTCAACTGTTATTATGTACTTGTAGACTAAGTCGTCGTGTTGTAAGTCCTAGACGCTGAAGTTCCGAACTCTATCTCGCGATGGACCCGGCACCCGCAAGGAGAAGCTATGGAATGCTAAGATTAGGTCTTATAACTTTTAACGATCTTTTTGTAGTAGTGGTTCTATTCGATTACTGCTAAGTTACGCACATATCCGCGTCCAGTGATGTTTAATCATTATGGATTGTTCCAGCCGAGGTCCCCACATGTCCCTCCTAACTAGCCGGCTATGTACATTTCGCCGTTGATGGTAAACGGGCGGTGAGAGTTCCAGCAAAGGGAAAATCATCAATTTTGTGGGATCACCGCCCTGGGCACGACGTCAGCCCATAGCAAAGGTGACGGGTTCCATTTTCGCTTACAAGAACCTCAATATTTTGCATCGCCTTGCGTACCACTTGTATAGGTACTTGTACCACTATATTATTATAGTGAGTATATATTTTTATCATAGGTACATATAGTAAGTACCTACTCCCCCCATAGAATCTATGCTTAGTTTAGGATTAGGTAAGTGACGTTGTCTAATTTTTTAAGCACCGTGTGGTGACGGAGTAAGAATACAATATGTCACCAAAAACCGACTAAGATAGTATTCACGGATAGACCATTCCTGAATACTATCTTTGCGAATTAAAAAGAAGGAAAACTTGAAATTAAACCCTAAACCAATCTGTCTGGCCAACGTATTAGTAGGCCAAGTATCCCTCCGACACAGGAGGAGGCCCGTCCCTGCAGTGGGACATTAATGAGCTGTTACGATGATCTTTTAAGCTAAAGAATAATATACGAATCTTATATATCATTATTTTCCAAATTGTTTAGAGCAGTTATTGTAAGCACATCGCAAACCAAACAACTTCAGTAGGAAACGACTCTACTAATGTAACGATGATACGGCTGCTCAAACTAGCATCTCGTAATTGTTTAAACACGGTGTTGGTATGTATAATACGTTTGTTCCGCGCTAGACAGTGCCAATTATTACTCCTGTTTACTATTCTGGGATACGCTAAAAATATTATCTGCATACATCTAGGAGTCGTCCTAACGTACCATTTGTTACTTGCTTTACATAACATTATTGTCTTTCTAAATGTTCTGTTTAATTCTTGAGCGATTTCTAGTAAAAGTATATAATATTCCTCACACTTTCACACAACACCATCAAGTCCCAAACTAAGCAGAGCTTGTACTATGGGTACTACACAACGGATAAACATACTTAAATACATTTTTTTTTGTAAATAAATACATATCGTCGCCTGAATGCTTATTTGCTCAACCGACCATTTTGACGAATTTCACTTTTTAATGCAATTTTATTAAGGATCAAATTGCGGTTCGATTGGTATATAATACTTGCTGTTTGGACTTAAAATACATTATTTATAAGGAATTTAAGTTTTTGAAAACTAACACAAGAGAATTTAAGCTTAATGCTTAATTGCTCAAAGTCCGTAGAGAAACACCAAACGTGCATCCGAACATCGATTAAGTGCTTAAGTATTCAATCTCCTCACAGGTAACCAATCACGACAGCGCATTTTGATGACGCAATACGCCGCCATTATTAATTTATTTTGTAACGAAGCTGGTGCTCGCACGCATTTGAGTTAAAACTAACGCGAAATATAGAAAAAACGTATTATTTTAATAGAAATCAGTACCCGAAATGTCCGTGACGAAATATAAATCGGAAAATATAGTCACAACTATAGAAAAGAATCGGTAACTTGTATTTTTGTTAACATTTCTTTGCAGATTATCACTGCGTATCGTTAACTTATAGTACAGGATGTTTAAATTTAATTCTTATAATTTCAGATTTAATTAAATCTTTAAATGAAATTGTGACGTATCTATAAATGAACAGATTGTTTTGAACATTTCGTAAGGTTGTAAAATATAACTAATATAATAATAAAAAATATTGCTTTTGTGCGGTGACTGTCAAAATATACCTGCTACTTGCATGTTTGCTCATTGTTAACTGGGTAAATTTCTTAGCATTAAATGGGTAGTTTTGTATTTACGTATACCTACGCTTTGTGTTCGCAATGATGTTAGATGCTAGATAAGAAGATTAATACTATTTTTTACTCGCCACAGATCCATTGCTCACATTGTACATCTATTTTTATTATGTCTGTTGCTTTGCATTTTCTTCCCTATTTTGGATGAGAAATTCAGAACTAATTACGCCGTTGAAGGATGAATAGCCGCAAAACTAAAGAATTCCTTATGAAAACATAAAGAATCGTCAAAAAAGGGTTATTTTTCTTAAAAAAATCCATTCTAAATTGTTTAAATAGTGTCAGTATATTAATTATTTTTTATACGTATAGGTATGGTCTTATCGCCGTTTTATTTTCAATTTATGTCGTTTTTATTGTACATAATGAAATGAAGAAGTAGAGTCACGGTAATACCATAGTTCCATTTTATGTTGACATTACGTACGATAAATTAAGAATCCGACGAAAGAAGAATACGACGAATAAGGACTAATTCAAATCAGACACTAACCGAAAAGAAAATAAAATATATTAGAAGTACCTACAAATATATGAAAGCTGACGACAAAGCCTTTATGGAATCTCTAAGGTTTTGACAGGATCAGACAACATAAACAATACCAGGCGAAGTAAACGATCTTGTATCGGTACAAAAACAAAAAAATATTGTATTTTTTATTTATACTCGTATTGTATTATGTATAGGTACCTAGTGTAGCAACCAACCAACCACATTCTTAATTTATGAAAAAAAAAATATCTGCTGGTCAAAAAACGTTGGGTTTTTATTTATTTTATCACTTTTACCAACATGTGTTGTGAATTATTAATAATTACTACTAAAAGTAATAAATTTCGATCGATTAATCACATTTACCAGAACATGTAATTATTATTAATAATAACCGGTAATTACTAATAATTTTCAATTAATCACATTTACCGTAACATATATATCAGTGTTTTTTTTCATTCCGTGTTTTTTTTAATAATAAATAGCCAGTTAACTAGTAATTTTTTTTTACCACGATACCCACACACACTGTATTTGGTTATAGGGCACTTAAGTACTAAATATATTCGAATGCAAAATGCTCAACCTCCACTCCAGTAGTGGTCTATCTCCAATTGCATAATTTGTTTTGTGTTTATTTGCTCAACCTCCATAAAAAATTGTGAAAATAAACATAACTGTTTGACTTTTTAATGATTATTTGTAATATATCATTTCATAAACACGTTAACTATTTTTTTAATATAAAACTTTTATAAAATCATATTATTTGCTTAAACTAATCAATAAAACGTCTCTGGTGTAAAATGTTGCAAATGGAGGTTGGACACTTAAGTATTCGTGCGACGATATTATACCTACATAGAAAAAACTCAGACCAATGCAAACAGTTATGTTCATGCACACAAAGATTTGCATTGAGCGGGAATCGAACCCGAGACCTCTGCGTAGCAGTCATGTTAAATAACCACTACGCCACAGAGTTTGTCAGTAAGGCACCGACTCTTTTTTGCAGAAGATTACGTTATTCAGATAAGTTCAGGTTTCAAGTAAAGAACGTATACCGGTTATTCCCCAATTAGACCAAGCTAGCGGTGACTGTAGGTGGCTGTTAAACCTTTTCCCAAATCCTGTGAACTATAATAAAAGTCTCGAAATTTTTACAGAATCAACATTCCAGCATTGCCTGAATTCGCTCCAACATGCATGTTTGTCAGGTATATACGAGTACAATAATTTTTCACTTTGACCGCGAGTTATAATTCAATCAATCAATCAACTAGCCTATCGCAGTCCACTGCTGGACATGCTGGACTCTTCCAACACGAACACACAACTTGGTCCTGCGCCTTCCCCATCCAGTCCGACCCAGAGACCTTTTTGAGGTCGTCGGTCCACCTAGCTGGGGAGCGTCCTACACTACGTTATATCGTGTTATAATTATTAGACAAAAAAAAATATGTTTTTTTTTTTTTAAAGACAACTCCCGCACTAGGGATCATGCCCTGTGTCGCGGGGACCTTTTACAAACATCAATTAACGGACACAAAGAACACCCAGACCAGGACAATAATTTGTGGATCTCACAAACTATTGTCCTGCGTGGGGATCGAACCCACAACCTCTTGCACGGCAGCCGCTTGCGCTACCGTCGCGCCACCGTGGTCGTCATATTCAATTAATAAGTTAAAGTACAACTTATTAATACAAGTTGGTCAGTTTATACCTGTAAATTTTTTGTGTAGAGCATCTTTAATGTTAGCCTAACAGTTATTTTGTGTAGCGAATTAGTAGACTATAAGAAATAATACCATTTCCTCGAAAGGTTTAGATTTATTAGAACAGTAAAAGTATTCTTTGTTTCCTAGTACTGTCACTAACTAAATAATATTCTTTAGCAAAGTTCTAACAATTTTCTTTCCAATCTAACTTTTCGTTTATCGTGCAATCCATTATTTTTGTTTAAGAATACAAAGATTTGTAAATTACGTACGGACGGTATAATTGCAAAAGTTGTTTCGTTTCATTTCTATGTAAATAATGAAAATATTGTATACTTCTTACCTACCATCGAGTTGCCTACTTTGTAGTAGACACACAGTTATTAGAGACAGCACAGTTATTATTAGCGTATTCTAACTTTTACACTACCGTGTGATTTATACATCTGATAATTCTAAGAGTGAATCTACCCGTACCACCAAATACCGTCTTTATCCCAATCGCAAATAGTTAAAGGTCGTATAGAGGTATAAAATAAAAGATTTCTGGACAAAGAGAAAGGTAAAGCATCTGGTGGGCGCGCGGGCACCTGGGCTTGTTGGACGTATATTTTTCTTTCTTTACGTGTGAAAATCCTAGAAATGGGAAAACATTCATATTTTAATAATAGAGTTAGTTGGACAGAATTAATCAGATTCAAATAAAGCTTTTGCTTATTTGGGTACGCTCTGATATAAGATGTCCTGCCACATTTCAAATGAGGTTTTAGTAGGAAAGTGTTATGTTGCTATTTTCGGGATTCTGTATAAAATGGCTGGAAGGCATTATTTTACAGTGGAATTATTAAACTCTGCTAAGGTGGCAAACGAGTTACCAACCCACCTGATGATATATGTGATAACTGCTGCTCGAAGGCATCAGCAATCAATACCAGAGCACATCCAACCTTTAACATAAATGTACTCTTGATAATATATGTATATTATGTATAATAAATATAATAGTGATTATGTACAAAAAGTACTGCAAAACTTTTGTTCGACTAAACACTGTCTCCCAAGATACGAGCCTTTTTGGCCCACTTTGGGAATCAGTCTCAGTACCTACTTATTGTATTAAAACTTCGAAGTTAGTGCATATCTCTATACTACACCATGTACATTTTTATGACAGTAAACTATTTTTATTTTTTAACCTGCAGCCTAATCTATACAGGAATTGTTCCGCATGTAGGGCATGCAGGTAGCTTCTACGTAAAGAACCAGTTTTCTCAAATACCTAAAAGTTACGGAATGCAATATTGCTCGAAAAACCTAAGCTGTGAGATACGCGTAGAAATATTGTATGAGATAAAATTAAAGCTCAATTTATCGTATTTTTGGATTTCATCGTAGGTATTTTATTATTATTGTATTGTTTTGATGGAACTTATGACAACTGTGCTTGCTAAACACGGAACTTTTGTTCCGTGTTGCTAAACTTAAAACAATCCTACATCACCCTTTTTATATAAAGTATTTTTAATTGCTTCTTTAAATAAGATAAAGTTTTAAGCATGATGTTTGTTACATTATTCGGTTTGAGTGAAGTGTTCAGTATGTAATGCAAATCTAAAATATCGCATACCTTTATGTTTTGTCCTCACAATCACGTTATTTAGCGATGGCATATTATGTGTGTAGGTAAGACTGCAAAACAATGGCAAAACGTTGCTTGTAAATACAGGTACCTTTACCGTAGGTAGAAGTGTGAACAATATTGGGATAGCTATTTGTTAATGGCTGTGCCATCTACTCATCTTATTCCTGCAGTGTCATAAGACCTGACTAGGAGTAACCTGACATGTTCTTATTGCTTTACGGTGGCAGCTAAGCTGCAGCCCTCAGGGAAGTTAGCAATGCTCGAGCCATAACCACGGCACAAACAGCGCCCTAATTTCCTTTTAAGAAATTTAGTTAAAAAAATTAGTTTAGAAAAGTGGGAATCCTCCTACAGGCCATTTACCTTCTCATATCTTTAAACACAATGATTTTCATAATACTTGTTGGAGATAGATTAAGCGGTCCCAACCAAGACTATCCTATCCTCTAGTACTGACTATATGATACCTAGTGGAACCATTACATAGCCGATTCTACTAAAAATACTTGACCAAAAATCTTCACACCAAACATGTTTGAGTCTGAGATGGTAGTGTAATGTTCATAACGTTGATCGATGCATCGTTTCGAACTGCGATGCACCTGTCCGCTTGTCCCCATTCGATGTCGATGTAGAAACCAGGTAGAGATTCAACATGAATTTCTCACGTTAAATTACCAAGTGTGTTCAAGGTACTTGTCTTATATTTTTCGTTCATTTACAATAAATATTTATTGTAATTAGTCATACCTATTAAGTAAAAATATCATAACAATAATAGAAAACTTCTTTTTTATTATATTTAATTATTTGTTTCTATTAGCATTTCTAAATATTTTAATTAAAATTCTTAAAATTTTTAGAACAGTAATGTTTTCTTTCTAACGTAAACTCTACAGCTAAAAATTTAATCTATTGTAAACTTAGTGTAGAGTACTTTCAAATCTCAATGTTTGTTGTAGATTATAAAGTAAATTCGGTAAAGCAAAGCTTATACAATACATACAGAGTTGAAGAAAACAAAGTAACAATAGATACGTATTATTATTGTCAATTAAAAGTTTTAAGCTTAACTCTCTACCAGTTGAAATATACGAACATAATGATCATTGACGATTCACATTGAGTCCAGAGGATTACAATGAATAAGTTAAATTTAACGACTTTCGGGAATTCACGGAAAAATGGACGGCGTGCCTACAAAAAACTGCGTTACACTTCTGAGCTTTGGTATTAGCCCGAATAATGTAGCAATTTGGCAGTACCAAATTTATAGTCATTACCATAATTCAAAGCTTAACGCAAGTAATTTGTCATTCAGAATGCCTATAATGTTAATCGATTTTCCGGAAACGTATAATTTAAAATTAAATAATAGTCGACGTTGGAAAAAATTTACGATAAACAGTTTATGTAAAAGATAATAATAAAGCGATGTTATACCCGAAAGATCTTGTAAAAATTTCGCGTTATACTTAATTCAATTAAAACGTATGCACACAAAGGGGGCGAGCTTCAGTAAAACAGCTTTTGACAGGGCGGCTTCAGAGCTTATGCGAAAATTTATAGAAAATTGCATGGTACACGCGTTGCGCCCATAGGGTGCGCGGGAAACGGTCGGGGGGTGTATATTTAGAAATACTTCTATCCACAACCGGCAGTCCACGCTTGCCGCGCGAACTGAGCGCACGTGTCTACGTCTTCCCTTCTCGCTATCGCATCGTACCCGATTCCGTAATTAACATAAATTGAAATTAATTAATAGAGCATTTCTGGTGTGTTGTGTGCCTGGAACTGGATTTGATTGTGACCTGTACTACCTTGCGGACTATCTACGTGTACTGCCGGCTTTCAGTGACTGTATGATTGTTTAATAATAGTCATCATAGTTATCGTGAATGGACTTTTATTGAAAAACTTCTACATTTCTAGGACATAAGGTAGGTAGAGTAATTACCATAATATTATTATACTATACGGAAAAGCTTTCACGGTAATGAAGAAAAGTAATTAACTGAAATTGCAATAAAATGCAGTGTTTTGTTTTGCTATGAATTGCAATTTATTATACGTAAAACGTTTTATTTTGTAAGTTAAATATTTTGACTCAATGTTTGAAAACATACTAGCCATTTGCTATTTGTAGTTTTTTAATTCTAATTTCAGTATACGTATTCATATTTTGAAACCGGGCATTATAAACTAACTTTGACCAACAAACACGATGATGACATAAATTATATTCAAAATACTTTTCAACATAATATTACAACTTTACAAATATGATTCTCACGTAGTTTTGACACTTCCCAGCTCATAAACATACATTAATTATGAATTAAATAGCTATCTGATTAAAAATTATTTACTCATAATGAAAACGAGATAACTGTCATATAAATATATCGTACTTTCGTAAACACGGAAATATTGTAAATAATATAAGCGTCCAGTTAGAAATCGGTTAGATCTAATAATGTCATAGGTATAATTAATTTGTAAATAAAGTTGTTTATTTAGAGGTAACCCAATTTCGTAAGGCTTATGAAACTTTGTAGTAGGTATGTAGGGAGTAAATTATGTCTTGTTTATCACTATCAATACATAGCATAAAACAAAGTCGGTGTTGCTGTTTGTCTATGCTTAAATTTTTGAAACTACACAACGGATTTTTAAGCGGTTTTTTTAATAGATAGAAGTATATAAGTAATTGTTTAGTCATAAATGTCACTAAGTTTAAATAAATATATTTAGAGTTTCTATTCTCAAATAAGCAATGCTGGCTAATTATTATACTTACAGCACAAGTTTGATCAAAAGAGTCAATATAGCAATAATAACTCTACTTCTGATTTTGAATAAGAATGTGACCAGAGAAAGGTTTACGTGCATATATTAATGTAGAGTAAAATCATTGCACCCGTGCAAAGCCGGGGCGAGTCACTTGTGTTTAATACTTAAAAGATAACAAATAATGATACAGATGTAACATTTTAATAAGAACATAAAGGCCAGTGATCGATTGTTAATGAATTATTAGCTTTGATAACAGTTACTTCGTTGGCTATTTATTATGTTTTATCATGTCGTGGTTTATTATGTTCATTGGTATTTTGTTAAACGAATTGTATCAAAGTTCAAGACAGGTTATCAGTACCTACTTAATGTTTTAAAATTGTTTTTTCTTTTTATTTTAACAGATGAATATTTAAAAAAAAGTTTATCTATGCCAAAATGATTCTCGAACTTTTGAATGTTACTTAATTTGTTATTTATAGCCAGTACCTTATCATCGACAGTAATCGCAATATTTTAAATTTGTTATTTTTTTAGGTCATAATTAACGACTGGGTATCTCGTCTTACTTTAGGTATATTTCGGTGCTTTAGATACATTTGCTTGGTCTCATTATTATTCAAAATCAGAAGTAGAGTTATTGCTATATTGACTCTTTTTATCAAACTTGTGCTGTAACTATAATAATTAGCCAGCATTGCTTATTTGAGAATAAAAATTTGTTATTTAAACTTTGTGACATTTATGACTTAAACCGTTACCTATTTACACGTGATGTTACTTGTCTTGATCACGTACTTTACTGTATTTAATCTTTCAATGACAGATCTTACATACGGTCATTTCTCGGTCTATAGCGCCTATCGATATATGTAAAGAATTTATATCGTTAATGGTATTAAAGGTTAGGCATGTATCTAATACTAATAACAATAACTGTGTGATCACTTTTTTCTATGGTTCGTTAAAAAATCACACCACAAACTAACAGTTATCAAAATTATATTACAACCATTGTAAATAAAGCTACAAACAAATATTTTAATATTAAACAAAAAGCTAGTCATAAAAATAAACTGTACCAATACTCGAAATTAATTAAAACGTTAATTAAACCATGTAAAGCAATCACTACAAACCCAAGTAATTTTATCAAAATTAAAAGTGGACCACAAATTATTCACATATTTAAATAGCAACCGCAGATTTTCGTTACAAAATTCGGATTAAATTCCTGTACCGTAAAAAATGGATACGTATTATTATTTATCATAGGCTTTACCAAATATCCGAATGCAAAAAAATGTTGGGAAAAATCTCTTAAAAAAAGTTATATCTCTAGTTTTGATGTTATGGTCTCCCCAAACTGACTGCAAATTTAATATTACGCCAAGGCCATAAAAAGAGGAAAATAAATATGTAATAAATATCGGATTATTCGAAATTCAAATTTGATTGTATATATTTTGCCCCCTGCTCTATGATTATACGTTGAGAAAGTGAGGTAGAGTTAGTCTATGAAGAACGAATAATAACACTATGGAAAAGTGAAAATAACAAAAATATTATATAAATACCTATTGAGTTTACAAATTATTTAAAAAAACCTTTTGTTAAATTTGTGATTTAGTTTGAAATTCATTGATAATAATTTATATTTGCTAGATTATTATAGATAATTTAAAGTTGAATGAAAACCCAATCAAAATAAATATTCTAAAAAGAAAATGCTATGATTTAAAACTTCTTTTTGTAAAACACATTCAAAAATGTACAATAAACAAAATTACAAATGTTCGGAACGAGTTTCGAAAACTCAATTAGTACATTCAGTACGGAAATTAAATGCGTTTCAACGTGTGTTGCGTTTGAATACTACATTTTCAATAAAAGTTTCCGATAAAGTTTAAATAACTCATTACAATTTTATAACTACTAATAAGCACACTGGGGAAAGTGTTGTATAGTAAATAATAATAATTGTAACGCTTTTCCTGTTTAAATTAACTGAAATATTATATAGAAATGAGCGAAGTTGCTTTGTGGAGTACATTTTGAAATTTATAATAGCAAAGTTGTTGTGACAGTAATAAAGCTTCGTAGAAAAAGCATTACGTCATTGTATTTGGAGGCACCTTGTCGTCAAGTTAAAAACTTTAAAATGTTAAATACAGTTTGCAGTTTGTCTTTGAAATAAAAAAAATATACTAAATACATAGTTACTATCTCATAGATTGTACTTGGTGGAATAAAACAGCTTTCATTTGAAATACTACTTGATATAATTCTGTATTATGTACAAAACTTTTTTGTACTATAATAATTTTGTATAAACTAGCACTATTTAATGTACCTACATTCAAAATTAATCTATAAAGAATAAAACAATAGACTCTAAAATAATTTTATAAACATCGAGACTACCAAGTTAACAATTACATTGCCACGAAAAAGGCATTCAAATCAACTAATTTCCACATTACTCCAAGTATTATTTCGGCAGTCTTGTTCCCTTACATAATAGATAGATGTAATTTAACCATGACTTGGTAGAACTTTGCTGACATAAATACATAATAATATAGAACGTAACACCATATTCCCATTAGTTGTCGTACGTAACAACTTGCTATATACGACACCGTATTGGAACGTATCATTCCCAGATCGATAAAGACGAAAAATACAATATAATAATATATTAAAGAATATTGCGAGTACAAGAATATCTGTCTGCATGTCGTTATCTAAACTAATTACTATAGTTAACCATGTGACATTTTTTTAAACCATAGACATTATTATCAAGCTTTAGCGACACGTAACACAAAAAATAGATAAAATGAACCTCATTATGCATAAGTACCGCCTAGGCGTTTTATTGTCATGGCGTTTTCGAAGAACTTTCAAGTTTTACAACACCTTCCATAAATATTTGAGACGGACTGATAAGTGCAACAAAAAATAATTTATATTACTAAAAGGAACCTTCATTTTGTCCTAATTAAGTTTAATACTAGCATATAAAAAAAGCATTTTCGATGGTTGTAAAACGTATTAGTTAGTTTATAAGTGTACTATTACCGTCAATTAGTATACGGGACGGGTTTGTTTGATGGTAGTTGGTTGTAAACAGAAAATTGATCCGACCGCCCTGAAGAAGACATGTTGTTTTATTTGATCATTTTAAGATTTTTAGAGTAGTGGTCATCAATCCTTTTTGATTCTATAAATTGTTTATTGGTTCATTCGAAAATTTAAGACAAAATCGGTATAAAAAGTGATTTAATTGGGTTCGTTTACTGTGTTCTATAGAGTAATTCTGTAGGTATACTGCGCCATGAGTAATTCATGGGTTTTATGGGTTATGTTATAGCATTTTAATATGAGAAACTCAAGGCAAAAGCAGTCAAGGATCCGTGAAACATAACTTTAACTGTTTTGTTGTGAGGTTACAGACATAAAAGAAAAAGAAATGTTACACTTAAACATTTCGACACACCCGAAATGAGTGTTTAAGTAGTTAACATAGTTTTGGAACACAACATTTAGAACAAAATATTTTGTATAGTTTGTTAAGTATTATTTAAATTTAGCCTTACAAAACATTACTTAAGATTAGAAACATAACTTGTATTTACATATAAATATAATGCAGTTATAAGTACTTATTTATTTTTAGGATACATTTAGAAAGAAAGAAAGAAAAGAAAGAATAACCATTTATTCTGGTATAGCCAAACTTCAGTACAATCAACATTGATCAAGTTAAAACTAACAAAAAATAAAAAAGAAAGTAGGTACTCATTTACAAGAACTGCCAAGGTATAAAACTATTCAGTCTTAACGTATCACATGTCGTCTGAAGCTCAGCTGCAGCAGTTTTGCAGTTTTATCCAAGCATATCAACTGCAAGCTCGTGGACCAGAAAACTAGTACACTTACCTACCAGTGTTTTACATGTTACATCTTATTTTGAGACGGATAATTGTTTTTGATAAAACATTTATAGTTATTCTATTAATGCTTATTTACAATATAAATCAATACCTCAAAGTAAAACTGTATTTAAGTACGCAGTCGTAAGTGTTTACTATAAGAAAAAACCATACAACATGCTATAAAGTTATTATAACAATCTGCAAGAAACGTAATTTCGGTACAGCCTTTAACAAAAACATTATTATTAAAGAAAATTTAAGTACAGCACTTATTTCTTCAAAATCAAACTTTTAACATTCAAACTTAAAAAAGAAGTTAAAGCACTCCATATAAGCACACTTGGTACTAAAATATTAATCTTTATGCCTTGCGACGAACAATATTCGTTCATTATTTACTAGAAGAAGGCTTTTCTGAATTCGAGCGGTCTGAGCATGGCCCGCTGGCTATAAACACCAGGTGTGGTTAAAATAAATAGCCTCATATATACCGTACATAGCTTCGTACACTACAAATTATTACGATTAATTGGGAACTAGTCAATGCTTTTATTCTTCGTTCGGGTCGTTATAACTGTAGGAAATAGTCTAATATATGAGACGTCGCCTCAAGCGTTTCTACGACCCACGGAATATTTCTATATACGTATGTTTTTTTTGGGAGAAAATAACATGGTCTGGTAGTTAATAGCGTAGCTTTAAACAGAAGTACGCACGGAAGTATCTTTCGATTCCAACGTAGAAATTATACAGCCATATACGGGTAACACTGTATTATTAGATATGTTAAATCATGATTTAGATGATAATATTTAAAGTAAATTATTATAGACTTGCAATTCATCAATTTATACTAACCTATTATATTTGGTTATATTTATTTCTACATAATATTTCTTTGTTCCATATTAATATTCGAGGAGAAAAGATCAAAGAAATTTGTATCGTCTATTTTTATATAATCCCGTTGCGGCTTATGTTTTCGCCGTGTATTTACAAGTATAAGTAGGGACATGTGAATATATGTGGGAATCTATATTCACTCATATCATTCAAACTACTGCTGACAGGATGTATCAACTGTCAAGAAATTTAATACAGCGGCTGTGAGACACATTAACTGTTCAACTTGTTACCACTCTTCTTATTTTAAATCTTTTACTTTGTTAAATTGTTTTCCCTCAATTTTTAAATTTAGATCGTTTTAGAATACTTTTTAATGGATTCTAAATTTCGAAAAAGTATTTCTTTTTCTTACCTGTCTATTAATTGAGAAACTATACAAACTATTTCATGAGTATCAGATTGAGATGCGCTCATCTCAATCTGATACTCAAGCGCTCTCAAATATTATCTATTGATTAGGATATGAATTCATAGAAATCGTAAATTTATGCGGCGGCAAAGTTTACAATTTTATTCCATTATCGGACGGTGAACTGAGTGGTTGACCTAACGCAGTTCCCGTGTAATCCCAAGCTCTACGAAAGCGTTAAAAGTTTTCCACCAAACAAACTTTCTTCCTACATTCATAAACATTTTACTTCTCGAGTTGTGAGTGTCGCGGCTATGGTAACACCTGCTATTTTAAATTCAAAATGTTCTTTGAGTATTGTGTATTAAATGTTACTGTTTTGTAAATGGTAGATTTTAATAAATTATAATAATTGTGAGTTGTTTAATTAGGTATTATATTTGTAAACTTAATGCATGAATGAATGAATAATATTTATGTTTGTTACAACTTTTTATAAAAGCTGAGCACTGCGTTGTTACTGCGACACATCAAGTTCTAAACTTAAATTTCACGCTGTCATGCATACAGATAATAAAAACAAAAACGTTCCACTGCAGATATAAAATTATAACACTTCATATCCAAACAAGCATAAAACTCCACGTATACCAATAAAGTATTTATTGCAAAAAAACAAAAGAAAACGGTAACAGAACGAAACTTGTCATTTATTATATCATTCGTACACAACTCACGTTCATAGGGGTATGAAACACGGGCCGATATGAATAAGTTAAAGGTACACAAGCCTTGCCTAGGCCACCAAGGCCTATTCTTACTGGAAACTACGTTTTAATAGTTTAATACCAGTTCTAGCTTTACTGCTTTATGTTACACTTTTAGTCTTTCCAAAATTCTTTGATATTTTTATCCTATGATGTTTGCTTTTTTAGCATGATAGAAGTATCTTTTTAATTTCTTGCTTTGATCTTATCAGGAAACTAGCTATTGGTTATTAAAGTAACGGGTAATAAACCTAGTTTACATTAAAGATCAAGTTACCTACTTGATCTTCATGTAAGAACTGTATGTAAGTTAAAGTGATGCCTTTGAGTGATCCACAAATTATTGTCCCGAGTCGGGATGCTTTTATGTCTGTTCATTGGTGTTTGTAAAAATGCCCGTGACTCAGGGCATGATGATGTCTTTAAAAGTAAGTAGGTACTAATTAGTAAGATACAAGTAAGAACATCAGAACTTAATAAAATGAAGAAATAATTTTCAAACTGTCTCCAAGCATCAATACAAACATAGAATTAAACAACTGTAACAACGGAAACTGCGGTTAAGCTTCGAACTAAATTGAATAACAATACCCATTCTCGTGTATTGTACTGTTACAAGTTAATTTTGTTTTATTATGAATAGATTTATTTACTTAAAATGTTATTCATCGATTGATTGATTAGTTTATTTAGAAAATATCGTCACAAAAGTAGTTTATCAATATTAGTACTATCTTTCTTTTGTGTGGTAAAAAGAGTAAGACAAGAATAAGGAAGGAATTAAACGGACCTTTTCAACAAATTGAACACTTGATAAAAAAAAACACACCAATCATGTAGGACAGTTAGGTAAAGTCGACCTGCAGACTATTTCACTAGCATAATAGAATTAAGCTTTACTTTGCGAAGGCCTAAAACTAAATTAATAATTATAACATACTTATGTAGGTATTACGGTTTACTTACTTACTTTAAACGCTACATTTATATTTTATTTCATTATTAAATACAAACAATAGCGAATACAATGACTTGGTAATATAAAAGTTAATTACATATTAGGTAAAATTAGTGTTAGGAAAGCAAACAAAACTATCAATAATATCTATTACGTCATTAACTAATATTCTGACGTACTTATTTGAAGTTATTTCAGTCTGCGTGACATTTTAAAAACTTTAATATTCTGTATTTGAGAAACGAATTTGATATTTTAATTAATGACGATGTCACATTTATTGTAAGATATTAAATATAATGTCGTAAATCGTTAAAAAAATAATAAATCAAAAATATATCAGGACTACCTATTAGTCTCGCGTTTCCACCATTAAATATTAACGATAAACGGTTTTACGAGTAAAATTTCATCATTTTGCATATTTGATGGTCAATGGACACCGTTTTGTTAACGTTTGTCATAAAAATTGACCTAAAATGTCAAATGTCATGTTATTTTGTCATTTGAAATCGTAGGAGTTGAGGGAATTAATAATGTTATATGTGTCTTAGTGTAGGTGTATAAATTTAACGTTAACGAACCTAATACGGTAAGTAGATCTACTATTAAAATAGCGGCGTACGTTAATGGTTATGAATGTGGAATTGTGGTGACATTCCTAATTAGCGGTCACATACATTTTCACTGAACATTCAACATTAAAAATGAAGCAAGGAGGTCTCTTTGCGTCAAAGGGCACGGCTGGAAATTTGTAGTAATTCTATAAGCACCTTTTGATGCCATCTGATTAAGATGGGGTGGGGTAGTTACAATTTGTGTTCTGAATTCAGCCCAATTTTATAAATGGATTCAGTTCGGATGAATTGCTGATTAAAACTCATGGTTCAACCATGAGTTTTCTAATCAGCAATTCATGTCAATCTAAAATAAATCAATTGAAATACTACATACTTAATTCTAATGTACCTACTTAAAACACAATATAATCAAATAGAACCAATATATCTGCGGTTCTAAGTAAAGGAACAAGATATTCCCTGCTCGATTTTACATGTATAGATATAAGATGTAAAGAGGCTTATATTATAGTAAACCGTAATACTCATGTAAGTGTAATTATAGACCTCGTCGGGTTGGAAATACGTAAGGGCAAGGCTATAAATATATGGGCTGTTCAACCTATTACACCTCGCTACCTGCATTTCGCTCTGTCTCTATAATTCTCCTAAGTTTAATTATTTTGATTACAATTTGAAGAGAGGTAACTTACTTTAGGTACAATTAAACATTAATCATAAAGCCCGATTTACACATCGACAAGTACAGTGGCGAGTAAGTAGGAAGTTGTTGATTTGAATAGATCTCCATCCTATTTTTTGGCGAGTTAAGTACGATGTAGCCCCCTCTCTCGCGTCTCGCCAACTTAACTCGCCAAAAAATAGGATGGAGATCTATTTGAATCAACTTAATCAATAACTTACTACTTAACTCGCTACTGTACTTGTCGCTGTGTAAATCGGGCTCAAGAGTACGTTTATGTCCCAATGCAGGGACAAGCCTAGTCGAGTAAATATACGAAATTTGGCGTAGTAATACTGTTATAACCAGACTCATGGGTATGGTAACATTTTCTTTCTTTTGTTGTCATCGTCATCATCATCCTCCTGCTCTTATCCCAAATTCACTTGGGGTCGGCGCAACATGTATGCTTTTTCCATTAATCCTAGCCCTGTTTCCCGTCATCTCAACATTTACTCCTTTCCTATCCTTATCATCCCTCACACAATCCACCCATGTCTTCTTCGGTCTATTTCATTTCTTCTTGTCGTAGACATGAAATACACGAACTTTCCCTTAATCGACTTTTACGACATGCATGCATGGGATAAGATAGCGTGGTGACACTATGACAGTGTTAAGTCCATGAACACTGAGTTATAATACATTATGCTAGCAAGTAATATTAATCGGAATTAAAGTTATTTACTACTTACCACTCAATGATTCGGTAATGCAGGTGATTTATTGAATGTAACAATGTAAGCAACGTCTATAAATCTTACTTCATCCTTATTAATGTTTATTGCTTCGACTTACTAAATTTTCATGGTTCTCTTATACTTACGTTTTTAAAAATAGTTAAAGCTTAAGATTTCTATAACCTACCTACATTAGACGCGTTACTAAAAACTTTTTTTACTTCAACTTTTTAAATTCTATTTTTGATAAAATACTTTTCACATAAGCCCCGAAATACATGTATTCATGAACATCAATCAGAAAAGCTTCACACAATAGCAAAAACCAACTTCCTAACACATACATAAAACATCTCAAGAAACTTTATTCAGTGAGATCCAACTTTTATTAAATGCTCCATTATTATCGTAGTTTTTTTTTTTATCTTACAATTGAATAATAGCCAAATATCCCTTTATCGAGGGCCAGCGATACGTCAGGGTTAAGGGTATACGATCAATATTCAATATCCGGTCAGTACTCGCCTCATCCGATCCCCGGATATTCCGGATGTACAGACTAGTTACACGAGAGGATTTATTTGCGTTGTAAAATTAAGTGAATATAAGGATACGTTGGACTGTTGATCAGATAAAGTTGAAGGGAGATGGATGTGTGGATGGATAAGGAAAGGAATAAGGGCGCAGTGTTTACGTTTGGAGCAGACCTGTATCCAGGACTATGACGATGACATAAATAATAATTATCGGCCTCTGCGGCTTAGTGGTTATAGGTACAACATGACTGCTACGCAGAGGTCTCGGGTTCGATTCCCGCTCAAAGAAAATATTTGTGTGCATGAACATTATTATTTGCTTTGGTCTGAGTGTTTCTATGTCATTGTATAATATGTATGTATTTAAAAAAAAAAGTATTTAAGTATTAAGTATGTTCACCCGTTGTCTAGTACCCATAATACAAGCTTTACTTAGTTTGGGACTAGATGGCCTTGTATGAAAGTGTGAGGAATATTTTTATTTAATAAAGAATACTTTACATAATGAGCGAAGTTCTTTTTTCTTGAATATGCATTGTTTGGGAATATGCTATATTTTTAAAAATAAAAACCACACCCAAATTGATAAAATTTCTATCGGACCAACTAGGAAGTCTTCTCTTTCATAAAATAAAAAGTTTTTTACGTAAATTATATTACAATTTTGTTATATAAAACTTTTATTCCTAAAACAAACAAACGAGAACTATATTTATAGAATTAAAGGTTAGCGAAACAAAGAAACATTCTTTCGAATGAAAAAGTATTATTGCATTAAATATGACGGCCGTATTCGTATGCTATAACTACTTCTATTCTAAGAAACCTTTTGAAAAATAAATGACCATTTGTCTGTAAATTAAAAAGGTAATTAGAGCGCAATTTTATTTGACTTTATAAGTATAAATTCTTTCTATAAATATCAAACATTAAGTAGCTTCTTCTAACGAGGTGATAATGAAATATTTTCAGTTATTCACCACATGTTGTCTTGGTAATTATAAATGGGAAGACTTATAAATAGATATCGTACTATTGCAATTGTAGGAATAGTAGTTTAAAGAATTAATCTAATCTGTTCGTTTAAAATATGATAATAATTTTGTAAAATTAAGTTTTTATTGTTTCCAAATTAAGCTATGCTTAACCTGCTTGTGTTATGGGTAACAGAACAACGGATATTAGATACATACATATTATTATTACACATAGAAACACTCAGGCCAATGCAAATGTTCATGTTCATGCACACAAATTTATTTGCATTGAGCGGGAATCGAACTATTATAACCACTACGCCACAGAGGTCGTCAAATTTAAAGTAGCTAATTTATCTTACAAGTGTAGCAAAAAAATAGTGTACCTACTAGAAACAGGTAGAGATTCTACATCAGTAAAATATTGTAAATAATGTTATTAATAAAAATCTGTCTATATAATAAGTTTTCCTCCGTGTTGAGGATGCTACTTACCTATAAACACAACCTAGTCATCTTGCCATACTTACTACTAAAGCACATAAACTAATAAAATCACACAGTCAACATAAATCCACTTATGTAGAGAATTATTTTAGTATTTGTATACCGTTCATAGCATCGATGGTAGTGGTTAGCGGTACTATCATCATAATAATATTGACAGTCCTAAGAGTATTTAACTTTACAATCAAAAACCACAATTGTCATGCTTATGTTGAAAGAAATTTCGAAATTAGTGTGAACTCAATGCGTATTATTGTTCTTTATTTACGTAAGTGAAATGTCTTTTACTTTGCCCGTATATGAAATTGGTACATGCAAGAGTATGACTTATTCATGCGAAGTAGTGAAAAGTAAAGAAAATAAAAATTAGGTTGTATAAATTTGATTGGATGATGCTTTAAAAAGTTGTTCTTATTTTAAAAAAGTAACGAAAGATATCTTGTTTGTGATAGTTAAAATAGAAAATTAGTTAATTAACCGCAAGATACTAATTAGCAAGACATAAAATAAGAAATATTATGAGTTTTACATTATTACTTTTCCAGTACGCAATTACTGGTCGGTAAAATTAAAAGAGCAAAACTTTTTACTAAATCCTACTTCAAGCTTTGTATGTACAAGCTTTAATACAGGCAGGCATTAAGAAAATGATGACGCAA
Organism: Schrankia costaestrigalis; assembly: GCA_905475405.1. NCBI lineage: Eukaryota > Metazoa > Arthropoda > Insecta > Lepidoptera > Erebidae > Schrankia > Schrankia costaestrigalis. Next base: position 7,057,418 of record FR997827.1, read on the forward strand.
AACAAGTCTGTATAGTTTTTCTATTTTTAAAATAGCAACTGCCTTTGCGATTGTCAGCTGCTGTGTGATTGTAACAAGAAATACATTATAAAACAAGTTCTTAATAAGCTTGAAAAAAGATTGTTTTGTCTAATAAGGGCTCGTGCCTTCCACTAATATGGCCTGCTGTGATGATGCCAGTTAAGAAGATTACAATTAGAAACACTTACCGCGCAAGGGTTGTAATTAGAGACATTGTAAAATATGCATTCGATACAACAACATCTATCCAGAGCTATCATCGATGCTGGTTTAAAAAAAAATAGCAGCTACATAATTATGGGAAACTACACGTGCCTTTACGCTATTAATTTAATTGCGGCAAATATTTTTTTTATTCATTGCAACCTGGTAAAATTTGCAAAAGCTGCTAAAAGTTGCAACAGTTTATGCAAAAGACTATACTTATGTGTAACTCTAATGTCAACTTACATATTTACTATAGGTACATAAATAAGTCTAATTATTTGCGATCACCAACGAGGTAAGTATTTCTTTGTATGTTGTAACTCGAACTCGTTATAACTTTAGTAAATTCTACATCTAAATTTAGCATTTTTGAACTGGAAACACTGTAAGACATAGACATTCACGATAATCAGTATCCCTGGAGACAAAAGTTTGAAAGCAGCAATTCTAATTTAATATTCTGAGTACACTTACTATCTTAGCTCCTTTTATAAACACAATTGTGTTATTTCGTAATATAAATCGACTATAATCTTTAAAGCCCGATTTACACATCGACAAGTACAGTAGCGAGTTAAGTAGTAAGTTGTTGATTAAGTTGATTTAAATAGATCTCCATCCTATTTTTTGGCGAGTTAAGTACGAAGTAGCCCCCTCTCTCTCGTCTTGCCAACTTAACACGCCAAAAAATAGGATGGAGATCTATTTAAATCAACTTAAGCAACAACTTACTACTTAACTCGCTACTGTACTTGTCGATGTGTAAATCGGGCTTAAGAGAAAGTTAAGTCCCATTTGGTAACCATCCAAAGTAACAAGTGATAAATAAGTTAAGAGATTACGGAATAATGCATTTGTTATCGGCTTGTCGCTAGTCAATTGTCTGCTAGTATCGCCAGCTAACAGGCTTACGTTTTAAATAAATAGTTTGTTTTTTCGTAGGTATCACAAAGGATTTATTCTTGTTTAAATAAAGACTCTATAGATCAAACCGACACGATTGTGGTGACTTTGACGTATTAACCTTTTTTTTTTAAATTAATCTTTGTATACTAATAACGTAACTGTTTTAACCGTATCCAAAAAAGGAGGAGGTTCTTAATTTAACTGTATTTTTGTATTATACGGTTGTAGACAATGCCTTAGCGCTCTTTGATGAACTTAAAGTAGTTAAACCTGTAGGGTAAAGCTAGTTTGAAGTATAATTACGAATTGTTATGCATGACGGTTCATCATTCACTTTCAAACGATTGTTCAACGGACCGGTAACTTAGCTATCATACGAAGACAGAGTTTGTTCGTTCTTTTTGAAGTTATTAGATTTAAATTAGAAAGAAATTGAGAAGATAGACTATTGCGAATAAAATAGCTCTTGAAGAAATTCAAACCTGTTTTCTTACGGACCAGAGTTCTATCTACAGTAGTATTTTTGTGGTCGTATCCATCAATGGAATTATTCTTCTTTTGTCTTCCCTAATCCTATTTGCTTAAGGTCCGGTCGTCGCAAATTTCATTTCATCTGTGACTCTATTTTTTGCAATTATCCTTTCTTACTTAATCCACCCATTTTTTTTCCTTTCCCTCCATCGACGTTCATATTCTTTACTCCTAAAAACATGCATTTAAAACTTTTATTAATGCGGAATTTATCGTTCCCTAATTGATATTTCCTCTGTAGCTATAGTTCCGTTGTTCCGTTATTTAATTGTGTAGATGCAAGCTTAGTATAGTTTTATCGCTTTGTAAGTACTGTATAATGGTACCTGTATAACTACGCACAAAGAATACAAAATGTCACTACATAGATTACGTCATAAAAGCCTCCAAGAAAAATTCAAGTAGCGTTTTTACCTGATGCAATGTATAAAGTAGGTTTTTCTTTAAGACTTCCTGTTTATAAATGTACACATTCTTAATAATATATGAAATGTCATAATACGGACACTATTTTTATATTCAATAGCCACGTCCGGCAATAATAATATAAGGTTTATAGTATCGTAACAGTGCATAAGTAGTGGCATGTTGCAAGCCCATCATCTGAGGGTGAACCGTAACCCGTTTCCCTCAGCTGACTTTTATAACTCGGGCATGATAAGCAGCTGTGACGGTTTATTATTTTTCTTTTATTTTTTGGGCCAGCATCATTATGGTTCTATTTTTGAATAATTTCTTAGTTTTATTTTGCTTTTTTATATGAATTTACCGAAAGTTATGTTGAAGCATTTTTAGAAGATCCATTTTATGCTCTCCAATGACTTTGTTACACTCGATTTCATTCCATTAGTATAGTAAAAGTCGACTATGGTAATTTTAATAGATAATATTATTACTACGAAAATAAAAGAAGAAAAATTGTGCACAAAGCCCTATACCACTTCAGTGTGCTATTAAAAGGCCAAGTATTACACTAGAAGAGGTCTGTCTGTCCTGCAGTAATACATTAATGGGATGTTATGATGATTCTAACTAAAACAGTTTATTCATATTTTTGTGATTTCATATTTCCAGCTGTTAAGATATTAAAACGACTAAAACCTGATTTTAATGCCAGCAATATATTTACCGATCATAATATGCAACATTAATAAAGAGTCTCCTAATTGCATACCCCCCTTAAATAAGAGGTCTGCTTTGATTCAATGTACAAATTATTCAACCATTACTTCCAAAAACTTGTTTCATGTTTCTCAGAATTATTTACATGATGTTGACCCAAAATCAAATATCAGCTGGTAATTCAATATCGAGACAAGACCCTCAGACATAGAGACCCCAGTTAAGCAAATGTCTCTTGAACTCTGGTCTTACTTTATACATGCATTGTAGAATTCAATCGTGTTATTGTAACGTTTAACTGAAATGGTAAAGTAAGTCTTTGAAATAACTTTAATAGGAGTTGTAAGTATGGTAACTAACTAAGAATATATTGATACCAATCCGCTACATTGTAACCCTTTCGTCACTAATTAAAAAACTTAATAAAATTATATCTCCTTGTAAAATAAGCAAATCTACTATAAGTAGGTGCCATCCCGACTGACCAGCCTAATCATTAGGCTTACTTTTTTTTAAATAACAGAAGGCTCTTGCAAGAAGACAATAAAATTATTATAAGTTTATTGTGTCTGTGTATATAAATTAGGTATATTGTATTTATTAACAATATTTTTTTTGTATTATTTTCAGGTAAGCATCATATAAGGTTCATCAATTTATTAAGAAAAGTATTTCCATTGTAAACATGGTAAGTAATAGATATAGAGAGTAAATAAACTAAACATATTCTAGTAATTCTGTACAAATAATATGGAACACATACCTACTATTTACATTATTAAGGATCAATAGCTTATTATCATGTTTCATCAAACATATTGTTAGATGTAATTAAGGACTAATAGGAGCTTAATTATGTTACAATTAATTTATTAATAATTGTACCTACTTTATAATTAAATTGCTCTATGACTATGTTATAATAATGCTGGCTTGTGATAAGCTGGCATTAAAATGCATTACTTACTGTCTATGGAAAGTGCTCTAGCATTCATATTACTGATTATTTGAATTTAGAACGGCCAGAATCTCATAAATATACGTCTAGTAGCTGATGTCACTTAACCTAGATATCGTTTTAATAAATGGTCTTAATTTTTTTGTGATAGATTACGATCAAATATTTATATGTAATGATTAACAATAGGTTTTTGAACTACTACATTAATAAATATTCTCTTTTTATTGTGATGGATAAAAGAGTCGGTTCCTTATTTAAAAGTATTCATACCTATCTGCTTATTTTCTTTAAGAAGCTCATAAAGTTTTAAATAAACGTCTTAAATTTGATGAGCTATAGTGGTATTAGCTGCTTTATGAACTTCTTGAATAAATTGAGTGAAGTATTTAAATGATTTGCATATATTATTGGTTTACGTACTACCTATTAATCTTGTTGTCGCTGTGCTTAGTAGTTTATCGAATACTCATGACTTAACCGAAGATAGAGGTTGGCAGTAACAATTTTGCATCTGTTTGCGCAACCGCCGCGAAAACGATTATCTTAAGCGCGGATCGAAACATTGTACACGTCGTTATCCAGTCCTCGTTTCTTCACTACATATCATTAGTTAATTTATGTTCGTTTCTGTAGAGAATTATGTGGCCGGTGTTATCTATGCTCTGATACTCGTCCGAGTGGGTCTGAGTACGGGTCGACGTCCTTGCGATCGCATCTCGCTCGACCGCGCCGCAGGTGTACGCGATGCACCTGCTCAACCCGCCAACTTACCATAAAATGCGATTCGAACCAACCCTGTTGAAACAATGCTTTGTCTCACTCCAACACGTTTAGATAAAAGGGACGGCCGCACAATCACGACCGATATTAACTCAATATACGACGGACAGAACGCGGCCGTACGGAATATCAGTTTTTACCGGCGCAAAAACTATCGGAATTTGAAGTCTGGGTTAGCTGCCGGCCGTAATCACCCGCCCGGGACTTACTTTTAAAACAATATCTCCGCTTTATATTTCATCGAGGCAGGTGTAATTTATGGGATATTCTCATAGCTTTTTTAGTTTTGATTTTTCACTCGCTTTCGCTCCTCGGTAGAATTGATCGCGTTCTCAGAGTTTTGTTTTTCTTCTGTCTACGGTTCGTCTCGGGCGTCTTTCGCGGTGTTTACTTTGGAGTTTAGATTGGATTTCGCCGTCCCATTTTAACATTCTTTCGTGTTGTGCTCGTAGCTCATCGTACAATCTCTTCGATAAATAAAAAATCAATTATGAACAACAATATAGAGTGCGAGATGGAAAACATGGCGCTGCTTGGGGCCTTAGTCATTGTTGTGTAGAATTAATAGGCATCCCAACGGGTCGCAATATCACAACATCGAATCAATAAAGAAGCGTGTATAGACATGCTCTCATTCGAAGAATAACGGTGCACAACATTTTTAATCTAAAAGATTTATTATTGTACTACGAGCCGCTTCACTCGCTATAACTTAGTTCAAACTAATAGTAAAAGTTAAAGTGTTATTATGATGCGTCTTAACTATAAAGAAACCCTATTAAGCCAGTCATTACTTAGTTTCGCATAAAACCGAAGCAGTACCAGTTAATTACCTGAGCTAAAGTAAACGAAAAATACTGAACTTAACAGAGGGCTGTTTAAACAAACAAAATGGCCACTAAAATAAATGATGTACGCTTACGTAAGTCTGTTGAAGTTGTACAAGAGTGTATACGTACAAAGGTATATTATCTAAACAACAGAAGGTCTTACCTACGCATGTTTAATGGAGTGATGTGAAATGTGGCGAGACGTACTTTTTAAAAGCAAAGTCACGCCTAGAGTCGATGAACAATACGTCTTAATTAAATCGTAACTACGCCGTCAGAACTTACCGGGCACATACCATATAATTATTTAATTATAAACGTTCCCGCGAGACAATCAATAATTTAAAGGCTCTACGTTTGCTTTTGTGTAGAAAATTGTGGATATCGAAGTTCACCACGTGCACAAATGTAAATAATTAATGCATTGAAGCTTAATGTACTACACGAATGAGAACAGGATTAAAATAGCTGTTTTTTAAAAAGGATTTTAGTTTTTAATTAAAGTAAATTGATTGAAATATAGCTATTCTATTTATAAGCGTACTTTTGCACTTAAGTTATTAATTGACGACCTCGGTGGCGCAACGGTAGCGCAAGCGGCTGCCATGCAAGAGGTTGTGGGTTCGATCCCCACGCAGGACAATAATTTGTGAGATCCACAAATTATTGTCCTGGTCTGGGTGTTCTTTGTGTCCGTTAATTGATGTTTGTAAAAGGTCCCCGCGACACAGGACAGACGCATTTAAAATTACCATCGTAACTTCAACAGAAATACATTATTTATTATTATTATTATTTTTTTAATATGACAACCCTAGTGCGGGAGTTGTCATATTAAAAAAATAATAATAATAATAAATAATGTATTTCTGTTGAAGTTACGATGGTAATTTTAAATGCGTCCACCCTGTATTAATATACGCGAGTAATATTTTACTATGATCTTCATCTTTATGACCGTGAAGCTGTCAACTGGGCGCTATTGTGATGTTTGAATCCCACGCGATGATACTGTATTCCACATGCTTTTATTTCCACCAACGTTTTTGAACGAAGGCGCATGTATTAACGTTCTTTGCCTTTCGAATTTTTTTTATTCGTTTGGATGTGGGTATTAGTGCTTAATTAAAATTACATTTAATTAAATATCTATTAACAATAGCAAGCATTTTAATCTATAAATTACTTGCCTATCTTATAAATTGCCTGTATGTTATTCTAATATATGTATGTTTATTATCGTAAAGTTTAAAAAAAAACCATTCATTTGTTTTTACGCAAAAGAATAACAAACAAACATCCATACGCTTTTAAAATATTAGTAGATTATAATTTTGTAAACGAAAGCTTAAACTATTATAAGCATAATTATGTTAAGTAAGTAATTATAGTGCAATGACGATCGCTAGAGGCGGTGGCTCGGATTTACAACGGCACATCACGCTAACAATAGGCCGGTCAGAACTGCATAGGCCGCGCTATCTCTTCGTTTTGCTTTTACTACGTTCCTACAGTCTAGACGTAATATTTCTAAGCAATAGCGGCCGTATCGTATAATTTCAGACATACAATAATCCACCTGGCTAATCTTCATCTGTTCAAAGTATTAATATATTCTAAGTTATGTATTTTGTTCTAATTGTGGATATTCGTCATAAAACAGACTGTTAAGTAAGTATTAGTTCGTTAATCCGGTGATACTTTGTATTCTTGGCTAACTCATTTTGTCTCTTGGTCAACACATTCTAGATAACATCTCTGAGAAAATGTAACCGATTCCGTTTGCAGTAACATTTAATTAATGTTAACTAACGCCGCGCCGCTTAGTTTCGTCTGTAATCATTTTTATGTACGTGATAAAGTACCTACTGTTAACCTTAATAGTCATAACTGGAACTCGTACAACTCGGAGTAACAAATCAAATAAAAAGCTCTCACTTTGTAGAGAAGTATGAGAGTTTATTAAAACAAAACATGAAGCGCACTCATTTCCAATTCCAGTGAGTACGGCGCCGCTCCTTAACATTCACAGGGCGGCCGCGCGCGGTAGGTGTATTTAATCTGAATTATACCAAACTGACTGACAGAATGTTTAAGTGACACTCGAAAAAAAAAACAATAAGTTCCCTAAAGGAAAAGAGTTTCGAATAAAGAAGCTCTTTATTTGGCTAAGAATATTAAAATAGCAGGATGTCTCCGCCGTGACGAGTCTCTGCCGGATCGCAAATATTAACCGCTCGGCTCTTTACTGATTAAAGAGAAGCGATTTTGGACAGGATGACTGATGCGCACGTGATTTTAAGAAATAATGTTGTTTATTAAAATATGGGCGGAAATTTTAAGTTCGTGATAGGAAGGGACTGTTTATTTCGTGAATACAAATTATGATACGCATTTAAAATCGAACAAAATGATCGTTTAGCTACTATATTATAGCTTGCCACTGATTTATGTTATCTTGTTACTGAATGTAAACTGCCTACACATAGTTCGCTTTGAGTAAGTAGAACATGGAACTTCTGTCTCGCCGACTAGTCTCGATAAATTTCCGTGGCGAACGTTTGCGTTTGCTGGAAGCGTAATTATCTCAAATTAAGCGAGTCATTACAGGAGCGGCGTCTAACGAAGTCGTTCGTCCAAGTCCCGAGACTCGACGAACATCGTCTTATAACCGGGTAGTTTAGTTTCGACCCCGAATACGGCGACGCTTTGCAATCATTAACGTGGCTCTGTCATGTACAGAATATTTGAAAGGCATTTTCTTTCGAAATAGCGGTCATTGTACCTTTCTGATTATTTACTAATTAAGCTGCGTGTCTTCACCTTACCAGCATTCTTCGAAGTCGTTTGTGATACATTGTAATTTTGTAGCTTCAAGCAAGTGTGTGTCGCGTGTGACAAACATACCACCTTGCTTCGTCGTTGATCCAGTAATCATAAGCGATCATCTAAAAATAGAGCTCGTATTGAGATAATTGTACCGCAAACGAGCCTGCGGTTTGTTCGGCTTTTCTGCGGTTACACGTTTTTGTTCACACCTGCGGTTGACTCCGGTTATGAGATCTCGGCTCGAAAGTTACACACCCCGTACTAAGATAATTTTATTTGTATAAGTACTTACATAACTTTATGTGTGTTTAGGTCACGCCTAACCTCTGTTTTCATTAAACGTTCTACTCCGAAGCCATTGTAAGTTTATAATGAAAACGTTTATTTTTCACAGGCCCTACAATGGAGGCGGAACATTTATCTTTCTCAGCATTAACGCGCTAAAATCGTGTCTTGCTACTGTCGTCATAAATTATTACCATCAAACAGTATTCGGGACGACGACGTCGGCTTTCATCGGACGCTTTCAATCTGGGCTTCCTTTATTTCATTACAATAAGTAATTCACTCGCCTACCATTCAGTCACTTTTCGGTAAACATTTTATGAAATTGGCAATAAATTCCCCTCTAAAATATCGCCCCGAACGACTAGAACTCAACCTTCGTAACAATAGAGCGACTGAGATGTCGTCTTATGAAGATGTTCACTTGGTTTTGTTTGGCGCAACAATAGTTTTATTTAGCTTCGAGCCCACTGCCCACACGCCTCGGTTAATGGTCAGAATTGTATGAAGATGTAAAAATGAATGGCCTGCCTTATAAAAGGCTAATAATAAGTTCTCATGCGGCTGCGATCGAAAACTATTGTTCGGTATTTTTTGTGTGCGTGCGTGGATCGCAGTATAATGGGGTAGGTGTCAATCGCGACCGAGGCGAGGCAACGTACGGGCAGGTGTACCGGCCAGGCTACGACTCGTCGGGAAATAAAAATGCTCGTAATTTCATTCTGCAGCTGCCCGTCAAGCGAGCATCGATTCGAACCGGACCGCATCGTTTTTTTTGTAATAACGAATTCCACAAAACTACCAGACCATCATTATTTTTAATTTTTACATTATTCTACGTTCAATTTATAATATTAAAAGCATGTAATTGCATTTTTCAAGTGAGTTTACGTAGGTACGTAATCTTTATACTTTATTTGAAATATTGAAAAAGTAAAATAGATTTGTAGTAACAATTAGTTAACATCATTTATCTTCTGACCAATAATGATTCAGGGTATAACAATCATTAGTTACTACAACATAATTAAGACACAGCCAAAAAAATGATTGCAGCTTTGATCATCAATTCAAACACAATAAGTAATCCAAATTCTAATGGAAAGTTTTATTTTCTGTCCCAGTTATAGGAAATGCTATCTATCAATTTAAGTAGAGAGAGAGTTCATGATATCAATTCAGCAATTAATTAATCAATGTCCAACACTTTATTAATTTTAATTCAACAATATACAAAGTCAAGACTTTCTCTTTAATGCGTATTTGAGATATAGGTACTTAATATAGCGGAATCCCCGTTGCGATCTAATTCTACAAACTTTGATATTAAAAAACTACTGTTTTGATATTAGTATTGGTAAAATATCAGAAGCCACTTGCGGGAGCGTCTCGCCCTTCATTGATCTCTACTGAATAAAACATAAGATATTCGTTAACCTACTACAATATACGAGTTAAAGCCCATTTAAAATGGCTTTCTATTACCACGCAGTACAGGGCCCCAGTTAAAGTAAATATGGCGGGATCATATTATAATATCACGCACGAGCACGAACAACAGCACCCCGTTAAGAAATACTTAATTAAATCTTAATAAAACGTTACGTACGTTTATCAACTCATAACATAAGGGGAATACTTAATGTTCAGATACAAGGAAATATTATGGCGTCTTCATGTTTTATGGCTATGAAAGTTAAGAAAGGAAACGCTGGAGGCAATGTAGAGAAATATCGAAGCATGTCACAAGTACAGAGGCTGTCTTTTTCAAACATACACTGCGTAGTTACTTGTTCGCTGCTCTCGGGATTTAAATGAGAGGTTATAATGTATAAGTTTTCATTGTGGCCGACACGCACGAAGGCTTATCTGTATAATTATGCATTAGACCTCTAAATACGAACGTTAAATATTAATTTATGTGCGGCATCGTTCGCACAATCTAACAGTATCAATTAAACCCGCCCACTTATCTCGTAAACTCACGAAAACTCTAGCCTATATTCCCCGATCAATTAGCTTTATCTCTGGATAGTGCTTATCGTCCAATAAAATATTTACAGCACAATAAAGACATCTTCCCTGCAATAATAAAACACGAATAAAACTAATAAGTTTTGTAGCTTTAGCTAACATACGTCGTTCGTTGAATTTGTAAATTGAAGCTTAATTAAGTATACACTAGAAACTCTATAACATTGATTTCATCAATATACATATTTATGTATATTAATAACTGTTAAAATTGTTCAGTAATAATAATTGTATATTGAATTCTGAGTAAACAGAATGGCAGGTTTCTAATGCGATATGAGAAATTGATAGAGGTAATTTCTTGAAACAACGGAAAGCGAACAATTCTGTTGTATCGCGGTATTTCATTTGTAGTTTGTACTTCTTATTGATATTCTCGGCACATCGACTAGATATCAACGGTTCGGTATAAAACTTTACGTGAGTAAAGGTTGAGTCACTAGTGACAGCGGATTGCCAAAGGGATGAAACATCTAATAATTTTAAACGCTAACAAGAACTCTGAATTGCGGATGCGTATTGTTTGTTTTGAGTAATATGAATTCATAATTGCCTTTAGCGATAATGTTTACAGTTACATACTCTTCTAAGCATCTTATCTTGTCTTACTATTTATTTACGAAATAGGTTCCTTTTTATGGCGTACTAAATTTTTTATTAGTAACCACTAATTTAATAGCGATGTTTGATAAGAACAAGATCTAGTTAAGATAAACATTTTAAGATTAGTTATTAGCATTTTATTGGTAATCAATGTTTCATTTATAGTCTTTACAAATTTGAGAATAAATACATAAATTAAATTTGGTATTTTGTAATAAACTAGTCTCTTTTATGTTTTAAGTAATTTTTTGATAGTTTTATTTATTAATTTTTTGAGAGTTTTGTCACGATTTATTTCTTAACACTTATCTAAATTATTATAGTTAATATTTTTATTATAAATTAATTAGTAATTGTTAAAGAATGTTGTCAATACTATGGCTCAACATATTTTTTAAGGTATTACACAGTTTTACGTTTGTTGAGGTGCAAAGTTGAACCTAACCTTTATTTAAAATACCAACGGTTTTAACGTCTATAAAACTCTGCTGCAAGGAGATCCAAATTTTTCTACAATTTGATGTATAATTTATATTTCATAGTTTTACGCTAGAACTGGCACTACACCTCAACTTTATGCAGTAGGCAGTAACCGTCACGACTGCTCGCGGGCGCGGCTCGTCTGAGGGTGGCCCACAATTCATTGTGCTTTGTTTGCCTAACGTTTCCTGTTACGAGGCTCACTTCAACGATTAGAGATGTTTATGCAAATCTCATGCTGCAATTGAGAAGACTTAATTTGTTGGGGGAATTTATCCCCGTATCTTTACGTAGATAAAATTCTGATAAAATACAAACTCATTTTATACAACCCTTTTTATCAAAAGCATTAAAGGAACTCATTGCGTAAAGATTTTGTATACTAAAATTCTCTAATCAATGAGCTATGTTCTATACTCTGACCCCATATTTCTGGTAGCTATAGAATGTTCCATTTTACTCGTATACCTAAGATACTTGGAATTTTTCTAAAATAACGTCTTTCATAACCCAATATGAAAAATTTTACTCAACATGTTACAACAATCAAATTCGTTGTAGATTCATGTAATCGAAGTACAAGAGAGAAAATATAAAACATTATTCGAACAATTCTACACGTGCTTGAATAAAAGGCACAGAATATTAAAACGAATATTTTACTTTTTCCGCGAAGAAGTCTTGCAATATGAAAGTTAATATATTCAGGTGGATTGTCATCTTCACAGAGACAATTTATTTTAAACTACTTACTCTTTTGTTGAGATTTATTATGTTATTTTATTGAAATGCGTACACTTTATGGTGTGTAGGGCTTTTCTATTTGTTACATATTTCTGCTCTTCTAATCGTGATCGAATATCATTCAAAAGAAAATACGAGTATATTTATTTATCTAATACTTATAATAATGAAGAAAACATGTGTTAATTAAAGGAAATCGTGTTTATTTATATTGATTCATACTTAACTATGTGTTTAATTTACTTTTCGATAAGTATCCCTCTGATATTAGCTTGTAAAGATGCTTCTCTTTATTTTAATCAACTCTGACTCTATTTATCTCGTTACTTCTTCTTACACAGTATAACTATAGTTCTTCAAAAGCAATAACAATGCGAACACAGATCAACATTCTCTCAAACCTGATACACACAGAATAAATGAATAACTTTCAAAACATTAAGTTAGTATTAACTGCATAATCATGAGTATTATAAACAACAAAGAGTATGTAACTGATCAGACCGCACCTAATGCTAAATACTAACTTATAGTACGTACGTTGTAAATTGTATGTAAATACGTGGACACCTGCTGAATATATTTGGATAAGCGTTAGTCCGCAAGGCGTGTTTGAGAATGCTCAATAGGGTGCATTTGACTGTGTAAACCTATTAATATGGGCAGTCCAGTATGATGCGGCTAGGTGTTATGTAAATTTTAAGGGGATAATGTGACAAGTTTTAAGAATAGCTCGTGACTTATTATTGTAATGTTAGTTTGAGTGTTTGAATTTGGGATGACGGATTTGTAGACAGAATGATTTTTGTAAGGGTGTTGTTGAATGTAGTGTACACTTAAAAGTTTGGCTGCAGATATTGGCTTAGTGGAGTGATGGATAGTTCTTGGCTTACTAAATATACCTACTTCAAACAAGGTGGGTATAATAACTTGTTTGGCCTCTGTGGTAGAGATAATCTTTGCTCAAATATGATCTTACCAAGCTGTCACTACTTGGAATGATTGTTAGATAACAATCACAAAAAACAATTCAATATTTGCAGTACTTTTCATCAAAGAATTACTTAAAAAACAAAAAGTAGCTATTCATTTTAAATCGCCATTAGAATTTGAAATTAAAGTTGATTTACTGTTAACAAAAGAATACATTATAATATTTAGAACATTTAAATAAAGTTAAAGTTGACGTTTACAATTTTAAAGTTTGCCATTTATTTTATGAGTGTACCCTAAAGTTTAGTTTACCATAAAGTAATAACTCGACATATTAAATACATCAAACGACTTTTAGAAGCCACTTAGTAATCCTAAAGTTTTGTTAATCCATATTTGAGTTTTTATTAAAAGCAATATAATCTTATAACACTTAATAAAGCTTATAGTTATGTAAAAGTAAATATAAATAAGTTATAAGTTATTAAAACTTCTACTAAGAATAGATGACGAACGACACGAAACGAAATCTATTCGAACTCATATAACTAGCTTCACTATAATTATTTCATAAGTAAGTAGGTAAGTATATTTTTTATTTCCGTTAAGATAAATACGAAAAGCTCTGCTCACGCCATTACCTACAAATGCTATCTATTAGTATAATCAATAAGATACACGCTTTATTCTTGTAAGACGTATAAAGTTAATAAAACAAAATCATTATGCTACACGAACCTACAATCTTGTTAAGTAAATCCGTGTTGGTACATGTATAATGATATTGACAAGATTTGTCTTATCATTCGCTCCCATCTACGCTGTACCACTCCTCGATGCGATTATCGTAATACATGAAAAAAGTTTTTAAACTTATCGTTGCTGTCAAAAACACTAATCTTCCATCTCACGGAATGCCCGTAGTGATGTTTCGAAATCGTCACTACGACGAATTATTAGTCGTTAATGTAGAGTCGTAACGTTTTACTCGTTTACAACCGAAGCACTTAGGACCAAAGCTCAAATTACTTTAGCATTATCCTATTATACCGGTATTTTGTTATCTTAAATTATACCCTGGCTGCTTTATTTCTCTATTTATTTTTAGATAAAAATTTATACCTACATAATATCTACATTTTATAGTTTTTTTATTGATAAGTTATTAATACACACATCAAAAAAGTCTAAGCAACATGCATGATATTACAAATTTACCATTTATATTAATTTATTTTACCATTTATTTTAATTATAACGTTGTATTTTATTTTTAAAATAATATTTTTAGGGTTCTATGATGTAAAAATAACAGCTGTTTTCTTTATAAGTTCTTTTAATAACAGAAATTAACAATATTAGAATATACAGGTACATAAGAAACTAAACTTTTTTTTTACAAATTGAAATTTCTTAAGAAAATGAATTTATTGTGAAAGAATAGGACAATTTAATACAAAGTATGGCCTCCTCTGCTATTCAGAACTTGTCGGCAACGATTATTCATTGAATTAATGAGACTGTTTATGTCATCTTGCGGTATTCGCTCCCAATGGAATTGTAGCAAATCCTTCAGCTGTTGGGTTGTTGTCACTCCGTCCAAGTCCTTCAAAACACGTCTCTGGAGCATGTCCCATGCGTGCTCGATGGGGTTGAGGTCTGGCGATTGTGCAGGCCAGGGCAATACCTGGATGTTCCCCATCGCCAAGTATTCACTGGTTCGCCGAGCTGTATGTGAACGCGCATTGTCATGCATTAACGTAAAATCGGAGCCAAAGGTTTGTGCAAATGGATGGACATAAGGTCTGAGAATATCCTCAACGTAATTTTCAGCGTTCATGTTTCCATTTACAAAAACGAGCTCAGTTCGCCTGTTCTTCATAATACCCGCCCATACCATAACTGTTGAGCCGCTGTATGGATGAACTTCCTGAACGCACCTGAGTCTTTCAGTATTTCCGGGTCGACGGTACACTCGCACCCTTCTTGTATCAGGCCTAAACCCGAATCGCGACTCATCGGAAAACATAATTTTATCCCATTGTTCCTGGGTCCATGTTATGCGTTCTCTACACCATTCATTTCGACGAGCGCGATTCCCGTGACGTATCGGTGGGCACCTGATAGGGCGTCGAGCTCGTAGGCCGTACTCATGCAGTCGATTTCGCACAGTTTGGGGACTTACATCAACACCACTTGAATTTTGTAGCCTCAAACTTATCTCTCGAGCGGTTAACATCGGCTGGCGTCTTGCAGTCAGTTGTATGTACCGGTCTTGCCGAGTGGTTGTACTCCTTTTACGGCCTGGATGCTGTTCAGCGGGTTCCCCTGTATTATTGTAGCGCTGCCAAAGACGACAAATAACACTTCTATGAATACCAAAATGTCGAGATACCTGAGATTGATTACTTCCCGCTTGCAACATCCCTACAGCTCTTTGCATTTCATCTGCCGTCAAATGACGTCGCTCCATGACGTAAAGAATATCTAACAATTCAATTTTGTCGCCAACTGTATTTAAATGGTTGGTAAAATTATAAAATCAAGACTAAAACGTAGCAATTAACATGCACTCAAATTCAAACAAATTCGCAGTCATTTGAATTTTATGAAAAAAAACAAAACATAATCGAAATTTTTTTACCTATACACTTGAAGTTTACTTACCTATACACTTTGAGTGAGTAAATACTTAGAAATTAATTAATATAAATGGTAAATTTGTAATATCATGCATGTTGCTTAGACTTTTTTGATGTGTGTAGTTCGAAATACCGTGCCCGTCATTTATTAAAGAGTAACAAAATTTCTTTTGAACCTATTTCAGATTGTACAGACTTTAACGCTTAATGTAATAACCATAATTATAAGCTTATAAACTAATACGATAACCGCATAGTAGAATTAAAATTTATTAAGTAAGTGTTATTTTATTAACTGAACATAATAGAATACCATATCTACAGTTCAATCTTAAAAGCCTAGGTAGACGATGAAAAGTCGATATTAGTAATTTGACGGCAACTTCACGTATCATTACGATGCGTAGAATAGACGACGAGTAATAATTTGTTATCGATAGTAACGCAACCGACAAAATGACCGGGATTATTATTACCGTTACCAGATTCAGTTGATGACCAGATATAAATCTATTAATAACATTCGGCCAGTGCCGACGGACAGATCTATAAATGATGAGTTTCATTTCAGATAAGATCATATCGGATATCTGAGATGATTGATGGAGCCTCGCGATATTAGTTAGGAATTCTATTAAGTGCATACTCGTGCATTGTTTTCTAGGTTATTATAGATACATTAGCATACTTCATTGATTGTAAATTACCTTTAGTAATATTATTAAACCAGGTACCTGTTTGAATAAATAGTGTAATGTACATTGCGGCTTTTACGCTTGTACACGATACAGTAACATTAATAAATTGAAAAATTTACTGTACATTATAAAGGCAATAGAAATATACTTCTAGCAAACCATACGGACTTAGGGACGTTAAAATCAAAAACTACTGTTTCTTCAAAAACCAATAGCTCAGGTACCTGTAATTTTTCCGGTGTTTTGCAATTGTATGCGTTTGGACGATGATACTTACCATAAGCCGACTCGCTTGCTACTTGTATTGTATTATAAACCTACAAAATACTAGAATGTAATAAAAATATTATTTTCTAAACTTACGAAGGTCCCTTTTTGTAAATAGTCAAATACCTATTTATGTAATGTTCTCTAAGTTCAAAAATGACTTCGTACACTTTTAAACAATTATAGTCGTTCAGTTATATCTACACAATACATTAAATATTAAAGCCTAAACATGAATACATTTGTAAGAGATACGCTTGATTATGCCAAGTCATCACATTACGATGTACCGGCTTTATTGTTAGAGCACTTCAAAGAAAAACAAATGAATTTAAATCACCAACCAGACGGAGGAAATGTGGAGGCGTTGTTACGAACAAAACTTTCAGTATATTTTATATTTCTGTCTTACTCTTACTTACAAAACAGTTTGAAATAAACGAAAAGGAGAATATGAAAATTCATAAATGTTTAACCCTTAACCACCTAGCATAGGTCTGACAGACACCACCAAATATTAAAACTTGAATATTATTGCACCCGAGTTTCGTATAAACCTGTTCGTTCCGGTACCTTTTCCTAGCCCCTCTCCGAGCTACACAAGCTCTTTCCACGGTTTTATGTCCGTAAGTTTTGCTCTGGTTAGTAAAAAACTTTCGCCCGGGGTCTGAGAGACCACTGCTAGGTGGTTACGTGACTATTTTAGAATTGAGTATTTTTTTCTATTTTATTTAAAAATGACTTTCAATGTAAAAAAAGATTGAGCGGGGTTTGGAAAAAGATTTTTATTAATAAGGTAGGACAACGAAACAGTACCAAATGATGAACGGGGTGATTTTTATGTAGATTTATGATTAGAGGAAGCGTTAGAACGCAGTTGCGAGTCAGACTCACAATGTGAAAAGACAACTAAAATGAAAAACAACATAAATGTACTGCCCAAAACTGATTTATCTTCGACAGTTCTTGATCAGTTTGTTTCTGAAGATTGATATGTAAAGGTATCTAAAATGCAATCGAAAACTCGAAAAAGGATTTTTTTCTGTAAAAGGCGCAATAGCTTGTCCTCTGACCCCTTCTTTCTTTCCATCAACACCGCTATAGTATATTATAGTGCAGGAGAGAGGAAGTGTGAAACTAGTATATTGAAATAAACTAAACACTAGATCAAATATGGAGCGTCATGCAAAGAACTTGAAATTGCAACGTGATATCAGAATGACTATTTGCCGCGTTCTCGACAGCAACAAAGGAACCACTCCAAGAGTAACTCCTTCAAGAAATAGTGCTAAATAAAGGTTAACAGTATGTTAGAACTGTTCTACATGTTACTACAAAAACAAAAAGTAAAAAACAATACATGTGTTTTGAATACAGAGCACCTATTTGCTTGAAATGCTCACATAAACCTTGTATTAATTGTCCTGAAAAACTGCATGTTTAGATCTTGCAATTTTACTCAAGTTTTATTTTATTTGAGATAATTTGATGTTTTTTAAGTTTATAGATTCCTAATTATCTCAAAAAAAAGTACAAAGATGTACCCACTCGTGGGATTACTGTAATAAGTCTTATCTTCCAAATATGTTACTTTGTAATCAAAAAAATAGGATTGTTTATTATTCAATTAAGATTTTTTTTAAACCTTTGATATTATCTTGTGCCATTATTTCCTAATCAATAGTTTAATATGTTACTAATAAACTTTTAACTCAATATTCATAATAACCTTTCTCAGTTTAAAAAACGAGAATCATTTTGTTCCGGTGTCTCACAGACCTGTGCTAGGTGGTTGTGTGACAAAAACAGGTGCTAGGTTGTTAAGGGTTAATGATACTAGGACATATTTTTTTATAATTTCACAAATTTGAATCTTTTTACAAGATGCATAAGACTAGTTTTTGTAAAACTGACTGATGTAGAATCATGGAATGATTTGCATTTATAATACTTAAGCCTTAAAACATTGTTCAAAACTTGGATGAACATTTTCTGATTGTATTACATCTATTATTTTGTTGTAACGAAATGGTCGTGTTATAACACCGTTTAGGTGAGGCACGGCTGTCCTTAAACAATCTGGCTAATAACTATAATTTTGTTGATAACCATTAATTAATTAAAGGCACCGTACTAAATTTGAAGCCTTCTTCTAACGACTTTAATGACTTAAATGCTCCGCCGCGTGGTTAGGGTGTAGTCCATTGATTTAATACGAATAAGTAAAATGTTTTCGAATGAAAAAAGCATGAGTCTACGTGGAATATGTTAGCGGGACCACACACTCAGTGGTATCTCTCGTTGCCCTAATGATATGCACATTTATTTAAAAGTTAATGTAATACATTTTATACATAGGTGTTGATGGTATACAGCTTGTTGATTTAATTGATAGGAAAAAAGATTTCGTAAATAACTTGGCGTTGTACCATTTTGTAAGGTCTTACTTGTTCGTAAAGAAAAAGTTGATGCAAAGAAAGTGGATTACTTTCATAATAGTTAAAGATTAACAGTTTTCATTAAAGTAGCGTTGAATATGCATAGAAATGTACTTCTGTTAGTTCTGATTTCTGAAATTATATGTTATAATTTGGAATACAAGACTTACTTGTAAAAAGTATGAATAAAGTTTGGCTGCAAAGTAAATTTTCCGATACAAATATGTTTAAAAAAGAGACCAGTTTTTTTCGCCACCCAACGCAGTGGGCACGGGTTAGCTAGTTTACTAATAATTTTATAATCATGCACGCGATAGTTTTAAAGTTATTATTCCAAATAGATAAGAACACCTAAATAAATAAAAAATAATGTTAATTGTAGTTTCAAAGCTCTACATAGTTTCAAAATAACAGCCTGTTCAAATTGTTTGTATGTACATATTTATTTGGCACTCACAGTTTTAGAGTAAAAATTTCATTTGAATCTGGCATTGTGCCAACGATAAGAATCGTGTTCAACTTGTTTATACTGTTGAGTTTATTACGCCTACTTAACATAAGCGAAGTTGCTTAGTGTTATTATGTTTATTTTTGTCAACTTATGGTGTAGCGTGAGGTTCCCTTCTAAGACAGTGATGTGAATATTTGATTGTGTCTGAGATCGTGCTACTTTTGCTTTTGTTCGTTTTGGGTCATGATTTTGTGGAGTTTGCTTTTTCTTAACAGGCCTTTAGGGGATTTAATTTAGATGTTGGTAATTATAGTTTAATTTAGATGTCTGTGTGGGAGGTTTAATTTAGAAAACGGCCAGGTTTTCTTCTCTGGCAATTATATTGTTTTTTCTTTTAATGTAAACCATAGGGCGAGATTGAATCAAACAAATTTAATACTTATTTCTTTTTTGGTTGCCAATATCCAGTCAACTTAAAAATATGTCTTTGTAAATAAATGTTAATACCATAGACATGTTATGTTTCTCAAAGTTAATAGTGTTGATAAAAGATAAATATAAACATTGAATTAATTCGTACATTATAGTCATGGTGAAATGATATTTAAATTGATAAATATACTGCGTGTACTTTTAAATTTATGCGATGTAAATCTTTATGTTAATAAAGTAAATGTTTGCTTCGGTTTATCCCTTGTACAATGATCTCGGCCGAGTAGCGTACAAGCTAAACAATGATAATTTCAACAGAGCCCACGTATGTTCCATGAATCGAAACGTTGGGCGGCGGCAGTGTGGACAACTATCCATCCACTAATCTGCATATTCAACCTACAAACATTATACACACATGATCATCTCTCATTCAATTTTGAACCTTATCTTCATCAGTTTAGGTAAAAATCCATTTTACTTCATGAAAAAAGTCATAGTGAAAATTTCGTTGTCGCGTGCTTTGTTCACGATTTCGAGCCAGTGATGAGTTAATACATTTTATAGCTATATAAAAAGTGTGTAATATTCACGACTTCACGGACATGAAAAGGCCGCCATTTTTAAATTAAAAAATCGAATAACATGGCAACATGTCTACAATATTTATAGCTATACACGAAAAAAATATGACAAGTCAATTCTATTAATTTACGCTTACAATGTTTGCAAAATAAAGAATGCCAGCCTCCGTTTGGGGAGCATTCATTCCTAGAAGGATAATAAACCAAACAATAATTTCTCGTTATTATCGCGTGATGGATGGTTCACCGGGCCAGGTAGACGTGAAGATTATTATTAAAGTTTTTTCTTGATTGAAAAAAAAATCTACCCAAACATAAACAGTTTTATTATTCGGTATACAATAGCGTATATAACCGCTTCGAATTTCGATCGGTCACGCTAGTTTAACTCTGTTAATCGTTACTTTTTACTTCATGTCCGTAGTCGTTATTAACAATTTCATCTCATTAATAAGCACTGGAGCGAAAGAGAATACATTTGTGAGCGGCGTACTTGAATTACACTCAATGGTAACGTTCGCATTAATAATATTTAATGTTTTATTCTGATCATATATGCCGCTGTTGCATCAGTGCCATATATATGAAAGTTCTAATTGATATGATACTCGTCATTACTGTTGTAATTAACCTTACGGCTCTGCCTAATGTATCTCGCATTTCTATCATTATGAAGAATGATCATTATTCATGCTTCAAAGATTAGTTCATTTCATATTATAAAAGTTTAATGCATTTGGAAGCCCGAAAGTATGTGCTGTTATAATAACAATGGTCTATGCCAACCAACCGCAATTCCACTTGAATCCAATTCATAGATTCGCTTCCCTTTATAGCGTTTAACAATGGATAACGCTAATTTATTTCGACAACGAATATTGCAGGGTTCAGAAGCAATATAGAAAAATTAAGTTATTCATTCGGGTTGAAAGGGTAGAATGCTTGTATCTGACGTAGAAAAAAGCTCTCTATGTAGGCATCAGTTGGAATGGGTGCGCTTGGATGAATCCCCACGGGCGGGCACCGTTTAGGTACTCTTCCGTCCACAGCATTCTTATTCTGACGTTTATATAAACATTAATAAGTCCCTTAAGTATCTTTTATTTTCATTACATATATTCTACACACATCAAAAAAGTCTAAGCAACATGCATGATATTACAAATTTACCATTTATATTAATTAATTTCTAAGTATTTACTCACTCAAAGTGTATAGGTAAGTAAACTTCAAGTGTATAGGTAAAAAAATTTCGATTATGTTTTGTTTTTTTTCATAAAATTCAAATGACTGCGAATTTGTTTGAATTTGAGTGCATGTTAATTGCTACGTTTTAGTCTTGATTTTATAATTTTACCAACCATTTAAATACAGTTGGCGACAAAATTGAATTGTTAGATATTCTTTACGTCATGGAGCGACGTCATTTGACAGCAGATGAAATGCAAAGAGCTGTAGGGATGTTGCAAGCGGGAAGTAATCAATCTCAGGTATCTCGACATTTTGGTATTCATAGAAGTGTTATTTGTCGTCTTTGGCAGCGCTACAATAATACAGGGGAACCCGCTGAACAGCATCCAGGCCGTAAAAGGAGTACAACCACTCGGCAAGACCGGTACATACAACTGACTGCAAGACGCCAGCCGATGTTAACCGCTCGAGAGATAAGTTTGAGGCTACAAAATTCAAGTGGTGTTGATGTAAGTCCCCAAACTGTGCGAAATCGACTGCATGAGTACGGCCTACGAGCTCGACGCCCTATCAGGTGCCCACCGATACGTCACGGGAATCGCGCTCGTCGAAATGAATGGTGTAGAGAACGCATAACATGGACCCAGGAACAATGGGATAAAATTATGTTTTCCGATGAGTCGCGATTCGGGTTTAGGCCTGATACAAGAAGGGTGCGAGTGTACCGTCGACCCGGAAATACTGAAAGACTCAGGTGCGTTCAGGAAGTTCATCCATACAGCGGCTCAACAGTTATGGTATGGGCGGGTATTATGAAGAACAGGCGAACTGAGCTCGTTTTTGTAAATGGAAACATGAACGCTGAAAATTACGTTGAGGATATTCTCAGACCTTATGTCCATCCATTTGCACAAACCTTTGGCTCCGATTTTACGTTAATGCATGACAATGCGCGTTCACATACAGCTCGGCGAACCAGTGAATACTTGGCGATGGGGAACATCCAGGTATTGCCCTGGCCTGCACAATCGCCAGACCTCAACCCCATCGAGCACGCATGGGACATGCTCCAGAGACGTGTTTTGAAGGACTTGGACGGAGTGACAACAACCCAACAGCTGAAGGATTTGCTACAATTCCATTGGGAGCGAATACCGCAAGATGACATAAACAGTCTCATTAATTCAATGAATAATCGTTGCCGACAAGTTCTGAATAGCAGAGGAGGCCATACTTTGTATTAAATTGTCCTATTCTTTCACAATAAATTCATTTTCTTAAGAAATTTCAATTTGTAAAAAAAAAGTTTAGTTTCTTATGTACCTGTATATTCTAATATTGTTAATTTCTGTTATTAAAAGAACTTATAAAGAAAACAGCTGTTATTTTTACATCATAGAACCCTAAAAATATTATTTTAAAAATAAAATACAACGTTATAATTAAAATAAATGGTAAAATAAATTAATATAAATGGTAAATTTGTAATATCATGCATGTTGCTTAGACTTTTTTGATGTGTGTATTACAATGCAACCGGTTGCAAAGTGAATTCTTTCCGGGAAACGAGTTATGCATCGTGCGCCCAAGTCCGATGTGAAAGAATTTTAAATTCATTATGCGTATGTTTTGTTAAGATACACATCAAATTAGTGCGCATATGTATGCATAATGCGCTGTTTATGTTATTTGATGGTGATAAGGTAATTTATAGTCGTAGACAGTTATAAACTGAACTCGGTCGTCAAAATTCTAGTAGCGTTTAGGAATTAAAAGTTGTAATGAAAGTTTCCTCCTAGTTCGCAATAGAGCCGCTACGAGTGTTGAGCAAGCATAGAGCAGAGTTACAACAGCTAATGAAGATATGCGAGTACACTCGACCGTGTAAACTCAAACCCGGAGGCGCTTTTTCTGTTTGCTCCCGCGGGATTAGTAATTTAAAAGTCAATGCGGACACTCGAAAGGGTCAATCGTATCGTTCACCCAGTGTATTGAAAACAGATACCCTTTTCTGTATTCCGGTGGTAGCCCATGAAAGTTATAAGGGCTGAGTTGTTGAACTATGTAATTGACTTGGTTCTGCGGTCGCAGGCTTTGTTCTCCGGAGGGCGGATAATCGAAAACGCCTCTGGTTAGCCCCGAATGATGGGAGAGAAACAATGCGAAGTTGATATGTGGATTCGCCAGACGGTCCCTTGTTTGATTTGCAAAGAGCTATTTGCTCGCCGAAGACTGTGGCTGGAGCAGGAAATTGGACCTTGCCGCCCGGTTTCGACTACGCTAACACTTGTCCAATTACTTCCTTTCAACAGTTTAACTGTTAATACGAGAACTCGTTTTAATAAAGGCCTGTTCATGTTTGATTGTAAACATGTGTGACAGAGCAATTTCCATGTGACACAAATAGCTGTCGGAAAAAGTAATATCCAACATGAAACTAAAAAGAAAACGAGTGATGAGACGCCAGTTATAAAATAGACAAAGGAGTTTAGTTAAAGCACGAATAGTTATCTATTTGCGGCGGTCGTGCGCCATCATTTTATTTTCTCGCACAAAACATGTTAGCTGTCGCTTCGCATTATGTCGAAGCGCCACACGTAACATTCTGTGTTGTTTTATTTTGGGTAAATGTGGACGTTCCAATGATTGACTTATCCGGGGGTAACTTGAGAGGCTCTCGTGATGCGCTCGCCGCTTGACGACCGACGCTCGCCGCCCGCAACGTCGAGGCACTTTTGGTATAGCAATAAGTAGGTACGGTAACTGAATATCGCCTCTCTGATGACAAACACAATTCAAAGACTGACAGGTATCTCAAAGTGAAAGGTCGTTTTAATATTTTTGATACATATATCATAAGACTCATAATTCAGTCGGAAGTGTGTAGCGGCCGTAAAATTGTGTAATGGGATATGATCCCTAAGCATATTTCAATAACAATATCTTTAAGATCTCGTATGTAGAAAATATATTCATTTTGTAATGTAATATTTCAATGACATTTTGTTTTAACCATATATTATCCACTTGAGCATGATTTAACTGTAAATACAATATAAGCTCAACTAAGTATAATAGTTAGAAGCAAGTAAACAGAATAAATCTCCGACGTGGCCCTAGTCGTTCGTGTAGTGTCGCGTCGTCCACAGCAACTAACACTAATCTATCTTAGTTTAGAATGGACCGCCTCAGACCGATGCCTTTGTTTACTAAGGGAAGAAAATATCGACGGTCCCATGTGATTTAAATGTCTTCTGTTTTAAGAGAAAGCTAATACGGATGTAGGTACCATCTGTGTGTTGTCTTTTTCAAATGGTCGGGACGGGAGTAGTAACTTAATACCAGATACACAGGATGAGTGAGTGTGTAGCAAAATAAACTTATTGTATTGACCGAACAAAGCGAGACTTCGAAGAATATGAATGTAATGACGAATGCAGCGAGCGAGGCTTAGCACGAAATGTGAAGAAAATAAAAACGTAGAGTTCCATACGAGTTTGCTGGCTTAACACATCACCATAATTCAATTGAGATCCATTCCTTTGCTACCAAAAAGAGCATCGAATTTATTACAAAGCTCTTTGGTGCGGGAGCCCCTACCTATTATTTATGGCACTCGGTTGGTCTGTCACAAAAAACGGACGGGTGCTTCGAATATCTCAGCGGGCGACTACGAAACATAAGCTGCAATAACACGCACTTCCTACGGTATGGAAGCACGGTACCGGAGCGAGCTTGCACATTTGTTACCACTTTTATTGTATTATAAACCTTGTCACAGTGCCGTATAAAACATTTTTAAATATATATTAGCCACTGTTCGTGCTTGGGTATGCTTAAATAAATGATAATCCGGATTTATTGAAAGTAGGCTGCAGTATAGAAGATATGTTTCAATGCGAGGCATGTGGTGGCAAATGTGGGAACCCCGCCAAGATGTTGTCCTACTAACGATTTTGTTACTTCATTGTTGTTTTGTTATAAATGAGTTTATTTTAGAAATTAGCTTTTAAATTCGTGTTTGTTTTTTAAAAGATTTGGTACTCCATACAAACTTTACACGTTAAATTGCAATAAAGGACAAAGCGAAACTTTTATATTGTGTTGTATTAAAAACGAATGAATGCAATGCATCAAGTGCACTTACCTTTTTTTGTAAATTCACGTGCAGTTCCAGCATTATTTTTTGCCGCCATATCCTCTAAAAAGCTTTTAAGTACCTAGAACCGGATACGCTTTTAAACAATCTCTGCTTCCACAGATGTAGTAATGTTTAAAATGTCATTGAACCATCTTTTGAATTAACTATAGATCTGTTCTTTACACGATGTTATAAGCCCTCTTTTGTCGTTCAAGAACACTCGAATAGCAAAGCCATTCTATACGATCTCTAATTATACTTGATGTTCGTACGAAAAGCGCACGTAAACGAACCCCGATGTCTATTGTAAAGCCAGATTGAACAAACAGAAGGCGTTGCTGTTCGACACTGATCATTTTTAATCCCCAAAATGAGACAAATATCACGAACCGGGTCAACGGCTATCTTCTCACGTTTGTTG
This sequence comes from Schrankia costaestrigalis, assembly GCA_905475405.1. Classification (NCBI taxonomy): domain Eukaryota; kingdom Metazoa; phylum Arthropoda; class Insecta; order Lepidoptera; family Erebidae; genus Schrankia; species Schrankia costaestrigalis. Next base: position 7,083,949 of record FR997827.1, read on the forward strand.
ACGACTTAAAGTGTGATAATATTTATTAAACGGTTCACTCGAAACGACTGACGACGATAAATAAACCCCTTAAGACCATAACGCGTCACGCAAGATTTAGTACGTATGGTAACGACTGTTTTTTTATACCGATGCACAGTGGTCGACGGTGTATGAGAGCGAGGAAATAATTGTTTGCGGCTGCTTTTAGGTAGTGTTTTTGGGTTTTAAGCCAATATAATTATGTAATGATGTTATTTCTATAAAAATATATAATCATTATTCAGTATTAGGTAAATATTTTAGTTAAATAAAGAGATCTTCTAGGAAATTAATTAGTAATTAGCTTTAGAAATGAAATGAACTTTAAATGTTTTAAGCAATTATCATTATGTAATTATAATAAGTAATTAATTTAATAAAATGATGAGTTCTGTAAAGAAATGTAATAAATCATTACCTTTAGAAATGAAAAAAATCTTATTATGATTTAAATAATTATTATTTTTAGAATTACATATCAATTTACAAAGCTACAATACCTAAATAAATATTTAGTATATTACAATAAATTTATACGAAAGCAATACAAGACCAACATTAAATAAATAAATAGCTTAGAAAATCCTCATTATTCACATAGAAGATTTTTAGCATCCTCATCATACAATAAAGGATCAGAAGAAGTAAGAAGCATTCTGATCACATCTTCATTTGTACTTTCTCGAGAACATTTTCTAGCATGGTGTAACCTGTAGCGTCGATAAACCTTGTTTCTGGCTTCTTGCGCTTCCTCAGTTAACACACCAATTGGTAGCATTAGAGCTGATATAATTTGAAGGTTAAGCCCACATTTTGAAGGTTCACATTCTTCTTTGTTTGGTGAATCCACTGTTTCTGTCCTTTATTCCCACTAGTTCTGTTGAACAGTTCTGTTAACAGAACTAGTGGCACTTTTTATTCCCATTAGTTCTGTTGACAAATAAATACATCCTCTATACATACAAAGAATAGTGATGGAAATGACCCTACGTGTATAAGTATAATAAGTTAGGTAAGTACATGAACAATACATTTTAATGTGTAAGTATATACCTATTTAATTTATATATTATTATTATTGTATATATATATTTTTTTCTCCGCTTTATCTTTAATTTTCTTTATGAACTCCGCAACGGTAGCCGGTCTTGTTTTGAATGAGCCGTTAATTGCTCTATGCCAGCCTTCTACATAACAACATTTGTGGTGCGATGCCGCGCACCTAGTGTAAGCCACGACTTTACACAAGTTGCTTTCATCCAAAATCGCAATTGAATCGTAATCGCAAATAATTTGTCTAATTGTACTCGGTCGCTAAAGTCCTCAATCTGGGATTTTATGTACTCCCATCCTTCCTGAACATGATTTAGATACGATTAAAATAATAAGTATGCATATCAACGAAGTGACTTGTCAAAAGCTACTTTTTCAAAATGACTACTTTCGTCAAGAAAATCCCAATGCCATCACTACTTAGTTACATATGGTGTGTTTATTTATCAACAGAACTAATGGGAATAAAAAGTGCCACTAGTTCTGTTAACAGAACTGTTCAACAGAACTAGTGGGAATAAAGGGGTTTCTGTTTGCAATAAATTGAATGTAAGCTTGAGCCAAGCATCGTTAGTTTTTTTATAGGTTGTTTTATTTCTAGCCGCTTTCTTCCACTTCATTGAAAAAGCAGGAATGAATGTTTGGCTAAGATGACGGTAAAGACGTAATTCGTCTTCACCGAGATCTGGGAATTTGATTTTAATATTTTCCAAGCACTTATGCACTTCACGGTTGCTCGAAATTAAAATTTCAACTAATACTTCATAGGAAATGTTCAAAGCAGCCATGTTAGTATTTGAGTGTTACTTTCTCAAAATGACAATATAGAATAACTTAAAATGCATGATTGCACGTCTTTATATACTTACTAATAGATATATTTGTTAATTACCCTCACAAAAAGTATTTTCGTAAACCTCACATTTTCTAGGCAAAAAACAGTACTTAGGTTATATTAACATTTCTCGAAAGACCGCAAATTACCGCAGCTGATATTACTAATGAATGATCCTGGGACTTGTAGGAATCTCTTGATATACAATTGACCAACTCGCAGGGACCCGCAAGACACTTATGAGCTTTTTAAGAAGTGTAAAATAAAAAAAAGAAGTCATTTTTAATAGAATTTTTTTTTAAAGGTATGAAAGCATTTAGTTCGTAGTAAACTAAGAAAAGTAAATCTTTAAGTCATAAACTATCAAAATTCTAAATAAATTTTAACGATTTAGCGCTATGTGTTGTAATATAATAACCTAAAGTAACCACCAAATTCTTACAAAAACGCCCAACGCGGTACATGGTCTGCTTTAAACATAGTTTGCCATTTCTATAAGTACCCTATTGGATTAATATATTGTGGTTCACTTAATTAAGGAGTTTATTTAATATAAATAAAGTTCAAATTTCATTTCATTGACATCGAAAAAATACAATTTTTTCCGCCGATCGACCATAGTGCGATGCCGCATTATTATGTTAAAAATTTCGGCTGCGATGTTATCGTTTGTTATTTTACTAGTAATTAGTATTTATTACAGAGTGGCTCTTGTACGCCTCGTAGCGGGGCAATCTTTTGGTGTGAAAGCGGTTTAACGTGAATTATGTGGTTACGGGACGGATGAGTTAAGCAATTAAAACTCTTTTTATGTGAACAACGTTGACTAGTAGATGTGGCATGCGATTATAGTTAAATTTATGATGCTATAGGTGTTGAAGATAACTATCATAATGTTTTGTAGTTTTATATTTTCAACAAGAGTTGACGTATATTAAGTAGAAGAAGGGTTATTAACCTGAATAATTCGCATCTCCAACATGCCTAAAATTGAGTCACAGCCCACACAAATAGATAACAAGTTAACATTTTGGTTGACAAAAAACCGGCTACTGTCTTAATTTTGCTTCCCATCTGTTCCAGGAACTCGATCCTTGTCTGAAATTAATGCGATAGTTAACGCTCAAATAAATCGCTAAACCAGTGATGTTGTCACGACTGCTAGTGACGACCCTTCATTTCATATAAATCATAGATAATTGAATCATATGCTGCGTGTCAAAAGTAATTAACAAACGTTGTGATACGCATCTCGGGCCACATGTGCTTTTTTAATAACGTCGCCTCTCAGTTTCCTCTCGCACACGCGACTCACGCTCGAGATAACATCGACATAGAATTTCTTTAATACTCACATGAAAATTATTACTCGCTATTCATTGCACCGAGATGACTTTATATTAAGGTCATTGTGAGAGTAAATTGATCTGTGCGGCTCTTCGAGCTGTGCCGCCGAGCGCGGGCGCGCCCGTAATTATACAAATTTAATGGAACGACGACGGCATTTTTTGCGATACTATAGACTTACTCACTTATTCCATAATTATAAGCAATAAATATTGATTTAAAGTCAAGCTCGATTCAAATTAAGCGAACAAAGTAACAGATTTGACAATACATTGTAAATTGCCGACGTTTAATCCAAAGGCAAAAGTATTTATATTGTTGTTCAATAAATCTTGAGTAGCCATTTATTTGCTTGATCTTTAAATTCGTTCCATTAGCACTGTATCCCGTATTAAATTTGGCCGGAGGCGAAGATTGACAATCATTGGGCTAGCACAGCCCCAAACGACCGATGCGATGGGCTATAAAAATGTTTCGCAACCGTACACCAATTACCTTAATGTAACTACCATCAAAACAACCTTTTTAGCGAATCGCTCTTCGTTTTTTCTCACGGAACCTTTGCTCTTAACAAAATTAAGACTAAATGCATGAAAAGGCACCTACCATCACTAAGGGTACTTTATGAAAATTAGAAACTCCAAGGTTGTTTTTTGTATAATGTTTTAGAAGCTATCTCAATATAGCATCGTCATGGCCCTTGCTAAAGATGAAATATTAGAGGTGTCAGGCCCCGCCCGGCCTGTAATGAGACCCACAGGAATACCAAGCAATATCTTAATATCCACCTTGGCCCGGGGTGACAAATACACGGCGTTCGCGTGGAAACTGTAAATAATTTATAACCGCCCTGTTTTACGATGTTTCTAGCGTCGCGTTGACAAGACGAGGTCGGGGTATGATATTGCTTCAAATACACCGCTAAGTGGAATTATTGCTGACGATGTAGTGAAACCTTCCTATTTCCTGGGCTCGGTAATTCCGCTATCGTTGCTACGGTGGCACATCAAAGCTATTTTCGCATTAAACAAGTAATAATGCCGCCTAAACAAACTTACGCATGAGCTGACAGATTTAGGTATGATTTATGGCAACCGGCAGTAATCTTTAATATAGTTGAAATTACCTTAGAGATCAAAGGTGTCGAAGTGTAAAACTTAGCTACTGAATAGATAGAACAATAACTGAGAGACAGGTCATAAAATAAACACTTTTACGAGTGGCTCGCATTAATTTATTTTGTCGTAGAAACAATCGCACTTCTCTCACACTTAAGGACGTTGTGACTGAAAGTTGAATATGAAAGGGCTCATAAAACGATCGTAAACTGTATGAGGAGTGACGGTCGTGCTTTTTGAATGTTCGGTTGTAGGCAATTTGATTTGTGTCGAGCAGCTGCTAGGAAAGCGTTAATAACTTAATTCGTCAGACTCGACTAGACGGGAAGAGGGTTTTAAAAGATCGGTACATGTGCAGGCGCCGACGAACGAGACGTGCTGTTAATACACGCGGCGAGGATGAAGTTGTGACAGCTTTTCGACGCTTTCGAAGAGCGACTGTTGAACGATTTGTGCTCTTTGGTAACTACTTCAGTTGAGAGCCGACGTATAATTGACTGCTAACCACAATAAACATTAATCAAGATGCCGAAAATGATCATCGAAAAGGTTGTCAAAGGAAAGAGTAAGATGTCTTCGAATCGGTCAATATAAATAAACACTTTCGTTTTTAGAATTTTATCGCCTTTGATGGCATCGTGATAAGTGACTAAACTGTTAAGAAGTTATTGAACTTGAGACGTTCTCAGCTGCTGTTTGTATGTTAGATAAATATGAAGTGCAATTGAAATAACTTTCAGTTAATTGCGTGGAAAAGACTTAAGATAAGTGACTATAGGCCGACCGTTTATCTCAGTCCCCGCCTGCGGTATGAAAGGGACGAGGGAGCGGGGTAGCGGTGTCCGTTATGGTAGCGTACACAAGAGCTATATCGAGTTGTTTACTATGCCAAATAAAATAAGTTTTTACAATAAAAAAAAACCGACTTCAAAGACAAAAATTGCACTAAAAAGTAAAAATTTAAGAATTGTTTAAGAAACTAAAAATATTACCATTACCAGCTTTATACATATTCGAAATGTGTGTCTTCGTGTATAAGCATATCAACTTGTTCGAAAGACACAACGATGTAGTAGCTAGACCAAGTCGTAGAGCTCATAAATTACATGTACCTAAGCAAACGCTTACATTATTTTCAAAGAGTGTACTGTATGGCAATACGCATCTACAACAAGCTCCCAGATGTGTTTAAGGCACTTAATTTTAACTTGTTCAAAATTAAAGTGTTTGAATTTCTCTTGAGCAAGTGTTATTATTCATGTAATGATTTTTTGAATGATAATTTAGCGAATGCTGTTTTACTTTGTACATGACATAATTTACCTTAAAATTGTATTTATTAGTTATTATTTGTTTTTATTTTATTTTTGGCATGTCCATATTTGGTAACATAATGTCTAGTTTTTATTATTTAAATCATTGTAATTTAGTAATTTTAGTTGTTTTGTTAAATAATTTAATTCATCATTTTACATGTTATTTAATCCAATATTATTAATTTATATCATGTTATTTAATCAAATATTCCAATATTATAATCCAATGTTATTTATAAATATTTGTACACCGGAAACGGTAGAATATAATGGACAAAATGTATAATGTAACACCATCTGTAACTATATTCTGACAAATAAATATATTCTTCTTCTTCTTAAAATAATTAGTTGTATTTTGGTTTTACAACATTAAATCAGACATTCTTTTTACTTAATTATAATCTAAAGAATAGGTTCTTTTAATTATTGTAAAAAGTATTGTTAAGGATATTTATTGAAGAGTCTACAAATACATTTATTTGAAGATTCTTTAAAATATAATCAAATTATTACAAATAATGTAATATTATTGTTATTTTTGGAGTAATGTGACAGCCACGATAGTTATATTCTATATTTTATTCCTGACTATAAATTTAAAGAAATATGATGTCGTGTTATACACTGACTAAAGACTAAGATGAGAAATAAGTACTACGAATCAAAGACAATTACTTAAAATTCTCATGCGAAAATGAAACGGCCATGTTTGTTTTAAATAAAATATTTATCAAATTAAAAACTATTTAAAGTGATCAGAATGTGTTAGACAAAACTCTATTGCCTTTTCTAACGACTTTGTAGACAACATTTTGCATTATTGATCCTATTCACGAATTACGATTTTTTTCAATTGACGGTGCTGGTTAGCCCCATAAACGCCCATAAGTTATGGAAAGCTTTAATCAGTTACTAAATAGGTATATAAAAACGTTTGAACGTGACACAGGTATTTTAAAATATATTTATTTAAATATGATAAAAATAGTTATTTAATATTTGTTTAATTTTTAAACCAATCCATAAACAATCAACAACTTTATGTCAAACCCCGGACTCATAAACGCAACTTAAATTTTAGTCAATTGATTAGCTTAAATTTTTACGGTTTTGTTTGGCTTAAGGTTGGTTTGGCTAACAAAAAACTCGCTAAACAGTGATTAAATTTTAGAGATTTTTATAAGTAAGGGGGTTAATGTCGAAGTCATATAATAATATAATCTGTAACTCATGGCCGCCATTCCATTAGCTTATGTATTATCGTATTTCGTTGGCTGACACCGACTCCAAAAATAACAATAATATTACATAATTTGTAATAATTTGATTATGTTTTAAAGAATCTACAAATATTTTGAATAAGAATGTTTTGAAAAAAATAACATTTCATTTAGTTACTTAAATAAGTTATTGTTTAATTTGTGTAGTTTTAAGATATTATATTGCTATAATTTGCATATCCGATGTGGATAGACTGTTGAGAATAATGTATTCATACACTAACACCTGATATACACAGTTTTGCAATAAATCTTTGTCTTTAATAAATATATTTGTTATTATACGAATGGCTGATTTAAACTATAAATATAATTATAACTAAAGTCTTAGAAAATATTTACAAATAATAACAATTGTACAATCATTAATTATATATATTAAATCACAGTATAATCACATTACAATAATCACAGTTTACATTAAAACAGGTATGATTTAAACATATTAATTTGTAAGAATCAATCTTAGAAAATATTTACAGATAATAAGAACAATAATAAGAGGTGTTTTTATTTTTACACGCTACCATAACGGACACTTAGTCAGTATGTCAGTATGACACTAGTGCAGTATGCTAGTCCGTCTTCTATACAATTTACAAATGTCAAAGATGGTGGCGTCATCTTGGCTCTAAAGCTAGTACTTTCTTAGAAAAAATTATGCAATCTAAATTATTACACAATTTAAAGCCTGACCAGAAAAATAAAACAACCTCTTCAGGTATTTCGATTGCTTTAGGGTATAATATTAATTTTTCCTTCTTTTTATTTCATAAATATAAGCTAGCTAAAAATTAGAGGTGTGTTGTGATGTAATGTAGTTCGGGTCACAGTATCTGAGATGGCGCCGTTTTGGCAAAAAATCAAGAGATAGCTCTCTCCTTTGTCCTCGCCCCCCGCGCACCTCTATTACCGCAGGCGGGGTCTGAGTTAAACGGTCGGCCTATAGGCATGGCTCGGTCGTTGATGTATTGACATTTTTAAGTATTATACTTTTATTGTTAACATTTTCTGCTAGCTATAGAGTATCATCCTTAAGTTGTTAATTAGCTTTCAAATCAAGAGGAAATAAGGAAATTGTTTACTACAGCACTTAATTTGATGCACTTTAAGTACGTTTTTCGTAGGTTTTTAACAGTACCAGCTTCTTCAAACAGTCAGATCTCTGTCATTACTGTAACACAATAAAGAAAATTAATTATTTTCGATTTCATATTCGACGTCCCACAGTCTCAAGAACACATTAATAACTTATATAAATTCCTGTATAAGGCTATCTCACTATGCGTCTATAAATTCCAAAGGTCCTCTTCTGTACAGGTGCTCAAAACGTCAGTCGTATGAGAACTGTCATAATTATTTGTACACACTTGTGTCAGGGCGACGAGGTACACTTCTAAACAGTACTTCAAGTTTAGATAGTCGCCTCCTCATAATAATTCATAACCCGTCGTGTCGCTTCGATAGAAGCCACTTCAATGCTTGTTAAGTGTCACTAGGGCTCAACTCTGCCTTATTTTTATAAGACAACCTTAGCTTCTAATAGAATTTATGTTAATAATTCTTTCACTAACAGTATTGAACTATCGTAACTTGCATTAGATAATGTTTTTTAAAGTATTTTCATTCTCGGCTTTATAATTATTAACCTTCAAGAATAATATTGGTAACATTTTAGTTTCATCGCCATTTGCGGCTTATTTGGAACACTTACCGTTTGAATAAAAACACATTTAGTAAAGCTTATACGAAGAAAAATTGCGTAGACTCCTAAAGAAATGCCATTAAAATGTGAATGTATTTTTACGGCGCTTTTGACATTATTCTTCTGTACTTAAAATGCCCGAGCAATTATGCAAAGCTTTATTTTTCATACCATGAAATTGGTCTTATGAGAGTTCGTTAAAAATACAATAATGATGTTATCAACATATTTTATTACTGAGGTCATAAATGATTTTAGTGTTTTGGATTACCACGGAGAACACGCTTTGGTGAAACGTGTTATAAAGAAGAATTTTAAGTCAGTATAACATTCAATCATTACTTACTTATTTCTGCAAAAAGACATAGACTGCTAAAAAGATTTCAATCGAACATGTTAGACTGTATCATCATCATCATCATAGCAGCCCATTAATGTCCCACTGTATAATAAGTAAATACTGTATAATATCTAAAGCATCCAACGCAATGAAATATTCGACGAGTTTGCCATTTATTAACCCTTGCCTTGTTATAGTTAATGGTTTTGGTATACATGACCTTAATTAATGGAATTTGCATTGTGTATAATCCCATGTAGTTCGGACGTTACTCACGTCCAGGTGGGGCTGGATAATTATGTTCTGATAGGTGCACTAACTGCCTGCTCGCTAGTAATTAGATGTTTGATGTATGCTGCTATCTATCTAATAGCATAGAGATGTGCTCCCGATATTGGCTACGTGAAAATTTGAAGCCTAGAATAATAATGAACCATTTAAGAAGCTCTTTAAGTTTATTTTACTAATGAACATAAATAAAAGGTGGTGCTAGTTTAAACGGAACTCATCAAAGCTGTGTCAGAAGTCGCAAGTTACTTCCAGAGCCGTGTTTGAGGGTCAACGAATTGTAACTCCATTAAAAGTTTCCTTGTTTCCGAAGTAAACACGGCGCCACTCAAAGGAAGTCCTTAAAAATTAATGGAGACATCCTGATTACTCTAAAGATCCAAGGTATGAGTTGTATTTATACTACTAACTCTATTTTTGTTGACAACAACGTCGTTACGATTTAATCTTCCTTACAACTTTGCATTTCCTTTCAGCTGTGAAGTAGAATTCTTGTTTATATTTTCTTAATCCAATAGAACATAAATATCAGCGCCGAGGCGTGACAGCCACTAAAGAATCGGATAAAGAACCTGCGTGCGGGTAATATTGTGACTGTCGCCGGCACAGCGCAGTTAATATCTGAATCCCACAAAGGAAATAAAACTCTCGATACGAAATACGAATAAAAGTTGAACAGAGTGCACCGCGTGTCAGATTATAGGCATAAATTATTGGACACTTTTGTTCAAGTCAAAGAGCTACTCGCGGCCCATTCAATTACGGATCAGCCTTACAAGGAGTGCCGAGTCTTTTTCAGATGTTTGTGTAAGGGATTAGTCGGGATATCTGTGCCGGTATCTCCGTGAGATAAGTACGAATATACGTCAACGTCGGACGGCTAAGCCGATTATTTTAAATGTATTCACTTCCTTAATGGACGTCGTTTTTCACGTCGCGCACTGTGAGCCCTCTCACTGCCTGCCGTACTGAAGAATTTTGGTTATGATCCGGTCATTGACTGCTCAACATTAATGCTTACTTATCCGTCATTTATTAAATCGTTGAGATAAGGGAGCTCACTGAAGTGGATGAAATTATTAACTTTTTTAATTGACATGTCCGCTCACTAGCACACTTTGATATTCACCGTTACTTAAAACTCAATATCAGAGTAAACCTAACGTTTACATTTGAATTTTATTGGGACTATGGATCAAAATAAAAGAAGGACAATAAATTGATGCCACACACAACGAGCCTATACAATCGAATACCTTCACGATCGTGGTCTTATAAGTAGCTGCGTAGGTTATTAAAATAAACCAAAAAATAAAGTAATAACAAGATCACGGGCAGCCCACCTGGGCGGGCATTGACAAATGCTGCAGTTACCTCTCTCTCCCTCGGCGCCCGCACTGAGGCCCAAATAATATACATATCATTATTTCGCCTCGTGCCCTCATAAATATTACTTACAAATTCGCCCATCCACCGAGTACCGAGCAACGCCGGCGGCAATTTTTCAAGGAAATATCGCTTGAGACCCGCCAACCGCTGGGAATAGGCGACAACATGCAATGATGCATTGTTTTATTTGCGTATCAGGGCTGCTACTTCAGTGAATTGAAATTCAATACTTCTCTCTATATTGTCTCCTTTGTGTACGTAAGTTCTATTAAGTTTTAGAGCACAATACAAATATCTAGTCTCTTTGAAATTTTGCCAGTCTTTGATAGCGTCGAAAGATTATTCGGTCTGTTAAAGTTTTACAAGAGTTGTCTATGAATAATTGTGAAACGTAAGTCAATAGGCGTGTTTGTTCTGAATCAAGAATTTGTATTTGATTATTTGAATTTAAAACTCGCCTAGTTGTCAGTTCTAAATAAACAACTAAATATTTATCGAAAAACGGTTGGCAATAATAGATTTTGTTTAACCACCGACCACAAATACAGCAGGTGGGCATCTAATTAATTAGTAGGGGGTGCTTTCCCCACGAGGGTCGAAATTAAATGTGTATTTTGCATTTTTTCACCAGCCATGAACACCGCATGCCGCCAGAGACTGTAATTAATAATATATATTTTTTTAAGTAATGGCGTGTACAGCGAGTAATTTGTTTAAGGGACTTTATAAGTAGATGACGAAGCCTTTCGAAATATTATTTGTTGATATACGTTTAATTTTGAAGAGGAAAATGTAATATTTTTAAACGAAATATGTTTTTGTGACATGTTTTTATTACTGTTAGATAATTTGATATTACGAGCATGTTGCTCAACACATGTTAACAACGTCAATATAAATCAAATAAATTACAAGCAACATACGGTTTTGTCGCTTTGAAACAATAGTCTTAGGGTGAGATTTATGGTTCGTATTCAGACTAAAGAGGTTAGTTGACCCCTGCGAAGAAGTATAACAAAAACTGTATAATAAATTTCATAGCTCTTTAGTTCTAAAAGATTTGGTTCTTCAGAACTTAGGCTTAAATTCCACTTTTATACTTATCATTTTTATATTTTTCTTTGTTCTGTATGTACTTATCCTTTTGATGTGACTACTTTGCTACGTATTGTCTGAAATTTATTTCAGAAATCTCATTTTAAGTTGGATCAATGATAACAGAAGCCTTTTTATTTGTTAGCAGCTTAGATTTTTGTAACAAATAAACATAGACTGTCTCCGAGGCGTTGAAATGGCAGAAAATGTTTTCCAATTATTATGGCATGTCATTGTTGCTTATTAAAGTTTCATTACACTATTACTCACAGAGAACATTTTATTAATAAGTTATTTCTCAGCTCAACATCAAAGTCTCACTCAATTTAATTCGAACTCTACTCAAAGTCATAATATTGAGTGTTTCTATTACGCCCGAACATTCGATCAGGATATTAAACCATCACTCTCCTTGAACTTTTCTACATACAAAATATATTTTATCCTACCCTGGAATATATATCAATGATGAATAAAAATAGCTTGTTCACTCGCCAGTACTTGGTTACCCGTTCGCGTGTATTCCAGTTGGGGGAGCGGTATAATGCTTGTCTACATAATATTACTGCGTTATTACAACTCACGACGGCTGCATGTCACCTCACCGCTTCGGGGTGAATAACGCTGATAAGTATACATGTGTTTCTAGAACATTTTTCATAGTTTACATATCGTAAATTCTTCTTGGAGTGAGATTAAAGAGGACAACTAATAAGCATTGCGTATGATTACGTGGCGAAGAGGCATGGTGAATATTTTTTGCGTATCCTTTATCTATTTTTTTCCAATCTGTACTTGCTGTATTTATTCTAAACAGTTGCTTTAAAGTTTGAGACCTTAACTTTTTCCTTCAAATGCTATTGCCTAATTTCAAGCAGTTATTTCCTGTGTAAAAGATTTCTTCGTTTTTCAATATTATCATCAAAAGAAGTATCTAACCTAGATGTAAGTAGTCAATATGACTAGAATAGTTTTATGAGATCCCTCTTTAATTTATTCTTTCTATTGTGAGGGTAATAAAAACCATTTTATAGCCGCTTATTTGCCAATTACAATAGTTTGAACATGATTGTTGGCGGGTCAATCGCTGTTATCTGGCAAGGGTCCAGCCGTACAAAATAATTCAATTCTGTTTTAATACGAAAATACCAATTACAATCTTGACCCAATAACCGTTATATTGTCTCTAAATCAAAAAGGCGGCAATAAATATATTTTGTTAAAACAAACCATTCAAAATTATTAACAGTAAGCCGTAGGCTATTTAGAAAGTGACAAATGGAACCGAATTATTTCAATAACTAGCGGCTATTTATAATAAGGCGCATAAATAACAGATATGTTGTTACAAAATGTATCCATGTGTAGTACAAATTATGAATTGTTTCGCCAGCCGTCATTTTGCATGGGGTTAAAATTAAATGCGACAAACTTGTCTGTCTGGTATACATGTTTGATTGTTTTACTATATTATTTTTAGGTTTGTTGTACAGCGAATGCCTGTGTATTTTGTAGTTTAATTATTTAAAGATTAGCTTTGATTTACATTCATCGTAATTGTTTAACGAATGTTACTGTGGATGATACTTAGTACGGTAATATGGTATAAATGGTATTTTAGTACTTTTGTTAGTTAGGATGGGACACAGTTTGAAATAGATTCTTATAACTAGGCATATTGTGTTGTATTAATTTTCTTACGCTTCTTTACTATAATTAAATTTATTCTAGGTTTATAGCAGTTAGGGAGCTAGAGATCGAGTTAAGTACTTTCATTTTTAAAATATTAGGTTATCACGTGATCATAATATCCTCTATGTCATATAACGCAGAAGTATCTCACATAATTAGTAACGACATCACATAAAGTGTTAGAGATAAAAACTAAACAGTAAACATAATACATTACACACCTGCCCAATAGTTGGAACTCTTAACATATTTTATTATACTCGACCAATCATAACTGCATCGTGGTCCCACCTGCTTATGTTACTTAAATTAAATGTTTAGATTCTGATTTGAAAGCTTGGCGTTCACTGATGCGACGATATTTTTTTATTTATGTTAGTTATTTTGTTTTTGGAGAAGTTTAGTTTTTTGTATGGCTATGGATAAACAATTACATTAAATTAATTTGGTTTTAATTGATTTCATTAGTTGTTAATTGTCTTATAAATGTTTTTTGTTTTTATTTAATATTATAGAAGCGGTTGTGATGGCATGAAATTTATTGTATTTAATGTATTGTTAATTAGTCAAACAATACAACTATAGTATATACAGTATGTAGGTGCATGATTAAAATAAACTTAATTAGGATAGCTAAACCTAAGTCCCTGCACGCCTTGCCGACATGAGCAGGTGTATTACTATACAACCTGTACCTATCTACGAGCATGTTTGTCATTCCTACAGTAGTAAGTTAGTGAGTGTTAGTCTTTAAAGCTTGCTTAACGTTTATTATGAACTCAGGTGGAATAATTACTGCAGTACCTACTTAAATTAAGTGTGCTTTTAAATTAGTTTTCTTGGAAATATAAGTAGATACTATAATTTCTTGTAACTTATAAATTTAGCCTACATTTAATTAAACCCTTATGTTAGATATTTCAGTACCTACTTATTTATAAACATATAGAAATTTGTATAATCATCATCATATTGACTATGAATGTCTCCAAAGCATTACCTCATCCATCGACCACCCTCCACCTTTATCAGGTCATCAGTGTCAATCAATCAATCAACTAGCCTATTGCAGTCCACTGCTGGACATAGGCTCGGTCCTGTGCCTTCCGTATCCAGTCAGACCCAGAGACCTTTATGAGGTCGTTGGTCCACCTAGCTGGGAGCGTCCTACACTACGTATCATCAGTGTATCGAGTTAAAAACTTGGGTATACAAATATATTGTTAAAATTACATGCTGTCAAACATAATTTTGATAAAGAGTACAACAGTTTTATTGCTTCTACATTCCATTCGATGTAGTTGCCGTATTTTTACGATTTATATGATGTTCTAAGCAATACCATAACTAAATGAAGTAATATACGTAGCTTCCACAATGCTCTACATAAAGAAGTAGTTTACAATATTAAACTAGCCGTGGAACGGGCAATAGATATTTATATTTACTACGATCGTAGGAATTCTTAGAATAAATTGTTTGTGCCGCGATATAATCAATGAAAAACTGACTGGTTTACATGGAACACTGTATGAACAGCCTACAAAGGGGTATCTACACAATGCATGTGAATTTATAAACAGCCCACGCAAAGTTAACAGCCGCCTACGCCAACAAAACACTTAATACAGCGATGGGATCAATCTATAAAATACATAGGCACTAAAAATGTTTACTTACAATCATGTACACAATGCTTTAACTGACTATAAAGTTTAGTAATATTAATGTTTAAGCATTATTTGCGTATAAGAATCCATGAAGGGACTCGATAAGCTTTCTCTACTTACTTTTATGTCTCGTAATCTGATTACGCATTTCGAATGTTCCTTACAAGGTTTAATACCTTGTGAGATATTAGAATATTTATTATATCGTAAATACCTTTGTAAATTATTATTTCTGATTATCAATAGTCTTTACGATTAAATATACATTTCAATTGAAATGCCGGATAGGGAATACATATACATACATATATTACTAGCTTTTGCCTGCGGCTGTGCTCGCGTTAAATTCGAGGTAGCACTGTTCCCTTTTCCTGGACACAGAAGAAAAAAAAAAGTAGCCTATATTACTCCCCATCCCTTCAACTATCTCCACTTAAAAATCACGTCAATTCGTAGCTTCTTTTTCCGTGAAAGAAAGACAAACAAACAGACACACTTTCCCATTTATAATATTAGTATGGATAATCTCACGCCTGTTCCCATGGAGATAGTCAAAGACCACTGAGCGCCATTTATTGCGATCCTTACTAACCTGCCTTGCTTCCTTTACATTGATACATATTATTATCTATAAGCCCTAAGGTTCCGCAACGCACTTGCCCTAACTGCAAGGTGTCACAGGATATTAGAATCACACTCCGTAACAAACGGTTAGGTAGCACTACTAGTAGTATTTCCTTAGGTTTAGTTCTTGTTGCGAGCTTGTGTGTGAAAGCCGTCTATTGATTAGAACTCTTTTTAAATAAAATAAAAAAAAACTGTTAGAATAACATCTATAGCAAGAGATGAAAGAGGATAATATGAACTTAGGTCACTTAGAAAGAACATAAATTTCAAAGAACAGGAAATAGGTTTCTTTTGTTAAGATATGTTATCCTTAGTAGCAGATTGCCATCTAGGTATTAAACGCGAAAAAGGCGTGGCTAAGTGTTATGAACTTTACGCCTTCGACGGTGTAGTTTGGCCGGGATCCTTTTTAAGATTCTGCGTACTTTATATTCTCCGTAAACCCACCATCTTTAATTTAGTATCTATTAGTAACTGTATTTTACTTATGTGTACACTGCAATATTATATTATCTGCGTAAATAAATAAGTAATCAAGGCGCATTGACAGGCCACAAATTGAGTTCCATATAATATTTATGCGTCATCATAATCATCTTAACAGCCTATTAATGTCCCACTGCAGGGACTGACCTTCTCCAGTGACATAGGGATACTTAGCCTTCTAATACGACGCTGGCCAAACGGATTGGTATGAAGTTAAATTTCAAGTTTTCATTTTTTTTTTACGTAAAGATAATATTCACGGATAGTCCGTTAGTCGGTTAATATATTGTATTCTTACTCTGTCACCATACGGAGAGTCACAAATCCATATACCTAATATTTATGTATATTTAAGTTTAATAGCCTTATTTCATATGAGAAAATATCTGAGTTATAGATCGACGCAATATCAGTTATTACAGCTCGTGGTGAGAGTTGCGTATTTCTTTCAAGTAAAAGTAGGCGGTAGTTCTTTGGACTGTATAGACCTTTAAAGGATGGTTTAGAAAATATATCACCTTCAGTATTACCATTTTGCTAGCGTTGGTTTGCAACTGCAGATTCAACGTTGCAAATATTCTGATCCTAAGAACTATAAGGTAAAAGCTCCTATTACGGCGGTAGTCAAAATCGCGTCCTATTACGGAGGTATTTCTATTTTCGTGTTTTATTTTGGTTTTATTCAGTTTACGTACAACAAAACGAAATCAGTTTATTCTACATCTATTACTTCATGATTTACCTGACGTTTGCAAGTAAAGAAGATAAATAACTAATCAAAATCAATCAATCTGTGTAACGGCACCGACGTGAAAGGGATTTCCATACAAACGCTAAACAACAAAATTAGGTACACTAATATTTAGAAACTAAGTTTTTCGTATTAATAAGCCGTTTAAGATGGTTTATTACTTATTCATAGCATTTTCTTACTATTATACTTACTATTTCAATGGCTTGTTTTATATTTGTAACTCGTTTTATATCCAAAAAATAAGAAATAAAATAGCGCCGTAATACGACACGATTTTTTTAGATTCGTCCTAATACGGTGGTATAACTCCGTAATAGAAAAAATACTGGGCATGTTTAATTGCTTGTAACTTTCAATTTACTAACTTATTGAACTTGTTTCAAGGTTTTTTGAAATAATTATTAATCTCATAAACTAAAAACCATATTCTGCGGTATGTATTCGTAGTTAGAAATCGAATTAAATACGAAAATTGTTGAGTACAAAATGTAGATTTCTTAGAAAGGGTAAAAATAGGAAGGCGCATTTTAACTTATCATAAATCATTTATTTTGTATAACTGTTGACTACTGTTTACACTTATGAGCCAAAAAACTGTTATAGTTTCATTAAACATTACATTGTTCCATTTATCGAAGTTTTGATAGGTCCGAATTAGGATTATTAAAAACAGGAGTAGTTTTCCTATTGCGGTGGTAATTATTTCCAAGTAAGTCTGTGTTAGGATCTATGATTTCCTATTACGGCCCTATTCATAGAACATAAAATTACAAGTTTTAGGGTACCGTGATTATTGATTCTGAGAATAGAATTGTTATGTGATACGTAAGTTTTTTTGTTTTGTATAAAACCAAAAGCGATAAAAACTTTTAAATATACATACTTATTCTTTTTATGTAAAGTTATGCAATCTATGTAATTTTATATTTCTGTTTTTATTTTACTAAGCATAAAAAGAAAAGTTAACCTTATTTTAATAAGACAAAACTCTTTTTAGAACGTCTATCTATACTTATTATTTATATATAATATTATAAAGAGGTAAAGTTTGTAACGTTGTAGGAGGTAATATCTGGATCTAATAAACCGATTTTTAAAATTATTTCTGTGTTGAATAGTACATATATCGGGGAGTGTCATAGGCTATATAGTATCACGCTATGACGAATAAGAGAGGAGCAATAATGAATCATGTTTAAAAAAGTGACGCGTTATTTTCCCCGCCTAACGAAGTGGGTACGGGTCAGCTAGTAAAAAATAATTTCATTAAAAAAGATACAAATCAATGGTCAATGAATACCAAAAATACAACTTACTTTACTAATACATTTAAATTCATCATAACAGCCCATTAATGTCCCACTGCAGGGACGGGCCTCCTCCCGTGACGGAGGGTTACTTGACCTACTAATACCACGCTGGCCAGACCGATTGGTATAGGGTTTAATTTCAAGTTTTCCTTCTTTTTATTTCGTAAAGATAGTAGTTACGGTTATTCCCTTAGTCGGTTTTTACGACACCCATGGGATGAGATGGGGTGGTGACATATTGTATTCTTACTCCGTCACCACACGGATAAAATCCATACATTTAAATTATTTGATAAATATTATTTGTACGGAACTTGGATCAATATAATTTCTGACCCTCCGTATTAGGAATCGTCTACCGCAGTAATAGGCTCTGACGAAAAAAAAAACCTCCGAATTAGGGAAAATCGACCCGACTATTTAAATCTTTTTTTAAAAATAACTAATATCATTAAAACAAACAAACTCGACAGTAATACAAAATATAAATTCCACTTTTGCCGATGACATTTTTTTGCAAAGTTTAAAATATTTACAAATGCTTATTTTTGTTTCTTACTTTGAAATGTTGCGAAATACCTCCGTAATAGGAGCTTTTACCTTATATTAGGGTACAAATACACATGCATTATTCAAAGAAAAGGCAAAACAGCGCATCCTTTAGCACAATGCTCTACGTATTTTAACGATTTGACAATGGTAAAAGCTTGCAGAAAACCGCTAGGATGGCGAAACGTAAATATTAGCTTTATTTGTTTTGTTTACTTTGCTCAAAATAAATCAGGACTATGATTCTTTTCTACCTCTTAAATTAGCTTATTTAATCCCCAAACAATATTTAAATTAAAACAATAATCCTAAAAACAGATAATGGCAAAATTAAATGGTCAAAACAAAAACTCAGCGTATAGATTTAAAAAGGGAACGTAATTTGATTATGACGGAGGACTCAAGTATCACTTTCAAATTCTGCCTCGTTACACAAAATCATAATCATAATAAAACGGAAGAACAAATTTAATTCTAAGATTTCAAAACATCAGGACCTTAATTAAGGGTCTCCTTGTACATGAAAAGCTTAATTAAAAACATCATTAATAAATTCATCCTTGGAAACGTCAGTACCATCGGCATAGTTTGCTCGGCCACGTCTCGGATCACGAATCTTAACAGCAATGAAAAATTTTAAAGAGTTTCAAAAGAAAATTAAGGTTCGAAAGGACGGGCTTCTAAAAGCGTTGCCGAAGTTGCATCACCTAACTTTGTTAGGCACGAGTTACCTCGTTAACGGGCGCAACAGAAATATTACAAAAGTAAAACTCAAATTAATCTACAACGATTTTTTATTTCTAAAAGGATATTCTCGGTGCTAATGAGCTAGATTGTTAGCACTCGCCCGACGCGCCTTTGTACCAGATGCCCGTGTTTAGTTTTCTAAAACTTCATTAATGTGAATAACATTGTTGATACTTTATACCCTGCTGTTTATTTTTCGTTATCCCTTTTCCCATTGATAAACTGTATTTGTAAAGAACATAAAATAATAAAAAATACCAATTTCAAATAAAATTGTGAATAGGAATTACTTATTAGGAATTTAAATGGCTACTCTCAACAGATAGCGTATCAACAGTGACTGAATAAAATACTTTGTTATTCAACTAGATAAGCAGCTGATAAAGATTATTTTGTACAAAAAATATAAAATTTATAAGCATGATGTATCAATTTTAGCCCACGTCTATTAAGTCAGGTTACCCCGCAGTGCGATTTATACAGTTGTTATTGGGTAATAAAGACATAAAGGCTCGTAGCTGGTCCCCTAAACAAGGTGTGCTTATCTCACTATCGATTGAAGCAGCTGTATCGGTCGGGACATATTAGCCCGATTCTATTAACCGTATGAATACGGGTGGTCTTAGAAAAAAGGCGATCTCCACGAAGTCCGAGAATTTCGTATAGTATACAATTTATTATTGATCCATTGATGTGTCTACATTTCAAAATGTCTCTATCTAAGTTGAATGTTGTAATAATAAACGACAAAATAACATAATTTATGCATGTTGAAGTTTGCTGCGATGCGATGTTCTGCATGACAATGTGTCCCGTAACAAAATCTTCTGGGAAATGTATACGAACGTGTTTGAACGACGAAATTGAAACGCTCACTTCTAGCTAAAGTTTTTAAACTTTCGTCTCTTTTAAATGTATTTTGTTACTAAAAAATATTTGTAATATTTAATTACATATTATGCTAAGTAATATGTATTGTAAAATAAATCATTTGTTTCGTGATTATTATCATAGCAACTACAGATGCAAACTTTTTTTTTTTGTTGGTTGCAATCAATAAAAGCTTTTTACAACACGAAGCACTTTGTGAACTTTGTAAATACAACATCTAAAGCAATTTAAAAAACTGTTAGAACAGAAACTTTTAAAAATATTATGGTGCTAAGCAGGTAAAGTTGCGTGAATCAGTAAGTTTAAAAAAAATGGCGATTGTTAATCAACTTTGTTGATTTAAAATTTCTATAAAAGACAGCTGCTGTATTCACCGGGTCCATTTTTATAATCTTTACTATTAATGACGTAGGTTCCAACAGTGGACTCAGTTATACTTTTAAATGTTAGAAGCGATTATATTTATTATTCTTGTCACGAAGAGAAAAGTATATTGCCGTATAAAAGCAATAACTCAAAGCTGTGCTTTAATAATATAAATGACGTACCTAGGCTGAAATAGGGCCAAGCTTTTTAAAATGTACATACTTGTAGAAATAAGGCCGCATACCAATAAGGACACACACATGCTCATTTCACATGAAATAAAATTGGTGTATTCCGTTATTTTTACGAGCTCTTGTCGAATAACCGTTTGCAGTATCTTTTTGTTCATAGTCTACGGCATTACACCATTAATCGGACAAAATGAACCTTTTAGCGAAATGTCAAAAGGTTTACGGAGATCGCCGGTCGAGGCGCGGGTAACTGAAACAAAAGAATGTTCCGTTTGTGCCGCTTCAATACGAAGGAAATGAAATAGCTGCGGCCTCCGTCCTACATACAATCAAAGGTCGATTTGATACAGAACTCAATAGAACTTCTTGTATGTTTTAAATTGAGTTTGTTGCGCAACAATAAACTGTCGTAAACAATTTGACAAATTGAAAAGAATGAAGTATTCAAGCAATGTTCGATTTTGTCCGGCGATGTGGAAAATATTCATCTTGGTAACTTGATACTTACGTCTTTAGAACCGTATCCGCTGATTGATGCATGATGTAGGTGCATGCACCGATAGCCGACAACCGGCTTTCTATAAGATAAGCGGCAACTCCGGTCTTTGTCTGGCCACATTAATTTAAGTCTGTGATATAAGCCCGTTTCGAATTGTTAAATTGATTGTACTCACTGTGTTATCGTAAAACCTTTTTATTACAAGTCGTACAGCGGTTTCATAGCCGTGAGTAACAAAAGTAAAGATGTTAAAGCATTTTGTATAGCCTCAAGTGAATAAACAGAAAGATAGCTCAAAATGGAATCCAAATTTCCTGTTAAAATTGACCGAATGTGAACTCGATTCAAATTCCGCCGGGGCACGGATTGTAGCGATCAGGTAACGGGGTAATGCCGGCGCTGGGCGGCACCGGTCTGGCGGTTGCTCACTCCGGTCCGGTTGTCCGGCGGACGGTCGTCCAAGCACACATTTCCGCTTGATTAGAGGACGTGCGAGTCGGCGAGGACACCTGCGCCATCTGTGCGCCGACTTTTCGGTGCGCTTTGTTTTGAAATTCAGAACGCTACCCGGACGAAGTTTTATCGCTGAGAACCGACGATGCGGGCATCGTTTGACTTTTCCACGACAGAAACGAAATTTCACTGGGATGTATTTTGTTTTATTTCTACACCGATTTCCTTTTGAAATCCGAACAACGTGAGCCTCTTTCTGTTGATGTTTTGCGTAAATTTGTATCTACTTCAATGACGCTGATTATCAAACACTAAGGAAATGTCCAATGTATTTTTATGCTATTAAAGTATTAAACTACTCGACCTTTTCTATCATATTCACGTAAAATGGGAGAGAAAACGAATTATGAGGTTATATAAAAGTTATTGCTTGTTTATGAAGGTCCATTTTTATAGGGCCTTTAGGGAGAGACTTCTTTATAGATGCTTTATAATGTAACGGTTATCCGAAAGGATATTAAAGATTTTTGGTTAAGTGCATTACAGATGTAAATGAGTGAGGTAACTTTTAGTAAAAATACTTTTTCCTTTGTTTCAGGATTTCTTTTTGGTTCGAGCCCATGATCCCGAATATAGCTTTGTTATAACATCAAGCCAACCTGCCCTCTATTAGGTAAGAAACAACATGTAACAAGTTTCCTAAACAAATAGTTATTTGTGCTGTGTATTGCTATTTGTGTTACGTACACAAGAAATATATTTCTGAATAGAAAGGAAATCTCGTTGCCATTAGCAAAGTTTACCGAAAAAAAAGGTTATTTATGCAAAAGCTGTTCTGTGTCAACGGAAAAAGTGAAGGAGACAAAACAAGAAACAATCTGCCTAACGTTTACCCAAGTTCTTCTTGTAAACGGCATCAATCCTCCATCAAATCACGCAGAAAGGGGTAATTTGTATCTTTTTTTCAATAAAGCAACACCTGTGCTCGGCCATTTGTGCTCCCTCTAAGCTTAAAGCTTTGTAAATGTTACGCCATTTGTAGCGGAATTGAAAAACTGTTTCGCTTCTCAGTCTCAACAGTTTGTCGTGTAGTGTATAACTAGCTTTATTTGTCACCCTGAACTTTTCTAGTGGAGTTACAATGTGTGCTTGTTGTTTATTCATAGTAATGTTAAACAAAGTAAAAAAATAGTTATTTTTAAATGGATTACAAAATAAAATATGTACCTAGGTATTATTGTAGAAGTCTTGAAACATTCATGTTCGTCATAAAATTGACTCATTTTTAATGCAGTTCAAACAATCATCTAAAACACGGAATTGTACGAGTGACGGATGCATATTAGCCTAATCTAGCAGAGATATGATGTGAACAGGACTCTTTTAGCCGCTATAACGAGTTGTCTTTGATGATATTATGTCGTGACACTTAGTTCGTTACCACGCATATTTTTTGAGTAAATTGGTTGAGGATATTTAACTTGATATTGAATTGTCCTTGTCCATTTTTTGTGACTTTATCTTGGATACAGACTACCTAATCAAACCTAGTTAATAATCCTTAACTATAAAAAAGAACTATTATGTATTATTATGGGTAATATTACAATATACTTATGTATTTTGATATGGTATTTAAAAAAATCCAGTAGTTTTTATCGTCATAATTTAATGGTGACTTTGTACCTAGTAGTCAAGTAAAAAACCTAGTTAATGATCCAATAAGCCATTGCATCTTTACCGTATGATGTTAGTTATTATAAAAGGTAAACGAGCTAAAATCACCGGGGGAGCTACGCAAACTTTGGTCCCCTGTTTCATTATCATACAAATTTAGTTGGGCTCTATTACTTAGCAATTTTCCTGATTAAGGGTGTTGCATACCTCTGCGGTGGCGACAGACCGGCAAATAGCCCGATCGTGTTGTACCTAATGAATATTTATGCGCGCACGAATCTAATTCGGGATGAGGTATGTTCATCGAAATTGAACTAGTTTTATTTAATCAATTCTATAATTTCGATTCAAAACTTATTTACTAGTAAGTTTTAGAGTATTATATTTTTATACATCAACTAGATCCTTTAAAGAATATTGCGTTGCATCTTTTTACTAAATACAATGAAAAATCTTACAATTAAATTTTGTTCAAAAATTTCAATTTACCTAAGAAGTAATCTATGTATATAGCCTTAGCAAATGCAGAATAAATTGCGAAATAATTTGTTACCTATACGACTAAAATACAATTTAAGCACAGATTATAATGATCTGTTTTAGGTAATAGTATTACCAGCCAGTCATCACATAGCCGGTCAAAATTGTTCACATTTAGCAGTAACAGGCCTAAAATACGGGTGCCTCATTCCTTGAATTTACTATTGCGCCTTTTGTTTTCCTCATTCCTAACTTGGGTCCCTCGTGGGAAAGGGAATAATATAACACGCTGCAGGTCTTTGTATTTATTTTATAAAGGCTTGTTTGTTTTGCATTCCTATATTTAAACAGTAACAAATTCTAAATATGAAAAATTATGAAAAAAAAACCCGAATAGTTTTTTGTTGCAATCGAAAAAGGTTATCTCAAAAGTATTACTTTAATTATGAAATAATGGTACATCTTAAATGTTTCGTTCTATTCCATTAGCGAATAAATGTAAAGTCATTGCAATGAAACGTTATTATTTCTTAATAATTAACACTCTATTTTTTTCTTTTTAAATAATAATGATACAACATATTTTTGATTAAGATAAAACAGGTCAAGCTTGGAAATATTTTCAAATATTTTGCACAAAGGTTTCCTTAAGGCTTGTCATCTTATACAGCGCCTACTTTTCCGTCTATTCACGATAGCGAAGGAAAGGTATTTTTAGTATTAAACTGCAAAAGTTTTTGTTCATAGTATCAAAATTTATAAATCCTACTACAGTTTTTCATCTTTAGTAGATATAAATAATGCTAGTGTAATTTCTGTCCAAATAGTTTCTAGCCTTTATTACGTTCTTGGAACTCACTTAGTCTGTCACTTTTATTTACACAGCTTTCTCCTGTACCTAGTAATTTGAAGCCTAGCAATATTATTGTTAACTTTCGGCCTAACAAAAGTGGGCGGAACAATGATTTACTGATAACAGCCTTTAATAGAACACCGACGTTTAGGCACGAAGCCTAAGAAGTAAAATTGAATTGTTATTTTCTATTGTTGGCGAAATAGATATTACATAAATAATACATGTAGAGAAAATGCGGATGTGTTTATTTAGAACTGAACTTGTATCAAATTATATTTTGTGTATAGTTGGGTAGAAACATCGAAGACCCTGTTAGAAGCTTATTTACATTAGGAACATCTGAAATCTAACTATACTAACCATAATGAAATACTACTAAAATGCTTAAAAAAAACAATTGCATGATCTAAGAGTAACTCCAATGAGTTGAGTCTTTTCGCGGTTATGATGACTTAACGCTAGCTGGAAAGATGTACGATTACCTTTATTCTACACTGACTATTGCTCACGGTTTCAATATAGATTTTATCGTTTGTTTTCTCGTTTATTTTCTTTCTACTTCTAAGTGATGAATTTATCATCATGAATATACCTACTATGCACTATATTATTTTAAATACTTTCCATGCAGTTAAATGTATAAGCTTACTTTTTCAAAGCATTAAATAGTTGTTGTTGATGGTATCAATACCAAGAAGTAACTAAATGTTTTGACCCCTGACGCTAAACAGCGTTACAACAAGCGATAATAATCACTAAGTTATTGTTACCAGTCTTCAAATTAGTTTACAATGAATTAAGCCAAACGCTATTGTATCCGAAAGCGCCAAATTAACAATCTCCAATTTCCATAACAACTTACTAACAAAGGTAAATAGCTTTTAAATAATTCGAATCGATACTTCGTGATAAAATTTTATGTTTCTAGCTTAGTATCTTTTATCTTAATAGGTCTAATATGTGTAGCCTTTACTATGTAGATTTCAGGGCTTGCTGCGTCGTTCTACGTGATCTCTAGATAGGTTCATGCGGGCTCTAAATTGAGCCTTCGACGAGCAGTCTGACATTATGTTCTTGCATCGACATGCTTTTG
Organism: Schrankia costaestrigalis; assembly: GCA_905475405.1. NCBI lineage: Eukaryota > Metazoa > Arthropoda > Insecta > Lepidoptera > Erebidae > Schrankia > Schrankia costaestrigalis. The sequence goes on from FR997827.1 coordinate 7,110,080, forward strand.
TCCGAGCAATTCAAAGGTGGTTGTCTGTAAGTGGGTCAGCAGGGATTTGCGTTCGGTGTATTCAGTTATATCCGCTATACAGTATAGTGCAGTGTTCTCTTTGTTAGATCTTTTGGCTGCCACCGAAACCAAAGGCTTGTTTATGTTACTAAGATGTAAGTAATCTGATTTCCATAATATACTCTGTTTGAAATCGTAGCAAAAGCAACATTATTATATCGTAAAACAAAAGATTGCATTTAAAAGGTATTTGCTACGTATCTAGAATGTTATAGTAAAATAAAACGATTGTTTTAGGGGTACCCGATAGGTCAGCGTGGGTAACCATAAAAAAGCGGTCAAGAAAAATCAAGAGTACCCGCTGAACAACAGTCGTAAAGTATTTTCGGGGCTTCAAAACCTTCACAAAAATACAAGGGAATATAAACAAAGGCTTGTTTGGTCGTAGGTTGTCGGTGCGCGGGGGGTTCATTTCGACAGGCGGATAAGTGCGGCCGTAATCTGTGCCGGAGCTCGTGTAAATGCAAATTGTCCCATAAAGCCATCGCTCTCGCCTCATCCCTCTACCGCCCTTCGCTCTTAATGAAGAGGAACATCTCGGACGGGAAGGCCACGTTCGTCATCTCTACGGCGGTTTACGTGGCCAGTAGATACACGGTGAAATTAAATTCTCGGCTAAATTGCTTTGCATACATGTCACAGTGCTTTAGGTATTTAGTAAGATATTTTAAACTGATGTTCCTTTTGCGCGTTAAATTAGAATATCTGGTTTTAGTGTTTTTCCGTGTATAATGGGATCAGTGAGTAAACGTTAAATTGTTAATAATAAGTACTCATAAACGAAATAGAGAAAATGAAGTAGTAAATCTAATTGACAATAAATATTCGTAAGGCAGTGAATTGATACAGCTAAGCTTATGTTGATTTAAATCTATATTTACTGTTTATTCGATACAGCTCTACTGATGTCTATCTATAGGTACACATACTATTACTAATATTACAACTATAAGGATAATTAATAATTCAAAATTAAATGATAATGAATAGATACTTGTGAAACACAGTATTTAGTTTAGGTATAATGATTGATCTCAACCATTCAGTACTTATATTCTTCTTTTTAATTACTTAAACTAAGTTAACGATACATTATTCAAGGAGTTATATACAAGTGAAATGAATAAAGTTTGATTAAACTCATCAGTAAGCGTAACCAACGTATTTTATTACAATGATAATATAAACTTTACGGGTTTTGTAGTTCTGTAGTAAAGGAAAAGTGGGCTATTTATCTTTAACGTATAAACACTTTTTTCCTTGGGAGCCGTATTTTCTGATTAATGGCCTACCTACAAATATATCTAAGCCGTGTTTAGGAAATATTGTAGCCGGTGTTTTAGACGAAACTTACTGTCAATTTACTATTATTATTTTTGTAAAAATAAATGTTAAACCTTTATTTAATACTAAAATAAATTACAATATTATATTATACTAAAGTTTTATAATATCATAGGTTAGATGCTAGATGTTACAAATTCTCTCTCTCTACACACTAAGAATACCTTGTGTCTTAGGATTCAATGTAAATCTAAAATGTGTTTTTTCAATTCAATATTTACAAAAGTTATGAGTTTAAGAGAAACGCGAATTCCATAGATAAATACAACACATAAACTTACACACTTTTTTTTCAAAAATGCAGTTGGTACGTTCTTCTACATTTCTCTGTTGGTAAACATCTCCTGTTCTCTTTCTCATTCCAAAATATATTTTTCCTTGACAAAGTACGGTAATAACACGTGTCGGTCACGTTCCATACGTGTGTGGAAGGTCCATAAGGGACGAGCAATTCGCAACCTTTTCCCTCGCAATACAAGTAAATATACCTACAGCCTGTAGAATGTCGAAACATTAAGCCTGTAGTCATAAAAGCGCAATGAAAAGCCATAGTATCCTCTCGTAAAGTTTGAATGCTGTAAACTGCAATATTTGTACCTGCATACCGCATTGAGAATTACTCATGCATGTTACATAAATTCGAATTCAATATGTTTATCGAAAAGTTTTTAAATTTTACACATTATTACTGTACGAAGATGGTCAAGCAAGTCACTTGTAAACACTGGTAATACCGTTTTTTCATCATAACAGCCCATTAGTGTCCCACTGCAGGAACGGGCCTCCTCTCGTGACGGAGGGATACTTGGCCTACTAATACCACGCTGGCCAGACGGATTAGTATAGGGTTTAATTTTAAGTTTTCCTTCTTTTTATTTCGTAAAGATAATATTCACGGATAGTGCCTTAGTCGGTTTTTATGACACCCATGGGATGAGATGTGGTGGTGACATATTGTATTCTTACTCTGTCACCACGCGGATATCAAGTCAGTTAGTCACTTGTATATAATACCGTTTATTAGAAACTACCTATCGGTAAAACCTTATCACAACAATTGCAGTGAAAGGTGTCCTCCAAAAAGGAACTAACTACCTATAACAGGGATATGTATGGGAAGTAACTATACCACGCTGACCTGAGCTAAAGTTTCAATTCATGTTTTCTCTCTTTTTTATGGCTGTCTAAGTCGACTTAGAGCCCTATACCAATCCGTCTGGCCAGCATGGTATTAGTAGGCCAATTACCTCTCCGTCATAGGCCCGTGCCTGCAGTGGGACATTAATGGGCTGTTATAATGATGATGAAGTCGACTTTCACGTCATCACGTGTAATAAATCTATGACTACAAAATGCTTTAGATATAGATGTAGCATTGCCTGTTTAGATGCCCTTATCCAGAAAAGCTTGTAACTTTGTAATTTAACTAGGTATATATGGTTAAGAAATTTAATTATGCGCAAACCCAACATTTCTTAAAGTATTTTAATGTGATATTACCAAGTACAAGAATATTGAAAAAGTTCTTTTGATGGTTGCTCGCGATAAAACTGAAAACTTTTACCCGTTGGAAGGTATATGATGTCTTTTACCTAGAAGCTTCCTTGAAAGCTATATTTTATACAGTATTTAAGTGCAATCAAAATATGCAATCTAAACCTTATTTACCTACACTTTTTATAAAGCTTTTAGTATAATATGGGTATTAACACGATTAATTGTGGTACTTAAATATCTATCTACTTTTGAGGCACTCGACGTTACGGCCAGGTTACACCAGCCATGGTCACGACATGACTCTCATCTGAATCAATGAAACACGGAAGCTTTAAAGTTAATAAGCTTTTAATACCCAGCAACTGTTACATTTGTAATATATGCCATCACAAAAATACAGAAAACAGAAATAGTTTCATTAGAATCAGTGAAAGAACAATAGAAAAATGTTTTAATGTCAGCAAGCTCTACAAGAGGGTAAATTAATAATGCTAACTAATTAGCGTATTTATTAACACTTGGTACATTACTAATAAACAACTTCTAATTATATTTATCGTAATGTTTTTCAAAGTTATTGTTATAACCAAAAATCACGCATTATGTTATATCATTAGTTTTTAACGTTATAGGAACCTTCTTTTTGATAAAACTTAGTATACAGAAATGCTTGAGGCAATATGACTTTATTGTACATTGCCTGCCAGAAAATTTGGTACAAGCTTTTGATTATATTTACTGTAGGAACTCCATCAGAATATCTCTCTCTATCGCTTTGCCGTTGTAAATATTTATAAATCAAATAAATTTGCCGTAAAAAGATAAATACAAAAATAACGGCCAATCAATAAAAATGACGGTATAACAATTGTTTTATTGTTTGTAGTTACGTCTAAGGCTTCCCTGCCTAAAAGCAATTCACGTTATATCAAATTAACAGTCCGTAGTTCGACCGACAACCGACAGAATCTGTAATCAAAGTGGGCATCGTCGGGTAGTCGAATCGGTACTATTATCCGAACGATTACGTTTATTTTAATTATTCTGATTGGATTCGATAACGAACGATTTATATCGATTATGCTTTTTTTTGTTTTGTTTATGTATAAAGTTTTGTTGACTAAAAACTCAAAAAAATCAAAATAATCTGTTTCTCTATTTTTAAGTTTTGATTCAATTGTTTACTTAAAAAATCTGCAAAAACCTACATTTTAACTAAGTAGGTATTAGTTAAATTATTAAAGTCTTGGGGTTACTTCTGAGACCCCATAAATGTAACTGGAAATGGCTGCACAATTATGAGAATTGTAACACAGTTATTCTGGTCAATACGTTAGTATGCCTTGTTTATCTTGAGATACCAAATATTGCAAGACGATATACCATCTCTATTTGTGAGACGTATAACTGAATAAGATGAATCGATTTAAGGAGTAGCTTGTTTCAGAAACAGCCTTTTATGTTTGCGTCAAAGAAATGTGACTATATTTTTTTGTTTAGTATCTTTTGCTTTATATACATAGATCTTACTGTGAAATATGCAGTAAGAATTTAAAATAGCACATAATATAATTATAACAACAATTAATAGTCCACGTTTACTATTGAGCAAAGGGTTGCTGTTAAGTTCGCTACTCATAACGATAAATGACTTTTCTCACACAATTGTTTTCGTGGGAACCAGCTCCCATCGTATTTTTTTTTCATTCAATATGTTGTAGGTAAAATGTGTCTATGCCAATAATAAGAAGATGATTGAAAAGCTAACGAAATTGTAAAATGACGATGAAAATCCGACTAATAAAAGTTTAGTTTGTTTTGTTTGCACTAATCCTTACTGAAGCAAGAGCAAATCATTATAAACGCTCAAATGAATTTATAACTACAGCTCATTACAAACATGAATGCTGTCTATCAATAAACGCAAACGCGCCGCCTTAAGTAGTACTGGCTGAAACAATACTGCCGAGACCCCGTGTTGAATTACAAATACGAAATACTTGATGTGAATTCGAATAGGAACAAGGAACGACTGAAGACACCTATATGTTATATAGGAGTTTAGCTGATGCCGTATAAAGTAAATGTATCGTTGAATTTTCCAAGCACGTAATTGCTACGGTATCATGTTTACACCCAAACAAGTGTAGTTGTCTGTTAAGGTATGTCTTATCTATTTTTTGTGTGCTCGCGAATGTTTCTAGTGATGATTTGTAGGTTATAAAACTACGAGTAGTTTCAGTTATGGCTAAAATATTTTAGGGTAGTCTGAAGGAAGAATTTTTGAACAAATCCTGTAGGTTATATTGATGTTAACTTGATTTCTTCTTTGTTTTAATTTGCCTTTAGTAGCGCTATTCCTTTCACCTTTATAAGGCCGGGACTCCTTCCCAGACGAACTGAAAAATTGTTACATTGGTCCAAGTGTCTATAAACTACAATAATCAATTATCATGAAGTCTTATAGAGACCATACAAACCCACATGAGTGTATACAAGCAATGAGAAGCAGGTCCAAAATTATACTCTTTAAATAATAAAGCTTGTCCTGTGTCATGGGGATTTCACAACTATGAACTTAACGAGCACATGAAACATTTAGAGACTGATCGTTATTTTGGGGAGTACACGTTCATAAAGTCAAGAGGAGACAATTCAATGAGTTCTTACTCAATATTGAGTCTTTAAAAAGTTTTAAATCAATTCCGACTAAAATCTTCTAGACGAGTTTTTAAATGTTATGTAGTTGATAATCAAAATACATTCAAAATGTCTTTTGTCTCTTGAACAAACAAACAATTATGTACCGAGAGCGAACATTACAATATTGTATGTTGACATACAAGTAAATGTGTGCTACGGGATCAAATAGGCAGTCAATTGAACATTTATTGATTATCAAATACAGTGGTGCATATAGATTAATGCTTCGGGCATTCAATTAAATCCTGTATTAAATTTATAATTAGACGATGACCTAAATCACCCCTAATACTTAATTAGGTCAAACAAGTCACACGAAATTTTGTTTTTATATCGGAGAACTTTCTCTACACGTTTTATATCGTCGTAAAATTCAATTTTACAATATGTATCAATTCTATTCGTCACGGCGATATACATCGCTAGTATACATAATAATTAATAGCGAGTAATAATTAAACGCAAATTAATAACAGAGTATCGTTTTACAAAAACGTTTTTGTTTTCACTTCACGCGCCGTATAGAAAGATATTAAACTGTTTTAAACAATTTAGAAGAATTTGTAATAGTTTTTACTGCTCTTAATATATAGGATCAAATCACACAGATCGTGACGAATTGAATAATTGTTGTATTGGTTCACTAGAAAAATAATTATGGAAGTTTTGAAGACGTTATATTCATGGGCAGTGGAGCGAGACTGAGAACTTTTTGAATTTAGTTAATCTACATTTGATACTGAACGGAACACGTTCGTGGTTTTTTTTTACCGCAGAGCGTCGGGTTCTGTCTTTGAATATTTTATTTACGTGTCAATGTTTTACGTGGAACTTTGACGTTTTTGATTTGATGTCTTACACTTTGTGGTAGTTACTGTTTGGTGTACAGTTACACTTGAATAGATAGTGTTTTATAAATAAAGAAATGACAGTTTCCGTTTGCTGTTATTTCTAGTTTTATTGCTTAGAAATGATGGCTATATTTCTCGTGGTTTTTTCATAAAGGACGTTAAGTTTGTATCGTTGTTGATTTATATTTCCTAGAACTTCACGATAAACGTTTCCCGTGTAATATTTTCTCTTACAATACTGTTACAATTCTAGATTTATTTTATCGCTTATTTATACTTTTTTATAAGTGTGTAATGATTAATTATTAGTTATTGGTTCAAGCTTAATTTAGATCTCTTTTGATATGAGTTTATTTTAAGACCCATTTTCTTATTAATTTGAGACTAGCAACACTTTTTATTGCTTAAAACATTCAAAACTAAAATATTACCTATCTGATGTCTATTTATTGTCTTATAGCATTTTTTCTAAGTTCACTATTTTAGTTAAAATCTTCACGCGGACCGAAAAACCGCGGTTTCACGGTCGATAAGCCATCCTCAATGTACATTTTTAAATGCGATACTTGGTCACAGGGATATTCGATACACCACTGTATTGTGTAACGCAAACTGTAGTTATAGACCTCGGATAACTGGCGACTCCGCCACTGAGGTAGGCCATAACATTTCGTGAGAGACCGTTCAGAATCGTTTAAATGCACGTAGTTCTGACGTTTTATATGGTATCATGGGAAAAAGTTTCGATTTCACACATGGAATACATTTCGAACGTTTTCCTTTATTTTAAATAGTACGTTGTCACGATTTTTTTTTAATACGTTTATAATTCTAAATTTAAATGAGTTTATTTTCTTTTTTTGTTAATATACGAGAGGAGGTCAAAAGGAAATAAGTTCTATTGTAGAATAAATTTATGATAATTTAATAATATCATTACCGCCCTTTGTAAATATTTTACGCTTCGATGTGATTATGTGAGCATAGTATGTACTATCCATTTATCCATTTACTGTCAATAAGAATCGTTTATCAAATTCTTTATAGACATATCTGTATTGAAGTTAACTTTTTTATTGACGTGTGTTGTGAGTCTTAAACAAAAATATTTAAGTTTTATTTTTCTACAATCTTACGAGTTCTCCGATTTCAATGGAATCATCAGATGATTCAACGCAGTTAACTCTACGTTTTTATGAGTCGTTATAATTCTTATGAGTGCTATAATCTTAATTACAATCATTACAGACATAATGCCTTCGACTTTTGAACTTTTGTAATAACCCGTACATTTGAAATACTGGCTTTTTGCCCGAGGCGAATCTGTGCTTTAGGTACTTGCACCAAGGTTGTTTTTTAATATAAATTTAGGGCTGATTCCTGTTTGGCTCTACATTTATATAAGTATTGTTAGTGTTTAATAAAAATAAAACCGGTCAAGTGCGAGTCTGACTCGCGCACCGAGGGTTCCGTACAAACCTATTTGCCAAATTGTGATAACGTCAGGACTCAGCTGTTTAAATACTATTTTTCCCGCCAAAATTCAATGACGGCACGACTCAGCTCTATTAATAAATATTTTCCCGCCAAAATACTATGACGTCACAACTTATCTGTCAAAAATTCTGTGACGTCACGACTTATCTGTCAAAAATTCAATGACGTCACGACACAACTGTCAAAAAATGTTTTCCCGCCAAAATATTGTGACGTCACGACTCACCTGTCAAAAATTATATGACGTCACGTCCCATCTGTGACAGATGTCAAAAGTGACAGCTGTCAAAGTGACGGGTGTGACATATGACATCACTACTCATCTGTCAAAAATTCTGTTACGTCACGATTTATCTGTCAAAAATGCAATGACGTCACGACACAACTGTCAAAAAATGTTTTCCCGCCAAAATTCCGTGACGTCACAACTCATCTGTCAAAAATTCAATGACGTCACGACACAACTGTCAAAAGTGACAGCTGTCACTTTGACAGCTGTCAAAATTCTATGACGTCACTGGTCACGTGACTCAGCTTTCCCGCCAAAATTCTATGAAATCAAAATATAATGTGATTGAAGTAAAAATTAAGGTTTTCGGAATTTTCCCATTACATGTACTACAAGACCTTGCTCCATGCCAAATTTCAAGTTTGTAGGTAGACTGGAAGTACCCTGTAGGTTTTTGCCCTTACCCCTCTAAATTTTGCGACAAAAACGGCTATATCTCTTGATTGCGTTGGATTAGCAGTTTGAATTTTTTACAGCACTAAGAGGCAACAAGCCTTAGTATTTGGTGAAAATTTCAGCTTGATAACTCCACGCGTTCCTGAGATAAATGGTCTTGACAGACAGACGGACAGACGGACAGACGGACAGACGGACAGACGGACAACAAAGTGATCCTATAAGGGTTCCGTTTTTTCAAAACTGGTACGGAACCCTAAAAATACTCAATAATATTCAACATCTTTTATTGTAGCAAAAATGGAATCTAAATTTTATACTTTTGCGCCTGTCAATATTTTTTTCTACATTGAAGGAAGGTGCTACGGTAGTTTAAAGAGTACTATGATAGTTATTTATTCTAATGATTCCAAAAGGATATTATGATATCATCTGCGTAATTCAATACAGGTGTATACAAAGTAAACTTTGCATAATAGAAAAACCCATTAATTTATCTTGACATTATTTTTGTTTTAGTTTTGTATTTGTAACATTTTGTCTGTCCATCATTAAGTAAATGGAAAGGAAGCAGCTGTCAACCGGACAGGTTGTAAAACGGCCCGTAGTTTGGTTAGAACAGGGCTGCCCTCTTGCAAGAATGAGTTATCGATACTAAAAATAACCGTACCTAAAGAAAACGTTAAAAGAAAATATTAGTTGGCAAAACTGTTGTTTGTATAACACCGTGTTTTGTTTTATGTAGGGAAGCTTAGATTGTAATAATGTTATGTTAATGTTCTTGTTTCAAAACTTGTCTTCTTTGAGTTGACCGATCGTTCTTTGGGGCATTTGTAGAAAAACTAGAACTATTGATGCTATGGTTACCAGACGATTACTTAAATGATTGGGTCTATAGTTTTATTCTTTTTTAACGAAGATATCAACGGAATAGTTTCTCCCTTAATATTCTTTTTACGATTACTTTAACCGCCAAGTAAAGGAAATAAAATATAATCTAGCTTAATAGATGTGACATCCCTAGCAATGGTATGCGTTTGCGCAACCGCTTTTTATAGTCCTCACTTGTTCAGGACGCGTGCGCAGCTTAGGAATTTAGAAGTGTTGTTAGATTTTTCATAGAAATACCTCCTAGTCTAGTTTTTATTTAAATATTTCTTTTACCAGTAAAGTTGTTGGCATATATAGAAGAAGTAATAAAAAACATGTTCATTGATTTAATTGACTTTTAAGTTCAATAAACAAAAGATAAAAAAAAGTTTAACAAAGTTTATCTTAATTGAAAAAAAAGTTAAATACCTTATGGCAAAATAAATAAAGATTAACTTGCTTAGATACATTTAACTGTGTTCCCTGCCCAGCCTCAAACAATATTTACTAAAACTAGCAAACCAAATACAGGCTATAAAACATGTTACCAACCTAACAGAAACATTGTAGAAAGAAAAAAGAGGTTGTAACATTTTTAAGAAAAAGAAACAATAGTGTGTCGTGTGCATTGCATGAAATTACGTCGATGTTAACGAAGAAGAACCTCCCACTTAATACTAGGTACAAAAAACAACATTCTGTCATTCAAATACTTTTACTAAAATAGCACTGGCATGATACAGTAAAAGTAACTAATATAAGTATTTATTTCCTAGTAGGCGTATAGACCGGACATGATAAGTAGCCGTCAGTCTCAATCATCTTTATCAAGTAATCATATACTACAGGTCAGGAACCTCAATCGCGAGCCACTTTGCAAAACATTACAGATTTTGGTATGATTGATTCAAACGTATTGATTAAGTCAATGACCCTGTATTGACATAATGACCACGTATGTCGTATTGACGGGAGACAAGAATACACTCTGTATAATTTCATCAACTTAAATAAATGACCATTCTTTTATAAAATCACGTACTTTTATGTACCTTCTTGGAAATTTTTCTGTGTGTTTTTGTATGCATTATATAAAATTAATGTATTTTGCTTTCAAAGCGTCGCGTCGTCTGGACAGGCATTAACAATACTATATTGTTCTCTATGCAAAAAAAAAATCAAAGAATGCGTAATGGTATTTTGTGAATACGTTTTTGAAATCTTAAGTACTACTTATACGTCTTTTTAAACGACTATTAAAAGGGTTCTCAATTTATAAGGATGATGAAACTTCGCTCATGTTGATAAACGATACCTATTTAAATTATTACATGAAATATGTCTTCTTCAGACAAAGCTTTATTTTTTGAACTAATATTGAATTGTTTTTAACTATTAATGTTGGTGACTCTATTCTGTTTTTACATACTTATACTTAATTCTTGCTGCTCTTATTTTTTTTCTCATTGCTCTTATAACCTATCTTCATAGATAGGTTAATTGACATGATCAACTTAGAGGATAATACTATGAAAATAGACATTCTAAATCTATTTCCATCATTAACATCATATAGGTTCTATAAAAGTTGTATAAAGTGTTTGATTGAATACACTTTAGGTCTTGTTGCTGTCGCAATCAAAGCGTCCAGTCGGAAAATGGAATTAATCGATTCATCTTCCCTTTGAGTGTCGCCAACCGTTTGATGGTAGATGGTGCATTGATTAATAAATACCTGGTCTCGTTAGATTTACCCGCACTGTAGCTCGATTTGACTCGATCTGAAACGATTATTCTGGTGAATGATATTTTGAAAACGTAAATGAAATCAGTATGGAAGTATTATAATAACAGTAAAGTCTTAGTGTAAGTTGCTAGTTTTTAAGAGCTGTATTTCATAAGCAACAATAATATATTTTTGCTATTAATATTTTATTTCGTATGTTATTTTAAACTCAAACTTATTAAACACTTATAAAACTATGATTTAAGATGCTAAGAACTTTAAGTAACTTTTAGTAAAAAAGTTATACATTATTTTGTGCTTTTGATTAAGAGTTTTTATGAACAATAATATAGTTTTATAGCATGATTTAAGACGTAAAAACCTATATGTTAAACTTAAAGATTATTTTTAGATTGTACATTTCCACGTTATATAACCAAAACACCTTATCTACGAAATTTGCATAGAATTATCTAGTTGAGTTTGTGTTGTCTTCAGTCGAGTGTCAAATTCAGTCAGTTGATAGTTTCCAAACTTTATGTACCGTGCAATAAACTGCACCGGTTCCGAGACAGATTTACCATGAAATTGGTTCAATATTTGTTCTACACACATTTTCGGAGCAACGTTATACCAAAACTATTCAAAATTTATCGTTCAGGACCAAGTGAAAAGGCTCAAGTTAAAACCGTAAAAATCTTGCCAGTGCGTCCGATGCGCTTTTGCTCAACCCAAGGGTTAGTTGGAACTGAAATCCTTCCATTCATTCGTTCATTCATTCATAAAACGCATTACTGTCGCCGCGCCTAACCCTCCCGTCTCGGTTGCAAACGTGGAATACGTAATCTTGGATTCCTGGTACTATGCAGTACGGGATAGAAACGTAAACGTAGAATTTTGTAGCAAGTTACGCTTGCAGAGTGTCAGGTAAGCTTAGCTTCTGGGTGTGTGCATCGGGCTTTGTGCCCGCTCAGGCGAAGCCACCGTGTTTTGTATTCACCTTTAATAAAACCGGAGGAAAAGATTGAATATGTCAGTTATATGTTAACATTGAAATTAAATCATGTATCATTCATAAAGTGTGTGTTTGTTCTCAAAAACAAAATACATAGACATTCAAGGGAAGTTAGTATCTAACCATAGATAACCAGTTTATTCAGACCTAACAATCCTTTTCCTTGATCCTTCCTTTTGTTTTTCTAGAGATAAAATCTTTAAATTGACCTCCGTCGCAATAACTTACACAATCTTTGTACACTAACGTGATAATGACCTCACGTTTTCTTACTTCATCATCACAAGGATTCTGTGTTCTTACACGTCCAATAATAAACAAATTGTTTTTCTAAAACAAATAGTGCATTTGTATTTTAACCGTAAGTTCTCAATCAAGTTTCTCAATCTTTACATAGTAGTTGCTTATTGTACCACTTTCTAAGCCCTTTTCATTCTTGCTCTACAAACAATACAATTACAAATACAAATCTTACTGTTTTAAAAACAGTAAAATATCAGCAACTGTATTTTACGTTTAATTATTTGAGAAATGATACACTTTGTATCACAAGATCATATTATTACAATTCTTATCTGAACGTATAGTATTATTAAAATAATTTTATGTTTAGATAACAGCAATCTATCACTTTTTATATTTCCTGTAAAGAATGAAGCAATTAATTATTTAATTACAGTAATACAATCGTATAAAATTCTCACAATAGAAAATCCAATGGCATTTCTCGCACAGCTCTCAAACTTGTAGTAATACCGACTTGTATTGTTGCATTCGATTTTTTATTATCATTCGATTTCTATTCGAATAAACGAAGAGCAACGCCTTTATAAGCTAAAACTGTTCCATTTCCATTCTCCTTATTGGCAATCAGAATGTACGAGCGTGGCTTTTTATGTTAAAGATTCTTCCGATATCGCACTCCCCGATGAAGACAATATATGAGCCTGTCTAATTTATTTCATGGGCATTCTTTATTTAGGAAGAGCACAGATTTTTCCATTTCAAGGGAGAGTAAATTTATTCGCCAACTCATTTCCCTAAAACCCACTTCACTTAATAACTCCAAAGAGGTAGGAAATATCTCACACGGAATCCGTGGGATTTTCACTCATGCTTGCTTTCACGGTAGCTGTTCATTGAAGATATAGTTACATTTTAGACTACCTACCGTCACATTGAACTGTTTCATTATTCAACTTTACCGCTTACTCTAAAGATTCTAGCGATAGGATTGACTAATTTCGCAGTATGCATTAAATGAACGCCGCGTCCCGTCTTCATTTAGGCCGAAAGCATTTTGCGGGCTTAGTGAGAGATTCGTTCGATATCTTTCATGTAAGCACGTCATTTGCAACTCTCTTTAAAAGCAACGTTGTTCTTATCCTCCTCTGTCTGTTTTTGAGTTATAATACAAACGGTAACTTTTGTTTTTATTACTTATAGAGTACGTTTTCTCAAAGGAAAAGTTTTAATAACAGTCAAACAATTCATGAATGTTGTTTTTTATTACAGTCCACGGCAGTCGAAGACAGAGTTTCTAAACGTAAGAACGATCTAAAGACTTGCGGGGAACATCTTGAAAATCCTGTAAAGCAAGCTTCTCTTCTTGAAAGCTCTCGGGAATAAAACCAAGCTTTATTGCAACATGATAAATGAAACTAGTTCAGACATATGAAATGCTTTAAGAATAGGATTGCTTATTTTCAAATAGATTTAAGATTGAGTCATTACATCAATCATTCTGTTCCGACACTTTGTTTTGAATAGATTTTTTAGTGGAATGAAGTTAAAAGTAAATAAAGTGTACAAGCAAGCTTTTAATTTGCACCGCCAACGTTGCTTGGCCTAAATTCATTGACTATTCATCCGTCGGCCGCATCCAATCGCGTCGGGGCACGCCTAATCCTCGCTCAACTATGTAAGTCAAAGCGAAAGCAAGTTGGTGCTCGCTAAAAGCCCTTTGGCGAGGCGTCGGGGCGGCGGCGGTAGAGGCGCGTAAGGCGGCCGTTGCTACTCGCCATTACCGCCCCAAGTGGCAAGTTTTGTGCTCGGCTCATGGACGATTCATCGGCACCTCTCGTTAGGGCGCACGCCTGAATACCGCCTTAGCACTGCTCATTATTGCGTTTATAAAGGCCCCCATACAGGAGCTTGATTCACTAAGACTCGCTGTGTTGGTGAAAGTGAAAATGGAATTGTGTAGACGTTTTTTTCGCCAAAGTTCCTTTTTTTTCCTTAGCGTAAGCTCGCCGTGAAGAGGTATTTGAAGGGAGATATATTTTGTGGCATATTGAACATAACGACGTTGCATTTCTTGCTTACTGTTAATGTTGAAAACATAAAAAATGTTCATCGTACGTTCTTCATGTAGGTAAAACAAAGCTTATTTTGTATTTTAATGAAGAGTTTTTATCGATTCCGCTCCCAGTTGCGGCGAGGCTAGTTTTTATCGCGCAGGAAATACTAGTAAGGAGTGAGAAACTTGTACATTGTAAAATGTGATTGGGATCCGATCATGTTTTTGTGAAAGAAATTGCTTCCTGGTGGAACTCTGATGTTGTACTCGTATAGTCGAGTGCTAGCTAGCTACATAACAACGATGAATTAATAAATCTGGTAATAATCGTGGCAAGTCGCGTGGCTTTAACGGGGCTTTGATTGCAAAATCAATAAAGTCGGGGGCGTGCAACTATCGGCAGGTGTGTTTCCCGCTGATATTAAAATTTGTTAGCCATTGGCGATTAGGGCGCGAATACGCGGCTAATAAACGTTTATGTGCACTAACTCGATGGCCCTTTGATTAAATTGATTTCGATTAGCGATGATCAATTTGTGTGTCTTTATTGCCTTTTATTTGGTGCGATACATCTCTAGTATAAAAGAAACACCGTTATTTTTTTTCATCTCATTGGAATAGTACAAAAGTTTAGAGCTATTGTAATCCGTTATTTATTCAAATGAAAGATCTTGGACATAAATTAAAAAAATATGAAAGCATTTAAATATTGTTATTTTTATATATTATTTTAAAACAACCTGAAAATGTAAGTGGAGATAATAATCTACGTATTGTATAATTACGTCTGTTAATATGGATCTATTTATACATTTATATTTCACACTAGCTGCTGTGCCCGCGACTTCGTTCGCGTGGCGGATGTTACTTACTTCGCAATTCGATTTAATACTGAAAAATCGTTTTTTAAACCTTATAACAAACAGATATACCTACACACGAATTGTAAAATTAACGAACGAACCAAAACCTTTTCAAAAACAGATCTTTACAAAGACAGATCTATGAAGACTGTGTCTAAACTTATACTGAAAGACATGAGCGAACGTCATTCTTTCAAGTAAAATCTTAATACCGCGATACTGAAAATGACGTCACAGGCACAATGCCATCTGTTGTCAAATTTGTAAGTAAAATAAATGACATCGCTTTTTTCATCATAACAGCCCATTAATGTCCCACTGCAAGGACGCGCCTCCTCCCGTGACGGAGGGATACTTGGCCTACTAATACCACGTTGGCCAGTCGGATTGGTATAGGGTTTAATTTCAAGTTTTCCTTCATTTTTATTTCGTAAAGATAATATTCACCGATAGTCCCTTAGTCGGTTTTACGCCACCCATGGGATGAGATGGGGAGGTGACATAATATTGTGTTCTTGCTCCGTCACCACACGGATAATCGCTAATTAATTATGAATGAATACATTTGCACGCCACGTTATGGTGCGGCAGAATTACCTGCCTCGGTGGCGCGGCGGTCGCATTACATGGCTGGCGTGCATGAGGTCGCGGGTTCGATTCCCATGGAGGACAATTGTGATACACAAACTATTGTCCTTAGTCTGGATGTTCTTTGTGTCCGTTAAATTGATATTTTTAAAGGCTAGTGTGAAGACTTATAATAATTGATATTACACATACGATTCATGGTTAATTTTATTAACATTTAAAAGGAATAACTTATTAATAGCACTTAATAATAAAATAGTTATATATTATTTAAAAACTCATTTATTTTATGATTACTACTGGTAACGCCATCTCGTGAACAAAAGAAACGAAATTTAAATTCATTCAACATTGAACCAAATCCATTTTTCATGACCCCTGATTTGTATTGGACTGTTCTAATAAAGAGATCTAGCGATATCTCGAGTATTACTTATCCGATTCCGATTGTTTTATTATAGTATAGATAGATACCTACTTTAAACTTAATACCTAAAAACTACGTATCTATGTATTTTAATATCTAAAGCGCGCTTATTCCGAGAAGAGTCAATAAGAACCACGTCCGTTCGCATTAAGAGTCAATGTGCATGAAATTATATAGATGCACCGGTTGGCCGTTTCGGACGTTAAACAAAAATCAACCGTACTGCCGTACTCATACTGTCGCGGCGACATTTGGAAATTTTCTTTCATCTAAATCTTGTGTGTTTATAAACCGATTTCTATAATTTTTTTTTATGAATAAGGTATTAAAGTGTACTTTTGAAATATGGGCGTTTGAAAAAGATATGTCTATGCAAATTACAATATATTTATGTATTTAATACACTTTGAAGAAAACCCTAACGATTAAACAGGTTATTGTGACTAATATATAAAAGATAGATATATACTATTCAGGACTTTTTTGTTCATCGTTTGAAGACCATTATTTTTGTAATACATATTTTTGGCGTATGATCAACGTATGCGATGATAAGAGCTCGAACGCGCTTTTTTTCAACCGACTTGCTTCAAATTTTTTGCCACTGCTCAGCTCCTATGTGTCTTAGCGTTATGTTATACAGCCTATAACCTGCTCGGGAGTATGGACTACAATTGTACCAAGTTTGGTTAAAATGCCTTCAGTAGTTTTTGACCCATGCGTGCACATACAGACAGACAGACAGACAGACAGACAGACAGACAAAAAATTTATTGATTGCATTTTTGGCATTAGTATCGATCACCATTCATCCTCCAATATTAATTTTTAACATATATTCAATGTACAGAATTGATCTCTCTACAGTTTTATTATAAGTATAGATTACTATTATCGTATTAGTAATAAGCAGTTAATTTAGTTTCTCAGTTAACTTTTATTGTCTATTCTTAAGATCGTTGCATTTAAATGTAGCGTCTTATTGCCTACTAAGTATGTATGGTACACACTTGTTCTAATAGAAGTTACTTTGAGTTGAATGAACGAATTCAACGTATGCTACACGCTTCTGGATCTCGCCCGCTGCGAGTAACTACCAACTGCATTCTCCTCAACACCGGCCAAGTTTTCTCATTATGGCCGTTAGTGCCTCCCGCCACTCACACTATTACTTACGAGCGCGAAACATCTCGCCACGCACTATACCGTCTACAAATATAACACAATTTTATTACTCCAAATACTCCACGAAACGGTAACACCCATACGCTAAAACTAAAGCGTCTTCTATTTCAATAGTCGAGCGAAAAAGTTTTGCTGCTTAAGTCCGGGAGACTATTTTAAAAACGGTACAGCACGACTTAAGAAACTCATAAAAGTGGAGAGGGCTAAGATATTTTGTTGGGGTGGGCGAGAGGAGTGGTTAGCCGACTTTTACACTGGTTTTATTGTCTCGGCGCCCCTCGTAAAGCGTCCTTTGTGTTAGTAACGTCTCAAGTTGTATTAACACCGTGATAACTTTAGTGGGTACCGTTTGCTTCGACGAGTCCGATTGGCTCGTCGACACAATTAGGCCGAGGTAAACGGATAGTTTTGATAATAATTTAAACGGCACCGATGGTGTTCAGTTATATTACTAGAGAAGGAGATATCAGACCCCTTTTCATATCGAATTTCGTGAAACAGCTTAAACTGTATAATATATTACGGGCGTCCCTTAACGGTGCGGCCTAAACGGTGTTTAGTTGTTATGGTGTAATTAGGAAGGTCGACAGTCCCTTCGTTGATAATTCTAATGAAATTATAAAAAGTTGGACAGTGCAACATACTGTTTAATTGTGAAACTAATCAACGGATTATCTACATTCATAATTAAACGTAGCCTAAATTATACTAAGTATTTATTTATTATGAAACTCATTTACAATATAATAAAACCTAAATGATAATAAGAAAAGTCATGAAGAAAGATCGACTTTGTCATTAGGGAAAATATTGTTAACTTTTTGGAGGTTGTCATTTCATTTCATAAAATAAAATTACACAATATTCTTTATTCAAAATCCTCATTTGCAGTCAGTCAGAAATAAAAGAAAGTCTGTTACAATTATTAAAATCCCGCATCTAAATGTTATAACATCCAAACTTTTCAATAAGGAAATATTTAATTTCCATTTTAAGAGATTCGACGGAGTGAAAACAAAACAAAAAGACTTGAAAACATACTCGTATTATTATAAAAAGGGAAACTGGAATTGTTCATATTGTTTTTGGAGGGGGTGGCGAGTTTAGGAACAAGAATTTTCCAACGAATTTAGCGGTTTCAATCGATGACGTCGATAATGGAAAAGTTCAATAGGTAACAAACAACAAAGGCCGGTATAAGTTAACGAAGCTCACGAAAGCAAAATTCACGAATTCTGGCGGACAGGAAATTAAAAGACAAAAGAGTGGCGGCCAGGGCAGTTTAGGTTCGGAAATGGAGGGCGTGCCCTACCCTCTGCGTTTTTTCATCGGCGCCAAACCGCGACTACCTTCGCGTGAATATTAAAAAGCGGTGCCTATATTCAGTTGGCATTATCCGATTATGCCCCCTTTTTACTTAAGGATCATAAATATACAAGAGCTCTTAAATATTCTATGAATTAATTTTGCTTGAATTACTTTTTGATTAAATGTAACTGAAAAGATGTAACCAGAAATTATACAAAAAAATAAAAACTAATTGATCGATAACTTTCATCATTGTATTGCCGTGGTATGGGTGAACTAATGTATGCTATTTATAAAGTTAATTATTAAAGTTTTTCATAAACCTACAAAATATTAATAACGTAGAAAGTATTTAAAATACATAATAAATAACCATAAACGTAATTACAGAAAGCCACAAGCATACGAAGAAAAATAAATACACACCACTTTACTTAAGTATCAAAAGTATTAGATAGATATTAAGTACGTGTATAATGCAACGAGCACAGCGTGTATAAACCCTATTATCATATTCAATTATCTGTTATAATCTATTAGTCTCCATGTTCTTCATTTACATAACGTTGAACAACCCGACAACTGTATTATACCAATAAGAAAATCTATTCAAGCCTCAAATGAATCCGTATAATATTATAATCTTTCATTATTCAACACATCAGAATTAATCATGAATACCAAAATCGTTAAGCAAGCAATCTTTTAGGTTCACGTGATGTCGAATACATTTGGAATGTAACAGAATTAATCCTTCTTAATACACCGATCCCTAATGTATCAAGGAATACGTATGGTTTCTGTAATTCAGGCAGGCTGACGTAATCCATTCGCATCGAGCAGTATCGAGTTTCTGGGGTAGCCTAGGTGCTGTTTTCTTACATCTTTGTAAGGACTCTCTAGCTTAGATATTTGGGGAATAGCGCAACGTTCAGTCACATGCATGCATGCATTACGACTCTTAATTTTCTATTATATAACATTTGCTTAACTCTGGAAACTGAAATCTACTTACACTTCACTTAGAAATATGAACGGTTGGAAGAGCTTCAATATTTCTCTACCATTGAAATGAATATGATAACACGAAAAGTTTCGAGAACGATTTTATGAATTTTATGTTAATTAATAAAATGGATGTTAATCGTAATACAGCCGATGATGACAAAGCAAAAGTTCAACACTCTCAACTTTGTTTCCTAATTCAATTTGCATTTCGAATCAAAAACTTTCCGTGACACTGTTTTGCATTATTAATACTTCAACATGGCGTGATCTCTTGGGAGGCGCACTAGAAACCATAAATTGAATTCCAACCTTCGCAATTAGTTATTCCCGCGCGTGAAAACTTTCTAGATCGTTCGCCTTCGTTAACAGATGTTACGGTGCTATTCATTATACATTCCGTCGAATTGTAAAGCCGAACATTTAATTTAAAGTACCTTCCAAATACTCCTTTGTGAAATCGCCGAACATTTTAGGTGGTATTGTTGAGAAAGCTCTCGAGCGATGGAGGATTAGCTTCACAAGTGGTGCCCGCCAGTTTCCCGTTTACGGTGAACATTTGTCTTGCAGTGCAATGCAGTACGATAAATAAAGGTGTGCAATATGGTATTCGTAGTGGGCGAAGCGGTCCCTCGCGTTCACTGCTAGCCACGCGCCGTGAGTCGCATTAACCCTCGCCACGTGCTGGCATGTCCCGCCCGCGGCACAAATGACAAGTCGTTCTCATAATGTTATATTGAATAACAAATCATGGCCGTAAAGAGCGTTTGTGCAATATGCTCAAGTGTAGCATCTCGGTCTATGCGACTTCTTATGGATAATAAAAAAGTTTTTGTGGCAAACCTTTAACATTTCGCCGGCGCGGCACTCTTCTTATCGGCCTAATTCAGATCAAACAATTCCACTCCCTCATACAAATTGCAGAGAAGCACATTTGTTATCTGCAGTTTTTGGTAGAAATTATATTAAGATTTTGTCGAGCGATAATGTATATTTTTACTCTGCTTGTTAGAGGTCTAGGGCGACGTATCCTGGGGCAATATTATAATTTAATGATAACGATAAATTACTTGAAAACAAATTAAATTTCTTGTGTAGTAACGATTTTCTTTATGTTTGGTATAGCACTTATTTATGGTTTTATTAGTTTATCAAAATTTTATATAAATCTGTAGTTTTTAAAGAATTGTAATTTTTAGATGCATAAGTATTTGCATTTTTATAACAATGTATATTAATTTTTGTCTTGTTATTGTTTCAGATCTGTGCTGGATACATGAGATGTTATGGGCCCCTGCGTAGCGAAGTGGCGCTGGCTGGTGGTAGTAGTAGCATGGGCGTGGGGTGCAACCGCTCGCACACTTTGCCCAGCAAGATGCGCGTGCGACGATGCCTTACGTGCTGCCTCGTGCGCCAATGCCAGCCTCGAAATCGTCCCGATACAGCTCAATCCAGAAGCAACTCACATCAATCTCACACACAATTCCATCGACAACCTTCTCTACACTTTCGGCTTCTACACACAGCTTACTGTTCTCGATATTTCCTACAACAGAATTCTAGACTTAGGTAGTAAAAATTTCGAGAACAATATAGAAATGACTCATCTTAATTTGAGTAACAATTATCTCAAACGCTTAGATAAGGAAACTTTTATAGGACTGAAGAGACTCGTTGATTTAAATTTATCTGACAATGGAATAACCAGTATACACGTGCAGACATTCAAAGATTTATCTGCACTAGAGAGCCTTGATTTATCCAACAACAAATTAGTGAAGTTTGAACCAGAGACTTTCAAGCCTTTGACGTCCTTGAAGATGTTATCACTGAAGAACAATTCTATATTAGATTTACCAACGTTAAATCTTGCTTATTTAACACATTTGGAGTTCTTGGATATGTCAGAAAACTTAATAGAGCAAGTACCGAAACATGGTATACCGTTTCTACAGGAATTGAAGCATTTAGATTTAAATAACAATTTGATAGAGAGTGTGGATCATTTAGGGTTTCACAACTTGCCTTCAATGCGCCATCTGGATCTGAGTGACAATAACATGACTTCAATCCCGACATCAGCACTGTCCAAACTATCAAACTTGTCGCATTTATATCTAAGTGGAAACTTTTTTCAGAATGTTACGGCGCTTTCCTTTCAAAGTCTGTTCCATTTAAAACATTTACACTTGAGCAGACTTTACGAACTTGAAAGAATTGACTCCAGAGCCTTTGTGGACAATATAAATTTACAAAAAATTTGGATGAATGAAAACGTTAAAGTAGGAGAAGTACCTCCGAGACTATTCCACGGTAATCCAAAGCTGACACATATTTATATGAGAAACAATGCGTTGGTGGCTCTTGAAGCATCACATTTTCCCATTGATAGGTTGCAGGAACTTGAGATTTCTGGTAACCCGTTTGTGTGTAATTGTTCTATTCTGTGGTTATGGAAACTTGGCAGGGAGAGTGAAATAAGTAACAAAAAGTCTGGGAACGCTAGTTCCATTTTAAAAATAGATTATGAGGATGTTAAGTGTGCTGGTCCGGCTCATTTGAATGGAGTCCTATTTGTACAGATTCCGGAATCGGAATTCGGGTGCTCGAGTGGGTGGGTGATAGTAGCGGTTGTGGTGCTGACTGTGAGTATCGTTATAAGCGTGGTGGGTGGTGTTTTATACTTCTTGGGACCTTTGAAGAAGTGTAAAGGTGATAAATCGAAGCAAGTGATGACAAGTGTCATGTTAAACGGTGACGTCTCAAAACTAGGAAATGGTTTAGGGTATTCAACAAGAAGTAGAGAACAAGAAAATAAGAGAGACGTAGATCGTTATTTAATGATCGGTTCATCAGTGAGTAATAACTTTCATTCATTAAATCCACCTTGGCATAGTGTGGATAAGAATCCTTACTACCAGGAGGATAGTGAGGAGCATATTTATCAGCAGTTCGCATATGAGACGATCCCTCATCACAGAACGCCTGAGAAACCACACATAGTGTATGTCTAACATAAGTTGTGCGCAAAGGACAATATCTCGGATATATTTTCTTTGCTATGTTATACGAAAGAAATTGTGTACTGTCGTCATAATGACGAGGAACTATTGAATTCGCAATAATGTATATAGTGATATTAATAAAATGTAATATGTGATAGCTTTGTATATAGACCTGTAAATATTATTACTCTGTGCAGATAAAGACATTACATTATAGGTATTCTCGATTTTGTACTTACTTAATTAGTCATGTTTATATTTAATATTGATTGTCACCTGTAACGTAGCGTTTTACGTTCAGCTGTTTTGTTTACTAGTTCCTCAATAATATGGGTACCTAATCAAATATTGTTAAGTGCTTGTAAATTCTCTAAGATGTTCAATAATAAATGAATAATATTGTGTAATAATAATATAGTATACATTATATATTTTTCATGAATTGAAAACACTAATACTTGAATGAAAACTTTGTACAAATATGAGCAATATAGAATAATTTGAAATGTTATGTCGTTAATTTTTATTCGGTATTGTTATAGCGTTCTTACTTATTAGTTGTATTTATAGATGAAAACATTTTGACAGTAAATAATACGTATAGAAAACCTATCTATCTACAAACAAACATAATATTATATACAATAAACCAGGCTGCTCTGATGGTAAGGAGTACAAATACAATTTTATTGGCAAACCAAATAATTTCAATGAAAATTATTTTAAGAATATTTTGTTAATAGATATTCTGAAATTAATATTTTTGTACTTAGGGAATACGAGATTGTTGGATCTAAAAGTTTTCTTTATTAGCATTACCTACTTGTGATATCTAAATTCATTTGAAATGAAAATAACTTCAATTATTCTTGACATCAATATTTGGATTTTATGTTAAGTGAAATAAATACCAATCTTAAAATGAAAATAAAGCAGCGGCCATTGTTTTTCTTCTTCTTTTACTGCACTATTTTCAAAGAAAACTTTTAGCACGAACAATGGAAAATTGTCTAGCTGAAATAATCACTGCAGTTATAATAATTTTTATACATATAAAGAATATCTAAGAACTTCATAAAGACTTATATATCTGCTTCATAACCAACCACTAACGTAATCAGTCGATACCAGTCATATTGATAGTATAAGGCTATTTATACATACTACTTAAAGAAAAAAAACCTTTTGTTATGAAAACTTATTTAAATATATAATGCATTAAAACAAATGACAAATAAACAAATAAAAATATAACCTGTTTTTTTTATGACCCTGTTAACTTTGCATACTTTACTAAGGATAGAGTATAAGTTCCTCTGTAACTGTTACCTGCCTCTGTGACGCGCCGGTAGCGCAAGCGGCTGCCGTACATTAGGTCGCGGGTTCGATTCCCAAGCAACTTTAGTCATCATCCCATGGGTGTCGTAAAAACCGACTAAGGGACTATCCGTGGATATTATCTTTACGAAATAAAAAGACGGAAAACTTGAAATTAAACCCATATACCAATCCGTCTGGCCAGCGTAGTATTAGTGGGCCAAGTATCCTTCAGTCCCGGGAGCAGGCCCGTCCCTGCAGTGGGGCTGTAATGATGAATCAAACTAATGGAAAACATTTATATTCATGCGCAAAAAAAATGTATAGAGCAGGAGTCGAATCTTAGACACAGCAGTCATGTACTATGTCAGAGAGGTGGTCAATACGTAAATCCATTTGTCCATACCCCATTGTCCATCCATTGTCTTATACTCAAGGTATTGCGTAAGTATCATAATGTATACCAAAGCTCTAGTTAACTTTTAGTCATTTTTTTAAACTGAAGGTCCAGGCCGAGATTCGTCTCCGTAGGATCGCCCTGAGTCACATCACAAACTGCTTGGTCCAAATTGGTGTCGTAGATAATTTTTTCACTCAACTGAAGGGTCATCCTGAAAGGCTTTCTTTGGCTTGTAAAACAATGTTAAGGCTTGAAAAACACATCGAAATCAAGATTAAACAAACACAATTCAAAAGATTGAAATCAAATTCACAGAAGTAAGTATAAAACATAAAATAAAAACGTTATTAAACGTCAAATCTACGTTTTCAAATAAAGACGGTGATTTTGATGGATGACATAGGAAAAGTCGTCTAAAAATATCTTCACGAACATCAATCAAGGAAATATTGCATTATGTCATATTTTATAATATTAATGAACTTGATGAAAATTCTCTTTATACTCAATCGAATCTTATAACTTCTGTCTAATATTTGGGACTTAATTAATGAGGTTGTGGTAGAGCACCGTAGTTTTAAGTAAAGAAACAAAGAATAGGACTTTTAGGGGAGACACCTCACACAGTGGACCTAGTTAGTATGGCGGGTGACCCATGAATGAAGGAGGCACATGACTGCACTAAGTGGAAATAATTGGAGGAGGCATGGTATGTCTGTCCAGCAGTAAACGTCCATTGGCCGATACGATGAGAATATTTAAAACAACAATATCACCTTTTCATGAAAAATGTCTAGATCCTGATACCTTTACGACCTCTGTGGCGTAGTGGTTATTCAACATGACTGCTACGTAGAGGTCTCGGGTTCGATTCCAGCTCAATGCAAATCTTTGTGTGCATGAACATGATTGTTTGCATTGGTCTGGGTGTTTTCTATGTTTATTATGTATGTATTTTCAAAAAAAAGTATTTAAGTATGTTTATCCGTTGCCTAGTACCCATAGTATAAGCTCTGCTTAGTTCGGGACTAGATGCCGTTGTGTATTCAGTATTCATTTATTTATTCAAAGTAGTACAATAATATTGTATCTTTTTGATGTCATCTAACACTATAAGTAGTGTAGATGACGTCAAAAAGATACAATCTAAGTTTATAAACATAGGCTGACTTGGTCATAAATGACCACAAGCCTCTAAATAAAAAAAGATAATAAAAAAAGTTTATAAACATTTCAAAGCTTAGAAATCTTTACCACCGCCTCCAAAGAACTAGTAGATAAGAAGCGGCGCAACAAACTCTACTGCTGCATTTTCTTGACGTCATTTTTTTACATAGGAGTGTGAGAAACGAGTTTTTACACAGGAGAGTGTAAAAACTCGTTTCTCACACTCCTATGTAATTGTGTGAAACACAATCATACAAATATTAGACCATTTTCAAAAAACTTTGCTATACACGGTACCAACCCTAAATTCGGACTATCACCTGTATCTAGAACAATTATATTTATGTACCTACAGCACTTTGTACTAAAACCGCTAAATTTATCACCAAAACCTCTCCACTGAGAACAAATTTTGAACATTACCAATTCTGTACATAGTTATGTTAATACTTATTTTATTACTCTACAAAATTAGTGATTTAAATACGTAAATAAAATCAAAGTATACGGCAACGATACCGTAAAACATTTTGATCGTAAAACTAAAAACATGTTTAATTAATTTAGTTATTGAATAAACAGATCTTTAAAGAATTCTGATACAGGATTTTTGAATAGCTTTGAATTGTGATGTTATTTATTGGTCTGCCATAAAGAGTGTGAATAGCATGCCATCTGTTAGGCGTATTCATATATTATAATTAATTCATTGGCGTTCTCGTGAGAAAAACTTTTTCCGCTTACGCTCGCAAAATGTCCCAACACAGTTTTTCTAGTAATTAAAGATAATTTGGTAATACTTGGCTACCAAGATAGGTTTAAATCAATAAATAATATTAGCTCAATAATATCTACCACAACAACCCACATACAATTAGTGAAAAACTGAATATTTGGTGTTACAAACAGACACTCTAATTTTATTTATATGTATAAATAAACCTTAAGCCCACACACACGAATATACTCACCCATTCAAACCTATGAAATCGACAATTCACCAAATTAACCGATTAAAACGACCTTTTCATTTCGTAATAATATCCAAACAAATAGCTATAACATAAACTTTATTTAATAAAATCGCAAATTAACAGATACAAAATTAACCCGAAATTATCCAACACCGTTCGTAATCGTATGTTATTTATAAAATTAACAAATAAACATATACAAAATTAAATATTTATAACTAAAATGAATAGTTAATATGTGTGGTTAATGAATATTGGGAGGCAACAAGTCGATGATAATAAAGTCGTTTTGTTCGGTCAACATCGACGTATGACAGTCATTTGACGGGCGACGAGGGCATGCGTGAAAAATGCTATTGAGTGCCTTTTTATCATGCACAATTACCTATCAGTTGTACGTTAAACGGTTATATGTGAGGAATTTCACGTAATTTTATGTGAAATGGAAACAATTTGTGTCGATGGTAAAGGGATGGGAATGGATGGAAAGGGGTGACTGTTATGGTACAGTATTTATAGTTTTACGCTTGATATGTTACTATTCGAGGAATCTGTTACCTTTTTATTGTAATTTTATTTGTGACATTTTATTTACTTTTATGTAAATAATGTAGATTTTATCTCACAAACAGTTACTCTCTGTAGGTGTCTTTAAGCTTAGTAAGTAATAGGTATAGGTTAAGGTACTACTAGGTATACTTACCAACATTTTAAGAGTCTTAATTTTAATGTCCCTGTACCTGTGAATTTTACATATTTTATCAATCAACTAGCCTATCGCAGTCCATATACATACAATTACTTTGTTTGAACTGACATTAACTAAGGCCGTGAAGGTAGGTACTGTAGGAGTACACCTAAGTTAACTCCAAGCAGTAGTTTGCAAATGTTAGTATTTATTTTATGTGGAAGGTAGCTAGTGAAATTAGACGGTTATGGGCTGAGGGACATAGCAGCTTGTGCTCCTGGGTAGACAGTGGCTTAGCTATGAAATGGCATTGCCAATAAACAATGAACCAATAAACAGAGTTACTACTATAAAAGACTTGGGAACCCGATTTGACTCACATCTCACATTTAACCAACATATAATTGAAACCTGTAACAAGTCGCGTAGAAACTTGGGCTTTGTATTACGTCAGACAAAATATTTTATTAATCGCCATGCTATAGCTGTGCTCTACAATGCATATGTTCGTAGTACTCTGGAGAATAATTGTGCAATTTGGAACCCGCATGAAAAGAACTACGCTTTACTTCTAGAAAAAACACAGAAAGCATTTATTCGATATCTCTACCTAAAATTATATGGCTACTACCCTTACATGTATCCCACTCCATTTACTCTTGGGATGGTTTCCTACCAAAGCTTGGAGGTTAGAAGAAATTTAACATTAATTAAGTATTTTGTCAGGCTCATACGAGGATCAATTCATAATTCATTTCTTCTTTCACACGTCTCTATAAATGTTCCACGAACAATAACTCATACTCTTCGAGCACGCAAGCGCCCTCTGTTCTACGTTCCCAATGTTTGTACTGTAACCTTATCCAACAGTCCACTTTATTTAGCTTTGCGACACTTAAATAATATATTATTACTCGATGATACTCTCGATATCTTCAGTCATCCTGAGCCGAGACTCCTGAGCATCAGTGCACATTACTTTGAGGCTATTGCAACTCCTAGCACTATATTATAATTGTATGTAACAAAGTACCTATTAGTCTGTAATAATAATAATTTATAGGTGTATAATAAGTATTATGTTGTTTTGTAAGTTTGCATATTTTTAATTTTGTTAATTCTGTACCTATAACTTAAGCGTGTGGTGTTATGTACTGTTAGTTTAAGTTGGTAAATAAATAAATAAATTGCTGATGATGTACATGAGCGGCGAGTACCACTTACTATAAAATGGGCAGATAGCTCGTCAGCCATCTTCAATAAAAAAACCAAAAAAACTACTACTCCTAAATACAACTAAACATTAATAAAAACCTATTTTTTTTTTGTGAAATACTAAGGCTTACTCGTAATTGTGAAAAGAACCATAAATAAAGTATTAGAACGTTTTATTTATGTATATAAAATAAGTATAACGGTCTGTTATAAATATGTGAGGGTCCAGTATTGACTCTTATGGTTATGATATTTATGATGGTATATAAAAAATAATTGTGGGCCGGCGAATGGTCCCACCAGACCAATTATTTATATGTTATTTCTTTATTTAACGTAAGCTTTCATATAAAATTTTAAATTAGTACACATTACGTGTTATTGAACCAGAGCTTTTGGAAATTTATATTAATTTTGATTTGACTTTTCTTTTGTGTTTGTTTAAAAGACCAGCCTTCTTTAGTAGGTTAAAATGTACAATTTAATTTAATGTTCAAGTTTTGTGTCTTCTTCTTCTTCGTGTCGATTGGCAAAAACTCAGACAGTGCCAGCCCAGAATTCGGCCACAGCAACTGCATTGTCTGTAGCAGCCCATAGTTTTATGTGAACATATAAGATAGTCCACTACATCATCTTGAGATTGTAAGTAATACTTTATCATTACAATTATTGACATCATAATTAATGCGTCAGACGACGAGTGGCTTACTGACGAAGACACAGGTACAATAAATATTCCAATCTTCTTTAGAATCTAATGTTCCCGATTGGACGGGTTCACTTCTCAATTTTCTCAAGATTCAAGGAGGTAAAAGAAAAGAGATGAGCAATGATATGTCTTACTTCTCCACTTCACCCGCGGCGGATCGGATAGCTGAGATCGGCCCGCTCTACCACTTCTTTTTGTGCTCTGACCTGAGGACAAACGTTTGTATTTCAATAAATTCATTGGCGTCTAAGTTTTCTTAGGAGGATGAAGTCGGCAAAATCCGGCAGTATTTCTTTATTATGATTTAAAGTAACTTTTTACAGATTTTAAACTTGGATAGCAGATTCATACTGTAAAGTAAGACAAATCACTAAGCTGGCCATTGACCTCAGGGCAGACCAGTAAAAGATACCTAGATTAAGCAATATCAACGAGCTACTGCAGAATAACGTATCGTCTTTACAGAGAGTTACTACGTACTTGCTAACTTTACTTACTAACTTCTACAAATTAACAGATGAGACTGCAGCTTCACAAAGAAGTCTGTTTAAAGTAGTGTGTAACCTCCTTTATTTTCGATACTTACCCCCTTACTCATAAACGCAATTTAAATTTTAGTCAATTGATTAGCTTAAATTTTTACGGTTTTGTTTGGCATAAGGTTGGTTTTGCTAACAAAAAATTCGCTAAACAGTGATTTAATTTTAGAGACTTTTATAAGTAAGGGGGTTAGTGTTGAAATTATTTACTGGTAAGTACCTATCTTTATATTGTGAGTGTAAGGATTGTAGTTGTTTTATGACTGACAGGTCCTAGCTAAAAAACCTAAGAGTTATTTTTGACTGGGTTTTAGTCGTTGTATACACAAGAAGTTTACAATTCAATTAATTTATTAGTTTAGGTAGGTAATCTACTTTAAGTGTTAAGACGTCATGTGTGTTTTAGTTCAGGGGCTTTTTGTTTTATCAGGTTTATCGGGGTAAATAATTTCGAAAACCAACATTTAGTTATGTTTTATTTAAATTACAATAAATTATTGTAGTTTACTTAATTTAAAAATTGAGTTCGAGTAATAAAAATATTTTAGAGAAAAATATATTAGCTAATACAGCCGACCATGCTATGAACAATATCATTAAAAAAAGCACTTAAAAAAACTTTCTAACTAATATAGTCTAAGTACTTAAAATAATACATCAAGAAATAAACTCCAAAAAACACACTACAAAACCTAAAGTAAAACTAAGCCTCTGAAATATCCTACATAAATACAGAACATTAAGCTCCCAGACCAAGTTGGTTCATCTCATTCTATCTAGCAAGGGAGTACACCAGAGGGACCCGTTACATCGCCGGTTACCTCCACAGATCTATAATGGAGATAAATGAATGTCAAAGCACTCAAATAGCCGCCTAGCTACCCTCAAAAGTAAAATTGCACGGGTTACTCCCATATAATGGAGTAAGCGTGTTGGACATTTGTTTCTCAATTAGTTCACGTTTAAACGTACCTACATTCTATGTTATTAAATGATGCGGAGGGAAAGTAAACATTTTTATTTTAGGCAGAGATATAATGTTATGTATGCGTCGCCAGATATATTGTCCGTCTCGAAAAACAAGCGATGTTAACATACAAAGCTCATTATAATGCAACATAATGGGGGGACATTATGCATTGTGTTGTAAAAATGGTGACAACGTTAGAATTAGGACTGGCAACATTATACGATGTTCCAAATTTGTTAGGCAAATACTTCCTTATAGAGATAGAAAATTACAGTAAGCATTTATTATTTTTGCCCTATCTTACATTATAAGAATATAAGAAATAAATGCCCCTGTTGAGTAGAGGGGTTACGTATGGCTTTAAAATTCCATCTGTAAGATTTATTTGTGAGATACATGATTGCCTAAAGACTGAACCTGAACCTTATAAAAGATACAAAATTCTTACATAATTTAAAAAGGGTAGCTAATCTTTTTAAGTTTCTGGAAGCAATCTACGTTAAATAATAATATGTCAAAAATATAACATAAACTTATTAACTAGGTTCTCCGTGTGGTGACGGAGTAAGAATACAGTGTGTCACCACCCCATCTCATCCCATGGGTGTAGTAAAAACCGACTAAGGCACTATCCGTGAATATTATCTTTACGTAATAAAAAGAAGGAAAACTTGAAATTAATCCCTATACCAATCCGTTTGGCCAGCGTGGTATTAGTAGGCCAAGTATCCCTCCGTCACTGGAGGAGGCCCGTCCCTGCAGTGGGTCATTAATGGGCTGTTATGATGATAAATAACTAGGTTTATCAATGTTCTAAAACGCATAGTTGCATTATGATGCAGATACTAATCTAAAACGGGCGACTTGACTAAACGTATTCTAGATCGTAAAACGTAGTCATAAACTGTTGTTCAGTATATTACTATTTGGTACTAAAAGTAGTAGTATTTTTACTTCATCTCCGTATCTAAATGATATTAAAATAATATGTATGTATTTAGAAAAAAAAGGTATTTATGTGTATGTTTATCCGTTGTCTAGTACATAGTACAAGCCCACTTATTTTTTGACTAGATGGCGCTAAGTGAATGTGTGAGGAATATTTATTTATTTAGTTGTTATATACCTACTATGCAAAGTTTTTATCTGAAGCAACAATATCTCAATGTAGTTAAAGAGTAATTAAAGTGATTGTTTCATAAATTATGAAAGCTTTAATTAATAAATTTTGCGTTTACATAATTCTAAATAGAAAGCAGTAATACAAGCACCTATTTCTAACAAGCAAGTGTAACTAAAAAAAGAATTATCGTAGAGCGGTACACCGCTAAAAACAAGGCTAAATCAAATTTAGAATGTTAAAAAAGTAAACATAAAACAATGAAAACTCTTTTTAAATGTATCGTTTTTCAACAATCGACTCGAAACAGCAGTTACTCGTTAATATTAATTGATGTTACACTCGTGTTTATTATTACTTTTAAATTTTTTACTATGATACACAATTGACAGCATGTAGAGTTAGAATTCGATTTATAGTAGTTATTGAATCTAACTGCTACACTAAACGGCACGAGTTTGATAGCAGCACTGTTAAAAATGTGACAAGCTGTATGCACGGTGACGGATTAAGAATAGAGTGTGTCACCACCACTTTTCTTTCCGCGGCGACTAAGGGAAAGTATTCGCAGAAAAATACGGCTGCTAGAGATGGAAAACTTGAAACAAACCCTTTACCGACCCGTATAGCCAGCGTGGTAAGCCTAAACAACCCTTCAAATGTAAAATGCATGCAAGTGTAATATTTGACTTCGAAGAATGTTACACTGAATATCTCGGCGCCTAATTTGGTGCTTGTATAATATGACTGTTCTGAAGCATACATTTTTTAATAAAAATATATAAAAAGGTGTTTACTGTTATTTCTTTTTACAAAAATACAAAAAAACTTATTAAAGTTTATGAAAAATATTATACATCGACTTTATGCCTGTGAAAATATATACATCAAGTGTCAAATAAACAAAAGATATTTTACGATTCAAACTATAAAAGTCTAGATCAAATTAATGATTAGTAGTAAAGGCGAATAGCGTAAAACGGCTAACCTTACGAAGGTATAAAGGTACCTATTAAAACATAAATTCTTATCCACATTATAGTGCTGTAAACCATAAACTTGGCTCGTTCAGGTTTATTCAACAGTATTCAATTAAAAAATACACTGGCAACACGCTTCTTGCCCACCGGCCGTGCTAGAAAATCGAGAGTGATAAATGTATTTTAGATTCGTGACACTCCTACATTTGGCTTAAATCTGCCAATATATAGACTGACAGTTTTAATGGGCTTGGTAAGGGAGCCAGACTGCAGTAAATTTTCATGTCATTGAGTTTTTTTTTTTGCAAAAAGTGGAAAATTCGGTGGAATACATTGCGTAAGGGTATCGTGCGTTTCCATTTACGCAAGGATTTTGAGTGGTAACATTTTTTTTCATAGTTGATATCAAAAAAACAATTAGATGCCAATTAAAGTTACCTATTAATCTTACTTATATGTATGAAGGCGCATCCCTGGCGCCTGTGATTAAATACTCCTTTCAAATCCATAGTGAATTATGAAACAAACATTCGAAATGTAATTGTTCGGACGAGAATGACAAAGGCAGTTGTCATTCTAGCAGAACGTCATGAGAACTGGAAGAATCCACCGAACCCGTGAGGCTGGTGGTCCATCCGGTATTACATGAGGGACTGCTATAGTGTCCGTGTGCTAGTGCTGTTTTTAAGTACCTTTGTAATACAATAAGTAAAGAGATTATAAAATGTAACTTAATAGAGTTATGCCTATTTATTTCCAAAATACCTCGAGCCTTTACCTACTTGAAGAAGTCTGAAACTGATACAGATAGCCACCTGGCGACATCAGAAGTGGGATCCGAAGACCACGTGTTTGAAATCGTGGTAATACCTATGAAAAATGGCAACTGCCGCTTGAGCGACAAAATAAGAATTTTATGACGATTATTCGTACTATGAAGACGCCATCTTTGCCGACGGGAAAATTCTGACAAAATTAGATGGATTTCTGAAGGAGAGGATCAATGAAGAATGTGATCATGGCGCGCGACTCATGGCGGCTTTGTGCCATGGTTAAAGTGTTTTTGATTTCAGCAATACAGCAGTTCTCTGTGTTTGACACGACTATAGAGAATATGGAGGGCTAATAATCAAAATTAGTTAATATTCTCCAATTGACGGTGATAAATTGGATAGGAAACACCTCACTATGGTGTACGAAGACACCACATGAAGTGTGGTAATAATTATGGAAAATTGCAGATATTGTTGTTAGACTGGCTTTGGTGAGAATGTTCCTTTTTATAATATTTAGAGCAAAGTGCTCACAGTTTGAAAGTATAACCGATAATGTTATCAGTACACTAACGTAGTACTGTCTAATAAGAATGATTCCATAAGGTTTAACCTTGACGATTTTGTTTCTAGTTTGATATAGCTCGTCGTGTTCAAATTGACGTTTATCCCTTGATATCCTTTTACGTGTTTTATCTGACTATTATTTGTGACTAAATAGGATATCATGATGTTTTCAGCTTTAAACATTGAC
Organism: Schrankia costaestrigalis; assembly: GCA_905475405.1. NCBI lineage: Eukaryota > Metazoa > Arthropoda > Insecta > Lepidoptera > Erebidae > Schrankia > Schrankia costaestrigalis. The sequence goes on from FR997827.1 coordinate 7,144,614, forward strand.
AACAATGAAAATTAATTGGTAATGATGACGATTATGGTGAATAACACTGTTGAGTAAAAATAAGGTAAGATTGAAGAACGGAGAATAATTGATGTCCAATAATGTCTGTAAGTACTATATTGTTACAATGTGCCATACTATCACAAGTCTGTTTTGTTGGCGTGTACCACTGCTAAACGCTGATATTTAACATTATTTTATTTAACATTTTGTCCTAGCGACAAAACGAGATTAAGGTACAATAATTATACCTTCAATTAGTTGTGAAGCAGTTTGACATAGTTAATAAAATTATGCCTTTGGTGCAACATGTTTTAAAGACTTTGCTTATTTTCAAGTAGAACATAAAGCTGTTGTTTGTGGGTAGTGAAAGATACAGAGTATGATTGATACTACGCGAGTTAATATCGTTGCCTACATAAAATGCTAAACAGATACATGCCAGTATCTGAGTCTGAGTAGAAATTCTTAAGAGAAGTAATGGTTATGAATGGTTATGAAGTTAGTTATTTAAGTAACTTTATAGAAATAACTTTAGTGGGAATTCAATAGGTCGCAGATGGTCGACTGTACTAGCAGCTAAAACGTAGATGTAGTCCGTTGATGTACGTTGAGTGTATTGCCTCTATCGAAGAAGGGTTAGTAAGGACCCTATGGTGTATTATCAGAGAGAGATGCACGCTGTGAGTTGGTGATGATACGTTGGCTGGGAAAGTCATTGTTATAGAGGTCGTTTACTAGTGTAATTTAGTTTACATTGCTGATTTTAAAGATGATTTATGGTGCTGTAGACAATGGTATTAGTACGTAGCTTTTTGTATTATAAAGTTCTGAATGCTTAAGACCAAATAACAAATCCATTAAATGACAGAAATTAATGCGGTTTAATATTTAATTGTTTTATGTCAAATGATGCGTTTATGTTAAATGTTTTACTGTTCATGCGGTGTACGAGACGTCACTAACGATGTATTTGTTGTAATTACAATATCACTTACAGTGAGGAAAACTTAAAAGCTCGAGGACGCGAGGTAACTCGTTATTTAGAAACAAGAAAGTATCGCGCGTAGGTTTCGATGACGCTAAAGCTAGGTTTAAGCCTTATGCTATTAATGATTATGTCCTATTGCTAAACTACGCTGTTACATTAAATTAGTACCATAAATATACAAAGGTCCGTTGAAAGTCAAGTCAGTTCAAGGTTATTTAGGAGTTATTTCATCACGCGTGTCGAACAGAATATCCTTTGCAGTATTTTATTAGTAAACTCGTGATGGAGTATTAAGCTGTCCGCTATCTGATAAGGACGGTTACCCACACTCAAGGTTGTTCCGAGTCCTGTGTTGATAGATCAGGCACCGTGAGGGTGGCCTGAGTCCTGTGTTGTGAATCGGGTACCGTGAGCGTGGCCCGAGTCCTTGTCGGCTGAGTGATGTTTGTTTTGCAAGTAATAGTAACTAAATAAGACTTTTGCTGTTCGACTGTCGTTCGAAAATGCTAAGTAAATAACTTTACGTCATTTGCTTCGTGTTAACGTGGTCGTAATTAATTACAAAGATTAGCGAATTACCAAATTATTAAACTGTATCTCAGTGATCTTTTACTAATGGGTCAGGTTGACCGAGCGAAGGAGTTTCTCCTTGAGGTAGCACACGAGGACGGGTGAATGTCAGGACGGTCATGTGAAGGCGCGTCAGTATTATAGCCAGCCTTTAGGAAGCGCCAAGTAAATACTACTTAGGTGAAGCCGATACAACCATAGAGACTGTAATGTTACAGCGAATCTGGTTGGACGATGGTTCCTTGGTTGTATCGGAATCATCGCTTTTCCTAGTTTTGTAACTGCTCAGATTATAGTTATTCTTAGTTAAATAAGTAGTAACTTGTAACTTTTTTTAGTATAGTATTCAGTCAAATCGTTTCTCGTTCTTTCAAAGATACGCACTATCTAAGATCTAATTAATAACAAGGGCCCGCTTCGGGCTTCGACAGAAAAGTGTGACATAAGTTGTCATACCTCTATGAAAGTATTTAGTAAGGTCTAGGTTTCGATTTCCGCTCAATGCAAATCTTTGTGTGCATAAACATAGTGTTTGCCTTGACCGGGATTCTAGTACCCAAAGTACAAGCTTTGCTTGGTTTGGGACTAGGTGGCGCTGTGCGAATGTTTGAGGGAGGTTTTCGCTACACCGAAATAAGCGAAAGAAGTGGTTAATATTTACCTAAATAAGGGCAGGACCACAAAGCTGTGGAACCTAAGCCGCAGTCTTATATCTGACTGTATGTTTACAGGTCATTTCCCTGTAAGTAATTTGGGACTGGAGAGCGTGTGGTAAAGAAGACGAAACGGTGGAGCACTTGACGTGTGGCTCCCAACAGACCAAGAATGAAGTTACTGGGAGTAAAATATCTTATTACTGGTGAAGTCGAAGTGTATTCTAGAGGGCTCTCTGAGGAAGAGTAAAGAGGAACATAAAAGGACAGTATTATTTTGAGACTATTTGTAGAAAAAGTGTTAACTACTGACACTTCTAGTTAGTAGACGGCGATGTGCCACCCAGACCACACCCATGTGGGTTGGTTAAGGGGACGCATCATGTCCGACCTTATTATCCGAGGAGAACCTGAAAGTTAGCTTGTTGTTTTGTTGATATGATAAGACGAGACAAGTCGTCCGAGCCAGACGTTTTAGAAATGCTAGCTTGTTCATGTGGTTAAGACGTAAGTTGTCGTCCGAGTAAGACCCTAGGGTTTACTTGTTCATAGAGTTGAGACGAAATGTGTCGTCCGAGTTAGACCCTATTAGAGGGTTTGCTTGTCTGTTGTGTATAGACGAAATGTGTCGTCCGAGTTAGACCCTACTAGAGGGTTCGCTTGTCCGTTGTGTTGAGACGAAATACGTCGTCCGAGTGAGACTCTCCTTGAGGGTTCGCTTGTCCGTTGTGTTGAGACAAAATGCGTTGTCCGAGCTAGACCCTCCTTGAGGGTTCGCTTGTCCGTAGTGTAGAGACGAAATGAGTCGTCCGAGCTAGACCCTCCTTGAGGGTTCGCTTGTCCGTAGTGTTGAGACGAAAATATGTCGTCCGGGTCACATCCTATTAAGGATTGGCTTGTCTAGCGTTTACAACCACAAGTAATGTTATTTTAGTTGCTCTTATTAAGATGGAAACGTTAGAGTCAGGATGAGCGAGCGGAATTGTGAAATGACGATGGCTTATTTATTTTTAGATTTATCGCCCGAGGACGGTCGAGATTGTCAGTCCGGCCGTGAAGGCGCATCCCTGGCGCCTGTGATTAAATACTCCTTTCAAATCCATAGTGAATTATGAAACAAACATTCGAAATGTAATTGTTCGGACGAGAATGACAAAGGCAGTTGTCATTCTAGCAGAACGTCATGAGAACTGGAAGAATCCACCGAACCCGTGAGGCTGGTGGTCCATCCGGTATTACATGAGGGACTGCTATAGTGTCCGTGTGCTAGTGCTGTTTTTAAGTACCTTTGTAATACAATAAGTAAAGAGATTATAAAATGTAACTTAATAGAGTTATGCCTATTTATTTCCAAAATACCTCGAGCCTTTACCTACTTGAAGAAGTCTGAAACTGATACAGATAGCCACCTGGCGACATGTATATTATGTATGTATTTACAAAAAAAAAGTATGTTTATCCGTTGTCTAGTACCCATAATACAAGCTTTGCTTAGTTTGGGACTAGATGGCATTGTGTGAATGTTTATTTATTTATTTATATATATCCTATACTACAATAGTTAAAGGACACTAATTTTGCAAATCTGTGTGACAACAACTTTTTCACTAATCACGTTTAATTGTTTCCTGAAATGTAATCTTTATTACTATTATAATGTAACATGATGAAGTCTTAACAATAAAATTGTCTTTATTTATATTATGTTGTCTTAAATTTATACAGTGTGTTAATTCATAAATCTAAAATAATGGATAACGTCAGAGAAACACGAATTGTGACTGTGATCGGTTACGCCCTAACAGGCTGAAGCTATGAAATATAATTAGCCACAGATAATGAATATTTAATTACAACTAGATGCGAAGACTATTGGCATATAATTGATTATGATTGTTCATTGTACGTTATGATTATTGTTTATTTAATATGCATTCGATTATGAACACTGTTTAAATAATCAGCGATATTTTGTGTAGTGCAAATGGTTATTATGTTGAGTTCACTGTCACGGGAATTATAATTAATTATTTTACTTATGTTTGTAAATTTGGACAACGCAAGATGGAGTTATTTGGTGTAGTCCTTTGTCCAACAGTGTCCCATTGGCTGATATGATGATGATTTCAAATTTCATATTTCATTCTTATGTGTGTATAATTAAGTTTTCTGAGAATATTGTATAAAAGTACATTTTAATTGTACAAAAATATTGAAAAATATATCACACCATATTAACAGCGACATTCTAGGGGTCAATAAAAACTTTTACATCGCTATCCAGGAGTACAATGCCGAGCAAACTATTAGCATTAGAACGTAAAATTACCACAGAGTCAAGCAACTAGCATTAACACATCAGACGTCATTGATCCTTGGAAGCAAAATTACGGGTGCAGTGAGTTGCACATTACAAGTTGAGTCAAATAACAATAATACGAACTAAGTATATTATCCGTGTGGTGACGGAGTAAGAATACAATATGTCACCACCTCATCTCATCTCAAGGGTGTCGTACTCGTAGAAACCGGCTAAGGGACTATCTGTGCATATTACCTTTGCAAGGAAAGAAGGAAAACTTGAAATAAAACCTTATACCAATCCGTCTGGCCAGCTCCGTCACGGAAGGAGGTCCGTCCCTCCAGTGGGACATTAATGGGCTGTTATGATGATGATATTATCTGAAATGAAAGCAAACTTTCAGGTCAGCCATACCTCCTACACGATGAAATCTGCAATGTGACATTCTACTGTTTACGACATGTTTTAATTTACAAATGTTAGACTTGCTTTAAAATAATAAGGAAATCTAATTTACATCGACATCGTACACTTTCTATTTTATTGTTTCCCATTCTTTGAATCATAATACAGCTACGACTCAATATTGAAAATACCATTATAATAAATTCGATTTCCTAGTACGTGATTTCCATTTAGTATCCTTTCAATTTTATCGAAATTCATAATCAACAATTAAAATCCTCAAATGTAACCAATATAATTTCCTGGCTTCGTAAATCACAAGTATTCGAGCTAACAATAAATCAAACGTAACAAGTAAATTATAGAATTGATAGAAGTATTATCGAAGAGAGGACCAATCGATTTTCGATAAAATTGAACCAATCAAAACATGGAACATAAAGGGGCATCAATGAGAAAAAATAAAGACCTTTTATCCCCGTCCTGAAAGGCGGCTGAAACGGCAGCGTTACAGCTAGGGTGGCAAGATTTATTTCACGACAGTACTCGTTATGGCACCAAAGGGACGATAGGAGAATGCAGCCTGCAACACAGTGTTCAACAGGGCCGGATCTACTCCATCTTAACAATGTCTTCACAATGCCACCTACAATGTTAGTGTGAATTAAACTTCTTTTTATTTTTATAGTCTTTTAGTTATTGCTTCTACGTTTCTATGACGTCATATACGTTTGTAATAATTTTTGGTTTAGTATGTTTTTGATAAAAATGTTATTTATAGCGGACAATATCCATTCACTTATCTTTACACATTTTTGGAAGTTCTTAACTCAGTTATTGTTTCTATTAGTCTTCTGAAAGTTATATCTAGCCCTGTAGCAGTAATTGCTGTTCTTGGTTTATTAACGTAGTTTATATTATTTACATTATAAGATTGCTTACAATAAATATAGATTGACGTATATTTAATACTAATTGGAATCTTTCGAAGAAAACCCATAATATTTTTTCTTTATTTACACAATTTATAGACATCAAAAGAAACAATTTTGCTTGACGGTAACAAAGCTTTGTATGTTTAACGTTTTAATTTAAAATGTTTCTTTATCGACAATCCCGATTGTCGTCAGTCCGGCCCTGAGGTGGGGACTGTACCAGTGTACCATTCTCGTATTATATGACCACAGATCGGGAGATCAGAAGCGTATTCTGTGGATTGTGTGTGGGAATTGGGACGTTCGAGTTTCGTTCTGTTCTTGTTAATTAAATTCGACGCTGTAAAGTTGTAAAGCAACTGTTGTTCGATAGCGTAATCGAATTGTTGTATTGTATCGATTAACAAACTCGGATTGATTGTTTCATGTACAATGTGTACGTGAATTGGGGGAAATAAATACGTTGTCTAATTGGAACAAATTGATTTGTGATGTGTAATGTACGCACGTTAACTAACACATATGTTTTGTAACTATATTGTTCTAAATATTTAAACACTCATTGTTATAAATGAAAGCTTACCTAACTTTTCGACGTAGTTGTCATCGAACTACTTATAAAACTTTAAACAGTGCAAAACGCCCATTACATGGCACACGAACATATTGTGTGGAAAAATACATAAGCTAAGATTCGATTAACCAGAAAATGTCCATACTATTCTCGATTAAGTGTAAATTTTGTTAATTTTCTAACTGTACCTTTAATCGCATCTTCCTGTATGGCTAGTATGCTAAAAACTGCGCTAAAACTATTTACCGCGTAGATCGTTAGTTCCTGCGTTCTATTTTTCCACACGAACATCATTTGTTTACCATAGCATTACGCCCTTTTTTATCCTTTAAACACACATGGAAAGTCGCTGAATATTCGTACTGTAGTATTTAAAACCTTAGAGTGTTTACTATCTACTGCAAAACCTAGTAGATTATCATGAGTAGATTATCAGCTTTGCATTGGTCATGCAATCCAACAAATATAATATCAAGATTACATTACACACGCGATTTAATATAACAAGCCCCATTATTTTTATTCCAATTTTATTTTGGACATTTTCCCAATATAAAACCCTCGAAAATCTGAAATAAATGTACCAATAAATACATGCTATCAAGCTCGACTTCGCTATGGAAACAAAACCACGCATACGACCAAACTCGCGTAAAAGCATCAACTTCAATTTGCGACCTCATAATTAACAAGTTGGATTCATAAATAACGATTTTCAGTGCACATTATGGAAACTCGATATTCCAGTAGATGTGTAAATAAATTTTATAGTTCAAGATAAAATCCATTGCTGGTGCTTTACGATTGTCACTCCCCTAATGACGCGAGCGCTATGTAGGGGTGAATTGCCCACTCGCTTTAATATATGTAACTACGGAAATATAAACAGTAAAGGGCAAAGTTATTTAAAATAATTGTGTTTAGAAATTTGTAGTAATGCCATTTTACATTAAGAGTATATCAAATGAAATACTGTCTTTAAATAACCATCTCAGTGTTTTGTATAATTTAGAAGTAAATTTAAAATTTACTAAAAATGTCAATGTCAATTGTGTAGTTGTACACAATTTTCATTACAAGTACCTATATGTACACAGCATATACACGTAATGGCATATACATTCTAGGACTATGCACTACAAGCACAATTAATAAAGACGCATTTACGTCCATACAACGTATAATTGGTACTTCATCTAAAACAAAAGATGCATAGTAGGTATTTACTATAAATACATTCAAATTATTTTCTAGATTGTATGTCGTAAAATATTTTCTTTTGCTATCAAAAATGCAAAACACCAAAACACCAAAAATGCTTTTAATTTTTTTTCATCATTCTTATATAACTGGAAGGGTTCGTACATGACGAGAAATGGTAAACAAAACTGGGAAGTCAATGTAATTTTATGGTTTATGAATAAATTTCCTCCCTGGGGAGAACAGTAATTGAGACTCGGACAGCAAGTTAAACGGTCAGTCTGTCTGTGTACATTGTTTGTTAGCTGAGTATGGCATAGCAACGTTGTATTTGGGCAGTAGACTTGTGCAAACATGATGTTGGAACAAAATAATATGACTTCATTGTTAAGAAAATTTAAGCTCGCTAATTGTTTACATTAGGGGAGATCTTTGTAGAATTTAAATATTTAAATTTAACATCGTGATTTGCGTGGAAAGAATGTTGTAATGCAGAGAAATAAAAGTATGAGATTCATTTCAATATACTGGTGAAGTACGCCATTTTTTTAATTCCGGCCACTGGGTATTACAACTGTAGTTACTGTTGAACTAAAGTATGTAAGCCCATATTTAACTACCAAAAGATCGACTCTATCATAGTAACTTACGAATATCTAAATGCTTCAAAAATAATATCGGATTGAATGGAATTATATTGTATGAACCACGTCACATATTTATCTGCTGATTAAAAAAAGAGATCCTAGCATATATAGTACTTGCTATGTTTTATAAAAACCATTTCAATGAGAAAATTATTCTTCAGCTTCTCGTTTTAAAGACGAGAATAAAATCCGGGCGTGTTTTAAGCTTTCAGCGATGGATCAGTGCGGGTTTCAGTCAGTTGCTTGGCGCTCAGTGATAGAGCTTCGCTATAGGATTAGTAAACACTATACTTTGTATATAGATGGTGTTCAAAGCTGGGAGATATAAGCAGTTCAACGTTTAGGCGCTGACTCCACGAGCGATAAAATCGCGGCGATATAATCGTCGTGCCATGTATTTCTATATACTCTGTATGAAGGTGTCTCCACACGGCGATGTTATCGCGGCGATTTTTGTTCAGACTCGTCGCGATTCTATCGCTCGTGGAGTCAGCGCCTTAGAGATCTTTTGTATTTCCGTTGAATAGATAGAGAATTACTATTTATAATGATATCTTTTTATTTCTATAATTAACTCCAGATCCGGTTTAAATTTTAAAGCCTATTGCAGTCCACTGCTTTCTGGTTCTTGCATGTAGGAAACCAATATAAGCTAGTTGCCTGGGAGACCCCATAGGCGGAGTTTCTGTTAAACCCGTAGTTGATTGGTGTACCGACTGAAACCACATTTCCTTTTAATACCATACCATTAACTTAACAGTTAATTGGTTTCGAAAGTGAGGTTGTGAGGTGTTTCCATATCGACTGTTCTCACTATTCCTCAAGGAGCTAAAAAGTCAAGGGTAAGTCGTATGCCGCACTCCTACCTGAAAAGCCAACCGCGCGGATAACTCACTTTAATTGCATACCCCAAACTTCATAATGCTAAACAAACTTATTTTTGCCTAACTCTTTGTTTTTTCCACCACATATGACTTTTACGATTCCATTAATTAGCCAACTAATTAAAATTTAGGTAATTATCCTAACTTATTTCTGTTGGCTTAGGATCTAAATTACATGTTTAATCTAGATTTTTATCAAAATATGACGCAGCAATAAAAGCTTTTATTAATGTTTACAGAATAAAATTAATGAGCTAGTTAATTTATATTAATTACTATTTATATTAACCTTATGGGGTATTAATTTATTTGCTCGACTAAGCTAACAGTATTTCCTTTGTTAAGTTTAAATTGGAAGGGAAATGCTTGTTTATCCTTTACGTTGTTTAGAATAAGGATTTAAATTAGTAAATAAAACATAAAGGTGTCAAAGAAACACATTTGCGATATTATGATTTTGTTTTACAAAATTTAGGTTTGTTAAAAATCAGGATAAAATTATTATAGTTTCAATTTTAATAGACCTACTTATGGAAAATCAATTTAATTACACGGTTATGTTGCTATAAATTAAATGAACACAACTGATTATAACTATACGTGGTTATTAAATCATTAATATAAATAATAGTATATTACAAACGATTACAAAATGGGTCTCAGTTCTTTGCGCTAAAAACTGCAAGAAACCTTAGATCACAACTAATAAGTCAATTTTAACATCAACTTCTCTATTAATCATGATATCTTCCGGCGGCAGAAGAAAAATGAATAAACGCATTTAGTTGTAATTTTTGTGGTAACTCTAAGTGGATTACAATGTTAATTTTATTGATGCAAAGGCCGAAGACGTTCGAGTCAGTCCAACCCCTGATATTAGTATGCCGATGGTGGAAAAAGATAAATTTGTTACTGGAACATTTAATTTATGCGATTTTCAAGGGAGCTGTGTTGGTACAGTAAATATATTTTATACTTAAGTAGTGACTGATAAAATTGTGGCTAGGGACTTTTACATGAGTCATTTTAATTTTAAAAGAGCTAGCTTGTCAATTTTAATTTTTATTATACACTAGCAGTAGCCCGCGACTTCGTTCACGAAAAATGACACAAATACAAACGTTTACAAATTTTTTTTCTACGGAACCCTATAAAAAGGCCTCTGACGCAAGATACGCCTGTCTCATTACAACAACACCCAGGACCCACGTATTATGTGCCCTTCGAAGCACGGAAAAGGTCAGATGAAATACCACTGAGTGGTCACCCATCTATGGAATAACCTCGCTAAAGTTGCTTAACCACAGTTATCGTTGTTTCTAAATCTGTTGATGCAACTGGCAGCCAGTGAAAAATAAATTTTAAAAACAATTTTACTTAGTGTTTTTTTTGCAAAACCCTTAAATAGAAACCTTAGTTACTTGTTATAATTTCACTTATCTGCCTGAAAAAGCCCTGTGAAATAACTTATAATGTCAAATTTTTCTTGTTTATATTTTTTTTGCGGAACCCTTTTAACCTCTTGTAAAAGCATATTGATTAAAATCATATAGGTATCATTACTTTTTTTTAGGGTTTTTATATTTTCTGTGGAACCCTTACTATTTTTCATAATGTAAAGTAACCTTATTAGTTGACGCGTCGTAAAATTTACAATCCAATAGTGAAAGTCCCATCGAAATCGGTCAAGCGGCTTCGGAGATTAGCGTGTTCATACAAACAAACAAACAGACATAGCTATTTTTTTTGGATTTGTGCTCTATTGCTTTCACTAAACCCCCCTCAATATATATTTTTTTAATATCTTCTATGTACGGACACAGTGTTTTACTGTTTTATTAAATGTATAGATATAGATGTCAATCAAAGAATTCGGTACGTAAAGTTTTTTTTTTGTATCTTTTTAATATTTTTATTTTAAAGGTTTATTAATTATAAACAACTAATTTGAGTATTTTTGCTTTCCTACTTGTGGTTTATTTGTGGTAAAAAGTTAAAGTGAGTAATTCGACCGCATCTATGACGTCATACATGCGGTCGAATTACTTACTTTGGCTGTTTAATGCAAATAAACTGTAGGTGGGAGGGCAAAAGTACTCAAATTTAGTTGTTTTAGTTATTGAGCAATGAAAGCAGCATGTCAATTCTCGTTCCTAAAATTCGGTTAAGTTAACTTTTAGTTGTCATGTTTTTGCTATTGCAATTGTAATCTTTTGTGGTCGTGTTAAAGTTTTATTTAGAGTGTGACAATTTGACAACTAAAAGTTAACTTAACCGAATTTTAAAAACGAGAATTGACCTGCAGAAACAAACTTCTGTTAAACCGGGCGACATGATGTCATTTAGACGTCAAATGAAAGACAAAGTAATTTATGTAATAATTGTAAAAATAAACACAATCTTGCGTTTTTTTGCGCTAAAAATATGATTTTATTACTTATCGATCTAAAATCTCTAAATGGTTTTGGATTCAACATAGGTAAACTTTTACTTTACATACCGAATTTAGAAAAATATGAAACGACGAGGAATTACCCTGAAGTGTGACATAGGTAAGAAGAAGAAAACACAGATTTAACAGTAAAATTAAAACTTTAAAGCAATTTAACAAGATTTTGGAAGGGTCCTGCAAATTTTAAATGCTCAATTAGGATTCAATAATCAAAAACTGTCGTAAAGTATTCAACTGTTGCCGAACTTTTTAACTGCTTGTACCTGCAATGTGTTTTACCCGATTAAAGTTTTAAAACTTCTTTACTTAAACAGTCTTTAAAAGTTTAAGCTAAATAAAAGATAAGTTCTGTTTGAGATTTTCAGGTTAATGAGTTGTTCTGTTAGTTTATATTTTATTTAAGACATATTTTTTGACAATTTTATTATTAGGAGAAAAGGGTATTGTAATAGATTAGATACAATTTGGTAATTTTATAAACGCAATACCATTATATCAGTTATCGGTCATCACAGCGTTTTTTGCTTAACGTTACAAGATACGTCAAATGTACTTAGTTCGATTAAATTTATTAAAACTAAGGTTATTTTATAAGATATACCTATACCTATACACACATTCATATGCATTCATCATTTTTATGCCACTATGAAGGGGTTAAAACATAACATACATGCTAATAATATAAATGGGAAAGTGTGTTTGTTTGTCTTTCTTTCACGGCAAAACGGAGCGATGCACGACTCGACGTGATTTTTTAAGTAGAGATAGTTTAAGGGATGGAGAGTAACATAGGCTACTTTTTTTTCTTCTGTGTCCAGGAAAGGGGAAAAGTGCTACCCCGAATTTAACGCGAGCGAAGACGCGGGCAAAAGCTAGTTTTTGTATATATTTTTACTTCAATAGCTTTGGAAAGGCCTTTGCGCAACATTGAATATTTTTCAATTGAAATTATGATTATCATTCCTACAAAAATAATCCCTGGCGACCAAGCAAACATAGGATCAGGGTTCCAGGAACACAAAATGAAAGTCTGAAAATACATGACCCTTGATATCATACACAGCAGTACACACTCTTCGAGGAAATATAAATTAATTTGTAAAATTAATTTCGTACTTTTAATTTTTAAATTAATTTTAACTACAGTATTATTTTCTATACTAATATTATAAAGAGGTAAAGTTTGTGTGTTTGTGACGTTGTAGGGGGTAATCTCTGGATCTAATGAACCGATTTAAAAAAATCGTGTGATGAATAGTCTATTTATCGGGGAGTGTCATAGGCTACCACGCTATGACTAATAGGAGAGGAGCAGTAATGAAATATGTTTATAAAGGATAATAATGTTTTTTTAGACGCCCAACGAAGTGGGCACGGGTCAGCAAGTATGCTATAAGTCTAGCTAGGCAGGCGCGCTTGAACTACAACCAATTTAGAGCGGCACAGACAAGGATTGTACCTAAACGTTTGAAGAAGGACTATGTCCATCAGTGGACGTCTGTCAGCCGATATGATGAAAATAAGGTATTCTATCGAAATAAATCTACAGTATCCTAAGCGTTCTAGCTGGCACTTACTCATATGAGTACAAAATGGAGAAAAAGAAGATATGATGCTTAAGAAAAATTAAGTTGCACAGTGGAATGATCGTACCTTACCTTGCGTTTACATTTTGTTAATAAAATATAATTACATATTTACACAAAATAAAATAATTAATAAGTACTATTTCGTTTGTAAATTGCGTAACATCTGGTATAATATTACCAAATACATAGAGCAATTTAAACATATTACCTATTATTTCCTACGTCTACACATTTAGTAAATTGTTAAAGCTATTACTACACACCTGTGTACTTTGCCTCGAGCACAGTGAACCAATTAATTATGTACCGAGATTAAAATTTGACGAAACATAAACATGAACACGCATTGTTATATTGCACAGCTATTTAATGTTAATATTTGCTACTTGTTATGATTAAATATTAATTATTGGTTGTACAAAGACTTTCAATTAATGAACTGTATTATTCATAAACAAAGTGTTTTACTGTTTGGTAATGAAGCTGTGGAATTTGTCTCCATGTTTTGTTGTTCAATCACACCTATAATTATATGTTTTTTTCCTATACCAAACTGTACATTTTACTGCTCGCTGGTGTAGCAGCATGTGGTTACCTTGCACAAGTTTGAGCATTTAAATCCCGTTCAGGACAATAGGTTATTTTTCAAAAAGCGTTTTGCTTCGTCTTCATTCTTTTGAATGTTATATATGCCTGTCGATTTTGAATGCTGCTCACTTCACCTATTTCTGTAAAAAATAATCATAATCAACTTACAAATGAAATAGGCGTGAAAACTCAAATTAAAAGTAAATAAAACTTTAAATGATTTAATTTCTTCCTAAAGTTTATGTTTCAATGAAACTTTTAATGCATTATTTAGTAACACAACAGGCAGATTACTGTGTACACAATATCATTCTATGTATACTTCCTACTTAATCTCTTAGTCGTTACCATTATTGTAAGAATGTAAGGGGTGTTCTGTTTATTGACGAAAAGGATTACACAGGGAAACGTAATTGTAAAATACCCACCGTCCCTAACATTAGTAGGAGTCTTCATTCTCCTTAAAATAATGAGAAACATTGGGAAGATGATGGAATTTAACCAACTTATTTTTTTTTTCTTACCCGCACAGAATAAAGACTTAAGTTACCTTGAAAAGGCAGCCTCAGAAAAAATTAAACGTACTTTTCTACGTTTCCAAGTCATTATAACTGAAAGGCCGTAGAATTTTTTACACAATATTAAGAAAATGTAAGGAAAGTTAGGCTCAAACCCGTAGTTATATTATGACCTAAGGCCTCTTTCATACATATTTAATGATTATTTTTAGTCTAATTTTCAATTGCAAAAGTTATTCAATTTAGCTCTGACAGTAATACGAAGCACAAAATCTTATTATCCTTCCCCCGGCGAATTGGAGCTGTTTAACTGACAGCCGAGTGATATAAAATGCATTTTAGAGCCAGAAATTAGACGTTGGCAGGTCTTATGCTAGATGCAATAATGCAGGAAGTTTGTTAATGAGTTTCACCTCGGTTCATACCACAAATTAGATTATAATGTTAATATCATGATTTCGGGGTGCTCTCGCAACGGGGAACAATTTGGGTAGCAACTTCTTAGGGCGGCTGGGCGTCTATTATCCTCATTTCAATAAGAAATAAATTACGATTTCTTATTACATTTTCCATTATAAAAGGAAATTTATCAAGTTCATTCAACAGCGTCTACCTTGAGACGTTTTATTGAATATTTTGTGTGTATTTTTAGATTAGCCACGGGTTAATGGTCTAGCTTTTATTCTATAGTACCTGTACTACTTTCATTTCTGAAGTTCACACGCGTGTGTATACGCCATATAGTTTGTGTATTAATATCGTTAGTTGAAGTAATGGGTAACAAAATTTTACGACACAAAATATTGTTGGTCGTAGATTAATTGACGATAAAATTTGACATCGTCATGTCTGGATGAGAAATATTTATGGTACACGGGCTTTTCTCAGACAAGTGCAACAATGTACCGGTGGCCAAGATTAAATCTTTTGATGTTGTGATCTCTAGTTTATAACGCTATTATTCATGTAAGAATTGGAACTTTGTATTTTAGTGTATTAACGCACGAAATATTTGATGGTAAGAAAAACCTTTTGTTTGATTAATTGTAGTCGGATTTTATTAACGACATTGACTGAAATGAGCCTTACACCTTACGTGTGCTGACAAAATATTGGAGCCTAAACGGTTAAAAAACAAGAAACCGATACTTAGAAAACATAAGAAATTTATAACGAGTCTGAGAATCTCAACTACATAAACAGTCGATATTAGGTGCAAATATATTGTAAATATTTAGCGCATTTCGAACTAACTCAATAAATAATATTATAATATGGTATGATTATTTCTTATAATTAATATAGACAATCAAATCTATACAAAACACAAAATTATTCACCCCCAAAACATACAAATGTCTGTAAAAATTTGCACAAGCATTTACAATACATTGGGTTTGCATGCCGCGAGCCACCACACAAACGCGTCGAAACAACCGGCAGGACACCGAGAGATTTACAATCTGTAGTTAATGTCCTCGAACAATGAGATACAATTTAACTTCTCCACAACGAAGCAATATTTACAAAGCAACGCTACATAACTAACAATATATTCCACTAATGTTTTTTGGCTAGCGTTTACAAACTTCTGTGCGGCTATTAACTCGGTTTTTTCTGTCGAGTACAGCTCTACTTAATAACTTTATTGCTTGTAGTTTTAGTTCGTGTTTTAATTTATAAGTGGTGTGTTCCTAGCCAATTTTAAAATGTAATAATCTAGATTCTAGATTAATGTAAGCGGATTTAGGAAGTTAATTAACATTTCTTAAACGAAATCGTTTTTTTATCTCTAGAGACAAAAATGATTTGTTCGGGTCAATTAATTTTTTATCCTTTGATGAAGTTTTTGCAGGTAAGGGTAAAAGTGTTACATGGATTAAAGAAAATGTTCCCGAGTCTGAAATGTCATCTGTTTACTTGTCGGCTTTTACGTCACACACTTGGATGATAATAAGAGGTGGTTTTATTCATTCATTCATAACAGCCCAAAAATGTCCTACTGCAGGTACGGGCCTCCTACCGTGACGGAGGGATACTTGGCCTACTAATACTACGCTGTCCAGACGGATTGGTATAGAGTTTAATTTCAAGTTTTTCTTCTTTTTATTTTGTAAAGATAATATTTAAGGGTGGTGACATAATATTGTATTCTTACTCCGTCACCACACGGAGGAGAAATGGTTACACCATTTTTATTTCTTAACTATTCGGACAAACAGCTTAAAATGGCTAAGTGTAACTACCGATAGAATCCCTAAGAAAGCGACCTTATTATATACCGGTTATGGTGTTGTAAGCATTACTTGAACTACTTTAAATTAAAAAGCGCTTTAGATGGCTGCCGTTTATTTGGAGTGTATATCATTGAACCCTTTTATTTTTTAAACATAAAGTAGATTTTATTATTTTGATTTTAGCACTAGTGCATGCTATGCATTTTTACAGACGGTAGAACACGATTGAGTTGAATCGACGTGGCGTAGCTACCCTGTCACATAAAATCGATGCAATTTAGCGTTATTTTTAGAAGATTTAGTTTTTTATTATATGCCCACCTGTTATGAAAACAATAGTGCTAATAAATTATAATTTTAAAAGGAAATTTGGCCAATTTTCTAGTGAAAAAATAAAAATTTTATTTCGATAATTTATGAATTCTTTTTTAAGAAAAGGTAAGCTGTAACCGCTTTACTTGTACGTCAGCAATGCCAGAACCTAGGCCAGTCGCAGTCTGTTTAAGTAAGTACAAGTGTAAAATTTTTGTGATTTCTAGACGTATTTAAATCGCGATAATCACATTTATTTACGATATCATAAAAACAAATGCTTTATATACCTAACTTGCATACTGACTGACTTTAACAATTACAAGAACAATCCTACGTCCAATATTATTACTGTGGCATAGGTCATTGTTTTATCTGTGTTTAAAAATGGAGCTATTAAAAAAAGTAACTGTCAGATAAGTTGTCAAATATATCGTAAAATAAAAAGCGCGCCAGCGTACACTGATATTTCAACTTCGACATTATATTTTCCAGGTAAAATGAATCTGAACTCTGGTTGACAGCTAACGACTTTCATTTTTTCACTAATATAATTCTTATTTGCATGTGTTAAAAAGCCTAATTTCGTCTATCAAGTGATTTTAATTTAAACAAAATCGTATATTTTTAACTTAATCCTAACTTCAATAATAATAGACTTTACTAAAAGCACACAAATTTAACTTGATAGATACAGAATTTGATTCTTCATTGACTTTAACAAATCTATTTTCAGAAATTAATATCGGTACCTACCACTACATTAGCTTTCAATTAATTTATTACTAAAATTAGTTTAGTACTTAAAACATCATCTAACGACTAAAAGCGAGCAAGCAGGAAAATTCCATCAGCATTATGCTTTAATAAGCCAACGCTACAATTTGCCGCATTACCTTTAAAGGCTATTTCATTATGTGAGAATAGCCTTTTACGTCGTATGCCCAACACAGTTTAGCTCAAAATCTAGTCAAAATGAAGGTAAACGTTACCACTAACCCGTGTTAGCACGTGAAGGATACTTTAAATTTATTATTTTATACTCTAGCTAATTAACTTTAGAGTATAATATTGTATATCGCCATTATCATTACTATCCTGTCACAGCAAAGGCGTCGTGAAAGCCACCAAGGGTTTCCCTTTATTCGTGTTAAGCTCACACTGCGTGGAGAGAAAATTTACTTTTTTAAAGAGGCTTAAGGTTATTAGGGTAGCTTTCAGGAAGCAAGGCCGCAACACTCGACCGAGGTTAAAATTATACACATTGAATTGTGAAAAGTGAAGTGGGAATGGGAAACATAAGAAAGTGACCTGAAGAGCGTACAGTAGGTCTGTACACTTGTCTTTCCGACGACATGAGGGGAGCTTTTACTTTTGAAGTTAGCCTTTTATGATAAAAAATATTATGACGATCTCTGTGGCGTAGTTGTTACAACACATGGCTGTTACGCTCAGGTTTGATTCCCGTTAAATAAATATAACATAAGTATTTATTTACACTGTAAATATTATCTTTACAAAGTAAAAAGAAGGAAAACTTAAAATTAAACCCTATACCAAGCACATGATTGGTATAGAGTTTAATTTCAAGTACACCAATTTAACTCATGACGGATTGTTTTCTACATAGAAACCAATCCGTCATGGGTGGCGAAGGGATACTTGGCCTATTAATACCACGCTGGCCAGACGGATTGGAGGAGGCCCGTCCCTGCAGTGGGACATTAATTGGCTGTTATGATGATGATAATTTATTAACAAAAAAATTACTTGACTTAGTACAAGCTCTGCTTAGTTTGGGGCTAGATAGCGTTGTGTGAATCAATCAATCAACAATAGCAGTCTACAGCTGGACAGGACATAGGCCTCTCCAAACACGTGCCACAGACCACAGTCCTGCGTTATCCTCATCCAGTGCGTCCCAGAGACCTTATTGAGGGCGTCGGTCAGTTATATTGTGTAAATGCGTAAGAAATATTTATTATTTCTTTTAAAAATAAAACAGGGTTTTGTTGTATTGCATTTTACATAGCTCTATACAAATACTGGTGCCTACAATGCAAGTTTGTTCAGTTTGGTATCTCAGTACTCAGCTTTGTATCTAAAAGAAGAGATATCAATTTGCATGCTCTCAAGCGGAGGGCAAGCGCTTCAAGTGTTGTCCCTTTGAAACAATCGTTTTGCCTCTTGCTTTCATTTCGGGTATTTGAATAAGAACCTACAGGTTGAATCACGTCCTTTTGAATTGTAAAAATGTGTATCATTGTATTGTAAAAGTTTTAAAGCAACAAACTCGCTATTTTTGCCGTATATTTTTTCAATATTTTATAAACTATTCTGCAAAGTAATACAAATAACAAAGTTATAACAAAATTAATTGATACAATTAAATTAAAGTTACATCGGTGATACTAATACAGGGTGTACAGGGCATACTCTACTCGTTCTAATAGGTTTTCAGAAAAAAAGAGGTAAAAAAAAGTTTAAATGGCCATATCTCCTAAACGGATAAACCCTTTTTGATAAATTTTATGTTTCTGCCTTGTAAAATTATCCCCTATCTCGTTTTAAAGTTTATGCGCCATTGTCATGTACCTACACATGAAACGTCTGCGAAGTTCTACAGTAGTTACAGTTTGTTGCAAAAAAAGAAAGTTATTGTATACCCTATAAATATCCGTGTAGTGACGGAGTAAGAATACAATATGTCACCACCCCATCTCATTCCATGGGTGTCGTAGAAACTGACCAAGGGACAGTCTGTGAATATTACCTTTACATCAAAAGAAGGAAAACTTGAAAATAAACCCTATACCAATCCGTCTGGGCAGCGTGGTATTAGTAGGCCAAGTATCCCTCCGTTACGGGAGGACGCCCGTCCCTGCAGTGGGATATTAATGAGCCGTTATGATGATACTTTGTAAAAAGATACAAATACAATATTGTAACGTAGCTTGTTTAATTATATGTAGAATGCAAACAGTGTAAAGCAACTTGTGTCCAAGTAAAGTATGCAAAGTTCTACAAATAACATCGTCTAGCAAAATATTTGGGGTAGCAGCTATAATGACAGCGAGCTCAGAGGACCGGTACGTAATTATTATTTTAATCAACTGGCGTACAAATAGGCAAATACCTGAGGTAACTACTCGGGTACAGACTGGGGGACAGACAGACAGAATAATAGCAAAATTTTCCAACTTCATTATTTTAGTTGGAAGCCCTTTTCTGTGTGTTATTTGTGATTATTTTAATAAAATTCTAAAACTTATAAGATTTTTGGTTTTCGTAGGTAATTAATTATTACGTCATAAGTAATTTAGCAAATAAATTCTTATAAAGCAAATTAATGTCTGTTCCTGTCCCTCATGGAAGTCAGTTACGCCTGAGCACCGTCGCTACTAACACTAGGCAGTTTTTACTAGCCGTCTGTACCCTTCCTCCTAAATTCATTAGCAGTTCCAGATTACTATTTGTTGGTGAACTAAGTGGTGGTACCAAGCGAACTCTAGATGAAAAGACATACCACCTGGTATTTAGATTGACCAACCCAGTCAAAATTAAAATGTACCTTTTTATTTTATTAACGTTTTT
The DNA here is from genome assembly GCA_905475405.1 of Schrankia costaestrigalis. Lineage (NCBI taxonomy): Eukaryota > Metazoa > Arthropoda > Insecta > Lepidoptera > Erebidae > Schrankia > Schrankia costaestrigalis. The sequence goes on from FR997827.1 coordinate 7,165,068, forward strand.
TAATCTATGCAGTAATGGACTAACACAATATCAAGTAAGACAAGGTAGTTCAACCTCATCTGAAGCCGAGGGTGTCGTAAAAGAGACTAAAAGGTCCCGAGTCATAAAAAAAAACGCTATTAATCTGATCAGTATGGTATCTGTAGCCTAATATCTTAAATCTGTCCTTTGTTATTATTAGGCTTTATCTTCTAAATCTGAACAAATACAATGATTCAAAATGCATTGAATTCTTTACATAACATATCACTTTTACTGTTATTCGATATACCGGTAGTATTACTTGGATATCAAGTTTTTGATAAAGTTGAATCCACACGAGTTTATTCAGAATCCCAAGAGGACTATCTATCTTGTACGAATAAAATCGAGCTTGGTTTTTTTTCATGACACGTGCTTGAGTGGCGTGTAATGTAACATCATTTTATTATGCACCTTAATGTGATTAAAATAAAGCTTATAATTGAATAACTCTTGTATTTATTTATACATATTATCATTGACAATTTTTTTACGTTTTTGTTCTTGATTATATAAAAGCAATGAAGATTTTAGATTATGCAAGCAGTGATGAATTAAGAATACATTATGTTTTCGTTCCATCTCATCCCAAGGGAGTCGTAAACGTCAGCTAAGTGAAGGTATGCAAAAAACCTCTCTTTTCCTCGACCTCGACGTTAGACGAGGTACAACGAAGAAAATTTTGAGGAAATATTTCATGCTTACAAAGATAGCCTGTACATCAACTGCTTTTTATTTTGTTTAACATTTTGCACAGCATTTGGCATTTGTACCTGCCCATTAGTGCCCATTAATGCTCTACTGCATGGACGAATAGTTAAGAAATCTTCCTCAGCTAATTACACTCTCCGTGTGGTGAAAGAGTGAGAATACAATATGTCACCACCCCATCTCATCCCATGAATTTCGTAAAAACCGACTAAGAGACTATCCGTGAATATTATCTTTACAAAGTAAAAAGATGGAAACTTGAAATTAAACCCTATACCAATCCGTCTGCCCAGCGTGGTATTAGTAGGCCAAGTATCCCTCCGTACGGGAGGAGGCCTGTCCCTGCAGTGGGACATTAATGGGCTGTTATAATGAATTACGCTTTACCAAATCGTCGTGACCGAAAGTAACCTTTTATAACTAACCCAAAATTACATCACACATTACTTAACAAATGGTATCATTATTAACATTTTATCTTCAAAAAATGATATAAGCGGAACGTATATTATGAACACTTAAAGTTCCATCAGTGCGCGTCAAGTACGACTCGTGGCATTGCCAGGGAAGGAATGCAATCTGCGGTGGAATTCTCCCTCGCAGAATTAAATTTTAGCAACCCGTACGCCGTCGTGCCCGTTAGTGCATCAGTCAAAACCTTTAAGCCCGATTTACACATCGACAAGTACAGTAGCGAGTTAAGTAGTAAGTTGTTGATTAAGTTGATTTTAATAGATTTACATCCAATTTTTTGGCGAGTTAAATACGAAGTAGCCCCCTCTGTCGCGTCTCGCCAACTTAACTTGCTACTGTACTTGTCGATGTGTAAATCGGGCTTTAGAGCGCCATTTGTAAATATTATATGAGCTTTATGTTAATACAAAATTGAACTATTTAAATGTAGTTTTCTTTATGTATTTTTATTAAGGTTTTATGTATTTAATGTATTTTTATTTGCTTTATTCGCTCTGCGGAACAAACTGTTGAAAATAATACTCAATCAACTGTTTATTTTCTTTTTGGATCAGTGTATTATTTTAATTGGATTACCTATTAATACTTTTATATTCATTAACGATTTATTGTTAATTCGATTAATGTAATGATTCCAATAATTGAAGGCTTAATTTTTAAAACTGAAACTTCAGTTTCAGTTAAGTATACCTACTAGGGATATTTATGGTGAGAAAAGGATAGTAAATTATATATTCTGTTATGAAATTATATTTCTGTAAGTATATATTTTTGAGCTTTTAAGAATTTATTTGCTTAAGAACAATACAGTTCACTTAATGAGGTTAACAATTTTAAAGGTATAAATAAAAAACTTACTACTTTTGATCTTAGTTGCATCAATCAAACGACTTACATACAAACAGATTTAAAGAGTACAATAAATGAATTAATGTAGCATAACAAAATGTTTTTGTTAAACAGTAAGTAAAAAGTAACTATTATAATATTAAAAGACAAAAACAATTACTTACAAACATTGAAACTATACACTTAAGAAAATAGAACCTTAAATTAACTTTAATTAGTTTAGTTTTAAGCAATGCTAATTGTACACCTATAATCAAATCAACTTGATTGTAATTTCTGCCTCGGGTGTGGGACGAATAAGATTAGCTGTATGATATTTTAATTATATAATTATAAGTGTGTGGTAGAATTTAACTTATATGGCCACGAAATTATGTTACTTTAATCTAAAGTGTTAGCCTTGCATGTATCGCTGCTTGGACGGACCTGCAACAGAGATGGAGAGGAAAATTAAACCCACATAATAAATTTTGCCCGGCAGTCGTAGTGGTTTTGAAGAAAACTCGCACAATAAATCTTAAATCTTACTATGAACATTATGCATAAACGAAAGATTATTACGCCAAGCAAAATTATATAAGCCTTGCGAGCTACAATGTGCGAGTCTGAGGTTCAGCTTGAGACTACGGCTAGTGATAATTTACTTATAATAAATGCAAAAACATAAATAATGAAATCACTCAGTTATTGCCTAGCACTTGTATCCATGACTAAGAAAATAGGATCAAACTATAGCTTTTCAACGCTTCACATACGTGGAAGCGTCAACTTTCCCCAAATCAACTGCTTGGTTTGTTCACTACATAAATTCATTAAAACACTCCACTGTTATTAACGATGATTATAACGCCGGAAGAACCCCGAGGGTGGCATAGTCGACCAAGACGCCGTCGGTTTCATTTCCCCTATTTGCAATTCAAAAATTCACTGAGCCTTCTAGCTCATTCGTCTGTCTTAGCCTGCCTCATCTATCTCTTTCACACTCTTATTCAAAACTACATCTATCCTTTTTCCTCATCACTGCTTTTTCCACTAGACACTTTCTTACATTCATGCGTAAAACTCAAATGGACAACGTTTGGTGCAGTTTATTTCGAAAGGATTAGCCATAAATAGTTCTACCTCATTACATTTTCATGAAGGCTCTCCTACACTAGTTGTGAAATTTATGCTGAGAAAAGTTTGAGCTTTACTGAATAAAAGATATCTATTTGGCAGTAATACTGGCGTGGAGCCAGGCGACAGTTTACACTTGAGCTGAACTTATTAGACGGGAGATGGGTCAACTGATATCTACCACAGTGCTTACGTTACAGATAAGGCAGGGTAAAAAGCAAGAAATATGTGTACTAAAACGCCGCGATACAAAATAACAAAAAAAGTTCTAAAAAAGTATCTATTTTGAAAAAGAATGTTTAAAGGCTTCTTTTCTGTTTTAGTAAACAGGCTTCTTTTTGTGGTGATGATGTAGGTGTCTCTGAAAATCAGTGTATCAAACAAATCCCGTGGCTTTTTACTATTATCTACAAAGCATGACTATGCTGGACTACTTTATTACTTTCTATTCTGACTCTACCACGTTCCTGTTCAAGGAAATAATGACTATACCAATTGAAGTAATACTGAAAATAAATTTTGGTAAAATAATATATATATTTTTTTATATATAAAATTATTCTATGTATTATATAATTTTAAATATTTTTAGTATCTATACTATAGTACGGAATGTTCATTATCAACAAGCTAACTTTATTCCTAAGGAAATTAAAAATTTACTTCGATATGTGTCTAATAAATCTTAGATCTCGGTCATAGACTGTTTGTAGGTACTCGCGAGGCAATGAACTAATTTATCACGACCCGTCGATAGAGTATTGTGAGAAAATGTGCTCTAATACTTAATAATGTGGTTAATGTTCACTTCAAGATTGCTACTTCTTTCACTACTACAGGTGCTTTATTGGCGAACAAAGGTCTAGCTCATCCAATGGGTGTCATAAAAACCGACTAAGGATGTATCCGTAAATATTATCTTTACGTAATAAAAAGAAGGAAAACTTGAAACTATACCCTATACCAATCCGTTTGGCCATCGTGGTATTAGAAGGCCAAGTATCCCTCCGTCACGGGAAGAAGCCCGTCCCTGCAATGGGACATAAGGGGGGAGCTATGATATTATGATGAAATGCCCAGCCCGCTGGTGTTAAGAAATCTTAATACTAAGCACGGTTTCTGAATCATATTATGCCTCTAATTTTCCTTACACCTTACAATGACGCCGACAAGATCTAAGCAGGCAACCTCTTAACCCGGCGTCATTGGGGTTGGGTCTGTGCGACCCGACACATTTTATTTCGCTTGTAGTTGGGTTACTATACGTGTGACGTTGCTGCTCTTTTCAATAGCTGGAGCTGTTGAGTTATCCTACACCACGTCACAAGCAATACGTAAGTCGTGCCACGGCTGCAGTGGGAGATACAGGTGCACAAAGTTAAAAAAGGTACGTGAGACCCATCCCCGCAGTCGGTGTAACAATTTCGCGCCGTTTTGTGTAGATATTGTTTTACTTATTATCTGTGTTTTTATCATTTCTATATTTGATTTTTCGTTGTTATTTACAATATTATAGCTGGTTTAATAAATTCAATGTATTTTATTTGTATTTTTGTAGGTACTTAGTAATAAATAGTCCGTGTGAACGACAGCGTTTTCTGCTGACTGTACCAAAAAATAAAATTTCAAACGATAATTTTTTTTCTTTTACTTTTATTTAGTTACCTACCAAAAAGTGCCAATAAAACGTTTAAACTGATTGTTTATTAATAATACATTACATTTAAGTAGAAGAGAAAATTTTTGTTGAAAAAATTATATCATTTTTAAAATTTTATTGTACATAATTAAAACAAAATATAACACAGAATTTGTGTTTGATTTAATCATGTAAATACCTAACAATATAAACATAAATAAATATATTCTTTATTATTTATAAAGTATTAAAATAATTTCGAAATTATGAACGGGTCGGTGAGACCCACACCAACGTCCGTGTAACACTTTTCCACCCCCATGACGCCGGGTTAAACTAACTTTATGTTGCATTTTATTTGAATTATAATGACTAATTTCATGAGTAATTACTTTGAGCCCACTGATGGGCAACACAACCGTATTGCAATTTCAGTCTCCAAACGAGGTTTAAAGAAAACATTAATTTTAAAGTAAGCAGCGGCCTGGTTGTGCCTTGGCATTGCTGCTATATGCTAGTCTCTTGCTAGTCTAAAGCCCAATTTACACATTAACAAGTACAGTGTAGCCAGTTAAGTAGTAAGTTGTTGATTAAGTTGAATTAAATAGATCTCCATCCTATTTTTTGGCGAGTTAGGTTGGCGAGACGCGAGAGAGGGGGCTACTTCGTACGTACTAAATCGGGCTTAACGCCTTATGGCAAAAAGGTGATTTATTCAAGCTCAAATAAATGTAGTAAATAAAGTGCCTTTTTTCTTATTCGGTAAGTGCAAATGATGATAAATCCAATAAACGTGATTGGATTGTAGTTGACTTTTGACAGCTATCAATATTATGATAATGTCTTGTTAACGTCAAAGAAACAATTTTAAATTATGATAGCTTTCTTAGAAATGATGTAGAAAAGGATATTTATTATGAGATAGACATTTATGTAATAAAATTTAAATTTATATGAGTCCTATTCAATGGATAGATTAGCAACTTAAGTATCTAAAGATTTAAGCTAAAAACTGTTTATAAATTCTTTAGCCATAATAGCATATTCACGCGAAAATCCAGTATAATATGTTTAACAATAGTGCTTTACTAGTACAATACTAGGTATCTTGTTAACCTTAGCTCAGCTAACAAGGTGATTGTACTCGTAGTGCGTTCCTGTCGGTAGTAAAATTTATAGTATTCAGTATTCCAATAGGTACGGTTTATACAAATGGTCTTACTGAATACATGGCTATAACATTCGCTTGGCTTTCGGTATTTATCGTATTAACTTTTGTACATATACCTAGACCTAATGTACAGGATGTCCTAAAATTCAACGAAATGCAGTACTTGTGACAACTCGAGAAAAAAAAATTTTTTTTGTTAATTTTTCAAAATAAATAGACATTTTAAGAATGATGATGTATTATAGTATAACTTACATAGCTGGTGATACAAAAAAATCCGCAATATTTGTAAAATTGTAGCCGTGAATCTTAAATAGAAATATTAGGACACATTTATTACCTTAATTTAAAAAAAATGTATTTTTTTATTTTTATTAAATTTTTATTGTTTTCTCGAGTAATTTAATATAGGTACATTTACTGGTGTCGGCTTATCGTTGAATTTTGGGACATCATGTATACATATATTATTATGTAGGTCACAGTAAATAAGACGCAATACTGGATATAACTATATTCATAACATGTATAGGTGCTAGGTCATTTCTGATAGTATATCTTAACTTAAACCTCGCCTCAGGGCCTTACCCAACTCGGGTTTTTGACGTTAGGTGGTCCATAAATACAACTGCTTATCTTATTTGGGATACTATTGTAAGCAGCTTGGTCTTTCGGGAAAACTTTAATAATTTGTTATGAGAACAAAAACGGAACAATTTTGATAAACTCTATCTGGAAAATTATCTATAGAATATTTTGCAGCGACATAAACTATGATCTCCGTGTAGTGACGGTATAGAAAAAAAAATTCCACCCCATCTCATCCCATGGGTGTCGTAAAAAACGACTATGGGACTATCCGTGAATTATCTTTATTAAATAAAAAGAAGGAAAGCTTGAAATTAAACCCAATACCAATCCGTCTGGTCAGCGTGGTATTAGTAGGCCAAGCATCCCTCCGTCATGGGATGAGGCCCGTCCCTGCAGTGGGACATTAATGGGCTGTTATGATAAACTATGAACTTTTATTTATTCTTGTACTCTTTCGCGGAGCATTAGCGTCGACTCTCTATTCAATGAAGTTGAAGAACATACCTAATTGCTTGAGATAGTGTGATAGTATTAACATTATCACTAAGCCATATTCGTTGGTTTATTATATTTTTGTATATACAGGGTGGCTCATTCAAATCGGTCAGTATGGGAAAGTCTTAAACTATAAGTCATACGAAGATTTGTTCTTAGGAACCATGTCACCGATTTTGATAAAAAGAAAAGCTGCATTCATATATTTTAAAAAAGATACTGCACCCAGTCGGGAATCGAACCCGGTTGTTTTGCAAAAATAAAATTTTACTTTTTCTTTTTAAATATCGATTCTGTAGGTCTTAAGCAGTAAATGTCTCTAAGAAACATTATGTCTAAAATTTATAAAATGCATTGATTTCATGCGAATGAATGCAGTTTGTCTTTTTATCAAAATCGGTGACATGGTTCCTAAGAACAAATCTTCGTATGACTTATAGTTTAAGACTTTCCCATACTGACCCATTTGAATGAGCCACCCTGTATATTATATTTTTTTTTGTATCATTTTTCATATCTGTGTAAGAAATAAATGATTTTTATTTACCTATTTGTTTACCACAGCAAAGAAACACATACTTCCTTAAGCTTTATTTTTGTAAAAAAACATGTCGTAATAGTTCATGCACAAACAATATTGAACGGGAATCGACTCCGAGACCTTCGTAACAGGTTTTGACTCAGAGGTCGCCTTAGGTATATAAATACCTATTCCTCTTTTTGCCCTCGTGACTACAAAAACTAAAAGCTTAGTCTATTGCTATAGGGCTATGTTTTATTCATACAAAAAATACATTTCGCTTTCACTGCTATACGCCTACTATAAGTAGTTACAGTGCAAAATGTAAATAAGCTGTAATGTGTAATAATATGTAAATCAATATACATTTTGATGGATCCGGCTTTAAGGGGAGCTAGGTCGCTTGGGACTACTCCCCATACAATAGTATAGCATGAAATGTATTCGGTCAAATCGTACGTGTTTTCTGTTGTATGATTATTTTGGTTTTGTTTAGGTGTCTACCGTTTTGTGTTTCTTATTCCTTGAGGTATTTAATTTAAAATAAAGGATTTATTATCGGATTGTACTATGATTATATTAAGCTTTTTCCGTTGCAGACATGTCTCCACTATGTGCCTCGTTGGTATGGTGGTTGGGATATACCTATGCGGCTGCCGTGGTAAGGTCTCGAGACAATACAGGATTTTTTTTGAGCAATCTACAAATAATAGTAATTACAAATTACTTAGTGCCTGTAAGATGGTTGCGGATTGTTGAAGCAGGAAAACTTGGTCCCAAAATTCTCATTGATAAGACGTGTTGTTATAGTGTTTTATGTCAATTTGTTTTTGAATTTCTAAGACTTTCATTTATTTAAACTTTAATACAGTGGTGTATACAGGGGGACTAACGTCTAAGGCATTTTCTTCCAGTCAACCTTGGGTAATGCAGATATAAAATGTGCTAGGTATTAAAACAAGTGGAAAGAAAAAAAACAAACAAAAAAAGATAAATAATATAATATACTCACAAATACTTAAATACATAAACTATAAACATACCTACATGTAAGACTTTCCTTAATTCAATTTTTTTACGAGACCTATGTATGAGATAAGGTGATGATACCATTTACATTCTCAAATAACGCACTTATACCTAATAATTTACAAAAATATAATGACATTGTTTTCGTTAATATAAAGTAAATTATTTCAGTAACAATCATTTTATACTCATAAAATGACTTTTAAATATCTAATATCAAACTTTGCAATAATTAAAGTTAAAATTTAATTGTTTCGAAGGAGTAGGAGTCCGCGTTATCCTCATGGCACTGCCGCCGGGATGAAAGAAAAGATGGCTAACTTTATTCAGTATTAATTTAATTAATTGTCCCCCTCATTCGTTGTGTCTATCGGCAGACATCTTTTATTTATGTTATCGAACTCTGTGGCGTAGTCATTATGTAACATGACTGAGCAGAGATCTCGGGTTCGATTCCCGCTCTATGCAAATCTTTCTATGCATGAACGTGAATAATGTTTGCATTTGTATGGGTGTTTTCTATGTATAAAAGAGACTGCGCTCTAAACCGTACCATACCATGACCGTGCTAGGAACGTGTTATGAACGTGTCAAACAAAAAGTATTCTTTGTATTAAAACTTATGAGACTATGCCCACTAGACCGTTCCGTAACCGGCCAGTTCCGTCGTTGTTTTACTTTACGTGTCTGATACCCCAGCTATATCCCAGCACGGTCATGGTATGGTACGGTACACCGTACCATACCATGCGTAAGAAATACTTATTTCTTTATCTTAATTTAATTAATTGTCCCCTTCATTCCCTGTGTCTATCGGTAGACATCTTTTATTAATGTACCCGCTAGCTGTGTACGATGGCATCGTCTGTTTAATTATACAGTCGATATGACTGTACTGCCTCTGGTTTACGTGCAAACAATGAGTTATGGATACATTCCCTTTGATTTTTATCTAAACGCAGGGTTGTGAACAATGCCTCTTTATGAGTTGGTTTTTCTGCAAGTTTGGATATTTTTTTAATTATTTGTGCTAAATAGTATATTATTATTGTTATCGCTATCTTCACAAGAATTGTGAAGTTTAGCCAACACGAGTAATGGAGATAAACTCATAAAAACAAATTTTGAACAAAATATTTACAGATAAGAAAGAAAAAACCTATAATGAATATTATATAAACGAGATATTAACGCGCATTTTATTTACCTTTATTTTATTTGACGTTTCGGCACAGGTTGCACTGGCCGTGGTCGCAAGCTAACTGACCTGCCATAAAAGTTACGTTTATTTAATCACAATGATAACAGTCTATTAATTTGTCCACAGCACGGACAGAAAGACAGGCTTCCTCCAGTGATGAAGAAAAACTTACAAATACACTTGGCCTTCGAATACAAATTAGTGGCAGAGGATTGTAAAATATTCCTTTTGATTTCGTAGAGATAAATCACAAATAAAAATAAAAAAAAACCTGTGTTTCTTTATCACTGTCTTTACTTTCTTATTAATATGGTAATGGTAAAGTTAAAAAAACTCTGTGTGGTGATGGAGTAAGAATACAATATGTCACCACCCCATCTCATCCCACGGGTGTAGTAAAAACCGACTAAGGGACTATCCATGAATATTATCTTTACGAAATAAAAAAAAAGGAAAACTTGAAATTAAACACTATACCAATCCGTCTGGCTAGCGTGGTATTAGTAGGCCAAGTATCCCTCCGTCACGGGTTGAGGTCCGTCCTTGCAGTGGGACATTGATGGGCTGTTATGATGAAAGTTTAAAATCAGTAGATATACCTACTTAATTAACTTGAAAACAGATTCTCTTTTATTACTAAAAATATGAATCTCGTGGTCTCTGAGAAGTAACAGATGTAGATGTTATTATTGCTGTTCCAAGTGGTTTTTTAAAAACACTTCGTAAATGTGAAAATGAAAGTAATTTATTTCCAAGTGACGGCATTAATATAAAGCCCTTCAATTTTATAATAATTTTGATAATACTGGAGGGATGTTATTGAAAGGCCTCTGTTGAATAAAACGCGAAGTAAACCATGGTAAACTCTCCATGAAAGGAAAATATGAACAGTATTTGCATACTTACTAAAAGATTTATTTGTTTGTAAAATATTTGACATTCATGATCAGTGTTTTCATAGACAAATTAGTAAATAATTTAGGTTACGATTGATTAGTAACTTTGTTACTAATTTTTTAATATTATCGTATTTTTATGTTCGTTTCACCGTGTCTTCATGTCGTCTAAATAAACCATTATGAATTGTCTTCAATAATGTTATTATATCTTTGATATATCTTGTAGCGTAAATTCATTAATTATTTTTAAGTGCCTTTACATATAAATCTCATCAACAAGACCAAAAAGTTTCATATGCATTGTCATATTAATGTCTTTTATGCTTTCTGGCCTTAACTTCTTCCCTTTCCTACTTCGTTTGGTAACTCAAACTATAATCTTGTTGGCTTTTCTTTTTAAAAAAACTAACCCTATACCAACTCACAGTAGACACTACTATAAATTCTTATTTGAGAGATATCAGAATCAATATTTCTCTTTGTGTCCCACATAAACATAGAAAACTCACCATACGTTATGATCATATTTACTTAACGATAGAAATTCAAGCAATGGTTGCCAATGTTTATTGGTGACGTAATATTGACTCGACCTCTATGTGTTTGCAAGGGTTTATAAAGGAAAAGATTAGAAGTTCCGTACATACTCGTATGAATGTGAGATAGCTGTTTTATTACTGTTGCAAGGAAATGATTCCAAGTGATATAATTCTGTACTTACGTAAAGACGTAATAAACAGTACATAAGACGAATAAACACAGTAATAGGAAAATAATAAAAAATATTTTATCGATAAAATAAAGATTATTATTATTTAAATCCGTTAAAAAAAATTAAGTAAGCTATGCATTTGCCATTTACATATATTTAAAGTATGCTAAACTTAATAGTTTTGTTTGTCTACGTGTTGACAAGCTTTTAATTGAAAGAACTGTTCATCTTCTTGTCTTTAAATACATTATTACACATTGCTACACGGCAAATCCTACTGTATCTTTTTATAAAACAGTTCACAAAGGCATGGAATCTAATTAGAAATGAGTCGATTCGTTCGAAAATCAATGTCACTGAGTTGGTGCTTAGGATTGTCTGATTAAAGTAGCAGAAAATAGAGCTTACAGAATGTACAATAGACGAACATTTTCGGCAAAGGGCGACCATTCAAGATATATTTTGAACATACTTTGATGCCGATAGTGAAAACAAAACAAAAAACTTTTAATTAATATCATCATGTTTGTTGCCTTATGGTGGCAGACCAGCAAGCGGCGTACATGACGGTAAGTGGTAACCACCTCTCATGGACTTAAGATAAAAGCATTGCTTAGCCGATGCCTACCGTGGAATAAAAGCTCTCTTTAAACCTCGTTAATTTGTGAAACAAATCGATGTCTAATCGTTTTACAGGATAGATAATGTGCTCCAGAGAAATAGCAGCATAACCGCGAATCCACACGTAAACAATCAACCTGTCGCAGTCTGAATAATGCGTCCATTAGCGGAGTACTACATATGGGAAGTTCATCAAGACTGGCTGAATTAACGCCGTCTTAAGTATGAACGCACACCGATGTTTTATACGTCGCTTTTAATTAAATTACATCGCGTGCTTCAAAAGCCGCAAATGTTCGCTCAACGTGAGCTCTACATGTTTTTATGAGTAGTTAAATTTATTAAAATATAGAGGATTATGTCCTTAATGCTGTGTGGATATTAAAATGATTTATTTGACGGGATAATATTTTACTAGCAGTATATTTTTTAGCAGCCTTTTACCAGTTTTCGACGCTTTTGAATTTACAAGTATTTCATTTGAATCGAAAATTAATACGTTTTATATATACATATAAAACGTATTAATTTTCGATAAATTTATAAAGAGTTTTAAGTTTTTCCACTGCAACGGTAATTGGATTAAAAAGTTGGAGTGGGTCTTTGGGGGATCTCACAAATTATTGTCCTGCGTGGGGATCGAACCCACAACCTCATGCGCGGCATCCGCTGGCTCTACCGGCGCGCCACCGAGGTCGTATTCTCTATTGTAATTAATGGTATCATAGTATTCTTACAACCGCTATATTATCATTATAAAATGGTTACGTACTTTTTATATTAATGTGTTAATAATTTATTAAATAGAGCTGTTACTTATAAAACCTTCTAAAATATCTTACCCCTTTCAGCTTTCATAAAGCACGTAAATGTAAAGACAGAATGTAACAAGACAGTTTAGTACAGTGACCAAGCAGAATCAACCCCTACTATAGCCCAAATCGTAAAATAATAGACACCACAGCAAGTGATCTCGTTGCCAATAACTCACGCACAATTGAATTAATTAATCATGAGAAGTAAGTTTCTGCGAAGTTAAAAAAGTTGTCGTCTGCGACCAAGTTTTAAGGAGAAACTAACGAGGAATAGAACCGTAGATGAGAGATGAAAGTTTAGCTTGAGCGCCGGGAAAGAGAGGAGCGGGCGCGCCAGACAAGAATAGCTGCAATTTAAAACTCGATTAGAATTTGAACATTGAACGGACGCGGTTATTAAAAACGGTGTCGTGGTACCAAGTCGAGGACTTCGATTTCATGAAACCGCAGTAAAACTTTTGCTGCAGTTGTTTGGTTTTTTTTTTGTGTTTCCAAACTTTACAAAATCTAATTATTGGCGAAACTCGTAGCGATTACAAAAATCCTATTGTTTCTTAAACAAAAGTATACACAAAGTTATGTCGTTTTCCATTTCCGCGATACAAAATAGCACGATTCGGAGAAATGAACATTTATATTGTCTGAAGAGAAATTGTAGTTCAATACTCTTTATCGTTGCTATCATTTGCATGTAAAGAGAAAATGCTATAGAAAAAGAGGTATTGGAAATTCGAGTTACCGTAAAATCTTATTTACCATAAACTGCCAAACGAGAGTGGCAGAAGTTGACAGCATTGTTTACGATCTATAAAATAAATCGAATGGAACTGTGACTTTTGGTGCTTCAGGCAAAGTTGTACCTGCTTAAACACAAACATTCTTGTCTACTATTATTTATGGCTTATTGAGTTCCAATTTTTATGTGAGTTTAATATAGCTTTAAATTGTTTTGTGCATTTTATTAATAGGGAGAATAACATCTCCCTATAACATGCGGTAGATATTAAAGAATAATTGAAAGTGCTCGGTGTGTTTTATTATTTCATAATAATACATGCACAATTATATGCACACATCAAACAAGAGTTCAAGGGTAAAGAATATAAATAGTAAAGAATATAAATAAATAAACATGTATAGGTAGTGGTCAATTTCTTTGAAAACAGGCACATGCTCAAATAAAATTCATGATTTATTTCCTTTAATTTCAAAAGAAAGTAGACTAAAGAACACAAAGTTAGAGAGTATAATCTTTGAGGTTTATTGGTTTTTTGTAAATCAATGGGTTTATTACAAATATTTTATAGGTAATTACTATAATGTTCATTGATGTTCAATGAAAGCGATAAATTAGCTCATTATTGATATTTATGTTTATTCAACGTGCGTTTAATGCTACAGAGATAGAGAGCTCCTTTTTCCTTATGTTACTATTTTTGCTTGTTACGTAATGGCTTTCGTTCATTAGTTTGTTTTTGTTGTATACTTCGGTAAAATATTTGCATTGCTAAATAGCTTTACCTATTAATGAAGTATCCCTTTTCATTTTATAATAAAAAAATAAAATAAAATAAAAATCATTTATTAACCAAAACCAGTACAGTTCTTACACATAGTATCAATTAGCTCCACACTAGGCAAGCCTGTCATGTGGCTGTGTCCATAATTAATTATTTAAAATTAACTAAATTTATTCATTTTGTCTTTTGAAGACTTTTATAGTGAATTTTAGTAATTAAAAATTTTAAAAGTGGACAAAGTACTAGTTTTTTTGTTACCCTAAATTAATTTTTCTGTTCTTTCATTTTTCAACAGGGATTAAATTTTGTATTTTTATAGAGTGAAAGTAACAAACAGTGTGCATACAGTCTCAGGACACTAATTAGAGTCGATGACTTAAATAATGATCTTGCGTAGGATTCAAACCAGTTATCCCGCACATTTAAGGTCGGCAACGCATCTATGATTCCTCTGGTGTTTCGGGTGTACATGGGCGGCGGTGATCACTTACCATCAGGTGACCTGCTGTTTGACTCCAATTACATAAAAAAAACCTGATAGCATACACGACATCTCACTTTACTCGTTCGTCCAAATTCCACATCACCATAAGTAGTATTCCAATCTGTTGACATTAATTTCTCTGTCACACTATCCGCTTCAAATCAATATACTTCGTTTTGTTATTGTTATCGTTGTTGTTGTTATCCACGTCGATAAAATTATAATTTACCAATCAAGTGCTAACAGTAGTACAATACAGATAGAGTAGTAGAGCGCCAATCAAAACAGACAATGCAATAATTGTTTAGGGCACAATTAATATCCAGACTCAAGACAATAATTTGTAGATGACTTGCTACCCCACACACGGCAGCCAAGTACACGACCGTTTACTCTTTCTTCCCAATTCAACCACTCCATAGTCAATACTCCATTCTGTTGACATTAATTACTCTTTTACTCCATCCACGCCAAATCAATAAATTTCGTTTTCATTAATATCCACGTCGATTAAATTATAATTTACCAATCAACTGCTAACAGTAGTACAATACAGATAGAGTTGTAGAGCGCCAATCTAAGCAGACAATACAAATTGTTTAGAACACAATTAACATCCAGACTCATGACAATAGGTTGTGGATCATACAAATAACTATCTTACGTAAGATTCAAACTAGCTACACCCCATGGCAGCCAAATACACGCCTATTTACTCTTTATACTAAATACCACTTCGCCATAGTACTCCATTCTGTGGACACTTATTACACTTTCACACCATCCACGTCAAATCAATATACTTCGTTTTCATTAATATCCACGTCGATTAAATTATAATTTACCAATCAACTGCTAACAGTAGTACAATACAGATAGAGTTGTAGAGCGCCAATCTAAGCAGACAATACAAATTTTTTAGAACACAATTAACATCCAGGCCCACGGCAATAATTTGTAGATCACACCACCAATCTTTTGTCAGATTCAAACCTGCTACCCCACACACGGAAGCCAAATACACGACCGTTTACTCTTTCTTCCCAATTCAACAACTCCATAGGCAATACTGTATTCTGTTGACAGTAAATACTCTTTCACGCCATCCACGCCAAATCAATAAATTTGGTTTTCATTAATATCCACGTCGGTTATATTATATTTTCCAATCAACTGCTAAAAGTAGTACAATACAGATAGAGTTGTAGAGCGCCAATCTAAACAGACAATACAAATTGTTTAGAACACAATTAACATCCAGACTCATGACAATAAAATAAAATAAATAAATAAAATAAAATAACTTTATTCACATAAAATGTAGGTACATAGGATGGATATAAGATTTGGAGCCATATACATTTTGTCAGATTGTGACATGCAAATATTAATGAGATACATAAAATGCATTCCTCAGTTTCAGTTTCTTTATTTTTCAACATAATGTTACAAAATAACAGCTTATTGACGTCAGTTTAAAACTACTTAGTCTAAGTTTACATATTAAAAGTTTTCCAAACTTTACCACCGCTTCCAAGGCGCTAGTAGAGAAGAAGCGGCGTAACAAACTCTAAAGCAGCATTTTTTAGACGTCTCTATAATTTTACAACAATTTTGTAACCGTAACAAAGCGCTGCAACCATTGTATACCATATAAAAACTAAGGATTGCACTAAAGGATCAATATAAATTTTTAAATATCTTAAACTAGAAGATTCGTCCTGTAGGTAGTACACAAAAGTGGGAGCACCAAATCACATCTACAAAGTTTTCTAGTAATAAAAACGTCGCTCAACTAAATTATCCCCTAGATGAATAAGTGGTGTACCAAAAATGAAAAATACTTAATGTCAGGGTCGACCAGTCACCCCAAGTAGCACCCGTTCACGAGTATAACGCAAAGGCCAGCCATCAACCCCCTCGCCATATCGTAGGGAAGGGATTGACCCGGCCTCCACGCCACCACAAACAATGACATTATAGTGAGCATGACAAGTCCTGACAATAGTAATAGAAGAAAAATAAATACAATTTGGGGAAACACAAGCAGAGGGACGCCCTTACCTAACATCGACCAAAGTAAATTTCTGCGAGTCCTAACTCTTAAATCAAATGTGGACGAGTGTACATTTGTTTGTGTAAAATTAAAATAAGTATATAAACAAAACATTAAGTTAAGATATCATACGAAAAAAAAAACGTATTGTAATGTACCTAATACAACTTATGCCATTATTATTAATAGCACATTATGGGAGACCTGCACCAAGCCAAACACTCTTATCCTTAAGGTAATCGTCTGTCCTGTAGTATGCTTTTTTACATAAAGTGGTCTTAACATAGGTTTTAAATTTATTGTCAGGCATACCAAGGACCGACTCAGGCAGCTTATTATAAAAGCGTATACAGTCGCCTTTGAAAGAATCACTAACCTTACTAAGTCGATAGCTCGGAAGGAGCAGTTTATTTTTATTACGCAAATTTCTGTCTGTAATATCACTTACTTTTGTGAATTTATTTATATTCTTCCTGACATACAGTATGTTTTCTAATATATATTGAGAGGCTACAGTTAAAATATTTATGTCTTTAAAACGTTCCCTGAGAGAGTCTTTCCTGCCTAAACAATAAATAGCACGTATTGCCCTTTTCTGTAATATAAAAATTGTTTCTAAATCTGCTGCATTACCCCAAAGTAGTATACCATAGGACATCAAACTATGGAAGTAACTAAAGTATACCAACCTTGCTGTTCCTACATCTGTCAACTGCCTAATCCGTCTAACAGCAAAAGCAGCAGAGCTAAGCTTATTGGCTAAACCAGTGATATGATCACCCCATTGCAATTTACAATCTATTGTAATTCCTAGAAAATTAGTACTTTGTACAAATTCCAACCTATGCCCCTCCAGCATGACATCAACATGTGCTTGCCTTACATTAGAAAGTGTAAACCTTATACATTTGGTCTTTCCAGCATTCAACAATAGATTGTTTGCAGAAAACCAATTTGAGATGGCATTCAGAATATTGTTAACTTTATCTACATTTGCAGTACGCCTAGCCACTTTGAAAATTATCGATGTATCATCGGCAAACAAAACTATGCCAGCTTGTGCTTCTATCATATAAGGCAAGTCATTGACATAAACTAAGAAGAGAAAAGGCCCTAGAATTGATCCTTGCGGTACGCCTATTTTTACGTTTGATCCATTTGATTTAATGCCTTTTACATCTACCGTTTGAAGCCTATCTGTTAAGTATGATTTTAACAATTCTATTGATTTTTGGTCAAAACCATAACGACGTAGCTTGAGCAAAAGTGTTTGATGGTCAACACAATCAAATGCCTTAGAAAGATCACAGAATACTCCAATAGCATCCTGCGAACCCTCCCAAGCGTCGTAAACCAGGCTAACTAGAGCCACTCCCGCATCGGTGGTAGATTTCCCGCCAGTAAAGCCATATTGTTGGCTATGGAAAAGATTATTGGTCTTAAAGTGCAGTAGCATTTGATTGAGCATCACTCTTTCAAACACCTTACTCAAAGCTGGCAAAATAGAGATGGGGCGGTAATTTCCAAGTTCTGCCTTAGATCCCTTCTTAAATAATGGTATAAGTCTACTATGTTTCATTAAGTCAGGAAAAGTACCATTGTCTATACATTCGTTAAATATAAGTGCCAAATCAGGTGCAATGATATCAATAACATGACTAAGTAAGCTAACTGACATGCCCCAGTAATCCTCAGACTTCTTCATTTTAAGATGTTTATATGCTCCTAGGATGTCACCAAAATCTATATGTTTAAAGTTAAATTTAGAAGCAGAACTAATATTATTCTCGAGAAGGGCTACAGCACTGTGAGCGCAAGAATTGATTGAAGAAGTCAGTTTAAAAGGAATACTGGCAAAATAATCTTCAAAAGCATTTACAATATCTTTAGGAGAGGTAATATTCTTATTTTCTAATTTAATTCGAGTAACACTATCCCTCATTTTACATTTACCAGACTCTTTATTAAGTATATCAAGTATATCCTATTAAGTATATCAAGTTTTTTACATCAGATTATACACATAGACCAAGTTACAAATAGAACTAAATACAGCTAGTTAGGCATTTGCAAATGCAGCTGTAGTACTTTGTTACATTTCATTTTTTACACATCTAAAATATTCTTCTATTGAGTAGAACGCTTTATCAGTCAACCAGTGTTTGAGTTTAGTGCAGAATTGACGAGTAGGCATTTCCTTAAAACTACCAGGCAGTGCATTAAAAATACGTCCACACATAACAAGACTACTCTTAAGGTACATAGCCGTTCTAGGTATTTTAGGCAACACAATTCTGTCGGGATTTCGCGTGTTACGAGGGTACAAGTCTCGTGCTTTTGTGAACAAGTGAGGGTGCTGCATAACAAATTTAGCTGTCTCTAGGATATACATACAGGGTAGAGTAAGAATGCGAGAGCTTGTAAAAAGAGGCTTACAAGACTGCCATGGTGGTATGCCATGAATAGCGCGAACACATTTTTTTTGCGCTAAAAAGGCGCGTTGCGCCTCAGTCGAGTTACCCCACAGTATGAGGCCGTAATTTAGGACAGATGACACATATCCGTGATATGCCATTAATACTGTATGTTCAGTGGAAGTTTTGCGTAATTTGCAAAGTACATACACAAATTTATTGATTTTTATACATACATTTTCTACGTGGAGCTTCCAATTCAGGTAATTGTAATGAAATCCTAAAAAAACTGTACTAGTGACCTCTGCAATTTCTTGATCTTCATACTCTATTTTTATGTTTTTATGCGGTTTACCAATAGGTTGTGGATCATACAAATTACTATCTTACGTAAGATTCAAACTAGCTACACCCCATGGCAGCCAAATACACGCCTATTTACTCTTTATACTAAATACCACTTCGCCATAGTACTCCATTCTGTGGACACTCTGTCAAATCAATATATGTACTTCGTTTTCATTAATAGCCACGTCGATTAAATTATAATTTACCAATCAACTGCTAACAGAACAATACAGATAGAGTTGTAGAGCGCCAATCAAAATTGCAAATTTGAGCAACATTGCTTCGTTAACTATGCGAGTTGGTATTAACAAGATTGTCGTTACATTGCGTTGGGTAAAAATGTATACAGTCATTGTGGTGTTTTGCGCTTTTACAATCAAAGTTGCGAGAAATATTTTTTATTGTTTCACAGTAATAGCGACGATCAAGCCGCCTCATATCTGATG
Organism: Schrankia costaestrigalis; assembly: GCA_905475405.1. Classification (NCBI taxonomy): domain Eukaryota; kingdom Metazoa; phylum Arthropoda; class Insecta; order Lepidoptera; family Erebidae; genus Schrankia; species Schrankia costaestrigalis. The sequence goes on from FR997827.1 coordinate 7,185,200, forward strand.
GTAATTGGCCAGATAGCAGCCAAGTCGCTACCTTCATTGTTTGTCTAGTCTCAGCTCTGTAATTCTTCTATCTAATGTAAATACCGTACTTCCTAAATACAGTAAAGTTACTAGAAATAATTTAAAATCATAAGGATTGTAAGTGGTCATTTTCAAATAAAAAATGTTACATAAAAGAAACGGAGTCCTTTTACAAATACCATTTCAACCAAATCACTCATTATAATTTACACGAGCAATCCAGTTTTTATTGAATAAAATGTATATAAAGTTAGCCTAGCCATCGAATATCATATTTAACTATATTATTAACACTTTATTAGCAACATTTGACGCAAGTACCCATTCAACTTAAAATTAGAATAGATATTGTAGAGGTGACACAATAAATAACTTTAGAGATTTGTTCATAAATTTATGTTTGCCTGTTCTAAACTTCCATGTAAAGCTGGGATTTACGATTTATCGCACGTAATAACGACAATATACATATTTATTGCTTCTGTGGTGCAGTCAAATTGCTATCTATTTTGTTGCACTTAAAATGTTGAAAGCTATTATACCAATTCTAGTGTTGAAGGGAGGTTCGCTTTTTAAAAAATGCATGTTTGAAATGTCTCTGAGTGGTGACGGAGTAAGAATACAATATGTCACCACCCCATCCGTGAATATTATCTTTACGAAATAAAAAGAAGGAAAACTTGAAATTAAACCACAATGCGTCTGGCCAGCGCGTGGTATTAGTAGGCCAAGTATCTCTCCGTCCCGGGAGGAGGCCCGTCCCTGCAGTAGGACATTAATGGGCTATTATGATGATGTTTGGAATGAACGACCCCGTGGCGCGTGGGGTGGAAAATCATAATAATGGGTTACATAGAAAAATCAAGGAACTTTAAAAGACATGATTCTTAGGATATTTATATTCCATAGATTCTCAATCGTGTGTTAGAGGCACATTTATGGCTATGACAGTATTAGCCCCTTTCGATTTAGATGTAGGCTTAAGAACATTTTGAGATACCCCCTAGGTTCGCTCTATCTGTTCCTTTTACTAAGCATATTTTGTAATACGTATTATATTAACCATAACGCTTCTAATAATAAAGTCGAATACTTGTTTTTCCACACCTTTTTCTTTTTTTATATCTGATTAAGATTCATTGTTTTCTCGTAGGTAAGTGGCACACGTGAAATGTTTGTTGACTATAAATAATCTATTTTTCAAGCCATAAACCCTTTTAACAACTTAATACAACATGCAACGACCAGTTACGTCGGCATTTATAATGAATAATGATCAATAAAATTCAACCAAACGCAACCGCGTATAATCCTGAACAGCTTTTAATACCACGCCTGGAAAACATATGATATAATTTAATTTGCTTTCTTCATTAAACCATCGCATGAGTTATGCTCGAACATTCGTTTGATCTTAGTTATTTAGTTCCCTTAAGTTGAGAATAATATTTAACGAAATGGACCAGTGCTATGTGAGGGTTAGTAATTAATTAAATTAAGTTCAGAATACGTTAGAAACAAAGTTGAATGTGGCTAAATGCGACTTGTTAATAGGTAAGGGAGATGATCCCTCGCCTCGGTCCGAGCGGCCGCTCGCGAGCTCCTGCTCCCTAGAGTGTCAGTAGGGGCACAACACCCCACATGCTAATAGCCAATCATATTCTGTTTACATTCCATCACCGAGTATGAATAATTTGTTATTGTCTGTGCAAACATGGCGCGGCGCGGCGTCATCACTAGCATTGTCTGCTGGATTAATTTGCTGTCCAGTTTCGGCGCAATCGAGCTGCCGATTCAATGCCAACGGTATCAAAGAACAATTGGTCGGCCTACTCGGATTGTGACAGATTAATAAAAATTGAAAATTGAATTTATTATCTCATTCGTGTTGATAACATTCGTAGCTTTAAAGTACCTACATTTTATAACAATTAAAACATTTAAGAACGGAAAGTATATTTAGAATTCACCCGTGGTTGCTTGTATGCTTAAAATAAATGACACTATTTTAAACGAATGAAGATATTTATATGGAGTAATCTCTCACAGGACTAAGTGCAACTTAAACTATTTATGGACGTACGCATAATGGGAGACATGGGTTTCCTATTAAAAGTTTTTGTGGGTTGGCTGCAAAACATAGTATGTTGTTGTTTTTAAGGGCAGTACTTATAAATAAACTTCCTTTTTTTAATGTAATGAGAGTGCTTATCTATTACACGTGTAAATAATTAGCAAATAGGCTTTGTTGTTTTCGAGAAAAATTTAGATAAAAAAATTATAATTATACCTACTATTTAATATAAAAGTCAAGTTGAAAATTTAAAGTTTTAGTTAGGGAATACCTAGTAGATGGCAGATAAGGCTAATTCTAAATTGTTATACGAAACTCGTTTTAAACAAACTTGCTATTGATTTCTTAATACTACCAAGAAGCTCTTACAATTTACAAGAAACTTTTACAAAATATGGGTAATGTTAAAGTACTGCTCAGAGCTCAGCGTTGGCTTAAGATTTCGCTATGACTAAGCTATGAGTTGAGTAGCTAAAGAGCTAGTTGATAATCGAAGTAGTGGTAATAGCTATTATAATATTCATTGTTATTAAGCGACTTCAAAAAGAGGAGGATCCTAATTTGTTTTAATATTTGTTACCACTAGAGAAATCATTTAAAAACACTATGATATAAACGTTTTTGCACTATAATTTTAAATATTTGCACTCAGGCGATATTTTTTATCTCAGTACTATCAACCAAATTGTCATACGTAACATTTAAGTTAGTCTGTAATGAGCGATAATGTTGCCTGAGTATTATTAGTTTTAATGTATTGAATTACTTACGGTTGCTAATTATTTTGGAGATCGTTGATTTTATTAAAAGAGGCAGTTGTCACGACTGCTGTTATGATCTGCTTTGCCTTGACTAATTAAACAAGCGACAGACACTTTAGTTTAGGTTTTTCTTCATTTTTCCTTCTTTATCAAAGAAAGTGACTATTGATTAGCGAATCCTCGACTTTTAAGGAACTTTTGGCATAAAATGAAAATTTGTTACATATTTTTAAAAACACTGAAACAGGTTTTACTTAAATTAGTCAAGAAATGACTTAGTCTGAATTGAAATCATGCTTACCGTTTATGAGTTGGTTATTAAACTCCTAATTTTAGTAAATAATATAAGTATTCAAATGTAATACTGGTAAAGACATTTTGTTTTATTGCCATGAAGAGCAAATTCCTCGTACCTAGAAGCTTACTAGTTAGACATTTACGACTTATTTATAGTAAACGACTAAAACATTAATTTAAAAAATTATAATAATAAATATATCCTATATGTACAGTCTCGCACTGTACATTTTAGCTGACCAACCTTTTTACGATATAATATAAATTAAATTACAACATAATTTTAGTTAGTGTGCAAATACTGCAACGCGGTAAACAACATTAGAGAAAGAAAACACTTAGTCATACCTACTTGTTTTTACTACGTAAATAAAGTGGATATAAAAACGAAGTTATCTTTCATCTCAGCACTCCCTACAACTACAACCTCAAGCTCAACGAGCACAAGTGTACAAACCGTACATTTTTTGGTCCTTCGAACAAACAAGTAAGTCTCCTGTGCTTTTCTCACGTTAGCGAATCGGTTTGACCGGTCTCCCACAAGCGGGTCGCCCCGGTTAGATTGAGAAGTCGCAGAAAAACGTTAGCGAAGCGCATCTGAGACGCAACAGCAAAACAGCGACCATTTCAAATCGAAGAATTGTGAAGATTATTAGCAACGCAGAAGTTTTCACAAGGCCGTCCTGTTATCGTCAACGACGTAGATTTTACTAAATCTAACAACAACTAACAACTACGAACATGAGTATTCTAGAACAACAGGCAGCTAGTTTTGAAAACATCAAAACGATATGCAGAAACTATCGCAAGGATTCATCTGAGAGGAAAACTGTGGAATATTTGAATAAACGTACCACTTTACTGGAAAATGAGTGGGAAGTTTTCAACAACAATCACGCTCAACTCCTGTTGGAAATCGAGGATAAAAATATTCCATACTTCGTGGAGGACATTTATGAGAAGACTAGAGAAATGTACTCTACAACTATGAAGGACATGTCCCTTAGATTGAAGACCATCGGAGATCAACTACAACGTGATGTGAAATTCGATTTAAGCGAAACGTCAGATGATGAAGATAGTAACGTGCAGATTTTGCTTAACAAACAAGAATGCAACTTTAACGCCATACTGCGCGTTATTTCAAAGATAAAAGTTTCGTCTATAACAGACAAATGGGAACTCGAAGATCACTTATCAACTTTGAAAGCAAAGTGGGATGCCATTGATAAGCTACATTGGGGCATTGACTTCCAATTACATGGGTCAAATCATCATTATTATCAAACATTCGCAGACATCGAGCAACAATATGACAACTTAAAAAAAGAAATGAACACAAAAATCTGGTCTACGGTGCACTATTACAAATCTGCACCAAAGATTGAAATTCCTGAATTTTCAGGAAACTACAGTCAATGGGTATCCTTTAAGGACCTTTTTATTGAAGCGATCCACAAAAACCCTATGATCAACAACGTCCAAAAAATGCAACACCTAAAGTCAAAATTAAGAGGTGAAGCGGAGCGCTTATTGCAGCATCTTACTATCAGCACGGACAACTACGACTGCTGCTGGGATATTTTGATACAGCGATATGACAATAGACGTCTCCAATTCGCGTCATACATAAATACAATGTTAAACCTACCGGTAATACAACACCCGGACGGCTTTAACTTGAAAAGGATGCATGACGTCATAACAGAATGTTTAAATGGGATATCTAACATTGGGATCGATACGTCATCATGGGATCCTATTATTGTTCATATTATGTCACAAAAGCTGGATGCCGCTACCCTTGGAGACAACATGAAAGAAATACAGAATCATCGTGAATTACAAAGCCTAAAGGACTTTTTGTATTTCTTAGAAACTCAATTTATGGCCCACGAAACAATGAAATCTACAAAAAAGGGTATTACTACTACTTCAGAAAAAATACCTAACTGGAAACCATTTAACAAGCAAACCCAGATGAAGAAAGGTGCATTTGGATATAATAAAACAAACAACTTTGTAACCTTACACGGAAGATGTCCAAACTGTAGCGGAAATCATGTATTACGTCAATGTAATAAATTTATGTCATTGAACTATGACAAACGCAATCAAGTCGTATCAAAACTGCGACTTTGCAAAAATTGTTTATACTCGCATGGAAGCAACGAATGCACTTCTACAAAAACGTGCAACGAGTGTAATCAAAAACATCACACGTTGTTACACAATCCTGAAAAACAAAACGTGATCTCGCAAGCCAGAACAAGCCACATTGAACAACCATCATCTTCGTCGGCATCCCAACAACAAACGTCGAATCACTTGTCAAACAATAACGTTGAAGTTTTATTAACAACTGTACTACTGAGAGTGAAGTCCATAAACGGGACTTATATAACGTTACGTGCACTACTTGATCAAGGCTCGCAAGTAAACTTGATCTCAGAATACGCAGCTCAAGCACTTCGACTAAATAGACAAGGAGTAAACGCGTCTATAACGGGAATCGGCTCTGTTTCGAGAGAATGTAGAGGAAAGGTGAACATCTCCTGCCGATCCATTCACTCAGATTATAGTTTTGATTCGCAAGCTCTTATTATGACAAAACTTACAAACAACTTGCCTACAAAAACATTTGAAAAGGGAAAATGGGCGCATCTTGAAAATTTGAAGCTGGCTGACCCAGATTTTAATATTTCACGAAAAATAGACCTTTTACTTGGAGCGGATGTCTATTCTGAAATTATCCTAGATGGGGTCCTGAAAGACGATTCCCTGTCCCCGGTTGCACAACAAACACAAATCGGGTGGATTCTTTGCGGTAAAACAAAACAAACGTTTGAGTGTCACGTTACCACATTTGACATTACCGAGTTAACAAAATTTTGGGAAAATGAAGAAATTCAATACAAGAACGATACTCCCAAGGACGAACAATGTGAACTATTTTATAAGGACAACGTCCGCCGATCAGCTGATGGTAAATACATTGTTAGAATGCCTCTTATCCCAGACTATAGAGAAAAACTAGGTCAGTCGAAACAAGCGGCTGTATCTCAGTTTCTTCAGTTGGAAAAACGGCTAGATAAAAACAAAAAACTTGCAACAATGTATAAACAATTTATACAAGAATACGCCGAACTGGGTCATCTGAAACCTGCATACAATATACGAGCTGACAGCTATTTTATGCCACATCACGGCGTCCTTCGTGAACACTCGACCACCACCAAACTGAGAGTGGTGTTCAACGCTTCACAGAAGACTACGACTGGCTACAGTTTAAACAACTTAATGGAAAAGGGAGCCAATCTTCAAAAGGATATTCAGGCGCTTATACTCAAGTGGCGTACATACAGATACGTTTTCACGGCAGACATAGAAAAAATGTATCGTTGTACATGGTTAGAGGAAGACCAGCAACATCTTCAAACCATAGTATGGAGAGACTCACGAGATAAACGTCTGCGTGACTACCACCTATGTACATTGACCTACGGTACAAAGAGCGCACCGTGGCTGGCCCTGAGAACTCTTAAACAGTTAGCCATGGACGACGGTCATAAATACCCGGTAGCTGCCAAGATTCTTCTAGAAGAATGTTTCGTCGACGACGTCATAAGCGGTCATGACGATCTCTTACAAGCTAAAGAAATACAACATTCTTTAATACAATTATTGAAAGGAGGCGGAATGAACCTGCGAAAGTGGACAAGCAACCACCAAGCCATAGTAGAAAATCTTAACAAAGATCAAATATCAACACAGAGTACTTTTGATTTCAAAGGCGACGAATACAACAAAACATTAGGACTGGGTTGGAGTCCCAGTTCTGACACTTTTCACTTTAACTGGCCTTTAACTACAACTAAACGGTTAACAAAGAGGTCTTTACTATCAGCAATATCAAAATTCTACGACCCCCTGGGGTGGCTTTCGCCGATAACTATCAAAGCAAAACTATTGTTCCAAAGAATTTGGATTAGTACTATTAACTGGGATGATGTGGTACCCATAAATATCGAAGAAGAATGGCTGAGTCTACAAAAAGAGCTTCCACTTATAAATAACATAAGTTTATCGAGATGGATTGGATCCAACATAAAAAAGGTGGATTTATTAGGATTTTGCGACGCAAGCGAGAAGGCTTACGCTTGTGTAATATATAGCCGAGTGTTCAACGAACATGGCCTTCCTAAAATAACCTTACTTGCTGCCAAGACAAGAGTGGCGCCTCTAGCACAGAAAACTACTCTACCAAGACTAGAACTATGTGGTGCACTATTACTGGCCGAATTAATGGAAAAAACGTTACAAGTTTTTCCTGGATATAACGTATCTATATCGGCCTGGTCGGACTCACAAGTAGTCCTGGCGTGGATTCAAGGAGATACTGCAAGATGGGAAAAGTACGTGGCCAATAGAGTTACAAGAATCCTATGTGTCATTCCCGCGGTGAACTGGAACTATGTAAAATCAGAATTGAATCCCGCAGACTGCGCTTCAAGAGGTGTTTTACCAAAAACGCTAATTAACTTCAACTTATGGTGGAAAGGTCCGCAGTTTCTAACAAACCAGCTTGAAACAAAACCTTGTGTATTTCAAACGAATTTTGGCACGATTAATTGTACAGAAACGAAACAAGAATTAGAAGAAAATAATTTTATTATTGACCTACTAAATAAATGCAGTTCGTTGACTTATATAAACCGTGTCATTGCTTGGACTTTGCGCGTCATAACAAACATGCGCAATAAAACGAAATCTGAAACCGAATACCTCACAACTTATGAACTAAGCGCAGCGAATAAATGCATTATAAGGAACGTGCAACGATCTAACTTCGAATCCGAGTACAAACAACTTAAGAACAAGTTATTAGTTTCTCAGAAGAGTGTCATATTCAAACTAAACCCCTTCATCAACGAAGAAGGAATTATATGTGTGGGAGGACGTCTCAAGAATTCAAGTTTACCAGAAAATATGAAATGTCCTATTATTATTCCCCACAAGAGTCGCTACACACAATTATTAATTGAACAAGCTCATTTGAACACAATGCACGGAGGAGCACGACTGACGTTAACCCTTTTGAGACAAAGATTTTGGATAATTGGGGGCAATCGCGCAGTTAAAACTCAACTGAGAAAATGCGTACGTTGCCATCGATTCAGCAAAACAGATAGCCATCAAATAATGGGTGATCTTCCACAGCATAGAATTACCCCGTGTAGGCCTTTCACGCATACGGGTGTAGATTTTACCGGTCACGTGGACGTAAAGCACAATAAAGGCAGAGGAGTAAAGACGTCGAGAGGCTACATAGCTATCTTTATCTGTATGGTGACCAAAGCCGTCCACATAGAACTAGTTTCGGATCTCAGCACAGAAACATTCATGGCAGCATTCCAGCGACTGTGCTCCAGGCGGGGCTCTCCTCGTCACATGTACTCTGATTGTGGTACCAACTTCGTCGGTGCGGCAAAGATGTTACGTCATGAATACGAACAATTTAAACAATTATTGAATCCGGATCTATTCAACGAGCTAGCAAAGCTGGAAGTGGAGTGGCATTTCAACGCTCCAGCATGGCCCACTGCAGGCGGTCTATGGGAAGCAGCGGTCAAGGCAATGAAACACCACCTCAAGCGAGTACTGGGCGACCAAAAACTCACTTACGAGGAGTTTTCGACACTTTTAACAAAAATAGAAGCATGTTTAAATTCAAGACCTCTCTGCCCTTTAACAGAAGACCCAGAAGAGTTTTATAACTGTCTTACTCCCGGCCACTTTCTAACAGGAAGCCCAATCTTGTCTATGCCAATCTCAGATTACAAAGATACAAACAACATCGATTTACGGCGTAGATGGCAGCTCATCGAGCACATATTTCAAGTTTATTGGAAGAACTGGTCAAACGATTACCTTACTACGTTACAAACGCGTAGTAAATGGAATAAGCCCACTAAGAACATACAAGAAGGTGATATAGTATTACTAAAGGAGGATAACTTGCCACCTGCAAAATGGGCCCTGGGTCGGGTGCTACAAACTTATCCTGGTCAAGATGGATATGTCAGAGTTACTTCAATCAAGACTCAATCAGGAATAATTAAGCGTCCAGTAACGAAATTATCTCCTTTACCATTGGAACCATCTGAAGTAGAGAAACTAAAGAAAGATAATTATAACGAAAACCTTAAACAAAAGTCTATTAATAACTCACATACAAATGTAATTGGATCAATCTCAACAATGTTATTAATGTTACTATCATTGTTTACATTTGTAACCGGAGAACATAGCGCCATGAACGGCACGCGACTAGCACCAGGTGCGCATGCTCAGATTACAAGCTTAGAACGCGAGCGCCCAATGTATTACGACACCGTGGGAAAATTACAAGTAGTGCACGATGAGTGGATATTACTTATGTACTATAATTTAACTAATTATTGGGAAGGAACGCGTCGCACTCAAGTTTACTTCGAAAACATTAAAACTTTATGCTTCAAAACAAAATTATACCAATGTCAAACCACTATGGAACAACTTTCCCACGAGATGGAACTTTTGAATTATTACAACGTCATATTAATAAACCCGCACAAACACCTTAGTAACAGGAAGAAACGAGGGTTAATTGACGGAGTAGGTTCCATAGCAAATAGCTTGTTTGGAATATTAGATCAAAGCTTCGCAGACAAGTATCAAGATGACATCAAATCACTTCAAAATAATGAAAATTACTTGTTACATCTAATCAAGAACCAAACCACAATTGTTGAGTTAGAAAATCAGGTTTTAAAACGGAGTGAAGACAACATCCAGCGTCAATTTACCTACATTGACAGCTTTATCAACGAAACCAACATGAATCTCGCATCTATTGAAACAGAATTACAAATAATATCAGCCACAACTTATATCAATTCGGCTGCTCTAACAACATACCTACTAATTAACAGCTTACGAACATTTCAAGAAATGCTGTTCAATACGCTAACAAACGTCTACCAAGGACACGTGGATTCACATTTGATCACTCCTGTACGAATGATGCAAAAACTTACCGAAATTTCGAGTAGTATACCGAAAACTTTATCATTACCAGTTAAAAATTATCAAGAGAACATCAAGGATGTTTACAGGTTGATAAATGTAAAGGCACGCATCACAGAAAATTATTTCTTATTTGAAGCCCATATCCCATTGGTTTCGAACGAAGAATATATGTTATACCAAGCAATTCCTTTACCAATTAGCACTTCTACGAGATCAACATATGTGAAGATATCAAATAAGTACATCGCTATTAATTTTCACAAAAATTTGTACGTTTCTCTCTCTGAAGATGACCTCAAACGATGTATACAACAAACATCAACAAACTTTATTTGCAAGAAAAACTTATTGTCATTTGATCTACACAGCAGGAGAGCTCCTTGCGAAGCAAAACTTCTATCACATGTCAATACTCAACCATGTGATACTGAGCAGATGACGTGCAAGGACGCTTGGATAGAATTACAAACACCTAACAGCTGGCTTGCAATTTGTTGCGAAACTTGTACTATGCGAATCATATGTGAGAATGACGTCACGTCACAAACCATTTCTTCATCGAGCATCGTATCTCTATCAGAAGGGTGTATACTTCAATCTACTGATATGACTCATCTATCAACAAAATAGTGAACTTAACACATCACTACACTCATCCTTCATTGAAGCTCACAGACAAGAATACCGAAGTTTCTACGATTGACGAAAAACTTGCCTTTCAAAAGAATAATGAAGTTGCAATGCCTCCCATGACAAGTCACGACATTCATCAATATGCCCTCAGTTATTCCCTGTTGGCAACTGGAGTTTTAATTCTTCTTGTGGTGGTTGGGAGGAAATATTGCAGTCCCTGTCGTAACAGCAATACGAAAGAGAGAATTAAAAATAACAAACCTGAGGAAATTGAACTACAGATCATACGCAAACCAGAGTACCAGCGGGAGGTCACCGCAGCCCCATCAACACGAGATATGGAGCAGCAACCAGCATCACGCCGTGACATGAAAAACGGAACTCAAAATATTTCTTTTTCCTTTGAATAATTATTATTTAACTTTTGTAATTTTACATTATTTTCCTTAACTTTGGTACTTTTGTATTTATATTAGGTTTTAATGGTGTTTGCTTTCTCTTTTGGGGTTGCCAAGATGTACAGTCTCGCACTGTACATTTTAGCTGACCAACCTTTTTACGATATAATATAAATTAAATTACAACATAATTTTAGTTAGTGTGCAAATACTGCAACGCGGTAAACAACATTAGAGAAAGAAAACACTTAGTCATACCTACTTGTTTTTACTACGTAAATAAAGTGGATATAAAAACGAAGTTATCTTTCATCTCAGCACTCCCTACAACTACAACCTCAAGCTCAACGAGCACAAGTGTACAAACCGTACATATAGATAAAAATTAAAAAATAAATAAACTGATTGCAATGAAGTTTCTTTGAACTATTATAGATACTCTTTCGATCTAAAAAAAGGTGTTGTTTATATTAGCCAATAAAGACTGAGTAAGTCTGAATTGAGAACCTCAACCTTCTTCTCATTTATGAGTCGGTTAATAGTCACCTACGATTGTAAAGAATACATTTATCAAACAGTGATTTAACGTACACAGAAAGGAGAACACATCGCATCTCAAAAGCTCTATATTGTCACCACTATGATCAATGTAGCACTTATCAAGTCAGTGAGTATTCCAATGTAATACTCGTAAAGACATTTTGTTTTTTTGCCATGAAGAGCAAATTCCTCGTACCTAGAAGCTTAACAACTTTCTAAATATAAAAAAATACACTGTAACCAGAGCTGATATTGATTATAATAATTACGCATTTTTTTAACATATAATATCACTAACATTTTTTTGAGATGAAACTCAAGAAACTAAACCGACTTCAATAAAGTTTCTATAGACTTCCATAGAAACTTCTATACTCTTTTGACATAAAAAAAGGTTTTATTAAAATTAGCCAAAAAATGACTAACTCTGAATTGAGAACCCTATTCTCCCTTAGAGGTCGGTTAATATCCTCCTACTTTAGTAAATATCCCATGTATTAAACAGAGATCTCAGAGGAGAGCACATCGCATCTCAAAAGCCCTATATTGTCACCAGTATGATCAATATAGCACTTATCAAGTCAGTGAGTATTCCAATGTAAAACTGGTAAAGACATTTTGTTTTATTGCCATGAAGAGCAAATTCCTCGTACCTAGAAGCTTACTAGTAGACATTTACGACTCAGATACAATTTATTGTATACGATTCAGAGTGTAGTATCAATTTTGCTTTACCATGACCTGAAGTAGTACAGATTGGTATTGAATTCAGTTTGTTAATTGTCTTTCCCTTAACCAGTGTGACGTGGATAAGAACTTTGTTTAAATATGTATCTGTAATAAAAAGGCGATATTTGTTTGTAAATTACTTTTTGTAGCATATTTATCATAACAGCCCATTAATGTCCCACTGCAGGGACGGGCCACTGATAGTCCCTTAGTCGGTTTTTATGACACCCATGGGATGAGATGGGATGGTGACATATTTTATTCTTTTGTAGCATGTTACTCGTAGTAATGTTGTTCGAAATAAGGCCTACGCAGACCTGGACGGCATAGCAAGGGATTTTAATTTTTACTAATGGAAATTCAACCGTAATGTTACAGAAATACGACATAAATTGCTATACTTTAAAATGATGCCGTGGCATTGAAAGGGATTTTATCGCACGGCATCAAAAGACGCGCCACAGGCTCCCGTGGCGGGATGCCGCGGCATACCGCGGTAGGCAATGGTATGCCGTTGCCTACCGCGACTGAGTGCCACGGACTCCGGCGCTAAAAGACGCGCCACAGGCTGCCGTGGCGGGACGCCGCGGCATACCGCGGTAGGCAACGGGATGCCGTTGCCTACAGCGACCGAGCGCTGACTCACGGCAAAATCCCTTGCCATGCCGTCCCGGTGTGCCCAGGCCTATACTACCAATAAACTTTAAAAATCTAAAGCCATCCTTATTGGCCTCCTAAAGAAACAAGATAAGATGAATAGTTGCATAAAAGGGGAGGGGGAAGAATTTTCCAATTTTACTTATTGGTGTTTTGTAAATGTTTTAATGACTCATAATTACATATTTTTAATGTAATAACATGTAGTATTAATTACTTCAAAATATTGCATTATAAATATAGCTAAATATTATACTAGGTTAATATTTTAAATCCCCATGTTCTTTATGTTGTTTTTAAATATGTAAGGTCAATTCATAATCAAATATGTAGTAAACATAGCACGGGATGCCCTTGGTAGGTAGGTGCCGTAGGTAGATATTCTAGATATTAATTAACAGTCTTAATATTAGTCAAGAATGAAAACCTTTGAGATCCTTTAAGTCTGTATAATTAGTTTATTGTGCTACTTAATACTTTTAAACTGATGCTAAAATAAATTTCAGGCAATATAAAAATCAAATAGTGCAGAAATGAAACTGTCAGAAACATAAGAAAACCTTTTAATATTTAAGTTGCTTTAAAAACTTTATTGAAACTTAAAGCTCATAAATCAAAAGTGAAAAATATAAAGCGCATTTTATATTGAACCTGTTTTATAAGAGAATCTTGAGGCACTTAACGAAATTGTGTTGGAGTAAATGTTTACAGTACATAATTTTCAGTTCCTATACCTTGTTGTACCTCCGTGTGGTGACGGAGTAAGAATACAATATGTCACTACCCCATCTCATCCCATGGGTGGCGTACAAACCTACTGAGCAACTATCTGTGTATATTACCTTTACGAAATGAAAAAGAAGGAAAACTTGAAATTAAATCCTATACCAATCCGTCTGGCCAGCGGGGTATTCGTAGGCGAAGTATCCCTCCGTCACGGGAGGAGGCCCGTCCCTGCAGTGGGACATTAATGAGCTGTTATAATGAAATGTTTGCAGTACTTAATTTTCAGTTCCTATACCTTGTTACTTGACAATAAACGTAGATTATACCGGTCTATCGAGTGTGGTTTCTGGCAATCAATTTTGGTTAGACAATATTGGATTTTAATTACAGTATCGTAGGTCGCAGCCGCGTTGCCTAATCGATGAACTATGCCGTCGCTGGCGATAGTTATTGTGGTAACAACCATTAAATTTGATGTTAATTTAATGTTCTTCAACGGTTATGAATTCGTTTTTTTATCGTCATATAATATTTTACGAAAGAGGATCGAAGGATTTTCTTCATACTCATTGGTTCATTGTTTTTCTGTGGTTTAAGGAGAGAAATATGGTGTTTTCTTATATCTATTATTAATTGCATCATGACGTAGAATTAAAAGTGACCTTGAGGTGGCTTTCGCATTGATGCTTAATTTTTTGTTTTGTTTGACTGTTCTGTTTTTTATCTCGAATTTCATCATAACAGCCCTTTAATGTCCCACTGCAGGGCGGGTCTCCTCCCGTGACGGAGGTAGAATTGGTCTACTAATACCACGCTGGCCAGACAGAATTGGATAGGGTTTAATTTCAAGTTTTCCTTCTTTTTATTTCGTTAAGGTAATATTCACGGATAGTCCCTTAGTCGGTTTTTACGACACCCATGGGATGAGAATGTCAAATTTACCCTAAATATTGCTTAAATGAGAAGGATGTACAAATATAATTTTACTTCACCTGTCGTTTTTTAACTTTTCATAAAACTTTTACACTATGATAGAAATACACTTCTCATCAAAAAAATCGAAACGGTCTGCAAGTTTGTGTTTTGTATGGATTATGAGAAAAATGTGTATATTCAGGAATATGTGTTATATGTCATTTAATAGGGAATTTAATGAGGTTTTCAAAAAATAATGTTAATGTTCTAAATTTAAATTTAATTTTCGTAGATTTTGTGTTTTGTTTAACAAGTCGTTTTTATCCTGTACTTAGTTTGGCGGAAATTGATAAAATTACGCATGTAAATGCAAAAAAAGCTAGGAAGCGTTTATTTAATAACTCGTAAGCCGCTTCCAGAGTTCCTCGCGCCTCTTATTATTGCATCCATGCGATGTTCACCCGCAAAAACCGCCAAGTGGTGGCATTGCTGAATTCTGGACTTAGTCAGCGTGTTACGGCTAAAAGATTGCATCTAAGCCAGTCATCTTTTCATAGAATCTACAAACGCCATCAAGAGACTTATTTGTTCACGTGCCGTTAGAGATCTGGCAGAAAACAGGTGATTTCTGACCGAATAGATGGATTTATAGTAACAACTTCCTACAAAATCTACGCATTAGTGTCTTTCAACCGCAGCAGCAGCTTCATGATGAACCTATGGTAGCTTTAAGTGACTCTATATGTAAGAAGAAGGTTGAAGGAACGTAAAGTGTTACCATACAAGCCAGCAAATATGGAGAAATTATCTGCAGATCATCTAAAAGTGTGTCTTAACTTTTCATGTAATTACCTAAAATGGTCATACATCTAGTGGAACAAATTTCTCCTTTCTAATGAGTGTTTAATTATACTGTATGGTAAGAATGGAAGGACTAAAGTCTACAGAAGAGATGGAGAACACTTTGCACCATGCTGTATTAAAAGAAAGGGTCATCCATGGTGGTGGTTCGTAGACTATTTGGGGAGAAATTAGTAGCAACGACAAGACAGAGTTTGTCTTTGTTTTTGGGTCACGTCTCAAATATGTGAACAGTCATAGGGACATTGAACAGTGTCTTAAACCTCATGTGATGCCCTATGCACATTTTATTGACCGCGGTTTAATATTTACGCACAAGGATGCTAGGGCAAACACAGCGAGCATCGTATGAGATTATGATACCGTAGTAGATATCTCTATTATTGATTGGCCAGCAAGAAGTCCGGACATGAATCCGATTTAACATCCATGCAATAAGTAAAAAAGACAAATTTGTGCAAGAGCTCATGCCTTAAAAACTCTTGGCCAGCTGTAAAATACAATCTAAGAGGAATGGAATTAAACGCCACTATATTTGATCGTGACTCTCATCCGATCGAAGAAGAACCGTACAGAAGCAGTAATGAGACCTTGGGGAGGGTATATGAGTTATTAAATAAACGCTTCCTAGCTTTTTTTTTCATTTACGTGCGTAATTTTATCAATTTCCGCCAAACTAAGTACAGGATAAAAACGACTTGTTAAACAAAACACAAAATCTACGAAAATTAAATTTAAATTTAGAACATTAACATTATTTTTTGAAAACCTCATTAAATTCCCTATTAAATGACATATAACACATATTCCTGAATATACACATTTTTTTCATAATCCATACAAAACACAAACTTGCAGACCGTTTCGATTTTTTTGATGAGAAGTGTAAATGCTTTAAGTATCTACTCACTTTGAATGCCAGAAGACACATAATACTAAGGCGCCCTTCAGCCTGATAGAACAACGACCTGAAAAAGGTGGCTGTAATAGTCTGAATGAGACGAGCAGACCGTAAGGTGTGACGCAAACTTGAACGTCATCTAGTCCCAAACTAAGCAGAGCTTGTACTATGGGTACTAGAGAACGGATAAACATACTTAAATACGTTTTTTTGTTTGTAAATACGTATATTTTATACATAGAAACACACAGACCAATGCAAACAATGTGTGCACACAAAGATTTGCATTAAGCGGGGATCGAACCCGAGACCTCTGCGTAGCAGTCATGTTATATAGCCACAGAGGTCGTCAGAGCTTTTGTACTATTTGCCTATGTCAGAAGCTTTTGGCCAGCACTGGACTGCCCATGGCTCAGAGAGATAGAGAATACATTATTCTTTGATTCCGTGAACTGTTAATAGTTATAATATTCATCATAAAAGCCCAGTAATAATACCACGCTGGCCCAACGGATTGGTATAGGGTTTACTTTCAAGTTTTCCTTCTTTCTATGTAAAGGTAATAATCACAGATAGTCCCTTAGCCGGTTTCTATGACACCCATGGGATGAGATGGGGAGGTGACATATTGTATTCTTACTCCGTCACTTATATTTTTATAGTTATAATATTTCGTTTGCGAAATTAAAACTTAATACCTAAATGGGTTTTCCTAATTAATGAGTCGTTAACCCAAGATGACCACAAAGCCATTCAAAACTTTAATAATAGTTAAGCTATTAAATTAAGTTATTTAATGGGACTATTTGGAATAACCATTTCGATTTAATGGTTCTGTAAACTTTGACGTAGGGACTTTTGAAAATATTTTAAAATTACCTTTATTATCAAAGAGAATTTTATCGTGTTATTCTAAATCTTTTAGGATTTAAAAAAAAGTTGATGCAATAAAAGCTACTATATTTTATTACTAAAATAATTGATAAAACTAATTTATTACATTGATATAAATATGGTAGTTTTTGCTATTAGTGTAAATTATTGTAATTTTAAACTCATAGCTACAAAAGTATAAGTTTTGTTTCAATTTAAATTATTTTCATGTTATCATCATAAGAGCCCATTAATGTCCCACTGCAGGGATGAGCCTCCTCCTGTGACGGAGGGTTACTTGGCCTACTAATACCACGCTGGCCAGACGGATTGGTATAGGGTTTAATGGGCTGTTATAATGATGATGATGAATCGGTTTATTTCTCTGATACCATAATTTTAATATAACGATACAATAAAATACTTAGTATTTAAATTGCTTGTTCTTCATTTCATGGATTCTATTTTTACAGTATTCTTAATATGTAGTATTCTTATATGCTAAGTAGGTACGGGCTTAATTAAATTTTGTACAAATATAGATTAAGAATAATATTTACTCGTTGACTACATGTAAATTTTAACATAAATATATAGGTGTAAGTTAAATAAATATAAATATTCCTCACACATTCACACAACGCCATCTAGTCCTAAGCTAAGCAATGCTTATACTATGGGTACCTACTAGAAAACGTATAAAAATATTTAAATACTTTTTTTTGTAAATACATACATCAATAGAAAATACCCAGACCAATGCAAACAATCGTGTTCATGCACACAAAGATTTGCATTGAGCGGGAATCGAATCCGAGACCTCTGCGTAGCAGTCATGTTTTATAACCACTACGCCACAGAGGTCGTCAAGTTGAAGTTAAAGGGGTTTAAAGTTATTAGGTCTTTTCACTTGGTTACAGTGGCAAGATGAGTTGGAATACCAAACAAAACAATGGGATACACAGAAATGGTCTATAGGTATTTATACTGCTCTTAGAATACTGAAATAATGAAAATATAGGCCAAAAACAGAACATTTGTAGACAAAACCTAGGCTTCACAAAAGTTATAAAACAAAAAATATGTAGTACAAATATTGGCACGCTTACCTGAATACCTTTATGAAAAACAAAGCGATGACAGTCGATCGTCCAATAGGAATAAAAAAAATTGACTCACTCGATGACAAAAAATCTTGCAAACGGTCGAATGGTTAACATTGTCTGTGTTATACTACAAAGTGAAATATAGCTCATAGGGCGCCTTCAAATTTGCCGCAAAGTGTCGCGCGGAGGCAGCGCGACTGCAGCGCTGCGGTCGCGCTGCCGTCGCTAGGTTTGAGAATGGTAGTGTTGTGTTTTAGTTTTACGATGGACTCAGACGAAAATACACTGCTCTTAGTGTTACTATTAAAAAGAAAAAGAATTCTAAACAACACTAGTCGATCGATGAACGAATGCAGGGACGCAGCGCGGGCGTAGCGCTGCAGTCGCGCGTTTTTTATCTCTATGAATTTACAAAACAGCGCGACCGCAGCGCTGCAGTCGCGCTGCCTCCGCGCGACACTTAGCGGCAAATTTGAAGGCGCCCATAGATTTATGATACAGCTGAATTATATTTCTTTTTCTATATAACCTATTTAGACATACTGGTGAGTAAAGAAAGAATGTATTTCTTTAAATATAGTGATAATTAGTTAATAAATGCTTATTCTCATACTGTGGCGTACAAAAAATGGTCATAAATGGTCTTAAAATGTCATTATTATTTTCCTAAATGAAGTATGTATTCTAATAATATATCTCCGTGTGGTGACGGAGTAACAATACAATATCACCACCCGATCTCATCCTATGGGTGTTGTAATAACCGACTAACGGGACTATCCGTGAATATAATCTTTACGAAATAAAAAGAAGGAAAACTTGAAATTAAACCCTATACCAATCCGTCTGACCAGCGTGGTATTAGTAGACCAAGTATCCTTCCGTCATGGGAGGAGGCCCGTCCCTGCAGTGGGACATTAATGAGCTGTTATGATGAAGTATGTATTCTAATCTATCTGGCCTACGAATACAACGCTTTTAAACTTAACTTGTTTTCGTAGAGATATTAGTTATAGATTTTATATTTCTAAAGCACTCATGCATGGGATGAAGTTCTGTGTTGTAGATAGCTAGAAAAGTAGACTGACCTTTGCTTTAATTTCTACCTTAATCAGTAACTGCTTATGTAATATTTTCGCTTAGGTCAGTATTTTACAAAGTCATATTACAAATACCTCTGTTCAAAGCTTATCATGTCGTCGGAGGCGTATCGGCGAAAACGTGCCTATTTCTGGTGCTTGTAGTACAATGAACTTGCTACCGTGTTAAACAGTCGTAAAATATGAGCTTTGCAACAAAATAACGTGTGGTACTGTTAAGGTTAAATACCGTTTTCATTTTACAGTCTTCACTAAGAAGTGTTTAAGTAGTACATCACTTACTTGCATATTGGTGGATTGCTTAAAATATACATAGATATGAATTAAATTAGATGGTGAGTACATAAAACAAATGGGCTCAAATCAATTAATTAAGTTTGGATCTCACACATAATATGGCTCTCACCCAGAACTTTCATACCCCAGAATTTTATACGATTTGATTGGACATACAAATTGGTTATCCAAGAACAAGAATTGTCTCCCTTCTTCAAATAACTGTAAAGATATTTGCAAAACCGAAATAGATTTTAGTACTGAAAATATATTTATCCTGAACAAAAAAGGTAAAAGTAATAAACCTAGAAAAATATAAACGTCATGTATAAATGCAGTTAAAATATCGCGAAGTATTTTCAAGTGAATAAAGAATTTACAAAGAACTTGTAGCAGCAATCCACCTTACTTTATAACAATGCCAACATAAACAGTTACAAATATAGCATTATGTAAACAAGAATGATTTAAGTCATATATTATTTAAACAATAAAAATGCGAAACACATGCAAATGTCTACCTATTTAATTATACAATTCTACAACCCTTAAAAATTACTGCAGCATTTTCTTTACATTTTCATATTTACACTTTTATGGTTAGTTAGACATCACGCAATGGATTGTAGAAATGATAATAATGTGATTCATTCTTTAAAAAGTCTTGCTTTTGTCTACATATTTACCTACTATAAAAATAGTACAAACAACGGATTTATTTTTATATTCCTATTTGTATTTTCACGTAATAGGTAAAAAGATCGTTATTGAATTTGGGTACATTTGATGTTTTTAAATTTGGGAAAAGAGATTAGATGATTTTGAGCAAATTTCAGATGAATTGATTTAAACAAATTTGACACCAGTCGGCTCTTCAGTTCAAAGCTATATTGATATTAGCAATCCATAGTTTTTAAAAAGAGCTACTCGGACCGTTTTGGGTCCTTTTCTAATAATGAACAGTTAATAGGCACAGTCAATTTTTTAAATTACAACAAATATTAAAATTCAAAGTCAGTTTTCTTCACCGATACGAACGGGAACCCTAAACCAATATCCTCTAAAATGTAACTGTGATAGTTTTCTTCGAATTTTTGGGTAACACACGCAGGGCAGGTACATGCAAACAGTAGCAATCGAAATTGCAAATTTGTGCAGGGGGCGTTCGGTTCGTTAGCTACTTGTGTTTACGCGCCGCCAACAACTAGGGCTGTCGACCGCTAATTGCTTCAAGTTTGCATTTAGTTTGATTTAATAACTTCGTAATGTCATTATGATTTACTGTGCTGTTTGATTTGTTGTCCGACAGTGATTGCAGGGCGATAGGGTTGTCAGATATTGTGTAAAGTACATCGTGGGATAACTTTTTAATAATAGAGTAATCATATGCTTTAATTTACAATAAACAATAAGTAGATGTGTAAAAAAAAAGGCATGGAATAAATTTATAAAGTCAATCAATCAATAGCATAGTACCATCTTAATAAGAAAATTATAATGGAGTTAAATTATTTATTTGTACACCTATAGCGATTCAAAAAAGTCAAAACTAAAATTTCGCTATTCAGAAGATATTGAGCAAACAATAACCAATTCCATACCAACGAATTACCCAATTCACTTAGCTAGCCTGGCGCATTTGCCCAAACGTATTGATATGGATACTTATTCTACATTTTACACTATAGAATACACGACAATAAGGGCTTATCTGATAAGCCCTTGTGACGAGAAAAGCTGTTATTACAAAAATATTACGGACAACCCTACGAACGAATACGAAACACTACGGAATAATGATCTTTCTTTTACGGTACGTTTTAATAATGGTAAAATTGTACAATTTGCATATTTGCCCACCAATTCATTACCTGTATTAGCCACCATTTGTGTCGTATGCCAGCAAGCCCTTCGTTAGCATAAATTTTTTAAATAATTATATTTTTACTTTAATAGTGTTTAGTTCGTTACCGTGGACTGTATTATACTCGCCTGTAGAGTATCGTAAAATAGTTTTAAAAGCTTTATTTTATACAATCTTTTGTTTATAATAAATAGTACGTTTTCTGTATTGGACACGTATTGTGCTGGAAAGTTAAAGGTCACGATAGTTATTAAAAATACAACTCCTATACCGCAATCTGATGGGCAATACACATTAATAGGAACACTGCACTTTATATCAATAATTCTTAGGCTATTGCAGGTATTATAGGGTTGGTTATTTTATAAAGTGAGTTGTTTATTGACACCAAAAAGAGCAGAAGGTTTTAATTTTTTTTTATTAGTACTAATTTGTTACAGAACTTAGCCAGGACTTGATTAAAAACATTTTTTTTTGTTTGAATTAGGTTTCGGATTTAGCTTTCAGGACGGGTTTATAATTTTTATTTATTCAAAATTGCTACTTTGTTTTATCTAAAAAATTATGAAGGTCTTTGTTTAAACTATAGGTTTAACCTGTGCGGTAATTAGGTCATAAACGTCAGCTTGGATGTTATACGCAGAAGCTGGTATATAGTACCGCATTGTCAGAAAATCGTTTTGCAGGAATTAGTGGCAAACAAACAGTCTAGCCTCACTATACGTTTGTGCACTGTGAGCGGGACAGTGTGACATGTTGGATATACGACACAACCGTATTTACCAAGTAGCCCAGACCCTGTTCTGATTGAAATTAAGTCAAAACAGCCCATAATGACCTACTGCAAAGACAGGGCTTTCTCAGTGACGGAGAAAACTTACCCTATAAATTTTACGCGGCCAGACATGGATTAGGCCTCGGAAATAGTATTAGATGAGATTGGATGATTGGACCACGAAATAAAATTACCCCACCCGTTCTCTTTAAATTTGAAGATTTCAAGAATTCTCACTCAAAATAACGCGTAGGCATAAATTGGCTCATTGCACATTATACCACATTTGTACAACTATAAAATAAATAAACATCAATAAGCACCGAGAAAGTGCGGTTTCAATCGCCATACCGTTAATACACGTGTCGAAAAATGAAATTGATTTTGCCCTCGCTTCCGTCTGCGTGCCGTATCGCCATGCTATGAGTGGATGGGGGACCGCGCTAATAACTAGCAGGGTAGCTTCTCGAGATGTTTATTTAATGGCGTGTGCCGCGTAACCATAGACGTTCTAATGGAGATCCGTACAGCGTCGGCACTTGTACCAAGCGTATCTCTTGCAGCAAGCCGCCATCATGGAAATTATTTTTCAATGTGATTCTTCGGAGCAGGAATAACACGATAAGGGCTGTATGTTTACATTTTGTTATGATATTATAGTATCGTAAATTTGTATGCTGTTAGATTTATGATAGAAATAATATATTCATCAGATAGTAGAAAAAATAAATGAATTGGAAAACCTTTAACGCCATAGTATAAACAACGTTTGCGGTAGCGGGTACTTAAGAAAATCCTTAAGATTTAGCAACTACATAGTCTTGTAGGTTATATTAGCAGTTAAGACACTTCTTACTAGTCGTCTGTCGCATACTATCTCACTAAAAGTACTTCAGTGATAGAGTAAAGTATAGACACAAGTTTTACTTTTTTATAGATTCATAGCTACTTAAACAAAAAAATTACACTCAAGCTTACCTAAAACCTACTACAGCTTTTAAAATTTTTAGGCATTCATGACTTTTCATACGCAAAGTAATCGTTATACATAATTAATCAGTTGCGTGTCTACTTCATGTGTAAACCATTTCGTTATTTTCTTCTTCTGTCTTAGAAAAGAATGATATACATACAAAGCGATTAAATGCGCACATTCACATACATAACAGAATGTCAGGTAACATGTTTAAATCAAGCTAATGTGACGTTTCAGGCGTTGGCCCGCTCTGCCCGCCACGTATTACGAATAAAACCGACAACATATTTACGTTACAATACGTTATATGTCTGAGAAAAAGAATATATTGTGCTATAATTCGTTGTATATCTTAAAGGAATAGAAAGATAAAGGTTTTTTGCTGAAATAATCTTAGTGTTAATAATAAATCTCTTTTTATTGCTCATGCAAGATAGCTGTTCACACGATTTAATGTTCGTTACTGAAAAAAGCCTATACGGCGTCTCATTTGAAACTAAAAACATAGGTAACAAAATTATCTTTTAATATTTTTTAGTGTGTTGAATTGCTGAAGTACAGTTTTAAGGTGTATGTAGAAGACCAAAGTCGAGAGTCAGGAGTTCATTATTTCCAGGAGACGTTAGTAATCTGATGTTTTATCTTTTCTACAAAACATAAAGTCTCTACTATAAATCCTAAGGCTAAATTGTATGATTATACCTTAACAACCTATTTGTCCTGCTCTTATTAGTGGGTACCCTCTATTGATGATGTAGGCCGTTCTTGGTAGTGCAAAGTATGTATACTATAAAACTGAATCCAAACCTGTCTTGTGCATTATAAAATTGTCATTATGTAATAGCAAAGCATTACTTAAATAAGCTCAAACATATTGTATTATAATGCATATTCTTGACTTTAAAACTTACTAACAAACTTAGGAACACTTATCCAAACTAATGTAGGAAGGTTTCAGTACAGTCAAAATATATTAAAACTAATGCAACCATGATATTAACATCATTACATGTTACAGCGTATGCTAAATGTGTTCCCAGTTTAATTCGCAAAGCGTATGGCCAGATTATCATTTGAATGTGCCCTCAGACGATTGTCGGTTTTCGTGACAGCCGTACAATGGGGAGGTTGGCCCGAAGCAAAATATTTTTACTGAATAAAAACGCGTGTTTTCTGTACCTATACGAGGAAATAACATTTTTATCACCAGTCACATTTTACATTTTTCCTGTTATCTCGCACTTTCTTATTCGTATCTAGCGATTTTTGTTCTTATATTTTAGTAGGTGCTCCAATAAAATTGATTCGTCCATGAATAACAAATTACTTTTGAAACAAAAGTTCACTGATTTTTAAGTTAACCTAGTACAACGATAATTACATTAAATGCAAGGCAAAAGACATATTGACAATTCGAAATATAGTAGTGGCACTTGAAACAGACACTACATAAATGGTACTTAAAACTGACCTGTTAAGTTGAAGTATATCTTCATAAGTTTCCCAACGTTACTATAATAGACTTCTCCCTGCAGTGGGACATTAATTGGCTGTTATGACAGTACTACAGAAATGTTCCTGTGCGGCTTAAGCAAACAAATAATTACCCCCAACACTCATGTTACGCAACTTAAAAGTAGGTTAATTGGTTTTTTTCACTCTCTGCGTATATTCGTCATTGTATCTATATATAAATGTGCCACTGCAGCTACGGGGTTATGGCATATCTGATAGCGGCATATTGAAAAGCATACCATAACAATAGAATAAAATAAAATTAGTTTATTTGTCAGAATATTTAGTCAAAGTCAAAATAGGAAAAGCTTGTGCTGACTTTTCTGTCGCTGTTGACATCTTCTCCAAAATTTGGTGTTTCCTAAGTAGACGAGTGAAGTGAGGATTTGTGGCTAAATGTGGCCGTTGAAAAGACTGCTGATGCTGCCTTTATCTTAGCCAGAACGCCCTCGTAGGATCTGGAAAGGAAAATGGTTGCTTAAGTTTATCATCGAAATTTATTCACACTATTCGTCATTGTTTACTTAAATAATGTAGGTACACATTTAGTTTAGTCAAATAAAACATAGTCTGTAAGTAGGTGTGAAACGAATAAAGTCCACAACAATTACCTTTTTAAAGGCAGTTGATCGTCACAGTGCCTTTAAACAACACCCCTACCAATCAGCTAATGCATTCTAATTATAGTTCATGGGCTAGTTTAAATGTTATCCCTACGAGTGTTATAAGCTCCCTTGGGCTGAAGGACCCTTATTTGCCAAGTTGAAGAACGTTATACAGTAAGTTAAGGCCAATTCTCACGCAATACACATGTCCATTGAATAGAATGAGCTGTTAAATGAGTATTCGTTATATGTCTGTGAGCTGTTAAATGAGTATTCGTTATATGTCTGTGAGCTGTTAAATGAGTATTCGTTATATGACGTACCTAGGTACTTATATGAATACATATTATTATAGGTTATTTTATATTCATATAGTTTATGAATATTATGGTTGGCTGATTATAGCATTTATTTGACTTCGTCATTAGAATTTTAGGGATTGTTGTAAAATTCATATTATTTTTTTAATTTACATATAGGTAAGTACTACTTTATTTCCCCTACTAGCTTAATTTATTTTCAGTTTATATAGGTTCTTTATTGTCATAATATGTAGTAAGCTCCGTCGAACCTTAACCTATTTTAAAGCTACGTTACAGTAGTTTGCTTACTAGTGAACAAATATTTCAAATACATCGACATAGTTATGTGATGGCTAAAACATCGTACAATCAAATTTTATATTAAAGCAAGAAATACTTTTATGTTTATTAATACAACAGAAATATTACATAAAAAAAAATTTCATCAGCTACAGCAGACTATTTCTAAATCGTTATTGCAGGAATAATTCTTTCATTCATTTTGATGAACGGATACTTGGCTTATTATCAGGTGGATCGCGGAGAACCCTGCCATTATATTAAATAAAATAAAATAAAATAATTTGCAGAAAGTATCTTTTTATTTTTTATAGTTATTGATTAGCTTCTAAAATACGAAAATCTATTGGAAAAATTGTGTCACTGTAACTTAAAACTAATACTTATTACTACTAGTATAATGTTCATGAATATGAGGCAAATTATAAATTCTAATTTGTTGAAACCATTTTACGTTATAATTACTTAGTCATGATATGGAGTAATTTTGTTAAGTAATAGTCTGAATCACGCGCAAAATTTGATGTTATAATAATTATGATAATTCAGTATAATATGCTAAGTGTGATGTCGTTGGTGTTTTAGGAGTAGAGTTTTTATCAATCTAATTATACTGTCGTTATTTGTAAATGTATATTTATCACATTTTGAGCTGCCATTGCTAAAGAAATACTTTTATCTGCATATCAGTTCTCGTACCTTAAAATCGTAAAAATTCGGTTAAGTTAACTTTAGTTGTGAAATTGTCTTACCTATTGTATGACAATTTTACCATTTTTTTTTTGTTTTTTCTTGAGGGGAAATCCTCATGGAGTGCGGAGGGGTCTGTCGGACTTCTACTGACTAAAATCCAAAGAAACCATGATTCTTCCGCAGCCCCCGACTAGTGCTGGCCCGCTCCTTAGCGGACCCCATCTCGAGGATGGAGCAAAGTGCTCTTCCTCTTACCTCTGGAGATGCGCGCGTGGAACACTACGCGCCGCCATCTCGGGTCCATGAAGTGGAGGGGCAACGGACTGAGCAGTCCGCCGCTCTGGACCCATTTAGGGTGGCATTGTCCGCCCTCCTCCTGCGCCCAGTGCGCCGGCTGTGGGCCGGGTGGTCTGCCGAGGCTTCACGTTCCCGCTCCGCGGCCTCTTTCCGCGCCACGACTGTGTCGCAGAAGGTCACCATCGCGTCCCAGCAAGCCGCACTGCCGGCCATGGCGCTGACCACGGCCGACAGCGACAGGTCGCTGCCTACCATTAAGGCGAGGGCGCGACGCGGCTCCCCCCAAGCTATGCACTCTGCGAGCGTATGCCGCACCGTGTCCTCTCCACTCTGGACGCAGTGGTGACACCGTGCGTCCAGCTCCCTGCCTATGCGGAACAGGCAACAACAAAAACAACAATTTGACAACTTAAATTAACTTAATCGAATTTTTAACGGTTTTAAGGTACGAGAATTGACATGCAGAGCTTTTCGCTTTCGAAGTTTCTTCACTTTTCTGGTCAAATTACACTTCACTCTTTTGGAATCTAGTTGCCCTTTAATAGCTTTTCTTGGCAACCGGCCATAAATACTGCTGTGTCCAGCCCGTGCAATTTCAACCTGTTATCAATGTCGGTTACATTATAGTATTCAGTAGATATTATTTTTATCCGCCATTATTACACCATATTATTAAAGTACCAAAACACATTTCAACTAAATTTAAACATTAATTTTCACAAGTCATTTACAAATCATTATAATGACCCAAAGAGCCTCCATTTTCCATAAAACAAACTGTGGGAATGATAAAGCACGAAATATGGAAGCATAAAATTAGATTTAAAAGCAATTAAATGACTTT
Organism: Schrankia costaestrigalis; assembly: GCA_905475405.1. Classification (NCBI taxonomy): domain Eukaryota; kingdom Metazoa; phylum Arthropoda; class Insecta; order Lepidoptera; family Erebidae; genus Schrankia; species Schrankia costaestrigalis. Next base: position 7,213,310 of record FR997827.1, read on the forward strand.
GTACTTTTATAATGAAAACATCTCTTTGGGTCAGTCCGTCCAATCACTGAATATTAATAAGCTGCGTTATTTTGTTGCTGACCTTACATCTTTTGTATTTACTTACACTCATTCTTTTTTCATAAATGTTCATTGGTTGTAAAATTATGTTAAGATACAACTTTTAATTTGAAATTATATTGTTTTTTTATTTAGAAACTATAATTTTTGGTTTTGTATATGAACTTAGTATGATCTGGCTGTCTGACTGGAACATTGTTACCATATTGTTACTGTAAAAATACAGATTTAGTTAGCAGAGTACAACGTGGACATTTTTCGACTTCTATGATAGTTTAGTAGTGTGGTCAAGGCTTAACAAACCTCCTCCGTGCAACTCTATAGTATTCTTCCTTGTTGGTATAACCTCGTTCCATCAACGTAGTGATTTTATCATCATACATGAACATGGAAAATGTCTTTATATTGTGTGTACCTATATAATGCTAGTAAATTTATGAACAAACTGGGAATTATAGCGAAATTGACTTTTCTCGTTTCGCCCAGGAACATGGGAAAATCAATCAAACCATTTTATTATGACTTAGCTGCCGCGGTTTTTTCGTGGAAAACTTGTTAAACGCTTTCTACCCATCGACTTAGGTTAAGTAACAATTTTAAAACAATAATAGATCCCCAAAGGCCGAATAATGTAGTAAAAATAATTTCTACCTATTATGTAGTAAATATAATCTTTACGAAATAAAAAAAAAGGAAAACTTGAAATTAAAACCCTATACCAATCCGTCTGGCCAGCGTGGTATTAGTAGGCCAAGTATCCCTCCGTCCCGGGAGGAGGCCCGTCCCTGCAGTGGGACATTAATGGGCTGTTATGATGATGTAGTGACTCGGGAATGTGACAGTGCAACTCACCATTATTTGTGTTATAACATGCTATTCCACGTGAAGTATAATAGAACATCCTTTCTTACAAAATAATGTTTAAATAGTTTTTTGTTATGCAAGACAAGGCCGGGCTTGTTACATAGTTACAACACATTAATATCGCTTATTGGCATTTCCCTCATTATAATACAATATTGCATCAGCCAACGACACAAGGAGCGGAGTCAGCATTATGCATCGCGCCATCACGTCGCGCCATCACGAGGCCCCGCATCAGCACAACGTGCTTCATCGGACACCGTTGCCACGGCCCATGTGAAACCTCACTTTTGTATTCGTTCTTGAGGACAATAGTCACTCACTTAGTAATAATTATTATATTGTAATTTCTCTATAATTAAATATTTTTAGTAAAGATTTTGTATTTTTTTGGATCCTTCGGTTGTAGCCTTCGTAATTGGCGCAGCCGGTAGGATAGTCGATAATTAGAGTCAGTGCATCAAGCAAAGAACTTCGGCTATCAGAACCTACACGTGCCGCAGCCAGAGGAGTATCCAGACATCGATACGCCAGAGGTACAAAATCAACGAATGTGAGTACTTTAGATTGATACTAGAGTCGCTTTCCTTTAATCGTCCTAAACCACCTCCAAGATTTTCCATCCAAGGCAATCTCGGACCCCTAGGTTAGACCATAGTAATAGTAGATATAATACTGTAGACGCTAATAGATTTTTGGAATCTGAGAGTTGTTCTAGTTCAAATAGTTTAACAATGGAAAGGGTTACAGTCGACCAGATATACAAAGCTTTGCGCTTAGTGCCCGAGTTTGACGGGAACTCAAACGTTTTAACAAGATTTATAAAAATATGTGACCAATTAGTTGAGCAGTATATAAGTAATGAGCCCGGGAATGAGTTAATTAATCTTTCATTATTAAATGGCATATTAAATAAGATTGTTGGTCCGGCGGGCCGGACTATAAATACCAACGGTATTCCTGAGAACTGGGAAGGAATTAGGAGCGCGTTAGTTAACAACTTCGCGGATCATCGTGACGAGACTTCCTTATACAATGACTTAGCGCTTTTGACTCAAGGCTCATTAACGCCACATGAATTTTATGAAAAATGTATGAACCTCTTTAGTATAATAATGACGTATGTCAGTTTGCATGAAACGATTGCGAGTACCGTAGAGTCTAAAAGAAACTTATACAAGAAGTTAACTTTACAATCTTTTACACGTGGCTTACGCGATCCACTAGGCTCTCGCATTCGGTGTATGCGACCTGAAACGATTGAAAAAGCATTAGAGTTCGTGCATGAGGAGATGAATACCTTGTACTTACAGCAGCGTAATGGACATGGCGCCGAGAAGAAGGTGCAGCCTCATTACCAGGTCAGTCCTAAGTTTAACTTTAATACTGTGCCACATAATAATATGTTTTCACCATTGCCGCGCCCCTTCAATGTACCTCCTGCTAAGCCTTTTAACGCACCAGGACCCTCACATACGTTCACGTCTCAGCATCAATTAGCGGCCAATCGCCCGTTCCATCCGCCACAATTCCGCGGACCTTCAAGGACTCAGCAAATGTTTAGTGCACCCCCACCAAACTATAGAACTCAGAGTAATGTGTTTAAAGCGACTGGACCAAGACCGACAGCCAATAACTCATCCCAACCTATGAGTGGCGTAAGTCACTATGTATCTAAGCCGTTCCCGACACGTACAGTACATGACTGGACTAAGACAGGGAACCCGCCACCCACTAATTATTTTAAGTCAAGAGAAGCTAATTACAATGACTTTTATAACGTACAATATGACCCTTACTATAATGAATATAATGACTACTATACCCCAGAATATTGCGAGTACCCTGTATACGAATGCAGTGAGGAATATTCCTATCAAACTCCTCAATGTATTGAAATTTTTGACGAAACCGGTAATACTCAAGCTACTGAAACTAATAACGATGGTGCCGAGGATTTTCAGAAGGCCCCGAAATCAGAAAAATTAAAATAGAAATTAATTTACAAACCCAAAGACAGTTACCGTATATTCAAATCTTGAATCCTCCTATTAAACTACTGATAGACACCGGCGCTAATCAATCTTTCATTAGCCCTGAGGCTGTACAGAATTATTTCGCACACATACAATGCACTTACGACCCTTTTGAAGTGACTAACATTCATGCAACGACTCGCAATGACTATTCTATTAACATACCCTGTTTTCAAGAATTTAACGAGACCCATGACATAACATTTTATATTTACAGATTTCATGACTATTTTGACGGTTTAATTGGTTATGACCTGCTTGAAAAATTAGAGTCCAATATTGATTTGAAAAATAGATTATTAATAACTAGAAACTCTGAAAACCCGCTGTTAATGTATGATTCGCGTAACTGTAACTTATATGAAGAAATTATTCCGGGAAACTCGTCTAAGCTTATTAGAGTACCAATTAATTTTCACGACGGAGAAGTTTTTATTCCTGAACAATTAATTTCAAACTGCATTCTTGGCAATTGTGTAACATCTGTAAAAAATAATCGCGGTATTTTAGAAGCCACTAACTCATCGCGACATGACATAGTATTTTCTATGGACCGCCCAGTTCATGCTGAATTGTTCCACGTCCAATGTACACAATCTAATTATCAATCAGATCGCACTAAGAAAGTTTTATCTCGATTACGCACCGAACATTTAAATCCCGAGGAAAAGGCTAATTTAGAGTCGTTAATTAGTCAGTACGCCGATGTTTTTCATATAGAAGAAGAACCGTTAACTTTTACTAATCAAATAAAACATAGAATACTTACAACCGACGAAATACCGACTTATACTAAAAGTTATAGATATCCATTTGTACATAAACAGGAAGTTCAGAATCAGATACGTAAAATGTTAGAGCAAAATATTATCCAGCCTTCACAATCTGCATGGAGCTCTCCTATTTGGGTGGTGCCCAAAAAGAGTGACGCATCTGGCAAAATTAAATGGCGTATGGTTATTGACTTTAGAAAGTTGAACGAGAAGACTATCGATGACCGTTATCCCATCCCTAACATAACTGACGTACTTGACAAATTAGGAAACTGTCACTATTTCACGACACTCGACCTTGCTAGTGGATTCTATCAGGTGGAAATGCATCCAGACGACATTTCTAAAACCGCGTTTACCGTTGAACATGGACACTTCGAATTTTTACGCATGCCAATGGGCTTAAAAAAATTCACCGTCTACATTTCAACGAGTAATGGATAATGTGCTTAGGGATCTCCAAAATATTATCTGCCTGGTATATCTCGATGACATTATTATATTTTCAGTTTCCCTTCAGGAACACATGGTCAATTTGGAAAAAGTATTTAAAAGACTCCGAGAGACCAATTTCAAAATACAAATGGATAAATCAGAATTCTTAAAATTGGAAACCGCTTATTTAGGCCACATTATCAGCAAGGACGGGATAAAGCCCAATCCAGATAAAATTTCAGCCGTACAGAAATTCCCTATACCAAAAACAGCTACTGAAATAAAGAGATTTCTTGGGCTACTTGGATACTATCGTAAATTCATCCCGGATTTCGCGCGTGTAACTAAGCCAATGACGCAATGCCTTAAGAAAGGTTCCAAAATTTCAATTAATGATCCAAATTATGTAAATTGTTTTGAAAAATGTAAGACACTTCTGACTAACGACCCAATACTACAGTACCCTGATTTTAGCAAAGACTTTATACTGACAACAGATGCCTCTAACCTTGCCATAGGTGCCGTTCTTTCTCAAGGTACTATTGGTAACGACAAACCTATAGCTTACGCCTCGCGAACACTTAATAGCAGTGAAATTAACTATAGTACTATTGAAAAGGAGCTTTTGGCTATCGTGTGGGCCACAAAGTACTTCCGTCCCTATTTATTTGGTAGAATATTTAAAATTGTAACCGACCATAAGCCTCTCCAATGGGTAATGAATTTAAAAGAACCAAATTCACGCCTTACACGTTGGAGACTTAAATTAAGTGAGTACAATTTTACAACCGTTTATAAGCAAGGCAAATTAAATACCAATGCTGACGCTTTGTCCCGCATTGAAATTAATAACGAAGATGTTAGTTCAATTTCTGTTCAACCTACTGAAAATTTACCTATAGATAATAATAGTTCCAATTCTTCTACTATTACTGTTCACACTAGCGCTGAGAACCCAATTTTAGAAGTACCAATTACAGACGATCCGCTAAACAAGTTTCACCGTCAAATATGTTTTGTAGTAGTAGGTGACATTAAGAAACGTCCCACTGTGTCTAAACCTTTCGAGTCCCATACCCGTACAACTATACAAATATCTGAATTTAATTTAGAAAATGACGTAATTAATGCAATCAAAGAATACGTGAATCCGAAAGTCAAAACCGGCTTAATTATTCACCCGCCTCTCGCTATGTATAGTATTATTCCTGCAATACAAAATACATTTAAAAGTTCTGCCTTTAATCTAGTTTTAACAAAAAAGGAGAATGAAAATATAAAAGATTATCTTAGGCAACAAGAGATCATTAGGAATTATCACGAAGGAAAAACAAACCACCGTGGTATTAATGAATGTTTCCTTGCACTGTCACACAAATATTACTGGCCTAAAATGAAAGATCACATAGCTAAGTATATCAACGAGTGCAGTATATGCGGACAGGCAAAATACGACCGTAATCCTATTAAACAAAAGTTCTCTGTTGTTCCACCTCCTTCAAAACCTTTCGAAATATTACATCTAGATCTTTTTACAGCACAAAATGAAAAGTTCCTAACACTAGTTGATGCTTTCTCAAAATATGCACAAGCATACCACCTTAGGGATGGTACAGCCTTAAGTGTCGTCCAGGCGTTTCTAACGTTTTGCACCCATCATGGCGTCCCTAAGACTATAGTTACAGATCAAGGCCCTGAATTTACCAATACTTTGTTTGCTGAATTTATTAGACTTCATAACATACAACATCATAAAATTCTTGCTCATACTCCTAACGACAACGGCGTTGTGGAACGTTTTCATTCCACAATACTCGAACACTTAAGAATTCTCAAATTAGAAAAACGTAATGAACCTGCGATAAACTTAATGCCTTACGCAATTCTAGGTTACAATAATTCCATACACAGTTTCACGAAATGCCGACCAATAGACCTTATCACCGGACATTATGACCCTCGCAATCCCTTAAATATTAACATTACTGAACATTTACTTCAACAATATGTAATAGACCACAAGCAGAGAATGACGCAAGTGTATGACTTGATTAATGATACTTCCCTACATGACCGAACAATACTGACAGAAAATAGAAACAAAGACCGGGAACCAGAACAGGAATATGCCCCAGACCAACAAGTGTTTATTCGTAACCCTTTAGCTAACAGACAAAAGCTTGCCCCACGCTTTTCGCAAGACACTGTTTTAGCAGATCTCCCCATTCATATTTACACCCGTAAAAGACGTGGCCCTGTAGCAAAATCTCGACTGAAGAGAAGCCCTAAAGACCCCGTATTGTTACAGGATACTAGTGTTACTACTGCTCCAACTGATTCAAGGACAAGAAGTAACGATTGATTCACTGGAAAATGGCCCTGGTCTGCTCCCCTTTAAGCTAGGAAATTCGAGGATAGTGTCTCATTATCACTCTTTTATTAGTAATATAAATCTTAGCAATATCGACTCTCAAATTAAATTAATTAAATCGCAATTATCTGATTATAGTCCAATTTTGAATAATAGTACACAGCTTCTATTCCGACCGCATATTCGCTATCTAGACTCAAAACTGAATAAAATATTTAAAAACTTGCAATCATTTGAACATGCTCGGAGGAAAAGAGGACTCATTGACGGACTCGGATCTGTAATAAAGAGTATATCTGGAAATTTAGATTACAGTGACGCAGTTAGATATGACAGTGCTTTAAAACTCCTACGAAGCAATGATCATAAGTTAGAATCTGAAATTAACCAACATATTAGTTATGTTAAAGAATGGATGTTACAGGATACTAATCTATTATCAAATATTAGTAGAAATCAGATGATAATTAGTAATACTTTGAATCAAATTAGTAATAAAAATCATGCTGATTTAATGAGCTATGCGCATTTGGCTCAATACCTTTTAATCTTAAGTGATAATATAGATAAGTTAGCTGATGAGATATCTAGATTAGAAAATATATTAGCCTTCATTCGTGCATCGAGCATGACTCATTCGGTTATTAGTATAAGTGAAATTAGAAACATGTTAGATAGGTTAAAACTTTTATATTCTAGAAGTGAGCTGCTTGATATAGAAGTTCGTTATTATTACGATATAATTAAGTTAGGTTATTATTACTCTGAAAATGAAATAATTTTAGTATTTAAAATACCGATTGCCTACCCTATACCTTATGACCTATATAAGTTATCCATTGTACCCAATAAATACCATCAAATTCTTATACCTACCTCACCTTTTATTGCGATCTCTAGTAGAAACTCTATGTACATGGAGGCTGAATGCCCGAAGTTAAATTCATTGTACCTGTGTGAAGTAAAACCTACTTACCAAATACGAGATGAATCCGACTGTATACGGCACCTTATACTCGAACAAGAAATCCAATCATCCTGCAAAGTCGCCCCTGTTATCCTGCAAAAAGAAGCCGTTGAACAACTTGATGCTAAACATTATACTTTGAGTTTTCCACGCCCTACGAAAGTGAAGATATCCTGTGGACAAGAACAACATAGAATATTAGAAGGCAGCTACTTAGTTATCATTCCGTTTAATTGCTACATTAAAACACCTGAATTCACTGTCGCCAACACCAACGATTATGTTAAAGGATATGCTCTAGAAATAATGCAACCAGCAACCTTTGAAGGTATCGAGAATACAAACTTGACTCCAATTGAGCTGAACTCTATCAACCTAGAAAATCTTCACAGCATCAATACAAAATTATCACTACAAGCGCCAATCAAGTTAGATGAGAATGAAGATTGGAGTTTATATCATACCACTATTCCTGTATATGGTATAATTGTACTGGTTATAAGTGTGTTAACTATTACACTTATATACCGACGTTACTACGGAAGATGTATCTCAAAAGAACCACCCAGCAAAATAGAAGCTCCATCTATATATACGGAGATCGAGGATCAACCTAGCAAGATCAAGATTGATCACAGCAATATTTCGTCTACCTTATCTCTCAAGGCTTCGAAATAGTTGCTGATCTAAAGGGGGAGGTGTTACATAGTTACAACACATTAATATCGCTTATTGGCATTTCCCTCATTATAATACAATATTGCATCAGCCAACGACACAAGGAGCGGAGTCAGCATTATGCATCGCGCCATCACGTCGCGCCATCACGAGGCCCCGCATCAGCACAACGTGCTTCATCGGACACCGTTGCCACGGCCCATGTGAAACCTCACTTTTGTATTCGTTCTTGAGGACAATAGTCACTCACTTAGTAATAATTATTATATTGTAATTTCTCTATAATTAAATATTTTTAGTAAAGATTTTGTATTTTTTTGGATCCTTCGGTTGTAGCCTTCGTAATTGGCTAGGCCTTACATAATTATATGAATGTTTTTTAACACGATTTAGTTTATGACTAAAAATCAATGTATGTAATATCGTACCCTCAGTGAAAAATAGGCATAAGTGATTTTACGTTGAATCATCGATTTTATCATATTCGGAAAGTACGTCTAAAGATACATATGCTACATTTTTTTCATATTTTTCTTGTTAAATTTCACGAATTTATACAAGAAATTAGTTTTGAGAATTTTTATTCCATCACATTTTTTCTCTTACGTCTTAAAGACGTCCTCGAGCGCGTTGGTGAAGAGTTTTGGAGAAATTACATCCCCTTGCCTGAACCCTTGACGTGACGCAACTCACTAAGTGGGGTAGTTTTGTCCTGGAGCTGGACAGTTATAGTGGCAGTTTCATATAAAGATCTACACACATTGATGTATGCCAATCGATGCCACATCATTGCAGAGCATCCAGAACCACCCAGGTTTCAATTGAGTCGAAGGTTTTTACGTAATCCACGAATGCTATGCACAACGGCTGATTGTACTCTTCAGTATTCTGTACAATCTGCCGAACAAGATAGATGTGGCTCAGGAGTGATATGGGCCTATAGCTCTTCAGCGAGAATTTGTCACCTTTTTTGAAGAACAAGGCAACGGCACTCCCGCCTGAGGCGTTAGGCCCTGGTGGATGACGGAGCTAAACCTCACAAGTTTTTAGCTCTTTTTGATTATGTGTTCCGCCAGTTTTAATAGCTCTGTGGTGATTCCGTCATGCCCTGGACACTTATTGTTCTTTAGTTGCTCGAGAGCAACTCTGACCTCGCCCCGGTTGACATCGGGGATGTCCTCCGTGTAATGGGGCGTGAGTGGGGCTATGTGGTCATCTTTCTTAGGTCCTATGTCATTCGTGATGCGTGCAGGTATTTCTAGAAACTCTCTATTTCCTCGAGTATCTCGAGCTCGGAGGTCACAGTTCTGCGGTCCGCAGTATTGAGTTTCGTTAGATGGGTTCTACCAAGCTTGCGCGCGAATACTTTGGTGCCTCTATTCTGTTCGATCGCAGTCGCAACGGCAGGGGTGTTGGAATATCTGAGGTCACGTCGCACCAGTTTCTGGATCTTCCGGTTAAGGTATCTCCCATTCGTCTAAGAGTAGATTAGTCTGCTTCGAACAAGTCGTTGATCACTCCTAGTATTAAACGGCTTAATTTAATTAGTTACCTATTTGTAATTTATGCACACAAATAAACTGATCTACAATGGTAAGCTTAATGCCTTAAGGCATTATCTTCCAGCTAACCTTTGGGTGAAGCAGAGAAAAGTAAGTTGGTAGGTGCAATAAAGACAATTATCACAGAAACATCTATGAACACGTATCTTCTTTCGGTCATGATAAAGTCTATCTCGTTCCTCGTCACAGTATTGAGGCTTTGCCATGTCCCCTTTCTATGTGGCTGAGTTCATTAACCTTCCGTCCGTCGCGTGGGGTCTTTAAACGCCCGAACATTACAAACATGGATATTTTACAAATAAAAAGCTATTGTATCTAACCCGTGTTTTATGTACCCTACTAAAACGAGTCATAGTTGGTGAGGACCGCGGCTTACTTCAGCTCGCGCGCAAATCCTGCGAGATATGGACGTGTTTTGAACGTGCAGGGCGTTGAAAGACCCCACGCGACGATCGGCGTAAGTAAAATGAAGCGTATTATTTCTTTAATTTTATTTGTAATTGTGTATTATTAAGCTATTTTTATTGTTTTAGATCAGCTTATTATATTGTATACCAAAGAAAATGTGTACGTCGCAAAATCGTCGCATATTACGCTCATATCCTAAAAAGGCAAAGCAGTATTGCTACCTCAACAATGCACTACGATGGTGTTGTAGATAACACTCCTGAGAAGAAAAATCCAGATATTATCTCATTTTATAACAAAACAAAAGTGGGAGTAGATGTAGTCGACAAACTCATTGACACTTATTCTACTGCTCATGTTTGTTATCACTGGGCCCTGAATCTACTCTTTACATTTCTTGATCTAAGTGAAGACTTATTTTGATCCCTAAAAGTTTATATGTTATTTTGTTTTTCTAATATAACTTTTATGTTTTAAAGTTGGTTAATTCCATAAGATGCCAAAAGTGATAATAAGAAGTAACTATCTGTAAGGTTTATTTTTTATTTAAATTTTTTATAAATGTTATCTCACAAAAAAATTTTTATTCTGTGTACTTTAAGATTGTAAGTTTAATAAGACAATAAATATATGAAAATACTATGATTTATTCGATTTGTTTTATTGTAATTTAATTAATAAGTCATAATAAAGTCTAATGTCAAGTACTTGGAATGCCCTATTTTAAGTAGCTGCCAATTAATCAGTGGGGTTTTCAAAGACCCCACGCGACGAACAACGTAACTAAAATCGCGCGACGGACCGAGGGTTAAGAAGAGCCCCTGCGTCTCCAGTAAGTTGACCAGCATCTGCCCCCTGTGGTTTCGGCGCCCCACACCGTAGTATTCAATTTTCTTTTTGCCGTTTTCTTGTACTTCCACTTTGGTATTGAAGTCTCCCATAACAATGTTGTAGTAAGCCTCGGTAGTGCCATGTAGTGCCTTAGCGATGTCTTCGTACATGGCATCGGTTATTTCATCGCTGTATGTCGAGGTCGGAGTCTCTTGTATCACCGGCAATATGTAAAGTGCCTTTAATTTTAACTTGTTAATTGTAATTTAAGTTTGTTACTTTAGATTTTTATTGAGAGAACGTAATGTTTTGTTGTATGGAGCCGAAAAAGACCTTATTCTGTTAATTGTTACAAGCCTTTACAAATTATCTACTGATTATTAAAAAAAATATATAAAAATAATTAGTGGTAGTAATCTTTACCGAAATTCCACATTTCTGAATTTTTATTGTGCAATTTCATTGTTAATAGTACGAACTTTAATTGTATTCAAAAATCTAATTAGTATTTTGTCTAAATTAATAAATATTAAATACAAAAAAATGCATTTGCTTTTTTTCCCTATAGTCATAAGCAATAACTCAAAGTAATATGTGTTAATATGCAGCAAACATTTCTATAACATATAATGGAATAAGTAATTACTATTGTTTACTTCTGGTTTCTAATCAAGTCCCTATATTGAAAAAAGGGGAAGTACAGCTTATACATTTCAAACATAATTTTAATAAAGGAAATAATGCAGTAATCTTACTTATACAAACATAAATGTTTATACTTACAAGTTCATAACTGCTTTAATACAACATACTTTTTAAATATATTTTACTTTTCTGACAAAGCCTGTCATAAATTTTGATACTCAAAATGCATTATTTTTTTACATTCTGAAAAATAGCATAATAATTTATTTTTACAATTCCTAATAAACTATAAACATTAGCACTAACTTAAATACAACACGCAGTACACGATTTTTTTCCTTTTTTTTGATATAACAATAATTGTTCCACGTTTGAAAAGAAAGTAAATAAGCCTATAAATTCAGTTTTTTCGCCCTACTGAAAAATCAGCATTTTCGTCTTATGCCTTTTTTCCACTGAGGGTGCGATATATTGATTCCTTTAGTCTAAGAAAAAAGAAAATGTACCTACACATAAATAACGTACATTCTATATAACGTCTAAAAGGTTATCTCAAAACTAGTTGACACCATCAGATTGTTCAGTTTGTTGTAGAATCTCACGTGTCAAGAAAACGAAGTTATGGTAAATAGGGCTCCATCGATTCAATAAGTAAACTTCGGATCTAACAAAACCGTTGTTGGGTAAACAATACCTTTTTACTTTATGCTGTATGCGAACGAAATAGGCTGAGATGCCTACAGATATCTTACGTAAGGGTATAAGGATCCTTACGCAGCAATATTAAATTGTAAGTTATCTGTTGATTATAATTGTGAATATTTTACTAAAGGAAGAACAGTTGTAATAGCAAAAGTGGATGGCAATGAATCGACTAAAACAAAAGATTCAGTTGCCATCTTGTCAGACGTGGAGCAAACTCCTAGCTCATGTATTACCTCCGTTGTATGATATTGGGTCCTTCAAACGAAGTCTGAAGATGCATTTGACCAGCCCGACAAAGTGATACCAAGCAACGGCGTGAAATGGTCGTAAGGCTGCCATTCATCCATCCATTGGCTTCATTTACTAGACCCTGTTCGCGTTTTTCATCAGTTTTAATATTGCTGAGTCTCTATAAAAATCAAATCTTAACGGTTTTTACAAGCATATTTACTAGTACCTATTTGTCAAGTTAATTATCTTTTATCTGCTAAATAATATAGCTTTTATAATAATCATACAGTTTCCAAGTACTTATAACGAGTCATATGATAATAATATGAATATGAAACAAAAATATCGACTGTTCATGTTAACCGAAAAAACGTATAAAATTACCCTCAAATCGAAGGTAGATGAGAAACAACCGGCCGACCGCACCAGGCAGACTGCGGTTTGCGAATTCATTTTATAAAATTTATTACAATTCAATAATCTGTTATTTTAATCCGTCCGAACTGAATTTCAATGATGGCTATTGGCCTCGAGATACGTAGTTATTCATAGATAAAAATCAATCATTTTTATTGTTGACCGGAAGCGACATTCGGACCCTTTTAAATAGAGTATTTTTTCGTTTGGACATTGCACAATGAAACTATTCCGCATGAAAAATAATATTATGCTGTTATAATCAAACAAATATTGGTTTTTGGTTGACCCACGCTATGAAGTGAAGAAGTAAATGTTACATTTTTGGGATATCCTTTTATGTAGCCACAAAAGAAAATATTTTTTTTTCTATTTATAAAAATAGTTCACGTAGCTCTAAATAGATGACTTATTTATCAATGCACAACCTAAATTGAATGAGTCAGAATGTTTAAATTATGACTATTTATGTACAAGGATTTTTAATTGTATGGAAACTAGTAATTTTAAAACACATGCTCTAATTGTAAATAAGCATACGTAATTATAATAATTATAATTTTAATGATTTTAGAAGTTTTCCTCGGTAAACCTGGGGTGGAAAGTTTGTGAAGAAATTGTTTTGTTTTTAAATGTAAGTATATGTAATTACGTAAATAAATTCTGCCGGTTCTTTTTAAAGTAAATAAATTATAGTTGCAGCGTTTTGGAAATCCCTAACTGGCACTCAATCACGGACGAAGTTGCAGACAGCTGCTTGTAAGATAATAAAAATTGTAGCAGTACTAATAATAGTGTCTTATTTTTCCGTAAACAAAATATAGTAACAATGAATAAATAGACCGATCTATCAGCATTCAAATTAAAGTACAGCGAGAGCTGTCGTTCTGTAAAAAGATGTTTAATTTTATGAACGTCAGAAATCCAAGTTGATAAATATAGGCTACGACTAAAATATTAATTTACTAGTTTTCATGATACAATATAAACTACTTTAATTTTCATTTCTTAGAAGCGTCTCTATTTTAATACAAGGTTCCTTGACGAAAATTTAATGTAAATGATTTATTTATATTAAACTTAAATATCATTTTTAAAAATAGCTGAAATACAAAACTGAATACCAATCATAGTTACGAAGGTATAGAATAAATTCTTTATACAGCTAGAGATAATTCATGCCTAATGAAAAGTCTTATAAGCAAGCCCTTAAATGTCCTTCTGAAGATTCTTACGACGACTACAGAAGCTTTGGTGGAATATTTTACTTTAAGTCCATCATTATACATGTGATTTTAACAATTACAGTGAACCGAGTTCACCGAGGAACCACTGCTTCCGCATAAGTAGTAGGGAATCGGCAACTACTAGTTCCCATAAATTTAATCAACATAAATTAATATAGAACTACGAAACTATAACTGTAACAATGTTCATAAAATTGAATTCATGCACAAAATAAACCTAAACAACAAAATACCTAACGTTAATTAATTACATTGTAACGAACCTGTCAAAGGAACGAATGAAACTTAAAACAAATGAACTAAATGCAAATGGTATTGTCAAGTATCCAAAGAGGATAAAGAGGGCTTAAGCCAACAATTGACTGGAACCAACCATTGACCGACATTTCGATATTTTCTTATGTAAATGTCATGTAAAAGTAGGATTAGAGTGTTCTGGTATTGGAAAGTTTATTCTATTAAAGTTTATTTAAATAATCGTTTCGTAGTGTAAAATTTTAAATAATTTGAATTTCTGATCTTGTTTATAATAATAAACGTGGTGATTTTCAAGATAACGTATGGTAACTTGCATAGATCTTGCACCATCATCTTGTACTTGCTTAATAGCGTTAAGTATAGGTTTTATGATTAATAAATAAATAAATAATCCTCACACATTCACACAATGTCATCTAGTCCCAAACTAAGCAGAGCTTGTACTATGGGTACTAGAGAACGGATAAACATACTTAATTTTTTTTTTGTAAATACATACATATTATACATAGAAATACTCAGACCAATGCAAACAATCATGTTCATGCGCACAAAAATTTGCATTGAGCGGGAATCAAACCCGAGACCTCTGCGTAGCAGTCATGTTTTTTAATGACTGCGGTCATTCTTACATCTATCAATTAGCTCACTGTAAGTTGCCAATGCATGCATCTCACGCTCCTAATGCAATAAATTACATCAACTAAGCGACAATTCCAAACTAAAATAACTATTGGTCTTGCAAATAAACCGTCAAAACTCAATACAAGGAGCGGAGATACCGTTCCAGTTTACTGCTCGACTAACTTTACATAGAATCAACAAAATACATCGAATGTAGTCCGCGCCCGCGTCTACATGTAAACAATTTCTCATGCCGATAAGATAATATTGTTCGCAGAAATCATGAATTATTCTGACACCGAGCGCTGAAGTGTAGAAATATTTTCTACGTTTCTTAATCTATGATGGTAAGCGGATCACGTCAGCTTATTTGTGTTTGTTATGAGATCAGTGCCTCTGGCGCCTGCGATGCAGTCATGAACCTCCCTTCCATTGTGCAAATTGAACTAGTTTGTAAGGGCGAGTTTTCATTTATGGCGAACGATATTGTAATATTCTAATAATGAGATAATTTTGAACCATGATATAATTTAGGCGTTTTCTTATGCATAATGTATAAGTGTATCTAATATAATAAAAACCGGTCAAGTGCGAGTCTGACTCGCGCATCGAGGGTTCCGTACAAACCTATTTGCCAAATTGTGATAACATCAGGACTCTGTTGTTTAAATACTATTTTTCCCGCCAAAATTCAATGACGGCACGACTCAGCTCTATTAAAAAATATTTTAGCGCCAAAATACTATGACGTCACAACACATCTGTCAAAAATTATGTGACGTCACGACTCATCTGTCAAAAATTCTATGACGTCACGCACATCTGTCAAAAGTGACACCTGTCACTTTGACAGCTGTCACTTTTGACAGATGGGACGTGACGTCATAGAATTTTTGACAGATCAGTTGTGACGTCACGGAATTTTGGCGGGAAAACATTTTTTTTTTTGAAAACAAATTCTATGACGTCATTGGTCACGTGACTCAGCTTTCCCGCCAAAATTCTATGAAATCAAAATATAATGTGATTCAAGTAAAAATTTAAGGTTTTCGAAATTTTCCCATTACATGTACTACAAGACCTTGCTCCATGCCAAATTTCAAGTTTGTAGGTAGACTGGAAGTACCCTGTAGGTTTTTGCCTTTACCCCTCTAAATTTGCGACAAAAACGGCTATATCTCTTGATTGCGTTGGATTAGCAGTTTGATTTTATAACTGCACTAAGAGGCAACAAGCGTTAGGATTTGGTGAAAATTTCAGCTTGATACCTCCACGCGTTCCTGAGATAAATGGTCTTGACAGACAGACGGACAGACGGACAGACAGACAGACGGACAGACGGACAACAAAGTGATCCTATAAGGGTTCCGTTTTTTCAAAACTGGTACGGAACCCTAATAAAAAAAAATCAATGATAATATTAACATTTATTACCACATATCTTAGTAATTTCTTGACCAATTAAAACACAATCTTTGATAGGGTAGGTATATTTCTAGGTTAGTTTCATGAATATAAAATTTGTTTTCTTAGTTCAGAAGACATTCATAGAAGAAATATCGACTTTTCACTAAACCGTAATAAGATGAGCCGAAAATAAGTCCATTAACCTATTCAAGTACTAAGCAATTACTTAAACACACTCCAAATCGCGTTGCAGCTACCTAAAACTGATTTTGAATCGATATAGCAATTCACACAATAATATCTCGTTTGAATGAATTGTACCATAAGACCCAGTGAATAGCAAAGCACGACGTTAATCTGGAAGTAGGTGACCGATACGATATTATAATATATTACAAGCGTAATACCGGTAATGCCATTGAGGTTTATTGCTGTGCACTACGTGTAAAGTTTATTACTAGTATTTCAGTATATTTTATGCGCTAATAATAATTTTGACGTAAAATAAAGGTGAATTTGTGCATGAAATATATAATAAATTTTAATTTGACCACACCTTTTCACGGCTTTCAAGTTGTGTTTGTTTGATTTTACTGTGATATTTATTAGTATTTGTAATTATTTGTCTATTTATGCTAGTTGTTACTATGAGCTTATTTTCGACATCTTGCTGATCAGCGTCAGTAATAATTTCATTTGTATTTGTTAGGATTAGGTAAACGTAATAGTAGCCATACTGAAGAACTGTGGATGAGTAACCAGGTAATGATATCGTTTATTAATGGTTTTAATACAATATTGGTATTTCATTTTAAAACAATTTCAATCTTCTCTTAACCAACAGACGCAGTGGAAGTGTGCCGGCCACTTAACCTGTTATCGGTTTAAAAATGATTAATAAACTTTCTGCTTTTATACACATGTTTTAGAAATGTGTGTAAATCATTCATAAACCTATAACAAAATAATAATATGTGCTTATTTTAGACAAAAATAATGAAACAATTCAAATATCTGCATTTAAACATACAATGTAAAGATCCAGACACAATACTTTAACACCAACGTGTTTAAAAAATAACCAAGAATATTCTCAAAAATATATAACAATATTCTCAAAAACGCTGACGCTTCAACAAAAAATACAGCAACAAAATAGTACATTCCTCGCAAAGCTTACAGTCATAAACAAGAAAATTGTTGGTATACAATAAGTTTAGTATCAGTATCATGTGGGCAGTACAAAACTGAGGGCGGTAACGTATTCGAGTCACACATACAATGTTAAATGTATTCAATACAAGTATAGGACATCGTCCCTTAAGAACCAAACGAACATATCGCCTAAATATTGAAAAAATAAAATGTTGTCTAGCTGGTCCTGCACCACTGCTAAAAATATGATTGTGTGCATGTTTGCGAATTTTTCACATAAAAACTACTGAATGGATTTTAATGAAACTTTACGATAATAGCTTATAAGTAAATCAGAATAACACAAAGGCTAATTTGTATAAAATATTTTGTACATTTTGTAAAACCGTTATTGAACGTTTGAACGAAATAGTAGTATTTCCACAGTTTTAATTCTCCTGTAAAATTGACAAAAAGGGCATACGCTCGTTTGGCTCTTATAGTACAACATACACTTTGTGTCATACTTGGGTTGGTCCGTAACTTAGTATCTTCACTGACTGGCATTATCAATTGGTAAGATCGATGTTTGATGTCACTGCAACTTTAGTTATGGTCCATCTCTGTGCTAATATTTACATTCTATGTTGTCCAGTTTGTGCTCATAGTAGTACTTGAACTGCTAACGACTAAATAATCAGTTAGTTTGTGCAAATATTAGGATTCACACGAATGTTTATGTCTCATATTTGCTATATATAACGTTAAAAAAACATCTTTTTATCTTTTGTAGTTGTATTGGTAAACACACATTTATACATTATACACTTACAAGGTATAAATTATTATATCAAACCTGGACCTGGCCAACTTTTCACTTCTGTGGGAATCTACAATAACCATTCAATTTTCCATGTGATTAACAAAATATTGAATCCTAAATTTTTAAAGAAATCTCACTGATCAATAATTAAATATAATCAAAAAATATTTGTGCGTTAATAAGACAAAGTTATTAATAACCATATTCTCGAAAGTTTATATTACATAATCATATTGTTAATCTAATACAAGGCAAACTTTAAATAAGTTAATTAACTTAGTTTCTTACGAATTAATTATAACTTAGACAGGTTTTTAAGTAAAAAGTCACTGTATTTTCTTGTGATAAAAGAAAACTTGAATTTTATCTTCAATATATTATACACAAAGCCTGGATTAGGATTAGAGCTCATGAAAGATGGATTCTTTATTCAAATAAATAATAGCGATGTAAAAATTTAGCTTACTCAAATTTGAAAAATGCTTGGCTGGTTAGGTATTTCTCACAGATTTTATTATGCGCTTTAAGTCAAGTATTGGCACCTATTTTGTCCGTTTTTTAATGGAGTTTTATTATGACAGCTTATGGATATAAGCCATAACTGTGGATGGGCTGGGCCTCCTTTAGTGATCTAGCAAAACGTAGCAAACAATTTACTTTGCTGGCCAGACAAATTGGTATCGCCTTTTATGTCCTCGTTGTGAGGTTTTCCCTTATAATTATAATTACTGTGCACTTTCTCTTAGTCGTTTCTTATGAGACCTACATCCTCATAACAGCTCAATAATGTCCCACTGCAGGAACGAGCCTCCTACCGTAACGGAGGGATACTTAGCGTAGGCTAAGTATCCCTCCGTCACGGTAGGAGGTTCATCAGACCATTCGGAAATCTGGCCATGCGGTAATCTGGCGAGGAGGAAATATAGCCAAGCGGAAATCAGGCATAGCAGAAATCTGGACAAGCGAAAAACTGACCATTCGGAAATCTGGCCAAGAGGAAACCTTGGAAATCTGGCTTGAAAAAAATCTGAGTAAGCCCTAGAATTATAAATTTCATAATAATTTAATAAAATGTAATATAATAATTAGTAATTTTGTTAATAATGTTATAAATTGAATAATATTCCGAAGGCAGTAACATAATTATAAGTCTCTTTTGTAACCCATTATGGATGCTACTTAACTGAAATAAGAGATTTATTTTTCTTTCTTTTTTTTAGTTTAAAAAGACAACTCCCGCACTAGGGATCATGCCCTGTGTCGCGGGGACTTTTACAAACATCAATTAACGGACACATAGAACACCCAGACTCAGGACAATAATTTGTGGATCTCACAAATTATTGTCCTGCGTGGGGATCGAACCCACAACCTCATGCGCGGCAGCCGCTGGCTCTACCGGCGCGCCATCGAGGTCGTTTTTCAAGATGAAAAACTAACCGTTACTCTTTACTATGCTGGTTCCATAACTAGGAGTAAGGTCCCAGGTCTTGACGTATTATTGACTGCGCTGTGTATATTTTTATAATTTATGTTGAGTTGGTTATGATAATTTTATTTTAATAAATAAAATCATCTTTATAAGCGCTTACTTTATTCGGTTTCTACGATAGTTAGCTAATAGAATTTAATAGGTGGTCGCTGGACATGCCAATTTGTCTTAGTCACTAATTCGTAATATATAAACACGTTATTATTATGAAATTCTATAGTTTACTGCAGTTATTAAAAGGCAATGTTTGAACTAAAGATGTGTATCTTCTGTAACCACATTCCGTTTGCCACAATCAAATTGTTGAACCAAGGCCATTGTTCAAATTAACCTTTAGACTCTTGGAATTTAAGTTGTTACGTTTGCAGAACAATAGCTTGCTATGTGTGGGCAATATAACAGTGCAGTATTATATACACTTCTCATAAAAAAATCGAAACAGTTGCAAGTTTGTGTTTTATAAGGATTATCTGAAAAATGTGTATATTTAGGATTATGTGTTATATATCATTTAATAGGGAATTTAATGATGTTTTCAAATAATGATGTAAATGTTCTAAATTCAAATTAAAGAAGAATGGGCATTTTTGTATGGACGGCTTCCATACAAAAATGCCCATTCTTCTTTAATTTGAATTTAGAACATTGTAACACTTAGAGTCATACATCAAATGAAAGTACTTGAAAAGTGAAGCATTTTATTGTATGAAACTAATCTGTCAGTCATGGGAGAACAGAGTTATTGAGGATAAGAGAATAAAAATAATAAACGATAATATTACATACTTTATGTTAATATTTACTATATAAGCACGATAAAGTCAAAGGCTATCTTACTATTAGACGGACCATACGTCTATAGGCCGACCGTTTATCTCAGTCCCCGCCTGCGGTATGAAAGGGACGAGGGGGCGGGGTAGTGGTGTCCGTTATGGTAGCGTACACAAGAGCTATATCGAGTTGGTTACTATGCCAAATAAAATAAGTTTTTACAAAAAAAAACCGACTTCAAAGACAAAAATTGCACTAAAAAGTAAATAATAATTAGTTGTATTTTGGTTTTGCAACATTAAATCAGACATTCTTTTTACTTAATTATAATCTAAAGAATAGGTTCTTTTAATTATTGTAAAAAGTATTGTTAAGGATATTTCTTGAAGAGTCTACAAATATATTTATTTGTAGATTCTTTAAAATATAATCAAATTATTACAAATAATGTAATATTATTGTTATTTTTGGAGTCGGTGTTAGCCACGATAGTTATATTCTATTTTTTATTCCTGACATAAAATTTAAAGAAATATGGCGTCGTGTTATACACAGACTGAAGACTAAGATGAGAAATAAGTACTACGAATCAAAGACAATAACTTAAAATTCTAATGCGAAAATGAAACGGCCGTTTTTGTTTTAAATGCAATATTTATCTAATTAAAAACCATTTAAAGTGATCAGAATGTGTTATACAAAAATGTATTGCCTTTTCTAACGATTTCGTGGACAACATAATTATCTAGCTGACAAACTGTAGTTGTTTAAGTGTAATTTAATTTTCATACATCAATAAATATTGTCTTTGTCACACAATAGGTTATAGTAATAGTAACAATAAATAGTGGATAAGTAGTTTTAAGAAAATATTTGTATGCCATTGAAGGCTAGACATAGCGCTCTAAAAGTAAATTGTAACATCATATTTTTCCTATGTTCTACAAATAAATGATTTCATTTCATTGCAAAAACATTTTGCATTATTGATCCTATTTGCGAATTACGATTTTTTTCAATTGACGGTGCTGGTTAGCCTCATAAACGCCCATAAGTTATGGAAAGCTTTAATAAGTTACTAAAAAGGTATATTAGAGCTTTTAGGTATATTAAAACGTTTGAACGTGACACAGGTATTTTTAAATGTATTTATTTAAATATGATAAAAATAGTTATTTAATATTTGTTTAATTTTTAAACCAATCCATAAACAATCATAATCAATCTAACTATGGGCCTTCTCAGAAGGCTCATGGTCACTCAGCTATGTTGGGAGTTTCCCTGCGTGATCAAATCAGAAATGAGGAGATCCGCAGGAGAACCAAAGTAACCGACATAGCGCTCAGAATTGCCCGGTTAAAGTGGCGGTGGGCAGGGCACATAGCGCGGAGAACCGACAGCCGTTTGGTCAGAAAGGTTCTGGAATGGCAAAAAAGGACAATACAAGAAAATAACCTATTCTTTACATTATAATTAAGTAAAAAGAATGTCTAATTTAATGTTGCAAAACCAAACTTAAATTAAAATAGACATTCTATTATTATTTTGTAAGAATCAATCTTAGAAAATATTTACAGATAATAAGAACAATAATAAGAGCATTTTTTATTTTTACACGCTACCATAACGGACACCTAGTCAGTATGTCAGTATGACACTAGTGCAGTATGCTAGTCCGTCTTCTATACAATTTACAAATTTCAAAGATGGTGGCGTCATCTTGCCACTAAATCTCGTACTATCTTAGAGAAAATATGCAATCTAAATTATTACACAATTTAAAGTAGAAGTAATAAAGTAGTAAGAAAAGTAAAAAAACCTCTCCTGGTATTTCGATTGGTTTAGGGTATAATTTAAATTTTTCCTTCTTTTTATTTCATAAAAATAAGCTAGCTATTAGAGCTGTGTTGAGATGTGATGTAGTTCGGGTCACAGTATCTAGATGGTGCCGTTTTGCCAAAAAATCAAGAGATAGCTCTCTCCTTTGTCCTCGCCCCCCGCGCACCCCTATTACCGCAGGCGGGGTCTGAGTTAAGCGGTCGGCCTATAGATCATCCTACATCATCCAGAAATTCATCCACAGCATTTTCCTGACTTTCGGATAGCTAGCCTTGCTAAACTAAACATTTAAAGAACCATTTAAGAAATGTTCTTTATCCAGCAACCATTGCAGAAATAATAAACGACAGAATTTATGTTCCTCAGGCTCGGCAACAGTTCGACTCAGACTAACATGTCGATAACTAGCCGGTTCGGACTTCTTTTGTCGGGTTTCGGTATTCCGATAACCACGGCGTCTTTCCACTGTTGTGGGAAGACCCAATTTGATATTGCGACATTGAAGATGCATGTTATGGATCAAAAGGCGTTCGGGGACTAAATTGATGACTATATTTTGTTATTCTTTCTGAGCCGGGTGCCTTTTTAGGGGCGAGAAGACATGATGTCACCATCCCCTTTCGTCCCGCGGCTGTCGTAAAAGCCGACTAAGGGAATCCTTACGCAGATGTTATCACTGCTAGAGAAGGAAAACTCGAAATAAACCCTTTACCAACCCGTCTGACCCAAAACGAAAATGACAACACACTAATATAAACGGCCCCCGGTCGCTACGCTATTCCTGGTCAAGGTAGCGGCCATGGTAACGGCGGAGTAGGGTGTACGAAGAATCTCCGGGGGAGGTCAGGCTACCAACACAACCTAGCTTTGGCCCTGGCAACATACAATGCGCGCACACTGCGGACCGACGAGAAGGTCGTAGAACTGGAGGAAGAATTGAGAAGGTTACGGTGGGACATTCTCAGCTTATCTGAAGTCCGAAGACAGGGGATGACTCGATTACCATTATAAATTAAGTCTGGTAACCTGCTCTATTTCCGGGAGGACGACCAAAAGTCTTAGGGAGGTGTCGGGTTTTTACATCCACAAGTCTTTCGTGAACAACGTGGTGAAGATCGAGAGTGCCCTAGAAGCCTCTGCGAAGTTGGGCCCAGGAAATGAGTGGAGAGTGAGGTTCTTTGGATATGGACAAAGAAATCCACGGGGCTAAATGCTTGCGGACTTCATGGAGAAGGAGGGACTTTATATGATGAACTCCTTCTTTAAAAAGCGTTACTGCCGCAAGTGGACTTGGATTCGTCCTGATGGTGTCACTAAAAATGAGATTGACTTCATCATGTCGACAAAACGCCACATATTTAATGATGTCTCAGTGATCAATTCGGTGAAAACCGGAAGCGATCACCGGATGGTGAGAGGCAAATTAAATATTAATCCTAGGCTGGAAAGAAGTCGGCTGAAGAAGTCTACGCTCCGACTTACACCAGTCTACATCCCCGAGAACTTCCAACTCATATTACAGAACCGATTTGAGAGCCTCAGCAAAGCATTACTTTGAAAGTAATTGCCGCGTCAGGTCTCACCAAATACCCAACTTATCTTTCTAATATACCCAACTATGCATACGAACACAGCGCTCAGAATAGCCCGGTTAAAGTGGCGGTGGGCAGTGGACATAGCACGGAGAACCGACAGCCGTTGGGGTTAAAAGGTGGGAATGGCGACCGCCTATCAGAAAGCGTAGGGTGGAGAGACCCACGACCTAGTTAGGACAGCGGGAAACCGATGGATGAGGGTGCCACCCTCGCCATATTTTGAGGAGACCTATGTTCAAAAGTGGACATCAACTGGCTGATATGACGTACGATTTTTTATATTTATAAAAGCTGTATGTTTTTTTATTTGAAAACCGAAATTCATGGTTTTCTGGATGATGTAGGAAGTTCTTGATGTATGGTCACTCTACTTGTAAGATAGCCTTTGACTCTATCGTGCTTATATAGTAAACATTAGCTTAAAGTATGTAATAATATCGTTTATTATTTTTATTCTCTTCTCCTCAATAACTCTGTTCTCCCATGACTTACAGACTTGCTGTCATACAATAAAATGCTTAACTTTTCAAGGGCTTTCATTTGATGTATAGCTGAAAGCGTTACAAGGGTGGGGACGTTTCGCCCATTCTTCTTTTCATAGATTTCGTATTTTGTTTAACAAGTCGTTTTTACCCTGTACGTAGTTTGACGGAAATTGATAAAACTAGGCACGTTAATTTAAAAAAATGCTTGGAAACGTTTATTTAATAACTCGGATACCATTCCCGACCTCTCATTACTGCTTCTGTACGGTTTTTCATCGATCGGATGAGAGTCACGATCATAGATAGTGGCGCTCTATTCCATTCCTCTTGGATTGCATTTCAAAGCTGGTTAAGTGTTTTTAAAGCATGATCTTTTACACTAATTCGTCTTTTTTATTCATCCCATAGATGTTTAATCGGATTCATGTCCGGGCTTCTTGCTTACCCAATCAATAATAGAGATATCGACTTCAGTAACATAATCTCTTACGACGCTCGCGGTGTTTCTCCTAGCATCCTCGTACATAAATGTCATACCGGGGTCAAATAAATGTGCATAGGGCATCACAAGAGGTTCAAGATACTGTTCGATGTACCTATGACTGTTAAAAAAAGGCAGACGGGACCCAAACACAAAGACAAACTCGGTCTTGTAGTTTCCACTAATTTCTCCTCAAACAGTCCATGAACCGCCCCCATTGATGGCCTTTTCTTTTAATCCTGCATGGTGCAAAGCGTTCTCCATCACTTCTGTAGACCGTAGTTCTTCCATCGTTACCATACAATACAATTTTGCACTCATCAGAAAGGAAAAACTTGCTCCACTAGATGTATGACCAATTTAGGTAATTACGTAAAAAGTTAAGGCGCGCTTTTCGATGATCTGCAGGTAGTTCCTCCCTATTTGCTGGCTTGTACGGTACAAGTCCACGTTTCTTCAACCTTCTTCTAATTGTAGAGTCACTTACAGCCACCATAGGTTCATCATGAAGCTGTTGCTGCGGTTGAAAGACATTAAGGCGTAGACTTTGTAAGAGAGGTGTTACTATAAATCGATCTACTCGGTCACAAGTTACCTGTTTTCTGCCAGATCTCTAACGGCGCGTGAACAAACCAGTCTCTTGATAGCGTTTGCAGATTCTATGAAAAGACGAGAGGTTAAGATTCAATCTTTCAGCTGTAATAACCTGACTAAGTCCAGAATTCAGTAATGTCACCACTCGGAGGTTTAAGCGGGTAAACATCGCATGGACGCAGTAATAAGAGGAGCGAGGAACTCTGGGTGCGCGATACGGGTTATTAAATAAACGTTCTCTAGCTTTTTTTTTCATCTACGTGCCTAATTTTATCATTTTCCGTCAAACTACGTACAGGGCAAATACGACTTGTTAAACAAAATACGAAATCTATGAAAATTTAATTTGAATTTAGAACGTTAAC
This sequence comes from Schrankia costaestrigalis, assembly GCA_905475405.1. Lineage (NCBI taxonomy): Eukaryota > Metazoa > Arthropoda > Insecta > Lepidoptera > Erebidae > Schrankia > Schrankia costaestrigalis. The sequence continues at coordinate 7,239,408 of FR997827.1, forward strand.
ATTATTATTTGAAAACCTCATTAAATTCCCTATTAAATGATATATAACACATATTCCTAAATATACACATTTTACAGATAATCCTTATAAAACACAAACTTGCAACTGTTTCGATTTTTTTGATGAGAATTGTATTAAAGTGCATAGATAGCTTTTTCCTATTTGTTGTAACGGACTTTTAAAATAATGGCAAAAATAGTGCGAATTTTTTTTTAACTTTATGCTATGGAATTGTAGCTCTGATATAAATTTTATGATACAAACTTTTACAACTAGACATAACATAACTAATAACATTAAGAATAACAAAGTTGTGAAGGGAGTACAAACCCACAAAGACCGTGAGAATTGACATAATCTGAAGGGGACCTTGACCCATAAGATTGTAAAGGTTAAGATAGAGTTATTGGTAGAGTAATTTGGTAGATGTACTTAGACTTTTTATGTCCAAAATGAGAAGAAAACATAAAAATAATAAATTGACACCCATCACCCTTGTTATCCGATTTACGATTAGCCTACCTAATGGATTCAAAATCGAGATCTGAGAGACTTTTTTCCAACTTGTTTAATAATGTTATGTTTTTGCAAATAGTTTTTAGTAATCATAGTATTAAGTATTTATCAATAAGTAAAAGTGGTTTCATAATAAACCTAAAAAAAGAAAGTGTTTCACATTTTAAACAGAATACAAAGACTACTAAAATATTTGATTCTAGATTATTATTAATAGCTGGAGAGCAGATAGTGAAGTACACCTCACTAATAAATTATGAAACAGAATATCTCCAAGGAGTTTTAAGCAGCTTATTGGAAAACTGTTAAAATCTCCTTGAAAAAAAAAACTCTTTAAATTTTCACCGAAAACGAAGCACTTAAAAGCATCTAGTGCATTTTTCGTTCCAACGATTCGCAAGGAGATTTCTGTAATCCATTCTGATATCCCCGTTTCATTTAAAGTCCACTCGTTTCGTGTCATTACAGAAAAGCGTACTGATATACACATCAGCAAATGTATCTTTTTCTATTTCACAATTATTTTTATACTTTAATTCAATACATTTAAAGTTGAAAATGCAATGTGTTTTATTATAAAAACTGTAACGTCCTTGGTCCCTCTATACCATGTTTTACTGCGATTGATTCCGTCCGCAAAACGGACCGGGCCGAATCGGGACTATCCTGTACTTATCTAATTTTATTGTCACTCGACGTCCGTCGTTGCCTCTGCCTCTGAGAACGTTTCAAGGAAAACTAGAAAATTCTTTTCCCCCATCGGATATTTTTATCTTAGAAGGACATCTTTATTCGCAAGCAGTTAAACTTAATTCAACGTCTTGGCCGTAACATAAAGCTTGTCTTCAGATTTAAGTCTTAGGAGGTCTAAAAAGGGATGAATAGCGAATCTAAATTTCAAGCCTATATTGTATATTTTAAGAAAATAAAGTGCCTATTTGCATTTTGACTAGATATATTATGAACGTGAATATTATCCATACTTATATGTATTATATTATTGGAAAGTGTGTCTGTCTGTTTGTTTTTCTTTCACAGCAAAATGGAGCGACGAATTGACGTGATTTTTAAGTGGAGATAGTTGAAAGGATGGAGAGTAACATAGGCTACTTTTTTTTTTTAGGGGAACAGTGTTACCCTGAATTTAACTATAGCGAAGCCGCGGACAAAAGCTAGTGTTTTATATTATTTCGTGTAATAAAAATAATGAAATGAAAGATAAAAACTCATGCTTGAGTCCTATTTGGTTATCTTTCATTACGTCTTCATTGTGAATGATCTAATAAAATGTGCTATGTTTTTTGCGAAATGTTATTTATTTGGTACAAAGCATTTTTACAATGTATACATATATTATTTAACGTTTATATTATTTGAAACTGAAAAATTTGTTTAAGTGTGTAGGTACTATTTATTGAGAAACGCTTTAAGGTAATATTTAACTAGCGGTCTTTTTTATATAAGTAAAAAAGATTTTTTGCCAAGCAACACACGGCCTTTGTGCGAGTCAAAAGCCGCGTCGCAATAATTGACTAATGAGGGTTGCTCTATGAAACTACTTATAGTACTTGTAAACTAATATAAAAATAGTAATGGTACAAAATCCAATGAGGATTGAGTCTTTTTCCACCACGCTTTCCGCGAACTACCTACTTTGTTTTTATAATAACAATTAATAAATACGATCTTTTATTACAAACCATTAATTCAAAAACAAATTAGACATAACGAGCGAAGGAGTTCTCAAAATCGTTTCTTAACCATTCCAGCAAATTCCATATGTAATTCTGGCACAAAACATATGAGAAGCGTATTAACAAAAAGCTCTACGAGTATCTTAGAGCGGTTTTAGACTAGCGTTTTATACGATAACACGTCGAAATACGCCCGTTCACGCGAGTCTAGTTTTAGAAGCGCGTATTGTAGCGTACGTAAGCGCGCATGCAAACGACCGTATCAATCAATCAACTAGCCTATCGCAGTCCAGTGCTGGACAATGGACATAGGCCTCTCCCAACATGCGCCAACGCCAACACGGTGCGGCGCTTTCCGCAACGAATTTGACCTACAGACCTTTTTGAGGTCGTCGGTCGGAGTAAACGACCATATACGAGGAGAATAAAAAACGCTAACCTGTAAGCGCCTTTAAAGACGGTTGTTTCCTTGCGGGTGTTCGCCATCAGTTCGGCACATTAGATATGATAATTGGAACATTTACTTTGCGAATAAAATGACGTCACACTGTAATAATAATACGGATTCGGAACGTTTTATGCCACTACGTGTTTATTGTTTCAAATGTAATTTAGAACAAGTTTGAATGAAACGATTTTGTGTTTTATTATGATGTGAGTGCGGTAAGATGGAAGTTTTATTTCTTTAATCACATTCAAAAACAGCAAAAACGTTAATGTTTTTTGGCAATGCTATATAAGTAACTTCTTAAGACAAAGAAAAGGGCAACACACTTTCTGGTAGAAGGAGGATCTTTAATTTATAATATCTATTTTATGTTAAAATAACTTAAACACGTGTACTTTTAAAATTGTCAACTGTCTAACCTCTTTAATGTGTTAACATACCTAAATGAAAAACATACAGCTGTTCCACAAAACAGAATCCAACAGTAATATTTTTCAAATGTTTCTCTCCCTCACTGTTTTAAACTATCATTCCGGGCTATTAAACGATAATATACTAAGGAACAACTTGAAATGAAACTGTGTAGTGCAATAAAGAAAATCATATCTCACAAGACCGCACGGGAATGCACTGAAATGAATTTTGCCATCTCTTTGTCAACGCGACGAAGCGTAGGCACTTCGGTTGACTGATGACGTGAGCTCCAACTGTGCTAGAGCACTTGCGGTCACGATTCTTTTGTCTTAGAAACTGAAGCTATATCATATTTTTTTTTAAATGAGACTTTAATTTACTCTCTTTATATATTAATGTTGGTCCGCTGCTCCAAGTTCATCTTTCATCCAATTATATTGTGGATGAGTGTTTATAGGTGAGAGTAACCTTGAAACGTAGCTCTATTTTAAAGAGTCTGACCATTTTGATATAGTTAGGTAAATGCAGGGGATAATTGGATAGATAGATATAATAGGTCGGGGAAAAAGTCTTTTCGCATAACGTAGGTATAAACTTATTATAAAATTTCTTTGACTGTACTACTTGTGTCTGGCTGGTTTTGGTAACATTAAAAAGGTTACATTATAAAGAAAAGAAAAAAATAAAAAAAAGTTGTTTCCCGCTATTTTTCATTTGTTTTTCTCTCCGTAAAAATGAGTGAATCTAATGAAGAAATTCGATACATTTTAAAATTTTATTATAAAAAAGGCAAAAATGCAACTCAAGCAGTGAAAAAAATTTGTGATGTTTATGGACCTGATGCAGTGTCAGTAAGAGTAGCACAAATTTGGTTCAAACGTTTTCAGTCCGGAAATTTTGATGTTAAAGATGCACCTCGCTCTGGTCGCCCTGTTACGAATAAAATGGACGCCATTTTTGAAAGAGTGGAGCAAGATCGGCATATTAATAGTTACGATGTAGCTGAAGAACTGGGAATTGACCACAAAACAGTTTTGACCCATTTGAAGAAAGCTGGTTATACAAAAAAGCTCGATATTTGGGTGCCACACGAGCTCACTCAAAGAAACTTAATGAACCGTGTACTCATTTGCGATTCATTATTGAGACGTAATGAAACCGAGCCGTTTTTGAAGAGATTGATAACTGGCGATGAAAAGTGGATCACGTACGACAAGAACGTGCGAAAAAGGTCGTGGTCGAAAGTTGGCCAGGCTTCACAGACTGTGGCCAAACCTGGCCTAACACGAAATAAGGTGATGCTGTGTGTATGGTGGGATTGGAAGGGCATTGTTCATTATGAGCTTTTACCGCCCGGCAAAACCATCGATTCTGATCTTTACTGCCAGCAACTGATGAGATTAAAGGAAGCAGTCGAGAGAAAACGGCCGGAATTGATCAACAGGAAGGGTGTGGTCTTTCATCACGATAACGCTAGACCACACACATCTTTAGCCACTCAGCAAAAATTAAGAGAGTTCGACTGGGAGGTCCTAGTGCATCCACCATATAGCCCTGACCTTGCGCCTTCAGATTTTCACCTGTTTCGGTCTCTTCAGAATTCTTTAGGTTCTGTAAGGTTGACCTCAAGAGAGGACTGCCAAAACTATTTGTCCCGTTTTTTTGATCAGAAGTCCCAAAGTTTCTACAGTAACGGGATAATGTCTCTGCCCACAAAATGGCAGAAAGTTGTTCAACAAAACGGTACATATATATTGTAAATAAATGTAAATAAACTTTGAAAAAAATGTCTTGACTTTTCATACAAAAATACGAAAAGACTTTTTCCCCAACCTAATATATTAAACACGATAGACCTTTGCTAAGAAGACAATCTTACCCTATTTTTATATCGAGTTCGCATATACGACAGCATCTGAGTAAATCCCAAAATTCCTTTCTGCAATAAAGCGAACAAATCATAATTATCATAACAGCCCATTAATGCCACACTGCAGGGACGGGCCTCCTCCCGTGATTGAGGGATACTTGGCCTACTAATACCACGCTGACCAGATGGATTGGTAGAGGGTTTAATTTCAAGTTTTCCTCCTTTTTATTTCGTAAAGATTCTTCACGGATAGTTCCTTAGTCGGCTTTACGACACCCATGGGATGAGATGGGAGGTGACATATTGTATTCTTAGTCCGTCACCACACGGATGGCGAACAAATAATTCTGCTAAATTACGTAACAAACAAGCCCCTGTTGGTATCAAAAAGATTAATGACACCAATATAATCAAATATCAAGATGAAAACCTTTTGCATTCACTTTGACACTGTATGACAAACGACATGAATAAGGAATATTGTCGGACTATAAATTCATAAAGTAAAAGTGCATAGAGGGACGCAATCCTCTTGTCTGAACAGTGGCCACTCTGTGTGACTGATGACCGCTAGTTCACCCGAGCAACTCGATTGTTCTCCTACGATAAAACAAAAAGTTCGCTAACATAGCCTTTCAAGGGAGCCTTAACTTTTAACTTCATGATCTCATTCTAACACACAATGCTAAGCTGTTATCGTCTAAAGTAACTTTTATACAAATAACTTCTTGTTAATTAGATTTTCAACCACGCTCGAGGTTGTCTTTTGAGGTTTATTTTAATGTTTGTCTTGGGAAATCTGGGAGATTCGGCACTTAAATCAGCCCTACTTTAGAGAGAGTGCGGATTGATTGCATTTGGCATACTTTTTTTGTTTCCTCTTAGGTAAAATAGAGGTCAGCTGTATATTTTACAAAACTTATTTACGTAACATTAACATACTGCAAGTGTTTACAAAATAAACTTTTAAAAAATAATGGTTATTTTTAGCTATATACCAAAGAAAATGACCTCCTCCTTCTATCCCATGAAGCAGGCAGAATTTGTGCAGTGTTTTGTATTAATATATTCTTTTGTTTTAATTTATTGTTTTGTTTTAGAAGTGATGTCTGCTTTCTTAGGAGGCTTGTATGGTTAAAAAAGGTGATGAAATTTATGTGTTCTTACTCCATTAATATAATTTATTTTTAAAAGTATAATCATTAACCTTAAAGATTAGAACATCGTTAAATTTAAACATGGCTCTAAGATCCCCATTACACGTTATAATGAACTAACAGTACGGTACTTCAGTCTAAGAACAGGATGCTACGCCTCAATGTATAGCCATAAAAAATAGATAAGCAAAATAATTTCACAGTAACGTTGACATGGTACCAAGCAATGGTATTATACTAAAAAGGGGTAGATATGGCATATGCTCTCAAGTTAAAGTAAAAAATGTTCATAGTACGGAAAAATACGCATGCGCAATTAACAGAAACTACACGGAATTCATCAATACTCGTGGTGGCTAAGGTAATGTGTACTTACACATAGTAACCTAACAAAAAATATTATGACAGTGATTTAAAATAAGCTTTAATATTAGAAATAAATAATAATTGCTTGTGATATGAGATCGCTTGTTATTTATTAATCTTAGAATGATAGTTGGTGATGTGTCTATAAACACACGATGGCATTTTTATTAGTTTATCTCAACGTTCTACGTTTGTTTGGTCTACTTTTTGACCAGGATGACACTCGCTCGTCGACTAAAGACAGAAACCTAGAATTGTATTCTTTGGATTTTCATGACGCTCTCGCTTTTAACATATCTACCTCCTTTAATATAACATCATTGCATGGTACACAATGTTGCTAGGAACACAGAAAGTAACAGCTGTCGTGAAAGAGAACGGTTATGTTCGACCATACTGTTGTTTGAAAATTCGCTTGACGACCCAAGTAAACGTTGCAGGTAATTATTTTTATTTGTATGAAGACGTTTACTGTTTTATAAGACTTGCCTTTTTATACTGCTTTGTGTCGTATATGTGACTTAAAAGTGCTCTACAGGACTTCATTAGTTACTAATACTTTAAAAGTAAATAGAAATCAAGATGTCTTGAACATCACTTCTCCTTATGACCGAACATATTTATTTCCTTTCTCTACCTCTATTATCGGATTCCTAGTGCTTTGATCAGGCCTTCGGACCCTTTAAAGACCGTCCAAGAATTTTGATATTCTTTAAAATCAGTTATCAAAAACTGCAGTATTTACTTCATTTTAAACCCAGTTTAAAAAAAAACAATTTCTAAAATGTTTTATTTTATTATTGTGTTGTTACTTGTTTCATCAAATAGTATAAAAGTGTTATGAAGTTATATTTCATCACGTCTCCTGCTGTTGAACGCACATTGAACTTCCAAATGGCTTTTACTTTGAAAAACTTTGCTAGAAATACAATAGATGATATACTTTTTTATTAGCTTTGTTCGGTACTTGATTCACACCAAAATTCGTGAATAAAGTAAATAACAATAAAAGTCAATGCTTACCTACATTTTTTATTGCTTCGACACTTGTTTGAAAGTTCGCCTCTCGCGACACAAACTCGAAGATTCGAGTATAAAGTTGGTGTACATTTCACCGAAGAAACCTCCGTCGCCGATGCAAATGTTGTGAGGACTTATTAAGAACTTGCCACATACAGTCTGTAATCATTTCTGTCAACTAAGTAAAGACGTCGAGTTATGACGCGTGGGAACCCAAAAGGTCTTTGAATTTAGACAGACTTGCTTGCACCTACAACGTTTTAGAACTAAGGGTGCGGTTGGAAGATTGGTAGTGGCACATCAGTCTTGCATATAGGACTTTTTGGTTCTGACGTAATAGTCTGAAGCGGTAGTCGGAGCCGCAACATGGTAATAATTTGATCAGGCTCCCGGCACGCGCAACTTTATGCCAATTGAAAAGTTTTACTGCACTGAAATATGTTGTTACAACAGGACTGAGTGACATGCGCCCGGCGCACTTTTTAGATACGTTTTAATTGAAATATGCTTTTGTAATTGCTTTTATAGCGAATGGGAATGCATTATCTAATTGTTTTTGTTATTGAATATTGTTATCAGATTTTATTCGTATGTTATTATTTGACTATTATCAATTCTACAATATTGCTGTTGTGTTTTTAAAGTGTTTTATACTAGTAGACATAGCCCACCTCTAACCTGGTGTCCTACGTGGGCCTACCTACGCGACGAACGCGACGTACGCGATAAAATCAACGGCGTACTCTACTTGTGTAGTATGTGACCGTCTGCGACGAGACGCGACGTAATCATTAGAACACTTAGTCGCGTGTAGCATCGCGTCGCGTCGCGTTGCTTTCGTCGCTCACCTAGGATACCGCGTAGTGTTTGCACCGCGCCGCAATAGGTGTTTTCGTCGAACAAAATATTTTTTTAGGCAAAATGACCAAGGGCATTCTGTGAATGCATCAAGTTATTTGTTGTGAAATCTTTCTTAAAACAGATTCAGAACAAATATAAATTACATTAAACAATAATAGCTAAGTGCAATGAAAGGCTACTTTAAAGGCATAATTCATTACCACAAACCCAATAAAGTTTCAAGCGTTCGTAAAGGTATGCATAAGACATTTCCCATTGATTTCTTTTCAGCATTTTTTAAATCGAAAAAAATGGAACACTAGATGCAAAGAAAAGAACTCTCGGGAATTCCCTAGTTGAATAATAAGTGTATCAAACAGCCCAGGCTGTTCGGGTCAAAGACCAATAGTTGGCAACGATCTCGAACCCATAAAATGTGAGTGGAATTTGTAACAACTGTTCCTTTACCATTCTGTACTTATAGTGCTATATATTTTGTCTTGGATGAGAAGACTGCCAACAGTATGTTAAGATCTTCGTATACAAATAAAAAAGCGATGGCGCCTACTGTATTGTTGAAATGAAATATTTGTCTGTACAAGATTATTCTATAAATTGGGGCGCCTCGAGTAAAACAAAATTTTAGCTAAAATATTCTTGGAAATGAGAAGATTTTGATTGCATCCGAAGAATTAAACATTGATAATATAATTATTAAAAGTAGATACCTAATAACCGATTTAAATATAGTACTAAACTCTCAATACGGTGTAGGTATGAGTATGTTAGTAAATACTCGTATACCATGGATGTGGTGGAGTCACATTTTTTCTGCGTCAAGTCTCAGATAGTCTTTATAAAACCATGCAGTTAAAGAAGGTAGACTACCTACTTGCTTCCGTTAACTTTGGATATTTGAGTTAGGTTTAAACCGTTATGTCTAGAAAATGTCTAGAAAATAAAAGATTCATGAACCAGTACATTGAATACAAAATAAATTCCTCGATAGTACACATTGCTGGCCATGTCATGGTTACAGTGGATAATATCTAACTACATCGCAAACCTAAGTATTAATACAAGTATAATAAAATGACAACATAAGGTTGTATTCAAATAGAGTGGGAGGTAGACTCGAGACGAGTCTCGTTGTCGCCCCGGGGCAGTGGTGTCTACGTGCCTTATTACAAACTACTATTGTACTAGTCTAGATCATTTTATTTTGTAGTGCTACAGGCAATTATATATGTTTATAAACTTATAAAATTATACGGTGATGAGGCTATTTTTTATTGATATTAATATTTATCTAGAGAACGTAGAATACCTACTTCCCCTTACAATTTTCCTCTATCTAAATCTTTGACATAGGTTGAAACCGCTAGGTAAGTAATGTTTTTTGAAATAATATAATTTGACAAAAAAATAATTATATAACCTACCCCGGACGGGATAAGGCGTGAGTTTATGTATATGTATGTACCTATGTATGTATAATTTGACAAATCATTACTTCAAACAAAAATCATCATGAGCCAGTGAATTATCCTTTGATCAATATGAGAATCGCTACCTACATTTTTGATGAGTGTGGTAAACTGTTGTTGAATTCTTTCTTTCTTTATTTTGAAATAAATTACAGTACAGCAGGTTTAGTTGCAGGATTTAGTTATAGAATTATTCCGTGGAATAGTTCTCAAGTATGCCGAGAGCGTTTCCTATCATTGATAATTTCCTTGTATACTGTTTGTATATGGAACGAAGGTAAAAGGTACTCGTACGTTAGAATTGCAATAATTACTTTTGATATCATCATCATAACAGCCCATTAATGTCCCACTGCAGTGAAGGGCCTCCTATCATGACAAAGGGATACTTGGCTTACTAATACCACGCTGGCCAGACGGATTGGTATAGAGTTTAATTTCAAGTTTTCCTTCTTTTCATATCGTAAAGATAATATTTACGGATAGTCCCATAATCGGTTTTTACGACTCCCATGGGATGAGATGGGGTGGTGACATATTGTATTCTTACTCCCTCACCACACGGCGTTTTAAAATGCAAAGGTATTAAAATTTAACACTCCTTTTATTTATCCACGGATAACCAATTAATATTTCAAGACAAAAGGAAGCACACCTTAAACTCCAGTAGATGTTTCGTAGAGAAACTTGCATTCTAAGTAAAGGGAATTGCCTTAACTTCGTCCTGAGAGCCCTTCCGGCTCAGGTTGTTAGCTAACTAGATTACTTATCTACTAGTTTTGTTAAAACTATTAACTGTCTTGAATACAATGACTGTATTGAAAGTATTGAAACTACAATTGGCATCTTAATATAAGGCGCCCACAGTCAGTTGCTATCTCTGATTCATAAACGATAAAGCTGGTAACTGTCCGTGTGGTGACGGAGTAAGAATACATATGTCACCACCCCATCTCATCCCATGAGTGTCGACAAAACCGACTAAGGGACTAACCGTAAATATTATCTTTACGAAGTAAAAAGAAGGAAAACTTGAAATTAAACCCTATACCAATCCGTCTGGCCAGCGTGGTATTAGTAGGCCAAGTATCCCTCCGTCATGGGAGGAGGCCCGTCCCTGCAGTGGGACATCTATGGGCTGTTATGTTGAACGCTGGTTAAATAATGTGTGCCATGTCGTTCCATAGATGGGTGACCGCTCAGTGGTGTTTCATCTGAGCATGTATAAAGTTGGTCCCGAGACTCGTTGGTAGTGACGCAGTAGCCTATTATGCGCCTTGAACAAATAATTATCAATACCAGGTTAGGCAGTAACTAAGCAATAAAGGAAGAAAAAATCCTAATATGTTCAAAAAGAGCTTTCTATTATTACTTACATTAAGATTTATATTTATACACATAGTGAGTTAGCAGTCAAAACATTCGTTTGATCTTTATTTTTAGAAATTTATCTTTATACTGTATTCCAAATTTTCTTTTAGTTCAAACAAGGATATCGATCTTCAATGTCAATGTCTTTTATTGTATTATAGTTGGATATAAATGTGTGTAAACATACATTCTTATGTCTAATGTGTTTAGTTACGAGATTCACGCTTTGATTGAATCAAAAACATGACTTCATAGGCCAATATAAATAAACATTCAATAGTCATAACGGGGTCGCGAGGCGCGACGGGGCCACCCTCAGATACAAAAACTTACACACTTTACATGTGTTTTGTTTTCGCTAATAGGTAGCCGTTTTATAACTCTCTTAAGTCTAGCAATGACAGGCGACAAGACTCCGCGCGTTTATTTTTTATAACAGAAACTTATTTTCAACATCATTCTATGTAATTTTGAGTGACTACGAATACACACGTAAAAAGGTAAGTTTTTAAGTGAGTACTATGATTTATTTATTTTGTTTTTATAGATGCATTACTTATTGATATGTTTTGGACTAAAATACTCTAAGCGTCAGTAATTTTTATCAGTTTGTTATTTTAAATAATTTGAGAAAGGGGGCATAACGGGGACATGGTTGCGGGGTACGATGGGGTACCCTGTTATGCATACTGGAGTTAGAAGAACGAGAAAAATTTAAGAGACCAAAGAAGTGTTCCAATCCGAATGCTCCCAAGTTAAAAAAGAACGCTAAGAAACAGAAATCAAAAAAAGCTGCCTCTTATGTAGAAAATACCAACGAGGATACCATGTGCCTGTATTGTCTTGACATGAATCATACTTATTTGAAGTCTTTGGAAGGTTGGGTGGCTTTCCAAATATGTGGACGGTGGGTTCATACAGCTTGTGCTGATGTAGACGACAACATTGCAGAAGAAATCCACATTTGCTTGTACTGTGACACAAACTAAATACGTACCCCGTACTGCCCCTACCCTGGGGCACGATGGAGTTTTCCTTAAAGTTTAAAAAAACTAAAATTATGACGTTGTATGATTATTTACATTACCAAATTTTATACCAAATGATAGGTTAATAAGTAACCAAAGTGTTGTGATTAGTTTTAATTAATAAATACATTGCGTTGATTATGTTTTAGTGTATTTTCCTTAACGTCCCCATTATGCCCCCCTCTCCCCTACTACTTACGTTCTTTTTCAAATCTGGCCATGTATGTTTTTTCCGATACCTACAATCAGATTCTATAGCTAATATTTATAGTGTGATTGAGATAACAAAACAGAAACACTAAGCAAATGCTATAAAATTAGGCTTTGATGAATCATCACAAAAATGTTACTTAATATAATAGACAATAAAATAAGACGAAGTTTAAAATACACAAAAGCATTTCAAGTAGTACAGGATTTAGAACGAAATTCAATCTTAGACTACATCATTTTTGCTTATGAAAACACAATTTACAAAATTACCCAAAACCACGAGTTTATAATAGTTTTCAATATTTACTTGGGTATTACCGCAAATATTTCAACAAAATTTATATTAATAAGTTCAAATTGTAAATATTTACCTGCCCTTGTATAACCCTACAACTTATCTTCATTAACTTTACAGATTATCGGCAAATGTTTTTGCGTTATCATCAATTATTTAAACCAAATTTCCGTTAGATTTTGATGCTTATTATAAATTTAGATTTGCTGGTTAAATAGTAAATTGGACTGCTTGAATTATATTTGATTTTATATTATGAGAGAAAACTAATTACTATTATTATTTATCTATATTTTTACTTATGGCAACAGAACGAATACATGGCGTAACAATCTAGTTTCTTCTCCCGGATATGTTTTTGGTGTAAAAGGTAAATAAGGGAAAAGATCAAATAAAGGTAAACCTGATGTAAAATCATTAATCCATCCATCTTACAGACATAATATTGGTCCTCTCTATCACTAAGTAATCCAGTTTCTAAAGATTTAAGGACTATTTAAATCGTATATGAATGAATAAAAGTAAGTAATATTTTGTTCAAAGAAATTATTACTGAATTACGGGTTATCTATTGTTTGCCCAAAAATTATATACCATAAATATTCTTATACCCGAATTTCATTAGTCCGAATTTCATTTTCCCGAATTTCTTTTGCCATAATTTTATTAGACATAACGGCAAAAAACAGCTTGACGGATTTTCCTAGTTCTTGGTGGCTTAGGTAAAGGATAAACCTAACCTAACCTAAGTCCTAAGTCTCTCGGTTTAAACATAATTGAATTATGGCAAGTAAATAGTATGGCTAAGGACGATAATCGTCCTGCGCGGCAAACAATATTAGTACAAATGAAATTATGGAAAATGAGAATTCGGGCAGATGAAATTCTGGCAAGTAAAGGTAAATTACGTTGTCGTGTTCGGAAATAACAAAATGGCAAACTCGTAAGTGAGGTTTTGGAGCATGCAGCTCGTTGTCTTCAGTTGAATGTAATGGTTGGCCGCTCTGTGATAGCTAAGCTCGGACAATTTAAGTCCGGCACTTGATCTTGATCCCCTACAGTATACATTAATGTATCGTATGGCCAATTGAATCTAATAAAATTGAATGTTGACTTGATATTCAATTGTCCTTTTAATAGTGGTGGAGGAAGAATAGTGTAAGATAGAGTGCCCCAAAGCGTTTTTAATTCAATAAATTCTCAACTCTTTTTCTTATAATTATGTAATACTAGCTGTATCCCGCGACGTATAAGTTTGCAATAATTTTCTAATTAAAAACTTACAACTTACTTCAAACAGCCTGGTAATACGCACAATGTCGTTTATATGGATGATGCACGATAAATGTGGTCATCGGTAGCTGGTGGTATGTATTAGTCTTAGTAGATTAAGTGCCATCCCGTAACTGCAAGCACCACTGAAAAATTAATACGATAAAATCATCATCATCATCATAACAGCCCATTAATGTCCCACTGCAAGGACGGGTCTCCTCACATGACGGAAAAATACTTGGCCTACTAATACCACGCTGGCCAAACGGATTGGTATAAGGTTTAATTTCAAGTTTTCCTTCTTTTTATTTCGTAAACATAATATTTACGGATAGTCCGTCGGAAAATCAAATTTTATTCAGTAAAACTAAAATTGACAATAACCATTCATAAACGTCCTAAAAATAAATGCTTGTATGTATAGCATTAAGACGGTAATCCTTTCTATCCTTTCCTTTAATAAAAGCCTGACTGAACTCGGCCCTACACAAACAAGTCCTAAGTAAATTTCATATAATGTACTGTATTTTGTTGTACTAGGATTTACGCTGGTATGTACATAGCGTTATTTACACTATTAACATATTGTCTACAGGTCAAGTTAATAAGTTACCTACTGACATGGGGTTAAGGCACGGTTACAACGTCAACATCATAATATTATAGGAAAATACGTTTGAGATTACAGCTGAAAATACAAGGATAAGGATTTGCAATAATTTTCTAATTAAAGAACCGAGTACGTTTCGTTTCATCATAACAGCCTATCAATGTCCCACTGCAAGGACGGGTCTCCTCCAGTAACGAAGGGATACTTGGCCTATTAATACCACGCTGACCAAACGGATTGGTATAGGGTTTCATTTCAAGTTTTCCTTATTTTTATTTCGTTAAGATAGTATTCACGGATAGTCCCTAAGTCGGTTTTTACGACACCCATGGGATGAGATGGAGTGGTGACATATTGTATTCTTACTCCATCACCACACGGACAATTATTTAACTCTTACGTATATTGTAATGAAGCTTTTTCATTAGTTACGTACCTACGTTAAACCTATTTTTCGAAAACAGCGACAATCTTTTTTTAAATCTTAACTCGTATTTTTCAATATTTGTTCATAAAAACAAATACACACGAAGAATATAAAAAGAAAAACTACATGTGGCAAAGTATTTAGCACTACAATCTTTTTTTTTATATACTGTAATATTTTTTTGTAACTTTTTAGACTCAGCCCTCCAATCAACACTAAAAATGCACCGTACATAATTGGTAAAACACGTCCCCGATACCCAAATTAATCAATAAAAGGGGCTTGTTCACTTGTCAATCGGAATCAGTATGATGCCGGGAAGCAGAAAACTCAATTTGCACGCATCGGGTAACCGGACTGTATCGCTAAATGTCACAAGCACTTGGTGTGCTGCATACAACGGGCCATCCAAGCAGTCGATCTTTTGACAGCTGACGTTTGACAACTTACGAGACTTTCTAGTTATTAAATCGATATAGATTATAATTGTTATCTTTACTGTACGGTAGATATAGTACAGATAAATAAAAAGGAAACTACTTGTTTAATTTCTATCATACATATTGACTTAATGCTACGAGATTTTGTAGGTATAATTTAATTCTTAATATATTAAATTTTAATTTTATTCTTCACGAGTTCCTTGTTTTGAAACACTGGAATTATTTTACAAATTTTGCATTGCCTTAATAAACTGAGCTGTGGTTAAATGAGGGTTGATAATGAAATCTAAAATATATTCAAAAAACGAAATCGTTCGTATCGATAATAAAATCGATTTTCTTTCAATACGTACTTACATTATTAATTTAGTGCATAAGTACTTACTGAAGCTAATTAAACCTTTAAAAGAATATCTTGTCAAATTAATACATACTGATAGTACAAAACAGTAGGTAGCTAGCCAAGAGTAGACAAAAGTTTTGTGTACTGTCTTTATAATTTTGAATACGTTGAATAAAATTAACGTTGGCTATAAGTTTGGTTTCGCCAACGCCCGGTAGAATGTTGGTAAAGTAAAGGAGTTTTGTTGAAAAGTTTGTAGTTGTAGAAATTATATTATTTAAAGTGATACCTATATCAAACAAGGAACACGGACTGTTGTCAACCACAAAAAGGAAATGACAAGGTTTTAAGAAAGAGGAAACTGAACTAATACTTTTTTGGTACGGTCAGCTGCAGAGATATCTAACCCCCTTTAAGAATATAACAGTGCGCTAAAAGGGTTAGATATCTTTGCAGCTGACTGTACATTGTATATTATGTACCAAAAAAGTAGGTACAATTGCAGACATACATACCTAAGCATATAAGAACGCAATAATTTTATATGACTTCTAATGATGATACATACATAAATAGAAAATACGTATAATTTATAATAAACATAAGTATAAAGTACATAAATTTATTAAAAAACATAACACTTTACACTTGAATATTTACTAATGTGATAAATGAGTACCAAAACCATTAAATATCTATCACAAATGTAAATATATTTTTACAAATACTTCATTAAAATAACGATGCAATTTTCACTTCAATTATGAGTGGTTGATTATAAGTTAAATTAAAATCAACTGCAAAATTTTGCATTAATGAGAATGCAATTAAGAGACGATCGAATAGTAATTACGGGAATACTTTGTGTCTGCGCTTTGTCTACCTAGCCTACGTATTTCATAGGGTAGTCCCTTTCTTCTCCGAATATCGATCGTCCGAAAATCATAATCCCAAACAAGTTTACTATAATCATCACTTTCCATAATGTTCGCGTATACGAAATCGTATATTACCTAATCGTCTTTACCTATAATACTTGAGTGTCATAAAATGGGGTACTATAATTATTACATATCCTATTTTTTCTTGCTATAAAGTCACATGTCCTAAAAAAAATATTAGGGCAAAAGTCAGAAACAGTTGGTTAGGTTAGGTTAGTATGGTGACCACAACGCGCACGAGCCGAGCGAGCGAAGCGAGCGTGCCGCGGCAGCGGCCGGCGAGTGCCAGAAACATTTTTTGTATGTAAAACTAGTATATAGTATTTATGTTTTTTAAATATTATACATCGTGATGGTTATAGCAAAAAAAATTAGGCCATGTTATGTTTAGGGATTTAGGTTTTCGGACAAGTGATATTATAAGACATGAATTTAGGGCTAGCTACCATTCGGACACATGATGATTCGGACACAAAATGTTATGACACCTTAGATTATGGATAAAAAAATTATGAGACAAAATAGAGAACCATTTCATAGTTTAAAGTTGAACAAACGACGTTAATAATTTTCCTGTACTTATATGACTTCTAATGATTCAAAGACAGATTTTATACAATATACGAATATAATTGCCCCGACCGATTCATCAACGCACAGCCAAAATCACAGGGTTAGAAACTTGAAATTATGAAAATTGACGTTTTTATAATGAAAATGAGCAGTGCATAGAGACTAGAAAAGCCCTAGGCAGCATCTAATATTTGATAAACAGATACCTGGATTCGGTCAGTAGAGATGGGCGTATCGTTTTATTCGTCCTAAATCGAAAGCAAATTAAAACTAAAGTTACAAACATAGTACTTTTTTATATTAGCCGTGGAGAAACTGTAGGTAAGTATGTAAAACATTACCATAAACCGAAACCAATATCAATAGTTTCAATTTATTTGGGACCGATCATAAATATAATTACCGTAAATATCAAAAGAAAGAAGATTGGAAATACCGCAGATGTTTGAGTAATATTATGTATGTATGAATAATCAGATAAGTCGGACCCTCACAATCCATTAGCTGCGTAAGGAAATTGTCCGTCCCTACCAAATATCAAATTTCACGTTGATCTGTTCTGACCGGCGACAATTGAATTAATGTCGTCTGGTCTCAACGCGATTTTTGTCATATTTCCGCCTCGTTCCTATCTGATACACCCCTATGTGGAGACGAATTATAGCCAGATATACGCTTAATTGGTTTGGCGTTGTGGTCGCGTGACATTTTCAGCGCATTGCCTTTGTCATCGGTTTAAAATTTTCGCGAAGCCATTTTGCGAATTAAATAACGTATAACGAAAAATAGTGGGCAACCAATTAAAAACCGAGTATGGGAAAATATGAATTGCAAACGAGAATTAAGTGACGTGTTTGTTTATAGTCGGGAATTGTTCGGGTAGATATAACTCAAGGGGGGAGATCAGATCTGGAAAGTCACGTTGTTGTGCTACAATGAATATTAACAGAGGAATAACGCGGCGCGTCGCAATAGTCCTTGCGAAGATAAATTTATCCTCGCGTCGGGAAATGGACCAATTTTCACGGCACCTAACGCTAGGTGTCACATGCTCGGTGCGAAGACGCCGTTACTTACGTTCTACGTGAGGTGAATATAACACGTGTGAGTCTGTATTAGCTCTGCCGTGTATTCTTTTAGTGTCTGTTGTTTGCACCTTCATTACATTAACCTTTTATCAAATCAGCACTCAATTTACTATGAGTTAGAGAATTGTTTGAATTGAGTGTAGGTAATGCAATAGTATTCTGTCTTTTGGTACTTCCGATATTTATATAGTGCTGTTTTATTTTCTCAAATATTTTCATTTATTTGTTGTTTGTTTCATCATGGATGTTTGCTTTGGTGAGATTGGTTGGTGTGTATAATTTAGACCACGAAATGAGTATAAAAGTATGGTTATCCGGTGTCCAGCACCAATAGTATTAGCTCAGGTTAGTTTAGGATTAGATGGCGTAGTGTGAATTACATAACTACCCCTTGTCATAAACACGAACTCAGTTCTAACCAAATTTAAAGCATAATTATACAATGTGAAACTATTACATCAGAATGATGTGTGGAATAACCTCAGTATCTTGCACCTGCACGCAGCTAAGTACACATCAGCACTTTATGCACTATGTTAACACGGTAATGTTGTAAACCTTCGTAATATGCACTAGTATTGCATTTTAAATCATATTGCGCAATGTACTTAACTATGTGGTGTAATATTTATGATGATTTCGGTAAAAATTGTTATGAAATGACCACCGCGTACCGGAAAATGCAGGGTAAAAAACCCTTCACACCATATACTGACAGCCTAGCTAGGACAGCAGGACACCTATGGATAAGGGAGGAACAGAAACACGCAAGGTGGTGATATTTGGAGAAGATCTGTTTCAAGTAGTCGACATTTATTGGCTGATCTGATGATGATGATTGATATAATGTTATCACTAGGCATTTTAACACAAACCCTGAATTTAGGGTTTGTGTTAAAATGCTGCTTCTAATCAAATTTAAAGCCTTATTATACATTGTTAAACTATTACATCAGAATGATGAGTGGAATAACCTCAGTATCTTGCACCTGCACGCAGCTAAGTACACATCAGCACTTTATGCACTATATTAACACGGTAATGTTGTAAACCTTCGTAATATGAACTAGTATTGCATTTTAAATCATATTGCGCAATGTACTTAACAATGTCGTATAATATTTATGCTGCTTTCAGTAGGACCAAGTAGAAATAAACATTAATTAAACGCTATAAGCTTTAGAGCTTATATTATATAGCTTAAAAGCTCGCATCGCTCCTAACATCAACTATCAAAACGACGGGTCCTACGTATACTAATGTAACCCGCAAATTGACGAAAATGACTTTTTTGCATGAATGGCCTTAAAATAACCTATTCTTTATAAATCACTAAGAAAAAAATTAAAATTTCTTTTAGTTTCGGCGATACAAACTCGTAAACTGATGTAAGTAACACAATTTAATGCAAGGAGACAGTAAAAAAACTGATATAAGTTACTTGCATTAGTTTACGTAGTTACGATCCACGTGACGCGTGAGTGTAAGTGACCGTTGCACCAGTATACGCGCGGTGACGATACAGCGCGTACGTACAATACGGGTGTAACTGCATCGAATTTTACTTTATGTATTGAATTTAAAAAAAATACTTATATATTTACGACGTTTTGAGTGTTTAAGACCAGTGAACATAAAAATAATAACAAGTATGAAGCGTTCTCGGAGTAAATTAACCCAAATACTCATGAAACTATTTAGGGACCCAGACCTTAAAAAAAGAAATATATGGTGGTATTTGTGTCACTAACTTTTTAGAAAAACTACAAAAAAAACCCCTGGTCCTCTGGTAAATCTGGAAAATGATCGGTGTTATAACACCTGGTAGGAAAATGCGCTACTATTGCTAAAAGAGAACTATGGGGAATATTTTGAATAAAATTTTACACTTTCTTGATTTTTTAAAATCTTTGCTAGACTTTTATATATTTTAATAAATTTTGGGTAAATGAATAAATAAGCAGCTAAAATTTACGTTAGTTGTACAATGAAAGAACTCTTAGAGAGCAAATAACTTAACATTTCTAACATAAAAAAGTTAGTTTTTGCATAATTTACAAGTTAGGGCTTACATTGCTTGCAGCTATGGCTACCAAACTAAGGCAACGTTGCTTTATAGATAATATAATTCTACAAGATCCATAGCTAAAACACATTTGTTCAATACATTAAAAAATCTCACTTTCATAAATTTGTTATCTCTTGTAACCACTTGTATATTATAGCACAGCCGTGAATAATACGTGACATTATGCAATTCAATCGATCTTGTGAAAGAGTGCTACTTATCAGGGGAGAATTAGTACCTGACAACAGCTTTTCCCAGAATATGCCACTTGGAGGGACAACAATCTTTCCACTAAACAAAAAGATAGCCAGGAAACATGCAATTTTATTGATTATGCCAGTATTCGACATGTTCTATTAGCTAACAAAAATATGATTACAAGTTTGTATACTAAGTGTACAAGCATATTATCTACGACATCATAACCAAACAAGGCATCAGAATAATATATTGATAGCTGTAGTAAACTACAGCTTACTAGCAGCAAAACTTTGAGGGTCTGAATTAATTCAGACCCTCAAAGTTTTGCTATTCTAGGTAAGAATTTGGATAAGTATGTTTCTTTGATACTCTTGGTGCAAAGGCACTACCAGCAGGTGAAAGAAAGGCTACAGGAGATGAATGAGGTACCGTGGAATCTTTTAAGTTGGACAGAGATTCGGCACGCCATCTTGTAGTAAAATGAAACGTTAGAACGTTTTATATAATGTACGTAAACGAATCTGACTAGGTTTATATTTTTGTTAATAGAAGTCTTTTTTTTTGAGTTATTTTTACCACTTAGTAGATTGTTGTTGTGGTAGACAATTAATTGTGCAATGTATATTTTACTTTATAAGTCTGTAAGACAACTATTTAATTAGTCTTAGTAGACGTACAGTTCTTACCTAAAAAGAATCAAACATTTTGTTATAGTAATACATTTTTTTTAAAAACATGGAAAAGAAAGCACTGATTACTTTAACTAATTATTATTACTAAAAAGACGAAGCCAAGTATATATTTTATTATAGTTTATAGCTTGTTAAAG
Source organism: Schrankia costaestrigalis (assembly GCA_905475405.1). Lineage (NCBI taxonomy): Eukaryota > Metazoa > Arthropoda > Insecta > Lepidoptera > Erebidae > Schrankia > Schrankia costaestrigalis. Next base: position 7,260,925 of record FR997827.1, read on the forward strand.
ACTGATTAAATAATTTAATATCTTCTTAACCTAATAAAGATGATATTTACTATCTGAGCGAGAATCATGTCAAATTTTTAATATTTTAAAATTAAATGGTAAATACCTCAAAATTAGAAGTCTTTATAAAAATAGTAAACACGTTTATTTTTACACATATAATGTTAAACAATGAACGTGTTTTACTGTTTTGTACATTTGTTTGTTTCATTTTTTCATAGAAAAATTAGGTTAAAACCACAAAACTACATAAATTACTGGTACGACTAGTTTTTTAGTACCTTGTAAAGTAGGGCAAGTGCTAAAAGTAGCTAAATGAGATTATTTTCCCATATTTCGAGGTTTCATGATTAACAAATTACACACATATGTATGATTAATAAGGTGTAGTTCTTTTATTTACATTATTTAAAAACTAAGTCAGTACTTTGTAAACTAGTACAAGTGGTTACTTGTAACAGTTTACCTGTTTGGATACTTTGTTCAAAACAAGCTATACAAATGCAAGTACAGCTATTTTCTAAAATACAAAGAAATATAAAAAAATATTTTATCCAGTTTTTTCTTTACATTTTCAGGTATAACCTATTAAAATTTTAGACATTTCTGTAGAAATTAGACAAAGTTACAAGCTTAAGAACCTTTGAACTGCTCTCCTGTAAAGTTGCATTTTTGCACTTATACTAGTTTACGTAGGACCCGTCGAAAATATCTATATATCTTACAACCTAGAACAAGGTCGTGTAAAAATTTTTTTGCTTGGCCAAAACTGTTAATATTTTTTTTCTTATTTACAAACAGCCGACTAAAAATTCAATTCAAATTCAAATTTATACAATTTTACGTAAGTCTAAGAAGTCATTTAATTGTGCGGAACATTATGTTTCTAGAAATTTGTTACATTGAAAAGGCTTTTCCAGTACATGTGAACACGTGGTATAACCGTAACACAGCGAGTGGGCTTCACCAGATATCACTAAACTGTTATTTCAGCGACCACTTTAAATAATACACATTATACAATGACGAGGGAGTGATGTTTTCGTTCAGTTACAAACTTTATAGCCATTTTGGGATCTCGTTATTAATTGCTGTCTTGTTTTACTTTGACATGTAAGTACCTACTGAATAAAATGTATTCTGTTTTATCTTTAACAATAATAATATGTTAGTTATACAATATTTTATTTACATAAATACAAACAGTAATGTAAAAAATAACTATTTCAAATTGTTTTGTGTAAATAGGAAAGATAAAAAAAAAATATCATTTTTCATTTCTATGACTTTATTTTGTTTTGATAAAGCAGCTATATTTAAAGGCTGGTAGCATTAAGATTGCAGTGCTCAGAACAGCTGATTGTTAATGGTTAATCCAATAACGAGAGCTGTTTAAGCCTCCTATAAACCTCTAGCGTGACTTAAAGAGTGTCATTATTATTTGACGGCCACTATAGCGTAGTGGTTATACAACATGATTGCTACGCAGAGGTCTCGGGTTCGATTCTCGCTCAATGCAAATATTTGTGTGCATGGGTTTGAGTGTTTTTTATGTATAAAATGTATTTCCAAAAAATGTATTTCCAAAAAAAAAAGTATAAAAAATAAAAGTATTTAAGTATGTTTATCCGTTGTCTAGTACTCATAGTACAAGCTTTGTTTAGTTTGGGACTAGATGACTTTGTGTGAATGTGTGAGGAATATTATTTATTTATATTATTTATTAAAACAACAGTCATGATCAACTTTTAAGTGCTGTAGTACACTGAGATGAAATATTTCTAGGAAATCGTTTACTTTTGGAATGACCGCGCCGATATTACTTAACTAGAAATTCGATATTCTTCTACCAGAAAATATACATAGAGAAAATACTCTAAAAGTTGTACCGGGTGCAACGTCGATTTGACTATTCCTTCAACGCGAAGGAATTTAATTTATACTAAACGTACCATCGAAACGTCTGTAAAGTTTTATCTCGCCAGACTGATAAGAGAACAGGGAAGAAACGTGATTTGTTTCACAAGAAAATTTATGTGCAAAAGTAGAACAGCCATGTCAGCTACTGTACTCACAATAACTTTTGTCTTCTTTTATTTTACGTTGTTCTAACCAATTTAATTTTGAAACAGGAATCCTTAGGTTTACAACGCAGGTCAAAATACATCATGCCCTATTTGAACGCTTTTGTAATATATAATAGGTATGTCCTATTATATATTTAAGTTAAGCCGATGGATGAGGGAGGCACAGGACCGCACAAGGTGGCAATACTTGGAGGAGGTTTAAGTCCAGCAGTGGACGTCGCCGTCAATTATATGATATGATGATGATGATGCCCTATTATATATATATTACAAATGTTAATATAATTTAATTGTCTCAAACATAATATCCTGTGTCAAGAATAGCAGTAAAGTTGTCTTATTGAAGCTGATTCTTAGGCCAAAAACCAATGTTTTTCTTAATAAAAGTTCAAGTTAGCCCTACAATATTGTAATGCTTCTAAAACGCGTAGCTACCTATAATCCCTTGATGCTGTAGGCAATGATAGCTATATTATTAAATCAATAAGATCCCGCATTAATATAAAACCTAATACATAAACAGGCATATTATGTAAAATGACAGACACATAAAATACTTCAAGTTTTACGAACCAAATCATTCCGCCTCTCATAGCACATGTGAACCCTACTGTTACCCTCGCTATGCAAATACGTTATGACATTCGCAGACATTAAGTAATTAATATTAGTAGTCTTCGTTTACCGAACTGTGGGTGGTGGCGGTCATACGACGGCGATCGTTTGTTCCTAACTAATTATAACTTATAGCTTCAAAGTATAGGATATTCAATTAATTAGTTGATTAAGATTAGAAAATACGTAAAATAATAAGAAGTTAGAAACTATTTTTAGCAGAACAAAGTTCTAAATAATAACCTAATTAAGTTTTAAAGTAAGCCATTATGAACTACATAGAAAAGAAGCCTTTTCACTGCTTATCTTAATAAAAACCTACATACATTATACCAAATTAAAAATATACATAGAGGACGATGGATCAGGGATCAAACCTCTTTTGCCTGATACCAGCATTACATCAATAGTGGTGTAACATTGCTGACAAAGGTCCTGTATGGTGTTCTCAGATTTTAAAATCTCTTTTTATTGTTATTTGTTTTTTGTTGTTATATTTAAGCACTACTGTAAAATTAAATTAGTCTGAACTGTATTTGAGCATTAAATATATTATTATGTTTTTTATTTATTATTATTTATCTTAGGCGTCTATTCGATCGTAGTCTATTTGATAAGGTCTTATTTAATAGAGTAAAAGCAAATATTTCATTTAAGTAGGTATAGGAAAAATATTAGTAAACAATTTTAACTTAGTCAATGCTGCATTTGACCAGGTTTAATTAGTTGGTTTCCATTATACAGGAAAGGTGTAGATTCAAATTTGGCCGCTTGTATCGAACTATTTACATTGTTAATATATGTGCCATCAAGATTACCAAAACATTATTAATGTACTTAATAGAATTACATAATTAACAGATATACTCACAAATCATCCTTGCTTGATACTTCCAAAAGTTTTGCTATCATAGCGCCGCGAGCAACCGTGACAAGAAGTGTCACGCGGGCCATTGCCGTGTCATATTCCTTATCACGCTCTAGATGTACTGTTTCCTTGTTTAACGATTATCACGCAGTTGGTGTACTGTTTTCTTGCTTAACGATAATACGCTGCGAATGAAAACGTTGAAGTATTAACTTGTACAGATATGGTGTAATTTATGATGATATGTGACAGGTCTATGTAATTGCTGCTTATGTTGTTTAATCTTTTGCTGTCTTAAAGTTGTTAAAATAACTTCCTTGTATCAAAATTATTATGAGACACCTCTGAAAAACATTTTCATTTCCCTATGTATCTATCAACCATTATACCTAATCATTCCTAAAATTGTTGTATGTGTTCTGCTAAAGGCGTAATGTCATTAAATAAACGTATGTCTTTGACAATTAATTTAAGTCAAAACCATTGACGAGTGTATGGTGCACAAGCCTAAGGTTGTCAGGAAAAAGACTATTAAGCTTTATGTCATCAGTGCGATCCATAAATTGTTTTCGGATACCTAGAGATAGTTTGTGTTTTTTTTAAATTGATGCTGGTATAGTACCCGCAACACAAGACAACCCCCATTCCCCTTTCAAGAGTAGACTATTCTAAAAATAAAATAAAAATTAAATCAGTTTGCCAAAATTCATTTTCAGTGTAAAACGTTTGACATACTTACCTAACAAGATTTCCCAATTGCCCCATCAAGAAGATTTCACAAGACGTGTTCAGAGAATACGTTTAATCATAGACGAACGAGTATTCGCAATCACGACGTGTCGCGACTGCGGCGTTCCGATAACACGCGCGTGACACCTGCACATCATTTGTCACTTCACAACCCTATTGTTCTTTCTACGATATTGAACTTGTTTGCTTTTGTCCCGACGACCTGTCGACTCCTTCCCCTGTTTTACGCTAAATTGGTTTACGATTTTGTGAAGGGTATGCAAAGGACTTGAGCTGTGCACTTTTCAATGCTCCAAGATTAATGTTCTTAGTAGCGATCTATTGTAATACAGTGAAAGCTGCTTCAGCAGTAATTATAGCACCTTCGATCATTCCTTTTGTATGTGGATAATACAAAAGGGATTTGAAGAGGCTAATAGTGTTTTTATTGTGGACATTTATTTGTTTTCATTTTATTGAAATGTTGAATTGTTTTTAACTAAAAAGGAGGGGGTTATAATTAATAACTACACGGGTATTAACACGATTAATTGTGATAAATATTAAAACTATTTACCTTTGAGGCTCTCGACGTTTTTACCACAATTATTCATGTTAATACTAGTGTAGTTATTAATAATAATTTATAATGAAACACGAAAGTTTTAAAGTTAATAAAAAGGAGGGGCTTTCTAGGTTGCGCTATTAGTGTCGGTTAGTGACTTTCCACCATTTGTCTTTCTGCAAGTACGACACCCGTGTTCATCTGTCTGTCCGATCCTTGGCAGAAATAAAGAGCAAATCTAGTTTTTTTTCGTCTAGTTTCGATAATTAAAAGAAAACTAAGTTTCATACCTCCAATGTAGTTATATTCTATTTCATTCTCAAACAATAAACTCGTCGCGTGACGGTTATAGATACAACAAAATGAAGTTTTATAAACAGAATTGACTGGTATGTTCATGACGTTCCCCTCGTCACGCCACTGCTGTCCGTTCGTCAGTCTGTCTGTCCCCGACGGGCGATATGTTATGCCCGCCTGAACTCTGACGCCACCGCCGCTTAAATTGATTGAAGGTTGCAGACCACGACGTTATATTTTTGTTTTCTAGACATTTGCATTTTAGAATAACGTACAATGCAAGCTTTCATCTAACGGTCAACACGGTTTGCCGAATTTGTGGAAAATGCAAATTGTTTTTTGATTTTATAAGATTTCCTTTACAACATACTAGCCAAAAATGCCCCATCAATTTACCAGTAAAACGTACTTTAACTAAACTTTAAAAATATTTATAAAAAGAATCTGGTTATTAAAACAAGACTTTATCACTACTCTTCTATTATTATCATAGAAGTCTATCAAGGTATACTAGATGAGCTTAAATATATGAAACTCTCCGGGCAAAAATAGAATTATGTCAATGTCTCTTTGTCAATTATAACGAAATTGACCGATCTCTCCCTTATGCCCGATTTACACATCGACAAGTACAGTAGCGAGTTAAGTAGTATTTTAAGATTAAGTTGATTTAAATAGATCTCCATCCTATTTTTTGGCAAGTTAAGTTGGCGAGACGCGAGGGAGGGGGGTACTTCGTACTTAACTCGCCAAAAAATAGGATGGAACTCTATTTAAATCAACTTAATCTTAAAATAATACTTAACTCGCTACTGTACTTGTCGATGTGTAAATCGGGCATTACATCACATACGAGTTGCGATTAAATGTTACGTCGCAAATAGGAAGACACTGCATAACAGTAATTTGATACATTGACATGAGATGTCCCCGATTTTGCGACGATGTTAAATGATTAAATTTTGGTGGGAAAATTCCATTGAAATAAAAGAGGGGTGTCAAATTTTTCAACAAAACAAATCGCAACTGGGCATAAAAAGGATGATGAAACTGAATACTATGCTTTTAATTTACATTATTGTTTATCTTTAGTTATTTATAAATTTTACTTTTTTATTGCAAAGACACTGTCAATGGGATTATTATAAATATATAGTTAGTAACAAATCTTCGTCAACGACTGAAAGTTTTACAATTGTTTTTCACAAAATAAATCCTGATTTTAACCTTAAGATGGTGAGTACGAAAATCACAATCGACCAAATTCTATCACTTATTGACACTAACGTCAGTATAATGTGTTTCACCATAACAACCCGTGAATATCCTGCTGTTGTATAATATTTCCGTTATGTATGTGGAATTGAAGAAAATATGGTACACATTTATCACGCTAAAGTACCACACATATTCACGGACATCTCTACACAGCGCTATCTATTCCCAAAGTAAGCTAGGCTTAACAACGGATATTAATACATTATATACTTTTCTTTTGTAAATATGTACTTACATATTATATATAGAAACACTCAGACCAATGCAAACAATCATGTTCATGCGCACTAAGATTTCCATTGAGCGGGAATCGAACCCGAGACCTCTGCGTAGCAGCCATGAAATAAAACCACTACGCCACAGAGGTTGTCATTAGTATTATGTATTTATAACTTAAAAGTTCTAGATCAAGATTTCTATCAACCATAATATACAATAGTCAAACTATTTGAAGTTTCAAAGATAACGTCATATCAATAAAACAACATTCAGATATCCATTATCTAAGTCAATTCCCAAAACATTTTACGCCAATTAGTTTCCAATTAATATTCAGAACTAAAACATATCTCATGCCAGGACAATAAGCAAGAACAATGCGTAGTTCCAATACTCCGAATATATTATCTTTGACTCTCAATTTGGAAGACATTAAGTTTGGTACGACACATATTCACAAACTTGTACAAGTTTCCCTCGAAGTAGGTTATCGACAGTGCACCCGATCCAACTACCTACAAAGGAACTCTAGAACTTCTTTAATGAGATGAATAATTAAACATGCCCCTATATACTGAACTAAATTACCGTATGCTATCGTTACACAATACACTTTTACTTTGTTCTTTGTAAGTAATTACTTTCATTTAATATGTTAATCATGGAGTTGTTAGTTTTAGTATGTGTTTTTTCAACAATTGTATGTAGGTAGGTAGGTTTCTATAACTAGAGGCCGTCGTACGTACCAACGCAACCCTTTGCCCTTTTAATTCACTTACAAAGAGTCGTGCGAAAATATTACCGCTTAAGGCCGTCGCGACAGCAGGCTACCACTCAACATCAGGTGTATCAACTGCGAAAATTAGTAGACCGATGGATTGGTTCAGAAAAGCGTAATATTTTAATTAACATACAAAAGTATTACGAATTATTCTGCAGTCGAAAAGAAGACTACGTAGCTTCATTACGCTGCTATCCAGTTCCTTGAAATAGAAAAAGTTTCTAACAGCTGATGATAATATTTAAAAGTAAAATGTTAATGCCTAACATTATGATTGTAATTAATGCAAAAAAAATATTCCGAAAAAAGAGAATGAAAATATTAAAACATTTTGTACACTTTATTGCTTTAATTACACAAATAATTATGCTAAAACTGAGTAAATACGCTCATTTTTCTGTGGTATAATTTAGCCGGCCAAAATGTTGTTTGCTAGAAAAATTAGGTCGAACGTAAAAGCGTAGCTTTTTACATAAATATTTTATTAACAGATAATTTAATAGAAAGTAACCAGGTGGCATTCGTGTTTATCTAGAGCCCGTCTAGGTCGGTACTAGTGCTGTTTTTTTTTATATAATGGGATACAAACGAGCCAGCAGTTCACCTGATGGTAAGTGATTACTGCCGCCCATGGACACCCGCAACACCAGAAGAATCACAGATGCGTTGCCGACCTTTAAAATATGCTCGTTTCTTTCTGTTTCTGTTTATTTCACGTGCAAAAAATAATGTACAAATGTTTCTGTGCTTGTGTGAAGAGTAACAGAATTTACTGATCATAGGTGAATCATAAGGTAGGTCATAATAGCTTGTGCCCCAGGGTAGACAGCACCTTAGCTATACGTTCATACGTAGCGGTTACTTGTTACCATCGTGTGGGCCGCATCTTGCTACGAATGTTTTTGGACTAGGATAAAAAGAGGACACGATTATAATGTGAGATTTTAGATGATAGTTATAAAATAAACTTAAGACTGCTGTTATTCAAATTTGCCTGTCTATGCAAGTGCTAACTCACACAACATTTAAAAAGCCTTATAAGAAGGAAGATAGAAGATTGTTCCGCAACTTAATCCTACGCTTCCTTCAGACGGTAAGCGTTAATTAACCAAGTTACAATATTAACGCTCTCCCAATTTAAGATGTTTTTAATATTCATTCCCCCTATGGTACTTAGTATTTATACATTTTCGTTACCCTGATAAAGTTGGTTTATAATTTATTCAGACTTTTCAAACAACTTAAGCACAGGCCTTAAGTTTGTTTTGTCTTACAAGGTTACTTGGGTTCTAATAAGTAGGTTAACTATGTTAGATTTTCATACTCATGGAAATACTATTAGTTATGTATACAATATACATACATGGTGACAATGGAGAGAGCTGTGTTTAGAGTTTCCCAGCCTGATCAATTCAGATGTGAGGAGATCGGAAGAAAAACTAAAGTGACATGGCGCTCAGGATTAGAGTGGGGGTAGGGACTGACAGCCGCAGCCGTTGAGGTAACAAAGTGCGCCCGCTCCGAACCGGAAAACGCAGAGTGGGGACTGATGCCCTAGGTAGGACGCTGGCGGGCAGCCGATAGATGAGGGAAGAGGCCTATGTCAAAGGATGTCATTGACTAATAATGATGATGCTGTCATCATCTCCGCTCTGATTTGTTTAAAGAAAGTATACAGGAAAATAGAGGTAATGTTATATTATATTTGCATGTATAGAGAAATAAAAAAGAAAGTCGACTAAGCTTTGTTTAACCAAAAGCTTTACTTGTTTTTGTTTTGCTAACAGATAAAAGTTTTGGTACGTTTAAACTGCACACTACCAGTTTTGTTTCTTTATAGAAAAAGGGAAATATTTGTAAATGTTTTGTAAATTTTATAATTTTTTGGTACTCTCACAAGTCAGTAATTTTTTTGTGTATTTTTTTAATTTTTTCGAAAATAAACGATAGTCTACTGGAAAATGAGGAGTTAAGTTATAAAACACATTTTTTTTTACAGGAATAACTTTTTTAATGTTGTAACGTTGTTCTTGTTAGACCATCCAAGGTTAAGACCTTAGTTTAATCTAAATCCGAATTTCTCCATTGTTCTTATTTATTTTTATAAAGACACTGAGACCTAGGTAGTTTAAAATGACGCTATAAAATCCTCCCAAAATAATCGATTGCCATAAAAAGAATACCTTTCAGTATTCTTTTCATACACAAATCTGTTGACAGTCTTAAGCTATTCAATAAAATCTAACAACCCATCAGCTTATTAGATTTCATTGAATAGGCATTCAGACTTCATAACCAGGAAAGGTATGTCAATTCGCAAAAACGTGATATTATCTTAAGAGCATATTCACCACTTTTCGTATCGTAAGAACGTCACTAAAATATTCATGAGTAGTGCAAGGGGAGGGTCCAGGAATTTCACCTTTATATGTGAGACACCTTCTTCAAGGGGACGGGATATCTAATGCATTCACTTTTTTTTCTATTCCCACAAACAAACATCACAGAGATTTCAACTTTCGTATAGTAATTCAATTTTTCTTTTCATCTTTTCGTTTTTTATTGTCAGAATAATTTACAATTTTTTGGAGAGGTCAAAGAAATTCTTTGTTTGCTTTTAGAGTTTTTGCTACTTTTTTACTAGTCAAATCAAGCGTGAAATTTCTGGATGAAGTGATAGGGAAGTGGACTTGTGTTTCGGATCTCTTGTTTTATTTTTGTTTGTGTAACATAAAGTATTAGAATGCAATGGAAATGCGACTATTCTTTATTAAGCTAATTACTGTGTTAGAGTAAAGAAGAGCGATGTGATTTCAGTTAAGTTTACATATTATTTAACAAAATATTCTACCCATTGATTACATTGCATAGACATATTCCCAGAAAATGTTATTTTTGTATGTTAAGTTAGGATGAAAAAACTAATAGGTAAGTAATGAAAAGGGCTGGAAATCGAAAGATATCAGAGAGACCGGCACCAACAATTTATACTACGCTAACTCGAATTTTAGGAAAATTCGTTTTTTACGCTAAAATGCTTAAAATATGCTATTTTATTTGTAATAAAAAAATCATGAAGTAATATACAAAAATAACGAAGTTACAAATTTTATACAACGCTAAGTACAGGTCATTTTTAGAATCGCTCGATTTAGTTTACGCTAACTTCACTTGTCGCATTATAAGATGGAAGTGCGCGGTTCGAAAGACTTTATTAGTATAATGCTAATTAATAGAGCTATTGTTACAAGTTAGTCTAAATATTAACCACTTGAACGTTAACTGCGCGAATCGCTTTCGCGAGTCCAACGTTCAAGTGGCAACGCTCGCAGTTTTTTATGTGTTTATAAAAAACTGCGAGTTTTCCGTCTTGATAAAAACGGCTAACACGAGAAAATTACTGCATCAATTTGAAAATGAAAAACATCGTCGTGTTCGTAAAAGTATAGGGAATAAACTTAAATTAAAATACATTAACCTTATGAATATCTAAATACAATGAATAGTTGATAAACCTGAGAAATTGCGAAAAATTGTTGACATTTTCCGCGATTTTCCGGGAATTATATTATTTGTGAATAAAAATTAGCAACCCAAATTAATGATTTTATTTTTAAAATATAATTAACTATATTACTTTTAAAATAAAATAAATATATTAGTAATTCTGAAGGTTAAAGTATTTTAAATTATTTTTGAAATAAATACCTTTTTTAGCTGACTCGGCCATCTCGGCGTTTTGTAGTGCATACCATATTTTTGTTTAGACAATAAGAACATAAAAATAAGAACGTAGTAGGTTTGTTTTCTAAATTTAATTATTGTTTATTAGTTTATCTTCTAGAATTAAACGATTTCAATAAACTTTAAACGATTTCAATAAACTTTTATTGAGGAAAGCGTAATTAAACCGCCATTATTGTTAAACTCAAGGCCAAGTTTTAGTCTTTGACTTTTCTTTTATTAAATTTTAAAAGTTACTCAACTTTTATAACATAATATCACGACCATTAGAAAGCACACATTTTCTAGATAATTGTAATATATTACACTTCCAACAATATTTAATTAATCAAATGTATTTAACACATAAATAAACAGTAAATTTCATACAAGGACATACGAAATGAAGCAAACTTCTGTTTGACATTGCGACCACAGATTATTTTTTACAGCTGTTTATTTTGGTGTAATCCGTTCTAAAACTATCGACAATTGTCCCACAGACTTTTTTAAACGTAGATTTTAAGCGGTAGAATCATGTTTTTATAAAATATCGCGCGTTGCAGAACGAATTTTTTTTTGGTACTTTTATACCATATGACGTAAGTCCCGCCATTTTGTCAGTGGATAAATCATACCCATTGACGTTCAAGTGGTTAATAGTGTTAGTGTATTTTTACAAAAATGACACGAAAACGAGCTAAATTATTTAGTGAAAATTACCAAAAAGGTAAAATATTAATTGAGGAGTGTTGATAAAAAGGTTGAGATTCCGCTTTATACTGCTAAAAGAGGTAAGTTTAATGTGCTATTAAATATTATATTGTATGTTAAAGTATATAAAATATGGTTTATAGAATTTACTATATTATTTTGTAAGTTTTAGCCGGTTAACTAAAAGTTCGTGTAACACTACGCTAACTGTTACTTAGCGTAATGTAGCCCGATCGGATTTCGTTCTTCGATTGGCCATGCACTAGTTAGCGACTATATTTCTTACACTATTTCTCGTATAAAACTATGTTAAATACTTTTTATACAGCATATTTGTCATTTTTAAATGTAGGCTTAAGTTTAAATGAATGCATAATATATTTTAGAGTAAGCAATGTAAAGCAATAAAAATCACACTTGTTAAGTACTGTGACCGCCCGTAATACACTACGCTGACTACTAGTTAGACGTGTGTAGTGCGTAAAATAATATTGTGGAATTAGGGGTATATACGGCTAACTTACACTAAATTAAAAAATATACACAATTAAGGAAAAATATAAATATGAAATAACTATAAATAAATCAAATATTAATCATACAAAATTTCAAATCAATATCCTTATTAATATAAAAGTTATCGCGTTTTTCCTTTATACGCGTCTACTGTAAAGTTCACTTTTATGAGTTACCTTAGTGTAAATTGTTGGTGTCGAGACTATATAAGACAAGACATTCGAGATACTTTTTATTTATCTATTCTTTAATAATAAGTTAGATACTTGTTACTATAAAGTTGAGATTCACCACTTCACCCGTCTCAACACAAACACAGCTTCTTCCTTTATTTATTGTCAACAAGTAAAACTGTTGTGTATGTTGTTGTTACATATGTACCTAACCCTAAACCTGCTGCCACATCTTCACCTCAATACCAGCATAGCGACGACAATGGACACGAGGCGCCATCTCAGCACAACGTGAACCACGTACAACGTGCTGCCTACTCAGCGCAACGTGAGGCATCGGTCACCGAGCATCGAGGCCCGCTCATCGGAGTCACTTTTAATCCAACATCGATTGATTGTCGACCTAACTTAATTTTAATTAATTGTAATTTCATTTTAAAGTAATTAAATCATTTATAAGAAAATTTTGCATTTTTTTGCATCCTCCGGCTACAGTCGTTATAATTTTGTAGTCTGTGCCGTTGAATAAATATTATGACCCTGGCATTCAATGCTATTGAAAATATACGGACTTGGTGTTTAGTTTTGTAACTGTACTTCTGAGTGGCTCTATTATTTATATTAATTTGTATAATAAGCCATTTTAGATATTTCCTGTACAAGGACTGTGTCGTGGACACTTCTACAGATTATGAATTAATTATCTGATATAAAAGACTTGCAGGCAGAGATCTTCATTTTTGTAGATTGCCCAAATAAACATGTCATCATTGGGCATGGGGTTCAAACTAACGACCACGTGCATGGCAGCCACATACGCGACCGCTACACTACCATACCAGCTACGTTTATAAGTATAAAAACAAAATGTATTAAGTATACTCTGAAATTTATATCAGAATACATTATAACAATTTCACTAAAACCAATTTAGTATGCAGTCGGTACGTATTTGTGGCGATGGAGTTCATGCCGCTCGCTTCGTTTTAATCCCACGACAGACTCAGGTGTTGGATTACTCCAACTCTCCAGGTAATATCGGGAATAAGGGACGAGGACCGCAGATGCATCGTGTCTATGAACACGATGATATTTTAATACAAGATAAAAAATGTAACATAAATAAGCGTAGATTAAAAGTAAAATGTTAAAATGAAACGCCATTTTTTAGTAAAATAATATTTTGAAACTTTTTACTTTATTTTTGTTAGTTTTCATGTATAATATTAAAATCATGTTGGGAAAAGGTCATGTTTGGTAAATGCATTTATTTTAATAAATACGATAATATTTTTTACTTGCTGATGACCTGTGTGCCGTAGTTGGTTTATTACATGGCTGCTATGCAGAGTTCTTGTGTTTGATTGCCGTTAAATGCAAACCTTTGTGTACATCATAATAATATGATGTTTGTGTGTGTGTATTAACAAAAAAAGTTTATAAGAATGTTAATCTGCTGTCTAGTACCCATAGTACAAGCTCTGCTTAGTTTGGGACTAGATGGCTCTGTGTAATTGTATTTGAGCGGTATATTCATATTAATAAATGTGGAAATCCAAACAGACTTCATGACACTGAAGCCTATCAATGTCATGTGCATATCATAGTCAAACCGACTAAAGCCATACGGTCATCCCATTTGAATCAGATGATGTGTGTGTATTGATCGCCTTAACTAGGGATGATATCTCATCAACGGGGTCAGGATAGCTAAGCCCTTTGGCACATGTCTTCTGCATGTCACTAAATACTGTGTTTTAATAATTTTCCATTCTACTTGGCATTCTTCTATGTACAACCAATGTTGACAGACCCCTTTGTATAAGCTTCCCCTTTGCATCTAAGATGAAGAAGATACCAGAATGTTTTATGGTTTTTTGTTGGTGTATTAGAAATTATCGATCGACGTCGACTAAACCATTCTGCAATCGATCGATGCCGTCGATCGACAATTTATCGATTGGTCTAAGAACAGTCTAATATTATCCAGCTTTTATTTATCTAGGTAATTATGGTTATGGGTATGTTTTCTAAGGATAAGTATATCTTTAGAAAATTTCAATGATTCCTGTATTACATTAAAACAATGGCCATGCAAATTCAATATAAGTAGATCGCACAAGTAATTTCCTGAGGATCTTGAACGGTAGTTACATATATTATGAGGTGTCATTAAAGCAAAGCGTTGTCTGCAATGGCGGCAAGTGAGCTTCACACGGAATATAAACTAATGCACGATAGAATAACAGCTAAGCAGAAAACGATAAATACCTACCTGTTACTTACCTGTACCAATTTTTAGATATTCCTCAAGAAGCTCACAGGGCTAAGTTTAACATTTTTTAACAATATCTACATATATTATTATACAAACATGTTATTCAACGTTATTCAACATGACTGCTACGCAGAGGTCTCGGGTTCGATTCCCGCTCAATGCAAATCTTTGTGTGCATGAACATGATTGCTTGCATTGGTCTGGGTGTTTTCTATGTATACTTAATATGTATGTTTTTACAAAAAAAAATATTTATGTATGTTTACCCGTTGTTTAGTACCCATAGGACAAGGCTGTGCTTAGTTTGGGAATAGATGGCGTTGTGTGAAAGTGTGAGCACTATTTTAAATTTTATTTATTTTATAAACGTTTTTTCCTTTAGGGGTAGGCAGATACTACTAAGCGTCAAGTACTACGATCCTTACAAACTGGCAACCCCCAACCTGCATCCTGTGAAAACTTTTTTGGCATAGTGTTTGGCAAACATGACAGTCGCCTGCCTCGGAGGTTATTTTTCATACTAATACTGGGCCCAATTCATTATCTCTGTTCCGCAAATATAGCTGCTTACCACATTAAATAAGTAAGAAAACTGTAGGTATAATTAAAATAAAATAAATAATAATATACAATATTCTATCTGTACAGTTTCGGGGTCCTTAGAATGTGTGATGTGTATGTCGATGCATTAATCATTCATGTTGCAGCATTAGACAAGATTTATAGTTTAATACTCCTGGATGTTCGGTGCTATTGACGTCGGTGCTGCAAGACATTGTCGCTACTTATTTTAAATGCAAATTCTTGTCTATACTCAAAAATCTCAGGTTACTGAAAGGAAAATTTCTTATTTAAGATGTAATCTATTAAAAGGAAAAAAAACACAGTATATTTTCATAGATAAACCACTTAAACTCCTTTTTGAAGAAGCTTCAATTTGTATGCAGAATTTCTCTCAATGGTTTTATAACTTAAATACAATATCTCTGTTTCTCTTACTCATGATTATACGACTTTTTTAATGCAGTCACCACATTAAATAAGCAAAAATATTGTATTGTTTAAATAAAATACATTTCTATTTGTACAATTTTGGTCTTTAGAATGTGTGATGTGTATGTCGATGCATTAATCATTCATGTTGCAGCATTAGACAAGATTTATAGTTTAATACTCCTGGATGTTCGGTGCTATTGACGTCGCTGCTGCAAGACATATTGTTGCTACTTACTTTAAATGCAAATTGTTGTCTGTATTCAGAATAATTTAAAATATTATAAGGGAAATAAATTATTTCAGTATAATCTTAATTTTAAATTTAGTATATAGATAATAAGAGTAAATTGCAAACAAAAACATAATTTCCTAAAAAATACATTAGTAAACATTAAAAAAAATATTTCGTAAGCACTCGGACTAAATCAAAATATTTATGTCCACCAAACTTTTTGATTTTTGAAATCTATTATAATTTTTAATTTTTATAATTTTTTATTTTACAACTTTGTTATCTAAAAAATAGGAATACTATTTATTTTAAGAATTTTAACTCATTTTAAAATAATCTTTACTAAAACGTCTTGCCATGATAACTAAAGTCAACAACATTGAGTTAATAGAATAAAGTAAAAGAATTTATTTAATTTTAAAAAGTCTAATACAACTAAGCCGTTGACATCAACTTTATAGGTACGTCTGGGGAATTATTTCGTAGAACACACTTAATACAAACAAAACACTAACGAAAACTGACGGCTACACCATCTGGTATCATTTTCATACAAAAAACGTAGCTTACCTACTCGTAGAATACCCATAATCCTATGGGTATTCTACGAGTAAGCTACTTACTTCATGTTTTGTTTTGTAATTTATATTGTGATACAGTCATCTATTGCAATTATCACTAGCTTTGTTTGTTTGGGAATTGTTGTATATAACACATTTTCAAAGCATTTTGAGACCTCTTCGACGTAGTGGTAGTAAGTCTAGTTGTAAGGATGGGATTAGGGGAGAGACAAGTGATAGACGCGAGTGCAGTTATAAGACTCCTTTATTAATAACAGTGCATGTACTTATATTGTACATGCACACATACACCACTACACCTCCGGGGGTGCACGAAAAAAAAACAAATTACATTATGTTTTTTTTTATATAACATACACAATAATTAATATTAAAAAAAGCAATATTTGATTAAACAAAAATTAAAATTAATAAGTATAGCATAACTTTAGTTTGATAATAGTAATAACATTAAAAAACATTTTTTATTTTTATTCTTATTACGGAAATAAACATAGATCTAAATTATTAACATAGTTAGCAAACATAGCTAAAACATAGTCAAAATTCGTGACATCACTCTCTGACACCAATTTAATATAAGTATTGGGAAGAGGTGGAACTCAATAAATAAATAGTTAGTACCTCAAAGTACTATTTAAGGTCATAAATATTTATTACTTTTAATAATTTTCATTTATATATTTTTATCATAGTCAAAATTCTTGTAATTCTTTCACAAATTCGGCTCGCGAGATTTGCGATAAAGAAGATACAATATTTAACTTAAATCTAGTCATTTCACCTTAGTAGTGGCCGGTCTACTAATTCTATCTACTTCCTTTTGGTTAACCATTTTAATATTTTTTTTATAATATTTCTCCATTATAATTTTCTCATTTGATTTTATTAATTTCACATTTCAAAATGCACAAGTTCACTCAAATATTCGGCTCGCGATATATTCGATCGTAAAACATAGCATGTAATTCTCTTAAAATCCTTTTGTTTTTACATTATTTATTTCACTTTTTCTATCTAACACAACAAGTCTCTTAATTATACTCGTAGCTAGATAACGATTTTCACAGACAGCGGGTGATCAGTCCGATAGTCCTAGGAAATGGTTATTTAACTTATAGTTACATTTTTTTAACACAATATAACATCCTTAGGTACACATTTGCTCGCAGAGTGTTAAAATAGTTATTCGCATTTTAGCGTAACACTCAGGTCTTATTTGGATTAGAACCAACGCACGTCACTTAATTGGCATCCTATCCTTTATCTACTAAACCAAACATCAGTAACATCTCAATAAAATTCATTATTACAATATTTTGTTTATAAATTTTCTCCTATTATTATTAATGTGCGTTGTTGCGTACAACTCACAAAACTCATAATTATGTTATGTCAATATTTTACTTTTTCTCACTACATTGATCACAACATTTTAAAATTATTTCGATCTATTTAAATTATTAAGTTCATAATAAAGTCACATTACAAGTCTACAATCAACTTGTGTACAAATTCTTTACCTTATATGGTTGACATATCTTAACAATACCATCACCAGTTCAAAGGTATGTTTTGTTGCTAAGTACCTATACCAATATGGAATGGAATGTTATCACATCTCAATTTCACAAAGTAGTATCCAGGCTATAACATAAATTTAATAATTACGTATATATTGACTAAAGCATAAAATAATAGTTATTACAAATTGAAACTTGTAATATTTTTTAATAATTACAAAAACTCATATTTAATTACTATAAAAAAATTTAAAAAAATCAAATCATTTTCTAAAACGTATTAAATCGTTACAGTAATAACAATTATTATAATCAATTATTATACCTATTAACTAAATTATCTTAACTAAAAAAACGATTTATGATTAACCAATTTCTAAGTAAATACCTATTTTTAATAAAACAAAATACATAAACATTATGATTATATGAAAAATAAACTTTTTATTTTAATATATTTATGCTAGTTTAACACTACATTTTTATATTTTTCACGAATGTCTTTTGGATATGACGATTGCCACTTTCGCGATGGCACGCACCCTACCGAGGGGCGCCATGCCTACTCCAGTTCAGCCCATCTTAATCCTGTCGATCCAATAATTGTCGACAGTCTCTCCTGTCCTCCATCCTTCGTGCAATAGCACTACACCGCTCCACCATAGCGGTGACACTTTCAATGGGAACATTTATGCACACGTTTTTGTGATTAGTCCACTTTTTTTTTTTAATTTTACGTTTTTAAATGTAAACACTTTTTAAAACACTTTTCTTCTTATATAACTATAAAATTCAAACGATTGGAATTTCAAAAAATAATGTTCAAAATTATCAATAATAACATGCCGAATTCACGCACTCGCTATCCGATACCTTGCGGATCCATCTCTGGCACGGTCGCCATGTAAGGATGGGATTAGGGGAGAGACAAGTGATAGACGCGAGTGCAGTTATAAGACTCCTTTATTAATAACAGTGCATGTACTTATATTGTACATGCACACATACACCACTACAAGTACCTATAGTACAAACTCTGCTTGGTTTGAGGCTAATACCAAGCATAGTTTGTGTTGTGCAAGCTATTGTGAAATAGGAGAGGTGAGGAATATTATATTTTATTTCCAGAGAGGCAAGTACCTAAAAAGACGTGCCAAAGATTAGAACACAATTATCTATGTCATAATTAAACGTTTAATTAAGCTCATTCCAATTCATAAACATAAACTAAAATCAGGTAACGCAATAAATCTATTAAAAGCTTAAAGTTTCCACAAACTACCACAAAATGTAGGCCATTGTAAACAGTGATATAATACATTGTTTACCCAGATTGTATAAAGCCGTATCAGGACACGCAACAATTGTATTTAAAACGGACGATAATTCAACTGGCGTGATTACATGAACAGTGTAAACTAAGTCCCGGCTTACCGCGGATTTGCAGCCACATCTGCGCCGCGCCCGATGCAGGTCATTAAAACCTCACTTAGCACACTTAACATTGAATGATACTGATAAAATCTGTTTGAATGAAGATATGTTTACATGGACAGGTGTGTTTGTTAACTTTGCTTTTTATTTCAAAAGTTTTTAAAACACCTCATAATGATGATTTTATAGCAGCTTATGCCCGATTTACACATCGACAAGTACAGTGGCGAGTTAAGTAGTATTTTAAGATTAAGTTGATTTAAATAGATCTCCATCCTATTTTTTGGCGAGTTAAGTACGAAGTAGCCCCCTCTCTCGCGTCTCGCCAACTTAACTTGCCAAAAAATAGGATGGAGATCTATATAAAGCAACTTAATCAACAACTTACTACTTAACTCGCTACTGTACTTGTTGATGTGTAAATCGGGCTTTAGTTCAAATGCAAGTTCCTGAAGTAACGAAAACTTGTACTTATTGATTAAGTAATATAAAGTGTGTTCCACAGTCATATCCTGAAAAGGTTTTACTCGTGTACCTATGTATATGTCCTTAAATAAGTAAAAAATTACTTATATTTAAAATCAGTAAAGTGAATGCAAAACTGGATCATACTTCATTATAAATTACAAACTTTTTATTTAAAAATATGTCAGGAGCAAATATCTAGACATTTTATTTTTATGTAGATTTTAATGAAGTGCTGTCAAATAAAATCTTTTACTTTTACACAGATTTTTATTTTCACCGAAATTGAGAGTCTATGTTCTCTTTTACATAGTTGTTTGGTGACATTTTGATTACTAAATTCGTAGAGTAGGTACTTGGTTTACTGAAATGAATATAGATGCAAACATATTCTAAGCTGTATTCCAAATATTTTGGTATCTTGCACTGAATTCTATGCGGCGTTTTAACCGATTTTCAATGCAGTATCGGTGCGAATTCGCTCACATTCATTCCGACCGTGGAATTCGTCGGATTGCATTGCAACGGCAAATGGTTGCAAACAGATAATAAATTCGGGATTACCGCGGATTTCGGAGCGCCATCTAGTGGCCGCGCGTGGTGGGCCTTGTTGAAAAGTGATTGGGACGTAACACTGACATCCGCGTGTAAATTATGTAATTCATGTCGCTATTCCGCTCGCGCATTCAAAACGTATTCCATCTTTTTTTGACGTTTTTCCGATGAGCTTTAGATTAGGTTTACTGTCAATGGACTTGCACTGTATTGTTTCTTTTTTTGTTTTGTTTAAATTTTGTATTAGGTAAAAATAATGTTTTATAAAGTTATGATATAGATAAATCTAATTTATATTCTTTAGATTCAGATTATTTAAACGAGTATTTTATTTCTTCTTTAACTTTTGATTCTTTTTTCCGTCCATTAATTGATTTTCTTGAGATTTTTTTTGTTTATTATTTTAAACGAACCATGAAAATAAATAACAAACAGAATTATGTTCTAAAAGAATTTTTATGTTTAACATTACAGTATTCCGTCATTCCCGTTTCAAAGAATTAACTTAATGACAAGTCACAAACTCATATTGTAGAAAGTGCAATCGTAACAGTTCCTTTGTAGAACTAAATGGGACGTTTTAAGTGAGTGCCGCTTTAAGAACTATTGTCTCTATGCCGAACGTTTCGGTTTGGATGGAAATAGGCTATCGAGCGAACGAACCTTTTTGCTGGAGCAAGAAGTCTTTATATTGTACGTAGGTACTTCATTTAATGTACTCTACTTGGGAAAAAAGAAAAAATTCTGTTTGTGACAATATCATTTTTAATGAATAATATTCCTCACACATTCACACAACTTTATCTAGTCCCAAACTAAGCAGAGCTTGTACTATGGGTACTAGTCAACGGATAAACATACTTAAATACTTTTTTTTGTAAATACATACATATTATACATAGAAAGCACCCAGACCAATGCACGCAATCATGTTCATGCACACAAAGATTTGCATTGAGCGGGAATCGAACCCGAGACCTCTGCGTAGCAGTCATGTTGTATAACCACTACGCCACAGAGGTCATCGTGTCGCCAAGTTTTTCGTTATTAAATTTCTTAACATATTATATTTACTTGTTGTTTGGCATAGAGATCCTTAAGTTATTTGAAGCTGCTGACAAAATGTTACAGCATCTTCGTATATGCATTGATCTAGTTAGTGGTAGGTACATAATATAAGAACACTGTAAAATTACGCGGACTATATTATAAACCTCAAGACGCCTTTAAAGTCTAAACCTTTAAGCCAATAAAAAAGAGGGTTTTATATCCTGAAGCTTTTCCTTAATACTAATACTTTTATGGTAGATACCTCCATAAAATGACAGAATTCGCGACAAATAAAGATTTGCCAAATTGAACCTTTAACAACAACACTAATTCCCGGTTTCCGAATGTCTGATCAGGTGGCGCGACGGTAGCGCAAGCGGCTGCGTGCAAGAGGTTGTGGGTTCGATCCCCACGCAGGACAATAATTTGTGAGATCCATAAATTATTGTCCTGGTCTGGGTGTTCTTTGTGTCCGTTAATTGATGTTTGTAAAAGGTCCCCGCGACACAGGGCATGATCCCTAGTGCGGGAGTTGTCTTAAAAAAAACTACTAATCAAGTGTCAAAACGCTTGTCAACTATTATTTTCAGAAACTAAAATTTGACACTTGATTAATTGATTTTTACTTGATAAGTCATTCGGAAATCGGGGGTAAGAATTTCTTATTTTAGACCTATTTAACAACAAATAAGTTACTCAATAAAACATAAATAAAAAGAACTAAACTAATTGAAACAGGTGTATCGTATTTATATTTACATTGGAAGCTTTTTACACTCTCCTTTACACGGTGTGCCTAGGGGCTGTTCCCCTGGGCATACTTTACGTCCTTTATTTGAGAATAACAAAGATATCAATAACCGTTTGAGGTGCTTAACTTCAGAATTCACGATGGAAAATAAGGTATAAATACACACAGACATTGAAATAAATTCGGGACAAAATACCAGCAGAAATCGAACCTGGGTTTCAATGTTTGCGTAAGACACCTTGACCGCTAGGCCACCGACTAGTACCGAGTGTAGCCTGACTAAAGTAAATTTTATTTGTTATAAATATTTCATCATAACAGCCCATTAATGTCCCACTGCAAGGACGGGCCTCCTCCCGTGACGGAGGGATACTTGGCCTACTAAGACCACGCTGGCCACGGATTGGTATAGGGTTAAATTTCAAGTTTTCTTTCTTTTTATTTTGTAAAGATAATATTTACGGATAGTCCCTTAGTCGGTTTTACGACACCCATAAGATGAGATGGGGTGGTGACATATTGTATTCTTACCGTCACCTCACGGAGACCTGACTTAAGTAAATTTATTTGTGATAAATATTTAAAATCATACTATTGAATACTTGAGAACGTTAATAAAATCTAATGTGTGTAGATGGGCGCATGTGGCCTACGATTGATCGCTTCACACTGGGGTATTTGAAATATTACTGCACCGACGCGACGGCGACGTAAAGAATCAAATGAAATCTATTATAAACTATATGGCATCATAATCATAACAGCCCATTAATGAACTACTGCAAGGACGGGCCTCCTCCCGGGACGGAGGGATACTTGGCCTCCTAATACCACGCTGGCCAGACGGATTGGTATAGGGTTTTATTTCAAGTTTTTCTTCTTTTTATTTCGCCAAGATAATATTCACGGATAGTCCCTAGTCGGATTTTACGACACCCATGGGATGAGATGGGGTTGTGACATATTGTATTCTTACTCCGTAACCACACGGAGAAAGCCAAAATAATATAATTATAACACCAATACTTAACGATCACAATCATAGATTTCATCAATCCCACATGGCCACAACAGGTTGTATTGACGGTCCGATCACGAAAGTAACAATCATTTACTTTGGCGCTTCGGTCTAGTGTAGACCCTCCGCAACGGTTTTAACCTTCAAAATGTATTGATATTTTTTTAATCAAATGTATTAAGACCGTAAATTGTTAAAAATGGCGAATTGTTATAAGCCCCTGTGGATCAAACAGTTACATTCAAGGATTATTAGAAGCAGTCAAGTTTTTTAGGTTCCCAAAAGCATAATAAGGCCTTGTTTTAATGCTGTTTCTTGTAGCAATATTGTTAGTGTTAATCCCACCTCAGACTAAACTGACATAATAGTTTAGGTTTTAGTTTTACAGAGAGCTTAACATGTTTTTCGGTCTTTTAAAAACAATATGGCTTCCAATTAATAATAAAGTTTACATTATGGTAATTAATTAATTTCCGCACACAAACACATTAACCCATTTACGCTTAATATAACACATTATCAAGAGTGTCAAAACAGAATTCAAATTAGGCTTCATAAATGTAACATCAAAGGTAATGTAAGTCAAAACACACACAGATTCCCCTAAGAAAAAAACATACGATTCAGAATTCCGTCTGGCACGCAAATGTGGGGTTCTGTAATTTAGTGTAAGTACCCGAGGTATTTTATCACGTCTGTATGTCCCCTAGTGTCATGAAGCGTCGGCCACTGACGCGAACATCAAATAAAGTTGTTTTACTTACTTATCTGAATGTGGGGTTCCAGGGTTTCATAGAGGGTGCATTAATGATCTACCTTCTCCTACAAGTGCACACTTAGACAAGGTTTTTCTTACTTTTTTTGTGATATGCTGCTACAAGTTGGGCTCGTAATGTGTTTATTATGAAAGGCTGAGCTTGTTTTCTTTGGAAATGTAATAAAATTTTCTTTTGATATGTGTGAATAATGTTGTTAAAGTGCTCTGAACACCTGCAGCTGTTATAAGATTAATCTAACTTGGTTCTTCACATGCTATATTATTAGAATGTATTTTTATTAAAATGAATTCAATTCAATATTTTATTTATTACACAGCTGTAAATGTACAAAAAATATTCCCTAAAATTAAACAAACTCAACATTCTGATTTAATGTTGCCTGAAATAAGCTTGGTCAAACATTTGTCACGGGTCAAAAGTTTGTCTACTGCTAATAACGAATTGTAATCAAGATTCCAGTTGTCCTTGCATACATCTCGTATATTTTACGACACATCTTCACTATAAGACAGGGTGATTGGATTATTACCCGATAGGTATGTAATTAAAAACTGTGTGTGGTGGACACAGTTTTAACTACATATCGGGTATAAAGTGTTAAATATAGTTTTAATTTTTATTTTTTCGTATGTAAAATATCAGCAAAATTTCCCTTAGCCAACTTTCATAGTACGACACCCATTTTCAGGTAATGTGTGTTCTTTTTCTATCATTGCTCAGATTATTATATTACAATGGTGCCACTAAACTAATATAATTACTAGTAATCATTACATGTATAAAATACATTCAATATTCTAATCAGTCACTGATTAATAATCTAATTGCATCTCTCATTGCACATGACAGATAATAATAATCGTCCATTACAAATGATTACAAGGATTATTAATTACACTTTGTGTACAATCCAACATTCTGAGGAGAACACGGTAACAACCACTTGTAAAATGGCTGCGAAGTTGGGGCTGACCGCAACCTGCCCTCTGCCAACATTCCCAGCTATGCGAATGGCATCGCTTAACTACCTACAACCGTGTCTATAAATATCTTAATATTATATCCGTGAGGAATCTTTGGTCGTATAGACTACGTGGCTTCAACGTCTATTTGAGATTATGATTAAGTATTTCATGTCTAGTCTCAGACAATAGTGTTGGGTGTGAATAATATTTCTGTCTCGTAGTAATGAAGATAATATTGTCTTGTTACTGAGGATAGGATTGTCTTGAAGTGCTCTTCTCTAAAGTAAATAAAGTAAAGAATCTTAAGAGTAAATTAATAATCTAGACAATGCGTTTTAACTGACAAATTATATTGGTTTAGATAATTAAATTTTTTCACATAGTAATATAATATCTTCGCCTTAGGTAAATGTACTATAGTAAAACACCAAGACTATGGAAACTTTGATATTCATACACACAGAGATTGCCTTTACAGGAATCTAAACCAAGGCTGCAGAAACAACTCTTTTTTTTGTTGTGAACGAGTAGTTTGTTTCCTGGGACAGTTAATACTTTACGCGGGCTGTGGTGGGGCGGATGGCCCTCAACCAAACGGAGAAAAAAACAATTGCCGAGCAGCATATTATTAATCCATAACCACAACGACACAGAGACCGTCCTAATTATTCGTTTACTTGAAAAAACTTTCTGAAATATTTATTAGCCTAAATACACATGTTAATAATAGTGAGGTTTCTCCGAAAGTGAAGAAATAAATTGAAAACTCAACTGTTATCATTATGGTTAGGCTAGTGTTTGTAAAACTTCAACTTTTGCGTTGAAGTCCCCCAATTTTAACCTTCAATCGCCTCTCGTATAAGAATATTCTTAGTTAATTCAACTTAAACTTTCTTTTCACTTCATTTTCAACATAATGAACAGTGAAAATTACATATCACATGTCCCCTAATAGTATCGTATAAGAACAGGATACTGAATGAATTTAGTTGTGAATTATTCAACGTTTAATATCCGTATTACAGAATCATATAATTCAATATTGGTGTTCTGTCGCGGACCGTATAACAGGGCATTGTTAAGTGTCGTTGAATAAATAATAACATGTCCGGTATTGTTGGCGTCTTTGTGTGTTTTCAACTAACTAATATTAGGTAATAGTTGTTGTTATTTAATTGAAAGTCGACGATTGATTCAATAATATTATATTGTTATTATGCTTACCACAGAACTATTTTTAATGTTATAGTTTTGTGTTCCGGAATCAAATTATTTTTTTGTCTTGTCTTTGTAATAAGATAAAATTAAGACAGCATCAGTTTCGCGTTTGGTCACAGATTTTGTATTATGCTAAAGCCAAAGTCGATGTTAAATGTTTAATAACAAGCCTATGCTTAGCAACCATTAACAGGCAAAATAATTAGGGTTGTTCATTGTTATAAAAAAAATGGAATTTCCTAATTTACTTGATAGCAGATAATGCCAATTTACTAGACATAAAATACAGAAATACTAATGAAATTCTCAGTTTTAAATACAAATATTTTGGAATGGTTTAATAACCCTACATGTCAATGACATTATGGTTTGTTTACAAAGATTTCACATCGAGTTTGGCTTTAGTATAGGTATATTATTAGGGTGTTTCTTCGAAATTCGATTCTTTGTCTGATTCATATGGGCAATTTTTTTTTTTACATTTTGGCATATAAAACATGTTTTTGTCAAAGATGATAACCTAATATACAATGTCTGAAAAAGGCACACTTTTTTATGAAATGGTTTTCGAGATAATTAACTTAAAATTTTTTGAGGTCATATAAATCAGAATTAGGAACAAAAATGAAATTCTAGTTATAAAAATCAGTCATTTATTTATTAAAATCACAGTTGATAATCACAATGATTATCACCACACCTAAATCTAGTTATTAGAAGCATTGACAACTTGACAATATCAATCATTATCCGTGCCGCCATTTAACAATATGTGTGAAATTCTGATTAATATAGTATTTTTACCGTATGAATCAGGTACATATAAATCAAAATTTTGCCCTTTTAACATCGGTTAATCACTACACGTATACAATTAAGGATTGCTATTTATACATAGGGTTTTAGTCCCCAATTGAATTATATTTCCAACAGATTCAAGTTTGAAAACCATTTAAGTTAATTATAACAGCCAACATAGTAATCAGAAACACAGGTGAACCAAAGTAATATGAATCAGATATTTACATTTATAACTCCGCAACAACACGAACCAGCCGCATGTAACGTCGTGACCACGTCAGCAGAGTCCCTGGCTACCACCAGCACTAGAAGGGATCTCGTGATGTTTCGTACATAGCTAGGTACGTTCGAGTAAAGCGCGCGAATATGAATCAGACTTTTGTGCCGGACACTCACAATTTATTTTTTTATTAAAAAACTATCGCAAATATTAGAACCATTTTTTTTGTGTAAAGAAACAACTAATATTCTATCGTAATATTTATAACGCACATCGATTCGTTAATAAGAAAAAATGTTACTGTTACTAACGTTCAAGAAACTGGGGTACGGACACAGCATATTAATCAGAAGAACGCTGTTTAATATTTTTTTTTAAATATATAAAAAACTAATATTAAAAAACAATAACGTGTGCAAGATAGGTAACTGTCTATACTATGTTTAAAAAATAATTGCAGTTTGGTTGGTCTGTTAGTTACAAAGAAAACCCTCCAGACATCGAAAATGTTGCGCTCGAAGAATCACCCATTACTGAAATTAGTTTTTATTATATCTTTCATGGTAGTCCCTTTGTTCTCCGAATATCGATCGTCCGAAAAGCATAATTCCTAACACGTTTACTATAATCATCACTTTCCATAATGTTGGCGTATACGAATCGTATAATACCTTATCGTCTTTACTTATAATACTTGTGTGTCATAAAATGGGGTTCTATAATTATTAGATGTCCTAATTTTTGTTCTAAGATAAAATTAAGACAAAAGTCAAAAACAGTTGGTTATGTTAGGTTAGTATGGTGACCACGTCAAACACCTCACTACCCCGTGTTAGTGCCGAGGCCCGGACAGACTGGGCCAGCACTAGTGCGGGGCTGCGGAAGAATTTGGATTACCGAGGCCCCACGCGCACGTGTGGGGAGACACCGTGGTGGTTTTAGCCGGTAAGAGTCCGGCACGCCCCGAAAAAAAAAGTATGGTGACCACAACGCGGTGCCAAAAACACTTTTTTATGTAAAACTAGAATATAGTATTTATGTTTTTATAATATTAGATTGTGATGTTTATAGCAAAAAAAATTGGTCATGTGTTATATTTATGGATTTAGGTTTTCGGACAAGTGATATTATGAGACATGAATTTAGGGCTAGTTATCATTCGGACACATGGTGATTCGGACACAAAATGTTATGACACCTTAGATTATGTATCTCAGTTAAAATTAATCCAGTCCACACACGGTTTATTATGCTAAAATTAATGTAAACTTATTCTACTCCAGTCTCCTTTAAACACAATTAGTATAATTTATTAAGTGTAACATTAACACTTAAATAAATTTACATCTAGAACTTTAAGTAAGTTTAAGCGTAAATCCTAATAATTGGCTCCATTTAAGGTTTAAAGTATTTTAATTAGTTGAAATGACCAACGTTTTTTAGAGAAAATGTTTTGGCAACATACATTACAATTAAGTTAACTGAATTAAGTTAATTTCAGTGTAATGTATGTTTTACTGCTTAAAATAACTATAAAAGTCCTGCATCTCGTCTTATGTTGTGATGATGGATAACTTGGTTTCCAAATTATCTACCGTGTTGGTCTTGCTGGTATAGTATTAATCTGCAGGGACAGGCCTCCTTCCGTGACTGAGGGATACTTAGCCTACTAATACCACGCTGGCCAAACGGTTTGGTATAGGGTTTAATTTCAAGTTTTCCTTCTTTTTATTTCGTTAAGATAATATTCACGAAAAGTCCCTTAATCGGTTTTTACGACACCCATGGGATGAGATGGGGTGGAGACATATTGTATTCCTACTCCATCACCACACGTAGGTATAACATCATACTCTCAATATATGCAGATACAACCTTATTATTTTCATTCAGTCGCCAAATTCAAGACCTAAAATGTATAATCAAAACACTCTAGTCAAACGTTGTCAGTAGGAAAACTTCTATCACTCCACATACCACAAGTGTTTTCAATGCGCTCGCGGCTTGTTTACCCTCAGTTGCAGAGGCCATTAGGTGTACGAACAAATTTATAATGCAAATACGATTACATGCCCGCGTCGCGCTGCGGCAGCTAATGCACTCGACGCCCGCCTATGAATTGCAAACTGCGACAGAATTCTTTCGATAGATAAATATATTAGTAATACATTTTACATGCCTAAATGTTTGGTTTTATTTAAAACTCATTAGCTTTTTTGAATTTAGAATTGAATTCGATAAACCGTTTCTATAAATTTTTTAAGTATGTGGTATTGAAATTATTAAAGAACTGACTCCAAAATCATTTAAACCACGACTATAACACGTAAATTTGTTTACTTGGATTGATGATTGATTTACTTGATTTTTACACAGAAATATCGAATTTTGATGAAATTTCTATGAGAAAAATTTGTCATAAATTGGTCCCGTAGGAAATTTGTAAATGGGGCCTATGGGACCAATTTATGACCACCAATTTTTATGTCATTTAAATATATTTACAAAAAAAAATTGCAAGTTATATACATTTAACGAACAACCTCTTTTTGCTGTCGGGTTATTTTTGTTTCGTTCTTTTTGTCAATGCTCACTGTGATGACATTAACGATATACCCATCAGACAAGAAGAGTATGACTTTTACATTTTTTTTGGTCCACCGTCACACCTACTATTATATCACTACATGCAATAATAAGCACCTAAACATTTATTGTCCGTGTGGTGACGGAGTAAGAATACAATATGTCACCACCCCATTTCATCCCATGGGTGTAGTAAAAACCGACTAGGGAGTATCCGTGTATATTATCTTTACGTAATAAAAAGAAGGAAAATTTGAAATTAAACCCTATACTAATCTGTCTGGCCAGCGTGGTATTAGTAGGCCAAGTATCCCTCCGTCATAGGAGGAGGCCCGGCCCTGCAGTGGGACATTAATGGACTGTTATGATAAACATTTATTGACGTTGACCTTTCCGAACGTTAGTGTATTAATCACAGGTCGCCAGAAAAATAAATCACAATGGACTAATTTGAATGTTTTCAAGCTTTCCGTTTACCCGGGCAGGCATGAATAGATCCTGATCGTGCTAACAATGGCCGCCAACCCGACTGAATGCGGCCAACCGGGTACCCAAAGTTTTTTTTTATCTTTTTGTGGAAAACATAAACAGAAATGTTTGGGTTTCGCTCTTTCATTGTTTTTGTTAACGCATGTAGAAAATGTTTATGTTTTCGGGTGTTGCTGTGAGCTCCGATGTGGAAATATTAAATTGGTTTTAAAGTAATTTACGAAAACATAAATTACTCAAAATAAAAGATTCTATAAAGCAGGTACCGTTGCCTTTTTATTTGCAAATTAAAGGATTTTTTTTTATTTTCTTTGCGCAATTACTATGTAATCATTAACAGGGAATTCCTTTTTACATCTGCAAACGTTTATACCGGCCTGTAATTATTCTGTGGAACGGTAGTCGTAAATAAAGCGGGATGAGCGTGGCTTGTATAAATCATTCGGCGCATCGCGAATCCAGCTTAATTCGCGGATAGAAGAACAAAGCCCACGAAAATAAATACATGGCAGTACAATGTTGAAAATTAGATGGTTCAACAGTGAAACAGTTATTTTCTATTTGTGGAATATAAATTATTGAATACTTTAAAAGTAGGTTAAAATGTGTTTTTTTTCGGTGAAAGATAATTTTCTGTAAAAATTGACTGTTCGAAGGACTGCTGAAATTGTTTTAAAAACAGCTCATTAAACAATAAGATGGTTAAACAATGTCAGCGGACAATCAACGGATGGGTGATCTTAAACAGTCACCTTAAGATTGCAGCTAATGATAATAATGGTTTTATTATACACAATAGATGAAGGCTATAATTCAATAAAACGACTTAGTTAAGAGTACGAAAAGCCAAGGCTTAACCATTACAGTCAACGTAGAGGACAGCATATATTATATGAGCCTAGAACATGTCAGTAGGATCAACTCGGCCTTTGATGCGAAGTCCCTTGATTGCGTACAGGTAGCGTTTAATAGGTGGTAATTGGAGATCGGGATTTCAATCCTTCTTCTCCTTGCTGCAAGTCTGGCTGTTTGATTAGCGCCAGTGTCAATTCATTTAAATTTATCCATCCATCTTTATTCCAACACAACCATTTCGGAAAAACTTAATAAAAAAATTAGAAGCCCAACCATGTATTTAAAAGCTTTATTTTAGCCGCCATATTGGCTGCAACTACTATGCCGCAGTGGTTGTAATACAAGGTAGATGATCGATGTATATTTCTGTTTAAATAATAAAATATATTGCTACAAACAGGGCAGCAATCATTGCACTTGTTCGGGCAACATACCTCGTACATTTGAAAATCTAAAGTGGCTGTAACACTACACACTAAAATTGTTCAGTGAATTTGTCAAAATCAATGATTTTTCAAGAAAAAAAAAGGCTCAATCAGCACACCGTCTGAACACCCCGTTTGATATTCTGCAATCGTAGGCATTTGTACAAAAGAAAATTGGTCAAGCGTTATATGTCCACTAGGCTGAACCGGCCCATTGTTCAATTGAAGAGGGGGTCTTATTCAAAGATATGTACAGTTGGCTTTGCTCGAAGATTTCTTAGGAAGCACCCTTAGCCACACAAAAGTTCCAATTGGCAGGCGTGATTGAAATATACCATAATATCTCATAATTAGTTAATATTACTAATCTAAATTTATCGATGAATTCGCTATAATTGAATTGCAAATTGAAAAACAAAGGCTAACTAGTAATCTATAATTCATCAATAATAATCTTCGTCGCGATTTTCACAACATAAATAAGGGCCTCGTTGTTGAGCTGTAAATAAAATAACAGTAAATAAGTATCAACATTAAGCAGTCATAATCTAATGTAAGAAGTCATCCAGAATCAGTACAATCTTAATTAAAATTCTGCGTTGAATTAAAACCCGAAAAAAAAAGAACGAGGTTGTTGGGTTATAAGTAGGTACTTATTAGTATTCTCAGGAAATCTCTACGTAGAACGAGGTTTATAAACAATTTATTGTCGTTAAATCAATATTGAAAGGACATTAGTGTCGTAGTGTCTGGAATAAGATACCAAAAATAGAAGACCAACACCTCTGAAAATACTTAGTGTCTACGTGTTTACCCTTAATGGAATAAACAATGTTGATACTTTAATCCATTGAAAATTTTAAAAAAGAAGCATTTTTTAAAGTCGATGTCAAATAAATGAAATGTATTTTAATGACATTAATATATACATTTTTATACCTTAATGTTTTTTCTATTTTAACTTTTGCCGATTTTAGTCGGGTTAAATCGGGGCTGAAGATCTAGAGGCCACGGTGTTCCACACTTACATACACGGCTCAAGCGGCCTGTGAAAGCGCTGCTGGAGGGCCATACTGTTTCCTATAGGTTGCAATAACTTTTACGACAGTGCATTGATCAGTTCGCCGCCCGCAAGCCTTTCACGGAGACTGAAGATCTTCCTGACGCCTTCTACGACGCTCTAATCTGAAAGTTAAGAAAGAAAATTTTAAGATTTTCAGATTATGATGAATGGTAATAAAAGCTATAGCTACTGTATTAATATAATCAGCCAGTTAGAAACTGATTAGGTATAAATAATTTTATAATAGAAAATCTGAATAAAAATAAAGTTCAAGTATCAAAATCATAAAAGGGAATTAAGAGATGTGCATGGATATCCTGACAGGGGATTTCATTAGATGTAGCTTAACCACTGAGAACAAACATTGGGGATAGAATCTTGGATATTTTCTCACTCGGAGATTTTTTCGTCATGTGCACTGAATTTTTATCACGTAGTACCTTTTATATAAAACTGTGTACCTTCAGGATCTAATATGATCGTCGCTTTATTCATTCTTTTTGTATTAGTACTTTCAGTTCATATGAATTCCATTGGAGCTTTATTTATATTGATCTCAGTTTTTTTTAAATATTATGTTTGTTTTAGGAGTTTTTGTTAAATAATTGCTTAATTGTCAAAAAAAGAAACTTCTTTTTAAAGTAGAAGTTCTCAATTTGGTAATCTTTAGCTTTTCTTTACGTTGCCTTTGCATTGTTTTAAAGTTTATTTAACGGATTTGTAATAAAATCATTACCTACTCCATTCGTTATAATTATTAGTTACCTGATCTTGTTACGACAGGACACCAAAGGATGACGGAGGCAGCATAGGATCGCAGATATTTGGAATAGGCCTATGTCCAGCAGTGATGATAAGCTGATGGATGGGTGAATGGATGATTTTGTTCAAGCCAAATTGCGGAGATAATAATATTATTTAATTATGTAGATATTAAAAAAAAAATTCTATATTTCACCATATAGAATTTTTTTTTTAATATCTACATATTAATAAATGTTTTAAAATAATTACATAAAAACTTACATCAAATAAAAGCCATGAAATAGAATAAGCTCAAAATACTGCGACTTAGTAAATAATAAACACGATATATGCATATGTAACATTATGTCTAAGACATTACTGAGAACCGATCTTTAATGGAAAACACTTTCAGTCCCCTCGCATTTGAGTTATATGACGTTGAATAATGACACATGACCGAGGAACAATAACTTTAGGTGCAAAAGAGTAAAACCAATCTCACTAAAGTAGGGAGGGGGTTAACAATAGACTTTATGACAAACTGTTTGAATCATACAAACTTTGCTTCCGCATGTCAGATAAAAGAACGTAGTCAGATTCAAAGTTGTTCTCAAATATAACCCCTTTTTCGCTTCAGCGGTGTTGGGTTATTCAATTAATCTTTATATTACAGGAAAACATTTTATTAATACAAATGTTGTTAGTTGATATGAATAAATAAAACATGTTTTGTATATTTTGTATTGGTGGACGAAACCTTAGTAATTTTAACCACCTTTTGATTCCGATACAAGAAAACCGAAGTACTGTGCTTATAAATAAATATTAAACGTCTACAGTCATTTTAAAACTACGGATCGGTTCGGTTCGGTTAATCCATGCTGAAACGTCAAGCAAAAATAAAGGGAAATAGATAATCCCCTGCTTACGTTTATTATTTATAATTAAGGTATTAATTAGACATCTTGCCACATTCCTTATGTATTTCCTTTTAACATTAGTCATTTTCATTTAAAACCTTACATGTTCACTAATGCTATACCTTACGTGCTATGATGCACCTAATCTATGAAGTGTTAGTTTACCTACGAACCGTAAAACTTGTTATCATAACAGCCCATTAATGTCCCACTGCAGGAACGTGCCTCCTCCCGTGAAGGAGGGATACTTGGCCTACTAATACGCTGGCCAGACGGATTGGTATAGGATTTAATTTCAAGTTTTCCTTCTTCTTATTTAGTAAAGATAATATTCACGGATAGTCCCTTAGTCGGTTTTTACGACACCTGTGGGATGAGATGGGGTGGTGAAATATTGTATTCTTATTTCGTCACCACACGGAAAGTCAAAACTTGTTATACTTATCCTTAAACCCAATCACAATTAAGTATGTATACATATTTTTCTTAAGAAATCTCTATTGATTTGAGAAAAGTAAACAAGATTTAAAACTAAAGAATAAAATATATTATTTTTGCATAGAAATAAATTTATATAATGATGCGAGCTCGGTTTGAAGTCCAGTATTTTGTTTGATAACTCAGCAAGTCTTTCATTGTATAAATTGAATTTAAGATCTAACTTAGCCTTGCAGAATCAAATATTTATTTGTTATAAGAAAATAGCCTTTAAAACGTTTAAGTTGTAATGGTTAAGTATCTATTTGATATTCGTTGAGAAATAAAAAGTTGAGATTTATGTACCTAGTCATCTCTTTCAACCATGTACTTAACTTCTTCAAAGTAAGATTTTTCTTTGTTTTACATCATCTTGACTGACTAATTTGTGAGCGTACACTTTTCTAGAAGAAATTATATTCTTGTAGGGATAAAAATAAAATATTACATGTAATGTCATATATATATAATATTACATGTAACTGGCTTCTTCTATGGTTAATAATAAGTATAAGAAATAAATATTCCTCACACATTCACACAACATCATCTAGTCCCAAATTAAGCAGAGCTTGTACCATGGGTACTAGACAACGGATAAACATACATAAATACTTTTTTTTGTAAATAAATACATAATATTATACATAGGAAACACCAAGATCAATGCAAACAATCATGTTCATGCACACAAAGATTTGCATTGAGCGGGAATCGAACCCGAGACCTCTGCGTAGCAGTCGTGTTATATAACCACTACGCCACAGAGGTCGTCAAATAATAGTATTACTTCTTACAAATTTACACAACGCCATTAAACTCAAAACTAAGTAAGTAGAGCTTTTATTATAGTTACTAGACAATGGTTAAATTCTCCTTAATACTTTTTTTACATTTAAGTATATAGGTACATATGGACTGCGAGAAACCTGGCCAATAGGTACTACGCTGGCCAGACAGTACGATGATTGGGATTCGTATCAAGATTTCTTTCTTAAAGTACTATCTCAAGATAATTATGAGGTAGGTGACATCCATATTCTTGAATCGTCACCATACAAAGAAAAATAGTTACTGTAAGGTAATTTCACATTGTTTCTTTAATCTACAGTCAAAATATACCTATTTAGTTTAAACCAATGAATTTTGCTGAATAAGTAGTAGGATTTGATACTATACAGAATTCCCGCATAGATAACTTTCAACACGTTAAACACAAACACACTAAGCCCTTTGTATCCAATATTAATAATTTGAGAACAGGACGTGTCGGCTAGCTCGCTTCTGAAGCGCATCGGTAATGTTTGCCAAGGCTAGCTGAGATAGGTTTCACGCCATTCTATGCTGAAGCTTCTATGCTTTCAAGTTTATTTGTTGGTTAGGTAACATGTAAGCGTTATAGCAGTAACCTTTTAATATAGCATATAACTTAAGAAAAATCTTAATTTAGATTTATAAAGAATATTAAAGGTTTTCATCATCATAACAGCCCTTTAATGTCCCAATGCAGGGACGGGCCTCCTCCCGTTACGGAGGGATACTTGGCCTACTAATACCACGCTGGCCAGACGGATTGGTATAGGGTTTAATTTTAAGTTTTCCTACTTTTTATTTCGTAAAGATAATATGCACGGATAGTCCCTTAGTCGGTTTTTACGACACCCATGGGATGAGATGGGGTGGTGACATATTGTATTCTTACTCCGTCAACACACGGAGAATATTATTATTGCTGGAGGCCTATTCATGCTGACCACTGCATCCCACTAAAATATCTTATATCCTCGTTAAGTAATTTCCTTTGCAACAAAAAAGACTACAAATCATCTTTAAAGCGCAATACAGGAGCATGTTAAAGTTTTTGATATTAAGTTGATCACAGTACTGAGCTTTTCATAACTCGTCTTGGCAAGCGTGACGCAGTGTTAGGTACTCTGATACTTTGGCAGTCATATTTCATAGTTTAATTTTAATAAATAACTTACGAAACTTATTTTTCTTTGTAAATTATGTTACTGTTAATTATACCTACTTAATTACACAATCAACAAATAATAAGGTTAGACATATCAATTAAGATTTAGTATTTTTAAACAGATTTTAAGCTAGTGATTATATTCGTACAACAGCAAACACTTATCACGATTTATAAAATAAATTATTTAGAACAACAACAATGAAGAGAAAAAAATATATAGGAAACGTAGTAAAATGTTTTAGTAGCTTACACAACTATGACAAAGTTCAGCACCAATTCAGCGTACAATATTTTACAATAATGATCTCACTCAAGATAAATATTAGCGTAACTTGATATTATAATATAATTTGATAAATAGTTATTTTTTAAATTTAAAGCCCGGCGCCCACTATCGGTCGGCATCGTCGATGCGGCTTGGTAGAGCTCGAGCGCTTTACGCCGCCTGGCTTCGGGCGGCTTCGAGCGCCTTAGGATTGCGTCAGTCGCCTTGGGCCGGCTTTAGGCGCCTGAGAGTAGTCTCGGCAGTCACACCTGAGAGTAGTCTCGGCAGTCGGCAGTAGCTGATGTTGGGTAGCCACAGAATAGTTCAGGCAACAGAAACATCGCAGTGCATCAAGTCAACTCAAGAATTACTTTATTTTTTTGTTGCCGATGAAGCCTTCCCTCTTACTAATAATATAA
Source organism: Schrankia costaestrigalis (assembly GCA_905475405.1). NCBI lineage: Eukaryota > Metazoa > Arthropoda > Insecta > Lepidoptera > Erebidae > Schrankia > Schrankia costaestrigalis. Next base: position 7,298,580 of record FR997827.1, read on the forward strand.
TGAGATCATACCAACCAATCAACTGGCAGATCAAGAGAAAAGAGTTTTTAGTTACAGACATAGTCGAGCAAGGCGTATTGTGAAGAGTGCACTTAGCACATACTAGGGATCGCGGTCGGGAAACACTACTGCGGAGAATTGTTTGTTTAAATAAGGAAAAATAGATTTACTTTACAAGTTTAAACTTTAGACCTAAATAAATAGTCTAAAACAAAGAGAATGATTGTTCTAACTTCCTACAGACAATTAACATCAACAAAATTATTATGCCTAGCTTAGACATTAACATTAGAATATTTCCCGAATATTAACACTATGAATATGCATTAAGTTGTCTAACTGATAGTAATGTATGCAGTCAGGAAATGTGCTGCGGAGTTTTGGACTGGTCAGGACTGGTCAGACATTGAGGCTTATTTATGCTTTAGAATGTTTGGCATTTTGACATGACTTTTCATAAGTGTTTTGAATATGAATGTTAAGATGTTTTCTTGATTTTCATTGTATGGACATTGAGAAAGGCGCCGGAAGATGAGAAATCGATTTATTTAACTAACACTGTATAGGAAAGAATAGAACATTTTAAAAACATAAAATACTCAGAACAGAACATTTTAAAACATAAAATGTTTCTTTGATAGACATTTTTTTTAAGATTCATTTCTAAGAACCATTAAATCAGAAAACTTCGCAATAATTTACGGACATTTATAAGTGTTTTCTTTAGATTTTTACTAACTACTTAACATCCTATTTTTAATATTATTTATGGAAACAGAACTACACAATTATTTTTATAATGCTCAAATAAACCTAAAATACATAATAATATTATAATTATTAAAAAAAACACACGTTTTTATTAAAATCAAATTATTTTTTCATAAAAACAACATTGCTTAACTAAAACAAAAGAAAATTACCTAAATCAAACCACATGCTTAAAATTCAAAGCGATACAGTATCTTTTAATTCACAGGGATCCATAAAATTTTACTATCCAATATCTGTACGAGTCATTCCAATTATACAATATCGTATAACAGTTACTGTGTATATTCATAGTGTTTGGGAGAGAATATTAGCTATAGTTGTCGACAGTACGGCGCCCCTTTGTCGAAACAATGATTACTAGGGGAGGGAATAAAAGAAACGGATGCACACAGCCTCTCCTTATTGTCTTACCGAATTTGCTGACGTCATTTATTAGCCACTAACATAAAACATTTTTATGGGAAGTGATATGAGACGGACGTTTCACAATAGTTTGCTAGCTCTTTGCCGGAATAAGAACAAACGATTTATAGACGAATATAAAATTGTAAGTATAGCCAGATTGTTCTTCGTGTTTCTCGCTTATTGTTGTACTACATTTTTGTATTTAGTTCAAAGAAATATAGGGCGATGAGATTGCGGAAATAACTTTGAGATTACGAGTCTCGCATTAGAATGTATAAATGTAGAAGATTTATATAAAAGAAACAATAAATTTCAGTATTCAGCTTGCTTGAGTTGTAAAATATTTGAGTTTACTTAATATAGAGAGTTCTTCAGTTTCGTGACTGATAGTTTTGAGATACGACAGCAAATTATTGGAGTAAGCAAGTATATTAATATATTATATTTTGGACTAGCCCCAGTATATTTAAATAAAATAACGGTAAGGTAATTAATTGATTACGTACCTTAAAATTGTTAAAAATTCGGTTAAGTTAACATTAGTTGTCAAATTTTCTTACCTATTGTGTAAAAATTTGACAACTAAAGTAACTGAACCGAAGTTTTGACGATTTTAAGGCACGAGAATTGACATGCTTATGTAAATTCTTTCAAAATAAATCGATTTAATAGTTACTCTTATTATAATTTATTTAAAAACAATAATCCCTTATTTATGAAGCAACTAAATTTACAGCCCCATTTACAACTATTCACAATTAAGTATATTTTGTCTAAGTATAAATTTCACTCAAACTATTCTAACCAGCCAATTACTACCGTCAAGTAAAAATAAATTAAAGATAACTAATGCAATTAACTCTTACCAATTGTAACCAGTCAGTTTGTAAGACAATTTTGTCCAATTAGCTTTAGAAGACATTTTGAATAGCGGGCAGGAAAACCCCTATAGGGTTTCAGTATCGCAATAGTAGGGAGGCAACGTGGCGTGCGACAAGTGACAAGTCTCGCGACGTGTACGGATAAGCAACCGCGATTCTTGTGTACTACGATGATATCGTCTTGATAGTTGAAAACTTGTAAATAATATTTTATACTATATTTTAATTTAATTGATTTTTTCATTAACCGACATTTGTGGCGTAATGGTTTATTATGGTACATGACTGCTGCGCAAACTTCTCGGGTTCAATGCAAATATTTGTGTTTACGATCATGAAGTTTTGCATTGGTCAAGGTGTTTACTCTTTAATCGTACTAACCATTATGTTACAAGAAAATAAATAATTATGTTTAGCTGTTGTCAATACAAAGTATCGTCGATACGTAGATGAAAGGTAGTAGTACCGCTTAGTTAGAGATTCGATGTAGCCGCGTACTTTGTGAATTTATAATAAATATTGGTAAGAGTTGAGATTATTGATTGATAGAAATAAAAGTATTACAATAACACTAAGTATTAAAAAAGTAAAAACAGCTGTTTCTAAGCAGCATATTACGTAGGTTAATAAAATAAATATTTTAATCACCATATTTTCCAAGTAAACGCTTTAATTATTATTAACATGTTAACTAAGACTGCATGTTACATTTCAATGAAATTAAAAAATATATAATTCGTAAGCAAATAGAGCAGCTTACTTTACATAGTACGCTAATTACAATTTTCATTATCTGAAACTATAAACATAAGCTGTTATTTTATAATGCTTACAAATCAGGTTATCACGGAGTTTAATACGTGAAACGGGTGCAATTGCATGTCTATGGGGAGTTATGCATTACGTAAAGTACATGTTACCTGCTCATAAACAAGGCCTCATGAAATAAATTTGATTGTATTCGCTAAATGTGTTGTTAGGCCGTAAGTGATATACCAAGCGTATAATACATGAGAGTACCACGGACTTGTATTTATAATAAGCTACTTTTATTTAATACTGTTGTATTTTATTCTTTATTCAAACATATTATTACTTTAACAAATGTTTTATGAAATATTTATTATGTTTAAGCTTTAAGTCATAAGAAACATTTTTTTTTCTTTTTATTATTCTAGGCTACTTTCTAGAATAATAAAAATATGAAAAAAGACATCCCCAAAATAGTCTATTTACTAATACACTATCGTGTGGATGTTCCTACAAATAATACCAAAAAATAAAATAATAAAGTACCAAGATCGTTCAAACTACAATGACTAGACATTTTTACTTGTTCCGTCGTCGTTTGACGCCCCGCGACAGTGCGTTTTCATTATAATGCAGCTTAGTGGCTACGGGTAAATAAAGCAGCCCATATTGCCGACTCGGCTTATTCTCACGAATTCTATCCACCACGCGAGCTCACCGACTATAATCCGCTTTTTACGATTCCACTCGCCGTACCTAGAATTTGAAATGAGAAAAATAACCTCAAATTCTTTGTGAGTTGCGGCTTTCGTGTTTTGAATGAATTCTATAGTGAGAATAATATTTTCAGGAGATGAATGTTGATTTAAATTGACGAATAGTATAAGAAAGATTCGTTTTACATTATCAAGTACTAAGAACGTTGTTGACGGAATACGTCTTCGTCGGTTACGATATTGGATGTAGAGTAAAGAAAAAAAGTAGATATACATAATATTTCAGTTACCATCAATTATTATAATACAATACAAGTAACGTGAACACGGATTTGGATGGAACTCATTAGTATTCACATATAAAAAGAAAACGCCATCACTAGGGTCAACCTCTGTGTAGTGTAACCTTTTATATTTATACTGTTTGGGAACCAATGGCTAATAAAAGTAATAGATGATTTTGGAATATAAATAGCCATAACCACAATTTTATGGACAGTATTATTAGCACATGGTTTTAATGATATCCTCAGTGATATTTTTACCAGACATACATACATTAACTCACGCCTTATCCCGTCCGGGGTAGGCAGAGACGACAGAGCGCCACTTGGCAAACAGACATACTAAACTCACACTATTCTAAAATTCCAACATAATATGATTGTGTACAAGCTTAGGACCTCCGTACACCCCTATTATACAACATTAGTTCTCTACAAGATTCTATTTATACAAAAAAAAACAAAATATAAACTCCTTTTTAGAATGTTATCGGTAAGCCCGTTGCTTACCTATAGACTAGACAGCGTCTTAAAGGATAGAAACACGCTAATAAAATCTTACGTAAAACAAAATGAAAAAGTTGTTTCATACGAACAAAATACAATATAATAGTATAATAATAAAACGGGGAGTGTTAAAGGACCGCAAGACCGGGGACCTCACGACATGTCTTATTTCCTGCGGGACGGGGCGTTATGGCACTAGAGACGCACCTATCACGAACCTGTTCTTTGCGGCAAGTTTCGAATATGGCAAACTCTATGTAACAAATTGTTTGCTGTTTTGTAACTGTTTATGTCTGCTCTTGTTTCGTAAAACAGTTACTATTGTTGACATCTGAATGAACCCTTAATGGAGCAACGGAAAAGCAAAGCGATCGCTTTTGAGTAATTACTCTAACAACTGTACTAACAGATTTAGCTGATAGAAGTGCATGCATGTCGCTCTTCAGGAATAAGTCAAATCTATTCTTTTGTTTTCATATCTACACCACGGGACAATAAAAAAGTGTAAAAATATACTAAGTTGGCCACAAGGGTTAGAATTTAATTTTATTTAAAGTTAAGTACTAACCTCTTAATCGAATTTACCCCTTTAACGATACTCTTAAGATTAGATAGGTTGATAACGCGTTCTGTTCTTAGTCCATCACCCGTCAATATAATTGATTGTTGTAAATTGAATAATAAATTTCGGTAAAATTGTATGGTAAAATAGTAACTGCTAGTTTGGAGCAAACTATGATCAAAGCAGAAACAAGGACGTTAAGAAAGAAACCGATTTCTGCTATATCCCGCAAATTCGATTCCATTCTTTCCCTTTCTCCGATGTCTATAAAACACGGTCTGTACTAGGTAACAAAGCTAGCAAATAATGTTGATCTCATATCGGACGGGAAGCGCTGATGGCGTATTTCATTTAATATATGATGCTATTGTTTCATGTCGTCTGTTTGGGTGCAAAAGTTTTGCTTTTGTTATGCTTACTGTTTGCGGGTATTGCTATTGTGTAGATACCCTTTATTCTTTAGAAAGATTTGCCTTTACAAAGAATCGTTTTAAACGAGTTATGTTATGATACGAGGATCGCGGAGGACAGATGGCTATCTGCGTGGACTGTTATTATGCTCGGATTTATTGTGTTTTATTTTATAATATTTGTGGAAATGAATTAGAAAATTTTATGTGAGTTTGTGTTATTGCATAACATTATCTATGATTTAGGTAGAAATTATGATTACGTTAGTAGTAAATTAATTACAGAAATTACAGAAAAAACATTGAAAAGTTTTAAGAATAGCCTGTTAATGATAACTTAGCTCTAGAAAGTAAGATAAAGCTTTTCTAAATACTTTTATTGATCGATATTTAGTTTCAATAATTATAATTTTAATTGTAATATTTTGTAATGTGTGTGTGTGACCCACCTGATCCTAAATGAATATCATAAATGATAAACAACGCTAAGGACATGCTCATACTGCTTAACATAGGCATGAGCTGAGAACATTATACACTTATTTATTCGGGTCTTCGGTCGGGTCGAGTCGGACCTGGGAGAATCGCGGAAACCAGAATGGCGTTATGATATTAAAGTCGGAGCACTAAAGCACGATCAAGACTGGCGCTCAAACTTAAAACACGACATCGCCGAGCCCGATCTCCACCTGCAGACTCGCGCTACACCTGCGAGAGATGTGGCAGGATATGTCGCGCAGCTACTGTCATCATAAACACTGCAAAAATATCCCTGTTTAAACCTTCAAGCGCATACAACTATCATCTACCAAGATGTTGTGGCCAGTATAAAACTCGTGGTATATTATAGTACATAGACATTAAGTATGACCTGAGTTTTTTATGACGTTTCGACCGAATTACAACTGCCATGGTGGCGGAGGTAATGATCTTGGCTAAACAGCTTAGGTATAGCTGTAAGCAGCGACTAAGTACAGCTATAAACTATAACGTCGTTTAAAAAAAGTATTCGATTGTATAATAATATAAGGTAATTAACATAACGTAAATATAATGCAATGTCTCTGAAAACTTAAAATGTAAACTTTGAAATAGTTTTTACATTAATTTAACACCCAACAGTATACAGCACTTTTTTAATAGTTTTATTCTTTTACTCTGTTTCTGAAGCTCGTTGCCAAAATATAAATCACAGAAGATACATAACTCTAGAAACAAATGTTGGTATGCGTATAATAATGCAAATAAAATAAAATGTTGAAAGTTTTATACTACGCTCTACTATCTGACTTTGCCAAGAAGATTTGAAATGTTAATTGTATTTTAATTTAAAGAAAATGTTAGTAAATATTTAGTTTATTGATGAGATGGCACTGCGGTCGCCATAATCGACGGCTGTCATGATGTGGCGGGTTCAAATACAATAGAGAATTAAATTATTAGTTTGATAAATACATCTAGTAATAGAAGATAATGTACTCGTATAATATTTTGTGTTCGTAAAATAAAAATACAATTCTGTTACGTAATTGCCAGTGTCTTTACGTCACACAAATTGTAACGTATCGCTTAGATTGATTAAAAAAATCAATACTTTTCAGATAATTATCATTAACCAACTAATTTTAATTTAGCTTGGGTATGTGCCTGACTAGATTTTTAAGCAGTTAATCACCACAGTGAACGAAAATTGTGCCCCATACACCATTATGAACATGTGTAAGATCCTTAACATTTTCCATTTAATTTTCCATTTCAATGTAATACCCAGTTTAAATTCTACTCCGTTCATATTATAGATTAAACCAACACCTTCAACTTCCTCGTACATAAACGAACAGAACACAAACAAGAAACAAACTAAAAATTTTGATCACGTTCCACACACCTTGTTTTAATCAAGTAAAGGTAACGAGACCTGTAGCGTTGTTGAAACTTCCACCTCATCAATCAAACCACAAGTGTATTTATAAAACGCCTTATGTGGGTAGTTTGTAGTTATTAAAACTTGTTACTTCCAAAAGTTTCTAACTGCGGGTATTCGGAGAAAGGAACGCGTATAGTATGTATACCTATAGATGGGTATGTATCTTTGTAACTATGTACATAGTACAAATATATACAGTATTTCGACTTCATAGAAACGAACGAAACGCGAGTTATACTTACACGCTCACGATAGAGGTGGCTTTGCGGAGTGAACAGTCGCGACTGTGCCGCAGTAACGAGCGGGAAAGTAGGTAAATGTAATTAAAAAGCTGTAGGTGGGCAGCCCTATCGCATGTTTACGTACAGCGCAGCTGTAGGCATTTATAATAAATATTTGGCCGAGATAGACTACTGGTTGTACTGTGCTATGTATTTCCTCAGTTCGTCTTCTTAGTTATGCGACGACATTGTAGTGGAGTTTTAGTTCATGAATAAGTTGCCTTGTTATTTGTTTCGGATGCTTTACTAAAGGATTATAATATTATGAATTTATGCGGGTTACTTTTCATGACTGTTTTTTTAACTAAAAAATGAGTTATGCTACGCTGCAACTAGCTGTGATATTATTTGCTAGGGAAAATGCCTCTTCAATACTATTCTTACTTTGTTAATGAAAATGTTTTGCTACATTCATTTCAAAAAGTGACTGGTACTACTTCAGGAAGAAGAAAAAAAGGTTTTCGAAATTCTCTTTAATTAGAAAATAGCTTTTTGCTTGGGTTTTAGAATTCAAATTTCGAATAGATTAATGGGTTTAAAAAAAAATCGGTTAGTAGATAGCCTTTAATTACTTTCCAATTTTAAGTATGTCGATGTATAAAAGCTTATCGGAATTTACGCAGTCAATTAATTATAAGTTGATTTTCCTATTAGGATAGAAAATTTTACATTGCGGGTTCTTTACAATAATTAAAAACATACTAAATGTTAATCAACTATCTCGACTTAGTTTCCGGTTAATTATTTTCATGTGACTCTCGGTAAATCTTTTTTACCATACTATATAGGTATAGCCCGAATATTCAACCAATATGTCTTGTGATGGAGCCGATGTGATGGAAATTATTGGTTTGTTAAGTTAATAGTTATTAACACCATGGTTCAAAGCGGGAATTCAAGGAGTGGAACAGCGTTTTTCAAGATCGCTGAAGCATTATGTTCACAATTAATCTAACTGGGACCTGGCACCTCTAACAATGCCAAAACTTTTTACTTCTTTTATACTCGATAAAAATATAAGAATTTTGAATAAACATTGTCGCAACTGTGTAGTTTAAAAGGTAAAATAGGAGCTTTCAAAATTTTTTTACTGTTTAAGATGTCATAAGCTAATGTTAGAGTTAAATCGTACTTATAGTTAACCTAATATTTACTGTTAATATAATAAAGAAAGTTATATTAACTTATAGACTAGGCACTTGAAGGTATATAAATATAGCAGTAATTAACATAGGACTCCATAAAATATTCCTACAACAAAACCAACATTTATTTACAGTACCCGGCCGTAAATATTATACATCGACTTTTGAAAAGAGACAATCGGCCAATTTCGGCTTCGTAGAGCATCATCTCTGTCGCACGAAATATAAACAGTCTGGTATCTATTAGCAACTATTAAGGGTACGTATTCCATAGACACGAACTTGCTAGTGAGCGGAGCCTAAAAGATTGTTGACTGTACATTATTTTCCGATTCATTAAAGTTTTGAACGGCATAAAGCTTTTATCGAATAACCCACTATCGCCATCATAAAATCAATCAAGGTAATCCAACATCAAACTTTCAATAAAGTTGCAAATAAACTCTTTTGTCACAAGTTATATCGAATAAAAGTTACATCTCCACAATAATGGAACGGATATCGTCGTGTTTCGATAAACTTGTGGGACAATAATACGAAGAACGTAAGGAATTCAGGGAGAATAAACACATTTTCTTGGGTCACGGACTGTGAATAAGTGGTCTGTATAAATGGACGGTATCTTTATAATTGATGGATTATGTCTATCATTGCAGATTTCCTTTGAATCATTAATATATAAGTGAGCTAGTTTAGTGTTGTACAAAATACGGGTTTTTGTTTTTGGTTCTTGACAAATATTTAAATGATAATATTAATATTTATTAGAAGTACTAAACCTATTTGTACTGAATACGTGAAATGAAAAAAAATATTATTATAAACTGTAGCTTGATATTGAGTAAATTGACTTACTAGGTAAGCGTGACTCTACGCCCTGTTATATTTTGCCTAACAGAATACCAGCGCTGTAGTGTCGTAGCGTCTATGACGCTACAGCAATTACCTGAGTTAGGTCCTATTTTGTGTACATTTAGGTTTTATATTTAAATTCATTTATTGTATGTTTTTCTTGTGTGCAACAAAACAAAAAAATCTTTATATCAACACTTATAGAACAACGTAGGTATTGAATAAAAAGCACTAATGTTACTTTGTATTCATGAAAATATTATTTTAGATCTTTTTCTGATACTCCTCGTAATATAATTTTATAATTATTATTACAAATAATTATATCATTTTAACTAATTGTCATAAATTATTACACGTAACGAAAATCTATGAAAGTTTATAATGTAAAAACAATAACCTTTCACCTGGTAGAAGTAGCTTTTTCAAGAATAATAACCTTGCAGCTAGCTTAACAACTTCTACTATCATCGTAAAATTCTTGGTTTATTTCTTCAACAAAATATTCTATACAAATAAGTGTAGTGTGGACTCACTATCGTTCGCTTGGCTAGTGACTCGTGAAGCTAGAAGTTTTGTATCGAGGCTTTCATCTTACGCGCTGACTGTAACAAATGATCAGGGGAAGCCAATACGATACAATGAGACTTTTCACTTAAGTCATTTACTTTTACTTTGTGTGACGTCATTGTTGGGGGTTAAGTTGAACTAGTGGCGTTTTAATCGTTTAGTTGTAAAAAAAGAGATTACTTTAGATAGTTCATTATTCTAAGCCTTGTTTTTAGTTTTGAGTTGATATTCAGCGACCAAATTTTTTATTCATGTACTTACATTAGGTATGTCTATTTGAACTATACAAGTGATGATATTAATATTGTATTAATATGATCACCTAATATTGCTCTAACTAGTTTAGTCATTACATCTTGGATTGTAAAAGTAATTATAAATAAATATAAAATCTAAAATAAGTTACCTAATTTTATCTATCTTTAATAGAGTAATACTTAGAAATATAAATTTATTATGATATACTAAGGGAGTATATTCCGGTAACCACATTCCCTACGCATCTTCGTTTCAAAATATTCTGAGAATAAGAAGCCCTCATTCTTCAATTACCGGCCTTTTTATAGACAACGACGTAACTTTCGCAGCTCATATTTGCCATATTACTTACGTCATTTCTAGAAAAAGTAAACAAATATGACTAGGTTATATAATGAAGTCTGTGTCTGAAAGTTAAATTAATTATTCAAGGAAATTAAATAATTAATTCTAAATAAAGGACGTAGCGAAGAACCGACAGCCGTTGTGGCAGAAAGAAAGGCTATAGAATGGCGACCGCGCACTGGAAAACGCAGGGTGGGGACAACTTAGTTAGGACGGCGGGAAACTGATGGATGGCGGAGCCACAGGACCGCACAATGTGGCTATATTTGGTGGAGACCTATGTCCACCAGTGGGCGTCAATTGGCTGATATGATAATGATGATAATGATAAAATAATGAGTAAAGTAAAATATTACTAAAGATTTTATTGAAGCCTTTCAAGTACAGTCACGAGCAATAATATGTACACATTGTCAAATTTTCTAAACTTTCTGCACGTTTATCTAGACATTAGAATACTAAAATTGTTTCGTAATTTAGAAGAGGTTCCGTACAGTTTTGAACTAATCTTCGAATATTCAATTTTGGATTAGCAGAACTTTAGATAACTGTTTTACAAAATGTGAAAATGTGTACATATTATTGCTCGTGACTGTACAAAGTCAATAAATAATATAGTAAGCGTTTGAATAACGTTGGATTATGATGTCATAAAGTTTGACATCCAAAAGCGCTGTTTGATGGTTTGTTTTGAATATAAATTTGATGTCCTTCATACAGGTTACTGGGGCAGGGTCATAAGTACATTTCACCTTATTCAATATTTACGAGCTTGGGTAAAATGATAAGAACGCTTTTTAACCCTTGAACGTTTTCATAAGTCTGCTTGAATTCAGTTAAATTGTACTCGTACTTGTGACAGACATTTTAATAATCTTTGATGTAATATGTTAAAAGCAAAAAGCGCACAATTCAATTATTAAATTTTGTTTAGACATTAATACAATGACATATTGGGAAACAGAAAAAAGTCCAATATTCCTGATTTATTGTGTAATTTTAGCAACATTCTAAACAATAGTATGTAATAATAGTTTTGACCAACAAGTTAGCAATAAATCCAAACAAGTAAACATTATTCCTTTTTCCAAGAAATAAGTAAAAGGCTTCAGTAAACTTCACGTTGTTTAAAGGCTTTAAGCACAAAAGGATCAAGTATACTTACTAACTAAAAGCGATTATAAATCTAAGAGCAAAACCTGATGCTGCGCCCTACATCAATGTTACTAACGTATCTTAACAGAAATTACCTCCTTTGTCCAAGTTTTCCTACCCACTTAGACAGTAACCTACAAATAACAATACAATACCATAAACTTAAGGTCACAAAACAGATTACCCGTATCTAATAGAAACATTAAATTACTCCCTTATTGACTGTTGCAATTTCTTCAAACTAAAAAGCAGCTGAGGCTATTTCGTATGTATTTTTAATTTATTTCCTTGTCTACATTGTTTCGTCTCTTGAGTGAAATAGTTTAACTGTGTCAAGACCCTGTTTTGTAACAAAGGGAAATAGAGAACACGTAAAAGAAAATTTAGATGGATCTTTGTTTAGACGAAGAATGTTTAGCAATTTATTTTCTTTGCTTCTATAACTATGTACGCTTTTGTATCGTACTCGTGCAATACAAAGTAGAAATGAACAGGGTATTTTATCCAGGGATATGGTTGTTGAGTAATAGCTTATAATTTAATAGAAATGTTGTTAAGTTTAAGGTGTACCAAGACTGCATAGAGGGCTATGGAGTTTTCCTTGATACTAAAACCATGTGAATAGACAGATTTTTTTAAAATCTTTATTAGCCAGAAAAGGGCTTGATCACTTTGTGAACATGCCGCTCCATTTCTTTTTTTTCTTTCGTTGAAATTCATATCTGTTAAGCTTCTTTTAGAGTCGATTCTTGCGATACCCTGCTAATTGAACTTTGCTTTTGGGAAAATATGTTTAAATTCTTTCGGGAAACTATTTAAAAATTACTTTATACAATATACATAACGTATTTACTGATTTATATATCAAAGTTCTAAGTTATTAAACCTACATAATCTTCAACCGATTAAATAATATTTTTACATAAAAAAAACGTAATGTAAAAGTCCTTATTCCTCTCAAATGTTCTTTTCTAAGATCTTCTTTTAGATAATTTTCTTTTTGATACGTTACGGGTCTTGTAGTATTTTACGGACCATGCACCCTCCAGGATTCAATTTAGATGTTCGGATTTGATAAAGCCAAGACTATCCAAACAACATACATATAATGTAGTTGGATACTTTCACGTTTGACATCTAAGAGGCTTTAAATAATTTTATAGTTTTGGTTCTCTATGCCTTCCTTGTGATTTGAAAATATTATTTAAAATGATATTTTCTTCTCTTTAGCTTGTAGAGATGTTTTTGTTAGTAGCATACCTACACAAGATTGGATGTTTCTTTTTGTATGTCATTCCTGTACTTTTTACGACGGAGTTATGAGGGTAAAGGTAGAAATATTTGGTAGAGGCCTATATTCAGGATAATAATGTGATATAATAAATAATAATAATCCTCACACATTCACACAACGCCATCTAGTCCCAAACTAAGCGAAGCTTGTATTATGGGTACTAGACAACGGATAAACAAACTTAAATCCTTTTTTTTTTGTACATACATACATATTATACATAGAAAGCACTCAGACCAATGCAAACAATCATGTTCATGCACACAAAGATTTGCGTTAAGCGGAAATCGAACCCCAGACCTCTGCGTAGCAGCCTTGTAATATACCGACTGCGCCACTGAGATCGATAATGACGATGGAACATATACAAATTACTTAATAGGTACTATATTCATACTAGAAGTCTACAGGTTAACCGAAAACCGGTCCAATGTCTACTATATAAACTATAATAAGACGAGCTAAATCTCTTCAACATTATTTTAATAAAATCCTTGAAATTTATGTTAATAGGTTTTTAACAGTCGAAAAGATTTATGTTATTATAAATTCAAGATGAAATTATCTATCTTTTCATGAATATTTTAATGCGAATAGGCCTGAAATTTTTAAAATGATGTAATTCTAGCGACTAAAGGTAGAAAGGTATAATTTACATTCTCTTTCTAATGAAACTAAAAAAAAACATACAATTAGTACTTACATTAAAGATGAGTTTTTTTAAAGTTAAATTGAAACAAGCGAAATATAACAAAATGGTTTGTTTGGTAAAAGCTTGCCTACAATACTACCACCACCACCCACCAGCTGAGCGTTTGTATACCCTTATTCAATAACTATTTAAATATTAACAACATACATTCACATATTACCAAGTACAAGTAATAGCTTTCTGCAACATTGAAATACTCCTTTCATAAAACTTTGTAGTACCATAAACATTTACTTAGTAGTCAAGCCTACGTACAATACAAATAAAATGTCTTGGAAATACGATCACAACATGATTCATACACTTGAAAGCACATCATGGATAGAAAAAAATGTTACAATGTATTATTCTCCGTGTGGTGACGGAGTAAGAATACAATATGTCACCACCCATAGGATGAAATGGATCCCATAGGTTTCGTAAAAACCGATTAAAGGACTATTCGTGAATATTATCTTTATAAAGTAAAAAGATGGAAAACTTAAAATTTAACCTTATACCGGACGGTCTAGCCAGCGTGGTATTGGTGAGCAAAGTGTCCCTCCGTCATGGGAGGAGGCCCGTCCCAGCAGTGGGACGATAATGGGCTGTTATGATGAGAATTATACCGAGTGGATCTCGTCTAGGAATATAAATAAATTTGGACACCCAGGCAATTTACCTTCGTCCTGGTAACATATACATAACTTAATCGTAGTCATCAACCAATTATTTAAATTTTAATAAACCCTATGATTCAACAACATTATCAACAGGCTTTGGCTGCATGTCATTGCTTCTTTAAATGTTCCTAATACTGTTCTGTTCTATGCTATTTAGCGCTTTTTTATTATAGTTGGTAAAGCCATTATTAGTATGATGAAAAAAAGAGCAAAACATTAAATTATACATTTTAATTCCCTTTGGACTGCGCTCGCCTTATTGACCTTTATGTGAAGCGCATATGCAGTGACCTTTTATTTGTTCATTTATTTTTCTGATGCACACACGTGTATGTTTTTATTAAGTCTACGTTACTTGGATTGCAACCAAAATCACCAAAAATGTAAAAATAATTTCAGGGTAAAATGCATTAAATAGTAATACAAATAGTAATAGGTACAATATTATTAAACATTTATTTTATTTAGTATCATTATATTTAGTACTATATTATTATTGTATAAAGGATTACTTAAACGATAAAAATGCTTGGATCTAAATTATCCTGTTTACTAAATAAAATAATATTTGTGAAGTGATCACCAAAAGAGCGGTAGGAACCCAGCAGAGTTTCTTGTGTGTGTCTTCTGACTGGTTCTGACATGGTTCGTGTTCCGAACCCTCAGTAAACTTAAGGTCATGGCACATTATACCGGCACCGCAACAGCACCGCTCCACACCAGCATTTAACTTGTTATTCAATTTAGAGCATTAAATCGTGTGTAGTATAATATATTTCATAATGTCAATATGAAAAAGCCAACGGCGGCCAGTCAGCGCGCTTGCCGCTACCACACAACTCGACCCGCAGCCCGCGTGCTGCAAGCGAGCGGACCTTATGCGTACAGCGCGCCGACGGCATGCTCATTACGCGCCGACTCCGAGTCGTGCAAGTCCTAAGCGTGTTCAATCATAAATGTCTTAAAACAATATTGAGTTCGCGGTGACAGCAAGCTTACACGTCGCGGCCGGCGCGCGGACTGCGAGCTTGCACCTTGCGGACAACGCGTAGTTAGCGCGCTGGCAGCTAGCCGTAGTCTAAATTCGAGGCGACGCCGTGCAGCAGCTGTGCTGTTGCGGTGCCGGTATAATGTGCCATGACCTTTAGCCGTTAAGTTAGACGAGCATAATATGTGAGCACTATAAAACGACTTTCACAAGCGGTTATATCTTATGTGAATGAACGATTTTTTTGTTTGTTTTACACAGTTTTTTTAGACACGCTAGTTGTCAAAACAAACTTTCTCGCTATTGTAGCATTGTTGCAAGAAACATCCCTTGTCTGCCTCAGAGTTTACGTTTACAAGGAAAAAAACCGATTACGTAAAGTATTACGCAAGTATCTTGATAGAATTACGCCAGGCTTATGACAGAACAGGTCCCTTGGGTACAGATACCGTCGTCAACGATCTGCCACGTTTTGTACAGAGGTCAAGGAATTCCTGAATATTTTTTATCTTTATTTATGACATGTTTTTCTTAACGCCAAATATGTTTTACGAATCACCATAATCGGAACATATTCGGGTCATGTTTTGTTTACTAAATATTCTATAGAATATAATAAGATTTGTTAGAATTTATAAACCGAATAAGTCTTTATTCGGGTCATAAACACATTCAAAACTAAATGTATTTAATTTTAGAACATAAAACGGGAACAAGGTAGTAGGGTAATTTAAATAGAATATAATAATATACCTATCATTAAAAATAAAATGTTAGCGCTTTTCAACAAAATTCAACTATTTATTTTAGAAACGAGCTGATAAAAAAGGAATATAGAGTCGCTGTGATCGCGTTGCGCTGCTGTGTTTTTTTGTAGTAGTGGTTATACCCTTTTCACTATATTTAAAAACATTTGACAGCTTGACGTTAGTGACGTTCAGCAGTATCTCGAATGTAATGCAATTCGATTGTATTGATTTGATTGCGATTTTTAGATTTTTCCAATTACTTTATTTTACACTTTTGGATCCTTACATCAACTTACATTATAATTTTATTATTGTTTCTTTCTTTATCTATGTTAAGAAAATAAGCCTATAGCTCAAAATAATAAAATTATAGTTAGCTTAGGTATTATTTAAAATACATAATTTATCGTGACACATTCGCGGGTTATAGCTAATCCAAAATATCATATTACATTTTATAAACGTAATAAAAAGTTCAAGTTTATTCATAGCATTTATTACTACCGATTATTTGTAATTTGTTTCATAATGGTGGTAATCGTTATGAGTGTCCATCACTAAGTAACCATGGTAACTGAAAAAAACATGTGTACGTCCATGAAATACAAGATTATTTGTTCGAAAAATAAGCGGAAGTATTACGAAACTTCATGGACGTGAACTGTCAAAAAGCTAAACTTACGCTGGAAGGGGTATAGTTGGTTATTTTGCAAACATTGCATTATATTTAGTCAGTAAGTCATAATAAAAAGTACGTAGCCAGAGTTTTAAATATTTCTGTTCACAGCTTAAACTAAAATCGATTCGTATAATTTTATTTCGATACACTGTACTGAGAGATAAATGGTTAACGTACTTTGTTTCTAAAAGCCGCCATATTTCATTTACGGTCACGTTATCGCGAACTGAAACTAGTACAGTAAGTTACTTTGCTGCCAAAAATATTTCTCTTGCATTATTTAAGAATATAGGCACGACCTTAACAGTAAGGAATTTTTATTGCAGAATAAAGTCGTATGTTTATTGTTCGTAAGCCAGTACAAGGGATATGTTTCTTTATATGACAGTTTACATGAACTAAATCGACAGATACAGCCCTAACAGCTACGGCGAACGCGTTGTGGTCCATTCTATTATCCTAACTGCTCAATATTACGTTTACCCAAAAATGTTTATTGTACATAGGACCGTTTCTATCCCGACCTAATCAAGCGACGGTGCTCTTCGTAGTAACTTTTTCTATACACGCCAACTTACATTGGGTTAATGTGTTTGGCGAGGGTAGATAACATTATATACCCGTACGGGTAACAAATAACTATGTTGTAGTAATTACGCGTTAAGTAGACACATATACTTGATGGACTGCTTTCAGAAAAATGTGTTCAGCGTCGATAATTTTGGAACTGATAACTTGTTTAGAGAGAAGCACAAAGTAAAAATGCCTACCAGAAAATTATTTTTCGTTCCAAATCCGAATAAATAACTGAAGGAACTAATTCTATCTCCGTATGAGCTTTAATTGTATAGACTATTGACTACTGGCACAGCGACTTGGTATCAACGTAAAAGCTAAAGAGACTTACCACCACGAGAACATTTAGTTCAAGAACAATCACCTACAGTTCTCAAGTAGAACCTGTATGTGATTTAAAACCACCGATACGAAAAGAAAAGCCTAATATTCTAAGTAAAGTAAAGATATAAAATTTTATAAGAAAGAAAAAATACCACAAAAATCCTATTTAATCATTTTTTCAAATTCATTCTCAAGCATATCATTTGTACTTAACCTCAAACCGAATATGTGACCTTATCTAATAAACACTTAAAGACTCCCTTTACATCAAAAGCGAGTTACACCGTTAAAAATTCATTCCCAAAAATGTTCCGATATATTTTAACAAACTCAGAGCTACATAGACCACCGACTTTCGAACGGTATGACGCTTTTACATCATATTACTCCCGCATTCAACGAGATTGATGTGTGAAAAAAGCTCTTGAAATTGGTAAAAAGGGAAGGCTAAGTGTTAGGGGCGAGAGTGATCGAAAAACGTAGGCCCGGCTACAATTTTGTCACGCGTTTCACTGAACAAATGTTCCCTCAAGATTCGGCTTACTTATGTGCCGCACGTTTTATTAGTAGTTGAATTCGGTACGACTATATTATTGAGTTTTACACCTTCACTACAGATGTACTAGTTTCTTCCATTGAAGGGTTCATGAATAGGAAACGAAATCTGTTTTTCTTTCGACATGGATTTAAAGACAAAAATAATATCATTTTCAAAAACGTATTTTATGTTGCTCAATAATAAAGCCTCCCGTTTTATAGAGTAGTAACAAAGGATATGTTAAGGATTTTCTGGAAAGGAGTCCCGGCTAATATAGAATATACAATATAAGGCTAAACTTGTTCTATTTTACGAAAACCAGACAAAGTTTTAGCGGTATTAATTTTGTATTTTTAGTTGTGTCTTGTAGAAAATTCTTAGAAGTGAATTGAATTTTTTTCTAAGTCCAAAGACTAATTTAGGTAAACCCACTTCTCGCCTAAAGGCGTTGGAAAAACAAGAAAGATCTTTTATAAAAGATACTTTGGTCCAATTTTCCGCGTCATTACCCAGGTTCGGATTCTTTAATAAGTGCCTAATTTGTTATTTATGAATTAGATTGAAAATTATTTTTTAGATAACAGTAACTTTCTAACGAAAATTAATGTAGTACTAAGTAGATAAGCTATGATAAAATAATATTTGTAGCAAAAACTTGTGACATTGTTAAAGTTTTTATACCTTCTTTTAACTTCTATATAAAATGTGTTTCATAAGATGACTTATATTTTGGATACCAGACAGATTTCAAGGACATTTTCCTAAGTCTTTTATTTTCTTGAAGTAGACAGTATTAATTTAGTATTTTTCAAGACCTAGATATTCTTTACACCTGATAAATAAATACTGAGTAGAAACCCAACTTAAGAAATCTTTTTATCTAGAAAACCGGCCACAGCTTCTACTATGCAAGAGTCACTTTAGGCACTAAGATCGAAATATTTACGTTTCTTTGTACCAAAAACTTTTGATATTCAAATCTTAGCATAACCAGGCCGCAAAATGACGCAGTGCCAATTGATAAGGGCATAACATACTTCGAATAGATTGATAGAGACAACTAAATAAGAGTTGTTTCTGTAGGACACAATATCAACTCGACCAGCATGCTAAATCAACTGAAATGTGTATCCATTACTGGAGTTAGTTCTTTGATCATAATCTATGAAAACGAAAATATGACATAATAATATTGTAAGTGTAATGTTTCAATTCTCCGTATCCTATCTCATCCCATGGGTGTCGTAAAAACCGCCTAGGGGACTATCCGTGAATATTATCTTTATGTAATAAAAAAAAGGAAAACTTGAAATTAAACCCTATACAAATCTGTCTGGCCAGCGTAGTATTAGTAGGCCAAGTATCCTTCCGTCACGGGAGGAGGCCCTTCCCTGCAGTGGGACATTAATGGGCTGTTATGATTATTATTTTAATTATTCTACCTTGTTTTCCCTTAAACCTTTAAATGAAATGGTAGGGTCATACAATAAAATGAGCAAACTAAATTGAAGCATTATTTTATGTCAATTGTCAATATATCAGACGGTTGGTCAGAAAGACTTAAATGTAGTAATTACATCTATTGAAACGACTGTGGGCGAACAGCGGCCAATGACTTTTATCGTTCTGGAAAAACGGTAACTGACATTTTTGGACTGAAAATATTTGACAAATAATTGTAGGTTTAGTTGTCAAATTGCGAAATAAGCTAGTAAGTATAATAAAACCCATTGTTTAAAGTACTTATAATGTAGAAAAAAACATTGTTTTTTAATATATAACAGGCAATAAAGTAAAGTTTGATTCACAGCAAAGCCTTGATAACTTTATGTACGTTTTTAAGTAAGCGTCTAAAATAACAAGTATAGACCGGAGGTAGTCTGGGCGAGTTCTGCCCAGGCGGCGTCATTCGTGGCGTTAAAAAAAAAAAAAAATAATAAGAAACTATGAAACGATGTAACACGATCAATGTAACAACTACCTTTTACATCAAACGGTATATATTTTTTTAAATTATCTTTTTGTTTCAAGAAACTATGAACAGAGAGAGACGTAATTAAATTAAATCTAACCATATAATGATATAAGGAATATTTTGTAAAATTTCAAGATTTCAATTACCAACAATTCAAAACACTTTACCGCGTTCTCCCAGACAGCAATCAGAATAGTCCGTACGTGCAGTTTCATTATTACCTCCCCCAGCCCACTGGGGTTATTGAATCGGACGATAAGGTGCCACAGTAATTTCCTGCCATTTACTATCATTACTCTTCCCCATGATCACGATCGCCTAATGTCCCACTCCCTAGGGTGAAATGTCTAAAAGTACACCAACTAAATATTTCTAAAGAAATTTTCCTGAAAACTATTTTTACCTTATATAAAAGTCCGGATATGGCGGTTATTGTATGAAGATTGAAATTGGTGTACTTACAAAAATTAGGGGATAAAAGGGCCAAGGTCCGTCCCAGCAATTTCGTATGAATTGTCAACCTTTTAGTTGTGTTGGTCAAATGTCAGTTTTTTTTTTGTTAGAGATCTTGATAAAATGTCGTACATTTTTATTTTTGTATGTTAACTTTTACAAGTTTGCCAATAAATAAAATAACGGACACAAAGTAGAAATAGTTATTTTATTGCCTAAACCCAAATATATGACAACTTAAGCTAGACACGTAAATCAGTTTTGGTATTAGGTTTCATTTCTACTTAATTTTTCTATTCACACAACGCGGTTTCATATTTGGGCGTGGCAATTTTAAGAAGAACAGTAGGGGTAAAAACACTCAACTACCCACTACCCGGTCAATAAACCATTTTAGATTAGGGTTTGATTTGTTCCGATACTAAATATTTTCTTCAGTACAAACCAACATTACGTCTTGGGAGAGACCTATGTGCAACAGTAGACTGCTATAGGCTCGTTAATTGATTTTCACAACTTTGACTAAAGCTTCAAATTAACAAGGCGTTAAAACTGTATTTAAAGAAATGATAACTACACTGGGCGGCAATGAAAACGGGTCACTTACATAAACCTTAATAACTTCCAAAATATTGGAGCTAGTTTTATGAAATAAACATTAAAATAAAGATAATTTAATAGTCCTTAAATGGAAGTGATAAAAATTACAGATTGTTTAGTGTATTTTGGACAAAAGTAAGTTAAATAAAAATTGACACTTTCATTAGATGTCGAAAACAGGTAAAAGGTATCGAAAATGCAATTTTCATTTATTTAATACGCTGTATTATTATCAGAAACTGTTAATACAGGTGTCATCTGGTTTTGGATGCTTTCCATTTGGTTTATAATTGAATTCTGAGGAAAAAACAACCATTTCTCTATCACTGCTTCTTTGAGTTCACAAAGAGTGATAAGAGGGAAATATTGATGTCCTACTCATCGATCCAATACGTCTCAAGCATGCTGGATCGGTTTCAAGTCTGGGTTTTGTGCTGGCCACTTTATACGTGTGATAGCGACATCTTTAAGGAACTTTAACACTATTAAATCTGTATGAAGGCGAGCGTTAAGTTCCATAAAGGTGCCTTTTTCGCCGATATTTACCAAAAATGATCCATCATACTCATTAATGATTTCATTCAAGTACCATACAGCAGTTAAAGTTCCATTTTATATCACTACTAGCTCGGTGCGGCTTTCAAAAGAAACTCCAGCCCACACGTGTAGAGTGCCTCCGACATAAGGTACTTTCTCTTCAATGTAAGCTTGGTTATAAAGGTTTCCTGGTCTTTTTCAGACTCTTAACCTTCCATCGTGCTTGTATAACGTAAACCTTGACCCATCGGAAACATTTTCCTTAACTAATCAGCCATGAGTGCTATTCACGAATTTTTTATCATCACTCTATCTTGAATTTTTATGTTGTCTTTCAAGTTTACGAATATTTGCAGGTCTACGACTGTAATTTTGCTTCATCTAGACACTGCCTCACTATACAAGGGCTTGGATTGCTTTCTCGAGCACGTAGCAAGTGTTTTTTGACTACAACAGCCCTTTGAAATCGATTTCTCAACATTCTCGACACCATGTAACGATCCTCTTGTGTTTTTCTGCACTCTGTTGGTTCTGATCTTGGTCTGCGCGCATTGGATACAGTGTCTTCTAATGGCTGGAGTACTTTTCGAACAATTGAGAGCTATAAACTAACAGTTCTCGCTGTATAACGATGACACCGTCATTTTTCTAGCATTACGGGAATCCTTGTAGACTCTTCAGGGGTTAGAGGCATGCTTTTATGCTAATTTGATCAGAATATTGAATTTTTGTACATAAAATGCGTCTTTTTCATGATATAACAGAAAAAAGAGTAAAAAAAATGGTTTCGACTCTGTTGTTAAAATTTTGTCTTTATTTTTAATTTATGGATTTAATACAATAATCAAAAATAACTTGAAAGATTTTACTTGCGCCATTATTTGTGATTAAATTATCTATCATTTAGTCTTTATTTCATAAAGCTAGCTCCAATATTTTGGAAGTTATTAAGGTTTTAGTAAGCGACCCGTTTTCATTGCGGCCCAGTGTATATTAAATACAAAGCAAAATTAATTAGATAAAACAAACACAACAAAACCATCGTCAGCAAATCCTATATCATCCATATTTATTAACCATAAAACATGTAACGGGAGTAGAACGTAATCCTAGTACAATATAAATCAAAACTAATTTGTTATGTAGAAGTGAACCGGCTACTAACAAAGAGGGAAGTGGACGAGACTATGCAAGATCGATTAATACCCTCTAATTACGCAATTTCTGGCGATCTCTAATTGTGGTGTGGACCAGTATATATTCTGCGTGACAGTAGGTTATTTCCCCCGAGGGCGGTAAAGATAGCGGTTCACATGAACGTGAAAAATTTACTGGAAACGATGAATTTTTAAAGAAGGGTTTTTCAATTTTGTTGCTTTTTTTTGGAAAGGTGCAGGGTGACGAACGTTAGCGCATGGTGATAGGTAAATTGAATGAGTTAAACTGGCAATATTTTTACGAAATTCTATTAGTGATCTCTGCTTTTATTAACTGTTAAGTTAATGAAACACGAAAGTTTTAAAGTTAATATCTGGTTTTTTTATTGTTTCGTAACTAAGTGTTAAGTATTGTCAATAAAGTAAATTAGAAACAGAAACTAGAATTACATTCCCAGTCCAGTTTAATGTTTTAGGACCCTGTGTCCTAAAAACCATAATATTTTCTACAGTTATCACGATTATAGACTAGAATTTTATAGATACACGTATGAAACTTTAATCACCAATGTACTTACTTATGTTTGCAAAGGATTAAATGAATTTATGAATATGAAAACTTCAAACTATTTTTCACTTATTTATATATCTGTAGTTAACTAGATAGCGAAATTATGATCAAAGAAAAACATATTGTTATCACAAAATATATATATCATATAACATAAAAAGATAAGCTAAGAAAGGAAAAAGATAAGATTTAAAATATTTCCTTAAAGTTATAAACAGGTCTTTTGCAAGATAATTTTGACCGCTATAGGTCTTATATAAAATAAACTATGGTTTCAAATACCTATTTGAAAACAATACCTGTAATATTGCCTCAGATTTGCATATTCACTGGTGTAATTTACATCAAAATAACTGTACATATATGTGAAAACTACGGTTCGGTACACATATATTTGATTCGAATGGAAATTGAATCTTTAACCTCACGATCCGGTACTGCGCCGCAAATTTATGCCACGAGGGAAACGAAGTTCTTAATGCTCTATAATATACAGGTCTTGTTTTCATTTTTTATTAGTCACCTAAGACTAGCTAGTTTTACAGCTGTCTCCATTTAATTACCATTTTCATAAGTTTGTTTCAATATTAAAATAGTCTCGTAAATCGCCAGAAATATAAAGCACTTACGTAAAAAGTAAAAGTGCTTATTCGTCAACCTAGCTGACTCTTCTTCCGCCAGTTAAAAAAATACTGTAAACAAAGTGGTAATAATAAATTTCAAAACAGTTATATTTTATAACCAAAGTCCTACAAACGTGTTGTACATCTAAAACAAAGTACCTAATACAATAATACAGTACAATAATATCTCACAATGGTAAAACGTAGTAAAATCTCCAGAGATTATGCATTATGACAGTGCCAAGCATACTCTAAAACCACATCTATTCTATCATAATGGTTCTTCCATGCATTTTACATCTATGCAAGTAGCTGTAACGCGCGCCGATGGCACAAGCGAGCTAAAATTATTCACTGAGTCGTCGTGCATTGTTCTCTCATACTTTATTTGTCTCAGCCAACGTGCTACTACATTTAAATGGCCTTTTTGTATTGTTGCGTGTCGGTTACAAGGCTAATTCTTCTCCTTCAGTAATTTGTGATCAAAAATAAAAGTTCATCAAAGTAAATCTTTAAAGGCAAAACAAATTGCAAAGCTTTGGAGTTCTTTTTTATTCTTATTATTTTGTAGCTTGTTTTAGAACTTCGTTTTGCTTACTGAACTAAAAGATTAGGTTTCGTGGAAAGTAAGTTATGATACTTTGTATGTATTTTAGGAATCAATAAAATTGTTAATTTGTTTCTGCTAACTGAGCGTGCAGCTGTTTCTTACATTCATACACAAAATATAGTTAGAATAATTTCATATGTTTCTGCTATGTGTTGTCTTCTATTCAATAGGATAGTTTTATAACGATTTTATATCATAACATAACGAGATGATTACTGTCTAATAAAAATTATTTAAATTGTTGTAATATTGTACACACAGCAACTAATCAAGCTAGACACTCATGTACCTTAATACCTTGAAATAAGACACAATTTCAAATGAAAATGTTTAACTTGATGTGTTGCTGTGTGTACAAACACGTAGTCGCAAAGTTCAAAATTTTTGTAATAATGTGAATGGTAAAACTAATTAATTAATAGAATAGTGTGGCCTAAAAAATTAATTACAATACCAAAACTAATCTCTAATTAAAAACAGAATTAGCTTAAATCGACACAAAATCATTAATCCTACTTGAAATTACTACATTAAGCCACTACGAGTCACATGTTTATAAAAAATATAGGCACTTACATTTAAAACTATCTAAAATAAAAATCTCTTATAAACGAAATGCAAATTTATCATCATTAACTTAAAGTTTACAACACTTTATTTAAGTATATTTAAAATTGAGAATGAACTAATTATTTTTGCCAAAAAGGTTCATTAGTTTTGTTCCAATGACGCTTTGATGTATTATTGCTTTTAAGTGTTACCAATTATATACACTTAAAATCTAATTTATTATATTTTAGAAATAAATTAGATTTTATAAATGGCAAATGTCTGGAATTCTATTAATATTTTGATGAAAAAGTTGTTTAAATTTTCTGTAATCTGAATTAAAGTATTTATAAATGTGAATATTAAATTAAAGGTATCAAAAAGTTAACTAAACTTTTACGTCTAAAAAGAAATGATCGTGGAAACAGTCTGTAGCCTCAAATCAATATCCGTTGTAACAAAATAGTGTAAGGAACTTATTTTTATAATTAACTATTACATACATAGAAAACACAAATAAGACCTAGAACAAACATGTAAGACTCTGAGACTTTTAGGTTAAAACAGTCCGAAATATAAGAAAACGTCTTAACTTTTTCAGTAGCATGTGCAAATTTGCTACAATGCAAACATTGTTCTGCTTAACCGCAAATACAACTAATTTGCAACCATTACCAGAACTACAAACACAGTGGTGTCTTGTTTGCTATTCGTAGTACATTACAAGTTATACGTATACAAAGGTACTAGAGAATTGAGCATTGAGTTTATATGCAGCACTCAGGTCAACATTTGCTCTATCATCTTTGTACCGAATAAGTTTGTAGAGTCAAAGTTCTATTGTATCATTGACAATGTAACTTCTCAATATAGTCGTTTAGAACTATTATAGCAGTTTATATTTGTAATTGAATTTAACATAACATATTTTCTTCATTCCTTTTAATGGGAAAATGGCAGTGTGGTCAAATGATTCTTATGAACTTTTTAGCCAAGGACGAAATCGAACTGACCTCCAAATTGCAACGAAGATTGGCATGAATGGTTCTGTTAAAAGAATGGGAAGAGTATAGCAAAGTTAACGTTTCATAAAACCCATCATAGTAAGTACACATAAAAGAGCACGCTTCGACAAGAAATATCTAGGCTGAGCTGTAGTGACTCCGCGTGGTCAGTGACCTAACCAACGTTGGCAATTACATACGGAAAACATAGTGAAGTATTTGATCTAGGACATCCGTAAGATATAGACAGAGCCATCTGATGTGAACTTACAATACTAATAACTGTTTAAGAACAGCTGAATTTATAAACTCTTTGAACTATTACACTGTTTACAATCACTTAATTTTTTCATGACTCTTTACGTCGATAAATTATCTTAGATGCTATTAGTATCAATACGCTCAAGCCTAAATATTGTAAAATAATACAGGTGATAACAAATAGGTATCATTATAAGCCAAAGTACGTGCCCTGCCGGAGATAGGCCGCCTTTTAATACTCGTGTTTGCATTTTGTGCGGTCCTGTGCTTCCCTTATCCTGCTGTCCTGACTTTCGTCCATGTACTGTGCATGGGGTCTGCCTACTCTGCATATTCCGTTACCTAATAATTAAAATACACTCATAAATTAAATTATACAAATAACAGTATAAAAATGTCAATAAAAATAAGAAGAATTAATAATATAGCAATGATTCTTTGCGAAAAACTCATATTTATCCATTTACTTGTATTTTTTTTTATACAATCGCGTCATAAGGCGTTCACATTTCTTACTAGCATAATGATATTTATATCATTATAGTTTTTCGTATATAACCTAATAGTATGATCAGAATCTTTATTAGATAAAATACTATCAGCACAAAATCGTGTTTCTGATAAAATCTTGCATTTGAGTACTATAAAGGCCATTCTCCTGTATTGCAAGCAACGTTGCTAAAACGGTATTGCTTCATCCATTGTTACGCATAGACCGCAGGGCTGTCACGAATGGAATGATATGAATCTTCATGCATTTGTAATATTTTATGTACTATTTAAAATTATACAATTATTAATTTTTTTTTTTTATTTTTTTTTTTTTTTTTTTTATCGTATTATATAATACGATTATCGAAGTAAATTATTATAAACAACTGGAACTGTGTGTGAATTGTATTAGGTACGTAACGAATATATGAAGTGTTTTCATTATAATTAAAACTACTTACACGTCGACGTTCTTTGCCTTTAAACAATAGACTTGCAAAACAATACTTAAGCTGTAAGTGAATTAAGTTTGTTAAAAAACCAATTGTCTTGCGGCTAAATGGTTTAAAAGCTTCAATTTTTAGAAAGCATATGCTTTTACAATCTATAAGTTTAATAAAAAGGTGACAAATAACTTTGAAGTAGCAAACTAGTCACTTAGTTTATAAAGTCACTAGTTACTACTTTATAAATAGTACTACTACTTTATTTATTAGTTTACAGTCACGATACAGAGTCAGCTTGCTTGCTGTTTAATTTTTAATGTGAAATAAGTATAATAACATTTTCACATAATATATTAGAGACAGCCCTGTCCTAGCGAGGAGCGTGCTTACCCGACACACAATTTATTAGCCGCTGTTGTTAGCCCTTTGTATGCTCATCGACAAAGCAAACACTCTGTTTTTATTTCATTCCTACTACCCTCAGAAGATATCTAAATATTTTCTTTATAATTATTAGTTATATTTGGGTTTTAATTTTAGATTAATTTCATTTATTTTGTTAAATTATTTTAATACCCTATACCAATTAGTCTGGCCAGCGTGGTATTAAGTAAGTATCCCTCCATCATGGGAGGAGGCCCGTCCTTGCAGTGGGAACTTAATGGACTATTATGATGATATTTTTAGTAATGAAAAAGTAACAAACATGTCTAGTGGGATCTCTGTCTAGAAATTCCATTTTCAAAACCTTGATGTTAAGATAATAATGGCCTTTTCAGCAAAAAAAATTCGGTCTAAGACCTCAGTGCTCACTGAAATTGCTGAGTGTTCAATGAGCCTAGATCCAAATTATTTATTACTTCTTCTTAATCTTCAGTTAATATCGTTATTTCCGTTTTATTCGGACTAAAATATCTGCACCCTATCTCATCTCATAGGTGTCGTTAAACCGAAGACTAAGGGGAATCCTACGTGCATAATAACATTGGCAGACAATAAAAACCAACAATAAACACTGCATTTACAGGCATTTCAAAGGCTAACTGTTTTCTATCACTGAAATAGTACATCTTTGGATAAACATTAAATAGATGCTGAATAAAACTGTCATTCATTTTAATAATTATTTATTGTTGTTAAACAATTTTAAAGGAAAATAATACAATACAAATAAACTTTATTGTACACCAAAGAAGACAACACATATTTTACAAATTACAATTTGTTGGTAGGTACATGGGCGGTCTTATCGCTAAAAGCGATTTCTTCCAGACAACCCTTATATATGGACATGATAAAGAGAGTGTAGGTGAATGGCAGTAGTTGGCATACATTAAAATAAATAATACTTACATACATTTTAACACAAACAAATAAACACACAATTATTCATAGATACGTAAACCAATAGACATATATATATGTTACAGCTAAAGTGACAAACATGAACATTGTACATAATAACCAGCCATTATGTTTAAAGGCCACTCAATTTAGATAAAGTGACAAATAACCGCATTTAGTTTCTTATTATCCTATCCTACTAATATTATGAATGCGAAAGTTTGTGAGGATGGATGGATAGATGAATGTTTGGTACTCTTTCACGCAAAAACTACTAAACGAATTTTTATGAAATTTGGAAGATGTGTAATGAATAGTTTAGGGTGTAGAATAACATTTAGGCCACCTACACCACGCGGGTGAAGCCGCGGGTATCAGCTAGTAGAAAATAAACACAACATAAATTTCAGATACTTTAAATAAAGTTTCAAGTCTCTTATAATAAATTGTCAGTTTATATTAGTTAGTTATAAATTAAAATGAAATAATATCACCCTCTTTAACTTCCAGTAATCAATAAATTTAATCTGCTTGTGTTTAACCAGACATATACACAACTCGTTGTGGTATGCTTGTGTGATACATTCTCATAATTATCATGCTTGGCAGCCATATTGGGGTAAGTCGGAACATATTTATTAGATGGGGTTATAATAATGTACACATAAGAAACTTTGTTTATATTGTTCTTTAATTTTGTTACAGAAATATTTAATTTAAGTGTTTTGTTTACTCATGGAAAGTACTCAATTAATCACGTCACAAAATAATAATTATATTAGCTGAAAATATAATTATTCACGTTACAAAATTTAGTAGTTAAAATTAAATTATGTTCGTTTGTTCTAAAATTTCGGATATTAGTTAAAGTATAAGACGTAGCATTCGAACTTGTAGTAAAAATTTCCTTAGATTTTTCGCCTCAGTTTGTGAGTTCTTAAGAGCGTTTATAGGGGTCACTAGCGCTGCCAATAGAAATAAAATCATAATTCTCAAAAAGGATAAATAATTAATTATAGCTATAGAGCCCACGATTCACAGGTCTCTTGAATAATAGAGTATACGTGTTCGAGCAATTAATATTTTATCAAACGTCTTTATATCTCAAGTAGGGAACCCTTCCGCAATCATAGTCCAGGGGTGGCATTTGGAAGAATTCTGGGCAGAACTATGCATTCTTTTTAAAACGATAAGCATTCAGAAATATGAAAGACGGAAAAAAATACAATGGTACAAAATCTTATAATAGAATGGATTTTATATACCTGATACTTTTTCAATTACCTGCTGTAGAATTTTTAATAAATCGCAGATCAGAGGTTTTGTTTTACGCGGGACTTGAACCGGAAACCTTTCAGGTCATTGACTTTAATCGATACTAGCCATAATAATACTTGTTTTCAGTATCGGAGAAAGTTTTAAAATTGTCTGAAAATTTTTCGGTTCAATGAAAATTCTTTAACAATATCAATGAAAGCTTTATAAAAAAAATTGAAAGCAAGCAAAATATATCTGTGGCATTTGGTATATATATGATAACTCTTGAACAACGAGTTTACAGTACAAGCATTTTAAGCATTAAGTTATTTTCTTAAATCGGAATAACGAAATAATAAAACAAATCAATGAAATTATTGTTTTTATTAGAATCAGATTTTCACTAACATAAAAATCAAATCAATAAGTTTTTTTATTTGTTAATTAGTGGCACTTAACACCTTTGTACCAAAGGAAAAAAAAAAGTTAAAAAATAATAATTAAACTTATCATGTTTATCCTGTGATATATTATGTTTATCTTATGATATTATAAGTTGAGATCATGTTTTTGGCAATTAATCTTACACTGTAATTAGTTTTTAAAGAAACAAATATTATTCATCATAATTCTCCTCACTATCACTCATTATATAAACGGGACTTATCAATTTTTGTCAAGGTGTTTAATATAAAATGTTTGATCTAAAAATGATATATACACTTATCTGAAATGGATCGTGAAACATTAACTATTTGCTCTAACAAAAAGATGATATGTTGAAATAACAGAAAATTATCAAATATATATATATTTTTTTTTAAGTTATCATTATTTGATCAAAATAATATGGACTTCTTAGAGTAGTGGACTTATTTCGATTGGATCAAACGAAAATATAGAAAAAATAAAGTCCACTTGTATACCTAACTAAAAACAGCTGATTTTGGAGTTATCATATGTATACCAAATGCCACAGATATAAATGTTCAACATACTTACATTATATTGTTTTTATGACTGTTTTTATTGGGCATTATCTATTTTTTAAAAGCTAATTAATATTAAGACCCTTTTTATAAATAAATAAATGTATTGTCAACCTCCTTTGCCGGAAGTGTTATGGTTATATCTCTGCTATAATACATTTATTTTACTAATTCATACGAGGTTCCGTGTGGTGACGGAGTAAGAATGCAATATGTCACCACCCCATCTCATCCCATGGGTGTCGTAAAAACCGACTAAGGGACTATCCGTGTATATTATCTTTACGTAATAAAAAGAAGAGAAGACATTACACATTGACAGACAGAAAGAGGGACATTAATGGGATGATATTATGGTTATAATACAAAGCGTACGTAAAGTGACAGAGTTAAAATACAAGGCCTCACCAGCCTACTTATAGAAGATTTAGATTTCTGTGTATAGAAGGGTGTCGAAAACAAAAGCGTGTTTTTAAGTGATCCATTCTCTCTATCACCAAAGGAAAACATTGCTGAAGTAAGACATTAAAAACCAGTTCTGAAAAGCAATTCGGTTTATAAATTAAAAACACATATTTAAAAAAAAATACCTTTGTTTATAACTAAACAAAAATTACATTCTACACTAACATTGAATATTAGTTTACTTATATCAAAAAATACTCGTAGTAATTAAACACGAAATTTTAGTCTACATTGATGAAAATTGAATATAAAACGACATTATCATTACTAAAAGAGATAAGAAATTGAGAATCTTAAAATGTAACGTCTGAGAAAATCTTTTAGTAGGCTCTATAAAATAGGGTTAGTTGCTATAATGTCGTGTTATCGAGGTCTGACCGAATATCCTTCTAAAACTACGGTTCTTTTATCGTTGAACGCGTAAATTCTCGGATCTTTGCGATTGCAATAAATAGAACTAAAATCCTGAACTTCTACCACAGACATCGACAAGTGCGATAGGACTTAAACATGGCTTCACACTTACGTCTTTCGTATTTTCTAACATAATCGGATCTGCATAAAACTTTTTGATACTTAGGTACTATTATAGTTTATTTTAAAGGAAAAGTTTGGTTTTATAGCCTTATACTGTATGTGAGCTATACAAAAATATGCTTAATCAAGAACAGACCAACATTGTATTACGATAGATACGTAATCTATTGAAGTACAGAATAAAAATAATAACATTTATTTCCCTAAACAACAGATTGGAGTTTAATTAAATAATAATTAGTTAAATTAATAATTACATTTTTTTAAATATATTATTGTACTTAATATTTTTTTTAATTATTTTAATTTAATTTAGTTTAATTAAAAGAAAGGCAATCTTAGCGCTTAAAATATTGTGATCTATAAAATTTGAAGAGGTTAAAATAGAGATGGGAACTCTTAGGCAAGGAGTGCGATATGTCTAAAATAATGTTATCTTAGTTCTTGATCATGGACTTCTGACAGTGCTTAAAGTACTCCCGAACTTATTTTTTTTTATATTAAAAAAAAACAGTAAACTTGTAATGTGTTACAAAATTTTAAAAAATAAACTTACAAAGATATTATGAAAATCAAAATAGCAATACCTACTTACTCAGTTTCTTAAGCAAAATTTTCATCATGACATTACTTATATTAAAATAATCTTCAATATTCATAAGAACTTGGATTTTAAGAATCATTAAATTTTAATGTAGATAATAAACTGTAGAAGATTGAAGATAAATGATACGTTATAAAATTATAACGATTTTATAAAAGTATTAAAATTTTAATAGCAAGCTTAACAGGATTTCATGAGTCATACTAAAAGTTAAGTCTTCGAATAGTTTCTTATCAATTGTCACACTTCCCTAGTGCTGGAGTTGTCTTCATGCCCTGTGTCTTTTACAAACATCAATTTAACGAATACAAAAATATCTTCATCATCAGCCCATTAATGTCCCACTGCAGGGACGGGCCTCCTTCCGTAACGGAGGGATACATAGCCTACTACGGGATACGCCGGCCAGACGGATGGATAGGGTTTAATTTCAAGTTTTCCTTATTTTTTTATAGTTAATATTCACGAATAGTCCCATAATCATATTACGTTTTAACCATACTTTTACGACACCCATGGGATGAGATGAGGTAGTGACATATTGTATTCTTACTCCGTCACCACATGAAGAACCGTAGAACTACTCTAATCAAATTAAAGCTTTTGTTGGCAAAATAGTAGTGAATCTAAACACTCGAGATGTTTCCTCTAATGTAATTGGCGGCTTATCAGTCGTCCGTTGTGCAACCGCTTCTACTAAATTGGAACATTCTCACTGCAGTGGAGACACAATACTTCTACATTTTGTTGTGGTGGAGATTTGTGACGTTATCCGATGTAACTTAGCAATGCGTTCCTTGACTTTTAAAACATTTCATTTGTTAGCTGTTGCTAGCTACTGTTAGTGATTGCATCAGTGAGCTTAGAACTTTAAGGCTAGACATTTGGTTCGAAAATAACAGTTGCTTAGAAAGTTTTTGTACTTGTGGTGTGGAAATAATACCTGATGCTTCTTTTCGGCAATAATATATCAAAACACGACATTTGTAAAAAGTTACACAATTCCAGACTATTCACAAGATATGTAAAGTGACGAAAATTGTTTTTAGTTTCATTTTAAAATCATCATTGCATGCAAAAGTATTGAAAAAGCTACTAATAGAACTAAATTTATGCTATTATCAAGTCACAGTGTCAAAAAGAGTACGATTTTTTTAATTAGTACCTA
Source organism: Schrankia costaestrigalis (assembly GCA_905475405.1). Taxonomy (NCBI): domain Eukaryota; kingdom Metazoa; phylum Arthropoda; class Insecta; order Lepidoptera; family Erebidae; genus Schrankia; species Schrankia costaestrigalis. The sequence continues at coordinate 7,332,566 of FR997827.1, forward strand.
CACTATAAATTATAATGGTTTGTTCTAATTAAAATAACTTATTGAAGATAAACTTTAACAGAGTTACGTAATCTTTAAAAGTTACCGATAGACATCAACCCTTGTCAGAGCTTAAGCTGAACTCCAAACATTTTCCCTTCTAAGTTGTTTCGACCTAAATTCTTTTATTAAATAACTTGTAAGCCAACATGATTATATATTAAATATTTATAGTGGTGGTTTACTACCTAAAAGAACAACTTATGCCGCTGTGATTTTTGCAATTATGCAATATATAAGTTACTGAAAAGTTTTCCAAGATCAGGACAATAATTTTACAGTGAAAACCGACAAATGACAATAAACATTTTTATGGTTCAGACCTGTTACAGTTTATTCTTATTTTTTTTCTAAAACATTTGATAATAAAATTAACAGATATAAGTATGAGTATAAATTACATTTCAAATTAATTGTATTATTGTTAAATAAATAAAAAATTCTTTAAATATTTTATTATAGTGCATTTCATTTTTTATTAGTGCTTCTTTCATTTTGCATGCAAAACCATTATAAAGTACCTACTAGTACACTAAAGTGTTTATATTTTGCATTAGTTGATCCAATACTGAGTTATGGCCTTGATTGCTATGGACTTACCTTTAAAACTTACATTTTAAGATTAGAGACACTCCAAATTAGATTTTTAAAATTACTGGTAAGCAAAAAAATTAAAGATAGTTGTTCTAAAGACTACAATAAATTATTTAAAATAACTAGTATACTTCCAATAAGTTTAAAACATAATTATTTACTACTACTAAACAATCATAGCAGTCAAGTAAATCACTCACTAGTCACCCATAGCACTCATACAAGGTCAATATCTGCAGGTAGGTACACCGTTCCCAGAGTTACTAATTATTATGGAGACAGAACATTAGAAAAACGCTTACCGTACCTGTTAAACGGTCTACCTGCTGATATTAGACACGAACCTAATAAGAATAAATTTGCTAAACTGCTAAAGAAATATTTATTAAATACTCTTACCTGATTTAACTGTTATTATGTAATTTAACTCTTAATTTAGATTTATCACTAAAGCTACCTCATTGATAATTGTATAATTATGTATTATGTTATTTAAGAGACTCCCGGATCTCACAGATAAACAGAGTCAGCTGTTTTGTGAGACTGATGTATAATTAGATGTAAACTTATATGTTAATAATAAACAATAAACAAATAAACAATTATTATTGTAAAGACATGATAATGGTTTTAATTATATTTGATAAAATAGTACCTAGGTATAAATATTTATCGAGTATCTAAGCATATGTTAATAATAAACAATAAACAAATAAACAATTATTATTGTAAAGACATGATAATGGTTTTAATTATATTTGATAAAATAGTACCTAGGTATAAATATTTATCGAGTATCTAAGCGTTTCGCCTTGTTTTGCACCTGAAATAATTAAATTATATTTAAAAAACCTAATACTAAGACGATACACAAATTTTAAAATATTTGAATAAAAAAGACATTTGTAGCCTTACCAGTGCACATAACGAGGTGGAATCACAACGCACTCGATGTAACATTGCAATGGCTATTACCTGTCGGAGTTTGCGGAAAATCGTTATTGCTCACTGCTTTCGACTGCGGTTATACCTATTGCGATACAGACACTTAGATAAGCGTTTCATATTTTTTGGACACCGTGTGGTATCTAAAAGTAATAAGAATTATCTAAGAATATTTTTTTAAATAAATTATTTATTGGTATTAATTATCTTTTTTTTAATAGGTACTTTGTGCTTTTTCTTCATCAATTTTTTTAACCTAAAACTAGTAAATAACTGACAACAACTAAGTACATGAATAACCTAATACTTAGCCAATGCACAAAGCATATAAATAAAAAATACATTTTTAGCGTTCCCAGTGCACAATCTCATAACGAGGTGGAATCACAACGCACTCGATGTAATATTGCAATGGCTATTACCTGTCGGAGTTTGCGGAAAATCGTTATTGCTCAATGCTTTCGGCTGCGGTTATATTGCGATACAGACACTTAGATTAGCGTTTGATATTTTTTGGACAGCGTTAGTTAGCTCTAAGCAGTTATTTTTTAAGAATATTATTTCAACCTATTGTAATAGCCTTCGGATTTGAACTGCAATGAATCACTAATTGTAGAGAACTCGTCTCTCATTAACAATTGTTCCTTTTTTAAGTGAAATAAGAATTTAAACACCTATGTAACCTTGATAATTTGCCAGTACGTTAAAAACTTAGAAGGAAGCTTTTAAAAGTCATAGTTTTGGAGAAAACATGTTTTAATAAAATTCATTGTTTTTATCTTTTAAAGATAATAATTAAGTGGCCATTAAAAGATTCACAGAATCATCATATATCAGCCTATAGACGGCCACTGCTGGACCTAGGCCTCCTCCAAAAGTTTCCACCCTGCGCGGTCCTGTGCCTCCCTCATCCATCGGCTTTCCGCCGTCCTAATCAGGTCGTCGGTCCATCGTGTGAGGGGTCTCCCCACCCACAGAATACGAGACATTTTTTTTATAATCAGTGATATCTACATTTTATCCAATTAGTAACCGTAACTACAAAAAAAACAATGTTTTAATATTACCCGCTCGCTTGATTAACGTGAAAGCTGCCTTGGTATTTCAAGTGCAGAACTGCTGAGCGTGCAACATAATACTTTCCATTGAAGGGAGAAGTGGTCACTTTGAGCACGACTTCGCTTTGCAAAAACAATGTCTTTACAAAGTGAAGAAATATTGGGACATTTTCGATGGAACATCGCGGCGAGGATGCATTTTACTGTTTTGCAATTCTATTGGCCATTATTTTGTAGAGGCGTCAACTCTGTTACTACCTTTGTCTCGCTGCAAGGACTTTGAAAGAAATAAAGATAAGAATAGTCTACTTCGGATAAATAATTTAATTAATTTTAGTTAATTTAGTTTTTAAATGGCTGTTTTTATGCATTGTAAGAGCAAAACGTACGCGGTGAACATACGAATACCAGCGTTTTACGATTCTTGAGATATCAAGGCTACAACAAATGGTGTAAATAAGCCATTCATTTCACTGTTTATATCTGAGTCGCTATGGACATCTAAATAAAGACTAACATCAATTTAAGGAGGTAACATTTTAAAACCACTTCAGTCATGACTTAAGTAGCATTTTTTTTTTCAAATTTATGGTTAATTTTATCAGAAAAACACATTAAAGACGGCAAGAATTTTCATGAGCTTCTAAGAAAATGTAAAAATTTTACGAGACAGCTGCTTAACTATTTAGATACACAACGAACGCGGACACTTCAGGCGACATTTTAGAATAACATATCGTTTTAAATACCGACTGACAGATGACACATTTCGACATTCTTCAACTTGTCGTTTCTGAAATACACTCTGTTCCTCCCTTTTATATTTATTTTAGCTCGTCACCATTTGAAATGTTAGTAAATTTTTGAGATACAACTATACTCTTTATTGCCCTGTTTATAGCATTTATATTACATTGCAGATAAAAATTATCTTTTCCTACATAAAACTATATCTAATAAAATAAAACAAAAGTTCTTTTAAAATGCTTATACATTTTGAAACATGTTTACGTGATTGCCAATGGTTACTGGGCTAATTTGTCTAGTAGGTATGAGATTGCCTAACAAGAATGAAGAAGAGTAGATAATAGTTTAAATTAGATAAAACAATTAGAATATTTAAAGTAAAATATTTACTTGTCACTTCAATGGTGAGTTTAATCACATAAAATTTATTGTCCTCATTATTTCTGTCATGGGGAGCGCATAAATACGTTGTCAGTATATTTATAGTGATGTTACATGAGCTGCTAAAGACTTACACATGTTAAACAAATGGTTATTTTTTTATTATTTTTGTAATGGGTTACGTCTTTATGATTATTACTGAAACTCGGGGATTACTATGAAGAGAGCAGTCGTAATGGATTTGAGGCCTCTAATAATTCACGCTTAACGTTTATACAGTTCAAATTCGCCAGAATAGGTACGGAGTCTGCAAAATAATTGAGCCATTCATAAGGCTCGTGATAGCGGCTCGGGGCCCGTCCCGGCACAATGACTAATAAGAAGTTAATCCGCAAATAAAAGTGGAATTGAAACAGAAGTGGAACGCCTTTGCGCCGTGTGGGTAGGCTAACGTCGATTTGTCTTTGTCGGCGTCACTGAACTCGTCAGAAATAGATTAAGCTCTCTCACTCCATCTAATGGCGCCTCATTTGTTTGGCTTTAAGAGAAAAATTGCTCTAAACTCAGCATGATAGAATCTTGTCAATGAGTTTCATTTGTTTGACTCAATTTGAGCATTTGACGGCTCCAAAGTTACCTCCTCAACAATATTTTTCAAAAATTAATTTTATCTATTTTAGACCATTTAAATAACATATTAGGTATTACTTTTAATCAATCAGGCTATCGCACTGAATACTGGTGGACATAGGCCTATCCCAACACGCACCACCAAACACAGTCCTTTGCCATAAGTATCCAGTCCGACCCAATGACCTTTTTAGGGTCGTCAGTCAACCTAGCCGGGGGGTAAATTTTTGATCAATACCATTTATTATTATCACTCTGTTTATACAAGTAAAAGCTAATTTTAAATTAACATTGTTTCTTATTAAGCAATAACTTTAAAGTAACTACTTTTATTAACTCAGGATACTTAATTAAGAATGAATTTTATATTTAACGAAACAGAGCTTTAGAATTAAGTTTTCTTGCGTGCTATTGTAATAAAAATAGTCGAGCAAACTTATAAAATCACGCCTCAAGTAGTTCGTAATACTTACAAGCCGAGACTGGCATTTAAATTTAAAGAAGAGAAAGAAATTAAAAATTTGCAACTTCAGAATGAACTGTTGAGACTTGCGATTCCAGTAGAAAGAGGCGCTAACCAGACGGAAAAAGGAATTTTAGGTAGAATTTAAAAATCTTGTTGAAAATACCGAGGTATCCTTGCAACGATGTGATATTTTTCTTTCTGTAAAACTTTTTATTTTACGTAGTAAAACGTTTTACAAATTCATGCTAAAAGATTTTTGTCTGAATTTAATAAAGTGGTCTTAACAAATAATGTGAGATGGGCCGGTAAGCTTTCTGCCTCCTTTAAACTGAATTGTGGAGTGAGACAAGGTGGTATAACATCTCCAAAGCTCTTTAATGTTTACATCAACGACTTGATTGTGGAACTAAGTAACAAAAAAATTGGCTGTCGTATTGACGATGTAAGCGTTAATAACATTAGCTATGCTGATGATATGGTTTTGCTGGGTCCCACAATCAAGGCGCTCAGGGAGTTACTTGGAGCTTGTGAGCATTACGCTGCTGACCATGGGTTAGTGTATAATGTCAAAAAAAGTGAGTACTTGGTTTTCAAGGCCGGGGGTGGTAAATGCCCGGAATCTATACCTCCTTTATTACTTAATAAATGCGAGCTTAAGCGAGTGTATCATTTTAAATACCTAGGGCATTATGTTACCGACGACCTTAAAGACCAAGCTGATATCGAGAGGGAACGTAGAGCGTTGGCGGTGCGATGTAACATGGTGGCCCGCAGGTTTGCACGTTGCAGTGAGACAGTCAAAATTACCTTGTTTAAAGCCTACTGCCAAGTATTTTATACGTGCAGCCTGTGGACGAGCTATACGCAGCGCTCCATCAACGCTTTACGTGTCCTATATAATAATGGCTATAGAATGCTGATGGGGCTGCCCCGCTTCTGTAGTGCATCAGGTATGTTCGCACAAAGCCATACAAATGACTTCCTTGCAATATGGCGCAAAAAAACAGCCTCCTTGCTCTATAGAGTTCGGGCCAGCTCCAACAGTATTTTGCGAATGATTGCCGAAAGGTATGACTCGCCTATTTTGAACCAATTTATGTGTAGATGCATGTCCACCGTACAATTGGTAACAAAATAATAATAATTTTAATATTTAAGAATGTTTTTGTTTACTAACATAGTCCTAAGTGTATTGTTACTAACATGATATGAATCCTGTGTTCGAAATAAAAACTATTTTATTTTATTTTATTTTAACAGATTTAACTTTCCTTTAACATTGAAAATAAAGTAACCTTATAAACATGAATATGATGTTCTAAATACACTGTTCGAAAAACAAAACTTTCCGTACACCTTATCAATACGTATACCTAAATTGATTACTTTAACGCCGAATAATGAAAAACGTGCCTTTAAACGCATAAGGACAAACAAGTCGAGATGAACGGACAACTTTATATACAGGCGGGTTGCAAGAAGATAGCAGGAAGTAGACCTTTTTTGGATAATTCTAAAATAGGCAATTATTATTTTATACTTATATACTATCAACAAAATGGCATTAGGCAGAACATATTTATACCGCAACGTGCATCAGCAAAAGTTGACTTCAAAAGTACAAAATATTGTAAAACAGACTGTTACAAATGTACAAGACTTTTTAAGAAACAAACCATATCTCAAGTCGGATAAAGGAGCTTAAAATTATGAGGCCATTATAAAATATTACCAGCTCATTACTAAAAAAGTATTAATCTCAATGTTTGACAGCCATACTGTCCCGGCTCTATAAATAACATGTTTGTAACATGTGGCCTATGATATCTAAAATCGATTTGTCCGGTTAAATCCTTTACTCGGAAATTAATATCACTGGATTATATGGTTATTTTACAAGCAGTTTATTGGTACTAGAAGTGGTTTATATCAAATATTATTTGTTTTATATCCAGTTTTATCAACTTTACCTTCTAATAAAACATTAAGTTTTATTTCTTTTTTTTTAAATCATATCTTAGTAATTATTGTTGAAGATAGATAATGTTATAAGTTCTGTCAGTTTTTACCTCTTCCTTCCCCTTGAGTTTGTTGTTAGTGTTTCAAAACGCTATTCTCTTCTCTTTTTTCAGGTGACAACCTAGTAGAGAAGATTAGTATATCCTAGATGGTATTTTCGTGTACTTATAATGGAATTATGGCAAATATCAGTAAGGCATATGAAATTATGGCATTTAAAACAAAAACATTAATAAACCCTTCTACCTAATAGCTAGGAGTCACCATGGCTCACAGACAGGATCCTGTTTTGATAGAACTTTTACATACATCTATTTAACAGGCACAACAAAACTCCAGAATCAGAAAAATCATTTTTGGATCGCACAAACATCTTCTAATTTAATTTTCACTGCTGTACAATAAAGTACTCTTTTTAACGCATTAAACATTACATTATCAGTAAACCTATCTCTCTTTTAGAACCAGTATTTCCATGTCGAAGCATGATTTTATTTGTGTGTTACCACTGTGTGGTGTGAAATAAGCGTAAAGGCGTCTACTTGCCGACCACCCAGTGAGACGATGACTGCTTAACGCGCTCGGCGTCATTTCATCTGATTTATTTAAACGAAAAGGACTGCATAGTACGAGCCGATGAAATGTGGACAGTGGGGCGATATTGTGTTGACGGAAATATGAGGAAGCGGACAATAATTTGGCATTTGCTTTTTGGAGAAATTGCTTTTGTTTTGCACTGTACTTTATAAGACAATATAGCCTGTTCAGAGTGAGCTCCTTTTCACCATTATGAATTAAAAATATGTTGTTAGCAATTTTTGATTATCACTGTTCCAAAGTCAATTATTCCAAGGCCAGTTTGAAAACATCACGTGCTAAAAAGTTTATCAGTCGAATTTTAATTTTGGATAACATTTTCCTGTGTTGTGTTATCCTCTTTCCGTGAAATTAGGTCCTTCGAAGAAGCGTTGTGTCAAAAACCAATTGATCCGGGAAATTGTAGCAAAGAATTAAAATGACATGGCTACGATGCGTTGCCGTTGGTAACTTCGTTGCTAGAAGCAATATACAAAATAAGCAAACCAAAAGTCTGTATTTGATAAAATAACGAATACGGGTCTACGGAATGACCTCACTGACATAAACTACTCGTTTGTTAGCTAATAGTGATAGTGATAGAGTTGTCTTTTATTAAACTAATACTAACATAAACTTTTTTTGATGAAGATGGGACTATCAGGCACTAACCAGTGCAGAACATGCGGTGAGGAAGACGAAACAGTGGAACATCTGATGTGTAACTACGAAGCCCTCACCAGACAAAGAATAAAGCTACTAGGAGTGGGATATCCTACCCCTAGTGACTTAGACAAGCTGCCGCTTGGCCTACTCATCTCCTTGAAGCTGTGGGGTGGTGAACGGGGGACCAGCACATAATATCCTCGAAAAAGAGGAGTAGAAGATAAGAAGAAGAACAGAAACTTTACATTTACTTTATTCAATATTAATCCCGATTCAGGAGAAATATTTTACTCTGAAAATTATTTTTACTCTGAAGAATGGAAGAAGAAGACATGCTGCGCCGACCTTAAAGAAAAAAAAAACATTGGGAAAAGGGCAGGGGAATGATGATGATGAATGATGATGAAGGAAATCTTACTTATCACTATGTTGCATCATTACATAATATAAAGGTTAAATAGTCCATCTCTGCAACGGGCCTCGTAAGGATATTACAAATCAATATTAAATAAGCAGCTAAAATCACTCACCATTTTCACTTCACAAAACAAATTCGTAACTGTAGGAATAAGAGTCTTTGTCATTGTTTATTCATTATTCCAATAAAACAATATTAACAACTGACAAGGCGATAGATTATTCCGCTTGGCGTGTACTGTACACCAATATTACCACCATTATTGGCTTAAATTAATTTCAAATTTGTGTTCTAAATAAAGTATTTTCTCACGCGGTTGGTATCAAGCTGCCGGTCTCTTTACAAGCTATCAAACATCGAAGTTAATGGAAAAATTATTTTCAAATATCCATAAATAATGAGTCATTGACACGCATTTCTTGTTTGTATGACTTATGGGAGCAGATTTATGTTTTGTAACGATTATAGTATGCATTATGAGCCACTTTTATTTATTTATGCAACCGGTTAGTGTATTTATTGATTTTTTAGTAAGTAATATTTGTTTCCAATAGTTTTTTTTTTACATTTGGTAATCCAAATATTTTGGGACTAATTAAAAAAAAAGTATGACTTTTTATTAAAATAGTAATATTTTGATGATTGTTATCAAAAACTGTGACATTTCTGTTTATCATCATTTGATGAAATTAATATTTAGCGTGACTTCGTGATCAACTTTAGCTACGTTGACAACGGAATGAGACGGGAAAACGGTGGTACATGGGCATTACAAAAATGATTATACCATCATAGTTTTATTTGCACGGTTGGACCTCCTTCTTATGTGAAGGGAGACAATGCATACAGAATACAAGTTATATTTTAACAACCTTGGTATACTATTAGTGTTGACACAGCAACCTACAGAGTTTACATATTTTTTACCTATTTTATTCTAAAATAATCCATTACTTCATTGTGTAAAGTAATAGGTTCACATAGCCAAGGAGATAAAAATGGACTTTCTATTTTAGCGTGCTTGCCTCGAGCATTCTAGTCAGAGAGCTTGATGAAAGTAACACCCTTGTTTTATCAGTGTCTAGAGCCGAGAATAGGTTGCAGACATTTGTTTTATTTCTTATACTGCCACGATAAAAGTGTTTATAAAGAGTGAAATGAGCTTAAGTCGGCCGCTCTCCCAACTAAAAGTACTCAGAATGTAAACGCTACGTACTTTTAGAATGAGTTTAGTTCTAGTACTTCGGTTTACTTAACGTTCCTCGACTTTGTAAATGTGTGTTTTAAGGTTTCAGAGTTAAGGAAATAAAAGTTAACCACTTAGGGTGACTTTACTTTTTTTGATTTATTGTAATGTCAAATTTTACTCTTGACTGAATTTTTTTTTATCAAAGCTTTTATCATCAGTTATGGTAAATTTTTAATGAGGAATATAATTATTAATAAGCACATAAGAAATTTACATAGCACACATTAATACACAATATTACCAAAGGTAGAATAATGTCAACAAAATAAGGCGCTCTTCATTCATACCGCTGCATAAAAAATAGAAAATATTTGGCTATGTAAATTTTTAGGAAACCTTGACGAAAGTGGCAATACAAACTATAAATTTAGAAGAATGCGATTCAGTAAATACCTAGTTTCTATTATTAAAAATGCACAGCATGAGATAGGAGAATCAGACATGTAGGAACAGAGAGAGTGGTGACATCCAGTATTCATAATCCATTAACCACATGAAATCAAAACTTTTCATACACAACTTTGAAACATTTGCTATATTGCTTATAGCAATAAAATTCCCAAGTGAGTTTTCACCTCGTACTCGTATAAAACAAGCGAAATAAATCTCAATTTCAAGTTCTATAACAGTTTATTGTAGTTTTAACTAATGTTTCATAACTATAATTAACGTAATTTCATTGCAAATAGTGCAAGCCATGTGCGGGTAATAAAATGAGTTCGTAAGATTAAGTGCAATAGTAAAGTTTCTTAGCCAGATGGCGGGTGGCCTATAACATTGCCATTTTAAATGGAACCCAGTTTTTAGTAACATAGAACCCTAAACTGTAACATTTTATTTAGCAGTTCACGTAGGATTTAAATCGGTCGTGTTATTCCATTTTCTTTTTGTGTAAAATCTATTGAAATAAATATATTTTTTGTCGGATTTGTATGCGTTGTTAGTGGACGATATTTTATAGTGGTAATAAAATATCTACGAGATTCGTATTGAAACGTTTTATTTAAACAATGAAAAAAATTTGTCACACATCAATTGTTACGATTAGTTGTTCAACTATGAATTTTTACTTTTCTGTAAAACCATACCTGTATGTGATTTGAATTGCCTATTCTACTTTTACGTAACGTTATATCACCAATTAATTGATCATTTTATGAAAGAATACCCTACAATGGACCTGGCTTACAGAACAGAAAAGTACTTTATTTTAACAAATAGGAATGATTCGACTACTAAGAAAGTTGCGTAATCCGCTTTAATCTCTTTTGCACATTGACGACCTACCACCAAGTTAAAAAAATGAAACAGTCTTATTCCTTTGGTCGTCTCTATGTAAAAGACAGCCAGCTGTTTTCTAAAGATGTGGCTTCACAACGACGCGATACAGATTTACAAAATTAATTATTTTGCTGACACCACCTTCATCTTACAGGTACACGAGATAGATATTGAATCGGTAAATAGTTTTAAACCACCTTAGTATTCAAAGGAAACATCAATTTGAACTTATATGTAGCTTAGTTAATGAATACTTGAAACTGCTGGCTTGTCACTTCGCAGTGGAACTTCGTCAACTTTAAATCCACAGTATTTATTTATGCAAACGTGGTTTCAAACGTTGCCAGGGATTTGGCGCTAACTGTAACTTTATTAATAATATAGGGTTGTCCCTGGTGTGTTGTTTCAGTTTATCTTTATCTTCATAAAGTATTAAAAAAGCTCATGTTTTATAAAGTAAGCGCCTTTAATAAAGAAATAGCAATGTGGAGAATTTTGAAACTGTCATGATTTTAAGTAATAAATTTTAAGAATTAGATACATTTATTAGTGTTAAAGATTATATTATTAATCATCATCAGGATGATGACCAGTCCCATTTCCGAGGCCATAATGAAAGAGGAAGCCTTCGCTTTCGGGGTTTTCACGTTGCCATTAGACTTTACAATGTACCTAATAGATAATAGTAGGTAACTCCTTCTTACCCAACTTCGCAGTCCGTTTTCTTAAAGTTATCCATAAACCAACAATTAAAAGCGTAACATTTAGAGTAATTCTCAGTAATAGTTACAAAGTTTCAATATAAAGTAAATAGATACAAATTAGTTTATCAATTTGTAGTTGATTCAGTTTTATTTTATACAGTCATGTAGTTATTTTTAATGAAATCCTGTCTTTTCATTATAAACATTTTCAATAAAAAACATGACATGTACATTTATGTTTTAATGGAAAACGTGCATTGTGAACGAATAAAACACATTTAAATGCTTGCTTTTGAAATTTGTACTGTTATATTCATTTGTAGCGCACAGCAAAAACTATAAAAAACATAATGTAAAAGTGATTTTATTACTTTATTTTTAAATACGTGTTATATTATAATACATACCTACTTAATTTAAAATTGTAATAATTTAAAACAAATCAAATTTACTAATTAATTATCATAAAATGTGGATTTTGGATAACATGGAATTCTGTATCTAAGTTTTATGACACGAAAGAAAGGCTGTCAATCGAATTAAAAAGTGATACTTACTTTAGTTGACATTTAAGGGTAAGTAGGTATTTGTTTTTATGATACTGTCTACCAATTGCTTCTTCTGAGTCGATTTTTAATTATTAAATTATCTTATCCTTTTAATATCAATTATTTGATACCAATAATGAACTAAAATTTTATTATAGAAATATTTAGATAGTCATACTAAAAGAACTAGTTTTAATAAACTTACATGGATTGCTATTTACATTACTGCGGCAAACCGAAGCGCCTACACAAAAACAAACTGCAACAACTGCAAACAAACATTGCCCTGGTCTTTACCAACTTAGCATTTCTAGTAATGTTTGGTGCTCTGAGAGAGTTTTGTAGCTATTTAGTAATTACTAATTACCTAACAATGTAACATTTTGCATAAAGTTTTGGACTTTTGTGTTTTAGTGCTAATAAGTTACTTTTTTAATTTTGGTTAATGCGTATGTTCTTGCTATGAAAATTTTAACTTTTATTGCAGTAAACGAAGATTAATTTTTATTTATAGATAAGTTTTGAAAAAATAACAAATATACAATGATAATAACTGAAAGATACTGAACTGACTGACTTCGTATAGATGTCTAAGTAAGGTAAAGCTACTTATTGGCTACGGCTACGCTACATAACTCTATTTTTATTCGGGCTAGGTACATATTTGCACTTAGACTTTAAACTCTCGCAGCACAAATAAATTTATAAGCCTACTAATGTAAAAAATCTGTTTATATCGTATCATTTAGTAACCACCTTCTGGAACTGAACAAAAAAATACAAAGCAACATTACTTTTTCATTTCACAACTCTACATTGTAGCTACAAAGTGGAGTGTCGACACTACGAGAGGTTACACTAACAAACTTGTCACTTGCTAGGAGCTAGTTAACAATGGGTTGCGTTCGTTAATACTCGACCCTTGATGCACTTAACAGACAAGGGCTGCGCTACTTCACTTTGGAAAATGTTAGCACTCTATTGCACTGAGTCTTCGTGCTACAGAGATTAGAATTCTGTTATTAAAACGAATTTTATGCTTAGCTGTTATAAAGGGAACTTTAGTTTTGTTGACGTCGTGTTGTACCGGACTATGAAAACAAGCTCACCATTCGTCTTATTCAGTAGGTTGACGTAATAATCGGTTTAGGGGTATAGAAAACATGAAACAATCCCTACTCTACTACACAAATAGAGGTAAGACATGCATTCATTGGTTGCGAAAACATTATATTATAACTTACTTTTAAATACTATCTTCTATCTGCAAGTTATTTCGCTGCATGGGTATAAAAATGCCGTTGCAAAATATGATTGGATTGACCCTTCTACAACAGTCCGCGATTTCAACTACCAACCAGTCTTACCCCACAGTCGTTTGTCATTTCTTACACCGCCCTTATATAAATACAAACAGGCAAAGCGGAAGCCGTGAAATTTAGAAATTCCTTTGTCGACGCGTCGGCGCCACTTTGCCTTTATGCCTTTAGATCTACAAATTTTCAGATTTATTCTTTGAATAAATTTTGTGGTAGACGTTGTCGGCTTTGAAATTCAATTGGCTCCCGGTCGACACATTGCTGACGAGTTCGTTTCCTTTTATTAAGATTTTTTTGTCTACCGTTTGTATACTACCGATTTTTATTTACGAGGAAACATAAATTTGTGTGTTGTCTTTGTACGGTGATGACATGTATAATATTTACAACTTACCTATCGTAAAGGATTGCTTCGGATGTGATCCTGTCTTGTGTTTCCTTTACTTAAGAAGTTATTATTGAAATAATGGAAGGAGTAGAATTTATGTTTCATGTTTTTCTTAATGAAAATCGGAATTTAATTTCTTTGCTCTCAACTATATTTATACATTTACAATTAATACAGTTTTATCACTCTTCTTCGAATCGGTATATTTAAATTCCTTATCGACGAGGCGTCCTTATTGAGTAACATACAATGAGTAAGGTAAATGCACCAGTGGATGACTCTTTAAGGAAGGAATTCACACATTTTTGCACATATCTCCTTAATTACCAATTTTATCGACTTCTAACAAACGCGAATGCATGAACTGGTTCTTCATACATGATATACGAATAAAACATTGTATAATAATATTTCTATTATGAAGCTATTTCAGTTTTTCACAACCTCTGAAATTGTACTAGTGGATGACAGACAAAATCTCGAATGACCCAATGTATGACTATGAAAAAAAAATTCGGTGACCCAGTGTATGACAGGATGTTTTAGGGATTTCCATAGGTATCTGACTAGTTATAGAGCAATGTATGAATAGAATACTAACTATATGAATACTAACTATTGGAGATCGTCTTGGGTGGCAGCCTACGGTCATGTGGGTAAGAAGTATGAGGAATTTTGATGCATCATCAATTAGCTTGTAGGTCCAATGCGCCGTTCGATTGGGTGTTTACCTTTTACTTTGTGTACAACAAAGTAATACGTGGGATACCTTTGCTGCCGCAGCCACAGACATGCCTTCGATACCTCGTCTAATGCCCTTAACACGTCGCCCTGAGTATATTTATACGTCCTTGGAAGCATATTATTTTATATAGCAAAATATCTGAAACCAATGTATGACACTGTAGTCTTGACCCAATGAATGACACCTGTCATATATTAGTACTCCATAGAAAACCAGTCGATGACACCCCCTGTCAGGCACTACTCAAACATCAAATAAAAGTTTTTTGTTTACAGGGCAATTAAAATATAATGTTCTACTTCATTATAATTCAATAATAATGATGTTTTAAAAAATATTACGAGAGAATGACATAGATGTCATCCACTACTAAACACATATAAAATTACCCAGTGAATGACACCCCTCTAAAATACTAAATTATTGAATAAAATCAATTTGAAACCGTTTGTATTTGTCATTTGTTTAATTATTTATCAATTTCAATAATCACTTACCTATTTATCATACAATCCTGGCTGTAATATGCACTTTCACTAAACAGTTCCTTAACAAATTAGATAAGTATTGCGATGCACGTCTTACTAAAAGCACTCGCGTCCTAAAACTGATTCATAATTACAAAAATAATGATCCCATCGATGAAAAATTTTGCAAAAATATCTTAGATAGTACTAGTAGTCTATTTAACTTATTTTTTTAGTAATATTATTATTTGTTGCCTTATTATTTTATGTTAACTGCAAAAAAGTCATTCATTGGGTACCTGTCAGCGACTGGTGCTTTTACCTTACTTAAATCTTATTTTATAAGTATAAAAGATTTTAAAATCCAACACGGACCAAGCTTTTAGCCATGAATATAAATATTGATTCTTTAAACTATACGCTTCTTTCAGAAGAACAGAATTCAGTTAAATTAGACGACCTAATAAATCAAACATCCCTGTCAATTCACTACGTGTACGACATACATTATTTTCACAACCGTCGTGACCCAAAGAAGGCAGAATTCATTCAGTATATCGAATTCAGTCTTTTGTATGGAAAGACCGCATTCTAATGATTCTGTGCCAAGCCTCGAACAACTTTATATGTGAATCGCATTGTTGAACCCGTTGAAGTTTAGTCTGATCAGTACCGACGTTACTTTGAAGTTTTTTATTTGTTTGAAGTTGTAGGAATTCGGGGATGAAATGCAATTTAGGAATTGTTCTTACCTTTAACAATTAGGTAGGTATTGGAAAATATTTTTTATACTAAGGGTAATGTTTTAGCATGACAGTTTGCAAAGATCAGTTGTCTTAGTAATTGGATAGATTTGTATTGAAACAATTCAAATTACTTTAAAAAATACAAAGATTTATAATCAAATAAATTGTAAAAATGACTTTAACAATTCAAATTCAAGTTTAAAATTCTCGCCTCAACTCTCAGTCTTCTCTAAAATATCTCCTAAAAATATATTTAATCACTTTTTCTAATAAACAAAACAACTACTTAGTAAACAAAGTCCCTTACAAATTCTTCAGTTCAGCATCATCTTGTTAAATCTATGTCATTCTTCAGTTTCTCGTTTTCTTTTTAATTAATTTTGACAAATTACCTACCCTACCTTCTCAGTTTCTGTTTGCGTTTCGTTTAATTAAATGTTAGAGTGACACTCGAAGGCATGTCCGACAAGTGGCCCACGGACCCTGTTCTGTACTGTTAATTAATTACACTAGATCTTTTTAACTTACTGTTTTTGTTTAAGTATTTACATAATGCGTAGGTATGTTTAAAGGCCGCGTTCTGGTAAAAGCGCTTCTGAGTTACGTGGTTCTAGGAGCACTGGGCTCGTGATAAACGGAGTTCATATGTTTTGGTATGGGAGTACTTCACAGCCTGATTATACGTGGGATGAAGATTCTTTGGAAACACAATTTTTTTTTTTCTGAACAACTACTTATATACCTAACCATAGCCATTTTAAGATGAGTGGATAAAATTTGTGGCGGTGACATAATTCCATTTGGCCTATTCGATTTAATGTCTTTTTTGGAATTCTCATTGCTCACAAGTTATAAAATTTTAATCTCTATAATATCTCTATATTACATTTTACTGAAATGTAAAAAAAAACACGAGAATAAAATTAAAGAATATAAATTAAAAAGACACCAAAATAAAAATGTAATGGGGCGATTTATCAAAAGAAAGCACTCGATACCATTAAAATTCACCCCAGTTTCATAAAGATTTATTATTATTTACTGTGTGTGTGTAAATTCTTTTCTTATTATATTTATGTTTATCTTATCTTACTCGACATGCATACACATATTCTCCCCAAACATAAACAAAAGCAAACGCAATTTTCATGTTCAAGTCAATAGCTTAGAATAATAAGCGATAGTCTAAGTAATATTGGGGATTTCTACATAAGAGTACTTTACTTGTATTCTTGGGCCCTACTATTTGATTTCACAATTTATTCATTCTTACTAAATCAAACATAATATTTGACGACCTCTGGGGCGTAGTAGTTATATAATATGACTGCTACGCAGAGGTCTCGAGTTCGATTCCCGCTCAATTCAAATCTTTGTGTGCATGAACATGATTATTTGCATTGATCTGAGTGTTTCTATGTTTATATGTATAATATGTATGTATTTACAAAAAAAAAATAGTATTTAACTAAATTGTTTTTTAGAAAGGAGCTCGACGTTCTAGTATCATGCTGGCCAGACAGATTGGTACTGGGCTTTTGTGCTGTTTGCCTATCGTCCGGGATGAAAACGGGAGTGATGATTTTCCTACTCTGTTACTATGGGAGATATCAATCAAAATATAAGATGATGATAAAAAAAGTCTTGCTCAACTACAAACATACCAATAAGGGTCGTAGCACATGTATCGGAACGTAAACGAATCGGCACCGTATCAACTCGAGCTGTTTAGTATTATTTGTATGAAACTCATTACTGCAACGCACACTTATCGGAATTGTAACGTAATCGGATTTTTGGCGTTTCACACCAAGGAAAAAGGCGAGGCGGTGTCGCGCCGATCCGTTTACGTTTTGATGTATCTGATACGACCATAAAACAACCGTTCAAATACTTACTCGTAGTAATTGAAAGTTAAATAAACCATTGGCATTGTTTCGAAATGTTTTTTTGTAATCATTGTTTTGATTAGTTGGTTCTAATAATTAATTATTTTTGGTATTACTTACGGTTTAAATGAGTACCGTTTGTCTCATTAAATAAATAAAATAAAAAGCAACTCAGCCATTTGTGAATCATATTATCTCGATAATAAAATCAAAGAATCACTAATTTGTACGAAGGTTATTGTTTATTAAAGATTTTGCTGTATGAGATGTATACTAAAAGAAAAAGTAATTTTAAGCTTAATAGGTATTTTAAGAATCTTAGTTACAAGCACAATAAATCTATTAATACTAGTCCCTCATAAAACATTAACATTTCCTTTCATTTGTTGTGTTTGTACATCGTTTTAAGAATTTCCAGCCTGTATTTTTATTACTTTTATATAACTTGTAATGCACTTGTGAAAACATATAACTGGTTTTATGTTATTTATTTAGTTTTTTGTATAGATGTAAATAACTGTTTGTTTTCCTAATAAAATAAAATAAATAAAAAAATAACTATTTAAAATACAACTAGGCTTAACCCTTAAAGAGTTCGTCATTGAACCGTGCCGACCCTTCTTGACACTAAATAAATTGAGCACTCAATTATTTACATCCCTTAATTATATACCTAGACGAAGTAACGTCCATACTTATTATTTGTATTGATGTTTTACTACTTTTAACAATCGCTTGAAGAAAACTACAAACTTTTAAAACAATAAACTTTAAATTGCAATTGTCTATGTCTTAATAAAGAACAGTTAAATTTTACTTTTATTTATTTTTTTATAAAAACAACTTTCTCACTAGAGAAAATGCCCAGGACCCTTAGAAACTCTAATTAAACGGACATAAAGTTCATCAAATTTAGAGTCATTAATTTTAAATTTATCTTATATTATCTTTTACTTTTTTTCGTTAATGTCATTAATGGTTATCGCAATCAAACTGCTTCCTTTGAATTTTTCTTCATGACCACTGGTTTGCCACTGCTGCCGTTACTACAAAGCTTTCACGCCTTTTTTATTAATGTTACACATACATTTTAAATTAAATACTCTTATAAAATTAGTTAAGTCTATGCTGAAATAACAGTGGTAAGGTTCACAAGTAAGAACATAAAAGGCAATTCCGGGGTGCTCTGCGTAGCTGGTTTACTTCACGAACCATTAAATTTTCCTGTTTGCATTTTTTAGCATACGTTACCCGCGAGACGAAAGTGCCACGACCGTTTTACGATTGTAGTTTTAGGGGGGACCATTTCCTTGGGCATAACACTACTTCCATCAACTTATTGAATTTATACTTATTCTGATGACTCTTAAAGTGAATTACAAACCAATTTGGAGCTAAGGGGTGAGATAATTGATGATTTTTATTTTAGTGGCTCAAATAAATCTTCAGAGTTATTATTTAATTATTAGTTTATTACTGTGAAATTGGTATATGATGTTGAGTAAGTGTATTGTTATATTATTGGCTATAAGTCACTGTCTAAACATGAAATTGGCGTACGTGCGCTTGTTTGATTGTGGAAAATAATAAAAGCAATTTTACTGATTGAAGCGTTGTTCAACTTGACTCCTAAATTTTGTATTATTTTTCAGTAAAACTATACGTTGTCCAAGGTAGGAGTTATTTTATAAACAAAAAACTAGATACGCTGTATATTGAAGCCACAACATTTGTGGTCCCGAACGATCCATGAGATCGTAAATAGTCAATCAGATTTTATAAACTGAAAGCTGAAAAAGATCGGTTTAGCAGCTAATGGCTTTTAAAAATATAGTGCTCTCTTTGAGGATAGTTTTATTATTCAAAATATTTTAATGGACAGTTTTAACCTCGTCGATAACGGTATGTATGCTGTGGAAAACGTTTTAAATGTTTTTCTAACGGGTTTTAAGTAACTTACTTATGCTGTAACATATATAAATTTAATTTGAAATAAAAAGAAAGGTATAATTGTTTTAATGAGGAATGTCTACTTTACACTGTAATAATTGCCTAGGCTAGGCCAGTAACAAAATATCATCCGTGTAATTGAATTACGTAATCCTACTTATTACATTTCTGCAGTAAACAAATATATACAATACGGTTATATCAAATCATAAAAAATTAAGAGAAGCTTGATTAAATAACCAGCCTAGCTGAAAGTCTAACCCCAGGTTTCTAAATGACTGATCAAGTAAAAATCAACTAATCAAGTGTCAAAACTGTCATTTTAGTTCCTGAAAGTAAGTAAGTACTTATAGTGTTTTCTTTTATGCACGGCACTCTTCAGAGAAAATTCTTAGAAATAATAAAGGTAAAAAGCTTTATTACTTTATCGACCATGAAAATTAGTTTGTAAGCGGTTTTTACTGGAAGTAAACAGGCTTAGTTAACTGAAAATTGTTTAAGTGCTTTCAGATTTGAAGAGAATTTTAAAGTTAAAATATCTCCAATCAGTTTTGATAAGTTTGTGTTGAGTCCTAAAAACATACAAACTTAATTGAAATTTTGCTTCATAAACGTGACCAGAAGTTCGGTTAAAGCTATTATGTATACAAGAAAAGCCCCTTTCCATTTTATACTAGTTAATAAAATTTTGTACTGTTTTGACAATATTTATTGGTCTTTGATCACTTCTTGTCTCTTACTAAAATACACAACATTGTTAAGATAAAAACTATTACTCTAATATTCAGTCCATGCACTTGAGGAGTCAAGTGCATGGACTGAATATTAGAGTAATAGTTTTTATCTTAACAATAGATCGATCGATCGATCGTCGATTGGAGAATCGACGGCGACTCGCTAGTGATTTATGACTTATGTAACATACCTTTCTTTAATATTCCTTTTGTAACAGAGATGCTTCCTGTATCCGTTGTAAATTTTATTTGACTATCACAAAAGGCCTAGAATCATCATATCAGCCTATGGACGTCCATTGCTGGACATTTCTTTTATGGTAGTTATATACAAAAGGTCTAGAATATTAGGCCGGAATTTTAAAAGGCACTGACGATCTGTGACGCTGTACATTTACGAAGATTCAATCACCGCATCGTCAGTAACATAAATTATTGCTTCCACCCACTTACTGTTTTTGACGTCACCAGTGCTGCCAAGCGGACCGAGCGTAAGAAAACTTTTCCAACTAATGCCGGCTAAGCCAAGTTAGAAAAATGTTCTACAGGTAGTTACAAACACGACAGTTTAGATTTTCTTGCAATTGTTTTATGTTCGTTGAATATTATTTAGTCACTTTTTAAGACAACCATGGCACGAGAAGGGGTAGTTATATTTTGTTTTCTTAATCTTTCTCAACACGCACAACATTTCTTTTACTTTATGCTATATAGGATATAGCATAAGGTAAAATAAGAAAAATACATTGTATAAAACTACATCAATGTAAAACATTAGTGGAGGTAATAACTAATAGTAGTAAAAAGTAGCCCAGGAAAAAGTTTTACTCCATATAAAACAAAAATCCTAAACTTTGTCTGAAACTTTGTAATAATCACCTACAAATTCAATCCGTTCACAATAAAACTAAACGAGTAGCTAGCGAATGCCGGAACTGGGTAGTTGACCGAAAACTCCATAAATCGAACTGACAAATAACCTATTTTGAACTCTATTGTGAAGATATAAGGTTCAATAAATATGCACCTTAATGTTGCTTCTCAATGTTGCCCCAAGCGGATGTTCACGACAGTCACCTTATTTGGCTTTAGTCCAGCATCACCCGGCAAACTTTTATGTTATTTCAATGTGGTTTAACTAAAAGAATTGCATTTGCAATCCGATAGTCCCTTACTTTGTTATTAAACTCGGTTTTGGAGCGAACCCAAAGAATAACTTGAACTGATTATTCAAATTTATTATGGATTTGTGGCATTTTATTTAAATTCTTTTAAAGTGACGTATTTACGATGAGATGAATTTATTCAATGCTACTTACTTAATACTGTCGGTTTGGTGTCAGGCTAAAATTCCGAAATGTCATCGCCCTTTTTTGTCACTGGGTTGCGAAAACTTTTACACCTAATAATGTTATTATCATTGTCAGATACAGAAAACTTACAACAAATTGCATGTAAGTAAAGTATACTACCTATTTATTCCACGTGGTTAGTGCAGAAATAGTAGATCAAGATTTTCTTCAGCAAAAAAGAAGAAAGTTCTTTTTTAAGTGCTGGTACAAAGTGCTCAGTAGAATCACGGTTGAGCATGCGGCTGCAAGAAGTCGTGGTTTGTTATGCACGACAATTGTTTGTGCTGTTGACAAATCATCATCTTTGTCGGTCCACAAATGAATGTTCTCTGTGTCCGTTATATTGATGTTTGTAATATTATTATTATTTATTTATTAAATAAACAGTACATAAAAATCTTATAATCTAAAACTGTGTCCCACAAAACTGTGTGATATACAGTTTGACTGTGAGATCTGAGGACTTAATTATTAGACAAACTTAATTATGTAATGTTATTATTATTATAATAAAATAAAAAGTTCCCGCCACACAGGCCATCCCTATTTTCTGTGACTTTATATGTAGCAACAAAAAAAACAACATGTTCTCTTGTTCAAGAGTTGTCTTTTATAATTTAATTACTATTACATTTATTCATAAAGAGAAAAAAAATCATTGATTTAAATATTTAATTAAGTATTTTTTATTACATAGAAATACCACATTTTTGTAGCTTAACTTAGCAGCTAAGCGTTTAATTGCGGAAGACATAACCCCATTCTTCACAAATTGACATTTAACTTCAAGATTCCAATTTATTATCGTACGAAGGCGTTTAATATTTAGCATAATATGTTATAAACGTGTGAAAACTAATTTGACAGAGGTTAACCTTGACATACTGTGTCTTGGTAGCTTTGATCTAGTACTTTGTTTAACAGTAATCAATTGTTTACCGAATCGTGTGGTGATGAATTAAGAATACAAGTGGATACATCACAACATGTGCGAGCCTTCCTGGATTGTGTGACGCTTGAAACAAACTGCAAGGGAGGAAAAACTAAAAAAAAACCATACCAAACCGTCCGTTGGACGTGGTACTGTAGGCCAAATCCTCTTCATGACAAGAAGAGGCCCTGATTCGAATTCGGGTAATATACGTTAAACTGTTAATCATTACTTGGGGGTTATCCTAAAAGCCCACTAGGAGTTAGCGGCGACCAATAAAACCTTGAAAAAAAGGCAGAATATTTGCTAAATTATTTATCTCGGTAATTTACACGCCTACCAAATAAATGTTTACGTAGTTGGACATTTATGAGCTTTATCCATAGTAATAATCAAACAATAAAAGCAAAAGATATGTAGATACGAAAAAATATTCAGCGAAATTATTAAATAAAGTTTTCTTACGCCCAAGCCGAAATGAAACGGCCTTTACGATAACAAACGCCCTGAAATGAAAGAAAAATATAATGTGAAAAATTCGTTTTCTCTAGTTACGAGATACATTGAAGATAATATTGGTCTAGATTTATTGGTGTTGAAGCTCGTGATTTTGTTCAATCGATATTATCAAGGCGTCTGTACCTATATTTTGTGTATAGGTATGTGTTGTGTTTGTAGTAACCTTTGTTGTTACATTCGTAATAATCATTCAGTCTCTTTCAAATAGAAAAATCTTATCTTATCTTCCCTTCTCCTTTAAGAGGACCTTCCAGCATGCACTTCGACCCTATCGGATCATTTGTGTTGGATCCTCCATTCACCACCCCGAAACGAGTAAGACTAGCGGCAGCTTGTAGAAGTCACTAGGAGTAGGATATCCCACTCCTAGTAGCTTCATTCTTTGTCTGGTGAGCGCTTCGCAGTTGCACATCAGCTGATGTCCACTCTATAATATAGGTGACCTATTCCGTATGTATAACACCATCATCATTTTATAAACTGGATTTCTTCACTGACGAAGGGAAACTTGGCCTACTAATACCACGACCCGATGAATTGGTATAGAGTTTATAAATCTAGTTTTCTTTCTATTGTTTCGGATAGATATATGTGTGAACTTTCCTTTTGTCGCTTATAGGACCCAATAAGGACGCGGTGGTAAGGTGTCACCATTTTGTACTCTTATTCCGTCACCATATGGGATAAATAATATATTTATATCATACTAAAAATATGTAGTTAAATTATTATTTATTATTTATATTATTTATTATATATAATAATATACTACAAATGAAATTCTAGCAAGTTTATTCTTGAAAATAAGTGTTACTTTTAGATACAAATGAGCATCATTAAATTTGTCTGCCACTTTTTTGCAAATATGAGGCCATTAATCTTATTTTTCGTTTACTTTAAAATAAGTTAAATTGTACCTTTTATTGATGAAACATTATTTTATTTTAAGTAATCCATTTGCCATACTTTGTATGTGATGTGTGTGGTCTAGGTATTTTTGTATGTTTTAGTTTGTTATATAAGTAATGCTATGTTTAGTTAAGTTTTATCTCAATCAGCTAGCCACAGTCCACTGCTGGACAACACGCAACACGGTCCTGCGCCATCCACATCTGGTCAGACCCAGAGACCTTTTTGAGGTTTCGGTCCACCTAGCTAGAAAAACTAAGGCATAAAAGTAATCAATTAAACATTTACTAATGTTAACTATAATATTAAATATCAAAACTAAATAAACCAAACTTACATCGACTACTAAAAATGTAATAAATATCTTTTATTCATTTAACCTTTGTAGCACATTGGTGTTCTTTTGGCAAGTTGGTCGTGGTCCAATTAAGCCAGTTGGGCGCCAACGTTCCTCCCTGTGATACACCACAAATAAGTGCGAGAATCTTTTTCAAATAAACTTGGCTAAATATTGTTAAATTTTTTTACATTTAGAAGTCGTAATTTAATTAATATTTTATTATTATTTTGTTTCTATTATTATTTATATTTGTTTATTATTATTTTTTTCACCTTAAACAAAAAGACACAAAAAAATAAAGATTTTTAATTTTCTTCCATAAAATATAAAAATGTCTTACTTGTAGTTAAACTAATTAAAGCTAATGTCAGTCTTATTTATGTTAATGGTTTTTATTTGTAGAAATTACCGAAAATAAATTCCTTTTTATAAACGTTTTCCATGTAGCCATAAATAACACCCTCTTGGAATTTGAAGCCCGAATTCATAACAAATATCCGTAAATCATGTGGGGATTGAAACCGCTACCTTTATTGCAAGCCTGTGAGTGTACGACCACTACATCATTTAGATCGTAAAAAGTAAAATTGAGTTCAAAGATCGTAGAAGTAAGATGTATACCTTAGTAGTATGTCAATAAATCTCACACTGTGAGGGTGCTGAAAAATTAACACTAACAAAAAGTTTTTTTATAACTTCCAAATAGTCATCCGACACCAAAAAAAATCAAGTAGCGTAAATCCTACTTCCTAACACTATCCTACTTATATTATAAATGCGAAAGTTTGTGAGGATGTATAGATGGATGGATGGATGTTTGTTACTCTTTCACGCAAAAATTACTGAACGGATTTTGATTAAATTTGCAATATTTTAGGTTTATTATATTTTAGTTTAGGGTGTAGAATAACATTTGGGTTACCTATACCACTCGGGTGAAGCCGCGGACATCAGCTAGTCATTTATAAATTACATAAATATTTCAAGAAGAAACTTCCTTAAAATAAATAAGTGTTACTTGCTTTTGAAATATACTTTCAAACTAATAATCTCATTAAGGATATTGGCTTGTAGTGCAGGCTTGCCAAGAAATTAAGCTCGCGTAACAAAGTAGCAATAAACGTCTTACAGTACAAGATATGCTAATCGAACTTTGGCTGATTTCCACATAAATATGAAGAAGTAATTACAAAAATATACATTTGACTTATCTTTTGGGTCGTTTTGAAAACATATTTATCGGGGCATTACACTTAGAAAGCATATTTTATCTTATTTAATGCGAAATACAGAGATATGGCTACCAGGACCTATTTGGCAGTGTATCGTATATTTAAAATAATGAAAAAGCAACATGGCGAAGATAAGGATGTGCGCAGTGCAGCATCCACGGGATCGCAGTGCGTCGGGCAGAGAGGCGCCGGGCACTTGGCACTGCTCTCGGTCAACGTCCTCTGCTTCCATAAAAGCCTCCATAAGCTTGAGCCAAAATAATTTCGCCAAATTTCTTGTCAGTGCCCTAACACGCATGAGTTTACGATCTTTTCGATTCTCTCTCAACACTGGGATTCGTTTATTTTTGGTAGCTCGAGATATTTTTATTACGATTTGTTTATCACTTTTTCAGATCAAATCATATCTTTATCTTGATGTTTATTGACACTGGTTTATATATCGCAATTTAAGACATTAATTGGAAGAATTGTTGTTTCTTACAATCAGAAAACCTTTTAATTCACAAGATTCAGAAGTTCAATGTACTTTGATATATTGTGAATATCTGGTAGGGGAAGTAATGTACAGTTTGTTAATTTAACCAAAAGATGCTTGGAACTATAGAAAATGTAACCTTCGCTTACGTAATAATTGTACTCTCATCCCTCTCCATCCCATTAGTTTACTTACCAGTTTCATTATATGCCACATTTGATTCAAATGTAAATTATTGTAGATATTTAAATAAAGAAATGAAATAGGTAGCGTTAAAAAAAGGACTGGATAAATTGTGATTACTAATAATCCTCCTTAACATAAATTTGATGCTTCCTAATCAATCTTTAAAAATGTACGTGTTGTTGAAAAGCTATTATTAGTAAACTTTAATGTATATAATAATGGCCAGCGTGGTATTAGTAGGCCAAGTATCCCTCCGTCACTGGAGGAGGCCCGTCCCTGCAGTGGGATATTAATGGGCTGTTATGATGATGATGATGATGAATGTATATAAAGTTATACAAGTATGTAAATTAGCTGTATTCATATGAACTCAGCGAATACTAGATAGTTCGTTACTACTTAGATTGTATGTTGATTATTATATTATTATGTATGAACGACAGAAAAGGGTAAACATGATGAAGATTTTGCGTTAATTATGTGTAGGCGATGCAATTTAATAACATTTGTATGCAGATATGTTGGTTATAGTGTAGGTATGATGTGGTGAATAAAGTGTTTGAATCATATTCACTTTGAAAGGAATTTAGGTGAGTCTTGAATAAATATTACTCAATGGTACAGAGCAATCCGTTATTTCGTATTTTGAAAAGTATTTAAAAAATTTCAAAAGATATTTTTGTTTTGTTGAACAATAATGAAGCTTTTATAGGTACAAAATGAAACAGAATCATTTTTGAAATACATTTATTATCACATTTCATAAATATCTAAATTTAAAATATGTAACTAAGTTTCTTAAATCTAGATATAAATTACATTTATCTAAGCAGACAACAGATTTTTGGAATATTCAGAACAGTTTAGATAGAAATATTTAATCATTTAGATCAAGGTTAAATAGTATCAAAATGTATATAATGAAATCATAACGATATATTAAAATGTCATATTCGTGAACGATATTTTGAACGTGACCTATATATGCGGATGATAGTTTAATAAATTGTAGTCAGTCGGAAGTTAAATCATACTGGGAATTTTTAGAATATCGCCTACTTATTTCAATACTGATTGAAGGAAAGTCTGTAGTTAAATTCTTTCGTTGTTTAGTTGACTTTTTCGTAAATCCATTTTCCAGAGTATGGTGTTTCTAGCCTCTTGGTTTTTGGACGGAAACCATTTTCATCAGCAGTGTAGTCCACTCTGTATAAGAAACCATCGGGGCCGATGTATTCGTAGAAGCCCTGGGATGCAATACCTTCATCAACGGTATTGGGGTTCTTGAGTACGGCGTTCTCCTTGGCGCGGATCTTGTTTTCAGTTTCGAAACTATAAAAAATAAGAAAATGGTTATTATTATGCTTTAATTAGTAATTCAAAAAAAAAATTGCAATAAGTTAATTAAGTAATAATGTAGTTAATTATTATTTAAAAAAACTATACCATGTTACGGAAAGGACCCTTAGTTTTAACATTATATTCACCTAAAATTTTACACAATTCTATTTTATCAGTTTGCCTGTCCCGCCTGTAGACACAATAGTAAAACAATGGGTATGTATCATATATGATACATGGGACAGGGAATAGGTTAAGATCGATTTTACTGTCATTGTATAATATTACACTGTTTTCATCGATTTTATTTTGAGATTCTCAAAGAAAAACCGCGTATAAAGTTGTAACTAACAAAAAATACTTACTCAAAATCATATTTATCTTCCTCGTAGTTATGATTCTGTTTTATAATCTTGATGCCATTGTTCTTGTAATACCCGTCCTTGTAGAATGGAATATCTTTAGGTGGAATTTGTACCAATCTATATTGATCTACAGATGCTTCTCCGACGTAGGGTTCGTAGTCATGCGAATAAGGTCCGAATCCACCGCCGTATGGATTATGAATATGAATGTATGGGTTAGGAATGTGTATGTATTTTCCTTCGTCAGAGGGAATGTATCTGTAAAGAAAAAAGGGTTTTATCAACTGAAATTTGATACATATAATTTTTTTACCTATAAAGCTTAGGTATAACTAGAAAAATCCGAAAAGGAGAAAGACATTGGACATGAATGGACAACTGAAATTTGCTTTGATTATCATCATAACAGCCCATTAATGTCCCACTGCAGATACAGGCGTCCTCCCGTGACGGAGGAATACTTTGATTATAAAAATAGTTAACATTGTTTTATAGCCACGCCCGAATTTTATAACTATTTTTACGATTTGCACCGGTCTTTATGCGGTAGAAACGTTTAAGAAGTCCATCCAGAATTAACCGTCTATTTTCTGAGTTGATGGTGTAAATAAATTAATTGTTATCTTGGACTTTTTAACAGCCAGTTTTTAATTAGGATTCTTTTGTTCTAGATACAATGTAAACAAGTTTGTGGCAGACTTAATATAATAGATTAACCCAGAAGCCTAGACTATTAATGAAATGTATTAACAAAACTATTCTGCTTCTGATATTTTTAACCCAAATCTTTTTGTTTTAGTTTTGCATTTATATGTGTTCCTAATGTTTATAGATTTTATAAGTAGGTTGTAACTTAAGACAGGTGATACGTGAGCTTTTTTGCATAAAAGTTGTATTTTTATAATATGTTAAAGTTATAAGTAAACAAACCATTTAGATAATAAAAATACAAAGTTTTTATGTATTTGCACTCTATTCGATGTTTTTAATTGGATCATAAATTAGGTTAAACTATGTTACTTGTTTACCCGACTTTTTGGTATTATTTTTTTTATAATTTAACATCTAATTGACATTTTATAATGTTCTAGATTAAATTCTGCGTGTGTTGATGCTGTGTCGATGATTAAGAAATTAATATTTATGTAAATGAATATTATGTAAGATTATTTACTATGGATTATTATTTAAAAACTCATTCAATCATTCTTTTATATAAATATATATTGTTCTTCGTTTAACCATTATATGATACGTTCAGAAAATAATTCACGAGACCCCTACTACCACTACACATCGCACATACCAGATCATAAGTGTTGTAGAAGCCTTCCTGGTATATTGCTGTACTGTTCTTTTCTTAGCATGGTATAATACCCGTAAGCTTGTTTCAGTACTCTATTCAATTTATCCAGGCTACTAGAGAACACTAAGCTACCAACTCATGAAATAACTATAGCTACTGATATTAAATCCGCTACGTAAATAATTTACCTGCGACCGAATAACATTCTCTCGCTTACTTAGAACTCTTTATCTACAAACAGATGAACTTCACTTGACTGTATAAATGAATAATAAATAGTTGCATTGACATTTTACTCACCTTCCATCATCTCCGTATTTAGTACGATGCCACTGCCCATCTTCAATAGGTGAACTCAGGACAGCCAATATGCAAAAGCATAGAATCAGTGCAAGCTGTGAAAAAATAAATTAAAAAAATATTTAAATCCATACAAAAAAATGGTACCTGCTTAAATATAATACAAATAAAAAATATTCATTAAATAAATACGTACCTCTAAAGAAAACATCCTATTTCACTTCACGTAACGTTAAAAAAAAAATTGTAACAGCAAATCTAATGTTACAGTTTTTCAGACCACTTGTACACTGTTGTATCACAATGCGGAAGTTTTTATTCACGGTCACACTTCTACTCGTGTGTACACTCCTTAGAGAATTTGAAATCGTTGTGTTGATTTCGAAATCGGCGCTTCGTTTATATACATTTGCAACATCAAGTCATCTCTTCTGCAGGAACACAAATACGAGCGCCCGCGTGCGTCATATTCAAACGTAACACTCACACAGAAACAAGTTACATACTTTACGCATTTTTTTTTAATCGTCTTTGCATTCCATTGTGGTCAGTGTTAAGTTTATTGGGATTTAGATGTCATAAAATTTTTTGGACGATAACACTTCCTGGGTTAGTGAACGAAGTGGAAACGAGTCCATCAGAATCTGCATAAAAGATAGGTGTAAGGTTTGTCGATATTTTCTTATAAAATAGTTAATTGAATCGGGATTTCTGTATCTAAGTAACAGTTGGAGCTCACGCATCCTGTAAAAGTAAATATTATGCAAAAGTTTTAGCTGTCTAGTCTAAGTAGACCATATTACTCCACCACTAAGAGAGGCCCCAATCCTTGGAACATTAAAGGGTTAGTAATAATACATTGATTTTTGACAAAATTAGGTTCAATCTTCTCATCATTCTTACAGCCCTCATAATAGCCCATTAATGTCTCACTAAAAGGGCCGGCCCTCCTCCCGCGTCGGAGGGATACTTGGCCTACTAATACCACGCTGGCCAGACGGATTAGTATAGGGTTTAATTTCAAGTTTTCCTTCTTTTTATTTCGTAAAGATAATATTCACGGATAGTCCCTTAGTCGGTTTTTACGACACCCAAGGGATGAGATGGGGTGGGGACATATTGTATTCTTACTCCGACCATGACTTGAAAGTAGGTCAATATAAAAAGCTTTTATTGATAAAAAGATAATTAAGTACAGAGCCGCTTAGGTAGTTACTTGACCAGTGTATTCATTGATAAAAATCAGCATCCACTGTTGGTATTTTTAAACCGTTATGATTTGAGAATGTTCCAGAAAAGAGTCCAATTTTATTTGGCGATGTACCTGACCGATTCTGTGATTACTCTGATCTTAGCGTACTTGTAGCGATCACTTAACGTGATATAATCATATTAAGAGAAATTAGTAAATACATGAATTAATTATTATTGTACTAAATATAATATGTGGGTTTTTTTAAGGGTTTTGTAATTTGTGATATTCTGGTCTCATGTGCGCTGTTTAAGGGAATCATGTGGTGAGATATTGATTGTATCATTTCTGGAGACAAAAGCTAATAAAACTCTGAACTATACTTGCTTGTAAGGTATTATTTTAGTCAAATTTTGATGTTTCAAAAGCTTTACTACAATCTTGTCAGGGCTTTATTATAGTCAGGGTCCGTGTGGTGACGGAGTAGGTAAGAATACAATGTGTCACCACCCCATCTCATGCCATGAGTGTCGTAAAAATCGGCTAAGGGACTATCCGTGAATATTATCTTTACGAAGTAAAAAGAAGGAAAACTTGAAATTAAACCCTGAAACAATCCATCTGGCTAGCGTGGTATAGGCTAAGTATCCCTCCGTCCCGAGAGGAGCCCCGTCCCTGCAGTGGAACATTAATGGAATGTTATGATGATGATGATTTCTTCTTTCGACATTCATATTATCACCTAAGTTTTTAGCTGTTTTGCTAACCGTCTACCCTACCCTTCCACTGCGTGAGGTCCGTCACTTCAATCCAATGAGATATCAAGAAGCTTAAATCGACAAGTAATTTGACTGCGTGGGATTTGAATCTGCAATAACGCATACGTAACCGTGCTAACTATATGAGACAGTTATATGACTCATCTCTCTGAGGTGACATTTCAGTTCGTCCTTATTATTTTCCTTCTCCGTTATTATTATCTTACCATATCTGTATTATTCTTCAATAACTACTCACAGTAAGAATCGTATTACTTTTATATACGTGCTGTTTTAAAACATTGACCATAAATTTCACATTTATCCTGTATATTTTTTTATTACAATACAAATATGGCGCAAAGCTTCCGTATTTCGCAAAAAAAATATGTAACATGTTTTTATCTTTTCCGTTTTCTAGGCCTTTTCCGATTGCTGAAGGGTTTTCTTGTATACTAGAACCATGCTGCCTGGACAGGTTGGTATAGCACTCATGAAGGGGAACTTTAAAACAGAGAGCTTTATAAAGCTTATAAGACGTATTGATACAAATGCCCAAGACAAAAGATGCATAGTATCTAATACAGTCTCTTAATCGATATTTACGATATTTTTTGATTTAGATGCGGTAGTAATGATGAGTAGTATAAAAATATAAAATGTCTATGTAAGGAAGGCTAATTATTAAACGTTCGAATCCCAATTAATTTTGATTGTGCGTATTACTGATTAGAAGCCCAAGGCCTATGAGAACACATTATGGAAGAAATGTATGTCTTAGATGTGAAAAAATAATAAGGATAAATTTAAAAATCCCTGTAATTTTGTAAGTTCCTATAATATATTATATTACCTAAATATAAAAGAAACACGAGCTTCCCACACTAGTCGTCGCCTGAATGCTTATTTGCTCAACCGACCATTTTGACGAATTTCTCTTTTTAATGCAATTTTATTAAGGATCAAATTGCGGTTCGATTGGTATATAATACTTGCTGTTTGGACTTAAAATACATTATTTATAAGGAATTTAAGTTTTTTAAAACTAACACAAGAGAATTTAAGCTTAATGCTTAATTGCTCAAAGTCCGTAGAGAAACACCAAACGTGCATCCGAACATCGATTAAGTGCTTAAGTATTCAATCTCCTCACAGGTAACCAATCACGACATCGCATTTTGATGACGCATTACGCCGCCATTATTAATTTATTTTGTGACGAAGCTGGTGCTCGCACGCATTTGAGTTAAAACTAACGCGAAATATAGAAAAAACGTATTAATTTTAATAGAAAACAGTACCCGAAATGTCCGTGACGAAATATAAATCGGAAAATATAGTCACAACTATAGAAAAGAATCGGTAACTTGTATTTTTGTTAACATTTCTTTGCAGATTATCACTGCGTATCGTTAACTTATAGTACAGGATGTTTAAATTTAATTCTTATTATTTCAGATTTAATTAAATCTTTAAATGAAATTGTGACGTATCTATAAATGAACAGATTGTTTCGAACATTTCGTAAGGTTGTAAAATATAACTAATATAATAATAAAAAATATTGCTTTTGTGCGGTGACTGTCAAAATATACCTGCTACTTGCATGTTTGCTAATTGTTAAATGGGTAAATTTCTTAGCATTAAATGGGTAGTTTTGTGTTTACGTATACCTACGCTTTGTGTTCGCAATGATGTTAGATGCTAGATAAGAAGATTAATACTATTTTTTACTCGCCACAGATCCATTGCTCACATTGTACATATATTTTTATTATGTCCGTTGCTTTGCATTTTCTTCCCTATTTTGGATGAGAAATTCAGAACTAATTACGCCGTTGAGGGATGAATAGCCCATAAACTAAAGAATTCCTTATGAAAACATAAAAAATCGTCAAAAAGGGGTAATTTTCTTTAAAAAATCCATTCTAAATTGTTTAAATAGTGTCAGTATATTAATTATTTTTTATACGTATAGGTATGATCTTATCACCGTTTTATTTTCAATTTATGTCGTTTTTATTGTACATATTGAAATGAAGAAGTAGAGTCACGGTAATACCATAGTTCCATTTTATGTTGACATTACGTACGATGAATCAAGAATCCGACGAAAGAAGAATACTACGAATAAGGACTAATTCAAATCAGACACTAACCGAAAAGAAAATAAAATATATTAGAAGTACCTACAAATATATGAAAGCTGACGACAAAGCCTTTATGGAATCTCTAAGGTTTTGACAGGATCAGACAACATAAACAATACCAGGCGAAGTAAACTATCTTGTATCGGTACAAAAACAAAAAAATATTGTATTTTTTATTTATACTCGTATTTTATTATGTATAGGTACCTAGTGTAGCAACCAACAACATTCTTAATTTATGAAAAAAAAATATCTATTGGTCAAAAAACGTTGGGTTTTTATTTATTTTATCACTTTTACCAATATGTGTTGTGAATTATTAATAATTACTACTAAAAGTAATAAATTTCGATCGATTAATCACATTTACCAAAACATGTAATTATTACTAATAATAACCGGTAATTATTAATAATTTTCAATTAATCACATTTACCGTAACATATATACCTATCAGTGGTTTTTTTTAATTCTGTGTTTTTTTAATAATAAATAGCCAGTTAACTAGTTATTTTTTTACCACGATATTCAAACACACTGTATTTGGTTATTAGGCACTTAAGTACTAAATATATTCGAATGCAAAATGCTCAACCTCCACTCCAGTAGTGGTCTATCTCCAATTGCATAATTTGTTTTGTGTTTATTTGCTCAACCTCCATAAAAAATTGTCAAAATAAACATAACTGTTTGACTTTTTAATGATTATTTGTAATATATCATTTCATAAACACGTTAACTATTTTTTTAATATAAAACTTTTATAAAATCATATTATTTGCTTAAACTAATCAATAAAACGTCTCTGGTGTAAAATGTTGCAAATGGAGGTTGGACACTTAAGTATTCGTGCGACGTAGTGTCGAATTTAACGACTAAGGTATAACCTTAGCATTTTTATCTTTGGTTACTGTTAGCCCATAATATAATCCTACTGCTGGTCTAAGGCCTCTTCCTATTATCTTAGTTATAATATAAAAAAAGACATGAAGAACCTCGAAAGCCTTCTGAAAAGGCTTCTTAGTAGAAGGCTTTTTTATGTTTTTCTAAAAATAACACGTACACTAGATAAAATACGTCTTAACAGGGCTAATAAAAAGTTTCAAACAATATACCAACACTAAACTTAAGAAAAGGTGATTTCATTAAAAAACGGAAAATAAAACCTAAGCCAAAAAAGTTTATTAAGATCAATGACATCTCACTGACCTAACCTAACCTTTTATCAATCAAAACTATTGTACGCTGTACAAACAGTTAAAAATAACGAGGTTTCTTATCCAACAATAGAGTTTAACCAGTTAGAGTTATTAGAAACCAATGCTAGTAAAATGATAAGCACTTTCTTCTCCAAAATTCCCAATTTATTTTATTTCGTTTGATTGATTAAAAAAAAAATTGAAAAGGATATGATTTTTAGTTTTAAATTCTTAAGCATAATGTCAGCATTCCAAAACATATTCAATTTTTCATTATAAAGTGCTTATACACACATCAAAAAAGTCTAAGCAACATGCATGATATTACAAATTTACCATTTATATTAATTAATTTCTAAGTATTTACTCACTCAAAGTGTATAGGTAAGTAAACTTTTTTGTTATTGATGACATACTGGCTGGTTGTAAAAAAAAAATTTCGATTATGTTTTGTTTTTTTTCATAAAATTCAAATGACTGCGAATTTGTTTGAATTTGAGTGCATGTTAATTGCTACGTTTTAGTCTTGATTTTATAATTTTACCAACCATTTAAATACAGTTGGCGACAAAATTGAATTGTTAGATATTCTTTACGTCATGGAGCGACGTCATTTGACGGCAGATGAAATGCAAAGAGCTGTAGGGATGTTGCAAGCGGGAAGTAATCAATCTCAGGTATCTCGACATTTTGGTATTCATAGAAGTGTTATTTGTCGTCTTTGGCAGCGCTACAATAATACAGGGGAACCCGCTGAACAGCATCCAGGCCGTAAAAGGAGTACAACCACTCGGCAAGACCGGTACATACAACTGACTGCAAGACGCCAGCCGATGTTAACCGCTCGAGAGATAAGTTTGAGGCTACAAAATTCAAGTGGTGTTGATGTAAGTCCCCAAACTGTGCGAAATCGACTGCATGAGTACGGCCTACGAGCTCGACGCCCTATCAGGTGCCCACCGATACGTCACGGGAATCGCGCTCGTCGAAATGAATGGTGTAGAGAACGCATAACATGGACCCAGGAACAATGGGATAAAATTATGTTTTCCGATGAGTCGCGATTCGGGTTTAGGCCTGATACAAGAAGGGTGCGAGTGTACCGTCGACCCGGAAATACTGAAAGACTCAGGTGCGTTCAAGAAGTTCATCCATACAGCGGCTCAACAGTTATGGTATGGGCGGGTATTATGAAGAACAGGCGAACTGAGCTCGTTTTTGTAAATGGAAACATGAACGCTGAAAATTACGTTGAGGATATTCTCAGACCTTATGTCCATCCATTTGCACAAACCTTTGGCTCCGATTTTACGTTAATGCATGACAATGCGCGTTCACATACAGCTCGGCGAACCAGTGAATACTTGGCAACGGAGAACATCCAGGTATTGCCCTGGCCTGCACAATCGCCAGACCTCAACCCCATCGAGCACGCATGGGACATGCTCCAGAGACGTGTTTTGAAGGACTTGGACGGAGTGACAACAACCCAACAGCTGAAGGATTTGCTACAATTCCATTGGGAGCGAATACCGCAAGATGACATAAACAGTCTCATTAATTCAATGAATAATCGTTGCCGACAAGTTCTGAATAGCAGAGGAGGCCATACTTTGTATTAAATTGTCCTATTCTTTCACAATAAATTCATTTTCTTAAGAAATTTCAATTTGTAAAAAAAAAGTTTAGTTTCTTATGTACCTGTATATTCTAATATTGTTAATTTCTGTTATTAAAAGAACTTATAAAGAAAACAGCTGTTATTTTTACATCATAGAACCCTAAAAATATTATTTTAAAAATAAAATACAACGTTATAATTAAAATAAATGGTAAAATAAATTAATATAAATGGTAAATTTGTAATATCATGCATGTTGCTTAGACTTTTTTGATGTGTGTATTTGCATAAAACATGCGTTTTCTAAGAGCGGATTTACCCAACGTTTTTATAAAGTAAAAGTCAGCAGCAAATAATATAATGCTTGTTAATTAAATACTTGTGCATTATGTGATAAATGGTATCATTAAAATGTGATAGATGCTAGCCCCTGTAAACTTGTTTTTTTTTTAAATTTCATGCACAGGTCATTAATTATGTAGTAATTTAATGTATGTATAGATACAGTCTAAGTTAATAGCAAATAGTGACCTAAAGAGTTTGTTATTGGTTTGTTGGGTTGAACCTATTAATATCAGCGTACTATTTTGATTTGAATAGTAATATATTAAATACATAGTCATTATCATTGTATGTTTGTTTGTTTTGAACCTAAACAGACCTTGTTTTCAGAACTTTAGAAAGACTGTACTGCAATATTCAATCTTTTGATAATAACATCAAATCGAATATCATAAAATGTAGAGCACACGTTAAAAGCTCAAAAAAAAGTAAATAACCGAAAAAGATGATGATCCTCACACATTCACACAACGCCATCTAGTCCCAAACTAAGCAGAGCTTGTACTATGGGTACTAGATAAGGAATAAACATACTTGTATACTTTATTTTTGTAAATACCTACATATTATACAT
This sequence comes from Schrankia costaestrigalis, assembly GCA_905475405.1. Taxonomy (NCBI): domain Eukaryota; kingdom Metazoa; phylum Arthropoda; class Insecta; order Lepidoptera; family Erebidae; genus Schrankia; species Schrankia costaestrigalis. The sequence continues at coordinate 7,370,220 of FR997827.1, forward strand.
AGAAACACTCAGACCAAATGTTGTTGATGTTTCCAAAACAAGTATGATTCAACAAAATGTAACATAATCAAAACACAAGAGGTCAAAGGTATCTGAACAACTTCTGTGTAGTATTTGGATCGTCACCAAAATTCTTACGATTTCTACGTCATCAGATTATGTCGAACGAATTCATTAATACATATAAATTAATGTATTCCACTAAGTCCGATTTGTCATAGCAGAAATGATAAATATTGACGTTTCGTCTCTTAGTCAATGTGTTTATTTGTCTCACAGAATACCTAATTATTATGAATATGTAGCATTCCTGGGAAAATTTTTAATATTGGCGCCGCCAATGACGCAGTAAGGCGGGCGCCAATGTTACCTCCGTTTTGGTTTCGAAATACATAATTTATTCTAATTAATCATAATTTTAATTAGTTGAAGGTATTTTAGTTTGAGAAAGTATGCGTTTTTTGAAGCCTAAAATAATTATCATCCCGATGAAAAAATAGACTGGTGTTTTGTTTATGTGAATGAATAAGGGGAAATTAAACACTAAAAACCTACACATACCATTATAATCAACATTCCTGTCTTTGTGCCTCCTGAAAAGTGCTCTCGCCCTTGGCATAATCCCAAGTCAAAAGTGTTTCTCCGTGTGGTGCCGGAGTAAGAATACAATCTGTCACTACCCCATCTCATCCCATGGGTGTCGTAAAAACCGACTAAGGGAATATCATCTTAACAAAATAAAAAGAAGGAAAACTTGAAATTTAACCCTGTACCAATCCGTCTGGCCAGTGTGGTATTAGTAGGCCAAATATCCCTCCTTCACGGAAGGAGCCCGTCCCTGCAGTGGGACATTGATGGGCTGTAATGATGATGATGATAAGAAATTTCTAAAAGTCTTAAAGAGCTACACTGCGGTTGCCATCAGCTTCCCGGTAAAATGTTCATAATTTTCGAATAATAAATAAAACGTAGTTATCAATATTTATATTCAGTAGAAACGTTAATTAAATTACTTGTAGTTCGTTTGGAATGTTGTCAGTTAGTTAGATTTGTTTTATCTTGCTGCCTTCTGCTTCGATAAATACAAGAAAAGTAAAACGAAGAGAAGTGCAAGTAAAATTCTGTTTATTCTTAGCATTTAACTACAAACTTCAGAGCAAGTTCTATGCTATCATAACAGCCCATTAATGACCCATTACAGGGACGGGCCTCCTCCCATGACGGAGGGATACTTGGCCTACTAATACCACGCTGGCCAGACGGATTAGTATAGGGATAATTTCAAGTTTTCCTTCTTTTTATTTCGTAAATATTAAATTATCGTAAGGGGGAATAGTCCCTTAGTCGGTTTTTACGACCCCCATGGGATGAGATGGGGTAGTGACATATTGTATTCTTACCGTCACCATACGGAGCGTTCATGAGACAGTTACCTATTTATTAGGAATGCAAACCTAAGTTGAAAATCAATTCTTTATTCGGATTATCAGTAGGTATTATAGTGCAATACGAGCCCACACTAACTCGTTCAAATGTTACGATGATTTAAAAACTCCTTGATTACTTTAGGTATAATTTTCAAACCCTTGCACTTGTAGTCACATATTTCATGTTAATAAAACAAGCAATAAAAATGATTTTTATTTGTTTAGAGCTCTTGTAGTGGGCAGTTTAAGTGTCATACTTGATTGGCTCTCTGGAGGTCAGATACGGCCTTGATTCATCATTATTTTAAAATTGCATACTGTTTCGTTCATTAACCTTCCTGCTGGTCTACTCTTGAATTTAATTCCAATCGATCGGGATTGGAATTATGACGTTTACCGCTATTTCATACTCTTGAAATCAACACTAGCGCCAAATTGTTTTCAAATTAGGTGTCTATTTGTTGAACTACATGAAATTGTGATTGAAATAAAAATGGTACTCTTGAATTCATTTTGACAGCTGCGTATTGCGTTGAAATTGTGTTCGGATTGCTTGTAAATTGGTATTATTCCAATAGCAAATAAGTAACTTTTTACATATTGTTTTGTGTTTTATGTCGACTTGGGAATATTAATACATCTTTAATATGACTTATTAGTAAAGATATCATTTAGTCTACATAAAAAAACGTAGATTGAGCTTTAAAAGAAAGGCAAACTAAACCTATATTGCGCTTTGTGTGTTGTATCTATGTACCAAATAAAATATGGCGCCGAATGATAACGAACACTGTTTGACAACACAAATAATTTATTTGTTAAATATATATTATATTATATATTTAATGATAAATATTCAAGCTTTACTTGGTCACAAAGCCACACAAAGCTTTTTAAACTAGAAACACTAATATAGAATTAATAGAATTATTCTAGAATATATCGCACCCTCAGTAACATAAGGGGCCAAGTCAAAATTTTAGTAAACTGAGATTTTAAATGCTAAGGGCATAAAATGGAATTCTTTACCTGTTAGCGCTGACAGAGCGAGAAAAAGGACAATAACGACTCGGTAAATATATTTGTGTTCCTCTCACACTCTCCCAGCCCGGCGCCCGCTCTTACTGCTTGAAGGTTATGGTTAACAACTAAACAGTGACAGGGATTTAAATAATATATAGGTTCAATTCTAAATAGTCCTAGTATTTCTTTGATATTTTTGTATTATAAAGGCCTAACTTGAATGCATGTTTTTCAATTACTTGTAATTTATAGAATTAATGCAAATTTATTGTTTTTTCCTATTGCTATTTATAGTGCATTTACCAAAGAACAAATCTGCCAAATTTCACATTTATAACTTAAATAATAAACAAGTAATTTGAAAAAATTGGTATTTTATAGGAACCCAGAATCTTAAATCGTGATTTCCCAAAAATCTACTTTTTTGGATTGTGCCCTTTTAATACTGAGGGTGCGATATTTACTTTTTGACAAGTAAGGGGAACTATTTTTATAATAGACTTGTCTTTGACCCGTCTCATTCAGCCACAAGCAACACAAAATTTTTGAAATGCTAATTTCTCGATCCGAATAATAATAAATAATTAAAAAACGTATATTACAATAATATTTTCCATAACTTGTATTTATTACTATTGTTAATAAGCAGATATCGACCTTAGTAATAATATTTTCTCAATTTAGTATGTAGTTGAACATCACTTCTCCAATGTCATGTGTTGCTAACTTCACACTCTAAAATATAATCGTGAACCAATCCCGATTTCAATTCAATGTTGACGAAATTGTTTTCAAGAGTACGAAATCACGTGACTTCAAAATTGACATTGTAATTGGATTGGTATTAGATTGAAATTAAAATTATGTTCAAGAGTAAGCCTGCTGTTATCAATGTTGTCTTTATATTTCTGATACATAACTGTTACATTAAACCAATTCTTTCTTAGATGTCCCAATGCAGAGACGGACTCTTTGTGTGAAGGAGAGGTTCTTCTTGTTTCATTATTTCATGAGTTCTATTATGCTTTACATGTTGGTCAGTATCAATATATAAAGGTTAGCTTAGTTCTACATAAATTTATACGCAATACCTTAGACTTTAGTACTCTACATACAAGCTTTTTTTTTTTTTTGAGGAAATGCTTTACGCATACACATCCTCGCCTGGGGGTGCCGGCGAGGTGGTTATGTCAGACTCCCATGGACCGGTCTACTGACTAAAACCTCCACGGTTACCATCTTCGAGGTATACGAGGAGTCCCGGGAACTAGGAATACAACATCCGAGATCTGCCCACCTTTGCATTGCTTACGCAAGGCTCTTCACAGGGCGGCTTCACATTCACGAAATAAACGTTTGCCCCCATACATTTCGGCTCTTTTGAAGACAACTATGACTTTAGCTAGTTATCGCCTCTTCTCGAGACGCTTTAGCAACGGAGTCCCCTACAGTGGTTGCCAACGTACTCTACATACAAGCTTAGGTAAAGTGAATACCCTACTCTAAAGGAATTACAACATAATAAATTGATGAGACCAACATTCTATCGCATGTATAGCTGTAATTTATTTATAAATATGTATTGAAACATATGGTTAACTAGTTTTTAAAAATAGCTACATTTTTTTACAAGAGTGGTTCTTCACAGATTTAATGTCGTTGAAACATGTAGAGCGTAATCCAAAGCACGTTCAATTTAAAAAGAACACCAAAATTAAATTATTTTACAAAAGCACTCTAGATAAAGCACGTCTTTCTATCATAAAAACAGATAGAAATAAACAAACATTATAAAAACAAACAAACACTTTCATTTAATTTATTCTAGAATCTGGTCTCGTTTTAGTTCACTTAATAGAAAATCAGAACACTTAATAGAACCTTTTAAAGTATTCACACAGTACAACCAGTAGTCTATCTCGGCCGAATATTTATTATAAATGCCTACGGCTGCGCGGTACGTAAACATGCGATAGGGCTGCCCACCTCCAGCTTTTTAATTACATTTACCTATTTTCCCGCTCGTTACTGCGGCACAGTCGCGACTGCTCACTCCGCAAAGCCACCTCTAACGTGAGCGTGTACCTATAACTCGCGGCTCGTCCGTTTCTATGAAGTCGAAATACTGTATATATTTGTACTATGGTATTTATCTACATCAATAAAATTTAAGTATCATCATTTTGTTGAAAAACATATTAGGAATCTTAAACAAAATCCTGTTAGAAATAAACAAACGTAGGTATTGACGTAAACAAACAGGATGTCCGTCATTGTTTTTATTAGAAAACATAGAAAAATGTAAATAAAGCAATAAGAAATGTAATTTGTAATCATTTAATTACATTTAATTTGAAACTGTTGTTTAATTTTACGAATAAATTATTACAGTTATTATGTAGATTTAGACCTTTTTAATTTACTTTAAAAACATTGATTATACGGTGAGATATATAGATTTCTAATATTAGGTTCTACCCGATTTCATGTTAACATTGCTGTAGAGCCCTACCTAAATAGGGACCACAACTGCTAACTATGATATTATATGATTTGAGTCATCTAGCTGTAGGGGGTTTTTGACCTCTAGCAGAGGTGGGTTAAACACAAATTATTAAAATCAATTAAGAACATAAGATTTTATGTGATGACCATGTCAACATGCCTGTTTATCGGCACCACTCTCCTTTAATTTGAATACTTTACACACAGCATGACAATATAGGCAAGTGACATTTGAACATAATGCATAACAAGTCCAATAAGCCAACAAGGCTAATAAATCTTTTCGGCGTCTTTTATGTATAAATTTGATATATTTTTAGGATTACCCAAGAATTGATTTAAAATGAATTTGTTAGTTGACATTTTCAATGGTCTAATTTTAGATCTCTAATTTTTAGGTGACCTTAAATTTCTAAACACAAAAGTACTAAAACTAAACTTCAAAATATGCTTCATAAAATGAAAGGGACACTGTTAATCTGCAAATTTTTGGATCTAACTCATAGGATTATAAAAAAATAATGTATTTAATTTAGTTATCTGTAACAACTTCCGGAAACAAAATCATTATTGAGGCTATGGGAAATAAATCTAATTAGCTACTGTGCCTTATTTTCGTGTCAAATGCCAAAGAACTGCTTTTCATTTCTCTCAGGACGATGACAATTTTGCAAGATAGTTTAAAAACAAAAGTCTAAAATTTTAAATGCATTCAAACGCTAGAACGTAATATCGGTATGCTATGAATAACAAACTAATTTTTATACGAAATTTTAAATTATGTGTCAAATTTGAATTTTAAAATACTAAAAAAGTCGAAATTGGATCAATCAGAAGCGATAAATAATGTAAGGTATTGTGTTTATTAGCATAATTGAATAAAAACTCAGAATAAAATGAACTTTACTTTGTTGCAATAATTTATTATAATGTTTGATACGCTGAAAAAGATTGACAAACTTTAATAATAAAATGTATGTAATTCACTCCGTGTGGTGACGGAGTAAGAATACAATATGTCACCACCCCATCTCATCCCATGGGTGTAGTAAAAACCGACTAAGGGACTATGCGTCAATATTATGTTTACGAAATAAAAAGAAGGAAAACTTGAAATTAAACCCTATACCAATCAGTCTAGCCAGCGTGGTATTAATAGGCCAAGTATCCCTCCTTTACGGGAGGAGGCCCGTCCCTTCAGTGGCACATTATTGGGCTGTTATGATTAATAAAATGTGAATCATTATACAATTAACCTGTTGCTCATCGATCAAGTATTTGTTCAGATAATTTAATTAATTTGTTTTAAATTTTTACAGATCGTCGGGTTTTTGTGTGACGAATTTATATGGTTTCTTTTTCTTTGAATAATGTAAGTTCTTTGAATCAAAGTTTGTTAAAATTCTTGAAAGAAAATGTGGTTATAATGTAATTCTAGCAATAATGAATTATTGCTAAATACGATTTATGGTTCTTACATAAAACATATCTAAAAAAAATACTTTCAATAAAAGCTCACTGCTGGAAATGGGCGACTTCTTTCAAATTTAGCCTTACCTTCCAAGCTCAGTTTACTTAGCTTCAAATATTGTATGTTTACAGTGTTTGGGTAAGTGAACAGACGATCTGATCAAGGCGCTAGGAAGCATATAGATAGAGTCACATGACAAATATAACAATTAAACGAGGTCTATGTCCGGGAGTAAGCAGGTGTAGGAGTCCATTGATTTATATGATGACCTTTTGTCATTTTTAATTAGGTCCAATAATAATCGAGATATTGTACAGTGTTTTAAAACGTAAAATAATTTAAACTAACTTTTGACCAGTTTTTTTTATTACTAACGTCAATGTAATACAGAAGCTCTGGAGTCCTCTCCTCTTTACTGCCAATTAAATATAACCATTTATACTCTAGAAATGGTACTTCTCAGGTCATGTCATTGCCGTGAAATGCATTTAAGTGTTACTGCACTTTTAATGTTACTTATCATTTCACAATTAAATCTGTAATAAAACGCTTACTCTTTACGATAAAATTGATTTTTTTGCACCTGAATTCATTTATGGCTCGGTCGTAAAGTTAGCCTTACTGGCTTATGTAATTGTCAAAAACCAATATGACAGCACTAAAATTGATTTCAAACGAATTAAATATTAAAATAAAAATGTTTAAATTCCTGTCATTTTATGAACAACGTAAAATTTTCTTTACAACAATCATTAAGTTTATCCTATTATTTTTTCTACATACTATGTCAATATAGGGGTTACGCGTGCTATACAGCACGCATAACCCTGCCCATTGGCAATCCTAATCACTATATTAACTTTGCCAAAAGAACAACTGATTTTTTACATATAGTGGCTATTTTCACAAAATAAAAAAGGCAATTATTATGTTTTTAGTCTAAAGCCTAAAGCTACTTTTAGACTGATATATTTACTACAGCTTTTATAGCAGAATATTTATATAAATTATTAAGGCTTTAGTAGCAGCCTCATTTCTTTTTGGCTCTCCAACAAATGCTCACGAGTCAAAAGTCAAACAATATCCATCAATATATTCTGTAAAATAAAATCTCTGATACTAATGTTAAGGCGTGCCTAACATCTAAACTTTCACACTTATAGAATTACTAGGACAGTATTACAAATTATGCATTAGTATATTTATGGTATCTAAAATGTAGGTAATTACATGTAAACGGTTACTGTTACAGAAGAACACAACCACAGTACATACAACCAGTAGTCCATCTAGGCCGAATATTTATTATAAATGCCTACGACTGCGCGGTACGAAAACGTGCGATAGGGCTGCCCACCTCCAGCTTTTTAATTACATTTACCTACTTTCCCGCTCGTTACTGCGGCACAGTCGCGACTGTTCCCTCCGCAAAGCCACCGCTATCGTGAGCGTGTAGGTATAACTCGCGTTTCGTTCGTTTCTATGAAATCGAAATACTGTATATATTTTTACTATGACACAACTTAGGCCAAAATCCTGTTAATACTTTCTAAAAGGTAGGCGGAGTCCTAATAACAATAAAAACTAATAAAGATATCACACTACCTGACATTATAACACCATATCGATGCACAGAGATAATAATTTGCTTTAATAAATTACACCTACATATAATAATAATCATAAATCGACGTTTCTTCGCCTTTGATTAAATAAAACTGTTATAAAAATATGTCTTAAGTACTTTTTTCTGTTAAAGAAAGTTTGAGTCCGCGTGTTTTACAAAAGCGTAGGGAGCTGTAAGTACATTAAAATTAGTGGATAAGGTGATAAAACGATATTGTTTTGAATTTTAGTTATTAATATCGTTATACTTACATAAACTAAACTTACGTAAAGTATCAGTTTATTTTAGGCTAGGCGGAGGCCCAACTATGCCCTTCACATTCTCTCCATTTTTCGCTTGTACAAGGTAAAAAGAATGTGAAGATTCATAAGATTCAGAATTGAAAAATACAACTTTTAAGATAATACAAGGCTATAGAAAAGAATAAGAAAGAATCAGTAACTTCTATCTTGCAACAAAAACTTACAATATCATAGTGGCATAAATCTTTTGTACAAATTTTCAAAAATAAAAGTCAATGTCAATTTTCCTGCACATTTTCTTTAGAAAATATGTACAATCCTCGTGTATGCGGACTATTTCCAGTTCATTGGCTCAACGCTGTTGTTTGGTCATATAATGAAAAATATTTTTGTAATACATTGCCTGTTCAAGACATGCAGTTTTTCATTGATTTTTGGACGAATATACAAACTAATTCGCACGGCCTTGATTTAATAACATGACACTTCTGGTACCGGACTCGACTCCTGGATGAACTCTTTTGTCAAGCGTCACTATTGGTGAACAGAGAATGGTACTGACACACTCACATGAGACTTATATTGTGATAAGAAGAACAGAAAACGTAGGAACCCTGATTCCTCGTTATTTTTTGTCTACTTTTTTTATTTAAGTTAATAAATAGTATAGTGTTTGCCTCTATATAGAATGAACCTCTTACTTTCCTTGTTTTTATTGTGTTTTATAAAAACTTTATATCCCTCATAAATTATAAGTTTATTAGTAGCTCCATAAATCAATTAGCAGCTTTCGCCATTCTTCATATTACGACCTACTTTATTGAAAGTTATTTTTATAAACAATGGTTTCCGCCTGCTTATGTTTTTAATTACTAAAAACATTTTTTGCAATAAACAAATAGATACAAGGACGATAACATAATTTTATTTATTATTTGCTTGCCAATTAAATTTACATTTTTGAAGTCAATTAATAAAAATACCTTACTGTCATAACAATATACCACACCCTTTACTGATATGGTCATCCTTACGTCTTCGCTTAGTATACCCGGAAAGCATGTTCAAATCCACTTTAATTACGCCTCAATTGTATTTCCTATGTTTTAGAATTATTATCCGTTTAGTTTATCGTCACGAATTAATACAGGTAGTGCTGCTACCCCACAGGCTACCATTGCTGGAGTCATAATAGGCTGAAAGCATTTACAAAGCAGACATAATCTGTGCCCCTCGCCTGTATTGACCCCGCTTTGTTAGATAACTCAGTAACACAAACATTGTCATCATATCAGTCAAATGATAAGTTTAAAGTTGTTAACACTCCTTAATAACCTTTTGAATGTTTTGGAGCAGGGTATTATGATTTCACAGTCATTTTAAGAAGGTTTTTTCATTCCGAGTTTTTTGAAAAAGTTTTAAAATACTATCTTGAACTTGTCAAAAAATAATGTGCTGAATAAGTAAAGAATATAAATTAATTTGTAATTTATAAAAAATTAATTAATTTACAATTTATTTTATTACTTTACACATTTCCAAAATTTTATGACATTCTAAAAAAAGCTCTTAGAAATCATTTTAAGTAACATTTTTAAAATTGACAAACTCTGACTAAACGTACAGGTTAGTAAGAGAATATTTGAAAAGACTCGGTAAACGGTTGCCGACTAAATCCACCAAAAAATCAATCAATCAGCCAGTGGATGAATGACCGTTGTTTGCATATTGAAACCCTTTCGTGTACCAAAGAGCACGTTCTAGAGGGACGTGATAGATTTTTCTAGCGTTCGTTATCTTAAACATGTCGTAGTTCAGATAGTTATAAATAGGTACGTTAAAGATTATTGATGTTTTCTATTTTGATATCGACAACGATCGTGTCGTATGAAATTGGGGATACAGTTTATATCTATACTAATATTATAAAGCGGTAAAGTTTGTGTGTTTTTGACGTTCTAGGGGATAATCTCTGGATCTAATAAACCGATTTTAAAAATTCCTTCTGTGTTGCATAGTCCATTTATCGCGGAGTGTATAGTAGCAAGCAATGACTAACAGGAGTGGAGCAGTAATGAAATATGTATGTTTAAAAAACGGACGCGTTTTTTTCGTCGCCCAACGAAGTGGGCACGGGTCAGCTAGTTATAGATAAGGTAATAAAGTCAACTAAAGGAAAAAATAAATAAAATAAAAGGACATTAACCCATCTGACGATCAAAGGATTTTGAAGGACCTTAGATTTTTTAAATTTCTTAATTTAACTATTCTGTTAACCTTTACCTTAACTTAACTAGTTAATTTATTTGGTAACGCCTATTTAAAGTTGTAAATTAATTGAAAATGTGCTAAATAATGTTAAATTATTTAACTAAGTTAACAATTCTGTTATTATCTAGATATATATGTTACGGGCAATTTGATAAGTCCGGGCACTATTAATAATGACCGGTCTGTATTAATAATGCCCGACTCAATTGGGCAATGTGATTAATACAGCATTATTAATCACTTTTCCCGGCCATTATTAATAACGCCCACCCTATCTTGGGCAAAGTAATAAAATAGGTGAACTGTAGTGTTTTTGTGTATTAAATGAAATTAAACTTACAAAATTTTTATGAAAAGTTAACAAAAAATAAACTATTGGACATAGTAGTTAAAAAATAAACATTTTACTTAAATGTTTCTGGCACTCGCCGGCCGCTGCCGCGGCCCGCTCGCTTCGCTCGCTCGGCTCGTGCGCGTTGTGGTCGCCATACTAACCTAACCTAACCAACTGTTTCTGACTTTTGGCTTAATTTTAGGTTTTAGCTTTTTTTTAAGCTATCTCAAACACTAACTTATTACATGGACCACGGGCCGTCGGCCATTATTAATAAAGGCCGGTCAAAGTGATGAATTTATCACTTTGACCGTCGTTATTGGGCATTATTAATAAAGACCGGTCCTTATTAATAATTCCCAGTTAATCACGTTGCCCGTAACATATTATATCAAGAAAATTCTCAAATAATTGATATTTTGTTATAAAAGGCACCCATGTGAATTTTACAATTGTTTTGCACACCCAACTTTTGTATTTACAAAATTTTAAAAGAAAGTAAAGTTAAAGACTTTACTTTCTTTTAAAATTTTGTTAATTAAAAATAGTGTGTTTTAATTAAAAATAATTTACTTGTAATATATTATTTTAATTGTTTAATTGGTAAACCGTTCAATAAATTCTATTCAAATCTCTTTGATTTGAAATAGTTTATGATAAATGAAACAAACTGTTAACTTATTCTTTGAATCGATTATTCATATTCTGTCTAATTAAGCTATGAATCATTAAAACAAAGTAACTATGTCTAGTGTACTTTTAGTAAGTAAATGTAATGTTGAATATTAACGACGTATACTTACATCAATCATTTTAGTACTTATGTAGTAAGTACTTATTTAAGAATAGAAAAAAAGATATTTCTTATATAAATTATTGAGAAACTCATGAGATTTAGGACCAATTTTACATAATAATATTCGTATTCTTAAGATATTTTGAGAGTATCTAACTATATGTATCTTGTAACATAACTGATCTACTCGACTAAATCAATCTACGGTATACCACATTACATGCAATTAAGTTAAGCAGGTGTAATTACCACAATTACAAATTCAATGCGTTGATATTAGAACTGCACAAATTTAGACTAATCATGTAGGTTTGTATAACCGTGATATTCATCATCATCATCATAACAGCCCATTAATGTCTCACTGCAGGGACGGGCCTCCTCCGGTGACGGAGGGATACTTGGCCTACTATACCACGCTCGCCAGACGGATTGGTATAGGGTTTAATTTCAAGTTTTTCTTCTTTTTACTTCGTACAGATAATATTCACGGATAGTCCCTTAATCGAGATTTACGACACCCATAGGATGAGATAGGGTGGTGACATATTGTATTCTTACTCCGTCGCCACACGGACATACCGTGATATTAAGTATCAGTATTTATTTTAAGATCTAAGAGAATTTTGATTCCATATTTCGATTAAAATTACGCATATACATATTTATTTTAAACAACCCTCTATTTGAAATTTGTATTTAATATTAAACATTACTAGTCAAATAAGTTTCAAAGACATTATTATCAATATTAAGCCCTCTTAAACAATAAAAGTTCTTTTTTTAGCATTCAAAGGCTTTTCAAAACACAATATTTAATTGTACATTGTTGGAATGAGCACGATAATTTCGAATTATTATCTCTTGTTTGATGATAACAAAAGGATCCTTTTGATTGTCATGACTCAAGAATCAATTCAACGTTACAAAAGGATCAATACCTTTTGATTTTTTTATATTTGATAAACACTTATCAAAAAGTTTAAATGCAGCGAAAGTGTACATTGACCTTAAAAGGGTCAATATTCGAAAAATTGGTGGAATTGAACTTTTACAGTTATATCTTGCAACTTAGTAAGTCAAGCTTTTTTCTATTTTTTTTTCTTGCTGGCACAAAATATGCAACTGAGAAAAACATCTAAACTTTATTGCCTCGGGTAATGTAACATGTAAGGTGTCCCGTTCTTCTTGCGTCGTTCGCGTAGCCTTTTTGGCGGTGGGCAGGGCACATAGCATGTCATTAGGGCAGCACAGCCGTTGGGGCAGAAATGTTCTGGGATGGCGACCACGTACCGGAAGACGCAAGGTGACGACGGGGAGACGATGAATGATGGAAGCACAGGTCCGTGTTAAATAGAATAGTGTAAGGCGGCATGTGCCATATAATGCATTGTTTATTAACTTATAGCTAATTAACTTACCATCAGGTGACCTGCTGGCTCGTTTGCCTCCAATTACATAAAAAAACTATATATTTTTCTGGCTAAAATGTTTACAAAACTAATATCTAGGCCAACTACAGCTGTAACGTAATTAGGTAAGCACTTAGCTAAATTTCCTGTACAACCTGAACATTAGCTAATAAAAACTTCTTAAAAGTCTGACTAACGCAAACTTTTATGTTTTCCGCGTATTGTATTTTGTGGTGCATTGTTTTAAAATACCTATTTAATTAAGGAATGACTTAGTTTAGTCACAGTTCTGTTTAAAATAAACAATTTCCTTATTTATATTATGTATGTGAACTTATACATAATAGCTATCTAAGATAAATATTGGTACTATAATACTAGTAGTAGGCGATTCTTCTTCAAGAAGGGATAACAAAATATCTACCTAAGATAAATTATGTATTCATAACACAAAATCTTGTTAGCGAACTTAGTTTGAGACTAGATGGCGTTGTGAGACTATAATTATTATATTCAGAATTATTTAAATAACTTTTATTATTAACGTAAAGAAATAAAACCTATTAACGTTAAAAAAGCAGAACCCTTGAAAAGATACATATCGTCTACATCACAACAGTATGAATAATATACTGAATTTTACAAGTCACTAAATATACGATAATGGTTAAAGGTCGAAGAGAAGGTGACACCTCAATGGGTCACGACCCTTGCAACAACGTCAGAAAGATCGTAAATACTTGGAAAGTTATAAACAGTATTCAACAGCTTTTAGTTCCTTTATTGTACCACATTTAACAATAGAATATAAATTCGTTTTGTTTTATATCGATTGGAAAGATACTGTCTGTTTTTCATTTATCAGGCAAACCTGTATTTTATATCAAGTGTTCGATATTTAAACATAAAAAAAAGAAAAATTATAATCTGCCAGCCAATGGCAGTCCACTACTGGACATAGGCTTCCACCAAACAATTTTACACTCTGCGCAGTCCAGGGAGCAAAAAAATCATCATAATCATAACAACCCATTAATGCCCTACTGCAGGGACGGGCCTCCTCCCATGACAGAGGGATACTTGGCTTAGTGGTAACTAATACCACGCTGGCCAGACGGATTGGTATACGGTTTAATTTCAAGTTTTCCTTCTTTTTATTTCGTAAAGATAATATTGACGGATAGTCCCTTAGTCGGTTTTTACGACACCCACGGGATAAGATGGGGTGGCGACATATTGTACCTACTCCGTCACCACACGGAAATAAAACAAACAAAATATGATTTAAGTAACGACATCCCAAAATAACATGGTGGTGGTTTCTTTTAAGTACTTGAAATATATTTGAACCTCTTTAGCACTTTTTGATTAAGAATAACAAATTGAGGTTTATATCCTAAACTAATATTGGATTACCTGTTGACAAGTTTGCTGTTTTGTTTTTAATAATGTTGTTATTGATATGTTTTTTTTGTTTTTAAATACTCTACTACTACTACTTAAAGAACAAACAAAACATGTTTTTGCTTGCGAACTCTTGATTTGTAATATATATGATAGGAATCCCTTCCCAAGGCAAGATAATGAAATGAATATAGGTACATAATAATGTATATTAATTTTTATTTTTACATATGAATGTGGACGAAGCCCAATCTGTTTGCTCAGGATCGTGACCGTACGGGATAAGGCGTGAGTTTATGTATGTATGTAATAATGTTTATTTAATTTCTCTGGTTTAACTAAATTAAAAGTTAAACAGCAAAATTAATACAAGTTTTATATATTTTTGTCAAAAAATTATAGCTTGACAATCCTATAGGCTGATTTTTACAAGACCGTTGCTCGAATGCCGCACGAAAATGAACTGTTTGAAAACTTACGTCATCCCGATACCATTGTTGTAAATTTGAGTGATAATAAAAAGCATGAAAAAGGGGCAAGACCGTGTTTTTTGGCTCGTGTTAGGAGAGGCCGATGCCCAGCAGTGGACTGCGATAGGCTAGTTGATTTATTGAAAAATCATGTTGTTGGGAATTATAATAAACAAAGAAGTAGTTGACGACCTCTGTGGCGCAGTCGGTATATTACATGGCTGCTAAAAAATCATGTTGTTGGGAATTATAATAAACAAAGAAGTAGTTGACGACCTCTGTGGCGCAGTCGGTATATTACATGGCTGCTAAAAAATCATGTTGTTGGGAATTATAATAAACAAAGAAGTAGTTGACGACCTCTGTGGCGCAGTCGGTATATTACATGGCTGCTAAAAAATCATGTTGTTGGGAATTATAATAAACAAAGAAGTAGTTGACGACCTCTGTGGCGCAGTCGGTATATTACATGGCTGCTAAAAAATCATGTTGTTGGGAATTATAATAAACAAAGAAGTAGTTGACGACCTCTGTGGCGCAGTCGGTATATTACATGGCTGCTAAAAAAAAAGGTATTTAAGTATGTTTATCAGTTGTCTTTTAATATGTTTATCCGTTGTCTAGTACCCGTAGTACAAGCTTTGCTTAGGTTAAGACTAGGTGGCGATGTGTGAATGTGTGAGGATTATTGATTTATTATTTATTTTATTATAATTCCCAATAATATTAAAAAGAAATATAATAATTTTATCTTCTCTCACAGTTACGGCTTTATCAGAGCAATCTAAATCGTTCACTTCGCAACTGGCTGTAAATATAGGTACAGCGCAGTTACTGTAATTGACACGTTGACAAAGGTTTTTCAAACAACATTTTCTTTTTCGTCACAAGCTTAATTTTAGTGTTTATTATTAGTTGAAATAGAAGGCTTTTAGGATTTAGTGATGTCATTATTATTTGACTTTATATATACTAATATTATAAAGAAGTAAAGTTTGTGTGTTTGTGACGTTGTAGGGGGTAATATCTGGATCTACTGAACCGATTTTAAAAATTCTTTCTGTGTTGAATAGTCAATTTATCAGGGAGTGTCATAGGCTATATAGGATCACGCTATGACTAATAGGAATGGAGCAGTAATGAAATATGTTTAAAAAAAGGACGTTTTTTTCGCCGCCCAACGAAGTGGGCACGGGTCAGCTAGTAAAATGATAAACACAATGACGTTTTATAAAATATAATTGAATATACTTAGTTTCTTTGTTACAGTTATATAGCTGTTTCTCTAACTCCAAAGAGTTGATTTGACCTGTTGTGCTCAGCTGGCCCAATGTACTGACCACTTTTCATTTACTTATTAAATGAAATCACATAGTAAGTAAGGGAAAAGTAGTTGATTTTGCTTTGCTTTTTGTTTTTTGCTGTGCTTTCGTAGCTTTAAACTAGAAAGACAATAGTCGTTCTCTACACCCTCTTTAGTACATAATCAAAACCATAAGGGTAATTCCAGTCTTCCTAGAATCTAGCTATAGCTATAGCTAGATTCTAGGAAGGAGCATAATACACCTAAAAGAGGACAACCCCTTTTAGATGTCTATGGAAGACAAAACACTGTCTGAAGCTTTAGAATAAATACATGAACATATGTATTTACATTCTGAAGAATTATCAAGCTAATACGCAATTATCAATATTATAGCTTTACGAATATTTTTTTTAAATCTCATTTGCTTTTTGAATATTTACTTTAATGATTTTTATTCCCTACAATCTTTTAATGGTGAAACAGGTGTTTGGACGAGTTTTACAGACTCGCCATCTACCAGAAGGTAAAGTGATCGACCCCTTAACTCGAACTTTTATTGGGGTGCAACGGCTTTTAGAAAAAAAGATCAAAAAGTATATTGGAATGCGACCTTCGCGGCCGATCGAGATTTTGGCACCGTGTGTCGTGCACGCCAAACCATGACATTTTATTTCAATACTTCCTCTTTTAGCTCTATATACCAAATGTGAATGAAATTAGGGTTCAAAAACTATGATATCTTAAAAGTTATAAGTTTTGTTCTCCGTGTGGTGACAGAGTAAAGGTCATGGCACATTATACCGGCACCGCAACAGCACCGCTCCACACCAGCATTTAACTTGTCATTCAATTTAGAGCATTAAATCGTGTGTAGTATAATATATTTCATAATGTCAATATGAAAAAGCCAACGGCGGGCAGTCAGCGCGCTTGCCGCTACCACACAACTCGACCCGCAGCCCGCGTGCTGCAAGCGAGCGGACCTTATGCGTACAGCGCGCCGACGGCATGCTCATTACGCGCCGACTCCGAGTCGTGCAAGTCCTAAGCGTGTTCAATCATAAATGTCTTAAAACAATATTGAGTTCGCGGTGACAGCAAGCTTACACGTCGCGGCCGGCGCGCGGACTGCGAGCTTGCACCTTGCGGACAACGCGTAGTTAGCGCGCTGGCAGCTAGCCGTAGTCTCAAATTCGAGGCGACGCCGTGAATTTAGACTACGGCTAGCTGCCAGCGCGCTAACTACGCGTTGTCCGCAAGGTGCAAGCTCGCAGTCCGCGCGCCGGCCGCGACGTGTAAGCTTACAGTCCGCGCGGTGGCCGCGAGGTGTAAGCTTGCTGTCACCGCGAACTCAATATTGTTTTAAGACATTTATGATTGAACACGCTTAGGACTTGCACGTTTTCATAATGTCTCGGTTTACATTGCGCGAACTAGCAATAATCGCTATTGCTCTCGATGAAGAACAGGAAAATAAAAGAAGAAGAAGATATTGGGTGCATAATATGTTAAAAGAAAGAAGAAATGAAATGAATGAGGACAGAAATCAACGACGCAAAGACGTTGTTTCGCTACCGACTCGGAGTCGGCGCGTAATGAGCATGCCGTCGGCGCGCTGTACGCATAAGGTCCGCTCGCTTGCAGCACGCGGGCTGACGAGATTCCGCTCTGTCACTCCGCGTGAGACGCACGTCTCCGCGATCGACTGTTTCCGTTGTCTCCGCTACGACTCCGTCGCGCCACTGCGCGCGGTAAGTACATCGCCAGACTACATTACGTGTGTTATTATTGTTTTGTTTTCGCTTAGAAAAGTCCTGAAAAGGGCTTGGACGAGTGTAAACAATCTAATAATAAACTATACGTAGTGTTTTGACCCCTTCAGGGTAATCGGTTGATACCTAACGGTGCAAACGAAGCCGATTGAGCTTTCAGGTAGCTCGTTCCCGGCCCCTCAGGCCGGGAACAAAAATCGAGAGTCCGGACCCCACTGCACTGGGCATCCCCAGGGGGAAGGAAGACCGGTGAGCCACTAGGGCACCGCTCGCTCATTCACTTAGGCCAGTCCCTATCTATCTAGCTAGGTATGGATGATCATCATCAAGAACTTTCTCAAATGCTTGACGAGGAATTCGCCTCTCCAGACTGCCAATATTCTAATGAAGACAAACAGAGACTGAGGACAATACTCAATCCAGCCGTTATTCAACAGCTCGTTAAGAATCAACTCGCCAATCTAATGAATCCAGCCCCCCCGCCAGTCCTACAAGCCATGATGCAAGACCAAGCCTCCGCCTTTAAAAGGCCCGCTCCGGCGGTCTCCTCTGCCTCTAGTGTGGGGGACACTCTCGAGGAGTGTGACCCAGACCCGTCCGATTCCTTCACCCCTGTAAAGGGGAAGAAGAATAAACGTAGTGCGCGTAAGCGTGCTGCCATCCAAGCCCCCACCGCCACTGAGGAGGTCTCCTCAGTAGTAGTGCCCACTCCCACCCCCGTCACTTCAACTAGCGTCCCCGCCCCAGCACTGATGGACCTCGTCATTGAGACACCCGTCCCAGTAGCTCCCTCCACATCAGGCGTTAAGGTCAACCAAGGCCTAGCCTCTATTCCAAGTCCCAAAGCCCCCCCACCAGTCTTCCTTCGTGACAAGACTAGGTGGGACGCTCTCTCCCGCGACCTCGCGGAGAAGCGCATTCACTTCACTAGCGCCACCAACACAGGGGCGGCGATTAAGATAAAAGTCCCTTCAGTTGACGATTTTCGTCGTCTAACTAAATATCTATCAGACTTCCGCATCCCTTACCACACCTACGCCCTCCCTGAGGAGCGTAAGGTGAGGGCTGTGCTTCGCGGGATACCGCACGAGATCAGTAATGAGGCCATTCTAAATGACCTCAAAAGTCAGGGATTCCCCGTCGAGGCGGTACATAAAATGTACAGCCGTATCGGCAAGCAGTTCCCCCTAGCCATGGTCATTCTGACCTATGCGCCAGGCTCCGCGGCAAGAGACATCTTCCGCCAAACTTCACTTGTCGTGTGTGGTCTCTCCGGCCTCAAGGTCGAGCCGCCACACCGACGTCGCTTCCCAGGACAGTGCCACCGCTGTCAGTTATACGGCCACGCCGCCCGTAACTGTACAGCCTCTCCCCGGTGTGTGAAGTGCCTAACACCTCACCACACCTCAGAGTGCTCCCGTACAAGGGACACCCCGTCACCCCCAGCCTGTGTGCTATGTGGTCAAACCGGCCACACAGCTAACTATAAGGGCTGTCCTAAAGCGCCACGGCGCCCCCCTCCTCCTAAACAGGTACCTCAAGTACCTAAACGTCACGCACCGCCTCCTACTGAGGAGAACTTCCCCTCTCTGCCCCCTAAGGGCCCAGTCACTGTGCCCACTAAGGGACCAGTCGCACCTCAATCCCGCCCCGTATGGGGCCCGAGGAAGGCGGCCCCCGTGCCACCTAAGCCCTCAACCTTCCCCACTCCGTCTCAAGCCGACGACTTTGCTATCATCGACTCGGTGATGCAAGGTGTCGACCTTAACGAAGTCGCCTTACTCGCGAGCAAACTCCGCGAAGCTAAGAGCCCCATGGACCGCCTCACGGCGATAAACAACCACCGCACTCTTCTAGCCGCTTTAGGCTATTAAAGTATACATTCCCCACACACTCCTACGTAGGTACACTACACATATCATTACACGTTACATGTACTCACATACACAATAAAAAACACTTTGGTTTCTGTTTGTTATCATTCTTATCTTTTGTGTTATCCTTTAAAAGGAATCTTATCAATATTTTAGTTTAAATGCCCAATTAATTAATTATTGCAATTAATTAATCCCGATAGGAAGTTACTTAGCGACTTCTTAAGCTAAGTAACGCATACCCCATTAGCTAGTCATGCCCTGAGCACATAGCTCACAGTCTTTTTCATAGGGAAAGTTATAGCGGTTACTCTATTAAATAATAGGGTGACGCTTATCAACTTCATAACTGCTTCCCGGACGCTAGTCCCGAGAAGACGTTTCGATACTGTCTAATAGCCTCTAAGGAAATAAGACACCAAAGGCGGGTTTAGTCAGTAAGAGTCTGACATAACCAGTTCAGCAATAGGCTGGGCTGGTACTCATGAGAGTTCCCGACCTCCTCTCCTATTAGAGTCCGAGAGGTTTGTTTGTGTTAATCATACAAAAAAAAAAAAAAAAAAAAAAAAAAGCACGCGGGCTGCGGGTCGAGTTGTGTGGTAGCGGCAAGCGCGCTGACTGCCCGCCGTTGGCTTTTTCATATTGACATTAGGAAATATATTATACTACACACGATTTAATGCTCTAAATTGAATGACAAGTTAAATGCTGGTGTGGAGCGGTGCTGTTGCGGTGCCGGTATAATGTGCCATGACCTTAAGAATACAATATGTCACCATCCCATCACATCCCAAGGGTGTGCGAAAACCGACTAAGGGACTATCCGTGAATATTAACTTTACGAAATAAAAAGAAGGAAAACTTGAAATAAAACCCTATACTAATCCGTCTGGCCAACGTGGTATTAGTAGGCCAAGTATCCCTCCGTCACGGGAGGAGGCCCGTCCCTGCAGTGGGACATTAATAGGCTGTTATGATGATAAGTTTTGTAGCACGAAGTGTTTGGTTAGTCTCAGTGACATTTGGTTTGATTTAATAAAATAGTAAACCATACACATATTTGCTAAGGCATCCTTTTTCACAGTCTCACATACCATCCCCATCCCATCAGCTGAAGAGTAGGGCCAAACACAGAGTATATTAATGAAAAGTCAGCGTATGTTTACGAAAAGCGGATGTTATGGGATTTAATAACATTCGTAGTGACGGGGTTAGTTACTGCTGAAAAGTCAAATTTTTTGTCTTGCAATATCATGGTATAAAGTTGTTTCAAAGAAACGTAGTTTGATTTTAAGGACTATAGGTGCGTTGTTGCTTTGAAAAAAACCA
The DNA here is from genome assembly GCA_905475405.1 of Schrankia costaestrigalis. NCBI lineage: Eukaryota > Metazoa > Arthropoda > Insecta > Lepidoptera > Erebidae > Schrankia > Schrankia costaestrigalis. The sequence goes on from FR997827.1 coordinate 7,391,483, forward strand.
AGAGAAAACGCATCGTAGTTAAGATAAAATAAAATAAATAAATAGATATTGCTCACACATTTACACAACGCCATCTAGTCCCAAACTACGGTCAAGGAATTTAATTGTTTAGCAGGTACACAACCTACGTAATTTAGTCGTATTATATACCAAAATAATCCTAGCGAATTTGAAAGATATTACACCTCAAAATTGACATAATATAAAATATAACCAATAAGTATGAATTGCACTTCAAACTTCTTTGTTTACAAACTTCCACCATTCTGTCCAAAGAGTAAAAAATAAAATTTTGACAGTATTATCAAAACAATGCATTGAACCAATCAGAACAGCGAATGCTACTCGATATACTTTATTGTTAATAGTGACACAAACTCGGACTAAGGATACTGTTTGATGGAGATGGTAGATAAGGTCTAGTTTAGTTTGACTTAACTTTGGTCTGTCAACAATATAAAATTGAAGAATTTTATTTTAACACAAAATACCTGTCTGTCATAGATAGACAAGGCTAGGTATATATACCTTGTCTAATTAATTTTACGACTCCCAAGACGTCGGGGTTCGTCATCCGTCGTCTGTAGTCGGTAAATAGTAACCTGACCGATTTCAAAATTAAGCAAATTGCTAAACAATTAAATTCCTTGAGTGTACTATGGGTAGTAGAGATAATAAGATGCACAAGAGTTGTCATTATTAGGATAGTGAGCCGGTTATCTTACAAAATATTGTTTTTTTTTGTTAATTTTCCCTGTAAAAATATGAAATAGTCCTCAAAATGTATTGGGTTAGTCTGAGTCATAATTTTGTTGAACTAATTAATCCTAGTAGGAAGGAGGACAAAGATCACAAGATGACTTGATAAAGACAAAGAAATAAGGTACATAAATAACCTTTAATAGAAAAAAAAATATTATTATTAATGCGTCATTAATAAATACGTAATTAATCATATCTCATCATTAATTCATTTAAGCTTAATCTATTGCTACTTTAAGTTCCAAAAGATTGTATTAATGATGATATAATTTGACAATAAATCATTCATCTAAATAGATATATCAAATTATACTTGGCTCTGTTTCGTAGTGACATTAATGCTATTCAAAAAATAATTAATAAATTACAAAATAATCAAAATCTCTGTTGTGTATGTGTATCTTTTCTATCAAAATCGTTCGAAAAACGCCAACTATCAATGATGGTGATGACAAGTTCGTAGTATAATAAGTCACGCTTAAACGGTTGCACAAACTTGAATTAAACATGAAGTGAGAGCTGAAGAGTGGAGTTACAAGCAAAAGCTAGTCAGCAAGCAAAGCTGATTGGCTTTAATAGTTATATTAGGAAGGCCCTTAGCTCATGAGCAATATATTAACGATCACTGACGTAACTGAATTATAAATTGATTTGTAAGCGAAACTAATGATGTTCTTCTAACGTATCAATAAATTGATGAATACATGTTAAAAGTGGATAAACAGTAGTAGGTACTTACAAAGGTCATTTCATTGTTGGTACTTAAATATACTTCAATAAAGTTGAAAGCAAGTTGATACAGGAAGAGTCTTATGTATTGAAAAGCTGACCTCGACTTGTCGGGATAAATCCATATCAATTCGAGGAAACCTTTACTTTGTGATGTTGATAGATATCAATATAAAGCTTGTTGGCATATACTTTGGCATTAAGCTGTTACACACGATTTATTTACTGTTGTTATATTTAATACATCATCATATTTATCACCCAATCGTAGGCTGTGTGGTGACGGAGTAAGAATACAATATGCCATCGCATCCCCTGGGTGTCGTAAAACTGACTAAGGGACTAACCGTAAATATTATCTTTACGAAGTAAAAAGAAGGAAAACTTTAAATTAAACCCTACACCAACCTGTCTGGCCAGCGTGGTATTAGTAGGCTAAGTATCCCTCCGTCACGGGAGAAGGCCCGTCCCTGCAGTGGGACATTAATGGGCTGTTATGATGATGATGATGTATTTATATACTACACTAACAAAATTTGTTCTATTTTAAAAAGAGCTGCGAGTTACTTCTAGTTTCTTCTCATCTGCGCGAATTTGGGGGTAGCTTGTCGATAAGCTTTTCGATTTTCAGTAGCACTGTGTAGCCCAGGTTAATGAAATGGTTTGCGTTTTTTTTTTATATAGTACGTAAACGTATGGTACAAAACTTTTCAGTGTTTGAATCTCAAATATTTGAACTTTAACTTAACTTAATAATGCAGTATTTATTTAATTAAAAACATTTAAAGTGTTGAGAGTGTGTTATACAAATAATTTATTGCCTTTTCTATTTCTATTTCTATTTCTATTTTTAAAAGACAACTCCCGCACTAGGGATCATGCCCTGTGTCGCGGGGACTTTTACAAACATCAATTAACGGACACAAAGAACACCCAGACTCAGGACAATAATTTGTGGATCTCACAAATTATTGTCCTGCGTGGGGATCGAACCCACAACCTCATGCGCGGCAGCTGCTGGCTTTACCGGCGCGCCACCGAGGTCGTCTTTTCTCAAGACTTTGTTATCAACATTTTACATTATTTATCCTATTTGCGAATTATGTTTTTTTTCTATTGGCGGCGCTAGTGAGCCCTATAAACAATCTTAAGCAACCAAACATTTTTTTTAGTTGCTTTTTTTCCTTTATCTGACAGTATTTTCTTAGTGACTATTATTTCTAATAATAGCTATAAAACAATGGTCTACATAAGTAATACCATACTGGTCATCATACATTTGTGTTGGGTATGTTTAACATTATCTTGTATCCTTGTAAGCATTGCTATTTTAGTACTAAGTATACGAGCATAGTGTGAATGTGTGAAAAACACAAACAAAACTTAACAAAACAAACTATTTTATGCTTCTTCGTGCTAAATGGTTAATTGGAATAAAATAACCATATTATAAAATATTTTTAATATTGTTTACTTTAAAAGAAAAACTGCTTCCACGGTATTTTACGTTGCGGTTAGAGGTGGCGCCTATTCAAGACGCCAGTCGGGCCGAACGTCTCTGACCTCCCAAATAATAATAACTGTTACATTCCAATCATTTTGTATTATGGCTGTTCTTAGTAAAAATCTGCATTGATTAGCGATCGAGGAATGAAGGAAAATCCGTATCCATAATTTTGTGAAATTTTGCATAACGATACTAAATGTTTATTGTTGTTGCATAGAGTTGTATGATGTTTTTTTCTACAGAACGCTTCTAAATTGTCTGTTCTATTAATCAAGCACTATTAGGGGATTTTTATTACTTATCTTTTTTATAACGATGTATTACGAAGCTTAATAAAACAGAGAAACACGCATGATATATGTATTTGGTTGGGATTGAGATAGAAACTAGGTGAAAGTGAAGCATAAGGTAAACATTTAAAAATAGCTTATAACTACGACAGCATTCAGATATACAAATACCGCTTTTTAAGCAAAGAAAAAATAAATACATCGTTATCATTGCCCTGCCCCTTCTTTTTTTCTTTCTTTCGGGGTCGGCGCTGCATGTCTTCTTCTTCCACGTGCTGCTAAAAGTTTTGACTAAATTTTACGGCCGGCCTGCCTGACACCAACCGTCCTTGGGCATAGAAAAACATTAATAAATTATATTCTTTATAAACATGTCTATCATCATTATCAATTAGCCTATCGCACTCCACTGATAGAAATAAGAAATCAACTCGCGCCGAAGAACACGGAGGTACGCCTTCAAAAACTATGTCCTATGCTAGGATATGATTTCACACTATATATTTCTCTTCCAAAGTTTCGAAGTGAAAAACAAACATATAAAAGTATAATAAATTACGAGACGGGTCGAAGCCTCGGTAAACAGTTATGACTTCAAATGATAATATCAATCATAGAAATAGATAATATATTGTGTTCAAATGAGATATAATTACAATCGTGGTACATTTCTTGTAACAGCAAACTTTGATTAACGTATATTCTATTTGAAATATGGTTAAACTAAATGTTTTGTAGGTAAGTGAGATATCAATCGCAAAAAAAATAATTTATGGGTTATATAGAGTTAAATGATTGTATTCTGACACCTCTGACATAGATGTGCATGCACACAGCAACCGTTATGTCAATGTCAATAAACTTAATTGAGTATGAATGTAATATTTTGATGCTTCTTGTAACGTTCTTGTCGAGTCAGCATTATTCTTTAAATTACATAAAAAGATACAGTTTTATATTACAGCAAAGTTCGATCTTAGTTAGATCGCAATAGCTTAAAATAGAAAATAGCTTTCATAAGTTCCGTACTTATAATTCATTCATGATTGTCAACAACAGCTGTGCAATAAAAATAAAATTATACCTTTCCAATTTAGGACATCCTTCTTTCTATTTAGGAAGTTTAAAACCATTCTAAATCAAATGCGACCCTTGCTAAATACAAATTAACTTTTTTAAATTTGGAATCGACCAAATATCGGATCCTGAATCGAGGATGATGGTCTAATAAACCAAGACAACAATATATTTATCGAATTGTGATAATTATTTTGATTACTCTTACTTCACGATATCTTTTCCTCTATTTCTATCTTCATAAACCTAAGTGCAAAAATAAAGATAGTGTATCAGTTGTTGATTTTGATATTATTAATCTGATTAATTCGTACTAAACCTATAACTTAATGTTGACTAAGAAGTTGCTTTGTAAAAATATGTTACTGTTGTTACTTTGACATTCAGTCATCTTCATCGTTCTTATTAAACAGTAAGCGTGCTAAAACATCAAACCCCTTACTCATAAACGCCTGTTAAATTTAATCACTGTTTAGTGAGATTTTTATTAGCAAAATCAACCTTATGCCAAACAATAACGTAAGAATTTAAGCTAATCAAGTGACTAAAATTTAAGAGGCATTTATGAGTAAGGGGGTAAGTGTGTTGCTATTGCTTTGCTGCATTGCCTAGAGACTAGACTAGATAAGTCACTAAGAGAAGACCAGAAACATAAAAAGGTTATATTATGTACTTGTTAGCTATCTTAATAGGTAGGTAATACATGTAATTACAGCAATTTATCAACCTACAGTTAACAATATACGAATGTGAATTAACAGCATACATTTTATGCCTTTGAATCTTCATTGTCCTAAAGAATTTGCATCCGTACACATACTGTCTTTGAATCCGATTCGCAAAGGTCTAGGCCAAAAGCTAAATAAAAATGATTGAGAACTCTTTGTATATTTTATGTGCGAATAAATTTTGATGAATCATTTTGTAAGTGTAGGGGTATTCCGGAGACCGTTAGCTTTAACTATTATAAAGCATATAAAATAATGAGTCATGATAGTCTGAGTTGCGTGGACTTAAGCTTTTGGTCGAGTAGTATCCGATCCGTTTCCATTTCTTGTAATTCTTTTCTTCCTGAAGTATTTATCATCCTTATTAAAGTCTCGCCTTTTTATAAGGTCTGCCGTGTAATGCGTCTCCCATTTAGCAACTTCACTTTAAAAACTCTCTTAATGTATTCTTGTCCTGAACACATTTGTACAATTAATATATAATTTAATTTTAAATCAGTATTTCCAAAATAACATAATTTATCAAGTGAGCGATATTAATTAATCAAATTCTGAGTATTTGTACGGCCTAGTTCCTACATTAAATAGGTAAGTCAATACGGCTATTTTAGCGTCAGGTCACAGCGTTAAAATATATAAAGCAGTTTCAAAAGCTTGTTTGCTGACATCCAACCGGTACATACATAAATAATGGAATTGCGGCGTTGCAATTTTTCAGTACGCTTAATGTTGTTATATTTAAAGTTATTTGCTTCTAAAACTAAATGTAACCGAATCACATTATGATAGAAATTAAATCTAAATTTTGTGCGAATCGATATACCACTTTATGGAGATTGTTTTCACGATCTCCTAAACAACCAATATAAAATTTTCATTTAAGAGAAGTGGAGTTGGAGCAATATTAGGGGTCAGGATAGACAGCCAAGAATGAAATGCTAGAGATAGAATAGAGCTAGATGAATCTGAAAATGATTACATAATTATGACAATAAATTATAACAACATTAAACATGATGATGATAAAACATATAACAACTAAGTAATTATTAATACAACATAATAATAACGGACATAATTATACATTTTCTAAAGATCAATTTACCTTATAAGTAGATCATATTTTATGTTAACAACCAGTGCTCATTAACCTTTAAAATAGGATATTGAATTGCAACTTCAATTATCATAAAACCTATTTCTTGAATGAATCTAGTTTTATAGTTATTTACCTATATTTATATTCTAAGTAATTTAAATATAAATTTTCATTCAAAACAGGCAATTTGTTTAAAAAAATATAATTTATTAGCTGTCTATAAGTATTGTAGATTTGTCGGTTTCATTTGTTTATCTTCATTAACCGCAAATTGAACTTCTAGTCAAGGACGTTATTGACAGTGATTAACTACATCAAATTTCCAAAATACCGTAATTGAGTAAAAGGATGGAATGTTGTTTGACTAGATTTCGTATATTAGCAAAACTTGTTCTAATTAACCCCATTCCGTAATTCATAGATAAATATTTTGTTTTAACTTTATTAATTAGGTACGCTTCATGTTTTGTTTATATTAACTGACTCCCCAAAAAAACATGTTTTTAAAAATGAATACCTTAAAATTACTTTGTCATGTTTACGATAACGATAAAATTTACTCCATTTTTTAAAGAAATATTTTGAATCAAAAAACAAAAAAATATTGCTCCAATTATTTTTATTTACGTTTCCTACCTACGTTTAAAAATCTGGACAAGGTAAACCTTCATTGGAAATGCAACTGTACACATTTGAGTTAAGTTACATTATCGATTGGTTAGGAATTGGTAACGCGAGGCGCCATGTTGCAAATGTCGTGGGTCGTAGTGTCATCGTTGGTCGGCGACCGCGCAAGGCCGTCGAATTCCGATGACCTCAGCCTCAAAGCAGGATTTAAAAAAGTAAGTTACCAAAAATAATTATTCACGCTGCGGAAACTTAGAGCTACTTTTTTTAAAACAATTATCTGTAGTTTAATTGTTCGGTTGTCAGAATAGATTTTGATAAAATTATTGTAGACTCGCGGAATTTTAATTGATTATATTCATATTGTGATCGTAAAAATTATTGATAGTATGCGGAAATTTTAGTATAATCTAAAATGACGTAAGTATGTCGAGTAAAATCTCTTGGAATGTGTCATCATCTACGTAATCCTACCAAATAATTAATTAATATCAATCAAACTAGACTTCATTAAGATTTGACGAGAACTTATGAGGCGTGAAATAAATACATTAATTAAAGCTTCCAGGTAGGTGAATAAGATAAGGTTTATTATTTGAATGGTGCTTATTGTCCAGTTCTGATCCAATAAACAAGGTTTAAATGCCTCATTATAATATCTTAATTTGTTATTTAAGTGTACAAAAATCGAATAACAAATACACTAAAAAGGAATACTAAAAAACTAGAGCAAAATTCCAAACGGGGTTTATGAACGTAGGCGGTAAAATATTGATAAGATTCCGATATGTTTACATTTATTTTTCCATATTATTTTTAGTCACTTTTGCTTTGACGTCTTTAACCTGTCCACATTCATATTAATATTTGAATATATTATATTATATTCCTCACACATTCACACAACGCCATCTAGTCCCAAACTAAGCAAGGCTCGTACTATGGGTACTAGACAATAGATAAACATACTTAAATACGTTTTTTTGTAAATACATACCTACATATTAAACATAGAAAACACCCAGACCAATGCAAACAATCATGTTCATCACACAAAGATTTGCATTGAGCGTAATCGAACCCGAGACCTCTGCGTAGCAGTCATGTTATATAGCCACTACGCCAAAGAGGTCGTCGAATTTCGACTAACAAAAATCTTGACGACTAGTACAAAGCCACATTTCACTTCTTTACTAGAAGACGCAATTCTATCAAATAGAGCTTCGAAGACGTATCGTACATTGAGATGCTAAATTGATATTGACAGACCAGTATTGCGTCGTGCGGTTGCGGTACAGATTATCCCCACGGGTTTGGGCATAGCACAATGTGCTATTGACTTGAACGCACCGTGGTATTTGGATTGTAATAAAGTATTTTCATTTTAAAATATTTGTTTTTGTTTGTATTTTATAAAATAATTGTTTATAATTGGGGCGTGTAAACAGCCCATGAGGTAGACCATTGTTCTTTTGCTGAATTGTGTTATGTATGAAAATAAAAATAAATGAATAAATGCAAAGACAAGACTGCAAATAAATGAATAAGACTTTTAGTTATCAAAATCAGTACAATATTTTTGATTTATTCACCTTAATAAATCAACTTGCTGCAATTGAAAACATAATACAAGAAAATTCTAGACAGAAAATTATTAAGCAAAGCAAAAGAAACTATAAATTGATTATCATCTTCACCTCGGCTGTCTGTTTTAGCAATTAATTGAGACACAGCTGGGGACCTTTGCTAATCGATTTAGAGTTAACTCAGGGATTTGAATCGTAACGGTTTTTCTAGAAAATCAAATAGCAATTAGTCACAGCTGCATTTTTGTTTTCACCTTTTGTCCTTTCTTAACTGAATAATTGTAAGTAAAAGATTGTTTTAAATTACTTGTACTTTTGTGAAATTTTATATTCATATTTAATTTCTGTACCCATAAGGATTCCAAACTCCATACAATCAGTCAATTTTTCCCAAAGTCTAACAGGATCCTTCAAAAAGAGTATGTGAAAAGGTTTTCACATAGAAGGCAGTGCATGTGATTAAACTCTGGGATTGTTAACATTCATAGACAAAGCTTAAGTAAAAGTATTTAGCAGAATAATAATCAAAACGCACATTGATCTTGTTTTTTAAAGTGTTTCTCTATCGGCAAAGCTATGCAACATTGTGTCCGGGAAACATTGCACTAAAGCCCGATTTACACATCGACAAGTACAGTAGCGAGTTAAGTAGTAAGTTGTTGATTAAGTTGATTTAAATAGATCTCCATCCTATTTTTTGGTGAGTTAAGTTGGTGAGACGCGAGAGAGGGGGCTACTTCGTACTCTGTGAGAGAGAGACTCTAGGAGATCTATTCAAATCAACAACTTACTACTTAACTCGCTACTTGTCGATGTGTAAATCGGGCTTTATACGTTGACGGTCCAATCCTTTAAAAGCTGGATTAAAATACTTTAAAGGACACGGTTCTGTCAACACTTTATTTTCATAGGACGACTTCAACCACAACATAATAAATATTACTTATACTATAATGCAAATTTTCAACATATTTTGGGATAGAGTGTAATTATACAGATTATTTAAATTATTGCGATAATAGAGACAGATAAGAAAGATTTATAACTTAACTTTTTACGTTAAGATATTTTTTTAAGTATTTCATAAACGAAAGGCTTTATTGACATGATGAAGATGCGGACAACAAGTATGTGTTTAAAAAATTTCAGCATAAAATCTAATTAAATGCGTGAATAAAATTTTATAATGTCACTGTAAAATTTAATCCTTATTATTAACAGTAAAATAACATAACTGGGTTAAAGCAATTGAACTACTTCCATAACTTGCTTTCATTAACTTCTATTACTCAATAAAATTCCCATTGAATGGATCTGTTTTAATCAATTTTATGAAATAACTACTGTTCAGTGCTGGTCATTGGGTCGTTACGAGTTCGGGAATGCGAAATTTAATTCCATTAAACGCTTATTATATATACAAACAAATAGTTCCAATGATATCTCTCGAGGGTATAATGGATAATTAATTTGTGAATTGACTTTAAATATTGATATTTGCGTTTAAGACTTGCACAAGGATAGACTTTATTAATGTAAATCTAAAAGTTACTAATTGGCAATATGTACATAAATATAAAGGATTTTTTTTAGATTTTTTCCTAAAACAAGCAATAGGTTTTCCTTTTACATTTATATAAAATGTTCCGTCTAATTGTTTACCACCGGTACATCCAGGTGTTAACTGACCTACTAAGCGCAAAAGCGGTATTAAAAAAAAGCGTAGATTTGATTTTTATAGCATTTGATTACTTAAAAAAATACGCATCTATTGAACTAAGTCTAATAGCGGTATATTATTTAAAAGATATAAAAAAACATATCTCCATTTCACTTTATCTCTACATTAGTAAGGATGCTAAGTATTTTTACAAGACTTCGATTATCTCGTAACTAGCTTTCACTGAGATACCGCTTTTGTGCTTAGTAGAGCAGTTAATAGTGTTCAAAAAAACGCCTCATTGTCAGTCTGTCTTCAGGGTATATTATTATTACCCAATATTAAAAAAACCGTTAATAATTTAGGATATTCAAACTAATTGCAATCTTACATGGGTTGTTGCGATTACCTGTTACGCAAGATCGTTATAGTTTACAACTAAATCAAATTATTTATCACCAAAACTAAACAATATTTATTTTAAAAATGCAGGAAATTCCATAAAACGAATTAGGTCTCATAAAATTTATGTAGGTGATTGCAAAGTCGTGCTAGTTGATATCAACATTTATGAATAATTTTGTTCTAAATATCAAATTCCTTTAGCCTTTTTTATAACGTACAAATTAATTTATCTATCTATATTATATATATGTTACAGCCAAAGTAATAAATATGAATATTGTACATAATAACTAGCCATTATGTATAATGGCTACTCAATTTAGATAAAGTGATAAATGTCGCAGCATTAATCACATTAACTAGCCATTATATATGTTATAGTACTGGCAAAAATACAATATTAAGGCAAAAGTCGGAAACAATTGGTTAGGTTAGGTTAGGTTAGTATAGTGACCAAAGAAAGGCAAGAAACATTTTTTTTATGTAAAACTAGAATAATATAGTATTACTATATTCTAGCAGTCCTTTGGTCACTGTACTAACCTAACCTAACCAACTGTTTCTGACTTTTGACTTAATATTGCATTTTTGCCATATATAATGGCTAGTTAATGTGATTAATTCTTCGACATAATTTATCACTTTATCTAAATTGAGTAGCCCTTATACATAATGGCTAGTTATTATGTATAATATTCATATTTATTACTTTGGCTGTAACATTATATCTATTATTTATCAAACGATCAAGGAAGAAGCTGTTTTCAAATGACAAGTGTCAGTTTGATATTATGGTAATAAAATGTAAAGATATAAATGATCCCGAAATTAATTATCATGTCTTCAATTATGAATGAATTTTAAGACAGACAATTTTCATTTTTTGGAGGCTAAGATTACAATAACATATTTTTTGATGGTAATTACTAAAAGGTTAGTAGACAGAACGGTGGCATGGTAACCAGTGCCATATGATGCCATGGGTTTGATAAAATTTGAAGCTGATGTACCTCTACGAAACCGTAGGTATATCAACTTTCTTCAAAAGTTTTCCTTCTTTTTATTACGTAACGATAATATTCACGGATAGTCCCTTAGTCGGTTTTTACGACACCCATGGAATGAGATGGGGTTGTGACACACTGTATTCTTACTCCGTCACCACACGGAGATGTCATGGTAACTACCAATATTTCTTCAGTAAAAAACTGTTTATTTCAATTTATTTGTTAAATCGTAGTTCCAGTGCTACACGTCCCTTCCATTAACTGGTTATAAACAAGAAACATCACATGAACCTTTTTTCTTTTTTCCTCTTTCTTCTAACTCCTACGAGACGGGCTACGGGGTTCACAGGATTACAACGTTCTGACATGACCCGGAAACCTAGGTTAATTAACATGAACTTATACTACCTGTAGAAATTGGCATTATGAAAAGATCGCAGTGATGCTAGTGACGTATAATATGAAAATGAACCGAAATAGCCAGTGCCGAAGTTGATTGATTGGTAAAAGCACTTACTAAGCTCATAAGACTGCAAACCAAATAATACATATACATAAATATATTATGTAGATGTACTCTGATACTAAACATAAGCTTCAAGTTTCTAATTGATTTGGATAAGCCATTAAGCCCCGTTGATGGATGCGTTATATGTTTACAAACCTGATATAAGCTTCTCGTGTTTGAACACCTCGATCTTACATAAACGTTATACCAAAATTGTATTATTGAATCCAAACATGTGTCGAAAATCTGTGTCACTGTATATGTATGTAAATGATGCTACATATATTTCAGTTGATGTAGAGTGGTTAGTGTAGGTTTTGTTTACACAATCGTTCGTTGTAGAATACTGCATTGCTATATTTATATTATTTGGTCTGTTAGCTTTTGCATATTTATATTATTGGAAAAAAATCTGATAGGGATTATGGTTACTTTGATAAATATTTGAAAGATATAGGTAGTAAGGTACTACACCTACACTAGATAGTACTGTAGTTTATTACGTAGTAGGTCTTTCTAACAAGAGGCTTTCTATGCTAATTTGATCCACCTCCATCACTATTATCACCCTTTTATAGTAAAAACTCCTTCACTACGACCTAATTAACAAATAATATCTGAGCATTTAGTTTGTAAAATTAAAGAGCTCTCTTTTCTTTATAAATAACATTTAAGGTCTATTCTAGATCTCTAAATTAATAATAATGGGCTTATATCCTTTTTCCTTACATTTGTACACTATTTTACATTACAAACTTTATTTGAGGTCATCTCAACTAAGCATAAATTCAGCCGATTAAGCAATAATTTGCATCGGGCCGAACCACACTTAGGCTTAGAATTACCGTACTCGATCGGACAATCGACAAACCGATGCCATTATATCTACTGTACCCCAATATTTATCAACATGTTGGCGAAAACCGCTGTACAGCGCTGCGTTCTAGCTGCAAATAACAGATAAGCACGTCCCGTCGCCGCAATGCTCCGTGCTTCACGAAATAAATGCGTGATTTATGATTTTAGTGTACAAAACCCACGCATACGAAGGCCTGAATACTCTTCTGATTGGGGAATTCGTATCCGGGTAGGATACTTAAGCGATAAATTGCTTGGAGATGTAACTGTTGTAGTTTACTAGCTTTGTTCCGGTGACATTGAGATTTTTAGAATATGAATTAAGTCTACTTTTATTGTAATACTCAATGTGTTTTTATTTATTAAGAATTACCAACAACATACAGAATTACCTACACATTAATATACAAAGAAAAAAAAAGTATTCTTTGCTTTTTAAGCTAACGGGCTAAGAATAAAATTGCCATTACAATTTTTCGTTTCATTCAGTGGTGTTATAGGAAGCAACTAAGGCTTGAAAGACCTCATTCTAATCGCAACGTAAATATATACTTAATTTAATAACCGACTAATAAACACTGATGATTAATTAATAATGATTGTTATAAAGCATCATGATTAATTTACAACATCATAATTATAAACTTAATGAGATATTTAAACTGAATTATAGGCTTATAAGCATAACAATAAATCAATTTGGCATTAAGTTAATTTGTGATAAAGACAATAAAATGTTATTGATCCAATTTTGTTAATGTCATGGATGTTATTTAAGACAAAGACACAATAAAGGCGTTGCTGGTACATTCGCTTATGAGCTGTGACCTTCTTGGATTAGTTACATCCTGGAAAAGATGCATTATAATGTTACAAGAGCAGATTATCTGTGTATTTTTTTTTTGTATTTTATTGTTTATTCAGTTTTACTACACTGTTTCTTAATTTCTAAAAATGCCAAACTGCGCAGCAGTTTATCGGCACAGAGTTCTTGTTAACTAAATTACTACGAGTATACTATTACATACAGTACTATACGAGTACTAAAACTTTTTAGTTTTAGTACTCGTATAGTACTGTATGTACTCGTATAATAGTATTGTACATGGGATACACAATACCACCACCATAAAAGAAAATTAATTAAAATTACACCTTCAACACAATAGTCTTACACAACATAGGTCTTTAGTGACAACCTTGGCCAGCAATTGTTATATTAACATTTAAATATAAGCCAGTATCGTTTACAGTAGCCACACTTATTCTACTATTATTTTTAGTTCATATTTACTATAAAATCACACTATAAATAAATATACATATATACACTTGATTCCTACAATATAGGTTCTTGATTACCCATCTATGCAAACTATGGACAAAGTGACAGATAGTGTTTTAACAACACACGTTTTAGTTGAACCTTGGTCGATACCTCAGCTAGCAAGTTATCGGGCAAATCATTACATATAGTGGGGGTTAACCATTTGCGTGTGCGTTTACCATAATATTTTTTTATTTTGGGTACGCTGTACGTATGTTTTCTTGCAAGCCGGGTTGGATAGTTATGTTCTCTTTTATTCTTATTTTCTTCATTATTATGTTGTTCTAAAATTATCATCATTTTTGTTTTCATTGTAATGGGTAGTATGTTACATATTTTAAATAATTTGTCGTATTCTTTGTTTACTGCATTTTTATCTTTATTACTGACTAATATTTTTAGTATTCTAATTTGTAACATTTTTATTCTATTTATATGTGTATCAAACGTAAGACCATAGCTGCTCAACCCGTAGTTAATAATTGAATCTACCAAAGAGTAGTATAACATATAGAGTGTTCCTTTTGTGACAATTGGTTTTAAAGCCCAAAGTTTAGATAATATTAACCTTAATTTATTACATACGCTATCTATGTGGAGGTTCCACGTAAAGTGGCGATCTATTGTCATACCAAGATATTTATAACAAGTTACTTGTTCTAGGTTTTGACATAAGCAGTTTTTACAATCATTGTGGAGACGTTCATTTGTGTGGTGACGGAGTAAGAATACAATATGTCACCACCCCATTTCATCCCATGGGTGTCGTAGAAACGGGACTATATGTGATTATTACTTGTACATAGAAAGAAGGAGAAGTTGAAATTAAACACTATATTAATACGCCTGGCCAGCGTGGTATTAGTAGGCGTTCCTGCAGTGGGACATTAATGGGCTGTTATGATGAAGAGCTGTTGCGGTAGTATCTGACGTGCATGACGTTGCGGATGCATAGCATATGCCACGCAGGACAATTTTTGTGCGATTTACAAGCGATTGTTCCAAATTGGGATGCTATTTGTGAAATTGATTTGTAAAGTTCTCGCCACACAGGCTATCGTCCCTTGTTTGTCAATGCGGGAATGATATTTTAAAAAAAGATATAGTTACACGGACACGGTTCGAAAACATTCCACTTAAACTTTTGTCCATACATATAACTTTATAAGTATTACAATTCTAATTAGCTGACTAACGAGCGTAATGATAGGAAAATAAAAATAACTACTTTACTAAATAAAACTATAAATATACGACATATTGAGTCATTTCTAGATAATAACTATTGAGGAAATAAATTGATGAAATGGTTCCTTACTCGAAAAACTTGCATGTAACGCAATGTATTATTTAAATCTATACTAATATTATAAAGATGTAAAGTTTGTGTGATTGTGTTTTTGTGACGTTGTAATCTCTGGATCTAATGAAATCTGTGTTAAATAGTCCATTTATCGGGGAGTTTCATAGGCTATATAGGAACCCAACGAAGTGGGCACGGGTCAGCTAGTTAGTCATAAATAAGTGTGATGTACTGCAGAAAAGTGATTTCTCTAATGACATCTTCAAACACCACAATAGACAGCCTATGCTTGGTATAGCTTTGTTTAGGAGTTTTACCAAACACGTTAGTTTCGTCAAATCTTTTTTATTAAATTTTTTGTACAGCACTTCTTTTCCCTTTGTTTGGATTACTGCCATTTAATTTGTTTTGATTTTTTTACTTATAATTAATTGACAACTGTATAAGAAACTCATCAGATTAAAAAAAAAATGCAGGATACAAGTATCTATTATTATCTATGCTCTATCATATTCAACATTTCTGAGAAAATTAACGTTGCTCGATTAACTGGAACTATATTAATTTATGAATAGTAAAATATCCATTGCTCTAATATCCAATTTACATGTAAGAGTTATGATAAAATGCTCTTTTTATATTAAAATAAACCCTTAATAAAGACTTCACTTACAATTTACAATAATTGTAACTATAAAATTACAAATAAATGTTACTAAGTATTAAATGTTTTTTTATTATAACACTATTTAATATAAGCAACAACAAACGAGTTTTGCATGTCTAAACAAAATAATATGCAAACTCGTGCATAAAAAAAGTGAATTAAGCGGGAGCCGCACCCGAGGACTTTGGGAAGCATCTCTGAACTGCAATGGATGAAGCTGGACGTCGTGGCCGAGGCAGACCGTAAGGCTATTGACAAAAACAATCTAGATGCACAAATTAAAAACTGGTCAGAGATCAATAATGAATTGGTCGCTTTTGTAGTTAAAAGAAGAACAGAATAGTTTTTGTTGTTAAACTGTATTTACCACCTTTCTGAGATTTACATATTATACCTGGATCCCAAAACCAAAAAAGGGTAGACAGCCTCTAAAAGGGTTTTCACGGAAATAAACTAAAAATGAATCAGTTTAAATTATATCAGCAAAAGAAATCATAAATTATAATACACTAAAATATTAAAAGCTATCATTTTCTAAATTTATACTTTCAATGATATTGCTTTACGCAATCCAATGATCGTAAATTATAATTGTAACTAATCGTTTCATTAATTTTCTAATAAACGAATATTTGATTATTCATAATGTTTATTGTTTCTCGCACAATATATTTTCACACTTTAATTAAAACTAGCAAATAGAATTTTGTATTTGTAATTGCTTTATTATTTTGATTTTATGATGCTTAAATCAATGTTGAATTATTTGAAAACAGTAAATCATGGCAATAGAATTGTTATTAATGCGATACTGCGAATTATTGTTAGTGTTCAATGTTCTGGTTTACAATTTCGTATTTTAACAGCAAGTATACTCGGGCTTATCCGTGTGGTGTCGGAGTAAGAATACAGTGTGTCACCACCCCATCTCATCCCATGGGTGTCGTAGGAACCAACTAAGGGACTTTCTGTTAATATTATCTTTACGAAATAAAAAGAAGGAAAACTTGAAATTAAACCCTATACCTATCCGTCTGGCCAGCGTGGTATTGGTAGGCCAAGTATCCCTCCATTACGGGAGAAGGTCTTTCCCTGCAGTGGGGCATTAATGGGTTGGTATGATGATGATGACTCGGGCTAGTAGAACTGAAAGACGCAGAGTGGGGATTTTGAAGATTTTGAAGCCTTTAAAAAATACCTACTCACTTTTATAAAACTACTAGTTTCCGCCTGCAGCTTCGCCCGCGTGGTGTTTTGATAAAAAGTAACTTATGTTCTTTTTCAGATTTCAGATTATCCATTTACAATTTTGGAACAAATTGTTGCCTATGAAATTTACGACACCGACTGAATAAGATCGGTTTGTGACAGTTTTTTATTTTTAGTCCCTTTTTTATCATTTTATTGTAGTAAAAGGTGACTTAGAGTTCAAAAGTCTTAATTAAATATATTATTATTTTCTCTGTATGACCTAATATGGGTGAAAAACGATCGACGGATGAAAATGACTCAGCAAAGACTCTTTGGAATGTAAAAGAATGACAAATAGTTAAGGATATTCTTACACATTGTAGGTGGTGACGTTCATTTAAATTAACATTAAGTATGACATTGAGGATGCGTGCGCTATATTCGCGACAAGGACAACTAATAATACTCATAAACTGACGAATTATTTCCTATAAACGTAGGCGGATAAGGGTATATCCAATTTATTGGAATTTGATGTTTTTTAAACAATACAATGTATTTTTGTTGATTTTTGCAATTGAATTCTTGAACAAGTTTTTTGTCCTTTAAGTTACCGGAGCTTATGACATGATGTAAAGTTGAGTGCGTTTTAACACTTATTTTCAAAAACAGAATGCTATGGTCTTGTAGAAAACTATCGCTAGATAATTCAATCAACAGTTTTAAAAAATTGACACGAGGTTCTTGGAATGTTGTAAGTAGGTTTACTCAGTAGAAGTAAATACAATGTCTAATTACTTTAATATTAGTAGAATCATCATCATCATCACATCAGCCAATTTACATCTACAGCTGGATATAGACCCCCCTCCCAATATTTCTACTCTGCGCTGTCCTGCCTGAGCCTCGCTCATCTATCGGTTTCCGTCCTAACCAGGTCATCAATAAAATAAATAATACAAAAAAAAAACAATATTTAAAGTCAACTAAGTAAATATTTGCGCAGTTTCCTCTTAAGTTTCGCATTTAGAGACCGAGTGAATTTGTCGGTAACTCAACCATCAATCAATCTTGTCAGTCCCAAGTTAAGCGACGGAATTACTTTTAGGTATATCAGGAGATCTTTTCCCGCGATATACGTTGAAATATTACTTTAGAGTCAGTCTTTCTTAGTATACGTCCTCGTCTCTTGAAAGACATTTAGAAGAAATTTGATTTCCTTTTTGATTATGTTGAGTGTAATGTGTGTTTGAAAGTAATTTAAACGTAAGTCATCCACTGGCCACGAATCTACGCTAAATCGTGATGTATTCAAATGAAAATCTTATCTTTTCTAAAATATTTTTATGACCATTTTTTATTCTTTTTACAGCAATAAGTATTGCCACAGGTGCATAAATTATTGAAATGCGATAATAATAGTTTGGTAAGGGGTAGATTTATTGTACTAAATCCTCGAGACTATTGCTTTAAACATTAAAAATAATAAATGTGTTGTTTTATTTTATTTAAACTTTTGTTGACCTTGAGAACTATCAACAACTTTTATGCATTAAATCGGACAATTTACGTTGATTTCTATAATATTTTGTTTACAAAATTACATACACATATAATTACACATAATTATTTATAGTAAAACCTAAAAACAAATAAATTATTTAAACTCACCTAACTCACATTCAATAAGACATTCCTAATCATTAACTAAACGATGTATTAAGGTGAAACGAAGCTCACAATCTAGTGTGTATCTGACACCTTTAGGCATAGTGTTAGTACTGTCAAGCTAGCTTTAACTGAGTAGAATACGTAGGACGTAGTAAACGTTATCCTTTCTAGGCCCATTGTCTTTAATAGGTTTGTTAACTGCTTTGATATTGTCATTTGTGCATTTGATCGTTTGCGATGGTCAAATGTAATGGTGCTTGTGTTGATAACATAAGAAAAATTCATACTTAGTTGATTTTTATTTATTCTGCTTTTATACTAGTCACTAAACTTTCAAAAGTTGTGCCTTTACCTACTATCGTGTGCTTAAAAAAATACACTTACGTGATTACGCTGTAAATGCGACAGGTAAAGGACAGTTTTATTAAGCTGAACTTCGATCTTTAGATGAGGAATAAATACTAACTAATAATACTAACTAAAATAAATACAACAATTAATCAACTTGCAAAACCTAGAAAATTTAGAAGTAAGTTGACCATACAAAGGACGTTCGATCACTGTTCATTACGTACTCTTCTAAAAACATTACTTCTAAGTTTTAAGCTTAATGCGTTCCTTTGAATTTAAGATTATGCATCTTAATTTTCACGTATGTTAGGTACATTTCCGCGTTTCGCGTTGTGACATCACAGAGACAAGTTTCTAATAATTAATGTCTTGTAAGCACAACTAGGGAAACTATCTCGGGGCGTGAAAGCCAGTGGCATCTGACATATCCAATTAACACGGCATCCGGTTCCGGCGGGGATCTAGCAGGCGTGCCAACTGTGAGCATTTACTATTATGTTGGCACTGCCGTTTTGATTTCTTCAATGGATTGCTGATTAGGAGTGATGGTACTTACTACTACGTTGTAAGTAGGAACGTTTAACTGCTCTTGTATAAAGGTGAACTTTTATGAAAGAGAGCTAGGGTGAAATATTTTCTCTCTAATGTGGTTAATAATAATTTAAAATTTAAAGGTTATTTATATTTGTATCCAAGTTTTTCTACTAATTACCCTTTATAGAGTGACCACTTACCCACTATATTTTAATTACTAATATCTGGACCAATTCCTAAAGTAAACATAAACGAAACAAAAATTACATATGAAATTTTTTACCTTTAAAACTTAGGTATAACTAGAAAAATTCGAAAAGAAAGTTCACGGCTGTCGCGCCTAGATGTCGTTGTACAGTTGAGTGTTAAGTTGCGGCTATGGCACCATTATAAAGCAATGGATAAATTTGGTTATCGAGACGGATACTCGGGTGGCGTAGTAGTCATTGCGCTCTAGTCCAGAGACGCGGGTTCGAGTCCCGCCTGGAGAACCAACTTTTTTCCATTGTCTTTCTTCTTTTCGAAACAAAATTATGGGACGACAAGAGACTGAAATTTTACCACTGTCTTAATCACAACGACGACCTCGGTGGCGCGACGGTAGCGCAAGCGGCTGCCGTGCAAGAGGTGTGGGTTCGATCCCCACGCAGGACAATAATTTGTGAGATCCACAAATTATTGTCCTGGTCTAGGTGTTCTTTGTGTCCCTAGTGCGGGAGTTGTCTTTTTTATAGGAAAAAATAGGAAAAGAATCACAGGTGCTAAGTTTGGGTTAAACTTTGCATCGTACTTAAAAGTGTGTTGCCGTGAATTTTCAATAGTTACTCGTAGCCACTTAAAAATATTTTATTTATGAATTGCACAAATTCACAATGTTTTATATATTATCTGCGGTAAAGACAAATACTTTGTAATACTTTTTAATATATTCAGAAATTGTTTTGACATCTTTGGATCAATACGTGAGAATCTGAAACAACGTTAAGTTGCTCTTCCTACGAGTACTTGTAGTTAAGGGAATTCTCAGTACTTCCTGGAAACACTAGACAGACTACAGCGTTACAGTTTTCCAGTAATTGACAACAACCACGTCAAGGAGCATATCGAGTCTCAACAATTTTCCCGGAATCGACAGTTTCTTAACCTGTACCTGTAAACATAATTTAACATTAATAAATAATCATTTACAGCAATTTCAATTATTAAATTTTGCAATGAGGTTAATTAAAGATGAAAAAATATGAGACTGTCATGCAATTAAAGAGATTGGAACTATTATTATTAATGTGTTATAATACCATTGTGGTAGAGTCCCTCACAACAAAAATTAGACTTCGAAAGGTATTGAATTGGACACTTCAATACGAGTCAGTATTTTTCTTCTCATGATTACTAAAGTAATTAATAGTAAAGTTAATTAAGTATTATTTTATTAATTCCTTAATGATTTCACCATTTTGTGTAATAAGTATGTTTTTCTTCATTCTTATTTCCCTTAGTGAGAGATGCGAAGCACCAAGTAGATTTTAAGGTAAGTGCGTCAAAAGTTTTAACTTGTTTACGGAAAAGCTAAATTAATTTAATTCCAAACTTTGCTAGTTAAAGTTAATAGTTTTCTTCAATTCTGAATAGCTTTTCTTTCGTAGATTTATTAGTAGGACGTAAAACTTATTGCATATTGCTGTGCAGCACTTATGATTGCGTTGGAATTAATAAATAACTGTATTAAAAAACTAAAGTAAAATTAAAAGTTGACTTTAAAGTTTTGTCGAATTTTATTGCAAGCTTTTTATTGAAAATCGAATCTAAATACCTTTATGTTTTTAAGTAATGAAGTAAGTGTCAAATATGGCGTAATTCTTGTAACATCCTTGTTACTAAACGTGACGGGAGCAAGGAACAATTAGTGAACAATTGTTCGGGACATTTGGGACAACCGCCTACGGCTGTCTAAGTCCGCAGACACTGGACTGCGTTCTCACAGCTCTCGTATATACATGACTAGTACAGTACTATAGTTCATCAATTATTCGTATTTACATTACCATAAAGCCGGTAATGAGATGACGTGTCCGCCCTTGCAAATGGATGCTATCATTGAGTGCTGTTAGTGGTGTGTATGGACTTATTTGCGGTCCGTGGTTGAACTGATTGTTGGTTCACATAATTAGTAACTGATAGCTGAGTTTTAACTTGATTTCAGAAATAGAGTTACAAATTAGTTTAACTTACGGAGGTTTATGTCCGGCAGTTAGAGAGAAAGAAAAAGAGAGAATTGTTAGAAAGTTAAGTTCCTTTTTATCTTTAAATAAGGCCAGATTCATTAATGTGATCGATTGTTTTTTTTTGTGTGTATATCTAAGAATCTGAACAGGAATTATTAGAGCCTTTAACCCAGAAATAAACGGAAAGTATTACAGAGTCTATGCCTGGCGTGGCCGCGGAGGGAGTACGAAAATGCCTGATACTCGTAACAACAATGAAATATCTGCAGTATGGTTTTACCTGGTAAGATCAATGAAATCCGGTCAATTAAATAGGTCGTAAAGTAAATTTTTAAATTATTATACAATAATATGTTTTAATATTTCTGCGCGATAACAAGCTCTGCTTAGTTTGGGACTAGATGGCGTTGTGTGAATGTGTGAGGAATATTTATTTATTTATTTATAAAAAAATTTGTTTTATTTAAAAAAAATTGTATTGCTTTACTAACTAACTAACTATCGTGAACAACAACTTCGCCCAACATTAGTCACACAGGGAAGACAATCTAATGTCAATTTAGATGCACAGTTATTACACCTATGTCTGTCATGGATGGTGACAGTTACACTGCAATAATTATTACATTATCATAACAATTAATTATTACAACTTTGATACGGCTGCATCATATAGAAGGTATTTCTTGAATTACTTACGTACCTCATAAGCAAGTAACCTGCTTATCTATACCTAAACTTTTTAATAGAAACACATTTTGTATTATTTATTGCAAGATTTTTAATATAAAAATAGCTTATAAATTGTATCTATTCTTATATTATTACCCATGAATTGTAGCATCACTAATATAATTAATTGATGTTATGTTTTCAACATGTTTATATCAATAAAAAAGGAATTAGTAAATCTAGATCGTTTGGATTCATGACTTTGTTTTGGACTCTTAATATTGACAAATTCAAAACAACTTAATACCTAATTCGATTTGCGTTTCAATGTTAGCATACTTACGTGTTTCTCTATAAAATATAGCCTGTTTCTATAAGTTCTTCCGTTTTTTTTAAACTTATGCACACTTTAATTTGTCTTAGTTACTTTTGACCATGTTTTGTATTGCAAATCTTTTATCTACTTACACATATGAAATGAAATGAAATAATTTTATTGTTTTCTATAAAACAAGGTACAATTCTATGTTACTGTCAGCAATTTACACATTACGTAATTAAAGTATATCTCCAAAACTTCAACAGTATCACTGGACTCCACACTAGGATTCCCTGTGGTCGTGGAGACCGTGGTAGTTAAAACTATTAGATGTGTAAAATGACACTTACGTAAATAAAACTGATGTTAATATTGCTAGTTGAGCTATGATAGGTAAACATATTTTAGACATTTCAAGATCAATGGTAATGAATAGGAATCAACTACATTTTTATGAATAACAAATATTTGAAGTAAGTATTATACTAAACAATTAACTGTTGATGCCTGGTATGTTGTTTACTTTACGTTTTTATAAACTAAGTAGGTGCACAAGGACATTTATCAATCATTAATTACAATATGAGCTCGTTTGAGAATCATTCAACAAAATTGATTTCAATGTATTGATACGTAGTACGATATTGGTAATTGTTTTTTTTTAAGTTTCTTGTCCTTTGCAGCTATACCAGTAATATGAGTAGGTAATATAAAGCAATGGTTAAATTTGGTAGTCGAGACGGGTTGACCTAGAGGTCATGGCGCTGGACGCGTAAAGTTCAGAGACGCGGGTTCGATTCCCGCCTCGAGTATCAATTTTTTCCATTGTCTTTCTTCTTTCGGATTTTTCTAGTTATACCTAAGCTATAAAGGTAAAAAATTATATGTAAGGTAATATAGACTTTTACAGTTCGGTAAGGGTTTATAATAAAAGAAACTATTGAGGTTTTAGAGACCAAATATAACACAAAAAATATCGTTAAAGATGTGCTAACAACCGCTTTAGCATTACCTAATTTTTTTTTATATTTTTGCCCTTTTTTACAAATCTTGCAACTTATAATACTTTTAAATTCAAGCACTAAATCCTTTTCACTATTTTTTTGTTTTAATATAAGACACAATAGTCCATGTTTCCTGTCTAAACAAACCTAGAGAGTCAAAGATTTTAAAAAACTGGGGTCACTGGTGTCTGAAAGACCCCAAGTGGCTAGATGACTTTTACGACAACCAATCTTAGTATGATACGAGTACAATGGGTTTCGTGGTTTTAACCGATTAGATCATCACCACTTATTTAATAAAAAATAGGCTAGACACAAAAAAAATATTACTAGCTTGTAAAATGCAACACTGGGTGGCGCAAAATTGACAATAATAAAAAATGTTATTAAAAATGACACACCTATTATACGGTGCTTTATTAAATATTTGTAAAGGTCTTTGAAATTCCTTTTTTTTGTAGACCAAATATTTCTAAAAATAGCAATGATGAAACTGAATGATAACATAAATAACATTTGAATCAAAAAAGCTTTGGTTTATGAACGGTAAGGAATACTAATATAACAGTTAATAAGAGAAGGAGTATGCATAAAACTAGGAATGTGTAACAAATATAATGGATATGCAGTAGCATAACATGGCTTTATCAACTTGACCACAGTACAAGCAGTAGTCTATCTCGGCCGAATATTTATTATAAATGCCTACGGCTGCGCGGTACCTAAACATACGATAGGGCTGCCCACCTCCAGCTTTTTAATTACATTAACCTACTTTCCCGCTTGTTACTGCGGCACAGTCGCGACTGTTAACTCCGCAAAGCCACCGCTATCGTGAGCGTGTAGGTATTACTCGCGTTTCGTCCGTTTCTATAAAGTTGAAATACTGTTTAATATATTGAACCGTTCCAAATAGATAAAGTTATGCCATGCAACATAAAAATACATAACAAAACATGCAGACCTACTACTGTGTATATTGAATTTTAACGCCATGCCGTCATTTCTAAAACATGCCATAATAACATAATTAGAATAATTAAATAAAATCTTTAAGACTCAGATTTATTGGCATATAATTACACCAATTAGTAACTAAAATAAAATATTAAACTTTTGTGATTATATTATGTATTTTTAATGTCATTGGCTTCATCTTTTTTCTTTTGTATAACTGGATATTAATCATTTAATGGTCCAAGTTCATCAATCTAGATTTGTTTATTTTTCTATTGATTATTGATAACTGTTAATACACCTAATGTCAACAAATCGTTTCTTCTCATGTTTGCAATAAAAGGGAACTACGACAGAACGTAGCCTCATGATGAAAAAAAAAACCTATCACAATCCCTTTGACTAGTCAAAGGGATTGTAATAAGTTTTTTTTAAGTTTATCCTTCATATCAGCCTATGGACGTCCACTGTTGGACATAGGCCTCCTCCAAACGCTTCCACCCTGCGTGATCTTGTGTCTCCCTCATCCATCGGCTTCCCGCCGTCCTAACCAAGTCGTCGTCTGTGGGCTACGTGGGTATTCGGACAGTGGACGTCCATAGGCTGATATGTGAAAAGTTTATCCTTGTGACTACAGTGGCATAGATTACTAAATAGTTACTAATACAATGAACCAAAACCTAAAGCACTTAAAGACACTTTAAAAAGCTACTTCTTCATCTTTCGTTTCGAAGCCTACGAGGTTCCAGCTAAAAGCACCCACTCATCCTGACAAGTATTGGAGCGACAAACCTCCTTACCATAGAATTTCCTCTTTAACGTAACAGATTTAATTCATCAGATAAAACTTCATGAGTCGTTGAATCAAAGGTTCATTATCTTTTTCAACTTTCATTGCTAAGTTTTATATTCATCATCATCACATCTCATTAATGTCCCACTACAGAGACGGATTTCCTCCCGTGACGGAGGGATAGTTGGCCTACTAATAATTAGGGTTTGTGGGATGAGATGAGGTGGTGACATATTGAATTTTTACTCCGTAACATAAAACTTTTTTGGAGAAGTTTTATGTTACCTAACATTTATTTGCAAGCTTTAGTTGCCCTTTGCTGACGTATGTAACAAACTTTTCCGAAGTAATATTACATTTCCATACTGTGCCAGGGTAAAATATATTTATGATGATAATAATGGTTATCGTTCACGAAAGTATTAAGTGTTGACTAAGGGAAACAGGTTAATATGTTGCTGGTAATATGAATAAATCATTTTTATCTAACTTTTTTTCATTCTGATAATTTTATTGACATACTGATATTCTTTTATCAACGCCATCTAGTTCTAAATTAAATAAAGCTTGTACTACATCGTCCGGCAACCTTATTTGGGCTGTTGGTTCACAGCGTGAGGGATCATGCGATCCGCCATTGCCATTCCAAAACATTATTTATTTATTATTTAATCACACATATCATATGTATCATTAAAGGTACTTATAACCGAATTCAATAGCCTATGTACAAAAATAATTATCAGTTACAAAAAATCGCAATAAATTACAACCTAAATAATAATTAGGATTTCTACTATATTGGCTCTATATCAGTTCTGCGTGCTATGTGCCTGTATATTCTCCAGCGATCTCACGATATTAATATCTATAATCCATTCTAATCAAACAATTATTTTGTGAATATAAAAGAACCACACAAAGAACAGGTCCTGCAATGGGATTTATAAAGGATGAAAATACTAGGAAAACGACGTACGAAAACTAGCAGAACATTATTTGACTCCCAGAAATTTTGCACGTATATTGTCAACTTTAGTTATTAGAATACCTATGTTAGGAACGCTGCTCTGATTACAAATGTTGGCATTAATGTTCACGGGTGTGGCTTTTATCTATAATATTATACACCTCTACTTAGTACATACTTGTAATATGCGACACACGTATACGGAAATTATATTATTCAGTTATACAGGGTGGCTCATTCAAATCGGTCAGTATGGAAAAGTCTTAAGCTATAAGTCATACGATGTTTTATATACGAAAAATTGCATTCATACATTTGAAAAAAATAGTTTTTCATTTTATCAAAAACGGTGACATGGTTCCTTAGAATAAAATATCGTATGACTTATAATTTAAGACTTTCCCATACTGACCGATTTGAATGAGCCACCCTGTATATTATGTTTTCTATCATTATTGTTCCAAATCCAAAATGAGACAGTTGAATTTTTTTTTCACATTTGTTTGTTACCGTAGAACTCTGTACGGTGTGTTTCTTGACCAATTTATATAAACCTTTTTTTTTTGTTTGAAACGATATACTCGCAAGATGGTCATAGATCTTTATTTATATTTGACAAGGTTTATCCCTTTTATGAGAAGCTAGGTGGATCGATGACCTCAAGAAGGTCGCAGCGTCGAACTGGGTGCGGAAGGAGGAGGATCGTGTTTTGTAACGCGCATAAGGCTTTCCGTATGTCCAGAAGTGGACTGCTATAGGCTAATTGATCACTTTTACTAGAGTAAAAGCAATCAGTAGTCTTCCTGTCAATACAGGGATTCAAATATCTCGCACTGTATTTTGATAGCGCTATGCAGTTTCGATCAATAGTACTGACTCTCTGGCGAAGTTAATTTTTTTTTTGTTACTTTCGAAAGCTATAAAACTAGTTAGGTATCTTTCTAGTAACTCTAGAAGTGCCAGCAGATATTAATTTGCTTTTCGTAATTTTAATACACAAACACAATAAAAACATCCAAAATTACGCACAAATATTTTTTCAAGATTATCAGCCCACATCCCCCCACAACCTTAAACGAAAAAGGTAATTGCTTACATATCTTACAAGATATAATCTGGAACTTGTAACAAGAAAAATTCCCCATCGCACTGTAAACGTATTCGGTATCACTGTGCAATATTTTCGTTTCGCCAAATCGCTACTCCGTTTACAAAGCGCCGAGGGAGCGTTTGATTTGGTGCGATTCGTATCGCGGTTTATCGCGTACGCTTCGGGACGCCAGTGTATCGCCAGAAAAGATAATAAAGGGCGGTAAACAAAAGTCATTTGGAATTAATGTCAGTGTTGTTTATGAGGATTAGATAATTTGTACGAAATAGCCTATTGTCTCTAATTATCTAGAGATATTTTTGCCTATGTGGAAATGCAGTATGTTTTGCTGAAATAAAAGCTTAATCTTAATCGAGTCGAAGTTATACACTACAGAAGAAGCAACGCATATAATAAATAGCCTACATTTTTTATTTGATTCTATATAAGCTCTGAACGTATCATTTTGTAACTCTAAACTTAACATTTTTCGCATTATATACCTTTTAGGAGAGAGAGTCACCTCTTAGTAATGTGACGTGCAAATTATGATACCTACCAATTAATTTTAAACGGTTAAAGTATAATTAATATTTTTATAATTCTCATACGTGTGAAAATATAATTGTTTAAATAAAAATAATTTATTAATCACCGTTAGAAAGATTGATTTAGAATTATGTATCACGTAACCTTTGCATATCAAGGCTAGTTTATTTAAAGTCGGTTATTGCATAAAACATTGTTATGTTACGGTTTTTTGTTAATCTTATTTATATACCCGCTCATTACCCTGCCCACAAATACATTTCTATTTTGAAAGATAAATCTAATTTATTTTTAAAAATAAACCACCTATGTTTACTTCTAAATACAAAAAGATATCAAATTTTACGTGCCATTTTTTTTACCATTTACTTTTTATGTCATAACGTCTGGCAATGTTATCTGCTTCTACCTCTTGGAAAAAATGATGTCTCACTGCATTCATTACTATTTCTTATCCAACGACTTGCTTTGTTCTTTAGGTGATTTCACTCCCTATTCATTTAGGGAGCATTCACTGCACCCTCTTCATTTTAATATCAGACATTTTTACAAAACCTCATTTGAGTTTTTTTTTACTCACTCAATACTTTTGTGAAGATTAAGATTACAGAAGTTGATGAGTTAGCAGAATGTTTTTAATCTAGCACACGCTGTAAATGTGATGTCTTGCATAAGAAAACTAATATCTTTGAAAAATATGCATCGATCGTTTTTAAAGGCAATGAAACGCGAACTTTAAAGCCGCGGTTTTTCGACACGTCACCGTTGTCTTTGTTTTCCATTTTAGAACTTTATAGCTAAAATAATCAACATTCATTTAAAAAGTTTTTATTATGATATCTTAAGACAGACAGTTTTGGTTGCAACTTTCAAGTCTTCATAGTACTAATCAAGTGTACTCTCCCACGACACAGAGCACAATAGGATTTTAGTTGAAAACTTTGTTAGCGGAAGGCCAAGATTGCAGATTTCCCATAGGGCCTACGCCAGTTTCAACTTGCCAGACTATATCGATAACTTCCTCTGACACCCGCTTAGTTATTTATTATCATCAGTATTTGAAAATGTAAACACTGAAAATATAGCTCGAGTTAATAAAAACAGAGTAAACAAAACAAAGAAAAGAGTTTCCAAGTAAGTAGATGCAACTAAAGAAGTTTTAACTCTTTGAACAATTCAAACTTAGTATATTTAATGAACAGATAAACTGCATTAAATTAAAGTAGAGTTTATTTTTTTTAAATGTAAGCACAAACAGAGCTAAGCAAATAATTTCGCCACAAGCTTTATTATAAAAAAAATATTAATCTAAAAGAATTCAGAGGAAGAATGAAGTAAAAACAGCGCGAAGCAAACATAAAATTGAATATTACAAGCGAAATCACGGAATTCACTTGAGTAATTTAAACAAAGCCGTAGATGCAGGGGCAGAGAACTTAATTTCGGTAGGAGACAGAGAAAAACGTTATGCAAATTTGTACAGCGTATTTTTTCTTCCATTAACCTTCCGGACGGGATTGTACCAAGCGCCAGGAAGGGACGACCCGACAGAACAAAAACACGCTTTTATTTTGAAACTGTAATTAGGAAATTAACGACTTGGACTTAGGAAAAACAAATGGTATTTTTGGTGGTTCATGTGGGAATTTCGTCGCTTTTGTGAGAATTAAAATTAAAAAAAAACATTGATATGCAGACAAATGTTTTTTGGCTTTGTTACTTTCCTTTTACATACTCTATTATTTTAAACTTCGGTGTAGATAAAAGATGACCTGTTAAAAACTAAGGGATGTTTTGTTTTGTTTTTTACTTATAAATGACATTGTCTCTTCTCAACTTTTCTGGTATTCAGCTTGCCTAGGCTCGGTCCTCCTAATATTTAGCCCGTTACGATGTTAAGATAAGGTAAGGTTACCTTCGGACATTTGCAACATTAGAGGTTTAACTAGGACGTTACCAAACCTGTGTAAAACTTATAATAAAGTTGAATTTCAAAGTAAATAAAACACCAATGAAAAGCCTTGTTACCAGGTAATTGTCATTTTACATAAATACGCCTGCAAAAAATGATGCTGCAATACCTGTTTGGCTCAATGAAGCTTACTAATAAGTAGGCGCCGTATCGAACCAATTAGAGCTGTCAGCATAATTTGAGTGTTTCTATTTTTGAAATACGTAATGAAGACCAAATTATATTACGTTCCACTTATAAACTGATATGAGTTGTTTTATCTCTTGTTTGTAGTTTTATATTTTTACTAGCTGCTGTGAACGCGACTACGTCCGCGATTAAATTTGAAAAAATGATTAAAAAACTTGTTTAATTCATACAAAGTTATCAGCCAAGCGACGTCAACTTCTGGATATAGGTCTTCTCCAAATATTGTCACCTTGTGCGGTTCTGTGCCTCCCTCATCCATCGGATTCCAGCCGTCCACAGCAGCTCTTTCCGGTACTCGGTCGCCCTCTGAGTGACTATATGAACCTTCTAAGTAGGCCCATAACCCCTCTAAATTTGAAAATTTTAAGTATTTAAAACCTACTACTAGTTTTTTACGCATACAGTGACTTATTGCAAAAAGTTCTTACTTGCCTTTAATGACGTACCAACTTACGTAAAGTATTGTTTAAGTGTTTGCAACTATCCGTGTGGTGACGTAGTAAGTATACAATATGTCACCACCCCATCTCATCCAATAGGTGTCGTAAAAAGCGACTAAGGGACTACCGGGAATATTATATTTACGAAATAAAAAAGAAGGAAAACTTGAAATTAAACTCTATACCAATCCGTCTGGCCAGCGTGGTATTGTAGGCTAAGTATCCCTCCGTCATGGGAGGAGGCCCGTCTTTGCAGTGGGACATTAATGGGCTGTTATGATGATCGTGATATTAATCTTGAAGGTATAAGCCACTAGTGTTATAAATTAAATTAGTAAATTTCCTTCATTACAAACAAAAACTATAGTTTTGAAATACGAGCAATACTATCAAATAGCTTACTTCAAACAATGTCTGTAAAAACAAACTTTTGTTTTGTCTACACATTAAAGTTAATTCACGACCTAAATAAAGAACACAGAATAAACTAAACCAAAAATTTAAATGAAAACTTTTGCCAAGAACATCGCATTTATAATTCGCAAAACGGTATCTAATCTGAACCAGAAGTTTACAATGAATGACAGTTGTGCCAACGTGATGGATGGCCCATGGGACTGGCTACGACGTCAGGAGGGAACATCTTATTGTGTTTATTTCTTATCTACATTCAATTCCTTAAAACTAAAACAGAAGGATTGGAGCTTAAAAGTTCATTGTTAACCAACAATGGATTGAACAGGGAATCAATCTTCGAATTGTCTTACCGAATTGGATGCTTGTTTCTATCTTTTACAATCTATTTCTAATTAGATGTTTTGCAATTGAAATTAAGTAAGATTTTTTGGGTTCTCTGTGGCTGAGTCTATAATATCGTGAATTTTTGTGTTCATTCATAAACATAACTGTAATGCATTGGTCTGATAAAAAGTAAGAAGTTAGTTTATTTCTTATTTAGTCTCCGTATAATTAGATGACATTTATTTGTGAGAAACATTATTGTACCCAAGACCCAATAAATATTATTATATCGACACTTATACTTAGAATTTTCACAATACATTATGTTACTGACAAAGGATGACTGTTCTATTAAAATCAAGGACATGACAAATATAATATAACAAGAAAGTAAAATATAATTTATTCTCACAATATGTATCTGAATATAATATTGATATTGATCTACTAAATAATTGCTTTTCCCACCCTACTCGTAACAATGAAAGAAAAATCAGACAAACGATAAGTAATTGTTTCCAAAAAAATGTTTCCACAGTTCCCGCACGGCATTCAACGATCCGTTTCCCTTGACAAACAAAGAACAATACATACAGAGACACACCCCTAGATGTTCGTTCAATCTTTGTCTCCATCTTCTTATTTAAAGCGATAACGATACATAGCAACCACATCGTACCGCCTACTCGACGTATACAGCCTATAATTAATTAAACCTCATTAATGTTGACTTCATTCTTTGCCGATTAACATTTGTTTCGTCCAACTTCGGCCCGGAAAAATACATTACGAGAATCCCCGGTATTTGTCTTCGTCGCTTTTACGTAGCACGATAATTAATAACGTACCTATACCCTTTTGGTTCGGTACAATTCTTTGAGTTATGTCTTTATTAAGGGTTTTATCTATTTGCTCATATCATTGTTTTATGTTTGGTTGAGATAAAAGCAATTTGTTGTTTTAATAATTGCTGTATTTATTCTCTAATCGCATTTGTTTTAAATTATGCGTGTTTGTTTTATATATCGATTCATTTTATAGGCTATTTAATGTCCTTTTATTTAAAATTATAGCTTTGAACCCAATTAAATTTTAAATTTATTGCTTAAACCTTTTTGTAAATTAAACATTGGATTTAAGTATAAAATATATCTAATTCACCTTGAATTGTTTTGGTTTATCGGTGTTTAACAAATTAATTGGCTTTTGATACTGGGACTTCAAAATGATTTTATGGTTTGATTTAAACTGTATTTTTATACCTATACCCTTGGTATGACCTATATAAATTATTTACCTATTTAAAACCTTTTCTTTGGATCTACAAAGGTAAACGTATTATCATTGAATTATGAACAGTTTGATTGAAATTAAGTAAGTGTTCTTTACAAAAGGTTTACGTGTAGCAGCATTATCATTGATGTCTGTTAGGTAACCTTATTATTTACCGTAGTATTTAAACATACAAGTCGCTAAATAAAAGTACCTGGTAAACCTTTTACCAGCTCTAGTAGTCCGTGTCGTTTAATATAAGTGATTCCTTTTAAATAATGGAAAGACCAGAGATTTACAGCGATGTTTGTGTATATATATAGAGATCATTGTGATTAGTTTTAATTAATATTTATCAGTGTGCAAATCAAATAAAAATAGCCTAAAATTACACAGTTAAAAGTTTATTTCCAAAAAAAGCTCTAAACGACAATCAATAATCCTGGGTCGGAAGGTCTAATAACTTTAGTGGCTTAGTGGTGACTTACAATAACAAAGACATCCATAAAATCAATACCAGTAAGCACAAAACAAACAGTTGATTAGTAAAATTACTTTGCAATAACTTTGCTTTCAAAAATTTTACCAAAGAAACGCTTGATTTAATCTCCAGAGAGTTACTTAATAAAAATATCGTTAAAACTTTTTAGCCTCAAATATTGCCAATAAAAGGCTTCACCGAGCTAAACAATGACAAAGTAAGTTGGAGGAGACAGGAGGGAGGGTAACAGGATTTATTACTTTCAAATATTTCCTTGTTAACTTTGCCTGAAGCGTTAATAGTGTAATGGGTGCACTCATTATGCAGTGTTTGAAAAAGATACAAGACTGAGTGAAGCTATTTATCAATTTTGTCTTGATGTTTCGCTGCAATTCTGCTATGTGCATTTTCTTCTATTCCTTTCTCTCTTTTTGTCGTGTTATCCTTTTATTTGTAAAAAGATCATCATCATCTCAGCCAATCGATGCCCACTGCTGGACGTAGGCCTCCTCCAAGTATTGCCACCTTGCACGGTCCTGTGCCTCCCTCATCCATCGGCTAACCGCCGTCCTAACTAGGTCGTCAGAAAGATAGTAATACAATATTATTGGGCTCACCATCAGGTGAGTGATTTGTTTATCTCGTCACCATGTTCTCTCTTTAATAAAAGATTGGCTCCTCCAGCTGGATATAGATGTATATGGTTCAGAGCAGAAGCCATAAGCAATGATGATGATGATGTTTTCTCTCCTCACCAGCAAATTTTTTATATACAAATTTACCTCAGGGCGAATAAACCTTGTCATAAACATTTAGTCTTTTTTAAATACGCAGTTCAGGATAAGATGCTGATATTGTTATTAGTAGTAGATAATTAAATTAAATTAATAAAAAAAAGTAGGTATATATTGGGCAGATTATCGGTCATTTTTATAATGTCAAATAATCTATTAAAACCAAATACTAAGTACTATTAAGCCAAAATTAGTTTTGCCATACATGAATATCCTGATACCTAATTGTTAGATTTGGAACATGAGCAATATCCAACTAAGCATTAATAACGTAGTTAATCTAGTTAGTAATTGATATAATAGAATATAATA
This sequence comes from Schrankia costaestrigalis, assembly GCA_905475405.1. Lineage (NCBI taxonomy): Eukaryota > Metazoa > Arthropoda > Insecta > Lepidoptera > Erebidae > Schrankia > Schrankia costaestrigalis. The sequence goes on from FR997827.1 coordinate 7,426,150, forward strand.
TTATAATTGTTATTACACATATTACTACTTTCAAATTTTAGTAGGATTAAGTAAATACACACATCAAAAAAGTCTAAGCAACATGCATGATATTACAAATTTACCATTTATATTAATTTATTTTACCATTTATTTTAATTATAACGTTGTATTTTATTTTTAAAATAATATTTTTAGGGTTCTATGATGTAAAAATAACAGCTGTTTTCTTTATAAGTTCTTTTAATAACAGAAATTAACAATATTAGAATATACAGGTACATAAGAAACTAAACTTTTTTTTTACAAATTGAAATTTCTTAAGAAAATGAATTTATTGTGAAAGAATAGGACAATTTAATACAAAGTATGGCCTCCTCTGCTATTCAGAACTTGTCGGCAACGATTATTCATTGAATTAATGAGACTGTTTATGTCATCTTGCGGTATTCGCTCCCAATGGAATTGTAGCAAATCCTTCAGCTGTTGGGTTGTTGTCACTCCGTCCAAGTCCTTCAAAACACGTCTCTGGAGCATGTCCCATGCGTGCTCGATGGGGTTGAGGTCTGGCGATTGTGCAGGCCAGGGCAATACCTGGATGTTCTCCGTTGCCAAGTATTCACTGGTTCGCCGAGCTGTATGTGAACGCGCATTGTCATGCATTAACGTAAAATCGGAGCCAAAGGTTTGTGCAAATGGATGGACATAAGGTCTGAGAATATCCTCAACGTAATTTTCAGCGTTCATGTTTCCATTTACAAAAACGAGCTCAGTTCGCCTGTTCTTCATAATACCCGCCCATACCATAACTGTTGAGCCGCTGTATGGATGAACTTCCTGAACGCACCTGAGTCTTTCAGTATTTCCGGGTCGACGGTACACTCGCACCCTTCTTGTATCAGGCCTAAACCCGAATCGCGACTCATCGGAAAACATAATTTTATCCCATTGTTCCTGGGTCCATGTTATGCGTTCTCTACACCATTCATTTCGACGAGCGCGATTCCCGTGACGTATCGGTGGGCACCTGATAGGGCGTCGAGCTCGTAGGCCGTACTCATGCAGTCGATTTCGCACAGTTTGGGGACTTACATCAACACCACTTGAATTTTGTAGCCTCAAACTTATCTCTCGAGCGGTTAACATCGGCTGGCGTCTTGCAGTCAGTTGTATGTACCGGTCTTGCCGAGTGGTTGTACTCCTTTTACGGCCTGGATGCTGTTCAGCGGGTTCCCCTGTATTATTGTAGCGCTGCCAAAGACGACAAATAACACTTCTATGAATACCAAAATGTCGAGATACCTGAGATTGATTACTTCCCGCTTGCAACATCCCTACAGCTCTTTGCATTTCATCTGCCGTCAAATGACGTCGCTCCATGACGTAAAGAATATCTAACAATTCAATTTTGTCGCCAACTGTATTTAAATGGTTGGTAAAATTATAAAATCAAGACTAAAACGTAGCAATTAACATGCACTCAAATTCAAACAAATTCGCAGTCATTTGAATTTTATGAAAAAAAAACAAAACATAATCGAAATTTTTTTTTTACAACCAGCCAGTATGTCATCAATAACAAAAAAGTTTACTTACCTATACACTTTGAGTGAGTAAATACTTAGAAATTAATTAATATAAATGGTAAATTTGTAATATCATGCATGTTGCTTAGACTTTTTTGATGTGTGTATTATGAAAATTGTAACAAAGATAAAGTTGCTTTACATATACATAACATAAATTCTAAGTACGTGATATCTAATAAACACTTTTGATCATTTTACATTGAGACAAAGCTGATAATAAAAAGGCTTTTAATAGTTAAATTAATATTTGGAAACTAACAAACTTAGTGCAAAACAAACTTTGATTTCTTACGTCAAAGGATTTTGATCTTTATGCACAAAGTATTAAGTCTATTTTCAAAAACAATCACCAAACAAGTCTATTAGTAAGTAGTGCACATCTCAATACAGAATATTAAGAAGAACGTTACGACTAGAATAGAAGTTTTCGAAGCGAGTGTTAATGATAATTTTGTAGATACATAACAAACAGCCATAAGTATTACGTGCTTTGAGTTTAAATACAGCATTTAGAAAATAGGAGTGTTTAAGTTTCCTGCTTGATTTACTTTACATGCAAATAACATTTTTATGTGTAAAATATTAAAAATGTAAACTCGATTTTGTGTTATTGTTATATTGCATTAAGAAAATAAAAAAAAAATCGATTCTACTGACGTAGTTTTAAGTTCAATATGATTATATTTAAATTATGTAATTACTCCAAGCACTGAATTTACTTAGAAAAAAAGAATCACATTAAATTGAGGGTCGAGAAGTCTTTCTACACTTTGCCCCTTACTCATAAACGCCTCTTAAATATAATATAATATAAATATAATTAGTGTTTAGCGAGGTTTTTCTAAGTAAAATCATATGAATTTAAGCTAAACATTTGACAAAAATTTAAAAGGTGCTTATGAGTAAGAGGGTAAATAAATAAATCTGTGATCTATATAAATAGGAAACTTGAACTAAAAAATAAAACCCGGCTCCCACAAAAGCAGGCGCATGCTGTTACTAGGTACTCTGCCGTTTGACCGATGTAGAAGACTCCAATTAACTCTAGAATAATAAATTTTTTGAAGCTTGTAAATCAGTAATATTATTCAACCAAATATGCATAAACAAAATTCGGTCATCTGTATCTAAGGCTATTGAAGCTGCCACATAAGCAGCTTTAGTTAGGTCGAGTGATCACTGAAACTGTATTGTGCCTGCCTTGCAATGGACAACGTTCGGCTCGATTCAGTCGTCGACACCAGATCGATACTTAACTGTTTACTGAAAGGGATTACAGTTATTGTTTCTGTTTCCTCACTGTAAGGAAGCTGTGGTTTACAGTCCAGTTATAGATAACATTTATGGTATGATAGCACATTACTTTAATGAGCAACGTTACATAACTATTGTCTTATTCCGTAACGAAATTAAAAATTGTATCAATAACTTTTCCGTCTTAAAAATTATGTTTATTAGGAAAACTACAGACCACCTTATATTAACTACCGATTGTGTATCTTTGTTTTTATAAAGAAGTTATAATTTTAATTTAAAACCACATCCAATCTACTCTTCTCTCTATCAGTTTAAAATTTCCGGATTTCGGTTCTACTCTAAGACAAAAACGGTATCTAACACATTCCTTTTTTATTCATATTCATATCTTTATTGCATTTCATAGTTTACATAGATGTTATGTTATATAATTGTTCAGTATGGACCCTGTCGGGCACAGCAACATAAGAATATGAGAAGATGGCTTATATTTAGGCTTAATATAATATCTTAAAACTTCTTAAAACTAGAGCATTTAAATCTATAAAACAACTATTTTACATAATTTTATCAGGCAGTACAATTACAAGATTATTAACCACTAATCCTTAAAATTATTATATCTTTAGCTCTTATTTAAAACCTTCTACTATCTTAAAGTTTCCTTCTTATAGCTTTGGCTATCATCTGTACTATACTATACTACTATACTATTATATATACTACTATAGTACTGTAACTCTACGGAACCTAATAGTATAGTTTTAATTTGTTTCGTAAATAAGTTACTATGTTTGGTTCAAGAAAAGTGCACCAATTTTAATAGGTTATTTCATAAACGTTTCCTTTTCTTGTAGCGAGTTTATCACTTAAATGTATGTCTTAAATTCCCTTTACCTTATGGAATCGGTAATGTTTCCATGTATTCTTAGACCGATATCAAAGGCTTAATGTTACTTGCAATTAGATGGTAAATTATGTTAATGTATGAATTTGCAAGTTCTTAATCAAGTGCCAATGCATGGATATATGTTAATGTGTTCCAGTAGACCTGGCAATATGCCTGTTTAACTGATAAATGATTACCGTGATTCAAATTATTAGATTTATTTTAGGCATTAACCAATGAAAAAGATTTTTTCACATGGACACTATACGCACATATATCAAGTTTTCGTTCTATTTATTTGGAACTCTTACCAAAGTTAGGCTTAAGTAACATAATATTATTATTATAAACAATATACTTACTTTTAGATATAAATACACTGGGCGGCAATGAAAACGGGTCGCTTACAAAAACCTTAATAACTTCCAAAATATTGGAGCTAGCTTTATGAAATAAAGACTAAATGATAGATAATTTAATCACAAATAATGCCGCAAGTAAAATCTTTCAAGTTATTTTTGATTATTGTATTAAATCCATAAATTAAAAATAAAGACACAATTTATAAATTTTGTCAACAGTTTCGAAATCATTTTTTTACTCTTTTTTATGGTGTATCATGAAAAAGACGCATTTTATATACAGAAATTCGATATTCTGATCAAATTAGCATAAAAACATGCCTCTAACCCCTGAAGAGTCTACAAGGATTCCAGAAATGCTAGAAATATGACCTAGTCATCGTTATACAGCAAAAACTGTTAGTTTATAGCTCTCAATCGTTCGAAAAGTACTCCAGCCATTAGAAGACACTCTATCCAATGCGCGCAGACCAAGATCAGAACCAACAGCGTGCACAAAAGCACAAGAGGATCGTTACATGGTGTCGAGAATGTTGAGAAATCGATTTCAAACGGCTGTTAAGTCAAAAAATAACTTGCTACGTGCTCGAGAAAGCAATCCAAGCCCTTGTATAGTGAGGCAGTGTCTAGATGAAGCAAAATTACAGTCCTAGAACCTGAAAATATTCGTAAACTTGAAAGACAACATCAAAATTCCAGATAGAGTAATAATAAAAAAACTCGTGAATAGGATCATGACTGATTAGTTAAAGAAAATGCTTCCGATAAGACGAGGTTTACGTTATACAAGCACGATGGAAGGCTAAGATTCTGGAAAAGTACAGGAAACCTGTATAACCAAGCTAACATTGAAGAGAAAGTACCATGCCGGAGGCACTGTACACGTGTGGGCTTGAATTTCTTCTGAAAGCCGCACCGAGCTAGTAGTGATATAAAATGGTACTTTAACTGCAGAGAGGTACTTCAATGAAATCATTAATAAGTATGATGGCTCATGTTTGGTAAACATCGGCGAAATAGTCACCTTTATGGAACTCAACGCTCGTCTTTATACAGATTTAATAGTGTTAAAGTTCCGTAAAGATGTCGCTATCACACGTATGAAGTAGCCAGGACGCATCCCAGACTTGAAAGCGATCCAGCATGCTTGGGACGTATTAGGTCGATGAGTAGGATGTCAAAATTTACCTCTTATCACCCTTTGTGAACTCAAAGAAGCAGTGATAGAGAAATGGGTGTATTTTCCTCAGAATTCAATTTGAAACCAAATGGAAAGCATTCAAAACCAGATGACAGCTGTATTAACAGCTTCTGATAATAAAACAGCGTATTAAATGAGTGAAAATTGCATTTTTGATACCTTTTACCTGTTTTCGACATCTAATGAAAGTGACAATTTTTATTTAACTTACTTTTGTCCAAAATGCACTTAACAATCTGTAATTTTTATCACTTCCATATAAGGACTGTTAAATAATCTTTATTTTAGTGTTTATTTCATAAAGCTAGCTCCAATATTTTGGAAGTTATTAAGGTTTATATAAGCGACCCGTTTTCATTGCCGCCCAGTGTAGATTAAAATTTATCCCGGGAGAAAGAACAAAAGAAATAAAATACTATTTGTCACCACAGAAGCACTAAAAAGTGTCACCCTAAATAGGGTGGCTTAGTGTTACTTGTCAAGCTCTCTTCTACGGCTAGAGCACAGGTACAGTCAGCTGCAAAGAAATCTAACCCCTGTAGCGCGCTGTTATATACTTAAAGGGGGTTAGGTATCTTTGCAGCTGACCGTACCTATAGTGTCACATTTAATATCAGGTAAGAAAATAAAGGTATTACATACTTTGTCATCATTTGTATAATTTATTAGTCTCTTTAAAAATAGTGTTCAAAAATAAAATCACGTCATTTGATCGTAAGTCCTTAGAGGCGGATTCGAATCCCAAGCATAATGTGTGATCCACAAATTATTATTTTCTGTATGTATCCCTTTTTAAAGGTCGGCAACGCATCTGTGATTCCTCTGGTGTTGCGGGTGTCCATGGGCGGCGGTGATCACTTGCCATCAGGTGACCTGCTGGCTTGTTTGCCTCTCATTACATAAAAAAATTATTTTCTTTGTATCCGTTAATTTTATGTCTGTAAAAGTCCACGCGACACAGGGCTCAACCCTAGATAAGGAGCTGTCTTTAAAGAAAAAGTATATCGAGCCATTCGCCTGCTAACATACTCGTAGTTCCCAAGTGCTATTGGAACATTTACTTAGTACATAGCTTAATTATATTATAATACTTTAGCTTTGTCGAGTACTTGATCATAAGCAACTCTCAAAGTATTTATATTGGTATCATAAATTTATAAGAAGTCAGCGGATACCCGCACGCACGGGTATCCGCCGAGCATTATTAATGAGACAAAATACTTGAGATACCTAAACAACTTGACACGGAAAGTTCCCGTCATCTACTTACGGTATTATGATATTATATGAATATCTTATTTGTTTATTAAATACAAATAAATACGAATTTGTTTTAAGTTACGATTTGTGCAATATAGAAAAGATATCTGATGTACAGCATACACTTTGCGGCAAAACTATAAGAAATAAAAGTTAAATAAGCAATCAATAATAACTGCCCGATATTAACCTGGAGGGTTTGTGGCTATAAGTTCTAGGTTATAATTGTTTAATGATAATATGAAACAGGAATTATTACACGGATTACCGTTCTCATAAAATAAAACTGTTTTTTTGTCATTTTTTATTTAAGAAAAAAAAAATAAAGATGCAGTTTTTTGAAAAAAAAGAAACAGCTTACAAAACATCGTAGCCGAGTCATTATGAATGTAGATATTATTACTTTATGAAACTGTCATTCTTCATTAATCTTTCGCTACAGAAATTGAAAATCAAGGATGGCAGGTTAAGGAAAAAAAGTTTACGTTTTACCAGGACGAATTAATTAGTGGGGCGGTCGTAAGGCTGTGCATTGAATTTCACAGCGGCCTTTCGATTCTTTAGAATGAAATGTGGGTGAATTGGCGTTAAAGAGCAACGGGTGACACGACAATGTATTTCCTTTTGTTGTCGACATTTTTTGGAATATCATTAAATGAAAATTACTGTTCTATTTTTGAAGAATTTCGGAGTCATGTTTTTCGTCGTTAAGAATAAGTTATAATGCTTCTATTCTTTTTTTAAAACCGCAGACAAGAACGGGTGTTGTAAAATGTGTGTCTCTTAAAATAAACTTTTAAGTTTTAAAGAGACTAAATTTATCGTGATTTTTGTTGAAAAATCATACAATACTTGTGAATCGTCTAATTAATCCTGTGGTTATTGTTTGAAACGATCAAAAGATATTGAACAAACATACGTCAAACAGAATACATCAACAGTGTGGCTCGAAATATCAAAACGTGGCAGTTCTATATTAAGATGTATATTTTTATTTTAAGAAAATATATTTGAAAATATTATAATATACTTGTTATTCTCAAAACACAAAAAGTAACAAACAAAACAAATACTTACAACAAGTAAATAAAAACGAGCTTCCAGTTCAACAATATTTTTCAGAACAACATTTTTACTTACTTATAGAAACCGAATCAAAATATAATTTCCGAAGAACAAGACCGGTTGAAATAAAAAGGAAACTCGCGTTTGTTAAGAAAGTAAGTCACGCTCACGTACGCGACTAGTTACGAATCTACGTAGATAGTTTCAAAGTTTCGTGTGGTCGAACCTTTTCAAGCGAAAGTGAATGATCTAAAAAGTTTTTACAAACATATTGGGCATCATTGCGCGTTTCGGGAAACTCAGTAACGAGTTCACTTTCCTGATTGATGAATGTAACTACCCGACAGGAGGTCGAGACACGTACTGATAACGCAACACATTATTTTCGCGAGCAAACCTACGATAAATATTGTTTCGCTTTTATATAAATTTGGTTTTCGTTTGCAATACTACTCGATTTACATAATATTTTATGAATACAAATTGTTTTAGTTGTAGATGTCACAAAACATAACTAATTCCTTACAAAATGTTTTTATTATTGTTCTGTTTCTTTATTTTATTGTTATGGCCGTTGCCAATTACACTGTCCTTCTGCAATGACGGCCAGTACCAGTGACAGAGACAGCCAAGCAGCCCGGACAGGTGGTATAGGGCTAACTATCAAGTTTTCTTTCTTTTGTTTAGCATTTTACAACAGCCACGGAATCAGGTGGTGTGCAAGTGACTTCGTGTTTTTTGACTACATTCCCTTCTGGAAACTACACTTCAAAATATTATTTATTTATTTATTTTTTTTTTTTTTTTTTTTTATATTATTAAATTATTACTATTTTACTGTGAAAATAAACATGAAAAGTAACTATTATACTTATTGACATTAACGTAATGTAGTAGAATAGGAACTTCAAATAAAGATAAGTACCTACTCTTCATTCGTAATTTCCTTCTAATGCGATAAATTTATTCTTAGTCTTGCTTAGTCTTATTTTGTATGTTAAATTGTGACATTGATTTATCAGATGAAGCTTACAATATAGTTCTTAGCTTGTTATTAGTTAGTAATGTATACTTTTAGTCATCTTTTTAGCAAGCTTTCTTGAGCCAACTTTAATTTATCCAAATCAGTTACTTTTAGCTTTATCTATATATCACCCTTCCTCATCAGCTTGGATGCCGAATGTCCTATTGATATTGACAACTTTAGAGACACCTCGGTGAAGTGTGATTACCGTGCGCGAGGTTTTAAGTTCGAATCCCATTCAAGATCATTATAATAAGTGTGATCTACTAAACGACAAATACTATTACAAATACTATAAACACGATTCAATGAAAATGTCCTATAATTGAATGCATTGTTTAATATTTTAATAAATAAATACTAAACTTCAAATACGAACAAAATTAACTTTCAAAATTTATGCCGTATCCGGAACATTATTAACACGTTCCATTCTATAAACAAAAGGGATTATTTAATATAAATTTGAAACAGGAAGTTAATCAGAGCCGGCAACAGACTGGGAAACTACGGCATCAAATTAAATAGGTCAGTCGTACTCAAGAGTACATTGAGAAGGCAGGACGTTTTAACATAGTGCTGCTTTCAATTGCCCAAGCTTATGTAAACTCTCTACCTTTGTTGGATTGTACAAGCACTATATTAACACAAGACTGACACTGCTACAGGCATAGGTCAATGTTTTATTATGTTGCATTATTTGTACTTTAAATGACTACCTCATAGTCATTACGTAGCAGATGCTCTGCTTAGTTTGGGATACATTACCGAGGCATTATTTTGTTTCTGTAGTAGTAAGGCCTCCACCACATTTGGCATCAGCGTTCCTTGGGCTTATGGGCGACCCTCACGTCGCGTTGACGCCGCGTTTGGCTAGCGTTGTAATTGCATGTACGCGGCGATCACGTGACGCTTAACCCTCTTCAGTCAAGTAATTTTAGAAACCATGCTACCACTGACTAAACCAAAATCAGGCAGCGTGGATAGAGGTCTAAGGGGTAAGAACGTGACGCGAACGCCGCGTGAGCGCTGCGTCTACGTCGCGTGATCGTCGCGTCGACGCTCGAGGGACGCCTACGCCTAATGTGGAGACAACCTTAGTAAAGGTTTGTAGATTTACTAAAATATATTCTTTTTTAATGTTTATGTTAATTAATTTGTTTTAGTTATTCAAATATAACACAAAACATATTGGTGTACATTACTTAAATTCGCAATTATGTATTCTGTTTACTTTACTATTGCTGACTAATTTATTATTTAAATATACTCGTAGGTAGGTAATGGCGACCATTATCAGACATAAACAATTATTATTCTGTTAATAAAATAGAATACATTGATGACTATTTTGTATAAAGGAAGAAACAAGCAAATTCATTGATAATATAAAGATGTTCGAAAATGATATACAGACTAGCTGACCCGTGGCCTCTTCGGTGGGCGGCGAAAAAACGCGTCTCTTTTGTAAACATATTTCATTACTGTTATACTCCTATTAGTCATAGCGTGATACTATATGTATAGCCTATGATACTCCCCGATAGATGAACTATTCAACACAGAAAGAATTTTTAAAATTGGTTCTGTAGATCCAGAGATTACCCCTTACAACGTCACAAACACACAAACTTACACAGACAGACACAGATAAATTATTTAAATATTTTGACAAGAAACCTATCATCTATAACTTTAAAAACTATTCCCACTGGTGTTATGTCTTGTTCCTTTCTGAGTGAAGAGATAAAGTCTGGTGATTATTTTGGTCCATGCCACGATAGCGGTAGGTTGGTCGGCGATCATGCCCCGTGTAAATCAACCAACCCTCCGTCCTGATAACGAGAACAAAATATTACAGTAAATCATACATTTGTTTTCGTTGCGGGGTTATTGTGAAAGGAATATTAAAACGATGTGATACGATTTGCTGATTTGATTACATTTTACTGCACACTCTTTTTGTAATTCGATTTCATTGTCCTCGTACGTTTGCTGTTGTTCGTTTAAAATTGAGATTCGTGTACCTAATTGTTTGAAATTTTATAATGGAGGTTTGTGTAAGTATATTGTATTTAATACGGATTTAATCATTTTGATATTATTATTTAATACTGAGCTTAATTTAACTATAACACGAAATAATAATAATACTTTAAAAAAACATGCTTACTTAGTCCATGATTAATAATTTTAACACGAAATCTGTCTTACTCAGTTAGACATCGCGATTTATATTTATCTTATGCTGACAATAACGTAAGAACCAAAACTAAATCACGGATCGCATCAATCTGTGCTAAATAAATAATTTCAATACATCTAGCTCATAGAAACATCTGCCTATCATAACACTAACAAACATCTATCATAGTAACTACGCGAAAGACAGCCGATATCTCACATTAACAGAGCTATGAAAAATTCATTAGTTTCATATATCGCAGCGTCATTACTGTTCAGACAAGACGCCTTCATCCATCATTCAATCGCTCTAAGTCTTAACATGCATCTCGAAGGCATATTCAATGGATAGAGGTGTTTTGTACGCGTCAGTATATTCTCTAATATGATAGTCGAATTAATTGTAATGTACTGGCAGTTTCGTATAGATTTATACTAATATTTGTCGTAATTTCTTGTTAACTATTTAATTTATCACTGTAAGGTTACTTTAATAATCAATTTTAAATGTCTATGGAGCATTTAAAACTAATAGTATTTCACGTTTTGATTTCATACATAATTTGAAGCCAAATCTTCACAGCGTCATATTTTTTGCTGTCTGATTTTCCTACATATTACAGAGCAAGAATACATTTTAATTGTCATTCTAGGGTGGACCCGGCCTTTCATATTACACATGTATTGTAATACCGACTAATGTAACCGATCTATAGCATTATGTAAAAATAACTACCTTCATTTTTTATTATTAATTTTTTTATGATAAAAGCTACGTAATAGTGATAAATATTCAAACAAACGCGACGGCGACGAGTCAGTTTCAAAGTACATAAAAGATTCTCAATAAATACATGCCGAACTATAATATATTTATTAAAAGGATATTCAGCACTAACTTAAATTTCAGCCACACTTCGAAACTTAGATATTCACTGGCAAAGTTCGTAGAACATTTGGGATATCTACTTTTATCAACTCACTTGTAGTGAGAACTAGTTTCCTTGTTCGTTTCTACTTTATTTTCTTGGCAGATCGTGAAAGCGATCATGTGGCAAAACACTCTTATAGATTTGGCCCGAGGGAACTTTGACTTGAAGTTGGCTAGTAGAGATGGCGTATAGTCGCGATACGATGTGTTTGAGAGCAAAACGATGTTTAGATGGTAAAATGCGGATGTGAATGTTATTGCCGAGGGCTGTTAGGTTCATTCTTAAACGATTGAGATAGTGGTAGAGGCATTGTTTCATATATCACTTGTTATATGCATCTACTTACATGTCGAACTTTACTGCCATTCGCTCCCATAAAATTGGCACTATATTATTCCAGGACAATTGTACGTTTAATAATTATTGTATAAACTTGTTATCGTCCTTGCTGTGGCTGTATCGAACCTGATAGAAAGCAGGAATAGAATTTTGATCATCTATAATAATTGTATAATTATTTATAATAATAATATTTACATTTGAGACGTCTAAATTTATATTTTGTAGATAATAATAATGATTTACAATATACACAAGCTCAGCCATTTCAATATTCGTCGCCTGAATGCTTATTTGCTCAACGGACCATTTTGACGAATTTCACTTTTTAATGCAATTTTATTAAGGATCAAATTGCGGTTCGATTGGTATATAATACTTGCTGTTTGGACTTAAAATACATTAATTATAAGGAATTTAAGTTTTTGTAAACTAACAAAAGAGAATTAAAACTTCATGCTTAATTGCTCAAAGTCCGTAGAGAAACACCAAACGTGCATCCAAACACCGATTGCGTGCTTAAGTATTCAATCTCCTCACAGGTAACCAATCACGACATCGCATTTTGATGACGCAATACGCCGCCATCATTAATTTCTTTTGTGACGAAGCTGGTGCTCGTACGCATTTGAGTAAAAAATAACGCGAAATATACAAAAAAAGTATTAATTTTAATAGAAAACAGTACCCCAAATGTCCGTGACGAAATATAAATCGGAAAATATAGTCACAACTATAGAAAAGAGTCGGTAACTTGTATTTTTGTTAACATTTCTTTGTAGATTATTACTGTGTATCGTTAACTTATAGTACAGGATGTTTAAATTTAATTCTTATAATTTCAGATTTAATTAAATCTTGAAATGAAATTGTGAAGTATTTATAAATGAACAGATTGTTTCGAACATTTCGTAAGGTTGTAAAATATAACTAATATAATAATAAAAAATTTTGCTTTTGTGCGATGACTGTCAAAATATACCTGTACTTGTAATGTTTTCTAATTGTTAAATGGGTAAATTTCTAAGCATTAAATGGGTAGTTTTGTGTTGACGTATACCTATGCTTTGTATTCGCAATGATGTTAGATGCTAGATAAGTAGATTAATACTATTTTTTTTTCTAAAGAATTCCTTATGAAAACATAAAGAATCGTCAAAAAAGGTTAATTTTCTTGAAAAATAAAACAATTCAAAATTGTTTAAATAGTCACAGTATATTAATTATTTTTTATACGTATAGGTATGATATTATCACCGTTTTGTATTTAATTTATGTCGTTTTTATTGTACATATTGAAATGAAGAAGTGGAGTCACGGTAATGCCATAGTTTCATTTTATGTTGACATTACGTACGATGAATCAAGAATCCGACCAAACAAGAATCCGACAAAAGAAGAATACGACTAATAAAAAAAAAATTACTAGGACTAATTCAAATCAGACACTAACCGAAAAAAAATTATTAGAAGTACTTACAAATATATGAAAGCTGACGACAAAGCCTTCATGGAATCTCTAATTAAAAAGGTTTTGACAGGATCAGACAACATAAACAATACCAGGCGAAGTAAACGATCTTGTATCGGTACAAAAACAAAAAAATATTGTATTTTGTATTTTATATATATCAAACAGTGTTTTTTTTTTAATTCTGTGTTTTTTTTAATAATAAATAGCAAGTTAACTAGTTATTTTTTTTTTACCACGATACCCAAACACACTGTATTTGGTTATAGGGCACTTAAGTACTAAATATATTCGAATGCAAAATGCTCAACCTCCACCCCGGCAGTGGTCTATCTCCAATTGCATAATTATTTATGTGTTTATTTGCTCAACCTCCATAAAAAATTATGAAAATACACATAACTGTTTGACTTTTTAATGATTATTTGTAATATATCATTTCATAAACACATTAACTATTTTTTTAATATAAAACTTTTATAAAATCATATTATTTGCTTAAACTAATCAATAAAACGTCTCTGGTGTAAAATGTTGAAAATGGAGGTTGGACACTTAAGTATTCGTGCGACGATTGGCAAACTAAACAGTGAAACAACATTTATTTAGTGTTATTCTACAAAACAAACACTACCTAGTTATTATTCTACTAACATTATATTCTAGAATATTCAAGTGAATTTTCGTTTAAGTTTGCTCTACACGTGCAGTTAGAATCAAGTAACACATCAAAGCATTATAAGGGCCGAATAAGAGTATTCTTGTATCCTTTTAGCATTTTGAGTTAGTTTTATAGTCGCATTATAAACGTTTATATGGCTACTCTAATGCTTATTTGGGCACAAATTATACAGCTTTATGCCCTATATAGGTTCACAGTAGCTGGTTAATAGCATTACTGGCGCATTATATTAGCATTATTGTGGTCAAAAAAGATGTCAATCGGATTAAAGAAGCATCATTTTGGTCAATAATATTGCCAATCGGATTAAAAAAGCATTAAAATGGTCAATGAGATAGCCTATTGCATTACAAAAGCATTAGATTAGCATTTAAATGTGCTAAAAGAATAATTGGAGCAATTTAAGTGTTCACACTTAGGAAACTTTATATTATTACGTGTAAATTATTACAATCAAAAAAAGAATAAGTAAAGACGGTCAAAATAAAACAGTGAGTGACGCCATAGTATAGTTTGCATCAAAACAAATTCATCGGATAAGTTTTTGACTCGTTTGTTATTTCTTGCCTTCAAATATTACTGCGCAGTGTAGTTTACTGTACTTGTTTATATAAGTTTCATTGAAAATTTTCACGCGCCTTCGATATTTTGTGGTTTTCATACAAAATGTTTTATAAAAATGATGTGTGTAAAACCAAAACAAATGTGTATTCCTAGTACAGAATAAGTTTTGAATAAATACAATCATAGTTTTGCTTGTACTGTATTAAATTAAGTTATATAAATATTTTAAATGACAATTCCTTTTATAAATAGGTCCGAAAGAAAATATTTTTTGGTTATAAAATATTTACAAAATGGTGGTCAGCCTTAAGCAGCCCAATGAGCCCAATGAATGCCACCAGCATTACAACTACTTACGTGTGATTGTTTAAAGAGCTATTAGCTAAACAACAGCACTCAGTTCTTCCTTTAAAATGCAAGCATTATATTGATTCACATTTATGCTGTTCAGCAGCATTAAGCTTTTACTTACCCCTTACAAGTGCTTTTACACAGCAAAAGGCACAAAAAACAGCTTAAAACTGGATATCGGATTTACATGGCATTACGGTGGTTCACGTTTGTGCTGTAAAACAGCTTCAAGCACTTATTAACTACTTTAAAATGTCTTTGTAGAACCAAAAGCACTAAAAATAGCTAAAGGCTTTACAAAAGCATTCTGATATGCCATTATCCAACTGTTATACAGCGTAAAGCATTACAATGATTTTCAAATGCCCTTGTTCAGCTTCAAGACGCTCGGTAAACTTATATAAGAGTTTGTACGGGTCTTAAGCTCTATATAAGTTCACTTGTTGCTTGTTAAAATGCTTTCTGTGTTACTTGGGTATCAATCGTTTTATATTCGTATTGAAATAGTGAAATCGTTTGACTATCTACTTACATAATTATGTATTTATTTAATCGAAGATACTTTTATTATATACCTAATTGTGTATTAACGGTACATACCTATACGAAAACATAAGGAGGAAAATTTATGAGGCCAGGCGTGGTAATAGTAGGCAAAATTTTCTTCCATCATTGGATCTTGAGTCATCATAAAAGCCCATCAATGTTCCCCTGCAGGGACGGGCCTCCTCCCGTGACGGAGGGATACTTGGCCTGATAATAACACACTGGAAAGACGGATTGGTATAGGGTTTAATTTCAAGTTTTCCTTCTTTCTATGTAAAAGTAATATTTACAGATAGTCCGTCACTTTCTACGACACCCATGGGATGAGATGGGGTGGTGACATATTGTATTCTCTGTCACCACACGGATCTTTAGCCACTGGTGACATTATAGAAACGTGTTAATAGCCTACGTACTCGAAATAACTAGATTTTTCGAAAATTCTACCACCTACAACAACAAAAAAATTACCTAGTATATTGTGAATTATCTAGCTTCATTAATAATTCATAATTCTAGTTTTATTAATAATTCTAGGTAATCTTTATCACAGAAGTAAGTTACTGTTGCTCTACTAGTACCACGCACGCAGCGGGGTTAATATAGGTTTTAGTATGAAGTTTTTCCCATTTTCCTGAAGTAAATCAGCTAAGTAAATACTCAGTTGGTATATAAAACATTAAATATCAATCCTAGGCTGGAAAGAAGTCGGCTGATGAGGTCTACACTCCGGCCTACACCAGTCCAAATCCCCGAGAACTTCCAACTCATTTTGCAGACCGCTTCGAGGGCCTCAACGAATGTGTTGATGTGGACGAATATCACGAAAGGTTTGTGGAAACTGTCCGTACAGTCGGTTCCGGTTGTTTTAAGACCCAGCACCGGAGAAGATCAAAAAAGATCTCCGACCACACTCTCTCGCTCATGGAGCAAAGGCGTACGATGGCACTGCAGTCTCCAGACGACGCTGAAAAGTATAGGTCACTGACTCGCGACCTTTGGCACTTTAATACAGTTTGTATTAAAGAAGCCATTGAGCTTAACAAGGGCTCTAAAGTGTTCGCAAGAGATCTGTCTCTAGGTCAGAGCCAACTTTCTAGGCTCAAGACTGGGGATGGCAGAATAGTGACGTCCAAGCCTGAGCTTCTAGAGGAGATTGAGAAGTTTTACGGACAGTTATATGCTACAACACAACCACCTAGTGATCTAGCCGCCGATCCTAGAGCTAGACTTACGCGACACCATACCGAAAAAATCCCGGACGTCAGTCTGTGTGAGATTAGTAATGCTCTCCGACAACTTAAGAACAACAAGGCACCGGGGTATGACGGAATCACAAACGAGCTACTGAAGGCCGGTGGAGAACCCATTCTCAAGGCTCTTCAGAGGCTGTTCAATTCCGTTATACTTGAGGGAAAAACGCCACAGGCATGGCACAGAGGTGTGGTGGTACTGTTTTTCAAGAAGGGCGATAGAACGCTACTTCAAAATTACAGACCCATCACTCTTCTGAGCCACGTCTACAAATTGTTCTCGAGAGTCATCACGAATCGTCTCGAACGCAGACTGGACGACTTCCAGCCTCCCGAACAAGCTGGTTTCCGAAAAGGCTATAGTACCATAGACCACATTCATACGCTGCGGCAGGTTATTCAAAAATCCAACGAGTATAACCGGCCCCTATGCTTAGCGTTTGTGGACTATGAGAAAGCCTTTTATTCGATCGAGACATGGGCAGTGTTGCAGTCTCTCCAACGGTGCCAAGTTGACCAACGGTATATCGAAGTGCTGCGGTGCTTATACGAAAACGCCACTATGTCGGTTCGTCTCCAGGGTGGATTATCAGGCCCTATTCAGTTGCAGCGAGGAGTAAGACAAGGTGATGTCATATCCCCGAAATTGTTTACCGCTGCACTGGAAGATGCTTTTAGGCTTTTAGACTGGGACGGACTCGGCATCAACATAAATGGCGAGTATATCACGCACCTTCGATTTGCTGACGATATCGTGGTCATGGCTGAGACCATGGAGGACCTCAACACAATGCTCGATGGCCTCAGTAGAGTCTCTCAACAAGTGGGTCTTAAAATGAACATGGACAAGACCAAGATCATGGCAAATGTCCATGTTGCACCCACTCCAATCATGGTTGGAGGCTCTACACTCGAAGTTGTCGACGAGTATATTTACCTGGGACAGTCAGTCCAGCTGGATAGGTCCAACTTCGAGAAGGAGGTCACTCGTCGAATCCAACTCGGATGGGCAGCGTTCGGGAAGCTAAAACGTATCTTCTCGTCCACATTACCGCAGTGTCTGAAGACAAAGGTCTTCGACTAGTGCGTGTTGCCAGTGATGACGTATGACACAGAGACGTGGTCGCTAACTATGGGCCTTCTCAGAAGGCTCAAGGTCACTCAGAGGGCAATGCAGAGAGCTATGTTAGGAGTTTCCCTGCGTGATCGAATCAGAAATGAGGAGATCCGCAGGAGAACCAAAGTAACCGACATAGCGCTCAGAATTGCCCGGTTAAAGTGGCGGTGGGCAGGGCACATAGCGCGGAGAACCGACAGCCGTTGGGGCAGAAAGGTTCTGGAATGGCGACCGCGTACCGGAAAGCGCAGGGTGGGGAGACCCCTCACACGGTGGACCGACGACCTGGTTAGGACGGCGGGAAGCCGATGGATGAGGGAGGCACAAACTGCGCAGAGTGGAAGCTTTTGGAGGAGGCCTATGTCCAGCAGTGGACGTCCATAGGCTGATATGGATGGATATAAAACTCTCTGAATGAAATGACTTGGTTACAAAGTAAATGCAATAAGACAGCCAGTACATTCACCGTCACCGCCTTATTATGATGTGATTGAACTCTTTTAAATATAACTACAATTTAGCTATACAATTCATAAAAGAATAACTAAATTTAATGCTCGCTACAGGCAAAATGAAATCCTAAAGCATTTGTTTTTTTATATTTATTATTTTAACAAAAAGCTTTTCGTTTATTCAGGGACTATAACGCTTTTATTTAATACAGAGATAAAAATCAAAACAGCTCGTAAGTTTTAGTCGCTCGCTCAAAGTTACTCTTTACGCCTCAAGGTTGAAAAGTCTACTCATTTTATGACATCATACCATGTATTATATGCAAAACATACCAAAGATTGCTCCAAAATATAAAGTGTTGGAGGTTCTTACGTACGCCTAGAGGCCACATATAACATCCATATATAAAAGCCTACAGCTAAAACGTGTCAGGCATAAAAGTATTTTTTGTAAGAAAATATTAAAGACAAAAAAAAAGAAAGGAAACCTTAAATATAACCTCTACTACAATATTTGATATCGCCCATTTATAACCTTCAAGTTATAAATATTAAGAAAATATTCTTACCGCAATCTATTCTGTAATCTAAACTTGCTAATTTCAAACTTTAGTCAAATACTAGACTTATGCTCCTACAGTCTAAAAGGGTAAAACAGACACCTTTGAGTAGCCTCGTGCTTAAGTGACCTACTGTGTACTTAGTATTACTAACTAACTTACTCAGTTACGTATTCATTTAACATCTTGTAACTTAATTTCAAAGTAATAATGAAGTCAAAACTTTAAGTGCTTACTTCTCGAATAAAATTAAACTTTGTAAAAATGCATGAATAAATTCCAAATTATAAGAAAAATGCCCCGTCTGCTATATGTGGGTGAGGCACTTAACGACGTCAGCATAAAGATAATAGGAAAAAGTTAAATTATGTCGATGTGCCGTCTCAGAAGTGAGAACGCCTAACCACGGTTACGTCCGCTCTTATAAAAGTTGAATTTATGATTCAAATTATTTTATTTTCCTCTCTGAATTATACTTTAGCGGTTGTAGTGGCCAGGTGTATGATATTAACTTTTTAAGGAAGGGTCATAATGTAGACATTGTGATTGGTTGACTTTGTTTGACTGATAGAAAATTGTTAGATTTAGATTATAGCATTATGGTCCACATTTATTTTTCTATGAATATAACGTAAACATTTACATAAATGCCCAAAAAGGTATATCTGTCCCTTGTCTAGTACTATGTACTATGGGTACCCCATAGTACAACCTCGAATTAGTTTAGAGTTTTTGTGATTTTCGAGTATTATTATTATTTCTAATAACTAACTTAAGGTAAGCTTACAAGCGTCTGGTGCAAGAACGTATTGAATAAGAGCTAATGGTAATTCAATATCTTATTGATAAAATTCTTCTGTTGTCCTTAATTACCAACAATAGTCGATGTTTAGTACTTTACTCGTGCTGTAGTAGATTCTAGTATATATGACTTTTAAGTAATAAAGAACTTAAAGTAAATCTTCTCCCTTTAAGCCCGATTTACACATCGACAACTACAGTAGCGAGTTAAGTAGTAAGTTGTTGATTAAGTTGATTTGAATAGATCTCCATCTTATTTTTTGGCGAGTTAAGTACGAAGTAGCCCCCTCTCTCGCGTCTCACCAACTTAACTCGTAAATCGGGCTTTAAAGGCTTAAGAAAATTCAGTAATTTGGTTGTAAACGCGTTGCTATCTTGTGTCCATGTAGGCAACCGCAAAGATATTTCTATGTCGTCTACCTCTGCTGGCCAAATACCTAACATAAGTACGTTCAAGAAAACACACGAAAAGGTAAAGAGTAAATAAATGTGTTAAATAAAATCTACGAAAGTTGACCCGAGCATACATTCGACCTTTTTATTACTTACGGTCAATGAGCCACCGCCATTTAGTACTGTGTAGCTGCAAAGAGTTCGTATAGTTGATTTATTTCACGTCAAAAGTATAATTAAAAAAAACAATCCCTTTTTTTAAAAGAAAGTATACTTAGTTAGAACATTTTTAAATAATAACCGGTTTTCTTACTAAAATAAATGTACGATAAAACCTTATTTTGGAGTCACGCGAAAGTATACATATATAATTTGTAGTTGCGTCAATCAATCACATTGAGACTTATTAACAATACATTTGTTTAAGAAAAACAAACTGTAGCAGAAAACAATGCTTTGAAATAGCTACAATCTTTTCCAATCAAAATTCTTACTAGGTATACTCGTATTAAAAAAGCGTAAAAGATTGTTTTATTAGTTGTGTGAGGGGTACTATAATGACTTTGTTGTACAAAGATTGTAGTATTGTCCATAAGTAAAGTTTTTTTTACGACACCCTAGGGATGAGGTAACTACTGAAAATCATTCGTATTGGACAGGGACCCTGTTTTCATAGTCCGTGTACATAATGGATGTGTGTAATATATTATTTAAGTTAATTTATACAAAGTTAATAACTAATAGTATTTTCAACAGCAATTTCTTACCTTTATATAAATCGAAAATAACAATATCGAAACGTGTTACTATTGAACAGGTATTTCGTAGAAAATTTAATCTCAATTCAATTACTGAGTCAGGACCTTTCAAACTCAATTATCGGAGTAAATAAAGTAATAAACTCAATTGAAGTAATTGACGAATTATTGACAACGCGTTTAAATTTATCGAAAAAAGAGTAATTTTGTCATGACTTATTTTTAAAACATTTTTTAGTTATAGGATTATAAAATATTTTATTTTTGTGTGTCTGAATGGCTCGGTATAATTATGACTTGATTGAAAACGAAAGAATGTTTAATTTGGTTTTCACGTCTTCCTATTTCAGGACATCTTTAGTTGAGCACTGGTTATCTTTGGTTGAGTACCGGCCGCTGCTGCCGTGCACGAGATAACAGGTTCTACCTTTATTATATTGTTATTTGTACCTATCAAAAAACTAACAATGCAAAGATCATTCGACCATCGTCAACAAGGCAACAAGGTCAACTTTCACTTCAGTAATAAAAGGAGGTTTGATATTGCAGTGAGGCACTGCAAGACTACTACAGTTCCTATAAAAAAACAAAGTAAATTTAAGACAATCCTGGTAATAAAACAAGCAATAACTATGTTATTAGTACATAATAAACTACACACGTAGTCTCGTAGCACTTTTAACAAAACGTTAAGGGATCGCCACCTTATCAACTCGACCCGTTCAGTATTATTTGTATGAAAATCCTTACTGCAACGCACACTAATCTGAATAATAAAGTAATCAGATTTTTGACGTTTGACAATGAAGAAAAAGGCGAGGCGGTGCCGATCCGTTTACGTTTTGATATATGTGCTACGACCCTAACCCTGTAAGTTCATCGTTCGCTAGATGTGTAAAATTCTAAAAGATAAAATCTAAACCAAATGAACAAGAAATGTTCACTGAGTTGTTTTATATCCCATAAGATATATTACAATATAGTAAACAAATACTGAAAATGAAGCATCTAATCCAATCGGCTATTGGTCAGCGACGGCTCGTTCGCCGACGTTGACTGAGGACCGACCAGGATTAGTGTATCCGATGCCCGGACCAAACCGATTCGCCTTTATTAAGACAAATAGACAAACATTTTTAACACGTAAATGTGAGATATGTTACCAAGACGGCTGGGAATGGATGGACGGTTAGACCGATGCGGTCCGGATATTTGGTTTCACTATTCTTGTTGGATACGAATTTAGGAAATGAGTGTTGTTTTTCTGGAAAGCTTTTATTTAGTTAGGGTTTTCAAGGTTATCTAGTGTGAGGTGAAAATGGATAAAAATTATTTGTAAAGTAAGATATAGACTTGCATGGGTAAGAACCGTAAGTGGCTCTTAGTTAGTGCATCGGTATTCAGGACAGTAATTTTTGCGATAGTAATAAATATACATTATTGCTCATTTTTCTTCTTAGTGAATTGTTTAACAAATAAAAGTAGACGTAATATGCAGATAGTATGGTTTAACTACACTTACAAAATAACTAAATTGTATTAGAATTATAATGATTATACTAAAACGTTATCCCGCAGGTCCAACCGATACAGATTTATTTTTATCGCTTAAGCAAAGTTTTATGCCGAAATCCAAGAAAATAATAATAAAAAATTAAAAAATAAAACATAAATTTTAACATCACAAACGTATACAGAACCAATTCCGCGTAAACCAAAAGCTTCAAAAACTTTTTGGTAGCATTAAAACTTAAATAGAATTTCTATACAATCGGGATTAAGACAAACGCTTGTTAAGAATTAACGCCGAACCTTTTGTTAGGGGGTGAGGATTAAGCTTCGGTTTAGGTTCGTAACCACATACCCTGTATACTTAAATTCGAACATGTTCGTTAATCCGAGATAGGTGGCATCGAAGGCTGGACAGTGACGAAGTGCGGTTGGCTACGGATTACTTTATCGGCTCAGTCCGTCTTTCACGCGGCCATGTTGCTTTATTAAGATAAATGCTCGCCTTTTGAGCGCTACGAGATAATTTTTAATTTAATGAAGTTTTACTAAGGTATTATTTTAATTTTGTTAATTGCATGTTAAGTGCAAGTGTGTGTACCTCGTTAAATGGCTTTAAAGTTTTGCATTTTAATTACCTTTTGTCTGCAAAAAAACATTTTTTTAAGCACAAGCTTTATGCACACTTAGTTATTGTTAGAGCACAAGTCTTGCTAAACTGGTTACAAATGACTATGCATAATATTAAACTAGTGTGGTGACGGAGTAAAAATACAATACGTTACCACCCCATCTCATCCCAAGGGTGTCGTAAAAAACAGACTAAGTTACTGCGTGAATATTATCTTTACGAAATAAATAGAAGGAAAACTTGAAATGAAACCCTATACCAATCCGTCTGGCCAGAGTGGTATTAGTAGGCCAAATATCCCGTCATAGTAGGAGGAATAATGGGCTGTTATGATACTAGTAAAAGTACTGTTTTTCTTATACATTTTCCATACATTACAAAACGTCTTTTTGTTATTCCCTTTATGTTAACCTTTAACTGGTGACATGGTTATTATGTAACGTAACTGGTGACGTGCGGTCTGAGAAGCCGCTGCAGTGTTTGGTCTATAACATGGAAATTAAGTATGGTAGCTTATTATGGTATTTAAAAATAGTATAATCAACTATTACTGGTTAAAATAAAACAAATAAGTTTACTCTAAATATAACTTTTATTAGGAACTTGGCATCACAGCTATAAGTAATATTTTTAATCAACCAAACATAGATGAGATCAATAATTAGTAATAAAAAAATTAAAATTCAATATTTTAATTAAAAAACACTTTTTATTATAAAGATTACATAGTAATTAACTAAAAAAAAAATTAAACTGAAATAAAAAAATAGAATTGACAAAATTGACAATGGCCAAACTTATGTCATGTTATTAGAGGTTCATCTCCACTATCACTTCCGGAAGACCGTTTGTCCTAAGTTGACTTCTGGCAAACAGTGTGGTGTCTTACTGGTTCGTCATCTTCAGAATTACTTGGTTCCGTTTCCGAGTTATGATCACTTTGCTCCGGGTGTAAATTTTCGGGAACGTTTTCGGCTTCCGAACTACTTAAATCTTCATGTACCAACCATTCCTCAATTTAACATTGTGTTCTAGTGCTTGTCACTACTCCCAACTCCCTGCGCCTCTGTTTTTAATGTTCACAGTTGTCCATGTTGTAGTAATAACTGTAAAAATAAGAAGAAAGCAAATAATGAAAATTTTTACATTTAGTTACGTGAGTGGTGACATCGTGCCTGAGAGGCCGCTGCCGAACTTTAAATCACTGTAACTTACCTATTTGGGTCCGTGCGACGCAACTTTCTTCCTCTATGTCGTAAATGGAACTAAACTTGAAGGTACTCGGGAGTATAAACAAATGAAGCACGGGGAAGGGGGTGTAATGACGAATCACTGACGCCGCTCGGCCTGTGAGACCGCATGTCACCAGTTAAAGGTTAAGCTAAATAGGACCGCATGTCATCCGACTATCGTTTGTATTCTATACACAATTTCGTGTATGTTAAGGATGATTTTCGGGACGCGTTAGTGACTGACAGACTTGTAAATTATGTTTCAGTTTATAGAAATAAGACAATCTTTTTTTTACGTTGAATTAGAAATGAGGTTAACAAATAATTTAATTAATGACTAGCTGATCCGTTACCACTCCGTTACCACTCCGTTGGGCGGCGAAAAAACGCGTCTGTTTTTTAAACATATTTCATTACAGCTCCACTCCTATTAGTGATAGCCTGATACTATATATAGTATCACGCCGTCCATTTATCAGGGAGTGTCATAGGCTATAGCCTATGACTTTCCCCAATAAATGGACTATTCAACACAGAAAAAAAATATTAAAATCGGTTCATTACATCCAGAGATTACCCCCTACAACGTCAGAAACACACCAACCTTACCTCTTTATAATATTTAGTACTTTCGTCTGATTGAAGGATTGAATTTACAAAAGTTGCAGTGATAAAAATATTGACATATTTTTTAAATTAATAATAGTAATTAGTTGCTTAAAGTGGTATTTTTATAGGTACCTATATTAAACGAAGTTTTATGTGAAATGTTCAAGCAATTTTGTTTTGCTGCACTTTAAGAGGATTGCCGACGTATTAAATGTAAGCAACCTAAAAGCGTAAAAGGCATTAAGTAGTAGGATCTTGATAAATTTGGCTAGGTTGATGAGGTAACGGTCTGGTAGGTGAGGGACGTTTAATACGTTACGGGTTCCTCATTTACCTAGGCAAGGCTTTAGCTTTGAATTTGAACACTGTTACGGTTGCAAAAGTTTGTTTCTTCAACATACGATAACCAGGGACGTGCACGTATAATCTTTGGAATAATAAGTAGGAATCATGATTTAGACCAGTGCAGTGTATCCACCAGTGGTTTATACAAGAGTAAACGATTACATAAGGTTGGTATTAGTAGTACCTTTATCATTTTACACTAACAACAACTTAATTATAAAATAAAAATATTTTAAAATGTTATTTACGAAAAAATCCAAGGGATAGAAAAATATAGAAACGTTTTAGTATCCTATTTAGTACGTTCAGCGTTTATTACATAACTATTAAATGTACGTAACAGACGAAAAAAGGTTTTAATAAAAGTACCTATTTTGTTGTAGTAACAAAGTTATTTAATTTGAGCAAATTTGTTTGCAGCACGAACAAATTAGTTTGCCAACAATAGTCAGCCTTTTATTAAAGAAATTTAATATAATTGCAAAAAAAACTGTCTAGGTCAAGACAACTGCGTATAGTTGTTTTGCTCACTAGACTACTGTAAGATAATATTTTTAGTGTTTCATAACAGCCCGCTAATGTCCCACTGCATGGGAGGAGGCTTCCATGACGGGGGAATACTTGGCCTACTACGCTGGCCAGACGGATTGGTATAGGGTATAATTTCAAGTCTTGCTTCTTTTTATTTCATAAAGATAATATTCACAGGTAGTCCTTTAGTCGGTTTTTACGACACCCATGGGATGAGATGGGGTGGTGACATAATTGTATTCCTACTCCGTCACCACACATAGAGCTCATTAGAATACTGTAAGATAATATTTGCAGTGTTTGTTGAATATTATTATTTATTTTTACGATAACATTTACTATTTCATTTCGACGTAGTTATATGACATTGCAATTTAACACTGCACGGGCCGATCTATCTAGAGTAGACAGAAAAAAAACAAGACGGATTTATAAAGGGTTTTGTCAATTTTCATTTCTTTTCCTTTTTTTGCTAAGATTGTATATTTTAATATGTAGGTATATCTTAACTTAGCAGAAGCCAATAACTAATCAGGCGTAGAAACTTTATTTAAAAAAAAAGGAATTAAAGAGCGTTTATAGGGTTTACTAGCGCCGCCAATAGAAAAAAAATCATAATTCGGAAATAAGATAAATAATGTTAAATGTTGATAACAAAGTCTTGAGAAAAGGCAATAAAGTATTTGTAAAACACACTCTCAACACTTTAAATGTTTTTCAATTAAATAAATATTGCATTATTAACAAAAACGGCCGTTTTTTTTTCGAATGCGAAATTTAACTAATTAAAAAACATTTAAAGTGTTGAGAGTGTGTTATACAAATAATTTATTGCCTTTTCTCAAGACTTTGTTATCAACATTTAACATTATTTATCTTATTTCCGAATTATGTTTTTTTTTCTATTGGCGGCGCTAGTGAGCCACGTAAAGGCCCTTAACGATATGATAAGAACTTAATAAGTTGTCAAACAACACGCGGTACAGAGTTGACGAGTATTTGACAAAATTGTCTTATTCTGTAATTCTTGTTAAACTCTTAATTACTTTCGCTGGTAGTCTGCAAACATTCATCTTGTAACGAGATGTAGGCTTCATTATTTACTCGTGCTCACACGTTGCTTCTCTCTCTCTGCAAATATTTACCTCTTAACGAGAAACCTGACTTCACCCGCGGGTACTGTAATAAACTTTTCTATTGTGTATGCTCTGGTTCAAATTATGTGCTAGCGGATAATCGTTACATTGTCTACATGTTTCCCCTTTTGACTACTAATTAACATTTGGAATGAGTTAACAAGAAGCATTGTATTGTAAATTATAAATCTTTAGCTTTTTCCGCGTTTTCGCTCACGTGGTCAATAGACAACAGCTTATGCTTACTATAATATTTAATGAAGAGATCCCTTCTAAAGAACTTGCAATGAAGAAATACTGTCAAAATACAGGTGTAGGGTACAATAAAAAAACATAATTTGCCTAATCAATTTTCATCATTCCCCTGCCCTTATCCCAATTTTTTACTTTCTTTTGGGGTCGGCGCAGCATGTCTTCTTCTTCCACATGCTGCTAAAAGTTTTGGATATATTTTACGGCCGGCCGCCTGCCTGCCGCCAACCCTCTTTCGGAATGCTATTGTTGGTGGTTTACTCCTCACCAGGAGGTTGACCCGAGGTGCTAGGTGGTATGCACCGGGTCTTAGTATCCCTTAGTCGCCTCTTACGACACCCACGAGAGGATATAGGGCAGTCCTATTCTAACCGAGAACCGCCCTAATCAATTTTATGGGGTAAGAAACTTTAATACCAAATCGTACAGTATGGATATTCCCCCTGTCTAATTAAGTTACTAACAAACCGTTTTCTTATGACTTTAATATCAGAATCGAAATAAAATGTAAAACAAGTATAACATAAATAACATCCAAAGTTATAAAATAACTTCGTTATAATATTAGTACGTATATAATTTGAATACCTATAAGCTGTTAAAACAATCTCACAAAATCCAGTTGAATTTATTGAAAAGGAAAGTCAGAAAAGCCAGGTGTGCGATGCCATCTGTCGTGCGTACGACCGAGGTGCGATGTTTTCAATTCAGTTTTCATTTTCTCTTCCAGGAAAATAATTATTGAAGTTAGAACTGTATTAAAAGTAAGGGAAACGCGGGACGGATTTAAAGGATTTGTCTTATTTCCGCAAAGGGGTATTAGGTATACATAAACGCGATGGATTCAGTCGACAGTAAGCTCAAACTGAGAGTAATACAGTAATACTTGATCCGGCATTCGTTTCTGTCTGTCCATTACTAGTAGTGGCATCACTCTTCTGTGGCTTTACGAGGAGTTTCGAGTAGTAGAGCGGTAATGAGCGTCGCTCAACCGTCCGTTTGTATTTATCGTCTACATTTAAAGTGATAAAATGGAACTATGTTCCTAACTACTGTAATATCTTTGTAAAGTACCTACATTTAGGACTTTGCGATGTAATCCAGCTTCAAAGTAGGTTGATATAACATTGTTAAGGTAGTATATCTTCCGGTTTTAGGATTTGGAATGTTATGTTTTGCCCCGTTGGTTTTAATTAGGAATAAAAATAGTGTAGTGTGACAATTGTGTGCAGACATAACTAGAGAACCGTTTTACAAATACTATACCAAGTATTTATAAATTAAGGCAATTATACGTTAATACAGATAGTTCTGGTCGTTCATTTACTGCATAAAGGGTCTGCCCACTATGCGCCTTCCGCTACTCAGTCAATTGTCGCGTTGTCTATCGTGTCTGCGTGCTAGACGCCCTACCCATTGTCACTTTCACAATAGTAAGCGCTGTATGAGTCACTTTGTGGTTTTAAGTCTTCTTACAAGACCTATAGATAGTTCTTCACTATTCTGCTCCATTAGTGAAGTACGAAGGTTGGTAGGTATACGCTTATGGCTTACTAAATCATAACCCAAACCCAAAGGGCATAATCAAAACAACACACTACAACATTCCGTAGCTAATACGTTACAATATCACTGTTCACTGTACAACATCATGTTACCGAGTTAATGGTTGCTGTAATTCGAATCGATATTCATAAATCTTGAGGAAAAGCAGGGTCCAAGAGTAGGGGTTAGTCTGTGCCATGAGCGATGACCTCTAATGGTAGACGTTGACAAAGCGCTCACTGGTTCCCATGAAAACGTTCAAATACATCATCTGAGTTGACAGCATCGTTCTGTGGAGTACGAGTCTACGAATTGCCATATTTTATTTCAGCTACGCTTTCCTGATAGCTGATTAATGATTTGGATTATAGATGTTGAGATCGTTTCGTGGATTGAACGTCTATTTAATTTTAAAAAGGTTTAAAGTATATCTGCCTTGAAATTGAATTTTCTTTGGGTAGTAAATTAAGTTACCTATTGTGATTTAAATAAATCCGGAAGGTTTTGTTTATGTAAATTATATACATAGAGTCAAAATCTCAGATCAGCCATCAGAAACTACTAACAGTGAATCGCACAAATAAAATATCCAGGTCGGATTCAAACCCTCTTCCGCAGCAGTGGCATACGCGCGGACATCAACTAACATTAATAATGGCCAAGCTTTACATTAATTTATCTTCGTATTATCCTTCAGTGTTCAGTCCACTCCATATTCTACGATGATAATATTTTTTTTGTATAAGTAATTTAAAAGAATATGAATAGAATAATGATAAGGAGTCAATAATCATTTTACAATAAAAAAAGATTAATATAAATACCTATAGTAAACGATAGAAGATTAAACCATAAAATTTACATAGCTACGAAAAAATAAAATTGTCTAACCAAAAAAACATTTGCGGGATAAAATTGCGAATTCTCGTGAAAATACCTAGACAAAAAAAAATAAACAGAAGCTAGTTGGTGATCACGAGTCAAAGCGCCGTCGTGTTTACTGACAATAGAAATTATTCCTCCGCCAAGTATTGTGAGTATGTAAAAATACACGTCGAGCTGTGACGTTGAGTGATGCGTTCCCGCGCGTATCTCATTGTCTGCTGACTGAAAGAGATTGCACAATATGAAATACTTCAGTTTGAATCGCGACTGCCTCATTGAATACGGGCGCATTCGCGGACTGCTATACATTATACCTACCGAATATTCATATAGCAAATGCATTTGTTGTGTTCTTTGAAGGATAGGTAGGTATTTCATTTTTTCTGACGAAAAAGTATTAGGTTCTACTTTAATAAAACGGGTAATATCTCTGTAGACAATCATCAGGCCCGCTTTGAGGGTTAATTTTAATTTTCGACTACCAACAGTTAACAGACAGTTTCTACGTGAAAACTGGTACAAGTTAGTCTCATAAAAACATAATAACTTTTAGAGGTATTTCTACTTATTTAACATAATTTACAAGGTTGTTATCTTCCATACAACATATTTTTATTGCAGTAATAAGCCATGTGATCAAGTCATGGTCAATTTTAACCCATATTGAAATTCTCAATAGAATAATGCATCACACAAACGTAGCATGATCCACTATTATGATAACGAAGCGCTTGTACCGCAAATATTCAAATTAAAACGACACAGAACAGGGGGAACCTTTGAGCCGCATGTGCAAATGTGGGACAGTGTGGCGGGTGATACGTCCGGATTATTGTGATTGTACTAGAGCAGCTTTAGAGAAGATTGTTATAATATTCCAACGCTTTTAATTATAATGGAAATTAAAGAATAACACTGTTCTGTAGGACGAACGAGTTGAAAAAGCAGATTACAGGGACGCATTTTATTCTACACGTACTAAGCGAAAAATTGTTTTATTTAATTAACGTTAATAGTAAAAATAAATAAATTTACAACATTACAACTCCTTCTTTTTTGTCAAGAATAACATATATTTTAGAGAAGGAAAAGGCCAACCAATTTTTTCCTATCTCCAAGGCCAGAGTCGTAATTGTAAGCTTACTTTTCTTCTGTATTTTCATCACTCAAGGAATACTTCCATAAATGATTTAAAGGACCAACTTCTCGAATATATTATCTTAAAGACAATACCTTTTTGTTCTTTAGGATGCTAACATAAATATAAATAACAATATACTTAAGATGATTTATCATCTATTTAAAACTCTTGCACCGTTGAAACCATTTTGTGTTAACATCCACATACTGTTGGTCGAGAATTCTCGTAGAATCTGTACGTATTGGTTCAAGTGGAAATAATCTTGGAGCAGTTTATTACGTTCGCAATATCGTTGTGGGCCGACGATTCGATTGCTGAGTGCTGCAACCCCGAAATTGATTTCTAAATAATTCGTTTTCAACGCAATAATGTTTTTACTACTTTTTGATTTGTTTTTTGTTTTTGGGACATAATCATTATTACATTTTTATTATTTGCTGTCAATTATTCAACTAAAAGTAAATTTTAATTTACGAATAAATAATGTAGTTTCGTGTTTGTCATAAAAGGTGACTAATCTTTGTAAGATTACAGCCGTATTTATTAAGACGAAAAATTTAAAATATCAAATTCTTACAATTTAGTGGTACAGTCTTTTAACTTTAAAGAGTTAAATACAAACATTGCTTTTGGTTGGTTACAGTAACAACGCAGCATAAAGTCGTAAGCGTTTCTGTTTTAAATTGTTCTTGCCCAGCAACAAACGTTTTTGTCCCAATTTCAAACATTAAATTGAGAACAAATTAACCTTTGCTTCGTATACAGGGCGTCCCACGGCTATGCCACATGGAGGAAAGTATTTTGAATATTGTAGATGGAACATTTTATTGAATGAAGACATTATTTTAATTTCAAAAACAATTTAAACTGCATTCATAGATTTTTAAATAATTACACGGTTGAAACGGAAATCGAACCCGCTACACGAGAAAAAAAATTACTCTGCAACTTTATCACACCGATCGAAAGACTTCATTATAAGGATTACTTTTTGCCAAATAACATAGTGTCAGAAATAAAAGAAAAACCATTAATTGTAACATTTGATGTGAAATTTCGTTCAGATTAATGACAAACTAACATTGCCGTAAGGACATACAACTGACATTATCATAAGTACCTATTACTAATCACTGTACCCACTTGAGAAGTATGCATCATTTCCCTATTATAATTTAAGTGCATGATTAAATTATAAAGAGATACTTAATTAGCAGGTAGGTACCTGGTTGTATGCAACAAATCGAGCCGTATCCTGTGCCGAAAGACGCGTAAATTATTTTGTCCATCGCAATGCGGCTGGCTGATTATAAAGAAATAATTCAAAAATGTGTTCCATTTTCAAACTTTTATTCTTTAGTTTCTGTGAGTTTCATTGTTAGTACAGTCAAATAAGGCTTAAATAGGGGCAAACCTCGGAACGGAAGCGAATAAGCTGTAAATTCGTATAATCCTTTGTTTTGATGTTCTGATGACTGGTGAAAAAGTCTCATATGATCACGTGTCTGCGTCATAAGTTATTCAAGGTCAAAGGTCACGAAAGTTAGTTTTTTCCCATTATCTCGTTTTCTATGGGAAATACGCATTTAACGTCATTATAAATATTGTAGATCATAAAATTGTCTACAAAAAATATTTGAACACTTTTCTCCTAAAAAGCATCGCTTTCGAGATTTTGTGACTTTAGAGCGCAGGAAAGTCGTATTTTCGACTATATGCACACACTAGCTTTTTCCCGTGATTTCGCTCGCGTTTATAAATATTATGAAAAATAAGGCTTATTTCAATATATAGTAGGTAGCATATGCATGCTTGGTCTCAGCCTAATCGGTTTGAAATTGACAAAGTTACATACAAACTTCCATCCCCTATCTTATCCCTTTAGGGGTAGAATTTATCAAAATCCTTTCTTAGCGGATGCCTACGTTATATCATCTACCTACATGCCAAAATTCAGCCAGATCTGTCCAGTGGTTTGGGCTGTGCGTTGATAGATAACTATGTCAGTCAGCTTTGAATTTTATACAGGGTGTCCCAAAACCCGACGTTAATTCGGAACCGGGTGATAAGGCAAGTCATGCTGGTTATCACAAAAATATTTAAAAAAATCTAAGTCGCATGGTTGTAAAGTTATAGGCATTTGAAAAAAAACGCAAAAATTCCCACTTTGTGACACTCTTTTCCCTCCTGTTGTCACAAATCTTAACTTTTTCCAACTTTTTTTTTTGCTGTGTTACCCTGAATAGTGCCTCTTTAAATTCTAATAAAGAATTTAAAACCACCTGGTCTAGTTTTCACATCAATAGGACTTATTTCTTAGAATAAAATTTATTATGAGAAAAACGTCCAGTCTGAACTGACTGTAGTGAAAAAAAAATGTACTACGCGAGTTTGGCAAGTTCCGCCAAAAGTTGGCGCATTTAGTAAGGATTTGAAAATGGTATCATACTTGGTAAATTGTTGCCGCTATCATGGACAAAAAAAATTTTTTTTGTAAAATTTAGGAGCCGATTCCAATGCTGAATAGGTTAAACTGCTAAGTAGTTGAACTGGAAAGAGTCATCATATCAAGTGAAAAGTAGTAGAAACAGTAGTATTAGTTAAAAGTGCCAAAAATACAGCCCATCGTATTTTAAAAACACACGAATTTCTCCCGTACCACGTTAGTACAGCGAGTACAAACGTTACTATCCGGGGACTTCCAACATCGAGTAAATTTTCCCGGACAATATTGAAGAGGTACTGAGATGACTCTTTTTTTTTTTTTAAAAGTTTTGGCCTGATGATTTAACATTAAAAAAGGCAGCAACATGAACATGCATAATTTGCATGAATGTAATGAGTGTAACTGGTGGCTTTTTAAAATTGCGATAGGCTGTACTTTTTGGCACTTTCAACTAATACCATAGTTTCTACTACTTTTCACTTGATATGGTGACTCTTTCTGGCTCAATTACTTAGCAGTTTAACTTATTCAGCATTGGAATCGGCTCCTAAATTTAACTAAAAAGTATTTTTTTGTCCACGATAGCGGCAACAATTTACCAAGTATGATACCATTTTCAAATCCTTACTAAATGCGCCAACTTTTGGCGGAACTTGCCATACTTGCGTAGTACATTTTTTTTTCACTACAGTCAGTTCAAACTGGTCATTTTTTTCATAATAAATTTTATTCTAAGAAATAAGTCCTATTGATGTGAAAACTAGACCAGGTGGCTTTAAATTATTTATTAAAATTTAAAGAGGCACTATTCAGGGTAACACATCAAAAAAAAAAAGTTGGAAAAAGTTAAGATTTGTGACAACAGGAGGGAAAAGAGTGTTACAAAGTGGGAACTTTTGCGTTTTTTTTCAAAGCCTATAACTTTACAACCATGCGACTTAGATTTTTTAAAATATTTTTCTGATAACCAGCATGACTTGCCTTATCACCCGGTTTCGAATTAACGTCGAGTTTTGGGACACCCTGTATAAATAGAAGATTTCCGCACCACCTCTGAGGTAGATAAGGCCAATCTTGCACCAACATTAAATCAAATACAACAGTACATTGAATCAAGCTCAAAAAAAAGCTCGGCGGTTTTTATTAACGTGGTTTCTCCAGTAGGAATACTCCTACCACAATAGTGATCTATCAACGCACAGCCCAAACCACTGGACAGATCTAGCTGAATTTTGGCATGCAGGTAGATGATATAACGTAGGCACCCGCTAAGAAAGGATTTTGATAAATTCTACCTCTAAAAGGATAAGATAGGGGATGGAAGTTTGTATGTAACCTTGTCAATTTCAAACCGATTAATTCGGCTTCGGGTATAATAATCATTAAATGGGTTGTTGTTTTCCCACATCACCCGCTCAACGACGACGCGAGCTCAACGACGTCATCTTCCTTCCGTTCGTCTTCTCACGTTCATATCCACAGCATTGGCTAATTCCAAAATCCTCACTTGCGCGGTATACATGTTCTAACTAAATAATTAAAACTTAAGAACTCTCTCCACCACAAAATGTTTTCTCGATATGGCGAGTCTTAGATTCTGCCAATGACCATTACTTTTAGTAAGCAAACAAGGGTAATTTAATTTTGTCACATAATAAAAATGTGTTATTTATTAAAAAAAGTCAGTATCAGAGTTATAGTTATTAAGACAACTAAACATAACAAATATAAATTTACTGAAATATATTAGTCCAATTCACAATGATCACACTGAACACATTCACAAAAGAGCTATGATTGCATAATTGGTATGCCAAAGGCAGAGCAATGATCCAATGATCTGTCAAAATTTTAATAGACTAGGCACGTCGGTTAGTCAGTGCGCTGTCATTCGTTACAAGACTATTAATCATAATATAGGCCATTTTGGTATCGCAGTGCCAGTGATAAGCCGTTGAGGCGCCGATGGGAATATTAGACTACGAAACTTGTCAAAATGAACAATTGTGCGGTAAGTGATCGCTCTTTGAGACACTATTGAAATACCAGACTTGGGCCCCTTGTCAATTTCAAACCGATTAGGCTGAGACCAAGCATGCATATGCTACTATATATATATTGAAATAAGCCTTATTTTTCATAATATTTATAAACGCGAGCGAAATCACGGGAAAAAGCTAGTGTGCATATAGTCGAAAATACGACTTTCCTGCGCTCTAAAGTCACGATATCTCGAAAGCGATGCTTTTTAGGAGAAAAGTGTTCAGATATTTTTTGTAGACAATTTTATGATCTACAATACTTATAATGACGTTAAATGCGTATTTCCCATAGAAAACGAGATAATGGGAAAAAACTGATTTTCGTGACCTTTGACCTTGAATAACTTATGACGCAGACACGTGATCATATGAGACTTTTCTACCAGTCATTAGTACACCAAAACAAAGGTTTATGCAAATTTACAGCTTATTCGCTTCCATTCAGAGGTTGAATGCTTATTCTACTGGAGTATGTAGGATATTGGCATTTTATTGTAATTTTTGCACATAACCATGGCGTATCAAAATAATTTTGATTTAATGGAAGCTTACTTTTTGAACCACAAAAACATAACATTAGCCTTACAATGGCACCGCGAAAGATATCCTGATAGAAATACACCATCTCGATTTATTATGAAACGGTTAGTGGATAATCTGATAAATTTGGGACGTTTTGACCATCGCATACCACGACCGCGGCAAATGATAAGCACTGACGATGAACTCGACATTTTGATTTACTTTAAGGCAGATCCTAAAAGTTCAGTGAGGGAAGGTGAAGAAGTAATCGGAATTTCGAAAAGCAAAATACACCGTGTACTGAAAAAATACAAATTCAAAAGTTATATTGAAGGGCGATTAGTGCAAAAATTACTGCCGGGTGATGATGAAAGACGACGTATTTTCTGCAATGAAATCGAGAGGCTAATCCTAGAGGATCATTTTTTTCTAAATAATGTTATCTGGTCAGACGAGACAAACTTCAGTAATAATGGTATGTACAACCGACACAATAATCGCATTTGGTCCGGGAGAATCCCTTACGTATCCGTGAGACTAATAATCAAGTGCGTTTTTCGTTCAACTGTTGGTGTGGAATTGTAAAAAACCGGGTCCTCTTAGTACATTTTTATGAAGGGCATTTGAATACGGAAAGGTATTTAGAAATACTTGAGATTTTAAGAAATGAGATAAATAATATTCCAGTTGCAGAACGACAAAATCTTATTTTTCAGTAAGATGGGGCTCCAGCTCATAACAGTCACAGAACAAGAGACTATCTTAATGAACACTTTCGTCCCTGGATCGGGACAAATGGACAAATAAAATGGCCGCCATGATCCCCAGATCTAACCCCGTTAGATTTTTTTTTATGGGGTTATGTAAAAAAATTAGTTTACAAGAACCAGTATGAAAGTGTCCACGAGCTACAAACAGAACTTAGACGTATTATTCTGAATATCCACCACAACAAGATCAAAAAATCGACAGGGAGTGAAATATTCAAAAGAGTGCGACTTTGTATTCAACAAGAGGGGAGACATTTTGAGCATTTGATAAATTGATTAATATTGTATTAAAAATGTTAAAATTAATGGTTTTTCTTTTATTTCTAACAATCGTCATGCTGCTACAATTGTTACAAAGTTAAATTTATATTTGAAAGGAGTGGCCTGAGTTTGTTGGCCACATTCTTCTCAGAGCTCTACTGTAGTCATCTGCGAAAGTGGTGATAGGTTTGGCAGATATTGTTTAAAAAAAGACGTGCACAAGTGTTACCATGTAACCTATGTGAATAAAAGTATTTGACTTTGACTTTGACTTTGACTATGTTATTTGGCAAAAAGTAATCCTTATAATGAAGTCTTTCGATCGGTATGATAAAGTTGCAGGGTAATTTTTTTTCTCGTGTAGCGGGTTCGATTTCCGTTTCAACCGTGTAATTATTTAAAAATCTATGAATGCAGTTTAAATTGTTTTTGAAATTAAAATAATGTCTTCTTTCAATAAAATGTTCCATCTACAATATTCAAGATACTTTCCTCCATGTGGCATAGCCGTGGGACGCCCTGTATATCTAATGAACAATCACCAACATAATTCATATAACTAATTTGTAATATCAGACGATCACATATTGAACTCTGTACATTTGTCAGTCGATTGTGTTTGCGGACAATATAGTGACCTCTACTAGCATGTTGCCCTATTGTACGTCGTTCCGCCCACTGTGCTACGAACAGAACATGTTAATTATGGCCCAAATGAAGCTCTGCCTGTGTCACGAGCATTGCACCTCATTAATTACGTCATCCTTTCGATGTCGCGATTTACGTCACTCTGATTTACAGCTCAGACTGCTTGTGTAGTGTTTAAACACAATGAGATAAAATACTTTTTACTACTGTTAGATTTACGATCAAGCAGAAACATCACACCATTTACACAACTCCATCTAGTTCCTAACTAAGCT
This sequence comes from Schrankia costaestrigalis, assembly GCA_905475405.1. Taxonomy (NCBI): domain Eukaryota; kingdom Metazoa; phylum Arthropoda; class Insecta; order Lepidoptera; family Erebidae; genus Schrankia; species Schrankia costaestrigalis. Next base: position 7,463,959 of record FR997827.1, read on the forward strand.
AGACTTATATCTACTATGAGGTAGACAATAGGGTAGGTATTGGGTAATAATAATAATCGTAATTCTGTGTAGCAGTGATGTATGACTACTATGCTGCAGTTATGTGTCATCAAAATTGACTAAATTTAATGTGAAAGTTACAAAAAAACAGCCAGGTTTACATTAACTGCCTGTTTATTCAAACGGTCGTGTCTGCGGCTGTCGTATTCGAGGTTGTGGTGTCTACATATTCGCAAGATAATTACTTGCGCGATTCACAAATAATTTTCTTGACTCTAATCCAGAGTCTGGATTATGTATAAACTTATATTTTATGTCTGTAAAAGTCTCTGCGACATAAGACTTAATCTCTAATGCAGAAACTATTAAAAGTATTGTTTTTCAAAAAAATGGTCAATGAAGTTTATGCGGAAAAAGATTACTAGTCACATATTACGTGGTAGAAAACTTAGACTTTTCCTATTATTTTACTAAACATAACAGCTTAATGGACTTTTTGTATCTCCTTTAATTGTCTTTTGAGACATAAACTAAATGACAAAACTCAGAAAAAGCCAAATTACAAACTAACAACGTCTGTGTAAAAGCACTTAGTAAAAACATACTTTAGTAGAGAAAAATACCTACAAGATGAGTTACAAATACTTGTCATTAACTTACCTAAAGCTTCTCAGTAGAATTAGTCTTGCGGACAGAAAGGACGTTTCGTGTTTCAATGAACCTTTCTTGGGACATAAGTGGATGTTTCATTTGCGTCTACATTTCTAATTAGAGCACACATATCTTAATATATTATCAGCTTTTAGATAGAATACCTTTGCACAATTTTGTTAATTTTGATTGTTCTTTTTACTTTAATATGTGTTTTAATAGTTTCATGTGGAATTGTCAGAGATTTATGCATGATTATGAGCTTATTTTTAAAATAAAAGTTGTGTATGTTTCTTCTAAAATGTTTTACGTAATATAAAGGAAAACTCGTCAAGTGAAACGAAGAATTACTTCAGAAAGCCTACCGTGACTTCACCACCGATACCTCTTTGAACGAAGTAAGTGACGTGTCAAATTGACACGACAAAGAGCGTATTTGTCGGTGCGGAGTTTCTGTGGACCATGTGCTTTTGTGCCCGTGTGTAATTTTAATGAGTTTCGCGCTAGGCCGGCGACATCGCCCCGAGTGAGGATAGCTATATTAGCGACCCACCCGAGTGCCGGATATTTCCCGCCGACGCCCTAGCACGTATCTAAAGAACGAATAGGAATGTGGCCTATACGAAATTTAGAATATCGATGAAAATCCAAGAATATAGATTTTTTTCACAAAAAATTTACATATTAGGGATATGTACACTTTGCTATTCCAAAGTAGTCTAAGCCATTTTCTTATTTAGAAGAATAGCTGAGAAAGAAAAAAAAACCTGAAAGTAGTGAGGGTCTAAGTAGTATAGAGTATCTTTTTAAAGATAAATCACCTTCTTCAATTCTTACTTTAATGTAAAATGAAAAAATAAATATAAAATGAAATAAGTATAATTAATTTAAAAGTACGGTTTGCTGATAGAAACAACTGGATTATTCTACCCTCTAGTAAAGATTCTGGTAAAACTTTCATATTTTTGTATGAATTGATTAATATTGTATTAGTATCAAAATAACTCTAACATATTTTACTTACTGTACAGCAAACCAGTCATATCCTCTATATGTAGCGCCATTACGATGAAAATAAGTGTAAAGTTTACAAAATCATTAAAACAATTTATACGACATCGATAACAGCGTAATTTCGCATCACTACGAACGCTATTAATTTCTACAGCAGCCATAAGCGAGGCAGTTGGCGTTATTAGCCTACCCTTTAATGCGTAATAATTTACTGCACTTTATATTAAACAAAACAGAATTAAAACTTTGCTAACTAAGAGAGGGGTCGCAAGCGTATATAGTTATTAACATTTACCTAACCTTTTATTTTAGCTGTTTAATTTAATTACTTTTATGTTTGTATAATAGGTTGTCATTTTTAACAAACAGTAATTTATGCTTCTACAACAAAAGTATTGTTTCTATTATATTAACTTTGGCTTGTATTGACTATATCGAATATAAATCTTAAAAACGTGTGGTGACGAAGTAAGAATACAATATGTTACCAACCCATCTCATCCCATGGCTGTCTTAAAAACCGACTAAGAGACTATCCGTGAATATTATCTTTACGAAATAAAAAGAAGGAAAACTTGAAATTAAACCCTACCTAACAGTAATCATATTATGTACAGTAGCTGTAATCAAATTAATAATTACTAATTTATTAAATTAACAGAAGGATAATTGACTATAATAATTGATTTGACAAACAGTTAATTAACAATAATTTGGATTTAGATTGTATCGTGATCATGTATATTAATGTCGCAGATACTAATAAATTACTTCGTTATTTATGTATGTATACTTGTCATTAGTCTTGTCATGTCAAATATTCCGAAGAGAACATAGTGGTTCTGAATATTACCGAGTGCAATGCGTCATGGCGGTCCTAAAAGACTCCCTATAGGTATTTTGATTAATCCAAAAAATTAAGTATACTCTCAGCTATGTCTCACTTTTGGGCGCAGTCTGTTAATTGTCAAATTGTAGAATAGCTTTCGGCACATGTGTTTCCTCCACCCCAAGGTAATGGGTCCTTTAAGTCCATAGGTACTAATATTATAAATGGGAAAGTGTGTCCGTCTGTTTGTCTTTCTTTCACGGCAAAACGGAGCGACGAATTGACGTGATTTTTAAGTGGAGATAGTTGAGGGGATGGAGAGTATTATAGGCTTCTTTTTGCTACCCCGAATTTAACGCGAGCGAAGCCGCGGGCAAAAGCTTGTGTAATATGAAGAAGCATTAGGGAGACCGGTAAGGCAATGGCAACGGATTAAAGTCTTCTTAAATAATACGTTGTTTTGGACTGTACACTTATGTCCTTTTGTAATAGATAGGTGTAATTTGCGATAATTCATATTTCTACATTACCCCTTATGAGATTTAAGTATACCATAGCTTGAGTATAAATCAATTTTACCAATAAACAGGCTTTTGGTCGGCCTGAAAAATTAAAATGATACATTGAAAAAAGATAAAATATGGGTATAGAACCCATATTTTATCTTTTTTCAATGTATCATTTTTTGCCTACCATTTTTACCTTTGTCAAAGAAAGGTAAAACAGGAAAGAACAGTGACAATTAAATAAACACGAAAACTCAGTCATAATTATGTTACCTACATTGAAATATTCAAAGTCGATCTCTTATCAAACAAAATATAAATGTTTCGATTTGCATAAATCAAAGTCATTATACAACAAAACGATCTAGAGCTCTTATTAAAAATGGATACATCAGAAAGGAAAAGACAATAACTTAGCTAATAAATCATGTAACAGACGTCAAAGCGAAGATCATTTTCGAATAAAAATGTCAGAGTTATATAAAAACAATCGTTGTAGAATATCCAGCATTCATTTTATAACGGAATCATAAATATCTTTACCTTTTCTACTATCCTATTTTTGTGTGAAAAGGAGAAAAAATCAGATCTTTCTTTAAAAGCTAGACGAAAATATAAATGAACGTAAAGGCTTAATAGTACAGTCAAATAAGGCTTAAATAGGGGCAAACCTCGGAACGGAAGCGAATAAGCTGTAAATTCGTATAATCCTTTGTTTTGATGTTCTGATGACTGGTGAAAAAGTCTCACGAAAAGTGATCACGTGTCTGCGTCATAAGTTATTCAAGGTCAAAGGTCACGAAAGTTAGTTTTTTCCCATTATCTCGTTTTCTATGGGAAATACGCATTTAACGTCATTATAAATATTGTAGATCATAAAATTGTCTACAAAAAATATTTGAATACTTTTCTCCTAAAAAGCATCGCTTTCGAGATATCGTGACTTTAGAGCGCAGGAAAGTCGTATTTTTGACTATATGCACACACTAGCTTTTTCCCGTGATTTCGCTCGCGTTTATAAATATTATGAAAAATAAGGCTTATTTCAATATATAGTAGCATATGCATGCTTGGTCTCAGCCTAATCGGTTTGAAATTGACAAAGTTACATACAAACTTCCATCCCCTATCTTATCCCTTTAGGGGTAGAATTTATCAAAATCCTTTCTTAGCGGATGCCTACGTTATATCATCTACCTACATGCCAAAATTCAGCCAGATCTGTCCAGTGGTTTGGGCTGTACGTTGATAGATAACTATGTCAGTCAGCTTTGAGTTTTATATAAATAGAAGATTTCCGCACCACCTCTGAGGTAGATAAGGCCAATCTTGCACCAACATTAAATCAAATACAACAGTACATTGAATCAAGCTCAAAAAAAAGCTCGGCGGTTTTTATTAACGTGGTTTCTCCAGTAGGAATACTCCTACCACATAGTGATCTATCAACGCACAGCCCAAACCACTGGACAGATCTAGCTGAATTTTGGCATGCAGGTAGATGATATAACGTAGGCACCCGCTAAGAAAGGATTTTGATAAATTCTACCCCTAAAGGGATAAGATAGGGGATGGAAGTTTGTATGTAACCTTGTCAATTTCAAACCGATTAGGCTGAGACCAAGCATGCATATGCTACTATATCGACGGGTCCTACGTATACTGGTGTAACCCGCAAATTGACGAAAATTACTTTTTTGCTTGAATGGCCTTAAAATAACCTATTCTTCTTAAATCAGTAAAAAAAAATTAAAATTTATTTTTAGTTTCGGCGATACAAACTCGTAAACTGATGTAAGTAACACAATTTAATGCAAGGAGACGGTCAAAACTGATATAAGTTACTTGCATTAGTTTACGTAGTTACGATCTACGTGACGCGTGAGTGTAAGTGACCGTTGCACCAGTATACGCGCGGCGACGATACAGCGCGTACGTACGATACGGGTGTAACTGCAACGAATTTTACTTAATGTATTGAATTTGTAAAAATTATCCATATTTTTACGACGTTTTGAGTGTTTAAGATCAGTGGAAATAAAAATAATAATAAGTATGAAGCGTTCTCGGAGTCAATTAACCCAGATACTACTGAAACTCTTAAGGGTCTCAGATCTTTAAAAAAAATTGATATGTTGGTATTTGTGTCACTAAAGTTTTAGAAAAACTACTTATAAAGTAATCCTGGTCCTCTGGGAAATCTGGAAAATGATCGGTGTTATAACACCTGGTAGGAGAATGGGTAGCATATTGCTAGTAGAGAACTATAGGGAATATTTTGAATAAAATTTTACAATTTATTGTTTTATAAATCTTTGCTGGTTTTTTATATATTTTAGTAAATTGTAGGTAAATGAATAAATAAGCAGCTAAAATTTACGTTAGTTGTGCAATGAAAGAACTCTTAGGGATCAAATAAACTTAACATTTCTATCATAAAAAAGTTAGTTTTTGCATTATTTACAAGTTAGGGCTTAAATTGCTTGCAGCTATAGCTACCACAATAAGGCAACGTTACTTTATAGAAAATATAATTCTACAGAGTCATATAGCTAAGACATTTTTGTTCAAAACATAAAAAAAATCTCACTTTCATAAATTTGTCATCACTTGTAACCACTTGTGTACTAGCACAGCCGTGAATAATACGTGACATTATGCAATTCAATCGATCTTGTGAAAGAGTGAGAAGTTATCACGGGAGAATTAGTATCTGACAACTTTTCCCAGTACATCCACTTGGAGGACCAACAATGTTTCCACTAAACAAAAAGATCGCCATCCTGAACGCCTTCTTGTAATAAAATAAAATGTTAGATACGAACGTTTTATATATACGTAAAGAAAGTACTGATTACTTTTTATTATTACTAAAAAGACGAAGCCAAGTATATATTTTACTGATTTAATAATTTAATATCTCCTTAACCTATTAAAGATGATATTTACTATCTGAGCGAGAATCATGTTAAATTTTTAACATTTTAATATTAAATGGAAAAGACTTCAAAATTTGAAGTCATTATAAAAATAGTAAATACGTTTATTTTTACACATTTAATGTTACACAATAAACGTGTTTTACTATTTTGTACGTTTGTTTGTTTCATTTTTCCATAAAAAAATCAGGTTCATGACCACAAAACTACATAAATTTCTGGTACAACTAGTTTCTTAGTAGCTTGTAAAGTACAAGTCGTGCAAGTGCTAGAAGTCGATAAATGAAATTATTTTCCCATATTTCGAGGTTTCATGATTTACAAATTACACTCATATGTATGACTAATATTGTGTATTTCTTTTATTTTCATTATTTAAAAACTAAGTCAGTACTTTGTAAACTAGTACAAGTGGTCACTTGTAACAGTTTACTTGTTTGGATACTTTGATCAAAACAAGCTAAACAAATGCAAGTACAGCTATTTTCTAAAATACAAAGAAATTTAAAATTATATTTAGTCCGGTTTTTTCCTTTCATTTCCAGGTATAACCTATCAAAATTTCAATAATTTCTGTAGAACTTTGACAAAGTTATAAGCTTTTGAACCTTTGAATTTCTCTTCTGTAAACTTGTGTTTTTGCACTTATACTAGTCTACGTAGGACCCGTCGATATATTGAAATAAGCCTTATTTTTCATAATATTTATAAACGCGAGCGAAATCACGGGAAAAAGCTAGTGTGTGTGCATATAGTCGAAAATACGACTTTCCTGCGCTCTAAAGTCACGATATCTCGAAAGCGATGCTTTTTAGGAGAAAAGTGTTCAGATATTTTTTGTAGACAATTTTATGATCTACAATACTTATAATGACGTTAAATGCGTATTTCCCATAGAAAACGAGATAATGGGAAAAAACTGATTTTCGTGACCTTTGACCTTGAATAACTTATGACGCAGACACGTGATCATATGAGACTTTTCTACCAGTCATTAGTACACCAAAACAAAGGTTTATGCAAATTTACAGCTTATTCGCTTCCATTCCGAGGTTGAATGCTTATTTTACTGGAGTATAAGAAATTAGTTAAGATGCAATGGTGGTCAATCGAAGCACAGAGACGACTCATTACACGATTTAGCCTAACAACAATTAATCCCAAATAAATAAACAATGTCGTTGCTTTGATTTTATATCTTTCGAATAAGAGATAACTTGCTACCAAAGGCTGGGAAAGGGAAGAGTTGTTAATCTCTATAAGACAGGCAAGGTCTAAGAAACTGTCTTAAAAGACTGAACAAAACTGATCCGTACTTAACATTACTTTGGTGTTTGTTAACATCAAAATAAATATTAAAATGAACATCAGATTGTTGGTTATTTGACCAAAGTTGTACGTAGCACGAGATGCAAAATACAAGTTTTATTACCCATACACGGAATTTCCTTACCGACATTGTTTTACCTGCCTTATTGTTTGAAAATGTGGTGGCAACTATATGTGAGAAGCTTAAAGAATGACTTAGCATATATTAATAGAGAATAAAAACTCTGTAAAAGTTTCTAACTTATATTAGTCAGCACATTAACTTACCATGATTCTTATCATTAACAGCCCATTAATGCCCCACAGTAGACACGGCTTTAGTTTTAGAAGAAAATAAACTTTGTCTAGTAATATCACGCTGAATTCTTATATCCTAAAATTCCACTTAAGATATTATTTAGTTAAACTTTAAGCTCTTGACATAGCACCGTTGCTTAGTGAAATTGTAAAATAATAATTAACTAATGGCAACCATAAAATCAAAATTAAATCTCAATAATGATCAATTAGTAAGTGATATAATTAAAAAATGCATAGATGAATGCAGAGTTTATCAAACAAAATTAATTACCGTAAAATCTGCATAGAAGTCAGCAAAACGTCTATACAGCAAATCAATCGGCATTCAATTTAACTAATTGAATTAAAACCGAAGTAAAAGAAAGATGGCTGAATGTATTACAGTGAGATATAAAGTCAGTAACTATTCGAGAAATTTGACGTTCGACTCGTTAAAGTAAAGAAAAGTTTAATAAGCGTTCGTTGGATAGGAACCATACTAGTTTCAAGTTTTCGATAAGAAGCGGCTCCGGTTGAATTCGACCACTTTTGCTCGACTCACTTTTCTTACGCTCCGTCGACACTTTTAATGACTTATCCGCTTTTTATTATTATCTAAAAGAAAAGATTCATTTTCTGAAACAAAATCACCTCTGTCTTCATATTTCACGTAGATAATATTCCCATTGGAACTCAAACAACTTCTGCGTTCGATAAATTAAATATCTATACAAAGGGTAGAGAAATAATATTTCGTTCGTGTATGTACGTAATGAAAAGAATCTATGTTCGTTTATTGAATTAGATATGTATATATAAAAGATAGAAAGTCGTCGTATAAAAATGTTTCTCTGATGAAATCCAATCAAATACAGGGGCTCTGCATTGAATACCCTTTCAGTGGATACCATGAATTAATAACGGAGGCAAACAAAACAAGTGAGTAGGTTTCCATTATCGCAATACAAATACGTGAGTGACGTGTTATTGTATGAAATTGGTTGAGATCGGACATAGTAGGGGACGCTAGCGGTGAATCGCTCAGATTAATTTTGTCGATTTATTTGATTATGCGACGAACAAAAACAAACATACGTTGATTTTACAATTTAATTGCTATTTATAATAAACCGGTAAAAGCAAATCAGAGTTATAGAAATATTTATTTTTTATTAACAGCCAATTGTATTTTGGAAACAATTAATTGTAAAAATGTTTTTATTAAAATCCAGAAGTGCCGGTGGGTGAACACTGATAAGAATTGAAAATTTAGGACGAGCCAAGCAAACGATTTCAAATTGAGTAAATGCTGACACTTGAACATTAATTATCACATTTGTGAGTTTATAGAAAAAAAAGAGATTATCTTATATTAATGTAAATTACAATCAAGAAAAGAATAACAAAAGACAATATTGAGCAACTTGATGGAAAGGTAATAAAATTATTCCTGTCCTAATAGACGGCGGGCAAAACTTAGATACGGGTAGCTCCATTCAACCCTCATTTTATAATAGTCGCCCTCTGGCACTTCCCCAAATTAAAATAAGGTTCCATTTAAATATAATCGTCTAGAGTTCATTTCTAAACCAAAATTATAAACTTCATAATAAATTATGTAATGGAACATTTCTCATAAATATGTAGTTACCGAGTGGTTGATCAGTGAATCAGAATTTCTTTATATAGTACACTCGTTTCATAAATACAATTATAAAGCTTGTTTACCGATAAAATCATAAGAAGAAATCATGAGGTTCCAAAAGTATCAGGTGTAGTAAAATATCTGTCTATATAGTCGGGTGTAGTATTTTACCCAGTATAGACTCCAGCTCACACAGAGGTATTTATGTAAAATTAGTTGATAAGGAATATTGTGAAAATGGCAACCTTTTTGAGAGAAATAAAAATACTATTACTATCTGCTCTTCGGTTTGCATATTATAATAACCCAAATTATGGGTTATGGGGCAAATCGTCCGATCTAAGACTGATCCTCGGACGAGTTGCCTCATTCGTAAAACGTAGGAGGCTTTTCGTCTGAACAAGAAGTGGTCCTCGGGCGAGTAGCCTGATTTTTTAAAAGAACGATTTTATGGATTAATCAAATTATTAAAACGTGATAGTTTAAAAAAAAAACAAAACAGCGAATTCATAAACTTTAAAAAAAAAAATAGTTTCATAACAATAATATATTTGTAGAATCAAGGATCAGCATCAGCACTGAGCGGTATATAACCTATGGTTCGGTGGCTAACACAATAAAATAACACAAATAGCTCTAAGTACACAAATAATAACAATCAGGACGACAACGAACGGACCTTAAGGTCAATTGTTCGTACAGTGGCAGAGCCACCCAAATTCATTTACAAAGTGTATCGGCTTATGAGCAACAATACAGCTATGTAGAATATACAGCGTAGCTGCACCGGGTAAACCGACAGTTTTGTCGGGAGCATGACCTCTGCATGAGTCAGATCCGAAGATGAGACTGCCTGCACTATTTTTTTTTTTTTTGTATATAAATATATTATTGTTATGAAACTATTTTTTTTTTTTTAAGTTTATGAATTCGCTGTTTTGTTTTTTTTTAAACTCTCACGTTTTAATAATTTGATTAATCCTTAAAATCGTTCTTTTAAAAAATCAGGCTACTCGCCCGAGGACTACTTCTTGTTCAGACGAAAAGCCTCCTACGTTTTACGAATGAGGCAACTCGTCCGAGGATCAGTCTTAGATCGGACGATTTGCCCCATAACCCAAAATTATGATAACAGCCACAAGACGCAACCACCACATCTAGCCTGTCTTCTTTAACCATCGCATTGCCTCTGTTTTTTTCCAAGATCGCCGCTGCATCTCATGGTTAGTCTGCCCACTTTCCGTGTTCTGGTTTCCGCGAAGATGGAGAATACCCAGAGTCTATTTACATTGAAGGCATTCTATAGTGTGCCGCACTCCTTCTTAGAAGAAGCCTTATGTTCACCGCCTAGTTTTTAATATGACTAAAGATGATACCATGTTCTCCTGCTCATTGATCATAATACTTACCTTACCAGTCCGTTTTAATAATTCCAGTTAATACATAAAAAATACAGTTGCCTTTGTAAAAATTGACAAAGTTTATTTTGTACGTTTTAAAAATAAAGTAAATCCAGAGTGAAACGTTTGCTTAAAAACTTGTTTGTTATTCTATTTGTGCAAGCTTTTGATGGTTGTTTAATTCGTTTTACGTGTCAACAGTAAGGCTCTTCAGATTATTTTGTCACTGGTTTAGGTTGAAATAATCGGCTTACAAAATGGTTTAGTCCCATCTATGGTATTTTTGCTGTGTAGCTTCCTAAATTATTTGAATGTGTTTGACTTTTCAAAAAGTTTTTAAGGATTATTAAGCAACAAACGGATAAGGTTTAGTTAAAGTTATAACATTAATAGGACTTGCTGTGGTTACTTCGATTACTTTTTAAATTGTTAATAAGCAAATGGATTTTACATTTTATCTTAATTTGAAAATAGTAAGATATTAGTCCTTAGCCATAGAAAACAATAAATTTCTTAACACTTGAGAAAGATTTCATGAATATTATCATAACGACATAAAAAGAAGGAAAACTTGAAATTAAACCCTATACCAATCCATTTGGCCAGCGTGGTATTAGTAAGCCAAGTATCCCTCCATCGCAGGAGGAGGCCCGTCTCTGCAGTGGGACATTAATGGTGATTTTCAAATTATGAAATAATAATGAACTAAACCAAAACAAAGATTACATAACATAATCAAAGCCACAAGCTGAAACAAGGGCGTTGATAGGCGGCATAATTTTAAAAATAATGTGCGCCCAATTTCACGGTGCTCGACCACTGCCCGCCAACCGCCAACAAGCTTGAAATGAATTATTACTCACAATCACTAATTCCTTCTTCGGCTTAATACGAATTTCTCGTCCGAATGATATTAGAGCTAAAGTTTCGGAAACGAATGGACATTTTAAGTAATATATTCAAGTTTGAATTGGCTTGACTTATGTGTGGTTTGCGTTAAGAGTTTTTTAATGGAAAACAAAAATTATCTTAAAAACAATTTTACATAAACTCTTCTAGATGTACCATTTCAGAGAATTGCCTTCCTTATTGATAAAATAATATTTTAGTAAGAAATACCACGTTCGTTTAGCGCATAGATTGAGCATTATTTCGTCATTTTCTTCTAGTCAAGGAAATAAAATAACAAGAATTAGAGCTGTAAAATCAAATTAGGTACCTCGTACAAAAGTTCATAATAATTTATTATCAAAATTTGTGTAAGAGTGTGTGTGTTGTATGTTCTGTCTTTTTTAAGCAAAATCCCTTTAATCGCATAAAATGATCATACCAATACTGGTGGCCACATTCAAATGTATCTAATTTAAATCATGTAGCTCCCTCGTCCTTTATATTTCATAATTAATTTTAAATAAATATAATAACGTAATACATCTAAATAGCTCAAACATTCAGTTTAAATACAGTAAGTTGGTTATCAAATTATAATATTTAACTCCATTAAAGTGATAAGCCTGCCAGCTAAAGTCCTATCATTTACCTACCGGTATTTAAAATTAACATTATTACTTCTGAAAATGAAACTCATTTACCTTTACTATAAGCCTGTGGGTCTATTAAAAAAGGGGACAAGTCCAATTTTTACGAAAACTATCGTAAGCGCCAACTAACTTGTCCTAAGTTAGCTATCGTAGAAGTTCGTGCATGTCAGAAACAAATATTATGCAACCCCCGCCATTTAGTTCGAGAACTGACCTGCGCATAATTCATTTAGTACTCATTAGTTAGTTTTCATAAAATTTGAACTTGTACCCTTTTCCCACTAGACCCACAGCGTAATATGATCGTTCTATGAGTAACCTTATGTCAAGGCGTGTTATACCCCTCATTTTAGATAGGTAGTTATTGCTTTACTATGTCTCCTGCGGCTATTATCCTTTTGACCCCTCCGTAACTGCCCACGGGATGTCATAACCCAATCTAACCGTATGTCTAAAATTTCAAAATATTGTTTGTAATGGTTTTGAAGTAATTTTATATTAAGACTATCTAATTATTCTATTTTAGTCTTAGTTTAGTAATGTAGTATATCTGTTATTATACAACTATTATATTATCATTAAGTTCTAAATTTCTTTTATATCTTGTATCTATATCTTGGATATTATTAAGATTACACCGATGCTGTGGATCTTTATATTGCAATGCATTAAGTTCTTCTGCATAATGGCACTGTGTGCTGAATAGAGTCACAAAAACGGGCTCCTTAAAAGTTCCCTCCCGTGAGAGAATGATAAAGAAAATATAAAAATATTTGTTTTGATTTATCGTATAATAATACGGAAAAGCCATAACTATAAACACATTAACATAATAAAAAAATAAAAATACTAGGTTTGTGCTTTAATGAGAACTTAGTTGAGTCATAACCGTAGCCGAGCTATTTGGTAAAATATTTTGAGAATAGCTAATCATATTAATGAATCATGCTCTGTACAGTCATAATTCAAATATACACAACACGACAATATTCCTAGTACAAGCATAGTTAAAACGAAAGCTCTCTTTCGTAGACTAACATGAAACGTCTTGAGCTTACAATTTTAATCTTTTCCCGGTAACGTAGAAACTTTAGGTAAATATACTCAAGTCATTCTAGCAGAAAATGAATCTAGACTCAGCAACTTCTGTACTGTTTTAACAAGGGTTGTTAACCCCTGTAAGGGAACGCCCTCCAACTTTACTCTATTATTAATGACGAGACTCGCTCCGCCCTTCCTTGGGCAAGTGTAATGCAAATTATTACGTTTTGCAATATTTTGTTTGTAACACGGAAAGTAAACGTTGTTACATGAGAGGGAGAATTGCACGCGATGTACAATCAGGCTGAATAACTATTATTGTATTTATTACAAATACTTTTGTAATTAAGACACTGACAATAAAATCAGAAATTTGGGTATCATAATAAAGTATGATTGTACTGGTAAAAAATGTCTAAAAAGAGAGAGATTAAGGCCTACTTTCAAGATTTACTTGATAATAACCGAATCATTTTGCCAATATTGATGAAATTTTGTATGAAAATAGTTTTTAATAAGAGACATGCACTGTTTTGCAAGCGCAAGTCAAAGTTGCTAAACCTACGCGACCCCCAATCATTAATGGAGCGAGAATTAAATAAAACACGGACTGATAACGATGAATGAACTCTTTTTAAGGTAACGCACTTGGTCTCGGTAAGGTACTTGACTGTACATCCCTTTTTCTTTATACTCATTGTTTGGCAATGAAGTGATTTGCATACGTATTAAATAAATATGTGTTAGATCTACTCGTGATACCAGTGCATGTTAAACTACCCTCAGGATACTTGTAACTGTTTAAGTATTAAAAACAGCGGAGTAAACACTGTGTTATTACTCATACAAGAATAATATTTATTTTAATTTCGTACACCACGAATAAAATGATTAACATTTCTGGTTATAGTATTCACAAATTCATTAAACAAACTATAGAAATATCCAGAACTTTAGGTGTTGTAAAATAATATTGAGCGGTATATTATATTCTACGAGTACGTTCGGTTCTATCTAACATAATGGGTAATAGATTTATATTACTTACTAGATTATATGACTATATTCTTTTCACTTATTTATTTTACCTACAAACGAATCTCTTCTATTTGACAACTTTATCAAATATTTTACTTAGTTATCTGACAGCTTATTAAGCAGTAATTTTTATTTATTGCAAACCCTATTTGAGAATCTCATCTTGATATTTGATACATAATAATATACTATTTGACATTCATTTATTTCACTTACTTTCAATAAGTTTTTGATTTATTGCATAAAAGTCTTTTATTATTATGAATAAAGGCAAAAATGAATAGTGTGTCTTTTATTATTCAAGGTAATCAATGTTAAAAAGTTAATTTTCTTCTTTCCGTACTCTCCCATCTTAAGATGTCCCCTGGTGTATTGGATTGGTTTTCCTCATATCTTCGAGGGCGCCAGCAGTCAGTCTGTGTGGAAGAGACTTATTCTAGTTGGGGTAATCTTGACTCAGACGTCCCTCAAGGCGGTATACTTTCTCCTCTTCTGTTTTCTTTATTTATTAATCTCCTAATAAAGCATCTTCAATGTGAGTATCATCTGTACGCTGATGACCTGCAGCTTTATACGCAAGTGAGGGTGGAGGATCTTCCTGTGGGGATAAACAAGCTTAATCGGGATCTGGAGGCTGTCCGAACGTGGTCTAACATGTTCGGTCTGGCAGTCAATCCTGACAAATGTCAAGCCATCGTGTTAGGGAGTCCTAGAATGATAAGTAAAATGGAATCAAATGTGTTACCTCAAGTTATTTACGATAAGTGTACCATTCCGCTATCTGAGTCTGTTAGGGATCTGGGTTTACACATTGATACGACTTTTAGTTGGCAGACACAGATGAAGAACCTTAGTCAGAAAATAACAGGTACTCTGCGGGCTCTGTATCGTTTGAAAAATTTCCTTCCAGCAAGAACCAAAACAATGCTTGTGCAGACCTTAATTTTCCCAATGGTCGACTATTGTGATGTGTGTTATCTCAACCTGAATGCAGATCTCCTCGATAAACTTGACAGACTTCTGAATAACTGCATTCGATTCATCTTCAATCTCCGAAAATACGACCATGTATCTTCCTATCGCCAGGAACTAGGATGGTTACAAATTCGACAACGTCGTAACGTGCGAACAGTAACTATACTGTTCAAGTTGCTAAACTCTCCTAACGCTCCTTCTTATTTAACGTCAAATATTAAACTTCTTTGCTCAAACCACAATAGAGAACTACGTTCTTCTAATAATCTTCTCCTTTTATGTCCTTCTCACAGTTCCAGTCTCATTCATTCTTCTTTCTGTGTCAAATCTATTCTCTTGTGGAATGCCCTCCCCCACGAAATCAGGATGTCAACAAGTATTCTTAGTTTTAAAGCTAAAGTACGAGAATTGTTTGGTAGTCAGCAGAATAAATTATAACTTTATCCTATATTTATATATGTATCTACTTTTGTATGTATAATTTATATAAATATGTATACCTTTTATTATATCTATATGTGTAGGTTTATATTATTTAGAAAAATCATCTATATCTTCTCATCTACCATCTTAGCATTACTTTGTCTCTGCATCACCCTAAGGTTGACTGGTAGAGAACGCCTTTGGCATTAAGTCCGCCTTTGTGCACCATGTACATTAAGTTTTAAATAAAATAAAATAAATAAATAAATAAATTGAATGTAGCACTGTAAAGAAGTCTAACTTTAGAACAAATGCCACTTGATACTCAAGCTATATGTGCTCAAATTAGGTGTCAGGTAGAGACTAAAAGCTAGAGTAAATATCAAAGCAAAAACCATCGATAACAAACGTGTCACGATTACCATTGACAATGAAACATTACCACACCATAGCGTTTCCAACACTATTGCTCATTAACATTCTCTCGACATTACCATTTCCCAACCCTACCACAACTCGGTTAGTATTTTTTACTTTAGGACTTTGCTTGCGTGGTGCTTATTGATATGTCAGGGAACCGTAGCGCAATGAATTACTCACGGGTTAAAAATTACCTGCATTTTTGCATGCATATTAATGCAACGCTGATTCTGCTAGGAATTGATAACGAAAATTGCAGTAAATCTTTTTTTTTTGTTGAGTGAGAAAAATGTAGTTTTAATTTTGGTATTACACAAACTTTGCTATTTTATTTATTACTAGCTGACCCGTGCCTTCGTAAGGCGGCGAAAAAAACGCGTCCCTTGTTTAAACATTTTTCATTACTGCTCCACTCCTATTAGTCAAAGCGTGATACTATATAGCCTATGACACTCCCCGATAAATGGACTATTCAACACAGAAAGAATTTTTAAAATCGGTTTTGTAGATCCAGAGATTACCCCCTGCAACGTCACAAACACACAAACTCCTCCTTAAAATAGCAAAAAAAAGTATAGATTGAAAATATGTTAAATGATATGAAAATATGGTTGTTGTAATATTATATATAATGTCCTCCTATAACATTTTTTTTACTAAGTAGGTATCTTCCCGCGTGAAACTTGTCACATAAGCTCTTCTAGATCTTATTAATTCTCACCACTTGAACGACAATTGGTATGATTTATCCACTGACAAAATGGCGGGACTTACGTCATATGGTATAAAAGTACCAAAAAAAAATTCGTTCTACAACGCGCGATATTTTATAAAAACATGATTCTGCCGCTTAATCTCTGCGGTTAAAAATGTCTGTGGGACAATTGTCGATAGATTCCGAACGGATTACACCAAAATAAACAGCTGTATACAATAATCTGTGGTCGCAATGTCAAACAGAAGTTTGCTTCATTTGGGTTATTAGATGGATGTCATGTTCGATTTTAGTCATGTTCTACACTTGGTCATATTTCTGATTTGGTCATGTTCTGGTTTAGTCATGCTCTTCTACAGTCTTAATTACAGTTTGTGTAAGTCATATTATGGTTTAGTCATGTTCCAATTTGGTCATGTTAGCCTTTAGTCATGTTCATTTTTAGTCATAGCTGTATTCACACACTCAATAATTGCTATCTATACATATAAATAAAAATGGAGTGTCTGTTTGTAACATGAAATCCCCGGTTTTTTAATAATTGGATATCAATGTATATGTTACAGCCAAAGTAATAAATATGAATATTATACATAATAACTAGCCGTTATGTATAATGGCTACTTAATTTTGATAAAGTGATTAATTCATTAAATTTTACCTTTTAAGTGGCAAAAGTCAGAAACAGTTGGTTAGGTTAGGTTGGTATGGTAACTAAAGGACGCACGAGCCGAGCGAGCGAAACGAGCGTGCCGCGGAAACGGCCGGCGAGTGCTAGAATATAGTAATACTCATAATAATTAAGGTAATAATTAGTTGATTATACCGTATTTATTACTTTGACTAACTTTGATCAGCTATTATAAATAATATCTAGATGAAGTGATTAATTTATCACATTGTCTAGTCAATTTGGATATTATTTATAATTACCAGTCCTTATGTATAGTATCTATTTAATTACTTTGGCTGTAACATAATACACGATACCAAACCCGAAAATGACAATTAAAAAAATTATTGTCTGTCTGTTTGTTCCGGGTAATCTCCGAAGCCGCTGAACCGATTTCTATGGGTATTTCACTATTGCATTGTAAATTTTACGGCGCGTAACTCAGGCTACTTTAGATTTTGATAACTTTTTAGGGTTCCGCAAAAAAAATAAAAACTTAAAAAAATTTATGATACTTATATAGTTTTATTTAATGTGCTTTTACGGGAGGTTATAACGAATAATGTAAACGTTAAACTTCAGCTTAATTTTTTTAGGGTTCCGCAGAAAAAAAAGAAGATTTTTTTTACATTTTAAGTTTTTTTACAGGGCTTTTACAGACGGATAGTTGATGTTATAACAAATAACGAAGGTTCCATTTTTTAGGGTTCCGCAAAAAAAACTAAATTGCTTTTTTACCGGCAGCCACTTACAGCCTTTTGCGATTACTGATTTAGAAACGATAACGGTGGTTAAGCACCTTCGGCGAGGTCATTTCATAGATGGGTGATTTTTTGCAGTCAGGTAAAAATAAAATCGTTTTTCTGTTAAGATTACCGCGAATTTGTATTTTTAAGGTAATTTTTTTAATTTTAGTTTATACTTTCTGAACCAAATTATAAGATTACTGGTTGTTTTTTGATTAATATACTCGTACTTGTGTACAAAGTTGCTTTATAGCACCAGTATCGACCCAAACAAAACTGGGTGAACCTGACTTAATGAAGCAAAACATGACGAAAGCAGAATATGACAAACTTAGAATATGACGAAATTAGAATATGACGAAAGCAGAACATGACGAAAGCAGAATATGACAAAATCAGAATATGACGAAAGTAGAATATGACAAAATCAGAATATGTCAAAAAAGCAAACTTGACAAAT
This sequence comes from Schrankia costaestrigalis, assembly GCA_905475405.1. Classification (NCBI taxonomy): domain Eukaryota; kingdom Metazoa; phylum Arthropoda; class Insecta; order Lepidoptera; family Erebidae; genus Schrankia; species Schrankia costaestrigalis. The sequence goes on from FR997827.1 coordinate 7,482,583, forward strand.
TCATGACTAAGGCAGAACATGACTAAAGTCGAACATGACATCCATCTAATAACCCCTTCATTTCGTGTGTCCTTGTATGAAATTTACTGTTTAGTTATGTGTTAAATACATTTGATTTATTAAATATTGTTGGAAGTGTAATATATTACAATTTTCTAGAAAATTTGTGCTTTCTAATGGTCGTAATATTATGTTATAAAAGTGTTGTAGTCACTAATTATATGAAATAGCTATATACAATAGATAAATGTAATAATTGTCTAATGTATGTATCGGCTCATTAACCTTACTCGAACACGTCTTCACTCCGCGGCGGTCGGTAGCAGGCTTCCCGCCTCACTCCCCGCACCCCGCTGCCTGCGTGTCGTGTAGGAACGAGACGACAGTGTGTGTTATATAGTTGTATGATGGTTATGTAGTTATGTTCTGTATTTATGTATGTATGTGTGACATCGTGTATGCTACATCCCTCCCTTACTTTTTTCTTTTAATAAAAATACTCTTTTACTTGTTTATAATCAACTTTATTTATATATTCTCAATCATTATCATAGGTTTTAATTCCTGTAATAATTATTGGTTAATCAGAATCAGTTTCACTCTTAGTTGAATTATTTCCGTCTACGTCTTCACTTTCATTATCTACCTTCCACTGACCTTCTACTCGTTTTAGGTGTAGAATGTTTCGTCTTACTACTTGGCCTGTATTGTCATTACGCAATTCTACATCTCCATTTTTGTTGGACTCAACCGTATGTGATGTTGGCTCATAATTTAGGCTTAATTTGTTGGTTTTATGCATATTCTTGACGTAGACCTTCTCCCCTATGTTTAATTCCCTATCCGCTGCTCGCCTTTTCCTGTCTGCATACTCCTTTCCTTTCTCTTTTAATTCTTTATCTCTATCTTTCATCTCTGTATCTTCCGAGCTATACGTCATGTCTTGTATCATCGGTAATTTGTCTCTGAATTGCCGCCTAAAAAATAACTCCGAGGGTGTTTTACCGGTTACCGAGTGGGGAGTGCTGTTGTACATAACCATATACTCCCGGAGAGACTCCTTCCAATTTTTCTTCTCGGCTTGAGCGATCTTGAGGCGTTTTAAGATGTCCCTATTTTGCCTCTCCACTTCCCCGTTTTGTTGTGGCCAGTAGGGTATGGTGTTATAAAGCTTGATGTTTCTTTCGGAACAGAATAACTTAAAATCCTCGCTGGTAAATTGACGGCCGTTGTCAGCAGTTATCGACACTGGATTACCTATTCTACTGAAAATTTCCTTCAGTTGGTTGATCATTTCTGAGCTCGTGATTGTTCGACAAACCTTCACTTCTTTGTATCGGGAGTAATAGTCCACGATCACGAAGATGTAATCGTTACTAGGTAATGGACCCATCAGGTCCACTGCGGTGTCCACCCATGGTTCTGAAGGTAGCTCTCTCCTTTTTATGGGGTTAGGAGGATTGGGAGTCGAGACCAAAACACAACCTTTGCACGCCTTGCAAAAGTTCTCAGCATCTCTATCGCATTTTGGCCACCAGACTTTAGTCCTTAGTCTGGTTTTCATGGCACATATGCCTGGGTGGCCCTCGTGTGTAATACGCAATATCGGGTCTCGAAGTTTTTGTGGTATTACGATCTTACTCCCCCTTAGTAGAATGTCTTCATAAAAACACAGCTCATCTTTGAATAGTTTATAGCCTTTGGCGACATCGCTCCACTGATTATTGTAAAGGCCATTCTTGACTGCTTGTATCTCTGCATCTTGATTGGAATGTCTCATAATATCTTGTAATGGTATAGCTGTCGGTCTTACTTGTTCTACCACATTTTGCACATGATCTACTTCAACTTGTGGTGGGTTTGTAGAAAGCTTGCAGAGCCTTGACAGCGGATCTGCTATGTTATTCTTGCCAGGGCTATATTTGATATTGAATTTATAAGACTGAAGTCTCAAGACCCATCTTTCAATGCGGGCGCACGGCTTGGATTTGGGGCCGAATATTGCCTCTAGTGGTTTGTGGTCCGTTATTAAGTCAAATTCTTTTCCATATAGGAACATATTAAAATGTTCAATAGCCCAGACCAACGCGAGAGCCTCCTTCTCGGTCTGGCAGTATCTACGTTCGCAGTCTGTAAGAGTCTTGTTCCCAAATGCTATGATTCTGGAGTCTTCATTATTTGTTTGGACTAGTACTGCCCCCAAGCCTACAGGACTTGCATCTGCAATTACTGTCGTCTTATCATTAGGGTTATAATAGCCCAGACGCGGTATATCCGCAAGTGAAGCTTTTAATTTATTAAAAGCTGCTTGTCGAATGTCATTCCAGGAGTCAGTAATGTCCGAGTTCCTTCCGGCTTTCTGCCGGAGTAACTTCTTTAGAGGCTCTGTAGTTGTAGCTAAGTGGGGGATCCATTTCCCAACGAAGTTTACTAGTCCCAGGAAGCTCCGTAGTTCTGCAATGGTGGTAGGTGCTCTAAAGTTCTTGATTGCCGACAGATATTTGTCCAGCGGTTTAATTCCGTTTTCAGAGAGCTCGTGTCCTAAAAACTGAGCACTCTTTACTCGATAAATGCATTTATCTTCTCTTAGGAGCACATTGTGTGTTTTTAGGATTTCCAGAACTTTCTTCAACCGTTCGTCATGTTCGGCCTGATCTTTGCCATACACCAGAATATCATCTATAAAATTGATGACTCCTTCACTGCCCAAAAGTATCCTCTCTAAGGTCTTTTGGAAGATTTCTGGCGCACAGCTGATGCCAAACATCATCCTTTTGTAGCGGAAAAGTCCCTTGTTCGTTATAAATGTAGTTATCGGCCTTGATTCAGGGTGGAGCTCAATATGGTAGAAGGCGTCCTTGATATCTAGTTTAGTGAAAACTTTAGCTTCTCTTATTTTTGGAAGAAGTTGGTCCATTGTCGGGAGTGGATGGTTTTCCCGTTTGATGGCTATATTAGCACGTCGCATATCTACACATAAGCGGACGTCCCCATTGTCCTTCAGCACTGGCACAATCGGCGAGACCCAACTAGAGGGGCCTTTCACTTCCTCAATTATATCAGCTTGTAATAATTCGTTAATCTTCTGTTCAATTTTGGCTTCCAGAGGGATAGGTATCCTGCGGTAAGGTTGTGCGACAGGTTTTACTGTCTCGTCAATCGGGATCTCCACAAGCACGTCTTTGAATTTTGAGAAGGCTGACTTCTCCACATTATTAATGTCCGTTGGTATATTGATATGCAGGACTCCTAGGGAAGTAGCTGTCACTTTCCCAAGCAGATTTTGTGTGCCACCTGAGATAACATAAAAAGTTGCGTTTTCTAACCTCTTTCCTAGCTGTATTTCCGCTTCAAACGAACCGAGTAGTTTTAAAGGAGTTCCGCTTCCATACGCAACGAACTTTTTCTGCGGGTCTTTATTTTGATTAGTGACCTTTGAATTATTTTCTTTCATGGAGGTCCAGGTTTTATCTGTAATCAAATTATGTGTGCAGCCAGAGTCTATTAGCATCTCCACTTTCGTTCCCCCAATCATACATAATGCTGTAGAGCCGGTGTTCACGTTGAAGATATAATCAATTTGCTTGCTCGTACATGCTACATTGGCTGCTTCTTCTACATCGTTTGCTCCTCTGGCTCTTTTAGAATAATGTTTCCGTGTTGTTTCATCTTGTTCTAGTTTTCTTTTCTGTACTTCCCTTGTTCGACATCGTTTTTGAAAATGGCCAACAATCCCACATTTATTGCACTTTCTTGTTTTTGCAGGGCATTTTGAATCTCGTGCGAAATGTTTCTTGTTACCACATCTGCTACAACCTCTGTCTTGTCTATCTCCTGTATCCTTGTACTTGTCCAGCTTCGTATTTATCTTATTGACACCGTGGTTTTCAGATATCTTGCCTTCAAAATTGCCCAACTGTCTCTCTACAACCTCTAGCGTATTAGCCTCACATATAATGTCTTCAAGGGTCATTTTGTCACCATTTTTCAATATTTTTTTCCTTAATTCATCGGACGAGCCTTTTTCGGTTATTTGCTCAATAATATGTTCGTCTGTATTTGTGAACTGACATTTTGAAGCTTGATGTCTTAACCTTACTAAAAACTTGTCAAATTTTTCTTGTGGTTCTTGACGTATAAGGCGGAACAAGTGTCGCTCGAAACCTTTACTCTGCTTGGGAGCAAAGTACTCGTCTAATTTTTTTACAGCAATTTCAAATACTTTGCCGCCATTTTCGTCGTTTGGCTTTGCGTCCGCTCCGGGTAAGTTGTAATACACCTCTTGTAAATCTGCGCCACCGAAATGAAGTAAGCATGCTCTTTTCTTTACTTCCGTATCTATTCCCGCTGCTTCTAAGTAAATATATAACCCGCGCTTCCATCGCTCCCATCGGACCGCAATGGACCCTATGTCTCCTTCGCACTCGAATTTGTCGAGCGTGAATACCGCCTGAGTCATTGTGGTTTACCTGTAGATAATGGAATACAGCGTTACGCAATTTAATGCCTTTCGTAAATTCCCGTGCTTATTACTAGCTCAATGATCGCAATTTAATGCCTCGCAATTTAATGCATCGCAATTTAATGCCTCGCAATTTAATGCATCGCAATTTAATGCCTCGCAATTTAATGCATCGCAATTTAATGCCTTGTAACAAGTTTTTTTTTTTTTTTTTTTTTCAGTACCTATCTGTTATATCAATACAAACACATGTTATATAAATTTACAACGATATGCAGTCGCACTAAGTACTACTTCCTACTATCAAAAAAAAATTATAACTAATCACCGTGAATGAGTTCAAAAAACGAATAGTAAAGTTTACTAAAATATAGCTTAAACTTTATTCATTTGGGCCTGAGAAAATTGATAAACAACCAAAAAAAATTGTCTCTTTTTAATGGCACGATTACCTACTCATTTATAGATAATTATAATCTATGGTCACGATGAAGATTCGAAAATTATAAAAAAAATATTAATTATGTTAAAGACTTTACAATAAAATACAAATTTCATTACATAATATGTTTAAATAATTTAAATACATATTATAATTAGATCACAGAGTAATCAATTAATTTTTTTTTCCGAATCTAAATTAGAAGTTTCCGATTAATAGGAATTGAAAAAAAAATGTTTTTTTTTTTTTTTTAACAATTCATACATTCTGCCTCTCAGTAAACTTTTATTGAAAACCGCGGCAATTTTGCAGTTTGACAGATTTGACATGTTTAAATACTCTTTCTCATGCTATCTTTGAATAATTGATATAATATCTGTACGGTTTACGTTCAGCGTTATATGATGACTTTGCAACTTACTAAATAACCTACTTTTGTACTTATTATTATATGGTAATTAATAACTTAGTTGACGACATAACCTTGTAGACGATACAGTATCTTTTATTTTTGTACTTATGTCATGGACAACTTTGCATACCCTTAGATCATTGTAACATTAAGTACTAATTAACAAAATAAATATGAATTTACTCGTGTTTAACGCGCGTCCTGTTTAACAGAAGCAGTTGGTTAGCAAACAAGGATAATTTATTCATCTTTCACAACAATAGATACTTTTCCCTTTTTTTATTTTTTTCATAAAAATATTGGGTACATAGGTATGCAAAATTGTTAATTATATTCTTTATTGCAATTGCAAGTACCTATATAGCTACAGTGGAGCAAAATAAACAGTAAAACGGTTTCTTTTCTTAATACAACGATACAATAGTAGTTTTATTACGTTAGGTTCATCAAATATTAATTATCCGAGCATTTGTTTGTTTTACTTTTTTTTTTTTATTTAAATATGTCAAATAAACTACTTACAGTTCTCCGTCGTCGCCAAAATGTTGTAGTCACTAATTATATGAAATAGCTATATACAATAGATAAATGTAATAATTGTCTAATGTATGTATCGGCTCATTAACCTTACTCGAACACGTCTTCACTCCGCGGCGGTCGGTAGCAGGCTTCCCGCCTCACTCCCCGCACCCTGCTGCCTGCGTGTCGTGTAGGAACGAGACGACAGTGTGTGTTATATAGTTGTATGATGGTTATGTAGTTATGTTCTGTATTTATGTATGTATGTGTGACATCGTGTATGCTACAAAAAGTTCAGTAACTTTTAAAATTTAATAAAAGAAAAGTCAAAGACTAAAACTTGGCCTTGAGTTTAACAATAATGGCGGTTTAATTACGCTTTTCTCAATAAAAGTTTATTGAAATCGTTTAAAGTTTATTGAAGCTCGCCTTAGTTCATCAAAACTTCTTGAATAAGAATCGTTAAAAACTACAAATAAAAACAATGTCAACGTACAAAACATAACAGCAAAACTCGTGCCAATAGTGTAAAGGATGGGGTCCGTGTAGGCGACGACACGCGATGTCAGTCGTACCTGTCAGTCCTATGCCAAAAACATAATGTGGCATGCCACATTTGTTGTTGATCCGGGTCAGTAAATAAATGACGGCCATGATCTGATATTATTTCGAAACATGTTTACGAAATGTTATGAAAGTGTTGTTGTTTAAAACGCGGTAAAATGCTGTATCTAATCTATTGTTTAGAAAGGAAAGCAACGGAATAATGTTACGGAATGGCTTTACTCCGTCGCTATCAATTTGCTGGTTTGGCCAAAAGTATGCGTTAGATGTACCCTCATTCCCCGGACATGATATTCAAGAGCAAAAAGTCCGGAGAGATTTTTATACAAGTGCACCCAGGCGACCATTTCAACCTCGGAAGATGATAAATGGTCTCTTACCCCACAATAAAGAAGGGGATGCAAATTCTATTTTAAAGCAGTTATACATGGTTACACATTAATATTTATATTAATGAGAAGAATCATTTCCCGTTATATATAGCAGCCAAAGTCGAGTAGGTATTGTGGCCGTTTGTTATTCATTCAGAATATAGAGTGGGTCGCCTAAACCAAAAACTGTGAATCGTTTTTTTTCTGTCCTAGTAGTTAAATAAATACAATTAAAATATAACTATTAAACCTAAGACGTTATTAAATAAACTAACTACCTTTGCTTAAAACAAAAACCTTGTAAAAGCTCTGCACTTTTAATATTAGTCCATAATTTAACGGTTAGATTACACCGCACCCACTTCCAACTCCAACAAAATGCAACACCAATTCATTAGAATGTAAGTGTTATCATATTAATGAAACTTAATTGAAAAATAATAGCACCAAAGAACCCTCGAGTATAAGGAACCCACGGAATATACACGCAACCCGTCAACTTGTCACTCTAAAAGAGTTTACACCAAAAAAATAAAATGCTTTTCTTGTATAAGAGGTTTTATTACTTATGCGCCTTTGCGGCAATACCAAATGTAACGCTTGCTTTGTAAAGTAGCTGTCAGAAAACACTTTTACAACTTTAAGCTGTTTAATAGACGATTCTCTTTTGTCTGTGCCCTTGACAAGACAGTTTTTGTTCACGTGCGAGATTCCAGAGTGAGAATCTATTTAATAAGAATAATTGCTTTGTTGTAAGATAAAAATTATGTATAGAAATAAAAACAAAACGTAGAATGTGGTACAGTCGATCATTATCCCTTTTTAACAGGAGAGCATCGTGCCTAGAAGTGCGCATTTTTTTGGGCTGATAATATTATGTTACATTTCTCTATTTTTTCTTTTTTTCATTTCACATTTTTTCCATTGGCTTTCTTCTTTTCGGATTTTCCTAGTTATACCTAAGCTTTATAGGTAAAAAATTATAATGTAAGTAATGTTACATTATATTTCTTTTTGTAAATACATAGATAGATACTTATTACACGTGTAATCACCGAGTTAATGCAAACAATGATTTGCATGTGTCCGTGACGGTAGCGTACACAAGAGCTGTATCGAGTTGGTTACTATGCCAAAAAACTCGGTGTAAATACTGCCTAATTAGTGTAAAAATAAAAAAAAACTCTTCCTCTTTAGTTTAGGAAATAAACGCCATTTTCAATGGGTACGCCAGCGTCACGATCAAGCTAGCGTACCCATGGCCGTACTCGAAAACGGCTAATTGTAAAGCAACAGAAGTTACACACAAAAACTCGGTACTAACTCTGCCCCCGCTATGCAAAATTTCATAACAATTGCTCTTGTAGAAACAGAGATATTGAACAAGACTTTTAAATGACAGCGTTATGGTAGCGTACACATAATAGTTCTGATTACTTCTGATAGATAGGAAACTTTTCTTTTGATAAATGCTATATGAAAAAATTCAGCGTGAAATTCTGACTCTATTAGTGTAAATACTTTATGCGAATTCGCAGTGGAATATGTCAAAAATCCATGTTATTTTATGTTCATAGTACTGGTACAGATATGCTCACAAGTGATTTGACAAGTTTTTTTAAAATACAGAATTAAAACTGATGAAATACTGAACTAGGAGTATATTCACTTTATTAATTTCTAGATATAGCCCTGATAGAAAATGAAATAATTGGAAAATTTCAAATAAGTAGCTTTATCAGAAAAATAACGTTTGTTTTGCCAAAAACAACAATTTTTGTCACAGTATAATTATATTAGGTTCTGTTTTGTTATATTAATGACAATTAATTTACATTAAAACAGATTATGATTTAAACATATTTATTAGTAAGAATCAGTCTTAGAAAATATTCACAAATAATAACAATTGTACATTTATTAATTATATATTAAAAATCACAGTATAATCACATTTGGTATTGTTACAATAATCACAGTTTGGATTAAAACAGCATTTGTTGTATAAAATGTAATACAGGTTATGATTTATTTATGTTTTGTTATAATAATTACAATTTACCATAAAATAGGTTATGATTTAAACATATTTATTTGTAAGAATCAGTCTTAGAAAATATTTACATATAATAACAATTTTTATTTTTAAAATTTATAACATAATATAAATTTTTAACTTACCTAATAAATTCACTGCCACAAAAAAAACAACAACACATCACAACAGGGTCCGACTAATCACATCACAACGGAAATTATGTGAGCGGGTTTTTTCGCGCATCCTTACCCCGCTCACCCCTTATCCTCACCCCCCGATCATGTTAGCTGCCATAAGACGTGCAAGTGCGAAGGAGAAAGTATTAAGTATAGTCTATTTCTAAATTTGTTAAATCGTTAAAAGAATGGTTAATCGAGAAGACATTTTACTCCGTAACAGAATTTTTAAATTGTAAAAAAACTTGACATTTCTTCCTTTTTTTTATAACAATTAGTAATTATTATTGACATTGACTTACCTTTGTAATCTGCCATCACATTTAATTATTTTTAATTCTGACACACAATTCTATTTTATAAATAAATAATAATATGTTATGTATGTGTGTAGATGTAAAAAAATATAGTTAATTGATATTATGTATTAGCTAGATCTTAAGTATTTGCATGCCCAAGTTGGACGAAACATGAAGATCAACCACTTTTGTACTACACCTTGTAATACCATGTTTTTGCAAATAAAGAAATTATGAATTATGAATTTCACATTAGCCTTTGAAAATGTTCCATTCCAGACAAACCAACTTTTTACAGTCAAGTACATAAATAGGTAGTTAATCATTTTAATATTTATGTCAGAACAAATCAAGCTAGCTTATATTAGCAAATAACGCTATATCTCTGTTTATAATTTCACGAATACATTTTGTTCGCTACTGTACGTCAATACATTTGTTCCTAGAACTTTACATAGATTTTTTGACATATTCCACCGCGAATTCGCATAAAGTATTTACACTAATAGAGTCAGAATTTCACGCCGAATTTTTTCATATAGCATTTATCAAAAGAAAAGTTCCCTATCTATCAGAAGTAATCAGAACTATTATGTGTACGCTACCATAACGCTGTCATTTAAAAGTCTTGTTCATTATCTCTGTTTCTACAAGAGCAATTGTTATGAAATTTTGCATAGCGGGGGCAGAGTTAGTACCGAGTTTTTGTGTGTAACTTCTGTTGCTTTACAATTAGCCGTTTTCGAGTACGGCCATGGGTACGCTAGCTTGATCGTGACGCTGGCGTACCCATTGAAAATGGTGTTTATTTCCTAAACTAAAGAGGAAGAGTTTTTTTTATTTTTACACTAATTAGGCAGTATTTACACCGAGTTTTTTGGCATAGTAACCAACTCGATACAGCTCTTGTGTACGCTACCGTCACGGACACGATTTGCATTATGCAGGGATCGAAACCAAGACCACTGCATATAATGTATAATCACGTATTATGGTATATACTATACTACGCAACATAGATCGTCGAAAGCCAAATGTACCCTTATAGAAATCAATAAATTATTTACTCCTTGTAGTTATTACCTCCGTAACAAGAAACATTACTTATTATTTAGCTTACAATGTTTTAAAAACGTAACAATACAAATTAAAAAGCAATTCTTTCTTAAAAAGAAACACAAGTTTTAAAAATGTTCACAAAAGGAACTTAACAATCTATCAACGAGCAGCTGGAACAGAATTTACGAGTATGGTACGTGCAACTGAGTGGCTTTATTACATTTTCAATACCGCAGCAGATGATGCGAGTACAGGGCACTGGTCAGATGCTGTCTTATTGTAGACATGATTACGTTCTGCAGTTGAAATGGATGTTGGCTAACGAAATATTATGAAGTTTAGGTTATGGAAAATGTTTAATACCTTAAATAAATATTATTAATTTTATACCTTAATTATAATTATTATCTGTGTAGTTTACAGGGAAGGTTCTTTTAGTTTTATTCAATTTCTTTATTTTTAATATTTGATTTCTTGATGTCGACCGAGTATGGATTTTGTAATCGTTTTGTTAATCATACTTGGCACCCACAGGACAGGCTTGCCTAGTGTGGGGCCATGGATATAACTAATGCTATGCTAATTTGGAAATAATGTTTTTTTTTAATTTTTTTTTATTAAATAAGTAGCCTTATTGATTTATTTAAAGTGAATTGGAAAAATAATTTTCTACAGACAAAACCTGCATTTGGACATTAAACGAAGATGTAATGAAAAGTACGCTAAAGAGATTAATTAACACAGATCATTTACAGCGCTAAAATTGTGATATGACAAGGGTACACCGAAAAGGGAATTACAGAAACCTTATTGGTGACATTTTTCAATAAGAACAGGTAGTAGCACCGACGGCCATAATACATTATAATGAATGTAGATGTTGCATCAATGCACGAACATCTACCCAACTTACCAAACAAAGGAACTTTAACCAACAAAGAAGGAAAACTCGGCTCTTGTCTCAAACTCTTAACCAAGTTCTTCCCTTTATATAAGAGAAGGACAGTTTAATTGTAATTTGCATACAAAATTTTACAAAATACATTTGACTCGAGAAATAGTTTACGAAGAGATTTTTGTACGTTACCTATTTAATTACTAACCGATAACCGATAAATGTTTATAAGCCTTTGTTGGGCCGTTTTTATCTTTTCATTTAAAGGGCCAAAAATATAATATTGGCGTTACAGATTAAGTTAATTTATAACTCGATTCGAACCATTATTTTGTTCATACTCTGAAAGGTTCTGTAAACATTCATTACATATTATTATTCATTCTTATTTAATAGTCCATGTAAGCAAAATAAACAAACAAAATAAGTTATGAATAAGATTAAAGTAAAAGGTGTCGCGTTCCATTCTACGGTAAGTGAACGTTTGGCTGTATTTCAGACGACAGACGGTGCAGTGTAGAATACAAACTCTTTGTTTGGTTTATCTAAACAGAAAATCTTGTTTTTAATATTATTTTTTAAATAAATTATTAAAGGATTTGAAATTTGAAAGTACCTACGTCAAAAATACTTGTTTACAAAATATTTGTAAGTTTTCTTTTATTGTATGTGGGCAGTCTCAACATACAGCTGCCTTGTACGAGATCGCGGGTTTGAATCTCCCGCAGGACTATTCTTTATGCGATCAAGTGATAATAAGAAGTGCATTGCAATAATTTTGCCAAGTAACAATACAAAAATATTCAAAGACATTTCTTAAGTAATTTAATAGTTACACAGTTTTAAAACCACATCTATAAGGTTACAAAAGAACAACGTAAACTTTTGTTAGCAAATTTAGTTTAAATTTTGAAATTTTTTTTTAAGTTTTGTCTTTTGTCTGATTTTGTACAGCTGTTTCTATTGCGATCTAGATCTTTTTGTAAACTAAAAATTGGATTCCGTACATGTAACAAAGCACATCACATCAATTTCTTTTAGATGCTTGTAAACCGAGTATTGACTTGAAAATAAAATAGTAAACTAAGTTCCATTTACGAATAAGTAACTCTTAAGTTAGATAATTTAATTTATCGAGATCACGTTTAATGCATTCGCTAAGTTAAAGTAAATGTTTTAAATTAGTAACTTTAACCCTAAATCTGTTAACTGAAATAAAAGTTTTACTTAAACTGATTCTTATGCAGTATTTATTTACTTTTATTTTGTTTGCCTTAAATTGTTGTAATTTATTTAATGCCAGATGATGCTGTTCTTATTTTTTTTACTACACTATAAATATTGCCTTCATACGGAGACAACTCTAAATTTTGTAATATAATATTTGTTACATAATAAAAATCATTGTAATTAATGATCGACTTACTATCGCTAAGCGATTGAAGCAAAATGTAGCGTTTAGATCATACATTTATGATATTAGTAGGGTTGTTCCAACAATGTCAAAAAATTATAATATTCTTTTGTAGACAATTTCTGCTCTAAGAAAATTTCCATTGTTGCAAGGTAGTTTTTTTAAACATTAAATGCTCTTGCAAAACACCAGATACAGTATCTTACACTCGCATTACTCTATGAATTCATAGTTCAAATACTACTATGTATGTTATACCACTGCAAAATATGAAGAAACTGAAACTCAAAGAAGTATGATACAAGCGTTTCCATGCAAAGTAAAATGTCTTATATTCTCGAATGTTTAAGCAAAAGCCCCGGGTAAACTATTTCAAACCGCACTCTTACATTCTTAGAAGCCCTTCTTAAAATATGTAGTTCCATATTTGAAATCTTTTAACCAATATTTTATTTTGATTTATTTTGATTAGATTTTTAAATGCTAATGTAAAATGAATAAGAATTAAGTTCTTTTATTTTTTTTAAACATTTATTGGGACATTATGTTGTTTTCTCGTTTTGTAGTAAAGCTTACGCCCGCTCGTTGTTGCATTGAGGATGTTTTCGTAAAACTTATTTTACTTACTTTTCTTTTATATAAATGTCATTGTCTTGTAGTAACGAGAAAATTTGTAATAAGAGTATAACAACACAAATTATGTACTCGCCACAAAATACCAAAAAGCTATAAAGAAATATTTTCTCTTCGTCAAGGTAATAAGATTCAAACCAACCAATATTCCTCTATTTCCCTGCAACAAATCACAAAAAGGTAGGGTTTTCTCAGGGAAAACTATATGCTCCACAATAAACTTAATCAGAGAGAAAAAATATGGGATTAAGGGAAAATCAGTGATTGCGCAGCCCTAAATATAAGGCTCCGGTTTAATTTATCACTTGGTCCGCAAACTTGTGATTAATGGAGTCTGCCCACTACATCGTACCATACTATGACCGTGCTAGGACCGAGCTATAAACGTGTCAGACAAAAAAGTATTCTTTGTATTAAAACGTATGAGACCAACCCCTGGTTTCTGAATGTCTGATCAAGTAAAAATCAACTAATCAAGTGTCAAAACTCTTGTCAACTATCATTTTTAGGAACTAAAATTTGACACTTGACTAGTTGATTTTTACTTGATCAGTCATTCGGAAACCAGGGCAGGGGTATGCCTACTATTGCATACTAGACCGTTCCGTAACCGGTCAGTACCATCGTTGTGTTACTTTACATGCCTGATACGCTCCTAGCACGGTCATGGTATGGTACGGTGTAGTGGGCAGACTCTTTAATACGTAGAGTAACATCGCACGATAGTCTACTAGGTATAGGGGTTTCTTTATCGCTTTGTGCTGCGGTGGCCAATCCAACGTACCTACTTGACTTTTTGTCTCTTTTACTTTCGTAGTCTTTATGGGTTTTTATTGTGATCAATGCTCGTTGCTTTGTTGTATTTAGCTTTATATAGATTGATTATTAAGATTTTCTTATTAAATTTCACTTTGACGTTGTAATAGTGATGTTATTATGATACGTATGTTTTCAAAACTAGATTTAATCTTACTTGCTCGGTTTTGTAAAACTGACTTTAAATAACAAAAAAAATAAAATTGAAAATGTGACAATCATTAATTCTTGTTCGTTGTTTAAAAGTAATTATTAATGAGAACTTATTCGTTATATTTCAACAATTTTCATAATTATATTATGCCTATATCATTTTATATCCAAATAAATATACGAGTATGTGGCTAGCTTGCTAGACATAAATTGTAAAAACAATTTTACTTAGCTAAAGAACCTAATTAGTACTTACAAGCAATGAACAACATTTTTCCAATAACTTTAACGTAGGTACAATAGTTATTTGGAAATAAGAAGATCTAAGAAAACTTTTACCACTTGTTTTATAATAAACTGCAACGAATAAAAAGTAGTGCAAACCCTTTGTTCTCACGCTAAGTTTGCATTAGCTATAAAAGCGTTCGTTCCATTATTACCTTTTTTCGAAAAAGTACTAGTCCCGCATTTTGAAGTCTTAATCTAATACAGTTTAATCTGAACTATGTGGACAGGTAATCCACCGTTTAACCTAGTTTAAACAACGCTATTAAATGTTTTTGTATTCCTTAAAAATGTAATATGAATAATGTTTGTAAAAGATGCAGATATAGATTAGGTAAAGTCGTCAAAAGGTGCCCTAAGTATCCATGACGGCGGGAAAGATCTAATGCAACTTATGTTTTTAAGAGTTCTTACTATCATAAAATGCTATAAATAAAAATAACTATGATATAAATAAAAATAACAAGTTAACAAATAACAGTGACTGGATGCATAGAGATGAAATGCACTCAGTCGCAATTGGAAATAGTTCAAACTCAAGTAGGTAGACAATATTTAAAAAGTTTTTAGTTTTATTTAAACCTTTCTTAATTAACTTAATTAAACTATTATTAATGCATTTAAGATTTTCTTCAATTTAGTCTAAGTCCTTCAGGTTTGCTTATGATTCCTGCTAGACAGGAAAGTGAGCAACTTCATCAATTAACGAAACAAATACATAAGTAATATCTCATAATGTAATACAAGTTAATCTAAACGACACAAAATAGATAAGATCAAAAATTATTACCCCAAAACTATTTTTGTGGATTACATATTGTTGATGAAAAGGGGAGTCATTCCTTGATATATGGTCGTCGTAATGCGGCAAGACAACTATGAATAAAACATACATGACGCCAGTAATAATCTGCCAACATCTTTTAGTTTTGTTTACATGTATCGAAGGTTTATGGATGCTGTGGAGTAAAGAGTAATGTTATGAGTATATTTACTTAAAGGTTTATGAATGCTGTGGGGTATGGAATATTATTATGGGTATATTTACATAAAGAAATCATTAATTATAGTGTTGTCGATGCACGTAAATGTTTATTGAGGTTGATTAATATTATATATAAATGTTGATTACATATTATAATTCTTTCGACTAATTATAGTAGGTAACAGTTTACCTATCTGTTGTAATCTAGGATCATTGTGGCATTTAAATCGTACCAACAGTTAAAATCAAACTTCAAAACAAACGATTACAATCGCAACAAAAAACATTCGATCAGTGATGCGATTAATCGTGTAAACATCGGTTACAGTCGCTGTTAAGCATTCGTCTATGAACTCTATTGGACGGAATGTAATCGCGTGCAGTCGTTGTAGTGACGTCGGCTAGCATTGTGTGGATAAGGATTTCAGTAAAACAGTATTCAATGGAAAAAACATATTCCAGAAATAATACAGCTACAAAAATTATTATATTAAAAAGTGAATGAAAAAAGGTATCCTGAAACACTTTGCAAGCCCGACAGCGCGGCGTGGCAAGGTTCGAAAAATTTTATTCGATCAAAAAAGGAATCTGTTGGTAAATGAATCGGGTGAATAAAAGGTAAATAAAGCAGATAGGACAATGAAACATCTTATGTCTTTTCAGTAGTTGCATCGAATTTCTCTAACGGTAACGCTATTTGAATAAGTAGAACATTTTAAAAGTTGTCAATCTTGGTAAGGTGAAACAAAAGATCAACGGAAGCGACTCAAAGGAAACGGCTATTCGAGGTAATCGAATAAAATACCACCTCTACACTTAGGAAGTTCTAAAAACAACACCATAAATGCTGTTGATTTCATATAAATCATCATAACAGCCCACGAATAGACGGAGGGATACTTGGCCTACTAATACCACGCAAGCCAGTCGGATTGGTATAGGGTTTAATTTCAAGTTTTTCCTTCTTTCATATAAATAATAAAGAACTAATAATTAGTTTATTTGAACTAGCAATAATTACCACAAATATGGTTATAAGCAGCAAATTATTATTTTTTTAACTCTTGTTAGTTACTATCAAACCGTGACCTACATAATCACCAACCTATTCACATAAAACAAAAACTAAGTTAACGACCAACATAAAGTTACAAGAATACTAAAGGAATAATAAATATGGAGCTGTTGTAGAATTTATTAGCTGAACATAAAATCAGCGATGTGTCACAAATACAGCGACAGGCGCACATCGACACGCTCCACTTTGTTGAGTGAAATCACAAAACAAACTGAACTGACTATCGCTATATCTATATGTCGCAGGGAAATGACGAAACCAGGGATTTCACGAAATCACTAGGGATATCACGAAATCCCGGTAAATGTCGAAAATGCCTTGCACTTCGGCGGCCGCTACCGCGGCACGCTTGCTTCGCTCGCTCGCCTCGTACATTACGGTCACAGTTCTAACCTAACCTAACCTATAGAAGTTGGAATCTTTGTGTTTATTAATCTACAAACAAAAATATAAACATTTCTTTTCTAGTACAAACGGGATTTCCTCATATCCCTTGTGATTTCGTGAAATCCCTGGTTTCCTCATTTCCCTGCGACATATAGATATCATTCATGGTAAATACTTTAGAATATGCCTTTTGTTTAGGTTTCTTTAAACTATTAGGTATTTGATTTTATCTAAGGTTTTTAAATCATTAGTACATACTTACTCGTACCTATGGTTTCAGCTTTCAGACAACCCAACAGACCCAAGTCAACATGATTGGAAATAAAATGTCATAATTTTTTAAATATTTAAATTTATTTTACTTAGCATGTCAATTCTCGTACCTAAAAATTCGGTTAAGTTAACTTTTAGTTGTCAAATTGTCTTGTTTTTGCTATTGCAATTGTAATCTTTTGTGGTCGTGTTAAAGTTTTATTTAGAGTGTGACAATTTGACAACTAAAAGTTAACTTAACCGAATTTTCAGGTACGAGAATTGGCATGTAGATCAAAAAAGAAAACAATAACTAATTAGTGTGGTATATGTTGACTAAGTTTATATTTATCTGCATTTAAGAATGGAAAGTATGAGGCACAGGACCGCACAAGGTGGCAATGCTTGGAGGAGGCCTATGTTTAGCAGTGGACATCGATTAGCTAAAATGATGATGATGATGAAGAAGGGAAAGTCCTGTAAACCTCAAAAGGTTAGTAATTTTTGTGGGTAAAGGGCTGCCAAGTATGAACCCTACAAATATTTGTCTTCAAGGCTATTCAAACTCAAAACTCTGTTTACGAAACTCGGATACCACAATCGTTAGTAGCTGAACTAACAACTTAAGTTTTTATTGAGCGAATTTATTCATAAAATAAGTTAATATAGTCCCCGACTAGAATTATTTTCTTTCGAATTAACTCTAATTTATAATTATTCATCAAATAAATAAAAAAAATATCCGTCCATTTTCAAACAAACCTAAATAATTGAATGCAATCAAAATGTCTTCGCCCAATTTTCATTTGAATATAAAAAATCATTAAGTCTCATTTAAAGCCAACACAGTAAAAGGTCTAAAGATTATGTTTTAAAGAAAGGCGAGTGTTGGCACGCGAGCCTACAGGGGGGCGGGAAACAGTCCTCAAGTAACAATTACCTGGTCATGCGAGCAAGCCATCCATCACCCACTTGCCCTGTGCCACTGGCAATGGCCACTCGGTTCCTACTCTAAGGCAATTTCCGGAACCCTTATCTGAGTCTACCTGCAAGCATTTACTTGGCGGCGTTTGTTTAACAGAATTAATCCAATTGACAAGGATCTTTGGCAAGGCCGTTCCTGATTTGTGAGGAATTTGTTTTAATTTTGAAATTGTCTTATTCTGTTTCGGTTCAACGTTACTTGAACATAACAATATCTTCTAAAAAGCGAAATTTTAACAACCTCCTTGTCGTGTTGTTGTCATGACTACTCTGCAGTGGCCTCGACTTCGACTGAAGCTCAATAAATAAATATTCCTCACACATTCACACAACGCCCTTTAGTCCCAAACTAAGCAGAGCTTGTACTATGGGTACCAGACAACGGATAAACATACTTTTTTTCTGTTGTTAATACATACATATTGTACATAGAAAACACCCAGACCAATTAGCAATCAAATTCATGCACACAAATATTTTCATTGAGCGGGAATCGAAACCGAGATCTCTGTGTAGCAGTCATGTTATATATCCACTACGCCACAGAGGTCGTCATACAATACAAATCTTGTATTTAGTCGTGTTTATAAAAAAGTGTCCATAGTCTAGTAACCATAGTACAAGCTCTGCTTACGAGGTATCGTTTAGTCCAGGATTCTGAATGACCGCCATACGAGGTATCGTTGTGTAGTATGTGAGGAATATTATTGTACATTATTTTTATGAAAACAGGATCATGTATTTCTAATATCAAGATTTGCATGCACACAGTGCACACAACAAAAGAGTACAAAGTAATAAATAAACACGATCAAGCTAACTTAGCGTTATCACGAGAATAAAAATGCAACATTATTATTAAATTCTTTTCATAAGGGAGTTCTTAAGCCACCTAAAGCTCCTACGGTTGTAGGTATAACTAGAGGTAAATTACGTAAGAGTCTCTTCTTTCAGTTTTGAAACTCTAAATAGCTTTGAGCTTTAAATTCGCATTTTAGTATTTACTTTTATCACTGTAATCAAAATACAATAGTTAACAGTTAACCAATCTTTTCATCAGTCAATCAGCTTTAAGTTTTGTATTACGTAGCAAAACAAACGTAGTAACTTCCAGCTAAATAATAGCATGATTTTGTTATCAGTAGTACAAGCTCTGCTTACTTCACTGAAAACATGGCGTTGTGTAAATTTATGAAGAATATTATTGTACATTATTTTTATGAAAACAGGATCATGTATTTCTAATATCAAGATTTGCATGCACACAGTGCACACAACAAAAGAGTACAAACTAATAAATAACACGTTCAAGCTAACTTAGCGTTATCACGAGAATAAAAATGCAACATTATTATTAAATTCTTTTCATAAGGGAGTTCTTAAGCCACCTAAAGCTCCTACACTGTGTGCATAATTCTTTAATAAGTAATAGCCTTTTGAAATACTGCGACACCGTTCATATTTTCACTAGAATTTATAGGAAGTAAGCAACGCGAGGGCCGTCGGCTCGTTTAATTATTTTCTCTTGTTTACACAAGATTTAGATTGTGTATCAAGTAATATAGTGCTAATGGAAAAATACATAGTTGACACGCATATTTTATGTTACAAACGGTCTTCGACGGTCTTATAATTTTAAAAATCTTTAAGGAAATAGTAAAGGCACTTGTCTTTTAAAAATAAAATTATAAATATGCATTGTTTGAATTCTGAAAATGGTCAATGTCCTAAGTAAGAATTATCACTAAAAAGTAATAATTATCACTAAAAAGTAAAGCTGATAGAAACCGCATCTATTTCCTTTCCTAGGAACCGATATGACAAGGTTCGGTCTAGACTGGGCTCTATGCCAGCACATAATATGCCGTATCTTCGATGCAACCCGTAATAATGAACTTTAGCATTCTTTACGTGACCTCTACGGAAACTTTTCCAATGAAAGAAAAAAAGAAGTACTTTATTCATTGCGCGCTTAGTTGGTAGACATTCTTGAAAAAGAGGTAAACTTCCAAGAAGTTCGATTAGTAAAAAAATAACTAAATAAAAACAAAGTTTATTGTATTCTTTTTAAGATAAGGCCAAGTTGTTGGTATAACTAGAGGTAAACTACGAGTATGTAAGAGTCTCATCTGTCAGTTTAGAACTATAAATAGCTTTAAGTTTTTAATTCGCATTTTACTATTAACTTTTATCACTGTAATCAAAATACAATAGTTAACAGTTAACCAATCTTTTCATCAGTCAATCAGCTTCATGTTTTGTATTACGTAGCAAAACAAACGTAGTTCTAGCTAAATAATAGCATGATTTTGTTATCTACCATCTGTACCAATTTAAAACGCACAAACTGACCGCTTAAACCATTCGATAGCAACACCACCCGCAATCATTCATTTCGTTGGACGTTGTTCGAATTAATGTAAGAGAGAGACGGAATGAGTCTAGTCTTTGCGGGCAACCACACGACAGGCAGACGGACTAAACAATAACAAAACGAGGAACCGCTGCAAAGCACCAGAAAGTTATTAGAGAAATGAATTATGCAGTTGTTATAACGAAGTGCTATAGTTTCATAAAATGTTCGTGCTACCAAGGTACTCACAAAAGGATTTGTGAGTACCTTGGTAGCACGTAACATCACGTCGCTCACATGTAAAATGCTTCCTAATGAAACTTTTCACGCAAAACTCTTTGTGATTTCAAACAACGAGGCACTTTGTACCGGTTGAGCATCTTGAGCCTTATCGCGCAAAACGTAGAATATTATAAAACGTCGCAATAAAGTAAATAAAGAGACAAATGTACATACTGCGAAAGTAGGACGTTCCATTTTCATGCTTATAACTACAAGTTAGAGTCGAGTATTGTCTGGGGAAAGAGCACATAACGCTGAAGCGGGCGCCTGCGAGAAATATTATGAAAACAAATTCGCGTTGAGCACGTTCAGTGTGCAAGTAATAAATAAGAGCGCAAAAGTAGCTGGTAGACGACGGAGGAAGCGAGCCACGAAATGGTATTGTTTGAAATTGTATTAGGCAGTTAGCCAGCGGGATAGACGTTGCAGAAGCTTTTGACATAAGAACTAGATTAGCCACTTTAATCTAACTTAATATTACCGCGACGGGATTAGATAAAAGTAGGCACGTACCTAATCCATTAGCTTAGACATTGAACGTTCTGAATTTTGGTTGCTTAAGTTTAGCATAATTTATGCGATCAACGCCATGAATAAGCGCTTTGAATATGATTTACGTTCTACGTTGCTAAGTACTTATCGCATTATAGATAAATGCTAATTATAATTATTTACATAAGTCTATATTCTTAAAAAATACAGGATTGCATTAACTTGTTTTTGTTGTAGGTACTTATAACCTTTTTATATTAGTAGGGCAAGTATCCCTCCGTCATGGGAGGAGGCCCGTCCCTGCAGTAGGAAATTAATTGTCTGTCATGATGATGATGATGACTTGTAGCCTAGTGTATTTTACTAGAAGAATAACGTAAGTCACTTACGGCTTTTAAACCATGATTGTTAGAATCACGATGGTTAGAATAAGATGAGATAGAGTTTTCTATTAAGCTTTCATCCTCTCCATTGCATGAGTTATTAATGGTACACGTTTTTATAAACATCATGGTGAAAAGATTTGAATGCCGTGATGTATTCTTTTTCATCATCACATATAAGATATTAATACTTGAGCATGCTAAAAAAATCATAAAGTAAGAGTATTTATGTAAGCTAAAGGAAGGAAGATTAAATTAACGCTAAGAGAAAGATACACAAAACAAAACTTATAAACTGATAAAAGTTAAAGTTTTGCAACTGCATTTATGTTCGTAACATTTAATCGTGTAGTGTAAAAGTTTAAACTAAAGAAGTTAATTACTTAAGATATTGCAATTTTAAATCACAAACAAGTTAATTAATATATATCAATTTTAACATCTACTATTGTCTTTACAATAAGTAATCTAAAACATTTTCAAATCATACCTTATAATAAATTTGCCTAATTTTACTTTCTTACAGTTTTAAGTGAAAGCTAACTACATAATTTTAAGAAATTTAATTTAATTATCTAGTTATATGAGAAGTGGTAGGAATACATAAATAATACGTGCTTAATAATTGGAGTTACCAGAAAAGAGAAGCCGAGCAGTAACTTCAGAATCATAATCACAGTACCCTGTTAAGCTTAACGTAAAGTACATGCTACGAGTATCGTCTTAAAAACCATTTCTGCGGACTCATTTCTTAATCTCCCTGCAATAGAAGTGAAGTGTTCCAACGAAAACAAATTACATATTTACTTACTTGAAAGAAACAAGTGTACTCACATGCTCTGAGTAAAAGCGTTATTATAAAAAAGCGAGCAATCATAATGGGCTAGCTTCCAATTCAAATACATAACGCGTACGAATTCGTTACGCTAAACGTAAACGAGACAGAAAGGAAAAAAATATGTTAAACAAGCAATTCTCGCGAAATCGGGAGAGCTGACGACGGGTAGGTGGCTATTCTGTAAACGTACGACAAAATAAAAAGGGTTTATCGAAAGGGTTTTGTACATTTAACGAAGGAGTAAAACACGTTGTGTCACCTCTAATACCCATCTAGTGGGTGTCGTAGTATCTAAAGAAAATTTTGGAGAGATGGATAACGCAGACTTTTAAGATATAGATGAAACAGAAATTTACTAAGACACTGAAATTAATAAATGTATTTCTTTTTGGAAAATACAAGACAATAATAATATGACCGAATTAAACATGATAAAACTACGATTAAACTCTAGAATTTAAAATAGGTTAGTAGTCAAAAAATAACATGGCCCCGGTATCGCCCTGTCGGTTTGGCAAAAAGCTTATTCACATTCGAACCTTATATCAAAAGAGGAAACACATGTCCAGGAGGTTAGTTACACAATTTTATAGTTCAGCAAAGTATTAAATTCCCGAATCTTTTTGTGCAAGGCGATATCTAACAGACCGTCTGAGTAAGACATCGAAGCAAACTACCAATATAAATAAATATACATCATCATAATAAATAATAAATAAAATAAATATTTTTCACACATTTACACATCGCCACCTAGTCCCAAACTAAGCAAAGCTTGTACTATGGGTACTATACAACGGATAAACATACTTAAATACTTTTTTTTGTAAATAAATACATATTAGACATAGATAACACTCAGATCAATGCAAACAATCATGTTCATGCACACAAAGATTTGCATTGAGCGGGAATCGAACCCGAGACCTCTGCGTAGCAGTCATGTAATATACCGACTGCGCCACAGAGGTCGTCAATCGTAATCGTAAAAGGTTGAACATCATTGTATATTAATAAGGGATTATCACAAGTTCAAACAACTTGTAAAATAATAAATAATATAAAATCGTTTTAATTAATAAAGTTATTAAAATGAGCAATTAGTTACAATGCTTGTGCAAATAATGCATTGGGGTTTGTTTGCGTGAAAGGTAAAAATATAACACAACATAATCTGATGCACGAAAGCTTTTTGAGTCGTTAACCTATTGCAGGTTTACTTTGTACATTTTATAAACAACCAATTCATTACATAAACGTCAAGACGATATAATTTGTGTTTTGTTAAAGACTTAAAGGCAGTGTGAGGCGTTATAAGTACTTATGAACTGGTTCAAGTTATCTTAAGTGAATAAAGATATTATTTGACATTGCAAATAGTACATAATTATACTTTGCTATTATAATAATATTTTGTGAATGTATTGATTTGAAACAAAGCTTTTAATGATCGTCATTTTTTTGGTCCACAAAGTTTAGTATGACGCAACAGATTTTGTTCTAAGTTTCTAAATAACAATGCGCCAGGGACAAAATAATTGTGTCAAAAACATTTTAGTGTTAACTCTTAACACACTCTTCATATTTACATTGATCAGACCAAAAATCAAGACGTGAAGTAAATATTGTATTTAATATCCACACGTTCGTTGACTGTTATTTCTTTTCTTTATTCACGCGGTTGGAGAAAGGGGGAAATAGGCAGTCTTCAAATAAAACATTAACCCACTTCTTTTTCAATTTGCTTGCAGAATTGTTACCAAACAAAAAAATATTAAAAATATAATAAGTCTATGAAACTTTTTGGAATTCGAATCTAAAATTCAGTTCTAGAATTGTTGCGAACAAATAATTTTTAAAATAAAACAAATCTCCAAAGTTTTCGTAAAACAAATAAAACCAAAATTCAATGACGGCAAGACTCAGATCTATTAAAAAATATTTACCTGCCAAAATACTATGAAGTCACAACTCATCTGTCAAAAATTTGACGTCACGCACATCTGTCAAAAGTGACAGCTGTCAAAGTGACAGCTGTCAAAGTGACGGGTGTCTTAAATATTTTCCCGCCAAAATAATATGACATCACAACTAATCTGTCAAAAATTCTGTGACGTCACGGTTTATCTGTCAAAAACTCAATGACGTCACGACCCAACTGTCAAAAAATGTATTCCCGCCAAAATTCTGTGAAGTCACAACTCATCTGTCAAAAATTCTATGACGTCACGTCCCATCTGTCAAAAGTATCAAAATTCTATGACGTCACTGGTCACGTGACTCGCTTTTTTCTATAAAATCAAAATATAATGTGATTGAAGTAAAAATTTAAGGTTTTCGGAAATTTCCCATTACATGTAATATAAGACCTTGCTTCATGCCAAATTTCAAGTTTGTAGGTAGACTGGAAGTACCCTGTAGGTTTTTGCTCTTACCCCTCTAAATTTTGCGACAAAAACGGGTATATCTCTTGATTGCGTTGGATTAGCACTTTGTATTTTTTACAGCACTAAGAGGCAACAAGCCTTAGTATTTGGTGAAAATTTCAGCTTGATACCTTCACGCGTTCCTGAGATAAATGGTCTTGACAGACAGACGGATGGACAGACGGACAACAAAGTGATCCTATAAGGGTTCCGTTTTTTCAAAACTGGTACGGAACCCTAAAAACGTACATACAATAACTATCGAATAACTTTAATAAACAAACTATCATCCTAACAACCAACCAAACCACCAAACACACACAAAATAACAAACTAATTCTTGAATAGACACCCTTACATCTCGCAAGTATCAAGACTCATATCTCAAAGCTATATATTTCGATGATAGACCCCGAGACGTCATAACACGTACGCTTGATATCGCCTACATGTTTTTGTGAATTTCTGAACGTCAAAGGTGATAGGGGAAGGATCTGGAGACATTGTTTCGAGTTGTCAAACATTGCCCAGTATCACCTTTATTTGTTAAAGAATTTTCTACCTCGTCGTCAATGTTTTAGACAAACGAATGTTGAAAATGAAATGAAATATTTGTTGATTAAATGATTTTTTTTCTCTTTCTCGTTTTTTTTAATGTCCTTTGTGGCTTGGAAGTTATTGTCCATAGCAGCAACGCCGAGGGCTTGTGTTCAAGTCCCGCTCAATGGAAATCTTTGTATGAACTGAAATATAAATTTAATAATGTTTTAGGAGAATTTTCTAATTAAGTACTTCATCTATTTTGATGAGAAATTTGTATGGGACAACTTGGAAGCTTTTTACTGTCTTAAATAAATAGTTGTATACAAGTCTTCTTAGTTATGCATTAAAATACTTTTCCTCGTTTTGGTGTCAGTTAATAATAACAAACAATTATATTAAATCCCTCATTGCTCAACCTACTAATGGTTTTCCAAAAAAAGGACCTCTGCGTCATTTGCAACACGTTAGGGTGGGTCTGCATTTTGGGTAGACAGCTGTCTTACAACCGGATGATGACCTCGGGCTCTTAATTAATAGTTAGTGGGAGGGACCGCGCCGTGGACGACAAGTGATTCGTATTTGGAAACGAGCACGAAATAGTAAACAGTTATTTTTGTATATTTATTTAAAAGTAAATAATGATAATTATAATTCTACGAAGACGTGTAGTAGGGGGTAAGCCTTTGCCAAGCATTGGATAAAGGACGCAACAGAAAAATTATAACATTATTTTTTTTTAATCGGAAAGTTTTATATATAATATTCATTTTGTTACCAATCCACGGTCCATCTAGATAAGTTGAGACTGATTGAGGCTGGTTATAGTACTACTACAAAAAACATATTTGTTAGTTGTAATTAGTTTTCATTTTATTTAACACACACAATGTTCAACCGGTTTGACAAACGAGGTATTACTTGTCGTCCTTTTATCTCTAAAGGAAACCCAGCACAGGGACGTACAGGCCAACATAAGCAAACATATCTAAATGGATTAACTGAAATACCAAAAGTAAAATAAAACAAAACAATCTGAGTTTAAAGCTTCCTTTGTACATTATTTGATTCTAGAAAACGCGGTACGAATTGGAGCATAAAATGTTCTGTTTTGTTGCGAGAATTTATTTGCAATATATTTTTACTTGTATAATTTATTTAGATCAATAAATAAGCAACGCTTGCTGAATTGCTAACATGTATTAAATCTTGAGATGTAAGCTTATTCATTGCATTGTTATATGAACAACTAGCTGATACCCGGGGCTTCAGCCGCGTTGTATAAGTAGCTTAAATGTACACCCTAAACTATCTATATTTCAAATTTCATCAAAATCCATTCAGTAATTTTTGCGTGAAAGAGTAACAAACATTCATCCATACTATTCTATCCATCTATCTATACATCCTCACAAACTTTCGCATTTATAATGTTATTAGGAATCAGGATATTAGAATTACAATATCACAACACAAGGACCACACAAGGTGGACAGAAATTTTTGGAGGAAGACTATGTCCAGAAGTGGACGTCAATTGGGTGATATAATAATGATACTGATAATTTCAGAACCGTAGCCCGTAAAAATAAGAGCTACTTGAGGCTATACTGTTTTAGCTTTTAGTGCATTAACTCATCTTTCACAAGTTTATTTTTCCTTTTATCTTTAAAATCTCTTAATGTGTTTGCAGTACATCCGTGTTGTGCTGTTTGTACTTTGTTCTAAGTGGTTATGAACTTAAGAACATATTTTATACAGAACATTAATGGTAACTGCGCGGTACTAACATTGATTTACAAAAAATCAAAGATACACACTCCACTTCCCAAAACCGTCCGCAACAAATAGGCTCATTGTGAACATTTTTTAAATTAGTATCGCGTTGTTCTACCGGCAAACGTCAATCATTAAATTTTATTGCTTTTTGTGCATTACTTTTTAAATACAACTTTATTTTTACCCTCGACACAACAACCTATACGTGTAAGATTGAATTTGAAAAAAAAAATATGTTTACGATATTACTATACGTATTTATTGCGCATGTATAATTTGGTGACACTTTTGGCTGTTAGTTTTGTTTGAAAATGTGCATCTTGGGTTTTTTGTAAATCAATGGGTACTAATGGGTAGTAAAAATGATGTAATACCTACAGTCTTCGTCGCAGAAATTACATCTACTACTTAACATTGGAAAGTTAATATGTTTTGGTTGAAAAAGTCAAAAGATACTTAATTTTCGTAAATACCTTCTTCTTTATGAATCATCATCATAATAATATCATAACAGCCCATTAATGTCCCACTGCAGGGACGGACCTCCTGCCGGGACGGACCTCCTGCAAGGACGGACCTCCTGCCGGGACGGAGGGATACTTGGTCTACTAATACCACGCTGGCCAAACGGTTTGGTTTTCCTTCTTTTTATTACGTAAAGATAATATTCACGGATTGTCTCTTAGTCGG
The DNA here is from genome assembly GCA_905475405.1 of Schrankia costaestrigalis. NCBI lineage: Eukaryota > Metazoa > Arthropoda > Insecta > Lepidoptera > Erebidae > Schrankia > Schrankia costaestrigalis. The sequence goes on from FR997827.1 coordinate 7,510,589, forward strand.
TTTTACGACACCTATGGGATGAGACGGGGTGGTGAGTGGTGACACACTGTATTCTTACTCCGTCACCACACGGAGAGAATATATACTTGCAATGCTTTTAGTATCACCCCAACTAAGCAGTGATTAACATCTTTCGGAAAGCGGAAATGACCGAGTTTGTTTATTGACCACCAATTTCCGGACACATTGTTTCAGCATCATAAAATACTCCACATCATTATACTTGATCACTAAATTAGGATGAAGATCCCTGATGGATGGATCCCATTGGTAGTCATGCTTTGGCTATAAAATCCCGTAAGAGTGGTATGGTATGGAATCGCGTGTTGTTAATGGCTACTTGTATAAGTCTCAACTTTTATTTTGACATTGATGATGTGATCGCACAATAGTAGACCTTTGAGGGGTAATAATAGTTCGGTATTGCGACATCGAGTATGTCACCTGTTTACCAAGACCACCACGAGAATGGTCACTTATAAAAATGTTTACACTGCTGAAATTGACATAAATGAGTCTCCTAATAAAGGACTTAAATGGTAGAGCTCTAAAACATATGATTAAGATTCAAAACGATACGATACGTGAATATTGGAACAACATTATTAATTAAAGAACAAACAATGTTAGGGACCAATAAGTTTCTCAACTGTAACCTATTGGGACAAGATCTAGGACAGTAACAGTTCACAAAACTTTACCCCTGCTACCACCTTCCAAATTAATTGCCATACTAACTAGTTCACTTTATATTAGTTACCATAGCGTACCATAACAGCCAAACGAGCGTAACACCAAAATATCGAAAATATATTTTTATTTCATAAATACCTTGTCAGAGTCTGTCTTGACTATGCCTTCTATCAAAAGCACTTTTTGAAAAGAAAAAAATATTTATTATCTTTAAAAAAAATCATCATCTTCATATTAGCTTATGGGCGCACACTTTTGGACATAGGTCTCCTCCAAACATTTCCACTCTCAGCTGTCTTGTCTTGTGGCTCCTTCATCAATAGGCTTTAAAAACAATTATTATTTTGCTTTTTGCTTTGTTAATTCTCGAATAACTAGTCCATATTTAGGAATTATTTTTTTCTTGTTTACCTGCTTTTCAATGTATAATAAAGTACCTACTTGAACGTTAAGAATGGGTATTTGCAAAGTTTCTGAGCTCTCCTGTAGAGTGGTCAAAAGGGCGATACGCTCCTTTGGCTCTTGTGGGACGATAGAACAGCTACTTATAGCTTTGTAATTGAAAACAGATGACGTAGTGTGATAAGGGATAAGTCAGATTGGTACTAACAAATTAGTAAGAACGATTTTACAAACACCTGCGTACCTAAATTTGTAAATATTAAGCAAAGCATCTATTTTAATTTAGTTAAGCCTTCCCTTTGTTATTTAGGGATTTGTATAGCTTAGTCGATAGTAAACATTTACCTTTCTTTAAACCTTTAAATTAGAATATAATATGTTATGTTTATTTATTATGGCGTCATGAACATAGTTACATATTTTGCCAGTGTCAAGTGAAATACATTACATTCAGTAAGTAAGAGTATAAGTTTACACATACAAAAAAAAACAACATTAAAAAGACGATGCTTCTCTTTTCATTGCCGTCCAGGAGAACTTCACCGGAACGCGTATGATGGAGACAGGAACAGCTTGATCACGACGCCGCCACCAGCTATTCACCAATCACTTGCATATTTAAACATATTTATTTACTGACGATGAACTTGCAAAACAAAACCGCATCTTTTCTGCATCACAAAATCTTCGAAAAATCAATTTGTAAAATATATAAATGACAGCTCAACCTCTCGTCATGGCGTCCAGTCAAATTCTAGAATATAATAATTACTTACTATTACGTAACTATATTCTTTGATTCAGCTGCCTGTTGTTACTATTTTGTTTTTTTTTATTATCCTGATAACCAGCCAGCGGCTTTTTTGGTGGTCTAATTAAAAACTTGAGGAAGGTAGTAAGAACTTCTCTTAACGTTTAGAAAAAACTTTCTTATTTGCTATTGTTTAATTAGACCCACAGTGAAAAAAATCTTTGGTAAATCGTAGTATACTTGCTGTATAAAAATGTATTATCATCATCATCATAACAGCCCAATAATGTCCCACTGCAGGGACGGGCCTTTTCCAGTAACGGAGGTATAAGTATACCCAAGTGGCCAATAATACCACGCTGGCCAAACAAAAAAAATGTATAAATCCTTTAAAATAATAAAATTCAGTGCCACTAGAATTTTAGTGCTTTAACTTTCATAGCTTTATAATATCCAGTCTAAGTTAAAATGTAAATTTAATACGGCGCGGGCTGCGAGCCTTAAGAACCGAGAGCTTTCAAATAACCTACAAAAAATGTTCCCTTTATCTCAGTAAGGATCAATGTAATAATAAAAGAAAATATTTTATTACGGCTTTAGAAACATGCTCGTATTGAGTTTTACTGCTTATTTTTATTGTGACTACGTCTTTAAATACAAATGAAAAGATGTTTCATGATAATTTAAAGACGGAAATCTATACTTATAATAAAACTGTAGAGAGATCAATTCTGTACATTGAATATATGTTAAAAATTAATATTGGAGGATGAATGGTGATCGATACTAATGCCAAAAATGCAATCAATAAATTTTTTGTCTGTCTGTCTGTCTGTCTGTCTGTCTGTCTGTATGTGCACGCATGGGTCAAAAACTACTGAAGGCATTTTAACCAAACTTGGTACGATTGTAGTCCATACTCCCGGGCAGGTTATAGGCTATATAACATAACGCTAAGACACATAGGAGCTGAGCAGTGACGAAAAATTTGAAGCAAGTCGGTTGAAAAAACGCGCGTTCGAGCTCTTATCATCGCATACGTTGATCATACGCCAAAAATATGTATTACAAAAATAATAGTCTTCAAAAGATGTACAAAAAAGTCCTGAATAGTATATATCTATCTTTTATATATTAGCCACAATAACCTGTTTAATCGTTAGGGTTTTCTTCAAAGTGTATTAAATACATAAATATATTGTAATTTGCATAGACATATCTTTTTCAAACTCCTATATTTCAAAAGTACACTTTAATACCTTATTCATAAAAAAAAAATTAGAGAAATCGGTTTATAAACACACAAGATTTAGATGAAAGAAAATTTCCAAATGTCGCCGCGCCAGTATGAGTACGGCTGTACGGTTGATTTTTGTTTAACGTCCGAAACGGCCAACCGTTGCATCTATATAATTTCATTCACATTGACTCTTAATGCGAACGGACGTGGTTCTTATTGACTCTTCTCGGAATAAGCGCGCTTTAGATATTAAAATACATAGATACGTAGTTTTTAGGTATTAAGTTTAAAGTAGGTATCTATCTATACTATAATAAAACAATCGGAATCGGATAAGTAATACTCGAGATATCGCTAGATCTCTTTATTAGAACAGTCCAATACAAATCAGGGGTCATGAAAAATGGATTTCGTTCAATGTTGAATGAATTTAAATTTCGTTTCTTTTGTTCACGAGATGGCGTTACCAGTAGTAATCATAAAATAAATAATTTTTAAATAATCTATAACTATTTTATTATTAAGTGCTATTAATAAGTTATTCCTTTTAAATGTTAATAAAATTAACCATGAATCGTATGTGTAACATCAATTTATAAGTCTTCACACTAGCCTTTAAAAATATCAATTTAACGGACACAAAGAACATCCAGACTAAGGACAATAGTTTGTGTATCACAATTGTCCTCCATGGGAATCGAACCCGCGACCTCATGCACGCCAGCCATGTAATGGCTAACGCAGACCTGGACGTCATGGCAAACGTCCGCGGCATTGAAAAATCCCTTTCAATGCCGTAATAATGCGACCGCCGCGCCACCGAGGCAGGTAATTCTGCCGCACCGTAACGTGGCGTGCAAATGTATTCATTCATAATTAATTAGCGATTATCCGTGTGGTGACGGAGCAAGAATACAATATGTCACCTCCCCATCTCATCCCATGGGTGGCGTAAAACAGACTAAGGGACTATCGGTGAATATTATCTTTACGAAATAAAAATGAAGGAAAACTTGAAATTAAACCCTATACCAATCCGACTGGCCAACGTGGTATTAGTAGGCCAAGTATCCCTCCGTCACGGGAGGAAGCCCGTCCTTGCAGTGAGACATTAATGGGCTGTTATGATGAAATAAGCGATGTCATTTATTTTAACTTACAAATTTGACAACAGATGGCATTGTGCCTGTGACGTCATTTTCAGTATCGCGGTATTACGATTTTACTTGAAAGAATGACGTTCGCTCATGTCTTTCAGTATAAGTTTAAACACAGTCTTCATAGATCTGTCTTTGTAAAGATCTGTTTTTGAAAAGGTTTTGGTTCGTTCGTTAATTTTACAATTCGTGTATATCTGTTTGTTATAAGGTTTAAAAAACGATTTTTCATTATTAAATCGAATTGCGAAGTAAGTAATATCCGCCACGCGAACGAAGTCGCGGGCACAGCAGCTAGTTAATAATAATATAATAATATCTATGTGAAAAGAACTATGTATATAATAATATTAGATTACTGATATTTTTTATAGATTCCCACCGTTCCTTCGCTTTACCAAGACTTCTTTTCACATAAGCAAAGCCTGTCTAGAAGTTTTAGTTATGCAACGGTTCTTCATGGAAGTCCGAGATAACTAATCAGGTGAGTCCCAGACCGGAAAATTGTTTATACAAGACCTTTTTTACACGAAAAAGAACAGCCAACTGCCCATTGTTGGACACACATGTTTATACTATAAAACTAAAAGCCCAAAACAAATAAATTATCTACAAGAGTACAAAACTCTAATTGAAAACGCAACTTGGTTATTACGTAACCCTTTCACCATGCGGTGCGTAGCGGTCCCATCGGCTAAACGTACCCTGTTACCCTGTCTCCCTAATGTGCCATTAGCCTGATGCAGGTGTACCCTACTCTAACGCGCATATTTGTGAAGTTTGTTGGAAAAACTGGGACATAACATACCATTAAGGGTCAGCTGCACACAAGAACGCAACTGCAAATAATAGAAGGGTAAGCAAATAATTGTCTAAAAATAATCTTTTTTGCCGACATTTTATTTCTGCACATTTTATTAAATTTAAAAAGAGGCTCGAGTAACTTATTAGAACATCAGGTATGTGTCTGAAAACGAAATAAAATATACAACTTTTCATGTTTCGTATTTTTCTGCAAAATCCTAATATTAATTTGTAGAATAAAGCGTATAAAATTTAGAAGTTAATTGTTTAAACAATTTCTTGGCTAAAATGCCTAATAAGTAATTTGCCTGTTAGGATTTACTACAAAGTTATAACTTAGGTACATAGTTCATGAAGATAGATTAATACTAATTTAAGTTAGTATAGTAAGGTCTACTTCTATTCTAGAGATTATTCTATCAGCCTGAAGGATTGGAGAACAGATTACATTGATAGAGTTAGCTTTAACGACATTAAATGATTAGTTAATTGGAGAGCGATGTGCGCGATTTGATTGGTTTCCAACTAATACTAATTTCAAAGTGTTCTTACAAATTGCAATGATATTGCGTGATGACTTTTAGAACTCTAGGTCATTATATAAGCTTATACTGTGTTTTACTGTGTAACACATGGGAGTTAAATATTTTGATATATTATTTTGATCGGAAAGAGTGTTTAAAATATTTTATAAGTCACAACCTTCTCAAGATGATATATAATACAATTATTGATTACTTGAGATCTGGTAAATTAATTAATTTAGTTGATATTAAATAATGATTATTACTACTCAAAAAAACATCTAAATATGAACTTTAGTAATATAAAATATAAAAAATCACTGGTCAACATGTCTTCAACATCTGCTCATTGACAAGACAGCCACGTTAATATTACACGTCAAGATAAATTAATTGTCTTTACTGACAGTACACGACTGTACACCGATCTGTTCCAAATAAGAAGCAAACATTAATCATATTTAAGTTAAAATTAATAGATGTAAGATACGCCTAAAGGACATAGCTTGTAGCGAATCTTATTAAAATTGCTCTTCAAGATTTAATATTTACCAAATAAGTTAATTTCGTTTTCATTTTGTTAGATCTAGTTTTAGTGAACACGAAGCTCCATAGTAACATAGAAACAGACAAATATAGTTTTTTATTACAATATTTTACAAGTAAAAATCATTCAAAGAGATTGTATAATTAAAAAGCAATGAGCTTAGTACAAAGAAAGATTACGAGTGTGTCGGCTAAGATCATAAAATAGAGACTAGTGAAACTATTGAGTAGACTGTTATTGAAACTACGATTTGAAAATTTTGGAGCTTCTTCTTCTTCTGCCGTGAGCGGCCAGTTCAATGGCATTTTGGAGTGGCCGCGTAAAGATCGGCCATCGTACACCGCTCAGGACACAAAGGACACACCAGGAGATGCGACATCGATTGCTCTGGATTGCCGCAGTCACTTTGGAGCTGAAGCAAAGGGTGGTAAAAATTTATTAAAAGTTATATTTACGATTTTGGTAATTATAAGATTAGTTTAATTTATATCATAGAGTTGTAGCGGTGTCGTAAAAACCGACTAAAAGACTATCCGTGAATAATTATCTTTACGAAATAAAAAGAAGGAAAACTTGAAATTAAACCCTATACCAATCCGTCTGGCCACCGTGGTATTAGAAGGCCAAGTATCTTTTCGGCCCGGGAGGAGGTCCGTCCCTGCAGTGGGACATTAAAGGGCTGTTATGATATATCATAGGGTGAGGAGGCTCCTCACAAAGTGGACGGGGCAGCGATGGATGAGGAAGGCGCAGGATCGAGCAATGCTTATGTCCGTCAGTCCATTGCCTGATAGATATCATATTATAAATGTTAATTATTATTACAAAATTATTTAATCGTGCACTTGAGAATATTATAAACTTAATTACCCTAAACAATAGACTATTAAGTTTATATTGTACATAGTTTAGGGTTTATGAAAGTGTTTATGGTAATAACATCATAAACAGTTAAATTATATTTGCGAACACTAAAAACTGTTTATTATACTATAGTTTAAAGCTTTCGCAAAATGGGTTCTAAAGTTTATAAGTTTAATTGCATAAATTATATTTATGTAAAAAAAACCTTGTTAACAGTTATGAATTACAACTCAAGTATAAAAAGTAAATAAATAATCCTCACACATCGCCACCTAGTCCCAAACTAAGCAAACCTTAAACATATTTAAATACTTTTTATTTTTTGTAAATACATCCATATTATACATAGAAAACACTAAGACCAATGCAGACAATCATGTTCATGCACTTAAAGATTTGCATTGAGCGGGAATCGAACCCGAGACCTCTGGGTGGCAGCTATGTACCGACTGCGCCACAGAGGTCGTCAAATAAATAAAACAAATTACAAGATACAACTCTGTAAACAATTTTAAATCTAATCTGAAAATTTTCGTGTGTTATGTATTATTACTAGCTTTGTACACGCACCTCCGTCCGCGTGAAGTTCCCACTTAAAAAAAAATATTATTTAGTATTGAACTTGAGGAGAAAGATAAGGAAGGCTGACCCCACCACCATGTGGGATACATAGCCAGGAAGAGAGAGAGAGACGGTATTGAACTTAATAAAATTAATAGAATGTAATAAGCATATTTTTGTATTAAGTTTTGATTATAAATTTGAATGTGCGAAAACTGTCCATAATCATAACCAACCTTTGGCAATTACTACTAACAAAATACATAGGTATACTAATAATTTCATAAATGTCAGACTATTCATCTGTAACTTATTTTGAAAGAACATCAAAACATAATACACAAGATTATTTTCATCTTTTTTATATATTGTATTAGATTCTTGAGACGTAAAGGTGTTGTGTCAACACTTATCTGAACCTTAGTAGGTATGCAAACATAGCCAGTTGATAACATCTTTCTTTTGTAAACATTATTTACATGGATATACTTACATTGTTTTGGGATCGAAGTGAATTTGATTTTGATATATTTTGCATGATTTTCATTTAGTTTGTGAGTTTTACAAAACATTATGCACTGCGGCAGCCTATTTTCAAGATGAGGTGAAGTCACACATGGAATTTTAACTTTGTTGTTGCCATATTATAAACATTTAAAATACACTTTGTAGATTACGCATCCCGAATTCCAAAAAGGGCAGTTATTTTTATCTATGCAATAAGATATCTTTACCTTTCAACTTAATAGATATCTTTACCTTTAACCTTAATAGTTAAAACTCATTAATTTAGGTTTTAATTGACGCGCTACTGTGTCTATTAAATGCCCTGTCGTGTACCTAACTGATCTTATCAGATTATGTTTCACGTTTAACTCCTCTAATCGCTTTTTATCAAATATAAGTAATACGTAAAAATGAGGCTAGAAACCTAATAAAAAACACACTAACACTAAATGTGTAGAACCAAAGCAATCTATCGAAAGCAATAAAACGATCTCAATAAAATTGCATCCCAGATAAAAGGCAGTTCAAGTAAAGGCATTACTCACCAAAACGATATCTACAGGAAGTGCCGATATCTCGGACATCAATATTATGAAAACCGCTGCAAAGCTACCATTGAATTGAGAATCGATATTTATTGGCCGCAAACACTTTGACCATTAGTTATAATCGTTATCTATTAAACGTAATGAGAAATTGCCAAGTTCTGTCGTAAGCAATTTGTTAGAGTACAACTGCTGGTAAGTATAGGTAAAAAGGATTTTTATATATTTTATTATCATCTCGTTTAGTTACTTAATTAAAAATCACCTCACTGAGTACACCAGCTCACGTGCCCTTAAGAAAGTCGTGGAGCTTATTCCAGATATCAATTCTAAATAGCAACTGTAAATTACTTCAAACAATCTATCTCTACATATTCAATTAAAACAGCTAGATAACCGTCCACCAAAAAACAAACATGACTTTAAACTACTTTTATATTTAGAAATAATACTTATCTGCTGATTCTAAAACAATCCAGAAATCTATGTTTCTCTTTAAAATTAATTATCAGCGATTTCCAGTTCAGTGGTTTTAAATAACTGACAGGCCTATCAACCCTATCTTTAGATAGCAGACAACCTCCATAACTTTAAATACTCTCAATATAAATACCATTATTATAAGTACTACCCACACATCTATCTAGTAAAGTAAAATTACACGTTTTTCCTAGAATATAAATGAGCTATTCTACATTAATCAGGATTCGAAACTTTCATGTACCCAAACCTAGAGGGTCGTCCGTAAATAGAAGACGAATCTATCTTCAGTACGTATCCTCATTACAGAGGAAAGCGGCCCTGATAAATCGATGATCGTATAATCTGGCTCCATTCAATCTTAACCGATGGTAGTTGCCCTTAGAAATTCGGGGCATAATACTATTGACAAAACTTGCTCAGCTATATCTCTAGTTACAATGTGAGTTGTAGGTATTGATCATATCGATTAGCCATTACATAAACGTAGTGATTGATTAAAATACATAACATTAAGTATTTGTTTTTATTTTATTTAGACGGAATTTTTTATAATAATCTATAATTTTTTATACTTCCGTATCATCATCATCATAATTTGACGACCTCGGTGTCGCGACGGTAGCGCAAGCGGCTGTCGTGCAAGAGGTTGTGGGTTCGATCCCCACGCAGGACAATAATTTGTGAGATCCACAAATTATTGTCCTGGTCTGGGTGTTCTTTGTGTCCGTTAATTGATGTTTGTAAAAGGTCCCCGCAACACAGGGCATGATCCCTAGTGCGGGAGTTGTCTTTTTAAAAAATAAAAAAAAAATAAAAAATCATCATCATCATTTCAGCCAATCGACGTCCACTGCTGAACATAGGCCTCCTCCAAGCATTGCCACCATTTATACTTCCGTATAAAATACCATATTTCATTAAAAAACGTCAATATTGACAATATTTATAAAGTTTTTAACCTGGTATTGCCTTACTACGAGTAACTATCACAATCTTCTACAGCGCTATCCCAGTAATTTCCGAAATCCTTGAACATAGGTAACTTTTAACTATTAATCGACCCACAGGCTTGTATTAAATGAAAATTTTATTTAAGAATAAAAGCACCTTGCCTATGAAATACTGTCAACCCTAGGTCGCTCCTATAGGACGTCTAATATTTAGAGATCTATGATAATTAGTGATTATTATCTCCTAAATAGACACTTCAATGTTATAACCTACTTCTTATTACGGATTATAACTATAACCATTACTTCTGCTTCACATTGTCACATAACAACGGTCGTGTAAAGGCCTAGTTGAGGATAGAGACCTAAATATACATAAAAACTAACGTTCTAACACTCAATATTTAGCAATACAGACTATAAACAGTCCGTATAGATAGCAAGCCTTCCCCAATATGCGCAGACATTACGTGTATTGGAATGGCCTTTGGTCGTTAGAGGCATCGCATTACTCTCGGTTTTCGGACGATCATTACCAGCCTGTAGGGGCATTCAGTTTCGTTTTTTAGATGCTTGGGCTTGTGAATAGCGTTAAATTGAGATCTGACAGGAAATTCGAAAATGCTATCGAATACTTACTTGCTTTTATATTTGACTATGATAAACAAGCTGGGCTTTTTGAGTCGATTTTAAAATTGGTGTTTATTGGTTGCGTATTAAGTAAGTAAAAAACTTAAAATACTTGTACTGCAGTATTTTCAGACGTATTTAGACGAACGTACGTTTCTTTACTGAGCGATGTAAGAAAACTTTAAACTGTAATAGATTATAATTAAATATACTTTATTACTTCGGATATTAATATAAGTTTGAGATAAGGCGGAGGAGTAATTGCATTATATACTTTACTACTCTGCTATACGACACTCGTACCTACTTACGTAGTCTAAAACACATGTTTTATTCTATATATACTCATAATATTATACACCTGTATAATAAATTATAACAAATCCTGTACCTAAATGTATATTTTTACAAAGTCTTTTAAATAAAAAATGTACTCTGATATTATATCCCAACAAAGTGTCAAAAATTCAAAAATTTAAACAGAAACAAAAAATACAAAAGAGGACGAGATATATTTCAACGAAACACATAGTATTTTATACACAAAAGTAATGTGATAAATTATCTGTAAAAAAAGTTGTAATTGTTTTCTTTTGTTCGATGTTGGATAACATTGTTTCAGAGAGCCAAACTTAGAGCCGACGCCTTTGCTTTGTTAAGATAATCTTAGCCAGGCCCCGGGAGACGTCAACAAAGAAAATTGGATGGGCAGTCGGCCAATAGCTTTTAATCCTCTATTCTTTTTGAACCTCTTTATCTATGTGTACGTTGTAATCACGTTAGTTTACTAGATATATGTGAATGGATTTAATTATCTTTTGATCCAATAAATAGGCTATTGAAGGTCAAGATAGTTTATTTGTATAGATTTAATGTTTTAATTATGTAACTTTGTTTTTATTAGTGTACTAGCTGACCCGTCGAACTTTGTTCCGCCTTAATCGCAATAAATAAGCAGACGTTTTCTTTAATTGTAAAAAATTAAATACTATATAGGTATCATTCATATTACACATACATTAAATTAATTAACATTCAGATACATTAAATTAACCATTCATAAATTATTTCTGTATTTTCTCACCTTTGAATTTTCCTATCATTATCATGGCGTAAATTACATTGTTCATAAATTTTCTAATCACCAAACGCGTACCGTTGCACAGTTTTGGTTGGTTTATGTTTCGAAGCATTATTACTATGGAGCCGACCTTTAGGCGTAAATTGTGCGGTGGTAAGCCAGGCACGTCCAAAGAGTTTAAAAATTCAATTGGATAGTTGGTGGCTTCATCTTCATTTGTGACGCAGTCAATAGATTTGAATGAATGCATTATTCCAATGATCTTATTTTGAATTAGGTCATCTACATCTTTATTCTTAGCCGCTAAAATTGCTCGCTCACTAAACCATTCATTGTTTTTGTAGTTTGAAATAATTTCTGGAAATACATTGTTGATAAGTTCGTCTTTTGATGAGACAAAATTACAGAAATTATTTGGAAATGATATTAAGCCGCTCGATTCATCGACAGGTACTTGACCATTACCGATAGTCAGCAATTGCTCTGAGAAATATTCAGCAGATGTATCATTAAGCAATGTAACTTTCATGTTTGTTGTCAGTTGCAGTTTCTTCACATAGCGCCAATCACGGCACGACTCCGCTGTCAAAAAATATTTTCTCGCCTTAATTACTATTACGTCACAACTCATTTGTTAAAAATTATGTGACGTCTCGACTCATCTGTCAAAAATTCAATGACGTCACGACTGAAATCCGTTTTTTTCAAAATCGTTACGGAACCCTAAAAAGTATCCTATGTCCTTCTCCTGGCTCTAAGCTACCTCCCTACCAATTTTCAGCCAAATCTGTTCTGCCGTTCTTGAGTTATAAGTGGTGTAACTAACACGACTTTCTTTTATATATTAGATGGTGAGAGTGGAAAATTACCACTTATGATAATATCCGTACATTAAGCTTTCGATCCGTAACGATATTGAAGATAACAACATAGGACATCTCCTATCCACATCTCATATCAAGGATTCCTGTTTATTGAAGCAAAGCGAATGTGTATCGCGAAGAATAATATACACATAAATGTTCTTTTCTAAAATCCCTAGTTCTTTAAAGCAGAAACTTTGTATTATACAATTAATTATATTATTCAAATAGTTAACATTTTTAAGGAGACACTTGCGAAATAAACGAAGAACAAAAGACAGTGTGATAGATATAAGCAAACGATAGAGAACTTGAAACAATACCGAATCATAGCAAGTCGTTTACATAGCACGGTTTGACACCAATATCTGAGATCTAAAATCCGGCTTCATTGGGATAAACTAGTGCAATACAGTCATCTATAGTAAACGGTTTATAATTGAAACAGAGTCCTTCTATAGTCCCTAATTTAATTTAGTAAACTAACTAGAAACAAAAGTTCAGTTAGATGTTGTCGTTTAAACTCCAGATTGATAAATCGGTCGATTTGATCACGTTTTCGTTTTAAATTAATAGTTTGTTCTGAGTAACCGAGCTAAGTAATAATGTAATGGATTGCACTTAAATTAGTACACAAAGTTTATTTTATTATCGTTTGGTTATATCCAAAGAATTCTCGATTCAGGTATAGATTCTCCATATTACAGGTATCAGGGCATAGAGGATCTTAGAGATGCCACGGACCGAGCCATACAAGTTATTGAACTCTGGGCTGATACATTGTAAAAAAATCAAACCGAAATAAAAAGGCTCGTATTCTGGGAAGAAAAAGTGATCGAAAGTTACGTTTCGCTATGTAACAAGTTCAACTAAGTAATCATCATCATAACAGTCCATTAATGTCCCACTGCAGGGACGGGTCTCCTCCCATGACGGAGGGATACTTGCCCTACTAATAGGGTTTAATTTTAAGTTTTTCTTCTTTTTAATACGTAAGGATAATATTCACGGATATTCCCTTAATAGATATTTACGACACCCATGGGATGAGATGAGGTGGTGACACACTATATTCTTACTCCGTTACAACTAAGTAATACCTAAATAAAACACCTTATTACACCAAAATATCATGAAGTATTTGTAGCAAGAGAGCTTTATTTTATACTTATCTTGGTAGTGTTATTAATGAACATTTATTTTGAAGTTTAATTAAATATAATATGAAAACATTTTCGTAAATGAAAATGTTCACGCATTAATAATGTAACAGCTGTCGTACAGATTCTGAAGTCACAACACTGACTCGACATCAAGTTATCGTATTAAGATAATGTTTACCTATATTTTTGTTAAAGTATTGTTAAAAAAAATCATCATAAATGTCATACTGCGGAGACGCGCATCTTCCAAAAAAGGAGAGTTGCAAACTTGCACAACTAATTTCCTCATTACTATGAATCGTGGTTATAGGAATTCTACAACTGAGCGAGTTACCAAAGTACAGTACCCGGCCGTTTATATTGCACATCGACAGAGATGATGTTCTACGAAGCCGAAATTAGCCGATTGTCTCTTTACAAAAGTCAATGTGCAATATTTTCGGCCGGGTACTGTACGTCGTATTAGCACGATTAGATTGCATAAAAACAATTTGATTCGACAACCACGAATATTTACACTAAAAAGTTACTGCCCCTTCGAGTGGTGGACGTGGTCACTAGATGGATTTCCACGCCCGTGCATGAAAAGAAAAGTCATTGTTTGTGAAATTCACAATAAATTTGCGTATCGCTTTCATAAAGAAGTGACCTAAGCCACGTTATTTTTACGTTTGTGTGTGGGCCAAACAAAACAAATTCTCACAAATTAAAAACCACTAGATATTATTGAATAGTAACTAATACATAAAATTATATATTTCATTTATTTAGTAAATGACCTTTATTTACACAAAATGAAATTGAAACTACATTTTCTAGTTCAAACACCCATGAGTATTAAATTGGTAAGTCTACACAATAAGGTTAATCTGCTCAAATACTATTCACCTTCACTGCGCGTAATTTTCTCACGCAACTTACATCGTAAAAACCTCTTTGAATCCCTAGTCATTAAAGATTTGTAGTGATTGTAAAACTAAGCCCGTGAAGGTTGAGTATAAAAAGTTTAATATCAAACACAATTTATATAGTTTAACGATAACCCACACGACATTTTGCCATTCGAATTAGTCAGCTGTTTTAATAGAATGCTTTATTAGTAAGAAAAATAAAATATTGTTTTTAAGCTGAAGGGATTATTGATATTAAACCTAATTTATTTGTGATAATTATGTCACAGAAATCCTTAAAAGTCGCACTCCAGGGACAGCGTCCTTCGAGAGTGGGGTACAGTTTGTTTGCGATGGGGAAACTTAATTATTTACATGCGGGCGAAAAGTAGTAAGGTTCTGGAATGATGACCGTGTGACGGACCACGCAGGGTGGGCAGACTTTAGGAAGAGACAGGAAACCTTAATTAGAAATCCTTAGAAGAATGTGCAGCAGAGAACGTTTATTGATATGACAATGATGACATTCGGACAATAAGGCTAATTGTACAAGGTTTAACATTTTTACGCCAAAAACATATTGCCATTTAAATTTACGTTTTCGTACGTAGTTATCTTCTCAACCTTATCGTTCCATTACCGAAGTACCCCTGATCTAGTACTAAACAGTTAACGTGGTAATAGAATGGATGTGCCAAACTGGCGTTACATTAGAGGGCAATAACTGTCACCGGGTCGTGAGCGCACGTCTTATCTTTGCGTCGCGACGAATTGATGCGTTTAATAACGGAAGCTCTTCTTAAATGGATTGAGGGACGCTAGATACGGTTAGATGTATTGATTTGTGTAATTAAATTTAATGCTTTAGTACTGTATTAATTTGAAGAAGAAGAATTCTAAATTATTATTGTTTGTATCACATGATTTTTAAGGTGTGTTTTAAATAATTATAGCAGTAAGTAAGTATTGACAATTTTGTTCTCAGTGAAGCATCTGTTAAGTAGTAACTCTTTAATAATTCTCTATAAATATAGTGCCATTTTAATTCAATGTTAGGTACGTAGTTATCTTCTAAACCTTATCGTTCCATTACCGAAGTACCCCTGATCTAGTACTAAACAGTTAACGTGGTAATAGAATAGATGTGACAAACTGGCGTTACATTAGAGGGCAATAACTGTCACCGGGTCGTGAGCGCACGTCTTATCTTTGCGTCGCGACGAATTGATGCGTTTAATAACGGAAGCTCTTCTTAAATGGATTGAGGGACGCTAGATACGGTTAGATGTATTGATTTGTGTAATTAGTTTAAATGTTTTTTTACTGTATTGATTTGAAGAAGAAGAATTCTAAATTATTATTGTTTGTATCACATGATTTTCAAGGTGTGTTTTAAATAATTATAGCAGTAAGTATTGACATTTTTGTTCTCAGTGAAGCATCTGTTACGTAATACTCTATAAATATAGTGCCATTTTAATTCAATGTTAGATACGTAGTTATCTTCTCAACGTTATCGTTCCATTATCGAAGTACCTTCCCCTGATCTAGTACTAAACAGTTAACGTGGTAATAGAATGGATGTGCCAAACTGGCGTTACATTGGAGGGCAATAACTGTCACCGGGTCGTGAGCGCACGTCTTATCTTTGCGTCGCGACGAATTGATGCGTTTAATAAAGGAAGCTCTTCTTAAATGGATCGAAGGACGCTAGATACGGTTAGATGTATTGATTTGTGTAATTAAATTTAATGCTTTAGTACTGTATTGAGAAAGAGGAGTTATCAATTCTTTTATTTGTATCATTTTTATGTTTGTTACCTAAGAACTCGGTCAACTTTAAAAGAAGGTACAGCAAACATTTTCATTTTGAGGTGGTTCTTTAAATCTATGTTTGTTCTATCTGTGTGTCATATCTGTATGCTTTACCATACCAAATAAGTCTGATTTTTTTGCCATAGCATATCTAACATAAAATTTCCCTTAAAGAAATTACCGGCATTGCCAGACATTTTGTCCCTATTTTAACTACAACTTCACTTAAAGTAACCTTTCTCAGTTATTACAAATTTGTTAAAATATAGTCTTTAATAACACTACCTATAATTCTCATTCCTTGAGATTTTACTTCGATATCTCGTCGGTAGCGAACTCTATTAGAATGCCTGAGGGGACGTAACAGTCTACGAGCGATTCTTTAATGTTCCCAACAATCGACGATTCGACGTCGTTTGCCGTCGTTCCCGATCTAATATGAAAAATCAAAAGTTATTACCCTCTAAAATAGGTTCGTTCGCAACCGTTGATGGTTTCTCTAGTGACAACCTCAGGGTTTTTTATTTTAGGAAGAAGATTGAGGAAAGTATTTAGATGGCTCTCTCTTAAACGATATTTAGTGATGTTTTGAAGGTAAATTTGTAACAATGAAGATTATGTTATGTACTATGTTATTTAATTTTAAAAAGGAATACTATGGAGTCTCTTAAAAAAGGCATGCGCGGACCACCTCAATCCTCTGATTCTTGCATAGAATTTTATGATGGCTTTTGGATTTAATACTTTTAGACAAAATAAATCTAGTTTTATTACCAAAATTATTCGTATTTTATTTTATTTATTTATTTTGATCATAGCAATCTACGATTAAAATATTACTCATTTAAGTGATACGCAAGTTAGTTATTTATTTACGACATAAAAATACAGCTAGATTATAAAACATTTAATTGAGATTAAAAAAAACGGTTGGGTATCCGTAATATATATCAAAAGTGTTATTCTGTGTATCATTCTGACAACAAAAAAAAACAGTATCACTGAACTTCAATTTAAATTGAATTGAAAAGGCCACATGGTAAGTGGAATGGTAGCACTAGAAGGGGCTACTACGTTTTACTTTAGGACAGATTAATATAAATAAAAATTATAGTTTCATCATGGCATTGTATTCGTATTTTATGTTTAATTTATTAGCATTACTGTGATTATTCAAGGAGAATATACTGGACTAATCTATACTAATAATATAAAGAGGTAAAGTTTGTGTGTTTGTGTTTGTGACGTTGTAGGGGGTAATCTCTCGATCTACTGAACCGATTTTAAAAATTCTTTCTGTGTTGAATATTCCATTTATCGGGGAGTGTCATAGGCTATATAATATTACGCTATGACAAATAGGAGTGGAGCAGTAATGATATATGTTTAAAAAGTGACGCGTTTTTTTCGACGCACTACGAAGTGGGCACGGGGCAGCTAGTAGAGTAATAAATTCAGGGTAAGCTCTTCGAAAGCAAAACTTTACCTGTATTCTTAAATGTTTTTCACTTTCGTCATATTTGGCTGCTAAGCATTGGCATTGAATAAAAGCAATAGGGAACGACAAGAGCCATTTTATATGTGGCGTTGTCGCCGCATAGTTCACATTACTTGGACGGACAAAGTTCGGAACGTGGAAGTGCTGTTGCATGTTGGCATGTATACTATGAAGATATTATGTACTGCTTGATGTAATATTGATTGATACAGTAAAAAAAGTCATCGCAGTGCTTTATTTACCTACCTAATGGGATAAAAAAAGATACCCGTTCAGCAGAATTTTGTTTCAAGAGGATGTAAAAAAGACATTCGAAAAATAATATCGTCAATAATAAACTATATTTCTGCTCTGTACGGAGGTTGTATTATCATAAAATTAAAGAAAGACAATTGAATTATTTTTTTCTTCAATTTTTAACTGCAGACCTACGACGAATACGCACGACAAAACGAAAAGTAATATGAAACGTAATTATAGGCCTAGAAGAGAGTTTTTTTTAAAGCGTATTTCAGAAGATTTTTGTTTTCAATATTGTGACGAACCATTGTGACATGTCTGGGAAATGAAATTTGATTACGCGAATAGGACAATGTCAAAGTTTTGAGACAATGACATGCAGACAGAGCATTCGTTAACAGTTTTATTTCTTTTGGAGAGGCGTCCTCTTCCGATCCTGGAGCTGCCAACGCTGCCAGTCCCGTCAAACAACGCAAAGCGGGCTTCAGCGGGTAAGTTAATCACCATAAAGGCTTGTTTAATTTATTGATTTTCGATATGATTTTTTTAATATCAAGACTACAGCTTGTCTGTTTTACTTTTATATGCGCTTTACATTCTACAAAGGCGAATAGGCTAAACGGGATATAGAATAGAGTCACAAATCAAATCACGGACATACTAGGTAAAGTTGTTGTTTCATTTGAATGTTCTTGAAGAAAGAGGATACGCGTAGAAGTAATAGGCACGTAGGACACCGCGTAACAGGTTGAATGAAGGTGATAGCGACCTAAGGACTTTAACATTGTAACACTACTGTTTAAAGTTATACCTACTACTTAAACGGGAACATCGGAGGTAT
Source organism: Schrankia costaestrigalis (assembly GCA_905475405.1). Taxonomy (NCBI): domain Eukaryota; kingdom Metazoa; phylum Arthropoda; class Insecta; order Lepidoptera; family Erebidae; genus Schrankia; species Schrankia costaestrigalis. The sequence goes on from FR997827.1 coordinate 7,529,638, forward strand.
CGACCACCAAGGCCTTTTGCTAAAGAGAAATTCTACGATTATCGTATAATGATCTCGCTAAAATAATTACAATCTTTCATAAAGCCAAGCCAACGTATCTGAAAAGTGCCTTTAAAACCTACATAAAAAGGCAGTAGCTATAACAGTAAACAATTGAGAAAAACAAAAGATTTTACAATGAGCTATTTCTCGGCGACCGAACACTTAGTGGGGTGATATTTAGTGGTTCATTTCGATTCGACTTCCCGACCTTTGTTCGGTGGCTCTTTTTTCATAGAGGATGTTCGGTGAATTGCAAATCCTTTCGGTTCAGTCAACTTCAAGGGAATGGCTGCCCCGGGGCTGTGTAAATATTTAATGCATATTTCATGGAGACCCGACGTTTACTTTGTAAGAGATCGGATAAAACAACTTCTATGGTGTAAAGTCAGTACTTAAGTGCTTCGTTTGGTTGAAATCGAGCGATTGCCTTTCATGACTGTGATGTGCTGTTTTGCTGATGACTTCTGCGTAAAATGCTATTTAAGATTAAGTGATTTCTCTACATAAGTATTACTATACTTTTTTTTAATTTGAAGTCTGTGTACTTTTTTAATCTTGAGAAAAATCCTGATGAATATATTAATATACGTTGTATAAACGGAGTGTTGTATAGTTTGATAAAACATCTATTTACCGGTATTTTATTGCTCTATTAATGCCCCACGTAGGGTTTAACCCAAGTTTTATTCCGAGTACGTCGTTAAAACAACCAAAAGGACAGCTACGAATTAATCAACTAATTTAACAGGAGAATGAATAGCACTAAGGTCGTAGGGAGAAATATTCTTAGGTATTCTCGGTGATTTAATCTGCATTTTTATGGTTATGGTTTCGTTTAAAATAATGTTACCGTAACACGTGCCGACACTGTAATTCAAAAAACTTTTATTTTTAACTTTTAATTTATTAGTAAAGAAATAAAAAATATTATTTCTTAAAATACAATAATACAGTAAGAAATTTATAAAAATCATGATAATCAACAAAACAATTCATAATTAAAAATAAAATATTAATATTAAAACAAGTTAAAAGATAAACTCCCCGACCCGTCAGTAAATCTAACAGGAGAACGCCAATTTTAAATATTTTTTTATCTTGTAACCCTCAGTAGATATGGTGAATTAAATGAAGCTAGGCATTTTATTTTAGCGCGGTACGACGACAAACGGTGCATTCATAATAGACTGCAATCGTGGTATGCATATAAATTCGCTGTCAATGAATTAAATTTTTCACATAGCCACGTGATGATACCGAAGCTTCCCGAGGGCACTGTATCCCAGAGATAGGCTAGCTTACCATATTATACGCTGTTGAATACTAATTTGATCCCCACATCCAGATCTACATTTCTAAGCTAATATTAAAATACGAATACCTTTTCACTGAGTACTGAATAGTAAAATGTTGAATCAAAAAGCAGTTGTGCCGTTTTATCAAGTTTGATTTTGGTTTGATATTTATGTGTATTGATGGAGTAAGAAAACATGTATGAGCACTACATCTCGTCTAATAGGGGTCATAAAAGCCGGCTAAGACAAAAGTTTTAGATTACATATTATAATTTTTACCTATTAAACTTAGGTATAACTAGATAAATCCGAAAAGAACAAAGTTTTTATAACAAAGGTTTTATAAATTTAGAGAAGCTAAAAAAACATCTACATCGGTTGTGTGTAGATTGAGGTTAGGTCATGCTTGTACCAACGTTCATCTTGCTAAATTACGGATCAAAGACAGCTCGATGTGTGAGTGTGGTTTGGATGAAGGTTCCCCTGATCATATTTTTTTCCAATGTCCGTTAATGCGCTCTTCATTCTATGATTACATTCCCTCTCGTATACCTACGACCTGTTAATTTTAATAATATTCTTACGTATTCTAATTCACCGTTTATATATGTTTTATGTAACTATATAGAGATAAACAACATAAAACTGTAATGGTTTTGTCATTTTAATTCTTTGTTCTTATTTATATTCTTATATTAATATCTACCTTTTTAGTACAGCACAGAATAACACGTATTTATGTATAACAACAAATTTTGATTACCTTGCTCGTCTACTAAAAGTACTGTTTTAACTGGTCATTGGCGTAATCTTAGAATCGCCATTAAAAAAAAAAAAACTACTCAAACAATTTAACTTAGTACATTCATAAGACTTACAATGATTAAATGTAATTCACTTCAAATTAAATAAAAAGCGACAAACATGAACCTTTTTATATTTAACGTCAATATTTCCAACTTAATTACTTTGAGTTTTTTTAACGTTACGTAAACAACGTTTACATAATAAGTGCCTATTTCGTCCAGTCGTGCATTAACGTGAAAAATTACTTGCGCTTCAGGCAAAAAAAAAGCGCTCGTTTTAATCTACCCGTTAAAAAATCGCATTCTCGAAAATAATCGCGAAACCCGTTACTGTGAGGAAAAGTTAACGAGTGTTATTTAACCAGGCGGGGTGGTTCGTTTCGTGGAAAAATTGTTCCGCTTTGAAAAATTTGTTCAAATGACGTAAAACTCATATGTGAGCGGACGGTATGAGCATCGAATAACTACAGGGACCCCTGGCTGTATTAAACCCTCTACGTCAGTCCGCAAAGCTGAGTAATTGCAGGATATTATGCCCAATGATATGAATCCGTAGCCTTTTTATATATGACTTATCATTTTGATTTGATAAACGTTGGAGTATTCCATCCTTTTTTTCATTTTATGTGGACAAATAAACTAACTAATTTACAGACAAAGTTAAAAAAGGACAAAAGCAAAATCAATTAATAATAATTTTAAAATGTCCTAAATTTACCATCACACGAGCTTTGTTTTTTAATTTTCAAGTACTAATTTTGATTCCATATTTCGGACTTGATTTATCCTTGTGTATTGTACCTAACAAATTGTCTCTAGGCCCTCTTATTTGTTCGTGCTTAATATCATTAAAACGCCAGTTCGCCGTATGCCACGTTCGACTTGTACAGATAGACCAAACTACTTAATTAATTTTCTCCAATGCATGATATAAAATATTAATCATTACTGACCCCTAGTTCAATTTTTCTCAATTTGGTAAAAACCCTAAGTCAAGCAGCAGGTTTGAATTATAGGTAAACATAACACTAAATCTAAATTTGGACAGAAGTGTTGGATATAAATCTATGAGATGTTATGCGTGACCCGCGTGCGTTGCTTTTATGTACAATTTATTGTGGGGGAAAAGAAAATAGCCGCTCGGTTGAACATTGCCTGACTTAAAACCAATCCCGTTATTTTATTCAATACAATAAATATTTCATTCGACAGAACAAAATTGCAAAATATGGAAATAACTAAATATTTTCCGTGACCCAATTCAGAGCAAAAAATTACAATACAATATTCATAGATTTATATTTTTAGTTGGAATATGTTTGATGTTCATATTTTCAATGTAATCAACGAGAACAGGTATAGTTAACTTGTTTAATATATCAAACATAGATATTTCAGTAATTTGGCATCTATATTGTAGGTATAACAATACTCTATATTTTATTGCCATTCCATGGGTAGTACATAGGTGAAATAATTAATATAAATAGTTACACTATAGTTCCTGACGGGCACATTATTCTTATGGTACGAATCAAAATCTAATTATCAAATCATAGCTTCTATGTAAATACCAAGACTTAAGAAACTAAGAGTTTAATTTTATCTGCTAAAAAAACATCATAACTTTGTACTAAATTAATTTTATTTTTATATTTTCTAAAACTATAATTAAGTGTAGGGATGAAAATAAAGTAAAATTCTGAATTATCACCAAAGGCCTTTACGTTGTTCACTAGCGCCTACACACTTTAAATGTTTTTTAATTAGTTTTTCGCATTCGAAAAATAACGAACGGTTTTGGTTTTAATGGAATATTTATCTAATTGAAAAGTTTAACCTAGTGTTGAGAGCGTGTTATACAAAATACTTTATTGCCTTTTCTCAAGACTTTATTGCCTTCACAACATTTTGCATTATTAATCCTAAGTATTTGCAAATTATGTTTTTTTTCTTCAATTGGCGACGCTAGTGAGCCCTATAAACGCTCTTAACAGTTTAAAACTAAGACCGTCATGGTATGATACTCTAGGATTTTTTTTTTTTTAAGTAAGTTTCATGTATAAGTCTCTAGTGTAGATTGCATGGACAATACTTATAACGAATCTAAACGAATAAAAAATAAAGTAATCAAAAGAAGTACTTAAGTATGACGTAATTTAATAATCACACCATAAGGCGAAGCCGATATCAGCCTTAATGGTAGTTAAACCTCTGCTATGTGATACAATATTAAACTAAAACATTTCAACAACCGCCGCGAAATTAATTTCATGATAATTTCAAAGTTACTCTCATGTATATAGTTGAATATTAAGGTCTTTATGAGCTCATTAAGGAATAAGGATCGCTAACGACTAAGTCTCAACGCTTCCTTCCTTTGATTAGATAATGTTTGTCGGATGCGGTCACATGCTTAGTGAAACTATGAATCGCTTAAGTTGTAACTAACTTATAATTTAAAGTTTGGATCGTTTAAGTTTGAAGTAATATTGAGTAACCAAACATAAAAGCGTAATTTACAATTACTGATAATCACCATTGCTAGGATGGGTCTTTTGTCATGAAGCGATGTAAGGCCTACAAAACTATGATATTCTATAGATTATACTGTTCTCATAAGTTTTCTTTACTATTTCGAGATATATTTGGAGGATTTAGTTATTTCTCTTTTGTGTTATGAAGTCTTTAATTTAGTTCGTCACCATAAGTACAGTTTTATTTTATGTTAAGCAAGCGGAATGTTAGATGATTTTCTTTAAAACAAAGTTACAAACCAATGTAAAGCTATTTGTCTAAAAATCTTAAGCCTTATATTTTACGGTACGTCATGTCAGAATAACAGCGCTGTAAGCTACCGCATTAGCTGCAGCATGATGCTGCATGAGACTGGTCCTAGTTTTTGGACCACACGTGACTTATGCACCTACTTCTGTTAAATTTTCTTTATATGTACCTATAGCTATAAGACATGTAAGGAACAAAAATAAAAACTTATTTTATTTATTTAAGTATTTTATTATGTGCAGAGTTTATATCTGAAAGTTACACTACCAACTCTCCGATGTTTCAGTTGTATAAACTATTTTATTTTAAGCTCCATGCAATACCAACAAAAATATAAATCCGTTTGCATTGACTTCCATTAATGATAAATGAAGTACCTGTAATATTATTTAGTTAGATGGACCATACCAACAAACATGCATCAATAAATGTATTTATAAATTGTATTAACTTTTGTGCACTGCGACCAAATCTAATTAAGCTATATGCGCTTCAGATAAATCACAAACTAAAACAGAAATTATTTGTACAACAAATTGGTTTGACTGTTTTCCTATATTATGTTTTGTAGAAATGTAACATTATTTTGTTTACTGCAATGATATTTACCTAATAACGCTCGTAATAAATTAGTTTACAGTTATTTACATTACGCATGCAGTAATTGAATTATATTGCTTGATTTGGTAGTAGGTAAGGTGATTTTTTCCGATGATAACGCTTGCCTTGTAGAGTAGCTGATAAATACTTTCATAACAAGTAAATTGCAACTACGTAAACATTTTTAAAGATTTTAACACGATGTTTAACCAAAATTATTTGGAAAATAATATTGTGACAATATAATAAGATGTGTGCACTGTGCATGAACATGATTGTTTGCATTGGTCTGGATGTTTTCTATGTATAATATGTATGTATTCACAAAAAAAAAGTATTTAAGTACGAGTATGTTTATCCATTGTCTAGTACCCATAGTACAAGCTCTGCTTAGTTTGGGACTAGATGGCGTTGTGTGAATGTGTGAGGAATATTTATTTATTTAGTATAATTAAAGTTTAGTGTTTATAATTTCATCAATTAATCACATACCTAAAAAGCTTATAGCTTTTTACTCGTTAAAACTTTTTCACGTAACTATAATTAAGTAAACTACTAAATATAAAAATAAACCCACAGCTTACATATCACAGAGTACTAAATACTATTTTAAGATAATAAAAGTTTGTACAAACAGCTAACTATAAAAAAAAAGTATTGTCATTTTTAAAAGAGGAATCCAAGAGTACACACAGAAATCTCGCCTAGCTCGTTACAAGCTGAGGACAAAACATACAACTCTGATTTGAAAAAAGAATAACATTTTCATATCTCAGGGAACAAGTCCCCCTTTTGTTAAGGAAAGGAATAAAGAAAAAGGCAAGATCAGGTGTGCTTGGAAACAATTGCGTTTCATTAGAGCAAACACTTTTCGTTCGTGTTGGCGTTACGTTTAGTCGCACGATATTTCTTGTTACTTTTCAAACTGTTCTTTATACTTGAGTACTTTGGACAAGCACTGTTTTTAGTAGTCTGTTGTTTGAAGCTGTATCATTAGCTGTCAAACACCAAAACTAAGTAGTATGTTATGTTACGTTTGTAGTGCAAAAGTATGATGAAATTATAACATTATTACCATATTTTTACAAGACCAGTTAAAATTTCTATTAAATCATTTTTTTTTAATATTTATACAAGTCATGCCAGATTATGGCAGTACGGTATTGACTGCCGTAAGTATAGTAAGTATGTGATAATAAGTGACATAGTAAATATTATTATTATAATAAAAACAAATACCTACACAAAAATTGGAATCGAGCTGGAATCAAATCCGACAGAAACGTCTCTAAATACTAATACAATAACAAAATTCGCTAATACAAAATCATTACATCGCAGTAGAAATAATTCTTAACATCGCCTTGAGAACGAATAGTTCAGTAGTTAGCTACTCAGTATCGTGATGAATCACTCCCTCGGGTGATGCGAGTCATATATATTATACAAAGAGTTCATCTACAGGCCAACTTACCCCAGGGTAGGTTTTTTTTATCGATAAAAAATGCACTAGTGGCTATTTACATAGATGCAAGTCACGTCAGACTAAGACTGTATTGCACAGAAAGCCGCCAAACAATCACAGTTTACACAACTAGAAAAGCATCATAAAAAACTAGAATTAATCAGGAATCAAACCCGACAAAAACCTTAGCGACGCATCCAAAAACAAGTACACGACACCCGTAGACATTATCATGAAAATAACAAAAGATGATAATACAAAATCATTACATCGCCTTGAGAACGAATAGTCCAGTAGTCAGCTACTCAGTATCGTGATGAATCACTCCCTCGGGTGATACGAGTCATATATATTATACAAAGAGTTCATCTACAGGCCAACTTACCCCAGGGTAAGGTTTTTTTATCGATAAAAAACGCACTAGTGGCTATTTCTTTAAACATGAACTAGGGGAGTGTAGAAAAATGATCCGCTATTAAAATAATAGAGTGCTTTTAGGTTTTTGTTTACATTGCAGAGAAAATTAAGCTCCAGTTTTAGCTTAGTGATGGATGTTGGGTATATTTTAGTTTAATATAATTTGACTACACTTTATAGAATAAGCAACTCAGTTTTATTTTAAAGTGTTTATTTATTTAAAGAGATGTAGCAAATGATATTTTTAACGACTCTTTAACTAGGGGTAGAGTCTCAATACGGTGTATTTTTTTTGTACCTTTGTCATCTTAGAACTTAGAAATGTATTAACTGATTTAAAAAAAAAATATTTTTAAAAGGTTTATGACATCCAAGCTCCCTAGAAACTTCGTTGGAATTAATTGATCAATATAATTACTTACTAAGATAACAACAATTTATGAAATTCTTGTAATCAAAATCGTGTTAACGTTAAAATGGGTTTCTAAGCTCAGGTTGGAGTAGGTATTTTTTTAATAATATTTCAGAACGAATGTATATTTTTAATTAACTTTACTATGATTTTATCACTCAGGTTTTTTACGGTCAAAATAGTTATCAAACTGTTTGATCCATAAACAAATGAATAAATCAAAATTAGAAAGATAGAACAACATACCCAACAATGCTTATTAAGCATTTTAGTAAAACATTTACAACATGATTTATATTCACAAAATAAAAATAAAACCGGGACAAAATTTGTTGATTGTTTAATCATAATTAAGTACGGCATAACGAAGCAATTTAGCGGATTCTTTGTTAATAAATAAGTCATAAGCTGACCTTTTAAAACAATTTCATTAAAGGCTAGTCGTCCTTCACAAATATAAATGAAAGTCACGGTTGTAAGAAAAGTAAATGCTATAACACTGTCACGGAAATGGAGATTTTCTCATACTAAATTAATTGCGAGAACAAAGCAAAATGGGGACAGAGGAAAATTGACTCTTATCAGGAAGAAATTAAACTTGCTATTTTGGTACAAATTAAGTTGACCTGAAATATTTGAAATTTCGACCCTTTTATTTCATTTGTAGTTACGTTCTGAATGCTAATAATGTGAGGGGTGTCCGTTTGAATTTATGGAATAATTAAAGTTAATTTTCGCGACTAAATTATGCAAAGGCACAGTTTGTTATTGGCGTTTTAGATGTTTGTTAATCGCCTTGTGGGTGTTCATAATATTTGTATTTACTGTTTGTATTTTTTTTTTAATACAATTTCTGAATATTTTTTTTCTAAGTAGCACTTCTTATGCTGTAAAGAGATCTGATATATAGTTGAAAGGTTGGTAAGTACCGAACTATTCCATTAATATAGGTAAATTTCATTCCATAATAGGTAAATTATTAATATCTCTTTTTGTTGGGCTGGCAACTTTAGACTTAAAAGTCCTCTGTTTTAACGCCAATGGCTTAAAATAATAACAACATACACAAATCGAAACCATTATTTGTTAAGACCCAAAAAATGCTATAAAAGTTTTACTTTAAACATTTAAGTACAGCAATTTTAAACACAATACCCAATTTTAGAACTACTAAACAAAATTAGAACATACTTTAAGACGACCATATACCTATATCGCAATCGAGAACAGAACAATCGATCTAATGCATCGCACAAAGACTGCCGCTCTGAAAGGGGATCCCTGTATGTCGAACCACAAAGTGTTTGAACTGTTGTTCAAAACTTTTAGTTGAACAGATCAACGCAAAGCTTTTCTTCTACAATGCAGACCATGCCTTCCTTAAAACATTGAATAAACGGACTTGTTCAACGGCTTTGCGGGAATATGTTGAACCTCGTGACTTTTATATTACTATTTTGTTCGTAAATATACTGTCTTATCGCTTTCTGAAAGCTATGTTACCACCTTTCAACATTCTTTTACTAAAAAATCTTTTACAGAATTGTTTTAGCTTTTAAAATTTATTAGATGTATAAATAGTCTTTACTTTTAAAGCAAACAAGGGAATAGATTAGAGTTTAAAATTATAATATTTTTTTGTTTAGATGCAAGCATCTTATCTTTTAGTACTTTATCTACGCTTTTCATCTATATGCAATGCGATGATTTTAAATCCGAATTGAGGACTACAAATTTTCAAATAAAGTTATGTCAAAAATCTTTAAGTTTTCGTTAATTTGGCATTATGAATTTGTGTATACAAAGTAGGAGTTAGTTTCATAATTTAGTGTTATTAATTATAAATTAACATTTTATAATTTTTAAATATCTAAAATCTTTACAAAAGCCCTTACTCTATTCGCCCTACTTTTCATACAAGAACCTCATTGTAAAAATGCAAGCACCATTTTCCCTTTAATCCTAACAGCAAAATAAATTGTCACATTTAAGTACCCAACAGCAATTGCCACACTACTAACTAACCAACTGAGCTCAGTTGACTCTTTAGATAAATAGAAAACTCATTCCCTTCAACTGAACTAGCTCGCGATCACTGGAGCCGATAAATGCAACAACGATTGTAAATACTGGAATAGTCATTGCTTCAGAATCTTTATGTTTTTTTACTTGACTGTTCCAGAAGTAGGGTCATATTTTTTTAAGATCTGTATGTTTTTATACATCTTTATTGCTGAGTCAGCTCTGCAGTCTAAACGTACTTGGTATAATATTAAAATATTGAAAAAATTAACCAGTCAAATGCAGGTCTGACTCGTGCACCGAGGGTACAAGCCTATATATTTTCCCACCAAAAAGCGATGACAAAATATTAATTTTTCCGCCAAAATTCCGCCATCACGTCACGACTTAACTGTCCGAAAAATATTTTCCCACCACCATTTCTAAATCAGATCATTACTTCCGGAGATTAACGGAACATACAAACTTTACCTCTTTATATATAGGCATATAGTCATACAAGCCCATTTAAGGACACGAGTTTAACTATACATTGAACCCTTTCTTATATTAAAGTAACTATGTACGTAGGATAACGTAGACACGCAGCTCGTTGCAGCGCTAACCGCTGCCGCCACTCGCTACTAATCAGTGTTTGCACATGGGAGACAGAACGCGACTATGTTCAGCCTACCGCATTTACTCACTAATGTCTGCAGTGATTGTTGGAAAAAAACTGTCAGTTTCATTATTCAACGTATACATTTCATTGTGAAGCTAGTTTCGATGCCTCTTTTACTAATTTACAAGTTGTACATTGTTTGTTGCTATTTTAAATTAATGTAAAATAAAACAGTTTAGTTTAATATGTATGAGGTTTATATTTAGTTAAGTTATACTTTATTAACACCTATTTCTGGAACATACAAAAATAAAGTGCACAAAATAATAAACATACTTCTCTATGGATTCATTCATACTAGCAAGTCGGCGATATCCTAGAATATAAAGAATATAATATAATAGAATATAATATAATATCCTATTTATTTAAAGGTATTAAAATACAAAACCAAGTGTGGCGAAAATATAAAAATGCTTAGGTTCACCACTTCATCTCATCTCTCATCAAAGAGTACATAATATTATTACTTCATTAAGCTCGGAGGCTATTCGTTTTGTTAATGGAATCTAATAAATTACTTAAAAGCTTACTTTAACTGAATAAAATCATTTAAAAAGTCAGAGGCAATGGTTTGGTCTAATTTTAAATACGCTGAATTGTTTTTAAATACATGCAATATAATATTAAATTGTAAAATATATCAAGCGTAATAATAGCAATAGCAAAATATTCATAAATTGTAACACAAACAACATTAATTTAAATTCCCCAACGATGTTTTTTCTTAATTAGCCGCAGTACGTAGATTAATTTAGAAAGCGAGCTTAATGTGTGCAAGTTCGCTAGTCTAATTTGCTCGGGTTTAGAGCAAAGACGTGTTTCCATATATAGAGTGAAGATTCCCGGGGAGTTATTTAACTAATTTTACATTCGGGGCAAGTTTTAACCCCACTACCATATGTTTGCGTTGCCTCTGTCGAGGGTACATCTTGCGCGTCCCGACAACGCGACTCCGCAAGACAAACTAGTACGTACACCCTTCGGAATTAGCTCGGCAAATTCAAACATCCAACTCCTTCACTTGTTCAACTGACAACTAGCTACGATAGCTGTTGTCAGAATTTTGAAAGCCACTAAGTTAACGTACAGTCTTGATTACCCTTTACACTTACAAAGGATGTGTGTGATCAGCTTATGCACTGCATTTGAAATGTGGAAGTTTCGTTCTAGAATAATATTAATTTAAAAATCATGCAATGTACCTTGTTTCAGTGCATGTTACGGTTTTTTACAAAGCAAATAGTAGATTAGACGGCGGGAAGCCCATAAATGAGGGAGGCGCAGGACCGCACAAGGTGGCAATATTTGGAGGAGGCTTATGTCCAGCAGTGGACGTCGATTGGCTGAGATGATGATGATGATGAAATAGTAGATTATTAGTATTAAATATGGCTCTGATGCTAAAATTAATGGTTTAAGAAATCGTCTTTTCTTATCCTCAAGCTTTGTGGCATGTCTTAGATTTCAATGTAAAAAAAAATACCACATTTAAAATGACAGTAAAATAAGTATATATTATGTTATAGTCAAAACTCATAACCGGTCAAAACCACTTTTGACCGAAAAAATCAGTCAATAGTGGTTTTGACCGACGTGCTTAGTCAAAACCCTTATTGACTGTTTTTTGCAGTCAAAAGTGGTTTTGACCATCGATGTTAGTCAAAACTCATTGAAAATTGATCTTTATTATATATTAAGGTAAAAGTCCGAAACAGTTGGTTAGGTTAGGTTAGTATGGTGACCAAAGGACGCACGAGCCGAGCGAGCGAAGCGAGTGTGCCGCGGTAGCGGCCGGCGAGTGCTAGAATATAATAATACTATATTCTAGTTTTACATTAAAATAAATGTTTCTAGCACTCGCCGGCCGCTGCCGCGGCACGCTCGCTTCGCTCGCTCGGCTCGTGCGTCCTTTGGTCACCGTACTAACCTAACCTAACCAACTGTTTCGGACTTTTACCTTAATATATAGTAAAGATCAATTTTCAATGAGTTTTGACTAACATCGATGGTCAAAACCACTTTTGACTGCAAAAAACAGTCAATAAGGGTTTTGACTAAGCACGTCGGTCAAAACCACTATTGACTGTTTTATGCAGTTAAAAAGGGTTTTGACCGGCAATGAGTTTTGACTGTAACATATACATTAGGTTAAATAAATATTTATAGTATTCTTGGAAAAATAAAATAAATGGTTAGAATTAATAAAACATACTATGTTTTTAATAAAATAATGCATTACGCTACATGACGCGCACTTAAACAAAACACAATAAAGTCAAACGATTTACTACCAAGCGAAACTTACTAAAGTATACAGACAATGCTATAAATAATCCTAGAGTAATAAAATCCGAAATAAGAGAAAGCTCTACAAAGAAAATAGTCGCAACAAGGAGCGTATTATTCAGTGTCACCGTCGGGACGTGTCCTGTAATATATGTTTTAATAAAAGGGTTTCAATTCTCACCCGAACATACATCACAGGAAGATACCCGAAGTATCAATAATATCGAAAAAGATCTTCAATTTATTATTCATTGAAGTCGCTAGGCGGGCCGGCCCGCTCTATAAATCCAGGGATCGTCACTAAATCATCGTTTGCAGGCGGCACGGTGGCGGAAGGACGTGTGCGGGCGCAATTTTTATCCATTTTTCATCGATGAAAACAAATGGATACATTGCCACTGCAGTCATAATTACTACAAGGTAAGATCGCATAAGATATATTCGGAAATTAAAAATGGTGATTCAAATGTGAGATAGTGTTCGCTCTGCATGCATTTTTCTTCGTTGTGCTTTTATTTTAGTTTTTGATTAATAAGGATTGCCTCTTTTTCGCTTTATCATTATTGCGATTCCTAACAATGCCAATACATTGAAAATGATTGACGAATAAAGTTATAAAGCTGTTTGAATATTTTATGCAATCCTAATGATCAACAACTCTCCGTTTTCCCCTCTGCATCCTCGTTTGTGTTTGTGTGTCCAGTGAAGAGGCAGCCTAAGTCAAGAAATCAATATAATTATACCGTATTGCCTATTTTCGTATCTTTTAATATTTAATCAATAGCATTAATTGCCTTGTAATTTATATTTATTTCACAGATAATATCTCGGACACAGCTAATTTAAAATTAGTAACAACGTGACCTCATTCGCAAATCAATATCGTTGTGTTATTTTTTGAATCCGTGCATTAACAATGTACCTAGTCAGATGGCTAAACAAAGTGAGTCAGGTAGGACCGAGTATAGCCACTGAAAGAATCCATAAAAACTGTAATGGTACCCTTGTCACGTCCGGACATCTTATTTATCTAGTCACGAGCAAAATCATTGTTTCCTTTTTCGTTGTGTGTTGGAGCAAAAGCACGCTTTATTACCGCCAACGACTAACAGATGAACAGCTGAACGGGACCATTGTCCCCGTGGCTTGTGTGTGACGTTTGTTTCTTGCAGACGGAAATAATTGTGCTGCTTCGTTGAGAAACATGTATTTATTTATGTTTGTTACTTGTATTTTTTTTTTGTTGTAGAGAAAAAGTAAAAGTACTAAGAAGATTGGATATTGTTGCAATAATAACATTACCTATTTACTGTAAACCGAAGACTGTGTTTATGTAGACAATAAACTGCTGTGTTGACGGATTAAAAACATTTTTTTTATAAGTTGTTTTAAGAGAAAACTAGAGAAGATGCGATAAGATTCGTCCTTATTTATTTTAATTCATTGGTTTTTCTTTTCTATCATTTTATTTTCTATTTCAGGAGTGTAACAAATAAATGGGAATACGGAAAAATACTGTGATTTGTTTTTAATAAAAGAATAATATTACATATTAATTAGCGAGATTGCATGTGCCTTAACAAAGTGAAGAACGAATAAGCCGACTTCATAATCTGAAACAAAAGAGTGTATTAATATTATATTGGCAACAAGATAAAAATAAGTTTATTAGGTACCTATGGAGTAATAGTGATCAACTAATTATTATACAAATATAAACAAACTAAAACATCAGAATCTATTTAGTTTAAAACTTTCTTTAACATCAACTAGTAGAATAACAACTTGAACAAGTTTACTAATAATACTTACAGCAGAGAAAGTATCAAGGGAAAGTAAGAACATTTTCCCAGCTGTAATAGATAAAGGTATGTTTGCTCTTTCTACCAATAATCGCAAGCTGCTCTTGAACTTTCGACTTCTTCTTGTCCAGTCGCAATCGTACACCGCAAATGAAATTTTACTGCTCTGTAAAACAAATTATGTAGTTAAACTTAGTTTTGAAAGAAAGAATGAAGCATATTTATTTATATATTATGTCACAGGGAAATGAGGAAACCAGGGATTTCACGAAATCACTAGGGATATCAAGAAATCCCGGTAAATGTCGAAAGTGCCGTTTCTACCAGAAAAGAAATACCTACTCATGTTTTTGTATGTAGGTTAAAAACACAAGGATTCCACTTCTGTAAGTTAGATTAGAACTGTGACCATAATGCAAGGCATTTTCGACATTTACCGGGATTTCGTGATATCCCTAGTGATTTCGTGAAACCCCTGATTTTCTCCATTTCTCTGACACATAGATATTGCTAATCTTCAGCTAGTTATATTAAAGATCTTATTAAATACTCTAATATAAATTCAATATAAGCAATTATTGTATATCGTTGTTAAAAATGACACCACTGAAAGTATCTTTTATCTTTCTTTGACTGTGTAATACATGGGAATGATATTAAGTAGCAGTAGAATTAAGTAAACTTACTTTATCCATAAGCTTAGAACCAAACCAACATGGCACCAGTATTTGAAATGTCATCACAATTATATACATAGAAAGAAATAATAGAAATTGATATGTGGCTGGCTGGAAATGAAAAAAATACAACTCAAAATTAAACTCTTCTTAACTATTTAGTCTTTGATGTTTCTAAAGCTAACAGAAATGTGAATTAGGTAAAGTGTAAAGGCGTGCATTTTATCGTAATTTAATAATTTTAAACTATAATTATAGTTTAATATTATTAAATTACGATAAAATTTAAATTATTAGAATAAGATAATTTGTAATGTTTATTATATTTACCAATGTATATCGAAACAGACAGACGCATATTTTAAAGGAACCAAGACTGCCGTCAATAGCATAGTTGCAGTAAGTACGCTTTATATAGTTTTGAGAAAAACGCGGTTAAAGTTTTGGGTTGAATTTTCTAAATAAATCCTTTGTTTGAAATCGGATCACGATGGTTGATACCTTAAATGATAGAAGACTTCAGCACCTATCTATAACTTATTAAAAAACTAAAACTAAGTAATTGTAAGAAAAAATAAACACATTATTGTTGTTATGCTAAGTATTTCCTAAAGGCTCTTTGATAGGGAACACTTAGCATAAGTACAGTACAAGCCTTTGCCTCATTATAAGTTTGTAGGGTTACTTAGCTTAAATACAGTAAGTGTGTGTTTTACTGTATTTAAGCTAAGTAACCATACAAACTTATAATGATTCAAAATTTTTATATTATTAGGTTCCAGTGATAATAAAACAACTAGTTAATGGTTTTAACATTGTATTTAAAATAAATAAATGTAGCATATTATACTCTCCAAGTACAACTTGAAACTTGAGCTTAAATCACTGTTTAGAATATTGACAAACGAAAAGAGTGTCCAGTTCTTGTTTTGTGACGAACAATTATCTGGCCAAATCACCAAGTGACTTTTATTCCGATGGTGTATAAAAAAAGCTCTGAATGTTGAAACAATATCATAAACATTTCGGCCTGAAATCGCTTAATTCCATAAGACAGCGTAAGGATAATTTTCTTTATTAGATTTACATAAAGGAGCAAACGTTTCATTAAACGCAATAATTAACAAATAAGGACAGAATATTGCTACGAGGGCGGGTCAATAAGTCCGTGACTGTTAGCATAAAACACAGCTTTTTATATAAAAACTTATTTTAGTTTTCAACGTAGTCTCCTTCGAGCTCTATTCAATTCAATTCAATTCAATTCAATTTATTTTATTTGCAAATATAGGTACATGGGTTGTTATTTTACAAGAAGGTATAGTATCACTATATCTATACACTTAGCCCAAAGTTTCTTCAATTTTTTTATCCCTTACGTAAATTGTATTTTGTCGAGGTCTTCAAAATAAGCATGTGTGTGAGGTGACTTCGTCATTGGAGGCAAATCACTTTCCGCCGAGCCATTTCTTCAAATTTGGGAACGTAAAATAATCACACGGAGCTAGATCTGGTGAATAGGCAGGATAAGGAAGCAACTTGTAGCCCAATTCATGGAGTTCTGACATGGAAACTGCACATGTGTGCACCCGAACCTTATCCTGTTGGAAAAAAAAATTTTTTTCTTTGCCAAGTGCGGTCGCTTTTCTTTCAGTGCCTCATCGAAGCGACCCAATAAGTTGCTGAAATATTCACCATTGATTGTTCTTCCTTTTTGAAGGTAGTCAATGTGGATAAAACCGCGTGCATCTCAAAAACAGTCGCCATGACTTTGCTGGCTGACAAACCCACCTTTGCCTTCTTTGGCACCGATTCACCCCGAGAAACCCGCTGTTTGGTATCCGGTATGTTGTGGTGGGTCCACGTTTCGTCCACGGTTACAAAACGGCGCAAACATTCATTCCTATTGCGATTAAACAAAGCCATACGTTCCTGCGAAATTGTCACACGATTGTGTTTGTCGTCGATTTTGAGCAAAAGCTTTCTCATACCCAAATAATGATTCAAAATTGAAACCACTTAGCTATATGAGATGCCTGTAGCTTCCGCAATCTCTCTCATTTTCAATCCCCGATCGAGTAAAACCGTATCGTGAATTTTTTTAATTGTTTCGGATGTGGAGACCTCAACTGAGCGTCCAGAACGTTCGGCATCTTCTGTGCTTGTATGGCCACATCGAAATTCCGTAAACCACTTTTTACCATGGAAATGGATGGTGCAGAGTCCCCATAATATTTATCAAGCTTAGCTTTGGTTTACGTAATAGATTTTTTTCGCAAAAAATGATGCTTTATGAGCACTCAAAATTCACTTTTTTCTATTTTCTTCTTAGTCAACGCGGTTTGTATCTGTCCATGCGAAGTAGCATTACCACCTTTTGAAGATCTACACACACTTAAACGGTGTCATTATCTTTATGTTCTTCTACGTTTTTCTTATATTATTTGTAAGCCTTTCTGCCTGTATAGCTTTGGCGATGTATAACAAAATTATTACATGAAGCACAAATTGTATTTGGAGTTTGTGACCATTGTGATCCGATTGCAAACAAAAGATTTGTGTAAAAATTTCGATCCAAAACTTTAACCACCTTTTTCTCAAAACCCCACATCCTCACCGCGCCTTCGTAGTAGTGTATGTAATATTAAGTTATGTAGGTATTCGGGGAACAGATTATTATATAATTTATTATTCTTTACTGCTTGTAATGAAATAGAAATTGTACGACTTTTAGTTACAATAACATATTACGTTCACAGTGAAGCAACTTTACTGCAGTATATTCATGACGTGGCATAATATTGCAGCTATGTAGACATACAAGACGTAGACAAACACTTCTTATAATTAGTAGTAAGATCATATTATACGTATGTTCTGCTTAGTATGAGTACAGTATAGCTAATTTACTGTCCACGTGATTTGTGCAACTGTCCGCTATCGCTACATCCTGCTGTCTAAACATGAACACAGGATGGCTACATACTGTCTGTATAATAAGTAACCATTACGTTAGATTTGATTACGTTACTTAACATAAATTCAATATAGTATCATACTGTCCTTGTGGTAAGTATTAAGGAACCAACGCCAAGGATCAATTACTAAGTATACATGCAGTATCGCTGCATACTGTTTGTAAGACTAGATACACACTTAGTAAATATTGGGAAGCTGCTTAAGATCAAAACAGTATATCTTCTTAAAGTTTTTTTGATTGGCCTATATTCTATTTTTAAACTGTTAATGACCAAACATATTAGCAGTATATATGTCATACTGCTCTTATGCAGTGAGATTCTAAATGAAACTTTTGCCGTAAGTGTACAGACTGTAATCATGCTTTGTGATGTAAAAAAATTGGTCGACTTACTGCAAATTTCTAATTGTTAACTTTGGATCAAAAAACGATACAAATAAATGAGTTAGATACAGTTGTAGATCTTGTTATCGTGATCACGGCTGTATACCTAACTCAATTTTGACAAAAACCCGACTTACTGTAACTATGCTATTGACGGCAGAAGAGCGAATTGAACAAATAATGATTCACTGAATGCGTCTTGAGTTAGTTGACAAAACCTGCAAATAAAACATGTTTGAAACAATTTTAAATAGCATTTATCTAAGTTTTGTCAAGATAAAATTACGTCTTGTTACTTACTTAATTATTTCCTCATAATGTTTTATACAATTGTTCATCTCAGTGACAGCATATTCATCGTTCTCCGACTCGTCTATTTGTCCAAAAGCGCCATCATCTCTCTTAGAAATATCAGTTACTATTCGCAATCTTCTGTCCAAAATATCTAATTGTGCTATGGCCAGAAACATTATTCCCAAGAGCAAGGTGTCCAAATTTACATTATACCACATATGAGAAGTAATACCGATACTCTGATATAAATAAATTGGGTACAATAATAAGTCTTTATAATTTTCTGGTACAAAAGAATATTTACATACTGGGTACTCTAATTCAAGTGAAAATATTAAGTGAGTGATAAATGGTGCATATACATTGGCAAAGTTAGCTATTAAGGATATTCCAGCAGTGATCTTCCAATATAATACTGTATCTTTCTTTGCCTTTTTAATTATAGCTAATTCTTCAGCATTTTGTGATTGGAACGAATCGCTTTCTAGCATACCAAGCATTTTCTTCAATAAATTTCTTGTTGAAACAAATGCGTATACTTTAGACAATACCGTCAGATCCATGAAATAAAATATAGTTTCTTCAGCAATAATCCCCAATTCTTGAGGCAAGAAATAAAAATTTACAGTGTAGAGTACGATAAATGTAATAACGAAGAGCAACAAAAATAATTTTGAATAGAAGAAGTAAAATCGACTGGGGTTTTCACCGGGCCAAATGCCTATTATCTTGAGGATAATAAAATGTATATTAAAACAATCTATTTGACGGTACGCCATTGTGAAAGCATCGATTTGTTCGAATGTTCCAAAGACTTTTCTGCTGACTAACGACTGTCGTCCTGGCCTTAAATACTGGAAAACGACAAAGGTGACAACCAGCTACTAATTAGTCAAACATACACGTCCAGCGAAATAAAGATAATTAATAAGTTGGGGCGATAATGTCGTTTAAAACGTTCTACTTAGTAAACTAGAAATGTCTAATTCTACAGTAAGACTAGTTCAAAGTAAATTAACTTGGCTCTACGAATTAGTTTGCGAATACGTTTCAAAGACGTACTTATATATTATGTATATGTTGTACTATGTTTAAATTTAATTTCTAAGGGATGTAGGTTAATTGCGTAGTTTTTTAAATGAGATGCAATTAGTAAAGTCGTACCTCGTGTACCCACAAAACCAGCCAGAAAATCATTCTTTAAATGTCGTTAATATGCCGCAGCTTTTTGTGGATTCAATTATGTTGAAATTTAATTGCTCGTTGCTTATTGCTATGGTCTTTTAAATAAATATTCTTCACACAAATGGTAAATGGTATTGCTAATTATTTACTAATTACTACTTTAAAAAATTATATGTATGTACTATCTGATGCCCGTGACTTCACCCGAGTTGTGTAGGTAGCTTAAATGTTTGTTATTCTACCCCCTTGCCTACCTATATTCCAAATTTCATCAAAATCCATTCAGTAATTTTTGCGTGAAAGAGTAACAAACATCCATTCATCCATCCTCACAAACTTTTGCATTTATAATATTAGTAGGATGTAGTTATATGTATGTTAAAATCTTTGGTATGCCATGTGTTAGTAGTCAGCAATTGTCTATTATTATTCTTTTCCATTTTCGAACTTTAATCCTTAAACGTTACCTAAGCATAAGATATTATAAGCTAATAATAATGATTAAGTAGTGAATAGTGATTAATATCAAAACCCTACTTTTCAAATATTATTTGCGTATTTGCATATGTTGAAGTAGTGTAAAGAATGAATAGGCGTAGTGCATAATCTGAAAATAAAAATATCCTTTAAATAAATAAATAAGACTTATTTAGTCTAGAACTTGTAGTATGAGAACTAGACAAAGAGTAAACTTACTTAGATATAAATGTACTTTAATTTGAAATAGATACTTAGTTATAGAAAACACCTGACTAATATCAACATACATGCAATAAGGCACTGAGTGGGAAGTCCGAAGGTCCGAACACAGGGAGTAGATTTAATAACCATCTATGATGTAATTGTCACTAGCTACGACAGCACGAAAATTTAGGTCTTATTATTTCTAGCAAAGTTTTAGTACCTATAAAACATATTCTTTATCATATGATTCAGTTGCAAAACTAAGTAAATTGAATTGAAATAAATTCAATTTATTCGCTTTGTTCTTTATATAAAATACTTACAGAAGTAAAAGTGTTAAGGGAGAGACAGAACATTTTCCCTCCAGTTATAGACAGTGGCTTGTTAGTTCTCTCAACAAAGAGACGCAAATTGCTTTTAAACTGACGCGTTCTAGTGGTCCAGTCACAGTTGTACATTGCGAAAGAAAGAAGTTTGCTCTGTAAGAAGGTTTTAATACTGAATTGCATTATTTCTTTTTGGAAGTTATTATGCTTTGAACACTAACATCATCATATCTGCCAGTGAAAGTCCACTGCTAGACATAGCCTCTAAATATTTCCAACCTGGGCGGTCTTATGCCTCCCTCATCTAATAATCATCATAACAGCCCATTAATGTCCCACTGCAGGGACGGGCCTCCTCCTGTGACGGAGGGATACTTGGCCTACTAATACCACGCTGTTCAATTGAATTTCAAGTTTTCCTTCTTTTTATTTCGTTAAGATAATATTCACGAATAGTCCCTTAGTCGGTTTTTACGACACCCATAGGATGAGATGGGGTGGTGACTTATTGTATTCTTACTCCGTCACCACACGAAGAATCTTATCATACTTATACCATATTTCAGTTTAAACTACTTACTTAATTATTAATAACTATTGTTTAGAAATCAGACAAGTCAGTTAAGACACACTTACCTTATCTATAATCCTAGCACCAAACCAACAAGGAATTAAAATTTGTAGAACCATTACACACATGTATGAAGCCAGAAAAACGTAGTATTGGAAAGGTGCTGGCTGAAAAAATGGATATTTGATTAGTTTTAAATATTGAAAATAAAAAATAAATACTAAGATGAAATACCGAACAAAACTGATAGGTACTAATTTAGTAAAACATAAATTATCCGAATAATGTTCTCATTTTGAAAACACAAAGTAGTGTTTCCTTTTCCAATATTAAATCTAGGTATGCATTCTTATTATACAATAATTAATATACAGTAATTTCAGAATACAATTTACTTACCAAAGTAAATCGGAAGAGGCAAACACAAATTATAATAGACGCAATACTAAATTGGGTAAATATAGTTAAACTAAAAACTTCTTGAATTAACCGACAGAATCTGCAACAATAATTGTTAAATAATTACGGTAAATCACCAATAAATATTGATAACTTGTGTAAGAATAACTGTATGTTATTATCCAATTTTAGTTCAATATTCGGTTTTACCTTTCAACTGCACCAAAGTGATCTGCGCACTGTTTTAACTTCTTAATTGGATCTCCTTCATTAGAACTTGTCGCTGTATTACTTCTTTCATCATTTTTTATTTCGTTAGTCACCATTCTTAGTTTTTCATCAAGCATATCTAATTGAGCTACGGCGTATATCAAGAGTCCCAGTAGAAAAGTGTCAATGTTTAAATTATACAACATGTGAAAATTCATTCCGATACCCTCATAAATATATAAAGGATATATAAACCTTCGTTTGAATTCATCAGAAAGAAACGAATAAGAACAAACTGGAAGATTCAGTTCTACTGATTTTAAAATGTGAAGAAAAACTGGAGACAAAATATGAGTGAGATGTGAAGTTACTGATATCGCAGCTACAATTTTCCAATACTTATAATTAAAATTTATTGCTTTGTCTATAACCACTTTGCTCTCAATTGATTCTGGTTGAAATATTTCACTGTCTAATACTTCAAATAAACTTTTAATTTTGTCCTCCATAACAACGAAATTTAAAACTTTAAATAATAAAGCTAACTCGGTGAAATAAAATATCATTTCTTCAATTACAACATCGATCTGTCTTGGTAAGAAATAAAAATTAATTGTAAATAATGCATCGTAAATTATGACAAAAGTAATGATAAATATTTTAGAGTAATAGTTGTAAAAACGATTAGGATAGTTTCCGGGCCAAATACCGAGAAAATTCCAAAACTTTATATTTATACTGAAACAGTCTACTTGATGCTTTTCCATTAGGCTGATTGTTTTATTTCAGGTAATGCACAAAATAGAAGAGTGTTTCTACATGCCTGTTCTGTGAATCTGATAAGTGCAACTATGAAAAGAAACTAGTAGCTGGAAAATTGCAAAGAGATTGCAATGGAGTAGCGTATATAGTTACATTAAAATACAGATAAAAGAAAAATGTTCAAGTTACTAAAAGGACTTCAAGTAATCCATTGTTGTATTGAATTACATCAGGCTTTTGATATAATCATGGTAGGTTTGAGTCTCATGCAGAAGAGAGATATTTGTGCGGTTTAGAATTATTTCCATAAGCCTTAGTGTCCGTACAATAAAAATTCTTGTCTAAGAGTTACGCATGGATTACTAAATTTAACTTTATGTAACCTTATATCTTTTTAAAAAAACAGCTAATGCTTTAAATTAGAAAAAAAATTAAACTGAGCTCCGCTCAAAATTAAATTATCTATTGTTACCCTTGAATTTAGGCACGGTTTTATTTTTAAACATTTATTTAATCGGTAGAATTTAATGACTTATCTACTTAAGTCTTGAATTAGTAAGATTAAAAAGTGAGATTTAGTTACTTAACCGGGTAAAAGAACCAAAATACCAACCAAACTGAAACTGAACCAAAATGATAATCAAACACAAAAAACTGAAATGATTCGTTTTGACCAACCAAAGAGTTCATTTCGGGGACAAAGAACAAAATGTTCTCTTTTACTGTTTTGTTATTCTTTACGTTTTAGAACTTTTTCATATTACATATAATTATTATTTTAATAACTACATAATACTATTGTGCAAAGGTTTGCTTCACCAGCTTTTTACGGGTTTCTTTCTGTTGCGATTTCCGGTCAGTTATTTTCAATGGGTCGTCTCGCCAACGTTTCGTGCTTCTAGGGACGACCGTCTTTTTCTTCGTAGGGTTTTTAATGCATGAATAAACGAACCCGAGCCATCTGTCAAAATCCATCCTACAAGTCTTTATATAATATACAAAATTACTTTGATGTAAAAATAAATATCCTTTTTTCCGGTTTACATAAAATGCAATAAAAATGAACAAGTTATTTTATTTTATGTTTCCTGATTTGACACTCTAAAATAAAATATATAGAGAAATATTTCATACAATAAAATAAAATAAAAAGTGTATATTTTGCTTGCAATACATACACAAATAATTAAAAAATGTGAATATTCAGCTGCGAATATAAAATTGAGCAGTAGGTACGAGTAGTGCCTTTATTAAAAAAATCTTTATAAGCCACGAAAAAAAGTTGTTTACAAAACATAAACAAAAACTTTGCGTTTGCCTCTCCACTGTTTTTATTCTTATAATAAATTGTAGGTTCTACATAGCATTTTTCCAGACTTTTTAATTTTACTTTGAAATAAAGTACCGTATAATTGATATAGAAACATTATCAAAGTGAAAGATAAAAGTGTACTTTTCATTGACTTAAATGACAATGGCTACTATAATTAAAATAAGGAACTTTGCTAAAGGATGTGGGTTAATTGCAAGATCCGTACTTTTTAAATGAGGTGCAATTAGCGAAGGTGACAGCCGTCCATCCAACTGAATCTAGATTCGTCCTAATTAAAGGAGTTAAAGAAAATGTAAAATAAATAGAAAGTCTTTGTTAACTCTTTTTTTAAGCTCACTTTTGATACGATGGTGACAAAAGTAAGGGTTATTCAGGTATGGTTTTAGATTAGTCTTTAGCTCATATACTTAAATTATTATTTATTGAATAGTATTTGTGTGTGGTGACAGAGTGAGAATACAATATTATGTCACCACCCTATCTCATCCCATGGGTGTCGTAAAAACCAACTAAAGGACTATCCGTGAATATTATCTTTACATAACAAAAAGAAGGAAAACTTGAAATTAAACCCTATACCAATCCGTTTGGCCAGCGTGGTATTAGAAGACCAAGTGTCTCTCCGTCACGGGTGGAGGCCCGTCCCTGCAGTGGGACAATGATGGGCTGTTATGATTATTTATTTAATAATATTTTTGTTATTTGATTGAGAGTTTTGAGTTTGAGTAAGACAAATTAATTGGCTATCAATGTTCTGCTTTTGGCTACCTTTCGCTCGTTACTAACATAGGATTTTATTTTGTTATGAGTCTAGATAGTTTTACCGTTTATCCTAAATATTAACGTTTATCCTACGTAGAATAAAAAAGTGAGTGTGGCCATAAATAAATTGTCGAAAAATAAATCTAATACTAATAATAATTTATTACACATATAATTCAATTAAATAACATCAAAGGTACAAAAAATTATTCAAAATATAATTATAACATCATAGTTTTCCTGAAAATAAAAGAAAAACCTTAACAAAACACAACATTCTCTAGCATAAATAATTTGCATATATGTTCCGAATAACTTCAACTAAATTAAATTTAATACTATGGATAACAAAATGGAACATAATAAAATATTTCCCAGAATAGAGGCATGTTAACCTTAATATACACATAACATTGATGTTATTCTAAATACATATAAAATATAATACTTTATTTACCATTGTTCTTGATTTTGCTCTTTGAATGTCTAAGCCCCCGTCGCTTTGCAATCAATCGCCTCCGGCTCCTCGCCTCAGATGTAAATATTTATTCCTAAATTGAATACGAGGCTCCTAGATTCTCCGCTATTTTATCGAACATATTTACCTATTGTCTGACTACCTACGAATTTACAAACAAGGTCGTTTTAAAATATTAAGGGATACGTATTTTGTCAATATCACATACTGTGGTATGGGTTTTTCATGAAACCCATAGGATTATTTTCATATGGATCGCTAAGGGTAATTTGATAAATACTATAGAGCAATCAGGGATGCGTGGCAAACCACACTGTAGAGATCTTATGTTAAGCCAATTTTCTTACAGTTTTAACAGAAAGGCTATAAATTAATAGTTATTTAATGCATGGACCCTCAGTAGTAAATAAAAAAGGAAATAAAACACATTGCTCTATCAAATCAAAAAATTTAAAATTTATTTGCCGACTCCACCTCGTTTAAAATTTCTTTCATTACTCATTTTATAGCAAACGTCTACTGTAATAAATCGTTCGGAATCTATAAATACATTCAACTAAGTTTAATCCTCTAAAATTTTAAATATTAATTTCTCGTTTTCCGGCTGAATTTTCAAAAGTAGCCACGTAGAACAGATAATTTGAATTTTTAAACTGCGAGTGATTAATCCGTGGCCCGACGGGGAATCTCTCTGTAATGGTTAAATTATACTTGAAAGCCGCTATTCGACTTGTGACTTTCCGGATTAATTGGGTACACTATTATTGTTCTGAATTCACTGGTATTTTATTCTCTGTTATTGTTTGCTTAATACGAACCACCAGTTTCATTAAGTTAAAGGCTTTTTTACAATCACGATGAATTTTCGTAACTTTTATAAAGAAGAACATTGATTATGATAGCCAGAACAGATGCTAAGTAGAAATTAATTGCCGTGTATTTATAATTGTGTTACTGAATTAGATTTTGTATGTGTGTTTGGAGACTGTACATAAATAAAGCATTTTGTTTGTTTGTTTGATTATTTTTGGTTAAAAGTTAAAGTATTTAGAATTTATTGATACAACTCATGATTATGTCAATATCTTATAATGTAAGTAAATTGAGCTTATAATAAATTCAAATACTTAACCTCTTTGAATTTTTTATACGCCTATTTATCCTAATAGAAGTAAGGTAGACAATCAAAAGCTTAACTAAACAAGATAAGTGCATGTAAAACTATATATTTTTTACCTAAATCCTAGTGTAAGCCTAGTGGTCATGGCGCTGGACGCGTATAGTCCAGAGACGCGGGTTCGAGTCCCGCATCGAGTACCAATTTTTTCCATTGTCTTTCTTCTTTTCGGATATATAAAAAAAGAAGATTCTGATTTTATTTTTTATTTTATTATTATTAAAAATAATAATGTCTACCTTACTTCTATTAGGATAAATAGGCTTATAAAAAAATCAAAGAGGTTAAGTATTTGAATTTATTATAAGCTCAATTTACTTACATTATAAGATATTGACATAATCATGAGTTGTATCAATAAATTCTAAATACTTTAACTTTTAACCAAAAATAATCAAACAAACAAACAAAATACGAATGTATAGTAAAATTCTCAAGTGATTTTACTTTTTTTTTTATTTTTTTATTTATTATCATTTAAATAAATTACCTACTTGTTTTTACTTGTATTACGATTTTTAATTTACCATTATAATAACCAAGACAAAATAAGCAGCTATGTTTCAGCCAATTATTATTGAAAAATAAAAGCAGTTTGCTAAATAATACACATTAATGATTTGGGTACTGTTAACTTAAAAAAAAAAAATATTTTATGTTTAAATAAAATGTAAAGTAATTTATAATTATAGAAAACACGTTAATCATCTAAGTAATCCAAACAGAGATAGATATATTATATAAGAATAGAAGACCCGTAAGTGCAAGAGAGATAGATATAGAAAAATGAAATGGCTTTAAGACTCAGATGTTAATGCGATATCTACAGTATACTACATCTCCTTTGCTTTTAAAATAGTAAGAATTTATAAATTGACTGTATATTTATATGAAGATACTATGTATCGGTTAAATCTCTAACTGTTTTCATTATCTATTTAGTTATTGAAGTATAAACAAATAATTAAGTACCAAATAATACAAATATTTAGATTCAAATTCACAAATACACCAAATTCAATTTTGCTGTGTGTGCTCAAACGAAGTTTGACACTGCCTAATTAAATAAAGTAATTCGAATGTTACCCATTGCCGTGTTTTGATATCATTAGCGTTAATAAATTACTGACTCATAATATTTGTCTGTATTGTCTTAATAAATACCACACTTTACGGAAATCGGTACTCTCTTTCACGTTTGTAAACCTATAGTATAATTTATTTTTCCGCGTTTTGTTTATTTTATATCTGATTTTATGAAGTTGTATTTTATATTCAACAGCTTCATGAATTGGTCGAAAACGTTCATTAATTTTATTGCTTAATTGGTAGGTTTGTTTCTTTGACAATCTTTGTGGTGTTGTAGTTAAAACGAATGACTGCTGAGAGGGTCTTGGGTTGAATTTTTGTGTGCATAAACTTAAATGTTAGTTTTGGTTTGAGTGTTTATTACGAATAATTATATAATTCTTTACAAAATAATAGTATGTTTACCTGTTGTCTGGTACCCATAGTATAATCACCAATAACATGTCACTAGTAGTAAGTAGTACCAGAGTGGTATATAAGGACTAGCATTAAATCCTCACACATTCACACAGCGCCCTCTAGTCCCAAACTAAGCTGAGCTTGTACTATAGGTACTAGAAAACGGTTAAACATACATAAATACTTTTTTTTGTAAATATATACATCTTATACATAGAAGATACCCAGACCAATGCAAACAATCATGTTCATTCACACAAAGATTTGCATTGAGCGGGAATCGAACCCGAGACCTCTGCGAAGCAGTCATGTTATATAACCACTCCGCCACAGAGGCCGTCAAAATTAAATGAGGCTGCTGCGGGACAAAAAAAAACATACATTCTATAAACTTACTAGTTTAAAGTGTATGTACAGTGGGTGACCGAAAACGTCCGCCAGTTTTCTTTTTCATTCGTTTGTGAAGCCTAAAACTCTTAGTACCTTTTGAAACTAAAGCATTGTATAGACAAAACACACAAAACTATACTCACACAGTATGATAATAAGGGTCAAATTCATTTTCACCTTTGGTCTACGTCTAGTTACATGTCAACATCAAACCTTTTTAATAAACTATTTAGTCTGTTCTGTTCTATTTTTTTATAATGGCTCCTAAGTTAATCGATAATTCTGCCAACAGGCCTGTTTAGTCATTACAAACTTTTAATTTGCTGTGTTATCCTCTGTTTCATTGTCAATGTCTATTACTGTTTATTTATTACTGTTTAAATAATAATTTATTATACCTATAGCCACAGAATATAAAACTTGAATATTAAATAAGTAATATTAAATAATAATAAATATTATTTCCGATTCACGAGCTGTCACGAAGGACTAATTTTGTATCCTATAGTCTTTATCAGACAGGAAAGGTACGGTGACATTTGATCTTTTCCATGTTACTTAGTTTACTTTTGTAGAATTTAAAAATAAAAGCTATCAATTTATGAATCCGAACTGATAAAAAATTAAAAATATTATTTAGACGTTTATATTTTTTAAATATTTGTTTTATATTCCATCTTCAACCCTAATATGTAAAATATAAACATATAAATTTTAAAATCGTATGCGCGACTCGGAACGAATTTCAATAGTGATTGACACAATAAAATTGTTAAAATCGAATGGTTTTTATAAAATTGATTAAATCGATTAAATTTTTTTTATAATCATAGAAATTAATATAATAATTTCAGTTGTCTTATAACTCAATATTAGTTTTTACGAGGATAGGCCGCAAGTTTTTTTTTTGGCGGGATTCGTACGTCATAGCGATAAAATCTTGATGATGTCATTATTAAAAGAGGCCTGTGACCTGTGATCACGTAACTGCCGATGATTGGAAAAAACAAAATCTAATACTTCATGACTGTGAGGGGAAGAGACATCAGATTAGACAATTCAGTAGATTTTCACTTATTATGTCATGTAAGTGACGAATCAAGTAATTCATCAAGCTGTTCATCAGATGAATCACGCATTGATTCGTCATAATTAATAAATATTTAAAAAATGATTAGTTTCTTATTTTGTATCTATAATCGATTTATTCTTGTTTGTAAAGTATATCGGTTAGATATAGAATCGGTATTTTTAAAAACGATTTTAGTGTTACTACATCTCTAGTAATGACAAATACTAAACGTCACCGTACTCATAAGATCTGAAAAATAGTACCTATAGGTAACCGATATTGTATTGTCATCCCTACTAGTGACAGGCGACCATTGACTGCAATATTATGTCATATTCAATTGGTAAAGCAGAGTATCGCTCATACTGCATAAGCACACGAAAATAGGCCTTAAGGTGGATATCTCATGTGTTTTTTAATTGTAGCTTGATTACAGTGTGTATTCATGTCAGCGCATATGATTACACGTCAAGGCTCAAGTGTGCATTATTCTTTACGGCGTTCCTGTTTATTCCGCAAGGCGTTCCTTATTCCTGAAGGTGTTTAAGTTTTCCTTAGAGAAACTTGCTTCCGGGGCACGCACGCTCTGTAATGACCAAGCTCATTAGCACTAACTGGAGTGCCCTTGTCTAGCCTCGGAATATACAGGCTATGTTTAAATATTTTTGCCAGTAAGGCTACTTTGTTAATTATTTAAAAGCTTTCTTTTGATATCTTGTAGTTGAGATGCAGCCGATATGATTGGTTTAATTTGGTTTTTTACTTACATTACCTTAATAAAATAAAATCTCCGTGTGGTGACGGAGTAAGAATACAGTGTGTCACCACCTCATGTCAACCCATGGGTGTCGTAAAAACCGACTAAGGGACAATCCGTGAATATTATCTTTACGTAATAAAAAGAAGGAAAACTTGAAATTATACCCTATTTAACCCTATATCAATCCGTTTGGCCAGCGTGGTAATAATAGGCTAAGTATCCTTCCGTCACAGAAAGAAGGCCGTCCCTGCAGTGGGACATTAATGGGCTGTTATGATGATGATGAATAAAATAATGTTTTGTTGTATAAAAGTCAACTCTCGCTCTAGAATAACGCTCTGTATCGAGGTAAAGCTTACAAATGTTAGTGTAGACAAAAAGAACACCATAATGTTACAATTTCATATTTTTAGTTTTGATTTATGGGTGAAAGTAGCAACACAAAATATTAAATAATACCAATATTTCCAAACATACTATACACTCAGTAAATGGTTTCTATAAAAATACATAGTGTATTGATTGTATGATAGAAAATTATTTTGTAAAATGTTATTAAGTAATACAGTACCTACTGACTGTTATTGGTCTACTTAATTTTTTTTCAAAGACTACTTTAATTTTGATAAAGAAAAAAAAGAGCTTACAACACTGATGTGAGCCCCAATACCGAGTGCGCCTCGGAAAGCGCTCAGTTTCTTTTTTTTAAAACGCTGGATCCAATTGAAATGTCTGCCTCGAATTTCACACTTTTGAGACAATATTCATAATATTGATTTATAAATTCTCAATTTCACTTTAACTTGATAGTGTTGTAGCTTCATCTAGCGACTTACTCAAGCGAACACCTACAATCAACAGATGTCGCCACACTTGACGACCTCGGTGGCGCGCCGGTAGAGCCAGCGGCTGCCGCGCATGAGGTTGTGGGTTCGATCCCCACGCAGGACAATAATTTGTGAGATCCACAAATTATTGTCCTGAGTCTGGGTGTTCTTTGTGTCCGTTAATTGATATTTTTAAAGTCCCCGCGACACAGGGCATGATCCCTAGTGTGGGAGTTGTCTTTTAAAAAACTAAAAAAAAAAAAAACTACGTCCTGAATCGCGATATCAAGATTTGCACAGCGATTCCACATACCACAACGTCCAACGAACAAACCGTTGGGCAGTTGGCCCGCCAGGCACGATCACCCTCGCCTGGTCGGAGGATCCTCCCCTTTCGTTGGTCGTCGATAGTTATCATAAACGTTGAACCCTTTGCTAAGATTTCTTATTAATATTTTCGCTTCATCATCATAATAAAAAATAGTGCCACCTTTTTTAAACTATGCTTTCATCAAACTCAAATACTTTTTCTCATAGAGTAAGTGTAGAGGTAATGAGCTGTGCCATTAGTGCTGCATCCTAGTGACGATGTGCCAACTCTCCATAATAACTGTGTAAATATACAAACTTTTTCATTGTTGCAAGTCCATTGTAGTGCGATTGTTAAAAGTTGCTTGTTTTACTGCATTTTATTTTTTTACCTTAATGTATAAATCTAGATATAAAATATCATTAATAAGTGTACCTAAGTGATAAATCGATTATTGTATTATTAGTATCTATGTTTCTACTTTTACATCTACAAGACAAACCCGCTACACTACTAGTCACTAAGTCTGATACGAAATTTTTTTCGGAGTTGAGAAGTTTAGATTCGGTTTTTAGGAGCTGATTTACAATAGGAACTCCTTGGAAACAGATTTTAATTAATGACAGTTAAATATTTCTACTGTAATTCGTGATTCTTTTTAAACGTTTTAATAAAATGCATAAAAATTATATTTCCGAGCGTAAAGTTCTCTAGAAAACGCTATTAGATTAAACAAAGATTTTATACTTCAATAAAAAAATAATCACTTCTAGTATTCCGCACTTAAAAGGAAATTAAAGTTTGAAGCTGCTATATAATATAAAATATTAATTTATTCATACCGTTCGCAATAACTTGCTGATTTAAAATTCCAGTCATTTCAGATCGTTTTTGTGTAATAAGAATGATGATATTTTAAGCAATCAAAAGTATTATTTGTTTATATCAGTTCTTTTATACTTATTTTCGCATGTTTAATTTAAGTAGATTGTGACTGTATTCAGTATAATCCGATATCTACTGTATGTAGCACTCGGTATCGGGGTATATGTATGTATAGTTGTGTTGTATTCAATAAATATAATCTTAAGTGGTGATAGACGTACCGCGTACTTTAAAGCGCCGATTACACTACCCTACATGTAGGGCCCTACATCTTGTAGGGCACTACATGTTGTCTAGTGTAATCACATGTAGGCTGTTAGAACACTACATATCAGAGATAGGCGAGTCCACCCTACATGTAGGGCCCTACATCTTGTAGGGCACTACATCGCACATCCAGATCTAAACAGAGCTAACTCAAAAATTTACGTTTTTGACTTTTACACACAGTCGAATTCCTTGATTCGTTACGCATCGACCACGAAAACAGATTTAAATATATCTACACTACACGACGCTAGATGTCGCAAGGAGTCTTTTTTGTTGGATGTACGAACTCCTCTCCTCGGAGTTATTTTGAGTTTACTGACTATATCTGACATTTTTTGTAATTTTATTTTGAGTTGTCTCTATTTTAACGCTTAGTTTCAAGTAAATATATAAAAGTATAAAAATATGTTTATTGGGAATTTCCAATAAACATATTTTTATATATACTATTTTTTTGCAAATACATACATTTATACATAGCAACACTCAGACCAATGCAAATAATCATGTTCATGCACACACATATTTGCATTGAGCGGGAATCGAACCCGAGACAGTCATGTTATATAACCACTACACCACAGAGGTCGATTTTATGTATGTATCTTACATACATACATAAAATCACACCTTGTTTGTTTGGCAGAGGAAAGAACCTGGAGAGCAGTGAATGAACCGCTCACGTGTTTTAAATACTTACCCACGGTTTCTGAAACGCTTGTCAAATCATTGTTCAACTAACGTGTATGTTAATGTGATCAGCTCTGGCAAATCAAATCTAAAGGCGACGACCTCGGTGGCGCGCCGGTAGAGCCAGCGGCTGCCGCGCATGAGGTTGTGGGTTCGATCCCCACGCAGGACAATAATTTGTGAGATTCACAAATTATTGTCCTGAGTCTCGGTGTTATATGTGTCCGTTAATTGATGTTTGTAAAAGTCCCCGCGACACAGGGCATGATCCCTAGTGCGGGAGTTGTCTTTTTTTTAGCAAATTAGCAAATAGCAAAGGTGCTCCCACATTGCCGTTAAAAAATGTTTAGTAAAGTTAGTAAACATTTTTTGTTAGCAAAATCACAAAAGGTTAAAAAATGTTTTCATGTTGGAAAATACTTAGTAACGTTAGTTAACAAATTATAACAATATACTTAGTCTATGGCACTATATTTTCCTGTAGCTTTTAGCGTTTGACATCCAATAAGAGTTTTCTTCTTTTTTTAATAAAAAAAATGAAAGCTATTCCAATGAGCAAATCATCTTCCATTTTCTTGTAGACGCCCTCAGAACGTAACGCACTGGGAGCCTATACCAGATTTAAATGTTATAAAATGTTAGTAAACATTTTCAATTAGTGTAGGAGCACTTATAACATGTAACAGTTCGTAACAAAATGTAACAATTGTCAACATTTGTTAGTAAATGTTTTTAAGCTACAAAATGTTTGCAAACATATTCTAACAGCAATGTGGGAGCACCATTACTGAAATGATAGTTGTCAATAATTTTGACGCTAGATTATTTGATTTTTTATTTGATCACACATTCGGAAACTGGGGGTTAATGGTACATCTTAGTTGTAAGTCCCTGACACGGTCGTGGAGCCATGTTTTTTTCTTAATTTTAAGTTGGACCTTTAAATCGCACCATGAAATGCTAAGAATAGGGTCTAAAACTTTCAAAGAGAATAATAGGCTTGATTGTGAATTACATCACCCTTATTTTATTTTACAAAAAACACGTGGGACAGACTGCTTTTAGTTGAGGTTCTTAAAACATCATGATAAACATAATATTACACAGTTCCATGAAATCTTGTGAGAAGACACTGATAAGAAAAAGTATTTCTTTACTCAGAGTTGGAATAAAAATATCATTAAACCTTATTTTGTGCATTCCTTTATTAGTGACTTAATTTCAAACACACGTACATTAAAATCCATCTTCAAATAATCTCCAATCTAATCTATTAAAAATAGTAGTAAAAATTAACAAAAATTTATTAATTACTAAACCGTCTTATCTTACGTGCATGCATTTTGTGAGAAGTATTTGATCTACAGCCGTACAGGTATGTACTCATCTTACTCGAGGTATTCTCACGCCCCTTCCATAGAAACGTGACTAGCGTTATAATCGTTTAGTTGTTTTAATCGACGACAATTTGAAGTTTCCTGTACTAATTGGTTCTTGTCACAGGTGTCACCAACTATTAGCGATACGTGAAATCTTATTCTATGATCGTGTAAGGGTAATTTCTTGATTGTCATGTGTAGTACAGGTGAAGGAACTTAATGTTTTACAATTATTTTACATAACATTTTAATGTTAAATATACTCGTATTCGTTAAAATCAATAGTTTTAGTTCTCTTCGTTTCATTAGGTAAAGTTTACGATGACCCTTTGTTGTCTAGTAATGGCATTAGATACTGCACACTTGCATCTAACCCCAGTAACATTTCCACATTGCTTGAGATAGATTAATTAGGCACACTTGTGGTACCGATCTTGATCGCCACTGGCTGGAAAGACCTATCACGAGCTTTTTTCAAAAACAAAATAGTTTATAGAAAGTATAAAAAGAAAATATTTATTTGTTTTTGCAATCTGAAACTATGGTGAACCTATTCTTGGAAGTTATTAATCAAAGTAAAGAAGGAATAGGCCAACTTCATAATCTGTAACAATAAAGTTTTAAACTTTAAAAAACATAACGAGATGTAACAAAAAAAGTGTATTTAAATCCTTAGTTAAAAATAAGTTTGTGCTCTTAATCGACTATGTATGTGGTTGTACATATATAAAAAATACATTTAGATCATCCGAAAAAACTTGGTTCTACAGGCGGATCTTCTGATTCTTTACTGGTTAGATGAACTAAGGAAACCTCTCCTCTTTGCGTGACAACAAGCCTTCTGAGAAAGTCCGTAGTAAGCGACGAAGTCTCAGCTCCATTCATTACTAGTATATAGAACTCTCCATGTGGTGACAGAGTAAGAATACCTACAATATGTCACCACCCCACCTCATCCCACGGTTGTCGTAATAACCGGACTAAGGGACTATTCGTGAATATTATCTTAACGAAATAAACAGAAGAAAAACTTGAAATTAAACCCTATACCAATCCGTTTGGCCAGCGTAGTATTAGTAGGCCAAGTATCCCTCCGTCACAGGAGGAGGCCCGTCCAGCAGTGGAACATTAATGGGCTGTTATGAGATGAGATGATGATATCGAACCAATAACATACTATTTTATAAAGAAAACTTACTGAAGTAAAAGTAACCAATGACAGAGGGATCATTTTGAGGCCTGTTATAGTAATAGGAGTCATTGCACGATTCATTATTAGTCTGAGCATTTTCTTGAAGGAATTATTCCTTGATATCCATTCTCCGTCGTATGCAGCATTTACAATTTCTTTACTCTGAAATATATCATTGTAATTTTAAGTTAACCCTCTCATGTTGCTCAAACAAAAAAATGATATGCAGTTAATTATTTTAACATTGATTGCAATTGTTTTGGTCTATACCATCCAGGTCTTTTTCACTCATAAGAACTTCGACTAACCCTGACCTTTGTTTCTTAGATAGGGTGATTTATTTCCCCAGGTGCTTATTACTTGTATACTTAAGGTACTCCAATTTTAAATGCATTTCTCAAAAACTTGAAAGATACCTGTAAACTCCTGATTTTATAACTTTATACATGGAAAAATAAAATGCTGCACAAGATAATTGTAACAAAAAAAACAAATCGCTTTATAGTTAACTAGCTGACCCGTGCCCACTTCGTTGGGCGGCGAAAAAAACGCGTCCCTTTTTTAAACATATTTAATTAATGCTTTACTCCTATTAGTCTGTATGTATGACATATCAGTAATGACACTCCCCGATAAATGGACTATTCAACAAAGAAAGAATTTTTAAAATCGGTTCATTAGATCCAGAGATTACCCTCTACAACGTCACAAACACACTAACTTTACCTCTTTATAATATTAGTATAGATTATTTAAAGGGAGAAACTCCGCATAAAATATAAGGCTAGATAAAAATTAAATCTTAAATTAAAACCCTATACAAAGAAATCTGATTCACTTGGCTTAGCATCCCCCTCTTATGAAGACGGTTGATGGTTTGCTTTAGAGAATTTATGATGATGAATATCTATTGATATACATAGTAACTGTGTGAATGTAAGGCTGCGTGTAGGAAACGTAGTAAAATGTATTAAAAACATTAGCGCTGTGTACGAAACGGGCGACGGCGAAGCGGGGCGGAGCGGCACCGGCGCGGAGCGGCACCGGCGCGGAGCGACGAGAACAAATAGTTTAGTTTCACCGCTCGTGCCGGTACATTTTATCAAATAATTCGGAGTTTGTTTCGTACACACTCAAGACACCGCTATCTCGCTGCCCCGCGCCGCCCCGCCCCGCGCCGTCGTCGCCCCGCCGTCGCTCCGCTCGTCGCAATCGCAAGTTTCGTACACGCCGCGCCGCCTAAAGAGTTTTATTTTGTTTATTTTAGGTTTTTAAGATTACTTATTGAAGTATTTCTTTGAATGTTACGAGGGGCGGCTGATAAGTTATCTACTTTGTTAAATAATGCTACAGAAATGATATTGCTCACTATGCTTATTTGAAAAGCATTCCTTTGTATTTATTGTTTTCGTTACGAATAGTACACTAACACAGTAAATATTTCAGATGAAAATAATAAAATCCTTAAACTTTAGCACGGTGTTGTGATTAAATGCCTAACTAAAGAGAGTAATAACTGTGGTAATAAGCTGTCTCAAATCAAACAACGGATGTTTAATGTGTTTGGTGGTTTATGTCCTTCCATACATACAAAATATGTATTAAAGTTTTGGTCTAAACAATTTAAACATGGCTGTGTGAGCTTAGACGACGACCTCCGTAGCGGACGGCCGTTTTAACAGCCACAGACGACACAGTCGACCTAATGAAAAAATATATACTCGAAGATCGGATAGTCAATCAGTTGGCGATCATTAGTTGACAGAATTAGTAAGGAACGTGTTCACATAATTATTTTAGGCATAATTGGAAGTATTATCAACATTAAGTCAAAGGTGAGCTCCAGATGAGTAGGTACCCAGAATGCTGTCGTTGTTTGTTGAACAACGACGAGTCGAATGTTGTGAGGCAATTTTGAACTTGGTAAAAGACAGCAAAGAAAAATGTTTCTCCAGAATAGTAACCTGCAATGAAACCTGGATTTGCCAATGGGACCCCGAAAACAAACAGAACTCATTGCAATGGAAATATATGGGGGTGAAGCAACCGCGCAAGTTTAAAGTTCGGCCATCAGCAGACAATCTTATGGCACCTATTTTTTGGGATGTGGAAGGAATTCCTTTATTAGATTACCTACCAAAAAATACTAGTAAATTCCGCTTACTAGGCCATATTTCTTGACCATCTGCGTGATGCTATAAAAGCTAACCGAAGGGGCAAACTCGGTTAAGGAGTTTTCATTTTGAACGACTATGATCCGGTTCACAGGGCTTTCCATGCAGGGTCGGTCTTGAGCAAAAACGGTTTTACGCCCAGCCTATAGTCTATATTTGACCCTTTGTGACTATTTCCTATTTAAAAATTTTAAGCAAAGGCTAAGGTGGAAGACTTTGGGCGGTGAGGAAATAAAGGCCGCTGTGGATAACTTATTATGACTACCAATCCAAAAAGTTTTTTTTGACAGGGTATTGTCTCTTATTGCCAAATGTAAAAAGTTTATTACAGTTGCAGAGGGCTACATTACATTATAAAAAAAAAGAGCTTCCCATGTCTTTTCTTTCTATGTAGATAACTTGTCAGCCGGCCCATGTATTAGCATTTTTGTGATAAAACATTAACGTAAAATGAGGGAGGCACAAGACCGCACAAGGAACCAATATTTGGAGGAGGCCTATGTAACTGACGTCTTATGGCCAGTAGTGGACGTCAGTTGGCTGATGATGATTTTCATATCTGTTCGTAGAGTAAAATGTATACTTAGCATAATTGCGTGCACAAAACATAAAAAACCGTACTTACTTCATGCGTCAATTGCGTTCCTAAATATGCTGGCACTAAAATTTGTGATGACATGATGAAAAAAAACATGACCATGAATATTTTAGTTTCAATTGTTCCTGGCTGTAAAAAGACAATATTATTAAAAATAATACACATACAATTAATTAAAAAAACTAGATATTTGTACTTACCAAACTCAAACCACACATAATTACACAAATCATAACAGACGCCACGCCAAATTGAATAAACGCTACTGTGCTCAAGATATCTTGAATCGTAACAGAATATCTGAAAGTAAAAATAAGATTTTACAATTCATACTTTATTTGCCTCTACTTAACATACAGTTATTTTGATACACTTACTTTAAAATTAAATCGTAATACTTCAATAACTCTTTAAGTTTGCCTATTGCAATCATGTCCTGCTTTTCTTTTGAAAGCTTAGAGTCTTCTTTTGATAATTTGAAGTTACTCAAATGCATATTAAGTAGTCTTAAATGATTCGTAGCAATAACTAACAATGCTGCTATAAACGAATCAATGTTAATATTGTACGTCATATGTCCATAAATGCCAAAAGATTGATAAAAGTACAAAAAAGCATAATGGTTCTGTCGTGTTTCATTGCTCAAGAAGTAGTATTTGCATATTGGCAGCTCCATTTCTCCTCCTCTCATCAAGTTAAAGATTAGTATGACAAAAATTTTTAAACAGTATAACATGTTCGATGCGATGGCTAATATTTTATAACATATTATGTATGTTTTATGCATTTTGTAAATAACACCGTCCTTAGTCTTGTAATCGCCTATGAATTCATTACAATCCATTATATCGAACACTTCTATAATTTTATCACGAAATAGTAAAACAGTAAAAACTTTAGCTACAACGGTTATTGCTGTACAGAAAAAGATTAGTTCTGAAATTATTGTATCTACTTTTAGCGGTGTGTATAATAAGTTTACAATTAACAGTGCATTATAACTAAAGCACGATATGAAAAGGTGGGTAAAAGTGTAAATTTTATAATATTTCGATGGACGTTTTCCTCCCCAAATTCCAAAAACATTCCAAAAGAAGATATTAAATTTGAAAAAGTTTTTTGACTGATCTGACGGCATGTTAGTAGCTAAATAAACAAAATATTAAATCGAAGAACGTCTTTTATAGCAAAGGGGTTGATTAACAGAAAGTAATGACATGTTATCACTATTACCTCAAGTATTTTAACAATTACATCCAAATCACCAATAGTTATTTTTCATCATGTACCAACGCTAATAACTAAGCGGAAATTTTACTTAGATTTATCTGATAAGTATCATTACAGCTTTATTAAGTTTTCTTAGGACTTAAATCTCTAGAAAATAATCTTGAGCTGTATCCCTTACCTCTAACCTAAATCCTTGTAATTTCTTTTTAGTACTTTGCTTATCTAGTTTTTGACATGCATCACCTAGAAACACTGAGTCCATCAACAGCGTTGCTCTTATTAGCTCGCTTTGGGACCGATCAAGATTAGGGATACGAATGTACTCCTTCTTAAAGTAAAAACGAAGCGCTGTTGGGAATCAACATTCGACACGACATTAAATTTACGAAAATAGTATTTTTTATTAAAGTCCAATCCTACCCTTATTTGATTGTCTCAATTATTACAACGACAACCTTAACAACGTTTCTAATGAGCTATTATTCATTTTAAATAATTAAATGTTGTTGTACAAGACAGCTGTAATCACGACTACAATCAAATCTACCATTATTATAGAATGTTAATTTATTGATCGTATCTCTAATGATTGAAAGTATTAAGTAATATTTTTGAGTTAAAATGATAAGCACATTAAGTTATGTTACTTTACAGTACAAATTACTTAGGTACAATTAAATTGGTCTTACGAATTTAATAATAAACTAGAATAACATAAAATAACATGACCTACGTCAAAGTCATTTTTAAATATTAACCCTTATTAAGAAACTTAATGGTTTGGTATCATAATACATTATCATATAAGGGCCTTTTCATCTATTGCAGACGATTAATGAGATGGTGTTCCTGCAGTGGGACAATTATGGGCTGGTATGATTTAAACAATTTAATAATATGTTTTAACAGAATAGAGAGTCTAAAGACTGTGCAGAACGTGAAGACCCTATTATTACTGTTAAGTAGTTCCTTTATGCTGACCCCCATGACGACTGCAATTTTATCATGCATCTGCTTGATGCGATACCTAAAACAAAACTAACAAATCAACCAGTTTGCAACGAAACATTTGATATTTCGCACAAGTACGTAGTCATATTGTATAAGAATACAATCAGCAAACACACGGAAAAATTCGCGAAATAAAAATAGTGAAGAAAGAAGTGGAGCGAATAGCATACACACCTTAATGATGGCTGCAGGCGTCGACTCATTGTGTTCAAGCCCCGCTCATGGACTCCGGAAAATTATAGTAACTAAACTTGGTGAAAATTCATACGCGATGCCTTGGCTGGCAACGAGCAATTTAGTTTCTCATACGATGCAAACTTCAAATGTACGCTTTTTTACAAGTTGATAACAAGAAAAAAAGAATATTTTAGTTGTGCTTACTTGCTTGTAATGATGTACTTACTTTGGTAGGTTCATTTGTTATGAACTCATTTTTAAGCGTAGACTAAAATTTAAGTATGGTAATTTTTTTAAGAAGTAGGTATTTTAGCTGGGACCTTTGTTTTAAAGTGACGGCTAAAAGAGGGTCTATACATAGTCTGGCCATAAATACTGTTACAATTAAAAATAAGAAAGATATTACATTTGAATTTGGAATCTGTCATTTTTATACGATTGTTCATTGTATTTTCTAATTTTGGCGCCAATACATTGTACAATATTTTGCTATATTAAAATGGAGTGGGGTGATAAAGAAAACCGAATCGCTGTGATTGCATTACACAAAGTTGGTATGGAGCCGAATGTAATTTTTAAAACTCTCCATACGCTTGGTATTAGTCAAATGTTTGTGTACCGGGCTATTAATAGGTACAATGAGACCTTCTCTGTTTGTGACAGAAAAAGATCTGGCCGTCCACGTAGTGTTCGTACGAAAATGGTGGTCAAAGCAGTAAGGGAAAGAATTCGAAGAAATCCTGTCCGAAAGCAAAAGATTTTATCTCGGGAGATGAAGATAGCACCCAGAACCATGTCACGCATTTTAAAAGATGACTTAGGACTTGCAGCCTATAAGAGACGCACTGGTCATTTTTTAACTGATAATTTAAAAAAGAATAGGGTGGTAAAATCGAAGCAACTACTGAAGCGGTACGCAAAGGGAGGTCACAGAAAAATTTTGTTTACGGATGAGAAAATCTTTACAGTTGAGCAACATTTTAACAAACAAAATGACCGTATTTATGCTCAAAGCTCTAAGGAAGCTTCCCAATTAGTCGACAGAGTGCAACGTGGGCATTATCCGACTTCAGTGATGGTTTGGTGGGGTGTTAGCTATGAAGGAGTGACTGAGCCATATTTTTGTGAAAAAGGTATCAAAACATCGGCACAAGTGTATCAAGATACCATTCTTGAGAAGGTAGTTAAACCCCTAAACAACACCATGTTCAATAACCAAGTATGGTCCTTCCAACAAGACTCAGCGCCGGGTCATAAAGCTCGGTCCACGCAGTCTTGGTTGGAAATGAACGTTTCGGACTTCATCAGAGCTGAAGACTGGCCGTCGTCTAGTCCCGATCTTAATCCGCTGGATTATGATTTATGGTCAGTTTTAGAGAGTATGGCTTGCTCTAAACGCCATGATAATTTGGAGTCCCTAAAACAATCCATACGATTGGCAGTGAAGAATTTTCCCATGGAAAGAGTGCGTGCTTCTATTGATAACTGGCCTCAACGTTTAAAGGACTGTGTTGCAGCCAATGGAGACCACTTCGAATAAGCTTTTTATATTTTGAATTGTTTTATATTTATGTATTAAACTAACACACTGTAAAAGTAATAAATATTATTTGCAATAAAAAAAAATGTTTTTTCTTCGTAACAATATTTATGGCTAGACTAGGTATAGGTTGTATTGGTTAATGTTTGTTATCTGAAGACAGAGAAAGATTAACTTTTAAGTTTTTACTTTTTGGGTTAGTTCTCGAGTCAGTTTTTCCACGAGTACCTAATTAATGATAAACTACTCTACTCCAGAAAAAAGAAGACAGATATCTGTTTTAGAAAAATCTAAAATGTCTTGCCGAGTTGTAAGGAATGTCAATCGAAGTTAAGTAATTGTTTTTATTTTTATAATATAAGTCACTTAGAAATAATGCTAACACACTATGTACATTAAAAATATTATTTAGCCTAAACAGTTTAATAAAATATATAGCAACAATTGATTGCACTCTCTGCTATTTTTATTCCACAGAGTCTGTATGCCTCGAGGGGTTCGTTACGTGTTCACATATTCGCGCTATCCAAGCCTCTTTACTCTTTATATGGCTCTATTGTTTTACTTGAGATTGAAATGTCGATTCAAGTGCGAAACATGTTGACTGTATTGTTCGTGTATTGTTATTTTAAATAAAATATCTATTTATATGATGTATGTAGCCTGTGTAAACGTCCAGCTAATGCGCTTGAGGCATGCATGTTAGTTGCTATAATATAAACTATCTTTAGATGCCATTTATACAGAGATATTGATTAAGAAGATGCAAAATCATACAAAGTACATAGTGATGCTAGGATTTTACGATATCCAGACATTCCAGGATGGAAACTAATGAATGCAGTTCTTTTGGTGCCAAGGACCGTGCTTTACTGTGCGTATTCTAGAACCTAATTTAAAAAAAATATTCTAAAACTAATAAACAGAAGTAAACAAACTGTATTTCATTTCTAAAAGAAAATTCCCAACTAGGTAACTCCGAACTTAAATACTACGTACACAGTGAAATAAGATTGCGGTACAATATAAGAAGGTAAATAAATACATCCGCTTTCCTCTAGCCTCCCTAATACAATAACAACTTCCGACCAAATATAATAAACCACTAATAAATTGTACTGTAAGGAAAAAGCTTCAGTTACATCCATAGAGTCGAATAAATCTTGTAATCCCCTGAAGGACAAGCTATTCACATACCTATTGGTTTCTTAGGTCTCAATGTAGTAAGATAAAGTAAATAGATAGCTTTACGAATTGTTCAAAGTTCAAGTGCTCAATATTCACAAGCCTCTCATTGTTAGTATTTACTTAACATCCTTTGGTTTGGATTGACTTTGCTTTTGCTGATTCGATTAATGTAACTGCCACTAAATCATTATCATAATTATATCAGCCAATAATTGACATCCACTTCGGGACATAGGCATCCTCCAAATGTTTTCATCTTCTGCTTTATTATGCCTTCTTCATCC
Source organism: Schrankia costaestrigalis (assembly GCA_905475405.1). Classification (NCBI taxonomy): domain Eukaryota; kingdom Metazoa; phylum Arthropoda; class Insecta; order Lepidoptera; family Erebidae; genus Schrankia; species Schrankia costaestrigalis. Next base: position 7,573,923 of record FR997827.1, read on the forward strand.
AACGGTTTCTTGCCGTCATTATCCAGGTCGTCGGCCCACCCATTGACGGGTCTCCCCAAACAGCATTTTAGCTTTGCGTTATAATATAATTAATTAAAACACAAATATAACCTGCTTTTCAAATCACTAACCTATAAACCTAACAACATGATAATATTAAAATCTTAATTAACATCTATTCATAGACTCGCATGGATAAAATCTAGTCTGACGGCAAGCAGAGTACTAATTTAATTGAGTCTATATAAACTTATACAACTACATGAACAAGTAAAGAGAAAACGGGAACATCTTAAGGCCAGTAATCCTAATAGGTATAATAACACGGTGCATTAAAATACTGAGACTTTTCTTGAAAGGTCTTGATAATATAATTATACAAGATATATATTATTATTATTTTGTAAGCAGCAAATGTATACTTCTAAATAAAGTATTTTTTTCAAATAACAAAAGGTATATTTACACCAAATGTATTCCTGAATGTGTACTGTGTGAACTTCTATCTTAATAACAGCTCATCAATGTCCCACTGCAGGGACGGGCTTCCTCCCGTGACGGAGGGATATTTGGCCTACTACTTAATACCACGCTGGCCAGACGGATTGGTGTAGGGTTTAATTTCCAGTTTGCCTTCTATTTATTTTGTTAAGATGATAGTCCCTTAGTCTGTTTTTACTAAACCCATGGGATGAGATGGGGTGGTGACATATTGTATTCTCAATACTCAATACTCAATCATTTATTGCATTCCACAATGTTTCATTTAGGTGTAAGTAAGTACATATCAGTATCAATTGTAGACCCTGCCGGGCACAGCAAAAGGTAGGAGAGAGGAGGAAGGCGCCAATAAATTAAATTAAAATCTTGTTATTAATATAATTCTTAAGTGAGATTTGTGACAGGTGATTTTGTGTGAGTGTTGTGTAAAAGTATGTTGTGATGTAGGTGTGTAGGTTAGATTAGTGTATGTACACAGTCTTTGAATTAGCTTATAATATATTGAATTCGATGAATTTAATAACAAAATAGACACAAATAATTATAAATCAAATTAATAAAATAAAATTGGGAAATGTCAGTCTAAAATAAAATTAAAATAAAATTAATACTTAATCAAATTAAAAATCAAATTAAAAATTAAATCAAAAATTAAATTAAAATTACAATAAATTCTATATAAATATGTCATTTAAATAATCATTTATATTGTAATAGGATTTATTTATCAAAAATATTAAATTGGCTTTCATTTCTTATTGCTTCTGGTAATTTATTATATATTTTTATTGACATAACTAGAGTACCTGATGAATGCATTGCAATTCGTGAAGATGGAAGGTTAAGCCTATTTTTGTGTCTTAAAAAGCCTTACCGACTCGTAGTCACACCAAGGTTGTCACACCAGTGTGACAAACAGTAATCTTTTTCTTGTTAGTCACACTACTGATTTTGACACACCATTTAATGTATTTCTAAACTAGTGATGTCCAAATTACAGTAATAAGTTTTTTATATTGAAATCATCAAATTATGTGGGTACTACTGTGTCCAAAAAGTGCCAGAAAAAGACCAATAATACACTAAACATTTTTTATTCATTAAATTGTATCATCTTCTTCTTTTCTGGAAACGACGAACTTACTTAGACCAAAGAATAAACCAAACAAAACATTTTTAAACACTGTTTCCGGAATTGAGTTACAATTTGGCTCTTAATTTATTATATATATATATATTATTATTATTTTGTAAGCAGCAAATGTATACTTCTAAATAAAGTATTTTTTTCAAATTCAATTTAATAACAAAATAGACACAAATAATTATAAATCAAATTAATAAAATAAAATTGGGAAATGTCAGTCTAAAATAAAATTAAAATAAAATTAATACTTAATCAAATTAAAAATCAAATTAAAAATTAAATCAAAAATTAAATTAAAATTACAATAAATTCTATATAAATATGTCATTTAAATAATCATTTATATTGTAATAGGATTTATTTATCAAAAATATTAAATTGGCTTTCATTTCTTATTGCTTCTGGTAATTTATTATATATTTTTATTGACATAACTAGAGTACCTGATGAATGCATTGCAATTCGTGAAGATGGAAGGTTAAGCCTATTTTTGTGTCTTAAAAAGCCTTACCGACTCGTAGTCACACCAAGGTTGTCACACCAGTGTGACAAACAGTAATCTTTTTCTTGTTAGTCACACTACTGATTTTTCAATAATAGCTAGTGCAGTGCCTACATAGTAAAATCGTTTGCCGACAATTAATAAGTACAAGTTACTATAACCCCATCTATAGAACTGACCGGTTGGAAATACATTGATATAAAATATGTGATTTGGTGCCCCCATTTTTTGTACTACCTACAGGATACTTCCTTATAGTATTAGATATTTAAAATGTAGGTATATTGATTCCTTAGTATAATACTTAGTTTTTATGGTTATATATGGTAAATAATGGTTGCCGCACCTTATTGAAGTTTTTTTTTTTTTTTTTTAATGTTATTAAATTAGATAATCTAGAAATAGCAGTCAGTTACGCCACTTCTTCTCTACTAGCGCCTTGGAATAGGTGGCAAAGCTTGATAGACTTTGAATATGTAAACTTAGATTAAATACTAGATGAAACTGAATAAAGGAGAATTTGCAACGAGAACTAAACTCAATTCCGGAAACAGTGTTTAAAAATGTTTTGTTTGGTTTATTCTTTGGTCTAAGTAAGTTCGTCGTTTCCAGAAAAGAAGAAGATGATACAATTTAATGAATAAAAAATGTTTAGTGTATTATTGGTCTTTTTCTGGCACTTTTTGGACACAGTAGTACCCACATAATTTGATGATTTCAATATAAAAAACTTATTACTGTAATTTGGACATCACTAGTTTAGAAATACATTAAATGGTGTGTCAAAATCAGTAGTGTGACTACAAGAAAAAGATTACTGTTTGTCACACTGGTGTGACAAGCTTGGTGTGACTACGAGTCGGTAAGGTTAAAAAGTATGTTTTTTGCTTGTCTTCCCTTTTGCTGTAAAAATGTGGGTTTTCTCGCACAAATTTACATAATTCTAGAATATAGAGACTTGGTAGTGTGAGTATTTCCAACTTCTGAAAGTGAGGTTTGCAACTTTCTTCTTGATGAATATTTACTAGTATTCTAATCAATTTTTTCTGTAGGGTAAATAAATAAGGTGTTTCTGAACTGTTTCTCCATAAAATGACACCATATTTCAACCACGCATATGCGTAGGCGTAATATGTGGATAGTGCGGTTTTCAAGTCAGTTGTTTTTTTGATCTCACGTAGCGCGTACGAGAATTTTGACAATTTGGCTCTTAATTTATTAACGTGAGGTTGCCAATTTATGTGTGAATCTATTTCTATGCCTAATAAGGTAGCTTTATTTACTAATTCAATTGTATTGTTCTGGCATTTAAAGTTAATGTTTATTGGAGTTTTCTGTCGAGGAAAAAATGTTATAATTTTTGTTTTTTTGTAATTTAACTCTAAGTTATGTTGTGACATCCATTTTGTGGTATCATTTAATAATGAATCTAATTGACCGTTTAGGTTACTGTTACTATCATATGAACTAATTATAGTTACGTCGTCGGCAAATAAAATACAGGATTGGTGTATATTTTTTGGAAGGTCGTTGATGTAAACTAGAAAAAGAAAACATCTTAGTACACTTCCTTGTGGTATTGAGGCATACACCAATTGTTTATTTGATTTTATTGTTTCTATCTCGTTTGTTTTATGGTTGTAACTCTCAATTTCAACCAATTGTTCACGTTGGTCGAGATATGATTTAAACCATTCATAACAGTTGCCACGTATTCCTATATTATATATTTTTTTTATTAAAATGTCAAATTGTACTCTATCATAAGCTTTAGTTATATCTAGTAATAATCCAATTGCATACTTCTTATCATTTAATATATTTAGGGCTTCCTGTATTACTTTGTATACGGCTAGTATATAGTTGAGCGATGTTTTCTGAAACCATACTGAGAATCGTCAAAGATGTTGTATTTCTCACAAAAATTGTAAACACGATTACACATTGCTTTTTCTATAATTTTTGAGGCTGTTGGTAAAAGAGCAATGGGCCGATAATTACTTGGGTCCTCTTTGGAATTGTTTTTATGAATTGGTTTTATGACAGAAGTTTTTAAAATGTTTGGGAAAGTACCTTCTTCAAAACTTTGATTGACTAATATGTAGAATGGTAGCGTCAATTCATCCGCACATTTTTTTATTAAAGAGGGTGGAAGCTCATCTATACCATAGCTGTGTTTATTTTTCAAATTTCTTATAATTTTATTTATTTCGTATGGTTCTGCTGGTTTAAGGAAAATTGAGTTTTCATTACACGGCTGCATAGGTATGGTAGAGCATGAAGGTGGGATTATGTTTGTGTTCCCAATAGAAGCAAAGAAGTTATTAAAGAAGTTAGCTACATCCTTTGTTTCAGAGATTAACATATTGTTTGCACGCAAAGTTATATTGCGTTTTTCTTTCTTTATTTTTTTTTTGTTAGTTCTCTCGTTAATTATACTCCACATTGTTTTAACTTTATTTTTAGATGTGGACATTTTATTTTTATAGTGCAATTTTTTTGAAGTAATTAACATTCACACACACAATTCTAACTCCCTCACCACACGGAGACGAGCTATATCTGTTAGGATAACGAAAAGGATGTCCTTGTTTCAGTTTATAAAGCTTTGGTGTTGAATAAACTTAGCATCAAATGTAAAACATTTTTCTGATAACCATGTGCAGAATAAAGACTATTCTTATCTAAATGAAAAATATACAAAAAAGATAAAACTTCGTAAAATATACAAAAAAAATTAAAATAGTGGCATATTTTTCAATGATATTTTCATTATAAACCAATTTTATAGTAATATACCATGTAACAAGTAATTGTATAATCTACATTCAAGTAAAAATGCATTTACTATTTCTAGTTTAGGGTGATTCTTCAAACCCAACATTTTCGATGTCTGGAGGTTTTTCTTTGTAACTAACAGACCAACCAAACTGCAATTATTTTTTAAACATAGTTTAGACAATTACCTATCTTGCACACGTTATTGTTTTTTAATAATAGTTTTTTATATATTTAAAAAAAAATATTAAAAAGCGTTCTTCTGATTAATATGGTGTGTCCGTACCCCAGTTTCTTGAAAGTTAGTAACAGTAACATTTTTTCTAATTAACGAATCGATGTGCGTTATAAATATTACGATAGAATATAAGTTGTTTCTTTACACAAAAAAAAAATGGTACTAATACTTGCGATAGTTTTTTAATAAAAAAATAAATTGTGAGTGTCCGGCAAAAAAGTCTGATTCATATTCGCGCGCTTTACTCGAACGTACCTAGCTAAGTACGAAACATCAGGAGATCCCTTCTAGTGCTGGTGGTAGCCAGGGACTCTGCTGACGTGGTCACGACTTTACATGTGGCTGGTTTGTGTTGTTGCGGAGATATAAATGTAAATATCTGATTCATATTACTTTGGTTCGCCTGTGTTTCTGATTACTATGTTGGCTGTTATAATTAACTTAAATGGTTTTCAAACTTGAATCTGTTGGAAATATAATTCAATTGGGGACTAAAAACCTATGTATAAATAGCAATCCTTAATTGTATACGTGTAGTGATTTACCGATGTTAAAAGGCAAAATTTTGATTTATATGTGTCTGATTCATACGGTAAAAATACTATATTAATCAGAATTTCACACATATTGTTAATATGGCGGCTCGGATAATGATTGATATTGTCAAGTTGTCAATGCTTCTAATAACTAGATTTAGGTGTGGTGATAATCATTGTGATTATCAACTGTGATTTTAATAAATAAATGACTGATTTTTATAACTAGAATTTCATTTTTGTTCCTAATTCTGATTTATATGACCTCAAAAAATTTTAAGTTAATTATCTCGAAAACCATTTCATAAAAAAGTGTGCCTTTTTCAGACATTGTATATTAGGATATCATCTTTAACAAAAACATGTTTTATAAGCCAAAATGTGAAAAAAAAATTAGCCCATATGAATCAGACAAAGAATCGAATTTCGGAGAAACACCCTTTATTCGTTTTACTATGTTATTATGTTGGGCCTTTTACACACTTAGCCACTTACCGCCTATGAATTTTTGAATAGTGTTTAAATTAAGTCTTTTGTAAGCCATGTTCCAGAATAATTATCATTATATGCATGAACATGAAGTAAGTATAATATTATTAAAATATATCATACTCCGTGGGGTGACGGAGTAAGAATACAATATGTCACCAACCCATCTCATTCCATGGGTGTCGTAAAAACTGATTAAGGGATATACTATGCGAGAATACTATCCTTACAAAAGAAAAAGAAGGAAAACAGGAAATTAAACCCTATACCAATCCGTCTGGCCACCGTGGTATTAATAGGCCAAGTATCCATCCGTCACGGATGGCTCGTCCCTGCAGTGAGACATTAATGAGCTGTTATGATGATTCCATATTCTTGCATTTAATTTTTTTGAATGGCATCAAGATAATGTAATTTAATGTACCCAGCTGTGAAACATAATATAAATTATTAAAGTAAGTAGTTCGTAATCTTTAGCATTCAACAATAGAAAAAAAACAGTTACATTAATGGAAAAGGACATAAGAACCATTACTAAAATAATATACAATAAGCTTAAAAATACTAAAATTATTTTCTATAGTCATAAGTTACCATTTTTAACTAGCAAACTACATTCTTTAAAAAGGCGTTCCTGGAAGTCAGTTATTTATTTATTGTATCAAATTAGCTCCCATAGTAAACTAAAACTTCTTATTTCAACATTACCACCAGAATTCTGTAGAGAAGAGAAGATTAAAACAATGAACGTGTTTGTAATTTGGAAAGCGGTGCAACCCTTCGGGTGCGCTTTAATTGCAGGGGTTGTTTAGCGAGGGAATGCCTCTGGCACGAAAATCTTCATCGTTTAATTCTTGAGAGGCTCAGATACCGCACACGGCTCATTTAATGCATACTGATATTATAACCTATGATGGGGTTCGTATTATACTTACAGTCACGTTTGGTTCGTAAATGTGGTTAGGTTATATTAGTTGCCGATGATGATTATGTCTTGTAGGCTGATTTGAAATGAAGATTAATTTCTAAGATAAATAAAAAATATTTAAAGCTGCCTCTTGCTGGTAAGGTTTGACTTAGAGGATATTTCATGCAGACAAAAAACTTTTTTGTCATGTCACCATGTCATAATCGAATAACCAAGATGTAACACCGGAGAGAATCACATTGAAATTACAGCGTCTCCGCGCGGTAAGGGTCGTAGCAGATATATTGAAACGTAAACGGATCGGCACCGCCTTGCTTTTTCTTCGGTGTCAAACGTCAAAAATCGGATGACGTTACGATTCCGATTAGTGTACGTTGCAGTAAGGAGTTTCATACAAACAATACTGAACGGCTCGAGTTGATACGGTGCCGATCCGTTTACTTTACGTTGTATGTGCTACGACGCTTTATTATACAAGGTCATGTTTTTTGTGCTACGCCGCCCGCAGTTTCTTGTGTTGGATTCTATGAAAGGCGAGGTAACATGTAGCGCTTTTTCATTAATTAAATTTAAACCAATAACCCACAGGAACGTTTGTTAAAATTAACTTTTACTTCTACACAATTTCAATCTATCTTTGTATTTGACATCGAGATCGAGGAAACAAAAAAGATACCCAATTTAATTTTTAATTTCTAGAAATGAATGCGTTTAATTACCAGCTAGTCTAATCAACAATAATGCAATCAAATTAAAGAAACAAGCTTGATCTCAAATTCATTATACGCTTCTTCGCATCGCTCCTAAGATTCATTTGCTCATTCTGCAATAACAATAAAAGGGTTCAAGACGGTCTTTCTGCAAATATACTCAAAAGCCTCAGGAACAGCATCTCTTTTAATTACACAACAGTAAATTTACTCTACAAAAATGTACGTCCTCAAAACGAAGACTACTGCTAGGGACTTTTACTGTCATTGTTATCCGTCAAAGATATAGTAAGCTTTCATTCATTTTATGTCCCACGCAGGACAACTTTGTGTGATCCACATTATTATAAAAACAAAATAATTATCATCATAACAGCCCATTAATGTCCCACTGCAGGGACGGGCATATTTCACCACCCCATCTCATCCCATGGGTGTCGTAAAAACCGATTAAGGGACTTTCCGTGAATCTTATCTGTACGAAATAAAAAAAAGGAAAACTTGAAATTAAACCCTATACCAATCCGTTTCACCAGCGTGGTATTAGTAGGCCAAGTATCCTTCTTTCACGGGAGGAGGCCCGTCCCTGCTGTGGGAGATTAATGGGCTGTTGTGATGAAGATATTATGAAAAGACAAACATTTTTATTCTACAGCAAATAAGTAAAATATCCTCGTTTTATATATTTTTCAACTAAGTTACTAACTTTTGGACGCCCACTTCCTGTCTGTAATTATTTATTGATGAAAAGAAAAGGAATAGGTACAGGAAATGCCTAATAAATAATAAATAAATTAAAACTAATTGATTTTATGTTGAAGAAATGAATATCAGCCTAATTAAAACATTTTCTTAATTTGTGCTTAATTTTTTTTTAAGATTTTTTAATATTTATATTTGAAATTTTTTATACAATAACTAAGTAGTAGGTAATAAGTAGTTACTAAGTATTATCACAACTACTAAGTATATGAATTATCTCGTAAGTTAACTAGCTTCCATTAAAGAAATAAAAGTAATCACAAAGCATTGGTGGTGCAGTCCTGGTGTTTGATTGATGTTGATTCTAAAAGAGTTATTGCTCTTGAAAGTTTCTAATCAACATAAAAGTTGAATAGGCTGACTTCATAATCTGTAAATAAAAAGAGCCTTGTTAATTCAATATGTTTAATTATTCATACTAGCATATACCAAAAAGGAACTAAATAAAAACAAATAGTCCGAACTAGGTATAACCTCAGACCAAATAACAAAACTATTCATCATAAGAGCCCATTAATGTCCCACTGCAGGGACGGACCTCCTCCCGTGACGGAGGGTTACTTGGCCTACTAATACCACGCTGGCTAGACGGATTGGTATAGGGTTTAATTTTAGGTTTCCTTCTTTTTATTTTGTAAAGATAGTAGTTTCGGTTATTCCCTTAGTCGGTTTCTACGACACCCATGGGATGAGATAGGGTGGTGACATATTGTATTCTTACTCCGTCACCACACGGATAACAAAACTATTAATAACTATTTAATTAATAAAACATTCTAAAAAAATCTTACTGAAGTAAATGTTAGCAAAGAAACAGGAAACATTTTCAGACCAGTTATAGTAAGTGGAATATTTGCTCGTTCAATTAAAATCCTTAGACTTCGTTTGAAAGATTCTGATCTAGGAATCCATTCACTTTTGTACGCGGCCAACACAATTTCTTGACTCTAAAATAGAAATATGAAATCAATGCTCTAAAAACTAAGTGGGCCTGGATGCCTAGATAATGTTCTTAGTTAGTCTACTGAGTGTAATAAGATTAAGCTATTAAAACTAACGAAGTGATATCACTGAAAGCATTGTTTAAAATGTTTTCATTAAAAGCTTTCTTTGTAAAATTATAATAATATAATTTTAAATAATAACTAAAATAATACGATTTTATATATATTTAAATAAAAGTTAAGGTAGGTGCTACATAACACCCCATCAATCTCCTTTGCTTGGACAGTTTTCTTCGCATACCACTTTGTTTGACGGCATGATATAGAATTACTGTCTGTCATTCGCATTATTTTCGTTGGATATTATCTGCTAACTTTTGAATGACACCTTGGGATGAGAAGGACTTGTACTACGTATTTTTTTATAATTTTGATTGTTTTTGCATAGCTTACCTCATGAGATAACTGTGTACCTAATAAGCCAGGAACGAAAATTGGAACCATCTTCGCAAAGAGATACATAATTAGGAATACTTTTAATGCTATTGATACAGGCTGAAAATTACAAAATGTAAGTACTTAAGTCATGTTTATATCATCAATATATTTTTTTTTAGTTTTAATTGTTCATTATCTTGACTTACTAAAACCAATCCGCACATAACTACGCAGATAATAATGGAAGCTGCACTAAATTGAAAAAATATTACCATGCTCAATATATCTTGAATAGTGCTACAATACCTGAAATTTCAAACAAATATTGCTTACCTGTAACATACAAAGATACTGTGTTTAACAACTTAAGTTTACCGAAACTTACTTCAATATAAGTTCGTAATAAATCAAATGTTCAGTGAGTTTACTCATTGCTATTTTCTCACGTTGTTCTCGTGAAAGTTGGTTCTCTTCTTCAGTTAACTTAAAAGTACTTAACTTAATATTCAGCAATTTTAAATGACCTACAGCAAACATCAATAACCCAGCGATGAACGAGTCGATGGTAACGTTATACATCATATGCCCATATATACCAAAAGCCTGGTAAATATACCAATACACGAAATATGAACGCCGGATTTCATCACTCAAAAAGTAATATTTGCACATAGGCAATTCCAACTCTTTCCCGCGTATTGAATCCAAGATTACTGGGACGAGCATGTTACAAAAAGCTAAATTTGAAAGAGTCGCGTAAACCTTCCAAAATAACTTATAATTTTTATGAATTTTAAAAAGTACACCGTTTTCTGTTTTATAGTCGCCTAAAAACTCATCGCAATCTATAATTTCAAAAGCTTTGAGGATTTTGTTGCGCATAAATATAATCATAAAAACTTTAAATATAATAGCAATTTCTGTGAAATAAAATATAACTTCTCGGATAACTAAGTCAATTTTTGGTGGTGTATAAATTAAATTTACCGTTAACAAAATATTGTAACAGACAAAAGTAATAAATAAATAGACCGCAGAAAAATATTTATAATATTTAGACGGTGTATTTCCTTCCCATATACCAAAAATTTTCCAACATATAAAATTGTACCCAAACATGTCTGTAGACTGTGTTGAGGGCATGTTTGTATCAATCTAGAAAACCTTAAAATGATATTCTTTTTTGAGTAAATGACTTTTATACCTGATTAAATAAGCTTCAAATTATACAGCAGAAAAAATGTTGCGGCGACGTGTTATTATTGCCGTATTTCATGCCAATTAGGTATTCCTGACAAGCCAATGTATTATATCAAGTAATTACACACTATACATTCAGTGACAAACTAGTTGCATCAGGTTGTCTTTTTTTTTCATTTAATTTACTTCTCGTCAAACATTATTGATTTCTAATATTCAGTTTTTAGACTGTATTATACAATTTCTATGAAATCAAAACCTTATTTTTGTTTGGTGATTTCTAAAAATTGAAGCGTGTAATGCAATACTTGGTTATCAATTTATATTCTATACACACTTATTCGAATAGCTCCTATCATGTTTGCTTCTTTAGAATATGCTTCTCTTCTGACTTACATTCCCTAATATATATTATTAATAAGCTATTAATATCTTTAAGATATGGCATATAATAAACACAGAAGGACTTTCGGGTGCCTACTTAATAAAATAATAACAGCTGAACTTTAGAACGAAATGCAATGCTTGTAACAATATTATTTCAAAACACCCTCATAGCCTATTAATTCAACATCAATTACTTATGCAAAGAGGTGACATTATGTATTCTTACTCCGTTATTGTAGATGTGCAATTTTTATTCAGAATGTTGAAAAGCATAAGCAATACCTAAATAATTCGTGAAAAGACCAAACAACTTAAACATAAATTGAAAATACTTACTAAAATAATCCTACGCTACCAGTGCTGTATTTTCTAAGAAAACTAATTGTTTTGTTCTTGAAAGTTTCTGATCAGCATAAAAAACGAATATGCCGTTTTCATAATCTGTAGGTACACAAAATAAAAACATTAATATTAGAAAAATTAGTATACCTACTTAGTATTTTTACCAATAGAATGCCAAGGAAGGAGTTAACGCGGCTATCTGGCAGTTACCTATTTGTGTCCAACAAATTAAGCAGGTTAATTATTATAAATAAAGCTTCTCATAATGTGACAACAACAAAATTTTCCTTAGAAAGACTATCCCAAACGCTACTGATGTAGCAGACATCCGTTTTTCTATCAAACTACGTCTCGATGACAAAAAAATATTTGAAATTAAGTATATTATGTTCCTACATTTCCAAAAACAAGAGCAAAAATGTTGCATCGATAGTTTGCAGTCTTGTTTACCCAGAATGAGTTGTTCAATTGAAATAGCGTTCAAATTACTTACAGTGGCAAATGTTAGCAGTGACAGGGGAAACATTTTAAGACCAGTAATCGTAATAGGAATATTGGCACGTTCTATCAATAGCCGAAGACTCCTTTTAAATGGTTGTGATCTTGGAATCCAGTCGCTTTTGTAAGCAGCAAGTACGATCTCGTGACTCTGTAAAAAAAATACCAAAATTATGTTTCGTTGTTTTCAAAAGGGCTTAAAACATAATATCGGTTGTCGATCTTTAGAACGTTGCTGTTGTTCGTGACTGCTACTTTTTGAGCGCTTGATTCTTTCAATACAAGTCTTGTCTATAATGCCGGCCATACATACTACGGTGTACCGGAGAGGTCCACCTGCGCAGGTGACCGGCGCAAGATCGAAGATCGATTATTTCGAGTGACACTGTACAGTGTACCTGTGCGTGTGTGCGTGTACTCCGGTCGCCTGCGCAGGTGGACCTCTCCGGTAGACCGTAGCGTGTATGACCGGCATAAGACAAAAGTTTGCAGAAAGTTTGGTTTGGTGTTTTAGGATTTTTTTGCTGGATATAGGTTGGCGACATCTTGAAATTTTAGTTAATCACAACTCGGTTAAAACTTTCTAACAGTTCTCTTTCACCCTTGTTTATTGAAGGAATCACAGGAAGGAATGGTTGTTAGTAGAGAGTAGATCTTACCTCATGAGATATCTGTGTACCCAGGAAACCAGGCACGAAAACAGGCACAAACTTCGCAAACAAATACATTACCAAAAACACTTTTAGTGCTATTGATAATGGCTGGAAATAAATAAAATTTATACTTTTTTAAATACTAAGTTTTTATTATGAAATACTTTAAGGAAACTGAATAAACGAAATAAATATTACATACTAAAATTAATCCTGTCATAACCACACATATTATAATTGATGCCGCACTAAATTGAAAAAATATAACGGTACTCAACACATCTTGTATAACACCACAATATCTGAAAACAAATACAATTAATACAAGTAATTAAACTTCCAATATATTTTCAACTAATGTATAAGAACTTACTTCAAAATAATTTCATAATATCTTAGATATTCAGTTAGTCTGACCAATGAAATATTATCCTGCTGTTTAATTGAAAGTTTCTTTTCTTCCTCGGACAGTTTAAAATTACTTAATTTTTGATTCAGTAATTTCAAATGTGCTACAGCAAACATCAGGAGCCCAGCGATAAAAGAATCGACATTTACGTTGTACATCATATGCCCGTATAAACAAAATGACTGATATATAAACCAAAAAGTGTAATGAGTACGCCTTTGTTCGTCACTCAAAAAGTAATATTTGCATATTGGTAAATCTAAATCTTTGCCGCGGGTGAAATCCAAGATTACGGGAACAAATATGGACATGAATGCCACATTTGATAAACCAGCATAAAGCTTCCAAAACAACCTATAATTTGCATGAACTTTAAAAAGAACACCATTTTCAATTTTGTAGTCTCTTATAAATTGATCAGAGTCAATAATATCAAAAGCTTCGAGAATTTTACTTCGCATGAAAACGACAGTGAATACTTTAAATATAATTGCGATTTCGGTAAAATAAAACATCACTTCGCGAATGATTAAATCAATTTTTGGAGGTGTGTAAGCTAAGTTTAAAGTTAATAATATATTGTAGCAGATGAAAGTAATAAAAAGGTAAATGTAAGAATAATATTTATAATATTTGGAAGGTTTTCTTCCTTCCCAAATTCCGAAGATCTTCCAAAAAAGAAAATTATATTTGAACATATTTGTGGTTTGATTAGATGGCATGTTTGTACACTACAAAATACGTTGCCGGACTGTATGTTTTCGCTTATTTTACAAATAAGACATTTAATTACTACGACGGAATAATACCGCAAAGACGTGTGATTATGACCTTATTTTCTCCAATTATATTGTCACTAAAAACTAATGTTTCTTTGCTAGGCGTACTCCATACTTTTAATGAAAAAGAATACTTAATTTTTAACACTATACACGTGTATAATTTTAAACTAATAACACACTAATTATCTTATGTCAGTTAAAGCACAGACTAATACTTTCTTTGTAACATAGATTTAACATTTTCAATGATAACTAAAAATCATTATTGTTACATACAAAAAAAAATCTGCATTAAACCTTAACAGGTTAAGAATTCAGGATGTCACCAACAATCTTGTAAACTACTGGTACATACTATAATTACTGAGTACTAAAGAGTACATTTCTACCAAACCGTGGCGCATTTGGTATATTGCATGGTTGCTACGCAGAGGTCTCGGGTTCGATTCCCGCTCAATGCAAATCTTTGTATGAATGAACATGATTGTTTGTATTGGTCTGAGTGTTTTCTATGTATAATATCTATGTATATATTTACAAAAAAAAAGTATTTAAGTATGTTTATCCGTTGTCTAGTACCCATAGTACAAGCTTTGCTTAGTTTGGGACTAGGTGGCGATGTGTGAATGTGTGAGGATTATTTATTATTATTTACCCGTCTGGCCTGCGTGGTATTTATAGCAAACAATAGTAAACAAACGAACGTTACAACTAAGACTTTTTGGTCTCCTGTAAAATATATCTTTACACAATTTCACGTACATATAAAATACATGGTAAAACAAGGCGCTATTGTTTAGCAGCAATTTTTCTCTGCCGTATACCGGCTTTTTTAATTAAGTGAAACTAAGAGGCCCTCTTGTTTTCTTGGCCTGCCCAGTCTCGCTAATTGCCCGCCAGTCAGTCACTTGTCATCAACAACGCTTTATTTCTCCACTTGTATTTACAAAACAATATAACAAAACATTGCTTTAATTTAATTGTTAAAAGAAGGCTAATTTAAGTAGTATACTTTTTTCTATTTCTCATTTCCAGACCTGTTAAAAATCTACAGAACTTTGCGACTGAAATAAATAATAATGAATAAATCTATTCGATCAGTTATAGTTACATTTTTGTATTTCTTTATAATCAGTAGAGCAACCGACCCCAAGTAAATGGGATAAAGGCGGGCAAAGAAGAAAGAGAAGAGCAACCTGGACTTTAAATAAAGACAAGCTATTTTGTATATTTAAATCATTTTTTTTACCACTCATAAACTCGTTTAAAAATACGAAATCAATTTATTTCATTTCAAAAATCTTTTCCTCATTTCTCGTCCGAAATCGAAAAACTTTAAACTAGAACCGTACGAGAAAATTATATTGGAAAGTAAATTATCTGAAAATCGCCTGTGTGTGGCCTGTTTAGTATGCATTAATCACAAGCTCTCGGCCAACGGCGTGATTGAAACTAAATCCCTCTGGATGCCGCTTACTGCCGACTGATTACTGCCCACAACGCCACTACAACGCGGATTAGGATATTTAAATTGGAACAACCGGTACAAGGGGATATTCCTTTAAAAGTATGAGTTCTGTCCGCTAGGATACATACGCTCACACACACGTTTTGTTCAATGAAATCTTCCTCGTAAAAGGAACAGAAATGGTTCATCGCGGCTGCGTGAATATTTTATTATGGAATCCAGTTTGCAGTTAATTAAAAGGGGTGGGCTTTGAAGGAAAAACCTTTTTAGAATAGTCCCTACAGTATTTTTAGAGAGTAAATTCTACACTTACTGTACCTACATAAAATACCGAAACTATGTCTATTCGCTTTTATTTCTCAAAATTTGTTAATTTGGATAGATATATCGGATTTAAAATTCAGTTATTTTTGTCTCACTATTTTAGTAACATACAATGCTAGTTAGACTAGCTACCAGTTATTTGAATAAACTGATATACAATCGGTGATAATCCTTTAAACGACACGCCAGGCCGCTGCAGGAGCACGACGATATTTTCGGATAGTAATTTTGCATTTTTTATTGTTATCATAGTCATCATGCCAAATGACGTCTGCGAATGAAGATAACCCTCCACCAAACATTTACATTGCATCCGATGAAAATATTGCAATTAAGATTACATTAAATTAAGATAACTACATCATCTACAGATCGAACTCATTTTTTTCTATAGACAAAGTTTTCTGAAACGAATTGCAGTTGTAATATTTCAAACTTCGGCTCAGTGTAATATATGTTGCAATTTTCCACTAGCGAACAATAAACAATCTGGTTGTTCACAATAAGAGTAATTAGGAACACCTGAAACGGTATACGGTAATAAATCCATTTAGTGTTGAAGGGGCCGCTGATTCCTCGGAACAAAAACCGAAGCGGCAATGGTCGTGCGCCAATTTAAACTTCTCACTCGCATGGAGCTGTCTGTAACCTCATTAACGCCAAATTAGTTTGACTACACAAACCGTGAATTCGTTAGAGGTTTGTTTTTTAAACTAAAAATTTAATAACTACCTAGGTACTAGTGTATACATTGTTTATTACACATAAAATATTTGATTAGCTACACTTTTCGATCTTTTTGAAGAAGAGATATGTGGACTAGATCAACAACCTTGTCAACAATAAAATAGAGACGATGAAAATAATATACAGAAGAAACATTTTAAGATTTCTATCTTTAAGAATAATACTTTGTTTCTGAATTTTATCTTAGTCACGTTTTACAGAACCTACGGAAGAAAAAGGTATGGATTTTGTAAAAGCTTTATGATGATACAATTTTTCTATTTTAAAACTTAATAAGTAACATTATTTTATTTTAAACAGAATATTATCTACAGATAAGCAAGCTTACTTAATAAGATTATAAAAAAAAAACTAATTTCATAATATCACGTTGATCATAGAAAACTAGTAAATAAATATCACATAAAAGCAAACAAGTCTTCAGCCACAGTACAACCAGTAGTCTATCTCGGCTGAATATTTATTATAAATGCCTACGGCTGCGCGGTACGTAAACATGCGATAGGGCTCCCCACCTCCAGCTTTTTAATTACATTTACCTACTTTCCCGCTCGTTACTGCAGCACAGTCGCGACTGTTCAATCCGCAAAGCCACCTATCGTGAGCGTGTAGGTATAACTCGCGTTTTGTCCGTTTCTATGAAGTCGAAATACTGTATATATTTGTACTATGCCTCAGCTTTCGCCCTCAAGCGCTCGCCTACATAATCAGTGTCCGACGCTCCTAACATATTAAAGTTTTTTCTACTCACCGCTCTAAAAGAGAAAACGAAGACTTCTTTTTGTGCCTCTGAAAAAGTGGTGTAATTTATTTTCCCTTGGTGCAATATTTAGTGCTGTCCATTACTACAGTTCGCGACCGAACATTATTCACGAACATCCATCTTTTTTTTCTCAGCCGTACGCGCGTGCGGTCCTCCATATTAACTTTTTCATTCATATTCTTCACAATCTTTTCGATATTACAAGTGGTTTTGCGTTAAAGCCATATTAATTGTGTTGCGATCGCTTTCGCATTCGATATTTTTTGTGTTGGATGATGTAAGAGATAGATGGTCTGCTGAGGTTACATTATTTCGCCTACTTCACCTTTTTTGATAAGATAAAATATTCTCTGTTGGTTATTTCTAGAAAAGACAATAAGATTTAATTATTGCTAAGAAAATGAAATGACTTAGGGACTAACCGTAAATATTACCTTTACGAAGTAAAAACAAGGACAACTTGAAATTAAACCCTATACCAATCCGTCTGGCCAGCGTTGTATTGTAGGCCCAGTATCCCTTCGTCACGGGAGGACGACCGTCCCTACAGCGGGTCATTAATAAGCTGTTATGTTGATGATGATTACACAACCATATACATATTTAACGGTAGACACTCTTGTACAATACTCCTTTTCGTCTCCAAATAAGCACAGTTTAATAGCAACAAGCTAGTATAATGTTTACATTACAAGCCGTGAAGAGACGTCACGGCCGCGAGCGGACGTCCGCCGGCGTCGCATCGCTAATGCGTCGCGCACTTAGCTCAATCACTACCTAATGCACCACTAAACGTACCCGATGTATGACAAGGGAAGCGCTTTATGAAGACCTACAAACATTTGCTGCAACCGAGAGTAAGTATAACTATTTGAAAATAGCTTTGCTGAATGCATATTTTTGTTGTGAATAAGATTTTGTTTTGCTTGCCAGTGATTCAAAAAACATTATCAAACCATCTCATAAACATCTGTCGGCAGATATTATTTGAGCAATAATACCACGTTTTTCTTCTTTCGTAAAGGTAATTTTGACCTGATAGTAATTATCCTCTACTTTATCGACATCTTTGCAAAAAATTAGGTAGGACAGTATAATTATTCCTTCACTGCTAGAACGTGTGGTGACGGAGTAAGAATACAATATGTCATCACCCGATCTCATCCCGTGCGTGTCGTAAAAATCGACTAAAGGACTATTCGTGAATATTATCTTCACGAAATAAAAAGATGGAAAACTTGAAATTAAACCCTATACCAATCCGTCTGGCCAGCGTGGTATTAGTAGGCCAAGTATCCCTCCGTCATGGGAGGAGGCCCGTCCCTGCAGTGGGACATTAATGGGCTGTTATGACTGATAGAACGAAGTATGTGTCTACATGTGAGAAGTAAAGGCCAGAAGGTCAAAAATTATTGTTATACAATAATTGGTATAGTCTCAATTAGCTTTTCGTGTTTAATTTTATCAAATTTTCCATTCATTTTACTTTGAGGTAGATGTCACAACGTAAAAACCAGAAGAGTCATCTTCAAAATACTTGACCCGATAACATTCAAAGAGACTTGACGGTTCTCATTCTTTAACAATATTACAAATTTGAAACAAATTGAATATCTCGTTTTGAGATTTGTAAAGAGTGTTCTTTTACTCGTTATTCATTACAATACAAATTTTGTAATTTTGAAATGAAATAATTTTCATTTAGTTAGGTTTGTCAGCAAACTTAAAACGAGGGAAACAAGTTAATGTTATATTTTAACATCTTGACTAAGTATTGTAGAAGATTATTGGCTACGAAACCACATTCAATGAACTAGGTAAGTATAACACAATATTAAAAAAATTGAAATATAGGTAAGTATAACAATGATTTATCATATATGCATTTAAGAGGACTCAAGACGTTAAGACCAACTCATCTGTCACCGGAGCCTAAAAGATTGTTGTTTCACCAAACGTTGCGTGAGAAAGAGAAAAACTCATAGAAAAGCAGTCAGAAACATGCACACGCACACGCGCTCGATTGTATTTATTACAAATCAAAATGTCGTTCAAAATATAAATATTGTTCTTCTTGATTGTTAGGGTTGACACTAATACTAGCTGTAGGTAGTTACCTAAAAAGTAATAAATCAGGAGTAAATAAAGATAACTAAAATGGGTTTTTAAAAAATATTTTATTGTAAGTTTTGTTGCGGAAGACACACCAAGCGAGACATCAATTTATCTTGTAAGTGGTGTAGGTATGACACCGTAAAACATTATAATTTTTTTTTTTTTTTTATGTTAAGCTGTTTATTCTTGAGGCAGTTTTTTAGACCGTGCATCGTTAATAGGGGTTCCATACAGTACACAATAATATCTTACTTAACATACAGTACATGAAGTTAATTTTAGCTGGATTTAAAAAAAACAAAATGAATTACAAAAAAAATACAGTTTGTGCAATGTGACAGCCTTAGCTATGCTCTATTGACTATTGTAATAATAGGTGAATTTTGACAGTTGATTTTAGTCAAGAATGTCACTGATGTAGGTATTTTATCTAACTGGTTATGCATCTGATAATAATTGGATCTCTTTGATAAAAGAAATTACGAAACTTCTTACTGGCAAGCGATACGTAATTGTCATAAATGACATAAATTAAAGTTTATTGAAGTTTAAAAAAAAATATTCGGTAACATTCGACGACGGTCGGCTCGCTGTCGTACCTCCCCTCCGCCGACCCGAGGGGTGCAGAAAGTGGAGGCGAGATGCAAGATGTCGATGGCGGAAACGAGCACGGTAAAATTTCCTAAAATGGTTTTGGGAAAAAGGTAATTGCGTACAAACTTTAGAATGTATCTAGTCAATATAAAATTATTTGAATTTTCGAATAAATAATCTATTCCTACTCCCAAAATATCTACCTTTAAAAACGTTTAATTCTATTTTATTACGCTAAAAGTTGTCATAAAATGCGCATAGAATTATGAACTTTGAAGCCTCATAACTTGTAAATGAATATTTTTTTTACTGTTTTATTAATCAATAAGACTAGATAATAACGAGACAAAACGATATCATCTATAGTTTTGAGTATTTATTATCTAATGAAGGAGGAATTAACTTTCTTTGTTTGTATGTAATTGCGATTGAATTGTTTCCCCTTAAGTAGTAAAGAAGATACAATAAATTATGGCCCTTTAATCCCGTTTGTGTCGTTAACACATTCAAGTTTTAATAATAATCTAGACAGCTATTGACTCTGTGCAAAAAAATACTCTGTACAAGTATTAAAATTCTGACTCGTGTATGCGTCTGCATGAGGTTTCGAGTTCTCTTAACAAACATTTTTGCGGTACACAAAAGTCCATTAATTTATTACACTAAACGTTCATTTTTAATATCTGTAAAAGTCACCACAAGTTACTTACCATCCCTTTCCTTGTGACGCAAAAAGAAACTCAAACCGTTCCTTGAGATAAAAAGGACATGAAGGGTTAAATAATAATAGTGTATCATATGAATAACACCATATAGGTCGAAGTTCAAATTTAGTCAATGATTAATATGATTTTGTAAGCTATAAATCGCACGTACGATGTAATCGAGTACTTTCACATTGACGGATGGCTCGGATATGACCTCTTGGTTGGGCTGTCGTGTCGCAGAAGCCCTTCATCATTACCAAACGACGATATTAATTTATTGCCTCTATGTATCACAAAGTTTAATCTACATATGGGACAAATGAATGTAACATAACTTTTTGAAAACAGATTGATGTTTTTAAATGAGTGATGTTTTTTAAACTCTCAAATTGGAGTAATAACTCCGTTTTTAAATAATTGAGGTTAGGTCTTTTGAAATTGCAACTGTTTAATAGAATGTTATGTAAATAAAAGAACGTTATTTACTGTAATATTAGATAAACTTGAAGTCCCTTAGTTGGCTTTGCCGACTCGCAGACAAAAGAATATACAGCATTATTTTTAGTTTATCACTACAAGAACCACCTGTTAATATTTAAGCAAACAAACGTCTTATAAATTTAGTTTAAATTCCAAAGACGTTAAACATCTCTTTATAAAAGCATATAATCCAATAGCAAGAAGACACGAACTATGGTACGTTCCCTCGGGACGGTAATGTCGACACACATTACCGTCCAATCTAGATTTATTCACATATCCTGACCTACTTCCAAAAACGCCATTTACCTTTTTATATCGGGATGTGGTCGTTATAGACATTATCGCTTTGATTCCCGATAGCGAATAGTAAATAAGTTTTTAAAAGACCCTTTCCTGCAGTATATTTATCATTTTGAATTGGTTTTGATTTTATATAAAAGGATTGGCGTTTTTCATTTTCAATAGATAGAATACTTTTCACAAAAATAACGCGACGTAATAATTTTATTGAATTATGTACGTATAACGGCTAATTAGCTTTTATGATATTTAAAAACGCATTCCTACACGCCTTCTTGTCTTGTGGTTTTTTTAACAGAAGACAAGCAATATTTGAAAAGATATTTCCCAAAAATAATTATCACGTATACGTAATACGTGGTAATTATTTTTAGGTACAGAATCAATTTTCTTATGAAATACACAAACCAATATTACTTTTCCTCCCTTTACGAATGTAAAGAGTCAGCAAAATTCATAATGTAATTCAAGTATTAATTTACTTAGTGGGATATCTTCAAGAATACCAGTAAGAGAGGACATTTGGCACACTTCCTAGGCATATGAAATGAATAGCTACATAAAGTATATTGGGTTTGTATTCACATTCGACGGCAACCTCTTAGAGAAATTGGCTCCTATTGTATGTACACGACTGTGATCCTACAATTTAACGTATTTTATTACTGCTATACTTAATGTTCTTATTTTATTTTGTACTTTATATGCAAATAAACAAGTGACTGCTCTTTACGTTCATTGCTTGTAAAAGTGCTGACAACAACATCATAGCTTGCGGGGCTACATACCTACTATATTTTATGAACAAAGCTCAGCAAGTAATATGCAGTGCAGTTGCTGATTTAAAAAAAGCTAGAGTATTAACTATTAGATCTTTTGTAATGACTAAATTTTATGCTTATGAGAACTACGTCGATGTAATAACTCACGAAAACGCCATGATTTTTTTTTTCATTTTAGACATTAACATACACGTAAAACATAATTTTTACTAACTTCTAAACTTTGTCCTTGATTAGTATTTTTCTACGCTTATTTCTTGAGACTATAAAGTTTGTCGGCAAACTTGTACGAAATATGGATGCAAAATTTCGTCATAATTGATTCAGGTAAGTAGCTTAAACAAGTTACAGAACCATTCTATACCTTAAGCTTTGCTGCATTGTACTGTGTTAGTGAACTACTTGCAATTGACTACCGGATGTTCAGTACAATTGTTAAGAGATTCTCTTCGATAGAAATTGTAGGTTTATCCTCTTATTTGTATTTTTCTCTCTTATTATATTTTGTAAATACTACCCGGAGTTTATGAGATGAGGACTATGTATGTTAAACTTTTGTATGTTGTGCGCGAACTGCAGGTGTCATAATTATTCCAATTGTTGCAGAAAGTAACTCGAAATAAACCCTATAAAAATCCTGCCTGACGAGTGTTTGATCGGCCAAGTCTCTCCAATGACAGGTCGTTCCCCATGTCAGTCTCTGCTAGAAAGGCTATTTTGCTTACAGTACTACATTTTAGAGCTTACTAAATCCTCTTTTATTGCTAACAATATTCGTAAGTATCGCAGAAAGTTAAGACAGCATATCAATTTTTAGACACCACATTAAAAATAATGAAAATGATCTCATTTCCCCTCAAAAAAAAGAAAACGATTATTTTGTATTGACACATAAACATTTACGTCAGTTACGCAACATTTACCAGAGATCTCATTTACATGAATAGATGAAAAAGCTTTTGAAAATATCTTTTTGTTACTTATTTTTAAGTCTTTGTTCTTAGTTATACAGATCATATCTTGGAAAATTCAGCGCTGAATAACAAAATCTTCCCACTGTTTGTGTTTCTACGAGCGATGGATGATAATTTGACCTTGTTAGAGTTCAGTTCACCTCAACATTTAACTCAATTCAAAGTTCTTTCACTGCTGAATATACGACTTAGGTATCTTCTCTTATTTCAATAATCTTATACTTACTTTGTTTTTTACAAATACTTATGATTATACTACACTTTTTTGTTATTGCGGAGAAATTGCCTTCTTCAATCCATCGCTACTTATTTTAAGTAATTATACCGAAAAGAAAAAATTCCCGCAACTCAAAATAGGAACCAACATGCCAAAATTTCATTCACATAGAATGAAGATCGAAATACATTAGTATTAAAATTGTATGCGATGAAAAATATGTCGATGGGGCAACAAAAACCAACCTCAGCTAAATATTTTATTCCCATTTATCAGCGAACGCGCTCCATAAACGTCAGAAAAAGCTTCAATGTGATACATTGGAGATACGTGATGTGACGGGTCGCTTGTCGACAAGACTTCAAATTTCTATGTCAGAATAATTCAAGACTGATTTACATCCCTCTCACTTAAGTAGACGCTGATGTCAATGTTAGAATACTCTTACTTACTTGTCTAAAATTACATCTCACAGTGAGAGGTGTGATCTCTATGAAATCATAAAATTTTAGACCAAACAGTAAAATTTTTAGACCTTTTGAAACAAACAGTAAAAATAAAGTATCTTAATAATTATAAGACTTATTCCAAAGAGTCTTTATCAACATCTAAGGAGACCCTGGTGGGTCTACCTTTTTTTTATATTTTTAAATATTTTTATTTCTCTATATTTAAAAATGTAAATTAATGTGATAAATGTAAATAAAGATTAAAATAGCGTATTGATGTTCTACTAGAAGGACGGGATACCTCTAGTGCGGTAGGCACGTACGGTTATCTTTGTTTGTGTCCTTAGAGGTAATAACTGGTGAACTTTTCCTGAGTTTGATTTTACAACAGCCACGGAATGGACTATAATGCTATATTGAAGACAACGTAAATAAATGTAGCAGTCGTACTTCTTTACCATACGGCAAAGAATATCTTTTCTTTTCCGTATGGTATTTTCTCTTTTCTACGAAAAGTGTTATATTAATTTGAAGGAAAGTAGGCTCTCTAAAAGTAATTCATACGAAAAGATCGTACATAATGAAGTTGAAAGGTTGTCGGAGAACAAAGTACTAAGTAATTGTAATTTCCAACGTCATCGCTTTAGGGCATACAGTTACACAAAGAGCTTTATTCATTAACTCCCTGTTTGTTTAGATCACTATTATTGGTGCTGTCATTATATTCTAAGAATAGTCTGTAAGAAATACTACAAAACTGATTGTTGTAGATGTCTGCCAATTACAATGTTAATTCTAGCTACAAAGTCAAACAATTACAGTTACTTACTTCAAAAGCTGTTTTAATTTCTTGTTTTATTTTTTCTAAGAAAGGAGGCAGAAGATTTCTGCTTAGTGTTGTTAATGTGACATATTAATTAAAAGCATTAATTTGTGAATTTAATAAGTAAAATAAATAAATAATCCTCACACATTCACACATCGCCACCTAGTCCCAAACTAAGCAAAGCTTGTACTATGGGTACTAGACAACGGATAAACATAATACTTAAATTCTTTTTTTTCGTAAATACATAGGTACATATTATACATAGAAAACACTCAGACCAATGCAAACAATCATGTTCATGCACACAAAGATTTTCATTGAGCGGGAATCGAACCCGAGACCTCTGCATAGCAGCCATGTAATACACCGACTGCGCCACAGAGGTCGTCATGTTTTTGTTTTTCTCTTATCTTGAACAATGTTCTCTGTATGGTGACTTAGGTCTGTACAAACTCGGCTATAGGAAAACAACAGCAATATTTGCTGGCCTTGTGTTAGGTATTTCTTAGTCACCGTAAATTACCAAAAAAAAACAGTTGTTTGAGTTATTGTCCGTGATACATTGTTAAAGTCCGCTTAAGTAAAACCAATGAGCAAACCTTACTAGGTTTGCTTATTGGTTTTAGGATTTCGATGATGAATTATATTTCAGGGATACTTCCCTGAAATATAATTCAGGCCACCAGAACCAGAGCGGCCCAGACCACAATTTGTGATTTTTTTAGTTAGGCACGGCAATGCCCCCCTAAAACCCCTAAGTTTATAATCAAAATGATTTTAAGTTAATTTTAAAATAAAATCATAGATGGCGTTATAAAAAAGAGTTTTGCCATTTCGAATTTTAAAGTAATAGCGAAAGAGCACAGTGACCACTACCACCACACGTGCGTACACACACCGTGATCACTTGGGTCACTATGGTTTTCGGCGCCATTTTGGCTCATGTGACATGAGTTACTCTGGTTTTGAACCATAAGTTTTTACAAGTAGACATTATTATTTTTGTACTTTTTAATTACTGAATAGTGTTTTTTAGAAATAAGTGTGTACTTACTGCAATAAGTTTAAAGGGAAGAATATCAATTTATTAGTCAATATTTTTTTGTTTTTTGGCGGCAACTAATTCAAACCTATAAATTACCATAATTTAAAGTATTTTTGTTTAGGATAGATCTTCCTGGAGTTACAATGAGTGTAATTAAGAATGAATCCACTGACTACATTGAAGTTGACTTAAATGGCAAGTTTATCTTTCTAGAGTTCCGTAGTACAACAATGTAAGTATGAAGTTTTTCGCGGATCTTGGATAGTTAATTTGAAAAATCGTTTTTAAATGTAGGGGCGTTACAGACGGGTAAGAAGCTAACTATAATATATAATATGATCTTATGATTATAAATTATATATTAGGCCATCACAGACTACAAAGATATAATATACTTATCACAACAAAGTAATTAATACATAGGTAGGTACTTGTAATAATTACTTTGTAGTTTTCCGTCATCAAAATTCTGTAACTAAGCTTTTCTTTTTATCCGACTCTAAATATTTTTTTCATGTTTGGAACTTCCTAACTCAGTCAATTATAAACCGATAAGAGAGAAAGAAAGAGAAAGAGTTTTCATTCTGATTAGTCTCATGGCAATTTTATCAGAATAGGTTTAGTAATTTATTACTATGTAATACCAAGAACACCATACCATTTTAATTAGTCTCTAGCTTAAGAAAGTTTTTTAATTGGATATTTATAATAAAAAAAATCGAGTGGTGACAGATTAAGAATATAATATGTTACCACCCAATCACATCCCATGGGTGTCGCAAAAAGCGACTAAGAGACTTTCCGTGAATATTGTCTTTACGAAATAAAAAGAATAAAAACTTGAAATTAAACCCTATACCAATCCGTCTGGCCAGCGCTAGCAGCTTGCAAACTTAGTTTAAGAGGGAATCAAACCAGAGTTTTAAATGTTTTGTTATTATTCACAATTGCTTTATTTAATACGAGACAAATGTAAACATTTGTAAATTGAAATGTAAAATGGAAACGGACGTCTGAAAAATGCAGTAATAGAGTTTGTAGTAAGTATCCCTTCTTCTTTACTACCTAGACAGCGCAGCGTTGGCAAAGTTAGGTATCCTTCGGAACATTAACTACGTCAGTCTAATTATTCGATATTGAGCCAATTTTTCAAAAAAAATCAAGCGTTTAAGTCATAGAAAAGAAAAACTTATACATATAACTTACTCCAATAGTTTGGCTAATAAAATCTTTAATATTTGCATTCGATTATTGGCACTTTTTTTTGTGTGTAAGCCTAAAAATCACCAAAAGTGCGATGTTATAATTAGAAGCCTTATTTATTTAGTTTATTACAATGTTCTGACATTCAAAAATAGTTTAGTATATTTATTAATAGGATTGGAAACGATTCGAAACTAGTTATCTAAGTGCAGTGTTTACGTGTTATTCAATGTATGGTTTTGCCCACGTAAATGAAATGTTATTTTTTATTTTAAAAGGCTAAACTAAACCTATTTATTAAATAAATAACCATACCAGATTGTCCTAAGAAGCGCTAAGTGTTTATAAATAAGCTAAAATTAATATAGTCTAAAGTCAAAATTAAACTAAGAAAAAAAAATTAAGATAAAACATAAATTGAATCAAAATTACACAGTAAATAAGTTAGTTTTAATTTTAATTTATCCTATTTAAGTTTAAAAAGGCCAACTTGCATTTAAATCAAAAGAAAAGGTTATAAGTTTCATACCTAGTGGCCCAACCCACTACACTATTTTTAAATTTATTGTCAATGCTAAATGCCATAGTGGCCCATGTCCAAATAAAATGGCAAATAAGTAAAATACCGATTGTTTTAATAGTTTATCTAAATTTTATCAATTACTACATCATATTTTTACAAATTTTAAACATACTGTCCATATATTTTTTTTAAGTTACATTAACTTAAAATTTCGCATAAACTCTTTTGGCAGATATCCACATAATTGTATTTTGGGTCTGGGCCACTCTGGTTCTGGTGGCCTCAATTCATCATCGAAATCCTATAACAATCAATAAAATTACAATTTATTCTGTTAAAAGGCTATACTGATTTAGATGTAAATTAAATTTATGTCAAAGAAGATAATCTAAAATAATCAAGGCAACAAAAGTAGGTATTTATGCAAAAGCTTAATAATTCTTTAAACCTCCAAGATAAGTGGATCACAAACCAGAGTCTGTTAATACGAATATATTTACATTAACTTTGTGAAAAGAGGACCATGTTGGTTAACTTAAAGAAATTACAAGATGTGAGCTCGCATTAAGTGAAATTTTGCCTCTTAACCTCAGTTAAACATAATCCCGCTTTGAGGGAAGTAATTTAAATATTTCCTCAAAGGCAGTCTCATGAGAAACGTTAAATATTACATTTGTAAATAAGATGACATTTAAACATGGTAATGTTAAGTATTACGTTAGGCTCTTCATCAATCTTTCATAAGGGTGCTGACAATGTACCTATATTTTTTTCCTTTTTTAATATCTTTAAGGTGACATACGAGCAACCGGACCACCTGATTGTAAGTAGTAAGAGCCAAGCCGCTGCCTACCCTAAAAGTACGTAAGTATTAATTTTAGTGTGTGACAGCGATTATTTAAGGTATGATTAGCTAAGGAGGGAAATCTTCGAAAACCCTGTTTCTAAGCGGCCCTATTTTTCACTTTTTATGATACAAATAGTTTTAAACACTATATCAAACGTCATGTATGACACAAATTAATATGCAAAGCCTTCAGAAATAGGCTATGTTTGTCACAGTGTAAACAAATATGGGTGTGACGTGGACAATAACGAGCTTTGTTATACCTAGTTATAACTATCTTCTGTTAGTTTAGTCGACAGGGTAAAGATTTGAATAATACTTAGGATAATCCTTTTGACTATTGTGTTACTAAATTCCTTAGTTTAAGCTTGCATTCTTTGGTAAGAAGTTACTGTCAATGATGTAATTATGGTAATAAAAAGCTATTTTGTTTAACATCTAGTATACTATGTGCCGTATAAGTGCTAGTATTAGGTATATACTATAATGAAAGATGCTAAGAAAAAGTACTTACCTTTCATTGGTTTTTTTTTAATAAGAAATATAAGTAAGGAAAGTCTTATAAAATAACATTTGCAAAGCATCGTAACACTAAGCTAAATTTCCTCCTTTTATTATTGAACCTACATTATATTTCAACTGATGTAACTTAAATGTATGTAAGGTATGTAAATAAACTCTGTATCTACGTACGCTTAAACAAAAACAAAGGCTTGTAAATATAAATACACACATCAAAAAAGTCTAAGCAACATGCATGATATATCGCCCATACCATAACTGTTGAGCCGCTGTATGGATGAACTTCCTGAACGCACCTGAGTCTTTCAGTATTTCCGGGTCGACGGTACACTCGCACCCTTCTTGTATCAGGCCTAAACCCGAATCGCGACTCATCGGAAAACATAATTTTATCCCATTGTTCCTGGGTCCATGTTATGCGTTCTCTACACCATTCATTTCGACGAGCGCGATTCCCGTGACGTATCGGTGGGCACCTGATAGGGCGTCGAGCTCGTAGGCCGTACTCATGCAGTCGATTTCGCACAGTTTGGGGACTTACATCAACACCACTTGAATTTTGTAGCCTCAAACTTATCTCTCGAGCGGTTAACATCGGCTGGCGTCTTGCAGTCAGTTGTATGTACCGGTCTTGCCGAGTGGTTGTACTCCTTTTACGGCCTGGATGCTGTTCAGCGGGTTCCCCTGTATTATTGTAGCGCTGCCAAAGACGACAAATAACACTTCTATGAATACCAAAATGTCGAGATACCTGAGATTGATTACTTCCCGCTTGCAACATCCCTACAGCTCTTTGCATTTCATCTGCCGTCAAATGACGTCGCTCCATGACGTAAAGAATATCTAACAATTCAATTTTGTCGCCAACTGTATTTAAATGGTTGGTAAAATTATAAAATCAAGACTAAAACGTAGCAATTAACATGCACTCAAATTCAAACAAATTCGCAGTCATTTGAATTTTATGAAAAAAAACAAAACATAATCGAAATTTTTTTTTTACAACCAGCCAGTATGTCATCAATAACAAAAAAGTTTACTTACCTATACACTTTGAGTGAGTAAATACTTAGAAATTAAAAATACTTACTTATAAATGGTAAATTTGTAATATCATGCATGTTGCTTAGACTTTTTTGATGTGTGTATATGCAGTGCAAGTGGCCCCAGATTTCAGAGAGGCATAAAGGCTTTCAGACTTTTAGCCACCAGCTGTTGATAGAGTAAGCAGTGTAAAAAACTAACACAGATACGACACTAATTCTGTAAAAGGTATAAACTTTTTTTAATTTTTTTTTGTTTCATGAAAACGTATATTATCATATTTAAATACTATCGCAAGAAGAAACCATCTCCAATGATGGAAAATTGCCTGAAACGTGTTTCGATACCATGTTACAGGCCACCTTTTCATTCTTTGCTGGCAATGTTGGTTATAGTACCTAGATACGGGTTAGTTCCGCTATGTTATGGTCACGGTATAGTACCCTAGGAAAATACACTCCAAACCAAATCAGAGAAGCGTCAGCGACAAAGTCCTTGCCTGATTTGGGTCATTGTCCATTCCCGTAGGTTGTCTAAGAAAAAAGTTCAATAAAAAACTATTAAAAACATTATTAACATTTTACACAGAAAAATAAGATTGAAACCTCAATCATATTAAAGACTACCTAAATAGCCTTGAGTCTGATGTAATGTGAATTTACATTCAGACTCTAGACTATCTAGTCTTTATTAATAGGTCTTTACCTATGAAATTGCCATTTTGTATGAAGATTTTACCAGAAGTTTGATTTTTCATACTAACATTTTCTTGGATTTTTTTATAATTATTAAAATTAATAGAATGAAATTTGGTCATAAGTAAAGGTGCACATTTAAGCTTATTGTCGTGTTCAAAACCCAAAAAAAAAAGTATCAGAAAAGACGTTACAATGAAATAATTGGAAAAATCCGCTGTTTTAAATTGGACCCATGTTTACAGGCTTATTATTAATCCAAATAATTATTATTTTTATTTATTATCTTTTGTTATATGTTTTTTTATATCCTATATTTCTTAAGTAATAAAAATAATTTAAACAATATGTTTTTAAAGAATGTAGAGGCTAAAGACTGCGCAGTGAAAAAAACCTTTATTATTATATTTTAATAGATAATAAAAAAATATTTTTAATAGATCATCATTACGTTATAGTAAAAATAAAAACAATTATACGTCGCTTTAGGTACAAAACAGTTTCTTTCTTAAATTCTTCACTCTTTGGAATACTCGTTACAGGCACGAGTGGTCCGCATGCAAGCTTGCATTAAGTTGTAAGGCATTAATGCACCAACGCGCAGGGGCGTATGACCACGCCTTCTCATACGAGAAACTTATTATACCGACTTTTTACCAACCTTTTCGTCGTAAACTAGGTTTTTCCACTCACGTCTATATTAAAAGGTGAGTGTGACTCACACAAATTAGCCTGAATATTAATATTAGGGTTTTATGAAAATTCACATGATGTCCATATAAAAGTGCGGCCGAGATCCCCTTTGACGCAGAAATTTACTCGCGTTTTTATCTTAAACTGGTTTTCCACTCGTGACCCTGTCTTTACTGACAAGCTAAAGCTTTGATGATTAACCTGACTAGATTTTTGATATTTTTGCTGAATTAAAACGATTTTAAAATCTAAAGTAGCAAACAAGTTTCACTTATGTGCATTAATATTATACCTAAGTACACGATATTTAATTAAATACTGAATTGAAACCTATGCAATAGAATTTAAGAATATGATTTAGTAATACCTACTAGTATAGCTATATCTTTACAAAGATACTTATCATTCACTAATGATACCTAAGTACTTAATTGCCTTTGGAACTGTCCACCAGGGTAGCATTTAAAACTTAAAGAAAGACACAGGATAGAACAAAAACAATCGTGATTTTAGGCTTATAGACGTTTATAAACGTTTCATTTAGGTATATGGAAAATAATCATCATCAATCTCTACTAATCCATCGTTAGTATATTCGAGTTAAGGGTTATAATAATATTAAAATTAAGTAAGTAACTAACATCTACACAAAAGTAGCAGTACCTAATTAAAATAGTGGTAACACTCAGTCCTCGCCCGTCACATTGCCTTTATTTAGCAAAATAAAGGCGAATTACCCTCCAGAATTGCTAATTTTCCTTGAAGCTATAAAACTCTGCTCCCTCTGAAATGCACCAGAGTATAAATGATATGAAAATTAATATATAATGAAATGCCCGAGGCTATGGAATACGAAACGATTTAAACTGCAGTTCCGTATGGCTTTCTTAAAAATACACCCACTCTGTATTCAAAGGGGCTTTTCAGTTATAATTAATGTTACAAAGTACGTAGTATCCTTAGTCGTAAATGAGCAAACTTAATTAATATATCCATTAGATCTCGCAACATTCTTTGAAACAATGAGACGTAAAGGGTGGTTCCCTTCAAACCACCCTACTAAAGGGTACTCCCAGTAATGGTTCCTGAAAAGATGTTTTGTGAGCGAGATGCTTAATAATTACGAATTTGTGCTCATTTTTTTAAAAGTTATAAAATAATATGCATGCAGCGGTTAATAAATCTAAACTGTTCAAATAATTTGTTACGATCACTGTTATACTTATTAGGTATGTCTTTGGAGCTTGTCTTTGTCTTCTTTTTTGTCTTGTCGTTGCGCCGCCCGTCCCATGTTTGGTTTTAAAAACTATTTAAGCTCCAAAGACATAATAAGTATAACAGTGATCGTAACAAAATATTCAAATAGTTTTAAAAACCAAACAGGAGACGGGCGGCGCACGTTTCCAAGATTACTGGAAGACATTTTTATTTCAATTAATCGTACCAGAATGGTACCTAATGACAAAACTGTTAAACAATTTATTAATAATACAAATTTTAAAACAAACTTCCATACAAATAAGCGTAGAGGGTTTAGTCGGTCTTACTCATAAACTCGTATTAAATATTAATCAATCGATTAATGAAATTCTTTACTCATAAAATCGATTTATCTTTATGCAGTGGTTATTCTAGACATAAGACTTAGGTAGTAGTCTTTAAGTCAGTAGCTGCTGATACGACTTCATTCATAAATTAAGACGTTTTATGGTACCTACCTACTAAGTTTTTCTTCTATGGATCCAAAATACAACTTTTATATTGAGTTTAGTACCTACGCAAGGTAATGAGCTTAAATTCTCTACACGTAACGTAACAAGGCTTATAGTTGTGTGCCATTCTAAGATTGCCCACTGTTTTCTGAATATGTCAAGAATATTGAATAATTCAGTAATTTTATTGACGTTAAGGTGACGAAATCTGACTTTCCTTTAAACTATGTCTGATTTTGTTGGAAGAGTCAGTCTTGCTTATTTTCTTTTTTATTTTTTCCGTTTACGACATCATTTTAAAGAGTTTGTAGGTTGGGACTATTAAGTCATTATTTTTCTACCTAAACATCGGAGATTTTGCCATTATCTACTATATCTCTAGAGAAATATTACAAATTAAACTTAACTGCTAAGATGGCTAGATATGCTGGATGTCTATTCTTCCTCTTTCTGAAATGTCACCATACTGTCGCATAGGTGTGTAAAAATATGAAGAATATTATTACAAGTATTTATTTCGGTTTCTATAAGTCGATGTAACTTTTTTCGGATACACATTTGAAGTTTGCTGTCATACAATAAAACGGAGAGATGACTAATACCTTTCGATTAACATATATCATAAAGTGCTACAAAGTGGGGACGGTGTCCATACATTTTTGAGCATTGTTCTTTGACGACTTTATAGACATATCTGTAATAATATTACATTTACTTAGTTGATCACAATGTAACCCTGTAATACTCATATTTTATTAAAAATATGCAGGTGATAAATAAGAACTCACCCCTTACTCATAAACGCCTCTTAAATTTAAGAGGCGGTTATGAGTAAGGGGGTAATCTGTATATCTGATTTCTAATTCCTCATCATTAATCTTAACAATTGGATTTTTTTTAATTTTTATTTATGCAGAGTTTTTTGGCATAGTACACACCAACACACCAACTCGATATTATAGCTCTTGTGTATGCTACCATAACGGACACCTACCTGCCGTCACGAGTTTTGACAGCAGTGTCATAACAATTCGAACATTATATTTTTCTTTAAGAATTTCATGTTCTTAGAATGTTTGATACATTCCGCTAGATGTCATTTTTCTCAAAGTTACATTATAGAAACACAAATAATGTTCCTATTTACCCTTAAAACCATACAATAATGTAAATTCTTTCTTGTAGTTTTTAAAAATGACTGTCTTTTAATAGAAAACTGCTACAGCCGCTCGTGTAGCGACCCGTACCAGCCAAATAACTTAAGTATATTGCGTCAGATGTCGCTAGTAGCTACATCATAGACTGTTTATTCTATACCAGTATATAACATGTACTCTATATGTCCACCCCCCTCTCGCCGCGCGCATACCTCAGGAGGTGCACAGCTCCTGTGGTCACACTATAGTACAATAATATTTTTAGAATAATATAGCTATTTCCACTTTAATTCTCTGAAGGTTTAAGTTGGCAGAATCGTCACTAACATACCGATGGAGTCAAAATTGTAAAGTTGACAATGACAGCAATCGGAAAATATAGGTTATAATTGTTGTTGTTGTGTGTTGTGCTAATTGGCCGCGTTTTACATAGAAAACAGTGGTTTAATCTATTTCTTGTTATTTATAATTTAATTTTTCATTTACTAAAATGCGTTTTGTACTTAAACAAGCTGGTAGTGGTAGTGAAAGGATAGGTACTTTGTCGGGCTTTGTAAAATCCCCGGCTACTGCTATTGAAACTCCAACGGCAGCTTTATTAACACAGGTTACTAAATTCAATGTTTTATATCGCTTAAGTAGTTTATGTTTAGCCCTATAAAACAATATGGAAAATGTAAGTACGTACGATAAGAGAAAGAAGTACATAAGAATGTTTAGATAACATGTTTGGTCTTTGCATTGGTATGCCTGTTATTTAATGAATTATAATTAAATGACACATTTCATTCTAGGGTGGAAGTGTAACCCACATCACGGCGGAAGTATTACTAAAAGTATTTACTACACCTCAGCTTCTATGGGTGCCATTATCTAACACATACCAGTTAGAAAATGGCTTGAAAGCGCAAGGACAAGGAGTAGCCAAGTTTGCAGGTTTACCTGAGCACTTTACTTGTATGACACCACATAGTGCAAGTGAAGTAACTCCACTGGGACATTTTGAACAAGATAAGGTACCTTTGTGGACGAAAAATGGCAAGAAAATGATTACTGCGGACAGGTATGTAAATTTTCTATAGAAGAGAAGTTTTAAACACTATATTATAATTATCAGGTAATATAGATAACTAGGTACTCAAAAGTTACCTTGCAACTGTACCAGGGCTATGGTGAAAGTGGTACAAACAGAAAATAAATATAGGGAGACTATATCCACTCGGCTAAGAGCTGTAATAAGTATAATATTATGTCTCTTTATAGTAAGATGCTTGTTTATGGGTTGTGCTCCTAATCATCTAGTTAAGAGATAAGCCATATTTAAGTGAATAGCCTTTATCTAATTTACATAATTATTATTGATAATTGCAGTTGCACAAATGTTGTTATCAAACCTGTAGCTTATAATTTCTTTCCTTAATTAATGATTACAATATTCTTTTATATATATATGTCGCAGGGAAATGAGGAAACCAGGGATTTCACGAAATCCCTAGGGATATGACGAAATCCCATTTGTACTAGAAAAGAAATGCTCATATTTTTGTTTATAGGTTAAAAAACACAAAAATTCTTTCTTCTGTAGGTTAGGTTAAGTTAGAACTTTGACCACAACGCACGGCCGCCGAAGTGCAAGGCATTTTCGACATTTACCGGGATTTCGTGATATCCCTAGTGATTTCGTGAAATCCCTGGTTTCCTCATTTCCCTGCGACATATACAATTTGAATTAGTAGTGACTTTCTTTTATACTTTAGATAATTCCAATCATCAAAGGTCAAAAAGTAATTTAATGAGTAAATGAAATATTACGAAATTGTTTCTCTAAAAGTTTTGCTACCCTTTAGCATCTCATTCAATTACTAAATTAATGGAATTTCAGATATATGGATCTTATGGAAGTATACAAACCAGACATAATTTTGGCCATTGCAGATGGCCGCACATCACTCACTGAAAGTTATAAAAGGATTTTGAAATCTGTAGATAGAACATGCAGCCTACTTGACAAATGTGTTGATCGATATAAGGGCTCAAAGCAATTACAAGGTAGTTCTCTCATAGGTGAGTACCATTTCTTAAGAGGAAAAGACTTTTAGAAGTTAATGCTCAATAAATGGATATTTGAAGATGCTTCATAACAGCCTTTGAATGTTTACAGGCATTTCTTTATCAACAGATGGTATCATAGCCTTCTAATACAATGCTTGTCAGAATAGTTGTTATAGGCTTAAATCTCAATGTTTCTTTTGTTTTTGTACAAGATAATTTGTGTTAATGACACCCATGGTATCACAATATTCTACATATTCATATGACTACTAAATCCATCATCATTTATTACAATATTATAAATCTATATCCTACTGAAAGATGGTTTAGTAAGTCACATTTAAGGTTAATATATTCTTATTTTGCACTTACCGGTTACAATGAAATGAGTAAAGTACAACTTAATTTTAATAGTTACTTTGTACAGAGCTGTAGCAGTATTGGTTATTTATATTACATGATTGTTTTGCCCTCATTTAACGAGTGATGTCATTTAACACAATTATTTATCACTGTTCCAGGTGTAATTGTAGCTTCCGGAATACAAAAGAAATGCAGTGACAGTATTAAACATATATTGAAGCATAAAGATTCTATAACTGGCGTAGCTGTAGCTGGTCTAACAGATGGTACAGAAGAATCTTACAAAGAAGCTAATGGGAGTGTAAAGGAAATTTTAAAAAGTATTAATGTAAGTATTCCTACATTAGGAATAGTGTAACTTCTCTTTTTAAACAAAATCTTGCTCTACTAGGCTTAAATTTTAATTGATTTTTTTTTATTTTGCTGTAGGATGAACATAATTATAATATTATAATGAAAATTATAATATTATTTTAAAAATTCAAGGAGCTCATGTCATTCTGAAGGAACTATTAAAGACAATATAAAGATATAATCCAATTAATGTTTCTGAAAAGAAGGAAATCTTGATAGTAGTTTATATTCATTTTACAACAAAAAGTAAATAAATGATATAATAAGTTAGGCAAGGACTACAAAAGCAATTTAACAGGAGGCCATAAATTTCAGGATAGAGAAGCTTTGTTATAAGGCTCAAATCTCACAAATCACGTTCCCAGTGCAGTGTACCATATGTGGTACACATGCATTGTTTTACTATTGTGTCTGCTGGCGGCACTGTGAAAGGGTTAAGAGAATGATCTAGAAGATAACTGTAGTGTAGACTAGTGCATTGGCACAGCATCATCTTTATTTCATGTTTGTTCATAACAATCATAAAATTTGGGTTCACAACTTGCCCATGTTGCCCTTACTTACTAACATGCTGGCCAGACATATTTCTAAATAGTGTTATTTAAAGACTGTTGTTTTTTTCTTGGAAAATAGTA
Organism: Schrankia costaestrigalis; assembly: GCA_905475405.1. Lineage (NCBI taxonomy): Eukaryota > Metazoa > Arthropoda > Insecta > Lepidoptera > Erebidae > Schrankia > Schrankia costaestrigalis. The sequence continues at coordinate 7,611,764 of FR997827.1, forward strand.
TCTACAAACATTCTTTTATTTGGATTTTAGGACATCCATGGAATACATACTAACATAGTTTTATGACACAAATGGGATGTATGTAGAAAAAGTATTTGTCCTGGCTCTAAGTCTTAAACATTGTTAGTCTATCAGAACGATTGTAATGCCTAGCAGGAAAATAAATTTTTAGGTTTTGTACAACCTAATTGGTTAGACACATAAACTTACCACTCCATTTGTATAATTTCAGGAGGAATTACCAAAAGACCTTTTACGGATTGTTGAAGGTTGTTGGAACCCAGCCATTATCTTATCAGCAATTGAAAATGGTTTCGATGTATTTGACGGTTCATATCCTAATAAATTAAGTAATACAGCGCATGCATTAACATTGAATTTTAACCCCACGGAAAGAAGTAGTGAACCTTGTATATTAGACCTTAATGATGAGAGGTAAGTGTTATATTAGCTTTAAAGTAAAGAAAATATTGGCAAAGAAAAATCACACTCTGCTGACTATCTTTGATTGTGTTCTTATAGTTAAATTAACCTTACCACCTCGATGGCGTACAATGCTGCTGTGGACAGGACGGTTATTTGTGGGGTCCGCAATTAACTGTCGTGACCTGGGATGTCCTTTTGTAATTTTATATCTGTTAAGAGACTTTATCTGTTTAAAAGCTAAAGGTATTCCCAAGGAAAGCAAATTGGCGCAAGCAGTTGCTGTAGGAAAGCTGGTTTTAATCCCACTTAGCTTACAAAAGACTAGTCTTTTGTTATCTAACTAATATTATAAAAAGGTAAAGTTTGAGTCTTTGTATGTTTGTGACGTTGTAGGGGGTAATCTCTGGATCTAATAAACTGATTTCAAAAATTCATTCTGTGTTGAATAATCTATTTATCGGGGAGTGTCATGGCTATATAGTATCACGCTATGACTAATAGGAGTGGAGCAGTAATGAAATATGTTTAAAAAACGGACGCCTTTCTTTTGCCGCCCAACGAAGTGGGCACGGGTCAGCTAGTTCAGAATAAATTAACAGCTCTGAAAAAGAGACAGAAACTCAGCCCACTAATCCTAGACTGACCTGACATATTGGTATACCTAGCGTTTTATAAAATTATTCCATCTTTTGCTTTCGTAGATCTTATAGCTGCAAACATTACCCTTGTGTATGACACCTATAATAAAATGAGATAAACGAAGTAGTTCCCTGAATTAATGAATTTGCAAATTGTCCAATTGCGACACAGAAATATTCTTTGTGCAAAACAAGTCATAAAAATCAAAGAATTCTTAAGTCGCAATATTTTATAACAATTTGAACCTCTTTACTACGAAAAATCTCATATCTCTTTTTATTTAATAGTACAGGTCACGACCCAATCTTACTTACAAAGTTTTTGAACATGTACCGAATTATCTTTACTATGAATATATTATTGTATTCAAAAATGTGAGTTATGAATACTTTATTGTATTCTAAAATGTGAGTTATGAATACTTTATTGTGTTTTAAAGATAATGAAATTATTTTATTGCAGATATAAAGAAGATTTTAGGCCGTTACTATCTGGATGCGAGTGCTTGGCTTGTAAAAAACATACACGTGCTTATATACGTCATTTGTTAAATACACGCGAGATGTTGTCATCTGTTTTATTGAGCATGTAAGTATCTGTCATAAAAACAAGTTTTTTGTTTGCATACAAGTTCATTAGATGGTCTGTGTATTCATCATAACAGTCCATTAATGTCTCACTGGGACGGGCCTCCTACCGTGACGGAGGGATACTTGGCCTACTAATATTATGCTAGCCAGACGGATTGGTATAGGGTTTAATTTCAAGTTTTGCTTCTTTTTATTTCGTAAAGCTAATATTTACGGTTAGTCCCTTGGTCGGTTTTTACGACACCCATGGGATAAGATGGGGTGGTGACATATTGTATTCTTACTCCGTCACCACACGAACTTGGTGTCTATGTATTGGTTCGTAAAAAAGTATAAAACTAATCATAATATGCGTAAGGTGGCTGTCTGAGAATGTTTATCCTTAGAAAGTTACCACCCTTTCTCGTGCTGTGCCTGTCTTTGTGATGACTAAGCCAATTTAGTTAAGCGTATCTATACTAATATACTATCGAGTTATCAGTAGACAGTTTTTTTCTCGATCACTTGAGGAGACCCGTGCTTGCAGTATGACATTGAAATTAAAATCATCACGTAACATGACAAAAAAACTATCTTCAAAATTACGTAAACAGTACCTTATAACCTTACAATAGTCAGTAGTTAAAACTAAGTAGTGATTATTAAAATAAATCGAATACAATCTTAAAAACTATAGCAGGATATCCGTAAGTAGGCTCGCAATAATAATTCGAAGTTTTTTTTAGTTATGTTACCAATTAATAATATTTGCTCTCTCAATACAAAACCATGACGTGCTTAGCACCTTTATACAAATAAGTAAATCTCAATATTGACTCACTGTGCGTAAGGTGGGCGTAGTATTTTTAGGTGATTCATTCACAAATTCAATAATGCTCTAATTATAAATAGCCTTGACAATAATAATCGCCGGATTAGGTTTTTTGGTAATTGATGAGTCATATACAATGCAAAATAGTTTTTTATCATTTTTCTATGAATGTTCAAGTGAATTGTGATATTCTTTATTTTCAACCATTATTAATAAAAACCACCAAGAAAAAAGTATAAAATAAATGTTGAATAATTTTTGTATTGATAAATCATGGCCTTTAATCAGCTTACTATTTATCTCTCTTAATGTTAAACACCACCCGAAAGCGTTAAAGTAATACATACCTACAGAGTTTTATAAATATGTTATTTATCTATCACTATATAAAAACTATTGTTCCGCCATATCAAACAGAAATATAGTAAACATGTGAATTACAGAGACGTATTCCGTGCTCCCAAAAACTGGGAAATTAAAAACATTTCGTAGTAAATTACAATTGCTTTTTTAAATCTTTAAAAACAGTATAATACCTCAACGAATGTCTAATTAGATAGCTATACCAAAAAATTATAATCACAGTAATAATTCCTTATCAATATTGTTTGAATTACTATACAATAAAGTACTCAGCTCATAATTGCGCCTGCGCATTACGCATAGCATGACGTAAATGGACCACACCTCCCGTCTCTACAAACTCGTCTCAATTGATAACCTTTTATTGACGTCATGCGACTTATTGACATGAATAATATTGATATACCTATATTACTTACTATATTATAGTGTATACGCTACTTAAGCTGTATAGTAGATATTTTTTAACGAATCGGTTTTAAACTTTCTCGATTTGTATACCTCATTCAACTTTATAAATCGGCTAAATATTGAAAGCATAAAATCTATGTTTTTTGACGTTTCGGCTGACGTGGTCAGGGAGGGACGCAATAGTCCCTGTATCATAGTATATAGTGCAAGTAAGATCCGATTTAGGTGAAATTTTTTATGATATTTGATAACGTATTAAGTAAGTAAATTAGTTAATTTGAAATGTTATTTTATAATTTAAAATGTTTAGTGCAAATATTCACGAAATTTTTGTATAGAAATTTTAACAAGAAAAAATCTAATTGAATAGAATCAAGTTTGTCTGATTATTGCCTATATTTTTTTTGTTAGACTGAGAAAACACATTAAGATGGCTAACTTTTTCTAGGCACTTGTTATTTTTATTATATTATTACTGCAGTCACTGGTAAACTTATATAATTACTGGTTAAATATCAAATATAATTACATCCTTTACATACAAACGCGTTACTTAACGGATATATAAAAACTGACGCAAATTCGTCTGGGAACAGTCGAAACAAATTTTTAAACTTATCACGATGACTTTGAAAAATCCTTTTTTTTATCATAAAAAATACCATCGCCTGATCTTATTAATGTTCATTTATTGCATCATGTTGTTGGACATTGCTATAGGTATAACAGTCAAGCCTCTGTATCGTCGTATGATTTTACTGATATAGATAACAAGTTACGGGATTGCAATGTCATGTCCAAAATTTATTGAAGTTATAAAGCTATTCGCAAAAAAAATTGATAAGCAATGATTACTTAATTTATCGTGAGTATTACGAGCAAAGGGCATTTTAGTTCTGTGATGAAGTCCAAAGTCGAATTCGTTTTAGGTATTATTTTGTGGGTGTTATCAAATCCTAAAATTTTAAAAATCGATAGATACAATGCTGAAAGATACCTATCTATTTATGATGTTTAGCTGTCTTAAGAACTATCTTGAGCTTTTTGCTTACGTAAAGATAGAATTATGCTCATGTCTACCGCAGTTTTTGGGGGTTTTGTGGCAAAGTATACGTATTCCCCTTTTGGTATGTTGTGGATGGTATTTAAAGTGTTTTTAGTGATGACATCTAAATAACATAATTAGTATTTTGACAAAGAGATGAGTCTTGCGTGTTTGTATTTGGCGGCTTACTCTTTAAAACAATTAACTTTTATCACGTAATTGACGAATGACCTACTTTTAGACTGTTTCATAATCCAATGACAAAGCTAACCCCCCGGTTGCTGAATGACTGATCAAGTCAAAATCAACTAATCAAGTGTCAAAACTATCATATTCAGGAACTAAAATGATAGTTTTGGCACTTGATTAGTTGATTTTGACTTGATCAGTCATTCAGAAACCGGGGGTAAGTGACCTTGAAATCTTTGAGATGACAAGATATTATGTTGTGTAATTTTGATCTTTAAATTGGCTTGACTTTAATTTTTGTAGTTTTCATTAACCACGATCCTTGTAGAAGCGTGGCTAGTGGAATCTTAACCGCATTCGTACTTCGTATAGAGGTTTTAAATATTCAAGTTAATTAGATAAATTAAATATAGTCTTGATATACTTGCCATATTGGAGTTTTGTGAGGTAATAGTACGGTTTTAAAACAGCGTCTGTCAGCCATCTTAAGGCGCCCACGCAGCCCAATATTAAGAATACTGAACCGTTCTTGAATTATCAAAACAATACTAATAAACGTTATTATATAACATTCCTAAAAAAATTAAGTAACACACTTTAATTTAATCTCTTCCCTGTTATCTTTCCAGACATAATCTCCACCATTTCGATCAGCTGTTTCGACATGCCCGACATCACATAGCTGCTAACACATTCCAGCTTTACAAAAGTCACATCACAGTACAGTATGAAGAATACGTACTCTCTCAAACAAACTCAGACCAATCGAAAGAAGCCGAAGATTCTGAAAAATTAACTAAGAAATTAAAAGTGAGTGATGAAGAGATTCCTAATAGCGTTTTAGTAAATGGTGTTAAGTAAATAGTTGATTCAGTATTTTAGCTGTAAGTAGAATGTAATGTTAGCTATAGTTAGGTTAGACAAATTGTAAGTTATTCTAATTTACATGTTCAAAATTCATGTTTTTCTGACAAATGTTCCAAAGAACAATTTTTTTTGAAGGACTTGTCATGTATGATGTGTTTTGCGGTCAGCTCAAGAGTCATTGGCATTTCTATAGTTGACACATATAATATGGCCAATACGGTTTTGTGGTCTTTACTAGTATCACATGACCTTAGACCCCATCCAATATGACAAGTTTAGGAAACATGTCATCAATTTTTTTTACAGTAGTAATAAACATTGATGTGATGGCAAGTACAAAGTAATTATAAATTACTTATTGTAGTTTGTTTTGAGTTTCTTCATCATTGAAAATGATTAAATTTGAAACCATTTAGTCATATTTATTGCAAATAAGTTTGCTTTTTTTGTTGTTTTAAGTTAATTACGTTATAAGAGTAGGTACAAAATGTTTTGCCCTTCTCGTCTTTTGGGTATTATAAACGTTTAGTAAGCTAGATTTGACAAATTAGTTTGTTATCACAAGAATAAATCTGGAAGTAGAGGCCAGTCTTTTCAATTCGGCGACGTTCAAACACTGAAATAAAATAATTATTTAGATTCGTAAATCTATTTTAAATCCTTAAAAATAACTTTTATTTCTTATTGATTATTGCTATAAATAGTAAATTTTTATTAGAAACCGTATTATTTCAATAAAAAATTTTTTCGTTTATAAGACAAACGAAAACACAGCTCTAATAAGGATGTGATTTAATGTCCAGTGATCAGATCAGGGTCAATATAATGTGTTTGCCCTGACTCACATCTTTAAATGTACATTTATGTCAATTTATTTGACATTGATTGTCGCGTCTACGTTAGCAAATATGAAGATCATTCCTTTAAAAATTTGTTTATTTTACTTTTTTACCAAGGACATACTTAATTGTTTTGTCTCTGACTAGAACTACTGCTTCCGCTCTGTCACATAATCAAGTTAGCGGAAAGGGTAAAGTGATGTGTATTAGATATATTTCTCCGCTAAGAGAACTCTTGCGATCATTTCCAATCGGAAGGTCCAAACCAGCGGGCTGTAGAGAAGTGTGACTTTAGCCCTGTCCTCACATACTTAACATTTATGTTTTTATCTAAAATAAGAATCATAATCATAACGATTGAAAAAAAATCAATTGCTCTGTTTATTTCAATACAATTTAAAATGTACTTGTTGCACCCAGTCAAATCATGGTTCAAGGGGCCACGTTCATATTGTTGATAAACATAATCATATTGAGACACACCCCTGCTTCTAGAATGATTACTCGTACAATCCAAACATAAAGTAGGTACTTGGGCCTTTTATGTAGAGTCTAGATCAGCAGGTAATCGTGTTGGTATCGAGAACGTAGATAAGCCCTGTAAGTGTAGTTCATAAAATGGACGATGGGCTTAGAAAGAAAATTTAATTGTTTATTCCCGCACAAACAGTGACGTCAAAACACATATTACTTATTAATTTCATGGTCAATTGTCATCAGAACATAATGGACGCCTCTTTCAGTAAAGGAGGGGCTATTAATATTACATTGACCATGTGGATTATGCATTTTATCTTATTAATTTCTAATAAAATAATATTATGCGCAAACTTTACCTTAAACGACACTCATGTGATGAAATTAAGATAATTTTTGAACAGATAGTACAAATAATATAATGTAACTGCCTTGATAAATACCAAACGGTAATAAAATATCTATTAGCTTTGTAAAGACATTGACTGCTTGCAAATATAATAAATAACGTTATGCCCTTTGAACTAAATGTACGCCGTACATATATAATTAGTTATTTTTATGAAGAGACTCACTGTTATTGTATAGAATAAATTACTGTAGGTACACTGGCTGTTTCACATTATATTTCGCGATCGTTTTATATGTAGGCATTTAGTAGTACTTCAAAATTGATTTATTTACTAAGTAATTGATTGAAATAAATAAATAATCATAATATTATTATATGAGTCTAGTACCTAAAAGCCGTTTAAGGTACCTACTGTTCGCAGATAACGGTCTGTTCAAAAACTAAGCAAAACCTTGTACTTATAGTAGATTCAGAAGATGAACTTTCCCTCTGTCGATGGAGAGTTAATGGGCGGCCCTGCAATGGGGAATTAATGGACCTATATGATGATTGAACTTTAAGAAAATGTTTGTAATGTGCATTACAGTGCCTATTTTCATTCTTTAAAAAGGTCATTGCTCTTACATACGAAAATAATAATTAGTTTTAAGTAGGTAGGTACACGTAACATTTTGCGCATATAAATAGTGTTTATTGATATACCCGTAGTTTATTTTGTAGTACAATTATGTCTGCTAAAATTAGTTATTTTACCTATCGGTTTCATTAATGTAGTAGTTACTAGTAGTTCTTAGAACTTTGTTTATAAGTAACGAACATTCAATTTTCAAAATTCTTAAAAATATCTAATTCAGCTTTTTTTTTGTGAAATTTATGTTTGTCTAAGCTTTATTTAAATAAAATATTTAATTACTTTCATTTCTTACGAGTGTAGGTGTCTACTGTCCAAATAATAATACAATTTTATGTTCCTAATATTAGTTTTATAACTTTGTACAAACAAAGTAGGCACTTAATAAAACTCATAGGTTCATTTACACGAAACTCGCTTTGGAAGTTTACCTGATAAACAGATATTTATAATAGAATGTATATTGTACTTACTTGAATTTATGCATTCTGCAGTATAATTTGGTGCAGTCTAAAACACTTGTCTTCAAACAATAACCAAAGTATGTGACTACGATAAGTTTATAAAACGAAATTTCGCATTAAGAAAATAATTAAGCTATGTCAATGAAAATATTTAATAAAAGGCGTGATTGTTTACTAATTTTATTATCTATGTGATAAGTATACCCCCTAAAATGGCATAGTTTTATGTCAAACATCGTGTTTGTATATATGTAATCGTAATAAAAGCTATTGTTTGTACTCAGTCTTGTATTTTTAATCCTTACCTACATTAATACTTTGGATTCTTTTTAATTAAAAAGATAATTCCTTCACTATGGAAAATTACTGCATCACGGGGATCTTCCAAACATTACCTAAAGCTACGGATACGGTTTAATCATTCAGAGTAATAACAATTATAAAACTTGTCTCAACAAAAGATGCTACTACTTCCCACGCTGACTCGTTCCTCGCTATAATCAAGTAAAAATTAAACTTAGTAAAAAAAGTCGCGTGTTACTTATTGAACTACTTATCATAATACCTTACTGTGACAGTCATTTAACACTTTTTAATAGACGAGATTATTAGTATATTAGTTCTAGTAGTCGTTTTTATAGATTCTTATAGAAGTACACCGTATTTAAATTGAATTATCTAAAATAAACGTGTGCAAAGTAATAACATAAGGGTAAGTAACTAGAAATAATTGTAACTTATCGTAGTGTGGTGGAAATGGGCAGGCGCCATTACTATCTCATATTGTCTTGAGGGTATCGTAACAGGCGTTTAAAGAAATTCTAACAGGTAATTTATCTTTATCAAATCGTCTGGCTAACGGTATGCGTACTATGGAGGATAATCATGTCTACAGTCGGGCATTCATGCGGTGCTATGAAATGCTTTAACATAATTTCTTAGTTGCCCTTGTAACATTTTATAGATGTTACTATATGGTTATTGACCCCAGTGACAATTCTTAGTGTTGCGGAAAACATAAGATACTGCATGGAAAGAAACCCATCTTTAGAATGACGTAGTTTATAAGGTAAAATAAAAGAATAAATTAACACCTTTTACATATATTTTACTGACAATATTTACACAATAATTTATTTTAGTGACCACACTTATTGAGCTAGGCATATTGTATGAAATGTGCATCAAGTATGTATTAATGTAATCGAATTACATTATTAAATAGTGTTTATAATTTATATTTACGAGGATTTGGCAGGATTTTGCATGACAAAGTCACATTCCAAATACTATGAGTTCATTGCAATAAAATATATAATAATAATAATACATATTCGACAGATAAAAAAAATTAACCGTTTTTTTTATAAAATATAATACAAATGTTAAAACTGTACTATGCTAATAATAACAATTTTATATAATACAAATAAATTACAGACGCAACAAACATATCGCATGAGAATTTAACGACATCAAGAATATTACTATAAAAATTTGGCGACGTTGTAAATTTTACTAAACGTTGGCACATATACTGCAAATCTTTAGCCTACATTTTCTATAATATTCGTAATAAATAAACCAATTAGGTATTTAGGAAATTGAATTACACAATGTCTAACTTGATATTTACTATCAGTTCAATTAATTATTTAAAGTATTAGGAAACAATGACAATCACTAAATCCGTACATTTAATTTCATTATGAAACATGAGCTTTCATTCTCTCTGAATACGGTTCTACAAGTTCATTACAGATTGCTGATGTAGGTGTAAAATATAAACATTATAATCTAACTTGGAATAAAAAATTGTAAATCCTATATAAATAATTACTATGCACCAGGCATTTGAATAAAGCAATATTTAGAATCTTTATACTATTCACAGTTTAGGAGAAAATTAGAGCAAACATGTCCCTTCTAATGTCTAATGTGATACAAATAGTACAAAAGCATTACCAAGATCTCGTCTATAATGTACTATAGATATAGTACAGAACGGCCGACAAATTGAGATATGACAGCTGATGAAATTAATCATAATTTTGAGATCCATTCCGGCGCGAGGCTTTTCAGCAAACAGAACTACGTTCCCATAAGCTTTTCACTTCACTAACGCTAACTATTTTTTAGAGTTTACTACAAAAATGTTAGCTTAAGTCCCATTCACTGGATAACACTATTTTAAGTATCACATGTCCTTCTTTTTCTTTTCACATTCAATGACATTATACTGTATTTACTTCCAGCTTGTACACTATACAAAGTCATTTGTACCCGGTGACGCGAGTGGTTCTTGGGCCTGCAAAGATACAAAAAACATTAGTAAACAATTATATACATTACTTTGTCGCGTTTCTACTAACATACATTTCTAATGCTACTGAATGCTTAATGACATTAATCCAAAATATATCTACGCTTTGCCCACGCAAAACTTACCATTAATTATGCCCTCGCATGTAAATGCATGAAAAATAAATATTTTGGCAGTAAAATATCGTTAGTTTAGTATATTCCAAGCACTAGGCAGATTACAAAATAATAATATATACTATTTAAAAGGGACTATTTACAGCATTATACACCTACCATTTAGAGCCATTAATTTGGCAACTATTATTTTTAATACTGATGCGGTAAAAATGTTGGCACATTATAAATTACTACAATCTTTTAAATCTAAACCAAAATATTTCCTATAAATTCTTAAAACAATTTCTAATAAATATAATAACTCTAAGTACATCAAGTTTAAAATGTCTTAGGCAGACCTTAATTATAATATTTACTATAGTAAAATAATGCTAGTTTCACCTAGATATTTACATCGTTTCCTTTGGCCAAATTACACGGGGTATCATTAATTGTACATTCTTATGTATTCGGAATGTTTTTTGAAAATAATATTCTTAGTTTACAGTAAAAATATTATGAAAATTAAGAGAGTCAGTGTTGAGTACCACTGACTCGTTAATTGGCTTTACTTAGGGCGTTGAGTCGTGTTACGACTTATCTTAGGCTGTTTTGTATATTAAGCGTGCACTCCATAGCAGTTAGCGCTCTCACCTCTTCGCCCACCGTGCTGGGGTACAGCTTGCTGCCCGGTGCGTATCCATTCTTTTCGAGCGCGAATTGATCCTCCGTAGTCTTGCGATACACGGGGTTGTCGAAGTTCATTGATGTAACATTACGGTGCACGTAATGTCTGTACATAACCACTGCAATCTGAAATTAATAGTTATCATTAATTTTACTACTTGTTTTTCATTGGTGTGATACAACGTGATACCTGTAGATGGTATTTAATTCGGTTGATATATACTACACACTACAGAATAAGTTTGGTGATGTGAAGGCTCTTGCCATCATAGCAAATAAAAACAATTGTAGTCTATTAGATCATCAAATGCAATAAAACTCAATTAATTTATTACAGAACCCAATTTATCAATTACTCCCTAAACATTGTGTCTTAAAGATATTGTACATTCCAATTTTGGTATTTATGTTACAGCCAAAGTAATAAATATGAATATTATACATAATAACTAGCCATTATGTATAAGGGCTACTCAATTTAGATAAAGTGATAAATGTCGCAGAATTATAACACATTAGAAGGCAAAACTCAGAAACAGTTGGTTAGGTTAGGTTAGTATAGTGACCAAAGGACGCACGAGCCGAGCGAGCGAAGCGAGCGTGCCTCGGCAGCGCCCGGCGAATGCTAGAATATAGTAATACTTACCATATTATTCTAGTTTACATAAAAAAAATGTTTCTTGTCCTTTGGTCACTATACTAACCTAACCTAACCAACTGTTTCTGACTTTTGCCTTCATATTGTATATTTGCCATATATAATGGCTAGTTAATGTGATTAATTCTGCGACATTTATCACTTTATCTAAATTGAGTAGCCCTTATACATAATGGCTAGTTATTATGTATAATATTCAAATTTATTACTTTGGCTGTAACATTTACATCTGTATTTGCGGGCTTAGTAGTCAAACTGGTGTCATTATTGCAAGCGCACCTGCCGCATTAATGTCTAGTAGTGTACTAATAATTAATCAACAAAACGGAAATGCTCATACTTTTATTGACATGGTATACAATGGAATGGAGTTAATTTATGCACCTGAACGGTGTTATGTTTATATTTGCAGTATTACCGAATATATTACATAGATAATTTGTTTAATAGACTATTTGTTTTTAATTTACAGTTATCTTAAATTAGGTAAACGGAAGTAATATTTTGAATTTGCTGTTATTAGCAGAACAGCGGAAAACATAAAAGCAAGCGTGGGACAATTTCAAAATCAAATTAATCTAGAAGCTATAGATAACTTACCAGTGCTGCCAATATAATGACTCCAGAGATTACTGCTACAACAACGCCGGCGACCATGCCGGCGTCACGGCCGCTACTTGAGATTCCTGTGCCAGTCTTGGGTGTTTCAGGTACGCCTAGAATTAAAAGACGCAATAATTAGGCCATTGTCAAGCATAGCACTTGGTAGCTCAACCTTGCAACGTATTCATTGGTATGCAACTCGAGTTCAGCGAAAGTTACCTTTGCCTCGATTGTACTTATTAAATAGTATAAATTATAAGTAAGTACTCATAGTAGTTAAATAATATTTTGCAATTGTAATCCATAAATACGCTGCGAAGAAGCTAACATTTATATTAAGGAAATTGTTATTTACGCTCGTTGAGTTTTTGTGATTTATGATACCTTCACCGTAGTAAGCAGTTTGAAAGGTGATGCGAGATTGTTAAATTAAAGCGACGACACAATGTAAGAAGACGACTGAATTATTAAAGTCAATTTTGTTAATAATATAAACTATTAGGTAAATACGAAGAGTAATTAACGTGGTAAAATAAATATTAGTCTGTACTTCCGATAGTATAAAAAAATCAATATTTACTGTCCATCGTATCTTATAACCATTGACAAGTTAAGTGTAAACAAACAAGAAACCTTTAAAGTAGAATGACGACATTATTACATGACGGAGTACATTTCCACGTAGCCGCACCATATTGAACCGTGTCAATTGAATTTTCTTACCTACTTCTAATTTGTCAATTTAAACTTATATCTATAGGAGCTTTAACCAGCTCTTTCTAGATATTCTATTTACATCTAGTGTCAATGAAACGTGCCAACTAATCCTATTTAACTAAAATATCGTAACCTACTTTGATGTTACATAAATTTTAATTGTTATACAAGAAAAGTAGTAAATAAAATATTCGGATAACATTATGTTACATAACTATAAGTAGCGTATCGTTTACTATACTTATACAATTTTCTTGAATAAAAATGATTGAAAATAATGAACAATAATACAAATTTATTTTATAGGTAGATATTTTTCGTAAAGCTAAATTTCCAATTTAACAAATTAATATAAAATGCAAAACACCTAAAAACTTCTCTGCATTAGTATTAATTAATTTATTAAGACCTTGGTAAGTTAGTATGTTAGGTAAGATACTTAGCACCAAATGTATGCAACATGCACCCAGCTCATAATGAATCTGTGTGTCTTCCCGTTTTTAAGTGACATGTTTCCCTGCCTAAAATATAATTAAATAAAATTATAATACGTTACCCTCAAAATTTAAGTTTTTCAAGGTCTCTGGTAAATGACCCAAATTGAATTTTTCAAATTTATAATGAGATTCTTTGACGGGTTTTTCTGTCGCGTCTGGTATCCTCTCCAGAGCAACACCTTTTAAAAACAGATCTATAAAAGGTTGATTGTTATTTCCGAGATCTTTTTTATCAGTTTCCCAGTACACCTTCATTGGTTCGGCTTGTGGGTCTGCAGAAATGGTTGAAGCTTCAGGTTCTTCCTCTTTCTCTGGTGTTTCTGCCTCGTCTTTGTTCTCGAGGATTGCACGACTCAACTTCAGGAGAAGGCCTAGCCCTTCTCTTTTTAAATTCACCATATGGGTCAAGCGCTCCCGGTAATTGTTCGCGTTCGAAATAGTAATACATCTGATTGTGAACTAGCAGTTTGACATGCCCTGCAAATCAGTCAAGGAATCCCAAGTTGAAGACACACAGATATTGCTTGTACATTCACAGTGAACTGTTGTTAGTTTGATGGTTTAATGAGTATTAGTTTATGTTGGATTCCAGATTGCCTATTTATATTATATGAACAATAAAATCGACGATTAATTTATCTTATCGATTTGTGATTAAATGAATCAACCCATCCATGAAGCAATCTCTAATCAAGATCGTGGCGTTTTGTATCAAATAAATAACCAAAAGTTTAGATAACATTTGCAACTATCTCTATAAGCAAGGTTAGTACCACGTTCACTTTCATATTGCCGGTCACTAGCTATGTATTCGATATACGAAAACACCACGAAATTGATTTATTAACAAACATGTATGATACATCACAAGAGGGATTTAACAATTTGTATTATGACACCAAAATACTCACTGGTTACAGGTTTATCCTCGATAACTATAGTGTCATTTGAACCAATAGACGGTTTATTAGGCACCTCCACATCTGGTTTAATTGCATCTGTAGATTTTATTAAATAAAACTTAAAAATCTTCCAAATCAACAAAATCCTGGTTTATTTATTTTTCTTTTGGTAGGTTATGGTTTGTATATATTATGTATATCACTGTGCGGAAATATTTGGTTTAAAAGCGGCACACGCGACACGTACGGAGTTCCGAAACGGAATGAGACAGACCGAAAAACCGGTCGCGTGTAACCGCCATTGACGTTCCGCCACCTAGACGGTCTGTCAGTTTTAACTGAGCGCGATACGGCTCGCGCTTAGAAACCATGCATTCCGTTAACTAATCCTAACATTTCTCCTTCAATCAATGCAATTCTAGCATAGGCACATGCTAATATTTTGTACATTAAGTTATATGCTTAAAAACTAATATTGTGGTACGAAACATAACACATTATTTAAATTTTTTTTACAAGTTACCACTAAAACTAATTACTAATTTTACTAAATATATTTAACTCCTGCGACATTTTATGCAACATTGTAATCATAGATTTACTATGCTGTAATATACACGTAAAAATAGAGTTTTAAATATGCAGCCCAGTGTGAGGTAACATCGTTGGTTTCATGCGCATGCGGCGTGCCGGATCGCGTGTAAGACCACTAAACAAAAGGTGGCGTGATGCTGTGACGTCACGTCGCCTTATTCGCCAACTGTTTGACTATTGGGCGTGTGTTTTCATCACACTCACTCTACTACGAACTCAGCTGTACTGTACATCATGTAGGTCTAGTCAGTGCAACCGCACCCGTGAGCGTGGTGACAGGTAGAAATTTATATTCATCGCTATTCGATTAATACACTATGTATGAATGGTTTAGAGTAGATTTTGGGAATTGACTTTTATTTATAATAAATTAAATACTTAAATCAATGTTGTAATAAAATATGCAAAAATAAAATAAGCATAACCCTATAACTATTATGACGAGACAAACAATCTTAAAACTGATTTACTTCCGATTATAATTAATACTAAATATAAATTACACTATCAATTTATCACAGCCACGTATGAACTCAAATTACCTATACATAAGATAACGCATTGCTTACAAACAATGAGTAATATAATTACTATTGATACAATTGATTTTATTACTACAGAAGAGATAAGTGCCACGCTGTGGTATATTCCAACCAAAACATTCTAGTTCTTCGTAGAGAACAGTCATACTTAAAAATTGTTGCGATAAAAAATATCGTACGATATGTCGTCATCGAATGACGTGTAGAATTACGTGGCGGCCTTCGACTAATCGCAGTCGAGCCGCAGACATTTTTAAAATTCGAATCGTATGTTCCGATGGCCTTGTCTCTCGACGAATTAGGTTCAGTATTAAAAAACAGTTTCTAGTCCTTGGTCTGATTCAATGTCGGATGACGAAATCTAAAGTAAATGTGTGACAAAAATTTGACGTAGTTATAAATCATTTTTGAGTTATGTCATTAATTAGATCGTTGATGGAAATTTTGTATATACTACGAATTTTAATTCGATTCCAGATTTGACAATTTCAGTGTAGCAACGTTATGACAAGTATTAAATAGTGACGTTGCGAAATTATTCGATATGGAAATGAAATATTTCCGGATCGATTCTTCTCGTTTAAAATTAGTGGTATTTTTAGTTTTGACGATTAATTAACGATCTGAGACTTTTCTTTTATAGGTAATTGTGTGTGAAATGAATAAAAACTGTGATCATGGTGTCTTAGCCCAGCATACTCACAATAAAATCTTGATATTTCATGAATGCCAAAAAATGGTTCTGAAATAGTTATAAATAGTGCGAAAAGGAAAAAAATAGTGCTCTTATACTTACGAAATTACAGCCATTTTATGAGTCACATAAATATTGTTGAAATAATAATTTATTATGCCTATAACCACAGAATATAAAAATTAAATATGAAATAAATAGTATTAAATATTATTTCCGATTCACGAGCATTCACGAAGGACTAATTTTGTATCCTAGGTAACCGATATTGTATTGTCATCCCCACTAGTGACAGCCGACCATTGACTTTTTTATTGACTGCAATATTTAATAATAATGTACTACTCAATCGGTAAAGCAGACTGTGATACTCTGCTTTATCAAATCAGTATACATATACGTAGTACATACTGCATAAGCACACGAAAATAGGCCTTAAGGTGACGAACCAATAATTACCTAAACTGTACATAAAAAAAATATTGTAAATATTTTTATAAATTGTCGCCGTCATCGCTTTCGCTATCGCTGTCACTTTCTGTAACATTTATTATAAATGTGTCTGTGATATTGTCAATTAAAGTATCTAGCCTACACATTTTTTGCTCTTCTTTGACAATATGGGATACGCATTTAGACCATTCGGTAGCCGTAATTTTTTGAATGCCTTCCTGAAATAAAGTTCTCACGTCTGTCAATTTGAAGTTTTTATTATTTTGAGCTACATGCCCCTTTACCTGCGCCCATATCAATTCGATAGGGTTTAGCTCGCAATGGTAAGGGGGAAGTCTTAAAACAGTGATCCCATGTTGTGCTGCAATTTCATCTACAGCGTACTTATTAAAAGACTCGTTATGTGGAATCAGTTCTAAAAGCGTAGCTTTAACCATATCTGGTTCGTAATAAATATTTTTATTTAAAAGCCAATCTTGAATTTCAGCTTTTTTCCAGCTCATTTTTGGTGCCGTTTCCAATTTTCGGGAGTGGTAAGGTGCATTATCCATCACCACAATTGAGTTTGGTCTTAATTTTGGTAAGACTCCAGCGAACCACTCCTCAAAACAAACTGCATTCATCTCATCATGGTAATCTTCACAATTTTTCTTTGCTTCAAAAATCATGAGCCCCTCTTCTAGGAAGCCTTCTTCACTACCTATATGGCTAATTATGAGACGTTTGCCTTTTCCAGATGGATTTTTTAATCCAGTGGTCAGTCCCTCCAAAAACGCTTGTCGAGATGATGTGACTTTCATGTCCACCCAAGTTTTTTTTACAGTATGACCTTAAAGTAAATATAGTACATTAACATTCAATATTACTATTAAAATGTAAAATGTATATAAATTCATTTTGTGTATAAATGTTAGCCGTACCTGCGTTAACCCAAGTTTCATCTTGATAATATATATGTCTCCCTTCTCGTCGAAACTGACATATAGATCGCAAGTAACGCTGTCGCCAAGTTATTATATCATTTCGATCAATAAGTGTGCTCTTGCGTGACCGTGAAACAAATTTAAAATTAAGATGTTTCAAAATTTTTCTGAGGGTGTCTTTGGAAATATTGGGTATTTCTGGATCATCGTTCATCACTTGTAAAATCTAAAATAGTAAATTTTATAATAGCTTGGAATCATTACTTAGGTATATATATAAAAGATGTACTTAGGTTTAAAATAATACAGTGTGACTGATTGACTAACCTTTGAAATGGTTGGAGGTTCATTTCGGTAAAAGAACTGATGAACAATTCTTCGTATTGCAGAGAATGTAAATTCATCAATTTTATCTTTAAAACTTCGCTTTGGTCCAGATTTTTTAGGAGGAGTTGGCGGCGCACCTTTATTTACTTCCTTCAAAACGTTACAAACAGAGCGTGAGGTTATTCCCAATATGTCAGCAACTTTGCTCATACATTCATTTTCTTCCACAACTTGAAAGGCCTCCAATTGCGAAGAAATTTCATTTTTCACGTATTTGTAGGCGTTGCGGATCATTACTTTTTCAGTAACAGTGAAAGCTTTTCGTGGACGTTTTTTTCTTGGGGACAAGAAAACATCCACGTCTTTTTGTGATGTACTTGGCTGAGGATCCATTTTGATGGAAAACCAAAACAAATAGTTGACAAAAAAACTAATATCGATTCGCAATGAAATAAGATAGGTATTCGTGCAGTCAGGCTGGGAGAATGAAGCCGAATGACACTATAAACAAAATGACGATAGCTGCACGAGCGCACACAGGCTGCCAATACTAAAATCTATCTAGGCTCAATAAGTTTTGTTTTTAATATAAAAACATAAATTTTAACTTTTTATAAAATAGAGCAGCGATTACTAATTAATAAATTATTATTATGAATAATTATGTATTTATTTAAATAAAAATCAATAATTTAGTCTTTAATTGGCAAACTGCTGGCACACACACTTATTGTTTATCGATTTTTGTGTTCATCACTACACTATTATATGTGGTATCATTATTTCACAAAATGACAGTAGCTAATGTCAAATCAGGAATCGAATTAAAATTCCTACTATAGAGCTAAACGTAATATTGTTGTTGTTTATAGTTTTTTTCCACAAGTCATTGTGTGCACGTTAATTGTACATCCGATTGAGACGACCTGAGAAGAAATACTACCATTAAAGCCTTTTTCACCTTGAACTTTATGATTGTCTTTACTGCGTGATGAAGATATATTTTTTTCATTAAAACTTATATGGCATGATAGTTTTTTAAAAGGAGATAATTATTTAAACCTGAAAATCACATCCGTGTTTAAAATTATGGAATAATTAGTTGTACTAAGTCCTCTGAGGTTGTTCATGTCATCGGTAAAGAATTAAAGATGCGGAAGACCGCAGCGCGAGTTTGCGAGGTGTACGTGTGTTCTTGACCCTATATTGCGGTACTAAACTCGTAGAAAGGCTTCAAAAACACTAAATGTTACCCGAAAAAACAAACTGTAATGACGTCTTTGAACCACGCCACTTCGATTATACGTATAACTTACAGAACAATCAAACTAAATCTGTTTTATTGGTCTATTCAATTGTAAGTACGTCATTCAATGAAATAAAAATGTACTTATTCAATAATGGCCCTCCAATTTTGTTGGAAGGATGACTAGGAAATATTGTAAGTTTGAACGAACTAATATGTTATGTCTTATGACATTACTATGTGTCTACGCTGTTGGCAAAGGTATGGCAAACACAATTTAGACTAGGTCTATTTTGAAAGTCGAAGCCGATTAACGATAATTTTTTATTAATGTAATCAGAGAAAGCAAGGTAGATAATACTTCATTCAAGGAAATGGCTATGTGTTCATTTGAATGATACACAAAATAATATTGAATGACTTTGATGTTGAATAATCCGTTAATTGTATCAAAACTTTGAGATTTTAATGAGATTTAAATATGGTCATGTATTAGCTATACCTAATAATACACAGGAATTCTTCAGCTTTTAATAAAGACTCTTTTTTCAGTATTTTAGTAGTCGTATTAAATATTAGTGTCTGAATATGTTAAGATTTGGATGTGACAGGAATGCAACAAATTCTCCACTGACGGAATCCATTCATAACACAAGTTAGGTAAATATTTCCTGGAAAGGTTTACAATAGTACCAGCATTGTTGATTCTGTACCAACAATGGCATACGGAATCATTTAAGAAAAAGGTAAATTGTCACGGTTTTGGTTTCTCTCTATTCCTAGTAGATTAGATCATCGTGTTGTTTTTTTACCCTTCTTGTAATATCACTACTAATTAAATGATTAAACTCTTTTTTTACAAACAAAAACTGTTCAGCTGTTAATACGTCAATCAATCCTTTTACTTTCATAATATTATTGTATAGGTACTGTACATACATAATAATATCATTTCTGATACGTGCTCAGTATTTTCTCATTACGTCCTATTGTTTTACCATGTGCGTAGGCATGTATCTATTTATTATATTCAGGTTACCTAACCAACCTTATTTATCCTTCCTTATATTTTTTTTTTTACTTTTGTAATACCAAATTACTGGAAAACTATTTATTTGAGCACTATTTATATATTTGATTACTGTATTTTAGGGAAACTTATTTTGTAAGTCTCTGATATCCACATTTGGCTAATTGGTAGATTTTAATGAGCAAGGAAGAAATAATTTGTACGAAAATAAAATATAAAAGATCATAATAATATGTATTATATTTATTTCTTGCAATAAAGAGTATGTTTTTATATGATTTTAATGAATATAAAAATATATAAAACATTGTCTATTATACGTGACTAATTAACTTTACCTCTATATTTTAATCTATTATAGAATTTAATCTAAATATTGATCTTTAATGCTCTAACTAGTTTCAATAAACTTCACAATTTATAAATAAACACGTTATTTGATTGACCCTATGTTACCACGTATAAATTAATTTGGTTTTCCTAATTAACTATTGCTATAACCACCAAATTACCACTTTTAATATTCTATATAATGAGACACGTATCGTTTAATTATTTGCACGTGATAGTGGGTCTTTAACTTTTGACTTGTATAAAGGCCTTTTTGGTGCCTAAAGAGGGTAAATAGGCCTCCTTAGTAGTAAGTGGTAACTGTCGCCTACGGACGTCAGCATAGCTGCTTATGACATGGGGTATAGTTATTACATATATGCTAATAATGCAGTGTCTATGAAGTATTGCCCCTCACGGTCGATATGCGTCGCAGATATTCTTGCAAGTCTAAAACACGAAAGGCTCCTCATTCTTGCAATAAAATGCAAATGAAATAAACGGCTCGAGTGGGTAGTGTTTGCCTAAACATGTCGCTTAAAATATTAAATCAATATAAGGAAGGATTTAAAAATAATAATTAGTATCGTAGGTTTTACCCACTGCCCCTTTTGATAAATGGAGAAGTTACTAGACTGTTTAAATAATCAAAATTACTTAATGGCTATCAGATTAAGACTGCATGGATAGTAATCGCATTTAGATATGCTTTTATAACACGTGCTGGTATAACATTTTCGTACTGATAAGGATTTGAAGAATTTATATAATTATATTAGTTACCGGAAGACTGATAATAGATATGGTAAAGATTTAATTGATGAAAGATGCTGCCGATAATTCCTAGGGCCTGCTACTATATCAAGTCTTTCATATTCTGTGGTTATTAACAAGCTTCAGAAGACCTTTGCCTGCAGTGAAAGGCATACATCATGGTCTATATTCATACAACCCATAAGCCCAAATTATAAAAATTAACACGTCAAACTTCGACGTGGAAAGCTAATTGCTAAAAAAATGGATTATAAGGGAAGGAACGAAGTGGACTTTCTGTGAAAGAGACATTCTGATAAAAGGTCATTTTGCGGAAAGGATATTTTGCGAAAGAGACATTCTGCGAAAGAAACATTTTGCGACCAGTGGACATTTTGAGAAAGGGACATTATGCGTCTGAGCCGTAACAAGGTAACAACAACATACAGTTGTTTAAAACTAACAGTTTTGTTTACATATTATATGTACAAACAGTAATTTGGTACGATAGGTAATATAGCAATTGACTAAGAAATAATTTCAGAATTTACGTACAACCTATATCATCATTATGTATTTATTTTGCAATCATGTTGTTTTTATTTCTGAATATCTTCAATACTTCATCGTTTTTTGCGTAGTTCTTATTTATCCTTTATATTTTATTTATATTTAAAAACTACATTACTTTGAATTTGGTTACGAAGTTTGTAAAAATTTTAACCTAAACTTACCTCCTTGACTTATAAATGAAACTGATAATTTTAGTTTTTATTGCTCTGTTACGGAAAATGATTCCTCTTCTGCTTAATTACTACTGTGCCTCTATCATCCCGCTAGCCATAAAGTTTAGTTTTACTATTTTATCATACCTTCTTCCCAAACCTTATTCACAATTTATATTCTTAATCAATCGTCACATGCAAATAAAATATTATAACTTCATTAATTAAAATAATTAAATAGGTTCTATAAAGGACGAATGACGTGTGTTTTTCCTAATTATGTCAATATAAAATTTACGACATAATGTCAATAAGACGGGCTTAATTATAATTGAAAGTTTTAATAACAATTCTTATCACGATACTTATATGTGTGATGTAACCGAAATCACGATTGATATTTGAATAATCGTATTAATTTATTTATTACTTGTGTGATTAATTTGAAAGTAGATAATTTGTTCACCTGCTTTGTATAGTAAGTACCTATCTATATGAACTATTTTATTGTGTTTATAGTAACAATTTATAGCTAATCAATTACAGTCTTTAAAAACCATGTTGATACGAAATCGAATAAAACTATTTAGGTTATTGTTCAGCACATAGTCGAATAACGTAGGATTTTCTGATTTTCGGTGATGTCATCTATCTTAGTCATTGTAAGAAACGTTGAGAGGAGGCCTATTTCTAGAGCTGAGCATTTTGTAAAATATATTAAAATGATGATTGAAAAGATCTCATTAAATCCATCTTGTCTAAATATTCATTTGTTTCCTCTCTTTATTTCCACATGGCTTCATTCGCGACTACATTTCTCCGTACTTACTCTTATGTTTCTAGACCTCATACTTTTACAATTTGGTCAAAACGAAACAACGGTTAATCTGCGAGAAAGTACGTAACACCTACAGAAATAAATGTAGTTCTCAGTTACAGTACATACACATATTGCTATATCATCAAGATGAAATCTTATAAGTGAAATTTGAACCTTGATTGTACGTAGCTGGAATGGTACACCAGATGCTCATGTTGTTGCTATGGCATTTAAATATGCTATGTAAGGTATCTGTAACGATATGCCATAGCACCCATGTTTATTTAGAGGATACAATTGTTACTAAATTAGTTAAACTATTTATTGTATAATGTAGAATAAATGGTTTTTAAATTTAAAACTTAGCTATGATAATGATGAGTATTTGACTTTAAATTACTCTTTGTTTGAAAGATGATTACAAAAACCTTTAATATATTGGACATTATTTATTTAAGCGGAACGTGAGAATAAGATAGATACTAAAAATAATAAAATATGGAACTTTATTTATTGGTAAGTACAGTACTCATGGTCAATCTTAATCCGAATTCCCGTAAATCTGGAGAAAAAACTATTAAAAAACAATCTTAGCCATGCTAGATTAAGATTGGGACGACTTGATGCAAACTCTTAACCAAACCGTCTGCGTAGTGTGATTGGCTAAGTAACTGCAATGGAACCTACTGGAACCTAATGGAACCCATTTTTGTTTGTTAGGTTTTCGACTTCAGTTTGATTCAACGACGAATCTTATCCAACTATATATTTAGTTTGATTGCTCTACGCCTTTTATACGGTACTTATACATTAAGAGAAAGGAAGAAATTTCACAGAGGATCAAGTTTGCGATAACGGATAAAACTGTTTCTATTTCCACAGCCTCAAATTCAAATGTACCAAATACTTTTGTTTCTTCCGCCGAGTTAAAATTTGACTATTTAGCAATGTCAAGGACCTTGCATGTAAAATTGTACACTGGCTCTGTCGGATTAGGTTTATAAAAAACTATTTTTGAACTAAGCTGTTTTTGGTTTTGACGGGTTAGCTCTCAAAATACTGAGGCATTATGTTCCTTATTGCTATCAACGTGCAATAGTTGCTGACTAATTTGTATGTATGTCTGCATGTCGAAATCTCCTCAGAGACATTTTTGTAATACTGGCAAATTAGCAATGGAATTGGATTGGTCGTCTCGTGTCTTATATAATTAAAAATCTTACTTCTAATTAACTGAATAATGTTAAGAGTTTTATACTAATTAATATTTTTGTATGAATTACTTTGAGTCCATTAATTTTTTTTTTCGGAATTACGTCAATAGTCAGTTATTCATTAAATGTTAATATTTTAACTTAATATACTCTGAGGCCACAAAGGGTGTCAGCGTTTTTCGTATGTACACAAACAATCAAATTTAAAGGAAAAAGTGTCGTAATTATTTGACACGCCTTTGCATTAACGGCATAGCTATAAGAAATGTTGTACTTACTGTCTTCGACGCACATCTGGTTGTCTGGTAGTAGCCTCAAGCCGTTGGGGCAAGCGCAAGAGACTCGAGGTGAACGTGAAGAGATCCGAGGAGCTGGCAGGCATAGATGGGAACAGTGACCGTTGACTGCCGCACAATGGTTTACACCATCGGGCTGGCGATACGGATGGTAGACGTGGATCACCATCGGATTTTGTAGCTATAGATTTAAAAACATCGTTAAATATACGTATTTTGAATATGATTATCATTGAAAATTGTTAGTTAACTTTAAATATTGCGAATAGCATTGTTCAATTTTTCGTGAACATTCTATTGGGTCGTAAAAAAACATATAATGCTTTGACTGTTTGTATTTCTTTAAAATTTTAGAAACTTCAATTACTTAATAAGTAATAAGGCGTTTTCGTTTTGCCATTGTTACTTCTTGTAGGTACGCCTGTGATATACATAGTTAATACATAATCATGTAGTTAGTGTCAAAGAGTCAAATCAAAACGATTTAATGCTACTTACTGAAAGCAAAAATATTCGCTACGAAGTTATTGATTTTAACATTTGTAAAATCGTTGCAGCTAATCGTTTACGTCAAATTGCTTATTTGTTTTTACAATTATGTTACACCTGTCTCGTGACGTCAACTAAATCTATCTTTTAACAAACAGATTATTAAGTAATTACCTATCTAATAAAAACAATGAAGTGAATTCTTTAATGGGATCTTTAGGCATAAAAGTTTACATTGATCTATTTTTTTTTCATAAAATGTACCATGAAGAGTTAGGATGAAAGCTGACATAGATATTATTAAAATAAATATTTCTATCTCGGATTTTTAAGATACAGCTACACATCAACCTAGACATTAATATGCTTGTAATAAAACACATTTTGCAATGAAAATGTTCAACGAATATTGCTATGCATAAATCAAAAAGACATTTGCATACCAATCCTTGACCTCTTTACTTACATTATGAGTAGGTGTGATAGCTTCAATGTCTTTGCCATTGAACTTGTTCGCGCGGTAAACTGCTGCTTTGTCCCAATCAGTCCAATAGACCCAGTCCTCAAAGGTGGTGATCGAGAAGGGATGACGTAAGACGTCAGTTGAGTATAGGATCACACGACGACCCGTACCGTCGTAATTGCACGATGATATCATGTTCATTTTGGCATCCACCTATTCAAAATAAGTTTTACGTATTATTTTCCTCGATGTGATATTTAGAATTCAGGATTATTCATATTAATAGAAAAATAATCAGAATTGGTTTCTATCCTGTAATTAATGAATAAAAAAAAAATTACTTGTTATTTGTGCACTTAGGTCCTATCGTGATAATAGAATTAAGAAAAGAATTAAAATAAGAGATAGTCAATTATTTTAATTATCAGTAAAGCTTTTTAACAAAAAGCTTAACCGCTCGCTTGCTTCTGGTAGCTATAGTTACCAAAACAAAACGCCGACAAACTTTTTTTCTATTTTTTCTTTTAAACTCTATTTTGTAGTCTACAAAGTCCATTCGAAACGTTTTAAATTTATAGAATAATAGTTTGTCTACCAACTGAATGCAAGTTTGCAACATCACCAGAGAAATTTTTATTTTTATTTTAATGTTGAAATTTATAGTCGCCATATTGTAAATTCTGTGTTAGTGCATGCTCCGAAGTAAAAATGCCGTAAATTTACTAATTAATTGTTTATTAATAAGTGAAAGGTACTATATTAATCTAGACAACATTTCCTATGATATTTTAAAAAAATATTTTAGTATGATTCAAGTGAAATGTGTTAAATTCAATAATTCCAACGTGTACTTGAAGCCGGTAAAATTGGCTGAACTTTAAACTTTGGACTCCAATAAAATATTATACATATACCTTTTGTAACATTAAAAAAACATAGATTTGTTTGTTATATTATTGTCTATCTAAAACAATAAACAATATTTACGGGGGGCACTTGAAGCGATGGCAAATTAAGTTTTAATGAGAGAAGCCGCGCCGCGCCGTGTTCATGCGTTAAATTTCGAGAGCAAAGTTCGACGACTTTTTCAAAATCGTAAGCGCGGATATGGAAACTTAAAACCTATTAACAGACAAAACAATTTTTTTGAATGCAAAACGTGACTCACGAAAGTCGCCTGATCCATTATCTGATTATGATATGTATCTAGTGATTAATGTATTTTTGTAACTAAAATAACTTCGCATTTCATAATTATAGAAGAAACCTTTAAGTATGCCTTTCATATTCGGGTAATTGACATTTAAAACTGTCCATTAAATGTACGTACTCCAAACAGCATTCTTTTATTTTACTTATTTCATCTCTCCATCCTTACATTCCAACATTTATCAAGATATAAAAATAACTCTTAAGCTTTTACACTTAATTAAAATGAAATGCAGCATGTAGGTAATATTGCTTTGCTGACGCAAATTTTAATATCAGTGCGTATAAATTACTTATTTTTTTAATTTTGTTTTTGGTAACTTACCCAATAAACACGCTTGCGCACAAGGTCCAGTGTTAGTCCGTTAGGCCATTTGACGTCATAAGATACAATGGTCTGCCGATGAGAGCCATCCATACCGGCGCGTTCGATCTTCGGTACTTGACCCCAGTCGGTCCAGTACATCCATCTAATTGTTTAAAAATAAAAATGTTATTTATAAAAGCGGTTAAGAGGATTATTATTTTAAAAAGGGTTTTAAGTTATATTTAGAAACGAAGGAATATTAGCCGTTTACTTGGTCTAAAAATAACTACGGGGGTATCAAATTTTTGGTGACCAAAGACTTCCTCACAAAATTACTATTTTCTTTTATACATTTTTCGAGTAGACTGTGATACATATTTCTTTTATAGCACGATACATAAATTAATACATTCCGATATCATTGATGGAAAATATGTTAGGTCATCTACCTACATATCTCAATTGAAGAACAGTGAACAAATGCCAGTGACTGACTTTAAAATCTATTAGACAACAAGACAACAGTATATTATGTTGTAAGCTTTGTATCGATGATTTTATAAACATAGTGTTCCTATTCAAATAATTAATCTTAGGTTGTTCTCATTCGTGGGGTAATTGCCATTTTTTTTTATTTTAACAGGAGCACAAAATATTCTCTCAAAGAGTTATGTAATGTCGATGTTTAATTGATGGCCTACAGGTGTTTAATATCAGTCAGCTGTGCATGGAGTGCCTATCGCATATTGTTAAGAAGTAGCTTTAAATGATAAAAATGAAAGTAATAGAATTGGAATGCACCATTTATCAGTAAAGTATTAAGTAACAATACAAGACTAAGGTTCTGTTAATAAAACAATGAAGTTAAAATGCAATTTATACTGACTAATTGTTAAGACGTTATCTTGCAGTTATCTATAATATATTTTTTCTAATATACTCGTAGTTTGCTACATTTAAATGATTGGAATCAGACATTAAAGAACTGATAAGAAAGTGTTATTATAGTGTGTTCATGAGTATTGTGAAATTAAAAGTAAATGACGCAGTGTTGTTTTTTATTCTATCATTAATAATTAACATATTTACTCTTATGGAAAATCTGATCCAAGATATTGATATTTTCAGTAGGTAGATATATAATTTTTTACTTGTTATCGCTGATTAAATACTTTTGTCTATACGTGCCGCAGTAAGTATTATTTGTATTATAATAACTTCCTTCTGTTATTATATTAAAGGAATTTGTGTGTTCAATTACATTTCAATTGCCTATTGCGTCAATGAGTCGTGTTCGATTGGCAATAACGAACCGATATAATGTCGCATATTTTGATCAATTTATCATGCATGGCTTTTAGTTAATACTGTTTATAAGGGGTACCTACTCTTTGCCAATGAACATTACTGTTGTTAATTTTATATGAGAAAACAGTAAATACCAAAGGGAATAAGCCCGTTATAACTTCTCATCCCTAAAGTACTACTTGATCTCAAGGCACTGTACACAAAAACGACAAAACATATTCGTATCTTATATTTAAAGTTGAGGTCTAGTTTTGATGTGAATGCCGTATTATCTATACTAATATTTTAAGAAGTAAAGTTTGTGTGTGTGAGACGTTGAAAGGGGTAATCTCTGGATCTAATGAACCGATTTTAAAAATTCTTCAGTGTTGAATAGTCCATTTATCGGGGAGTGTTATGACACTCTTTACGGCTATATAGTATCACGCTATGACTAAAAGAAGTGGAGGAGTAATGAAATATGTTTTAAAAAGGGACGCGATCTTTTCGCCGCCAGGTATATAAGTATTTTTTTTTCTAAACGAGTCCAAAAAGGCTTTTCGTAATCATAATTATGTGTAGCCTTCTTAAAATATATTTTGAATCAATTGTAACAAGGTAAACGAAACCAGAATTATGTCATTAAATGATATAATTTTAGTTATAGTAATAATTTCCTTCTAAATTTATCTTGAGTTGTTTGTTACGGAAAAAATGTACGCTGCTGTGCGGTGGAAAAGTTCTCACGACGAAGTACCTAAATGCTCGCATTGTGTAAATTAGTTCACATACCATAATTATGAGCTTATGTTTTCCATTCCATTTCGAATAAACATTGAGTTAATTTTAATAACTAGAACTAATTGTAATGAATACAGATTTTGTGTAATAAATCTACTGCAATTAGGTAGTTCACGTTCTTCAAAATCAATTGCAAATTACAGCGATGACTTCTGTTTAGTTTTGGTACTAAGCTATGAGCATTCGAACCATATGATTACTAATTTTTAACCGACCTCAAAAATGTCCAATTTTTTTAGCAGTTTCGATACTTAAATAATTGTCTAGAATGTGGAATGGTTTGATATGATACAAGGCACAATCCCTAATAGTGCGGCAGGTGTCTTTTTTATTCAAACGAAATTAAATGTTGCGTATGTATTATAATCGGCATTAACATTTTGGTTGAAGTCGGTATTTTAATAAGAAAACTATTTTTTATTTACATCTGATTACGTGAGAAACATTATAAAATTAACAGGAAAATGAAATTAAAAATATAATGGTTAATTTAATCAAGACATTATCAAATTGAATAATTACAAAATGAGAGTTCAGTTTACAATCTATAAATCGATCAATGTGGTAATGATTGTGTCGTGTAGATAATATAAATAAAACCTCATGTAGCGTATGATATAAAATTCAATTGGGTTTTACGTTATTATGTTTTTTTTATTGCAATAAAATGGCTGACAAGCAAGGGGTCTATTTGATGGTTACCCTTGTACAGGTACACGTAACCTCAAATGCCAGCAATTTCAATACACAGAAGTTGTTAAGTCGTTGAAGTTCTATAATTGCACTAGCTACTGTACAATTAAATATTGCCACAACAAAGCAAATCACCTTTTTTTTTAACTTTAACACCATATCATGTTACTAGGTTACGTTTCTCTTTATCACTGAAGTAGACGTTTTTGAGGTGACTTTGTGATGATGGTAAATAAATATTCTTGTATATTATGTAAGTAAGCTGTATTCTGTAAAGTTATGACATACCATTACTTATACAATACAGTGCGAAAGATCATAATGCTTTTTAGTATCACGGTTAATAGACACTCGATTATTTTACAACAATCTAGAAGCTACAGTAGGTAGGTATGTTGATTAGACAAATTTTTGTAATTTTAATTTTTAACAAGCTTACAATGCTTTTATATACTTATATAATGTATATACTTGCCCATCTATAGGATTAAGCGCAATAGCTCTTGGTTCTTCCAACTGGTCTCTGATGAGAACTTTCCTCATGTTACCCTGCAAGTCTGATAGTTCTATATGGTTTTTGCCAGTGTCTGTCCAGTACAGATGGTTGTAAATCCAGTCAACTGCCAAGCCATCTGATGTGATTAACTGATCTCCTATAACAACTGTTCGCTGGGTTCCTTCGTCGATTGGCGCCCTGAGAAAGAGAAAAAGTTTGCCTGTAAAAATTGTATTAACAATTAAAGTAGGTAGGTAGGTAAGTAACGTGGAGGCCAATAATTTACAATTCATATTAAAATGATAATGTCATGAAATGCATTCATAATTAGTCATGCGTTTGCTAATTTATGTCTATCACATATTACGTTCTATCAAACCTACCTACTACTAAAATAACAAAAAATAATGAAGCTATGTTGAAATTCTTCTATGAGCAAAACCCATCAGCCAATGGACAACCTGAATGACGACTGCTGGACATAGGCATCTTCCGAATATTGCGTGGAACAATTGAACCATGAGAAAATTAGCTTACAATTTGAAATTAAATTAAATGAAAGCTGTTTATTACCATCAATCACAAAAAAAAAAACTAGTTATTTCTTCAAAAACTTGCTGTAACAATGGTTTTTCGAAGACAAGAACAAGGACCTTTATATCTTAGGAATCGACATGCAAAAGTGACGCGTATTTATGAAAATTAGAATAGTTTCAATAACAGGTTTTGGATACCTATTTAAAAATATAAGTAAATTACGCTTACTTTTGCATTTATTAGTGATTAACCACAAGGTGTACTATAATGGTAGTACCAACGTAATTTTAGTCTTAATTCATTTTACGTTGAATAAAATATTACCTATATTTAATCGCTCACTGCATGCTCTGATCTTTCTAAGCTAGTAAAGATTATGAAAAGATACTAAACAACTCATGTGGGTTATTTTTCTTTCTGTAGAGTCAAGTCTCAGAATTTTGGTAATGGTAACCTTTAAGCATTTTGGCTTATCCCTAGTGGATAAGCCAAAATGCTTAAAATTGTTCGATTGTTAGAACTTTAAACTATTTAGAGATTGTAAGTGAAACATTGCACCGCCAATACTAATTTAACTACTTGGTTAAAGTCGACCAACGAAGGAAAACTATGCAGACAACTCTACTAGAGAAATATCACGTTGTTTAGCTAATTTAGATCTCAAGGGAACCTTTCCTAGACAGGTTTCGTTTTCACCTGATACGTCATTTTTATAGTCTATGTTATATTTCGAGAACCTTTGAATAGAACCACACTCTAGTATCGTATGTAACATAATTTACTATAATATTTATGTATTATGGTATGATATGACTGATGTATTATGATATGATATGACTATATTTAAAATTTACTTCAACCGAACATAACACTAAACATTTTTAAATCACTTTAGACTTTTGAACCAGTATAGACTTTTAAAATATACTCACTTGTATATTTTCTCATCAGTGACATCGCTCCAAAATATCATTCCAGTTCTGAATACGTAGTCCAATGCAGTAGCAGATTTCGTATCGTTCACAATGGCTACCATTTCATGATGGTCTAAGCTGATCTTGCGGATGTCGAATCGTCTAGCGAATAGAAGAGAGGGATGTCCTTCTGTGGCTTTACATCTTGTACGGTCTCGAGGGTCCCGTGCGTAACCAGCATGGCATTCACATTTGAACGTTCCCTTTTCGTTGATGCAAACTTGCGAGCACGCACCCGGATCTGAGCATTCGTCGACATCTGTGAAAAAATTGTTAATAGGATTAATACATTATTTTATTATTATGCAGACGTTAACAACTATTATTGATGAATGTGAATTTATAAGATTACAACTCGTTGTGTCGTTACTTATGTTTTTAAAATCAATAGTGTGGTATTGGAAATACATTTTGAAATACATGGACATACGTTCGACATTGACTTGGTCCTAAGCAGTCAGGTTCAATTCTTATGAAAACATCTATACTAAAGTTTATATGTTTTGATAACCTTAACCAAGCCATGGTTGGGTAAATCAAATGAGCCGATGCGCCTTTTGTATTCGCATATCACATAAGTGATTGTTAATGGAATCTAATTACATAATAATTTAATGAAAATAATTTACCTTCGCATGTCCTATTGTCAACCAGCTTGTATCCTTTATCACAGTCGCAGTAGTATCCAACAGGTGTGTCAACGCATTTCTGAGTGCATCCTCCGTTGTTCTTCGCACATTCGTTCTCACCGCAGCGATCTCTTGGCTCATCTTCGAAGTTAGGACAGTCTGGATGTTTGTCGCATACTTTTGATAAAGATATGCACATACCACCACCGCAGTCGAATTCGGTTCTCTTGTCGCATACGGTTTTCAGTGTAGCTGGAAATAATTAAATGTAAATGTTAATATCGAAATTCATTTGACTAAAAAATCTTAAATCTATTCTTTTTAAGATACAATGTAAAAATTTGTTTTTTTTTTTACTTAACGCCCGTGTGGTGTTTGTGTTCTGAAGATTAAGTATAAAACATAAGCCCCCAAAAAATTTCCTTGTATAAATAAAGACGGCAATATATTATTACAGACCCCATGTTTGCTTGATTACAATGTAGTAGACACACAAGATAAGAAAGAAAAGTTCTAGGATATATAAAACACGCAGCATAAGTAACTGCTCCTAGTCCCTACATTGTGCTTAGATACTAATGAAGCTTTCATAAAAAATATCTTTTCCCTATTATAGGTAAATTATCTTAGATTTTTGCATTTGTAGTAGTATTCGTATATGTACAGTCACGAGCAATAATATGTACACATTTTCGCATTTTGTAAACCAGTTATCTAAAGTTCTGCCAATCCAAAATTGAAAATTCGAAGATTAATTCAAAACTGTACGGAACCTCTTCTAAATTACGAATTCATTTTGATATTGTAATGTCTAGATAAACGTGCAGATAGTTTAGAAAATTTGAAAATGTGTACATATTATTGCTCGTGACTGTACACGGATTCAAAATTTGAAATTTGAATTCCACTATACGGTCAGCAAAAAAGGTCTGTCACATTTTTATTATTTAAGTATTTATTTTGTGTAATATATTTCAATCAATATTTTATTATTTTAACATTGTTAAATAAAAATGTTCCGATGATGATATATGCCCGAGGTAAACTTTGGCATCGTATGGTAAAATTAGTTTCGAGAGATTTTCGACACTATGAATTAGTTAAATTATTCGAAGTGGACCCAAACGCAATTAATACCGAACCTTAAACCTAACAGTGTTGTTGTTCTTGATAATGCAGCATATCATAATCGTGCACCAATTTCGACTTCAAAAAAACAGGAAATGATTGACTGGCTGAAGGAGAGAAAGATCGAACATTCATCGAATATGTATAAGCCTCAGTTGTATCAAATGATTTTACAAAATAAGGCCAGATTTGTTGAATATAAGATCGACGAAATCTTACGACAGCACGGCCATACTGTGCTACGTTTACCGCCGTATCACCCTCAGTTGAACCCTATTGAAAATATATATCCCCCATATATTTTCAATAGGGTTCAACAGTGAAAAATTACGTGGCAAAGAGAAATATTACAATGAACATGAGTTCTATAATGACGTTAGCAGAGGAGAAATTTAACAGCATAAGTGTAGAGGAATGGAAAAATGCCTGCACGCCATTAAAGAGGAAAACAAATTTCAAGGCACGATTAGATATAATATCAGAACGAATTATTGTTAACATAAATGATTCATCTGATGAAAGTGGGGATGAGAGCGAAAGTGAAATGTCTGGAGTTGAAGAAGATTTGAATTAAATATTATGTTGGACAGAGCAGTTGGACCACTGCCCCGGACTGATGGTAATGATTGTTAACTATTTTAGTCTCTAGCTTATCATTGTTTAATGTTATTTGATGCAGTTGGTGTAACTGACTATAAAAAGTATAAAAAATATAAAAGTTCTCAATTATTTATTTCCTTATGTGCTGACCGTACACAACTACAAATGCAAAAATCTCTCTAAGATAATTTACCTATAGTGCTTTTCAATTTGTTTACTTTCGTAATAGGTAGAGATTATGTACGGTCAAGGAATTTAATTGTTTAGCAGGTACACAACCTACGTAATTTAGTCGTATTATATACCGAAACAATCATAACGAATTTGAAAGATATTACACCTCAAAATTGACATAATATAATATATATCCAATAAGTATGAATAGCACTTCAAACTTCTTTGTTTACAAACTTCCACCATTCTGTCCAAAGAGTAAAAAATAAAATTTTGACAGTATTATCAATACATGCATTGAACCAATCAGAACAGCGAATGCTACTCGATATACTTTATTGTTAATAGTGACACAAACTCGGACTAAGGATACTGTTTGATGGAGATGGTAGATAAGGTCTAGTTTAGTTTGACTTAACTTTAGTCTGTCAACAATATAAAATTGAAGAATTTTATTTTAACACAAAATACCTGTCTGTCATAGATAGACAAGGCTAGGTATATATACCTTGTCTTATTAATTTTACGACTCCCAAGATGTCGGGGTTCGTCATCCGTCGTCTGTAGTCGGTAAATAGTAACCTGACCGATTTCAAAATTATGCAAATTGCTAAACAATTAAATTCCTTGAGTGTACCTATAGAGCATGATTATACAAAGATAAATGTTTGATAATTTTTGTCGCCTGATCAATTCTTTATGTTGATAAACTTGAGTGAATTACAGAATTGTTTTTACCCAAAATTACGTCGTAAAAAAAGATATAATCTTTGTAATCATTAATGAATGGCAAAAAGATATCATTATCGCCTCATATAAGCAAAAACCAGATTAAATGATATTAATAAAATCACGTTTCAGATTTATTAAAGTCTGTAGTATTATTTTGATAATTTTCTTTTATTACATTTTTATCTTAATCATCGTTTATTGAAGATTATGATATTATGAAATTATGACTACAATCATTATAATGACTATTGTATTGACACAGATTATAGTTCTTTAACAGTATATTATTTATGTTGTAGAAAATAGGTACAGTCAGCAACAAATACATAGCGACATTCAAGGCTGTCAAATAGTTAGATACAGCCAAAGTGGTCAATAGCATCGATACCTATTTGCTGCTGACTGTACCTACACTATTATTATGTCAAAATCATGGAAATAACACGAGGCAGTCTAATTAAATCATTAGTAGATTCATTACTCATTATAACAGCCCATTAATGTCCCACTGCAGGGACGTGCCTCCTCCCATGACGGAGGGATAGTTGGCCTACTAATACCACGCTGGCCAGACGGATTGGTATAGAGTTTAATTTCAAGTTTTCCTTCTTTTTTTTACGTAAAGATAATATTTACGGATTGTCCCTTAGTCGGTTTCTACGACACCCATGGGATGGGATGAGATGGGGTGGTGACATATTGTATTCTTACTCCGTCACCACACCGAGAGAATTCATTAATCGCTATATCTTTATTAATGGATCTAGTGCACATTAATACACTAATTGCAATGTCATAAATATCTAAAGCGTCTATGATATTGCCTGTAGCGTAGTCACAAGTAGGCAAGCAAGTACGTAGATTATTAATTCACATGAATAGTACACGGATACAAGGAATATAGTTACTATTTAAACTGAAGGGTAATGGAAACTGCTCATCAATATCTCACTACAGAGGCAGACCTCATCCAGTGCTAGTGGAGAAAAAGGTTTTATGTCACGTTCCATTTTTTATTTGCGAAAACATAAGCAACCTAAGTGCCAATAACCATGTATTCTAACTCCATCGATATTACTGTATTTAAATTTAATAAATATATTTTTATCGTGCTATTTCCGTAAATTAAAAGTAATCAAAAGAAACTTACTGCAATTCAACTCATCACTTCCATCTGGACAATCCTTGTCGCCGTTGCAGTACAGCGCTCCGGGAATACAGCTGTGGTCTTTACATTGGAATTGGTCTAATCTGCAGGTAATATTGCCGCGACATAGTTGAGGGTCTTCATCTCCACCATCGGGGCAGTCTCGATCGCCGTCGCAGACCCAAGCTTTGTGTACGCATGTCATCCGGTCCTTGCATTCGAACTCTGATGATATGCACGGTGATCTAACTGTTGGTGTCGCTGCACATCCCTGAAAAAGGTTTGATTTTCTTAGATTCAAGTTAATTCTTTAGTTAGTACCTACTTATTTAGATTATTTTGATGTTGTCTGCTGACTAAGTACAACTTTTTCTGTGGTACATAACGGCAAAAATATGCATCACCTATTAGTTGCCGTAACCCATAGACATCCGTCAAATAGTGAGCACGCAATAGTACTTAGAGGGAATTCTAATTTTTATTGTTATTATTATTTTAGCAATTATGGACCCCGTCTGGCATAGCATAATTACGTATTTACAGAAATGAAGAGGCACTTGAATTAAGTAAAGGATTGTCCTTTAAAACTCAAGTCACTTTCTAAGAATAATTTTAGAGCCTTGAGAAACAAAATCAAAATTAAAAACTAATTAATAATTTTCGGAAATAAGTTAACGAAGCGTGGTCTTCCAATCTTGCAATAAAAGGCCTTACTGTACTTAATAATGTTATAACAAAGCTTCATAACTATTGGAATCACATTGGTTCCTTACATTACTTTTAAATAAATAAATGTTATTCAAAGTCTCAATAGAAATCTTAACAATATTGTCTAAAAGTACGTGAGTTATCGCTTACAACAATAAATCAAGCAATAAGTCTTAAGATTCAATTCTTGACAAAGTACTAACCAATGTCTTTCAAATAATTATTGTGTTTGTCCAATTTGTTGGCAAATTAATTCAAAATTTTCTTCGTTAACTTTTAAAGAAATATTTAAATAATACTTACAATTTCATCAGATCCATCGGGACAATCTTCTGTTCCATCGCAGCGCCACCAAGCAGAGATGCAGTGTCCGTTTTTACAAGAGAAGTGTGTGTTCGGCTGGCAGGTAGGTGCGGGACATTTTGCCTCATCGCTATCGTCTCCGCAGTCGTCATCGCCGTCGCACACCCATCTCAATTGGATACATTTGCCGTTCCCACATGTGAACTCGTCGGAACGACAGGTTTCATCTGTAGTCATGTCAGTTATTGTAGTTATTTGATATTTGTTTTATATTATAGTGTTCATGCAATATTATAAACATAGGTATACGTAAAAGGTTATTCTTTGTATAGAGCAAAACTGAAATTAGGCTTCGAGACCTTCTTCCTCTGGTATAAAACTTACGAAATTGGGATTAGAGTATTTTATAATGTTGTCTCTACTCTAAATCTGAAATAGGATTTAAACTATTACTACTTTAACTATTTATTTAAAGTCAAGGCACAGGTTACGCTGGCCGTCGAAACGGCTAAGTTGTTGCGACTGTATTGTTTTATTTTGTAAACATGTAAACCAATTGCTCCAAAATGACAACTATAACTTTACAATCCTCAAAATCTTAGTATCTAACTGATTAATGTTTAATCAGATGTCTCACGTCAAAAGCAGCCATGATGTTAAGAGGAACGACATTACATAACGAGATATGCATCCGTATAGCAGCTTGGACGAAGGCAATTAGTCCGTATTGCTATTACAAAGGGGAGCTTTCAAAGTACTACACTTACCTATATTACAATTCGTATATCTATAGATAAACTAATGTAACACTCATGTTAAGATCTGATCTGTACTACCTACATTACAAGTAAATTATAACTAGGTTTTACAGTCATGGTTTCACGAATAAGAAGAACGAATAGACTGCCTCATAACTATGTAAATTACTGTTTTCGTGTTTTCGCTCTATACAAAAAAATAAACCTTATTGTATGAATATATATTAGTACATACACACATAAAACTAGGACGAGTCAGAATGTATATAAAGGTATTAATATTAAAAAGAGATTATTTTATAAAAGAAAATTGCTAGGGCAAGTAGCATGGGCTATTTTTTCATTCGCCAAAACTTCTAATGAATAAATATGGAAATATGGAAGTGTAACACAGTTAAAATCGCTATGAATTTGAAATTGAACATTTTTTTCAAATTTGAATTGACATTTAAATATGACCGAGATAGTCTTACTTTCAATTATTTGACGAAAATAAAATAGCCCATATCTCACACTTGAAAATAAAACTTTATATTCTAAATAAAAAAAAATTAATCTTAAATTACAATTAGTACAAAGAGCACAGTTAAAACAAATCTAGTAAAAATCGTTCATTCACATAAAAGTGAAAAGTGTCGGTAGTTCATCAAGAATACAAAGCATTTTGACAAGATTACAAGTTAGATTAGACTAGTTTAATGGTACACGTAGGAAAGCTATAAACAAGTAAAAGAAAAAAAAGCTTGAACAAATAAAATGTTTTCCTTAGCTAATAAGAAATCAAACTTAATTAATGACTTGAGTTATATTTAAATGTTCTTATTCCTCAATTATACGACGGTGTAATATTTTTTATCGAACTTAATCATTATACCTACATATACAGTTGGGATCATAAATACTATTTCAATTTGACCCAAAATAATTATCACTGGATTTGCACTTTCCATTTTCGTTAAAAAAAACCCAGTCGTACCTACTTTGTTTTTACAAATTACAAAAACTTTTTTTGAGTGTTGCATTATCAATATTGTATTAGTAAGGTATTTGTTCCTAAATTGTCCCAGAATTTTCGTAAGAATAACGTAATAAGATAAACGATGACATAATCGTGATGAGGATTTCGTTGGGAGTAAGAAAAGCTTCACGGGTATAGAAGTAAACACGCAACGTCATCGCTCACGTTACTGGGCGGGTACCGTATAGTCAGATAAGAAATTTATAGATGGATGAGCCGAGTCTTGATAGAATACACACAGACTAGTACGGTTCTCACCCCAGTGATTGATTTATCTATAGCTAATAGTTAAATTCTACGCCCTACGATTGTCGAATAAAGTAAGAAGGTTCATCGATAATATAACATACTTCTAGTAATGCATTAAGAGCGTTTATAGGGCTCACTAGCGACAACATATTGCATTATTTATCCTATTTGCGAATTATGATTTTTTTCTAGTGAGCCCTATAAACGCTCTTAAAATAATTTCAAATCATTCATGAACTGAACTATCTATTTTGTTAATGAAATGTATACTCGTAATAACATTGTCATTGAAATATTGAGGTAAAGGGGACAGCGGCGATATCTCCAACAAGAAGGAATAAATTATAACGTGCTCTTTGTACTACATTATCTGAACTTAAAATATTAAGATAATACATTTAGGTCGGCATCATGCAATTTCTACAATATAATTATAGTATATTGCCTAATAATAGCATAATGCTGATAGATAAATGAATATGAACGTGTTGATGATAATTTTGTAACGTTTGAAGTATGAACATAACAAATGCTGGTTCAGGTATAAAATGTAAAGTGTAACGTGACAGAATAAACAACCCAGAGGTAATTATGTAAATCAAACACGTAATAAACTCTGTAAAGTCACTGCTGAAATGTTTAATATGAAATGAATACCTACCCTCACTATAAAGATGCTTCGCTATCTCTTTCATACATGCCTTTAAAGACAGAATTATGTAAGGGATGGCGAACGATTATGATGATCCAAGTGTTTAACAAGGTTCGTTTGGTGCCTGTGCGTATAAAGTTTGTTTTACATAATTATTCTGGTATGAGTAAATGAAACCCTTACTGCATGCTTTCTCGTCTGATCCGTCCGAACAATCAGGGTTGTCGTCGCACATCCAGGTCAGCGGCACACATTCTCCTTCTCTCCCTCTGCAAGTGAATTCTTCTGGGCCGCACGACTTCACCTCTGCCAAACCCAATTCATGCTCATGCTAAGTACGATGCGAATATAAACTGACAAGGTAAGTAAAAGGTCTTTATCCCCTGGGATATCCGTCGTATTTCCTTGATCCTACCTACTTTTACGTAAGCTCTTTGCTTCCCTGTTTTTGTAAAAATGTTTCAAGTTATAAAATTCAGAACTAAGAACAATTACTTAAAGATCCTTGTCAAAAATATTTTGCCGTTTTTTGTTTTTATAACTCAGATATTTTTTTCTGTGTTAAGCGTAATCGTATTGTCTTTTATTTCATTTTCATTTTTTACGGACGTTGTATCAATTTACCTTTAGAATAAACGAAGTATAAAGTTCAAGTGATAACAAAATATAGAACACCGAAGTTCGACGCAAACGGCTGACGAATTTATAACCCTCGTAAACATGCCTTTACACTCGCATGCCCGATTCTTATTTCAGACAAGCGATATCTATTCTGGAAATGACGCGCCGTGATACCAACATGCCAATTGATGGTTTCATGCTTTTGTTGGTAACTGATACTGATAATCTTACCACACTGGTGTTCATCAGAGCCATCAACACAATCGGCCATATCATCGCATTGCCACGAGAGCGGTATGCACTGTCCAGTGGTACATACGAATTTGTGCTCTGGACATCGCCTTTCCGTAGCTGTGTGTAAAATTTTGCTTGGTACTTATCTAATTATTTTTATACACGGGATACTTCATAAATAACGTTGTATTTGTAAAACTGTTTTGACTACTAATATTTTAGATTTAGTAAATATTTCACGTATTTAGGTCATTTTAGTTTAGAAGCTTCTTAGGTAACCGAATTCAATTAACTGTAGAATATTCTACTGAAAACAATTTGATTGGATTAACACTCATTGATTAGATACAAATAAATTGGAGAAAGCAGCAATGTAAACAATTAAGGTTGATGTAATTAATTTTAACAAACAGCCTAACTTGAAGTGGGGCTATCAGTAGCAACTTAGGTTGACAAAACAAACACGCTTAAAATGCTATCCGAGTGCTTTGGCAAAATAATAAATGGTAATGCTAAGCACGAGTCGACTGAAACGTAATTAATGATTCTAAACAGTCCCCTTATTAAAGTGTAATGTTGTTTTGCGACGTCGCTAACGAAATTCAGAAATGGCAAATTGAGAAAGCTTTACTAACTCTGGATAAAAACTTTTTTACTGGGTCAGACCTAAATCTTAATACGATTTTGGGAGGATTTAACATATTTTTATTTTCAAATTACCGTCATTCTTGCTCAAAACGTAAAAATGTTTATAAGCCGTCATAATGAATTTGAACAGAATAAGAGCCAATCGTTTTGTCAAAGGTAGATTTCTATACCTTTAAAACTTTTGATGTAATATTGAATAACTTCTTTTATAGTGAAGTGGACACAAAGCTTTAAATCTCGTCTGCAAAGGGATAAAGTCTGTTATGCTGAACATTTCAAATGTACACAACAGTAAATTCTGAGAACTTTAATGTATTAACAAGAATTCGCCTCTGTTTGTTTGCTGACTTGGTTTATTTTCCTTATTTCACTTAACACTATTTTATATTTACTAAAAATTCAATAAGTTTTTCAATTTAAGTAATTATGATCGCTAAGGACTTTATTCAGTTGTTTACCAATTTTAG
This sequence comes from Schrankia costaestrigalis, assembly GCA_905475405.1. Classification (NCBI taxonomy): domain Eukaryota; kingdom Metazoa; phylum Arthropoda; class Insecta; order Lepidoptera; family Erebidae; genus Schrankia; species Schrankia costaestrigalis. Next base: position 7,653,624 of record FR997827.1, read on the forward strand.
TGGTTTTCTATTATAAAATAACTATAATTTCAATTAAGGTTAAGGATCTTAGTTGGAATATTAGATAATAAAGTGGGTTGTAATCACTTTACCAAATTGGTCTCCTTTATTATAACAGTGAAATTAAAATGAACAAAGGCATTAGGCAACTTAGATAATTAAAAAGACTTTGCTACACAAAGTACACTATATTGTATTATATATTAGTGTTATATTAGTGTTATATTTTCTTAGTCACATCATAATAGATTGTGCCTAGAATAAATATCTTTCTCTACAAAGATGAAGGCCATAAAGTTTACTTATACAACGCAATAACACTACGTATGAAGCCTCGGTAATAAATACACATGTCAACTCGTACACAAAGGGCAGATTACCTATATAAACTTGATACATATAAGCACCTCTAACATTGTCGCCTACAAAACATTGCGTGTCCCTGCCAAATAAAAAAGGATTTTCCATTATGTGGGACGACTTACAGTGGCTCTAAGTGTACAAAGTTGCCCGCATGCGGTTACCATAACCCCCCCACCTCCGCAGAAATAAAACCTTGATAACTTCTGAAAGCTTTTTATACACGCAGTTGCAGTTTTGTGAAAAAAACAAAAGTATTTAAAATCTCTCCATGAACTCTTTTCGTAATCACTTAACATTCTTACACGAGTAAGAAGTTTGTATTGCATTATACGATAATACTTTTACAGTTAAAGCTATGAATAATTGAATTTTTTATCAATGCCTAGTTACAAACAACTTTCAGTTGACTCGTTAGGTACCGAAGTCTAAGTAAAACATACATACATAAACTCACGTCTAAGTAAAACGTCTAGAATTAATACTTATAAGAAAAGTATTTATAGTTTTACAATGGAAAACTTTTGCAGACGTAAGCCCTTTGTGACGACGCGATTTATTACAGTAATAGGTAGATATATATCGTAAAAAAGGCATGTTAATTTTACGGGTCACTTATATTGAAAAGTATTTGTGATAAAAATCACGATTTATGACGAGACCCTTCCATCGACAAACAAAAAAGAGCAAACATGTAATTTTCTACTCGTTTCGCATTTAAATAATAGGGTGGTTAGTCGTTTATTTCATACATTGTCTCTTTTAATGGCTATTTTTTTACAGTCAGAGCTTTGCATTAATTTATGAATTATGTACCCATTATATTATGACACTTTTGCGAAGGTATAAATATTTTAATATATTTTTGCGACTAACTGTTTTCGTAAATTTATAATACAAATTGAATTTTGTTTTAAATAATTAACAGTTTGCTTTTTGTCGATTAGCGATATATTAGATACCTACCTGATATGTTTTAAGATTAAGTTAGTCGTAAAATGGTATTTGACAAACGCTGTGAAAATAAATTGCTCAAGAATAAAGAATAAACTGAATTTGGAATTGTGTTGAACACGAACAAGACCAATTTGTGTCCGCACATTCCCTTTCTTATACGTTATTTCATGTGTCAACCATAAATAAATTAATGCGATCCTCTACGCGCCCCATGGAATGTTTAAATTCGTATTACGTGTTTTATTTAAATACCGCAGGCTCTGGGCAAAAATTCATTTTCCCTCCCTCGGATCTTTGTGAATATTCACATTTTTCACATTACGTTTACAGACTTACCTATAAGGTCCGATGTTTACGTTTCTGATATAAATGTAGGTATTTTTGGAATCGAGAACGATTTGACTAGTTTTGTGTAAGTACCTATAGCATAAATGATAAAATCCTGTTGTTTAATATATTTCTTTTCAGTGAGTGTTAATCCAGTATAAGGTTATGTTAAAGTTTTCTCGCCTATTAATGGTTTTCCCATTTTATTTGATTCTTAGCAGCAGGTAAATGAGGGTAAAGATTATAAAATTAATCCCGAAAAGTTGGGTCGTAATTAAGATTTTAATCTGAGTTGGAAGTCTCGCTTAGGACAAAATACGCGTATTTTAAAAGTTTTCACATAAATCGTTAGATAATATTTTTTTACGGTTTCAGTTTTTGAATTGATACCCTGTCATTATGGTAAACGTTTAATGGTTACTCTAAAGTTAATATATTACTCGTGACAATTATAATTAAAATAAATTTAATTTAACGCATAAGAAGAAGCAGTTTTAAGTATTTATTGATATTTATCTTTTACTAAAACTTACCTATATGTTGGAAGTAGATTAAGCTTTTATATTTTTAAAATCAAAATTCATGAAGGTTCGTTCATTTAAAGATAATATTAAACAGACATGATTATCTTTTCAAAAGTACCCTATTAATTGTAAGAAGGTAACTGGTTTTACACAATAACCTTTTGCATTATTTGTTTTTCATTTTAAGTAATAAAAATCTAGTACGACTGTAGCCGAAGGCAGAAGTGGCTATTAAAATGGCAGTTGATAAAAACTTTTTCGTTTTCTGCTAACATAGGATAACTCGGGTCGGGGTTATAGGTTCGTCCAGTTTTCATACCGTTACTGGCTTTGTCATTTGGCGGTTTTGTTTTTTCATTGTTCCATTCTAAACAAAAGGCGTCTGAGTTGACCCTAAAGTAAATTTGCCAATGTACTGTGTTTACTTATTTTCGACACAACTTTAAGCCCAGACAGTATCTCGCTTTTACTCTGTTAATGTTCATAATCTACTATTTAATTTTGAACCTTGTCTTTTTTACGAGTTAATAATTTAATTTTTATGAATGTTTTTCCTTTAATCTCAGGAAACTTTTTTGTAATTAAATTTTATACTTATTTACTTTTTGTAGATATTTACTAAGATCAACGAAATTAAATAATGCAGAAAGTTTGAAATTAGTTTTTATCTACGATTATGAAATATACATACTGCAGGTGCCAGGCTCCTCGTCCGAACCATCAGGACAGTCCTTCTCATTATCACAATGCCAGGAAAGCGGTATACATCTTCCAGTCTTGCAGCGAAATTCTGACTCCGTACAAGTGCGGCTTTCTGTAATAAAACAAAATAACAAAATGAATATTGACCAAAGGAACAGGTAGAGAACGGTTTATTATTAAATAGAATACAAAAATAAAAGTACCCAGCAATATCGTTACTGGTTTAGTTACACAGGTCGCGTCAAGGGTGAACTTTTCATTACTTCTCGACCAACCACAATTTTGCTGATAAATATTTTTGGAATTATATAACGGTAAGGTAAAATGAACCGTAAGAATACACAGGTAGATGTTATTATTTAGTGTGGTGACACCTATGGCAGGAACTTACTCCTTTTTAATTTATTTCGAAGATGTGCCGGATAGAACATGTTGACGTTGCGGAGGGTCTTTAATCTCCACTTATATTGAACTTAAGGTATACTTACACAATATTGAAGTATGTATACATATTTTCTTTGGAAAAAGTTTACATTTTATATTGTAAAAGTATTTTTCATGAAGAAAATAAAACACAAGAAACAGTAAATGAATCTAATGTTTTAAATTTTATATTAATTACATGGTATTAGTTTATTTTGTGTAAGAGTCTTCTCGCATTTACACAATATTTGTAATAGTTTAAGACCGCTTTGTATATTATCTAAGCGTTTTCTTTAAGCAAACAAAGCAGCTATGATTTAAAGCTATAGGTAAGTCATTGACACTTTTGCAATAATCTATAATGAGCCAATCTCATTGCAGTAATACGTTAATAAATAAATAGATTACTTAAAAATGTATTAAATTATTCTTTATACAAGATCGTTGTAATTTTTTCGCGCTAGAAGAGCCGTAAACTGGATCAATCCATTTATCTCAAACCACCGCTCATAACTGAAGTATAAAACAAGGTTGGGGAAAATTTTCGGTGTATACCTCTTTATCTTGAGTTGATTCTCTGCGAGTTGAGAGAAAGCACGCGCTACCGACCAATTTGTAAACAAAACGCACCCTCGCAGAATAATATAAGCTTGCAGCCGTAGGCTTTTTATAGCTACCCACGCGATAAATACAAAACTACCCTCAAAAATTGTTTGACTTAGACAGCTAGATTTCAAACACAAATCGCTTCAAAAACTTATAAAAGCATTTCTTTACGTCTTTCTACTAATTTGAACTTCAAATTATGTATGTAGATACATTTATTGTCGCAGTCTCATATTTTAGATTGTATAAATTATATCATACGTATAATATTCGTATATCTGCTTATCAACGTTTGTTACATTTATATTCATGCCCTTTGTCTTTTATAATCTTTTCACGTTTAATGTTAAGCATAAAACTCGGAGATACTCAAAGAGGTAGGGTATGCAAAGAGTTGACGTGTAATGAATATTATTACCTGTTATTTATTTAAATTGTTCATATACTTATGTATATAAATAAACTTAGTAGTTACTTCTTGTGTAATGTATAATATTAGTAATGCAGTTGATATTTTATTACATTATCTCTTGCCAATGTTATATTATTAGTTTCGGAAGGGCAATGTTTATTTACAAAGGTCTTTTCTCGGTACACTGCCCTTACGATTCATCGTAGGTACACTTTGATAAAATCCTCAAAAGAAATGTTGGTAGCATTTTTGTGCTTATAGTTTTAGGAATAGTGTGTATTCAAGAAATTCGTATATAGTTTTAGGACCCACGATAGCGGTAACCGAAGCAGTATTCTCCATCTATACGTAACAGAATACCCATATCCCTCGGGTGCGCGGCCATTTGCTCGAGTGAAACGTTCACCGTCTAACACCCACATTATTGCCTCCTCCGCGCTGGAATGTTAATGCGCGCTTCTTCTTAGCGGTCCTGCTTCAATCCTTGTTTGAAGCTCGCTTATTTCGCCAACTTTCTCATTAATGTTTTACGTGAGATTTCCTTTTGAACTTGTTACGTCGTAAGACAGTCGCCATTTAATAACGAGTGTAATTCTCACATGTTTACATTAATTTGTCGCACAAACACGTAGAAATAAATTAAAAGTTACAACACGTATTTACTGCGTGACAACTAAATAATTCACAGACTAACTAGCGAGTCTAATATTAAACAAGCAATCATCGCTGTTAATTTTGTTGACTAACCTTTGTATTCATATACCTAGACGTTACTATAGGCCGACCGTTTATCTCAGTCCCCGCCTGCGGTATGAAAGGGACGAGGGCGCGGGGTAGCGGTGTCCGTTATGGTAGCGTACACAAGAGCTATATCGAATTGGTTGCTATGCCAAATAAAATAAGTTTTTACAAAAAAAAACCGACTTCAAAAACAAAAATTGCACTAAAAATTAAAAAATAATTAGTTGTATTTTGGTTTTGCAACATTAAATCAGACATTCTTTTTACTTAATTATAATCTAAAGAATAGGTTCTTTTAATTATTGTAAAAAGTATTGTTAAGGATATTTCTTGAAGAGTCTACAAATATATTTATTTGTAGATTCTTTAAAATATAATCAAATTATTACAAATAATGTAATATTATTGTTATTTTTGGAGTCGGTGTCAGCCACGATAATTATATTCTATTTTATATTCCTGACTTAAAATTCAAAGAAATATGACGTCGTGTTATACAAAGACTAAGATGAGAAAGTACTACGAATCAAAGACAATTACTTAAAATTAAAAACCATTTAAAGTGATCAGAATGTGTTATACAGAACTTTATTGCCTTTTCTAACGACTTTGTAGACAACATTTTGCATTATTGATCCTATTTGCGAATTACGATTTTTTTCAATTGACGGTGCTGGTTAAACCTATATAAACGCCCAAAGTTATGGAAAGCTTTAATCAGTTACTAAATAGGTATATTAAAACGTTTGAACGTGGCACAGGTATTTTAAAATATATTTTTTTTAAATATGATAAAAATAGTTATTTAATATTTGTTTAATTTTTAAACCAATCCTTAAACAATCAACAACTTTATGTCATAATGTCGAAGTCATATAATAATATGATCTGTAATTTGTGGCCGCTATTCCATTTGCTTAGGTATTATCGTATTTCGTTGGCTGACACCGACTCCAAAAATAACAATAATATTATATAATTATTATTACATATTATTACATAAAAATGAAAAACCATTTCTTTTGAAATAAAATAATTTAAAAAATAATTGCCTTTTTTATTTTGTGTCTTATTTACAATTTTATTGCATAACACCTTCCTAGTTCAAAATAGTGATTGCTTCAAAACCCTCTAAAACGGTATCGGTTACTTTCAAATTTCACTAAAACCTAAAGTTAACTTCTAAGTCCCCTAAAACGAATCTATTTTTGCAAATAACCTCGTTTTTCAAATTGTTTTTATTAAAGAAAGATGTTTGTTGGGATTGCTAGATTACAATAATAATATATAAAAATCGTACAGAATTAAGGTTGTTAGTAAGTTTAAGACGTTTTTCATGAATTGTCGACATTTAAGAAAAAGCACTTTAGGGGGTTTTGAAATTATATGACTCATATATACATTAAAACAGGTATGATTTAAACATATTAATTTGTAAGAATCAATCTTAAAAAATATTTACAGATAAGAACAATAAGAGCTTTTTTTATTTTTACACACTACCATAACGGACACCTAGTCAGTATGTCAGTATGACACTAGTGCAGTAAGCTAGTCCGTCTTCTATACAATTTACAAATTTCAAAGATGGTGGCGTCATCTTGCCATTTAAACTCGTACTTTCTTAGAGAAAATATGCAATCTAAATTATTACACAATTTAAAGCCTGACCAGAAAAATAAAAAAACCTTTCCAGGTATTTCGATTGGTTTAGGGAATAATTTCAACATTTCCTTCTTTTTATTTCATAAAAATAAGCTAGCTAAAAATTAGAGCTGTGTTGTGATGTGATGTAGTTCGGGTCACAATATTTAGATGGCGCCGTTTTGCCAAAAAATCAAGAGATAGCTCTCTCCTCTGTCCTCGCCCCCCGCGCACCCCTATTACCGCAGGCGGGGTCTGAGTTAAACGGTCGGCCTATAGAGAACAAAGAGATTATTCGACATTATACAGTTAATTAATCTGTAGGGTTCTGTTGTGTTAGACGAAAGGTAATGTCGGACGCAATTTAAGCACGCAGTTGTTATATGGTAGATAAAGACTTGAATCACTAATCGGGTTCGCGAAAAGGCTATAAACGTCGTTCCAATTGAGCTTTGTAGCAAGACAAGTGGGTAAATCGAAGATACGTTGAGCTGGCGTCCTCCGATAAGCAAGTTGGACGGGTAAGCCTTCTCTTGGAATGAAATAAGGCGTGAGATGGGGACAAAAATTGCCATCCCAATTGCTTGCCGGCCCTTCTTATCTTCAATACTCATTGATGTAATAACGTATCGGGTTCACCTTCAATCAAACACTTTTTGAATCTATACTTTGTTTTCATAAAATATTCGTTTTGAAATATGTTTAAGGAAATAAATTAACAATTGAAACACAAGCATGTTGGCGAATTGAGGTGAGTGAATGCAATTAATAAACAGTTGAAAGGAATCATTAAAGAGTTTTCCATGTTGTGGTTTTAATGAAGGCTATTATTTGTTTACACAATGGATCAATATTCTACTTTTAAGGTGTGTTTTTCAACGCAGTTTACGTTTATTTTGAGCGGTTTGTATAAAAGTTACTAAGCACTCGATTTGAAATAAAACATATAAATCTCACAGCTATGAAAGTTTTATAATGTTTCTTTGACAAGTTGTGCAATTTTGCTGATATTCGAATTCATTTTGTATAATATCATAGTATTTCTAAAGGCGCTCTTGAATAGTTACATCGTTTCAATTCACGTAATTTTCCATTTCGTTAAATAAAATTTATTTGAAAACATTAAAAGGTAAGGTTTTATAAATATTGAAGTAAATACATTTTTCTTACACCATAATGTCAAAGGACTTATGTGAGAAACCTTGCCAAAGAATAAAGGTAGTAGTTTATGTTTCAAAAGAGTTGTTAAAAATTATGCATGTATATCTGTTCTCAAAATGATAGCCTTATATTTTTTGAGGGTGTTTGTGTCAAAAATTTTATATTAAATCTTATCTTAGTTAACATATCCAATTCAAAACAGAAACGTGCTATTGAAATTATTACAATTTTCTTGCAACATTTTAAACAATGTGAACTATGTGAAATGCACAAGCATTAGACCAAATTGTCCCCAAGATGGCAATGGCGTAGGAACAGCGGGAAATTGTATTACCCGAGCCTTGCAGGGGACGCGCCGCTGCGATGAGTGCATTCGTTACCGGCGTAACTAGGAGCTTTCGAGAACTCTTACATATTATTATGTTACTAGACTAGATACCCTCAGACGATATCACAGTGTCTATTATTTTGACAATGTTTACTTGTTTAAACATACCTATAATAGCTTTTAATATAAACGTGTTACCCGCAGTTATTACGTTGGTAGTTTATTCCGTTGAATGTCGATGACAAAATTGTAAAATAACTTTATCCAAAATCTTGGTAACGGTAGCGTAAAAACAATGCATTAGAGACTTTAAATCGATAAAAGTAAAACCCAAATCTCAAAAAAGGTAACCACGAAAAAGTTTACTTGTTAAATTGCTACGCTCCATTGGTCGATATTACCAAAAGGATGAATTACCTAAACCACATTTATTTATAGAACAAAGATATGGCATAAATAATAACACATATACTCATAATAAAACCATATCTATTTGCAGTATGTTATAATAACATAACTAATAACCCGAATGACGGTAATTAAATAGCATAAAGAAAAAATTAACTTTCATTCGTAGAGACATTTTTTTCTCAAGCTCTTATGTAGGTAGATACCAAGTTCATGGCGCGATGTAATAGGCAACCAGCAGGTCAATTCTCGAAACATACTATTTAATTTAACTTAATTTTTAATTTATTTTAATTTAATTTTTAATTAACCCAAAGTGGTATTCTTGTCCGGTAAAGTAAAAGTTAAAATTAAGTTAAATGGCAAAAAAGAGTTAAATAACAGAGTTGCCAGTTTACGGTATACAATTTAAAAGATTGGAAATTTTAATAGATTTTCTAACACGCCATATACAGAAATAAAACATTAATATATAAATCAACTACAGGAAATTATCTTCGGTAAATTAAAATATTATAAGTTCCGTAAAATTCTATTCTAAGAATAAAAAAAATGAAAATCAGGGTCTTTGAATGTAATAATGCGATATCCCTAACTTGTTTTTCCCGCTCGATTCGCTTCCCTCGCGCACGCGCACTGCCGCTCCTAAAATAAAGGCAAAGGTTTGACGTTTCTTATTGACAAGACTACCCATGTTAGCGCGAAAATGACATGAACTGTCACTTTAAAAATTACAGAATAGTTACAGTACGATTACATTATTTTAAAAAGATTTAAAATTATAAATACAAGAATACAATTGTGACAATTTGACAACTAAAAGTTAAATTAACTTAATTTTTAACGATTTTAAAGAACGAGAATTGACATGCAGCTTAAAAGGTGGACAAGTACGCAGAAACTGTTATCGTCACATTGTTGACCCATCTGAAGTGAAATTGAGTTCGTCCAACTTGTATGAAAGTAACAGATTGGTTTTCTACATGCGTAGAGCTCTACACGATAGGACCTACGGTTATATCACGTAAACGTCATATGTGCTACGACGGGATTCGCTTACGAATTTTACGTGCTGCCCTTTTGCGAGGAATTCGTAGAAAAATTCTTATATGAAAAAATATTTTTAGGACTTTCGTACTACGGTCCGACATTGCCTTTTTATAGCTGAGAAAATTGTGCTCCCTTGCCACATATTAATTAATTAAAGGGAGTAGTAAAATTGTATTAAGAGCGTCTTCTTTTTGTATTCAAGAAAATTAAATAATATTGTATATTTTCTATTAAACCATTTTTGTTTATTAATTAAAATGGCAGACACAGCAGATAATCGTCAAACCAGAAAGTTTCTAAAAGAATACTTGCAGACAGGCTTTCCATGTCCAAAAGTGTAGCGAAAAGAAGAGAAATGTTCAGTATCGCTGAAAATATAAGCAATGAGTGAAGGTTCAACATCGGTTGTCTGATCGTCTTGACGGATACAATAATGTTGATGTAACCTCGCATTAGTTCTAATTGTCGTAATTAACTCCACTAACATCATTTGTTGTTTCTGTATAATAGTGTTAGTATTCTGATTGATGAAATGAACTATTCAAGCGAACACTATTTCTACGTAAAACCCTTATGTGGTTCATTAGAAGTTTGTAGTTTCTGCATAATATTATTACGAAAGGATTAGTTTTGTTTTCCATAAAATACAATGTGAAGAGAAACTATTTTCTACTGTGCATTTTCATCATCTTATTTAATGGCTGACTGGATAGTCTGTACGTCTGCACTAGTCTAATTACGAAAGTAAGTTAGCTTGGAGTTTTCGTCACGTAACCCTTCTTGGAAAAAGGGATGTCAGCTCTATATTACAACTTTATCCGGCTAAACGACAACCTTGTTTTGAGATGGTACGATATTATGTAGAAAATAAATTGATACCAATAAAAATAAATCACTGTTGCCATACAAAAATCCAAATATGTTATTCCTTAAATCCCTTTTTCTTTTTAGATCATTGCGAAAATCTTGTTAAATGTTCTGGCGACTAGCCTTTAAGGCTTCGTTACAAAACTCAATTTGAGAGGACGCCATTCGGTTCGATTGAGAGGCATAACTGTGACAATCAAATTGTTCGGATAAAAGAATTTAGAGGTCATGTTGACAGTAATATATGTTAGATGCTTGCAGGCTGTGCTGTTTTAACATAAGCTTAGCAAATTCTTAGTTGTCATTGACCACATACACTGGAGATAATATGGTATGCTCAAATAGATCAACTAATTGTGCGATCTTCATATTTATGATGGTTCTGTATGTTTTGTGTCCGTTATATCTGTAGTGGATTATTTCAAGTGTGGGACAATGGCAATTTAAAAAGCACAGTTAACAAAACGTTGATATAAACCGCTTATACAAATAAGAATCACTTCAAAAGCTATTACGTCTTACAATAACGATTCCAGAAATATGTCCACTTCTAGGAATAATCACTTCAATAAATGATAACTTTATCGAATCCTTTGTTGCCGCGAGGAAAAATCTGAAATTGTTAATATACAGACATACCTTTCCTTTTTTATTCTGAGAAAAATTTTGTAGGGTATCCTCAAACTCGTCCACGGGTAATAAGAGGCATATTTTTTAAATCCATTAACTTTATAAGTAGGTAGTTACTATGCATTTCGCTTATTATAGTAACATAATTGACAGTGTGCACTCTGTGTGAAAATTATTATTATTTTTCTGGTTAGGGTAGGACGGCGGGAAGCCGATGAGTGAGGCACAAGACCGCGCAGGTTGGAGATGTTTGAAGGAACCCTAGGTCCAGCAGTAGACGTCTTAATGGACTCAGTATGAAAGGAGGCAAATTAGCAAAAAGGCCACCTTACAGTAAGTAATAGCCGCTGCGCACAAATAACTGTAACATCAAGCATCAGGTACTTACGCGGCATACTTTTGGGCTTCTAGACTCTTGAAGTTCCATAAGTCATTAAAGAGTTTAGAAACTTTATTACTAACTTATAGTTATTAAATAACTTCGAAACTATTTGATTCTGTAATCCAGAAATTGAATACTTTTGTTCTTAAGTAAATCAATATTTACAGTTAACAAAAAGGTACATATAATTGAAATAATTAGGTCTAAAATAGCATGAACCTTATTTGACCTGATAAACACAAAGGAGGATACCCATTATAGGAAGAGCTTTTGTGACATACGACGCAGAATAAAGAGGAAGGAAATGGGATCAAAACAAAGGTAGGTATGTAACAAAAAAGTATTTTTAAGTCAGAGAATTACATTCTAACATTCGTCCGACGACCTCAAAAAGGTCTCTGGGTCGGACTGGATGCGGAAGGCGCAGGACCGAGTTCTGTGGCGCGTGTTGGGATAGGCCTATGTCCAGCAGTGGACTGCAATAGGCTAGTTGATTGATTGATTGATTGATTGATTGATTCGTCCTGAAAATAACGTAGCTACTTCTAATGCATGTTGAATTGGTTTTTAAACTATAGTTTAGTACCTGCATTCCGGTAATCGTAGGCTTTTGTATAGGTGTCGTAGTCGTCGTCATCGTATACCGTAGCATCAACAACTACAGCCAGAGCTACGACCCAAATAACTCGAGACAGCGCCATTTTTCTAATAATATTATTTCCACTTGTATTTGTAGCACTTTACTCACTAAAATATTAAATGTAAACAATATTTGTAATAAATTATAGGCAAGTGTTTAAATTACAAAAACAAACATGTTTTGCGTGTGTAATATTCAGTGATTTTTACGGTTCCTTTTTTGATGTCGTTATTTTACGGGTGTGGACATACAACCCGTTTAAAATCAACGAGCCTTATCCGTGTTCCCGATGCGAATTTTTCGGTATAGTATTTTATTTTTTTACATTGTAGGTATATTTACGCACGAATTTTAGTAAAGGTATATTGATGAATATTTGAAACTAGAAATAAGTGGTTGTCAAAAAATAATTGTATTTACGAATAAGACAGATTATTGCACAAACGGAGAAAAGTCATTCGATTGATGATAATAGAAGTCTGTAAAAAAAAACAGTTCTCACAAGACTCATCGTCATTTTCTGAGATTTCAAATCGCAGTTATAATAATAATGTTTGTAAGGGCCTCCTACTTCCTCCCTTCATAATAGCCCATTAATGTCTCACTGCAGGGACGGGCCTCTTTCCGAGACGGAGAGTTACTTGGCCTACTAATACCAAGTTGGCCAGACGGATTGGTATAGGGTTTAATTTCAAGTTTTCCTTCTTTTTATTTCGTAAAGATAATTTACGGATATTCCCTTAGTCGGTTTTTACGACACCCATGGAGTGGTGACATATGGTATTCTTACACCGTCACCACACTTCCTCCCTTAAAGCAAACCAAATCGTATGTGATCTCATGTCATTGTCGAGTGTATAATTCAATTATATCGCAGTGATGCACTCTGTTGGTATGGAGACAATGATTTATTAACAGAGATCTATCACCGTAGAGAATACCGTACTGAAGTACCTAATGTATTAACGTATATTTATGCCCTGCCTGTGATTCTAGCAATATGTTAATGATGTCTGAGTAGTCAATGTGTTCGCTGTGTAGTATTTACCGCAATATGTCCCTATGTCTCATACTGCCATAATTATAAATAGACATAATGCCATGATCTATTTTACGCAATCCATACACGCTATGAATACTGGAGGGTGTTTTTTTTCTTAACAGCCTATTAATGTCCCACTGCAAGGACGGGCCTCCTCCCGTGACGGAGGGATACTTGGGATACTAATACAACGCCTGGCCAGACGGATTGGTTTAGGGTTTAATATCAAGCTTTCCTTCTTTTTATTTCGTAAAGATTATATTCACGTATAGTCCCTTATTCGGTTTTTACGACACCCATGGGATGAGATGGGGTGATGACATAGTGTATTCTTACTCCGTCGCCACACCGATATATAATTGTTTGGTGTATAACTAATTCTAACCTGGCAAGCATGATATACCCTCCAAATACCTTTTATTACTAGAGAAAACGGGTTCCTGCAGAGTCTCATTAAGGAGCTGCTAAGACAATAAAACGCAGTATAAATTATATACTAAATAGATGGCTATTATATATTGTAATGAAAGAGCCCTTTACTTCCCTGAACTATTTCGAACATATAACAATAAGCGCTGGAAATAAATGAACGCTACCGTAAAATACGAGAGCGTATCAAAAGATCAAAGTTGAAATGTAAGTGTTCTCTAAACTATATTAAAAGCAGGTACCTCACAGGATAATTCCATCGTCAAAGAACCCATTGTCCATAACAATATAAGGACTATAAGTTTTGTTTTAGAATAATAGTCAAACTATTAGGTTTTAAATGAGATTTTTTGAAAAAACAATGTGCAGTGAATATAGTACGAAAACATAATATTAGAATTCTAATAACCGCTTTATATGTATCGTAAATAAAACGTTGTTCAGGGTATGTAAAGTAATGAAGAATATAACGAAACTGTTAACGTAAAATACTCGTGTATAATATGAATATGTGTGAACGTAGGTGCTTCATCTTCATTAGTTGCAAAGGTTTCCTTCGACGCAACTAGATTGACACAACTCTATAGCTAGTCATAAATATACCTACTTAAACCTACATTGTTAAACTTTTTCAGATCTAAATAACCTAAAGACTAATTAAAAACGTTTTCAAGATGTTTTAAGACACTTAAACATGAGTACCTACAACGAAATATTAAGATAAACACAATCATTTTGTTACCTAACTGTAATGAATATAATAAACAGTCAACAAAAAGCACATAAATAAAATTACCCCTTATTATATTAGCATGATATGAGGTAACAGGTAACAAAAGATCACATCAACAAATAACCCTACTAAACTTCGGCCGTTCAGAGAATGCGTTCCTGACACGTCGCGATTGAACTGACGCAGTAACTTTGTAATGGCGTTGCAGTTACGATAAAAATATTTTTGCTGGTTGTTTATCGTTTTAACTATTGATGAGCATTAAAACAACATTATTATATCAATAATTAATGAATGTTATAATGTTGTGTCAAACTGAGTGTCAAATAACTTGGTAAACAATATTTTTCTAAATCTACACTGCGCTATTACAAGGTTATGTCAGCGCTTTATATTTGTAGTGCTGTGCCAACAATAACAGTGAATAATAGTATCGTAATCTGTTCTTATCGATACAGTTATACTTTATAAAATAATACGTTTTGTTTTTCTTTTCAAGAATTTGAAAATAATGGACTTTAGAATAACTTTTATTAAATATAAAAATAAAAGTACATTAAATACAAAGTAGCATTTTTATATTTAGGTTGAAAATGGTAACCCCAAATGGCGTTATGGGCCGCCATTTTGTGACGCTGAAACAGTCGTCTGTTGTCGTTTCGTGCGCATAGACCACGTTCTTCAAGTGTTTGCGATCTGTTGTTATTTGACTTTGATTGTGTCTTATATTGCGTTCTTTTTACTTTTGGTGCATAATAATGCCTAAACGTGGACAAACATTGAAAACTGGAGCCCGTGAGTTAATTATCAAGCTGCAAGATTACTTTGAGCGGGAGCGGCAAAATGGCGGACCCCTGGTTCCTGTCGAAAAAGTACAAGAACGCGTCTCTCAGGCGCTTGGAGTTAGCAAACGAACGATTACAAATATTAATAAAGAAAAGTTCGGCTCTACTGGCATGGAAGATAATATTTTACGTACTCCGAAGAAGAAACGTAGAACTAAACCCGTGACAGATATTGATACCTTTGACGCCGATGCAATCAGAAATCATATATATGGTTACTATTCCAGAAATGAATATCTCAACAGGATGAAGCTTTTGGCGTCGTTAAGAGAAGCTGGACTGTTTAGCGGGGGTAAAACTGCTTTAACGAAAATCTTAAAAGATATTGGTTTTTCGTATAAAAAAACAGACAAAAGAAAAATTTTATTAGAACGATACGACATCATTTTGAAACGGATAAGTTTCTTGAGAGAAGCAAAAAAAATTGATAACTGGGATAATGTCGTGTTCATTGACGAGACATGGCTAAACGCCAATCACACGGTTTCCCGTTCTTGGACGGATGATACACAAGCGTCGACGTCGAAAGTACCAATGGGTAAGGGGGCTCGTCTGATAATATGCCACGCAGGTACTGCAAAATACGGCTTTGTGGAGAACGCTTTACTGGCATTTCAATCAAAAACCACAAATGACTACCACGAGGAAATGAATGCCAGTACATTTAAAGAGTGGTTCCAGAACGTGCTTTTGCCCAGCCTACCAGAGCCTTCTGTAATATTGATGGATAATGCCTCCTATCACTCGTTTCAAATACAGAAACCACCTACCCAAGCTAATAAAAAAGAAGAAATGGTTGCTTGGTTACAAGCAAAAGGCATTGACGCAAATATGCAGATGCTAAAAGCAGAGCTAATTAAGTTAGTGAAAGAAAATAAAGCGGCAAATGTGCGATACGAAATCGATGAAATGGCTTTGGAGTACGGTCATCGCGTTCTAAGAATTCCACCGTATCATTGCCAATATAACGCGATTGAGCTAATCTGGGCTCAAATAAAAGGTTACGCCGCCCGCCACAATACTTCCCCGCCATTCAGCACGAAAAAGATGATGACCCTGTTAAAAGAAGCCTGCGGGAAAGTCACAAGAGATGACTGGGCAAAGGTTGTCGAAAAGACTAAAAACCTGATTATGGAACATTTTGACCGAGATATCAGGATTGATTCTGTAATTGATAATAATATAATTATACATGTAGGCGAAGATGATGATGAAGACACCACCTCCTCAAGCGAATCGGAGTCTGATTAATATTCTGTACGCACATTTAGTTCAATGTACTTTATTCCATAGAAATACAGATTGTAACTTTGTAAAAAATAATAAATAAAACAATTTTATTATATTAATATTCCCTTTTATTGTTTCCACGTAAAGAACTAAAATATAAATTTTAAATGATTCCGCCAATTTAAAACGGTCTAAATCTAATCATAAAAATAACGCGGCGGTTCATTTTGGAGTAACGGTAACGAACTCGGTATAATGTTGTGTCCATCACTAGTCGTGACTAACTGATAAGTGTCAGGAACGCATTCTCTGAACGGCCGGATAATATACTTTTCTCGTTTATGTAAGGACGCACTTATTTTTCCCTCTAAGTGCAATAAATTTCCTCATTCCCGCCGTGATTCCACGAGCCACGTGATACCAAATTATTTACGATTCCAATGGCTCTCCTAAATGGGTCAGTGATCATGTATGGAATAGTTTATTTTATGTCACGATAAAGTCTTGTTTTTGGGCTTTTATTTGGTATCTTTACCTATAATGGATAGTCGTTGGACACCTAGTTCGGGTATAAAATGTATTTTATGAAGTGTCAGTATTAGTTTTCATCAATGAAATTACATTATAAGTACATATATATTTAGAGAATAGAATAGAATAATTATTGGTTAAAAATTGGAGAAAAAAGATTTTCTTCTGAAATTTTATCTTTTAAGAAATTACGTGACCCATTTTTGTACGTAAACCTATTACAAAAAAGGGACAATATCTAAGTAATTACCTCGACTTGTATCCTCAATGAAACATAGGAAAGCAATGTTCTTTTGCGGAAACACAGTTACGAGTACCTATTATCTGTATTCATTTTGTCACTTATCGACTGTTGTCTTTATATTAGGAAAAGGTATTTTAATAATTGTATTGTTTGTATAAAAAATGTTTTTAGATTCTACCCCAGTTACATCATAATGAAACTTAAACTCGCATCTTTAATGGATATAGGTCATATTAAAATTTGTGGTCTTATGATGCTAAAACCATTCATTTATACGACACTTACAGTATAAAAAGCTTTAGTATGATCTCGGTTTTTGTAGACAATAATGCCAACCCTAGATAGTCAACTATACTCAAACTAATTTTTAAACATTGCAGTAGGTAATATTATTTCCGGACTAGCAGCAGCTCCAACATTGGATAGCTGATAATATAAAGACGATAGGTGTTACTTGAACACTAGTAACTAACTGAATTATTGCTTGTATGTGATTCCCCCCGGAATGATATGACGCTGGCCAGACAATTTGTTATTTGATTTTGTACCAACGCGACGTGTCCTATTTTAGTGACGTCAATTCTGTCGTTTGTTGTCTAATGTTTTCTTGATCTACACTGGTACATAAAATACTATGAAATTGATATACTCTGATGACAAAGTGTGGTTTCGTATGTCGTAAAAAGTTTCTTACAAAAAAATATGGGATAACTCATTTCGATTTTAATGAAATATCCTTTAAAATTAGGAATTACACAACCCTTTCCGCAATCAAGAATATTTAAATCCAACAGTTTAACAGAATCAGCATTTCCATATAAACATAGTTTTGTGTCCAAAGTTGCCGACTATAATTAACACAGTTAAATTGTAAAACAAATTGAACTCAAACCGCAATGCTGACGCAATCCCGACTACCTAACTATCAATAGTAAATTGGAATAACACTATAGTTAAATTGTTCAATAAAATTCAAACATTTGTGAAGAGAGTACTAATAATCAAACTATTTGATGAGGTTGTGGATCTATGCTGACTTTAGAAAGGAATGGGCTCGGATTGACTCAGCATCTTCCTTGCTTTTCGTTCGGTTTGCGAAAGCTGTTAAAAACGTAATTACAGAACATACCAGTGTCATATATTCGTTAATGACTGACAATAAAAATAAAATTACTTAGTATTTAAATAAAGAATGCGAATAGAAAATGGTAATTAGCTTGTCCAGGGGTGTTATAAAAGAGGACGGTAGTAATTCGAACGAACATTAATTCAAGAGAAGTTTAGATACTGCGGTTTTAGTAGTAGCAATACTTGTGAAACTTTACGGGGTTGCAAGCTATGAATTATATAATTAAGGGCAAGTTTAAATACGCACCTACACCTAATCACCAAATATTTCATCCTATTATATATAATTAAAACTACTTATTCAGCTAAAGGTTACCGAATTTTCCAGAAGAGCCTACAAGATTATACAAGAAATGATTACCTTAATAAACAATAATATTGTTCCAGCCCATTATACCGTGTTTATTACTTCGTATTACACAAATATTTGTACTATTAGATAGTTGAAACTGTTGCATTAGTAATTTCTGTAATTCCCGATTGGTTACATTATACTGTTCGATTGGGAAACCAATGTTCCATAAAGGATTCACTACTATACAAAGGTTTTGTATATCGCTTTTACCACAACACTCTAATTCACTGGTACTTTTTTATTAAACAGCAATAATTACTGTTTCATTACTAAAACATTTTCCTAGAAAGTACCTAGGTACTATAAAATCAGAAGCATTATTGACATGAAAATATTGTTCGAATTGATTATATTTACTGATTTATTGTCTATTCAGATGCAGTTTGAAAGGCGACAATAGCAACTTTAATGCGCATTATTTTGATATCTGTGCTTTAAAGTATTAATAAAAATTAAGATTCGCTGATGCATCAAAGTGATCGGCGTAGCATAAAATAAAAAAAGAAACGTGATTATATAACGAGACTTTTCGTGTTCAGAATATTTTGATATACATAATATATTTTGATTATACACAATGTGATTTAAAGATTATGGTAAAGAAAACTAAAACAACAAGCATATTTTTCTACCGAAAATGTATAACTTTATTCAGTCTAATCAATCCACAGCGGGTTTAAACGGCGTGAAATTGACATAATCTGATTGACTTGTAGCCTGAAGGCAACTCACAAATAATTGCTAACAATTTATCAATAGGCAAATTAAAGTGAACACAATCCTTAAAAACAAAATTACCTACTACGAAATTATCAAATTTAATTTTATTAAGTGCTAACTGCTGGAAAAGCTCTTACATTTTCGCAAGCCTCTAAATAATAACCCTTAAGTAATTGAACATTAGCTGTGTTTTCTTAGAAATAATTATAATAAAGTTGAAAGACATGAAATAACTGAATAAAAAGATGAATAGTTCAGGCTACAATGAACTCAAAGTAACACTACAAACTAAATTTTTGTTCAAAAATGTGCCTTATTACAAGATGTATAAGGGAGTTAGGTAGAAGTGTTCTCGAGTACCTACATCATAAGCTAGCAGTGTGTCTTCTAACCCAAGTAAAATATTTTCTTTGTCTAGATGTGAACATTGCCGCAAATATTATATCTTAGGTACGGTAATTAGAAACCTTAGCACGCATATGAGGAAATTTACCGTGTCTCAAGGGAATTCGACAGTATGTGTTTTTTCAAGCATCGCATGCTTAAGGTTTATTCACGGTCGGAGGGCTTCGCGACTACCTCATTTTGAGTGAATTTCAAGCGAAATTAAGTATACGTAGTAAAGAATATTTTAGAAATAGAAGATATCTGCTATTTCTAATCCTTATTAATTCCATGCAAACTGTGATAGATTGAAGCGAGTCGAAAATTAATTACCACAAACTTCAGGGACCCGTCAATTACACCGCACCATTATTCTATTCGGACTCTCCCCACATTTTGGGAGGGATGTCTAAACGAGTTCCATTCAACGAATAAAATCTGTTATGGATAGTAGGAAAATGTTAACCGATTAAATTATCAGTCGAAAAGAGCTCTCTATCTGATTTCAATTTTAAAATACTAGGCAAGCTACAAAAAACTACGCCAAATATAAATAAGTACTTGAATTGTTTTTTAATAAATTTCCAACTCTTATAAACGTCTACTTTTATGTCTATTAACAAAACTGTATGTAAGCTTTTAAAAAGAAAAATTAAAAGTAAAACGTTACAAAACCGTTGTCCCAACTTTTTCATTTAAAGTTTTATTTAACAAATTGTGCAGTTTCTTTAGTCATTGTTTTTTTTTATTCATGTTTCGAAAGAGGTACTGAGTGGTTCTTTTATTCTTTCAACTTTTTTTTACAAAAAAAATACAACCGAATTTATACAAACTATCAAAGGATTCGTGTTAAAAGGAGAATGAAACCTTCACTAAGAGTTTTGGGCCAAGATTAAACAGAAATGAGAGTATTATCAATTTATATCTTCACACTTATTAGTCTCGTGCTAAATCTTTTGTTAGTTTTGGCAATCTAAAATCCAAGATAATTTTTTTTGAAGGAGATGGAAACTTTTGGGCTAAAGCCTGTACATTACTGTACAGAGTAAGGATATGCCCTAAAAATCTTTTCTATTTTTTTCAAGTTCGAATTTTAATAAAATTGAGTAATTTTATTATTATTTTATTAAAAAATAGAAAAGATTTTTAGGGCATATCCTTAGTCTGTACAGTAATGTACAGGCTTTAGCCCAAAAGTTTCCATCTCCTTTAAAACTTTAGGTCTATTATGATTATTTATTAAAATTGTTGATACATTAAGCACGATAGAGCAAATTTTACTTCTATATAGAAAATATTCAAAGCAAAATGGCGCAAAAATAAAATGTTACAGAAGGCCATAAATCATCATACATTACCATAACGCATTTCCACCGCAAATTAGATACATATTTGCGAAATACGAACAAATTTAACGGGGAAGAAAGAAATCTACCGGAGTCAGACCTTTGAATTTTCTTTTTTTTACGACTTCATTAAACGTTGGGAGTGTTAAACGAGGCATGTATCTACGTGCGCCGTAATTTTCCTTGAGACCGCAAAGAGCCCGATCGACATTGACGACCATAAAATTAACAACCTCTGTCAAATTCACACCCATCCATCTCTCTGAAACCACGCCCAGTTTAGGAATCACCATTCAATAGGCTGTATTTAGGCGTCATTGTAAGTTGACTGTTGATGTGCCTAGAACAGTAGGTACGTATTATTTTAAATATTGATCAAAAGGCAGCTTTACAGATTAATTCTAAACATTATTTATGTACTTATTCCTATTAATTTATCACATAATTTAAATTGTCGAGAATTCAAAAGAACTTATAAGTACAATATAAATGTAAGTACATATATATACTTAATACGAACGGCAATCAAAGTCAAACTTGATACTAAGCAAATTTAAAGAAGCTTAGAGTCTATTATAAAATTGACATAAAACAAATTGGTACCTAAGATTATTTTCATACAGACAGAGGGACACGTGTACTTATAAAAGATTATAATCATAGTGACGTATCATATTAAATATTTTCAATTTACTAATACCTTTGATCGTGCTACCAATAGCGAAAAAAATATTCAAATGTGTGCCTCCAGAAAACGAAGGAAATTACAATCGTTATTTTTTCCACAACGTATGCGATATTCGGAAAAGGTTTATGTAAAATATACGAAAAAGCCCTACTCGATATCGTATTAACTCGGTCGAAATCGTCATCGTATACGATAACTGTCTCCGAATCTGTTACAGTGCCCATAAAATCGCTTAACTTTCTTTTTGGATGACTGTGTTAAAGATAATGACAATATTTGATATACCTATCTCGGTCTCCGTGTACCACGTAATTCGTTTCAGTGGTTTAATGATTTATCTCGCGTCATGTTATTAGATTGAGTATAGAATTTCGTTAACTAACACATTGTTTCTAATGATATTTACTTGGGAACACTGAAACACTTTATGTATGTATTATATTGAATTATCTATAACATGCATACGTTCTAATAGTCTTAGTCGTAATGACTGTTTTGTTCTCACAGAGATGAATTAGTACACTATAATTATTTAACCTCTATTAACTTAGAGTTATCATAATTATATTATTCATGGGAATTACTCCATATATTTGACGTTTTGGAAGATGTGTGCTCTCAGATATACAAATTGAAACTAGTTGGTTAACGTTAAAGCTTTTCATAAATGTGTATGAAATTATACAGAAAATATACGAAACACAAGCTACGCGTCCACCACAATTCACATTCAATTTCAGATTCTTATTAACATATATTATTCGTATTCCACTTTATACTGTAAAAAACGATATATTCGTGACGACTGTTACGCACAACGTATATTACACATGTAATATCGTCATTGTTTTACGTGGTTCATTTAAAATAAGAGTTCATAGGTCAGTTGGTCACCATTCAATTCGTTTTACACTATGCAAATCCGCCTTGCATCCATTTGCATTCGATATCATATCGAACGTAGAATTTACTCGGACTGTAGTATGCTCTTTTATTGAATAATTTTGTACGAGCATCATTGAATAAAATAAAGTCAGATTTATTTATAAGTAAAGGAAATAGAGTCGGCATTTTAAAACATTAGGTGATGTTAATGATATTACTTACGGTTTACCAGTTTACCTGCTTATCTAAACACTTACTAAGTTTTACTGTCAACATTTTTAACTTTTTTTCTTGTGGGTATGGGAAAAATCTCTTACAAAGAAAGCTTGTTAAACTTAGACAACAGTTCAGTGGGAAAAGGGATCAAAAACTGTCAAATTGTTTAGAGTAACTTAATTTATTATTCCTCTGTTTAAGTGATGTTTGTATAAATCTACGCGACACTTCTTCGCGAATTTTACAAGAGATATAACAAAACAAATTACAATAATTGCGGTAGACCATAAGTTAGTTATGTGCATCTTAAACATTTGGATAATTGGCTGTAGGGCTTACTAAACTGCATCAGTTGATTATAATAATATGTCAACCTATTTTCATTTAGCAAAAGTATATGCCACATTTTTAATTTATTATATTATTTCGTGAAACATCTGCAACAAAGTCTTTATAAAACTTAAGCATAACTTCACTAAATCAAGACAAGTCTGCGGCAATGTCAAAGGTTCATAAAACGCAAACATTCACGACCTTATCTTTTAACGTTTAGGACACAGTGACTCGAAATGAAAATATAATATCAAAAAATATAAATTGCTTTTAGCCCATGTCACTTAATCCTTGATTATTTTGTGTTTTATCGCGGTTAAAGTATTAAGATTTTATTATTTTTCTAAAATTTTAAACAAATAAGCAAAAAAAGCTGTGGTAGATACTGACAGTCGACTCTCTTTATCTGAAGAGCAGTAAAGGTTACTGGTGGTTGAAATAGACCATTTCAATTAAAAAACTATAATAATATGAAGAAGGCATTAAAACAGGCTACTGTTGACTAAACAACTATCTAATAAACTTTTTAAAGTTGAGAATGTTTGAAAGTTAAGGAAATACCGTCTTTTGTGATCATTAACAGCTGCGGCGTGAGCCAGCAGGGGCGAAGTTACTCAACAATCCAGACACCATAAAATGAGACAAAATAAAACCCCACATACCTCTTCAACTTTTAGTCAAAGCTGAAATGGTATGAGTAACTATCACATTGGTTCTGTTAGGCTACTACTTAGATAGATAATTACAGTGGCCCTTCGGTACACGTGGCCAAATGCGGAAAGCAAATGGACAACAAAACTAACACTACTAAAAGAAATACTGTGGTCGTTCTAGCTATTCGTTTTACGTCATCTAATGGACAGACAAAGACAATATTTGCTATATAAAGTTATTTCAAAGATTTACTAGTTTATTAGCTCGGCTTAATAAAGTCGGAAAACTTATATAAATCTTTCCTTGCATATGTATTCCGGAGAATGTCTTAATAGCACTTATGTTGCTAAAGAGTTCCTCATCCGCGCTATACTTAAGTCGATAAGTCGTGAAATATTAAGTGTGAACAGATGAGCAACTTTGCCCTTCGCATTTTTTATGTACCTACCTATACCTCTTACTCTCACTAATTTTGTAATATAACTGTTATAAATGTCGGAAGCTAATTTGCGTTATAAAAATGTTAGTAGATAATTGTAGATTCCCTAATCTTGAGTTACTAAGCGCTGGTCAAATTTAGATACATTACTCACAGCTTAGAAGAAAAGCAAGAGAAAAAAACCTAAGCACGCTGACTAAACGAATATTTATCAAGTTTTAAAACAAGGCTTTTTAGATTTCAGTAGTTATAAACTAATTACTATAAACTATGTTTGCCAACGAAATACGTAAATATGAATACGTAACAGAAATTATTGATTACGAGACTGAAGTCCGTGTAGTTATTACAAAATCTGATAACTTGGGAGTTGGAATTGATTGAAATTCTGTCCTTCATAACTTTGTCAAACGTCTTTTTGGAACAAGAACTTCCAAGCTCTCTTGAGCTAATTTCATCTTAATGTTGTAGCTCTAGAATTTGCTACGTTATCTTGTGCTTTTAGTTAATGTTTAATTCTAGCTAGAATTAAGTTATATTAGACTATTATAAGCAAGCTTTTTAAGTTGATATATTAAAGTGCCGTAAATGATGCTTATCTATCTATCTATCACGACGATATTGTTAATAGCTCATGGAGGAATAAGTGTAAGTATAGAAGTAAATAATCACAAGGATAATAAAACTATGATAATTTCAGCGATAAATTTTAAATTTACTCCTATTACTTCGCAAAAGTATCGCAAAGAGTGGTAGAGAAAACTAACAGAGAATCAACGAGAAAAAAAAACAAGTAAAGACTCTTGGTACCCACAGGACAGGCTTACCTAGTGTGGGGCCGCTGGATATTAATAATATACCTTCTTTTGTGGTAATAAATGATTTTTTTTCTTACTGACCCGGCTGGCCAATATGGCATAGCATGACAAATACCTAACTCTTATTTTAGAATAAAGACAGTGATTAAACAGGACGTTAAGGGGTTGATATAGACATATTATTATCCCATGCTTATTAATTACCATGAGCTATTTTCTGATGCTTACAAAAGCAGTAAAACTAGATATAGGAGCGTTTGACGCCTTATGAAAGTTGCCAATCAAGCTAAGGTCCGCGGTCGCATACTTCATAGAACTTTTCTTTTGAATTATAATACCTACGTCTGATGTATGTGTAACATCGTCGTCGAAACTAAATTGCATAATAATATAATACGTTCATAAAATTGTAGAAGAATTTATAAGAAAAATTAAGATAAATTCTAAATCTTTTACATGGTATTTGGTCTAAAAAATAACTAAAATTGTAGTTATAGAAACATATTATGTCCAAGCAAAAAACAAAACTAATTACCAAGCAAAACGAATTGAACTTAGCACTCGATATTGCTTTAGTTTAGGTTCAACGTTCAACAGCAGTATTGATTACTCGTCCTAACCTCAGAAATATACTTTAAATTCAAATTTTATTCTTGGTATAAATACTTTTAGTTGAATCGCAACCATGTATTGAAAACAATTCATAGAATTTAATAATCCCAAGCGTTACTGTCGTTTTAATACACTTTTGATCTAAATGTAATACGAAATATGTTTACTAAGAAGAGCTCCTTTCATCGTTTTTTTATTAATTTTGTAATAGATGTTTTTAATCATTTTTAATGTGAATTCTGCCATGAGATACACTTTTCTAGTTCATGGTTTACAATCGTCTAAGCAACTCAATTTGTTGGTGCGTTTGGTCTAACAAGATTATCTCAATTTTATCTCGTCCTAATTGACCAACTGTATCTATATAGTTCATTTATTGAGGATGGGTTATCATAAGTTAATTCTTCATTTATTGAGGTTAAGATCAATAGGAGCAGAGGACCAATGAAAAAAATGAGATAAACTGTGTAAAATACTGTTTAAATACAATAGATAAGTACCCATTATTTCCTTCAAATTAACGCAAAAGAAGTTTATACAAAGTATTTATCATTAATATTTAACGTTAGGTACTTTGTATAAAAGAAAATATTTGACTGATTTTAATACATAATGCTAGTTAGTAGTTTTATTTGATTCGCATTATAAATTGGTGTACATTTCAAGTGTATATTATCATTGGTACCTACTTATTATTAGAGGGACAGACTGTTTTGATAACAATGGGTTGCCTTTGGGATCATTTAGTTACGCTACCCTAAAAAGGCAATTAAAATACAATTGGGTAACACCCACATCCGATGTTGATTTTGAATGGGTGAGTTTAGTTGAATAACAGTTAAAAATAAGTAGCCAATTTTATAGATTAGGTACAAGGATACTGATAAATATTATTCTTATGATATTGTTCTTGCTAATTAATTAATAATCAAGAGCCTAAAGGTGAACGAACTGCCTCGTATGTAATACGAACTTTTTGGCCTAAAATAATATGTATACTTATTGTGTTCGGTTTAGTTATGTTAAGTAGTATGAGTCATTGTACTTTATCTACATAAGGTAGAACATCATATAATATTACACCTATTCGTCGGGTAGCAAAGAATATTTTCTGAAAATATCTCTTTGTCTGGAGAAGGAACAGTAAGACTTTTAATTGCTTTTATGGTGAGTACTTGGAACAATGTAAATAATTATTCAATTTAAAAACATAGACCTAAACATATAAACTTGGGTTTTATGGGTCGCCAAAATTATAACTGCGATGTTTGAACAAACTGCGTTCTCAATTAACATCGGCTGTCATAAAGGGCCATTGGGTTTCGCACGCGAGTGTACTTGGTTGTCATCCCAGATAGAAACTCGCTCGGGTCCGGATCGAAAGCGCGCTTTTATCGTTTTTACTTCGTAAGGCGACATTGCGCGAGTGCCCGCCAAGTAGAGTAGGACGGGAGCGTAGGATTCACTTGCCATAAACCCGTCTATGTTACGACGAACTTCAATGACTTTACAAATCTTAGTATACATTTAAATAAAAATACATAACCTTTGTCTTTTTGGTTATTTTTCGACAATGGAAGAATGAAAACGTGAAAATTAGTCACCATGGAATGATCGTTTCATAAATAATAAATTTTTATGATTCACACCTCTTAAATTTCAGTTAATTTGAATAACAAATTACTAAGTAAATAGGTTGTTGTTTGCATGTATCTAAACCGCAGATTTGTTTAACAATAAAGTATATATAAGTACTAGAAATAGGTCAATTAAACACTACACAATAACAAATGTTTAGCATACCAGAATTAAACGTTTTACGAGATCAATTTAGAAAATATTTTATTGCAGTACCTAATAGTGGCTAGGTTGACGTTTACAACATCTACCATGTAATGAATACAAATGGGGAGCTCAGCTAATAAATTGCAAGCTTCAAGTTCTGCTTGAGACCTTCATAGATACAAGACATGACTATTTATAAAAATATAAATAGATATTGATCGGTAAAGGTAATAGTTTTACTTGATACAGACTGACCTATCTGTATTTAGCGCTATTTCTAGTTGCTCGCATGAACATGCGGTTTATGTATAACTATTTATATTGTATCACAATTTATCAAAAAGTAACATGAATATAAAGCTTAAATTTAACTATTACTTTTATTTACCGCGGCTCGTTAAACAATGTCATTTTTATCATTAACCAGGCATAATAAACAAGATTTTACTGCCCACTAACAACTAACATTTTAATAGACAACCGTTTTTTATTTAACTGTTATAAAATATGTAAGTCTGTAATATTGAAATTTGCAGTTTTAATGCAGTTATCTTATAAGAATAAATGTAGCAAAAAGGAACCGTAAAATATAACACCGTACACTTCGTAGAGTCACAACAAACCTCCGTCACAATAGAAACAGGCAAACCGACTGTGTATGTAAATAAAAATAAGAATCTGTCGCGTAATCAGTAATGCACAAGTGTCGCGTAACAAAGAGGCGCGGGCGAGCGCGCCAAGCGCCGGGACTTGAATGCGGGGCGCGAATCTACCACCAGCATCCAGCTTTACCTCCCCCTCCCCCGCCACCCCCCAGCCCGCTCCTCACACCGCTTACCCCACGTCTGATAACCTGCTACTTCGGAAGTCACTAAACTCCGTCATGAATGTTACCCAGACACCAACACCCAACTTGTGAAAGAAAATGTGATTTTTATTGAAAAGGGGTCGCTGTTGCGTTACTAAACTCTCTTTGTGTGAAAAATCGATGTTTTATCGCCTATTAGGTATTACGAAATGTATATTTCACGTGGCCGACTGTTCAAATTGCTTTATAGGAATAATATTATTTAAAAATTAACTTTTATTATTGACCGCAAATATCCGTCATTACGAGTTTTTTTACAAATCACAAACATTAATGAAATGTCAATCATCGGTAGATACAATTGCGTTCATCAAGCTATGGAATCGATCAGGTTATAATTTGGCCCTTTACAACTCACGTACAAACATACTAAAGGTTAATTAATGTATTTTAAACAAAGAGTTGTGAGCTTATAGAAAATGTCTGCTAATCTACGTACCTACGTCATTAGGGACTTTCCCAAATGATAGTAGTAAACAATTAGATTGCTTTCACAGGGGACCAAGACAGCTTAGTGCACTAACTCTGACTACAATTTCTAACAGATTAATAAAAAACTTCTCAACTGAGAAACAGCGCGCAAAAGAGGCTCCTAAAGTATGAAATAAAAACAAAACGCGCTAAACCCAAGACAGAAATTTGTACCCAAAAATTAAACAAGACTTTTAGTTTCCTTAATTATTATTTTCATGATGTATTAACATATATATGTTTAATTCCCATCAAGGTTATTTTCAAGGTTAACTTTTAAGTACAAGATAAATTTAACAAATAAACAAAAATGTTATACAGACAAATCGGAACGTGTTATAAAACAAAGTTTGACTTTAGTATTTATGTTAATCTCTCTCAAAATAATTATCAACTTTGAAATATAATTAGAAGCTAATTAAATTTATTAAATTCTGCTATCTTTCTCTTTGTATAAATTCGTCTCTTTATTAGAATTACGTAGACATCTTTTAAAACATAAAATAATATATGATTAAGAATTTACTTTACCAACTTATTCTAACTGAAGTAAGTATTCGTTTTATTATATTTTTCTAAATTTGGAGGAAATGTGTTTACATATTTACGTACACAATTGTAAGTATATATGTCCGAACCTTGTAAAATGTTACCTTACCTACCTGCCCTCGCTCCTCCAACCCAGGAAGATAAGGTAGGAAGGAGGGGGGGAGGGGGATTGCAAGGGCGGAAGAGTAAATACTCTATGATTTAACTATTTCCTTACGATTATTTGGTGTCTTAATGATAATGAAAGATATGGACTGGCAAAGGAAAATCCTCTACCAATACGTCCGCAGCATAGAATGACTCTTTGAGCACAAAGTTCACTTGTCTGACCTAGATATTCACTTGAACCGATCCTTCACAAATATCGCGGACTCGCGGGATCTATATAACAATCGACACATTCTAGTTACGTACGCTAAGTTTACTCAGCTAGCCTAGTTATTTTTGTTTGACACCATTTATGTTTCATCTTGTTAATAATAACGAAAGTAATACCGATAAACAAATAAATGACCACCGTAAATCACTTCTATTGTAGTGAAAGCTTCTCCACTCAGTAACTTGTTATCATTGATTAAGAGTTTTTACTTTTCAGCGATAGTTAAGGCTTATGGTGGAAAAGAAACAGGATGGTTTTTCTTTCCCGAAAATAACGTCTATAACACAGCTTTATCAACAATCTCAGGATTACGAAGGTGATGCTAATTGTAAGGTTTTTTAATTGTATTTAACTTTCTAATGTTTAATAAATAAGGACGAAAATGTTCTAAGGTAGCGACCCTCACATAGAGGAACGACCTGGTAATCTTATATCTACCCCGATTTTTAATGCAAGCCAATTAGTCTTTTCATTAACCTATACAACTGTGTAGGATATAGGTCTTGTAAACATGTTAGAAAAAAATGAAACAAAAAAAGACTAGATCTTTGTACTTCAGTAACCCCTTACCTTTAGGTAAACAGTAATATTTCTGTTCCCCTTTACTCCTAAATAAAAGGGATTAATTTATTCTGTTGAGTTTGCGTTATTGTTGGTTTACCGGCGTACTATGAAAATGCCAAAGCATTTAGTAAGTTTGCATGCAAATTTGGGTTTATTGTCAATTCAGCAATTCGTATGCTTAAAATTATTTTATAAAATGCACTAACAGAGGTAAACGTATCAAAAATTATAGTTGAATTGAGTTGAATATTTTATTTGTCTAGACTAAAAGTTTAGTTTTAATTTTTTAAAAGCTTGACATTTTAAAATCATAATTCCTTATAATATTTGTGTTTATTAGTTTTCAAAGTCGTACTTTAGTTTTTCTTTGTTTGTCGTAGTATATTAACGATGATAATAAATTAATGAGTATAATAAGAATATTGTCTAAAGTTTTCCATCAAAATTGTAACTTTCTTTACCACTTTAATAGTAAAAACTTCCGAATAAAGTGCAAAGAATGATGCAAGATACTTGTTAAAGTTCATCAAGAACAGACTGATGCTACAGAATGAGTTATTACGTCATACCCAGACTCTTTTTTTCCTATAATTATTGCGTGTATGAGCGAATTGCACTGTGCGCGCAGTTAAAGTGCAGTTCTTACTAAAACGCCGACAACATTGCATCAGCCTATGCAAACCTGCTAAGCTTTGCAAGTTTTTGTGCATAATTTATGTTTTTAAATTTTTAGTTTTGTCGACTAAAGAACAACCTCGAAGAGATAGTAAATCGGTATACAA
This sequence comes from Schrankia costaestrigalis, assembly GCA_905475405.1. Lineage (NCBI taxonomy): Eukaryota > Metazoa > Arthropoda > Insecta > Lepidoptera > Erebidae > Schrankia > Schrankia costaestrigalis. The sequence goes on from FR997827.1 coordinate 7,684,816, forward strand.
AGTAGTGTCAGCTAAATTGAGATCATTATTTATAGGTCACTGTTCTGTAGTAATAAGTAAAGAGAATTATCATATTGTGAACATACGCGATACGGTCCACTTTGGTATTCAGGTTTGCCGAAGTTTATATGGGAATATACTAGTCTGTTTAGTACTTGATTGACCTGGATAGCAACCTGTACCTCTTGGTTCTTTGGTTGATCGTAGCGTAAATCATCTTATATTCAGACAATTATATAGTATCAGTAAAACTTAAAATGATATAATGGTAACTACTTATTTCAATTTTATAAAAAAGACTTATCTACTGAATACATGACAAGATCATTTTGAAGTAGCAATTACTATGCTAACGGATTAGAAATTACTTAGATTCAAGTAAAACACCTTCTAGTGCCGCACTATTATTACCGATAGCGTATACTCGTATACAAGTGACCCAATTAGTACGTCCTTGTAAGTTATTACTACAACTTTTATATCACTGAACCTCAAATATAGCGCAACAGTTCGGAAACTTTTACGATGTACATACATTTATTGGTAAAGAAAACTGCGTAACAGAATCCATAGAAAAGACCGCAAAGGCGTGTATAAACAGAGATATGATAGAAATGGTTATCCGTTACGCCGAGAGTTTAACACGGATGGTTGACGTTTACGACTAGCCAGTAATGGTTACAGTATTGTCATAAAATTTCATACAACTCTAGTCAATATTGAGTGAATACACAGCACTTGTAATGATTTTTTTTCTCTTTGTTTTTATTTTATGCAATGAATGAAAGCGGTTTCTTTGGTTTGGATAAGAGCTTTAGTAGGTATGTATTATTTTACAAATAGGTGATAATATTATGATATAGATAATAACACGTGATAATTGGTTTTTGGATAACATGGGGGAGTTTACAACAAAACAAGAAGGTCAGCTAGTTCAACAGTAATAGGAAAAAACCTTTTATGATAAAGTGTAACTTAGTCTACTACTTATTACCAGGCTATCCTGGTTTTTTTTAAGGTTTCCTTTTCTCGTAATGATAACATTCTTGCTTACCTGATTACCTTATGTCGACTCTTTAAAGCCCTTTAAAACGAGACGCGTAAATTCCATTTTGCATATCCCGTCACCATACAGCCATTAAGTATAATGTTCTGCTTAAATGCAAATAGTTAATTATTGAGATGAGAATCTTAATAAGGCAGGTTGTGTAATACAATTAAGTATATCTCCGTAAAATAAGGAACTAAAAGAAACGTAAAAGGAAGCAATGAGTCATTTTATCGTATCTAAACATAGCCAACAATATAGGATCAAACATTCTCAATTCCGTATTTGTTAGGCTTCTTCAGTTACTTAAGTAAACTTATTTCACACGTCATTTATCAAAGCCGATCGTATCGCAAATGCTACAGTTCGTTCATGCTATTTACTTATGTGTGACCTATTAACTTGTAATCATATACAAATTTGTGGTATCGTGATATTTGTTCAGGCTTATGATTATGTATCAGTTAGGTATATTTGTCGGAGTTTGGAGTTATTCAAGACTTCTCGATTAATAAGTATACAATTATACTTTTATAAGCGACTAATCCAGCTAGTAGGTTTTATATTATGTACTTATCCAATCAATAATCTTAAAGGTGTCAAACAGGGAGATCCGCTGTCGCCTAAACTATTCACAGCAGTGCTAGAAGATGTTTTTCAACACCTTAAAGACAAATGGCACGATAAAGGCATTGTTTTAGGCGAAAGGCGACTTACAAATCTCCGTTTTGCCGATGACATTGTCATCTTCTCTAGTTCGGTCGACTAGACCTCGAGGTCGGACTCAGCATGAACATGGAGAAAACCAAAGTCATGACCAATACTACATTGCAAAATACTATAATATCAATCAAGGGTGTTGGAATAGAATATGTCCACGAATATATATATCTTGGGCAAATTGTCTCCTTTCAGGCAAGACAAGACAAAGAAGTTGCAAGACGCACCGAAAACGCCTGGAGGAGCTTTTGGTCTATGAAGGCTTTACTGAAGGGGGTCCCTTCCCTTAACCTTGAAGAAGAAACTTATGGACATGTGCATTCTTCCCACCCTTATCTACGGAGCACAAACTTGGTCATTGACAAAAAATCAAAAGTCCACACTCGGAGTCTGTCAAAGATCAATGGAGCGTAGTATTTTGGGAGTCAAACTTACTGACCGCATAAGAAACACAATACTACGTTCCAAAACACAACTTACAGATGTAGGCTACTCCGCTGCCATATTGAAGTGGAATCGGGCAGGCCATGTTTGTCGCAAGCCTACAGAATCATGGGCGAGGGTAACCACAGAGTGGACTCCAAGCAATAGGAAGCGGCAACGAGGGCGGCCCAGGAGGAGATGGTGAGATGACCTGGACACTTTTAAGAGGGAGTGGCATACGGAAGCCACCGATCGGGAGAAGTGGAAGTCTGAAGGGGAGGCCTTTGCCCTGCAGTGGGACAGTACAGGCTAATAATAATAATAATCTTAAGCTATCTGTAATGTGTTTTAAGTTATAATTTTGTAAAGATAATATTTACGAACTTTCCTGTAGTCTGCTTTAACAACGCTTATGGTATGGGAATTATCTACAGACTTAATCCGTATTTTCATCCTTTACGTGTATCAGGAAACAACAAAATACTGATGTTTACTCTCCCGTCATCATAATATTATCGCGCCAAACAATATGAAAATAAGTTCAAAGTTCGTTTACGGTAGCTATCAGGGTAACAAAGACTCATATAACGTTAATTGATAACACAAAAATCGTCACATTGTCTGTAATAATTACATTATAAACGTCATCATGAACATCTGTCTGTATTGCGTCTAAATTATAAACGGTATGTATCTTATCGCTGTCGGTGAAAAATTGCATCAGAGGAATCATTTTAAAAGGTATTGCTTTCGTTGTCAAGACGAATCATCATAACAGCCCATTAAGTTACCCTACCAACACCTTTTGTCCCGCTTTCCGAAAACCCACCAACAGGACACCTGTTTCCTTGGCCGATCTGGAAATCACTCAACAGACTCCGGACTCAGGTCGGTAGAAGCAAGGAAAACTTATTCAGGTGGGGGTTTGGGGGGGACCAGGAATGTGTGTGTGGTGCTGTTCCGCAAACAATGGAACATCTGCTGTCTTGTCCTCTGGGGCCAAACACATGCACAATGGACGATCTCATGCATGCGACTGAGAATGCTATACTCGTGGCGAAATTTTGGGCTGACGCGGTCTGATTGTCATCGACACGCAAAGAAGAAGAAGGTCCCACTGCAGGGACGGGCCTCCTCCCGTGACGGATGGTTACTTGGCCTACTAATACCAAGCTGGATTGGTATAGCCAAGACGAATAAACCTATGTTAATTATATCATACTAGTGTGAAATCTGTACCTATGTAAAGCGAAAGGCTTAGATTAAGTATATGATGTTTTTACCTTTCCACGCACTAACGAAATCTCAATTAAGTACAATTATTTTGAGGAACATCAGCAATTCAATGCATCTCTAGGTACCTATAGCTCTCGATAAATAAGCATCAAAATCGTAAATAGAAATACATAGAACAGTTTACGTAGAATTACAATAGTGTAGGAGAATGATGTAAAAGAAATATAGATGTTTCTTTTACAGTTTTATTTTCTTTAACAAATAACTGTTATCCTAGGGACCTAGCAATGTACCGCGGAAGGTTTTTCTACACATGGAATTAACGAACGAAAAGGAAATTCGAGGGTCAGGGTTGACATTTCTAGAATGGACAAATAATTGCTTTGTGTAGAATTTGAAAGCGTGACTACTACACGATGAAGACTAGTGATTTTATATGAAGATATAAAATAGTCTGAAGAGACTAAATAATAGTTTAATGTGAAGTTTAGTAATCGATAGTACTATTGTTAAGATGAACGTTTGATAATTGAGTTATGCAGTAGATATAAAAGAATAAACTAACAATTAAAAACCTCTACTTATTACGAATGAACAAACTATTTAAACTATGGCCAAGTTTATCCAGCTTCGAGTTTGTTCTTAAAGTAATTGGACTTAGAATAAGCATATTTTAAAACCCAGAAACTTAATCCCATTCAGTAAGCCCTTTAGTTACGTTCCCCTATAAAGTTGTTATGTCTATGACACACATAAATCTTGAGCATATTCGAAACAATTGGTTTTATGAACGTTCAAGATTTATGTTTAAATATACGAGTATGTATTTCGCTTACCCGAGTTCCATATTATTTACAGTGACGAAATCTTTAGCGCTAGTACTCGTAATTTCGGTACAATTCTTGTATTTGTTTGACGCAAATGTGGTGTTTACACCTATCAAGCAGGGGGTGGATGTCAGCCGCATACGTGTAATGTCACTCTGAGCAATGAGGCTCGACGACATGACACTTGACTGACTCTCTCGTTAATTTGTAACATAAATTGTGTATCTACCGTAAGCGAATATAAACTACGTACGGCATCGCGATTCAAGAAGCACGTAAGATACGAAATTGCTGCGCACAATACCTACGCAAACTGGGTTCAGTTATTGCTCAGAGTTTACGTTCGAGATAAAAACGTCTAGGCTGACAGTAACGCAGATTTATACTAACTAGACGTGACAGACGCAATGATATTACGAAAGGACTTTCACAAGCCTTTTTTTTACTTTATTTGTGTAATTTTTATAAAGCTTCTTAGTTGAGATATATTTTTGTCGTCAGCAAAAACTCGGGACTTAAAACTTAACAAAATTCGTGTATTAACAAAATATATACCTAGTTGTTACGTATTAATCCAACAAAGCTGCAGAATTGTCTAGGAATGTTTATGTTTATTAAAATAACTCGAACAGGAGGAAGAACAATAAAATAGTGGTCGGAGTGAACGCTCTTTTCAACTTTTATAGTATGGAGACCGCGTAAAGTTTTCCGGTTGCTTTAGTGTAGTGTAATTGTATGGCTAACATAACGCACTTGTTTATTAAAATTCACTACACTGGTGATTAAGTCTGGGTGTTTCTATTGATAATTTGTTTGTTCATTAGCTGTCTAGCACCCATATAAGCTCTGCATAGTTTGGAAGTAGATGACGTCACTAAACTAAAGTCAGTCTAAATGACACAATCATTAAATAATTACCACAGCAATGAACAAATTTAATTCAGTCCATTTTCATATTAACTTTATTAATGCAAAGAGGGTTCTCTTTATTTTCGCCTCTGGCCAAAGATCTATAGATATAAAATCGACAAGCTGTCATCTCCACATGAATCATTAATGAATGCGCTCAACGGGGGACGAGGTCGGGGCCGTCACAACCAGTGAACAATGATATTTTAAGGATAGACAGTCTGTCTTCAATCTTCAGTTGCAAAAAATAGTACAAACTTCCAAATAGAGGTCAGACAATCGCTAACCTCATTAGCGCAAACTTAGGCTTTTATTCTCCGCGACAAAAAAACGAGCTCCAAGTTCTACTTTTTTTATTTTGCTTTCTAATTACCATACCTATATATAGCAGAACTAAGATGTTTACGTATGTATCAGCTTTTATTTCTGTATGTATGGTGAAAATTTCTTTAATAATACCATCTGAATTAGACTCACACCCATTCTTATTTTGAATTCAATAAAAGACAATCGGTATCGAGGCGAACGTATCGCGTTAATAAAGGTTTTCTAATAGCGCTAGGGCGCAATAACAGTAACAGTTTAATGCACTAATAGCGACAATATCTGCCGATAGCGCCACTCCGGATACGCACGAGCCCGCACGACCCACTTATGGAATGTACCTAACTATATCTCTCACTCTATAAAATGCGCCGGCGATACTCGACACTCGTACTACTAGAATGAGTGGACAGTTGACCGACTTTAATAGTTACTAAAACTATTAAACGCATTATATTATGCAAGGAACTGCGCAGAAATCTATCCGGTATTTGATAATGTGCTTCTATGAGTCTCTGTGTTATTGATATTTGTATGTGTATCTAGAGAATGACATTCGGAGCATTGAAATAGATCGTGACATTAGATAAGCTTTATGTTTTGTTTATTATTTGTATGTTTACTTAATTATCTATTTGTTTTAAGTTTCTGCCATACAAACATTTGAGACGCTTTAGAACCTTTCACCCTCAAAAATTAGAATCTCTTAAAGATTTTGTGACTCTGCCATGAATACGAAGTCGTCTTGGAACAGTTAAAGCTAATGAAAAGCAATGCTTAGCTAACGAAGACAAAACGCGAATAAAATTGAACTAGTTCTGAAAAGATTAAGGCTATGTGTATTCGAGACAAGTTTCTGGTCCCAATAAATTCTTCGCAACGCGCTCCCGAATGGAAATGAGTTTGAAAAAGTCGCGTCATCGCGGAAAATATTATTTGTTTGTTGACGTGATACGGGCCCGTAGAAGTTGACAAACATGATGAAAAAAATATTGGAAAAGTTTCCAACAAGCTTTTTAAATAAAGCCTATGATGTACAAGGAAATTTAAGTGTTTTGGAGTGCTTACTTACTGCTTTCATTTTTTATTTTGCAAATCTTCTTTATTTTCTATATTAAAAATCAAATTTGTTCACATCAATAAACAGAACGGTATAATATGCTATTCTACCTACAACTAAAAAGCAAGCTTTTAAATAAACTTTATTCAGTAAAATAACATACCGAAATTTTTAAAAGCTTAAGATTCTCATAAATCATTCTAAATATACCACAAAATGTTTTACGTAACGTAAGTAATAAAAATCTCACAAATGCTCCCACAAATCCAAACATAAAATTGTAAACATAGTGTAAATGCTTTCATATACTGTGCTCATCTTAAATTAGCTCTGGATTTTTAGAAAACTTTTCACCAAGCTCGCCAGGTTAAGTCAGACAAAAGAGGGTTCACTTAGTGCCTCGTAATGGTTCTCATAGACGAAAGAAAATTAATTTATACGTTGCCCCGCTTAGTAGAAAAATTACAAAAGGTAATTAAACAAGACGTCCTTCTTAATTAACTAGGCTTGGACGCTCATTGTTGGTTCAAATGAATTTATTTGTCTCGCCTTGTACTAAGTGTTTACTCATTTTTATAATGACAAAACAGTTAAGATGTTTGACCCTTTAAAGCCATATAAGTTTGACCGTGGGACTATTAGCAGCTAATGTGTGCATTTAGGACCTTCGATTCAGTGACAATAGTCTGCAATAATTATAAGAGTAATAACACGCTCGACACGGCACGTATTGGGAGGAGGTTCCTATCTCTGGAGCCCTTACCACCAGTAGCTTGGTCCTTGTACCCGATGCTGGCGGGTCTACCTTTTTTTATTTTAAAATGTGTTTATTCTTATATTTATATTTAAAAATGTAATGAATTCAGAACTAAGGTAAATAAAAAGAAATAATATTTAATGTTATAATAAGATAAAAGTTCACCAATAAAATAATAACGTATCCATAAATTTATTAGTTTGTCCGTAATTATATTATTGAATGATACTATTAGCACTCAGAGCTTACGCGACAATGCACATTATTATTGATTTATTAAAACTATTAATTTTTTAATTACACATTTTATGCTACCATTACGCTCCGATGTATTTGTATAAGTTGCAATATTGAAGGTTCTTTTAGATAAAAACGTTCTCGTTGCCGGGTAATAACACTAAAAAGGAGACTTATGGCATTATTATCTTGTTTTAGAAAAGTAATGTTTTGCAATTGTAATAAATCAATACAATGAGCCATTGAGAATTATTGTGTCTTTGTACTTATATGTTTATGTGTCAACATACTCATTTTAATTCATGAACCCTTGATTACATAATATTTATACTTATGTATTTAATTCGACGTCTTTTGATAACTACATATTGAACTTTAAGTGATTGATAAAGGTAAGTATAATTGGGTTAATTGATTAAGAAAGAAACATAACGTATTGCTTATCTTTAGACATTTATTTATAAGGTGCTTTTTTTACAAAAAAAAAAATATTTTAACAAATATTATTATTTCATTTTAGGCCGCGAGAGACCTAGCAAGGATTTATTTTCGGGACGTTGACTCCCTGTTTTCCAGGAACAACACAAAGCAGGTCAAGATGTTCGCTGACAAAAAGCACTCAACTCCTTTGCAAGCTCCTCTCTCAACACTCTTAAGGCATTCATACTTCGTTACTATGGAAAAATATTTAAAATTTAAATCCTTTTTATTAATCTACATTACCTATAATAAAGGTATTATCGTCGTGTCTTTTTATCAACATAGAAACACTTCTAATAGTTTGTCAAATATAGCTACAAAGAAAGCGTTTCATAGATACGTACTATTTAAAGAAAATGTTAAATCAATCAAATTTATAAGCAAAATAGTGGCATGAATACCATATACAAGAGCACTTAATCATTACTGTACAATACAGCCAACACTATAGCTACATTGTAATTGGTCGAACACAATGAGAATTCAAAGATGCATGGCTAATCCTTAGTACAGCCAGCAACTGAAGAGCCTCAACGTTTTATTCTCTGACAATAAGTCAAACGATGCCTACAACAAATAGGTTTGCATAGTTTAGGAGGATGTAAAATATGATTTTCTTTTGAGTATAGTTTCTTTGATATCGACCTTAGATTATTATCGAGAAGGTTAATAAGTTTAACTAACGCTTGATACCTTTCTTTAAATGATTTAATCAATCGCAACTAGCAGTCTTCGAATGTCCAGAAATGTAGTGAGTATAAAAGATAGTTATAGGGTTTGTTTTAAATTTTCTTTTCTGGCATTGATTAAAATTTTGATCACAATACTGCATTCCGTATTTACGTTGGTGTGTTGTTAGTTCGTAAACAAACATACAATGCACTCAACAACTTTATAAAATATAAACTCCAAAGTTAAATTACTTTTGTTGCTGTTAGTACCAACCGTTTACTGGTATAAAGCTCAAGCATAATTCAAACTTAATTGGAAGCGGTGATAGCTGGCAGAATAGCGGTTGCTGACTGAAATCACGCCTATTCTACTGCCGACCAGTATTCGCTGCCCGGATAGCGGAAGGGCCTAATGAGAACTGTGCTGTAATGATATATCTTAAGATTTTTGTACACATTTTAGTACATTGGTATATTATAATACAAAATAGTCTCTTAATAGGTACAGGGTTTCATTGGCTTTGAGGTAGAATCCACTAACTTAAAAAAAAAAAGCTTAGAGATACGTAATATAATATGCATTTACCTAATAGTTTTTTTTGCACTTTCTAATGTAATTTGAAATAGCTACAAAAACAATTGGTTTAAACAGCAATCAGTAAGCTTTTCGTTGCACTTGCATAATAATTTCTATTAATTGTTGCACAATCTAACCTTGACCTAATTCTACAAAAGCTAACTAACTGCGTTTAGTGATTTTGGTGATAGAAAGCAATGTCTAGAACATTCGATTTGTATGTTCTCGACTATCGAACATATAATGGCCATCTTGCCATTGTAAAAACATTGCAATATACAAATATCCTCCAGTTGTTAGCCGAAACCTTAGTAGTATTTTACTAAAGATTCGTCCACATTAACACTTAAGTTCAAGCTCATGCATGTACTGCAAACAACGGGGATAACAATTGAACAAGATGTTTCTGTACAGACGGTAATATAAATGCAGACTTGTCGTCCAAGACGACAATTTAGGAAACGCGTGCAAAATATAGTCTGCTAGCAGTGACAGTCGCTTAGCAAAGTACTTAGGGGACAATAGCTGTTGTGTGGAACATTTTTCTTTTAGCTAACTTTCACATCACACAAGACTTAAGAAGATAAATTGTATGTGCATTTTCCAATAATACAAAATTTTTACGTGTACCCACGTTCCAGTTTTATTGTAGTCATGTTTAGTTAGTAGTGTTTAAAAGTGTCTACGATTATGAACTGCAACGCCTGAATATTCATTATATTGCACTTAAATTAATATTTTACCTGGGTATTTTTATCAAATAACATAAAACTTGTTCTTCATATTTCCCTACTTTTTGCCTTGTTTATTATTTGAAAATCTATTAATTTTAATTAGTCTTAGCATTAACAGGATAATAAATTAAATGCAAAAACTCATATTAAAATTTGCTTCATAATATAATCGCTTTCAAAAACCAACTTAATTTATGTAAGCGGAGTTACTCAAATAAAATTTAACAAGGAAAAAGTTATGAATGTAATGAATTTCAAAATAGGCACTGTAAGCCATATAATTGTTCAAGTACTTGTACCAACAGAAATACGAAAATAAAACTGGATTCTTGTTTATTTGTACAATTGCCTAACGACTCCACTCAAACCACAAAGTCCGACCTACTTTGGGTAAAATTTAGAATTTGTTATTTCATAAATGTTTAAAGGTTACTGCTTGTTCAGAAAACATTTATTTTATTATCTATTTCTTTATTTAATTCGGATAAAGAGTAAGAACCACCACTTTATAAGATTGCCAATAAACTTTATAAAAGTGACGGGAAGGCAATGAATGAATGATGCTTTACAGTTAGGGTATGTTAAATTATTAACAACCTCCGATAATATTAAATTTTACAGAACTCTTTATTTAAAAATATATTTTAAAATGACGGATAAATTGTTGAACATTCTGACATACAAAAGCTAGATTTCTACCACACTATTTTTATCTATTTTACCACTAGTAAATGCATAGTTAATCTATCAGTCTATCAAACAGAAAATGGGTCACGTGTAAATTTGGCCACATTTTTCTCTTTATAAAAACTACCTATACTAACTACTACAGTAGACCGTTATCGTATTGATTGAAACACACTGCAAAGCAGATAAAATTTAGAATACTTACAATATTCTAGAAGCAAAACAAAATTAAACGCTGAATTTCCGCACGCGCCTTCATATGTACTCGTTGCTCGGACAATATCTTAGTAGTAAAGTCACGCATCGACACTAACAAGCAAAACTTTTAATCGAAGCACCAATGTACAACACAGTGTTGAAACTCTAACATGTACCCACATAAATTCTAATATTTATAATCATGGTAAACACACAAGTATAATGAAAACAAAGGAAAGAAAAGTTTCATTAACGCTGGGGAACGACAGTGTGGATAAATATGAAATAAACGTTCATAGAACGTGGATTAGGAGGCGGGATAGAAGATTAGACAGGGGCACCATCAGATTGTGTATGTGTTTAATTTTGCGTGATGACTCGAGCACGTAATTTGTGCCCTAGGGTTGTGTTTTATGGACTTTGTACATTATGCTGCATATTATGTACATATGCTGTTCGCTTGATGTTGGCAAAACAATATTTTGGTTTACCTACTTTATCATATGATAGTGCTTCAAATTGATTGCAACTTATAAGCGTTTATAGGGCTCACTAGCGCCGCCAATTGAAAAAAAAAACATAATTCGCAAATAGGATCGATAATGCAAAATGTTGTTTACTAAGTCTTAAGAAAAGGCTATAGAGTATTTGTATAACACACTCTTAACCGTTTTTTATGCACAAATTATGATTTCTTTCTATTGGCGGCGCTAGTGAGCCACCTAAAGGCCCTTTAACATAGAAAATAATGTGTGCAAAGACCTGAGTTGTGATTTTTTTTATATTGCAAGATTCTCCACCTACGTACCTATCAATCATTATTAAACAAAAATATAGACGTTAACTACATTAATAACATGACATTATTTTCCTTTTTAACATTGTCAGTAATTCATCAAACAAGTCGTATCTTTGATTTACTTCACGCGGAAACGGGGTCATCTGTCACATAAATCTATAATTGAATAACTTATAAATATTCAATGTGTGGGACTATCTATAAAGAAGCAGGGATGATAAGAATTTAAGAAATTGTTAGGATGTTTGTCCCTTTGTCCACTACTTGTTTGAAGATATATATGTGGATAGATATTTCGGTCATGCAAGTAGGAAGACGGTTAGACCGACGGGAAACCGATATGAATGAGGGAGGTACAGGATCGTGCAAGGTTCCAATGTTTGGAGGAGGCCAGCAGTGGACGTCAATTGGCTGATATAATGATGATGAATAAGGAAGATATAGGTATTTATTATTTTATTCAAATCCTTAGTTCACTACTTATGTGAAGAGAAGGTCGACCATGTAAGTAGGTTGGATATTTATCATTTTGTCAAACGCTTGTAACCTATTTAACACAGATATTAACATTAACACAGGTACAACGCTGTTGCCTCCATGTTTGTATAATTAAGTGAGGTTATTTATGTTGCAGATAATTTGTTTTGGCGTGTAATTATAAATGAGACACGAGTTGAAGCTTAGTAAATGAATCTAGTTGTGTAAGGGCATAAGTATATTAGATTTCTAAGTAAAGTGTTGCAGGATATATGATTTGATTTTTCTGGTTTGCTGAACGCAACTGCCATACCTACGCTGTGCACACATAAGAATATATCCTTAACCTAGATGTTCTTTGATTCCGTTCCATAGATGTTTGTAAAAGTCTTTGCGACATAAGCATAATCACTAGGGATGGAACGAGAGTTCCTTTAAAAAACAAAAACAAATGCTGTACCTACTTTGTTAACATATCGTGTGACTAAAAAAAATACACCTTTTTAAGAGTAAAAACGTGGAACAAACTCCCAAATCGGGTTGAAATTGGCCCCTAAACAGGTCCAATTTCACAGTCACGACGCTAATCTTACCCGAGCAGTTCGACTTTCATTAGCATTTGTGTAATTTCGTCAGTGAATCTCCGTGTGCCAGGGGCGCAGCATTCGTTCAATCGAGAGCTGTCCTCGCTTCATTTGTCTTCAACCCCGTTTCTAACTAGTCATCTTTAAATTCTTTGCAAGATGTTTTATGCTAATTTGATTAAATTCACTCGATTCAATCTAAAATTGCGTGGCAGTACATGATTGAGTTTAGAAGATTCTTTAAGTGTAAGGTAGTCTCAATTAACCGGAAACAATATTAAGAAGGTAGAAATTATTAGCAAAAATTGGGAAATAAAATTTGAAAATCAGGTTTACGCACTTCTTCTTCATTACCAACATCTTAGCTAGGCAATCTTTTGGCTACCGATAGGTAGTAGTAGTAGATAGGTAGTTAGTAGTTAGTAGTAGGTAGGTAGTAGTAGTTAGTAGTAGGTAAAGCATTTGCAAATATTACATATAAGTATAAGAGAAAAGAAATAGTAAATAATTTTCACATTACCTATATTTAATTATTAATTCAATATCGCAAGATATCGACCTCACAAAGTCCTAGTGCAATGCTCGATAAGAACAATAATTAGTATAAAAGATATTGTGACTTGTTATAATTAAAAAAAAAGAAGTAAGTAATTATTTTATTGTCAACATAATTTATTATGCACGTTATGAGTACATTACGATTGTATTGAACTCTTTACAGTTTTATCTATTTTCTTTAAAGATATTAGAACATTCTACTTATTAAACGAATGTTTGCTTCACATTAATCCATGAGAAGATTAGACTAACAGCACAAACAGGGATTGTTGTTTTCGTGAGTGAGTTACAGTATCGTGGTGTGGCGTGTTTTGGATCTGGATTGTCAAATACTCTATGAACTGCGTCGGGTTTTCTATCAGAAAAGAAAAGGAGTTGCTTACACTTTTTTGACTTGTGATTGACAAGACGTGATTCCATCGTTGGCAAAAAAGCTTTGGGTTATCTTTATACCCAGGATATCAGGGATGTTGTGCTGGACGTTGATTTAGAAATGTGAGAATTAGGACGCAGAGAAAGTGATTAAAAATAAATTTTCGAGTTTGGTGATGCGTAGAAGACACGAAAACACTTTTTTCGTGACGGACAGAGATATAAAACTATTTTATTTTTATATAAGTAAATATTATATAATTTTATACGATTCATACTAATTTTACTAATTTACATGTAAATTTTAATGTAAAGGTATGCAAATCTAAACATAATGTTTAGAAAGAAACGAAAAAATAAGTTGCCCAATTCTAAAAAAATCCTATTACATATTCTCAAAATTTTCGAGGTTAAAGCTTGTTGTTGTTTGCCTACATAATGAGAAAATAATAAAATTTATTTTATAAATTATAAGGCATGTACCTAGTTGAAACTTTCCGAACGTTTTGTTTAAGTACTGTTGTTTTACGTACATAGTTGATTTCCAATTAGGATACAAAAACTTGTCTCGTATTTCATGTAACTGGGAGTCATTTACAAAATGTCGCGGTCGCTAACTGTTCCAAACTTACAGTTAATGAATTCAAAACAATAAAGTGAATCGAATAAAAAGTTATTATTTACTTACGAAATTGAAAATTCGGGTTTGTTAGACAAGTAATGTCAATTTAAAATTAAAACGACATTTATGATTTGATTTATTTTGTAAATAAAAACTTGAGAAGACTTAGAAATAACAACATTAATAGCACTTTACTAGAACTTGGCTGCATTACTTAGTTTTATTAAAGTACTAATAGCAATAGAATTTTAAAAGAAATTGTATTAACAATTACTATTCCAGAAATACATGTATTACTATAGAGTAAAGTTACTATTAGGAATACGTACCAACAAGTCTCAATCAGTTACATAAGTCGGCCACAACTTGCGCAGAATAGAAGCCTTATGTGAGTTCCTGGCAGGCATTTTGAAGCCGGAGGCTGGCCGCATTGAATAGTCATCTGTAGCAATTTGCTGTCCAAAGGACTCCCGTGGGCCTGTGTGTTGTGTCGGACCTTCTTATTCAACATTGGGAAAAGTGGGCTGTACTTTAACATGACGTCAGTTATTACGATTTACAAATTGTGCCCTTACGTACCATTAGGCATTGTGGAAACCAGTTTATTTGAATAATATTGAACATTTAATGTTAAGAATAAGCTTACGAAAATCTTTGTGATAAATGAGCCGGAAAATAAGGTAAAGGTTTGTATATATTTGTACCTAATACAGATAAGGTTAAAATGTATCGGTTATTTGGTAATTAAGTAACTGATATTTTCTATAGCATAAGATAAAATAACAATGTCGTTATTAACCTACTTAAACTAAATTTTTTTTAATGGCATTCTTACATTATCTAAATCATCAACAAACTTAAGGTACAAATATTTTAACTAAGTACAAAATGGGAATGAAACTAACTCAAATAAATGAACTACTTTTAATCAGTTACATCAAATAAAATGTATTACAGATCTAATGTAACTAGCCGACGCTTTTATATTGACCACTTAATAAAGATATCCACAGAGTTAGCTTCGAAACCAAACACATATAGGTACACAAACATCGAGTTGATGCAACGCAATAAGTGGAACTACGGAAACAGTTCGCAATCCAGTTGCTTACTTTAAGCATCGGAGCAAAGGATCCGTGAAAGTCTTTGACATTAGAGAGAGACAAATATATACTGTAGTGGACATGCTCTTGCAAAAGTTTCATCGTTTGTTTTGGTAGCAAAAAATCGAAGCCAAGTTACAGGCAGTTTGGGCGCAATTCAACGGCTCAAAGCTTTACACTTCCAATTTAAAAGCCTTTTGTTTATTTTATTGAAGTGCTGTTTTTTTCAGTACTAGTATACACACAGGAATAAAGCTGTTATGTTAATGGTCAACGTTTCGATTATGTAATACATGTTTGTAAGGATATTATGTTATCAACTTTGGCACAGAATGTTTATTGTGTTTGCATTATAAATTACTGTATAATCTTTCCTTATCTCTTTAAACGTAGCTTTAACGAATGTATAGCGTTTTACTTCTCTCGTTTTTTTTAGGAAAGACTTAAAGCTACTAAATTACGTACACTAACACTTTGCCGATAAATCTTTTCCAAGACAACAAAGACTTTTTCTGCAATGTGTGATGCACTTTGTTCAGATATCTGTGACTTGTACCGTTTTAAATATTAAGCTTTTCACAAAGCGAAAGAGACTGCTACACATAAAATCTTTTCGTCTATGAGGTAAGCACGATGATTACAAAAAGTCGAATAATTAAAAACCAGAAGAAATATTAGGTACCTTACAAGCGCATAGTGCCAACATTTAAAATTTTCAATTTTATTTATACCTTTTATTTCCCGGAATACATCAGACGGGATTTAAAACTACAATAATAGATTTCCACGTAAAAGGTGGTTAACGGGCTATTTCTGGTTGTACAAAAGAATATAATAAAAATCAGGTTGTATTTGAATTAACGAGTAATATTTAATAGCGATGTTGAATCAGTTGCAGGTGTTTTATCATTAAGAAAACATAATTATATACAATAATTAGGTACTGTTGTTCGTTAATACTGTTTTTATATTGTTTAAAATATATATACTATCGCTTTAAGATAGGTATAAATAAAGTAGGTATGTACTACATAAGGTAGGATGTTACAATGAATATAAAGTATATTTCTTAAATATTGGAACTATAATAATTATTATACCACAGGAGACCACGAAAACTACATAGCCTGAAAAAATATTCATAACATTTAATATGCAGTAGCTCCTTATTACCTGCATCTAATAAAAAAATAAAAAGGGCGTTCACAAAAGGTTAATGGCTAGTGTTAACGTCGGTATTTATGCACCGGCACGTTAACAAGACAACATTACACTGCAGTGCAAACTTCGTGTCTCGAACTTTATAATTAATGTTCTGTTTTATAATTTGCCCGCCGTGTGCAGTATTAAAGTTGTGAAGTGATATTTTGGCCACTCTGTGCACGGGGCGTACTAGATTAGGCTAAACTTTTACAACAAGCTCGCCGCACGCCTGATCTGGCATAACCAATATTGAAGAGCAAACAAAAGCTTATACACAATGTATATTTACATATATGTAATTAATATAAAATTGTATTAACCAAGGGCTGGATATTATAATATTATAGATTCAATAAAAAGGCATGCATTATTATACATCAGGTTTCTATTATATTCTTTAAACAGATTTAGATTATATGCAAAGTATTTTCTGTTTGTTCAATAAGGTATGATAACGGTTACAGTTGCTAGGATATTTGATAAACACATTGCTAGGAAAATCCTTAATTTATTTTAATTTCAAGTCATAATCACCACATCAGCCATTGGACGTCCACTGCTGGACATAGTCTCTTCATAGTATTCCATCTTTGCGCGACCCTGTACCTCCCTCATCCATCGTCCTAACATTTTTTTTAATTTCAAATATTTACTTGCTCCATGAGTACATTGTGAGTATTGGATTCTTAAAAACTGAATCGCAAATTATATCAACAGGGTTAATTGCTTGACAATTTACGATTTTGTTTTTAAGAAACATCCAATATCCCTAACGAACGCCGTTGTTTTTTGTACGCCTTGTTTACTTTCATTGAATTTCCGCCACCGCTTATAATTGTTTACTGAATCGGTTCAGCGGTTCCTACGTCAAAACAATTAGTACTTTTTAAATCTTAATTTACTCTCAAGTTATGTGCTTGCTAATTACACTTTAAGAGCCCTTTCTTACTTATATTATATTTATTTGTAAACTGCCACGTTCTTGACCTGAATCGGGTAGAAAAAAAGTAAAACAAAGGTAATGTAGGTAAATGAAATAAACTTAACGTGAGTTTATTTTATTATTCACCAAAATAAAACCTTTTTTTATTATCTATAGATATACAACAAAAATTAAACTTATTAGTAACTAAACTAATTTAAGTTAAATAAAATAAATAAAATGTTGATAAAATGCTTTAAATTCTTCCAAAAGTGCAACATTTATACTGCTTTATGTTAACGCTCGCTTTTGATAAAAATCATAATACATTGCAGCTACAAATAGCGTGTAATATGAGGTTTTTATTATAACATCACACGACAAATCTAAGCCCCATTGTCTACTGCGTTCGCAGGTTCGACGATAAACCACGGACTTAGGAAATAAATAGCAGACAGCCTTCGTCGGTGTAAGCACGGGCCATTTGAGAAATTTATTGTGTGCACTTAACCACAAATAAATTGGCCAGTACCACGTGAAATGCGCTGCTTGTAGCCCGCCTCTTTCGTTGTGCAAGACTTCTTTACTAAAATAACTAGCTTCTTGTAAATATGACATATTGCTTGATAAGGTATTCTATTAATAAAATACAAAAGGTGCTACTTTTATTAGATTTTAAAAATTGTTACATGAAGCAAAAGTTGCACCTTGTTTTGAAGCTTAATTTATACCTATTGTGGAACAATTTGAAATAAATTGTATCTTAAATCAGTTATAAATATTGAATAAATAACAATTAATGTGTGTTTAGTAACTTGTATAATTTTTTAAGTAATTACGAAGTATAGATAAAGTCTTCTACTTCTAATGGCAATTCAGAAATAACTTTATTGAACAATTTATCGTAATCTTCGTAATTAGGAAAACTCTATATTACTTTGTAATATTCTTATTGCTCGATACTGTTACTCTATAATTTCCAACAAAAGTTTTAAAATTACTCTTTGAAAGAAAACCTTTTGACTTAGGTATATCTTATTTTAGTTAGATCGAATTATGTAGTAAATATATATGTAGGTAATTTATTTGAAGGAATCTAGTTTAAATTTCATGAAACTCTTCATTAAGCAACTTCAAACGGAATCTTCAAAGTGAATTGGTATTAGAAGTTGACATGAATTGGACTGTCCGATTGCTGTAATCTAACAGACTGGTCACTTGTGAACTGTTGAATAGCACTTAAGTTCCAGTGACAATTAAGCTATTGATCTATGTGTAGTTCAGGTACTATTTGCTAAGTAGGTGTTAGAGGGATATAGACAGATATCTATACATTTACGGTTATATATATAAATGATACCTCACGTCATGTTATCTATCATAAGCAAAACATAGAACCCTGACTAACGAATATTCAAACTCAACATTGTTTTTTTTTGGCTGTTGAAGACTTTTATAATTTGAATTACATAAAAGAACATTGGGGCTCAGAACGATTAGTTATGAAGTGCACTATTACGTTGCATAGGATTCGGAAACAGACAATATAAAAATAAATAAGAAACAAAACACTACTTCAATATAATTATTTAAACTGTCATGGTCACATTCACTATTATTAAACGAATTATCGGAATATTTTATTATTAAGACTTATTAACCGCAAGTACTTCAGTTCCTCCGTGAACATGGCGCTTGTACCAGCGTCGAAATATCGGAAACTCAACAACTCTAAACATGGTAAATATCCCGATAATTCGATTCATAATAGAAAACACTACTTCATTGATTTATAGCAGCGGTTAAACTAGCGATTTCATAGTCGACACTAAAAGTTAGAATAAAAATAATGTGTAATCAAGGTGAATTCAAAGGGAAAATCAATCAACACCTAACTTTTTTTACGATAATACAGACTGGAAGCGGGTAATAGATCTTTATTAGGATACAAACTTGAAATGTTGAGACATAACTACATATTAGAGACGTAGGTATAGGTACCTCCTAAACGTCTCACTACAACTTTGAACATTTAATTAATTGATTAACACTTCATGTCACTCGTACTTATTGGATACGAGAAAATCAAATTAGCGCAGAAACTAAATTTAATTTTAGCTAATTTACTTGTAAAATATTTAAGTGACACTTCGTTAAATACTGAATTAGTGTACTATATTTAAAGGTAGAGTGTGCTCAAAATAACTACTAATTAGATTTAATTATTCAAAATAATGTTTATGTATAAATACGTCTATATCTTATAAAATAAATGTTTTACAGAAGGTACATAAATAGCATAAAATATAATCTTAAAACTGCTTTTAAATTATTATTTTGAAATTGTTTTGCAGGCTATAAATATTCCTAAATATATCTGATGAATACGTGTTATTATTTTACCTGACGCATCTTTACCAAATAGATTTTATAAAATAATTATGTTTTGAATGCAATAATATATTTCTAATATATGAATACAATATAGAATCATAAGCTATAGGTAAGTTAAAGTCTAAAAAGCTAGCTAAAACTATAAAAGTATTTCATGTTCCACGGTTTCACAGCTACGTTCAGCGCATTTCTCGTTCAATAGGAATCTGATAGGGTGCGCAAAAACATAAGGTCCAACTACGAGTATGTTTGTTATGACAGTTCTTTGTCCAGGATACGCTCGGAAATTCAGTAAAAATATTAAGTTTTAGCGACAAACCCGTGGGGAAGAAACAAGTTTATTTTCAAAACGTAAAAATGTTGCGAGCCATTCTCTTGCAGAAACAATTGCCTTTTTCACTGTGCAAAGTTTTAACTGTAGGGAATTAAACAGAATGATCCTCATTGTATGTACATTTTGTTTAAACGACTTTTGAAACTTATGTGAGAAGAACTGAAGGAATTGAGGATAAAATATAAATCTTACGTTTTTCCCCTTAATGACCAATTGAGATAAAATTTAAGTAGGTATACCTTAATATATTATAGAGCACTGTGATGCGGGTATTAGAGCAAAAACTAGAAAACGTTTGTAACGTGAGTACTTCTTAGAAAGTCAAATGAAGAACTTCCTTTGAAATGAAATACGTATTTAAAATAAAACAATAGTCTTCTAAGAAGAGAAAAGTACAACTGAAATATGAATCCTCTTAATGGAAACACAAAATGCATAGGAAATATACATTCATGAGTAAATAGATGTGCATTGTAAAGTTTTATGATAAAAAAATTACATATTTTTAAACTGTCTCCTGACACTTGTTTTTAACTGACAGCTAATTATAATTTTTACCATTGTACGTCACCAAATAAATAAAAAGCAATCATATTGATTTAAAATTAACATAATAAAATAAACATTGAATTGCAACTATTGCATAATCAAATAGCACGAGAGAAGCTTATAAAATAGAAATGATGTCACAAGGGATAAGCGTGGGATAAGACAAATTGGATTTTTGTTTCGGCTTAACTGAATCAATCAATAATTTCACTACGAAATTGACAGCAAGCGGGTTGATCAACATGCTCCTATGTACTTACTTATAAATAACTTTTACGTAGGAATATACCTCAATTTTTCACATGTCGGGAAATCAAATTATGCACCATTTCAGATTAAGTTTCAGTGTTTTAGTTATATTCATATTGGTATTAGACAGCCAATTTTCTCTGCATCAGTAAAAGTCCTCCTTTTTTTATACAGTGCATTACACTTCTAAGACCTTTTGTTATTCATAAAGTCAACACGCTTTCTTCGTTTCCACACTAGAATAATTAGAACAAGACTTAATAAGAACTTTCGTAGAATTAAAAAGGACCCCTTCAATGGAGGGTTTTCGACGCCATGTGCATGTTTCACAAAGGCGGAATGTCCAGTATTTATAATGAAAGAGGTTTTACTTCAGTGCTGTTATTTTGTCACATTTTAATCTCTTTGATAAATGTACTTTTCATTTATGTTCTTCATAAGCCAAAGCTTTTGATGCACATCAGCTGTTTCCCGAATATTTAACCTTTCGTAGTACTTTCAAGTTTAATAAAAACGTAATATGGGCTTAAATTTGTTCGCGGAATACAAGTTTGAATAATCGAAAATTAGACAAGTCATAAAAAAATACGTAAATTTTATTGAATTATTTTGACGTTAACGCTGATGGAACTTAAAATAGGCTCAATATATTCACCAATGCGATATATACTCGACCATCCAATTCAATTTTCTTCATTCGTATGCCGGTTATATCCTGTCCCCAACACCAACTGTCCCTAGTATAATCTAGACGCGAGCTGCCGCACTGAAACTCATTGTTTCAGACAAAGGAAACTTCGGCTACATAGCACACAATTATGTATACTACTTCGTTATAACATTGAGGTTGTTAACTTGTTTCATACTTTTTTTAGCTTCACGTAATTACTATTTCAGCTTATTCCGCAGAAAGACGCGTCGTCTAACTTTGTTTAGAATTTTCGGAGCAAAATTGCTCATTATGTATTTTCTTTTACTAAGAAGGTAAAGTTCAAATTCAGCAAAGTTATTATAACAAACGTGTTCTTCTAAAAGCTAAAATCTAATTGAGAGAATATGCGGTGCATTCAGTGATTTACAAATGCTAAAGGCTAGAGGTGGTCGGTCAAACGTCTATTACGCTAATTGTTAGGCCGGTGGGTACGAACATTTCCCAAAGCTTTGTGCCCCGCTGCGGCGCACCGCAGCCTCGCTCGCAATCTGTAAATGCTTTGTGTAGGTCACGTTATGGGCTTACGTGGTCGCTACTACTATTGTGTAGACATAAGTACTATAAGCTGCCGTTGGCAACAATAATCTGTACTTATACCGAGTACAAGCGAATATACAGTATAACTACGCACACGGTTGCTTTCGCTCGTTTTTCTAATAAATCAACTCTGAAGTTAGAATATCTATGAACATAATAGTAATATCAGTACTGCTATAAGCTGCATTAACATTTTAAATACTTTATAGTTACGTCAGAAGGATGTCATGCTTAACTACGTATTGTGACCCTCGTCGTAAATCTAATTTATCAAGACTGTTCAAGTCTGACTTCCTGCATATTGTTTGCAAAACCATGGTACGGGATCTCACCCAAAATAAATGTGTAGAGCCATAGTTTCACGTTAAACTGAAAATAGGATCCATATAACGTAGCGAGTTAAGGTACACACATATTTAAGGTTTAAAATGTAGTTGAATCAGCTAGGTAGATGAAAACTTTCACCGTCTGAACTGATTTTAAATTACCAAAATTTACATCCACGTGAAGTTGCAAATAGTGTTGAACACTATCTGAAAATATAATGTACTGTAGCACGTTTTGATCCTGATCTGATACTTATTACATTCAAAGCTTTAGATTCAAATGAAGAAATAGATAAAAGTCATTCAATCAGTTGAACAAAGGGTTCTGTACGCTCGGAAAGTCTGTTGCCGTAGTGACCCTCGGCTGTTCACCGCAACTAATCCTCGCAGATTCGGACAAACCCCCATTACCCTGATTGATTCTCGACGCTCCGGCCCCGGTTACAAATACAAAGGTACTGGTCTGCTGCAATTTAGGAGTGCTTTCAATTTGCTCTGAGCCGATCGCCTCTCAATTTGCGGGCGCCGAGGGATCAGACAGCACAACAGCCTAACTGTACCCCTTGTAACTGCATATTAATTTTCGATTGCTAAATATGCATTATTCGGCCATCATTAAACTCTGCAATTAGAAACAATTCTAAAATATTGTGTGTTTTGCAACAAGAGCGCTACGTATAAAGCTAAGCAGCTATTTCCCTTTATTTGGATCATATACTTTCAATATATAATTTATGACTTTTAATAGATTGTTACAAAAATTTTTTATCAAAAGTTAATACCTACTGCAAAGTATTAACAATATAATATTTCTAGTCAAACACATCAAAGGTTT
This sequence comes from Schrankia costaestrigalis, assembly GCA_905475405.1. Classification (NCBI taxonomy): domain Eukaryota; kingdom Metazoa; phylum Arthropoda; class Insecta; order Lepidoptera; family Erebidae; genus Schrankia; species Schrankia costaestrigalis. The sequence goes on from FR997827.1 coordinate 7,708,280, forward strand.
TCCTTAGATACAGGTTTATCTCAACTTATGTATGTTTTATGAAGAAAAATCTCTATAAATGTATGCATATACGTGTAGAGCCTGATCAACGTAAGGGTGAATATTGCACAAGTTGCTTCTGTGAAATTCATGACATGTGCCGGGACTTCTGACTGATTGAACCGGCACGTATACTGACTACAGTCTATATAAATTTAAAGGAGATATGAAATTCGTAATTGAAGTTACATTTAAAATTCTTTAACAGCTGAAATTTGCAACTCGAATAAAATTATCTCAATTATTAAAAAGATTCTTTGGACTGTATTCGATCACATTGAATATATTGAGGAAACAGGAATTTTCCATTAATGTAACGAATATTTTAATATAATTTTAGCCTATGGACATTCAATGTAAATCGGTCAGGTGGCAGACGAGTGACTCGAATCTACCTAATTTTCGCGTTGAATGAAAATTAAAGAAGTCCCACGCGAATCCAATTTCACGGGAGCGGTAATCTCATTAGAGATGTCTGACTTTCATTAACATTTATACGATTTCCGCGAAAGAAAACTTTGAGACTGTTCCCTCCCAACGAACACGCCAACTCCTGATGCACTAATCTAAATTCTCAGATCTTGGATGCAGGTGGTCTGATAGAGTTGCCGTTGGCGCAGTTCTATTTCCCGAACTTTCAATTTATGCACAAACTTCTATTCTTTAAAGTTTCTCTCGAGTGCGCTCTATTCTTCACGTATTAACGTAATGAGAGTGACTTAATGACATGCATTTTAAAACAAACTAAGCTAACTGAATTATAAAACGGTATTAAGTTTCTAATTTGTCAAACGTAATGCATTTATAGTTAATTCTGCTGATTGTGATTAGCAATTAATGTTATAATTTGTATTAATACCGACACAACTCTAATATATAGGTCACTTAACGTCAGTCGCTAAGGGTATTTGACGTTTAAAAGTATAACATATTTCACGCTTAGAATTTTATTCAAAACTTGTTATCGGTAATAACTTGCGATTCTGGGTCATAAGAATTACGAACTCGTGTCTACAAGACTTCGAACTTGCTTTACAACTAGGTGAGAAGTTTTAAACTGTATCCATATTTATAAAAGCAAGGAAAGCTGCAGCAAGGGCTACCCAAAAGAGATGGCGGCATGAACTCGGTGGCGCGCCGGTAGAGCCAGCGGCTGCCGCGCATGAGGTTGTGGGTTCGATCCCCACGCAGGACAATAATTTGTGAGATCCACAAATTATTGTCCTGACTCTGGGTGTTCTATGTGTCCGTTAATTGATGTTTGTAAAAGTCCCCGCGACACAGGGCATGATCCCTAGTGCGGGAGTTGTCTTTTTAAAGCAAAGAAAGAAAGAAAGAACTTAATTCCATTAAAAATAATCGGCCTATCGATCAATTAAGATGGAAATCTGCAGGGAAGGCTTTTGCCTTGCAGTAAGACAGTACAGGTCTTAAATACATAATAAATAAGTACTTAGTATAAACATTTTGCTATGAAATCATTTACAAATCAAAAAACTCGGAGAAAAGAACGAAATATGCACGCACCATATGAAATAGCAATGTTTGGAAAATTGCGCGGCAACGGTATTGCAATATTTTCTTTGAGCACAATACAATATTGCTTTTCTCGCAAACACATACGACATCGTAACTTTAAATATTAAAATACATGAAATCCTTTTTGATGTAACATTTTTGTTCATGTAACGAGTTTTTAATTATGGAAAGTCATTTATTAATATGAATGGTGCAAAGAAATCATAGTCAACGAAGGTACCTATAGAATTTTGTTTTAAGTTGTTGAAAATGTTGATTGATGTTAAACAGTAGACTCAATTTCATTTGTAATTTGTGTAGAGTATTGTCGGTTGACTTCATAGGTACAGGGTGTAACGAATACAATTCCCATCCTGAATTAACGATCCTTATCATATTTATTGAAAAGGTTTATGTAACTAAACTACCATTTACCTACAACAAAAGCTATTGTTTCAAATTCCATTAAAACTTTCATCCTTATATTCCGAGAAAGGGCACGACCAATTCAAATTTGATTAACAACAAATATAGTTTATTAAGTTCTAAATACGAAGTATCTTAATTAACGTATGAACCTACATTCAATAGAAGTCTGGAATGAAATCTCAGTCGAAGAATATCCTACTTAGCTAAGACAAAGCCGACGGAGAGTAAGTTTCCTCATTTATCGCAATGAAGATTCTGTAGGATACCGTCCTACAATCCAGCGGAAATAGAAAGTCAATTGCGGAGCGGCTTAGGCACGGCTATAAATCGTCGTACTCGAAAAACGCACGTATGCGCTTAGGATAAATGCCAACTATATAATGTGTATAGACTTGTGTCGCGATTGAGAATAGTTATATTTTATTTATCACATTCACGATTGAGAATGCAGACTGTTATTATACGACTTATTTTTACACTAGCTTTTGCCCGCGCCTTCACTCGCGTTAAATTCGGGGTAGCAGTAGGGGGTTAGAAAGGGGCAAACAGTAGCCTATGTTACACTCCATCCCTTCAACTATCTCGACTTAAAAAACACGTCAATTCCTTGCTCTGTTTTACTCTAAAAGAAAGACAAACAGACAGACACACTTTCCCATTTATAATATTAGTATGGATACGTTAATTTAAGTAACTGAAACTGATTTCAATGGCGATGCAAGCATTATTGTTGGTTGGCACATGGTATCAGTTGTCTAGTTTCCATAGTACATGTTCTTCTAAATTACTGAATACATGGCCTTAACATTATTGTATTGCATTGCATAATGATTTCATTTTAAATATGAGCCATAAAATTTCATTCCAATAATAAATATTAAGATGAGTATAATAGAATGTCTTAACTTTAGTATTGTACAAATTGAAATTATCTTTCTTAACGAATGACAGATGGGTACAGATATTTCTATTGTGCTGCCTTTGGTTGCCATTACGTACTGAATTAAAAGGTGTCATGATAATAATGAATGAATAGATAACGGTATTACAATGACCCTATCTTAACGCATCTAAAATATTTACTCAAAATTAACGTAAAGTTTCGATGACATTATTTTGATCAGGTAGCCTATGAATAACGCCGTAGGACAGCTTGATAATTATGATGACGATGAAGGTAAAATGTTGTTGAAATGCGAAATATGAGTTAAGTTAAAAACAGCAGGCATAATAAACAGCAGTCATTTTGAATGCTATTCCGTAGTAATCTTTGGTTAAACTTTTGCGATGTTCTTTTTTATTACATCATTACGTAAAAACAGTTTTTATCTACGGAAGTTAAAAGTAGGTATTAAAAAACATAATATACGTTGTATGTAATTTCAAATATAAATTGTTTGTGATCTAAGTAGTGTACACAAAGTTTGTCAACAGCCGGGTGAGAAACAGTGTCACTATAAAAAGGGTTCGCTACAAATATCTTAGAGTTACCATCCTAAGGGTCGACAAGTAGGAGGGGAAACTGGGAGCATCGTACATTCAAGCAACCTGCTTTGTGTTTTATTATAGTGGAAGTCAAGCAAGATACTTGTATTCATTTTTTTCAGTGGATGACAGGCGCTGTTATGTATATATGTTAGGTTGTATGCATGAGCAGTCTACGCAATAAGTTAAGGCTTTGCACTAGCTCATAAGGTGCTCCTATCTAACTAAAGCATTCACCTGCACCACAACTATAATATTGATGACGTATGCATGAATATGAATTGATGGAATTACCCTACTCTGGCATATCTACACTTAACATACTCGTATTGTTAACATTATTAGCGAAAGCTCGTAGGATCACGCCGATAATCTATAGGAAAGATATATGAAGTGTTGCATCTTAATTTTACCAAAGTTGTAAAGAAATTTTGGATATTCAGCCAAAATTTCTACTACCTACCTGGCTACTTAGCCAGTATACGTACTTGCTGAGGTAGCCAAGTAATAATAAAGTTGTTGGGGTTCATAGGGTTCTAAAATTTGATCTATTATTTTTTTAGATATATGTATTTGGATAAGCTAAAGCAAACCTTGTTAATTTTATAATAACTTAAGACTTTTATTGAATTCCAAAGTGTGGGCGAATATCATTGTAACAAATTTGGCTAATCCAATCAATGGCGAGTGAGTAGATGTAATATTTAATCGTCTACGAATAATTACGTTTCAATAATATAATAACGGTCTATTCACGTACACAGAGCAACTACCTCACAGAGAGAGCAACTAACAGAGCAACTACAGAGCAACTAACTCATGTACCTTTGAAATAAGACACAATTTCAAATGATAATGTTTAACTTGATGTGTTGATGTGTGTACAGTATTGGATGTGACGTATCTATACAACGCGTGCTGTGTTATCAACTGATGTCTGACCAGACTTGACCCTCGTCTGACCTAATTAGTTATCTACCATCAAGAAACAACTCCCGTTTCTTTGTTTTGATATTAAAGTAATTAATTGTTTTGGTGAAAACATAACCTTGGTTTGGTTTTTTTTTAACGATTATCTATTTCATTGTCCTTATTTTGTTCTGAAGATATTATGTTCTTGCTAACCGCTCCTAACTTTTTTGCCTAGCAAACGACGCACGTGTGTCACCATCCCATCTCATCCCATGGGTGTCATAAAAACTGACTAAGGGACTAACCGTAAATATTATCTTTACGAAGTAAAAAGAAGGAAAACTTGAAAATAAACCCTATACCAATCCGTCTGGCCAGCGTGGTATTAGTAGGCCAAGTATCCCTCCGTCACGGGAGGAGGCCCTTCCCTGCAGTGGGACATTAATGGGCTGTTATGATGAAACGACGCAAGACAAGGTATCACTAATGATAACTGATTATTTCTATATAATCTATATGGACAATAAATATAACAACAATTCTGCACATGGCATTGCAGAATTGTTGTTGTGAATTGAATACATATCACTAATACCACCACGTAATAAGTTACTTACACAAAAGAATACCCTGGGACTCCTAAAGGCTACGATCAACAGCCTAAAAATACAATTAGCAGTACCACTCGTGGTTAGTCACTTATGGATCTTATTGAATAAAAGCAAAGTAAAAAGCACAGCATTGCATCACCTATATAAAATTTATCTATTTAAATAAACTATTCTTTGTAAGGCAAACGATGTTGAAGATAGTAAATAAATCGATATAATAAATAAATATTCTATTCTATTCTATTCTATCGAATGTCGCGTCGCATCCAAACGTACAGACGAGTACACCGGTCATTTGCTGACGTATGTTTCCTGATTCAAAACTCATCCGCAAAAAGCGTAAAGTTTATACCTAGCATCGTAAACTCAATTGCAACGTACCTCCAATCCAGGCGTAGTACAAACACTGTTGTATATACAGGAAAGCTTACCTGAAACAAAAACAAATTAATTAGCAAATGTACCGCTGCATTCCTAATTAGACGTTTGCTTTAAGTGGTATTACGTTACGGCTTGGAGTAAGTACACATAATTATAGTTACAAATATCTCTACAGTCAGTTAAACTCTACCTCTGACGATTACCTTTCCCGTAGTGAATTATTACATAATGACGTTCAAACAGATTACAGCACTTTGATTTGTACAAATATTTACAGAATTGAATCACTATTAGTAAACATGTTGGCAGATATGTTAATTACTTAAGTACTATAATTATAACAACCTAAAAATGTTGGTATATATTAGGTTTAATGTCAAACGCAAGCAAAGTTTACATAATTAGTTAATATTGCAATTTTAAATATTTATAAGCTTAATTAATTTGAAACGTATGAGTCCTTTATAGAAACTAAAATCCCGCGTAGGCAAGCAGCTATAGATTATTTACAAATTCCAAAAAGGTAAATTAAAATAGGTTTTTATATACAGAAACTTTACTAAATATGTACCACAAGTTTATGTAAATTTGACTCAAGTCTAGTAAAAATTTTGAGAATAGCAACATTTTAGAACATAGGTACCTAATAGCGACAAATGAAAATGTCAAAATTGTAACCGCGTTAACATATTATATACTTTTAACATTAATATTATGTTTATTGCTGATTTTTAACATTACGAGTCTAGTTGGCACACAGGGTCTCTCTGAAGCCATTACTCACGTAGGAAACCACCTACCTTAACGTTTGTGGGCAGCTACCGCTAATTTATGACCCTTTAAGTGCCTCCGGTATAGAGCACCCGGCAATTTGGACGAAAGCTACAAACAAAACGGAACATCACGTCAAGTTTCGTATGTGCACTGGATAGCTTTTCCAAAACATGCTAAGACTATTTTGTGTATAATTTTATAGAAAACGATGTCTTAGAGCCGTAATAGCCTGTTAATAAGGATAATATATTTTTGAATTGTTAGGGTAGCCAAGAACAATCAGTGCGCCCGAATACAGCGAATGCTCGAAAGCAGACACTTATTCCATCAGATAAATAAATTAAAAATATACCTTTTGTTTTAGATTACTATATCAAAATCTTGTTTTTGTTCAAAGAAGGAGACGTTTCTTTTGAAAAAAAAAATTTAAAGCTCAAGTCATGGCAATAAACCTATGGTATTTGCCTAAGAGACGCCTCGATCACTTAACCACCCTTATAAGTTCAAGCCAAATTCAAAGGCATATAAATTCAAAGCAGGATATTTAAAATATTCGGTATCATTCCTTACATTAATGCCTCCAAGATAACTAGCCCGTTTAAAATTCTAGAGTTGCTAAAAATATTTAAGATGGCACTCGAATACCTAGCGAACTGTTTTAGGGCCATTATTCACGTGAAAGCCCACCTCTCTCGCTTGCGGCCAACCAACGTTAATTTATGACTTTTTAAGTGCCATGAACACGATGTTCCGATCTCCCTGATCTCATTCATGAAGGAAAAAAAATCGTTTCAGCTTCTACTCTGAATTCGCTAAGTGGTGTCCTTTATTCAAACAAGAATAAAGCGAATATCTGATCCAATATTTATGAGCAATATTTTAAATTCTTTAGAATGATATTTTGTAAGGAAATCTGTGTAATGATGGTCTATAAAATGTTCGCCTTATCGTCACGAGGGTGTCGTAAAGTTTTACCGGTGGAAATTGGTAAAGCATAATATACTGCCAACATATACAATAGTAGAAACTAACAATACAATTATTTATATATAACTACCAAACAAATCTAATTCTAAAATAAATAACAACAGACTATTACATGATCGAGAATATCAATACAACCTCGTAATACTAAAAGTAATGTCAACATATAAAATAAATAAAATACTATTTTGTTTATCACAAATAGAGACCTTTTATGTATGTTATATTAATATTCCAACCAGGAAAATTCTATTTAAAAATTCGCTAGTCGAAAAATTGATCAGTGCCAATTCAATTGTTCGGCACACATTCGGCATATTGCCATTGGTATTGCGCTCCAAACCACGCGGATTAAAGAGGCTTGGTGGATATAGTGAATAGTTAGTTTATCATGGTTCGTGACAAGATTTAATATAGAATATGTGATTTGTTGATACATTGTTTGTGAAAATTCTATTGTTTCGTACTTATGTGCAACATTCATGCAGATATTTTTTTTTTTTTTTTTGTTTTTGTTTTAAGATATAAGCAGTGATTAACAGTATTCATTTAGTATATCCTACTGAAAGGCAAAATGAGTGCATAGAGCGAATGTATGTCCTGAGCCGAATTAATCTGAGGTCACAACATACTGGGAACATTTGATGTGATTTTCAAAGCCTGCTAGATTAACTCAAGCGTGTCTGAATGCGAGTCACAGCCATGTTTTGAAATGTGTATTCGAAGGGATCGAACAGGATTTGAACGGAGGCTTTGTATCCGTTGAGTAGATACATTTTGCGTCTATTGTATGTAAAAGTTGTAAATAAACATTGAGAGAATTTATTTAAGTATAGTTGTAAATAAATATCTGACTGTGGTAACTTATATTGGTTTATACGCGTAATGAAGATGGTGAGAAGACATAAAGAAGATAAAGTAAATTGCAAAGGAAGTGCCTTCATAGATAGAAAAAGAAATTAGGTATAATGCAAGACAAATTACATAATGTAATAAACAGAACGCATGTAAGTTTGGCTATATAATCTTAATTTTATCTTGTCATTTGAAAAATACAAATGTGTAAACAACGCAATAAATAGAAGCATTTTAAGGTTTTCACAAAAGAAAAGTACGAAATAAAAAATATGGAGTGCCATTAAAATATATCAGGAGACAACAATAAAAGTTACTTGTTCATAAAAGCGCGAACTACGAAAGGAGCTGTTTCTTTTTACATTTAAAGAAAAGGAAACAGGCCAAAGAAAAAAATCTAACCGAGCTGCCTTACATCGGAAACACCTTTCCAACTGTATTTTATTTTAGCAGTTATTCAAAAGCATTTTATGCAAGAAAACAATTTAGAGCTTCGTAAAGCTTTATTTAAAAGAGTTGGTATTTGACGTATGCACCAAATACGTCGAGAATCAGCAGTGGCTGTGCTAACATTTGCATGTCCGTAATATCAATTGTTTGGCTTTATCTATGCGATTCGTACGAGTGTAAATGCTAGTAAAATGGTAATCAGAAATTGTTCATAGTTGTGTTTTTTGTGGAACATCTAATTGAGATACTTAAACTTCTTTTTTTTTTTTTTCTTAAAAAAAGACAACTCCCGCACTAGGGATCATGCCCTGTGTCGCGGGGACTTTTACAAACATCAATTAACGGACACATAGAACACCCAGACTCAGGACAATAATTTGTGGATCTCACAAATTATTGTCCTGCGTGGGGATCGAACCCACAACCTCATGCGCGGCAGCCGCTGGCTCTACCGGCGCGCCACCGAGGTCATACTGTAATCTATTACGCCTCAATAATGTTCCATATTATTGCGATGTAGTATTGTTATCTGTATTATCATACGTCTGACCTTTATCTCTTATTAAAACCTGCCAATGATTACATGTTACTAGGTTAGTCAATCTATTTGGTCTACTTTCTTCAAAATCAAAGTTCATTTAAATATCAACACTAGCTATGCACGCAGCTTTATTTGCGTCCATTTGAACTCTTTCGTGTTTCTTGCTATTAAAATGTTTCATTGGTCTGTTTCTTTTTTTTCTTTTTTGTTGAGGACGAGTAGTTTATCTTTGATGACAGTTACTACTTTACACGGGCTGTGGTAGGGCGAATGGCCCCCAACCAAATGATCTCCTCTTATTAGTCTAAACCTTATATATTGCAGGGCTTATTTTTTACTTATGTATACTTACTTACGTTAGTTTATTCTTATTCTCGTTCAGATAATATTTAATAATTATCTTTCTTGACCTAAAAGAGAATGGGCAAAAATATATGAAGCTTGGTCCAAATTTCCACCATCAATAAGAACTATGACATATGATGGAACACTCCGTTCTGAATCATTATAAGAAGACCGCAACCAAAAATATTTACTCAGTAAAAAGTTATGACCCCATGAAAACTTGGAATTTGCAAACCTTATTACGCTTCTTTATTTCACTATATCTTTTAAACTACTCGATTGATTTAGGTGTACTTATGACATTTTGTTGTAATTCATCCATATTCAGGTTGATATTAGCTATATGAGCCAAAATATGAACAATACGGCGGTCACGGTGGGTACCTCGCTACGTCAAAAAAATCAAACCCTATCATGTGGGGTATCAAATCAAATGAAAGGACTTTTATCTTTACAATCATTATATTTATTTTAAAATATTTATAATACTGGGAAGAATCATAACAGTCCATTAATGTCCCACTGCAGGGACGGGCCTTCTCCCGCGACGGAGGGATACTTGGCCTACTAATACCACGCTAGCCAGACGGAACTGGGAAGAATGTAAACACAAAAATATTTCACACAAGTTTTATTTATTCCTATCTCATAGTGAGGAGTCTGTCCTTAAATACATTTCATATGTCTTCATCCACAATGGACAATGTTTGTCCAGATTCGCAGCTGGAAGTAGAATTGTGGATCTTGCCTATCCAAAATACCAAATAATTACCATGACGTGGGCACAGCAACCCACAGTTCGCATTCCAGAAAGACAAGAACAGTAGTGGTTCGAAATAGTTTCTCGATACGTGTAGTATTGTCTTGCACGTGCGTGTGAAAATACGTGTTTTTAAAACAGTCATAACTTTTTTCTGAGTGAATATATTTTTATCAACTCGTAATCAAAATTGTATGGTATTTAGTCGACTTTAAGCTTACATAGCCCTCAATAGTGGTGGAAATTTGGACCACTTCTGCTCATTGTCTTTTATATGCTTAGAAATTGTTAATAATATATTTTTGTAGTGATGACGCTATAATATTACTATAATGTTTTAACTGTTCTTCAATAAAATTATTATAGTCAGTATTGAACCTAATAGACATCGTTTACAAAAAATAGTTATAACTTTTATATCTTATAAGTCGTAAAAATAGTTAATTTCTTTGATCGCACCATGCGATTAGGTCATATCTGTAACAACTCTTTCAGATCTAAACTTATAAAAGCAAAGTGCTGTTATCTTTTTGTACTTTTAGTTTTAATTTTTAAAGTTTTTCATATCTTAAAAATAAAAGTTTATATGAAGTCTCTTTTAAAAATATGCCGCGAAATTTCAAGTCGACATTTAAAAATTTCTAGTAATCACAAATGTGTCTAGTGAGCAGTGAGGGATGTCACAGACTGTAAATAAATAGGCAAACATTTTGAAATGCCTATTTCAGAATTGAAAATGTTTCTACATTTGCATTTTACTAATAGAATAGATAGTGTTTGTTCGGCCTACACACCTATTTGAATAGAAGCATTCATTGATGTATCGTGCAATCTTTTGAATATATTTTACTTTTGTACCTAAAAGTAACAGGTGAACAAGTATCTAAGTATTTTTATGTAGGCTCTTATTAGTGGTAGATACTAATGAAGGCCTATAGGCATAGGACGTTTATATAGGTACATAGGCTATATACCTACATAAACGACCTACTTATAGGGTAAACAATATTTTTATTCACCTCTTTTATGTGTCGCAAAAGACTTTACAATACACTAAACAATATACGTAGGCTTCTCCGACGTTAGCCATATTAAAAACATATTTACAAGTTATTTGTATTACGCAAACCGCGATAAAGCCATATAACATAAACAACACGATTGATGATATTTATTTTATCATCGTAGTTTTATTAAATAACAAATATAAAAGCTAGAATAACCACAAAAACGTTTTCTATAAATATCGGGATTAAAATAATAAAATATGGTTTAACGTGGCATGTAATGAATCAATCTTGCCAAAAGGTGCCAACTTGTTGGGTAACCTGACTCCTTTTTCCTAAATCTAAAGAGATAGTGCCAACAGTAACGACATTTTCGGGACAAGAAGCTCTGACGAAATTTGTCTTATTACTCTGTCATATTGAATACAATTATAATATACAATTTTTTCTACATCTTCATAACATCCTATTAATGTCCCACTGCAGGGACGGGCCTCCTCCCGTGACGGAGGGATACTTGGCCTACTAATACCACACTGGCCAAACGGATTGGTACAGGGTTTTGTTTCAAGTTTTTCTTCTTTTAATTACGTAAAGATAATATTCACGGATAGTCCCTTAGTCGATTTTTACGACACCCATGGGATGAGATGGGGTGGTGACACACTGTATTCTTACTACGTCATCACACGCTACACCACACCGTCACTACGCGCTTTTCTACGCTCTTACTAAATTGAAAAAACGAATTTAATGTTAATATTGAGAATATTTCTTTAAAGAACGCTTATGTGTAAATGTCGTCGAAGCATTTCCATCGTTTTATTACACAACTGAGTTCGCATCTAAAATGCATTTGTGATGTTTCCAAGCCACTGCTACCCCGACCTTTTCTTATTTACGTAAAAGTATGTAACCTAAGAATTTGTTCATTCTCTCCACAAATCACGAGTTAAATCGTGTTGCCCTCATTGTTAGAACCTAAACTTGTTAATGTGTAACGATTATCCTTTAGCCAATGATTTAGATTTAAATTCAGGGTTTCGCTAATTACCAAACTAAAGAGATAATGTTTGTTTTAAACTCAAAACTAGTACTAACTAGATGTTATCAACTATCTATCAGTATACTTACATTGTAACCAATGGAATGCATAGCCTCTGCCTGCTAGACAGATTGACGTACGCTTTGAGATAACCTTCACTTAGCAATGGTATCTAATTTTCTACGTAGTTTTTGCTAGTTTACTTTCAAGATGTTAAACTGGACAATCGTTACATACTTATTTGAAATAATATTTTTGAAAGTAACACCTATTATTTCATGAATGTATATACATGATTACTCTGTAAACATCGAGATATAGGGGAATGTGTACATTTACTCCAACTCCATTAGAGCTACGAAATAATACCAACATACTGGTATTCAAAGGGCGATATGGCGTCATAAGGGAAGTAATATTAGTATGCGTACCTATTACTGTATCGGTTATACGTTTAGCTCAGAGACTCTATCAGATCGTTTTTCCACTGTAATATTTATGTAGCATCTTCACTGATGCGTTCATCTATCGAAAACGCAAATGTTCGTTGTGAGAATATTCAGTGCAGCATAAAAAAGTACTTATGTATTCTGTTGCCCCGTATTCGAAGCTTTTGAGTGCATATCTCGAGTAGAAAACTATTACTACGTGTTTCAAATTGCTGTTTGGTAACTGTAAATGTTTACTGATATTGTTATGAAGGTAATTAGAGATATTATTAAGTAGAAGTAGACAGATGCTTATATCTAATTAATAATAACTAGCTCTCCGTGGATATGCATTAGCTGATAATATTTATGATGATGATGTCCGTGCAGTGATGACTACAACACAACAAGTGTGATCTGTCATCTCAAAATCTACAATCAAGAGAACATTGCCTAGCATGTTAGTTGCAGGTCACTGTGACGTAGTGGGTAGTTTAGGGAGATAAATGCAAACAACTCAGTACGACAATGTAGTATTATTCAGTTAAAAGTTTAGTACATACAATGTTATTAGTTTGTCACTATATATTTAGAAATCGCTACGTTAACACAAATATAGGTATAAGCTAATTTAGTACATACAATGTTATTAGTTTGTCACTATATATTTAGAAATCACTACGTTAACACAAATATAGTTTAAGCAAGCCGGTCTAATCAGAAGGATTTTGAGAGGATTCGATTACAAAGCACGAGGTTCGAAGGCTGCCCTATAGAAGGGCAAACACTTAGCTTCAGTCAGCAAGCCGGAACAAAAGGAACAGGAGTTGCTCATCCATACATTCGGGCAATCAAGGACTGGTAATAAATAAAATTTACCACTAACGAGTCCACGTAGGTTGCTGTACCATAACAGTTAATTCAGTTTGATTCTTTGTATGACTACAATAATTACAGTTTTTGATTAATTCACTCACGCAATACTTTGTGTCAGCTAGCCTTTCGTGCATGAGCATTGGTGGAGAGTTAGATTTATAACAAACGAATTCCTGACTGTATTTTCCATCATAGATTCTACCTACATACATTAATCTGTTGTCTTACTTGTCTTGTAAGAAGCGATCGCTCTTAATTAATGTCGCAAGAGGTGAGTCGGGGTTCGTCTGATGAAAATGAACGATATCATACAAGTAAAGCGTCATTGCAATTTACGATCACTTTGGTGATAATGGCATTATCATGAACATCCATTACGCACGTATATTCTTGGTAATCGACGTAGTAAGTTAATATAGACTTAGTCGAAGTTTGTAAATTTTATATTCTGATTTGTACTTTTTGTATTAATATTTAATTCATTGCTTACGTACGAGTATATTATAAATGCATATTTGTTATATCCTTAGGTTTCGGACGAATTGGTTTGATTGTGGTCACATGAGCACTGGTGTTGTTCAGCATTTCTATTTTATAGCTTCTCATTAAACGTTCACCGTGATGAGTATTTCATTATAAAAAAACTTTTAAATTAGTAAATAGCTATCGATTTACTAATTTCAAAGTGACACTAGGTTTGCTAATTTATTAAAAGCACTTAACATTCATTTGCTTCGCTAAGTTTTTGAGATAGAGTAATAAATTTTTCATTTATATATTGTGATTAAAACTTAGCAAACTCTAAGAATGCAAGTATCTGTTTTACTTATCTAAGTGATATTTGAGAACAACCTTTTGTAATAAACAAAATATAATTCACGTATATCTTCAGAACTTCTAAAAATAAACGTAAAAGACATACCTAGAATTTATTAGGTTCTGAACTTACTTTGCCATTCCATTAATAGATTGAAAGAAACGGATTTATGCTTCTTACGTAGTAGTCTCGGGAAGAAAAGCCTTACACAGTCATATTTCTTTTGTTTCATCTTAAAATAAATGAAGTTTCTATAGAATCAGCTTACTTAGGATTGTCGCAATTTGATAAAAACAATATACCTACATCATATTATTTTATGTTTGAATTAATTTAAGTTGGGTTTGTTTTTGTAATGTTTCGTAATATTATTTCTAACCATATATGTAACAATATTGTTTTTAATTTCGTAACAAGATGTACCTAAGTAGAGTTTGTACCAAGTTTTCGATCCCAAAAAAATTCGGTGTAAGTAATAAAAAAGTAAACAAAAAAATAAAGGCTAGGGAAGCTGCAGGATTTGAAGCGAAAGGCTATATATATATAAGGCTATATAATACTATAAAATATTTGAAATTATAAGCAGCTCCTAGATGGTTCTAGAAGATGCGTGCCTACTGGAACTAAGTATATGGTTTTCTTAATTTGTAAACAGAAAATCATATTAAACGGCTTAAATTCGTCTTTCTTTAGTAGTGTAGTCTGATTTTTTAATCAGACTACACTACTAAAGAAAGACGAATTTTGATTAAATACTTACTTTTCTTTTAGATTCATCAATAACGAACTGTCATAACAAATACTTAATAAAATATAGACCTAATTTTGTAACACTACCAATACATGGTGCATAAAATGAAACGTTTGACGGAAACAATTTTGGTTGCCCTACAGCAAAGGTTGGTTACTTGACGTCCTATATCCGGGGAACATTTCCAGGTTGTCAGCCGAGACTAAATCTCCCGGGTAAGAGCAGCGGTCAGAGCGACCCATAGACAGGAAATTGTATGTCGACCTACGTCACGATTGCCCGCCCACGTCGAGAGTGTAAAAAGTAAACACCAAAATAAATTTTCCCAGGAATAAAACGTTAAATTTTAACTCAAAACAGAGAAGGAAGTTTGTGAAAAGAGAAATGGACATTTTACTAAATGTCAATTTTATCTGTCGAGTCTTATTAACTTTTGTTAACTATTCAGTTATTTATGGATTTTAAGTCTTTGATTGTCAGAATTAAAGTTATTTTGCACCGTGATTTTTCGATCGGTATCTTCCAGGAACAGACCTTTTCTAGGAATAGCGGGAAAGACACTAAACTTCTGGTAATAAACTTTGCATTGATATTAATTTAATGGCGTATTGTGGAGCTTTGCTTCTAGGAATCAGTGCTCTGATGAGAATAATGTAGTGGTTCGTTTAGTAATGGAAAAGATGTATTTTCAGAGTATTAAAAAAATACTCAGTATTTCAAATTCGATATAGCGTGTCTGTATTTTGTATTTAGTATTGTAGAATAAAAACCAAACTTAAAAGAAAAATAACTACCTATAGAGTACAGTAATATACTTGTAATATTTTCGTTATTTACATTTTAATACTCGTTTCTCAAAGGCAAAGGCTGACATATCCACAGCAATGTTCAACTTCCGAGAAAAGGATTCTAAATCGTACTTTGTACATGGTTTTTATAAAACGTTCGTACATTACATTCAGTTCCCCTTTGCGGCTATTCATTCTCACTCTTCCGTTGTAGTGTAGTCTTATGTGTGGTCAGTTTTGTTGTAAACGTGTGTGGCCACTAAACCTGTGTTTGGCTCGCGTCCAAGACGAGACTGGTCGGTTGAATCGACCATTTGCTACTAAAGCAGACGGTTTGCTCTATAGAAACGGATGTAAGTTTGCAATCGCAAAGGCATTTTTCGTATCATGTTCTAAAGTGATTTTTTAAATATTTGAAAGCAATTTTTCTTAAGAATTCTGACATTTCACCTGCTTCCGTTGCGGGTTTGCGTTAGCGTGAATTCCTTAGGTTTGTTTCTAGGACGCGTCTTTACTTTATTACTTAGTGCCAGATTCAGAGACCGCACTTTGACTTTACTTTAGCAAAGTCTAGTTATTATCTCTAAATTTGAACAACATTAAAGTAATCTTTTCGCATGAAAAGTTTACTTTGTAGTAATAAATAATGAAAGTAAACTTTTTCATGCGAAAAATTACTTTAATGTTGTTCAAATTCAGAGATAATAACTAGACTTTGCTAAAGTAAAGACAAAGTGCGGTCTCTGAATCTGGCCCTTAGACTAAATTCTTAGCCAGCGTTATATCAACCACGTTGAATATTCTTCTTGAAATTCATATTTATCTCAGAGGGTTTATATTTCTAAATCATGTTGCTACGTGCTATGACTTAATAATATAAAACAGCAAAATTAAAATTATGCAAATAAATCTTAAGAGCGCGGTAGTGAGCGGTTAATAGGTAGCGTTACCCGCGAAAAGCGTTGTAATAAGCAAACAATATTACCCAAAGAACGTAAAATTTATGAGGCGGTTATATGCTGAGACATAAACAGGGATGCTCTGTAGAAATAACAAATGTAACATGTATTCGTACGAGACTACTTGAGATAATTTCGATATTTTTATGTAGGTAAGAAACCTGCTTGCGATACGTATGATTATTATTTAACCAGCTACTTGGGCAAACATTGAAGTTTCAAAGTCACAAAGTTTCTAAACATAAATATGTATTAAGTTTTAAAACATAACATAGGCATAATTGAATAAATTCTAGACTTAGAATGGTAACTTTGTAAGACAGTATAAAAGGGTTTTTCAAATTAGAAAAAATTATGTAGTAAATTGTTTGACGGCGTATTTGCTTTTTGTTAAAGCACTTTTATTTTACGTTCATAATATTTTTTACACCCAATAAAAGTTTATTAGGGTAAAAAATTGTGGCCCTATTAAAGGAATTTAATATTAAGCTGCGAAAGTAATTAGCTGTTCATAGGGATACCGTGAAATATTCTATTGGATGTCGGTGTTGATTTAATTAGAAAGTTTTTATTACTTTCATTAGATTTATCATTAATTCTTATGTCTTCATTATTTTTATTTACAAGTTATTCCAAAAATTTATATTAATCAATGAAAATAGTTGATGACCTTAACTTAAGGTTCAGTACCTTTCAATAGAATTGTTTCAGGAAGCTCCAATGTTTTTAAAGTACAAATTTTACTTAGAAAACATTGGAGTTTTTGCTAGTTGTGTTTGAAATAATTGTCATCAAGTGTTAGGTGGGATAAAGGTCATCATTCAATGCAATGTAACTAACATTATCATATTGCGGTACGTACACTCCTTTGAGGAGAGAATTTTGTTTACTATTATATTAAGCTTTAGATTTTCCTTATACACAAGATACCTTTTTAGCAGAATTATATATTACAAGAAAATTATTTATTTATTTATTTATTTTATTTAAAACTTAATGTACATGGTGCACAAAGGCGGACTTAATGCCAAAGGCATTCTCTACCAGTCAACCTTAGGGTGATGCAGAGACAAAGTAATGCTAAGATGGTAGATGAGAAGATATAGATGATTTTTCTAAATAATATAAACCTACACATATAGATATAATAAAAGGTATACATATTTATATAAATTATACATACAAAAGTAGATACATATATAAATATAGGATAAAGTTATAATTTATTCTGCTGACTTCCAAACAATTCTCGTACTTTAGCTTTAAAACTAAGAATACTTGTTGACATCCTGATTTCGTGGGGGAGGGCATTCCACAAGAGAATAGATTTGACACAGAAAGAAGAATGAATGAGACTGGAACTGTGAGAAGGACATAAAAGGAGAAGATTATTAGAAGAACGTAGTTCTCTATTGTGGTTTGAGCAAAGAAGTTTAATATTTGACGTTAAATAAGAAGGAGCGTTAGGAGAGTTTAGCAACTTGAACAGTATAGTTACTGTTCGCACGTTACGACGTTGTCGAATTTGTAACCATCCTAGTTCCTGGCGATAGGAAGATACATGGTCGTATTTTCGGAGATTGAAGATGAATCGAATGCAGTTATTCAGAAGTCTGTCAAGTTTATCGAGGAGATCTGCATTCAGGTCGAGATAACACACATCACAATAGTCGACCATTGGGAAAATTAAGGTCTGCACAAGCATTGTTTTGGTTCTTGCTGGAAGGAAATTTTTCAAACGATACAGAGCCCGCAGAGTACCTGTTATTTTCTGACTAAGGTTCTTCATCTGTGTCTGCCAACTAAAAGTCGTGTCAATGTGTAAACCCAGATCCCTAACAGACTCAGATAGCGGAATGGTACACTTATCGTAAATAACTTGAGGTAACACATTTGATTCCATTTTACTTATCATTCTAGGACTCCCTATCACGATGGCTTGACATTTGTCAGGATTGAGTGCCAGACCGAACATGTTAGACCACGTTCGGACAGCCTCCAGATCCCGATTAAGCTTGTTTATCCCCACAGGAAGATCCTCCACCCTCACTTGCGTATAAAGCTGCAGGTCATCAGCGTACAGATGATACTCACATTGAAGATGCTTTATTAGGAGATTAATAAATAAAGAAAACAGAAGAGGAGAAAGTATACCGCCTTGAGGGACGCCTGAGTCAAGATTACCCCAACTAGAATAAGTCTCTTCCACACAGACTGACTGCTGGCGCCCTCGAAGATATGAGGAAAACCAATCCAATACACCAGGGGACATCTTATGATGGGAGAGTACGGAAAGAAGAATATCATGATGAATGGTGTTGAAGGCGTTTGAAAAATCAACCAAGACTAGGACGGTGATCATCCCAATCTCAATGCCTGCTCTGACATCACCGGTGACTTTTAGTAAAGCAGTGACTGTGCTGTGTCCAGGTCTGAATCCTGATTGGAATGGTGAGAGAATGTTGTTACAGTTAACAAACCTGAACAGTTGCTGGTGCACAATAGCCTCCAACACCTTGGAAAGAAAGGGGAGAATAGAAATTGGCCGAAAGTCGCTAAGTGAAGCAGGGTTTGCTTTTTTAGGTAGGGGGCGTACATAGGCTTTACGCCAAAGGGATGGAAATTGATCAGATTCAAGGGAAAAATTTAAGATATGGTGGATAGGAGAAAGAAGCTCATCCACTAAAAGTAAAATCATACGACGACTAATGTTATCGCACCCGACTGCCTCAGACTTTATTGACAGAATAGTCTTTTTGATGTCACCTAGTGGTATTGGAGAAAATAAAAAGGGCTTGTGGTTATGTTTAGGTAGTGCAGAGATATGATTGACACTTTGAGTCAATGTCAAACCATCAAGTGTTTTGGTTCCCAGGAAGTGATTATTCAAGTTATCTATATTAATACTTTTTGGAAGATCTATGTGACGTTTTCTTCCTATACCGAGAGTTCCAAGAAACTTCCAAACGTTAGTTGGCGAATTGCTAGCAATATTATCGTGGATGTATCGGCGTTTTGCGTTACGTATCATCTGATTACACCGATTCCTGTCAACTTTAAATTTTGCCCAGTTGTTATCGTTCCGCTCCTTGCGGAATTTGCGGAAAGAACGGTCCCTACGTCTCATAGCCATTCGAATTCCTTCTGTCATCCAAGGCGCTGGAGGACGTTTGAGTTTAAGTTTCCTAATTGGTGCGTGTCGGTCATATAGATTTAGTACGATTTTATTCAGGAACTCGATCTTAGCATCAATAGTACCAGCCTGAACCAGAGGATCCCAGACAATTTCATTATAATTATTTTCTTAGAATAAGATACTAATAAGAGTAAGAATAAGTACTATAAGTAATAAGACACTACTTATTACTAATTAATTTCCTTGCGGAGACGCGCATGAAAAATAAAGGGGGATTTACACAGGTCGATTTTCGCCGTGCAGGCTAGTCGCTTGACTAATCGCCTCACCAAACCGCCTTGCAAATTTCCCCTTGCGGCCTAGCCGAATTGCCATTTAGATGGTTGATTTACGCCGCGCGGCAAAAATCTTGCAGCTTTAGTCACCATTGTAAATCCCCTTTTACGTAGTAGTTTCATTCCATAAGTAGTATTCAAGGACGTTGTAGCAAAACATTTAATACCATCCGGCCGTGATGGCAACTGAGTTTGGCAACCAGTTGCTTAAAAATATTGGATATTCTTTTTACTCAAGCAGTTGCCAAAGACGAATGTCGATTCTTGATACGCACCTAGTTGCCAACTAAGATTTTCTCAAAAGGTGTGGTTACTTAAGAAGAATTACCACTCTCAGTTCGTAACCAACATCAGTTGGTATATTGGTAAGATAGACCGAGACCACTACGGTTCTATTAATCTATTTACTTGTAGTTTTATATTAGTTTTAATAAACTTACGATTTAGTGTCATTTGGAGCGGTTTTGATATGCCACACATTGTTGTACTGTTGCAATTAAAAATGTACTACGTGTTTACAGACATGATTTTGATTTGCTGGGTTGTTCTTTGTTTTTCAATTCTAAAAATGTTTTTCATTTTAATTAAGTATCTTAATAATATATGTATTTGTCATGCCACGTTGAAAAACATCACACACGTGTTTACACGTCACACATCACACATCACAGTTCCTCTTCCTTGTTGTCAAAGAGCTGTCAGTTGTCAATGAAATTAAAAATGTCACCATAGACAAAATTCACACTTTACATTTTACGAAATATTGTTATTGTTTGTTTTATCTAATTATTTTATTAATAGTATTTTCTGGTATTTTTATATTTATTCACACATATACACACACATATACATATATATATACATATAATATACACAAAATTAAATTTGTAATTGTGTAGTGTTATTTAGTTTAAGACAGGTTTTCTGGCTCACCTGGCAGGCGTGGGTACTTCAGGTACCAACATAATACCAGCGCCAGGATGCTATGTCCTGGCATACGCTGAGTTGGTGACCTTTTTGGTATACCAGGTCACACACAGTATCTGTTATTGAAAATTTGTTAAGTATCCTGTATTCATTTTATATTGTATTCTTTTTTTTGTTTCTTTCTTTTTTTTTTTTTTTCTTACTCTGTGTGTTTTGTGAGTTTGTTAATTGTGTAAATTATTTGTGTGTGTCTTGGTTTTCGCCAAATAAATAATTTTTCTTTCTTTCTTTCTTTCAGTTGTGGAAATCAAAATAAGGACTAAGGTCTGTATTATATTAAATTAGGATGTTTTCAATCAGATGCATATAAAATTTGGTTTCTATTGAATTTGTTTGATTAAATTTCTTAAGAGTTGCGTCATCGAAAGGGAACAAGGGTAGGTACATTATGTTTCAAATAATAATATCGTGAAAACAACATAATATAGGTGTCTATGCCTTTATTCCATGTAATTACCTAACTACAGCTTAAAGTTACTGAAAATTAACAACTAGGTTCCCCATTTGCAACAAAATTGAAATTATAAGTACACTTCGAATTTAGTAGGTAGTTAATATGTCTTTAGAATGGGATAACAAATGGACTGATAATTTCGAGACAGTGTCCGACACTAATTTTGTTTTCATTTAAAGTTTTTATCGCTAACCCAATTTCCTCATCGATCTCCTCGTACTCCTTCTTTTTTTTAGGTGTAATTTTTTTCAAATCACAGTATGTCGCTTCAGATTCTAAAACATCGAGTAGATGTGCCAACGTTGGATTTTTCTTACCAATAAAACTGTTGATCTTTCTATGCCATCCCTCTATATTGTTATTAGTTCTAAATTTTTCAGTTTCACAACAACAAGATTCAGCAAAAAAATCTTTATTAACCCACTGCTTTGTAAATATTTATTAAACATATTGATTTCCTCACCAACAGGTCTTTTTGCCATTACATAATCATATCCTTCTCTTAAGTATTTTTTTGGTAACCGTGCAATTCCAATACATCTCGCCACATGCCTTTTTTTTACTCTAGTTTTTATTTGTAAGGCCTTCGCCTTTTTCCATAACGCATGGTTGAAGTGATAGTAACATCCCTTAAAAAGTATACCAGGAAATATGTCTTTAAAGGCATTAATTGCTGCAATTTCGAAATCCAATGTAATTTTTTTTGGATTCCAGGTAGGAATTTGAGATTTAATTATACTGAACAAAATTTTATATGTGTTATTTCTTTTATCGGGAAGAAGTGCGAAAAATAATGGAGTTATGATATTGTTAATTTCATCATAGCCATGAATGGTATACAACTGTTTAAAGGCTTTTGGGCAACTTCTGAAAGTGCCATCAGCAAAGAAATGATTGAAATTACTCATTTTTGTTGTCACATCACGAATACAAAATACAATGATTCTAAAATCTCCATCTTCATATTCACAAAGATAAAAATGTTGGTACTTCATGGGTATTTCAACGTCCGTAGCATTTGAGAAACGCATTTTTGTGGTACCAACTACTTTGTTTCGCCCATTGTAAAGGTCACTTTTCACACTGCTGAACTTTGGTATATCGCCGACGAAATTATATCCATCGTTTTTTAAATCACGAACCATATTGTCGTATTGTTTGGGGATTGATTCAAAATTGCAACTACTCACTCTCTTGAGATCATCCAATTTTTTCAAAAATGTGGTTTTCGCAAAATTACGTCTGCAATCGGTTTCGTGTGCTCTTTGCATTATTATCTCATTACGAGTATTTAAAGTAATATTACCTCTGCATCCTTTTGTAAGGCTACATTTCCAAAATGAGTTTTTATTTACATATATTTTTTTACGGCTGTAACGCCTACCATCGTACAACGCAGAAACACCTCCTCTTCTTGAACTAATGAATTCAATGTTAGATGTATTTGGGTATACACCTCCTCTTCTTGAACTAATGAATTCAATGTTAGATGTATTTGGGTATACACCTCCTCTTCTTGAACTAATGAATTCAATGTTAGATGTATTTGGGTATACATTTAAAGTAGACATGTTGATGTCTCCGGAACAGACTATTATACTGGTCTTAAATCGTACACATACTCGTGCAGTAAATACAGTAATCTAATGTGTATTACACATATATTGCAATTAATCGATAACCTCAAGAGGCAAATAAAATGATAGATGTCAACTACGTCAGTAACAAAAGAAAATATATTCTGAACATCTGAAAAAAGTTTGAATTCTTAAGTCTGAAAAAAGTTTGAATTCTTAGCAGATTTGGTTGAGTAACAAGAAAGTTTTTACTCCTTCGGCAACTGGTTGCGAAACTGCAAAGGTAAAATATTATAGGTGCGTATCAAGAATCGACATTCGTCTTTGGCAACTGCTTGAGTAAAAAGAATATCCAATATTTTTAAGCAACTGGTTGCCAAACTCAGTTGCCATCACGGCCGGAGGGATTTAATATTATTCTAATTTCAAATTAGTGCGCTAGGTAAATACAAAAATCGAAAGTAAAAGACACACAACTCTTTGTTGTTAACAATTTTAAGCTCGAAAATATATGAACAGTACCCGGCTGTTTATATTACAAGTCGATGTGTAATATTTACGGCCGGGTACTGTAAGTAATTTACACGGATGAGAGAGACCTATACCTAAAGTGACATATTAATCTTCTATTCTCTTCAACGTTGAAGTACATTTGAGGAAAATAAAATCAACATGTACCTAAATAAAAATTCAAGATACAAAATTTGCGATACAAATAGGGCAGTTCCATTTCTTTGGAGGAACGATTTATCTTGTACATGACATGAGAAAACAATAACTTCTCAAGCGCTCTCGAGACAACACTTGAAAACAAAGCACCTCATCCCTACGTGTGTATAAATTTTATATTCTGGCATTTTAGACGACATGACCTTTGTGCATAACTAGAGTATCCATTCTTAAGAGCATTTATCCCGGATGATGCTGCTAAAAATACGTTGCTATAAAAAGATGCCCAGAAAGGGTTTATATTTAAGTACGTTTATCCATTGTCTAGTACCCACAGAACAAGTTTTGCTTAGTTTGGGACTAGATGGCGTTGTGTGAATGTGTGAGGAATATTTATCTTTTTAAATTTTATATAAAATCTGTTTTTTTAAATGAAAAGCTACGTCTTTCATGGATGATTTTATTTACTAAAAAAAGAATTTATACAAGGGTATAAAGAATTAGTCGGTAGAAAGATACTTTTGAGCTGGTACCTCTATTTAAAGGAAGCACAGAGCTGTTCCATATGAAGTGTTGCTCTAACATGATTTTCAAATTTGGTGGGGCTTTAAACTGTGTACAAGAGGCAGATTAATAATGGCTAATACGATTTTTTTAGACATAGTATTTTATACATAGAATCTTTAGGATCTGACACCCCCACCTTCCTTGCAAGTCATGGACTTTAAACCTCATTCATCTCATCTATACGTCACTAAACGCTAAAGCGACATTTTATTTATATCAAACATACACTTCATAATTTTACTGCAAATACGAACATCGGTGGCGGCGGTCTTTTATAGAGTTCATAAAAATTTGATTAAAATGGTTTTATTAAGCTAACCGCTCAACGTTGAAATCATATTACTGTTTATTAACATTATAATATTATGCACTTTGGTGGCATATCGCTTAATTAAAACTGTTAAACTTGTTCTGAAGCGCACTGGAGTAACTCTTATTAAGCAAGAAATGTGTCAGGTAGGACTTTTCTTGTTCTTCTTTTCTTTTTTTTGTTTTCAATCAATGATTCGTAATTATAGTTGATAATACCTTTGTAGCTACCTACATCTTAAGGTTTATCTTAGGCATATACTCAAATACATAATTATCAATTTCAACTTCCACAGGACAAATCTTTGTAACCTGCATATTATTTGTGAAGTTTGTAAAAAGTCCTTACGACACAGAGCACGATCCAAAATGCGCGTAGATGACTATGTAAACAAAAAAGTTACTTATTCTGAATACCTATACTGAAATGTGGTACCTAAGGAATGAGATAAAGAGATATTACTAAAGTGAGAGGCGCAGGTAAAATAGAGTTTCTTTTATATTACATTTAAGAAGCTTCGCTAGATATACGAATACAGGGTAACCTCTCGAAATATTCAAAGGCATAACTTAGACGACGCAACGAAATAACTCAATATAACCTTGTCTGAGTATAGTTCTAGAAATAACATTTGTTTTGAAACATGTATTCATAAATTATATTGTTTTACAAGTTTTAAAAATATGACTTTTTTGGACATGGATTAGTCTTTAATTTTGTATTTTACTGAACCTAGTTGTACTTATGTAAACACTAGCTGCGAACGCGACTTTGTCCGCGATTAAATTTAAAAATAAATAAAATAATAAAAAACTTATTTAATTCATACAAAGTTATCATCAGCCAATCGACGTCAACTGCGGGACATAGGCCTTCTCCAAGTATTGCCACCTTGTGTCCTGTGCCTCCCTCATCCATCGAGTACGGGTTACCGGAAAGCACTGGTGTAGACGGGTGACCATGATTCTTCTGAGTAGACCTAAAGCTCAAGCTACAACATAGCTCTCTCCATTGCCCTCTGCTGAGTGACCATGAACCTTCTGAGTAGCCTAATAGGTCAGGCTACAATATAGCTCTCTCCATTGCCCTCTGAGTGACCATAAGCCATCTGAGTAGCCACATAGGTCAGGCTACAATATAGGTCTCTCCATTACGCTCTGAGTGACAATGAGCCTTCTGAGTAGGTCCATAGGTCAGGCTACAACATAGCTCTCTCCATTACCCTCTGAGTGACCATAAACCTTCTAAGTAGGCCCATAGGTTAGGCTACAACATAGCTCTCTCTATTGCCCTCTGAGAGATCATGAGCCTTCTGAGTAGGCCCATAGGTCAGGCTACAACATAGCTCTCTCCATTGCCCTCTGAGAGACCATGAGCCTTCTGAGTAGGTCCATAGGTCAGGCTACAACATAGCTCTCTCCATTGCCCTCTGAAAGACCATGAGCGTTCTGAGTAGGCCCATAGGTCAGGCTACAACATAGATCTCTCCATTGCCCTCTGAGTGACCATAAGCCTTCTGAGAAGGCCCATAGGTCAGGCTATAACATAGGTCTCTCCATTGACCTCTGAGTGACCATGAACCTTCTAAGTAGGCCATTGGTCCTTTAATATTGAAAAAAATTTTTTTGGTCAAAGCTTGATGTTATATAGCCTATAGCCTTCCTCGATAAATGTGCTATCCAAAACTGAGAACTAAATTCAATTTGAAGAAGTAGTTCCTGAGATTAGCGCGTTCAAACAAACATTTGAACGCGCTAATCTCTAAACTCTTCAGCTTTATATAATTGTACTTATGTAAACATTGGAATATTTGAGGTGATATTTAAAAAAAAAAAGGTATAAGTACCAAAATATGCACAACCAAGTCTTGCTTTTTAAGCATCAGCTAAGAAATATATTTTTCATTGATCACACCATCTATTAATAGGTAAAAACATATTATATTTTTTTAAACAGTTAACTAATGTACATTTTCACGTTTATTTAGCTTTGAAAATCAATATGTCTCAAAAATCACATTATATGATGTGCCTTGGTCGTAGGCTGGTATCACTAGAAAACTTTAAGATCCAGAAAAAAACATTAAAATACGCTATTTATCTTAATAGTAATTACAATACTGATTTAAGATTATAATAATATATTATACTAACGTAATGAAAACAAGATGCTAAAGTCAAAGGTTCATCTTTTTGTAGATTCCCGCTATAAGTACGAGTAGAATTACTTAGAACATAATAGTCATAACAAATCATAAATATTTCTAAGTAACCCAGACAGATAAAACCGATATGGCATAAACAAACAATTAATAATACGTCAACTAACCATTAAAAGTTAGCTTAAATATGCCTGTAAATGTCTCAGTCTACTAAGTGAGAATAAACTATCTTTAATGAAAAATAGAAATTTTAGTCAAATAGCATTGAGCTGTATGTGTATGAAAAATAATATTAGGGGCGGCGGTAATTTTCGCCACACACCGCCAAAGGTAAGGTAAGGTAGGACTTTTCTTTTTCTTTTTTCAGGGCGAAAAACGGTTGGAGGCGTACCGGTTTGTAAGGATCTAGGCAGTCAGTGGTCAATGCCTATCACTCATGGGAAAAAGCGTGAATTTGTGTATGTTTGTATTTATAATAGGTCGGGGAAAAAGTCTTTTCGCATAACGTAGGTATAAACTTATTATAAAATTTCTTTGACTGTACTACACACATCAAAAAAGTCTAAGCAACATGCATGATATTACAAATTTACCATTTATATTAATTTATTTTACCATTTATTTTAATTATAACGTTGTATTTTATTTTTAAAATAATATTTTTAGGGTTCTATGATGTAAAAATAACAGCTGTTTTCTTTATAAGTTCTTTTAATAACAGAAATTAACAATATTAGAATATACAGGTACATAAGAAACTAAACTTTTTTTTTACAAATTGAAATTTCTTAAGAAAATGAATTTATTGTGAAAGAATAGGACAATTTAATACAAAGTATGGCCTCCTCTGCTATTCAGAACTTGTCGGCAACGATTATTCATTGAATTAATGAGACTGTTTATGTCATCTTGCGGTATTCGCTCCCAATGGAATTGTAGCAAATCCTTCAGCTGTTGGGTTGTTGTCACTCCGTCCAAGTCCTTCAAAACACGTCTCTGGAGCATGTCCCATGCGTGCTCGATGGGGTTGAGGTCTGGCGATTGTGCAGGCCAGGGCAATACCTGGATGTTCTCCGTTGCCAAGTATTCACTGGTTCGCCGAGCTGTATGTGAACGCGCATTGTCATGCATTAACGTAAAATCGGAGCCAAAGGTTTGTGCAAATGGATGGACATAAGGTCTGAGAATATCCTCAACGTAATTTTCAGCGTTCATGTTTCCATTTACAAAAACGAGCTCAGTTCGCCTGTTCTTCATAATACCCGCCCATACCATAACTGTTGAGCCGCTGTATGGATGAACTTCCTGAACGCACCTGAGTCTTTCAGTATTTCCGGGTCGACGGTACACTCGCACCCTTCTTGTATCAGGCCTAAACCCGAATCGCGACTCATCGGAAAACATAATTTTATCCCATTGTTCCTGGGTCCATGTTATGCGTTCTCTACACCATTCATTTCGACGAGCGCGATTCCCGTGACGTATCGGTGGGCACCTGATAGGGCGTCGAGCTCGTAGGCCGTACTCATGCAG
Source organism: Schrankia costaestrigalis (assembly GCA_905475405.1). NCBI lineage: Eukaryota > Metazoa > Arthropoda > Insecta > Lepidoptera > Erebidae > Schrankia > Schrankia costaestrigalis. Next base: position 7,736,764 of record FR997827.1, read on the forward strand.
TCGATTTCGCACAGTTTGGGGACTTACATCAACACCACTTGAATTTTGTAGCCTCAAACTTATCTCTCGAGCGGTTAACATCGGCTGGCGTCTTGCAGTCAGTTGTATGTACCGGTCTTGTCGAGTGGTTGTACTCCTTTTACGGCCTGGATGCTGTTCAGCGGGTTCCCCTGTATTATTGTAGCGCTGCCAAAGACGACAAATAACACTTCTATGAATACCAAAATGTCGAGATACCTGAGATTGATTACTTCCCGCTTGCAACATCCCTACAGCTCTTTGCATTTCATCTGCCGTCAAATGACGTCGCTCCATGACGTAAAGAATATCTAACAATTCAATTTTGTCGCCAACTGTATTTAAATGGTTGGTAAAATTATAAAATCAAGACTAAAACGTAGCAATTAACATGCACTCAAATTCAAACAAATTCGCAGTCATTTGAATTTTATGAAAAAAAACAAAACATAATCGAAATTTTTTTTTTACAACCAGCCAGTATGTCATCAATAACAAAAAAGTTTACTTACCTATACACTTTGAGTGAGTAAATACTTAGAAATTAATTAATATAAATGGTAAATTTGTAATATCATGCATGTTGCTTAGACTTTTTTGATGTGTGTACTTGTGTCTGGCTGGTTTTGGTAACATTAAAAAGGTTACATTATAAAGAAAAGAAAAAAAAAAAAGTTGTTTCCCGCTATTTTTCATTTGTTTTTCTCTCCGTAAAAATGAGTGAATCTAATGAAGAAATTCGATACATTTTAAAATTTTATTATAAAAAAGGCAAAAATGCAACTCAAGCAGTGAAAAAAATTTGTGATGTTTATGGACCTGATGCAGTGTCAGTAAGAGTAGCACAAATTTGGTTCAAACGTTTTCAGTCCGGAAATTTTGATGTTAAAGATGCACCTCGCTCTGGTCGCCCTGTTACGAATAAAATGGACGCCATTTTTGAAAGAGTGGAGCAAGATCGGCATATTAGTAGTTACGATGTAGCTGAAGAACTGGGAATTGACCACAAAACAGTTTTGACCCATTTGAAGAAAGCTGGTTATACAAAAAAGCTCGATATTTGGGTGCCACACGAGCTCACTCAAAGAAACTTAATGAACCGTGTACTCATTTGCGATTCATTATTGAGACGTAATGAAACCGAGCCGTTTTTGAAGAGATTGATAACTGGCGATGAAAAGTGGATCACGTACGACAAGAACGTGCGAAAAAGGTCGTGGTCGAAAGTTGGCCAGGCTTCACAGACTGTGGCCAAACCTGGCCTAACACGAAATAAGGTGATGCTGTGTGTATGGTGGGATTGGAAGGGCATTGTTCATTATGAGCTTTTACCGCCCGGCAAAACCATCGATTCTGATCTTTACTGCCAGCAACTGATGAGATTAAAGGAAGCAGTCGAGAGAAAACGGCCGGAATTGATCAACAGGAAGGGTGTGGTCTTTCATCACGATAACGCTAGACCACACACATCTTTAGCCACTCAGCAAAAATTAAGAGAGTTCGACTGGGAGGTCCTAGTGCATCCACCATATAGCCCTCCCTGACCTTGCGCCTTCAGATTTTTACCTGTTTCGGTCTCTTCAGAATTCTTTAGGTTCTGTAAGGTTGACCTCAAGAGAGGACTGCCAAAAATATTTGTCCCGTTTTTTTGATCAGAAGTCCCAAAGTTTCTACAGTAACGGGATAATGTCTCTGCCCACAAAATGGCAGAAAGTTGTTCAACAAAACGGTACATATATATTGTAAATAAATGTAAATAAACTTTGAAAAAAATGTCTTGACTTTTCATACAAAAATACGAAAAGACTTTTTCCCCAACCTAATATTTCACTGCAGGGACGGGCCTCCTCCCGTCACGGAGGGATGCTTGACCTACTAATACCATGCTGGCCAGACGGATTGGTATAGGGTTTTATTTCAAGTTTAACTTCCTTTTAATTTTAGAGATAATATTCATGGATAGTCCCTTAGTTGGTTTTTACGACACCCATGGGATGAAATGGGGTCGTGACATATTGTATTCTTACTGCGTGTCACCACACGGATTCTTATTTTTTTAGTTTAGTTTGTATTTATATTTATGTCTAGGAAATTATAAAAACGGTTACTGCCACTGTAAGTGTTGACTTGATAAGACGTCAGTGAATATTTACGAGGAGCTAGTGCAAATTTTATCATTCCACAGATTATGTTAATTTCGAGGTCGACATTAACATAATCCTGAAGAAAAAATACTCAACTTCACGGAGCCTGATGCCTCTTTAATATTAACTTAATGCTCTTTCTTCAATATTCTTTACCTTGTTTTGTATACAATAAGGTATTGGAATAAGTGGACTTCTAAGTCTAACATCACCAGCCATTTCTGCAGGTGCTGTGTGCGTAAATTTAACAGTCACGAAGCTTGTGTGTGATGAATTTTTTTACCAATAACTAAACTGCATACGACCTGCTCGGCTTTGTGGTATAACACCGTTTCCTTTCATAGATTTTATAGTCTAGCTGCTTACGTGTACCGTATCAGCTACACACTGGTTATAACATAAGATTTATATCTATTCTTCTAAGATAAGACCTAATCTTAGCATTCCATGGATTCTCCGTGCGGGTGCCGGGTCCATCGCGTGATAGAGGGCGGAACACTGGCGTAACAGCGTCTGGGACTTACGACCCAGATGTAGGTTTAAGGAGGCCCCCTTACAACGCGTTAGCGGTCACCTTCACTGTCTGCCATGTTCCGTCCTCTACCTATCCAAATTTGGTAGGAACCTAACAATGCCGTTTTGGACATTCGTGATAGTAGAGAGCTTACTGAAGTTCTCGGCAGTCCTAGTTCTTTTAATAGATTGTAGAGGGATTTAGCTGGTGTACCCCTCGCACCTATTTCCACGGCATACAGAGTAACCCTATAGCCATTTCTGGATAACTCATTTGTCAAGTCAAAGTATTTATTTGTCTTAATTGCGTGGTCTTTAGGGATGTTAGTTTCCCAAGGTACCGTGAGCTCAATAAGTACTACACGCTTTTTCGATTTTGAGTAGAGGAATATGTCTGGTCTCAACGGCGACACGCAGATATCCTCCGGGATTTTGTAGTGTGTTTCATACGTGTCAACCAGTAGAGTCCAATCGTCTGCCGGACTCAGGACCGAAAAAGGCTTGTAGGTGGTATTTTTAGTAGTGCCTTCCTTAACAAATTGGATGTTTTGTCTTTCATTCGTAGTCAGTTCTTTTCTAGCTCTGGCAACCGACAGACTCACTGCCTCGCGTATAATCCCTAATACTTTGTCGTGACGTTGCGAGTAATGACCCCTATCCAAAAGCACTTTGCAGCCTACCAATAAGTGTCCTGCCGTACCAATTTCTTTGCCACATTCTGTGCATTTTTTGTCCGTGGCTTTTCTCCATCTTACAAGATTGCTTTGATCGGGGAGAGTCAATTGAAAGGCGTTGAGGTAGAATTTAAGTAATGCTGGTGACCAGTCGTAAAGCAAAGTGCGCCACTTCAAGGCTAAAGGTATACAGTAGTCCCCTAGAGTAACCCATTCATTATGCATTTCTAGGTTCATTGCGTGCACTCTGTAGCTGTTATTCTCATCTTGGTTTAAGGAAGATTTTATAATTTCTTTGTCCGATTGACTTTCCGTGTTTCCTAGACCTACTCTACTAGTTTGTGCGCCTATCATGAACTTTTTGTGGAATTGTAACCGTGACTCGAGCGCAGATGAATTTTTATCAGTTGGGATGGATTTTACAATTTCGTCTTTAGATGTTGATAAGACTTGCATTTTAGTGACTCTTAGATCTTTGTAGAGTTCCGATGGTTTTTTTAGTTTCATCCCAAAGTTCAAAGCTCGATACAGAGCAGAAGAGTCTGCAGATTGAGCTAACCCTAGCCACGATTTCAATGTTTTCGTCACTTTAGCATCTAGTTGTTTCAAGAGGTTCTGGTTTAAATCATACACAAGGAAAGGCCAATTGAGACGTGATGTTAATACTAATATTATAAAGAGGTAATGTTTGTGTGTTTGTTTGTTTGTGACGTCGTAGGGGGTAATCTCTGGATCTACTAAACCAATTTTAAAAATTATTTCTGTGTTGAATAGTCCATTTATCGGGGAGTGTCATAAGCTATATAGTATCATGCTATGACTAATAGGAGTGGAGCAGTAATAATATATTATGTTTAAAAAAGTGAACGCGTTTTTCCGCCGCCTAACGAAGTGGGCACGGGTCAGCTAGTTAACTACATATAAGGTCAAAGATACATATAACTATTCCTCGTAGTGTCGATACTGAGAACTACGATTACTTATTCGTATTATCGGAAAATGATTTTCATTGACTGAAAACATTTCCTTTAGGTACTTATTGTAATATTATGCTTTTGTAAACACATCAGTGCAACTGCACTTATTAGGCACTTAAAACAGATTAATGAAGAGTATCTAAGGTCTCAACCTTAGACATTATCTATCTATACTAATATTATAAAGAGGTAAACTTTGTGTGTTTGTGACGTTGTAGGGGTAATCTCTGTATCTAATTAACCGATTTTAAAAATTCTTTCTGTGTTAAATAGTCCATTTATCGGGGAGTGTCATAGGATATATAATATCAAGCTATGACTAATAGGAGTGGAGCAGTAATGAAATTAATAAGTTTGAAAAACGGTTTTTTTTCGCCGCCCAACGAAGTGGGCACGGGTCAGCTAGTCCGCAATAAAATACTTCTTGCCGATAGTGTATAAGGTGGAGACGTAGTGTCTAATGCAAATTCAGATTATGAAAGATCATTTAGCCGTACAAAGGAGAGTGGTTATTTGTTGCCTTTATAGTCTTACTTATGCAAACAAATCTAGTTTTATTTTAGTTTTACTGCTAAATGGGATCAGGATAATGATAAACTTATTAACTTCACTTTTTTCTAATAGTTTCTTCTATTAGAAAAAAGTGAAATTAATAAGTTTCAAACTCTTTAAAGTTAATAATTAATAAATTCTCGAATTGAATAAACTTGTTAAATATCAGAACAATAGTTTTCACCACGAAAGAATCGATCGCAACTAGGTTAGTTGATGTTTTTTTACTAGCCGGCTGCAAAACTGTATGCGATCTGCATAAATCTTTGTCCGCCATTCAATAATTGAAATGGTTGATTCCATGTAACATATTTTATTATATTATTGGTATAGTTTTTATATGATCGTCCTAAGTCTGGATGAGTTTGGCTCGGTGAAATGATGTTTGTGAATTTCCCACAACACGAGCTATCATCCCCATTTTAGCAGTTTTAATAAAATAGAAATGTCTAGTTTCAGTTCTTGTTAAAAAAATGTAATCTATTTTACGCTATTCCACTTATACTACATCCCGATTATACGAACCATTAACAGTTAACGACGTACAAAATCTACACCTTTATAAGATGTACACTAAACCAGTAAAAGTTTAAGCTAGAATCTATACGAGACACGCTCAAACATCCCACGGGATCATTGTTATGGCCGAATAAAACTAGTTTACAACGTGCACTCGAGCTTTGCGCTTAGCAACTTTATCTATGAACCGGGTTACCACCCATGAACTCAAGTCCCCAACTGGGAGGAGTATATCTATAGCAACGAGTATAACACATTAATTCTTCGGGCTGATAGGTATCTAGTCTCTAAGCAACTCGTGCGCTTAAGAAACCCCCTCCAACATACTTAACAATTACGTACTTGTTTTCGAAGTTAAACTTGACAGGAAGAACATTGTTAGGATGTTCTAGGAGTCTGAAACTGTCTAGTCGATTTTAAATTTGTCAATGTAAGACGTAACTTGAGTTGAGACGCTTTGTGCTTGTAGAAAATTTAATGCTGATAGAATGTTATAACTTTAAAGTCAAATGTTAAAGTGAAAACGATTTCCAGTCGATCGGAGATTGCACCAATCTTGTGAAGCGCCAATAAACCTGCCAGTTATATTATTATGTACATTCAGTTTTAATAGTTTTTCTTATTTATTAATTTGGACATTATCTTCTTCTTTGTAAATTAGCGCTGCCCGTCTCGCCTTATTTGTAACTTTATGTACTACAATAATCATAAAGAAAGAAATAAAAATACAAGTCCTACCTACTCTTTTACAAGCACTGTCTAGAAATAACATCAAGGGAAAAGTAAAATTTAGGGGGGAAGATTATAAAAGTCCTTAGTGTATTCATTTACAGAATATATATTAAAAGCGCTTCTGTTTAATATGCAGTGTTTAATCGGTGGTACATAAAAAGGTAGCAATTATTCAAACAGATAAGTCTGTATGCCGGTTATATCTCGCCAACGAGCGTAAGCATATCAGAGGCGCGCTCATTTCAAGCTACTGAAGCAGATATACCACAGAGAAATATTTATGACTCACCTATGTCTCCACATGAGTTATGAGAAATTTTTCAGCGTACAAATTTTGTAAAAGTTGTTTTTAGAAAGGCAACTTCCAACTCACGCACTAGGGATCATGCCCTGTGTTGCGGAGACTTTACTTTACCTAACGTCTGGGACTTACGACACAGATGTAGGTTTAAGGAAGCCCCCTTACTTACAACGCGTTAGCGGTCACCTTCACTATGAATCTGTGTGAATGGCACAAAGAATTGTCCGCATGAGATTCGAAACTGCGTCCACCGCAGAAGGATACCCACATGCCCGCTTTACCACCAAAGCAGATAATATTATGTATATGAGTATTTACGAGCCAATGCAATGTAACATTATTTCATAAACCCTCAACGAGAGTAGCGGCATGCTCTGCGAGGCTCATGTTTTTACATGAAGCTCCCGATTGAAATGTAAATTGGATTCGAATTGGTCGGCAAAGCCAGTGTATTACAAAAAAAAAGTTAGGAGTAACCGCTCGATGCTTTTATGGATTGGTATACGACTTGTTAAATAATCCCATAGAATATATGCAGGCTATATAAATAAGTAAGTACCACTTCAATAAAACAATGATGTAAATTAAAAACTAAATGTTTTTCATGATAAAGAGATCTTAGACAGCGGCGCTAGTAATTACTAATAGTTATTTATATAACTATTTCTAGATGTCTGGAATCTCGATTTATGAACCATATTTGTTAAATAAATAGAATTATCGTGTAAAAGAATTAAAAACAATAAACAGAATTATCGTGTAAAGGATACATATATGCTCATAATGACCTTGGTTATAGAGGGACCTGTTAAATATTCGTGTTCATTAATGTTAAAATACGAAAATTCCCACAAAACAAAACGAAATGTCTAAACAAAATGTTACTTAATCACGGAAAGGCTAATCTCAAATAAAGATCGAACGCAACGACTCACGAAATCGAATTGAATAAAGACGCATGGTTGTCGGAAGATTAAGCGTCTCCGTGTGAAATGTTTCGTAAGTCACCATAAATATACTGGCGTTGTTACGGTAATTCTGAGCCAGTGCAATCTCATAACAACATTGTCTACCCTTGGCTAGTATCCAACATCCGCAAAAAGACAACAACTCGACGGACTTTACACTTGCGACCTTTTTATACGACACATTCATAGCATTGTGAATTAATATACAAAGTTGACTACAAACTACTTCTGCTTGTGAAACTTGTACGTTTACGCTTGATTTTTGAGACAAAAACCTCAGTGTTTGTTTTTATACTAAAGTTTGAAGTACCTATCCTAATCCTAAACAAGTATTAAGATAAGAATAAGCCACGTGAAACAGGAACAGAGTGTAGTGTTGGTGTGGTAATTGCCATTAATGGAAGATCTTTGGAAGAATAGCTGCACCAAAAATATAAAATAGATGGAAATAAAAGAAAATATCAGGAGGTAATCGTTAAAATACGGAGTGTATGCATATAAATAAAAATGTCTGTTTGTAATATCAAACCAACGTTTTGTTGTCTGTTTGTACATTTCTGCTCTTCGTGTTAGCGACGGTACTTTTAATGTTAGATTGCTTATCTTACGGCGACTACCACAGTTTCAACTACTGAAACTGTTAAATCATTTTAGTTACAAATATACATCAATTTGTCAACGATGAAACTAAAACAATTGAAAATCATGAGTCCAGTGAAACATAGTACATAATTGAAACTTGTTTGTTTCTAATGTTGTTTATATACGAGTGGGCTGAAAGTCGTAACGAAGTTATTGTTACTCTGTTTGCGGTTGCCGTTCCTGTGTGGAGCCTCGCTCCGGTACGTTCAGTAATTGGCCCATTGAGTGATGTCCTTATTATCTAATTACATGTTGTTGAAGTCATTTCTCTCTATGTGCTTATGCGTTCGCATCGATGGTTCTCTTTGATGAATTACTTGTTTTACGCAAGCTTTTGTACTATACTTAGAATATTTTCATTATTTTGAATATGTTTCAACACAATAAAATCAGGTCTTTCATTACAATCTATTTATTCGAGTGAAGTATTTTCCATGATTGGAAATCCAATACGGTTATTATTTTTACCTGCCACGCGCATTTCACGCGTGTTTAACCTGACGATCGCACCGATGTTTCTGAAGTTTTTAGTTACCTATATCTTTTTGAAATTTCTGTGCTTGGGACATTTAATTCGTAAGAACGAATTTTACAATTATTTTCCTCTTCTGGACGCTATATAGCTCCGAAACAATATAAAAATATAGGTACTTACTTGCACAATTGTAACTACTCCGCTGCTGAAATTATTTTAACCAGTTTCTCAAAGAGGAGAAGGTTTTTAATTCTGATGTTTTATTGTTGTATTCTCAGAACACAATATATTTTCACCTAATTTAAAAAACTTAAGTATTTTGTTCCAAAAACCCATTTGAAAGTATACTTTACTTCCAAATGGTTTTATAAAATTTCATTAAGATTTGATAAATACTTATATCAATGTCGTCTCTAAAAAAAAGGTGTTTCTGAGAATAACCTTTGTATCTAAAACTTCGTTAATTGTTTTATAATAGGTATTGACACTCTGTTCGCTTCTTGGAATCGGTATTTAATAATAAAATTATTTAAACTTAAGGCACTTATCATCAACACACAATCTTGTATGTGTCAAATTATAGGCAAGCAGCTTCAGCAAAGGCCTTTAAACTCGCTATAGGTACTGTCGTCGGTATCTAACCCAGCCTCACAGTTCCAAGAAGTTACAAATTAGCTTTTACATGACCTCATAAGATATCAATATTTCTCAAAACAGGAAAAGCGTTCACGTATTAAAGTGACTTTCATATAATTCCCAAGTAGGTACTCGTTTTATTAATGTTAATTTTAACGAAGCTCTTTTAATTAATGTGGGTAATATGAATACTTGATAATGAATGATGTTTTTGTCGGAATGAAATATGGTGAGATTAATATTATTATGAAACCAGAGTATGACGTGGATAGCTTACTGTTTTAAGGATGTATATTTTGTAAAGTATCAAATTCGTATCACGACATTTTTACTGCTCTGGTTTTGAAATGATTGGTGATGATGATGATGCCAGCGGCTTCACCCGCGTGGTATAGGTAGCCTAAATGTTATCCTACAACCTAAACTACCTATATTGCAAATTTTATCAAAATACGTTCAGTAATTTTTGCGTGAAAGAGTAACAAACATACATCCATCCATCCTCACAAACTTTTACAAAATATTTTACGAAGTTGAATTCTATATCATATAATTGTTTTACATTATTTTGATAAACAAAATACTTGTAATTTACTTTACAAAATAAATGTAGGTACCTACCTAATAACAAAGTAAAATCACAAAACATAGTATAATGTTTAGAGAAGAAAGTAATACCTAATTATATTTTGTATAATTTTGGGAACAAAGACTTTATCCTTAAAAGTAATTTGATAGGGATATTCTTTTCCAATTTTCCTTCTTTTGTCATGTGTTTATGTTTTCGGAAAAACAACTCACTGATATTAACATTCAATCCTTTGGGATATCGTTAATTAAAAGACCAAATAAGCTGAACACCCGCGAGCAATGGATGTCATATTTTTATCAACGAGTTTGTTTTTAACATTACAATGTATATTTTCTACTTTACATATTTTTAAAGATCTTTAAACATACGATTTTTTATGTCATCGAGATCCAAGCATTAGATATATAGTTTTGAATAATCAAACCATAAGTTATAAATTTTATTACAATAACTCTATTATATACCAACGTAGTGTCTAATAAATATAACATTAGCATCGTAACTCATTGAGAGGCACAAATAGGCCGACTAAACCCGATCAGGTACATTTAGCTTGATGATTGCGAAAGTTGAGCTCCACCTGAGTTCCGAAACATAATTTAAAGTCCTTATTCTTTTTCTTGTATACCTCCACGTTAGGCAACGAACTAACAAATCCTATAGTGTAACAGGGTCTACGAACTTCGCGAAACTCTTAAGTCACTCTTAAGTCTTAGGTCACACGTAAACGCGATTTGCCATACTATTATATATAGCATACAGTACAAAGCGTCAGATTTTTGTCTTGAGAGAAGATACATTTTTCTATAGTCTTCTTTAGCCAGCATAAGAAAGACTTTCCTTAGAGTGAAACAAGAGAAGCTTATTTTGTTACCACAAAAGATAACGTAATTATGTTTGACTTTCAATGCCTAGTATTAATATCTTAACAACGTTAATGTTACATCGCACGCAATGTTCTTATACTTGTTGCTATTACAACAACTTAGGAGCTTAGTTGAAGTTTTGTAGTAAATATATAAGCTTGTTTGTAATACACGTGATAATAATATATCGTAGATACAAAATATATTTGATTTTCTAATAAATTACTTGTAATGAAGACAAGTAACATTTAGGATAATATAAAATTTAGTCCAAACATAAACTGGACATGGACTGGATGCGGAAAGCGCAGGACCGAGTTCTGTGGCGCGTGTTGGGAGAGGCCTATGTCCAGCAGTGGACTGCAATAGGCTAGTTGATTGATTGATTGATAAATTATTAACTTGAAAAATTGATTGCTAAGAAATTTTGCTGATACAGTCACGAGCAATAATATGTACACATTTTCACATTTTGTAAAACATTTATCTAAAGTTCTGCTAATCCAAAATTGAATATTCGAAGATTAGTTCAAAACTGTACGAAACCTCTTCGAAATTATGAAATAATTTTATTATTCTAATGTCTAGATAAACGTGCAGATGGTTTAGAAAATTTGACAATGTGTACATATTATTGCTCGTGACTGTACCATGCTGAGCATTGTCTGAAGTATTAGTAACATTTTATCTCTTGATATAATTTAATAGTTAGTTTAACACCCTGTTTGCCAGACGGGTAGGTAAGTGTTTTCATTCAATTTTTCTTTCACTCGCAGATATTTTATAGTTATGTTTTACGATACCTATAAGGTTACAATTGAAGTTAGAGAACAAGCTTAATAATTATCCATTTCTTAGAGAAATTTTACCTTGCACGTAATATCTTGATACTTGTTGCTATCCCAATAACAAAGGAGTTTAGTTCCAGTATGTAAGCACATTAACTCCAGTTCATACATTCAAAGTTGACGATAGAAACAAGGAGGAAACTATATTCATGTTACGTTGTAATTATTTCTCAAACTGTAACTTTACTCAATGTGATCAAAGGGAAATTACACAGATTTCAAAGATATATCGAGTGACAGAGTGTTTTAAAAGGTTTCATGTTAATTTATTTTAACTTGCGAAATTTACAAATTAAAGTTTAAACTTGATCGGTAATCATTTGACTTTTGAATACTTAAACAAAGTTGAAGTAAAATGAGTAGCGAAAAAAAAATTAACTGGCACATAGTTAACTACATTTAATTTATTTAGGTTCATTACAGCTATACAGGATAACTTTACTTACGCATTGTTTTAAGATACAGTGTGAAATTTTTCTTTCTTTTTACAGAGACATTTATTGTATAACTTCTGCCTTAGTTCGTCATCATACCAGCCTATTCATGTCCCACTGCAGAGACGGGCCTCCTCCCGTGACGGAGGAATACTTGGCCTGCTAATACCACGCTGGCCAGACGGATTGGTATAGGGTTTAATTTCAAGTTTTCCTTCTTTTTATTTCGTAAAGATAATATTTACGGATAGTCCTTTAGTTGGTTTTTACGAATCCCCTTGGATGAGATGGGGTGGAGACATATTGTATTCTTACTCCGTCACCACACGGGGAATCTATCTTAGTTAGCTATCACAACACGCACACGTGGCACTAAAGTGGTAACACACTTTTACACCACGGAAGACGACAGGACACTAGATACGAGAAAGAGAGAAAAAATGCAGTCAACGAATGTAATTGTATCATTAAAAGAAGTCTACAAACAAATATATCGTTCAATAAATTAAATCTTTTATGTCTGTGTTAGGCAATTGTCATGTTCAATGTAAGAAGAAAATACTTAATACCCGATAAAAACATAAGGATTTCGAAATAAAAGCTTTCGATATTGATAACATAAGAATAAAGAAAAATTGACATGATACATTGATATAAAAATACGAGCTATAATGTAGGCTGTAAAAGCTTTCAATCATTGTTTATACGTGACACGTACTTTCGCTTTACAGTAAGACTTCTTGCAAAACAACATAAAACCGGAAGGAACGGTTATACGAAAAGAAAACCTCTTTCGCTGACCGGCAATGTGAAAATCTTGAGACTGATATGTCATTGAATTGTATTGTTATTGGACTTTTTTTAAGCATGTTTTTATTAATAAGTATGACTAATTTATTTAAATTTTAAACAAAATTATTCATAACAACTATGTATACCCGAAAACGAAATGGCTTTATCAGTTTTGACAAAAAATTCTATCATAATTCAAATTCATTAAGATCGTTATTTAATGTTTATGCGTGAGCTTGACGTCATTGGTTGACCGTAATCAAAACTATGCTTAGATAGGTGCAATCTATTTCAAACTTTCACTTCAACGCAATAAATAATAATATCTACTAACACAATACAAATGTCACTATATTTAAACTGTAGAGTTTGTATGTGAAAAACCATGAAAAACCATTAAATAATTTAAAACTAAAGTCAACTTGTTACTTTTGTGACATTACAAGCTTGTCATTTCAGAAAAACTGAAAATGTAGAATTTAGATATTGGCTGGTAAGCTACCCAATTGTTGGCACCTTAAGAGTGGACATCGTGTCAGACTAAAATATAAAATATCATAAAATAATAAAATACTTTAATCTTTGCTTATACTTAATCATTATTATGTGATTGAATAGTATTAAATAAATATTATTGGCACTAATGCCAATAAAAGGATTCTGATAAATTTATTGTTGCTATGTTGACACATGAAATAAATAAAATATGATAAAAATACTAAATAAATAATATTTGAATTTGAATAATCTATAGTGTTTTCTTTCTTTTTACTCACTTTTAACTGTTAAGTGCCAATAATTGTAGAACTTCTAACGATTAGGTGGTTTACCCTAATTTGATTAATATTATAAAATTACGAAAACTTTAAATTGAAATATGCGCCAATGACGTCATGCAAGAAATGATAGGGATGGACATATAAGGAAAAAAGAGAGAAATTCATTAGAATAAAACGTTTTACCGAAAATATGCTCTAGTAACAGTCAATAATGTTGACTTTACTATTTGTTTTTATAAATATCTAACGACTTTTTGCTAATACAAGAGAACTGATATGTCAAAGTAGCGTCATGATTTAGCTGATGTTTTGTTGTGCGATATTGAACCTAATAGTTTTATGACATGCAACTAAAATTAACTCTAGAGGTGATAAGGCCATTTAGTTTTTGACTATACTAACCCACTAACATGTAGAGTGAAATGAATGCTGTTCTGGAATCAGCATTCACGTGTGCAGGACTATTACCCTAACAATTGGCAAAACAAGGTTTTCTGAATTAAAGTATTCCCAAATACAATAATATAAACAGCATTCTCCATTCAAATACATTTACGAGATGCTGTCCAAACGGGCATCGGAAACTGGATATTATATACCATTATGTAAGTTACGAATTTGCTAACGTTCTCTGTGTTTGTTCCGTGCAAACTGCTACTGGTGCAACCCGTTAATATTAAAGTAGACTTTCACAGCAAAGTTACCAATGTTACACTGGAATGTGAAAATTGTTAGCGTATCAACTATGTTAATTATTTGTTACGCCGGATTTCAGCAGTTTGTTGTTTTAATGGTACTATGAATTCATGGATCATTGGTTAGTGCAGCTTTATTTAGTTAAGTTGTTTCGTAGGGCGATCAATTTCCATTAGAAAATAATTGCAAAACGTAAGAGTTTATTGGACAGAAACCTACTTTGATTTCAGCAGTTTAAATTTTAGTTGTTTTACTTTAATTATTATGTATCATACAGTCGCATACAACAAAATTATATACTATAAATTTATATATTTAAAAAATATGAGCTACCTGTTTGATATAGCCTACAACAGCTGAGCTATCGTGGTAGAGACGAACAAGAGAAAAAATAACATCCGTGACATTTTTTAATTAGAGACAAGTTGACTGAATGATAGTGACGAAATCAAAACTATGCCCATAATGCCTAGACCATTTATATGTACAACTCTGTCTAGAACCTAATTTTGTTCAGGTATGCTACCTACTCGTAGCTTACCGCATTGAAATTTAAGGTTTACACGGCGAAAACCATTACAACGATCAATTTACTTATACAAAATACACCCTTTTGCACTAAATCATTCGTGTATTACACAAAAATAAATAAATAAAACATTTCAACTAAAAAATTCGGCGTAAAATATCAAAAATTCCGTAAAAAGTCGTTTTAAAAAATTCTCACGCAACAATTTTTAATGACGTGTAAAATCTGCCAATTCACGTTATGTATAAAAGGTGGATCGTGTCCAACAGTTCAGTAAAACAAGTTGATGATGTTGTAGGAAAATGTAAAGGATTATGTGTCCATAACGAAGAATGTCATTTAAAAACCAGTTGCCACTCAACCTTTTATAAACCTGGTTCATTTATTAAATCAAGCTACACTCTCCGGAAATTTCGTTGTACATTTAAAAATAAAATAGGCCCACATTGTTTGGTTACATTTACTTTAAGAATATGTTATTTCGTTATTCTTTTACCTTGATTACTTTTATATTTTGTTTAATTTATTTGGGTAATCATTTTTGCAGGGACATATGAGCAATTGAGGTGTTTAACAATTAACTGTACATGAGCTTTGTGGTGGTATTGGATAGTGATAATAAGTTTATCTGCTACGCAGAGTTCTGGAATTCGATTCCCACTCAATGCAGAAAGTGTATTAATATAGTGAGTGAATGAATTTGGAATACCATTACAAAGGACAATGGTAGTTGTTAATTTAACAAAGCCAGGTATTTCATTTCTTGATTTGTAAAATCAGTTATGTTTTAAACTCCTGCTTTCTCTCTCACACAAATGACAGTCCACTGCTGGGCCTCCCCAACTTGGCGCCACTCCTGTAGGTCTTACCATAAGTATAATTACTTTTATTATCTTCCATAAGTTAATAAATAGTTTAAAATAAACGTTTATTTAATTTCTTAATTAAGATAGTTCTTTTAATGAAAGTCTACAAAAAAATATTTCAATTGCTCACGAGTTTTGAAACTTTAGGAAAGCTCATTAGTATTTTTATATCAACAAAAAATAGTTTCTTTAGTAATTAAGCCTGAATGAAAGTTAAATACCTTTCATTTTAGTTTACAAAACATTTTGCAGTTTACTTTAGTTAAATTTAAAATTTTACAGGTATCTCTATTTTTTTTATATTTTAAAAGACAACTCCCGCTCTATGGTTTGCATCTTATGTTGAAATTAACGAACAAAAAGACATCCAGAGCCAGGACAATAATTTGTGAATCACACAATATCTTTTTAAGGAATTCGAACCCGAAAACGCGCTTTAAACAATCTATACCTATACTAGCTTTTGCCTGCGGCTTCGCTAGCGTTAAATTCGGGGTAGCAAAAAGTAGCCTATGTTACTCTCCATCTTCACTTCAAAAATCACGTCAATTCGTCGCTCCTCTTTGCCGTGGAAGAAAGACAAACAGACAGACACACTTTCCCATTTATAATATTAGTATGGATCTACAGAGCGTATTGATATCTTTCAGTACATTATTTGCTCTTAGATATCAGATCAGCTAAATCAGGGCACATACACTTTTAAATCGGAGGTGTAAAGAACAGGTCCAGTTACAATATACTCATAATAAACATACACATTCCAAACTCATAATCAACTCTTTGTTAGATGTTACAGGATACAGCGCTCGGTTTATTTTTTAAACATAGTTCTAAGCAATTAAATTACACGTCAGCACTTTAATCCCTGAGAGGGAATGTGGATAGTTTCAAGTTATAAAACATAAATTACGAGTTCCTACGAGTTACAGTAATGGACCCGATTTGCAAGCTTATTATGGCGTTTATCATCGCTTTAAACTTTTGAACGTCGGCTTCGTTACGTGTGAAAATGTCATTTATTTTCAGCGTAAAATGAGTACGTTTAAGGTATCTGTGCCTAGAGTCGTAAGCAATATCGTAAAATCTTTTATTACCAATGAATATTGATTTTTACAAAAAAAAAACCGACTTTAAAAACACAAATTGCACTAAAAAGTAAAAAATAATTAGTTGTATTTTGGTTTTACAACATTATCAGCGATTCCTTCTACTTAATTTTATTCTAAAGAATAGGTTCTTTTAATTATTGTAAAAAGTAAAAGATATTTCTTGAAGAGTCTGTAAATATATTGATTTGCAGATTCTTTAAAAGATAATCAAATTATTACAAATAATGTAATATTATTGTTATTTTTGGAGTCGATGTCAGTCACGATAGTTTATATACCTACCATTTTTTATTTCTGACTTAATATTTAAACAAACATTATGGCGTCGTGTTACACACAGGCTAAAGACTAACAATTACTTAAAATTCGCATTAGAAAATGAAACGGCCGTTTTTGTTTTAAATGCAATATTTATCTAATTAAAAACCATTTAAAGTGATTCGAGTGTGTTAGAAAAGGCAATAAAGTTTTGTATAGCTTAATCGTACTTATTGCGTTGGCTGACACCGACTCCAAAAATAACAATAATATTACATTATTTGTAATAATTTGATTATCTTTTAAAGAATCTGCAAATCAATATATTTACAGACTCTTCAAGAAATATCTTAAACAATACTTTTTACAATAATTAAAAGAACCTATTCTTTAGAATAAAATTAAGTAGAAGGAATGGCTGATAATGTTGTAAAACCAAAATACAACTAATTATTTTTTACTTTTTAGTGCAATTTGTGTTTTTGAAGTCGGTTTTTTTTTTGTGAAAATCAATTTTATTTTTAAATTTTTAGTGAATACCAATTCTATAAATCCGTGTGGTGACGGAGTGAGAATGCATGTCACCACCTCATCTCAACCCATGGGTGTCGTAAAAACCAACTTAGGGACTATCCGTGAATATTATCTTTGAGAAATAAAAAGAAGGAAAACTTGAAATTAAACCCTATACCAATCCGTCTGGCCAGCGTGGTATTAGTAGGCTAAATATCCCTCCGTCAGTGGAGGAGGCCCGTCCCTGCAGTGGGACATTATTTTGTCTGAATATGGGTAGACCTACGAAACGCGCTGCTCATGAGACAGCGCTGATTGTATGAGACTGTAGAGGTGATAAAGAAAACGTGACGGTTATTTACAAGACTATTTACTTAATGACACAGAATGAAAGAGAATACAGAGTTATTAAGTTAGTTAAGTTCACAGCACTGAAGTTAAGTTAAGTTATACAAGAATAAAAAACAAGATGTAGATTAGCTAGACGTAGCTTAGACTACGAGTATATAGGAGTAGAAAACAAGATGTAGATTAAAATCTAGAGATAGAGTTAATTGCGTACGCATGAAGCGCGGGCGAACGTGCATTCGCCGTCGGTCTACGTCTCGCACTGTCGCTTACGTAAGTACTTATTCTTATCTATGCTGTCGCTTGCGACTGAGCGGTAGCGGGCGGACCGGTCACCGTGGGGTCGCGGGGCGAGCGGGGAGTGCAGCGCGGGCGCCGCCGCGGTATGTTCATTGGTGCGCGTCACAGGTCACAAGACTTGACGCGCCCGCATCGGGTTCGATTCGATGACAACCGAAGAAAGGAAGAAACGCCATTCTCGAAGTAGGAAATCTACCTCCAATGCCATTTCAAAAGAGACTGGTGAACAACGTAAGAATCAGCTTTCACAAAAAAGGACCTACATGAAAAAAGTTTTAAATAGGGAGAACATCGAAAAGCGTAGCCACACCGTCTCGGCGTGGTTAATTAGAAATAAAAATTATTAATTTATTGTGCGACATGCACACTAAATTGATAATTTAAATACATTGACATAAAAATAAATCAAATAAATATAATAGTTATTATTATCAATTTGTTGTACCTAAAGAATAAGTTTAAAATAAATGAAATGCAATTCAAAAATTTGTTTATAGTCTATTTATAATCCGGTATTAATTCCTATTTTAAATTCAAATAAGAACTTCATAAGTCTTAAACCATACCTTCAATTACAGTCATAATGTTAGTGTAAAGTTTTCATCAATACGACTACAAGATTTTACACAATGCGTCCCTACAATTTTCAAGAGATGCCCTCGATTTCTCTGGGATCCCGTCATCCAGATCCAGATCTGGTGACAATGGGACCAAATGGGAAGCATATCGATACGAACAAAATTTTTCAAATCGGTCTAACCGTTTTCGAGAAATCAGGTAATAAACACAAAAAATAAAAATAAAAAATACAACCGAATTGAGAACCTCCTCCTTTTTGAAGTCGGTTGAAAACATAAATAAAAATAGGTATCTTATTTTGTGACGTCGTGAAATAATGACAGTAAAATATTCATAGGTAAAATAAATCGATGCTGTACCTACAATATGAAATGTTCAAAGTAGAAAATGCAAAAGATTTAACATCAAAGATGTTTTGAAATTCACAAAGAGAATTATGTCAAACGCAGTCACATCTAGAGTAACGTAAGGCCCTGTCCCATTGTTTTTGGGACCCGTTTTTGCGGACCAGCTTTTCCCAGGAGACGGCTTGAGTAATACCAATCTTTGTGCCAAACAAACGGTTTTCCTCTATCACCCATAAAGGACTAGGACTTTATAGGTGTTAGAAAAACAGTGTTTGTTTTAGTCTGTACACATTTTTCAGGACTTTGTCAAAGGCGTCCTCTAAAAGGTTATCACGAATGTAAACTATTGTAAAGAAAAGCTATTGTAAGCTACAGGTATCGTAGATTAACTTTTTACTGTACAGACTAAAACGTTTGTTCTAGAAAAAATAGCTTTATATTTATCTTTAATTATTATTTTATTTTTTGTTATACTGCATTATAATAAAACAATAGTATAAGCGTTTGTTATTGCCATTTCAAACAAGTAATAATAAAAACTCTCGTCATAACAAAAAGGTATAATAAAATCCCTCTTTCACCTGCGGCCTAATGTTTTATATCAACATCACAACAGTTTCTACAATTTTATTTTTATCCTCGAGCCGTAAACACAATAAGTGATGGTGGGGTAAATGAGTTCTAGCTTATTAGTATCTAGCTGGTCTCTCAAATTGGCTTATTATGTTTACTAAATTGATGTATTTCACATAAATAAAATTGTATTTTTGATCATGCCTCAAGTCATCTTAACTAAGAACATACAAGATCAGGACAATCCCATTTTAAGGGGTAATAAATAGCAAATTGCTTTGTTCATCTAACAAATAATAAACTATTTTAGATAACGCTAGGAATTTTATGAAACAACACAATTTTCAAGCTAATACCAGTTAAAAGGCAACAAAACAAGTTAATTCTATTTCCATGAAATGGTTAAGAGTCAAAAGCAATAATGCTTCACCGGTCTCATCAAATTTCGTCGAGGTTACATCTTAAGAGAGTTTACCTTTTGTGTTTTATAACAAGTCGTTTCGAGTAGCGCTAAATATTCGAACCTAATTAAACTTGAGTACAAATGCCTACGCAGTCGCTCGC
Source organism: Schrankia costaestrigalis (assembly GCA_905475405.1). Taxonomy (NCBI): domain Eukaryota; kingdom Metazoa; phylum Arthropoda; class Insecta; order Lepidoptera; family Erebidae; genus Schrankia; species Schrankia costaestrigalis. Next base: position 7,756,911 of record FR997827.1, read on the forward strand.
CTTTTAGCGTGGTGAACAATTCACTTTGACCATAATGAAAAACAGTAATTCTTATTGTTTCAAAATTTAAGTGACTGTGTTGGCGTAATAATACCTCATTCATTAGTACGTTTTATGAAACAATGCAAAACTGTTTTAAGAAGCCCTTAATAATTATTATGCCCGTAGTGTCTCGGACAAAATTGTATGTACCTACTTTCGGCGTGATTTTAACCTTAAAACTACAAAGTTATAGCACGAATTTCTTCCCTTGCCCTGGGTTTTGCATGAGGATGAATAATAATCCGTCTATCAAATTTCACTAAACCATCGCCGGTCCGAGCCCGTAATAACATAAACTTAAACGCTCTGAGATATTAATAGCGTTCCGCCAATAGACGAGACGTCTCAAATCCAAACTTGCACTATAGATTTAGTTAGAGACTTTGTGAGCCATATTGCGGATATTACTGACAAGGCTTTTATTGCTATAGCCAATGATATCTTTTGTATATAAGGGAACATTTTCTTAGAAGAAAAACTACTAAGTTTCCTCCGGCGTAAGCTCGCGAAGATTCTCTTGGGACGGCAATGTCCAGTAGTGAAGGTGATGAATTAGAAATTATATTGATCGACTTGTAGTATTGAAAGCTTTACTAAGAAATACGTCCTTTTTATGTAACTTACATAACACACACTTTGAGAAGATTGATTTGCCAATTATATGAAATGTTTGAATTAGTACGTAAAATTCACTTCTGTTATATTTTTGTTACCTGTCTGCTTTACACCAATATTCAGTAATATTATTCATAAATTGACATAAAATTTCTCATTTAATTTACTCGTTTGGTGTTTGACTACAATTCTATAGATGCTCTTGTAGTCAGCATCGTTTATTATTATTTTATCACAGTAATAAATCGCTTCCCAGAAGTTAGCTATTAAATTTGGAATATTATACCAGTTCCTCTTTACGTTATGGGATCAACAAGATATAATTTAAATGTTAAATATATACATGAAGTACTTTATTGGACAAAGAATTTCTTGGACTCGGACAATTTGAAATTTAATTTAAATTTAATCGTACTACCACCACTCTTCTTTAATGTAATGTTTAGGCCTATTACTCAAGTAATTTAAAATATAAATTGTTTAGAAAAGGAAAATCCCTGTTTATGAACATTTGTAAAAGAATCACGAAACACTTTAAATATTATGATATTTAGTAATAATTTAAATCTTAAAGCTTTAACGCTTGTCCATCACAGCAGCAGGAAAACTCAGTGCTTAACTAATATTAAATTAAGTGTCTACACTGCGTTTGTCACTATGAAAAACCTGTTTTATAACCCTATTGCCCTAAAAATGATATTACCTACTTTTTGTAGTTGAACTAAGAACCGCAGCATTGGTAACTTAAAATGCTTGTTGCTAAACGCACCTACCGCCTGAAAAACATTGACATTGTCATAAGTAACAAAATCTGCTATATGAACGAGAATCACAGGTTATTTGACTGTTACTTACGCATCAACAATATTCATTTAAAACTGTAATTATGGTGCAACGTTTCGTATCCAATTCGCTTATTAAACAACAACAGCGCTAACATTGCTATACAAACAAGGGAATGCACTACAAACGCCTGCAGTTAGTACTGAGGTTGACTGTTTTCTTGCTTTAACTAAATGCCCAAGTGTTCTCCACGCTAGAAGCTCTTTTTGTTTGCTGTTATGAATATAATAGAACAACCATCAAATTAATTCTGTTCGGTGTTGGTTGTCTTAAATTGCTTGGTAATTAGTTGACTTTTGTTTTAAATTATTTATTTTCATGAGTCTGTATTTGTAATGTACTAACACGTTAATTCTTTGATATACAAACCGTTCAAATAAAGTAAGTAGTGAATAATAGAGTACGTATGTAATATATACTTACCTACTCTGTAATGAAAGCACAGTGAGTCCATAGAAATCACTGTCCGTAGAAATTGCATTTCATCGAATCATAGAAACAGTTATGATTCGGCGAAACATCAGAGCAATAGTTGTTCCTGCTTCTGCCCTGAAAAAAAGCCCGCTCTCGTAGTTACTCAATGATCTTTTCTTTAATTAGTTATATGAAAAATAGCGGAACAGACGACCAGAAATACTACTTTGCGGAAAAAAATAAATTTCACGCAAATTAAAAATGTAAAGCACTTCACATATTCACTCGATCGAGGTTTATTAATTTTTATAGCCTTCTCATCACCTCGATCCTGAACTAAAATAACTCAGCTTAATTTATTTAAAGCGTTAACTTCTCTGCTGAACTAAGCTTCATATTTTCTTTTTAACTTTAAAACAAGTAATATAGTTACTCAACAAAATAAAAACTATTGTACAAAAGAACGCAAAAAATAACAATTTCAATTTTATAAGTATTTTGCTTTCAAACTATTTACAGAAAACTATGCAGGTAATTTTCTGCTTCTTATATTACATCGCAAGTTGCATTTTGTTTTATTGTAAGTGAATTGAATCTATCTCAGGAACTATTAGACGTGAAGCTACTAGTAAGTTCGTTAGCTTTCGATCAATAGACAAACATTCGAGCCACGTTCAGACGCTATGTTTGCGCGGCTCTCGGGGCCAGAGGAATCTGCGGATTGTCGATGCATACCGATTTCTAAAATATGCAGGGCTTGTTCTGCAGTAGTGGGCATTCACGTCCGCTCCTAACAAGATACGTATCAAAGGGTATGTTGTTTTTTATAACTTAAAATATCAAATTGCTTTACTCTTATACTTACGAATAAAAGTAAGAATGATATTGTTTCATTTTAGAGGCTTCATTTTTGTTTTCAAATAGTAAAACTGAATGTAGTAAAATAACAAAAAAAATATTCTCAGAATATTATTTTATGCGTTCTATGAATAGCTAGACAATGTCACAACTCATCTTCAATATGAGCTTACGGTCGCTAGGTTTCATAAAGGTCGAATAAAAGAACAACAAGGCAAATAGCCTCTCTTTAGAAGATGACTATAGCCACTCTGCAATTATGTAAGACGGTTTGGTACTAGTTTTACCATTTATTTTCTTAAAAAAACATGAAATAAAAAGCGATCTTCTGTCTGAATCTGAGTACAGATTGTTGACGCACAGGAATTTGAATAATCACATCACAGAGCAATCTAAACTAGTAACTTTTTTATTTATGATCGTTCAAAAATCTTGAAAAATAACTAAATTAGATTGTTAAGAAGGAATTAACGTCTAAAGGTAGTACATATTTATATCAAAACGGATCGGCACAGCCGCACCGCCTCGCCTTTGTCCTCGGTGTCAAACGTCCAAAATCCGATTACGTTACGATTCCGGTTAGTGTGAGTTGAAGTAAGGAGTTTCATACAAATAATACTAAACGGCTCGAGTTGAGACGGTGCCGATCCCTTTACGTTTTGATATATGTGCCAACCCTTGTGTACTAAAGTTCCATAAGATCAAATCACTAAACAGGTCACTGTTTCTATCTATTTATATTAAAATTGATTAAACTGTAGAGTAACAGAAATCTGTTTAAACATATTGAATTATGTGACAATAGCGCAGCGTATTGTGACCTAATACTGTCACTAACCAATTGAATACGAATTCTACACATCGGCATAGTGTGTCAGAGAATTTCTTCGAATAATTAGATATATCGACTGTAATTACGTTTCGCATATGTATTTAGTTTGTGTTTTAGAATATTATACTGTATCATTATAATATAGATTACAATTATTTATGTTCTAAAATCAACAATGGTCTATATTAGAGGAAACTAATTCCTAGATAATAATGTATTTCTATCTATGTATTCTATAAATAAGCTTTTGAATTCGATGCCTATTTATTTAAGCAACAGTTGTATAAACACTATCACGAAAGATTAAGCTTGGAAGTTACATGACATTTTGAAATCATTCGATTTTTTATGTTCATACAAAAATTGGAGGAAAAACTGCAATTGTAGGTATGTTATTCTCAGAAGAAATGGTGCGGTTAAGTTGAAGTAATAACAATCTGTCGTTTTACATCAACATAAAGCACTTACTCCTGAACTTTGTTTGCCTCTCTTAGTGTTGGTGCAAAATCTTTGTTTCCTCCTTTACGTTTCCAACTACCTAACACTCTAATTTTCTGCTAACTCTCTGTTGATCATTAACCACTATATATCATCTTATCAGTCAAAAAGACATTGTTATTATGTTAAAACCAGTTATTTACTTGAAATAAACATCACTTTATAAAAGGGCGTAGGACAGCAAAGCACATAGGTAGACCTCCTTGACATGTCTCAAAATGATTTAAAAGAATTGAACCTGAATTATAAAATTTTGATCTTATCTTGCCTACTTTCCCACAACTACGATTTATGGAAAAGAGATATAACAAAACCTTGGACCTTGCACTGGCTATTAATAGTCGTTGGACATAGGTTAACTAACCACATCTATGTTACTTTAGTACAAACTAAATGCAGTTAATTATTCTCTGACGTCCACACAATAAACATAGCTAGCTTAAATTTAGAAATAGCAATTAAACTCTGCTTGTATATTTAGTTACAGACAAAAATAATTAGTAAAATTATATTCCAGTACTTCGTTTATTGAAATTCTCTCGCAAATACCAAAATAATTTAGTTTGAATTCGGACTAAAGTAATAGGTTGTTTCATAATCCACTAGTAACATAATAGAAACAGTATTTACTGACATGCTAGTATTCTAATATGTAATACTGTTCAGTAAATGAATAGATGCGCAACTCTCGTCGCTGTAAATTAATCAATACAGCCTATTGTTACCAATTGCCCTCTATTAATAACCTAACAACAAACACGAGCATGAATAAACCTACTTTAAATATAAAATGTAAAGATTCATATTCAACGTCGTTCATTAAGTGCTATCCATTAAACAGCTAAGTCTGACAACGCGAGGTCATAATCTCATACTTGAAGGATTTACATTAAGATTTACAAAAATGGTCTACTACTGCTCTAAAATAGAATTATAAATGCTGTATTGCCCTTAGACGCCTCACTCTTTAAATAGATGTTCATGGAGAGAATATGAAAAAATGATGAAAAAAACTTGGCTGGAACAAATAGCACGCAGAACCCATAATTAGTTTAATTAAATTAACCAAATGTTGCAGTTGGAATCAAGACATATCTCAATCAATGCTTTATGTGTTTATGAATGCTCTTAATTTCCAGAAAAGTCTTATAATATATTGTTTTAATAGCTTCGAAATAATAAAACTTTAAATCATTTTGTACCAAAAGTGTATAAGCCACATCTTAACTGGTTAACCCAATTCAGCTCTAAGAAAAGTTTATATCACAACTTCTTTACCTTCCTTCTAATTACGTTCGTTAGGTATTCTCCTTTAATTTTTTCCTGCTTTTATTAAGACTAACTGTTAGGATGAATGTTTGTTTGAACTGTCAAATTGCAGAACTACTTCTAATTGTGAAATCCGGTGTCGACGGAAATGTGGCTTGTGCTGTTGACTGCCGTTTATAGGAGTTTATCTAGTTCTAAACAGGATGCAGTATGCAGGGACTAAAGTTAACCAGAGATATTTAGTTCTGTGCTTATATTATACTAGTGGGACAGGATGTCTTGACATGATAGGTTTTACACTGCTTAATGCATAGCAACGAGGACTGGTTTTGCCTCACTCGATGCATCAAGGACCTGAGTAGCCGGAGAATGATAGGTGGAAAAAACCGCACAAAGTAACAAAACTAAGTAGACGCCTTTATCAGTCATCTTTTGGGGGGTAACGTGATGGCAATTTATGACCTTAATCTTCCAAACCAAACAGTCTTTAACGTCCGGGATGAAAATTTTGAGGGTAGCTTACGCCAGCAGTAGACATCCGTTTACTGAGATTTTGGTAATGGTGAAACAGTATCACAATTTGTCGCCTATATTTTTTAATGTAAAAATACGTGAATTTAGAACACTTTGATAGCATAAAATAAATTGTATTCAAACGAGTTTAAAGTTCATTTTACACTGCTAAAGAAATTTTGTACCAACCATAGCATAAGTTCGCCTTTTCAAGATGAGTCTAGCGTTTTAAGGTCAGCGAGGTATTAATAACTAGCTACTCATTGTTTATTGACTCTTTCTCTTGTTAGAAACTAGTTAAATAGGAGAGCAGTTAGTAGTAGCAGTCATACAAAAGAATTTTTTGAGCTGTGTTTAATTTACCATATGATCGCTTGGTAAGAAGAAAAATAAAAAATTCGGCAGCGTCTTTGGAAATACTTATTACTAATACTTTACACGCAAGCAAACCTGTAGACAAACGATACCTAGTACTGATTATAATCAGTACTAGGTATCTTTTGTCAATAATTATTAATACAGTAAACGTCGCGCAACCTATTCCCAGCAAAATATTGATCGCCAATATAAACACGTCAGACATTCCGCATCACTATTCAACCATTACATAACTGTTTAGACTTTGGTAAATATCTTTGGTTCTACAGCTTTCTTCTGTACACTCTATGGTAACGTGCCTCATAAACAGTTTCCTATCTTTGATCATTCCATAGAATAAACAACCGTGGTTAATAATTCGATTCATACTCGTTTTATTCTTGATTTGGTAAAAATAAGCTATTTATAACTAAAGTTCAGTTACATAGGTAAACAATCAAACGTTTGAAGTGATAGGTACACAACGTACGCTGAATACAAATCTATTTTAGATCAAAATCAAACCAGGTTGTTATTATAGGAGCAATAACGACTTATCGGAAAAAAATATATTTGACTACGAACATTATGTACCTACATTTACTTCGTCAATCATATTGAATCTTCTAAGTCCTATAAAGCAGCTTTTAGTTTAAACTCAGCTTTTGTTCCTAAGGTTTCTTGTAGTTACAAGTCGACCCGCACAAATCAACTAGGGGTCGCAGTGATATACTGATTAAATTCAACGAAACCACAATGACGAGACGAAACAGTAAATTTCAAGTTGAAGACGCCTCTTGTTATATTCTGGAAGGTCTTAACAACAGCACGAATATAGGACTATGGTTAACGAAGCCACATAAGTTTTAAGTGGCCTCGGGGGCTCCTAAGTTCCCGACGTCCGTTTATCCTCCACAACAAAGTTATTTGTTAGAGTGTCTACCTAAAACGTTGTTGATGCTTACTCAACTTTACTGACAAGTTGTAAACTGAATTTGCTTAGAAAAATCTAAACTAAAATAGCATGTTCGATTTACGTAGTAGAATTCAATTCGGTTGTTTTGTAAACAAGATAAACAAGACTAAAATTATTACAAGGTCGGATATTTCCGTCCAAGTGCCTTGTAAAATGTCACATAGTGTTAATGCAACGTAAATCAGTTATTATGTCTATGAAAATTCATCTCCAAGAACAGATGAGATAGCTATTACATTTTAAATACCTACAGCAAAGGACACGTTTATTTTACAGAAGTAGTATGGAATGGCTTAAATGTGGTTTATCTAATTCTATGAGTATTTGGTGAATGCGTATTCGTTGATCGATACCCATCCTTTTAAGGGTTCCGGGACCCTATGTACATATTTTAACCTTAAGGGAATTCTAACCGTTATTTACATCATCATTGTAAAGCATTATTAATTACATCAAAACTTACCACTTTATTCAGTATCAAATCTGATCTACTGATTCATTCATTAAGTAAAGTTCCTTCGGGATAAGTCCGAGTCACTTTATGAATTAAGATAGAAAGTTTCAGACGTTATATGAAGTTCAGTATCTTGAGAAAATATGTAGTTCTTAAATATTCTTGTTTGTTATCTCATAGGGCTTTATGACATTGAGAAAGCTGGGCTGAATACAAATGTATTACATTTCATTTGTTTTATACGAAAATAGCAGGGGTTTAAGTGAGCGCCAGCAAATATTAATGAGTGGTCCACCGCGTAGGTTGCGTGTATTACGTGAACGTCTGAAGCGGGTACATGCTCATTAATTATAGACCTTCTTACTCTAAGTATAAATGTTTGTTTTCATTTTTGCGGATGTAATAAATGTGATACATTATGAGAGCACGACTTCAGAGCTAGTTGTTAGATACTAATATCTTGTTCCGTTTCTAATCCTCAGTGAATAAATTCTGTTTCTACATACGTATTAATTATTGCTAAGAATAACATTTTCTTTTACCATTTTATGAACTATTTAGGGGCCATCAAAAAAGATCGTGACAATTAGTTATATTAAAAAGTCAATTTTCACCTGCTTGATAGTCGTCGAAAGCATTTTGCCCTTCCTTTGAAACGATACCTTTAATAGTGAGTAAGTATAAGTCTCTTATCTTTTTACGACACCCTGAAGGTTTGATGCGTAATACTTCTACATTATTATTAAAGACAATATATCAGAAACATGTCCAAGGTTTATAAAACAACAATAAGTATTGAGTTAGTGGTTCTTACATACGTAAAACTAATATCCGTAGAGAATGAGTTCAATATGACTTTGAAATGCACTTACACAGTTTGTTACTTGGGTACTTGTAAACCGTCTTCAATTCTGAAACTAGTTTCAACTTGGTTTCAACTACATATCCGTGATATAGCATAAACGAGAATTTTATAGAAAGCTATAATTTTATTAGAGGTTTTATATTTTAACGTGATAAAAGTTATAGCACTTTTCTTAATAAAATACTTATAAATATCAAATGTATAAAATAATGAACTTCTATTTTGCTAGAAATCAATAATAAGATGTCCACTGCTGGATATAAGCTACCTCTTAGAGTCGTAGCCCATGTAAACGTAACGTAAACGGATCGGCACCGCCTCACCCTTTTCCTCGGTGTCAAACGTCAAAAATTCGATTACGTTACGATTCCGATTAGTGTGCGTTGCAGTAAGGAGTTTCATACAAATAATACTGAACGGCTCGAGTTGATACGGTGCCGATCCGTTTACGTTACGTTATACATATATGCTACGACCCTTAAAGGTTTCAGCAAGCGAGATTCTGTACCTCGCACATTACCATAGACCTCGCACCATGTTTATTAAGCCACCGTTAACCGTAGGTAAAGTCTGCCTACTCTGCGCTATCCATTCCCACTATTGGCTATAGATTTTTCGTGGTATGTGCACTAGCCGTTGCCACTTTAAAAGTGTCATTCTACCGAGTAAATTAGCACAGAGAAACACCAAGATATCTTTAAAGAGAAATGTATAAAATGCACGCGTAGTTAGTAGGTACCTAATAGTGGCGAAGTGTCCATATAACCCGATTCCTACCGGTTTACCTTTGCAAAAACCGCTAAGCATACTCTATTAAACAATTATAAATCTATGACGCACGCAACATCCATTCAGTACACAAAATTTAAAAAAAAACAAAAAGTTTTCTGTTACGTAAATCGCTTTAATATAATTATTATTTACGTACTCATAACGCCATCTCTTATTACAACATTGTTAACTAATGGCGGGGTAAGCCGGCCGCAAAAATAGGAATCCAGTCTAAACAGACGGTACGAAAGTCGTACGCACACATGCAAAACCTAGGTGTATTATTATGCATTTTATCTGCGTATGTAGGCGTTAAGGTAAGCCGACTCTGGCCGGGTTATGTTATGCTTATGAGTAGGTCCTGTTGTACAGTACCCAGGCGCGGCGGCGCCGGCACATCGACGAGTGGAAAGAGACATTCGGTCAATTTCGGCTTCGTAGAGCGTCATCTCTGTCGCACGAAATACAACTGTTGCAAGGGTGAAAGATGCGACATGCGAGAGCGAGAGAGCATTATAGATACGTCATGCTATTTTTTGAATTTCCCACTGCAATGAAGGTGAAACGATGCATATTTTTGGCTCATTTTCATTTCCCATCACAAGTTGCATTTATTTTTGTTTTCTTCTATTAAATAATTGTTAGAATTCGCTTTGTTGTGTAAAGTAGTAATTACTAATTATAATTTGTGATTGTGTAGTAGTTGTAGTAGAGTGTTGTGCATTGATTTACATTATTATTGTCGTAGTGCGTTGGCGTCATCTTTTTGTAAGTACTTTCTTGTATTAAATTATTTGTTAGCAAATTTAAAAGTTTGTTGTTATAATGGCAGCGTTAATAGCATTAGATTGTTGTCTTACTGATTATTTGTTGTGTGAGGAACTTCAAACTTCAAACTTCAAAATACTTTATTTCATAAAATTTATTACAAATTGTTTGAAATCGTCGTTTACTTAAAATTGAAGCTACATTTAAAATTATAGATCGACACAGACAAACGCTACAGCACTAAGAAAAGCCGCGTTGTATTGTCAAATGTAAATTAAAGGAGAAAAATAAAACCAATCTACTACTCGAATCTACTTGTCTGTCTGTGTTGATCTATAAATTCCAGTTTCCAAATGGTAGGGCCAATGAGAAGAAACCTGGCAAAGAAACTCATGGCAACTCTTTTAAAATTCAGTTGTGTTTACAATTTTTTTTTTACATTAATTATATACCCTATCAAAATATTTGACAGTACCAGACAGGATAATACACCATTTATACAGTATAAAAAATAATAATCAAAGAAAAGAAAAGTAGAAGACAAGCATGAGAACAAGGAAGATAGAAAAAAAAAGATAGAAAGGATACAATAATACAATTAGAACTTAGAGATAAAACAATACAGTAGCACACATATATAAAAAAAGTGCATAAACTTGCATTATTTGAAACAGCCTATGGAACAGAAGCAGTTAATCCCAAGCCTTTTTGTCTTTCGTGTAGTCTAGGATAGTATAATATCCCTTTACGATAAGTTTTTGTTTGACTACATTCTTAAATTTATTAAAACTTAGATCTTGAATATCTTTCGGAATTTTATTATAAAATCGCACACATTGACCCTGAAATGAACTATGTATTTTTTGGAGCCTAGAATACGGATGAATAAGTCTATCTTTATTTCTAGTATTTATACTATGGACATCACTTCTTTTGACAAATTGGTCTTTATTTTTATGAACATAAATTATGTTTTCATAAATGTATTGACTTGCTACAGTTAATATATTGATTTCTTTAAATTTTTCTTGAAGTGATTGTCTCCTACCTAAATTATAAATTGCACGAATAGCTCTCTTCTGCAGCACAAAGATAGAATGAATATCGGCAGCATGTCCCCATAGTAAAATACCGTATGACATTATGCTGTGAAAATAACTAAAATATACTAACCTGGCAGTTTCTATGTCTGTCAGTTCTCGAATTTTCCTAACGGCATAAGCTGCAGAACTTAGTCTCTTTACCAATGTCATAATATGTGGGCCCCACTGAAGCTTAGAGTCTAGTGTTATACCAAGAAATTTTGTAGTGTCCACAAGGTCTACCTGATCCTCCTTAACTGTTATTGTGGTTTTCACTTCTTGTACATTCGGCGTTATAAATCTAACACATTTGGTTTTGCGGCTATTAAGGAGCAAGTTATTAATGTCAAACCAACGAACAACTTTAGAGATAGCCAAGTTTACTTCGTCAGTGCTAGTCTGCTGTCGTTTCACTTTAAATAAAAGCGAAGTGTCATCGGCAAACAAAACTATCTCATGTTGATCTTTAACTAGATGTGGTAAATCATTAATATAGATGAGAAACAAAAGGGGTCCAAGTATGGAACCTTGCGGAAAAGGAAAAGAAGGAAACATCTTTTTCGAAATTAAGTTATGAAAATAAGAAACACGTAGTTCAGTTAGGTCGTGCTCGCCCAGAAATGACTATAGAATAATATATACCTACGACGCGATGGATTTACAAAACATATAAATATATCTCTTTATGATAAATACAAGTGGCTCACAGGTAGTTGTAATTTAAATAGAATGTACCGTTTTCCTTGTTTGTTATTCTCAGATTCTAAAAGTATGTGGTTTTTTTTCGGCTTACCTTTTATAAAAACTCACCCTTCGCGACTGGTACCTAAACTAAGTAGGTATTTAAACCGAAATTACATTGTATCGCAAACGTTATATAACCTGCCTAGTAGTACAATGAAATCGTGTCGTGGAATTGTTTTCACTGTCGCACATAGCTACTGTTTAATATCACACTGTCAACCGAAGAGAATATTCAGGCTAATAATGTGAGCTTAAAGAGAATTTTCGATTGATGATAAATTTCCTCTCGCATCTATTTGGGAAGTACCTATTATGCAGTATTAATATGAAATAATTATTGAATTGAATTCAAAAAAGAAAAATAAAAAGAGCTAAAATAATATAAAATATCTTAAGCTTTAAAGAAATGGTAGTAAAATATAGGAATTTTATCCTTTTCCATTTTCCTTTTATTTCGAATTATACTAATACAGAAAGGTTAAAAAGCATTTAAAAAATATCTTAACATGGGCAATTTAGTTCTCTATTTCCTGTGATTTTATATTTAAATGCCTTCAAATCCTTTGAACTGTTCTCTAGACTTATCGAGACATAGCTACTTGTATATTGGAATAGTAACATGAGGATAAATCCTTTAGAATGTCGAATAAAAGGCGACCTTCATTGCTTGTTGTCATTTCTAACCCTTCTCAAGATCGTTAAGGGACGAATAGACCTTAAAATGTAAACGATTATTTATAGATGCCGTAGAGTCGTAAGCTGTTCTAATTCTAACTCTTTTGAGGGCATCAGAGGGCTTTATTTTATACTCAGAAGCCGTTACTTATTTAAATTTATCTTTTCAATTACTAAACTTTCATACATACATTAATATTTTCGTAATTCATTAGTAATTAGCTACAATAAAACTCATTTATTCTTGAGGCAACTAATGTTATATAGAATTGGTAGGTGTCTTTATGTATTTGATATACTTTTTTTAAAATCTACTTAACTGAAAATGGACACTCGAGTAGAAAGTAGCACGACGAATATATTACCAAATGTAAAACTAGTTACACCACCTTACGAGTAAAATGCTTGAAATAAATGTACGCTAAGCAGATAATCTTAACTAACTCATATTCATAGGTACGCTATACCTATTACTTAAGGTACTTACGCATCTCGAAATCAGCATAATATATTTTACCTGGAAAATAATAAATGTACAAATTAGTTATAAATTTAACTATGGAATATAGAAATTGAAAATCTTCTACAATCTCAGAAAGAAAACGATATTAATAACATAGTATCGATACTGAAGCCTTAACATATTTCGCACAAATCTATTTTGGTCTTCGATAATACTGCGAAATTTCAACAACATGGAAAATAATAACAAATTAGAACAAACGTTCTTTGCCAAATATTTGCACAAGTTTTTCACTTACAATTAAACGCGAAAGCTATGTAGGTGATTTATATTTGGCATTTATTATTTTTTCAACGCAAATAGATTGATACAGCACTCACAGCAAGATGAAGAAGCGTTTGAAAAAATACATATCGACGGTGGAAAGGCAAAACGAATGATACGCCATTTGGCTAATTGTTCAGGAGAGCTGTTTAAAGTTTAAATTTTAACAAAAATGATCATAACTTCTTTGTTTATTAACCAATTTTTTTGAAATTTTATAAGTAAATCAAGTTTTATGTGCTCTTTGTTTTGTATTCAATATAAATTAATTAAAGTCAATAAGGCAAGAAAAAAGTGGCGTATCATGTTTCTGACATTTTGAGTGAGTTGGGAAAAACACTTCATAAACCATCAATAAAAAAAAGTTGGTAGGACAAATTAATTCATTCACAAAACCTCCACAAAAACAGGAGGGCGAAATTAGTTTAAATGCCAAATGAAAAAAAAGGCGTAGAAGGAAAAATGCTTCATTTCCCTTTGATGAAACAAAAATAAAATGGAAGAATGTTTTATGAGTGATGTCTCTTATATTTTTAGGTCCTTAAAATGAATTAATGACCATACGCGGTTATGTAGTTTACATGATGTGCATTTCTCGGATAGGGGCTTAAGTTGATCTCGTGGTAAAGGAATAGACAATTTAATTTATTATAAACTTTTTATTTAGTATCTTAATTAAAAAGTACGATAGGAATAACAACTGAAACGCCGTAGCTGTTACTTTACTCTCGAGGAAGAAAACGTGTTACGACATGTCTAAATATAACTTAGCGGGGAAAAAGTATTGAAAGACCAAATTAAAAAATTATTTGGAAGAGCAAATTGCATGATGTGGCATCTTCGTAAAAAAATAAGTTTGGTCAGTAATTTAAAAGGCACCTTCAATATTTTCATATCAATTTATTGACATTGTTAAAAAAAGGTATCGAAAAACGGTCGTTTAAGGGGAGGGTATTTTTGAAATACCCCCTTTTATACCTTAAATGAAACGCCAAAAAATGCGTCAGAATGACTTCTAACCTAGACAGATCGATAGAGAATCCAAAACTCTATCGAACTGCATATAAAACTCATTTTCGACCAAAGTGGCGTTTCATTCGTTTTGCCTTTCCACCGTCGATATAGTACATAGGTTCTCACGCTTATATCTAATTCTGTCCAAAATTGATAGTTTATTTCATTTTATAGTATCTGGTTTGCTTCATGTTTATGTATCATTATGTATTTGTTAAATGCGTCACTAAATCGTATATTATTTTATCTTTCTGTATATTATTATTTTATTTCCTTTTCAGTATAAGTAAGTATTAATGTTACTATTTTTATTACCTTTTCTTCATAATTTTCTTTTCCGTTCCTACTATTATAAGAAAATATAATGAATATAATTATTACACTATTCAGTACACCACACAACATAAAAATTATATTACACATTTTCCTTCCAAAGGTTGTCTGGAAGAAATCACTTCGAGTGATAAGACCGCCATTTATTTGTGTCACCTAGTTTTTAAGATAATTTATGTACTTACCTGCTGTATTTTATTTTGGTGTACAATAAAGTGATTAAATAAATAAATATACTAAAATCTTTCTAAATAAAAATTGATGGTATTACATTCAATAAACAGCTTAACATTAAGCTATTAATTTAAATAATTCAGGTAATCACGGTGAATGGACCAGTCTATACCCTACGAGGCATGGTACATAAACTAAGAATATAAGGTGTCACCTAGAAAATGAGCCTAGATAAATTACTCATAAAATACAGTGCTAGAACTTCTAGCACTGTATTTTATGAGTAATTTAGCACTGTATTTTTTTTTCTCTTTTAGCCTAGAAGAGATATACCTACTCGAAATCAATCCGTCGATTGGTACATGATGTGATGCAGCCAAAATTGCTTAACATACAAAGAAAGAGCAAACTCCTTTGGTTACGCGTATAAGCCGTTATATTTATAGCAACACTTTCAGTCTATTAACAATATAATCTTTTTAGGCTTTCGTTGTGGAGAATAACAAAACGTGTATTTTAGCATACTAAGCTCAGGGCTTTACTCATCACGCTCGGAGTAAAAAGCAAAATATTTTATAACAGTTTTTAAAATGAAAGCCTGAAACGAAAACATAAACATTTTAAAAAAGCTTATCGCAGCTAATTTCCTTTTGGTTTATAAATCTTGGAAACTAGTAATCTAGTTTTAATTGAAAAGGCAAATACTAATTAGGTTGCTAAAGATCAACAAAGGTTCGTTACACAGTCACCTGATAGAAATGAAAGTTCTACTGAAAATTGCTAATTTCAGAGAGTAATAAATATGTTATTAATATTAGTATTAAAAGTATTTCCTTTACAAATACGTATTGGTATGCAGGTAAAATGGTATAGCATTTTAAACGATTTTAAAAAAATAGAGCTTCTAAATCAAATGACATGACAACAAATACATTTTATACGTATTTCAAATTCTTTGTATAACGTGGATAATTTAAAAAGGGAAGGTTGGTAGAATTTGTCCCTTGTCTATCTGTCCGTTACAAAAAGTTTTCACAGTTTTATGACATTAATTGAAACTCAGGTATTTGAATATTCCGCATTTTTCTTCTTTGATTTAAGAAATTGTCTAATAAATCGATATTTAATAAACATTTTCTCAAATTGGAGAAGAAAAATGCGGTCTAAACCAATAATTACCGCTTTAGCACTTAAACCGCCTCTAAGCAAGTGTGTAAACAAACGACTTTATATTATGTAAGTAAAAGAGAACAGAAACTAGTGAAATTAGAAACAGAACTTGAACCTTGTCTCTCAGGTTGTCGTATACCTACATATTAAGAGCTTTATAGTTGTACAACATTTTTCTGCATCTGGTACGTTTAAATGACGATATCAAATTGTAAGTATCATTACCATGTAACAAAACAAAAACTATAATTATACTTCAGAGCTAATGTTTAAAGGATCACGTAACTAAAACTATCGTATCTTATTTAATTTATAATCGCCATTAGCATATTGAAGATTTTATAAAAAAAAGTAAGTATCACTGGTTCAACAGAACATATTATTTATATACACAATCTGATACTTAATTTATTAATATCTCTTTTGTTACCTTTCTATTGCGAACTTCAGCGCTGACCTATATAATTACCTTTGTTAATGGGTCTATCATTGTCTCTTTTTTTATGCCAGTGTTTATTATTTCACTCAAACGAGGCATTTAATTACAGGGCTTAGAAGTATTTAACTGAATGTTATTTTTATTTTATTATAGTAAAATATTTTTAAAGGTTAATAATTAATAATGTAGCTTTAGTGCGAGTTCAATAAAATATTGACATTCGCAAATAAATATTGTTTGTTCTATGATATACTTACCTACTTGTCTTAAAAAATCTTTGGTCTTAAACTTTTTAAAAGTTACATTAAGAATAAAAGTTAAGGAAGGAAAATATACGAAATGTTTAGATACTGTCACGCGGAAAGGTAAAAGGAATTTAACAGATATAAATGGAAATTTCTTTAAAGAACACAAATGGGACCGTAGATGAAAATATTTTATTATTTTCATCTTGGAAAAGATTCAAAGCTACGCAAAGAAAATATTATTATTTAATTATGGAACGCCCCGTTAGGTAGAAATAAACCAGTTAAAAATTCTATTTGAATGAAAATTCCCTGTAACATCTAAAAATGCTGACGTGGCAAAAAAAGTCATTCGCATTGAGGAATATTAAATGTCAAATGGCAAACGCGGACCACCGAATACTCGATGCAATGAAGTCGAGCGGAAAATTGATTTCCTGCAGCACATATCATTTTCATTTATGAAGATTAATGACGTCAGACAAAGCCGTTGAATTCAGTTTAAATTTAATAGAAAAGGATTACGTTATGTATTTTAATGAACGTGTACACTGAAGCATAATATTTTAATCATTTAGAATTTATTCACACTCGATTTCTCTCTTAAGTTTTTTAAAATAATAATTAAAACTTTGTAAGTTCCGAATTGGGCCCATTTTTATCTGCTCATTAACGTCGTTACAGAAAAATTAAGGACTTTAATTTTGGAACGGATTTAAGCTATTAAAAGAATAAAATTAAAATAATGGTTCCGAGAACAATGGCTGAACTGAAATAATTGGGGTAATCGTAATTCTGCATAATTTGTATGGCTCTACTCGTAGTATTTGTTTTTCAGCTACAAATTCATAATACGTGAAATCTGTGTTTATGTTTCATCTATTTAAAATTAAAAGATGATACGTAATTTGAATATTTTTTAAGTTGGATGAGACAGATAAACGTAAAATGTTTATGTATCAAAAAAAAATATAATTAAATTCTTAGTAGCCACAAATAACTTAGATACCTAGATGTCTATGAAGTCAATTTTTTACGAGCCAAATTCGTGCATTATGTCGGTCGATTATTAATACACGTTCAAACTTTAATAGTAGTAATACACTTTTAATAGAAAAAAAATATTAACACATTTTTTGTACAACTACTGACTTGTGAAAAATAACCATTCGGTATAAAATGTCAACAAATCGTTTTAACAAAACATTTACTAAAATGAACACGACACATAACTTATGTAAGAGCAAACTAATCTTGATGACCTGTCTGGCATATCGCGTAGGTCGTGAGTGCCCCGTCAAAATCTTTCTTGTCAAGGGTAAACTCAGGCATGTTACAGACAAATGGGGTAAGTTGGCCCATCCAAACGGTTGTTAAACTTGTCCAATCTTACCCGCACTATAATCGATTAATCTGAAACTTAGGGGCTTTTCAACATAACACATTCATAACATAGTTTAGGACTGGCCCAAATGTCGAATTCTATTCATTAAATTACTTAGATTTGATCAAGTAGAAATTCAGTAGACAATAATTAAATTACCTACAGCTCATCTGTAAAGGAATTAGGTAGTTTGTTTGTCCTTGTCACTTTGCCTTTGTTTTAATTAATTTGAATATGCGAGTATTGTTTTATTTTAAATTCAAAACTTCATGTTCTGAATTTAGTCTCATTTTAATTAAATGCCAATCTTAATGTGGACATGAGGTAACGAGGATCGTTTTTCAAGTATGTAATTTAAATACATAACTTATGTGTTTTTTATTTTCTTTGAATTCACATGTTGATTGAATTAAATAACGCACGCATCCAATACCTGTGTACAAAAATGATGGTAAAGCTTGGATAATTTAGTGTCGGTTAAATGAATGTTTGTAAAAGTCAAGGTCCGTTATTATTTAAAAAAATAATACGAGTACTTTGGGTAATTTCAGTTTAAGATTTATGTAAAACATTAAATACTTGAGTTTGTAAATCTACCCAATTAAAAGTTGGCCCATTTATGATTTGAAGTAAGACCGATACTTGGCGCAAGTCGTTAATCGACCGAAAATAAATGATTTTATGAAAACAGTTTAAAAATATTTTTTTCTAATGATTGGAATTTTCTTTCTAATGATATGATTGTTAAAACTTGTAAGTGTACCTATATTTCCCGATTTCGATTTTTTATTAACTATATGTAGTAAGAAAATTTATTCCCTAAAAATCTCATTTCGAGCAGTAGAATCATAAAAACTGTGTGGAATTGTTTTATGAATTAGAAACTTACATAATACCGAGGACTATCTAATTGAGTTCTGCAATTGTAACGGCGCAATCCTGAATATTAGTTAAATGAAAATTCTCGTAATAATCATTGTTCTGCACTCCTTTGAATTCCATTGGGAGTAAAGCGGAAAGCTTTTCTCTCTCAACATTGCCTTTAAGCTAGGTGGAAGCACTTATATTTATGTCTTTTAGATTTATTATCTTATTAAAATATTGCATCACATTTACTTTTCGTTTTACATTTATCTTAGAACATCAACATACACTCCATGTCAGCAATTGCCTATACAAAGCTTTTCAGCTTCCCCTGCTAAAGGTTTAGCGTGCTCTTTGCCTTGCCCTTTGTCTCTTTAAACCAATCCAGAGTAGGCAGACCCTCACACAGTCGACGGAAGGCCTAATCAAGGTGGCGGAAAGCAAAGTAGTAGTAGGGTGGTACAAAATGGTGCTCGGTAAATATTTTTGCCTGATAAGATAATGACTTATATTCCAAAAATATACATATTACCATGTAAATATTAACATGAATATATAACATTTACATGTTCATTTTTTGAATTAAACATCTCGTTATCCGAAAATTCTAATTTTAGTAATCATTACTTTCATTACGAACATAGCCTATTAACAATACGAATCCTCATTATATTCATAACCAAAAACTCACATAACGAACCAATTAAGGCATTATTCAGTTCCTGGAGTGCTCTCGTTCCCTTTAATGTAGTCGAACAAACTTTTCGTATATTAAGCGTGTTTAGTAGATCAAGAGAGCATGTAATACAGACGTCAAGTTGAATCGTGACAGGTGACGGGACGACGACGACGCCAGAAGGCATTCAACGGAATTGGATACGTAAATTGGTCTTATTATAGAAACATCAATACATGTTATGTCATGAAAATTGTCTATTTATAAATTTGAATGTCATAGTGCAAGGGCACACAAGGCGGGCTTTGGCAAAACAAAAAGATTTAGGAATAATTGAAATACTCAATCAACTAGCCTATTGCAGTCCACTGCTGGACATAGGCCTATCCCAACACGCGCCACAGAACTCGGTCCTGCGCCTTCCGCATCCAGTCCGACCCAGAGACCTTTATGAGGTCGTCGGTCCACCTAGCTGGGGGCGTCCTACACTACGTTTGCCGAGTCGCGGTCTCCACTCTAGGACACGTTTGCTCCAACGGCCATCGGTCCTTCGACAGATATGACCAGCCCATTGCCACTTCAGCCTGCTAATACTACGAGCTATGTCGGTAACTTTAGTTCTTTGTCGGATAACCTCGTTCCGAATTTTATCCTTCAAGGAGACGCCGAGCATAGCCCGTTCCATAGCTCGCTGCGCGACTTTAAGTTTGTGGACTAGCCCTACTGTGAGTGTCCACGTCTCGGCACCGTATGTCATTACTGGTAGGACGCATTGGTTGAAAACTTTAGTCTTCAGGCATTGCGGTAAAGGCGAAGAGAAGAAAGATACTAATTTATATCAATATTCTTGAAATATTTCTTTAAAACATTATATAGTTGCAATCGACAGCAGGACTTGGGCCGTTGCGATTTCTTACACCTAGACTCCTGAACCAGCAATAAATTTATTACTAAACAATTAGATTATTTAATATTTTGAACACCGATCATCTTTATATTACTTAGCTATACATTTATGAGTATATGGTTCTCTTAACCAAGTATTCGACTAACCACGTTATCTCTAGCATTCAGACAAAGCTCTAAACTAAAATTATTACAGTCAGATAACACAGGCACAAATTCAAACAGCACAACCGCAAGCTAACATTACGCTCGGCTTGTTTAAATTGAGCTTCGTTTCCCATAGTTTATTGAATACCTACGAAACATATACAACAATAAAAACAGACTTTTACTAAAATAGTATCTTGTTGTTCTTAAATTTGAGATATTTTTAAACTAATTCTGAAATCTGATGGATGAGGTAGGCGCAGGACCGAGCAAGGTATATTTGGAGGAGACCAATGTCCAGCAGTGGACGTCAATTGGCTTAAATGATGATGATGAAATGAATTTTGAGATTATACAAAAGCAACAAGCTGAACACCAATTTAAACTTACAAATCGTACCTACCCCGGACTGGATAAGGCGTGAGTTTATGTATGTATGGAACACTTGTTAACATTATTTTTTCAGAAAAATTCTTTACAAGGAACATTATTCACAAAGATGGAGCAATAAAATACCGACTACCGAAACCATGAGTATGAGAAAGTAATTTTCTCACAACGACTCCTATGGGAAAAGCATTCTATCGGCAAATCCTACTTTGATGATTTATTGATAACATCCAGTGCTATTTACAGCACATGTGTATGAATTTATTGCTGAGCGTATAAGAACATTGCAGTGTACTGACTTGAAACTCTCAAGAGGTTTTATTTTACATATTCATATACTTAATGGGGTTTACCTTAAATGCTGTCTCGATTAACTAAGTCAGTGTTATAACTACATTAAACGAGTTGATGGTTGAATTATTATTGTTTTGTTTAGGAGAAATAGGACTTATCTTATCCGTGAATATTATCTTTACGAAATAAAAATAAGGGATATTTGATATTAAACTCTATACCAATCCGTCTGACCACCGTAGTGTCAGTAGGCCGTATCCCTCCGTCACGGGAGAAGGTCCATCCCTACAGTGGGACATTAATGGGCTGTTATGATGAGATTTATGTTTGCTTGTAAAGTTTCGTTAAAAATATAAAACAAACCTCAATTAAAAACAAGTTTTTCGATCCATATATGAATTAAATTCGTTGTAGAGTGAATTTGATGAAAGACTGAAGAAAAATAGAGTAGCACAGCTACAGGCCGCACGTTTGGCAGCAGCAATTCATTTGACCAGAAAATTGAATCCTCGTTGTTATTTTGTGGGGAGGGATTAATTAAAATTTCGATGCCCAATCATTTTATTCATATATTATGTATAGTTGTCATTTAATATAACAATGCGATAGTTTATTACAATCTGTAGGCTTACTCTTGAACATAATTTTAATTTCAATCTAATACCAATCCAATTACAATGTCAATTTTGAAGTCACGTGATTTCGTACTCTTGAAAACAATTTCGTCAACATTGAATTGAAATCGGGATTGGTTCACGATTATATTTTAGAGTGTGAAGTTAGCAACACATGACATTGGAGAAGTGATGTTCAACAACATACTAAATTGAGAAAATATTATTACTAAGGTCGATATCTGCTTATTAACAATAGTAATAAATACAAGTTATGGAAAATATTATTGTAATATACGTTTTTTAATTATTTATTATTATTCGGATCGAGAAATTAGCATTTCAAAAATTTTGTGTTGCTTGTGGCTGAATGAGACGGGTCAAAGACAAGTCTATTATAAAAATAGTTCCCCTTACTTGTCAAAAAGTAAATATCGCACCCTCAGTATTATAAGGGCACAATCCAAAAAAGTTGATTTTTGGGAAATCACGATTTAAGATTCTGGGTTCCTATAAAATACCTATTTTTTTCAAATTACTTGTTTATTATTTAAGTTATAAATGTGAAATTTGGCAGATTTGTTCTTTGGTAAATGCACTATAAATAGCAATAGGAGAAAACAATAAATTTGCATTAATTCTATAAATTACAAGTAATTGAAAAACATGCATTCAAGTTAGGCCTTTATAATACAAAAATATCAAAGAAATACTAGGACTATTTAAAATTGAACCTATATATTATTTAAATCCCTGTCACTGTTTAGTTGTTAACCATAACCTTCTAGCAGTAAGAGCGGGCGCCGGGCTGGGAGAGTGTGAGAGGGACACAAATATATTTACCGAGTCGTTATTGTCCTTTTTCTCGCTCTGTCAGCGCTAACAGGTAAAGAATTCCATTTTATGCCCTTAGCATTTAAAATCTCAGTTTACTAAAATTTTGACTTGGCCCCTTATGTTACTGAGGGTGCGATATATTCTAGAATAATTCTATTAATTCTATATTAGTGTTTCTAGTTTAAAAAGCTTTGTGTGGCTTTGTGACCAAGTAAAGCTTGAATATTTATCATTAAATATATAATATAATATATATTTAACAAATAAATTATTTGTGTTGTCAAACAGTGTTCGTTATCATTCGGCGCCATATTTTATTTGGTACATAGATACAACACACAAAGCGCAATATAGGTTTAGTTTGCCTTTCTTTTAAAGCTCAATCTACGTTTTTTTATGTAGACTAAATGATATCTTTACTAATAAGTCATATTAAAGATGTATTAATATTCCCAAGTCGACATAAAACACAAAACAATATGTAAAAAGTTACTTATTTGCTATTGGAATAATACCAATTTACAAGCAATCCGAACACAATTTCAACGCAATACGCAGCTGTCAAAATGAATTCAAGAGTACCATTTTTAATTCAATCACAATTTCATGTAGTTCAACAAATAGACACCTAATTTGAAAACAATTTGGCGCTAGTGTTGATTTCAAGAGTATGAAATAGCGGTAAACGTCATAATTCCAATCCCGATCGATCGGAATTAAATTCAAGAGTAGACCAGCAGACCTTTATGAAATTTATTTCACATGTTTAGATCAACTAAATAAATTGGTGGGCGCATTAAACCAGTAAGTGTTTTATTAATTAAAACGCTTTTTAAAATTTTAAATCATAATTATAAAATAAATAGTTTAAATTGTTATAATAAACAAGGTTTACACAAAAACGAACACAAAAGGGACATAAATGCGACAGTAAAATTTTATTGAAGACGACAGGAGAATTTGGCAAGGCTTTAGACTCGCATGCCGCAGAACAAAAGACGTCCGCTCAAGTGAGCCCTACGAATGGCAAAACAAGGACAAGGAATTTTAATAAAATCCTTATTATATCTATTCAGAAAGGCAGTTACGTTCTTTTACGAGCTAAACGATACCGTAGAAGTTCGGTAGCGGGATCGCGACTTGTTCTCCTTTTCATAACTTTGCTAATATCTTTGAAGAACATTTTGAACCAACTTAATTGTTCACTGACAACAAAAGCACACAATCTGTGTTTAACGTGTGTAACTTCACAAATTCGTGGTAATGATACCACTCTGTTTAGTCCTAACTAGGTAGCTTACATAATGTAGTATTTTATGATATTGTATTATGTTCATAAATCTAGGCTTTTACTTGTGAACTTGATAAATATGATAATATGGAAAGTGCTCCCGTCTTTACTTACTTTCTGAAATAACCCTATTTATCCTACCTATAGTTGATACACAAATATACCAACATAATGTCGTGAATTTATCTTTTTATGTCAATGTACCTGAGCAAACAATATCCTTATGAACAATGAGTCTTACTGTGATTTTTATTTTAACTGAAGACACAAATTGCTCAAAACACAAATTGCTCAAAAAGTTCCTGATTTTAAATAAATAATACTTTATTAAAAATCGTATGATTCTGGGTCATTAATCAAAATCTAATTTATAACTCTATTAGAAGCTTAACTAACAATATTTATTTCATAAATGTTATAATTTCCCTGCCCTTATCCCAATTTTTATTTAGGGTCAGCGCAGCATGTCTTCTTCTTCCATACTTTCCTATCGGACGTCATCTCATAAGTAAAACTCTTTACAACCGTATCGTCTTTCACAAAACTATACACAATTTATTTCATAAATGTACTTATTACAAAGAAAAAACAACATTTTCAAATGAAAAAACACACACGAAAATAGAATAGAAATTCCAATTATTATGTATGAGATATCTTGCTAAGGTGATGTTTTGCCTGATGCTATGATAATCTACACACTACATTAGAAGTTTCATCAGAACGCCACACAATGATATTTCCAAACCTTTCACCTCAGATTATAGAGGTCTGATAATCATGAAGGGTGTATTTGAGTAGTCGCAGCGTATGCCAAACGACCCGAGTGATTGGATCAATTTCTAAAACTATGTACATGGTAAAGTGTGTTAAGTAAATACATAATATTATATTATATAGATAGTTTTGTAGAACATTATTAGCATGATTTCGATTACGTTTCTTTCTATACGTATACACAAATTATTATAGATAGAATAGATGTCAGATCAAAAAAACAGTATTATTAAAATTCAGTGCGGACGCATATGAAAGACGTAAGGAAGAACTTATTAAACGAACTCATAGTAGTAAACCTAAGATGCCCTAATAAGTGAATGAAGGCATAAGTAAAAAGTTCAAACTGAAATAGGTAGGGTATGTAAAGAAGCTTTTACCTCAGATGATGCATTGTCACAAGGTCAGCATAAGGGCGGTTGTATAAGTTAATTTTTATTTGAAAATATTTGCCAAGTTTAAAAATAAAAGCAAATATTTGATTCAATTTGTAAAGGACAGAGCAATAGATGACAAATTGTAGGGCAAAATATTCGTAGCCGACTGTCAGACACCCCCATTCATCATTGTCACGATTCACAGAAAATGTTCATGTAACACAAATGAAGCCAATTTATCAATTAAGTTTGTATGGGTAAAGTAATGATTGATACATCATACATAATATAATATTCCTCAGATATTCTCACAACGCCATCTAATCCCAAGCTTATCAGAGCTTGTGCTATGGTTAATATACAAGGGATAAATATACTTACTATATTTTTTTGTAAAAAGATACATAATATCACACAGAGATAATATCCACACCAATGCAAATATTCTAGTAGATTTGACGAAAATAAATATATACCACACAAAACATTTGATGCTCGAAATCAACTGACATTGAATGCTGTCAATAGTATTGACAGGTAAAACCGTAGTTTATGCGAAAATAAATACATAATCATACATATCGAATGTAGATAACATTTATACCCAAGTCCTACTAATATTATAAGGGGGAATGTTTGTAAGTGTGAATGTTTGTGACTCTTTCACGTAAAAACTACTGAATGGATTTTAATAAAACTTTTACAATAATTTAGCATATACATCAGAATAACACTAAAGCGTGGATTACACTAGACTACATGTAGTGGACTACATCTTGTAGGACACTACATCTAGTCTAGTGTAATCGGCGCTATAGGCAACAATTTATAAAGATATTATGTGAATTGTCCAAAATACGCAGACGAAATTGCGGATGAGAGCGCGTACATAAGGTTTAAACTCTATGTATAAAGTTATACATTCTGAACATTTCTACGATAGTCTATTTGACCTGATAGTGGGCAATCGAATAAATTTTTGATTACGGTTTTAGGTTCATTGGTATTCTTGGTAGAGTGTCCCGATACGACCTTCAGCCCGGGTCTGCACTTAGCGGTAATTTACAGTTTAATTACTGGTTCTGGTTGGGGAGAAGGCGGGCGAACCTCAAATTTATGCGGTACTTGACATTACATAGTTAACAAGTTGTAGTCATATCCTTTCATTAGGTTCAATCAATGGAACCCTTTAGAAATACGATCTAAGGGACGAGGCTTTTGGTTTAAAACTAAAGGGGTTATAAACACGCACTTCATAAATGTTAGTTTCGAAAATATATAAAATTAACCTTTTTTTTAATGTCATCTTCTATAAGAAATAATTATCATAATATTGTATTAGTTACGACCATACCAACACTAATAAGATAATTATAGATACCTATCTTCTTTACTATTTGTCTCTGCATTAAGCCTATTTATTACACAAAAATCTAGCTAATTTGGAATTATTCTGCAGCTAAAACCTTAAATGACAGAACTATAAAGAAAGCCATAAAATCATTGCAAACAAATCCGTACGTATTCGACATCACGACAAAAAGGCTCAAGACTTTTATTTATACAGTAAATCTATTATATTACATAAGGTTTGGTTAAGCTCATGTTTCCTTTATACTCTTACAAGTTTATTTAGGTACATGTCTAATTATCAAGGCTTTCGTAACAGTAACTTTATCCTCGAACAACGATAATGAGACATTAAGGTAGACAAACATATTCAACACTCTACTTGTGATATAATTACGTGGAAAATTCCATTGTTGTACTCGTAGTAATGAGGTCCTTGATAAACATTAGTAGGTACTCTTAGTTATTCTCTGTTGGACGATTTGGGTATAGTTTTCGATTTTTACTATCGTAAAGTTTTTATGAATGTTTTTTGCATTTAAAAAGAAAATTTAAACTTATAGAATGTAATATAATTTTCTAATAAAAGGCCAGGCAACAAATTGTGTATTAAAATCTGTATCAAAGCTATACAATACACAATTTGTTTTACTTGAATGTTACTAAATTCTTGTTAATGAAATTTCTATTCAAACATTCTGGGTCTATATGGGGATAGACCCAGAATGTTTGAATAGAATCAACAAAAAAAAATTAAATACAACCGATTTTTGAATCAGTTAATAATGAATTCAAAATAGAACAGTTTATTTATATTTACTATACCTACCTATGTGATGGTATCCCAAAACTTTCGTATTGATACTGCACTATGGGGGACTAATAGGAAATGCGACCAAAAAAACTGCTAAAAATCCAATGTTTATCTACAGTATTCAGTTTCGGAATATCGATTAATACTCTTATTTTGTTTTCTTTTTGTTTACCTCGTTTTCCTTTGAATGGAAACTGGACAATTTACTTTGTTGTGGTTTTGTTGCCTTTGATCCAGATTGAAAAGGACGACTACGCCGAAGTTTGAATATGAAAATATAGAACACAAAATAACAAAGTGTTTTGCTCCCTAAGCTGTATAGTTTATTTCCTTTGCCCGCGCTAATATCGGTATATTAATATAAATAAATGAACATAAATATAAGAAGCCTATTTCCGACAGTGGACGTCAATTGGTTGATATGATGATAATAATATCCACGGGCATGCCAATGGAATCGGTGTATTTGACACTCAGTAGTCTATGCCTACTACCAAGGGCATGAGACGTGAGTTTATGTATGTACCTATAATGAAACTGAAGTCGACTAAAGGAACTTCAAAAATAGTTCGTTAAAAAGCAAAACTTGTTCAACCCTATTATTGAAGGCAGGGAAATTTTTTTAGGTCAAATTTGAGCTTGGGATCTTTATTGACAGATGTTTTGGTTATAATTGTAGACTGAAGTTATTTATTGGTTATAAGAAATTAATAAGTTAAATAGGCTAATTAAGATTAAGAAGATGACATCTTTATTGGTTAACACTGCTCGTCTTATTCGCAATATTTAAGAAGCAATACCTATATTTCATAACCTAGGCTTACAATTTTCCATAAGCAAATAACCATCGTCACCAAACCTAGTTACTAGTATCCTGCAACCAGTAGACCATTAGTAAAATTTGTTAGTGATACATCGAGTTTGTTTAGTTAACCGCGTATGGTCAGCCTGTACATACATACGCCTATCTATAGGTATATGTATGTACTCGTATGTACGCATTGTAAATTAGTGCAGTACGTACACTCCGGAATAGTTCTATTTGTATGGATCAATTCAAATGTATGCGAGTGGATGGATCAAGGTAGCGTATTTGCGAGATTCGCAGTTCTAAGATATATAAGGATTTCTGGTTTAGGTGATAGGTACTTGCAAATCAAAGATGTAAGTTTTTTAACAGTTTGGCTTCTTAGTATTTCTGGTGTATAAGAATAGTTTTAGACATAAATTCTATCATTTCCTTGCTATCATTCCTTTTTTTGTAAAAACTGTCGCACTCAGGATCAATCCTTGTATGGCGAGAACTTTTAAAGACATGAAATTAACGGAAACAAAAAACATCTAGGCAACACAATTATTTGTCTTATGCCACATAAATAATAGGTAATAATGATCTTTCATGGGCATTATTACATTACAACATATAAAGCTAAATATATTTTGACAACCTACCTTAATGTAAATACTTATTAGAAATGTTTGTATCACAACATGTCAGCTAAACTATTTTTCAGATCTTATGGGTACGGTGACGTTTAGTATTTGTTATTACTAGAGATGTAGTAACACTAATATCGTTTTTAAAAATACCGATTCTATATCTATCCGATATAATTTACAAACAAGAATAAATCGATTATGGGTACAAAATAAGAAACTAATCTTTTTTTAAATATTTATTAATTATGCCGAATCAATGCGTGATTCATCTGATGAACAGCTTGATGAATTACTTGATTCGTCACTTACATGACATAATAAGTGAAAATCTACTGAATTGTCTAATTTGATGTCTCTTCCTCTCACAGTCATGAAGTATTAGATTTTTGTTTTTTCCAATCATCGGCAGTTACGTGGTCACAGGTCACAGGCCTCTTTTAATAATGACATCATCAAGATTTTACCGCTATGACGTGCGAATTCCGCCAAAAAAAAAATTACGGCCTATCCTCGTAAAAACTAATATTGAGTTATAAGACAACTGAAATTATTATATTAATTTCTATGATTATAAAAAAAAAAATTATCGATTTAATCAATTTTATAAAAAACCATTCGATTTTAACAATTTTATTGTGTCAATCTCTATTGACATTCGTTCCGAGTCGCGCATCCTATTTTAAAATTTATATGTTTATATTTTACATATTAGGGTTGAAGATGGAATATAAAACAAATATTTCATATAATTTAATTATATATAAACGTCTAAATAATATTTTTAATTTTTTATCAGTTCGGATTCATAAATTAATAGCTTTTATTTTTAAATTCTACAAAAGTAAACTAAGTAACATGGAAAAGATCAAATGTCACCGTACCTTTCCTGTCTGATAAAGACTATAATAAGCTTAATATTCTAATACACCCTATGCCTTTAAAAGTTTAAATATTAAATATTCCTTACACATTCACACAACGCCACCTAGTCTCAAACTAAGCAGAGCTTGTACTTTGGGTACTAGACAACGGATAAACATACTTAAAACCTTTATTTTTTGTAAATACTTACTTATATATAGAAAACACCCAGACCAATCATGTTCATGCACACAAAGATTTGCATTGAGCGGGAATCGAACCCGAGACCTCTGCGTAGCAGTCATGTTATATAACCAGTACGCCACAGAGGTCATCATATTATTCTGTTACCAGAAATATTTTCCTCCTAAAGTTCCAAAACTATCTAACGTAAATCAATATTATATCACTTTGAGTAACTAATAACACGCACCAATTTACATAGTGAGATCAACGAGCCCTTTACATAGTAATTTTAATTAAAGTTTCACCTAAATTGATTAAATAATTGGCTGTCGGCATCATACATTCAGAGTTCATTGTTTGTATTTTCGTTCTATAGATGAATCTGACACTTTAAACATATTTATTTTAAACTGTGTGACCGTTAGCTTTGTACGTAAATAGTGCAATATTTTTTCACCAGAAATAAAAGTTTTAGTTTGTATTAGTTTTTCATCAAAGTTATTAAATTTCGGGGAAATACAGTTGTTTTTTTCATTCGCTTATGAAAAATATAGATTAGTTTGGCTAATACTTTGCTTTTGATCATGTACTGACATACACACAGAATGTATAACGCAATCGCTTAGACATTAGTTAGTTAAGAACTTTCCCCGTTACTCATAAACGCCTCTTAAATCTTAGTCCATTAATTAGCTTAAATTCTTGCGGTTTTGTTTGGTATAAGGTTGGTTTCTCTAATAAAAATCTCGCTAAACAGTGATTAAATTTAAGAGGCGTTTATGATAAGGGGGTTTGTCTATAGCAATTTTTCTTTTTATGGAGACTGGGCATGAAGCAGACGTTTCCAGAGAGTTTTCCACAAAAAGATGCGGTTTTAAAGTTTAAATTACCGAATTTACCCTGCATACCATTCATTAATTAAATCGCATTTTAATTCGTATTTATATCCACATAAAATGTTCCATAAAATTCCTTTGTAATCTGTACCATAAAAATGCAATTTTTTCATTAAAGTCC
Organism: Schrankia costaestrigalis; assembly: GCA_905475405.1. Lineage (NCBI taxonomy): Eukaryota > Metazoa > Arthropoda > Insecta > Lepidoptera > Erebidae > Schrankia > Schrankia costaestrigalis. The sequence goes on from FR997827.1 coordinate 7,787,874, forward strand.
TGCATTCAATAATTAACAGTAGTTAAAATAAATTATGGTTTACATATTTAAAATATTTGATATTGTAACATAACAAGAAGAACAGTCGGACAATATTATCTTAAAAGTTATAAAAGTAATTTTATTTACGTTATTTGTGCTTTAAATGTTGAATCAGTTATGAATCTTTTTGTTGATTTCTGGTCGATTAACGATTGTACAACTCATTCCGAATCATTACCGTCAACGTTTCCTTTAACACATGGCCGAACAACATCAATTATTTACATTGAACAGTTTTTTTTTCTAAATAAAAGGAAAGTCATTAGCGCATGTCAGCCGATAACGTTGACTCAAGTAAAGTGAGAGGAGTGAAGAAAAAATAAATTTCAGATTATTATTTTTGGTAAACCTTTTAATATTTAAGTATTTTATTCGTTTAAGTTTGACATTGAGGCGGTAAAGTCAACTGCAGACTTAATTGATTTATATTAGAAATTTACATAAAATTTACTTGAGTGTCATGGCATTTTTAATGTTTGCAGCTGCGAGTGAGTTTTACATAATATACTCGTATATTAATTAGCAAGACATGACCAATGTAAATAATGTTGATTTAATATTCCCAATTTGTACTAGATCGAGTATTTTTTTCCGGTTTATCTTTGGTACTAAATTACCGTCAAAGAACTAGGCACAAAAGAACCATCTAATTCGCAGAAAGATTCATTCAGTAACATGCTTTAGCACTTTTGATTTTGAATTCGACGATGTAGAAAGGACGATGAAGATACTATAAAAAGAGGTTAGGGATACGAAGAAGGTTTTTAAATTATATTATTCTTCTCAGACGTAGTCAAAAGCACACACGAGCTTCCTATATTTAATAAACACACAACAAAAAATCGATCCTATTCAAAGCAGCAGGACTTATTTATTCGATCACAGCCTCAACAATCCTCAAGCGAAGGGCGAACTTTACCTAAGAAGTTGTAGAACTAGTTAAATGAGGAACGGATCCGTATCACCCGTGCATCGGACGGCATCGGTTGACTTTGAAAAATTGTCACCAATAAGTCTCGTTTCGCATTCGGCACGATCGTCCGTCAATGTCGGTGTTCGGTCGTCGGCGTCGCGCGTTCGAGCCAATAAATGTCGCCATGTCATGCGGCCCGACGAATACGCAAGCACTATTACCCCCATTAACCACCGCAGGGAATGCTTATTACAACCTTTTAAAACGTGGAAAACGTGAGACATTTTTAAAGTATATTTACTTCATCTTAAATAGACGTGTTGGTTTAAAAGTTATGGAAAGGATTTTTATAGTTGGAATAAATATTATATAAATATAAATATTAGTATAGTATACAAGTTTTTTCGTCAACAATCTAGTAAGCGGCTTTGCTAATGTCCAATATCGATTCCTTTTTTTTAAATAAAAGGTTTTCAATCCTTAGAATCGTTTAATCTTTGCGTTGACAAATCAGTCATCTCATTAAAGGTTGCAATTGAAGTTAATACTAAAATTTATTAATTACATAATGCATTTAATTAGAAACTGCGAGAAGTTAGCGTTCAAATTACCAGCCACGTAACTAACTTGTTCTGAACCTGTTGCGAGTATAGATTTAGTAGGAGCGAGGATATGACTTGTTGTTTAAGTAAATAGGTACATTATGATTATTATTCATTTAATAATTTCAAAGAGCCATTAAATTTTTAAGAAATTTTATTTCGCTACAAATAATCTTTAAAGTAAGTAATTACAATTACGCAATCTCAAAAACAAGATATAATAATTATAATTAGTTAACCAGTCTTAAGGAAGCAATGACGTCACAAAGCTCAGTCCTCCGTGCAAAGGAATGGCTCAGGTTAGCATACATAATGTTCTCGGACAAAGCAAGATTTATTTGAGGTGCCATACCGACGGATATACCTCGGTACACGTACTACGAAAGCCAAGAAGCCGTGCATTTGTTGCATCTCAGTTTACACAAGACTCCAAATAAGCATCAACATTGCTTTAGCTTTATACACCTGTGTTGAATTTCAAACACGCAAATTGTAGTTTAATGAAATTCTTCTTTTATGTAGTCAATTTGGGGAAAAATATATAGTCTATTGAACTTAGGTTTGTTGTGAGATATTTCTTAGATAATCTGTAGATTGAATTAGAACTTTTCTAGACCTTGTTGCTATTTGTCCACTCTAAATGTTTCTACTTTGTGGTAACGTTAATCCTAAGCGAGTGTCACAACTCGCTACAGATTACAGTGTGACTAATGTCAAAAGAAGGTAAACTCAATACAAACTCTACACAAATCTAATAACAACAAATATATACAAATTTCAAATTTCAAAATACTTTATTTCATAAAATTTATTACAAATTGTTTGAAATCGTCGTTTTCTTAAAATTGAAGCTACAATTAAAATTATAGATCGACACAGACAAACGCTACAGCACTAAAAAAGCCGCGTTGTATTGTCAAATGTAAATTAAAGGAGAAAAATAAAACCAATCTACTACTCGAATCTACTTGTCTGTCTGTGTTGATCTATAAATTCCAGTTTCCAAATGGTAGGGCCAATGAGAAGAAATCTGGCAAAGAAACTCATGGCAACTCTTTTAAAATTCAGTTGTGTTTACATTTTTTTTTTTACATAAATCATAATATACCCAATCAAAATATTTGACAGTACCAGACAGGATAATACACCATTTATACATCATAAAAAATAATAATCAAAGAAAAGAAAAATAGAAGACAAGCATGAGAACAAGGAAGACAGAAAAAAAGATAGAAAGGATACAATAATACAATAAGAGCTTAGAGATAAAACAATTAGCACAAGTAGCACACATAAATAAAAAAAAGTGCATAAACTTGCATCATTTGAGACAGCCTGGGGAACAGAAGCAGTTAATCCCAAGCCTTTTTGTCTTTCGTGTAGTCTAGGATAGTATAATATCCCTTTACGATAAGTTTTTGTTTGACTACATTCTTAAATTTATTAAAACTTAGATCTTGAATATCTTTCGGAATTTTATTATAAAATCGGACACATTGACCCTGAAATGAACTATGTATTTTTTGGAGCCTAGAATACGGATGAATAAGTCTATCTTTATTTCTAGTATTTATACTATGGACATCACTTCTTTTGACAAATTGGTCTTTATTTTTATGAACATAAATTATGTTTTCATAAATGTATTGACTTGCTACAGTTAATATATTGATTTCTTTAAATTTTTCTTGAAGTGATTGTCTCCTACCTAAATTATAAATTGCACGAATAGCTCTCTTCTGCAGCACAAAGATAGAATGAATGTCGGCAGCATGTCCCCATAGTAAAATACCGTATGACATTATGCTGTGAAAATAACTAAAATATACTAATCTAGCAGTTTCTATGTCTGTCAGTTCTCGAATTTTCCTAACGGCATAAGCTGCAGAACTTAGTCTCTTTACCAATGTCCTAATATGTGGGCCCCACTGAAGCTTAGAGTCTAGTGTTATACCAAGAAATTTTGTAGTGTCCACAAGGTCTACCTGATCCTCCTTAACTCTTATTGTGGATTTTACTTCTTGTACATTCGGCGTTATAAATCTAACACATTTGGTTTTGCGGCTATTAAGGAGCAAGTTATTAATGTCAAACCAACGAACAACTTTAGAGATAGCCAAGTTCACTTCGTCAGTGCTAGTCTGTTGTCGTTTCACTTTAAATAAAAGCGAAGTGTCATCGGCAAACAAAACTATCTCATGTTGATCTTTAACTAGATGTGGTAAATCATTTATATAGATGAGAAACAAAAGGGGTCCAAGTATGGAACCTTGCGGAACGCCCATTTTTACGACAGATCCTGGAGATAATTTTTCATTAATATTAACTCATTGTATTCTGTTATTTAAGTAAGACGTGAAAAGATCTAATCCAAGTTTACCTAAACCATAGTGATGTAGTTTCCGTAAAAGTGTATCATGATCGACACAGTCGAAAGCCTTGGACAAGTCACAGAAAATACCTAAAGCATCGTAAGACTTCTCCCAGGCGTCATATATATGTTTTACAAGCTCCACACCACCATCGGTTGTGGAGCGACCCCTTGTAAAACCAAATTGTTTAATATGTAAAATTCTGTATTTATTTAAATATGTTTGCAGTTGGTCTGCAATAAGTTTTTCAAAAATTTTACTGAAAGTTGGCAGTACTGAAATCGGTCTAAAATTAGTTGGGTCTGATGTACAGCCAGATTTATATAAAGGAACAATTTTGCTGGATTTCATTAAATCAGGAAACACACCACTATCTATCGAATAATTAAATATAAGAGCTAAATGCGTTGCAACTGAGTAAATAATATGCTTAGTAATAACTACAGAATTATCCCATAAATCTGCTGTCTTTTTTACATTAATGGTATTAAAAGCTTTAATTATATCAAAAGGAGTAACATGTTCAAATTCAAAATCATTGTTGAAAATCGGTATGTTATCCTTTAAAATTAATTCTGCGTTTATAGGTGAAGAGTTCAAAGATTGAGTAGTAGTAATTGGAATATCTGTGAAAAATTGTTCAAAAGCAGTGGCGACTTCTACATCTGATGTGATTGTTGAGTTATTGATGTTTAAGTTGTACTCAATGTCGCGGTTGACTACTTTGCCTGTCTCACTATTGATAATATTCCATATGGTCTTAATCTTATTATTACTGTTTTTAATTCTTGAACTCAGAAAACGTGATTTAGCTACCTTACAAAGCTTCCTAAATAATTTTGAATAATTTTTAACATAACTCTGAAATGTATCACTAAAATTATAGTTCCTTTCTTCATAAAGTTCATAAAGCCGTATTCTACTCTTATGTAATCCTACTGTTGCCCATTCACTGAATGTGGCGTTGCCTTTAATTAATATTGTTTTTGGAATAAAAACTGATTTAAACACATTACAATAAGTAGTAAAAAAATTATCAAATAAAGTGTTTACACTATCATCCGCACTGATAATTGGTGTGGAACTAAAGGCTAACTCAATTTTGTTTTTAAAACATTCAATTCTATGCGCAGTTTTAGGTATAACAACAATGTTCTTAGATACATTTTGTTCCCTTCTATTTAAAAATGTAATTTGCTGACCAGTGTGGTCTGACTGAAGCTTATTAATTATGAATTTATCAGTAATTAGAAAATTAATAAATACATTATCAATACATCTTGCTGTTGTTTCAGTTATACGAGTGGGCTCCAAAAATACATTTTTCAGATTAAAAGATTGAAAAAGAGCTAAGTATTTAGATACCCTTTCTGGGGTTTCATTCCCTGTTACCAGTAAATCAATATTAAAATCCCCACAAACCATTACATATTTTTTAGACTTGGTTACCTTATCTAAGACATCCTCCATAACTCTCTCAAAGCAATCATACATACCCGAAGGGGGTCTGTACACACTTAATACAATAAAATGCTTCAACTCTACACAGGCTATCTCAACAGAACGTTCAACCGAGAGATTAACAATATCAAGTCGTTCTTTATATTTAAATTTTTTGTTCAAAATTATCAATGAGCCACCTCGTATTGCATGCTCTCTGTTGAATGAACTGCCTATCTGGTGATTATCAAAATTAAACATGTATTGGCCACTTCTTAACCAATGCTCAGTAATACAAAGGATGTCAATGTTGTTACTATTAATAAATAACTCGATTTCTAATGTTTTACCTAACATGCCCTGAATGTTTTGATGAACCAGATTTAATTGATTGACATTCTTTGCATTACCTAGAGGTGAGCAAGAGGTATACTCTTTTGTCTCACTGTTTAGTTTAAATCCTTTTGTTGTGTAGTTGTAATCTTATAATCTAGGGATTGCTCTATAGGAGCAGTCAACTTAAAATCTAGGGTGGGCTCCATAGGAGCTACTAACTTACAAGCTAGGGTTTGCTCTATAGGAGCAGTAAACTTAATATCTAGGGTTTGCTCTATAGGAGCAGTCAACTTACAATCTAAGGTGGGCTCCATAGGAGCTACTAACTTACAAGCTAGGGTTTGCTCTATAGGAGCGGTCAACTTAAATACTAGGGGTTGCTCTATAGAAGCAGTCTGATTAAAAGCTAAGGGTTGCTCTATAGGAGCAGTCAACTTACAATCTAATGTAACCAATGGATTGGCTGTCATTTTAAAAATGTATGCCAGCGATGATGCTATTTGTCTCCTACTATACAGAGACAGGTAATATCTATCTTTTTTTGAAAAGAAGTTAGTTCTAACAAGCATATTAGAGTCGATCATATGAAATTTATTTATATGTTCTCCATTAATTTTACAAGTTAAATTGTGCATCATAATATTAAGCTTATATCTAATATTATTTTCTGCTTGTGACAACCCTTCGCAGTAAGGTAGAGTAAACAAGATTATTTTTTCAACATCCAGTTTAGTTAATTGTTCAAAGTAGTTTAAAAATGATTGCTTATTTAAATTGCCCCTATGTCCACTAAATAGGACTAATGTGGTTTCCTTATCAAAACTCAATTTTGATATTTTGTCTAATATATCACTATATCCTAATTGAGGCTGACACATATTACTAAAACCTTGCTCAGAAGCATGTAATAAAGAACCTAAGCCTTTTCCAATTTCATCACAAAACATTATAAATTTATTGTTATTTTTTGTGTGTTTTATAACAGGTTTATTTGAATTACCTACATTGATACATGTATTATGTATAAGTGTATTATGTGTAAGTGTATTATGTGTAAGTGAGGAGAAGGATATATCATCATGGGAGGTTACTGATTGATTCAGGCTAATCATTGACAATGAGTCATTCCGACAGTTACATGAACTAACAAGCCTCCCAATAGCTAACACCTGTTCCTTACTTTGTTTTTCTGTTAAGCTATACTTATAAGATAATGTATTCAGTTGTTCCTGAAGCCGGTCAACATCACATTGCAGTGCCTGTGTATCTTGCAAATATTGAGATGACATGTTGTCCAACTCCAAGGAGTACATACTGATTTGGTCAATGAGTTGCAATCTTTGCCTATTTAAATTCATACTGTCAATAAAAAATTTATGCTTATGAATCAATCTTTTAGTTTTAGTAATATATCTTTTAACTCTAATGTACTTTTTAAGTTTATTCTTACTGCATTTGATATATTTAAAGTTTGAGTTTTCTTTGACAGGCGTACTATCTTGAGTTAGGTCAATGACCATGCAAGGGTTGTTTATATCAACTGCAGCAGAATTGACGCTAGGGGCTACCAGCTCCTTGAATAAACTTTGGTTTGACACTGCTAGCTGGTTGTGTTTAAGAGTCTCAAATGATGCTATGGTGGTATTAGCCTCTTGAAGTTGTCGTTCCAGTATCTTGATTCGGTGTAAGGCCTGCTCATAGTCATCCCTACAAGAATCAAAGCTGTCAACAAGGAGCTGGAGTCTATTCTGAGCGTCAGTGGCAATATCTAATTCGGAATGCAACTCTGACATCCTACTTCTAAGAGTTTCATTGTCGCCTAACGTTTCTAGTAATACTTTTTCGTTGTCATTTCTTTCACTCATTAGTTGGTCACATTTCTCCTTTACGGCCTTAAGTTCTAGTAGTGTCAGTTGAAGTTTGGACTCTGCCTGACGTGCTACGGCTTTGCGAGTTTGCATCATAATGTAATGTGAAAGAGAGTTGACCAACGAATGAAAGGTTATGTTAGAAAATGAACTATTTAATTGTAAGTATTCAAATTGTGCCTAATATGAACTTGTGAATTGTACAAATTAGATAAAATATTATAAATACCTTAAAGAGGTTACAATAATTCGAATTATAACACAAAACAGTTGAAATTTTTCACTAACGAGATCCGCACCAACTGTCACTTTTCTTAAATCTTAATATTACACTTATAATACGCTAATATGTAAAATTATTTATGTCTAATACAATTACAACATGAATGCTTTGTGATAAATTGGTTTTCAACAATTAATAACTGCTAAATAATTAAATTCTAAATAAAATTTAGCGGAACAATTTAAATCAGCTGTATATCGGAGGGTTGCCACAGCGTTGTTGTAACAAAGCACACGTGTTGTTAACAAGAATATCCCACCTATTCAATAATCAGGATTAACTCCTTACGTAAATTCTTACTTCAGCTAAACGACTTAACAAGAATATATGATAAAATAATGAATAACTTTATGAAATATGCGGTAAGGAGCACAAACATCACAGGATACGTCTATTTTGTAGGCAGTAAAACCGCAGCTAGAAATGTGGTTTTACAACACTAAAGCTTCAGTTTTCATCTGTGCCAACCGAGAGGTAAGCTCTTTTGCTGAAGCCGTCGATGCAAACAACTACAAAGAGCTAACTCAAACATGGCCGCCACAGTGAAATGTTGAGACTACGTCGGGTTTATAATTTAATAAACCTACCACTGCCCTTTAGGCAGGCATTAAACAAAAAGTCAAGTGTATTGTACTAAGGGTAAATGTTAAACCAACCACTTTCCACTGGAACAATGTTATAACGAAGTACAAAATGAAAATTCGCTTTGGTCTAATAATTAGATTGTAATACAAATTCACGGCTAGAGGGTGAGAAAATATCAAATATCGTTTATTGTTATTTTGTAAACAGAGGATATCATTTCCTAACTTTTGGGAAGTTGTAAATAAAGTCTTCGCTTTGGAAACTTTTTTGATTTATGGAGTACACCCACGTCTCACACATTCGCTAACGTCCACCGTTTGGCCAGAATTGCGAGATAATGCCACCAGGCTTTATAACTTTGATCGCTATCGATGTACTTACTGACTTACACTGATCCAACTTCATCGGAAAAATATAGCAGGTTTTAGTTTGGGAAACTCGGCAGAATTTTCTTGATCCTACCTTTAAAAGTTAAATTCATATTTCTTTACGGAATTAAAGAATCTTTAATGTGTGTATTATAAGCTGTATCATGAATTAGAGCTATTTGAAATAGTATTTGTAATTTTTTATGTCTTGGGAAACAAATAACAAACTACATAAACGACCAATATATGGAAGCCGGTAAGTTTATATCGCCATTACAGGGGGATAATCTAAATAAACGCGAAGTATATTCCATTGGAAGACGTTCAATCAGACTTTAAGACGATGTTACTCGGTTTGGTGTCGTAACTTTATATTCGCTGAGAAAGAAATTCACTGAGTTTACGTATTATGCATGCAAAGGGAGATCGTAAGGTCCAGAAAGCTCCCATATATATAAAGCGGAGGATTCACTGAAATGAAGATATCAAAACGTCAAGGCAAATTTATTTATATGAGTTTACTCGTTTAGTTATAATGTATGACTACTAATACATTGTAAGTTAAAACATCGAAAAGCACTTTTGAGCTTGAAATTAGATTAAGAAAATAATAATACTTAAGTTTCGGAAAAAACTTGGGTACGCATCTGAAGAAAAATATTCAATTACTGACATAAAAAGCTTTCGACAAGAAATTAAACTAACAATAGCAACAAAACTCATCACGATGTTAGGGGAACTAAACAAAATTATCAACAGGTACTTATTATCTCTAGTCGTAATACGAAACATTCGGAGCGAAATAAATTTTGGTAGAAAGATAAATAATGTTTCGTATTCTTTTCAAATTGCAAATTGGAGAGGTTCCGAATCGAGTTCACCTAATTTAAAAGTCTTTTGTCATGTTTGAATCACGTGAAGCAGCGAGCCAAAGAGATTCCTTCTTTCACAAAAACGAAGGAATTCTCACAAAGAGTGTATTTTGTACCTTGACATGTGCTTGGTATAATATACTTTAGGGCTCTTTTAATTTAGCCGTTTCGTGCCGTACGGCTGCCGTGCCTTTTTCGGACGGCAAAAGCAAAGTTCGTTTGTTTTCATACAAATCTTGCCGTACGACTGCCGCTCGACACTATAAATACTGCCGTTAAAGTTTATTAAATCATTGAAATCATTTTCTATACTTTTAATAATAATAGCTGAAGTTTATTTAACCAGTAGGTAAGTATTACGACATTCCTGTTGTTGAGAGACATTCCAATTCTACCGACGGTAATCCGCAAAATTCTTGCCTTGTATTGGCTACTAATTACTAACCACTGTAATGCCAAAAGTAATGCAAGTAATTACAGCGCATAAAACAATGATTTATCCTTTGATTAAACTATTATTTGCTCCTTTGAGAATTTAAATGATTTAGGTAAAATGGAATAAATACCATATAAAGCGTATATTCTTCACCATTATTAGGCCAAAGATTTCTCATTGTCGCTCACCAGGAGTACTTCATCATAACAGCTTATTAATGTCCCACTGCAGGGACGGGCCTCCTTCCGTGACGAAGGGATACTTGGTTTACTAATACCACGCTGGCCAGACGGATTGGTATAGGGTTTAATTTCAAGTTACCCTTTTTTTTATTTCGTAAAGAAATTATTCACGGATAGTCCCTTAGTCGGTTTTTACGACACCCACGGGATGAGATGGGGTGGTGACATATTGTATTCTTACTCCGTCACTAAACGGATTTACCAGGAATACTTGACCTATTAATACCGCGCGTTAGGACAATGCCTTATTGAAGGGTTGACATGAAGAAACTGTTTCTTCATTTTAAGCTGTTAGTCTGCTTAATAATCTTATAGTTTACTTTTCCGATGCCAAGAAACTAGTAACTCCAAAGTTGATACAAAAAATCAATAAGTAATTTAAGAGCTTTTGTAGAAGGTACCATTCTACTAATCCAGATTAAACGGAGTTAGTTTAAGCCCCGCTTTACGTAATCCGTATTTCTCATATTTGTGTAATCTATATTTGAATCAATTTACTGTTAATGTATTTACTTGCGTATCGTCATGTCATCCCTCTCATGAATAACTTCTGAAGTTATTCAGGATATTAAAAGACTAACATAATATGACTTGAATCACTCGGTAGGACAATTTTTTTTTTCTATCACAGTATTTAAGCAGTCATTTTCTTTTTATGCTAATTTCATGGGGAAATATTTCCGATGGGAGCTGTAGATAGGTACCTACTTAAACCTGTAAGCTTCTTAAATTTAAATTGAACTTTAATATTACTGAGAATCTATATTTCTATGACAACGTCGCCTAAAATTAGTTACAATATTCAAAACGTACGGTATCTAAACCAAGTTTTAATTGAACACTCAAAATCTGTTTAAAGCGTCATGAATTAAATCCAGAGTCGGCTACTTCACCCCCGGTTTGTGTATCACCTAGATTTAGGAAAGGTAAATTAGCTGTATGCTGACCGAAAGCATTTTATCACTAAAGAAGGGTCAATAATTACGGCTCACCTGATTTTATTAATCCGGGCATCATGCGTAGGAAAGTTTAGTTTCTTTAGGTAAAAATCTGAAAACGGCTTCGATGTTCGTTTGTTTGGTTTGGTACGCAGATATAAATATTTGCTAGGCACATTTTTCCTCCTTCTCCACGCTTGTTGTTAACAGACCCAACGGCACACCTCAATATTTCATTAATTAACTACCAGATACAGTGACCAAGCGCTTAACGTGCCTTGCATATAACAAACCTCTACTACTGCCCTGCTATTGGTATCATTTACAGTGAAGTGCTTGTCATGTAAATACTAAATATAAACCTGTCGCTGCTCGAAACCCAATAAATTTAATAACATTTCAAGTCTGCAAACTTGACATATCAAAAGCCTTTGCTGAAATAACTACATCGAAAATATCAATCTAAATATAAAACCCACAAATAGGCTCGCGGTTTGAATCTAAATTTATCCTATGAAATATTGCTATAATATTTTGTGGAGCTATTTATAAATAGATACTCATGCCAAAGTGGCTTTAACGCATTTGATGTTAAGAACATTAGTACTCCAAGAATGGTAAAGTCTAAAGAAGGACAACGTTCTACTGCTGTCGCCAGCATCATTGCTGGTCTTACTATGGGCTTCTTCACACAAGATGTATGACTTTGTCTAGTGTCTAAATGTTTTTTGTGTACGTTAATAGTCTGTAAAGAGAGAACGACATAGGGTGCAGTCATAAATAAATGTTTAACGTCAATATCTAAATCCAGAGGAAAAAAACAGATATTTATGTTAAAGGTTATAGCAATGGTTTTGAAACATTTTAACAAACAGTGAATACAAAGTTGCATGTTTTTGTACATTCGCCCAAGAACTCAAGAAAATAACTTTTGATTCTATCTAGTTACCCCTTTGATTTACGCACCACTGCGTCACTTTTCCTCTTACGTAATTCGACGACTCATTTTTTGACCAAAATATTGAATGAAACCGTAAAATACGTAGTTCAAAGCAATTGCTCAGTTCAAAGGCATATTTTGCTGATAAAAGAAAGTTAATCGAAACGATTTGCGAATGGTTATATCATATACAACGAACTTTTCAATACAAATATTTCTGTTTACATAATACATGTAGGTACAATTGATGATAATAAATTGTTTAAAACAAATCGAAATCAACTTACGCATCAATAATTTGCTCTTTTTGGATCTTTGACTTTACAGTAATACATTTTAAGAAGTAAAATCATTAATTGGATATTATTATTATTAAAATATACTACATTTAATTTTATAAGTATGATGCATATAATAAGTATGTAAGATAAGTCTTGTATATTATCCATGTAGCAAAAATAACTGCAACCCGACTACTGGTATTTTGCTACCATAAAACGGCCAGTGACGCAATACAAGAGCGACAATCTGAGTTAGTTTAACCGATGTGGTAAAATAAACCAGATTTTTCGTATATATTATATTTGAAACATGCAACGCCATACTTTAAAAAATATTCAATGTATAAAATGGCATAAGCATTATTAAGGAATTTAATCATAATTTTCATCACTCATTTTTCCACTCCACAGTATTGCCCTCAGGCCAAATCAAACAATTATATTAACTTTTTTAGATATGACTAAGAGCAAACGAACAAACGGGGCCTTTAAAGCAGTAATAAGATTTACTTTAAAAAGGCTACGGACTATCTAGATAAACATAATATGTTTACATTAATTTAAACTCATTTTGATTAAGTACATATATTATATGTACTTAATCAAAATGAGTTTAAATTAATGTTGATAATTATAATATATTATATCTTTGGAGGGTTTTAAGTAGGTACAATTATTTGGTCCTGATATCCCTTTCAGGAATTTATCGTAAAGCAAGTAAGCTTTTGTTGAAGTACCGTAGCACGTGGCGTCATACTAATATTATTAGGCAATCCGTGTAAAATATAAGGGTTGACCGCAAACTTTGGCCGTTGTTAAACCACTTACATTCTGTACCACGAACGGGCCGTAGAAGAATTTAGTAAAGCGGTGCGGTCTAACATTTATGACTTGACTTATGTGTATGATTAATGTAGGGTCCGATAATGATCTGATTAGTTCCGGGGTAACAAGTACAAGTTGGTAAATTCATATGAGTTACGAACTTCATTATAACACACAAAGGCACACAACCCCTACATTTTATAGGTGATTACTTTTACAAAATTTTATTCTCCTAACTAAAATGGTTTCACCGCCAGAATAAAGTTTATGTTTGTTGTTTTACACATGTTTGTATGAGGAATAGAGCTTTATTAGGGTTGTAATGCGGTAGTAAATTGCCTTATTAAATCTTGTATGTTAACAAAGTATCTTAGTTTGTTAGTTCAGCTGCAATGTCGTTTTATGAATGGTTTTACCGCCGTACGTGTCAGATGACAATAAAGCCTTACTTAAGGGCTATACTAGATGTATAGCATTAAAGCTTATAGTGGGAATAGTAGGGAGGGAAAGTGAAATAAATTCATGGGAAATTATTCTTTCAGGATTTCCACATATCTCAATAGAAACGTTTAAACCCATATTGAGTAAAGTTGGAAAATCACAAGTTTTTTTTAATCGTTAATAGCAAAACGAAATAATAACATAGGTACACTTAAATAGCGACTGTTTTCAGACTGTTTGGTGAGACCTGAGTTTGTTATATGCTAAAGCTGCGTTAAGCTTTATTCTTGTTTTATTAACCTCGTGGTCTAAACCCAATCCTAATAATCCATTAAAACCAAATGTTTTAAGTAATTTAAAATACTTCAAACTGTATGTACGAATTACTAACATAATGTACAACGAAACGACTCGTTTAAGCCTTCAAAGACAAAGCAGTTACGCTCAAATCTCTTTCCCTTTATTATAAAGGTGCAACAAACTTTTCCTTTAAATTATAAGTAATGTAACTTTTTAACAAGGCGAACTTGCTTTAATAGGCGCCTATTTTTCATAAAAATTACACCTGGAAACACATTATACACAAGTTGGGCGTCTCTTGTATCTTTCTTTCATATTACCATACTGTTACAATATCTACAAAGTTTTTTCAAGTGACACTGAGGAAAAAAGCAATTTCACTCTGAAATAGTTGTAACAACTGCTTTGTGAGGGTATAAAGTTTTATACAAACAAATACAAAGAGTATTGTTGCTCATCTCTATTCCGTACGTTAAGCCAGATGCTGTTTAATTTGCACCAAATGTGTGACGCTATATGTACTAGTTTTATTATCTATGGTATTTTATAGTATTCTATTTTTAAAGAAATAATAAAAACTAAATATTCTTTCCTATTAAGTATGTAGACTTCACTGTTATAATCGGCTTTTCTGTTCCCGAGTTTACGCGTTTTCCATCAAGTTCTTAAAGACAACGGAGTCAATGATCGAAATGTTCAGAACACATCATTTTAATTAACGGTGGGCTACATTATACCCTTTAATTTGAGCCTATCTTAATAACAATCGGACACAAACTTTCGTAGATAGAGTCTCTTTAGTAAACGCATAGAAGAAATCTCAAGAAAAAAATCAAAATGGCTGCTAAATAGAGGAGGAGTGAGTTGGACCCATGTAAGTATTGTATTTTTTCATAACAAGTACTTTAATATGAGTGGGTAAAATATCGCTAGTCCGTGGCCGGACACACTGTATAAAAAACTACAAACAAACATTCTATTTTATTTTATTTGTATATGTAGGTCTATGTATCCATTATATTCGCTATTCATTTTTTTTTTACAATTGACAAATAAAAAGGATTTGTCAAATAAAAAGTCTGCTATGTAAAACAATGCCATTTCTGTTATTAGTAAAGGTTTTATAAAAATGAAGAGTTCTGAGGACTCATAAAATGTTCGATTTTACAGGCCGCCCACTAACACAGCGGTCCCGGACAACAATTTGATGTTACTACCTAACTAGGTACTAATGTTTTGATTTTTTTTTAATAACAATTTGTTTTCTTTTAATGTATATTAAATCATCGGGCGCTAGGTATTTTGAACAAGAGGCCGCAGGACAGTGTCATTACTGTGCCATTTTATACTAATATTCAGATCTACAGACTATTTTTCATCTTTTGAATTTGTAGACCCCCACATACACCCAAACGGTTAACACTAGCGTTGTCTGAACGGCGGCATTAAGCTATTTCATGGCCGCTTTCTAGCAAGTTCTATACAGTCATATTTCCGATAATATAAAAGAAGAGAAAAACAAGCACAGTTTATACCTAATATGAAAATCCATTGTTTATTTTATGGAGCAAATATAACGCGTACAAAATGTGTCTAAAAGTCGGGCCGTAACGGGAAAACTTAAAAACAAAATACATTTGAGCATTTATTTACTGCCTATTTTTGCCTCATTTAACATTGCCTCATCAATTTCATATTTAAACAAAGAAATACACACAATTTCGATGTTTAATGTAACAAGATATTATTATTACGATTGAATGACCAACTGAAATTATTAAATGTATAATTCAGTCGTTTTACATCAAATGCAAAATGAAATATTAGAATTATAGACCGCTGTGACGAAGTATTTGCGAAAATGACTCATTTTGCCCAAAACAAAAGTAAAATAGGTCAATAATTATTTTACCATAATATGCGAATTTATTTATAGGTACGGTTTGTTGTATTGACAACAATCCATATTTAATGTTTGGGTAAAGCTTCTCATTGGGTATTAAAATAATCCGTATGCTTAAAAAGCTGCAATAAATTATCCATTATGGCTATCTGTTCTTTTTATTTAAAAAAGCTGCAGTATTTGTCAATAACTTGTCAAAATCAACAAAGTAGAAATCAGCACTTCGTGAAAACCTAAAATAATCTAAACTTGAGCGTTTATTAAACATTTCAAAGTTGAAAACAGAAC
This sequence comes from Schrankia costaestrigalis, assembly GCA_905475405.1. NCBI lineage: Eukaryota > Metazoa > Arthropoda > Insecta > Lepidoptera > Erebidae > Schrankia > Schrankia costaestrigalis. Next base: position 7,804,149 of record FR997827.1, read on the forward strand.
ACCTTCTTATTGTTAGACAGAGTTTACCTTCCTGACGTGTTTGCCTAGTCATATAATAGATTAAAATTTATAAATAAAATCACTTTTAACACAATAGCTCTTTAAAAAGATATTAAAAAAATAACAACCCTTTAATGTCTTGCTGCAGGTTCAGGCTTCATCCACTGAAGAAACTTTGGTCTACTTAAACAACATGGCCTGGTCGTATTGGTATAGAGTTTTAAGTAAAGCTTTGCTACTTTTTATATCTAGTTCTCGCAGATATTTCACAAAGGTTTTCTTTAAACGTATTTTACAACAAGGAAAAAGTGAAACCACACGGAGATAAAAACATTCTTATGCTAAAGCAACAGATACATTAAAATATTGAACGCGAGAAAAGCTTTTGTATAGAATTTCTCTAAAGCAGGAATCGACGTACAAAGGTATACTTAAGGATCTTTGAAGGGTATATAAGAAGCTGTACTCAACTGAAGAGAAATGTATAACACAACATAATCAAATTTCTTAGTCATGTTCAGCTGAGTTAGATTAAAAGCCTGTGTTTAAGATTTTCATTTAATCTAGAGAATTAATATGGAACACTATAGATACGGTTTTGTTAAAATATATGAAGTAAGAAGGATGAGTTTGTAAAACTATTTATAATATTATGTTATTAGGTTGTAATGATTCCTATAGGCAGCGTCTACTTGATACTGTTTAATTATTATTGTAGTGTTTGAGCAACAAGGTAACTAATAACGAAAAGTAATAGATAGTCTTATTAACATACATCATTCTATTTTTTTCTATTAATTAGTCTAATCATATTTAGCGATTCCCACGTATTAAAAAAAGGGTTCTAATGGGGATGTCATTATATGTATGTAAGTATGTTTGCAAAGTACACTTTTATTAATACAATATTAAATAATGATTCGGTATTCACAATGAAGATAAAAAGGTTTATGTTAAAACGAATAATACTTCTAAAAAGAATTCCAAAAGAAAACGTATTGATTTTAATAAAAAGCTGTTCCAAATATGTTTGGGTCAGCTTCCTTTGTGATCAGAAGCGTCCAATTCATTCATAATGATTTCCGTTTCATTTATTTCTACTTCCCATCGAATACGGATATCGACAAAAGTTTTAACAATCAGATTTCACTAATTTATTTTGTTCGTAGAAATACAATGCGCTTTATGAAGCATTATGTGCTTATGTCAAGATTAGTTGTTATGCTAGCGAATCGGGATCCAATATCATCACGTTTCCTTTACCCAATTTGTGATGTTTTGTGTATAAGCGTGTTTGTTAGTACGCATGAGTGTTTTGTTGAGATAATGTTAGTCTGTGTAACGTATTTTAATTGAAAGATTCACCTTGCATTATGTTTTGAAGTTGGCAAGCGTAATGCAGAACAACTCATAGCTAGCTGGAGTGGTCTTATTTTTTTTTTGGAATAACATTTAAAAGTGTTGCTGGTTACCAGTACTAACAAAACAATAAAGAATTACTCTGAAGATCTGACAAGATAATCGCTAAATATTGATACCACGTCCATATGGAAAATATATGAATAATGTTTAAAATACGTCCATCTGAGTATTTTTTAAATATTAAACGAAATGGAAAAGCCCTTATGTTTTCAACGTGATGTGCACGGATCTCCACTTTATTTTGATTAAACGTGCCAGACCGAAACGTATTTGGGGGGTTTGCTACTCAAAACGTCGCCTCGATAATAAAGATTACGAGCATTCTTTTAAAAATAAATGTAATTTATTTTACTGGACTGATGTTAATAGAAAGACTCGTTTATTTTTCTCTGTAGTGTTAATCTCGTACATACAAACTATACCTACACATTTTGTGCGAGACTTATCTCGGAGCGATTTTTACAGTCTGATTACAGTTGTATTCAGACTGTAGGCATTTATGTATCGCCAAATGCATTTTTTACAGACTGAGCGGACACAAGTTGTATTCAGGCTGTAGGCAATTATTTATGTACCTACTTATCGCTAGATTGTGATATGATATGTCTAGATAGCTTGATAGTTATTTTGCGTAGCATTCAAACCCGCTACTACGCGCACAGTAACCATAATACGACTGCTCATCTATCTGTGAAGTTCTGTCTAGTTCAGATTTATAACTTATTTTCTTGAGTAAATACGATTTTGTTATTTACAGTAGCTACATTGTGGTAAAAATGTTATAAAAAATAAAACAGTAAAGAGGAGGGCTCGCCGTCTGGATATGTCCCCGATGGCCACTCATATTGTGTTGGATATTTTATTTTAGCGTTCGCACATAATTTATAAACATGACGCTTCTATTTTACAAATTATGTTCATGATAAAATATGATGTAGCACCTATTGTTAAGCAAATATTTACCTAAGGATAAAACATTTAGGTACTTTTAATTGACTTACGTACATATTACTTCTTACATACAGCGTGTGTGTAAATAAGTTATCTTCGTAGATGTATTTGCTTACCTGAAACAAAAAGTCACTAATCAAATAATGTCGTTTCAATATTAAAAAATAGAAATATATTTAATAGTTTGATAAAATAAAAAAACGTTATTCATTTTCAACAAAATAAAAATCAGCCGTCAGCAAACATATTTTTTGTGAATGGTTTATACATTTTTAAAAAGGTTTATCCATTAACAAAAAAGGTTTTGCTGTCGCCATGTATACGAATACACACTTTTTATCAAGAATATAATCACAATGTAAAATATAAAAGAACAATTAGTAAAACAATCTCAATAATAATATAAAAAAGTATAAGCAAGAAAAACTGATGGCAACAAATAATTAAACAATAAAATTCGAGAGGCAGATTTTGAATACGAACGGCGCGTATATACTGGAGAATAAATGAAACATTTATCAACGTCGACTCTAAACCGCTCCCTACCCGCCCGCATCAACCAGCTTGAAACAATAACCCTCATCTGTATACAGATGCAAACGCATTTGAATGAAAGGAGAGCTGTCTTTTGCTTTGTAAGCTACATTTCATACGTCATTGAACGTTAAACAACGATTGCGGCAATTTGTCATTGTTACTATATGTATAAACTAGCTTAAAGCGATTGTAAGATTGAATTTTGTTGTGACGTGTTAACGATGGATTTGAGAAGCTGTAGGCCTTATCAAGATGAAGTGTTTAGGTATCTTTACCACGTGGACAACCTTTATAGTTATTTAGAGACATTAATAATTTAATCCTTAATGTTTATTCCTGTCTACTTCACAGTGTAATACAGACAACCTACCTAATATGGGCGATCCCCGGACAAAGGAATATCACGCTAATAACAAGATGGCCACCTCTATGTGTTTATTACGTGGTGATGATGTTTTTATTGTTGTTCTCTAAGGTATTCGCTTTATCAAGGTCGTCGGCTCTAAACCGCTCCCTACCCGCCCGCATCAACCAGCTTAAAACAATAACCCTCATTTGTATACAGATGCAAACGCATTTGAATGAAAGGAGAGCTGTCTTTTGCTTTGTAAGCTACATTTCATACGTCATTGAACGTTAAACAACGATTGCGGCAATTTGTCATTGTTACAATATAAACTAGTTTAAAGCGATTGTAAGATTGAATTTTGTTGTGGCGTGTTAACGATGGATTTGAGAAGCTGCAGGCCTTATCAAGATGAAGTGTTCACGTGGACAGCCTTTATAGGTATTTAGAGACATTAATAATTTAATTCTTGATGTTTATTCTTGTCTAATGCGACTGTAAGATTGAATTTTGCTGTGGACTGTTTCGAGAAACCGGAGACCGTAATGTAGACAATTTGAAGAGTTTATGTATCTATACTACGTGGACATTCTTCAAAGTAATTTAGACACTTTTATTAATTATTTTTTCCTTAACGTTTCTTCCTATGTACTTAATTACATCGTTTTTGTTGGATTTAGACACGATACCCAAGCAATAGAATATCAGCCTATCAATAACAAACTGGCCAGAATGTCTTCCTGTTTGTTCCGTGCTTTTATGAAAGATGGTTTTATGGTTTTATGGTTCTTCTTAAGTGTTCGCCTGCTTGCCTTCTCTACAGTTACTCTGATTAGTATATTTATACAATGTGGGTGTCAAAATATATTATTATTCCTTTCATTGACCACAACACTATTTCAAAAGCATAAACTAATTGACTAATACGTAGTATTATATTTCATTACAGAAAAGTTCTTTTGTCGATAATAAGACGTACAAACGTTAAATAAGTTTTGTTATTAGGTTCAGACACATTCTATGTACGAACACCTCCCGTCCCTTTATGAACTTACGTTACCACGTCACGTATATCTGAAGACACTCGTGATGAAGGAAAAAAATATATATGTCTAATCTTAATATGTTGTATATTGTAGATAAGTTCTCAATTTATTGGTCGTGTATACTTATTTGCCTGATTAAAGAAGGTGGGAGACATAGCGCGAAGTACTGAGCCGTTGCAGCAGAAAAGTTCTGGAATGGACAGCATATGGCAGAGAGACCCCTTACACGATGGATCGATGAGCTAGTTAGGAAACCGATTAAGCAAGCAACAAAACCGAACGAGGTAAAAATATTTGAAGAAGGCTTATGACTAGCAGTGAACGTCCTATCCCTGAAATGATGATGTATATTTCTCTCACAACGCGAAGCAGTTTTTTATATTTTAAAACACCATAATAATATTCCAACCAAAAATTTAAAATTCAAAGTATGGGAAATTATGTTAGAATAACTTAAAGAGTAACATTGATTTAGTGAAATTTTAAGAATTCTAATTATGGCGCCTGGGTAGACATTTAGCTTTGAATTTTTTCTTCAATTATTTGAATTATTCTTGGACCTTTTTTACTTTCTTGAAAATCACAGAATTACTGGCGAAGACGTGAATTTAATTTATTAAAATAAGTAATTATCGACTATATTTTTAAACATTGTTTTCTTTTATTTCGTCATATTTGTTTTAATACACGATTATATCACTCAGTTAAGAATAAGAATACGATATAACGCTTCTCTCTCACGTCCCAGAGGTATGGTTAAAGTGGACTGTGAAAAAATTGTTTTTGCCAGCTGCGTGGTATTAGTTAACCAAGTTTCCCCTTCACTAAAAGGGGCGTTCCCACAGAAAGAGAGACAAGACTGGTAAAAATAAGATACAAAAGTAGTTACCTACTTAAAGTATCCCGTACTAGGACCAATATGTCCCATTTCCAAGAACCCATTCAGATAAGATACTCACTAACCTAAAATTAACTGCGATAAAGAAAAAAACTTAACACATAACACTATATTAACACCAATGTGACGTTAGTACCTAGGTTAAATTTCTCTCTGGGGCGACGAAGCCCGTTTGCACAGTAGGACGTCTATTTAAATTACCCTGGTAAATTACCTATACAACTATATTATGTAGCTTTAGAATATGAATCTAGGAACCTGATTCTAAGTTATTAACATCAAATACCATCTCTATCTGTCTAACGAGCAGGTTAACTATGTGACCGACAAATAGATTTAACGGCAATTGACAAAATAGAATTTGCACATTGTGAATGAAGAATTTCTATTAAGTATTAATTATAAGAATACAATATGTCACCACCCCATCTCATCCCATGGGTGTCGTAAAAACCGACTAAGGGACTATCCGTGAATATTATATTTACGAAATAAAAAGAAAAGGAAAACTTGAAATTAAACCCTATACCAATCCATTTGGCCAGTGTGGTATTAGTAGGCCAAGTATCCCTCCGTCATGGGAGGAGGCCCATCCCTACAGTGGGACATTAATGGGCTGTTATGATGATTGTAATAAAACCCTTAAGCAAAGAGTTGTAAAAATATTATAAAATATTCATAGTGAAGCACCATAGTAAGTAATCAGGGTATTTGAAATAAAATCTACGGAAACCTTTCGGTAAAAAAACTTCTCTATGTCCCAGGAGAGAAACACGGTTACCGTAAGCAGGTTAAAACAAACTTTTTCTGAAGCCTTGTGTTTTAACGTTATCTCCCTTTGTTCGATACAAATATTTGTTACTGCTGTTTTTTTTAGCCAATGGAAAACTTGAATAAATGGTCAGAATTCAAATGAGGTAAACTTATTATTTGCATAGATAAAGAAAATAAAACTGTTTATATTTTCTGTCGTAATAACTTTTATAATAAACAGTGGTATACTGAAATAAAACAGTAGGTATGTAGGTACTAAAATTAACAATAGCTAAACCAGCAATGTATAAATTATTTAAAGTTCTACCCTACTTACTAATAAGCGCCTCTTAAATTTAATCACTGTTTAGCGAGATTTTATTTAGTAAAATTATATGAATTTAGGTTAATCTATTGAATAAGGTGTTTATGAGTAAGAGAGCTAGGTAATCGATTGCGTGTTAATATAGTAACTACTTACTATCTATCTAACCTACCTATAAAATAAGATTAGTTAATTCTAATTATCCTTCACAAGAGACCTATTAATTGGTTAATCAAATTCTACTTAAGATAACTGAAGCTCATAAATACACTAAAGGATACAATGAGCATGGAAAGACACCGATTTGATTAAAGATGGTACCTATATAACAGAGATTACTAAAGCCGTACAATAAACAAAGCCCTGAGTCCGACAAAGATGGCGTATTGATTCCAATTTATTACGCAGACGGACGTCTAATCCCAAACGATACAATCGATTCATTCTTCCTAGAATTAAAATAATACGAACAAAAATATGAGAACCAAGTAATCTTTAGATGTTCAAATTTAAACTTCGTCCCCAATTTATTGGCTAAACTTAAGTAAACCAATGCTATTGTAAAGTTCAATAAGACAAATAATTAAAAGTCATTTTTAAGTCCCAAATGTTTGTAATGTAAGTTAAACAAGGGTACAGTTTGAAAGAACTGTTAAAAGTCGGAAACTCATTTCTCGTTCGCAGGAGGGTGAAACAACGCCGTAAATTCACGTTTCCGTGTCATTTTCCACAACAACGTCAAAACTGTTTTTATGAATGCGCTAAATTGTTAAAGGAAAAATATAATGCAGGCTGGATTTGACGACAACTAGAAAAACTATGTTTTACTTGAAATGTCTTTAAAATGGAACGCTTAAATTAAAAACTATTTTCTCTAACTGCTAAAATAGAGTTCATTATTGTAGTTGAAAAAATAACGTGCTCGTATATTCATTCTGAAGGTTTTTTCGTTTAACATTTTAATTATTATTCTATTATTCTGCTGAACACGTTCTTAAGCGACAATTCAGGGCAAGGCTTGTATCTATTTATAACGTACATTTTTGTTTAATTAATCCGTTTTCGATATTTCTTTATTTGATTGTTATGGCAAACTCAAATCGGTTTATGGATATCAAAATACTTTTTGGAAACCATTTATTATATACTTAAACCATTTATTTAATATATATTTAAACACAATAATATGTCTTTATGTTTAAACGTGTAAAACAACCTACTAATTTGAGCCTTAATTTCAGTTTTTACTATACAGTGTGTGTAAAACCAAATATATACCACTTTTATGCTTGTAGGTTGCTGTAGGACATATTTATGTGAAGAGGAAACATCTCCGTATAACCACTAGAGTAAAACTAAGCATAAACGGACCTTTTCTTTATAACGTCACTAAAATGTTACAGCCTCAACACATTCACGCTTTTCGCGAACGTGACGTTTTCCATGTTATTTAGAATATTCTTTTGTAGACAAAGAAAATAATTTACGTCTTTGTGTATTTATTGGTGACATAGCATTCAGTTATTGTAATGTAAAGGCAAATATGCGTGTGATCTGTTAAAGCCCGTAAACGTCTTTAGGAACATATTTTAAAGGAATCTGGAATTTCTTTTTGAATTTTACATTTTCTTAATGTTTCGAAAACATCTGAAATTTAAGTGAAATTTTGTATAAAATACTGCCTTGTATTAAATTCGCGAAAATACTCAGATGCACATACTTAGTTATATAATTTTTGTGTACTTTTAATTTCTAAACGCGTTAAAACACGTCACACTCGCTCGATCTAAAACAAGGTTACATTGTCCGCATGGCAGCTGTGTCTAAACAGCCTTCGACACAGATTCCTCTTTGCAATAATATATTTAGGTAAGATAAAAACATAAGTATACAAATAAACACAAACTCAAACGTATTTAAACATAAGTCTGTAAACGTGATAATTTGCGACAACCTACTTGGATTAACCGAGAGGTGTGCTGTGTAACCATGCAAATATTCAAATCTAAATGAGATTTGACGTGATAGCCAGCCCGAGCGACAAGTATCGTAACGTGTGAAAATAGGATCAACGAATACGTTACGTACCTACGTAAGTATTTTGGATGAAAATCAAATAGGGTCGTGTCTGTTTCGGAGGGTATAACGCTAGGTATACAGCCTACGTTAACTTCAATTCAATTTCATGAAGGTTTCTTGTGAAATGTTTGAAATAACTACACTAGTAGGTTTATAAGTTGATAAAAATCTCTTTTTTTAACGTGGGAAATCTTTGGCGTGAAATACGGTGTACCGAAACCCACGGTGTTCCTCTCTCAACCATGAATGCCCAGGACGGCGAAGACATAACTCGAGCACAGCCTGTAAGAATTCAATAAAAGCCTGCAGATTTTTTTTATAAAATTTGTATTAGAACTTAGTATTTAATAACAAAGTCGATGTTGTTAAACATCTAATAAGAAACGTTAATGAAATTCTTAAAAGGTAAGTTAAGTATATCGATTTTTGTAAATTTACTTTAAATTATGTTTATATTAAGCATGAAATCTGCTTAAATAAATTTTATATTACACGTAAAAATATGAAACTAAAGTAATAAACTTCAATAATTTTCTTTTAAAAATCTTCAAGGGTGGTCTCAAATTAAATTTCGCACAATTTGATCAATCATTAATCAAAGTAGATTTTATTTAACTAAGTTATATAAACATATTTAAAGGAGGATTATACTACATTAAAAAAATCAAAAGTATTCAAAGTTGGTAACACTTTATAGGTGAAACTTACACACTTTAAACGTAATATACCTAGCCGATTTCGTAGGGACGGGCTTTCTTGAGCGGCGGAGAGCTAATAACCTATACCAACGAGAAGGATGGTGTAGACCTGTGGTGTAGACTTTGTTTTGAGCTGCCCGAACCCTTTTGAAAAATTAGCAACGTTCTTAGAGTTTTTTAATTACTCTTAGTCTAATTATGTCACCAACCTAACAAGAAGGCGAGATAACATTTTGTATTCAGTATAATAGCCAGCCAATACAACAGAACACCTATCTGCCTATTTAAAAAAAAAAACAAACTATAAAGCGACTAAGTAAAACTTAACATAAAAAAATACATAATGTCCTTTAAATAAAAATCTCTTTTGTACCTTCAGCATCATTTATCATTACGGACAGTAATGGACTACGTAATGAAACAGTAAATTTCCGCTCGGTTTTATTAGTATAAGGAACTATATAAAAGCCAAACACTCAGTGTTAATTACGACTCATAATATTGTAATTTATCCAACGAACGACTCTTGAAAAGAACTAATATTATTTTTTGCGCCTTTATTTATGAATACTGTTATGTCAACGAAATGCCACTTGAATAACTGAGTAACAAAATTAATGAAGTCGACTTAAGTATAAGGTGTACAATTAGGTTGATTTGTAGTGTCGCCATTTTTGTAATATTGTTTAACATTTAAGCTCATATTTCAATATCAAGCCAGTTAAATGGTCTTGTCCATTTAGCTGGCTTGATATTGCTTGTTAAAAAAGTTAAGAGTTTATTCATCAAATTGTAAACTTAGATTTAAGGGCAAGTGTTTCCATTGCTGTAAAAGGACTGGACCTGCGTCGGAGTATTTAAGTGCTAGTAAAATAACAAACTGTAATAATCTTAAAGTTAGTCTTTTAGATAACCAGTGCCCGTGAACTTTTTATCTTAAAAGTACAAACTAAGGGGTATTACTTTCTTACTTTTCTTAAATTGTAGCTTCTATAGATTCCACGTTTACGGTAGTATTACCTCTAGGTATGCCTATGCCATAAAAAAGAATGATCTCGAATTGAAAGCACAGAAACCAATTTTAGAAGAGTAGCATCAATAAAACGCTAGCAACTAATCGAATAGTTTTCAAATAACAATATTACCTGCAAGAATGTCAATAGGCATACGGTAACATTTATTATAGTAGTACAAACGAGTGCTTTTATTACATATCTTACATTCGGTGTAACGAGAAACCCCACTCAGAGTCGCGCTACGATCTACAAAAGTACTACGCCCGTAGCAACGCGGTCGTACCGTAGTACTTGAGACGGTTACAAATTTTACGAACCATTAGGTAGCCGGATAAAGGCGAGGCAGTTTGACTCACTTTCAAAGGTAGCTGCTTATTTCCTTAGATTTCGAACTGGATTTCAAATTCTATGGTACCGGTTACGATGTTATTCGTAGATAGTTTTGAATATATTTGGAATACAGAATCTATTCTAGAATTTGAAATTGAAATAACCAGGTCAATTTCTGTAGCTTTAGTAGTAGAGAAATAGCTTCAATAATGTGAGTGGTTAGTGCATTTAATGCAGTCATTCTCGTTGCTGAATATTGCAATAATAGTAAAGCTAAATTGCGTACGTTCCTTTCACGTAATTAAGATTATAGGTGAATCTATATTAAACAACTATTTTGCTTTAAATAATATGTAACTTCAATATAAATTCTCTATTTTAAAGTGATAAATGCATTTGCATTGAGAAAACATTCTGAAAAGATAGTTTAGAACGCCATTACATGACACCCTTTATGTCCTACTGAGAATCGCGTGCGTCCTCCAGTGACGAATACCACCCTGAACCAACGGATTAGTATTTAATTTTATATCAGCTTACCCATAATTTATTTAATAAGGGATACAGTCTATCATTAATATGTTTAAAAACTTCCTCAGTCAGGTTTTACGCCACCCTAAGGAAAATATGGTGAAATGGCTTCGTGACAAAAAAAACATTTCATATTTCGTTTTCGAATTTATGTACTTATATAATTTCATTGACTAACATTATCTACCTGTATAAGTTAGATATTTTATAACAAAGTTCCATAAATAAACAAGCTTCCAATTTTAAAGAAAGCTATATAGAAAGGAAATTGGTAAATATTTTTCCACGAAGACGACAACATGAAAGCGGCATCGCAAAGGATCTTTAAAAAAAATCTCGTCTTTATATACAATTTTTGGACAAGAAGATTATGAGGAAAAAAACATCGTATTTAGGCTACAGAGTGTTTATCTGATGCGGATTTTAATAAATTGCTCAGAACACTGAACTAATCTGTTTTTGTTAAGGGACTTATCTTGCTTAGACACAAGGATTTACTTCAATAAATTCTTAAAAATCTTTTATATAAAAAAAGTACACAAGCAACTTGATTCTATTTATTCTAATTGAGATGCCAAAGAACTCGAATAATTCTTTGACAAAAAAAAGTAAATTTATTTCTTGGATTTCAACTACCTATTCAACCGACAAATTCTTTGGTACCTTTGAAATTATCTGAGCATAAATTCGGTATGGCAAAATACTACCCGCATTTATCAATCTACTAAATGAAAATTGTGAGAATATGCTGATCTAAATATTTAAACATGAAACCGTATTCGGAGGGTAGGTACGTGACGGATTACGAGTTCACTAATGCTGCCTAATGTAACTTAATATTCTTGAAGGATAGATAAGATTCTTGAAGGAAAAGCAACTTATATTTGTTACTAAGTATAAAGTTATAAATCATTACCATAAAGTACGAGTACTATGTTCGTTTGGTATTAAGAATAGGTATAGAGTGAATTCCCTGTTATTATTCTAAGCGTATCCTATACGACGACCAAGGGACTATCTACTTAATAGTTAAATAACTCTGAAGAAGTATCTGAAAAGATCTTTAGCAGTAGATGTTTTTACGAGTAAAACTTCTTGCCAGCTCGTTCTTCTCTCTTGAAGAAGGAAAATTATGCCTAAGCGTTAACGTAAGGGCTGGCACTTTCAATCCTAAGCAATGTCATTTCTGGTGGTTAAATTTCATCATCGTCATAACAGCCCATTAATGTCCCACCCACTGCAGGGACGGGTCTCCTCCCGTGACGGAGGGATACTTGGCCTACTAATACCAAACTGGCCAGACGGATTGGTATAGGGTTTAATTAAAGTTTTCCTTCTTTTTATGTCGTAAAGAGAATATTTAAGGATAGTCCCTTAGTCGGTTTTTACGACACCCATGGAATGTGATGGGTTGGTGACATATTGTATTCTTACTCCGTCACCACACGGAGAAATTTTTGTTGGTTGATTTTATTTTACAAGATTTTAACGACAACCTACAAGGTGTAGTGACTTTTAGCACTCTTTATTGCTGATATGATGAAACGTACTGTATGACCAAAACTTGTCTTAGAAACTATAGCAATAGCTCTCTTCTTCCTTAAAATCCTACTAATAACAAACATAATAATCTCGCTTATAGAGCTCTAACTAGAAAACATGAAATATGTTCCGCTATCAAATTTGAATAAAACAAGCTCGTCCGAATTGAACGGCGAGAGGCTAAAATAAAATTAACAAACCTTCCCAGTATCATGTTAACAGTTGGTATAACTCATTTGGAATGATACAGCGTTCATTTAAAGATAACGTGCCTTGTACAGCATATGCTGCCAAAATATATTGTAAGGATTATACACGAACACGCAAAAATGTGGACGGGAAATATTGTGACGATAATAAAGATAAATTCGGTATTTAAGCTTTAAGTATTACTGCTGTTACGCAATTAATGAAATCAATTAAGAATAACGATGCGAAAAGCTCGCAGGATTTTTTTCGTGTTTTTATGTATTGTCACGTTTTTAAGGCTGAGGGTCGTTTATAGGCGTCAAAGGACTTTTTTATATAATTAAACTGACAACGATCTACGGCTATTATCGTTTGCTATTATTAACGCGTTTTAGATCCTCGCAAATATTGACCGTCTTTGTTATTTAGGGCACGCAAACAAAGAGCTATTTCTTTTAGTGAGATTTTTATTAGAGACGATAGTAATGTGTGGCGATTAACTCCTTTTGAATAGCACGTATAACGCCGCTTCCATTTTATAGAACTATTATTTTTATTATCTTTAACTAGGTCACTCAGAAACTATACTTGCATAGCATATCACTAGTCACCCTCTTCTAACATAAAAAAATTGAGAAGTGAAGAAAGGAGATCATAATTTAAAATATTAAAAGGGATGTGTCGCTTTGCAAACAGTTTAGTTGTTTTAATTGTTACCGACGTTCTTCTTCTCCGGTATCAACTTCTTGAACGGGGCACATTTTATGATACAGAAAAACTTGGTCAATTGAAACGTTGGGATATGTGCGATGATTTTATGTAAAACATCCATAAGACAAGATGAGGAGAAATATCCTATTCTTCATAGTCAATTTTGTAGCCTTCTTAATTAGAAGTTTTGACAGAATTTGGACAGAAGTAGTAGTCTCAATGACGCAAAGAAAGCAGCAGTTACTTCCGTCCAACATTTCGACATGTTCAATTAGGTTCAAGACATATACGTTATCATAAGATCCAAATCTCACTTGTTAACTGCTTCAAATAATACGAGGTTCGTATTAATAAAGGTTGTACGTGTCAAACTGCCAAGTGTAATAAAAGTGGATATTAAACCACGCAATTACTCAACAACCAATCTTCAAACCGTGTCATTAAAGTAACTTTTACATTCTTCTACATTAAACTTTCATTATGGGTGCTGTTAGTCCCTGAAGCCACGGGGGACGATGACTTAAGGCGACTTTTTCTTTGACGCGAAACGCAAATGTAAAGTAGTGATATAAGCATATATTTTAATTCTTGTTACGAGACATGTCGACCATTCTATTGTTTATTAGAAAAAAAACCATTCGATTTGATTAATATTTAGGTAAATGTTATGTCTTTTTTTTAATAAGCATGTCAATTCTCGTTCCTTAAAATCGTTAAAAATTCGGTTAATGTAACTTTTAGTTGTCAAATTGTCACACAAATAGGTAATTTAAAATGGTACGGGATTGTAGTACATTAAAAGTGTACTGTTTTTTAACTTTAATTATATTAACAATGTTAGCACATCACATCAACAAAAATTAGCACATCAAAGCGATTTTGTACAGATCAGGCTTTGAAATGAGTTATCTCTACTCCGGGTACGACAAGTGACCCTACATTACTGAAAAAAGCCTGTCCCTGCACTATATCATTAAAGAGCTATTAAAAATAAACCTGTCTTCAGAAAACCTCGCCTTAAGATGACTTGCGGCGAGAATATTAGAGCGGGTCATTAACCACAATAACAAACTGCGGACACTGATTAACCTGGTTAGTAAGCTTGTCTACCTCAGAGTAATGCTTCAATTACCTATCTGATGATAAATCAAGAGGTAAACGTTCTCTATTATAATTAAAATTAATCGCTAATACATCTAAACGTACCATAATATTACTGAGCAAATACCACATAACTATTCGTAGATTATAATTTGTATTGTCTAATGACTCTATCTATTGTTAATTGCTTTGATTGCAAATGTCTTCTCTTGATGTCAAAGACGTTTGATTAAGCTGAATAAACAATCTTAATGTTTTCTTCACAAGTTTTCTTTAATATATATTATATTGTACCACCATCAATATTGTTCCGTGACTTTTTCTGAAAACGGTTTTAGACAACTAGGTACTACTCTTTCACTGATATGAAAAGATACAAAAACAACCAACCTTGAGGGTAAAATTATTGGACCATAATTTAATAAATCGTAGTATTTTTAAATTATGGTGACGTCTCTAGGTCGTTCATCATAGGTACACGCTTACAGGCGGTTCAAGTACAACTTTTACATTACAATTTTACTAAAAAGAACCAAAAATCTTTCAAATAACATAAAAACAAATTATTGCAATGCACTCACTCCGGTCGCTGTCACGGTACGGTTACCTGGCTCTCACGGTTCATACATTATTCTGTTCAATGTTTAAACTAAATCTAAATAAGTCAGATGATCTATCGTTGCGACGAAATTGTGACGCGACGTAAAAGTTTTTTGATCATTTATCCTTTTTATAGCACTTGTTCAAATATCAGTGGTCTTTTTACAGACATTACAGTAATAAGGACACCAATTTATTACGTGGGAGACTTTTAAAAGGACGTACTCGTAGGCAGGTGGGTGTTTAAGTTTTGAAAGTAGGTAATAAGTTACATACACCCACGTAGATTCGCATCAACACCCACTAGGGCAGATACTGCAATGCTCAATGCGGCAATCCCACACAATGAATCAAAACTGTTTAGTGGAATATCGTAGTAATGAGTTATCAAGTAGTTCATTCTATTCCTTAACGATGCTTTAAAAGAGCAGAGCTATGACGATGACAACGTTTTTATTGACTGAGCTTCTATATCCATTAAAATTGATTGCGCAATTGAACAAAGTAATTGAGCAGTATGGTCTCATCGAACGTAATTTCCACTGTCAATAATTCCAATTGTTCGCTGCTTTCACACTGACGGTTATTGAAAATTATTAGCCTATAGTTCAATTACGTCATCATTGTCAAAATTCATTTGATTTTTTATCACGTTAAAGTCTCCAGCGATCTAAATATCAATTATTTACCAACTGAACTTTAAAAAGCCTGCCCGAATGTATTTGTTTGTGTTCGCTTCTGCATTGATTAGAAGCAGGACAATTGAATATGATTAAAATCCATCCTGGAAGTATAATAAAAGTCGATTTAGTTTTACTGCAAACATTAACAATATCATCATAATATATCACCATAGATTGGATGCTTCCCCATCAATAGCCTGCATGCTAGAGAGCTTTAAGAGCTGATCTAGGAGAGAAGTTTCTTCACACTGTAATTTAACGCTAAATAATTATTTTTACTGTATAATTATACGCACACACGCCGTACTTTAAGCATTCCCCGTATCTCTTAAACGACGTAAACAATATTAACTTGTTGTCGTCAAAAATATCACTTCAAAAACCAACTATCTAAAATCAATGTCAATAAATTTTATCTTATATTGCCGGTGAAAGTCTGTCGATGTGTCAAATGTAAGATTTCATCTACCTGTAAATAAAATTTGATATATGAAAAGACCTTGACATCTTTGATAGAATTGATAGGATATCTTACCGTGCGTCGTAGTGATATGTGTGCTAAATTTATCATATTCCGTTTTTAGTGATATTATAGTGTACGTGTTAGGGTATATATATTTTGCGGCGTATGTTTGTAAGTGACAAACATTTTAGTAATAAGCTAACAATCTTGGTTTGACGAACCTAAGGTTGCCTACCTTCAATTAATTATAATAGTCCTAATTAGTAAGAAATGCTTGGACGGAGAGATAGGTGTTCTAGAACCACCTTGGCCTAGTAGATTGCTACCAGGCAATGTTTCGATTTCCTTATCGTGTCTATTCTTAACATGTTTACTAAATCCTCCTTCTACGAAAGCTCACTTAATCGCAAGCAATCATAAATAAAGCGTCCACAAACCGTGTATAATTGATAACAGTACTAACGTTTTACATTGCCGATGAAGCTAGCTCATCATTACTATTTGGTCTAAAGTAGTACCCATTGTACTAGGAACCATAATTCCTAATCCATAATTACAATAAATTATTTTTCATCGTGAGGACGCGTACAACTAAATTTCTTAACGCATAATTTTCCTTTAACTGTCATCTGCAAGAATCTGATTGGGGATTTCGCAAGAGCATGCCGGCCGTATAAATTGTTGTTGAAAGTTTTTGTAGGGTGGGCCTTTGCGTACCCGTTGTGTAATTTATGGAAGGAAACATTAGCCCTTTCTGACAAATGCAATCACTGTGTCTGTTTTGTAGTATGTTAATCTTTAGTATAGTAAACGAGTTTGCGTTTGTCTGTATTATACTGTTTGTTTAGTTATTTAGGATACGACACTGATACAAGTATATGTATATTGTGGTAGTATAATGTCACTTTCAAAAAAATAAGCTTGTAAATTATGCGTTGAAATACAGTATTCGTGTTAACTGCGTGGTTAATATTATTATGCTGATAATTATGATTGCCTTGTTCGTCTATGCGACTGGTGTTTACGGGGTCGCGAGAATCTCATGCAGGACAAATGTCATTAATATGCAGAGCTAAAACCTTAGAGCGGGATTTGTCTTTAATAGAACTATGTTAAAATTTTAATTTAACGTCTTACTTTTGACTTTTTATTAAGTATGTACCATCAGCATACCTATACGCTACACTTATACTTAAACTATTAAAATGTTTAAAAAATCAGAAAATTATTATGATTCTTGTTTGATTTACTTTTTAATTTTAAAATGCTTCAACCGCATAAGAATTCAATTAAAAAGACGCTAAGAGCAGAACACAAAAAGGCAGGGCACAGGCATCCAGTAAATAAAAAGTAATTATATGTTGTGGTTAAGTAAAAAGCAGTAGAAACTGGTCCTAACATGTCTGATAAAAAAAGATAAAAAAAAGGAATATACTTAGTAATCGATAGTCTATTAGTGTTCAAAACACACGATCAAATAGTTTTTATTGCCTAGCCATAGGTATAAAAAGGCAAACTTTTTTTTACCGCACAACAACTTGACAGTCTCATCTAAGCCAATTGGAAAGAAAAGTCAAGTTTCAATGGCAAGCGACGAAGAAGGAGGTTCGTTAGAAACTTTAAGAGAAGACCAAAGTCCACGAAGTAACACCATCCAAGTTGTTTAAAACAGAAAAACAAATTTCATATAAGGTCAAGCTATATGTGGCGTATTATTTCGTTCCATATTGGCTATTCCACTCCAGAAAAGTTTTTATTACTCAGACGTTCTACTCCCTGTTCGTAACTTAAATATGAAGATTCTATAGTGAACCTCCTTGCGGTTTAGTACGTTACAAGATTTCACAGTTCATACTTAAGTGGTGTTTACGAATCTGATTTCAGTTAGTCAGTAATCAAGGTGTTAAGCTGGCAACTAACAGCTCTAACAAACTATGTTTTTTAACCTTCCATACAGCTTGTGTAGGTAATCAAGGTTTACCTGTCAAGTTACAGCTTTAACGAACGCTCTTTTTGATCCTCCATAGTTGTGTTTGTCGTGAAAATATGAGTAACATTTTCCTCACCGATATTTTATAACCTTATTATCTAATATTGTTAAGCTGAAACTGAACTATTTTAACACTGTTTAAATACATAGTTCACGGTCTTTAAACTTAATGTGGTAAGTAGGTTGCTTTATTTATTTTAAAGATAATACTACTACACTAAAACTCGTCACTTGCTAATGTTTAATTAACAAGTCTCTTTTCTTGGATCCTTACAAAGAAATCAATACTGAGTTACCATTGAGTACTTAAGTGCTACCATTAAACGATTCCGAGTAGGCTAGTGCTCTCCACATACGTATTGTATTAGTTCATATGCAAATTGTAATTCCGCTTAACTTTGAGCAATCTAACTGCTACTGACTTCACCACGAACGTAAATCGAATCTTACTAGTACCACTGCTAAGACCTAACTCAAACAATCTTGTACAAGATCTACTATCTTGCGGTGAGTAGGGTTTCAGAATTCCTGAAGACTTTATGCTGTCAACGGGATTTATCGCCGCCAATTCACGAGTTAAGAGGTGTCTAATCTTCATCAACACCGAGTCCCTGTTGGTCTAAAGAACTTATTTACAGTGTAAATATATCACCCTACAAATTGACCCGAAGGTATAGTGTATTATTTCATTGTTGCACCCACTTATAGGCCAAATTTAACTCGAAGTTCAGCCAGGTAAATAAAAGTTCCGAGAAGAGGAGCTGGCTGCAACGCAATTGTAACTGTGGTCGCAAATAAGGTCATGGTTATAATTTCATGAAAGCGAATTAATTGTACAATTTACAAATGATTATATTTAACCAAGTTATTTTTGTTTCCGTTAAGTTCATTATCATAAAATCCCCGCGAAGTCTTTATCTCTATTTTAGAAGAACAAGAAAAACGGGGTTAATCGTTAAGTTTAACTTTTCCGAGAAACGTTCGGAATGTTAAGACATACAAACAGAAGTTTCTCCTCGACTACAACACTGCAGTGCGACTCATCTAATCTTTAAGCGAGAACCAGAGTTGGAGGTTTTCAGATCAAGTCCCGGTGTTTTCGTTGTGAAGGTAGGTAATATGAACTAATATTACATTGTCGTTGTCGCTATCATGTCGGTTGATCGCAAATAAATCGTTGCTAAACACTTTTTGAGAATTGTGGCTCAGCAGAAAACCCTTTAGTAAATATTTTTCTTCAAAAACGAGTCAGATGTAATCCTATATTTCATTAAAATTATAGAACAGACCATTTCTCATTAATACGCCAACACTTTAGAAACAAAGCGCAGTACAATTCGTAAACTAGAGCTTCCGTTCTCCAAGAAAACTGTTTATTAAGAAATTTTCAAATACCGTACAACTAAACGTTTTGAAACGGTGAACATTTCAAAGATATGTACTCACCGTTTAGCAAAAAGCTGCAAAGTGTTTACTGCGGATACTAAGAAACGTGCAGACAACTGCCCCTTGAAATAAATAATATTTTGTAGTATAAGAGTTCTGTTCAGTTTGTTTGTTTCTAAGTATCTCATGAGTAATGAGGTGTGTTTGTATCGCCTTTTGTGGAAACGTTAAGTACGTGTCTACTGTTTCTGTGTAATGGTAGTAGTTTCTTTTATAATGTTTCATCATCAGGGATATAAACTACAAAACTTTATAAAAAATCTATATGGAATTTAACAAAATAATCATGTACTTTAGCGTAAATAGAAATATTTTATTATAATCAATCGTTATTTACTATTATATTATTATATATACTACAAACTACATAGCTGCAATGAAATTACTTCTATTAAAAATACACGATCGCAAAAAGTCCTCTTTGTACACGATCAACATCAATAATTTAAAAAGATAAGGCTTCCCTCCGCTATCATATTAAAACGTAATAAGTAGTGATTCATTTTCTCTTTTGTTTCTTCCGTGTTATCAGCTCGAATACTGTTTACATTAGATTTATCGGAGCTTCACCGACGTCGGCATACATAAAATTATGTAACGCACCCCATCTCCTGTTTTTCCATCGTTTATTCGAGAATATAATACGTTATCTTTGCTATGAAATTGATATTGTTGATGTGGGTTTATTGTATTTTTATTAAGATAACTTTACAATAGACGTGAACCATCATAACATACATAAGATAAAGGTTTTAATATTTTAGGTACATTTATTAGAAACATAAATCATATCAAGCTATAAATGTCCACCGCTAAACGTGGGTTTCCTCTTATATTAGACCGACACGGACGTAATGTTTATCACGCGTGAGGGTTATCATAATCATTGTGCTTGTCAAGCGGAATGATCTTTGTAGTTACATGGCATTCAACGCAAAAGGAAACTCAAATAAAACTGTACTCGAGATGTTTTGAAGCGTAAATCTAATATGACGTTTTCGGGTTTCTTTCAGTCAATGAAGGGCAATGGTTCGCATCGACAATCGGGTATGCAAATAATTTCTTTGAATAAAATGTAGACAATGGAAAGAACGAAATTCATTACAGAGGAAATGAAGCACTGATATCAGTTTCTGTTTGTATTTATCACAGGACAATTTATTTTGTTCTGGAGCTGTTAACATTTAGTAATGTTTACAGATCTGAAAGACTATGTAGTTAAAGTAAATTAAATTATACTGGCAATGCATTTTATTATCTCTACAAATGCTTCCACATACGATTGCAATGAGGTACGAACTTAAAAAGGATGCTTGTAGAACACTTAGTAAATTACGTTGACAACAATAATAAATAAATTGAGATAAAAACATATCTATTATTATTACTGATGGCGTTTGATGATGGTGTTACAAGATCGCGCGCGGTAGAAACAGTTTGAAGAGGCCCATATTTTTGGTTATAAAATTATGGATAGTATTGCTATTAGGTTGCTCTTCATTTCCAAAACTCTTAAAAAGATAATAGAACCTCATATGTCACCTGTTTCAAGCTTTAGACATGTCAAATTATAGGCAGGGAAAAGATACTACAAACTTTCACTCTTCCTATTTTTCAATGTTAGAAGCAATAACTATATACCGCGTACTTTGTACACCATATACAATTCTATTTACGAACACAAGTAAGGTTAAAACAGTTGGTAACTTATTTAATTTAGTTACATGCGACCGTGCGAGGGACATACTATCGGCACACACACTCCACTTGAACAAGGAACTACGAGGCTGTAGTTAATAACGATTTATGGAACCCTTTTGTTCTGTTACTGTTATCTCCGCAGCGTGAGTTTGCTATTCATCTTTGATATATTGTGCCTCCATGTCGACACGGAAAGAAAATGAAGCTTATCTGTTATTCTATTAAATTCTTGGTGTGAAGGACGCTGAAAACTGTATACGTATTGACATTACTCTTGTTTTCAGGCATTCGTGTTATTTACTCAGCATTCAATAAAGTTTGTTTTCTAAAAACCAGAAGTTGTGATGTGAATTTAAATAAAATAAACTTCTAAATAAGTAATCGAATTGTTTTTATTTTAAGCTACAGCATGTGTGGGAAGTAAAGTGTGAGCTTAAACAAATGTTACCATGGACATAACTACTAACAGACTTGGAAATAAGATTATTGGAAATAATATTATGATGTCTAAAAATCAAGTCTTATTTCTTGCAGCGAATATATTTTATGAAAATCGAACAGGAGATTGTAAACGAAAGATTGTAAATACCAAGGCGTCCGCGAAGAAATGCAAATGTGATAAGTTTGAAATGCGTTCTTTACATACTCGTACTATACTTATGCACACTATATGCGACATACTATTATCACCTTATACCAAAACAAAATACTTAAATGTATTACATTTAGTGGTGCTACGGTTAGTGGTCATGTTATTCCTTTGAAACTGAGACATTCGATATTTTAGGATTCCTTAGGACACATATTCCCAGAAAAGTAATATATTTCGTGCTTCGAAGGTTGTGTTAGTTACAACATTCGGTAGCATTAGGTATATAGATCAAGTCGCTTAAAAAGCTTGGCACTAGGTAGGTTAGACTCAAAACAAAACTCAGACCGAGTATTTGTAGCTTTTTAAAAGACTTATCGCATTCCGTATTTTCGGTCCGCTACTAAAGCGAAAACTAATAAGCTAAGTATATTGTAATGTATTAAAAAGGTAACATTAGTAGATCGTAAACGGTGCTAAGGTTAAACTTAATTTAATCTAAAAGCATTGCCGCCATCGTAACTCACTTAGAGACGGGCCGGCCGCGACACTGACTTGTGACTGCGCCCGAAAAAGAAACATTCTATAAAGAAAGCCATTTGGTTGGCACATAAAAGGAATAGGTATAAATCAGAGGCGTCGCCCATTACGGCAAGGCTACGCGTTATTGTGCCGCCGCGTCACGTTGTAAATGTGACAAAATAAACGCGATTATCTTACAAATAAAACTTACTCTGTTATCATTTCGAAATTATTATGATAATGCGAGTGATTTTGGATCCATGAATTGGCAAAAGTGAAGTCTAAGTAATAAAAGTTATGGTAAAGTTATCCTTTAGTCGAGCGTAAAAATAAGTATTTTTGGAAAAAGGACTAAGAACACGAACCACTTCATTACTAGGGGAGGGTCTGACCCTGCAGTGGATTAACGATATAATAATAAAAACGAGTATGAATCTTAAATCTAGCTGTGTGATCACACAAACTGTAATTATGTTTATTTCATTTAACTTAAATCCATCACACAGTATTATTTTAATTATAATTATGTTTTTGCAAAGAACCTTTTCAAATAATCACAGAAAGTAGATTGGTGTAAGTAATAAAAAATTCTTCAATCATCGTATACAGTATAATTCAAACACAAATTGTCTCAAATCTTATTTTATTGTAACTTCCAGTCAACCCAAGTAAGCAAATCTTGATTCAAACGGGCAAAGAAAATTAAGGTTACGGCCATTCTTCCAAACGCAGCTACTTTACTTTGACGGCTTTTTCGGAACAGCATTGCGTTTAAATTTATCTCAACCTTCTTGCGACTGAAGCCAATAAAAAGTTAGGTAAAATTTGCATTACTAGTTGAATTTTATATTTACTAAGGTAGAATGTAAACTTCTAAGCTTAATTATATTCAAATGAAAAACAATTACTTTTCGTTTTTTATAGACGTAGAAATTTGTACCACACTACTTCTACTAGAAACTAGTAAAGTAAATTAAAATGTAGATTAGGAAATGAGGCTAAACCAAGTCTATAAATAGATGGAAGGTACAAAAACAGCGCAACGACCTGACCAAAATTAAGCGTACTTTTTCGACCAGAAAGAAAAAACAAGAAATATGAATAAGACAAACATCTAATTAACAGTTACTTCAAAGCAGAAAGCCCAGAATTTATCAACCAGAAACATAATATTCACAG
This sequence comes from Schrankia costaestrigalis, assembly GCA_905475405.1. Classification (NCBI taxonomy): domain Eukaryota; kingdom Metazoa; phylum Arthropoda; class Insecta; order Lepidoptera; family Erebidae; genus Schrankia; species Schrankia costaestrigalis. The sequence goes on from FR997827.1 coordinate 7,827,797, forward strand.
TGATTCCAAACAGGTATAAACTTCAGAAATAACAATGTGATATCGGTTGACTGTATCGTGCAGTGAATATTCAAACTAAGTCATCTGCAACGTGCTATCAAAATAGTTTTGTTAACTATCTCGGTAAATGTTTGCAACGTTGTTCGCTAGGATATCAATAGGTATTTGTATAATGAGTTTAAGCTTTATTTTCTACTTCATTGTGTTAAAAATGGAGTGATGATTTGTATAGAAATATTTTATTAGTTTATTTGCCCATTAATGTATCTGCTGATTGCTGATCAGATGGATCGGTGTGGCCACCACTAGGAGAGATATTGAGTTTAAGTAAATTATTCTAATAACTAGGCATTGTTAATACTGGTAATAATATGATACTTTTTATATCATTGCCTTGTTATTGTAACCATTAAAAGCGGTAATTTAAGTACATTACCAACTTCAAATTTGTAATACAATATTTTTGTACTATATATAGTCGTCGGTCATTGTCAGGAGACACCGCAAATAAAACCACAAACTACATAGACAAGAGATGGTGATTAATAGGTCCAAATTCTTAGTGCAGAGCGTTTGTTTAAAAATATTGGTTTCATTTTATGAAAACTCCTCCATCTTGCCGTGTGGGACTTCATAAGAATTAATTTTATGGATGTAAAAAACGTCTAGACTCAGGACTATAATTTGTGGGTCACACAAAGAATTTTCCTTCGTGGTAAGCGAACCTAGAAACCTCGTTCACGACATCCGATTCCGCAAACTTCGCCCCACCGAGGCAAACTCTTGACTCTCAATAACCGCGGTAAAAACAAAAGAATTTCAGGCTGTACTCATTGTACGTCACTGCCAAACACGACGCCTCTAGCGATGGAATTTGGCGTGGTAGCATTGTTCGTATTCAATATACTGCGCTGACCGGATAGGTCAGTTTGATAGGTTTTTGAATGGGGATGTTCTATGTTTGTTTTAATAGAAAACGAAAAACACCATGTATTTTAGTCCGTCTGGACGTAATTTTATTCTTGAAGTAAATAGCGATGAACATATTTATGACCATTTCAATTTATCATCATAACCCATTAATGTCCCACTGCAGAGACGGGATACTAGGCCTACTAATACCACGCTACCCAGACCTTTTTACTTCGTAAAGATAATATTTACGGTTAGTCCCTTAGTCGATTTTTACGACACCTATGGGATGAGATGGGGTGGTGAGATATTGTATTCTTACTCCGTCATCACAACGAGAATTCAATTTCTAGTATAAAAAATAATTTGATAAAATATTACGGCAAACTTTGTGTTTTAGGACAAAGCTGACTTTCATATAAACCTATGTGTATGCCTGTCATAAGGCGGTTATCACACTGCCACGCACCACGCTGCATGTTGCGTTTCGCCGCACCTACGTTTTTGACGCACTCACGCGCGTAGTTGCGTTTTGTGGATTCACGCCGGCTCTGACTCATTTCATTCAAAGTTGTTCGCTAGTGCTTTAACACACGTCAGTCCCTTCCTAAATCACGCACGGCACTGCGGGACTCGGTGTGCCATACCTTGCGTCTCGCCCCGAACCCACGCGCGTGGATGCATGTTTCGCCGCTTGTAGGCGTGTGATCTGCATGAACGCACGTGGATGCATTTTCTGTGTGTTGGACTGCGCGTGTTTTCTATACAAATGGAGGTACTTACAAGCAACGTTAGAACACGCATCCACGCAACATGCAGCGTGGTGCGTGGCAGTGTGATAACCGCCTTAGACACCAAGTTTATCTGTACACGTTCCTTCATAATATATTAAAGTAATATTTGATGATATGGTGAGCAAAATATTACAAGAAAGCCTTTCCATTAGTTGGATCTCTGGTAGTTGAGAAATGCGAAAATATAACGGAATAAAACCATATACCCTGAATTTCGAAAACTAGTATCTTTGAACAGTGATAAGATTTTAAAATGACTTTCTGTAAATAAAAGCTTGTTAATAATCTGCACTTCATAACTACTGAACGTTTAAAGTTACTGAAAGGGTTTCACACACGACAAAACCTAGATCCTACATAATTTTAAATATAATGATTGATGTAATATCTTCGTAAATATGCAGAATATTGGAAAGCATCCAAGAAGAGCACATCCAATTAACTTTCATGAAATATTTCTTTACTATTACAAGTAGTTTCAAGAAAAAGAGAAAATACTCTTATACTTTACAATGAGAAGCTTATTAGCATACGATAGCGTTCTAAAAGCTGAAAAATACGGGTCCTGAAAAGAACTCGCTGGCTACCATTGAAACACGAGTGTACGGGCTCATCCGCTTATAAATTATGTAGCGAAACGTAACAGAAACACAAATTTCGCGGCAGTGAATTTTGACGTGGCCCCAACATAAATTATATGAATGAAACAACATTTTTTTAGAAAAAATAAGTGTTATAAGTCCAGCACTGTTTCAGCTTAGTCAAAAGATTTTTGTACGTTTTTTAGCCATGATTTTAACGTTATGGTTTTGATAGCCGTTGATTATATTTTTGCAGAATTTTAATGTAGGTACTTTTACTTTGTTACTAATTGATGGATCTTTAACAAGCTATTACTGAGTAAATCTTTACGTGCATAAGCATACATGTATCCATTAATATCTTCGTAAAGCGAAACCATTATAACCCACACATATCATCCCATGGGCATCATGAAAGCCAACTTAGTAATATTTTACCTATATTAACTCTAGGATAACAAAATAACGATCCGGTCAGCTTGCTATTACTTAAGATTCTCTCCGTCACAGGAGAAGCCCTATTCTCGCAATGCGTCATTTAGAGCTGTTAAGACTAAGTAATCCGTTGAACAAACAAAACTGGGTAAACAAGTAATAGTTAACTAGATGGTTAAACTTCTTGTAAAATAACATACCGTGAGATTTATCAAAAGGAAGCGTAAAACTTAGTCAGGTAGATGTAACTTAATTTAGACGCTGTCGTTCGAAGCCAATCGCGAGGACGGTGTTTGCGGAAATTTGTACGTAGACAACCTATTGTTTCACTTGGACCAGAACGTGAGACGAAAGTTTCCGAAGGTACCTAGATAAGCTACGTGAGAACAAATCTAAGTATTGCACGAATTCGACTCCGTTATGTGTGACGCTGTAATATTATATGAGAAAAAACCTTGGCTATTAGGAAAATAGGATCGGTACAGCTTTGGAAATTGATAGAAAATTAATTAAAATTAAAAGTCCTGATTCACAAAATCTTCCTTTTGTTAAAACCTACCATTGAATAACAATACAATTAACATTTCATACGAGAAAAAATACAAATAACTTTTCAAACAACGAATCAGATTTCAAAAGAGAAAATCTCAGCCATACGTATTATTTGTCTTTCTTTGTATAAAAGGCACGTGATCTTTGACACAAGCAGGTGCACTAACTTCATCTTGAACTGTGAAACAAAGCCTTACTACGTTTGTTTTGTTATCTTGGCTGTACGGAACGCCAGCTACTGTTTAATGACACGGAAAATTCCGAAGCTCACGGTAGAGCTACCGAAACGTGGGATTATGCAACGTAACATTATTACAACTCACGACAAAGCTCCTTCACGATGTCGAATTACGTCCAAAAATAACAGAGGTAAACTAAAATATGCACCCGTTTGCACCCCACATTATGCACAAGGTAGAGAATTTTAAAATATGCTTATAACTTTGCTGCTTTGTTTTAATGAGGGTCTTCTATACCACGTTATTTTTTCGTAGTAATAAGAATACTGAAAGAAACCTAAGATATTATTTTGATAATTAAGGCGTATATTCAATCTAGAACCTAAATTATCTATCCCCAGGCGAAATAAAAATATATTGAGATAATGAAAAACATTTTTCGGCACTAAATAAATTGTTATAATATATTTCAATAATACTAATACTACAATACAATGTTCGATACAAACAAGCAAAAGTTAAATGGATTCTATCAAAATGTTCGGGGACTGCGAACCAAAACTGACATATTTTATAGGCAAATGTTACTTAACTCATATGATGTTATCATTTTATCAGAGACGTGGTTGATTGACGGTGTTCTAAGTTCTGAACTATTCGACAATCGCTACATAGTTTGGCGTCGTGACCGAGATTACTTGTCAACTGGTCAGTCACGTGGTGGGGGTGTTTTAATAGCAGCGCGCAAGGATTTATTGGTTATTCCTCAGCCTTCCTTTCATTCTACAGCTGAGGGTCTTTGGGTTAGTATTCACTTAAGAAAGTGTACCTCTCACAACTGGATTAACTTATATATATGTGTTGTTTACTTATGTAAACAAAACCAGGGACTGTCCTTTTCAGCACAACTATGCAATTTCTTAACAAAGCTCAGTGAGTCAGTAATTAATAATTCTTTTAATACCTTTCTAATTGTAGGGGATTTTAACATGAGTGGAATCAATTGGTTGCCTTCACGAAATAAGTGTTTTACGCCCAGCAATTTAAATTCAAATGACGAATACGCGATCGTTGATGAGCTTTGTACTTTGGACTTTGGTCAGTATAATGGAGTGCTTAATGGATACGGAAAAATATTAGATCTGGTTATCTCCAATGACATAGTTAGCGTGAGTGAGTGCTTACATCCATTAGTTCCCATCGATTCCTATCACCCGGCATTATTGATTGACATGTCTCTTAGGGAAATTCCTACACTAGTACAAGGACCGCGGGTAAGATATTATGTGTATGACAGAGGCGATTTTTGTTCTATCAACAGAAATATTAATATTATTGACTGGGAGTGTGAATTTTCCAGCCTCACTATAGACGAGTCAGTTGAGTTTTTTAATAATACAATTTTTAATTTACATAAGAACTATATACCTCAAAAAACTGTAAGAAACAAAGCGTATCCATTTTGGTACAGCTCATGTCTTATCAGATTAATAAAAGAAAAATACAAATATCTTAGAAGAATGAAGAAATACAGTAATTTATCTGACGCGAATTCTTTTAAACTACTTCGTGAGGAAATTAAAATAATGGAATCAGATTGTTATCTTAGATATTTAAAATTAACTGAAGAATCAATTAAGCATAACCCTAAACACTTCTGCAGGTCTACTCTTGAATTTAATTCCGATCGATCGGGATTGGAATTATGACGTTTACCGCTATTTCATACTCTTGAAATCAACACTAGCGCCAAATTGTTTTCAAATTAGGTGTCTATTTGTTGAACTACATGAAATTGTGATTGAATTAAAAATGGTACTCTTGAATTCATTTTGACAGCTGCGTATTGCGTTGAAATTGTGTTCGGATTGCTTGTAAATTGGTATTATTCCAATAGCAAATAAGTAACTTTTTACATATTGTTTTGTGTTTTATGTCGACTTGGGAATATTAATACATATTTAATATGACTTATTAGTAAATATATCATTTAGTCTACATAAAAAAACGTAGATTGAGCTTTAAAAGAAAGGCAAACTAAACCTATATTGCGCTTTGTGTGTTGTATCAATAAAATATGGCGCCGAATGATAACGAACACTGTTTGACAACACAAATAATTTATTTGTTAAATATATATTATATTATATATTTAATGATAAATATTCAAGCTTTACTTGGTCACAAAGCCACACAAAGCTTTTTAAACTAGAAACACTAATATAGAATTAATAGAATTATTCTAGAATATATCGCACCCTCAGTAACATAAGGGGCCAAGTCAAAATTTTAGTAAACTGAGATTTTAAATGCTAAGGGCTTAAAATGGAATTCTTTACCTGTTAGCGCTGACAGAGCGAGAAAAAGGACAATAACGACTCGGTAAATATATTTATGTCCCTCTCACACTCTCCCAGCCCGGCGCCCGCTCTTACTGCTAGAAGGTTATGGTTAACAACTAAACAGTGACAGGGATTTAAATAATATATAGGTTCAATTTTAAATAGTCCTAGTATTTCTTTGATATTTTTGTATTATAAAGGCCTAACTTGAATGCATGTTTTTCAATTACTTGTAATTTATAGAATAATTGCAAATTTATTGTTTTCTCCTATTGCTATTTATAGTGCATTTACCAAAGAACAAATCTGCCAAATCTCATATTTATAACTTAAATAATAAACAAGTAATTTGAAAAAATAGGTATTTTATAGGAACCCAGAATCTTAAATCGTGATTTCCCAAAAATCAACTTTTTTGGATTGTGCCCTTATAACACTGAGGGTGCGATATTTACTTTTTGACAAGTACGGGGAACTATTTTTATAATAGACTTGTCTTTGACCCGTCTCATTCAGCCACAAGCAACACAAAATTTTTTAAATGCTAATTTCTCGATCCGAATAATAATAAATAATTAAAAAACGTATATTACAATAATATTTTCCATAACTTGTATTTATTACTATTGTTAATAAGCAGATATCGACCTTAGTAATAATATTTTCTCATTTTAGTATGTAGTTGAACATCACTTCTCCAATGTCATGTGTTGCTAACTTCACACTTTAAAGTATAATCGTCAACCAATCCCGATTTCAATTCAATGTTGACGAAATTGTTTTCAAGAGTACGAAATCACGTGACTTCAAAATTGACATTGTAATTGGATTGGTATTAGATTGAAATTAAAATTATGTTCAAGAGTAAGCCTACTGGTCGTTTGTAAAAAGCCGTAGTAACACAAATGTGTTGCCTAGTTCATTAAACTATAATGATGAATTAGTTACTACGGGTGAAAATATATGTGAGGCTTTTTCTTCACACTTCTATACTACATTTCTTAAGCCTAGTAATACATCTTCTTCTGACTCGATCTCTTCTATCTCTAGTTGCTCTCAACCGGTGTCTGACATTTCTGCAGTGACTGTTGATGTTGATACAGTTAATACACTGATCAGCAAGCTTGACATAAGCAAAGCAGCGGGTCCTGACAATATATCGGCAAAATTCTTGAGACAGACAGCAGACTCAATATCAAGACCAATATCCCTGCTCTTTCAGAAATCATTGGCTTCGTGCGTCGTTCCTCGTATATGGAAATCAGCCTTTGTCACACCAATACACAAAAAGGGCTCTAAAACAGAGGTAACTAATTATCGCCCGATATCCAAATTGTGTTTAATTGCGAAACTCTTTGAAAGATTAATTTATAATCAGGTTTATTCTGCTCTTAAAAACTCATTCAGTCCGTTTCAGCATGGTTTCTTAAGGGATCGGTCTACTGTGTCGAACCTTGTTTTATTCAATGATTTTATCACAAATGCTATGGATAAGGGTGGTCAGGTGAACGTAGTCTATACTGACTACAGCAAAGCATTTGATCGTATTGATCACAAGATCTTGATTCTCAAGCTTGAGAACATAGGCGTACGTGGAGACTTGTTAAGATGGTTTTCTTCTTACATAGAGAATAGATCGCAGGCTGTCGTGGTTAGTAATTACATTTCTAGCTGGATTACAGTTCCTAGTGGCGTCCCACAGGGTTCCTTGCTTGGTCCTCTATTGTTTACTATTTATGTCAATGATATAGACCTCTGCTTCAAATTTTCAAAGCTGTTATGCTTCGCGGACGACATGAAAATTTATTCTTTTGTATCATCTTTAGCAGATACATCAGCCATGCAGGCTGACTTACACCGTCTAGAACAGTATTGTAAGCATAATAAACTAGATTTGAACCCTAGTAAATGCTCACTTATAACGTATACTCGTAAGAGTACAATCATTTCTACAGATTACACATTAGGGGGCCAAGCATTACCTCGATGTAACTCGGTGCGTGACCTGGGAGTGCATCATGACTCTAAGCTTCAGTTTGACGAGCAAGTCGATGCAGTTGTAAAAAAAGCGCTGAAAGCGCTTGGTTTTGTAATGAGATTGTCAAGGTGTTTCAAAGATGTAAAGACATTAAAAATATTGTACTGTACATTTGTCCGTTGTCATCTTGAGTATGCCACACAGGTCTGGAACCCGTGTTATAATAAATATATTGATCGTATTGAGGGGGTGCAGAGGCGGTTTTTGAAGTATTTATGTTTTCATCAAAAAATACCATATAATTCTGATAACTATTTTGACTTGTGTAAAGTATTCCATATTCTTCCTCTTGTAAAACGACGCGAGATAGCCGATTGTATTCTTTTGTTAAAAATAACAAATAATAAAATTGATTGTTCGGACCTTTTAACAAAATTTTCCTTTAACACACCTTGTAAAGTGACGCGGTATAATCCCCCTATTAGTGTACCCTCAGCGTCTACTAATTATAGACAGAACAGTTACGTGGTGCGAGTGAGTCGTAGTTTCAATAAATTGTGTAAGCAATATTATGATTTTGATATTTTTAATACCAGTCATAACTCGGCAAAGAGATGTCTAAGCCTTCAATTTTTCTCTTCATGATAAGTTACTTTTATTGTATAATTTTAAGTTTGAGCACAAAGTTTTATTATGTATCGTTTTTCTTTTCTTTTTTTAAATTTATTAAGTGTGTATAAACCTATGTTTGTTACAGTGGCGGATCCTCTATCTGTCTCCACTTTCTGTAATGTTAGCTATAAGCGAAGACTTGTTATTGGCTGTCAGATTACCACTTAATAAACTAATTTTGTAATATTAGCTGTAAGTCTTCCATGTTTAAATAAATAAATAAATAAATAAATTTCTGTGTTTTGCCGAAACCGAAACCTAAAGCGATATAGTGAATCTAAAACATAAATGTACGTAATATTTCGGTTAATAATTCTTACTGTATTGTTCAGAGATAGTGTGAAAATAAATTTAGCACTAGAACGAAAGCGTCGTAACAGAAGCTATTGGACTAAAGATTATACAAGCCACGTCCAAGCCACTTCTTAATCCTTATCAAGCCGCATTCCCAGTTCGTTTTCATAGCAGGTCTTATGCCAAAGCAACGGTTCTCAAAGTGGTTTTGGAATCTGTTTATCTTCAATGGCAGAAGCTATTTCGTAAATTACGATGCGTTTTAAGCTTTTTGAGATGAATACTGATGCAATAGTGGAGTAAAATAAGGATATTGCAGAAAAGTTTTTTTATATGGTCGTGTTTTAATGGTTTTAGTTTTCACGATTTAAACTTTGAACTTAAAATTGAAACTTAAACTGTTAGAGACATGTTTTCTATGAGGTTAATAACATAAAGTTAAGTCATAACACTTCGTTCAGTCTGTATAGGAGCCGTGTCTCCTTCTTATTTAAAGGTTTGACATTAACAGAACACTATATATCGAACTTTAATTTTAAAAAAATATAACTACCTATCGATTTCTTTATAATGAAAGGGCAAAATTAAGACAAGACTAAACGGTAGGTTTAAGGTCTCTAATTTGTTAGGTTAGGTTAGGAAAGATTGAATCAGGCGTTTGTTTATTAACAAAAGAAAAGTAGTTGGCGTATTCGTGTGAATTAAAACAGCTTAATTATATTATAATAATATGTAATATGGGACAATGAATTTAATGTTCAGTATCAACATAAACATAGAAATTACAACACACAGTAAAACTAAATAATAATTATTAAATTGATTATAATTATTAGGATAAAAGGAATTATTCCTTTTATCCTAATAATTATAATCAATTTAATAATTAACACGCGACACGTTTAATGAGCATCGGAAATGTAAAACAATGTTTTGTTTCATTGTTCACATAAATTAATATTATTACTGTAAATATTAGTATTAACATAGTGTTAATTGACTTTCAGCTAATTTTATTACGATGGTTTCATTCGTAACTTTGGTACCGACTGCGATGTGCGGCTGCCGTGCTTCTTCACGGGATTAATACCCACATAAGACAAATATTTGTGTAATTACTAATTACTAGCATTAAGATACTGGTTAATAATAATAATAAAATTAAAAATTATTGACCCCAGCCAGCATGTTCAGTGTTTGTAAAATTTCTCACATAAAGCATGACAAAGTTTTCTTTATAACAGAAGGAGAAGGAGTTTCATTAATGTATGAGTTACAACTTGCAACTATCTCAATGCTTATTTAAATAATTTTTTTTTAACAATACTTGTCTAAATGTATAATAATGCCTAAAACAAATGATTAGCTCCACAGCCACGTTACAAACAAAAGGTATCGCACTAAGCGAACAAGTTCGAAAGCTGTTCATTTGAACAGACAATATAGGAGCGGGAAAATCTAATCAGCTTCTGAAATTTTCCAACCGACCCTCATTACCATTTGAAGGCGAATAGAAAGAAATATTTTCATGGTGGAAATTTCATGTAAATTGGATGAACTACGAGACTCTTGTTTTCTTAATATTTTCTTTGAGTTTTATTGTGATTGCAATCGCTACTTATGATCTGTCAATGTCGCAGATCAATACTGTCTGAACTTTATTTACCTCGTGACGTACTTTCAAGTCTTTGTACTAAAGTAAAACAAACAATGATTTAGGTCCAAACTTATTCGCAAAATTCCATAACAAACATCATCATATCAGCCAATTGACGTCTACTGCTGGACATAGGCCTTGGAGGAGGCCAATTGCCACCTTGTGCGGTCTAGCTCCCTCATCTATCGGTTTCCCACTTTCCTAAGAAACATATTTTACTAAAATCATCCAAAAAAAAAACCAAATAGCAAGTTAAACACACTTATAGTTTCGCTTATCTTAAATAAACTATTTCGATATTCTCGTAAACAATTTATTTGTATAGAGTTTGCGGTAGTTTTGTTAATCATTTACGGCATCAGTATGGCGGTTAGGTTTTGTTTCCTTACGGAATTGGGTCGGTATCGTGTGCCCACCCAGCTGCGTACAATTTTACAGCGAGGCAACCCCGCCGGGGACGTGACCGGGGCTAACAATGAGCTACAGAACGCCTTGTTACTCGTCTGCTTGTGTTACAAGTACAGTGCATATGTATGTCCTCTAGTCTCACTTTCCAAACTCGTCTCTCTTTTTAAACTCGTTTTTATTTCATGATATTGCATAATAATGAAAACGGTGAATAATCGTTAAAAATTTTATTTTGTTGGAGAACAACAATTTTGTGCATCCAAACAAATTTCAGAGTATGACAAGGATGAATTTAAAAAATCATTGCAACGACAGTAACGTGTTATCAACATATAAATGTTTTTTTAATCGTTTTGCATACCTAATTCTTTTATAAAATACGTTCGTGGTTGGGTTAAATCTAAGAACTAAAATTAGTTCTAATAAAACATTAAACTCTATGGACCCTTTTACAATAGTACCTACCTAGTTTTAGCAAAATCGAGGTCAGCACTAATTACAACGATTCAATTTTGCTCACTCGATTATTGGAACGATTTTCGTTATCGTTTTAAGTTAAAACAAATTAAACCGTGGAAAAAGCTCTTTGTTATTTATGACAGTGCAATTATTAAAATGGTAGCCTTGCTAATTTAAATTGTCATTTAAAAGTCCCTTTTGTAAAACCAGTATATTCAGTAATCATAGTTGGTTTTAACATTATTGATTTTGTACATAAATAATTTGGCAGCATGGGTAAATGTATTCAGTATCCGCGTTATCGCTAAAATATTACTGCAGCAATATTTTAGAGACAAACCGTTAATCTCTTTAATAGCTTGGCGCCCCAATGAATGGTTTAAAAATAAATGTGAAGGACAAAGGAATCGATAAGATTTTAAGGTCAAAAACTTGGGAAAGCACTAAAATTTAATACCGGTCGCTAGCAGATCAGAGGACACCACATTTTATGGCAGCAATTACTACCCTTCATCTTCAAAATACTGTAGATTGGTTTTGTCTTTTATAGGTTTTCGGAAATCAAAGTTATTGCATTGATTTGAACTTTTTTATGGCGTTCCAATAATTTTGAAGTGTCTACTGCTGGTGTCAGCAAGCAATCAAACATTTTTTTTGTTACAGTCTCATTGCTCAGTTTTCGTAAGTTTTCTTATAGCATGATACTTTTATGGCAATCTGTCTTTCACTATCGCAATTTAAAAAAAGAGTAAATGCTAACGAAGTGCCACGATGTGATTCGTAAATAGCCTCAGACATTATTGCCAAGAAAGGAAAAATTAATGTAAAAAGGACGAATCAACCTTTTGTCCCATTGCAGAGACGTGCTTTCTCTTTTGCTTGTAACTTTATATTATACTCGTAATATTTGTTATAGATATGAAAAATACTACCTCGTTCAAATTCAGTTGATTCAACTATGCTTTGATAGATCAGTCAGTGAATGTCCCGTTTTTTGTTTGCGTTTATTTGTGTGGACAACTAACAGAGCAACAAAATAAAACATATTTTTTTCAGCAAACAAAGCAAGTATTGGTATGCAGGCTTTGATATCGAGAATAATAAATACAACGTAATCATTTTTTTAGATAACACGACGATGGTGCATTCCGAGACGAAGCCAATAAGCGAAAGACTAAAATTACATGATTTTGTTTCTCGGAACGTTCTGTTCTTATTTTACTGTTTGTTTTGTTATTAAAGTCGAACATAAAAATCTGGAATGACAAAACATTTGCTTACAGAGATCCCGTTTCTAAGGTTATGCGAGTTCGTAGAATTTTCTATTACATGTCACGTTCAGGACAAAGTTACGTAAAGCCGAAGTGTTTGTGACTTTCATAACTTGTTTACTTTCTGAACATGCAGGATTATAATATGGTAGATGTAGTTTGTGGTTTCGCTTGCTTACCGCGTGAGTAGCATTATGTCCAAAAGATTTTTATAAGGTTAGATTATTTGTTATCATAACAGCCCATTAATGAACCACTGCAGAGACGGGCACCATCCTGTGAAGGAGGGATACTTGGCCTACTAAATTATTAGTGTGATCCACAAATTATTATCTTGAGCCGGGACCTTCTTTGAGTTTATTAACTTAATGTTTGTAAGTCTTCGCGACACCGGACACGATCTAGTGTCTTTTTAATCCTACTAATTCCTACTTATATTATAAATGCAAAAGTTTGTGAGGATGTATGGATGGATGTTTGTAACTCTTTCACGCAAAAACTACTGAACGGATTTTGATGAAATTTGGAATATAGGTAGTTTAGGGTGTAAAATAACATATAGGTTACCTATACCAGGCGGGTGTAGCTGCGGGCATCAGCTAGTAAAAAATAAAAACAAATAAGAACCGTTTACACTAAACTTGTTCAAAATAGAAAATATCTAGTACTTACTCAACAGCTCTGCACAAACGATTACACTACAGTGTATTCAATTTGTAGAATGTACTGTATCCTATAAAGTCACCTGTACCCGAACGGTATCGTGAATTTGATTCGAAATAGCTTCGAGCTATCAAGCAATTCCAAATCACATTGAAAATAACATTTCAAGCTCGTTCGCTGTTGTAAACAATACATAGTTTAACGAACGTCATAAAGTAGAAATACTTACACATCTTGTTCTCTTTATATTTTTATATCGGTCTATATAATATTGTCTCGTCTGAAGCTTTTTCTTGTGAACTAATAGCATAGTAAAATAATGCATATTTTCTTTACATATTCCACTAACTTTTTTGTATAAACAACAAGTGTTGACCGTATCATCCGCAGAAGTGCTTACTTTCTGCCTCATTACTTGTATGTGTTTTACCTCGGTAGTACAGTATTGAAAGGAAACAACTCATATATTTTAACAGAGGATGTGAAGGCAAATTCGTTCTTATCACTTACAGTTTAAAGGGTAACATTGCTTGACATTAAGTAGGTAGTATACGGAAAGGGTTGTCACTTTATATAAAGCTGACGTGGCCGCAAACGACAGTTAATGGCGCATAAAATTCACAGTAAGCCTGACACAGTATAATCATTTTACGGTACTGTAATTTCAGGTATTTATTTTGTAATAGATGTTTGGAAATCTTCTCCCAATTTTGAAACGAATACCCTTTCGTGGCTATTGCATATACTAATCTTTAAGTCCCTTTGACGGCCTGCGTGTTAGGATAGGGTTATGTAATTCTGAGTTCTACGCTTAGATTCTACGTTACGTAATTCCCGGTACTAAGGCTAATTACGCTTGATCTCTCTAGGGTACTTTTAAATGTTTATTCGCGATGTTTGCTACTTGTACAAACTGATTTGTATCGTTCCGAAAGATAAAACATACGAATGCTCTTTGATAAAGAAGACCTGCCCTTTAGTAGTAATTGAAAAGCATAGTTTACACTACTTTAGAGACTTTTCTGAAATTTTATTTAATGGTATGAAGCATGTATGAAGCCTATATACTTTAACAATTAAATGTGTACCTACACACATTAATATGAGAGCAATAGTTTTTATACCTACTTTTTACGCAGAGGGCAGTAATTTTCTGTTTTGTACGAGAGACCAGTAATCTCATATTATTTTTTCCTTATCCTGTTTATAACTTTATTCAATCAAGTTACTGTCATGTCAAATTGTATAACTCTAAGGAGTTTTAATTATTTTTAAAACTTTGACAACTTGTAAACATTTCCCCAAATTAATTACTTACGATTTTCTGAACGTCAGGAAAACATAAACTTCTAAAAATTATGAAGTACAAAACCTTATGAAACTCGTAACAAAATGTCGCAAAATATATTTTATTGATTAAAATTATTGTGATTTTATAATTATGTTAAGACTTCAACTCTGGGTTCTGTTTATGCTTCATAGAGGACCATGGTTATAGCTAAAACTCTTGATCGCAAAACTTTTCTACAAATTATATAAAAGTAATGTGTCAAATCAAAGAGTGCATTGTTACTTTTACAGACCAAAACTTAACATTTAATAATTTTTAAATATAAATAAATCATACATGTCCATGTGGTGACAGAGTAAGAATACAATATGTCACCACCCCATCTCATCCCATGGATGTCGTAAAAACCGACATAAGACCTACGCAGACCGGGACGGCATGGCAAGGGATTTTAATTTTTACTAATGGAAATTCAACCGTACTGTTACAGAAATACGACATAAATTGCTATGCTTTAAAATGATGCCGTGGCATTGAAAGTGATTTTAACGCACGGCATTTTTCATTTTACACCATAGCAATTTATGTCGTATTTCTGTAACAGTACGGTTGAATTTTCATAAGTAAAAATTAAGATCCCTTGCCACGCCGTCTCGGTCTGCGTAGGCCTTAAGGGACTATCCATAAATATTATCTTTACGAAGTAAAAAAAACTTGAAATTAAATCCTATACCAATTCGTCTGGCCAGCGTGGTATTAGTAGGCCAAGTATTCCTCCGTCGCGGGAGGAGACCCGTCCCTGCAGTGGGACATTAATGGGCTGTTATGATGATAAATATAAATATTCGTTCACTAATTCTGCCTCTGTAATATAGACCAAGACATTATTATTGTAAGACCTTTAAAACAATAAGTCTTGACATGCTTTAGTATCTGGTCACTAACTCGTCTCTTTATTTATTTTATTTCATAAACATTGTCTATCACAGGATATCTTTCCAGGCTAAACATTCTATACTTGACAATAAAAACTCCTAGGACATTTTTCTTTCATTTACTAGAAAATGCATTCTAATTTATCGGATATTTTCATAATAATGTTGCTTCTAAATTATATTTATACGAACTAATTAAAATTTACGTATTGTAAAAGATAATTGTTGTATGATAAACAACTTTTTCTCTTTTAAAACTTTAAAGTTATTTATTTTATAGCATCGTGTAAAAAATGGTATAAAAATAGATTTCATGAAAGCTAATATTCAAATCACGAGAATTTTTTATCAACATATAAGGGTACAGTAAGAACAGGTCGCAAAGCAACCGAATATAACTGAGACCACCATTATTCATGAATAGTCAAGATGTACGCACAATTTTCTGCCGGCAAGGGTACCTTTTTTTTTTTTTTTTTTTTTTTTTTTCGTGGAGGAAATACTTTTCGTATACCTGTCGCCTTGGGGTTAGACGAGCAGGTGATGTCGGACTCCCAGACCGGTCTACCGACTAAAACCTCCACGATGACCTTTCTCAGGTGTTCCAGAGAGGTTTCGGGAACGCGAATGCTTCATCCGAAACCTATCTCACCTCGCCTTAAAAAGGCTCGTCAAACGGTGCCTTGTTGGCAGCCCGCATACTCTCACGACTTATAATGATCGTACAACTAGCGGTGCAGTCCCCTACTGAAGCCGCTAGCGAACCCTGGTTGAGGGGCCGGAGCTGTTGCCACGGCGTCGCCTTGTTCGAGAGGGATCGGCTCTCTCTCGCTCTCGCTCGGCAGTCTCCTTCCGGAACATGACTGTTTCGCAGAAGGAGAGCACACACATCCACCCATCTTCATCCGCGAGCATAGCAGCTATTATTGCTGGCGGTGAAAGATCGCTCCCGATTTGGGCAACCATGACTGATCGCTCCGACTCCCATGCTGGACAATCCTCGAGAGTATGCTGGGCAGAGTCTCTGTCGCTTGGACAGTGATGGCAATTTGCAGTCTCTTGACGTCCTATTCGACACAGATACTCACCGAAACAGCCATGCCCGGTAAGTATCTGTGTTAGCCTAAACGTGACCCTTCCTCGTTTCCTTGTCATCCAGGTTTCAAAATTCGGCAATATAGCACCGACGGCGCGTTGGCGTATACACTGAGGCTCCTCTAGTCGTATACGCCATTCCCGGAGAGCATCTCTGTGAGCTTCTCGCCGCAGCATGACAAGGGACTCCGATAACCTCTCACCGTCTCCAACCATGCGGATTGAACGCGTCTGGCAGCCGGCAAGGGTACCTAGCTAGAGGTTTGTGCGTGACCAAATTTCGAAGGCAAGTATTACATAAAGTGTTATATATTACGTATGTATATTCTGTCGGTGTGTGGATTACAAATACATTATTTTACCTCTCAAATCACATTTCGACTGTCGTAAACGTCTACAAAGGGAGCAATCTTGATGACTATATTATTGATATAAAGAAAATTATGAACAAAACTAAATCATATAATAAACTATAGTTACGCATAGTATTGGAAACCTCAGTATCGTCATTTCAAGTGTAGTTTAGTTTCATGGTCAATTGGAAGTCAAGGTGAAGGTTGGTCTGTAAAAAGCTCGGCGTGATCGGTAAAACAAGGCCGTATATCACGTTGGCTCATTGGCTTCAGTTATGTAAGACTCAGTTTGGTCGCAATGCCTTATGAACTTCTTTTGCGTGACCGTATACCACGAAGTTCTACATTAAGAGGACGCATAAGCTTCTATTTTTAAATTTATCCTTTAGGGTTCTAATAGTTTTTTATACAGCTTACGACAATATAGAACTTACAATCACCTCAACCGCCTGCGATAATAACAACTAATTTATTTAAGCTTTGATAGAAGCATAAAAATGATGATGATCATGTGATAGCATTTTAAAAAAAATATGTAATGAAATTAAGCTAAATTAAAAAGTAAAGCTTCTAGCATTTCCTGTTTGGGATTAAATTACATCAAACCCAAACCCACCCATAACGTTCCAATAAGGTCCCCATGTTCGTGGATAACTAAAATTCATAGTTGTAAATAGGTCCTACGTAGTGTCTACTCTCAAAAAACTGAACGAAAACATGAACTACTTCGCGTCGGCAATAAGAGTGATGCTGGCAGCTTATAAGAATTCCGTCTAAATTATCCCACGTGTATCATATTTGAATAAATAAAATAAGAGTTCAACAAATCAATAGGCATTCCGTCTCATATTGACATGTGCCTTCAGAATTCATAAAAAGTAATTTCGTTTTTGTTTTTGTGATAGTTGTTATAGATACGAAGTATGTTATAAGCTTATAGATATTATTTATCAATTTTACCGTGTTTGTGAAATCGTGACTAATGGCTGTTATAAAATAATCATTTAGCATTATGGATCATCCGATTCTATATAGGAGATACTAGGCTTTTCCTGTGGCATTACCAGGATCGCCGGACGGATTGGTATAAAAATAGTATCCTGCCTTTTCGCCGAAATTTGTTTGACACATTGCAAAATGAAAATCTGGCAATCTACTGCGAAAATGCAGAAATCCAATCGATTTTGTTGTTTGAGAATGGACTAAAAACCAAACAAAATATTGTTAAAGGATTTGCCTTTGTTCGTTACGAGTGCACACCACTCTAAGTTTATTGAGTATTGTAACAGAAAATCCAGGTTTATAAAAATCTATGTGTAACAAATAAAATAACAAAATTTAATAGAATATAGTATGAAAAGAGATTAAAAGCGTATTCTTCGGTAATTTAATCACGAGTCTACTTTGTTTTACCAGTTGTTTAGTAAGTCAGTAAATTACTTTAGGGAATTGCTAAGATAAATAAGATAAACATATTTATCTAGTGAAAATATAACATCAGTAAAGCGTTATTGCCATCAATGTATAAAAATGATTAATGATTGAAGTTTAAGGATCGAAACTAGGCAATCTGAATTTACTATTATTTATATTTTTATTAGGTGTTTGTGAAAATAATGCATGAGAAGTTAAAAAAGACATAAGGATTAGGAAAAAATACTAGACGTTTTAAATTGTTTATGCTAACACCGGTAACAGGTAGGTAGATATAAAAAAAACATGTTATATTCAGCTCTACAGTTTCCAGCCAGTAAGGCAAAGTTCGTAAAGTTTATCAAATTTATTATAACACCGCCTCGTTTTGCCCTATGAAAATTTAATTGCAGTTTAACACTTCGCAGACTATTATGAAGCTGTTGATAGCTATTTAGTACCAGCTTTGATTCTACCCCGACCCTAAAGTATATCAACCTTTATAACGTACTTGAACAAAATTAACACAAAGACTTAAGAAGGCTCCTTCTGTCAAAACCAACTCAGCTGTCACCGGAGCCTAAAAGATTGTTGTTTCACCAAACGTTGCGTGAGAAAGAGAAAAACTCATAGAAAAGCAGTCAGAAACGTGCACACGCACACGCGCTCGATTGTATTTATTACAAATCAAAATGTCATTCAAAATATAAATATTGTTCTTCTTGATTGTTAGGGTTGACACTAATACTAGCTGTAGGTAGTTACCTAAAAAGTAATAAATCAGGAGTAAATAAAGATAACTAAAATGGGTTTTAAAAAAATATTTTATTGTAAATTTTGTTGCGGAAGACACACCAAGCGAGACATCAATTTATCTTGTAAGTGGTGTAGGTATGACACCATAAAACATTATAATTTTTTTTTTTTTTTTTAAGTTAAGCTGTTTATTGTTGAGGCAGATTTTTAGACCGTGCATCGTTAATAGGGGTTCCATACAGTACACAATAATATCTTACTTCACATACAGTACATCTTTTTTTTTATCTTTTTAAAAAAGACAACTCCCGCACTAGGGATCATGCCCTGTGTCGCGGGGACCTTTTACAAACATCAATTAACGGACACAAAGAACACCCAGACCAGTACAATAATTTGTGGATCTCACAAATTATTGTCCTGCGTAGGGATCGAACCTACAACCTCTTGCACGGCAGCCGCTTGCGCTACCGTCGCGCCACCGAGGTCGTCAAAAAGTACATGAAGTTAATTATAGCTGGATTTAAAAAAAGGAAGAAAAATCATAAAATAAATAATTATCATAAAATCTGGAAATGATAGTTGACAAGAAATGATACTTGATCAGTCATTCAGATACCGGGGCGGGGGTAAGTCACGTAAATATTTAAAAAAAAATACAAAAAAAATTACAAAAAAAATACAGTTTGTGCAATGTGACAGCCTTAGCTATGCTCTATTGACTATTGTAATAATAGGTGAATTTTGACAGTTGATTTTAGTCAAGAATGTCACTGATGTAGGTATTTTATCTAACTGGTTATGCATCTGATAATAATTGGATCTCTTTGATAAAAGAAATTACGAAACTTCTTACTGGCAAGCGATACGTAATTGTCATAAATGACATAAATTAAAGTTTATTGAAGTTTAAAAAAAAATATTCGGTAACATTCGACGACGGTCGGCTCGCTGTCGTATCTCCCCTCCTCCGACCCGAGGGGTGCAGAAAGTGGAGGCGAGATGCAAGATGTCGATGGCGGAAACGAGCACGGTAAAATTTCCTAAAATGGTTTTGGGAAAAAGGTAATTGCGTACAAACTTTAGAATGTATCTAGTCAATATAAAATTATTTGAATTTTCGAATGAATAATCTATTCCTAGTCCCAAAATATATTTACCTTTATAAACGTTTAATCCTATTTTATTACGCTAAAAGTTGTCATAAAATGTGCATAGAATTATGAACTTTGAAGCCTCATAACTTGTAAATGAATATTTTTTTTACTGTTTTATTAATCAATAAGACTAGATAATAACGAGACAAAACGATATCATCTATAGTTTTGAGTATTTATTATCTAATGAAGGAGGAATTAACTTTCTTTGTTTGTATGGAATTGCGATTGAATTGTTTCCCCTTAAGTTTAATATTAGTCTCAGGGGATTAAAGTGCGGTTAAGACTAAACCCTACGGAGCCTAGCCTCAACATCATGGATACTAAATTACCTAATATGGCCCGTATTCTCTACAGATTTAAGCAGCGTTATATAGCGCGTATATAAATATTTAGTCAGTTTAACGTAGTATGTAGAACCGACGGCCTTTGGGGCACAAGGGTACTCAAATGGCAACTTGAGGACGAAGGTTGTAGTTGAACTTCACGGGGTTGGGAACGTCTTAAGTTTGTACACAGGTTTGAAATAATCGCCAGCAATCTATGACCAAAGCGTGTGTAAACATAGTGAAATAAAGACCACAAAACAGATGTCTTGCTTACACTAGTTTAGTCATATTATTAAAAGTCTTTAATTCCATAATGCATAGTTATTATCTACGCTGTACCTACTTCATATGTTTGAAGTCTTTTTCTTTTCATTGCTTTAATTATGGTATGTTGTTACTCATAGCTTAGGGAGCAGTGTGATGTTTCAATTAATATTGCGGTTAGTTTATTCGTATCTAACATTTATATTGTTGTACGCTTTTCAGAACTGTTTACTGTACCGAATCATGTTTAATATTACACATTTATTTCAAAACGTGTAATAACCTAAACTTAAAGACCCTAAAAGTAAATGATAGAGAACTCATAATTTTCTCTTCGATTACAGTATTTGTAGAATAAATTAAAGTAAAGTGTATAAATAGAATTCCAGTTAAGAACCATAATTTTTCACGGAAAACCAAAGAGGATACCAGTGGCTACTATTTGCAGTTTTAGATAAAATAACAGACAGAAGCAGGCACAAAGATTTCTTGAAAGGTGGTTTTGAGCTCGGCTTCACAAATTACTTTGAATAAAGATAACGAGAAAGGAAACCGGAGCGCCGACAGCTTTCTATTTGGGTAACTTTTAAACTGTGTACACGAAAATTCTTAGGCAGCTTCTACACTGGTAACGTTGCCCTATGTTCTCGACTCAAATTATCGTACTTTGTTAAATTAATTACATTTAATATTGTACTAAGTTCTGTTTTAATTATTTTAAGTTAAGATTTAATAACTCTTTGGGAGAGTACGTGGTCGCGTGTATTGCGTCTTGGCTTTGGCTTAATAAACATTAACAAAATACAAGTTGGTGAAAGAACAATGGGCAAAACGTCCCCACCCTTGTAACACTTTCAGCTATACATCAAATGAAAGCCCTTGAAAAGTGAAGCATTTTATTGTATGACAGCAAATCTGTCAGTCATGGGAGAACAGAGTTATTGAGGAGAAGAAAATCAAAATAATGAACGATAATATTACATACTTTATGCGAATGTTTCCTATGTAAGCACGATAGAATCAAAGGCTATTTTACTAGTAGAGGGACCATACATGTAGAACATCCTACATCATCCAGAAAACCATGAATTTTTGCTTTTCAAATAAAAAACATACAGCTTTCATAAATATAGAAACTCGTATATCATATCAGCCAATTGATGTCCACTGCTGAACATAGGCCTCCTCCAAACATTGCCATCCTCATCCATCGGTTTCCCGCCGTCCTAACTAGGTCGTGGGACCACCGTGTGAGGGGTCTCTCCACCCTGCGCTTTCTGATAGGCGGTCGCTATTCCAGAACCTTTCAACCCCAACGGCTGTCGGTTCTCCGCGCTATGTCCCCTGCCCACCGCCACTTTAACCGGTCAATTCTGAGCGCTATGTTCGTATGCACAGTTGGGCATATTAGAAAGATAACTGGACCTGACGCAGCTACTACTTCCAATGCAACAATAACGAGCTAATGCTAATCATTAATGAAAACCACGCACCTATTTATTATTTATTGCATGAAACTGATACATTCATACTACCACCTCGACACCGACTCCGGTCATATCCCCACAAAGGTGATCACTGATTGGAAGAGGCTCGATGAGAAACTCGCGTCTGTCGAATCCGCCCAACTAGATAGTAGTCCCTACAGTTCGGATACTGTAGTGGACACTGAGGCGGCGATCGGTGCCCTGACAGGTCGTGTCATTAATTAACAATTGCTCTTAGACAGTGGCTATGCTGGAAGACCTCCGCATGAAATTACCTGGAGAACTGCGTAATCTGTTAAGCCGCAAGATCCCTGCCACACGTGCCTACGACAAGGCCCTCAGCGAGTCCAATAGGGTTAGAATTAGACAGCTTCAATGGCCTGTTAAAGTACGCATAAATGAGTTTTGTCAGTCACGATGGTATGCGCAATTGAGTGAGATCGAACCTTTTTATCTCGCTTTCTAGCAGGTATACCTGCTAGAAAGCGAGTTCATTAAAGAAGGACGTATACTCTACTATGCCTCCTTTGGTAGGCCTGATAGGAGGCTAGCGTTCGAGTATGATGACAAGGCCGAATGCCTGGCCAAGAACCTCGAGGCCCAATACGCAGTCCTCCTCAGGGTAACAATCACGATATAATATCAATCACATACACCAATTTCAAATATTTGTCAACAGCGAAGTAAAACGGTGAACTTCTCTCCAGGAGTCACCGCTCAAGGCAGACAACGACGATATACCGTTAGTCACACCTACCGAGTGGAACCGTTAAATAAACTTCTCGCCCCTAAAAAGGCACCAGGCTCAGAAAGAATAACAAAAATAGTCATTAATTTATTCCCCGAACGTCCTTGACATGCATCTGCAATGTCGCAATAACAAATTGTGTCTTCCCACAACAGTGGAAAGACGCCGTGGTTATCGGAATACCGAAACCCGACAAAAAAATTCCGATCTGTTAGTCTGAGTCGAGCCGTTTCCGAGCCTGAGGAACATAAATTCTGTCGTTTACTATTTCTGCAATAGTTGCTTAATAAAGAACATGTCCTAATGGTTCTCTAAATGTTTATATTAGCAAAGCTAGCTATCCGAAAGTCAGGAAAATGCTGGAGATGATTTTCTGGATGATGTAGAATGAGCTAGATGTATAGTCCGTCTACTAGTAAAATAGCCTATGTTTAGTTTAGCAAAGCTAGCTATCCGAAAGTCAGGAAAATTCTGTGGATGATTTTCTGGATGATGTAGGATGAGCTAGATGTATAGTCCGTCTACTAGTAAGATAGCCTATGTTTAGTTTAGCAAAGCTAGCTATTCGAAAGTCAGGAAAATGATGTGGATGATGTAGGATGAGCTAGAGGTATAGACCGTTTACTAGTAAGATAGCCTGTGACTTTATCGTGCTTATATAGTAAATATTAACATAAAGTATGAAATATTATCGTTTATTATTTTTATTCTCTTATCCTCAATAACTCTGTTCTCCCATGACTGACAGATTAGTTTCATACAGTAAAATTCTTCACTTTTCAAGGGCTTTCATTTGATGTATAGGTGTAAGTGTTACAAGGGTGGGGACGGCTTCCATACAAAAATGCCCATTCTTCTTTGTTTTTGTTTATGCATTTTTGTAATAACCTTTAAACATGTTAGTTCGTGTGGCAATGATTACTAGGTGGAGGGATGTAGTGCTAAAGGACAAGAGAGAATGCGACGTAACTGACGAAGATGTCAAGGATAGAGCAAAGGAGGAGAAATATAAGGAAAGCTGACTCCACCACCATGTGGAATACATAGCTGGGAAGAGAGAGAAAGAGAGTTCGTGGGGCAATTGATTTATATTAATATTCTTGAACTATTTTTGTTTAAACACTACTCGGAAATAATTAATACCTAAACAAACCCTTTATTACGACACGACAAGCTACCCTAGTTATAATAACAACGAGACAGTACTACATCTACAACCACCATTATTTCAATAATATCTACTATACCTTATCAGATAGTTACGTAATTAGATGAAGGTTATTTACACGTCTTCAAAGTCATAGAAACGAAAACCTAAATAGATAAGATGAAGAAAGATAATAATTAATCAATTTTACTATCATATTTTACGTATAACTATTATTAACTATTATTATATTTATGGTTACGGGAATTCATATTTTGTTCGAAGAGCGAATTACTTGATAGTAAAATGGGTTCCATAAACGAGGTACTTATAATTTTTCATAATTTATTAAGGACCGACGCATGCGTGATGATAAGTGAAGAAGGCGCCAGCGAGTCGGGCCCGTCATCTACCATCAATAAAGGAAGCCAAATAGTAATCAACTGGGAGCATACAATCAATGTCTATAATAAATTGTTATAGATTGTTACAAGGTGTTGGAACTGATACATGTGATTAGGTTACGTAAACGACATTATATTCTATACAGTTTTCTGAGACGTAGTAAGGTCGTTGATTCAATGGTTTGAGCAAATGAGTCCCTTGTACTCAATTAAAAAATTTGCTACGTTTCAATTTAACGACTAATGAATTACTAGAACTGAATACAATCGTTGAGTCTACCATTAGTCGTTTATGTTACATAATTGCGCAGAAGATCATACCTAAGAAAACATCACCGTTTTGCATGATTATTGAGTTTACTTTTACTACGCCTAAATATTTAATTAGCGCTGTCAATCTTATTATTAAAATTCGTATTTCTGAAGCACCTATTACGAAACCAGTGGTACAATATAGACAAATATCCTAAAACATCTATTACAACTGCGTAGATTCGATGTTTCAAGAGGCTAGGTGTTTTGTAGAGCGTATTGAAAGAGTCTTAATAGTTATGTGCAACATCGGACAGTGATTTAAGTCTAAATGATTCATTGATTGATGTATTAATTATGGACTCTTTCAATTAACTTCTTCAACACCAGTAACTCTACAAACAAAAACTTTCCATTCTAGAACAATAAAGCAAGAACTAGATTATTAGTAACAGGAACTTAAAATAATATTCTGCAATTCACGCACATCCCACAAACGACTACTGCGAACAACATAATAATAACCCACAATTAACCCTTACAATTGCTGTTGACCAACTATTTGTTTTTGTTCTAATATTAGAAGTATTAATACAATAGGCTAGACTTTGCTCATTTCAACTTTAACTAGAAAACTATAATAGGAAACCCTTTGACCCGATTCTCTTTGACAAATGTCAAACATAATCTAGTTTAACTATTATTTACGAGTAACTTATAATACAATTATTTAGTTATTTATTTATTATTCTGTACATTTTTTATGTTAGTTGAAGTACAAATTTATGGTAATGTAAATAAAAGGTTTATTTGAAAATATACAATGATTTTAAAGACTTTTGCCAAAGTAAAACTAACAAATTACACCTGTATGAATTACGAGTATTATCAAGAGCTAGTAGTTGATTTTGACCGCATTACAAACCTTATTCGTTGTTACAGACACAACGTACGTCATTCTTAATTAGACTCTCTCATACCTAATTCTCCTAACTATTTAATATTGTACATAATAAGTAAGGACAAGCCAAACACAGCATAAGAAATAACGTGGTCATAGCCAAAACCTACAAAAACCTTAATAACATTAGGGCGGCCTATGATGAGGCGACACTTTTTTACTGAATAACGGATATATCATATTAATAAGTAGAGACTATAGTAGAAATATTAAGTAGTATGTTTATATGATATTTCGTAATTTGAAATTATTTTGTTTATGATGTAAAATGTTTTTGTAGAATTGTTACTCATAGGAGTACTCCTATTGTATTTGTACAAATACAATAACATAAAATATAAAGAGGCTAAATATAAAGAGTACTGTTTATTTTATAAAGAAATAAATATAATAATAAATCATGATGGTAAATAGAATATTAAATTTTGTAAAGACCATCAAAATTCGAATTATTTTACATTAACCTGCAAAGTATTGATTTTGCCATCCAACAAAATTACTTTAGGAAATTAAATTGAATAAACTTGAGAGAGCAATTGATCTAAAATTAGGATGCCGTCAAGTTACGGGAGCTATTTCCCCAATAAATATTAATGGGTCGTCAATACAACATTCCTTTGTCAGTTGCGGACTGGCGACCGAAAACGATATCGAACATACTTCAATGTCAATATTATGAACAATCACTAAATTGTAAATTAATACAAGCAGTCCATTAAAGTGTCTTTAGTCATTTTATTAGAGGCATTGTTATGATTCATCTTAACCACTCATTGAATTGGAATGAAATGGGTCGATCGTAAAATATTAGAAATTATCAATTTGGGGTGTTTGATGTTTTAATGATTAAGACCTCACCCAAGTAACACAGAAAGCATTTTAACAAGCAACAAGTGAACTTATATAGAGCTTAAGACCCGTACAAACTCTTAAATAAGTTCACCGAGCGTCTTGAAGCTGAACAATGGCATTTGAAAATCATTGTAATGCTTTACGCGCAGTTGGATAATGGCATATCAGAATGCTTTTGTAAAGCCTTTAGCTATTTTTAGTGCTTTTGGTTCTACAAAGACATTTTAAAGTAGTTAATAAGTGCTTGAAGCTGTTTTACAGCACAAACGTGAACCACTATAATGCCATGTAAATCCGATATCCAGCTCTAAGCTGTTTTTTGTGCCTTTTGCTGTGTAAAAGCACTTGTAAGGGGTAAGTAAAAGCTTAATGCTGCTGAACAGCATAAATGTGAATCAATATAATGCTTGCATTTTAAAGGAAGAACTGAGTGCTGTTGTGTAGCTAATAGCTCTTTAAACAATCACACGTGAGTAGTTGTAATGCTGGTGGCATTAATTGGGCTCACCGGGCTGCTTAAGGCTGACCACCATTTTGTAAATATTTTATAACCAAAAAATATTTTCTTTCGAACCTATTTATAAAAAGAATTGTCATTTAAAATATTTATATAACTTAATTTAATACAGTACAAGCAAAACTATGATTGTATTTATTCAAAACTTATTCTGTACTAGAAATACACATTTGTTTTGGTTTTACACACATCATTTTTATAAAACATTTTGTATGAAAATCACAAAATATCGAAGGCGCGTGAAAATTTTCAATGAAACTTATATAAACAAGTACAGTAAACTACACTGCGCAGTAATATTTGAAGGCAAGAAATAACAAACGAGTCAAAAACTTATCCGATGAATTTGTTTTGATGCAAACAATAATATGGCGTCACTCACTGTTTTATTTTGACTGTCTTTACTTATCCTTTTTTTGATTGTAATAATTTGCAGTGTTTAGTTCACTTTAGTTCTAACTGTGAACACTTAAAGTGCTCGAATAAATCTTTTAGAACATTTAAATGCTAGTCTAATGCTTTTGTAATGCCGTTGGCATCTTCACTATCAATAACATTGCTATTTTAATGCTTCTGTAATGCAATAGGCTATCTTATTGACCATTATAATTCTTTCTTAATGCGATTGGCAATATTATTGACCAAAATGATGTTTCTTTAATGCGATTGACATCTTTCTTGACCACAATAATGCTAATATAATGCGCCAGTATTGCTATAAACCAGCTACTGTGAACCCATATAGGGCCTAAAGCTGAATAATTTGTGCCCAAATAAGCATTACAGTAGCCATATAAACGTTTATAATGCTACTATAAAACTAACTCACAATGCTAAAAGGATACATGAATACTCTTATTCGGCCCTTATAATGCTTTGATGTGTTACTTGGGCACTAATTGATATGAAACAATACTTCATTTTTTAACAAGAATGTTTGTTTATCGTTAGTCAGTTAGGCCTTCGCAGGCATGTTATGTCAATTCAATTTTATTGCTGGGATTATATTCAGGTAAGTCTTTATATTCATCAAATCAGTTAAGTTAGACGAGCATAATATGTGATCACTATAAAACGACTTTCACAAGCGGTATCGTTATAATTATATCTTATGTGAATAAACGATTTTTTGTTCGTTTGTTTGTTGGAAATCAGAATGTACAGATACATATCTATTCAAACTAATCATTACTTTTTAAATTCACTTAATAAACTAATTATTAGAATTATTGAACGAACTGTCATCCACGTCAAATACAACAAATAGTCAGGCATGAAATCACTATTTTATAATTTTAGATAACATGTTAGCTAAAAACAAATATACTCTAGAGGTAGCTTGACTTTAAATCAAAGACCGACATCTTGCATCAAACTTACAAAGCTCTGTTAATTTTACTTTAGGCTTGGTTTTAGTGCAGCCAAAGTAGACACCAGTGGACGAACATATATTTGAAAAATAAAACTAACATAATTTTGTTATACATACATCTTGTCTCCACTCAGCTTAGGTGCGGAGCGGAATACCACCGAACAGAGATGTAACATATTTATATGGCATGATAGCATGATTATAATCTACCGAAAAATAACGTGTTAAATTGTAAACGATTTGTTACAGTATAATCGTTACATAGTAGAAATTCTCACGAGTCAGTCGATTTAATCTTTAGATCTAACGGTATTTACAATTGTATGGTGACATCTACACACAAATGAAATAAATTAAAAAGTAAGTATAAAGTATAAACATTTTTTTTTAAATACTAAATTATTATAAACATATTTTCTCTGTAAAAAAAAAATATATCGTACGTCCGTCGCTTTAAAAATATTATAATCAAAATTGAACATACCACGTAGCTGAGAGAAACGAAAACAATCGCAACCAAATTCTCATTGAATATTCGATGTTATTGTAAGGTATTCAATACAAAATATGCATTCAATTATCATCTTAAATCAGTTGAATGAAACAAATGTTACTAAATAACTTTTGTAGTCGATTTTTGATGGAAATTTGCTTTTAGTTTTTATGTAAATCTGTATATCTGTGGTTTTATATTTTCACTGGTCATATAGTTATATAGTGGTAGTTACTTAAGATGTAATTGCTTTCAGAATAAGATTTGTCCTCTTTATGTTGCCAGCAATGAAATACGGAAAGAAGACGTCCTAACTCTACATAAGCCCAAGTTGCAAATCCTCAAAAATCCTCCATCAAAATCTTGCAACTCCTTGCAACAGTGTTGAATCACCCCCAACCACCCCAACCTAAAAAAAACCTAAACGTATCTCGTTTTCATTGCATCTCATTAAAGTATGAAATAAAATTACCGCTTTATCAATATTGATTAGTATATTTATTTGTTTAATCGAGCATTATGATTGATTAATAAGGATGATATAAACAATATTGATATAATCAACGTATCCACTGAATTGAGATCCGCAATAATCTATTGTTGAGCTATACGTATTAGTTTCCGCTTATGCATCCTCTATTGAACCATCTCGCAGCGATTTCGTAAGATCATACTCATGATATTATAATATAACTTTACTGTGATAATGTGTGGTATAACATTTGTATTATCACTTTGATATACTTAGTAACATTGTGATACCTACAACAGATAACATTGCCTTTGATAGCCTGAATATTTGAACAGTTGGCACGAGTTACACTTGACATGACTTAAAAGAGACTCGATATGAACCTAAAAGAGTTAGACTTGACCTTGATTTAGCCTTGGCTTTTTCATAGTAGAGGAACATCTTAGGAAGGCTCTTTAAGTTATTAGATACTCTGCAACCTAGATTTCGTAGTTTTGGTTAAGTGAAAATTATGAACGATAGTGGTTCTTGTGGATATCAATGGACTCATTTGGTTAAGGAGACGAGGACTAATTTACCACTACAACATGGCAAGTACCGATATCATCATCATCATAACAGCCCATTAATGTCCCACTGCAGGGACGGGCCTTCTCCAGTGACGGAGGGATACTTTTTTTTTTTTTTTTTTCTAAAAAAAGACAACTCCCGCACTAGGGATCATGCCCTGTGTCGCGGGGACCTTTTGCAAACATCAATTAACGGACACAAAGAACACCCAGACCAGGACAATAATTTGTGGATATCACAAATTATTGTCCTGCGTGGGGATCGAACCCACAACCTCTTGCACGGCAGCCGCTTCCGCTACCGTCGCGCCACCGAGGTCGCCTAACTTGGCCTACTAATACCACGCTGGCCAAACGGATTGGTATAGGATTTAATTTCAAGTTTTCCTTCTTTTTATTACGTAAAGATAATATTCACGGATAGTCCCTTAGTCGGTTTTTACGACACCTGTGGGCTGAGATGGGGTGGTGACACACTGTATTCTTACTCCGTCACCACACAGAGACCGATATATAAATTTCTAATTACGATAATTAGGATGAATTCAGTATTTCAAAAAGTTACAAATGAATACTTCAATTACAATTCGAAAGGTAATTTACTGCGTAATATAACCTGATGTTTTTTTTAACGAATGAAAAGGTTTTCTATATCTTTGAACTAATATCATTCTTATCCTTTCAAAGGTTTGCGTATAATGCTCTCTAAGATTATAGAGCTTCTTTTGTAAACCCTTTGTGCATTGTCATTACTTTAATGTACGTTCATGTAAGCATTAAAATCTTTTTTTTGTAAGTAATAGTCTAATAGTAAGTTGTAAATAGGTTTCTAAGTTGCGGTCTGGTTTGGAGATTTTTTTAATGACTCCTTAGTGCGATAAAAGGATCTTTTATTGCTCTTAATTACTAGTTTCGTACACTTAGTGGCTTAACACCTTTCTAAGTTATAAGTACAAGTAGGTACAGAAAACTATTTCATTTGAAAGCATTCAATCTTGATTTACGAAATATTGATACACACTAGGTTAATAAATTAAAAGAACGTATCAAACCACATAAACAAATTAAAAAAAAATGTTCGTACATGTTGGCATACTATTTCGCAGATTGATTTTTAAAGAAAGGTATAATTATGTCTTTATACCAATGCTTGAACACTAAAGATTTGAATTTACCTATCATGCCTGTGTAGAATTAGAAAATAAAAAAAGTAGTTTCATAAGAAATACTAAGAGAACTTACCTTTTTTGCATTCTTCAATTTCTTCATCGGAATTATCTTCGCAATCCTTCTCAAGATCGCACACCCACATGCTTGGTATGCATTTGCCGTTGGTACATTGGAACTGCTTCAGTGAACATATTGCTGAAAAGAAGAAAATATAAATTAGTATTACATTAAAAAGAAAATATGGTTTTGAGGGGACAGACTTAAATTATTAGATTACCATCCCTACGACTAAGACTTAAAGACTCGCCGGGGCGTGATTGTGGAGCTCCAAATCAAACGATGATGCACATCGTCGAGGAATGGCCCCGACGTCGTTTTCGGCCGCAAAAGATTGGCTCCTCCAGCTGAATATAGATGTATAGAGTTCAAAGCAGAAGCCATACGCCATGATGATAAGAAGGCTAAGGGAATGTTTTGCATTTGGTACAAATATGCCTGGCCAATGTGTGGTTATCGAGAATAAGCAACACTTGACAAGATCTCGATTAACAAAAAAACATCGATTTAAAATACGTTTATAGTTAATGCATTCATTGCAATAGTCGAGGTAAGTTGGTTCAATTTAATTTTACGCCAAAATATATTTTTAAAAACATATTTCAAATCGTATCAACAGGAATAGCCATCAAAGCTATTGTGCAACAAACTTTAATATTAAAAATGTACGCTTAATCACACCCGCGGGCAAAATTGGTTTTGATAAATTTTTAACAAATTTTTTTTTCATTTTTAAGTCTTCTATTTTAAAATTGTATTACTAAATTTTTATATCAGATGCGCTAAGCTATACGCAGCATTTTATACATACATCTACGAGTATCTATCTACGAATACCTATTTCAGTCATGAACGGTCTACTGCTGGAGATAGGCCTCCCCAAGTTCTCGCCAACAATACATTCAATACATGTAAACAAATTGAAATAAGCATGTAGTACTATAGGGATCTTTGTAGGTACTCCATAACAAATGAAACCTAGTAGGTACGCAACGTACGCATGTTGGTGGAACACAATATTGCATGGCTAATTCTAAACGTAAAATTTAAGCGTCAGGGGCACTAAGGGTAAATAAGGTAAATTTAGTTTAAACCGTAAAATTATAATGCAGTATTACTTTCAAAGTTCGAAATACAACGAAGCTTTTAAAAAAATGAATCTTACCATCCCTTATTCCAAATTCAATGGTCAACATTAAAATTTCCGGCAAATAGCAATTAACCCATATATGCCCAGTGGGTCGTTGTCGACCCGTTAAGTAGGGTTCTGGGAAAGGAGCGTTTTTGTGCCGTAAAATATTTATTTCTTGCATGTAATGCAGTGTATGGATTTATTAATATATTATCTACCATAGGCAAATAATTATTTTGTTAAGGCGCGTAATTATGTGTCACAGGTGACATTTGAAATCGTGACTTGTTTTTTTGTGACAAAATTTTACGACTCTGCTGATAAAAATGTAAGTATATCCTTTTTCTGCATTGAAAAACTAATTTCGTTGGTTTTATTATGAAATTAGATAATTTTTCCGTTCCCTAATAGTGCAAGTGTCATAAAAGAGATATTTTGTTACACACATACAGTTGTCCAAACATTAGTGGGTCGATAACGACCCTTTGGGCATATGTGTGCGTGCGGTTAACACGAATGAGATCATCAAAGTGTTAGAAAATTTGGACTGTCATGAGAAAATATTGGGTGCTTATATATTTATTGATCCTCCGAGGGAAGGAAAAGATCTGACGGTGATTCTGGAGATGAAGATGATGTAATTTTTATCATATATCACGTGGAAAGAAAGTTCAACATTGAGACGTTCAGTTGCTATTGAAACCATGTCCATTTACAATGACAAACCAGAGACGCCCTTGCTATTAGATCAAATAAGTCGTGATCAAATAATTTCCAGTAACAATCTTGAGTAGATCACACCTCTGCCTAGGTCTGTTACTACCTTGAGGGAAAATAGTGACCGTTGGGAACAGCGATAAATAATTGGTGCCGTATTACGGTATATTATAATGGTTGCACACGGCATATAAAAAGAAAACTTGGTTGGTTTTGAAATGTGCATTGTTGCGACAAGGTTAGGCTACTGCTTATGTGCTGATCCTTTCCCAAGGGCTACTGCTTATGTGCTGATCCTTAACAGGTTTAGAAAGTCACGACATCAACAAATTGATTACCAAGGTTCAAGCCGAGTACTAACTAAACAAACAAACCACTAGTTTTATGCCACACTGTTGCCAATATTGAGGCGACATGTTAGAATTTCGCGGATCTATTGTCAGCACTTTGTTTCATAATTTCGAAGCTGATAGCCGTAAACCTGGATCCACAAGAAAGATCCAAACTAGTGTGCGTCATGCGGTACGAAATCACTATGATATAACAGGCTCAGCAAGGCTTCGCTGTGCTATGTGCAAGAATAAAACTATAATTGCATGAAGTAAATTTGGTGTTATTTAACATGTAAAATGCTTTTCTCAATTTCATTAATATTTTTTTGTTTAATTGTTACATTTCCTTGCCTAAATAAATACTTGAGAATATACTGGCATTTGTTTACATTATATCTTTTAAGTATCACATTGGACCAGAGGGTCGTTTTCGACCCATTAAAAAAAACAGCCTTCTGGTACTGCTACCTGAAAATTTCACTTAATATCTTTATAATACCCCTTTAGGTACTCACATATCCAAAAATAAAAGATTTCTGAGAAAAAAATAGTTCTGGGCATATATGGGTTAGATAACCATTCTGGTCATTAGAATCATTTTGTACTACAATATGCTTACTTATAAATAAAGACGAAGAGCTATTCAGTACTGTATATAATAATTTTCTCTGTTCCTCACAAAACAGTACATCATTCATACCATGATAAGATAAGGTAATTATTGTGGACTAATACGATATAATATGTCACATTGTGACTTAAATACTGACATATCTTTGAAAACTATAACTCATTGCTCCTTTTATAAACCGAATCTTGGTATGAGATTGATAGCGATAAAATATTTTTAATCGTTTATAGTCGTAAAACTAAGTCAAATAGTAGTTATATGAAATCATAGATTGAATGTAGTATGATAGATCACGGTACAGTGATTCTAATTAGGATGCGAGATATTGCAATTTTGCGGTATTTAAAATAGAAATTAATACCTCATAGCAATTAGAGTAACATTTATTGGACATATTGAAAATAAATATGTTATTACTTTTAGGTTGGGATTATATTTATACACATAATAAATTTCGATTACAACTGCATACGAACCATTGCTTAGTTACGATGTCTGCCGAAGAGATAATTTTGGCATATAAGTACTTAATCTAGGCATTTTCATAAAATAAACTAAAGTAATAATTAACATATTATGTTATCGGAAGATTTCACAAACTTTATAACGTAACAATGATAATAATTATTCCAATAAACCAATAATAAAAGCCAGCTAACATACATTCCTAAGATAAACACAATAGAAGAAAATAGGCTATCAAACTTGGTATATAACTCAACCGAGCTTATACCCTTACAATGTAAGATCGGCCGTACATTTTCATGATCCTAAACAGCCTTTATAAGTCCATTATGTAATAGACGCAAGGAGTCAGCCGGCCAATACAATCGAGACTATCTTCGTTGTCCGGTGGAGTTGATTTATGCGGTAATATTTTCGGAGGAGAGCCATCCAATACCGCAGTATCGCCATGTAATATGCAATCAATGATTTACATGCGTAGCAATGATTTATAGAACATGACAGAGATTGCAAGCTTTATAAATATTTTGACTCTTGTATTTATGAAATATTTATTTTTACAATATACTTTGAGTTGACATTATGACGATGGTAAGAAGCTTAAGGTCAGGGTGTTTTATTTTATGATGTGGGATTTTTCGCTTAATATTCACATCTTACGATGTATCTACTTGCGGTACCGTACAACAAGGGGCCACGAGAGTTGACAATAATGTTGACAGTCGGCAAATAGTAGAAATGGATTTTGACAATACGCACTCGTGTCGAGTCAAAAAGTATGCATTACGTAATAAGTAATTAAAGATTTTCTGAATAATAGACATGAACTAGTAACAGACAGTACATACTAATTATTAGAACTAAACATTTTAACCCGATCTTGACCTTACGGTTTAACGACGCTGTGTAAAAAGGAATAAGAAATTAAACCATGAACTGAGATAAAATATACTCGTATTTAATTATCGCAGCGTCTGTACGAAACTAGGCAGCTAGACGATTCTCGTATAATTTTAATGGGATAGGGTAATAACACTGATGGAGTGTAAGAGCTATGAAAGGGACACTAATTTAATTTCATTGCTTTAGGTAGAGGGTTGTTATAGTAAAAGCATGTCGGTTGTGTGGAGAGCAATAACGCACGGTGTGGAGGCCGCTGTCACCCTGACATCCAATCTGTGTGGAGGACCCTCGTGTCTGTCTCATTGAGAGCAAATCGCTCGAGCTTGGGGGACTGGAACAAATTTGTGTATAACGCTTACTGGCGTTGGAAGTTGTTTTAGGTAAATACTGCATCTATACAACTTCCAATCTACGTGAGGCGAGAGCGACAAGCCTGCGTTGTCCAGATTTTGATTAATTCCGAGAATTTACAAGCGAGTTGAAAATTACTTTTTGGCGTTTATTTTGAGTATTTTCCTTTGTTTTTACTTATAACAAGAAACAATAACAAATTACAACGAACATTATTAATAAAATTTTCCACCAAAACAGCAATATTTGAAATTGAAGACGCCTTGAATGTTGGTAAATACAACACTTACAAAAGGTTTACTAGTTATCAAGCCATTAGGAGGCATTGTTTACAAAATTAATGTTAGAATGATGCTATTGTGTAGACGATTACGATCTTAACTTAAGCATGTTGTTTTTATATCTTTGACTTCCGCGTATTAAGTAATACAATAATTCTTAAAAATTAAGTAAGTTAAGTAATTAGTAAGTAAATTAAGTAATTAAGTAAGACATTAAAACACATTAAGTTTAACTATATAAATACTACTTTTACTTGTTTGGTATAAAAACATGCCTTTTTTTTAAATATTATCATAAACATTAAATAATAGTTTTTTTTTATTTGACTGAATAAAACAAAAAAGTGTAAAATATCTCTATTCTGGTACAAACTTGTAATTGGATGCCTAATATTGTGGAAATTAATATAGGTAAGTAGTTATTTTTAACATTTTTTTTTTTTGTGATAAGAAGTCACAAGCTAAGATTAAATTTTACGCAGTTTAGAACAGAATCTAAAAACAATCTCAAAAATATGACTTAGTTAAATAATGAAATGCAATATTACAATTAAAATGTAAAACTTTAACTTTATTGTTATTGGAATTCCCAACTTAACTGCTTATTTACTATCGATAGAAATTTCCGGAATATCCTAATTAAAATTTACTGCATTAGAAAGTTGAGACCCCAGCTAGAGCTAATACATTTATTTGTTATTCGATTTGACTCTCGCTTTAGACAAGGGTTCCCACAATTTTGGATCTGACTCAACCCTTTGGTCCGTGTTGTTTTTAGCGTCCGTTGAATTATCATGTTGCCTTTCAAGTGTTTAACGGTGTGTTTTTTAATTCATTTTGTAAGTTCAAAGATCGTTGGTAACAAAACCTTGAAAACAAATGAAAAGACAGTATGTTTTGTTGGATTGTATTAGATTTCCACACGAAACTAAATTTGCCTAGCCAATTGTCTACAGCCTACATTTTACGGACAATATTTGATTTTAGGGTTTTTTCACGTGAATACATAAAACGTGTATATTAATTCTTAAACCAATTCTATTCACTTAATCAACACAAAGTTATTATGACGCGAGTCTGTTGTTGAATTCTTGCATGATCCACAAGACACAATGTATTTCTACAAACTTCCAAATCTTCGACTATTTATCTAAAAGCTTAAAACTTCTTCTTAAATTCTCCTTAACAAGATGAATCAAACCTGTTGTTTTCTATTAAAGATCTGTAAATTTTCTCTTAAGTAATGAATTTTGTTATATTATTAAAACCTTACTTCTAAAGTAGCAAGCAAGTACGCGGGCAATAAAACTTTGTAACCATCGATTCCCCTAAAACTTTCCTCAAGCTTATTATAATACTATTCGGCAAAGTTTTTGGCAACATTTAGAAACATTTCATCTTTACTTACCAAAGAATTTCTACGAACTCTAAAATTTATTTAATTAAAAAACTAAGCGAAGGAAATGAACATTCTTAATTATTTGGTCGGGGTTTTCATCAAATTATATACTTGAGACTCTCGTTGTATTAAATTACTATGTTATGGGTGTTCAGTAGTGTTGAGAAACAAGGGACATATTGCGGTAAGTATAAGTTAGCACAGAGTGTGAGCGTGACTTGCGCTCCGACCTAAACTTTACCAGAAATTTATCTCTACCCTACATTGTAAACTTTTCTGTACCAACAGTTTAAGGTCTCTCTATAAACGGTTATTTACCATTATAATGCGGTACCCCAAATTAAAATATCTTCTTACAGCTTCCCAGGTAAAATGATGTTAGTTTACAGTTTAATACTAACACCCAGACAATATAATCCATTATAATCATTAATAACAATTATTTCTCATAAACATAAAATTAAATAATATTAGTGAATACTTAATTAGGTGAATACTTATATACTAAGTGAATACTTAGTTAATAAAATTAAAGCCACTGAGATTCACGTATGTTATTGATATAGGTAGAGAAGACAAGGGCATTGAACAACGTTTGTACTCGTAGTAGGTATGCTTTACTTTGTCGATGCCCTCAAATGATTATCAGATTTCAAAATCTTTATTTATATTTGAATATTTTTACAGTAACTTAACATATTTTACAAACACGAATATGTGAACAATGATGAATGAATCAAAATACTAATCATGTGCTTTAAATTTAACAGAAATCGATATTAAATATGATTTATTTTGAACTATGACTTTTGTTTACATCAATCTTAATTGTGCTAAAAAGTCTAACAAAGAGATTATTATGTTTAAAAATTGCAGCTTGTTGTTTCAGCTACGTATCAGCAAGTGGTCATACTACATGAATATTGACGTTGATAAGTTTTACTTCGTAACCTAATTATATAACTGAAGAACTTCTATAAATAAGAGTAAAAAGCATACCTAGAATATATTAGCTTCCGAGCTTACTTTGCCATTCCATTAATAGATTGAAAGAAACGGATTTATGCTTCCTACGTAGTCGACAGGAAGAAAAGCCTTACACAGTATACTTTCTTGTTGTTTCATTTTAGAAGTAGGTAAATGATATTTCTATAGAACTGACTTATTTAGGGCTTGTCGCAATATGGCAGGAGTAATCTATACCAATATTATAAAGAGGTAAAGTTTGTTTGTTTGTGTGTTTGTGACGTGCTAATCTCTGGATCTAATTAACCGATTTTAAAAATTATTTCTGTGTTGAATATTTCATTTATCAGGAAGTGTCATAGGCTATATAATATCACGCTATGACTAATAGGAGTAGAGCAGTAAAGAAATATGTTTAAAAAACGGACGCGTTTTTTTCGCCGCCCAACGAAGTGGGCACGGGTCAGCTAGTATTCATATATTTTGTTTACTTTAATTTAAACTTTAGGGTTTGTTTGGCAAATATTTTATGTTTCGTCATTTTTAAGTAACGTAACCTAAACGAGCCAAATAATTTGACTTTAACCTGAAATAAACATTGTCGAAAGATATAATAATAAAAGCTTTAATTATGTTAGACCCTTATCATAAAAAGACTGAATGAAAACACCTTTGTTAACCTTACTTTTTTTCTAACGAAATGAATGATTACAAAATTATGGCTACTGTTAATTATATCTTTTATGCCACATAAAATTCATTTACCTGAAGCTAATTTAAAAAAGTCTTACTTTTACTTGCCCCTGCAAGTATCACTCCTCCACCAAATAAGCATAATTTTAACTAAGTACTTACGTTACAAAATCTCTCGATTTTGTGCATTTGTAAACTTTTTAATAAACAACAGAATTAACACTTATTTATTTTTATACAGTTTACGGCTTAACTTTAATATTTAACTCCTTAAAATAGCTTTAATATATAATTAGCTAAATGACTCACAAAAACAAAGACGCAAACAATCAATACAGTAGTATTTGGAGATACAAATGATACAAGGATGTGAATTTGCTCTGTATTTGAACTCTGCGCCCCTCGCATTTTATATTGGTTCTGCTCGGTGTTATGTCTACTCACTTTGCACTTTAAATAGTAATCACATATTTATCTACAGCTTACAGTACAGTTACCTACAGTATCACAGGCATAATAGGATATGAATTAATATGGACATCAATATTCTTTATAGACATAGTTAGGTACTCTAAATTAGATTAAAATAACGTAGAATACCAAGGAAATAAAAAAATCCAGTAGGTAAGTTTTACTGCAATTGTGGCTATCGCCAACAGTCACTAAATTTTCAAATAAAAATTTTTGCCCAGTCACCGCAATATAAACTTAAATACGAACTATAAAAAAAATAATTGCCCTCAAAATTACTTGAAAATTATTAGCGACAAAGAGAATAAAATATGGCATCTTTTAGAAAAGTACGAAATTGAACATTATGCATATTAAAAAACAATAAGTATTTATTGTTAGTAAACAGATAATAGTGTGACTGATTTAAATCCTGAACTGGATAAATGTTCCTGGACCACTGAGCTGGGGTCCTGCGTTTGAATACAAATGGAGCGTTTATCCCTGAAAGCCAATCTGTATGCAAATTACAGGTCCATTTAACTATTCTCGTTAGTTGCTCATTTTCGAAACGTCTGCGTTTTCAGTTTGTTAGAAATATTATCCTTTCGATTGTCTTTCTATGATTGATAATGTTAATTTAAATTTTACGATAAGGTTAATTGAAATTGATATTGGTCTGGTTACCTCTGATATCGTTGTACAATTCTGATTGTAAACGATTAAAAAGATCTACCTAAATTATGGGCTATTTTGATTCATAGTATTAGAAGCTTAATCGATGATTTCAGAAACTTAATTTTATGCTATTCATTATGCTTCCCTTTTTTTATTGTTCCGTGATGTGTTGTGGCTATTCATTTTTCGATAAATGAGACAGACACAAAAAGATTTATACAAATCGAACAAATAGTTCCTGAGATAAGCGCGTTCAATCAAACAAATAAACCCTTTATCTTTATTATATTACAAAAGATTGAATTATTATCGTCGCTCTTGACAAAGTTTACGTTTACAAATTACGTTCATTTGATTAATTGTTACCATCATGTTTATGACGAATATCTTAAAACGAAACAAATGTTTTTGCTATTAACTTAGCCGCTGAACGACTCAAGATTTTAGTAGTGTCTTTCTGCGAGAAGTTGTCGTCAACTTTTTCATCCCCTTTTTCCGGTTCTACTAATGCGCAAACTTTCCCTCAGATACGCCGACACGCCTTGCGAAGTGGCTTGTTCAAAATTTCATGAAAGTATACAAAAAAGTAGCTAACTTTATTTGTACGGAAAGTATTGGTGGCATTATAAAAGAGATATTGTTAACTAGTTAGGACTATAAGGACAATACCGTGAAATACAATAGACTTAGCTAACTATAAACTATTTGTTCAATGGATATCTACTATACTATAAAATGTCAAAGATACTATAGAGAATTTAGCGTGTTTCGTTTGTTTGACCCTACTTATTATTACGCGATCTTATTAAAAACCTGTAAAGAAAGTAGACATTGGTGATAAAATATAGTGATTGATTCTTATTAAAAATAATAATGGTAATTTAAATAACACATTCAAAGGAACTGTATATCAAGTAGTGTTTGTTTATTATCACATTTATTGATATTATATCTACAATATTACCGAAAAAAATTAACTTTATAGAAGAAATATTTACCTACAAACACATTTTTCCTTCCTCGTATGAGTCATAATAGAGTCAGGATGCAATAAGTGGTCGTTCATAGCGTCAACAGAATGCGAATAATATATTATACGTTATTCGTGTTACTTTTTCTATTGCGACGCTATTTGCAGCAAGGGACTCATTCGACTCAGGCAATTCAGTTCACAAACATTTCATATGCAATTTTCTCTTTTCAACATTCAAATGTTTTACTATTTTTACATTTTGTAATGAAAAATATTTTATCATTAAAGTATGAATGGTACATCGTTACATATTATATGGAATTCCGACAGCATATTTGCATGGTGCTAACTTCACAAAGAATGAAGGCAGTACGTTCTATTTAAATTTCAATACAACCAATTTAAGGAACCGTTTTATTATTTTCGTTCCATCTTCTAAATGTTTTCATACATCATTTCTACACATCTTCCATCCTTACAACTTACATAAAGTTGGATTTATAAACTGAGTAAGAACTCTTTGCATGATGGCAATTAAATGACGAAAGTTAGGCTCTTCCATTATTACATGCTACAATTGAATTGGCGTAATTGAGAACATGGCGAGAGTAATGTAGTAAGAGTTGGCTCATTAGTAAGTATGAATAACTTGTTCGGAACTTTATTAACTAAGTATAGTTCTGAAGCAACTTACGTAGTCATCGCCACAAAGCACAATAACTCTAATTTTATGGTAAAACGAGACGGGGATTTGAGCGAATGTCTCTACAGAACACTTAAACTATCTTATATGCTTCATAATACATTTACAGTGCCTCATAATTATGCAATGATATAACTTCTATGACGTACTGCGTAGTAAAAAAATACTTTATATCTTTAGAATTTTGCTAATTTCTTTGTAGATAGGTAAGTTATTTATCAAAGAATTCTACTTAAATTATCCCTTCAAAATAATATTCCAAGAATTTTGTCAAAATATTATTTAGACAGGTATTTTGTTGATGTTCTTATACTACAGACAATATTGGAATATTGGAATGAAAGTGATCAATTCTAAGAATCTACAAGCAAACTTTTTGGAATATAAAAGTCACAAGTATGATGTTTGCAAATTAAAAACACACATCAGTCAACGGAAATGTACCAGTGAATGTCGAGTTGCCACAATTAAACTAGCTCGGAGGCAAATGGATGACTTATATGAGAAATAACTTAAGCCAGCTCAGTGTGCAAAGAAAAATCGAACTTATTCTGAATATTAAACAGATTAAAATTGAACGTACTATTCCGTGATTGCTTCCGATTGAATCCCTGTTATAGAAACGTCTATGTGTATGATGCCATAGCAAAGGGCAGTGGCAGTGAGGCTTAATGACAACGGACCAATACTGAATCGAGGTCAGCGTTAAGTGTCG
This sequence comes from Schrankia costaestrigalis, assembly GCA_905475405.1. Taxonomy (NCBI): domain Eukaryota; kingdom Metazoa; phylum Arthropoda; class Insecta; order Lepidoptera; family Erebidae; genus Schrankia; species Schrankia costaestrigalis. The sequence continues at coordinate 7,870,477 of FR997827.1, forward strand.
TACTGGACTTGGCAGCGGACCCTTAATTGAGCGGTTATCGTATGGTCACGAGCAGAACGACCAATAAAATGAATAAAAATAGATGTCAACCTTTGGATGTACTATTCATTGAGTATTAATTGCAATCAAAGATGTTTGAGTCTAACTCAATATTCTTTATACGTAACATTGTGTAAGTACATGATGTTGATACTACCTACACATACACTTAAATTTGATATACATATATTAATACTTATAATGCTCGGTAAATTGTTTTCCTCTGCTGGACACAGAGTACAATATAAAGATTAGCTTAAGAACCATGTAACAGCTGCAGGCCATTGGTGGGCAACGATTCGTTGAAAAGCAACAGCGATTCATTGTAATTACAAAACTGTCATAAATCATAAAGTATTCTTGATTACCTTCAACTAAGTCATATAATAAGTGTGAGATGGGTCAGATTATGAAATTGTTTTATTCTAAAACGTTCATATTCACAGCACGACACGTCACGTTCATACATATGAAATCCCTAATATATTACCAGCCTGTTAATGTTAGGACCCCGACGGATTGGTATAGGGTTTAATTTATTTTTATTTCGTAAAGATAATATTAACGGATAGCCCCTTACCGGTTCCTACGACACCTATGGGATGAGATGGGGTACTGACATATTGTATTGTTACTACGTCACCACACGGACAAATTAAACAGTAATTTTAGTAAGTTAAGTATTGAGCTAATTTTTTCCATGTTAAATTATTAACTTTACAAATAAGTAAACATATTTTCTGAAATACAAATTATAAATTTAGTTTTAAATTGAACTGCGAACGATAACTGTACCTATCTGTGTTATCCAATTTCTATATCATACCCTCAGCAAAACTCATGCATCATCTTAAATAAGTAGGTCACCTTACAACGATCAATCATTAGGAAAATGATTCGTACGAAATACTTTTACGTGAAAGAGAGATCGCCGTATTGAAAACGCAAAGAGTATACAGTGTAGTGTTAACAATAATAAAAGCCGCTGGAGAATTTGTTGGACCAGAGGTACTTTTACCTACGTGTTGGTACGCTATTCGCTAAAATAACCAATTTGGGGACCCTCATCGCGCGTCACATAGTAATGGATGACCCTGGGCTCACTGTTGCGGTGATATTGGACGGAGGAAAAATTATATTTTGCTATTACCTTGTAAATTTCTCTGTAGCCACAAAATGCGAAAGAAGAATAACGGGCGGGTTTTTTGTTTTGTTTGTCATGAATATTTGTTTACCTGATAAAGCTCAAAGAGAAAAATAGTATTTTTATAAAGCACGAAAAGATAAATGTTTTTATAAGACAAATATGAGTATAAAATGTGAGATACACGGTTTTAAAATTTGTGTAAATTTGTGTAAATCTAGATGCTTCCTATATTTTATACCTTGGTATACTTATTGGTTATTATTGTAGTGATTACTGTAAATAGATTCTCGTTTTCAATATTTTTGTAATTGGATGCAAATGTATCAACATGTAAATCGAGGGGTTGCTGTGCATTTACATGTTGATATAAGTCTTTTTTATTACAATGTTTCCGCCCGTTGCATTAAATTTCAAGATCATTATACCACAAGTTCTCAATGAAAGCAACTATAATGACCTAAAACGCAAACGTGATGGCACAAAGTACATACTAAAAAATAATAGGTACGATAGTAGAAGATCGTCACGTTTTTGGCATAGCTCCAATTTCGCCCGGTGACTGAAAATTTCCTTCCAAGCAAACACTTTGTTACTCTCAAGTTAATAAAAAAACTTTTTTTATGTTAAATCTATGTTCATTTTGTATATGAGTATGAAATATACCTATATTACCAAAAGCAAAGAAACAATCAGGTATTTAGGTTAGCAATATATAGTATGGATTACCTAAATACTTTCTAGTATTTTTCGTCAGCCATCTTTCTTCCTAACGACACATTGTTTAAGACGTGGAAGAAACATTTTTAGATACTACGTATCTAAGAGGAACCAACACATCTGGGTCTACAATTTAAAAGACTTGCCGTTAAAGTCAATCCTTTCAGTTGGACGTTAACAGGCAGAAATATGGTTCTAAACTAGTTATTGTTTACATCGTGAATTACAAGACATTTAACTAATTTTGCAATCTTATTAAATACTATTATGGCACGTGACATAACAAGGAATGACATCGTACCTTGTTAATCACTGCAATTAAATTATAATGAACTTATCAATATGTAGTGTATGAATATTTAATTAGTTTTAATAATTAAGTAGTTTGAATGAGTACCGACATTCGTTTTACTGCAATTGTTGCTAAAGCTTACTTCTTTGAGGTGTTTCCTTACTTAATAGTTGAATTAGAATCAAATTAGTGTACAGCGAACACTTAAGAGATGTCTCTTTAATGAAGTCAAAACAAATATTCTAACATATTAAATTACAACCCTAACAAACAAAAGTTAGTTTATAATTCGTTTACTAAACTGACTTAGAAGAACATTGAGGGATAATCAGTTTAAAGTAATTTTTAGGTACACAAACCAAAGAATACTAGCAAGAAATAAATATAACATATATTTATTGTACCTCTTTCGACTAGCACAAATAAATAGAATCAACGAACGAACATTGTACAAAGTGTCACGTTTGCAGATCGTGTGCCCTTCATTAAATACGAAGGCAAAAAGTAGGATGTTATCTAATTTGCAGTTGTCCCTTCAAGCTTCGCATCTGGTCCCTTACTGTACTGAGATGTATTTAACCCCAATCCTACTTACACCCTCATTATATTTGACTCTTCGTTAAAAGAAATTGAAAGGCTCTCCGTAATTGGGTTGGAGTCGGTTTCTCATTATCACTTAGCTCGTTATATTATAAAAGAAAATATTGTTGAGCTTTACAATTAACTTGTAACATAAATAAAAGCAAAAAATAAGGTAGATGACTAGCCATAAGTTCAGTCACTTTAGTCTTTTTAGCATTATTTGGAAATCAAAGAAAGATTTCAGTGCCAGATCTTTTTCCGAACAATATTACTTATTCTCTCATCTCCCTCGGCTTTGTCATTGGATTGCATATTTATTACATATTCAAAGGTCTATCAAAAGAATAATAACAAGGGTATAATATCACTGCCATATGATTCGATGTTTGCTACTATGTCTGATGGAAACAGGTTGATGTTAATAATTCACATTCATTGTGTTCATTGAACAAACAAATCACGTTCAATTAGGTATATTGATATATTTATTTCTGATCATTTTCAACCTAAGTGTGTAGTGGTATTTAATTATGTGTTTTATGAAGCTCACAAAAAACACATTTTAGAATAACTAAATTATTTACAATTTAGTTTTAATAACAATAGAAAAATATGGTAGTAAACAAATTTCATCAATTGATCAACGCTTTGTGTCTAGCAGCAGTGCCTTTCACAAATTTCGCTGAATATCAAAAGTGCGATTCGTTTTTCATTTTTCATATAATGACGCCTTCTCTGAGCACAAAGCCCGTTTTATAGCCATCACAATGGGATTGTGCTCTTTCATCAGCGGGACTTTTATGGTTGGCGCGTCAGCTGTGCCGTGGGGCGCCAAAATTGAGACAGCATAAGTAACTATCATTTGTTCTGCCACCTATTTAGCGGTGTCATCTTTTGTCACTTTAGCTGACCGCTATTATCGTACAAACTCTTAGTATTTGTACAATACACTACGCTTGCAAAAAATACATAGTAAACAGTATTGTAAAATAAGTTTCGAAGATTGGCTTTTCGCCCAACAATTGAACTTTGTACTGGTTCAGGAAAACATAGTGTCTACTGCCACTTTCGAGTGTTTATTCTCATCTATTTTAGTCTCTTGGCACATGTTGCTTTTGTATAATAAAATGTATATTAACTAAAATGGTACATAAATAACGTTTTCGTAGATGCTCTTCGAATACATATAAAGAAACGTATCTCATTTCGGAAGTATTTGTTGTAATAAGTATTGATGATTTATTTTTTCATGCATCGAATACGAAGTATGTAATGCTAAAGAAGCTTAGTACTACAATATTTACCAAAACTACTTTTTACTTTCCGTTTTCTTGTTTCGTATCTTCCTGTGCATTTTTGTAAAACATGTTGTTAAATAATATAATTTGTACGTTATTGGTGGTGATGGTTTAAGATAATCTAATATATCGATATAGATGTTACATACTATAATAGCCTATTGTTCAATATTATTTTAAACAGAAACACACAATTGTTTCACCTAGCTATATTATTCAAATAAATGATATTTGCATCAATATTCGTTGTGAATATAAAAAGGGATCCCAACACATATTATTTATTACATCAAGTATACATTCAATAAATTTGATCCTTAGATAAGTTCGAATAAGATTTATCGTGTGCGAAGGTAGTATACCTATAGTATGCACATGTCATATAATGCGGTCTGCCACATGAAACCTTGAATAGCTCGTGTAACAATACCTATGTCACTGTCTTCATAAAATGTTGCATTGTTTAGATTAGATAAGAATAATATAATATAAGGGTTATTCTAAGTTAAGAAGTACTTTCGACGGCAACGACAAAAAATATATATTTTTTTCAATAAACTTTATAAATAACTTATTTATTACTTAAAACTAAATGCTTCCTACGTGGTCACTAAAATTTATTGCAGAAATGTACGTAATTTAGTCACAATAAGCTCTAATATGTGAAAAATGTCTCTCCCCTGGTCTGTCCCATAACCGACTTTATTTGTAAATCAGTAATTATGAATGTAATAAAATTCAATAATTATTTTAAATTATTTAATTTTACAAGGACAGTAAACTTAGTAATAGTATCCTACAAGTAAAAGTGCTTTTATTCCAATTCTTTAAAAAAAATATGAACACCGAAATTTGTCCACCGTGTTTCGTGTCTCGTCCCCTGGTCTTTTGTTTTCGTTCAAAAATCAGTTCTGCTTTCCTAGTCTGCAGAAGTTGTGACCATGAATGCATAGTGTGTAACGTAAAGTTACCAGCAAGCGGCGCTTAAGCAACTGCGCCGCCTTATTGCTGGCCATTTCGATCACGCCACTAGCTGGGTGCAGAAATGTTTAGTGAATGCAGTCTTTCCCCTGGTAAGTTTTCCATTGCCATTTTTTGTTAAAATACCAACATATACTTAAATATTTATTACAAATAGTGTATACATTGTTACGTTTGTGTGTGAATCACGTGCGTGAAATACTTTTACGGCTAATTTAGATTTCTATCGAAAATATATCTCCCCTGGCGTATTTCCCCTGCCTCTTTTGATGGCAGGGGAGATGCTTAATATCCAGGGGAGATACATTTTTACGCGTTTCCATTAATACTTCTAGTTTTCTCTACGCCTTTACTTGGCGTTATGCTTATCATAGCTTTAAAATACAATATTAAGTTTTTTTTTACAGAAAATAATACCGACATAACGAAAAAATTGGGATCTACTAAAGATTTAGAGACTTTTTCAGGAATACTAAAGGTTCACCAAGTTACCGGTTGCGTATTATCTAATATTGAAAAGTTTGAGGTGCTTCTGTGACTCTCGTCATTTTCAATTGGGTACTTTGGATTATCCACAAAAACATGCTAACATAAAAGGCATTATCTTGGATTAGGACAAAGTTGTCACCAACAAAACCAGCATAAATATGGAACGACGTGGTCCCCCAGGATTTCTTCAATGTACCGATCTGCAGTCAATCCCCTCACATGGCGGCCGGTTTCAATGAAAACCAAGTCGATTTTTTCTATCAAAAAAATACTAGCCCGCACCATGCAGGAGCCACCTCCATACGCAACAGCATTGTGCGTATCACTCTCCTGGCCTTCTATACACTCTACTTCTTCTGTCACTACCATGCAGACATACTCTGTTTTCATCGGAGAAGAAAACAGAGCGCCACTGATCTTCCGTCCAATCGACGTGTTCTCTCGCAAAACGAATACGAGCTGCTCGATGCGCTGTAGTCTGTAGTCGATTTGGAACCTGTTGCTGGTCTTTTTGGGATCAGGGTTACCAGCTACCTTGAGTCTTCTACTCACAGTGCTAAAACTGACAGTTAGTCTACGAGTTTATCGGGGCTCCCGTTGGATTTGAACGCTGTCGAGTGAAAAATTTCGCAGTGAAGTACTAACGATGAAAAGATCGTCTCTTTTTGAAGTGGATCCTTTTCTACCTGGACCTCTTCTTTGATCAAAGCCACCAGTCTCTTGGTACCTTTGGCTTGTTCTTACTCCATTGACTGGCTTATATTCAGAGTACGAGCCACTTGTCGTTTACTCATGCCTTGTTCTAACAGTGTAACTGCTTGAGCCGCTACTTCTGATCTTGTGTCCATTTCTGGGAAGTTTTATTGCTTGAATATTCTGGGGACGTGTACCTGTTGACATTTCACGGTCAACTAATAAAACTCATAGGTGTTGGTCGCCTTTTATATCCCCTGAAGTCGTAAGAGTATTTAAAAGAGTATTTTTAGTTTTTGTTTCTTTTTATTTAATTAATAATATAAAGTATGTAATGCCTATTAATAGTAAAGTTATATAACTTTAAAACTTTCGTGTTTTATTATCACTTATTATTAATATCTACGAAGTGGAAGTCTGAAGGGGAGGCCTTTGCCCTGCAGTGGGACAGTACAGGCTAATAATAATAATAATAAGCAGGGGCAGCTTGTGGCGAGCTGTTGGTGAGTGGCGACACCACGGACCCTGATTCCTTGATGGCCTGGCTTACCTTCATTGGTCGGCCAGGACTGGAATACGCAAGAGCGGATCCTATGCTCCAAGCTGGAAGTGTAAAATGTCATAACGCCGGGGGCCCTTGAACGGTTGACCGGAATTTGGCGCCCCGCAGACTCACCTCTCCGCAGCTTCTAGCCTCTCTAAGAGATGTTGCTCCATTGTCGCACTGTACGTGCGGCCGTTTTGTGGGGCCCACTCAACGAGGTGGCAAGTCACTACCTGTCTTTTTATAATATAGAGACTGATTATCACGACAGGTATCCGGTAGTCTCCTTCCATAGCCCAATAACCGGTCCATTGAACATACTCATCCATAGTCTATTATTTAAATTTCCTTTGCATCCTTACAGATGCACTACAATAGTTTTTGCACTCGGCAGGGACCATCACTGGGTGTATCATATTGTGCGTTCAGAGATGGTATCTGCCCTGTGTATCCATTACCAGATTAAATATCTCTTAAAGGGCCTCTTCGTCTTGGCTTCGGCCCGATGTATGCCTTCCAAAGAACCGGGTCTCAATAGACCCGAGTATTATGAAAAAGGATAATAATAATAATAATAATTAATATCTACACGGGTATTAAAGTTATATACACCTATACTTAGGTAGTTTTGTTTTGATAGACAAGAAAAATAATTATTTTTTAAGTTTATAATGTTACTCAAAAGAAAATTTTTAGTTTTGTTTCTTTTTGTTATTGATTTTCATAGGTAACATTTAATTTTATAGACAAAAAAGATTGTAAACAAATGAAAAGCCTGATTATAAATAATTCATATTATAATAAATAAAGATGATACTTAAAAATAACCATGTTTATCTCTTCCCTGTTCATAAAGTATCCTCCCCTGTACACCTTGTCTCTCCCCTGTATGGTGTATTTCCCCTGGTCACTTATAAAACGTAATAAAACCAATAAATTGACTGGCCACTTTGTAAACGTTTTAAACGTAGCAGTTTACATTAAAATAATGTATACTTAAGTAAAAATATATAAAAAAAACCCGTGCCGCCATTTCATACAACGAATTACCTCTTAACTTAGAATGACCCATAAATAGATGAACTAATATTGTTAATAATGTTCTTCGACTTATGTATGATATCTTTTTCTTGCTAGATACAATTTATTTAGTAGCCTCTGGTTCTTATTCAAATAAGTGTAATAGTGGTTTAGCTAAAATGTATCTATCTGATTTTTAGTAATTGTCTACTCATAGCGAAAGAGATTGTAGCTTTGAATGTATTGATGGCCGTCAAAAACCAATTATGACACAAAAAAAAATAGTGTGGTAACAAAAAAATTCGGCGTAGTTGATAATTACATGCGTAGTCTGTCAAAACAGGAACCATCTTAACATTTTACACAATAGTCACCAGAGCAAATCTCTTTAATAGAATGTTTACGGAGTATAAAACAATGCTTTCTCTTGTTTGCAGTGGTTATTAAATTCAGACTTAACATGTTATGTTTATTGGAAATAAGGATAATAATTATGTTTTATAAGCAAACAAAATCTGTTTGAATGAGATGAAGTATCGCTTTTAATTTATATATTTAAAACAGCTACTGATATTTCCAAAGGAAATGTAAAGTAGTGATCTAGACAGACAACATTATTTGTAAAGTTTTAATGAAATGTACCTCATCAGGAAAATTGCTAACGCCAGAAGGTAGAAACTTGTTACTTAAGTTTTGTAGCCTTCTCCTTCGAAATCTACATGAAATAGTCAGTGACCTCGAATATCTTGAATCCTTGGAATTCCCGTGGGAGTAGCGTGAAGCTAAATGGAGATTATAATTCAAAAGGTAGATATGAATTATGTAAATGGTAGGTGTAAAATTACGTATACCTACAGAGTCAGTTGTACAAAATGAAAGGAGCTGTAATAAACATCATTAGAATGATTATCTCCTACACTACATTATTATTACAATTTACTATTCCATGTTTTTGTATTTTCAGCGCGGCATGGTCGTTTCGTTAGAGATATTTTTTGTTTGAGTAGGCATTTTAAACTCGAAATGAGTTTCTATTTTCTTTGAGAATCTATTACACAATTATTTCACTTACAATTTTAAATAGGTTCTGTACCATTTACACGAACTGTTTGTATTTTTCGATAGTTTACTTGTTATACGAGGCTATAGACAATTTCTAGAAACAATGTATAAGAACGGTGCTAGTTAATTTTAGCTTCCTACTTGGTACGCATCAAGTAGGAAACAAAATTAGTTACATAATTGATTGGCAACATGTTATCTAGGTCACAATTCATTTAAAACAAACATAAACTATAGTGGTTGTATAATAACCCATGAATTAAATGAAGTTGTTTATTGTTTGTAGGAAGTATATTTACTAGTATTTTTATTCGTATTTCAAAAGCCAATACAGTAGGCACATGAGTAAGTATTACAACAAGATCTATTTGAGTATAAACTCAGTTTAATAACAACAGTTTTCTTCGGTATTTATACTGGAAACAATAAATAAATTTGATTTGATTTGAAATTTACCGTTAGTTTTAACATCCGTAGAAAGATTACCTATGCTATTTCGTTAAATATTCCTGAATATACAGTTTGTGTTGAAGAAAATGTGTTTGTATTTTTGTTGTTTTTTTAGTAACTACACTATTAAATATGCAGTTCCGTGAATTTACTTCGATATTGATTATTATACTTGTACTTTTAGGTGTTCAGGCTCTATCGTTGGCGATTGTTTTGTCAGTTGGTTTCAGTACAGTTACTAATAAAAGCATAAAATGAAAGTTTTGATTTTAATTTAAGTAATACATCTGTAAGTTTGTGTTTAAGCGTAGTACCTACCTATAGTAATGTACAAACACAGAAATATTTCTTCTGATATCTATGTGTACATTATTAGTGTTTTGAAAAACCTCTGAAAAGGGCTTTTTGAGGCTTTCTGAAATATATGGGTAACTGCTTACTTCTTTCCTTGTTACCTCACAAAAGATAATCATAATGACATGGCTTCACACACTCTCACAGTATCTTTTTCCTATAAATAAAACATTTTAACAAAATCCAAAGTTTGACGATGTTTATATAATTAAACACAAAAAAATGTTTGACCTTATATATGTTGAATTAATATACAAATAATAGACAATCGTGTATAATTTCCATACCTAATAGGTGAAGTTAGGTTGTTTGTTGATAGCAAAGACATGGCGTGATATTTTTGACGTCACCTTATCACGTTATCTACAGGTACTGATGTTTATTCTCTAAGATATAATATAAAAAAATGTAAACAATTGCTAGAAAATGGATAGAGCACGTGTTTACGTCAGCGTAGTAAATACTTATGAAACCTGTTTCGCTATGAATAAGCCAGTTAGCGTATTCATAATGAACGAACAGTGTTCCCAGCTGTTAAAAAGAACGCGGTACCATTATCAAAAAGATTTGTTTACCTACCATAATACAAGGGATTAATTACATTAATACTTTAATGCAATAATAAACAGAAATTTATCTTAATTACTGTTATCAATTAATACCTAACAATTACAACAAGCAATACATAATATAAAAACAAATTTGGTAATAATAATACTCACATTCAGAATCACTACTGTTTGACGCAAATACTCCAAAAGTTTTAACATTCAAAACACAAATAAATATAAACCACCACATTATGGCACAAAATTTGGGGGCTGCCCAACGACAGCCCACCAAAAGGAACATTCGTCCTGTAAACTTTCGATTTTGCCAAAATCACTGTGAAGCAACACTGCAGGAGCAAATCCAGAGCCGTGACAGAATTACGTCACATACATAACACTGTAATACGTTTAAAAAGTCGTTGTCACTGTTATTAATACTGCGAAGGACAATATTTTGGTGATTGGTTGATCCGCGAATAGCGTTTTGAGGTTATTTCTACGTGCCACTGGTGCGAGCGCGACGGACAAATGTCGCGACTCGCGAGAGGCAGGTGAGTAGTAGCCGCCTCGGCTGCCACTAGATGGCGGTGGCGGCGCACGCGTGACGTAGCTACGTTTAGTTTCGGCGACCGAACCGCGGCGCTGCGCTGCTGATTCTAGCTACAGATTTTTCCAACGCATCACGCGAACGACATGATGTTAAGGTACGCTCACATGAGATCACGACTATGAAAACTATTTACGACAGCTGAGGGCGCCCGTTAGTTTTTATGAGTTTGTTTCTTTATTACTTGAAAACGTGTCTGTTGTTATAATATTTAATCTTACGTTCTTTGTTACAAAGATGATTTGTTGTAACTTTGATAAGTAAGTATGATTCACATTTACAGCTGTTATGATAAAGTCTTATCAAGACGGGTAATTGATTTACAGCATTAGTTAATTTAACCTATAGTCTAAGCCATTCACATTAAATTTAAAAAAAACATTTTTTAAAAGTTTAAACCAAATTCAGAATAAAAAACTAGGTACCAAAATAATTATTTTATAGAACATTTACATCTGGGGACACCTAGTTCCTATTACCAGTGATCAACATATTATTATCCTTTAAAATTAATTAGTTTTTTAAAATCTAATTGTTATCTAGCAACGTTTAACAGTCCAATGAAAATAGCAAAAATGTCAATAGATGTGATCTCGCCCTAACGCGAGAACAGGAATGCGCGCGCATCTTAACAGTTGCCGCTGGGAAGACGTCTGGGGGCGTGGCGTTCAGTCGTTACGCACATACGCCACTACGCAACGCCGCTATAAGACACCCGCACAACCGGCCATATTACAACAACATTCCTTCCATCACTTGTAAAAGATAAAACCAGGCCTCCTTAACTCGGCCGTTTAACACATGAATAAGAATCCCCCCACTAAAGTGTCCTCTTTTACAGAGTTTGTCTGAATAACAGAAAAGGCTTTTGATTTGAAGAATCAAATATCAGAGCGTAATAAGTTCCATGAGAGGTTGTTTATCCATCACTTGCGCGTGTTTCATGAATAAACAGTCCGCACTTGAGAACCAATTTATGATGACAATGACCAAATTAAAGTGAGATGTAAATAAATATGAGACTCGCATAATTTATTTACTTGATAAATACAAAACACCACACGCATCGTTTTTGTCAACAAATAACATCGTTAGACACTGAGAAAGATGCTATAGAGTTTTATTTTTAACCCAAACTTGCACCACAAGTTGGTCGTAAAAATGTAATGAGCATTACAGATTCAAATATGTATAAAATAATAATAAAGAATAGTAAACATTGTTTGTACCCATTCTTTTTTTTAACGAGTTCAGATTAAATTGGTTTTGGTGGACATCTTAGGCCGGTCAGGGAAGGTCAACGAACGTGGAGGCGATTTTTCAAAAAGTGGCCGAGCGTGGGCGGCTCTTACTCAATAAAACATTTTCAGGTAAAACGTGATCTGAAGCTAAATTAGCAGGACGTGATTGGCGCGATGTATTTGTTCATACGTTCTCAGTAAATACTGAACTAACTAATGTGGACGACACAATGAGAAATGTTGGAGATAAATAGGTGAATGATTATGCTTGCCAAATCACACACCAAAAATATTTGAATATCCCTTTGTCAGCTTTTACGACACCCACTGAATGAGATTGTCACATGAAAAACATCACACAACTTACGTTAAATTCGTCCTTACTATATTTCTGTCAAGAGTACTGCATCATTATCACCATCATTCATCATAACAGCCCATTAATGCCCCACTGCAGTGACGGGCCTCCTCCTGTGGCGGAGGGATACTTGGCCTACTAATATTACGCTGACCAAACGGATTGGTTTAGGGTTTAATTTCAAGTTTTCCTTCTTTTAATTTCACTAAGAAAATATTCACGAATAGTCCTTTAGTCGGTTTTTACGCCACCCATGGGATGAGATGGGGTGGTGAGGTGACATGATGTATTCTTACTCTGTCACCACACGGAGAAGTGTGCTGCATTAAGTTTTAATCACACCTATTAACTTGACATTGAAGATAACATTATCTGCTAATCAGATTCTAGCTAACAAGCAGACAAAGCTTTTAGACGTTTAAATATTTTATACTATCCTAATCATCACATAAAAGTGCAACTGCATTATAGGGGCATCCTAGAATAAAGAATATAATAATGTTCTGCTTTAACATCCGCATCTTCAATAACTAGAGCGATGGTTAACAAGCTTAGGGACTATCGATTGCACTTAGCTTCTACAAACTATTAAACGCTAACTTACTTTTTCCACTACATTTTATAATAGACAGCTGGAGATATAAAGAGCATTTTATTCTAGACTAGCTGATGCCCGCGGCTTCATCCGCCTTTTATAGGTAGCTTAAATGCTATTCTACACCCTAAACTATCTATGTTCCAAATTTTATCAAAATCCATTCAGTAGTTTTTGCGTGAAAGACTAACAAACATCCATCCATCCTCATAAACTTTCGCATTTATAATATTAGTAGGATTAGTAGGATGCGGAATTGTTACATTTTGTTATACTATGATTTAGAATTTGTTTAAGCAGTTTATGAATTTTAGATACTTTTTAATTATTTATTAGCATCTCTGTTGGAAAATGCTTTTACTTAAGACGAGTCTGCTCATACACTTACAATTATGCAAACATGCATTTATACCTAATCCAAAGCTCTTTCGGCACCTCACAACAAAATTAGTCAAGAATTTGTTTAGTTACCTAAGTAAGACATAATGTCATAATGTCTGTGAAGAACATACAATCAAGAAGTTTACAGATCTGGTCGAAACATTCAATGACAAATTTTAATAAGTATAGTTCAATACAACAAAAGTTATTGCCTCCTAATATTATAAAATCTCTGAGAAAAATTACCTAAATATTTTTTATGTAACTTATTTATTTTTTCTCTAAATAACTGAATAGAAATGAAACGATATATTCAAATAAATGATAAAATAAAATAACTTGTTTGTAAGCCATCAACTGTCTCAGAGTGCAGTTTTTTTACTATCGGTGTAACAAAGCATTTAGGTAACAGGGTAACAGTTCTCTATTGTAAGTGATGTAAAGATAACGCACTACAATAGTTTTAAAAGAGAGAGAAAGCACAAAAGGCGAGATTATAACCAGGCCCTTAAATGTTATGAAGTGAATGAAAGTAAGCGTCCTTTAAACATTTATTCTAAAATCTACTAAATTAGGATCAATTATATTATTTAAGTCTTTTAATTTAATTTTAAAACCATTTTTTTTTTAAACAAATTAAATACATAAATTGGAAGCAAAAATTGTTTCATACAACACTTTAATAAAAAAAATCCTTAAATAAATTTAGTTAAATTGGGACATTAAAATTTCTTTGTCTATGGAAAACCCTGATACGCATTAAGTCTTAGTGACATTGATAGAAAAACGTTTAGGGCTCATAGCACATACAACGTAACGTAAACCAGTATTCTTTGTGCTCAAACTCCTTACTGCAACGCACACTAATCGGAATCGTAACGTAATCGAATTTTTGACGTTTGACACCGAAGAAAAAGGCGAGGCGGTGCCAATCCGTTTACGTTATTTTATATGTGCTATGAGCCCATACCTACTGCATCACCTCTCTCACGAACTGAAAATATTACTTACCTCATATCAGTATTGTTTAATTTATATTTAACTATACTAGTCTGTGACGATAAACCAATACGCTACCCATTTGACCACGATCCGTCTTGCCAATTTGTTTCTGGCAGCACCCCAACCTAATTCTACTGTTTGCCATTAATCAAAATTATCATCCTATAAATGTGTATAGGTTAGATAAATGTTCCACGAGGGTAAAATTTTGCGTTTCTAAATTTTAAAATACTTTGGTTGGAAAATACATTTTATGGTTCTCGTTTCTACCATAACATCTAACAATTCGTGTAAAGGAATCTGCGACTAATGTAGGGTATTGTAGATACTTTTACCAAAATCTTATGCAAAACTTAACATGTTTAGATGTTTAACGTTAGGGATTTCGTAAAACTCAAGTTAATCTAACTTGAAGTCATTAAAGTCATTCAATTTCTTCTGAATAAAAAGCACAAATTTTATGTTTACGGAATCATTACCAACAATAACGTGTTAATAATTATTAATGACTTAATCAACCAAGAAGCAGATTAATTCAGAAATCTATTTCAACTACATCTCTTTAATCCTCTTGTATTTTAGCCAAGTCATTTATACAAAGACACGTACATTTTACAATAAGTGAAGTTTATGCATCGCATCATTATTCTAAGTTTTAGTAAAGTAAGAATTAACAACACTTTCCAAAACAGTATTTGGTCTATCAAAAGTATTAATTTTATAACATAAGACTTTGTTAAAATCAAAATGTTTTGAACTTGCACAGAAAATTTCAAAGTAAACAAAACGAATATCTCCGGAGTTTTCTCCGTTAATTTCTAATATCAATTATGCCGTGTTAATAAAATTAGGGAGAAATCAGCTTTTGTTTTGAAGTATTTTCCTATCTTGCAGCAGATTGCTGTATTTTTATCATTTCAAGTAGCAATTGTTAAATTACACACTTTTGTCTACACAATAAGCATATTTACACATCGTGTTGGACAGATTATTGATAAAATTCATTCTCTGGATAGTCTAAGCACTACAAAGGAGAAATCATATCTTCTAAAGAAACTAAGTCGTACCTTGTTGACAAGTCAATATAAATATGTTTAGATATAAAAGCTAATTTTTCTTTTCTTCGTAAACATCGACTCGACCTATTTTGCTTCTTACACGCTTTGCCTCTCTTTGGTCTCGGTGGACTACATCAATTTCTTTTCAATATTATTTGCCTTATTTAAAAAACCTATTTTGTTACGAGTATATGGGCTCTAGGAACGTACAAAACGTACGTGTCTCTTACATTTCTAGACAGAAATTAATTAAGTCTAATAATACGTGTATAATGCCGATTACATAAATATAGGAGTTTATATAACTTGTTTTTGGGGTAGTGGCAAGGCGTATCTACATTAATCGTCACCACGCATTGATAAACCAAATAAAATATTTGACATTGATATCGAAATAAAATAGTCTGCACAGTAAATTGTACACGGCCACGGGACGTTGAGGGGACTGAGGGACATGTGGCCACATTAAAACACATTTACGGTCTGACCCAAAATGACGCACCGTTATTTATTGCCTGCTAGATCTGATATAAGGGGACATAAATGGAATTGTCTTACTTAACACACTTATACTCTTAATAAATGCCTCAAGTCTCAATAGACACATAAGGCGATAAATACAATAGGTACCTACTTATGTTCTGTCGTGATTTTTGTTGTCTTATAAAGTACACGGATTGTGATAACTTGTCTAGGGCCTTACATCAACCATTATGGGAAAATTATTTTTAAACAATATTATAGCAAAAAATTATAAAGTGAATATTTTTTAAATATAATAATGATTAATTAATAAAGTGCTTGTAGCTAGATCTATTAAAAATTCATAACTTTTTTGTGTGGAGAATCTTATAACTCTTGACGAAATGTATGTTATGCTGTCCACGTTTGGGCGGAGAAACAAATATTTACGAAGCATGTTCGTGAGCGGCCGATAGCCAGATGTCTTCTAACGCGACATTTGTCCGAGACTCGCAGAGACTTCGCCCACTCGTTGTCTGCGGCTTGAAGCAAACGCGCACTAATGCTACTCTACGTAATTTACAGTAACATGAACACTTGATAGACAGAATGTTTAAGTCCTAATCATAGTATTCCATGGATTCTCCGTGCGGGTGCCGGATCCATCGCGTGATAGAGGACGGAGCACTTGCATAACAGCGTCTAGGACTTACGACCTAGGTGTAGGTTTAAGGGCGCCCGCTTATAACGCGTTCGCCCACTCGTTGTCTGCGGCTTGAAGTTCGCACTAATGCCACTCAACATAATTTACAGCAATATGAACACAATATAATAGACAGAATTTTCTATATAATATATTAAACACTCAATAACTAGACATTTCAATATTATTACAAGATGTGAAATAAGAAAAATCAATAAACAACTGACCTTTTACAGACACAATCGTAAAGAGCAAATACTTGATCCTAACAATCACACAGAATACATTCATGTTCAAACTGATATTAACACTGACATTGTAGTCATTACAGGATACAATACTGTTTATGTAAAGATAAGGTCGAACTGTACTCAAATCGGTTATAATTGTTCTTATCTTAGTTAAAATTAATTTAATAGTTATAATATAATAGTATCTCCGTTTGGTGACAGTACGGTAAGAATACAATATGTCACTACCCCATCTCATCCCATGGGTGTCATAAAAACCGACTAAGAGACTATCCGTGAATATTATCTTTACCAAATAAAAAGAAAGAAAACTTGAAATTAAACCATATAACAATCCGTCTGGCCAGCGTGGTATTAGTAGACCAATTATCCCTCCGTCATGGGAGGAAACCCGTCCTTGCAGTGGGTCATTAATAGGCTGTTTTAATGAATTTTTAATACTTATTGTAGTATTTTTTATCTTCATCATCATATAATTATTTAAATTGTCATGGTCACATTTACTATTACTTAACGAATTATCGGGATATTTACCATGTTTATTTTGTAGTTGTTGAGTTTCCGATATTTCTCAAACTCAAAGTCAAATTGTTTATTGCATTCCATATGTAGGTACATGTGTTAAATATAGGTACAGAGTACATTAAGTTCCGTATGGACCCTGTCGGGCACAACATTATTTGAAAAGTTGACATTTTAAAACTTAATACTAATTATGGTGGAGTACTAAACCACATATTAACATATATTATATTACTTACATATTTATTACAAAACAGTACAGTATAAAACAGTATATATAAAACAGTACCTTTACAGTTACATATTATTTGTCTATTTTACTATATCCTCTAGGAATTCTTGTATTGTATAATAGCATTTGTTAATTAAGAATTGTTTCAGCTGACTAAATAAACTTATTTATATTCGTAACTATTATTATTATTTATATTTCGACGCTGTTACAAGCGCCATGGTCACGGAGGAACACATCAGTTCCTCCGTGATGAATATCGGAAACTCAACAACTATAAACATGGTAAATATCCCGATAATTCGATAAGTAATAGTTCATCATCATAGTTCGAAAGACCATTTTTATCTATTAAGCTAGGTGATAGGACAACTTATGGCCGTCTAGGTCGGGATCGAGAACCTTATGTTTTTTTGGGAGTCTATTAATTATCATCACCTTATCAGCTAACAGACGGCCCCTGCAGGACATAGGCCTCCTCCAAATATTTCCACCCCACGCGGTTCTGTGTCTCCCTTCATCCATCAGTTTTGGGAATTGATTAAAAATGACCAAATATTAACAGTAAGTTTCCAAGATATAAGGCAATCATATTACATAATACAAACTCTATTTATTTAATAAAATTACGCGAATTGAAGAGAGCGAGCAAATACAATGATATAAAGAATACGATATCAATCCTGTTTAAATATTGGAAATGGACTCATCCCACATGAGAGAAAAAGTTCGATTAGAAATATTTTATTTACGGACTCGTCATTTCCCCGCCTCCCTCGGGTATTATGTTATTGAATAAATAGCTATATTTATTGTTTATAATCTCTTTGGATATAGGCGTCCTTAGGAATAAGTATCTAAGTTTACTATGTTCAACCCTGGACACATAATCTACAAAAAAATTAAAGTTTTTATCAATTGTGTGTTACTGCTAGCACAAGCTGAGCTTATTTTGGCGTTTGGTTCTAGATGGCGTTAATTGTATGTGTGATCAGTGTTATGCTATGACTTACATTTCTCAAAGTAGTAGGTACAATTTCATGTTTAATAATACCTGTTTCTAAGCCTAATCCAAGTACATAATTCTATTTGCTGAAAGTAATTGTCAATTCTGTGTCCCTACTACTACTAAACGCGGATATATTGTGATACAAAATATTGTATCACAATATATCCGCGTTTCCTTTTTTAGCCTAGAAGGGGTGCCGCTTAGGAAAAAATAGTGACCGTCAATCTCGTTACTTACTCGTGCTCCTATCGTACGATGTATCGGCATGGGAGGCTATGTTCTGCACCGGACGTTTATAGCGTAATATGTTTTTACGCCCTGTCGAATAACGTATGCTGGCTATCACAAAATATCATACTGTATCGTTTAACCTAGACGAGCTTTGTTAGAATATTGAAGCTTATGTAATCGATTAGTTATTTTAATCAATGTATTTATATAGATAAATGTAGTATCTGTTTACTTCAATGGCACATTGATGGGCTATTATGATAACAATGAGATTGATATTGATTAAAAGTCATAGAATAGAAAGGATGATGGAAAACAATAAACATTCTGCAATGTCTAGGGGACGTCATTCATTTAAGTCCATAGAATAAAGTAAAGTAATAAGAACCGTCCCAGCAGCAGGACGTGTGCATTACCTGACATCAGAAGTTGTAAGACTCTCAAAATATACAATAAGTATCACGTTAAACTTTTATACTAATATTACTTTTACATAATCATAACTTCTTAGTAGGTACGACTAATAAGCAACCTTCAAAAGTTTTTTCGTAACCACATAATATAAAAAGTAAAACAAACTCTTTTCACATAACCGTCGCATATATTTTAATAAAAGCCAATCTTTCGTTTATTAACAAAGTTTAAGCGCGATGGCTTATATTTATTACTCTTTGTGTGGTCCTTAAAATGCATAAATAACGATACTTATAGTATTATATAGAACAATTATTATCTTTCAGATAACAAAGACGAGACTTCTTAAAACAGTATACAATAAGATTTTTTTGCGGGATAATAGAAACAATTTCCGTATGGTGACGAAGTAAAAATACAATGTCATACCCCATCTCAACCATGGGTGTCGTAAAAACTGACTAAGGGACTACTACTTCTACGACTATCTGTGAATATTATCTTTACGAAATAAAAAGAAGGAAAACTTGAAATAAAACCCTATACCAATCCGTCTGGCCAGCGTGGTATTAGTATGCCAAGTGTCCTTCCGTCACGGGAGGAGGCCCGTCCCTGCAGTGGGACATTAATGGGCTGTTATGATGAATAGAAACAATACAGGACCGCAAGCATGGTGTGAAATTTGGCCTACGAATACGAAGTTATTACCTAGGTTTAATTTAAACCTCCTGTTAAGAGTTCTCAAATAAAACATCACAATACCTAAGTAGTTATAAAAATAAAATACCTATATTATATTGCCTAAAATATGCTATAGCGTTTTAAATATTTTAGTCATAAAGCAATTCTTAGTAACACTTAAAACAAATTCTGAGTATCACTCTAAAAACAATTATTATTCTGAGTAACACAACTATTTATTAAATTATATTGTGTTATGAACCTTAATACACAAAGTACAGATTTAAGATGATAATTGAATGCATAGGTACTTTGTATTGAATACCAGTAACATCGAATATTCAATGTGAATGAATATGGCAGTGTTTATTTTTGTTTCTCTTTATATTCTATACTGATTCTAAATACAATACGATATGCAATACTCTACATAATTATAGATTTGGATGGTGGACTCTAGTTCCCGCACCTGAACTCTCTTTTGGTTCATTGTACGTACAATTATAGATTTAAAACCCTAAATACAGCAATACCTTAACATGTACTCCATATCCCTTAAAACAACAAAGCATCTATTGTTTTGTCCTGTATGTATAAAAAATATAACTTTTGTAAAAGCACAATTACTTATATAAATTTTTTTGTAAAAAATATTTCCATTCTTAAATATTTAGTTATACTAAAAACAAAGTTGAAATATATTTTATGTGCGCATATACAAAATAAAACCACAGGATTTTGCATATTTCACCGAATTTGCAGCAATTTTAAAGCGTTTACAAATTTTTACTACTACAGGTAGTTCTGTATCTTTTTTGTTCCTACATTCATTAGATAAATGTTGTTTACGTTTATAACTAAAAAATAAGTACCAATTTGTCTCCTTAACGTAAGTATTTTCTGTTAATACGTAGTTACTTTGGTTTCAACTTAAGACCTAAAAAAACTAGTTTCAATTCGGCAACTATCCATAAATCTCAACTTCTTACACAATGAGCGATTTATTATCTATTCAAGTGCATTGAAGTGTATTATGCACTCTCAATGAATCTCGTAGAAGATAAGATAGGACTGAACCAATAAAACCTGCCACAGAATGTTCTCAAGAAAATAATCGACGGACAAAGGCAGTGGGTGTGAATAGAACTGCAAATAAGATAAGACAAGGACTTGGAATTCTTTAGCAGCGCACGTGTTTCCTTTAATCCAAGCTTTCTTTAGCTGAGACGCAAAATCTTTATTTCATTTTCTATTTAGATTAGAGGCTTTTGCTCTCTATGATCATTATCCAAAGGATCCTAAATAAACAAACACCTAAACCTATTTCAAATGAGCTAAGAACTCGAACGGAACTTTTACTTTGTGTTATTTGCTTGGCTTTTTACTGTAGCTGTAACTTTTGTGAAAACAGACCTACTGGAGTCGGCCATTTATTTAGTCATTCCAATCAATTCATAGACTATTTTTCTAACTAGACTAGTATTCATACAACGTGTAGTTAAGCGAAGTTTTTGTGAATAAACATTAAACATTTCAGTATGTTTATACAATATTAATGGAAATCATTCTCTCCATTACCATTTATGTTCTACTGTTAGTTTTTCATTTCCGAACTTAAATAAAAACTCCTTACAAAAATAAAGAATGTAATCTCTACAATATGTTAAATTGTACATTGTCGAAGCATCTCTTAGATATTTCTCCTCGTCATGTGCCTATCGTCTTTTTATGTAATTTAATTTAAATGAAATTCATTATTGTATTGAGGATACGTAACAAAAAAACACAACAATATCATTCATAAAATTTTAATTTCGTTAGGTATTATTCCTAATATGTGTGTCCAATTTTCCTTGTAACTGGTAGTTTCCCCGACTTTAACATGTTTTTTTTTATAAGCACATGAATTATAGATAATTACGGTAGGTATATTTTAAACCTATTTACGCTTTTTACTCTAACTCAAATTAAGAATGTAAAAATGAACTAAAGTATCTGGCCTGAGCCGCCTGACTACTAATGGCTTTCATTTCTTTGTCTTATCTTGACATTTACCTACAAACGCAGAAAAATTACACAAATGTACCCTTTTTACCCATAACCAATTAATTAAATGAATTGACACTTAATAATGAAAGTGCAAAACGAAACTTTTCTTTTACCGGTAATTTTGAAAACTTACTTCGTCGAAGCTGAGTCTGTTAGGTAGGATTGCGGGCACAGATTCTACCTTAATTATGGGGGAACCAGATAATTGTCGTATTCTGAGCACAAAAGATCTGAAACGTGGTACAGAACAAATGCTGACTACCCTGTCTTTAAGACTTGATCGTAATTACGTCTACGTACTAAATAATTTAGCGGAGTCATTAACATGTACCTATGTATTGTATATTTATTTGGATGAGTAATTGTTGCAACGTGGTTAGGTTTCTGCATATGATACAGATAAGGCAAATTAGTAGTTTTATAAAAAATATGTCTTTCTAGCTAGCTCAGTTTGTTATATTAGCTAGCATACGTTCATAGTAATTACTTTATAAATTGTATGTAGACTATTTCAGAAAACTGAGTTTACAGACTAAATTGTAATATAATTTCTCATTCAGAAGTTTGTTGTAAAGTATATTCATTGCAATATTACTATTGTACATTCCGCAAAGGTAAACAAGCGAGTTCGTTCCGAATATTTTCCATTAATTTACGGATTGACTGCGAAACACTGAGCTTTGGTTACTTTCATAATTAATTCATTTGTAAAATAATTTAAATATTGTATTTTTGACTGAGTACTTGGCCCCTGGGATAAATTTGCGTATGTTTGAGGCTGTGGATTGATATGTAAATTTAGTTTTATATCAATAAAATATCAACTGTCACACGTATTTTCAATCAAATATGTATTATTTTAATAAAAAAATATTTACGTTCATTTGCTTACAGAATAAGTGATCACCTCGGGGCTGTCGTAAAAGGTTGATGAACTACTTAACAACTAATATGCAGTAAAAAATGGAAAACTTGACACAAAACCCGAAACCATTTTGTTGCGTGTTTAGAGCATGGTGTGCGTTGCTCAAGTTTGGAGATAACTTTGGTATGTTTATTATGGAAGTGATATTACATATCCATGGAACCTACTACGAGTAGTGATGCGCCGTTCCCAAATTCCCTTTCCCGGAAATATTTCCAGTGGAAACGTTCCAGGGAATATTTCGGCATTCCCGGGAACGTTCCCACATAGTGGAAATTGGATATTTAAATTAGCACTACAAAGTTTCACCAACCAAACTTTTTTGTTAAGAAATTATAATTATTATCATATCAAAATAGCGGACAGTACAAATGCCAACAAAAGGACATCGGTCAAGACTTGAAACGTGCCCATCGTTCCCGGGAACAAAGGAATATTCCCAGGGAACAAAGAAATATTCCCAGGGAATATAGGAATATTCCCAGAGATTATCGGGAAAGTTCTCAAAGCAACGACTTAATTAAATTATACTTATATTTAGAGGTGTCCTTGCTTTTGCACATGGTGCAAAAGTTATTTACAAAAATAGTAATAAAAACTTGTGTTTTTATTTGTAGTTTTTGGGACATAGAAAGGTATACGAAAATTAATTCTAAAGATTACGATTTTTCGGACAGTCAAATTCTTAATACAGTTTTAAAGCTCCAAGATAATTTCATAAAAAGGTTCTATTCTCTAATATAAATAAACGTTCTCTTAACTCAGGTGCTGTAGCCATATCTCAAGTATAAACTATGTATTATACTTCAAGCGTTTAAAGCATGAACGCCTCCTACGCTTTTCTAAGAACGGAAAATCTTCTTATAAATTCATAAGTTATTGTATTACTAAAAGCCTTACACATTTAAGCAAGCTGGTATGAACCAGTATACTCGTATGTACATATACCTAATGCTATGGAAACTCTATAGTGTGAAATAGCATACGAACATAACACGGTTTATTCCTAGTAATATCGGTCCAATTAATACTTGTCCCGTATCTCTCTAGATATGTAGGTTCCATTTCTACTAGCCTATGTACTAAAATAAAATATTTATCAAAATTTCTGTCGAATAGGATGCTTTGTGTCGGTATTTCCAAGAATATCAAAGTTCTGTCTCATATAGCAGAGCTTTGACTGTCTAGTTATACGAATTGTCCGAATAATAACCGTATACATAAATATAATAATAATACATAAATATAATACGTAATTGAAACTTCACATAATCACCTAAATATAATAAATATAATAATGGATACTGACAATGCATAAACTAAACATACTTACTTACTTACCTAATACTACTTTTATATTTTAGGTAAGTGATAAGGTTTCGCACTAATAAATACAAGCCCTATGTTGCAGGGAATTTTAAAAACACTAATTAAACGGATACAAAAATTATCCAGGTTTACAAATATGTATCTAAAACTAACGAAGAAAACACTCAGGCCAATGCATACACTCATGTTCATAGACACAAAGATTTGCATTTAGTGAAATCGAATATAGAAAAAATAAATAGAATGTTTATATAATAAAGAAAAATACATAATATAAGATACTTAATAGTTATTTCAGGAAAGTAACCAAATCGAAAGACGAAAATCGAACGATTTTCGTCTATCTTTTCAACCGACTTCAAAAAAGAGGAGGTTCTCAATTCGGTTGTATTTTTTTTTTTTTTTTTATTTTTTTTTTTATTTTTTGTGTTTGTTACCTGATTTCTCGAAAACGGCTAGACCGATTTGAAAAATTTTTTTTTTGTTCGTATGGGTATGCTTCCCATTTGGTCCCATTGTCACCAGATCTGGATCTGGATGACGGGATCCCAGAGAAATCGAGGGCATCTCTTGAAAATTGTAGGGACGCATTGTGTAAAATCTTGTCATACATGTGCATCTCTGACGTCACTACCAAATAGTCAAGAGTAAGAACTGGTCAGATCCTGGAGACCAGAGTGAGTCGAGGGAACACCTCAACGGCATATTGCAGCTACCTTGTGTTTGGGCTTATTTTAATTGTATTGATGAAGACTTTACAAAACTTTACACAAACATGATCTGATGATGAAGAAGATTGAGGGTCGAGGCAACTCCTCAACGGTATATAGCAGTTACCGAGTGTTTGGGCTTATTTTATTCGTATTGATGAAAACTTTACACAACTTTACACAAACATGATCTCATGATAAAGACGACTGAGGGTCGAAGAAACTCCTCAACGGCATACAGCAGCTACCTTGTGTTTGGGCTTATTTTAATTGTATTGATGAAAACTTAACATTATGAATGTAATCGCAGGTGTGGTTTAAGACTTGAATGAAATTCTTATTTTAAATTAAAATAGGAATTAATAACGGATTATAAATAGACAAAATTGTTGAATTGCATTTAATTTATTTTAAACTTATTCTTTAGATATAACAAATTGATAATAATAATTATTATATTTATTTGATTTATTTTAATTTTAATTAACTTAATTATTATTACCAATTAACCATGCCGAGACGGTGGCTACGCTTTTCGATGTTCTCCCTATTTAAAACTTTTTGCATGTAGGTCCTCCGTTGTTCACTAGTCTCTTTTGAAATGACATTGGAGGTAGATTTCCTACATTAAAAGGCGTTTATCCCTTTCTTCGTTTGTTTCATTCAATCGGCGCTGTCTCATATAAGCAGCGCGTTTCGTAGGTCTACCCATATTCCGACAAAGTAATGTCCCACTGCAGGGACGGGCCTCCTTCTGTGACGGAAAAATACTTGGCCTACTAATACCACGCTGGCCAGGCGGATTGGTATAGGGTTTAATTTTAAGTTTTCCTTCTTTTTATATCTCAAAGTTAATATTCACGGATAGTCCCTTAGTCGGTTTTTACGACACCCATGGGATGAAATGAGGTGGTGACATATTGTGTTTTCACTCCGTCACCACACGGATTTATAGAATTGGAATTCACTAAAAATTTAAAAATAAAATTAATTTTCACAAAAAAAAAGAACCGACTTCAAAGACAAAAATTGCACTAAAAAGTAATAAATAATTACTTGTATTTTGATTTTACAACAATAAATCAGCCATTATTTCTATTTAATTTTAATTTATAGAATAGGTTCTTTTCATTAAGTATTGTAAAAGTATTGTTAAGGATATTTCTTGAAGAGTCTGTAAATATATTTATTTGTAGATTGTTTAAAAGATAATCAAATTATTACAAATAATGTAATATTATTGTTATTTTTGGAGGCGGTGTCAGCCAACGGAATAAGTACGATAATACCTAAGCAAACGGAATGACGGCCATGAATTACAGATTATAAATGACTTCGACATTATATTTTTTGATTGTGTATGGATTAGTTTAAAAATTAAACAAATATTAAACAACTATTCTTATCATATTTAAATAAATATATTTTAAAATACCAGTATCACATTTAAACGTTTTAATATTATATTTAATAACTGATTAAAGCTTTCCAGAACTTAAAATAGATTAGATTTAAAGAAATAATTCGCGAATAGGATCAATAATGCAAAATGTTGTCTACAAGTTCGTTAGAATAGGCAATAAAGTTTTGTATAACACACTCTCATCACTTTAAATGGTTTCTAATTAGATAAATATTGCATTTAAAACGAAAACGGCCGTTTCATTTTCGAATGTGAATTTTATGTAATTATTAGTCTGTGTATAACACGGCGCCATAATATTTGTTTAAGTTTTCAGTCAGAAATAAAAAATGGTATACTTAATAATAACGATCGTGGCTGACACCGACTCCAAAAATAACAATAATATTACATTATTTGTAATAATTTGATTATCTTTTAAACAATCTACAAATAAATATATTTACAGACTCTTCAAGAAATATACTTAACAATACTTTTACAATACTTAATGAAAAGAACCTATTCTATAAATTAAAATTAAATAGAAATAATGGCTGATTTATTGTTGTAAAATCAAAATACAAGTAATTATTTATTACTTTTTAGTGCAATTTTTGTCTTTGAAGTCGGTTCTTTTTTTTTGTGAAAATTAATTTTATATTTAGACCCAATTCTTACAGCGATAGTAGCACGGTCGCCATGGTCTTAATGTTCTAAGCATCTCTTATTCATACCCAAGGGTTAATTGATTATGTTAAAATAGGCATTCTTTCCATTAAGAGTCCGAAATCTTAATCATGTGGGTTACATGCTCTTTAGATATGCACCCTCCTTAAGAGTTCATTACGTAATGAAATAAGTATCTTCTTTGCAAATAAATTATACTTAATGAACGAAATAATTTATCAAAGGACACGGAATTTGCATCAAAAATACAACTTGCTTCAAGATGACCTCTCAAAATAAACGAGTTGCTATTAGGATGTTGTTAAGTTGATTAATAACTAGGGACATTATGAGAATTTTAAGTAGTACAAGACTAATTTTGTTTTGCCTTTACGTTCCCTGCTAAATAAACATAGTGTTTGCTAAAAGAAGTAAGTATAGTAAGTAGTACTTTGTATTCTTTGATGTTGTTTTGTTTTAAAAATATTTCTCCCAATGCTACTAACTATCTGGGGCTGAGTTTCAAAGCTATAAAACCAAGTAGGGTAAGGTTGCGACTATTGGACCACTGAATTTTAAACAGTCCTGGTATCTAAAATAGAGCGTGAAATAAAACAAAATCTGTGTAAACGAGTAGTCTGTATATTCAATTATTGGTAACTAACATAATTAAGTTAATGTTATTATGTATATAGTCACAAAAGAAGAAAATAAAACTTTGTGATGGTTTTCTTGTTTGAACCACCGTCTCTTTTATCGGACCACTTAGTTGCTATAATTGGACTTAGGGAATTATAGGTGGCTGGTCCATTCAAGGTGCATGTAAAAAAATTAATAAAGTAAAATATGTTTTTTTTATATTTTTTTTTTATTTTCGTCAATAAATAGATAGTTACATTAATTAGTCTACTCTAATTATATTTCTTTATTTGGCATGCAAAATCACAAAAATATTTCAGGTACGTCAAATCTTCTCTTTAACGTTGCTTTTGGCACTCGAAACATTCTGATTACCTCATCCAATCCAACTTCTTTTTTCCCTAAGTTTCATACTCGTCTCTCTCTCCTCCTCTTTTTGCGATGCTAAAATAAAAAGATTTGTTTTTTTAATAACACATATTAAAGAAGATGCCATGATTGGACCGGTTCAATGAAAGAGCATCGTGCCAGTCCATTGATAGAAACTCACTAACATCCACTGAAAATTTTATTTTAAAAAAAGTAACCCGTTACTGAACAAAAATATAAGATAGTATGTATTCTTAATTACTGTACTATACTAGTAAAAAAAATCACATTAAAATAATGAATATAATAGTACTTACATGCTGTTATTTGCAGCGTACAAATTAAATTCGAGGTTCGCGAAACAAAGCAAAGTACGTCCATCCCTCATGCTGCTTGCTGCGGTACTGGCGGTTGGAGGGCGGTGTATCGGGTTCAAATATGAATAGATCGCGAAATATTGAAGTGGTCCAAACAAAGCGCTAGTCCAATGATCGCAACCTTACCCTAATTAACGAAGCAAAGTACCTATGCTATTGTAAAAATAAAAACAGCCCCATTTCTAAATGGCAACGATTTTTGAAGTAAGTACTTACACAAATTCCTGTTTCCAATTTTAAAGAAATTAATTAAACGACCAAAGGATTATGTTTACTACAATTCATAGACATCATTGTGTTGTTAACCGGAGAAAAAGAAAAACAAAAAAAATCGTTTTCACGGAAGAAATGCTACAGAAAAATATTGAAATAAGTTTAAAATGAAAACAATTGTAGAATAAAAACAAAGTTAATTGCATCCCTCTCATAAAATAATCGATGCGCGTAATGAAACTACTTCACTTCAATTAATTAAAACAAACACTATAGTATTTTACCTAATAACATTTTCCAGAAATCAGATTGAAAACATGTAAGTAAGTAGGTAATTACAAATTAAAATGAAGTCACTGCCGTGTGTAATGCTTGATGTCTTCTCGATAGAAACAGAAATTATGGGCTGGAAAATCTTTTTTTTTTAAATCGCTTTAAGGCAGAAGACGTAAGAATAAACGCCGTGATAGGACGTCAATAATGCTCGAGTCGTCAAGCCGCTGACTACCCGAGATTATGATAAATCTTATAGTTCTGTAAAATTGCAGGACTGTAAGACTTAACACGCCTACTGTACCCTTCTACCGGTAAAACCACTAATATCTGAACAAAGTAGATTTCTGTGGGTAAAACACAGTAACATTTTCACCCTATTTGAAGCAATTGATAGATAACCAGAGAAAACAAAAGAACCTACTAAATCATTTTAATTTTTTTTCTGGCAATTGGTGGATGAAGTCAGGATACTTTTGTACCAATATTTACATTAGAATAAACGCAAAATGATGTGTGTACCAAATTTTAACTCACCAAAGCCTATGTTGTTTATTTACAGTCGTGTTAATAACGTAATTACTGTATAGTTGGGTGGTAAGTGCGTGTGTAATTTATTAGTAACTAATATAATTAATGGGATAAGCTAATGATTTGTATACAGTATCATGTTTAGGCAATTAGTTAATGTGTGTTGTAATATCGGTACTCGTATGATATACAACATTTATGTAAAAGCTTTGAAGATGATGTAATTGAAAGTTGGATGAATCTGCGTTCATTACCTAGATACCCCTATTATTTAAAATAATTCGAATGTAAGCATGTAACCATTTTTGATGCCAAATGGTATCAACAATTATAATTAAGGGTGTAGGTACTCCTTGAAATTGATAATGTTTTAACACCTCGTTCCATTTAGTAACTTACCCCCTTACTCATAAACGCCTCTTAAATTTAATCACTGTTTAGCGAGATTTTTATTACGAAAAACAACCTTATACTAAACAGCGTAAGAGTCTATGCTAATTAATCAATTGACTAAAATTTAAGAGGCGTTTATGAGTAAGGGGATATATATTAACCAAAACGAAAGTACATGCATAACGCAGTTGATAGATTGTGATTCTAAAAGTAAACATTAATGTATTATTATGTGTGTACACAGTAGGTCTAACGTAGTAATATTTTATCAAACTGTACATATTTACATATATTTTCATTTTTATTATGTAAATTGGATAAAAAAGCACTTTACATTTCGCTTTTGTGTATCTTTTCGCGTTTACTTTTGTTTTACAAACAATAATTTATGTTTATCCTTTCCTCCTCGTCTCGCAGCGTTTTTGCGGTGAAAAGCCGTCCGCGTCACCAGAACATTTATAAGAATAATATTGTAAAAAGCTTAAGCTTAATTTGAAAATAATTGTAGAGGAGAAACAATTAGAACTAATGTTTTGCAACTAGCCCCATACATACTAATTACGTTCTGAGGTTAGAAGCAACCTTGCCTTTGTAATTTATGAATAAGACTTATTACCCATTTCATAGAATCTTCTACACCCGGGTATCCTTTTGTCTGTTATATGCATATCTGTAAAAGACTTCTTGACGCCAGTGTCGTCTCTTATTATTTTAAATGTATTACTAAGAAAGACCTGACAGGGTCGTGGTTGTCGAAAAGAACATACCTACTCACTTAAACAGATTTTCCTCGTAGCAGAAAGGTTTTCTGTTTAGATTTTTTTTTAATGTGTAGCTTTTCTGCCAGTTACTTTATTAAAGCTTATTTTCCTGACAATGATTAACACTTATTCGCTAAAATGACACACTTATTTATATTTTTTTCAAACGCGACAGTATTCCTTTATCTGACGCCATAAGGATTATTACAGCATATAAAATATACAGGTGAATCCATCGTATAAAAAATTCCGTGTGTGTATTCGGCGGGTAAAGAGTAGATACGCAAGTGCTGCATTCGGAATGACATAAGTTCTTTCCGCTTTTCCGACACGAACTCACATTTCAATTTTGAAACGAATGTGTAACGGTTATTTTATTTTGAATTTCTAGACGAATGTTTATGCGTTGTTGAATATATATTTGTATAGTCTTTATAGTGAGATAAAACACGATCGTATCTTGAAGGTGTTGTAAAATGCGATGGAAGGTCTAATATCGTACAAGCACAAAGAATAGTAAATATAAAACTACTTAGAGTAAGCTCTATTCTACTCATCTGTCCGTTGTTCTTTTACAAGTGGAACGTATTTCAAACCTCAGTATTTTAGCACGTGTATATCCTGCTAAAAGTGTCTTCTTCATGAATGAAGTAAAATTTGACCTACAGATATCACGTTGGCAAGATGAGCTTTCTGTCAAGTTTTCAAGGCTTAGCTAGATGTTTAACCTATTAATTTGACAGCTGCTGCTCTTAGTCTTTTTTTACGATACCTAGGGTTGAAATGTGATATCAAACCCTGTAATTTTACTCAAAACGGATAAAATTATATCAAAGCAAAAAAAGTTTTCACGAACTTCATCAAAAAGTTCCGAAATTAGCTATTCAGTATTTAACGACATATTCCCAACATGTTTAATTACGAATAAGCGCATTACATTAGCAAATGTTCTAAGCAACTTCATGTTCATATTTTAATTGACATAATCTAAGGCAGTGTAGCAATTAGCGAGGGTTACTCGGTCCCGGCGCCTTCAAGGGCCCAACCTCACCCCTCTCTTCCTACGCTTGGATTAAAATTAGGCCGAATGCAATCATTTAAATGGGGATCCAAGAGAAATCCTTCCTGGAACACTTTCAAAGGGTCCCGATGGCAATACGACAAAATAAAATAAAACAATTTAAACTCAGATACGAAACTTTTGTTTTTATGAGCGAATAGCGTTTGATCAATGTAGGTTTTTTATGTCATCAACATAGTCCTTTAACGCAAGAATGAGCCTGACACAGGTGTATTTAACCTACTTATACCACGCAGTACGCAACTAATGATTATACTATGTATAATAAGTCAGGTCAAACTACGACCCGAGTTATAACATTTTATATATTACTAGCTGACCCGTGCCCACTTCGTAGGGCGGCGAAAAAAACGCGTCTCTTTTTCAAACATATTCCACTACTTCTCGACTCCTATTAGTCATAGCGTGATACTTTATAGCCTATAGCACTCCCCGATAAATGGACTATTTAACACAGAATAGTTTTTAAAATCGGTTCAGTAGATCCAGAGATTACCCCCTACAACGCAACGTCACAAACACCTCCTTATAATATTAGTATAGATAAGGTATATTTTTACATATTCTATATTAAATATTATATTACTTTTTATTTTTTGTTAATAATCATATTATTATACACCGTGTATTTCAATCGGCATTAAAGAATTAAACCACTTAATGTACCCGATTTTAGGAAATTTTTGGTAATATTTAAAATCAATTTGAACTACTTTAATTTTGAAATCTTAAATTTAAAAAATAATCAAAATTTTTAAAACCATACTGTACATTGAATAAACTAAAGAGCCGCCCCTTTCTTTGTTGTAAAAATGCATTTATAGACATCCTTGACGAAGTACTAGAACGGCTGCACGGCGGCACTTCGAAGTCAGCCATTCATATTGTGTAAAACGAAATAAAAATAAAAGTGATACCTAAAGTGACGGTCAGTGACCCTAATCAGGATTCGTAAAAAAGTGCGCGCTTGTGTTTAAGTGTTTATAACAAAATGGGAAGCAGTTTTAACAATTATTTCAGTACCAATAGGTAAATAACTAATAATAATTCAGGTATCTTGCGATTGTACGTTTTCCACATTGATCAGCTATTATTTTTGTTCACACTACAAGTAAAGAGGTACCTCACATATTGTTGTTTAATAATTCCTCTTTATTAGATGTAGTAAATACGGACCAAAACTAATTTTCAATTCAAAAGAATATTACGCTTAAACTAAAATGAAATGACTAATAAGACTTTACACTCTTGTTTAAATGTTTATTTACTATTATTTACTGTGTCACATGAAATTAAAATAAAGTAACATAAAATTTAACATTTGGTTTAATTTAATTCGTCGCGTACCTATGCAGCTGCCGCGCACAAGGTCGCGGGTTCGAATCCTGCGAGTTGTACAATCCATTAATGTTTGTCTTGACTTTGTCTTCGTTTATTGATACTTGTAAACATCCCCGCGACCCAGGGTACTGTCTTTAATACATTATTTTATAGCAATAGGGTATGAGGTGTCGTAGATATTAAGGAACAGCTGATCGACCGACCCGCGCGCTTGCGACGTATTTCACGTAAGTATCTACGCGCGGTGTGTGTTTCGCAGGTCAGTGCCCGCGCCGAGCTTTTGTACCTACGTTAGTGTAAAGCGTGTTGCATTTTTAAAGTAATAAAGTATTATTTTAGGTATTTTGAAGTTTTTAAGTCTAATTTAAAACTTTTTTTTGCATAAATGACTTATATACAGTCTACTGATTGCTTGGTTCAAATCTTTAATGTCGACTAAAATACACGGTGTACCTATATGTATTCATCATAGAGAGGAAAAATTTAGCATTCAGTTGCGGTCACTACGAAAGTTATACTTCACAGCTGCTGAATGCTTAGCCAACGTGGTTTTACTGCGCTGTAAATTTTTATTGGAATTTGCATTAGTTTAACCCGAGCTTAACTAAAACCAATTTTATTAGTAGTTATCTTTGTAACACATAATAAATGTAGCTATATAAAAATACATTACTAGTTAATAAATAGTGAACGCAAAAAGCGCCTGTTTGTTTTGTTATAGCAACTAGTTTACTGAATACGTATTGCAGTATTTTTTAATTTAGGACCACCAAAAGCGATTCAACCATATACATACGGGATTAAAAGAAACTTTCAGATTTTAATAAAAAGCGAGCTTTCTGCCAAGCGTTGTACAAAATACGGGGATTAATTTGAAACTTCGAACGTCTTACAATAACACCATTTCGGCAAGTATTAAGTAAGTGGGAGATAAAATAATACGAAAAGAAAAAATAAAGTAAAAGTAAATTAAATTTCGTTCATGAATACTTTCCCGTACAATAATATTGAATATTGAGAATCTTAACAGCGTTCCATTGGTTGGTAAATAAAATAAAAAACTTCTTCTAAAAAAGAACTCCTTGAGCTAAAACAATATTGACGAACGACGATATTAAACTTAACAGACTTTTCATATGGGAAGAACTCATAACAACCGTCAGGTTTCTCGTAAGTTCAGGCTCTTGGGAAATCAAAGAAGGCGCAGCGAGACCGGCGTTCTTTAAAATTAAACTGATTCAAGTCACTCAAAGCGGATACTCTTTAACGTAACATAAAGTACACACGTCTTCGACATTTACAAGGCAATTTTACGTGTATCAAAATCAAATTTAGAAGGTAGCTCTTACGTTGGCGCTGTGAATATTTTAAGACTAATATTTAATTCGGTTTCCTCAAATTTAACCCATGAACACATAAATTTTGATGTTCATTTAAAAAGAGACTAGAATTTGTTAAACTTATAAAATGATAAGTCACAAAGTAAAGCCTTTTAGTATTGAATGTTGTCTCTAACGAAGTTGCTACTTAAAAGGAGTTGTTCAAACTAAATTTTGTGCTAAGAGATTAAGTTGAACTCTTAAAGAATTAAGAGATTTATATTTTACTTGAGATTTAAAATATTTCGACTGTAACTTTAAAACTTGACCTAAAGAAAGCCCAAAGTTTTCACATATTTAACATAAGCTTATTAAATCTAAAAGAGATCATACTTTTATCAGTCTTATGATCGTCTTAAACAACTCTCCATAGCATATACCTACTCTATTCCCTCATTAATTTTAGATAGATATTATCACCCTTTAATGTCCCACTACAGGGACTGGCCTTCTCCCGTGACGGAGGGATACTTGGCCTACTAATACCTACCACGCTGGCCAGACGGATTGGTATAGGGCTTAATTTCAAGTTTTTCTTCTTTTTATTTCGTAATGATAATATTCATGGATAGTCTCTTAGTCGGTTTTTACGACATACATGGGACGAGATGGGGTGGTGACATATTGTAGGTATTCTTACTCCGTCACCACACGGAGATAGATAGTATACTTGAGTGTAATTCTAAAAGTTATATTCGAAACATTCGGCATAGAGAATCACAAAAATTCCGACCCGTTACAAGTTTTCTAGTTGATTTAATGCTAAAGCAAATACTTAAAATAGCGTCAAACATTTCAAGTCCTTTGATACTCAATCCGTTTCGACTTCGATGAATTTTCTTTTATTTATAGATGCGTGTATCAGAATTTTATTTCTGTGCTACGATACACGCCAATAGATTTTTAATCTGTCGCTTACTATCGATATACCTTTCGATTGAAAATTTCCATTGGCTGTGTAAGCTTAATAAATAGGTTTTAGTGTTTAAGTGTGAAGAAGTTCTTTACAGTGTGGAAACATTGTAAAGAATGTTTTAATGAACGTTGATTTATATTATTTTGCATTTTATTTTACACCTTAAACTTTAGTAAAGTAATAGATTTATTATAATTGTTAGAATTTTTTATATGTTATTCATTGTAAGGTAAGTAAGATAATCAATAAATCATTCAAATTAAAGATTCTCTAGTACGCTAATTAAAAACTTGGTACGATTTGAACATTGTCATACTTACTCAACTATGAGTAAGTTTCCGGCTTTCTTATTAAACGATTTACATTACATTCCGTCTACTAAATGACAGAGTTAGCTCTACCTATGTTAAAGTAATTGAACAATGAACAATTTTAACATTATATTAAGGTAGTAAATAAAGTTACCCACGCGGCAAAAGTAGTTGTTATACTTACAATCTTGAAAATATAAGCCTCTTTTCGCTTTCTGAGTACTTATTATTAGAGGATATTTTTTTTAAGTAGGTAGATGAGTACGTTATCTACAAAAATTGGATATTTTTACTATAATTGTCAACCTACATCACAGTATCAGCATCACAGCAGAGATCTATAGCACTAATAAAGTACTTAATATCTTTTGTCAGGGCTTATTATGAATACTGAAGATGAACAAGAGTAATTCGGAAACTTTGTACTAGAAAATTCTAACCAAAACTTAGCTTGAGAACTTATAATTTGGAAAGGAGATGGAAACTTTTGGGCTAAAGCCTGTACATTACTGTACAGAGTAAGGATATGGCCTAAAAATCTTTTCTATTTTTTTCAAGTTCGAAACTTAATACAATTGAGTAATTTTATTATTATTTTATTAAAAAATAGAAAAGACTCTAGAAAGGACAGGCTTTAGCCCAGAAGTTTCCATCTCCTTCAAAAAAAAATAATCTTGGATTTCAGATTGCCAAAACTAACATAAGATTTAGCACGAGACTAATAAGTGTGAAGCTATAAATTGATAATACTCTCATTTCTGTTTAATCTTGGCCCAAAACTCTTAGTGAAGGTTTCATTCTCCTTTACCCTTTTACTCATAAACGCCTCTTAAATTTAACCACTGTTTAGCGAGATTTTTATTAGTAAAACCAACCTTATACCTAACAAAACCGCAAGAATTTAAGCTTATCAATTAACTAAAATTTAAGAGGCGTTTATGAGGTTATGGGGTTTATGGGGTTAGTGTTACTACTAAGGCTTAACTTGAGGCCGTAGTGTACCTGAGTTTTCTAAAGCTCCTGTAAAATGGAATATTAAAACTGTGGAATCGCACAATACAATACTTCGTTGAGGTAAAAAAAAGTTGTAATCATGGTATTGTTTTGTGTTTCTCATTACTCTGCTCTATGACAAAACAGCTCTTAGCGTTTCCTAAAATTTGTAAACAGTTCGATAAAAAATTGTTTTATCTACAAAACTATTGTGATACAAATAAATAGTATTAGTTTGTATCACTTTTTGACATTTTAAAGACGTAGAAAAAAGATTCACATAGTATTGACGTCTTGGATAACTACTATTATTTAATGTAAGATACATGATATCCTATAAAACGAGGTTATTAGTTTACGGTTTCTAGAAGTCGCGTATTCAACAAAGAGTATTCTAAGAAATTACCTATATGAAACGTTATAGCTTCACTGTATTTATGTTTAAAGGTATTCTAAAGTTCCTCGAATTCTAGTCTAGGCCAAGTGACCCAAATATACTCGTATATCTATTTCATCTTAGTCTATAAAAGTTTCTCAAACGTCAATTTCTGTTTGAATATTTTAGACAATCGCTTCCCATTTTCTGATTTGATAAGAAAGGCAGAAACAGCTGATTCTTGCTGGTTAATAGGTTGTGTTTTTACTAAGTGCGGCTGGACAGAGTTAAGAGAGCACTAAAAATTGGTCAGTGTTTTTGTCAAATTGCAGAGGATTGGTATTAAGCAGTATTCATTGGTGTTAGCAGATAACATCTCTTCCTTTTACACTTTATCATTCTATACTTAATATTTTAAAGAGGTAAAGTTTTTGAAGTTAACTCGCACGTAAACTCTGAATCTACTGAACCGATTTTGAAAACTCTCCAAGTCCATTTATCGGGGAGTGTAATAGGCTATATAGTATCACGCTATGACTAATATGAGTGGAGCAGTAATGAAATATGTTTTAAAAAGGGACGCGTTTTTTCGGGTCAGCTAGTCTGTAGTAAAGAGGAAAAAAATTCAGTGATAGAAAAATTCTCGATACGATCCTCTTCACTTCTCATAGCGTTCAGCGTTTATGGAAACTCACCCAAACCTTGTCAGAGTGTATAAATTTTACATTCTCTCACGGCTCGTTTACAGTCCGTGTTAGGAAAACCCGCCTAAAATAAACCACAGACAAATTGAAAAACTCTTTCAAATTCTCTTCTATACAGTTTTAAATACTTTACCATAGATATAACAAAAGTGTTGAGTTGCCGAGAAGTTTGACCTGGTCGACGAGTAAACTTATTTCCTCTCATATTGATTATGACGGTTCTCGATGGAAGCCAATGAGTATCGGAATTTAATTTCAATGTTATGCTCGAAGTAGCCGGGTTTAATGGTTTGAAATAATAATATTGTTGTATTACTCGATATTGCTATGGTAACGGAACTATGGTAATAAACTGCCAGTTGAGAGCACTTACTTTGTTCAGGATACCTACGTATATTTGCTTAGTACCTATTTATGCGTTTTAATAATAAGCCTTTGTTTTTTATTTACTGATGTTAGGTATGTTTTTAATTATGATAATAACTACTGTTCTTACTTTTGTCATTTTACATTGATTAAGTGTACCTATTTAAACATAATTGTAGTCTCACAATAATTGTAAACATCTAATTCAAAGTTAAGCAAAGCTTATTATTTTTGTAAGTACATACATGTTATGCATAAAAAACACCCAGAATAAATCAAATAAAGATTTTAATTGATCAGAAAATGAGCTCGTATCATTAGCGTTGCAATCATATAAGAAAACCACTACGCCTCAGAAGTAGTCCTAATAGTAAGTAGGTATATAATTGTATAGCAAAGTCTTGTTCTTTGCTCTGTCATCTCTGCCTACCCCGGACGGGATAAAGCGTAAGTTTATGTTTGTATGTATGTATAATTGAATAGCAAATTTCGACAAACGACAAAGTAATGAAAACTCTGATTAGACAAATTAAAAAAGAGGACCCTATACAGATCATTTTGACTTTATACGAAACTAAACAGCTTAGTTGGTTTATAATAAAAACTTAAATAACGTTTAAATCATCGGCACTATTTTGCATGACGGATTTAATCAAACCAATACTTAATATATTATAATATTAATATAACTCAAACTAATAATATATTAGTGTCAACTTGTCTTAACCAATTGAGCGTTTAACAATTGAGACGGAATAATGTTAATGTTTTGTAATGGAGTCACTCGATTGGAGTGGAAGAGAGACGTACAAAGGAAAGCTAGAACATATTTAATTTATTATATTATTTTATTTTATTTTTTTTCATTTTTTTTTTCCCATAGTACAAGCTCTGCTTAGTTTGGGACTAGATGGCGTTGTGTGAATGTGTGAGGAATATTTATTTATTTATTTTATTTAAATATAGGTAGTTATCGGTCTATTTTTTAGTTAATGAAAGGACCGATAAAAACCAT
This sequence comes from Schrankia costaestrigalis, assembly GCA_905475405.1. Classification (NCBI taxonomy): domain Eukaryota; kingdom Metazoa; phylum Arthropoda; class Insecta; order Lepidoptera; family Erebidae; genus Schrankia; species Schrankia costaestrigalis. Next base: position 7,909,565 of record FR997827.1, read on the forward strand.
AACAGTACATTAAAGTCTCCCTGCAGGGACAAGCCTCCTCCATTTGCAACTCCTGTTTAAAAAACTTTTTTTTTAAATCATTTAAAGACACTTTTTAATAAGTTAAACTTTATAGTAGCCAATTTTTTTTGCTTATTTTTTTTATTTCTATATCTAATCTGAAACCTGCACCCGACCCTCAAACATGGAGCTCAAGGTTCAAAATCTACAATGAATTAACATGCTTTCAATACTTGATACTTAAGCCTAAAAGGCAGTCATTAAAACCAATCGTCAATAAAAATGCTTTGATGTTAAAAAATCTCATTTCATTTTATTTATCCGTTTGGGCGTTACGATATCATACATAACTCGATATAAGTACAAGCCTGTAACTTTTTATTATTTCATTTTTATTTGAAGGTTTAACTGCTTAATAAATCTTAAAAAACACTACGTTATTCTTTATATTCGAGAAAATTCTGAACAAAACCTCGTATTTTTCATTGTATTTAAAAATACTAAAGTTTTAAGTATAAAGTTTATAAAACTTTAACTAATAAATTCAACAGGAGATGAAGCCGTATTTAGGTCATAGGTCAAGGAAGAAACAGGCTTTTACAAATGGAAACGCTAAACTTAATCCCAAACTATTCCAAGCCTAAATGTGAACCAATAATAATATTTCTCCCACTATCTAAAACGGTAAAGCGTTACCAAAAAATATAGAGTAATATTCTAGCATATAGGAGCACACAGAATGGCGTGCAACTATAACGTTCTGCATTTCCTTACTCGAAATTCGCCAAATTCACCTATTACCAAAGCTGTAAAACAGAGGGCAATAAAAAGAACTTTATTTTCCCGATCTTTGGGCCGTAAAAGAGTAAGCATCGCTTTACTATGTAATTCCTTTTTACGCTCATTCGTATGACGTTCGCAGAAAGGGAATTCGTGTCCGTAGGAAATGTTTTTGAGCGCGAGCGTTGCGTAAAATTTAAATTGGCTGGTTTTCCATTTTGAAAATTGTGGACGGTTTATGTACCTAGACGGAGTATTATTACCTCCGTACCTTTATGATCTGTTTCTTCTCAAGTATTGTCTAAGCTGTCTTAGAGGTTAACGTATGTTTAACAAAGGGGCTTAATAGCTAGGCCTCTTGTTGTTTCACTTTATTCAGTGTTTCGCGTCTGAGGCTTTAAATGTGGTTTTGTAGGTTACCAACTACAAAGTGGGTGCATTGAACTTTGTTTGCTTTTACGAGAGATAAAATAAATGTAAATTTAAAGTGGACTGGCAAAGTTTCTTACCACTTTCTGTAGCGTGTAAACATTGGCCGTCGGACACAACACTGGAACCGCAATTCGGTAGTTGTGTAGTATTCAAAAGATCAAATTGTCACAATTTCGATCACCTATAAAAACAAGTTCCGATTCGTGCAATTTAAACTTTACTTTTTAACCTTTAGCGGAATAAAAATCGTTTTACAATCTATAAGTAAATAAATGCCATATATACAAGTACAACCCGCATGTCAATTCTCGTTCCTAAATTTCGGTTAAGTTAACTTTTAGTTGACATGTTTTTGCTATTGCAATTGTAACCTTTTATGGTCGTATTAAAGTTTTACTTAGAGTGTGACAATTTGACAACTAAAAGTTAACTTAACCGAATTTTAGGAACGAGAATTGACATGCCGGTTAAAATTTCTTTATAAAATATTGGGTTAATTTAAAAGGAAAGCCATACGAAGTATTATTCTTTACATTAGCTATCCTTCACAAGTCCGTAACAAAATAAATATATTTGAGCTCTTACCTTGATAAATAGGCTAAACAAGTTCTTCACCCTTCCAGTAAAAAGCTACCTTGTATGAGAAATATTTTATTGATGATCCGCTCCTAGTTGTTTATAACGTGAAGCTATTATGAAACTTTTTTAACGTACTTTTTAACTCTTTTAACTATTTATTGGCTATTAACATCATACAACTGAATTCACAACCACATCTATTTTCTTGGACTCGATTAAAAAATATATTGTCTATTCAAGGTAGTTTCAGAGAAACACAGAAAACGCTCTTCATCTTAATATTATGAGTAATAAAATATGGAAATTCTGATTATATAATAACTAGCTGATACATTAATACAGCTTTAATATTGTATAAGCAACAGCTATCAAGTGAAATCTTAGGATAGATTTTCATGACGTGTTAAATTTCAAAGTTATTAAGAGATTTCGCTGAGATAGTCTTATAATCTATCTACAGTATTTAAGCGTATAAGTTACTCTTCATCATAACCGTGTGGTGACAGAGTAAGAATACAATATGTCACCACACCGTCTCATCCCATGGGTGTCGTAAAAACCGACTAAGGGATTATCCGCCAATATTGTCTTTACGGAGTAAAATGAAAGGAAACTCGAAATTTAACCCTATACCAATCCGTCTGGCCAGCGTGGTATTAGTAGGCCAAGTATCCCTTTGTCACGGGAGGAGGCCCGTCCCTGCAGTGGGACATTGATGGGCTGTTATAATATCCGTGTTGTTACACACTGAGAATGCAGGTCAGTCACGTCACGTCAATGTGTAGACGTCATTTTATCTTGAGAATAATATTAAAAGACAGCTAAGTGCTTGACATTCAGTAACTCTATCAAGTGTAAAATAAAAATTGACAGGGAATTACGTAGGTCAAGTTGTCCTCCATTTATAACGTCAATAATGTTTAACAAAATAATACAAATAGTGTTTTATATTTAATGTCATTACAGGATACTACAAATACTTTTAATGTCAGCTGGTCAACTAGGTCGCTGGTCCACCGTGTTAGGGATCTTCCAGTACGCATGTAAGGCAAGAGTAAAATTTCACAAAGTTCATTTTTGACCTCATCTAAACCATTCTGTCTCCTAAGCAGATATGTTTTAATCTCGTAACATTGCTGCTGAATAAGAAAAAAAAGTAAGTATACCTTCCTCGGATAAAAAAAATGTCAACCTTGCAAAAATTATTACGTGACGCTCATTTAGATGACAGTCCTTTGCTCTTTCGTAAATTTATTTCGTCGAAATTAAAAATGTTTTAAAAGAAAGTATCTTGCGTATAATTTTTATTTTGATTGTATCGCAAAAAAGGTTTTATAAAGAAACTTTTTTTAAGGTACTGTTTGCAATGGTGGCATTTTTGCCGTCCTTTTATCATTTTCTTGTTACTCCGTCAGATCTCAGTATGATGAATATACAGATTATAATCATCTTAGATAAAGGGAATGTTACATAATATAATAAAATACACTACTTAATAAATTGACATGCTAAGATAAAAACCCAATTGTACAAAAATTATCTGTAATTAGCTTTTTTAATTATTGGCCTAGCATGGGGTCCCTACCTACTCGTATCTATGACAATTATTTGTTTGTTCCCTGAATAAATTCCTGAGTCTACTTTGTAGTTTGTACGTTGATTGAAGTTTTTAAAAACCTCGCAACATAGGTCTTAAACCTAATGCAAAAAAACATTTTTTTTGTATAGTTCGTGTACAATAATTATAAAAATAGTTATTTATTTGCATAACACCAGTTCAAGCAGCTGGAAAGTAGGTACAGAAAACATTACTATTATATCACACACAACTCATATCCAAAACTCGAAATGATACTGATTAAAATCCTTAAAAAATATCGTTAACATGAATACGTTCAATATCAATTTATATGACTAAAATATGAGGTATAAACATTATAAAAAAGGTACAACTAAATTGTATACCTGCAAACAGAACCTTCAAAGAATTGATTGAAAACTAACACACATAGGAACGTAGCCATCAAAAGCATAAAAGTGAATTTTATTTCAACAATTTTCACTGCTATATCCTTTTTTGTTTAGTGCTCTTTAGAGCCAAATAACACTGAATAAAAACGGCCTGTCCGCAACGTTCGCTCTGCCTGTATGGAAATATTTTCTTTAGCTTACCATCCTTTTTTATTATTCAATCTTGTTTCATTACCCAATTAGGTAGTTTTTTTCTTATCAAGCGATGTAATCGACACAATACAGGCTTAGCTCCCTTGTTTAAATGTTTTTTATTGTGTCTTAAAAAATTAGGGCTTGAAACAGTAATGTTCTTTTAACAATAAATGAATTTACCAGTTTGAGATTAAGTATATTGTGTCAATGAATCAATGGAAATGGCAGCACTTAGGTCCTACGTAGGTACTATTTGTATTACGAAATGTACATGTCGGTCCTTTGTGACTGACATGTACATTTCGCGCCGACCTCGGTGGCGCGCCGGTAAAGCCAGCGGCTGCCGCGCATGAGGTTGTGGGTTCGATCCCCACGCAGGACAATAATTTGTGAGATCCACAAATTATTGTCCTGAGTCTGGGTGTTATATGTGTCCGTTAATTGATGTTTGTAAAAATCCCCGCGACACAGGGCATGATCCCTAGTGCGGGAGTTGTCTTTTTAAAATAGCACTAATAGCACTGCCTATCCCCAGGGGAACAAGGCGGGAACTTGTGTACGTGACCTATGTATGAGTGTTGAATAAACAAATGAACAGGAGTTTTAATTTCAAATATTATTCGGGTTCTTTTCACCGAGATTACAGACAAATTTCATCTGAATTATTGAAAATATGTTTTAATAATAAAAGACACAATGAAATATTTAATTTACGAAATTGGTCGCATTACTAATAAAAAAGACAGTAAGATTTTAAAAGGCGAATCACATTTTAAGCTTTATTATGACGCGCCTTACGGCTATTATGAGATTCAATAGTAAATAACTATTAAACACACCAAACTTTCACATTTATTATGGAAGTAAGATTAGAGTACTTACGGATAACACAATTTTACTGATGTCTAATTTATTTATGAAGTTTTGTAAGAGTTCTTACAAGCTAAATTTTTCACTATTTCATCGCATCGGAAAACTTTCTTTAGAAAGACCGTAATTTTAGCACCGAAATAGTTGAAATACTTAAATATTCTATGAGTTATAATATAGTTGAAAAGGTTTTCAGTGTCTTGTCAGCGAAATAACTTATGCTCAATAACCAACTTTCTTTTTGACTAAATGGACTAAATTGAAAATCGCCCGTCATTGTACTTCTAATAATAGTATTTTAATTTTTACATTAATTTAGATTAGAAAAAGTACCTACCCCAGTAAAGCTTACTCGTATATTCTATCGGTATAGACATAGCCTGATTGGTATTTGCTAAAAATCCTGATAACAGTTCTAAAATGAACAATTAACAGCTTAAGTGGAAATTCATTAAAGAGAAGTCGAAGACGGATAATAATAATAGCTCTTAGAGCCTCTTGAATCAAAACTCGTTAAAATCTAGTGTTCTTCTCACTGGCAAGCGGACGTCGGCCTTACAAGACTGAATCAAATCAAATCAGTTAATAAGTATTGATTTTAATTCTTTACCTTTTTTTGATCATGCTTTATTATGATGAAAAGATGTATTTTAACACGTTCCCAGTGCAGTGTACCATATATGGTACACGTGCATTGTTTAACTATTGTGTCTGCTGGCGGCACTGTGAAAGGGTTAAACATACCTATAGATACAGATAAAGTAATACATACTAGCTGACTTGATGTAACGACAGAGCTTATTTACGATTTTCCTTTTTCTTGGATGTATGCTTGTTAAATTTTCATAAGTCGATTTTCATGGTACCTACAGGACTAGTTCCATTTATACAAAATCATTAACCATCTCATTGTAATATTTAACACAATATTTTAAATTTCTTTAACGAAACACCAAGTTAGCAGTAATTAACAACATTCTCTCAACAGGGAGTTAAATATTATTTTTTCTATGTACCTAGTTACATGTAATTAATAGCTATTTATGAATTCTAAGGGTGTATTTATCATATTTATCACAATAAAGATAACAAATACATTATTACGAATATAAAGTTACTCTGTTATATTTTCACGCCAAAGCAGCATAAAGGTCCGTATTCTTTAAAGAGAGTTAGTGCGGAAATAAGTATAGTGCTCGACAAACATTGCTACTTTTAGTTGTAATACCAAATAAGCAGGAAGACGTGGAAACTTATTCAAAACGTTGTTGTTGTAAGAATAATTCACGTAAATGAAACTTTAAAATTACTAACGTCTTGTTCTGCATTGTTTTTAGAAAACTTACATAAGTAACTAAACGTTACAAAAAAAATTAAAAAACTATAAAATATTGTTTTTGTTTTTCAATATTTTGTGCAAAAATAAATATTTGTTAAAGATGAGAAAATAGAGATTTAAAATCTTGTTAAAGCATAAACTAACGTTGCTTACGTTACTAATCATCTATACCAAATATTGCTCCGTAAAAGTAATTTTTTTCCAATATTTACCCAATTTAACCATCGCCATCGATCATTTCTTAACTTAGTTATCTTGACTACGAAAGAGTTAGCGGTAGCTTTTTTTAGAAAATTTAAGATGAAACAGGTACAAATCCCATTAATATCTACTAGGGGTAAAATTAAAAAGATAATGAATTCATTTATTACAGAGGTGACGCTCGCTCGTTAGTTTCTTTGTTCAGGACAATTTGTTAAAATGCAAGTATCTACGTGTAGAACAGAGCTTACTTTAACCTAGTAAAATAATTATTCGAGTTTTATTGTTCTTCCGCGGAAGAGGTAATGTTAATTTTTATTTATTTACTAATTTTATAGGACGACTCTTTTCTCTTTTTTATCATCACAAGTGCGGTGTCGGTTCATATTTATCAAAAATAGTATGAAGCTATACTATTCTTGATAAATATGAACCTTCAACCATTTTAAACTTCAGCTTTTATTTAATCTAGAACATTTTTAATTGTTCAATGAATTTAAATTTATTTTACGTTAATAGTTACTAATGTTTATAAGATAAAAAAACTTTGAAAAAGTAAATTTTTATGAATCGGTTTAAATAAATAAAGGAATCGCTGAGGATTATGCCCGGCTAACTATAATTAAACACAATTTTTTTCCAAGGACTTACTTAATGGTTTCTAATTTTAAGAAAAGAAAAATCTAAGAATAAATCCTTTTTCTTTATACCATAACATGCACGAAAACAGGTAACATTTTCGATGAAACAGTTCGTTCTTCCGAACCATCAAAATTGTATACCTAAGCAAAATGGAGCTCTTCCTGCGAAAAGACAAGCAAAATCTAGTTCTTTCTGCGAATAGATATGGAATGATTTGCTTTCTTCTGGCCGCATTCATTGCTATGCAGATGACAGCACGTTACACGGATGCTATCATATGCAGACCTCGAGCAACCGGGAAGACCTCAAGAGGAACAGGGAACATCTTGTCGATGAGCTCAAAAAAAAAAAAGATTACTTACATCTCAAATATAGACTTCTCAATCAGAAGTACTGAGTAACCAAATTCCAATATCAACAAAATTACATTTCCAAGGAAACTTTTAGCTTGAGGGCTTGATGTTTTTGGTTATAGCAAGAAATATTCTGACGGGAATAGCTTATATAGTACGCGTACCCCGTCGGGACATATTGAAGAATCACCTACGAGACTCACTTCCCTATTTTTGATTTACGACCTACGTTTGTCTGTCGTAAGAGGAATTATGGGTCAAATAATTAGGTAGAAATCTTGTTGATAAGAACTTTAAACCGTTAAGCTTTGTGTTTAAAGAGATATAAGTATTGTCGACCTCAGTAGGTAGTCGTAGCCCATGCTTATTTGTCAGTTAGTAAAATGTTTTCTAATATTATCTTGAGTTGGGGTACAAAGAAGGTACTGGTATGTGGTAAATGACTGCCCTGTACAGGTCTCATGTTCGATCCCCGTTCAATGAAAAGAATTTTATAGATGAATTGGTCTGGAGGTTTTATTTCTGTGTGTATGAGACTTTACATAAAAAGTACTACGTAAAATGTATTGAAGGTTTTATACTTAACCTTGTAAAACAAAATATCATCCTAAAGCCTTGGTTACATAAATCACAGTTACATTTAAATTGAAACGCATAATATCCCTCGGAATTTTCGTAACATGTCAATTTTCATCTTTATTTATCGTGCCTCTGAGAAAGGCCAACTACCTATATCAAATAAGTCAATGTTTTCTTATAAAAATTCCATGCATTTATGGGAGCGATAAAATTTTCTTTGACATTTTTCGTGTACAAAAATAAAGGTATCGTGGCGAGTAAGAACGCGTGCCACTGTAAATTGTTTTGAGTCGACATTCTCTTAGATATTAGCGCTGCAAATTTTAACAAAAATGCTTTTATATTTTAGAAGAAAATGATTTTTTATTGTTAATCAGATTTTTTGTGATGCCTTCATGTGCACTGCATCACATCGTCTCAAATCATTTTTTTTTGTAGGTAGGGTGATGCTACCAATTATCAGCACTTTAAGAGTTAGTCCTACTTTAACATCGTTTATCACAGTGATGATAATGATAACAACTATAACAATATGCTTTCTTGGTTCATTATTTAATAAATAATTGATTTTTGTTATAAAAAATAGTTATTATTCATACACATTTTATTTAGATGAGTCTGACTAAATAATGACCCTGGCGCCAATTATTGGCACCATCATCGCCAATTATTGGCATTGACTGAGCCAATTATCAGCACCTTAAAATTAGATATAAAATTAGGTAGATAAATGAAATTATCCAATGTTTATAGTAAAATCTCTTTTATTTATACCTAGCCTAACAACCGAAGTTTCAGAAAAATAATTACATAAATATAAAAAATTCCAAAAAATAATAGACATTCTTTTGATTATAATATCAACACTATGAAAATAACTAGCAATGTTAGTTTCAGCACCATGCCAGGATATGAAATCCGAAATCATAGAGCACTTTTTCCAAGAATATTGAATTCTAGGCATAAAATAATCACGCTTTACAATAAAAAATATGGATTAACAATTTTACATACCACTTTGTCATGTAACAGTACCAGTGCCGATAATTAGCAATTCGCAAAAAAAATTAACCCAGATGTCAGCACCTCATTTATGAACATAAAATCAAGATAACGTTCATTTCCATTGTCAGATAAGCCTTATAAAACATTTTATACATGAATAAAACCTAAAGGTTCAGTAAAAAATATCTAAAAGATCTAAAATAAAGTAAAATAAAAAAGCCTGAACTTACCTACGATCATAAGAAACTGTCAAAACAAAGTAATGTGAAGGACATGTTCCCGCGTTTTTAAAAATATTGCTTTTTTTTTTCAAAAAATGTCGTGTTTGGATCAGTTTATAATTCCAAAAGGATCTTATTTTAATGTTTGTTAAATGGTAGCCGAAATTAATTAATAGAAAGCTTATAATTTGAGTTTTAGTTGGGGGTGCTGATAATCTGGTGCAGTGCCAACATTAGGCAGTGTGCCCCTATGTGATTTAAAAGACTCATAAGGAAAATTCATAATAAAACCTAACACTAATAAATTTTGCCAATGTGGTAAGTTTCTTGTCATTTCTGTGAGTGGCACGTCCCTGAAATGGAACAGTTTTGGGCTGTTAGTGTTGTTCGTTGCCTGGAAAAATTTCAGTTTCCCTAATCTATATTAACTTAGGGGCAACAGAAGACTACTTAAAAGAAACACAAAAAACCCTCATGGCACTATACTATACCCACTAATAAAATGATAAAAAAAGGGCAACCAACGGTGACAAAGCTTGATTATAATAGAAACAAATAAAAAAAAAATTAAAAGCAGCTAAAACTTTGAAAAGCATTTTCTATTTTCCATCGTCAATTCCATGAACTTAGTCAACGTGAATGTAATAACAAAACGCTCTCGAGTTTTCGTGATCGCTGGTTTTATGTTTCGTTTTCATGTGATTTTATTTGTGACAGAGGGTAGGCGGTGATAACCGTCAGTTTACTGCCGTTGTTATTCATTACTCCAAGAGGCTTATATGATGCTTAAGCTCTTTTATTACGTATTGTACTGAATAATATAGCCTTAAGACTCAATTTCCTTTCTAACAGAGAGGCATTAAACTTGAGTATGACTAAAATGAAACGCTCCATAATGTGTTTTGTGACTTCGTATTACGTATATTTTCATGAATGTTATAGGTATATAATAATATGGTTTAAACGCAGATAGAGTAAACAAGAAAGCTTTATTACTGATGGCAGTTGAAACAAAATTTCAGTGTATTGAACTACGGCAAATAAAACTACGAAATTCCATCAAAAGTCATTTCGTCGTAGTCGTTCACCATTCACAAAGAGACCTATAGTCAAAAGCGAGTATTTTGGAATTAGGGTGAAGCTGTCCAACGTTTCATTACTGGTCAAAAGCATTATGTTCCTTTTGAAATATCATGGAATAACTGGCATTTTATAATCAAAATTAGATCTAAAGGCTCGTTTCTTAATTCTGTTAGTTTTCACATACCTACATACTCAACTGCCACGCATACACACTTTCAAATTTTCTTTCAATTTAATTCCTCAGAGAATATAACCGATAGCATAACTCAACAGTATCATTGGAAAATCGAGCGTGAAAGAAAACCATTTTTGGACACTCGTAACTTCTCCTGAGATAAGATTTTAAAACTCAAACTTTTAGAATAAATTTATAAAATTAATATTCTTACAAAATAACTTTCATCGTAAACTTGGCTTCTTTTAAAACTTAAGAAGTTTTTGTTGTCTGCTGTACACTTTGCTTTACAAGAAATTCTGCAAAATTTACTAAAATAGAGCGTCGACTACTTTGTTAGAATACATAATAATATAAAAGTAGTCAAATTTAAAGTCGAACTTGTAAAATATAATCTAATTCTGAATCTATATATATATATATATCATATTTTACTAAGTATAATAATATGATGAATTAACAATGGCTTTACGTTATTACTTTTACAATCCTACGCCTCTTTCGATCACGCAGAATTGTTCATCAAATATTTAAAGAAATTCGATTGCCTGTATCAATAAGGATATCGGAATGTCGTGTTATTAATTTTAATGTATATTATATACCTTCACAGAAGTTTCTTTGCCCTTATGTAATCAATACTTGGCTGCCCAAGGGATCGGAGGCGGTTTTGGGACCTCGAACTACTAACTGATTTAATCAATAACTAATAAGTACTAAGGAGGCTATTTTAGTTTATAGAAACTCTGTTCTTTATTATGTGCTTTATTTTTGACGTGATGTAGTATGAATACGCGGTGTCACCTACCACTATTCGAAGAGTAAGGAAAATTACCCGTACAATATCTCTAGGAAAAAAAATCACAATGAAAACGCAAAATAAAATATTTCTAAAACACACAAACTCATTTATATTATTGAATGATTTTAGTATGGTACGTACGTAAAGTTTTTTTCCTTTCAAAGTTTCGTAATCAAACATGTAGAAAATGCAATGGCAATATTATATTATACATTTACAACGTAGAAAATTATTCTTTCTCCAAATAACTTCGTAGCAACGTAATTTCAACGAGAGAAATAAAATTCTTTTCACCTTTCCGCAACCGTACCTGCATTGAAGCACTCTATAAATTTAATGCACCTCTTAAAATTGTTGTTCTCCATCAATAATGCTTCTCTTACAAATAAAAATCAAACAAAAAAGTATTTGTTATATTAAAAATTGTCTAAGTATTAAAATTTATCAGATAAATAGGTATGTATTTTTATTGATGTAAAGACATAACCAAATTATTTACGTGTGATATACACGTATAAAATATAATAGTAAATAACAGCACACATTACATCCTACTAATGTTATAAATGCGAGAGTTTGTGAGGATGGATGGATGGATGGATGGATGTTTGTTACTCTTTCACGCAAAAACTACTGAATGGATTTTGATGAAATTTGGACCATAGGAAGTTTAGGGTGTAGAATAACATTTAAGCTACATAAACAACGCGGGCATCAGCTAATCATACAATATCTTCCCCGTTGTCGCTGAAAAGTTCCATTTCACGTTCGTGATATAAGACCAGCGATTTGGATTAATTGGCGACGGATGATGAAAGCAAAGAAGTATCTAAGAAAAGTCTACAGCTAATAACTAGAGATCTTTTGAATCAAGTTCTCATCTTCTCTTTTAGGTCAAGAAACGAGCGTACTCTCTTTTAAAAGGTCGGCAATACGCATCTGTGGTTCCTCTGGTGTTTGCATGTCCATGGGCGGCGGTGATCACTTACCATCAGTTGACACCTGCTGGCTCGTTTACCTCCTATTACAGAAAATAAAAGTTAACGCTAAAAGCCTATGCGACTGTGTCTTGTAAAGAGATTTTGTTCTCAATTGTAATAGGATCGAAATACTTCACGCATTTTGAGACACAAAAGAGCGTCTACAAGTTGATCCTATCAAGAGGTACGCAGATATCGATTCTTCAGGAGAGCTTACTCTTTATACGTGTGTACGTAAAGCAACAACCAGAAAAGGTATCTGTTGTTCTAAAAAGCTCTCAAGTATTTTATCGTCACATTGTGAAGTTTATCGGTATTGACTTTAAACCAAATACCTGTCTACTATGTAAGTTTTCTACTATTTCTATGAAATCTATATAGGCAGTCTGTCGTGTTCCTAGTAGAATTATGATGTACTGAAAGTTACAAAACTTATTCAACTATAAGCAAACAAAAAGGAAGTGGATCTAGACCATATAAAATTAGGCAACACACAAAATACTTACTTACTGATTACCAACAGTTTTTAATATCGTGTTAAGCATGATTAGCAGCTCGTCGTTTTTATTATCGTCGTTATCATCATCATCATTACATCAGCCAATGGATTCACTGCTGAACATAGGTCGCCTCCAAATACTGCCACTTTGATCGGTCTTGTGCGGTACATATACTTACGTCGTTTTATGCTTGAATATTACTACATAATATTCATTTATAATCTACACACATTTCCTTCGAAATTAAACATGTGAAGCACATCTACAGTTAGGCATTACGTTCAACAGCACGTTGCTGGTTTTGTTAAGAACGTGCAGAGCGCACTTTTGAAAGATAAATGATTCAGTTCATAGAACTAATCCCAACTTCAGTGGCAATGTTCAAGTCAATTGCAACTTTTAATGGATGTTTCCCGTTTGCATGCAAACTGCTGACTAGAAACGAGACAGTTTCGGCAACATTAGATATTAAGTATCTAAAACTTTAACTAAACTAGTTGTTAAGTAATAGAAGATTCTAGCTACTTTTAGCATTCAATGACCATTTGTGCGAGTAAGGTTGCATAACAAATAGTATTATGTTCGCTCTGTTGCGAACGCAGTTGTTCTTCTCTAAACTTTGAATCAAAATTGCACTTTCATCTCGTCCAAAATTCGGCGAATATGATCCAGGTGACAGTGAATGATTATGAAATCATTAAAAATCATGGAAAGCTTTTAAGTACTCTGGGATTTGGTTGAGGGCCACAGCCCGTGTAAAGTAATAGCGGTCATCAGAGACCAACTACTTGTCCTCAACAAAAAGAAAAAAGAATAAGTACTCTGTCTCCATAACTTTACTTATCTGGTCAAACGTTTCTTTACACTACGTTTCAAGGAGATTAATTCATTAGAAAGATGGAGCACAATGTGCCTCTTTCAGTCATGTATTTACGTTGAAACCAGCTTATGCTCTTTTTAAATTCTTTGGTCGTTGATGTAAAAACTCATTAATATTCCCAGAAGAGACTTCAATAAACATAAATGTTACATTTCTTAATTATCTGTGACAGTTAATACGGTTACTAATTGGTAGGTTTAGCTAATTATTAAGCTTTCTTATAAAATTTATCATTCCAAATTAATGTATCCAATTGTAAAAATACATAAATTTACGCTCAAGAAATAAATTTTGCTGGTAAATCTAAATTGGCAAAGATTGTGTTTAATTCGTGTATAAAATTCGTTTCAAATGTAGAAGAGAATTTGTTGAATAAAGTAAGTACCTACTTAGGCGTCGTGTCAGAAAATATCAAATTATATTGTACCTAAATTATTCTTGCTTACAACGTTGATAGCGTGTTATGAGCTAGCGTGGAATGAGTTTAATCGAGTACGCTCTTATTTATGGCTCCGGTTTAGACTAGCGTTCTAGGCTGCAAATTAAGCAGACGTTATCTCTGGAAGTCGGAAAAACTTGTTAGACTGCCAGACAATCCGTACCAGGCGTGGCTTCCCTAACATCCTATAGTAAAACTTTAGAGAGGGCAGGGAGTGGGAGGCAGGGAGGAGGCACGTCCCTGCAGTGGGACGTTAATGGGATGTTTTGATGATGATGAAATTATTAAAAATGCTTCAATAATTCCATGTTGTTTTCCGAGATTTTCAATGTTTAACCAGGAAAGCGCAACTTAACTTTTGAAAAACTTTCAATGGACCGAGCTTAATTCTGCTTACATGTTTAGTTTCCTTGAGATGTGCTGAGTCTATAATACTTATTAAAAGCTTAGAAATTTCAATTACATTGGATTCACAGTAATTTTGTATTCTTGTTTATAAATAAAAACTAAATTGCTTAAGTAACTAATTAATAGTAAAATCTTATAACTAAGTAAAATGGTAATTTTATCAAAGTTAGTCTGGAAACTTGAGATCTGTCGGGGTCTTGGACGAATCGGTACAAACCACATGTACCTACAAGCGCTTAACAAAACATTAGATTGAAGTCTGTGTCCTAGCCGTAGATGCACGGGTCAGTACATTTTAAAATAAACCCGATTCCAAGCTAGGTACCTGACATGATTATTTTATAATCAAACAACCCCTCGAACAACTCTGTGAAACATTTCCCTAAGGGAAGCTGAAAAATTCACTAGATCCCTAACAATTTTGTCTTAAAATTTACACTAAAATACAAATAGGTGAAGTTTATCTTTAATTTTCTGAACCAAAACTCTCTATGCTTTCAAATTGAAATATTAATTCAGTTAGCTTAGCTAGGTAAGCGTATACATAAGAATGTATTAGTCTACGAATGTGTAAAATAAAAAAGTTAGAAGTGAAGTGTTGTACGCATGCGTCGTAGGAAGGAACTGGCTGTCAGAAGTGTGAAATTTATGACGAGACTTCCCAACATTGTTAACTGCACTGGAAATCCCTTGAAGCGTTATATTTTCTTTTTATACATCCGCCGGCTGGATAAGGCTGTGGAGTTATTAGATTAGTATGTTATACATCACATAGGCTTTCTATTTTTAGCTACCTAAAATATAATTTGTAAAAGGTCTGAATATGGAAACAAATTGCACCTATTGTATATTTAATATTTTATTTTATTGTCAAAATTGAATTTCGGCGAAATGTAGAACTTATGTAGAACTACAGAAATCTCTTTAAGTTTCATAGTTCTTCTATAAAAGTTTTAGAATTTTCAAAAGGGCAAAGCGTTTGTTAAATATAATAGACTAAAGAAAATAAAACAAATAATTAGGTTATTTTAATAAATTCAGTTCTATAAGAAGCAATAGGTATACTGTAATAACTAAATTACAGACTACATACTTTTCAAAGGTTTAAATATGAATTAATGTACCCTAAAATAATGTATTGCGAAATACGTTTATTACATAATATTTCTTTGAAAGTTCAGTGCTTGTCTTCAGAATCTATGGACGAATAGGTAGGTACTATAATTATAATTCCATTTGAAATTCTTACTACATTGTAATATAATCAAATTTAAAAACTCTTACTTATTACTTATTTTATTTCCTACCGACTTATTAAGATCACGTCCAAAATTAATTAGATTAAAATATAAAAATATTTCTTCCTAATTCCAGTGAATCTTGTAATTAAATTATTGAAGAGTGGAAATTGCTCGGAGCACTTTACAAAATGGGCATTAATTTCGTGAACCAGCAATAGTCCTACTTGACCGAGTACTGCGTAATATCCAAAACGATAATCCAAGCACCTCGTAATTATAAGATTATATTTTTAACTTTTTAAGTCTGCTTTAGAGCAAAGTTTACAAGAAACGCAATAAGTACAAAGCAAAAAAATGTCGCAAATAAAGATTAATTGAGATAGGTAAGACTTATGACCCTTGGGTCCACTTATTCAACCTCCAATCAATTGTGTAAAAAATGTGTCTAAGGTAAAGGGTTTCAGTACCTAGTGAAACCACAGGGCTATTAAGCTTAACACCTAGTAAGCACAGTGTAGAGGCACTCTGAGACTACTATTTAGAAAAACAGAGTTCTTCTGCATTTGGTATGGACAAGCGCGGAGTCCACTGTAGACTCACTTCATTTACCATGAGGCAAACGACTTTTATTTTTAGTTGTAATCCTCATTTCGTATATGTTGCTTACCAAAACCAATTAATAACACGTACCTACTTGCTTAATTAGGTGAAACATATTATAAAATTAAATTCTGAATTCATTTACTTTACAATTTATTTAAAGGACTAAATATAAATTGGTTTGCGGCAATACATTGAAGCGTATCGCATGCGCCGTTCATTAGGTAGACCACACGCCTGCCCCAATTCATTCTATGAACAAATTACTTTGTTAATTCATTATTTGGACCTGGTTATAATAAGGTCTTTATGTACCTTTGTTTTGTAACAATTTGGTCCCACAAGAAATATTTGGGGACTTAAATTTATAGGGATACCACCTATTGTATTTTAGGAATTGCTGAAAAGGGTACACTACTGTAAATAATATACATTCAAGTTATAATAAGATGGGTCTTTTAAAATTTAATATAAAATTTAAATTAATCAACGCGGCGAAAATTGTAGTGTAATATATTAAAGTACTAATTTACGATTTTCACCGCGTGCCCTGTTAATTTAAGTTTTTCTTTCATCGGTGCATAACAAATATTTTGCCAGTTTAATCGTTTTACTCATTCATTATAGTTTAACTTTAAACTTCGATCCACAATGTTTTAAACATAAACGGCAATAACGTAAAACAAAAACATAAAATGGTAAAATTGTAATTCCAAAAAGCTTTAATGAGAACGGTAAATGCTAAATGGTTGCCCAAATGTTTCATATTTAATGTTGGTATATAATGCTCATGATATACATTATTTCATAGGGCAACACAAACCCTGTACATTATTGATGTATAAATGAGATCTGGGGACTGATGAGACTAGTTAGATGGCCTTTGTCAATTCCGTTTTATGCTAATATCCCTTGATTACAGCACGAATGTATGTTTGTGTCATATATAAATTATATATAAGTAAACATACAGCTGCATGAATTATGATTGCCTACTGACCGAAAATTAATTTGTGTTTAGAGTAAGGAATCTGGTCTAGTTCTATTTGAGTTTACAATAAATGACAAGCCGCCGACTGTCATTAATATCAGTAATAAGTTAGAATAATAATAATATACTAAGTAGCTACAAATGATTAAATTGCAATAAATAAGTCAGTTAAATATAATCAAGCAGTATGAAAAAAAAACAGAATGGAAAATCAATCAAAACGTAAGCAACCATTTGTAACATAAACAACCTTATTACTTTAACATGTTTCTTTCTGGTTTTCCGAATAATGTTTAATTTACTTATTCCTTTCACAAAACTCAAAAAAACGTATTGATCAATGTACAATACTTTGTGTACTCGTAGATATTCGTATTTGTATTAATGAAAACAAAAAATGGTCGACCTGCGTCAGATAATAAATTTACCCAATACCGAATTCTCCCAAGCTTTAACAATTGGATTTAAAACAGGAATCCGAAAGGTTTTATTTATATTAGTCAGGGAATCGTTTTTGTAGCCATTCTCGTAATGCTAAGGCTGCATCACTTTTTCAGGATTATAGAAGAAAAACGAGGGCATTATCGGATCTTAGAGTAATCGGTCGGGCCACAACTGTTTTCTCATTACCATTCGCCATTCCATTTCGCCGTTAGCTTGCTGGCGTTCAGTTGGCAACTCGTACCATATCTATAATATACATTGCCGAGTACCAGTTTAGACGTGCTTATAGGCTTAAAGCAAGCTTATAGTTTAATCTAGCACTGCGTCAAGTGGTTAATCTTATTGAGCTTTGATCATTATTACTTGCTTACGTACGTACGAACTACATTACTGTAACTACCATCTTCGAATTTATTAATTATCTATAAACTTTACATTTTTATACGACATTATGTCTACCGTCGTTTTAACGCGATTATTGTACTGTTCAAGCTTTTACACAACCGGAAACATATTTGCATATAGATAGGAGAGTGTTTTTCAAAATGTTATACTACTATAATATACCATACAACGGCCTAGAGGCCGTTATTTCATCGATACAGGTCAAGAGGTCAGTTAGCATCTCAAAATGAAAACAAAATATCAAATAATCTACTTAAAATTAGTTAATACTTTCAAAATAAATTGAAACGAAATATGGAGATTCACCTTTAAGTTTATTGCAAGTACTTTTTAAAATTTAAGCTGAAATTTGTGGATTATAGACATCTTTAATGCAAAAGGTATGAAATAAAATTGAATTTTATGTTATCCTCTTATGGTAGAAGGATCCATTTTATGGAATTTCCTTAATCTTAAATGTAGATAAAATTATAATTTAGTTACTCATTAGTCAGAGTTAGAGTATTTTATGTCCCAGGTTAATCTTCAGCATTACAAGACGAATGAAGAACGTGATGTACCTACACGTAGGTTTTCAATTACATAAACATGATAAATAAAATTACCTAATTACTTTTTATTTTTAAACGTGTTATATCTTATGGACTTCACGATACTAACAGCTTGTCATGGACATTCCATATTCCTTAAAGAATGATACAACGTTGTAAAAAAACAGTTTAGTATTATGCTGTTATATTATACGCAAGGATTAGAACGCGCTAGATTTGAGGTTTAATGAAGTATCGATAAAATACTAGTACCTACGTAAGTGAATAATATTTTGAAAAAAGAGCACGTTATCTGAGCGTCTTAAAACAGCGCTGTTTGTAAGTTGAAAAATAAAGTAGAAAATTTCGCCGAAAATGTTCAAGTTTTCTACCTAGAGCCGTCCGAATCGAATTATCGCCAATATAATGGCTCATAAAAGGTAAAATTTACGAGTGGCTACTCGAGCAGCCGGGCCAGCAAACACTTCCAAATTATCTGATCACACAAACAACATACTACCATCCCTAGAAATATATACCTGGCCATTATACCTACTAACTACATAACATTTTTTTTTAGTTCTTGTAGAGAAGTCATAGCAAACATACAGTAATTATTAAAAAAATTGAAAGTAATTATTAAAATTTAATTTTTGAAACTTACAATCAACACTCGCGTTGCCGATTAGCCAACAAAACGAAAACGTATCTATTATGTTCCGCATGTTTCGCGTCAGGTCACATCATTGACTAAAAAGTTATAGCATTATAATGAAAGAAATTTAAACGAAGACTCCAAAAAACTTCAGAAAAGCGATGGTGTTTAAATAGCCAGGACAGAGGTAGGTCAACTGGTGTGAAATCTAGAGCTGAAACATTTTTTTACATGTTATTTATTCTTTATGTAAAATGTATACCTAGCTGTAAACATTGTATAATAATTAAAAGTAATATTTTCCTAATTCATTTAACGAAAAACCATACAAGAGTAAGTCTGCGTATGATGCAACATTGTGTTAAAATCAAAACGACTGAAACAGGTAGTTGCCAGATGAATAACCACAGAAACTTGATAGCCTAAAGTCAAAACTTCGACACGATACGGCAGTCGAATTAGTTAGACAAGTTTAAAGGAGTCGACGTGCAGGTGCCGGCTTTGTTCCACTATAGTCTCACTTGATAATAACACAACTATGTTCCAGTTCAAACTCACCACCAACTAACTTTCATCGCACAGATAAGTTAGCTTTAGTGTATTCGTATGATTACAAAGTTCATTGGTGTCGTCCACTAACAAAGGCAATCTACCAGAT
This sequence comes from Schrankia costaestrigalis, assembly GCA_905475405.1. Lineage (NCBI taxonomy): Eukaryota > Metazoa > Arthropoda > Insecta > Lepidoptera > Erebidae > Schrankia > Schrankia costaestrigalis. Next base: position 7,929,523 of record FR997827.1, read on the forward strand.
GTTGGGCAAATCCCGCCTGAGGCTTATCTCGTTGCTGGGAAAACGAATGCGGGTCGTCCATCAAGTGGGAAGCGTCTACCTTTACTCAGCTAGGCACTAACATCGGCTTAGTGGTTTTATTAGATTTATTATTCTCTATGTCAGCTCCTACTACAACCTGCCGTCTAAATTAATTATAAGTAAATTAGGGTCTTTCTTTGAAGAAATAAAGTTTCCTCCGAACCTTTTTAAATCGCATTGTTTGAGAAAACCTTGTATAAATAAAACAAAGTTTGCAGACAGACAATTTAACGCTTCCTTTAGTTACATAAATAATATTAGAACACAGCTGCTCAAACAAAGAAAGAATCTTTATACGTCGTGTTGACTGACTATTCTGTTTTGGGTAAGGGAATAAAGTTTACGCTTTACACGATACAAATGGGATTGGCGACAGGCGAAAACTATTCACAAAATGAAAGTACCGACGTCACAGAGATATAAATTGCGAGAATAAGTCCCTTGGGTGATGGAGTGGACGTCAGCGACTGGCCGATCCATGCGCCTACATCACGACCCTTCTTGCCCTGTTGGGATACGTATACGAAAAATAAAATATTAAACATTTTATCTTTTATTGACCTTTCTATGAATTAAACAGGAAATAATCTACTGCGTTTATTATACCACGTCTCAAGCTTAATCTAATCTAAGTATTTCACGGCGTGTAGCTGGAAAATACCAGTTTTTGTGTCGATAAGAACGCTTATACGGTTTTAAGAGGAAGGTCATAATATTCCGAGCACACACACGCAAAAGGGATACTTCCTCAGCTTCGTTTCATTCTGAATATTATGCAAATAACGCTACCTACTCTATTTTCGTGAGCAAAGACGATGTCATATGTAAAGATGTTTGTATCTTAAATCTCGTCTTTATTGTATCTTTCTTTGATGTCATTTAGCAAGTATACGACCTAGTTACCACGTAATGTTATTTATATAAGATTTTATAATATATTTATAAAAATGTTAAGTAGTTAAAACATTACTACAGAAACAGATTTACAGAAAATCAAAAAGTTAAAAGCTGTATAAATTAGGTTAAACAAACGAGCGATCCGATCGATCCATTAAAAGAGCATTCATCTAGCGTAGTCTCGAAGGAAACTGAAGTATTTTATTTTATCCGATTGCAGCACCTTTGAAAGAGCTTATCAAAAAGAAGCAGTTATTTTATTGCTTCGTTCTACAGAAAATTGACGTGTAAAAGTTATTTTTTCTCAAGTAATCCTATTGATTCCTTTACAAATACTTCACTAGATATTTTAAGCGAATACTCTGCAGTATAATGATGTTACTTTACCAGGTTTATACATTTACCAACACATAGATTGATAAAGTTTGTTGCACGCTAGTCACTATGTGAAATTAACAAACTTAGAGCCCTCGTCCTTTGGCGTTCTAAACTTCAAGCGTCGGTCTCGCTGAACTGCATATAAATTTTGTTACATCCCTAATCTAAACTACTCTTATGAACACGTCGGACCGGAAGATAAATGTAACTATTCATGAAGATTTAGGCTCTTCCATCTTATGAAAGTATTAATCTAATACTTAATTAAAAAACAACAAACACCTTGGTGCAGATTAAAATAATAAATGATAATTGAAAAGGCAGTTCAAGTCAAAGTTTTTAATTAAGACTGAGAGCGCTAAAACGGTAGAGAATATTCTTATTGAGAACTTAGTAGATTCTGCAAACCAAGTGGAAGCGAGAGCCAAGTGGGCAAAGAGTTCTCAGCCGGAGTGTTTGCTCAAACGAAGTTAGTTGCCGAAAGCGATGTAGTCTAGGGGCGCGTCTTGCATTTACGTATACTATTGGATTTGGATCGAATCATACATACCGAATTTCATGGAACGCGGTGCCATATAAGGCAATTTAGTCTTTATTGTGAAACAAAATAGAACGACAATAACAATATGCATATCGTATTTTATTATTAGATTTACTTTATCTCAAGGATGGATGCCTAAAGTCAGGATTTATTAAATAAATGGTGTTCATTAAATTTGTTTGATATATATGCTTGGTGTAGTATTATTGTTCGGGAACAATGTGACCCAGTTTCAATCAATAGATAAGCTCAAAATTTACCGCTTCCACAGATTGTGGTCGTGATTTGTTAGCTTCACTTATGGCATGTTGTTGTATTGCCTTTATGTTAGTTAAACATGAATTTTGACAGCGAGTGTGCGTGAAAGTTATGCTTTGATCTCTCACTGTTTTAATTTATGCATAGGATTCCTTTAAAGGTACCTGATTGGATTGTTGTATGAATGATAGTTGCTAACAAACCTCATACATAAATTACTCAGTGTCCTTGACGATCTAGTACGTGGCGTAGTAGTGATAGTACGTAGCTGCTACGCAAATGTATCTAGTTCGATTACCGATTAATACAAAAAGAGGTACACGAACGTAAATTGTTTGCCTAGGTCTGGGTGAAATATTCCTCACACGTTCAAATAACGCTATCTACTCCCAAACTAAGCAGAGCTTGTACTAGGCAACGTATAAAAATACTTTTATTCTTGTTGCCTGGTGCATGTATTATCAAAATAATTAATCGTAATTCAATTTGATTCATAATATAAAGCTTAACGGCAATGAAGCCGGAACTGTGCACAGGCTTGCAACCAACACTGTGACAGTAATGTCGGAACAAAGGCTGAAATGCAACTTTTTCTGACGCTTAAATAAAATGTACCTGTAATGTAATTGTTTTCTACATATTTGTATTGGTTTGTCGTCTGCATATTTTTTATCATTCTTTTTTATTCATACTTATTTAAGCAACTTTTTGTTGTTCATAGCTTTGCTCGCATTGGAGTCCGATTGCATTGATATTATAAAATATATTTAAAAGACATTTGATTTACAATATATTATTTCTATGAAAGTTTTATTATCCCCTAACGTACTTAGGTGTTTAGTTTACCTATATTTCAAAACTCAACAATTAAAAATCTTCTTCGACGGACATAGGCCTTCTCTGAATATTTATTAATGAATAAATATATAAAATATTCCTCACACATTCACACAACGCCATCTAGTCCTAACTAAGCAAAGCTTATAACTTGTTACTATGGGTAGGTATTAGACAACGGATAAACATGAATGTTATTAAAGTTTTTGTAACTTGTTTATATAACTATTACAAAAAACGGGTTTTCTACTCTGAAACTAGGTATCTTATATTATCCCTATTTTCTAGTTAAATATGAAATATAAGATTCCAAACTACTTTTACTATTTCCGTAATAAGTAAAATACAATTTTGTTACCATCAATGGCGTGTGTCGGCGACAAAAGTTACTAAAGTTTGTCAACGCTGAAATAAAGTTAGAGCGCCAAATTATTTGATCAAAACTATTTCTTCAAACAGTTTGGATTTTTGGCAATCTTTACTAACTGTTAGAGAGTATTGCCAAAAAATGTGTAACTTAACCTTTACAGAGTTATTTTAAGTTAAATTATATTTTATAGTAGACGTTGTACTAAGTATAGTGGACGCCTCATTTGAAAAAAAAATCGTTATAATAACGATCACCACCGACCTCTGTAGCGTGCTAACTAATATACGAGTAGTTATATATCTTTATTGTATGACTGCAGGGTTGGGTCGTAAGAAGGTACAAGAAATTAAATTAAATTTCCTACTAGTCTACTCTATAACCAAAAAGGTTTATATTTTAATGTATGACAGAATTACAACAAAACATAAATTACGTTAACCCAATAACGTAAAAACACAAAAACATGTCGACAAAAGAATAGTTCATTCCCGCACACCTTCACGTTCGAAACAGCGACGCAACGACCAAAATTAAGTGGAACGTCAGGTGGTCTCTGGTTTGGTATTCTTTGCTTCCATTTTCAAACTCCATTATTGCTTGAAAAAGGTAAGCAAAACAACAACGGAACGAATATTCTCGGTTTAATTTCGACTAAACTGAATTTTAGCAGAGCGAATTGCCACATGAGGTTTGAGGTTTATAACCTCGATGGAATAAAGGACGAACATATTCATATGATATATTTGGTTGCTTTAAATACACGATCTTGTTGAAATAAATTATGGTATATGATCAGTTTTTTGTACGTTAATGATAATACAAATTGTCATTACCTCTTGGCGTCTCAGAGAGATACCGAGCCGGATAAAGGGTGCTGGAAGGCCTTTACTTACCTATACTTGAATAAAGAATAATTTTGTTCAGTGTCTGAAAATATAAATTTTAGACTGACATGTATGCCGCCACATAAACGAGTATCTATGTAAACAGTGACAGTTAATTCTGTTGAAAAATTAGTTTTAAAAGACTCTGTCCTTAACAGAAAGGTTCTGGTATGGCAACTGCGGTACGGGAAAACCCACACGCGATAAACTGACTACCTGATAATCGTGGCGAGATGTCTATGCATTTGGTCATGTCCAGTAGTAGATGTCTATTCTAGCGGCTATCTATCGACGTCTTTTCTATCGACTAATAACATCAAATAATTTAAAAAAAAACATTGGTTCAACAATGTTGACTTTAAATTTTATTATTGAGTATCTAAAAGTAATTAAGTAAGTTATACTATAACTAAGTATTTAAACAAAGTGTATAAAGCTTTTAAAACAAAAATATTGGCAAAAAAGGAAAGTTGAAGTATTTAATTCAATTAGACGAGAAATTAAGTAAAAGTAGTATAAAAGCTCTTTATGGAAAAATCTAAATCACGATTTTTTATATTTTAGAATTATAAGTTTAGTACCTACATTTTATTTTTAGGACAAGAGCTAGATACTTTGCCTAATAGCAAATTATAAGAAATTGAATAAAAAATTTAGTGCTGAATAAACTGAATGTAATAACATAATTTGCTCGTAAGTATTCTATTTCTATTTCTAATTTGCTCTACGAAATAAATAGAATTGGAGGTAAAACCCTATACCAATTTGTCTAGCCTGGTGGTATAAGTAGCCCAAGTATCCCTTAGACACTAAAAGAGGCTTTAATAGACTGTTACGATGTTCGTAAAATAAATGTACGTAATTGTAACATCACACGTTCAAGGAATGAAATGTGCAGGTGAAATAGACAGTTTAAATTGGGTCGTATAAAGGTGTGTTTTGTACACTATTGGAAAAGTATTTTAAAAATAATATATAGGTATTTGACTGAGTACTGACTTTTACGATGGAATCAGCAAACAAGGATTAATAACGAAATTTATGTTCGGACTCATAATCATTGGGTCACTGACGATCTAAAAGACAATTTAGATATAGAAAGGCAACGCAGGTCGCTGACTGTTCGATGTAATATGCTGGCTCGGAGATTTGCACGTTGTACAAATCAAATAAAGATAACGCTTTTTAAAGCCTTCTGCCAATCTTTTTACACGTGTAGTCTCTGGACCAGTTATTCGCAGAGAGCATATAGTGAACTGCGTGTCCAATACAATAACGCGTTCAGAATATTGTTTGGGAGATCGTGGCGTTGCAGTGCATCAGGTATGTTTGCAGAGGCGCATACTGATGATTTTTAAGCAATAATAAGAAAGAGGACTGCATCAATGGCAACAGTCTCCTGAGCGTGTTCAAGGATAGGGGACTCTCCTCTGCTGCGTCACTGGAATAGTATCCATATCCACACGAATAATTATATGATGCCTTTTTATGTTCATTATGTTATTTATTTTTTTATATGTTTTATACTAACACTAGTCATATAAGTTAATTTGTAATACTAACACTATGGACTTAGTCTGAAATAAATTATTTGAATTGAATTGAATAATGAAATTCTACCTAAAATCTAATTTTTAGTACATATTCCAAGATTCCATCGACGAGACGATAATATACTTAGGTGACGTATAAGAAGAACGGCGTAATGTAATAATACACCAAAACATGGCTGACCCTCATGCACTGTAAGATAATAGATACTGACAATAATTACATTTATATTTTCTATTTATAGAAATATACTATTTTGTGTAGTGGCGAAGAAAGAATTAGAAATAAGACTACTATACCTTAACCCGTGTAATGGGAGAACCCCACTAATGGCTCTGCTATTATTAAACTTGGAAAACAGAAGAAAGGTTTGACAAAGATTTCTTTCATCACTACATGGTCCGTCCCTGCAATAGTCCAAATTTAAATAGTTGATTTGATAGAAGTAGGTACTAATGTCCGTGTGGTGACGGTGTCCGTGTGGTGACGGAGTAAGAATACAATATGTCACCACCCCATCTCATCCCATGGGTGTCGTAAAAACCGATTATGGGACTAACCGTAAATATTATCTTTACGAAGTAAAAAGAAGGATAACTTGAAATTAAACCCTATACCAATCCGTCTGGCCAGCATGGTATTAGTAGGCCAAGTATCCCTCCGTCACGGGATGAGGCCCGTCCCTGCAGACATTGATGGGCTGTTATGATGAGGTACTACCTAAATTAACCAAATTATCTTTTGCGTTAATTTGTGTAATGGTGTACTACTACGGAAACACTTTCTTACATGAGGGTGCTCATTACTTGATGAGAATGCCGTAAAAAGTTATAAACGTGTTAATAATCGACAAGCTTTATGGAAAATTAATCTAAAATTGTAGATAAATTCCAGCGAAATTACGTATGTGTTCAGTGTATTATAGTAAATCAATGTTCTGGGTGATTCTTCGAGCCCAACATTTTCGATGTCTGGAGGTTTTTCTTTGTAACTAACAGACCAACCAAACTGCAATTATTTTTTAAACATAGTATTGACAGTTACCTATCTTGCACACGTTATTGTTTTTTAATAATAGTTTTTTATATATTTAAAAAAAAATATTAAAAAGCGTTCTTCTGATTAATATGGTGTGTCCGTACCCCAGTTTCTTGAACGTTAGTAACAGTAACGTTTTTTTCTTATTAACGAATCGATGTGCGTTATAAATATTACGATAGAATATTAGATGTTTCTTTACACAAAAAAAAATGGTACTAATATTTGCGATAGTTTTTTAATAAAAAAATAAATTGTGAGTGTCCGGCACAAAAGTCTGATTCATATTCGCGCGCTTTACTCGAACGTACCTAGCTAAGTACGAAACATCAGGAGATCCCTTCTAGTGCTGGTGGTAGCCAGGGACTCTGCTGACGTGGTCACGACGTTACATGCGGCTGGTTCGTGTTGTTGCGGAGTTATAAATGTAAATATCTGATTCATATTACTTTGGTTCACCTGTGTTTCTGATTACTATGTTGGCTGTTATAATTAACTTAAATGGTTTTCAAACTTGAATCTGTTGGAAATTAAATTCAATTGGGGACTAAAAGCCTATGTATAAATAGCAATCCTTAATTGTATACGTGTAGAGATTAACCGATGTTAATGTTAACCTGATTCATACGGTAAAAATACTATATTAATCAGAATTTCACACATATTGTTAATATGGCGGCACGGATAATGATTGATATTGTCAAGTTGTCAATGCTTCTAATAACTAGATTTAGGTGTGTGATAATCATTGTGATTATCAACGGTGATTTTAATAAATAAATGACTGATTTTTATAACTAGAATTTCATTTTTGTTCCTATTTCTGATTTATATGACCTCAAAATATTTAAAGTTAATTATCTCGAAAACCATTTCATAAAAAAGTGTGCCTTTTTCAGACATTGTATATTAGGTTATCATCTTTGACAAAAACATGTTTTATAAGCCAAAATGTGAAAGAAAAATTTGCATATGAATCAGACAAAGAATCGAATTTCGAAGAAACACCCTTCTATTCATCTGATATGTAATCCTTTAAGACGTATCCAAATACAATTGGAGTAGACAATGTCCATACCAGAAACAAATAAAACTAATTAAATCATGAAAATGATTCCTGACTTTTCTACTTAGCAAGTACAGAGGAGAAGTGGGGAGGCCAACATAGTTAATCTGCTATTTGAAAATCTTCAGCACAGGAGATTGAGGCCTGTGTCGCGAGGAATTTGGTATGACGTTATTAAATGATAAGTTATAAAGAAATAAATAATTACATCATTTTATAATTGTGAAACCGCAGGGCTGTGTCTGATGAAAATTGCGAAGGCATAATGTAATTCATAGAAACAAAATTAAATGCATTTCTAAAAGTCTGAGCTAAAAGTCTATTCTGTAAACGACGCGGTTAAAAAAGTACCTTTAATTAAGTTAGAGTACAAAATAAGAGAATAAAAGCAAGGTCGGGCCGGTACGGAAAGATGCAGCGAATGCACTGGGCGTTTAGCACTTTAATTAAACTGTATGACTCCTACGGGACCACAATACTCATAAATTGATGTATGTGTGGACTGAGGGCCCATTTTTTTTTCTGCGGCTTTTTGTAGATTAATCAACAAAAGTGCATAGTTAAAGTTGTTAAAGAGTTTGTTAAACGATTATCAGAGTTTGTTAAGACTTCATTCAAAAGATATATCGCTTTAAGTGGGTCCCTCAGTTCAAACACAAAATCTCCCATAATTAGATAGGTAATGAATTAAACAACAATTTTTTGGTAAAAATCCTTAGTTAAACATGTTTAAAAGTATAAAAAGCATTGAAAAGCCTAATATGAGTAGCTAATAAAAAATAACAAACGTTTTAAAAGGTCCCCGAGGGCCCACTTGAATTTATCTCATAATTAATCAATTATAGCATGAACATTAAATATTCCTAAGCCAAACATTTGTTAAAAGGGCAAGGATAAATTTAAAATTAAAGAAAGATCACAAACAGTGATAATTATTGTTATTTTTAAGTTTTTAAGTGGTCCCTCAGTCCACACACTATGCAAATGCTAATTGTTAAATGTATAATTAAATACAACAATTACGAAAATGGGGAGCCTTTCAGTGCATAGTTAATTTTGTATTTTATCGATCTGTATTTATCTTATCACTGGTTTTATAATTCTTTTACGAAAAATTTACAAAATATGTTTTTCGTACAAGTAGAGTGTCCATGCAGTCAAGAGATAATCAAGAACCATTACATACATTAATGATGTTACATTGCGTTTTAAAGTTTCTGCATAGTCATAAAGTGTGAGATAAAAGTAAATAGTTGTAATTGTGTTGGGCCGTATGCGGACTGAATTGAGTGCTATTTGATGCAAACGTAAACAAACAATAAAAAAATACATGTTCCTGTTAAATTAATGATTTAAAAAAATATATATTACGAAGTACCTAATCTTTAAATTTTCCAAAATTATGACATAGAATTCTTATGGTCCCGTATTGCAGTTAATAATAAATTGATAAAAATGTTAAAATTATTTTTCCAATATAAAATAAATAACCCTTAAATATTTATTTTATTTTGTTTTTAGTATTTGTTGCTATAACGGCAACTAAAATACATAATCTGTGAAAGTTTCAACTTTCTAACTGCCATGGTTCAGGAGATACAGCCTCGTGACATACAGATGGACGGACGGACAGCGGAGCTTTAATAATTGGGGTTCCGTTTTTACCCTTTGAGTACGGAACCTTAAAAACTGTGGATTTCGTGTTACAAACAGACACTCCAATTTTATTTATATGTATAGACATACAGATATGTATTACGATTGTAGCTACTTAATAATATAACCTGTCACTTGTCTAAAACTTAAAATTTTATTACATTTTAATTTTACTGTATTGCAAATTTTATTGTTTTATTTTTTACATTTAAAAAATGATTGCAATTTAGATTTAATTGATTAATATTAATATTGTGTAATGTTTTGCTTGCCGTGGCAACTTGTAATGGAATCAGCACTGTTGCTTGAGCTACTTAAATATTGTATTATTTCTGATTGACTTTGTGTATGTTTCGTGGGTTATCCTAATTATAAATAAATAAATATCTAAATTAATAATAAATGACATTAAAAACAAATATACAGCCGTTTTCTTAAAACGTGGACACCCCACACCAGACTTAGTATGAAAATTAACAAAACAGTTAAAATGACAAAAAATATAAATAAACCAGACACAAGATAAATACAGATCGATAAAATACAAAATTAACTATGCACTGAAAGGCTCCCCATTTTCGTAATTGTTGTATTTAATTATATATTTAACAATTAGCATTTGCATAGTGTGTGGACTGAGGGACCACTTAAAAACTTAAAAATAACAATAATTATCACTGTTTGTGATCTTTCTTTAATTTTAAATTTATCCTTGCCCTTTTAACAAATGTTTGGCTTAGGAATATTTAATGTTCATGCTATAATTGATTAATTATGGGATAAATTCAAGTGGGCCCTCGGGGACCTTTTAAAACGTTTGTTATTTTTTATTAGCTACTCATATTAGGCTTTTCAATGCTTTTTATACTTTTATACATGTTTAACTAAGGATTTTTACCAAAAAATTGTTGTTTAATTCATTACCTATCTAATTATGGGAGATTTTGTGTTTGAACTGAGGGACCCACTTAAAGCGATATATCTTTTGAATGAAGTCTTAACAAACTCTGATAATCGTTTAACAAACTCTTTAACAACTTTAACTATGCACTTTTGTTGATTAATCTGCAAAAAATGGCAAAAAAAAAAATGGGCCCTCAGTCCACACATACATATAAATTGCCAATGGAAGCGAATGTCAAATTGAGTCTGACGCCATCTGTGAAGTAACTTTGCAAACACACCTGTGTGTAAAAAGCATTTTGCATAGTGTGATTTTAGAAGTTTTTAGTTTTTTTTATTAAAATCAATGGTGTGCTCGTTTTGGTTTTCCAGATAGATTTCCTTCTTATCAATATAAATACGTACTACTGCTTAGATACACAGCCACATATATTTATGTAAAATAATAAATAAATAATATAATATATTAATAAAAACTTCGATTCAAATATTATAGTTTCTTGAATATGATGGATCTAGCTAATAAACAATTGAAAACAATCTTACCATTTACATCTCTATCTTATCATTTACATATTAATTTACGAGTCGAAGAATCTACTTCCTCGTATTGTAGTTACAAGTACACAAACGTAATCATCAAAGCAATATCTCCTCAGAGAGCAATCTCTGCGACATTATTCAAAATGATTATGATATGTTCTTGAACAACATGTCGTTTAGTATAATCTAACGAGATAGAATAAGCTTGAGCTAGCGCCAGAGTACAAAATAAATTCTAATGCATCCCAAGCGAGATCCTACGTGGCTTTGTGATCTCCCTCTAAGCGAGAACTCGTGGAAAAGCCTCACAAAATATTATAAGATGACTTTGCACCCATTGTGCTTGTAAAATCTTGAAACATGCAACTTTAATACTGTGAAAGCTTTCGTACTGAGCAAACATTACTTTTAATACAACTTTCATGCTACCTATATTTGTAGTGTTGAACTACGCGGAAGTTATGGCAACATATTATCTATTTATAAAACTAAATAATAAAGTGTGTCATTGTCTTGTATAGTAAACCTTTATGGTTCTTTGTATTTTTGAACATAAATTCAAGAAACATAAACATAAATATCATAGCAATAATAAGGGTACTATATAGTAACAGGGCATTTAAAAATCAATAAACAACTATTCATTTTCATTTATTGCAAAGAAAAAATAATGAAAAGGAATAAAATGCATGAATTATTACAAATAAATACAATTTTTGTCTTGTAGCAAAAACAACACAATAGTATCTGAATCAAGCAAATCTAATCCATATAATTACAGTATAAAGCCTCAATTGTTACCAAATGTTAATGAACGAGAGACGAACTCAGATATCATGCAACAATGCATTGCAGATTCACTCAACAATGCATTCAGCTGGTGGATCATCATAAACAGCAAATCTCAAACATTTGCATACGTTTTAGCACCGTGAACTAGAACGCATTCACACAATTTGTACACATACAGATGTTGTAGTTACATAGCTTTTACTCTTAAATTCTTAACATCCGCGTCCGTTAATTTCCTTTTTTTATTTTCAACATAATGATAGTTTTATTCAGAGGTTCGTTTTATTTCTCGACGCTTTGTTTCAAGTCACTTCGTCAGTCTGCTTCTCGTAATAGTAGTTAAATAATTGGCTTTTTCCTCTTTAAGAGAAACTGTGGCCAAGTTAATATTCCGCAGCCAGCGCCCTATTGCGAGAGGCAGACTAACTCGTCGTCAACAAAGTTGTAGCCTCGCCCAAACTATTTTACTCGTCTTAATTATTTACGACGGAGCTATATTTTTTCATCGTATTAAAAGTTTTCATTCTGAAATGGGATTACGTGCTTCTAATGCGGCTTTAAGAATTTAGAATCTTAAGTTGTTTTGGATCTGTATTATTAACCAATTGGATAAATTGACAAATGCTTGTCCTGTCCACGGCGACTGAGCGCAGATTGGGAGCGAAATAAAGAAATATTCACCAAGTGACTACTTGCTAATATTTATCAACCTAACAGTCCCAGACATTAGGGATGGTATTTTTTTATAATCGGAAGAAATTGGCCTAATGAAACTATAAAGCCAGAACGTCTAAATCACTTCTACTTACCAAACTCAGCAAGAAATAACTTATTTTTTTTCTCTTGAATACCAAGCTTCCCTTTATTGAGTCAGGCAATGGCATATCTAAGAAAGGTCATAATAATGATAGTGAAATTATTAAACTGCACATTGGGCATAAAATACTGGCCTTAGAATAAGAACGTCGTATAATTTTTCTAAGATCGTATCAATTTTAAACTTTAATTTTTCATGCAACTCAAGATGCCCGAAGATCGTTTGAGCTTGACTCAGTTAAGGCGTCACCCACCCAGTGATTGATCGCTCTTTAATTTTTAACTTAAACCAATGTTTTAGACGGAAAATCAATCATTGATTTTCCTCCTTTATGCTTAATTATTGGCTTTAGAATTCATTCTTTAAGATAAGAAGGAACATTATATGGGTCAACCCTTTCCCAGGCTCGAGTTAATTTTAAATTCATTACTTTTAAACTGTATTACTTATAGGGTAAAATTCAAAATAATGTACCAATATTAAACCCACTGCCTGATAATTAGACAAGTTTTGGTATCCAATGTGCCTAAAATCCAACAATAGACAAAAAAAATACCACGGCAATCTAATCGTAATATCCATGCATTTTAGCATTTTATCCGTGTGGTGACGGAGTAAGAATACAATATGTCACCACTCACCACCCCATCTCATCCCATGGGTGTCGTAAAAACTGACTAAGGGAATAACCGTAACTACTATATTTACAAAATAAAAAGAAGGAAAACTTGAAATTAAACCCTATACCAATCCGTCTGGCCAGCGTGGTATTAGTAGGCCAAGTAACCCTCCGTCACGGGAGGAGGACTGTCCCTGCAGTGGGACATTATTGGGCTGTTATGATGATGATGACGATGCATTTTAGTATAGCGTAGAATTACTCCCTAAATTTAAAATAGCTCTATTTTTACTTTCTATCTTCTTTTAACCTTTACGCCTACTCCTACCCGCTTTCCAATTTATTATAGAAACTACATAACTAATGACGTACTTTATGCCCTTGACCATATTGTGGGATTTTCTACCTAATTAACAGAAGTAACTAACAACCACAGCTATTATTATTGTGATTTACGTAGCATTACAATCATATTATTATATGTAATTTATGTATGCATTGTCATCCTGTCATCATTATTAAACGAATGAATTTGACTATGCATTTCCGTGTATTAACTATTCAGATTTATCACTTATATATTAAAAAGTAATTATGCCAAAAACTAAACGCTATGTAGTATTTCAAGTGATAATTCAACGGACGTACTTGAAATCCCTTTAAAGCAAATCACTTTAGAAATAACCAGTACTATGCATCCCCTGAATGCTGACGAATTTAGTATACATGGTGTCATCTGTCTATCCATTCCCAACTCATTCCATGAGTTTCGTAAAGCCCTTACAAACAGGCAAGATTTTTTTAAATTAGTCATGAAACGACTGAGTCTTTGAGAAAAAAAAAACGTTGAAAAAACTCTTTTCCACTCTTCTCCTTTTTAGAGTTTGCTAATGATATCCTTTAGAACTAAGTATACAAAACTTTAGAACCTTAACCTCTCGTGAGTTTCTACAATCATTCCCTTACACACGCGCTATTATTATCATTCGGGAATTGTGCATACAAAACAAGGGCAGTCCTCGCAGACCCGGAACGAACATGTAATCCAAATGGACTCCCTAGAGATATTATGGCCTGATTCGTAGACCCAACACAACTTTATATAGTTATATGACACATACAATTAGTATTGATCGAATTACTCAAGTTACGTACTATAGTATCTACTGTTATAATCTAGGTATACCTATAACTTACTGTTTTTTTAATTTACTCTATATTACTATTCTTCAACCTGTTTCTTTTCAAACAAACGTGACCTGTAAAGACGCAGGGTAGGGAAACAACTCATGAGGTGGACAGATGACCTTCTTGGTGAGATCGCCAGAAAACCGATGAATGAGGGAGGAACAGGACCTATGTCCAGCAGTGGGCGTCAATTGTGGGCGTGATGATGTAAATGAGATGAAATGTAACCTTTTATTATTACCACATACTTAGTCTTTTTGTAGCTTATATCGTGCGTGTGGGTATAGGTGGCACAATGATAACATACAAATACGAAAATAGCATTTCTGTAAACCTTTACTGTATTTTCTAGATTTATTTATAGAGTAAAATAAGGAAATAAATAACAAGTATCTAATGCTTAGCTACGTTGGACAAACGAGGAAAAACGCGTTAGGAAGCTTTCCAGTCGTTTAATTAATTGCAATCTATACTTATAATAAAACTGTAGAGAAGTCAATTCTGTACATTGAATATATGTTAAAAATTAATATTGGAGGATGAATGGTGATCGATACTGATGCCAAAAATGCAATTAATAAATTTTTTGTCTGTCTGTCTGTCTGTCTGTCTGTCTGTCTGTCTGTCTGTATGTGCACGCATGGGTCAAAAACTACTGAAGGCATTTTAACCTAACTTGGTACGATTGTAGTCCATACTCCTGGGCAGGTTATAGGGTGTATAACATAACGCTAAGACACATAGGAGCTGAGCAGTGACGATAAATTTGAAGCAAGTCGGTTGAAAATGCACTTTCGAGCTCTTATCATCGCATACGTTGATCATACGCTAAAAATATGTATTACAAAAATAATGGTCTTCAAAAGATGTACAAAAAAGTCCTTAATAGTATGTATCTATCTTTTATATATTACCCACAATAACGTGTTTAATCGTTAGGGTTTTCTTTAAAGTGTATTAAATACATAAATATATTGTATTTTGCATAGACATATCTTTATCAAACTCCCATATTTCAAAAGTACACTTTAATATCTTATTCATAAAAAAAAAAGTTATAGAAATCGGTTTATAAACACACAAGATATAGATGAAAGAAAATTTCCAAATTTCGCCGCGCCGAGTACGGCTGTACGGTTGATTTTTGTTTAACGTCCGAAACGGCCAACCGCTGCATCTATATAATTTCATTTACATTGACTCTTAATGCGAACGGACGTGATTCTTATTGACTCTTCTCGGAATAAGCGCGCTTTAGATATTAAAATACATACATACGTAGTTTTTAGGTATTAAGTTAAAAGTATCTATTTATTTAAACTATAATAAAACTGTAGAGGTCGAAATGTCTGTTCTATTCGAAAATTCAGATAAAAATTTATCTATAAAATCTAGAAAAAAGTCAAAAACCACGAAATTACAATTTTTAGTAGGTATTAATGTCTATTTGTCTGTTTGTTACCGCTCATCTTTAAAACGAATTATTATAATCTTAAGACCAATACATTGTATTGTAGCCTTTTTTATTAGGCTTAAACTGAGGTATGTTTCATCAAAATCGGAACAGTATTACACGAGATATCGATCTCTATATTAGAACAGTCTAATACAAATCAGGAGTCATGAAAAATGGATTTGGTTTAATGTTGAATGAATTTAAATATCGTTTCTTTTGTTCACGAGATGGCGTTACCAGTAGTAATCACAAAATAAATGTGTATGTAAATAATCTATAACTATTTTATTATTAAGTGCTATTAATTATAAGTTATTCCTTTTAAATGTTAATAAAATTAACCATGAATCGTATGTGTAATATCAATTATAAGTCTTATTAAATTAAATCGATTATAAGTTTACTTGATTGTTATATTTTTGTGTTTTTTGTAAATGAAACGCAGTTTAATTAAATATAAATTGTATTAGTAAGCTATTAATCTAAAATATCAATTATTATTTTGGTATTAATTTAGTTTAAACTGTAGTAGTTACTGGTCAACGTAAAAATATGCAACAGACTCCACCTGTTTTTATTAATGTAAATAAATACAAATAAACTTTATTAGTTAATCACAGGTACAAAACATCTGACAAAAATAAATAGTCTTTCCCTGTTTTGCCAATATTGGCGTACAAACTTATTTTTTAAAGTTAAACTATACCTATCATCATAACAGCCCAATAATATCCCACTGCAGGGACGGGCCTCCTCCCGTGAAGGATGGATACTTGGCCTACTAATACCACGCTGGCCAGACGGATTGGTATAGGGTTTAATTTCAAGTTTTCCTTCATTTTTATTTCGTAAAGAGAATATTCACCGATAGTCCTTAACTCGGTTTTTACGCCAACCTGGGGATGAGATGGGGAGGTGACATTGTATTCTTACTTCTTCACCACACGGATAATCGCTAATTTATTATGAATTAAATTTGCACGTCGTGTATGTCAGTATGAGTTTAGAAGCAGTCTCGAAAGATCTGTCTTTGTAAAGATCTGTTCTTAAAAAGGTTTTGGTTCTTTTGGAGTATATTCTTTCGTTACAAGGTTTAAAAAACAATTTTTCAGTATTAAATCGAATTGCGAAGTAGTAACATCCACCACGCGAACGAAGTCGCGGGGACAGCTAGTAATAAATAAGTTTCAATTAATTTTTACTTTAATACACATACAGTGAATATAGCTTAGTGTGTCGGGGGTACTTTTACGAACATCAATTTAACGGGTTTCTCCGTGTGGTGACGGAGTAAGAATACAATATGTCACCACCCCATATCATCCCATGGGTGTCGTAAAAACCGACTAAGGGAATATACGTGCATATTATCTTTACGAAATAAAAAGAAGGAAAACTAGAAATTAAACTCTATACCAATCCCTCCGTCACGGGAGGAGACCCGTCCCTGCAGTGGAATATTAATGAGATGTTATGATGAAAGATATTCAGGCTTATGAACAAAAACATTTTCTGTGGATCACACAAATAGTTCTCTTGCGTGGGATATGAAGTCGTGATCTCATGCACGAGTTCTTTACCATCGAAACAGTTACTAATTAAAAGCTAAGCCTAAAAAGTTTTTGCGGTGGGTAATAATTTTCAAACTAGTAACATAAAAATAAAACGTAGCTATTCTATTTACCTGTATATTTATCTATTAACTCTATATACCTGAGAGATGAGTAAAATACATACAAACATAGTTTTTGCAACCATCTTGTACTAAGTAATCTTCTTTTGAACGAACCTCGAAGTAAATATTACTCGGTCATTTACAGTTGCCCGATATTTCATCTAATTTCTTCTTTTCCATATCCTTCAAGTTCCCGCCCCTTCTATTACTAAAATAATATTGCCTATAACAAACTAATAAATCATATTTCAACAATTAGATATTAACTACGTGTGACATACGTTATTTCATTTAATATACCTTATCTTCAAACACTGTCACCTTTTCATAAATACTTATTACGTAGCCAAAAGTAGCAATAATGTACATCAGTCGTCGAAAAGATATTGAATAAAAGCCTTAGTAAATTCGACGCTAAATATATACGCACATACATTTATATACAGGGACAAATTCGCACGACCTGAATAAGTTCCATTCAATTTGCTAGCAATGTATTGCTCAGGTATACAAAGGTATCTATTCAAAATAGACATCTTTTCTGTATGTCTGTGAAGATCCCGAGGGACGTCCGTTTCTTTACAACTCGTAAATCTAAAAACGTAGAAATAACGTAAGGACAGGTGAGTAACTACCTTATAAATTTTCAATTGAAATTCGTAACTTGTTTTTCAAAGTTATAACTTTGAGAATAATATAAAAACAAGAAATCTTATTACGTACCTACATTATTATATAATTTATGTTTGTTATAAATTAACAAAATAAATCTAAAAACATACCTATTATACCCCTTCCAGCGTAAGTTTAGCTTTTTGACAGTTCACGTCCATGAAGTTTCGTAATACTTCTGCTTATTTTTCAAACAAATAATATTGTATTTCATAGACGTATTCATGTTTTTTTCAGTTACCATGGTTACTTAGTGATGGACACTCATAACGATTACCACCATTATAAACAAATTACAAATAATCGGTAGAAATAAATGCTATGAATAAACCTGAACTCTTCATAATACGTTTATAAAATGTAATATGATTTTTTAGATTAGCTATAATCCGCGAATATGTCACGATAAATTATGTATTTTAAATAATACTTAAGCTAACTATAATTTTATAATATTAAGCTATAGGCTAATTCTCTTAAGATAGATAAAGAAAGAAACAGTAATAAAAAGATAATGTAAGTTGATGTAAGGATCCAAATGTGTAAAATAAAGTAATTTGAAAAATCGAAAAATCGCGAAATCGCTTACAATCGGATGGCATTACATTCGAGATACTGCTGAACGTCACTAACGTCAACCTGTCAAATGTCGTTAAATATAGTGGAAAGGGTATAACGTACAAATGTGTAATATTAAATTTTAATAGTAAATACGATCAAAGTTAGCTGTTTGACTTTCTAGATGCCGTAGTCTTGTCTTAGTGAAATGTTGAGAATTAACGGCTCTTGGATTTAAACAAAGCTGAGGACAAATTTGGATGAACGAGATAAGTGTAAGAGACACAAGTCGTTTTGAGGATGCAGGTTCCGATCCTGTCTTGTGTTTAAAATTGTTTTCGATCTCGTCTTGTGGACAAGCTATGGCAAGAGAAGCTTTACTCACACTTAAAGCAAACAGTTAAGTACCTAATCAAAAAGAAGTGATTACCTAAATTCGAAGTCTATAGTAAAATAGTAGTGAAGATACAAAATCGCTTTAGATATACGTCAGACGATAAAAGGCAAGGATTGGCTATTGCCGACCTTACTAAAATTTATGAGTCGCGAAGCTGCTGCAGTTATTTTATTGGATTCAGTCGTAAACTTCCAGTAAGAATTACACTATCTGTCCAATCCGGCTGAAGTATATAAATCCAAGGCCAATAAACTAGTGGACTTTTATAACTATTCGTATGGATGATTTACTGGCCAATAGGCCAAATTTATTAGATAGCTTACTTAGATGCCGATAATGGTAAATGCTACTGAAATTTGATTAGGTTTTTATAACTTTGGTTTTATTATTTGTTTCTTAACCATCTCACCTCACCCAAGCAGGAATCATCGAAATAACTAACTTTATTGCATATAATTTGGTCTACGTATGTGCTAAATTCATTAATAGATTGCCCTGCATGAGCAAACAGCATGTAAATGTCAGTTCCAAAACATTGCTCGCTCATGTAAATGGCCATATCGAAACGTTAGGCGCTTGGCAATTAATTAATTATAAATCTACCTCGACAGTTGTATATCCTATTAATATTATAAATTCGAAAGGTTGTGAGGATGGATGTTTGTTACTCATTTACGCAAAAACTACGGAATGCATTTTGATGAAATTTGGAATATAGGTAGTTTACTGTGTAAAATAACATTTAAGCTACTTATACAACGCGGGTGAAGCCGCGTTCATAAGCTGGTATTCAATATATAGAAGTGTTTTTTGTAAATTCTTTCTTGATGCCGATAATACTATTTACCAATTCCCTTAGGGGAGGAGATTCTATACAGTTGTTTCTCTAACTGTTCGTTCGTTTGTTTTTGTTGTTACCCTTCTTAGTCATTTTTTGACAAAATTATTTTATTACATTTAAAAGGGCATCGACCACGTACCGTAAAATGCAGAGAAGACAGCTGATAATCTCATACGGTTGTCATGCTTTAGGCAGCAGGAAACCGATAGATGTGAGGAGCAATAGGTCCAATGGATGAAATAATGATGATGATGATATACATTTAATAACAGTTCCAACTTTAGTTATGCATTAATTAAAATCACAAGTTTAGTCAGCAACACACAACCATAAGTACTTAAGATAAAAACAAACGTGTGTAGTGTATTTCTGTGGAACGGAAGAACAACCGGGAATTACACCATGATACCCTGATAACATTGACTTGACATCTTGGAGGTAAGTAAATAAAATACCTATTGACTACATTTATTTATTCTACAATTAATTTTTATTTTCAAACTACTTAGCTTCATAAGCATTTACTTCTAAACATAAATAAGGGATTGTAGTTGATACCTATTCAGGTTTAAAACGCTTAGTAATAAACTCACAAGAAATTGAATAGTTACATAGCATAGACATAGCTTGCTTAAGAAATTACATACTTTCTCAAAATATCATCATCATTATTATCAGCCAAACCCAAGCTCAAGTGTTGCCAACTTGTGTGGTCCTGTGCCTCAAAAAATTAACAAAAGAAAATACTTTTCTTACCAAAAGTAATCGAAGTACTTGCTTAGCAACAAGTAAAAATATGACTCCTTTGACTTTGTTTCAAATACAAGAAAATAGAGATCAATTGAGGTCAATAACCAACGCGGATACAAATAAATTTATAGCAAAATATATTGCCTCGTAAAAAATACATCACAGTAATTTATTAATGGCTAGATTTAGTATAAATAGTTAACTTCCTATAATTATCGCTTGACATCCTTGAACTGTCACTATAATAAGTATCACCTACATAAGTATCTATAGTAATGTTCAGGGTTCTTCCATAAATGGACGACCGGTCGTGCGTGTTTCTTTTTAAAGGTTTTGTTGATGCAATGTGTCATTTATTGGGGTAAATAAGACTACAATTTAATAAGGGCCAGATTCAGAGACCGCACTTTGACTTTACTTTAGCAAAGTCTAGTTATTATCTCTGAATTTGAAAAACATTAAAGTAATCTTTCGCATGATAAAGTATACTTCGGGAAGATTACTTTAAAAGAAAGTAAAGTCACGACTCTGAATCTGAGCCTTATATCTCGTTTTTGTATCAAAGTCGAACTTTCCTTCAAAGTAAAGTCTAGTTATTATCTCTGAATTTGAACAACATTAAAGTAATATTTTCGCATGAAAAGTTTACTTTGTAGTAATAAATAATGAATCTGGCCCTAAGAGCTAAGTACGCATGACAAATTATTTGCGTGATCTGCAAATTGTTGCTCTGAGACTGTTTACTGTTTATGTTTGTCTCCTGGCTATTCCAAAAGTCACTCAGGAGTATAATAGAGACAGGGACAGAGTAGCCTGAAAGCTATATGCTGTTTAAATTTAAACTATCAGCAAACTTTTGAATAATAGTATATTAAACGTATTGATTGACTAACGATGAACCTGCAAACGAAACTGTATCTCAAATAAATAAATGACATAACACAACTTGGATTTAGCATTGAATTATATTGTCAACATAAAGTTAAGAAGAAGAGGAGCAATGTTGTGTTCTTTAAGGACTGTACTGAAACAAGAAATCAAGCAAATAGTATCAAATGAAGTTAAGAGTTTGCATTACTCTAAACTGTATCATTTACGGAAGTGCATTTGACGCACTGATTGGTGAAACGTTTGATTCAAAACGCAGAGCCGATTGCAACGTCAAAAGTAGCTCGATGAAGCAAATAGATGCTCTGTACTGTAATGAATTACTTAGTTGCTATTAGACATCGGGTCGATGCAAGGAGGAATAAGGTAAGGCGCTTACAGCTCGCTACGCATTGATTTATTAAAAGCTAGACTTACAAGAATTACCCTAGGCGGCCTACGTGGGCGCACTCTTTATACATGAAAGAAAGGTAACAGGCATTCGAAAGGAGTTCGCGCTTCTTTACACATGGAAGAAATTCTTTATGTATGCCGCTCGCCTTAGGGTAAGGCAAGCAGGTGTAGTGTCTACTGTCTAAAACTTCCACGACAGCGTTCATAAGGGGCTCGAGAGAAGTTTAGAGAACACAGTCAAATTATCCGAAATTCACCGCCTTCCAACAAAGGTTCTGCCTCCACACATTCACGATTAATAATAACCGTTGCATACCACCAGAGGCCGCTGACTGTCTTGGTAACGGTCGCGAAACCGAGCTATTGTCACAGCGCGAGCGCAAACTTTTTCGAGGGTCATAGGGCGCACCCGATACATATACCTACATGACCAACTCTTGTTATGCCAAGGGGTACCAAGTTGGAAAAATCTGTATTACATAATAAAAGACGGGTACTAAACTAGTATGACCGCGTGGTGACGGATTAAGAATACAGGTTGTCTCCACCCCTTTTCTTCCCGTGGGTGTCGTAGAAGGCGACTAAGGGAAATAAACGCAGAAAATACAGCTGCTAGAGATGGAAAACTTGAAACAAATCCTTTACCAACCCGTCTGGCCAGCGTGGTAAAGTAGGCCAACAACCCTTCAAAGATGTTAACACACCAAAATAAACGGCCCCCAGTCCCCGGTCGCTCCGCTGTTCCTGGTCAAGGTAGCGGCCATGGTAACGGCGGAGTAGGGGGTGCGAAGAATCTCCGGGGGAGGTCAGGCTACCAACACAACCGACCTTTGGCCCTGGCAACATACAACGCGCGCACACTGCGGACCGACGAGAAGGTCGTAGAACTGGAGAAAGAATTGAGCAGGATACGATGGGACATAGTCGGCTTATCAGAAGTCCGAAGACAGGGGGAGGACTCGATAACCCTTAAGTCTGGTAACCTGCTCTATTTCCGGGAGGGCGACCAACAGTCCCAGGGAGGTGTCGGGTTTTTCGTCCACAAGTCTCTCGTGAACAACGTGGTGAAGATCGAGAGTGTGTCTGCGAGGGTAGCGTACCTTGTCGTCAGAATTACCAAACGGTATTCGTTGAAGGTAATACAGGTTTACGCTCCCACGTCTGCTCACTCCGACAATGAGGTAGAAGAGATGTATGAGGATATTTCCGGAGCCATACATAACTCTAAGACCCAATACACTGTTGTCATGGGGGACTTCAACGCGAAGTTGGGCTCTAGAAGTGGAAATGAGTGGAGAGTGGGGCTCTTTGGATATGGTCAAAGAAATCCACGGGGTCAAATGCTTGCGGACTTCATGGAGAAGGAGGGACTCTTTATGATGAACTCCTTCTTCAAGAAGCGTAACTGCCGCAAGTGGACCTGGATTAGTCCTGATGGTGTCACCAAAAATGAGATAGACTTCATCATGTCGACAAAGCGCCATATATTTAATGATGTCTCAGTGATCAATTCGGTGAAAACTGGTAGTGATCACCGGATAGTGAGAGGCACATTAAATATCAATCCCAGGCTGGAAAGAACTCGGCTGATGAAGTCTACGCTCCGACCCACACCAGTCCAAATCCCTGAAAACTTTCAGCTCCAGCTACACAACCGCTTTAAGAGCCTGAGCGAGTACGTGGATATAGACGAATATCACGAACGGTTTGTGGAAACTGTCCGTACAGTCGGTTCCGGTGAGAGATTAGTAATGCTCTCAAACAACTGAAGAACAACAAGGCGCCGGGGGATGACGGAATCACAAACGAGTTGCTGAAGGCCGGAGGAGAACCCGTTCTCAAGGCTCTTCGAAAACTATTTAATTCCGTCTTACTCGAGGGAAAAACGCCACAGGCATGGCACAGAGGGGTGGTGATACTGTTCTTCAAGAAGGGCGATAGAACGCTCCTTCAGAATTACAGACCCATCACTCTTCTGAGCCACGTCTACAAATTGTTTTCGAGAGTCATTACGAATCGTCTCGAACGCAGACTGGACGACTTCCAGCCTCCCGAACAAGCCGGTTTCCGAAAAGGCTTTAGTACCATAGACCACATTCATACGCTGCGGCAAGTTATACAAAAGTGCAATGAGTATAACCGGCCTTTATGCTTGGCGTTTGTGGACTATGAGAAAGCCTTCGATTCGATCGAGACTTGGGCAGTGTTACGGTCTCTCCAACGGTGCCAAATTGACCATCGGTACATCGAAGTATTGCAGTGTTTATACAGAAACGCCACAATGTCGGTCCGTCTACAAGATCGATGTTCGAAGCCTATCCAGCTGCAGCGAGGAGTGAGACAGGGGGATGTCATATCCCCGAAACTGTTTTCCGCTGCGCTGGAAGATGCTTTTAGGCTCTTGAACTGGGACGGACTTGGCATCAATATTAATGGCGAGTATATCACGCATCTCCGATTTGCCGACGACATCGTGGTCATGGCTGAGACCATGGAAGACCTAAACACAATGCTCGGTGGCCTCAGTAGTGTCTCTCAACAAGTGGGTCTTAAAATGAACATGGACAAGACCAAGATCATGGCAAATGTCCATGTTGCACGATCACGGTTGGAGGCTCTACACTCGAAGTTGTCGACGAGTATATTTACCTGGGACAGTTAGTCCAGCTAGGTAAGTCCAACTTTGAGAAGGAGGTCACTCGTCGAATCCAACTCGGATGGGCAGCGTTCGGGAAGCTAAAACGTATCTTCTCGTCCACATTACCGCAGTGTCTGAAGACAAAGGTCTTCGACCAATGTGTGTTGCCAGTGATGACATATGGAGCTGAAACGTGGTCGCTGACTATGGGCCTTCTCAGAAGGCTTACCGTCACTCAGAGGGCAATGGAGAGAGCTATGTTGGGAGTTTCCCTGCGTGATCGAATCAGAAACGAGGAGATCCGCAGGAGAACCAAAGTGACCGACATAGCGCTCAGGATTTCCCGGTTAAAGTGGCGGTGGGCAGGGCACATAGCGCGGAGAACTGATGGCCGTTGGGGCCGAAAAGTTCTAGAATGGCGACCGCGCACCGGAAAGCGCAGGGTGGGGAGACCCCTCACACGATGGACCGACGACCTGATTAGGACGGCGGGAAGCCGATGGATGAGAGAGGCACAGGACCGCGCAGGGTGGAAACTTTTGGAGGAGGCCTATGTCCAGCAGTGGGCGTGTATAGGCTGATATGATGATGATGATGATGACTAAACTAGTTATTATTCACTTGTTGTTATGATGTATATATATTAATGTTATATGTATTATTATATCAGATTTAATATGTATGTGTGGACTGAGGGCCCATTTTTTTTTGCGGCTTTTTGCAGGTTAATCAACAAAAGTGCATAGTTAAAGTTGTTAAAGAGTTTGTTAAACAAATATCAGAGTTTGTTAAGACTTTATTCAAAAGATATATCGCTTTAAGTGGGTCCCTCAGTTCAAACACAAAATCTCCCATAATTAGGTAGGTAATGAATTAAACAACAATTTTTTGTTAAAAATCCTTAGTTAAACATGTATAAAAGTATAAAAAGCATTGAAAAGCCTAATATGAGTAGATAATAAAAAATTACAAACGTTTTAAAAGGTCCCTGAGGGCCCACTTGAATTTATCTCATAATTAATAAATTATAGCATGAACATTAAATATTCCTAAGCCAACCATTTGTTAAAAGGGCAAGGATAAATTTAAAATTAAAGAAAGATCACGAACAGTGATAATTATTGTTATTTTTAAGTTTTTAAGTGGTCCCTCAGTCCACACACTATGCAAATGCTAATTGTTAAATATATAATTAAATACAACAATTATGAAAATGGGGAGCCTTTCAGTGCATAGTTAATTTTGTATTTTATCTATCTGTATTTATCTTGTGTCTGGTTTATTTATATTTTTTGTCATTTTAACTGTTTAATTAATTTTCATACTAAGTCTGGTGTGGGGTGTCCACGTTTTAAGAAAACGACTGTATATTTGTTTTTAATGTCATTTATTATTAATTTAGATATTTATTTATTTATAATTAGGATAACCCACGAAACATACACAAAGTCAATCAGAAATAATACAATATTTAAGTAGCTCAAGCAACAGTGCTGATTCCATTACAAGTTGCCGCGGCAAGCAAAACATTACACAATATTAATATTAATCAATTAAATCTAAATTGCAATCATTTTTTAAATGTAAAAAATAAAACAATAAAATTTGCAATACAGTAAAATTAAAATGTAATAAAATTTTAAGTTTTAGACAAGTGACAGGTTATATTATTAATTAGCTACAATCGTAATACATATCTGTATGTCTATATATATAAATAAAATTGAAGTGTCTGTTTGTAGCACGAAATCCACAGTTTTTAAGGTTCAGTACTCAAAGGGTAAAAACGAACCCCAATTACTAAAGCTCCGCTGTCCGTCCGTCCATCTGTATGTCACGAGGCTGTATCTCATGAACCATGGCAGTTAGAAAGTTGAAACTTACACAGATTATGTATTTTAGTTGCCGTTATAACAACAAATACTAAAAACAAAATAAAATATATATTTCAGGGTTATTTATTTTATATTGGAAAAATAATTTTTGACAGCTAAGTCACGTCGTAAAATTTTTAAAAGATGAGTCGTGAAGTCATCGCATTCTGGCGCGAAAATAAATATACAGGGTGTCCCAAAACTCGACGTTAATTCGAAAAATATTTAAAAAAATCTAAGTCGCATAGTTGTAAAGTTATAGGCCTTTGAAAAAAAACGCAAAAATTCCCACTTTGCGACACTCTTTTCCCTCCTGTTCTCACAAATCTTAACTTTTTCCAACTTTTTTTTTTTTGCTGTGTTACCCTGAATAGTGCCTCTTTAAATTCTAATAAATAATTTATTATGAAAAAAACTGGACATTTTTTTCATAATAAATTTTATTCTAAGAAATAAGTCCTATTGATGTGAAAACTAGACCAGGTGGTTTAAAATTTTTTATTAGAATTTAAAGAGGCACTATTCAGCGTAACACAGCAAAAAAAAAGTTGGAAAAAGTTAAGATTTGTGAGAACAGGAGGGAAAAGAGTGTCGCAAAGTGGGAATTTTGGCGTTTTTTTTCAAATGCCTATAACTTTACAACCATGCGACTTAGATTTTTTTAAATATTTTTCTGATAACCAGCATGACTTGCCTTATCACCAGGCTTCGAATTAACGTCGCTGACAGTTTACCACAGATTTGAGAGTTCTTCTTTCTTTTATTATGGTTCTTCTTTTTAAGGATTTGAGAGTTACTATGTAAATAAATAATTTAGAATAAAACTGTCAATATCTACTGCTATTATAAGAGGTCAGAGTGTAAGTAAAATAAAAAAAATATTTCAAAAGTTATGTAGACTAAATTATTATGTTTTTTAACATTTTTATCAATTTATTATTAACTGCAATACGGGACCATAAGAATTCTATGTCAATATTTTGGAAAATTTAAAGATTAGGTACTTCGTAATATATATTTTTTTAAATAATTAATTTAACAGGAACATGTATTTTTTTATTGTTTGTTTACGTTTGCATCAAATAGCACTAAATTCGGTCCGCATACGGCCCAACATAATTACAACTATTTACTTTTATCTCACACTTTATGACTATGCAGAAACTTTAAAACGTAATGTAACATCATTAATGTATGTAATGGTTCTTGATTATCTCTTGACTTCATGGATACTCTACTTGTACGAAAAACATATTTTGTAAATTTTTTGTAAAAGAATTATAAAACCAGTGATAAGATAAATACAGATCGATAATATACAAAATTAACTATGCACTGAAAGGGTCCCCATTTTCGTAATTGTTGGTTTTAATTATATATTTAACAATTAGCATTTGCATAGTGTGTGGACTGAGGGACCACTTAAAAACTTAAAAATAACAATAATTATCACTGTTCGTGATCTTTCTTTAATTTTAAATTTATCCTTGCCCTTTTAACAAATGGTTGGCTTAGGAATATTTAATGTTCATGCTATAATTTATTAATTATGAGATAAATTCAAGTGGGCCCTCAGGGACCTTTTAAAACGTTTGTTATTTTTTATTAGCTACTCATATTAGGCTTTTCAATGCTTTTTATACTTTTATACATGCTTAACTAAGAATTTTTACCAAAAAAATGTTGTTTAATTCATTACCTATCTAATTATGGGAGATTTTGTGTTTGAACTGAGGGACCCACTTAAAGCGATATATCTTTTGAATGAAGTCTTAACAAACTCTGATATTCGTTTAACAAACTCTTTAACAACTTTAACTATGCACTTTTGTTGATTAATCTACAAAAAGCCGCAGAAAAAAAAATGGGCCCTCAGTCCACACATACATGATTTAATAGCTGAGACATACTTGGTTGGCGTCAGTCGTATAATTAAGTTCTGTTATATTATTAGAAATAGTGACATTCAGTTCTAAGGTAAAAAGTGATAAGTTTTCCAAGGTACAAAGTCATGATGATAATCCTCTTTTACTTTGCTGTCTTTTAACTTTGGTTTAAGTTTTAAAATGATTTTTTTTAACTTCTGTTAGCATTTTCAGTTGTAGCCCCAAATGTATTTTCCCTAATTTAAAATATAACGACAACCAAATTGATGTCGTTCTTATGAAGTGAAGCAGCGGCATAATAATTATTCAGCTCCCTATGGAAGGAAAAGGAGTGATGTATATGATAAAAATAAAATAAAAATAAAATAAAATGTAATTTTGACATGTCGTTTCACATGCCATTTAATTTAAAAACCGCTGTTCGAATCTATTTAATTTAAAAACCGCTGTTCGAATCTGAGCAGTAAGATGTTGGAACTAATTGGTGCACTCCACCCAATTCAATTCAAACCTTCAGATACAAAACTACAGTACAACTCTGTACTGTAGTTTGCCTCTTCTGTGCTTGCCTTTCTAGTCTATGGTCAATACAATCTGTTACTAGGCAACTGAAATGTGAAGGATAGAAGATAAATATTGTATTCTGAGTTAATTCCTGATAACATTTAATTTGCGGTACCTAAACATGTAAATACTAATGTTATTCTAACTGTAGGCTACAGTAGAAGACCCGTTCCATTCAATAGGGCAAAGAACTGTTCTTATTAAAAGTGCTACAATACGATAATTTATAATGGTGAGTAAATATTGCTTTGTTGTTATTTTGCTTTTCAAGTTTTTTATAAATTTACAAATATAGGTATTTCGTAAAGTTATAAAACTCTGTGTAAATAATAAAATAAAAAATAAACAAAATCTGGAAAAAGGTTTAACAAAACAAATAAATAAAACTTAGTTGCCTGCAATAAGGTTATGCTAAAAATAATAGTTTATTAAATTAAAACAGTGTTCGCTTACATACTGAAAGTATTTTACTGGTTAATGGTTGAATCTAAGAATCGCCATCTCATGGGAAAAAAAACAGTTGGAAGAAGGTAAACAATTGTAATTTTGTCTCTTTTACCTAGAACTGGATAGGTACCTAATATATTCCGAATGTAAATAATAACTTGTAAACATTTCCAATTAAACTAGTTATTAAACATATAGACCGAACCCAAAATAGATAAGCCTATTAGGTAATAAGCACGCCTAGTTTTTGTCTGTTACCTTATATTATCATCATAGCAGTCTTTATAATAGTCAAAGCCATATAATAGTTTATTCCACAAATCCCCTTAAACTTAAGTTTTTAAAATGAAATACAAACAGTTTGTTTTGAGTAGGTATATGTATTTACATAAATGTTTTGCGATGTCGTATAGAATACAACAGCTCATTATCCACGGGGAGAATCGGGAAAAGATAATATTTAAGTACTTGTAAACTTTGTGTATAACACAAGGTGTGATAGCATGATGACCTTGTAATCTTAATCCGTACGAATATAAAAAGAAATAACTTAGTTAACTTTTAAATTTTTCGGTAAATAATTCATTATTTTATTATAATTTGACTCTTACATTTATTTGTACTTCACCTACATAACAACATACTTTTTTAACAGCAATAATGGCAGCAAAATAAAAGAACAACAAGAAACAAAAAATGCTACAAAAAATGAACGCTCTGAAGTCAACATTGAGCAATTGGCTGACGTTATCAGTCTGGTCCGGTTTGCGGTTGTACACAGACGAACAATAAAACGCTTAACTATCTGACTTACTGTAGTCAGCTGTCATAAGCAGACAGACATACAATAGCAGACGACTTCGTGTCATATTTTTTGACAGCTGAAACCGGCAACAAACGGGAATATTGTTAAAGGTATTGCACCAATACGTTCAGCTAACCATTCATGTAAACGACGAAACGCGGATAACACGTGGTCGGCTAATATTAGAGCGGCATGCTCGAAGCACAGTCCGCGAGTCGCTTCCAGTCTGTCACACAGCACGACACAGTGTACTCCCATGTGTAGCATGTAATTGACGTGAAGCCACAGAACATAAATAAATGTTAATTCGGAAAGTGTGTGTGAAATATGACAATGAACAACAACCGCAAGTGGAGGGAATATGTGACAGCACTCAGTGGTTCGTTATTTTTATCTAATACATTATAAGCAGTCATTGTGAGTTTTTAAATAGTTTTGTTAGTGTTTTGTTTTTTTCGCGTGTACATGTTGATTTCGGGAGCTGGCAACACTGTGACTGTTTTAGTCAACTGTGCACACTTAATCATAAAACTAATGTCATTATTTAATTGCTCTAATTACGAAAGCGTTATCATTTCCTAGAACCTATGCCATAATCCATGTCCCAAACGTTTTAAAGATATTAAGTATTTATCTGTGACGCATCAATTAAAAATTTGAGTGCTTAGTTACCAATGTTACTTGAGTCAATAAGTTGCTAAATTTCGTAATTTGTTGACGTACCTTTGCATACCATTTACGCTATCGAATATTGTTACTCGTTACGTTATGCGTACGAATATTTAATTAAATATCTATCCTTGAGATTACAAATGTATTTCACAATCGATAATAAATGTTGATACTATGTTATGACCGTAACAAAATAAACGAGTGCAAAAAATCACTAGCCAACTTTCCTGTTCATAAATTTTAACACTAGCTTTTTAAATCTAAGTAGATAGGTTTGTAAATATTGAGAGTAAATATTACCAGAAAAATAAATTAGCATAAAAAAATAACATTATTAATTAATTATTTTCCTTATTTACATGAGATATGTATATGCAATAGAAGAACAAAAAATATGCTTTATGTATAGGTATGTACCAAATCTAGTTTAGTAAGTCTTACTTACTAAACTAGATTTGGTACATAATAACAACATCCAGCATCAAACATATTTATCTAATGGGTAGGTATGTAGGGTAAGTTGTCCAACAATGAACCATGTAAAATTTGAAGGCGCATAACTCTCTCGTTTAAGCTTCGAAATGATTCAAATTTTGTACAAAGATAGGTAATTTATCTAGCTTTAAAAGAGCATTGACAAATTTTCAATATTATTTATACTTTTAAAAATAAAAACATAAATATAAAAATAAATATTTGGATCAATGTGTACTCTAGGGTGTGCACATTGAACCGGGTTAATTTTAACATTGAACCACTTAATTATGAAAAAGAAATGTTATCAATAATTAATTAAGGTAAAAGTAAAACGTCCATTTCTTATGTAATTAGTCTTGACTTGTAATAGAGTAGTCTTTAAATCATAATTTAGTATATACTTCTTGTTAGCAAGATCATCTTTACGTGTGTGTAAATACTGTGCTACATAGCGGCGCAAAGTAGGATATAATGCAGCTTTTCTGATGATTACACCTTCTCTATTTAATTTGAAAGCTCTTAACATATTGGAAGCAGTGTGGCCCCCTTTTTTCTTTGACTTAATTTCATCATCATCATAAATTTCAGCCTATAGACTATTATTCTGCTGGACATAGGCCTCCTCCAAACGTTTCCACCCTGCGCGGTCTTATGCCTCCCTCTTCCATCGGCTTCCCGCCCTCCTAACCAGGTCGTCGGTCCATTGTGTAAGGGGCTCCCCACCCTGACTTCCCTATTCTGACTTACTTTATTCCGTGCCATTCTGTAACAGATAGAAATATTGACCAAAGGAAGTAAATAAAGTAATATTAATAATGATAATATGAACAGCTAGGTAAAAGAATATTATGTAGTTTGAAAGTTTCAATACATTATCTAACAACACTAGCAAAATGAACCACGTTTTGTTTAATGTGTACGCCAAGGCAATTCTTGGGGTACACAATCCGTGATTCATTGAGTACCACCTCAACATGGTTCAATGTGAGACATAGCACCTTTTTATAACTAACCTTAAAAATTTAAACTGAAAGAAATATAATTATGAAATAAATTACAGTGCATAGATAAGCTAAATAACTATATAATTCGGTGTAGAAATAAAATAGTCGATATTTCTTAAAGGAAAAATGCTAAAAAAGATAGTAAAATTTATTTAAAAATTACTTTTGTGACAGTTTTTTAAAAAAAGGTTCGCATACATACACCTCTCGCGCGATCTGCTCGCTAACTACTGAGCGGAAGAGACACGTCTGTACCTATCTTTTGCACAAATTAACACGATCTGGCCACGTCGAATTTTGGAAATATAGCGCTGGTTAAGTGTAGCTGCATGGTTCATTGTGAGACAGTCGACCCTACATATAAAATTAATGCAGATTTTTTTGTTAAGTGTAATCTTAAAATATAAATTCATTATATTTGTCAGATATTTTGTTTTTTTTATATTAATTTAATTGAAGACTAGCTGATGCCCGCCTCTTCACCCGCGTTATATAAGTAGCTTAAATGTTATTCTACACCCTAGAATACCTATATTCCAAATTTCATCAAAATCCATGTAGTAGTTTTTGCGTGAAAGAGTAACAAACATCTATACATCCATCTATACATCCTACTAATATACCATATATCCTACTAATATTATAAATGCGAAAGTTTTTTCGAATTTATAATATTAGTAGGAAGTAGAATAATATTTTGGTCATAGAGAACTTACAACGACAGTCATTAGTGATTAAAAAATCCTTTTTTTTTATATTGTGAAGGTAGCACAAAAAGTTGCGGTGCGTCTGATTGTCTACGACATCAATGGTTTGCTTAAATGTGTGGTAATTATTTGTCCTCTGCGGGGGTAGTAAAATTTTTTCATTTATTGGTTAGTGTACAGATCTTACAGCTAGGTTATAAGTACGCTATGTCTATGCCGTATGGTTGGAGTCAGTTTTTTGATAAGAAAATAATACGGGATGGATATTTGTATGGTTTAAATGCGAATACATCGTAGAACCGGTAACTAAGCAGTTTACTATACTTTATTTTCGATGGCCCTTATAATAATACACATTTTGCAAGTCATTAGAAATTGTAAAAGGGTTAAAGTTGATCAATCAATTATTTAATAAAAAATATTTCATAATAGAAAGTTTTCGACGAACAGACCCCTTCATCCATGCTATTGTTCAAATACTTTGAGTTTGTATACAGAATAACTAAAGTAAGTTTAAATGTTCATGAATTATTAATATCATGATTTAGGTAACATTGAAAATTGCTTTGCTAGTCAGTTCGAAGTAGGAAGTGGAATAATTCATCATTATAATCAAATAACCATTGTGTACCCGTCATATTTTATTTTCAATATTATTGAAATTAAAATTAAGTACCTATTTGGTACCTCATATTGAAAATATTTTAACGTATCTGCAAAAATCTATTGGCAATTAGACACGAACAACGAAATTCGAAACTTTTGAAAGTTAGATTGTCATAATACATGGACATTTTGTACAGTGTTTGTCCATACAAATATCGGTCGCCTATTTTGATTTAATCAGGGCCTTCCTTAATGTTTAGGATCTTCCTCTATTACAATTTTTACCATCATCTTTAAATTATCGCCAATGATCATTATTTCTGTTTGTTACAACACTGAACTAAGATCTTTCATTATTTTTCATGCCGGACCAAGAATGTATAAAATAATATCGCCACCACTACTATTGTTCCCTTGGATGACGTAAACATCACTAAGAGAAATTTCACGAGTGTCTTATCACATAACGAAAACAAATCCTATATCCAGAACTGCAGCATGGCCAGCGTTCTACAAAAATTCCAAATTCTTTAGCTGCTTTCTACTACTGCACCAGGGTGGTAGAGAATGTCAATGATACTCGTGTCCCATGTCGGCGTTAAAAGAAAAAAAAAACTACGTTACGTTTCGGATATATCTTAATAAATGAAGTTAAATGTCGATTTCGAGAGATGCGTAGGCGGGCAATATCTTTACAAAATAAATGTTCTATATTTATTAAGTACTAAATTCAGTTTGTGTTGTTTTCTGTCAAATGCCAGTCAAATAAGTGATTAACTTTTCAAAATTACAAATTCATAAAACACGCACATTTTTTTCAATAAATGTTTATTTCTTTTAGAAATGTTGCAAAACTTATTGCTTTTTGACTCGTTATGTATAGTACCGTGATCGTAGATGTTTGACCAGCCAAAGCTTATAGGTATGTCATGTTTTGCCAACGAGTACCTACGATAGAAACCTACCTAATACAGTAAATATTATTATAAGTCTTTACGTGTTTAAGTATTTTTGCATTGACCTTGCAATTCTAGAGCCACCTCTGTATTAAGTACTTTGTAGTCAACACATACATACATAATGTATTATTATTATTGACATCGCATTGTCGTTTAATGTAATATATAAACAAGTCATTATGTATGTCCACTGCATTTAAAAATTTAGTAACTTTGTTGCATTGTTATCAAAATATAAAAAAAGTTACTAACTAAATATATTCTGTATTCATAATGTTTTTAAAATGTAAAACATCAGATCATCTAGTTACATTTTAAAGACAGGAAAAGTTGGTCTTTAAATGCAACTTTGGGAGAATTTGACTGGACGCCATGAGAAGTTAAGCTGTCATTTATATATTTTACAAATTGATTTATTGAAGATTTTGTGATGCAGAGGAGCTGCCGTTTTGTTTTGCATGTTCGTCGTCAGTAAATGAATATGAATAAATATGCAAGTGATTAGTGAATAGCTGGTGGCATCGTGGTCCAGCTGTTCATGCAATACAGGTCGTATTGCATGAGATTACATGCCATTACAAATATTCTTA
This sequence comes from Schrankia costaestrigalis, assembly GCA_905475405.1. Classification (NCBI taxonomy): domain Eukaryota; kingdom Metazoa; phylum Arthropoda; class Insecta; order Lepidoptera; family Erebidae; genus Schrankia; species Schrankia costaestrigalis. The sequence continues at coordinate 7,964,780 of FR997827.1, forward strand.
ATCCATCGTTACGGAATTAGAAGACGTTATGTCATTTTGTATTCTTAGTCCGCACCATGCGAAGAGCTTTCCTTCCTATGAGCAATAGTTCTTGACTTGCTTGTGTAAATATTTGTTTACCTCTAGACTTTACCATGAAAAGTTAAAATACTAAGGTAAAAATAAGCACTCATCCTGTTAAGTGGGTATGGACACTGTTATTGTGTACTTACCTAGTAACAGTTGAAGCTATTTACTTTCATAGGAAAATACGTCTTATTTCTAAGGTCTTAAAGTGCTAAGGGCTAAGTTCATGTATAGCCTTGTACTATGTAAAGTAAGGAGCATGGGTTATACATTCATCATTCTAGTTCCTTATGAAACATTGTAAACAAGTCAATGTATGCAATAGGTACCGAGCCTTTGACGTCAATGGAATATTGTTTACACAATGTAGGTGCTGCCTCTGGTCATGTGTTTGATTATTAGGAAGGACAATAGTTTGTAGCATCCCTTAAGAATCTTCACATCGCAGGGTAAGATCTTGCCAAAAAGCTACGTGCACATAGATAGTGAATTAATATAACATCAGAATATCAACGAAACATATTAGGGTTTTGAATTTTTAAATATCTCTAGTAAAGTTTTCAGAGCCAGCAGGTCACCTGATGGTAGGTGATCACCGCCGCCCATGGACTCCATGATATAGGACACCTTGTGCTACGTCTCTCAACTGCTGAGTAATATCTAGTGATGTCAAAAGATTCAACGATCCTTATCTTTGAACTTGAAGCAGGTACTAGCATTATTAAGCAACAGTAAAGTCGACATACAATTTATCATCTGAGAATTATGAACATTAGCATACAATAAACAATTCATTTTATTATAATCTACTTAAGTTATTTAAATATTCCAGTCAAGTTTTATTTCATATAACTAAACTTGTATTTTTATATACCTACACGTAAGTTAAAATAAACTTTATAGCTGATAGACCTGTTTTAAGATTACTACTTAAATTATTTGGCTTGGCACTTGCGCTGATGGCTAACAAGCAAGGCCTATACGAAGTTTCTACTATACAAATAATATTATCTCCTTTGCATGTAAAGCTAGCTGATAATAATAATAGGTTAGGTATGTCCCTAACCTACTACAATAGTACGAACTAGTAGGAGGAGTAACCTTCACGTCAATGATTAGAGAAGGTTCCCTCCATATCATAGAGGAAACAAACAGTCCTAGAAGTGATGAACAAAGAATATAGTACAGAAGTAACACAATTTTGTTTGTTTTAAGTGAATTCATCATAATAGCCCATTAATGTCCCACTGTAGGGACGGGCCTCCTCCCGTGATGGACGGATACTTGGTCTACTAATACCACGCTGGCCAGACGGATTGGTATAGGGCTTAATTTCAACTTATACATCTTTTTATTTCGTATAGTTAATATTCACAGTTAGAGTGAATTATTCTTGTTAAAATATAATTGAATTTTATTCTTAGTATTTATAGGCGTATATAATATAATCTGTTCTACCTACATGATTACAGATTCATTTGGACATACTTTGCACCTAGTTTTACTCTTACGCGTGTTAAACATGGGTCTAGTTTATAATATCGACAGGCACTACATCGATGGTCGCTACATCGCAAACGCTCCATCGATGGGTTACTGTATCGACAGTACCCTAAATCGATGGTACGCTACATCGACAGTACCCAAAATCGACGGTATGCTACATCGACAGTACACTAAAACGACGGTACGCTACAATGACAGTACACTACATCGATGGTCGCTACATCGACAGTGCACTAAATCGATAGCACGCTGCATCGACTAACCAACACAAGCGAGGTTTCATTATTTTTATTATTCTGATGCATTTTATTTAATATATTTTTTATAACTCTACGTTTTATTAAAATTAGGTAGGAATACCGGCCACAATTATATAATAAAATTAAAAAAAAATGAAATAATAATATAATTAATTTTAGAAGTAGAACTAGACCCGGGTTTTGGGGTAAATCAATCGTTTTCGTTATTGTTAATTTTAGAAGTTTAAAAAAAATTGTTACAGTTTTAATCAAAATGAAATAACTGACTTTTGTTTATTAAAAATAGCTATTAGTAAAAAAATTGGAACAATTCGTATACTCTTTCAGGCAAAGTTATACACAATATATCTCACAAAAGTGGTAGGTATTTCCTTTGTAATAAGGATGTTTTAAGCGTTGTCTATTTACACCCCAAATAGGAAAATGCTCCATCCCATCATCAGACATCACGAGTAGGTATGGCTGCTCTATTTAGGCTTCTTTCTTGTACTTTCAAAAACATGAGATAAACTTGGTCTTCATATCTTTCTGTTCATCGATGGACCTGACATACATAAAGAAGAATGGGCAGTTTTATATGGGGTGCGTCCCATGTGTTGTAACACTTTGTGACCTATATCATTTGAAAGATCTCAGCGAGTGCTATGTTTTATTGTATGGGCATAACTCCGTATCTCGTGCAGGGAAACTGATATAGGGTTTTAAAAAAATAAAAAAATAATTAAAAATGTCTTAACTAATTGGTCTTTTAATAACTACTACTAAAGACATTTAAAGGTAGAGCCTACTTTGACCCAACACCCTCTCTGCCACCATTGTAAGCGTAGCGTCGAGAAGATTGCAGACATGTAAAATGTGATTTACTGCGGTCCTTCTGGGTAGAAGAGTTCTCAAGCTTTCAGAAACGTTTGCGCAATTACATGGACAAAGAAAAAACAGCTTCCTATGCACCCCGCCATTTTGTTCCAAATATGACATCTGCTCTCTGCGTCCCAACCTTTGTAACCTGTTGCGACTAGCATAAACATGTTCACCTAGTTTTTTTTTCTATAAACATAATTTTTTTTCATTAAAATTGTTGAGCTGTTAATGATAAAATAATTTTTGTATCAAATAAGGCTTTAATCGTACTTTTTTACTTTTTGTGACACGGAAACACATTATACTTATTCCACGTATAATAACTGCAAACAATTTACAGACAGTAGTCGTTAGTTCAGACCGTTATTAATAAGTACACAGTTAAAAATATATAAGTGAAAATGGTAAAGCTATCGCTAAATAAATCTCTTACGTAAATGTATAGATACGTTATAGAGTTGAGGTTGAGAAAATAAAAATCCTCATCGCATTTTTCTCTACATAGCTGTTGCTGTTGATAAGGTTGTCATAATTAGAATGACAGTATAAATATACAACTCCTTTAAATAGACCTGTTTTATTCACATATCTTTCAAAATATATTGAAAACACGAAAGTACAGCTCAGCAACAACACTACACCATGCTGCCAGCCCTCAGCCAATAGACGTCCATTGCTGGAGATGGGCCTCCTACAAATATCGTAACTTTCCGATCCTGTGACTAACTTATCACTTGGCGCCACCCCGATATCGCGCGATATACGCGGTCGCTTTTCGAAAACTTTTCTGTCTCATCGTCATTTGTAAGTTCTTCGTGCTATGTCGCCCCTTTAACGGGCAATCCTGAGTGCTCTATCGGTCACTTTAGTTCTCCTGCGGATTATCTCACTTCTGATTCAATTACGCAGGTCAACTCCCAATAAAGCTCTCTCCATTCCTCTGTAGATGACGAAAAGCCTTGTGATTTGACGAGTGAACCCCTTCTCGAAGTTGGACTTATCTGGCCTGATTGTCCCAGGTAAATATATTTGTGGACAACTTTGAGTGAGCACCTCCAACCGTGATTGAAGTGGGTGCAACATGAACATTTGCCATGATCTTGGTCTTCTCCGTGTCCATTTTAAGACCCACTTATTGAGAGATACTATTAGGGTCATCGAGCATTATATTGAGGTCCTCTTTTGTCTATGACATGACACCATTTTCGTTAGCAAATGAAGGTGCGTGCGTGATATACCTACTCGCCATAATATATTGATGCCATTTCCGTTCCAGTCTAAGAGCCTAAAAGCATCTTCCAGTGCAGCGGTAAACAGTTTCGGAGATATTTAATCACCTTGTCTTATACCTCGCTGCAAATTCATAGTTCTTGATAATCCATCCTCGAGACAAACCAACATAATGGCGTTTCCGTTAAGCACTGCAGTATTATAAAATATCGTTGGTGTACTTGGCATCGTTGGAGAGACTGCAACACTACACCAGTAAGTTAATAATGGCATCTACACTAAGCGCAAACTTATTTGACCGACCTGAAGTTGTTGCAACTAACTGAGTAGATGTCATATTTGTAACAAAATGGCGGGGAGCGTAGGGAGCTGTTTTTTCTTTGTCCATATAATTGCGCAAACGTTTCTGAAAGCTTGAGAACTCTTCTATCCAGAAGGACCGCCGTAAATCACATTTTACATGTCTGCAATCTTCTCAGCGCTGCGCTTACAATGGTGGCAGAGAGGGTGTTGGGTCAAAGTAGGCTCTACTTTTAAATCTCTTTAGTAGTAGTTATTAAATGACCAATTATTTAAGACATTATTAATTATTTTTTTATTTTTTTAAAACCCTATTACAGTTTCCCTGCACGAGATACGGAGTTATGCCCATACCATAAAACATAGCACTCGCTGAGATCTTTCAAATGATATAGGTCACAAAGTGTTACAACACATGGGACGAAACCGCCCATTCTCCTTTATCCCCACTTCAAATTTAAAATCCTTTTGTTTCATTGGGGTTGGCTTATGATGCTGCTCAACTATTTTCTTGAACTAAATTAACCAGCTATTGATAAGAATAACAACAAGAAGACGGTACCTGGACAGCCTTAGGTACGATTTTCTGGTCCTAGTATTTATTTTATATTTACTCAATATGAATCAAGTCAATGTCATGCTGGTTGTAAGTGTTAATTATTGCAGGACAATCTATTTATATAATACTAATTATAATACCTAGGGTCGATTTCAAATGGCTGTTGACCCACAAAACACATTGATAACCACTTGAACGTTAACTGCGCGAATCGCTTTCGCGAGTCCAACGTTCAAGTGGCAACGCTCGCAGTTTTTTATGTGAAAAAACTGCGAGTTTTCCGTCTTGATAAAAACGGCTAACACGCGAAAATTACTGCATCAATTTGAAAATGAAAAACATCGTCGTGTTCGTAAAAGTATAGGGAATAAACTTAAATTAAAATACATTAACCTTATGAATATCTAAATACAATGAATAGTTGATAAACCTGAGAAATTGCGAAAAATTGTTGACATTTTCCGCGATTTTCCGGGAATTATATTATTTGTGAATAAAAATTAGCAACCCAAATTAATGATTTTATTTTTAAAATATAATTAACTATATTATTTTTAAAATAAAATAAATATATTAGTAATTCTGAAGGTTAAAGTATTTTAAATTATTTTTGAAATAAATACCTTTTTTAGCTGACTCGGCCATCTCGGCGTTTTGTAGTGCATACCATATTTTTGTTTAGACATTATGAACATAAAAATAAGAACGTAGTAGGTTTGTTTTCTAAATTTAATTATTGTTTATTAGTTTATCTTCTAGAATTAAACGATTTCAATAAACTTTAAACGATTTCAATAAACTTTTATTGAGGAAAGCGTAATTAAACCGCCATTATTGTTAAACTCAAGGCCAAGTTTTAGTCTTTGACTTTTCTTTTATTAAATTTTAAAAGTTACTCAACTTTTATAACATAATATCACGACCATTAGAAAGCACACATTTTCTAGATAATTGTAATATATTACACTTCCAACAATATTTAATTAATCAAATGTATTTAACACATAAATAAACAGTAAATTTCATACAAGGACATACGAAATGAAGCAAACTTCTGTTTGACATTGCGACCACAGATTATTTTTTACAGCTGTTTATTTTGGTGTAATCCGTTCTAAAAGTATCGACAATTGTCCCACAGACTTTTTTAAACGTAGATTTTAAGCGGTAGAATCATGTTTTTATAAAATATCGCGCGTTGCAGAACGAATTTTTTTTTGGTACTTTTATACCATATGACGTAAGTCCCGCCATTTTGTCAGTGGATAAATCATACCCATTGACGTTCAAGTGGATAAAAAGACCGGTATGCTATAGTATCACATATCGGTGACTATGTCGGTGATATCACTACTTGCCACCCATTGCTTTGAATGGCCGTGACAGTATCAGATTCAGGGGTTCTAGTTCTTCGAGCGAATTTGTTACCTACAGTTAGTGATCGTCTACGTGCTCGGGGTTGTCTTTTAGTCATAACAGTTCTCCTAAAAGTCCTATAACTGATGTACTACGTTACCGTTTAGATATTTCCATTTACCGATCCGCAACATTCAAAGCAACCTTATTGACAAGTGTTTCATACACTGATATCTCGACAAATATACAAATAATAAAAGTATTTATAAGAAAAGTGACTACTAGTAAGTAGGAGTAAAAGGTATGCGAAAGCATGCTGTACCATATGTGGAACATAGATAAAAATATGATTTACGTCTATGTTTACTCTGGCAAAATAAAAAAAAACTTACCACTGCAAAATATACACTTTGTTTTATCACCCAATATTTTCTTCCAACTCAAAACTTATCAGGTTTATTTTTTTTTCGATTTTTTAATTCGCGCTTACGCTTATTGTAACACTTTCGTTTAAACTTTACAAAAAGCTCACAATAACACGAAAAGTGCAGGTTATTAAGAATAATGGTTTATATTACAACGTTGCTAGGTATGCAAAGGTCTTATTAAGATTATAAAACAGGTAGTTACAATTATTTTTATAACTATACCAAAGATAAATGTAGATGTTCCATATGTGGTACTGGGTGCCTTGTAGGGATAAATCAATGTTACATACGAATATTATATGTTTATTTCACCATAGTACTTAGTACTTACATTAAAATCAAGCCATTTACAGATTCAACAAATTGTAATTAAGTAAAAACTTTTAAAAAGTCCTGTGTTTTTTATTTAATTCTGGCTTGAGTAGTTCAAAAATTTCGTAGAATAGTAAAAATAACAATATTCCTACCTAATTTTAATAAATCGTAGAATAATAAAAAAATATAATAAATAAAATGCCTTAGAATAATAAAAATAATGAAACCTGGCTTGGGTTGGTTAGTCGATGCAGCGTGCTATCGATTTGGTGCACTGTCGATGTAGCGACCATCGATGTAGTGTACTGTCATTGTAGCGTACCGTCGTTTTAGTGTACTGTCGATGTTGCATACCGTCGATTTTGGGTACTGTCGATGTAGCGTACCATCGATTTAGGGTTCTGTCGATACAGTAACCCATCGATGGAGCGTTTGCGATGTAGCGACCATCGATGTAGTGCCTGTCGATATTATAAACTAGACCCGTATACTTACTTATTACTCGATATTATTTAATGTATATTATATCCTATTTACTTATGGTATGTTATTAATTATAGCTTAAAGTACATTAGTTTCTTTTATGTTTGTGTTTTATCATGAAACATTTTTTTTTAGTCACAGCAATATCCAAGTGAAATCAATCTGTAATCAATTTGTAAGATTTTACTAAAAGTAAAAACTTTTAACACTTTTACACCTACAATATAAAAAAAATTGAAAAAAACAAGACAGCCTACTACTTAACTCCTGCTTAAAACTTTACATTGATATTAAGATGTTTTATCCTATTTAAATCAAATCTTAAAAAAAAAGTCACTCTTTGTTACGACATTTTGTAACCGAGGGTAACATAAAAGCAGTCGGTAGTACGAGACGAGAAGTCAGTCAAAATTATCATGCTTCTGAATCACAGTCTTATTACAAATAATTGATCTCTATTGAGTGAGTTCAATAAACTTTTGGATGTATGACCTTAATTATTACTAATATTAACAGTTCAAGTTCGTTTATTTATTACAGATTCGTGTCCTTATCGGCTAGACTTAATAATTGTGCAATAACTGCTCCTACATAAGACACGTAGAAATTGATATTAGCTGAAATATACGTGCTTACTTGACAGATCTAAAATTTACTTAGTTACTTTATTAAACCCTCCTGTTAATATCCTATGGAAAGGACGGGCCCCATCCACTGTGTAAATGAATCGTGTTAGTACGTTGTCTTTGTTTTTTCTTTTAATTTTCGTTGAGAAATGAGCAAGTTTTGACTAACTTATTTAAACTCTTTCATGCCGTCGTGCAAGCACTTCGGTTCCAATTTTGAATGACATTACCAAATAAGTATTTTTATGTACCCTCCTACTAAGGTTTATACTGCTTTCGCGTACCTAATTGTAAACGGCTTTCTATAAAGTTTTCCTTCTATGGCGTAAGAATATCTGTAATATCGTAAACGTTCCCTAATTTATAACCTTATCTCTTGATCGAGACATTTAAGTGGACTTTTTGGAATAGCTTTAAATAAATACAAAACGGGTGTTAATACCAATTTTGTTTGTTAGATACAGCAGCTTGGTTCCTCTCAATCACCAGTAAAAAAGGCCCCAAGGACTCGTTGTAGGAAAACTCGCGAATGGATAGCAACAAGCTTGTTATTTACACTTAACAACATCAGTCACTAGTTAAAAGATTGTAGGAACCAACTTTAATTATATTCAAGTGTAAAATACACGTTTTTATAATCTACTACATGTTATAAGTTTATAAATAAATGTGTGTGTATTTATAAATAAATTTAATTAAAATATAATCTGCCATATTTTCTTTACACTCCGTATTTTATTTTTGTAATATATATTTACATATTTAACATAGACTATATATAAACTAAGTGTTCTGAGAAACCGTAGATTCCCTGGATTAGGTTTTATGGGTAATTATTAAAAGTGATGTTTCGGTCAGACAACAACATTATAATAGTCGTATACTTAATAGTCGCGTTTTTGACCTTAGGAGGAATCAATTATAATTGTCAATGTATAAAATTTAATATTGTTATAATGACCAATAATGAACCAAACATAATAATAAACTCAACGAATGCTCGATAATCCACCTTTAGGATCTAGTGTCACTATTATAGATGCTAGCAGGAAAAAATCCGAAAAATTCAGGTCGAATATTTCGGAATAATACCGAAATATAGGTACCGTAACTTTGGGATTTTTTCAACTGATCGCACTGTCACGTGATTTATAATTAGTAGGTATAAATAATGGTAAATAAACTATTTATGCCTTTTGCCTGGTACCGATAGTACAACTTATACTGTGCTAGCGTCGTCTAGCATGAATTATTGTTGAAGGTCAATTTAACAATTTTTTTTGTTGAATTCTCTTTATTTTCCCCAAGAAAGCAGTTACACTGTCACAGCCAAACCGTCAAAGTATTATTTTTATCCAACCGCCTACAACTATTCGAAATAAAAATAGCTACCCATATTTATCTACAATGCATTTATGTACTTTATAGCTGTCAGTAGGTATTTATTTATAATATAGGTACATTAAACCTAAATATCTGTAATTTTAGTGGTTATTAAATATGCCATATGAACATAATTTGTTAAACATATTATCTGAGGATTGGTAAATACCTATTGACCGATATTATAACGAATAGAAAAATGTCGACCAAGCACGTAATGACCTTGCTGATATAATAGTAATCCTACATTTCTATATAAAACAATAATATGACCTTTATTAATAATAGATATAGGTATGTTCATCACTAACTATTATATTGCATAAATACTTTGTAATGTTTGCTAGTTCAATCACGTGTTTTAACCGATAACCCTTTCGCTTTGAAATCCTTTATAATATTAATTTAAAGCTGGTTAATGTTATTAATCGATTAACTGACATGCCTGTTACCCTTTAGGCGCATAACGTTCAAAGCGCAAAATGCTAAGCGCTCGCAAAATGGTAAAAGAGCAAAAAGGTAAAAGAGCAGAATGGTAAAGGAGCAAAATGGTAAAAGAGCAAAATGGTAAAGGAGCAAAATGGTGAAAGCGCAGAATGGTAAAAAAATCAGTTGTCTCACTTATTAGCCATGATGATAAAAAACAGCTTAATTTTGGTGAAATGTGACTCCATAACAGGAACAATATAAATAAAACGTAATTTTTTTTAAAGCTATATACTTATGTTCTTTTATACGTTTTTAACAGACTTCAAAACGTAGATGTTAGAAAGCCAGTTATTTCTTGACCAATTTTAGGGACCTTTTGTTTGAAAGGGTATACCTACTTTCAATACAAGTTAGTCCTATAGAAATGTAAGTTGAATTGTAGTTGTAAAGTTAATTTGGTTTTCATCTCAAAAGTATGTAGGTATCTATAATGAAATGTAGAGTATGGGTAAACCCCGAATTAAAATAAATTTTACTTGTTATTCGGACTTTACCCAAGAAACCTTGGTAATTCGAAGTTACCCCGGGTAAACCTAGGCTTACTCCACCTTCTAGTATTACCCGTAACATATAAACAGTTAGTACTTATAATATGTACTTTTTACGAGGTTTAGATAGAAATACCTAAACTTTTAGCAACCGTTTAAAATTTCGTCGAATTTATTTTTTTATTTAAGTGCTACGTCGTAATTCAATGAAAATGCTAACAAGCACTTTATTTACAAATAAATTGTAGTCTGAACTTTATATTAGGTATTTTGACTGAAGTTGGGTCAAAAAAAGAGTTTTAAAATTACATTTCGACGCAAGAAAGCGATCTTGTTGTATCTCGAAAAATGCAATTTTGCACCAGAGCTAAAAAACTATTTAGAAAATTCATATTATGAAAACTAGTAGACTTAAAACTATCATATTTTCAATGATGAAATTTTAAAATAAAACCTTCCATTTGCAATTTAGACGGTCATTCTAAGATTATTGTAATTGGATTTAATACTAGATACATCATTTGATTATTAAAATATAAACTTTGATTATGCTGTATCTTAAAAGCAAATGTTTGGACCATCAGTAACTTCTTCTAATTGACTGTTATCAAACTTGCTGTATCTATATATAAGTTTTAAATGATAAATGTAAGTTTGTTTTATATGAATATATTTATTTATCATGGTTTTGTTTTTTGTTGTAAGTAGTATTACTTAATTTGCGGAACACAAACAAAATGCGGTATGTTAAGCAACGAATTTATTTATTGTAATTAAAAATGTAAAAACAGAGTTTCAGGCCTATAAGCAAAACAAAATAAAAACAAACAATAAAAAAAAGCTTAATTGGATTAATACTTCTTAAAACCACTTTAGCTAAAGTAAATGAAACGTGACAAATCAAACTAAAAATTAGGGCAATTCTAAGAAATGGTCGTAAATTAGAAGAAGATCTGAATTACTGTTCATCTTCATCGTCTGTTTCTTCCAGAATATCTTCAACTTTTTTATCATATTTTAGTTTTAATTATTCTTTAGCGTATGCCTTCTCTCTCCGTGTGACGGTGACGGAGTAAGAATACAATATGTCATCACCCCATCTCATTCCATGGGTGTCGTAAAAACCGACTAAGGGACTATTTCTGAATATTATCCTAGCGAAATAAAAAGAAGGAAAACTTGAATTTAAACCCTATACCAATCCGTCTGGCCAGCGTGGTATTAGTAGGCCAAGTATCCCTCCGTCACGGGAGGAGGCCCGTCCCTGCAGTGGTGTATTAATGGGATGTTATGATGTTCAAATATCACATTAAACACGAACATAAGGAGTCGTCTTTCCACTACGTAATCGCATTCACACTTGGGCGGTCGAGCGCCGAATGACAAATAAGCCGTACGCGCTGCATCTGCGAATGGTCGCGGGGGACAGGGAAACGAATGCCACGTATATTCTAGTAGCCAAAATATGAATTCCTTTAAAATGGGTTAAGTACATTTTTTTAATAGAAAAATACACTGTAAAGTGCTGTAATTGTAGAAATAACGTAAATTGCTGAATGAGAACTTGGTAATATCTCAAGTTGGCATGTAAATCCCGAGCAGCAATTTTGCTGTAACTAAATAAAATTTATATTGTAAAGCGCTGTGAAGGGTGTAACTCCTTGCAAGTAATGCAGTTCGGCCGAGGTATATGTCGTAATCTGTGAAGTATACGCAGCAATTATGTTGTATGTATCCTAACATAATAAAACGCGAATTTTGGGTTAGTTACAACATTATTTTCGTTTTGATTCAGAAAAATTGAGGTAAATCTCAATGTCGTATCTAAATAAAAAATAGTCGTAGAAAAATGAAACTGAGACCATTCGATGTGGTATTTTTTTCTGAATCGAATGGTGTATAAAACTCAATTTCGCAATTTTTCGAGATACGACAAAATCGCTTTCTTGCGTCGATTTTGTATTAAATGTGATTTAAAGCTCAGCTTAGGTTGGGATTAGATGGCGTTGTAAGTCTGTGTAAAATAATGTTACTACTATTTTAAATTATATTATTCATCTAAACTGTATCGGTGACGACACGTAAAGTTTCAGGAAGATCCAAAAAATTATGTATGTAATTTTCACGTTTTGGTTTTTCATTTATGGAAAATTAACACCTTTATATTATAGGACCGTATTCTACTTACAAATTAGCATTAGTAGGTTTTACCAATCAGTTAAATATTTATATAATAAATACTATGAACGTGTTAACAATTACATCAATACACTTTATTTATTTACTGAGAAACGTAATACCAAAACGTCATACAAAATTTAAGTCAAATATGCACACAGGGAAGATCAAGGTTGAGTACTTTATTTGTAACTAGCCTTGTTCTCCACCCTTATTAGTCATAGCGTGATACTATATTGCCTATGACACTCCCCGATAAATTGACTATTTAACACAGAAAGAATTATTAAAATCGGTTCAGTAGATCCAGAGATTACCCCCTACAACGTCACAAACACACAAACTTTACCTCTGTATAATATTAGTATAGATAATTAATACAATTACATAGTCAACACTTTCTAGGCTTTCAGGCTAGGTTACTAAAAAGGTTGCCTATATGCCTTAATTTTTGCTTACTAATAACTACGTTTTGCCTTGGTGGAAGAACGGGATATGGTATGGCATACGACGATTGTTTGAGCCATCCACATGTCTGTGTTCCCTAATTTTATGTATGTATAATTCTCCGAACCACAGGGCAGAATTTCCTGTAATGACTGTCACATATTTAAAAAAAAATTCTTACAGTAAGGTTACTTAAATAAACGCTGAATCTCCTTTCATAAGAAAATCATGATCTATATAAATACTCAATATAAATTGATAAAATTATAGAATTAACTGACAGAAAAAGAATTTACTAATATAATTACCGTTCAAAAGAAGATAATAATATCATATCATATTAATAAGATAATCTAAGTAAGTATATCTTAAAGAAAAAAAAGTAATAAGATGCTTGTCATCACACGTTGTCTAATAAAGCTATCTATTAACTTTGTCAGTAAACAGGCGAAAGGATAATGGTTTTTTCCAACAAAATAGCTGACGTTTCTGTCGCATCGCTTCATTAGAACTTATCCAGCGACCCGTAACTACGTCGATAAAAAAATGCTACGTGAAAACATGTACCTACCATAAATAACTTCCTACCTCACTCCTTCGGAATTAATCTGATGTAATAACAAATAGATATGTAGTACATTTTTTGAGCTCATGTGAGATAAAAAGGACATTATGTTTTGGTATCAATTTACTCCTTCCTTTGCCGGATAATAAAAATGAGGTAAGATATACTCAAGAAAAGAGAAGTATGTTTACAAAATTAAATATACCTGTAATAATATTTCTTCCAAAGGTATAACTGCCCTTCAAGGAACCAGACTTTTATTATTAGAAAATAATAATTACTGACAAAGAAAAATCTTTATCAACTATAAAAAGAATCTTGTCCCTATTATCCAAGAACTTAAGGGCCTTTACGCGGCTCACTAGCGCCGCCAATAGAAAAATAATCATAATTCGCAAATAGGACAAATACTGTAAAATGTTGATAGCAAAGTCTTGAGAAAAGGCAATAAAGTATTTGTATAACACACTCTCAACACTTTAAAAGTTTTTTAATTAGGTAAATTTCGCATTTGAAAAAAAAACGGCCGTTTTTGTTTATAATGCAATATTAATTTATTTAAAAATCATTTTAAGTGTTGAGAGTGTGTTATACAAATACTTTATTGCCTTTTCTCAAGACTTTGTTATCAACATTTTACTTTATTTATCCTATTTGCGAATTATGATTTTTTTTCTATTGGCGGCGCTAGTGAGCCCGTTAAACGCTCTTAAGATATTTAAAGATTCAATTAGCGAGGATTTTATTGCAACAGATGTTTACATTTTATATCGATATAGGTACTCTTAACAAGGAAACAATTAATTAGTGTTTAAAAGACATTCATTGTTTAATTACTTATACTTATTGTTTGTATTTGTTTCAAATACGTACTAAGGGCTTGGGTTGAGCTCTCTATAGACTCTATGTTTGACGTTTTGTTCGCTATTTCTTAGAATACGATTATCAAACAAATAGGTTTCTTACGAGAATGGCTTTTATCTTCTTTGTGTGGCATTTTTGTATTATGTTTTTATTTTGAATTGTGAAGCTATTTTATTCTACTGGACATTACTTTGTTAAGAAAAATTAAATTACTTATGATGGATTAATTTAGTTATAGATTAGTTCACTCCGGCAAAAATTTAATGACAATATACCTACTCCACCAAAAAGAAATATTATAAACGGACGATATTTTGTGGACCAGATGAATAATCTAAGAGTATTTTCCTCACTGAACAAATTTCCTAGAATTTTACTAATTAGAAGATCATTTTTAAAATACCAAGAACAGCTTAGCAACAACAAACACCAACACACCTTGCTTTGCCTTCACGATAACATTCTTGTTTACTTTCTCAGAACAACGCATCGTGAGTATTTCGCATGAGTAAAAACAGCCTACAACCACAAAATCGGAAAACCCTGACAGAATAAAAAATATTGTATAGTTTCAGCTACTACGCGTAAATGTTAAATAACTGTTTATCTATGTTATGAAGAGGTAAAGTTCGTGTGTTTGTGACGTTGTAGGAGGTAATCTCTGGATCTATTACTGAAGCTATTTTAAAAATTCTTTCTGTGTTGAATAGTCAATTTATCGGGGAGTGTCATAGGCTATACATTATCACGCTAGGACTAATAGCAGTAATGAAATATGTTTAAAAAAGGGATGCGCTTTTTTCGGCGTCCAACAAGGTGGGCACGGGACAGCTATTATGTAGATGAAGACTTTTTGTATTAACGTCTCCTGAATTAGTAGGAGAGAACTATCTTCTTCTGATTTGAACTTTAACATCCGTCAAATGTTTTGCTGGATGCTCTTTGCGAGAATTGATAGTGTGAGGGTAAAGAGTGGGTAAGTAGCTCGCACTTACAACAATAACCTAGTATTTTTGTAGTTGATATTTTCAACTTAATTATTTATAAAAAATAATAATATGACAAAGATATTACCGAGTTTGTTTATTAAAGTTATGACTATGTATATACCTACGTAACCAAGTGAATAGTAGCATTTACCATCTAATTGGCTCCTCATAGGCACCTAGTAATGTGAGTCATCAATGTAGGTACGATCTAGCGTCTCTGCATCACATAATAGGTAATTTCGGTCTTGGAGATTTGATCTTGTTTTCCAAGTATTCAAAATAATTATTACCTTTAATACTCACAACTCCGTGTGGTGACGAAGTAAGAATACAATATGTCACCACCCCATCTCATCCCATGGGTGTCCTAAAAACCGACTAAGGGACTATCCGTGAATATTATCTTTACGAAATAAAAAGAAGGAAAACTTGAAATTAAAGCCTATACCAATCCGACTGGCTACGTGGTATTAGTAGGCCAAGTATCCCTCAGTCACGGGAGGAGGCCTGTCCCTGCAGTGGGACATTAATGGGCTGTTATGATGATAGGGTAAATAATAAGCTAAGTTCCACTATATTCCATTTTTCATCTCAATGAATCACTGTAGATAGTTTGGATAGCAATACCAATTAACTTTCAAATGGAACACTTTAATAAGTAAATATTTCATTTGCATCTGTAAAAATATTGGAGCAAACAATGTTTTTTGCCAATTAAAGTTAGTTTATTTGAGTAGTGATCGACAAAACTTTCCATCAGCCTTTAACTAGACGCAATGTTTTTGATGTTTCTGCCTAATTAGTTTTTTCTTTTAAGCGTTTCTTATAAAGAGTGGTGGTTTACTTAGAATTGAGTAAACTTAAGTATAGTTTAACTACCCGACTGTAAGTAATGTCTTCCTTTTTTTGTGTTTCTTAGTTGTACTAAACTATGTGCCTATCCGCCATTGAATGTGTGTAACATTGCACTTACGTCTGTTACACAAGTTCCGTCCATGCATGTGCCCTATGACTATGTGTCATTGTGTCATTATTAAAATATAAACCAGAGTTATAACTCTTCTGTAGGAGAATATAAACTATAATATCTATTTAAAGTTGTACCAAAAATCAGAAAAAATTCAATATAACTTATATGCACCAAAATAGGAAAAGTCCACATAGCGTGCCACAAGTTTAAAAACATTCTTGTTTTGAATAGATAACAAGGATATATTTAGTTTTACTACAACTTGAATGTGTATAGTAGCAATAACATAAATGTTTGACTATTTACTGTTGCATAGCATTGTTTATAAGCTTAGGCACGATCCTTGTGATTACAAGTCTTTGTTTATAATAAGTATAACTACGTTGCAAATCACAATTTAGGTATACTTACCTACTATTAGCTGCAACTATTTAATATAATTTTGAGAAGGATGGAGAAGAATAGATAAACGGAAAAGTGACTAAAATAGTTTTACAGCGAGTGTATGAAAAGAGATAGATAATTTCTGCGATAGAAATTTTGGGCCATACCATCTTGGAAGGCAATTATACAGAGGATAGAAACATAGGACGAGGAAGACCGCGATATAGTTCGAACAAAAAAAATTAGAATATCTTATGAGACTTTTAAACTTTAGAAGAATAAAAGCAAGACTACACAAACTAGGTGCTTAACTAAACAAGATTAGGATCAGAGAAAAACAAAATCGATGCAAAAACTTTACCGATGCTGATTAGATTAGACTAGTCACGTCTAATAGGCATGTCATTTAAATGCATTATCTTTATCAAAAACGAGTAATCTACAATACAAGTTTATGCACTATTTGTCAATACTATTTATGTAAAACAGGCAGTTCAATGTCTCAATTTTTTCCTTATATACAAATAAATGATTCTTTCTTTCTTTCTTTCTATAAAATAACACAATATTGCGACGCGTTATATAATCGGCAAAATTAATCAAAAGAGATGAGGTATTCCATGTCAATCCCTTACGCGAAAATAACAAGAGGCTCCGCTATCCATTGTGCTACCCAGATTAGCAAGAATGTGATTAATGATTAAACTGGAAACATAATAAAGAAGAGCTAATTAATCATCAGCAAACGGCCAGCGCTCTCCGGTTCAACTAATTAACCGCAGCTAGCAGTTCTGAATTTTTATTTAGGTTAACAGAATTAATATCCACTGCAATTTTAAAAGTTCTTACAGTATCAGGTAGTTTCTTATTCTATTTGGCAACTGTGCGGAACTGTGCTTGGAAACTTTATGAGGACAACAGCACTTTTCAATTTATTTTCTTTTGTAGTTAATTTTGTTAACAGTAATAATTAATTATTTTTTATCAATTGGTTTTAAGAATTTACAAGTTAATGGTAAAGGATGGGGCAAGCGATCGATGGCAAATAGAGGCATAGGTGGAGATGTTATAAAAGCAACAGGCCTTTGACAATTTTAGCTGAGATGACAATCATTAGAGTAACTCGTCGTTAGGAATAGCTATCGATCCGACACCAAAACATCACCACTTCCCATTTATCATAAATCTATATGATCACTCAAGCTCGCTTAATGGGACTAAGGTGATATTTCACCAATGCAGAGTTTTTAAAATTAAATTGTGTGACAATTTGGGCAGTTGTTGTTGATCTTTATGTATTTACTTATCAGCTTTATTAAAGCTATTTCGTAGTTTTACTTTTATACTAGGCAGTATTCTTATTTAGTTTAATAACTTATAGTACTTTAATCAGACCTGATAACATTTTGTGAATTATCTATGCGGGTTCCGAATTCATCGTTGTAATAGTAGATAGAACCTTTGCCACTGAGACAGTTTCTACGATTTTTGATCCAGCGTGTCAATTCTCGTACCTTAACATCGTTAAAAATTCGGTTAAGTTAACTTTAGTTGTCAAATTGTCTTACCTATTGTGTGACAATTTGACAACGAAAGTTAACTTAACCGAATGACATTACATGCAGATATAGGTTTACATTAAATGAAGGTTACGAAAACTACATCTCGCTGTGTCACACAGGTACTCTAATAGTTTATTATTTTAATTTCAGCAACTTTGATCACGGCGGCAGCAGGGACCACAGTAGGCTGGACATCCCCAACACTTCCACTGCTACTGGCACCAGACTCTCCCATACAGACCTCGGCGGATCAGAGCTCATGGATTGTTTCACTTATGATACTATGTTCAGGTAATAATACTATTAAGTATTTGATACTTATATTTTTATAATTATTGCCAGTTGTTAACTTCATGTGATCACACACAAAAATCACTTTTAACCCAACTAGAAAATAGGAGCAGATTCTTGATTCCATATTTTTTGTTTGTTACCTTAGATTTTCGTGATTTTTTAATTTACCAATTTAGATAATTATTTTTTAGTTTGAATGGGTAATCTTCCAGGTAGATTCCATAAAAAAAAACAATTATAATTGAGTTAGAGATTAAATTTTCATCTAAAATAAAACTCTGTTTTTTTTCTTACAAGGTTACTCCCGTTCTGTAGTAACATGGTCGTAATAAAAGCTGAGTACTATTATAATTGTAACCAACCCAAATAAATAAGTGTCCTGAGTGGATATAAAAATCACAAGCAAAATAACAACATTCGAATACACAACCGCTACCTACGCCATTAAGGCAGTAAACATTTGTGTAATGAACTTTTTTAAATCCAAATCGAAATCAGGGAGGATTTTCTTACAATTTATTATAGTTTAACTAGCCAAGCAATAGTACAGATACGCAGAATTATTCTGAAAAGTCCCTCTCGCTCTTGTCATATTAATGGAATAGAAAATAAAAATTGTTTTCCATTTAAAGCGGTATTTGTTTTAACCAATTTTAATCTATTGTTTCAATGTTATACGATATTATTCTACGGATGTCATTATTTTTTTTGTCAGAAAGGAGAAACCCCTAAATTGTAATTTTCGGTAGTCTGCTATCAATTTCATCGATATTATTTTTCTCTTTGATTTTGAGATGAAGGTTTATTGATGTTTGCGTAATGAATTTTAAACATTAGGGTAAGCAAGGCATTCAATTTTGAACGTTTCAATAAGACATAAAGTAATGTTAAGCAATTTATAGTTTACCTACGTATCATGTTGTGTACTAGATCTAGTGTCGTCTTTGGTAAATTCTCGAGGTTTTAAGCTTATTATATCTTTTATTCTCACCTTTGTAACTAAGAATCAAGTATATGCTCCATCAGTTTGACCGATGTAATATCACGTACGATCCTTCCATTGTTTACATGTGTCATGCTTAGCAGTGCATATAAGATTACTTACAATAGGCTCATTCAACGATCAGTAAATTGTCGTCATCTTTCTACGTCAATCGAAAGGAGTACGTACGTATGTAAAAAATAAATTATCTAATTTAGATCCATTAGACCTGTAGACATATTGAATGAATTTCACAACAGTAAAACAATACCAAATCCTTAATAAAATCAAAGTACCCAGATTAAAACCACTTATTTATCATGCAAGTATCCTTCCATTGGTTATTACTTATTACGGTAAATAATAATTCTCTTCTAAGAAATATTTTCATTTCACCTTTTGAGTCTTTTCACTTTTGGTTGGATATAATTCAATTCATTTACTACACTTATTTACTGACTTCATACAAAAACAGTGAAGTAATAAAAGTACAACTAATTATAGTTAAGGTAATGATTATAAATTGTATATTTTTAGTTCTAAAGAGTTCTCGTCCTTTAATTGAGTTTTTCAAGCAAACATAAAAAATTGTATTGCTACCAGCAATAGCGACAATGTCATGTCATGATGATATTTGTAAAAAAAAATAATAATGTCTTCTTCGTGTTTTTTCAGCTGCAAGCCCAATCCCAGCTTCATACCTCGCAGACAGAATAGGCCCAAAGAAAACTTTGCTCCTAGCAGCAGTACCTTACATCATAGGATGGATATTGGTGATGTTTGCTGGGAATGTGCCAACAATCTACGCTTCACGCCTCATATCGGGCCTTGGATATGGCATCGCATACACCACCGCGCCCATGTATCTCGGTGAAATCGCATCCGATAATGTTCGTGGGGCGATGGCTACACTTATCACGGTTATGTCAAAGGTTAGTTAATTTGCTATGATTACATTACAATTCACAAGGATCTTTTGAGTCATATTTTAAATATTGTAACAGGTCATACTATTATTAGAAATAAACTGTTTCGTTAGGCATTACATCTTTATAACTTGCTGATTTTTTATTCAAAAATCTTATTAATAATTCAAAACTCGAAAAGGAGTTGTCCCTTAATTCGGCAAACGCAAAAGAAATGATCAGTAGTTCCTGATATTTGTGCGTTTAACCAAATAAAATATAAGTACGATTTAATAAATATTATTTCCGTGATGCAGAAACGATTAGGTATCCAAATAGTGCTAAGTCATAACGTGTTCAATGTCAAATACATTAAGCACTATTTTTTCGAACATATTTCATCACATTATTTATTATTGGTGGTATGTTAAACATGTTATTATCGTAGGAAATCTTGAAAAAAGAAACACCGGTTTGAAACTATTGCATAAAACAATTTATCAATTTCTGATAATGATTAAATTAGAATCGCTTAAATAACTATAACTAATTGATTAATTTTTTATACAACTACTAAATGATTAACGAATCATGTTTGAACATTAAACTTTGGACTATGTGGTATGAAGAACATTAATGTTCTTTTGTCTCACTACTTGCTTACAAAAGGGAAGAAGGAAGGTTTTTTGTTAACTGATTTTTAACAGTTATTAGCAACTTACTACTTGGTTAAGTATGCTACCAGAAAGTAACTTTACTGATCCGTATTTTCATTTTGTTGTTTGTTAGTTTTAACGTTGTATTAACCTGTTTCAGTTCGGCATCCTGTCACAATACTGCATCGGACCCTACGTGTCTATGCTGGGGCTTGCCAGTTTCAACATCGCCATTCCAATACTATTCGTAGTAACGTTCAGTACGATGGCCGAGTCTCCATATTTCTACATAAAATCAGGTCAAAAACAAGAAGCAGAAGAATCGTTAAGAAAACTTAGAGGAAAAAGTTACGTGAGAGAAGAGTTAGAGAGCATGAGCAGTTTAGTTACTGAAAATATGAAAGAAAAGAGTAGATGGAAAGATTTGTTCAGAGTCGGAGGTAACAGAAGAGGACTAATAATTTTAATGGGTATATACTTTACTCAGCAGTTTTGTGGAAGCACTGCGATAATAGCATATGCTCAGCAAATATTTGGAGCGGCTGAAGGCGGCATGGGTCCTGAAGAATCATGTATATTGTTTGGAACAGTACAGCTATTAACCTCAGCAATATCTTCGCAACTCGTCGACAGGCTAGGAAGAAAGCCTCTGTTACTAATATCTTCGTGTGGTGTTGGTTTATCGAACATAGTAATAGGAGCATACTTCTTCCTCAAACACCAGAACAGTGACTGTATCAATACTTTAAAATTCATTCCAAATGTTGTTATACCCATATTTATATTTTCATATACGATAGGTTTAGCTACAGTGCCTTTCGCAATAACTTCGGAAATATTTCCCACAAACATTAAATCAAAGGCGACCTGTGTTATACAAATTTTCGCCGCGTTAATGACGTTCGCAGTTACGAAGTTGTATCAAGTGGTCGCAGATAATTTAGGGAACTATGTTGTGTTCTGGGGCTTTGGGGTGTTATCTGTGGCTGGTGTGATATTTATATTAGTATATCTTCCAGAGACAAAGGGTCAGTCTTTTGCGGCGATACATCAGAAATTGTATACCGATAAAGTAGTGTATGAAAATGATGAGGATCGTATGGCTAGAGTGAAAATCAATTTGTGACAGAAGTACGTGTTATTTGTTGAGTAAATATATAAGTTATTTTAATAATGTAATTGTACTTTAAGAATTATATACACACTACACTTAAATGTAAAACAAAGGCAAAATCGCCTTAATTCTCCGTCCTATATGTAATAACAGACGGCTGGTTTATCCTGAACGGCTACTACATTATTATAATCGTTTGTGTCTTGGGTTACACATGCATAGAAGAGGCATTATTCTGAGTTATTATTTCATTACGATCCTAGTGTAGGTTTTCTTTTCGGCTAATCTTTAATATAATTGCTTGTTACGACTCTTATATAAAAGGCCGTGATATTATGAATTCTTAGTGTGATAAATAGAAGAAGAAATTCGAACTCGGGGTTATGATTATGATATTCAAAGGGTTGCTCGTTAAAGATCAATAAACCTAAAGGCAATTCGTCCGATCAGAGCCAGTCGTCTGATATTACATTATGTGCATCGTGTGCATTCCACATGATTGAAACTTAATATTTGATATTGTACTTAGTTACTTAAAGCTACAGCGGGAATCAGTAAGACCAAAGATTTTCACTCTTTTTAATAATAGTGGATGTATGATGTCAATACAACTTAGATTTTTTATTATTCCCCATTTTTTGATAGATTTTTAACCGACTCCAAAAAGATAACGAAATACTTAATTAATATGTCTTTCTTTTGAATTTATGTTATCTGTAAATTCAGTAATTAGGTACCTACTCGATTGATATAAAAAACATCTTTTTTTTTAAATTCAACTTTAAGTTAAGCCCTATACCGCCAAGTTTCTAATTTGGTTATTATCTCGAAAAATATTGAATTACTTATCCATGTAAATGAAGTAGCATATATTACAATTGATATTAAAGCTCTGGTTTTTGGAGTCGGTTATTTAATTAGTAGATAAATAACATACCTACTTATTATGAATATAAGTTAATTGTTTATGTGTGTGTATTTTAGTTAAATAAGTTTACTATGAGTATTATGTGCCAAATGTGATTTCCATGAAAAAAATACCTGTATTTTAACCGTAGGTATGTTTTTAATTATGATTGTATGCTTCTTACAAAAATGAAGATAGTATTTATAAATAATTGTTAGATTTAATATTTAGATTAGCTTACGTTGGTTAAAAATAGATATTTGTATTTAAATTACATAAAGTGCCTTTTTACGGAATATTTCAAAAAGTACAAACTTTAAGATAAAGAAAATTTTACTAAATAATTAAATCTAAGAATCATATCACCTTATATGAATTTGTGTAATGGAGAGGAACCAATGCTATCCCCGGTATAAGTCCGAAAAAAAAACAGTAAAGTCTGGAAAGAGGGGGTGGGTTTTAAGCTACCCCGTGTGATGAAAACTAACACAAAATCATAGAATCTCTTACTAAAGTACGGAAGATTGTATGTTTGAAATAGATAGTACAATAATTATTATAAATTCTGTCATTCGATGAAATCATGTACTTAATTAAGAAATTATTTCTAATAATAACTACTGTACACCAATTTTACTTCCAGAAAAAGATAGAATTTACCTACGTGGATTTATCTTACAAGCGTCCAATCCTCTATCACCATGTTTACATAATGGGAAACCTTTCGAAAGGTCATACTTAAATGCATGTTACCAATTTTGATTCCAACTAATTTTTTTCAAAAACTATTTGTATTCCATAAATGATATTTTATTTACCAATAAGTAAATATATTTAAAATACAATTTATAAAATAAATTATGCTAAGATTTTGTATACCAATAAACATTATTATATAGGTACAGCAATCATGGTGTTCGGAATATTATCTTGTCTAGTATAATTATAAGCCAACGATTGTTGTTAACTACGGAACATCATCCACGTCCTGTGTTTTCTTGCGGTGAATAGAATCACAGAAATCATTTATTTTAATTATTCCTTGTGAAATGTCATGATTACTTCTTAACAGGATCGTGACAAGTGGCGTCCTGTCGTCTCTGCCTACCCCGGACGGGATAAGGCGTGAGTTTATGTATGTATGTACTTCTTAAGTTGTTTCACGATTCACGTGGAACATTATTGTTAATGATTAATGTACCTAATAATATTTCTTATTAAATTTAGATTAGTAAAGGTTTTGAACCAAATTGGGACATTGTTACAAGTAAGTAGGCAATCATTAATCAGGACACATTAAAAATAGCAACATACCAATTTATTAAATGTCTCGAATGAATCGCATTGTTTTGACAATAGTTACCTATGTAGTAAAAAAGTCGTATCGATTGGCGACTACACAGTAAGGAGGGCTCATGTCGAATAAAGAGTATCGCTGATCTTAACTCTGACATATAACCTGATAAGAAATAAACATTATCAAGTGTACATTACATGCTCACACAGGGAATCATTCATTAGGTCTAAGCTTTAAAACATAATCTCTTTATTATAATATGTTTATGAAAGCCATAATTGTAACTCATTACACATAGTTAAATGTAAACTTAAAATGCTTTTTTCGTGTGTATTTTGCGAAATTTGCGAATGGTATACTAAAAGCCTGATTAACATCGATAAGTAGGTACAGTATGGGGACATTGATAATGTGATTGGCTTTTAAAGAAAGACAGCAAATCAATGAGTAAGAAAAGTACATCCGATTACCGAAAATAGCTGAATAATTTTAGCATAAGTTTTGAAAATTATCACATTAAAATGTATCTTATGACGTTCGGCATAAGGTTGAAATTATAAAAGAATGAATCCCTACTTACTTCTATTTGACATTGTATGTTTCATCATGTCTTACTAAGTGACACTGGTGACGGAAACATTGCACTTCGATAAAAAGTCATTGCAGTGCAACAAAATATAGCACTTATTGTTAACGTCATAATATACAATTTCAAAATCATCAATAATTATAATCTCACTTTCTCGCTTCCGCATTGTTGTCTGTCTTTCTTTAAAAACTAATCATATTATCAATGTCCTTATACTGTATATACAGTTACAAGTAGGTACAGCAGTCGACGCTACTGTACTGACGCTACTTCACTGATGAATTATGGCAGACAGACTATTCATATTGTAGTAATTTACTGTGTCACAAGAATTGACCTCTAAATATTAGTTAGATTAGATAGAAGAAATATCGTTACCATGTCTCTAGATTTTTTTAAGTTCACGATATTTTTATCAATTTTGTAGATTTATAAGAGTTTTGAACACCAGTTCCTTTTAATACATAGATATTTAAATATACATAGGTCACGGTGATAAATAATGTATGGTACTTATAAATGTCTTTTCTAAATATGTTGTACTTATAGATATAAAACGGCATTTAAAAATAGAACATTTTGTAAAACTAAATTTTACCTATATAAATACTTATGTATATTATATTAAATAATATTAAATTATATAAAATTATATGTTATGTATACTTATGTACTTATTTTAAAAAAACAATATGTGATCATGCAACATTCCGAATTTTCACGGATTGTCGTGCCATTTATTCAAATATGCAAAATATAATTGAAACAATAAGAACGTAAATATTTTTTGAATAAAATTTAATTGTGATACAACTTAAAAATATATTTTATTTAATGCTCATTTTCTTTTAAGTTATAATTTGATCCTTACGCGGTTGTGATGAATATAAGCTAAAACATTATTATACAATTTTAGCAGCATGAAAAGAGGTGTAAGCTAGCGTCAGATAGGATCTAAACTATTTCATGTTTTATTATTATGAATCAATACTGTAAACATTTTTATATCTAAAGTGTTAATGACACGGCAGATACATCAGTCAATATTCTACTTTGTAAAGATTAAATTAGCTTTGTGAATATATCCTTAGTCGACTTTACTTCGTTACCACATGAAAATACCACTTAGATACAAGACAGATACGACTAAAATAAGTCTTTTATAAAAACATAACCCAATTAATTGCTTAAGTAATCCTTTTTATTTTTTTAGTCGTAACAAATTGAGGTTAATATTAGAAAGGCCGGTATACCACATATCAAAAACAAATAACTGTGACTGGAAAATTCTTCGGACGTACTTATCTCAAGATATTAGTTGTTTACATAAAATAGGTACTACCTACGTACACATGTTCGACAAATATTTAATTACGTGTCATTGAAATTATCGAAATAAATCTTGGATGGATTATGTGAGAAGTTACAAGTATCCATTGTAAATACCTACTGGTAACGTCTGGATAATTATCGGGCACCATGCCTTTTATCACAACAAATTATTTACTGTTTGTTAAACTAAGTGTGGCTTGAGAGTGATTCACTTTTTAATACGAATAAAATAAATAAATATTCCAGTGAATATTTATTATGGCGCTGTGTAGAGATGTCCGTACATCTCTACACAGCGCCATCTGTTCCCAAAGTAAGCTAGGCTTAACCTGCTTATGTTATGGGTAACAGAACAACGGATATTAATACTTATAAGTATACTTTTATATATACATAGAAAAACTCAGAGCAATGGCTGGCAAACAGTTCATGCACACAAAGATTTGCATTGAGCGTGAATCGAACCCGAGACCTCTGCGTAGTAGCCATGTAATAAAACCACTACGCCACAGAGGTCTTCGAATTGTGGTGACAAACAGAGAACGGTAAAGATTTCGAGATTCGTAAGTATAGCATATGTTAAAACAAGCTTGTGAACCAAGTTGCTCACTGGTCCGGAGGCTCGTCTACGCAGCGAGCCATATAATTATTGGTAATGTGCAAGCTTTTTCCTTACTTCGCTTCTATCCACTTTGTAGGGGACTATTTCCAGCAGTGAAGGTCTTTTGATTGATCATGCCGATACATGTACACTGCCAGTGTCGTATGATTTGTCGTATTGAATGCACCAACTTAGAAGTAGTGTTGTGTGGCCTAAAACAGAATTACCGCAGGTTGTAAAAGTATGGTATTTAAATCCCGTAAGTACCAGGAATAGCCTTATTTTGCGGGAATTTAGTCCGGGTTTAATTCTTATCTTATTACCTCCTATACATACGTAATTATTAGGTACCTACACATGATAATTGTTGTCTCATGTGAACTTGACCTCATGACGTTCAAGCGACACAGTTGAATTCACCTATCAAGGAGGTATCTCTATAGGGGGCTGATAAAATCATGCGTTGTTTAAGTAGCCAAATTCTGGTATAAAATTATAAATGAATGGATGTGCCGCTGGTGACCAATCCCAAGCACATTTCTTTCTTTTTGGTTACATAGAGGCAATTCCCTCCGTGTGGTGACGGACCACCTTATCTCGTCCCATGGGTGTTGAAAAAACCGACTAAAAGACTATCCGTAAATATTATCTTCACAAAATAAAAAGAAGGAAAACTTGAAATTAAACCCTTTACCAATCCGTCTGGCCAGCGTGGTATTAGAAGGCCAAGTATCCCTCCGTCATGGGAGGAGGCCCGTCCCTGCAGTGGGACATTAATGGGCTGTTATGATGATGGTGATGATGATACCTTTCCTAATATTTGATATCTTGATAAAAAATATTCAGGGAAAATAAACACCTATATCCTATTCGCGTTTAAAATGCAGTGAGTTGTCAGTTCACTAACCAATCAAATCTTCTAAATTTTATATTTTATTGAATTTTAAAAGATTTGATTGATTAGACGGCAGGGCTAGGTCGGCGAAAAATGACAACTCACTGCATTCTAAAGGCGAATAGGATATAGGTAGGGATATTATTAATGTTATATAGTTCTCATGTTTATCTGCCTCTGTCTCCAGGCACAAAGGCATTTTAAATACTCGTAATACCAATCAAGTTTAAATTAGTCCAGTTAGTCCGTTGAAATTTATTTTATTATTATGAAATACTTACCAAGTTTTAACAATATGCGATCAAAATGAACATTCAGAACGTGCCCAGCGTACTATCGGCGACTACACAAAGTTGTTAAATACAATAGCCTTCTACACAATGGCGAGTGTCGCTTCTAAACTCAATGAAGTTCCATAAAATTATGTTTTATGTTATGATAACTTATCATGTTGTTATTAAGTCATAACATTTTAAATTGAAGAACGGTTTGGTCGATGGAGGCACAAGAATGGATAAAGTGGAAAGTTTTGGTTGCCTATGTCAAGCAGTGGGCGTCACTTCGTTGATTTAATGATGATAACCAACGAACATTACGTACGATAAATTTCTTTACAAGCCCTTAAATATTCCAGGAAACGGGTCTTTTGCCCATGCCGTGGAAATTTCTTCCTCGTGGGAAAATTCCTGTAAGGAAAAAATATTTTGGTCATAACATCTATAGGCAGACCGTTTAACTCAGACCCCGCCTGCGGTAATAGGGGTGCGCGGGGGGCGAGGACAAAGAAGAGAGCGATCTCTTGACTTTTTGGCAAAACGGCGCCATCTAGATACTGTGACCCGAACTACATCACATCACAACACAGCTCTAATTTTTAGCTAGCTTATTTTTATGAAAACAAAAGAAGGAAAAATTGAAATTATACCCTAAACCAATCGAAATACCTGGAGAGGATTTTTTATTTTTCTGGTCAGGCTTTAAATTGTGTAATAATTTAGATTGCATATTTTCTCTAAGAAAGTACGAGATTTAGTGGCAAGATGACGCCACCATCTTTGACATTTGTAAATTGTATAGAAGACGGACTAGCATACTGTACTAGTGTCATACTGACATACTGACTAGGTGTCCGTTATGGTAGCGTAAATAGTATAAAAAAAAAAAAAACTCATATTATTGTTCTTATTATATGTAAATATTTTCTAAGACTGATTCTTACAAATTAATATGTTTAAATCATACAATATGTTTTAATGTAAACTGTGATATACCGCGTCCGAGTGCCACGGACTCCAGCGCTGAAAGACGCGCCACAGGCTGCCGTGGCGGGACGCCGCGGCATACCGCGGTAGGCAACGGGATGCCGTTGCCTACCGCGACTGAGCTCTGACTCACGGCAAAATCCCTTGCCATGCCGTCCCGCGGCGCGCCGTGGCATGCCGCGGCATCTAAGCGGCCAGTGTGCGCTGACTCACGGCGAAATCCCTTGCCATGCCGTCCCGGTGTGCCCAGGCCTTAAATGGTTTTTAATTAGATAAATATTGCATTTAAAACAAAAACGGCCGTTTCATTTTCGCATGCGAATTTTAAGTAATTGTCTTTGATTCGTAGTACTTATTACTCATCTTAGTCTTTAGTCCGTGTATAAAATGCCCCCATATTTCTTTAAATTTTAAGTCAGGAATAAAAAATAGAATACAACTATCGTGGCTGACACCGACTCCAAAAATAACAATAATATTACATTATTTGTAGTAATTTGAATATATTTTAAAGAATCTACAAGTAAATATATTTGTGGACTCTTCAAGAAATATCTTTAACAATACTTTTTACAATAATTAAAACAACCTATTCTTTAGATTATAATTAAGTAAAAAGAATGTCTGATTTAATGTTGCAAAACCAAAATACAACAAATTATTTTTTACTTTTTAGTGCAATACTTTAAAGTCGGTTATTTTTTGTAAAAAGTTATTTCATTTGTCATAGTAACCAACTCGATATAGCTCTTGTGTACGCTACCATAACGGACACCGACTCCCGCCCCCTCGTCCCTTTCATACCGCAGGCATGAGATAAACGGTCGGCCTATAGTCATCTTGATTAGTATAGGTTGTGTCGTGTTCTTGTAAAAATACTGTACCTGTTTATTTCCCTTAAATGTTCTGACATCATAATTATGTGAGATTTGAACCCGTGACCTCAGACAGCCGCTACCACAAGCACCGTGCCACCAAGGCTTATAATTACAAAGTACACGATTCGTTCATCATCTTAATAGTATTTAAGACTAAACAGAAATCAACTGAATAAAGGATTCAGTTGATTTCTGTTTAGTCTTTAAATACTTCTTCAGTCGCATTAAATCGCTGAATCATTTGGGCAAGATTCATTGCGATAATGATATTTTAAAATTAGATATTATTATGTATTTTCAAAGTGTGATTATCACGCGAAGCACTTATAAACTATAAGTCAGTACTTACTTGTATTACGTAGTATACATTTTTATAACATTACAACTACGAAATTGTTATCAATCTTATCGCCATTCACTACACACGTTTGGTAGAGATGACATAATCAAATTGTTGATATTTAACTTTACGAACATTGATTTCTATATGAATTTATTGGTCTTTCGTACATTCTGCCTCTTATTTAAGTAGGTATTTAAGTAACTGAGACATAGAAATAAGTATTTTAAAATACATATAATTATTTATTTCACAATTCAACGCAACTCTGGTAAGATATGAAACAGATAAAAAAAAGTAAGTATGGCAATCTTTTCTAAACATTCAACTTGAAATTGGTAATGTTAATGTCATAATTAAAAATACATTATAAGCTTACGTCTAATAACTTCTTTCCTTAATAGAAATTCTAGACTGTCTTATTGCCTTAAACCTATTTAATAACTAGTTTTCCATAATAATGACTGCCTTACTTGTACACAAAACCACCTTCGCAAAACCTACGCTTTAACCTAAAATAGCCAGTATTAACCACAACGAGACCAATTAATTTACTTACTCGATATTTAAACTCTAATGTTCCTAAAACCATAATACCAAGTTAAGAAGAACTAGTTTTAGAAACAAAAGGAATTTACCAGACTTAGTAATATCTGCTATTACCTCATAACATTACTTGAGTATTGATTGACATAATGAAGTAACATAATATTTCCATGAAGAAGAATTATTCTACTTCATTTTAAGGGTCATAGCACATATAACGTAACGTAAACGGATCGGCGGCACCGCCTCGCCTTTTTCCTCGGTGTCAAACGTCAAAAATCCGATTACGTTACGTATCCGATTAGTGTGCGGTGCAGTAAGGAGTTTCATACAAAGAATACTGAACAGCTCGGGTTGATACGGTGACGTTCCGTTTACGTTACGTTACATATAACGTAAAAAATTACATTAAAAAATGAATAAAAAAGACATTTTTTTTCATTTTTTCTCTCTTTATTCAGAAAGAGACCTTCTAGGAAGGTACCATCCCTTTGGCTGCTTAGTGCGACTCCAAGCTACAGTGTAAAGATGTTACTGCATTTATATGGAAAGTTACAGTAGCTAGTAATATAACAGGGTTAAGGGGCATAAGAGCATGTATCCCATTGTAGGTAGTATATTAGGTACGCCCTCGTATTGCTGACGTTCGTTTCCACTTATAATCAAATAGGCCGCTCGCTCGTCTTCCACCTCAATGCAATAATAACAAAATTATACAAAAACCCAGATAATTATTTAGGTAAAAAAATAAGGAATAAACTTATTATCCTCAACAAAACAGAAACAAAATCAAAGTATCAAATTTTTCGAGGTAAAAACTTTTTTAGTAATAATCACTGGTACTTACCCAATAAAAATATATGTGTAGGTTTGTATAAACAATAAATACAATCAATTTCGAAGTTAATATAATTTATATTGGTTAAATATGTTATTAATTGTGATTATAAAATAATAAGGAGTGAAATGATAATGAAGAGTAAGTTATCATATCAAAGTATACAAAAAAGGTGCTGCCTCACCTGTTAAAAATTGCATGTTGAAAACAATATGACTCTTCTACTAACATGATAATGTAAGTAGATAATGCCCCTTCAAGATAGTCATTTCTGATCATCATAGTCATATGATAACAAATTACACCAAGAGTCTTTCCATAAAAGTTGCAAGACATCAAGATAGCATTAGTTAAATATTTAATTAAGGGGTAAGATAACTACTAGATGAGATGACTATGTATATTGGTACAATTTAGAGTTCCTAAAATTACAGTAACTTTTATAAACAATATTTTTTATTAGACACTGGTTCAATTGGCCTTTCAAAACGAATAAGACCATCATTAACGACTACAGAGTTGCCTGCATACGTGGTGTCATTACTAAAAAACCTAAAACAGGACTCAAAACCATAAAAACATTACTTGCTAAATAATTAATACGTAGAACGTTAACAACATAAAAACAGTATAAATTTATAAAGACTGTGTCATTGTGTCAGTAATATTTACAATTATTTCGTTGAAAATATTTGTATAAAAAATACCACGTAGCACCACGTGTCTTGCCACTAATGCCCGTAAGGGTACATAGAAGCAATTGAGATCTCTAAAACTATTATGGTAGCTTATGGCAATATCTTTATTTCACTAATAAACAAGTAATTTTGTAAGCTTTCTTAAAATAAATAAACAATACAACAACTCGGGATATAACAACCAAATTCCTATTATTCATCACCTGCAAGATAACTCGTCTATTGTCATATTTTGACTATTGTTTAGTACAAAAGTAATTAGTCCCAACACAAAATAAAAAAGTGTTATTTTTAAATTTCCTTGGAATGTTACATATTTTGTTCGACATAGCATTGGCATGTAACGGTAGCATTTCGTTTAGACAGCAACTTCAAAAAAATTCTCGGTTTTTTACCCAATACATGATGAGCTATACAAGTTCAAGAGTACTATCTTATCTGCCTTTATAACTAAGAGTAAGTTATCATAACTGCCTTATTTGGCCCTGCAGAGACACTGGATAGCCTCCCGTGATGAACAGAATCTTAGCCTACTAGGTACTACCACGCTAGGTAGACCGATTGGTACAAGATTTTATATCAAATTATCCTTTATTTGTTTTCGTGGTGGTGTGGTGGTGGTATAGAATCTCCACATTTTCCCTTACCCGACTTTTTCGACACTCGTGGAATGAGAAGGAGTGGTGATACCATGTAGGATTACACAACACTTGAAGTCACATACCACTTTCTTCATTTTTATATTTTTACATTATTATGAGTTAAGCAATATTATAAATCTTGCCGCTCCTGTCTTTATACTCTTTGTGTACGCTTGTAGACTTACAACAATAAAGCTACCGCAAACATTTATGCAGTTCCCATTGTTATAAGACTCGTATGAACCATTAAACTGTTCTACTTAATACAACGAAGAAGCAACTCGTTTGCAACTTGACTCTCTCTATCTTTATCTAATTTCTTCATTAGAATTTCCTTTCTCGCTCGCTCACGTACAAAAAGTATTGCTACAAGGCGTGAAATAAGCTTCGCAATAATTTCGGTAGACAAAGCATTGCTGTTTCCCCCATCTATTCTTCTGTCCTGTTGCTAAACAAAAAGCCATCTATATTTTGCACGACACAGGTAATAAATGATGTTACGTCCGGTTTTATATAGACCGCAAATATTTATGGTAGCCCGACAACAAAAAAATACTGTTAATTTAGGAGAAAGTAAACGAGGAAAATGTTTTTCACTAAATAAATACACTACATTGCGATAATGTTAATTATAAACCCTTTATATTATTTATTCATTATGTATTATGGTTTTATTGTTATGATAGTGAATGTAGCTATTATATTTTAAAAAGGCTATTAATTTATTACATTGTAAAGAACTGTGTACGGCACAAAGATTACACTTTCTTACTTTGCTAAATGTTTATAGCAGCTTAATTAAAAAGCCTTGTCAGGAGGAAATGGTAATTTGCGGTATAATGTTATCACAATAAAATCAATAAAATATTCTCATTATTTTCGGATGTATTCTGCAATCAATATAAACTTGTGTTATGATTTCTGAAATTCATTCTCAGTTTTTCTAGGAAAAAGGGAATTCAAAAGTGCGGGAAGTACTATCAGACCAACGAGGAATAAAAAACATACAGGAATTATATTCTAAAAAGTATTATGTCTAACTCGTGCAAGTCACGAAAAGTGAAACGAATTAAATTTTTAAATCCAAATGAAAAGAACACACAACCTAATACCTAACACATTATCCACCGACAGAGGTATTTTTAAAATATTATAAGCCTTAATGAAGGCAGTAGAAGTCAAATTGGCTTGCTCCTAAATTATTTCCTCTTCATTTTGTATTGTTTACAACTAAACACAGGGTTAGGAAAAACTACCTAAATCACAAAAATTAAAGCCCGCATTCAAATTGCCGCGTGTACAAAAAATATCCGTTGGGTTTTTTATCAATTAACTCTACCTACCTAACACTTTTGTTCTCTAATCTTACGTCAATAAATGAAATTGAGGAAAATGGTCACAATGCCTATTGTGAATATATATAATTGTTTTGTTTTTATCTACATAAATAGTCTTCCTGGAAAACTGTTCGTTTATTTTGATAAAGTTAAATGCCCGAATAACACTCTAAAGCGCCGATTACACTAGACTACATGTAGTCTCCTACATAAGGACTTCCTAACTTTTTAGTTTAGGTTCTGTTTACACTGTCCTACATGTGACTACACTAGACTACATGTAGTCAACTACATCATGTAGGAGACTACATGTAGTCTAGTGTAATCGACGCTTAACTGTACACGATTTAAAGTATCTTTACCGTTTCTTCTATTGATACAAGAGTTTATAGGTCAGATAGAAAAGTGATGCCATTGCATTTAATGTAATCTTGAGCTTTGAGATTCCAGCGTTTTATTTATTCTTCTCGTACAAGAATACAAAGGCGGTCTTAATACTTTAAGAGTTTTAAGCTGGATGTATCTCTTACTTAAGGCTTTTTATTTTTATATCAAACCAAAGACGGGTAGACAGTTAGAAGAAAAATAATTATACCGTATTATTAAACATCGTCTTTGACACATAATATACCCTTAGTTGTTACGTTACTTTATAACTTACTAGCTTTTGCCCGCGGCTTCGTTTGCGTTAAATTTGGGGTAGCACTGTTCCCCTTTCCTGGACACAGAAGAAAAAAAAGTAGCCTATGTTACTCTCCATCCCTTCAACTATCTCCACTTAAAAAATCACGTCTATTCGTCGCTCCGTTTTGCCGTGATTGAAAGAAAGACAAACAGACAGACACACTTGCCCATTTATAACATTAGTATGGATACAACTAGAAACATTTATTTTGTTCTAGAACTTTACTTGACCATTGTTAACAAAATGACAAACAGACACCGCAAACTATAATAACATACTTCTCGTTAAAGTATAATAATGAAACTCATAAAACATATAAATGACGTGCATCACCATAGCTTACTTTATCCTCAGTTTACATTTGCGACCGACAAACAAGAATGACAACGATAACGCAGAAACATCATAGAACTCAGTTAATTAATGTGATATTATCAGTGTGGGTGTGTTCGTACGTCATGTTAGCTCTATATATTAACACACACATGTATATCATGAAACACAAACGTTAAGGTACAGTCGACAACGTTAGCGATCTACAGTAAATTGAAGTTGTACCAAATGGGTGCGCAGATGTTTATTTATTCTTGTACACGCGCAAACTGTTCTGACAAATTAATTGGTACCACTCATGACACCAACCAATATTTAATTTAATTTAATGTCTAGTCTAAAAGGAGACTTCAATTAGTGAGAAAACAGATTCACTTTGTCTAATGACAGAATACATAATCAACAAAGCCAGCGGCTTAGGCCGAAGCAGCCTGAATTAAAGTTTCAGTAGTGGTACTCCGCCAAATTTGTTGACTGTACCTCAGTATGATATTCAAGTACCAACGTACTTGTAAATCATAAGTACGTACGATCTCTATAGATTGTTGTTCTTGCGTGACGGTGACTATTTCAGCACCGTACGTAATACTAACAAAATAAACTTAGATACACTGTGTCAACTGAGCAATGTATTTTATTATAAAGTTTCGTACTTAGTGACAAATAATAGGTATACATTTCTAAAGACATAGCAACAGACGGGTTATCAATGTCGTCTGAACTCAGTCTCAGAATTCATGAACATTGCTTGTAACTAAATAACTGCCATTAAGAAATCACCGCGCCAGGAATGACGTCAGCTGGATACACAGGTCGATGGCCTTCGGGAATAAATTTAAAGTACAAATCTAAAATACATAAATTAATAATGTAGCAGGAACTAGTCATAATTAGAATGGTACGCACTAAAATAAAAAGTACTTAATAAACTAACTTCAAATTGACCTGAATATTAATAATGTACGGTTTTGAAAATACGACTACATGGTGATTTGTAGTAGTATGTGTATCGTCTATGTGTGTAACCTGTATGAGGAGTGAACACACAAGCAAATGTGCCAACAATGCGTACATTGGCATTTGGCACACATACGATGCCGCGTTTGTATGTGTGATGTGAATACGTAGACTTCACGTTGTAAACGCGTGATCAATGTTCACATTCCAACGTGCTTGGAACTGCTTTGCAAAAGCACACTTGCATGCATTTTTGACAACGTTTCTACATGAAGTTTACATTGTCGTGAGAATACATCCATTAATATTAGTTGCAGAGTTGCCAACAAGTCTGTTAATGTTGAAAAATAACCAAACATTTTGCACTTTAAATTCTGAATTCTGTACAACCAGTCCAGAGTTCACATCAATTGATACAAATATAAAGAGTAGGTATTGAATTTATTAGGTCTATTATTTACTCGGAAGTCATTGTGCCAATTAAAGAATCGTTTTTCTTTTTAACGATCTTCGGAACTTATATATTGACCTAAATAATCGCTCACAAGGAAACATTGATTTGTTATGAATGGCATCTTTAGCCTTTTACGCTAACAATTACAATGGTTTTGATGATTGACAAAATTATTTCGAAGATATAATATGTGAATAGCTTTGCTTTTAGTTCATTGTATTAAGACAACTTTGGACTGAACTGGTATAGTGCCACTATTTATTTTTTACCAGTATCAAAGTACTACCTTTACCGATAACAATAGTCGCAAAATTTATAGCTACTCACATAAATGTACTGTTGAAAGATATCTAATAATGACGTTATTAGGTATATTTCATTATTTTTATTATCATTATCTGTCATATAAAAAAGACGTCCGTGGAGGACATAGGTAACCTTCTCCACCTTGACACTTGCACCTCGAGTGATGATCACTCCCTTACTCCTTTGCATACTTGCCCTGTCCATTTTCATTATAATCGGGCAATCTCAAGCGCTATAATAATCACTTAGGTTCCCCTGCCTCTATCATTGCCGAATTAAAGACATTTGTCGTAAGACACTTGAAGATTTGTTTCTGTTACCAGTCCCAAGTAATATACATATCGAGTATATTTTTCATATAAGTAGGTACAAATAAAATTTGTAAGTATTCATAGATCGAGATACAACAATGATGCAATTCTAGAGTACGTATGTAGAATTCAATTAAGTAAATATAAACAAACTCTCTGAGAGACGAATCTGCATTTCAGTAACAATACTTGTGTTGGTGACGTCATTGCTATAAAATCACATAGGTACGGCCGTTGACCTACATGTGAATTGGGTACGTTCGTCTAGCCATCACATAGGACCGGACATGACATTTGACAGGTGTGACCAAAGCTACGCTGTGAGGATTACATACGATCTCTTTTATTATAATACGTGATCGGTCACGCGGCTTACAATGTTTTGCTTGGACTAATAGGTAAGTATTACTATTTGTTAATGTTTTTTTTCAAGGGCTCGTCTTCTTACCAGAACTAAATTACTTCGCTGCAGGAGCATTCAATCAACTAGCTGCTCTGCTAGACATAGGCCCACCCAAACACGCACGCCACAGAACACGGTCCTGTGCTTTCCGCACCCAAGTCAGTCCGTTTTGCGGTCGTCGTTGTTTATTAAGAGATTACTGCATGCTAAATTAGTAGGCTTTCTTAGAATATTTAAAGAGCTTCTGAAATTATCGTAAGATTTCCATTTAGACATGATATTATTGCAGGGTACGATGACGGAACCATCTTATAGTACGTTGTTTGAGTGTGAGTGTTTTGTGCCATATGTTTATTTAGATTTATGAACGTTGCCCGTGAACTCATAAAAGTACATAAATGGATCTGAGCGTTTCAATTAGGTGCCAACAGGGCTAGTTCACGTTTCTTTTAGTTCAAAACATCTTAATACACGAACCGTCATTTAATTGCAAAAGCATGAAATTACTTCACGACATATCAAGTGCTAATGCCGTAATCGAGTTTATTTACTCTACGGCTGAAAATTGTATATTCACTATAATTATGTATTTTAATTCTTTTTTATAAGTATAACCATTTTTTTACCTGATCTTGATGTTGTCCTACAAACCAAACATAAACTTAAGTCTGACTAACTAACTGGTCTTAGGTAGAACTTTTTGTGTGGTCTAAACAAAAGCAATTCCATAACATCCTGTACATTAAGTTCTTCATAAGAAAAAGTGGTAGAGAAAAGATTGTCCCTGTTTAAGTTGAATTACATCCTTTTAGATTCTACGAAGCTGTTTAGTTTAATAAGAAGAATTAACTTAAAGAAATGACTGTTTGAGTAATGGATGTATCTGTTCAATCAATTTCATGATTTAAGACGATAAGCAACTAAGCGTGACTTTGCATTAACGAAGTACCAGAAAAAACAAATAAATAAATATCATTGTAAGAAAACTTACAAACTTAACGGTACGTCTATAAGTTTCGCTCATATTTAATTGGAAGAGGTCTGTATGTCCCCGCAGTAGAACATAGTTGAAAAATTGACATTTGTTGTGCTTGTGTTTTTTTTATATAATGATCACCGCCGCCCATGGACACCCGCAACACCAGAGGAATCACAGATGCGTTGCCGACCTTTTAAAAGGGAGTGCTGGGCTGCCTGAGCTAAATTGCTCAGGAGGGGATTCTCCAACACCATAGGTGCTGGTACCCCTTTGGTGTAAATCCTTTTTTTAAGCCGGTGCCATAGTAAAGGGATGGGAGGATGGGCTACGGGAATCTTACTCATCCGACGAAACACAGCAGTGACAAGCACTACTATTTTACGCCGATTTTCTGTGAGACGGTGGTATTTCACCGGACGAGCCGGCCCATGCGTGCCGCAGCCAAAGACTGACGGCATGGCTCTTCCACTCAAAAAATGTGTCAGATGATTTAGGAAATTACGTCAGAAGCTTGATTATGTACTGATAAAATAATTATTTAAGTTACATTATCTTTAGTAATATTAAAGAATGACATTGCAAATTATTATAAGTCAATCATTTTCCTTCTTAAAGTTGTTTTCTGATTTGTATCATCTTATGACTCATGAGTCTCTGATGTAAAAGCGTTATCAATATTAATTACAGTAGGTGTGTCGTTCCAAAGAACATTGTGATAACGATATTGAATAATACAGTAAAGTACTGTTTAATCTGATATTGGATAGGTTAGAGCACCTTCGCACTGGTCGTCTATCGAGCCTGGACTTAAAAGCGGCAAGACCGTGGCAGAAATAAGCTGCGTTTGGGAAACATATTTCTGCCGCCCTCCACTTATGAAAAGGCTGACAAATTGTTACGCTATCGTTTACAGAAGGTACAAAAATTTATTACATTTGGACAAAATATGTTTACTAAGAATGGTCGATACGTGCGGCGTTCATCAAAACCCAACACAGCGTACTGCGCGTTGCAGCACCGAAAGATTGCTGCTCTATGTTTGTACACATACACACCTTGATATGTGCTGGGCAGTCCATTCATAATTATCTTTCTTAGGGTAATAACAAAGTAAAATTACACATTAAAGAACATAACTCACTCTTCATATGATGCCAAACGTAAATCGTTAGTAAAAAAACACTATTTTAGTTGATGCCGAGAAAACATACATTCACAAAAACCAAATGTACCACATTTTTTAATTGATGTCTGACAATCTGTGCTATGTAACTAAAAACTTTGAAATGACTTAGCAAATTGTTACGTGAAATATTTTCTAAAATTGTGCAATTATTTTAAAAGAAGAGATAATAGTATATTTTTTTTTAAATAAAAATTGTTATTGCATTACCTAGATTATTGTAGAATATGAGTAGTTACATAGAAGTGGACGGGTACAAGGTGAGGGGTAGACCGAAGGAGAGATGGATGGATTGTGTGAGGGATGATATGGCTAGGAAAGGAGTAAATGTTGAGATGACGGCAAACAGGGATGAATGGAAAAAGCATACATGTTGCGCCGACCCCAAGTGAATAATAATATGGGCTAAGGGCAGGAGGATGATGATGATGATGATGAGTAGTTACATAATACATTTGGGTACAATTAATATTATGGTTAATATCGTAATAGATTTAATCAGCAGGCCTCTTTATGAACTTATTTAAGAAAACCTGAATAAGCCAAAAAGTTCACTTCGCCTGCTGCTAATTAAGCAGGTGCATTTCTTGAGAAAAAATGCAACAATTCCGCTTTGTGAACGATATTCAAAAAGTTGCTCAAGTGCCCCAGGCAAACCAACTTGTATATTGCGACAGACATTATAGTAAGGTATATTAATTTAATGTTAAAATATCCTCCTTAACAAAAAAATCAATTGAAATGTTTCTGTATTATCGATTATTTCGATTGTCTATATCATATACAGCCGATTAATGTCCCACGCAGGGACGGACCTCCTCACGTGACGGAGGGCTACTTGGCCTACTAATACCACGGTGGCCAGACGGATTGGTATAGGGCTTAATTTCAAGTTTTCCTTCTTTTTATTTCGTCAAGATAATATTCACGGATAGTCCCTCGGTCGGATGTTACGACACCCATGGGATGAGATGGGGTGGTGACATATTGTATTCTTACTCCGTCACCACGCGGAGAGATTGTCTATATGAAGACAAAAAAGAACACATGATACAAAGAACCAAATATACTAATCCGTCCGGCCAGCGCGGTGGCAGAAGTAGAAAGTTTACAACAACCACTACAGCCCTACTGTAGTGGCTGTTGTAAACTTCCTACTTTTTACAACGTACGATTTTGCGTATGATTATGATTACTGTATGTACAATTCTTGCTCTATGTTTTTTCGAACTCGACCATGGATAAGCTGAGTTTCATGACTTCGTAAAATTATGATAACATTTTTTATTCATACCAAGTATACGTTAGTGACCTACATGAATACATTATTTAAATTTTGCCTATGACATTTAAGAAAATATGATATTGCATAATATGCGGTAGAAAAACTTACTCTGTATTTACGTAAAGGGACATTAAAATATTATCATTTATTTTTATTAAGTACTTTGTTCCTACTGAATATTATAAATGCGATAGTTTATAAGTATGATTGTTTATATGATATTTGTTACTTAAGTATATTAAAAAACTTTACCGTAAAATACAGTACCCGGCCGTATATATTACACATCGACTTTTGTAAAGAGAGAATCCGTCAATTTCGGCTTCGTAGAGCGTCATATCTGTGCACGCTAAAATATACCTTGTATTTAAGAATAGGCTACAATTTCTAAAGATATGTATTTAAAATTTAAGCTAAGTACTCGAAATTCGAAACCTGCACAAACGAAGTCGCGGTCACCAGCTTATATGGATAGATTTTGTCAAATGATTCTTTATTTGAAAAACACATTGAATCTTGCCATAACCATAAAAACATCGTGGTTCTAATTTTTGTGATAATGTACGATAAAGGTTTGATACCGATCTGGAAAATTTAACTACGATGGAATATTACCTTACTATTCTACATTACAGTCCACTTGTATAAGTAAACATTGTATGTAAGTGGTTTGTTGTTATAAATATCTTTATTTATATAAATGGTATAAATAAATACACGACAGTGACGTAACATAACTGACCGATTACTAAGTTATTCGATGCACCTGCTACACATTGCAGCTAATTAAATGATCCCTCTATTTTTATCCATGGTTTATTTATATGTTTATAGCTTATAAAAATATATTATATATACAGTTCAACAAATCTAAAAGATACAGTATGACGTTTCATATTTTTCAAACTGAAACAACTTTGTGCATGCGTACATTATTCAGTTTCGAAAACCTTTTTCGTAAAACCATGAATTTAGAAAGATTTTATTATTGTATCTAAAAATGTACAATTCTTAATATATAAATTTAATTGAAAACTTTCAAACAAAGCAAAATAACACATATTTACATAGTAAATAAAATCTTATAGTTCTATTCTTGACCTCATTGCAAAGTCACGTAGTTAGGTTACTGCTCGTAGTGTTGCGACTCTTCGGATACACTTGTATGCAAAAAAATCGTTTACATATACGAAAAATCGTTATTATCGTTAGACACGTAACTAACTATTACTCGACGTGGTCGAAGGTGACGGGAGGCAACTTATTAAGGTATTATTAGTGGATAAAAAAATCCTAAACATTACTTTTATTTAATTAATTATAATTAAAATAAAAGTACCTACTGTTTGGAATTTTTTTTTATTCGCAGATTAGAGAATTTGCAATATGTGGTGTTTTTTTACAAAAGGTTCTAAGATACCCTTTACTAATAATGAGATTAATTATTAAAGTGTCTTAAAAATCGGATATTATCGTAATCGATCTCTTAAATTTCGGATATTATAGTTATCGATTTTTTTATCCCAACCTTATTATTCAATTTGTCAGAACTGTCGTACCGTACCTATTAGATTTGTTGGACTTTAAGCTGGGATATTTGTCGTAAATTTCAAGTCAGTACAATTTCGTACTTTCTTATAGATTTTAGAACCAGCTCAAATATGTTGTGTACTTGCTGGGGACATGGTTACATAATAATATTAATGTAAAGGATTCTAAACAATATGATAATATTTAAATTATAAAATGTTGACGTAATTAACAGTCATTGTGTCTCCTCTGGGTTTTCTTAAAGTCTACTCAGAGATAAACTGTTTACTTAATTATTGTCTTTTCAAAAATTATATCTTGATTGATAGCCCTTTACAAATATACCTGACGATTAAGGATGTTGGTATTACGCCGTTTGATTAATTGGCTCATGTTTATATTGGTTGTACACGTCCTTAACGGGTGCGCCAAAGTTCACCTAAAATTTCAACTCCTATAATTGGAAGTCCGAAAATGTTCTTCCTAACATTTTTCATCCTAACAATCGCAATTCCTAATTTTTTTGTCTCTAATGTTAATAATCCGAAGCATTCAACTTCATAATTTCAGTAGCAATAAACATCTATTATACTATTATTTGTTTTCCTATATTTTCTCATCATAACCATCGTTTATACTATAATTTAAAGTCATATCTTTTTTGTTTAGATTTCTTTTTATTCATAATAATCAATATTATATACATTAATTTTGCGTAACTTTGTTGACAACATGTAGGTTTGTATAACATAATATACCAAAGACCAGAGCAAAACCAATCATTCAGTCCAATCATTCAGTCAAGATCCAGAAAAGAAATGGGTCCTATTTATAATTATTGGTTTAGGTTATGGTAGAACTGTGACCCCAACGCACGAGCCGAGCGAGCGCAGCGAGCGTGCCGCGGCAGCGGCCGGCGAAGTGCCAGAACCGAATTGGTCCTTTACATATTGGCTTAGTTACGGTTACGGTAAATTCTCAGGCCATAAGCATAACCGTGAACGAGTCCTGTTTTATGGATATCATTCATTTAGGACAAAAATATTCTAATAATTTTAATAAACAATATTTTAAAAAAAAAAATTAAATATTTCTTTCTGAGTATGAGAGAAAATATTATGATGAAAATGTTTAGGGATAAAAGCGTTATGATACATTACATTAGGAGTTTAAATATATTTACATAACGATATTATTAATAACGATTTTCGGAAACATGAGTGTTATGAACATCGCCGGTAGCAATACAAATAGTATGAATGAAAACTTTCGGATTTAAAATTTTAGGAAGAGTGATCATTCGGATTACAAATCGTTAGGAAGAACATTTTCGGAAGAAGAACTTTAGGTGATCCAATATGGACCCGTCCTTAACACTATATTAAGACATTATTTTTTTGTTATTTGAAAAAATATAAAGTACGACAATAATATTACGAAGGATAAATAAACAAATGCATTTTGGCATACTTCCCAAATTTTGACAGTAATATTACCACGAATATTATTCAAAATTAACTTTTTATTTACGACATCTCTTAATGTGTACTAAAGTAATGATATTGGTATAATAAAATGAATATAAACCGTGAAAATCACAACACACAAGTCTACAATCGACAAACAATTTTATTTTTATTTCTATCACAATTTAGGCATTGGATAGGGGCTTAATATTTACACAAGGAAAAAACATCGCCCGCTCTTTCCTATGTTTAGATAATATTATCACATTTTCCGTTCCAATAAGTACTTTTCCAATATTCATACATAAGTATGTCTCTGTTACAATTTCACATAAATATTATTTTCTTCTTATAGTGACAAATAGAACATAAATAATGCATAGAGCAGCCATAAATAAGATTATCGTTTATCAGTATCGGAAGAAGATAGTAAAATTTGATTAGAGATACATTTTTTATTTCAT
Organism: Schrankia costaestrigalis; assembly: GCA_905475405.1. Classification (NCBI taxonomy): domain Eukaryota; kingdom Metazoa; phylum Arthropoda; class Insecta; order Lepidoptera; family Erebidae; genus Schrankia; species Schrankia costaestrigalis. The sequence continues at coordinate 8,009,557 of FR997827.1, forward strand.
ATAATTCAGAGATCATATTATTATAATGTCTTGTGATTATAATGTCTTGTGATTATAATATAAATATTCCTCACTCTTTCACACAACGCCATCAAACTAAGAGATGTACTACGTCTCGTTATACATCTCTTAGTTTGATGGCGTGTAAACGTCTAAGTACTCTATCAAACTAAGCAGAGCTTGTACTTTGGGTACTAGACAACGGATAAACATGAGCGGTAATCGAACCCGAGACCTCTGCGTAGCTGTTCTGTCATCTATGCCTACCCCGGACGGGATGAGGCGTGAGTTTATGTATGTATGTATGAATTAAATAAGTAACAAGAACCTTTGACACCAGAATCATCAAAGCCAACTAATACTTAGTTATAGCCTACTAATGTTAATTTAATCTATGCGCCATTCTATTTTGAATTCACAAATTCTCAAACAAATATATTTCTGAACTGGATCAGTAGAACAGTTGTACTTGATACACATAAACTTTAATCACTACAAATATACGCAGGGTTTACTGATGTTTAAAAGTGTTCTACATCGTTATACAAGTACAAACTATGGATACAATGACTCAGTTCAAACTCTAGACAGTGCTCTAGAAAACCTAAATGATGACATGAATCTACAGATGCATTAAAAGACGATATTCGATTGACCGAAATTTAGAAGTCTAGGCGTTCCAGGCCATCCATTATTAAGCTTCTTTGGGAAGTCGTTAAAAGCCCTAATTTCCCGCTTAGTAAGTGTCTCCAAGAAAATATTAATAATTGAGGATTAAATTTAAGTACGTAATTTATCTCCTAAAGAAGAAAATCATCAATAACGTAATGCGAACAATAGCTAATATTATAAACAACCCAGATATTAGTTTATTAGAGATAAAGCTATTGTTTATAAACATAATCTTCTTGATATGACTGCTCTACACACTTATCTCTATGATCAAATCATCGATAATAATATAGTGTATATATATAGTGTATATGTGTTAAAATATCTAACGTTAGTAGCGTTTGTATTAGATGTTCTGTTATTACAGATCCGCATGACTTCGTTGCTAAGTTTTTCGCGGTGTCTTGCATTCGTGGTTACGTTAAATCGTATTAGTAAACTTACGGGGTCGTGGTATTAATTGTTACACTTTTAGTCACAAATTACACCCCATATTGTGTAGTAAGTGGTCAGAGTTGTGGTTTAAACCACTCTTGCTATATACATACTCCCCTAACGTGGTTTACCGATTACTTGCCAATTCTGAGTTAAACATGCAGAAATTCATTACATTTTAATTCTAAAATGAAATGCGTGATATCGGACACGAAAACCTTTAATGTTGTTGCTAATGGTTACATAGAATTTGATAAAAAAATCATTTTATTTTTGAAACAATTGTTTAATTTGTACATTTGTCACACTTTTCACAAACAAATACGATAAAATCAAAATGTATGGCCTCTATTGTAAAATTATTTGTTAAAAAGTACTAACTGTATAAAAATGTATAATTATACTGTGTATTCAAATTACTTGGCGTGGTGTAAAACAAGGACAAGCTTAGTTTCAATTAAAATAACGAGTAAGTATTGAATATTAACTTTGTTTACCTGTTTTCTTGTGTCTCGGTTTTCCTGAAGCTAAGACTTCAAAACGTGTGAAATAAGACTCCATGATCACTCTTTTAGAGGACGCTTCTTACAGCCCCGACTGCAACGGAAGGGGAGGCTAGTTGTATTCTATAAACCTTAACGGAATTTTTTTTTTTTAATTTCAAATCTATATGTTTTCAAATTACATATCGTTTAAAAAAATAAAACTATATGTAATTTGAAAGAAGACGCAGTGATAAACATGGAGTAAAGTATAGTTAAATGATTTGGACACATTGAGCGTTAAAGATGATAAGAGAAATTGGATACAGAGACTTGTGGCAGTCTTAAAAAAGAGCAGGAGCGTACTCGGAAAGGACATACGTTCTACAAGGGTGATATAATAAATATTATTACATAGGTTTGAATGAATAAGATAAAAATCAGGTTTGTAAGGATCGTTGTAAATGATTACCGTGTGGTGACGGAGTAAGAATACAATATGTCACCACCCCATCTCATGCCATGGGTGTTGTAAAAACCGACTAAAGGACTATCCGTCAATATTATCTTTACGAAATAAAATTAAGGAAAACTTGAAATTAAACCCTATACCAATCGGTCTGGCCAGCGTGGTATTAGTTGGCCAAGTATCCTTGCAGTGGGGCATTAATGGGCTGCTATGATGTAGTAAATAACATTTTGTAGTCTCTACTCCCATGAGAACAAGAAAGTGAGTAGGTATGTATGTATGTAAAAAATAAATAAAGAAATATAAATAATGTCAAACTATTGACATCATTAACTAATGAATTGACATGTTTACGTTCGAGTTTTGCACTACTATGATAAAAAAATATGTCATAAAAACTACGTTATCTCAATACCTACAGAGAAAAATCCAATATGTCGTTTATAGTTAAAGTACAATAGTAATAAATAAATAATAGGTATAAATAGGTAATCTCCCCTATCTTTAGCACAATAACTTATTTACTATATTGGTATTTATCGTTCCGCTGATAAAACTATTACTTGGGTACAACAGCACTATCAAGCCGCTCACAGGAATCACTGATTCATAAACATTATCGCTTGTTAAACAGCTTCGACGAGGTCATCATTAAGATGGGTTACCCTCAGTGGTCTTTTATCTGAGCTTTTTCAGACTTTTGTCGTAGTGACAAAGTCGTTAAGCTCGGCAGAGGGCTCATTCAGTTGGCTTAGTCGCCAACCTGGTGTTACCCATACACCAGGTTGGCGACTAAGCAAACTATAAATAAAAAAGAAAGAAGCACTATATATTAAATCTATAAAAAGATGTCACAATTCTTCTGTTACTCATCAATTTCTTCCTAAAGATAAGATTTTACCAAATATAACTACTTACACAAACAAAATGTATTGACATAAACAAAATAAGTTATTGCATTATTTTAGTTGTAAATGACATAAGCTAGGACGTTTTTATGAGTCACAACCTCGTCTGTTCTCTTCTAATCTCTGTATTGGACTTTGTACAGTCCGACGTGTAATTTCATGCTCCGTTGCAAACAGACAACGGCGCAGTTAAAATTAAACATACGAGAACAAAACTTAAACAAAGTATATGACTTTAAAAAAATACAAAAATGGTAAGTACAAATAAGGCTATACAACAATTTGCAATGGTAATTGGGTAGCTAGGATATGAGGTAGTTACATTGTTTTTGATAGAAGGATTGAAAGAGGCGCATTAGTACCTAAACTTAACCAAAAAAATATTTTTGAAGTATTCCAAGACAGTTTCAGCATTTTACAGTGTAGACATTGTGATCAAAAAGGAATGCCACTTTCCGTGGAATAGGCCCATTATAGTAGAGACTCTTTGAGATGCTAGTATTATCAGTACAGTCATATTCCTCAAACTTATACTACACCCACTAATCCCAAAGTAAGTAGATGTTGTAACGTATAGTACCTCAATAAACGACGAATCATAAGTACACACATCAAAAAAGTCTAAGCAACATGCATGATATTACAAATTTACCATTTATATTAATTAATTTCTAAGTATTTACTCACTCAAAGTGTATAGGTAAGTAAACTTTTTTGTTATTGATGACATACTGGCTGGTTGTAAAAAAAAAATTTCGATTATGTTTTGTTTTTTTTTCATAAAATTCAAATGACTGCGAATTTGTTTGAATTTGAGTGCATGTTAATTGCTACGTTTTAGTCTTGATTTTATAATTTTACCAACCATTTAAATACAGTTGGCGACAAAATTGAATTGTTAGATATTCTTTACGTCATGGAGCGACGTCATTTGACGGCAGATGAAATGCAAAGAGCTGTAGGGATGTTGCAAGCGGGAAGTAATCAATCTCAGGTATCTCGACATTTTGGTATTCATAGAAGTGTTATTTGTCGTCTTTGGCAGCGCTACAATAATACAGGGGAACCCGCTGAACAGCATCCAGGCCGTAAAAGGAGTACAACCACTCGGCAAGACCGGTACATACAACTGACTGCAAGACGCCAGCCGATGTTAACCGCTCGAGAGATAAGTTTGAGGCTACAAAATTCAAGTGGTGTTGATGTAAGTCCCCAAACTGTGCGAAATCGACTGCATGAGTACGGCCTACGAGCTCGACGCCCTATCAGGTGCCCACCGATACGTCACGGGAATCGCGCTCGTCGAAATAAATGGTGTAGAGAACGCATAACATGGACCCAGGAACAATGGGATAAAATTATGTTTTCCGATGAGTCGCGATTCGGGTTTAGGCCTGATACAAGAAGGGTGCGAGTGTACCGTCGACCCGGAAATACTGAAAGACTCAGGTGCGTTCAGGAAGTTCATCCATACAGCGGCTCAACAGTTATGGTATGGGCGGGTATTATGAAGAACAGGCGAACTGAGCTCGTTTTTGTAAATGGAAACATGAACGCTGAAAATTATGTTGAGGATATTCTCAGACCTTATGTCCATCCATTTGCACAAACCTTTGGCTCCGATTTTACGTTAATGCATGACAATGCGCGTTCACATACAGCTCGGCGAACCAGTGAATACTTGGCAACGGAGAACATCCAGGTATTGCCCTGGCCTGCACAATCGCCAGACCTCAACCCCATCGAGCACGCATGGGACATGCTCCAGAGACGTGTTTTGAAGGACTTGGACGGAGTGACAACAACCCAACAGCTGAAGGATTTGCTACAATTCCATTGGGAGCGAATACCGCAAGATGACATAAACAGTCTCATTAATTCAATGAATAATCGTTGCCGACAAGTTCTGAATAGCAGAGGAGGCCATACTTTGTATTAAATTGTCCTATTCTTTCACAATAAATTCATTTTCTTAAGAAATTTCAATTTGTAAAAAAAAAGTTTAGTTTCTTATGTACCTGTATATTCTAATATTGTTAATTTCTGTTATTAAAAGAACTTATAAAGAAAACAGCTGTTATTTTTACATCATAGAACCCTAAAAATATTATTTTAAAAATAAAATACAACGTTATAATTAAAATAAATGGTAAAATAAATTAATATAAATGGTAAATTTGTAATATCATGCATGTTGCTTAGACTTTTTTGATGTGTGTATTAAATACTTTATTACATACATATTCAAGAAACAGTTTAACATATTGTATTATATTAGTTTCAATCTTGATTCACGACTCATGATAACAATATAAATTACTGTTAAGATCATCAATTTCTTGGAATGTTAATATTATAATAATTCTCAAAACATAACTACACTTACTTAAACACATTCCCTATCACGTCACATTGACGCACGCTAATTTAAACTATTGGAGTTGCGCTTTAAATGAGACAGCCTTGATTACTGCTATTTCCTAGCAGCTTAGTGCACTCAATCTCAGTCAGCGGACTAAAAGAACACAATAGTAGCTTTGCAAGACAATATAACCCTAAATAAAACCTAGCTAATCCACTTGTCCAACTTAATAATAGTACATCAAATTCACTGCAAAAAAAATAGTTATGTGGTATCAGTCAACTGACTGATACCACATAACTATTTTTTTTTTAATACATACATGTTATACATATTATTGTATGTATTGAACAAACCATATTGGTCAACAAACACTGTGTTGGCAGCACTGAACAGTGTGTCGCCCTTTGTCACTTGACGGAGCATTTTATCCTTCAGTCTCACCTTCAATTTCAAACATCGAATTGGCAATAAACTTCAATAACAATATCGAACAACACATGTCATAATTCTTAAACATGTCAATCAAATACCTTAAACAATTGATTTTGGTTTGAAATCACGTTGTAGGTATGACGTCAGAAGACTATCTTAAATTAAATAGAGTAAATGATGAAGCAGGTTACCAGATTTACAGCCTTCTTGGTACAATTTAACATTAAGGTGCTTGTACTTAAGCACTTACTTGTATTGAGCATTCTTGCGAATGTTACATCACAGAAAAATACAAGAATATTTTAGCAAGCATTCTTTAAAGCATTCTGGCGAGACAAAACAGATTACTTTGCTATCATCTTATTTTTTTTTCTTATTCTTTTTTTAACATAACGATTGATTTTAAATGCAGGCCACGCGACCGCCAAGTTTGACATCATGAATGAAGTAAATCATGATATTTGTAACCATATTCAGCTTTATGCTTGGCTCGGCTCTGTTTAGTTCGATAAATATAAAAACGGCGAGTGCTCGTTGTTCTGTTACAAGTAAATACTCGTCTTTTAGCACCTTTATGTTTGGAAATTTTGGAAGCGCTGTATGACAGCTTGATTAATTTTAAACTTCAAACAAACACTTTTATCTCTTTATATTCATTTGTTCAAATAATGCTGCTACTTATACTAAAATAACTTTAATACTCTTAGGTACATAAACCTCTAGGAAATACAAACTATTTTTCAAAAGTCATAGTTATATAAATATCTTTACACATTTACTGTAATAATTATGAAAGTCAAAAGATAAAAAATATCCGTCAAACTACTACTACTATCGCAAATGACTATAGTAGAGCTCCATAGATAATGTAATCAAGAAACGCAAGCTTCTCTTAATCAATTAACTGCTACAGATTCTAGACGAATCATGTAAATAATACGACCTCTTAGACGACCTCCGCGGCGTAGTGGTCCATGGTCCATCGCTGCTACAATTCCCGCTCAATGCAAATCATTGTGTCCATCAACATTATTACTTACATTGGTCTGGGTAATATCCATGTAAAACATGTATGTATTTACATAAAAAAGTGTAAAGAGAGCTGTGAAGCCTTAATACCGTCTCTGCTTAGTTTAGGTCTAAATGGCGTTGTGTGAATCATCATAACAGCCCATTAATGTCCCACTGCAGGGACGGACCTCCTCCCGTGACGGAGAGATACTTGGCCTAACTAATACCACGCTGGGCAGACGGATTGGAATAGGGTTTTATTTCAAGTTTTCATTGTTTTTATTTCGTTAAGATAATATTAACGAATAGTCCCTTAGTCAGTTTTTACGACACCCATGGGATGAGAAGGGATGGTGACATATTGTATTCTTACTCCGTCACCACACGGATCTGTGTGAATGTATGAGAAATATTTAAAAAAATTACTAGCTGTGCATGTTTCCGCCACGTGTTACGTTATTACGATGAAAATGAATTTCCACATCACAGGTACGATTTGTCTAATAACAAGTAACTGAAGTGAAGCCAAATTCTCATATGTACAGGCCTTGCATCCTCGTCATATAATGTCCTCAGTATCGTGTACATGTATCTCATTAATGGATGATAGCCAAGTTAAATGAATGTGTTAATACGTTAATACTGTATAGTCATTAAAATAAATAAGAGAGAACTGATATTTATTACGCTAACTATATTTATCTTTATTATATTATCAACATCGTAAATTTACTTCGAATAAACTATAGGGAATCGTTAAAATATTGTAGTGAAAAGTCAGTACTTTTATATTAAAAATGCCAGTTGAGGAATTCAAGTTAAAATATAGAACTCTACTTTACTATTAACTGCCTCGTTGGGAAAACGGGTAGTGTACAGTTACACAAGGCTCTCGTGCGTAAGGTCAGGGTTCTTCAGTAACCGCAAGCCGCTAAGCTTAATGGAAACGGAAAAGATGATAAACTGCTTTTCGAACAGCTCATTTTTGTCCTACTTCAGAGAAGGGAATCCTTCAATGACTGTAGAATCTTAGCCTACTCATACCACGCTAAACAAAAAAAAATTAAAAAGAAAAAGCGCTTTTCATTTCATTCAGATAATCTCGGCAATATGTCCCTTAATCGCCTTTTATGGGACCCATTGGATGAGTTGCAGTGATCACAGTCACCGCACGGGGAACAAACTACATACAGGTCGTCTAACAGTCAACTGAATACGGACGCGCCGCCACCAAGTCGGCGGGGTGTATCGACGGGTCGGCGACTTGGTATGTAGGTAATGCGCTTTACTCATACCAACCTTACCTAATACATGACTCAATATCTACATCAAGGTTGAGACCAAGTTATTCAATAAACATATTATTACGTATGTTAAAAAAATGACCAATACGATCACTCCATTTCTTGTAGACAATTTTAAATTGTACTTAACTTAAGACAAAACCCCTTACACACCTAAACACCAACAGTTTTCTTTCTCTCCTCTCTCTCTATTAAAAACTAGCTGACCTGTGCCCACTTCGTTGGGCGACGAAAAAAACGCGTCCCTTTTTAAAACATATTTCATTACTCCTCCACTCATTTTAGTGTTAGCGTGATACTATATAGCCTTTAACACTTTCCCATTAATGTACTATTGAACACAGAAATAATTTTTAAAATCGTTTTATTAGATCCAGAGATTACCCCCTACAACGTCACAAACACACAAACTTTACCTCTTTATAATATTTTATTTATATAAGTATAGTATAGAAGACAACTCCCGCAACAGGGACGAGACCTGTGTGGTAGGGACTTTTACAAACATGAAATTAACGGTCAAAAAAACATCCATGCATAAAACAATATTTGTAGAACACACAAATAATCATCTTGCGTGGGATTTGATACCGCGAGTCCATTGCCTCCGAGGCAGTTCCGTATTAGCTGTAGCAACGATCGCCTAGTAATTTGAAGATCCTTAAATTAGACCTGCTAAAAAAATATGGAAACAAAAAACACTAAGATTTCTTTTTACAATAACACTATAAACTACATAGAAAATGGTAAGAAGAATGTTATAAATAAAGTTAAAAACACCCCGCAGGCTCTATCTAACCCCCGGTTTCTAAATGACTGATCAAGTAAAAATCAACTAAGTAATCAAGTAAGTGTCAAGTGTCGAAATTTAGTTCCTGAAAATGATAGTTGACAAGAGTTTTGACACTTGATTAGTTGATTTTTACTTGATCAGACATTCAGAAACCGGGGGTTAATCTAATATTTATAAAGGCAAATACAGGAAAATGTATGCAGTAAGCTCAGGCTATAATGTTATTCTTTCTATGAATCCAATAAAATGTATAAGCGGCCTGGTAAAAATTTATATAATCCTTATTCATTCATAGTAATTATGTTTATAAGTTTACAGATATATCTAATGTACTCTGTGGTTTACAGTGATGTAAATAATTTAGTAGGTATGTTCTAAAACGAAAACATAAAGAATAGTCCGAGGTAGGTACTTTTAATAAACGTTTACATAGCCTTAATATTTTTTTTAATTCTTGTGCCTAAATAGAGAAAAACTTTACAATAATACCACGTTTGCCATGTAGATCAGTGAGTGTTTATTTCGATCTTTTCTACTCATGCAATATTAAATTTCCTTTGGCTGACTTTGAAGTTATTAACTTGAGAAATAATTCCCACTTTTTTCTCATATAATTACCTAATAGCTATCAATGTACCTACTCTACCTGTGATGTCTAATGAGTAAATACTAAGCATTTATTATCAAGTAATCTTACAAAAAGTGTGAGTTCTTTTGTTATCTCATGTACAAAAAACAAACAACATTAAATTGCACCGTAATTGTGTGCCTTAACATCATCATAACAACTTAAGGATGTCACCTGACCATCCAATGCAGACTTAAGTTCCTATCTCAATTCATCCGTCACGAGATCATTCGAGAACCTTCTGTCTCAATAGCCGCCGGGCTTGCAATAATTAAGAGGCAAACCTAAGAGCAAAAGTCGATCAACACGGTTTCTCCTGTGTATCTCTTATTCATTGAATAATACACCTGTATTATTTAAAACTCTACGGAGTTTTAATTCTGATACTACATATATACTGTAGGTATCAAATAACTTAGTGGTAAAAAGTTGACATGCAAAATAACGGTATAAAAACTTACCATTACGCAAAGAAACTTGATATACACTATGATGTAGTGATCATTAAATGTAGAGGTAATACAGAAATAAATAAAAAAGGGACCAGTATGATATTTGTTTTCTGATTTTAGCAATCTGAAAAAAATCAGACACTTTGCTCGTAGAAACACTGACAGCCTAAAGAAGCTTATAAAAGTGGGGCAAGTGGAAAAGATCATGGGATCGCTCATCTACCCGTCGTTGTTCATTGTTGAAGCATTTAAGAACGTTGAGTGCCGGAAATTGTGAAAGTGCATAGTGCACTGAGAGATCGACAACAATTCATCCTAGACACATCTTTTTGTAATGAAAATGGCTATACAAGATAACTATCAGAAAAAATATACGAGTAGAGTCGTTAGTAAAATTACGTAAATATCATAGTTGTAAATATCAATAATGGAATTTGCGTAAGGACTCCCTTACCTTTAGATAGAAGAGAAATAATTGGGTATACCTATGTATTTTCTGAAATTTTGTTTAAAAAGCTACTGTAATACAAGCGGTCATAAGCTTATTAAAAGAATCATCAAAATCCTTTAAAATCCTCTTCCAGTGACATTGGGAAATTGGGACAGCATACAATATAGAACCTATGTCCTAATTGTCGCTGGCTACATGGAGCAGTGATACATAGGACATTTTACTCGGCTAAGAATTACTGTATCAATAAATTCCTTTACTCTACAATTCTCTACCGTTTCTGATACCACTTCCATCAGTGAACAATAATTAACGCAACAGGAAAAAGATGCAGCTACGTGTAACCCGTCTCAGCATGAAGCCACGGTCAGTGGCAACCTGTGCCAAAAAGTCAATTAAAAGGGTAAATTGCATGTAGAGTTTAGTTCCCGTTTTTTATTTTACAAATACGCAACGACATGGTTGTTCGCATAAATATCAGAAGAAACTCTTTTTATTTAAAGAAAATTTTGATTAAGTATTGGTAGGTATTAGAAAATATAGAGATTTAACATGTACGTTTAGTTGCAGTCAACAGTTTTATAATGAGTATTTGTTAACCTATCAAGAAACAAACAGTTGCTTAAATTTAAACAATTACGCATTTGTTTGTTTTAATAACAATTGTGCGTAATTTAATCGATTGTTATTGTTCTAATTTATAAAGTTTTAGTTTACAAAACGTAAAATGCAATGTCGCGTATCAATAATACATTTTATAAAAGAACAAGATATAATTAGAAGAGCAACATTTTCCGACCTTCTGCTATATCGAGAATTTACAAGTTTTTCGTTATTCTGTATCACATAAAGCTATCCTATGACCACGAGTCTCGTGCATCGCTCGGGTCTACCGTTTGTCAGTGTTATTTTTGAAACATAATGTCTATAAATAAAATTGTGTTAACAAAATATTCTGTGTGTGTACGAGTGTACGGTGTGCAGCGAAGACTACGGCGACGGCGGCGTGGTCGGCACGCGGTGACACCCGCGTCTAGCCGCGTTATCGACCTTCTTCTTATCTCAACAAGAACTACTCGACCGCCCGATAAACAAGGAGCAAAAGCGTGCGCCCGCGCCGTTTTGCCTCATTCCATTCCACTTGGTGGCTCGCGATTAGTTCGTTCGCTTCTTTTATCGAAACGTTTCGTTCAGTTACTCACTCGTCGCCGTCGCGCTAACACGACAACGCACGCGTCCTTCCCGCGCAATGAATCACCAAGCCAACAACACATAAACCATCCAAAATGAAGCCTAATCGGTTATAACGTTTTGTTAACAAAACCAATTATTAATTTAGATTCGAATATATATAATTTTGTGATATTTAGTTAGTTCTCCGTATTTTTAATATTTATAAATCGTTACGATGAATTCGATTTACGTTATTTAATATTCTTATTTTTATTATTTAAAATTATAATTCAGTGCTCAAGAAAATCTCATTCCAAATCACGCAATAATTAAACTACAAGTCCTGCTACAAGAATTGCGATGACAGCAAAAACTCGTTCACATTGGAAGGAATATGGAACAGCACTATGTGGTGAGTACATTTTCTAACCTATCATAATCGCGTGTGCGTCAACCATGTGTCGAGTGTTGACCGCGAGTAATCCAGGTTGCCGCCATGTAAATGCTCATACATCCATATTAATAACCCGTAAATTCAGAGATTATCCTTGTCATATCCATTTTGTTAAGCGCCGCACCGCCCACCGCCCGGCCTGTCCACTGTTCCACGTCAATAACATATTTTGTGAAAGCAACCGATGCATGATTTCTCTCTGTAACATACAAGTTAGCACGTTCTGTTATTTTTAAATTGGTGATTATATTAAAATTAATAAATAAACTGTATATTACCATATGTGATTGAAAGTCTCAAAGTACAGTAGTTATTATGGTTCTGTAGTTGTGGTAAGGGTAACCAAAGCTATATTTTCATTACGCTATACGATAGACTCCTTTGAAAACTCATATGCTGTAATTCACAACGAGACTCGGATATGCAAAACAATGTAGTAGAAATACGAGTAGCTGTCCAGTGGCACGTATGCGTCCAATCTGCTTGCTGTATGTAGAGCCGCTACTTTGTTAAGCCGAAATTTACCTCTATGCTTCATTTTCCGATGAAATACTTTGTTTCATTTTTATATTTTGATTTAATTGTAAAGACTAATAAAACTGTTATGTTATGCCTTCTTATCGTAGTTATAAAGTAATGTGCAAGTGATTCGTTGAATTCGTATCTACATAAATATCATAAATATTTATTAGTGGTCGAAGAAATAAAAATACTTATTTATCTTTAAAAATAGATGTAGTGGTATAAAAATACATGAATACCAGTAACAAAATTATCCTGTGTATTAAATATTATGCAATACAGAATATAAAATATGCACCGGAATTATTTTTTACGTCATGAAAACAATGATGAAAATGTATAAAACACGGTACTTATACAATAAAAATGGCATAATTTGTTTAATACAAATCTGCAGGAAATAATTTGACGATAATTACCTACTCTATGCAATACGTACAATATAAAATTACACTACCTAACACATGTAGATATTTACGTCTTGCAAAGTATTCATAAATTTTCCTCCAAGCAAAGTAATACATCGGAAATAAATAGAAGCGTTTCTTTATTTTATACCTATAGTTGATCACTAATTCCTGACACAAAGGTCATTGGGCTATCGTAACTGACGTCGTAAAACAACATCACCTATTTAATAACATACTTATTAATACTTTGTGTTATGATACACATTTCTTCATATTTATTATTTGATACAATGATACTAATATTACCTATCAATTCCATTAATTCAGCTCTAACAATATTTTCTCCTTGTATCTTTATTACTTTTAAGTTTAAAATCATATTTCGTCGTATGTTTTCCTCTAAATATTTAACTACTTACTTAGCGTAGGAAATGTTACGTCTATTTCATAGATACAAATTAAACAAGTTATTCTGTATTTTCATTATAATACAAAACATTGAATTGTGTAAGATGTGAAGATACAATTATTTACTCGATGTAGCAAAACATAATGCATACATGGAACAATGTCATTGGTAAAATGTCAATATTTGCATTCCTTGAATTCATTGCTTACACGACGCCTATTATTTCACTGTGGGAAGCATTTCTTATTCCGAGAATGCCGAAACCTCAGGTACAAAAAGGGATCTATTGAGTTCCGATAACTGTTAATAAAAAACCAACTAGAGTTTTTTTTTAAGACTTTGTAACTATTTTAAAGCTAAATAGTGATACTGCTTTTTATCTTGAAGATCATCAAGCAGGCTTAACGTTTGTAAAGACGTAGGTACATAGTATAAACTAAACTAATAGAGATGATACGCTTAAGATATAAAACAAAAAGCATCTTATATGGCACAATGATTCATTAGTACATTAGTCATTGTTTAAACTAAACTTAACTCTATCTAGTCTTATGGATGGATCGGTTTTATATAGAACTCGGCAAAGTCTATGATAAGCGCGAAAAGTCTACGAATGAAGTGGAAAGATGTAGTTATGAAATGGCTTGACTTTATTACTATCATTTTACTGATCTGACCTCACGTGTACGGGTCGTGTTGTTGGTCTAGTTCGTATAAACATTACTTTAAAATTATTTTGTTTATCGAATTGCGATCTAGGTCTTTGATTGGTAAAACGTCCGATCTGGACCAATAGGAGAGTTAATGGTTAAACTCTTTGGCTTGCGATTGTTTCCTGAACCCTTTGCTGATTAAGTATAAAGAAGTCATCATTTTGAGACTAGCAGACTTGTTGAAAAATATTTTGTGGTTTTGTCTGAATTCTTTTCCTATTTTACCTGTTTTGGGAACTTTAACTTTAACATTATTTATAAAACGGTAGTTTTTATCTGTCCCTACATTTATAAATTGTACTAAGCATATAATTACGAAACTATATTTTCCTGTTCAAAATAAATATCAAGTGGAATATCCAACATAAAATATGGTATTTACTGCATTTTTCCTAGTAGACGTAAATTAACTACATTTACTTATAGAATCTTAATGCAGTTTAAGCATATTTTATTATCTTAAAGATTTTATCTCCTCTCGGCATTGGAAAGGCTAACGAACATGATGGAATTTGTAAAAAAGGAAATGCATTTTTAATGTGTACATTTTTAATTATTTATTTTCTATTTAATCTACACTAAGGAATTTATAACAGTTTGTCTATAAGAACATTTTATTAGAGAGGTACTAAGCAATCACCAAAACTACGAACTAAAAAACGAGTCAGCTTAGATCACTCTACTTATAAGTTTCCTCCGTGTGGTGACGGAATAAGAATACAGTTCACCACCCCATCTCATCCCATGGGTGTCGTAAAAACCGACTAAGGTACTACTCGTGATTATCTTTACGTAATAAAAAGAAGGAAAACTTGAAATTAAACCCTATACCAATCCGTTTGGCCAGTGTGATATTAGTAGGCCAAGTATCCCTCTGTCACGGGAGGAGGCCCGTCCCTGCAGTGGGACATTAATGGATGACTGATGACTTATTAGTTTACTTATTAGTTACTCCTCTTATTTTTTAACACTTTTCTTGAAGTTGTCAAAAAACTTTAAAAGTTTTCTTGACCATTCAAAAAATTCGTAAAACAATTTTAAAAGCTTCCATGTAGATAGACACTATTCGAAATAACTAATGACGCACTCTAGCACTTACAGCATTAAATATAATCAATCCTATACATCAATAATAAAAAGCATAAGCTGTATTAATAACATGCTCGCAATAATATAGAATTAAACACTACAAAGAATTACGTCAATAGATAAGTTAATAACACTCACGTTTTCCTGAACTACTATAGGATATACTACAGCTATAACATTGTACTATAGACTGATAAGTTAATAGGTTTACCCATTTTTCTCTATGGTTACAATGTTCTTTATATTATTTTGGCTTTCATTACAATGTTCTCGAGTACCTTCGGCTCTACCACATTCTGCGTAAAGTAGTTTAAATATTATCTGTGACCAACTTCTCCATACACGCAAAAAAGACACTAAAATAGAATCCATGGTAAAGTTCTCAATACTAAAAGTAATTTTTCTTAGTGAAAAATAAAATAGGACGAGTCAAGAATTGGATTGCAGATACTGTCTGATAGAACTATAAATGGTTTTAAGATATAGTGGTACTCAATCGATCTAGTCTGGCCATTCGCGTCGGCTCTATCGAGATTCTATAACTCAAAAAGGATTTGAAATATTAAAATACTTTGTTGTTATAAATGTAAAAGTTATTAATTTCCGCGTGTAAATCAAATAACAATAATGTATTTATCATGCTATCACATTGTAAAAGTAAACATAAGCATTAAAAGACCTCTTCATACGTAAAGCACGTGCCGATATTTTATCTCTACATTATAGTGATGGAAATGTTTTAATTACTTTTCATGACTATTTAATATGTACTTCGAAATAACTTCATTATTCGTTCTATCTCGGAACGTGCCCATAAAAATCATGATTCTAGATAAAATGATTAGTAATTAAAACGGCAAAATATAATTAAATTATCGAGATGTACATTACAAATAACCTATTAAAACAAAAGAGCATCAAAAGCAATTTCACGTAAGGCTTCTAAAAAATTTAGATGTTCATTTAATAATGTAATGTGTGCTCTACCGACTTACTGTTTATTTCCCTTATACCAATATAATACAGTAAACATATTCCTTTTTATGGTGCTCTCTTCTTCCAAAGGTTAGCGATCATATTGACTATCTTAAACGCATTGATATCTATGATCTCAACCTTAACATTGCTTCTGGAAAAATGTAACGTCTCTCTTCCATGGATTTAGCAAGTTTTTCAGCACTCTACTATTAACTTTTTATAGTATACTACTTTACATAACACAGGTTTATCACGAAATATTTGAGCGAAGACCAGTTTTTACAATATTTAGAGCCACTACTCTGGAAAGTCCTTGTTAATATAATCACGTTTAGACTCTAGTGAAGACAGTGATACACAAATTACGTCTTAAGTAGAAGTGATTACGTTATCATTGGCATACCTCGACCCCAAAGTTTACATTACAGGTCACCGTTATCTATCACATAAAAAAATAAACATTTTTTTAATGATTACTTGGTAAATAGGCCAAAGAAATACCCATGACTGGTACCTTGTAGAAGTACATCATATTAATTTATTTTAATTTGACTCTCATTAGCGATAGCACAATGTTAAGTTTATAGATCTTTACTGGATAAATAAGCTACCAAAAACTAAAAGAGTTAAGCGCCGCGCCGATTACACTAGACTACATGTAGTCTCCTACATCATGTGGGAGACTACATGTAGTCTAGTGTAATCACATTTAGGCTGTTAGGACACTACATATCGGAGATTGGCGAGTCCCGACCGTCCTTCATCATGGTAGTCTCCTACATGATGTAGGAAACTTCGTGTAGTCTAGTGTAATCGGCGCTTAATACAATTCGGATTTTAGTTCCTGAGATTATTGTTTAAACCAAACGACCAAATTATTCAGCTCTATGATATTATCATGGTTATAAGATTATGTATATTATTACAGATAATATTACGTTTTAACAATCTCTTTAAGAATCCTAACGTGTAATGCCTTAATTAAGTGTTTACTTACGTAATGAGTAGAAGCGCTTCGTAAATTTATAATTTTAATAAAATAGAGGCCCATGAGTGTCTTACATTAAATACATTTATCTTCAAGCAGACTAAAGGTCTAATTAACCTACGCTATATGATATTCATGATGGTAATAACCAAAAATGTATCAGCACAACAACTCAATAGTCCCCCTGCAAGGACAGGCTTCTCCCGCTAACGAAGAGAAGCTTGACAACCTGATACCACACTGACCAGACAGTTGGGTTTAGTTTTCGTAGAGATTTGTTTAATTCCCTTAATCGGTTTATACAACCAACTTCTGTTGAGGATTGTTGTGGATTGGATTGTTGGGATGAGATGAGGCTGTGACACCATTTATTTTTACTCCCGTACCACAAGGAAAACCAAAATGGTATATTTCGCTTTTAATTATAAACAAAAACGTAAATAGAAGCGGTATACTTTGTTTAACTTATGAATAACAACTTTAATTTTCTGATTCATTTCGTTTTACGCCTCCCGTTAAATAAAAATTTATTTAACAAATACAACTAAAACACAACTCACGGCCCTTTTCATTAACGTTTATAGCATTCAATCACGCGATAACTTTAAAATAGACTTGACTTTATGGGAATATTCAATTTAAAATAATATCTTTGCTGAAGTTGTTAATTGTAGAGCAGAATAGGAAATCATAATGTCAAAATCTCATCTCATTTGCGTGTAGTAAAAAACGACTGAAGAAAAGTTTATAGAAATTGAATCAAAACAAACGGTGGAAAATTTAAACAAAAAGCCTATACAATGCCTATGCCAGGATCGTGACAAGAGGCGTTCTGTCGTCTCTGACTACCCTGGACGAGATAAGGCGTGATTTTATGTATGTATGTGAAAAGCCTTATCTATCCGCCTGACCTGCGTGGTTTTAGTAGGCTATATTTTTAGACCAGGCAAGGCAATAGAACACTGTTGTCATGTAAGGAAATTTATATAATTTAAAAGCGCTTTATAGCCGCGATGTGTTAATAATATTGCAAGTTATATTTTTTTTTCAAAGAATCCTTAGAACTGTAAGCATTATATTACAAGCATGCGGTTTTACGCAAATGTAATTGATATACGATATTCACAGTCTAAAGGGAAATAAAATTTGATGACGAGCAAACTACGTGTTTCTACATAGTCGTTAACAACATGCTTTTCCAGTTACATACATTTACTGTACACTTGGGAGCCCTTAACGCACGATTCTGTTGTACATTTTACAAAGGTAGAAAATATTACGGTAGAGTGAACGAATCATGTTTACAAACAAGTGAATGCTACTGTTGCTTTTCAGTGGGATTGATTTCTTGGTAGTGCTGTTAATATACTGAAAGCTGGAACAGCCAAATGACTTTGTATTTTTTTTCTGTTTTGTTATCCATAATGCTTTGGTTATCCATTGACTTACTAGAATTTACAAGACTCTCATCCTCTCCATCTAAAAAGTTTGTCTACCTACATTTTCCGATACGCGGAACCAACTCAAAGTTTACATAATGTATATTTTTTCCTTATGAACGAACACTAAGGAAAATAGAATTATTCTAACTAGTTTAGGTTTATTTATACCTTTATTATATCATTATATGAAGTCACTTATGTGTTACTCAATCTGTTAGATGAGATTATTCATTCATAGACTTTTTCTCCGAAAATGAGATTTTACAGACAAATGTCTTGGTTGAATGAACGTCATCGAACCATCCAAATTAGAGAATGAGTCACAAAAACCCACATGACAAAAAAAGTTTACTTTGTTTTACGTAAATTCCGGTATAAGAACGATCAATCAACGTTGGTTAAACATACTTTGGTTTTCATTCGAAATTTCTAACTGCCAACAATTTGTTTTACAAGTACTTGTTTTAATTTCGACTTGGAGTTTTTCTTTCCAATTTTTCGGCTGGAGCCGAGCCGAACCAAACTGTTTTGTAATAGGTACTTTTAATATCAGGGGTAAAACTGTAGTCTCTAATAATTTTATTATTAGTTCAATAGATCAAATGGAAATACTTAGTAAATATTAAAGTTGATCTTAAGGTAAATGTATGGAAATATCTTATTATAATGCTGAAAAAACGAGCGCCGAATAGGTACAAACTTACCCATGCAATGAGGTGGTGTCCTACAAACGTTACACTATAGTTATTACAATATAATCGTAAGCCTTATTTCTATCTAATAGAGCCACATACATTTTAACAAAACAATACATTTGTAAGAGTGATACGTTATCATATCAACATTAGTGGAAGAAACGCATTAACATTAAAATGTTGTTAGTAGGTACTCCTAGTTCATATTACAATCATTGTGTTATTTATAATTCTTTTTAAAGGCGTTGTTTTTTTTTACAGACAACTTTGACAGTTTTGTTGAATAATTAGAGATGTTTTACAGATGCACAGTACTTATGTTAGGTTTCAATAAGCTCGACAACAAATAATTATTGTATAAAGACTATTTATTTTAAATTATAATAATGTCGTTATGTTCTGTGAATTTAGTGAACTATTAGCGTTTGCTTTTACATAACTAACTAATTTACGTTTTAATTTTATATTTAGGTCCAAAGGAAAGAAAACTATAAAACTAACAATATTTAAACAAAGATTATTTTAATTTAGTGTACAAAACTTAAATTTTATTTTACATTGTAGGTACGAATTATTATATTGAAACCGGAAACACGGAAATGTGGAATTTTCCTGTGTAATTTTACGATTGCAAATAAAGTTTTGTAAAGTATATTGTTACGTAACTGCTGCACTATACGTCGCAGTAATGAAGACACAACAATGCAATTGGATATCTCTAATAATTGCCTCTAATAAATGCATACTGATGATTGAACTATACCTTTGATGATAGGTATATACTATGTATTATTATAGAGGAAAACATATACTTATAATAGCAGCTACTGAGAATATTAGGTATATTTTTTTTATATCGAATAGAGCCTCAATGGTTTTATCGTCATCAGGTCTGTCAATGGACTTCCTCTAAAGGACATATGCCTCCTCCAAATATGTTTACCTTGTGCGCGCCTGTGCCTCCCACATTCATCAGTTTCCTCCCGTCCCTATCAGGTCGTCCTTGCTTTGTGTAAGGAAACTGCCTACCCTACGTTTTCCAGTACTTGGTCGTCATTTCAGTAGTTTCCTATTTTAATTTGCTATATCTATGAAAAATCAATAAAATATTTTGCTAATTTATTGAGATTGATGTTCAATTATGATAATATTTACACGAAATATGATCAGATAGAGTTATTTGTTTTAATACTTTTACTTATCTGATTATGTTTCATGCTTATAATATGTATTAAAAGATAATTAACTAACACAAATATAAAATTAAGGAAAAAGGCTGTTTCTTCCTCTTCCTAGTAGACATAACTATGAATTTCTCTTACCATATTTTTATTTATGTATAAACCTACCTATATTTTAATCTATACTTTTAAAGTAGGCAGCATTTTGGTTGTGCTCTAAAACTGTTGACGTCCACGAACGGCTTACCATAAGATGGCCTGTTAACTCCTCTGCCAATTCAAGGAAATAACATAAACCTTTACAATCTCTACTTCTTCATAAAAATATTTTCCGCACTTTACTATGCATCCATATCTTTACATAAGTTTATTTTACGCTATTCAAACCTAAAAATAGTGAAAATATTAGGCCAGCCTGACACAATAGGTAGGTAAGCTCAATTTCTCTCCTTATCATAAGACAACTGTTTCCATATACATGTTTGTATACTGACATCAATACAGATTTAGACATACCGTTTTAGTCATGTCCAAAAATATAAATACTCTTTTTGTTTTTTATTTATTTTTCATTCGGATTACGTACGTATGCAGATTGACGTACAACCAATTACGGCTCCGTCATCGTCACGTTTGTTTCTCTTAACTTGATAAAAAATAACTATAATAATAGCAATTTGTACGTTCCCTGTATTCACAATGATAGTTTAACAATACCATTTTTAAATCATTATTACTAACTGGGTTTTATATAACCAATTAAGTAATTATCTCTGTTTCAACTATGGATCGTTGTTTTTTATACCATGTTATTTACCGAAGCGTTACTAATTAGCGTAAATTGGCTGTCTTATTTATTTTCTTTTAGGTTTTTATTTTTAAAAGTTATAGTTGTAGCTTATGTGACTGTGCTTTTCTTAAATGTATCTATATGATTCGTCCTTTTTGTCACTCTTGAAGACATAACTCTCCATGTTGTGACGGAGTAAGAATACCTACACAGTGTTACCAACCTAACCCATCCCGTGAATAGTTAAGGTCGACTAAAGAAAATTTCGCTGATATTCGTATCAAAACAAAAGCAACAACCAATCCATTTCGGAGGCGCGGTATAAGTGGGTTAGGTTTTCTCAATCACTAAAGGAGGCTCGTTTTTCCAGTGGGAGATTAATAATTAGGCTGTTAGGATAAAATAAGTAAATAAAATATTATGTCGTAAAAAGTATTAACTGTTTGGAGTGTATAACTAAAGAATTACTACAATCTATAAAAAATGCTTTTCGCATAAACAACCCAGTTATGTATACGGAAATATACTTTTATTACCCCAACTATTACTACACCTTTACCCAACATAGTTGTATGCTATGCCAAGGTTCTTTCTATTGTACGCTACGAGGATTGTGTTATGAAAGTACCTACAGCGCACTTTACACCAGCATATTAGTTGTCCTAGGATGACCCAGATTATGATATCCGCTATGATAGAGTGGCTAGGAAAAGACAGAGAACTAGAAGTTACAAAGACCCGATAAATAAACTGTAGCTACCCTAGAAGCTGGCTTTGGCAAATATGTCTCCAGCGTTTACAAACTAGGTAGGATATATGTTTTTTAAAAACTTCTAAAACTTTCTTTCGTTCTAAAGTTAACCTACCATGACTTTGAAAGTTAACATTCAAATTATACGGAATTCTTTACTAACGTAGATAGTAGATTGACGTCATGAGGTCTTGAACCTAACGCTATAAATGTACTCTCGAGCAACACGTGCCACAATCACGTGGTATCGAGAACCACTTAATACATATATGTACACCGACAATTTCGCTAACACTTTTCGGTACTTAGTTTAGGTAGAAGCAATACCTCTTTATTACTGGCCATTTTATTTATAACAATGTTTTGATTCGGCCAATTGGTTAGTTTAGTACTCACTTCGATTCAATCGATTTGACTGTAAGCAATTTAAAGGTTAGGTTTGAGATGTTCATGATGTCTATATCTGTAGAATAAACAATGTAGCTACCCGTACTGGTATTGGGAATAAGGATATGATACAATGGCAATATGATGAGCTTGACCTACATCAATCCATCGCGGTAATAATAGGTCAGGTTTTCCTTTAGCGTTTTATATGCTCAACAAAAGAATGCTGTTTATAGATTTCGAGGTCATATAGCCATGCTGCTCACCTGTCGCCTCAATGATAAATGCACCTGCCTCTAGAAGAATGTGGGTTTTATTTGGTAGATCAGCCAAGCCAATTGGTATAAGATCGTTTTCGTAGAGATATTATCTGTAAAATATAAGAATAATGATAATATCAGTGTCACTACCCGATTTCACCCAGAGGGTTTCATTAAAGCCAAAAATAACTTAAACTAAAAATAAATATTATTCGTAATATAAAGTTATTCACAATATTAAAGTAATTAACAAACTACAGTTAAAGTTCATGATAGTTATTCTCCTTTAGAGCGGTATATCGGATCAACTATAATTGAACCAATATAGCTGCAGAAACTGGGAAGTCGGAAATTGAAATTCTCAGTCTTTGTAAACTGTTTAATAGCCACTTCCAGGCAATCTCTTTAAAGTAGATAATTTCTCTTCTCGAAATGCTAATAATATTTAAGAATATAGTATCTTAATTCTTATTGTAATAATTAACTCTTTGGAATTTTCAAAATCTTTTACTCAGTAATGTTTTAGACAATCGTGGCTAAATTCACATGGTATTATATTCGTATTCATTAATAAATATATGTAATTATTTCTTTAAAATATATTTTTAACTTATTATTATCATACTAGCCTAAAGATGTTCCACTGGACAGACTTTTGGACATAGTCAATTCAAACGCGTTGATGTGCCTCGCTTATCCAACTGCCACCTTAATCAGGTGTTGAACGAAACTGAAACGCAGTGGCTATTCTATTACGTATGTAAACCTTCCATTTAATTTCTAAATTATAATAGGGTGATGCTACCAATTATCAGCACTTTAAGAGTTAGTCTTACTTTAATATCGTTTATCTTTAGTGATAATACTGATAACGACTTTAACAACATGCTTTCTCGGTTCACTATTAAATAAGTAATTGATTTTTATTATAAAAAAATGTCTTTATGCATACACATTTTATTTAGATGAGTTTGACTAAATAATTACCCTAACACCAATTATTGGCACCATCAATTATTAGCATCGACCGAGCCAATTATCAGCACCTTAAAATTAGACATAAAATTAGGTAGATAAATGAAATAATCCAATGTTTATAGCAAAATCTCTTTTATTTATACCTAGCCTAACAACGAAGTTTCAGAAAAATAAATACATAAATATAAAAAATTCCAAAAAATAATAGACATTCTTTTGATCATAATATCAACACTATGAAAATAACTAGCGATGTTAGTTTCAGCACCATGCCAGGATATGAAATCCGAAATCATAGAGTACTTTTTCTAAGAATATTGAAGTCTAGGCATAAAATAATCACGCTTTACAATAAAAAATATGGATTAACAATTTTACATACCACTTTGTCATGTAACAATACCGGTGCCAATAATTAGCAATTCGCAAAAAAATTGAACCCAGATGTCAGCACCTCATTTATGAACATAAAATCAAGAATACGTTCATTTCCATTGTCAAATAAGCCTTATAAAACATTTTATACATGAATAAAACCTAAAGGTTCAGTAAAAAATATCTAAAAGAACTAAAATAAAGTAAAATAAAAAAACCTGAACTTACCTACGATCATAAGAAACTGTCAAAACAAAGTAATGTGAACGACATGTTCCCGCGTTTTTAACCCTCGGTCCGTCGCGCGATTTTAGTTACGTCGTTCGTCGCGTGGGGTCTTTGAAAACCCGACTGATTAATTGGCAGGTACTTATAATAGGGCATTCTAAATATTTGACATAAGACTTTATTATGACTTAATAATTAATATACAATAAAAGAAATCGAATAAATCATAGTATTTTCGTATATTGTCTTATTAAACTTACAATCTTAAAGTACACAAAATGTAAATTTCTTTGTGAGAACACATTTATAAAAAATAAAAATATAAATTATACCTTACAGGTAGTTACTTCTTATTACCACTTTTGGCATCTTATGTAAATAATAAACTTTAAAACATAAAAGTCATAGTAGAAAAACAAAATAACATATAAACTTTTAGGGATCAAAATCAGTGTTCACTTAGATCAAGAAATGTAAAGAGTAGCCTCAGTGGCCAGTGATAACAAACACGAGAAGTAGAATAAGTGCCAATGAATTTGTCGACTACATCCACTCCCCCTTTTGTTTTGTTATAAAATGAGATAATTACTGAAGTTTTTTTCTCAGGAGTGTTATCTACAACGCCATCGTAGTGCATTGTTGAAAATAGCAATACTACCTTGTCTTTTTTAGGATATGACCGTAATATGCGACGATTTTGCGACTTACTCATCTTCACTCGTACATAATATAATAAACTGATCTAAAACAATAAAAAATACATTAATAATATACAATAACAAATAAAATTAAAGAAATAATACGTTTCATTTTACTTACGCCGATCGTCGCGTGGGGTCTTTCAACGCCCTGCACGTTCAAAACACGTCCGTATCTCGCAAGGCTTGCATGCGAGCTGATGTAACCCGCGGTCCTCACCAAGTATGACTTGTTTTAGTAAGGTATATAAAATACTGTTTAGATACAATAGTTTTTAAAATGTAAAATATCCATATTTGTAATGTTCGGGCGTTTAAAGACCCCACGCGACGGACGGAAGGTTAAAAATATCGCTTTTTTTTTTCAAAAAGTGTCGTGTTTGGATCAGTTTATAATTCCAAAAGGATCTTATTTTAATGTTTGTTAAATGGTAGCCGAAATTAATTAATAGAAAGCTTATAATTTGAGTTTTAGTTGGGGGTGCTGATAATCTGGTGTAGTGCCAACATTAGGACGCGTGCCCCTACTTACACAAACGAAAATGAAACAATTAATATTGAATAGGCACACAAAAAAGGTGGAATTTTCCAGTTGATATGGTTCCTTTACATAACTTATGGCTACCTTACACACACATAGCTATAAAGTTACACAATGAATCTGTTTGTCGATGTCGCCCGTGGCATTTTAACGACAACTCGGGGATCCTATAACGTGCCTTCATTCTTCCACTGACTGTAAGTTTATGTAACTCTTAATCTTAGTACGTTTCATTATCCATAAGACATGCTATCGTGTATTTTTTTGGAAAGTATGTGACATTTTTCCTTAAATAATAATTTAATTACACTGTAAAAATGCCCAACATTCCAAATGTTTCGATACACCATCATTTCTAATGTTTTCCACAGCGATGCACGTTAGTGCGAAAGTATTTTTCAATCGATTATAGAATAAAATCTGTATTAAAGTCAGTAAATTAAACTCTTAGAATTTTCATGTCAAATAGCCATTGATTTGTATTATTACATTCCATTTATTGCGAATAACAAGCCGTTTGACTACAATAGTACGTGATACAGTTGTCATGATATGGCCTATTTGTGCTGGTGACCGCGCTAAGGATATAGGTACAAAAAAGCAATAGTTGCCGGACGCTGCGGCCTCAACTTCCTCTTTATAGCATTCGCTTTATAAATGTTGAATAACTGATACAAAGTAAACTTAGATTCAAAAGTATTATTGTTTTAGACTAAAAGGTGTCCGTTTATAATATTACATATAAATCCATGGTATTTACTTAATAGTAGAGGTTCTATTAGGTACATATTATAGAGGAAAATTATTGTTTAAAATAATAATATGATGATCAAATGGACGACGGGATTGAGTCCTCCAGTTTTTATCATTCTATCGACTGCTTAGCAAATGACTCACCCAGTGACTTTCAAAAAGGTGTTCCATTAAAAAATTACTGTAATTTGAATACCTATTTATATAAATATATTTGCATATCTTTAAACCCGTTGAGACAATATGAATATTTTTTACATACTAGAATCATTATGCAAATTTATTGCCCAAAAGTCTACCTTGAAGAGACTCACTAAAAACTTCCAAGCGTGCCGCTCACTACAAAAAAACGTGTGTTTAAAACTAAGTGACTAACGTTTGCTAGGCTATATAATATACATTTGTTAAACTACATCCTGTCAAGGCTCTTTAAATAAGACACTACATAGCATGCCTGCTCTACTAAAAATGGTAGAGAACATGTGTTTATGATTCTATTGCCTTTCACCAAATATTATTTACAAAATCAAACTAATTATTCATTAAAGTTATTTAGGTAAAAGTCAAGAGTATTTGACTTGAGTTACTGCCTAAAAACGACCATGGAAAAAACGCACTTAGCTCTACTTTAATTAATGTTATAAAATATATATCTGTTTACGTATAAATGAAACACCTAAAATTTACCTTAATAGGGATTCCTTAAAAAAAACTATTTATTTTGCTAACCCAACTATCTAGTCAAGAAATTAAAAAAACAGTAAGCCATATATTAATTAACCTCATAAAACACAGATTGACGCTTTAAACAAGCACTAAATTAAATGTCACAGCCTCTATTGTCAGCATTTACAGGAATTGTTACTATTTATGTGCGTACCTACTACGCACATTTGTAACACCCACTATACAACTCTTGTTAAGTACTGAAACAAAATTGTATGGAAGAGTCAAAATGAAGCTATTGTTCTACATAATAGCTATACGGAATGTTTGTGCGTAGCTTCATAGGTAATGAACACTTTGTGAAGACAATATCGCAATTACAATCATTGTTATTCTAAGATAGAAGAAACAAAATAGCATCGTCGCTACTGCGCTCTATCTGTCAAACGTCAAATTTAAATGTCAGGGTAAAAATGTCGTGTGCATTTTGATAATGAGCAGGTATAATTTTGTTAAGGAATTATGTTTGTCCCAATAAATGTAAGGATAACGTCAACGTTAAAGAAGATACTTACAGAATAAAAACGAGTAAGATATTATGTGGCCAGTTTTATATTTGCTTAAAATAATATTAATAAACAATAATGTTGCAATTACAATTATCTGATCTTGTTAAAAATTTCTGTTGATTCAAAATCTTCCTTTCGGAACGAAAACAAATGATAACGTTTTGCGGTCAAGGTATCGTGTTATCAGGAGGCTACGATTTACTTTGAATTCTACGTACTAAATAAATAAAAGGACCATCTTTTGTTGTTTTTCATGAAAAGGTGGGCGTTAGTGTAATTTTAACGGTTCTATTGTCAAGGTGGGTTACGTCATCGGTGTGGCAGCCGGCAAGAGAGGGCGAATGGTGGACGTGTGTGGCGCCGCCAACACCCCGCTCTGGCCCCGCACCCGTCGCGCCGTGACCTCGCACCTTACACGCGA
Organism: Schrankia costaestrigalis; assembly: GCA_905475405.1. Taxonomy (NCBI): domain Eukaryota; kingdom Metazoa; phylum Arthropoda; class Insecta; order Lepidoptera; family Erebidae; genus Schrankia; species Schrankia costaestrigalis. Next base: position 8,037,430 of record FR997827.1, read on the forward strand.
CGCGACTCTTGTGTACATTATACCTATAATAATTATCTGTTTAAATAAATCTCTTTGAGTCATCATTGTTATAAATTATAATATATCGAGCACGAAGAGAAATCATAATTTAATTATATAACTTAGCACTGAGTGACGTCCGTAAACCAAATTTCATTTTGAAACACCATACTTAGTTTACTAAACTTCAAACTTAAATATGTTTATTGAGGATCACTGATCTAAAAACAAATCCGGTTTTCTCTAACTCTACTTAATGTCAGCTTATACATTTTTTCTAGGCCAATCCTCTCTACTAACTTACTACGTAAAAAACAGATCTAAGAACTGATAAATATCTAGAACAACAAGATAATCTTTAGTACTATGATATGACAAAATTTTACGCGACTAACCTTTGCGAGTAAAGACATAGCATAAAGTCTCTAACGTATAGAATCTGCATTCATGAAACTCTACACAAAAATTTGACATCTATTTCAATGCTTATACGGTACAAAATGCAATGAATATGCATTCTAATTAAATCTGAAAATGATTTGCTGCATCGTATCGTCTTCATCGCCGATGCCAATGCACATAATTTATTTTGATTTACGACTCATTTATTAATCGACCGAAGAAATCGAATAAAAAAGTTTTTATTCAATTTTACTCACGTGACTTTTATCCCGTTGCGATCGGTGGATGTCTCACCGGTTCCATAATACTATAAATTGACGACTCGGTAAATGTGCCAACTGGCATTCGGCAATCGTTCTCTGTTTCTGTTACTATATAAATTATACCTTTCTACTGTGTTTATTGACGCAAAATCTATTTTAACCGTTTCACTAGACAATTTTTTTTTCAGATAATAGCTTAACGAAATATTGATTTTAGAAAAACAATATGTATGATAGAAGGGTACCTACGTTTAAAAGAGTCTCGGTAATTTTATAAATCACAGGAGAATTTTATTTGGATTAAAACTAATACATTAAATCCTAAATACATTCTTAGGTAAATAAATTGCATTACCTACTACATTATGTCTAAAAATAAATTCGTAAATAAACATCGGCGCGGCGACATCTTAATCCGTAGAGATAATATTCTGCCAGCTTATCAGAATAAGGCCACCTGTCCTCATTATTCTAAACAAATCATTTTATACCCATAATTATAGAAAAAAATTCCCATTCATTTTTATTGCACTAATTATCATTAATTTTAAGAAATCGCAATCAAACTATCAGTCTTGAGGACTAATCTAAAAATGTTATGTAATTCTTAAAATATCGTTTACGGGACTTGGAGAAGAAGATAGGGAGACAAGAAACAAGCCTTTTCGAGGAAAATACAGTATAAAAGTTTACTACACGTTTTATTCTTTTACGTCAAAATTGCGTGAGTGTATACTACCACGGTTGAGTCATTCGGGCTGCGATGGTTTTTGCACCCATAAAATATCTTTCGGGTTCGATGTCCTCTCGAATACGAGTAATGCAAGTTACAATAAATCGTACATCCGATATTCAACAACCAGTTCTTAGAAGGCAATGTTTATATCAAAATTTAATGTATTAACTCTCATTGTGTAACATAAGAATCCTTTGACGTAATGAAGCATTTTTAAGATAAAGATTGTAATTTTTTTTAAACAAGTTTAAATGTATTATTTATAAACAGGTTTAAAACATGTGTCAACATACCATGCATGTTTATCTATCTACTTAAAAATAATACTTAGCATTACAAATTATTACAACTTTCTAATCGATTTTTTAATATAATGTGTAGGAACTTTTTCTTATACGGTGCACGTACATTTTAAAAGCTGCTTATACCCAATTTTGTCTACTTATTTTATTATATCTTAGGTTTAACCAGATGCAAGCATATAGTGATTTACTGAACACATTTCCTGATTGAGGAAAACCTCACATTCATTATCAGGATCAATATCACGTTAGACCGTTCAAAATATACAATATTAATACTTATGCAAGTGATACTAAAATGATTTATCAATAAAACCAGATATCCAAAAGCCAAATGCCCAAAGATACAATAAGACAAAACTTAAAAATTAATAGTAAAACATGCGTCATAATAATTATCAGGCAGGGTTGAGAAACACGTTGTATTTGAGTGGTCAGAAGTTTCCATAAGTGTCTGATACTGATAACAGACGATATCGTAGCCACTCCCAAACTTGTTTTCTTTACATTGACAGAAAATTTACAATACATGTGTACATGATTTGACTTTGTATGGCCCTCGTATAACTGTTGATCCCCATTCTTACGGGATTATTGCAGATCAAGATAATGTGTAAGCCATGTCTGGTGTAATCCAAGATCAAAGAAATAAATGGCCGTTATTATGTTGAATGCTTAAACAAAGATGATGTCGTTGATAATTTTTACTTTGCATGAGTTTTGTTTAACAGTAAATTATTATTCGAAATCATCACAGTTGGAAGGACCAAAGCAACTATCTCGTATGATACTTTTTTGATACTATGTTACGTATTTTTTCCCATAAAGTGAGGGAGTTAGAAACGGTATAGTTTAAAAATAAACAAATTTATTCCACAAATATAAATTTATGAGCACAATTACCACAATGATTAAAGCAAAAAGAAATAAGATACAACCGTTTATCGTATACTTATGATTTTCCAAACATTCATAAATATTTCAACACTTTTATGAAAACAATACTTAGTAACTATGATTCATCTCTATAACAGGTTTAATTTGCTAGATTAGTAGACATTAAGTATACCAAAGTAATCCTGCCTAAACATAATTAGTATATTTCCGCATTATTTTATACTAGGTGGTGTCCGCGACTTTGTCTGTATAAAATTAGTACTTTATGAACCTTTAATTATTACAATATATTTATAAATTCTAGTCTATGTGTTATTCGTAAATATAAGCTATATTCACCCGCATTGTACAGGTAGCTTAAATGTTATTCTACACCCTAAACTACCCTATATTGCACATTTCATCAAAATCCATTCAGTAGTTTTTGCATGAAAGAGTAACAAACATACATCCATACATCCTCACAAACTTTCGAATTTATAATATTAGTGGGATAGGATTAGTAGAATCTAGACATAGCTGTTTTATTAAAAGTCTCTTGATGTTATCGATGTCCGGAACATGTTCAGTGCAGTAATTATCTTCAAGGTTGTTTTACTCGTATGGTATACACTGACCACATTATTGTTAAACATAAGTACATATATATACTTGCTCTACATCACGTTATTTCTATGTATTGTATGTAGGTATGATGAGGAGTCACGTTACTATTATTATTAACTGACAAAAGTTTTGTTTAACATTATCCTTTTCATAAATGTTACACCGACAAATACTTCTGTATCATGACGTAATATGAATACTTCACCAACCCATCATCTATCATGGGTGTGAATATACTCGTATACACGGCTATACCATACCAACTCCCCTTGGGTGTCTTAATATGGACGGGTAAAGGAAAATTTGCAGATATTATCTCTATGAAAAAAAAACGAACTAGCTTGACTTAAACCCTATACCAATGTGCAAAGACACCATAGTATTAGTAACTCAAGTTTTCCTCCTTTACTGAAGGATGCTGTCCTTACAATAAATTCTCTAGTGAAATGGAAACTTAGCCTACTATTATCATACTAATCCACGAGACAAAAAGAGCCGGTGATGTTTTATTATTTGTTTACTAGCTGATGCCGCTTTACCCGCGTTGTATTAGTAGCTTGAATGTTATACACCCTAAACTACCTATATTCCAAATTTCATCTAAATCCTTTTAGTAGTTCTTGCGTGAAAGAGTAACAAACATCCATCCATCCATCCGATAACTCACAAACTAACATACTCACAAACTTTCGCATTTATAATATTATTATTATAATAAAATATATTAGTAGGAAGTAGGATTTTTGATGACATAGACCCTTAGTGACAAAGTACCTTAACCTTAAGATACCTAATGATTTTATTATCTTAGTCCGTCGCCACACATTACTGTTAAGTATGTCATCAAAGCTAAGCTCTACATTATCTATTAATCAATATAAATATTGTAAGTGTGTCAAATATTTTGACAACTTATCTCTCAATGCGAAATCTCATCGAACTCATCATAAGGGCAATGCACTTATTACAAATAATATAATCAATACTCCATTAACGTAATTACCTAATTACGTAACGATTGAAACAGAATATTTATTTACTTTGGCATGATCCTCCATGTTTTTATTAATAGACTGAGGAAACAAAATGTGTCTTATCTCCCATACATATATTATTACGAAACGATTGGCTTAGCAGGGCATCGAATATCCATTGACCAAAGTTTCCTTCATCAGTGCCTACATGAGGCCCGCCACTGCACATTCAAGGGTAAACTCTCCTCACATTCCAAAACCCTAGCCACTGCTAAAAACTGTCTAATAATGTATTTCTTTCTATTTCAGCAACACTCATCACCGCAACGGCAGGAACCTGCTACGGTTGGCCATCACCTACACTAACGATCTTGCAATCACCTGACAGTTCGATACCAACATCATCGGACCAGGGATCATGGATAGTCTCGATAATGATCCTCTGTTCAGCGATAACTCCAGTTCCCTCCGCATACATGGCCGACCGTTTTGGAAGAAAGACGACTCTATTACTGGGAGCTATACCGTTCATAATCGGCTGGGTGTTGGTCATCGCGGCGAACTCTGTTGCTCTCCTGTACGTGGCTCGAATGTTCTCTGGTCTGGGCTACGGAATCGTCTACACAGTGGCTCCTATGTATACAGGAGAGATTGCAACTAATGAAGTTAGAGGCGCTCTCTCCACACTCATCACATTAATGAATAAAGTGAGTATTTTAGCTTACATTTTTAATGTATTTTGTGATAGACTAAGAGTTTTACCATCTTGTCCACCAAGGGTCGAAAAGGCTCTTTTAAAGTATTGGATCTGTATATGAATTTAACCTTCATAATATCCTCTTCAAATTACTAATAGATCCAACTAATTAAGCCAAGATCATGATCAGGCGGTCAGTCCAATTCAATGAAGTAATTGATAATTTCCATCCTAGAACAATTATCCACTCAATATAAACTTTGACTAATGTACGATATCCTTCACATCGGACAATCTATTCCGATTATTTCTTTCTAAACCTACTCAGAATCTTAATTTACAACCATGTATTCTTTTTTTATTTCTTAAAAAGGCAACTCCTGCACTAGGGTTTTTATAAACATCAATTTAACGGACACAAAGAACATCCAGACCAGTAATTTGTGGATCGCACAATTAATTCTCCTGTGTGAGAACCCGCAACCTTATGCACGGCAGCCGCTTGCGCTACCGTAGCGCCCGGGGCAGTTAAAGTATTCCATGCTCTATTACTTGTTTCATAAGTTCGCTTTCAGTTATAGCTATGCGTTTTCTAAGATAGTTCCTAGAATCGTACAAGACATGTGTGTGTAGATATGTGACTAACTGAAGTACGGTTTCCTTTGTCAGAGTCCATTGCACTACATGAATATACATCTTGTTACGTTGACGTAGGTAGCACCTTGAGTGGTAATTAGGTAAGCTATCTGACGTAATGGCTTGATCATTTTGCTTTGAAACAATTGAATTTTATAGATATGTTACGAAGTGATTTTAATAGACTGTAGAACTAAAACAATTTGAAGTGTTAATCGTTTTGATTTTGATCTGCAATGTTTCCTTTGTATAGAAGATGGCTGTCCTTGTTTGCGTGACACTAATAAATTATACTAAATTGTCAAATGCAGAATTTAGTTGTAAAACTCAGTTTGTTAAAAGTTCATGTTCTTTACAGATATCGTTGGTAATGACATTTCAATAAAGATGTCTTCTCTTTAACTATACATTTATCATTTTAATGTTTATAAAGTTATATTTTACAAAGTTTACTTAAAACTTTTGAAAATAAATGAGCGTTAGATAGAGGACTTACTTCAAGTTTTTAAAATAATACTGCTATTCTAAATATACATTTTGCTGGATTTTATACAATTATCTCTGCTTTTACAACAAGTTTATGTTTAAAATGTTTTGCTCTTTTAATTGCAAAAAAAAACTAAATATCGTAGCTTCATAGCGCGAGATAAAGTAAGAGGTATACTTTAAAATAGATAAAAACAAACTTGAATGAAATCATTTATACATTTATGCATACATTAAAATTATATTTAATCATTATTATAGCATAATTAGCTGTCTACCTACATGACGGCGTCACATGTTAATTATTTCTGACAAGGTTAATCAAAATTAAGAAACATGTCGTATCAACCTAGCTATCACAATCCTTGCATGGTCTACTTACGATAGAATTACATTATAACCTCTAATTTGAATACTAAGAATATAAATAGTCGCTTATCAAATGCCATAAAACAACATTTGAGAATAATACGCTGTAAATTGCCGTAGAACACATTTAGTCTGTCTCAGAAACAAAAGCGAATTATATAGGTACAGAGGGAATATTTCAAAATTACAAACAATACGCCCCGCGTAGTTCATATCAGTGAAAATGTCAGCTTTTAACTTCAATCAAAAGCTATTCAGTCATTTATTATGGTTTGACAACAATTTATTATCCATTGTGTGTTCTATTTGCACGTAATTAAGGTAATGTGCACATGAGTCGTGGCGTGAAACGTGACTCATTGCCTTAATTATGTACTGCACATAGTTTCCCGCAATTTATGTAAAACATGAAACGTAAGCAATCACATTTCTACTGATTCTACGTTTACTCAGAGTACGTGCTGAATGAAATATGATTAACTTGTGAAGGTGAAACCGAACATGTATTATTAATGTGTTAAATTCAAAAGTAACAAACCACTCGTGACTGTCAAAATAAGCACAATTTATTTAAAACGAAGATAAAAAGATCCTATGGGTCCGTTTAGTCTCCTGTTTTAAGGATCAGTAGTTGTTGCTTGCGATTTCGTGCGTTAAATATTTACTTTGGATAGTTAATATTTAGAGGTTTATTTAGCCAAATGTAACTTTTTACCGTATATACATTTATTTTACATGTTGACCGCAATATAAGACCTTAATCTCATGATCTGAATTATTCATATTGTAATTTATATTTGCCATTTCATTAACCATTTTCTCTCTCTTTTTTCCAGGTCGGCATTCTTGCCCAGTACTGCATCGGCCCGTTCGTGACGATGAAGACGCTTGCCGGCATCAACTTGATCCTCCCCATCTCATTTGTACTTACTTTTATCTTTTTGCCGGAATCTCCTTACTACTATTTAAAATTTGAAAGAAGCGAGAGAGCTGAAAGGTCCCTTAGAAATTTACGTAGTGGTGATATTAGAACTGAACTCAAAAGTATAGAATTAAATGTCCAGGAGGACATGAAGAACCGCGGAACATGGAGCGACTTAATAACTGAAGCTACGAACAGAAAAGCAATGTGGATTACTCTGGGAGTGTTCACAATACAGCAACTTTGCGGCAGCGCTGCTGTTGTCGCATACGCAGAAGCAATATTCAACTGCACAAACGCCCCGGGTCACACAATACTACCAAACGGTAGTGTAATTGAAACTCCACCTGTTGGTACATCAATAAAACCATACCAAGAATCAATTATTTTGGGCTGCGTACAAGTCGCTACTTGTGTATTATCTGTAATACTTGTCGATCGAGTTGGAAGAAAGCCATTGTTGTTGCTATCCAGTTTGGGAGTCGGACTAATGAATGCTACAATTGGAACATATTTTTACTTCGATCACATAAATAAATCATCTGTAGCAAGCTTGAACTGGTTGCCGCTGGTTTCTCTGCTCGTCTATATAGTATGCTATGCTATAGGATTATCAACTGTGCCTTATGTCATAATTGGAGAAATGTTCCCTACAAATGTCAAATTATATGCTTCCTGTATCGCTCATATTTACACTGGCGTATCTATGTTTGCGGTTCAAAAACTATTTCAGGTAACTAAGTATATTTTGTTTTACTTTTTTGTCACAGTTATGTTAATATTATAGTATTGTCAATATAGGTTTCGTTGTTGTAAACTCATTGCTTAAAACTTAAAGTAAAGAAAAAGTCTTATTTCTAACACAATCCCATTTATTTTCATAAATACTATATAATTCTAAAAATATACTATTCAACGTAAATACAAGGAAAATTTGTACATAACATTATTTTAATTATGTACATACAAACGTCACATGGCAAACTTGGCTCAAATACAAATTATTCTCTTTACAGGTGGTGAAAGACGCATATGAAATTTATACAGTATTCTGGGGTTTTGCAACCTTCTCTCTTCTGGGGCTGGTGTTCATGCTGATCGTGTTGCCGGAGACGAAGGGCAAGTCGTTCGCGTGCATTCAAGCCCAACTTCGACGCGAGGTGGCTCGTGACAACGCTAAGAAACTTGCCACCGTCGAATACTGAAGTACTAGAAGAGTGGCGGCTTACTTCTCACTAGTTTAGCATAAGCTTTACTTTAATGTGTTTTAAGGGATCAAGCATGTTGGAATGACAGTTAAGGATATTGATACTTAAAGTTTAATATACTTATAGCATAGTATAGTGTAACAACATACAGTTTTTTTCTATAAAGTATTGTAGCACTATTACAAAAGTAGCCTGTATAGGCAAAGTAGAGGGAGGAGCGTAGGAGCCAGAAGGCTAGCGCCTGAGAAGGCGGAGAAGTCTTCAGGGTCGTAGTCGGCCGGTAGGGTTCTCGAGCTGATCACCTTCGAGTACAGCTTGGCAGAGTTCTTAGCCGTCCGCGTCTTATTCGGACTATCAAAATCAACCAGGTACAGACCGAAGCGGGACCTGCAAATGCATTTACAACTGTGAACATTGAGTGAAATTAGACATTTCTGACTGATTTATGTGTTTTATTCCAAACCAAACAATAGTTTTAAACATAAAAGACATCGATAGTTGTGTTTTTGTTTTGTCAGATTTATATTTCTTAATCTAAAGTTTTATCTCTCAGTTCTTACGTGTGTTTGTTAGATTTATAGTAATAGTAAAGAAAATAAAATACCTAACTATAAGAATAGTAAGATACTTAATATTTATAAGATATTGGTTATGATAACGAGTAAAATTGTTGTTATAAATATATTTCTGTACGACAAATTGCCCGTTATTTGTATCAATTCTTCAGACACCTGAATCAAAAAGAAATATTCATTGAGAGAAAATCTGGGCGTTCTTTAATACATTCTTTATCTTTAAATAAATATTGGTAATAAGTTAAACTATTAATTCAATATTTTACATCTGCCTCTTCTCTGCAAGATTGAAAACCGATTTTACAAAACGAAAACCATGGCGGGTTAAGATAATTACCAACAACCGACAAGATACCGTCTGCCACAAAGCGGGGTATTATTACCACCGGGTATTAAGTTGACCAAATGGCCGACCTTCACTGGAGGCTCTTTCGTACAGGGTGGGGCGAATAAGGACTAATAGGAAGAATTAAACTTAAATGATGGCATTTATCACATATGGTGGTTACGTATATGTTTTATCAAATCTTCTAAAAAGAATAGGGATCAAGCCACTGGATTTATTTTATTGCAAGAGCAAGTTCCGGTAGTGTTTGACAAGGCACGTCATCAATATTTTGAACACACTGTATATTTTCAACTGGGCAAAAGTTTGTTGAACTATTTTTAATAAGATAGATAGTTTATAGAACCCTTATAGACGTATATAATCTTTTTCGAGTCGGTTGCTTAACACGTTCCCTGTCCCATGAGCCATATATGGTACATGTGCATTGTTTTACTTTTGTGTCTGCTGGCGGAACTGTGAAAGGGTTAAAGGTAGGTAAGCTTTATGCTTGACCATACGATATTCAGAAGCATGGTGCTTTACAAATATTAATGTAATATGTTACTGTACTGCGCTTGTGACCCTGAGGCCCAAGCTGCTAACTTCCAAAGCTCTGGGACAGCGATGGCGACATCTTGCTAAGATCTACCATAACCAACTATTTGTACCCAATGTCGGCTATCTAACATAAGTTTTCTATAATGGTAAGTAAGGTAAATAGCCTAATAGACGTGCAATAAGTACTAGGTAACAAAAAAATAGAAATACAAGCCTAAATCAAATATTATATTTAGTAAGAGCTGTCAAACGCAATCTAATCATATTCCAACACCATTTAATGCAGACATTTTCCTCTGAAATTCGAGACATACAAAAACTAACTTGTTAGCAGAATGATTGGTACATAAACCTTATCGGCCTTATTACAAAATACGGTCTAAATTTAAACCACGATTTATTACGTCACAAAACCACTGTTTTTGAAATTTGTTATTGCAAAATCAGTCTTAACGCTAAAGTGTTAAAACTGATTTTGTATTAACAAATACTAAATCATAAATTTGTTAATACAAAATCAGTTTTAACATTTTAGCATTAAGACGGATTTTGCAATAACAAATTTCAAAAACAGTGGTTTTGTGACGTAATAAAACGTGGTTTATAGTTAGACCGTATTTTGTAATAAGGCCGTATCAGATTGCGTCATATCAACAGTAATGTTTGTATACGGGCGTGTATATGACTCAAGGAGATTGCACCTATGATTGTATTATTTGCATGCATATTACTGAATATTCTGAAGCTGTTTTTTATACAACATAGATAGCTCTCAGTGATAAGGAGCATGATTTAAAGTAACTTATTATGCACTAGGGTTTGGTTAGACTTACGACTACTCAGAAATTTTTTCGTCTTGTTCATAACCAGCATGCAGTATAAGTGAGCACTATCAGTCGGCATGCGAGATAATAAAAAAATGCGTAATGAAGGTAATATTAGGTCAGTGTGTTTGTAAAATAGGTCTAAAGTTAGGAGTCAATAACAGGATAACAGAGTTCTAAAAAAATCTGTTATAATTGTAGTAGGCCTTCAGATGTTACTCTTATTGAAATCGAGAATTTTTTATGTTGTATGATTACGCCTGCCATCTATTGACATTCTTAGTAACGACATGCTGATTACATAACATCGTACCTTCTCTACTGAAATACTAGTTTAGAGTGTACTAAATAGATGTCGTTCTTTATACTTATTGTAAGTTGTATTAAAATAAGCATAATTTTATACCACACGTCTACATACACATTGCTTGGTAATAGTCACGTCTATCGACGAAGAAGTACAAAATCGGTGATACAATACTAAGCAAAACTTAGCGCTCGTAGGTACGCACGCTAAGTTTTCAGACAAAATCTCGTTTTAGACAGTAGATAAGTATACCTACGACACGTAAGTACCAATCATCCGCTTTACAATAGCTAATCTAAATATCTACAATACACACTTAGATCGTCTAATGGTGGTAATAGATTCTCAAGAAAATATTGTACTCCTAGCGCAATATACATTTTAAATTTAATTATACTTACTTATAACCATCATCCCATTCAAAATTATCCATGAGACTCCAAGCGAAGTATCCTTCAACAGAGCTTTGATCTTCATGAATTGCATGCAGCAGCGCATTTAAGTAGTGACTATGGTATGAAACTCTAGCTTTGTCGTCCAACCCACTGTAGTCTGCGTAACCATTCTCAGTGACTATTATAGGAACGTTGTCGTACGTCTTTGTAATCCAACGAAGTAGACGTCTGAAGCCGAAAGGCACTACCTGGAAAATGTCATTGTAAAAAACATTAATAAGGTTTTATTCTCCGTGTGGTGACGGAGTAAGAATATAATATGTCACCTATAAGATGGGGTATCTCATCACATCCCATGGGTGTCGTAAAAACCGACTAAGGGACTATCCGTTAATATTATCTTAACGAAATAAAAAGTAGGAAAACTTGAAAGGGTGTAGGCCAAGGATCCCTCTATCACAGGAGGAGGCCCGTCCCTGCAGTGGGACATTAATGGGCTGTTATGATGATTGTTTGCAACAACGTTATTTATTTGTTACGGGTCTAGAGAAAGCTTTCGTATGGTTGGCAAAATTAGATCGGGATCTTAGTTATTTTTATTAACCCTTTGACTGCCAAGGACGCATGAAAGCGTCATTCAATAACTTAATTGAGACGCCACCAATGACTTTTTAAAACTTCATAAAATAGATTTATGTTCACATATATGGCGGGCAGTGGAGTGCTTGTGCAATGCTTCCAAAACAATCCCGTAAGCGGATGTTGAAAGTAATATTTTTTATCATTATTTAATAACAAACTTAGTTATCTAGAACTCGTTAGTCTCAAGGTCTGACACTTTTTTCATTGTCATTGCTTTAAAAGTAGCCAAAGTATGAATATGTAGCTACCAGTCTTACAAACAATTATCACAATAATTACCTATTTAACCACAAAATTAATTAATCGCTGTTAAATTTATTCTGTGGTATCCTTGAAAATGTGTATTTGTTAGAGCGGCTCTATACAATGTTTATTATTTTTCTTGTTGTCGTCTGTACCCAGATCTCATTTTTTTTAAACATTTGTCTTTTTAATAAACATCCTTCTTTTTAAACTTGTTCTATTTGGTATAAAATACTTTACAATTATTATAATGTTGTTTAAAATTGTCTTGGCAAATAGTTCATCCTAAAATGCTTATCTCAATTAAATAACTACTTATTTTACAACAATTACTTACTTAGCATTGAGTAAAGATAAGTCACGTATCTCAGAAATATTCCACAGATTTCAGTAACTATATTTTAATTTTCTCATTTTACTTAAGCGTTTAGCCTTTAAATTATTTAAAACCCAGTTTCATGTAAACTTTTTTTTTAAACAAAAAAGACAAATAGTCAACAACGATGGTAAATTGTCTACTGATATTATAATTACGAATACATTTCGTGCAATTTGTACGTCAGGAGAGAGTTTACTTGCAAGGAGGCCTAAAACATTGGTACTCAAGTCAATAAAGATCTTTTTACTTTGTAATCCCTTTGATACCGTATAATAACTTTGGTCTTCAGACTTCCATTATGTCTACATTTCCTGTTGAATGTATGATAGCTTAGGGTTTCTGATCTCTTTTTATTTTATCAATAGTAAAGTAGAGATGTATCATAAGAATAGGTATTTCCTTATAACCTATATTAATAGATGAGAAATAATAGTAAACCCGTAATTATAGAAAACCCGTTCTAATTATCCAACCTTATTAGTAGATTAAATACCTTGTTTATATTTATTAAGCATTCAATTATCCGCTTATACCTATACGTTTCTTAATAGAATTTAACCTTGTGATTGCAGTGATCATGTTTTCCTATTTACACTTACACCAATAATATTTATTATATCAACTCTTATTATAACCTACCTCTAAGTTTAGTGTGGTGCGGAAGTAAGAAAAGATGGAGCCACTATCCGTGTCCTTAATCAGTATATCAAAAGTCAACTAAATGATTGATTAACTCTCCAAAATTAATATAAACGTTCGGCAGAAAAAAAACTAACTTAAATAAACTTTTCGTCCTGGGCTCCGGGCTCACAATTCATAAAAAAATAGTGGTTTTTATAATTTTATGAATTATTGAGTCCATGAAAACCAAAACCACTGCTTAGCAAAAGCTAATTATTGGTTTTACATTTGTTTGTAAATGTACATGCAACCCTTCTCCAGAGAATAAATAAGAACTATGAGAATTAAGAATTCTTTAACGACCTATATAACTTTTTGACATGCTAAAGTTTTCGAAAGTTAAAAACTTTTACTTACTTTTAACCAAGACGAAGAAGAATCAGACGGCCATTTTTTATCTTGTACTCTGACAATACCGACGTCATTCTCATGAGAAGGTATAGCACCAACTTCTTTATCCGCCATAGAGAGTAGATAAGTAGTATAGTGATTCAAGCCGAAGAAATCAGCTGTTCCTTTAATATAATTCACTTCATCTGCTGTGAACTTTGGCAGTCTTGACCGCGTGTAGTTCTGTTGAAGACTTTTCTCATCGACTAGCTTGATAAGATCAGCGGGGTAGTTACCTTCTTTTGAGTAAACTGGGTGAGCATACCAGCCAACCTGCAAATATAGGATAAAGGAATAAGTAGTTATCAAGTTTATTCAGAAGGCACCAATATTTGGCGTCATTTAGTATAACAAAAACATAGATATTCGTATCACATTCTAGGAGATTCCTTGATCTGATCAAGTCTGAACTACCATGGACAACCTCGTACTCACCAAGAGAATGAAGTAATGCTGATCCTTTCTTTAAACCCGTATTTTCTAATGTAGTATGACTACGTGCTCTAGAAACTATTGCGAGGGCGCTCACATAGAAATCATTATGCATTGGTATACTCAAACGACAGTTTCAAGATATAGTAGCTATAAACTACTAACATCGTTAAATAAGCTAAATTAAAAACCTCCTCCACTATTCTAGATATGAGATTCTATTCGTCATAACAGCCCATTCATGTCCCACTGCAGGGCCGGGCCTCCTTCCGTAACGGAGGGATACTTAGCCTACTAATACCACGCTGGCCAGACGGATTGGAATAGGGCTTAATTTCAACTTTATCTTCTTTTTATTTCGTATAGTTAATATTCACGGATAGTCCGTTAGTCGGTTTATACGACACCCATGGGATGAGATGGGGTGGTGTCATATTGTATTCTTACTCCGTCACCACACAGACTTGATGAGATTCTATTAATAGCCTACAATAATCAGGATGAAGACATTCAGATAAGCCTCTCTACAAACCTATTAACCTGATCCAGTCTGTATTATCACGTGTCAGGGACGAACATAATAACATTAGACATTACGGTTATATGTTACACTTATGTTAACTGCTCCTATATACATGATATTTAATGCTCATAAAGCCGTTATGATTGTCGATATCGCCTTCTTGTTACACCGATGGGACGAAAATTTGTATTCGATAAGTAATATTACCAATAAATGATATAGCAGAGATAGGATAAAAGATAGCAAAAGAATTTTATAGCGAAATAAGTACATTGTATTAGTTAACGTCCGTAAAGGGGGATTTACAGGGGTGACTAAAGCCGCACGATTTTTGCCGCGCGGCGTAAATTTCCCATCTAAATGGCAATTCGGCTAGGCCGCAAGGGCGAATTTGCAAAGCGGTTTGGTGAGGCGATTAGTCAAGCGACTAGCCGCACGGCGAAAATCGACCCCTGTAAATCCCCCTTAAGCGACACCCTGGAAAAACTACAGATAGTTAATTGAAGCAGGGGGTTTGTAAGGATCGCACAAACAGCCGCTTAGTAGTCTCTGCCTACCCCCATGGGAAAAAAGAGCGAGTTGATGTATCTATGTAGGTATAACATTGAATCAAGCAACTAGCCTATTGCCGTCCACTGATGGACATAGGCCTCACAATCATTACTAAACGAAATTGTAAACTTGAAAAACTTTAGCTCAGTGATGGCAATGTGAAAATGCGTGAGTATTATTATTAGTTGGTAATACACGTACATAAATATCTAGGATATACGTCACAGATGCAATATGTATAAATTTATTTGTAACCCAATGACACAATATCCTTATTCGTTCAATTTTTAATTTTTTATGGCTTTCGTAATTCCCTTCATTAAACTCTCAATATGACTTATAATTATAACTCCTTCTGCCATTTACGATCAATAAAACAGTTACTAATTACTCGTTGTGACCTTTAAAATTTAATTTATTTGTAATTGAAGTTTATAACTATGCTTATGTAACAAGTAGCTACTGTAAAATAGACTTAGCCAATTTAAACATAATTAAAGGTAAGGTTACAAAAAGCTTTAAGTTTATTTAAAAAGTTGACCCCCTCTTTGACAAATAATAATAGGTTGTCGATAAAAACCAACTTCTTTTGGTTTCTTGAAGCAATAGTCAGTTAAACATGATGTAAATTCGTGCTGAAAACTACTAAATTTTTATTTTAGGTTTTAATATTTTATAGCATAAAAATATATACTTACTTAGTAGAGGAATGGCTATTTATGGACATGGCGCGTAGCATGCATAACCCATACCCTAAGAGCCCGAAAGATTCTAGACCATGGACTGCAAAACACAGAAAGAGCAGACTACTCACGCTGTTGAACAACGATCAGATCAAACATTTCGGGAGGTCAATAGATGAGGGTGACACAGGATTGCGTGTATTCGAAAGAGTTGAAGGAGTCTATGTCAGCAGTGCACTTATTTAATCTGATATGATAATGATGATAAAAGGAGTGAAGGTATACTTACATGGGTATTCAGGTATAGTTCAGCAGCCTCTCTGTCTCTTACAGTATTAGTTTTTGGTTCAGCCCAATTTGAATCCAAAGACATGCCAATTTTACCTGTAACATTATAATATACATCAATATTCTAAATTCTGGAATATAGTTATTTCAATTGAGGAACCCAAAATCAGTCTTCTGTTTTTTTTCTGAGGTAATTCAACTAATTTGCATTAGTATTTGAATACCCATTTTTGCCATTGAGCGGGGTTGTCGATATAGAAGACAACAAAAAAAACACGGTGTATAATATCTGACATCATAATCATAAAATTATCATTTTATTTTGTTATTTTTTATTTAAAACAACATATTAATACTGTTAAGATTTTACAAAATTTCCAAGAAATGAAGGTCTACCAATTTATCGTTAAGCAATAAGAGGGTTATAATAATCACCTTTATTTACATGACGATATTGTGTGTTAAACAGATGATAGACACTAGCATGTGCTTTCAAAAGGTTGTGCGTGCAAAGATACTCAGCTATCCCATGGCGATTCAAAGCCGGCGCTCTATAATAACCTCCATATCCTTCCAAGCAGGTTTGCATAGGTTCATTAAACGTCACCCAATACTTCACTCTATTGGCAAAGTTATCAAACAATACTTTGGCATAATCTGTATAGTAGTCGACAATATGAGCGTTCGACCAACCACCAATATTCTGCAACTTTTGGGGCAAGTCCCAGTGGTAAATTGTAACCATGGGTGTAATGTTATGCTTTATAAGTTCATCAATAAGGTTATTGTAGTAATCTAAGCCTAAAGTATTGATCTTGTTTGTTAATCCTGATGGCAGGATACGCGGCCATGAAATTGAAAATCTGTAGATATCAACTCCAAGTTCGCGGACCATCTCAACATCCCTCTTGTATAAATGATATGAGTCACTGGCAACATCACCATTTGACCCATCTCGTACAAAACTTTTGTTTGTATGTACTAAATGATCCCATATACTTTCAGACTTGCCTAAAACAAAGAAATAATAGGTATAAGAAATTAAGAAAAGCATGGACTTCTTCCAATTATAGGTAAGTACAGTGCGCGCAAAATAAATTGGCCGCCTTGAAGTTTATTCAAATGTCTGCGCAGATAGAATTTTTTGGAACTTATTGGTGTTTACTTCTTTATTACTGTACATTCGCGTACTTCTCTGGAAGCTAACTTCAGGCTGGCAAGTATGATTGCGCAAACTGTCTGTACAAACAGTTTTTAGATGTTAGTACATACGTTTCACTAATTTATGCCGTATCCTGGTTGTACTCTTACTTTTTGACTATCGTTTTATTGTACTATTAGCTGAGTTAAAAGCTATTATGTAATTACTTACTAATTAATAATTCTAAATACAAAGAGTTAAAATGTAAAGAATTCATTATGTATGCCTTCAACATCACGCGGACTTACTTTTGCTTATTTTTCGTATTTACCTACTAAGAAGTATTCGAAAAAATATATAAATAAATACCATCTTCGTTCCATGCTCCTTCAATTTGAAAAGCTGCCGTCGATACTCCAAATAAGAATTGTTTTGGAAAGGAGTAATTCGTTTTACTTCCACCCGAGAAATTTAATATTTCCGCTTTTCTGAAAAAGAAATGAATAAGTAATTAACGTTTGTGTGAATATCTGTTTCCTTTTTCTCCACCCTTTACATAATTTTGAATGTATTTATATAAATGTATATAATAATCCAATCTGCCCTATTGTACGATAAAGCCGAAAGTCATCAAAATTTCATCTACGCTTCTCTACTTCAAACAGATAAACTTTGTAAACAGATAATAATTTTCTAGATTCTATTGATAAATAAAATGTGCCGATACCATTACTTGATATTTAAAATAAAATCATATTACTCGAAAGTAGCCATCCACTTCTCAATTAAACATTAAAGAAGGTAAAATTTTCTCATACTATCCTTCCAATATTTATTTAAAGTCATCAACATCAGCTGCTATACAACACTGTAAAATATTTGTTGTGGTAAAATAATCTATAGAATTTTCATTATAATACGCTGAATGTTGTTGACTTTGAACAAATTTAATTTTAATGCAGTTCTTATGACGTACGAATCTCAATATTGTGTCATAACAATGCCACAATAAAACATAATTTGAATAATAACTATGCTAATTAAAAATAAGCTTAAATATTAAGTATGTATAATTAAAATTAAATACCATTTTAATATATTGGCTTTTGTTTTTTAGTTACATTTAGTTTGTGAAAAAAAAACTTATTTTTGAAGTTAATATTTGGCCTTCGGATCAGGAATAACTTAGGTCTTTTTAGAACCAAATAGACCAAAAAGGAAACAGTAGTTCAGGCGTAGGCGTTATTTTAACCAATTAACACCGTGTCAACTATTTTTTTCTTGTCATGTTTCAAAAATCAGTCTTTAAGTAGTAATGATCAGAAAATGTTGGACATTTTTTCCCCTCCGGACAATCTTAGAGAATTGTGTATCCTCTAAAGCAATATTATTCTATCCATCAAAGCAGTATTATTTTAGACTCACTAATTGAGTGTAAATTTATACTTCCATGATACGAAATTAACTAGTCTAGAGAATTAAATTCCAAAAAAATACATTTTGGATGACTTGATGATAAAGCGGTGACCTTAGAATGATCTGTCTTATCTTTTCAGCAGGGAAAAGTAACTATCTTCGGATTCAACGATAAGATGTTACTACATAGTCGTGACAATACATGTACGTGATAAAGTTGCAGTAAATTACGAGTAGATTTTATTTATTCGTTTCACACAGTAAAAATTATAGCAACATACTCGTAAAATATTTAATTATGACACCCATTTTGTTCATAATTTCATGGTAATATAACATTAGCAAAACCTTATAGAATAAGAGCAAATAGGTCTTACAAGAAGACTTAAAATGAATACAGTCAGTCAGCATCTACGAAGAAGATATTTAAGAGTTACCGAGCATCTTATTAGTAAAAAACAAATGAGCATTATACTTTGCAGTTTGAAGATCAAATGATCAACATTTTGATACTGATGAAGTTAATTTCCTGTTGCTACTTGTAGTAAGTTTTTAATCAAAGATAGAAGATAGGAAGATCAGTAGGGTATTATTGGGCATTCTGTACCACTTTCGTCCAGTCGCTCCGCGAAACAAGTTTCGCTCTCGCTCAGGACTCGTGACCCAGAATGCCCAATAATATAAATTCGATATAACCAGCGATTACATCGTTATGCAATGCAACCTTACGTTTTTTGCAAGTTCGAACAGCAAGCTGTATCTATTCATGATCATCATTATAACTTTTCGTTATTAATTGCAACCAACATTTCTGTCGGGTGGCTAACATTTTGTATGTGAGATGCGATCAATGCAGTTATCGATCGACTTTATCAATTGCAAACAACATTTCTGTTGTGTGACTTACAATTACAACCAACATTTCTGTCGGGTGTGAGATGCGATCAATACAGTTATCAATCGGTTTTATTATTGCAAACAACATTTCTGTTGTGTGACTAACAATGCAACCAACATTTCTGTCGGGTGGCTAACATTTAGGTGTGAGATGCGATTAATAGAGTAATCAATCGACTTTATCATTGCATACAACGTTTCTGTTGTGTGACTAACAATGCAACCAACATTTCTGTCGGGTGGCTAACATTTGGATGTGAGATGCGATCAATACAGTTATCAATCGACTTTATCATTGCAAACAACATTTCTGTTGTGTGACTAACAATGCAACCAACATTTCTGTCGGGTGGCTAACATTTGGATGTGAGATGCGATCAATACAGTTATCAATCGGTTTTATTATTGCAAACAACATTTCTGTTGTGTGACTAACAATGCAACCAACATTTCTGTCGGGTGGCTAACATTTAGGTGTGAGATGCGATCAATACAGTTATCAATCGACTTTATCATTGCAAACAACATTTCTGTTGTGTGACTAACAATGCAACCAACATTTCTGTCGGGTGGCTAACAATGCAACCAACATTTCTGTTGGGTGGCTAACATTTGCATGAAAAACACAATAAACTAGACAAGTCTTTATTAATAACACAATTACTTAATACATACTAAATGTAGGTGGCTTATCGAATAGCGCATCAGCGGATGACACGAAAGCTTGAAGTTTGCGCCACTGGGTTGAGTCATCGTCTGTATGGAATTTTATTCTCACCAATGCCTTCTTCCAGAGCTCTTGAGATTCGGTTTCACGAGCGTCAGCCGCGTGATAAACTTTAAGATCGATGTAGAAATCGCCTTTGGTGTTGGTCGTGCGACGCTCGTTGCCATTTGCCACCTTGTTCGCGAAGAACGATAACAGTTCGGGCGGTGAATTCATACTTTTCTCTGCTTGACCATGACTGATGCTAAATATATCCGTAGACTTGACTATTTTTCTGAAACAAATAATACTTAGTTTTAGTTCATCCTTACCTCTTTATGTAGGTATAATACAACATTTGCATTTGAAGATAGGTCAAATACAATTGTTGCAACAACACTACAATTGTTTTATAAAGGGATATCACATCGAATTAATGATTATTTTTAAATCTATTGTTAGTTTGTAAATAGTGTACCTTAGATAAATACATAAATAAAATTAATTAATTATTAATTCAGTAATGAAACATAATGGCTGTCTATATCGGTTTAGAACCCACTGCACTAGTAAAGTTTGGTAGAGTAAATTAAGAGACAGGTTTTCAGTTTTAAGCATAATAATGAACACATTATTATGCTTAAAACTGAAAACCTGTTAGTTAGACGTATGTACACTGTTACATAAACTGCGTATTATAGATAAGTAACATAATATAATTACCTGGTACAGACTGGTGATTTTTTCTTTGAAGTAGTTCTGCGTTTGATCGAAATATTGGAGTGTTTACGGTTTGGTACGACATTATTTTCATCGCTTTTATCGAAGTATTGATCACATTCAAACTCTGACCTGCAAAAAATAAAAAAACATTAATTTAATGGTTAATCAATTGTATTTGGGGGGCACTCAGAAACAAAGTAAGTGTGGAAATTATGATCAATCTCATGGATTGCTTGTATCTAAATTGCTCGGATAAAATAAACAAATTGCTGTCACCATTCTTAGAGTAACAAAAGATAATAGTTAAATTAAAGAATAAGTAACTATTATAAACATGAAAAAATAAAAATCATAATTAATTAACTGCATAAAGCTTTGTGCATAGAGCACGCACAAATAAACTAAACTGTGGAAATCATAATTAAATAATATTAATAGAAAAAAAATCTAAAATAATTAAATTTAAATATAAACACTTACATTATATATGGTGAGGGTCCCTTACTTCAATATTGGAGAGACTGAGTTATTCTTGCACTACTTTCAGTGTGACTTCACTGGATGATAAATAATATTAACGAGTTCGTTGAAGCTTATAACTCACAATTGGTAATAAAGTATCATAATTTAAAATTGATATAATCAACAAAGAAAATAGACAGATTATTGACTTTTTTAGTTGTAAGTATTATACTTGTTTGAAAAGTGAAGACGTAGTTAAAGTTTCGTAATCGACTGTAATTGTCACCGCTGCAAAACGGTTCAGGGCTACCCAACATGTGGGCGTGATATTTAACTAAAATGTTGTTTTATTAAATTTGGTTAAAATAACTACAATAATAATAATTATTATAAAGTACATTTAAATTAAAATATTACAAAAAAAAACCGATCATATCAAATATCTATCATGACGATTAAGGTTAGGGTTAAAAATGTTAGTAGGTTTTTTTTCTTTTTAATAACTGTTACAAATTACATTATTGTAAATTAGTGACCATTTCATAAAAATAAAGTTACCATAAACATCTTATTCCCCACAATACATTACTTAACTTAAGTATTTAATATCAGTTTTTATGATAGGATATAACAATATGATAATATAATTCGATTTAGCATTGTTCATTATGTAATATTATCATGGAATAAAATAATATTAGGAAGCATGATGTTTGTTAGCCCTGCTTAAAATTGCTTACATTAAAAGTGTTGAAATGACGCAATTTCACCGCTGCAAAACGGTTCAGGGCTACCCAACATGTGGGCATGATATTTAACTAAAATGTTGTTTTATTAAATTTGGTTAAAATAACTACAATAATAATAATTATTATAAAGTACATTTAAATTAAAATATTACAAAAAAAACCGATCATATCAAATATCTATCATGACGATTAAGGTTAGGGTTAAAATGTTAGTATGTTTTTTTTTCTTTTTAATAACTGTTACAAATTACATTATTGTAAATTAGTGACCATTTCATAAAAATAAAGTTACCATAAACATCTTATTCCCCACAATACATTACTTAACTTAAGTATTTAATATCAGTTTTTGTGATAGGATATAACAATATGATAATATAATTCGATTTAGCATTGTTCATTATGTAATATTATCATGGAATAAAATAATATTAGGAAGCATGATGTTTGTTAGCCCTGCTTAAAATTGCTTACATTAAAAGTGTTGAAATGACGCAATTGCAACGTGAAACTTTTGTTTTCGTAAATTTTATAAACGGAAAAACAAAAATATCTTGTTACATACAAGGTATTATGTTAATCAGTAGCGTGCCGCCATATAGACAAAAAAGCAATACCTACTTTTATTAAAAACTTATACTATATTAATATAAAATAATTTATAATTATTGTGTTAATTATTCAATTAAATAAATTATAAAACTAATTGGATAAAACTGCTTTCAATGTCACAAGGTAAATATTTTAATATTACTTATATATTTTTATGGTTTATTATATTTATTTTAAAGATTTATATATTTATTTGATAACATTTTTTATTTTCAGAATACTGATACCTTCCAAGTAAATAAACAATGGTGCTGTTTTGAATACTTAGACACTTTTGAAGAAAGCGTACTTACTACCTATATCGATTAATCTACGTATTAAAAATATAAAATCTTATAAAGACAGTAAAAGTCGGAGACAGATTCGTTGTGGATAATAACTAAGGTAACGTTAAAATAACATTGAAATATTTTAGTTTGGACTGCAGTTTGCAGCTATTATGTAAAATACATATTTTACAAGTCTATCCAAGCTGTTAAATAAAATATTAATTAATTTTTCAGGCTCGTAAGAAGTAGATAAGTTTTAAAGGGGAAGATAACAATACTGATTTATAGTTGAAAACAAGATAACTAAGAGGAGCTAAAATTTTGTTATTCGTTAAAATAATAATAGAAAATATAGTTTTAAGAAATACCCTGTACAATATTGTAAAGTTTATTTTATAAAGAGATTTTGTTGAAAATAAAATAATAATATGATCAATTCTAAATAAATCGTATTTGTTTTATTCATATTTGTTTTATTTATGTTTTATCCTGTTGTTACCTGCTTTTAATCATATAATAATTACATGAATATATTTATTAAAAAAACATTATTAAATTAAAGCATAATAATATCATATCAATATAAATCAAGTGTGCATAATGTTGCGTAAGTATAGTAGGTATCAATTTCACATTTTATTAACAAACATGCACAAATGTAACATGAGTAGATATTAAATTTAATTTCCAAGTAGCTGGAGATTTATGTGTTGGTTTTTAGAATTTATTTTGTTATTGCAATTATTTCACAAAATTAGTGCTTCACAATTTATGAGTAAGGTTCCGTACTTGACATAAATTAATGTTTTGCTTATCAATTTCATTTCAATTACTTATTTTAGTAATGATGACATGTAAAAACTATGTTTATTTTGAAATTATTACACCCATAATTATTTTCAACTAATGAACCCTACTTTTGTCCCACTTTCCTCTATTTTTTTAATCTATAGTAATATTTTGTGGTTGCTGAGTTTGTTTGTATGTTTGTGTGAACGTCATAATTTCACAAGAATTATTTTGTAAGTTTAAGTCAATTTATCAAGGAAACCTATAAAATCATGAAACTAGTCATGTTTAATTATAACACAGGTGTAGCCGCGGTGCAAATATAAGTGTTCTCAGCCTTAACAACAAATGCTTAGCTAACATTTTTGTGTTCAACGTGACCAAACTTGTATAATTATTTCGTAACTTAAATATGTTGTTTTTGATATTTAATTTATTCATCATTTACCAATAAGTCTTTAGCTCGAGAACTTGTACGTACATCAAGTCTACGTCTTCATTATGTCGACTGTAAGTATCTTATTATTAAAAAAACATTTTATTATTTGTATGATTCTGATGAGCCTGATTGTTAATTTATTTTTTTAAATTGTTCTAGGTTTCTGACTCCGAGATCGTGTTGAGCCAATACGCTCAGGACCCCCTCCAAGAATACTATGAGATGCTTCGAAATGAATCAGATCCTGTTGTAAATAGCAAACAAAGTATAAAGAAAAAGAAACCTACGCAACGATGCAGAGAAACACCAAAAAAACAAATTCCCACAAAATCATTCGTAATGAGTCGACTGCAGAGAAAAGGGATAAAGTTAATAAAGATTTCAGTCATAGATCTGTGTAATAGTGATGTTCAAACAAGCGATGTTGACAGTGACAGTGAGAACGTTGTTTTAAGTGCACAATATATAGTTAAGGACGCTATGGATAGTGTCATGGACGAGACAGAATTATTAGTTAAGAAAATATCAAAATCATTAATTGATACTGATTTCTAATATTAAACTAGATGTTCCTTTTTTCTGTTTATTTTTAAGGTTTGTAACTAATATTAAATTGATGTATTTTTAGGTTTAAAAATAAAACAATAAAATATTTTGTAAGTTATAAAGCTTTTTATTTATTACCTACTCCAAAAAATAACATATATTTTTATATAAGTACATAACATTTTTTGAAATTCACATGCTTTGTGCTTAATACAATTGAAATTACTATCACAGTATTTTTTATGCAAAATAGAAAGTTTAGTCACTCATCTTCACTGAGCGCTACTACCTAGAAATTGCTCGTATACACCGTTTTTGGGCTAAAAATACTTTATTTATATCTGTACCATTTCCCCATAAAAGTAACCCATATCGTAACACAGACTCAACATAAGCAAAATATGCTGTACAGTTAAGTGATTTCATTTATTCCTCAATCGATGACTAATACTTTTTAAACTATTTAGGGTTTTCAAATTAAAATACATTTTGTATAAGTTGTACTATGATATTTTATTTTCAAAAAACACCTCATGATAATATTTTCCTAATTTTATAAATAACATTTGATCGACAGACACATTTTATCACCAATTCAAATACATTTTTAGACATAACACATTTTTAAGCGCACAATGCTTCAAATGTTTAACACAATTTAATTTAGTAGTTCCATAACAGTATTTTTTATGCAATAATGATAAATTAGGACACTGTTCATCATCTAGTGTCATCACATTACAATTCTCACACAGTTGCATAACCCACTTCACTTTCTCCAAACCTTTTACAATAATAGATTTATTTTCCAAATACGGTACGATTATGCGATGGAATTCTCTGTAGTCGATGAATCCTTCATTCCAATAGATACCTCTGTTTTTTTCTATCCATTTAGTTTGCTTCTTTTCATCGCTTGTTAGCTGATTAAACAAGTATGGAGGTTTAATTAAAAATGTTTGAGTATAATCATGAGTGACCAAAGCTAATTCCTTAATAATGAAATTATTATATAGGTCTTTAAATCCTTGAACATCTACTATAATCGTATCTGGATTCATGATATTTTCTTCACTGTGTTACTCAGTGGTTTATATTCAATTATACAATCGTTCAGAATGAGACAATATGCTGCAGTTTGATCTGGTATATCCGAATCGCTTTCAATTTCCACTCTCACGTCCACAACAGGACCTGTCTTTAGATTATCTGCTTGCCTGGAACAGTCGATAATGAAAAGCGGTGCCAAGTCTTTAAATTGTTTCTCACTTAATAACGGTTGCGACCGACATCCGTAATACGACTGTTGAAATCTAGTGTATTGTTCATATAATAAAGCAACTTTATTATTAGCAAAACTTATGTTTAGATTTTCATATGGAAAGTAGGTTGAATTTAGGTACACTCTAATATCACGAATATGACAATGATCGAACTGAGACATGTCAGAACTTGCATTGTTTTTCCTGTCTGTTTGTAGACCAATGATTACATATCTAGGCTTTTCAATTTGTGACGAAGTTTTGATAGACCAAGTATGTTTTGTAGTTTTTGGTAAAGCTGGATATTCATATAGATCCCAATTTCTGAAAATCATCTGGAGCGGTCTGTCTTTTTCTAACACTTTTAGCAAATTTATTTTTTCTTTATCTGATACTTTGACGTGCGGTACGCGCCATACAATTTTGTTTATAACAACATCTTCTATGATTTCTCCTGTGTTAAGTTTTACAGCGTTCAGGTTGGTATTGCTTCGTAACAATATCAGTTCGTGTCTACTATTAATCACGACTTTTTTGAAGTCTTCTGCAAAACCTAGGATATTGCAAAGTGGTATAGAAGCAGAAAATCTACCTCCGTTAATATTCTTTATACCCTCAACATTCCATCCCCATGCATTGGATATCTTTGACTCACTTTCATTCATTGATATTAAAGATTTCATGGTAGTAGTAACACCAGCATTTTTTATTTTATCAATTTCCACTCCATTTAATTCATATCTTATATCTTGGAACAAGTAAAGTAACCCATTGTTCGTAAAATGAACAGTATTAACAGGATCCTTCGATGTACTTTTGCTAACGATAACTGATCCTTCCAAATACAAGGTGCTTGCTGATGGTAATATATACAGGTCTTGTTGGTTGATAGGGATGCGGATTTCATCGTTTCTGTTGAAAGTTGTTATGTACGGCTTGTAAGAGTGAAACTCAATACCTTCAACGGTGTTGTCATAAGTTGGAGCAGATAAAACATCTAAGATATTCATTTTAGCAGTCCAATCGCTTTAAGGAATGCTTTATTGTCTTTAGTTAATTTAATTTTCGTTTTAGAGTAAGCTCGTATCGTGTTGAAAGCTCGAGTAGAACTGATATTTCCTTTTTCTGTCTGTGTATATTTATTGTAGTTAATCATTTTTGCTTCTTAGATGTAAATACAGTTGCACTTCTTCACCACGTAAATTTATTAAGTGGTTATTTATATTTAATAGTCTTATATGTATGGAGCTAATATTGTTTTGATTTATTGGAAAATATATCACGTTTGTTGGGATTTCAATAATTCTGTATCCGGGTGGGACGTTGAGCGCGAATTCGTGCACAATGTGACTGGGTTCTCCATTTATGTACGAGCCACTAACAATATCACATTCAATCCTGATCACGGTTGTAGATAGAATGTTGACAGGATACTCTGACTCATGCCATTTATTTGCTTCCAAGATCTGCTTCTTAAACCCTAATAAACTGTGAATAGAGTCTTCCTTATTAAAATTTACATTTTTTGTGCAGTATATACAAGTTTTTAATGTGTTGTTATTGCACTGTAATTTAAATAAAGCATCCTTTACTTCAGATTTTAAATAATCGCCAATGTCTTGTAATTCGTAAGTGCCTTCCGGTATTTCAATAACTTCATCGGAGCCATAATATAACTTATTATTGCTTTTGTCAATGTTTGGAATAGAGTTAAATGTTGAGAAATGCAACAAAGCACACTCATACTGTCCAGATAATTGTAGTGTGTTAGTATAGTACACAGATAATTCTGACGAGTTTCCAGTTATCGACAAAGTGAGCGACATCTTGAAAATGATTCAAATAAAAAAAACGCATTACATTTATAAGTTTTTATTCCAATAATTCCGTAAATATTTTAAACATAAGTGTCCACAATTTACAGTATTAAATTTCTGATATCTTGTATAGTTATAAAAAACATTATAATTTTTAAAATACTTTATTAATTCCCTGGGGGGTTTTAAATCACCAAAGC
This sequence comes from Schrankia costaestrigalis, assembly GCA_905475405.1. Taxonomy (NCBI): domain Eukaryota; kingdom Metazoa; phylum Arthropoda; class Insecta; order Lepidoptera; family Erebidae; genus Schrankia; species Schrankia costaestrigalis. Next base: position 8,065,756 of record FR997827.1, read on the forward strand.
TGTCAAAATATTCACAGTAATTATTTACTTTAACATAAGCTACCCAATGTGTTCCTTCGTTTTTTGCATCATCCAAGTTCACTATACCACACTCAATCCGTTTTGGTGAAATTGGTAACTGATCCTTCATGTAGACTCCTCGAAAGTGAGGGATGTCTCGTGCATGTTTTTCAATATCCAAATTAGTTAAAGGTCGATTAGGTAGCTTCCAATTCAGTTTTTTGGAGATTTTATATATAATCCTTTGCCATTTTTATGTTGTTTTATGTATAGACCCTTGCCTAGGGCTAATGTCTCCATAGATCTGTTATGTCGCTCTGTTTCTTGTAAATTCTTCTGGGCTGCTTTATATTCGTTCACCGTTTTGGCTATACCTGCTGCGCCACCAGCTAAAGAGCCTAAAGCTGATAAACCAGCAAAAATTGGAATTAAAGGTAGAATTCCCCCAGTTTTGGGTATTGGTATAACTCGTGGTATTCGAATATTTGGAGTGCATGGAAATAGTTTCTTTGCAACTGAGTATGCAGTGTTTATTAATGTTTTACTGTTTTTGGGTTTCAATTTCTTAACCACAGATTTAATTTTTGATATAAAACTATTAAACGCCTTAACGCCACCACCAGATTTTAATTTAGCTTTCATAACTTTGCTCACTAACCAGGAACTAAGTTTTTCTCCTTTTCTTGCGTCTTTAGATTTAAGTCTTTTTTTAGCCATATCTAGTAGTTGTAAGTCAGCTTTATGTCTATTGGGTAAGTCTTTATGGTTATCGTATGCAATATCGTGTTGCATACAAGCTTCGTCTAGCTTATTTACACCTCGATCACCTCGGAGTAACCTTTTTTTGAGTTTTGTTCCTGGTCCGCAATAGTTGTAACCAGGCAGGTGAAGTTCAAACGGTAGATTATCAATAATAGTGTTAAGCAGTCCACCTCCTTGCATTGCTTAAAGCAAAGTAAATAATAAATATGTAATGAATGTGGTTATATAATTTGTATTTCAATCTGTTATTGCAGTTTTATCAATCCAACTGTTGTCATCATTGCTTAATCCCAGCCATTTCACGAATAATTTCGTTCCTTTTCTTTTCAATACTTTTTCAATCAAATACACACCAGGATGATGAGATTTTTGGAGTTCTTGTTCGTAAAACGTACCTAATATTGGTTGTTTTCGCTGATCTTCTATGTAATATGTTGTTGGTATGGTTTTATTGATCTTTTTTATAATAAACAGCTCAGTAGACCAATTTGGAGTATAGCCCTTTTCAAAGATATGTTTGTATTTACTAATGCGTACATTATCACCAACTTTAAATTTAGGTTTAGACCGAATAGATAAATGTTTATGTGATTTACTAATTTTATTTTTTATTAATAACTCATTTAATTTATTCACATTGGAAGGTCTGCATTGAATAGTACGATGATTTGTATTGTTATATGTCTTCAATATATTTGTCAATATCGATCCTAACCAATTATAGTTTCCATTTAAACTAAAACATTTGTATAGTTTATTTTTTATCGTTTTTATTAATCTCTCTACAATTGAAGCTTTCTTAGTAGAAAAAGTAGAGTAGTGGTTAATATTAAACCTCTTCATAAGGTTTTTGAAAGTTGTATTATAAAACTCTTTCCCAGAATCAGTTTGTAAGTTGATTGGTCTGCGAGGGCTACTACGTAATATTTCTTCAAAAGCATGTGTAACATCGGTCATGTTTTTAGATTTCAATGGTTCAGCCCAAGCGTATTTAGAAAAGCAATCAATCACTAATAAAATATAATTATATCCTTTATTACTTTTTCTCAAAGTCTGCATATCTATCAGATCAGCTTGCCATAAATCATCGATTCCTTTCAATATTACAGGTCGTCGAAGAAAGTTTTTTCGTGCTGCTTTGTGTATTTCATTAACAATTTGTTGCTTTGTCATTATGATTTTATTGATTGAATTAACTTGTCCACAGTGGTTTTTGTATAAAATTTGTCTTCTAAATGAAGCAAAGTATTTGTAAACTTTGTATTTAAAATACTTTGAACGTGTAGCGATTTATTAACTTCTTGTAATATTTCTGATTTAATTTTATCTACGTATTCCTTATTTACCACATCATCAGCTTCCTCAGGCAGTCTAATTCCTCTTAGCCGTGATGCTTTCAAATCAAAATCACCGTTTTCAGATTTATACAAAGCGTTATTATTAATCTCGAATAACTCAGATAAACGCATTCGTTTATGAATATAATGACCGAATTTGTCTACATTCATGTTAAGTGTGTTGTACTGTAAGGTTGGAAATAAAATGAACATTCTATACAAACAACTTTTATTTATTAATAATTTTATTTTCACGTAATTCCTCAATAATAGAGATAATTTCATTATCTAATCCTGTATTGCCAGCATCTCGAGATGCTATTAACAACTTTAATCTATCAACCAATTCGTTTGGATCATCCCAATAAATGTAATCCACATTTTGTCTCCACATTTTTTTCATTGACATTCCTTTACCTTTAGATTGCTTACCAGGAATTGTACTTTGTAGTGAGAAAAGCGGTTTAATAACTTGTAAATATTTCATTCCCTTATTACTTTTTATTGGTTTATTTGGTTCGAAATCTCTACGATGTGCATTTGTATCAAGCAACATCGATTTATAATTTTGCATGTCACTCTCTGTAACTACGCTTAAATCTACATTCTTTTTTAATAACAATTGTTTCAAACCAGGTGTATTACGATATTTACAACCAGATACTACAATAAATTCATCACCAACTGTTATATTAGCAGACCCTAACATAAATTTCCCTTGATCTACTCGAACGCCAAACGGGATGTCTCGTAGGGCTTCTGAAGATAACGACCAGGATGAAGTGTCGTGCTCTTTAATATTAACATCATCAACCAATGATTGAAAAGAACTTTCACTGTCATTGTCAGATTCATCACTGTCATCTTTACTTTTTGGATTTTCATTCTGCATAGTTTGTTTATTCAATGGACCTTCGATTTGATTATTAGCGTTGGAAAGCAGGTTGAGAGATTCTGTTACAGGCTTGAAAACTGATTCCAATGCTTGTTTATTGCTAATCTCAATATCTCGCATGTTCCGTACTTTTCTCTTTACAGCTTCTGCAGCATCAACAATTTGTCTTTTTAATGATTTTTCCATGCTTGTTATCGGTTGAAAGTCGTATACAGAATAATAATAATACAAAGATGACAACCTTAAATATTCGAAATTTTAATCAAAGATTACAAAGGTATCAAATTTAGTTCTATAGCATCCATTATTTTTAGAACAATCTTTATTAATTACAACATAGTTGAAGGGTTCACTCCATATCCTGGAACACATTTCACGGAATTCAAACCAAGTCATATCGGTATTAACATGTTCATCATAAACATGTCTTAAATTAATGTCATCTTGTTTAAAAAGTACTATCAGGTTAGCATTATCTCTTACTAATTGTTTTGGGATTTTACTGTATGTTTGATTTAGGTAAAAACAATCGATGTATTTGTGTCTACCCATAGCAAAGTAATCACGCATATTATTTTGATTCTCACACGCCACGTCATCAAAAATAATTATAGAGTTTGGTTTCGCATCCTCAACTTTTAACACTTCTTCATTTCCTTGAAATTTTTGTAATGATATACATGGTACTTGCTGTAAAACCTTTTCTAAAAACACATATTTTGGTTGAAGTAAAGTTTTTGAATATATGTAGATGTTTTGAAAGTTTAATCCATTTTCATGTAGAAGTAGACCAATTAACAAGTTTGTTTTGCCACAGTTTGATGGTCCGCAAATAATGCATCGTATGGTATTAGGTAATAATTTTCCATGACGTGATTCAGTCTTACAAGAATCATTGCAAATTATATTTAATTGCAAAGATTGTGGTTGTTTGACAAATTTCATGTTATATACATATTACAGCTTAATTAATAATGATCAAGTTTAAAGATTGTTAATCTTTATAAATACTAATCGATCTTAAATCTACTCAACTTCTTTTAAGTACTGGAACAAATTTTACCATCCTATTATCCTCCTCACAATATATTTTTATTAATTCTGTCTATAATGACACAAACACACTAAAATTAAAAATACTGGTTGTTGGTAATTTTTAAAGTGCCAGTTGTTGATGTCTTAGCTATAATGTCGTCATTGTTATTGCTCACGTGAATATATTAGGCGTTAGTTATTTATTGAAGTTTCGAAGCCACACGTCGCTGGTTATATTAAATTTATATTATTGGGCATTTTGGACCACGAGTCCTGAGCGAGAGCGAAACTTGTTTCGCGGAGCGACTGGACGAAAGTGGTACAGAATGCCCAATAATACCCTACTAAGATCAATGGATATCCTGAGACACTATCTAAAATGTCTCTCTGCCAAAATTTTCTGTATATCTAAATCGTAAATCAGAATAAAATTGATGTTATAAAATGTATGTAAACACCTACGTAAATAAGCATCTTATTATTTTATTACAGTTACTGCGATAATACGTTGTATACTTTACACGTCTACAGTGAGATAACCAAGGTGAGTGAAGAGCATTGAACTAAATTATCCCATTTCGCAAACCTATGACACACGACAAGAATTTTATTTGAACCTTATCTGATATAATAGCGACACGATGCGCACGATTGCATTCATTGACGACCTCGGTGGCGCGACGGTAGCGCAAGCGGCTGCCGTGCAAGAGGTTGTGGGTTCGATCCCCACGCAGGACAATAATTTGTGAGATCCACAAATTATTGTCCTGGTCTGGGTGTACTTTGTGCCCTTTAATTGATGTTTGTAAAAGGTCCCCGCGAGACAGGGCATGATCCCTAGTGCGGGAGTTGTCTTTTTAAAAAAAAAAAAAAAAAAAAAATTAATTGAGTGAGATCAAAATACTCGGAGGAAGAATCAATGATATATGATTCACATTCAAACAAATTAGATCAGTAGAAGTTATTTTAAATGTGCATTTGTATAGTGAAGTCTTCTCGTAAAAGTCTCATTAACCTGGATTAGCATACTTAGTAAAATAAGGAGAAAAAGTCATTAAAGTCTAAGTCTTAGAATTTTGTGTAACTATTTCTAAATCACTAGTTTAAACTCAATTTTACAACAATGTAGAGTCGGTCGCATTAACACCTATCTATTAATTTCTAAGACATACATTAGTAATTTTCCTTAATTTCAGTCTTGAGAATAGGGGACTTAATAGTGTTAAAAACTTCTGTAACTTTTTACTAAAAAGTTACGTGCACAATTGGAAATTCTTCTAAATTTTAAAAGGGTAAATAAAAGTAAACACGGATTACTAGTATGCGGATATTAATAACAGAAATTATGATTATATTAAAGGCCAAATGACATAATACAAAAAAAAAAGAAAACGACAAATTACTTTTCAGAATCTGTTACTATGTGCTCTCGTAACATTGAAACTTTCCTTTCCCTTTTGTTCAATGCCTTTCGATACGCAAAGCCCTTTAGGGCTCATTTCTTGTTTTAATTCCGATAACTATGTCATTGTCAATGCTCATACCAACAAAGACACGCGACAATTTCCGTAAGGAAAACCTTCGGTAATTACCGTATCGAGATTTTTACGGAACACAATTTTAATTCCCTAGTAACCTAAGTATGTATGTACCGTAACAAATTCCCAACAATTATCACAAAATGATTATTTATTAACACAAGGTTTTGAAAGGCAAATTGCTTACTGATTATGCTTTAGAGGTTGATTTTAATAATAATACTTCATCTTTATCTTTGGTTTCTTATTTGATGTTAAGGGCTACGTAGGTTCAATTTATGTGGTCACAAACAGCTAAACAGTGATATTGCAGTTAATTCAAGGCGACAACGTTTGCACGGTTTCTTTTATTGGTTTACTTATCTAATTGCGGTAGTTATCTGATTATACCATTCACCTATTAAAATACTATTAGCAAGACACCTACCACTTGACATACTTAAACTTTGTAAAGTGTCAAATTAGTAAAATCTTATATTATAGATAGTAGTCGCTTTTGACAGGTCGCATAATAATTAAGCAAGATCTAGGAAAGATCATGTTAATTGAGACAGGAACATTGACATTTGCAGTAGATATAAAGTAATGAATCGGTCTATTAAGTAAAGTGGATTTGAGCATGGCATATAACGAACCCGTATTGGGCGTTGAAGCATAATTTTAATTTATTTAATATAAATTTATTACAAGGTAAAAATAACTTGATAATCATTTTGAGTGCTGTAGAATAATTATATCTGCTGGCTTTGACATATAAACCGAATCTAATAAGACATTCGTGTTGGACTCTACTACTAGGGCATGCTTTTAATCATCTTAAATACAAACTACTTCCCCATACTTTTAGTATGAGATACATCCGCGTCCCCTAACTAGTTCAATATACCACTATAAATTGAACTAGTTATTTGTTTTAAATATTGTATAAAAAATAATAATATGTTTACAGCAAAATTGTATTTGTACTTTTAATAAATATTATTTATTTTATACGAGTAAGCAAAAGGACAAGCCAGTAATGCAAATGGCATTTTAAAAAATGTATTAAAATGTTTTGACCTCATCAAATATTAAGGAAATAATGAAGTCAAAACTAAACGACAATATCTTGCAAGGTTAAGGATGCAATCAAATAAAAAGTAGGTTATACTGAGATAAACATATCATAAAATAAATTTATTTCTTAAATTTTAAATGAGATTTATGCACTTGACTGACGTAGAGCCTCCTCTTGTCCATACTGATGATTATTTTATTTAAAATGTGATTAAAACAATCATTTAGTTACAGTTTTGCTAGATATAAAATTTATCGGAGCAGATTTTTTTCTAACAACTGTTCAGTCTGACTTCTCTAACTCTATTCCTGAAGCAGCTGACGTTCGGGGCTGTTATGTGTTAGGAAAAACTATCACTCTTAAGATTTTCAGCTAGGATTAAATAACTTGCACAGCTATACCGCTACCTCCTGTACTTATTAGTAGAGCGGAACTGTCATATACTATTAGGATTAGCCAATAATTTACAGTACAAAAGAAAATTAACAGTGTCGGATAGGTATATTATAAAATGTCAACCAAAACTAAACTACTTACCATAACAAAAAAAACATTAAGGTTATAGTAAAGGTACATAGTTTTTGTCTCGTAGTTAATACCATAGTAATAATGTATTCAACCGAGAACACGATTAATAAAGGGCCTTGTCTTAGGTACTAATTATGGACAAATAAATATGCCACTGCGAACGCTAAAAACTCTTTCTTTACCTTAGTTATTGGCAACTCTCCTAGTAGAGATCTACTAGGTAAGTGATAATTATACAGTACATCATAGGTTTGCCTGTAGTATGTAGTGGGAATACCTACTTATTTACCTATTGTACTTAATTAGGTTAACTAAGACAGTACTCTAGTACCTACTCCAAAAAGAGAATATTTATTCAAATATTTGTTACTTCAAAGCGCAGTGACTTATCCAATTAAGTACCAATTTATTAATTTTTTGTTTCTATATGTAAAATGTGGAACCAACCATGGAGTATGGAAATTGATTGAGTAATTTAATATTTTTCTCTAACAATATAATGTCTTTTATATTACCAGCGAGGCAGGCAGATACACTAACAGTTACATCATCTAGTCGCTTAACATTAAAACTGTACAGAAATCCAAAGCCACCTTTGAGGAAAAGGTTATTAATCCAAGCTAGAGGTAATTCCTACAGCGTGATGATTCATACGTTTTCCCTGTACTAGTAATTACATACCACTTACAAATTTATGTACTTAAAAACTAGTTTGTTTTGATATAGTAATTAACTGAATCCAAATAAATTCAAACCAATACTTTATAGCAGGACCTGTATTTGTACGGGATTTCAGTATAGCGATGGTTTCATTGGGAAACACCTGTAATAAGAATAAGGCGTCTTGTTTTTTTTTACAGCAAGGTTATTTCATGGTTAGTCCGTAAGTCTTTATACCGGGGACTTTAAAAATATCTTTTAATAGACACAAAGGATATCCAGGAACGTTACCGGATTCGAACCTGAAAACCTGGCATACAGCAGCAGCTGCATGCGGCAAAAACCGATCGGTTCGCCAACAAAGCAGTTTAAAAACTGATTAGCTGAACTTATCCTTGTTTAACATAAACGTATTACTTTACTATCACCACATTCTATTTATTAACAGTTTTTAAATTTTAGTATATTTAACAACTGTTAATAAAAGGAATTGGGTCTCCTATAGAAGACTCCTAAAAATTGATCTACTTATACTACTTTAAGCACGCGGAAAGGCACAGGGTTTACTTTAAGTTTTCATTTTCTTTCAATGGTATCATGACTGTCAAATGACCTTTACAAAACTTTCGGAACGGGAAAGGTCGATGACATTATAAAATGTATAAATACTTTGGGAATGGGCCGCATGGGTCCTAATTTAGTTAATACACGAACCAGTTTGATAAAATAAAATTAAAGTGTTCGTTTATGGCATTAAATTCAATATTGCACTAAATGCGTAAGAATAAACACATTCGACATCAGACTGATTTTGATGGGAATGGCAGAATACTTAATGTACATGCCTAAGTAGACTCTTTCTACTGGAAAAAATTAAAACCATAAACAATATTGTATCTACAATCTTACTATTGTGCGTGTAATATATATGTTTGTTTTATATTTTTGAACAGGTCGCGGGTGTCATTGTTAAACCTAAAAAATCTTTTCATGACAAAGTTGCGGATATCTACACACATCAAAAAAGTCTAAGCAACATGCATGATATTACAAATTTACCATTTATATTAATTAATTTCTAAGTATTTACTCACTCAAAGTGTATAGGTAAGTAAACTTTTTTGTTATTGATGACATACTGGCTGGTTGTAAAAAAAAAATTTCGATTATGTTTTGTTTTTTTTCATAAAATTCAAATGACTGCGAATTTGTTTGAATTTGAGTGCATGTTAATTGCTACGTTTTAGTCTTGATTTTATAATTTTACCAACCATTTAAATACAGTTGGCGACAAAATTGAATTGTTAGATATTCTTTACGTCATGGAGCGACGTCATTTGACGGCAGATGAAATGCAAAGAGCTGTAGGGATGTTGCAAGCGGGAAGTAATCATCTCAGGTATCTCGACATTTTGGTATTCATAGAAGTGTTATTTGTCGTCTTTGGCAGCGCTACAATAATACAGGGGAACCCGCTGAACAGCATCCAGGCCTGTGATCCAGGCCGTAAAAGGAGTACAACCACTCGGCAAGACCGGTACATACAACTGACTGCAAGACGCCAGCCGATGTTAACCGCTCGAGAGATAAGTTTGAGGCTACAAAATTCAAGTGGTGTTGATGTAAGTCCCCAAACTGTGCGAAATCGACTGCATGAGTACGGCCTACGAGCTCGACGCCCTATCAGGTGCCCACCGATACGTCACGGGAATCGCGCTCGTCGAAATGAATGGTGTAGAGAACGCATAACATGGACCCAGGAACAATGGGATAAAATTATGTTTTCCGATGAGTCGCGATTCGGGTTTAGGCCTGATACAAGAAGGGTGCGAGTGTACCGTCGACCCGGAAATACTGAAAGACTCAGGTGCGTTCAGGAAGTTCATCCATACAGCGGCTCAACAGTTATGGTATGGGCGGGTATTATGAAGAACAGGCGAACTGAGCTCGTTTTTGTAAATGGAAACATGAACGCTGAAAATTACGTTGAGGATATTCTCAGACCTTATGTCCATCCATTTGCACAAACCTTTGGCTCCGATTTTACGTTAATGCATGACAATGCGCGTTCACATACAGCTCGGCGAACCAGTGAATACTTGGCAACGGAGAACATCCAGGTATTGCCCTGGCCTGCACAATCGCCAGACCTCAACCCCATCGAGCACGCATGGGACATGCTCCAGAGACGTGTTTTGAAGGACTTGGACGGAGTGACAACAACCCAACAGCTGAAGGATTTGCTACAATTCCATTGGGAGCGAATACCGCAAGATGACATAAACAGTCTCATTAATTCAATGAATAATCGTTGCCGACAAGTTCTGAATAGCAGAGGAGGCCATACTTTGTATTAAATTGTCCTATTCTTTCACAATAAATTCATTTTCTTAAGAAATTTCAATTTGTAAAAAAAAAGTTTAGTTTCTTATGTACCTGTATATTCTAATATTGTTAATTTCTGTTATTAAAAGAACTTATAAAGAAAACAGCTGTTATTTTTACATCATAGAACCCTAAAAATATTATTTTAAAAATAAAATACAACGTTATAATTAAAATAAATGGTAAAATAAATTAATATAAATGGTAAATTTGTAATATCATGCATGTTGCTTAGACTTTTTTGATGTGTGTATTTAAATAGAAACTACAATAACACTTTTGATAATTGTATTATTGTCAAACATCATACAAACTAAACCTCTATTTGGCATTTATCTCTAGAAACGGTCCATATAATAATAAATAGCCTCACAGTTATGTTTATTATTTTATGTTATTTTTTATTCCCACAGCTCTATTGTTACCTTGACTTATAGTCTTATTATATCCTTGAAACTTTTAAATGGCTACCTACTGTTGTTTATAAGTATTTTGTGGGGGAGGGAGTAAGAAAATATTATGTCACTACACTATCTCATCCGGCTAAACCTGAGACCCAGCGACCCGACAAAGAAAGAAACTAAGCAGTTAAGCCCGATTTACACATCGACAAGATAGATCTCCATCCTATTTTTTGGCGAGTTAAGTTGGCGAGACGCGAGAGAGGGGGCTACTTCGTACTGGAGATCTATTCAAATCAACTTAATCAACAACTTACTACTTACTACTACAGTAGCGATACTGTACTTATCGATGTGTAAATCAGGCTTGAGGATTAGTATTATTAATCTCGGTTTATCTGTAATAATCTGTATTACCCGAGAAAGAATCTCCCCCGGTAAATCCCACACTTTCTTGCAAAGGGACTTTCCAGAGCTGTTATTGATTAACTACCGCTAATGCATTTAACTCCATAATACATTACAAGCTTAATTACTTAGTGGATTCATTGCGTACCCATAGTAGGTACAAGATCTGTTTCGTACGGGACTAGAATGAAGTTATGTGAATGTGTAGGGAATATTATATTAAGTGTAATTTTATTATTATTCGGCGTGATTTGTGACCATGTCCTTGAATGCCAGTAAGATTATTGTGACAAATTTATATAACAAAACGATTTAATTTGACATAATATGCAAAATTTGCATTATTCGACCTTGCTCAAAATTACCACTCGTATAAATATTTGAACTTGAAAAATCAATAATATTTATAGATATAATATAACTAATTATATTTTACGTCAATAGTTATATGTATAGAGGTCTAAGGAAACCTGTTATTTTAGCGCCCACGTGAGTTCCGACCTTTTGATCAACAACTCTCACTGATATAATGTTATGCAGTCGTGATTATATTCCTAATAAAAAAGTATGCTGAGGTACCTACCTCAGCATACTACAAAACTAGTCTGGCCAGCGTGGCAGCCATAGATTTCAGATTCATAATTCTGTGGTGGCAGCTGACCTGTTAAATGTATATGAACCCCTTTATTGTCTTTTATAACTCCTCAGAGACATTTTCTCAAAAACAATACTCTGAACTAGCAGATACAAATAACAGCATTTACAAAGTATAATAAATACATATAGTTTCCTAATTAAGTTATAACGAATTGCAAACACAAATCTCTATAACTAACTACTGTAGTAAATTACAAGTCACGTGGCTAGTTAACTTTATCACAATAGAACTCTAACTAAAACTCTTTACTCAAAGTGCAAATTTAATGTTACTACTATACCTTCCAATTCTCTTGCTCATTTGTTTTTTTAAAGACAAATAAGCAGACTTCCCTCTAGGGATCGAACACTTAGTCGCGGGACCTTTTACAGGCATGAAATTATCGGACACAAGAAAATAAATTGTGGACACAATAATTATTGTGCGTAAAACTCTAACCCTCGTGCACGGCATGAGCATATACCTACACAACCGCCTTCCTACGGAGTAATTTATATATCTCAACAATTAAAACGTGAAAAAGCTTATTTTTTTATTATTAAAAGTAAAACAACAGGCCATAATAAAATTTAATTTTATAAACAGCTTCTTAATGCCTCTTACTAAGTATTAATAATGTATGATAAGACCACAATACAAGACGTAGATATTTAATTGACCTAATTACTTTTATCTAATCATTTAATTGTTTGTTAAATCTTATGTTAGTTTAAGCGTTTGCTAATTTCTACAAGTAGGCACGAGCAGCCAGTTTATCTCAATGAATGTTAACTTCATACCATAAGCTGGAATCATAAAGCTATAGGCTTGAATTGAAATAGCAGAATGTGAATATGTAACTAGCAAAACCTTTTACATAGTAAAAAAGAAAAATGAATGCTTGGGGTCGACTACCAACCTCTACCTATATCTAGTCTATAAGTCAAACCTATGCCCAACAGTGGACGTTTATTGGCTGATAAGATAATTATCAGCCAGTAAACGTCCACTGCTGGGCATAGGTTTCCTCCAAATATTGATGTCACATTGTCTATGAGCATCGACATAAAATAGAAGCATATTTGGCGTGCAGTCATCATAAGATTGTAGATTGCCAGAATCACATCTGGCTGATTCGTCCTTTTAAGATAATGTTAGTAAGCTTTATTCCAAGTTATTACAGTTACCTACGTCATTCATACCAATATGTATTTATTATTTATTTCTAAGAGAATAATAAATCTTTTCATAAACATTAAAATTATAACACAAGTAATTTCTATAAAATATTTCGTTAGGTAAAACTTAAAAGAGGAGATTAACATTTTTGAAATATCCTATTGTTTTGAATAATAAATGCGTGAGAATTAAATCTCTTACATTTTTTTTTGTTTGACGTTTGTATAAAGTATTAAATAACACTTTAATTTCTTTTAAAACGATGGTCTAGCTACAAGCAACTCAAAAATCGAAAAATCAAGCTGAAATCTAAAATTTGACGATACCTTCGATCGTCTGGTTCAAATCGTTTTGGTTTTGTTGAAAAATAGGATCACTCAATGTATTGCAATTTTTTATGAGCTTGAATGCTTGAATTGGTCTAGGTATCCTATGTGTAACTTATATGTATGTACTTAGTTATAAAAAGGGATTGACGACCTCTGTGGCGTAGTGGTGCATGTGGTGGCATTACTGCTACGCAGAGGTCTCGGGTTCGATTTCAGCTCAATGCAAATATTTAGCAGGTTAAGCCTAGCTTACTTTGGGAACAGATGTAGAGATGTCCGTGAATATTTATTATTATTTATTGAAGTATGTTTATAAGTTGTCACAAGCTCTGTTCAGTTTATATAATGCATAGGTATGTAAACGTTGTTATAAGTATGTTTCATTTTGTTCTGCTTATCTGCAGGATTAATATAAATATTTACTAATCTGAAAACTACAATTAACAGAAAATTAAGGCTTAAAAACATAAAAATAACGTCAAACATGACATGACGCATATAAATAAAAATTTAAATGTAGGTTACTTTGCTAAAATGTAGTTACAAATAATTTTCTCCTTGTAATAGTTGAAAAATAAAGTTAAGTCGCCAATTAACAATACACTTAATCCGAATAAATAGCAGTAGACACGTTCTTATACTTATTTCTACTTTTAACATACAAAGTTAACACATAACGTTTTGCCAACAAAAAGACTCTTTTCGTATCAAAACATTATGTAACATTAGAAAAATTAAATGTGTCTTCCAGACCTCATTTATCAATTTAATGAAAAGATTATATAAACTGAAACAAGACGTTACATACGTTTGAAGATATAAAATAATGTTTCCACATCTAAGTATGATAGGTACCTCTTTAGGTAGGTAGGTACCTACTCATAGTTCTAATTAAACCTCAAATACTATATCAAACAATTAATAATACATTTTAGCCTTAAATAACTTGTGGGAAAACTTTACTAATTATTCTTACCTTGGTGTATCTACAAGTTTGATTTGAATAGATTTTCCCAAAGGTAAATTTTATAAATGTTAATGATAAGAATGACTGACCAAGACAACTAGCCTAGTGGGTTAGTACAATGACTTAACAAATATACGTTACAGTTATTTGAAACAGAATATTTTAATCAAAATCTTTATAAAATTCATGTTATAATACCTTAAATCGACTAGCAGTCTCTTACAAGTACAACACTATCCCATCCCTTTGTTTTTACGTAGAAAACCTGCCAGGTTTTACATGTGTGTAAGTAGTTCTAAAAAAGCAATTAAAACCCATGGGGTTCTTTACTTCTTTAGAGCGTAAACCAAGGCATAATTACGATTAAAATGACGAAAAAAATTATATAAATACCAAAGAAACTCTTTGGGCAGCGTAGTTAAGTGAACGACAGAGATGAAAAAACGTCGACCCTGTCTATGGACCGTATCCGTATATGTTTTTTTGGCGGTTAATTTTTTAAACTACTGTTCCAATTTTTTATTATTGTCGTATTTGATCAATTAATTATTATGAATTGTCAAACATTTAATTAATAGATTGTTATGCTCAAGCCTGATTATAAGCTATAACACTGTAAATAATACTTGTTTGAGACTTTTAAAAATTGTTTAAGAATGGAACTCAACCTTGCATTTACACCAAGAACATGACATTAAGACTACGAAGGTTGGAAAGTTTGGAAGTTGTCAATAAATGATCCTTCAAAAGAAGACCCCTGCGTGAGGAGGGATATGGTCAACACCACTCAAAGGAGGTAGAAACGAGGTGATACTCCTTGTAGGAAGTAGTGAACGGATTACCGACTTTTACCACGTTTACCATGACAAATAGGATTTTAACAAAGCCTGATTGACCTGACAAAACCGTCCCATACTGGCGAATAATAATAAGTATCACGTAGGTACTCGAGCCGCCTTACAGAAACCCGAAATGGATCCCTTGGATATTTTAGTATTTTTAACTGCCCATTAATTTCCCATTGTATGGAGGGACACGCCTCCTCCAGTGACCTAGGAATACTTGGTATTTGTAACTGTAACACACTGGCTAGACGGGATGGTGGCGACCTTTAGGTCAAAAGCAGCATGTAATCAGCGAAATTTATCTTAGTCGGCTTTTACCGTGGATGTCCCACGGGATGAATTGAGGTGGTAATCACCGTGTATTCATACTCCGTCATCAAAAGGAGGAGGGGTGGGGAGTTAGTATGTTAACCTATAAAAGTGACATAACCACCTGGTTAAATCTCTGACCACCTGACTACCCATGTTTGCAAGAAGAAAACAGCAAGCAAAAATAATTAATCTGGTCTAGGTTCAGGTCAGTTATACCTAATAATATACAAGAACGTTTAAAGAGTAAAATAATTTTACTGTCTTTTAAAAGGGTAAAATACATATAACCAATAATTTATGAATCACGTTATTTGTCCCTTGTGGGAGCCCGCGGTTTGATCCAAACATAAATGATCAAAACAATAGGTACTCAAATGTATAAGCACCATTAAGTCTTTGCTTAACGAGTTATTAAACATATTTATTAAGAGACTGATTAATTAATCAATAGCCTGAAGCAACAATTACAATAATGCCTGCCTACCGTGATTACCTCGATTATTATAGGTTCAAGTCATAAAATGATAATGTAATTTTAACGACAAACAAATCGTGACAACATTGTTATTTTATTATTTATATTAATATTTTATCATATAAAAGCTACACCTACCTATACTATAAATATAAACCTGTATGATGTACCCTCATAACAAAATAAAGAAAAGAACATATTATTAAATATTAAAATCAAAATACTTACGCGAAACATAATACTGTAAATATCACTATAATACTATAGAACTTCATATTTAATTTTTTATTAATTTAAACAAAAACATAAAATAAACACTCAATTAAAAATTTAATAAATATAAAAATATCACTTCGTTATCACTGACAAAAATTAAAATGCCTTTTGATATTTCTTTACTTCACAAAGCATTGGTTTATAAATATTGATACATGTAATACGCGCGAAAAACGAACGCGCACTGACACTGTGCCGACTTTGTAGTCCTTCTGACTTGGTCACAGTCACCGTGATAAAAGATCTCGCGTTATTGTCGTCATCACATCTACCAAGAGCATAGTTAACTTCGTGCGTATAATATATAATATACTTATACCTGTATTATCATTTCGGATAAAGTAATTAATTCAACCTAAAACTCGTACTATCAATCAATCATCGAATCACGCCCATTTTTTCAACATTTATATTAAGGTAAAAGCACCTAACTACGAGGGGTTCTAAAAATGGCAGTAATATCCGAGGTATTTAGTAAAACGGGTTTTTAAAGTAATTTACTAGTTATTTTGGTCTGCATGATAAAATAATCAATTAATAATTTATCTGTTCATATTTATATAAACAAAAGAGAGTTAAGTGTGTTCACACTGTAGAATAATCGGTCATTTTGCCACGGGAAGCCGCCTTTAAAGCACACTTCATACGTTTAGGACCTCATGCACGTGAGTATTACGATTTGCCAAATAGTGTTTTGCGTGATAATTTTATACAATGCGAGTTTTCGTTGAGATTGAATTATTGAAAGGACAATATATTTTATCGAAAACACTTAAGATTTGAGTATTTTATTTGCAAATTAGCAAGAAAATACGTGTTGAAAACACCACGGCATTAGGTGCAAAATATTTTAGTGTGTTCCTAAAAGCGATGTATACCAAGGAAAAACAAATTTTAAGACATTTACTTTTTTTAAATTTTTGGTGTGTGTTTTATGATTACAAAGTTTAATGTGTTAGTTCTGACTTATTAAATAACTCATGCATTTAATAATGTAATTCCGAGGTACACCTTGGCGTCGGATTCACTAATTATAGCAGGTTAAAAATGACTATTATAGGTACTTTCTTAATACGTTGTACGGGGAAAAATTTATGAAGACGTTCGGTTTTTGATCTGTTCTGTTATTATATGTATGTGTCTTATATTTGTTTCACTTTCATATTGCAACTATCCACTATTTAATTTGCATAATATCAAAAAATCTTTTAATTTTTATTACTCGGAATTAGAAACTTTGATTTAGCATCATAAAACGCTATTCCGATGTATATACGTCGGAATAAGGTTATATGAGCACCTAATTGCGATGTATTTACATCGGAATAAGCTTACATGAGTTCCTAATTCCGATGATTTGACCCGGTCATAGAGAGTATTGACCCTGTTTAAATACAGAGTGTTCCTTTTTTTATGTGCTTAGTACGTAGTAACTGAAAGAATACTAATCATCTATAGTACAATCACATAAAATTGGAGTGTGCGTGTATTCATATTTCTTTAACCCAATTATGAAACTACAGCAATTAAATGATTTTTTGTCTGTCAGTCTGCCTATTTGAAGACTATTTTCAGCGTGTGTGTTTATGTAATTTTCTTTGTATCCTCCTACACACTCAGTGACTGGACCTGGATAGTTTTACATACATCATTATTAGGTTTCCAAAGTCATTTTTTTATTGCATAATAATCCTTCATGATTTATAGTGCTTCAAAGTTTAGCATAACCGCGCCTAATAAATTATTTCAAAAGTCTTAAACTTGCATTTTGTTTCACTTATTTATTACTTTTTAGTTTTTTTATTTAAGTACATGTTTAGATTATTTTTGTAATCGTGATACAAGTAGATTTTTATGTTGATTTCTACGTTGATTTTTATAAGATTAAGAATTATGATTAAAAAAAGAACTGATGTAACATAAAAAATAAACTCCTTTTATTTTTGAACATCATGTATGAACCCTACATAGGTAGTTCCCTTTCTATTTTTATACTCGGAATTAGGAACCAAATGCATCGGAATTACGATTTTTACATCGGAATTAGGCGCATCGTTCTTTTTCATATTTTTATTTATTTTATCATTTTTAATAACCTTTTACTGACAAACTGCATATATTTTTCAAAAATTAGATAGTTAACGCTTCTGATAAAAATATAAAATTGTATACAAAGGTACGATAATTACTTAATTTTTAATGTTCTTTCGTGTTTTGTCAAAAACACCATGGAATTAGGTGCCTTTACCTTATGGTACATTGTTTCTTCCGCATTTTTAAACGGATTAGAGCTTTTTTACCTATATGTGAGCATAGGTATTACGAGTTCCGATACTTACATGCTATTTGCATATTATGTACTTAACCCACAGAGGATCATCAATTGTTTAATAAATTTTGGTTTTTCAAGGCAGGTGAGTGATGTGATGACAAAGAAATATTGAGTTTAGCGCGCTATCTGCGTATTGGGTCATCCACATCTTCGGACATTTGTTACATTTGTGAATGTGTGAGGAATATTTATTTATTTATATAAAGCCAGTGAGGGAGAACATCCGCGTCAACCACCTCCCGCGATCAACCTTTGAACATGTGATAAGCTTAATAATAATTGATGATCCGATACATTTTCCACTGTGTATTGGTACTATTACTGCATTTTCGTGGCGAAAGATCGAGTATGAAAAAATTAAATTCGAAAAAAAATCTTATTTAATCTTGTTTATTAAGTACCTTTACCTACAAGTAACTATTTTGTACTTCCCAACTCGATATGCAATAGGTAATATCGATAAACGACCTGTATGCTCTACAAGGTCGAGGTAGTTGTTGTGGTGGAGTTGACAGGAAAGACAGCTTGAGATAATATAAAAGTTTATTGTTTATAACACACACTGTTTTCACTACAAGGTTATGTCGTCAACTAAATTAATTACAATGAAATAATAAGTATAAAACTAGGTTATTAAGTAAGTTGCAAAGTCATCATAATAATATAACGCTGTACGTAAACCGTACATGCTCCCGAGGGAAAGTAAAAAATATAAACATGGAAAAATGTCGTTAAATTCATAAAATATAAATTATACAATGTAAAAGTGTAAAATAAAAGTTAAATAAGAATTCTAATATAACGTAACTAATGTAAACAAAATTAATAATTAATTTGAAGTTTCAGCAAATTGAAATCTACGTCTTGGAATAGGTTTGGTCATTTCCCTCATCTCAATCTCTACTCCAGTATTGTCCCGTCCAGGCGATTCTTGATTACTATCTCCTATTCTGATCTTCATTTTCTTGCAATGTCTTGTAACGATCTTATAACAAATAAACAGGGCGCTTCCTCCCAATAGCAAAGAAGTGATAGAGTATAAGCAAACGTCATGACTGGACATCTCTGACGTCACCGGAAGATGTTCTTGCTCCTTTTGAAAAGCCAGTCTTTGTTCTATATTAGCCAATTGCTGCTTGGCCGTTGCTTTGTTAGTGGTAATCTCCGAAATATTTAGTTGAGAATGTTTCCACCCAAGGTCGAAAATGGTATTAATGGTAGAATTAATCGTTGGTACCTCTATATCGGGTCCCATGTAAATGTTATTTCCTAAATGATTGTATGTAAATATAGTTGCGTCTTTTTTTTGTAAAGTACATTTAGGTTTTAGTGCAATAACTCCATTTCCTTCGATAATAGCGGGCGTAACTTGATCGCTACACGTCACGCGCATCAGCTGTTTATCGCACATCATAAACAGCCATACATTAGGTTGATGTAATTTAATCCAAGTTTCTTTGCACGTTATGTCATGAATGACGCAGGATAATGAGGTATGTTGGCCGAAGACCTTGGCCTCACAAGGTGCATTTTTATCATACAGGTTGTATACTGGTTGTCGTGAGATACAGCTGTATTTGTTTTCTCCATAATCTTTACAGTTCCGCATATCCTGTTCCTCCATTGCTATGTAGGAGTTTTTCATAAAGTTTATAGCCAAATAACTGGAATGCTGTTTTACAATCTTCATCTGACCGTCTCGTAGGAATGGTATAGGTATAACTTTATAGATTTTATACTCTTCGTCGCTAAGCAATGGAATGTGTAACTCAAAAAGTAAGTAGTTATTAGTTAGACGAGCTTTAACATATATTAATTCGTATATCTCTTGAAAATCATTCTGTATATCCTTGACCGGCAGTGATAAGCCTTGTGGTAGTTTTCCAGAAATAATATTAAGTTGATCTCTCAGTTGGGATGCTGATAACAAGTGAGTATCCAAGTGGCCTCTGTACACGTTGACCAGGGAGTTCATCAACATTTCTTGGATTCGATTTAATGTAGTAAAAATTAAAGTTGCTGTTATTGCACACGAGTTAATATCATTAATGGTATAAAGTAGTTGCGCTCGGTTTTCTACTATCGTTATCATGTTACTTGTTTGAGTCATATACAGTTGTAAGGTGTCAAGTTGCTTGTTTACAAACTCCGTATTCCCTTTAATTACGTTGTTTTCGGCTTCTATTATAAGTGTTTGATTTTTCATTAATTGCAGTAGATAATTATCGTTTTTTTGCAGATGTTGAATATCCTTTTCGTATTTTAATGCAAATTCTTCATCTAGGACGCCAAATAAAGTCCTCGCTAGGCTTCCAATGCCGTTAATGGGTAGATCTCCAGAGGCATTTTTTATCGTGTCGGACTGGAGAAACCCATTTTGAAATGGATAAACGTTTTCATTACATTTTTTTATGTACACTTTGGTGTCTAATCTATGTGGTGCAGGGCTGAAATTATGAATTAGTTTATTAGAAATATTAAAAAAAAAATCATAAACCCTAAAATCCTGATTGCTCTGGGTTGACCTAACTCCCGATTGAAAGAGAAAACATTGTGTAACTTTTTATTGAGAAGGTTCATATGTCCGGTGTTATTTTATATTACATAACAAATAGTTAATCTTCATTGTAATATTTTTTTTTAAATTATATTATCAATATTTTTGGCACAATTTAAGCTTATCGTCATGACCTGCCATTTTATCTCATCGCTCTGCGCTGGAGTAAAACATCGCGCTCATCCCTCGTTTTACGAAATAGAAACTCTATTCCCCTCCCCCGGGGTAGTGGCTGTAGTGGTCTAACCGCCGAGGAAGATACATTTGTGCCACGGTCCCCCACTCCAACATTACGAGGGTAAGTTTATGATTTATCTGGGTTTGGTTCTCGAATTTGATGATTGATATGGCATGTTTTTAAAATTAAGTAGTAAGGTTGTGAATGTGCTTATTAAGTGAATTAAGTGATAGTAATGATGTTCTTTATGAGACGTAAACACAACTTTCTACTGTTTTTATTTTGGGCTATATTAATGCTTTTATGACTTTTTTTGATCGCTATGGCTATGATTGCTCTGTCAAAAAGACCAGAGCGATGATATTTTGCAATATTTGTACGTTATAAAACTACTTTAAGTAATAATACCAGATTGTTACAACGACAAATGTCACGACTCAGCTGTCAAAAATTCTGTGACGTCACGACTCATCTGTCAAAAATTCTATAACGTCACGACTTCCCTGCAAAATATTCTGCGGCCAATATTCTATGACGTCACGACTCATCTGTCAAAATTCTATGACGTTACGACTCATTCATTCAGTCACGTGACTCAACAACGTCAAAATTATTATGACTATGACGAAATTATCAAAATATAATATGATGAAAGTCAAAATTTCAAGTTTTCGGAAGTTTTCCTTTACATGCACTACAAGACCTTGCTTCATGCCAAATTTCAAGTTTGTATGTAGACTGGAAGTACCCTGTAACTTTTTGCCCTTTGCTCATCGAAAATTTGCGACATAAATATCTCTTGATTTCGTTAGATTAGAAGTTTGATTTTTTTAAAGCACTAAAAGGCAACAGACCTTAGTACCTATTTGGTAAAAATTTCAGCTTGATACCTCTACGCCTTCCTGAGATAAATGGTCTGGATAGAGAGACGGACAACAAAGGGTTCCGTTTTTCCAAAATCGGTACGGACCCCTTATAAAACCGGTCAAGTGCGAGTCTCTCTCTCACTCTCACTCGAGTCTCACTCGCGCACCGAGGGTTTCGTACAAACCTATTTACTTTCTCGCCAAATTGTGATGACGTCAGGACTCAGCTGTCTAAATATTATTTTTCCCGCCTAAATTCTATGACGTCACGACTCATCTGTCAAAGATTCTGTAATGTCACGACACATCTGTCAAAAATTCAATGACGTCACGACTCAGCTGTCAAAAAATATTTTCCTGCCAAAATTATGTGACGTCACGACTTACTTATCTGTCAAAAATTCTATGACGTCACTTCTCATCACTAATAATATTTGTTGAAAATTTTAGCTTGATACCTCCACGCGTTCCTGGGATAAATGGTCTTGACAGACAGACAGACAGACAGACAGACAGACGGACAGACGGACACCGAAGTGATCCTATAAGGGTTCCGATGTTTCAAAATCGGTACGCTGCCCTAAAAATGAACAAGTTTCCAACTGATGAGCTCTCAAAAAGCTCTAGATATATCCCCTAAACATAAAATCATAAAATCTTGTAACATGCAAGACTAAAAATGACTAAATAAATAATATATTACCAATTTTATTATTTTTGTTTCACCATTTATGATCGCTCTAGCGCCTATCATGATTGCTCTGGATGCGAAAATGTTTGAACTTAAATATTTCCATAACTGCTTGTCAAAAATGAAGGCCAATAGTAAAAATGTAGTACTTTAATATCATTATTTTCAATGAGATACATAATTACCAAAAAATATCAAGATCTGAAAAGCACCAGAGCGATCACACGAATACGCCCGATTTGGAGATTGACCCTAATATAGCCACGTTTTATCCTAGAATGTTGCGATAATAACATGGAGTTATAGTTATTCAAATGACGTAATTCATTGTTCAAGTGGTTGACTATACCTTCGCAATGAAAATTTTCATTAACAATTTTCTGGCACAGCAAATCTATTTGTTTCAAATAATATTCTAATTTTTCTGTCGCTTGCCAATATGCAGTTAAATTATAGTAGATTAGAATAGTCCATTCGTCATGTACCAGTTGTAGGTTTCCCGCCTCGTCGAAGTAAATGGGATGGTCGTTTGGTATGCTTGTTATTTTATAGTTATCCACCGTTGGTGCTGACTGTACCGAGTTTATTCCCATCATACATAAAATGACCATAAGTACAAGAGTGAGTAGGCTACTTTTTCTTATTCTAACTCCACTGTTCTTCTGTTTTTCTTTGGGTTCCTCTATCTCTTTCTTTATAGGATTTATTGGCAGCGGTGATAATTTAGTGATCGGTCGTTTCAGCTCTCCTTTTTTAGTTTTAATCTTCACTACACGTACTTTACCATCAGTTCCAGGATAAAGTTCCGTTACTCGTCCGAGAGCCCACCGTCCAGGTGGTAAGTTTGCCTCTTTTATCAATACTAAATTTCCTTCTTCTAAGTTTTGTTTGGATTGTTGCCATTTACTTCTTGTTTGTAATTGTTGTAAGTACTCAAGTGACCAACGCTTCCAAATGTGTAAATTCATTTGTTCTATAAGGCGCCATCTATTCCTTAAATCGTTTTGGTTAAAGTGTTCTTCTTCTTGTGGTAAGGATAAAAGTGGACTACCAATTAAAAAATGACCGGGTGTTAAGTATTCCAAGTCATCGATGTCTTCTGATAAGGAACACAATGGGCGTGAGTTCAAACAAGCTTCCACTTGAGTTAGTAAAGTTGTGAACTGTTCAAAAGTGAGCTTCTGTTCGCCCAGGACACGTTTTAAATGGTACTTCATCGACTTAACGGCGGCCTCCCATAAACCTCCCGCTGTTGGCCATAGAGGCGCGTTAAAGTGCCACTCAACTTGTAGGCTAGTTATTTCGTTAAGGAATTCAGTATTGTAAAATGTTTTGTATTTTTCAAAGTCTTCATAGAGTTGTTTAGCGGCTCCTACAAAGTTTGTGCCGTTATCAGAGAATACTTTCTTCGGAGTACCTCTCCGGGCACACATTCGTTTGAAAGCTGCCAGGAACGTTGGTGTACTAAGATCGGAAACTAGTTCCAAATGTACAGCTTTCGTTACCATGCAAATAAAAATGGCAATGTAAGCCTTGCATGTTTTTACTCCTCTTCCCTTATTTATTTTCACGTCTACGTGTCCCGTGAAATCCACGCCAGTGTTAGTAAATGGTCTCGATGGCGTCACCCTTTCTTTAGGTAAATCTGCCATTATTTGCTCGTTTTTATGAGGTCTAAAGCGATGACATCTTACACATCGATGTAACTCTTTCTTCACAGTTCTACTTCCTCCTATAATCCAAAACCTTTGACGTAAGTAAGCCAAGGTTAGTCTTGCTCCACCATGTAATGTATCATGATGAGCTTCCTGGATCAGAAGTTCAGTTAATCGCCCTGATCCGGGAATAATAATAGGATGTTTCGCCTCTGGGGGTAGAATAGAGTTCTCTAACCTCCCCCTCACTCGGAGTATACCTTTCTCATCCATAAACGGCGTAAGTTTCAGTAAGTTACTTCGACTCGGTATTTGTTTATTTTTCGTTAGGCAGTCTATTTCTTCTCTAAAGTATTCCTTTTGTAAAGTAAAAATTATAAACGTTAAGGCTTCCGATATTTCAACTGATGATAAACACATTATACTATCTTTATTGAAGTCGAGTAAGTGTTTATTAAATAATCGACGAACCCACGCAAGTATTCGTATTACTCGCTTTATATTACTATGTCTGTTTAATAGAGTAGTAATGACCTCACAGCTGTTTGAAATGGCTACGTAGCATTCTGATTGTTTTAGTTCCTTGTTTGTAGTATACGTAATAGTTCTAGTAACATTATTATTGTAGTTATAAGTTTTTAACCACTGAGGTCCTTGCCACCAAAGTTGTAAAGTTAAAAGTTGAGCAGGTGAAAGTCCTCGTGTTGCGCAGTCAGCCGAATTCTCTTCAGATTTGACATAGTTCCATTGATTAATAGGTACTATGTTAATAATTTGTGTTACTCGATTCGCTACGTATCGATCCCACCGGCTTATATCACCTTGTATCCATGCCAAAATAACCTTTGAGTCACTCCAGCAGTGTATTAGTAAAGTTTTATGAGAGAGAATCGACTTTACTTTCTCTATAAGTTTAGCTAACAGCAATGCTCCACACAGTTCCATACGAGGCAGAGACGTCTTCTTGCTAAGTGGCGCAACCTTTGTCTTAGCCGTTATTAGGGATGTGACGTAATTATCATCGTTCGTCTTCACCCGGCTGTAGATAACGCAAGCATATGCCTTTTCACTCGCGTCACAAAACCCATGTATTTCTAGCTCGTTCTCAACACAATTCAGCCATCGAGGTATGGTTAGTTGGTTTATAAAAGATAAATCTTTTCTTATCTTTTCCCACTCATATCTTATATTCTCAGGGAGTTTCTCGTCCCACTCTATTTTACTGATCCACATCTTTTGAAACAGAAGTTTTGCCTTAATAGTTACAGGCGATAAAAATCCAAGTGGATCATATAACTTGCTGATGTCGCTTAATAGGACGCGTTTTGTTAAGTTATTCTGTTTAGGTAAGTTCCAGTTATATGTAAAGGTATCATCGGTTTGATTCCAGCTCATACCTAATGTTTTATTAACTTTGTTTATGTTTGATGTTGTTTGTTTAAAGTTAATAATAGATTTCTCTAGTTTCTGTTCCTCTTGTAAGTCGTTTAGGATGCTAGGTTTATTACTTGTCCACTTCCTTAGGTTGAAACCTCCTCTCTTTAGTAATGCAATGAGGTCCATCACCATTTGCTTAGCAGATTTGTAATCATTATGTCCATAAACTAAATCGTCCATATAACAGTAGTTCTGAAGAACATGTGCAGCTAACGAATACTTTTCCTTCTCGTCTTCTCCCAGTTGAAAGAGAGTGCGCATTGCAAGGTACGGTGCGCACTTCATCCCATAAGTAACCGTGCACAGCTGCCATTCTTGTAGTGGCTCATTCTGAGATGCTCTCCAGATTATAGTTTGTAAATTTTGTTGTTCTTCATTTAGCCATATAAAGCGATATAATTTTTCCACGTCTGCAGTAAAAACATATTTGTAAGTTCTCCAATTAATTAGTAAGCTCAGCATGTCCTTTTGTAAATTAGGACCCGCGTACATGAGGTCGTTAAGACTATTATTTGTCTTAGTTTTATAAGATGCATTGAATACCACCCTTAGCTTAGTGGTGGTAGACTCAGCCTTTAAAACACCATGATGCGGTAAATAAACTTGACCTTTGTTCTTAGTCTCAGTAGTAATAGGTTTCATATGCCCCATAGTTATGTATTCCTCCATAAAACGTCTGTACTCGTTGTAAAGTTCACCGTCATTGTATAGCTTACGTTCAAGTTGTAAAAATTGGGCTTGAGCTTGCTGTTTGGTTGCTCCAAAGTTAATACGTTCGTAAGGTTTCATAGGTATTCGCACTGTGTATGTACCGTCTGCCGATCTAGTAGTAGTCGACTTATAAAATTCTTCACAATGTTGTTCATCATTCGTTATCGTAGTACTATTAGAAATTTCTTCATTTTCCCAGAAACGTGACATATCCTCGAGATCATTGAGCATCACGCAACAGTTAAAGGTTTTTATGTTTCCACATAGGATCCACCCGATCCTGGTTTGCTGAGCGACAGGTAAGTTATCTTCACTCCTTATAACTCCATCTAGTATCAAATTGGAGTAGATATCGGCACCCAAAAGTAAGTCAATTGGGCCCGTTACGTTAAAATGTGGGTCCGCTAGTTTCAAGTTATTCAAGTAATCCCAGTTTTCAATTGAGAATGTTGTCGTAGGTAAATTGTTTACAAGTCTTTTCATGATTAAAGTTTGTATAGTAAAGTTATAATTCGAATGAATAGACTTGCATTCCAGGTTAATCG
Source organism: Schrankia costaestrigalis (assembly GCA_905475405.1). Classification (NCBI taxonomy): domain Eukaryota; kingdom Metazoa; phylum Arthropoda; class Insecta; order Lepidoptera; family Erebidae; genus Schrankia; species Schrankia costaestrigalis. The sequence goes on from FR997827.1 coordinate 8,092,754, forward strand.
ATCCTTTACTATTTCCCGACAAGGATCCGATACCCGACACGACCACGCTAACTTTCGTCCTTGGCAATCGGAGGCGTTGCGCAGCATCTTCAGTTATTAGGCTGACCTGTGAGCCCTGGTCTAGTAAGGCTCTTAAGGTAACGTATTCGCCATCCACAGTTTTTATTTTTATAAGTACAGTCGTTAACAAAACTTCTTTCGTTTCGTTGTTTAAGTTGTTCAAGGCATGAAGTGTTGCGGAAGTCGATGACGATGAGGTGCTAGTTGAAGGTTGATTTCTGAGTATTTGTTCATAATCCCCATCATGCATAAGCGTATGATGAGCCTTATTACAAACTTTGCACCTTTTTCGTGACATACATTGTTGTTCTCCATGACTGTACAAACAGTTTTTGCATAAACGCAAGTTACGAACAGTGTCATTACGTGTTTTTCCGTCCATATTAAGGAATTTGTTACATTGCATCAACACGTGATCGATTTTGCAGATTGGGCATTTCTTCGCCGTAGTTATGAAGGTTTTGTGCGATATTTGTGGCTTGTTATAGTTTGTTGAACTTGATTGATTTATAACTTTAAAATTATTGTTGCTGCGGGCTGGAAAACCATAAGTAAATGTTCTGAATGACGACACTTTCTTATTAGGAAATGTTGGTTTTTGAATGTTAGGCCCCTGTAGTACTTCTAATGCCATAAACTTGCTCTCTAAAAACATGCTAAATTCCTGTAAATCAGGAAATCCCCTTGGCTCTTTCAGGTCTTTAACATATTCATTGTAGGTAGCGGTATCGAGTTTTTGCATTAAAATAAATACCAAAATCGGATCCCAAGTGGAAATATCGAGTCCAATATTTCCTAGCCCGTTAAGACATTCCTTCATGACGTCATGCAGTTTTCTTACACTTGCGGCAGATGCTTGCTGAATTTGTGGTTGAGTTAGTAACGTATTCATGTAAGATGTGAAAAGTAAACGTTTATTATCGTAGCGGTGAGTAATTATCTCCCAGCACGACGTATAGTTATCAGAACTAATACCTAAATGCTGCACTAATTTTTCAGCTTCGCCCTTTAGTTTAGTTTTAAGGTGCTGCATCTTCTGAGCTTTCGAGAGTGAAGGGTTGTTGTGTACACTCTCAATGAAAAGATCCTTAAATGCAAGCCACTGATTATAATTACCATAAAAGTCAGGAATTACAATTTTAGGCGTCGCCTTTTCGTAGTGAGCGTTATTCCAGATATTATGTTGTAATTTTTTCCTCAATTCATCGTAAATGTTTTCCGCGACGTCATATTTCTGTCTATAAGTTGGGTTTTCTTCTTGTAAAATGCAATCAAGATTCCAGTTAGTTTTTTCAATATGTTCCCATTTAGTTTTTAAAATATTCAGGTTATCTTCTAGTTCCCACTTCTCCATAGATGAATTAATGTTAATTTTTTCTACCGTACGCTCAAATACTTTAAAGTTACAGTATTGTTGTCGTAAGAGGTCTTGCTGTTTTTCAGATGTTTCACTAGATTGACGCGGTGGTACATGAAAATCATCCTGATCGAAACTAAATCGAGACGATGGTAACGTACCTGATTCCCCTTTAGCCGCTGGTAAGTCCTTACCGGTGGTGGTAGTACTAGTAAGTGCCACCTTCCGTTTTAACATATCTTGCAAAGCACTCTCGTACATCGTCTTCGTAGTATCAAATACTTTGTCCGCAAAATATGATATGTTTACTTCGCCCGACTCCTCCAGCAGCTGATGGTAATGAACGAACTTCTCCCATGAGTTGTTCAAGCGAGATAAGCGATCTTCTAGATAAGTTAATGTTTTTCTGCTAGAACCATCCTTCTTATAGTTGATACATAGTTGTTTCAAATCGGTAAAGATTGTTTCTTGTTGGTTAAGTAAATCCTCGACACTCATTGCCATTTTGTTAAGTTAATAAGTTTACAAAGTTGATAAAGTATGTTTTGCACTGTAGTAAAGCTGTATAGCCCCAGGCACTAGTTCAAATCTTGAAGTATTCACAAGACACTCTTCCAGGCAAATCGTACACTTGTTAATTTATGCGCGCCTTCTCAACTTAGCTGGTGAGATCCGCTTGTGGAAGGCCAGTAAGCCGAATCGCTGATTTAACAAGAAGTACTCTTACCCGAAACAGTTTTCACTCGAAGGACCAAAATGTATGCTCTACAAGGTCGAGGTAGTTGTTGTGGTGGAGTTGACAGGAAAGACAGCTTGAGATAATATAAAAGTTTATTGTTTATAACACACACTGTTTTCACTACAAGGTTATGTCGTCAACTAAATTAATTACAATGAAATAATAAGTATAAAACTAGGTTATTAAGTAAGTTGCAAAGTCATCATAATAATATAACGCTGTACGTAAACCGTACACGACCTCGATTTAAATGTGACAACCTTAAGCACGATGTTGATTGATTTTATTATCCAATCAAGATAATCTAACTTTAGCTAGTTATTACCTTATTTAAATCCTTAATGAGATTCGCAAATAATATCATCGTGATAATCAATCATTACAAAAGCTATGATTAAAATACAATATGATACCCAAGTAAGCTTTGTAGTAGTTATAGTGTTAATTGTGATCAGTATGAGCTGGAAAGATCGTTACTGTAGGTACCTAATTGTGTTTTTAAATTTAATGTATTTTTGTAAATTTTATAGGGAATTGATCCCCAGTAAAGTAAGTAAACTCGCATTTTGAGTACGGTACATTACATACCCTTCATAGTTATTGGGGTTGGTTTCCGCACTTAGTCCCTGAGGTGGACCATAGTACGTGAGGGCAACCGTTATTCAAGCCAGCCCACTTCTCTCCAGAAGCGTATGAGGTGTCTAATTTGGTCCAGGCATTCCGTGATAGATTTCAGGGCTCCTAGTGTGTTCCTTCGTGCGTCAGCGACACCTGTGCACTCAAGGAAACGCGTGTAACACCGTTTCCTCTGTCCCCATCCTGCATAGGGGACTATCTGTTATGCCTATGGTGTGGAAGTACATTACCTTGCCCAGGCATATTGCAAACGACTCATTTTAATATTTTCCTATATTTCTTTTATTTATGTTATTTGGCTGTCTAGGTACACATTAGTTGATTTCATCGCCTGCCAGTAATTAAACTCTATCTTAAGCATATCAAACTAACAAGTAGTAGTCAAAATGCAAATGAAATACTGCGGGCAACTTTGTAGATGTACATCTAACAACTACTAAATCCACATGAATCCTTCCACCGTGTACTGTGGAATCCATGATCCCAAAGTTAAGAATCAACTCCAAAAAGTTTTAGAGCTGGAAAAGGAAGGTTTTTCGGAGCTGTGTAAATGTGTCAGCTATTAAAAAGGCGTAGTTTGATTGTTTCTTTTTCCTTTCCTTTTTTTATCGTCCTGCCTGTCACTTACGTTACTGTAACAGCTTTACTCCGGAACGAATAACCTCTCGCGGTACTTCCCCAGTATTTTAAAATAAAACCTTTATAAAATTAGTAGCACCTACATTAAAATCACTTTCAATATTAAGTTTACCATCCAAACTGTAGGTCTTTTGTAATATTTACAAATTACCTAAATGCGACTATGTTCGCCATTACAAACCAGAAGCTGTTTACGTCCACAATTTCTAAGAAATCTTGGATATCTGTCAATATACATCTATCCATCCTATTACGTTATAGCAATAGTAAATATGTAACTTATAATGGATGAACATTCTTTTCCTTGGTTACTTTTCCTTAATAATTTTCCCCGATTCTAATTACACTAATACTAGTAATGTACCAAACATTACCTAGAAATATGGTGCAATACTCATTAACGACCAATATTTATGAGGAGGAAGGAATTTAAGCAATTAAGAACCTTAAGTACTTATTAGTCTGGACGATAATAGCGCGGGGAAGTTCCTTAAAAAATCCTGATGCATTTTGATAAATATATCTGCCATTGAATTCACAGAAACGAGATGAAATGATGCAACAATTTTCTCTGTCAGTGAGTCTGTGATCATAAACGAGAATCACGCGATGTAGATAATTATGATCGAACCATCACTTCGTGGAAATAATTGAACATAAGTTGCAGTTACCTTGTTTTTGCTAAAAAAGTAATTAAAGTAAATTACAGAATTATGTTTTTTTTAATGACAGGTTTATGCGACTTTACCCAAATTGATGGAATCAACGTGAATAGGTGCAGTTCAGTGATACCTACAGGCGACACGGATGGTAGACAAGAAACTTCTCTGTCTTCTATGCTTTTGACTGATGTTACTGATAATTTTTTGATATCTCATTCAAATTACTAACTAGCTTAGTCTTGCTAGCTTAATGTACTATAACACGTGTTTTGACACCTGTGCTTTCATCTACTTACTTGTCGACTTTGCAGCAGCACGAACTTAACAGCAGGCACATGTTCTGTCAAAGTAGCGATTCAAGGCTGAATTAACAGTTACTTTGTTTATTCTTTTTGTTCCTTGCAATTCAATTTCCAAGTACTATATGACATACTTGAGGTGTTATGAATAATTGATAAATATAATTGATTAGATTTTAAGCTTTTAGCCCTGTCCCGAACCACTTAATCATGAAATATTTAAGGAGTCTTGCCTATTGGAATAGATACCCTTATACCATTTTGAAGTATTACTCTACCTCTCTGCAAATTACAGCTGTAATTTTTATGTTTCTTAAGTTCATCATCCTTCAACCGATATCCTAAATGCTAATTGGAGAAGGACGCCTAAATTATTCATTCAACACCTAGTTTACATGTAGCCGACTATTGATTGATTTAATCAAACCACTAGAAACATATAGCAATTGCTATTTATTTGTTTATGCAGAAATAAATGTCAAACGTTTCTGTTTACCTTAGACATTGTAACTGTGATTGCTAAATAGCTCAGTATCTACCTTCTAAATGGATAAAACCGGTTGACCTTAATAATTGACAATGATAGTTTAGGAAGTTTTGTTTACGTTTAAAATATTATTTATTGTTTTAAACTTTCTAATATTTAAATAAATAATTGCTTTCAAAGTAAGTAATAACTAATTGTTACGTAGGTACTTTTAATTTAACAAACGGATATCAAAGATTACAATTATTTAAAACCAGTTTATATGTTGTTGTCGTTATTTATTAATTGTTGTTTTAAAAAATAATAGCGGGTAAATATCAATTAAGTACACAAGTACCTAATAAATCATATTTTTGAGCAAACTATAAGCAGGATATTAAAATCGTAAATTAACGTTTGTACACCTCCCTTACTCAGAAACGCCTCTTAAATTTTAGTTGATTGATTAACTTAAATTCATATAATTTTACTTAAAAAAATCTCGCTAAACAGTGATTATTAAATTTAAGAGGTGTTTATGAGTAAGGGGGCTAATAAATAAGACTTTTGATAAGTAATAATTGTCACGACATTCTACAAAAAGACGAAGTCCACTCAGACGAGATATTTTTGTGTTCTTTTATTGTGATGCATACAACTTTTAAATCCTTCGGACTGTTCTCTTTCGTCTGACCCTTTGAGTCCGCCGTTTAACCCTTCGGTGCCCAATAGTAATGTGACGTTGTATTAATACTTGATGCGGACCTCATGTAGGTACGTGTTTATGTGCACGTAGGTCCTATTTCTTTCTTACCACTTTGAATGATACTGGACACATTTATTTGTAGGTATTAGTCCGGAGATAGCTCTTAGTCATTTCGGTTAACGAATGTGGGCCTTAACATCCCCAAAATGATTGAAAACTACTTATATATTATTTTGCTCTTAGGTAGACCTACTAAACAGAAACTAGAAATAGATAAAGAACAAAAGTAAGGAGCAAGTAAGGAGTAGATACCTACTAGGTATTAATTTGCAAGATATGTAGAAGAATAAGTAGGTATATTTAAATCCGACAAAGAGGACCTAAACTTAAATCACCATCTCGGTATAGGATCAATCAGTAGTATAAGTGTTAGTAGGTAGGTAGGTATTTCTTTTGATAAGATGTGGAAATCCTGAATGGATTTCACGACACTCTAGAAGCTGTCACTATCATGGGCATATCGCATTTTAACCGACTTAAACTACACGGTCTTATTACTTAAGCCCAGCTGTCTTAAGTCGAAAGCTATATTTATGTAAACTCCCCCCTTACTCATAAACTTAAATTTAATCACTGTTTAGCAAGATTTTTACTAGTAGGTAAAACCAACCTTATGCCAAACAAAAACGTAAGAATTTAAGCTAATCAATTGACTAAAATTTAAGAGGCCTTTAAGAGTAAGGGGGTAGAAAAGATAACTATAGAGAAACCGGCGCGCGTAGGTATAGATACCTAAATAAATGTAGAGCATGATGTAACGCAAAATATTAGAGATGTTATGCTAAAAAGTACTAGCAATTTTAATCATATTTCTTTATTCTTATAAATTTAAATACGTTTTTGCACACAATTAACATAGTCGAGCAGATAATTATCTGAGGGTTATCTAATGAATTGTAATCCGTATTGTAAAGTAATTATTCTGTAATAAGAGCAAACAATGATTGTAATTAGATAAATGCATTATAATACAATAAACACATAATCACTGTTGAAGGAATAACTTTGCACAGCAAATTATTATATATATGTTACAGCCAAAGTAATAAATATGAACATTATACATAATAACTAGCCATTATGTATAAGGGCTACTCAATTTTGATAAAGTGATAAATGTCGCAGAATTAATCACATTAACTAGCCATTATATATGTTATAGTCAAAACTCATAACCACTTTTGACTGGTTTTTTCAGTCAAAAGTGGTTTTGACCATCGATGTGAGTCAAAACTCATTGAAATTTTACCTTTTAATTGGCAAAAATACAATATTAAGGCAAAAGTCAGAAACAGTTGGTTAGGTTAGGTTAGTATGGTGACCAAAGGACATAGTAATATGTACTATATTCTAGTTTTACATAAAAAAAATGCTTCTTGCACTCGCCGGCCGCTACCGTGGCACGCTCGCTTCGCTCGCTCGGCTCGTGCGTCCTTTGGTCACCATACTAACCTAACCTAAGGTAAAATTTAATGAGTTAATCACTTTATCAAAATTGAGTAGCTCTTATACATAATGGCTAGTTATTATGTATAATATTCATATTTATTACTTTGGCTGTAACATATATATATCTCCTTTAATATTTAAACTAAGTAGGTTAGTATGTAACCATGTACTTAACAGTGAACAAACTTCGTACCTATTTACTATAAGGAAACCCATAGGTACCACTCTGAGGTTGATATAATGTGTAAATATATGTTTTGCTTTTTTATTGATCATTGATGTAGTACTTAGTCCCTTATTTCTATTTTACTACACCTTGATGATGGGGTAATAAAATATTGTATTGTTAATCTTCCTTCACATAGATTATTTTGTTAAAATGTTTATAGGTACATATTATTACAGCTTAAATAACTTAAGAACAATTCAATAGGCGAAACGGTCTATTTTTTTACTACTAAAATTCTCATAACTTCACTATAAGTACTTACTGAATTTCGAAGTTAAAAATAGCGTATATCGTAGTCCTAAATTACAGAAACGCGATTCACGTTAGTGCGAAAGTGGCCCACATCGATTCACACATGCAACGATCTTTTTTAGGTGGAAAAACCTAACCTTTTAAAGGCCTTCCACCTGCCTTTGGACTAGGCGGGCAGGTGTCTTCTAACCATTATCCCTAAAAGTTGGTAATACAGTGCACCAGCTAAAATCTATGGTGTTCCTCTTTCACCTATAAATGGTCAGGACGGTAAGAAGATAGGCATGAATCGAGCCGTCCCAAAACACAACGACCTGACAAGTCGCAAGAAGGGGCCAGACCGCTTGCTTATAAACTGCTGCGCAAGCATGACCAAAATTGACATCCCCTCGTAGAAGTTATTCACCTTAATCTATACTTAATACCAAGCTATTATTTTAATTATAAATTCATATCAATACACTCATATAAATAAATAGGTAAGTAAGTTTTGTAATTATTCTTTATGTAATCGTTAAATGATCGTGAGTTCCGGATACGTAAATTACAGGTTCTATGATACGCATTTATAATAATCAGGATCTTGTATCGTTGTAGGTGGCTAACGTTCCATTTACTAGGTACTTGACAAACGCTATTTTTTTTTAAAGTGTTGAATACGATAGAAAGCAGGAATACAGTCCTAGTGTCGGAATGTGTGCACGGACCGACTTCACTTCAGTTCTTCGCCAGTAACATAGCGTTATTTGAAATTTAGTCAAACAGACAATGACTTATGGCATGGCATTACGGGGTCGCGGGTTCGAACCCCACGCAGGACAATTCTTTGTGTGATCTATGTCTGTTTTAGTTATTTGTGTCCGATAAATCTACATTCGTAAAATCCCCGCGACACAGGGCATGATCCCTTGTGCGTCTTTCAAAAACCTTAAATTCCAAATTACGCTTCTTTCGAAGGAATTCTTGACATACTTAGGGCCAGATTCAGAGACCGCACTTTGACTTTACTTTAGCAAAGTCTATTAGTTATTATCTCTGAATTTGAACAACATTAAAGTAATCTTTTCGCATGAAAAGTTTACTTTGTAGTAATAAATAAATAATGAAAGTAAACTTTTTCATGCGAAAAATTACTTTAATGTTTTTCAAATTCAGAGATAATAACTAGACTTTGCTAAAGTAAAGACAAAGTGCGGTCTCTGAATCTGGCCCTTAGAGCAAGGAAATGCAGCTATTTCCAAACGGTACATCTGTTAGGTAGGTACTCATAATAAGATGTAACATGAATATACAAAAGGTACATTAATTTGCCAAAATAGAGAATCTAGGAAATATTACATTCAAATAAATTATGTAGGTACAGTCAGCACAAAAAGTTGATAACGACATCTTCAATTTTAAATCCACCACGTTCGTGTCGAGGCCAATACAAGTGCATTTTATCCAGAGAAGAGTTTAAAGCCAGTTCAAACAGAGAAGAGTTTAAAGCCAGTTCAAACAGAGAAGAGTTTAAAGCCAGTTCAAATACCAAGCCAGTTTAAACACTAGTCTTCTAGGCAGTTTCGACGACAGGCAAGACTGTCAAGACACAGTACCAGACGCGAAGCCTATACGCTAGTCTTGGACTTTGTATGTATGTACCTACTGATCTATAATTTCAAAGACGAATGTCCAAAGCACATGCAAAAGATCATGCTGACGTAAATAGTCTTTGAACATACCTACTTCTAATCAGCAACTAATTTCATGAAAATCTCTTTATAGCTAATTCTTTTTAATTTAATTGGTCGAACAATTTCATCCTTCCGATTTAACTCAGAAAACAAGTCAAAGCAAAGAATTTAAAAATAAGAAAAGCCTAAATGTTATTATAATTAAGAAGTCATTTCATGCACATGTATAGTCGAAAACGAAATGGCTTTATCAGTTTTGACAAAAAATTCTATCATAATTCAAATTCATTAAGATCGTTATTTAATGTTTATGCGTGAGCTTGACGTCATTGGTGGTCAACCAATGACGTCAAGCGTAAGTATTCAAAACTATGCTTAGATTAAAAGTGCAATCTATTTTAAACTTTCACTTCAACGCAATAAATAATAAAATCTACTAACACAATACAAATGTCACTAATTAAACTGTAGAGTTTGTATGTGTAAAATCATGAAAAACCATTAAATAATTTAAAACTAAAGTGAACTTGTTACTTGTGACATTACAAGCTTGTCATTTCAGAAAAACTGAAAATGTAGAATTTAAATATTGGCTGGTAAGCCACCCAATTGTTGGCACCTTAAGGGGAAACAATTCAATCGCAATTCCATACAAACAAAGAAAGTTAATTCCTCCTTCATTAGATAATAAATACTCAAAACTATAGATGATATCGTTTTGTCTCGTTATTATCTAGTCTTATTGATTAATAAAACAGTAAAAAAAATATTCATTTACAAGTTATGAGGCTTCAAAGTTCATAATTCTATGCACATTTTATGACAACTTTTAGCGTAATAAAATAGAAATAAACGTTTATAAATGTAAATATATTTTGGGAGTAGGAATAGATTATTTATTCGAAAATTCAAATAATTTTATATTGACCAGATACATTCTAAAGTTTGTACCCAATTACCTTTTTCCCAAAACCATTTAAGGAAATTTTACCGTGCTCGTTTCCGCCATCGACATCTTGCATCTCGCCTCCACTTTCTGCACCCCTCGGGTCGGCGGAGGGGAGGTACGACCGTGGGTAGGACAGCGAGCCGACCGTCGTCGAATGTTACCGAATATTTTTTTTTAAACTTTAATTTATGTCATTTATGACAATTACGTATCGCTTGCCAGTAAGAAGTTTCGTAATTTCTTTTATCAAAGAGATCCAATTATTATCAGATGCATAACCAGTTAGATAAAATACCTACATCAGTGACATTCTTGACTAAAATCAACTGTCAAAATTCACCTATTATTACAATAGTCAATAGAGCATAGCTAAGGCTGTCACATTGCACAAACTGTATTTTTTTTGTAATTCATTTTATATTTTGTTTTTATATTTACGTGACTCACCCCCGCCCCGGTATCTGAATGACTGATCAAGTATCATTTCTTGTCAACTATCATTTCCAGATTTTATGATTATTATTTATTTTATGATTTTTCTTCCTTTTTTTAAATCCAGCTAAAATTAACTTCATGTACTGTATGTGAAGTAAGATATTATTGTGTACTGTATGGAACCCCTATTAACGATGCACGGTCTAAAAAACATGTGCATGTGGTGTGAGTGTTCTTTTCTAAAAGTAAGTCCAAACATGACGAAATTTAAGAATAATTTAGGAAAAAATTGTGAAAAATTACGGTCAATTAATTAGAACACTCAATCCGGCGACCAAAAAAAATTACTGCACCTTGTTTCTTAGAAACATACGAACAATTTTGTTGTGAAATAATTGTACAGATTCAGTGAAATATATTCCCAATTATTCAAATGTTTTTGACTATTTATTTCGATTTTATAAAGGTATTTGTAGAACACTCAATCCTCCTATAGCGCAGATTGAAGTATTAAAAAATCTTAAACTATGGCTTAATAATTTCTTGACTTTGATACTCTATTACACGAACACTATCCCGAATCAATTTGTGAAACACAAATCATCATAAAAAATATACTAGTTTAAGAGAAAATTAAGCAATTACTTTCTAAGAAATGTTCCGTGTGAGTGTTCCATGTTTTGGCGTACATGAATTTAACCCAAACTTTGTATGTCGACCCAGACTATACCTGAAATTGTGAAAATGTTTGTACTAAATTTTAAAACGTCTTCTGAATTTGATACGGTTTTATTTTAATAATTATCAACTAAATTATAAGTCTAAGCTAAAAAATTGACTAGGCTGACCATGACTTACATTAAAATAAAACAGTACATTTTTGTTCTATGTCACCCTCATCCCATGCGTGTCGTAAAAACTAAGGGAGTTAATTTTATAATTATTTTTCTCTTTATTTTAATTTTTTTTTAAATAATTTCATTTTTAAATATAAAAAAGATAGACCCACAAGCATCTGGTACAAGGACCAAGCTACTGGTGGTTAGGGCTCCAGATATAGGAACCTCCTTACAATACGTGCCGTGTCGAGCGAGAGTCTCATATTATTTCATATGAGTATGGTGTATCGATTTCAATATTACATTACACATCTACTATTTTCGAGAACAGGGTAGGGTTTCGGGTAAAAAGCTTATATTGAAGAGTAACTTGTTGGTGGCCAAGTCAAATGTACCATCCTTCAAGACATATTTCCGATAATTCTTAGTCATAACGACTTTATCTCATGGTCTTTTAAAATAAATTTAAATTTAAATTAATCTTTATTTTCAGACCACATAAATCCATTTTGTTAGTAACAATGTTCTTACAGACTAGTGTTAGTACTAATAGGGACAATTATGATATATACATAAATATAATACACGCTAATCACTGCCGTGCCATTCCGTATGAAATTGCGCAACAATGAGTAATGTAATCACAGTCCAGCCTACCTGCGATCATGCGAAGGATGCCATTGGTGCTGCCGCGCACTCTGCGCACTAGAGATGTGCATCGTTTGCGCATTGTGGCGTAAAAGCAATCCACACGATGAGTGGCAAACATACCTGACGCGCTGCAGAATCGCGGCAGCCCCATCAATATCCTAAATGCATTATTATATTGGACTCGGAGAGCACTGTAGGATCTTTGGGTGTAGTCAGCCCACAGGCTGCACGTGTAGAATGACGTACAATAAGATTTAAAAAGAGTAATCTTGACTTCCCGCGTACACCGTGCAAACCTACGAGCTATCATGTTTGCCCTCACTGCCAGTGCCCTCCGTTCCCTCTCCATGTCATCATTGTCTCTGAGGTCGGAGGTTAGCACATGGCCTAGGTACTTAAACTTTGAAACCCGACGTAATGTAGTACCATTAAGGGTAACATCGGGAAACATGTTACCTGTACTGCTGCCTCCTCGGGCCTCAAAGACCATGATTTCAATTTTTAGTGGATTATATTTTAAACCGTGTTGCTCAGCATATGCTACACAAATAGTAAGTAGCTTCTTTAGGCCACATATTGATGCACTCAGGAGCACTTGGTCGTCGGCATAGCTCACGTTGTTTATATTGACACCGTCGATGTGACAGCCAAGATGAGTGCTACTGAGTGCCTCAATCAGATCATTCATGTACAGGTTAAACAAGGTTGGCGAGGACAACCCCCCCTGCCTCACCCCGCACTCTAGCCTGTATGGTTGCGACATGGCCCCCGACCATCGCACGCTGTTGACCTGGTTCCCATACCAATACTTGCATATGTTAATAAGTTCTACTGGCAGACTAGTATTTTCCAACTTTTTCAATAAAATATCATAGGAAACCAGGTCAAAAGCCCTCGACAAATCGAGAAAACATGCGTGTACTGCAGTTTCACGTTTGGTATAGTATTTTAGTTTTACAAAACAAAGATGCATTAAATTATAAACTATATTTTATTGTAATAAAACACAAAGAGTACAGTTTTATTTTTATTGAATTTATGGTCAGCCTGATCAGCTTTATAGCTTAGAATTTATGATTGAGATTTATTTAAGTTAATAATTGTTAAAATAAAACCGTATCAAGTTCAGAAGACGTTTTAAAATTAGTACAAACATTTTCACAATTTCAGGTATAGTCTGGGTTGACATACAAAGTTTGGGTTAAATTCATGTACGCCAAAACATGGAACACTCACACGGAACATTTCTTAGAAAGTAATTGCTTAATTTTCTCTTAAACTAGTATATTTTTTTATGATGATTTGTGTTTCACAAATTGATTCGGGATAGTGTTCGTGTAATAGAGTATCAAAGTCAAGAAATTATTAAGCCATAGTTTAAGATTTTTTAATACTTCAATCTGCGCTATAGGAGGATTGAGTGTTCTACAAATACCTTTATAAAATCGAAATAAATAGTCAAAAACATTCGAATAATTGGGAATATATTTCACTAACTCTGTACAATTATTTCACAACAAAATTGTTCGTATGTTTCTAAGAAACAAGGTGCAGTAATTTTTTCTGGTCGCCAGATTAAGTGTTTTAATTAATTGACGGTAACTTTTTTTTTATGCTTTTCACAATTTTTTTATCTACGCCGTTGTCTTTTCACAATTTTTTCCTAAATTATTCTTAAATTTCGTCATGTTTTGACTTACTTTTAAAAAAGAACACTCACACCACACGCACATCTAAAAAACTGCCTCAAGAATAAACAGCTTAACTTAAAAAAAAATTAAAAATTATAATGTTTTACGGTGTCATACCTACACCACTTACAAGATAAATTGATGTCTCGCTTGGTGTGTCTTCCGCAACAAAACTTACAATAAAATATTTTTTAAAAACCCATTTTAGTTATCTTTATTTACTCCTGATTTATTACTTTTTAGGTAACTACCTACAGCTAGTATTAGTGTCAACCCTAACAATCAAGAAGAACAATATTTATATTTTGAACGACATTTTGATTTGTAATAAATACAATCGAGCGCGTGTGCGTGTGCATGTTTCTGACTGCTTTTCTATGAGTTTTTCTCTTTCTCACGCAACGTTTGGTGAAACAACAATCTTTTAGGCTCCGGTGACAGATGAGTTGGTCTTGACGTCTTGAGTCCTCTTAAGAGTGGACTTCGTGTCAGACTAAAATATAAAATATCATAAAATGATAAAATACTTTAATCTTTGCTTATATTTAATCATTATTATGTGATTGAATAGTATTAAATAAATATTATTGGCACTAATGCCAATAAAAGGATTCTTGACACATGAAATAAATAAAATATGATAAAAATATTAAATAAATAATATTTGAACTTGAATAATCATACTGAACTTGAATAATCTATAGTGTTTTCTTTCTTTTTACTTACTTTTAACTCTTAAGTGCCAATAATTGTAGGACTTCTAACGATTAGGTGGTTTACCCTAATTTGTTTTATATTATAAAATTACGAAAACTTAAAATTGAAATATGCGCCGATGACGTCATACAAGAAATGATAGGGATGGACATAGAAGGAAAAAAGAGAGAAATTCATTAGATTATAACGTTTTACCGAAAATATGCTCTAAGAACATTCAATAACGTTGACTTTACTATTTGTTTTTATAAATACCTAACGACTATTTGCTAATACAGTAGAACCTCGATAACTCAAACCTCGGTAACTCAAAAACCTCTATAACTTAAAAAAATAATATGTTCCCTTCCCTTCAGAGCCCAAAACCTCATAACTCAAAATTCGCAACCTCGATAAGTGAAATAAGTAATCTCTATATTGGCCTCAGTAACTAAAAGAAATGTTTCCACAACCTCTATAACATAAAATTGTTTATCAATGAGTCATTTTGAATGAGTGTGCAAAACAAAAGTTTTCGGTATTTATGGCTTGCACGTGTTCACTACATAATTAAATTGATAACGTAAACAATACATATGTCACCTATTTTTTGTTTCTTCGAAATTCTTTAAAGCTTTGCGGCGGCGGAGGTTAGCTTTAAGACAAAGGCTTACTTAAATCATTTAGTTTTTGATCATTGTGCAAAACAAACGTTTTCGGTATTTAGGGCTTGCACGTGTTCACTACATAATTAAATTGATAACGTAAACAATACATAATATGTCACCTATTGTTTGCTTCTTCGAAATTCTTTAAAGCTTTGCGGTGGCGGAAAAAAGGAACAAGGGGTCATACATACACATGTACATACCTACCTCTATACATATTAACCTAAACCCTTGGTAACTAAAAACCTCGATAACTCAAAATATTTTGTGTTTCCCTTGGACTTTTACTTATCCAGGTTCTACTGTACAAGAGAACTGATATGTCAAAGTAGCGTCATGATTTAGCTGATGTTTTGTTGTGCGATATTGAACCTAATAGTTTTATGACATGCAACTAACAGTAACTCTAGAGGTGATAAAGCCATTTAGTTCCCGACACACGCTCTTCAAGAATTTAAGACTTTACCTCAATACTAATACTTTAATACTATTACTATTACAATAATACTTTAACTCAAGTAATCAATTAACCTTATACAATACAGATTTATTCTAAAAAGTTTATTACAAAACTAAATGTGTTGAACGGAACGCGTTGTTACGTTGACCACGAACGTAGTTTTAATCACAGAGTAAAGTAATATTTATGAAGGTTTTATTATACGTTCGTGACGTTGACAATCTGAAGTAATTTTTCTTGACTTGTTATCGAGCTGTCAATTATGACAGTTGCTAGAACTTACTGACAGAAAGAAAAATAATTCGATTCTCTATTTCACTTGATTCGACTGTGTTCATTTCATTTTAATGCTGAGTGTGATTATTTATATCTATTCGTCAGATCATAAAATAATTGACCTACAGCATATTAAAAAATAATAAAAACCTCTCTCTCTCACTCAATAGCTAACTGTTTATATATTATAGTGTATTTTTAGTGTACAAAGTGCTTAATTGGAATGTGACGAAGTTACATTTATTTTAAAAACATGAAAATCCTATGTTTAGTGTCTTGCCTTTTATATTCAGTGGCAGTATGTTGGGCTTCTGGAACAGATATCGCGCTGGACGCGAAAGCTACCCTGTTACATCGGATCGACAGCTTAAATTTACTCATTTACACTTGCCTGTTAACGCTAACTGTGCTTACTATTTGGGTATTTAAACATCGTCGAGTAAGCTGGCTTCACGAAACAGGACTAGCTGTTATTTATGGTAATTTTATTTCTGTAACAATCATGTTAGAACTGATGTGATCATTAGAACAAACAACAATTTTATTGATGCTCATAAGACCTTGAAGTAAATTCTTTTCAATTACCTGTACTACCTAGATATCTGCCATATAAATGGTGTTAGTGTGTTTAAATTTCATCACCATAAAATGTCTCTATGATACGTGATATTATTTGTTTTAACAAAGTTTACACTGCTTTATTGATTCAAATTAGACTAATTAAAAATGAAGACAGTATATAAGATTTTTATAATCTAATAGATTAGTGTGTTAAACATATTTGTTAAAAAATTCTACAAATTGTTCCATCAAAATTTTCATAAATAATATTATTTATAAGAAATATAGTATAGATAAGAACAACAATAGTAAAATTATAGTTTTTATGTTTATGTTTTTAGACCAAAGGATAAGAATGACATAATTTTTAATCTCTTTTGCTCAAAAATAAAAAATACTAAGTATGTGATGCTTTCATATTTTTATATCTACAGGGAATATGATATTAGAAACATTTACCTTTTAACTTACTTAATGTAATTTATAATTTTTTTTTAAGATTAATTCCATCTCTAAAAGCAACTGTTTACACAAATCTCATTATTATTAACACCATAGCCTGTCCTACTGCAGGCCCTAAGCCTGCCCTTAGGACTTCTATATTCTATCGGCTTTAGCTTGCTAATTAATACATAAAAAAAAATATTTTATTTTATTATCCTGGTTTAATTCAAGTCATTTGTTAATAGGTCTCATAGTAGGAGCAATAATAAGATATGCAGGCAGTACAAATCAAGTCACATACATCAATGTGCACCCAGCACCTGAAACAAAGTACAACCTATCTGTACCACCAGATATGCTCCGTCTACACTTCCCTGATAAGATGCAAGTTTCCTCTGGAGGTAAGATTATAGTTGAACACTAAATTATTACCAAATTGAAATACTACTTAGTTGCTAGTTAGATATTATGTTAGTAACTAACTAATTGTGCTATATTGCTGTAATATTATCAATATGAATCTATGTTATTTACTTAAAATAGGCTGAAATTTCACAGTTCTGCTGAATGAATGTTTGAGGGAGTATAATGTACCTACTATATACAATATCAAGGTAATCTTGCAAACAAACAATAAATATAAAGAATCTCCAGCCTTAAAATAAAAATCTCTGTATCACAAAAACATTTCGACCTTGTACATGGCAATTGCATAACAGTTGCTGCGGTAGAGTAACTGTCATTAGTTGATTCATTAATTAAATTCATCTTAAACTGTAATGAGTTTATTTATTAACATGTTTTGTATGTGTTGATAGTTATTTTATCATATGTAATGTAATATTTTTTTACACAGAGGCTCCAGTACCAAACAAGACTTATGCATATAGTTTTAGAGGAGAAATAGTAAATGTGGAACAAAATGAGATAGATTTAAAGGCTACATTTGATCCTGAAATATTTTTTAATATAATTTTACCTCCAATCATATTCCATGCTGGATATTGCCTTAAAAGGGTAAGTTTTGGAGTCACTTCTGTTATCTTTCATATGCTTAGAAATCCTAAACCACAAAAGAAATATTACAAGCTCTCATTTTCATTGGGGGCTTTAATTATCTTACATACTTATTAGGTCAAGACAAACCTTTTTAGGTTAAAGGAAATCCAGAGTGGATCATAGATCATTTATATATAATATTTTGTATAGATGCGAATTTTGTAAAGAACGAATCGCAGCTTTTGAATCGGCAAGAATTAAAGATGATTTTATTTGAAAATACAAACCAAATATTGCACAAGGTAGCAATACTTGGAGGAGGCCTATGTCTAGCAGTGGACGTTGATTTGTTGATATGATGATGATGATTTAAAAATACAAACCAACTATCATATGATTGAACCTGCATGGTTCATCTAATAATAATTATATTTTTGTCGCATACAACAGGAAAACCAAATGTAAACACAATTAAGTAACAAACTTCCTGTTGCTATTCTAGACATTTTTTGATGTTTTGTACAATATTATGAGATAATTTTCTATGATAGGTACTCATCATCATAATCTAAGCCAAAAGATGTCAACTGCTAGACTTATGGCTGCTTCAAACGTCTCCATCTTTCTCTGTCCTGTGCCACACTCATCTAGGATTTCTGTAATTTTCATCAGATTATATTATCGGTCTAATAATAATGTCTCTTATGATACTAATAGTAAACAATTTTACAGAAATATTTCTTCCGCAATCTGGGAGCGATATTGACGTTTGCGATGGTGGGAACGGCGCTATCGGCTCTTGTGATTGGTTCTCTGATGTATGGCTGCGTGCAACTGATGCCAGCGTCTCTTGCGTCGAGCTTTACCTTCTTGGATACTCTGTACTTCGGTGCATTGATATCACCTACAGATCCACTCACAGTACTCGCCATATTTTCTCAACTTAAGGTAAGTAACACTGAAATGCTTTGAATTATGAATTACATACAATTCTTTATTATTGTTTTTTTAGGCCCTATTCGCACGAGCGCTTTTTAACGCGAGTTAAAAAAGCGTCGGAATAGCACAAATGCACTCCTATGTTTCTGTTCACATGCCAGCGCTTTTTTAACGCGACGCTTTTACGAGTATATCGCTCGGCGGAACTCGGAGGAACATAAGATTGCATTCGTTCTATTTCGGCGCTTTTTTAACGCGCGTTAAAAAAACGCTCGTGCGAATAGGGCCTTAGTTTGCGACTAATGGGTAAATGTGTGTGGGGATTATTATTATTATTACAAATCTATACTTATAATAAAACTGTAGAGAGATCAATTCTGTACATTGAATATTATGTTCAAAATTAATATTGGAGGATGAATAGTGATCGATACTAATGCCAAAAATGCAATCAATAAATTTTTTGTCTGTCTGTCTGTCTGTCTGTCTGTCTGTCTGTATGTGCACGCATGGGTCAAAAACTACTGAAGGCATTTTAACCAAACTTGGTACGATTGTAGTCCATACTCCCGGGCAGGTTATAGGCTGTATAACATAACGCTAAGACACATAGGAGCTGAGCAGTGACGAAAAATTTGAAGCATGTCAGTTGACAAAAAGCGCGTTCTAGCTCTTATCATCGCATACGTTGATCATACGCCAAAAATATGTATTACAAAAATAATGGTCTTCAAAAGATGTACAAAAAAGTCCTGAATAGTATATATCTATCTTTTATATATTAGCCACAATAACGTGTTTAATCGTTAGGGTTTTCTTCAAAGTGTATTAAATACATAAATATATTGTAATTTGCATAGACATATCTTTTTCAAACTCCCATAATTCAAAAGTACACTTTAATATCTTATTCATAAAAAAATAATTATAGAAATCGGTTGATAAACACACAAGATATAGATGAAAGAAAATTTCCAAATGTCGCCGCGCCGGTATGAGTACGGCTGTACGGTTGATTTTTGTTTAACGTCCGAAACGGCCAACCGGTGCATCTATATAATTTCATTCACATTGACTCTTAATGCGAACGGACGTGGTTCTTATTGACTCTTTTTGGAATAAGCGCGCTTTAGATATTAAAATACATAGATACGTAGTTTTTAGGTATTAAGTTTAAAGTAGGTAATCTATCTATCTTCTATACTATAATAAAACTGTAGAGGTCGAAATGTCTGTTCTTTTCGAAAATTCAGATAAAAATTATCTATAAAATCTAGAAAAAAGTCAAAAAGCAACAACACTACACACTTACAATTTTTAGAATTAATGTCTATCTGTCTGTCTGTCTGTTTGTTACCGCACATCTTTAAAACGAATTAAAATATAATCTTAAGACCAATACATTGTATTGTAGCCTTTCTTATTAGGCTTAAACTGAGGTATGTTTCATCAAAATCGGATAAGTATTACTCGAGATATCGCTAGATCTCTTTATTAGAACAGTCCAATACAAATCAGGGGTCATGAAAAATGGATTTGGTTCAATGTTGAATGAATTTAAATTTCGTTTCTTTTGTTCACGAGATGGCGTTACCAGTAGTAATCGTAAAATAAATGAGTTTTTAAATAATCTATAACTATTTTATTATTAAGTGCTATTAATAAGTTATTCCTTTTAAATGTTAATAAAATTAACCATGAATCGTATGTGTAATATCAATAAATAACAATCATAAACAGGTGGAGGGAACTTATAATTATTATAAGTCTTATTAAATTAAATCAATTATAAGTTTACTTGATTGTTATATTTTTGTGTTTTTCGTAATTGAAACAATTTAATTAAATATAAATTGTATTAGTAAGCTATTAATCTAAAGTAAAATTATTCTTTTGGTAAGTATTCATTTAGTTTAAACTGTAGTAGTTACTGGTCAGCGTAAAAGTATGCAACAGACTCCACCTGTTTTTATTAATGTAAATAAATACAAATACAAATAACCTTTATTAGTTAATCACAGATACAAAACATCTGACAAAAATAAATAGTCTTTTCCTGTATTGCTAATATTGGCGTACAAACTTCATTTTTTAAAGTTAAACTATACCTATACTTAATCATAAATATTAAATTGAATTAAAATAACATTCCTTTTCTCACAATCTTATTATAACTGCAATTATAACACACTTATATAACTATTTAATAATATATGGGTATAATATAACAGACAACGTAATAAGTAACACGTTTTTTCTTTATTAAATCATTTTACACATTATTGCTATTTGTCAACAATAAAAAAATACAAAACTGACAATAAAATATAGAAATACAATCACAAAACATTAAATTATTATTCAAAGTGTTTTGTGTTTAATTTATTAAGTAATTCAAAAATACTGCACGCAGTTTATCTATAGATAATAATAATAATAATATAGTCGAGTCTAAGTTTAGTCAAATATTTTTTGCTAGATGGTAAAAAGGTGTGAGGTATGTACAATAATTTATTTCAGCATTTTTTTTACAAAAGACAAATCCCACACTAGCCTTTAAAAATATCAATTTAACGGACACAAAGAACATCAAGACTAAGGACAATAGTTTGTGTATCACAATTGTCCTCCATGGGAATCGAACCCGCGACCTCATGCACGCCAGCCATGTAATGCGACCGCCGCGCCACCGAGGCAGGTAATTCTGCCGCACCATAACGTGGCGTGCAAATGTATTCATTCATAATTAATTAGCGATTATCCGTGTGGTGACGGAGTAAGAATACAATATGTAACCTCCCCATCTCATCCCATGGGTGGCGTAAAACCGA
This sequence comes from Schrankia costaestrigalis, assembly GCA_905475405.1. Classification (NCBI taxonomy): domain Eukaryota; kingdom Metazoa; phylum Arthropoda; class Insecta; order Lepidoptera; family Erebidae; genus Schrankia; species Schrankia costaestrigalis. The sequence goes on from FR997827.1 coordinate 8,114,420, forward strand.
CTAAGGGACTATCGGTGAATATTATCTTCCAATCTATCCGTATATTATCAACCAATCCGACTGGCCAGCGTGGTATTAGTAGGCCAAGTATTCCTCCGTCACGGGAGGAGGCGCGTCCTTGCAGTTATGATGAAATAAGCGATGTCATTTATTTTAACTTACAAATTTGACAACAGATGGCATTGTGCCTGTGACGTCATTTTCAGTATCGCGGTGTTAAGATTTTCCTTGAAAGAATGACGTTCGCTCATGTCTTTCAGTATAAGTTTAGACGCAGTCTTCATAGATATTTTATTTACTATTTATTTACTTTGAAATTTTACAATTCGTTTGTAATGTAGGTACCTAGGTATATCTGTTCGTTATAAGGGTTTAAAAACGATTTTTCAGTATTAAATCGAATTGCGAAGTAAGGAACATCCGCCACGCGAACGAAGTCGCGGGCACAGCAGCTAGTACATACATAAATACCTAAATCAATAACCTATACAAAGGAGAATGGGCGGTTTCGTCCCATGTGTTGTAACACTTTGTGACCTATATCATTTGAAAGATCTCAGCGAGTGCTATGTTTTATTGCATGGGCATAACTTCGTATCTCGTGCAGGGAAACTGTTATAGTGTTTTAAAAAAATATAAAAAAATAATTAAAAATGTCTCAACTAATTGGTCTTTTAATAACTACTACTAAAGAGATTTAAAGGTAGAGCCTACTTTGACCCAACACCCTCTCTGCCACCATTGTAAGCGACGCGTTGAGAAGATTGCAGACATGTAAAATGAGATTAACGGCGGTCCTTCTGGGTAAAAGAGTTCTCAAGCTTTCAGAAACGTTTGCGCAATTACATGGATAAAAAAAACAGCTCCCTATGCTCCCCGCCATTTTGTTCCAAATATGACATCTGCTCAGTCAGTTACAACAACTTCAGGTCGGTCAAATAAGTTTGCGCTTAGTGTAGATGCCATTATTAACTTACTGGTGTAGTGTTGTAGTCTCTCCAAGGATGCCAAGTACACCAACGATATTTCATAATACTGCAGTGCTTAAGTATACGGAAACGCCATTATGTTGGTTTGTCTCGAGGATGGATTATTAAGAACTATGAACTTGCAGCGAGGTATAAGACAAGGTGATTAAATATCTCCGAAACTGTTTACCGCTGCACTGGAAGATGCTTTTAGGCTCTTAGACTGGAACGGAAATAGCATCAATATATTATGGCGAGTATATCCCGCACGCACCTTCATTTGCTAACGAAAATGGTGTCATGTCATATACCAAGGAGGACCTCAATATAATGCTCGATGACCCTAATAGTATCTCTCAATAAGTGGGTCTTAAAATGGACACGGACAAGACCAAGATCATGGCAAATGTTCATGTTGCACCCACTTCAATCACGGTTGGAGGCGCTACACTTAAAGTTGTCCAGGAATATATTTACCTGGGACAATCAGGCCCGATAAGTCCAACTTCGAGAAGGGGTTCACTCGTCAAATCACAAGGCTTTTGGCCATCTACAGGGGAATGAAGAGAGCTTTATTGGGAGTTGACCTGCGTAATTAAGTCAGAAGTGAGCTAATCCGCAGGAGAACTAAAGTGACCGATAGAGCACCGGATTGCCCGTTAACCTTTCGAGCGTCCGACTAAATTTTGACCCACACCCCTACATGTCCAACTGTTTATGCGTTTTTTATGAGAAAAATACCCGTCTCAATAAATGAAAATGTATGAATGAAAACTATAAGTATATGTTATGAAACGAGTAGCACTTATTGTCATGTTATATAGCGATAAAATAATGAATAAATGAAGAAATAAAATACATACATTTCTTGCCAGGAGCTGTTTGTTATTAGCAAATTCAAAAACAGTAACCAAAATGGCCCCGGGCCTAACACTTTATTCTCAAAAACACACACTTTACACATTACGACAATAAAACATTTTAAATAATTTACTTATTAACACAAGACAACACTTTAGTAACATTTAACACTACTTGAGATAATAAATCACTTTATTTACACAATTGAAACAAAATACTCCGTTATTACAATTCACTCACAAAAACCCGCGAATCACGAAGAATAAACACCTGCACTTGTTTCATTTCTTTAAAAATTTTTTTTTTGTAAATTGCCACAGTAAATATTTATTTGACCGATAGATTACGAACTATTTAAATAATTAGCATCAAACCATAGTGCATTTAGTGAATGAAACGTGAAATATTACCAATTGAATGAGCGCGGGAAATTTGGCCCTTTAAGTAGTGACGCGGACGGTCCGGGATCATTTTGCATATGGACCGATATGCAGGGACGCGGACGTGTCACGAGTTAAAGGGGCGACATAGCACGAAGAACTTACAAATGGCGATGAGGCAAAAAAGTTTTCGAAAAGCGACCGCGTGTATCGCGTGATATCGGGGTGGCGCCAAGTGATAAGGTAGTCACAGGATCGGCAAAGTAAAGATATTTGTAGGAGGCCCATCTCCAGCAATGGACGCCTATTGGCTGAGGGCTGGAAGCATGGTGTGGTGTTGTTGCTGAGCTGTACTTTCGTGTTTTCAAAATATTTTGAAAGATATATGTGAATAAAACAGGTCTATTTAAAGGAGTTGTATATTTATACTATCATTTGACAACCTTATCAACATCAACAGCTATGTAGAGAAAAATGCGATGAGGATTTTTATTTTCTCATCCTCAACTCTTTAACGTATCTATACATTTACGTAAGAGATTTATTTAGCGATAACTTTACCATTTTCACTTATATATTTTTAACTGTGTACTTATTAATAACGGTCTAAACTAACGATTACTGTCTGTAAATTGTCGACAGTTATTATAAGTGGAATAAGTATAATGTATTTCCGTGTCACAAAATGTAAAAAAGTACGATTAAAGCCTTATTTGATACAAAAAATATTTTATCATTAACAGCTCAGTACTTTTGACCTGCACACAATTTTAATGAAAAATATATATATTTATAGAAAAAAAATCTAGGTGAACATGTTTATGCTAGTCGCAACATGTTACAAAGGTTGGGACGCAGAGAGCAGATGTCATATTTGGAACAAAATGGCGGGGAGCATAGGAAGCTGTTTTTTCTTTGTCCATGTAATTGCGCAAACGTTTCTGAAAGCTTGAGAACTCTTCTAGCCAGAAGAACCGCCGTAAATCACATTTTACAATGGTGGCAGAGAGGGTGTTGGGTCAAAGTAGGCTCTACCTTTAAATCTCTTTAGTAGTAGTTATTAAAAGACCAATTAGTTAAGACATTTTTTTTTTTTTTTTAAACCCTATAACAGTTTCCCTGCACGAGATACGGAGTTATGCCCATACAATAAAACATAGCACTCGCTGAGATCTTTCAAATGATATAGGTCACAAAGTGTTACAACACATGGGACGCAGCCCATATAAAACTGCCCATTCTTCTTTATCTATATAAACAATTGAAACTACTTAAGTACTACATTCTTATGATAACTATTTTTGTGTTTTAAATTTACACATTCCTACAATTTATAAATACTATACCTACATTTCGCAAATATTATACCTACCTTATTAAATACCTTGTCGTTAATATTATTATACCTAACATACTTACATACATAAATTCAGGCCATTTTGACCCCCAGCCAGGGACTATATAATTTATTATAGATAATTTATTGAGCACCATGTATTATAATCCTTACAATCCTACATAACTTCGTCTACATCCTAACATGCTCGTTGTTTCCAAGTGCTGAGTACTTATCGATATATTAAAAATCAGTGGCTTATGGAATTAAATCTTTTATCTTAATGTAAGTACATATTATTACTTGATAAAAGTTTTACAAATGATTGTATTACATTGATATATATAATGATTGTATTACATAATAGCTGACTTTCACAAAGTAAAAAAAAAAGTATTTTTCAATGAAGGCCAAAACAGAAGCACTACCTACCCTTTACAGAGCTTCTTATTTCGATTAATAACTCCTAATTGCTTTGCAAAATAATTTTATCTTCCAAAAAATGTGTCAGACGTTATACACCATTCTAGATTACTTATTGCATATCAAAAGCATTTATTTGTTTTAATATGCCGCCAGATGAGTCTTAAAACCAACCTATTATTCAATTTATGCACATTAACGACGCACATAGCTTATATCCATGTTATGGGTGACCTTTGGTTTGAAGGGATAGGGTTACACAGGCACAGACATGTTGAATCAGATCAGTTAATGGTGGATTGCACAAATAATCATTTTGAGTGGGATTCGTGCTCGTGGCTTCGTGCATTTCACAGGTTCAAAAACACACAGCAATATCTAAAGCTGCACCGAGGCATTTGAAAATTTTTGTCACTTTTACTAATATTAAGTAAAAGTTGAGGGCGAAGCAAGTAAACGTATGCGCTTCGTGGTAAGTGATCTGAGTGAATCCATAGGCAACAGCCTTAAAAAATTTGCTTCTGTTTGGTGAAAAGGGGAAGAAGAATGAAATAGGACAGTAAGTTATCTCTATCAACATCCTAAGTGGGACTTTTGTAGATAGGAGATGTTTGTTTCGTTTCCACCAGGTGGTACACACAAACGTTGACATGTAGGGACAAAGGTCATGTTACCTATATCTACCTCTGTGCCTCTTAGTAAAAACAAAATACATAGGCACGGAATGTATAACAGTCTCGTTCAATAGGTACTCATACATGTCCCTAATATTAATATGTTTATGCTTAACGCTTTTGGCAGCTTGTAAAGAAATCGTTAGTAATGTTAGTAATAAATAGAAGAAGAACTACTTTTAGATACCTACTCTACAAATAAACTGCTTCACTAATAAAGATGTGAATAATAACTCGAAATTATGTCAATGAAACATATGTGTCAAATATGCTGATTCACTTAAACATATCCAAGGTTGTTTTTTATAACAGTTTGTTTAATTATTGTTACAGGTGGATGTTAACTTATATGCGATGATATTTGGCGAGAGCGTACTCAATGACGCTGTGGCATTGGTACTAAGCGGGTAATTAAAATAATTATTGTACTTTTATGATAACTGTTCCTAAACTACAGGTTGGCTGACACATATTTAGGCTGCGGGGATTTTTACTGCTATTGATTTAAAGCAATCAGAATATCATTAGGTACAGTTATTTGAGGATCGCTGCAATCCATGATTATAGTATCCGCAACCCAGAGTTTAGGAAGTCATTTTATTGACATAAAATACGACCAAATTGATGTAATTCTTGACACGGAAACTTCCTATGTGCGTGAGTAAACACTTTCACACATTTGCTTGTTACCACGGCCACGCTAAATGGCTATAGGCACAGTGATTATAGTTTGGTACCGTGCTAGCTATCAGTCCGAAGATGATTCTTAGCCTGTACTGAAAATGTATTCGTCCAAAAAACAAAGAAAAATCCCAAATAGGTATGCACAAACGGCTACCCGAATAAATAGGTCATTCTCTTAAAACTCGACAATAGTACATACTTTCATAAAAGAATGTGAAACAATAATTTTCAGAATGAAAAAATCTCTAAATACATCTAGAAATACGGAATTAAGAACAAAATTCTAGTTATGTCAAAGAGCAACATTAACTGACGTAATGCATAATAGTCGTGACCTCGTTTGAAATCCTATAAACTCGAGTAATAGTACTTAACTAAAACTGCCAATGCATGAATGTGTACCTTGCTACTATAAAATGTCAAGTATCACCTTAATTCCTTGTAATAAGACATGTTTTCCAACGATACTATTAAGCATCATATGTCACGTGTGTACTATTACTTACCACAAACAATATCGATTTATTACTTCTATTCATTAGAGCATGTTTGACATGTAATAAAGCGTAAAGCGCAGTTATGCAATTTGGTTTCAATAACAATACAACATGCTTACGCTAGTTGAAATTTGTGTGGCTCATCCTTTTTCTTGTCAATGAGGCATTATAATATACGCATAAATTCACTTTTCATTACCATCTTGTCACAAACAGGAATGATAAAACGAAGAGTAAAACGTAGTAAAACCCTAATTTTCATACGTTTTACCACCCCAGCTATTTTTTAATTTGAGCTCTCGAATTTATCAAGCGGTTTCCCTATAATGCTAGACGAAGCCAATTCCTTAGCTGCAAGCCATCTCGAGTAGATCTTTATAGATATTATGAGAATTTAACAGCAATTGGCACTAAAATTATGTATCATCTGATGACATCTTACCTAAAATACGTACTAATGTACTAAGTGTAGGGCAAAGTTAGGTTGCTAATTTCCCCAATCCAAAATATATTTTCAGCAATATTACATTTTAATATGTATATATTTCGTATTTTTTTTCAGTGCTATACAAAATTATGAGTTAAGATACTCAAAAGATGGTGGATTTAGAGTCACAGCGTTTTTAGGTGCCATTGGTGACTTCATTGGAATATTCAGTCTGTCATTACTGGTTGGCGCTCTTATTGGATGCCTCACAGCATTGATATCCTTTTTAAATAAATATAAGTACAATATAAACTTGATAAAAGTTAAATTAAATGGTAAGAAAAATAAAATGATCTCGGGTTCGATCCCCGTTTGTTGTCTTTTTGTACTAGTCTGATTGTTTTTATTTTTCTTTTATATTATACATATGATTGCATGTATTTACAACAAAAATGCATTTAGTTATGATTTGTTGTCTGGTGGTGACATTAATATAAAGACTGGAGATGTAGAGTAAAGTCAAGGCTAAAGCAAACAAAAGGTCGTCAAGGCCCTAAACCGACCAAGTGAAATCGTTGAATGCACGATGATGACTTTATTGCGTCGTCTGATTTATCTACCAGGACTGCTTGCTAATACTGTAGGCACGAAGTAGAAGTTGTCCAATAATCATAGTACAGTCATGGTATTTAAAGGTCCGCCACCTTAAGGCCTATTTTCGTGTGCATAAGCAGTATGAGCGATACTCTGCTTTACCGATTGAATATGACATAATATTGCAGTCAATGGTCGGCTGTCATTAGTAGAGATGACAATACAATATCGGTTACCTAGGCTACAAAATTAGTCCTTCGTGAATTCTCGCAAATCGGAAGTAATATTTATTATTATTTAACATTACTTATTTAATGTTCAAGTTTTATATTCTGTGGCTATAGGTATAATAAATTATTAATTAAACAGTAATAAACAAACAGTAATAGACATTGACAATGAAACAGAGGATATCACAGCAAATTAAAAGTTTGTAATGACTAAACAGGCCTGTTGGCAGAATTATCGATTAACTTAGCAGCCATTATTAAAAAATAGAACAGAACAGACTAAATAGTTAATTAAAAAGGTTTGATGTTGACATGTAAATAGACGTAAGCCAAAGGTGAAAATGAATTTGAACCTTATTATTATACTGTGTGAGTATAGTTTTATGTGTTTTGTCTATACAATGCTTTAGTTTCAAAAGGTATTAAGAGTTTTCGGCTTCACAAACGAATGAAAAAGAAAACTGACGGACGTTTTCTTACCCCCACTGTACAAGCTCTACTTCCTTTGGGATTAGATAGTGTTAAGAGTATTTATACGAAAAAAAAAAAAAACAATACATAGCGCTATATAATCATCGTCGTATCGCTATCTTATCAGTGTATTTCAATTTGTTAATTAGCCTAATTAATTATATTCTCTACAATTTTCTTAACTTCCGTAATGCACATGACAAAGTTCACTCACGTTCGTGAATGGCCACTACTCGAGTCTGCGCTGTTCGTACTGATGTCGTATGCGGCGTTCCTTATTGCTGAAGTCTGCGAACTTACAGGTAATGCCTATATTATATCGTCTTGTCTCATCTCGTCTCGTCTGGTTGTTCAATAGTTAGTGAAATAAAAGAAACACCTTTTACACGGAAGCTATAGTACCTATTAATATTTATATACCCAACTACTGGCTCTACGATTCGAAAACACACATTAGTTATACTCAAATATCGCTGGCAGAACACTTCTTGCAAAAAACTTGGTAGAAAAAGATTCAATCTGTCTGTTGTCGTAATATGGTAAAACTTCTATCACAAGGTAGAATGAAAAATTTCCGCTTCATTAAAACCATTTTGCACATAATAGTATATTGACATATTGTTGTATACTTTAACAGGTGTGGTAGCAGTATTATTCTGCGGCATATGTCAAGCTCACTACACATACAATAACTTGTCGTCGGATTCACGCAACAGGACGAAGCAATTGTTCGAGCTATTGAACTTCTTGGCTGAGAACTTTATATTTACGTACATTGGGGTGTCTATGTTCACATTCCCTAAACATCATTTCGATCCATGGTTTATTATCGCTGGTTTTGTATCCTTTTATAATATTTAATTGTTAAGTTATGTTGTCGTATGATGACTGAGAGAGAATAAATGTGCCATCATTCAATCTCATGCCTTAGGGGTCATAGAAACCGACTAAGGGAAAGGTCGTAGAACTTAACAATAAACCCTGCACTATAATATTACTAAGCCAAGTTTCCCTTTGTCACTAAAATAGGTCCCTTCCATAGATGTACACATTAAAAGGCGAGGCATTATAAATATACACACATCAAAAAAGTCTAAGCAACATGCATGATATTACAAATTTACCATTTATATTAATTAATTTCTAAGTATTTACTCACTCAAAGTGTATAGGTAAGTAAACTTTTTTGTTATTGATGACATACTGGCTGGTTGTAAAAAAAAAATTTCGATTATGTTTTGTTTTTTTTCATAAAATTCAAATGACTGCGAATTTGTTTGAATTTGAGTGCATGTTAATTGCTACGTTTTAGTCTTGATTTTATAATTTTACCAACCATTTAAATACAGTTGGCGACAAAATTTAATTGTTAGATATTCTTTACGTCATGGAGCGACGTCATTTGACGGCAGATGAAATGCAAAGAGCTGTAGGGATGTTGCAAGCGGGAAGTAATCAATCTCAGGTATCTCGACATTTTGGTATTCATAGAAGTGTTATTTGTCGTCTTTGGCAGCGCTACAATAATACAGGGGAACCCGCTGAACAGCATCCAGGCCGTAAAAGGAGTACAACCACTCGGCAAGACCGGTACATACAACTGACTGCAAGACGCCAGCCGATGTTAACCGCTCGAGAGATAAGTTTGAGGCTACAAAATTCAAGTGGTGTTGATGTAAGTCCCCAAACTGTGCGAAATCGACTGCATGAGTACGGCCTACGAGCTCGACGCCCTATCAGGTGCCCACCGATACGTCACGGGAATCGCGCTCGTCGAAATGAATGGTGTAGAGAACGCATAACATGGACCCAGGAACAATGGGATAAAATTATGTTTTCCGATGAGTCGCGATTCGGGTTTAGGCCTGATACAAGAAGGGTGCGAGTGTACCGTCGACCCGGAAATACTGAAAGACTCAGGTGCGTTCAGGAAGTTCATCCATACAGCGGCTCAACAGTTATGGTATGGGCGGGTATTATGAAGAACAGGCGAACTGAGCTCGTTTTTGTAAATGGAAACATGAACGCTGAAAATTACGTTGAGGATATTCTCAGACCTTATGTCCATCCATTTGCACAAACCTTTGGCTCCGATTTTACGTTAATGCATGACAATGCGCGTTCACATACAGCTCGGCGAACCAGTGAATACTTGGCAACGGAGAACATCCAGGTATTGCCCTGGCCTGCACAATCGCCAGACCTCAACCCCATCGAGCACGCATGGGACATGCTCCAGAGACGTGTTTTGAAGGACTTGGACGGAGTGACAACAACCCAACAGCTGAAGGATTTGCTACAATTCCATTGGGAGCGAATACCGCAAGATGACATAAACAGTCTCATTAATTCAATGAATAATCGTTGCCGACAAGTTCTGAATAGCAGAGGAGGCCATACTTTGTATTAAATTGTCCTATTCTTTCACAATAAATTCATTTTCTTAAGAAATTTCAATTTGTAAAAAAAAAGTTTAGTTTCTTATGTACCTGTATATTCTAATATTGTTAATTTCTGTTATTAAAAGAACTTATAAAGAAAACAGCTGTTATTTTTACATCATAGAACCCTAAAAATATTATTTTAAAAATAAAATACAACGTTATAATTAAAATAAATGGTAAAATAAATTAATCTAAATGGTAAATTTGTAATATCATGCATGTTGCTTAGACTTTTTTGATGTGTGTATGTAGGTAAACAAGTTGACTCTAATAAGCTTGGCAGCTAAAGGCTTGTTCTGCAGCTTATCTAGCTGCTAAGTCAAAGTATTGTCTACTATCTGACCCGTGCCCACTTCGTTGGGCGGCGAAAAAAACGCGTCCTTTTTTTAAACATATTTCATTACTGCTCCACTCCTATTAGTCATAGCGTGATATATATAGCCTATGACACTCCCGATAAATGGACTATTCAACACAAAGAATTTTTAAAATCGGTTTAGTAGATCCAGAGATACATACCCCTACAACGTCAAAACGTACCCAAACACACAAACTTTACCTCTTTATCATATTAGTACTGATGAAGATGGCTGCTGAATAATACACTTGGATGTTTAAATGTAAATATAATATATTTTTGCACAATATTTTCCTTAGCAGTTATCATTAGGTGACGTCTACATTAGGGCGAGCTGTAAATATATATCCACTGTCGTTCCTACTCAATCTAGGACGCAAACCGCCGATACCTATGAATTTTCAGCACATGCTGTTCTTCTCAGGTAAGTAAATGTAATATTTAAGATAATAACTTTTGTGATAGTCATTATAACCAGTACGACAGCATTTTGTCAATTCGTATACTTTACTTTAAAATTTGGAAGCAGTAGGTACCCTTGTTTGTCAATACGACAAACGTTTTTGATTACTATCTTGAACTTGGCAAAACGCGTTTTATAAGTTAATATTAATGAGCGTTAAATTAATTAATCAAATAATTAGTTAGTTTTTAATTGTATCAACTTGACATGCCAATTAAAGTATTTTATTGTTTTCTTCGTATTAAATTCTATGTATAGTCTTACTATAGGTAGAATTACTTACGTATTTCTAATATAAAAAAAAAAGACATTTTAATTCCCAAATACATAACATTATTATTATAATTGCCAGGTCTCCGTGGAGCGATGTCCTTCGCTCTAGCTATACGTAACACTGTGTCCGAGGCTCGTCAAGCCATGTTGACGACGACGTCAATGATTGTGATAGCTACTGTGGTACTACAAGGTGGCGCCGCGACACACGCATTAGATTATCTACGTATACCTACCGGGTAAGTGTTGTTAACATTGTCAGGTCTCCGTGGAGCGATGTCCTTCGCTCTAGCTATACGTAACACTGTGTCCGAGGCTCGTCAAGCCATGTTGACGACGACGTCAATGATTGTGATAGCTACTGTGGTACTACAAGGTGGCGCCGCGACACACGCATTAAATTATCTACGTATACCTACCGGGTTAGTGTTGTTAACATTGTCAGATGTCCGTGGAGCGATGTCCTTCGCTCTAGCTATACGTAACACTGTGTCTGAGGCTCGTCAAGCCATGTTGACGACGACGTCAATGATTGTGATAGCTACTGTGGTACTACAAGGTGGCGCCGCGACACACGCATTAGATTATCTACGTATACCTACCGGGTAAGTGTTGTTAACATTGTCAAATGTCCGTGGAGCGATATCCTTCGATCTAGCTAGCTATACGTAACACTGTGTCGGAGCCTCGTCAAGCCATGTTAACGACGACGTCAATGATTGTGACAGCTACTGTGGTACTACAAGGAGGCGCCGCGACACACGCATTAAATTATCTACGTATACCTACTTGTCATAGAATTTGTTTTGTTTATGTATTGTATTTGTTTAAAGTATTATTAGCGATAGCACATTTTACCACAGACTATAGTTAATTAAACAACAGATGAAGCTATATATTTTTAAAGTAATGTAAATAGGGGTATATAGATTACACATACAGAAATACATTATTTCATGTCGGACATTATAGGTATACCCGCATTAACTCTTATGGAGGTGATTATTTTAAAATGAAATAAAACAAAAACGGAGTAAGAATACAATATTATGTCACCATCCCATGGATGTAGTAAAAACCGACTAAGGGACTATCTGTGAATATCACCTTTACATAGAAAGAAGGAAACTTGAACTTAAACCCTATACCAATCTGTCTGCCCAGCGTGGTATTAGTAGGCCAAGTATCCCTCCATCACGGGTGGAGGCCCGTCACTGCAGTGGGACATTAATGGACTGTTATGATGATGATGAAAACAAAAAGCTGTAGGTATATTATTTTTTGTTTTAACATATTATAATGTAATTGTTATAGCTTGGCCGCTGCAAGGTAGGTCGTCCCTATGGCCCCGGGGCGAGGGTACGCACGGGTACGGGTACACAAGGCTTGTCGCCATAAAGATTCAAAGGGTCCACTTCACAACGGTCAAGCTATAGTCTCGTTTGTAAATAGATGACAGTTTTACCCACTACCTGACCAATTAACTCCCGCATATTACATCTACGTCACCCTTGTTTCTAATTATGTCTTTGTCTAAATATAGTACTTATTATTATTGTATCGTTACAATTAATAAATAATTAAAAATAAGAATGTTTGATAATGGTTTAAAATACAAGTAATTTATTGACTGAATGTTCAACTACAGTAAAAAAGATAACGTAATCGTAGTTTAGTACCTACTAACATAAAAATAAATTATTACCTGTATGTAACTATTCTGTCACATTTCTACTTTGTGATAAATGGAAAACTTTATTATTTGTTGTGTAATATACTTACTCTAATAAAACAGGGTAGGTATATTATAAGTACTATTACATTTATGTTATTATAAATAGGTATTTTTATTAGTAGGGTTAGTTTTGCCATTTTTTGTTTTATTAGGAAAAGAAACCCTTCCTATCTATGGTATTGTGTGAACGTGTAAGGAATATATTATATTGTTTTATTATAATATACGCCTATTTACCACTTAAGAGATATAAATATTATTTTCTGTACGCCTCTAGAGTTTAAATTGTGATACTTTAATGTTACAGGCAAGGAAATAACGATGAAAATGATGCGTTACCTTACCGGGATGTCAGAAGTGTAAGTATCATTTAATACTAACCCTTATTCTTATATTTCGTTGCATAGTTTTAAATTTTAAGCACATTTTTCTCTGCAGTCCATAAAATATCATGTTTAGTCTAGTGATGTGCACGTCAAACACGCGATATCGATGTCATTCGAATTTGTCACGCTTACGCTCTTAGGTTAGAAAACGTCTTTGTTATAAGTAATTTTAATTGTATTTTTCATTAGTACTATCAATATCTATAAATAACTATTTAATTATATTTTTGACTCGTAAGCCCGGTTTTCATCGCGTAACAGGGAAGTGTGAAAAATAGTTGAAGGAAAATGCTCTACTATATTTGATTATGATTTACTTTCCCACTAAAAAAGAAATTGTTATTTCCACTGCAAAAAAAAATTAAGCAAATTCATACGAAATCTTTCTTTCCGTTCAGTTAAATGGGGTTGTTTGTGGGTCCGTTCCTTTCCAGATGACAATCGGGCTTTAGCTTGTAGAATTAAATAAACTCACATAAAATGAGACATTTTTAAATCGTTTGCCATGCACGCTCTAGTTTTTTTAACACAAATCAGAGATTAACTTAATACATAGTAAAAAGTAGGTACCTAATAAAATGAATGTCCACTGTATTAAATCAAAACAATATTATTTCAATTGTTAGTGGTAGTGAAACCAAAATGTATTTGTAACAAATACATTTAAGAATTTTTTTTTATATTTGAGCCTTCAGAAACAATTTCATACTTATATATTTTGTCACAACTTTTTTCATTTTCTTCGAATAAATAATACCTTCTATGTAATTAGAATGTAGGTACAAAATTACTCGTGTATCAATAAGTCCACACCGCTTTCCTTGTGTTAGTTCTGATCATACATACCTATTGCTTCCTCTGTGTCTAATTTTCCTATTTTTAACATTTTCCTTGTAACTTTAATGTAATGCGTAATATTAGTAAACTTTAATGATTAATTCATGCCTAAATCGATACCTACATTGATCATTGTTTTAAGTAATTAATTGCTCTTTAATATCAATATTAACTACTGAACAGTGTTATTGATATCTCCATTTTAGTAGTTTCAAAACTAATTAGGTAGTTACCTATACAAAATACTACTAACATGTAGTTCTGGTCTGTTTTTTTTTTCTTTATAAAAGTTACTTGTTACTTAAAAACGTGTACATAATATATAGTATTACCTATTTCTTATCTTAACTTATGCACACACAAGTATATTATAAGTAACTAGCGGTTCGTCCCGGCTTCGCACGGGCATTATTTTCCCGTCTGTTGAATTTTTTCCTGATTTTTCTTTGCTATAAACCTCACGGAGCCCGAGACCTTTCCAACGAATGCAAAACCGTGGAAATCGGTTTGAGCGTTCTGGAGTTATAGCGTCAGGAAGGAAAACCCGACTTATTTTTATATAGTAGATTCCCTATTGTAGTAATATTTTGTATAGCAGCAATAATTACCCTTCACCGTAGGAAAGTTTATGGGATAATGCACATTTCATTCCATAGTATATAAGGCACGTTAGGACCGTGAGGTAAGGGCAATGGCGCATGTAATTAATAAGACATTATTCTGGCAGCTCTACCAGGCTACGGACTTCGGTCAACCGGTATGTAAATATATGGCGCTATGTTTGCACTCATTTTACATAATATATGACGCTTTGGACGCTCACACATTAACCCCCTTACTCATAAACGCCTCTTAAAATTAATCACTGTTTAGCGAGATTTTTATTAGGAATACCAACCTTATACCAAACAAAACCGTAAGAATTTAAGCTAATCAATGGACTAAAATTTAAGAGGCGTTTATGAGTAAGGGGGTATATTGTTATTAATCCATCATCTTACATGTGCTTCTAATTTCATTCGACACACACCTACTGAAAACATACGTAATATTATTTAATGGAAATAGAATAGCTTTAATGAGTTCCTGCTAAGTATCTACATGATGAATATAAAAGTTTCAAGTGTATTAAAATAGAAAAAAAAACTACTGTGAAATTATGTAATTAATAGATATTTTCTGATTTATTAAAGTCCTTTTAAAATGATTCTTGTTGAATGTATGCATACTTTCATGGTACTATATTTAAACTATTTAGTTTTTTATACGTAAAGGCTCGTATTGCTCTGGTTTTTGCGTTATATTGACGCAAAATTTAAATTTGTTGTCCAGTCCGCTGACACGGGTCTCGGCCTACGTAACATGGACTCAGCGCAACAGGCAAATTGCGACAGAGTAACAGTAAGACTAATAAATTAATGCACGCATTAAACATTTTGCGCACGAGTCTTAGTAACTAAAATATCTATAACACAATATTAATTTAATATTATAAATTAATCTTTATTGCATATTAGCACTTCTTTGTATTCTAACTGATTCTAACTAACATTTAACATAATATATTTGTAGGCACACACTATATTGTTTAGGAATAGGTATATTTCAATTGTATATAGACAAGTAGCGATTTCATGCAATCGATCCATCTCAAAAGCGTTTTCAATAGAAACCGCTGTCGTAGCTTCCTGTATAGAGCCGTACCTTCGCTGTACCCTGTCAAATCTCGATGTTGTATGTGAAATTCCTTCAAATCCACTTTGCCCTTAATTTTAATAATGTAAGTATTTCCATTAATATCACATCACCATACATAACACTATGAAATTTGATAAATTGTAAACGAAATCGACTTAAATTCCCAAAAACTTTCAATGTCCGATGACTTTTACATCTCCAGTCCTTTTAATGTTAGTTCACAAGGTACTTTACGACATAACCAAAAAAAATTAACACGTGTATAATAAACTCCTACATCTGTATCTAATTACGTAGTATTACGCTGTGCATGACAATTTACTTTTTACTTTATTGCTTTCTTTGATTTTCTTTCAAAATATAGAGAGGCCGCATGGTAGTTAAGTGGGCTAATGGAGCAAAGGAAGTGGTTATGCCTTGGGAACTAAACGATATGGAAGTATGTAAACAATTTTATTTCATTAACTATTATATTTATACGTAATTGTTTACTTACCACTCACATGCATATCTGTATTAATCGCATGTATCTGGTGCATGTAAATAAAATTATTGTTAATGACGTTCCATCAGAAACAGGCACAAACACGAAAAATAAGTGACAATCACAGACAACTACATTAGCAAGTCTAAAGGTACTATATTGCAATCTTTGGGCATAATCTTCAGGTTACAGCTAAGAGAAAGAGCTCTTCTAGAAACTTTCATGAAAACGGCATTAAAACGTATAACATTTAATTTTGTCCAAAGCTCAATCCATTGTATCGTTTAAATACAACTTCTATATTGATATTTACTGCAGCGGTATTGTATGCCGCTGCCGTCGAGGGCTCGAAACCCCGCAAGGCAATTATTTGTACGATCCTCAAATTTAATTGAACCTAGATTCATGTGGCCGTTATATATGTTTTTATAAAAGACTCCTTAACAAATATTTATGATAAATTGAGATGCTGCAAGATTATGTCTGTGATTGCCAGTTATTTCACTGAGTCTGTTTAATGTTGTATCCTCAGCTCAGCCAATCTAACTTGGCCGGCCTCAAGTTAGCTTCCAGAGAAGTTCGTGAATGTACAGGAACTAATAAAACACCTGCTCTCAGCGCTCGCCATATTTTCTAAAAATGGCTTCCGCAGCCATTTGCAACAACTTCATGCTGGCCAACTTAGAATGCGCCTACTGTACTATTAATTTAAGCCGGTTTCATATTCCCGATGAGAAGCGAAAATGTAATCTGTAAAACATGAATTTGCCAGTATACGCTATGAGTTCTTCGTTTATCAGACGAGTCACGGGTCTTATATCACCTTGGGAAGCATTATCATTTCAAAGAGTTCAAAATTAAAAATCATCTGCTTATTTGATGACAGGAGACTTCAAGGGATAGAGGTGAAGGCGCAACCGGACAAAAAGCGCGGTTAGCGAGACTATGGGGCGCAGTTGATTCAAAATTGCTGAAGCCTCTGCTTACGCATGCACGTCCGCCGCTCACAGAAACTCTTCCGGGTTTCATGAGGCCCATTGCGCGGTTTCTGACTACGACTCACCAATACACACAAGCAGTAAGTCTTCATTCAATTAGTAAGAACTATATTATCTTATCCTCCTCATCCAAGAAATGATTTCTACAAGGTAAATCACGCTATACAAAAGCTTGTTCAGTCATGTCAGCCTGTCTACTGACTTTGCTGATCTTTGATGTTCCGTCCTCTACCAATCCTGTTTTGGACGAACATAACAATACTGTTTTGGACATTCGTGATAGTAGAGAGCTTACTGAAGTTCTCGGCAGTCCTAGTTCTTTTAATAAGTTGTAGAGAGATTTAGATGGAGTACCCTTCGCACCTATTCCTACGTAGGTATATTTTTTATGCATTGCGTATTTAAAAAACTAACTCGTTTATTGCAGGATAACACGCTTCGGAGGACAGATTCAGATTCCGATCTATGTATCGATGAGCAACATCCAGTTCCAACAAGTATTGATCCTCAGGTAAACTGTCTTACTGTGTCGTGAATACTCACCTTAATTTATACTTCAAGCCGGCTTCTGGTCAACGAGTTCTGCTATATTTTTTTATTGGCATGTTCAGTTTATTATTACCAAAAAGAATAATCTCTTTTTTTTATACGCTATAAGTACTTTATTTTCACGTCTATGATCATATTGTATGCGTTTGTTACACCAAAAAGATGTCTTATATTCTGAATTTGTTATATAACTTTAAATATGAGCTCTATTTATATATCTGTTTTATTTGTTATTTTAATATCTGCTATAGGTACTATATTTATGATATCTATACTTATATTTGTTTAATATTTGATATATTTCATTTTTGGTTGCAGCTACCGATTACTGTTCGGAATGGATATGGGCATGTTTGAGCTTTGTAGCGTTAGTGAACCTCGGCTGTGATATGAAATTTGCTCTGATAGTATATTAAAAACTTTGTTATTAATAGGAGATTCCGTTTTAATCATTACACGCAGCAATTATGGCCTGGACTGGTTGATACAAGGATCTCTGTAGAAGGTATAACTGGAAGTAACATCTGATTCATACAAATTTCCACTTAATTTCTTTAAAATGTATGCTGACTTTTATACCTACATTTTCTTTATGTAGGTATCTCACTTTATAAATAATCTATTTGCGCCAAATTTTGTACTGTCTTGAATATACGTAATCTTTAATTCAATTAATTTATTCATACATACCTACATAATCTGTTGCAGTGTAGTTGTTTTGAGCTATTCAATGTTGATGTACATTTATGTACAGTATTTAAAATATTAGCATTAATGGCGAGTGTGCTTAAGCATTTGTTTAATAAAATAAATTTGTACGTTATTATTATAAAATATCGAGAAATAAACAAGATCTGATAAATACAATAAGTACTATACTAATTAGACGAAATAGCTGCAATGCAAATAATTATTTAATGGTAGAAATATACGGGAGTCATGTAAATAGCGCTCCCAGGATTGTAGGTAATACAAACATTGTTTTTGCAATAATAAATAACTTATTTAGGTCTATAAAAAAAGCTCTATTTCTACTCGTCCAAACAAATAAGCATAGCCCCTTAGTTTCTTATATTTTGGTCTTTGATATTCAAGCTTATTATTAAATCATCGCTTATTTGTGTGGGGTGTCCTGTATTAGCGACGAGCTATATTAAAGTAACTGAGAGCGATCTCTGTATGTAAGACTTTCGTTGAGGTTAGTAGGACTGATGTACAGTATAGGGACATTGATAATGTGATTGGCTTTTAAAGAAAGACAGCAAATCAATGAGTAAGAAAAGTACATCCGATTACCGAAAATAGCTAAATAATTTTAGCATAAGTTTTGAAAATTATCACATTAAAATGTATCTTATGGCATTCGGCATAAGGTTGAAATTATAAAAGATTGAATCCCTACTTACTTCTATTTGACATTGTATGTTTCATCATGTCTTACTAAGTGACACTGGTGACGGAAACATTGCACTTCGATAAAAAGTCATTGCAGTGCAACAAATTATAGCACTTATTATTAACGTAATAATATACAATTTCAAAATCATCAATAAATTATAATCTCACTTTCTCGCTTCCTCATTGTTGTCTGTCTTTCTTTAAAAACCAATCATATTATCAATGTCCTCATACTGTAAGTAGGTAGGTGTAGGCATCTTACGTATAGTAAAGTCCAGTCAAGTCTAGAGACAATCGTTGTTTTTTTTTGTCTTTTGTTATTTATTGTATGTTATCCTTGCATCATACCACTGTCATTCTTTGCAACCAACAACTTGCGTATTAATTCGTGATTTGGTTGAGTATATTCTCATTGGTAAAAATACCAATAACCAATACCGAGTGGTTTCCTATGCTAATGCAAAGCTTGAAATGCATCTAACCAAAAATCAATGATTAGATCAAATAGTACCTAGATAAATAAAATAGAAATATTGTCCTAGGTACGAGAGCGTAATTACTACTATTCAATACTTGAATGTTAGTTAACAAACAAGGTTTTAGGCAAAACATAGGTAATCTACCACCCAATAGGTACCTCAATATAAATAAATTTGACGATCTCGGTGACGCGACGGTACAAGACGGCTGCCGTGCAAGAGGTTGTGGGTTCGATCTGGGTGTTCTTTGTGTCCGTTAATTGATGTTTGTAAAAGGTCCTCGCGACACAGGGCATGACCCCTAGTGCGGGAGTTGTTAAAAAAAATAGAATTATATTGTTATACCTAATGATTATTTTAATTACTTCCAGATTTGTTGTATGGTTGTGTATATTATTTTAACTGCCTACAAAAAAGGTTCTGCTCATATTATTATGTTGTAACTATGAGAATTCCGTTATTATACACTTCTCATCAAAAAAATCGAAACGGTGTGCAAGTTTGTGTTTTGTAAGGATTATCTGAAAAATGTGTATATTTAGGATTATGTGTTATATGTCATATAATAGGGAATTTAATGACGTTTTTAAATAATAATGGTAATGTTCTAAATTCAAATTAAATTTTCATAGATTTCGGATTTTGTTTAACAAGTCGTTTTTACCCTGTACGTACTTTGACGTAAACTGATAAAATGACGCACGTAAATAAAAAAAAAGCTAGGAAATGTTTATTTAATAACTCGTATACCCTTTCCTAGCCCTCATTACTGCTTCTGTACGGTTCTTCATCGATAGGATGAGAGTCACGATCAAATATAGTGGCGTCCTATTCCATTCCTCTTGGATTGCATTTTAAAGCTGGCTAAGTGTTTTTGAGGCATGTTTTCTAACACTTATTCGTCATTTCTATTCATCTCAAAGATGTTTAGTCGTATTCATGTCCAGGATTCTTGCTGGCCAATCAATAATAAAGATATCGACTTCAGTAACATAATCTCTTACGACGCTCGCGGTGTTTGCCCTAGCATCCTCGTACATAAATGTCAAACCGGGGTCAAATAAATGTGCATAGGGCATCACAAGAGGTTCAAGATACTGTTCTATGAACCTATGACTGTTAAGTAAGGGCAGACGTGACCCAAACACAAAGACAAACTCTGTCTTGTCGTTACACTATTTTCTCCTCAAACAGTCCATGAACCGCCACCATCGATGGCCTTTTCTTTTAATCCTGCATGGTGCAAAGCATTCTTCATCACTTCTGTAGACCTTAGTCCTTCCATCGTTACCATAAAATACAATTTTGCACTCATCAGAAAGGAGGAACTTGTTCCTAGATGTATGACCAATTTAGGTAATTACGTGAAAAGTTAAGGCGCGCTTTTCGATGATCTGCAGGTAGTTCCTCCCTATTTGCTGGCTTGTACGGTACAAGTCCACGTTTCTTCAACCTTCTTCTAATTGTAGAGTCATTTACAGCCACCATAGGTTCATCTTGAAGCTGCTGCTGCGGTTGAAAGACATTAAGGCGTAGATTTTGTAAGAAAGATCTTACTATAAATCGATCTACTCGGTCAGAAGGTGTCCAGTTCGACCGCGCGGCCATAGCGTTTTTTTTTAAAAAAAACCATGTCAATTTTTTGTAAAAATTTGTAGAAGTTGATTCCCAAAACCATAAATTTGTCAAAGATACGGTTAAAAAGTTATAAGGGTTTAAACATGGCCGCGCCATTGAAACGCGGCGAACCGCGCGGCCACTGAGATCTTTAAAACTAAGCCTTGTAGAGACCTGAAATTTACGCAAATGCAAGATTTAATTTGTAAAAAATTTGTAAAAATATAAAAAAAATACTCAGGTTTATAGTTTAAGAGCTATAACACTAAAACCGAATGGCCGCGCCATTGAAACGGTGGAGAAAACGCTATCGCCTGTATCTCGCTGAAAAAAAATCGCAGAGGTGTGTAGTTTATTGTAATTACCCAGATTTGAATTTGTCGAAACTAGGAAAAATACAACAAAAATTCCTAGGTTTATATTTCAGGAGCTATAAGACTAAAACGATATGGCCACGCCATCGAAACGGTGAATAAAACGTTATTTCGCCTGTATCTCGCTGAAAAAGCATCGCAGAGGTCTGGAGTTTTTTGTAATACCTAGATTTTAATTTGTCAAAACTAGTAAAAATACAATAAAAATTCTTAAGGTTATATTTCAGAAGCTGTAGAACATTATCAGTATGTGGTGCGATAGGGTGACCATGTCTTATTGTTTACAGAATACTTTCTACTTATTGTTACAGAAATTATTTTATTTATTTTAATGGTGTATTTTTAAATTGTAATACAACAAATAATAATAATATTGTCCTTCTGGTTTTGTAAAAAATAATGAGTGAGAGGAAAAGGAAGAGAGATTTTACCAGTGGAGTTACAAAAAAAAACTGGGGAAGTACGAGTCGGACTCGCCCATGAAGTGTTCCGTAGTAACAAGCAAAGTTTTGCTCTTAACTTTGTTTTTCATAGTGTTTGTATGAATTACAAAGTAACGTGTGCGGTTTTTGAAATTGTGCTATATCTCAAAAACTTATGATTGTATCTTGTTCAAACCAGTTTTCATTGAAAGTTTTTATTGACATTTACATCAATTTTTTTTTCCAACTTTATTATTTCAAAAGTTAGAGGCGGGGGGGGGGGCTCATTTTACGACTTTGGAAGTGTATATCTTTCAAATGATTGACTTTAGTTTTTTTAGTAATTTTTCCATTCATATAATATTACGCTTAAAGTAAAAACATATATCTACATCCCTGCTAGTTATGATTGTACTTATTTAAAAATGTGGAATCAAAATGATTTACAATCATTTCAAATGTTCTAAGTAAAGTTCTAATTACCTATATGATTTAATAAAACATTAAATAATAATAATCCAGCCTATTATTGTCCCACTGCAGGGCAAACATTATATATTATTATTATTTTTGTTAGTTATTAGATAGTTTTTAGTATTTCATATAAGTTCATATACATAAGATTGTAAATATTTCATAGTAAAATATCTTAACTACACGGTCATCCATACAAATAAAGAGAGAGCTCTAACATAATCATAAAATATTTAAATGCAACATACCTTAATCACTTCTGCTGAATTGTTTACATAATTTACCGAACTGACGTTACACCACAGTACAACACTTAATCGTAATTACACACGAACTGAACATTTTAATAATCAGTAGATCACTTTTTTATCGTGTTAACATCACAACGACACACTGATAACGAAACTCTTACGCTTACGTCGCTGTACCACAGAATAATAAGTACTAACGGCTGTACGCGTCGCACTGACCTGCGGAGGCGAGCGGGGGTGGCGCGTGTGAGATGCAATAGTGTGCATTACTAATCACATAGCTTAGGGGCGGAGTTGCGTCATTTAAACCAATCTTAGGGCTAGTTTTTCGTAAGTCCACGCGGACTGTAACTGTATTATTGACTTTTCAAGCAATAAACATAATTGTTTTTATATTTATGGTTTCATTTTAATTTTATTTAGAATCCTTGAATTATAATTTCTGTAACAATAAGTAGAAAGTATTCTGTAAACAATAAGACATGGTCACCCTATCGCACCACATACTGATAATGTTCTACAGCTTCTGAAATATAACCTTAAGAATTTTTATTGTATTTTTACTAGTTTTGACAAATTAAAATCTAGGTATTACAAAAAACTCCAGACCTCTGCGATGCTTTTTCAGCGAGATACAGGCGAAATAACGTTTTATTCACCGTTTCGATGGCGTGGCCATATCGTTTTAGTCTTATAGCTCCTGAAATATAAACCTAGGAATTTTTGTTGTATTTTTCCTAGTTTCGACAAATTCAAATCTGGGTAATTACAATAAACTACACACCTCTGCGATTTTTTTTCAGCGAGATACAGGCGATAGCGTTTTCTCCACCGTTTCAATGGCGCGGCCATTCGGTTTTAGTGTTATAGCTCTTAAACTATAAACCTGAGTATTTTTTTTATATTTTTACAAATTTTTTACAAATTAAATCTTGCATTTGCGTAAATTTCAGGTCTCTACAAGGCTTAGTTTTAAAGATCTCAGTGGCCGCGCGGTTCGCCGCGTTTCAATGGCGCGGCCATGTTTAAACCCTTATAACTTTTTAAACGTATCTTTGACAAATTTATGGTTTTGGGAATCAACTTCTACAAATTTTTACAAAAAATTGACATGGTTTTTTTTAAAAAAAAACGCTATGGCCGCGCGGTCGAACTGGACACGTCAGAAGTTACCTGTTTTCTGCCAGATCTCTAACGGCGCGTGAGCAAACCAGTCTCCTGATAGCGTTTGCAGATTCCATGAAAAGACGACAAGCAAGATGCAACGTGCCTAATTTTGTCAATTTCCGTCAAACTACGCACAGGGTAAATACGACTTGTTAAACAAAATACGAAATCTATGAAAATTTAATTTGAATTTAGAACATTAACATTATTATTTGAAAACCTCATTAAATTCCCTATTAAATGATATATAACACATATTCCTAAATATACACATTTTTCAGATAATCCTTACAAAACACAAACTTGCAACTGTTTCGATTTTTTTGATGAGAAGTGTATTTCGGTTAACTCCAAGTGACAACTCTACAGTCTATGAGTAGCGTTTGGCGATTTCTTATTGGTTAGTAAAGTATCAAATTTGACATAAGAGACGTTTGAAATTAATTGACATATGAGATTAAAAAAGATTTTTAATAATATAATTACGAAAATTACCCCCCTTTTCTTGTTCAATCCTTGAATAGAACTCGTTGAGGTAGTCCTATAATAAATTGCGGAACGTTTTTAGATTAGGTACTGTTAATAACTAAATACGTGTCGCTTACATCTTTCATCAGGCCCCACTCGTCGTTCAGGGCACCCCATTTGCTGTTTGTTCACATACCTATATGTATTAACACTTTACATTGTAAAACAATCTAGTCTACTATTATGTACCTACTTACTGAGTATTAACTAATATGCTCGATTTAGAACAATTTGTATTACTTATTAATTACTTTTCGTTATTCCATAAAATGGGTAATATTGTTTTTGGGTAAAAAGAAATATTTATTTTTATGAGCTTATGTAATTGGTTACTTGAAAATTATTGTGTTGTGAACTTGTGACCAACGTTTGTATAACAAAAACTGCTTTGAAAAGGTTTTTGAAACCAAATTTTTTAATAAGTATAATATTGTCTAGTAGAAATCAAATTAAATAATTTAATACTTAATATATATTTTTTCTTATCTCAGTGTCAAATCGTAGATTTCTATAACTGCTTCATAGATAAATATATCTTAAAAGGTTATATAATTTAAGTGTTTAAAATTAATTTATATGATCTCAAGATGTCAGGATAATGATAAAGTTGTGTCAAGAGTTTCCTATTTTTTCAAAAAAAACTGCATTACTTGAGTGTTATATCTACAATTGTTTTATGTAAAATACTGCTTAGTTTTATAAACTCAAAGCAAAAATACTTTCTTTATGTGTATTAAAATTTGACTTGAAATCTGTTGTTTAATTTACCCAATGTAAATTAGTGATGTATTTTTTGTAATAACTTCTTCAGATTCGGACATCATTAATGTATCTACCAAGACAACCCTATTTGCTTTTTGGTTCAGTCTAGCAAAGTAAGTTAATATAGTGGTTATATCTAAGGGAAAAGTAATAGAATAAAAATATAATAACTATGTTCATTATATTGTTATTTTATAACTACTGATTAATATCACATCGAAAACACGGCAGTCAGTACCCATGGTTGCAGTAAATGTAAGTATAGCTTTTATTTTGATCAATATTTTACAATACATACAATAAATATGAAACTAAATAATTTCATCAGTTTTCATGAACATCTATTTTGGCTAGAAAGTTTTTCCCTAATTTCTTTAGTGACTTGAAATTTTGGGCCATGTCCAGGAACAATCCAATCGGCCATATTGGCAATTTTAGATCTGTTTTTAACTTGCTGTACTGGATCCTCACTTCCAGCTTCTGACCAAATGTTTGGTTTTTCTATATCTTCATACTTTTCAAACAAATCACCTGTAAAATAATTTACATTGTCAAACAAATATAGGTGGACCGACGACCTCAAAAATGTTTCTGGGTTTAGCCCTCTCCCAACACGCGCTACAGAACACTGTCCTGTTCTGTGGAGCGTGTTGGGAGAGGTCTTTGTCCAGCAGTGGACTGAAATAGGCTAGTTGATTGATTTATTGAAACAAATGTAATTGGTATTAGAAAAATAAGTAAAAATAGGAGTTCACATGACTGAATGAAATTGCCAACAAAGGTATCCAGTAAAAATCATTTATGGCTTACAATATTTTGTCTAGTTCCAATTACTTCTGCTATTTGAGTAAATAAATCTGTAGAAGTTTAAAACCTTTTAAAAAAATAAGATAAGTTTACATTCAATATAAACACATTGGTAAAAAAAAATACCAGGTAAATAATATTATTAAAACTTTACCTGTAATAGCAACAATTCCATTTTCCTTAGTTTTCACAAGAGCAGTAACATCAGATAGTGTGTGGCCAGGGGTTGGAATAACTTTTACAGTACTATTTATGCCAAATTCTTCTCCTGAAAATTATAATACTTATTATAACTAACCACTGAAATAATATAAGTATGACAATATAATTGAAGAATTAATATTTTTATGATTTTACCTTTATCAAATGGATGCATATAGTACTGATCTTTGAACGATATACTGAAGCCAACTATATGCTTTGCCATTTTAAACAGATTATTATTTCCAATGTGATCAGAATGCCCATGGGTTGATATAACATAATTTATGTGTTCAGGCATAAGGTTATGTTTTTCCAAAGCTAAAAAATAAAGTATATAATGTTCATTTAAGTAAAACACAAAGGATCAATTACATATTGATTATTAATACACCAAATACACATATAATTTTACTACAAACTCAGCATAGATTTTGCATAATGAAAGAAACCTATGTTTGATAATAATAAAGCATCTATTAAAAGAATCCTTATTAATTATAGCTGAGTTGGATAATAATGATTGTATATTTATTTAGGTTAATTTACGATTTTTGTATCGATTTAAACCATACCAGCTAAGATTTTGTCCGTATCCCAAGAAGTCATGGTATCTACAATGACATTGCTAACTCCTTTTATTAATGTACAGCTGCAATTAGCGGACATCTGATCTTTACCACTCATTGTGGAATAACCATCAAATAAAACAATTACTTCACTCATTGTTAATAAAACATGAAACAGTTGTTTCCGAAATTTATATTTATGGATTCAGAAAGTATATTAGAGAATATTTATGTTAAAGTAAGACAAACACTATAAATTTTAAATTATATGAAACGAAACAAGAAAGTTGATTTTTATGACTTGCTTTGCTACAACAAGACAGACAAGATCACTCATTCACAGTTTCGCGATTCTGGAAATTCAGGACCATCAGCTGTCTTGCTTACTTAATGCTATAACTCTTGTATTCAACAAAGACAGAGCATATTTTGAATTATTTTGAGATTTTAGGTTATAATATTTATGCTAAAAATAATGCCAAACTTGTTTTGGAAACTGTAACGCACAAATATACAACAAAATGATGCCAAGCCAATTGGAAACGTTATGAATGTCACTGTCAATCAACAGCAGCTGACATTTCAGGAGCTTTAGCAGCTGTCATTCAGTTTAGAAATATTATTACATAATTACATAAATAAAGGTCGTTTAATTTTCAGTTTACATTGCCTATCCTTATGTGTCGTAATGATTACGACAAAAGCTAGTTTTTGATAGGCTATTACTATTTAAATTATTTTTATTGTCACTTAGTATAGTCTTTTCAAAGAAATTAATTTGATAATTACCTAAATTCCTAAACGTACGAAGTATTCTCTATCTCCCTCCTCAGCTGTCTTTGCCGGTTATTTTTAGGTTAAAATTCTAAAATAAATTGTACAAAGCTAAGACGGTACATACTTTTCTACGTAGGTTATTTTAAAATTACAGACAGCGTGCGGCGCCAAACATTTCCTTTATTCATCAAAATTGCGCATTTGGATATTGTTTAATGCTTGTCATATCTGCGCGTTCATAATATATTCATTGTTTACTCAGGGTTATGAAACAATAAAGAGGGGTTTCTGTCGCCTACAGAGCGCCAGTCTTTCTGAACCATGTCAGGCGACGTGCAACCAAGGAAACGTAAAGATAAAAAAAGGAAAAAAGGTAAGACAAATGATTAAAAACCAGAAAAGGTCTTACGAAAGTAGTGTTTCATTTCTTAAATTTTATTTTGTTCTTCACAGATGAGTTAGGTGTAGAGGAACCTCGTGGTACAGCTGCAGCATTAGGTGAAGGGGATGTGTTTATGCACTCACAGCATGAACATGGCACTGGTGGTCATTGGTGTGCTAAGGTCATATTCTTTTCACTACTAGCTGTACTTGTAGCTCTTATTGGTTTGATCATATTGGAGAATCGGGGACTATCAGAATGTTAGTATATACTACATTAAATATTGTAGACAACTTACTACATGAACATTTACTTTATGAATTGGAAAATTTATAAATTTTATCAATTATTTTAGTGGAAGCAAATTCAGTGGAGTCCCGGTATTCTGGTGTATTAGAAGGTTGGCTTGAAGATGCACCTGATGACCATCATGATGAACACACACTTGAATTATTAAAACAACATGTAAGTAACCTTATGAGAATAATTCAAGGACTTTGATATATCAAGTAAATATTAAAAATATTTTTATCATGAATCAATTCCACTTATAATATGGAATTTGATAATTGCTATTGTAAGAATGTGTATTGTTAGAGCATAATAAAATACTATTTTCTTTATGTGGGTAGTCATAGATTGATTATAACATACCACCCACTTTATTCTAAAGAATAAATAATTTTTCTACATAAATGTATGTAGGTATGTATAAATGTAGCAAAATTATATTATAATTATTGGGGGACTGATCATTATAAGTAAAAGTATAATTTAAACCAATCATCTTAAAAAACAATAAGTTTCTGTGTTTTCAGATAACAATTCAATTTTTTAACACTTAGGTATAACATTTGAAATAGTTTACCTTTATTAATTAATTGTACATTTAATATTATCTAGGGAGTGATGTAGTTTAAGGATATTTATAATTTGTTTAACAAAAATTCTTGCTGAATCTATGACTTAGGAAGATGATGCTGAACACAAAATCACCAAAAGGAATATTTATGAGCATCATAAAAATCTAGATCATAATGAACTTGATGATGATGATGAAAATGAGGGTCAACATAATGCTGATGATAGTGATGAAAATGATGGACAAGATGATCATGAAGAAGATGATGATGATGAAGACCATGATGACGATAACAATGGCCATGATGATGATGATGACAATGAAGGTGATGATGATAATGAAGACGATGATGATGATGAATATAGTGATAATAAACATGATGTAGATGCCAATGAAGACGACGGCGTTGATGATGAAGAAAATGATGAAATTGTTCACGAAAATGATGAAGATGATGAACCTGATCATGAAAATGATGAAGATGATGAACCTGATCATGAAAACGATGAAGATGATGACGAAGAAAATGATCATTATCAACAAAACGACAGTCTAGAAGATGACCAGGTCTGATGTTTGAACTGTTACTCATGAAATAACTTTTTGTTGACATTATAATCAATTTTGAAACTTAACAGGATGATGATGACAATGAAAGAAATGAAGACAATGATAACCAAAAAGAAAATGATAATGAATCTGCTGAAAATAATGATGATGATGATGATGATTTCCTGAGTGATGCAAATGATAATAGCGTGGAGAATGGTGATAACAAGAGATATGAAGATGATGATAATTATAAGGTGCAAAGTTTGACGCTTTGTGATAAAAAATAGTTTGATTTAAATCTGATTGGCACTAACATTATAAAGCTTAAACTTTTTTAATGCACAAATACATTTTAGTGCAGAAACTACTACTATTGGTTTAACTTAAATGCTTTTTTATGAGAAAACAACTGTGTGGCTTATTCTAAATTAATTTTATGATAAAAGAAACTTATTTACAAATAACTTGTGTGTTTTAACTGTATTTTGAATAAGAATTTTGTTTTAGTGTTACACTGTTGTATTTTTTTAATAGATGACACGAACTAAATTTCGCTTCAGAAAAGTAGTACTTAACTACCTAAGGGTAATGAATATGGTAAATACTTAACAAAAATAATAAGTAATAAAATATATTTAACTGCTTTTAAAAAAAAACTTTCCGTTAACCAAATCAACCGATGTTACACGCCGTAATCTTAACAATCAACCAGTGAAAGTTCCATCAAAATCTGTAAAGCCATCATGGAGAAAACCCGGAACATACAAGTAGAGAGACAAAACATTGTGATTTTACAATAAACTAGCTGACCCGTGCCCACTTCGTTGGACGGCGAAAAAACGCGTCCCTTTTTTTTAAACATATTTCATTACTGCTCCACATGTATTCGTCATAGCGTGATACTATATACCCTATGACACTCCCCGATAAATGGACTATTCAACACAGAGAGAATTTTTAAAATCGGTTCATTAGATTCACAGATTACCCCCTACAACGTCACAAACACACAAACTTTACCTCTTTAAGTAAGTTTTACACGCTAAGTAATCACTGGAGTTTATAACTACCTTACCTATTACACAATAAGGTTTTTCTCAATCTCCTTTCACACAAATCTCGAAAAAAATACGTCTGACTTTACGTATAAACGCTCAATTATTAAAACAAAATTAATACAGGAACATGAAGAACACGAAGAAGAGGAAGGCGACTCTGAGATAGAAGTGGAGAAACTTGAGAAAGAAGTGTCTGATGAAGAAGTTTTATCTCATGAGCAACCATCTCATGCATCTGAAGAAGATAGCCACGGTATGTTGCACCTTTAAAGTCTTATTCGCTGAAAGTGTTATTTCTGAGCCTAGTTGCCTTAAAGCATTTTTCCTGATTTTCTTGTAAGTATTATCGGGAAGAAACCTTGATGTTAATGTATTTATGCTTAACAGCATTGTACATTTTCGATAATCTAGAAACTATGGTTAGTAGTAGCCAATCCTGTAAAATGTTTCCTAACTGTAGACAGTTTATTGGAATTGTTTATAACGTACTTTTTATTATGCCATTATTTCAGCCATACATGCCCTAAACTCTAGTCTTAGCTTTGATCGTTATATTGCAGTAAGTTCATTAACACAGAACAACATTAACATGGCACATCCAGGCCGGCTAATGACAATAATTTGTGACCTCGTGAATAGAAGTCGCATGTCGTAACATAATGTACACACAGCAACTAATCAAGCTAGACACTCATGTACCTTAATACCTTGAAATAAGACACAATTTCAAATGAAAATGTTTAACTTGATGTGTTGCTGTGTGTACGTCATCACACTGTAATTCTGATCATATATAATTCGACAGAAGTACAACATGATTCATTGGAAGACGATCACGATGATGACGACAATGATATTGAAGACGAAGAGTTCTTAGAAGCAGACGACATCGATGATCCTTTACCTGTTGTAGAACGAATTGTTACTCCTAAAGGAAAACCTTTGGCTGAGGTATTTGATTTTCAATTTATTTAATTTATGTTTTGTGTGAGGCGAAGGAAAGAACATAATAAGTTGCCCAGAGAGTGTCGTAAAACCCGTAAACTGAATTTAAGGTGGTTGAATTGAATAATAATAGAAAACATCCGGATGTTGCGAGATAAGTGAGTAACCCTAATTGACCACGCAGAGAAATATGTGAGTTCGTAATAAAAGCTTACAAGGCTTAAGTAAGTAATCACCGTAATGCTATTTATATAAACCCTTTGTATAGGAATACGGAACAAATGTTTCAGGAAAAGTCATCTATCCTTCTCATGGGGTCATTCTTTGGCAAAGAAAACTCGATACAAACTACTAACTCGGCTGGCCAGATAGGTACTAGTCCCAAAACAGCCCGCCAGCATTACTAAAAGACGCCTGTTAATTCAAATAGCTTCTGGTTACCAATCTACTTAATACTCATTTAGGCATTGACTATAGGGGAATAGATTCCTTGTTCAAATACCTCTCTCTCAAATATCTAATTAACATTGTCTTAGGTGGAAGAAGAACCAAGAATCACCAAGCCAGCAGTCGATACATTAGCTGACGAAGAAGAATATGAAAAACAACAAGAAGAACTACGCAAAGAACAGGCCGATGCTTCACATGGTAACTATATTATTATTATTTATTTTATTCTCGCATGTATAGTTAAATAGACCCATTTACTAATAATTACGCTTTTCTTGCCTTGAATTTGCTACTAATTCTTACTAACTTAATTCTTTGAACAACTAACCCAAAACTATCGTAACCTGTAAAATTATTAATTTATATTATTCATTATCTAAATTTAACTATTTAATATTAAATTGTAACAAATAAATGTATTCATATTAATATCTTTTATTTCGCCCTATTTACTTATTTTTAGGTATTTCATTTTGTTACATTGCAATATGAAATGAATTTGTTACTACTCTCAGTTTTTTCGTTTTTGTTGTTTTCAGTCTAATTTTTCTCAGCATTACGTACCCATAATAATGCTTAGAGCATCATTGTTTGTTACATTACTTTTAAATTTTGATTCTTTGTATTTCATTACTGTATAAATTGTCGTGTAATTATCTAATAGAACACGTGGCAAAACAATTATATGTTCTATTATTGTAACTTTCTTTGTTCCTTAGCAATAATTATCTGTTGTAGCTTTTGTCTGTTAATGGCCGTATATTGTAACTCATGCAACACACGCTTAGGTATTCCCGCTAGCTTATTTTAAGTTATTATAAATCGGACTATCAGCTTCCTAAGACATTTATTTTAAAGTGAAATATTCGGCAATCGACATTGTATAATCTCATTCCATTTTCCTAATTTAATTAGGTATTTTTTATGAGTATCTATTTTGGTGTAAGTCCTGATGAATATTATAATATACATGACTGCTGAAGCAATGGACGTCCACTGCTGGACATAGAACTCCTCCAAATATTTACATTTAGTCCAGTTTGATGGTCATTAATTAAAAATGAAGTTTGTTAATGGCTGACATAAGAGCACTAGCGCTGACTGCCTAAGTAATAAGTATGGCGCGTGTGTTGCAGTGTGGCTGAAGCTGTTGGTGGGCGGGGCGCTACTCGTCGCCACCCACGCGGTCGTGAGCCGTGCTGTTGCCCCGCGCGGTGCGTACAAATATAATTAAATCTATCATTAATCTATAATTTTCCTTTAAAATATGACAAAAAGTACTATAAATTATCTGTAATTAAAACTTGATAGGCACTTTAATTTGCTACATTTGGTTAGTCAGAAAGTAAAAGACGTAATATTTTACATCAGGAACTCATTGCGATTCCAATAATCTATTAAAAGCCCAATAAAATGCGTTCGTTGTTTCTTGGGAGTCTTCCAAGATGTATAATAGTATCAGTTTAACTAATTACCTCTCGGTAATTACAGTCAGAAACGTATTCAAATAATTTGTTCATTTTATTATTAACTTTTTTTTTACCTTCCTTATTTGTTATTGATTGACTGGTCCTTGGAGATACTTTAAGCATGTCTCCATTGTCTGACGAAGGAGCACAACAATGTGACAATCGGCATATTGACTTTTATGTTTATTCAATTCATAAAATTGTAAAATATAACTGTCGTAACAGATGATACACCAGCAAGTGAAGGTCACTCTAGTAGGGAGGCCACACCATCAATGATTGATCGCCGGATGACTCTTATACCTGAAGACACATCTGGTACGATATATTTTTGTATAAAAACATACAGCAGTCTCGGTATATTCTTATTAAGTTTTATTACGTCCTTCAGCACCTACAATTCAAGAAACAGTAGTCGAAAGAATAACTCCTGTTATTAAATCTGTTCCGCCTGTTCGTAAAGAAGAAAGTGAAGACGAAGATGTGGAAGAAGAAGAAACAATAATTAACATACTGGTAAGTTTGTTATAATAGTTGTAGTAAACGAATGACACGTTGATGTATAATACATAAGACGATAACCCACAGGATTTAAGTTCGAAAGTACCAGCTGTAGAAACGAAAGATAAAGAATTGTACAGTGACGATGAGGAACCTGAGGAAATTGAAGAAGAAGAAATAGTAGTTGCAGAAAAGAAGGAACCTCTCAAACAAGCGCCAGCAGTTCCTGATACAGTTGAACCAGAAGAATTAGAAGATGATGATGAAGTACCCGATGACGTCGAGATTATAGATGACGAACAAATTGAAGAAGAACTCGAAGAAGAGGAAGATGATGAAGAAGAAATATCGGATGTAGATGACGCAGAGCTTCTGACGCGACTGGAAGCTAAATACGGGAGACTGCCTGAACCTGAGAGGCCGGGACAAAAACATAGTAAACACGACTGTATGCGTGTGACCGCTTGCTCGTGTAATATCGCTGCTAGCTTCATCGTTATAGATAACATATTAACATTCCCTGGCATGACTAACTGTAATGTGAGTGAATTAATTCATTAATAATTTATAATATTTTTGTTGCTTTTGTTTTGTAGATATTTTGTCTAGATGGGTTTGGTTTATCCAACCTGAATACTAATTGTAGTTTAGATTGAATAGAGTTTCTGATGACTCTAGAAAACTAATAGTAGTTTTCAGATTAAATAATATTATTTTTAAAATTTGATTACGATCCACGATCTAGGTTTGTTTCTTGTCAGGATTCTACACAAGATGGACATAGTACATCCAGACTCAAAAGAAGAAAAGTGTTAGTAAGTTGGAAAAACGATGATCAAAGTTTACGTAACAATGAGCATTGCAGTTTTTTTAGACTTGTAGGTATACAACAGTCTTTTGTTTGAACCCAAACTAAAACTCTACATATTATTAGATACGAATAGTTATAACTTTAGCAAAACTATAAATAGTAATAAACAAAGCAATGTACATGGTTCTTGTATTATGTTATTATAATTTTTGATGATATACATATGACACTTTTAAATTTTCAGAAGATGGTGGTAACAGTATAGATGACGTTTGGCCCGGAGAGCCAAGCGACAAATATTGGCGTCAACAGCTCGACGAGGCGGAGCAAGAGCTACGCCAAGTAAGTTTTACATTTGGTTTTATTTTATATTTCAATCAAATAACAAGTTATATTACATACACGTTGCTGGACAGAACGGTCAAAGCCGTGCATAAAGTACTTCGTAATGTGACATACCGGCTATAGCCGTACAAATTTAAAAAGTTATATTTTGACATACGGTCTTAGCCGTCAGTTACGTACTGAATGACTATAGAATACATTTATACCGTCTTAATACAATGACTTTTTTAGACCCTACCGTCATTCTACATCACTGTTTTTGATAAATTAAGTTATATGTGTTGCCGTACTTAGGGACTGATGCATCGACACGACGGCTATAACCGTTGACAATAACAATAACGTAATGACATAGTACATCGATTTATTTATTCTTATCGTGTCGCAACTGTTATAGCCGTAAGAATTAAATGTATGAAAAAAAGTACTGTCAACTAGACCGAAAATTATAACAAGGTACTGTCCAGGAACGTGTTAGAAAAATATACGCAGAACAACAGATCAATCTTTACATTTTTATTCGAAAATGTTGTACTATTGTTAACGTACAGTCAGCTCCGTAAATAAAGTGACATCTAACATGTTCAAACTTAAAGTAACTCCCAAAGTGATCTATAATAAAAATAGAAACAAAGTCCTCCAAATGTGTGAAGCACCCATTAGAGGACTTTGGTTGTATTTTTAATATTGATCACTTTGGGAGTTACTTTGTATTTGAATATGTTACATTTCACTTTATATAAGGACCTGACTGTATATGATTAAGAGCTAGGTTGATGTGTTGAGGTACTTATACTGTACTATGCTCTTTCATAATGAATCTCTTTGTTAATGTAGTTCTTAGAAGGCTTATGTCCATTAACTGATACGGTGATGATGATGTTATTTAAAGGCACCTTACTCTTCATCCTTTGGGTGGTTAATAGTGAAAAAGTATTTTTTTCTATACATAAATAAATTATTCATATACAAAAAATATTGTTGGTTATTTTGTTGAATTGGTAATGCTTTTAAATTAAATCATAACATTGACTTGAGAATTGGTTATTTATAAGATCTAATACTGTTCACGTTAATTTTTATTTGATGATCTTGTTTTTGGTTTGTAATTTTTTTTTAATGCTCGTTTTTTGGCATGATTTTATCTGAAGGTTCTAGCATTATCTCATGGCGTACGCTTTGGAATAAATTGGCCTTTCATTATGTTTTCTTTATATATCTATTAAAAAACAGTGATCTAAACTAAAGATATCCTTTAGTTTAGATAACAACAGCAATAGCAACTGTCAATATATATTTATCACTGTAACCAATGACCTACTTTGTAATATAAATACTCTTTTTATTAAAACAAGTTAGAATGTATAACATATGTAAGTCTTTCATACGTAACATAAGTGTTACTTCAAATATATACAAAATCTTATTAGTTATTCCTTTTTTTTGTACGCTATAGTGTTTTCCTATATAACAAACGCAACAGCTTTAACCGCAACCTAATTTCGCTTTCATATTATTTATGTGTCCAGTTCGACCGCGCGGCCATAGCGTTTTTTTTTAAAAAAAACCATGTCAATTTTTTGTAAAAATTTGTAGAAGTTGATTCCCAAAACCATAAATTTGTCAAAGATACGGTTAAAAAGTTATAAGGGTTTAAACATGGCCGCGCCATTGAAACGCGGCGAACCGCGCGGCCACTGAGATCTTTAAAACTAAGCCTTGTAGAGACCTGAAATTTACGCAAATGCAAGATTTAATTTGTAAAAAATTTGTAAAAATATAAAAAAAATACTCAGGTTTATAGTTTAAGAGCTATAACACTAAAACCGAATGGCCGCGCCATTGAAACGGTGGAGAAAACGCTATCGCCTGTATCTCGCTGAAAAAAAATCGCAGAGGTGTGTAGTTTATTGTAATTACCCAGATTTGAATTTGTCGAAACTAGGAAAAATACAACAAAAATTCCTAGGTTTATATTTCAGGAGCTATAAGACTAAAACGATATGGCCACGCCATCGAAACGGTGAATAAAACGTTATTTCGCCTGTATCTCGCTGAAAAAGCATCGCAGAGGTCTGGAGTTTTTTGTAATACCTAGATTTTAATTTGTCAAAACTAGTAAAAATACAATAAAAATTCTTAAGGTTATATTTCAGAAGCTGTAGAACATTATCAGTATGTGGTGCGATAGGGTGACCATGTCTTATTGTTTACAGAATACTTTCTACTTATTGTTACAGAAATTATAATTCAAGGATTCTAAATAAAATTAAAATGAAACCATAAATATAAAAACAATTATGTTTATTGCTTGAAAAGTCAATAATACAGTTACAGTCCGCGTGGACTTACGAAAAACTAGCCCTAAGATTGGTTTAAATGACGCAACTCCGCCCCTAAGCTATGTGATTAGTAATGCACACTATTGCATCTCACACGCGCCACCCCCGCGCGCCTCCGCAGGTCAGTGCGACGCGTACAGCCGTTAGTACTTATTATTCTGTGGTACAGCGACGTAAGCGTAAGAGTTTCGTTATCAGTGTGTCGTTGTGATGTTAACACGATAAAAAAGTGATCTACTGATTATTAAAATGTTCAGTTCGTGTGTAATTACGATTAAGTGTTGTACTGTGGTGTAACGTCAGTTCGGTAAATTATGTAAACAATTCAGCAGAAGTGATTAAGGTATGTTGCATTTAAATATTTTATGATTATGTTAGAGCTCTCTCTTTATTTGTATGGATGACCGTGTAGTTAAGATATTTTACTATGAAATATTTACAATCTTATGTATATGAACTTATATGAAATACTAAAAACTATCTAATAACTAACAAAAATAATAATAATATATAATGTTTGCCCTGCAGTGGGACAATAATAGGCTGGATTATTATTATTTAATGTTTTATTAAATCATATAGGTAATTAGAACTTTACTTAGAACATTTGAAATGATTGTAAATCATTTTGATTCCACATTTTTAAATAAGTACAATCATAACTAGCAGGGATGTAGATATATGTTTTTACTTTAAGCGTAATATTATATGAATGGAAAAATTACAAAAAAAACTAAAGTCAATCATTTGAAAGATATACACTTCCAAAGTCGTAAAATGAGCCCCCCCCCCCCGCCTCTAACTTTTGAAATAATAAAGTTGGAAAAAAAAATTGATGTAAATGTCAATAAAAACTTTCAATGAAAACTGGTTTGAACAAGATACAATCATAAGTTTTTGAGATATAGCACAATTTCAAAAACCGCACACGTTACTTTGTAATTCATACAAACACTATGAAAAACAAAGTTAAGAGCAAAACTTTGCTTGTTACTACGGAACACTTCATGGGCGAGTCCGACTCGTACTTCCCCAGTTTTTTTTTGTAACTCCACTGGTAAAATCTCTCTTCCTTTTCCTCTCACTCATTATTTTTTACAAAACCAGAAGTACAATATTATTATTATTTGTTGTATTACAATTTAAAAATACACCATTAAAATAAATAAAATAATTTCTGTAACAATAAGTAGAAAGTATTCTGTAAACAATAAGACATGGTCACCCTATCGCACCACATACTGATAATGTTCTACAGCTTCTGAAATATAACCTTAAGAATTTTTATTGTATTTTTACTAGTTTTGACAAATTAAAATCTAGGTATTACAAAAAACTCCAGACCTCTGCGATGCTTTTTCAGCGAGATACAGGCGAAATAACGTTTTATTCACCGTTTCGATGGCGTGGCCATATCGTTTTAGTCTTATAGCTCCTGAAATATAAACCTAGGAATTTTTGTTGTATTTTTCCTAGTTTCGACAAATTCAAATCTGGGTAATTACAATAAACTACACACCTCTGCGATTTTTTTTCAGCGAGATACAGGCGATAGCGTTTTCTCCACCGTTTCAATGGCGCGGCCATTCGGTTTTAGTGTTATAGCTCTTAAACTATAAACCTGAGTATTTTTTTTATATTTTTACAAATTTTTTACAAATTAAATCTTGCATTTGCGTAAATTTCAGGTCTCTACAAGGCTTAGTTTTAAAGATCTCAGTGGCCGCGCGGTTCGCCGCGTTTCAATGGCGCGGCCATGTTTAAACCCTTATAACTTTTTAACCGTATCTTTGACAAATTTATGGTTTTGGGAATCAACTTCTACAAATTTTTACAAAAAATTGACATGGTTTTTTTTAAAAAAAAACGCTATGGCCGCGCGGTCGAACTGGACACCCATTTATTCGTAAAAAATCTACCATCAACACCAACAATATTTTTTTGATTATTTGCTACATTTAAAAACCCATTTAAATTTATTATCAAATCTATTTTCAGGATTGGCTAGACTAACTTTTATTTTTTATTTTGCATTAGATATTCGCATCCATATCCATATTTTGCTCGTTGTGCCATTTACTTATGAATTCGTCGGAGGAGTTACTGTACTAAGGCTCGGGCCAGCACCCCGCTCGAGTCTTCCCTGTTACTCCTCCGATGATATCCTCCTTTATATTAAGAGTTTTTCTACTAGCTACATCTATGTACTAAGAATGCCGTAGTAGATGGATGTGCCTAGTATTGTATTATGCGTGTGTGCGCGTGTGAATGTTTTGTGTACTAACGTGCTGAGGGCGAGTGGAACGCGGCAAGCGCGCGGGTGAGTGTCGACGCGTTGAAGAACAGCGCCCGAGCTCGTTGGATCCTCGCGCGAGCTATAGACGTATCTGCTGAAGTGAAGCGGGATAATCGTCTTCTTACTCGCGCCATCACTGCTTACCTCGACGTGTTGAAACTTAATGAACGACTATCCGATGACAAGCTACGAGAGATTTCAGCCCGGACCTTGGATAGAATACGGTTTAGAGGTTGGCATAAATTATTTTTATGACGACATCAATAAAATATCTTATTTTTGCTACTGCTAAAACTATTTCTTTTTAATTTTGCATAATGCGTGCGTTTTCAATTTGAGTTTTAAGGCTCGTGTTAACATACAAACCATGACATATAATATGATATAAGTAGTAATGTTTATTCCGAGTTGAGCTTTGTTTTTAACAGCGCCCAAAATCTAATAGTGACGCGACAAAGTGTCTATAAAGGTCTTCCAGGAGTTCATTAACCTTTTGAGCGCCAGAGCATAAACGCTTCGCCGTGCCCTCCACGCCAAGCCGCAAATTCAATAAAATAACCTTGAAAATAGTAGGGAGTCCAAAACTGTATCGATAAACATAAATGAGTAAAAATTTTCGTCTGAAATTTGTTGAATAAACAGCTTTATAACACAAAAAGAATATTTATTTAACCTCATCTCCTACTGTAATAAACTTAACACCACATTTATACCAACTACCAATAAAAAAATCAACTTTTTGAGACACAAAAATACATTTAAAATTGCAGCAAGTTACAGCACTATTCTTTATGAGTTGTCTAGTATATATGACAATGGCGTCGCCAACTATCCTTTTTTTTATAATCTCTCGCTTCTGATTAAGGATGTAGCTGTACAGTGTGTACTTATCGACTTTATTTATTAAATTTATATGAACCAGGTATCATTGTGGATTGCCTATAAGCAATTTAAATTGTTTTTGTGTCTGTCTGTAACTGTTTATCTCTGGATCGATTGACAGAACTTTTGTTGTTAAATAGCCGGTGTTATAGTGGGTTACCTAAGTTTTCTTTAGACTACTTATAGGTTTAGTAGTTCATTTTATAATAAAAAAGAATTTTTGATCGGTCCTTTATTTACTTATTGTTATTTTCATCATCAAATTTAATTATAATTACAATAATAATTAGAGGTAGGTACACGAATCATACCTACTCATAATATCACAAATCATCATTTTAACTAGAAACAAATCAGCTTTGCAGATAAATTATTTTCATACGGCGACATATCAAGCTATAGAAAACCAGTATAAACTGACCTTGCGCCTCTACCATCAGCCCCAAAATCAGTTAATACGTAGTACGGTGGTACAAAAAAACACTTACATACAATGTAGGTTATAATAGTATCTAGTATTTGGTAACAATTTAAAAAATCACAATAATATCACAAATATGTTTCATTTTTGCTTTAATCTTAGGTATCTACTTATATTAATAAAAAGAAAATTTGTTAATGTCCCTCTAGCGGGCGACGAACGAGAAAAATAATATACTTATTTTGTATTTAGTAAATTAGTAACAATTTAAAAAAATCACATTAATATCACAAATATGTTTCATTTTTGCTTTAATCTTAGGTATCTACTTATATTAATAAAAATAAAATTTGTTAATGTCCCTCTAGCGGGCGACGAACGAGAAAAATAATATACCTACTTATTTTGTATTTAGTAACAATTTCAAAAATCACAATAATATCACAAATGGTTCACAATTTTAAAAAATCACAATAATATCACAAATATGTTTCATTTTTGCTTTAATCTTAGGTACACTCTGTCTATAAAGTCCTGAAAATAAATGAGGCCGCCACTGTGCTACACGTAGCAACCCTATTTAGTCTGAGAAAATAGTTTTCATACTAGTAATTTATTGAAATAAAATAAGTAATTTTGAAACACATAATTATCTAATACTCAAGTAAGAAATTCACACAACTCATAATGAGATAATTCATTTCATTGGTTGAAACCCTAAGTGATTGAGAAATTTGAATAATTGTTATAACATGACCTTTATAGAATTAAAGTAGTGTTAGCCCTTTAAACATTTTAGATGACGATGTTTTATTTCTGTTTTATATGCACTATAGTCAAGCCATTTTAAATTTTGACAGTTGTTTTGAGCCATAGAATGTAACATAATTTAGTGTAAGAATTATGAGCCATAACGTAATTTTTTACTTCTGCAAAACAATTATGTTCTATGATTTTAATTTTAGTGCTGCTACTATATGGCTGCTGCCACATGTATACCGAAGTTAAAAAACTAAACTATAAATAATAATCGATTATCGATTAATCGCTTGTTATCTAAATCGATAAATCTCTTAATCGATTTCATACACCAACCCTAAACTACATGGGTCAAAATTCACCTATTAGAATGGTATGTGTATTAGAATAAATTAACGGATTGAATCAGAGTAATAAAAACGCATGTACACAGTTAACAAGGAGATTTATTCATCGCTTTTAGCATAGGATTTTTTAGATATTCGATGTTGAGATAACTTTCGTTGCCACCTTCATCGTCATCACTAAAGCTTTCTTTGCTGCTGCTATTATCGTCAGTATTTGCCTCTTCTCTTGTAGTATTCTGATCCGAGCTTCTCGACGCGATGGCAACTGTTTTTCCAAGTTTCAGCTGTGATGCTGCTGAAGGCCCTTTTTAGAAATTGCCAACATTTTGTGACCTGCGGGAACATAAATAGTTACTTGTTAGTGATGATTTTATAAAATATTGTTATTTTATATATCAATTAAAACTATACTAATCATCATAACAGCCCATTAATGTCCCACTGCAGGGACGGGCCTCCTCCCGTGACGGAGGGATACTTGGCCTACTAATACCACGCTGGCCAGACGTATTAGTATAGGGTTTTATTTCAAGTTTTCCTTCTTTTTATGTCATAAAGACAACATGTCACGGATAGTCCCTTAGTCGGTTTTTACGACACCCATGGGATGAGATGGGGTGGTGACATATTGTATTCTTACTCCGTCACTACACGAAAACTACTGATTTACTAACTATACTAATATTATTATTAAAAAAGAATTGATTATTGGTTTATTTGGAGGGGCGTATAGGGGGTAAAGAGGAGTAGAATGGGAAAATAGGCTATAAACTATTATTTTAATTATTGTATACAGTTAATAATAAGAAAAATTACTATACAAAAGAATATGCTTATACAGGTTACCTTGTATGAAGAGTGATAAATAATGTATTTCCTTAGTTCTTCAGGCAAATCTTGATTTTTATATTACTAGGGCATTTCTTGTAGGTAAAGCCTATTGCATTTAAAATTTTGCGTAGAACTTCAAGACTACAATTAAAATCCATCTCAGTTCTAGCTATCACCTGCAGCTGTTATCTGAGGGTTGGAGCCTGGAATTTAACAAAAGTTATGTTGATTGAACATTTGATTATACTTAAAATAAATTTAGGCATAGGTACCTAGACACAAAATACACGCAAAAAATGGGATGGAAAGAATAACTGCAATACCTAACTAAAATGTATTCAGTGTTAAATATTAACCAACAAGATATCATCTAACATGGAATTATTAGGAACTAAATAATAAAATATTGCAATTAATTATTTATTGTCGACAGACCAGTTGATGCGAAAGTGACATCCTTATTTTAGTTATCAACCGTAATGCATAAAGCAATTAATTAATTCAACTTCAAAATTGGGATACATCTTGACTGAATTATCCTAATGCAACTGATAATGTATCAACAGAAAAGGTCGTACTACAATATTTCTTACTTTTAATGACAATCTTACCTAAAAATATGCTATGTACGCAATGCCTGTTTTTGGTCTCTAAATCTCAAATGGAGTGAATTTATTACTTGAGACAGATTACAAAACACAGTGACACGATTACATACCCATCAAAGT
The DNA here is from genome assembly GCA_905475405.1 of Schrankia costaestrigalis. Taxonomy (NCBI): domain Eukaryota; kingdom Metazoa; phylum Arthropoda; class Insecta; order Lepidoptera; family Erebidae; genus Schrankia; species Schrankia costaestrigalis. The sequence continues at coordinate 8,157,997 of FR997827.1, forward strand.
TGCAGTTCGCCCATAAACATCAGCCAAATCACATATAATTTGAACAGCTTCGTGCTCCGACAAACATCACATTATAACCTTAAAAATGACTTCCCGCGTGCCACTTTGATTTGCTTTACTCATTGTTTATGTTGTTCTTCGTAAGTCAGTATTAGTTTATTGTAGATTAATAACATAATAAAAATCCCAAAATGAAAATCGTTCCGCAACTTCTACTCGATGACAGCTCATGTACAAGTCTATTTTGAATTTCATTGTTGCCAGACACATGAACAATTTAGTTCCTCAAACTTTAATTTCTTGACTTTATAGACAACCTATATCTACTTATATTAATAAAAATAAAATTTGTTAATGTCCCTCTAGCGGGCGACGAACGAGAAAAATAATATACCTACTTATTTTGTATTTAGTAACAATTTCAAAAATCACAATAATATCACAAATGGTTCACAATTTTAAAAAATCACAATAATATCACAAATATGTTTCATTTTTGCTTTAATCTTAGGTATCTACTTATATTAATAAAAATAAAATTTGTTAATGTCCCTCTAGCGGGCGACGAACGAGAAAAATAATATACCTACTTATTTTGTATTTAGTAACAATTTCAAAAATCACAATAATATCACAAATGGTTCACAATTTTAAAAAATCACAATAATTTCACAAATATGTTTCATGTTTGCACTAATCATATTAATAAAAAAAATCAAACTGTGCTGTGGTAATTTTTAAAACATGGCGCAGCACATAAATAAACATTACACTCCGTGCATAAAAAACGAGTATTTCTTCTTATGTACTGCACTGCACTAAAATTTAAAGCCCGCGCCTCTGACGTCACTCGTTCGTCGTCCATTCGTGACTATGGCGCACAAGGGACTGATAATTGTTGATGCGCTAGGGATGCGCGCGAGTTAAAATTTGCAAATATCGAAAATTAGACCTTACCATCTTTATTTTAAAATGTGTAGTTGGTAGTATTGTTTAGTAAAGTTTCTTTTAAAAAAATAGTTTAATTTTTAAAGATACTGCTTTAACATAATATAATAATAACATATTAAACATTAAAGTTTAACTTTAAGCTTTGTTACTTCCTAAGGATATTCATCATGCGTTACATCACTATCTGTCTGGTATAAGTGACTTTGGCGTGTGAGGGACTCCTTTATTTTCTGTTTTAAAATATTTTTTTGTACCTTAATTTCTCAGTACCCATGGTATAATTAGATTCGTTTCATGCACATAAATACGGACAGCAGTTTAAACTTGTAGGATATATAAAAAAAAAAGACAAACGTAATGCTTTAATTCTTTATTTCGCGTCAAATTGCAACACAGTTTTAGGTCATATTTTTGTGACGTTGGCGTACAGGGTCAGATTTCACTTGTCACGTTTTTATGACTTTGGCGTTCAAAAGGTTAAATGACCTATGATAGTCGTAATGTACTTCTTTTTTATTAAGGCTTATAGAAGTCAAAATCATTGTATGCACAAGTCTGATACACAAACTCACTATTACTTTTTCTAGATTTTTTTATATTTTTTGCAGGAAATTATTTGAGTGCAGAACCTGTCTACAGACTGCTGATACGTCGGTTTCCCGATGTGGTCGAATACAGAAATAATTTGACAGTTTCCTTCTTAATGGCTAACAGGTAAAATAAACCTATCATTTTGAAAATTATAATTAAAATATTTAAAAAATATATTAAAAGTAATACCTACTTAACTGTTATTCTTGTATATTTCAGAGCTGACCTCGCGGAGAATAGTATTAAAGAAACATTAGAGAAATGGCCTGAAGACAGAATCGCTTTAGCACACCATGGATTTATACTAAAAACACAACATAACCGCCTCGAAGAAGCAGTCGAAGCATTCCAGAAAGCGCTCGAAGGAGATACAGGGCCAGCAACAGAACCTCGCTTTTATTATCACTTGGGAGACGCGCTACTACTTCTTGGTCGCCCGGCAGAAGCTCACGAAGTTCACAAACGCGGTGCCCGATTCGGACATTTCTTGTCTCCCGCACAACGGTCGCTTTACAACGTAGATCATCTTAAAAGTCGTCCGTGGTGGGACATAGGGCATACGCCGTATGTAAAATTAGCTCAAGCTCTAGAGAGGTTTTGGAAGGAAATTTTGAAGGAAGGTCAAGCAGCGTATGCTTTGTTCGAGAAGGAAAAAGAAGGACTGAAAGAGCGTGGCGAGTGGTCCCAACTAGATTTGTTCGTGCGAGGGCAGGAAGTCCCTGGCAGATGTAAGACGGCGCCGGTGACGTGTAGTATAGTGCGGTCGGAGCCGAGTGCGGCGGGATGTCGTCGCGGACAGATCAAGTTCAGTGCGATGGAGGCCGGCACCCATGTGAGGGCTCATGTTGGACCTACCAACTGTCGATTAAGAATGCATTTGGGTCTCAGCAACACCAAAAATACTTTTTTGAGAGTGGACCTACAAACGAGGTACGATATTGTTTTTATACATTTCTATCACAGTATATTCTATACCTGTAAGTATTTCTGTAAAACCTGCAAAGGAGCAGTCAGCTAATGGTAAAACGGTTGCTGATCACTAGAGCAGACAATATATTGAAATCTTTGAGCGAACAGCACAAGGTTCGAATTTCATGCAAACAATTATTTGTGCCATTATGAAATCATTGTTTTATTACAATATGATTATGTTTAAAGAAATTTACCTGAATTAACATAATAATATTATGTTAATTCATTGAATATCATTCCAAATCAATATTATACCTACACATTACCATGTTCCGAGATATTTACGTAGATTCAAGCAGTGCCAAATGCCCAAATATTTTAACAATATAATTTTTATGTTCACCACAGACAATGGGAAGTCGGCAAAGTACTAGTATTCGACGACAGTTTTGAACACGAAGTATGGCACAACGGTACCGGCACGCGGCTCGTGCTCATAGTAGATGTGTGGCACCCCGCGCTCACACCTGCCGAGCGACGGTCTTTGCCGCCTATATAACAAACCTTAGCACGTAGGTGTAACTAAACTATCAAAAAAGCTAATTAAATTAAGTACAGTCCACCATTGAAATTGAGTGAACAGTGAGAATAGTGACTAACGAGTTAGGGTGTGGAACGTCAAACGTTTTTACGAAATAATACTTCCTGATTGGCCAAATGACATCTCATGCTGCAGTAAAGACCGGTCATCATTAATTACAAACACTCTTTAAAAATGTATCTTATATTTTCTTTTCACCCTGTCGTTGGCAGAATCATTCATAAACGATGGAGCCATAAGTCAAAAAGAGAATAGACTACATTAGGTATAGACAGTACAGCGATTATATTCCTAGACAGCACGTTTCGTCGAATCATAGAAACATTGTATGACTCAATATGTAGTCGTGTCTTACAAGCGTGTTTCTGTTTGACGTTCTAGGCCCAATAAGTTATTTAGACTTTAGTTTTAGTCAATTGATGTATCACTATTTTATTGATCACTCTTTTTTTTGTTACATATCACAAATTTTTACAAATAAGAGTACCCAAGTGAAATGTGAGTTTGTTATTTGAAATGTTGTTGTATTAGCATGTAAGCACTAATTCATTTATTTCGTGAAATTAATTTTACTAGTCAACTTGTAATCAATTGCAATATCATTTTTTGCATTTATAATCATGCAAGACATTTTAGACAAGTTTAAAATTCTTTATGTTTCTTTATAATCAAAATTTCATATATATTAAATGCGATGGAATGTAGGTATTTAGTCGATATCATTAGATTTATGTAAGTACCTAATTATGACTAATTTCTGTTTATTATTAGACAAAAGTTAAAATGACTAAAAGTTTTATGTTACTTGTAATTGCAAGTAACATGTCAATAAAACTTTGTGATATTATTTGTGTATATAAGACTATTTTTATAAGGAATAAAATTTCAATGCTCGATAAAAGTTGTTTTATTTTTTGTGTCAGTTTTGAGTTTACAACTGGTTGGCACTAAGCTAGACTTTCCCACAACTGCGACGCCTTTAGTTCAACAGCGTGCTCTCTTTAAAGGCACTGAGATTCTTATTAGCCGCATATAATTGTTTGACGAGTATGTGAGAAAGATTCACACGTTGGAAGGACGAAATGGTCAGGGCGAGAAACCGATGGAAGAGAGAAGTACAGGCCTAAAGTGTAAATATTTGAAAGAGTGATATTGTCCTGATGTGGATGTTCGTTGGCTGATATGATTGCATTAATAAAAAGCAGTTGTTATAAAGAAGGTGTATATTTGGTATAAAAATTACCAGACATTCTGGTGCAAATATAACCTACGAATAAAATTATGACTAATCCTAATAAAGCTCAGTTTAATCTAAACTAACTACTAGGTACAAAATTGGTCCCTTACAAGCTATAAAAGTATAACTACTCAATACGTTTATTGAGCTACACCAAGTCTCGTTTACCTTGATTAAATACGTTGATTTAATAAAATAACATACATCACTGACGAAATTGTTAGGATAAATACAATATTATATAAGATTCATAATCAGAGATTACAGGAATAATTATAAAAGTTATATATTTTAACGATTTTTTTTGTATACCTAAACTACATTGGGTTGTGGAATACAGATTCGAAATAACAATTGAACATCATTTGGACGGAATGTAAAGTTCATTAGTTACTTACAGTTAATAATTGTGCACAAACTAAAGTTTCACACATTCAAATTAGTAATTATTTGACTAATCATACATAAAGTAAATGGAATGCACTTATGGAATGTTTCATTAACAGTTAATTATTTCTATGTCACTATTTTATCTCTATTGAAACAAGTGCTTTTACCATCAATGTGAAGTTCATTTATAACTCAATTCTTATAGTCACGTTATAACTATTGGCAGAATAAGACATAACCAACACATACTTGCATTAAAGCTAAATTTCTTAACAATATATTAACAATGACTCATCTTAAGTACCCAATTTAAAAAATATAACAATTTTATTTGTCGAAACAGGTTACCAAGAGTAATTCGTATCAGATCACAAAACATATTTTTAATGTACAACAAAAATGGCAACTTTATATTACTTGTCATGTACATTGTATATTTAGAACTTAGAAGTAAACATTTTAAAAAAATAACTAAATTAATTTAACATCACTATTTTAAGGCACTTAAGTACGTTAATATAAATCCTAAGGCGACATGTTTTGCATATGAATGTTATAATGATCATTAGCGGGTTGGTAGGCAGGAGGCCCGGGCGCTTGCGGCGTGGCGCGGGCGCTGTACGGCGGCGCGGGGGGCGGCGGCGCCTGCCACCCGTCCCCGTACGCGCCGCCGTACACGTACGAGGGAGACTCACACGGACTTATGTTGTCAATTCTAGGATCATGTACGGGCTCAGTCTCGTAATTGCGTTCGATGTTGTCGTAAGGTGGAACGTTCGATTCATATTTTCTCGGAGGATTATTAGGTTCGTTGTAAGGTCCGACTACATCATATCCAGACGACTTCATACTGTTCCGACCGATGGTATTGTATCTATTATTAGTTACTATGGGAATGGATTCGACGGGTGGCGGTGGATCATACGAGTCTTCTAAACATGGAAAGTTTTCTCTTTCCGCTGTGTGGTAGGAAGCAGGTCGCGCTGCATGGAAATTTGAATAAGATGAATGTGCTGAAGTGGGTCTAGGAGCTCTAGATTCGCGTGGCAAGGATGCATTTGAGGACAAATATCCAGCATTTCTGTAGGAACGTCGTGATCGACGAACTGATGAATTGTTACCTCGGGACCCTGAACGTCGTTTAACGCGTCGTGGAGTCATTGGTTTCATTGAAGTTTCACTTATGTTTGTCTCTGCTGGACTTAATTCTATCGTGTAGACAGGGCGTCGTGACATAGTACTCTTATCTGAAAAGAATAAAAATAGACTCAATGAAAAAATATTAACATATTATGTATTATATGATGAATATAATACATAATATTAACCCAGTAGTGATTCAAATTATATTTTTATTTTAAAGACAAAGACACCCGCACTAGAGGTCCCTGCGAAATATCCATGGGAGTATTTTTTGCAGATTACTGACGTTAAAAAACGTTTCCTAAAGTGACACTTGCCAAAGTTTGCTTTCCAAAATAAAGCATTGGCTTAATGTATATTTGACTAAATATAATTTGAGCAAATAAAAATTTGCCAAATGAGTATTTGACCAAGTGAATTAAATGCGAAATGTAAATTTGCTAAGCATTTTTTTGGGAAATAAAACTTTGCGATAAGTTTTTTGGGAAGTGGCTGAAACATATTTTACCAAACGGCAGGATCGCCTTTTTTGTTTTCACATGACAGGTTATTTCCTTGTAGTTAGAATTAATAAGAATTAAAAAGGTTAATATTTACCTGTTGATGGCTTCTGTTTATTAAAAGATCTAAAAGCAAGCACAACGGCCAGTGGTAACGCTGTGGCCGCTAGCATAGCAGCAATAGCAGACTGTCCTAGTTCAACATGGTCCCATTGCATAAAACAACCTTCAACTCTAGTTGGTCTCCAGGTACCAGGGCCATCCACTTCGTCCCACACTGGCTGACATCCCCAGCCATTGCTTTCCCACCAGCTCACGCTGCCGGTGCCCAATGATAACAGGCCACTGTCCTAAAAATAATATTAGTATTTAAAATACTATAACAGACAAGTCATTTCTACCTAGTTAGGTATAACTGGACTAGGAAGATAACTGTGTAGTTTTAGTCTGTTCAAGTTTGACTTAGACAAAACAACACAGCAATTAATAGCCCATGTAATGCAGCAACACTAAAAGTTTTTAGTTAAATATTTTACAGAATTGCTTAAATCTTTTAATAACATTAATAATGACACAATAACTGTCTTTAAAAATGTTAATTATCCTGGCTGCCAATGGGCTTGGTTAAAATATAATCCTTTCATTCCTTAGATAGCTGGAGCATGCGTCATCGGTATAGAGTTTATAACAATGACTCATAACATCTTGATGTACATACTATATAATATAATTGTTCTTTGGAACGTAGATTAAGTACACTAGCGCCGTGTCTTTGCGTTGAACGCAACTTTTAAAATGTGCGTCCTATAAGATTCTCGGCGCCCTTACCCTGATAACGTAAGATAGACAAATGGCGTTTATTGTCGTTTGTTCATCTTGCGTTTTCCGGTACGGAGTTACTCATAAACGCCTCTTAAATATTAGTCAATTGATTAGCTTAAATTCTTACGATTTTGTTTGGTAGAAAGTTGATTTTGCTAATAAAAATCTTGTTAAACAGTGATTAAATTTAAGAGGCGTTTATGTATATGCCCTGCCACATTAATTAAGCAAAAATAACAAGTAGCGTTTTGCAATAAAAAAATTCTTTCGCAATAAATTCCATTATTCAGCCGACTTTTCAATAATCCAACAAGAGGCTGGAAATAAAATAATAATGACTATTGCTGATCAATTAAATATGTAGAATGCATGACTCAGATCACATGAATCATCAGATTGGTCAATTTCGAAATATGCTTACTTATATTAATTTTATTATAAATATCTCATAAAATCTAGTATAATGTAACTAGAGTTCATTTACTTACCCTATTTAATGTTCCGAGATTTAAGTAATAACATATTAAAAACATGTTCCAGACTAACCACATTAAACTCCATATAGCATACTGTAACAAAAATAATAAGTTTTATAATATTTTGCATGGTGGCTCATTATTATTTAATTTTATGAATTTGAGATGATTTAATGTATGATTCTAAAGATTTTTATAGACAACCTCTGTGGTGCAGTCAGTATGTTACATGGCTGCTACGCAGAAGTCTCGAGTTTGATTCCCACTGAATGGAAATCTTTGTGTGCATGAACATGATTGTTTGCATTGGTCTGATTGTTTTCTATGTATAATATGTAATATTATATACATATTATATTTAAATATGTTTATCGATTGTCTAGTACCCATAGCTTAGCATAGCAAGCTTTGCTTAGTTTGGGACTAGGTGGTGATGTGAGAGGATTATTTATTTATCATTACTATGGTGTTAAGAATAGAGTAGGTATCAAAGAAAATCTATCCAGGGCACATACAACACACTTTTCAGAGTGATGAAATGTGAGGTGCAGGATTTTTAGGGTGCTGAATTTGTGACCATCATAAAATATTTATTTTACATAACAGTCTATGCAATAAGAAACTTGGAATAACAAATAATTAAAGCAACATGTCAATTCTCATACCTTAAAATCGTTAATAATTAGGTTAAATTAACTTTTAGTAGTCAAATTGTCACACAATAGGTATGTATTCTTGTATTTATAATTTTTTTTTTTATAATCTATACTAATATTATAAACAGGTAAAGTTTGTGTGTTTGTTTGTTTGTGAAGTTGTAGGGGGTAATCTCTGGATCTACTGAACCGATTTTAAAAATTAAAAAAGAGACACGTTCTCTTCGCCGCCCGACGAAGTGGGCACGGGTCTGCTAGTGTAATTATAATGTAACTAAGTTTAAAACAGTATTTGTGTAATTTTTAATGTGACAGTTCATGTAATCTTCTCCATTAAGAAACATCAAACTTGATGATTATTTTATTATTTAACTTTATTTTTAACAAAATGTTTAAGGACCAGAAAATTAAGTTGAATTAAATTGTATGTTACGAGAATTGTCCTGTAGATTAAAAGGTGTGTCACACACTCTTTGTCTTGCTGCATCTTCAACTTAAGTTACTAGATAACATACTAAAAATAACAATGAAAACAATAGCTAATTTAATAATATTTATGATTATAACTATAGGCCGACCGTTTAACTCAGACCCCGCCTGCGGTAATAGAGGTGCGCGGGGGGCGAGGACAAAGGAGAGAGCTATCTCATGATTTTTTGCCAAAACGGCGCCATCTCAGATACTGTGACCCGAACTACATTACATCACAACACACCTCTAATTTTTAGCTAGCTTATTTTTATGAAATAAAAAGAAGGAAAAATTAAAATTATACCCTAAAGCAATCGAAATACCTGAAGAGGTTGTTTTATTTTTCTGGTCAGGCTTTAAATTGTGTAATAATTTAGATTGCATAATTTTTTCTAAGAAAGTACTAGTTTTAGAGCCAAGATGACGCCACCATCTTTGACATTTGTAAATTGTATAGAAGACGGACTAGCATACTGCACTAGTGTCATACTGACATACTAACTAAGTGTCCGTTATGGTAGCGTGTAAAAATAAAAAAAGCTCTTATTATTGTTCTTATTATCTGTAAATATTTTCTAAGATTGATTCTTACAAATTAATATGTTTAAATCATACCTGTTTTAATGTAAACTGTGATTATTGTAATGTGATTATACTGTGATTTAATATATATAATTAATGATTGTACAATTGTTATTATTTGTAAATATTTTCTAAGACTTTAGTTATAATTATATTTATAGTTTAAATCAGCCATTCGTATAATAACAAATATATTTATTAAAGACAAAGATTTATTGCAAAACTGTGTATATCAGGTGTTAGTGTATGAATACATTATTCTCAACAGTCGATCCACATCGGATATGCAAATTATAGCAATATAATATCTTAAAACTACACAAATTAAACAAAAACTTATTTAAGTAACTAAATGAAATGTTATTTTTTTCAAAACATTCTTATTCAAAATATTTGTAGATTCTTTAAAAAATAATCAAATTATTACAAATTATGTAATATTATTGTTATTTTTGGAGTCGGTGTCAGCCAACGAAATACGATAATACATAAGCTAATGGACTGGCGGCCATGAATTACAGATTATATTATTATATGACTTCGACATTAACCCCCTTACTTCAAAATCTCTAAAATTTAATCACTGTTTAGCGAGTTTTCTATTAGCAAAACCAACCTTAAGCCAAACAAAACCGTAAAAATTTAAGCTAATCAATTGACTAAAATTTAAGTTGCGTTTATGAGTCCGGGGTTTGACATAAAGTTGTTGATTGTTTATGGATTGGTTTAAAAATTAAACAAATATTAAATAACTATTTTTATCATATTTAAATAAATATATTTTAAAATACCTGTGTCACGTTCAAACGTTTTAATATACCTATTTAGTAACTGATTAAAGCTTTCCATAACTTATGGGCGTTTATGGGGCTAACCAGCACCGTCAATTGAAAAAAATCGTAATTCGTGAATAGGATCTGCAAAATGTTGTCTACAAAGTCGTTAGAAAAGGCAATAGAGTTTTGTCTAACACATTCTGATCACTTTAAATAGTTTTTAATTTGATAAATATTTTATTTAAAACAAACATGGCCGTTTCATTTTCGCATGTGAATTTTAAGTAATTGTCTTTGATTCGTAGTACTTATTTCTCATCTTAGTCTTTAGTCAGTGTATAACACGAAGAAATATGATATTTCTTTAAATTTATAGTCAGGAATAAAATATAGAATATAACTATCGTGGCTGTCACATTACTCCAAAAATAACAATAATATTACATTATTTGTAATAATTTGATTATATTTTAAAGAATCTTCAAATAAATATATTTGTAGACTCTTCAATAAATATCCTTAACAATACTTTTTACAAAAATTAAAAGAACCTATTCTTTAGATTATAATTAAGTAAAAAGAATGTCTGATTTAATGTTGTAAAACCAAAATACAACTAATTATTTTTTACTTTTTAGTGCAATTTTTGTCTTTGAAGTCGGTTTTTTTTATTGTAAAAACTTATTTTATTTGGCATAGTAAACAACTCGATATAGCTCTTGTGTACGCTACCATAACGGACACCGCTACCCCGCTCCCTCGTCCCTTTCATACCGCAGGCGGGGACTGAGATAAACGGTCGGCCTATAGTGATGTAAACTGAATCATATGTATAACAATATAATTATTTCAAGTGTTATTTAAATAAATCACTACTCATATAGATTTAAGTGAAAGAGAAACAGATCTAGTTTTGTAAAGGAGTTTTCAAATCCCCATCACCCTATTTAGCGAATTACCCCCTTACTCATAAAAGTCTCTAAAATTTAATCACTGTTTAGTGAGATTTTTATTGGCAAAACCAACCTTATGCCAAACAAAACCGTAAGAATTTAAGCTAATCAATTGACTAAAATTTAAGTGGCATTTATGAGTAAGGGGGTTAATGTTTTAAAACTTAAATTGTGAATTAAAATAAAAAAAAATATTACTTTCAACCTGATTAAATAAAGAAAGGGACCAATGTTTTGGCTTAAATTTGTTAAACCAGAATCAATTTTAATGTTTTGAAAATTGTATCTAGGCTTACTATCTCTACTCAGAAACTAAAAGGTAAACAACATAATGTATATCTTACATTATAATCATTACATTAAATAAAGTAAATAAGATTAAATTTATTGTTCAAAGGTTTTATGTAAATATAACCAATGATGTTATTGATTCTACACTATTAGTTACATAATGTTTATATACAGTGAAAGCAGAAGGTATAATGTAGGTCATCCCAAACAGCCTCACTCTAAATCAAAAGTAAAGCAACTTACCGCTAATAAATACTTTGTTACACATTGAACAGCTCCAAATGATCCAAAAATAATCAAAAGTATGTTAATGAAGTTTGCAATAATTGGTAGCCACATATACCCAAGAAAATCAAAGACTTGTCTTTGTATTGTTAAAATCTGAAACAACACTTTTAATTAATACCCTAAGGTCAAACACTATTCAAAAATATTGCTTAAAAATAAGTGACTTAATATAGAATTTGAACACAATAACTTACATTGTACAATAATTAGTCACTATTTACAAGAACTTATTAACCTACATCAGATTTTGCCAGAAAGAAGAACATATTATGTTGAATAGGTTTATACCCGTACGGTGATTAATTTTCTTAGAAAAAGTCTTTATCAAAGTAAATTCTTACCAGTTCTAAAATACAAACAATCAACAATAACGTCCTTAGACCACAAACAGCCATGTCGATAAATTGTATGAAACTAGTCTTGTTATTTACAAAATATAATACAAGCACATCCTGAGTTATTCTATGTCATGACACAATATTTAATTAAGTAAGATACGTAAAATTTTTACGTTAATCATGTTTTTTGTATATTATCAATACTTCACAAACATGAAGCATTTTATGTATTGAAAGTTCATTCGTTCATTATTTTATGTTTTTTCCGTAAAGTTTCTGGCCTAGCTACTATGCTTTTAAGCCAAAGATTTTCAATTTTGTATCGTTACACTGACAATGTCCTAATATTTACCATTTCTTAATTTCCTGCTGTTTTCTATTTTGTAATTTAGATTTGTAGAAAAAACAATTAATTACATTAACTTAGATTTTTAAAACTCAAATAAGAGGTAGCTCATCTCTGGTTTGTAATCATTCATCAATCTGACTGAATCATTCTGAAATTGAAACCCATTGAAAGTGAAAAGAAAATATCGATCGAGCTTGACTCAACAGATTTTAATTTTAGCGAAGAAGCCGACTTTGGTATGTATGAATTTCCTTTTATTAATGCACAGGTACTTGTTTCATGTCTGCTTGTTTACAATCACTTAGAACATTAGATAGGAAGATTACGAAACTAGTTTATGAGATGTATTATTAACAGAAAGGTACAAACTAGCTAAGCAGTACTTGAAACGCCGGTAACCTTACATTATATTCCTTTTGCTTCGATGGTTTATATATTAGGGACAACAGGACGTGAATTATGAAATATCAAGACATATGAGAAAACGAATGTCTCGATCCTGGTTCAGGGTATAGCTCGTGTTGATATAATATAAGTGTGAAGACACAAATAAGACAGGGCCAGAAACTAGTGAACGATCTGTAAATAATTTATTAATTTCAGAAGATAAATACATCACAATGGCATCAGAAACATTAATCCCATTAGAATCAAACCCTGAAGTTATGAACAAATTTCTACAAAAATTAGGTGTACCTAATCAATGGAGTATTGTTGATGTTATGGGCTTAGAACCAGATTTGCTGTCTTGGGTACCTCGTCCTGTTCTGGCTGTTATTTTACTGTTCCCTATATCTGAAGCCTATGAACAGCACAAACAACAGGAAGAGACTGATATACTAGCCAAAGGACAAGAAGTGTCTAATGAAGTCTTCTATATGAAACAGAACATAAGTAATGCTTGTGGAACAGTTGCCCTTGTACATAGTGTTGCCAATAATAGTACGAAGATTCAACTCACTGATGGACATTTGAAAAAGTTTCTAGATGAAGCAAAAAGTCTAGATGCAGCTGGTCGTGGCAAACTATTAGAGAAATGTGAGGGTATTATAAATGCTCATAAGGAATTGGCACAAGAAGGTCAAACCAATACTCCTAATTCTGAAGAAATAATTAATCATCACTTTATAGCTTTTGTGCAGAAAAATGGTATACTGTATGAATTAGATGGAAATAAGGCTTTCCCAGTCAATCATGGCCCCACTACGCCTGATTCCTTGTTAGAGGATGCTGCCAAAATCTGCAAACAATTCATGTCTCGTGATCCTGATGAAGTGCGCTTTACAGTTGTAGCTTTGGCAGAATCAGATTAGTGTTCTCTATAAATTTTAAAATTATCTACTAGCCTCTGCAGGCTGTGACTGATGTCTTAAATTGTGATTAATTTTTAAGCTTGAGAAATATTTTCATGTTTGATTATTTAAAAGGTGCAATGTAAGCTTTTGTGATACATAAAACTTTAATTTAAAACTGCTTTTTTATTTTATACATTATAAAATTTCATATTATTGTTATTTTTAATTCAGCAGCAAGCAAACCACATGTGTATTCTTAAGTAGATAATTACCCTAGTTTGAGCCACAATCATGGGAAACTTTTTAGGAAGACTTCCCTCAAGAAATAGAGTAGGGCTTAGGGACCATTTATGTGGCTGGATAAATTTAGACATTAACCACTTTAAAGAAATATTTTTTTTGTAAAAATAATACCCATAGTTACTAAGGTGCCCAGTGGCCTGTCTATGATTCAATTGTTGGATATTCAAAGATATTTTTTTTTACCTATATTAAGATACTTATTAGAATGACTGAATCACAAATTAGGGGTGTTACCCTCAATCACATCATACCAGAAATGATTGGATTTGCAGGTTCACTATTATGGTTAGTCCATCTATTGCTCCTAAAATATTATCCCCAGGAGCAATACATGTCCATGTATTTCTACTAAGTTATTCGATCCATCCAGTCGCGTCGTGATTGCCTAACTGCGATACATCCTTGATATGTCGTGATACATCCTTTATACACTTATCATTGGAGTTAAATACTGAAAAAGAATTAGAATCAATTGTCTAAAAGTCACAGCTCATCAGAACCACTCCTCCGCACCGCCTCGTTAAGAACAGGTGGACACCGCGTTAACGGCGCGCGGCCATTGTACCTCGCGTGGTCAACGAGGGGAGGTCGCTTACTCCGCGAATATTGGAGTAGACTGTTAACAATTGGCACTAGGTCTAAAAAGGTCCACCAGCGGGCCGCGCGTGGACGCCTTTCGAGCAGCCAGATCTGTAGTTTTTATGATTTTTATTTTAAACTTATTGTTGGAAGCGCATACATTTTGGTCAATGGCCTTAATAGTTATAAGTACTCCCAGAGAACACATTCAATTAAAAAATCAGTTAGCTGCCAGCTGCTCTACATTGTCAGAGCCCAAGTAAATGTGTTCGTCAGGCTCGCCCGGCCCTACGGAATTTGGTAACGAGACTTGTACCAATATAATGTACTCCTTGACCCAAACCTATGTACAGTCACGACTTCACGAGCAATAATATGTACACATTTTACCCTTTTTGTAAAACAGTTAATCTAAAGTTCTGCTAATCCAAAATTGAATATTTAGAGATTTTTCGAAACTGTACGGAACCTCTTTTAAATTACGAAATAATTTTGGTATTCTAATGTAGATAAACGTGCAGATAGTTTAGAAACTTTTACTATTTTTACATATTATTATTATTGCTCATGACTGTACTTACTTCGTTTTCAATGTAACTCTTTTGGAAAAAAGTTACAGGCACTTTTTAGGCGCCGGGCCAGCCTGACTGTTCTGGCCCCGGCCGTCCCTTTATATCTC
The DNA here is from genome assembly GCA_905475405.1 of Schrankia costaestrigalis. Classification (NCBI taxonomy): domain Eukaryota; kingdom Metazoa; phylum Arthropoda; class Insecta; order Lepidoptera; family Erebidae; genus Schrankia; species Schrankia costaestrigalis. The sequence continues at coordinate 8,173,180 of FR997827.1, forward strand.
GAGAACTATACAAAACTCAATATTATATCGGAGATATTAAAGATTCTTAAGGCCGGGCTGGAGTTATTTCATTACGCTATAATATTAAAACTACAACAACTATTTTTTTTAAATGTAGGTAAGTAGGTACATGTCATCTTCTGGGCGTACTGATTCAATGCACTTCTTTCGTTTTTAATTAAACTCCCTAAAAAAAAGAAATTTTAATTTTTTACTTATTTCAGCCCGTTACTATTTAACTGTTAATATCTTTTTAATTATTGCGTTATTTTATGCGGAACAAAATGCATTGGAAATAGGTAAAGAGTACATGACATGCAAAAAATCGTGTCAGTGTAGATCTGAATAAAACTTAACTTTTACCTATATAATCTACATGCGTTTTGTTCTAATCTAATATCCGTCAAATTAATTTTTTATAGGTTTCGTATTTAGTGTACCCTCTATGGAGTGGTATTTATTATATAAAACTAGCGTTCGGCAGCGCACGCGCGAAATTCATAATCGAAAATAGATTTAAATTCTGCGTAGGTAGTATTTTATTTTACTCCACACCCCTCGCCGGTTTGGAGGTACATGTATTATTCTGGTGTCTAAACTATATCACTGTAAAATTTCATTAAAATTTATTCTTTTTACATGAAAGAGATTCTAATCATCCATATTTACCTACTTGCGTTTTTATATAATAGGGTATAAAAAAGACTACTTATTATTATTATCTCACGTAAAATACCTACAATTTTATAGGTCGCATTCCACTAGTAATGTAATCAAATTTAATAATAATAACTTAAACTTTAATAACTATAACTTAATAGTAACTTTTAGTAGCTGTAGACTTATAGTATTATGAAACTAAAAGTATCCTTTACAAAAAGAAAGTCCACCTAATTTTGATAGAGAAAGACACCTACCATATAAGACTCATGAAATTTTGTTTATTTTCAGAAGATAAAAACATCAAAATGGCAACTGAAACCTTAATACCGTTAGAATCAAACCCTGAAGTTATGAACAAATTTCTGCAAAAATTAGGTGTACCGAATCAATGGGCTATTGTCGATGTTATGGGCTTAGAACCCGAAATGCTTTCTTGGGTACCTCGACCTGTTCTTGCTGTTTTGTTACTCTTTCCTGTTTCTGAAGCCTATGAAAATCACAAACGACAGGAAGAGAGCGATATACTGGCCAAAGGACAAGAAGTTCCTAATGACGTCTTTTATATGAAACAGAATATAAGTAATGCTTGTGGAACGGTTGCACTTGTGCATAGTGTTGCTAACAACAGTACAAAGATTCAGCTTACTGATGGACATTTGAAAAAGTTTCTAGACGAAGCAAAAAGCTTAGATGCAGCCGGTCGTGGTAAGCTTTTGGAAAAATGTGAGGGCATAATTAATGCTCATAAGGAATTGGCTCAAGAAGGTCAAACAAATACTCCCAATGCTGAGGAACCAGTTAACCATCACTTTATAGCTTTTGTGCAGAAGAATGGTATACTGTATGAATTGGATGGCCGTAAAGCTTTTCCTGTAAATCATGGTCCCACTACATCTGATTCGTTGTTGGAAGATGCTGCTAAAATCTGTAAACAATTTATGTCACGTGATCCTAATGAAGTACGCTTTACCGTTGTAGCTCTGGCAGCATCCGATTAGATCTTGTACTATTTTTATCAATTTTAGCATTATAGACACCTTGCACTGGCCTCTGCTGGCTATGACTGATGTCAAAGCTGTATTTAATTTTCAAGCTTAAAAAGTATTTTCATATTTGATACTAAAAGGTGCAATGTAAGCTTTTGTGATACATAAAGTATTTATTTTAATAAAAACCAAAAACATTAAACCTTACCTTATTTACTTAATTCCCTACTCTTATTATAAATGTTGAAATATCGTGTAAGTATGTGCACGACCAGGGTGTGTAGGACCAAAGTTGAAGGGAACTCGCTTAGCGAGTTCATGGCACTGGAGATAATATTTTTTTTATATCAAATATAAACATTTTTACCACCTAGCCCACAATTTAAATAACATCATATTAAGTACACACTGTAATTTTAAACTTTGTATACGCAAACGTTTTAGAAATATCATCGAGTCGAGTGCGTTACCCTAGCAAGAAAGTATCTCGTAGAGTGATGACAGTGGTACGTATCGTTCTTGCTAGGTCTACTGAAGATGTGCACGAAATTTGACATTTGTGCATCCTGGCGTTTTCGAGAAAAATGGAAAAAACGATTCCTGCTAGGGGTAACGTTACTCCAGCAAGAAAGTATCTCGTAGAGTGATTTGAGTGGTACCTATCTTTCTTGCTAGGTCTACTGAAGATGTGCACGAAATATGACATTTGTGCGCCGTGCGCCAATATAAAAAATATGTCCATGTACAGTCAAGGAATTTGATTCACGTACCATTTCAATGATTTATTGTTTGAACCATTAACATATCGTAAGGTTTATATTCGTTAAAATAAGGGAAAATTGTTTTACATTTTAATGATGACGTATGTTCGGGTGAAAGTTCTGCAAACTTCAACCTTATATAATGTGTGTTAGATTAATTTTACAATATCAAAGTGTCTTCTCTGAATACTAACCTATTTGTAGTTTCGTCTAATAAATAGAAAAAAAAATTTTTTTGACACTGACGTCATTTTAGCGTTGCGAAGAAAGATAGTCCTTATCAATATCGATTATCATTAGCAATTTAGACTTAAGACGGTACGCGAATCAAATTCCTTGACTGTACCTCTTAATTTATGCGCACTTGTGGCAGAAAAATAAATGAGTAAATATTAACAGTTTTTGAGTAATTACACTTTGAAAAAAAAAACGAAAAACGCTCATAACTCGTAAATGAGTAAACGTATAAGTTCACTGACAACTGTAATTGGTACTTCTTAATGTCTATAAAAACCATACAAAGTCGTTTTTGTTCAGCAATTTCGCCAGGACGCACAAATGTCAAATTTCGTGCACATCTTTAGTAGACCTAGCAAGAACGATACGTACGTACTACTCTCATCACTCTACGAGATACTTTCTTGCTATACCCCTTCCAGCGTAAGTTTAGCTTTTTGACAGTTCACGTCCATGAAGTTTCGTAATACTTCCGCTTATTTTTCGAACAAATAATCTTGTATTTCATGGACGTACACATGTTTTTTTCAGTTACCATGGTTACTTAGTGATGGACACTCATAACGATTACCACCATTATGAAACAAATTACAAATAATCGGTAGTAATAAATGCTATGAATAAACTTGAACTTTTTATAATACGTTTATAAAATGTAATATGATATTTTGGATTAGCTATAACCCGCGAATGTGTCACGATAAATTATGTATTTTAAATAATACCTAAGCTAACTATAATTTTATTATTTTGAGCTATAGGCTTATTTTCTTAACATAGATAAAGAAAGAAACAATAATAAAATTATAATGTAAGTTGATGTAAGGATCCAAAAGTGTAAAATAAAGTAATTGGAAAAATCGAAAAATCGCAATCAAATCAATACAATCGAATTGCATTACATTCGAGATACTGCTGAACGTCACTAACGTCAAGCTGTCAAATGTTTTTAAATATAGTGGAAAGGGTATAGGGTAACGCACTCCATCGAGTCGCCGGCTTTGGAATGAAATTAACATGAACTCGGGGGTGAGTCGGCGGCACTGAACGTATTAATAAGTTTCCACCCGTCACTGGAGGAGGCATTGAAGCAGACAGACAAACAAAATATCACAACTTGAATCTAAAATGACTCTAAACTGTTTTTCATAAAGCATTTTTTTCAAGGGGATTAAGCTAATTAGTGCCATAGTACGTTTTGTTACACAATTACCTACAGTTTCATCAAAACAAAAAATATCGGTTATTCCGATCTGTTACCTTAAAGAATTCACCCTAGGGTAGGTAAATTCCGGGAAACATGTCTTAAAATTTACCCTAGGTAAAATAAAGATAAATACGCTTCCCATATTTTACCCTATGGTTAATTTTTTATGTACGTCGGGGCCCGCCCGGCCCTACGGAATTTGGTAGCGAGACTTGTACCGATCGAATGTACACCTTGACCCAAACCTTACCCTTTTTTCAATGCATTTTGTTCCGCATAAAATAACGTATTATTAAAAAAGATATTAACAGTTAAAGGCGGCCGGGCTGTAATAAGTTAAAAATGAAAATTCTATAAAGATAAATTTAATAATATATCCTATACCTTTTTTTGTTCTCTTTTGCGCAATATTAATTCAAAACAAAACACATTAAATATAAATAGGCAGTTTTTAGTACCTCTCCGTTTTTTTTTATTTTATAAACTTTAAAAACACTATAAACAGATCGATGATACGTCTTATTGTTAAAACAAATTATAATAATCTGTAGGATTTATTTATAATTATTTTATATGTACGGCTTAACTACAGTTTACACCTATCCGTAAGCTATGTTAAGTCCGTAAGCGTTTATAAGTAAGGGGGATAACCCCCTTACTGATAAACGGAATGCACGAAATTAAATGAAAAGTTTTTTTTTCCTAGGTAGTCCGACTGAAACTCGATAAAAAAAATCCGACTGTTAGTGTCAGTTGTCAGTGTCACTCATTCTTGCTGTCAAGGACTGAAATTCACACTGAGCATTATTACCAAACTTCGGTAATAGAACAAAAATGATGAAGTAGATAAGATTATTGTAATAATCTATTTAGAAGATAGTTAAATTTGAGAACTACTTAAATGGAACCAATTCGTAAATTATTATATTATAGTATTTTGTTTACTGTTCTATTGTGTATTTACGGTGATGATTTTAAAGAGGAGTTGTTTATCAAACCTTTGCCGCCGACACACCTGTATGGGTACTTTCAGTTTGTCACTATCGTAAATAGTGATTCACCATCCTGTAAGTAACTACAATGCTCACTAAGTTTATTTTATTTTACACCTAAGAATGTTATGGATTAAAGATTTCTGTGTTGTTTCCAGATCACTCTCACTTAGCGCCACGATCCTTAACTGAAGTTATATCTCGCTTCCAAGTAGAGGAACTTCATTTGACTTTAACAGAAGGCCAATGGAGACACAATCAATGGGGATATCCAGTCCTAGATGCAGCTCCTGGAGCAGAGCTATATGCATGGTTCTCTCCTGATGTCAGTGATGTAGACACACAATGGAAAAAGTTAACTGCTACTCTTTCAGGTCTTTTCTGTGCCTCTTTAAACTTTATAGACAGTTCTAAAACAGTAATTCCTCAAATGGCTCTGTGGCCTATGGGTGCAGTAAGGTCTAGTGATAATATTACTTCACAATTAAGGTATGCTTCATTACCAAGAGAAATTGTGTGCACTGAAAATTTAACACCATGGAAAAAGCTTCTACCTTGTGAGTCAAGTCGAGGCTTTTCAGCATTATTGAATTCTAGAATGATACATAATACTAACTATCATTCTGTGGGTGTTCATGTAAGAAAAATATGTTCTAATAGTGATTGCAATGAATCAAACCTGGAAATTAAACAAACTATTGCACTTGTCTATGATTATGATATAATTAATAGTAATGATTGGTCATTTAGAAAATTATTTGGACAAGGTCTGCCCGGGGCTTGCCCACTATCATCTGAGAGCAATATATATGTAGATGTTTCTTCAAACATCACACAGCCTTTCACATTGATTCCCTCACCAGATGATATTGTTTTATCCAAAAGAGGTGGTAGTGAAACAAAATTAGCTGTATATAACATAAAACCTGATGGGCAAATGATAAACATTGGTGTAAAACATACTAGCAAAGGAGATTTGCCATTATTCATACCTCCACCACTACATTTCAACCGGTATGTCCTTGGTTACGGTAAAGAGTTTGGAGGTATTGTTACTGAACTTACTAACAATTACTGGACATCAATCAATGTTGTGGTACTAGAAAATGCACCATGGTGGTTACCTATACAGCTCAGTACATTAAGAGTCAATGGTCAGGCAGAGAGTGATTTAATTTTATCTCAATATTATTCTCCTGGTAGAAGTAGACAAAAACCTTATCATCTGGAACTTCTAATTAAGTTGCCACCAAGAACAACAACAACGCTTACCATTGATTTTGAATTTGTATTTTTGAAATGGCAAGAGTATCCACCGGATGCAAATCATGGTTTTTATGTTGGATCTGCATTAATAACAGCAAATTTACCAACAGCTAAAAATTACACTAGCTTACCTATTACAGGCACTACAATAGATTCTGTTATAAATGCATCAAAATTATGTGAGTATTAGGTGTTTTAAATTATGGTATAATTAATTTTTATTTATGTACTTTAAATAAAATAATAAATCTAATATGCAACTATTTTTCAGGGTATCCCATTGTCTTTAGAACTAATGGTGCTATGGTATCTCTGCCTACTCCAGATTTCAGTATGCCATATAATGTAATATGTCTTGCATGCACAGTTGTGGCACTGGCATTTGGACCTCTTCACAATATTTGCACTAAGGAATTGGTTCTTAAGCCTGCAGGAACACCTGTTTCTCTTACACAAAAATTATTGAATTTATTTAAAAAAAAGAAAGATTAAATGTTTCTATTTAAGTTATAGTGTAAAGTATTGTACTCTTAAGAGTTTGACTGAATAAATGAGTTACAGTTATAATATTTTCGTTATTATTTTGTGTGTATTGTATGATATGTTCTCATTGAGGTGGATGGATTTAGAAACAATATATTTCAGTATAGAATAAGTAACTTTAGGCATGAATCGCGACTAAAATACTTGCTGTAATACATGATGTTCATGAGAATGGCGTATTCATTTTTAAATGTAGTATTGGTATTTGGTACAGTTGGGTAAAAATTACGAGGGCTAATGGTTTCGTAGCAAGGCGTGGACTAAGTTAACAAGGCTATGTCTCGAGTAGCTTAGTAGTCACAGCATCGGAGGTGTTATCTCCGAAGACGCAGGTTCAAATTCTGCGTTTTTGGAGATTCCTTTATCGATATATTACTTTAGATAAATATCACATTCGAAAATAAAACGGCCGTTTTTTTATAAATACAAGACATGTGTGTTATGCAAATACCTACTTTATTGCCTTTTCTAACGACTTAGGGCCAGATTCAGAGACCGCACTTTGACTTTACTTTAGCAAAGTCTAGTTATTTTCTCTGAATTTGAAAAACATTACAAGTAATCATTCGCATGAAAAGTTTACTTTGGGAAGATTACTTTGAAAGAAAGTAAAGTCACGACTCTGAATCTGGGCCTTAGGTATATCTCGTTTTTGTATCAAAGTCGAACTTTCCTTCAAAGTAAAGTCAAAGTGCGGTCTCTGAATCTGGCCCTTAGTAGACGAAATTTTGCATAGCGAATAATGAGTTTTTTTATTGCTAGTGTTAGCGCTAGTGAGCCTCGTAAACGCCCTTAATTGTAATGCCGGCAGAAAACCGATGAATGAGGGAGGCACAAGAGTTCGCGCACGGCAATAATATAGAGGAGGACTATGTCAAGCATACGTTTTTACCACGGGTTTTTACCTTGTTCGCTTAGTAAAAGTTGCCCAAGTAGTTTACTGGTTATTGGCAGAATTGCCATATAAAGAAAAAAAAACATTCTGTCTATTTGACAATTAAAGTTTGTATATTTTATTTCGCGTCGTTTATATGTTTTTGAACAATTAGTTTATTTTAATACGTTTTTTGCTACTTCATTTAATTTTTGAGTATGTTTACAATATGTGATCATTTAAATTAATGAAGTATATTCTCTGTAATGTCTGCTAAAAAAAAAGACGCGGAAGTAAGTAAAGAGGGTAAAACTGTTCTGTCATTAGTACAAATGGGACGACACGCCCTAGGCAGCAGCATCTTCTCCACGATACTACCTTGCACCGCGTATGTCTATCTCAGATCTGAGCATGCCACTGGGAGCACGACATGATTTAAAGTTGGTAGAAAGCCACATATCAATCGTTATCTATTGCCGCAGGTATTTTCATTTGATAACTCGAGATAGATAAAATAAACCTGCCTTTAATTCGATGCCAATAACGTCGTGCCCTCCGTTACCTTATTTTGCTAATTAAAATTTACTGTGCTGGACTCGATAAAAAAAGTTTTTTTTTTTTGTATAACTTACCCTTGTGCTCTAGAAAAGCAAGTACCCGCGTATAAATATAAATCTTGAGCAGTATTGTTTTGAATTATTGTAGGCTGAAGTTGTAACTCAAAACAACGGGATAACACGTTACGCTTTGTCTGACCGAACATTCATTGAAAAAGGCTGGACAATGTTGCCTACTGAAAAGATTGTTCGGAAGGTAGGTTACATCTAAATTTGTTACTTTAAAACTGTGTCTGCGTCCTTCGGAAAGTGACATTGGTCAACTTATGTAAATCGAATTTGATGTTATTACCTGCACCGTCTCATCAGAAAAAAAAACCTAGTAGGTACGAGTAGTAAAAGTACACTCGTTTCAAATAAGACTGTGCAAGAGCCTGCGCCATATTGTGACGTCCACCATCGAAGTTAGCAAAAAATTAGGCCTGCGTGAAATTACCCATCCTAAGTACTTTACTTTGCCAAGGAGTATGCTCCGGATCAGCATCTCATTCACAGCCACGATTACCTACACAGTTCACGCCCTACGCCTATCTAGAGGTGCAGTTCACCCCGCCTAACTTTAAAGTTCAGGCCCTGCGCCCACCTTCACAGTTCATGCCCACCACATACACTGTTTACGCCCACTACATACACAATACATGCCTTACGCCCACCTACACAGTTCAAGCTCTACGCCCAGCTAATAAGTTTACGCCCTACGCCTACCTTTACGTGACTTGAGGCGTCACTATATGGCGCAGACTCATGCACATTCTTATTTAAAACGAGTACAGTACCTACTCCATTTCTTCTGTTTTATCTGTCTAATTAACGTTCTGGTAGTAACGTTTACCTATTAGTTCCCGGGATCGTAGAGTACATTTAAGCTATAATGGCGTATCGTTCACAATATTCAAGCTATGAAATAAATATTTGTGTGAAGACGTATCAGATACCTATGTCAATAGTCAACTGATAGTTTAATTTTATATCGACACGAAGGTAAGTAGTACTATTCGTTGCTCACATACATGGGAATCTAATAAGTATTTGTGAGTTATACATAGTATTTTAGTATAACCGTAACTAGTTGATTCGCTTTACACATAAGTACGAATAATCACGAGAAAATTCAAACGGTTATGACCCTGTAATATCTGCTAAGTACCTATTTAATACATCTTTTGAAAGCGGGTGTTGCGCAAGGCGGCGCGCTGCCCTGCGCAACACCCGCTTTCCGGCGCCGGAGGCGGAGAAGCTACGGTGGGACTGGGAATAGGTACCGCAGCTTACGCCCGGGTCGTACCTGACATACTACATACAAGACCCTTGCGCGTGCTGTCTCAGCAAATAAAAATGACACACAATATAAGAAGTTAGGTTGCCACTTATTAATATCCCTAATTCGTAACTGCGCAGCCGTTTGCAACAATTAGACTATTAGGTAAACCTTTAGCTACTTTCTTTTGTTTTATTATTAATTCGGTTTGTTTTTTTGATAGATGAACATTTACCGTATGCGCCCTTCTCATCCTGAATTTGACTGGTTCGAGCACAACAAAAGAAAACGTGTTATAGAATACGAAACCGGAGAAAAATTTGCAGAATTCGATGACAATGGACGTGGTCGTTGGTATTACAAAAACGGCCGGCTTGCACTAGATTACTATAACGCTGAAGGTAATATGTTTATAGCATTTGAGTTGGTACCTATTTCCTACTTTGTTAAAATAATAATTAGTAATGTAAAGTTTTATAAAACCTAAAACACTTTTCCGAAGTGCAGGTATATACTTTCTTTCAATGACCAAAAAAGTGTCATTTCTCTCGATAAATTAAGTATTTACCTACTTAATAATCCATATAGGTAAATATTTTACAGGTGTACATGAAAATGACGCATTAATTTCAACACAAAAGACAGGGTAGATCAGAGAGGCCATTATGCCCTATCTGATCTACCCTGTCTAGTGTGTTGGTTATGCCGCATAACTATACCTACTAAACAAGAACAAAAATACTAGGTACCTTCATTTAGAATTTAATATTATGACCATTTAAAATATAATTTTTAATTGTCTAATTCTCTCTTCTACATAAAACCTACTGGAACGAGTGGAATTACGAATGAGTATATAAGCATGACTTATGTCGAACCCAACCTTGCTTTCACGATATCGTAACCTATAAGGTAGATTGTATGTGCGATTACTGAATTTTACATACTAAGATTGTTTCTTACAGAGACGCACGCCAAGCAACGTTTCGTTATTTACAGTAGTGGTGAGCCTGATGGACGAGGTCGGGCACGTCCTTATTCTATTCTGGCAAGTTTTGATTATGGAGGAAATGGTATCGTGTTTGATCATGGGGGTAAAATTCGGTAAGGATATCTAATTTTCACTTTTTTTAGTCTATAATCACCCAGAAAGGTAAGTAGGTAGGTAGGTACTACAGTTCGATAATGTTAAAAATTGCGTTACCTATACTTTTATGCAATTGCGTTTTACTTACAAATAAAACATGCACAGATTATGTGGCAGGATATATTCAGACATATGACGACCTCTGTGGCGTAGTTGTCTGTAGCGAAGTGTAGCGTTCGATTCCCGCTTAATGCAAATCTTTGTGTGCATGAACATGATTGTTTGCATTGATCTAGGTGTTTCTATGTATAATATGTACGTATTTACAAAAAAAGTATATAAGTATTTATATCCGTTGTTCTGTCTGTTACCCATAACACAAGCAAATTAAGGCTAGCTTACTTTGGGAACAGCTGGTAAAGATGTCTGAAAATAAATAAGTTTACAAAATGGTCCATGTATGTCGCTATGCTATCGCATCTTATGGTGTAAATTTAGCTGTCTGTGACAATCTATATCACCCCACAACCATAGATAAAAGTTATTATTCTCTTTTTCCATTGTTGTAAGGACCCAATAAGACTATCTTGCCTCTACAGGACAAAACGCACTTTGTCAGATATATGCCAGATCTTCTTGCCATTTCGTCTTTCATCATTTTAACTCGAAAACCAATACTAAATTACTAAACCAATGTACCCAATGTCATAGTAGATGGTGTAGGCTTATATTGGTATCCATACCTAGAGTGCCTTTCCTAGCAGTGAGAGTTAAGGTTGCTTATTACTATAATAGAAAGCTTTACCTAACCTTTACTATACTTACTATATCTTATTTTTTAGGCTTAAATATAACCAGACTGAAGGAGTGGTTCTTGACCGTGACATTGGTCCAGTATCTCATTGGAAATGGCATACTTTGAATGATCCTCCAGTATTACAACAAGTTATGATGGATACCAAAATGGCCCATAAGGACCCCGCTATATTAAAAATGGGTGGACCAGAAGTAAAAAATAAAAACGTGAAACCAAAAGACGAGCAGATGTTAGCCATTGAGTTTGACAATTTCATAAAAGAGAAATCTCAAAAGTTAACTCAAAAGTTCAAACCATTTCAAATAAAAATGAAAGCACTGAAAATCAATGAATACTTTTCATTAAAAGTGCTAGACCAAGCTTCTGTTTATTTAATCTTTAGAGATGGATCTACGAACTTAAAGTTAAATATAGGGATGATATTAGACAATCAAGAAATTGTAGATACTGATACAGCTGAAGTAGGAGCTGTGGCAAGCAATTTGGAGCGCTTTCCAGCTCTAAGTGATAGTATTGCAGCTATGCAACGCAGTGTGGCATTTGTTCAACGATATGAAAGGCATCGTACGGAGAGGGAAAGAAAATTGCGACCACCAGAGACCTGCGTCAGTGCTGACAAGTTCGTTGCTGCAGTATCACGTCCTTTGCGAGTTCCCTTAAGAACTGTACCGATAGAACCTTGTTTAAATAATTCTAATGCTGGGTGTAGCGGATGTACTCGAAATAAAAAGCCCTCGATAAATCTATTTTATGACAATAGATTATAATAATATTAGGTATCTAGATTACATATTTTTAGAAGTAATTTTAGATTTTGTAATACTTTATATAGCTTCCGTGTCCATTTTATTTTTAGCTTTTAATGCTTATAAGCTTATTAATTTAATAATAAAATTTATGATAAAAAAACATGTTTCTATGATATCACTAATGAAGACTTATTATAACCTAAACCAAATAATTCCCTGATGTGAAGCTGCATAACTTTGTAACTATTGACCGATAGTATGCCTTTGAAATCAGCCAAAACCACTTTTGGCTGGCTTTTACAGTAACAAATAATTTTGCCAGTAACAAACATTGCTGGTTAAAACCACTTTAAACTGCAAAAATCAGTTTTAACTAATGACGTCGCGTTCGGTCAAACACACAGTTTTGTGCAATAAGAAGAAATGCTCTCTACTGTCCAGATAAAAAAAGAAGGGCAAAAGACATGGCAAAAGACAAAAAAATTCAGAACATTATTTCTGATTGTATGAGTAACAAAATTACAGTTACCGGTTGTATAAATCTCTTAGCCACAATAACGCGATTTTGAAGAAACCGTTTCTCACTTGTAGTTGTGTGTCCCGGAGTATATTTACGAGTATAAAAGATACTTTTAGTTGTTCTGTATAGGTACTTTTATTTTGTTTTTGGTATTAGGTACAATTAAATAAAATACATTCAATTTTGTTCCTTCTCTTTTCTTGCTTGTAGTTATGCATTTAAGTGTACTTCTGCTATATTGAGAATCTGGTATATTGAGAATCTGGTATTTTGAGAATCTGGTATTTTGCGAATCTGGTATTTTGAGAATAAAGGCTAAAATCTGCTTTGAATAATTATAATAGTGTAAAAGATGGTTATGTTGAGAAAATATACCTAGTAAAACAAATAAAAGTATAATAGATGTTTCTTGCTACTGACATTATGAACTCGAATCCTTCGGAATTAAAAAATTAGAGACAAAGTAACTATAGGCTGACCGTTTAACTCAGTCCTCGCCTGCGGGGCAAAAGAGGCGCGGGGGGCGACAACAAAGGGGATAGCTATCTCTTGATTTTTTGGCAAAACGGCGCCATCTAGTTACTGCGACCCGATCTACATCGCATCACAACACAGCTCTAATTTTTAGCTAACCTATTTTTATAAAATAAGGAAAAATTGAAATTATACGCTATACCAATCGAAATAAATTGAGAGGTTTTTTATTTTTCTGGTCAGGCTTTAAATTGTGTAATAATTTAGAACGCATATATTTTCTATAAGAAAGTACGAGTTTTAGTGGCAAGATGACGCCACCATCTTTGAAATTTTATCGGAGTTGTTATATATCACCCCAGTTATATACCTACTTATCGTATAATAGCAACTTATATAAACTTATGTAGTAACCTATTCATGCATGCAAATTATTATAGACATTCCCCTGGGGAAAAAAATATTGTTGAACTTTTTATTACTTACTTCTCTTTACTGTTACCTCTTCTGATTATTTTTATATCCTATATTTTGATTTTATCCGTGTCTTTGACAAATTACGTAATTGTCAAATGATTTGATATTTTGTAGTAGTTATTATTTTATGATATTTTGCTACAATTATTTACACTTAAATGTGAAGAAACTTTTTGTCATATTTAACTAAGAACGTAAGTAAGTACCAACCTACCTACTCGTTTACTAAAATTAACATTAAAAAGCACTTTGGACTATACCTAATATATATAGCCAATTGGTGGTCGTATAAATGCATCAAGTCGTAACTGTAATATGATATGTGATGTAATATGATATGTGATGTAATGTAATATGAATATACTTTGGTTCAATTCTCTTTCTAAAATTATGCTTGGGTTGGGTTGGGTGGTAAGACACCCTCAATTCCTTGTTCCATCTAACTACTTATATGATTCATACTGTATTACCATTGTTTCACAATTGTGTTACTAGCGGGACAGCAACCTGTAGGTAAATAAAGTGCCTACGTGAAACTAAGTTTACCTATTATATAAAGAAGAAACACGATTACATAGTCCGTTGCCATTAATTTGCAATTTTCAGTTACTGCTGCGTAAAGCACAGACAAAATATGAATACCATTTTAAGGAGCGTAAAACTTTCTTTCTAGAGACTCTTCCTCGACTCCAATCGACACAAGAGGTTCTGTGGTAGACCTTATCTTACCTGTGATATGTCAGTGTTTCCGTGGCATAAACCGTTTAAAAATATAACCATAAATAAGCAATGGGTAGTAGCACTTGACTTAAGCGCCGATTACACTACCCTACTTGTAGGACACTAAATCTTGTAGGGCACTACATGTTGTCTAGTGTAGTCACATGTAGGCTGTGAGGACACTACATATCGGAGATTGGCGAGTCCCGACCGCCCTACATAATGTATGTAGTGTCCTAAAAGATGTAGTGCACTACATGTAGGGTAGTGTAATCGGCGCTATACATGACTTAAACTTAGGTACTGGGTACATTCCACTAGTTGGATGCGGAAACGGCGGAAACAAACTTTCACAACTTGTCTAATACCTAGCATTTTTCAACCAAAATCTTAAACACTTTCTTGTAATTGAGATAACGACTAATAAAAATATAATTAATAATCTAAGTTTATTTATCAACAGGTTATTCGAAGCAGTATAAGAATAATTGCACTCATTTATTAAGTTGTGACCTGGGTTATTTATGTTTTGGCCAGACTTTGAATAAGCATTTGAATCGGATTGAAGAGTCGGACAACGCAATATCAAACACTTATTTCAAAATAGGTCATATCAAGAAATCCTAAAGGTTGTCTTGGAAAATTAAGACGAGCTGTTAATATGAAATCTGTAAAAAACATAACTGGTGAAAATTTTCCAGCAGGGGCGATTGCAGGTAATTCAAGTTTACTGTTAATAATTCTTCATAATGATAGTGTGTTTCACAAGATTCAAAAGAAACGGGGTTCCCCCTACTTGACATGATTTTATGTATTTCGACCAATTTTATTACGCAGAACACACTTGGCATAAATTTGTTTAAACAAATATTTGAAAAGCTTATAAACTATTAAGTTAATTATTGTTTGGCAGAATTTTAAATAGCATTCTTTGTAAATATCATCATTTTATTGAACACAACCTTAAATTATTGGGTTTTTGTAATTTAGCATACTATGAAGATGGCAGGATTTTATTTGGAATACCTACTTAACACGTTCCCAGTGCAGTGTACCATATATGGTACACGTGCATTGTTTTACTATTGTGTCTGCTGGCGGCACTATGAAAGGATTACTGGGAGTAGGTATTCGAAAACAATGCTAATAAAATAGTGTTATGATGATGAAACCAAATAAAAATAAAATTTTGCAACATAATAACTTAAATATAATAGCAACATCCAAGATAAACACGTAGAATTAACTACACTTCAGTCGACGAAATTATCCTTTTTTTAAAGTTCGATGGTTCACTCATCTTCTCATTTGGTTGATGAATTTCACAATTTGACGCTTGGTCTGAAAATTTTACTTTTACCACTGTAATTTAGGCACAGCCAACTTGGTGTGGCGAACGTGCACGTCATGGTTAGGTAGAATAAAAAACTGGCCAAGTGCGTGTCGGACTCACGCACAAAGGTTTCCGTACCATTGATTTATGAAATTAAAGGCCTTTTGTATATTGAAAGATTATGCGGTAGGTACTTATTACCACATAATCTATTTTTACGATTTACGAGAAATTTTGAATACCTATCCATAGATAAGCCACACGTATGTGTTTGATGCAAAAAAAAAATGTTGAGTTTCAGTTCTATAGTTTATTCGCGATTAGAATGCACTCATCAGGGGTAAGGGTGTATTCTCAGTGGTGTTAAAATTCAAACAAAATGTATTTGAATACATTTAAGGAACTTTGTCGTAAAAACACTTATAACTTAAAATCGAAATTTAGTCATAAATATCATTTCTTAATCGCGATCAACAGTACCCTCGTTAGTAGGTATAGGTAGTAACGAGTAACGGTAGGTATATCTAGTGGTAAAGTAGTAAGTAGGTACCTACCTAAGAACAAAATAATAAAAATCCTGTAAATCAAAACATCCAAAATTCCTTTTTTTTACTACGAATCATTGAACCACTTTTATTTTTACGAATTGGAGAAATATCCATATTTTTTAGTTTTAATCAGTTGACAGCTGACACAAATTAATGCCAGCAAAGCAATGCCTTTTAACTGAACATTTGGGCTTATTATTTAATTTAAATATTAAAAGATTTGATTGGTTAGGGGGCGGGGCTAGGTCGGCGGACAATGGCAACTCACTGCATTCTAAACGCAAATGAACAATAAGTATTGGGAGCTCCTGATATATTTATTTTTATTTTTGCATCAATATCTGCGGTTCACAGAATACATCTACCTATCAAGTTTCAACAGTGACATACGGACGGACACACAGACATGACGAATCTATAAGGGTTCCGTTTTTTGCCATTTGGCTACGGAACTCTAAAAAGTGGGCCCTACGTAAGATGGTACAAAAAAATAATATAAAATAATAGTTTAAAACAAAGACACTTAAAACCTTATTTAACGTCTAATTTTATTTAGTTCCCATTTTTAAGTTATATTTTTATATATTTCAGACGAAAACAATATAATTTGTCTCCGGTGCAGATGGAAACTTAACAGAACAAAAACGTCTCAGCGAAATTTGTCTATAATATGTCGTCATTGTCGTTTGAAACTACACAATAATGTATTTCGTTTTACCCGTGAACATTTTAAAACTTCACCTTCTTTATTAGTAAAGGAAAAGTTGGATAGACATGTAAAATTATTGACAAATAAACTTTTAGCTGTAAACACTTCGTGTTATACTAATTCTGTTGTAAATATAACCCTGCGTAAGCTGGCACCAGGTCATGCTAATGTAGATTTCAAGGCTCAATCAATATTTAGCAGAGAACAAGCGGACATAGATGCTAAATATTTACCGCAATTGCAAAAGAAAAAAGCAACTCATGGAAAAGGGGTTATTTTTAAGGAAGATCATGAAGCCAAGATTGTTACGGATTTTAGGTTGAGATCAGACAGTAGTATCACGATAACTTGCCAAAATGAAGCTAAATTGGTCCCTCGAACGAAAACTAAAATTATGGGAAAGGAATTACAATTAGGTGACCGTAATTTGACTGAAACTGAAAGAAATATACAGCTAATAAAAGATAAATATATACACGATAAAGAGAAAATAGAGAAACTAAGACAGTCTAAAGAGGAAAGATTAGCAAAATACAAAAACTTCTTGCAATCTTTAAAAGAAGAGTTTGAAGATGATGAACTAGTTAGAGATATGAGTTATCTGTTTCCTACAATGTCACAAATACTTATTCCTTCAAAACAAATAAGCTCAGAAGAGTTAATTAGAGACACAAGAGAAAAATTTCGTAAAATTGCAGAAGAGAAAGCAGCTAAAAAGGAAAAGCAAAGGTTTGACCGAGAAGAGGAAAAAAGAATAATGGAGGAAAAAAAAAGAATTGATGCAAAACAGAAAATATATAGTAGATATGGATTAGGTCCTGGAAGAGGAGATATGGGTTCATCAAGACTTAAAGCAGACACAGTTAAATCATTTGCAGAAGGTAAGGTCTGCATTGTTCCTACTTTGGTAACAAAACAGATAGATGAAGAGGAAAAAGCCTTTCAATTATTAGCTGAAAAGAAATCAGTAGAAACTACGGCTGAAAAACCGTTACTAAAAGATAAATCAGATGTGGTGTACTCACTGGAAAATTTAACTGTTGCAAAACCTATTGATGATACGGGGGAAACTGTTGAACACAAAAGTATAGCAGTAGCAGATGCTAGGGATTTAAAGGAATTCTCTAAATTACAAATCCAATTACAAAAAAGTAACGAAGAAGAAACAAATATAAAAAAGCAAGTAGAAAAAGAAGATAAAACCTTAAAACTTCTAGCTGAACAGATAATAAAAAAATCTGCGGCTATAAAATCACTACAAACAGAAATGGCCGATGTGGTGCAATCACAGAAAAATATATTGACTGAAGAACTTATTGATAGATTGGATGTCAAGCTAAAAAGTATTATAGGTAAAACGGGTGAACAAAAAAGTATAGCAGTAGCAGATAAAGATGAAGCTAATGAAGAAAAAAGTAAAGCTTTAGAAGTTTTTGATCTTTTAGGTGAGTACAAAAAATTACAAATCCAATTAAAAAAGAGCCAAGATGAAGGAATAAGAATTAGAAAGCAGATAGAAAAAGAGGATACAGCCTTGCAATTACTAGTTGAAAAGAAATTTACAAAAACAGCAGCTGAAAAACCATCACCAAAAGCAAAGGCCGGTATATTGCCTTCACAAGAAAATATACAAATTGAAGAACCAGCTGTTAAAATGGCTATCTCACCAATAAGTTTTAAAGATGATGCTAATGAAGGAATAAGTAAAGCTGTAGCAGATACTGCAGCTATGGACGAGTTTAAAGAATTAAAAAAACAAAATGAAGAAGAAGAAATAAAAAACAAGAATCAGTTAGAAAAGGAGAAACCAGCCTTGCAACTATTAACTGAAAAGAAGTTCAAACAAACGGCGGATGAAAAACCATTACAAAAAGCAAAGGTCGATGTAGTTCATTCTCAGGGAAGTTTACTGATTAAAGAACATATTTATGATAAGGATGTCACACCGAAAAGCACAAAAGATGAAACTGTTCAAATTAAAAGTAAAACAGTTATGGATACTGCGGCTTTGGATGAGTTCAAAGAACTACAAATCTTATTAAAAAAGAGTGAAGAAGAAGAAATGAAACAGAAAAAGCAGTTAGAAAAGGAAGAAAAAGCCTTAGAATTATTAGCTGAAAAGAAATTAAAACAAACATCGGCTGAAAAATCATTACAAAAAGCAAAAGTCGATGTAGTTCATTCACAGGCAAATATACCGATTAAAAAGCCAATTGACGATAAGGATGTCAAACCAAAAAGTGCAAAAGATGAAACTGATCAAATTAAAAGTAAAACAGCAACGGATGCTGCGGCTTTAGATGAGTACAAAAAACTGCAAACCCAATTGAAAAAAAGTCAAGAAGAAGAAATGAAACAGAAAAAGCAGTTAGAAAAGGAGGAAAAAGCCTTAGAATTATTAGCTGAAAAGAAATTAAAACAAGCAACGGGTGAAAAACCATTACAAAAATCAAAGGTCGGTTTAGTTCGTTCACAGGCAAATGTACCGATTAAAGAGCCAATTGATAATAAGGATGTCAAACCGAAAGGTGTAATAGATGACACCGAAGAAAATAAAAAAAAGGCAGCAGCTGATGCAGCGGCTTTAGAAGAGTACAAAAAACTGCAAACCCAATTGAAAAAAAGCCAAGAAGAAGAAATGAAACAGAAAAAGCAGTTGGAAAAGGAGGAAAAAGCCTTAGAATTATTAGCTGAAAAGAAATTAAAACAAACGGCGGCGGAAAAACAATCACAAAAAGCAAAGGTCAATGTAGTTCATTCACAGGCAAATATACCGATTAAAGAAACGGTTGAAAGTAAGGATGTCAAACCGAAAAGTGTAATAGATGAAAACGAAGAAAATAAAAAAAAAGCAGCAGCTGATGCGGCGGCCTTAGAAGAGTACAGAAAACTACAAAACCAACTAAAAAAGAGCCAAGAAGAGGAAATGAAACAGAAAAAGCAGTTAGAAAAGGAAGAAAAAGCCTTAGAATTATTAGCTGAAAAGAAATTAAAACAAACGGAGGCGGAAAAACAATCACAAAAAGCAAAGGTCAATGTAGTTCATTCACAGGCAAATATACCGATTAAAGAAACGGTTGAAAGTAAGGATGTCAAACCACAAAGTGTAATAGATGAAAACGAAGAAAATAAAAAAAAAGCAGCAGCTGATGCGGCGCTCTTAGAAGAGTACAAAAAACTGCAAATCCAGTTAAAAAAGAACCAAGAAGAAGAAATGAAACAGAAAAGGCAGTTAGAAAAGGAGGAAAAAGCCCTAGAGTTATTAGCTGAAAAGAAATTAAAACAAACGGAGGCGGAAAAACAATCACAAAAAGCAAAGGTCAATGTAGTTCATTCACAGGCAAATATACCAATTAAAGAGCCAATTGAAAATAAGGATGACAAACAGAAAAGTGGAAAAGAAGAAACCGAGGAAAATAAAAAAAAAGCAGCTGCCGATGCTGCAGCTTTACAAGATTTTAAAAAATTACGTGACCAATTACAAAAAGAGCAAGATGCAGAGTTAAAACGCAAAAAGGAATTAGAATTAAAAGTAAATAAAATTAAAGAAGAAGCAGAAAAAAGAAATAAAGAGATCCAAACTGCAATATCAATACCTGTTGACAAATTTGGATCTGTACATATTGAATCCTCCAAATCCTCAGAAAGTTATGACGTTATAGCGCATATTAAGCCTAACCTTGTTGGTGACATTATCTTGGCAGACCAGATAGTGAAGTATAAACCACGCTTTCTATCCCATGATCTGGAAGCTGACATTCGAAGAATAGTATATCACTCAGCAGAACTTGAACGAAATTTGATAGAACAAAAACTGATAGACGAGCGAGATCAGTCTATAAAAGACGAAACGAAGGCATGTATATTTTTATTAGGCTATAAACTTTAACACAGTGTATGAAAACTGTGAACATGTCGCAAGTTCGCGTTCTGTAGTTATAGTTCTCGACTCAAAAATTAGTAGGATTATTACCTACTCTAATTTTTGGATGGCAGAAACTTGAGGTGAGAAGAGAGCGCACAAGTCTGAGATAATGCCAGAGTAAGAGTAATGTTTGTGTTGTGCGTCTGCCGGTACTCTTTAAAACTTAATGAGATAGGTATAATATGATCGTCAGGGTTACTGCAAACACTGATACGTCCCTTTAATTACTACGTGTTTTCAGTAACCCGGTATTAATAATAAACTATTTATTACGACAATCATTTATTTACAATTCAAATTTAACGCCTACAGATATTTAACGTAGGTACGTATTCCGATTAGAATATTCATAATCTTAATGGCATCACGTAGATTCACGTTTACGAGCTTATATTACAACAATAATAGTAGCAATATCATTAAAATAATAAAAGAAACTTATTACTTATTGGTGGCAGTATTTGGAGGAGGCAGTATGTCCAGCAGTGGACGTCAATTGGCTGATAATATGATGATAATTAAAATATGTACAGTCACGAGCAATAATATGTACACATTTTCGCATTTTGTAAACCAGTTATCTAAAATTCTGCCAATCCAAAATTGAAAATTCGAAGATTAATTCAAAACTGTACGGAACCTCTTCTAAATTACGAATTCATTTTGATATTGTAATGTCTAGATAAACGTGCAGATAGTTTAGAAAATTTGAAAATGTGTACATATTATTGCTCGTGACTGTACCTACACTTAAGTAATATAGCTTATTTCTGAAGCTTACTCCAGTAATTACAACATTACTTTACCCACGTTGTCACGTACTAAGTAATCACAACCTTATATTACTCACGTTGTTTTTCGCCCGAAATGATAACGAATAAAATATTACTAAGTAAATATAATTTCAGGGATCTACACAAGGACCCGTACTATATACTTTATCTAATCGAAAATTTATCGAGAAGGGCTGGACTATTCTACCTACTGAAAAGATTATGCGAAAGGTAACTTAACTCCCAATGAAATAAACAGGCAAGTTGTAATGATCTTTCCCGGGTTAAGTATCAAGATTTTTTAGTCTTGTAATTTTAACAATCAAGATTGGTTATTGAGTCACAGTCTCTTATGATGGCGAACTTAATCTGTGCGTATTCTTAGTCCGTCACCAAGCTCATAGGAACTTGGTAACTGAGAATATCTATAGAGATAATATTATCTTAGGTCCATCTTCGAGGCAAAAGATCGACAAAGCAGTGTACAATGTGGACCTAGTGTGACTGCAGCTCTGTAGAGCTATCAAAGCCCGTGTTAAGCTGAATTAAATTAATTCCTTATTTATTAATTTTAACAAATTGAATTGTACTGACTTTTTATTCAGAAATAAAATATTATACCTTTAGGCGGCGCGGCGTCAAAATTATCGCTGTTTGGTGGTAATCACCTCGGAAAATATTTGTATTCCTACATAGGAAGTTTTTTTGTTTTTGGTGAAGTACTTAGTTACTTGAGCAGACCATGCATTGTATAAAATAGTCGTAAGAGGTTTATTAGAGATTCATAATATATTTATTAAACAGATGAACGTCTATCGTATGCGTCCTGCTCATCCTGAATTTGATTGGTTTGAGCATAATAAAAAGAAACGTTTGATGGTATATGAATCAGGAGAAAAGCTAGCAGAATTCGATGATAACGGTCGTGGTCGCTGGTACTACAGAAATGGTCGTCTTGCACTTCATTACTACGATTCTGAAGGTATATATATATAATAGGTATTGCTATTTATCATTTGGCACTAAGTAGGTACATTTTATTTAAAAATACGAAGTTCTATCGTTTATTTTACATTTACCTAAATAATGTTCTAAACAGGAATATTTTCTGATACAATAGGAATTTACATACCAGGCTAGTACTTTTTAATGGGAAGGCTTTTTTTTCTCATAATGGTTTTTGTCCTAATTTAAATTGTCATAATAAGTTAGGCATAATTGTCGTTGTCATAATAATAATTTGCCATAATTGGTTTCTAACATACTATGTTTGTTGGCATAATCTCGTTTTCCATAATTTCATAGTTTCTTATTATTACTACCGACAAACTGTTATACAGTTTGGCAGTAAATTTATGTATCACAATATGTAACTTTTTGAATAAATCGTAAGAAAATATAACATTTTGTATCCTTGCACTATACGACCTCATCCCAACCTTGATCTGCCTAGCATTAGACTTAACCCAGTCACATGCATTAGACTTAAAAAAAAAAAATTATGTTATTGCTAATCATCTATGTTACATTGCAGATGTTCACGCTCGACAGCGTTTTGTAGTGTACAGTAGCGGAGACCCTGACGATCGAGGTCGAGCTCAACCCTATACGATCTTGGCAACCTTTGATTACAATGGCAATGGAATAGTATTTGATCATGGTGGCAAAATACGGTAATTAAATAACATCTTAAATAATCATCGTGAATATGAAAGTGCTCTTAATCTGACCGACATGTTTCTGATGTTGTTTCTTATTTCCATAGACTCAAATACAACCAAACTGAAGGAGTAGTGCTTGACCGTGATATCGGGCCAGTATCACATTGGAAATGGCATAATCTCAACGATCCTCCTGTACTTTTGCAAGTTATGATGGATACTAAAATGGCCCATAAAGACTCCACAATCTTAAAAATGACAAAACAACCTGCTACTCGACCAATTGACGACAAAACTCGTCTAAACCAAGAACAGATGCAAGAAATAGAAAAGAACAATTCAATTTTAGAAAAGAGTAAAAAAATGACACATAATTTTAAACCATTCCAAATTAAGATGAAGGCTTTGAAAATTAATGACCATTTCTCTCTAAGGATACTGGATCAATCATCTGTTTATTTAATATTCAGAGATGGCTCTACTAATTTGAAATTAAACATAGGGATGATATTAGATCATAGAGAAATAGTCGACACAGACACTGCTGAAATAGGAGAGATATCAAATAATTTAGAACAATTCCCTGCGCAAACAGAAAGTGTCGCCGCTATGCAGCGTAGTGTAGCATTTGCTCAACGTTTCGAAAGAAACCGTGCCGAACGAGAACACAAGTTGAGGCGACCCGAGCCTTACAGCAGTGCTGACAAGCTTATCTCAGCAGTGTCGCGTCCATTGAGAGTCCCGTTGATAGTATCGCATGCAGATGATAATGTAAATTCTAATAATTGTATTAATCGGTGATAGCGGTTTCATATAAATATATTTATAATTTTATATTTTGATTTTTATTTAAATAATGATGACTATGGCTGACCCCTTTCGACAACGCAGCGTGATCGCCACGTGGACGCCCAAGGCAAGCCAAATGTGGGAGAGGCCTATAATGATGTATCGCGTTAAATGAAGTTTAATGCAAGTAAGACGAAAGTTATGGTGTTTCAGAGGAATTAATGTAGAAATAAATAGAATTTTAGTATAAAAGGTGAAGTAATGGAACAAGTAAATGAATTCGCTAGTTGTAGGTAGGTACCCACATTTATGTGTGGTAGTAAGTGTTAGACGTGGCAGAACGAGTCTAGTTCTTTTTTTTGTAAATACACAATACGCAAACAATCATGTTCATGCACACAAAGATTTGCATTGAGCGGGATTCGAAACCACTACGCCACAGAGGTCTTCAATGAAATGACATGGAATGACAGTAAATGCTGTAGAAATGCGCTCCTTGCGTAGAATATGAGGTGTAACGTTGATTGATAAAGTGCTATTAAAAGCATTGCTATTGAAAAGCGTACCTACAGGGACATCCTTCAGAAAGGTCCAGTCCGTAGCATTTGGAACGGACTGGCATATATGAATATATGCATGAATGTAGACGAAACAAAGCAGGTTATTGAGGATCCGTTGTACATGGCATGGCTCTTTAAAAAAGAAAGAAATTGAGAATAAGGATTGAATTTTTAGTGTTTGTATGTATGCATAGGTAGGTACTTAAAATGAATCATAGCAAAACTATAGTCACGTACCTACTTACTACATCAGATTTATTTAATTTATTTACGACAATATGATAGGTAGATATGATAGATAGGGTTGAGAATGGCAAGTACAAAGTACAGTCTGCTACTAAGGGTAAATATTTACGCACGTTTCCCGTCTTTTTTAATTAGGAGCATAAATAAAGAATAGCAGACATAATATTTTAGAAGTCAACAGCCATCGTACTTAGGACCAAGTTTAAATTATGTAGGTAGGTACTTGATTTACCTACTGCTTTAGATTTTATAATAATTATTCTGAAACCTTAACAAAAAGGAACTACTTACAGCTCATTTATTATGTATGACTTAAATTTAAAGGTAAACAAATATGGCGCGCCGTGTCAACAGACTAAAGACTATTCATTCGGAAACCGGGGGTAGATGTTTAGAGACCTTAGGATAAATGTATGGGATTCAAAGACAAATTCTAGAATTTATAAATTGTCAAAATGGTGAAGTTTATTTCTATCTGTTAGGCTGGGCGCACATTGGAGACTAGACTGTTTCAAGACTGACTTGCCTCATATAGACAAGTCTGTCTTAAAACTAAAACGAAACAGTTTTGACTACGATACGTAGCACACATAAAACAAAACTGTTTTGTCTCATAATCAGTGATGGGATTATACTCGGCATACATGACCACGTGGGGATTATACTCGGATAAAAACTCATTTTTGAGTAAATACTAAAACACTCGTTTCTATCCGAGTATTTATCCAAATCTTGGGATAAAAACTCTGATGCATTTTACTATCAAAATATTTGGTTTTTTTTATTTTATACCTGTTTTTGACTATCTTTGCAATACTTTGCATCAACCTGGAAATTTACCTTTGAAAGTTACTATATTTTTAACCGACTTCAAAAAAAAAAGGAAGTTTCTTAATTCGATTGTACCTACTTTTTTTTTGTGTTTGTTACCTGATTTCTCGAAAACAGGTAGACCGATTTGAAATTCTTTTTTTAGTTTAAAAGTGTAGACTTTCCATTTGGTCCCATTGTCACCAGATCTGGATCTGGATGACGGGATCCCAGAGAAATCGAGGGCAACTTTTAAAAATTGTAAGGACGCATTATGTAGAACCTTGTCATACACGTGTATCTCTGACGTCACTACAAAATAATGAAGAGTCAGAACTAGTCTGATAATGGAGATCACAGACAAATGAGGGAACTCCTCAACCGTATATAGCAGCTACCTTGTGTTTGGCCTTATTTTATTCGTAATGAAGAAACCTTTACACAACAATGATCTGATGCTGAAGATGACAGAGGATCGAGGGAACTCCTCAACGGTATATAGGAGCTACCTAGTGTTTGGGGTTATTTTATTCATATTGATGAAAACTTTACACACCTTTACACAAACATGGTCTGATGATGAAGACGACAAAGAGTTGCGTTACTTCTCCGTCTTAGAAATATTATTTTCTTTGATTTGTGACCATGATATAATTATCTACCTTTATAATATAATATTATTGGTAAGTAGTTATTATAATCAAGTTTGTTGTTGAAGTCGGTTTTTAATTAGAAAATTATTTTTTAAATTCATTTTATCTTGGTTTCATTACGTAGAATACTTTATTTTACCTCTCTCGAGTAAATACTCGTTTGTTTATAACTAAATTCAAATATATTATTTTACTATACTTTTATTTATTTTTTAAACATATTTAAGTTTTTCATTGTAATATTATATTTAAGTATTTATTTTTTATATATTTTATTTTTTTAGTAAGTATGGAAATACAATCATGACGTTTGGTAACTATTACAGATGGGTCTCTGGATGGATGGCATGTATAAATAGGTACCTACTCCAAGTTAATTAAACGCATATTGTTTATATAATATATATAATAATAATAACATGAAAATTTGTTAAAAAAACAATTAAAAAATCCAAAACATTAGATACATGAATGCAGCCGAGTATTTATCCGAACTTTTTGAGTATTTATCCAAGAATTCGGATATTTACGAGTATTTACTCACTTTTGGATATTTACTGAGTTTTTATCATTTGAGTATTTATCCAACTGCCCATCACGTGTTTACTTTCTGAACGCTCGGACGAGAGTGGGGTGCGTGCGGGGTGTGACGGTAGACAGTTTTGTCTTTAATGTGCGCGCCCGCATTGATACAAAAGGGAAGCCGACAATCGTTAGTCAGACTAGTCGCCGTGCGGTATTCGTCTATCTGAGACAATATTGTCTATACGACGTTTTGTTCCAAGTGTGCGCATATTCATACATATTGTAAAGCAATAGTCTGTCTTAAGACTGTCGTGTTCCAAGTCTGCGCTCAGCCTTAGAGGTGTCAACTATTATAGGCCGACCGTTTATCTCAGTCCCCGCCTGCGGTATGAAAGGGACGAAGGGGCGGGGTAGCGGTGTCCGTTATGGTAGCGTACACAAGAGCTATATCGAGTATGTGCGTGTGGTGTGAGTGTTCTTTTTAAAAAGTTAGTCCAAACATGACGAAATTTAAGAATAATTTAGGAAAAAATTGTGAAAACACAACGGCCTGGATAAAAAATTGTGAAAAGCATAGAAAAAAAGTTACGGTCAATTAATTAGAACACTCAATCCGGCGACCAGAAAAAGTTACTGCACCTTGTTTCCCAGAAATATACGTACAATATTGTTGTGAAATAATTGAGCAGAATTAGTGAAATATATTCCCAATTATTCAAATGTTTTTGACTGTTTATTTCGATTTTATAAAGGTATTTGTAGAACACTCAATCCTCCTATAGAACAGATTGAAGTATTATAAAATCTTAAACTATGGCCTAATAATTTGTTGACTTTGATACTCTATTACACGAACACGCTCCCGGATCAGTTTGTGAAACACAAATCATCATAAAAAATATAATAGTTTAAGAGAAAATTAAAATTATACTTTTTAAGAAATGTTCCGTGTGAGTGTTCCATGTTTTGGCGTAGGTACATGAATTTAACCCAAACTTGTATGTCGACCCAGACTAAACCTGAAATTGTGAAAATGTTTGTACTAAATTTTAAAACGTCTTCTGAACTTGATACGGTTTTATTTTAACAATTATCAACTTAAATAAATCTCAATCATAAATTCAAAGCTATAAAGCTGATTAGGCTGACCATAAATTCAATAAAAATAAAACTGTACTCTTTGTGTTTCATTACAACAAAATAAATAGGTATAGTTTATAATTTAATGCATCTTTGTTTTGCAAATCTAAAAGACCCTATGACAAAGTCTTAATGACTAATCGGAAACTGTATTGAAGGATTTGATATATTATATCACTGTCCCGGAGAGTAACTCAGGCATATTGTTTCCGGTTATTCTTGTTTTGCGAATGGTGAATACTTGCATAGTCTTGTGAATAAGTCTGGCTACTTGGTTGTCCAAGTAGCCAGACTTTGCCACCAACAACTTGCTCTTCAATATAATCTTGTCGCTGCAATAGTACCGTATTATAGGTAGGTACCCTACCCATATAATTTGGACTTGGCTCACGACGTTGTTGACATGTGGAATGTAGATTCGGCGATCATTGTTCCGATAGTACTTTCGGTAAATGGACTTATTCGAAAGAGTCGCTATCAACATCTAAGAAGACTCGCGCTTGACCGTTGGATCATAGGTCTGATCCAGAAGGCGGTACTGCTCGACACGGCACGCATTGTCATAAAGTTCCTATCTCTGGAGCCCTAACCACCATCTTGGTCCTTGTACCCATTGCTGGTGGGTTACCTTTTTTATATTTTATGGTGACATATTGTAATCCTACTCCGTCACCACCAAGGAACTTACACTCTAACTGGAATGCTTACGAAGCAAATTTGGACAAATTAAATCGTTCATTACTACTGACAACATAAGTATTTGTTTATATAACATGAAAGGGAAAAATACTCCGACAAGGACAACGACAAAGGGGAATTGCATCTCTCTCTCTTGCAACTGTAAGTTAAATGTTGGTATCTCGTTTAGAGAGGGACACACTCCACTCATACAGCTGTAAATTAGGAACGGATTTTTTGATTTTTTAGGATTGCAATAAACTGCATAGAACAAAAAAGTAGTTACTGTTTTATTTTAATATAGGTAAGTCATGGTCAGCCTAGTCAATTTTCTAGCTAAGAATTATAATTTAGTTGATAATTATTAAAATAAAACCGTATCAAGTTCAGAAGACGTTTTAAAATTTAGTACAAACATTTTCACAATTTCAGGTATAGTCTGGGTTGACATACAAGTTTGGGTTAAATTCATGTACGCCAAAACATGGAACACTCACACGGAACATTTCTTAAAAAGTATAATTTTAATTTTCTCATAAACTATTATATTTTTTATGATGATTTGTGTTTCACAAACTGATCCGGGAGCGTGTTCGTGTAATAGAGTATCAAAGTCAACAAATTATTAGGCCATAGTTTAAGATTTTATGATACTTCAATCTGTTCTATAGGAGGATTGAGTGTTCTACAAATACCTTTATAAAATCGAAATAAACAGTCAAAAACATTTGAATAATTGGGAATATATTTCACTAATTCTGCTCAATTATTTCACAACAATATTGTACGTATATTTCTGGGAAACAAGGTGCAGTAACTTTTTTGGTCGCCGGATTGAGTGTTCTAATTAATTGACCGTAACTTTTTTTCTATGCTTTTCACAATTTTTTTATCCAGGCCGTTGTCTTTTCACAATTTTTTCCTAAATTATTCTTAAATTTTGTCATGTTTGGACTAACTTTTAAAAAAGAACACTCATACCACACGCACATATATCGAGTTGGTTGCTATGCCAAATAAAATAAGGTTTTACAAAAAAAACCGACTTCAAAGACAAAAATTGCACTATTAACTTTAAAACTTTCGCGTTTCATTTTATTATTATAATAATACTATCGGGTATTAACGCGTGTAGATTTTTGGTAAACACTTAAATTATTTACCTTGAGCCGCTCGACGTTTCGGCCAGTCAGTCTACTTGTGACCATGGCTGGTGTAACCTGGCCGAAACGTCGAGCGGCTCAAGGTAAATAATTTAAGTGTTTACCAAAAATCTATACGCGTTAATACCCGATAGTATTATTATAATAAAAAAATTGCACTAAAAATTAAAAAATAATTAGTTGTATTTTGGTTTTGCAACATTAAATCAGACATTCTTTTTACTTAATTATAATCTAAAGAATAGGTTCTTTTAATTATTGTAAAAAGTATTGTTAAGGATATTTCTTGAAGAGTCTACAAATATATTTATTTGTAGATTCTTTAAAATATAATCAAATTATTACAAATAATGTAATATTATTGTTATTTTTGGAGTCGGTGTCAGCCACGATAATTATATTCTATTTTATATTCCTGACTTAAAATTTAAAGAAATATGGCGTCGTGTTATACACAGACTAAAGACTAAGATGAGAAAAGTACTACGAATCAAAGACAATTACTTAAAATTAAAAACCATTTAAAGTGATCAGAATGTGTTATACAGAACTTTATTGCCTTTTCTAACGACTTTGTAGATAACATTTTGCATTATTGATCCTATTTGCGAATTACGATTTTTTTCAATTGACGGTGCTGGTTAAACCTATATAAACGCCCACAAACAGGTATATTAAAACGTTTGAACGTGACACAGGTATTTTAAAATATATTTATTTAAATATGATAAAGATAGTTATTTCATATTTGTTTAATTTTTAACAAATAATAAATAACTATCTTTATCACTAATTAATCCATAAACAATCAACAACTTCATGTCATAATGTCGAAGTCATTATAATAATATAATCTGTAATTCGTGGCCGCCATTCCATTTGCTTAGGTATAATCGTATTTCGTTGGATGACACCGACTCCAAAAATAACAATAATATTACATAATAAAGTATTTCATTATTACATAAAAATGAAAAACCATTTGTTTTGAATTTTGATTGCCTTTTTTATTTTGTGTCTTATTTACAATTTTATTGCATAACACCTTCCTAGTTCAAAATAGTGATTGCTTCAAAACCCTCTAAAACGGTATCGGTTACTTTCAAATTTCACTAAAACCTAAAGTTAACTTCTAAGTCCCCTAAAACGAATCTATTTTTGCAAATAACCTCGTTTTTCTAATTGTTTTTATTAAACAAAGATGTTTGTTGGGATTTCTAGATGACGATAATAATATAATGTTAAAAATCGTACAGAATTAAGTTTGTTAGTAAGTTTAAGACGTTTTTCATGAATTGTCGACATTTAAGAAAAAGCACTTTAGGGGGTTTTGAAATTATATGACTCATATATACATTAAAACAGGTATTATTTAAACATATTAATTTGTAAGAATTAATCTTAGAAAATATTTACAGATAATAAGAACAATAATAAGAGCTTATTTTATTTTTACACACTATAGTGTGACCACAGGAGCTGTGCACCTCCTGAGGTATGCGCGCGGCGAGAGGGGGGTGGACATTTAGAGTACATGTTATATACTGGTATAGAATAAACAGTCTATGATGCAGCTACTAGCGACATCTGACGCAATATAGTTAAGTTATTTGGCTGGTACGGGTCGCTACACGAGCGGCTGTAGCAGTTTTCTATTAAAAGACAGTCATTTTTAAAAACTCCAAGAAAGTATTTACATTATTGTACAGTTTTAAGCGTAAATAGGAACATTATTTGTGTTTTTATAATGTAACTTTGAGAAAAATGACATCTAGCGGTATGTATCAAATACTCTAAGAACATGAAGTTCTTAAAGAAAAATATAATGTTCGAATTGTTATGACATTGCCGTCAAAACTCGTGACGGCAGGTAGGTGTCCGTTATGGTAGCATACAAAAGAGCTATATCGAGTTGTTTACTATGCCAAAAAACTCTGCATAAATAAAAAATAAAAAAACAATTGTTAAGATTAATGATGAGGAATTAGAACTTGTTAACACTACAGTATTCCTTAGAATTACTTTATACAGATTACCCCCTTACTCATAAACGCCTCTTAAATTTTAGTTAATTGATTACCTTAAATTCTTACGGTTTTGTTTGGTATAAGTTTGATTTTACAAATAATAATCTCGCTACACACCCCCTTACTTATAAACGCCTCTTAAATTTAATTACTGTTTAGCGAGATTTGTTATTACGAAAACCAACCTTATACCAAACAACGTAAGAGCTTAGGCTAATTAATCAATTGACTTAAATTTGAGAATTTTTTTATAAGTAAGGGGGACAGTGATTAAGTTTAAGAGGCGTTTATGAGTAAGGGGTGAGTTCTTATTTATCACCTGCATATTTTTAATAAAATATGAGTATATTTGGGTTACATTGTGATCAACTAAGTAAGTGTAATATATTACAGATATGTCTATAAAGTCGTCAAATTTGTGATTTTTATTAGTTCATTAATCTACAATAAACTAATACTGACTTACGAAGAACAACGTAAACAATGAGTAGAGTAAATCAAAGTGGGACGCGGGAAGTGGTTTTTAAAGTTATAAGGCGATGTTTAGCGGAGCACGATTCTGGTCAACTTTTATGCGATTTGGATGATTTTTATGGGTGAACTGCAACTTTGATGGGTATGTATAGTTTAAGATTTTATGATACTTCAATCTGTTCTATAGGAGGATTGAGTGTTCTACAAATACCTTTATAAAATCGAAATAAACAGTCAAAAACATTTGAATAATTGGGAATATATTTCACTAATTCTGCTCAATTATTTCACAACAATATTGTACGTATATTTCTGGGAAACAAGGTGCAGTAACTTTTTTGGTCGCCGGATTGAGTGTTCTAATTAATTGACCGTAACTTTTTTTCTATGCTTTTCACAATTTTTTTATCCAGGCCGTTGTCTTTTCACAATTTTTTCCTAAATTATTCTTAAATTTTGTCATGTTTGGACTAACTTTTAAAAAAGAACACTCATACCACACGCACATATATCGAGTTGGTTGCTATGCCAAATAAAATAAGGTTTTACAAAAAAAACCGACTTCAAAGACAAAAATTGCACTATTAACTTTAAAACTTTCGCGTTTCATTTTATTATTATAATAATACTATCGGGTATTAACGCGTGTAGATTTTTGGTAAACACTTAAATTATTTACCTTGAGCCGCTCGACGTTTCGGCCAGTCAGTCTACTTGTGACCATGGCTGGTGTAACCTGGCCGAAACGTCGAGCGGCTCAAGGTAAATAATTTAAGTGTTTACCAAAAATCTATACGCGTTAATACCCGATAGTATTATTATAATAAAAAAATTGCACTAAAAATTAAAAAATAATTAGTTGTATTTTGGTTTTGCAACATTAAATCAGACATTCTTTTTACTTAATTATAATCTAAAGAATAGGTTCTTTTAATTATTGTAAAAAGTATTGTTAAGGATATTTCTTGAAGAGTCTACAAATATATTTATTTGTAGATTCTTTAAAATATAATCAAATTATTACAAATAATGTAATATTATTGTTATTTTTGGAGTCGGTGTCAGCCACGATAATTATATTCTATTTTATATTCCTGACTTAAAATTTAAAGAAATATGGCGTCGTGTTATACACAGACTAAAGACTAAGATGAGAAAAGTACTACGAATCAAAGACAATTACTTAAAATTAAAAACCATTTAAAGTGATCAGAATGTGTTATACAGAACTTTATTGCCTTTTCTAACGACTTTGTAGATAACATTTTGCATTATTGATCCTATTTGCGAATTACGATTTTTTTCAATTGACGGTGCTGGTTAAACCTATATAAACGCCCACAAACAGGTATATTAAAACGTTTGAACGTGACACAGGTATTTTAAAATATATTTATTTAAATATGATAAAGATAGTTATTTCATATTTGTTTAATTTTTAACAAATAATAAATAACTATCTTTATCACTAATTAATCCATAAACAATCAACAACTTCATGTCATAATGTCGAAGTCATTATAATAATATAATCTGTAATTCGTGGCCGCCATTCCATTTGCTTAGGTATAATCGTATTTCGTTGGATGACACCGACTCCAAAAATAACAATAATATTACATAATAAATTATTTCATTATTACATAAAAATGAAAAACCATTTGTTTTGAATTTTGATTGCCTTTTTTATTTTGTGTCTTATTTACAATTTTATTGCATAACACCTTCCTAGTTCAAAATAGTGATTGCTTCAAAACCCTCTAAAACGGTATCGGTTACTTTCAAATTTCACTAAAACCTAAAGTTAACTTCTAAGTCCCCTAAAACGAATCTATTTTTGCAAATAACCTCGTTTTTCTAATTGTTTTTATTAAACAAAGATGTTTGTTGGGATTTCTAGATGACGATAATAATATAATGTTAAAAATCGTACAGAATTAAGTTTGTTAGTAAGTTTAAGACGTTTTTCATGAATTGTCGACATTTAAGAAAAAGCACTTTAGGGGGTTTTGAAATTATATGACTCATATATACATTAAAACAGGTATTATTTAAACATATTAATTTGTAAGAATTAATCTTAGAAAATATTTACAGATAATAAGAACAATAATAAGAGCTTATTTTATTTTTACACACTATAGTGTGACCACAGGAGCTGTGCACCTCCTGAGGTATGCGCGCGGCGAGAGGGGGGTGGACATTTAGAGTACATGTTATATACTGGTATAGAATAAACAGTCTATGATGCAGCTACTAGCGACATCTGACGCAATATAGTTAAGTTATTTGGCTGGTACGGGTCGCTACACGAGCGGCTGTAGCAGTTTTCTATTAAAAGACAGTCATTTTTAAAAACTCCAAGAAAGTATTTACATTATTGTACAGTTTTAAGCGTAAATAGGAACATTATTTGTGTTTTTATAATGTAACTTTGAGAAAAATGACATCTAGCGGTATGTATCAAATACTCTAAGAACATGAAGTTCTTAAAGAAAAATATAATGTTCGAATTGTTATGACATTGCCGTCAAAACTCGTGACGGCAGGTAGGTGTCCGTTATGGTAGCATACAAAAGAGCTATATCGAGTTGTTTACTATGCCAAAAAACTCTGCATAAATAAAAAATAAAAAAACAATTGTTAAGATTAATGATGAGGAATTAGAACTTGTTAACACTACAGTATTCCTTAGAATTACTTTATACAGATTACCCCCTTACTCATAAACGCCTCTTAAATTTTAGTTAATTGATTACCTTAAATTCTTACGGTTTTGTTTGGTATAAGTTTGATTTTACAAATAATAATCTCGCTACACACCCCCTTACTTATAAACGCCTCTTAAATTTAATTACTGTTTAGCGAGATTTGTTATTACGAAAACCAACCTTATACCAAACAACGTAAGAGCTTAGGCTAATTAATCAATTGACTTAAATTTGAGAATTTTTTTATAAGTAAGGGGGAAAGTGATTAAGTTTAAGAGGCGTTTATGAGTAAGGGGTGAGTTCTTATTTATCACCTGCATATTTTTAATAAAATATGAGTATATTTGGGTTACATTGTGATCAACTAAGTAAGTGTAATATATTACAGATATGTCTATAAAGTCGTCAAATTTGTGATTTTTATTAGTTCATTAATCTACAATAAACTAATACTGACTTACGAAGAACAACGTAAACAATGAGTAGAGTAAATCAAAGTGGGACGCGGGAAGTGGTTTTTAAAGTTATAAGGCGATGTTTAGCGGAGCACGATTCTGGTCAACTTTTATGCGATTTGGATGATTTTTATGGGTGAACTGCAACTTTGATGGGTATGTATAGTTTAAGATTTTATGATACTTCAATCTGTTCTATAGGAGGATTGAGTGTTCTACAAATACCTTTATAAAATCGAAATAAACAGTCAAAAACATTTGAATAATTGGGAATATATTTCACTAATTCTGCTCAATTATTTCACAACAATATTGTACGTATATTTCTGGGAAACAAGGTGCAGTAACTTTTTTGGTCGCCGGATTGAGTGTTCTAATTAATTGACCGTAACTTTTTTTCTATGCTTTTCACAATTTTTTTATCCAGGCCGTTGTCTTTTCACAATTTTTTCCTAAATTATTCTTAAATTTTGTCATGTTTGGACTAACTTTTAAAAAAGAACACTCATACCACACGCACATATATCGAGTTGGTTGCTATGCCAAATAAAATAAGGTTTTACAAAAAAAACCGACTTCAAAGACAAAAATTGCACTATTAACTTTAAAACTTTCGCGTTTCATTTTATTATTATAATAATACTATCGGGTATTAACGCGTGTAGATTTTTGGTAAACACTTAAATTATTTACCTTGAGCCGCTCGACGTTTCGGCCAGTCAGTCTACTTGTGACCATGGCTGGTGTAACCTGGCCGAAACGTCGAGCGGCTCAAGGTAAATAATTTAAGTGTTTACCAAAAATCTATACGCGTTAATACCCGATAGTATTATTATAATAAAAAAATTGCACTAAAAATTAAAAAATAATTAGTTGTATTTTGGTTTTGCAACATTAAATCAGACATTCTTTTTACTTAATTATAATCTAAAGAATAGGTTCTTTTAATTATTGTAAAAAGTATTGTTAAGGATATTTCTTGAAGAGTCTACAAATATATTTATTTGTAGATTCTTTAAAATATAATCAAATTATTACAAATAATGTAATATTATTGTTATTTTTGGAGTCGGTGTCAGCCACGATAATTATATTCTATTTTATATTCCTGACTTAAAATTTAAAGAAATATGGCGTCGTGTTATACACAGACTAAAGACTAAGATGAGAAAAGTACTACGAATCAAAGACAATTACTTAAAATTAAAAACCATTTAAAGTGATCAGAATGTGTTATACAGAACTTTATTGCCTTTTCTAACGACTTTGTAGATAACATTTTGCATTATTGATCCTATTTGCGAATTACGATTTTTTTCAATTGACGGTGCTGGTTAAACCTATATAAACGCCCACAAACAGGTATATTAAAACGTTTGAACGTGACACAGGTATTTTAAAATATATTTATTTAAATATGATAAAGATAGTTATTTCATATTTGTTTAATTTTTAACAAATAATAAATAACTATCTTTATCACTAATTAATCCATAAACAATCAACAACTTCATGTCATAATGTCGAAGTCATTATAATAATATAATCTGTAATTCGTGGCCGCCATTCCATTTGCTTAGGTATAATCGTATTTCGTTGGATGACACCGACTCCAAAAATAACAATAATATTACATAATAAATTATTTCATTATTACATAAAAATGAAAAACCATTTGTTTTGAATTTTGATTGCCTTTTTTATTTTGTGTCTTATTTACAATTTTATTGCATAACACCTTCCTAGTTCAAAATAGTGATTGCTTCAAAACCCTCTAAAACGGTATCGGTTACTTTCAAATTTCACTAAAACCTAAAGTTAACTTCTAAGTCCCCTAAAACGAATCTATTTTTGCAAATAACCTCGTTTTTCTAATTGTTTTTATTAAACAAAGATGTTTGTTGGGATTTCTAGATGACGATAATAATATAATGTTAAAAATCGTACAGAATTAAGTTTGTTAGTAAGTTTAAGACGTTTTTCATGAATTGTCGACATTTAAGAAAAAGCACTTTAGGGGGTTTTGAAATTATATGACTCATATATACATTAAAACAGGTATTATTTAAACATATTAATTTGTAAGAATTAATCTTAGAAAATATTTACAGATAATAAGAACAATAATAAGAGCTTATTTTATTTTTACACACTATAGTGTGACCACAGGAGCTGTGCACCTCCTGAGGTATGCGCGCGGCGAGAGGGGGGTGGACATTTAGAGTACATGTTATATACTGGTATAGAATAAACAGTCTATGATGCAGCTACTAGCGACATCTGACGCAATATAGTTAAGTTATTTGGCTGGTACGGGTCGCTACACGAGCGGCTGTAGCAGTTTTCTATTAAAAGACAGTCATTTTTAAAAACTCCAAGAAAGTATTTACATTATTGTACAGTTTTAAGCGTAAATAGGAACATTATTTGTGTTTTTATAATGTAACTTTGAGAAAAATGACATCTAGCGGTATGTATCAAATACTCTAAGAACATGAAGTTCTTAAAGAAAAATATAATGTTCGAATTGTTATGACATTGCCGTCAAAACTCGTGACGGCAGGTAGGTGTCCGTTATGGTAGCATACAAAAGAGCTATATCGAGTTGTTTACTATGCCAAAAAACTCTGCATAAATAAAAAATAAAAAAACAATTGTTAAGATTAATGATGAGGAATTAGAACTTGTTAACACTACAGTATTCCTTAGAATTACTTTATACAGATTACCCCCTTACTCATAAACGCCTCTTAAATTTTAGTTAATTGATTACCTTAAATTCTTACGGTTTTGTTTGGTATAAGTTTGATTTTACAAATAATAATCTCGCTACACACCCCCTTACTTATAAACGCCTCTTAAATTTAATTACTGTTTAGCGAGATTTGTTATTACGAAAACCAACCTTATACCAAACAACGTAAGAGCTTAGGCTAATTAATCAATTGACTTAAATTTGAGAATTTTTTTATAAGTAAGGGGGACAGTGATTAAGTTTAAGAGGCGTTTATGAGTAAGGGGTGAGTTCTTATTTATCACCTGCATATTTTTAATAAAATATGAGTATATTTGGGTTACATTGTGATCAACTAAGTAAGTGTAATATATTACAGATATGTCTATAAAGTCGTCAAATTTGTGATTTTTATTAGTTCATTAATCTACAATAAACTAATACTGACTTACGAAGAACAACGTAAACAATGAGTAGAGTAAATCAAAGTGGGACGCGGGAAGTGGTTTTTAAAGTTATAAGGCGATGTTTAGCGGAGCACGATTCTGGTCAACTTTTATGCGATTTGGATGATTTTTATGGGTGAACTGCAACTTTGATGGGTATGTATAGTTTAAGATTTTATGATACTTCAATCTGTTCTATAGGAGGATTGAGTGTTCTACAAATACCTTTATAAAATCGAAATAAACAGTCAAAAACATTTGAATAATTGGGAATATATTTCACTAATTCTGCTCAATTATTTCACAACAATATTGTACGTATATTTCTGGGAAACAAGGTGCAGTAACTTTTTTGGTCGCCGGATTGAGTGTTCTAATTAATTGACCGTAACTTTTTTTCTATGCTTTTCACAATTTTTTTATCCAGGCCGTTGTCTTTTCACAATTTTTTCCTAAATTATTCTTAAATTTTGTCATGTTTGGACTAACTTTTAAAAAAGAACACTCATACCACACGCACATATATCGAGTTGGTTGCTATGCCAAATAAAATAAGGTTTTACAAAAAAAACCGACTTCAAAGACAAAAATTGCACTATTAACTTTAAAACTTTCGCGTTTCATTTTATTATTATAATAATACTATCGGGTATTAACGCGTGTAGATTTTTGGTAAACACTTAAATTATTTACCTTGAGCCGCTCGACGTTTCGGCCAGTCAGTCTACTTGTGACCATGGCTGGTGTAACCTGGCCGAAACGTCGAGCGGCTCAAGGTAAATAATTTAAGTGTTTACCAAAAATCTATACGCGTTAATACCCGATAGTATTATTATAATAAAAAAATTGCACTAAAAATTAAAAAATAATTAGTTGTATTTTGGTTTTGCAACATTAAATCAGACATTCTTTTTACTTAATTATAATCTAAAGAATAGGTTCTTTTAATTATTGTAAAAAGTATTGTTAAGGATATTTCTTGAAGAGTCTACAAATATATTTATTTGTAGATTCTTTAAAATATAATCAAATTATTACAAATAATGTAATATTATTGTTATTTTTGGAGTCGGTGTCAGCCACGATAATTATATTCTATTTTATATTCCTGACTTAAAATTTAAAGAAATATGGCGTCGTGTTATACACAGACTAAAGACTAAGATGAGAAAAGTACTACGAATCAATGACAATTACTTAAAATTAAAAACCATTTAAAGTGATCAGAATGTGTTATACAGAACTTTATTGCCTTTTCTAACGACTTTGTAGATAACATTTTGCATTATTGATCCTATTTGCGAATTACGATTTTTTTCAATTGACGGTGCTGGTTAAACCTATATAAACGCCCACAAACAGGTATATTAAAACGTTTGAACGTGACACAGGTATTTTAAAATATATTTATTTAAATATGATAAAGATAGTTATTTCGTATTTGTTTAATTTTTAACAAATAATAAATAACTATCTTTATCACTAATTAATCCATAAACAATCAACAACTTCATGTCATAATGTCGAAGTCATTATAATAATATAATCTGTAATTCGTGGCCGCCATTCCATTTGCTTAGGTATAATCGTATTTCGTTGGATGACACCGACTCCAAAAATAACAATAATATTACATAATAAATTATTTCATTATTACATAAAAATGAAAAACCATTTGTTTTGAATTTTGATTGCCTTTTTTATTTTGTGTCTTATTTACAATTTTATTGCATAACACCTTCCTAGTTCAAAATAGTGATTGCTTCAAAACCCTCTAAAACGGTATCGGTTACTTTCAAATTTCACTAAAACCTAAAGTTAACTTCTAAGTCCCCTAAAACGAATCTATTTTTGCAAATAACCTCGTTTTTCTAATTGTTTTTATTAAACAAAGATGTTTGTTGGGATTTCTAGATGACGATAATAATATAATGTTAAAAATCGTACAGAATTAAGTTTGTTAGTAAGTTTAAGACGTTTTTCATGAATTGTCGACATTTAAGAAAAAGCACTTTAGGGGGTTTTGAAATTATATGACTCATATATACATTAAAACAGGTATTATTTAAACATATTAATTTGTAAGAATTAATCTTAGAAAATATTTACAGATAATAAGAACAATAATAAGAGCTTATTTTATTTTTACACACTATAGTGTGACCACAGGAGCTGTGCACCTCCTGAGGTATGCGCGCGGCGAGAGGGGGGTGGACATTTAGAGTACATGTTATATACTGGTATAGAATAAATAGTCTATGATGCAGCTACTAGCGACATCTGACGCAATATAGTTAAGTTATTTGGCTGGTACGGGTCGCTACACGAGCGGCTGTAGCAGTTTTCTATTAAAAGACAGTCATTTTTAAAAACTCCAAGAAAGTATTTACATTATTGTACAGTTTTAAGCGTAAATAGGAACATTATTTGTGTTTTTATAATGTAACTTTGAGAAAAATGACATCTAGCGGTATGTATCAAATACTCTAAGAACATGAAGTTCTTAAAGAAAAATATAATGTTCGAATTGTTATGACATTGCCGTCAAAACTCGTGACGGCAGGTAGGTGTCCGTTATGGTAGCATACAAAAGAGCTATATCGAGTTGTTTACTATGCCAAAAAACTCTGCATAAATAAAAAATAAAAAAACAATTGTTAAGATTAATGATGAGGAATTAGAACTTGTTAACACTACAGTATTCCTTAGAATTACTTTATACAGATTACCCCCTTACTCATAAACGCCTCTTAAATTTTAGTTAATTGATTACCTTAAATTCTTACGGTTTTGTTTGGTATAAGTTTGATTTTACAAATAATAATCTCGCTACACACCCCCTTACTTATAAACGCCTCTTAAATTTAATTACTGTTTAGCGAGATTTGTTATTACGAAAACCAACCTTATACCAAACAACGTAAGAGCTTAGGCTAATTAATCAATTGACTTAAATTTGAGAATTTTTTTTATAAGTAAGGGGGACAGTGATTAAGTTTAAGAGGCGTTTATGAGTAAGGGGTGAGTTCTTATTTATCACCTGCATATTTTTAATAAAATATGAGTATATTTGGGTTACATTGTGATCAACTAAGTAAGTGTAATATATTACAGATATGTCTATAAAGTCGTCAAATTTGTGATTTTTATTAGTTCATTAATCTACAATAAACTAATACTGACTTACGAAGAACAACGTAAACAATGAGTAGAGTAAATCAAAGTGGGACGCGGGAAGTGGTTTTTAAAGTTATAAGGCGATGTTTAGCGGAGCACGATTCTGGTCAACTTTTATGCGATTTGGATGATTTTTATGGGTGAACTGCAACTTTGATGGGTATGTAATCGTGTTACTGTTTTTCGTAATCTGTCTCAAGTAATAAATTCACTCCATTTGAGATCTAGAGACCCAAAACAGGCATTGTGTACATAGCACATTTTTAGGTTAGATATTCATTGTAAGTAAGAAAAATCGTAGTACGAACATTTCTGTTGATACATTATCAGTTGCATTAGTATAATTCAGTCAAGATTTATCCTAATTTGAATTTGAATTATTTGCATTATGTCTATA
Organism: Schrankia costaestrigalis; assembly: GCA_905475405.1. NCBI lineage: Eukaryota > Metazoa > Arthropoda > Insecta > Lepidoptera > Erebidae > Schrankia > Schrankia costaestrigalis. Next base: position 8,215,362 of record FR997827.1, read on the forward strand.
TTACGGTTGATATTGATAACTAAACTATGTCACTTTCGCATCGACTGGTCTGTCTACAAAAAATAATTAATTACAATATTTTATTAAATTTTATATCATTTAGCTCTTAGTAAATCCATGTTAAATAATATCTTGTTGGTTAATATTTAACACTGAATAAATTTTAGTTAGGTATTGTAGTTATTCTTTCCATTCCATTAGAATTATTAAAGGACAATGCTCACAATGTATGGGGAAAAAACCCAGGCCCGGCGCAAATGAAATGTATCTCAGATTTTAAGTATTTATATGTGACATAATATTCAGTAGGGGGCATTACCAAAATCTTTTTTTTTAATGTCATAAATTGCTAGTTGTTTTATGTAAGGAGCTTCAAAAATGTGATTTTTTTTAAATTATTTCTTTCTTTACTCTTATTCTATAAATGAATGATAAGGTACGAGAATACAGGGAACCTATAAGTGCGAGTGAAATAGCAGTTGACTCTTGGTTCGTTTTTGTAGCGAGCGACGACGACCGAAAGGTATTGTGTGAACAAACAACCGGTTTAGTTTAGTGCCTCTCCGCCTTGCAACAACCACTGAGAATATTATAATGGTTAGCGTAGTATGTTAAAATATATGTATATACATATTTTCTTTAAATACTTCTATTTAAAAATTACTTTCACGAAAAAAGGATTAGCAAAATGTTACGTTTAAAAACGAATTTTTGACTATTTTTTTTTTAGTATGAATCTACTATTTTATACTAAGAATTTGAGATATGTACCGTTTGCGCCGGGGCCTGGGTTTTTTTTTAGCATTATCCTTTAAAAATAACAGATTTAAAAATAATGAAAAGCTTGAAACTCCTGGTAAACACAGGCAAGGCCGGTCAAAGAAAGAAATGTATGTTTCTATATTTCTGCTCTCCCCCACAAAATACAATTATGTTCTACAGTAAAAAAGAGGTATATAACATTTTTCTTCTTTAACCTGTATTTTGTTTCTAGTTATGCCTAAATTTATTGTAGGTATAATCAAATGTTCAATTTAGGTACATAACTTTTGTAAAATTTCGAGTTCCAACCCTCAGAAAATTGCAGATGATAGCTAGAACTGAGATGGATTTTAATTGTAGTCTTGAAGTTCTACGCAAAAATAATACAAATATAAAAATAGGCTTACCTACAAGAAATGCCCTAGTATTATAAGTGCTCTAATAGTGTAGTGTTATTTGAACATAATTGTTTTGAAAACTATTTCGTTAGACTAAATAGGGTTGCTACGTGTAGCATAGTGGCGCCCTAATTTATTGTCAGGACTTTATAGACTGACTGTACCTACATTAAAAAAAAAATAGTTGTTGTAGTTTTGATATTATAGCGTAATGAAATAACTCCAGGCCGGCCCCTAAGAACCGTTAATATCTCCGATAATATTGAATTTTGTATTGAAATAAAGTGTTACACAGGCGTTATTTCAGGGTTACATTTCTACTGTATTAACAGAATTACTGTACCTATGTTTTGTAGTTCTCGAGATATTTAAATCACTTGTGAGCATATTATCTGTACCAGTACTATGAACATAAATTAAGATGGATTTTTGACATAATATTCCCCTGTGAATTCGCATAACATATACATGCATACACTAATTTAGTCAGAATTTCACGCATTATTTTTACATAAAGAATTTATCAAAAGAAAAGTTCCCTTTCTATCAGAACTATCACGTGTACGCTACCATAACGGACACCTATTTTTTCTTCGTCCCCCACCTCGCCGCGCATACCTCAGGGGGTGCACAGCTCCTGTGGTCACACTATACCATAACGGACACCTAGTCAGTATGTCAGTATGACACTAGTGCAGTAAGCTAGTCCGTCTTTACAAATTTCAAAGATGGTGGCGTCATCTTGGCATTTAAACTCGTACTTTCTTAGAGAAAATATGCAATCTAAATTATTACACAATTTAAAGCCTGACCAGAAAAATAAAAAAACCTCTCCAGGTATTTCGATTGGTTTAGGGTATAATTTCAATATTTCCTTCTTTTTATTTCATAAAATAAGCTAGCTAAAAATTAGAGCTGTGTTGTTGTGATGTGATGTAGTACGGGCCACACGGGCCAGTGTATCTAGATGGCGCCGTTTTTCCAAAAAATCAAGAGACAGCTCTCTCCTTTGTCCTCGCCCCCCGCGCACCCCTATTACCGCAGGCGGGGTCTGAGTTAAAAAAACGGTCGGCCTATAGTTCCTAATTCTTAATTTTCCACGTGCACATTTCGTATAAAAATTCGTATGAAAGAATACGACAACACTGAAAGATTTTTCAATTCCTAACAGTAGTTTTAGATATTAGCGTGTTAAATCGAATAAACAAACAAACTCTTCAGATTTATATTAAAAGTATATAATATACCTACTCAATACAAATTTATATTTGCACTTGTGACTAGGTAGGTACTTATTAGAAATATTCCGAATTCGTACTTTTTATAATTGTGAAAATGAGGCATTCGGAAAATTAAGAATAGGTAAAATTAAGAATGTTCATAAAGAAGAATTCATCCATAAAAGAATTGGTAAAATTACGCACGTGGATAATTAAGAATTAGGAACTAATAGTTGACTTCCTGTTAGATTTATGTAAAATTTGAAAGAAAGAAAGAAAGAAAAAACATTTATTTTGCACCTCAATACAATAATTAATATTATTAAAATTGAAACATAAACAAAACAAAAATTAAACTGAACATAATAAAAGTCACATGAGGTGCAAAATTAGGACCAGTCTCAGCACGATGCTGCAACGTTGATAGCTGCAGCGCTGTTATTCTGACTGGCCCCTTTTATGACGTCACGGACGACAAACACTTAAAAATTAAATTAAAATAAGGGAAAATAAATAATAAGACTGTACAAATACTTAATAAATAAAAACCCAAGACTGAGACATAATATTGTTAACTTAAATTTTTACATAGAGCCGTCCACAATTGCTAGCTCGTGCATGACACTAGTCGTATGGCTAATCAGTTGTCTATGGTTCTTATACAAATACAATAAACAAACAAAGCGGCAATTGCGACAACAAAATAGATTAAATAGGCTATAGTATAATATAATAGGGAATAAATTAGACAATTAAGATGAGATAGGACAGGGTCATAGATATACTAAATATAAATATTGTAATGTATAGTGTAATTAATTGTTTGTTGTGTATGAAGTGTACTTGATGTGGCAATGCAATGTAAGGAGTTTCACAAAAAACGTGCCGGCGTCTACTGTTGTGTAAGTAATTCTCTAAAATTCTTTATAATCGCGTTGTGTTCTAGCACTATTTTGCCATGTAGATGTCCGTGCTGTAATACTCCATTATTGTACCTGTTTTTGATGGTTAAGTAAATGTTGTCTGAGTGTATTTTTAAATGTGTGTAATGTTTTCAGGTTATGTAGTGGTGGTGGGAGGTCATTCCAGCAACGTGAGGCAGCGTATTTAAAACTACCACGGAAGGCAGTTGTTCGATGTCTCGATATTATTAAAAGACGCGATGCAGCCCTTGTGTTATATTTGTTTACATCGCATGACCAGGTTAGTTTATTGAAGAGATATAATGGTTTTTTAGATGAAATTATACCGAAAAGCATAGTGGCCAAGTGTAACTGTCTCCGTGCATGCATTTTCATTAGATTACCACTATTTAAGTATGGTGTAACATGTGCTCGTGGAGGAATATTGTAACAAAATCGAGCACACGCATTTTGTACCCTTTGTATAATTCTTTGTGTTCTATTCAATATGCATGCGCCATATACAGTGTCCACATAATTGAGTTTTGACAACACCAGAGTTTCACACAGTAGCTCTCTCAACTCAGTGCTCAGATGTGACCTAATATTATATAAAATTTTGAGACGGTAAAAACAATTCCTAACAGCCTCCATTATATGTTTTTCGAAATGTAGCTCTCCATCCATAACTAATCCCAGATTACGGACCTCATCTACCTGCTGTATGGAACAGCCATCTACAGTTATAGTGAAATTTTGTTCTTTTAACCTTTTGATGCAATCTCTTGAACCTAATATTAAGAATTTTGATTTTAAAGGATTAATTACTAGTGAATTTTTAGAAGCCCAGTTGGATACTCTATTTAGGTCTTCGTTTATTTTGTTTGCAGCTTCTAGGTAATCTTCGGGAGGGAAACTATAATACAATTGCAAATCGTCTGCGAAAAAATGATATTTTGCATTGTATATGTGATTTATGATGTCTGCACTGTACAAAATGAAGAGAAGTGGCCCTAGCACAGATCCCTGAGGTACTCCACGGGTAACAGGACTAGAAGAAGAACATGCTATGTCGCCGTTACTTCCTCCATCCAGCTGAACATATTGTGATCGGTCACACATATAACTTTTGAACCAATTCACTGTAGTTGTGTCACACCCATAATATGCTAGCTTTGCCAGAAGTAGAGGAACATTAATTGTTTCGAATGCGCGAGAGAAGTCCAGTAACACCAACAGAGTACCCATACCATGATCCCGGGCATCGAGGATGTCATCTACAACATCAGTTAGAGCTGTTGCTGTGCTATGGCCCTGACGGAAGCCAGACTGCTTGAGAGGTAGGATATTACTTTCTTCCAAATATTTCCTTAGCTGACCCGCTACTACCTTCTCAAGTACTTTAGACAAACATGGGAGAATGCTTATTGGCCTGAGATCTTTAGGGACTGTTGGATTAGCAACCTTAGCTATAGGTTTTATAATAGATTTTTTCCATAAGTCAGGGAAGCGAGAAGTATTTATTGATCTATTTATAATTTCAGTAATGGAAGAAAGGCTATAAGGAAGAGTCATCGATATCATCTGGAGTGATATTTTGTCTGTACCACAAGCATTGGACTTCAAACCACAGATGTAGGCGTGAACAATATTTTCACCAACTGTTGTCAAGCTAAATGAGCCAGAGTGAAATCTATTTGTTACAAAGTAACTCAAGTGTGTTTCTGCCACTGTGTCGTTGCCTGGAATTGTCAAGAAATGTTTATTTAAATTATCAGGATCTTTAAGTAAATAAGGTATGTCATGTTTAAAATTAGATTTTGTCATTATTGTATTTTTTAAATTACTCCAAAGCCTTTTTGGGTTTTTTATTTGGTTGTTTATAAACTTGTCAAAGTAAGCTCGTTTCTCAGAGTTAATTGCATTCTTAACTATAGATTTAAGATCTTTATATGACTTCTTATGCACTTCAGAATTACTATTTTTATATCGTGAGTGATACCTGTCTCGCAATCTCACCATCTCCTTAATTGTGTCCGTAATCCAAGGACAAGGTTTATCTCTAACAAGTATTTTGTTAATAGGCGCATGCATATCGAAAAGGACTGTGATGAATGTATTAAATGTATCTACCATCTCATTCACATCCATCCCACCCTGTATTCGTGCCCAGTTCATGTTACAGAGGTCAGCCACAAATATGTCCATCATAATGCTCTGAAAAGGTCTATATTCGATCCAACGTGGGGTTGGTTTGATAATCTTTGATACTATCCTAATAGATATGATGGCATGTTGACCCAGATCAGGCCTATGTTCTACTAAAACATCAACAACCTGGGCATCAGTGCACACTACATCAATCAGGGTCTCACTGTGACTCGTGAAATGTGTGGGTTCTTGTATGACTTGGTTAAGGCCAAACTGATGCAAAAAACCATTCAGGAAGGAAACATTTTTGTCAGTATTAGGTAAACAATTTATATTGAAGTCACCCAGGACTATAGTCTTATGAGCTTTTGAAAAAGAGGTTAAAGACTCTGTAATAGCATCGAAAAAGGTGTTTATATGTAACCAAGGAGGTCTGTAAGCTGTACCTATTACTATTGTTTCAGTGTTAAGTGAAATTTGCACCCACATCTGCTCCACCTGCGCATGAACAGGATGTACCAGTGTTCGTACTCTGAGATCACGTCGCACATAGAAACCAACACCTCCACCTCTACCATTACGCACATCAGATGACCGTGGCAAGTGTCTCAAGCGGTAGTTCGGAACAATTGGAGCCCGGCCCTCTTCCCCATCGCGCAGCCACGTCTCGTTAATAGCCATTATGTCAACAGAGAGATCCTCCATGGCTATAACGAACTCATCATGGCGTGTCCCTAATGATCCCGCATTAAAAAAACCTAATTTTAAGAATTTTGTTTTAACCATTTTTATATAAGTGTTTATGTATATATATATTCATGTTAATAGGGTCTGTATAATAGTTAAGTTTGTATATATGTTGCTTAGGGACACAATCTATGAAACGGATAAGCATTTCACAATGTATGGAACATACCGATAAATTAATTTTGACTTGGGTGTATTGAAGTATCTGGGTGAAAAGTGTAATATGTACGTAAAGTATGTATGTATGTAGTGTACTATGAAATAATATATAATAATAAGAAACACAATATGAGTTGTATATACTGTAAATATTAATAGTGAAATGAGTTGTTTTGTAAGTGTTAAGATTAAGAAGAATATTTTTGTATTTGTTTATAAAAGACCCTATCCTATCAAATATGATCCTATCAACGCCATTACCATTCCAACCTGAATTTATTTGACTCGACACAAACTTTACGTAGTGGTGAATGACATTACCATAAAATTTAATTGGATTCCGTATTAAAAACACGCAAGATATCGGCTTCAGAGCGAACCACGTGAACCCTATCACCGGGCTTGTTACGGGCGAGTATGCGTCCATTTTTGACCCAAACATACTTCCACCCATGCTCCTCACCAGCACTGCGAGCCTGACGAAATAACTGCCGGTTGTCCTTGCTGAGACGCTCGTTCACGTAGAAGCGCGCCGGCTCCCCTGCCTCACTGCTGATGCCTGCGGAGGTGGCTCCGCGGCGCACCCTCGCGTTGTGCAGCAGGTCGTCCCGCGCGCCGCGCCGCGTCAGTCGCACGACGAGGGGGCGCGGGCGCGCGCGGGGACCCGCACTGCCTGTGGCCACGATGTGGCGCGCGCCCACACGTTCCGCAACATCAATGTCGCGCTCCTCCAGCTTCACGCCGAGTTTCACAGCAACCTGCAGCACCAGGTGGACCTGGTTTTCTCCTTCAACTTCAGGCAGGCCGACTATCTCGACATCATTCGCCAGCAGTTGCTGATCCCGCTCACGAAGGTCACACTGCAGCCGAGCAACTACCCCACTCAACTCCTCGCTGTGTGTCGATTTCTGACTCTCCAAAAGGCTAACCCTGGCTTCCAGCATGTCTACCTTCTTGTGGTATGCTTTGATGGTAGTTCTGAGCTCTGTCAGTTCGTCCCTAAAAACCTTAAGCTCGCCATTAATAGAGCGAATGTGGCTCATGAAGTCCCTTAGCTCGTCTGCTATTTCGCCTGTCAGTTCTCTTGTTGAATAATGAGATGGACCTACAGGGGAACTAAAGGGCACCTCAGGACTCGCACTACCACAAACCCTGAGTTCTGCAGCGTCTGTCTTTCCATCTGTTCTCTTATTGTTCTTCAAACAAGTTGGACACGTCCATGTTGAGGATACAGCACCAGCGAGAGGCAAGCTTACACACTTTTTATGGTAATGACCTAGACATTGCTGACATCTAGCGGAATCTGTCAGAGCCAAGTATCTCCCACAACGTTTGCAGTTATTCGACATATCGATTAATCGTGTTAGTTCTCACTTTCAGTAACAGATGGCGCGGTCAACAAATAAATTATAATTATTAATTACTTATTATAATTATAATAACTTAAGAAAGATAGTGGCTAAATCAAAGACACTTATTATGTGTTTTCTATAACAAACGTGCAATGCTACTTTACAGAAATTTTCGTCAACATCAAAGTGTGCGATTGATGTAAAAACTAGTGATTTTGCAAAATGAGGTGTTTGTTTACAAAGTTATGCATGGATTATAATTATGTATTATTTCGCAATATTTAGATGTACGTTTGCCCAGCACGGCCCCTCAGAATTTGCATTTATGGTGTACACCATTGCAATGTACTCGCCTCTAGCAGTATATGTACCGATTTCTTTTTCAATGTAACTCTATACTTTTGAAGAAATATGCAAAAAAAGGTGGCCGTGCCAGCCAAACGCTTTCAGCACGGCCCCCCATGTAACTTGAATAATACATACCGTATTAACAAATGTCTATAACTCAAGAAATGTACTCTATTAATACGTTATATGTGCCGCAACAGTTATTGTGAATTCATAATAACAAATAATATATAGATGTGGATAAGGGGCCGTGCTGGAAAAAATCATTTTAAGAAATATCTAAAAAAGACAAAACATACTAAGCCAAAAACTATTAAAAAATAATTGATGTTTAGCAAGTAACATATGTACCGCATTGATTTCTCATACAACTTGTTATATTGTGAAAAATAAATCTATTTTAGTTCATTCAGCACGGCCCTCTATAGTTGCCTATATCTTTTTAAATAAGCCGTGTATGTTTACAAAATTCGACTTCCTGAATAATATATAGGAGTACATTCCTTTCAACTAAATTGCAATTCTGCTGTATCAATACTTTAGAAGATAAATTCAATCTAAAATATACATACATTAAAACTGATGGGGTGACCATGATTTCATATATTTGGTAGGTAGGTACATAAATGTTCTATATTTATGTACTTATATTAATTAAATTATGTGACTACATTGAAATAAACATTCTTTTTACCCGACTGTACCAGAAGGACGGTAAGGTTTTTCGAGTGAATGAATGTAGATATGTAGCAACCTTCATTTCTTTGGCACGCTTTGTAGTCTAAACGGCATTTAACTATTAATTTCAACTTGAGAGATGTCGTTATATTCGTCTTAATTGTGAGAATGACACAGGGTAGGTATAGGTACCCATCAAAAACATTAAAAATAAAAATAACTGATTCTTGGCGACAAGTAATTAATCGTTTTCTTTTCCTCAAAGCCTATCTAGTGGGATAATATATTAAATAAACGAATTTCTTCAGATTATTCATTATAATACTTAAACTAGCTCCAGGTGAACAAACATTAACAACAGGGCAATCTATGTAAGTCTTAATTAAACTACCCAAACCAACACCCAGTTTGTCCGAGACAATAAATGTATTTTTACTTTTACATAATTTTGAAGACTTTGTTAACATTTTAGTAGTTTTAGAACACCCTGTTTGTATATTAGGTGAGTGTTCAGAACCACCATTGCTGGTACATTGCATACTGTGATTATTACTAATAAGAGAATTGACTTTCTCTAAATTTTCTTTGCCAATTCTTGCTATTTCATCATATTTGGAAATATAATCATTAGTTATTTGTTGATTTTCTAATGTAATCCTATGTAGCTCTGCTTGTGAACTGTTTAGTTTTGTGTTTAGTTCACTAACCTGTAAATCATATTGAATCTGGTTACTTATTAATTTGCTATGGCACTTTTCTAAGTCCAGCATTGATATATTAATTTGCCTACTAAGGTCAACATTAGTAGCCTGCAGTTCCTTTACTTTATGGGACTTGTTAAGAGCAGATTTGAGTTGTTTAACCAATTTATTTAACTTATAATATTTTTTACTTTTCCTTCTGGAATCAAATTTTACTGTGCACCTATTTACCTTTGTTACATCACCTAGGAGCTCTGAAAAATGATTCTGAGTGGCAGTACTATTTAGTGTCTGTATTTTTTCTTCTAGATAAATGATTTTGCTATGTGCTTTATTCAGATCTTTCTCTAACTGTGTATTGCGACTCAGAACCTCCTCATACATAATGTTGCAATCAGCAAAGGAAGCAACTTCTTAAGCAAATCGATCCCGCTGATCTAACACATCCATATATTGGACATCTAATTCGGCAAGTTGATCCTTTAATTCAGCTACTTTACGATTGACATTGAGAATTTCCTCTTCACTGTCACTGCGTTCCTTTAGTAGCTGGCTGTTTTCCTCCATGTATTTCTTTAATTCCATCAATGCAGTCTTCAATTTGTTTTCTGTATCTTTTGCTGTAGCCCTGCGGGTCATGGTGTATGAACTCATTGTAAACTACAGCAAAAAAAACCTAAAAATATAAAGAATAAAATGAAATAAGCAATCTATAGAATAAGAGGAAAAAAGTTAAAGGACTAGGAGGGAAGTTAGAAAATAAAATTTATATAAAAAGTATGTAGGGTAGGTATTAGAATATGGAAACTAAAATTTATAAAGATAGGGATAATATTATAAGAGGTTATAGTTTGAAAAAATACTTAACCACTTGAACGTTAACTGCGCGGATCGCTTTCGCGAGTCCAACGTTCAAGTGGCAACGCTCGCAGTTTTTTATGTGTTTATAAAAAACTGCGAGTTTTCCGTCTTGATAAAAACGGCTAACACGAGAAAATGTGTCCAGTTCGACCGCGCGGCCATAGCGTTTTTTTTTTAAAAAAACCATGTCAATTTTTTGTAAAAATTTGTAGAAGTTGATTCCCAAAACCATAAATTTGTCAAAGATACGGTTAAAAAGTTATAAGGGTTTAAACATGGCCGCGCCATTGAAACGCGGCGAACCGCGCGGCCACTGAGATCTTTAAAACTAAGCCTTGTAGAGACCTGAAATTTACGCAAATGCAAGATTTAATTTGTAAAAAATTTGTAAAAATATAAAAAAAATACTCAGGTTTATAGTTTAAGAGCTATAACACTAAAACCGAATGGCCGCGCCATTGAAACGGTGGAGAAAACGCTATCGCCTGTATCTCGCTGAAAAAAAATCGCAGAGGTGTGTAGTTTATTGTAATTACCCAGATTTGAATTTGTCGAAACTAGGAAAAATACAACAAAAATTCCTAGGTTTATATTTCAGGAGCTATAAGACTAAAACGATATGGCCACGCCATCGAAACGGTGAATAAAACGTTATTTCGCCTGTATCTCGCTGAAAAAGCATCGCAGAGGTCTGGAGTTTTTTGTAATACCTAGATTTTAATTTGTCAAAACTAGTAAAAATACAATAAAAATTCTTAAGGTTATATTTCAGAAGCTGTAGAACATTATCAGTATGTGGTGCGATAGGGTGACCATGTCTTATTGTTTACAGAATACTTTCTACTTATTGTTACAGAAATTATAATTCAAGGATTCTAAATAAAATTAAAATGAAACCATAAATATAAAAACAATTATGTTTATTGCTTGAAAAGTCAATAATACAGTTACAGTCCGTGTGGACTTACGAAAAACTAGCCCTAAGATTGGTTTAAATGACGCAACTCCGCCCCTAAGCTATGTGATTAGTAATGCACACTATTGCATCTCACACGCGCCACCCCCGCGCGCCTCCGTAGGTCAGTGCGACGCGTACAGCCGTTAGTACTTATTTTCTGTGGTACAGCGACGTAAGCGTAAGAGTTTCGTTATCAGTGTGTCGTTGTGATGTTAACACGATAAAAAAGTGATCTACTGATTATTAAAATGTTCAGTTCGTGTGTAATTACGATTAAGTGTTGTACTGTGGTGTAACGTCAGTTCGGTAAATTATGTAAACAATTCAGCAGAAGTGATTAAGGTATGTTGCATTTAAATATTTTATGATTATGTTAGAGCTCTCTCTTTATTTGTATGGATGACCGTGTAGTTAAGATATTTTACTATGAAATATTTACAATCTTATGTATATGAACTTATATGAAATACTAAAAACTATCTAATAACTAACAAAAATAATAATAATATATAATGTTTGCCCTGCAGTGGGACAATAATAGGCTGGATTATTATTATTTAATGTTTTATTAAATCATATAGGTAATTAGAACTTAACTTAGAACATTTGAAATGATTGTAAATCATTTTGATTCCACATTTTTAAATAAGTACAATCATAACTAGCAGGGATGTAGATATATGTTTTTACTTTAAGCGTAATATTATATGAATGGAAAAATTACTAAAAAAACTAAAGTCAATCATTTGAAAGATATACACTTCCAAAGTCGTAAAACGAGCCCCCCCCCGCCTCTAACTTTTGAAATAATAAAGTTGGAAAACAAAATTGATGTAAATGTCAATAAAAACTTTCAATGAAAACTGGTTTGAACAAGATACAATCATAAGTTTTTGAGATATAGCACAATTTCAAAAACCGCACACGTTACTTTGTAATTCATACAAACACTATGAAAAACAAAGTTAAGAGCAAAACTTTGCTTGTTACTACGGAACACTTCATGGGCGAGTCCGACTCGTACTTCCCCAGTTTTTTTTTGTAACTCCACTGGTAAAATCTCTCTTCCTTTTCCTCTCACTCATTATTTTTTACAAAACCAGAAGTACAATATTATTATTGTTTGTTGTATTACAATTTAAAAATACACCATTAAAATAAATAAAATAATTTCTGTAACAATAAGTAGAAAGTATTTTGTAAACAATAAGACATGGTCACCCTATCGCACCACATACTGATAATGTTCTACAGCTTCTGAAATATAACCTTAAGAATTTTTATTGTATTTTTACTAGTTTTGACAAATTAAAATCTAGGTATTACAAAAAACTCCAGACCTCTGCGATGCTTTTTCAGCGAGATACAGGCGAAATAACGTTTTATTCACCGTTTCGATGGCGTGGCCATATCGTTTTAGTCTTATAGCTCCTGAAATATAAACCTAGGAATTTTTGTTGTATTTTTCCTAGTTTCGACAAATTCAAATCTGGGTAATTACAATAAACTACACACCTCTGCGATTTTTTTTCAGCGAGATACAGGCGATAGCGTTTTCTCCACCGTTTCAATGGCGCGGCCATTCGGTTTTAGTGTTATAGCTCTTAAACTATAAACCTGAGTATTTTTTTTATATTTTTACAAATTTTTTACAAATTAAATCTTGCATTTGCGTAAATTTCAGGTCTCTACAAGGCTTAGTTTTAAAGATCTCAGTGGCCGCGCGGTTCGCCGCGTTTCAATGGCGCGGCCATGTTTAAACCCTTATAACTTTTTAACCGTATCTTTGACAAATTTATGGTTTTGGGAATCAACTTCTACAAATTTTTACAAAAAATTGACATGGTTTTTTTTAAAAAAAAACGCTATGGCCGCGCGGTCGAACTGGACACGAGAAAATTACTGCATCAATTTGAAAATGAAAACCATCGTCGTGTTCGTAAAAGTATAGGGAATAAACTTAAATTAAAATACATTAACCTTATGAATATCTAAATACAATGAATAGTTGATAAACCTGAGAAATTGCGAAAAATTGTTGACATTTTCCGCGATTTTCCGGGAATTATATTATTTGTAAATAAAAATTAGCAACCCAAATTGATGATTTTATTTTTAAAATATAAATAACTATATTTCTTTTAAAATAAAATAAATATATTTATAATTCATAAGGTTAAAGTATTTTAAATTATTTTTGAAATAGATACCTTTTTTAGCTGACTCGGCCATCTCGGCGTTTTGTAGTGCATACCATATTTTTGTTTAGACAATAAGAACATAAAAATAAGAACGTAGTAGGTTTGTTTTCTAAATTTAATTATTGTTTATTAGTTTATCTTCTAGAATTAAACGATTTCAATAAACTTTAAACGATTTCAATAAACTTTTATTGAGGAAAGCGTAATTAAACCGCCATTATTGTTAAACTCAAGGTCAAGTTTTAGTCTTTGACTTTTCTTTTATTATATTTTAAAAGTTACTCAACTTTTATAACATAATATACGACCATTAGAAAGCACACATTTTCTAGAAAATTGTAATATATTACACTTCCAACAATATTCAATTAATTAAATGTATTTAACACATAAATAAACAGTAAATTTCATACAAGGACATACGAAATGAAGCAAACTTCTGTTTGACATTGCGACCACAGATTATTTTTTACAGCTGTTTATTTTGGTGTAATCCGTTCTAAAACTATCGACAATTGTCCCACAGACTTTTTTAAACGTAGATATTAAGCGGTAGAATCATGTTTTTATAAAATATCGCGCGTTGCAGAACGATTTTTTTTTTGGTACTTTTATACCATATGACGTAAGTCCCGCCATTTTGTCAGTGGATAAATTATACCCATTGACGTTCAAGTGGGTATGTAAGTAAATACTATGTAAAATTGCTATTTTACTTATCTTATACTTTAAATGGGAACTATTATAATCATTATAAGTATGATTCTGTCAAAAGGAAAACTTTTATGCAACAATTATGGACAAAATAAATTATAAATCCTAAAGATATTATACTATTAAGTACATAGATGTACAATAAATGAGGTGCTTGTGAGTTTCATAAGAGTGTCTTATTGTATGGGCTGGCGTCTTAGTCTTCGATTTTACTTCCACAAGTTGTCAAGTAAAAGGAGACAGAAACTATGCCGATGAGTGATGGACGAAGCTCATATATGCAGATGAGCAGAGTTAAACGTGTTGTGGAGTGTATAAGTAATTAATACAAAACGATACGTAAATACTCCCTGGGATTTGTAATGTAAGGTTCAATCAATATGATTTATTGAACGCGTATCTGTGATTTTTTAAGATTTTTAAGCTCTGTAGTGTTATTGAGACATAGGTTGTTATTCCATGTAAACGAACTAATCTGTGAAATGTAATGAATCTGTGATTTTATTGTAATGTATGATTTTTAAGACTTTGAGCTATGTAGTCTTAGCGACACTAACTTGACACTTGTACGATTATCGACCTATTATGTATAAGTACCTAGTTATCGTTTATATAGTTTACCATATTGTTGATTTGTTTATTTTAATAAAGATTTACTCAATTTAAGCAGTATTTTTTATCCTATTTTCATGTAGAATCATGGTCACCCCATCAGTTTTAATGTATGTATATTTTAGATTGAATTTATCTTCTAAAGTATTGATACAGCAGAATTGCAATTTAGTTGAAAGGAATGTACTCCTATATATTATTCAGGAAGTCGAATTTTGTAAACATACACGGCTTATTTAAAAAGATATAGGCAACTATAGAGGGCCGTGCTGAATGAACTAAAATAGATTTATTTTTCACAATATAACAAGTTGTATGAGAAATCAATGCGGTACATATGTTACTTGCTAAACATCAATTATTTTTTAATAGTTTTTGGCTTAGTATGTTTTGTCTTTTTTAGATATTTCTTAAAATGATTTTTTCCAGCACGGCCCCTTATCCACATCTATATATTATTTGTTATTATGAATTCACAATAACTGTTGCGGCACATATAACGTATTAATAGAGTACATTTCTTGAGTTATAGACATTTGTTAATACGGTATGTATTATTCAAGTTACATGGGGGGCCGTGCTGAAAGCGTTTGGCTGGCACGGCCACCTTTTTTGTGTCCAGTTCGACCGCGCGGCCATAGCGTTTTTTTTTAAAAAAAACCATGTCAATTTTTTGTAAAAATTTGTAGAAGTTGATTCCCAAAACCATAAATTTGTCAAAGATACGGTTAAAAAGTTATAAGGGTTTAAACATGGCCGCGCCATTGAAACGCGGCGAACCGCGCGGCCACTGAGATCTTTAAAACTAAGCCTTGTAGAGACCTGAAATTTACGCAAATGCAAGATTTAATTTGTAAAAAATTTGTAAAAATATAAAAAAAATACTCAGGTTTATAGTTTAAGAGCTATAACACTAAAACCGAATGGCCGCGCCATTGAAACGGTGGAGAAAACGCTATCGCCTGTATCTCGCTGAAAAAAAATCGCAGAGGTGTGTAGTTTATTGTAATTACCCAGATTTGAATTTGTCGAAACTAGGAAAAATACAACAAAAATTCCTAGGTTTATATTTCAGGAGCTATAAGACTAAAACGATATGGCCACGCCATCGAAACGGTGAATAAAACGTTATTTCGCCTGTATCTCGCTGAAAAAGCATCGCAGAGGTCTGGAGTTTTTTGTAATACCTAGATTTTAATTTGTCAAAACTAGTAAAAATACAATAAAAATTCTTAAGGTTATATTTCAGAAGCTGTAGAACATTATCAGTATGTGGTGCGATAGGGTGACCATGTCTTATTGTTTACAAAATACTTTCTACTTATTGTTACAGAAATTATTTTATTTATTTTAATGGTGTATTTTTAAATTGTAATACAACAAACAATAATAATATTGTACTTCTGGTTTTGTAAAAAATAATGAGTGAGAGGAAAAGGAAGAGAGATTTTACCAGTGGAGTTACAAAAAAAAACTGGGGAAGTACGAGTCGGACTCGCCCATGAAGTGTTCCGTAGTAACAAGCAAAGTTTTGCTCTTAACTTTGTTTTTCATAGTGTTTGTATGAATTACAAAGTAACGTGTGCGGTTTTTGAAATTGTGCTATATCTCAAAAACTTATGATTGTATCTTGTTCAAACCAGTTTTCATTGAAAGTTTTTATTGACATTTACATCAATTTTTTTTTCCAACTTTATTATTTCAAAAGTTAGAGGCGGGGGGGGGGGCTCATTTTACGACTTTGGAAGTGTATATCTTTCAAATGATTGACTTTAGTTTTTTTAGTAATTTTTCCATTCATATAATATTACGCTTAAAGTAAAAACATATATCTACATCCCTGCTAGTTATGATTGTACTTATTTAAAAATGTGGAATCAAAATGATTTACAATCATTTCAAATGTTCTAAGTTAAGTTCTAATTACCTATATGATTTAATAAAACATTAAATAATAATAATCCAGCCTATTATTGTCCCACTGCAGGGCAAACATTATATATTATTATTATTTTTGTTAGTTATTAGATAGTTTTTAGTATTTCATATAAGTTCATATACATAAGATTGTAAATATTTCATAGTAAAATATCTTAACTACACGGTCATCCATACAAATAAAGAGAGAGCTCTAACATAATCATAAAATATTTAAATGCAACATACCTTAATCACTTCTGCTGAATTGTTTACATAATTTACCGAACTGACGTTACACCACAGTACAACACTTAATCGTAATTACACACGAACTGAACATTTTAATAATCAGTAGATCACTTTTTTATCGTGTTAACATCACAACGACACACTGATAACGAAACTCTTACGCTTACGTCGCTGTACCACAGAAAATAAGTACTAACGGCTGTACGCGTCGCACTGACCTGCGGAGGCGCGCGGGGGTGGCGCGTGTGAGATGCAATAGTGTGCATTACTAATCACATAGCTTAGGGGCGGAGTTGCGTCATTTAAACCAATCTTAGGGCTAGTTTTTCGTAAGTCCACACGGACTGTAACTGTATTATTGACTTTTCAAGCAATAAACATAATTGTTTTTATATTTATGGTTTCATTTTAATTTTATTTAGAATCCTTGAATTATAATTTCTGTAACAATAAGTAGAAAGTATTCTGTAAACAATAAGACATGGTCACCCTATCGCACCACATACTGATAATGTTCTACAGCTTCTGAAATATAACCTTAAGAATTTTTATTGTATTTTTACTAGTTTTGACAAATTAAAATCTAGGTATTACAAAAAACTCCAGACCTCTGCGATGCTTTTTCAGCGAGATACAGGCGAAATAACGTTTTATTCACCGTTTCGATGGCGTGGCCATATCGTTTTAGTCTTATAGCTCCTGAAATATAAACCTAGGAATTTTTGTTGTATTTTTCCTAGTTTCGACAAATTCAAATCTGGGTAATTACAATAAACTACACACCTCTGCGATTTTTTTTCAGCGAGATACAGGCGATAGCGTTTTCTCCACCGTTTCAATGGCGCGGCCATTCGGTTTTAGTGTTATAGCTCTTAAACTATAAACCTGAGTATTTTTTTTATATTTTTACAAATTTTTTACAAATTAAATCTTGCATTTGCGTAAATTTCAGGTCTCTACAAGGCTTAGTTTTAAAGATCTCAGTGGCCGCGCGGTTCGCCGCGTTTCAATGGCGCGGCCATGTTTAAACCCTTATAACTTTTTAACCGTATCTTTGACAAATTTATGGTTTTGGGAATCAACTTCTACAAATTTTTACAAAAAATTGACATGGTTTTTTTAAAAAAAAAACGCTATGGCCGCGCGGTCGAACTGGACACCCTTTTTTTGCATATTTCTTCAAAAGTATAGAGTTACATTGAAAAAGAAATCGGTACATATACTGCTAGAGGCGAGTACATTGCAATGGTGTACACCATAAATGCAAATTCTGAGGGGCCGTGCTGGGCAAACGTACATATATTTAGAACAGCTAAAACTAAAGAAGCTGATACTGATGACCATATACCTATTATGCACTCTATTTCAATTTATAGTTACCTACCTTTTTAGATGAAAAGGTCCAAATGAAAGTTGAATAGCGAAAAATTCAGTGTTTTAAAATTAACGAACTATTAACAAATTACCGCGAAATAATTATAGTTTGACATTGACATTACATGTTGCTGTATTGCCAGGTGGTAAAATCTATTTCCTCCATTCACCAGTTAAAAAGAATACACGCTCAAATCTTTTATTTCGCAAATTGCAAACAACTCCGTGATTTCCAAAAGCCCCGTTTTACAATATCTCAATGTTAAATTTGTTTAATTATATTGTTTTTAGGGGGCCAAGCAATGATACCTAATGCGTCTCTTATGCCCGATTTACACATCGACAAGTACAGTAGCGAGTTAAGTAGTAAGTTGTTGATTAAGTTAATATATATAGATCTCCATCCTATTTTTTGGCGAGTTAAGTACGAAGTAGCCCCCTCTCTCGCGTCTCGCCAAATTAACTCGCCGGTGTACTTGTCGCAAGTAGCGCAAGTAGCAATTATTTCGATAGGCTTCATTTTAAAATTCAACACCACAACCACCACAACAATCACAACCGTTCTGTATGATACTGAATACTGACTAGCTATAATAGACTAGCCGCAAAATATAGTTGCCTGATGATTTAACTCTCTTCTCTGCTCGACGCATTTTCCGTCAGATGGAACCGACCACAGAAATCTAAATAAAAGGAGAAGTGGTATGACGGGGTTTTCTTGTCAACGCAATATGATTAGACCGATTATATAGCTAAAAATGGCTGTCACCTAGGTTTAGCTGTGTTTTGACAACGACCGAGATAACATATAAAATGCCGAGTTGTTCAGTGGTTGCCTGTAAAATTAAGAGCAATAAAAAAATCTTTATTAATAATGGAATCACTTACCGTATGCTAGTACATGTATTTTATTGTATTTACCTCTAAAATCATGAAAAAATAATCTTCAATGTCCTCACTATGTTATTTTCATGTTCGGACAATTAAGTACTATAATATTTTTGTAACATATACATTGCTTCTCTAATGCTGTCTAAACTAGTCATTCAATGATATATGAAGCAATGAACTATTCGCTCAACGATATTACGTATGACAAGTGGTTGCTAACCGTGATCGCTTTAGCAACCAAACGATAGTGACGATCCGTTGTGTCATACTCTCCAGCAGAGCCACCTTCATAAATCGCGGTCATGTTTACCTCGAAACAATGTACGTGAACCGTACATAGTGTACGTGCATTGTATATAACTGTACGCATACAGAATCGAGGAATAATGTACGTTGAAAGTGGCTCTGCTGGAGAGTATACTCCCTGGCAGCCCCACCTAGAAAAAGTATTTAGGATAGACGTAAAACAGTGGTATTCATGAAAATTTATGTACGTATATTGTTTATTATGTACGTGTTAAAAAATCTTTCTTCATTTCATTGTTTTATTAATTTTCACAGTTTTAAAATTTTTATGTATAAAACGCCTTATAATATTCATTAGCAAACAATATCAGAGTAAATATACCCAGTACAGGTACTAGGTATATTTATGTACCTACTGGGTATATATTTATTTATTAGGCACTCAAGCATAAGTATTATGGAAGTATTAGGGAAGAGGAAAAATGTATTGTAAATGTAGCTACATAATGCAATGGTACCTACTTACTTTTTTATAATTGTATTAAATTACTTTTCAAGTAAGTACCTATGCATATTATTCGCTATTATATCATAATTCAAATTAAAACTTGATGTAGTAAAAACAAATGACACTTGGAGGGTAGTTGTTTATTCCATTGTGATTCCGACCTTACATTATTGTTTAGTTAGTGTGGATAAGTGTAGTATTCTATAACCAATTATCTCAATTAGGTACGTATCCTATTTATTGATGGACCGAGGAAAGAAAACCCAAATGGGCAAAAAGGGTATGAACTGGAGAATTTAGGAAAAAACGTTTTTATGTCAAAATAAACGTCCAGTTTATTTTGTATTTTACACTCAAAAATTATTAATTTTTTGAGGTGTTCTAAAAATTTGGTAAGTTGACAAAAATAATTTATTTTTTGTAGCTTTGAATGTACGTACGGCTAGGGCGTAGTGAAGTACGTAAGAAAGAGTTGTTATTAATGAGTACATAAATAAAACTATTGTGTATGCCGCATATAACAGATTTACTGAGAACTAATTAAATAATTTTCTTATGCATTTCACGGTTTTAAAATAACTATAATTTATATACCTACCTAACTCACAGGCTTTCAATATTAATAATATAATCAGTCTCTAAAATTATATGCATAGTAGCTATGTAGATACGAAATAATAAAGCAATAATAATTATTCTTTTAAAATAATCCTTGTTTGAAATTTGGTGGAAAATGGAACAGTATTCTAATTACAAAACTTTATGGAGCATTACTAGTAATTTAAAACTCATTTTTTACAACAAAGTACTTAATTATTTTGATTAAAATAAAGTTATTAAGTAAAACATAAGAAAATAGTCTAGTTTTTAAAATCTTTACATTGTATAAGTATTATTCATATTTATACGGGTACTAGCGGCCTATCCCGGCTTCGCACGGGCATTATTTTTCCGCTTTTCTGTTGTAAGTTTTCCTGAATTTTCTTTGCTATAAACCTCACGGAGCCCGAGACCTTTCCAACGAATGCAAAACCGGGGAAATCGGTTCGTGCATTCTGGAGTTACAGCGTCAGGAAGTAAAACCCGACTTATTTTTATATAGTAGATTAACACGTTATATATTATTTGGTACATAAATAAATAATTATTGCTCAAACTTTCACACAACGCCATCTAGTCCCAAAATAAGCAGAGAAAATGCTTACTGTATAAAATATCATAGGCTAACTGTGTAAAATGACTTGTGAATTCATCACACCTGGAAATTATATTTCATAGCCATACTTTTACGGAACTGTTAAAACAGCAATTTTTAAAATCTTCAGAGCTTAGTTGGCATGGGTTAATGTTTAAAGTTTAGTAAAATTTTTGTATTTAAGTAGGTCTTGGTAGTTTAAAAAACAGGGGGTATGCATTTCGATAGCAAAAACAAATATTTTCGCTTATATAAGGAACACCCTATTGTATTACTTCTAAGGATCACTTTTTAATATCTATACTAATACACACATCAAAAAAGTCTAAGCAACATGCATGATATTACAAATTTACCATTTATATTAATTAATTTCTAAGTATTTACTCACTCAAAGTGTATAGGTAAGTAAACTTTTTTGTTATTGATGACATACTGGCTGGTTGTAAAAAAAAAATTTCGATTATGTTTTGTTTTTTTTCATAAAATTCAAATGACTGCGAATTTGTTTGAATTTGCGTGCATGTTAATTGCTACGTTTTAGTCTTGATTTTATAATTTTACCAACCATTTAAATACAGTTGGCGACAAAATTGAATTGTTAGATATTCTTTACGTCATGGAGCGACGTCATTTGACGGCAGATGAAATGCAAAGAGCTGTAGGGATGTTGCAATCGGGAAGTAATCAATCTCAGGTATCTCGACATTTTGGTATTCATAGAAGTGTTATTTGTCGTCTTTGGCAGCGCTACAATAATACAGGGGAACCCGCTGAACAGCATCCAGGCCGTAAAAGGAGTACAACCACTCGGCAAGACCGGTACATACAACTGACTGCAAGACGCCAGCCGATGTTAACCGCTCGAGAGATAAGTTTGAGGCTACAAAATTCAAGTGGTGTTGATGTAAGTCCCCAAACTGTGCGAAATCGACTGCATGAGTACGGCCTACGAGCTCGACGCCCTATCAGGTGCCCACCGATACGTCACGGGAATCGCGCTCGTCCAAATGAATGGTGTAGAGAACGCATAACATGGACCCAGGAACAATGGGATAAAATTATGTTTTCCGATGAGTCGCGATTCGGGTTTAGGCCTGATACAAGAAGGGTGCGAGTGTACCGTCGACCCGGAAATACTGAAAGACTCAGGTGCGTTCAGGAAGTTCATCCATACAGCGGCTCAACAGTTATGGTATGGGCGGGTATTATAAAGAACAGGCGAACTGAGCTCGTTTTTGTAAATGGAAACATGAACGCTGAAAATTACGTTGAGGATATTCTCAGACCTTATGTCCATCCATTTGCACAAACCTTTGGCTCCGATTTTACGTTAATGCATGACAATGCGCGTTCACATACAGCTCGGCGAACCAGTGAATACTTGGCAACGGAGAACATCCAGGTATTGCCCTGGCCTGCACAATCGCCAGACCTCAACCCCATCGAGCACGCATGGGACATGCTCCAGAGACGTGTTTTGAAGGACTTGGACGGAGTGACAACAACCCAACAGCTGAAGGATTTGCTACAATTCCATTGGGAGCGAATACCGCAAGATGACATAAACAGTCTCATTAATTCAATGAATAATCGTTGCCGACAAGTTCTGAATAGCAGAGGAGGCCATACTTTGTATTAAATTGTCCTATTCTTTCACAATAAATTCATTTTCTTAAGAAATTTCAATTTGTAAAAAAAAAGTTTAGTTTCTTATGTACCTGTATATTCTAATATTGTTAATTTCTGTTATTAAAAGAACTTATAAAGAAAACAGCTGTTATTTTTACATCATAGAACCCTAAAAATATTATTTTAAAAATAAAATACAACGTTATAATTAAAATAAATGGTAAAATAAATTAATATAAATGGTAAATTTGTAATATCATGCATGTTGCTTAGACTTTTTTGATGTGTGTATAATAAAAAGTGAAGGTTTGATTTTTTGTTTGTTTGTTTGAATTGAATAGGTTTCAAAACTACTGAACAGATTTGAATTATTCTTTCACTGTTGCAAAGCTACATTTTTCCTGAGTGACATAGACTATATTTTATTTTTTTTAAAGAGGGATTTTTACTTAAATTACGATAAAGTGTAAAAGAATATCAAAAAACAATATTAATGCCCGTGCGAAGCCGGGACGAGCCGCTAGTCTAAAATATAATGTTTCACTGAACATAAACGGATACATGTTGGCCAAAAATAATTATTTGTAAGTGTGAAAAAAATACCTTTGAGTGAAGTAGTGTTTTTAAAGAGATAAGCATGAATTTATCGTTACGTATGTTTTTTAGGGTTCCGTACCGATTTTGAAAAAACGGAATCCTTATTGGATCACTTTTCACTTTGTTGTCCGTCTGTTTGTCAAGACCATTTATCTCAGCAACAAATCAAAAAAAATCATCGCCCTTTTGTCGCAAATTTTCGACCAGCAAGGGTAAAAACCTACAGGGTACTTCCAGTCTACCTACAAACTTGAAATTTGGCATGAAGCTAGGTCTTATAGTAAATGTAAAGGAAAAATTACGAAAACCTTAAATTTTTACTTCCATCATATTAAATTTTGATTATTTCGTCATACAATTTTGGCGGTTAAAATGTTTGTTGACAGCTGTCAAATTTTTACAGATGAGTCGTGACGTCATAGAATTTTTGATGGATGAGACTTAACGACACAGAATTTTTGACAGATAAGTCGTGACGTCATAGAATTTTGGCAGGCAAATATTTTTTGACAGCTGAGTCGTGACGTCATAGAATTTGGCGGCAAAATAAATAGGCTTGTACGGAACCCTCGGTGCGCGAGTCAGACTCGCACTTGACCGGTTTTTATTTATGTAATATGAGCCAAGGTTTTCTTTCCTCGGTCCATCACTAAATAGGATACGTACCTAATTGAGATAATTGGTTATAGAATACTACAGTTATCCACACTAACTAAACAATAATGTAAGGTCGGAATCACAATGGAATAAACAACTACCCTCCAAGTGTCATTTGTTTTTACTACATCAAGTTTTAATTTGAATTATGATATAATAGCGAATAATATGCATAGGTACTTACTTGAAAAGTAATTTAATACAATCATAAAAAAGTAAGTAGGTACCATTGCATTATGTAGCTACTACGTTATACTCGTGAACGGGTGCTACTTGGGGTGACTGGTCGACCCTGACATTAAGTAATTTTCATTTTTGGTACACCACTTATTTATCTAGAGGATAATTTAGTTGAGCGACGTTCTTATTACTAGAAAACTTTATAAATGTGATTTGGTGCTCCCACTTTTTTGTACTACCTACAGGACGAATCTTCTAGTTTAAGATATTTAAAAATGTATATTGATCCTTTAGTGCAATCCTTAGTTTTTATATGGTATACAATGGTTGCAGCACTTTGTTACAGTTACAAAATTGTTGTAAAATTATAGAGACGTCTAAAAAATGCTGCTTTAGAGTTTGTTACGCCGCTTCTTCTCTATTAGCGCCTTGGAAGCGGTGGTAAAGTTTGGAAAACTTTTAATAATATGTAAACTTAGACTAAGTAGTTTTAAACTGACGTCAATAAGCTATTATTTTGTAACATTATGTTGAAAAATAAAGAAACTGAAACTACATTTACAATACATTTTTCCTCTTCCCTAATACTTATGCTTGAGTGCCTAATAAATAAATATACCCAGTACATAAATATACCTAGTACCTGTACTGGGTATATTTACTCTGATATTGTTTGCTAATGAATATTATAAGGCGTTTTATACATAAAAATTTTAAAACTGTGAAAATTAATAAAACAATGAAATGAAGAAAGATTTTTTAACACGTACATAATAAACAATATACGTACATCAATTTTCATGAATACCACTGTTTTACGTCTATCCTAAATACTTTTTCTAGGTGGGGCTGCCAGGGAGTATACTCTCCAGCAGAGCCACTTTCAACGTACATTATTCCTCGATTCTGTATGCGTACAGTTATATACAATGCACGTACACTATGTACGGTTCACGTACATTGTTTCGAGGTAAACATGACCGCGATTTATGAAGGTGGCTCTGCTGGAGAGTATGACACGATCCGTTCATGACTACGACTATCTATCGTTTTCGATAAAAGTCGTGTATTGTAGGAATTTTAAATTGTAAAAGTTTTATTAAGTTAAATGAGATTTTTTTTTTAATGTTGTGTTACGCTGTTTAAATTATGTAATTTCAATATAAGTATTACAATGTTGAAATAATATCCTAAATCAAAGGTGGAGTAAGTACTCTAGAACATAAAGGTTTAAAATGTTGATTAGAGTGGTTTTAAAAGTTTTTTTTAAACGCTCATCCATTTATTAGCACACACGTGCTTTTAACTGGTTTTATCAGATTTGCTTAAAATCAGTCTAAATGCTCATCTATCAATTCCTATATTCATGCTATTGTTTTAATTTTATCTAGGCGCAATATTGCTCGCGCATTTTGGCATGCGCATGCACATGCTTGAATAAATGAACTGTACACGCTGTTACCTGCTTCAAAAAATAATCTGTATACTTAGTCTTATATTATACAACTTCGATAGGTGCGTTAATTTTGTATGACAACAGTCAAAATGTTACAAACTGCTGCGACAATAAGGACGCAAAAGAAGTATGACGCTTGAGTTCCTTCAACCTGCGATATTACGACATCAGTTCACGGATTAATTTGTTTCACGACATGTACGATCTTACACAAACTGTCGTGAATATTATTTTACAAAAGTATTGTACAATTATATATTATTATATAATACATATTTATATAAAAGTAATTATTATTTAAGTACATATATGATAAGTATTTAATTTTTAATAATATGTAAGTCTTGTCTATCGATAAATTTTATTAATTATTTATCGATAAGGTCACTAGGCGTTGACCTTATCGATAAATAATTAATAAAATTGATACATAAATGTAATTTTTTTGAATGTAGTAGTTTTAAATTGTAGTAGTTCTTCTATCTAAATTTTTTGAAGTTTGTTTTAGTTGTATATATATAGTAGCGCTGATTGGTTCGCTGTGACACCGTGTAAGGGAGATATTTCAAGGAAAAACGAGACAGAGTATTGCGTTCATTGATAATCTAGATGTAACTGAGAACAGTAGTCTATTCGTATATTCTATTGCTGTGTGTGTTAATAAAACTGGCGACATTAGGTTTCCATACAAAATGACATTCAGGGCACATCTCCTTTTTTCAGATATCTGTGGAACCGACCGACCGTTAATGCTTCGTTCAGAAAGATTTCTGATCTGAAGACTGGCATAAGTTTTATTTACTTACTGGTTATTTTACATAACATCATTTAAAGGATACGTGTGTAATATACAGTCATTCATTTTAACTAAAATGCATAAAAAATTGATGCAAGTAAAGTCCCGTATCCCATTTTTTCATGACATTCGTCTTGATTAATCAAATAGATCGATCTCTTTGTCCGGAATCCGGATCGATTGACATGCATCGATGAATCAGCTTGCTAGAAAATTTTCCATTGAATTGGCAACCCTGTCATGATTAATTTTATGTGTCATTGTGTCATCTGTGGTGTTATGGTCGTGTATTTCGGTCAAGTCAGGTTTTATCAAAATTTTAGAACTGAGTTGTGGTATATACCTTATAAATGTCTTCTAATTTGAATATACGCAGTATAACTAACATGCTTTAAGTGTAGGATTACTTAAATAATTATAAAGTAGGTAATAGTTGTATTAAAAACCTTTGTTACGTTTTTAAGAAAATGGTAAGTAAAGTTTGACTTAGTGAAGTGTTCTGTTTGTTACAAGCAGACGAAATACTTAAGTTATAACTTATTTCTGTTCTTTACATCGTCAGAGTTATCAGGACGATCCTAGTTGCTATGTGGGCTCGTTTCCTAAAGACTTCAGTTATGGACCATTCGAACAAAATGGTGAAGGGGACAATTCGTCATTACAAGAAGATCACAAACCTCGTATATTGTTAATGGGACTTCGAAGGTATGTAATCAACAGTGACTCTTCATTTTAACACATTGCTACCACTGTATGGTTAACGAAAATGGTGACCATGAATTTCATTTTAAACATTTGAGATAACATTTCACTTATTGTGTATAAAAATATTTAAAGAAAATCAAGGATGGATACCAAGTACCTTTGACATTTCATCTATGTTTTCTGTATTACTCAGAGTTTTGACCTGAATTTTTGTTGATAAATAAAAATGTTACAATTATATTGATTTTACACTTATTGAAGAAATTAAATGTGATGATTATTATTGATTACAAAAATATCACATATTCGAAATATTTTATGTTAAAAGAGTTTTGTTACATAAGAATTTGTTTATATCTGCTTAAGTTTATATTTCGATGATACAAGTTGAATAATTCTGTTTCATCATCAATGCAAAACCAATCATGTGCTGTTAAAGATAAAGCTGAATTAAATGATAACTATTATTGTTTTGTTTATCACAGTAACACTCATGTATATGTGGTGGAAGTAGGTTACAATGATAGTATATTATATTAATTATAAATTGGGACCATTTCATATGATACAGTAACAAACAACTATTTTCACAATCTTATGCATTGATATTCATCATAGTTTTTATTTTACAAATATTTTTGTAATATATGTTTAGTATAATTGAGTCATTTTTTTTTTTCAGATCTGGAAAATCATCTATACAAAAAGTAGTATTTCACAAAATGTCCCCAAATGAAACATTGTTTTTAGAGTCTACAAATAAAATAGTAAAAGATGATATAAATAACAGCAGCTTCGTCCAGTTTCAAATTTGGGACTTTCCAGGGCAGATAGATTTTTTTGATGCTACTTTTGACTCTGACACTATATTTGGTGGATGTGGAGCACTAGTATTTGTTATTGATGCACAGGTACTTACTTTAATTATTGTGATTACTAAAGTGGAGATTACTTTATTATGAGACATGGTACTTGAAAACTAAATTGACTAAGAAAGTAACAGATTTCCAGTTATTGTTTTAAGTTTTTAAATCAAGTTTCATTATGACTTGTCTAACCAATCACAAGATGTACACTATATTTTTAATATACAGAAAATTATACTTTTAAATAATAAAAAAATATTTATTTTCCATGAAAATTTTACCTTTTAACTTTTATGTTAATTAGTGGTAATTGTACATGAAGCTAATAATATAACTAATAATTATTATTTTATCACTTTTAGGATGACTATCAAGATGCCTTGGATAAACTACAATTGACTGTCACAAAAGCATACAGAGTAAATAGCAATATAAAATTCGAAGTATTTATACACAAAGTAAGTAAAATTACATTATAATAACTATGATGTATAAATAATATTATAACTAGAAACTTCTACTTATCTTGTAATTAGTTTTGCATGTAGGGTTAAATATATACACACACTGTTTTGTATTAGGTCATTTTACTGATTATGTGGATAATAATTGCACATTCTTAACCTTGCTATGCTTATGATGCTGCAGAACTGATTATAATAGTATAATAATATTAATTTTACTCTAATTTCTCACAATTATTTTGAATTAGCTGATACCTGCCTTTTCACCCGCATTGTTTAGGTAGCTTAAATGTTATTCTATACCCTAAACTACCTATATTACAAATTTCATCAAAATCCATTCAGTAGTTTTTGTGTGAAAAAGTAACAAACATCCATCCATACATCCTCACAAACTTTCGCATTTATAATATTAGTAGGATATTAAAACTAGATATGGTAAATTATAATATAATCTTGATATTTAGTAAATCACCCCAACTTGTTGATAGTTTGTAAATTACTACTTATTTAGAGCCTATTATATCATGCTATTCTATAATTTAATAAATAAAATGTATTAATGTTAATTTTCAGGTTGATGGCCTAAATGATGACTATAAGATGGAATCACAAAGGGATATACATCATAGAGCGACAGAGGACTTGGCTGAAGCTGGACTAGAACATGTGCATCTATCATTTCACTTGACCTCAATATATGATCATTCCATATTTGAAGCTTTCAGTAAAGTTGTACAAAAATTAATACCACAGTTACCCACACTAGAAAATCTATTGAATATACTAATATCTGTAAGCTATATTTCCTTTAACAAAAGTAATAAACTACATGTATTTAAAATTGTTGTTATAAGTATAAAATGAATATGTATATTTTCAGAATTCTGGAATAGAGAAAGCTTTTCTGTTTGATGTGGTTTCAAAGATTTACATAGCAACGGACAGTTCCCCTGTAGATATGCAGAGTTACGAATTATGCTGTGATATGATTGATGTTGTTATTGATATTTCCTGTATATATGGGTAAGTTAATTGTATGCTGATAACATCTAAAAGTCATCAATTTCCCTCTTTCACTAGAAGAGACCTCTGCTTGCTTCTCATGTCAGGGCATGGGTTGGCATGGGTACAAACCCAGGGGTTTTAGTAGTTTTGTAAACTCTGTTCTTGGCTGGCAGACAGCATATAAAAAGTATCCAACTGTCAAGAAACAGACATTTATTATGGCGTATTTTTATACTCAATATTGTTTTCTTTTCAGTATGGTTGATGAAACTGAAGTCAACACTTTTAACAGTCAAAGTTCAAGTCTTATTAAATTAAACAATGGGACGGTACTTTACTTGCGTGAAGTTAACAAATTCCTAGCACTTGTTTGTATCTTGAGAGAAGAAAACTTCCAAAAACAAGGTAAGTTGTTCTACTACTCTTAGTTTGAACCCATAAGATTTAATGTATACTAAACCAACAGTAGATTAGTATACCTGGTACCCTGCTTGTCGAGCTCGAGTGGTGTCGAGTTTTGTATAAAATGGCTAGGTAACCCTAAAATGATAAAACTAATGCCTAAACTAATTTTTTATATTTTTCAGGTGTTATAGATTACAATTTTCTGTGCTTCCGGGACGCTATTACGCAAGTGTTTGAATTACGTAATAAGTGTCAAAATGCGATTTCTACAAGAGGATTATCTGGGACACCTGAGCCTATACAAAATGGAGCTGCAACGTCTACAGAAAGCACATCAGACCGCTCACAAACTCATTTACCATAGCATATCAAGACGCTTATATTGCAAACGTAATAAAAATATTAATATAATATGTACCTATGTATATTTTTTAAATAACATTGTATAAATAAAAGAGCATAATTACGTTACTATATATGTTGCATTATTTGCCTTCCAGTTTTTAATAATCCAAATTATTTATAGCTTGGCTTTATTAATCAGCCTGCTGTTACCTTATATGTATACACGTGCCTAGCCTTGGTTTCCTAGTGGACTATGTTTACTAAAACTAAATGAGATACTATCTCAACCATTATCCTTCTTTATAATAAAAGAGTAAACTAAATATTTTTTCTCAACTAAAGTTATGCACTAGTGAAGCAAAAGCAGGATCATTCTGTATTAGGAAAGAAGTCTCAGAAAACATTTCTCTCCAAACTGATTATTATGTCATTTGTGTCTTTTTTAATAGGTAATAGTTAAAAAAAAAATAGACACGCTATGCTAAGAAATTTTACTCAGGAAGTATATAAAAACAAACTACCATGAAAAAGCTTATAGTTGAATCTCTATTTCATAGTCCGAACAATACCAACCAATCTAGCTGTTTAAATATCAAGTAAAAATATTATATTTACTAATGTATTTTAAAGCTTTACAAAATAATAATATTGAAAACAATACAATTTCCTTCAGTTCCAAACTAATGAAAAACTACTGACTTATGACTAGGCAGCACGGCTACTGACCTTAGCCTATGCGTTAAGGGACAAATTGGAAAAAAAAAATGGATCATATAATATGTCACTGTCATTTTGTTTACGGGAAAATAAATAACCCTACATTCAATAGGTATATCTTTTGTTTGTGCTGTGCTAATTATAGATTTTTAAACTACGAAATCATTTAACTGTGGTGGTATTGTTCCTACTTTATAGACTATTTTTTAGTCCAGGAAGAACTCACGGTAAGTCCTGCTAAGTTATTAGTCAAGTACATATGTAATTTTCTATACCTACACATTGAATATACTAGGGACAGCTACTTTCCCTTCTGAAACTGAAACATTCTTTTATATGTAAACCTTTATGTAAACAGCTTATAAGAGCTATTATTTTGAACTGTACATGGTTTCAATGAATGCAAACCGTACAAGTAGTTGCTACGTGCAATAAATTTATGCATCACAAAGGAAAGGAAAATGTACTTACAACATTTTTAAAATAATATGCGCTGTGTACATTGGAAAATGTAAGATGTTTGTTTAAAACGAGTCCTCAAAGATATTAAGTCAACTTTAAATTCAGAATTATGTGAAAATAACTTTAATTTATTGCGAAATTTATTATGCCTTTCACTTTGATATACCTAATGCATTTTATTCGCTTAAAGTGTAGTTAGGTACTTAATTTATTGCATTCAATGTGTTAGAAATAATACCATGAACAGAGTTTACAAGCTATGTTCGTAAAACCAATAATATTTTGAAGTAAAAAACTATTATTTTGATGCAAACCTTGGCATACATAGTAGATCTTTTAAGCAAAACACTAAACATACCTATCAAATATACAATTACTTACATGGAATCATCCATTCTGTAAAATTATTATTTATAAAACATAAATAGTTATTTCACAGAATGCAAAGAATGAGAATGTATGTTAAATTTAGTCTTAAACAACTAGGTATACATTTTAGAAATTAATATATTAGTACCCTACCTTACCTGAGTTGAAAGAGTACTACTTTTCACATGCTTCTTTATAATAACATACTCACTGCTCAGACCTAAACCTTTTTTGTTGGCAATTGATCAGTAAGCACACAAAAGTTGTTACTATCTCTATGTTTCTACTACAAGAAATAAAATGTAGCTTTTGACATATTTATGTGTATGGTAGTTGTAAAATCTTAGAATCTTCGAAAGGTCTTCTCTTTCTCTTTATTGCAGACAGTGTGAGGTACTAACTTAAAAATCGTTACTAATAGCATTGTCTAGACTAATATCAACAGCAAATTATTACAACACAATACTAAATAGTAGAATAGATATAATTTAACCTAAAGTAACTATAGAAGAGAAATTAATTAAACTTTAAAATCTAACTATGTAAAACTTAAGTCTCTAGTCTTAAACCTTATATTGATAGTGAGGTTTTGTATCTATTATGTTAAGTACTCATTAAAAAATCATCAAACATTTTTTCTAGTCTATAAGTATACTCTGTTATATTAATACTTTGTATTGTTCTTTAACTGCTGCATTTGACTATCAATAAAGGTTAAAGTTTTCGTTCCTAAGCTAGGCTTTGATCAAATTAATTAATATAAGGCAAAAATCGACTCATGCAAAGAAAAAAGTTCGATCTGCAGGTAACTAGTTTTCATTAGAAGCTAGATTCTAGAACTATGAGACCTAACAATTTGATTTTTTACATGGTATGTCATACCAAAAAATCAAAGTGTAGGTCTCATAGTTCTAGAATAACACAAGTCAACAACTTATCTAGCTTCTAATGAAAACTAGCTATCTGCAGATCGAACTTTGTTGTACAGATGAGTCAAAATGTTGAAGCTGCAGCCAGAACTGGGATGCAAGTCTAATCAAGTTACAATCTCAATAACATGAAATCATCGAGCTAGTATAAATAAAAGTTTGGATGTGCATAAGAATACTCGGCAATACTTCTTCTTGACACAAAAGCTTATTTTGAAAAGAGATGCATTATGAATAGTGCTGTCAACTTTGAGTAGTAATTATTCATTACCAACTTGGGCCATTCTTGATCCAAAAGCCTTGAGGATTACTGTTGACTCCCTTGTTAGAGGAAACCAAGGAAAGTGGATTGTAAAATCTGTTGATGGTTTTTACAGAGCTACCATGCATGAGTGACACCTATATTGATTTGACTTTCCTACATTAATGTGACAAATCACTGTAATTAGGTTTTGCTTAAAATGTATAAGACAATAATTGTAGATGTCGTAATAGTCCCCCGCTGCTTAACTTCCTTGGTAATAGTCCAGATGCACTTAATGACGATTATTAATTAAGACCGAAGCTTTGTACGCCAATGGACCTACAAAGGTCACTTGACACAGCTGTATCACTTTTGTTGTTTTCTTTGTTTACAGACAGACACTTGAATTAAAAAACGTCATTCCTATTGGTAATATTTTAGGAAACTAGAAGAATAATAAAAGTATTTAGCCAATATTCACGAAAAGAGTTTCTATGTACGGTGTAATTAATATAGACCAAGATCCCTAGTTACTACATTTTTACTATCTCTGCTTGGTACCACTGTCTAAAGATTCTTAAAAAAATTGTCAAGCGTCACATGAAAATGAAGCTACTCTCGAAAAATACCATGATAATAACTTTACGAAAATTTACTAGGGACCTGAACTGATGGTTTTATAGACATACAGTAAATACTGTTTTTCCTTTTTAGTCTATTATGGTACATATTACAGATTCATAGTGGTTTAAGTTTTCCGCCCGATGTATACAAAGCTAACACGATTTATTTCCCTCTTCCGCAATAGCTAGTTATTAGCTGCTTGTTTGGATGTATAATGTATATTTCTATTTAACTAATGTGTAGGTGTGGAATGAAAAAAAAAAAAAAAAGGGCTGATCAATTAGCTATTAACAATTTAGAATAACGAAGCTACTTGCTTGACTTGGCCAGTATAGTTTTGTTTTAGAATAATACTGTGAAACTTGCTTAATTTCGGTATTAACTTACAAAATAGAATAAATATGCACTTGATTTATTTTCCGTGGTAAAGTACTTACCTAACTTATATGTCACATAAAAATAGCCTGGACCGCGCACCGGTCAAATATGCGATTGTCGTGCACGAGTTGTCGCGAATTCGAAACCCACGTAAAATAATTATTAATAATACGCAAGTAATTCTGTAAGACCTCCTACGCAAACAGATGATGCGATGATAAAAGTGACCCGATCGAACTGACCTATTACCCTATAGACAACATGATTCCACCTATGCCTCGTTTTAACCATGAATGTATAGGAAAATACTTCTAAATGTCATCTTTTCTTTTAATTATTTGGCAATTGTGAAATTCCTTATTGGTGCTTTTCTTTAAACCAATTGTCATAATAAATAACAAAGTTCTAGTGACGATGTATATGAAACAAATACACAAAATGACATCATCATTATGTTAACCAACCTAGTGATGTTCATTTGACACGGGCCTTCTCTGATTATTTTCGCCAAGTAGGTAATTGGTACCCAAAATATACGCATTCTTCTTCTTCATCGTTTCGACGGCAATAAGTCTAATTTGATTATCATTATTATTTCATTTTAGATGTGTTTTGCCCAAATAAATACAATAATACGCATTAAAATATAATTATTAATATTAAATTACCTAATATTCTAATAAGGAAAATACAAAGATAGAAGTATTAAGATGATACATTGATAAAATGCACTATCTTTCATCAACTACTACAGGACTATGAAAAGACCTATTGATCTAGAATTTTAATATAGGTAAATTGATACCTTTAACTAGGTTTTTGTAATTACCAAAACGCGATAGCTTGATTTTGGCTCGATCATATTTATTTTTGAAAACACCTCTACAAAAACAGTTTTTTACATATTACACGGAAAGTACACTATCATTATGCTTAGGAATTACTCAAATACATTCGTAACATCAATATTAGTATTACTGTAGAATATCATTACATAACTACAACCAATAATTTTTAATGAATCAAATAAGATTTTAGCAATTTCTAAGCGCTCCGGATCGTTGCGGGCGCATCGCAATTTCAGACCTAATACCGATTAGTTAACGATCGATACAGAATGAGTACGGTCGACGATTCAGTCGGGCGATGGCCCTCTTCGACGCCGGACCTGTGCATGTCGACTCACCGTTCGTACTAAATTTTATCGCGTAATTTTTAATCGTAGGTAAAATATATAGGTTAGGTTTAAAATATATACCTAAGTTTTTATTAATACTTTGTTCTCTTTTATAAGTAAATAATAGTATTATTTTATAATAGTTATTTCGATAACATTGGTTCGTAAAATATTTTTGTAGTTATGTCTTTTATAAAACTTAGGTAAAGTTCGCCATAACTCAACCAAGTACCTAGTTACTGTTGACCCTTTTGATAATGCAAGCGTTTGTTTATATAAGCGATTTTAGACTATATGCTCAAGTGTAATAAGTTTTATAACCGTTTTCGTCAAGATCACGTAATTGAAATGGCCTCAGTGGCGCGGGCAGTGCGGGCCGGTCGCGGTAGTGGCTTGCGTGCACGAGGTCGCGGGCTCGAATCCAACCAAAAAAGTTGTTTGAGCGATTTACAAATTACTGTCCTGAGTTCGGATGTTCTTTGTAAAAGTCTCCGCGACAGTACCTAGGAGTTGTGTGAAACTGAAAAAATCTAAGAAATAATATTACTCACCTATTTTATTTGCAAGCTTAGGTAGGTAGGTACTAGTGGCGAAGTGTCCATATAACCCGATTCCTACCGGCTTACCTTTGCAAAAACCGCTAAGCATACTCTATTAAAAAATTATAAATCAATGACGCACCCAACATCCATTCAGTACACAAAATTAAAAAAAAACCTAAAAGTTTTCTGTTACGTAAACCGCTTTAATATAATTATTATTTACGTACTCATAACGCCATCTCTTATTACTTTATTACAACATTGTCAACTAATGGCGGGTAAGCCGGGCGCAAAAATAGGAATCCAGTTTAAACAGACGGTACGAAAGTCGTACGCACACATGCAAAACCTAGGTGTATTATTATGCATTTTATCTGCGTATGTAGGCGTAAAGGTAAGCCGGCTCTGTCGGGGTTATTGAGTAGGTCCTGTTGTACAGTACCCGAGCGCGGCGGCGCCGGCACATCGACGAGTGGAAAGAGACATTCGGGCAATATCGGTTTCGTAGAGCGCCAGCTCTGTCGCACGATTGCAAGGATGAAAGATGCGACATGCGAGAGCGAAAGCGCATTAACGTGATCATAGCATAAAGCTACAATCAATTTGTTTATTTTGTTTGAATTTCCCACTGCAATTAATGAAGTTGAAACGATGCTTAATAATGGCTTCCATTTCCATCACAAGTTGCATTATTTTTGTTTTCATTTATTATTTAAAGTATTGCAAATAATCGTTAGAATTCGCTTTGTTGTGTAAAGTAGTAATTACTAAGTATAATTTGTGTTTATGTATTCAGTGTTGTGCATTGATTGACATTGTCATAGTACTTTGGGTGCCTTACATTATTGTAAGTACATACTTACTTCGTTGTTATTATTTTAGTTTGTTGTTATAATGGCAGCGTTAGTAGTATTATTATAGATTGTTGACTAATTGATTAATTATTGTGTAAGCAAAACATCTTTCTTGAAATTAAATAACGAAAATAAGAAACACAGACATAACTATGGAATACAAACGACGCCGCCCGGCACGATGAATTTACGTTAGGTATATTTTTATATTATTAACATGTTAACGATAAATATTAGTGGCTTACAGGCAGTTGTAAATTAAATAGTACCTACGTATTATTTTCTATGTTTGTTATTCTTAGATTTAAAAAAATTGTGGAGTCATTTAGGATATAGCGACATATTTAAAACAATATCTAATTCATCAAAGAAACATGCCCATACTGAGAAACATATTCGGAGTTGATTAGCTTTACCTGAGTTTGGGACAACTATAATATTTTTTTACGAATACGTATGAAGTACGTACTTAGCTTTAGTAATTTTTATTTACGAAAGACACTGTAACGGGCTCGGTGGCAGCGGTCGAGATAAGCGGTTGACGTGCACGAGGTCACGGGTTCGTTTCCCAGGTAGGACAGTTCTTTTTGATAAACAAATTATTGAGTCTGATCTTGTTCTTTGTGTCTGTTAAATAGATGTTTGTGGCAGTCCCCACGACGCAGTTCATGATCCCTAGTGCGGAACTTATATAATATTACATATTTTCATAAAAAAATAACAATAATAAAAAAATCTGTTATAATAACCATCAGTGCTTACTCGTATAGTAGGTACAGTGAGCCAGTCAGTGGCTCACTGTTGCGCTGGTCAAATGAGTACCGACACTGATAAGATATTTTTTCGGCTTCCCTTTTATAAAAATTCACCCTTCGCCACTGGTAGGTACTTACTGATAAGATCTAAATAATACTTTTTACTTTCGCGGAAACTTTTACAAACATGAAACAAACGAACACAAAGAACGTCCAGACTCAGGACAGTTGTTTGTGGATCACACAAAAAAATTGTCTTACGTGAGATTTGAACTCTCATGCACTCCACCGCGGGAACGTTTACAAACATGAAACAAACGAACACAAAGAACGTCCAGACTCAGGACAGTTGTTTGTGGATCACACAAAAAATTTTCTTACGTGATATTTGAACTCTCATGCACTCCACCGCGGGAACGTTTACAAACATGAAATAAACGAACACAAAGAACGTCCAGACTCAGGACAGTTGTTTGTGGATCACACAAAAAATTTTCTTACGTGAGATTTGAACTCATGCATTCCACCGCGGGAACGTTTACAAACATGAAACAAACGAACACAAAGAACGTCCAGACTCAGGACAGTTGTTTGTGGATCACAAAAAAAATTGTCTTACGTGAGATTTGAACTCTCATGCACTCCACTGCGGGAACGGGAACGTTTACAAACATGAAACAAACGAACACAAAGAACGTCCAGACTCAGGACCGTTGTTTGTGGATCACACAAAAAAACTGTCTGCCTTAGGCAGTGGCGGGCGCAGTAATCGGTAATCGTAAGTCAGCATGAAGAGTCCACCACAAGGGCGAGACGAGACGAGAATTGAAATCGCACCGAACTCTTTCCACCAAAAATTGACATCGCGACATGCGTGTTTCTTGTTAATGTATTTTGAATAAGAAAAAATACGGTTCATTTTTACACAAACAAAAAGTAGCAACAAACAACAATAGGCCTATCGCGAGAAGCGAGTGTTTTTATTACAAAGTTAATATGTACTCTATTTCCTAAGCAATACGGTTCATTTTTAC
The DNA here is from genome assembly GCA_905475405.1 of Schrankia costaestrigalis. Classification (NCBI taxonomy): domain Eukaryota; kingdom Metazoa; phylum Arthropoda; class Insecta; order Lepidoptera; family Erebidae; genus Schrankia; species Schrankia costaestrigalis. Next base: position 8,253,705 of record FR997827.1, read on the forward strand.
ATAAAGATTTCAATTTTTGCCTCGTTTCGCCCCTCTGGTGGAAAATCACCTAGAGTTCAAATCTCACGTAAGACAATTTTATTTGTTCCATCCACTAATTATTGTCCTGAGTCTGGATGTTCTTTGAGTAAGCTAAGTAAATGTTTGTAAATACCCCGCGACACAGGACAATACATAGTGGGGCTATTGTATTTTTTTTAAAGTTCTATTGTTTTGCGTGAGATTCAAACTCGCGACCTCGTGCACTGCGACCGCTCCCCCGAGGCGGTCAAATTATTTTTGTGATCCCCAAATCATTGTCCTGAATCTGGATGCGCTTTGTGCCTTCATAATACCTTGCGCGGGTGTAAATTAAAAAAAATAGGGGCTACATGTATAAACATAATAGACCGGTAGATAGGTTTTTCTGTAACAGAATTTTCTGTTACCTACCGCGGACTGACGTCACAGTATAACCAGTAGTCAAACTGGGCCGAATATTTATTATAAATGGGTGCGCGGTACATAAACAATAGTAAACATGCGATCTACTTTGTGTTTCCATTTAGTTTTGTAATTGTATATTAATACTTTTTATTTTTCTATTTTATATTTAAATAAATAGGAAGTGTTCTGTAAAAAACGTGTTGTTTTATGATTGATACATTTAATTTAAAGAAACATGTATATGTTTGTATTTATATCCACCATGTTTGTGATATAAATAAAATACTAAATTATAATATTAAGAAGGTACTTAACAAGTCATTCAGTAAAGTAGGTACAGTACCGGGCCGTTTATATTGCATATCAACCTATAGAAAAATACAATCGGTCAATTTCGGCTTCGTAGAGCGTCAGAGAAAAAGTCGATGTGTAATATTTACGGCCGGGTACTGTATTTATTATATTGGCCATGTTTGTTTGAAATTGAATTTATCGATAACCAAAACCAAACTTTAAACAGGTCTATTAGATCTATTCTAACGTCAAAATAAAGGCATCGAGGTCACTTTATGGATGGGTGACCAATCCATTCAAAAAATGACATCGATGTCATTGCTTAAATTTACCTAGATCAAAGTGAAAGACACGCATGGGGGATTACATAAAGGGGGGCTAAATTTTCATTATTATTGACCTAAGTACAACAAACCGTTTTCGTGATAAAAAAAATACTATATTATAATATTAAATACCTAAGTCATTTAGTAAGGTAGGTATTTATATCAGCCATGTTTGTTTGAAATTGACATATGAATAATATATTTAGTTTCAATTTATAACACACAGTCCGCTCGTTACTGCGGCACAGTAGCGACTGTTCCCTCCGCGATCGTGAGCGTGTAGGTATAAACTTACGTTTCGTCCGTTTCTATGAAGTTGAAATACTGTATATATTTGTACTATGGCACAGAGCGATAACGTGTCCTTGAGGGCCGGTGGGACGACGACGGCGCACACGGCGCGGCGGCGCGTGAGCGAGAGTATATCCATCTCATTCGCGCGCCGAGGGGCGCGCCCCTCTGGCCACGGCCGAATTCAACTCGAAAATTTTCAAAGCAGCGTCTTAACTGATAATAATTGATAACTTAGAAGAGATTACTGTAAGCAATACTTATCGAATATCGACTTCTGTTTATACGGCCTTCGTATGTATCGCGAATTATAAATTGACGTCACCAACTGCGAGTGCTTGTGAAGATTATGAACTAGGCCATTTTAAATTTAGTACTCTTCACAAAACTACTGCGTATTAAGATATTTTATTGTTGTCCAGGAAATTTATCAATGACCTCTATTAAATATTATGTTTACTCATAATAATAAAGTTTATATTTTATTTTTCATTGTCCCTTGCGTAACGCACTGGTTCATCGTTATATTGTAAATAATTGCAATTAAATAAATAAAGTGACGTAAAATATTCAATATAATATGCTGCTGGCACATGTGTGTGAGTGAGCATAGGAAATCAAACTACGATAATATGAAAAATTATTCAGTGCGTTTCACATAATAGGGAATTAAGAATCACTATAGATTCAGGAGACAAGTTGAATCCTAAAAGAGTTTAAGTATTTTTTTTTTCGTTTTAGTATTCCGCTAAGGCAACAATTTACAGAATGGTGCCAACAGATTTTATTTAGCAAAGCGTATAATTAATTACAACTTCGTTATTACTTAGGATCATATTCATTACCACCTCAAGGCGAGATCTCTTAGACTGAATTGTGTTAAACTTTGCAGCAACATAGTTAAACTCAATCCGTATTATTCTATACTGTTTAATAAAATTGCTAATTAAAGAAATTTATTGCTACAATACCGTAGTTTTTTTAAACACTCGTATGTATAAAAATACTACGGTAATGTTACTCAACAATTAATTATTTAATCAAATTATATGGGACAAGTATACATACATTAGATTACTAATTGAATCGACTTCATTTGTATAATACCGACAGACAACATTTAAATGTCGTTTTGAACATCAATTAATTATTAAATTCTTTTGGTGAAAAATATGGGTATTTTATTTACAAGATGGTGCCTCATCGCCCCAGCTGGAAAATTCTGTTGTTTATACATTCTTCTAATTAACCAATCCTATTTTTATATGCTAAGAAATACCACTGACACTGAGCGTAGACAGAAACTCCATTTTAAAGTAATAAAATTACAAGAACCGGCCTTCAGTAGTAATTTAAATTAGTCACTGCGAAATGACGGCGAAGACGGCCTTTTGCTGTTATTAGATCGCGAATTTTTGCTGGAGCATAAAAATAATCTTCCCTTGAATTTATATAGAACCTGGTAAAGTATGTTATGACACTGTTTTTATTGTAGCTTAATGTCCAAAATCCTCCTTTTGGACGAGCCCCTCTTTTTACTACGCAGTTTCATACATAAATTAATCAATTGAGTTACATAACGTCCCACGCGTGTGTTACGTTGTAAAATATATTTAGATTATCTTTAACTATAGGAGGGCGTGTATCAGCGTGATAACATCATTTTGAAAAACATGTTTTTCCGCATTATCATAGCTAACAATTTAAATGGCATGCGCATTACTAAAAGTCGAAGGCCATCGCAGCGATATGTTTATGCGTGCACGCCGTTTGCGCGAATTGACTGGTACAAATATATTTTTTAAACTAGTTGATATACGGTTGAAAGTACCTTGAATGAGCAATTTTTTTTTAAGTCGTATGTTAAGCTTGACCTTGCGGTTTAAATAATACGCAACAGGCATCGTACGACGCCATGCGTTGCTCTCGAGTATCATTAACATACGTCACATGACACACCCATTCCTAGACAAATAAGGTGGCTGTATTTGGTTACGTAGGATAGTTTAGATAAGAGAGTGCCCTTAGTACTCTTCATTGTTATTTGATTTTATGATGCCAATAAGAATTAAATCTGTTTGTGTTATGTAGTCACTTATTGTTCTGACCACCGTAAAACAATTATGTAACTTAAGAACTTTGGGTCATCTTCAGAATAGATTCTGTACATAAACGTGCGCCAACAATCAGTTTAATTCTTTTGTTTTCGTAGAGTTAGGTTATATGTAAGTACCTACTTATATTTGCGAAATTTCAGAACACAAAAGATAGAAATTAACCCCCTTACTCATAAAGGCCTCTTAAATTTAGACACTGTTTAGCGAAATTTTGATTAGCAAAACCAACCTTATGCCAAACCAAACCGTAAGAATTTAAGCTAATCAATTGACTAATATGTATTTAAGAGGCGTTTATGAGTAAGGGGGCTAGGAGCAAAACCCTTTAACAACCCGTCTAGCTATCGTGGTAAAAGTCAGTCAAGTTTATGTTCGTTACTGGATGGATAGCTCTGTCCTCGCAGTAGTACATTATCGGGCTGTTAGAAAAAAATATTAAAATATAGGTGGCTGGAGACACTTGCGTAACTTTGCTAAAAGCCAAAGATCGTCTGACATAATGAATAACATTAGGTGATTGGACCTACTTAGATGTTTGCGAAATACGTTATTCTACAACATACGCAACAAAATATCGTCTAAGTGCAAAGGCCAGCATACCTGTTACGCCAGTAATATAGCTGCTGAATGTGAAGAGTCGATTCTAAAAGTAAAGCAAACAATAATCGATCATAGACGCTATACATACTTTAATAAACAAATCTGCGACGTAAATGCGAAAACATTCTTCAAAATAAATTGTGAGCTGAGTCAAGGAGAACAAATACTCATTATTTATAGGTCCGTTCTCGAATAACCTTACTAAAATCTGACAATGAAGCTCGACACACCCACAATTTAGATGTTCTAGTACAAATATTATTTACTTCCTGCATTTGTCAGACGACTTCAAGTAGAATAGAACTGGTTGTAGTTTTTACACACTTTAAAACATCAACTGAGGTCGTTCGACGAATCGCGATATTTATATTTTTGTATATTATGTCACCATGTGTAACTTTACTACGGAGTAACAATACATACATGTTTTTACCACTCCATCTCATCCCTAGGGAAAGTTCACAAATATAATTTCAACGAAAACAAAAAGAAAACTTCCCAAAAGTATGCTAATTTGTCTGGCCGGCGACGTATCACCAACTAGAGGAGGCCCGCCCTTGAAATTAATGGACTGTTATGTCCATATTACATTATGTTTTAGGTAAAAAAAATTAAATAAGTACCTACTAATTTTCGATCAAAATGAATGGCGATAAATTGTAAACTGTCGAAATATAGTGAATGTATTAAGATTTGTATGAAGAAATACTACATTGTCACTTGCAATTGAAAAATAGTTCAAGAGTACTATGTTCTACGATAATAATGTTGGCGCAGTCACGTTGTACATTTCATTTGAGATAAACACACATTGTTTTTGTTTACAACTGCCTGCTCTTCTATATTACTGACGACTTGTTTTGTGAACAACAAGTCAACAATATAAATAAGCTTATTTACATTGAACGCTGCGTTAGATTATGTGCCATTGCGCTTTACAAATGTAAAGGTGGGTCTACGCTAGACGAACCGAACACGAGCGGAACACGAGGAGAACACAATTCGTATAGTGTGGACTAGTGATGTACCGTGCCCGGGCACACTGCCAAGGACTGGAAATATTGCCGGCAGCGCTGCCGGCAATGTTCCCAAAGTGGGAATTTACTGGGAATTTAGGTTAATTTTTCAGAAATTTTATGACTTTTGTATTTAATTCGCTTTTATTTATTCATGTCTATAGACTTTTCATAAAAGAATGTCAATAAAACATAAAATTAACGAAAATTCCCAGTTCATTGGCAATATACCCGGCAATATTCCCAGAATATTTCCAGTTTGTTGCCGGCAATGTTCCCAATGGGTAAAGAGTTTTATAATTTCTTATAATTTCTTCAGATAGATAGTGTTTAAATGAAAACAGTTTTAAATTATTTAGCTTTTTTTATAAGAATTATATATATAACATAATATGCAACTAATTTACTTTTATAAACAACGAAAATCTGTAATTATTATGATACGAATACTACAATCAAGACCATAATCTTCTGATTGAACTATATCTTGGATCATAGGCATAGAATTAAATTAAGAAAAGTAATTTGAGAAGTACTTACTTTTCTTATACATACATCTATTCATATAGTTAAATTAAATTGAGGTGTCTGTTTGTAACATGATATCCACGGCTTTTACTAATTGCATATCAATGTGTACACGATCCCAATGCCGTGAATTACAATTATTATTTTTTTTCCGTCTGTCTGTCTGTTTGTTTCGGCTAATCTCCGAAGACGCTGGACCGATTTCGATGGGAATTTTTCTATTGGTTTGTAAATTTAGCGGCGCGTCAACTCAAAAAAATTAAAAGGAACTACTTTCGATTTTTATAAACATTTAGGGTTCCGCAGAAATAATTAAAAAGCATAAAAATGTCAATGATACCTATATGATTTTATACAATGGGCTTTTACGGGAGGTTAAAACGCAGTTTTTTTTTTACAAAACCTTGTTTGTAGGTAGGGGTTTGGCTTTTTAGATGAAGCTTTCGCTGTTTATTTTAAAAAAGTAATTTTAACCAACTAAGTATTCTAAAAAATCATTGTTAGGGTTCTGCAAAAAAAAAGGAAATTGTAACATTTTAGGTTTTTTTACAGGGCTTTTACAGGCAGATAGCTGATGTTTTAACAAAGCACAAGGGGTTAAGGTTGCCCACCCGGCAAAAATAATATGATTCTAGTAAGGGCTTTAAATATTGCTCTTTAAATATATTTTACATTGGCATCCTAAATTAGGAGACAGCTCGCTGTCAGCGAGTCTACCGCCGCCATGCTGCTCGGTAGTTAAGGCCTAGTTTACCGCTCGTTACAGGTGAGCTGTCGGTGCGGTGTCTGCTCGGTCACTGCTAGCTGTCGGTCGGTCAGTATCTATGAACTATCTATGGACAGCTGGCTGTCTACTAACAGTTACTACGTGGACTGCTGGGTGCCTGCTAGCTATCGCCGCGTAGACTATGAGCAGTCATTTTAGTATAGGGACGGTGCTGGGTGGGAGCGATGTTAGAGCAGAGTCGTTAAAGTGTGCTGTGACCTCAAGGGTTCTTTTTCAGGTTTCCGCAGAAAAAAAAAGGTTTTGTTTAAAATGCATTTTCTCTGGCAGCCACTTACAGCCCGTTGCAGTCACAGATTTGAAAGCGAAAAATTTCACCGAGATCATTGCATGGACGGGTGACTCAGTGGTATTTTATTTAAACATATCCGTACTTCGGAGGGCACGTAAAACGTGGCTCCTGGCTGTCGTTGTAGTGAAATAGTTGTTTAGTTACGTCAAAGGGTTTTTAAATGGTTCCGCAAAACAAAAAATGGTGAATGTGTGGACGAAGGTCGCGGACAACAGCTAGTTATACAATAATATTTAAAGAAAAACTGTCACCAAAGAATGTACATTTAAAAATTGTACGACACGTATTATCCTTGTCTTCTATAAATGTTCGTGTGCTTTTGATTTCTCTCGCATTACAATGAAATATAACGATGCGCCCAGTGCTTTAACAAGATATTATTATGTATTCTCGGCAACAAACACGTCAATACTGCGCAAATCGGTGCGCGTGCGGCGCGTGAGCGGTGGAAGAGCGCGGGGGTCGGGGGTAGCTATAGCGAGCGTAAACAGGTACAAGAGATAAAAAATAATCATATTTTACACTTTAAAAGTAACAATCTGTTTAGTGGGCATTTTCGGCAATATTGCCAATGCGCCCGGAAGTTTCCCGGGCACATTGGCAGTGGAAATTTGCCGGCAGTGGCAATATTCCCAAGCGTACATCACTAGTGTGGACCGACTTACAAGCCTCGATCGTCGAAGAAAGCGAAGCCGAGAACGGCTCCGCTCGTGCTCGGTTCGTCTAGCGTAGACCCATCTTAAGACTGGCCGGTTTGTCTGTAAAATTAGGGTTCTCTTAATATTTTGAATTAAGAAAGCAGCTTGTTTCAATATCACGTATTAGACATCTAGTTGGTACTAATGCAAAGTTATCATTCCACCTAATGTTTATGATAACATACATGTTTGCGTTGGTCTGGGTTTTTCTAATACCATGTATGTTTAAAAAAAATGATTTAAATATGTTTATCCGTTGTCTTTTTCAACTAAACAAGTTCTGCTTAGTTTCGGACTAGATGGTGTTGTGATAATGTGTGAGAAATGTTATTTTACATTATTGTATTAATGAATTGTTATTTTATACACATGTGATAAAAGATGAGAATATTGACGTCACTTCTCTGTGCAAAATAAAAAAATCCTCATCATAAGCAGTTCTGTGAAATTTTCAGAAAAGCTTACGCAAAATTAACCAAATTACTGATTTCTTATTTATTGGATATCTGTCCATTTAGGGCACCTTGATTTCTTATCGGCAACATCGACTTATAATTTCCTTTTGTATTGCGTGTCAGGTAACTGGTAAAGGTAAAAGTTTCGCAAGTGTAGCGCGGGACATCACGCCATGTCGCGCGATCGACCCACCGTTCTCTGTTCGTTCTCCACATGTTGAACCACGATACGATACGAGCCGACTCTGATAAAATAAGCGAGCATAGCGAACTCGACAAAGCACATGGACGGTCGTGTGAGCTGTATGATTGTTTTATAGTAACATATCAGGCGGTTCGTTGAGTTAACGTCGACGTCACGCGACGTCAGCCCATCAACGGCACTCTCGTGTGTCGGTCCACCCACACGTACCACACTGTCACTCAGTGTACTGCCAGCAACGGTGCGAACTATACGTATCGGAATTTAGCTGCTTTTGGATTTTGTACGACAATTGCAATTAGCTGTAAGCTGTAATATTGTTTACAGTATTTGGAAACATTTTGTGCCTTAGAAAGTTCTCAGTGGAATATTTCCTTTCACACTCAAGCGTAACTAAGGTACGTTTTTCTTTAGTTGTTATGTCTTTATTTCATTGTTTTTATAAATAATGTCTACGAAGAAAACAGTTTGTTAACAAAGTTTTATACAATTCTCGAATATTTTATATTAGTTTAACGAGTAGCTAATATGTTCATATTAATGTTACTAAGCGATGAAACTAGGACACAAACTTATCAATTGCAACATTTGAAATAAAAATTTAAATACACGTTAATATACATAAATGTACAATTATATACGAAATTGATTAATGATTCACTGTCTCTGATGTATTTGTTTTTTAATTTACCTTTTTTGTTTGCTTGCATTATGCGGACGATTGACTGTTGTCGTTAGTTGTGTAAGGAAAATGCATTATATTCTTGTATTTGTAATGTTAATGTCGTTACGCCTAAATAATTTCCATTACACAGCGCTAAGACCTTCATGCTATTATAATCCACGTGTTTAGCTTTCCCCGGCTGTGGTAAATGTCCATCTACAACTAATGTGCAATGTATTTGGTTCTCTAATTACTACAACTCCTATAAATACCGATGATTTACATGATTTTTAACATTGTCTTTTGTCGTAATCGTACAATTCACACAGCAGTTGTAAACATCTACCGATGTTTGTTAAAACTTGACATCAGATAATGAGTTGTTATGACGTTTTAATCTTTAAAGTAAAAATGTGTTTACCTGTGACTCATTAATACTTAGAATGAAATAACAAACAAGCAGGAAGGTAATAACTATGTCGTATGACAGACAATCAATGATTGTTGGCTGGCTTCTCACTTATAACATGAACCGTTTCCTTTGCATTTCGACTTAAACGGCTTAGCCTCCTTTTTGGAGAGCTCAGTTCAAGACAAAGACTCACACATTCAAAAGTATTATTTTCTTTTAAAAATAAGCTATGATTAAAATTTGACAAAGGCGATCACGCACGAGTCATACGTATAACATTACGTTTGTCGCTAATTACATTATCGTAAGTTATCACTTGACAAATATTTATTAACAAGGGCGACATGTGTGAATTGCAACAATGAAGTTCAAGTTCTTTGTTACATTTCCAGTTTAAGAACTCGTTGCTGTTTCTTTTTTTTCTTTACACGCACAGTAAATACTAACTTAACGTGTAATCGTAATACTACTTTACATAAATATATAGTAGTCATGGAAATTGTTTTGTATTGACGATTATGAATCAAGACTGTTCTATGTGCTTTTGTTTGTTGTCAAGTATAAATGATTGGCGTACTTAAAACATCTCTACTAATGCAACTTTTCTTTTAGTTATTGTGAAAATCTTTTAGATAAGCAATTTAAGATAAAAGCGTAGAAATCTCTAGGTCAATGTTATGAAATAATTTATTCTATCTTATCTCTATCTAACAGAAGTTTTGTAAGAAAAATAGGTCGATTACATTTAATTGTGTAGTAATTATGTAATTAGGTATCTATGTAAATCGAATGTTATATATCGTAAAGCGCTGATAGGTTGGAATCACGCTATTAGTACATACAATTTAAGACATAGGCCTCCTCCAACTCTTCCCAACGCATGCGATCTTGTTCCTCCCTCATAAAATCTGCCTACGGCAAACTCTATCAAATTGTTCACCGCTTACCTAAGGGGATCTGCCAAAAGACTTAGGCCTCCTCCAATTCTTCCCCAACGTATGCGATCTTGTTCCTTCCTCCTAAAATCAGCCTACGGCAAACTCTATCAAATTGTCCACCGCTTACCTAAGGGGTGTCCCTAATAATTAGATTAAACATGAATTATTAATCGTGAAATGTACTGTTTTCAATGCAAGGTGCATAAAATCATTCAAACTTAACCTTGTTTGTCTATACTATTTATATATATAAATGTTATGTCGAAACACGTGAAGAGTTCTGTTACGCTCGACAAACGGATAGATAAGGTTTCAATAAATTCTTGTTTACTCTTCTATTGCGTGGCTTGATCCGTTTCCACACGTACGTTCGCGTGAATAACTTTACCTATCAATAGATAAAGTATAGGTCAATATTAATTAAAACTATTAAAATATTATTCACTGACACATTTTTAATTATGTTCTGATAATGAATCGTATAAATTAGGTAGAAACACAAAGGAAACGATATTATACGGTACTATTTTCATAAGTTGTTATAATATAAAAAAAATATTAATAAGTAATATGTACGGAAGTGGAGACTGTGGTCGGCGGTAAATAATAAGGCTAATAAGATAACGTAATTTATATTATTATTTTATAAAACTTCGAGTATGTAACCGTTCTAACTGTTGTTTTGTTTGATACAATTTTCAACACTCACTGTGTTGTAATAGTTTCTAATAATATCATAAATACATTTTTCGTTATCGGTACATACGATGAATACAGTATATCTGTTACTAGCCTTAAATAGGTTTGTCGCAACCATGGTGCCTATAATGTTAAGCTATCCTAGCTTAATGATTTAGGGAAAAACATTAATATCACACCACGTTTTATCACTTGATAACTTTTAAATAATCAAATATCAATCGAATATTTAGATAGCTATCTAACAAATATACAAATTGACGTAAATTGCTTAGTTCACTAAAATACCCTATCTTAAACAGAAATCGATAAATACATACGTAAGTAGATATAATCGCATACACATTAATTTATTGCACAAATATATGCATTTAAATCAAATATTATGAACAGAGTATCAAATGTATCTAAACAGCTTACTACAATAGTTTGTGATAGGTACACTAGATAAAACAACGTTTGTATAGGTAGACATTGAACTTGAAGCCCTTGGTACTAAAATAAGTACCGGCGACTGTCACTCATTGGACGAGTCTCCTTGGACACCTGCCACAGTGTTCATTATCTGGTGCTGTACCTACATCTACAAAGATATTTTAGTTTACATTACCATCATTGTATAAACATTTATTCATATTTCACTTGCAAATTTTCAATGCTTTGAATAAGTATTTTGGAAAAATATATCCTCGTTTACCTATAGTTTTCTTTTTATTGTAATCTTAAGTAAACGTTCTTCATTTACATTTTACAACATGACTAATTTAGTCAAAATGCGCTTGCTTTTATTGATTTTCGCCAGCACAAATAGGAAGTCCTTCATTTATAGGTATCATTTTAATTAGGCTTCTTCCTTGTATATTTGAGGTTACATGTACTACACTTGTATGTTATAGTTATAGGTATTTCTTTCTTTATTGTTAATTTACTTATGCCTATTAATAGGTCACTTTGCCACGTTCTTATCTTAACAATAGCTACTATGTAATGTCTGGATAATCTTAAATAATGAAATAAAGCGGCTACTGCTGGTCAAAGTCCATGTTCGATAATTAATCTATACAATAAAACATAGCGACAACAACATAATGTGTTAATTTACATCCTGTCTCTCAATACAACAATGAGTAATACGTCTGGGGTCAATTAAGTATTATGTATTTTTTCTTATCAGTCTTGTTATTCAATTCATTAGGTTTTAACGTAATCGCCTTTGTTCTTGCAACAAATAGCAAAACCTTTGTCAAGGACTAAAACCGGAGAGCTCGATACTCGCGGCTTTGTATCAATTTACTCATAGCGGGCATTGCACTAGTGCCGTGAACCTTACATTTATATAAAACATATGCACGTTAACTTAGATTATACATATAGAGGGATTACCTAGATAATATTATAAATAAAGTATAAATGTAATGTGAATATCATAATGCTATTCTTAAAAATTAGTCATTGAAAGTAGAATCCGGGGCCGGGGGCAGAGTCCTCAGGTGCGTCAGTTTTTACGCTCGACTCGACGTCGCATCCACTAGTCCAGCACGCTCTGTTCGCGTGTCTTATCTTTGTAACGATCTTTGGATTAAATAAACATATCGTCAACACTTTCTGTTATTCGTTATATTATTATGATGATTGATTATTCTTTGTACACTCTACATTATTAATTCAAGAGGTCTACGCTTACGATATACGAACTGTTTTAATGCAATAACTATTTCGATAAACGTTGAATATCGTGTCAGTCAGTGACCCCAATAGCTTCTATGAATACTTATTACATGAATAGTTATTCGCAATTTTGTATCTTGATTCTGAATCGTGCAATATTTAGAAACATCCTGTGTAATGTGCATGTAGTGTAAAAAAACCGAAGCCAGTTGAAAATACTATAAAAATAGAAACTAGAGCTATTTGGAGCATACCTTTATTCTGATGTTGAAATAGGGCATGTGTTTTAAGGTTTTTTTATAGCTCTAATTGTACCACAATCGGAGGATAAATATAAAATATTCTTGTGTTGTGTTCTATGTCCTCTCTTATTTTGAGTTTTACAATTCTGTTGCTCAGGTTCTGATAGTTTATTCAGAGGAAAATTTAGCATTATTGTAGATTTTTGCTTGCTCATAAAAGAGATTGTCAACATGTTAACCAAACATTTTGGAAATCCTTAAATAAAAAATATTTAAAAAAAAATCTTAAACGTTTAGTTTAATTTCTATGACTGACTCTATGAATACTACTCTACTAGATATTTTCGTTTGATAGCGTTATCATATTCAATTATCCCATAAAATATTCATAATCTTAACCATTAATTAACTCGGATCTGATGTTCCCACTATCTAATCTGAATAAACAGTTACGTTAAGCGTTAGGCTAAACATAACCGTCTATTAAGATTAGAATAATAAATTACCAGTCTAAAGGAAGTGAGTTTAATCCTCATTTTATAAACATCTTTATGTTCAAAGCTACTGTATTGTCTTAAGATTTAAGTATATTCAATGCTGTATTTGTAGAGCATACAATGACATGCTTACAGTACCTGTAGAATTAAAAAAGAAATAAGTGAAAACTACTGATTTTATATTTCATTTTAATTTTTGCCAATGTGATGGAACTATTTTTATTATAAGAAGTAGATATTTATTTAGGCACGTGACATTGAACAGAACACCATATGAGAAAGCATGACCTTACTCCGATAGACGGAAACACATCATTCGTCGGATGTAAAAAAAAAAATAAAAAAAAAAAAAATTAAAAATTACACCGACTTTAGTTCTGTGATATGGTCTCCAAAATCAAATCTTTTCGCGCCTAAACAATTAAATCACGATTTAGTAATAAAATAAAATACTACTTCATTTCATTTGTTTTCTACGGATTGTATGGAATCATCAATAAAATATTCTTTTCTTTTGTTTCAGGAAGCCTAATGTTTATGATCTCAGTCTCAAGATGGGGTAATTTATAAGACTAGCGTAATTATATTGTGTCGAATTTATAAATTAATTGAATAGTTAAATATTATAGCAGAAGAAGTGATATAGAAATTAGCAGTCATGTATTCTATGAACTATATTGGGAAGTTTATTGCGAACTTTCGGGAGTTTTACAACGAGATTAATGGCGCTACACTGACTGGTGCCATCGATGTGGTTGTGGTGGAACAACCTGATGGAAGCTTCACCTGCTCGCCCTTCCACGTGCGGTTTGGGAAACTTGGAGTCCTGCGGTCCAGGTTCAAAGTGGTAAGTAAAAATACTTTTAACTACAGTACTATTTGATAAAGTTGTTTTAATTTAATTGGGAGCACCTAATTGATTTTTATGTAAACAGCACAAAACGTGAAGTTGTTATTCTTTTTTCTGATACACTAATACGTGAGACAATAAAATACCGTATATTCTTATCAGTTGATAGGCATGAAATTGAATATTTTCAATGTACTTCATAATTTTACTTTGTTCTTGCTCTTTGGTTTTGTGACAATTAAGTTTTTGGAAGGCTACATATTTGTCGTTTACCATAATATCAACTATATGTATAGTTCACTTATATTCGAAAATCGTATTCGAATATTTGGGTACTGGGTGTGGGCTTAGGCAAGAAACTGATTCTCTTAGTACGGCTAAGGGTCTACCTTAGCCGTACTAAGAGGATCAGTTTCTTGTGCGTCTAGTTGATCATGATTGAAACAGTACCTTTTTGTTCAATTAGACATTAAGCTTGTAGGTCCTAAAATGTAAAGTTTACTACTACAAGGGTCATAAAAATGTTCTAGGTATAAGTTATTTCACAAAAGATACACCGCAGTCGTATAAGTAACGACAACTCTCTCTTGATAAAATTTAACTCATCATTGAAGAGTTCTCTCTGACTCACTCCACATGTTTAATAAATACGTAATTCTGTGGCATTGTTGTCAGTAAGGTATTTATGGTAACTAAAACGTAGGCTACACATGAATGATAATTAAATGGGTTGCTTGGTCATCGACATCATATCAATAAAATTATTTGGTACAAATGTGATTTGATGATTACATAAGTATTTCTGCCAGTTGTTCTATTTCAAAATAAATACTTACAAAAGGGTACAAAACAATAGCAGATAGAAATAGTATTTAAAGGTATCTGAAGCAACGATTTTTAAATCAAATCAAATTTCCCAAAACGTAAAGTCCGCAATAACTAGATCGCCGGTTCACAAACATCGGAATTTTACTCCAAAGCCCACGTTAAATTTAAAAACTTGTTTGGCCTTCAACCCATTCGACCATCAAACCATCATCGAAGTTTGCGACATCTAGTAAACCACGCCTATGTGTGTTCTGTACGTTTATTTCACGTTACGAATGTTTTAGCAATACCCGACTATTTATTTTATTCTCGTTAGCATTTATGTATGTCTAGATTAATGTTTGTCTTTCATTCGTAACTGTTCTAACATTAACCCAGTATTTGATTATCTCACCATTTAATTATACGTCTATTTAGAAATGCGGTAGTAAACACTTTGTATGCCTCTTCTAGATTTCTTTGATTTGCGAATTTGTAGTAGCGATCATGAGAACGTGGTGTCAAATCTTACAATTGACAAGACATGATTGGGTTAGCTTTACTGATGGGCTTAACATAAATATGTGTAGGTACGTGCTCCCACATTTTTTAAGGCAAGGGACGGCATCTGGGTCACGTAATGATAAGTAACCAATGCAGCCCACATGCATCCGCAGCAAAAGAGGTAAGTATTGAGGAAGTAGATAGAAAAAAGATCGTAAAATAAATTAATTATGTAAATAGGTTTTCGGCAATTAGATAGACCACGAAAATTTAGCGCTTGTGCTGAAAATAATAAATATAACCGTGTACTTATCACTAGGCTGATCGAAGTAGCTCTATATTATAACCCATGTTCTATTATACTAACGTGCAGTGCATTTAAAAATAACGCAAATATTCATACTTCACAAAAAAAGGTTAAATAATAGAGACAAGCAACGTGGAGACTTACTGCTTCAACTATCTTTAGTTTTTAGACACGATTATATAGAATGACAAGTATGTATTTTTTTGTGGTATTTGAAATGTGAAATAAAAAATATGGTAGATAGAATATAATACGTTTTTTGTCGTGACAACTTTGAACATGTTGTGTGATAGAGAAACATAAAAAAAAAACGTCTGAAGTGTTAATATAAAAACCCGAACCTTTTGAATTTATTATAATAAAAGTCAATTATTGAAGCTCGTATTCTTGTTTGAGACATAGAGGAACCTAACTTTACACGACTTTTCATATGAAAAAGTTGTCTGACTAACTCTATCTATCTGCGAATCATGCAAAATTAAAGGCTCTATGTTTGCTCAAAGTACGGTGCACAAAGTTACTTTAAGTTCTTAACATATTAAATAATTACATTTTAATAGTTAAATGTTAACGAAAAATATTACTGTGCGATGATGATGTGAAGAGATGATTCATCACTTTTTCTTTGCATTTAGTAGCTATGTTGTTATCATAAATCGTGTCTCTACATTTTTTATTATTTCAGAGGCTATCGACCCTATAACATAAAGCGTATACGCTTTATGTTATAGGGTTATACTCATACATGAGTAAAGTAACTTATCTCTTCCCAAAAAATACAATTGGTCGACTTTATAACTTAAATATCCTAAAAATAGATTAACATGAAAGTTCTGTTGACAACAAACAAAACGGTACAGATATTTTGTATTCGTAGTCGAATACATAATATCTGTACCGTTTTGTAGATGAAAGTGCGGAAGAAGCCAATTAGGGTAGTTTTATGTATAGACTGTAGGTACAGTCATGTTAACAGAACCCATCTGCATGAAATTCTATACCAAGACAACCAGATCCATGCCAAGAGCCTAACGATCTTCAACGCCCCTGCAGAAAGACTTTAGCCAAATATGGATATTTATAATGATGTTTCTTACGTACTGTTAAGAGTCAATTTGGGTTTAGGTTTTTAAAAAATAAAATAATGAATTAGGTTTGAGACAGCCGTTCGGTTCTGATGATGGAATTAGACTGAGGTGTGAATGAATGGATCGTGAGGATATGAATGAGAAATGCTGACTGAGTAAGAAATGCTGACTGTGTATGAGAGTGTGCGTGGTATGGAATAAGGGTAACATTGTATGTCTATAACACCTCCCAGGGGTGGACTAAACATCGGGGTTTAAATTTCGATGTTTAGGAAGATAATCAATGGACTATCTTTAGACATTTCTTCTTATACTAGGAGATGGAAGGTTTTCATTTTCTTGAATATGTTTGGTGATTTTAATAGGAATGACTGGATCGGGGTTTGAAGTTGTGTCTGGTGAAGGATTAACTGGGACTGACTTGAATAAAGTAGGGAAAAGTTGGGAAGAACGGCTGTGCGATTTAATATAATAAAACAATTTAAGAATACAGAATATAGAAATTATAACAATAATAATTATAATTAAAATTGAATAATGAGTCTCATATTTTATAATTGGGTGTTGGTTTATTATAGTATCTGTTTGATCGGTAATGGATTTTAATTTTGATTTTGTTTCTGATGTAAAGATGTCTAAATCAATGTTTTGTAATTTCAACTGAGGCTCATTACTACTTGTTATTACATCTCTAAACTTATCTAGGTTACAACAAGTGTCGTTTATAATACTAAAATCGGAATAGGTAACAGTTACATTAATTTTTACACTATTGTATTGTGGTATTAATTTGGTACTTTTACAGTAAGCAATACAATTGTCCTGAATGCTCAGGATACCTGTACCAATAATATTAATTTCCATTATCGTTTGATTTGGGCATTCAACATAAAGTTTATTATTCTGTGATTGTACATAAATCCAATTATTATTGTAAAGTGGTTTCCATAAGTCTATATGTCCGTGTAGAAAATCGGTACGACACTGTACTGGTAAAACACTTATCACTTTCGATAACAATTCACTCTCACAACACGGGTTCGCGTTTACCGGGAACACCGTCATGACGTCACAGATGTATTCACGCGCGCTTATCGCTGTACATTCCTTTATCGAATCGAGGTTACAATATTCTGATTTATCCTTGGTCATTGCTATGTACTTACTAGTGGGAATTATAAAACTAAAAGACTCTGGTTTAATACTATTGTGCGGGGTTGGTAATGCTATGCTATGGAACAAATTAACCTGTTTAGGAGACACCAAAGGTATTTTCAATACAAACACAATCTTGTTGTTTAAACTATAACATAATACACTAGATATATTCATTAAACTATGAATATTATGTAATTCTAAGCTTACAGGTAACTTAAAATCTACGGGTATGTATCTATAGTTATCGACAATTTCTTGATACAATTGAGTCGGTGATAAAATAACAGGATGCAGGATGTTTTGACTACATAACATAACAGCGTTTGTTATGTCTTCTAGCTGAAATGATAAGGTGAGTATAGATGCTTCTAAACTGTTTAAGATTGAATTAATATATGCTTTCATATTTAACTGGTTAGAAATAGCAGTAATATTATTTAATTTTAACGTGAAATTGTCGATAGCTTGATTGAGACTGGCTTCATTAAGTTTTATTTCATGTAAAGTTTTGTTAAACTTTGATAACACTGTTGTGGTAATTAATATATTTTCTTTTATTAATGATCCCAGTCTCTTTTCATTATCTTGAATATTTTGGATGGCGTTGTCATATCGATCAGCGTCATCCTCGTCCAGAGTGCCAAATATGGTTTTTGCCAGAGAACCAATACCACCTATCCATGCTCCTCGTTTAGCCCTATTTATTACTAAATGGGAAATGGCGGAGTAAGCTGAAGTCATATCGTGATATCGCGTAGTTAACGGTTCCAGTATATTGTGACATTCTAAGTTATTTGTGGTTTTGATCTGGATTTGACCACACACTAACCGTATTGTTCCTAATATAGAATTAATGTTTTGAATATGGGGTTCAATATGTGATATATCGAAAGGTGTTACTATATCTAAATGGCTTACACGAATTTTGAGTTCACCAATTGGATCAAAATATATACCAGGACTCTTGTCGATTGGTTTGATAAGTTCTGGACGACCATGAGCCAGTATGCTGTAATGAAAAGAGACATTTGATAATTCTAGATGAAAGAGTTGTACCTAACTATATTATACTTACTTATAAAAATCTACTTAGGTAAAATAATAGATAAAATATAATAATAGTAAAATATTAGTATAACTATTTGCTAAAATTTATATAGCTATATAAGCTAGTATTCATTGTTCTCGGACGTCCACATGTTTGATTTCATCAAAATGATGTTTTACATGGCGCCGATTTATTAATAACGATAGTGTATGATTGCCATGTATTTTGACTACTTTGTACGGACCTTTCCATACAGGCGATAAGGCCTTGCGTAGTCTAAGGTGATTTTTTAACATGACGTAATCGCCTATTTTGTAAGTTACGGAACGAGAACGCGTATCATAATAGTTCTTTGAATTTATTTTTGATTTATGAATGAACTCTAACGCTTTATCACGCGTATGTTTCATCCGGTGTTGTAGCATTTTTACATATTCCGGGTATGTCGCAGTGGATGTATCGTCGTATACAGAGTCTGGAATGTGTGGCTTATGGCCAAACAATAGTTCATAAGGTGAATAGTGCGTTGTTGTATGAACAGCAGTGTTATACGCTAACATCGCGGTATAAACATACCGGGGCCAATTATCTTGGTTATCGTTTATATACGGTCTCAAGTATTCCTTAAGGGTTGAGTGTGACCTTTCCAAAGCGCCTTGCGTTTGGGGATGATAAGGGCTAGACCATAGTTGTTTTATTTTGAGGAAGTCGCAAGTTTTCTTAAATAGGTCCGCCGTAAAATTGGTGCCTTGGTCGGTGAGAACATGTTTAGGAATTCCAAACAATGAAATAAAATGTAGTAAGCAATCGCATGACTCTTCAGCGGTATTACTACGAAGCGGATAAGCTAATGAGAATTTAGTGAGGTCATCTTGCATGGTTAAAATAAATCTAAGTTTAGCTATGCCAGATTCTGGTAAAGGGCCTACGATGTCGAGAGATAGCCTCTCGAAAGGGGATGTCGATGTCGAGGTTATTACCATTGGTGCTCTATTTACTTTACGTAGAGCTTTATTTATTTGACATGAGGAACAGCTTTTTATATAGGTTTCAATGTCGCTGCGCATGTTTTTCCAGTAGAATCTTTCTTTAATCCGATTTAGCATTCTATTGGATCCTAAATGTCCTGCAATAGGAATATCGTGGTTTTCCTTTAAGATCTTAGGGATTTCAGAAAGTGATGGGTATATAATGTGATTATTATATATATGTAATTTAATGTTGGTCCCATGAAATAAGTAGCTCAGCATATTGTAGATTTTAACAAAAGAATGTTTGTCAAATGGATTTTTGAAATCAGATATGCTAATTTCATTTGTCATGGGGTAAAACACTATTATCTCATCACGTGCATGTTTCAAAGAATTAAATATATCTGAATATGAGTAGTCATCAAAATAGTGCACCTTTGTGAATAGAAATAGATAGGTTTTATTTTCAAAACTTAAGGGTAAAAAGGTGTATAGAGTTCTATCTAATTTTAGAAATTCACTACGATCAGGTTCTGGACAGTTATTAAGTACCTCTTGGACGTAGGGCATAGATTCGTCCATATCTATAGAGGTTGGTATTAACACTAGCTTTTGTGTTCCTTTGAGAAGGTTTTCGTTATGTTGGGTTATTAATGTGTCATATGTTTTAATAGGTAATTTTAGGTACTTGCTGTATGTTACTTCGGATAAAGGTAAGTTTTCAGGTATTGGTGAGGTTACAGCATGCTGTTGAGTACGAACAGGTAAGGTTTCAGGGTTTTGCCAACTAGTCGAAGGTTGAGGTTCTGTTTCAGTTTCTGTTTCAGGTTGCGGTTCATCTGTGATGGAGCTTAAGTAATCCATTACCTCGTTTTTGATTTCAGGATTTATAAGGTTCGTGTCAACGTTAGATGGCGGGGACACTAGGAGGCTTTGCAGATCGTTAACTGCTTCATTAAGTGAATTTGGAGGTTGTGATGGTTGTAGTGAAAGTTGGTTATCAGGATTATCCGTGTTTAACGTATTTCCTTTTTCAGAGTAGATTGGATTTACTGGGTATCGAGAGAGAGCATCAGCAGCTGAATTTAGTTTGCCCTTGCGATATATGATATCGTAATCATATTCCTCGAGCTTTAACCTCCAACGTTGGAGTTTACTGCTGGGGTCTTTGTGATTGAATAACCATTTTAATGGTCTATGATCAGTGACGATTAGGAATTTATGACCATAAAGGTAGGGGCGGAAAGTTTTGCAACCGAATAAAATGGCTAGTAATTCTTTTTCCGTTGTGCTGTAGTTACATTCGCTTTTATTAAGGGTGCGAGAAGCAAACGCTACCGGTTGGTCCTTGCCCACAGATCCTTGTGAAAGAACACAGCCAACGGCATAATTAGAGGCATCGCATGTAAGAATGAACGGTTGAGAGAAGTCAGGATAGATGAGAAGCGGAGCTGACGTTAGCTTGTGTTTTAAAGTATCAAACGCAAGCTGCTGTTGATTTTCCCATTTAAATAAAATGTCTTTCTTTAGAAGATGAGTGAGGACTTTAGCTATCTTTGAAAAATCAGGTATGAAACGTCGGTAGTACGAGACAAGGCCAAGAAACGATTTTATGTCTTTAGGTGACTTTGGAGTAGGAAATGCAGTTACGGATTTGATCTTATCTGGGTTTGGTTTGACACCTTGCTCAGTGATTACATGACCAAGATAACAGACTTCGCGGCGAAGAAACTCGCATTTGTCGGGCTGTAATTTGAGATTGAATTCTCGGATTCTTTGGAAAATAGACGTTAGGTTACAAATACTCGTTTTCAAATCAAATCCATAGGAAACGACATCATCTAAGTAAACAAAACTTTTAATGCCTTGTAGGCCTGATAACACAGAGTTCATTAGTCTCTGGAATGTTGAAGGAGCGTTTTTAAGTCCGAATGGCATTCTAGTAAATTGAAAATGTCCTTCAGGGACATTGAAAGCAGTTTTAGGTTTATCGGCGTCATTTAATTTAATCTGGTGAAACCCGGATGCCAGATCTAAGGTTGAGAAATATTTACTGTTCCCAAGTTGGTCCAGGATTTCTGTAATCTGAGGAATCGGGTAAGTGTCGCCGATTGTGACGTCGTTCAATTTTCGATAATCAATCACCACTCGCCACTTTTGTACGTTAGAAGCGTCAAGTTTTTTGGGAACAACCCATATTGGTGATGACCAAGGGGAATCGGAAGGCTCTATTATATTTTGGTTTAACATTTTATCTATTTGCTTTCGAACTTCGGCTTTATGTACTTCAGGAAATCTGTAAGTTTTAGTATGTATAGGGATATCAGTTGTGGTTTTAATTTCGTGTTTTAGAGCATTTGTGTGCGTGAGGTTTTCACCGGGTAAATAAAATATGTCAGAAAAGTCTGAACATAATTGTAAGAGTGCTTCTTTCTCTTCTTCATTTAGATGTGAAACACGTAACTGTTTTAATACTTCTTCTGTACGTTTAAAGCTATTATATGTTTGGTTTACGTGATGAATTGGATAAGGAGAAAGATTTTTAAATTTAATGCCACTTATAGCTTCAAGGTGCAGATTCAAGTTGGACTTTAACGTGGTAGGCTTTTCGGACGTGTTTAAGACCGATATATTTATTCGTTTGTTTTCTTTCACATGTACTAAACAATTAGCAATTAATAGTGAATCTGAAAGTTTTTGGTCTAGGATCAAGCCTTCTTTTATTTCAGGATTTGAGACGGAACATTCAATAACGGTTTCGGTTCTGGGCGGAATAATATAAGCAGGATCGTGGAAGTGCAGCTTTAAAGATGACTTCCCGAGATGAAGAAGATTATCATTGTAATTTATATTACAACTGTGAGCATTGAGCAGATCAGAACCTATGATACCGTCATAAGGTAAGTGAACTATATCAATCACGTGAAACTGGTGCGTTAATTTGCATTTAGGAAGATGAATTTCTAATTGGAAATGTCCACGAGTGTGAAGAGATTCTTCTGTTGATTCAATACCTTTTAATTGAATGGCTTCTCTTGTCAGCTTGGGATATCTCGCTATACAAGAGTGTTTAATTAAGCTTACCGATGAACCTGAATCTACTAATAAGGATAATGGTATGTCCGAAACGGAAGAATTAATCAAGACATGTGGCAATAGTGTTTTTGCAGGATTATTTGTGATCTCAAAAACGTTACATTTGTAAGATAAAGAGGATTTGGAATTGGTTTTATGTTTTGCTAGGCTATCTCTTAGTGATGCCTGCATAGGATGAGCTAAGCTATCTTGTATAGATGCTTGCAGAGAATGAGCTAGGCCATCTTGTATCGATGCCTGCAGAGGATGAGCTAAGCTATCTTGTATAGATGCTTGCATAGAATGAGCTAGGCCATCTTGTATCGATGCCTGCATAGGATGAGCTAAGCTATCTTGTATAGATGCTTGCAGAGAATGAGCTAGGCCATCTTGTATCGATGCCTGCAGAGGACTTTTTTTTAAAGATTTTAGGTCTCCGTTTTGGGACTGGTTACCCTGCTGTGTGACCTTATTGAAATTAGAATTAAGATCTCCGTTTTGGGGCTGGTTACCCTGACGTGTGACCTTATTGAGATTAGAATTAAGATCTCCGTTTTGGGGCTGGTTACCCTGTCGTGTGATCTTAGAGGATATTGAAGGCTTACTAGATTTATGAGTGTCGATTTTTACATTACGATGTCCCGCACGACACCGGGACGAGACGGTTACTCGTTTTTTGAACCGGTATCTACCGTATCGTAGCCTTCTTCGAGGTTATTAGGATAGTCATCATTATTATATTCTGATGGTTCTTCGGCAACAAAGTTTACACGATGAGTCGGCCCTGATTGGGTCCGATCAGGATTATTAAAACGGTTATTGTTATATTTCCGTTTTTGGCATTGTTCTAATAAATGCCCAGGGGTCTTACAATATCTACAAAATGGAGCCGAAGGGCTGTAATTATTATTACCGTTCATAGGTCGTGTAGGATTAGGATAAAACTTTGAGCTGGATTGGATTGAGTTACGACGCATAAATTGATTGTTAGATTTTGATGTGTTCGCTTTGTCTTGGCGTAATAGCTGGTTATTAGATTGTGTTTGTTTGTTTAAGGAATGATAAATTTTCTCCTCCGAAATAGCGAGGTTTATGGCTTCATTTAAGGTTTTAATTGATTTACATCTAATAATATTGGATATATGGGGTTTTAATCCCATTTGGAAATGATGGAGGGCTAATTCCTCCATTGCAGCTGTTCGTCCTATCATTTCTCGGCTTTTATGCCCGTGTGAAATAGAAATTTCCGTTAGTAATTCGGATAGACATGTCTCAATTCGTAGAGCATACTGACTAACGTTTTCCTGAAATTGTTGTTTACAATCCTGAAGGTCGGTTAAAAGATGGGCATAGTGTTTCCTCTCACTAAATTGTGTTTTGAGGAACTCTTTGAGTTGTTGCCAATTGGTAAACTCTTTAATTGAGCACGCGGTTTCTGCTTTACCCTGTAGTTGGCAAAGGATGTATTTAAAGAGTATATCTTTCTGTGTGTCTGAAGCTAATTCGTATGCGTTGTTACAATTTACAAGAAATGAATTTAATTTTTCTCTGGAACCATCATAAGTTTTAATAAATTTAAGTAAAGTTGGAAGTTCAATATCTACTTTAAAAGGAGTAGTTTTTTTTCTAGAGGACGCTCTGGTTGAAGGTCCTTGAGGTGGAGGGCATTGGCCTTGAATATCCTCCTCGGTATCGGTTATGGCTATTTCGGGTTTTTCAAATTTGGGACTCTGTGATCTTTCAGCCATAATAATTGATTTAAATATTACACAATAAAGAATAAGATACAATAATATAAGGATAAAACACAATCGTTCAAAATTAACAATAGAATTATAGCAATGACCAAATGTTATACATAAAATCACTTACAGGAATGTAGAGAGCGTGATAAGAATGTTCATTGTTGCTTGTAGCTTTCGATGAAACGGATATAGGTACTGATAAGCCGCTGGATAATTGCGTCACGTTGCCGTCGTCGGAGTCTAAATGTAGGCTATCACTTTTATTTTTACGCGACGGGATAAGTAGTTTTATAGGTTTAGAATAAAGACCGGCTGCAGCACGAGCAGTGCGCAGCAGTGGGCCTTGCAGGAACAGGAACGTCGAGTATTGCAGCACGAGCAGTGCACAGCAGTGGGCCTTGCAGGAACAGGAACGTCGAGTGAAGCCGGGCCCGAACTCGGTATAATAGTTCAATATCACACAATGGAGTCGGCACTTACAAAACGTACACTCGCGTATTACTTGTTCGAAGACGTACCGGGGATTATAATTTATTAATCCCTTAACGCTGCCACCAAATGTTAAGAGTCAATTTGGGTTTAGGTTTTTAAAAAATAAAATAATGAATTAGGTTTGAGACAGCCGTTCGGTTCTGATGATGGAATTAGACTGAGGTGTGAATGAATGGATCGTGAGGATATGAATGAGAAATGCTGACTGAGTAAGAAATGCTGACTGTGTATGAGAGTGTGCGTGGTATGGAATAAGGGTAACATTGTATGTCTATAACAGTACGAACACAATTACTTACAATGTCGTTACGAAATATTAGATGAGAGAGTAGTTACAAGTTTCGCAAGAGTATCCATAGATCCGCACGATTGTAAATGTGAACACTACTAATTTTATTTATTCTATTTGTGTGAACGGAGCAGTACACGGCGACATTCTTTTTCGATGTTCTCTTGATTCACGCTTTGTGCACGCGACTTCATTTCAGTTCAAATATTTACTTAGAAAAATATAATAATGTACATTGCGTAATATAAAACTTTCCCCTAATCTTGAGTAATTAAAAATTTTGTTACAACAAGTCATCATACTTTGGACTTCGAAAATTTCCACGATTATTTTATAAATAATAGATTATGAAGTGGTAGTTCATGTAACTTAATAATGGACTCGATAAAAAACGAAAAATACCTTAGTTTATTCTTATATTTAATTGATAATTTTAAGCAATAATAATTTTAGCACATTATTCAGCGGTATGTGAATTTACATTGCCAAAATGAGAAAAGGAATCTGCGTCTTATTCATGTCGGGTGAAATTTGGAAAAATGCCAAAGTAGGATACAATTCTCACTGGGTATTTGAAGAAAATTTGGCACAACTATCATATATCTTCGGTTGTCCACCTGTTAATTTTTAAATGGTATAAAATGCTTAATTGTTGCTGTACAGAATTTTAAAAAGTATGGTCGTACATTCATCTCGAATTATTATCTCATATGTTACTTAAAAATATAATTATACAGTTGTATACCACCATTGATTATTGTAAAAAGGAAACGAATTGCTTGGTCACTTTTCTAAAGTAGGTGGCATATGAGTAAGTGTCGTAACCCAAGCAGTGTGATTAACAGATATTGTAGGTGTGATGCATTTTCAACTGCTATTCTACATAATAAATAAAATCATATTCGTTGTTTGCATTTCTCATTCGGCTATTCAAAGATATAAAGTACCTACTAAAAACTTGGCTTGTCCTATTGTCTGTTGGGACTCCAACACTTGCCAGAAAAATGGAAATACTTAAAATTAATACACCGCTATCTAATTTACTAATATAATAATGTGAAAAGCCATATTTGAAAAATACTAATTAGACCATTAATTAACTTACTTATTTTCTGTTTAAATTAGTTTATTGTTTAATTGCAAATACTGTTTGCTAACTTTACATACCTGTTAGTCAACTCGTAAATAATTAAATTGCTAATATATTTACAAACAACTACTATTTATTAACAGGTCGACCTTGAACTGAATGGAGAACCTCTGAACATACACATGAAGTTAGGAGAGTCTGGTGAGGCTTTCTTCGTAGAAGAGGTTGGAGAAGATGAAGCGGAGTGTTCGGCGCATCTGGCCACTTCGCCCATACCTGCTGCAAGATTTGAAGAGCTCTATGAGCCGAGGCGACGGAACTCGCTATCTATCGTGGAACCGGACCATGGACAAGCCTCTGATTATACCAAGAGAAGGTAAAAGTTTATCTGCTTTTAAACTTACACGTTACATTGAGAATGTTTATCACCAGGATACAAGCACACATCAAACACCCGCAGTTCTGATGACTACTTGTACATTTTTCCTCAAATAGGTATCTTCCTGTTCAGTCCTTATAACTTTACTTACTTAAGTTTACTCTTGTGAAATATAACAGCTATACTAACTGTATCCCAACCGATCTGGTTTATAGAGACATTATATTACTATGAACTAAATCGTTGTTCTTTTAAAATGGACCCTCCGATTGGCCCGCATGGAACTTTCCACTTATCAGAATGCTATCGCCGATCGCAATAGAATAGACGAGATAGCTTATAGTACTATTAAGTCATTAATAGTACTATAAGCTATATGCACCTATTAATATATTTTCTATTATGACATATAAATATAAGTTCCGTGAAAAACTATTAACGCAAAAATAATATTTAATAGAACTTAAAATCATCATCATCTTATCCATTTTTTTCCCATGTTACACGGTTAATAAAAAAAAAGATAGTTATTGAGTTACATTTGCGTGCTTACTGCAGAAAAGCGAATTTCCCATTACACTCTTCCTATTATGTTAATATCCGTGTTGAGTACCTATTAATTGTATGCTTATCAGTGTGAATAACTGATTTATTTCTCCCCATAATTTTCTGGTCTAATGATTGTTGCAGTCTTAATAAGTGACATGATAAAAAAAAATTAAATATTGTAAAATATTCCAGGGCAAGGATTATATATGTCTGCTTAAATATATTATAACTATTCCCAATCCTTAAAACCGGTCTGGGAAAGGCTGATCGAGTCAAAAGCCTGCTCTGTTTTAAAATCCCTTGTCAAGAGTGCTTTGACCGACTGCTACATAAATAACCTATCAAACGATTGACCTGATATGGCTATCGATAAGTGCTTCATAAATAGTCCGGATACACTAACAAACTGTAGGTGCGTGTAGTAGGAAATAGAAAAGAAACAGTTTAAAGTTCACAGTAGAATAAAGTTTATTATGTACACCACACACACGAAGTAATAGAAGGAGTAACAGACAGAAAGAAAGTATAACAGTTTACAAGATAGAAGAAACACCAGTCCCAATAATATACACTTCTCATCAAAAAAATCGAAACAGTTGCAAGTTTGTGTTTTGTAAGGATTATCTGAAAAATGTGTATATTTAGGAATATGTGTTATATATCATTTAATAGGGAATTTAATGAGGTTTTCAAATAATAATGTTAATGTTCTAAATTCAAATTAAATTTTCATAGATTTCGTATTTTGTTTAACAAGTCGTATTTACCCTGTGCGTAGTTTGACGGAAATTGACAAAATTAGGCAGGTAAATGAAAAAAAAAGCTGACGACGTTTATTTAATAACCCGTATCGCGCACCTAGAGTTCCTCGCTCCTCTTATTACTGCGTCCACGCGATGTTTACCCGCAAAAACCGCCAAGTGGTGGCATTGCTGAATTCTGGACTTAGTCAGGTTATTACGGCTGAAAGATTGCATCTAAGCTTGTCGCCTTTTATAGAATCTGCAAACGCTATCAGGAGACTGGTTTGCTCATGCGCCGTTAGAGATCTGGCAGAAAACAGGTAACTTCTGACCGAGTAGATCTATTTATAGTAAGACCTTTCTTCCAAAATCTACGCCTTAATGTCATCCAACCTTAGCAGCAGCTTCAAGATGAACCTATGGTGGCTGTAAATGACTCTACAGTTAGAAGAAGGTTGAAGAAACGTGGACTTGTACCGTACAAGCCAGCAAATAGGGAGGAACTACCTGCAGATCATCGAAAAGGGCGCCTTAACTTTCCACGTAATTACCTAAATTGGTCATACATCTAGTGGAACAAGTTCCTCCTTTCTGATGAGTGCAAAATTGTATTGTATGGTAACGATGGAAGAACTAAGGTCTACAGAAGTGATGAAGAATGATTTGCACCATTCAGGATTAAAAGAAAAGAAGAGAAAATAGTGTAACGACAAGACAGAGTTTGTCTTTGTGTTTGGGTCACGTCTGCCCTTACTTAACAGTCATAGGTACATCGAACAGTATCTTGAACCTCTTGTGATGCCCTATGCACATTTATTTGACCCCGGTTTGACATTTATGTACGAGGATGCTAGGGCAAACACCGCGAGCGTCGTAAGAGATTATGTTACTGAAGTCGATATCTTTACTATTGATTGGCCAGCAAGAAGCCTGGACATGAATCCGACTAAACATCTTTGAGATGAATAGAAATGACGAATTAGTGTTAGAAAACATGCCTCAAAAACACTTAGTCAGCTTTAAAATGCAATCCAAGAGGAATGGAATAGGACGCCACTATATTTGATCGTGACTCTCATCCTATCGATAAAGAACCGTACAGAAGCAGTAATGAGGGCTAGGAAAGGGTATACGAGTTATTAAATAAACATTTCCTAGCTTTTTTTTTATTTACGTGCGTCATTTTATCAGTTTACGTCAAAGTACGTACAGGGTAAAAACGACTTGTTAAACAAAATCCGAAATCTATGAAAATTTAATTTGAATTTAGAACATTACCATTATTATTTAAAAACGTCATTAAATTCCCTATTAAATGACATATAACACATAATCCTAAATATACACATTTTTCAGATAATCCTAAAAAACACAAACTTGCACACCGTTTCGATTTTTTTGATGAGAAGTGTATAATCTAAATTTTTTATCTTTTATTATTGCGGTCGCTATGGTAACATACCAAAGCGACGTTCGGTTTTCCTTATAAAGCGGTTGAGTTTTTAACTATATACAATAAAAATCTGTTTGTCTTTTTGAATATTTAAATTGATTTCTTTTCTATTTCCTACTACACGCACCTACATTGGTGACCCCGACGTGATGAAACCAACCTTCTCGGAGCGCACCAGCACCTTCGGTCTGAACAGGACAACTCCATATGCTCGCCGTCATGACAAGCCTGGGGAAGCCTGCGACCTCATCACCCATCATCCGACTCACTGGACACACCCCGACTCACTGGGGAAAATGGGGAAGGTGGACACCGCAGTCCGACTCACTGGACCGGCATTTCAGTTCCGACTCACTGGGACTCTGGCATCAGCTCCACAAGAAGTCAGATCAGCAAGTTCGACCTCCGGTCTTCCGGGGGGAGTGGTGTAGCGTCATCTACCGACAACTCAAGCGAACACCTACACTACATCCTGAATCGCGATATCAACATTCGCACAGCGATTCCGCATATATACAACGTCCAACGAACAACTGTTGGGCAGTTGGCCCGCCAGGCGCGATCACCTTCGCCTGGTTGGAGGATCCTCCCTTTTCGTTGGAGGCGTGGTGCTGTTACGTCACCGCGACCTCCACAAAACTTTAAATCTTTCTTATGACAGCTTCATATTAATATGCATTTATCATTTTCTACAGATATACAGCTGATGGTCAATCAATGCAGAAACCAGACTTAAGTAAGATAACAAAGAAGACACCCAAAGAGGACAACAATATGAACGATAATGACGCTTTATTTGAAATGGACGGCCTAGACGAGGCTACGGATAAGCCCGACGGAATCGCACCCCGTACATTCGCGGCGACACAACTCGGCGGGACCGAGAGCGTTGCTCACCAAGTTGTGCAGAAGATCAGCGCGCACAATGACTTCAGACCTATTGACGCTGCACCCAACCAGGACGAAGTTAAACAAAACGGTAATGGAAAGAAGAAGAAGAAAACTAGAAAGACAAGTTCAAAGAAACACCAAAGAAAGTCTTCGTCCAGTTCTATTTCAAGTCAGAGTGATCGTGCTGGTTCTGAACAGCGTGCCACGCAACCCGCTCCCATTCCTAACGTCAATGATATCAACTTCTTCAGCGACACCGAGGTTACTGCCGCGTCTATAAGGTAACTATACATTTATTATTTTAACTGGTTAAGGTTAGATATGTAATGGATGATGAAAATGATTTCCTACACTGACTCGTCTAAAAAGATATGCATTATTTTAGTAGAATTTTAAGGATGGTTGGAATGCATCATCATATAAACCTTATTTTCTATGGCTAATGGTCATTTACTCATTTCATATTACAAAAAGTTATACTTATTTGATAAAATAATTGACACACACAAAAATTTAACTTCATAAGACAAGCCTTTGTGTTGATTTAGAATTTAATATTATTTGATATTTTTATCACCCCTGGTTTTTCTAATTGTGTGTTTATTTAAAGAAGACTAACATAACATAATGTTCATTTTATTTTCATTCATTATTTCATTTAATTTATACATTGTTTGGTACGAATTAGTATTCCCAATCGAAGGTCACTTACACCTAACATTGCATTGTCTCAAAACTAGTATAGTAAAGGAAATATGCGTATGTTTGAGCGTAGTCGCCTGGTTACAGTGAAGAGATGTCCAACCTCAAGCTGAACGGTGACAACCGCATCCCGATGGCGTTATCGGACACAGCGTTTGAGGTGCATGCTGCCTCCAGAAACGCGTAATAATTAATAATAACATTGATCACCTTCGCTAAGCTTGCAATAAACACTACATTAGTTAATAGTACTGACTTTATAAAGCTATCTCGTCGACATAACCGAACGATCTAGCTTTTACTCATATGCAATCACGCTTCTCGTTATGTAATTACTATAATGTTGTAGTACACCGCTCAATACATTTTGATATATCGATATTTTTTATCGCTACCACAGTAGATTTTAAAACTTATTAACCATTTAAGTCGTTTTGCGGTAGGTATAATTTGTTTATTGCTAATAAGTATGCACATAAAACTAATATAGACTTGTAAAGTAACTATGTATTTAGTTAAAGCTGAAGTAGTGGCAGTAAAAAAGTTAATGTAAAGGGTGGTTAAATTTCAAGGGCCGATGTTGATTTTGAATAAAACACAAACTATTTAGGAAATTATTGTAATTTTATTTTATTATGATATATTGGTATTACTCAATTATGTATGGAACAAAATATCGGCCAAATGAGCGCCGCGACCTCGGCGGCACACCTCCATACGATGGTCCAAATTTTTGATGACGCTGAGGCATAATGAAGGTTCTATGCCGTTAATGTGCCGAATTATCTCATCCTTTAGGTTTTGAATTGTTGCTGGCTTATCGACGTACACCTTTTCTTTCAAATAACCCCAAAGAAAAAAGTCCAACGGTGTCAAGTCACATGATCTTGGGGGCCAATTGACATCGCCATTACGTGAGATAACACGGCCATTGAATTTGTTGCGCAAAAGAGCCATTGTTTCGTTAGCTGTGTGGCAAGTGGCACCGTCCTGCTGAAACCACATATCGTCCACATCCATATCTTCCAATTGTGGCCATAAAAAGTTCGTTATCATCTCACGATAGCGAACACCATTCACAGTAACTGCCTGACCGGCCTCATTTTGGAAAAAATACGCCCATAAACCGCACCAAACAGTCACTCTTTGTGGGTGCATTGGTTTTTCGACAATCACTCTTGGATTCTCATTCGCCCAAATGCGGCAATTCTGTTTATTGACGAATCCACTGAGGTGAAAATGTGCCTCATCACTGAAGATGATTTTCTTCGAAAATTGATCATCCACTGTTGCCATTTCTTGGAACCATTCTGCCCATTCACGACGTTTGGAATGGTCAAGAGGCTTTAGTTCTTGAGCCAATTGCACCTTGTAAGCGTGTAAATGCAAGTCTTTATGCATAATGTTCATCAACGACGAGCGTGAGAGGTGCAATTGTTGGGCACGACGACGAGTTGAGGTGGACGGCTCTTCAGCCACACTATCGCGAACAGCAGCAATATTTTCTGCAGTACGAGCTGTACGAGCATGCACTGGTGTTCTCACATCTTGTACAGACCCGGTTTGCTCGAATTTTTCCACGATTTTTGCGATTATACGC
Source organism: Schrankia costaestrigalis (assembly GCA_905475405.1). NCBI lineage: Eukaryota > Metazoa > Arthropoda > Insecta > Lepidoptera > Erebidae > Schrankia > Schrankia costaestrigalis. The sequence continues at coordinate 8,286,595 of FR997827.1, forward strand.
ACATTTGGACGATCAAATTGACCAAAAAAATCACGAAGTGCACGATATGCATTTTGATTTGAACGCCCATTTTCATAATAAGTCTGGATAACTTTAACACGTTGTTGGATTGTGTATCTCTCCATGGTTCAAATTGAGTAACTCTGAAATAGAGAAATGTCAAATTAAATTCGGAAAAAAACTTGGCGTTTAGGTGTGGTTCACATTCAACATCGGCCCTTACAATTTAACCACCCGTTACTTATCTCTTCCCTCACTTTATTCAAACGCTGGCCAATTCCTTTTATCTTTCGACTTCAATTTAATTTATGACTCAAAGCGGATGATCGCGATGATTCATTATTTTGATTAAAATTTATGTACATTTCCTTGCTTTTTTTACCTACAATATGTATAATTTAACGTTTCTTTTTTGATACGTATGATGACCTCGATTTATATTGGCACAAAGTGAGGACGAATAAAAACAGCAAGCTTTATTTCGTTCGCAGTTAACAATATCGCTAACGGTAGGTACAGTATGTAAACTGCAGTTGTAATGAAGCAGTAGTGTTTTTAATGTCAGAAGGGGTTCGCGTGGAGGGACTCCGGTGCAGTCGGACACGGAGGTGGAGCTGGCGGGTCGCACGCCGGGGGACAAGTCGTCGCAGTCGTGGCGCTGGGGCGAGTTGCCCGAGCCTCCCGTGCGAGTAGAAGCTGCCGCAAGTGCCCCTTCTTCCGGCGTACCCCCCGCGTCCCCCAGTGCCCCTGCATCACCTACGGAGCCACTAAGTTCTGACGAGGAGCGCCCCAGCCGCCGCGGAGTACTTAGCGGCATGTTCCGCTTCATGTCCTCTCCCCGCGACGCGACCGACGTGCCTGCCGAAGGTGTTTATCTTGACGATCTGGACCGAGGCCAGGTCGACCCTGATCTCTATTTCCCTAAACATCATGCGGAGAGATACCGCTCAGGTAAGATATTTATAAAATATTTTAAAATAAATTAAATGGTGATCATATTTTACGTTATTCTCTTAATCGATCCAATTACTTTGAGTAAGGAATTCTTCTCCATTTTTCTTTTGAGTACTTATTCAGTTCTAGTTCCAAGAATATTTAGTTTTTCCCAGGACTCACCAGAGTGTCAAACATATTATTATGTGCTTTTGCGAGGTCACGCTGTAGATTCTAACATACAGGGTTACAGTTGTGGGAAGACCAATAGAAAAAAGTTATGACAATTTTTGTTTACAATTTATTTTATTTAACAGGTGCTACTGGCGCCTCTCACCCTACAACTGGACCTACCGAAGAGGAGTACGAATCCGGCAACGGGCCATCTCTACCTCAATCACCGGCCTCCTTAGAGCCACCCACCTTGGACTCAGATGACGATGAAAAACTTTTAGCTAAGTAAGTAAACTTATAAAGTACAATAAATATTACCAGTATCTCAGAATCACTTTGGAGTGAGAATACAAAATAATCAAAGAGTTGTAGTCATCGTTACCTAAGTCCCCAGACAAAAATGATAATATATAGTAGGTCAAGTTCCCCTCTACTAGAGAACTAAAAGATAGATGCTTGGGATTGCATCTGTCATAGTGGCAATCAAGTAACAATTATTTTTAAATTCTTTTGAATTTGGAAGCATTAACAATTCCTAATACTTTTTTTTATATCTTGCAGAGGACAAATAGGAGTATACGTACAGGAAGACCGCGTGACTCGCGCGTTGTCGTTCGAGGAGTTCTGTGCTAGCGGCGGCTCGCTGGCGGCTGAGGGACGACTTGTAGTGCGGCTCGGAGGTCGCGCCATGCCGTGGAGAAGTGCCGGACCTCTGCTGTTGTCGCTACTCGCTTATAGAAGACCTTTGCCTCATGTAAGTATTATATTTTTGTTATTGTAATCATAGTCAGAAACTATGCAGACACCTTATACAGACGACCCGCTTAGGATGGTCGGAAATCGATGGATGAAGAAGGCACAGGATCGCGTAAAGTGGAAATATTTAGAGAAGGGCATTATGATGATGATAGTCATAATTTGCAATCCAGATAGGCAATTTTCATAATTATGTATATTTATGTCATTCATTCTCAAATGTCATTAATGTCTAATTTGACATTAATGACACTGAACATAAGTAACCAATCAGACAGGTCTAAACAATAAAAAGACGGAAGAGTTGTCACTGGAAACAAACTTTGGCGCAACGTTATTAGAATTACAATATACCAAAACAAACAAAACGAATAGAATTATACCAAAAACTTGTGAAAAAATGTATAAGCGAAGCCGAGTCCTGTCTGTCCACCAGTACAATGACTGTCTAGACTTCATTGGTAATATCTGTAAAGGTGACACTTAGTTTGCCAACATAAGTCATTAAAAAAATACTAATTGTATTTTAATGTATAAAATAATAAAAATTGTTTATTATCAGATGTCCATAGATTTATTTTCGTTGGTTTTGTATAGTGTATTACTTCAATCGACTAGCCTATCGCAATCCATTGGTGAACATAGACCTCTCCCAACACGCGTCAGAGAACACGGCCTTGCGCCTTCCGCATCCAGTCCGACCTAGCGACCTTTTTGAGGTCGTAAATCCACTATTACTTGTCCTATTATTTTTAACAAAAAACATTTTATCTTTGCAGCGCGTGCTAGAATCTCTGGAGAAGAACTCAGAGAAAGACGAGTCCGCTCCCCGCACGGCCGACAGCGCCGCCAAGCCGCGCGCCTACTCGTGGTGGAGCTGGCGACGCTCCAAGGAAGCCGAGCAGTGAGTCACTACACTATGTCATTATATTATTTGTATCACTCATATTGTGTAGGGAGAATTTGTCACACGTTTTTTAACGCGTTTCAAAACTTGTCTTATACCCATAGTACAGTCAGCTGCAAAGAAATCTAACACCTTTAGGGCGCTGTTATATTCTTAAAGGGGGTTAGATTTCTTTGCAGCTGACCGTACAAGCTTCCACTTTGCTTTGGACAAAACTGATACCGTGTAAAAAAGGGAAGGATATTTGACTTACTCAATGTGTGAGTAGTTGATTATACTACTGATTAACTGTGGTTCTTGGCTGCTATGGGTTTAATTCGCGCTTAATTGGTCTGTTTTATAAGTATAAAAATTTATGTTTATCTGTGTAGTATCCACATTAAAACTTTGATTAGTATGAGACTAGATGGCGCTGTGCCAATATATAAAGAATATTATTGTAAGTAATCTTTATGATCTAAGACTTCTAATTAGTCTAACGTACACAATTAATGGCGTATAATACATGGACTTTAACACATGAGCAAGCATGACACTAGCAAGTATACTCGAGTGCGTGCAGTGGAAATGTCTTGAGAAAACATTATTTTCAATAGGTTTTCGCCTGACTTATTGATGACGATAGTATAAAAACACAGCAACATTATTAGGAAATCTTAGCTCACCTCACAACACGTCAGATTTAAACAGAAAAATGATATTGATCTCTGATTGGTATAAAAATATTAATGTTATCAAAGTACATCCTGTAAAAATATAGTAATGCATTAATGTAATCGCAATCATATTTTAACACTTGTTGCCTAAAAATTGCCAAAGACTGCGAACTCCGATATAAGGTATATCAGTAAAAAGACATCGATAAGAATAGATCACCTATTCTTTTCACCCAATTCGTTGATTTCTCACCACAAAGGTGAAGAAAGGTGAAGGTATATTGAAGAATGTGATTTTCTTCGATTTAAGACTTGTGACGTCACAATATACCGCTGGCTCATGCGGATTTTTACTTCAAACGATGACGTTTATGTACCAATTATTTTTACAGTTCTGAAACATCACCACCCAAAGATGACATCATAAAAGAAGATACGACAGTTCAAATTGAAGTAGCCGCTGAACCAAATATAGTTAGCGAAGTTATTGACGAGATTCCAGTACCATTGAAAGTGACCATTCAAGAGACTATTAAATTAGAAATTGATCCTATAGAATTAGCTGAAGAAGTTTCTCAACCTCTTCCTGACATCAAAGAAACACAAGATACAGGTACTATTAAGTGCTTTGTAATATTGAAATATCAAAATGTTTCTGTGATTTTTTTTTTATGAGTCTGAAAATTTATGAAGTAGATTAAGACCTTTTCGCAATATTCTTTTTTTTCTTAAAATTTTATACGTGGAAGAGAAGAACCATCATACCCTGTAACTGATCACTTTGGCATAATGATGATTACCACCAAATTAAATGGTCTATTTATGCAAATATGTACCAACATAGTATTTTGAATAAAATTTCTATAGTTTTAGAATCTCCCTCGATCGCCTTTACCGCCTACCGTGTGAGAAAATAGTAACAATTTGTTTTGTTTGTACATCACCACACGGATGTTTGTGTCGCAAAAATTTTAATCTTCGATGTTTATTGGTCTTAAGTGCCAAATGGCAGTCATAGTTGAGAATAGGTATTGTTCTGCATTAGTTTAATTGAAACCGGTGAGCATTAGAAAATCCCTTACTGAAATCATTTGTCCATCTGGCCTAATAAAATTAATCATCATGAATTCATTATAATAATTATGTTTTTTTACAGTTGACCGCCATGACCATAGCTCTTCAGACTCTGACCAAGACGGACCTAAATCCAAGAGACCATCGCGTAGATATTCATCATTCAGAAAGACTCTTCGGTTATCTTCAGAACAAATCGTAAGTTATTTTAATTTCGGTAATTACATACTGTATATTTTTCTATACCTGACTAACTTTGTAAACAAACACGCCATGTTTGTTTACCTTTTTAATTTATTTTAAGTTAACTACTCGACCGGCTTGAAGTTGTTGCAAATGTCTGCGCAGATGTCAGTTTATAAACTAAATGGTAGGGATCGGTGTTTTCTTTGTTTCTGTATATGCGCGATATTCTTGGTAACTTGAGGCCAGTCGACTTATTTTGCGCATACTGTACGACTTATTCGACTCTCATACGTATCTTTATTTTTTATCCACGATCATCGTGGATAAAAATGCTATGCATTTCCCTGGTTCAGGTTCGATCTTTGTCACTACATTTTCTTTATAATTATAATTTTTATTTGTTTTACAGAAAAATCTAAATCTCCGAGAAGGAATGAACGAGATGGTATTCAGTGTGACGACCGCGTATCAAGGTACAACTCGCTGCAAATGTAACGTGTTCCGATGGCGATACGATGACAAGATTGTCATATCCGATATAGATGGAACTATTACTAAGTATGACGCATTTTATTTATATTTTTTTCACAATTTACCTTTTAAAATATACAGTATGTAAAGTGAGACATAGGCAATACTTTAGGGCGTGATAGATAACGTTATTTAATGAAGGAAAAAAAAATACAAAATAAATGAACATTAAATTACTACTTAGTAAACGACGTGCAAAGCTTAGCTATGAATTTCACTAATCATGGACACCGCGCGGACGCAGCGAGCGATCGGTTCGCCAGCTGATACCTACGACGCGCGGCGCGGGTCAATGCACCGAGTCTTGAACAATATTTTAGCGCAGCGGGAACGTGTCCACACTTAGTTAATTGTTGGGATTTTTTCGTCAAAAATTAAGTACCTAATTTTATTACATAATTCGGATCAGAATCACGTACAGAGTCACCTCCTAAATTATTGCCGTTGACTCAAAAAACACCCTGTAGATTAAAATAAGAAAACTTTATACATATAGGAAAAAGTAGACTAACCAACAACAGGTAAAAGGACCAAGTTACTGGTGGTTAAGACTTTAAAGATGGAAGCTATTATTAAGTTAATAATTTATTATTGTTATTACTTCACTTTTTTGTTTTAAAATATAACATAAATTATTAATATGTCTTATTGTTTAGGTCGGATGTTTTGGGACATATTTTCCCACTGGTGGGAAAAGATTGGGCGCAGTCAGGCGTAGCCCAACTGTTTACCAAGATAAAAAATAATGGATACCAGCTCCTTTATTTATCAGCGCGGGCCATCGGACAAGCTAGAGTAAGTTTTTTATTATTATAATGAGCCTATTATTGAGATTTATTATTCATAAAATATATTTTTTTTTTTGTTATATTACGCAAATAGCTTTTTTTATTATTATTACATGTATTTTTAGCTCTATTGTTTAACTTTGTTCGGTCCTTGTGACAAACTAGGAGTAAGTACTTATTATTTCCATTCAATTTAATTTCTTGGGAGTCATAAAAAGAGTAAAAAAAGGAACTACTTATTAAATAAGTAGTCGCTTTTTTGACTCTTTACTACTTTCAGTACTGTAGCAATTAATATATTTCCATAATACCAATCGGTCTGGCTAGCGTAATTTAAGGTGTTATCTTCAAATGATCAGATTCCTGCAGGGGACTTTCATGGACAGATGTAATTAGGAATGTTCAATGCTAGCAGAGGAATAATAGAAAAATAGAAGATCTGAGATAATTACTTAACTACAACACAATATAAAGTATTGTCAGTTGTTACAATGTATACTGTTCTATCAGGTAACACGCGAATACCTGCGGTCGATCCGTCAAGGCGAGGTATGTCTGCCGGACGGACCACTGCTACTCAACCCAACGTCGTTACTACGTGCGTTTCACCGCGAGGTCATCGAGAAGAAACCCGAGGAGTTCAAGATACAGTGCCTCGCTGACATCAAGGCACTGTTCCCGCAAGGATCGAATCCCTTCTATGCTGGATATGGCAATAGAGTTAACGTAAGTTGCTCTAAATAATTAGAAGTTTGTAGGACGTAACATAAAATTTGAGAAAGGAATATTATGATTCTGATTATTTCAAGAAGTCTGTTTGTCTGTACGTATGCATGGTACATACAATAATGTTTACGAGTCAAACAATTATAATGTCAAAGGGCACCTATGGCAATATGTCTTCTAATTGGTTCGTAACTTCGGGAGATTAAAAATTATTAGCATCTTAACTGTTTGATTTTTACCCAAGCAAAGTTATGTTTTATAACAATTTTTTTTAATATAAAAAATTATGTCCAGCAGTGGACTGCGATCGGCTAGATGATTGGTTAATTGATTGAATTTAAAAAATATAACATTATTTTATTTCAATTGGATCGCAAAATGACCCCTTGATGATGAAGCTCCGTCGACGACTGTCCCTTGTCCAGCAGCAATATACACATTTTATATTAATATGTAGTACAATAGTTATTCATAATAATTATAATATTCATAATAAGTATAGTTATAACAAATCCAACAATAAATAATCAATTCATTACGTCATTATATACTATTGTACAACATTTCCTAGATATTTACAATAGTTAAATAACATTTCCTTAGCTAAGACAATGAATATCATATTTCTTTTGTTACGTATATAATATATTATTAGAATATTATAATAGTATTGTTTATATTTACAGGATGTGTGCGCATACCAGGCTGTAGGCATTCCTATCGTGAGAATATTCACGATCAATTACAAAGGCGAACTTAAACACGAACTGACACAAACATTCCAATCGACGTAAGTATACCTATATTATACATAATACATAACTATTATATAATATATTTATCACGAAAAACCAAACAATACATGTAATGTATGCTTCCTAAACTAATATTTTTGTTGCTTTAAAGTTTGCATTATTTTATATTTTGTAATATAATAAAATACCAAGGTCTGCTGTTATAATTTCCTTTAGAAACAGGTAAAGTAACCGACTAAATCCTTATTAGTTCCTTATCAAAAATAGTTAAATGTTAAAACAAAATACAATTTCAGACATTTCAATCGCAAAATATGCATATTCATTTAACGCTTGCAGCAACAAATGTGAACAGGGGCCTTAACTACCTCTTAAATATTAGTTCAAATACTTTTACATGGCATACCCAACATGGTATGTTATGGATAAGTAATATTGAACTAATATCGCTTTAACTAGGACTAAGGCTGCAGGTTATGGTTTCTATTAATACCAAAGTTTGTCTTATACCGCGTCACTAACATCTATATATATTTACTCACTGTATTGAGTATTATATTTTTATTTCAGTTACAACGTGCAAAGTGACATGGTCGATGATTTCTTCCCGCCACTGAAACGTGATATAGTTATATGCTAGTAGCAGGTTTATGTGTTAATAGTAACATTATAGTTAGTGAGAGATTATCGAGCACACGTTATAGTAAACGGTAAGCCGTATGCCTAATTATAAGGCTTGATCACGTTTGAGGCCGCACACTCATTACAAAAAAATTAAAAGATAATCATTAAAACTAAAATTATATTTAACGCCATATCTTATCTGATTACTAAAAAATATACTTACAATAATCTAGCGATCATCGACATGTCATCTGTTATGTCTTTAATATTAATTTTCTGTTGGTGTATGTCTCTTTGGTTTGTGTTATCTATGGTCTTGGATAAATTCTTCACTTTTGTATATAACAAGCTCCTAATTTCCTCTTACCTCACGGTCACCATGTATTATAAAAAATTGTAATTATGTAATATAAAAGTCTTCCCTACCTAATGTACTAATACTTAATTATATAAAGAACTATGCGCTTGTAACATAAAAGTATAATGAAGGTAAAAGACAAGGTTTTACCCTTACCTTCATAATCTAAATATCAATCAATGCTTTCATTCAAGCTTCCATGTAGCCTTTTTTCAATGACGATTTATGTTCCTTAAATATTTATACAGCGGGAAAAAATATGTCTTATAGTATTTGTTTCTAAGCATGAACAGGACGTTTTTCTAAACGTTACTTTTTCCAATCAATAAAGCTAATAAGTTCAATAGTTACCTACAAAATGTATGTTTTCGTCAACAGGTACTCGCATATGTCGGTGTTAGTAGACCAAGTGTTCCCGCCGGCGCAGTGTGAGCCCAGCGACGAGTTCTCGCAGACGGTGTTCTGGCGCGAGCCTCTGCCGGAGATCGACTTGCCTCCCGTGGCTCCGCCGCCGGTCAAGACTCACTAAACATACTATTGTGAACCTATACGCTTCAAAGCGCTAATATCTCACAATTCTGCACTATGTATAATGCTTCAAACATACACTATTCCTAGTTTGAGCTAAGTTTCATTATGTATTTCAATGTAAACGCCTAGATTGGCTTTCATATTATATAGCTTGAAATACGTAGTTTTTGAAGAATGATTCACATTAGCGATTCTAGATCCATAATGTTTAGCTTTCTCCGTGAGTAGTAAAAATGTAGTGTTAGTTACAATGTAGGGAATACCAAAAAGAGAAATGCTTAGCTTGTAGTATTGTGTGTCAAGTTTGAATGTTGTACTGTGATGTGTTTAGCGGAAAGTCATTGTTGGAGTCGTTACTATAGTTGCGGTAACGTTATCACTGATGATGGCGGTTTGTTTACTATTCTCTGCGAAGACTGTATGTGATGATAAATGATTTGCAGATTTAGGTTACTATGGAATCAATTTGATTTTGGTTTCGTCGATTTATGTAAGCTGTGATGTCGTCGACTGATAACGATGCTTTATTTTTATACTGTGATTACCTATTTGTATGTGCTAAGTTATATTTGTGTTAGAGCTATAAACATTCGAAACGCAGAGGCTTAGCTTCTGCTAGATATATATATTATTTTCATTTGTAATCAACACATTATTGATGATTTTGAAACATTGATTTGTAATAGTTAATTTTATGTCTAATTAGAGTATGGTATGTTTATTTTTTAAATTAATTTATTGTTGTTTCTGTGATTGTTTCAATAAATATTTTCAGAAATAACTAAACTTTTCTTTTTAATTTGTCCTCATCCTACTTACAAACTCACTGAGGTGGCTAAGACCTATGTATAGATAGAAGTTACAAAGCACCAGGCCTGCAAGTCATTTTGAGAGCGACCATTCTCTACCTGGTCATGGTCGCTGCCCTTGAGTCGCGTACCTCCTCGATGTCTATAATATGTCTTGGATCGATGAATCCACATTAACTCTTGTAACTGGAATACTTATATATAGTTACTTTAGTTTTCAGAATAAAATAAATCACACAGGACACGTATAAATTATTTTACTTGCCTGGAAAAATAGAAAAAGAACTAATTTTCTCTTCTTTAAAGTCCCTGTGACTCGCTGCTGATTCCTAGTGCGGGGTTGGTTCTTATGTAACACACAGACAAAGAACAATCTTTAATCTTTCAGTACCACTATACTAGGGCCATTACAAATGTGCGATCTAAGCACAGAACATTTATACTCAAAGGAGAAGAATGTCAACTTCATATAAAATTCGTGAGGAAACTATTCCAAGCGTGTGGCGCCGTCTATTGGCAGCCCTCTAAAACTACGGTTAATGTCAGCAGCGTGGGAAATTCAAATTGATGGTTATTTTATTATAAACAAAAAAATTAACCTTAACGCCCTACGTAAGGCAATAGATATATCTCTTTGTTTATTTTGTTGAAGGTTTAAATATGGATGACTGTATTTGGAGTTGGATTTGATAATAAAAAACTTCATTTCTTTTACAATTTATTTATGTAAATAATATTCATAATAAAAAATATTCACATTCTTCATTGAAACATTCTTCTCTACATTGAAACTCATTGTAACATAACAAAAATCCTATAGGAGTCACTTTCTCAGAACTGGAGTCAATAACGTTCAATTTCACAAAAACACTTCAACTAAGGAATAGGATGCTCGTGCAACGTTTTTAATGCAGGATAAACTTGTTATTTATCGAGATTTTTCATTTATTTACAAGATATTTAGGAATTTACAAAATAAACTGTTTCTTTTCTTGTAGTGTTGACTGTTGACAGCTCCATATAACAAATGACCGAATCAGAAATATGACCAAGTGTAGAACATGACTAAAATCGAACATGACATCCATCTAATAACCCGTATTATGTGGTTGCTAGGAAATGACATGACATTGTGTAGAACAGAGTTGACTCCAGGGGGAGTCAACTCTGTTCTACACAGTGTTTCTATTAGGGCTGTGATGTACGACAGAGAGAAAAGATGAAATAGAAAATGTCATGTCATTTCCTAGCAACCACATACTACTTGTTTATATGGAGCTGTCAACAGTCAACACTACATGAAAAGAAACCGTTTATTTTTTAAATTCCTAAATATCTTGTAAATAAATAAAAAATCTCGTTAAATAACAAGTTTATCTTGCATTAAAAACGTTGCACGAGCATCCTATTCCTTAGTTAAAGTGTTTTTGTGAAATTGAACGTTATTGACTCCAGTTCTGAGAGAGTGACTCCTATAGGGTTTTTGTTGTGTTACAATGAGTTTCAATGTAGAAAAGAATGTTTCAATGAAGAATGTGAATATTTTTTATTATGAATATTATTTACATAAATAAATTGTAAAAGAAATGAAGTTTTTTATTATCAAATCCAACTCCAAATACAGTCATCCTAATTTAAACCTTCAACAAAATAAACAAAGAGATATATCTAATGCCCTACGTAGGGCGTTAAGATTTATTTTTTTGTTTATACTTAATAATTAAAATAACCAATTTGAATTTCCCACGCTGCTGACATTAACCGTAGTTTTAGGAGGGGTGCCAATAGATGGCGCCACACGCTTAGGAAAAGTTTCCTCACGAATTTTATATGAAGTTGACATTCTTCTCCTTTGAGTATTAAATGTTCTGTGACTCCCCCTGGATCTAAGTCGATATCATTCAGACGTCTCGTTCACATTTCTTCTTCTTCTTTTTGTTAAATATGGCTTCATCATTATCTGATGATTCTGCCAACGTCAAGGTGGAGAGGAAAATAATTTAAACTGGTTGACCAATTGAATAAATTTTTTTGACATTAACTTACTTGGTGATTACAATAAAAAAAACATATTTATATACAAAAAATAAAATAATCAATACACATTACTATGACCTTACTAAGCTATAAGACAATATGATTAATAGAAATGAACCTAGCCAGAATATTAATTAAAGGAGAATGAGCCAAAGTTAAAAGAAAAGGAATGTTTATAGGTCGAGGAATATTTACAGGTAGTAGATCGTATATAGGAACAGACAATCTAGGGCAAGAAAAAAAAAAATGTTCTAAAGTACCTTCTTCGAGACCGCACTCACAAAGAGAATGATCCCTAACCCGAATTTTAGAAAGAAAAACTGGAGAACAAACAAATCCCAGGCGTAGGCGAATTATGACTGAGGTCGAATGTTTGTTAATATTTTTTGGTGGAAAAACCAAGGTCTGGGCGGCAAACCAGGTTGAATGGAACCAAAGAATTTTCCTTTTATTAATTTTGAAGATTGCCACTCTTCATTCCACGAATTAAGTAGTGATGATTTGGTATCAGAAATAAGATCACGAGAGTGACAAAATTTATATGAGAAGATCCTTGTTTGAATAGCTGTTCTAGCACACGAATAGCTCACACTTGGTAATCGGCATTGTCACTTTCCTTTGACGTAATGTTTTATGACGTCAGTTCGCACGTTTGTAATGGCCGAGATACAGGTAAAAAAGTCATCATACGAGATCATACTACTTTCGACTCGGGTCTTACTCACAGTATATAGACTCCACGGGCCCTTGCAAGTAGTATAATGGTATACAAATCGGGATAGTTTAAAATCTATTATCATACGAGATGTCTTGTAGAAGCATTAATTTCTCGTCAATAGTAAGTAGGTACCTATAACCCTAAGCCGGGCCACTTTGTCTGCATAGTCATTTGCAGTGAGAGGCGAGACGTGTCGTAGTAGGCACCTTAAAGATCATGTACTTGGTGGTTGTCGTTAAGGAGTTAACTGGTTTAATTGTTCATACTACAAGTTCGGAAAGGTCATTTTCAAACCTGCGAAAAGGAGTTTTACGCTACGTGGGAGCCTTCTCCCACTGGCTTTAAGCCGAATTTCACCCTCAAAATACAGGGCGCGTTCTTATTTTAACTACCAGAAAATAATATTTTTACGTATAATTAGAGAATAATATAAGATCTGTAAGTAAAGGACTATTAGCGTTCTCTCGACTTGCCGCTGCCTAGATCGATTTTCGCTTGGAAGTAGCCATAGCCAGCGAACTTCAGTGTTTAGCCTTTTCACTCTGTTCTGTATGACGACATTCAATACGAAGTTCCATGGACGGTCCCAGTAATGACCCTTGGGGAACTCCACAAATAATAACTCTCACAATTTATATCGCGTTTACGCGTTTAATATTGTTTGCAAGGAGAGTTAAATCTATTTTCGAAGTCTTTACTTACCGCTATTACCACAACTTTACCATTTACTACCAAAAGGGAGCGGAGACAACAGATTGCGTCTCATGTTAAGCTTCTACGATAAGCAGTCAATCACGTGAAATCGGGCATTATTCATGTAATGAAATACGTAATCTACTTCACCATACACCGAAATAGTCATAATATTTGAAAATATTAAAGCAGTAAATCTCTGTTATGATTATGGTTTAAAAATATGTTTACGGCGTAATGTCATCAAGTGCAACTAAATACAAAGCTTGGTTTTTTTACAAAGAAAATCCTTAATGAAAATCTCATTTAGGACTGAGATATTTTAAGGAAAGGAGTAAGTATATTAAAGTAAAATATAATTCTTAAACAAAATATATAATAATGTCCTTATTTAATCAACAATTTAACTATTATGTTTCATCTTCTTCCATGGCATCCTCTTCATCTGCTTCATCATCATCATCATTTTCATCATCACTGGCTATGTCAAGATCTTTTTGGAATCCTTTACCTTTTGTCCAATGGCACTTAATTACTACTTTAAACGTAGCCATTTGTATACCCAACAGTTTTAATGTACTTGCTTGTTCTGGTGTCAATGGTGCTCCTTTTTTGCAAACCTAAGATATAAAAGATTTCTTAAGTATTAGGTAAATCTAATAAGTAGAGGTACTAAGTCAGCAGAGTGATATAGTTGAGAAATACGAATTTAAAGGCACCTAAGAGAAAAAAAGGAATATTTAAATTAGAATAGAAATACAGACACAGACAATGACATAAAAACAAAAGACAATTCAAGGCCAAACTCCACCAATTTGGAGACAAAACAAGCAGAGAGGCAGTGTAATTTTTTTAACAAGCAATCAAATTCATTCAAATCATACATCGCGTCTCTGTTAAGCAAATTAAATTGGTTTTTTAAAAAACATTTTTCCTCTACTTGTCTTGTGTCCACATTTGTGGAGTGTCTCTCTATATCAGCCTATGGACCTCCACTACTGGACATAGGCCTCTTCCAAAAGTTTCCATCCTGCACGGTCTTGTGCCTCCCTCATCCATTGGCTTCCCGCCGTCCTAACCATGTTGTCAGTCCACCGTGTGAGGGGTCTCCCCAGTATGTCATCTGGTGGGGTTTAGCCCCTTATTATTTAGATTCGGCTCAAATTAGTTATTATTTCCTCAATTACTACCATCAACAAATCAAAAATAAGTTAATTTTTATGATTGCATTACAGTAACACATACCTGATATTCTTTTATAAGAGTTACAACACCTCTCTCTAATGATGTTGGCAATCCAAGCCGTCTAAGGTGGGGTTCAATTGTGTGAGAGAAATCTTTAAGTGGTCCTTGAGGTAATATCACATCTTTTGTAGCAACAAAGCCAGCACGAGCATATTCTTCATCTTGGAATTCTTTAAACCATTGTAAGACATCAGGCACATCTTTATTTGTCATGAGTAATCCACATTGTCCCTTTAATCTTTTAGAAAGCTGAAATAAATATTATTTAATTAGAATCTCTCTATCTTTTCTGTCCTGCGGCTATGTAAGAATACAAAATAACATTATCTAAATCAACAGGTATTTAAAAGACCAACTAAGGTAAAACTACACATATGTTTAAATCTAATAATACGAAAAATTAAAAACCTATAATAATCCACATTTTCCATTTTCAAGATACCATCCTGTCAAAGACACCTATTCGTCGCCTGAATGCTTATTTGCTCAACCGACCATTTTGACGAATTTCACTTTTTGATGCAATTTTATTAAGGATCTAATTGCGGTTCGATTGGTATATAATACTTGCTGCTTGGACTTAAAATACATGAATTATAAGGAATTTAAGTTTTTGTAAACTAACACAAGAGAATTAAAACTTCATGCTTAATTGCTCAACGTCCGTAGAGAAACACCAAACGTGCATCCGAACATCGATTGCGTGCTTAAGTATTCAATCTCCTCACAGGTAACCAATCACGACATCGCATTTTGATGACGCAATACGCCGCCATCATAAATTTCTTTTGTGACGAAGCTGGTGCTCGCACGCATTTGAGTAAAAAATAACGCGAAATATAGAAAAAAAGTATTAATTTTAATAGAAAACAGTACCCCAAATGGACGTAGTTATGCAAAAATGTTCCATTCCACAGTAAGTTGATTTTGAGATAAAAGCATTAACGCGTTTCAGTTGTATTCTTTTTTATTCTAACTAGTAAAGGCCAATACTAAACGTATTATTGTTGAATTATATTGTGTTTAGATAATCGTATGTTTAATTTTAAGCTATTCACTTTACAATAAGAAAAAAATATGTTTTTGGTATTGGAACATTTTAACATAATTAATATTTACATGAACATGAGCTTCAAATTAATTTTGCACAAACGTTCCAGGTACATTTTAACCATCTGTACCCAACCAAACTGCCCCAGATATATACTCCTCGACAACTTCAAGTGTAGAGCCTCCAACCATGATTGGAGTGGGTGCAACATGGACATTTGCCATGATCTTGGTCTTGTCCATGTTCATTTTAAGACCAACTTGTTGAGAGACTACTGTGGCCATCGAGCATTGTGTTGAGGTCCTCTATGGTCTCAGCCATGATCACGATATCGTCAGCAAATCGAAGGTGCGTGATATACTCGCCATTTATGTTAATGCCGAGTCCGTCTCAGTCCAAAAGCCCTAAAAGCATCTTCCAGTTCAGCGGTAAACAGTTTCGGGAATATGACATCACCCTGCCTTACTCTTCGCTGCAACTGGATAGGGCTTGATAATTTACCCTGGAGACGAACTAACATGGTGGCGTTTTCGTATAAGCACTGCAGCACTTCGATATATCATTGGTCAACATGGCACCGTTGAAGAGACTGCAACTTTGCCCATGTCTCGATCGAATCGAAGGCTTTCTAATAGTCCACAAACGCCAAGCACAGGGACCGGTTATACTCACTGCACTTCTGTATAACCTGCAGCAGCGTATGAATGTGGTCTATGGTACTTTAGCCTTTTCGGAAACCAGCTTGTTCGGGAGCCTGGAAATCGTCCAGTCTGCGTTCGAGACGATCCGCGATGACTCTCGAGAACAATTTGTAGACGTGGCTCAGTAGAGTGATGGGTCTGTAATTTTGAAGTAGCGTTCTATCAACCTTCTTGAAGAACAGTACCACCACACCCCTGTGCCACGCCTGTGGCGTTTTTCCCTCGAGTATAACGGAATTGAGTCTCTGAAGATCCTTGAGAATGGGTTCTCCACCGGCTTTCAGTAGCTCGTTTGTGGTTCCGTCATACCCCGGTGCCTTGTTGTTCTTAAGTTGCCGAAGAGCATCACTAATCTCACACAGACTTACGTCCGGGATTCCTTCGGTATGGTGTCGCGTTAATCTAGCTCTAGGATCGACGGCTAGATCACTAGGTGGCTGTGTTGTAGTATATAACTGTCCGTAAAATTTCTCAATCTCCTCTAGAAGGTCAGGCTAGGACGACACTATTCTGCCATCCCCAATCTTGAGCCTATAAACTTGGCTCTGACCTAGAGATAGATCTCTTGCGAACACTTAAGAGCCCTTATTTTGGTCAATGGCTTCTTTAATACTAAATGTGTTAAAGTGCCGAAGGTCGTGAGTCAGTGACTTAGAGATCTGTCTATTGAGCCGTCTGTATAGATCAGCATCGCCTGGAGACTGCAGTGCCATCGTACGCCTTTGCTCCATGAGCGAGAGAGTGTGGTCAGATATCTTTTTTGATTTTCTCCGGTGCTGGGTCTTAAAAGCACCGGTACCGACTGTACGGACAGTTTCCACAAATCTTTCGTGGTATTCGTCCACATCAACATATTTGCTGAGGCTCTCGAAGCGGTTCTGTAATATGACTTGGAAGTTCCGAGAACTTGGATGGACCTGGGATATGGACTGGTGTAGGTAGTAGCGTAGACCTCATCAGCCGACCTCTTTCCAGCCTATGATTGATATTTAATGTGCCTCTCACCATCCGGTGATTGCTTCCGGTTTTCTCCGAATTGATTACTGAGTGAGACATCATTAAATATATGGCGTTTTGTCGACATGCTGAAGTCAATCTAATTATTGGTGACACCATCAGGACTAAGCCAATTCCATTTGCGGCAGCTACGCTTCTTAAAGAAAGAGTTCATCATAAAAAGTCCCTCCTTCTCCATGAATTCCGCAAGCATTTGGCCCCGTGGATTTCTTTGTCCATATCCAAAGAGCCCCACTCTCCACTCATTTCCACTTCTAGAGCCCAACTTCGCGTCAAATTTATAAAATAATGTGGTAACTAAATTCCAACATACCTTTGGAGTCGTTTGGGCATAACTTCGAATTAATGTCATAGTATTTTTTTCAAGTGATATTTTATTGATAAATAGCTACAAAGAAAATAAACTTTTTCTTTACGAGTTATAAATATTTATTTTTAGTGGATGTGTATGCAAACAGTTAAGGATGGAGCTAATTATAGCGTGTTAAAAATAAACTATTTAAAGTTGAAACATTTTTTTTTCGAAACAGGTTTTTTATTTAGGTAAATAATAGTACAAAATTCATGAAACCTTTTAAGTTATCAAATTATGGTATTTAGGTCTGAAACATAACGTTCCACAAATTTTGGAATGTATATGTCTCGCTATTGCAATTTTGCAAAAACGTTCCAAATCTACATGGAACATTTTTTCCAAAATAAATATACTGTTTCGTAAAACATTAAATGTTCCTGTCCTCATAGTACGTTCTAGTTAATTTACACAAGTTATTATTTGATAAAGGTTGTGGGTTGGAACGTAAGTGAAAAAAATATTTTCTGATATAAGCCTTAAAACGTGGAACCTTATTGCAAATCTGACTCTAAGTGTCATAAAAGGTAGTTTGATCACAATAACTCGATTTCGGGTGACTTGTGGGTTGGAACATTTTTGCATAACTACGTCCAAATGTCCGTGACGAAATATAAATCGGAAAATATAGTCACAACTATAGAAAAGAATCGGTAACTTGTATTTTTGTTAACATTTCTTTGTAGATTACCACTGCGTATCGTTAACTTATAGTACAGGATGTTTAAATTTAATTCTTATTATTTCAGATTTAATTAAATCTTTAAATGAAATTGTGACGTATCTATAAATGAACAGATTGTTTCGAACATTTCGTAAGGTTGTAAAATATAACTAATATAATAATAAAAAATTTTGCTTTTGTGCGATGACTGTCAAAATATACCTGCTACTTGCATGTTTTCTAATTGTTAAATAGGTAAATTTCTAAGCATTAAATTATGGGTAGTTTTGTGTTTACGTATACCTATGCTTTGTGTTCGCAATGATGTTAGATGCTAGATAAGTAGATTAATACTATTTTTTTTCTAAAGAATTCCTTATGAAAACGTAAAAAATCGTCAAAAAAAGGTAAATTTTCTTGAAAAAATAAATCAATTCTAAATTGTTTAAATAGTCTCAGTATATTATTTATTTTTTATACGTATAGGTATGATATTATCACCGTTTTGTATTTAAAAAAAATATTGTATTTTGTATTTTATATAAATCAAACAGTGTTTTTTTTTAATTCTGTGTTTTTTTCAATAATAAATAGCAAGTTAACTAGTTATATTTTTTTACCACGATACCCAAACACACTGTATTTGGTTATAGGGCACTTAAGTACTAAATATATTCGAATGCAAAATGCTCAACCTCCACCCCGGTAGTGGTCTATCTCCAATTGCATAATTATTGATGTGTTTATTTGCTCAACCTCCATAAAGAATTGTGAAAATAAACATAACTGTTTGACTTTTTAATGATTATTTGTAATATATCATTTCATAAACACATTAACTATTTTTTTAATATAAAACTTTTATAAAATCATATTATTTGCTTAAACTAATCAATAAAACGTCTCTGGTGTAAAATGTTGAAAATGGAGGTTGGACACTTAAGTATTCGTGCGACGTATTGTTGGTATTATTTCAACTGTGCGCTTTGGCGGCTCCAGTAAAAACTAAAAAGTTATTAACAGAAATTATACAAAAAATGTATAAACTTACAAGGTTTAGCTGTTCTTCAACTTCATCACTTTTAGATCTACCGAGTGCTACAGCCATAACTTTATTTTTTCCAAAAAAGAATCTTGAGTCCTTCCATTCATTACGTAAATCTTTTAACTTTGTGTTACGCATATTATCAACAGTAAACAAAAATATGTGCTCATATTTGGACAGTGAATTTCTTATTTCTTCTATAATTTTTTGTTTCAGAAGTAATCCTTTTTTATTCGTTTTAGTGAGTGAAACTGTAAAACGAAAACAAATAAGTTAGTTTATTAAGGATTTGTTAAATAGATGAATAATATTTAATAAAATAAATATAAATAGTTATTTATTATTAATATTACATTAATTGTTATCATTTGTACAATGAATGTAATATTAATAGCATATAAAGGCATTTTTAGATTAGTAGATTAAAATTAGAATTAAAATAGATTGATTAGTTTTTAATTTTTTGTATTAATTTTGCTTATCATTTTATTTAAGTACCAGTTTGATATTTTTGTGAGCAAAAAATTAAATAAATCAGCGTGGTGTTAAAATAATGCAACCATATTACACGTTGCTTTTGTATCGACTTACCTTTTTTATCTCGTTTTGATTTCGGCATTTTGTTTTATATCATACGTGTAAGTACTAGTATAACAAAAAATAACTTGTTATAATACGTTTCAAATAATGTAAGTTAACCTTTACGCATAAAATATAACCTCACTTTTAGAAATCTGTCACATGAGGACGAGATACACAAAGAAATGTCACTTATTACCACAGAGCCTCACAGAGGCACAGAACATAAATACTCAGTCAGTAGAGATCTAAGTGGATCTAAGCCCGAAACCAACGATTCAGCCATCGTTTGATGATAGATGGTTACCACACAGCTGTGATAGACGGACACAAGCACAACGTAAAAAATAGAACGATCGGAGTTGAGTGTTATCGGAAAACCGTCCTTTTAGTGTGGGGTATTTCGAAATACCATACGGACTTCGTGCAATCCGGGAATACACAAAAAAAATCACAAGGTTATCAGAAAACGTAATGATGACTGTAAATGAATGCTTACGTTATTATTGACAATAATAATAAAACCAACCATCAGCATGAATGATTTGAAATTAAAGTAGATTATTTATACTTATAACATAATGTTAGTTAACCAGGTTCAGGTTCCGATTTCAGGGCACATATTGCGAAGAACCAACATCCGTTGGGGCAGATCGGTTCTGGAGTCTGGAGTGGCGACCGCGTACCGGAAAGAGTAGAGTGGGGAGATCCTTCACTCGGTGGACCGACGACCTGGTTAGGACGGCGGGAAACCGATGGATGAGGGAGGCGCAGGACTGCACACATTTAGGTATAAGTACATCTTATATCTTTGGAAATTAACACAATTATCTACAATACAATACTTAATAAATAAAATACAAAAATAGCTGAATAATTGACGTCCACTGCTGGATATAGGCCTCCTCCAAATATTTCCTTCTTGTGCTGTCCTGTACCTCCCTCATCCATCGGTTCCCCGCGCCGTCATAACTAAATGTTCGGTTCATTCTGTGAAGGGTCTTTTTATAGTATAAATAAATCTTAGAATTAATATTTCCACCTTTATTTAAATATTGGTCTTTTTTAAAATTACGCGCTGGATCCTATAACAGGATGTCTCGTCTCTAAGATTGTAAAAACGCAATTTTGTTTAAGTTCTTGCCTCCTTGTTTCTTCTTACGTTATCAAAAGAGAACACAATATTATTTATGCTGACTTTGTAAACATAGCTTAACTGGTGCAACGTTTCGTTTCCTCTGTTCCAATTCAAAATGGCCGACTCGTAACGTGAACCCTGTTCCGTTTTTGTTTCCCCTCTGGCCCCGCTGCCGTCAGTGTAGTATATCGTTCACCGCAAGACAAAAACTGATATTGTGTTGTAATTTGCTGGTTTAATTACTTTTTTTCCCTTCCAACAAGTAAGTGATTTATATTTTTATTAAGTGGATGTAATTGTATGTGCTAATTTTAATAGTGTCTGCGTAAAAAATGGTTTTTTCTACAATCTGTGACTGTGACGCATAGAAGGAGTGCCCATTGCAGCAGCCATTTTGCCTGAACCGGCGACACGATTTCATCCGTGGTGCGGTTATCTCTGAATTCTAAATTTTAG
Source organism: Schrankia costaestrigalis (assembly GCA_905475405.1). Lineage (NCBI taxonomy): Eukaryota > Metazoa > Arthropoda > Insecta > Lepidoptera > Erebidae > Schrankia > Schrankia costaestrigalis. The sequence continues at coordinate 8,308,099 of FR997827.1, forward strand.
TTGTTATAATTTATGTTATTCTCAACTTCTTAAAATTTGTGCACACTGTAGGATATTCATTTCATTGGATTAAGTTAAACTAGTACGAGAACCGTAGAGTAAGTGAGTTTTTTTGGTTCTTTTTAGATTTAGTACGTACGTGACTACGTTATATTTTTGGATTTGAATTAATGAAGAAGTATTTATTGGTAATTGTGTCTGTTTTGCTCAAATTTTAATTTCGTAACTTGGTTAGCTCATGTGGAATGCGTGGGATTGTCGTACGTTGGCGTATTCATAAAGGTAACTAGCGATCACATTAGTGCGTCGTAATTTTATCGTGCTTAGTCTTGCCGTTATCTTAGTCAATTTAATATCTGGGTAATGTCAACGGTAGTACTCAACGTTCTGATTTAAGGATTTCGTAATTGTTGAAAGACTGACAAGTGTTATTTGTGATAAACCAACTAAGTAAATGATTTATCAAAATTTATTGTGTAACTTGGCAGTTTAAAGTAGGTATTAGAAGTAGGTTTCGTCTCTACATTCCTCCGGCATGGTTACAACGCCTCTAAAAATCGCACGTGTTTGACTTGTGGATCGGCATTTCTTGGAGCTTTACTGTTGTATTTTATTTACTTAACAAGACTACATAGTTATGGTAATAATTACAAATATAAATTTGCCATTCAGGCAGCTTCCCAGTCCTTAAGTTCATCTCTAAAGTTGTAGAGTATTAGAGAAGTTATTAATTATTTAGCTTATCTTTCATAGTTCTTAGTTGACTAGAGGTAACTAGGTACCTATTTGTTTAGTCCAAATATTAGAGTATTGTATATTATTTCTATCTTTTATATTTCTTGATACATTTAAGTACAATTTAATAGACCTTAGCTATTTATTTGATATAAGTTTATTATTAATCCTTCTGGTTTTGTTCAAAGCCTGTGTTAAAATTATTGATACAGTTCATTATTACTTTGAGACATAAAGCCCATGCTGTTTGTGACTCCATTTCCTTAGTTATTTTTTTTTCTGAATAACGTTATCTAATGAAAAGTAAATTATTTTTAAATATAATACTCAATAAACTTTTATTAATATAATCTTATCAATACTTAGACATGTAATTCTAAATAACTTAATAACTTTAAGTTATTAATAGTTCAAATAAATGACTATCTGTCAGAATAAAAATCTTTATTTTAACTTAATTGTGTAATAATTTAAAAGGGGAGTGTGAGAGGTGGCATATTCTTGAGGTCATGACCTCACCCTCTATCCTGTCCTTACTATTTATTTAGTGTAAAGGTTTATTATAATACTGTCAATTGATTAAATCTTGCATTGTACAATTTCTATGATATACTCTTTATCAAATCGCTTAGGCACTTCTACATCTTTTAAAATTTGAAGTTCTGTCAATCAGTGTCATGGTCATAAATAACTAGAAAAGTAATAATAGAAAATATAAATATTTGCTCTAATTTGTTTGATATGATGCGAAATTGATTCTCAGTTTTATTTGCCTATTTAATGTCATGGTCATCTAGTCACATGTAAGTAGATAAAAATACATAGTAACAGATGTTGGGGACATTCATGTTCACATTGTTAATTGATTTTAAAATATCTTATTTATAAAACCTACTAAGTAGTCTACAAGATACCTACAAAGTAAAATAGTTATATGGATAGGATTTTTTTGCAATTGCTTTAAAAGTGTAATACTTGATCTAAAAAATTAATATAACAATATTTTGTGTAAAATCACTAGGAAACGTAGTTTTTTTGTTTAAAAGCAGTATTAACGACCAATGCACAGCATAGCGACTGGAATGGTGTAAAAAGTTATAGGTAGAGATAAGGGTAGCGTGAGGTAGGCGCCGGGCCGACGGGCGCGGTGCACGGGGGTGTATGACGAGGGTGAGGGGTGTGTGCAATCGTCGCGCTAGTCGTATTTCGTCTGGAGTGTTTATCCCGCGTCGTCGGATCAATACTGTTGGCGCAGTGGCGGTGACCAAGCGGCCGGCGCGGCAACACGGCGCGTGCCTAGCCTGTTAGTTGCCCGAGTCTGTGAGATGCTGTCAAACCGAGCGGACGCCGCGTCGATGTCGCGTTTTGCGTGAGGGTTGCTCTTTGAGCTAGATTCAATTTACACATTGCGCTAGAGCGCGTGAGCCTCTACCCCAGGTGCGATAATCAACATGATGACTAACACCCATTAAGCGATTCTCTTTAGTGAAAGTGACGCCCAACGATTAGTCTTTCTGATGAATTTTACTACAATGAATGGTATTCATTCGTCATTTTCCAATAGTTATACGTGATTCATACTTAATTGCAGGGGCATCAGTGAAATAGTCCTCTTCCATCGTCCACGATGTCCGTTGACAAGGAGGAACTGGTGCAGCGCGCCAAACTGGCGGAGCAGGCTGAACGATATGACGACATGGCGGCCGCGATGAAGGAAGTCACGGAAACCGGCGTCGAGTTAAGCAATGAGGAAAGAAACCTGCTTTCCGTTGCTTATAAAAACGTGGTGGGCGCTCGACGGTCATCATGGCGCGTCATCTCCTCCATTGAACAAAAAACCGAAGGCTCGGAAAGAAAACAACAGATGGCAAAAGAATATAGGGTTAAGGTAGAAAAGGAGCTCAGAGAAATCTGCTACGACGTCTTGGTAAGATTTTTCTCCAGTTTTCATGTTTTAACAACAAACCAAAACCCATACGATTTCCATTGAATTGGTCAATATGAACGAAGCAGTAATTCCTAACTAAGTAAAATTAACATGAGTAGCTGTCGTCCTACGCGGATGACGTCATGGTATTTGCGTCGCCAATTTGAGGAGTGATGCAAGCGACCTGTAGCCGTGGTCATTTCCTCTGCAGTCATAGCGTTTTTGTTAATCATGGGCGTTATAATGTTGGTTAGCACGTGAGAGCATGGAGGGCGCGGTGCGCAGTTGTAGGGAAGAGGGAGGGGGAGGGGTGACGTACTGCGCCGCGTCACTGCGCGCGCTGCTTACCCGGTTTCGTTGATATTCTCCTGTCTTAACGTCTTTGTAATAATACTGAAGTTTTTAGTAACTAATGGGGACCTAAGTTTTCGTTTTTGGGTTTTGGTTAATAGCAAACAACTTGTTTTTAAACAATAGAGTTATATATAGTTTTATATTGTTTCAGGGTTTACTCGACAAGCACCTTATTCCTAAAGCTAGTAATCCAGAAAGTAAAGTATTTTACCTTAAAATGAAGGGTGACTACTACAGGTACCTTGCAGAAGTGGCCACAGGAGAAACCAGAAATTGTAAGTTTTTGATGCAATATTTTCAATGTGTCATTAGCATTACAATTATTAGAAATTGAAATATTCGTTTTTAATGTCTGTATTAGAAATATATGGTTAACAATACTTTACATTGCAGCTGTTGTAGAGGATTCACAGAAAGCATACCAGGATGCTTTCGAGATCAGCAAGGCGAAAATGCAGCCCACACACCCAATAAGGCTGGGTCTGGCGTTAAATTTCTCCGTCTTCTATTATGAGATATTAAATTCACCAGACAAAGCGTGTCAGCTCGCCAAACAGGTCATTATTTGTGTCAGTTATGCATAGGCTCTGTGCTGGCTGGCACGAGAGGGATGTGTAGGCTAGGCGTATTAATCTACTCGCTTGTCCCCAGCCGTCGTGGAGGACTCGCAGAAGGCATATCAAGAAGCGTTCGACATTGCTAAAGCCAAAATGCAACCAACCCACCCCATCAGGCTCGGGCTTGCGCTCAACTTTTCCGTATTCTATTACGAGATAATCAACTCCCCTGCGCGAGCGTGCCACTTAGCTAAACAGGTTTTTTAAAAGAAAATGCTTGGTTGACACAATTATTGTAACTAAATACTAACTAATCAAGTTTCTTGCAAGTGCATTCAATCTTCTCAATCAAATGCATGTAAAGTTACCCTATACTTGGTAGTTAAATTCACTAATGTCGTATAGCATGGTCTTGTGAAAGCAATTAACCATTTAATCCTCGATCCAGCCAGCATCAGAGTGTCTATTATTACTCTTATATACAGAGTTTCATCTCTCAATGAGAATGATTTCTTTCATTATTGTATTTATGTGATTTACATATTAGCTGAGTGAGCTGTATATTTGAAGATAATTTGTTTTGCAGGCGTTCGATGACGCGATTGCTGAACTAGACACACTGAATGAAGACTCTTACAAAGACTCCACCCTGATCATGCAGCTGCTGCGAGACAACCTGACGTTGTGGACGTCAGACACGCAGGGTGACGGCGACGAGCCGGCCGAGGGCGGCGACAACTAATAGCGCCAACCTCTACCCAGCACACGCATTTGTTCTCATTGGTGTTTTATAAGAAAACGAGTAACATTCGAGAACGCCGCGCGGCGCGGGTCCTCCGCCGCTGATGCGAGCCGTCGCTTGTAAAAAATGTTAAAAATGTCGTTCGCAGCGGACCTTCACGTTCCGTCTAAAATTAAATGTTATGTGTCATCTTTGACGGTTTTGTATTTCTGTATTTACACTGGATTACAGATATCGAGCTGACCCGATGAATATAAATATTTATAACTTAAGTTATTAAAATTACGGTTTCTTAAGTTAAAAGTGTTTTCCTTTCATGTAGAATAAAACTTACAGCCTGGTCAGCCCCAAATTAACATTCCTTTCACCGCATGTCAGCTGTGAATGGAGATCATGATGGTGAATGTTTGATAAATTATGGTATTAGTTATTTTAAATTTGTTGGAAGTGCTCCCTAAATTGATCCAATGAAATTTAGATTTTTCATAAATTATGAATCCACCTGTGTAATGGCTGTATCAAATATTAGGGCACAAAAAACTTGTTAGTGTCTTTGTGGTATTGTGAAGTCCTCTAAAATTTGAATATTACCAAAGGAAATCTTTATTGTTGACATTAACCATTTTGTTGTGCCCATCACTGATTAATAATAGCATTCTGAATTTTCAGGCATTTATTAGCAAAATAGTTTTTGTGATGGCCAATATTGTAACATTTCTGCTGCATTTTATCAGCCATTAAATTAATCTATTATATTTTTCATGTTTTCACCAATAAACTTTTGTATTAAATACAATTTTTAGTTTTAGAACCAATATAAATAACCATAACCCTATCAACCCTAAAATTGACAACGCGTACGAAATTACGACCTCGTACTTAATTGTCATATTTTTGATTTATACTTGTTTGTTAACGTTTTCTCAAGAATACTTAGTAATTTTTGGAGAGCAGCCGACTTAATATCGTTATTATCCATGTGCGTGTGCTCTGAGGGCCACTTTCTCAAAATCCTTTGAAAACATGCTTAAGATTTAGTGAACATTCCAAAAATATTGTGAAAGTTGGAATCAGATTTTGTGAACATCAAATACGCGAGTTATAGGCTTTATAGTTGGACCCTCAGTCCACACATAGAGGATTGAGGGTCCGCTTGTACCGGCTAAACTAAGGGCACTAAAGAAAAAGTGTTTACGTCAAAGTTTAATGTAAACCCAAACAAAAATTATGTAAACAAGAAAATATAAGAATACATCGTATTATTTTTTATATCTCCGTTCAAAATTGGCCCTCAGGCGGAAAGTTTATACGCTAATTATAACCAAACCATAAACTTTTTGCTACTTTTTATAATCTTGTATTATAGGAAAAATATATTGTGAAAATGTGTCCAGTTCGACCGCGCGGCCATAGCGTTTTTTTTTTAAAAAAACCATGTCAATTTTTTGTAAAAATTTGTAGAAGTTGATTCCCAAAACCATAAATTTGTCAAAGATACGGTTAAAAAGTTATAAGGGTTTAAACATGGCCGCGCCATTGAAACGCGGCGAACCGCGCGGCCACTGAGATCTTTAAAACTAAGCCTTGTAGAGACCTGAAATTTACGCAAATGCAAGATTTAATTTGTAAAAAATTTGTAAAAATATAAAAAAAATACTCAGGTTTATAGTTTAAGAGCTATAACACTAAAACCGAATGGCCGCGCCATTGAAACGGTGGAGAAAACGCTATCGCCTGTATCTCGCTGAAAAAAAATCGCAGAGGTGTGTAGTTTATTGTAATTACCCAGATTTGAATTTGTCGAAACTAGGAAAAATACAACAAAAATTCCTAGGTTTATATTTCAGGAGCTATAAGACTAAAACGATATGGCCACGCCATCGAAACGGTGAATAAAACGTTATTTCGCCTGTATCTCGCTGAAAAAGCATCGCAGAGGTCTGGAGTTTTTTGTAATACCTAGATTTTAATTTGTCAAAACTAGTAAAAATACAATAAAAATTCTTAAGGTTATATTTCAGAAGCTGTAGAACATTATCAGTATGTGGTGCGATAGGGTGACCATGTCTTATTGTTTACAGAATACTTTCTACTTATTGTTACAGAAATTATTTTATTTATTTTAATGGTGTATTTTTAAATTGTAATACAACAAATAATAATAATATTGTACTTCTGGTTTTGTAAAAAATAATGAGTGAGAGGAAAAGGAAGAGAGATTTTACCAGTGGAGTTACAAAAAAAAACTGGGGAAGTACGAGTCGGACTCGCCCATGAAGTGTTCCGTAGTAACAAGCAAAGTTTTGCTCTTAACTTTGTTTTTCATAGTGTTTGTATGAATTACAAAGTAACGTGTGCGGTTTTTGAAATTGTGCTATATCTCAAAAACTTATGATTGTATCTTGTTCAAACCAGTTTTCATTGAAAGTTTTTATTGACATTTACATCAATTTTTTTTTCCAACTTTATTATTTCAAAAGTTAGAGGCGGGGGGGGGGGCTCATTTTACGACTTTGGAAGTGTATATCTTTCAAATGATTGACTTTAGTTTTTTTAGTAATTTTTCCATTCATATAATATTACGCTTAAAGTAAAAACATATATCTACATCCCTGCTAGTTATGATTGTACTTATTTAAAAATGTGGAATCAAAATGATTTACAATCATTTCAAATGTTCTAAGTAAAGTTCTAATTACCTATATGATTTAATAAAACATTAAATAATAATAATCCAGCCTATTATTGTCCCACTGCAGGGCAAACATTATATATTATTATTATTTTTGTTAGTTATTAGATAGTTTTTAGTATTTCATATAAGTTCATATACATAAGATTGTAAATATTTCATAGTAAAATATCTTAACTACACGGTCATCCATACAAATAAAGAGAGAGCTCTAACATAATCATAAAATATTTAAATGCAACATACCTTAATCACTTCTGCTGAATTGTTTACATAATTTACCGAACTGACGTTACACCACAGTACAACACTTAATCGTAATTACACACGAACTGAACATTTTAATAATCAGTAGATCACTTTTTTATCGTGTTAACATCACAACGACACACTGATAACGAAACTCTTACGCTTACGTCGCTGTACCACAGAATAATAAGTACTAACGGCTGTACGCGTCGCACTGACCTGCGGAGGCGAGCGGGGGTGGCGCGTGTGAGATGCAATAGTGTGCATTACTAATCACATAGCTTAGGGGCGGAGTTGCGTCATTTAAACCAATCTTAGGGCTAGTTTTTCGTAAGTCCACGCGGACTGTAACTGTATTATTGACTTTTCAAGCAATAAACATAATTGTTTTTATATTTATGGTTTCATTTTAATTTTATTTAGAATCCTTGAATTATAATTTCTGTAACAATAAGTAGAAAGTATTCTGTAAACAATAAGACATGGTCACCCTATCGCACCACATACTGATAATGTTCTACAGCTTCTGAAATATAACCTTAAGAATTTTTATTGTATTTTTACTAGTTTTGACAAATTAAAATCTAGGTATTACAAAAAACTCCAGACCTCTGCGATGCTTTTTCAGCGAGATACAGGCGAAATAACGTTTTATTCACCGTTTCGATGGCGTGGCCATATCGTTTTAGTCTTATAGCTCCTGAAATATAAACCTAGGAATTTTTGTTGTATTTTTCCTAGTTTCGACAAATTCAAATCTGGGTAATTACAATAAACTACACACCTCTGCGATTTTTTTTCAGCGAGATACAGGCGATAGCGTTTTCTCCACCGTTTCAATGGCGCGGCCATTCGGTTTTAGTGTTATAGCTCTTAAACTATAAACCTGAGTATTTTTTTTATATTTTTACAAATTTTTTACAAATTAAATCTTGCATTTGCGTAAATTTCAGGTCTCTACAAGGCTTAGTTTTAAAGATCTCAGTGGCCGCGCGGTTCGCCGCGTTTCAATGGCGCGGCCATGTTTAAACCCTTATAACTTTTTAACCGTATCTTTGACAAATTTATGGTTTTGGGAATCAACTTCTACAAATTTTTACAAAAAATTGACATGGTTTTTTTTAAAAAAAAACGCTATGGCCGCGCGGTCGAACTGGACACGTGAAAATTCGTGAAAGCAATAACAGATCTCAAAATCATGCTGGTAAAAAAATATCACCTTGTAAAAATTCGGACCCTCAATCCTCCACTTTTTTGTTTTCGTTTTTTGTCGCTAAAGTATGATATCTAGGAAAATGACACAAGTACTTTCCTCTGTAAAATAAATTGTGCAACAAATACAGTATCATTCGGTAAAAAACAATACATTTTACTGTAAAAGAAAATCAACTTTATTTTTACTATGTAAATAATTTTGAGGTTATATTAAAATTTGTAGCTTTGACGTTTTTACTATAATTATAGTTATTATTATTAACAAATGATATCAGTTTGTTGCACAATGTTTTCTACAGAACGAGGTACTGCTGTAATTTTCCTAGCTATTATACTTTAGCGACAAAAAACGAAAACAAAAAAGTGGAGGATTGAGGGTCCGAATTTTTACAAGGTGATATTTTTTTACCAACATGATTTTGAGATCTGTTATTGCTTTCACGAATTTTCACAATATATTTCCTATAATACAAGATTATAAAAAGTAGCAAAAAGTTTATGGGTTGGTTATAATTAGCGTATAAACTTTCCGCCTGAGGGCCAATTTTGAACGGAGATATATAGAAAATAATACGATGTATTCTTATATTTTCTTGTTTACATAATTTTTGTTTGGGTTTACGTTAAACTTTGACGTAAACACTTTTTCTTTAGTGCCCTTAGTTTAGCCGGTACAAGCGGACCCTCAATCCTCTATGTGTGGACTGAGGGTCCAACTATAAAGCCTATAACTCGCGTATTTGATGTTCACAAAATCTGATTCCAACTTTCACAATATTTTTGGAATGTTCACTAAATCTTAACATGTTTTCAAAGGATTTTGAGAAAGTGGCCCTCAGAGCACACGCACATTAGAATTTTACACGATCTAAGTAGTTATTCTTTTGATTTAGGGTGAAATTTATCTGTCTAGTACCGTGAACCACACGCTCAGTTTACTTTAGGACTAGATGGCGCTGTAAGAATGTTTGAGGAGTAGGTATTATATTATATTCTAAGATCCCAGAAGTGCCAGACGTCACTCATTATTTTCTGGTGGACAAAATGTACACGAGTGGGTGGGTAGTGGGTGTCCAGTTCGACCGCGCGGCGATAGCGTTTTTTTAAAAAAAAAACCATGTCAATTTTTTGTAAAAATTTGTAGAAGTTGATTCCCAAAACCATAAATTTGTCAAAGATACGGTTAAAAAGTTATAAGGGTTTAAACATGGCCGCGCCATTGAAACGCGGCGAACCGCGCGGCCACTGAGATCTTTAAAACTAAGCCTTGTAGAGACCTGAAATTTACGCAAATGCAAGATTTAATTTGTAAAAAATTTGTAAAAATATTAAAAAAATACTCAAGTTTATAGTTTAAGAGCTATAACACTAAAACCGAATGGCCGCGCCATTGAAACGGTGGAGAAAACGCTATCGCCTGTATCTCGCTGAAAAAAAATCGCAGAGGTGTGTAGTTTATTGTAATTACCCAGATTTGAATTTGTCGAAACTAGGAAAAATACAACAAAAATTCCTAGGTTTATATTTCAGGAGCTATAAGACTAAAACGATATGGCCACGCCATCGAAACGGTGAATAAAACGTTATTTCGCCTGTATCTCGCTGAAAAAGCATCGCAGAGGTCTGGAGTTTTTTGTAATACCTAGATTTTAATTTGTCAAAACTAGTAAAAATACAATAAAAATTCTTAAGGTTATATTTCAGAAGCTGTAGAACATTATCAGTATGTGGTGCGATAGGGTGACCATGTCTTATTGTTTACAGAATACTTTCTACTTATTGTTACAGAAATTATAATTCAAGGATTCTAAATAAAATTAAAATGAAACCATAAATATAAAAACAATTATGTTTATTGCTTGAAAAGTCAATAATACAGTTACAGTCTGCGTGGACTTACGAAAAACTAGCCCTAAGATTGGTTTAAATGACGCAACTCCGCCCCTAAGCTATGTGATTAGTAATGCACACTATTGCATCTCACACGCGCCACCCCCGCGCGCCTCCGCAGGTCAGTGCGACGCGTACAGCCGTTAGTACTTATTATTCTGTGGTACAGCGACGTAAGCGTAAGAGTTTCGTTATCAGTGTGTCGTTGTGATGTTAACACGATAAAAAAGTGATCTACTGATTATTAAAATGTTCAGTTCGTGTGTAATTACGATTAAGTGTTGTACTGTGGTGTAACGTCAGTTCGGTAAATTATGTAAACAATTCAGCAGAAGTGATTAAGGTATGTTGCATTTAAATATTTTATGATTATGTTAGAGCTCTCTCTTTATTTGTATGGATGACCGTGTAGTTAAGATATTTTACTATGAAATATTTACAATCTTATGTATATGAACTTATATGAAATACTAAAAACTATCTAATAACTAACAAAAATAATAATAATATATAATGTTTGCCCTGCAGTGGGACAATAATAGGCTGGATTATTATTATTTAATGTTTTATTAAATCATATAGGTAATTAGAACTTAACTTAGAACATTTGAAATGATTGTAAATCATTTTGATTCCACATTTTTAAATAAGTACAATCATAACTAGCAGGGATGTAGATATATGTTTTTACTTTAAGCGTAATATTATATGAATGGAAAAATTACTAAAAAAACTAAAGTCAATCATTTGAAAGATATACACTTCCAAAGTCGTAAAATGAGCCCCCCCCCCCCCCCGCCTCTAACTTTTGAAATAATTAAGTTGGAAAAAAAAATTGATGTAAATGTCAATAAAAACTTTCAATGAAAACTGGTTTGAACAAGATACAATCATAAGTTTTTGAGATATAGCACAATTTCAAAAACCGCACACGTTACTTTGTAATTCATACAAACACTATGAAAAACAAAGTTAAGAGCAAAACTTTGCTTGTTACTACGGAACACTTCATGGGCGAGTCCGACTCGTACTTCCCCAGTTTTTTTTTGTAACTCCACTGGTAAAATCTCTCTTCCTTTTCCTCTCACTCATTATTTTTTACAAAACCAGAAGTACAATATTATTATTGTTTGTTGTATTACAATTTAAAAATACACCATTAAAATAAATAAAATAATTTCTGTAACAATAAGTAGAAAGTATTTTGTAAACAATAAGACATGGTCACCCTATCGCACCACATACTGATAATGTTCTACAGCTTCTGAAATATAACCTTAAGAATTTTTATTGTATTTTTACTAGTTTTGACAAATTAAAATCTAGGTATTACAAAAAACTCCAGACCTCTGCGATGCTTTTTCAGCGAGATACAGGCGAAATAACGTTTTATTCACCGTTTCGATGGCGTGGCCATATCGTTTTAGTCTTATAGCTCCTGAAATATAAACCTAGGAATTTTTGTTGTATTTTTCCTAGTTTCGACAAATTCAAATCTGGGTAATTACAATAAACTACACACCTCTGCGATTTTTTTTCAGCGAGATACAGGCGATAGCGTTTTCTCCACCGTTTCAATGGCGCGGCCATTCGGTTTTAGTGTTATAGCTCTTAAACTATAAACCTGAGTATTTTTTTAATATTTTTACAAATTTTTTACAAATTAAATCTTGCATTTGCGTAAATTTCAGGTCTCTACAAGGCTTAGTTTTAAAGATCTCAGTGGCCGCGCGGTTCGCCGCGTTTCAATGGCGCGGCCATGTTTAAACCCTTATAACTTTTTAACCGTATCTTTGACAAATTTATGGTTTTGGGAATCAACTTCTACGAATTTTTACAAAAAATTGACATGGTTTTTTTTTTAAAAAAACGCTATGGCCGCGCGGTCGAACTGGACACGGTAGTGGTCGGTACTATGATCGTATGAATAGCTAAGGGTTTGAGACGCATTTGGTGCACTTTTCAACTTGTACACTAGGGTGGAGTGAAACATTATGAAAAAAAAATTTTTGCTCTTTTCAAATCTCCTGTATTATTAATTGGTGACCACATATAAAAGCTTTTTTCGTGCAAAAGATGAAAGGTCTAGGAATTTATTTTCAGGTGGCGCATTGAGATAATATTTTCAAAAAAACTGATGTTTTTACTTATAGGCTTATCCTCAAAAACTAAATATTCTTACATGATTTGCTTACCAATATACCGTTTTTAACTTTGTCTAAGTGTGATCTAGAATCTAAATATAGTATTTTTTTATAAAACTTTATTATCTGGGTTTAAAATAGTGCCAACGTTAAGTAAATTTTCATAAAAAATGCCTTTCTCGAAAACAAATATGAATTTCATTCTTCTTTGGTGCCACCGGTGCGATGATGCCCCTGTTAACACTGGTCGGGAAAATGGAGTCATTGCTTTATTAGAAAAACATCCTGAAACGCCTTTTGTAATGGTTTATGTGCTTGTAACATGCAAATGAATTACGACTTCGTCATTTGTTACAAAAGAAGCCTCGACGACACTACTTTTTTTGACAGGTTAGGAAAACAGCTTGATAAGTATCTTCACTTAAAAATAGAATCATTCGAATCCATCTCCACCGAATAGCCAGATCAGGATATTAATTTGTTGAGCACCGATCAAAAATACCTTTCTATGTTATGCCATTTCTTCTGACACAGTTCCACCATACTTTGCTAACAAAGACCCAGGAAAACTAGCCCATGTTCGATGGTTAGCTTGTGCTTACAGGATTTTTCGCTTGTATATTGGCACAACTAAACCGACAAATAATTTTAAAAGAACTGGCCATTTTCATCATGAAAGTTTACCCACCAAATTGGTTTGATATCAAGTCAAAATCTTCATGTAAATGTGAGCTGATTCACACTTTTAATATGGGTAAAAGAAGTATGTATTTTTCGAGTTGACTTGAAAAGTGTTGTCTTAAATACTATTGAAAGAAATGCTTTCTTCATGCACCCAGAAAATCTATTGCTGGCTATGTCACAAGATCATAATCAACACGTACGAGAGCTGGCTCTTCGCAGAGTTTTAAAGACAAGAAAAGAGTCCAAAGGCAAGAAAGTACGTGAATTCCAGTTACCAAAGCTAAAAATAGATGCGACAAACTATTATGATTTGATTAAATGGTAAAATAGAAGATAACGGAACCTCCTGTAACAATGAAATACAGCAACTCGGAAAACACTGCAAAAGTAGCATCTTGTGGTAAATTGTTTGATATTGAGAAGTACCCTTGCCACACTCAAGCAGTCGAAAGGTGTATCAAGCTTGTAACTGAAGCTTCGGCCTCTGTTTGTGGACTCGATGCTAGAGAGGTTTTCATTCGTACAAGAATAAAATCCAGGCAAGAAATACCTATTTTTGCCAACAAATCTCAGTATTTCCGCCAAAAAGAAGGCACTGGGACTTCTGATACTGAACTCTAAAATGTTGCTTCTATGGTAATTTTATATAGTTATTTATTGTACAAGTAGTTTTAAGTATAAATTCAGTAACATATACAGTATTATTGTCAAAAATAAATTTTTATTTGCAACTTTTTTTAATTTTTATTTTTCTACCTTCAAACCTAATGCGCCACCTCAAGATATTGAGCTAGAAAGCTGGTATTTTGCAAGAATATTTCTATTGTAATAGGTCACTGTTTGAGGAACCAGGAAACTTAAAATTCAGAAAAAAAAAATTTCACTCCACCCTATTGTACACCATGCTCAAATGGTCCACTAACTAGTGCACTTCTTCTCATATATGGTTTAATTCTCAATTGGTGTACTTCGCAAAAGAAGCACTTTTTAAGAAGAGAGTGGAGATATGAAAAACTTTCACAAAATAAAATAATTATTTGTTCTGTGCAGGTGTAATTTTCTTAAAAATACAATCGACTAATAATAACACCTTTTCAAGTAGGTACAACTGCACACATTTACTTACACATAGAACAATATACATTAGCAACAATTATTATAACTTGAAAGGTTGTTAGTTGTATTTTTAAGAAAATTACCTGCGCAGAACCAAAGATTTTCTTTTTTTAGAGATTCAAATCCACTCTTAAAAAGTGTGCTCCTTTTGCGAAGTGTAGGTACCAAATGAGAAGTGCAGACACTAAAATGTACCATTTGAGCATTGTGTAAAGGTTAAAAAGTGCACCAAATGCGTCAAACCAGTAGCTAACTTAGCCAGACGGCCATTATTCAGGAATCCATTTACACTTTTCAAACTTCACTTATTTTTTGCTGATGGCTTATTTTAACATATACGGGGTGTTCCAAAACCCGACGCCAACCCTAAACCGGGTGATAAGACAAGTCACGCTGGTTATCAGAAAAATATAAAAAAAATGCAGGGTTGCGCATCCTGTATATCGTTATATAGACAGGCAGTGCTGCCTTTAAAGGGATCAAATTGATCAACGATATCGAAGTAGCACCAGCGTCCGGAAAGCTAAAAACTAATCGTGTGCGTTTCGATTGCTCGGCCAAGGTATCCTAACAGAAAATAAGCTAGGGATTTCCTCGTCCACATGTCGCAGTCCACAAAACTCTCACTCGTGTACAGAACACACGGCTGGCGGAAAATTGAAAGTTGAGGGAGGCACAAGACCAAGTCATCATGATCATAATTTTAGGTACCTACTGGACGTTTACTGCCGGACATAGGGCTTCCTTAAATATGGGAAAAGTTCATCCGTTCCCCACGCTCCGTGCCTCTAAGTTAAAAAAATGATATCTGCGCAGCCATTGGCAACAACTTCAAGCTGACCAACTTAAATTGCAAGTAGGGTGATGCTAACAATTATCAGCACTTTAAGAGTTAGTCTTTAATATCGTTTTTAGTGATAATACTGATAACGACTTGAACAACATGCTTTCTCGGTTCACTATTAAATAAGTAGGTAATTGAATTTTATTATAAAAAATTGTCTTTATGCATACACATTTTATTTAGATGAGTTTGACTAAATAATTACCCTAACACCAATTATTGGCACCATCATAACCAATTACTAGCATCCACCGAGCCAATTATCAGCACCTTAAAATTAGACATAAGATAGGTAGATTAATGAAATAATCCAATGTTTAAAGCAAAATCTCTTTTATTTATACATAGCCTAACAACCAAAGTTTCAGAAAAAAAAATACATAAAAATAAATAATTCCAAAAAATAAGAAACATTCTTTTGATCATTATTTCAACACTATGAAAATAACTAGCAATGTTAGTTTCAGCACCATGCCAAGATATGAAATCGGAAATCATAAGAGTACTTTTTCCAAGAATATTGAATTCTAGGCATAAAATAATCACTTTTTACAATAAAAAATATGGATTAACAATTTTACATACCACTTTGTCATGTAACAGTACCAGTGCCGATAATTAGCAATTCGCAAAAAAATTAAACCCAGATCTCAGCACCTCATTTATGAACATAAAATCAAGATAACGTTCATTTCCATTGTCAGATAAGCCTTATAAAACATTTTATACATGAATAAAACCTAAAGGTTCAGTAAAAATATCTAAAAGTTCTAAAATAAAGTAAAATAAAAAAAACCTGAACTTACCTACGATCATAAGAAACTGTCAAAACAAAGTAATTTGAAGGACATGTTCCTGCGTTTTTAAAAAAATCGCTTTTTTTTAATCGAAGAATGTAGTGTGGCCCAGTTTATAATTCCAAAAGGATCTTATTTTTCATTTCTTTAAACGGAATCCCAAATTAATTAATGGTAACCTTATAATTTGAGTTTTTGTTGAGGGTGCTGATAATCAGGTGCAGTGGCAGGATTTGGGGCCTTGCCCCTACTAACATTTTACTTTTTTAGACGCTGTCTCTGGGTCAATTTTTTATTGTCTATGCTGAATGAAATGAAACGCATTTTTAGAGGGATCCCCCTAACAAAATATATATAGCTTTTAATTATTTTTTTACTCTACGAGCTGCAGTCAAAGCATTCTTCTCGCCGAAATCCAACATGTTACCTTTTTAACATTTACCTTCAAGGTATATCGCTAACTCTGCAGAATAAGCATCAACAACCTTGTACAACGTATTTTAATGGATATGTTAGTCAAAACTCATGGCCGGTCAAAACCACTTTTAACTGCGTAAAACAGTCAATAGTGGTTTTGACCGACACGTGCTTAGTCAAAACCACTATTGACTGATTTTTGCAGTCAAAAGTGGTTTTGACCATCGATGTTAGTCATCCTTTGGTCACCATCCTAACCTAACCAACTGTTTTTGACTTATACCATAATTATGTATTAAAAGATCAATTTTCAATGAGTTTTGACTAACATCGATGGTCAAAACCACTTTTAATTGCTAAAAACAGTCAATAGTGGTTTTGACTAAGGACGTCGGTCAAAACTATTGATTGATTTTTTCAGTCAAAAGTGGTTTTGACCGGTTATGAGTTTTGATTATAACAGATATACTTAATCGAGATTATCGTAACGCCATTTCATGTTAACTTGTTATCAATACCATTCGGACCAATAGGCAGCAGCATGGAATACTCATTTCTGTCGAAACAGCTTTACCAAGTATTTCATAAATTTTTAAGCTGAGTGCAGAACTATGTTTGGCTCCTCATCGATAGCAAAGTTCTTTGATAAAAAAATGTTTACGAGACTAAACATTCACCTAGAATATTTTTGTGTTTGGTCACAATAAAATAAATTTTGTCCTTTCGTTTGAACTACAAGCATGGACAAGCGCTAAGAACTGTTTTTTGGCATGCGGGGATCGGAGAAAGATTTTTGACCACGTCCCTCTGCTTCTTTCCACAACGAGACCACCACTGCTTGTGCTGATACTGCTTGTTTATTTTTGTTGTTTGTTGTCTAAATTACGTCGGCGCCCAACATCCTTAGATACCTATAGCTAAGTAGTGTGGTCTTTTCTTATTAATGCTTTGGTCGTTATGTTGTGTTGGTAGTAAACTTTATAGAGAGAAAACTTACTAAAATAAGTTACCCTCCAGCTCTGCAGCAATTCGGTCTCTGCAGTGGGACTTTAGGAGGCTGTTATAAAGGTAAAACTTGTACAAGGAGTAGGTATTATTTCAATAGTTTGCAATGAATTTGTATTTTTTTCCATCACACAAGACTAAAGTACCTACCTATGCTTCTACTGGATACATACTTAGTATTAAATTACATTTAAGCTAAAGATTGCTATTGTTTATCGAAATAAATGAAAAACATTTACAAAATTTAAAGCTCAAGTCATTAACAAACCTGAAATTAGACACGTCAACGTTTTGGTAGGTGCTTACAAATTATAAGAAAATCGCTACACTCCGCGCTGTTGATACGCTGATCTTTAGATTTAATTAGTAGATCTATTTATGGATACTACCTTACTAGGTGATTTATCTTTGAAGCGTGCGTGAACGAATTCACGGTGAAAATAGTGTACCTTCAAACTCCATACTTCTTTAATAATTGTTGCTGCAGCGGATGAGGTCGCGGGTTCGATTTCCACGCAGGATAATTCTTTATGTAATCCATACCTAAATTATTGTCCTGATTCTGGATGTTTTTTGTGCCCGTTCAGCTGATGTTTGTAAAGGTCCTTGCGACACAGTGCAGCATCACAAGTGCAGGAGTTGTCCTTATAAAAATAAATAAGTTTTACATCAAATACATACAAACAACGATTTAACCTTGTGTTACACGGTATGGAATAAGTAATAACGCAGACCTTCTTAGAGTGTCGTATGACTACGAAGTTCCGGGTCAGCCAATTAAGGTTTCAAGGGAAGCAAGCTTAGCCTCCCGGCTGTCGCATCCCTTGTTATTTGCGGAGTACATTACACTGTCTGGGTGAAATAACGAAATGGTTTGAATGCAGCTTTACCTACAATATTTATACACACTGAAATTATAAACGGTTTCGTCTTCATAATTGTATTTAAACGTACCAAAAACATTAAGGAAAATTTTAAATTTATTATCTTTTAATTAGGTATATTTTGTGCATACAATTATCATTTTTTATCTGTAAGATTTACGTTTACTCTATTTTTCTTCACTATTATACTTATTTGGATATTTAAATACCTTAGTCAATATTCAATCTACTTAAGATACGATAGAAGGCACATCATAACTCTGGGTTGCAATTACCGGCCATTTTGGTTACCGGTAAATTTACCGGTTTTGGTAAATTTTTTACTGGTAAACCGGTATTACCGGTAAAAAAGCTAATTTTTGGTGAGATGTTTAAAAAATGACTTTTCAGCTCTTTATTTACTTAGTATATAAAGTATTTCAACATTAGCTATTAAATTGACTTCAAAGTAGTTACACAATGAAATAAAACAATAGATCTTTCTAACATCGGAATCGAACGCAAACTGAAAATCTTTAAAAGACGCTCCCGCCTTCCAATAACACACAACTATAAACTTATCTCCTAATAATTTTTGTAGTACAGGTTGTATTGAGCGTCCTTGATCATCAGCCTAAATCATCACTTTTCTTCTTAATGTGTCTTCCATGACTCTGTTATTATTGCTCACATTTGAGATAGCACGTAGCTGTGGTGTATCCTCCATGGAAGTACTGGTATCCTTTTTGTTGTATCTTAAGCAAGATTTAACAGACTCACTCAAATAATCACTTTTACATAGGTATCTAATTCCTATGCTTGCTTACACGTATTATGTTATAAATCTTTTTTAGTAAAAGTTTTACAACAATAATAATTACAATATAAAAACATAACAGATTGTAGGCACTAACAATAAAATAGTAATTACATTATTAATTTTAAAATCACATCACACTTCTTTTTTACAATATTTATTGTTTCTCTTTTTTAGGTTTTGATAGTCTACATTTAAAATAATGAAAAGATCTATGAACATAATAATAAATATTAATAATAATACCACACTCACACCAATTATCCTCTATATTTGAATTAATTCTATCAGTATAGTATACTCGTATTCATAGTCTCTTCGCATGATGGTTTGGGAAAGGTGTCATTGTCGTAGTCTTCATTCATGACAAAGTATTTGGCAGGATTGTGGAGGTATAACAGAAGGGATGCTTCGATGAGTCTTCTTTCTTTCAGTCTTTTCGACAAAGCCTCTGTCAAACTGGGCGCCAGTGGGTTGTTAAACTCTTTTAATGCATTAGAGTAAAATTAAATGCAGCATCAACAGACAACAATGTTGCGTTGCGTCTACAAATAATTACCAGTGTGTTTTTGAAGAGTTCTAAGCAGTTAAAAACATTTTCAATAAATGAAATAACCAAAATGAAAGGAGAATGGGCGGTTTCGTCCCATGTGTTGTAACACTTTGTGACGTATATCATTTAAAAGATCTCAGCGAGTGCTATGTTTTATTGTATGGGCATAACTCCGCATCTCGTGCAGTTAAACTGTTATAGGGTTTAAAAAAAATAAAGTAAAAAATTAATAATGTCTTAACTAATTGGTCTTTTAATAACTACTACTAAAGAGATTTAAAAGTAGAGCCTACTTTGACCCAACACCCTCTCTGCCACCATTGTAAGCGCAGCGTTGAGAAGATTGCAGACATGTAAAATGAGATTTACGGCGGTCCTTCTGGGTAGAAGACTTCTCAAGCTTTCAGAAACGTTTGCGCAATTACATGGATAAAGAAAAAACAGCTTCCTATGCTCCCCGCCATTTTGTTCCAAATATGACATCTGCTCAGTCAGTTGCAACAACTTCAGGTCGGTCAAATAAGTTTGCGCTTAGTGAAGATGCCATTATTAACTTACTGGTGTAGTGTTGCAGTCTCTCCAACGATGCCAAGTACACCAACGATATTTCATAATACTGCAGTGCTTAAGTATCCGGAAACGCCATTTTGTTGGTTTGGCTCGAGGATGGATTAATGAGAACTATGAATTTGCAGCAAGGTATAAGACAAGGCAAATAAATATCTCCGAAACTGTTTACCGCTGCACTGGAAGATGCTTTTAGGCTCTTAGACTGGAAGTACATTATGCACGCACCTTCATTTGCTAACGAAAATGGTGTGATGACATAGACCAAGGAGGACCTCAATATAACGCTCGATGACCCTAATAGAATCTCTCAATAAGTGGGTCTTAAAATGGACACGGACAAGACCAAGATCATGGCAAATGTTCATGTTGCACCCACTTCAATCACGGTTGGAGGCGCTACACTCAAAGTTGTCCACGAATATATTTACCTGGGACAATCAGGCCAGATAAGTCCAACTTCGAGAAGGGGTTCACTCGTCAAATCACAAGGCTTTTGGTCATCTACAGGGGAATGGAGAGAGCTTTATTGGGAGTTGACCTGCGTAATTGAATTAGAAGTGAGATAATCCGCAGGAGAACTAAAGTGACCGATAGACCACTCAGGATTGCCAGTTAAAGGGTCGACATAGCACGAAGAACTTACAAATGACGATGAGGCAGAAAAGTTTTCGAAAAGCGACCGCGTATATCGCGTGATATCGGGGTGGCGCTAACTGATAAGGTAGTCACAGGATCGGCAAAGTAAAGATATTTGTAGGAGGCCCATCTCCAGCAATGGACGCCTACTGGCTGAGGGCTGGAAGCATGGTGTAGTGTTGTTGCTGAGCTGTACTTTCGGGTTTTCAATATATTTTGAAAGATATGTGAATAAAATAGGTCTATTTAAAGGAGTTGTATATTTATACTGTCATTATAATTATGACAACCTTATCAACATCAACATCTATGTAGAGAAAAATGCGATGAGGATTTTTATTTTCTCAACCTCAACTCTATAACGTATCTATACATTTACGTAAGAGATTTATTTAGCGATAACTTTACCATTTTCCCTTATATATTTTTAACTATATACTTATTTATAACGGTCTAAACTAACAATTACTGTCTGTAAATTGTCTACAGTTATTATAAGTGGAATAAGTATAATGTGTTTTCGTGTCACAAAATGTAAAAAAGTACGATTAAAGCCTTATTTGATACAAAAATTATTTTATCATTAACAGCTCAGTATTTTTGACCTGCACACAATTTTAATGAAAAAAAAAAATATTTATAGAAAAAAAATCTAGGTGAACATGTTTATGTTAGTCGCAACATGTTACAAAGGTTGGGACGCAGACAGCAGATGACGTCATATTTGGAACAAAATGGCGGGGAGCATAGGGAGGTGTTTTTTCTTTGTCCATGTAATTGCGCAAACGTTTCTAAAAGCTTGAGAACTCTTCTACCCAGAAGGACCGCCGTAAATCTCATTTTACATGTCTGCAATCTTCTCAACGCTGCGCTTACAATGGTGGCAGAGAGGGCGTTGGGTCAAATTAGGTTCTACCTTTAAATCTCTTTAGTAGTAGTTATTAAAAGACCAATTAGTTAAGACATTTTTAATTATTTTTTTTATTTTTTTAAAACCCTATAACAGTTTCCCTGCACGAGATGCGGAGTTATGCCCATACAATAAAACATAGCACTCGCTGAGATCTTTCAAATGATATACGTCGCAAAGTGTTACAACACATGGGACGCACCCCATATAAAACTGCCCATTCTTCTTTCACTTGATGTCAATAAGTGCTTTTGAAATGCTTTTTTTTACGCTAAGTAACTGTTGAAACAGAGGATAATCAGCTGCCAATTTTGAATGGTAAACACTACTGGTTTTGAAAAACATTAGGTACAATATGTTATAAATAATTATATTAATTTAACAGTTATTAATTGACAGTTTGTCGATATAAACAGTAATCATCAGTCGTCTAGGACTTTCATTTACGATGTGTCTAATTAAATTAAATTGTTATACTTACCTACATTTTAGGGCACAGACATTCAGAGCCAAAATTAATAATAATAATAGCAAATATTGATCCACATAATCAAAACGATAATTTACCGGTTTTGTTTTTCAATACCGGTAATTTACCGGCAGCCAAAATGTACGGTTTACCGGTAAAAATCAAAACCGGTAAACCGGTATTGATCGCCCTAAATCATAACCATTAAGTACATGGTTTGACTTCATTTTTAATAGAAACAAATATCTAGGTACTTATTGTTTTCTTTGCTCATTTTTAGAATTTAATTAATTAGTTTTACGTACAACCAATATAGTACGCTCGGTATTATCTGGCACCCGCACGGAAAATTCATGAAATGCTAAGATTAGGTCTTATATCTCTTAATAATCTCGTTGAATACCATATATCTCATATTTCTGTATAGTATACAGTATGTAATAATTTGGTTAATGTTATGCATAATGGTATTGACGGAAACGTTAAACGTATTTGGTTGTAAAGTGCTTGACCGGTTTTTGAACTCTGCAATATAATATTGAATGTTACGAAACATTTTAGGAAGTTAATATGAAGCCCTCACAATATCGCATTAAATAAGTAAGTACTTTTTAGCTATTTTTCCCCTAATTAATTATTTACTACTTTATAATTTATTTTTCTTAATCTTGGACATAAAATTTAATTAAGCATGCGTCCAAAAACCTCGAAATAGCCTTAGTTGTCCTCCGGTCCTCATTTGTGATTCGATCGAACTGAGTAAAAAGATTATGTAGATTTTCATTTTTTTCCCTGTTGATCAATGTTGACACACTGATAGGGACATAGGGTGTATTTAAATAACTGTCCGGTAGCGTGGCAGTTGCGTTTTGCTTGCTGCCATGCAGGAGGCCACTTACTTGAATCATGCGTACTTATTTGTATCCTCAAATCCTCAATTAATTGTTCTGAGCTTGGATGTCTGGGAGCTAGGGGTACTGTCTCTTTTCACGAAATATAATATAATAACTGTATTCCTAAACTTTTTTAACGTTATTAACTTTTTTTCAAAGCTGCTATTATCGGGATTCCCAGGTTTCCTAGGTAAGTCCAGAAAATGAGTCTATCAATTTGTAACGGGGTTGTTTCAACAAAGACATTAAATAAAAACCTGGTCTTCACCATGCTTTCTTTTTGACCCTGAGAACCGAACCCTGAGAAGAAGAAGAAAGTTTCATCCTGAGAAGTAAAACCTTTCAAGTACAGGCAAAATCAAAGGAGTTGAACCGCTAAGCAATTTAGTTCATGTATAAGTACCTAATGCTTTATTGTAGGCACTATAATTTTTCAACTATTTATTATTTTTAGGAAAGCTAAGCAGATAAAGTGAAATAAAACGAAATATTATTATGAATACTGTAATTGTACAAACGAATGTTTAATAAATTTATCACATCATTTTTGAAGGCACAAATTGAATATCTAAATTACTTATTCTAATCAATGTTCTTACATATTAATGACTAATACTCACAAAAATACTTTAGATTTAGATAATAAGGCGTATTTAAGGCCATTCTTTGTTATATCTTAATTATTAGTTTATTTAGTTCATCATTGGTTCTTTTTGTACTTCTAAATCTAAAACTATTATTAAACCTGGAATGAATTATTTACTTGAGATTGCCTAATTAAAGTACATAAACTGCATTACTTTTGGCAATAATTGACCGTATGGCAATTATCTGTAAGTAGGTAAAGGTTTATTAAAATACTAGCTGACCCGTGCCCACTTCGTTGGGCGGCGAAAAAAACGCTTCCCTTTTTTAAAAATATTTCATTACTGCTCCTCTCTTATTAGTCAAAGCGTGATAAGTACTATTAATATAGCCTATGGCACTCCCCGATAAATGGTCTATTTAACACAAAAAGAATTTAAAAAATCTATTCTGAAGATCCAGAGATTACCCCCTACAACTTCACAAACTTACAAACACACAAACTTTACCTCTTTATAATATTAGTAGGTATAGAGTATTATCCATGTAACGATGGATTAAGAATACATGGTACGTATTAATCAATAAACCAATTAGCCTATCGCAGTCCACTTCTGGACAAAATGCCTCTCTCAACAAACGCCACAGAACAGGGTTCTCCGCCCTACGAATTTAGTCCGACCAAGAGATCTTCTTGATCTTTCTATCCGTGTGGTGACGGAGTAAGAATACAATATGTCATCACCCCATCTCATCCCATTGATGTTATTGGTTGAGGGCCTTGAAAATGTTGATACTAAGAAAATTCATCTATACTAACATCGCGTTAGACAGATATTTTACGTTATTCGCGCATTATTTTAAAACTGAGATATCTTTCAAACTAATAATCGAATCTCATCGCTGTAAAGGTCAATTTTGTTTAAAATTAAATAAATATAATGATTAACGTAATTTACTTTGATAAGGGTCAATACCATATTATACATAAAATACCTTTACAAACAATGCATTTCCTTAAGTCAAATTTGATTATTATAAAAAAGGTCGTAGTGAGTCAACCTTAGAAGATAGATATATGCTATCGTTGACTTAATTGTAAAACTTTTTTAAAGGTACAATTCTCTAATACATCATTTCAGTATATCTCCAGACGTTTAAGCAGCAGAAGCAAAATAAACGTTTGTAAGCGTCCCTTTTATAAAAATATAGAAAAATATCGTTTTTACTGTAACAATTTGTTAAAGCATATTGAATTTCCGTCCGAATTTCGACTTTGTGCGGGTAAAATTTGTAATAATGTCAATCATAAGATAATAATAGATAATTTATACAAAAATATTGTAAGCATATTGCAACGAGGGGCAGTGTATTCTTTTAATATGTATAAAAAGAAACGTACTGTAATAGGATGGAATAAATATGTCAGACACGCTCATGGGCAGGCTCGTTCCGCGTATCTTGAATGGATTCACTCAGGCAAGCCCAGTAGTGGGACACTTTATGATAATATGTGTGAGGCTAGAAGAATATTTAAATCAAAACTAAAGTGGTGTCAAAACAATAAAGAGCAATTGGAAATGGACTCGTTAGCTTCATGTCATAATGACAAGGATTTTCATGGTTTTTGGAAACTTACAGGCAAACAATGCCCTAAAAACTGTCTGCCTGTGAGCGTGAATGGTATTAGTGACAAGGGTGAGATAGCCAACTTGTTTAAAAATATGTTTATGGTTAAGCCTCCCTCAGCAGGCAAGCGACAGGTGCCCGATGTTGAGCCTGTTAGGTCCGGTGCGGATCATATATACTTTTTGGCAAAGGATGTAGCTTCTGCTATTCAGGGTATGAAAAGAGGAAAATCTCCTGGGCATGACGGGCTCGGCATAGAGCATTTGAAGTATGCGGGCAGACACTTGCCCCGTGTATTGGCGATGCTTTTAAATTTCTGTATTGGACATTCATACATTCCTGATGACCTCATGAGAACTTTAGTGGTTCCTATTGTAAAAAATAAAACTGGTGACGCCTCTGACGGGTCCAATTACAGGCCTATCTCACTAGCTACTATCATAGCGAAGGTGCTGGATTGCTTGCTTGATAAGCAGATATGTCGCCTCATAAAACTACATGACGCACAGTTTGGCTTTCAGCCCAAACTCTCAACGGAGTCTGCCATATTGTGTCTCAAGCATGCTGTTCAGTATTATACAAGCAGAAATACTCCCGTATATGCCTGTTTTATGGACCTGTCAAGGGCGTTTGAGCTTGTGTCATATGATATCTTATGGAATAAGTTAAAGGAGGAAACTACTGTGCCGGTGGAGCTTATATGTTTATTTAAATATTGGTATAGTCATCAGGTAAATATTGTTAGATGGGCAGGTTCGTACTCCGATGAATATAAGTTAGAGTGTGGTGTCAGGCAGGGAGGTATTACATCACCAAAATTGTTGATCGTTGGACTCAGCAAGACTAACGTTGATTGCTCCATTCATGGACAAATGTTTAATAACATTAGTTATGCTGATGACATGGTTTTGCTTGGTCCATCGATTGCTGGTCTAAATAAATTGATTACAATGTGTGAGACATACGCTGCAGCTCATGGACTCAGGTATAATACTAAGAAAAGTGTCTTAATGCTTTTTAAGGCGGGTAATAAAAGCTACTCAGTAACGCTTGTCAAAATGGAGGGAACTCCACTTGCCTGGGTTAATAAATTTAAATACCTGGGTCACTGGGTTGCGGATAACCTATGTGATGACATAGATATGAAAAGGGAACGTAGGGCATTGTCGGTGAGATGCAATATGGTGGCCCGTAGGTTTGCGCGCTGTACTGCTCCAGTAAAATTAACTTTGTTTCGGTCATACTGCCAGACCTTTTATACGAGTAGCTTGTGGGTTAACCATACGCAAAAGGCCTACAATGCCCTACGAATCCAGTATAATAACGGATTCAGGGGACTGTTGGGGCTGCCTCGCTTCTGCAGTGCCTCAGGGATGTTCGCAGATGCACACATTAATGACTTTTATGCAATTATGCGCAAAAGAACCGCATCTCTGATGCGGCGGGTGTGGGACAGTTCCAATAGTCTTCTGGCTGTTATAGCTGATGATGTCAGCAGCAGTATATGGAGACACTGGCTAAATGTCCAAAAGCCAGCTGCATGTATCGTCACCATATAAATAAGACCTTTAAATGTAATAATATGTTTTCCTATAAACGAAATAAATATTTAAATAAATAAATAAATAAATAAACATATTTCATTACTGCTCTACTCCTATTAGATATAGCGTGATACTATATAGCCTATGACACTCCCCGATAAATGGACTATGAAACACAGAAATATTTTTTTAAATCGGTTCTGTAGATCCAGAGATTACCCCCTACAACGACACAAACACACAAACTTTACCTCTTTATAATATTAGTATAGATTTAATATAACTTATAATAATTGATATAACACATACGATTCATGGTTAATTTTATTAAAATTTAAAAGGAATAACTTATAATTAATAGCACTTCATAATAAAATAGTTATGGATTATTTACAAACTCATTTATTTTTGAGTATGATTACCGCCATCTCGTGAACAAAAGAAACGAAATTTAAATTCATTCAACATTGAACCAAATCCATTTTTCATGGCCCCTGATTTGTATTGGACTGTTCTAATATAAAGAGATCAAGCGATATCTCGAGTATTACTTATCCGATTTTGATGAAACATACCTCAGTTTAAGCCTAATAAAAAAGGCTACAATACAATCTTAAGATTATATTAATTCGTTTTAAAGATGTGCGGTAACAAACAGACAAACAGACAGACAGACATTAATTCTAAAAATTGTGGTTTCGTGCTTTTTGTTTTTTTTCTAGATTTTATAGATAATTTTTATCGGAATTTTCGAAAAGAACAGACATTTCGACATTTCTCTACAGTTTTATTATAGTATATATAGATTATTAACATTGAAAAATACATAACTGACAATAAAACATAGAAATACAATCACAAAACATTAAATTATTGTTTAATGTTCTATTAATTGTTTAACATAATAAGTTTAATTAAGTCACCAACAGATGGCGTTATTTGATATATAGTTAAGATATTTTTATGTTCATCTTATAGCATAAGTATGTTTTGTAGTTAAATATAAAATATTTTTCACTCGCCATTGGAGTTTTATTACTTAATATTCCATCGAGTACTTTTGGGATTTGTTCATGGTCCTTCGAGCCGGATAAAAAAATGTTAAATGTTTGTCTTGATTTTATTTATTCAAAAATACTGCACGCAGCTTAACTCTAAATATATTGCAGTCTACATTCTATTTCTACTGTTTAATATTTCACTTTGTAAACATAAACTACGTATAACACTAAAACTACTTATTCTTGAGCACTTTAAATTCAAATATCTTTTGATAGACTGAACTGATTGCAATGAAACAAAAATTAAATGGAACTTCAAGTTACGCTCAATCGTTGTGTATTAAAGGCATCTACATTTTACGTTACATTTAAAAATACTGCACGCAGTTTAACTCTTGATGTAGTTCAGTCTAAGTTTGAAAGATGGCGCTGTTTAATATTAATTAGTTAAATTCAAATATCTTTTAATAGACGGAACCGTTTGCAATGAAACAAAAACTAAATAAAACTTCAAGTTACGCTCAATCGTTGCGTATAAAAATCATCTAAATTGCTTTGGTACTTTTTACGTGATGCCCGAACAAATAGGTTACAGATAAACAGACATACAGATATACAGATAAACAGACAAACAGACAAAAATTTCAAAAATGGTGGAAATGGGTTCTATTGGTTGTCTTTTAATACCCTGGCTATTTTTTTTGGATTTATTTTTAATGTACAAAAACAACTTTTCTACAGTTTTATTATATGTATAGATTGAAGTTTTTGCAAAAGCTTTTCTTCTTATTAACTTAAAGATATTCTTTTAAGCTAAGCTTAGTTGGCACTAGCCGTCAGTTGAACTCATTTAGACTTAAGTAAGGATATTAAAGTGTCATACATTTTCTGCATCGACATAAGAACCAAAAGAGAATAATTTTCTCACCCTTGGCAATAAAATAATACTTAATAAAGGTCGAACTAAAGTTGACACAATGTAAATACTACTAGTAGCTAAATTAACAGAATTAATATCGTCACTTTGAGCTAGAGACGTTTGGTTGCCTTGTGTTGTTTTTGAATAAATATTATAGGCCGTAATGAAAGAGCGAGGAGTGCATAGGACAATGTACACTAATATCAAACATAAAGATAACTTTAAAGCTGCAATTGATTCGAAACAGCCGATCTGCGATAATATTTTCTTTATTCTTAATTTTACTCCAACTAATACAGCCGCCACAATCATCACAATGATTGGTAAAAATAAATTGACAACAGCAAGAATAGAATACATGTGAAGACGTTGGCTAGTGTCGACAATAGTGCACAACACAACGTCGTGGTCCAAGTGAACTGTAGTGGCTAGTATAAACTCTGGGACACTCAAAGATATGGAAAGAACCCAAATGAATATAGTTGGCTGTAACACTGATATTCTTTTACTTGTCACTCTGTAATCTAAGTTCATAGTTCGCGGAGGAGTAGACGAGTCGCTCGTTACTAAGCTGTGACGTGATGATCTTATTTCTTCATCTTCTTCGTCTTCCTTCCTTCTGGTGTGTTTGGTTAAAGATTTTTCTTCAAAGTTGGCAGTTGCGAGTGAGTGCAGCGCAACAGTGACTACTAAATACGATGACACTGTTGACGCAAACACGTTAAGTCCTCGGTACGCTATACAACTGTGTACGCCGAAAACCCAGGTTCTTGAGTTGTAAGACCATAATTCTGGACATACTGATGCTCCAAGTATGAAGTCCGCTATAGCTAATTGTAAAATTACTGTCAGCAAGCCTGAAAATGAAACAACTAAATATGACAATCAGTTAATACCTACTCAGAAATTAGATAGAGCAACCTAACCTTCTGCACCAAGAAGAGGTAACGTAATGTCTTTGATGAAAATGATTTTATTAAAAGTACAGACACATAGAGATAGAATGGCTCTGCTAATAACTTTTTTAAGTATTTTTATCATAAAGATTGGTAATTTTAATTCGCCACATTAGCTTTTGCTTAAACTTAAATTTCCCATTTTCCGTTTGTTGTTTTTCCAGATTTATGTACCTACACACAATCTCTTCCATGACAAAAACAAACCCTACTAGGTAATATAAGAACAATTAAATCCACTTTAAGTTACATTCCATAAATTAGGAAATTCGTTAGCAATTCAAAGTTTAACAGACAGGGCACTATAAGATTAGGTAGAGACATCGCAAGTACAAATGAAAGTAGTTTTAAACAGGAATGGCAATCGTAAACTATAATGAGTGAAACAAGTTGTTTTTGTTTACCACTTCGTGAAGTTTTGATGAGTGCGGCGAGTACGGAGCAGTTAGCGAGGGCGGCAGCGCCGGCGACACACGCGAGGTACCCGGCGAGTGCTAGCGGCGGGAGGAGCGGCTCGGCCGAGTGCGCGAGCTCCGACATAGCGCGCGTCGTCCCGGACTGTATCGGGATCAATGACTCGCGCCCGCTGCGTCACCCGCGTTCTCCGCCGTCCCTCGACGTGGTTTTTTTTTTCAGTAGTGATTCACCACAGATCGAACATGTGGAACACACAAGGGCGCGATAATGCCAACGATACAAGGTATTTATGGTATTTATTGGTACAATTTTGATCCACTCAATTTTAATGCAACTCTAACTAAGTAAGTGATTCTAACAAACTAAGCTCGCAAACTATCTTTCGCGACGAGCTGGTGTAATAAACTACATGGGCCATGAGTGTATTTGTGCGTGGTTTAGTTCATTATTATTCTGCGTTCGCAAACTACTACCGGCGCGTGGCGCCCGCTTCGAGAAGTCAGTCGCTTGCCATGACTTAATGCTAAAATTATTTCAATGGGCTTATTATATTAGGGTAAGCCCGGGATAGATGCCCTAGTTAAGGAAATAGTCTTATAACTTTAATACCAAACGTATTCGCAGAGAATATCCGTATTATAAAGTTAGTTTAATCATTCTTATAGCTTTAGCATGTATATTTATTTACGTTACTATCACTGGGTTTGCATGAATTAAGTTTTTGCAAGACATGTTTTTTGGGATAGATGCCTACCGGCTTGGATAGATGCCTCACTATATAATTGTTTAGAGGGATAGATGCCTATGACGGGGGATAGATGCCCTTTATAATAAAACAACAAGAATAAGTAATCACAATTATCACATTTATTTAAAGGATAAAGATAAAAAATCTTTTAGGTGGTAACATGTTCATTTTAATGTAGGCAGTCTATAATTAAACATTTAAAAAAATCAACAACAAAAGAAAAATAATTTATACTTAGGTACCTAGTAATAATTAATAAGTATTGAAAGTTTTAGATGCGCCACACATTCGGAGATTTTATAATTAGGTGGAACCCGAAATAGCTATAAGTTTGCCACATCTTGAGCAATAGTTCCTAAAAATGGTGCATGTTTCGTGCAACCACTTCTGGCACTTTATGCACTGAATCCAATCTGAGATTGATTTTGTCCTATTATAGCTATCAAAGCATTCTACACAAAAATTTTCCTCTAATTCATTAGCCTTCCCTTGTTTGTTTATTTTTGTTTTTTTTACAGGTAAACCTTCAGTTTTTTTGCCTTTAACAGCAATGGCTGTAAAATTATCTTCACTGTCACTGTTTGAACTATAAATGGCTAGTCTTTTACGTGAATTTCGACCACTGGTTATTTTTAAATAATCATCATTTTCTTTGTCACAGCAATCAGTCACGTCATCGTCTGTTTCATCACTTAAGTCTTTAGTTTTCTTTGGTTTTCCTTTCACTTTATTTTGAATTTGTCCCTTGACTTTTTTGTTCACTGCTCCTCTTTTTTT
Source organism: Schrankia costaestrigalis (assembly GCA_905475405.1). Classification (NCBI taxonomy): domain Eukaryota; kingdom Metazoa; phylum Arthropoda; class Insecta; order Lepidoptera; family Erebidae; genus Schrankia; species Schrankia costaestrigalis. The sequence goes on from FR997827.1 coordinate 8,339,754, forward strand.
GGTAACTTCAGTCTTGTTTATCTTAGCTTTCATTTGTTTTTTCTTCTTCTTCTCAGTAACCTCCTTCTTTTTATTAATCTTTTCAGCAGAATTAAGAACAGCTGCTGATTGTTTAGCTCTCTTTGCTAAAGTTAAAGGAATTTGTGGTATTGGTGATGCTTCGACCAAAAATTTGGAGGGTGTTTCTTTTTCTGTCATGATGCCTAGAATATTTACAATTGTATCATCACCAATATCAACGATACTAATATCGTTTAAAATCTGAGGATCAATCAAAAGACTTGGTGAATCTTGGTTGAATGAAGTCGATGGCATATTAGGTGGTGTTTTGTTGGGATCTGTAACATTCATATTTTCCTCTTCAACTCTGGCTAGACACTCCATTGAAGAAAACCTAGGCATGGGTGATTCTGTGCTGCGTTCAACATCAACATTGTGACAAGGATCTGTGCTTTCATTTAGAGAAGATATTTGGAGATGTTCTATTGTAGTTTGATGTTGCAGAGAGGGCTGGTCAGGATGATTTTCTGTTTGCTGAGCAATATCAGATATAGCGAAAATAGAATCGGGCAAAGCATTAGGATTTAATGGATAAATCCCGCTTCTTCTAAAGCCACCAAGAGCATTAGCAGGTGTAGTTGCGCGTAGCCATGCATTTCGAATAAGGATTCCAGCATTATAACGGCTTATCTTTTTATTTGGATTTGCACGCATAAAATGATTTGTTTCCTGATTAAAGTACGTTTTAAATGGACCAAACACCGCTAAATCTAATGGTTGTAAAGCTGAGGTTGTATGGCTGGGTAAGCATAATAAAATGATATCGTTATCAAAAGCAACTTGTAACATGTCCAGTGCAGATGAATGGGAAGTATGTCCATCTAAAATAAGCAAAACTTTGCCTTGTGGCTTATGAGGTATGAAGTTCTCAGTGAGCCATTTTAAAAATAGATCCGTATTTATATAAGCTGACTTTTTGTTCATAAACACTTTCGAACCCAGTGGTAGACCGTTTTCGAATTCCGGCTTATTTCTTACACCTTTAATTATGATAACTGGTGGAAGAAAATTGCCAATAGCATTACAGCAGGCTACGATAGTCATGGTTTCTCCTTTCTCTGCGGAAGTTACAGCGTTAACTACTTTTGCCCCTTTCTTGGCAATAACTTTACCTGGCTTGTTGTTAAGCTGAATCCCAGATTCATCCATATTAAAGATTCTTTCAGGCTTATCAAGAAGGTCATTGTTTGTCAGGACCGAGGTCAAAATTTCATGGAATCTATTTACTTCTTCTCTGCTAAGACCTTTTGCCCTGGCTACAGACAACCCTTCAGCTTGCCGGATGGACAACTCTGGATTACGCTCCAGAAAACTTTTGAACCATTCATCCCCAGCGGTCTGGCTTTCAACATCAAAATTGTGATGAATCTGGAGTTTTTCAGCAAACTGATATGCTAACTTACAGATTGATTGCCTGTCTGGGGGAAAACCCGCTTCTCCAAGTTTCAAAATGTGCGCTACCAACCTTTTTTCATTGTCGAAACCCAGAACAGGATGTTTGCCCAAAGTCAACTTCTTGATGTTTTTAGTAGCGTAACGCCTTCTTAAAGTTCGGGATGGAATCCCAAATTGTCTGGATATTTCATTAATTCCCAGTTCTTTTTTCTCTATTTCTTCAAATGCTTTCTGCAGCTGCTCCGTAGTCCATGATATCACTCGAGCTCGTACACCCTCCTTCCTTTTGTATTTTCTTGGCATCACCTACAATAATCAAAGTAGTTTGATTATACACTTTTAATCACATATACACACACCCTCACACTCACACATACGTACACACAAACACACACCCTAGTCTTGATATCCTGCAGATGTCATATCAACTGACATCCTTCTATAATATTTAGTATAAGTATATTGCAGTGAAACACAGAACTCTAAATAAAATCATTGTCACACAAAGCTTGTCCTGGGTGGGAATTGAACCCTCAATCTCCAGTTTAGCATACAGGGTCTCTAACCAACACAATGTAATATTAATACACTTCTTCAATACTCTAACACGGGTTTTACAGTATAGAAGGATAGATGCCCCTAAGGGCGTCTATCCTTCTAAATCTTGGGCGACTATCCTTTACGCTAGGGATAGATGCCTCTTTGAATTTTAATTAAAGTAAATGTCAGAAATCAATAATTACCTCCTAAACGTGTTTGCAATGAACCAATGTATTATCACAATTAAAATAAAACATATTACATTACTACTTCACAAAATAGGGAGCAGTCAATACTCACGTTTTTAATTTTTTCGCGCTCGTCGTGTCCGTTGCGGATATATTGGGGCACACACACAATACACGTCCACTCTGCACAATAGCTTACGCGTCACTGAGGTGAGGGGCGCACGTGGCGCGTGTTTAAACTATGTATTTGCTGTGAGGTGTGTTGGAAGTTGATTTTTTAAAATCGGAGCGTCTATCCCAGCGCGGCGTCTATCCCGGTTTTACCCTAAATGAAAAATTCCATGCTTTTGATCTTGAAGTTTAAAATACAAGTTACATCTTTAAGCAAGTTAACTCTACGTTAGAGTAATTGGTACTAACGTTTTGCACCGTTAACGTTCAAAAGTGTTGATGATAAGGATATTTTTAACAGAGGCATGGCTTAATAACATTGATTTAGTTGACTGTCTCGGTAACTTTGCGGAAGTGGTAAGTGCACGAGACCAATAGTTCGAATCCCAGTAAGAAATTACTTGTGCGATATTAAGCAGCCTTTACACAGACAGCATCAATGTTTTGCTTTTAGACATCCCTAAGTCCCCTTAAACAGAAGCGACGTAAGATGTAAGGGGTGGGTGGTACACCTGTAATCTTAGTATATCACCTATATTGATGACAAATTACTTTAAATCAAAGAAATAATACGAATAGGCAACCCGAATTCGCGATGACTACACACAATGCTAATCTCGTTAGCTCCCAAACTGTCTAATCCTTTAATGTTTCTGATCAATCTTAATTTGGCGTGTGCTACTACCATGTATTACTTTCGCAATTGTACACACCTACATGAAGGAGGCGGATAAGAAGAGTTTATATTTAATTCTATTCAGTGTAGGAGTGACCATAATATAGAGATACGTGAGGGTTCGTCACGCACTCATGTATAAAGGAATAGACACTACATGCCATTACAATATAAATGCTTATATTATTTGGTTTGCAGGAATTAATTTTTATAAATTGATGTTGAAAAAATGCTGCAGTGGAGTTTGTTCCGCCGTGCCGCTTAGAGCTAGTAAAGAAGCCCTAGCAGGGACTTTTTGGATAAATTTTAGTAAACATTTATTTTACGTTTAGTAAATTAAAAGTGATAGATTATTATTATAAGTATGTTATATACTACTACTTCTAAAACTAACTACTTTTGGAGTGGTAGAGCCATGTCGTCAGTCTTTGGCTGCGGCACGCAAGGGCAGGCTCGTCCGGTGAAATACCACCCTCTCACAGAAAATCGGCGTAAAATAGCAGTGCTTGTCACTGCTGTGTTTCGTCCGGTGAGTGAGAGTCCGGTAGCCCATTCCCCCTTCCTTTACTTCCCTTTTAAAAGGTCGGCAACGCACCTGTGATTCCTCTGGTGTTGCGGGTGTCCATGGGCGGCGGTGATCACTTACCATCAGGTGACCTGCTGGCTCGTTTGCCTCCCATCATATAAAAAAAAAACTAATAAAATAAAAAGAAACAACAATTTCAGCCGTTGTTCTCAATCTTATGTAATTAGGAAGAAATAATACTTAAGGTAAAGGCACCTATTTCCGTGGTGTTTTTGACAAAACACGAAAGAACATTAAAAATTAAGTAATTATCGTACCTCTGTATACAATTTTATATTTTTATCAGAAGCGTTAACTATCTAATTTTTGAAAAATATATGCAGTTTGTCAGTAAAAGGTTATTAAAAATGGTAAAATAAATAAAAATATGAAAAAGAACGATGCGCCTAATTCCGATGTAAAAATCGTAATTCCGATGCATTTGGTTCCTAATTCCGAGTATAAAAATAGAAAGGGAACTACCTATGTAGGGTTCTCATACATGATGTTCAAAAATAAAAGGAGTTTATTTTTTATGTTAAATCAGTTCTTTTATTAATCATAATCCTTAATCTTATAAAAATCAACATAAAAATCTACTTGTATCATGATTACAAAAATAATCTAAACATGTACTTAAATAAAAAAACTAAAAAGTAATAAATAAGTGAAACTAAAATGCAAGTTTAAGACTTTTGAAATAATTTATTAGGCGCGGTTATGCTAAACTTTGAAGCACTATAAATCATGAATGATTATTATGCAATAAAAAAATGACTTAGGAAACCTAATAATGATGTATGTAAAACTATCCAGGTCCAGTCACTAAGTGTGTAGGAGGATACAAAGAAAATTACATAAACACACACGCTGAAAATAGTCTTCAAATAGGCAGACTGACAGACAAAAAATCATTTAATTGCTGTAGTTTCATAATTGGGTTAAAGAAATATGAATACACGTACACTCCAATTTTATGTGATTGTACTATAGATGATTAGTATTCTTTCAGTTACTACGTACTAAGCACATAAAAAAAGGAACACTCTGTATTTAAACAGGGTCAATACTCTCTATGACCGGGTCAAAACATCGGAATTAGGAACTCATGTAAGCTTATTCCGATGTAAATACATCGTAATTAGGTGCTCATATAACCTTATTCCGACGTATATACATCGGAATAGCGTTTTATAATGCTAAATCAAAGTTTCTAATTCCGAGTAATAAAAATTAAAAGATTTTTTGATATTATGCAAATTAAATAGTGGATAGTTGCAATATGAAAGGGAAACAAATATAAGACACATACATATAATAACAGAACAGATCAAAAACCGAACGTCTTCATAAATTTTTTCCCGTACAACGTATTAAGAAAGTACCTATAATAGTCATTTTTAACCTGCTATAATTAGTGAATCCGACGCCAAGGTGTACCTCGGAATTACATTATTAAATGCATGAGTTATTCAATAAGTCAGAACTAACACATTAAACTTTGTAATCATAAAACACACACCGAAAATTTAAAAAAAGTAAATGTCTTAAAATTTGTTTTTCCGTGGTATACATCGCTTTTAGGAACACACTAAAATATTTTGCACCTAATGCCGTGGTGTTTTCAACACGTATTTTCTTGCTAATTTGCAAATAAAATACTCAAATCTTAAGTGTTTTCGATAAAATATATTGTCCTTTCAATAATTCAACCTAAACGAAAACTCGCATTGTATAAAATTATCACGTAAAACACTATTTGGCAAATCGTAATACTCACATGCATGAGGTCCTAAACGTATGAAGTGTGCTATAAAGGTGGCTTTCCGTGGCAAAATGACCGATTATTCTACAGTGTGAACACACTTAACTCTCTTTTGTTTATATAAATATGAACAGATAAATTATTAATTGATTATTTTATCATGCAGACCAAAATAACTAGTGAATTACTTTAAAAACCCGTTTTACTAAATACCTCGGATTTTACTGCCATTTTTAGAACCCCTCGTAGTTAGGTGCTTTTACCTTAGTTATTAAAGTTATCAAGTAAGTAGACGCGCAAAAGGAAGGACTTCGAGATTCATTTATAAATATTTAAAACCTGTTTGCGAAAAGTAACGGAATTTAATTGTGTTTTGCTTATTATATTTGTATGAATACCTTTTTATGTAAGTCATGTTTCTCCCTTATATTTTAGTTCTAAAGAGTTTCTTTTATATTATTCATTTACTACTACGGCATTGCGTGTTCAGATGTATTGCTAATCTTGTAAGTAACAGTAGGGCTATGGGATGTAGGTTTGATTCTGGTTTGATTTCTGCTCAAAGCATATCTTCGCGTGTATATTACATAAACATCATCAGCTGTTTTGTAACAAGCTCGCTGCGGCGATATTTCCGGACCCTTACGACTTGGGGAGCTTTAAGAAACGAGCGTACTCCCTTTTTTAAGGTGGGAAACGCATCTGTGATTCCTCTGGTGTTACGGGTACCCATGGGCGGCGGTGATCACTTACCATCAGGTGACCTGCTGGCTCGTTTGCATACAAAAAAAAAAAAACATTTACATTACTTAGGTGTGTTCTTAAAAAAATCGTTGTTTAATAAGCACACCCAACGCTCTCCTTAGTTTAGGTGTAGGGATAATTTTACTATAATTTATCAATGACAATTCAAATATCTGATCTCTTCAATATAAGATTTAATTATTGAATTGATCAATTAATTGTCCTGTGTGGTAACATAGATATTATCTTATAAATAAGTAAATATATTGTTTTTATTATCGTAGTGCTAATCTCAAAACCTTGTTACAGAATAGGCAATGGCTAAGACCTTAATTGTATCTCTCCGTAGTTATAAGACAATTACGCTATCATTTTTATATGTAATTATAATATAATTATCATATTATAATTATTATTTATATAATAGTAGGATCGTAGTTCGTTGTACGACAAAAGAGATGTTTTATAAACTACGTATTATAAAATTATGTATTACGTGTAATAATATACGTAGTAAGTAATTTTACATGGCATTTTCTTTACATAAAAAAATATTTATTAAATGGAAATGTAATTATGGAAATTACTTCCAAAAACTTCTTTGTAGAGTCTCGGAGAGCAAATTGTAGATTGGAATTCGTAGAATTCTTCTCATCATGAAATTAAGTTTGTGCTGTACCTATTTTGTTAATCTGTTGTGTTAGACAACAATCACTTAAGAATAAGTACTTAGATTTTTTTAACAGAAAACTAATGTAACTATAGCACAGCACCCTCATAACACTAGCAGTGGCTTCAGTGGAACTCATCAGCTTATTGTCCAAGGACAGATTGCAGATAAATTAATAAAAAAATAAAATAAAAATAACAAAAACTTTAAAAAAAAATCTTATTAAACAACATAACAATTTTGTAGCAGCTATTTAATTAGTTTATATCTTAGAAACACGAAGTTCTTCCATTAAACATGATCTAATAAAATTACTATTGACATGGATTTAGTGAGTGAAACACCAGTCAAACATTAGTTGATAGATAAATACAATCCATCACTCAAACAAAATTGATAAGGAGTTATAGACTATGTAAATTAGTAGATATATTCGCTGTAGGTTGTACGTACCTATGAGAACCATAGCTAACAGACGCATGCAGTTGTCGTCTGCCTCCCTTATTCATTGGCCTCCCGCTTCATTAATAAGGTCGGACTTACCACTTCAGAGGTCACCAGCTTACTCTAACTTATCTAAGATGGCTGCTAGCTGCCCCGAACATTAAAATTTTAATCAGCATGTTTCTATTTTCACGTTGGCGGAAATATAAATAAAATTCAGTATAAGTACTAATTTACTGCATAAAACAAATATTTTTTTTAAGATAGGTATTTTGTCCGTGGAAACCTGTTGCTTTTCACAGAGGTTTTTAACATTGAAATCGATTAATTCATGAGTAATGCGGCTGTTTCTTGAATGCGGGTTCTTTAACTTAAATGTGATAATACAAAAGTAATGACAACATTATATTCAAATTAGCATAGTTATTTGGCGAATCAATAGTAGAAAAGTTTAGTTTACTTTAGCGATCTTTAAGCGGTAGACTTCAGAATGTTGTAACACTAACGTTTAATTAGATTAAATAAGGTGTAGGTGGGCCAGGCGCGTGATAAGTCGTACCGTTGCAACGTCCGCGTCCGGTCGACTTCCTCGCTCGATATTGTTCATTGGTTATGATTAGCGGGAGCCGATGACTGTCAGCGAGGTCGAGTGACGGATGACTCGCGACAATGCTCCTCAGGGGACGCGTGTGGGCGGTGTCTTGACAGCCAAAATCTGCACTTTCCTTCAACTTTCTCTCGGAGGTGCGAAAGGTGTTCACTTCATTCGGGGGCTCGCAATGCTTATTCGGTAGCTGGCGCCTCATAAGTGTACCGCGTTGTAATCGCGCGCAACAACGATCGTTTTGGCCTGCCGCCGAAGTCGGTGCATCTCGCGTATCAAATATTCAAAACACCTGGATGCGGGTATCTGAGTAGAGTTTATAAGCACAGTGCCGTGTATAGAGAAGTAATTGATAGTAGAGGTGGTGGACTGCGATGTGTGAGAGTCATGTCGTTCAGGAGTGATATAGTGGCTGTAGCTGTACTGTGCGTGCTGCGGTGCGGTGCGCCTGCGCGGTTCCCCGTGAGTAAGCTTCAGCGCGAGGGCGGGCGGTCGCTCCATGGCGTTCTATATTGATTTATCACATTACACTTGGCTCATGTTTCTCTATTATGTTATACCTATAACATAGATACTTATGTTTGATATACTTATAGTTTAATACAGATTGACGGAGCAAATATAAATACTTGAAGCTATGTAGCGTATGCTGCTTTATAGTACCTACTTCATTTATTTTTTGGTAGTACTAGTAATAGCTAACTGTACTTGGACTTAATATTATTTACGAGTGTCCCTTAATTATAATTCAGACTGAAAAAATATTTAATTTTACGTACTTAGCATTAATAATTATAGTGAAGTTTTTATTAAGGAGATAGAGTTTAAACGATGTTTATAAAGTTTTATGTTAAAACATAATAATTTTAAAAGAAAAATAATTAGAATTTGATCTGTGTTTTATTATTGTAATTTTTCTTTAACTTCTACTATGTCTTAATTTCGGTTACATAAATAAAAGTACCTACGCAATTAGCGTCTTTATGGTAATATTATTTAGTATCTTCTTAGATTTCGCTTTTCATAACTAGGCAATTAAAGTTGAAAAGACTGAAAGAAATAACGATTAAGTAAAATTTTAAAAGTCTTTTAGTTAAGTATGTTTATACAACACCCATAAGCCTAGCCTTAAGATAGTTTACGCGTAAGTAATTGTAAGATTGTAATAGGTATTCATTCCTTAGCAATAATGATTCGCTTAACAACCCTTCGCTTAACGTTGTTACTGGGTTGACAATTACAGCTATTACGTAGTAACACGCTGTAAACGAGATTAGAATAACATTGAATTAAGTTTGTCCGATAATACTTTAAAGTAATTGTTTTGTTTTACTTTTAAGACAGTTTATGTTTTTTTCCAATAAGTCAGTGTATAGGTTATTATTACCTACTGTTAGTACAAACATTTTCACGGGTAAATTTAACTTTTTTTAATAAAATGATGATCTAAATGTTTGTTATCAAATTTTCTACTTCAAGTTAGTTATTATAAATGAATGGTGTGATTTAATCCGTAAGTTATTTTCTTCTATATACTTATTATATAACACAGTCGGTCCTGAGATTATGAAAGATATGTAAGTACAATAGAATATTTCTAAAAATGTTTTTTATGTTAAGCTCAACCCACACTGGTGGATTCAAAATTAAAATATCATTAATCATTTTTTCATCTTCTTTGTTGCGCATAAAATGATATTATTTTGAGGAATTAGATTTCAAATATCTTCTTTCATTATTTGTAGTAATGTAAATACAGAATGCACCACCCCTCACATCATCTACAGTGTATCGTAAAAGCTACAGAGCTGTAGAAATATTTGGTTTAGATTGTAGCTAAAACTATAGTAACCCTTTTGGCCGAAAGTGCGAAAACTTTTCCTTAGTTTCGTGGGCTTGGCCCGTCTCAGCTGTATCCCATTTAAGAGTTGATTAATGTTTTTCCGTATAATTTATTACACTCCCTGGATGACATAAAGATATACTTTACCTAATATTAGAATTTGCGACGTAATTATGTACCCTAATAATGTATGTACATATAGAAAAACTCTACATTTTGAGAAGTTACGATGTTATTAAACTTTAAAAATTACCAAATCATTTTATTTTCATGATCAAATATAATTATTATATATTCTGAAAATATATAACTTTTAATTAGTTGAAAACATCTTAGCATCGATTCATTGGAGTTAAGGTTCGAATAGGCATAAGTACTGAGAATATCGAAGTAATAATCCAAGTATGATTTCAACAATGCGAAAAATATTTTCGCTGAAATTTATGTAAGTTAATTTATTTAATTGAAACTTTCGTTAAAGTATTGGATAAATACTATAAAGTAATTGTAAAAAGAAAATACATATGTTATTTTTGGATTTATATGTTATAATATTGACTTACTTTAAGAATCTTAAAATGTTTCTCTTTTTTTACAAGTAATCTTGATTAGTTTGTCAGTAGTGATTTCAACACAATGTTATTACTTAAAGCAGTGGCTTTAAGTTAATGTATGGCAGGGTTTTTCAATGTGACAAACGTCGATCAATAGATTTGTTTGGCACTACACCACCTTTCAGCACGCTCTGGCGTGCCTAAGTCTACATTTTGACGATGTGTGAGTAAAATTTCCTTGCAGAAAAGAGAGGACATCCGAATAATACGAAGGTAATTGAAATTACTATCTGTTCCCTAAAAGATTTTTAAACGTTGTATTCTTAGAAAGGACGAAGGTACCTATCTAATATGCATAATAATATAATGAAAGATTTAGAATGAAGGACAGGTCAAGGAGCCCAAACTGTATAAGAAGAGTACTATCTATTTTCACACTTTATTATTGGTTCGCTCTATGTAGATATTTATATCATGTGCTATTAATTTAATTCCCTCACCGTCCACTTCAGATTCAGTAAAGCTTAAATTGAAAAATCTTTTTTAATTAACCTTTCGTCTAGGTGACATTAGAGCTGAAAAGCAAAGTATATCTTGAAGGTTTTTAATTAATACCAATATTGAAACGTTCATTAAAATTAATCTTTAAGACAAATTTGCATTATGTAGAGATAAATGTAACAGTGAAAAAATACTTTACGTAAAAGCATTGTCTTTATTTTTTCTGCTGCAATAGCTTAACATACAAAAATTTCGCATGAAAATAAGATCCCTATAAGTCACGTATAGAGTAGCTTAGGTAATGAAACTAATTAAATTAATAAAAGTAGACGATATTAACTTTAATACTTTAGAAGACATCAATTGCGTTAATTAACTTTACATTCAATACTTATCAATGCACATATTATAAAAAACTATTAAAACTTTCACTAAATTGTAGTACATTAACGAGCAGGTACTTCACGATACGATTTTATTTTGACAATTATATTATGTAATGGTCAAGTTCTTTCGCGCACTGGATCACGTAGCGAGTTACACAACCTTAACGTCAAGTTGTTTTTTCAATCGGCTCTTGATGATTCATTGACTATTTATTGTGGTCTCGCGATTCGGTACGTGCCCACAGCATCCGTGTAATTGAGATCGATAGATTCAGTAACTTTCATCATCACATACCAAAGCTACGTAACAATTGAATGCCAAAATTAAAGTAATTATTCTAGCACTTCACTTTAGCCGTTAATAATTCAAGCGTACTTGCGTTTTCTCGCGTATAAGAAAAGGAAAAACAAATAGTTTTACTTTCCCCGTTGAGTTCGCTAATATCTACACTTAGCTGACTCACATGGACTTTATTTCGGTTTCACTATACCTCATCAGTTTGACGGACCTACTTGCTAAAATCACTGTACTTAAATACTTTCGTGTTACAATAGAGTGGTTATTGAAACTACTTACATTTTCATTGAGCCGCCTGTCGTTAGACAGTCATCAGTCATCATAAGGACGGTGAAAACAAAGCAAAGCGAAAAGGAAACATTTAACAAAAGCTTTTCAATGATAAGTGATATCACTCCTTGTGACTTTTAGACAATAGGTGCGTGATAATGCTACGAACTATGTATTATTATATGTTTATTAAAGGCTTAGGCGTGTTATTATCTAGTTTCTAACTTTACTTTAAATAATGACATTATAATAGATATACTTATACTTATTTTCGCACGCAAGTGTAAAGAAGAGAATTAGTATAGACCGCTGACCTAGATACTCGCTTTCTTGTAAATTTATGATTCAATGAGTTTAATAAACAATATTTTGCATGAAACGCTAACAATATTTAAAAATAAACGGTGTGAAATCCATTTTTACGGGTTCTGTTAATTTCTTATGTCAATTTTGTATTAGGTCTCTACTAAATAAAGTAATGATGTATTTGGCTTTATGGAATTGTGTGGCGTTGTAATAATTACTTAACAAGAGTAATGAAAGTGTGATGTGGTCATTAATAAAACTAATAAAGCTACTGTGTGAATGTGTGACTGTGACAATGGTACGACAGCGCCCACAAGACGTCTCGCCTTGCACGTGACCTACTTAGTTATACAGTAGGCATGCCATTTGTAATATCGTTAGTACCTACTGGATTATTTGGACGTTCTTGATACCTACATTGATTGTATTGTGGAAATAAACTGTCCAAACGATGATGACGACGAGAATAGTTCTGTATGTTTACTTTTAATTTACAAGTCCTTTTGACAACACAAGTTTTTGTCCTTTGTTGTACTTTTTTTTTATGTTTGTTACCTTCGAACTCATTTCTTGATCAAATTGAAAAAATGTTTTTTCTTAGAGTTACAAGTTCATGCTACAGAATTATTTTAATCTTATAAATAGTACGTAATTTCTATGTGAAAACCACCAAGTTAAAGAAATAAGTTTGAGTTTAGGTGTTTATCAAAGCCGGTGTTTAAAAAAGACACGAGGCTTTGTAGTAAACGTGGTTAGACGTTTACTACAAAGCCTCGTGTCTTTTTTTATTCTTTGTCCGCCAGCACAAGGAAAGTTTTAATTATTTTATTTTAAATATAACTAAGTACTTATGCCAAATAGTGTTTTATGTATAATAATAAAATTAAAACTCTTTATGTGACAACCTCGATGTCGTAATATGTAGTTGTAGTTTACAACTGCTACGCAGAGGTCTTGGGTTCAATAGATACTCACTTAATGCAAATCTTTTTCTGTACAACTTGAACGCTTGCATGTCTTTGATATTTCTTATGTATTTTCAAAAAAGGTAGGTATATCCCTAACAAAGCATTTCTAAAGTTCTGCTTAGTCTGGAAATAAATGGTGCTATGTAAATGTGTGAGAACCATTATTATCTATTAACTAGTTTAAGTGTAATTAAGTCTCTTAATTATACCTCTCAGTCATCTTTAGTCTATTAGTTTTATCGAATAACACTCGAGTATATAAAATCAGTTACCCATTAAGACGCTGCTTTGAAAATTTTCGAGTTGAATTCGGCCGTGGCCAGAGGGGCGCGCCCCTCGGCGCGCGAATGAGATGGATATACTCTCGCTCACGCGCCGCCGCGCCGTGTGCGCCGTCGTCGTCCGGCCGGCCCTCAAGGACACGTTATCGCTCTGTGCCATAGTACAAATATATACAGTATTTCAACTTCATAGAAACGGACGAAACGTGAGTTTATACCTACACGCTCACGATCGCGGAGGGAACAGTCGCTACTGTGCCGCAGTAACGAGCGGACTGTGTGTTATAAATTGAAACTAAATATATTATTCATATGTCAATTTCAAACAAACATGGCTGATATAAATACCTACCTTACTAAATGACTTAGGTATTTAATATTATAATATAGTATTTTTTTTATCACGAAAACGGTTTGTTGTACTTAGGTCAATAATAATGATAATTTAGCCCCCCTTTATGTAATCCCCCATGCGTGTCTTTCACTTTGATCTAGGTAAATTTAAGCAATGACATCGATGTCATTTTTTGAATGGATTGGTCACCCATCCATAAAGTGACCTCGATGCCTTTATTTTGACGTTAGAATAGATCTAATAGACCTGTTTAAAGTTTGGTTTTGGTTATCGATAAATTCAATTTCAAACAAACATGGCCAATATAATAAATACAGTACCCGGCCGTAAATATTACACATCGACTTTTTCTCTGACGCTCTACGAAGCCGAAATTGACCGATTGTATTTTTCTATAGGTTGATATGCAATATAAACGGCCCGGTACTGTACCTACTTTACTGAATGACTTGTTAAGTACCTTCTTAATATTATAATTTAGTATTTTATTTATATCACAAACATGGTGGATATAAATACAAACATATACATGTTTCTTTAAATTAAATGTATCAATCATAAAACAACACGTTTTTTACAGAACACTTCCTATTTATTTAAATATAAAATAGAAAAATAAAAAGTATTATTATACAATTACAAAACTAAATGGAAACACAAAGTAGATCGCATGTTTACTATTGTTTATGTACCGCGCACCCATTTATAATAAATATTCGGCCCAGTTTGACTACTGGTTATACTGTGACGTCAGTCCGCGGTAGGTAACAGAAAATTCTGTTACAGAAAAACCTATCTACCGGTCTATTATGTTTATACATGTAGCCCCTATTTTTTTTTAATTTACACCCGCGCAAGGTATTATGAAGGCACAAAGCGCATCCAGATTCAGGACAATGATTTGGGGATCACAAAAATAATTTGACCGCCTCGGGGTAGCGGTCGCAGTGCACGAGGTCGCGAGTTTGAATCTCACGCAAAACAATAGAACTTTAAAAAAAATACAATAGCCCCACTATGTATTGTCCTGTGTCGCGGGGTATTTACAAACATTTACTTAGCTTACTCAAAGAACATCCAGACTCAGGACAATAATTAGTGGATGGAACAAATAAAATTGTCTTACGTGAGATTTGAACTCTAGGTGATTTTCCACCAGAGGGGCGAAACGAGGCAAAAATTGAAATCTTTATGTAAAAATGAACCGTATTGCTTAGGAAATAGAGTATATATTAACTTTGTAAAAAAAACACTCGCTTCTCGCGATAGGCCTATTGTTGTTTGTTGCTACTTTTTGTTTGTGTAAAAATGAACCGTATTTTTTCTTAAATAGAGTTCAAAATACATTAACAAGAAACACGCATGTCGCGATGTCAATTTTTGGTGGAAAGAGTTCGGTGCGATTTCAATTCTCGTCTCGTCTCGCCCTTGTGGTGGACTCTTCATGCTGACTTACGATTACCGATTACTGCGCCCGCCACTGCCTAAGGCAGACAGTTTTTTTGTGTGATCCACAAACAACGGTCCTGAGTCTGGACGTTCTTTGTGTTCGTTTGTTTCATGTTTGTAAACGTTCCCGCAGTGGAGTGCATGAGAGTTCAAATCTCACGTAAGACAATTTTTTTTGTGATCCACAAACAACTGTCCTGAGTCTGGACGTTCTTTGTGTTCGTTTGTTTCATGTTTGTAAACGTTCCCGCGGTGGAATGCATGAGTTCAAATCTCACGTAAGAAAATTTTTTGTGTGATCCACAAACAACTGTCCTGAGTCTGGACGTTCTTTGTGTTCGTTTATTTCATGTTTGTAAACGTTCCCGCGGTGGAGTGCATGAGAGTTCAAATATCACGTAAGAAAATTTTTTGTGTGATCCACAAACAACTGTCCTGAGTCTGGACGTTCTTTGTGTTCGTTTGTTACATGTTTGTAAACGTTCCCGCGGTGGAGTGCATGAGAGTTCAAATCTCACGTAAGACAATTTTTTTGTGTGATCCACAAACAACTGTCCTGAGTCTGGACGTTCTTTGTGTTCGTTTGTTTCATGTTTGTAAAAGTTTCCGCGAAAGTAAAAAGTATTATTTAGATCTTATCAGTAAGTACCTACCTACCTAAGCTTGCAAATAAAATAGGTGAGTAATATTATTTCTTAGATTTTTTCAGTTTCACCCAACTCCTAGGTACTGTCGCGGAGACTTTTACAAAGAACATCCGAACTCAGGACAGTAATTTGTGAATCGCTCAAACAACTTCTTTGGTTGGATTCGAGCCCGCGACCTCGTGCACGCAAGCCACTACCGCGACCGGCCCGCACTGCCCGCGCCACTGAGGCCATTTCAATTACGTGATCTTGACGAAAACGGTTATAAAACTTATTACACTTGAGCATATAGTCTAAAATCGCTTATATAAACAAACGCTTGCATTATCAAAAGGGTCAACAGTAACTAGGTACTTGGTTGAGTTATGGCGAACTTTACCTAAGTTTTATAAAAGACATAACTACCAAAATATTTTACGAACCAATGTTATCGAAATAACTATTATAAAATAATACTATTATTTACTTATAAAAGAGAACAAAGTATTAATAAAAACTTAGGTATATATTTTAAACCTAACCTATATATTTTACCTACGATTAAAAATTACGCGATAAAATTTAGTACGAACGGTGAGTCGACATGCACAGGTCCAGCGTCGAAGAGGGCCATCGCCCGACTGAATCGTCGACCGTACTCATTCTGTATCGATCGTTAACTAATCGGTATAAGGTCTGAAATTGCGATGCGCCCGCAACGATCCGGAGCGCTTAGAAATTGCTAAAATCTTATTTGATTCATTAAAAATTATTGGTTGTAGTTATGTAATGATATTCTACAGTAATACTAATATTGATGTTACGAATGTATTTGAGTAATTCCTAAGCATAATGATAGTGTACTTTCCGTGTAATATGTAAAAAACTGTTTTTGTAGAGGTGTTTTCAAAAATAAATATGATCGAGCCAAAATCAAGCTATCGCGTTTTGGTAATTACAAAAACCTAGTTAAAGGTATCAATTTACCTATATTAAAATTCTAGATCAATAGGTCTTTTCATAGTCCTGTAGTAGTTGATGAAAGATAGTGCATTTTATCAATGTATCATCTTAAACGTGTTCTACAAACACTATGCCTAGTTAAGGTTATAGAAGGTTGTAAGGGTTATTGACGTATTAAGTTGTCTGTGAACTCTGCCAGTAGAAAGGGTTACAAGAGATGATCGACCCAATGTTCCGCTCAACTAAGTAAAGTCGTCTGATACACTTTTATATTTACATACTGCCTTTAATGTTGTTTCATTTACCATTTAATACGACTATGGATATTTATTAGTAATAATGTGATATAATATTTATCTCACATAACGCTATTTACTTTTAAACTAAGCAGAGCTTGTACTATGTGTACTAGGGAATTTCTATCACTACTAAACCTACGTATAGGTATAACGTCATTGCCCAGGTTGTACGAATTGAACAGTCAAAGTTCTCTTTCTTTTGTTTTCGTAAATAAAATTGATAAACTTTGCGCAATTTTGCTTATCTGGATTTTACATGACCCACAGAATGAGTTGGGGTAGGGACACTGTGTGTTCCTACTCCATCACTAGATGCAAAATAAAATAGTTTACGCATAAGTAAATCGTATATTGATTGTCTTGCCTAGGCTGCCTAGCCTATAAGTTTAAACTCTACATTGGATGGCATTGTGTGGATGTTTTAGGAATATGATATACAAATTACGTTGTTATATTTATATAACAAATTAATCCAATTACAAAGACGTCTAATTAACAAATAGGTAAGCTTTTATCTGTTATTTTTGACCTCGACCCAATTCGGACTAGGACCTTCTCGCCGAACCGAATAATTTAATACGATACTTTGTCAAGGTAAAGCTCACTTTACTGGCCAAATTTATCATCCTATATCATTTAGTAAGTACCTTATATTGTCTCTTTGTTTACTATCTCTTCAGGGTTAAAATTATTTTAAAGAACCTATTAAAATTTATAAATTATTAATATTCGACCTACGCAAGAATGGAATGAAAATGGTAGTGTTGTGTTTTAGTTTTACGATGGACTCAGACGAAAAAACACTGCGCATAATGTTACTATTGAAAAGAAAAAGTATTCTGAACAACACTAGTCGTTCGATGAACGGATTCACGGACGCAGCGCGGGCGTAGCGCTACAAACGCGCGTTTTTTATCTCTATGAATTTACAAAGCAGCGCGACCGCAGCGCTGCAGTCGCGCTGCCTCCGCGCGACACTTAGCGGCAAATTTGAAGGCGCCCTTAATTTCGCGCAATGGGTTCGTGAATTTGCTTAACCACATAACTCAAATATTTATCATAAATATTTATCTTCAAAATCAAATGAAACCATCAATATTTACAATAATTTATCTAATAAGTATCAGTTGTAAAAGCTTTGCGTTATTTGGTTTACGTAGAGCAGTGTAAATTCGAAATAGGTAATACTTCTAGGCATAATTGAAAACAATTTTAGCAAAAAGCTTCTTCTTTAATTATATAATTCAAAAGAACAATCATGATTGTTTTGAGCATAGACCTCATGACATCCAGACAACAGGGCTCTAAATTAATATTTTCACAACAAAATAACAATTTATCGACATCTATATCTATATATATTATATAAAACTCAAAGGTGACTGACATAGTGATCTATCAACGCACAGCCCAAGCCACTGGTGGGATCTGACTAAAATTTGGCATGCAGGTAGATGTTATAACGTAGGCATCCGCTAAGAAAGGATTATGATGAATTCTACCCCCAAGGGGATAAAATAGGGGATGAAAGATTGTATGAAACTTTGTCAATTTCAAACCGATAGGCCTGAGACTTTGTATGCATATAGCTACTATGACGTTGGCACCCCCATAGGAAGGAATTTGATAAACTCTACCCCCAAGGGGAAAAACTAGGTGATGAAACTTTGTATGAAACTTTGTCAGTTTCAATCCGGTCGAGCTGAGACTTTGCATGCATATAGCTATTACGGCGTTGACACCCCCTTAGAAAGGACTTTGATAAATTCTACCCCCAAGGGGATAAAATAGGGGATGAAAGATTGTATGAAACTTTGTCAATTTCAAACCGATAGGCCTGAGACTTTGTATGCATATAGCTACTATGACGTTGGCACCCCCATAGGAAGGAATTTGATAAACTCTACCCCCAAGGGGAAAAACTAGGTGATGAAACTTTGTCAGTTTCAATCCGGTCGAGCTGAGACTTTGCATGCATATAGCTATTACGGCGTTGACACCCCCTTAGAAAGGAATTTGATAAATTCTACCCCCAAGGGGATAAAATAGGTGATGAAAGTTAGCACGAAACTTTGTCAGTTTCAATCCGATCGGGCTGAGACTTTGCATGCATATAGTTACTATAACGTTGGTACCCTCTTAGAAAGGACTTTGATAAATTCTACTCCCAAGGGGATAAAATAGGGGATTACAGTTAGTATGAAACTTTATCAGTTTCAATCCGATCGGGCTGAGACTTTGGATGCATATAGATGTTACGGGCAACGTGATTAACTGGGCATTATTAATAAGGACCGGTCCTTATTAATAATGCCCAATAACGATGGCCAAAGTGATAAATTTATCACTTTGACCGGCCCTTATTAATAATGGCCGACGGCCCGTGGTCCATGTAATAAGTTAGTGTTTGAGATAGCTTAAAAAAAAGCTAAAACCTAAAATTAAGCCAAAAGTCAGAAACATTTGGTTAGGTTAGGTTAGTATGGCGACCACAACGCGCCAGAAACATTTAAGTAAAATGTTTATTTTTTAACTACTATGTCCAATAGTTTATTTTTTGTTAACTTTTCATGAAAATTTTGTAAGTTTAATTTCATTCAATAAACAAAAACACTACAGTTCACCTATTTTATTACTTTGCCCAAGATAGGGTGGGCCTTATTCATAATGGCCGGGAAAAGTGATTAATTATGCTGTATTAATCACATTGCCCAATTGAGTCGGGCATTATTAATACAGACCGGTCATTATTAATAGTGCCCGGACTTATCAAATTGCCCGTAACATAGATATTATGACGTTGGCACCCCCTTAGGAAGGACTTTGATAAATTCTACCCCCAAGAGGATTAAATAGGTGATGAAAGTTTGTATGAAACTTTGTCAGTTTCAATCCGATCGGGCTGAGACTTCGCATGCATATAGATATTATGATGTTGGCACCCCCTTAGGATGGACTTTGATAAATTCCACCCCCAAAGGGATAAACTAGGGGATGAAAGTTAGCACGAAACTTTGTCAGTTTCAATCCGATCAGGCTGAGACTTTGCATGCATATAGTCACTATCACATTGGTACCCCCTAAGAAAGGACTTTGATAAATTCTACCCCCAAGAGGATAAAATAGGGGATTACTGTTAGTATGAAACTTTATCAGTTTCAATCCGATCGGGCTGAGACTTTGGATGCATATAGATATTATGACGTTGGCACCCCTTCAGGAAGGACTTTGATAAATTCTACCCAAGGGGATAAAATAGGGGATGAAAGTTAGCACGAAACTTTGTCAGTTTCAATTCGATCGGGCCGAGACTTTGCATGCATATAGTTACTTTGACGTTAGGACCCCCTTAGAAAAGACTTTGATAAAATCTACCCCCAAGGGGATAAAATAGGGGATGAAAGTTAGCACGAAACTTTGTCAGTTTCAATCCGATCGGGCTGAGACTTTGCATGCATATAGTTACTATGACGTTGGTACCCCTTAGAAAGGATTTTGATAAATTCTACCCCCAAGGGGATAAAATAGGGCATGAAAGTTAGCACGAAACTTTGTCAGTTTCAATACGATCGGGCTGAGACTTTGCATGCATATAGTTACTATGACGTTGGTACCCCCTTAGAAAGGACTTTGATAAATTCTTCCCCCAAGGGGATAAAATAGGGGATTAGGATGAAACTTAGCTTCTCTCATGGACTGCATGTTTTATGTTGCTTGCTCACGAGTAATTTCTCTCAATAGCTCAATAGTTTTAGCGCCTAATGACAGATTAATTATTAAGAATATGTGTACAAAGAAGTTTTGTAGGCTCCTTATTTTTACACACGCTAAACAAAAAATAACCCTAATTAATCATAATACTTCTGAACGCGAGCGAAGCCGCGGGCAACAGCTAGTTGTAATATAATTACATAAACAATAATCTTATGAACTCAAATTAATGGATTAATTTATGTACTTATATTAAATATAATGTAGAGTTTTCGTATACAAAATTTAATCTAACGTTGTAAATCCAAAACCCTCAAACTCATGTAATTATGTTCATGGAATTGGTTCTACATAATGGAACGTCGCTCAAGCCGCGGGTATAATAAACAAAATTATATTATCATTTTATTATAAAATGGTCTCTTCAAAATGTCTGCAGTGTTTTTAATATATTTTATAAGCAGTAAAGCTTTAAAGTACCTATCTAGTCCTGTTATTAATAGTAATAAAACCTTATTCATCTCAATCTATTTTACTAAATTGCATCTGCGATCAAATTCATTCTGAACTAGGATTATATCCTGTGTTTCGGATTACAGTGCTCTAATTCCGTGCTCCATGAAACATGAAATACAGAACTTAATACTACATAAGATAATAATATATTAATACAACTAAGTAGTTGTAGTATGATAATCCTTATAACACAATCGTGTTACATTAAGATTATGTGTTATTGTTGTGGTATTATCAACGTATTCATCATATCATCCAATGGACATGTACTGCTGGACAAAGGTCCAACATATTATAAGCATCCTAGTATTTTAAACCAGTGCCTGTTCTAGAATATCTAAGCGATGGATCATCAGAACATTAGCGATTTCTAAGATAAAGGTACTTATAAAAAACGAGAGATACCCATGAGTCAGTCAATCAATGAGTCACGCTTATCTCAACACATACAAAGATTTAGGTAACAATTTTGACCTGAATCTTGTGGTTGAAGCTTACATTTAATTATTATGGGTATAGATTATTGAATGTATTTTGTGTTTTGTAAACGTTGTTCTTTTTAGAGATAAATCTTAAAGTGCGTCTAGACTGCGCTCGTCCGCCTGAGAAGCTATGTGTAAAGTTTCATAGCCCTGTAATTTCACTAGCTACTACCACTGCTTGGAGCTGTAGATTATGCAGGCAAAGCGTTGCTACTACCTCTGCTGGAGTCGCCTACAAGTACAACTGCTTCGCAAAATATCAAAGAGCTTATTTTAAAAGAGGTTTATATAGGTAACTAGATGGCAGAACTAAGTTAAAATTAAAAAGAAATTAATTCAATATTCTTTGTCCCGCTATAGAAACTTTTAAATGTTAATGAGTCCTAAACACATTGTTATTATAGTACGACATTCATTAACATACAGGCTGTACTAATTATATTAATTATTATTTATGAGAGTGATAAAACAGTTATACAAAATAAGCCACGAATGACGCATTTGTATTTTTAGTAAGTCCCATCTATGTTTAGTGATTGTTGCCTGGTGTACTGGTAGTAAAAAAGGTGGAATAAAATATATTATTTGCCATTAAAGCCATTAAAACTGGAATACATTTTTTATTATGTATATAAATGCTTCAGCAAAATAGAATGCTACTTATGTAAGTTGATAGAAAAAAAGTTTTTCATACCGCTTTATTACACTTTTGTAGATGGCGACATATTAATGGTGGCCTGGTGACATATTAATGTCTTTGGTGAACTTCAGCACTGCACTTAATGCAAATATTTATATAGTCAATAAGAAATGTTAAGTCCAAAATATGTAAGGCTAAAATAAAAAGGGAGGGTAAGAAAAAATACAGTACAGTAATATTAATCATACGAGTGAACCACTTGACATTCAGCGAAATAAGAATCGAGGTCATTGCCATAGGTTTAGAAATTGCCATAAGTACTCGTAGGTATAGTTTGCGTATAAATATGTGCTGTTAAAGTTTCGTGAGAAGTGTCAATTATCTGTCATTTAGGATAAAAATTACCTATTTACTTAATTGCACTCGGCGTAAAGTTATATGGTGTTTTGATTTACGATTAACACAAGTTATTTGTAAACATTCATATGCGGTGGAAAAATTTAGATCAAGAAAAAGTTACTAATATGCTCTAACAAAAATGATTAACACTTAAGAATTGGTAAAACTTGCTTTCATTTTTATTTAGGGTCATGACTTACAAAACTTTTGGATTTTAAAACCTAATTCATATGTGATTAAGGTTGAAAATAAAAATAACCCAAATTTAATTAAAGATAAATTACTGCCTGCTATTTAAGTTATTAGAGATTATTCACGCGTGTTTTCGAAAAGTAATGTTATTCTGTCTAACATTGAAATTTACAACTGCTTATTGACAGATTAGTTGTCACATCTTAGATGTAAAAGTAAGTAAATATAGCGGAAGCGAAAGGACACGGAAGGGCAGACATTTTATTTCTGTCTGTTTTTGTTCGTGATAATAAAGACTTATTTCATATATTATTATACTCTATGAATATTTATAATTTATGCGTGTATGGTAGAGAATCTCTACCTACTCTATTGGAAATATATTTGTCTTAACACAGAAGAATACTTCAATTGCGATGGTTGATGTGCGGCGGAACCAGACAGTCAGGCGGCTCGATAAAATCTGCAACAAGTAGTTGTATGCGACAAAGCCGAAAAGCTGCTGGAATGTAGGCTGGTATGGAAGCATTAACATTTCTGAACAGAACTTAAACAAAACTTTCTGCCCCAATGGCTGTAGATAAGTCAATAGAGGTTTTACTTGAAAAAAAAGAGAAATAATGTCAATAAGTAGGTTGTATAGTAATTGTACTCATTAATACTTTTATTTTTAATCGGTGCATAATTTCTTAGTTAAATTACAAATACTCCAGTAAAATAAGCATTCAACCTCGGAATGGAAGCGAATAAGCTGTAAATTTGCATAAACCTTTGTTTTGGTGTACTAATGACTGGTAGAAAAGTCTCATATGATCACGTGTCTGCGTCATAAGTTATTCAAGGTCAAAGGTCACGAAAATCAGTTTTTTCCCATTATCTCGTTTTCTATGGGAAATACGCATTTAACGTCATCATTATAAATATTGTAGATTATAAAATTGTCTACAAAAAATATCTGAACACTTTTCTCCTAAAAAGCATCGCTTTCGAGATATCGTGACTTTAGAGCGCAGGAAAGTCGTATTTTCGACTATATGCACACACTAGCTTTTTCCCGTGATTTCGCTCGCCTTTATAAATATTATGAAAAATAAGGCTTATTTCAATATATAGTAGCATATGCATGCTTGGTCTCAGCCTAATCGGTTTGAAATTGACAAAGTTACATACAAACTTCCATCCCCTATCTTATCCCTTTAGGGGTAGAATTTATCAAAATCCTTTCTTAGCGGATGCCTACGTTATATCATCTACCTGCATGCCAAAATTCAGCTAGATCTGTCCAGTGGTTTGGGCTGTGCGTGCGTTATTAACGTGGTTTCTCCAGTAGGAATACTCCTACCACATACCTAGTGTTCTATCAACGCACAGCCCAAACCACTGGACAGATCTGGCAGAATTTTGGCATGCAGGTAGATGATATAACGTAGGCATCCGCTAAGAAAGGATTTTGATAAATTCTACCCCTAAAGGGATAAGATAGGGGATGGAAGTTTGTATGTAACTTTGTCAATTTCAAACCGATTAGGCTGAGACCAAGCATGCATATGCTACTATATATTGAAATAAGCCTTATTTTTCATAATATTTATAAAGGCGAGCGAAATCACGGGAAAAAGCTAGTGTGTGCATATAGTCGAAAATACGACTTTCCTGCGCTCTAAAGTCACGATATCTCGAAAGCGATGCTTTTTAGGAGAAAAGTGTTCAGATATTTTTTGTAGACAATTTTATAATCTACAATATTTATAATGATGACGTTAAATGCGTATTTCCCATAGAAAACGAGATAATGGGAAAAAACTGATTTTCGTGACCTTTGACCTTGAATAACTTATGACGCAGACACGTGATCATATGAGACTTTTCTACCAGTCATTAGTACACCAAAACAAAGGTTTATGCAAATTTACAGCTTATTCGCTTCCGTTCCGAGGTTTGCCCCTAATTAAGCCTTATTTGACAGTACTAAAAGGTAACCGCATTATTAAGCTCGTGGTCAATGTCGCGGTCTTGTCAAGTTAGGACGGATTGTTGTGCATGACTGCGGTTTACTTTGCTAGTTACATTACAAAGAGCTGTAACATGCTCACTAATCATGATTGTATTAACCACTGTTAAATGTTGATGATAATGTGTATACAGTGTTAGTAAACTAAAATAAATAAATAAGCGGTTTTGTTTTGGTTCTTCTTGAGGAACTACCTAGTTTAATGGAGAAATTAATGAATTATACCTAATTTAAAAATAATGGTACTATTTGGATACGATATAGACTGCATTAGCGGCGCAGTATAAATTGCAACCACTCATGAAGTTTTAACCGTTCGACATAGATGAGTCATAATATGATTATGAGTAATAGATTACTTCTTTGGTCGATTTACCAAGCTTTGCTTTAAATCAATGTTTTTAATTTATATTAAATTGTTTAGAAGTAAATTTAATTTGAGACAAAATCCACATTTTAGTGTTTTTTCTATCGTTAGCTCAAACATTCCAGTACACGGTTATATAATTTTTCCTTTGTTTCATCCTTAGACATAATATTTCATTTTAACAAGATAATATTATATGCGTGTGGTGACGGAGTAAGAATACAATATGTCACCACCCCATCTCATCCCATGGGTGTCGTAAAAACCGACTAAGGGAATAACCGTAACTACTATCTTTACGAAATAAAAAGAAGGAAAACTTGAATTAAACCCTATACCAATCCGTCTGGCCAGCGTGGTATTAGTAGGCCAAGTAACCCTCCGTCACGGAAGGAGGTGAAGTGTTTATGGACTAAAAACTTCATAAATTAAAAACCCATAAAAAACTAAACTACATATTTATATAATATTCGCAAACAGTAAAATGCAGCTAAGCAATGATGTTACATTAAAATAGATATGGTATAGGCCTCGTGGAAATTCAAAGAGGATAATTCTTATTTTTGGTTTCTAGTCGACATGAAACTGTCATGCTCGTCAAAATGAAAAGCAAACAAACGTAGAACGTTGAGAAAAACAAATAAGATGACATCGAGGGTTGGTGTGTGTCTTTAAGACACAGCACCAACTATCATTCTAAAGTTAATAAATTACAAGCGATCTCATATCACAAGTGATTGTTATTTATTTCCGATATTAAATTTTATTTTAAATCACCCGTCATAATATTCAGTGTAGTTTGTATCGATTGGAAATTTTCCTAATACGGAATAGTCAAACATGCGCTTGTCTATTCCGTATTAGGAACATTTTTTTTGATAATTTGTTGTTAGCACATGACATGTGTACCTTTATAAAACGTCGACGTAAAACGTAAACGCAACTGAGCTTATTATTATTAATTATTTTCGTTAAAATCTTAAAGTATGAAATTCGTAGCTACGAGTAAGTGCTACGCCAAACAGAGACTATACTATTTCTATATTATTATGTCTACAGTGTCTACACGGTTGACCTATTCGATACATCTACACGGTTGAATAGTAATTGGGCAGAATTGACCAAATAATAAGCTCGTTAGTTTAACACACAGACAGTTTACAAAATAAATTATATTATATTAGGTCTTTACCTATAAAATTGACGTTTTGTATGAAGATTTTTTCAGAAGTTTGATTTTTCATACTAACGTTTTCTTGGATTATTCAATAATTATTAAACTTAATATAATGAAATTTGGTATAAGTAATAGCGCACATTTAAGCTAACTGTTGTGTTTAAACACACAGAAAAAAAGTATCAGGGAAGAAGTTACAATTAACCACAAATGCGAAAATCCGCTGTTTTAAATTGGACCCATGTTGTCAGGCTTATTAATAATCCAAATAATAATAACTTTTATTTATTATATTTTGTTAGAAGTTGGTTATACCCTATATTTCAAATCTGAATCTTGAAGGGACTCGTGAATGACTCCATAGGTTTACAATTAATGTAAAAACATTTGTATACTCTTTATAATTAAATAATTATAGCTGAAAAATTAAAAACTATTTGAAAAAGAATGTTGAGTGTTCGTGAATTACTCCGTTGATCGAAAGTTACTTATTACCTTTTTTTCTCATGACCTATCCTCATCTGCGAATCTGTCTGTTTGCAGACAGTGTCAAGCTCAAATATTTGTCTAATTTACAGAAGTGTTACTGTGTAACCTGCAAGTCTATTCTCGTTCCTTAAAATCGTTTAAAAGGAGAATGAAACCTTCACTAAGAGTTTTGGGCCAAGATTAAACAGAAATGAGAATATTATCAATTTATAGCTTCACACTTATTAGTCTCGTGCTAAATCTTTTGTTAGTTTTGGCAATCTGAAATCCAAGATAATTTTTTTTTGAAGGAGATGGAAACTTCTGGGCTAAAGCCTGTACATTTACTGTACAGAGTAAGGATATGCCCTAAAAATCTTTTCTATTTTTTTCAAGTTCGAATCTTAATAAAATTGAGTAATTTTATTATTATTTTATTAAAAAATAGAAAAGATTTTTAGGGCATATCCTTACTCTGTACAGTAATGTACAGGCTTTAGCCCAAACGTTTCCATCTCCTTTGTTTAAGTTAACTTTTAGTTGTCAAATTGTCTTACCCTATTGTGTGACAATTTGACAACTAAAAGTTACCATAACCGAATTTTTAACGATTTTAAGGAACGAGAATTGACATGCAAATTGAAAAAAACAACTTTTTTTTAATGCCGTACTATTATTTTTTTTCAGGATTTATTACCGTTGCATGGATGGTGGACGGATACGGGCAGTTTGCCGGACAGTTCGGACATCCAGGTTGTGTACCTGCCTGCGTTATTGCCGAGAGAAGCACAACTTTCAGACAAACAAATAGATGATGTACCACTGCCTTACACATTTGATGCATTTGGACGGTATGTTAAATAAGTTGAAATATTATTAAATTACATATAATTATTTACCTATAAAGCTTAAGCTTTTTTTGGTATAACTAGAAAAATCAAGTATAAAGCCATGGTTGAATTTAGTAGTCGAGACGGATACTCGGGACTTATGCCAAGTTGGTCATGGCGTTGGACGCGTATAGTCCAGAGACGCGGGTTCGAGTCCCGCCTTAAGTACCAAATTTTTTCCTTGTCTTTCTTCTTTTCGGAAATATGTATTACTAGCTGACCCGTGCCCACTTCGTAGGGCGGCGAAAAAAACGTGTCACTTTTTTTAATAAATTTCATTACTGCTCTATTTCTGTTAGCCATAGCGTGATACTATATAGCCTATGACACTCCACGATAAATAGACTATTCAACACTAAAATAATTTTTAAAATCGGTTCAGTAGATCCAGAGATTACCCCCTACAACGTCACAAACACACAAACTTTACCTCTTTATAATATTAAGTATAGAAGTATAGATATATGTTTTAAAAGAATATAATCTTAAGTATGGGCAGAAAACAATGTCTACTAAGTGCAGAACATTAGTCTCTCTTTACGACACCCCTCCATCATTTTACGCCACCCTCCATCATTTTACGACACCCTTGCAGTTTTACGACACCCTTGCAGTTTTACGACACCCTCCATGCATTTTACGACACCCTCCATCATTTTACGACACCCTAGCAGTTTTACGACACCCTCCATCATTTCACGACACCCTTGCAGTTTGACAACACGCTCTATGCATTTTACGACACCCTAGCAGTTTTACGACACCCTCCATCATTTTTCGACACCCTCCATGCATTTTACGACACCCTCCTACATTTTACGACACCCTTCATCATTTTACTACACTCTCGCAGTTTTACGACACCCTTCATGAATTTTACGACACCCTCCATTATTTTACGACATCCTTGCAGTTTTTTGACACCCTTCCATCTTTTAAGACAGCTTTCATCATTTCACGACACCCTAGCTGTTTTACGACACCGTCCATCCTTTTACGAAACCCTCCATGAATTTTACGACACCCTCCATCATTTTACGACACGCTTGCAGTTTTACGAAACCCTCTCAGTTTTACGACACCCCTGCAGTTTAACGACACCTTCCATCATTTTTCGACACCCTCCATCACTTTACGACACCCTAGCTGTTTTACGACACCCTCCATCATTTCACGACACCCTTGCAGTTTGACAACACGCTCTATGCATTTTACGACACCCTAGCAGTTTTACGACACCCTCCATCATTTTTCGACACCCTCCATGCATTTTACGACACCCTCCTACATTTTACGACATCCTTACAGTTTTACGACACCCTTCCATCTTTTACAACACCCTTCATCATTTTACGACACCCTAGCATTTTTACGACAATCTTAAGTCTCTTAATTGTAAAACTGTTTTAAAGGTACAATTCTCTAATACATTATTTCAGTATATCTCCAGACGTTTAAGCAGTAGAAGCAAAATAAACGTTTTTAAGCGTCCCTTTTATAAACATATTACATTACTGCTCTACTCCTATTAGGCATAGCGTGATACTATATAGCCTATGACACTCCCCGATAAATGGACTATCTAACACAGAAAGAATTTTTAAAATAATAATAATAATAATAATAATGTGTTTATTGATGCATAAAACTTTGTACAATTTTAGCTTAAAATTAAGTCACAAAAGGATTAAAGTTGTACAAATAGAGATAGCCCTAGCTCCCAAACTAGGAATTCCTGTGACTTGGGAGCTAGTGTTCCGCCGTTACTAGAATACAAACCTTATAATATAATTTAGCAGTGGTTACACAAATGTAATTAAAGGTATTAAGCTGATATTTTAAATTACTTAATACATTTTTAAAATAAAAATAAAGAAAGATGGATGTGTATGTTTGTTCAAGTGTGAGTGTGTGTATGTTTGTGGGTGTGAAAGAATTTACCTTTGTGAGTGTGTGTCTAAGAGTGTTTGCGTGTGTGAGTGAGTGCGGTGTATGTTTTTTTGGAGAGTTTGTGTATGTGTAATGGTGTGTGTATGAATGAGTGCATGTGCCTGTACCTACTGTTGGAAGTGTAACAATTCCTCTGTTTGGACATAGTTGAGGTTTTGTAGCCACAGTTTTAGTTTGGACTTGATTTCATAAGTATTTAGATTAGCCAAGGGTATAATTTTTGAGATTTTTTTGTATATACGACCGCTCAAAATATAATATTGATGTCCAGCGAATGAGGTTCGGAAACTATCCATTGGAATGTTAATCCTTGCTTTTCGCTTAGAATGGTCTGGAATTGGGACCAGTCGATGTCTTCTGGCTGTGGCTCGGAGCACAAAGAGCTATATAGAGCTATATAGAGCGAATCGGTTCAGTAGATCCAGAGATTACCCCCTACAACGTCACAAACACACAAACACACAAACAAACAAACACACAAACTTTACCTCTTTATAATATTAAGTATAGATAGTATAGATATAGATTAACTAAGGCTGAGCGCACATTGGAGACTAGACTGTTTCAAGACTGACTTGCCTCATATAGACAAGTCTGTCTTAAAACTAAAACGAAACAGTTTTGACTACGATACGTAGCACACATAAAACAAAACTGTCTATCTGAGACAATATTGTCTATACGACGTTTTGTTCCAAGTGTGCGCATATTCATACATATTGTAAAGCAATAGTCTGTCTTATGACTGTCGTGTTCCAAGTCTGCGCTCAGCCTAAGCAGACGTTCGCGGCAGTATTCAACTTATTTTCCTTACGCATTCATAACAACGTTTTCCATACTGTAATAATGTTTGAGTTGCATTAGCCCTACATGAACCATAATTAGTACAACTCCAGTAAAATGTGTCATATTTGTAGGCTGTTTTTCGTCCTGACTAGGCAAGGCCCATACTTACAGTAGACAAAACTAAAAATCCTTGAGTACTATTTGTTTATTTACACTTTTTGTACAGACAGCATAATATCCAGAAATGCAGTAGACTAAAAGAGCATTATTCACGTAACAGTATATAGTTAATTATGTTAGTTGATCAAATTGGCGCGAATAAAGCTCTAAGTTTATGAATTGCTGTTTTATGTTGTTATGTTATGTTTTTTATGTTGAAAAAGCTTTATCTGCGCCAATTTAATCAACTTGTATACAAAAACATAATGTTTATGTAATAAACATTGATTTCGGTCATAGAAATTATTAGAATGTAATAATATGGCCCGAATTCCGCTTACGCAATAGAGGCGGAGCTTTACGCTATAAATAAAAAGTTATTGTTTATGTTTATGGTCATGTAATTACGATGAAATCGAGATGATCTACTTCAGAATGTATTATTGACTGGTTTAAATTGTTGTTACTTAATCGATGATTGAGTAATCATTGAAGATATTGGGGGTTTTTTTATCTTGCTACATTTGTGTGGTGATGGAATAAAAATGTCATATGGTGTCCCCATATTATTTCTTCCTGTGGGTATCGTTTCCTTTTGATTAATTTCGTTGCGGGTTCAAAAAGTTAGACTTTTTTTCGGACTTTCCAAGTGTCATTATGCTCGGGACGTACAGTCACGAGCAATAATATGTACACATTGTCAAATTTTCTAAACTATCTGTTCACTTATCTAGACATTAGAATACCAAAATTATTTCGGTAATTGTAAGAGGTTCCGTACAGTTTAGAATTAATCTTCGAATTTTTAATTTTGGATTAGCAGAACTTTAGATAACTGTATTACAAAATGTGAAAATGTGTACATATTATTGCTCGTGACTGTACTCAGTCACATCTGTGGAAAATTTGGTATGATAACTTTTGTTTTTATTACTGAAATTCTGGCAGAAATTTTACTGAAAGAGTCTTGTTGAAGCCTTATACCTATTTCTCATCAATGGTTACAATATAGCACACTTAAGATCCCTTCATGGAGTAGTAGTGGACAGGATACAATGTAGCATAACCCATTTTCATCTGTTATTTTTTGTCCTATATCACTACGTGTTTTTTTTTTATTGTTTGTTTTTAAAATATTCATCATAACAGCCCATTGTAGGGACGGGTCTCCTTCTGTGACGGAAGGATACTAGGCCTACTAAGATCTCGCTGGCCTGACGGATTGGTAAAAGGTTTAACATCAAGTTTTCCTTCTTTTTATTTCGTAAAGATAGTATTCATGGAAACTCCCTTAGTCGGTTTTTACGACACCCATGGGATAAGATGGGGAGATGACATATTGTATTCTTACTCCGTTACCACACGGAAATATTATTTGCTAAAATTAAGGTTATTATGAATATCTTTAAATCATTTTTATCAAAGACATGAGAGAGATTGCTCATGCGCTATAATTTATGATAACACCTTCCGAATGAGGTACTATTCATTTGGTAGGTAATACGACGACGGACGAGATAATAAATTTACAAACTTACTAATTTACTTATATCATTGTTTATTAAATTATGTTAACTATATAACTAATAAATCTAAAGTAAACAGTTGTTATCATAATATGGCTCCATTTTCAGCATTCACCTTAGATTTATTAGTTATATACTTAGTTAACATAATTTAATAAACAATGATGTAAATATTGAAGACAGATAAGTACAGTGGGTGACCGAAAACGTCCGCCAGTTTTCTTTTTCATTCGTTTGTGAAGCCTAAAACTCTTAGTACCTTTTGAAACTAAAGCATTGTATAGATAAAACACATAAAACTATACTCACACAGTATGATACCTAATAAGGGTCAAATTCATTTTCACCTTTGGTCTACGTCTAGTTACATGTCAACATCAAACCTTTTTAATGAACTATTTAGTCTGTTCTGTTCTATTTTTTTATAATGGCTCATAAGTTATTCGATAATTCTGCCAACAGGCCTGTTTAGTCAATACACACTTTTAATTTGCTGTGATATCCTCTGTTTCATTGTCAATGTCTATTACTGTTTATTTATTACTGTTTTAATAATAATTTATTATACCTATAGCCACAGAATATAAAACTTGAATATTAAATAAGTAATATTAAATAATAATAAATATTATTTCCGATTCACGATCATTCACGAAGGACTAATTTTGTATCCTAGGTAACCGATATTGTATTGTCATTCCTACTAGTGACAGCCGACCATTGACTGCAATATTATGTCATAATCAATTGGTAAAGCAGAGTATCGCTCATACTGCATAAGCACACGAAAATAGGCCTTAAGGTGGCGGACCTTTAAATACCATGACTGTACCTATATCACACCTTTTTATGGAAAACCCATATGTTGCTTTTTCCAAAGGTTTTATGCTTATAAATGCCGCGTCTGTTCCCAGTACTAACTAATTGGTTATGTGATACTGTACTATTGGCTATATGTATAGGAAATCTTTTTTAATTCATTTGATGAGTTTACTATTAAATAAAAGATCGTTTATTGAATTGTTGAATTAAAGGGTCGTAGCCACTCTGATATCTGTGGTCGTAGCAGATATAACGTAACGTAAACGTATCGGCACCGCCTCGCCTTTTTCCTCGATGTCAAACGTCAAAAATCCGATTACTTTACGATTCCGATTAGTGTGCGTTCCAGTAAGGAGTTTTATACAAATACTTAATACTGAACGACTCGAGTTGATACGGTGCCGATCCGTTTACGTTACGTTATATCTGCTACGACCCTAACCGGTTTGATGCAGCTATTTTGCAAAAGGCAGACGGAAGGCGTATCGGAAGCTGTATATTGATCCAGACTCCAAAGATTCTAGCTTTAAAGTCTTCATGCCTAGTAATAACGGTAGATAGTAGATAAATTGTAGAATTCTTATATGCTAAACGTGTTTTAACAATTATAGTAGGTTTGACTGATTTTATTAGTTATATTATTTTATTCTCTTTTTTATTTTCAGCAACTTCGAGTTACAGTTAGTACCAAACCGGCGTCTGGTTTCGCCTGAGTTTCGCGTCTGGTCAGACGTAGGTCAAGAAGCGACGTTGTCATCAGTTGACACTTCTTGTCATTTCTTACACGCTGGATCTAATGCAGTCGCCGCGTTCTCGGCTTGTAGAGATCACGCACTTGTAAGTTATTATACCAAATTAGTTATGTTAAATAATAAGTTCGGGTGCCACCATTCTTCATTTTTGGTCTAAGACGATCTGTTTGGCCACACTCTGTTAAAAAACTTGACTACGTCAACATATTCCACAAAGCTGGGATTATAAATGCCACTGAGAAACTCTGCAACGAGCTTAAAATGTTTTCCCTAGTTTTCTCAGATGAAATTTTATTACTTACCAGGTTGCCTGTCCCGCCAGAACAGAAACACGGCACAGGGAAAGGGTTAATACACCTCAGAAACTTTTCTTATTCTTTGGAACCGAAAAGTAATAATATTGGTGTACATTTTCCAGCACGGTCTTATCGTCGTGGACAATTCCACCTATGAAGTACGACCACTTCCTATGGGAGCTGGCCGAGCAGAGAGTAGCAGTGGACGCACAGCTCATGTCATCCGCCGCGCCCCTCCCCCCGCGTCCCCCGGCGATGATGCACGACCACTACGGCCTCGTGTACGTAGACCACATACACGACAACCTCGCGTCAGTCGTCCAGCCAGCTATACGATAGAGATCGCACTCTTCTTAGACGAAGCGGCCTACAAAATATTTTATCCGTTCCTCAACTATAGTGAAGCTGATTTACGTGATATGCTCTTGGCGTATATAAATGGGGTAAGTTTCTATACTAAGCTATTCTAATTAAGTATAACCTATGATACGTAATTCTGAATCTTACCCTTTAGTCCGGTTTTCTTTGTTTTCAATAATGCCATTTTGTTGATTGGATTTGACAACATTACCTTTCCTTTTCATTTGTTTTCCAATTTCTTATTTGTAATAGGTAAAAATAAATGCTAAAAATACATCCTTGCTCTTCCTACGGGTAAAGTGAAAGGTGGCAAAGTAAAAACTTTGCATGTAATATAAAGAAGGAAAGCTTGACATGGAATCTCAAAATCAATTCGACTAGTAGAGTCGAGATGAATTGAATGTGATAGCGTTACTATACTAGCAACCTTTCAAATTTATGCAAATTTAAGCTAAAAAAATCAAAAACCATTCTAAGTTACGCTAAGCGTTTAGATTATTTTAAAATGAATACACTCGATGACCGTAGAAATTTCCACGACTTAACATTCTTATATAAATTGATACATGGTCTTATCGACTCCCCTGAACTGCTGGCCAAACTCAAGTTTAACGTTCCTCAAAGATACCCTAAAGCTAAAACCAAATTGCTCTACCCCCCATTCCGAAAAACGGTTTCTGGTTCGAACTCGGTTATCCCTAGACTCTGCAGGCTGTATAATAAATATGATCAAAACATTGAATTGTTTGGCCCAAGTTCTAGAAAATTCAAAAAACAAATACAACTAATTAATTAGCGTTTAAGTCATATGTTGACTTTAGCATAAGTTAAACTTAATTATTGTTACTAAGTAAGCTTAATTTTTGTTTGTAACCTTATAATGAACATTATTAGGAAATAATAACTTATTGTTATCTCATTGAGCATTTTGTGTTTACTACTTGATATTGTGCACTAGGATAAAATTAAGAACTATTTTACTTTGACAATGTATAAGGGTAACAATTGTTTGTAAACCATAAATAAATAAACCTTTAAACGTGTAATTAGAAAACTGAGCTTTTAATTATTATTTTTCGTGAAGGTTGATAAATAATATAATATTTGACTACTCGTATACATATCTGTTCCAGGTACAAGCGCTATACCAGCACTCGTCTCTAGGCACACACATTCAACTGTCTCTAGTACGTCTAACACTACTGCGTGCTCAGCCTACATCACTATCAACACATGCTGAGCGAGGTCGCCTTCTAGACTCATTCTGCGCGTACCAACGCTCGCTCAACGTCGAAGATGACGACGATCCACAACACTGGGATATGGCTCTGCTACTCTCTGGGTAACTACAGACAAACCTGGTAACTGTTATGGTCGATCACTATTTATTTATGTATGTAGTTTAAGTAAATATTGCAGCAAATAAACAGCAACACTTTAACGGTATAGCGTCTTGTTATAAGTTGAAATATGTATTATAAACCATCGCAAATGTAATCCTTGTTTATTTAGTTGTGTACTTGCCAGTTACGTCTGTGTGGTAGTTAAGTGTGTAAGCAAATATTTAAAGCTGCATGCTTGTACGCGTCCCTAAAAATGTGCAAATAACACCTTCGTATTTCTTACGGTTGCGAACAATTTGTTAAATTCCTTGAAGTTATTTGTCATCAAGAACAAAGTTCAATAACACGATGAATGATCATGAAATGTTTTAGGATTCACGTGTAGAGTTTAGTCAAAAGTCTAAAGTCTGAATATACTTAATGCATTTATTCTTTTTTCAGTTTGTGATTAGGCCAGTAACAAAATATTAGCTATCATCAAATCGAGAAAAAACGTCTTTATTAAGATAACTAGCTGCTGTGCCCGCGACTTCGTTCGCGTGGCGGATGTTACTTACTTCGCAATTCGATTTAATACTGAAAAATCGTTTTTAAAACCTTATAACGAACAGATATACCTACATTACAAACGAATTGTAAAATTAACGAACGAACCAAAACCTTTTCAAAGTAAATAAATAGTAAATAAAATATCTATGAAGACTGCGTCTAAACTTATACTGAAAGACATGAGCGAACGTCATTCTTTCCAGGAAAATCTTAACACCGCGATACTGAAAATGACGTCACAGGCACAATGCTATCTGTTGTCAAATTTGTAAGTTAAAATAAATGACATCGCTTATTTAATCATAACTGCAAGGACGCGCCTCCTCCCATGACGGAGGAATACTTGGCCTACTAATACCACGCTGGCCAGTCGGATTGGTTGATAATATACGGATAGATTGGAAGATAATATTCACCGATAGTCCCTTAGTCGGTTTTACGCCACCCATGGGATGAGATGGGGAGGTGACATATTGTATTCTTACTCCGTCACCACACGGATACATGGCTGGCGTGCATGAGGTCGCGGGTTCGATTCCCATGGAGGACAATTGTGATACACAAACTATTGTATAGTCTGGATGTTCTTTGTGTCCGTTAAATTGATATTTTTAAAGGCTAGTGTGGGATTTGTCTTTTGTAAAAAAAATGCTGAAATAAATTATTGTACCTCACACCTTTTTACCATCTAGCAAAAAATATTTGACTAAACTTAGACTTGACTATATTATTATCTATAGATAAACTGCGTGCAGTATTTTTGAATTACTTAATAAAATAAACACAAACACTTTGAATAATAATTTAATGTTTTGTGATTGTATTTCTTTATTTTATTGTCAGTTTTGTATTTTTTTATTGTTGACAAATAGCAATAATGTGTAAAATGATCTATATCTTGTGTGTTTATCAACCGATTTCTATAATTTTTTTTTTATGAATAAGATATTAAAGTGTACTTTTGAAATATGGGAGTTTGAAAAAGATATGTCTATGCAAATTACAATATATTTATGTATTTAATACACTTTGAAGAAAACCCTAACGATTAAACACGTTATTGTTGCTAATATATAAAAGATAGATATATACTATTCAGGACTTTTTTGTACATCTTTTGAAGACCATTATTTTTGTAATACATATTTTTGGCGTATGATCAACGTATGCGATGATAAGAGCTAGAACGCGCTTTTTGTCAACTGACTTGCTTCAAATTCTTCGTCACTGCTCAGCTCCTATGTGTCTTAGCGTTATGTTATACAGCCTATAACCTGTCCGGGAGTATGGACTACAATCGTACCAAGTTTGGTTAAAATGCCTTCAGTAGTTTTTGACCCATGCGTGCACATACAGACAGACAGACAGACAGACAGACAGACAGACAGACAGACAGACAGACAGACAGACAAAAAATTTATTGATTGCATTTTTGGCATTAGTATCGATCACCATTCATCCTCCAATATTAATTTTGAACATATATTCAATGTACAGAATTGATCTCTCTACAGTTTTATTATAAGTATAGATATAGATAGATTAATATTAGGAAGCTAACAACAATTAAAATCATTTAACCAAACAACCAGTTCTTTCATCTAGTAATAAATAGAAGAAAACTAAATAGATTACAGGCCATTTATAATGCAACCTAGTCGTAAAAAGGGTGAAGCTATAATTCCCTTGCTGTGATTACTAGCACTTAAATGCGCTACGCTACGGGTCTTTATGTTTGTTTGTAGTAAACAGTTGCTTTTTAGGTAATACTAAATATAATTTCATAGGAAGTTGAGATGTTAGTTATTCATAGATTTGGAGACAGTACATTTTGCGGAAATTTTTAACTACATCCGCATAAAGCTCTACATTACACATTGACATCAATTCGCGCTTGATGTCATGAAAGATGTTAAAGGGATAACCGACAGTTTTATCAAATTTCAGGTTAGACTTCTATTCTGAAGAAGGCGGTCGACGCAATGGAGTTACGATGGGCTTAGCACCGGTGGGCGGTGTTTGCCTGCCAGCGCACGCCTGTGTGGTCTCCGAGTTCGGGACATCAGACCTGCTGGGCAGACCTTACCCTTCGGCGGGATTCACCTCCGTCTATATCCTCGCACATGAGATCGGACACAAGTCGGTTACAACAAAATTTTTTTGCTCTATATATTTGTTAATGTATCTTTAGTACATATCGTTAATGCGTACTTATTACCAAGTAAACACATTGAATTTTTGGAAATTGAAGTCCAAGGTTGAGCTGAGGCTTCGGTTTTTTAATACGCACTTAAAAGGAAACCACTGCAAGAACTGACCTCTTCTCAGATTGACTTACATTATTGGGTAGCATACAGTTTTGTATTAGGAAGCTCCTTCCTTAGTTAACCTATTTAGCCACGATATGAAATAGAGCAGTATATTATAATGAAGGTAGGATTAAGTATAAATAAGAAAAAATACTTGTATGTATTATGTAAATGTATTCTGAATTACTTACAAGTTTAATTTTATTTAAAACGTAGGTAATCTAATCAAACTATATGTCAATACCTACAAGTATAATTAATATTACCAAAATATACCTACAGTTACCGATAAATAATGTAACCATTTATTTACACTTTTTTTCCTTAAATATTTTAGAGAATAAGGTCGGGTTATTTATTGTTAAAATGTATTGTACTCTTTCTCTCTAGCTTGACATTTTTAATCGTTCCGCAACATATTTATATTTTTTCGATAAATCTAAAGTTATGTAAGGTACATGTTTTTCATGTAATAATAATTTGGGTATTAAAATAACAATTTAGGGTTTGTTTCATATTAGTTCTAAACATAAACATTTAGTTCGGTGTTAGTATTTTAAAACCAAATTCTTGGGATTAGTTTTTATTAATCACATACATAAAACAATAGATAATGTAAGATGTCGATGATAGTGGATAATATGAATGTTTCAGCCTGGGCATGCACCACGACGGCACAGGCAACAGCTGTGCCCGCGACGGGTACATCATGTCACCTTCCCGAGGCACCAATGGAGAAGCTTCCTGGTCTACTTGCAGTGCACGCGTCGCAGCCGAGCTTCAGTACTGTTGACTTTTTTATTTTTTTATCTAAGGCTAAAACGTAAACACCTCTATTAGAGGCTTACAAAATTTATTAGTACACCCGTATTACTTGTATCGGTTAAAGGATTTTTTTAGAAAGTAACAAGATAAAAACTAATTAGGTTTTCATATATTCATAAAATTGGATATTTTTGTTTGTTCTCAGGTTGGTCTAACTAACTAAGTCAGAATTAAGTTGTAGAGTACCTAAATACCTAAATAAAATTACCGAATTCTGAATATCAATCAACTAGCCTATTGCAGTCCACTGCTGGACATAAGTATTCTGAATATAGTTAACAATAATTAAAAGAATAATTCTCAGTAAACTTTAGTTGTTACAATCAGTAAGTCCAGTCCAAACAATTTATTTTGGAGAGCTTAGAAGTTAACAAGAATCGAATGAACTTATTTAATGACATTATACTGTATTATTAGTTATCATAATTATTCTTTCAACCACTAAGCATACCACGTGTAGCCTATCTCATTGGCTGGGACAAGGTTTTGTACCGAACATACTAATTTCTCACACATATCACGACTGTTTATGTTACTACAGCAGAGGAGCTAGTTGGCCTTTATGACTCCCTTAAGAATAAAGTATATACCTACCTTGTAAAAATATGTCTGGGACTGATAACAACTCTTACTTTTATATTATTTCACTATAAACTTTAATGTTCATAGATGGGCGACTTGTCTGTTAGACGGTGCTGAAGAAGATGAACTGGAGATTCCAACTGAGTTGCACCATGAAAGGTTCAACAGTGCTCCCGGCTCTATATGGAGCGCTAAGAAACAGTGCGAGGTAATATGTGAGGTATTATATTCATACAAGCATAAAAGGTCACTGGTAGGTCTTTTTAGCTAGAGGCCGCCTAGTTCAGTACCACTGACCGCTGAATACACCTCCAAGTAATAGTGTGCAAAAATGTTACTGTGTTATTTTGAGAAAGGTTACAATAGGTAGTCAAGTTACAGGGTTATGGAATATAACAGCTAGTGGGTCAAGGTGGGCAGTGGTTTAGCTTTGCTCTCGGTTAGTAGTAACCGCTGCTCATGAACTTACTAAGAGTAGCAGTAGTGCTATTGTTACATTGCAGGGATCCTAGAAGGACTAACTCCACCCTGGCGAAATGATTTAGTATAAGGTTTTGTCGAGTTTTTCTTCTCGTGGATATAATAGCAAATCGACTTATACTAGTCTCTTTTGACGACAAATATATTAATAAGCCGATAGTAAAATAAGATGCTATTAACATTTAGATCCTGTTACGTGACGGTGATGCATCCCCGGCGACGCCATCTCGTGACCAGTGCGTGCAGCTGGCTTGTCGCACTCCGCACCGCGCCGGCTTCTACTACGCCGGACCTGCACTACCTGGGACCACCTGCGGACATAACATGGTTAGATTATAAGCACACAAATAATATTTACGTCATATCTTCTCTATCTAAGCAGACTACTAGAGTGTACTATGGGTACTACGGATCAACATATATTAATATACCATTCATCATCATTCACGTATTCATATCCTCCACTACCTAAACTTACACTTGCTTCGCTTGGTAAGATCCAACAGTGCTGCTTTGGTTATAAGAGTAAGAAGATTGTTAAATGAAGCTATATTTTTTTTTCAAGTCGGTTCTTGCTTGCCGTACATAGATGATATCATCATGTCGACAGTCTTAGTTCTTTAAGTAGAGCCATTTAGCTGGATTAAGAATCTCGCACCTACTTCTAAGAAAAAAAAATATTCCTCACACTTTCATCTTCTTCTTCTTTTATTTATGTTGCAGTTATGTTAAATAACAACTACGCAACAGAGGTCGTTTGTGATTACCGTAAATGTGCACCTTACCATCTTTTACATAAATAATTATGTAGATAGTTCAAGATCTAAGCTATTTGCACTATCTACTACAATAACCTTCACACAATATCCTTCCTGCAATTTTTTTTTGTTTCAGTGGTGTCAAGGAGGTGAATGTGTACTTGCCGGCCTTCTTCCAACTGCGGCCCCTCCAACTTTAAGTTCTGGCAGCGACATAGGTAGCAATGACGTCA
This sequence comes from Schrankia costaestrigalis, assembly GCA_905475405.1. NCBI lineage: Eukaryota > Metazoa > Arthropoda > Insecta > Lepidoptera > Erebidae > Schrankia > Schrankia costaestrigalis. The sequence continues at coordinate 8,381,258 of FR997827.1, forward strand.
GTGGCAGTGACGGTAATGACGATACAAACGTTGGTTGGAGTCCCTGGCGTGAAGGCAGCTGTCGGTCAGGGTGCACTGATCGAGGGCGTGGATTCCGGGAGAAGAGGCGAATGTGTTCGCCTAGAAGTAAGGACTGTCAAGGAGCTGGTTATGATGTCGTTCTATGCGATGATACTAAGGTAATATATGAGCAGTTTTAATCGATTTCAAATATGTTAAGTATTTGGTCCCGGATTTAATGTATATGTTACGCTTTAAGATTTAAAAAAAAGCGAAAGCTCATTAAGCGAAGAACAGTTCACAACGCGTAGTGTGTTACATTGTAAAATTGACGTGACTGTGATGATATATGACCACAAACGCCTTATAATGGAAATGAAAAAATCCTTTTTTAGGAGTTCGGTAAGTAAATAAAATTGTATTTTATGAAATAATTATGTATTTGATTGTTAGGTTTGCGGAAAGAAGAGTCGTGTAAGTGCTAACGAGCTCGCGTCTCGCAAGTGTACCGAGTATGCTGCTTTACTGCCTGAACTGGACGCGCACGGTGGAGGACTGCAAGCGCCACACGATCCTAGTAAGTTATAATTTGTTTTATACTAGTATACATTAATTCCTGCATGTTCTTATGGGAGGAGACAGAGACTAAGGTTTGCTATGTACTACAATTTTCACAAGCCTGCATTGCATTGTCTACAAGCGAACATATCTTCCTTCATACATGCTTAATGGCTCACAGCAGTGCTAAGCAATTTGCCTTTTCTGCAGGATGCCACCATGTTTATTATTTGTTTCATTAAAACTGATTTTAAAATCTGAAATAGTGTTGTGCCTTTTTTAATCGTAGTTCCCTCATAATTTCAGGTAACCAGTGAAACTTGCTTGTTAACGGCTAATTTAACTGGTTATTAAATTAGCCGGCTTGTCATCTATGACAGACCACCTCGTGGTTCATGATCAATTTGCTTGCGAGCTTCTAACGACTGAAATAATGGACCATGTACTAAAACGCCTCGTAATATAGTTACATTCATGAAAATGTTTACCAATATCGTCGATGTATAAAATCGGCAGGCGTTTCTCTTTTGTTTTACTTACACTGTAATTTTGATTTTGGTAAACCTTTTTAATAAAGAGACGAATTAAACCACATACACATACAATGAGAGACTAAGTTGGCGTGATGACGGTGAAAGTGTCGGAGAAAAGGAAAACTTGAAAGAAAACCATATTCCAACACCTATGACTATGTCTAGCATGAGAAAAATAATAATATTTAGCTGGTAGTATTATATTCTCCTGTTGATTAGGAAAAATACATGGTTATTTCTAAGACTCGTAGTACAAAAGCCATGTTAATAATTACACACTGTAATTTAAAAACAACCTTAATTTGTAGCACGCATGTGGATGGGATGTGCGGTGTTCTGCCGTCGTGCGTCAGGCGGTGGGTTCTACGCGCCTCGTGTGGAGCTCAACGACGCTGGACGCGACCCGTACTTCCCTGACGGCACTTGGTGTCATCACGACGGCGCTCAAGACTACTACTGCTTACAACATCATTGTTTACCGGAGGTATGTAACCTTGTATATTTGTAACAGATCATGTAAAGTACCTCTGCGGGGACGGACCTTTTCATTACAGCCTTTTAATGTCCGATTGAAGGTACGGGCCTTATTCACTGAAAGAAACTTGGCCTACATTCTTACAATTATCTTTCAGTTATAATTTCAAGTAATTATTTACAAATATAAATAAAGTAGGTAAGTAAGTAAATACAAAAACGTATGTTTTACCAACGACGGAGCAGGTCCCTTCAGCAGCTGGACCTCTACCACTGCTGTGCCCGCTTAAATAATGTAGTGTGAAATTGTTACTCCGTTTAGGTGGAAGTGTAGTAAGTAAAGAAATTATAGGGTTATGAGATTTAACAACTAATGGCTAGAGTATGTTATTAATTATTGCTGTGCTCTATTATGTGAATTTGTTGAACTGAATGATCAGCGGTTACCATTTACCATCAGGGAAGTTGCTAGTCTACCACCTTAAAGAATAAAAAAAAAACTTAAAATAAAATACTAAAAAGTTGCAATCCAGACTAAAAAGTTAAAATAAGCTTATCATATTTCAGCCCAAAAACAATGACGTTATTTCAAAGCCGTACATACAACCACAGGTAGACAGACTGAATGTATATCTATTATACCTACACTGTTTTATTATTGTTCTATAAAGTACAGGCAACATAAAATATTGATACAGCCTATTGCACTTAATGTGCACCTATGTTAGTTAAGGGACATGCACATTGTGTTCAACAGCACCAAATTAACTAGTCCGATCAGGTGTACATTATGCAGTTTATACAGCCCTTGAACAATACCACATTCGCAGTTCATCAATGCAGTACTTAATACATTTAGTTCGTTCAACAGCTCATTGTGTTTGCATAAATAGTCTAATAGTGACATTATCACGTATAATCTGTGGTTGTTTGTCAACATTGCCGCGTCATCTCACGTGGTTTTGTTTTATCTGTAACATTCATTATATAAACAATATAGACGTGTTAGTACAGCTATTACGCTTATTATCGTACTGACATGTGCATAATTGATTATCTTTATTTTAGATACTAAAACTATGGGTTTAAGGTTCTTCCGGCTAAATGTACTTTTAATTTTTTATGGGGTAACAAACATCTGATTGATTTTGTTTATTTTTATGTGGAAGCGTAATCTGTTGTAGCGCCTGAAGCCCTCGGTGTTCCTCTCAGCCTGAAGAGCTAGAACAACGAAAAGATAGACATTACTCAAGCCCAAGGGGGTCCCCGGAAATGGTAGGGGAGTGCCCAGCCCTTCCATGTCTGTCTAAAGAAATATCTGTTTATAAAATATTATTGCAGTGCTATTAGTGTGTAATATAAGGTTGAAAGACGTCTGTTTATTCATACTATGACGTTAAAAAAATTAAGCAAAAATGAACAAAGTGGAACCCCTCTATAAAAAATAAGTTGGATACTGAGGTCATTCTTTAGACAGTAAAGAGTTAGGGCTTCTATTTTGCGTTTACCATAGATGTTGCTTCTATACATAGTATAAAATAAAGTTGCATACACACATTATAAATGAGCTATGAGTAAACATAAGACAATCGGGGAACACTGAACAGTGAATAATCTAAATCTAAATAATGTATAAATCATTTTACTAACTAGTATTACACAGTATACATTACTAATTGTTATTTAATCAAATCAAATATCTTTTATGCAAAGTAGTTCAATAAATATTGTATCTTTTTGACGTCATTTAACACTACTTAACCTAAGTTAAGAAATGAATAATATGATAGCTCTAAGGATGTACTATGAATTATGTTATAATATGAAATATATATTATATTATATAATGAACCATCTAAGGGACACAAATATTTTGATTGGTGAAATATGTAGCAATAAATATCTTAATGTGTATAAAGTAAATAATTTAATAAGACATGTATGTACTAACTTTAATAATGTGTCATTCGTCGATTATCAATTACATTTAAATGATTTTGGATTTGTAAGTAAATTGTGTTTAAGTAGATTGTTCCATAGAGAGATACTACGTATGAATTATCAAAACAAATTTCGGAATTATATTAGTAAAATAAGTAGTAAATCAGGTACTTTTAAAAGCTACCGTAGTGTCCATGTCCAGACTGAACCTCACATGCATCAGTTACAGTGTGCAGATGCAACATCACAAACAGATGCAAATTCAATAGTTTCTGAAACAGATTTTTTTCGTCAGTAATAATATATTGACTAATACATCACTCAAATTATTAGACGCTAAGTATAAATGTGAGGATTTCTCTAGTATTAGACTTAATATTTTCCATCAGAATGTATGTGGTATAAGCAATAAAAAAGATGAGTTTGAAATCTACTTTAAAACACTGCCTGTACTTGATTACATTTGCTTGACGGAACATTTTCTTAATACAGTTACGGCACCACTACTTAGTTTCAACAACTATCAGGTCATTACTTGTAATGCAAGGATAAGGAAAAAAAGAGGAGGTAGTCTTATCCTTGGACATGTAAATAGGGAAGTTTTAGTGTGTTCAGAGATTAATGAATTGTACAAGGAACAAGTATTTGAGGTATGTAGTATTAAAGATGTAAATACAGGACTATACTTGTGTTGCTGTTATCGCAGCCCTGATGAGGGAAACTTAGAATTGTTTTTGAAACATGTAGAGAAAATGCTTGAAATTTTATTCAATAGGAAGTCTCTTATTTGTGGCGATTTTAATGTGGATCTACTTACAGATTCTAAAAAAAAAACGGAGTTTTTAAATTTGTTACGTTGCTATAATTTCAGACCACTTGTACATACTTTTACTTTTATACGTAATGACTCAGTTTCATGTATTGACAATTTCATTACAAATCTAAATGATCAGGATATTAAGGAAGTTCATAATGATCATAATGGCTTAGCAGATGGACACAGCGGGATCTTAAGCGAAATATCACTACAAAGTTTAGCTGTTAAAAAGGCGACACAAACAATAATCAATAAACGAATAATAAATAACAATAATCATCGTATTTTCAATAATTTCTTAATTAATACTGACTGGACTTTAATCGGAATAAATTCTTTTATAAATAAATTTAGAAACTTTTTCAATGCCGCGTATAGAAAGAAAAATATAAAGGTTAATGTAAAAAGAAACGGTATCGGTACTACATGGATAACAAAAGGCATTCGAGTATCAAGCAAAATGAAGAGGGTTCTGTGTACAAATAGTATAGGTTCTGTCAATGAATCCGTCTTGGTTTACAAACGGAACTATGTTAGACAATTTAGGAAGGTTATAAAAGTAGCTAAGCGAAATGCCTTATGTAAACAACTCGCAAATGCAAAGAATATTGGTAAAAAAATATGGCAGGTGGTGAATCAGCATAGAAATAAATCCTCCAACAAAATAAAAAATAGTATAGTTTTAAATTCTAATAACATGGCAATAAATGATCCGACTTGTGTTGCAAATCTTTTTGTTGATCAATTCAATTACCAACAACCTGTATACGTGAGCAACGAAATTGAAGCAATAGACATCCTACAAAATAGCTGCGAAAGAATCACAAAGGATATGGTTTTATCTTCCGTTACACCTAGGGAAGTAACGAATATGGTTAGAATAATGCCTTCTAAGACTTCTTGCGGTTATGATGAGGTGCCAATAACAATTATAAAAACCCATATTAACATATTGGCAATCCCACTTACTTGTTTTTTCAATAAATGTTTAGAGCAGGGTATCTTTCCTGAACAGTTTAAAATCGCTAGAGTGATACCACTGCATAAAAAAGGTTCACCAACTGATCCAAAAAATTACAGGCCAATTTCCGTCCTACCAGTACTGTCCAAAATTTTAGAAAAAATATTAAAATCGCGTTTAGTTAGTCATTTAGTTTCTAATCAAATTATTAATAGGAGGCAATTTGGATATCAGAGCGGTGTTGGAACCTCTGATGCCTTGCAGGCTTTGATTAGTGAAATTGTTGAAAAATTAAATTCTAAATTTAAAGTGGCTGGGGTTTTTCTGGATTTAAGTTCTGCATTTGATAGTGTGGATCATGAGATACTTCTTTTGAAATTGGAACACTATGGTGTTAGAGGTGGGGTTTTAGATTTATTTAAATCATATTTACATAACCGTAAAATGTACGTAGAAATCAAGGCTCTTGATAAAACGAATTGCCATACTGTTTATCGGTCAAAGTTGCTTTCTGTCACAACAGGCGTACCACAGGGATCTATCCTTGGTCCTGTTCTGTTCCTGGTCTTCATAAATGACCTTCTAAATTTTTCGAGTAGCTTAAGTTCAGATCCTCAGCTAATAGTTTTCGCAGATGATTGTAATGCAATTATAAGTGCAAAAGATATAGATACGCTTAACGAAAAAATTAACACTACTCTCTATGATTTTAGTAGATGGTTTAGTGCAAATAAGTTGATAATTAACACAAAAAAAACTAACATTTTGCTATTCAAATCAACATCGAGAAATTCTGACAAATTAGATATACAATTTATGGGAGATAAAATAGTACCCGTAGATACAGTAAAATTTCTGGGTGTTTACATTGATTCACTGCTAAACTGGCAAAAGGAGATCACTACAATTGAGGAATCAGTATCTTCCGCGTGTTATGCTCTTAGAAGTTTAAGAGATGAAGTTAGCGTTAATCAATTGAAAACAGTGTATTTCGCATTGGTAGAGTCACGAATTAGGTACAGTGTTCAGTTTTGGGGCTACAGCTATAAATACAATTGTGAAAGAGCCTTTATAATACAAAAACGAGCAGTCAGAACTATTGTTCGGATCCCACAGTGGGAATCTTGTAGGGAACATTTTAAGAGTCTACGTATTTTAACTGTGCCTGGGCTTTACATTCTAACTGTATTGAGTCAATTGTCAAAACACATAACTGATTATGAGACTGAAGATGAAAAACTGATCAGGGAAAGCACGCGAAGGAAACACTTAAATAATAATTTTACTCCAACATTAAATATAGCAAAACATTGTGCACTTTACCAGAGTGTTAGATTATTCAATTTATTGCCAATTGAATTAAAAAAAGACGTGTATAACACACTTTTGTTCAAAAAAAAGGTAAAAGCCTTCCTATTGGATAAATCTTTTTACTCGGTGGACGAATTCACTGGTGGCTAAATTTTCTTATACATACATATAACTTAAATACATATTAATTATTATTTATATTAATTTAATTTTTGTAATGTTACCATTATTTTATTGTTGACATATTAAATAATTTATTTTAATTAATTCCAAGCATGTTTAATGTTAATATTGATTTATTATTTCAAATGCATGTATTTTGTTTTTTTATTTTTAACTAATTAATTTTAATTGTAATTTTTATATTTAATTTCCTGTGTAATAATTGTATGTTCAAACACAATTGTAAGACATTGTTACTGAAATAAATAAATAAAAAAAAAATATGTTTAAATAGTTTACGACTATGAGGTCTTATGGTGGCGGAATAAATACTTAGCTTTTTACTTGGGAAACCTGATAGAGACTCCCTCTACGTCGAAGTGGCTTAGGCGAAGCAAATGTGATGGATTCCCAACAAAGCTAGCTTACTAAAACCACGCTCTTCCTATTCCTTTTACAATTATTGTAGCTGGCATGGTGCTCGCCATTCTTGGACTGTATTGGATGCTTAACATCAGGCACCATAGAGGCATTCTGGTAGGCCACTTTAAAAAAAGAAAAATGCTGGTCTATTACTCGTTGACCCGTCATCTGAAATAGGTACATGGTCTTGGCATTTATAGTACCTAAAGGTACCTGATAGGGTATAATAAGGTTATACCTTTGATCTAAAAATCTAATTGTTCCAAACTTTCTTCGGCTTCCATTTAGCAACAAATTTCTCTCTCTCTCTCTTAAGGAAGGTTCTTAAGAGAGAGAGAGAAATTTTTTGCTATCATGACCAACTAAACAGCTAATCTTTATATACCTTTCCCACCTACTGCATTAGTTGCGTGTTTTTACTTGTCGTTTCAAAATCCGTACTTAAATGTTACTATTTTTGCCGTTCCCATATCTCACTAAAATAATGTTATGAAATAAGTCATCATTTTCCTATAATCATTGTACTCATATCCTGTATTTACGTCATTAAAATTTAGATACAATGACCTTATTATCAATAATTACATGAGTAGGTACAATTTTTTTTCTTTCGTAACATTCAAGCACAAAATTGTCCCATTAAACAATTTTGAATAAAATCATAAAAGAACCTAAACTGTTACATTATCATTAAAGTAGCCCTTGAGTCTATGTTACTCTTTGGATATAGTGGGGAAACTTGGCCTACAGATACCAAGCTACCCAGAAGAGTTGACATATTGCCTTCTATTAGAGCTCCCATAAGAAGGGGTAATACCCGTGTTATCTTAGTCCATATCTTAGAATAACTTTGTGAAAATGGTATATAGGTAGTACCTTCTCTATGGATTCTTATCCATAGAGTTATATTACATTCCTTATCCATAGAGAAGATCTTTCTTTTCGAGTTCCTATATAAATCATTTGCAGACATACATAATATAAAAAAAACTGAATAAAAACGACAAGACTAGATAGCAAATACACATATTATGCTATATTGATGCTTAGGTGGATATCGTAGATTTTTATTTATGCCAACATTATTACATTTACTTACTGTGAATAATTATTCAACTCTCGAATGATCCTAAATACGTACTGAACTAGTACAACATTTAGAAATTATACATTTAATTAACAATTTTATTGTGATACAATATTTAAAGTGAAGTCTGCGTCACTTTTACGACAAAGTACTTTTAATCTGCGCTTTGGTTTGTTTGTATATTAAATATTATGTCCTATTGTAAAGTGCGTTTTGCGTCACATTTACTTGCGTGACTCTTATAGGTTTTCCTAATACATGTTGGTAATATTCCTAATTTGTCACGGTTTATCTAGACGTTTTTATAGTTCAGTAATCAATCAAGAGTTGTTTGTTTTTAAGTGACGTTAGACCATACTGTTATTGTTGACATAAGTAAGCTAAGTACACGAAGAGCAAAACATGGATTTTGATAAAGTCTTTTATTGAATTATAATTTTGTTGGTTTTAGGTAACTGTTTAGACTGGTTAACCTACCTTACTCTTAGCACAATTATTAAAAAAAGGCTCCTGCCTTTTTCTGTACCTTTTACTGTTCTAGTAATTGCTGGAATCCCCTAAATTAAAGTAGGTACCGGTAAAAAGGTAAATGATACATTTTGTAATGTGCTTGAATTACTAATGTAGAAGACGATCATTTCCGTCAGAGGACTCTAGTATTATCCCTTCTTGAACTTACCTGGTTTCCCCGGGATACGAGCTGGGAAAAACACCGTGTGGTGAATGTCGGTTTGGGTCCGACACGGATTTGACAATGACAGCCTTCATTTTCAACCGACTTCAAAAAACGGAGGAGGATCTCAATTCGGTTGTATTTTCAACCGACTTCAAAAAGGAGGAGGTTCTCAATTCGGTTGTATTTTTTTTTGTGAAGCGCGTTCGAGACTTCTAACCGATTAAAGAAATGATTACTATTGCATAACTTTAAGTCAATGTTGAATTAAAAGTTAATACAGGACAACTTCAAATCGTGTTTAAGGGTAGCGTTTAATCTCTACACGGATATGTTATATTACGTAAGAACATAACGTGGTATTAATATTAATGAATTTACATTACGTAGCACGTGTTGTTTATAAATAGATAATATCACGCAAGTGCAATGGAACCTAGATAAGCATAAACGGAAGCTGACAAGGGCATACATTGTACTCTATCAAGGTTCTAGTTAATTGACAACAGTTATGTTTATTGTCTGAAATTTAACATTTATTATTTTTATAAAATTAGATCAATAAACTTAAAAAAAAAACAATAAAACATCTACAAGAGCTAACATGGGTAAGGAATGAATAGAGATCACAAAAAGAAAATTCCTACCAGAAATTCACGTGATGTCAAGGCAATTGAATTCTGAATATTTTTATATTATATACATATTTAGTTTCTCTTTCTTTCTTTTATGACTGCAATGTGGCTGTAATGTTGCGGTTATGTGTCTACGCTGATCTCTTCAAGTTAACTCTTGCTTATGAATTTACCGGTGTAGTGGTCTAGGCAACACAAAATTACATAAATAAGTTTTAAAAATGTATCTAGAAACAAAATTAAGTAGGTACTTTTGCCTTTAATAGCTTCGGGAAGCTAAAAAGAAAATGATTAAAAATTTAATTACAATACCTATACTAAAATAAAAGTAAACATATTTATTACCTATGAGACTCCGACGCACGTAAAAAATAAAGCTATATAAAAATAATTTCTCATTAAATGATACATCATTATAATGGTTTTTATCCTTCAGGTAGTTACAGTAAAAAGCAATAAAATTGGCTTAATTGGATGAATTAAATTGTACGTTATCTAAAACAATAAAATCACGTGAAAGCAAAGAATAATGATGACGAGCGCACCAGATAAATCTGGATATAAAATGGTAATAAATAAAAAATCAAATAAAACCAAATAATATTAGGTCACGATATATTATAACAGAATATTACAATAAACATACTAACAAGCAATAGATACGTAACAATGCTAATAAAATTAATAAAATTTTCACTTTTCAAGGTTATAAAATATTTCGTTTAACCGACGTTTCGTGACGTTATACCTAACGTCACTGTTTTGTCAAACATCCATGTTTTTTTTAATTTAAAGTGGAAGTCGAGCAAGCCTGATGGTAAAGGTAACCACCTCATGGACGTCAGTTATTTCAGCAACACAGAGAATCTAGACAGAAGTTGTTAAGTCTTATACCCCTATAATTTCACGAGCTAATGTACCTATTCTTAAAACTAATTTTTAATGTATTGGGTTAACCATGCAATTCTCTAATTCTTACTTCTCTTTATAAGTATCTAAAGTTTGCAGTACATGGTGTTCCGTAATCTGCCAGCTCCCAATTCCCAAGGGAACCTCTGTACCTGTGCCTCATGCATGTGTTATCTTTTTCTTAAATGTGTTCTAATATTTTACGTTATATTCACACAGAACTTTAAGATGACAGCCCAGTGGCATATCTGGGAGTTACCTAACAATGACGTCAGCGGTCCCTTCAACGCTCGTGCCTTGTCCACGCCTGACAACGAGTTTGCAGCCACGGCGATAAGAAACTACATGTCTCTGGACGACACAGGAGTACCTCTTGTGCGATCAGCTCTACCACCACAGATACCAGACGAACCTGAAGAAAATTGGGAAGTTGTTGATTACGTCGACATAAACAAAAAATCAACTTGAAAGCTTATTTTTATTGTTAGGGCAATAAAATAAACAATTTTAAGCCTTTTCATAGTACTTCAAACTATATATGACTTCTCTCAGATTCTAAAACTCTATCAGCCAATTAAATTATTTCAATTTGACAGCGTATTCCTTTCGAGCAGTCATTAAGTTTGAATATACTTTACAAGGTTGAATTTATAATGTTGGAAAACGGCTATACCTCTACAATGCTGTTGGTTTTTAGACCTGTAGCTTGTTTTGAATACTAATAGAGCATCACTTTTCATTTAATAAAAACTGTCACATAAACATTTGATGTACAAATAATTCTACTTGTGTTTGATGGAATCAGCTTTACCATTTCGAAAAGTTGCAGGTCGTAGGCTCAATTTCTGCACAACTCTCATGTGTATACGTATTACGTATAAACCGTCATGTCAACGCATACGTATTACGTATGCGTTGACATGACGGTTTGTTGGTCTAAAAGTTTTGTTTACAAATAAAAAAAGCTCGTCAAGTCGTGAATAGCTGCGAAACCTACGTGGTATTGAGTGGGAGTATTAATATAAAAAGAATTTGCACTGAGTTTATCAATTGTGCCTGTAACCTTATTGCACAAATTGTACCTATATCAAAAATTGCCTTTACCTTAGCTATAATTAATAAAATTAAGTACACCAAAATGTTAGATGTAACAAGTATTGTAAGCACCGGAGTTGCCAATATTTATATTAAAATAATTTTTAGTTGTAAGGAAAATTTAAAATTAGTCTTGCCAAAACGTCAATCGTTATAAATAGTATTAAGGTAAATGCACCAGTGGATGACTCTATAAGGAAGGAATTTACACATTTTTGCACATATCTCCTTAATTATCAATTTGATCGACTTCTAACAAACGTGAATGCATGAACTGGTTCTTCATCCATGATATACGAATAAAACATTGTATAATAATATTTCTATTATTGAGCTATTTAAGTTTTTCACAACCTCTGAAATTGTACTAGTGGATGACAGACAAAATCTCGAATGCCCCAATGTATGACTATGAAAAAACAAAATCGGTGACCCAGTATATGACAGGATGTTTTAGGGATTTCCATAGGTATCTAACTAGTTATAGAGCAATGTATGAATAGGTCAACTATTGGAGATCGTCTTCGGTGGCAACCTACAGTCATGTGGGTGAGAAGTATGAGGAATTTTGATCCATCATCAAGTAGCTTGTAGGTCCCATGCGCCGTTCGATTGGGTGTTTACCTTTTACTTTGTACAACAAAGTAATATGTAAGACATCATACTTCTTTGCTACCGCAGCCACAGACATGCCCTTCGATACCTCGACTAATGCCCCTAACACGTCGTCCAGGCTATATTTATACGTCCTTGGAGGCATATTTGTATAGCAAAATATCTGAAACCAATGTATGACACTGGAGTCTTGCCCAATGAATGACACCTGTCATACATTGGTACTCCATAGAAAACCAGTCGATGACACCCCCTGTCAGGCACTACTCAAACATCAAATAAAAGTTTTTTGTTTACAGGGCAATTAAAATATAATGTTTTACTTCATTAAAATTCAATAATAATGACGTTTTAAAAAATATTAATTTGTACGAGAGAATGACACAGGTGTCATCAACTACTAAACACATATAAGATTACCCAGTGAATGACACCCCTCTAAAATACTAAATTATTGAACAAAATCAATTTAAAACCGTTTATACTTGTCATTTGTTTAATTATGTAACAATTTCAATAATCACTTACCTATATAACATACAATCCTGGCTATAATATGCACTTTCACTAAACAGTTCCTTAACAAATCAGATAAGTATCGCGATGCACGTCTTACTTAAAGCACTCGCGCCCTAAAACTAATTCATAATTACAAAAATAATGATCCCATCGATGTCAAATTTTGCAAAAATATCTTAGATAGTACTAGTAGTCTATTTAACTATTTTTTTTAGTAATATTATTATTTGTTGTCTTATTATTTTATGTTAACTGCAAAAAAGTCATTCATTGGGTACCTGTCAGCCACTGGTGCTTTTACCTTAACTAAGTTTTAACTCATGCTAACAGTGCCTTACGATGCATTTACTGGTAATTAGTGAGCAGTATTGAGACAAGGTATTAGAAATAAGTTAGATTTTTTGTAATTTACAATAACTTATGCTAATTCATAATTTAGAGAAATACCTAATTTTAAATAATAATCATTTTTTAGAGATGAATGGAAAAAGCATACATGTTGCGCCGACCCCAAGTGAATATGGGATAAGGGCAGGAGGATGATGATGATGCTAATTAATAATTTATTCGGGACATAATATAATATTTCTTTTTATTTGAAATAGGGGCAAACTACCATAATCACTTCATAATTCTCTTCGTTACTAAGTTCTGAAATATTCCTATCCTAAAACTTTCTCTAAAGAAACAAAACTAATATTTTTGTCTCAATTGGTTAACATCACAACAGTTTTTTACTGACGTCCATTAAAAACAGCCGCCTTGAATTGAATGTTAAAAAAACTGAGCATCTATGGTGTCTGATAACCGATTATCGTGAAGAGATTTAAATTCGAGCTGATCAACTAGAATATGGCAAAATAAGTTTATAAAAGTATTGTTCTCAAATAGGTATGTATGTAAAACATTCACAATAAAATTGTAGTCACCAGTCCCTATAATAAAAAAACGTAGTTTTTAATATATTTAATTGTGTTTATCTTAGTGACAATATTTTATATATTAGGTATTTATACATTAATATTAATTCCTAGTCTATATTATTTTAGTAAGATAATAAGTATTTATAATTAAAAAAGGTATTTGAATCCTAAAATAAAAGTTTTTAAAAGGTTAAAACAAGTGTTTTATTTTACGATCTGGCATGAAGATATTAAAATCATGTTAAGTAGTCAATTGATCAAGCATAGTTACTTATAGGCTATTAAATTTCTTGCTGGTATGTGTAAGTATTGACGACACAGCTTGATCTCTAGTACGGTTTTGACTTAAAAAAAAGCATTCACATAATACAATTCACATAACACTTAATACGAGTACATTTCAATCATCCAACTTAAAGGAGTATAAATGTTCTGTGACTTAAAGCCACTAAAAAGGACACTTTATGACTTTTATGATAATTATATTTAAAACAATAAATTAAGAGTACAGACCGTATCTATGGTACATAATAAGGAGGATTTAATGTTTCTATTAGTGTCAGAGTGTTCCGTGATTGAGTGCTATCGAGATAGGAATGCTTGATGAGAAATTGACAGTCTGTACGCAATTACTCACAATTGAATATAATAAAGCATTGTAGTTTCATTTAGCTTGTAATAAATTTGTTGCTACCTGATTACTATGGTTTGGTGTGTATAAAATAACAATGAGAAATAAAAAAGATTTATACGAATGATTTTAGGTGTCCGTATACCCAGCAGGACCCTACGTCTAATTCGATTGAAAACCTAAATTCCACGTAGGTAATAATTTGTACCTTCCGACTAGTGTAAAGAAATAATTTCGAATCAGACGTAGGGTCCTGCTGGGTATACGGACACTGATTTTAGACGTGCAAAAAAATCAGGTGCCTATTTAGACGAATCTACAAGTTTATGTATACTATCACTATTAATAATTTACGCTTTTTACTTAATATGCTTAGTTTACAATCTATGGCTGCTACGCAGAGGTCTCGGGTTCCATTCCCGCTCAATACAAATCTTTGTGTGATTTCATTTAGCAAATGTCACTATCTGTATACAAAAAGTACAGTAAGTATGCTGTACTTTATGCTGCATAAAAACAACAATAATATATGGTACAGTCATAAAGTGAATATCATCAAAGGTAATGACAGACCGACATCACTTATTAACCACTTATCAACTCTATTACAGTAATATCATGAAAGCACGAAGCCGGAACGATGGGCGTTACCTATCATCCTACGTAATAAAATGAACACCATAATACTTGTATGAGCATACAAATAAGAACAATGCTAACAAAACGATTTACACACAATATACGTTTGTATTGCTTTTGTAATAAAGAATGTTGAAAATATATATTAATATTAAAATCACGTCGTTTATTTCACGTGTCTTAGTATAAGTATAACGACTGCGAATTTTGGGGTCCGAATATTTGACTTTTAGATATTTATTTCTAGGTACTTAAATAAATAAAGATAAATATTCCTCTTATTTTTTTTGTAAATCCATAAGATTATACATGGAAAACACTCAGACCAATGCAAAAAATCATGTTTATGCACACCAAGATTTCCATTGCGCGGAATTGGAACCCTAACTCTCTGCGTAGCAGCCATGTAATATACCGACTGCGCCACAGCAGAGGTCGTCACTTAGTTCTTTTGTATTAAGGTTTTAAAAGCTACAAATAGCGCAAACCCTCTATTGTTACTCTTTCAAACTCCGCCAAAGAACATACAAAATGCACCATGTACTTAGTACCTCTGCATCATCAAGATTATATTTAAGAGCAAGTTGTTGGTGAAAAATCCTAGCTACTTGGTTGTTTCTATGCAGTATTCACCATTCGCAAGACGAGAACAACCAGAAACAATAATACATACTAAATTTCTCTTTTCCATAATACTCGGGTCTATTGGAGACCCGGTTCTTTGGAAGGCATACATCGGGCCGAAGCCAAAATGTAGAGGCCCTTTAAGAGATTTTTACTTATGGATACACAAGGCAGGTAAAATCAAAAATGATATCAATAGATTAAAAATGCAAAATAAGATCCACCCAGAGATGGTCCATTATTATTGTTTTCTTATTAAAACAATGTATATTTGTAACTCTACGCAAAAAAGAAGAAAAACTCGACACAGACTCACTTCCTTAAGTTTAACTCCCAAGAGTCCCATCCCTGTAGTATGACATTATTAGACTGTTCTGATAATAGTAGGTTTTAGCCTATAGACCGGCTCTCAAGACTGGCTAGAAAACTATGCTACTTTGTTACAGATAATTACAGATACCTACAGATAATTCTTACTGTTCACACACGTCAGCTCTTTAATACTAGTATTTAGATATGGTGATAATTATGTACCTAGCCGTAATGTCTAGCAATTAACTAAGACTGAGGAAGTCTCTAACATGTATTATGTAAGTATATCTTTGTTTGTATTATTTTCTGTTTTCAACCTTAAGTATCCTACTGCAGGGTCGGGGAATTCCACTAAGAATAATTTAGCTGTGCGATATAGAAATAATATTCCTAGAAATGTTTATATCCGTTGTACGTCTTTGTCTAAGTTCCAACAAAATAGTAGATATTTGCATTCACCTAGCACATGAGGTCTCTTTATTTAAAAAATAAGCTTACCTAATACTTCGCATGATTTGTCTTTTGTCCGTGACTTATGTTTTTGCATAAATCTTAGTTTTTCTTTGCACATCAGTTTGCTATTCAGTTAGCGTAAAAAGATAAATATGGTTGGTATCTCTAGAATATATAATATACATTAAACAACCAACATATTGCTATCTGATTATATAATAAAATGTGCCTAATAAATTCATGTCCCGCCGTTTCGCATCTTAAGTACTTCTTATTACTTGAATAGTTTGAGCGGCCGAATATGCTACTGACTGAATTATGTCTATGAATGTCATTATGTTAGTTAATAATGAATGTCATTGGGATTATAATGTTTAAAAATTACGTGCAAAATTAGATAGGCTATTCTACTTTTTGGGATTCAAAATACTCTACGTATTTACACTATTTACCCAAAAACGTTGCTTAGCCTTTCAACCGTATCGCAATGGCTTAAAAAAGAATAACGTGCTCGTATGAGTAAGCTGGGACCATGAGGAGCTATACGTTCATGGAGGCCCTTGTCTTTTACCAGTAGGTTTTAAACAGTCGTTAGCGACTGTAGTAACAGTAATAAGCGAAATTAGGCTATGAAAGCAGAGGAGGGACTTTTGACGGCTACTAGGGACAGTCGTCCAATGAGAGCTCTTGATGAGATATTTATTATCTGATTAATTGATTTTACGATCAGCCTATATTTATATATCAAAAAGCTATTTTCCGTTACAGATAAGAAAGTAGTTACACTTAATTTCTCATATCATTAAATAAATAAAATAAATAAATAAATAAATATTCCTCACACATTCACACAACGCCATCTAGTCCCAAACTAAGCAGAGCTTGTACTATGGGTACTAGACAACGGATAAACATACTTAAATACTTTTTTTTTTTGTAAATACATACATATTATACATAGAAAAAAAAAAAAAAAAAAAAATTAACTGATATTATATTTGCAATTAAATGAAATAAGTAAGACTGAACGTTTATAGGTACATCAGTCACTAGACGTACTTATTTATAGTTTATTAACCGCTGATAGCATAAACGTAATTATAAGGAAACTTTATGTCGCCTTGGCATTAATTTATTACCTTTTGCCCGAGATAATGTGAGTCGGTATTTTACGGTTGACAATACTTTTACTTTAATTAAAATTAGGCAAACTGTCTTTATCAATGTTTATTTTTTGTTTAAAGATTTTCTCCATAAAAAAAACATTTTTATTCACGACGTTTTGATTGAATTGCTTAAACCGTTCTCATTATGTACTTAGTGTTCCATAAAGTTTCAAGCCAAGACTTTTGTATTTAAATGTTTACAAGAGAGATGTCTTTAAGTTGGGGGAGGGTCAATGGTTTAAGAACGCACAAGAACGCGCGTGGTTTAAACGTTTAGAATGCCCAGCAGTAGAGGTCTTTTGCCTAGTAAAATGACGATTGTTTTAACTTTTAAATGTCATTTAAATATTTTAACTAGGTTAACGATAATCTAAGCTATGCTTTTCGGTACTATAAGTATTCTTTAATAATCCAAGAGCCATACAAGCTGATTTAAACTCATCGTAACAACGCTTACCAAGTTAATCGTAGCAAGCTCTGATTACATGGTTCACGCTACTTCCGTTGTGAAAACTTTAAATACAAGTAAGAAGTTAGATTCTATATTAAGTTAACTAGAAGTTATCTACTTACTTACCGTGTGTAAGAAGTTTGAATATAATAATAATAATATGTGAATATCCCTTTTTTTTTCAAAGATGGCGTAAGAAATTATGCTGATATTATTCCTGTAAAAAAATAAGGAATACTTGACATGAAATCTCGTATAAATACTAGGCCAGCGTACAGCAGGCTAAGCTTTCCTTTGTCAATAGACGAAACCCATCCTTGCTCTGGTGCATTAATTGTTAATTATTGAATAACCAAATTTGTAACAAGACGTCCCTCGTTGATCTTGGCATAGCAGAGTAAACTTACGAAGTTTGATTTAAGATTTTCTTATCTTGCAATGATTCTATGTTTGTGGAAACTCCCTTAACCGCCTTTTAATAAAACCCGAGAAACGAGAAACGATATGGTGACATATCGTAAATAGCTACTATAACACATGCAATATTAAGACGTTCCCAGTGCAGTGTACCATATGTGGTACACGTATATTGTTTTACTATTGTGTCTGCTGGCGGCACTGTGAAAAGGTTAAGTTGTAAACTTTTACTTTTTCTTACAAAGCCTAGTATGTACATACTGCTACTAAAAATCACATGCATGTATTATAATAAAAAGATATAAATAGTAAAGAAAATAATTCTCACTCTAGGTGTTTTTTATTACGAACTTACATTTTACCATTACTTTAAAACTACAATAAAACGGGAAGACCATAAAATTAAAAAGCATGCAAGGCAAATAAAGATATAAATGGAACTAAAGCCATTTATCATCTGGTTTTAGAATTATATTATTTACTTATTCTATTTACTGAAACGGTGGCGTGGGCAATAGCGGTGTGCAACTGTTGTGCATGGTATAGACTTAGAACTAGGGGCATGCAATATCGGAAGGTTCTCAATTCCGGAACTGAGTTCCAATACTGGAAGTCTAATTCAATAATGATGAATACCGGAATTCCGCTATTACTCTTCTCAATTCCGGAATTGAAAAATCTGTAAAATTGTTATGGAATTCCGGAGTTACAAAACTCCAAAATTCCGGAATTGCATGCCATACTTGGAACCTCACAAAGGACAATCGTTTGTGTAACACAGTAATAATAGTCCTGTGCTTTAAAGGTCCTCTGTGTTCGTTGTTCTTTTCGTTTTCTCTAGCATGAGAGTTCCCATTATACAACGAAAATAAATTCATCATCACTACAGCTCGTCAATAGTACCCTGCATGGGTAGACCTCCTCCAGTAGCTGAGGAAATCTTAGCCTAATATAACCACGTTGGTTAGACAAAGTGTAAAAAGGTATTTACTTTAAGTTTACCTTCTTTTATTTTCGTATAGATAATAAATATCGTGGATATGGGATCAGTTGGGATGGTGCCATCGTGTATTATTATTCGTCGTCATGTAGTGTCAACGTAATTATTATCAGAATAATAAAGTTCCAATTTAATTTGAACATAATTAAGGTACATGTGAGACGCTCTCTGCTAGCAAGAAAACTGTATGTTTTTATATCAAGCGGATATGTTATTCATAAGGTTTTTGCTCATGATTTTTGATCTTGTAGAATAGAATGTTTGTAGAGATATGGCTTAAGATTAAGTATATCAATGAAAGCCGGAATCTATCCAGCTCCCCAGAGAAATATAATAGACATTATAATATTATTATACTTATAAGAGGGTCTACTTCAGTCACTATGTAAAATATGTACTTAACTTGTATTATAATTAGGACGACAATTAGTTTAATCATTTTTTTTATTTTTTTAAGAATTAAAGCACAATTAAATTTAGAGGAGCTAATTAAAAAACAAACAATGTAAATATGAGAGCTTTTTAGCAGGTCTTATTCTTTTATGGAACTCTTATATAATGCTTGTAACAGGTTTGTGTAGTTTCGCGCTTTTCCTCTGCCCAAAATGTAAATATTTTCTTTTACGATTAAAATAAAGTAAACATATTTTTTTTTCTCTATGGTGTTATTGCCAATAAACTTACTATAAATTCAATAAATAATTTTTTACCTGTTTATGATGACGAATTTATGAAAATGAAATATCAAAACCGCAGCCTCAATATATTATCCTCAGTAAACTAACGGTAGGCACTCTGTGACGTACCTACTATAAATAAATTAATGGATTAATTAATAGTGCTAAGGGGAAATTTTAGAATTTAAGTTTATTTTAATTACTTGGTTATGGAAACAGGTATTCCCCAAGTAGATTTTACTGAAAAATACACAGGAATTTTGAAGTTTATATTTAGAAAATTACCTTAACCAAAATGGTTTACATTTTGTTTGTTACTTTTTTCATCAAAAATACACTTATTATCACTACGGCATCTCCTCCCACGGGAGTTCTAAAGGAAGACTAAAGATTTTGTGTCTACTAAAGCAGGAATGACTTGACATAAGAGCTTACAAACCCGTCTAGCCAATGGAAGCTCATCATATAGTGACGACCTCTGTGGCGTAGTGGTTATTTAACATGACTGCTACGCAGAGGTCTCGGGTTCGATTCCCGCTCAATGCAAATCTTTGTGTGCGTGAAGATGATTGTTTGCATTGGTCTGGGTGTTTTCTATGTATATGTATTTATTTACAAAAAAAATGTATTTAAGTATGTTTATCCGTTGTCTAGTACTGTGTACTGTGGGTACACAGTACAAGCTCAGCTTAGTTTAGGACAAGATGGCGTTGTGTATATTATATCCAGAAACAATTACTTACTTTGTTACAGTACACTTAAATTAAGGTTAAGGTTTCTCCGTGTGATGAAGGAGTAAGAATACAATATGTCACCACCCCCATCTCATCCCATGGATGTCGTAAAAACCGACTAAGGGACTATTCGTGAATATTATTTTAACGAAATAAAAAGAAGGAAACCTTGAAATTAAACCCTATACCAATCCGTCTGCCCAGCGTGGTATTAGTAGGCTAAGTATCCCTCTGTTACCTAAGTAGGCCCGTCCCTGCAGTGGGACATTAATGGGCTGTTAGGATATTACTCTATCTTGATTTTTTGTATCTATCGATTCTTTTTTTTTGTGAGAATCTTTATAGAGGTCGGTGTATCGAGGTCCTAGTAGTACATCAAGGTTCACCAAAAAATACATACCCCCTTACTCATAAAAGTCTCTAAAATTTAATCACTGTTTAGCGAGATTTTTATTAGCAAAACCAACCTTATGCCAAACAAAACCGCAAGAATTTAAGCTAATCAATTGACTAAAATTTAAGTGGCGTTTATGAGTAAGGGGGATAGTGTCTGTCACCTGTAAAGGCCGGGACGGTGAGAGGGTAAACAGTAGGTAAGTGTACAATTACTAACTTACTACGAAGTACAAGGTACTACAAACATCATAATATAATTGAATCCATCGTTGACTAACGAAAATACAAGTTGCTACTATCCTATTTCATACCTAAGGTGGCTAAGGGGCGACTGAGGATTTACGTATTACAGGAAAGAAGGAAAACCCGAAGCCAGCCGTTCATGGGCGTTCATGCGCTGCTATGGTGATAATAATACTTTACATAAATAAGTAATCGAATATTAAAGTTAATAACAAAGGAAGTCTAGTTTATTAAGACAGATTTTCCTGTTGCAGAAATGTTATTGCGTTACGGCAGATATACAGTGAAAAACTTATATCTTAGCAAGTAAATAGGTTTTAATACAGTTTTCCTGTAACTAATATCTTCTTTATAAAAAAATGTTAAAAATAGACAAGAGTTTTAAATTAATTTGTACGAAATAAAGATATTAATAATCTATTAAAAAAAGTTACCTTTTACGCTACTCGTTTCAACAGTTTTTATGGCAAAATGTGGTAAAAAAAGTGAAAATTACTTTTCGATGATTTTTTTGTTTCTGCCTGGTAAAATTCTGTTAAAATCGTCGTGTTAAAATTTATGCGCTATTTTATGTACACCCTGTATAAATGATGATGTTTCAGCAGCAAACTAGGAAGAGCCTATACTTCAGTTATCAGAACAAGACTCTACATTTTTTATAACTTAGCTTAAAGCACATGTTTTTTATATACATAACTTGTGTCTTATTATTTAAATATTGCAAACTGCAATTGAGAAGAGGGCAAAAACCTGTTTGGCAAATCTTTGTTTCGAGTGTTATTTTCAGACATATAACTAAAGAGTTCGACGTTCGGTACCAACTTCCATTCAGATTTCATGGCTAATATTTACTCTCAATCATAACTACTATGCAATATATATTTAGACATTGTAACCTAGTTTTACCTCGAATGATACAGTTATAGTATTATGTAGTTTATGTATGTATTACGTGTGTTATGTTCAGGGCACTGAAAAGCATCGCCTCAGTATCATGTCTGTGGCGAATGCCCCGTGCTGCAACTTACCTACTTCTCATAAAATTTGCTTTGTAAAACGTTTTATTATTTTACAGTTCGTAAATATTAATTTTCAAATGTATTTGTGGCTTTGTGTAATAAACTTTATTTGGTTAGGATACTAGGGATTAAACGAAATCCTTAGTGAATATTGATACCACGAAATCACGGTAGCTGCTGCCGGAATGCTCTTCTATCAGATCTGGTTCTTGATTTATTTACAAAAATACATATAACCTGGCGTTATGGCTAGTATCCTAACATAGCCCAACTCAAACCAAATACGCGCAATAACATGATACTTTGACATGCACCATGATTTCATGGGTTTCCCTAGGGATTTTGTGAAATCCGTGGTATCTTTATTTCCCTGTGACATAAACACTACACAAAGTACTGGAACACTTAGTAAACATCAAATAAATCAATCAATCAACGAATTTCCAATTGTGGCCTTTTCATACAAGTTGGAGACCATTAAGAAAAATTACATTTAATCAATTGGTCGAACACAAGACTATTTGGTTCCATTATTTTCTATTTAGGAACAATTGTGTACACTAGAGATTTGACGCGCTTGAATGTATGAAGATAATTTTGCCATCAGTTGTTCTTATCAACGATTACACTTACACTGAATCATTGCAAAACTAACTGCAGACAAGAATTTATTACTCATAAATACAAGGAAACGCCTAAGTTGACGGAAATGTTGATTAGTTACACATAATTTATTTCTTATTATAATAAGAATTTCTTCATGTAGTGACGAAATAAGAATACAATGTCTCATCCTTCCATCTGAAACCTAGAGGGGTCGGAAAAATCACCTGAAGGAAAGTTCCTAGGTATTATCTCAACAAAAACGAAAGGGGAAAATCTGCTATAAAACGGTAGCTGTAAGCTAAATTTTTTCCCCTCCTTTACTGGAAGAGACCCTTCTCTGCAGCGAGACATCAGCAAGTTGCTATGCATGTAATAAGAATATATAAAAATACAAATTAATATGAATTAGATAAAAGATTGTTGACCCCAAAGGATAAAAGTGACCTGCAGGTCAATTCTCGTAACATACAATAAAAATTATTTAATTTTAACTTCTTTTTAATTTAATTTTTAACTAATCCAAAAGTGGTATTCTGCTCCTAAACATTTCGTTATAAGTAAAAGTTAAAAATAAGATAAATGATAAAATAAACGTCAAGTTTGACTTTTCTCAATGGAGAAGATTACATGAACTGTCACTTTAAAAATTACAAGAAAGGCATTTTAAGCTTAGTTACAGTACGATTACAAACTTTAACTTAAAAAAATGAGTTACCTATTGTGACAATTTGACAACTAAAAGTTAAGTTAACCGATTTTTTTTACTATTTTTAATTACAAGAATTGACCTGCTGTATATAAACTTTAATTTATCTATTATAATATTATTTTAATGGTTTTTTTAATTACTGATTCGCTGTACAGTCATTGTACAGCGAATCAGTCATTAAAATATACCTATATAGAAAATAGAGACAGAGTTCAAACATATATTGAATTTTATTGTTATTTTACTAGAAAGGAGGATTTAGGAACTTCAATTCATTCAGGAATAAAACAATTTTGACGTTTGTATTTATTTTATAAATAATTTGTTATAAAAACGTTTTTAACTTTCCCAGGAATGAAGCTCTATTTTATGAGTAGGTATTAATTATATTCTTTATGTAATAGCTGAGATAGGTTAAATATAAAATAATGCATTCATACCAGCAATGCAGGATTGCATTAAACTTAAAACAACATGATATATAAATTGATTTTTTTATATTTATTGGGTAAATCTTACATTGTAATACTTCATTTTTAAGAGTTGGTAGAGAAAAGTCAGTTTACATTTATTTGGGGCTAATCTTACCTAGTTTTCCACGACCTTGACTCGTGTAAGCCAGGATCAACAGAATGACCTCAAAAAGCACCAAAGGAGGACATTTAGTTGATCCCAGGAAAAGTTTAGTTGTCTTGGAATCCGCAACGAATTTAATCAGAAGACAAATGCAGGAGTTGGAATTATTTGTCACGATATATGAAGTGAAGACTTTGCATGTATTGTGTTTTCATTTCAGTTCTCTTTATTTTGTATACATAAACAAGAATTTAATTCGAAATACCTCCTTAAAGTAACTGATTTATTTCAGTTGAATGACACCACATTTTTATACCGATATTCACGCCTTGTTCCAATTATACCTACTTTGTTTTATTTTGGTTTTGGTTACAATTATCAGTAAATTAAAGTCATTTGTAATAAAATTGCTAAGTTTATTTTGTTTTTTATTACCCTAGCATAAGCTTTGCAAAATACGATTCTATACCAAAGACGACCCGGTGGCGTTCTGTTCAATGTTTTTGACAGCCAAGCCTGAGCTACCAAAATTACTGGGCTAAGAGACATAACAGCTTATGTTTACACATAAGCTAGGCATAGGCAGCTTGCCTGTGAAACAACAACAATACAACATATTTAATCTAAATGGGACCATTTGCGAATAGTATTAAATGCAAACAGGACCAAATGTGACAGTGTGACCAAATATGAAACGGACGTAATGCGTCAAACCTCCGCTTCAGGATCTATTCTATTGTGCCATGTCGTGTAATAAAGCCTAATAGCTTGCATGAGTTGCATATTAAATACAAAAAGTTATATTCAATTCTAACTTGTTTACTTGAGAACTTGTCGAAATGCAATTTTATACTTAGTTTTTATTTCTAATTTAGGACATTCGTATAATAAAATAAAACGGAAATGGAATGAGAAAATTAATTAACAGTTTTGAGAGGATTAAGATATTGTTTGATTTATATACTTATACGAATTCTACCAAATGTATTTTTACTCTAGTAATAATAGCTATGTGTTAGTGAAAGTTTCGCAGAAAAACCATAATTGTTACACTTCGTAAGTATATTTATTTATGTATACTGTTAATGTAATAAAATTCATTGCATTATTCTTATTTAGTTTATGTTTTATTCGTTATAATATTCATTTAGACAAACGATGTCACATCTGAAAAATAAAAATTAAATGCTGTAATTAAGATGGGATAGTAACATTATACTTATTTATATATTATTTTATGTAGTTCACAGTTTATCACTTGTCATACGGGTTATCAGAGTGTAGCAATAAATCAATGCAATTACAGTACTTTCCTATACTTCATATAATTGCAGTGCAAAAAGAACTATATCTCATTCAGTACAAAAATAAACAGAAACGTCACTCGGTTAACCGCAAGAGTGCATCTAAAGTTATGTATACATAATAACAAATAGGTACATAATGACAAACATACATGGATATTATATTACCTTAGTCCTTCATCCTTTATGTAATAACTCTTTAATGTCACATTTCAGGAAGGAACATGCTACTGGGATGAAGGGAGACTTGGCTTACTAATACTGTGGTGGCCAGTCGCATCTATACATAGTATAAAACGAAGTCGCTTTTTCTATCCCTATGTTCCCTTGTATGCATAAATCTTTTAAACTACGCAACGCATTTTTTGCTGTTTTTTTAACAGGAAGTGTTGGTGAGGTTTGCATAATATAGTAGAGATACCCATATAAATTTAGAGATTTCTAATTAAGCTGTACTTAAACGTTAATTAAGGACATTCTGTAGTAGGTGCGGAGCCGGGGCTGGTCGCTAATAGAATATATGGTTTTAAGTTTTCCTTCTTTGATTTTCGTATCTCTTTATAAATATTACTTTGTTTTTGCCGGCACCCTATGTACCTATAAGACACCGTTGGTTAAACATGGGGTCGTGACTACATGAACTACCAAGCCTTGTAAACCATGATCTTTACATATTTATTTAGCTACTAATACTTAACAGTATTACTTAATAGTCTGTTGTAGAGCCAATTATTAATTACCCTCTTTAGTACAGTTTAGATTATTTTTTGGCTATTCTCTAACGAACTAGCATTTCAACCACATTATATTTCTAACCATAAACTACATAAACAGACAATTTCTCTACTTACATTATATTATCTTTTATTGGATTATTCACCTATAGAACTCAGTCTGTATAAGACTCACTTAGATCTATGTTCAGTCTAGAAATAGAAACACCCGCATAATAGCGTAATCGAATAAAAGAATTAAACGCACGGTATAACCTCCAGGCGTTATACTAAGTATTAAAACCTACTTGGTTCGTGTAATACGTTAATACTTTTAACTTTTATTAAATATTAATTTACCTCAGCACTGCTCAAAATATATATTATTATAGGCATAGACTATATTTATGCAAAAAACATACAATTACTACTTTTCGACCTATAGTTGCTAATGTAAATTCGTACCTAATTTTATTATTAATGAAAGTAATTTCCCAACATGCAGTCCAAGACTATAAAATTTATTTTCGATAAACTTTCCAACTAAGATAAAAAAGTCAAGAAATCTCAAGTAAATGAATTATAAACAGTCATTATAATTAGGTAGAAACAAATTATTATTCATTATCTTGTAAACACACAATAATAAATTTGTTTAAATTAAGTGGCCAGTAATTGGGATGTCAAAATAGATACAAGTACTTACCTACTTACTTAAACTTTTGGTTATCATTAGTTTAGTTTTAAAACAATAAGATTATAAATAGGTACTTAATGTGTACTGATGGATGACACTACACAGATCGAACACTTTCAACTGTATCGATTAAAATAACTGCAAAAACATTGATAAGAAACCGTTGTGGCCGCAAAACAAGCGTTTTTCACAATCCGGACAAAAAAAATCACAAAAAATGGATTTGCGTACGAATATTGGCTGAAAGTAATAATGTATTTACAGCTAAATAGTGTAATTAAAACTAGTGAATAGAAAGCCATGCATTCGGTGGGGAGGAGCACTTGGCGCAATGTTCGTGTAGAGAGCCGCGCGCGCAGTCAGTGGGCTGGAGGAGAGCGCTCGTGCCAGTGGCCGCGACGCGCATTACCGCAACCGCACCCGCGCCCGCGACCGCCTCACACTCAGCGCGACCGCGACACTCCGCCCTTTCTATAAAGCGAAGTCGCCGCGGCACTCGCACGCAGTCCTCCACCGACCACGTTCAACGTACACCCGTGCACTCAGTTAACACGCCACAACACACGCTAACCCGCGAATAACACTAGCCTTCATACTATCAGTACCGGTGATAAGCATCAACACAATGGCAGACTGGGGATATACCTGCGAGAACGGTAAGTGACCTCCCTCTTGTTCAAGTGCACTGAACACCGACGACCGGTTTGTTTACATCGAGGCACGTGACATGCCATGTAAATAAGACCTCAAAAATTTTATTGATAAAGTAAATTCTGTACTTATACAATTAACTCATACTTGCGTTATCAAATTTTGCGTGGCGTGTCACTCATTGTGAATGTGGTTGTATTAAAATTGGAAATTACGATTAATTTTTAATTGACTCGTTAGTATTTGAGAGGTAAATAGGAAAATTAAATAAAGACTAATGATATTTATTTAACACTTTGAATTGCATTAGCCACTTATGTTTATTTTTGATAACGCTTACTGAGACAGTCAGTAGTTAGAAATTTATATACTTTCACTGCGTAAGTTGATTGCGTCCAAAGAAACAAATTATTATTTATTATATTAAAAAGGCCAATAACGGGTATATGTATAAGGAAAATAATTAAAAAATATAACAGTTAATCTCAACGGTCGCAACAAAATATTACTTAATGGGCAAAACTATATTTTATTATTGCTTTCCAAATACATTATACATATTAGAGACGTCTGCGTATAAAATATTGCCTTACCAATAAATACTTGCTTTAAATATTATAATGTTCTATAATTTTTCAGTTAGTAAATACTAGTCATGAGAATAATAACAATATAATGTAAGAACTTACTGAGAGTACCTAACTTCTTACTATTATTTACTGAAAGGTTAACTAAATCAAAGACTACATTTGTTGACTTCAGTAAATTATTTACATAAACGTACTCGCACTCGAAACAGATATTATAAATATTTGTAATAGTGAAAACAAAAAAAAATATTTTTACGTAGAGCCCAATAACAGTGCCAAGAGTAACCGGCGAATCGCGTGAGGCGATCGGTACTGGCCTACTTAAATCTGTACATTAAGCCGGTTCCACTAATGAAACTTCTTCACTCAACGATACTTGTACAGTACACCTCCTTCTTAACAAGTTTCGAACAAACATGCATTGATCGAAAACCAGTTTACCTCCAAAAACCGCAAAATACAAGTTCGCATTGATTCCAGAAACGATAACAACCGAATTGAGGAAAACGTTTAAAAAATGCACTAGTCAAGAAAACCACTTCACGGTTCTGCCATTAAACTTAATTACTTTTCCTGTCACAGTGCAACAGATCATAAAAGAATGAGATGTAATGTAGTGCACGTGTTGTTGTGGACCGAGAGGTGTAATTTACGAGTACGAGCTCGCTAAATGGTTAAATGTAACGATTACTACTAAATCTCGGATAAGATGCAATATCTATTGTAATCAAAGCGTAACTTCATCGATATCTGTTATCTTTGACATCAATGAAGTTTCCATAATTAAAGTTTTTTTTTTATTTTGCACAGTTCCTATTCAAATATTATGTGGTCATTCACTCATTATTTCTTACTTTCATAAGATATAATTAATAGAGCTGAATATAAAAAGTTTATTTTGATAGTAATGTAATGATAATAATTATTAGCCATACATTTTTATTGGCAAACAGTTAAAGTTCAATAAACATTAGTTAAGCTAAGATGATGAACAAATGATCCTCCTTTATTGGTAAACTGTTTTTTGTCAATTTGAAGAACCTTTTTATATTCGCTTTTCGTGGTACAAACCCACATGTTTATATTTACAAAATTAACTCTTCTTGCTTATTAAGATTATGAGTAGGTACATACTTCGTGCTTATTAACCGTAACTAATGGATATGGCTGAAAAATAATTAAAATTTGGCTAAAATAGTTTTCCTGACATGTATCTTTGTTTTATACATGTTTCTGTCATAAAACAATGTATTTTTTACAATAGAGTTTGTCTTAAAATTAACATTATAGTTAGAATTCATAGATGGTGCTGTCAATGTTGTAACTCTGTCAATGTATGTCCCGTTTCTATTATCAACATTTTTGTAAAACAATTGAATTCAAAGGCCAGAAATGTTCTGTTTGTCCTTGTACTTAACATACGGTAACTTAGTACACAGATAGTGAGAAACATGGGTAATTAAAATATAACTTACCTTCCTAAATTAAGCAAAAAACAGTAAATACTTTAATTGAAAGGTTAAAGTGTTTAATCGGCTATAAAATTACTAAAAAAACACTAAACTTTATGTAATCTAAAATGAGTTTTTTGTATACATTAGACTGCTTAATTTTGTATAATATCTACAACAGCCACACCATAATTACAAGCCTTTCCCAACCCAATCACAATGCTTTTTCGGATTTCAATACGAAATAGTTCTAAAATGAATAGTGGTCAACATTTTACCTTTGACCTCTCAAAATACGTATACTGCACATATTCTTTAACACTAGATATATCAGTTATAACTATAGAAATATTTTGTTATCATTATTCGAACTAAACATGTGTAAGTGCGTATATATTAAATTACATATAGGAACATTAACCTATAATCTTAGGCTTATACCTAACTATAAAATTTCTGAAAAGAATTAAACACATTGGAAAAACACACAAAATGATTTTAAGACCCATAACATTTGTTTTGTACCGTATTACAAACTATATTTTAACTATACCTAAATAACATATTTCCTTAACACTTAACTAATCATTTACTTGTACTAACTAAGTTTATATAACTTAACTATCACATGATGAGAGCAAGACGTGTTTAAGGTTACTTGTTGCTTATCAGCAATACTCATATCTAAATTATGCACTGACACGAAAATGACCACTGTTTAGCACAAATGATTTTATACAAGTACATTGAGAAATAAACCAATGCATTTAAATATCTTATATCTATCTTACACGAGGAAGTTATCGTATTAGAAAAATAGAATGAGCTTGAAATGGTTTTAACCACAATTGTTGCTCTACATACGTATTAAGTAGTGAAATAAAACTCCTATTTCAAGTTAGACGTTAGATTTCTTTAACATAAAGCAGGGGACAAGCTAAAAGATAATTCTATGACTAAGCAATTTTACCGTCTTTATTATATCTAAAAAAGAAGTAAACTAGATAGAAACCCTGCACGAATATTATACAGTAGGTACTTTAAAGCAAGCATGATATTAAAGGAGTTCGAGTGTTTTGCTTACTTGTTTTTCCTATATAACTGAATGAGGACCCTTCCTGTAGAGGTAAATAAGCTGTTATAAAATAATGTGACACAACTAGTTGTAATCAAACAATATTTTACAAACTCATTTAATTGCCCGTATAACGTTTTCTACGTTTTATTACGGATAATTAATAGGTGCATCCGTTATAGTAGAGAATAGTTTTTGCATAATAATTTCTGGATAGGTGGCTTGGTAGTTTGCAAGTTCATTAAATTACGAGATACCTACCTAAATAGGCTTTATTACTAACAGATTAAGTATTACGGTCCTGTAGTCATAAAATTTAATGCCAAAATAATATAAAATATAACTGGATGTAAGAGCCGACTAAAACGAGAAGTTACATAGGCACCAATAAAATAAGAATATTTTTTATCATACCCCGTAGGTACTAATTGGACCAGCATTGAAGGTAGACGGTCAATTCACCGAGGCTTTTAAGGGATATTAAGATGATGAATACGACTAAAGAGTAAAATGTATATCTGACTGAAAAGCAGCTTAGTCGACAACAACTGTGCTAGAAAAGGAAAACTTGTTTTTAAGCCTTACATTAATTTAGTATATCAATATGTCAAGGCAGTATGGTATGTACAGTAGGCCAAATTTTCTGTCCTGAGTTCAAAAAGCCAGTCCTGTGTAGAGGAATTTCAATGTTAATTGTTTTATAATATTGAGTCCTTTAAATGCTAAATTCACTCATTCTTTATGTAAGACAAATATTTATATTAAGGACAATGCTTGTTGTTAAAAAGAAGGAATAAAACACTACATTTCAATTGCTTTCAAACTATTCATTTATTTTAATAAATAAATGTAGAGTCTGAACAAACATCTTTAAAGAATTGTTAAAAAATCTGTTCTGTTTGAACTGAACTACTTGAGTTTAAGACTTAAACTAGATACTACAAATTAGAAGTAAAGATAACCTTTTAAAAATGTCCTCTTAAGAAAATAAAATCCTTGTTTACATTTTCAAGGGCGTAATACAGGTAAACCCGAGCAAAATTATTCCTCTCTGATCAAAATGTATACACGTCGTAATATATGAAATGAATAATACATTTAATAAATATGCAATCCGTCTCATCGTTTTAAGAGACTGCTTTACTAAGCGTTCGGTCCACGTGTATGAGTTAAGTAATTGGCAACACAGGTACAAAAATAAACAATCTACAAAAAAAAATAACACTTTTTTTAGATGTTTTACTATTTTAATGTAGAGACTATACTAAACTAAATTAAAGACTAAGGACTAAGTATAGTAAAGAAACCTACCATCTCTAGCAAGAAGCCTTCTAGGTCTTCGGTACCGCCGATAGGCCCGCCTATTTAACCTCGAAACAGAAGTGTGGAAATGTTAGTGTTTAAGTGGGAAGGGTTTAATACCTAGCAAATTTACAGGAACATGGTCTTCTGAATTCATTAATTCTATCTAGGGTAGTCAGTGAATACCTATGCTCTGACGTTGTTGCCATTGCCAGTTACCATTTTCCAACAGGTGGCCCGCTTGCTCGTCTGCAATGAAACACAATTAAAAAGGCATTTCGCCAGACCGAGTCGGTCTATCATTCATTAACTGTATTCACACTTTCTAACAGGTTATAAAGCTGTGTTATCAAAAAAATCCTTGCCTGATCAAACTGTTTATTTAAATTAGTTTCAGATTTACTAACATTTGCGATACAATGTAATGAAATTGAGGTTACGAGTATGGTGGCTTTATCTCTTCTTCATCACACGTACCTCTATCTGTTAATTATTCTGTTAATGGTGTTTAATCATAATCACTTCTGTCAACTCTAATGATTCCTTTATTGAAAAAAGAAACGTTTTCAATCAATAAATCATTCATTTTGTTTAGATAGGTACACATACGATAGTTGACAATAAATTTAGGAAAAAGTACTTTAAGTTCATAAGGAGAGAAACGTCATTACACTTCAGAATACGTCACTAAACTCAACCAATAATAAATATAAAAATGTCAACAAAGAAATCATTAATATATTTCAAAAACGTAAGTTAAACATTTCAAAAAAGAAAAATTTAACAACTTTTGGCATTCAGTCCTTTTTTGTGCATCATACATGAAGTTCTAAATCATCATCATAACAGCCAATGGACATATCCACTACTGGAGTAGTATTTGTAGTTATTTTTTTATAGTTAACTAAAGATCACACGTGTGCCTTTTATAAATAGTTAATCATCAGTTTACTTGGTAAGCAATCTGTAGATAAACATCTATCAATTAACATCGTCATAAAAATGCAAAAAGTGTTAAAACCATTCACACCTATTATGTTACACTGTACATTGCTAATAAGATTTTAGGTCTATCAAGCAAATGTACAGAATAGAACGATATTTATGCTATTTATATGTATACTCTATCAAAAATAAAAGTAAAGTTATTTATTTAAAATAAATAATAGGGAAACGATTATATTTATACTACCTACTGGAAATAATATTAGCATTTAGGAGATAAAAGTCTTATGTCGCGGGGACTTTTACAAAGATCAATTTAATAAACCAGGACCAATACAATTATTTAGTCGCCAATTGCACGGTAGTCGTATTCACGACTACTAGGACACCAGTCAGTCAAACTCAAAATCGACTTAAAATAATATTTTAATAACCTTTGACGCCTACTCTCGCAATTTGTATTAGAGTTTGTCTATTAATCAAACAAGCAAAAATCATAGTCATTCATAACTCAGTACACATTTCCATAAAAAGTTTAAAATGTTTTGATAACTTTTTTGTCTCATACAAATAATGAGTGCTATAAAACAATAAATTAACTGTGATGTATTATTAACTGTTATTTCGTGATTGACAGTTATGTAGGCGTTTTTGCACTTCCATACAAAGCTTGACGGATTCTGCCGACCTCGTCCGCGTCGCTCCGCTACGGAAATGAAGGTTAATCGCTAAAATGAACTGAACTCATAATTTCTATCAACAGTTAACACCGCAATAAGGAAATAATTACGAATCTTAGGTCGCTGTGATAAATGACCGAAACCGCAATGACCCTACTTCAAGTACACATGCATAATGACTGCATTGACTACACGATCTCTCAACATAAATAAACTAAGTTAAATATAATATTGAAACAGACATTTATTGTTAGCTGTTTTATCCAATTTAATAAAAAAATCACCACAATTTTCACCGTCCTCAATGTATGCAACAATTTTAGCAATTATATGAACAACTAAAAATTCGGAAGTGTACAATTTGAAACTCACAAAATATAGTGGAGCAATAGCTTGATTATCTACTTAATGTTATTTCATTGTTGCTGTACAAACTTGAATTATTATTCCAGCAATAGTATTAGCTGTAATACCTAACACGTTAAATACCTGTAACTTTAGTTATTTAGTTAGTTAGAAACATGTGTAAAAAGATACTAGAGATAAACTGGTTAGATGAACTATACTTTTATTATTTTTTTATATTATTATTACCATAATATACATTCTAACAGATAAGGGTTACAGTATAGAACATTTAAACCATCTTACCATCTCAAACTTCTTTTCATCTACTATTGCTTATTAACATTAGCTTTGTAAATCAGACATTAAATTCCAGTCGGTATTTCATTACAATTGTGATACTTCTAAACATAAGATGAAGACTACAACGGTGATTATACTTATCATTTTCAAATAGCACTTATTTTCTACATGAATAGAATTCTAACTTAGCTCTTCATAAATATGAGAACAATAAAAAACATTAACGGTAGATAAAACCGGCACGTTATTTACCTTTATTTTACTTCACGTTTTGACATGGAACGCTATAGTTCAAAGGTTAAGAAAAATCTAAGATTTAATTACCTAATTATCGTCTTGGTCAATGAGGTTTAATCGCAATTATTATAATCAATTAATTTGACACGCACATCTTTTAATTTCGAGGAACGATAAACAATTAAAATTTAAAAAAAAAACGATACATCTTACGACCCTAAAGGTCACGCAAAGGTCAGTTTATTGTCAAGCTTAAGTAAACCATTTGCTTCTTACTAAACCATCGTTAGTGTAAGAAAAAAAAATTAAAACTGTTTAATTATGTCCATATGAAGATGAAAGTCAAAATATAAATCTAGCCGATTTAAAATCAAAGACATACAGATTTTGTTTGCACGCCGTAATAGTTTAAATAGAGAAACAATTACGCTGATTGTAGCAAAAAATAAAAATAATAACTGTTATTTAGAATAAGTCGCAATTCCCCCATTAAAATATATAACAAGGTGATTTATGTGTGACAAAGATAACAATATTATAATAAAAGAAAGAAAACAAAACAGTCTATTATAGCGCGGTCTACATTACAAAGTAGGTACGTTCATAAAAGTGGATAAAATCTTTTCAAGATAAATCTGAACAAGGTCAATTCTGCACGCACCATGACGTCGACTTGACATCGTGTGTACTTAGAAGCAATCTTATGTCTTTACATTGATTGATGATTGTTTAATGAACTATGTAGGTACTTATTATTTCGCTACCTGTGTTAATAACCAACTTAAAAAAAAAGGAAAATTATCTCTTACAGTTACTGTTAAGCATTTAAGAACAAGTGCCGTTTGAAATATACAATCAGATTTGGTAGCTAAAAGCTTAAAAATAGTAACTATAGAAAATAATATAGAAGTTTAACCTCAAAAAACTGTTACCCATAAATAAGTAAATAACGTTCAATACAAACATCTTATACAGAAGGAAACTGTAAAATATCGCAAAAATTGAAGTGTTTACACGAATAATCAAGATTACAATATAAATTTATTTAAAGTATTATCGGACACGTACGTGATAATTTCATACAAAACTACTATTTATGTAACCACTTAGTTAAATGAACTCATACGTAAAAAATACTATGTAAGTACGTAATTGTAAATCTACCTAGGAGGAGAAGATTGAGATGATTGGAGGTAAATCACTCACAGGGTCTCTCTCTTTTGTCTCTATTAAACTCTACAAAACAGCGTTTATAGCTGGAGTTAAATATTTGATACTCTGATATCTTGTATATGTTGCTAGAATCCTACTTAATATTATAAATGCGAAAGTTTGTAAGGATGGATGGATGGATGTTTGTTACTCTTTCACGCAAATCTACTAAACAGATTTTGATGAAATTTGGAAAGCCGCGGGCAGCTACTTAATCAAAAAGTAAACTAACACCATAAGATCTGGT
Source organism: Schrankia costaestrigalis (assembly GCA_905475405.1). Lineage (NCBI taxonomy): Eukaryota > Metazoa > Arthropoda > Insecta > Lepidoptera > Erebidae > Schrankia > Schrankia costaestrigalis. Next base: position 8,417,299 of record FR997827.1, read on the forward strand.
AAAAGTAGGAAAAATTTGGTTGACATGGTCATAAGTCAGAGTGAAAAAAAGTGAGAATAAATTGTTTTTATTCCCGGGTATAGTTCTACTTGATTACTATAGTGTCTGCTCTGATTCCTAATTATATTGGTAACTTTTGCAATAGGTATATCGAGTTGGACCCATAACATGACGGTATAGTATAGAAGATGCCAAGCCAGATATTAGCCATTGCAGTCAAAACACGTTTCCTTGCACATTTAATCCATGACATTGTGTCACGCTTTACGTAACTACTTACTACTATCCACGTGCTTTATTGTGTTTATATGTGTAGCCTAAATTGTGATAAACGTCATGATTTCGTAAATAAATTGCTTGATACGCTTCTGAAACGTAAAATCATGGGTTATTGATAAAATAGTCTTTTTTCTCTATATAGATAGATGGTATTAAGTAAATAGACAGCTTTTGCATGACTTTACCTACGATGATTATATATTTGTTTACAGGGCTATATCGTTGATACCTAATGTGCAGACATTTTAGCTGACAACACTTCTAATTGCTTAAAGTGGTAGAGTCAGACGTCTTTAGCATCAAAATTCATTTGAATCAGTAAAATAATAAAGGCTAAATGGTTTTTGTTCGATATGCGACTCTCCATCTTATTTTCCGGTATTTGTTTATTATCTATGAACGTCAACTGATGATATTATAACATGTTGACGGAATTATTGTCAATGTAGTTTATAACTGAAATAACCATCTCACAATTTCGTCCGTTTAGAACCCCTTAGTTGACAGATAAACGGATGAAAACGTTTTTGGATGGGAGAACCAGTCATTGATAGAGTATAATATGATAAATATTGTTCTTGGCGTATTATTGACACCCGCGCATCCGTTCATGGAATGGTCTCAATTGATAAATGACTGATGAATCAAAGTGAACTAAATTTACGGTCATATGAAACAACAAACTTAGAAACATGCTAATAATAATAACTTTTTCAGTTTCCAAAGTATTCAATTCTATTTGTATATTAACTTGAACACTCTCTTCGATGTTTTAGGTTTTATCTGATAAAATATTGAACTTCCTTAGCGCTTTTCCTGTAAATATCCGCTATGTACTATACAAAGGCAATAAAACACATAGAATCTCAATTTAGCTAATGTTAAAATTTATTCCGTAGGTAGTAGTATAGGATCCAACTTGACGTAGTTACGTCTTTATGTATTTCCTATTACGACGTATTAAGGTCCTAAAACGAGTAGGTTTGATGCGTGACCACGTGTACATGGTTTATTGTAAAACCATAAATCACGACAATACGTGAATTCAAAGACTTCTTAAAAACAATAAATGACGAACGTACTTCACAAATATGTCATAGTTTTAAAGCATGTATGACTTTGTATCTATTTATATCTTTCTTAAAATAACAAACAAATAACAAAGACGGTCGTCTTACCAAAAACTAATTGGAATATTATGTATATTATTTAAAATATTATAATTAATATCATATTTAAAATATGTTATGTGAGGCATTGAGGCACATTAACATTGAAAGTCTCGAAGTTTCACAAAGCTTGTGATTTGGATTCCCGGATCGGAAATAACGCGTGGGAAAGACATCACTCATCACGTGTCTTTAAAATCTACGCTACTACTTCAGAATATATAAACATTTTTAAAATGTTTTAAATTGACATAGGTTGATATATTAGCACGCGCTAAAAGTTAGAAAATATTAAAAATATGTTTATTTTTTCCATGTGTGACGATAAGCTTCCATAAACAACATCAACATTCCTGGTTGATATAACACTTAACAGAAGTGATTTAAAAATGTTTGTGTTGAGCACACTCGGACCCGGGACGGTGTCAGATAAGATAACGAATATATGATAGGTAGCTAATAGACAGATTCAACTTGGATGACTGTTCGCACATCTCAATGTGATAGTGTCAAATAATAGGAATGTAAAGTTGTCACTCAGTATGCTCGTTGTTTATCCCTAGACGACCTTTATACTCCCCTCGTAAGAAAGGGATGACTAATTGGTGTTGACTTAACCATACTCGGTTTTTTCGTAAGTTTGACTGTAGACTTACCTACTGTTACTGTTAGGTAGAGTTACTTATGGCAATTAGGGGCTTTATTTAAAAATTAAATTTTGGGAATCTTAAGCTTAACAAATAGCTTAACAATCTGTACCTTTATAGTATTTAAAAACAATCACATAGATTAATCCCCAAATTGAAAATAGTTAAACGTTTTACGAACTCATAAATAATGTACCTACACATTGTTTCTTTGTCGAATGTTTGCGCAAAAGTGTTACTTAATCGCAAAAAAATATACGTGATGTATGGCTAATATTGTATGTCCACGCCCCGCTGGCACTAAACGTTCTGACGACGTGACGTATGACGCGGCGTGTGACGCTGGTTCAACGTTCCACTGTGAACTTCATTATGTATTGGTGGGTGTAGTCTGTTACCGGACAATGATAAACTGTGTACAACTCGCTCCCTCAGTTGAATCACCCAAACTTGTTGCGGGACAAATTAATAAGTGCGTATATCTATACTTCCTTCCTTGGTTTCAAAGAGGGAAGCTGAATGACTTCTATTAACGCTCTTTAAAATTTACTACATAAATAAATAAATTATCATAGACGTTAGCAAAAATAACTGTCTTTGGGAAATTCCAAGTTCTAAAAGGATTCATCTTGACGCAAGCGTGGAGAAAGTCTAAAAATCTAATTGCTACTCATGGTCTTGGTTAGCTAAATGCAAAGGTAAATATAATAATTTAAATTAGGTTAGCTGATATTGCCTTAACGGTAACTTTTAGTACAGGGAAGGAAATTGATTAGGTCCTTCATAACATATAATTGAGGAAGCTGATAAGTAACTAATTAAAACTGTTTTTATGAACAATTTGTGTAACAGGTAATAAGGCAAAGTGCTTAATACATTTTAAGACCTAGGCAACAAGCCTATTTATAATTACTTACTTAAGAGTTAATTGATGTAGAGTCTAACTTCTACGCATTCACGAAGTGGATAAACAACCGAACTATAATTTAAAAAATAATTAAAATGCAATAGTTTATGCATACTAAGTATGATTAAACTTGTCAAAATACAAGTTACACACAAGTATGAATATAAACATCATGTTACAAAGAGTAAAACTGGCGAAAAGTCGATGAATGAAAGAGGCACAGGATTGCAAATATTGGAAATATATATTTGAAAGAACTCTGCTACGACCAGTCGTAGGCATGTCGAGTAGTGGACACCCCCTGCCTGATAAGATGACGTCAGTAAACTTACGCTAATAAAATTCTGGCTTTGGGCCTTCCCCAAACCAGACGTTTCTTTTACCTCTATACAAACAAACATGTTAGATTTAGACATTTTACTTCCTTACCTAGTTCTTAGTGACACATAAATATTGACCAATCTTAATAAAGATAACAAAAACAGATTTTACATTGAATGAAAGTTTGACGCATAGATAAGATGTGATAACAGAATTTTCGTAGTACAAATTTTCCTATCTGTTATCTCAGTTTATTTTTAAGAGATACTAAATGCATCTTGGAGTCATTGAATTTTATAAGTGGCGATTTAAAAACCTAAGATTAATCCGACATACCTACGTAATCCTTTATACGGATAAAGAAATACTAGTTATAGTAGGTATACGTTTACTTACTAACAAATCAAGCGTAAACAATCATTATCTACCTACTAAAAACCTTAACATCTCAAGAATAGGCGGAAATTAACAGAGCTTCAATTTGAACAATGTCTAATATTATAGGCATGTTTTAAGAATGATATTGCCGTGCAAAGCAGAACATATCAGAGCACGGATAAACCTATCGCGACCAGTGTAAATTGATGTTCCAAGGTTAACACCGAGAGAGAGGCAGCCTCAGATGACATTTGAACGCTTAAAACAGTGGCTACCTGTATTAACTCAGTGAATACGCACTTTTTATTGTAGTTAATTTAAGTTATTTGTCTATTTCAGGCCCTGCTACATGGACGGAGAAGTTCCCAGAAGCACGCGGCGCCCGCCAGAGTCCTGTTGACATAGACACATCGCGCATTAGCAGCGGTGGTTGTGCACCTCCCCTCAGCTGGAAATACTCAGTAAACCATCCCCGTTCAGTCGTCAACCCTGGATATTGTTGGCGCGTGGATGAAAATGGATATGATTCAGGCAAGTTACTTTTTTATATACCTACCTAAAGTTAAGTAGGTAGTCTAACTATCTTCAAAATGGGCTACAACTTAAAATGAAACTCTTTAATAACGTGTTTGGTCAACAAGTAGCTAAAGTTTCTCAAGTAAAACTCTACATTTGTAAACCTAAACTGGAACTAAATCATTCCTAATGACATGACTCATACTACTACCTACCGTACGTATGAGATTTATATTAGAAATAAATACGTTTTTATACTATTATTGAAACGGTAATTATGTTAGCCATAATTAGCAATAAAAAATAATAATGACGTTTTATTATCTGAACACGTAGATAAATAAGTTTTTCAAATCTAATGCCTGTTAATGATTTATAATTAATTGAATAGTTCTGATTACTTTTAAGTTTAATGGTGGACAATGCCTTAACATGTAAGAGTGAAAGTATTGTTTAATTACAAACAATAGCCTCATTTAATCGTGACCTCAGCCTCTTTGGAGTGGACAAACAACACATGATACTGTCCCTATCTCCGCTTTAGTCAAAACGATAATTACCGGCGTGACATTCATGATATAAATCAAACTTCTGCATCAATTAAGAACGGTTAACCGGTTTGTTTTTTAAACGTTAGGCATAGAGTAAAAAAATAATAAAAAGTTTTAGAATAATATTTATATGAAAGTTATGAATAGTCAATGCATTGAGATTCAGACGTGTTTATTAAGTTAATTGTCATTATGTTACTGTAGAACCCAGGTTTCCATACAAAATGACATTCAAGGCACATATCCTTTGTTCTATTTCTTTTTATTGCTTTATGTTCGATTTGTATCTGTTCGAATCTTTTGTCTTTGTTACTAGGATACTATATAAAAGTGCTATACACAACAAAAATGTAAAAAGATTTAAATGTGTACTTAGAATAAGATACCGGAGGGAACTGGACCCCACGACACAGGGATTCCTAGTGTGAGGTCCAGAGATATATTGTATAAAAATTAGATATTGTGACTAAAACAAGATGTATATAAAAATGTTTGTACTGAACTAATGTTTTAAGCAATAAAGATTTTTATTTATATTATTTTTTATTTATTTATATCTGTGGTAGAACCCAAAAATGATTAGTATTAACTAATTAGCTAATGGGTAAAATATAAGTAGTATAATAAATTACCTAACGCCACATTATAGCATGTTTAGGTCTTAGATCAAGGTTATCACTACATAATAAATTCAACGTATAATAAGCATATTAATTTAATGACGTTTCTCGTCGACATTAAAATTACTTAATAATGTTAATTAAGAAACGTGTCTTGTTTTTTATTGCTTTTGACAATAATAAAGCCTTAGAGCACTTTAATTAGTCTTAGCAAATTTACCAAAACGTAAATTTAGAAACTAAAAAGTAATATGGTAATGACACATCAAATATCAACGTGTAGTAGACGGAAGTTAGGACTCCTCACGCTAAGTGATGGCCAATTTGCATTTGCAACGAAACGGCGCGTATCCCTCATAAATGAGTCACCGGTTCAATCGTTCCTGTCTCACGCAATTTACTCGTCACCATACGAGTGCGCGCAAATATTGCCCCCATATTTCGAGAGGGTTGGGCACCCATAATGAATGTCAGGGAAACTAGAATGACGTCAACCTTCACTCTTATTTAGATGTTTGCAATAAAAATATTCGGGTGTATTGCTATCTTATTAACAAACAATTTTATCCAACTAAATATATTTAAGAATTGATTTGTTCGTTAGAAAATGTAGAGCTCCTATAGTGAGACATTTTAAATGTTGAGTTTCTGTATTTTTATACCATTAACCATAAAAGTTAAACGTTCTGCTGTCGATATCAAACATTAAATTTTATGCAAATTCCATAATTTCCTAATCAAATTTCATGATCCTTCAATAACTTTTTGTTCATATTATAGGGACCGCGTATGCTAATGTTCGTATAATCAAGTAACATTTATTTTCAAAGCAATTTCAATTTAAAGTCAATTTTGAAACAGTCAATCTTGGAAGGTAGTACAAGTAAAATAATATTTTATGTGTATTTTGCAGAACTCAGAGGAGGTCCTCTCGGGCAGGACGTATACAAACTGCAACAGTGGCATTGTCACTGGGGCGCTAAAAACGGCGAGGGTTCAGAGCACACAGTCGACGGACGTGCTTTCTCCGGCGAGCTTCACCTCGTTCACTGGAACACAACCAAGTATAATAGCTTCTCTGAAGCGGCTGGACAACCTGACGGATTGGCAGTACTCGGTGTCTTGCTAATGGTAAGATATTCTACACCGTAAATAACGTGAAAAAAGGTTTTAAACACAAAGATACGTCTTATTTATTACTCCGATGTTAGTAAATAGATGTAATATTTAATAATATTATAATATATTTACGCAAAAAGTTTACAATATTTTTATTTAGATATTATTATTATTTATCTACATTACTCACACCACAGAAATGTAAAATCACACACTAGAAGAAATATTATTTACTATTATGTGAATAACTAATGTTTTAAGTAGAGGTACCTTATTTCTCTCTATGGTAATTTATTTTGTTTTCCAAATAAAACACGAATAGTTTTGCCAAAAAGTGGTAAGGGTGACTTTGAAGACGAATGATAACTACTTTCTATTTCTTTAATCTTGTCATATCCACGGTGCAGCCACCCTTATTCCTAGCACCTTATGTATTTAGAAGATAATACTTAGTTAAACATTATTTGTTTCGTTCAACTTGCTTAAATTATGTAATTTTTCTGGAATCTAAACCGACAATCCCTATATTTTTCTTAAATTTAGATTTTTTAATATTAAAATCCTTATTTAAGGAACTTTGTCACAATTTGACTATATCGCTATCTTTTAATATTGATGGTGCAATAACGTAAACGTAAGCGTTATCGTAAATACTTAAATTCAAATGTTTATAATTGGTTACGTGAACATAGGCTTTTTATAACTCAAATGTTTACAATCAGAAACGTGAATTATAAACACTCTTGTTTTACGGTAGATACTATAATTTAGGACTACCAAAATAAATTCTTTAACTAAGTACTTAAGTACTTTAACATTGCCCAAAGAGCATTGGTCATTCTTTCTTATTCTCATAAGATTTCGTCTATATTCACACTGGTCAAACGCTGTTAATTATTATTATGAGTAGGTACTTATTTCGCCAACTTCACTGATACAGCTCCCGTATATTTATATTTTTATGTAAGTAATCTCAGTACGAAATGAGTAACTTTAATGTCCAAGTGAATTCCAACAATAAAATTGATAGTTTACAAAAGGTACACATACTTGCTCAGTCACCATTTGCCGGAAAATTAAGTATGTACCGTGATAAAGTATCTATTCGCTTTAACAGGTACCTAGGTAGTGATTTTATTTATTCAGCGGATATCCGTGTAGATATTCAATACCTATTCATCGTAAGCCTTCATGCGAATTCGCATAGTACAATGTTTGCACCATTTATAGTTTTATAAAGCCTTTTACTTTAGATATAAACTCATAAGCATAGTTACAAGAACATAAAATAATAGAGTCAATTAAATAACATGCAAACGTAATAAATAATAGTACTGAAATGATGCAGTTATAGTAATTTAGTGGTAACTTTGAATGAATTAAATAGTGTGACTTCCCTCTAAATTATGGGCGTATATGGTAGTACTTGACTGAACAGAAGTCGAATTTAAACACATTTACTGGATTGTTTACTAGATTTCTGACAGACAGACTAATGGGTTTTGTATTTTTATAAAAGTCGATAGATTGCAATAATTCACGCCTTAATAGGGAGCTCTTGTAGGTAGGTATACCTAATAAATTTCTGAGATTCCGATACGGTTCGTTTGACTCATTTCATTTGTTTGAGACTGAAAAACTAGCTATATCACCTTTACATTACATTATAATATTTTCTAATCCATATACACATGTAAAGCCATTCAAGTCATTGCATAACGTCGTAACACTGCACTAAACAGATAATGGCATTGAAGCCTAACAATAAAATCCTTTTAGATACGCTACGTTATAATCTAAGGCGCGATGCATATGACCTATATGAATTAATTACTTTAACGTTAACATAAATGCATATTTTGCCAATTTCCTTGTAATTACTTGCTTAGTATTGTACTTATTGTGAGGTTTCTTGTGGTAATAGGTCGCTATTTGAATACAATAAGTTACATTTAAATTTTACTCCATGAATATGTTAGTCAACGTCATTATGAATGTAAAGAATAAATTACAGGTATTGAAATAAACAAAGCGTTTATGTATCAGTCTAGTCTGTGCCTAAAGATTGCTTTGTTTTATAACTGTTTGAATGCCTCATTTGTTCAGCGTTGCGTGTGTAATTGACTCACGTTAGATTCATGGCTATCGAGGCAGGGAGTGAGCCTGTATAAGAGAACAAAAATCTTTTTTATACAACGGGGAATAGGATTTCAGGATAATATCATTTGAGGCTAAAATATTTGCTATCTATGCAGACCTAATGAAAATGAGTACTTAGTTAAAACATACACTACTAATGTAGAGTCAGAATATAAGCCAAATGCGTTCACTCCACAAATAGATACTAATATTAAGTTTGTCTAACCCTAGGGTTGCAAAATTTAGTTAGGCTTTCTCTATCAAATGTATAATTTCTCGGATATTACTATAAAAAGTTAAAAACAGTTTGCAATCTCTAGGGTAGAGACAAAAAAAATCACTATGTTTAAATTGTATACATTAAAGTAATATTTTTGTTTACAGGTTGGGTCTAAGCATGAAGAATTGGACAAAGTTATTAGACTGCTTCCTTTCATAACGCACAAAAACGACAAAGTGACGTTCTCTGACCCATTGGACCCCGTCAAGTTACTTCCACCACAAAATGGTTATTGGACCTACCCTGGGTCCTTAACTACCCCACCGTGCACCGAATCTGTCACATGGATTCTCTTCAAGCAACCTGTACAAGTATCCGCTGACCAGGTAAGACATAGACCTATGTTTTTTTTCAAAAATGATATTTTCTAACGTTCTCCCAATATTGCAACAGTTAGTTCTGTAATGCAACTTTGAAGATTTGGTAGATTTCGTAGACCAAGCAAAAAGAAAGAGGCTTTAAATTATTAGCATATGAGCATTTAAATGTTACTTTTAAAAAACTATTAGAATTCGATATCAACAATACTTAGTTAACAGATGCCATTTGTTGTCGTAATGGCCATGACGAATCCGGTCATTCTTGTTGAAAACAATATGTTTTTCTGCAACAAACATCCTTTCAATAATCTTGAGATGTATTAGGTATTTCTTGTACTTTTACTCTATAAACGGTATGAAAAGAGCTGGAAACATTTTGTAATCTTATTCCTGCATCACACAATTAATTTTTACTTACTTCTTTTTAAAAAACATACACATACCTAAATAGAAAACACCCATACCAAACATTTATGTTCATGCACACGAAGGTATGAATTGAGCTGTAAGTATTCAAATCCGAAAAGTTTGTATAGCAGTCAAAGACTACAGCCAGTACGCCATAGAGATTCTATCATAAATAATTTAAAGTTTATTTCCTATCCATAAACCTTGCGGTACCTTTATAATACTTACTTATCTTGTTTTGAGATCCAGTCTCACATAGCTCACGTTGTAATATGTATAGATATAGTACATAATTTTTCAAAATACCTAGGTAGTATAATAAAAAGTAGTTTCAACCTTTTTCAAAGTAAATAGATAAGTTTACATGCGGAAGTTACAAGATAAAAAAATAATTATAAATACACAACTAGAATATCATTATAGCCCACACAATCATGTGTTAATAATATTCTGAGATTAAAATGTAAATTACAAACATAAATCTTAACAGTTTCCTTTACGCTAACAACAAATCATTATAATTGTATAATAAAATTGTATAAATTTTAAAAGTCATAACAATCAATTTTTTTTTCTGTCATACACTGTGTGAGGGGGCTGCATATTGAGCTTCTTCCGATCGTCATTTCAGAACCTGTCCAGAACCTGTGCCTTTCCAATAGCTGTTTAAGTTAGCACCAGTCCTTAGGTGCTATGTTGATTTCATTAGTTTTCCTAGTGATTTCCTTATTTCTGATTAAATACATAAAGAAACTCCCATCAAAATGCCTTATGAAAAGAGCTGCATGAGTTCTCTACCTTGAAAGTCTAATAAATTTAAATCTGCGTGAAAAACTGGACTGTAAGCTAGCGTCAGGTATCCAATAGAATTATTTCATCCCAACATAGGAGGCTTGTCCTGTAGTTTAATTTGAAGAGATGATATTATGAACCCTAATAGTACCTACCTATGATATAGGTACACTTGCGTTAACTACAAAATCTTGTACAATATACGACAGCAATTAAAGGTCGATATTTCATAATTGATGAATAATGATAATGACACTTTGATTATTTATAATAATCACAATTCAGTAAATGACGCAATATTACAACTAAACGATGTCTACCGGTTTCCAATACACACGATACTCAGTACACGACTAGTTTCTACTCTACTGACTAAATAACAGCACACGTCCGTTCACGACCTAGTTCACCTACTAGAACTTTCCAAATTCTTATTAGGAGAAACATGTTCTTATAATTTTTAATAACATAATAGGGTATTAACCGCTATTGCACATCCATTATTGGTAAAATTTGATTAGGTAATGCGGAGATTCCATTTATTCATTCCTATTCATTTGAGTGACTTACAACGTGAAACGAATGTTGGGTACTCCGAATTGTAAATTGGGGTTTCTTCAGCAATAGAACAGCTCGACGGAATAATATAATAATAAAAAAAACGCAAAAGCATCTGTGAGTAATCTGGCCATGCCTAAAGACATCCTCATGATGTTGTTGTTCCCACCCTATATTTCTGTAGATACATTTATGTACCATGGCCAAAAGAACACTAAAACTCCGGAATTAATTTTGTCTTCTGAATTTTACTGAATAAAATTCAATATAGTCTGTCTGACTGCTGTGGTGGCGAAGAGGTTACTTGAGAAATTCTTGTGCATGTGCACAAAATAAATAACATTAATTGGTCATTCGTTGACTTTACGAACAACTCTTATTAAAGTAATCTTTTTATTACGTTAACCCAATTAAAATACCATTTAATCAGATTGCGACATCAGTACAATACAATACAATAAATCCAATTTAATTATTTCCTCCCACTGTGTTTAAACGAATTACCTACATAGAACAACAAAATTAACAGTATAATTGTTTTAATTTCAGTTGGCTTCAATGCGGAAGTTGAAGTGCGGTGAAGCGTCCTGCGGAGTGGAGGCCATGGAGTTGCTGCACAACTACAGGCCAACTCTGCCACTCGGAAACCGTGATCTCCGCGACTTTGGCGGCAACTAACACGTGACCGACTCCACGCTCACAAAACCCACAACCATAACGGTTCAAAGATTCTATGTTAATAAAGTGCAAACAATTCAGTTCCTCTGAAACCGTTCGCCCTGCTCCGCGTTGCGGCAAGCTAATCTACCAGATGACAAAATATTCTGGTACCCACGCAAGTTCCAACCGTACCTACACATGTAAGAACATTCTGTTATAAAACGAATCTCGTCATATTTTATGTTGTATCTATACATATACTTACTTAATTATAGTTTTAGGTGATAAATAATAATCTCTTGTCCCAAATAATAATTGTATGCTACTTGATACAAATATGGAAAATATAATCTCACTCATGCATATGTAGAGTATGCGAAAAGTAGAGATTCGTTGCGTATCGCATTCGGTTAGGAATATTTTTAACAATTATGGCTTGCATTTATCGTATTATTTATATACGTTCCATAGAAGTCAATCTGGATTACAGTGTTGCAAACAAAACAGCAAAGTACATAGCTTTAGCAGTTCTTTAAGAAATAGCTGCAATTTATCATTATTATAAAGATTTGTATCTTCTTATATTCGTAGTCATAGATTGTCACATAAAATGAAATTTATTTTACTCATAAGTGTCCTCGAATGATGATTTTTTTTCAAATATATATTATAGCTATTACCATACCATGTCGTTTTTATGATTTACAAATATATAATAATAATATATGTATATTTTATAGAATAACATTTAGAAGTAGCTAAGGTGTAGTGGTTCAGTGATGTTCCGAAAATAATGACATAATTAGTTGAGAATAAAAACTGAATTTAAAAATAGTAAGTACGAATGTTGTTATAAAATAATGAATTAATAGTGCCTAATTGACGCAGATTGTTGTCTTTCAAAAAGATGTGCGAAGTTTTTATAGATACCTATATACATAAGTTAAAAAAAAGAACAAATATTAAAGCAGATAAGGTAAATAACTAAAATAAATTATATCGTTGAATCACAGTCACTTTGTTTACTGTTATATGTAAGTGATATACACGGTCCAAACGAATTACAATGTATGTTAGGTCACTGATCTCTAACTTTTGACTCTGCCCCCGACTACAAGTCTATGTGTATCACATATGACTAAGTCGAGTAAAGTCAAAGCAGTGTCTGGACTGAAGAGTTACTACGTAATTTTATGTAAGATAAGTATTGTATGTACCTTAAAACAAGAGTGCCTCAAATGTATGGACGTAGTTATGTTAACTGCGACGACATGCAATATAATAATTATATTTATGTATAAAGAAGTGTCGATGAAACATAAATAAATTTATACAATAAAGATAGTTTTATACAATAAAATCGTTTTATTTTAATATTAAACGATTCTTTCGAATTGTAAGTCAAAAAATTTCGGCAAGTATTTAAATGGTGACATTTATCGTGCGACGAAGTCCTGTAGTTCCAGACCATAGTCATCTGCGGACATGAACAAAATTCGTAATAATTTTTCGTGATTTCTTTTCGATAACTACCTACTAATTTCTGTAGCCTACAAGGCAATATTCGTACTCTTTTAAAAATATTTTAAATTGATAATTTAACGTACGGATTATAGTAATATACAACTCTACACAAATAGTGCATAAAAATTTAGGGAGACGTGTTACCACATCATAATTAGAGAGGTGTATATTTCTTTCTTGAATGCAAAGCACATTGGGACTTTTCGCGATCAAATCGCGAAAAGTCCCAATGTGCTTTGCGTGGAATATGAGAATTATCTTTGCTTCGACACCGCAGCTTTAAGTTACGTTTTATTAAATTCACACATTTACGTAAACTATAACGTGACATTTGGCAATGGTGCGTGATTTTACGAATACTATAAGCATTTGCTTTATACATTAACACCGAAGTCGGTGAAGTATCACAATCAGTATTGAGTTATATTACACTAAAGTTAGGTAAACCTAAAATTGAATTATTCGTAGCTTGCATTCAATAGGTATTTACTATAGACCCACTATTTTCCCTGTAGCAAAATGTATTCAATAAAATATTCAGCATAAAGCTAAAGGAGCTTTAAGTGCTTTCTGGTGTCTAAAATTAGAAAAAAATATTACAATTTTGACAGGCGGACAAGACGACTGACGGCACGTCACAAAGGGGTAACACCGTTCATAGACATCAGGTCAGGTCCTTGCATACAGTAGAACTCTCAATAATCCTCTCGTTTGCAAAACCAGCTAAAAATATCATACCTACATACTCGTAGCATTTGAAAACATTTTGATAATGACGAACTTGTACTAATGGTATCAGCAGAGGCGGCGTAAGGCGTGGGCGACGTGGGCCATCGCCTACGGCCTCGCGGTACAAGGGGCCTCGCGCCTCAAACATTTTTAAAGCGAGAATAAAATAAAAAACTCTATAAATCAATTTTGTTGTGAAACATGTTTTTTTAGTCTGGCAACATTTGCCGCCGATCAGAGTGCGGGGAATTCCCGGTTTTATTTGTTTACTTTCTTACTAGGAAGTCAACCAATCAAATCAAAGTACGCAACGCAGTCGCTAGGCGCATAACAATAGAAACGTATAATTGTGTTATTCAATATTGTTTATTTTTATGAATGCACGTACCTATTTTGATAAGAATAGTGTGTTCAATGTTTTAATAATATTTAGTGAATAAATAGATAGTGTTTAGGTATATTGATTGCTCCTGTAAACTGACCCAAAATTTTAAAACAGTGACACACCGGTAGGTACCTCTTCTCGTCTATTTTACATAAGGTAAGAAATATTTAATTGGTAATAAGTATATAACGCAGTAATTACTTGTATATAAAATACGCTTTATAATATTTTTTGAAGGAAACCAAAAAAGCTTTAAGGGTAAAAAACGTATCGACTTTTTAAGTTTTTAAAACTAGTAGGTAGTAAGAGCTATATAAAGACTAAGTACTACACACAGTGCCGGTGGCAGGGCCGCCGGGTAAGCCGCCGGGCACCCGGCGGCATATAAAGCCGCCGGCACTACCGGTTACTACTGTTAGATATCATAGCCGCTCGGCATGAACCCATGGCGGCTTTGCCGCCGGCATGTGTGTAGTCTTTAGTAACCGGTAGTGCCAGCAGCTTTGTATGCCGCCGGGTACACGGCGGCTTGGCCGGCGGCTTACCCAGCGGCCCTGCCGCCGGCACTGTGTGTAGGAGCACTTAAAGATTTTTATTTGAAAACTAATTTAAATTTAGGTTTTATAATATTATGTAGATAAAACTGAAAAAATGGTAACTATTGCTTTCATTTACTGTTTATAGATACGACGTTATCGACATGTCCCGCAGGGATAGAGATATTGGAAGAAAATGGGAGTCTGGATCAGCAAAAAGAAAAAGAAAAGCTGAAAGAACTGCAACCGACCAGGTTTTGAGTTTAAATATGATGAAGTTCCTCAACCAAACTGCATCTGGTAGTACAGAACCTTCTGCATCGATAGCTTCGACTTCTACACAACAAACGTCCGAGATACCGTTGGAAAATGCTCCAGATGAACTGGATACCGAGAGCGAACGTCAGTTAGACGTAGAGCTTGGATCATCTTCTAGCCAATCAAAATTTGACGCTGAAACTCTTGTGCTGTCATCAAGCAGTCAAGTAGAACAGATTGACATAGGTTCTCAAATTCGCAGCGACGACACCAGCGCCATAGTTCAGCAAGTACTTGGTAATTCGGATCCGGGATTGTGGACGTTTCCCATAACGGATACACAGCGTCGTGACATAGTTCGAAGCGGCCCCACACAGCAATTAAATAGCGGTGATGAATATTATCCGAAAGGTGATGATAACAGACACTTTTCCAATTTCTATTTCTCGAGAAAACTAAATAATGGTGAAACTCAACATCGTCGCTGGTTAGTTTATTCCATTTCCCAAAATAAAGTTTACTGTTTTCCATGCAGACTATTTAGCAATTCACAAACTCAGGTGGTGCAAGCAGGGTGTTGTGACTGGAAACATTTAAGTAGCATTTTACATAGACATGAGAATACCAAAGAACATATGGCACATATGTTCCAATGGTTAACTTTAGAGAAAGGAATAAATCAAGGCAAAACAATAGACCAAGAAAACGAAAGGCTAATACGTGAATCACAAAAACATTGGCACAACTTGTTAGAGAGAATAATTGACATAATAAATTTTTTGGCCTCTCATAATCTTGCATTTAGAGGTCACAGAGAATCTCTCAAGACAGGTGATGGTATTAAGAATTCCGGTAATTTCATAGATTTATTTAAACTGATATCAAAATTTGATCCTACTTTACGTGAACACATGAAACGCATTAGTGACAAACAACTTTCACACCATTATTTAAGTCACGATCTTCAAAATGAATTGATCATATTGATGTCAAAAACAGTTGTCAATGAAATTATTCGTAAGGTTAAAGAAGCAAAGTATTATTCTTTTTTGCTCGATTGCACTAGAGATTGTAGTAGAGTTGAACAAATGTCGGTTATCTTAAGATTTTGTGATACGTCAACTGGTACAATAGTCGAACATTTTATGGGATTTCTAGCTGTTACTCAGACAACTGGAGAATATTTAGCCAATGCTATACTGAAACACCTAGAAAAATATAACTTAAATATTCAAGACTGCCGTGGCCAGGGATACGACAATGGTGCAAATATGGTAGGTGTAAATAGTGGAGTTAAAACTCGAATATTGAATATTAACCCTAGGGCATTTTTCACACCTTGTGGCTGTCATAGTTGGAATCTACTGTTGGTAGACGCAGCGAACTCATCTATGGCAGCAAAAACTTTTTTTGGTTTCATACAAAAAAAATATTTGCTATTTTCAAGTTCAAGCAAGCGCTGGGATTTTATAAAAGGCAAATTAAAACTTACTATAAAACCTTTATCAGACACAAGATGGGAAAGTAGAGTTGAAGCAGTAAAGGCCGTATTATTGCAATTCGACGAAGTGATTGAATGCATCGAAAACTTAAAAAATGTAACGGATCAATCAGACACTCTCAGTGATTGCGATTCAATACTAAATGAAATGTTAAGTTTAGAATTTATCGTATCTTTACATGTGTGGTATGAGATATTATCGCGTGTTAATATAATAAGTAAATTATGGCAATCGGTACAAATTCATTTAAGCATTGCTCTTGAACATTTACACACATTTTGTGAATGGATAAAAGAATATCGGGAAACTGGATTTGAGAAATCCCTGTCTGATGTTCGGAAATTTACTGAGCGAAGCTGTTATGACCTGCCAAAAGAGTTCAGGAATAAAAGAGTAGCCAAAAAGAAAAGGATATTCGATTATGAAAGCAGCGATCAACCTATACAGTCTCCCAAAATTCGGTTTCAAACAGATTTTTTTTACGCCGTGATTGATTCTATAATAACCAATATGGAATTAAGATTTACGTCATTAAATCAACATTTTGAAGATTTTGGTTTTCTCTATGATTTAAGCGCGCTAAAAAATATGCCACAGGAGCAAATATTAAAACACTGTAACGATTTACATAACGTCCTGCGTGTGGGCGAGAGCAGTGACTTCCAACCATTTGAATTATATGAAGAATTAAATACAATGATCCCGAATTTACCCAACTTCATTAAAGACGTGAAGCAGCTGCTGTCATACATAACAGAAAATAGCTTGAAAGAAATTTACCCAAATATTTACATTGTCATCCGAATTTTATTAACAATTCCGGTAAGTACAGCCTCTGCTGAAAGAAGTTTTTCAAAATTAAAATTAATAAAAAATTATTTGAGAAACACAATGAGCCAAGAAAGACTTTCAGCTTTGGCTGTTTTATCAATTGAATCAGATTTGGCATGTAGGCTGAATTACGATACCATAATTAAGGAATTTAGTAACGTTAAAAGCAGGAAATTTCTGTTCCTTTAATAAAGAAATCTAATGATTTCTAAGTATAGGTACACTTTAAGAAATGTCTCCACCTTTATCTTAAAGATTTGTAATTTTTCATTAATACTTATTTAATCTAATTTGTATTTTTATGAATAAAAACTTGGCAGTGTTAATTGTTTTGTTTGTTTTTATTATTTTATAAAATCCGTGTTCAGGTCGCCATAGAACAGGGCCTCGCGAAATCTATCTTGCCCACATCAAATTTAGGTCTTGCCCCGCCACTGGGTATCAGGTGTCGATATGACATAACGTGAGTAAAGGGGTGGTTACAGTAAATAAAATGAACGGAAATTATAAGACATTACATTTATTTGCGAATATTTTCACATTAATATTACTGGACGTCTATAGACATAAAGCACCGTAACAATGCTATTAATAACCTATATTTTAATACGATATAATTTCATTGTGATATAAAAGCGATTATAATAATGAGATGTGTATTTGTACATTCATTCATTTAATAATTATTTGTTCAGCTATCTATATTTTTGGTATCAAAATGAATATAAAACTATCAATCTCACAGTAATATAAATCTACTTAAATCTAAATACTCATGTTATTAAACCAATTGAGCTAGAATGAAATACAATCGAGGCATTTTAGTGGCTTTAGCATTAATCTGTTTAATTTAAAATATATAAATACTTCGAAACTCATTGAAGTAAGACAAATCCATAGTCCATCTCATCAATAAGACTTTGTTTCAAGTGGTATGCTTATGCTTTAGTTTTGATATAGAACAGCTGGCATAAGACTACCTTGACGGGTGTATTAGTAACACATTACAGAACCACAAACTCGATCAGCTCATACATTTTGGTTTATTCTACTAATGGCAGAATGAAATAGGGACCGTCATATAAAATATGTATAAGTATTAATTATCAATAAAGAAGGTTTATTACTTT
Organism: Schrankia costaestrigalis; assembly: GCA_905475405.1. Taxonomy (NCBI): domain Eukaryota; kingdom Metazoa; phylum Arthropoda; class Insecta; order Lepidoptera; family Erebidae; genus Schrankia; species Schrankia costaestrigalis. Next base: position 8,435,858 of record FR997827.1, read on the forward strand.
CTTATCTAAAATATTTTAATGAGGTTTAAATGGCCCTCTATGTTTCCTTGATAATTTTATCAAAGAAAGATATTTTTAAAGACGAAGGTTATAATGATCTTACAATGAATATGTTATATAGTCAAGGAAATAAATGTATTTAAACAAATCGAGAACGTTGTACCTAATTACAAGTATCTACTATATAGGGTCGATTTTCTTGTCAAATATTTCTTTAATTTTTTTGTAATATGTTGTAGAAGTGTCTTCGTATAATAACAAGGCATTTACTGACACAATTTGGCACACAGACTCGATACTCATACACATACGATAACAATGTAGCCAGCATTGTATCTTTAGGCTAAGTCTCCAAATATGGACAAGGCCCGTTCCTACAAACCAGTCATGAGTTGCTATTATGTGACAAACGTACTTTGTAGTTGATTCATAAATCCTAAATGTTCTAATAAATTACATGCATTGACTAAGTAGACTTTAAAAAAAAATACAAATGAACTAAAAAAGTATTATAATATACACTTTGAATAATAAGTAATAGTTAACTGACTTTGATTGTAATACCTTGCTTATACATTGCTAATTTCCTTTTAAACGAAAGTTACAAATTAAGACTATTTAATAGTTTAATAAACTTTCGAATTAAAGTTCTATGTACCCTTAGTGCGAGTTTGTCAAGTTCTAAAGTATTGGATTTTGAATACTATTTTGAATTGAAATACAGAAAGAAAATCTGTAAATTCGTTTACCTATTCTATTTCGAGCTCTATTCCTAGAAGGGGGTAAAAAATCACTTAAAATTTATTTTGACTAGTTGAACTTCTTCCGAATTGACAATCTCGAACGAAGCATACCGGCTGATTTAAAACAAGGCACAAGTATAAAAATAAAAATAAAAATTATAAGTGGCAAGCTATACAATGCAAAATTAATAGGTGGGATATTAAAATAAATTAAAAAAATGTTAAAAAGTAATCAGATCATCAGGGGACTCATCATGATCACCACTCGCAACATCGACAGTAACATTATTACTAGTGCTTTCATTAGCTATATTTCTCGGGGAAACTTTTCGTCTAGGTGGAACTGGAACTTCGTCTAAAATGCCTGTCGTACCTAAATATCGTCCTTGTTCAGCAAAATATTTAACCTCTTTGTGTATCTCAACTCTTTTGTTACTAGGTGATAGTTTAGTTCTGACAGGTGGACTTGGTGCCGCTCTTGAATACGCAGGACGGTTGTCAAATATTGAAGTATCTGTTACGTTTATAGTGCCAGGAACGACAGCAGATGTTTTACTCCTACCCAATGAATAAACTTCCTTACATATTTCTTCTCTTTTCACATTAGTTTGACTATCGTCTGTGTAGAAGGTGGCTTTTTTCGAGTATTCATTACGTAAATGTTTGTGAGCCTGTACGTCAGATTTACTTCTTTCTAATGTAAAAGCTCCGTTGGTATGCAAATGACAACTGAATGAACTAGTATTGACTGAGCACGCAGGAGCTGTTGAAAAAGGCACTGATGGCGCCCACAAACAAGCACCCTCATTTCTTGGTACTAAAAGTAATGGGTCCTGAAAAATATTTATTTTTATTAGCATCTTACCAATATTAGGCTATGGCCTAGTGCGGTTCAATTGCCGTAAAACGTAATGTGCCAACAACAAATTAATTTTTATGGAAGCGCGAAGACCCGATTAACATAGTTTTACATAGTTTTAGCTTGCTTAACATATTCGTACCTAGATATGGTCTAAAATACAGCGAGCTGTACAGACATAAATAGTCAGACACTTATCCACATGGGCTTTCTCTCATATTCACCTAATTCTGCAAACTCAGCGGTATTTCGTGGCAATTTATACAGGGTGCAGATGAGATACTATACATAACACAAGCGGATAAATATTTCTCGATGTTTCCGCTTAATAAAGTCATAGTAACTTTTTTGTTCAAAAAAGTTTAAGCACCCCTCTCATGTACGCGTTTCAGGAGAATAATTACTTTGTGTAATTCAGCAGTTCTCTGCCAATGATTGTTGAATTTCCCATGTCGACTTCTAGCTTAGTGGATGTGACTAAGACGAAAAGGAGGACATTTTGTATCTAATCGGTTTCATAAGATAAGAAAAGAAAATTCAATAAGCACATACCTTCCCAGTAATGGCATATACTTTAGACTGTAAAGCATGAAGTTTATTTCGTAAATACTCGTAGGAAGATTCTCTTAGTTTCATAACCCACTGTACAACATTATCTTCAGCGCGCGCAGCAAATATGTGCCGCTTCTCTGGCTCGTCTCTGTAATAATTAAAACAAAAAGTCGGTTAAAGATATGATTAAATTAAATTAACATTTGGCTTTACGTAATTTTATCGACAATTTTTGGAATTTAAATTTTATACGATTAAAAATGCAAGTAAAGAACGAACCCGTTTTTTGTGGAGGAAATGCCTCCTTGTCTGAGGTTCAGTATGTCGGACTCCTGTTAACCGGTCTGTCAATTAAAACCTCGCTCGCCTTGCTCTCACAAGACTCGCCAGAACGGGTGTGATATCCCCTGGCCATTCTGCTCCTTTAATAATTACTGCACCAGGACATCCCCACTTTATCGTCAGGTGAAGACACCTTTACTAGTTTTATGAAATTGCCGTTACTATCCTTGACGATAAATTGAATATATTTTATCACATTTGCGTTGATTCTGTAGTAGTAGGCTTCGGTGCTACATATCTGACTTAAAAGACTTAAATTTTACGTAAGAATATTTTTAAAAAAAACCACGAAATCTAATCCCATTAGCAGGCATGTCAAATTCCGCTCTAATTAGCACAAGCCCAAACTGTCCATTCGTCAAGCAGAACGCCACGTAATCATATAGCCCGACGACGTTTGCTATTGCTACTTTACCTTTTCGTCGATGTTCATCAGTAGCTTCAAACTGGACTTGACCAACATATAGCTTTATATTTCAAAACATCTACCGAAGTTTCTATGATATTTTAGATTAATATCACTTGCAAAATCTTAATGGCCTAACGTTACATAAAAAATCCAGACCAGTTAAAAGTTATATAATATAGAGTGGTTATTATTTTGCATGTAACTATGAAAAGCAAGATATTAAATAATATATTCGCCAGTCACAAGTACTTATTTATATTTATTACTATAAGCTAAGATATAAATAAGTGACACATAGTCTTATCAAATTTATGAATAATTTTTTAATAAGGTAGACCAAGTCTGGTGACCAAGTGTCACAGCGACTATAAGAAACATGAAATTAAAAAATACAACGAATAACTTCCAGGGTCAGGACTAATACATGCGAATACCATAAATAATTGTTAGGTGTAGAGTTTTAAACCACAACCTTGTGGTTATGACCGACATAAGCATACAGCTGCTCTACTAAGGAAGGGAAATAAATATATTTCATTATTACAAGATTTCTTCAGACTATGATCCAAATGTGGGCAACCTTCAATAAACAGTGCATGCTTATAATACTTATCCTACTTCCACAGACAGAAGTGGCTAATAAATAGATTTATATTCAGTTTTCTACTATGGAAATGACTTTTTTGATGTTTATGGTTACTATATTAATTCAATTTAGCCAAATAAATTTAAAATAGTGTTAAGTATTCCTTTTTTCATTTTTAATGTTAAATTACATTGCGTAAAATCTGGTGAACTCATAACGGGTGCTCATTTAAGGGTTTAGGACTTTACAGGTGTTAGAGTTGTCTTCTTTTTAAGCTTTCTAGGTACACTAGCGTAATATTAGAAATAGTATAACTTGTTAAATTATTACTCAGGTTGGCAAAAATTTACAATAATAAATAAAGGTATAAGGATAAAAATAACTCACATAAATGATATTGAAAATGAGAATGGTATGCTTTGACCATGTTCCATTTGTATTGAAGAATTTTCCATGACAAACATTCCTGCAGGATTTTTAGTATCAAATTTGCCCATCTCACTTATTTTAAAATAAAATAGATAATTGTTTATTAGACGGAACCATCTTTCTTTGAATACTGAAAAAGAAATTAAATAGATACATTCAACCATCTAAGTCTTTCCTTACCTTAGCCTCCTATTATAAGAATTTAATACAAAATAAAGTACAGAAATAATAAAAAAAATATAAATAATAGCCGACTTAATCTATACGATGTATGGCTATTTTTTTTAAATAAATGAGATTTCAAAAAAAAGTACAGAAATAAAAGTAAATAATAACAAAGGTGTAGTGCACACTAAGTTTATCCTTAAGTTTAAAATAGATTGTTTGTCACCCACCTGCAGGATTACGATAACTGCCATTGGATACTTTTTTATAATTTAATCTTCCCTCTATCACACAAGGTTGATCGCTCATAAGAGCGATCTCCCGAATATTGCATTTCATTGGTACATACAAAAAGTAAAAACAGGAAAAAATCTAAATAACCTAATAAGTTGACTAAATATATTGTCACCACATTAACTTAAGTATTCGTTTGTAGAAATTTAAAACTTTCTTTACGATATGAATATGATGTAAATTTAAAGAATTAAAAAATTAATAATTTTTAGTTCAACAATAACAATGACTAAAAAGCCTTGACACTTGACAGACAGTGACAACACAGGCAAATAAATGACAGCTAACGTCTTATCAAAATTTTGTTTTTTTTATTGTTTAGGCTTGGGATATAGAAGAGTGACTGAGATTTAAAAATGTAAACGAAATATAAAGTCTCACTCGAGTCGTTACGTCTTGAATTCTTGATTACATAAAATTTAAATTAGTTGCTCACATGACATTAGATTTGAGGCCTATGATTTTAGACCTTAGTACAAGATAACACAATTAGTAGGTACAATTAGCACTGAAACATATCTTAGTTACAATCAGTCCCTTTCCCGAATTAGCCTTCGCACTAGCTATATTTATATCAAATTGGGCGCCCCAGTTCACTGGGTTCCAGATATTCCAGGATAAACTTCTATAACAACCGCGTTAGGTTGTAAGAGGCCCAATTTGCTACTTCTCGTCACAGACACCAGGTGCCATTAGTAGATTGTAATATATTGCAGGAAGAATTTGTATCTGTCCCTTGTTTGCAGTATTGTTTTAATGAGATATATTCCTAAATAGGTGCATCAGTGATAGTTGCGATTGGTTTAACCATTCTAACATCAATAGTAGGTTCTGTCCATCCATAGTACAATAGAGCTATGACACTAAGGTAAGGTAGGTTTGCAAACTACGTACAGCTCTTGCATCAGGGGTCGTGATGAACTCATAAATAAAATTTTGCAATCGAGCCATTTTTAACTTAATTTTTTAGAACTTAAATGCTACTTAAGAACAGATACATGCAGACAAACTGGTAGTCACTGGCCAAGATTGTAATCTGGAAACAAACTTGTGCCATCCGCCGCTCAATTTGCGTCGTCGTCGTCCGGAATAACTGCAAAACTTCTGAATAATTCGGAATTTTTCCCGCCAGCATCTATAGTTATAATCGGATATTATATATTGTAAAAATTAACTTACTGGTAAACCTTTAATAAGACCTTATTCTATAGGTACTATACTTGGAAATTGATCTTTCTTTATTACTATATATGCCCATGGGACTAAAAGGCGCGCGCCCATAATAATTAAGAGGTTCGTAGCGGAGAGATATCATCCTGATTCCTGACTGTGCATCGCAACTATTGCTAATCGAGCTGTGTTCATAAGGCTTGGTAAAAGACGAAAGTTGCTTAGAAGTAACCTCAGAAATCTTAAGGGAAAGACTCTTTCAAAAGAAAAAGGGAATCGTAGTTACCAGTATTATAATACTGAATATGAACCTTTCGTGTGTTGAGTTTCAGTTATTCGTATCTTACGTATGGAGGATATTCGAGAACAGATAATATCATTTTTAGACAGAGAGGATGCTTCTTCCCTACTACTGCTTGGCTAAAGTAAATCTATAAATAAACAGAGTGTAGCCATAGCGCATGGGCTGGACATCACTATCGTCATCGCATGATCATAGGTCTCCCTCCGAAGATTTTGATCTATGTGCACAACCGGTGACTAACTTGATACGCTTCTCGCAATAGTTAGTTTCAAAGTTCCCTAGGAGGCATTCCATGTTATATAGACTGCACAGTACACGGGAAATGTATGGGTCTTTTATAGATTTTCGTAGTACAATGCTGCTGCTGCTGATTGGTGGAACTGCAGTGTCATAAATACATTGGTTGTTTTCTTTTACTTTATTTTAATTAATTAAACAGGAATTTACTAAGATTAAATGTGACTTCAATCTCTATGTTGCTCGCAAAATTGTTTATTTAGCGAAGTAGGTAATATCGCTTATAGATTCTATCTAATCAAGGAAGACGGATAAGGAGAGGACTTTAAATAACACCACATTTGTATAATTATTCGTTTATTTTTAACTTTTAGTACAAAATAAAACTAGTACACAGGGATACATCTCAAACCTAGCATTTGCATGTTGAATAGTCCGAGGCTTACGACGATAAGTCTTCTCATTTGTACTATTTTAGACACTATAACGTCACACAGATTGGCTCATTATTCCCCATCAAAAATAAAATTAATTATAACTGAATAATGTAATCACTCTTCGAGTTAATCCGATCAAAATATGTTTTATTGCCGACATTACTCTCTATTACTATGGGTACCTACTTCAGATTAGATTTTAAGCTTACCTATCAATATACAAATACATAATTTTGAGGTTTGGAGCGGCATTGATGAGTTTTCAGGCACAATCAAACCAGTGCACCCCAATGTTTAAAATACATGATACAATATTTTTTTACGTACGTAAGTAATTAGCGTTTTAATTTTTGTATTGCTCATGTATTGGAAACATAGCTGTAATTTCGCATTTACAGAATATATTCATCGATCTCAAATTATTAAAACAGCTCAATTATTAAACTATTACAATCATACAATTTTCATGTTATGACAAAATCTTACCTAGTAATAATAAGAGTACTTACACCATCCACATTTACATAATTTTCCTGTACAAAATAAAAAAAAACAGAACCGACTTGTCTGTATATTTCTTTAAGTTGCAATAATTTAAAATAACTGTATTTTCACGTTTTCATCATTGATTTTTGTCAAAAATTTGTGAATTGAAGCAATAGCTTCGATTAAAAAAATTGTGAATAAGTAAAAGTAAAGTTGCACGCTATTAATAGATTACGGTAATAATTACGATAGGTCTAAATTGAAAATCAAAAATTACCAACATTTTAGGATTAATAATTTTTGTGGAAGTATAGCACAAAATTTTTAATTTGGTCAGTGTTTTAAAGTTGCTTCTAAAAACATTTGAGAGATATGCCGTATAAAATTATCTGTGATAAATTGAAAACCAGATTTATCAACAATTTATAGCATGACAACAGTTTGTTTATCTCTGTCGTAGCAAAGAGATTAAAACTTGCCAATAAATAAGTCGGTTCCAATAAATAATAATAAGAAGTTATAAAATATCTTCAGATACAAAATACACACATTTCTTGTTGTAGCACACAGTTATTTGCATTTGAAAGTAAAAATAACCATCCATCACTATTATTTGAATATCAACAATGACTTCTGTAACCCCATTATATATATTGCTTATTTTTGTTAAATCTTATTTCTAAGAGGCGGATACTCGTCATGAGCGAAAAGAACTTTATTACTAAGTTATAAGAGGCTCGTCACCAAAGTCGAAACATTAAAAAAATTAATCAAAAGTTTTCTTAGATATGTTTCTGAATACTTATTCAAACAGCTTTAAAACAGTTAATTTTAATTTTACATATTGTTAGCAAGCTATTCCGTATTAATTTTGAAAATAAATTTAAAATACCTGACGTCATTGGTGACATAGTGTTAGTTAGTTTTTATGAAATATTTAAGTAATAAATAGTATTATTTTAATTGCATACTTTTATCTTTGCTCATTAATACCGGTATAGTGTATGTAAGGCAGGCTCGGTAAGTACGTACTATGTAAAAACCGAATTATTATTTATAAGGGGACAATGGGGGAAAGTTAGTAAGTATAGTTAGGCACCTTGCCAGAAACTCTTTGGTCCTATAATTATAGCTATAACGTGTCAAAAGAAATAGAATATCTACATTATGTGCACGTATTGTTGATGACAAAGTACAAAAAAAGTAAATAAAACATTGGTACTAATTTGTCTCTATCAGATTTCACTAAAGTTTATTTTGATATTGATACTAACTGATTTAGCTAATTATTAAGTTTGCCAAAAAATTAAGTTAAAACAATGCCGCACTAATTTTATGTGCTCGTAATGATTACAGCCTTATTGAAACATCTTAAAACTATTTATGATGCCGCTGTAAATTTCCGTTACACACTTTATTTCAATATACGATGAGATAAATGTTTCAGCTACATAATTTTTCTTATAATAATTCTACAGATAATAATCGGTAAGTTACTATGTTCTACAAATTGGCGTAGTGAGTTTATATGTCCAATTAAAAGATGACGTCTATTATATCATTAATGAGAGCACAGTAATCAGGAAACGGAATGAAATCAGGACCGTGACTATCACAACGAACTCGCTGTTTAAACGTATTCTTTTGTCGGGTGAAGCTAAGATTAACCGTGATAATGATCTACAATTATATTTTAAATTTAATCAGCTTTACATTATTCTTGTTTTACTACCGATTACTTATATACCAATATTTTATTTCAACAACATACGAATGAAGTAACGCAAAACTATAAACTACTTCGTCCAAATTGTGTTCTACTTTTGTTTACAATACACATTTAATTTTTTTTTATAAAAATATTGACGCACGATGTATAAGGAACCTGTTTTAATGTGCGTATAATGACCTGTAATGCATAGCAAATAAGTATTACATAAAACGGGTTTAGATGATCACTAAATAAAATGTCTTATAATATAGTCCACCTAATACTACACTATACATGTAAGTACCTATTTATTTACTTCTACTCATTATTATAATAAACAATCACGTTGTTTAGAGTTTTGCGTTAATTAAATTGTTGTATGTTTATCACACCAGATTAGTCGAAAGTGTAAAATTAATTAGCGTTTTAAGGCCTCAGAAATGGTGTCCTGCGTTTCAAATAACATTAGTAACAAACTTTATCATAATTAACTTTAGATGTTTTGTGAAGGTATACAAATAAAAAATTGTAAAGTAATATTCGCATGTTACACTCATTATATAAAAATGAAATGTCTGAGTTACAAAGTGACTCTGGTTTTAAAATTGAAAGCAATTCATTTCAAAATTAGCTGTTTGTGTCAACCTCTTTTATTCACAATGGATTCTTAAGAGATCTGTGTATTGCAAGATGTACATGTAGTTGTAATTACATTGATAAAATGTATAAAATTTGTAATCATCTTAAAGAATCCCTCGAGTCTAAAAGAGTTAAATAATGGATGTATATAAGTATACTTGTGTTTTAAGATTAACACTGAAGTACCTATATATGCCGATTGAGGGCCGGTAAAGTGCAGTCACTGTATAAAATTTATTTAGATTTATTTTATAATCACATAATGTCGGCTAAAATATTCAATTTGTAGTTGTCATTGTCATTTTCCAACTACACAGAGATTTATAAAAGTAGCGCATTTTATTGAGTCTTTAAAATTAAACATTCAACCTTTAATTTATTAATTACTTATGGTGAGTTATTCAAAAAGTACCAATTAAAAATTTTAAGTTTCCTTTGTAGTTTCTCTAAAAAGTTTTATATGACATAGCAGCACTGTAGCAAGTCCATCCATCTGTTAAAATACATTCACGATTCGTATTTTATTTTATTTTAATGTTTTCATTTTTGATTATGTTTTTTAAAATCCTACAAATAGGTGTTCAGTGCCAGTGTGTTGTTTTTGAGCACAATATTTTTATCCCTTCTCTGACAGTAATCCAGAATGAAGTCAATTACACTTCAAAATACGTACAATTTCAATAAAAAATCGTTTGCTAATCGCTGTTTGGACCTGGCACATACGAAGTGTGCGTCATAAATTTAAAATGTTAAAAACAAAATATCAATGTCAATGGTTTAGAAAACATAATTTTAGTATTATTCTCAAGCAATACGTAGAAATTGATTATTATAAAGAGACACGACTCGACACTTGTGCCTCTGTGGGTTCGCTCTAATATTACGTAAATAATATAAATGCGTGACGTCACATAAACACAAACATCTAATAGTTTTATATCACACATTACGTGAACGAGTTTATCATATAAAACAATCCCGTATAAAAATAGCGTGTCTATTTATACTAGGCAATATCTAGTCTAAGACTCATGATTTAATTATCCCGAAATTTTCCTAATGATCGATCAAGTACAAGTACACAGTTTTCCGATTCTTAGCATTTAATTACAATATCGTTTAAATTAATTTACTTATTAGCGTTAAACAATTTTTTTTAAACTAACTACCTTACGTGGTCATAGTTCATGTTAACGCCTCTATATACATTAGTTAAGTTCTGTAATTACAGATGAACAATGGTGCTTTGTGTATCACAGAGTGAATGACGACCTCTTTGTTTTAAATGACTTTCGTGTTTTCAGTACATTATGATAATCATAATTGCGCTATAATTTCCTATAAAGTTCCTAATGCGTTAATTTTCGATTGGGTACATAAGAAAAATGCATAATCATCTATTCTATACAAACTCGATATACGTAAGTACATTATACAAAATTTAATACCCAAAGAAATGATTAACATTATTCAGACAAGAGCTTTCCGTAACATCGACAAACAAAACACATAAAACAACAAACATCCATCGAACGACCGGCGCAAGAATGATCCGCTGCATCGTCACCTAATCATGTATTTCAGACTCTAAGACCTAAATGAACACATGAAATACAATCCGCCGCGGGACGTCTCCCGAGGACGCCGAACGGAACGGCGACGTAAGACTACTTTTAAATAATTACACATCTTAAACGTAAAATAAACTCAATAATATACATAATTACATTATATATTCGAAAAAAATAACAAATAAACGACAGTCTAGATCGGCGTAGGGCGGAGTCTATGTACACAGTCCTACCGCTAGTGTCACATGGGCGGACGCTCCCAGTCCACCGGCGGCGCGGCCCCGCCCCACGCGCCCCAGCGCTCGCGCCGGAAGAAGCGCTTCTTGAAGTGAGCCGCCGGAGCCGCCGCGCTCGCCTCGCCGTGACCGATGCCCGAGTCGGGCGACGTGTTGCACGCCTCGTCCGAGCGGCGGCGCTTGTCCTCCATCGCGGTCGACGCGAACGATATGATCTGGTCGAACCGGAACGCGATCCGGTCCTGCCACTTGCTCTCGTCCACTTCCTCCCCGCCCTCGCCCTCTGTAACGGAGCGTGCGGTGAGTCGATCGGGCGCAGCGGGCCGCACGACGGCGGGCGGCGCCACGTTACCTGCCAGCCGCGCGCCCTCCGCCACCTCGTCGGCCAGCGGCGTGGACGTGTTCGAGTGCGGCTCGGCGGAGCGCTCGTCGGGCTCCCCGCCCGGCCCCGCGCCAGGCGCGCCGCTGGGCCCGGCCGCGCCGCCACGTCCGCGCCAGTACTCCGAGGCCAGCACGCGCGCTTGCAGGCACGCCGCTAGACCTGCAGGGAGGGTTACTCTTAGCTACAAGTATATAAATTACAGCAACTTCCTTCTTCTTGAAAAGGCCAGAGAGATCCAATATATCAATTTAGACAATGTTTATGTTATCAAATTACTATGTCAAACAAATCTGTTCTATGTGCAATAATGAAAATAAGATCTAATTCTAACAACCAATATTTATTTATTAAAGCTGATATAGGTAGGCTAGTTGACTTGTTTTTACATTTATAACTTTAACAAAACGTTAAAAAGTTCCCACTAGTGAATATGTGAAAACCAGGAATAATTAAAAAGATTTCTCTCTTAAAAATATTACTGTTTTCGAACGGAATATTAATATTGAATTTGAAACACAGCAGCATGAAACTTTGTAGTCACTATAGATACAAAAATATAAAGCAAAATTTTTTACCTTCTAGCGGTTGACCTTGATTAGCAGGTGTAGGTTCGTGGTAGCGTGCGCTCATGTTGACCGCAGCATTGATGATGCTCTGGTTAGAAATCTCCAGCGTCCTCTCGATCTCTCCGTTGACGAGGTCCCCGATGGTGCGTGCGCCCGGCCCCGCGCCGGGTCCCGTGCCCGCGAGCCGCTCCTGCGACAGGTGACGCCGGAGCGCCAACTTAGCAGGCGAGACCTAACGTCAACAACCAAGAGCATGTACAGTCGAGTTTGCTGATGCAGTAATAAAGGGTATAGTTAAGTAATCAACATAAAATATAATTCAATTAGAGTGGAAACTGATGGCAGAATAATACTTCTTTGAAAAATATTTTTTTTGAAAATAAATACCTATCGATAATTATGTAAGAAATTGTAATATAATGATAATACGAGGTAACAAAGTAATTCCAGCATAATTTTAATGTTGTAAATTTCAACATTTTAATAAACTCGACTGTACATCAACCAAATAGACAGCCATTACACAACCAAAGCACATTAACATGCAGTGATTGAGTATAGTTGGTGTTATATATTATGGAACAACTAAGCCTATGCCAGACCGGTGCCGCCCTGGGTGAATACATTTGGTTTGATTATCGAGCGGTAAGCCATAACTAAGCAGCATCATAAATATAGTACCTGTGTGTAGTCGGGCTGCGGCGCGTGGTGCACGTGTCGGTCGGGCGCGCGTCGCTCGTAGGGCGGGTAGCGGTCGCGGCGCAGGTCCCGCGAGGCGCGCACGTAGGCGGCGGGCGCGTGCGAGCGCGCGGGCCCGGGCGCGGCGCCGCGCGCGTAGCCGTTACTGTACGCGTGCGCGTGCGACGCGTGCGACTGTGCGTGCGCGTGCCCGTGCGCGTGCGGGGGCGCGTGGCCGTGTTGCGGGTGTGGCTGCGAGTGCGCCGGGGCGGGGCCCGCGGGACGCGTCGCCTTCCTCTGCTCCTGATCCTCGTTCAACACCGACGTTATTATACTCTTCAGCCTGTCCTCGAAGTTGATCACCTTCGGCGACTCCTGCACTTTCCCCACCACGTTGAGCGGCTTCTGAAGCTTGACCGGCGACTGGCGGTGAACTAGAGCGGCCGGCGGCGGCGGCTGGCCCGGCCGCTGCGGTTGAGCGCGGTGCACGGGCGCGGCCGGTTTCGGATGACGGTGGTGATCGACGTGCCTCTCGGGCTCCCTCGGGTAGCCATTCACGATGACGTTCGGCTTCATTATCTTCCCGGCCTCTATTTGCCTGCCAGTCTCCAGTATCTTCTGAGCGAGAAGCTCCGGGTTTTGCTCCTCGATTTTACCAACGTCGGGGACGTCCGGCCACTCTTGCGACCGTGATCTGTGTTCTCTAGATTTCCTCGGCTTGTTGTTAACTGTATGAGGCTTCACTGTGGCGACCGGCACGGTCGGAGGCGTAACTTTCTGTTCGGTAGCCCTCTCCATCTGCATTATTTCGTTTTGTAAATGACCGACTTGCGCATGTAATCTTTTTCTATGAGCCAAAGTAGCCGATATCTCTTTCAAGATACAGTCGTGTGCAATGTTCTGAGTGATCTCGACATCCGGTGGTATGTGACCTAATTGACGATATTTTTCAGTGATCTCAAAAGTCCTTTGTTTTACAAGCATTGCTTGTTCAGCTTCGATATTATTTACCTAAAAATTAAATAAATTTGTAAACCACACATAACGTAATATAGTTTCAATTATTATAGTTAAACTTTATGTAATATAAAATTTAAACATAATAGCAGTAACTAAACATTTTCAATGCATGTAATAACGTCACAGATATTGTGGAAAATGTATATTACTGTCCACTAAACAATGTAAATAGTAAAGGCAACCAGTAATGGTCGTATATATTATGTTTATGTGGTTAGTTTCAATAACTATGTTGGATCAAACAATGCTATACTTAGTTGATAAACAATGAAGCATAGTAGATCATAAAAATAAATGACATCACACTACAAAATATGTCTAAGAATAAAATCAATAAGTAAATAAACTTATTATTATTATGTTTAATACCAGAGCTTCGTTTATTATGTCACCTGACAGCCACTGTTGCTTCTGCTCCAAACTCCTCCGATATATAAATTACTTTCGTTAATGAAGATTATGAAATATATTAGACTTCAATAACAAACGAATAAACAATATTGTATAGCTATTGTATAAAGCGGCTGCCACACGGTACATTATAACTTTGGTTGGGGTACCAAGTTGGCTATAACCTGCATATTACTTCAAAAGCATGTTTCATTTCATTGCTTAAGCAGGTCAAGCCTACTAACGTTTTTGTGTAAAAATTTAGCTGGGTAAAAATGGATATAATACATTTATCTAAACCAAGACTTAGGATTTCAAATCTAAATTCACTCTAACCCATATATGCCAATTCATAATCCAATCGAATCAAAATTAAGGGTAAGATAGCGTCTCGGGTAGCTGCCGCTTTAATAAATGAACTACATACTGTTTTATCTTACTAATATTCAAGTATTGTTACTGAATGAGCAAATTGAATATATCAGAAATCTTTTTATTTTACTTTTGACTAACTTTCAGGGAAGTTAATTACAGATCTCAATTTAATAATGATGAATGATGAAAAAAAGTATTGTAATTTTATTAGGAACCTAAATTTTTGAAATAACTTAAAAGAACGTCTATCAAGACAATATAATACCTGGGCTTGTAATTTGCTAGCTTTACTCTGTAGTTCCTTATGTCTACCGACAATTTCCTTCGCCTTCGCCAACAGGTCCACAGTGTTGTTGGCGTGTATACCCAGCTCACTCATACGCGCTTTCAACAGAGCCACGCTGTCATTAATGAGCACGCTGATTTGTTTGTCCAATTGAGACGCACGCGACTTCAACTTTTGATTTCGCTCCTAGGATGGAAAAATAGTATATTAGATCGTGTGCGATTGAATGTCTACAGCTTAAAGGTTACAATAAAAAAGTCAGCAAGATGTAGATGTGCTTAGAGGAAGTAGCTTTGTAACTTTTACACTTAAGACAGGTAGCTTGTAAATTTGCGGGTCGAGGCTAGCGTTTAAAAAAAGGAGATGAAAATATTAAATTCAAATTCTCTGACAAGGGGAACAGGCTCTTTAGTTCCCACAGAACCCATGGACGGTTGAACAATTGCGCTGGGAGGATGAATTCCGTACACTAAATCATCTCGTCAGACTAGCAAGGACACAACTCCTATTTTATTGGATAGGTTTGATAACTTTTTTTATGACGTAGAGATGTGAGTAGGTCATGCTGGTCTCGCGGCACCATGGGACACACACAACCACTTAGACTGTCAAAAATCGTATAATGGTCTAAATTATTTTCCCCTCAACTTCACGTTGGCAAAATTATCAGTTAGTGATGAAATCATATTTGAAAAGAAAAATAATTTAAGCTAAGGCATATGCTACACTAGAAGGCGATGATTTAAGAATGATAATTACCTTTTCCTTATCAATCTGTTGCCGTATCTCCTCAGCGTACTCTGGCGTGTTCATGCGCTGTATGAAGGCGAGGTACTGGTCGCGGAACATGTCGAGCAGCAGCTGCAGGCTGTAGGGCGTGTGCGGCGTGCGCGGGATGTCCAGCTCCGAGTGTAGACGCTCGGCCGGCTGCAGAGCCACGCCTAGTGCTGATAGACGCTGTTCTACGCAACCCGGTGGTGGCGCCGTCACCTGATACGACATGTACACGTTACTATGATAAACTATTTCACTTTGTATGCTAAATTAACGATTAATTTATTACCTATATATTAAATTAACGAGGGCTCAGTTGCCTATTATTAAGTTAGAAAAGGTGGGATTGGTCCCAGGTTCCATTTTCGAAGGGGACGACTTGCCCCTAATCCATATTATCATCATTGTATATTACTGATCATGATAATGATGTGAACAATAAAAGGCTGAGTTGTTTGTAAAACCTTCATTCTTGTAGACTTATGTTGATCAACAGCAGCTAGATACATTTGTTGCATGATGATGGGTAAAAACGCCTAAAATATGTAAACTGTAATAAAATCTAAGTAATTATTTGAGTGTATACTGACAGCTCCATTGTGTATAGTGGAAGCAAGCGTGGTAGAGTGTAGCAAGTCGAGTCCCGCGATGGCAGCCGGCGTGGCGCGACGTCGCTTGGCGCGTGCGGCCGCGCGGCGCCGTGCAGTCGCGCCGCCACCCGCGCCGCCCGCGCTTGCTGACCGCTTGCTGCCCGACCGACGACTGCGATCTGATAAAGGGAACAATTTTGTTATTATTACTGATGCTACAAAAATTATACTATTTTTAAAAGGTTCTTTAAAAAATATAAAGGTTGTTGTCAAGTTGTTAGAAAAGGCAGTAAAGTATTTGTATAACACACTCTCAACACTTTAAAATGTTTTTCAATCAGATAAATATTGCATTTAAAACAAAAACAGGCGTTATATTTTCGAAATATAAAAATTTATATATTCGAGAAATTTAAAAATGCGCTAATGTAGCAGAAGACGCAACCTTTTGACCAATGAGAGGCAAAAATATGGCATAAAACATAACAAAAGTCAATAGTGTAATTACTCGAGTCAGAAGAGGAAGCCCAGGGCGCGCCCCACTCGCGCGGCGCAGGCTCAGGGCCGGGCGGCGCGTCGTCAGTGCCGCTGGACTCCTCGTCGCTCTCCTCCTCGTCACTAGAACGTCGCACCACGCGCCGCTTGGCCACGGCCGCACGGGCTCGTGTCCTGCCGTTCTCACCTCTGTGTAAATAATATACATGTACATTTTAATTATTTTCATCTATAGTTTATGAAAAATTTAAATTATAACAATGATGTTAATTAATTCCACTAGAAACAGAAATGTGATCTCTACGATAAATGGAGCTCATAGAAATAGGCGATAAATTAGGTTGAACGTGAAAAATAGTTTAATGATGCATGCATGTTTTGGTTAACGTATTTCTTTCAAACTCCACTCCAATTAAACGTAAGATGTTGTTATACATATAGCCTACATAGTGATATGTAGTTTCCGAGGTTAGCACTGACTATTATAAACAAACAATGCCAAATGATAATTAGGTAAAAGTGTCATAAAATATCACGTAATTATTAGACTCACCGTACTGGTCTAGCTCGCGCTACTTTTCTACGTCGTTCAGGTAAAGAACCAGTGCTGTGGTTGCTGTTACCGTTTAGAAGGTCGGGCGTCGGTTGCCGTGTAGGAGGTGCACTCAAGTGCCGCTTACTGTTCTCGCCATCATCACATCCGTTATGTGTACCCTGCAATTAAAAAGTATTTAATAAATATAGAACAAGTATATTTTAATATTTAAAAAAATATTAGGTTGCAATTTAATCTATACCACTTTTGTGTTTATAAAGAGCTTACTTGATGAAAAGAGAATATTATAGTCACCACAATAATTAATAGGCCCTGTGACGTTTTAGCATTTGAAGATAGCATAAACAGGGTAAATACCTACTACTTAAAAAATATATAAAAACATATGCACAGACAAAACAAATATAGCTAGTACAATAATGGTAATATATTATTTTAAGTCAGATTTATATGAAATAAATTATGTATCACTTTGGCGATGACATTATGAAATTATCATACACATTAAATATTCTATTCATTTTTACAAATATTATAATATTATACGAAAGGGGAAAATACATTCTCTGATTTTTAATTAAATGTTTTTGAAGTGCCAAAATTTAAAATCATAGTAGTTTTTAAGACAGGAAGTCTTAATTATTGAAACATAAGTATTTCATGAACAAGTATATTATTATAAATATTATATTCTGCAAATGTTTACATTCTTTGACACGTTATTCGCATCTAGTTAACCTACATAGCGATAAGTGATGACCTGCCTAACCCTGATTATAATGCAGAGCTTCCCATTTGAATTTCTGTTTATTATGTGTTATCTATCTATTACCATATGGCACTTTGTGTTTTGAATAATAAACTAAACACAGAATGCTGTGTATTATCTTGATTTCCTTTTTAACATATTATTCCAATGAAGGTATGACATTAAAACATAATACGGTACTCATTTCTCAAAACTACAGTTAATCTTTAGAGCCCTGTTAACAGACATTATACTGTACGAGATAATATTGTATTCCATACTTTCATTAGCCATAAAGCCGTGGACGTAAAATTACATAAAATCAATTTATTTAGTCATAGCATAAGTGTCATGTAAATTTATGATTTTCAATAATAATTGTATTTAATCTGTTAAACTATAACTCTAAATATAATGTATGTTTGTTGCTTTCGTAATGTAGTGTATGATGTATAGATTTGCTATACCTAAATATAATTGTATGACATAAGCATCAATACACTGAACAACCGATTGTAAATTACATTAATTTGTTATGTATTCACACAATAAGGTTAAACATGCAAGTTCGCAACATAGTATTAACCAGTTAGCAATGTATGTAAATAAGTATAGTTTTTGGTCATTAAAATAGGGTTACTGTTTATGAAATATATGGTCATTTGTATGTGAAGACTTGTGTTATCAAGTCTATAAGTGGTTTATTTGGAGCATTTTAAGATAAGGGCCCACTTAATTTAGTCTTATGTTATATTTCTTATATAATCAAATACTTAATTCGCTTTATATTGCTGGTTAATCATAGGAAAGTTAAGTGACGATCTTCGAAAATATCTAAATCTAAGATAGTTCTAAAACAAAATTGAATTGATCAAAACTTACCCTTTTACTGTCCTTGAGTTTGGGATTTTTCAGTCTTTGAAAATATCTCTCCAATTTGGTCCTATCTATAATGTGTAAATAGTAAGAGACTGGCTTCCCTGTCCACGAGACAGATCCCTTCAGCGGCGACATCTCACTGACGTGCATGATCGTCCCAATGTCGCTCAGGTTCCTATCTGTTATCCTGAAGTTCAATGGGCAAAAGCTCTTCGATGAGACAATTTTAGCACCATCCTTTAAGTCTGCAAATCTTTCTTTTAACTGATGGTCAACATGTGGGCCAAACGCAAAGTTATTAACGAAAACTATCGTTGCAGCGTTTATCTTTTCTCTATGTTCGTCTAATAAAAAATCACCTTTTATTAATTTATATTCTCCATATTTCTTGCCATACCATCTCATCCAAGTTCTAAAGTAATAATCCATACTCTGAAAAAAATATATAAAAATGTTAATATGTTATTATACTACTTGTATATATTTATACTATACCATTTAGAAATAAGTTGTATAATCATAAAGAAATATTCACCTCTGCATATTTGCTAGGAACTTCCGCCTTTTCAACTCCGAGGCAGATGCGACAAGGTGTTGCAGCCGCCATTTGTAGCACCACCTGCCCTACGCCCGAACCTAAGTCTACGAACACATCCTCGGCTGTTATGTTAATTTGATCTATCATCTGACAAACCAATTCGTAGGATGTTTCTCCATAAACCTGTAGTAAAACATTTATTCGTATTTATATTGGTAAAATAATAATTATTTTGTTATAATATGTGAATTTTCTATAGTATTGGAAAAAATCATCACAACTTGTCATTAAACAAGAGAATAGGATTTAAATTAACTTCTTGATGTAAAAATCTTGTACAATTTTCATCCTAGTTATATGCATTGAATTTCATTATAACTCCTATACATCACTACGAGCATTCGAATAAATACAGTGCGCTATGATATGTTGGTCACGAGACACAATAAGTGGCCTTAATAAGCATTACGTAATAAATAACCGTTAGCACTTACCTCAGGTGAGAAGGGTTCATATTGGTTGAGCTTGTCCGGGTCAGATACTGCTTGGTTGTATGTTTGCTGTAAGATATGTTTGAGCAAACCTCTCGATGGATACTTGTTTAATCTTGGGGCGGATAGCGAAGTACCTTTTTCCTGAAAATAAATAAGATAAATTGTATTTAGTTACGCGATAAAATAATAATTAAAGATTTTTATAGGGCATAATTTTTAGTTAATAGGATGTCTATGTTTCGACATAAACTGCAAACTGGTAATGCAAATATTTGTGTTCATAACAGGGCTTAGGGAGATCAAAACAATTTTGTACTACTGTTGTTACCATACAGTTTATCTATAATATCAAATAACATAAACTTAAATAAAAAGCCACATCGATATTTAGTTTATAAATGTGTCTATAAATAAGTGTAAAAGGTTCTCTTTCACCTGCTGATACTAGCAGGTGGGAATTAGAATAAAAAAACATACACATGGTCATGATAGAGAAATATACACAACTATGTCATTAAATTCAACTGTGTTATCCTATCGAAAACTTGATAAAACAACCGATTTTGAAATAATGTAAACCAGATCACGTACATTCTGAGTATTTCGAATACGATACACCGATGTTGAAGGTTATAATCGCGCAATCTGTTGTGCTAGTTTAGGGTAATAAACAGACCGTAATACGTACAATATTAAAAATAACGCGACAGTTCGTTGATTTCTAAAGTAAATAATTTTAATATTAATTCATAAAACTTCTATAGTAGTAAAACTCTATAAACATTAATCAATTCAATATATTTATGCGTGTGCTCATATCGGTCAGGTCGGTCGGCGATGCATCAAGTACAATAAACAGAATATTCATTTCTTGCCAGGCAATGTCCTAATATCGGAAACAGTACGCAATCACATTTAAATTATAATAAACGATACATTATACATTGTATGTCAATTGTTAGTAGATCGTAAATTGCAGTAATAGAAGTTAAATTTAACAAAATTGTTCTGCATTTGTTTTATAAAATAATAAATTGTACTATTAATATTGTAAGTAGTTTATAATCCTTGACATTGTAAACATGGTAAAATGACCGATCGATACAGGCAAAATGCGTCATTTGAGAGCAATGTCGATGGCATTGAGTCCGATTCACGGTTCAAGGTTTAATAAATGTAACAGCTTTAAAGTAGGTACCTGCCAATTTGAACTTAAATTTAAAGGTCGATGACATTTCACATTTAAAATCTCGTAAGCATTTTATTTTTTAATAGAGTAGATTTTTATATGCAATTTCTAATAGACATCTTTGTCAAACTTGACACAAGTTGATATAACCATTTTTGAAATGTTAAACTTTATGTTTTCATTGGGCTCAAAATTTAAAATATTAGGCTCATTCAGAACAATTCTACCTCAATAGCTGTTTATTCTGATAGAAGTTCTAAGCGAACGGAAGCGACTGGTTTTTCTTTAGGATTCACATTTGCATCCCTAATCTAGTGGCGCAAGCAAAGGCTTAACATAGCTGTCGCAATAGTCACCTGTGCGACTTAAGTTCTGAAAAGTTTCTGTAATGGACGACTTATATGTCTTTGTATCGTTCAGAGATAATGCAGATGAGAATATAATGTAGGTACTAAATAAACAAAAAGACAAAGATCAAAATTGAAGCCAGCGGGCTGGATATTTTGTCCTATACCCTAACTGGATGGATGATTTCACAGAGGCAACCAAAATTGGATCGCTATCCTGTTTTCCGAATTGCTTTGGAAAAATTAGAAGGGAAACTAAACTTGTACTAGTGTCGTTAACTAGTAGAACGCTATTAGCAGAACTCATTCGTAATTGTTCATTAAACTACTAATGAATGGTGAAACCAGTCGACTAGATGGTGTAGACTATAGGCGTTATTGCATATGTGCCTGCCACACCGGGGTCACGGATGCGTGTATTATGTGCATGACAATAATGCAATAACCTATAATATCAAGCACGATCATTATTTATTTCGTACTACTGTTATTAATACTAATGTTTATTGTGCGTGAACTAATTATATAATTTGATTTAAAAATATTACCACATTCTGAACGAATAATCTAGAAATAAGTCATCTATGGTTTTCTTTGTTGGGTGTCATGTGATTGTGATTAAATTATCATACATTATTATTTACATAATTTATTTAATATGTCTTAAAATACATTTTGCAAACATGTTGTAGAGCTAGTCACGTGTTTTCTACCGTTGTGCATTAGTTTTTTAGTCACTATTTTATCACTGTGTGCAGGAATTACGAGATGTTACTAAGTGCGGTCGCGAATGACCTTGCTGTAGAATCTATAGGCACTCAGTTTATAAGTACGTGCAGTCATTCATGTATTATACGATGTATTGTATAATTAGGTACGTATATGTTTTATACTTAGATCATGCAGTATACTTGAAAACTAACTATATTAAATTAAGTTTACACATAGATTGTAAAGAGCCAATTACATAGTTTCTTGTCAATTCAATTATGACGAAGTACCAACAATTAAAATATGCACTACATCAGAAAATAATCATTCAAACAAATTTTAGCTAGCTGCGAATAAGGTTATTTTTAAAAAAAAAACTATTAATAACTTCAAATCTACTAAAGCTAAGCCTGCACTAAGAATACAGCGTGGTATCTTGTTTGCGTTTTAGGTGTTATAAACTAAAAGTACTATTTCGCAAAAGACTGTAAGATATCGCTTATCACGTGTATAATAAAAACGTAAATCAAATTAGAGAAGATGCAGGTGAGCATTATCAATTGGTTGCAATCGCCAGTTTGTCCATACATGATTGACTCGTCCAGTTTACTTTAAAGGGCTTTAATCGATAGATTCTCAGAGTGAATGTAGTATGTATCCTTACATAGTACCTAGTCCACCTTACATAGTAAATCCGTAAATAAAATTGTATTCCTGTATCAAAATAATTTGCACCCCTTAGATCGAATGAGGTAAGCGGGTCAGCGTTAGTCGCCCCGTGCTTAAAAAATCAATAACATTCTCAAAACAATGGTTCCCCCACGCTTACTTTTGGTTACGATATTTGAATAAGTATTCACTAAGCGTGAACGCTGTTTATTTTATTAACGTTCATTAAACCTTGTATCATGCATTAAAACATAACTGCATATTAAAATACGTGAGGCAAACGTAGAAGACGCTAGATCTCTGTCGAGTGATGCAATCAGCTCACAAAGGCTTGCTCGATGCCCAAACAGTACATCCAACTCCATATGGCGCTAAAGCATTGCGTCATTTACTCTTCTACTTACTCGGTGAAAATTAGAAAGCGGCTCTAAGTTAATTCAGCGCAATGCATGCGGTAACATACCGTTTACTAATATTATTACATATGCAGCGTCAGTTAATTCCAATCGTTTACCATTCTGACAAGAGTTTGACTGTAAAATGTAAATAGTATTTTTGATAACCAGATTTCATCAAAATGGTCTATTGATGAACTCTACATCTAAAAATCTTCACAAGAGTTGTTCTTTCATTTCATTATCTAGAATTTGATTGATTTCTATATACATTTAACTAAATTCATACATAAAATATAACCTGGCCATGTAATTTATATATTATTAGCATATAAGATATTTGAAAGACAAGTACAGTAATGTTAGTAGAGCTACACGAAATATGATACAGTCCCACTATAGAAAATGATAAAACGAAGAATAGAATGTCCTATTTTATATCACTCTTTTTGTTTTTGTATATCACGGTTTTACGCTATTTGGTTATCTGCTCTGCCTCTTACAACAAAAAAGTTGAATGCTTATTCATTCAGAACTCAGATAAGCAACATTGTAATTTTACCATAAAATAGTCCAATTCAATTCATCCAAGAAGAAACAGCATTAAACTCAGAATTATTAAAGACGCTGTGGCAGCCGAAAAAAAAAGGTCATTAACACTACGTGAGACATTCGCGTTCGCTCAATATTGCGGTCAACGCCCCCACAAGTGGCCTGTACAGAGTCACTCACTATAACAATACGATTTGCAGATCATTCTCTTCTAGCCGAATATTATAATACATTAGTTATGAAATGATCGCTAGTACGTTCAATAAATAATCATGCGCACATCCAGCAACCATATCGATTAGAATTGCCCTTGATTCAATGATCACATTACATCCTTATTGCGCACAGACTACTTAGATAGTTTATGTATAAAATGATCATTGCAAGCAGCCTACTTTTATAGTAATCATATAGGTGCAAGGTCAGTTAACTGCATTTAAAGGCATGTCATAGTAAATACAGATACACGCTTCTTGTATTTTATAAACGTAAATTTTTTACAAGCTTTTCCTTATGTATTTTTTAAATTGGTTTAACGATATTATGTTTTATTTGTTATGGAAATGAATTGATTCCTGGAGATATATACTTTTTTAATCAATATTTTATAAATTCTGAATCTTGTTAAAGGAATGTTTGCCCTTGAAAGTAAAAACGAAAGTTACTAATATGTGTAGCAAACCATTTTATGTATGATGTTGAGTTGAGTATGGTGATGATAACAGAATCAATTTTCTGAAACTTAACATATTTTATTGATCAGAACTTGTTATTTTACCTGTGATAACAGACAGCAACATAATACCGAGGGCATCTCCTCCATGATTTCGCGCGCGAATGCGAGTGAAATAAAGTTACTTGAGGTAGAGCACTGTGTCAGTCGTGTCTTAATATCCATTAGGGGACTTTTATATATTATCCCCCTCACACCTAAACGCCTCTTAAATTTTAGTCAGTTGATTAGCTTAAATTGTTACGTTTTTGATTGGTATAAGGTTGGTTTTTCTTATAAAAATCTCGCTAAACAGTGATTGAATTAAAGTGGTGTTTATGAGTAAGAGGGTATAATGTTTACTTAACATCTTTAACTTGGATTTTATTATTTCTTTAATCACTACTATAGTAAGTATAAGTAAATAGTCAAGCAACCTCGGGGCTAATGTCAACGACATAACGCTATATTGAGGATACTGCAAATCAAACCTTTTTACAAAGGTTCCAAGGTTATTGTGTAAAAACATTTTCATCTTCGTATACTGTTATTGGATTAGTGCTTTATTTGTAGAATATAAATATCGATAATTCAGGCAATTCTCAATAGAAGTTTTCTGACAATTACTAACTGGTTTGGCTTAAAGTATACATAAGCAAGCTATAGAGCGTGCATAGGGATATTTACCTACAGGTCAAAGTGTAAGCCGTTATGTAATGGTTGAATATTGATGTGCAATGACCGACGTCTTATATTGTCGCTAGGTATGTCGCTGGGACGAAGTCTCGTGACGTTATCTCTATCTTTTTGTTTAAATATGGACCAACTTTAAGTGCATTTTGTATTATCATTAACAACAGATATTGCTCTAAAACGTAATTTTAACTCGATTCCACTTATTTGCTTTCAATGTGGAATACATTGCATCACCTAGAATAAAATTTCTCAACACACTTCGTTTTTTCTGCTGACTAATTTCGTAGCTGTACACGCTTTGTACTGCACGTGCTTTTACCCCGGAAATCACTAAGTGTCGATGCTGTTTCGAGGTCACTTAATTTTATCCACTTATCATTCTTTGAACACACCATTCATTTGTATTACATATCATTACTAACTTAACGCTATGAGATACTTATCTTTGTAAAGAATGAACATCTTTGAATGAGAATGAATTAGAATGTAGTAGATATTCTTAGGAATATGTCTGTATATTATTTTTTTTAATCTAAACTCAGCGACTTATGCAGTAAAGATTTAATAATGCCTTGGGGCATTCTGTTTTGAGTTAAGCTAAATGCGTTGTACTATTTTAAAAATCAGAAATGTGTTTTAGAGCTATTTATAACACTGACTATAGATTTTGTGAAAAAGGAAATAGGTATCGTAACAGTTGCGTCACACTACATTTAATTAATTTATGTAGCATTTTTGTTGATAATACATAAGCGTTTTACGGGACCCATTGTACGGTTCTTTAACAAAAAAAAACTAAATGCAATGAAGAGATCCTCTTCATTACTTAAAGTCTTTATGTGAATATCTTTAATGGAAAATATAATATCATAATAAACTTCGTTTCCTATATTACAAACTCCTATTAGTAGTAGTTTACTACGTCTTTCATGTGAGATGTAATTAGAATTCACTTAGTAGGTTACACTTTTACTATTTACACAAGTATTTTTTTTTATACTTTGCTCTAGTTTTATACTGTAACGGTAGAGCTGCTTCACGAGCATTTAAAGAATTGTCTTATTGTAAACTGAAATATAGTGTTTTTATTTAGAGCATTTAATTTTCTATGGTAATTAACTTACATTGCCTTAAACACTTGTAATATATATCATATTTAACTTAAATTATTTTTTAAATTAACCATTTATTTATAAATATTATGTATAAAATTTATTGAATGTACCAATAATGGTGATCTTGGCAGTATTTTTTATTTATCGACATGCATAGGCGTTTACTTTAACTCTAATGAATTTAGAAATATTTGACTTTGAACACACTTCAATATTATTTAAATAAGTATAATAGGCTTATCGACATTATTACTGCTTAAATTAGGTAGAAGTTAATAAAATGTAATATTGTTTGTTTTGAAAATAAGCTAACTAAACGAGAGTTCTCCATGTCATAGTGAAAACGGTATGCAACGTGTATAAATAGAGTTAGCCTCGCGCGGCGTCTGCGGACATCGATCGTTGCGTCCTCGCCGCCATCTTGGCCCTCGTGTCGCCCTCCCTCCTGCAGCCCGCGCCCCACTCTCTTGTATTGCCCCTCACTGCCCCACATTTACCGCACCGTTTCGCATGTTATACGTTACGTCGTATGTCCGCTGTTTCTAGCTAGCTGACTCAACATTTGGAAGTAAGAATTTGTAGCTGTACAAAAATAAACTTCTTCAAGGAGATATGAGTTTTCCGCGTTTTTACAAATAAATTAAAATATTACAGGTGTGCGCGCAAAAATAAATGATACCTTTTTAGACGCTTTACCATCTCATAGTTACTTAATTAATTTTTTAGTGCTTAATTTTCTTATTATGTACACTACATTTTATGACAACATTGTCATTTTGTCTATACTATAGTTGAAATATTACATAATAGTATTATATCATAGAATATGAGGTTTTCAATTTAAAAAAAAAAACCTCTAGTAATATTATCGAAATAATACATTTATTTACATACCAACTCAAAAATCTAAATTTACGTTCGATCTGTGTGGTACAATATAACTGTATTTTTATTAGTACCAACATGAGAGTGGTAAACAAAGCAACTTCACTAACGCTATAAATAGTTACGGGCGACATTGGTGATGCTTCCGCGTAAGAAAATATGCCAAGAGAGTAGGTACGTTTTAGATCTTCTTATGTAAACTTAGTAATTTTATATTATGAAGTGGTTACTTTATTTTGGTTGTTTTGAATCTTATACTTATTAATAGTCTAGCTCAGTTTATAACCTTACAAAATATAACGCATATAAAAATCATATTCCAAAGATATCCTTGAAAATTTGATATTATGTAAAATATTACATTTTTTTAATTTGCCAAATTGGTTTGACTAATGCCTGCCTCCAATTTACGCATTAGATGTTTTGCCGATTATAAATATGTATCACAATACATATTGTAACGCTCAGCTAGAACACATGTCACATTCGGCACCATTTCTATAATAGACTAGATTGTTGGAGCCATTCCCATCACTTCCCGCAAATTTAGCATCTTGAAAAAGTTGTTACATTTCAGCACTCCAGCGCAAAGGAATGTGCACTATAAATCACAAGTCCGGAGGAGCACAGAGAACTGTTCGCAGCTCTGGGACTGCTCTACCAGGTACCTTATTGAACCCCTAAACCGTCTGCAGCGCTATGTTTTCATCGTTATTATATAACAATGAGCACGCGCTATTACGTTTGTTAACGAATTTTTAAATCCGTATTTCAAATTCATCAGTATTTTTAAATATTTCCTTTTCTATGACAGGACCAGCTTGAGTAGCTGGTCTCTGGTCTCATAGTCAAACGATTTGAGCAATTTCGGCGCTAAAAGTTTCCCGAATTCGTTCACAAGTACTCCTGTCACGAAAGTAGTGTGAAAAACTATCTGGCCATACCATCAAAATGATGGTGACATAGCGAAGTTATTGCATAACTACTATCCGTTGCCTTCACTCCTGCACCGTATTCGCGCTAACCATCAAGTTCGATGCGGTTATGTTGCCGAAAACTAAAAACAAGTTGTAGAACCGCTGTCGTATAATGTCATAAACGTGACTCAAGCCGTGGACAACAGATAGTATGTTTATATTAACATGCTATGTTATAATATGCATGTCTAAATAAAAACATACTTTGTATGTCCCACGCAACTTTATCGTCATCTAAGTAAAATATTATAATTTATAGTCTTCTAAGACCAACGTTACCTATCCGTTCCAGCTAATTTTTCCGTAAATGAAAATAAGTAACCAGTAAATTAAAGTTGATCACGACTACAGTTTAGGTGAGACCATAAGTCAATCTGGAAATCTCAACTTGGAAAAATAGGTCAGGCGTCGATTTTAACATGGTTCTAGTCCACATTCTAAGAGTAGTGCAAGACAAAGGTGTTCTCCCAAGGTGTGTTGCCAGTAATTATTTATAGATAGAGCAAGACGACTACTAGGCGTTTACTTGATGATCTTAATCGAATATAAAAAATAATGGGTTCTGCAAGAGAAAAAGTGACTGCAATAAAATTGTCTGATTAAACCATCTGAACATAATATGCGCAGGACTACCTCTGTAGTCTTCATTAATAAATTTCATTCATTACTGACATTTTGGTTTGTTTTTATAGGGAATAAATCCCAAGAAATATAAATATTTATATACGCGTCGTAAGTAAGAAGTTAATAACAACGAAACTTAAGCCTTTTTACTCTTATGTATCTATCTGTGTACATGAATAAAATTGCGAAACATCATATTATGTGCAGAAGTTCAATGTCAAGGGTGCTGTACAATCGGCAGAGATTGTTTATTTTTATCTTTTTCGGTAGGCAACTTGTCCTACCTGAATGATATTGATTATTCGTAATGATGTAATATATTACGGTAATCGCTTGCTTATCTGAATTTATAAACTTTCAAGTATCTTTTTCTTATGCCATAATTGAATACAGACCGTATTATTTAACTTTGTTGGAATGTTTCTTATTATAATTTTACTGTTTAAACCCGCTTATACTATATGCGAAGCTTAGTCTCTAGAATGGATTGAATAAGGTTTACAATATTTTCGTTAAAATGGTGTTTATCGTTTACTGGCTATGAATATTCAAATTTAACTTGTATGTCTTTTCTTTTTTAAGTTAGATTGCCAGTGTTTAATTAGATTGAAGCCCCTCACTTTAGTCAGCAGTAAAATCAGTATTTTCATAGATTTTTAAAAAAAGTATGTATTCATATTAAAATATCTTACCAGAGCGACGACGGAGTCGATGGCGCGGTTGAAACGGTCGCATAGGGCTCTCATGCTCTCGTACGAGTGGGTATCGAAGTCGCATAGAATGTTGTTTTCCAGAGCCGCCTTCATCTCTGGCAAATCGTCGCACACCCATCTGCAACAAATACAATATTAAATTTATGTTTAAGCTAAAGACATACCTACACCTATTAAAATTAAATCAACACATATTGTTACCCATTCTTTATGATATTATTAATAACACAGTCAAAGGGGTTAAAAGCATTTATAACATTTTCAATGATTCACTTTAAATTGTTTATGATAACAATCAATTTCTCTTTTCGTTGTTATTTAGGGCGCATGCTCCTGATGTTATCAGCCATTTCAACAATTTAACAATTAATCGCAGTTATTTTCATATTTATAACCACTTCAATTATTTGAAGTCGGTTATCCTATCTAACAGTGACAAATAACTTCTTTTTCAGAAAGTGCCAACGAGTGGATGGATGGATAAGTTACATTTTGAACATTATTTTTTCAGAACTATCTAAGACTAACTGTCCTAGAAACTGCTTCGTTTACTTTATTATTAATCTCCAAAATGTTTTGCAATAATTATTTCATAGACACTCGATTCTTATCAAACGTGGTGTGATACTACAACAACCTATCACGATAATTGATCTATCCAGCACTTCAACTCGGATTCTTTAGATTTTAATTAAATAAGCTTACTGGTTAACACTGTTTTGTCTAACCCTTTTATACTGGTTAGGTACTAAAATATATTTTTTATACTGGTTAGGTACTAAAATATATTTTTCGTAAAATATATTTTCGACACATTTTACATTATACATAATAACGAAGTCGATACTCTTAAATAATAAAGCCTCAATAGTAACAATAAAAACATTCATGGCACAATGGTTATAAAGTCTGAATATGGACGTCTACGAATTAATTCCCAGATTTGACATTCGCAATGTTCACTCATAAGGAATTAAGTTCTTAGGGTGTTACTGATCTGAATCGTTCTGGTTGTTTGGAAAAGAAACAGATTCTCTGGTACGGAAGGCAAGTTATACCATTGGTCAAGGTCACTGGTTGATCAATACGCGAACTTCGTAATTTTTTTTCAGGTTTAACATCAAGTGACACCGACCAGTGTATTCCTAATTCATCACGAAAAGGAGAATAAAATAGGTTGGTCGATTGTGTTTTTGAAGACAACAATTATGATGATGCCTTGAGGTCTTGTACGAATTTGCATGTACGTTACGACAATTTCATAAAATTCTATAAGCGATACAACATTTCCAGTAAGCTCTTTTAACGATTTTGCCCATAAAGAAATTTGCAATGCTATATCATCATCATAATAATATGAACTAATGGATGTCTACTGGTAAAACTGGTCTCCTCTAAATATTTTTACATTACGCAAACAATGCTGTACATACTTAGGTAATTATGAACTAACAAAAACTTAATTTTACATAAATTATCTAATATTTCTACATAATGTTTGACAGAACGTAATTATGATGACAGAGTCAGCATAATAAAGAATGTCGCATAACCCTTAGTTGTGGCGAGATCTGACTAACCCTGACAGAAACCATAATTATATATACCTACTTAAATAATTCAAGTTGTTTGAATGTCTGATTCAAAAAAGAATGGTGTGTCTAACTACATGAAATTCATATCATGCGAGTATTTTGTCATTAGCGTTTTGCCATATTTAGAATTTTAGTTTCAAGTCAGAGTAGAATAATATTTTAATATACCCCAGCTTAGATCATAAGCTCAGCTCGTTCAAAATTTACGTTACAATAAAAAGGGATCGATTTCAAGGTTACGAACGGGTGAATGAGCGTCCGGACAAAAAGAGGTCATAGTGAAGGTTTCGCATTGCCACGTGAACCCGAATCAGACGACTGCAATATTTGCTCTCGCTTTAAGATAATAATTCTAGAATTTAGTCTAAAAATAATTGTAGAATAATATTACTTTTCAAAAACGACTGTAATCATTAGAACAACCGTTGTCCGTTGCTATGTGAGCTAAATGATTGAATTCAGTGTTATATAAATGCGATGTAATGTTCAAGGTTATTTTGAAGTCAAGATATCCTTGAAAGGGTGAATATTTGTCAAAAATATAAATTTTACCACTTACAGATATCGATTACTCTTTAAATGCCCCACTGAACTGTGAAACGTATTTATTTAATCTAGTATATTCCTTAATAAATTAAATGATAAAATATTTTCAAAATGAACTGTAACAAAGATCCCAATAATAATATCTTGCTAAAATACAGCCACCAAGACGGCAAAAAAATATGACCTTTATGAGCCTTTCTGCAACAGTCAATAGAAGCGATCCTGGCCAAGCGAATTTGGCTTTTACAAGTAAGTTTTTTATGTCTTAGACATGTTGATAATATTGTAGTATGTATTTACTACATAATTTTATTAATTAAGTAATAACTAACTTTTGAAATCTAATATTTTCAAATTTCACTCAATTCAACATTTTCGTATTCAATTATCGTGCTGTTACTATATTTATATAAAAAACGATACCGGTTTTTTAAGCACCGCGTAATGAATGACATCATTGCGTTTTCATGAATATATTTATTCACTTTTTCCTAAGGTTCTCCCATAAAACAATTATATAAAAATTATATTCTGCTTGTTCGTGACCATTTGGCCAAAGAATTTTACGGTATTTGTATTGTACGGTATTGGTATTGGTAATATTTTACAGTTTCAATAAATAAATAAATTAATAATCTTTCTTTTAACAAAACATGCTTGTGTTTTGTTATACATAATTATGTCTATGAATAATCGTTAGATAACTCTTATTTTTATCTAATTATAAGCTGACGTATTGAAATAAGTTTACGCGTTGTTATACATATAAAATTGTATAGAAGTACAACAATTTTACTCGGTGAATGACAAAACCACACAATTAATACTTTAGCGCAAAATTGCTACTTCAGATCAAAGTATGTGTGTGTGCCATTTTCAATGTAGTTTCGTTGAATATAGTTCACTTAAACGACCAATGTTTGAACTCACGACCTTTTAGTCACCTGCCAACGCCTTATGCTGATGTTGGCCTAGTATAGGTCATTGAAACAAGTTGTATATTATGTTTTCTTATATTTTTATATAATTTTATAAAGTACGTAGAATAGTTAAATACATGAATTTCCAACCGCGTCTGGTTTTCATGTAACAAAACCAATTTTAAACTGCGCGTTTTTTTTTGTAAGACTAAGCATTGTGTCGCAAAGTGTGTTACAGTGCTGCAATTAACGGACACGAAGAACATCCAGGCTCAGAATATTCACTTGTAGTTCGTATAAATAATTGTATTGAGTAAAATTTGAAACCGCAGAATATAACAACAATAAAGCCATGTGCTGTAATGACGTGTAACCAACTGTTGTTGATACATACATTTCAATAAAGGTAAAAAATTGCCAACTCTGGGAATGTTATGCAAATGCGTTTTTATTCATTTTTAATTTTAAGTGTTCGAAATATTTTGATACCTATATATACCATTTCGCACTTTTAAATTTGACAAATATATTTATAAAAAATAAGAAATTGATAATAAAACGACAACCCAGCCATAACCAGACCAGGCATCATAAAAAAGTATTTCGCGATGAATACACTTCCCAAATAAATCATTTACGAATCAAGTATGTAATACTCGATTCGTAAACAAAACGCGATGTGATGAAGTCGTACTAAAATCGCTTTGAGTTTGATATCACTATGCCCAATTGTGACATGAAACTAGAAGATGAAAACAAGTTAACATTATATCTGGTAATCTTCATTCAAAATGCCAGCTGATGGACACTTTCGACATGATTATTAGTATTAAAAAAATTGTACAGTTTAATTATAAAATGAGGATTTTGATTCGCAAAAAGTCACATATAAAAAATGTAAAAGTTACACTATAAAAACTAATAAAAAACTAAGTTTTTAAGGTATCATTAACTTGTTATAAAAGATAAATAAAAGAAAATGACGATTACTTCAAAAATTAATATTTTTTTAGAAAATATATTACCATTTTGACCCTTATTTACTCATTCCACTTCTGTCAGACAAATTTTTGTTTAAATTTTATTTGAATCTTTAAATTTTAGTTTTATATGGACTAAAATTAAAACCAATAGCAAATTATTTTTAAAAGTTGCTTGAAAATCAAAGGCTAATAATTTATACCACTACAGCTCTTCAAATGGCTGACAATATTGAGATCATAGCTGATAGTATAGTTAGTTAGTCTCAATAAGATGCAGATTCTTGGTGCGAACTGGATAATTTTACTAAGCCCCCTCGTAACTCAAGTGCTTCTTGAGGAAGGACCAACATAGATTTATATATTTTCGTCTTAGGAAATAATACACTTTCCTTCCAGAACCAGTTCTTAGTTTTTGTAAAGGTAATCAACATAGCTTAATTAAAGAGGTGGAGGGAATGGCACATAGCATGAAGAACTAATAGCTGTTTGAGTAGAAGGATTTTATAGAGGGGAAAAGAGAAGAATTTTTAATGCCTGCATGCTACACATACTTATGGTAAATCTTGGGATAACTCAAGAAAACTCAAACAAAAGCTTAAAAACTTCTGGCACCAGTAAGGGCGCCTTCAAATTTGCCGCTAAGTGTCGCGCGGAGGCAGCGCGACTGCAGCGCTGCGGTCGCGCTGCCGTCGCTAGGTTTGAGAATGGTAGTGTTGTGTTTTAGTTTTACGATGGACTCAGACGAAAATACACTGCTCGTAGTGTTACTATTAAAAAGAAAAAGTATTCTAAACAACACTAGTCGATCGATGAACGAATGCGGAGACGCAGCGCGGGCGTAGCGCTGCAGTCGCGCTGCAGTCGCGCGTTTTTTATCTCTATGAATTTACAAAACAGCGCGACCGCAGCGCTGCAGTCGCGCTGCCTCCGCGCGACACTTAGCGGCAAATTTGAAGGCGCCCTAACATACACAAATTACAACAAGAAAAGAGATGCAGTTATCGCACCAGTCTCAAAATAGGGGAATTTGGAAATGAGGTAGAAAAAATAAAGTCAAGATCTGCAACTGAAAGTACAGAAATGAGGTATTGTCCTGATGTTTACCAGGACAATAGCAAATAATGCCAGGAACTGAGAGCAGTGGTCAGCAATCAAACAAATGCATCAACTATACCATATTCATCTGGGCTTGAGAAATTTGGTAAACAAACAAAAAAATGGGTCTTTTTACTGTCATGATTACTCATTTATAGATAATTATAATCTATGGCCACGATGAAGACTCGAAAATTATTAAAAAATATGAATATTTTAACGTCTTTACAATAAAATAGAAATTTCATTACATAATATGTTTAAATAATTTAAATATTATAATAAGATCACCAAGTAATCAATTATTATTTTTTTCCTTTTTTAACATTACATACGAACGGAACGACAATGATGAAGAGCCTACAATTGTCAATGTCTTAAATGTCATGTATCGCATTAATATGTCATAACAGAAGAAGAATAATATTACAAATTAATGGGATTATTGAAGAATTTGATAATTAATTTATAATACAAGCTGGGAACAGTTTTTCTGAATCTAAATTAGAAGTTTCCGATTAATAGAAATTGAAAAAAGTGTTTTTAAAAAGCAATTTATTTATTCGTAGGTTTCATTTATATATTATTCTGCTTCTCAATAAACTTTTATTGCCTTAATTCAAGCATTATTTACTAAATTCACATTTTCTTATCCAGGTAGAATACACTTATTTATATTTACACAGAGTTATTTATTGTTTAGTTATGTTTTTAGTGAAATTTTTTTGAAAACCGCGGCATTTTGACAGATTTGACATGTTTATACTTTTTCTCATGCTATCTTGAATAGGATATAGTATTCTTATACCAGGGCACTATGACCTCTTATCATAAAAAATGGGTCATAAGGCTACAAACTGTTCTAATTATTTTGTATAATCTAATTATCTGCTTATGAATTAATATGAAATAAGTAACTAAAAAATTATTAAAGATCTCTATACCTTATGGTTTCTACTATCTCCAAGGCCCCATCGTGTTTGTCCTGTAACAAATAAAAATCACTTTAATATTATGAACAGAGCCTTTTCATTTTCAAACATCAACTATGGAATAATGAAAGCTTTTTAGAGAAGAACTTTTCACCATTTTATGTAAATATGACAAAAAACAGAATTATATCCAATCCTACTAATATTATAAATGTGAAAGTTTGTGAGGATGGATGGATGAAAATAAAATGAAAAAAAAAATTATTTGATGGATGGATGTTTGTTACTCTTCCACACAAAAACTACTGAATGGATTTTGATGAAATTTGGAATATAAGTAGTTTAGGGTGTAGAATAACATTTAAGCTACCTATACAACACGAGTGAAGCCGCGGGCATCAGCTAGTACAATATAAAAACAAAGTGTTTTAGAACCCTTTTTTACTTATTACTAAGGGCATTAACTAATTAAATCATATCAGCCAACATGTCGTGTTATTATTGGGCATAAGTACACTTCCAAATAATTACATTGTATGTGAGTATAAAATCAGCAGAAATATATAAAACCATTTAGCAAAAGATAATATAAGTGATTAGGAAAAAAGTTTATAAATATTTCATTTTATATTGATCTTGATATTTCTGGTTTTGATTATTCAAAATAAATTTCATGATGTGAAAGCCTAAAATAGATTAATGGATTTCAAAAAACACTATTTATGAATTCTTTTCTTTTTTAAAGCTATTATTTAAAATTATTCCATTCTCCTTAATCAGAAGGTACACAATAGTGAAAACCATTCAAGGGACTAGTGTAGATATTTTATTATAAAGTAACTATATACTGTCTATTTAAACAGACTTGCTCTAAAACATAAACATATATGGCGTCTTGTCAACCACAGACTAAAGACTTTCGTCTTTAATCTTTGAAAAATGTATAGGAATCAAGGACAAAATTCTATAATCTACAAATGTCAAATCATAAAATTAATTTTATCTGTGAAATTTTTCGTTGGAAAAAATTTTATTTATTTAAAATTTAAGAAAGATAGTGGATAAATCAAAGTGATTTACGTGTTTTCTATTGCATAAACGTTTAATGCTACTTTCCAGAAACTTTTATCCATATCAAAGTGTGCGATTGATGTAAAAACTAGTGAATTTGCAATATGTGGTGTTTGTTGACAAAATAAATCAAGTAAGGATGAATACGGTATACCTAAACTATGTTTAATTTTAAAAGCAAAGATTACTTTTATATCAGAAATGTCTTATTTGCAACTTATTATAATATAAAATTAGGTTCAATACAATAATAAATAAAGATTTTACTGATATTAAGTAACAGTGGCTAGGAATGATAATAAAACAGTATCCACTGGATTTATTCAAAAGCATCTGTGAGAAAACCACATAGATTTTCAAAATAAACAAATACAATATGATCAATAGACCCAACTATTTACCTAATATAAGAATGATTGAGTAAGTATATAGGTTCAAATGCAATAAAAACATTCATAATAATGAGTAAAACCGATTAAATACAAATTCAAATGTTATAAATACACTAATTAATTTCTTTATTATTTTATAATGTAAATAAATGACGGATCAAACTACGCAACAGTGTGTACATATCTAAAAAAAGCCGACACCTTGACAAAACACGAGGTCAATACACTCTACTGCAATACCCATGTGACGTGAAGAAGAGCTTAGATGATCTAGATAGAAGATAAATAAATACCAAATATATAAGCAAACAAAACAGAAGATTGTAATCACTATCAGACTAAACTAAATGAAACCCTCCCCATTTCAAGTTAACACGAGCAAGTACTTAGTACGAATAGTCACTTGTTGTACAATAGAAGTACGGAGCCCAATATTCAATAGTTTAGTTACATCACTTATGCATTAATGAAACTACACATTCAAGTCTAACATACAACACGCAAAGTTCTATTGATTTACAAAATATTTAGCTGCATGGTAGTAAAATATACGATTTCCTTACCGAGCCATGACCTGAAGTAAGGGGCCATGTATAAACAACAGGTTCCGCGCCTGCAGGAGAGTGCAGGCGTAAATCCAAAGCCATGATAAGAAAACCACTGCATTAATGCACACACTTTTCACTTAAACACTAAAATAATCACTAAAAATTCTAGATAATAACATAATTTCACTGCACTTTCACACACACACACTCTGAACAACCGGGCGCCATGTTGAAATTATTTCTAAATTCCTATCATGGCCGACATTCAGTGTTGTTAGATAAATAAAACTTAGATATTGTAGATAAAAAAAATATTTACTGATACAGTGCCGTCGCAACATTTAATTACTTTGTACATAATAAAACATATTAATTAATTAATATTTGACATAGGATCGCACAAGGTGGCAATATTTGAAAAAGGCCTATGTATCAAAGATAAAGATAATATGTCCAGCAGTGCTAGCTGATGATGATGATATTTATTGCAAATTGTTAAAAAAAGTACATACTAAGAACTAACAACAGAGATGAATAACCATTTAGGTATATTATAATATCTATACTAATATTATAAATATGTAAAGTTAGTGTGCTTGTGACGTTGTAGGGGGTAATCTCTGAATCTACTAAACCGATTTTAAAAATTCTTTCTGTGCTATAAATAGTCCATAATTTATCGGTGAGTGTTATAGGCTATAATATAGTGTCACGCTATGACTTATAAAAGTGGAGCAGTAATGAAATATGTTTAAAAAAGTGACGCATTTTTTAGCGGCGGTTAGTACTCTATAAAAGTAGAAAAAAAAATTACTAGGAAATAATTAACTTTGTGCGATCCAGAGCTTACTCTGGATCGCTAAACGGTGATTCTTAAATCACCGTGATCAGTCTTTATTGAGTGCCCTGATCCTGGTTGGATACTAAACCAACGCTATAACTTTTTTTATTTACTTTCTTCCATATTACCGTAAAGGGCAGAAAGATAAGCATCCATTATAAAAGTCCAATCTTTCTAAAAGGTACGCTAAAAGAAACGCTCGGATGATCTATACTTAACTTTAAAAAGGTTACATACCCGAACTGGATGCGGAAGGCAGCTGTGTCTGGGCCATGTATTATGGCTCTTGTAAAGAAAAGCCTAAGTCCATCA
Source organism: Schrankia costaestrigalis (assembly GCA_905475405.1). NCBI lineage: Eukaryota > Metazoa > Arthropoda > Insecta > Lepidoptera > Erebidae > Schrankia > Schrankia costaestrigalis. Next base: position 8,474,619 of record FR997827.1, read on the forward strand.
TTAGATTGCAATAGGCTGAACTTTTGATACTTGACTAGTAATTGGGAGTGCGCTATTACTCCGACATTCGGGACCATATCGGACAGAATGTATGACTAAAATATAATTTGTGGAAAGGGTGCGAAAGATAGGACATAGTAATACGTTAACGTTAACAACCAAACTAGGTTGGTATGTATAAACTAAGCTTATTGTATAGGCATTGGATCACAATGACGATGATAAGAAAGTCTTTAATGCCTTGAAATAAATTATTTTGATTGATTGAATGTGAAGATTTAAATTACAACACAACAGTTACTGTCTACGATTAGCTCCTAATTCTTAATTTACGTACACGTTTCTCGGATATTACTTGTCTTTTCTTTAAAATCTGAAAATATATAAATCAAAGAAAATAATACATTTTGAAGTCTATAAAATTATAATAGAATTACAAAACTCAATTATTTAGTTTACATCAAAGATGTTATAAAGGGAAGATATGTCATATTATTATGCTCACAAACCCATCAAAAAATGTTGCTGAAACAAAATAAAAACATCGTGGTTACTATGGCGACAATATTCTATGGTCGGTCCTGAGTCCTGACATTTTAAATTAAATATGTAAACATTAGATATAATAATTATTTGTTAACCCCTTTATGATTTATTAACCATAAGGTGATAGTTGGTGCAGTGTCTATAAAGACAAAACAGCATTTTTATTCGTATTTCTCTGCGTTTTACTTTGTTTTGCTCTACGTTTTGACAGGTAAGCGTAAGACTGTTCACGTCGACTAGAGACCAAAAATTAGAATTCTCCTCTTTATCTTTAGATTTCCATGAGGCTTGCGCTTATCCCATATCTACCTTTTTTAATATTATAATATCATTGGTGTACATTAATATATTTTTTGTAATCTGTAATTCGTATGCATTCCATCCAGATTTCTAAGTTCCTTGGCGGTTGTTGTTAAATGTCAAGTAAAAAATATTTACACGACGACGATTCGACGATTCTCATAAATTTTAAGTTTAAGTAATAATTCTTTATTATATTAAAAAGTATTCTGTGGTAATAATAGATGAAAATTCATGAAGAAGTAAAATCTGATAAAACGTTCAGTTTTTTTTACCAATAACAGTTTTATTATTCAAAATATTTCGGTCGCATAAACAGCTACCACAAATTGATTCATAAAAACTTTACTCTTATTTATACAGTCGTTATATAAGTTGGGATAATAAAAATGTCTGATTCGGAAGATGAAGTTCCAATCAGAGATTTTTCGGAAATACAGGAAGAAATAGAGCGGTGTAAAAAAAATCCAGAAACATCTGGGATGTTCGTTTCTGGATGGGATGATGCTGATCAAGACGTGGATATTGTGTCTGATCCAAAAGGTTTTAAAAATTTACTACATATTATTTATTATAGCTTATTTTTAGTGGTCTTTCTACTGTGCTGAATGTTGTGGCATGAATTTTACTATAAAATTTGACAAAACTTTGTGTGATTAGCAAACAGTTTTAAATCATTATCTAAGAAAAAATAAATATTTTGATTCATACAAAAAAGATATTGTCACCTTATGTTAATAGAGCAATAGAATAAGTAACCATCTTTTAAATACTCAATATTAACAGATTTACAATTTATCTTTATTAATTATGCTTGATTAGTTTTAATAATATCAAATTAGAAGTTGTAACTCATTTTACTCTGCTTGGACTAACCATAGACACCCACGTAAATTGGAAACCCCATATTAAACAATTAAAATCTAAAATTTATTCATTTCCTTACGCTCTGAGTGAGGTAAAAAAATCTACTGACATACAGACTGCTTTAACTACGTATTACGCATACGCCTACTCGTGGCTCAGCTACGGCATTATCCTTTGGGGTAATAGTACCGACGCACCGGCCTTATTTATACTACAAAAAAAACTAATATGTATATTGGTATATATAGAACAGACAGAAAGTTGCAAGCCCCATTTTCAAAACCTCAAAATACTTACCTTACCGTGTATCTACATCTTAGAGTTATGTAAATTTGTTCGTAAATATCCGGAACTCTATAATAAGAGAGCAGATATCCAGACTAAATATTCCCTACGTCATAATAATAGACTAAATTTACCAACTTCTAGACTAGCCATGCACTCTGCGGGTACGTTGACAATGTCTATTAAAATATACAATAAACTACCAGAAACACTAAAAGATGAAACTAATTATATAACATTTATAAACAAACTAAAACACATATTATATAAAAAAGCTTACTACACTATAGATGAATATTTAACTGATAAAAATATAGGATAAAATTAGCATAGGTATAAATATAATATTAGATAATTTTAATTACAGTTTTAAAATATTCCACTATAAATATTAGAATTAAAACATTATTAAAAGTTAGACATTAAATTGGTATGTGTAAAATAAAATTATATTATAAATTTTATTTAATATTCTATTTTGCTAATATAGAATAATTATAAGTAATTTAAAATAATAGTCTTCCTCTCTCCTGCGTATGCTGTGCCCGACAGGGTCCATAATGATGCTTTATATACTGTGTATATTATGTAAGAACTGTAACTACATTATGGTGCAATAAACGTATTGAGTATTGATGTTTTGGCACAGCTTACAATTTAAATCATAATTATATAGGTACTATGCGTTTCAAATAAGAATAGGATCGCACTTGCTGCCAACTTCATGTGGCAACTGTCATTTTAGTACGACCAACAAAAAAATTCGTAAAATAATTTAAATAAATATATTTAGCATTGAAAATTTCGATAGAAACAGATTGTTTAATTCAACGAAAAAAATGTTTTTTTCGTTTTTTACCGTTTTATTTGTTAGTTACATTGATAAGACCTAATCTTAGCATTCCATGGATTCTCCGTGCGGGTGCCGGGTCCATCGCGTGATAGAGGGCGGAACACTGGCGTAACAGCGTCTGGGACTTACGACCCAGATGTTGGTTTAAGGAGGCCCCCTTACAACGCGTTAGCGGTCACCTTCACTGTCTGCCATGTTCCGTCCTCTACCTATCCAAATTTGGTAGGAACCTAACAATGCCGTTTTGGACATTCGTGATAGTAGAGAGCTTACTGAAGTTCTCGGCAGTCCTAGTTCTTTTAATAGATTGTAGAGGGATTTAGCTGGTGTACCCCTCGCACCTATTTCCACGGCATACAGAGTAACCCTATAGCCATTTCTGGTTATCTCATTTGTCAAGTCAAAGTATTTATTTGTCTTAATTGCGTGGTCTTTAGGGATGTTAGTTTCCCACGGTACCGTGAGCTCAATAAGTACTACACGCTTTTTCAATTTTGAGTAGAGGAATATGTCTGGTCTCAACGGCGACACGCAGATATCCTCCGGGATTTTGTAGTGTGTTTCATACGTGTCAACCAGTAGAGTCCAATCGTCTGGCGGACTCAGGACCGAAAAAGGCATGTAGGTGGTCTTTTTAGTAGTGCCTTCCTTAACAAATTGGATGTTTTGTCTTTCATTCGTAGTCAGTCCTTTTCTAGCTCTGGCAATCGACAGACTCACTGCCTCGCGTATAATCCCTAATACTTTGTCGTGACGTTGCGAGTAATGACCCGTATCCAAAAGCACTTTGCAGCCTACCAATAAGTGTCTTGCCGTACCAATTTCTTTGCCACATTCTGTGCATTTTTTGTCCGTGGGTTTTCCCCATCTTACAAGATTGCTTTGATCGGGGAGAGTCAATTGAAAGGCGTTGAGGTAGAATTTAAGTAATGCTGGTGACCAGTCGTAAAGCAAAGTGCGCCACTTCAAGGCTAAAGGTATACAGTAGTCCCCTAGAGTAACCCATTCATTTTGCATTTCTAGGTTCATTGCGTGCACTCTGTAGCTGTTATTCTCATCTTGGTTTAAGAAAGATTTTATAATTACTTTGTCCGATTGACTTTCCGTGTTTCCTAGACCTACTCTACTAGTTTGTGCGCCTATCATGAACTTTTTGTGGAATTGTAACCGTGACTCGAGTGCAGATGAATTTTTATCAGTTGGGATGGATTTTACAATTTCGTCTTTAGATGTTGATAAGATTTGCATTTTAGTGACTCTTAGATGTTTGTAGAGTTCCGATGGGTTTTTTAGTTTCATCCCAAAGTTATTTGTGTCTCGATACAGACAATAACATAAAAAACCTTACGAAAAAAACCGGTTTTATTAAAAATTTTGCAGTTTGTTTCACATAGAATCTGATTCGGATAGAGAACGTAGCTATGAAGCCATAAGTGGTGTGGAAGAATTGAATTCCAATTAAAATTTATTTTATTTAAAAATTTATATAACATATTGAAGTAAAAATTAATAAAATTTTGTGTTTATTTTTTTCCTACCGTACATGACATTCATGAAGTTCGTTAGAAATGCGAAACAAGATGGCGCTCTGACAGTCCTATTCTTATTTGAAACGCATAGTATATAATGTATTTCTGTAATCTACAAAACCTTGGTATTCTTATTACTTACTAAGTAAGACTTCTACAATGAAATAATTTATGTAGGCAATTACAAAACCAAATTGATTTATGGTTCTTATAATGACCTAATAAAGGATTGGATTTTAAAATGAAATTTTTTTGTTTGGACTAGTGGATTACTTTGTCTTAACTTATTGTTTAAACAGAACAATTTTTTTTTTTAATACTTTAATTTTGTCTTTATTAATAACATACATTTGAAAAGTGTTTTAAACTGAATTTAAGAAAGCATATTTAAGATTGACCTATTTTCTTTCAGCAAATCCAATTGATCATGTTTTGTGGGCAGCAGAAAATGGTAAATTAAATATATTGAAGAGCTTGCTAACAAAAACACCAGGTCTTGTACATGCACAAGACGCCGATGGATACACACCACTTCATCGTGCAGCATATAGTAATCATGTTGATGTCATATCGTATTTAATTAGTGTTAATGCAAACATTCAAGCAAAAACTCAGCTTGGCTGGTCTCCTTTGCACTCTGCCTGCAATTGGAATAATTATGCTGCAGTAGCAAGATTATTAGCAGCTGGGGCAAATCCTGCTGCTGTTTCAGATGGTGGTAAGTAATAGAAAAATAATTATATTTTAAACCGACTTATGTCCAAAATACGAAATGTCCAATGAGGATTAATTAGGGCTTTTATCTGCTAACTCAAGTAAAAAAAAGGAATGAATATGTAGCACAAAACATTTTATTGAACCAATACTAATTTCTCTTCTTTTCTTAAACATAAAGAAATGCCTAACATATAAAAATTAAATCTTATTAATTTAACAGATCTATCCACTTATTACCCACTCGTTAGTAAATTTAATCTGCAGAATATAATTTTTTGTAGAACTGTAATGAAGGTAGTATAGTTGTATATATAGGAAGGTACTTGTCGATAAGGGAAACAATACACTAAGGAAAGGAATTAACTTTGACTTATAATAGGAAACTTTTATGATTGGTCATTTTTATGCTTGGACATTTTTAGACTGGTTGTCATTTTTCATAATTAGACATAAGTCGTGCAAAGGTTTACAACAATAACTATGCGATTTCGTATCCTCTTTTACCATACCAGAACCTTTGTGAATTTATTTTCCTTAAAAGTAATAAATGAAAACAAGTAAAAAATTGTGGATATGCGCAAAAATTTAAAAAAACCACTTAAACTGTATTTTCTTCTATATTTATCACAATGTTTTTTTTTTCAGATCAAACTCCTATGCATCTAGCATCCGCAATAAGTCATAGTAAATCTACTTTGCTTCTCTTATTCTTCAGAGATGACACATCAGAACTTGCTAGCATACCTAACAACTCTGGTGAATCACCAGCAATGTTAGCCAAGGCTCATGGTATTTATGGCCCCCTTTTTGAGATGATGAGTCCATCTGTATCTTATATTAAATCTTTGGCATTCACTTGTAATCCATATGTGCGACCGAAAATAAAGGCTTAATTAATGTAAATAAAACCATAAAGTAAGTACAATAAAATATTTTATTTCTACCTGGATATTATATGCTAGATATTATCTCTTAAAATATACAGTTAATTGTTATATCTATACAGCTAGGTCTCCTATAAACTACTACGAGATTCATATGATTATATTATAGTTTTCATATTTATTGTGGTAAGTTAAATCTTAGTTTTTTTTATTAATCTTTTGACTGCCACAGTCAATTATAAATGACTGACCCTGTACAATAATCTACTCCACCAAAACACGAAATAAATAATTAAATCATTACTTTTGAATGTTTATTTGTATACATATACAATTAAAGAATATTTGGCGAGGGGAGCACGATTTTATGTTACTGTCGTGGCGGTCAAAAGGTTGAATAGGACTTACACAAAAAATGTACTTATAATATTATCGATAAGCTCTGGATCCCATCCTTTCAATTACGTGCATTGCACCAGATACTAGATAGGTCTCTGAATGAAGGTTCTTTAGACTAGCTATAAGATTCCTTCGATCGATTTTTTGTATCTCTGTTAATTTTTGTCTTGTTTCCATAGTCATATACGGTAAAACTAAACATCCAAGACCAAAACATTTACATCTTATACAATTTTTCCATATTTCTACTAAATCTTCATCTTTTACTATTGGACATACAGGTAACAAATTAATTGCATCTAAACATTTTACTCTTTGACGTTCCGTTATAGGATAATCTGCTCGTTGAAATGGTGATAAAATTACTGCACGCCATGCAGAACATATTACACTATCAAGATGAGATGAAAGTTTAAGTAACAATGGAATCATCTCCTCAATTAGTCCTCCACGCAATAAAAGGGGAATAAGACCACGTATTATTGCTTTCGAACCAAATCTGCATGCAAGTTGTGAGGCAATTTTTAATCCATCAGTGTTTCCTTCAACTGCTTGAAGCAACTGTTCGAGTCCCCGATTTTTATCTTGTGCAAATGTTGCCGCAACCCATGGCATGTCTACACTCTCCAAGTTAACAATGCTTAACAATTCCAGCAACAACAACCACAGTGCATCTCTTTCTTTATTAGCTACTTTCAAAGCAGTATCAGAGTCGACTACACTCATTAGACATTGTAAAGCTCGTAGTTTCTTCGATTTGTTATTTTCACTTTCATCATCAAACGCAATTCTTGATAAATAAATAGCTCCCATTTTAGGACAAGTTGCCTTCAGAATATATTTTGCGGTCATTAGCTCTTTTATATTTAGAACTGTGACGCTTTTATTATCAACATCCGACTTATTAAGAATATTTTCTAATATCTGTATTCTAATAGAACTAACATTGATACCATTTTTATCAGCAATTTCATTGACAGCTCTATTTACATCGTGCCGATTCATTTTAGTGACAAAATCTGAATGCATATAAAGTGTACGAATTAATTGAGCTGGTTCTGCGGAAAGTTTAACCAGTTCCTCACATGCCCAATCAATTTTATACAAGGCATGCCGAGTAGAGAGAGTAGAATGCAGTTTTTCCATTTGTCGAACAGCACGATTTCCAGGCTGCAGAGCAGCCCAGCGTTGGGCAAACTGGTAACACAAATGAGCAGCAGCGACTTGGTCGGCTCCACGTGAACATCCTTGTAAAACGTAGAAGAGGCATGCACCCGCCCATTCCATATTAGCAATGTGTCTAACACATCGATGTGCTGCTCGAAGCAACGGTTCCTCTTGACTCGTAAGTCGCCATGGGTCATTCTTATTTTCTGAATTCTTATCATCATTACGTTTTCTTGTAGTCATAGTTTGTTTCACAGCATTACTGCATATCATATCCCTTGCAGTTTGGCCATCAGAATCTAATGAAAGTAATGCAACTGCTGGTATCCACCTTTCATAAGTTTCCAACGTTATCTCCGATTTCAAATTAGCCCACATGTCGTCACGTGTGAACAGATGAAATGGTAATCGGAAATGGCCAATTTCAGGAAACATGCCTTTTACAGAAAACAACTCATATTCATATTGTTTTGGACTACTTTTTCGTTTGTATTCTTTTAAAAAGTGTAATAGAAAATATTCTTTGGCATTCTTGACCTCGGAAGTAACACCAAAAATAAGGCGATAAATACATAAGTATACTTCATAATAATATGGATTTATAGACACAACGCGACTGTGTAATGTGATTTCCCCGTTTTTCCAAAAGTCGTTTAATATTTCTTTGAGTAAATCTTTATTATTAATGCTGTCCCAAATAATGTAACATTTATTCAAATGACTTTCATCGTTTTCTATAATGATTTGACGCTGGCCGAAATTATCCATAACAATATTATATTTCAATTCCCAAGTCGATAACAAAGCAATCAATTGAAGAGATAAGCCGTCATTTATAGAAATGTTTAGGGCCCTACACAGTTCAACAAGGCGATCAAAACATGTATGCGGGTACTGTAATAATACATAAAACAATATTACTTTAGCATCCCAAGTTTCTTCACTGTTTTCAGGTAAAGCAACATCTGCCAAATTGATGTTAAATTTAGTTTTGAGAATATATTGTGGAGGATAAGTCAAAGAGTTTCCTATTTCTTTGGCAAATGCATCATTATCAAAAACAAAAGTACGACGAATTGGTGGTGACGTAATATAACACAGAATATTATGGGGTAAAAATTCATTTTGTCCTCTTAGCACCTCGAGACAATTATGTTCTTCATAAGCCCTAATTATAAGCAGTAAACTTGTCATCAACACTTCATCAAGTTCTTGTGATGCAACTATTTTCCCTAGTAATCTCTTAGTCAATTCAGAGATATCCTCATATTTGCTCTTTCTCATACTATTATTTACTAAACTACTAGACATTAGTCTAAGTGAAGTCATGTCACATTTATTATGGACATTGGGCATATTAGTTGGGGAGTTTTCTAAACAATATTGAGTTTTGTAAAAGCTAATCAAGTCATTAACAGCAGTACTTGATGAAATAGGTAAAAATATATATTGGAATTTCCAAATTACGGATAGGTTCTTAACAATTATGCTAGTATTTATAAGAGTATTGAGTAAAGACAATTGATTTAGCAAATTATGTAAATATTCTTCACTGCAATTTATAGCTAGTTCAATCAATACATTGTGAGAATTCCACAATAAACTAGAATTTTCTCCAAACTTAAATTGTGATAAAATGTTAGTAAATTCATCTGCAGAAACATCTTTAGTTGTGAATGTTCTGATAAGACATTCTACCAGTTTTCTTACTTGATGGCATGTTGAGGTACTTCTGAGTAAAGACATAAGTACAGAGTGTTGAGATTGACATGCTTGTATGGGTTCTATGACACTCCCGCCGCGACCAGAGCTTGCTGTAACACCATCTTGGAGTATCCATTTATTTATAGTATTTTCACATATTTCTTCATTGTATATTTCATTCATTGTTAACAATAAATTATATGAGTTTTTGAAGTGATACAATGTTTCTATATTTTTCATTTCTATTTTGTTTAAAAGTTGTGTCCCTTTTATAAAATCAATATAGTTTCTCTCAATGTTTGTTTTATGAGTATATCTTCTAATTATTTGGTCATATTTAGCTATGATTGTTTTGAGTAACAATTTTTTATCTTTAGTTGTTAAGGTATTGAAATAATTCAATGCTTGTCTTGTCTCACTTTCATGAAGACATCTTTCAATGTATAAAATATTACCATAAGATCGGTATATTGGCATTACTCTAGTTATTACATTCAAATCATCCAAGTCAATAGTAGGAGCACTCACTATTTTGTGAAGCACGAGCATGTAATTTATACATGACATTGGAAAATTATATTTTTTTAAAACAACTTTGACTTTTGCATAATTCATTTCCTTTTGAATCTCCTGGGACAATGATCTTTCTGTATCTGAAGCAGTAAAGCTGTTAGTAGAGTTACTGACAGTAGCAACAGCAAGTTCTTGTACGGAATCATTCCAAGGCACATCTAATACTTTAAGAACTTGAAGTAAACATTCAAGTTTACTACTATATGAATGAAAGGCATCTAATAACATTTTCAAACGGGTACCATCTATTCCACCGCCACTACTCGCAGCTTGACTTTCAATATATGAAGTTAAAATTTCATCCAAATCAAACAAATTTTGCATAGCATATGAAGGTAAATAATTGTCCAAGAACATTTTTAGATCCTCTGTGTAACAACGTCGTAACATAATTAAAGCAACTTCGTTAGGGCTCTGTGAACTTAATTCATGAAGTAACATGTTAATTTTATATTTATCTTTTAGTTCTATTATATAAGTTATTCTCATCTTAAGCAAATCTAGATCATCAATCGAAAGAGGCCTGACAGAGACAGAATTAAAAGATGTTTCAAGTATAGCAATAATTTCTTCCACAAATTTCACTCCTATTTTTGGCCAATAAGCCGATTGTTCTAATTTAAAAACTCTCTCTGTTGCCCATCTAACAAATATATCTATGTAAAATGGACTTTGCTCTAATAAGGAGGGTACAAAATTTTTTAACCATATAATAATGGAAGCAATTTTGGTATTATCACTTATAGCATTTAGAATGTTGATCACATCATCAGGAGTAACTGTCAACTTCAACTGAGAATATTTTAACCAACATATAGAAGCAATATCAAAATTATTTTTAGATATAAAAGTAATACATAGGCTTTTAAAATCTTGTTCAAACAAATTAGTTGTATCATAGGTAGAATTTCCAGTAAATTGAATATATTCAATCAAATCTATTTTAACTGACAAGTCATTGTATTTATACACTAATTCATCATCATTTAATGTAAATATTCTCTTTTGAAATGGATACATAATAGCTTTATAATTAAAATTGTGTTGTACCAACTTCTGTAAGTTTTCAATAAGAAAATTATAATCATCAATAGACTCAAACAATGATAGTAATTGAGGTAATAAGCTATCAGGTATTGTTGATGGTGTAATAGAATTTACCAGGGTAGTTAATTGAGATTTAAGGGTGTCCTGTGACTTCAGGGTTTGGTTGAAACTATCAGAAAAATCATTATTTCCTTCTTTGGTAGAGGACAGTTGGTTAAATACTGCGCAGCAAATCTTCACCTGAAATTTTAAATTCGAAAGTTATAATAAAATGATAGCAAACTACTACAATCATTAGTCATTTTTAATAAAGCTTAAAATAAAAGGTTAGTTAATAAACAAATAATAATATGTAACAGAACCCCGTATAAACTCATTTGGAATACATAGTATTAATTCCTCAAGTTTATAAATTTAATAATAATAATTATTATTAATGAATAAAAAATTGAAGATACAGGGGCTGTGAAAAGAAAGTTATGGTGTTTTTTGTCTAAGTACATAGAATATAAGTAAATGAGTATTAAAGATAATTTAATGGAGCAAAAGCAACTTACCTCATTGGAGGTCCACAATAGGTAGTAGAAAATATCATTATGTGCTAATATTGGGTAATAGTTTGTTTTACTTTTCTCAAACTCATAGACAATTTTACTTTCCTTTATATCAATAAGCCACATATTAAAGTTGTTTGCAAATATTACAAAATCTCTCCATGCAGCTATATACTTCACTTCCTCATCACTAGCCACAGTCTCCAACAATCCTGTTATTGGACATTTTATCTGTACATTATTAGCTTGTACAGAAACATCAATTCCATTAACATTAAGGAATTTTCTATTGAATTTTGTAATAGATGTATGTACTTTCTTGAAAGGTAAAAGCAATTCAGTGGTGTTCTCTTCCAATTTTTTAGCTAAACCTTTCAAGTCAAAAGGAATCACAAATGTATCTCCACTTTCACTGAGAAAATAAAGCCGGTCTTGATGTTTCAATACTTGATGAAGTCTCAAACTTACATTGTTATCATTATTAATTCTTATCCTATTGTCGTTCAGTACATCGATGACTTGGATTTCCCCAGATTTGAAAATAAGCCAAAAATATTGGTCAAGTAGCAATTTGTCTGATATTTCCTCTTCGAACTGATGAACTCCTTTATGAAGAGTGTTTTCTTGATTGTTATTAACTAAATTTACAATTTGAACACTTTTTCGATCTTCGAGGTATATTAATTTTGGGTAAAATAAATCAGCTTCTATGTTAAAAACATCAGCCGAAGTAGGTATTGTATTTAACTCCGAAACAGTGATGGTCATGATTATTTTGTAATGATAATATTCCTTGTATACAAATAGTAAACGAGTAGAAACAGTATTTCTTTGTTATTCAATTCGCTTTCAACACTTTTTTCATAATAAATTTTAAATTTGAACCACCAAGTTTTAACGTAAAGTTACGTCAAGCAAGAATGTGTCAAAGTCAAGTCAGAGACATTCAACAGATAATATAATATTATTATTATTATTGATTGTAAACTAGCATTAAGATACTGTTTTAATAATAATAAATAATAATAATATCATTGTAAATAATAATATAGGTATCCCATTCTATTTTCCCATAAAAACTTCTGTTTATCAGCATCAGCAGCATAAGCTCGCATAAGGACCAGTAATTTAGTAGATTATAACTTTAATTCGTATTTGTCAATGCGAAAAAAGAAAGAATGTGTTAGATAATTAATTAATTTAAATTCGTTTCCCAGACAGATAGTACAGACCTACCTATTACAATTTTTTTCCGGTGTAGATTGTGCGAGTATTGCGACAACATTTCGGATCGTCTACAAAGCAAATTCTATTTCTGTTTACTAATAATACCCACAAGTTAAGATTTGACATAGGCCTATTATTAATAATACCACGATTTAATTTCATAACAGCCCATTAATGTCCCACTGCAGGGACGGGACTCCTCCCATGACGGAGGGATACTTGGCCTACTAATACCACGCTGGCCAGACTGATTGGTATAGGGTTTAATTTCAAGCTTTCCTTCTTTTTATTTCGTAAAGATAATATTCACGGATGGTCCCTTAATCAGTTTTTACGACACCCATGGGATGAGATGGGGTGGTGACATATTGTATTCTTACTCCGTCACCAGACGGAGAACGATTTAATTTCCTTTACGCTATGTAGGCCTAATACGCAGTTCACCTACCTCGCGTTATGACTAAATGTCATTTTCAATAGCTTTTAGCCTAAGTATATGTTTGCCTAGGTCGCCATTTGCTTACTTCGGATGAGGACTACTTCGCTTTATGCCTTAATCTTACATGGTCTTTATCGCGTTATGCCTAACCTTTACGCTATGTAGGCCTAATACGCAGTTCACCTACCTCGCGTTATGAATAGTCAAAAGAATAAGTAGGCATAACATTACAGTTCAACAGCGAGGACATAGAGAGAGAAACAAGTTTGTGGTTGCTATAGGACATAGGTAGGTATTCGTCCTTAATTTATTAAGGTTTCTGGCAGGTGTGTCGTGACGTATGTCTTGCTTAGTCTGGATGTCCTTGGCTCTTGGTCTAAAAGGAAGGTGATGAAAAGAGTAAAACACTAGTTCTTTAAAAAATATGTTTATATTAAAAACTAAACTTAAACGAACCACCGGTAGTAGTATACTTATACCTACCCTTACTAGGACAACAAATAAGTAATAAAAAAACTAAATAATAAGATTCACTTTGCCAAAATTAAATGTAAAATAGGTAAATGCTCACTAAACACATTTTGAAAAGGTTTTGGACATGCATATTTAATGACCGTGAATATTAATGAGATCCTTTTTAATTTTGTCAATATTTTTTAAGAAATATAACGCATTTATTTCATTATTTTTTAGTTTTTCTAGTTCCGTTTTATGTTTTTTATTGAAAATTATATCTATTCTTCTTCTTGTGTTGCCTTCAAACCGATTTTGTTTCAGTTTTACGTTTTGCCAACGGGATTCTTTTTTTAATTTGTATAGAAAATGAATTAGAGACAGTTTATAGCCCATTCGAGCATTCATACGTTTATGCCAACCTTCCAGACTATTGTTAGTGCGATGAATTTCGCTGGCACAACTATAGGCCGACCGTTTATATCAGTCCCCGCCTGCGGTATGAAAGGGACGAGGGCGCGGGGTAGCGGTGTCCGTTATGGTAGCGTACACAAGAGCTATATCGAATTGGTTGCTATGCCAAATAAAATAAGTTTTTACAAAAAAAAACCGACTTCAAAGACAAAAATTGCACTAAAAATTAAAAAATAATTAGTTGTATTTTGGTTTTGCAACATTAAATCAGACATTCTTTTTACTTAATTATAATCTAAAGAATAGGTTCTTTTAATTATTGTAAAAAGTATTGTTATGGATATTTCTTGAAGAGTCTACAAATATATTTATTTGTAGATTCTTTAAAATATAATCAAATTATTACAAATAATGTAATATTATTGTTATTTTTGGAGTCGGTGTCAGCCACGATAATTATATTCTATTTTATATTCCTGACTTAAAATTCAAAGAAATATGACGTCGTGTTATACAAAGACTAAGATGAGAAAGTACTACGAATCAAAGACAATTACTTAAAATTAAAAACCATTTAAAGTGATCAGAATGTGTTATACAGAACTTTATTGCCTTTTCTAACGACTTTGTAGACAACATTTTGCATTATTGATCCTATTTGCGAATTACGATTTTTTTCAATTGACGGTGCTAGTTAAACCTATATAAACGCCCAAAGTTATGGAAAGCTTTAATCAGTTACTAAATAGGTATATTAAAACGTTTGAACGTGACACAGGTATTTTAAAATATATTTTTTTTAAATATGATAAAAATAGTTATTTAATATTTGTTTAATTTTTAAACCAATCCTTAAACAATCAACAACTTTATGTCATAATGTCGAAGTCATATAATAATATGATCTGTAATTTGTGGCCGCTATTCCATTTGCTTAGGTATTATCGTATTTCGTTGGCTGACACCGACTCCAAAAATAAGAATAATATTATATAATTATTATTACATATTATTACATAAAAATGAAAAACCATTTCTTTTGAAATAAAATAATTTAAAAAATAATTGCCTTTTTTATTTTGTGTCTTATTTACAATTTTATTGCATAACACCTTCCTAGTTCAAAATAGTGATTGCTTCAAAACCCTCTAAAACGGTATCGGTTACTTTCAAATTTCACTAAAACCTAAAGTTAACTTCTAAGTCCCCTAAAACGAATCTATTTTTGCAAATAACCTCGTTTTTCAAATTGTTTTTATTAAAGAAAGATGTTTGTTGGGATTGCTAGATTACAATAATAATATATAAAAATCGTACAGAATTAAGGTTGTTAGTAAGTTTAAGACGTTTTTCATGAATTGTCGACATTTAAGAAAAAGCACTTTAGGGTTTTGAAATTATATGACTCATATATACATTAAAACAGGTATGATTTAAACATATTAATTTGTAAGAATCAATCTTAGAAAATATTTACAGATAATAAGAACAATAATAAGAGCTTTTTTTATTTTTACACTCTACCATAACGGACACCTAGTCAGTATGTCAGTATGACACTAGTGCAGTAAGCTAGTCCGTCTTTTAAACAATTTACAAATTTCAAAGATGGTGGCGTCATCTTGGCATTTAAACGTACTTTCTTAGAGAAAATATGCAATCTAAATTATTACACAATTTAAAGCCTGACCAGAAAAATAAAAAAACCTTTCCAGGTATTTCGATTGGTTTAGGGTATAATTTCAACATTTCCTTCTTTTTATTTCATAAAAATAAGCTAGCTAAAAATTAGAGCTGTGTTGTGATGTAATGTAGTTCGGGTCACAATATTTAGATGGCTCCGTTTTGCCAAAAAATCAAGAGATAGCTCTCTCCTCTGTCCTCGCCCCCCGCGCACCCCTATTACCGCAGGCGGGGTCTGAGTTAAACGGTCGGCCTATAATTATATTATTTAATTTTGATATCCACTGATTTTCCATGTACTTGTTGAACTTGTCTGTATTTTCGGTATTTTTATCATCTGCTAATATTTTGATTTCTGGCCAAACCTCAGTTATATAATTACTTGGTAGTAAAGGTAGTAAAGAACAGAGAACAGTTTTGTAATACCCAATATTTGAACTCAAGATTCCAAGCTTTTCAGCTTTTTTGAATACCGCTTTTGAGTAATGGTAATAGCATCCATTTATTATTATTTCTGGAAATACAATCTTAAGTGCTTGAATCTGTGAAATTTCATAATTACATTTAAACCTTCATAAGCTAATCCCAATTTTGCTTTTAATCAATTCGAAAAGCCTAATGTAAGTATCCTGCGTTTTATTAGGCAATAGGCAATATATCACCGGAACAATATTTACAGTATCGCTGTTCTCTGTATTTATATTAACGTGAATAGTGTAAAGTTGATAAAATATTGGCACACATTTGAAAGTGCCGTCACCATAAAATTGTGTGTCTATATTATCTGCCAGTACTTTTAATTTATTCACGGCAAATGAACTGCAGAAAATCAAAATCTTATTCACGTCGTCACCATCATTGCAGACTAAAAAATTTTCGGAAATAATATTTGGTACTTGTATATCTTTGATAGATTTGTTAGTTTTATCTAGTTTTAAAAATTTGTTTCTTGTTCGACATAGAGAGTCTTTTTTTTATTTATAAAGAGATGCCTCGTTTATATTGACATTGATTCCCATAACAGAGTCCTGAACATTTTCAGCCGATGTGTTATTCTCGAATTCCTGTAAAATTACATTTTCTAATATCTTGTTAACAGGCCCAAAATTTTGACACACCATATTCTTCGCTTTATCCACAATTATGGAAATTTTGTTTTTGCATGGTTAGGGTCACAATTGTGTTGACTGACTTTTACCACTTGATTGTTTGAATTGAGTTTTAAAGAAGCACTGCAGACCCTCCGGTTCGAACATCGCCAAAGTGAAGATTCATCTCTATTAGTTTTATTTAAAGTATATCCGTAGCCGTCTTTCAATAGATTTTGAGAAGTAACCTTTTTTATTTTTCACAAACACTACTTCATTATCGTTCATTTTATTGTTCTTTTTTTTTTTTTTTTTTTTTTATAAAAGACAACTCCCGCACTAGGGATCATGCCCTGTGTCGCGGGGACCTTTTACAAACATCAATTAACGGACACAAAGAACACCCAGACCAGGACAATAATTTGTGGATCTCACAAATTATTGTCCTGCGTGGGGATCGAACCCACAACCTCTTGCACGGCAGCCGCTTGCGCTACCGTCGCGCCACCAAGGTCGTCATGCAAAAATGTTTTATGCAAAACACGACGTCCTATTGCAATAAAGGAAAATAAATTAAATTCCACAGGTTAAACCGCAATGACACACGTCATGTCGATCACAGAACAATTATACTCAAAGGAGAAGAATGTCAACTTCATATAAAATTCGTGAGGAAACTTTTCCTAAGCGTGCGGCGCCATCTATCGGGAGCCAAAACTGCGGTTAAAATCAGCAGCGCGGGAAATTGTATTATTTTTTTTATTTAATAAAAACAAAGAGATATATTATATTACGCCCTACATTATTAGGGCGTTATATAATATATCTATTTGTTTATTTTGTTGAAGGTTTAAATTAGGATGACTGTATTTAGAGTTGGATTTGATAATAAAAAACTTCATTTCTTTTACAATTTATTTATGTAAATAATATTCATAATAAAAAATATTCACATTCTTTATTGAAACATTCTTCTCTACATTGAAACTCATTGTAACATAACAAAAACCCTATAGGAGTCACTTTCTCAGAACTGGAGTCAATAACGTTCAATTTCACAAAAACACTTCAACTAAGGAATAGGATGCAATTTCACAAAAACACTTCAACTAAGGAATAGGATGCTCGTGCAACGTTTTTAATTCAGGATAAACTTGTTATTTATCGAGATTTTTTATTTATTTACAAGATATTTAGGAATTTACAAAATAAACGGTTTCTTTTCTTGTAGTGTTGACTGTTGACAGCTCCATATAAACAAGTATTAGGTGGTTGCTAGGAAATGACATAACATTTTCTAATTCATCTTTTCTCTCTGTCGTGACTAACAGCCCTAATAGAAACATTGTGTAGAACAGAGTTGACTCCCCCTGATGTCGATTCATCAAAGTATTAGATTTCAGATTCAAGTGCCAGTACCTACGTAAGTGTATGCTTATAAAACCACTATAGAGTTTTTACTTCCTATATCGACCTGTATAATATAATGATAGGTATAAAGTGATGTAGATCAAGGAAGATTTAGGCATGTGTCGAAAAAGTCCTGCGTATGCGTATTAGGCATAGGTACATAGCGTTTTACCAACCCGGTCGAATTTTGCGTGAAAACGTGCCCAGAATACTAGTAGCATGGTCAAATATCAATACTTAATCTTTGTGCAAGCTAATAGCCGGTTAACCAAATCCAAGTGTTGAGAAGACTAAATCTCAGTTGGTCTGGTTATTATTTGGCCTTTTTTAGCTGTTGGTCTATATCGAAGCAAGTCTAACTAGCGTTATGCCTACTTATTCTTTTGACTATTCATAACGCGAGGTAGGTGAACTGCGTATTAGGCCTACATAGCGTAAAGGGTCACGATCACGAGATGACCAGTAAATTACAGGTTGTCTATAAAGTCAAGAAATTAAAGTTTGAGGAACTAAATTGTTCATGTGTCTGGCAACACTGAAATTCAAAATAGACTTGTTGTAGACTTGACTTGACTTCTTCGTGAATGGCCTCATGTGAAACGTCACATATTTTGCCAGTGTCTTGTCGAGGGGCTCGTAATGTCATTAATCAAGAAGTGTCATGATCCATGCTATTAACCAAATAAATGGTAAACCAAAACAAATCACAAACAAATTGTTCAGGATGATTATTTTAAACAGAATAACATAATTATATACACGAAAATAAATAAATAAGATAACTAAATACAAAATTATTAAGCTAAAAGAAAAAACACAAACTTACATAACTATCTACAATTTAATTTTATTAAACGCTATATATTTACATAAACATAAAGCAATATTAGGACTAAAGATACGGTAAAGGAGACATTTTAAGGAAACAGGACGAGGGATATTAGAAGGGAGAAAGTCGAAGAGGGAAAATCTATAAAGAGGGCAATTAAAAAAGATGTGATCTGCAGACCCTATGTCCAGACCACATTCGCACAATGAATTATCCCTAATCCTAAGTTTGGCCAGGTGGACAGGAGTGCATGAATGACCCAACCGGAGACGACAAATAGTGGACGTAGTTAATTTATTCGCATGTCGAAACTTACAAAACCAAGGAACTGATGGTAACTCCGGTTGGACCTCACCATAGAATCTGCCTTTTGTATGTTTTGAAGAAGCCCAATACTGAGCCCAAGACTTTTGAAGGATGGTTTTAGGAAGGAGGCATAAATCATGGGAATAAATTTTGAAAAGATCAAGGGATCCAATTTGGGACGCAGATTTAGCACAGGAATCAACAGTCTCATTGCCAGGAATACCAACATGGCTAGGGATCCATGCTAGAGCCACGAGAATATTGGAAGAATGACAATCATATAAGGATTCTCTAATTTTAAGGATTACAGGTTTGGAAGAGGAATGAAATGGGTTGGATAAGATGGCCTGGAGACAACTTTTAGAATCCGAAAAGATAATTGAGTTATTGAGACCATGAGATTTTATGTACAATATAGCTTCGAGAATAGCTAAAGCTTCCCCAGTAAAAACTGAGGAAAGAGGAGGGCATTTATAGCTTAAAAATATTCTAGTAAAAGGGATCCATACAGCAACACCGACATTACTATTTACAGATTGTTTCGATGCATCAGTATAAAATGTAAACCAATCTTTAAAATTATTATCTACAATATTAGAGAATGCTGTATTAGGGGAGAGAGACGTTTTATCGACACCAAAATCAAAAATAATATTAGGCTGATAAATAAGCGCCTCATACGCAATACTAAATAGCGGATTTAAAGGGAATTGAACAATCGAATAAGGAATTTTGGAAAATTTAATATAACTAGTTAGGATAAAAGGGAGTTTGTCAGGGTTTGAATTTTGAAAAAGTTCTAATAGAATATTTAACTTAGGAATAAGAGGGTGACTAGAATTTTGAACAAGTTTAAAAATAAACCTGTCTGCAAGAAACTGTCTACGCAAATTTAAAGGGGGCTCTCCACTTTCAACCTGCATAGCATTAATTGGAGACGATTTCATTGCTCCTAAAATAATACGAAGGCACTTAGATTGAATTTTGGAAAGAGAATTTAGGCAAGATTTGTTACACAAGTTTAAAAGAAAAGAACCATAATCCAAGTGACTACGAATTATTGCATTATATAATAATTTTTGAGAATAGGGATGAGAACCCCACCATACTCCTGACAAAGCTCGGAGAATGTTGAGGTTGCGTTCGGCTTTATTGGAAATATAATCAAAATGGAAAGAGCCAGAAAATTTATTGTCAAGAACGACGCCTAGAAATCTTGAGCTATTAGATTGGGGAATTAAATCCTCACCGATAAACAGATCAATAGGAGGAATCAATCTTTTTTTTGTAAAAACCATAGAAGAACTTTTAGATGAGGACACTGAGAGGCCATGATCCAACATCCAGGAATTAAGGTAACTTAAGGCAGAATTTAGATTATTTGACGCAATCTCAATAGAATCATCGAGCACATAAAGGCAGATATCATCTGCGTACTGAATTATGGAACAGAAGCATTGTACGCTCTGCTCCAAGTCAAATGTGTAAATATTGTACAGGAGAGGACTCAACACCGAACCTTGGGGTAACCCACACCAGACAGTTTTAGGCGGGAGAAGAATGATTTGGTACCTAACTACTACCGAACGTTCCATCAGAATGTTGCAGATGAAGCGGATAAGCTTGGGAGCAACACCAAGCTGACAAAGCTTATTTCTTAATATTGGAAGCTGGACATTGTCATAGGCACCTACCACATCAAGGAAAGCAGCCGCAAGATATTTTTTTTGCTTAAAGGCTGTTATAATGTCCACCGTTAGTAAGGACAAATTGTCCATTGTGCTGAGACCCTTTCTAAACCCGAACTGAGAATCCGCCAGAATTGATTTGTTTTCTACAAACCACTCTAAGCGGACTCTCAGCAAGTGTTCAGTAATTTTGCACAAGACTGAGGAAAGAGCAATCGGCCTGTAGCTATTGCCATCCGTGGGATCTTTACCAGGCTTAAGGATAGGGATAATTATTTGAGACTTCCATTGTAGTGGAACAATACCATAATCGAAAAAATAATTAATAAGGTTTAGAAACTTTTGTTTTGTGCGAACGGAAGATTTAGTGATAAATGAGTAAGGGATGCCATCTATTCCAGGAGAAGAGTCCGACAAGTTACCTAGGACCAGAGACAATTCATCAAAGGAGAAGGAACGATCAAATGTATTAGTAGAGACAAGAAAAGAACTCGGAGAAGGAAGGAAATCATCTGAAGGAACAAAACTAGGTGCTAGTTTGTCCGAAAATACCTCCAGCCAAGATGAAGAGTCAATGGAAGGCACATCCGAACTATTCATTGCTCCTCTAAAGCGCCTAATTTGATTCCAGATTATGGTAGATGGCAGTGGCGAAGGGTGAATTTTTAGAAAAGGTAAGCCGAACGAAAAAAAAACTTGTGACTGTCACAAACATCAATTTAACGGACACAAAGAACAAGATCCAGACTCAGGACAATAATTTGTTGATCAAAAAGAATTGTCCTGCCTGGGAATCGAACCCGCGACCTCGTGCACGTCAGCCGCTTACCGCGACCGCGCCGCGCCATCGAGGTTAAAGTGTCTTTCTATAATATTAAATTTCTATTTCGTAATCTACTTTTCTATTGTACTTCATACGTATTAGTGAAAAAATATTCTGTCCCGAACTCAAGTACATAAAGCTATTCAAATCCGAATATGTTTCTCAGTTTGGACATGTTTCTTTGATGAATTAGATAAATGACTCCACAAACTTTTAAAATCTGAGAATAAGACACAAGGGAAACAAAACGTACTATTTAATTTACAACTGCAAGCTGTAAGCCACTTATATTTATCATAAATAGATGTAAATAATATAAAAATATATCGTAAATGCATGGCGCCGGGCGGCGGCCGACGCACGTCTCGTTTGTATCCCACATTCATGTCTGTATTTCTTATTTTCGTTATTTAATTTCAAGAAAGAAGTTTTGCTTCCACAACAATTAATCAATAAGTCAACAATCTAATACTATTAACGCTGCCATTGTAACAACAAATTAAAGTAATAACAATGAAGTAAGTACTTACAATAATGTAGTAGGTAGGCACCCAAAGCACTATGACAATAATTCAATCCATGCACAACACTCATAACACAAACATACTTAGTAATTACTACTTTACACAAAACAGAGAATTCTAATGTATTTGCACTGTAAATACTTTAAAATATAAATAATAGCTGAATGAAAACAAAAACAATAATAAATGTCAAAATAAAAACTTTGGTACTTTGGGTGGGAAATGACTGAGAGCAAAGCAATGAACACAATATCGTTCGTTCATACATCGCGATGGATCGTTTTGATTGGTCAATACAACGACGAACGAATGATGCGTCGTTTTGATTGGTCAATACAACGACGAACGAATGATGCGTCGTTTTGATTGGTCAATACAACGACGAACGAATATATTAATAATACTCAATTTCCTTAGGTAACTCGAAAAATGCCGGCTTATTCATTCAATGATCGTTCCTTATATCGACGCTCACACACAAAGATAAAATGCAATGTTTTTGCATGTGTGCGTACGACTTTCGTACCGTCTGTTTATACTCGATTCCTATTTTTGAGACCGGCTTACCGCCGCCATTCTAATGTACTCTGTGCCGCCGCCATTAGTTGACAATGTTGTAATAATAGATGGCGTTATGAGTACGTAAATAATTTTCATAATAATATGTATTGCGATTTACGTAGGTAAGAGAAAACTTTTTTGTTTTTTTAATTTTGTGTACTGAATGGATGTTACGTCATTGATTTATAATTGTTTATTAAACAATGTTATTGCAAAGGTAAGCCGGTAGGAATCGGGTTATATGGACCCTTCGCCACTGAGATGGAGTTTTTGGAGATAGATTTTCACAAAACTTTTGCCAACCAAGTCTTTTCTTAGATAAAACTAATCTTTTGAAACGAGCAGAAGCATTTTGAAAGTTGAAAAAATTTTGATCGTTCATGCACGAATTATATAATAATTCAGCTTCTTTACGAGCACAAACGGCTTCTGTACATTCAGAATCCCACCACGGGGGGGAAATCCTAAAAGACTTGGAAGGTTTCTTTTTAGGAATATGAAGTAAAGCAGATGAAAGAATAGCATCAACGAAAGAGTTATATGATTCTAAGGGATCAACATTGACGGGATCAAAAACAACAGTTTGTAAATTTGAATCTAGGGTAGCCGAATAAGAGGGCCAATCAGCAGAAGATAGTTTGTATTTTAGAGAGGGATTAGAGTTACAAAAGGGAATTATACTGGTAGTAAGGGTGCTCAAAATAGGGAAATGGTCACTACCAAAAGTTAGAGGCAAGATGCTCCATGAAAAAAGAGGGGTAAGCGATGGCGAACATAATGTAAGATCCACCGCACTTTTAGGATTCTGGGAAGGATATACCCTGCGAGTAGGAGCACCATTATTCATAACACACAGACCAATTTCGTAGAAGGAATCTAGAAGAGAAAGACCAAATAAGTCAGAGTTCGCGGAACCCCAAAGAGTATGACGGGCGTTAAAGTCACCCATCACAACCATTGGGGGCGATACAGATGAAAGAAGCAACTGGATATCGGCTATAAGGGATGAATGAGGGCGAGAAATATACAAAGAAACAAAAGAGATATTTACAGTTCTCACGCCAACAATATTTATATTAGGAGGGTGAGAGGGAAAGGTTATACGAAGATAAGAAATAGCGCGCTTTAAGAGCAAAGCACAACCCGCATACCCATCAGCCCTGTCATCCCGCAGGCAGAAGAAACCAGGCACCCGAAATCGGGAACCAGGTTTCAACCAAGTCTCCGAGATAGCAATGACTGAGGGATTAAATTGAGAAATAAGATCTAAAAGTTCATGCTGCTTGCGACGCATGCTTTGGCAATTCCATTGCAGGAGATGAGTTTGTTCCATTACTGGAAGAAAGAGAAACTAAATCTATAAGTTTAGATGCCACGTTGGACGGTAATGATTGAGAATTTGAAAGAATAAATTCGAGAAGAAGAGTGATCAGGGATTCCAACGTATTGGCACATTGGGGACCTGATACAGATTGCAAACTGTTATCAATTGCACAACCATTGTGCAGCTGAGAAGGAGGTGTTGATACAATATTTTGAAGAGCAACCCTATCATAAGATTTACCCAACGGAGCTCTGGATTTAGGTGGAAGGA
The DNA here is from genome assembly GCA_905475405.1 of Schrankia costaestrigalis. Classification (NCBI taxonomy): domain Eukaryota; kingdom Metazoa; phylum Arthropoda; class Insecta; order Lepidoptera; family Erebidae; genus Schrankia; species Schrankia costaestrigalis. Next base: position 8,499,083 of record FR997827.1, read on the forward strand.
ATTTAGTGTTTTTGTAAGAAAAAGAGGAAGACGAGGACTGAGATGGAGTTAAAGGAGATAAAGATGATCGAGGTCTACTGACCTCTTGAGTGACCGCAGCGTACGACCTATCAACTCTCGGGAATTGTTGAGAAGCCTCAATATACGAAATATTGTTTTGTGACATTGACATTTTTATAGACTTTTGCCTAGCAAATTCTGGGCAGGAGTTTTTAGTGGCAAAGTGCCGACCAGAACAATGTAAGCACGTAGATTCAGTTTCTTCAATATCACATGTATCACCCAAGTGCTCCTTAGAACAACGAAAGCACCTGGGCTTTGAACGACATTGAGCCTTTGTGTGACCATATCTGCAACATGAATGGCAAATAATGGTGGGGAAATAATACAATTCTACTGGTAACGCTGTGTAGTAGGAATATACTTTCGTAGGCAGCATTTGCCCACGAAAGGTGACAACAACTGTCTGTGTCGGGACCCAAGTAGTATTATTAGAACTGTCACAGACTTTTCTATTGAGACGTCGCGCCTTTAATATATTGCCACAACCTGTCGGTAAAACAAGTGACTAAACAAATTCAGTCATAGAGATGTCCGTAGGGACTTGTCTAATAAGACCCATTCGAGTAATGCTGAAAGTAGGAATAATTGCAGCGTATTTGTATGCAGCCAAAAGTGGAAGGGCTAAAAAATTGTTGGCCGCATCGGCAGTAGTAAATTGAACCGAAATTCTGTTTCTTCCAACCTTCCTAACGCCATCACGACGAATGTCAGTAACTTTATTAGATTTTAAAAACTGGCCAAACTTAATAGGTCTAATGGAAGAGCCTGCATCTTGATCAATTTTTGATACATGGATAATAAAGGGGCCGGCGTCAGATTGTGAGTAACTTAAAGCCCCCACAATCATCGCTGGATCCGTAAATTGAGTGTCGATAGAAGGAACATCATCAATAGATGATGACGGTTTTTTAGTAGGAACTTGAGAGCTAGGCTCAAGTCGACGTTTATTATTAGAAATAGAAACCTTACCGGGATCCGGAGGGTCTGGCGGTCGAGGAGGAATATCATCCTCCTCCATTTTAGTAAAACCACTTCCCACTATACTATAATTAACTAAAAAACTATACCTTAAATATGTATAATTATAAAATAAAATATATTAAAATAATCAAAGAAAAATGTCAAAAAATAAATCACACTCAATTTTTTTTTTTTGACAGATCAATCGCTTCTAGAACTTTCCACCCCGACATTCGAAACAAGAATGGACTTGTTGTAGTCTTGTACTGTACAAGTTGTACATGAGCTGTCATCGAGTAGAAGTTGCGGAACGATTTTCATTTTGGGATTTTTATTATGTTATTAATAACATAATCTACAATAAACTAATACTGACTTACGAAGAACAACATAAACAATGAGTAAAGCAAATCAAAGTAGCACGCGGGAAGTGATTTTTAAGGTTATAATGTGATGTTTGTCGGAGCACGAAGCTGTTCAAATTATATGTGATTTGGCTGATGTTTATGGGCGAACTGCAACTTTGATGGGTATGTAATCGTGTCACTGTGTTTTGTAATCTGTCTCAAGTAATAAATTCACTCCATTTGAGATTTAGAGACCAAAAACAGGCATTGCGTACATTGCATATTTTTAGGTAAGATTGTCATTGAAAGTAAGAAATATTGTAGTACGACCTTTTCTGTTGATACATTATCAGTTGCCTTAGGATAATTCAGTCAAGATGTATCCTAATTTTGAAGTTGAATTATATAATTGCTTTAAGTCTACATTACGGTTGATAACTAAAATAAGGATGTCACTTTCGCATCAACTGGTCTGTCGACAATAAATAATTAATTGCAATATTTTATTATTTAGTTCTTAGTAATTCCATGCTAAATGATATCTTGTTGGTTAATATTTAACACTGAATACATTTTAGTTAGGTATTGCAGTTATTCTTTCCATCCCATTTTTTGCGTGTATTTTGTGTCTAGGTACCTATGCCTAAATTTATTTTAAGTAAGTATAATCAAATGTTCAATCAACATAACTTTTGTTAAATTCCAGGCTCCAACCCTCAGATAACAGCTGCAGGTGATAGCTAGAACTGAGATGGATTTGTAGTCTTGAAGTTCTACGCAAAATTTTAAATGCAATAGGCTTTACCTACAAGAAATGCCCTAGTAATATAAAAATCGAGATTTTCCTGAAGAACTAAGGAAAGACATTATTTACCACTCTTCATACAAGGTAACCTGTATAAGCATATTCTTTTGTATAGTAATTTTTCTTATTATTAACTGTATACAATATTTATACAATAGTTTGACGACCTTGGTGGCGCGACGGTAGCGCAAGCGGCTGCCGTGCAAGAGGTTGTGGGTTCGATCCCCACGCAGGACAATAATTTGTGAGATCCACAAATTATTGTCCTGGTCTGGGTGTTCTTTGTGTCCGTTAATTGATGTTTGTAAAAGGTCCCCGCGACACAGGGCATGATCCCTAGTGCGGGAGTTGTCTTTTCTTAAAAAAAAAAAAAAAAGAAAAAAGTTAAAATAATAGTTTATAGCCTATTTTCCTATTCTACTCCTCTTTACCCCCTATACGCCCCTCCAAATAAACCAATAATCAAATCTTTTTTAATAATAATATTAGTATAGTTAGTAAACCAGTAGTTTCCGTGTAGTGACGGAGTAAGAATACAATATGTCACCACCCCATCTCATCCCATGGGTGTCGTAAAAACCGACTAAGGGACTATCCGTGACATGTTATCTTTATGACATAAAAAGAAGGAAAACTTGAAATAAAACCCTATACTAATACGTCTGGCCAGCGTGGTATTAGTAGGCCAAGTATCCCTCCGTCACGGGAGGAGGCCCGTCCCTGCAGTGGGACATTAATTGATACAGTGCCCACGACGCGTTTGTGCGTTTTGGTGACATTCACACAGTGCCCACGACGCGTATGTGCGTCTATTGTTTTTTCACGCCTTTGCTCAGTGCCTATTGTTAAGTATGAGCTCCATAGTTATGTAGCTATTTATAGTTAGTATATCGTAACTAAAGGTCCGTACCCACTGATGAAGATCGTTTCTTTATGTGTAGGTGCACAATATAATGTACCTACACAATAATACGTACCTATTTGTTTTTGTGCTACCTACAATGTATTTCTAAAATAATGAAATCTACTAGGGCAGAGGTACTAAATTTGATTAAAACAAAAATGGGAAATGTTATATTATTATGTATTAGCATCAATGTTACACATGAAGCAAGGGTATTAGCCTCCCTACATCACCGGACAATACCAACGTCTAATCATTTTAATTGATTTATCGTAAGATAATGTTCAATAAATAAATATATAATAATAAACTTACCCAGTATATAAGTCCACTATAATTAGTTTAATCACCTTATAAATTAATGTACTCTCTAGGTTTAGTATTACCAGTATTACTATTACCTAGGTACTTCGACGAAAAGTTTCGAAATCGGCGAGCATTATTAAGGTCAATAACCTGGTGTAGGTAAGTGTGTATGGACCTTATTTTCATAAGTACTTCTAATAATAATATGTGTACTTCTAATAATAATATAAGTTTTGTAAAAACGCACATGTGAGTCGTGGGGCACTGGACGAATGCTTCTCGAACGCGTATGTGAGTCGTGGGGCACTGGGCGAATGCTCCACAAACGCGTATTTGAGTCTTGGGGCACTGGCTGTAGTCGGGCACCGCGGTAAAACAACGGGCAGCGAAAGTGTTAATGGGCTGTTATGATGATTAGTATAGATTTAATTGATATATAAAATAACAGAATATTTTATAAAATCGTCACTAACAAGTAACTATTTATGTTCCCGCAGGTCACAAAATGTTGGCAATTTCTAAAAAGGGCCTTTAGCAGCATCGCAGCTGAAACTTGGAAAAATAGTTGCCATCGCGTCGAGAAGCTCGGATCAGAATACTACAAGAGAAGAGGCAAATACTGACGATAATAGCAGCAGCAAAGAAAGCTTTAGTGATGATGATGAAGGTGGCAACGAAAGTTATCTCAACATCGAATATCTAAAAAATCCTATGATGAAAGCGATGAATAAATCTCCTTGTTAACTGTGTACATGCGTTTTTATTACTCTGATTCAATCCGTTAATTTATTCTAATACCCATACCATTCTAATAGGTGAATTTTGACCCATGTAGTTTAGGGTTGGTGTATGAAATCGATTAAGAGATTTATCGATTTAGATAACAAGCGATTAATCGATAATCGATTATTATTTATAGTTTTGTTTTTTAAGTTTGGTATACATGTGGCAGCAGCCATATAGTAGCAGCACTAAAATTAAAACCATAGAACATAATTGTTTTGCAGAAGTAAAAAATTACGTTATGGCTCATAATTCTTACACTAACCCCCGGTTTCTGAAACGCATGTCAAATCATTGTTTATATAACACGTAGGTCAATATACCAGCTCTGTCAAATCAAATCGAGTTTCTGGAACGTTTGTCAGAGATAAATTAATTGATCATTTACAGCAGTCATAGATTTTTATTCTGTGTATGGACACATTGTACAGAGCGGCTCTCTAATCATTCAATAATTCGTTCTCAAGTGTCAAAAATCCTGTCGTTTCTAAGCAACGAATTGTTGTTTACGTTACATAACCACTTGAACGTCCGGCGCGAGCAAACAATATACCGTCTTACGTCCAGCCACTGTCGTCTGCTTTCCCTGTGTTTACCGCGCTAGCCATGCATTACAAAAACCCGCATATCTCCCTAAATATAATACCAATAGAAAAGAAAAAAATACTGAAAAATACGTTGAAGTACGGAGATTATGATTATATTATTTAAAAACGTAATATTATTCTTATGATCTACGTAAAACTAGGTAGAACATGAGATTTAGCATAAATATAAATAAATTATTTTTAAAACTAAATCGTAAGGAGAATATACAACTAATTTTACCAACAAAGTCTATTTATGACAAACTAGACTTGTTGCCCTTTCTTATGATATAAATATGTTTATAATTAATTAACTCGAAATAGTTAAAACAAACCAAAGAAAGCACATACTCCTCGTAATTTTATCGCGGCCTCTGGAGTTAACAAGCTAAATTTCCAGTACCAAGATGGCCGCCGTCTTAGGTTTGCTACACACTTATGAATTTAACTGTTTGAAAAAGAGAGTATATTATTTTTTAAATTTGTAATGAAATATGTGTAGCATTGAATATTTTAATGACCTATTATTCTTATATTATTTTTTAAAGCATCTGGTAAAGCCACAGCACGCATGTCAATTGACGCTTCTTCTTCTTTCGTGTCAATGGTCGAAACTCAAACAGTTTTAGAATAGTGAGCTCAGCGCGAATCATGTCTAGTTCTATGCTACATAAAAAACGAAATACATCAAACATTCAGTAGCATCGGGATAAACCGTAATTATGTAAAAAATCGATCCTAAGCTCACTGCTGCTCCTCGATTGCATGACCTCACCCTTAGCGTCCCCTGAGGCCTGTACGGCATTCATAAATATTCAACAAACTAAAATATAATTAAAATTGTGCCTTAAAGATTGATACATAATATTTTTCATATATTATGTACTAATAACAAACAAAATAATAACAACACAAATTCACCATGACTCTAAGCGGAATGATTGCAATCATATTATTACATACAAGTTTGTAGACACCCTTATTTATAAAATTTGAGGTAACGTCCGCGGATAGTGAACTATCCACACGAAAAAACCTGAGGAACACATTGATATTATTTAGGAATCTACAATCAAATTAAATATATTTCAATTTAAAATGACTTTAAATGGTTTATTAAGAAACATTACGCATATTTTAACCTATGTTTTAATAAAATATAACATTTAAATAACACTAAAATCATCCGGCGTAAAAAACCTGGTTTGGTGTACATACCGGCACTATTTTGAACCCAAAATTTTAATAGATTTAATACTTGAAACTATATTTGTTATACATCATTGTGAAGAGTAAGTCATAAACTTAATTTATAATATAAACTTGAATGTAATAAAACTGTAATACTTACGAAATAATCACTGGCCAAAAACCCTTGTTCACAATACACGAAAATGCAAGTCAACTAACTTTGAAATTTCCTGTTGAAAAAACTAAACCACTCACCACAGAGGTAAAAGTTTTTTTAGATGAAATTTTTCATTGGCAATCATTCATTTCAATCCAACATGTCTTACAAATACGGCATTAATAAACTAGAGGGCGTTTTTCTAAACATGTGTCTCTGGACGGAATACTATCCGGGACGTAAGACGGCATATTTTTTTTTGATAGCTTAGTATCCAAGGACGTCCAAGTGGATAAGTCATTTTCTTTCTCTTCACAATAGTTTAACATCAGATACTTACTACAGAAGTAGATACAACCTATGTGAGAGACTGGTGTCTGATGTAGATTTTCACGGCTAGCAATTCAGCAGTAATTGATCAAACTAGCAAACAATAAGCAAAAAGATATACTTGAGAGAAAAGGATATGATAATTTAAAACAATAATAGTAGTTAGATGCAAAATTGCTGGGAGTAATATGTGTTGTGTACAATCTGTAACGAAACTGCATGACTAAAATATTGATAGTGGATTCTATTGTGTGCAATTGAGTAGATGATTGTGAATAAGAGTAAGTATAGGTATCCAGTACAATAAAAAAACATTTTTGTAGAACAGGATTTTATTTCTATCCTTTTTGGGTAAAAACGTAATAGTGTGATCTGTGTTGTATTAAACAGACTACTGTTTCAAGTATTATTAAAATAAGCCCAATCGGTTACAAAAATATTTTGAAGAGTGCTTTGTTGAATGCCTTAAAACAATAAACAAAATTTTCATTTTTCTCCGTTCTCCCATACTCCACAACAGTGGGACCTATACCAGTTAGTAATAGGTATATTTAACTACATACCTAGACATATTTTTCGTTCGTGTACGCCATGGGTCATATGTCCAAACAAAACGCCCGTTTACCTTTGGTACAATTATTCTCCATACTCCTGGTCAGGTTATTGTATACTTTTCATCACGCTACGATCAATAGGAGCAGAGCAGTGAAGGAAAATGTTGGTAAAACGGGAGAAATTAGCGTTTTTAAGTTTATGGTAGCTTTTTAGCTAGGACGTCTAACGTAAATTATTTTGTTAGGTAGGTTAAATAGAAATCAAGAAAGAAAAATCATCGTTTGAAAGCCCTGAAAAAAATTATTGACAAAAAAATGTTTTCCCCTTTATGAAATTTATATACATACATAGAGTTATAAACATTGCAATGAACATTGATATTAAAATTGCATCAGGCGTTTTTGTATTCCGTAGGCGTTAGAAATTTAATAAATGTAAACGATTTTTTCAGAGCTTTGAAGCGTGTGTTAGGAAAAACGTCTGGTAGGTAAATCAACACACGTGTTTGAGAGTATCGACTACTGATTTTTAATGATCTTTATGTTATCTATTCTATATATACATAATAAATCTGTAGAGAAGTCAATTCTGTACAAGAAATATTTTTTTAAAATAACTATAAATTCGTGTAGTGACGGAGTAAGAATATAATAAATGTCACCACCCCATCTCATCCCATGGGTGTCGTTAAAACCGACTAAGGGACTATTCGTGAATATTACCTTTACGTAATAAAAAGAAGGAAAACTTGAAATTAAACCCTATATCAATCCGTCTGGCCAGAGTAGTATTAGTAGGCCAAGTATCCCTCTGTCACGAGAAGAGGCCCGTCCTTGCAGTGGGACATTAATGGGTTGTTATGATGATACAAGACGGCCTCTAATGACAAGTTCCAAGGAATTATTTCGAATAAACCTATACCTACTACTATACATATCCTCTCTTTACCCTATAGTGCCTTTTTACAGCAGAAATTGTCTCATAATAACACTTAATTTGAGGATATACACCGATTACTTGACAAACGATTTGACATGCGCATAATCAATGATCATGTCGTAATCTGCATTTCGGAAACCCAAAATGGAGGTTAACCTACGAATGTTACTGATTTGATAGTTGCCCTGGCAACTAACATGCTGATCAAATCAAAGTAGATAATCGAAGTTTCGGCAACTCAAATGATAGTTGACAAGAGTTTTGGCATTTAATTATTTGATTTTTTATTTGACATGCGTTTCAGAAACCGGGGGTTAATTATGTTACATTCTATGGCTCAAAACAACTGTCAAAATTTAAAATGGCTTGATTTTAGTGCATATAACAGAAATAAAACATCGTCATCTAAAATGTTTAAAGGGCTAACACTACTTTACTTCTTTAGAGGTCATGTTATAACAATTATTCAAATTTCTCAATCACTTAGGGTTTCAACCAATGAAATGAATTATCTCATTATGAGTTGTGTGAATCTCTTACTTGAGTATTAGATATAATGTGTTTCAAAATTACTTATTTTATTTCAATAAATTACTAGTATGAAAACTATTTTCTCAGACTAAGGGTTGCTACGTGTAGCACAGTTGCGGCCTCATTTATTTTCAGGACTATAGAGACAGAGTGTAAATCGTGTTAGTACCCGTTTAATTACATTATTAATAGTACATAATTCATAATAATCATGAATGATACTTTCAAGACTTAGACGGCCAACCGTGAGGAAACTAAGTCGATGATTTAGGTTACTAATTTAAATTGGAGGCCGATGGAGATCTCAAACATTTAGGGAGCCATATCCGGTGTGATAACACTTTGTTTTTAGAGATAAAAATTTGTTTTACCAACGCTGCTGCTTATTTAGACCGATTGTCTTATAAAATGCCACGATCTCAAGCTGTTGAGTTTGATGTTTACCCTATTAACAAGAGGAGTTTTTGTTTTATGAGTTCTTTGTACCAGGGTCGACTTCCGTTTTCAGTATTGTGGTGTTCGCGATAAATAATTCCATCCTTACACTGAACAAAATTACGATGCATTTTGATAAGTTAGCAGTAAAGCAGGTCTCGGCGTAATCGTAAGATAAAATAAACCGGTCAAGTGCGAGTCTGACTCGCACACCGAGGGTTCCGTACAAACCTATTTATTTTCCCGCCAAATTGTGATAACGTCAGGATTCAGCTGTTTAAATACTATTTTTCCCGCCAAAACTCAATGACGGCACGACTCAGCTGTCAAAAAATATTTTCCCGCCAAAATACTATGACGTCACAAATTATGTGACATCACGATTCATCTGTCAAAAATTCAATGACGTCACGACTTAGCTGTCAAAATATATTTTCCCGCCAAAATTCTGTGACGTCACGATTCATCTGTCAAAATTCTATGACGTCACGACTCACCTGTCAAAAATTATATGACGTCACGCCTATCTGTCAAAATTGACAGCTGTCAAAAGTGACAACTGTCAAAGTGATAGAATATGACGTCACAAATCATCTGTCAAAAATTCTGTGACGTCACGACTCATCTGTCAAAAATTCAATGACGTCACTACTTAAGCTGTCAAAATATATTTTCCCGCCAAAATTCTGTAACGTCACGACTCATCTGTCAAAAATTCTATGACGTCACGCCTATCTGTCAAAATTGACAGCTGTCAAAGTGACAGAGGTTTCTTATATTTTACCGCCAAAATAATATGACGTCACAAATCATATTCTGTCAAAAATTCTGTGACGTTACAACTCATCTTTCAAAAATTCTGTGACATCACGACACAGCGTTCAAAAATTCAATGACGTCACGACTCAACTGTCAAAAAATATTTTCCCGCCAAAATTCTGTGACGTCACGACTCATCTGTCAAAATTCTATGACGTCACGGGTCACGTGACCAAAATTCTATGACGTCACAGGTCACGTGACCAAAATTCTATGACGTCACAGGTCACGTGACTCAGCTTTCCCGCCAAAATTCTATGAAATCAAAATATAATATGATTGAAGTAAAAATTTAAGGTTTTCGGAATTTTCCCATTACATGTACAACAAGACCTTGCTTCATGCCAAATTTCAAGTTTGTAGGTAGACTGGAAGTACCCTGTAGGTTTTTGCCTTTACCCCTATAAATTTTCGACAAAAACGGCAATATCTCTTGATTGCGTTGGATTAGCAGTTTGATTTTTTTACGGCAGTAAGAGGCAACAAGCCTTAGTATTTGGTGAAAATTTCACCTCCACGCGTTCCTGAGATAAATGGTCTTGACAGACAGACGGACGGACAGACGGATAGACGGACGGACGGACAACTAAGTGATCCTATAAGGGTTCCGTTTTTTCAAAACTGGTACGGAACCCTAAAAACAAAGGACATGCAAAGAGGGGACCGGTCAAAAGTAAGGGGATGTTTTCGAAAAAAAAAGAACTCGTGGTCGTCGTGAAGCAACGCTCAATGAGCGTTACGAACAAAATTACGATGCATATAGATAAGTTCGCAGTAAAGGCAGATCTCAGCGTAAGATTCAAAAACAAAGGACATGCAGAGAGGGGATCGGTCAAAAGAACGGGGGTGCTCCCGAAAAAAAAAAACCCGTGGTCGTCGTGAAGCAACGCTCATTGCAGACTTTAGCATGATTTGTGTGCTTGAATACTTTCTTCCATAGCGTGCACTTCAGGCAACAAATGTTCGTACGCCATGAGCGTAGAGTTCGCGGTAAATCCGTAAGGATGTTTTTATTCGCGGATCGTACCTTTTTCTCCGCCGCGGCGCAGAGAAAAGTCTGTCGTTAGCACAAGCCATAAGAGGTCGAGCTCACGTGGTACTGATTTCCATACCTCTTAGCATTCCACGCGAGTGCCAGTTTTATATTGCTATTGATGAAAGAACATGAGGCTGTCTTAGGACCCCTATGTAGGTTTAAGGTAGGACGAGATTTACAACACTTTAGTGGTGGTAGACCTTTACAGTTTGTTATGTTTTATGAGCTGTTGGGATTCACACGGAGCCGCGAGCTCAATCAGTACAACATACCGACGTAAAAATTAAGGGGATACATTGACAAAATGCACTATCTTTCATCAACTACTACAGGAATATGAAAAGACCAATTAAGCTAGAATTTTGATATAGGTAAATTGATACCTTTAACTAGGCTATTGTAATTACGAAAACGCGATAGCTTGATTTTGGCTCGATCATATTTATTTTTGAAAACACCTCTAAAAAAACAGGTTTTTACATATAACACGGAAAGTACACTATCATTATGCTTAGGAATTACTCAAATAGATTCGTAACATCAATATTAGTCTTACTGTAGAATATCATTAACATAACTACAACTAATGACTTTTAATTAAGAAAATAAGATTTTAGCAATATCACAGCTCTCTGGATCGTTGCGGGCGCATCGCAATTTCAGACCTTATACCTACTCGTTAACGATTAATACAGAATGAGTACGGGCGCTAAATCAGTCTGGCGCAAGCCCGCTTTGACGTTGGACCTAATGCATGTCTACTCTCCGTTCCAACCAAAGGAGTTGTTCCATTTGGGGCCCAGAGCGAACAGAATGTTTTGAATAATTAAAATTAAACAAATAATTTTGAAAATCGATTAGTGTTTTCCATTTCTCCGTAGAAGTTGGGGGAAAGATTTTAGTTTTAAATGGTTATGAACAGTATTTTAATTCAATCATTGGTTGAATTAATGGCGGATATTTTTTATGTTGCCACCCTTGAAAATATAATAATATTATGTGGGTAAAAATTAATGTCTGGGATAATATATATATATAATCACAAACAATATTTGAATCTATAATATACTTATTATATTTTAGTCGTTAAAAAAATAGAACTTGTACGCAATACCTACTATTGTAACACAATTATGTTGTCTTCCTTTTAATGGGAAATCGAATGTAATTTTTTTTTAAATCATTGCAACACATTTAACATCTGTCATCTGTCAAGTGTCACCCCATTTGTGTCAATGTACATACTTTGTGATTCGTATTGCTACTACGTATTGTGAATGTTTTGATGTGATTTATTGCAGATTATTATTGTATATTAATTCGCTTTTGATTATGGATTATATATGTAGGTTTTATTTTAGACATTCAATATTAATAATTAGGTAACATGTTATGTGAAAATTGTTTTTTGAGCTATTTGGAGTATGATATAATTTCATTTTAAATACCACATATCTCACATCCTCGAAGTTTTATGGTAAAAATAATTATTCAGGCCTATAGAGTAGTCATTTCCCTTCAAAACACACAAGGTTTCATGTATGTTCTTGGTGGGCCCAAGATGTATGGGCAAATGGAACGTCTCCTTTAACTCGTAATTATTATATAAAGTCGTAACTAAATAGTTATTAAGTATATAGGATTAGATTAAAATATTCGTAAGTTTACACTAATAATATAATAAAAAGTACTAATAATAATAATAGGTTAGGTTTTAAAATATTTTTTGTAAGTTCTTATTAATAATGGGTAACACTAAAAAGCGTGTTTCAAAAAGAAAACTAAAACAGAAATTCAATGATAGTGTCGCAAGAATGGCGGCGGCAAAAATAGCAAGGTAAATAAATCATTGTTATTATAATAATTATTTTGGTAACATTGTATCGTAACAAATTTCTGTAGTTATGTTATTCACAACAGCGAAACCTAGGTAAGGTTCGGTATATAATTCAACTAAGTACCTAGTTGCTGTTGGTACTTTTGGTATTTCAAGCGTTTGTTATGAACGATTTTAGTCTTTGTGCTGAGGTGTAATTAGTTTTATAACCGCTTTTGTCAAGTTTTGGCTACATAATTGAAACCACGTAAGTAGCATGGCGGTCGAGGTAGGGGCTGGCGTGCATGAGGTCGCGGATTTGAATTTTATGTAAAAGTATTGATTGTGCGATCCACAATGTTTTGTCTTGAGTTCGATATTTTTTTGTAATAGATGTTTTTGTATTAAGTACTTCGCGAGTCGCGACAGAATTATGAACTTTCGAATACTGAAAAAATATATATATATGTATTTTGTTTGCAAGCCCGGGATAAATACGAGCCCTCCACCGCGGGAACGTTTACAGACATGAAACACAAAGAACGTCCAGTCCAGACTCAGGACAGTTATTTGTGGATCACACAAAAAAATTGTCTTACGTAAGATTTGATCTCTCATGCACTCCACCGTGGGAACGTTTACAGACATGAGACAAACGTACACAAAGAACGTCCAGACTCAGGACAGTTATTTGTGGATCACACAAAAAAATTGTCTTACGTAAGATTTGAACTCTCATGCACTCCACCGCGGGAACGTTTACAGACATGAATCAAACGTACACAAAGAAAGTCCAGACTCAGGACAGTTATTTGTGGATCACACAAAAAAATTGTCTTACGTAAGATTTGAACTCTCATGCACTCCACCGCGGGAACGTTTACAGACATGAATCAAACGTACACAAAGAACGTCCAGACTCAGGACAGTTATTTGTGCATCACACAAAAAAATTGTTTGCCTTAGGCCGTGGCGGGCGCAGTTATCAGTAATCGTAAGTCAGCATGAAGTTGATTTTCCACCAGAGGGGCGAGACGAGACGAGAATTGAAATCGCACCGACCCTTTTCTACCAAAAATTGACATCGCGAGAAGCGTGTTTCATGTTAATGTATTTTGAACTCAATTTCAAGCAATACGGTTCATTTTTACACAAACAAATATTAAGTAACAACAACAACAATAGGCTTATCGCGAAAAGCGTTCATTTTTAACCGACTTCAAAAAAAGGAGGAGGTTCTCAATTCGGTTGTATTTTTTTTTTTTTTTTTTTTGTGTTTGTTACCTGATTTCTCGAAAACGGCTAGACCGATTTGAAAAATTTTTTTTTGTTCGTATGGGTATGCTTCCCATTTGGTCCCATTGTCACCAGATCTGGATCTGGATGACGGGATCCCAGAGAAATCGAGGGCATCTCTTGAAAATTGTAGGGACGCATTGTGTAAAATCTTGTCATACATGTGCATCTCTGACGTCACTACCAAATAATCAAGAGTTAGAACTGGTCAGATCCTGGAGACCACCGAGAGTCGAGGGAACACCTCAACGGCATATAGCAGCTACCTTGTGTTTGGGCTTACTTTAATTGTATTGATGAAAACTTTACAAAACTTTACACAGACATGATCTAATGATGAAGAAGATTGAGGATCGAGGGAAATCCTCAACGGTATATAGCAGCTACCTAGTGTTTGGGCTTATTTTATTCGTATTGATGAAAACTTTACACAAACATGATCTTATGATTAAGACGACTGCAGAAATTTATTTCATACTAATCTTAGAAATTGTTATCAGCATGGTTTTTAACCGATTCCTGTTGAAGTCGGTTTTTTAATTAGAAAATTATTATTTGTGCGATCCACAAATTATTGTCCTGAGTCTAGAGGTTTTTTGTTTTAGCTAAGTAAATGTTTGTAAAAGTCCCCACGACGTAGGACTACATAGTGGGGCTGTTGTATTTTTTTTTAAAGTTATATTATTATCTTGCGTGAGATTCAAACCCGCGACCTCGTGCACTGCGACCGTTACCGCGCCCCTGAGGCAGTCAAATTATTTGTGTGATTCCCAAGTTATTGTCCTGAATCTGGATGTGCTTTGTGACTGCATAATATACCTTGTGCGCGAGTACATTTTAAAAAAATAAGGGGGCTACTTGTATGGACATAATAGCCCGGTATATAGTAGGTTTTTCTGTAACAGAATTTTCTGTTACCTACCGTGGACTGATGTTGAGCCGGAATTGTCTGGAGTAGTTTATACCTCCAAATAAAAATTAGGTTTTTCCCTTATAAACAAATATTCAAAGTACTTTTTATAAGATGTAATCATATAAGCCCTATAATATGAAAATAAACTAAACTAAATATACTACAATCTAAACTATGAAAACATTATAATTTTCTGTAATTTTTTAAGTTATAATTTTTTTTTAATATCTTTAGGAGAAATGTACAAAATGAACAGATTCCTCCACTAGAAACAATATGTGACTTATCTACTGTGTCAGCAACGAGTATCCAGGAAGAGTAAGGGATTTTTAAATCGATATAATATTAGATAAATGCTTATAATAAAGTGTGTGTATATTTTAAGGTGATGTAATTGCAGGAATCATTTAGCATTTGAATCCGGGTACAATATTAATAGTAGCAATAATAATAGTAGCCGAAAACAGGGACATGACGAAATATCTAAATCTGAGAACAGTTCACTAAGTGACGTATCACGTAATTATGCAGCTAAATAAAATAAAAAAAAATGTTTCAAAAAAGTAAGTTTCTTTTGGTAAATATTTTGTAACTTTCGTTATTATTTGGGTAGAAAATAAATAGTTAGTCACTCGTATTGGTATTGCTTAAATTTGAGAAGAAAAACAGACGCCTAAATCACACGAATGTTTTAAAAATTACAGTGGTACTTCTACCGCAATGGAATCCGCCATATTAGTAGAGTTCTTCCACGCACACGATAATAGATCAAATTAATATGGTCTTTATTTAACTTACTAGCTGACCCGTGCCCACTTCGTTGGGCGGCGAAAAAAACGCCTAAATTTTTTTTAAACATATTTCATTACTGCTCCACTCCTATAAGTCATAGCGTGATACTATATAGCTTATCTATGTCTATATCGTTTATCTTTATCTATACTCCCCTATAAATGTACCATTCAACACAGAAAGAATTTTTAAAATCGGTTCATTAGATCCAGAGATTACCCCCTACAACGTCACAAACACACAAACTTTACCTCTATAATATTAGTATAGATAATAAATTAATTTAATCTAACATAAATATTCATAAAAAGGGTTATTTGATTAAACTTTAGTAAGCTTTTAAGTTTTATAATACAAATAAATAATGTTTACTTGGAACACCAAATTATTCCTAATTTAAATAAAATATAATGTACCTAAGTCGCAACGCAACTCTGTACAGATCTTGTTCTTTCATTCGTAAGTAGATAGCCGGGCGTTTGGCGCGAATTTGTAATTGTACGACAGAGACACAGAGCAATAACCTGTCGCTTGAGTGCCGGCGGGACGGGCGCACGCGGCGGCGGCGGGACGGGCGCACGCGGCGGCGGCGCGTGAGCGAGACGTGTATAATACCCGTCTCATTCGAATTCAAATTGAAAATTTTCAAAGCGGCGTCTTAAGGCACATGTCAAAAATAAAATGTTTTATGATCATTAATTTAATAAATCTTTCTCAATATTTAACTATTATTTTTTTATTTTATGAGGTTTTGATTTTAATCTTCTCTTTATATCTATGGACTTCTGGACCTTAGAATTTATTTCTGAATGAATTTGTTTTTTCGTTGCACTTATTGCCTTTTGATAGCTATCTGTTAGCTCATTTAGAATATTTGAGCCTATTTCCATTTGCGGTATTTGTGCTTTGCCACCAGATTGTATTATTTCCTGGAAATTTTACAGAAATCATTATTATTATTTTTCTACATTATAAAATATAACCATCTTATTTAATTCTATGTTTAATCTTTTACCTTAAATGATTTATTTTGGTTAGGTAACAATATAGTGACAGCATGCCCCTGTTTGCCTGCTCGGCCAGTTCTTCCTACTCTGTGTATATATGTTTTTATGTTCCTAGGAGGATCATAGGAGATTACATAATTGCAGTCTAAGATGTCTATACCTCTTGCTAGTGCATCAGTTCCAATCAACCTAAAACATGTAATAAATAATACAGTTTATATTATTTATGGACTAGCATGGTAAACATTAAGGATTGGTACTATTTTATTAATATAATCAGTTTAAAATGAATCACTCACACATTTATTTCTGAAGACTTAAATTTTTTCAAAACTGTTTCTCTTGTTAATTTATCCAATGCTGAGGATAACTCAGCAGCCTTAAAAAAGCCTTGACCCCATGTATTTAAAAGTACAGTCAATCTATGTGCTGACTCAGCTGCATTAGCAAAACATAAAACTTTGTCCCATTTCTGATTTACCAGAAAGTGATAAAGAACAAGTGGTTTATGTTCTGCTTCACATATTACAACCTTTTCTTCTAATTCCTCTGGTGTTGCATAGAGTCTGATTTGGTCTTCATCTTCATAATTTGTTATTGCTGCAGCCGAAAATAATTTTGGTTGAAATAATCCCCATTGTTCTAACTTTTCTGGGTCTTGAGATAAAGTTGCAGAGAAGAGAAGCTTATGAGGGGGAGGCTTTTGTGCAATAAGACTATTCCATGAGAGGTTTGAATTCCTGCCTGCCATTAGTCCATTTTCTATTTTTATATGCCTATCCACATGATAAAGCCAGTTGTTTTGAATATGATCCATAATTCGGTCTGCTTCATCAATTACTAGAAACTTCAAGTGTTTTAAGCAAAAGCCTTCTGTATTTTGCAGATGTTCAACTAGTCTTCCTGCTGTGCATACTATTATGTCAACTTCACTCACCCAACCTAATGACTCAGCTGAAAATTAGATTATTTGTAAGATTACATTCATTTTACAGGTAGAATTGGAACAGAGTAAACAAAAGGTCTTACTGTAGCGAACAATATTTTGTCTTTCCTGTTGTATTGGTATGGAGCCACCTAACAAGGCCACTTTTAATCTTGTTTTTATGCAGTACGTTTTAAATACTTTGGCCACTTGAGCTGCTAACTCTTGAACTGGTAAAACTACTAGAGCTCGTACATAGCATCCAATATCATTCATTAAAATCTGAAAAAGATATTATTATCTTAGTATGTTAGATCATCGTGAATTTGTTGCATAGGAGATAATAATATTTATTTATAGTAACTTAAACCGCTTAGACAATTCTTGTAAAATAGATGAAGTTGCCCATTACTTACTATAGTTTAGGTAGGTGTTGATTTTGTACATTTGAAAGTTATTATAACAGTACTTTAACTATTACCTATTGACAGGACATTAACTTAACTGCTAGCCTGGGAAAAATATATAAAAACAAAACATACCTGGATTATGGGTAAAACAAATGCTAAGGTTTTACCACTGCCTGTTGGTGCAGACACACAGATATCATGTGGCCAAAAGGCATTCATTATTTTATGTTCATTTAACACAAAAGGTATTACTTTCTCCTGCACCGGAAATAAGTTAACTACACCTTCACTTATTAGTTTTGTTTTTAAGTCTTTGTGTAGCCAGTCTTGTTCATTAACTGGACATGATGTATTCTTTAGTGCTGTAGAAATGCTTATAGGGTGTGAAAGCCAATAAGGTAATACTCTGGAAACCTGTAACAGAAAAATACAATAATTATAATAAAATTCAAAGTAGCTTTTTCAAAGATTACCGTTATATATCAAATTAAAATTAAAAACTCATGCCTTCATGACCATGTAATAGATAATACATACAAAACATACTAAATGCAAATATATATTTCTTTCCTTATTTTATATACACAGGCATTTAAAATAAAAACATTTTTATTGAAACAGTAATTTCCTAGTTTGATTAGGTAAAAATATGAAATTAGTGCTTGGTAAACATGACACAAAATTGACACACTAAAAAATTATATTTATTTAATCATGGTTTATATTAAAGCAAAAATACCTTGGTTTTCTTTTCAAAGTCATCTACCCCTAGGACTTTAAAGGTCTGCGACGGTTTAACTTTGGTTAGTTCTTGTTTCTGCCTTTTGGGTTTACTACTTTCTTCGGCTTGTACTTCTTCAACAGGCTCATCTACATCATTATTTTTCGTTTTATTATCATAACCTGAAGTTAAATCTGTTTCATTGGTAGTATCTTTATGTGAGGCCTGGGCTTTCAGGGTTACAACATCAGAAGTTTTCTTAGTCGTAAATGATGATTTACGTTCAGCTATTCGTCGTTTTAGATTCTCTAAATGCTTCGCTTCTAGTTGAAGTGCGTCTATATCCTCATTATCGTCTCGGTATCTGTAATAAATGTCGCATTAGCATTGCAGTAATGTTTTCTAAGCACATAAACCTAAATGATTTAAAATGTACCTGTTAATCACAAATAAATCCATGCTGGTGAGTCTTTGCAGGTTACAATTTATTATGAATAATTTCTGAAATCAATCAAACTTGCTTGAGACTTCACTTTATCTTCATATTGTCTAAAAACATACAAATAAACATAACCTAAAAAAATAGATCACGTCGCACATGTCAATTGTCAAGTTTGACTTGACTTGACTTCTTCGTGAATGGCCTCATGTGAAACGTCACATAATTGTCAAGTTTAGTTTGTGTTGTGTTAGTGTCACAGATTACTTATTGCCACTTATTGGTTAGTGTCACCAAGGAACTTACTTACACTTTCTTACGATACGGTGAAATACGGTCATGTACGACGTTCCTTGGGTGTCACAGAGTATCAGAGTAAAATTTTAATATATAGGTAAAGACTACAAAATTTACGTTAGCAGGTGTAGTGTGTCGTGCTATGATGTTATCAATATTACGTTTTTAAATTTAATATTAAACTACCTATATAAAAAAAACAATAATATTGGGTTCGAAACGAGGCAAGAAACTCATCCAAGTCTTTGTAATAGCTTCATTTAATTGATGTAGGAGATTCTCAAAGTAAATTATTTACAATGACAATAATTTATTGAAAGTTGTTGTTTTAGTCGATTTTTATACTTTGGTTTTGAGTATCCGATTCCCATTATATTCAATTTGACAAGTCAGTGTTCTTCCATTTATTTTTGTCTATACCTAAACAATTTTTGCGAAGCACCACGAAGCAAGTTGATCATTGGGCGATTTTATTTCAGAATAATCTTTCAAATGTTTTTTCTTCCACAATAACACGGGATAAATTGATAATTATACCTATATTTTGCATATGTAGTTTTCTTTTGTGATCTCCGAAATTAAACAAATAACAAAATGGCTAGTGTATCCTATCAAATTGCAAATCTTCTTGAAAAGGTAAGCCGGCGTTATGAAAAAATACGCAATGGTATTGTTAATAATTTGTGAATTTAAGATTTAATTAGAAAAAATGTTTCTAGATGACGTCAACCGATAAGGACTTCAGGTTTATGGCAACTAACGATTTAATGACTGAGTTACAAAAAGACAGTATCAAACTCGACGATGACTCTGAAAGAAAAGTAGTGAAAATGCTTCTACGCTTGCTTGAAGACAAGAACGGAGAAGTGCAAAATTTAGCTGTCAAATGGTAGGTTGTGTAGATATCTAAAATTAGCATTTTACTGTAATCCACCACTAATTGTAACAATATAATTATTTGCAGCCTTGGTCCTCTTGTGAACAAAGTAAAAGAATATCAAGTAGAAGGGATTGTAGATACTCTTTGTGCTAATATGCTCTCAGACACTGAACAACTGAGGGATATTAGCAGCATTGGTTTGAAGACTGTCATATCTGAACTTCCATTAGGCTCCAATACACTAGCTGCAAATGTGTGTAAGAAGATAACGGGCAAATTAAGCAGTGCTATAGAAAAGGTATGTCATCAATATTTAATAGAATAAATACATGTCTGTCATTCTATAAATCTTGGAAAAATAATAACAAAGAGTTTAAAAATCTATTGCAACCTTTCTATATGTAGGTTAGAACATCCTAAAAGTGAACGAAAGTTCGTACCACCGTCTGAGCTAGCAAATATAATAGAAAAACAATACTTTTAAAATTTTAAGATAGTGACGAGCACTTACAATGTCCATTTATTGTCATTCAGAAGTAGTGATGAAATATCTATTTCTAACTCTAAATTTTTTTTGAAATTGTAATAGATTTTAAAATATTGTGCTCTGGTAAGATTACAGATTTGATATTTTAGTGTAAATATAGAAAATAGTTTCAATTCATTACTTGTTTTCTTTACAGCAAGAGGATGTATCAGTTCAACTAGAAGCACTTGATATATTAGCTGATTTGTTAAGTAGATTTGGTGGCTTGTTAATTTCCTTCCATCCTATGCTGCTGAATTCATTATTGCCACAATTGGCTTCTCCTCGTCAGGTATGTATGTGACTGTTAATATTTTTACGTATGGTTGTGTAAAGCAAGTAAACTTTATACTGTTTTATTTTTGTCAATAATATTATAATGAGTAGAGACATTATAACTTTCAGGTGTACTATAATTATTCGGTAACTACATTTTATGTGAATTCATTAAATGTGTCTTAAAACTATGAAATCTTTTTTACACAGTGATTATAATTATTACTAATGTATTCTGTGTTATTATAATTCAGGCTGTCCGCAAGCGTACTATAGTTGCGTTGTCTCATCTTGTCATGTCATGCCATGCGTCTCTCTACAACAAACTTATTGATCATTTACTGGAAGGCCTCAGCTCTTCAACATCTTCTAGTGTTAGCCGTACACATATTCAATGCATTGCTTCTATTTGGTAAGTACAAAACTTTTATCTTATTATCATTCATCTTACTTACTAGTATGTAAATTATATAAGTTCCTATTTTTAGTAAGTTAAAGAGGTATTGTAGACTTTATGTAGATCTTATTAGAATATACAAACCCTAGTAAACTATTTGTGAGTATCTTCTAAACTTAACTTTAGCAGAATGCACATGCTGTGCATTCGAACACAAAAATCTCTAATTAAAATTAATGTCTATGTATAACGTCTTTTCAGCCGTCAAGCAGGCCATAGATTTGGTGAGCAGTTGTGGCGTGTTGCTCCACAAGTTTTAGAATACTCAACAGATGCTGATGAAGAGTTGCGTGAGCATTGTCTGCAAGCACTTGAAGCTTTTGTACTTAAGTGTCCTAAAGAAGTCCAACCTCATATTCCTACTGTAAGTACAATTACTATGATACACATAAAACCAATATAATATAACATTTTCTTGCTTTATAAGGTTGATTTTAAACTTTATTAGCCTTGTAATAGAGTATAAATTAAAGTAATTTCACATAACAAACATAGATGTTTAATTCTCTATTTTATTATTTTCGCAGATCATCAATCTCTGTCTTAAAATGATAACATATGATCCAAATTACAACTATGAGGATGAGGACCAAGATGGTGGTGGTGAAGATGAGGAAATGGAAGATGAATCCTTTACACCTGATGCTGATCCAGAATCTGATTCTGAAGAATACTCCGATGATGATGATATGTCATGGAAGGTACATTTTATTTTAATACTAACTAGTTTCTATTTGTTTGCAGAGGCTTTTATCTTTAAAATTAATGATGCAATTCACATAAACTTTAAACAAGAATTAAAGAACTCGTTCATCCATAGAAATTATAACAATTCATACAGCTTCCATGCAAAACCAGGAAGGGTGGATAGTTTTAAAAAAGAAAGCAAAACCATTTAAGTAATTGCACATTACATTCCGAAAATATGCTTTGTTTGTAATGTTTATACATATCAAACATTTTTACTAGGTGAGACGTGCTGCCGCTAAGTGCCTGGAATCTGTAATAGCTACACGTCACGAACTTCTAGCTGAAATGTATGTCACTGTGTCACCTGCATTGATTGCTCGATTCAAAGGTAAATTTTACTATTAATTTATACTACAATCTGTATGTAATTTTTATTAATAACTTTTGTGTATAAGAAAATAGCTATAATTCTTTGAATATTTTATTCATTGTATTTATTTTAGAACGAGAAGAGAATGTAAAATGTGACATCCTTAGTGCGTATACTGCCCTATTGAGAGCGACTCGTCCTCCGCCGTCCCTACAGATGTCTATCATACCAGCTGATAACTCTCCTCAAGCTCTTTTGTTACAAAGGGTTAGTGTAAAATATTTTAATTCTTAATTTTAATTTAAGAAAATGATTGAAATATTGTTAAATATGTAGTTGCATATTTAATAATGCAACTACATATTGCATTATTAATGCAATATGTAATGCCAAATGTAGTCCTTTAAAGACTACATTTGGCGTCAGCGTTCGCTCACGACGCTGCGCGCTGCGTAAGCGTCGCGTGTGACTGTGATGCGAGCGGCGTGCACGCGGCGTATGTTCTGCTCAAACTTTCAACAAAAATGTCCCTATACAATTTTCAACAAGATATCTATTTGTAGAAGTCCTGGTATCCTCGTAGATACAGTAAGTAATAATGTTAGTTGTGTGCGCAGGTGCCAGGAGTAGTACGCGGCGCGTTACGTGTGACACGTGGGCGCAGCGTGCGGGCGCGTGCGTGTGCTCTAGCGTTACTGCGTGAACTGTTGGCCGCGGCGCCCGGCTGCCTCGCCGACCACGCTGCCAGAGTCATCCGAGCGCTTACTCCAGCTCTCACGTAATTATAAATCTATTAAAATAATTTGTGCTTTAATAGAAACGCTTCATAAACACTATTCTCTGTCCATTCGTTTATTTTCTTTTTGACACATTGAGAAATTTTGACATTAGTGACGCCCTCACACGTTTTCGATTCGGTTTGAATTAATTATCGATTTTATTTAAGAATAACTTTTAATCGATTTACACATACATATTATTAGTACAAATATTAATTATTCGTGTAACAGAGGACTCAACTGATGATTCTAGTGAAAATTATGACTGATGAATCACAATAATAAAAAAAGTATTAATATTTTACTTGTTTCATTTGTATACTCAATTACCTAGCTAGTTTTGTTAAATTAATAAGTAAGTACCTATGTGATTTTCTAAGTATAGCCTGACCAGAAAAATAAAAAACCTCTCCATATTGCGGATTTTTTAAGAACTTATTTTCGTCATACAATTTGATAGAAGATTGACAATTAAACTCAAAAGCGACCTCCTGTCATGTTTTTTATATTTCTGGTCAGGCTTTAGGTACTTTTGTTTATAACTCTTGATTTAAACTGGACATAGACTTTATTCACCACGCCTTTTAAAGTTAAATTTCACTAACGCTTGCATAGTTATAATCTAAAGCAGCTAACATAAGAAGAGAAAATATCAATGGACAATGTTATTGTTCTTCATATCTCACTCCATTCATACAAAATTCCAAGTTTTCGACTTAATTTCTTGCAAATGCAGCAAATGAAGAACTATATATGAAGTCATAGACAGTATTTTTATTTTCTATTTTAAAACAAAATTTACAGAAACGTAACTTACATAAAGGCGATTTATTATTGTAGGTATATGATCGATTTATCTTATTTTAACACCTGTTTTATAGTCTGTGGTTGTTTGTTATGTAAAGGGCACTTCACTAAAGGGGCGTTACCCGTCATTAAAGTAGTATATTACTGTAGTACATTATAACGAAAATAAAACCGGTAATTCATAGACATGAGCTGTCAAAAAGAAAATAAACGAATGGACAGAGTTTAATGAGACGTTGTCTTCTTATGTACGATTTCCATCGAGCGCGTCGGAGAGCACCGCAGCGGATGCGCAAGCATGCTCAAGAATACGCGCGTAGCCGACCGGCGCGCGTATTCCATACATTGTAAATTCCATGCAAAATGAGATTTAGCTAATGTACAGAGGATTCAATATCCTTTAGCACATCCTGCCGCCGGATCCGCTTGATGGAAATCGTATATTAGCCGATTCGACACATAATTACGCGTTGGTTTCTATTGCAGATAATAAGCTGTTATTAAATGTATATTAACGTTCCAGCGACAAGAGCACAGCATCATCAATGAAGATAGAGACGCTAGTGTTCGTGGTGTGCCTGGTGCGCGGACACAACGCGCTGGGCATGCGCGCGCACGTGTCGGCGCTGCTGCCCGCCGTGCTGGCCGCCGTGCACGACCCCTTCTACAAGGTCACGGCCGAGGCGCTCAGGGTGCTGCAGACGCTCGTCAAGGTCATGCGTCCGCTAGGTATGTACACCATATACCTACGTATAGTACGCGGCAAGCAGAGAAGTTAGCTATCAGATAAGTTCGCGCATGTCGGGAACAAATAAAACACCTGTTCCCCACTCCCCCCGCCATTTAGTTCGAAAACTGACATTTATATCTGCGCAGCCAATTCCAACAATTTCGGGCCGACCAAGTTATTTGGCGAGTACGTAGTTTCTTCTTTATCATATCAGCCAAAAGATGTAAACTGGCGTATTATCATCTGAGTACTCTAAAAAGAGATAGAAGATATTGTATAAAAATAGAAAACCCATAAGTGCAAGCAAGATAGATATAGTGAAATGATATGGCTTTAAGACTAATATGATAATAAACCTCAATAATCCTCACACATTCACACAACGTCATCTAGTCCCAAACTAAGCAGAGCTTGTACTATGAGTTAGTACTCATGTCTAGTGACAACGGATAAATATACTTAAATTCTTTTTCTTTTGTTAATACATACATATATATTTTACATAGAAACACTGAGACCACTATGCCACAGAGGTCGTCAATCGTGGTCGTTAATAACACGATATCTGTAGGCTTTGTGCTGTCTCGTGCCTGCTTGGCTTCAAATATTTTGATAAAAACTGTTATTAACTATTTTTCATATTAATTTTGTTTTTAGACAACGTCATTACTACGGAAGGCGGTTTGGTCGAGGTGGAGCCCCCTCCAGCAGAACTCCAACAGTTCATACCAGCTATGTATGAGTGCACTTTAGTGAGACTAAGAGCTACGGACATGGATCAGGAAGTAAAGGAACGCGCTATCGCAGCCTGCGGACAACTACTCTGCCATTTTGGAGATTTTCTCAAAGTATGTTATTATTACTTTGTTGATGGATCTTACCTATATCTTTCATTATAGGTAAGATCCATCAATCTAGCTAGCTAAACTTTATCAATAAAGGCTTTATTATCATTGTCATTGGCAGACTAATTTACAAATACTTATCTATAAAAAAAGTTTAGCGTTTTCGTCTTAAAGTTTTTAATTATCTATAGTAATATTTGAAATTAGCTTTTTTTGTACTCTGCTCTTCCCCACAGTTGTTTTGTCAACTATTAAATTGACCATTAGGTAGGAAATAATTTGATATTCACCACATTACTAAACTATAGTGTATTCACGGAGACGAGTTAGTAGAGCGCTATCTCACTCGCACAATTTTTTAATTGCGATTGGTCAGTGATAAACGCTAAGGCGGTGTACACAGTACGAGTACTTTTTAGTCTACTCATACTTCCCGTGCTGTGCAGACGTGCTCATACTTGTGACTGTATGCTCGACTTGTTGAACCGGCTGGTGTATTGGATTTTATAATTTATTAATGAACTAACGACTGGCTTGAAAACACCTTCAGGTGTGCATTTTTTTTTAATAAATGGTCCATGGTAATTTTTAAGCATCGCAGGTGTTCTAATGACCCGTTTATTGTTCTTTTGTCATAAATGAGCATTACCATAGTAAAATACTATTTCCCAATTTTGGTATATTAAACTGGTGCGCTACATCCATTGTTATTATTATCATTAAGTTATTGTTATATTCTCATTGTTGAAACACGTGTTTTATAACATTTTTATATTCTCGTTGAGAGTGAGGATGAGGATGGAGGATGGAAGGTGGTCTAAATATGTTTGAGTCGAAGAAACAAGGCGATTATCACAAGGAGATGAATGCCGAAGAATTTGAAAATTGGTTTAGAGAAGTTTTAAATAAGCTAGATGATAATTCTGTGATAGTCATGGATAACGCTTCTTATCACTCTAGAAAAATAGAGGGATCCCAACGGCCCAATTTAAAAAACAGGATACTTGTAATTGGTTACGAGAAAAAAATATTAGCTATAACGCTGAAATGTTAAAACGTGAATTATTAAACATCGTTAAAAATCATAGACCTACCATACGACGCTTGCATTATAGACGAAATGTCAAAATCACAAACCAAAACTGTATTGAGACTGCCGCCGTATCATTGCGAATTAAATCCTCGAATTTATTTCTTTCCTTCATATCCATCAGATACCCATAAAAAAATCTATCAAATTAATGTCTCTCAATTTATACGACAGACGAAGCCGCAGTAATAAACTAAGCGAACTTTTAAGAAGCGCAGTGTGAACGCACATTTACATTTCTAAGGATTTGTTAACGCCCACCGACCCTAGAAAAGTATTTTTTGTCCTTGTCATTTGTATGATAATGTGCGATAAAGAAGGCACTATACTAACTCGTCTCCGTGAATACACTATAGGCTTCATACTTTGTATTTTAAACTCCAGCATGACATTTATTCCAACTGCATTATCTAAATGGATTCATAGCATAATGTGCAAGTCGCAAAATGTGCAGGCTACGTAAAACGTTCAGGTCGCAAAATGTGCAGATCTCAAAACGTGCAGATCTCAAAATGTGCAGGTCGCAAAATGTGCAGATCTCATAATGTGCAGATCTCAAAATGCTTATTTATTAACACTTGAATTAGCTTTTTAAAGATAATGGACTATGAAGGACTTCTTGAAAGGATTTATCGCAGCCTCATTTGCAGAAAACCTGATACGGCACATATATAGATATTTAGCGGGAAATTATTAAAATTTATTTGAGCATTTGAGGTTGAGACTTTAGGTCCAAGTGCTCGTCTTGACTTCAAAGACCTTTCAAAACGTCTAATTGACGATTGTCACGACCGGCATGCTGGTCTTTATTTTATTTGGAACAAAGTCTGGGTTAGGTTCGTAAGGTCTCACTTGTAAAATGTAAAAGGTGACTTCGTTCACGTAAAAATATTTAGGTCTAGGCATTTTTTTTCTGTGGAACACTATAAAAAAATTAAAAACTGGGACCGGAGCCTTAATGTGCCCTTCGAGCCACGGTCAGATGAAATACCACTGAGTGGTCACCCATCTATAACATTACGTCGCCATCTGCACTTTTTGCGATGTACACATTTTACTACCTGTACGTATTACGATTAGCACATTTTACTATCTGCACATTTTGCGACTTGCACTAGTGTACATTTTGCTACTTGCACATAATGCTATGAATCGATCTAAATACATATAACCTTAATCCTCAACAAAGTAATTATTTAAAAAACAAGTCTTATTCTATATTACAACAATGTAACATAATGTAATTATCTATTACAGCCTGAGCTCCCAGTATGTCTCCCGATATTCCTGGAAAGATTACGTAATGAGATTACTCGGTTGACTACTGTTAAAGCTCTCACCAAAGTGGCGGCTTCACCCCTGAGAATTGATCTACGACCTATTCTGGTGAGTAATTAACTTTATTTAAAAAAAAAGACAGAATCAAATTATGCAATGTGTGTCATAATGTTTAATTTAGAGCAAGGTTTAATGCTGTTAAATTGTAATAGGATTGGTATTTAAGAATAGGAATAACTTTATTTGCAGTTCACTTAAATCTATTTACATGTTTCACTGATACCACACTAGGCCTGTATCAAGACTATCAAACTCTCATGAGTTTAAGGCCATTAACACGTTGCTGGACAGAACGGTCAAAGCCGTGCATAAAGTACTTCGTAATGTGACATACCGGCTATAGCCGTACAAATTTAAAAAGTTATATTTTGACATACGGTCTTAGCCGTCAGTTACGTACTGAATGACTATAGAATACATTTATACCGTCTTAATACAATGACTTTTTTAGACCCTACCGTCATTCTACATCACTGTTTTTGATAAATTAAGATATATGTGTTGCCGTACTTAGGGACTGATGCATCGACACGACGGCTATAACCGTTGACAATAACAATAACGTAATGACATAGTACATCGATTTATTTATTCTTATCGTGTCGCAACTGTTATAGCCGTAAGAATTAAATGTATGAAAAAAAGTACTGTCAACTAGACCGAAAATTATAACAAGGTACTGTCCAAGAACGTGTTAAACAAAAACATTTTTTAATTTGTATTTCTCTCTTATTTCAGTCGGATGCTGTACCAATTTTAGGTTCGTTCCTTAGAAAAAATCAGAGAGCCTTAAAGTTATCTACATTGGTACTCTTGGATACACTTGTACAAAACTATAGCAATGCTATTAGCATAGAGCTTCTAAGTAAGGTAAGTGTAACTATAATCTTATGATTTTATAAATATTCATATTTACTTTTTTTGTATTCTGAATGCTACATGCTACATGAGTGTAACTACACAACTATAATAAAGTATTATTGGCTAGGCATAGTTTTATGCTGGGGCGCGTGGGACTTGGCCGCCTCCTCTTTCTGGCCATTGATGCTGGAGGGGAGAGGCGTAGGAGCCCCACGGGTGGGATACCTCCGCGCTGGTGCGTCCCGGGCAACGGGGGCGACCACGCGGTCTTCAGGGGAGGAGCACGTGGTCGTCCGCGGCAGAAATCCTGCCAAGGGGGAGGCCTTATAGGCCTTTCTGGGTCGCTCCACCTGTGCTCTGGCCTATCAGAGCACACAGTGTGGAGCAACCAGACTAGGGCGACGGGCTCGTCACCGTTGAGCTTATCAGCGGTGTCGAGCACGGTCTCACAAAGACCACCGTTCGGCCGACCCGTAAGCCCGTCCATAGACGGGTCCGGGGGCTCCCTGGAGCCTCGAGGAAGGACGCCTCTATAAAAAAACCACCTGGCGGGCGGGTTCGTCGTCGCAGGCTTGCCCAGTGACGGCGGACATGGTCTGGCACAGACCACCGTCCGGCCAAACCGTAGCCCTGAACGGACAGGAGCGGTGGCCACTCGTGGCTGCGAGGACGGAAAACCTCTATAAAAACCTAAACCCAAGTTTTTGGCGCCCGGCAACGGGGATACTGGTCAGCTTCGGCAGGCCGCGAGGGCCCCCGCAGGGAGGTGTAGGAGGAACCATCCCTCCTGCGCGTCCTTGTGTATTAGGTTAGGTACTAGGTTAAGGTTAGGTTTAAGTTTAAAACAATGGCAGATTATCATAAGGATACATCTACCCAGGAGGGTTCCGGGCGCGTATCGCGTCCCGGGGAGTCCCTTGTTGAGACCGGTTCTCGACTGGCTGATGACCAGTCGGGTACCGGCCTCTTCGGTCCCGGGCCGAGTGAAAACACTCGGCTCGTATCTGGGCGGGACCACCATTGTTCAACGAGCCCGGGGGTGTGCTCTAAAACCACCCCCAACCCCGACGCGGAGGTCGCGTCGACCGACGGAGCCTCGGTTCCTTTGCCGGGGCCCCAGATGTACACCCAGGATGGGGTGTCCGTTGGGGACTCCGACACGGGGAGCGAGGCTCAAACAGCTGCTTCTGGGCGCGGTAGAAAGAGGGGGCGCCCAGAGGAGAAGGAGACGTTTTTGTTCCGTACCGGAAGCCGGAGTCTTTCCGGCTCCGGTATGGAACTAACATCTGGGGAGGAGGCGGGTAGGCCTGCGGCACCCAAGGTGCCCGCAGTGAGGACTGGGCGTGGGAGGGGTGCCCCGCTCAGGGGACAGAGTCGGCCGAAGGCACCGTACGTGCCACAGGCCGACGGAGCAGTACTTCCTCCGGGTCTGGAGACACTTCTGGCCAAACTAGCCGATGCGGCTAGGGGCCAGAAAGGGCTCTCACAGACCCGGAAGAAAATATTTGCGGAGGTCACGGAGGCCGTCCGCAGGGAGTGGCGGGCTCCTCCGTCCCCGCCAGCCTCGACTGGTGAGGCAGGGGTAGTGGCGGAGCTCAGGCGGCAGATGGCGAAGAAGGACGCCGAACACGCTGCCGCCATACGCAGTCGCCGAGCCGTACTGGGTACCACCGGGCGCCCCGGTGGACTTGGACGGCTTGACGTTTCTTATCGGGGGAACCGCCGCTGGCTCCTCCCCCCTTGCTGTTTTAGCAAGGGGACGAGGATGCGTCGCGGCGGATTATGAGGGAATAGCGGTGGTGGCCGCTTACATCTCGCCGAACCGAGACCAGTACCAGTTTGAGCAATGGCTCGCTGGACTGGACGTCGTTCTCGCTGCGTGTCGCCCCCGTCCGATACTGGTCATGGGAGACTTCAATGCCTGGTCACAGGCTTGGGGCTCCCGAGAGACCACGGTCAGGGGGAGGTTGTTGGAGGACTGGGTCGCTACACGCGGCCTGGCGATCCTCAACCGGGGGACTGTCGCCACCTGGGAGCGAGGGCAGCTCGGTTCGGTCGTGGACGTAACGTTCGCGACCCCTGCGCTTGCCCTTCGCGTCCAGGACTGGCGTGTTGTGGAGGAGGGGGAGACGCTGTCCGATCACAGATACATTCGGTTCAGCGTCGACCCCGATGCCTCTGCACCGCTGAGGATTGACAGCCCTCCGGATCCTCGTTGGGCACTCAAAAAAATGAGCAGGGAAGTCCTTCTGGAAGCCGCTACCGTGCAGGCCTGGGTACCCGCACCGGACAGGCCTGTCTGCGTTGATGACGAGGCAGAGTGGTTCCAGAGGGCCATGTCGCTAGTCTGCGACGCGGCGATGCCAAGGGTGAGGCGCACCCCGGCAAGGAACCAGGCGTACTGGTGGAACGCAGAAACGGCGCAACTCCGCGAGGAGTGCGTCCGTGCACGCCGCCAGTGCAAAAGGTTCCGCCGAAGGCGTCGCCGCCCAGACAACGCGGCAACCCTGGAGACGGAGCTCCATGAGAGGTACAGGGCAGCCAAAAGAGCCCTCCAGGCGGCTGTAAAACGGGCCAAGCAATCAGCTCGTGAAGAGCTGATTGGGCTCTGGACCAGGATCCGTGGGGACGCCCATACCTTTTGGTACGGGGCAAACTACGCCCCAGGGCCCCCCCGCTGACGCAGAGTCTGCAACCCGACCGTCTGGAGGGAGTGCTGGACGCCTTGTTCCCATCGGGAGGGGAGGAGCATGTCCCCCCGACGATGGCTTCGTCTCGAGTACTCAACGCGAGTCGTAGCGAGAATGACGTGCCCGAAGTCACAGAGGGTGAGCTAGGGGCGGTGGTTCGACGGCTCAAGGCCAAAAAGAACACCGCGCCCGGACCCGACGGCATTCCAGGCCGTTCATGGGTCGTGGCCCTTGCGGAGCTTGGACCCCGACTTAGAAGGCTATTTAGCGCATGCCTCGAAAGAGGTCAGTTTCCGAAGGTGTGGAAGACGGGGAAACTGGTCCTCATCCGAAAGGCGGGGCGGCCGGTGGATTCACCATCCGGATACCGACCGATCGTGTTGCTTGACGAGGTCTGCAAGCTCTTTGAGCGTATCATTGCAGATCGCCTCGTCGAGCATCTCACGGTGGTAGGGCCAGATCTGGCGGATAACCAATTTGGTTTCCGCCGGGGGCGATCCACTGTGGGTGCGATCATGTGCGTGGGTAGCCTGGCAGAGGAAGCGACCTCCCGGGGTGAGGTGGTGTTGGCGGTGTCTCTTGACATCGCCAATGCATTTAACACCTTGCCTTGGAGTTGCATTAGGGAGGCACTCGATTATCATCGGATGCCCCCCTACCTCTGCCACATTGTCGGGGCCTATTTATTTATTTATTTTATTTATTTATTTATTTAACACAAGAGCAATATAAGCTTACAGTTAAACCAAAGCGCCTATATGCTATGCTACAATAATAAAAAACAGGATCAATCCCTATCTCTCTGAGAGGGCCATAGCTTACCCTAGTTGGCTAGGGCCAGGTCGGCGAGATGTGTCGTGCGGTGTTCCACAGGGATCGGTGCTTGGCCCGCTCCTGTGGAACATCGGATACGACTGGGTGCTGCGTGGTTCGTTCCCCAGAGGTGTCGCGGTGTTTTGTTACGCCGACGACACCCTCGTGACAGCACGAGGGAGAACGTTCCAAGACGCAGCCCAAGCGGCCACGGTAGGGGTTGCCCAGGTCGTTGCCCGAATCCGGCGGCTGGGGCTGGAGGTGGCGCTCAACAAATCTGAGGCCCTGTGTTTTCACGGACCCAGACGGGCGCCCCCTCCAGGCTCCAGTGTCACGGTGGATGGTGTTAGCATCGGCATCAAGCCCTCGATGAGATATCTTGGGATCACCCTCGATAGCCGATGGGGCTTCGGACCACATGTCCGAAGCATCGTCCCCAAAATTAAGGGCGCCGCGGCTGCACTGTCGCGGCTTATGCCCAACATGAGGGGACCTAACACCCCGTGTAGGAGACTCTACGTGGGGATCGTACGATCGATGGCGCTATACGGCGCGCCTGTATGGGCGGAGCGCCTGACGGCCAGCACAGCGACTATTCTTCAGAGTCCGCTGAGGATGCTGGCCGTCAGAATCATCAGGGGATATCGTACGATCTCCTTTGAGGCGGCGAGTCTCCTAGCCGGAACTCCTCCATGGGATCTGGAGGCGAGGGCTCTCGCGTCACTGTATCGGTGGCACAGGGGGGCTCTGGAGCAGGGACATATACCTGCCCCTCGCGAAGTCGAGGCGCAGCGGTCCTTGCTCCATGACGATCTCATGGAGGAATGGAGACAGCGACTTGGGCAACCGAGGTACGGGCACGCCCTTATCAGGGCGGTAAGTCCGGTCATGGAGGATTGGCTCGAGAGGCGGCATGGCAGCCTCTCTTACCGGATGTCGCAGATGCTTACCGGGCATGGATGCTTCGGTAAGTATCTGCACCGTATTCGCCGGGAGCCAACGCCCGAATGTCACAGTTGCCGGAACTGCAGCGAGGATTCCTCGCTCCACACACTGGTGGAGTGCCCGGCGTGGGCACGGCAACGGCAGGACCTCGTTGTGGGTCTAGGAGTGGCATTTCTCTCGCTGGAGACAATGGTTCAGGCCATGGTCTCCAGCGAGAGCGCGTGGCGGGCCGTCGCCACCTTTTGCGAGCATGTAATGCTAGCGAAGGAGGCGGCGGAGGGCTTGCGGGAGAGAGATCCCTCATTCCCGCATGTCGCCGCGCGTCCTGGGCGTCGGAGGAGGCATTATGCCAACGATCTCCGACCTCCATGACGGGGGGCCTGGGGGTAACGGGACGGATGGGCTGCCCGTTGCCCCGTGCAGAAGCAGGCCAAGACGTTGGCGTGTGTAGGTGCCCCCCCCCACACACGCCCCCCCCCCCCCCGGTAGAGAGGACTGGGGATCCTCTCCCACATAGGGACGGGGCCGTAATAGAGCGGCCGAGGTCTGCAGGGGACCCTGGGGTCGATGCTTAACGGTGCATACCCGGGGCCCCTGCGAAGAGACCCAGAGGGAGAATAAAAAAAAAAAAAAGGCATAGTTTTATGCTTAAGGTTTGTTGAATAAGAAATACTGTTTAATTGAATTAAAATATAAAATCAGTCTTTTTCTAGGGCTTGCTAATGTTTGTCACAGTATTTGATATAATTTTATTAGTAATAGTGCTTTGTAAATTTAATTCATTCAGTCTCAATTCTTGAATTATATAAGTACTTTCGTATAGAAAATAGCGAGCTATTTGTTCATCTTGTCCAACCATAATAAACCTATTTGAATATTTGTAGTGAGGTATGTGTAACGTTTGTGTTAGGTACTGATGGAGGTGCCCCCGCTGGTGTGCGAGGGCGACCTGCACTGCGCACAGACAGCACTAGCACTAGTGCGCGGCGCGTGTGCTCGCTGCCCGGCCGCGCTGACGCCGGACGCGCGCGCCGCGCTCACGCCCAACATACTCGCGCTCGCCAAGTCGCCGCTACTGCAAGGTATGAACATTAACTACTATGTAAACCAGCTTTATATCATATCAAAAAAGTATTTACTATAATAATTATTATTACATACTTACTCTTAACATGGTCAGTCTTAAGCTGGATCTAATAAATTGTCTGCATTCCGTGCAAAGTGAATTTTATAAGCACCACTTTTTCCTGGACACCACGATACAGAATGTCAAGAGAGATCCAATAAAGTACACCAATGCTTCAGAAACATTAAATGACCCACTTACCATATTCTGGGGTAAAAGAATTAGAATTTATTTATCCCAGACCAGCTACATTTCATAAAAATTGTTATAATTTTAAAATGACTTATTAACTCATATTATAAAACAACATAATTATTAAGTATCCCTTTTTTTTAAATACCCATTCACACATATTTGTATTCGTACATAATTCGTGTCACACAGGTGGTGCACTAAAGGCGATGCTAGGTGTACTAAGCGCTCTGGTGGCGGCGGACGTGGCGGGCTGCTCGCGCCGGGAACTGTTGGCGTTACTCGTGGCGCCGGTACACAGGCTGCATGAACATAATGCTTCTGCACATCATATCAAACAGGTATGACTATAAACACATTATATTTCTTTTTCATATGGCAATTTGACCATATTGAAACTGATGGTAAGGGCGAACACTGACCAGATTTGAAAGCAACGGATGGTATTCGAAAAACAACTTTACTCCGCCGTATTTACTTTGCCGTTCTGGCCAAATGCTTAATGGTCGACCTGTGGAAACGAGAATTTGTCTATTCTGCTTTGTGGTATGATACTACACATCAGCAAGAGGTCGTATTTCCATTATTACCTTTCCCCTTTGTATTTAACAGTTATGATCCCATAGTGAAGCACTCTGAACTTCATATTTGTAAAGCACACAGTTCTTATGCTCTTATTACGGTCAGACGAGCGACTACTTCGTCCCTTCGTCATGACGTATAAAAGAAAACAATATAAATATAGTTTGGTTATTCTGGTCAGGCATTCCACTCGCTGGCGAAGTGTGTAGCTGCCGTAGTAGTGGAGGGAGGACAGGACGCGCTGGAGGTGGTGCGAGGGTTCCTGCGTGACGCGGCGCAGCCTGCCTCAGACGCTCATCACATGTTTGCCTTACTAGCACTCGCGGAAATCGGTAGACATTTGTAAGTAAAATGTTTTCTAGTTACCGTAAGCCCCAACTAACTCGGCCGGCCTGAAGTTGTTGCAGACGACTGCGCAGATGTCATTGTTCATACTTAATCTTTGGGATTGTAGGGAGGGGTTTGTTTTATTTGTTCCTGCACTTGCGCGAACTTGTCTGATAGCTTACTTCAGGTCGGCCAAGGTATTTAGTACTATAAGTAAAGTAATTAAAAAAAAAATGCTTGCATGACACAAATAATTATCATTATCAAGGGCTTTTATGAAAGTTGAATGATAAGAAGTTCAAAGGAAATGTTTTTTATAAAAAAAGTAATGTGTTAATTTACAGAGATCTAAGCACAATACCGAATCTAAAGGAGGTCCTCTTGAGTTCTTTTACACCTTCATCGGAAGAAGTGAAGTCTGCAGCTAGCTACGCTTTGGGTTCTGTCGCAGTTGGAAATCTGCCTGAATTTCTACCTTTTATTCTGGGAGAAATTGAGGCACAACCTAAACGGCAATATTTGTTATTACACTCGTTAAGGGAGGTAAGGCAACATTGTAGATAACTTTTTACTAACTTACATCTTGTATTAAATTACTTCTGAATTTATAATTCTTTTGGGAATCCTTTGCGTTTTATTTTTTCTATATGTTATGTATTTATAAGAATCTATATGTTCAATTATGACCCTTGGTTTCAGATAATCTCTTGTGAATCTTGTACACCTGAAGGTGTTGAAGCGTTAAGGCCTTTTATACCAGAAATCTGGATACAATTGTCTAAACATTGTCAATGTGCTGAAGAAGGATCACGCAATGTTGTAAGTATTATTATTTATAGATAAATAATATACACATACATATCTACTTTATCTACTTTATGAAGTATGCTGTGTGGATTGCTATTATATATTGCAGTGCTATTTTATATTCTTTGATTGAACCATTGTTTACATACGAATTTAGTAGTAATATTTTCTTCTTTTGAGATGTGTACTTAATAACTATATTGTTACAGGTTGCTGAATGCTTAGGAAAATTATGTTTATTAGAGCCAAAAGACTTATTGCCGCACCTGAAAGAATTCCTCAAATCACCCGAACCTCTCACTAGGACAACAGCGGTCACTGCTGTTAAATTTACAATTTCAGATCAAGTAAGTAACATTACTAACAATAGCATAAGCTATATATTTTAGTATTACACGGTTTGAGAGTTGAGTTTGCATAAAATTGCTTTTTAACCCTTGTTCTAAGAAACTATATCTCTAGTCTTTTTATAAAGAACTTTTTAAAAAATCTAATTTGTCCTAATATTTCAATAACGTCTTGAGGCGCTCTGATATTTTAGAACAATACATTTCATAATTTTCATATAGTCAAAGTGAAACTTAAAAACAAGGCAATGTAAAACAGTTACGGTGACTTGAAACATGTGAAATGAATAGGCTAAACTAATGATCCGTACACTTTTCTCAGCCTCAAGCAATAGACGGTCTGCTCCGCGGCTGCATGTCGGAACTGCTAGTACCGCTGCGCGACCCGTCACTAGGCGTGCGGCGCGTGGCTCTAGTGGCCGTCAACTCCGCCGCGCACAACAAGCCCTCGCTCATACGAGACCTGCTGCCTGATCTACTGCCTACTATCTACCATGAGACTAAAGTTAAGGTAAGGGGTCAAATTAATATTGAATTAAAGGAATCATTGCCCATCCCTTTTTTTTCGTTATTTCTTATTATCAGTATATGCCAATTAAGGCACTAATAATGGTGAATATATTTGTATATACATATTATTGAGTAATGTTTGATTACAAATTAAAAATATAAACCTTTTGCATTTAAATAAAACTGTATCCAAATCAAAAATACTGATTTGAATCACATTAAATCTTTCACCAAGTTTTTAAAACTATCCTTTCATCAGTATTAACCTAACCTAACCTAACAAGCTAAATAATTTATGTGGTCCCAGTTATAACCTAACCTAACTGTTATCAGAATTAGGTATGTAAAGTATATTCCGACTGGATGCGGGAGTTGCCTAGTGTGTTGGGAGATGTCCAGCAGTGGACTGCAATAGGCTAGTTGATTGATTGAAGTATAATATGCAATCAGTATTTTTGATATGATAAAATATACACTGATGCACAAAAATATGTTCATATTATTATCGCCATTATTACATTCACAGAAAGAATTAATTCGTGAAGTAGAGATGGGTCCCTTCAAGCACTCTGTCGACGACGGTCTAGATCTAAGGAAGGCTGCATTTGAATGTATGTACACATTACTGGGCACGTGCCTCGACCGACTGGATGTCTTCGAGTTCTTACGTCATGTGGAGGATGGACTGCGTGACCATTACGATATCAAGATGCTTACCTACCTCATGTGTGCGAGACTGGCGCAGCTATGTCCCACTGCTGTGTTGCAAAGTAATTATAGTTTTTTTTATTTTTATTATGGCTTAGTTCGTGATTCGCGTTCGTATTCCACGCACTTTAGGACTACCGTAAAACGGTATTTTGAACTTCAAAATTTAGTATCACTGTGGTTTTGGGTGTCAAACGATTTAATTGAATTAAATCTTAAACAATGCTTTTTATAATATTAAGTCTAATGAGACATAATAATATGTATATGAATACAATAAGGCACTCATTTTTAAATTAAATCATATTATATTTTTTTTTAATTCTCATATTTTATCAAACTTTGCTTTTCAGGGTTAGAAAGTTTAGTGGAACCCCTGAGAGCCACATGTACAATGAAAGTGAAAGCGAACTCAGTGAAGCAGGAATACGAGAAACAGGACGAACTTAAGAGATCTGCACTTAGAGCAGCTGCGGCCTTACTACAGATACCTGAAGCAGGTAATTATTTGTTTTATTCAACTGTTTAAAATTTTAAATGAATACTTACCACATTTTTTAGAATGTAATTATGACAATTTGTCCACAATTACTTCCTGGAAATAACGGTTTCCTGGGTCGTCTTATTTTATTTTTATTTATTTATTTATTTATGATACACCATCGACATTTCACAATACACTTAACATTAAAATAATACGGACCTATTCTGTGTGATCTGCCTTTACAGGTGCATACAGCTACATATATAACATACAAGTAATAATATTAGATAACAAAATATATCATACAACGACAAAAGCCACTGATTAACTTATACTATTAGTTCACAGTGTGGATATGTTGAAAAATATTTTGGGATAAGGTTTTAAACTTTAACATATCACTCGTGTGGAAAATGTCAACTCCGATGTCGTACGACAATAATTCGTTATAGGTACTCATTAATCTATTTAATGGAGCATTTTTCCCCAAATTTGTTTTGCTATTGTTAGGGTGAAAGGTTTTTATTATGGGGTGTCTAGGTATGGAATGGGGAACAGCCAATTTAATTTGTGCGAGGGACTCTGGACAAATTAGACTTCCATGTATTAACCTGTGCAATGCCAACACATCACTAGTCTTGCGCCTGATTTCCAAAGAGTCCATTTTAAAGTGTTTTAGCCTTTCAGAATAGTCGGCACGATATGGGCACTGGGGATCCTTGAAAGCCAGAAAACGAGTAAAGTTGCGCTGGATCTGTTCTATTCTCTCACAATGTATTCTATACTGAGGATTCCAAATTGGAGAGTTATATTCAAGTACACTGCGGACCAAAGCATTATACAAAGTAAGGATGCATAGCGGACTTTTAAAATCCTTACAAGTACGCTTTATGAAACCAAGCATTTTCCAGGATTTAGCAACTATTTTGTCAATATGGTGAACAAAACACAGGCCACCATCCACGAACACACCAAGGTCCCGCACCAATGTAGATTTTTGCAATGACTCGTTGCAGATACTGTAAGAGGATGGAATTACATTTTTGTTTCTTGTAAATGATATATAATGACCAGAGGTCGGAATTAGGTAGAGTTATTCATGTACTTACACTGATTTCATACAGCGAAAGAATAAAGTGGATATGCTACAAATCCCGGGATTAATTAAAAAAATAGAAAAATATCCCACGATTTAAATAAAAAGTTACATATTTACTTTTACACACTTTAAACTACTTACTGCACGCGCGACGTTGCCACACTTACATCAATGACATCGGATGCTCGAAGTTGCAAAATTTGAACAAAAGGAAACAATAGCGGTAATGCGGAACACTGAGATTGTATCTCTTTCTAACGCATTCAAACTATATCTTAGCAATAAATCGGTTTATTGACACAGCTCATTCGCTTACCTCGGTTCGTCGAATGCGCACACGTGTTTACTATTGTGTTTTGTGTGGTGAATCCTGTTTGACCCTGGATTGTTTACTGGATTCTGGACTCTACTTAATACGACTATTTCGGCACGCATTAACGGACTTTGATTTGGCCTTACTGTATTGGACGATTGGATATTTGAAGTTGGTGATATACTTGGTAAGTTTATTGTTCATATTTATATTAAATGTCCTTTACATTACATTTTCCCAATGTAGAATGTTTGTTATATTGTCATAAAATCGGTGTTGTTTAACTCAAGATGTTCTTTAATACAATTAAAATAAAGTAGCAATGATTTCAAATGCTACTGAAGAAGCTTAACATACGGGACTCTTTTTTTAATTGCTTTAATTGACTATATGGTTAACGATTGGAATTAATTTTTCTGGTAATCTTTTACAGATTTTCTTTTTAGGTTTAAACTGATTAATTATTAATTAATGTGTTTATGTGATTATTACGGAAACCTGTCCTACTCGAGCGTTCTTGTATGTACTTCTGGAACAAGCGTTTATAGTATTTATATTAAATAGTGACAATTACTACATATCGAATGGGAAAAAACGTTTATAATAGGACGAATATCCCTTTGACCACTTACATTAAGGTGAAGAGTACGCAGAACTAGCGTCACTAATTTATTTCTTTACGTAACTCCTAAATCAGCTCAATTTTCAGTAATTGAAAGCCCAGTGGCACCAGAAAACATATCTAAAGTTTAATAAAACTCTATATACAATTTTTCGATTTGTATTTTATCCACAAAACAGGTTTACGCCCAAAGTAGCTTCTTTCCCCAAAGACTGAGCGAAAAGGAGTGTACAGTGAATCAATAAGCATTATTTATCGGTGTTTTTTAGTGCCCTTGCGCTTACTAAGTAGAAGCAGACACTTTAAATTTATACGTAATGTATGTTACTATAGTTGCTATAACAATAAATCTATATCTAAATATATAAAAATGAAACCCGTTTTCCGTTTTCACGGCATCACGCGTGAACGGCTGGACCGATTTCACTAATTCTTTTTTTGTTGTATTTGTACTTATTATTAGGAGAAGGTTCTTAGGTAGGTGTAGGGTAGGTTGTTGGGTAAGGGTAGGACAACGCGTGAACGAAGTCGCGCCGGGCCAACTAGTATAGTATAAAACAAAGTACCTACGCTTCCCGCCGTCTGTCTCTTTGTATGAATTTATGCACGCTTAGATCTTTTAAACTACGCAACTGTTGTGACCTATCTCTCACATACTTACAAACACATGCATACGGTTTTCTAAGATTGACTATTATTTTGCTCCAGATTAAAAATATTACCATGGCGCAGAGTTCAATCAAAGAAGCCACCATCAACAAGTGGATCAAAGATAATCCGGAGCTATTTTACGACCATGCAAGTGGATTAATTTACTGTTCCAAATGCGAAGCACATTTGAGTGCGACTCGTCAGAGTAACGTCAAAAGACATGTAGAAGGAGCAGTACATAAAGGCACGAAGAAAGAGCGCCACATTCCTTTAGAATTTTACTTCGACTTAATCGAATTTATGATTCTTTGTAACATACCGTGGTCCCAACTGAGCAACAACGCATTTAAAACATTTTTTCAAAAGTACATTTGTTGCAATTGCAAAAATATTACTCTACCTAGTGAATCCTTATTGAGAAAAGTTTACCTGGATCAGCTTTTTAAAATCAAAATACAAGAGATGCAAAGTAAGATTGTAGATAAAAAGCTATGGCTTTCAGTAGACGAAACTACGGATTTCTTAGGACGAGCTGTGGTACATTTGTTGGTGAGACCATTAGAACTTAGTAGGAACCATCGGCCTTACTTAGTGGCATGTAAAATGCTAGACACTGTAAATGGAACAACGATATCACAATTTGTTCAAGATTCTTTAAAAAATATGTGGGGAAGTTCATTTGAGAGCAAACTAGATAACGTTAGAATGTTATGTACAGACAGTGTGGCATACATGATATCAGCTGGTAGAATGTTAAAATCAACTTTTCCTAAAATGTTGCATTTCACATGTTTAGCCCATGCTCTAAATCTTGTTGCGGGGCAGATTAGAAAGGAGAATCCTAATGTCGATAGTTTAATTTCAAATTTGAAAAAAGTTTTTTTGAAGGCACCAAAAAGAATTAAAATCTTTAAAGAAATGTGTCCGGATTTACCTTTACCTCCTGCACCTGTAATTACCAGATGGGGTACTTGGCTTGATGCAGCATTTTATTACGCTAAGCATTTCGATGAAATTAAATCTGTATTGTCGGTGCTGAATGGTCAAGAGGCAAAATCAATAGAGAATAGTTTAAACATTTTTAATAATAACGACAACATTAAAGATGATTTGTCTCGTATTTACGAAAATTTTTCATTATACCAACAGCTTTGACATCTCTTCAGAAATCCGATCTTTCTCTAATGGAATCATTTGAAATATTTGATGCAGTGAGATTAGCTTTGATATGGGCAAATTGCGAGAGCTTAAAAGATAAAATGGAAAAAGTCATGGATAGGAATCCTGATTTGGACATTATCAGAAATATAGCAGAAAAAATTTCTTCCTGCACTAATGATGACGAGGAGGAGGAATTGTATAAATTTGCTAACCTCACCTCAGTTGACGTAGAGCGATCTTTTTCAATGTACAAATGGATTTTAGACGTTCGGAGAAATTCATTGAAGCCAGAAAATATTGAAAAGCTAATGGTCATATATTTTAATTCTCACAAAAGTTATACAGAGTCGGAAGCGAACACTTCAAATTTTACTGGTAATGAATCTGACAAGGAAAATGATTCCGATGGGCCGTTTGAATAAGGAAAACTTCCCGAAATAGGCTTATGAGAATTTGCTTAAGACTATTAATAATTTGTATTGTAAATTAATGTAAACTAATAAAAACTGTATGTTAATAAATTATCTTTGTTTTATTGGTCTAATTCTGAGGTTTTTATTATTATTTATTTGTTTGTTGGCCACACGGGATTGTCCATTAGAAATCCCGGGATTATTCATCAGAAATCCCGGGAAGGTCCACATTAATATCAACATTTCGATGCAAGTACATAAATAACTCTACCTAATTCCGACCTCTGATAATGACACTTAGCAGGATTTAAAAACATTTTGTTAGTCCGACACCAGTCATTTATCGCCTCCAGGTCACGCTGCAAGAGGATAGTGTCATTGGGGGATTTTATGCTTTTATAAATCTTTAAATCGTCTGCGAACAAAGAACAGCAGCTGTTTTTAATATGGGGTAAAATGTCATTAATAAATGCCAAAAAAAGTATTGGGCCCAGATGCGACCCCTGCGGGACTCCTGAAGAAGGCGTGAAAGAGTTTGATGTAAGTCCGTTCACAACAACCTTCAGGCTTCTATCTCTCAAATAAGAAGCTAACCATTCCAACAAGGTGCCATGAATACCGTAATGTTCTAGTTTTGATAACAGTATTTTATGATTTACATTGTCAAATGCACTGCTAAAATCGGTATAAATACTGTCTGTCTGGATACGATTATCGACACTTGAAGCAACGCCTGAAACGTAATCTAGAAGATTACTGAGAGTAGATTGACCTTAGCCAGAAAATATTGAAAAGCTAATGGTCATATATTTTAATTCTCACAAAAGTTATACAGAGTCGGAAGCGAACACTTCAAATTTTACTGGTAATGAATCTGACAAGGAAAATGATTCCGATGGGCCGTTTGAATAAGGAAAACTTCCCGAAATAGGCTTATGAGAATTTGCTTAAGACTATTAATAATTTGTATTGTAAATTAATGTAAACTAATAAAAACTGTATGTTAATAAATTATCTTTGTTTTATTGGTCTAATTCTGAGGTTTTTATTATTATTTATTTGTTTGTTGGCCACACGGGATTGTCCATTAGAAATCCCGGGATTATTCATCAGAAATCCCGGGAAGGTCCACATTAATATCAACATTTCGATGCAAGTACATAAATAACTCTACCTAATTCCGACCTCTGATAATGACACTTAGCAGGATTTAAAAACATTTT
Source organism: Schrankia costaestrigalis (assembly GCA_905475405.1). NCBI lineage: Eukaryota > Metazoa > Arthropoda > Insecta > Lepidoptera > Erebidae > Schrankia > Schrankia costaestrigalis. The sequence continues at coordinate 8,543,109 of FR997827.1, forward strand.
GTTAGTCCGACACCAGTCATTTATCGCCTCCAGGTCACGCTGCAAGAGGATAGTGTCATTGGGGGATTTTATGCTTTTATAAATCTTTAAATCGTCTGCGAACAAAGAACAGCAGCTGTTTTTAATATGGGGTAAAATGTCATTAATAAATGCCAAAAAAAGTATTGGGCCCAGATGCGACCCCTGCGGGACTCCTGAAGAAGGCGTGAAAGAGTTTGATGTAAGTCCGTTCACAACAACCTTCAGGCTTCTATCTCTCAAATAAGAAGCTAACCATTCCAACAAGGAGCCATGAATACCGTAATGTTCTAGTTTTGATAACAGTATTTTATGATTTACATTGTCAAATGCACTGCTAAAATCGGTATAAATACTGTCTGTCTGGATACGATTATCGACACTTGAAGCAACGCCTGAAACGTAATCTAGAAGATTACTGAGAGTAGATTGACCTTTGCGAAAGCCATGCTGAGAACTTGTAATAACTGCGTTTAAATGATTTGTTATAAATGGACAAATAATCTTCTCAAATATCTTGGGGAATTGACTTAATATTGCCACAGGGCGATAGTCTTTTACATTCGATTTATCTCCCTTTTTAAAAATAGGCACAATATTTGATATCTTCCATTTGTAAGGAAAAGTAGCAGTTTTCATTGATTTGTTAAAAATAATTTTTAATGGAAGTGTCAATTGTTTGTAGGTCATTTTTATAAAAAACGGAGGAATCCCATCAGGTCCAGCTCCCTTAGAAATATCAACCGACTTTAAGGCTCTTGCCAGCATAGTTTCTGTGATTACAATTTTGCCAAGTGATAACTGAGGATAGTCGTTACTTAGCTTGGAGAACGTATTACCATCAGCAGAACAGTAAACCGATGAAAAATGATTAGCAAAAAGATTACATATTTCTTCCCCATTTTGAGCCCTAGTATCGTTCAAATACATTTCACCTGGCAGATCAGAATTCCCACCTCGCTGATGCTTAATGTAGGACCAAAACCTTTTGGAATTTTTGATAATGGATTGTTCTGTATCCTCTACATACCTGGAATAGCAGGAACGCACAGCTGAATCGACACGTTTATTGCATAAGTTCAACTCTATTAAGTCTCTTGGATTTTTATACTGTTTGAATTTTTTTCGAATTCTCTCTCTTTCTTTAATTAGTTTAATAACGTTTTGGTTAAACCAAGAAGGATGTTTTTTATTACGCTGTTTGGTTTTGGGAATGGTAGCATCAATAACAGAATAAATCAGTTCATAGAATTTAGAAACAATGGTGTTGACATTTTCTATCGGCATTAACTCAGAAGACCAATCAATTTTTTTAAGCTCTTCAATTACATTATCATAATTAGCCTTCTTAAAGTTATGTGTAGCAAATTTACGTTTAGAGAGATAATTATTATTTTTCTGTATTATATTAATATCCAATGCAGGGTGATTTGTGTCTATTTTAACTAATGGATTCTCACACATTTCTATAGATACATTTTCAAAATTACATAAAACTAAATCGAGAATACGACTGTTACAATTTTTCACATGGTTAAACTGGTAGAGAGAATTTAACGACATAAAATCAATCAAACTATATCCCAAGTTACATTCATAATTTTTAGGAGTCATATAATATGAGGTAGTGGTATTTCTAGACCAATCAATAAAACCTAAGTTAAAATCTCCGAAGATCGCCACATCTCCAGAGTAAGATTGCATCACCATATTACAGTTATCTAGTAAAGAGTTCAACTTGGCGGTTATTACTGGGGGAGGTATATAAACTGCACAAATCAATAAATCCTTCGTACCTTCGTTGTCCAAACAATACTTTACTGAAACCCACAAATCTTCATGGACGCTTTCAAAGTGGTGGATTCTTCTAGAGTGTAATTTTTTTGCAACTGCTATAACTACACCGCCGCCAGTCTTTTTTCCTAAAGAAGAAGTGCACCGATCTCTTCTGTACACGGTATATTTATTGGCAAAAATCTCGCCATCGTAAACTCCATCATCAAGCCACGTCTCTGTACCCACGATGACATCGTAATCCGCAGTGAGCGTAGCCAGTGTAATTTGCTTGGTTTTGGTTTTGAGACCTCTAAAATTTTGATAATAGATCTTGAATTTTAACACCTGAACTTTAGGTCTAGTTTGGTAAACGACTACAATCTACAAATTATTAAGGGATTCGTAACATTTAATCTGTTTGGCAGGTGATTGATCGTCTTTTCTAACATAAATGCGACCATTTCTTATCCATGTATATTTGTATTCTTTTTCACGAGCTACTAGTCTTGTTCGAGCGTGGAGTGCTTTATAATAAGGAGCAAGATGTTCAGATACAAAAACTGGTGATTTGGTCCCACCATAACCCAAATGGGCAGTATTTAGTTTACAAGTAGGATTACTTTTATTGAATTTAACAACTGCTGCCAGAATATCATCCCTGCTCTTCACCGTCGGGAGTCTTACAATAATAGCTCGAGGTCTATTAGTAGACGCATCCATTTTTCTCACGCGGGTACAAGAAAGAATTGATACCTCTTTTATAGGTGTCGAGACTGCAGTACAAAGCTGATTCACAACTGTTATCAGGTTTTCAGAATTGCTTTCCGGGATACCGTTGATCTCTATATTCGTTTCACGTGAATGTTGTTCCAGTAAATTAAGCCGCAAAGTAAGCTCATCCAGTTTTCCGTGCATCGTTGAGTTTTCTTTGGCCATATGTGACATTTTATCCTGAGATTCCTTGAGTTCAGCTTTTATGCGATCATATTCATTGCTGAGAAATTCTAAACCCGTTTTTAAATCTTGAAGAATGGATAATTCTTCTTTGATAGGTGCTAGTTCTTTTTTTATAACAGCCTCCAACGTTGTTTTTAGGGAGCTGTTAAATGTTGATTGAATTTCTCTTCTTATTACGGATAAAAAATCAGGATCATTCAAGTCCCTCACGACGTTTGATCCTTCTGATCCTGTAAGTTCAGCTAGGCTCATAGATGCAGAACAAGCCTGCGCCGCCCCTCTCACTGGTGTTTCAGCTTGATTGTCCCTTGTTTGATTCTTCTTGCACTCTGGGCAGTGCCATGGAGAATTAATAGGACCCTTAACAGGTAAGCCAACACATGCTTTATGGTAAGTAGAACCACACTTATCACATTTCGTAGCCTCCACCTTCGTAGCATTCCCACGACACCCTCCACACTTAGGCATATTGAGTGACACCAAACAGTTACTACACAACAACAGTTATTTTATATATAATTCGTAAATAAATATTTTCGTTTATTGGCAACACTGGATAAAAAGACACGTATCCAAACACATCTAATCTGACGTTATGGCAGGTAGTGACACTTTATTGCTGTCAAGAGAAACGATTGACATAGAAGTTCACGAGTGTTTGTTTGTTTACCTTCATAAAAAATTTATCAACTTGAAGTTTTTCACCATAATACATAGTTTTATCACTGTAATCCGGTCAAAGGTCAGTAAAAAACAATATCCAAGCCGCACATATGAGTTTTGCACATAAAAACAGCACTTTTGAACTATTAAAATTAGTTTTGGTAATAATATTCAATATAATTTGTGGAGCACTTTCGCGTCGGATAACAGTTTTCTGATGTCTATGTCTTATGTTCACATAGTGACAAACTAAAAATACTGACACCACTGTTAACCGAAAAGTTTCCGCAAAAAGGTGTTCTACAAAAAAAGTATCAAACTATACTCTTCCAAGACGATGTCGTTTTTTTTCTTTGGGTTATGTCATGAATCTATTCTCCGTATTTTTACAGAGAAAAATCCTCACTTGATGGACTTCGTGACGCAAATTAAATCGTTCCCGGACCTACAGCCCATCTTCGAGTCCATCCTGAAGGACTCCACATGCACTGGCGGCGTCGACTCTAACCTCATGGACCAGAGCTAGCCGCACACGAACAAATATTTCGCATCTATTTACATACATAGCGACCGAAGACACGAGGTTCTACATTATTTTGATCTATTTTGTTGTTTCGTTTTTGTAAGAATGCATATTATTTTCATTCATGTCAAATGTAAAGATGATTGAAATTTAATAGAAGTTTAGTTAAATACTATATTTTAATTTCGCTTTTTATTGAGGTTAACAAGTGTTTTTGAAATTATGAACGCGTTTAATTCAACAGCTTTATTTATAAAGTTACAAAGTATATAACTAAAACATCAGCTCTGCTAACCATGTTTGACGATAAATAGTTAACACGTTGGGGATTCTCGCGTTACTCATTGGATAGGAAGAGATCTTGTACACAATAAAGATTGAAAGCATACGTAGTTGTAGACCTTTATAAGTAAATTGAGATGTATGGCGATACTAAAACCTTTAGATTAAAATATTCGAGACATTATTCTTAAATTTAACTAAAAAGTAAAGGTCAGTTCAAAGGAGATCTTCACATACTACAAAAACTTAAAATTAAATTCTGGTTCAAAAGGCAAAAAAAAAAGTAATTCTTATCATCAAAGTTATTTTGTGTATCGTACATGCATTTGACTCAAAAATATGCTTATGTAATTTATCGTGTATAAGATCCCTGAGGACGTAAGGTACATTAGAAGAAGTCACTGTTACTTCAAGTAACTATACTGTGACGTCGGTTATTACACCCGCATAACTATCGACAATAGGGGCGCAGTTCTTAAATGCTTTCAACAATATAATATACAACTAAACATTCTACATGAATGGTAGTAGTATTTTATCGATAGTTATAACAGAATAATTTATTTTATTGATATGTATTGTGATATTACAAGCTATGTGGAAAAATCATAGGAAAATGGATAAATACACTATAATGAAGCGAACTCTTTATAGTATTCGTTATTTCCCTTTCCTTTTCGCTGCTGGCGTGGCACTCGCGGGTCTCGGTACGTCCTGTGAACAGATTTATATAATTAGTCGAGTAATTGATACAGATTCTGTCCTAAAATAACAAGCACTTATAACAGATTGATAAAACTATAACACTTTATTAAATAATTTTCCGTCTTTAGTAATTTTTAGCGTCTCAAAAGCAGTTCATAAAGTTGCAAGGGCATTTCTGGATTTACAAAATTATGTTTACGACAAAGCTGTTTGAATATTATCGTTGTAATAAATCTGTTACTACTATAAATGATACTTGATAAGAGCCACACTAAATGGTTTTTGAAGCTTTCTTCTTGAATCTGTTTTGTCGTACTTTAACCATAGAAAGACAAATCAATGATAAACATATACCGGTTTAGCAGGCGATGAGCGTGTTAGTGTAGAGCTACTAGCGTTTCGTAGCGGAGGTCGTGACGTCATCATACTACCCATCGCGCTTGCTGGACGTTCCGGACTCTGCTCCTTGCTGTTGACAAATATATAAGTATTTTTAGGTAACGTATACATGCCTAGAAGTGTAATAATCTATTTTATGTATATCACTGGGATGTGTAGCTGATAAAGAAGAATGTGTACCTGTTGCCACGGGAAAGTTGTCCTTTTCTGCTAAACATGTCTGACAGGCGACCTCTTAAGTCTCGTTTACTTCCAGCGGCACTCATATCTGAATCTGAGCCCTGCTAATCATAAAGAATTTCTAGGTTAAACATTATATTTGCTACGTTTATTATTTATAAACATAATATACCTAATCGAAGAGAACTTATAAATTTAATTGAATGCTTGAAGTTCCCGAGGTTCCTGCGCTTAATCAAACATTCGAATTTAATTAATTAATATACAATAGATTGATCGGAGGGATTTCAAATTTGAATTCTTTGTTTAGTTTACAAATGAACCGCATATCAACACTAGTGTCGGTTAAATTGATTAGGTTATAGCTTGAATTTAAGAAATTCCTACACTGCTGTAACAACGTTACCTGCGAAACAGTGCCAATAGGCCTGAAGTCAACAACTCCGGTGGCGTCTACTTGATCATCTATGGAACGAGATTTCGTCAGCTTCTTTAGTTTACCAAATATACTTTTCTTTTTCTTCTTTTCTGTCGGAAGTACTTCACTTTGTGCTGATCCTCCTGATAACCGACTGTAGGGAGAAAAAGGAGCAAATTCATAAATCCACATAATTATGTCTATAATAAAGTTAGGTTTATGGTACAAAAATATCACTTTTTGACTTTTTATTCTATTTTGTGTAATGTTATGTATATTTTACCTATCTAGGCTGGCGTCTCGTTGCATAGTAAATAGGCGGTTGTCACCATCTCCATCAAGTGACTGCATTGATGATACGCTGCCTTCGTCCATTGACTTCCATATTGAACTCTGAAATTATAAAATCTTGGATAATAGCACGTTCTAAAAACTCATTTGACATAATACGTTTATATTCACTTGTTACTAGAACCTTCCACCTAAACATAGTAACATTTGCACAACTCTGCTTGGAGGTCGATTGAGCGACATACATGGTGTTGACCTACACAACTTACTGCTCAAGAGACTTACCCATATGCATAGTAATGATATTTTTTCTTAATTTTATGTATCTCTCTCTCGACTAAAGGTAGCACTTTTTTTCTTTAGGTGAGAGTTAGCAGCAGCTTTAAAATTATTTCTAGATACAACAAAGTACGCAAACAAGTACCTGGTCTTTCGTAGTTTGTTCCAGAGATATAGACCGTTTCTTGAGTGATGGAGCTCGTGATGGTGTCCGCGTGACGGGCGACACTGACAGGGTGTTGGGTTCCGTTGACATTGCTCTGAGAAATTTATTACATGTTTATTACATTTATTACTTTCTTGAGTCCTTCATCTATTGACTGGAGTGATTACTCAAACGGTTGAACGTTTTTTTTCAGTAATAAAGAGTTAATAAGGTTTTCATCACACTTTTAAGCTTTGACCAGTCTCGCAACGCACAGGGCCGTGGATCGAGCGCGTTGCATATTAGAGTGGAATACAGGCAACTTAGGAATTTTATATGTGTGAGTAGGGACTACCTGCGGGGCAGGTGTGATTAGCTGCATAGTGGGTAATGCGAGGGCAACTAACGCCAGCACACGCTCATTCGATTGGCGGCAGTATTCTTATAGTGTACCTTCTTGCATTAGCTTGATGTCTTCGCTGACGTTCAGCTATACGTGAGGCTCGTAACTCGTCTGTCAGACGGCGCAAACGAGCTGCGGTTGAAGCCGCTTCCGTACCGTTTGTACCCGACTCTGGTGTCGCTGACCGAGATCGAGATTTTGAGGACTAGAACACAAAATAATATAAATCAGAATAAACACATGTTTTGGTTATACATGGCTACAGAAATAGGTACGTCGCACAGATGACATAATATATAATATCATTGATAGCCAAGGTACTTCTTCTTTATAAAAGCAACATGAATCAATTTACGTAGCATTCAAATTACGCATACCTACAATACTTAAAGTATTTGTCAAGGTAACCTTTACCTATTATTATTGGTACTAAGCTATTCTACTCATAATTATTTTGAACTCTTTAACTTACCCGGTTTCTTCTTGGAGGAGTAGGAGTTACTAAATTCTTTTCTGGTTTAACTGGAGTGTCTGAGCGGAACAGGTCCGGACTTTGTTTCATTAGATCATCAATAGTTTCTAGGAGTTGAGTTATTATTCTATCATCCTCCTGGAAATAATAAACATTTATGAGTGCTGTTCCCATATTTAAGACTCCTATCACACAGGTCGATGCTATTGGGTAGTTGAAAACTAGAAAAAATTACTGACACCTGGCTTGTTAGATGAGTTGGTGTAGTTTTTAAAACCATATACATGGGCCGGCTGATAAGTTATCTACCTAACATAGAAAGAAAAGACATAGGAAGCCAATATTTTTCCAGTGTTTAGTATAGTTCTCTGCAACTACAATACACTTATTACCCTTACCGACTCGTAGTCACACCAAGCTTGTCACACCAGTGTGACAAACAGTAATCTTTTTCTTGTTTGTCACACTACTGATTTTGACACACCTTTTAATGTAAGTATTTATTTCTAAACTAGTGATGTCCATGTTACAGTCCTAAGTTTTTTTATATTGAAATCATCAAAGTATGTTGGTACTACTGTGTTCAGAAAGTGCCAGAAAAAGACCAATAATACACAAAACGTTTTTTATTCATTAAATTCTATCATCTTCTGCTTTTCTAGTTCGACTTCGAATAAACCAAACAAAACATATTTAAACACTGTTTTCGGAATTTAGTTTAGTTCTCGTTGCAAATGCTCCTTTATTTAATTTCATTTCTTCTAATATTTAATCTAAGTTTACATATTCAAAGTTTATCAAGCTTTCCCACCGATTCTAAGGCGCTAGTAGAGAAAAGCGGCGTAACTAACTGCTATTTCTAGACTATAGTATAATGTTATAACATTGTGACTTTAATAAGGTGCAGCAACCATTGTTTACCATATAACCATAAAAACTTAGGTTATACTAAGGAATCTAAAAACATTTTAAATATCTAAAACTTTAGGGAAGCATTCTTTAGGTAGTACATAAAAAAGAGAGCACCAAATCACATATTTTATATCAATGTATTTCCAACCGGTCAGTTCTATAGATGAGGTTGTAGTAACTTGTACTTAATAATTGTCGACAAACGATTTTACTAAGTAGGCACTGCACTAGCAATTATGTTATACATGATGTTGAAAAATCAGTAGTGTGACTAACAAGAAAAAGATTACTGTTTGTCATACTGGTGTGACAACCTTGGTGTGACTACGAGTCGGTAAGGCTTATTACATTTGACAATAACAGACATTAAACCGTCAAAGAAATATTTCTTAGATTGGTCGTCAAAAATGGCCATCCACGGCGCTCTTCATTTTCTCATTGGTCAAAAATCTCTCCCCTTTAGGTTTTGCTTCAAATTTTTCAATAGGAAATAGTCACAGGGGGCTAAATCTGCACTATAAGGTGGATGGTTTAGTTCTGTGAAGACGTTTTTGCTTAAAACCGACCAAACATAGAAAGCTCTGTGGACCGCAGCATTTTCGTGCAAAATTAAAACTCCTTTACCAAGTTTGCCCCATTCATTTTTCTTTTATTGCTTCTTGCAGTTGGTCAAGTAAAGTGGCTTAGTAAGCGGCATTTATCGTTGTATTTTTTGGTAGGTAATTATAAAAATAGCCCCTTCCACATCCCAAAAAAATGGTTCCATAAGGTGCCTGCTGACGTCCAAACTTTAAACTTGCGCGGTGGCTTCTCCCCTTTATATTTCCATTGCACTAACTCCTGTTTGTTTTTCGGGTCCCATTGACAAATTCAGGTTACGATGCTGGTTACTAATCAGGAGATAGTTTTTCTTCTTTGTCTTTTACCGCGTCCAATAATGCCTCACAACATTCGACTTGTCGTTGTTTGACAAAGGACTTCAGAATTCTGGGTACACATTGGGCGCTCACCTTTGTCATCCTTAAATAACGGTAATACGTCCTCTAAAATTTAAAATAATTACGTGAACACGTTCCTTACCCATTCTAACATCTCTAGTGATCGCCAACTGCTTAAAACTTCGATCTTCGAGTATTATTTTTTTCATTAAATCAAATCTGTTGTCTGTGACTCCAGAAACCGGCCGTCCACTACAGAGGTTGCCTTCGATGCTCATACGACCATGTTAAAATTGTTTAGACCAAAACTTTCTTATAAAATAGGAAGGGCATGAATCATCAAACACATTAAGCCTCCGCTGTTTGATTTGAAACGGCGTCTTACCCTCTTTAGTTAGGCATTTAAACACAACACGGTGCTCAAGATTTTGGATTTCAATATTTTCACCCGACATGTTCTCTGTGTTGGTGTACTATTCGTTACGAAAACAATTAATACAAATGAATGCTATTAATTTTAAATAATGAATACATAAGTAATAAAATGGCATAGTGGCCAATATAATTTTTTTAACTTTATTTAACAAAGTAGATAACTTATCAGCCACCCCTCGTATTATAAACAAATATGTTATAGGCTCGTGCAAGGAAAACGTTAGAACATTACTAATGATCGCAACGATTTATTGAGCATGTCAATTCTCGTTCCTTAAAATCGTTAAAAATTCGGTTAAGTTAACTTTTAGTTGTCACATTGTCTTATCTATTGTGTGACAATTTGACAACTAAAAGTTAACTTAACAAAATTTTTAACGATTTTAAGGTACTAGAATTGACATGCGTGTTACAAAGAACATCCAAACTGAATATATTTATTTGTGGATCGTACATATTATTAGACCTTCGTGGTAACTGTACCTGTTGTGCACGTTTAAGCGATCCAACTAGAAGTTTGTTTTGGTCTCTGTCTCTATCGTGACGTTCCTTATCTCGACGTAACTTCTCGTTGGCTGTTCGTAACTTGGCATGGGCATCTCGTAATTCAAGTAAATCACATTGTAATTCCGTCACCTGAAAATTGTTTAAGTTATATTGATACTCTTTGATTTCGAAACTGTTGACAAAATTTGTATAATTAATATTTTTTTTGGTAAATTACCTTTTTCTTCGCCTCCTCAGTTTCTTCCTCGGTAGTCCTCTTCAATTGATCTATTCTTCTCTTCATATCTAATCTTTCTTTTTCTCTTTCCCTTTCAATCTGTAAATTAAATGAGAAACAAACTTAATTTTTAAATAGGTATTTTTTTTTTATGTGTAATTGTGTAATGTGTAATTGTGAAATATTTAAAAAAAGTAATGGGTCTGGGTTTTCTATAAAATATTTAAAAAAGTTACAAAATGTAATTAGGTATCGTTAATCCGTTATCTTTGCATAGTACCCATAGTACAAGTACTCTGCTTAGTTCGGCACTAGATGGCGTTGTGTGATTGTGTAAAGAACATTATATTATTATTTAAATACTTGCCTCGAACAGCGTTTGTCGTAAATCTCTAGCGAGCGTAGATGTTTCTTGCAGTAAACGTTGCTGTTCATCTCTCTCTTTATGCCAGGCTAGTTCCATGCGTGTTGCTAGACCCGCAACTCTTGCTCTACCTGATGTCAATAATCTTTCTTCTTCATACTACAACAGTAAGTAGCAATTAAATATAAAAGATAGTAAGCGAAACCGCATAAACAAATTAAATGTAGACACTGATTATTATGTCTAAGGCAAGCGGCCTTTAGTGGGTATCCTCCGCTTATAGACGTCTCGGCAATGCCAAAACAAATCTAAGCTATTGCCATATTTTTTGCTGAACTTTGTCGTCTGTGGACCTATATATTTAATTTGACCTTACCTCATTAAGTCTGGACTGCATTTCGGAACACCTCACTTCAGCAGCAGACCTCTCACTAACGAGTTCAGTGTTTAGTTTAGAAGCGAGAAGTCGGGCCTCACACAATTCATCTTCCAAACAAGCAGTTTGTTGCTCCAGGGCTGCTAGTTTGTTGCGGTATTCCTCCTACGAAATTAAAGTTTAGTTATATTCAGTTGTATGTGCATAAACAGACATTTATTATGGATTGAACGGGTTTTTGGCAAGATCTCCTGTTTCGCTTTTCGTAGACGTCATATTGGCGAACTTTTTCTAGCCAGCTTTTACGCGTCGTTCATAGATTGCTGCAGTGGCAGAAGAAAGTAAACGAGTTAAGTTTATAAAATTTAGCATACCTCATCAGTACTAGAAATAGAACTTCTTGGAGTTCTTGGATTCTTCTCGCTATTTTTCATTTCAGTCATTGTCTTTTGAGCAGAGTCCAGCATCTGTTTATAATTATCTCTTTCTCGCCTGAATCTCGAAACCTAGAGAAAAATATAATTCCATTCTTTAATTACTTCAGTCTTAAAATTAACATGTTGATTGTTACTGTCCAAATTATTACCTGGTTATGGAGTGACTTCAACTCATCCCTCATTGTAGTCATTTGGCCCTCGTACCTTGTTTTCATCTCACCGAGTTCGTTCTTTCTAGCTACTTCAGCTTGCTCGAGTCTTGAATTCAAAGACGACAGTTCCCGTTCTAATTCTGCATTCTCTGTAGTTAGAGTCCTGTGAACCTTGGATACTTTTTCGTAGTCTTCAAGTTTTCGTTTAGCTTCTTCTAACTGAAAATGTTGATGATAGCAATAATATTAAGCGAGCGTACCTTCTTGTAATAAGTTGTTTTAGCAGTTACGGCAACAACGGAAGTATTTTGTTGGTACATTGCTTTGCTGAATTGGTTTAAGTGGATGAACAAAGAGAAAATTAACCGAAAAGTGTAATTTATACTTTCTATGACGACGCAAATAGTGCTTTGCTATTTTCGACTAGGTACTTTATTTTACCTACCTCCTTCTTGGCCATATCACGATGATGTTCAAGAACATCTCTTTGATCGTTTGAGTTGCGAAGTTCACGTTCTTTTTGTTCCATTTTAGCGTTAAGTCGAGCACGCTCTACCTCCCATCCGCCACCACATAGTCGATCTTGGAGAGACGATATGGAATTCTGCGAACAAGTTAAGTGTTTCGTAAAAAACTTTTCTGAATGATTGGTACTCATGAGTTGAGTGATTTTGTATTACTTACTTGAAGTTCTGTTTTTTCTTTTGTCCACGCCGATGACTGTGTTTCATAATTATTTTGTAGGGTTTTGACTTCATTTAACGCTGCATTTAATTCTTTCTGGACGTGTGCTAGTTCACTAAAACAAAAATAAATAGCATTTATTTTATTCTTTTTTTTTAATTTTATTTGGTGGAAACGCAATAGAAAAACGGCTTTATTATATTGATGTCACGTTTGATTTTCAAAACAAGTCATCATTTTCTCGCGTTTTGGAATAACTTTCTTCTCTTTGTCGGCATCGGCATCTCTTATAAACGATATTATTCGTTTTCAGTCAGTAGATTTAAATAACATTAACAGGTATCTAAATATTATTTACGATCAGTTAAAAAAAATGTTTTTACAAAATGTTAACTGTATAAAATAATTACCCTTGAGCTTGTTCTTTTTCTACAGTGAGCCTAGCTTTAGTAACAACATGCTCTTCTTCCAATATTTCATATTTGCCTGTCAATTCTTCATACTCAGCCTTTTCTACGGCCAGGGAATGCTCCAATTCTGAAAATATTTAATTAGATTTGGTTTTAAAAGAATATTTTCTGTTTTATGTGTGGCGTGATAACGCCTTCTTCTCCTACCATACATACTAACGTATGTAATAAAGCCATTTCAACACTTACTTTTAACTGTTTCTTCATATTCCTGTTTGAGATCAGATATTTTCTTAGCGCCAGCCCCTGATGATTGTTCTAGAATTTTAAGTTTACCCTTCAGAGTCGCCAGTTCAGCTTCTTTATTCTTAATGTCCTTATCATGAGCCATACGCATACGTTCAATTTTCTTACGTTCAGCCTAAATAGAGAGTAGTGCACATTTCAATTATTTATTCAATTCAAATGTTTGCTTATAATGTTTACTTGATAATATTATTTTAGCATCGTTACCTGCAAATCAGTGTCCATATCAGACGCCTTACTCTCCCAGTAGCTCGATTCCTTCTTTTCTGCTTGTAATTTATTTTCGTTGTCCTTCTTAGCATTTTCTAGTTTCGTTAACTCTGATTTAATAACTGACATTTCCGATTTTAATGAAGATAGTTCTTTTTCAGTCTTACTGAGATCCTGTTTTACATTTAATAATTCTTCTTGCTTCTCTTCAAGGTCTCTTGTTTTTCTCTCTAACTTTTCTTGCATTTGTGCCATTTCAACAGACGATATGGCTTCATCGTACTTTTGATTAGACGTATCACGTAAAGCATCTTCCTGTAAGGGTAAAACATTATACTTAAAAAAAAAAACAAACTAGTTGTATTATTAAAATAAGTAGATAAGGGTTCACTCCAACGGGGTGGTTTCTAGGAATGTATGTAGTAAAATGCCATGCATACTTTAAAGGGAAATAATATTAAACCAGGGTTCAATTTTTTAACAGTCTTTAGGAGGGGGCACTTAAGTAGTTACAAGTATGCATCACGGAGGCATGCATATTTTGTTGGGTTTGGATTTTTAACTCAAATACCAGTTGTTTTATGTGAATGTCTTTGGCAGCTATTGTTGATTCCAAGTGAGTGATTTTGTTTTCAAAATCATCTTTCATTTCTTTTATATCGGATTCCATGGATATGAGTTTACTTTCAGTTTTAAAGAGTTTCGCTTGCAGTTGATCTTTTTCACTGGTAAAATCTACTGAAATACGTCGATGAGTATCGGCTAATGCATCAGTTTGCTCCTTTTCTTGTGAAAGCTAATTTTAATAAAAAATGGGTTATGAGTATTACTACAATATCGAAATGAAATTATTAAAGATTTAATAACATGTTAAGTGACTTACCTCTTTTTCTAGTTTCATTACGCGATCTTTTCGGAGAGCTAATTGCTTTTCGGTTCGCCTATATTTCTCATCAGCTTCTTTCAACTTCTTCTCAAACTCACCTATCTTCTTAGCTTTATCTCCCACCTTAAATTTATTTTTTAGTTATTATTATATTATGTATTAGTAAAAAAAAAACAATACAAAAAAGCATGTAATACAATTTACCTCTTTTAGCAATTTGCTTTTATCTTGTTCTAATTTATTTACATTTTCTACTTGTTTTTTCAATTTATCAATTTCTTTATCTTTAGCAAGCATATCGTTTTTAAGTTCCTCAATTTTATTTCTGCAGTCCGACATTGTGGTTTGCAATGAATTAGTATTTTCTGGAATTAAACGTTATTATTTATTTATTAAAAATACAACGCACAGTCATTAGAGACATGTCGCTTAAGCTTCGATTCTCAATTCTTGACTTTGTTTAGTTCATAATGTATATTATTCATTTTTTACATTTACTTTTTTAAGAGAAAGAGATAGATCTTTTAATTGAACTAATTCATATTAAATTGTAGGTTTAATAATTTTAGATACTTACTAAGATCTGCATTAAGTTTGTTGATTGTGGACTCTAGATTCTTTATTTGGGACTCTAGACTCTTTTTATCGTCTTGTAAAGTTTTGTATTGATTAAATACATTATTATTTTGTTTTTCTAATGTTTTCAATCTGTTGCTAATTTCAGTTTTGTCTGTTTCTAATTTTGTATTGAGATCCTTTAGTTTTGCAATTTCAGTTTGTAAACGATTCTTCTCATTTGTAAATTCAGAATTATTTCTAGATAGTTTTGACCTAACGTCTTCTATATCCCTCTCAAGTTGAGCTTTTGCACTAATTTCGGTACCAGAAAGCCCAGCATTTTTCATTATCACATACATCTCTCCTGAAAAGATTGTTGTATAAGTTTAATCAATTAATTAAAAAATTATGTTCCAATCCTAGTGGTTGGAATAAATGTTTACCTATTTCATTTTCTAAGTCGTCAACCATCTTTTTCATTTGTAGTTTCGTAGTTAAGTCTGTAGGTTTCTTAGGCACTCTTGGTTTGAAAGATTTAATTGCATCATCTTTTAATGCCCTAAGTGAAACTTGAAGTTGCACTTTTTCTTTTTCCAGCTGCATAAAAATATGAATTAGTACATTTATTAATGACTTTTCAGAAAGCCAAAAGAAATAAATTTAAATTAGACTCCTTTATGGTACCATAAGTTATTATAAGTTAGTGTCAAATACAGTAATGGTCAGAGGAAAATGTAAACACACCTTACTGAAGTTAAGTTTTAATTTATCTAATTCTTCTTGTTTTGTTTTTAGTAGCTCACTATCTTTTTTATTGTTAATTTCTCCACCAAACCTAACTTTCTTTGGTTCTGATTTGTCTTCTTTATTAGTTTCAAATTCTTTTAGTTTTGTTAAAGCTTCTTTTAGTTCATTTTCTAATTGGTTAATCTTAGTTGTACTTTGTTCTAACGATTTATCCGATTTCAAAGATTTGGCATTTTTCAGTAGCTGCAAAGTAATCAAATGTTGATAATAAAACAATAGACATGGTTTATTTTCAAATCAAATGTTGATAAAAATAATAAATATGGTTTATTTTCAAATCTGAATACTTATGTTTAATTGTCTACTTTTGTAATTTTTGTAGTTAAATTTTTTTCAGTCGTTTGACTGATTATTACGTCTTAAAATCACATACCTGTAGTTTTTTATTTTCCGCTTGAAGTTTTTCATTATCAGCTTCTAAGCTCTGTGTTTTTGAGCGAAGTACGTTTGCCTCTTGTTCTATAACTTGAAGTTGTCGTTTCAAATCAACGTTTTGTTGGTCTCCATCTAGTGACCTAAAATGAATGTTAGTAGTCTTGAGCTCTAGTGAAATAACAAGGGATACGTGTGTATTTAATCTGGAACTTACTTGCTCTTTATTAGTGAAGCTTTGGGTTTCTTTTGTGTTAAACTTAGTTCAGCATGTAATCTTTCACAGTCGCGTTCTTTTTCTATAAGTTTTTTTCTCAATTCTCCTATCTCATCTTCTAGAACCTGTAAGGTTTATCTTTATTATTTTAAAAGCTTGAGCAAAATATTATAATGAATTAATTAAGACATGTTTATTTCATACCTTTATTTTTTCCTCTGATAAATTATTATTTTTGGTATTAGTTGGACGACGAAGAGCTACAGTGGAATTGGTTTTGGCCTGAGCAGCTATTTTATCTGTAAGTTCCTTAACTTGTTTCTTTAATGAATCTCTGTCTTGTTCCATCTCCTCTACTTTTCGTCGTAATACTGATGCTTCCTAAAATATATACACGTATGTGTTAGAAAATAGTCTGCAGTTAAAAGCAATATGTCACGTGTTAGTAACAAAATTGTAATAAGCACCTGTTCATTAAGTTCGAGTAGAAGACGTAATTCGGCGGGGTCTTCTTCATCTGTCTTTCCATCTTTTTCATTAATATCAATGCCAAGTTTATTAGAAGGAGGTGTTGGCGACAGCTTACGACCTACAAATGATTTTGTTTTCGTTATGTTTCAATCATCAACAAAAATATCAAAAGCTTTAAAAACATTTAGTAAATTATGCAAAGGTTTTGGTGAAAATTAGTAAAACTCAATGGAACAGATTCAATATTCCGTTGCCGACAATTTGAGTGAATGTAAAGGATAAATTTTTCAATTCAAACATTACGAAAGAGCAAGGTCTAACACTGACTGGAGAAAATGGCTACCATCGATACGCCGTTGTTTCAGTACACCGAGAAGCCTGTTAGTATACATCAAGGAATATAGGTATGTTAGGAATTAATGGTTATGTAAATATATATGAAATGAGAATGATATAACAAAATCGGAACTGATGTGCATTTGAAGAGGGTGGTTTGTTAGAAAACACAGTTGATTTTTCACAATATAAGTGTGTGACGTACTTCTGGCTTTGGTAGCCATTTTCTTCAGCTGTAGTACCAAGGACTCATTGTCGTCCTCGACCCGTGACGCAGTTTTACGCAAGTTATTTGCCTGTAAATAGTCGTTAGTTATAAATAATGAACATCATATTGTATATGCTACCGCGGCCTAAACAGGATTTTGGTTACAAACAAAAATGGATCAAAAACCAACATATAAAACATGGTAATTATAGATATGTACCTATATTTGATAACCGTACAGCCAACGGACTAAATAACGATATGAAAGGTAAAGGATACGGCGATAGTGATTCTGGAGTTCTGTCTGGAGTGAGGGGAGGGCTTTCTGATTGATCTTTAGTAAACATACTTCTATATTCTAATGCATCATTAATTATCTGTAAATCATTCTCAAATACATTATCTTCTTCATCGATAATAGTTACAGTTTCAGTACTGGCATCAATATACTCTTTGTAACCATTAACAGCTTGTAAGGCCTTATCATTGTAAAGTTTAGCGGCCGTCTGAACGTTAGCATTTCGTAATTTTTGTTTATCAGTCTGTGCAAAATTATTGATTCCTAAATATTCAGTTTGCATTAACTTATTTTTCATAAATGCTGCTTCAGTTTGAGTATACATTTCTAATATATCGATAGTACTTTGAACTATAGAGTCAAGAGTAATCTTTCTAGTATCGGTCATCACATCATGCGTTAAAATAGTATCTGTTTGGCAGCCATCAGAATAACTTGTAATGAAATCCTGGGGAGATTGAGTGAATTTATTTATACCGATCGAAGATGGACTTCTGTCTAAACATGACAGACTTTTTTCTAACGCAAGTTGCATTTCAAGTATTCTTTGAATAGTTTTTGGTTCAAATTTTTCATTAGCGTCTGATAATATTTGAGGTGAGATTGGATCTGAATAGGAAGATTGTGGTATTAGTTGCGGTCGCGTTCTTCTCACTTCTCCACGTTGTCGATATCGACTTGCCTGTTCGAAAATAAGATTATATGAAGTAGCTAATTACATATTAATATTCCTATTGAGTGTAACAATGCTTTGTACATCAATGTGTAGACAATCGTGGGTGAGTCATTCACGTGTTGGCATTGTGCCAGCTGGCATTAATCGAACAAGAGCTAATACCCTGATGAATGTGTTGTTTTACTAATGCGACTAAATGAAGGGATATTTATGTGATTATAAGTACTAAAATGTTAAGAAGGCATTACTGATGAAAGTAATTTAAAATTAATTGAGTATTAGATGTAAGTACCTATCAAATGAACATCTAGTGTCGTTAACGACGTCAGCGTCTTTTTATATAGATAAGATAAGTGATAAGTAAAGTGTGAAGGGATGTTTAATATTCTGTGCATTAACCCCCTTACTCATAAACGCCTCTTAAATATACCAAAACAAGTTATGTTATGCGGCCTAATCTAAAGGTCTGTATAGACTCTTTACTGACTTTATTCATTCTGGCGAGCCTTTCAAAAAGTCATTTAATATTTGTTTAAAACCGGCCCCTTGAATGGTTTTGGAATAAAGTTTGGTGGTGACATGGTGCGATACACAGACTACAACCTTCAAGTAAGTATGAAATATTGTTATTATTACATTTAAATAAAATACGTTTGTTGCTCATCAATAACTTGCAAAAAATTATAGCGTACTCTACCTCTTCTTCAGCATTACGCAATTGTTCACGTAGATCAGCTTCACGTTCTAGAGAATCTTGGAGATCTCTTAGCAACTGAGCTGGGTCTTCTTGACTACCACCACGTGTCAGTGAAGAACGTGAAACTTTCTGTAAGTGGAAATAATAAATTTTTTAGCATTTTTATTGTCTGCCAAGGTTCAAATCAGGTAATTAAACAATGAAAATGGGCACTAAGTATTTAAACAAAAATGAAATTGGTCAAGAAATGATTGTGTTAATGCGCTAAAAAACATGAAACAAAATAGGTACAACTGAATTGACAAATTCCTCCTCATATTGGTGACGACTAAAAAGTAAGTAACCATAATGTTTCACACGCCAATAACACTTTTTCACAAGCCAATAACAGTTTTTTATACCGAAAAAAAAACAAAGATTCTTAGAGTAAAGTTGTCTTAAGCAAGCCCACGGTTTAGTTGTATAGTATAATAATTATGTATACCTATCATGACTTCCAAACATTAGGCGATTAAACAATTATTTGTCGTGAATTATACTTATTAGCTATAGATTAATGTTTTATAATAAATTAAAAAATTGTAACCCCACCCCGTCAGCGAGTTGGTTCTTCTTTAAGTTGGCCGGTGGTGCTCCGGAAGCCGATGCTAGTTTAATGTTAGCCTCGGCGAGTTCTCGTTGTAACCTCAACGCTACCTCAGTGGACCGTGTCACCTCCTGTTCCAACTGCTTGATTTTATTCTCACGCTGCAGTCCATCTGCACCACCTACTATCTGTACGAACATATTGAATTTTGGTATTAAGTCAACTCAAATTGACAACAAAATACTATATTAGCCGTCCCTGAGGTATTTGGTTATAGTTACGACACAACCTTATTTATGAACAGTTAACAACCAAAACTTTAGAGCTATCTACTGACTTATTGCTCTACTGTGTTTCATCCCCTATCCAATATAAAATACAATAATGTGTAGAAGCATTTGATCAGAAAAGTGACAATGATAAAATAAAATCATTTCATGACTAACATTGGTCTGATTCCTGATGTGTATTCGCGTTTTCTATCAGATTCAATTTGGTCATAATTAGCCTCAAGAAAAAGGAATCCTAAAGTACTCGCCTCTAAAAGCTTTTTCTCGTGTTCAGCTTTCTCTTGCTCCAGTTGTTCAGCTTTCCTCTCAGTCTTTTTTAACTTAAATGATAAAACTCTGCAATTCTTTATTGTCTGTTCCAACTCTCTTCTGAGTGACGAGTATTCATCTGCTTGGTCTTCTCTAAAAAGAAAAGAATCATGTCTACAATAAGTATCATCTTAGTAGCCAACGTATTTTACCTCGCAAGGACGGACGCTAAATGGTATATTAAGGCCTGACTACTTGCTAATAGGTTTTGGTCAGGTATTCCTTCTCTGATTTTTGGGTAAAAGAGTAAACATCTATGTTGCTTCATAGTACTTTGGTTTTTATCTAAAAAAATATGGAATTTCTCTGAATCTTGCATCGAGAATCAAGAGTCTTTATTTGCAAGAAACATGGTCACAGGATATTTACAATTTCGCATGTAAATTATATAGCGTGTTATAATTCGTATCGTGAATTTTACTATTCACCACGCAAGCAAAGTTACTGACTCTACTAGTATGTAATAATGACAGTGAATAATTAGCTCTTGAAAAAATCAACGAGAAATTCGATCAATGTTAATATCATCATTAGCCAAATATAATTTTGGCTACTGCGTACATTGGTTCAATAAACTCATGTTTCGTCAACTGATGATAGTGTGACCTAACTATGTTATGTTAGGTATTTGTATAAAAATATATGTAGTTAAGCATGAAGGTACACGTGGCATAGTCTAAACTCAATTTAAAAAGTCTACGTACGTTTAATATTTTAAGAATGCTTAATCGAATCTGGTAGATTTGTAAACTTCGTAATTTGTAAATTTACCTAAAGCCCGTTTTACACATCGACAAGTACAGTAACTTTATCAACAACTTACTACTTAACTCGCTACTAGTTGTCGATGTGTAAATCGGGTTTAAGAGCTTACTTCTTTTGAACTTTAATTTTGAGGCTTATAAGCCCGATGTCACTATTTTTGATATGGTCTCACAAACCGCATGTTTGTGATTATAAAGGTAATTAGCGAATGAAATGTTAAAATTTATATAATGATTTGATTAAAATATCGAACCTGAAGTTATCCTGCATTTCCTCAATTTCCTCCTCGAGGTCTCGCAGTTCCTTCTTCATATCTTCGTTTTCGTCCATCAGCTCCTCGCACAAGGTCTCCGCTGCTAACAACTTTGCTCTCAGTTGTTCTATTTGACGCGTTTGCGATTCTACTGATGGTCGGGACTGAAAATTACAAGATATAGTGTCAGCAAATTGTTGCGGAATTACGTTAGTCAATTTTATTAAACTTCATCAGCATATCAGCCAAAAGACGTCTACTGTTGTTGTACGACGGGTTCTCTAGACGCTAATCATTTTTAACGATCCAAGTCGTCTTTTTAAGCTTGCGTTGAAATTATTGTTATTTGGTCGATCATGGTCTAATCATATGAGCGTTTATGTATTTCCCAAAAATAATTACTCAGAACAGCTCTACATCAACTCCAGGGACCATGTCAGCGAAGCCGCTTTAGACTCCGGCTTTTAGCTACTGAATAATTGTGAATTAAGCTTTATTTACGAAGTTCAGGCAAACTAACATAGTTGGATTGACTGGGTGATACAGAAAAGAAAGGGCTAACAGAATTTTAGTCATAAAACATTGATTTACCTCAAGCTCACTCTCCACCTCCCTAATTCGTAAACTAAGATGTTTCTTCTCGTCCTTCAAATCTTCGTTCTGTGATGAAAGTTCATTTACTTTCTGTTGAAGTTTCAGCACTTCCGATGATCTTCCAGTACTATATTTGTTTACTGTATCTATGTTTGCAAGTCTTCTTAGCAGTATATCACTCTTCTCTTTCTCCACTCTTTCGCAACGTTTCTTTAGAAGGTCAACTTCTTGTTTAAAACTTTCTATTTGTTCCTGTAAAATATAGTTTGTTTTATTTTAATATAATTATCTGCTATGCTTAATTTAATGGGGGTAATGTTTAGAGTTTGAGTATGGCTTATCCATACAATTGTGTATACAAGCAAATACAGGCACATTATTCGCCTGTGTCGAATACTAAAACAGTTATTGAGCAAAATATCAGTCATTATTTTAATGAAAACCTAAGTTTGATTAAATACTTTACATTTATTAGATAACGGTCAATCAGGTCTATAGACCTGATTGACCGTTATCTAATAAATTTTTATTATAATAAAAAGGAGGAGTTTTTATTATAATAAAAACTCCTTACCTGATATTCCTTGACGTTAACGTCCACTAAGGTTGTCTCTGTAGTAACAGTGCCAGCAGTACTTGTGTCGTCATCAGATTCTTCTTTCTCCTTTGACGGTCCGCCTCGCACAGGGGGTTTCGAGTTCGCCGATGAGTTGCGTGAATTTTTTACCTGTAAAGATCATTAATTTTTTTTGGAGGTAATGATATAAACTCTTATTGCTTTAGTGCAGATGTACACCTATTCGAACTTAATTTTTGATTAATTAGCCAACTCTAAAAAGGATATGCTCAAGTTTTTTCGAAATATTTTATTAAAGAAATCTTTTTTGGTTTGAAAGAGGTTAAGTACTTCCCAATTGATACCGTATATATGTACAAAAATATGTTTATGGAAAATATCCAAAAAATTAAATTGGGTTAGTATAATAAAATTGGTATCAACAGTACGAGTGACGATACCAATTATTATAGGTACTTGCCCTAACGAAAAAAGCCAGAGAAATATGTTTTACCTGCATCATAAAATTAACATCTTCTTTCGCTGTATTTCTTTCTTCTTTAATTCGCGGTTTTTCTTCTTGCTGAACTTCTTTACTTCTAGACAAACTTCTCCTTTCTCTTTCTTTTTCTATACTTGACTCCTTTTCAAAGCTGTTTTGTGATTTTAGTAACTGCATCTGTAAGTAGGCATACATTTGTATATTCTTTACACGCCATTTTAAAAAGTAATTATGTCTAGGTACATTATTACATATCTATTATTCTAGGTATAGATATATTTGATACGATTAAGCTATTTGGAAGTAGTAAATAAATAGTTGGAACTGGAACCTAATTTTTATATAAACAGTCGAGCTTGAAACTAGCATGTCATATTAATAATCTGTAAATTATCTAGATTATAACCAAATGTATAAACGCATTAGGAGCTATATTCCTATATATAATTGTACATTTCAAAGAAGTGAATACAAATAATAGGTCATTTCCTCAATTAATTATAACGCGTTGCACATTGCCAAGCACTAACTTTCATGGTGACCTTTAAAGTTTATTTTGAGCAAACGCATCGCAAATAGTCCGGTAGAAAGCAATCAGTAGACAGCTCAATCTGTTTGACCCACTTATACTTCGTACGTTCCATGAATCCAAGGTGAAGACAATAGTGTTACTATTTTGTGAGATACGTTATTGGAAACACTCTGTAAATTATTATGTTTTAGACAGCAAAATGTGTACAAAAGTGTATGGTGCACAATTAAAAATTTATTAAATCAGTAATAGCACGCATACACACTGTAATTTCATTGTTACAATTTTATTCCAATGAATAATTTTACTAGATTTACCCGATTATCATTAAAGTAATATTCTGTTACTAATTTAGATGATAATGATTATGTTAATATTATTACATGATGATTATTGAAATCCTCTTCAGCGCTCGGGTGCTAGCTTTACCTCGGCGCCATCACCTTACAAAAATCATGCCAGACTCATAATCATCATAACTACGCACAGTACTCCTCTGTCCCACTGACTCCGACATCCAGCTAAATGGCACCCATGGATAGAACTGGTATGAAGAGGATAAACAACAGAATTGGTTAATTAGGTAATATATTTATTACCTAACGTAAAATGGCGATAGCCATTGTTAGGCTAACGTCTTTTAGATACGTTAGGGAACGACAGCAAGTGAGCCAATACGTTAACCGGCTGCACATGTTAAACGATTTCAGGAAAATATTTATAAATAGCCGTATAAAAGACGTCCGAGAATGCTTATTTTAGTGAGTAGCTACGGGCTATTAAATATGATGTTTCTACCAGATATGTACTGACAGGTATTCTCCAAGCGAGTAGTAGAGTTAAATAGTATCACAGTAATAAATTAGTTTTTGTAATTTTACTCTCAACAATGAAATGTTTCTTTATGACTGGGAATTTGGTCTCGACAATTATTATTTCCCAGATTCATTGGTTTTCGTTGATAGCTCTATCGTTGATAGTTTATTTTCGGTTTATAGTATTAGATACTTTTTGTGGCTTACCTTTCTGACACGTTCAGCAAGTGAGTCATTTTTGTTTATGGTAATGGGTGTATGCACCGCGGGTGCCGGTGGAGGAGACGGCGATGGTCGTCGCAGCGTCACCGTATCTGTAATCACATCTGTCTATTTAGTGGTCTCTCTCTGTTTTTTCATGATTTTTATTCAATAACAAAGATATTTCTAATAATACTGTTTGTACCATTATTTTCTATGCCATTATTTTACTATTAAAAGTATGGGTCAAGCAAAAATGTTAGGAAACCAGATGCTCTAGACGGCTTGGCATAGTATAATAATATCTGTCAACCATGGTTTTGCAAAGATGAATGATGTTCTATAAATTACTCGCGGTTTACGACACACAATAACTCTCCCAATTAGGTACACCATAAGTCCTGATTTCTGCTTAGCATATTACGCTAATGCAATATTAACTGTGGCAAATCATTGTTAAGTATTATTCTTTGTGTCAGTTAATTTCATATAAAGTCCCTGCGGCAGAGGGATCGATACCTAGAGCGGAAGTTTTTATTTAAAAAAATATGAGAATTCATAAAATAATGTTACACACCAGCTGTATTATTCTGTCCCGTGTCTAAAGACGGCAGGGGTCCTGTAAGCCGTCGTTTGGGCAGTTTGAGACTGACGGTGACAGCGTTCGTACTCTCGGTGTCGTTAGCCCCCAGGTCCGGCGTCGACGTCCACGATGCACTGGTTCTATTGAACCCTGGACATAACAATTATTTGAATTAGTAAGTACCTTGACATAAGTGTAGCTAATCGCGTCTGACATAGCTTCCGCTATCCGTATCGAGCACTACCTCGCGCGAAACTGCTATAAGCAGAGCTGTGGGCTAACATGTCATCCCAAGCACGGATTCCATTGTAGGTAGGTAAGTATATTATTATGATTAATTTCGATCCCTTGTTTGTGTCAATAAATAACTTTTTCAGAGGTAAATTCAGCTGTATTGTGGATCCAGATGTAGAGAAAAAGAGGCAATACAAAGGATATATTTTGCCACTTTCTATAGCAAAAAATTTCATCAGTTCTTTACGATTTTCCACACGTTGTGGGCTAAGTTAGTATTTAATAAATACTTATAAAAAGTATTTTAAACAAAAAGATCTTAAATTAATGAAAAGTGTTAAATTCGGCTAGAAACTGAAATCAAAGAGAGCATGTACTCACATCAACATATTAAAACTATACATTTTCGTTGGAAAATGTGCCTTATCAACAAGTGAATAAGGTCGGGTCACTAGGTTGCTGTGTGTTACTAATAAAATATTCTTTATGGGTAGTGCAAGACAGCATTGAAATATTTCGCGTGTTTATTACATAGTCGCAACATTTCACAAAAACTATTAGGAATTAAATCTGGATTTTATTTGTCTTGTGTCTACCTTTCGGCACCGTTCCGATTCTTTTTTTATTCTATTCTACATTTTATGTTTGAAGAGACTACAATCAATCTATAAAATTCGAAACCTACATGACTGAAAAGTATCGATAACATAAGGTCATTAAAGGTCTTGGTGCATGTAGATATATTTTCCAACTTTTTATACAAAAATAAGACAATAAAGCATAAGACATAGACATTAAAACAAATGAAAGCTTTGTGACAGTGTACTATAATTATTAAGTATAAAACAAATGATAACGGTGACCTATCTCTTGGCAGACTTTTATGTAAGTAAATAAACGCAAAAGGAAATACTTATATTACGTAAATATAAATACGCTACGCTGTAACTACGGAAATAAAAAGTACGAAAAAGGACAGAGAAAAAAACTCACATCTAATAGCCTAAAAACTTTTTTATATTAAACTGAGTCAAGAACAAAACATGACTAGGTTCATTGAACTAGCAAGTTTTAAACATTAAAAGAAACTCATAAACTAAGAATACAGTGTAACATTTGCTATTCAGTAAATACCTAATTGTTTTACATAAAAAAAAAAATTGGTATAAACATCACAGAATTCATGAAAAAAATATTAACAACCCAATCATCTAAGAACACTACTTACTACATTTTTTCCGTGCATTCAAGCTCTTCTTGGCTTCGAGATAAATTTTCCTCTAATGTAAGTAGTTAAAGAAGCAAAAGAGTTTAGCCTCTTTTTATCATCATCAGATGCTGGACATAGGCCTCCTCCAAACGTTTCCACCCTGCGCGGTCTTGTGCCTCCCTCATCCATCGGCTTCCCGCCGTCCTAACGAGTTTAGCCTCTTTTGCTTCATTGTTATTAAGTTATTTAATGAAGGGTCGTCCAAATCTTTGCATTATAGGTAAGCTATGTTTTAGGACCTAGCATTATTCGGTGGGTCCACTCGTGGTTACGATTTGTGGTTCGATCTCGCTAGCAGTCCGTGCCGTAGCTTGAGCTCTTTATATCATTAAAAGCCTTCTGATACGCTTGAGGTTGAGATCAAAACAGACTAAGTACTTTTGATTTTTGCTAACGCTACATATTTTTTTCTGGGGCCTTTAACGCCTCATCTCCTACGCCAGCCCTAAAAAAAACTATTCTAGGGGGTTCTCTGCTGACTTTACCTATAACTTTCGCGCTGTAAGCTTCTTTGTTAATTAATCACCCATGAAACCTTAGCATAAATTACCTATGCGTGTTATTAAATATCTATAGAATAGTTAGCTTACCTGTGGAGAAGGCATCTTTCTTGGGAGAGTCGACTGTACTGAGATTTGTGCTTGACGCCCAACCGCGTCCTGCCTTCTCCACGTCTGCGCCATTATCTTCATCACGACTTCTGTAGGATAATATAAAATTAATTATTAACACTTTTATAAACTTTTAATTTAGACTAAGTCATTTTGTAGTAAACAATGACTTGTCTCCAGTTTGGGTATTAATTTGGTATTCCCTTATAAGCTCTTAAAGACTAGGTCACAAGAAACCGGGCACAATGCAAGGACAATCTTCTCTTAGAGATAGACAGAAATTTGGCCTACTAGTATCAAGCTTGCAATGATGATGTGTTAGTCGGACCTGGCGAGTTAAGGTTGTCTAGGGATGAGAGAGAGAGATATCAAATTATACCTATTCATAGAACAGAATATGTATGAACCTATACAAAGTAAAATCTTACACTATTCGCCAGAAATGACGTAGAAGCACTAATAAGTATGATTTTATAGTGGTTCTTAGTTCAGTAAAAAAACATCTTTAAAATATATTGAGCTCAATCTTTTAAGTATCAAACTAATCTTAAGTAAAAGTAACATTATGAGTATAATGAAAAGCGTACCTACGTTTAAAAAACAAACGAAGACGGTTCGCGCCAAACATCAACGTTACGGGTCCAGTACAAACAATCCAACAAAAACGTTTAGGAATTTGGAATCGTGCCATATTTTTTTAAGATCAGAAATAATTAAATGCAGGTAGTAAATAAGAAAATGCGAAGTGGTATTTACTAGGTCATGGTTATTGCCACATTACTGTATAGGTAAACGCCATGACACAATAATTTATGAAGCCTAATAAATAAATGTTATCTGTGCGGTGACAGACTAAGGTGGTATTGGTGGAATATGGTGTCTCATATTGAAGGTCCCTTAATTACGAGGGTAGTCCCTTAGTTGCCTATTACCATTAAAAGGCAACTGAGGGACTACTACTTAAAAGTCAGTAAGTATAGATAAGGATGTGTTAGGAAAAAGAATTCAACAACCGAATACAAACTGTCTGGCTAGTGCAGTATTTGGAGTTTAACAGTTTACTTTACGGGGTCTCTTACTTACCAAGTAAGGACCCCGTAGTAAGTAAAACATTCAAGAGCTGCTAAAATGACTGTTATAACCATGCAGATACTGATGGGCTACCAGTCTTTGTTGAAGATTTCCCGACGGCAGAAACATTGAAATAGTAGCAAACAACCTATGAAAAGGTTAATCGCAGACAATTAGCGCAGTTACTAATCTTCAAAAGAGCCAAACCGTGCAATTTGTTTACGCATCGCGATTATTCAGAGTTATGCTTACATTATACGCTGAATATGTGTACATAATCTCAGACGTGCAGTTTATTGCACAGTAATTTTATTACTTCAGGCTGAATATCGTTAAAGCAATTTGTTTATTACGCTATAGGTACCTATAATTATGTTTATCGTACTGGAGAATTAGTAAGAAACAATATCTTTTTGCCGATGGATGAGGGAGGCACAAGATCGCGCAGATTGGAAACTTTTGGAGGAGGCCTATGTCCAGCAGTGGACATCCATAGGCTGATATGGATGGATGGAATATCTCTTTAAAAGTGGTAAAAAGCGGTGGTGGGCTGAATTCATAGATAGGGTGGCCGCAAAAGTATGGAGGATTGAGACATCTTACAAAACCTCATAATTGTTTTTTCTGCGATCATTAAAATATTGATCCATAAAAGAATCCTCGCTGTTTGGTCTTTGTAAAAGTCTCTGTGTGAAAAATGTGTTCAAAATAAGGTCTTGAATTTTTATCTCTGTACACTAGGGGTGAAGCTTTGTTTGGCAGGTACTTTAAGATAGGTAAAATTAATGGATACCAGCTTTAGACTACCATTTGTCAATCATACAAATAGTAAAGAAGATTGACACTACTTAGTTTTGGCGTGAAAGTATGCCCACGTTGTTTTTAGGTTTTTTATATTACTTTAATAATAACTATGAATATGAATAAGGAATATTAGGCCTTGATTCATTTTAGGACGCAGGTGAAAACTGGTTTTAAATTATGCAAGTAAGTAATAGTATATAGTTCTTTGGGTAAACAAGTTTGAGTATCAGATTCAGAACTAAACCAAAATTAAATCAATCATGCCAATTTGGTCAAAAAGTTATGCTAACTGTTTTTTCAACCAATGAAATGTTATTTTGAGCGTTATGTGGCTTTTAGGAGAGAAAAAAAAAATTTGAGATTTTTAGCAAGTCCCTCTCAAAGGTAAGAGCTGTACCTACCTACAATGAAAATTCTAGATAGCCAACTTAATATATACATTACGCTAATTGTCGCGAGCGGGTGGATTGATATTTTAACCGAAACTCAATTAACTTAATCTTAATTTAAACTTTAATTATTCTTTTAAATTCAGCATTGACTTTAGCGATAAATTAATTAACTTTAACAGGCAATCGACAGGATCGCAATTCTTGGCGTTTCAATACTCTCAATTGGACCCCAACATTTGGTTCTTCGATCTTGTAAGGACGTCGCAAGTCATATATGAGTATCGGGTAATACGTGTAAAATTAACATGAAAGTACAGAAGAAAGATCTAACGTGCAAGGTCAATTGTTAAGAAAATTGGAAGACTAAACCCAACAGTAAGGCATTTGTAAATCTACGCAACTGTTGTCGCTAGCGAAGAAACCATAGGGTAAATAGGTACATTTCAAGAACAATAATGAATGTTGATGCAAGTGGAAATTTGAAGACGCACTGAAAATTTTCTAATTCCGCTAGGTAGGTACTTATTCTGTTATTGACAAATTAAATTTGCAGTGTAACAATGAAAATGAGAGATCTAAAAGGATGAACGCAAAATCATTGTTTACGGAAATAAATTTTACACATTGTTTTAGAAAAATTATCAAAAAGTTGGGGTCAGTTTCATATATGAAAACTACGCTAAAACTAATATTCCTTATCTTTAGTGCATACAGTAAACATAACAAGTTAATGTCTTTTAAAGGTCATACGAGTAAGTGCCGTTCATGACATTACACTTTGCACAACACTATGATGCTCGATTCACAAATCACAAGTAAAAAAAGCTGAAGTGGAAGAACTTATAAGTACAACAACTCTATACAAGCTCACAAATCTACACATCACATAATAACAAAAATCTTATTTTTACGTCTTGATGATTACCTATACTATTTAATGTACCAAACATTTAACCATTTGAAGAGAATGCATGACGTCACATTCGAGACACTGATTGCTGCGAAAAATCTGGGAGCAAATACAAGCACGTGGATGCGATTATTAGGTACATCTCTAGAGCCAAACGTTGGATTCCAACGAAACATGCAACGATTATCTAGAGTCTGTTAAATTGTCTGAGTTAAAAGAAGTTCGAGAAAATCTGTACAGCAAGTCACGACTCTAAAAACATGAGAAATATCCCTTTCGGACCTTTGATACCATCATTTTGCTCGCGCCATGACTTCATTGAAACAGGGCTAAATGCCCCGATCCCGGTAATGGGATCGTAGAAGCACTGGAGCGGTGAATGTCTGACGGAGGGCTCTAAGGTTTTCATTTTAGGGCTTACAAGGAGCTTCCGCCATATGACAGCTGGGAAGAACAGAGTCTGTTTTTACTGACAGACCTCAGTCTCGTGAAGTCCGTTCGGATTTGTTAAAGTGTAAATCGGTAGTGTGGGTGAAATGAACTATAACATTGAAACTATAACTTTTACACCACCGGATGTGCTGTTGCTCTTCGGTATGCTCTTTAGATTGGATCTATTCTTTTGCAACCGATTAAAATAACCTAAACATTGTTTTTAAAATTGTAGCGGCTTATAAACTTAACTTTAAAATAACAAAACAATAGAATACATACGGGTGGAAGGGTTCTAAGTTGTCTTACATCTTTCATTTTCCCAATTATTGTTTTTGTTAAGTAATTCAGTTATGACCACTTGATAAAGGTGATGAAGCAATCAGAACCAGTTTTCTCTTATAATTTAAGGTAAAGCAAATTATAGACAATGACAAAATAGAGGGTGGAACAGCAGGCCGCGTAGGGTAGTAGGATGTTACTTGACATATTATGGTGTACGTAACCGATGGATGGGTTGTAGTTGAAATAGTGCACTAATGGACATAGGCCGTTTGAAAACGTATCCACATCAGTGTGCCCTGTATCTTCGTCATCCATCGGAATCTTTAACCCTGTAGGTACTACTAACATGTGATTTACAAATAATTATATTCAAGTTCTTTTAAGGATTAATCCATTATATAAACCTGGCCCTGTGACCCTGAGAAAAACAAATAATTGTCCTGTGGGATTCAAAGACTCGATGTTGATCTTATTGTAAGTGCATAGATGTCCACCACGGAGGCAGTCACTTACATTAAAATTTTTCACAGCAATAATATTGTTATGATAATCATAACATAAGACAGGTTGTAAATTCTATAATATATAAGGCTATTGACATAACAGTTAACACTGACCGTGACGATGGCGCGTTCCATGTGGAGAGGCTGGGCGTAGACGCAGTAAAGTCATCTTCTTTCTTGCGCACTGTCCCACCGTGTTCCTTGTAGTCGCGGAAACAACGCTTACATCGCGTCGGCCACCTCACCTGCGGGTGGAAACCCAACGGGCATAGTGGGTCTCCTTTCGCCAGGGGATACAAGTGATGCATTCTTACTGTACCACTACACTCAAATGCACTTTAAAAATGTCTTAATTTTCACAAAGTAAATGCCGCTTTAATAATGTAAACAGTCTATATCACATTCCTCGTCTTACACGCAGTCATTGTCACATATCATTAACAGTCTTCCAATAGTTATAAAGGGATCTTGCAATAACCACATACACACGCAAATGTTTATGGAATGAACTTTACGATTGTACTCTATAAATAATAATTTAGTTAACCAGCAACGTGTTCAGGCGCTCGTACGTCTACACCCAACAGTGGCAATAAAAATATCTCGCTGCTAGCACTGAACCGGGCGACCTAAATCGGATGCTCTGAACTCGCTACCAATTTTCAAACTTTCTAGGCGCGTAAACACAAACACGATTTATTCACTGAAAGAATTATTATGTTTGCTGACAGTTTGCAGCGTAATCTCTGCTGTGACAGGCAGCTGAAGTATGTATCTATAAAGTCAGTGGGTGATCTTCAGTCGTGTGATACGCAGTATAATAGTATATTGCAAGGGGTAAGACGTAGGGTGCGCGTGTTTAGGGCGAGGCAGGCGGCGAGCTGGCCGGCACTCCGGGGACTGGCGCGAGAGCGGGCACCGAGCCAACGTTCAGCGCGAGCCACTTATGTTCTATTACACCACACACCGCTGAACCAGTGCTCGCGTTTTGAACGTCTATAAAAATAAAACTGAGTTGCTAATAAAACGCGTCAGGGAGTATCTTGCGCATCGTAGCCAGATCTGACGTCCCTAACTGCATACTCAAACATCCCGGACATTGATTATAGTCATATTCATACCTACTTCTGCACGTATGACTATAAATTAAAAAGTAGATGAAGGAGTTTGAATGGCTTTACAAAGTAAACAATTGTAATTATTAGAGGATATTTACGTTACAAATATCTGGGTAGGTACCTACATCAATTCAATAATAACTTTATGAATGGACGTTGACGTCAAAGTTTCTTTTTATGCGTAGGTATGACTTATGTGGGATGATAATATCCACAAATACATCTACGTTAATATAACATCCTGCAGACACAAAGCAGGTAATCTTTTTAAAATAACTACTATTTATATTTTATAATGCAAGAAAGTTATTAAGTCCACTCAAGAATTGTTATGGAGTTTGATATCCCTGCCAATTAGTGCCAATGAATAAATAATAAGTGTTTCAGTTTCAGGAGATTTGTCTTTGCATGTCAAAAATTGTTTTTTAGAGTGACATAGGGAGATATTGACAGGTATAAGTTTACCTGCCAATTAGAGGAGGAACATAATTATTATTATGTCCAATGTGGAAAATGACAAAATGTCCAAACGTTTTCTGGATTTTGATATTCGGAATATTAAAATTCGGGATTAAAATAGGTAACCCAGAAAAAAACATTATTTGTGAATTTCTTTTAACTTTAGTATTATGCACCTACTCGTACAGTACAGTACAGTTACAGATGGTTGGAAGTTTTATTTTACTTTATGTCCTCACCTATCAAAAGTAAATAAAGAACAATGCTCAAAAATGTATGGACACCGTCCCCACTTTGTAGCACTTTAAGATATATGTTAATCGAAAGGTATTAGTCATCTCTCCATTTTATTGTATGACAGCAAAGCTCAAATGTGTATCCGAAAATAGTTATATCGCTTTAAAGAAACCGAAATCAGTCACAATGATAATTATATTATTGTTCATGATGTTCCTTTTATTTTAATTAATACTGTGGAATGAACTCATTCCGAGTTTTGAAATGACTCCCGCTTTTTGTAAAGTGGCCATGGACGGTTTTTAGAAGTTTTCAAATACAAATATCTTCATAATCGCAACTTTTTATAACATTAATCAGTATTTTCAGTGTCTATTACAATATTGTCCCAGGCACTGGCTGGCCCATTGAAATAGTCTAAATCCCTTCCAATACCAAAGTACTACACGATACTGACGACATGCGCGCAAGCATCAGCTGTTCTTATAGCAGTTAAGCATGAACAATAATATGCCTGAATGGCGTTATGTCCAGTGCGTTATTTCAATTCAAATAAATACCTGTAATAGGTCGCATTTGACCAATGTTTGGATAAAATTCGACCCCTCAAAAGAGTGCAATCTGCCGTGTTTATACCGTATTGGTTCATAATTGGACTTGGAGTAGCACAAACTTCTATGTTGCAGACGCCGCCACGTAAATGTTCGCTAACATAGGAAGCTGCTAGTTTTAAGTGTGATATGTCCCCAAACTAAACAAAATAATACCCTTGTTTGACAATTCAGGGAACGGTATATTTAAGGACATCAGTCAATGTTCTGAACGTACCCCGCTGCCTGTAACGTAGTTACCCAAGTCATTGTTGATGTGAATTCTGCAATGAATTCGTTCAACGAAGTCTTTGGCATAGACACTGTCATGAAAAGGCTCCCTGAATGTGTTGAGAAGCGCTCCAGCAATTCGGAAGTCTGTGAAGAGATGAAGAAGTGTATTATTGAATACTTACTACATTCCTGAACATTTTAAAATCACCTTTAAATGTCCCGTTTATGGCCTCAATGACCCAACGGACAAATTGTTACTAGACGGGATTTATTTGGTTATTCATTCGTAAATCTGCGTCCAACGCCCTCAGCGAGTGGTTCTAGAAATGGAGGATAACAGTTAACCCCGAAAAGAGCCAAGCGTTGATGTTTCACAAGAAAAGGAGCCACAAAACTCTCTCGGCTGAGACACCGCTCTCACCTCTGGGATGGCTCTGCACAGTACCTTCTAGATGCTCTTGATCGGTTACAGCGGCGAGCTGTGCGTGTCATTGGGTGCCCAGAAGTATCCAAAACCCTTGAGTCTTTACAGCTGCGTAGGGACATCGCCGGATTGGCGGCCTTCTATCGCCTGTATCACGGCGAGTGTTCTGATGAACTTTCCCAACTGATTCCACCCCCTCCTTTCTTATCCAGAACAACACGTGCCGGACATAAGTGCCACCGCTACACTGTAGAAACCATACAAGTCCGAACAAAGCGGTTCAGCACTTCGTACATGTGCAAAACCACCAACCAGTGAAACTCTTTGCCAGCCCACGTGTTTCCTTCAAACTACGATCCTGGTTCCTTCAAGCGTGGCGTGAAAAAGCATCTTCTGAAGCCGCCGTAGTTGAGACATTCATGCCTCTACAAATATTGTAGCTGTCATGGTGCTCGCCATTCTTGGACTCTAATGGATGCTTAACATCAGGCACCATAGAGTCAATCTGATAGGCCAATTAAAAAAAAAAACAATAAATCAAGATGTTCAGCTTCCCGATCCCTTGGGCGAGGGAAGCCAAATACCTTGGAGTCATACTCGACGATAAGCTCTCGCTCCGTCTCCACCTAAACATGGTTCGCAAGCGTTCGTGATAGGATGGCTGCACTTACTCCTTAGGAAGGAGTCTAAGATGTCAATCCGCAATAAAGTTAGGATATACGAGACTTGTATTAGGCCAATCATGACGTACGCGTGCGTAGTTTTCGCCCACCTTGGGCCACACAGCAGGATCCATAGGTTACAAACAATTCAGAATAGGTTCATGCGCAAAGCGACGGGAGCACCGTGGTTCACGCGTAACGAGGATCGCCACATCGACTTCGAGTTGCCGACCAGCCAGCAACACATGAAACTCTGTTCCCGTCGGTACTTTGAAACGGCTGCCACTCACCCCAACCAACTAGTGGTTGAGGCATCCGGGTACATCCCCTCTAGAATATCCAAAATTAGAAGACCTAGACATGCTCTCGAAGAACCGGGTGATAGGATCGCGATCGCTCAACGTAGAGCTCATACGGCTTGCGAAGCATGTCCACAACAACACGTCCGCGGTTCCGTCCTCGCCGACGAGGCAGGAATACGCGCCGCGTTTGCTCCTAGAGGGCGTGCCTTCCGCAGATCCTGTTAGTCGGTGACAGTCCAGGCCGAGGTTCGTGCCCTCAGGGGGTGCCCCTGAGGCATGACACTTAAATGTCGTAGGGCCATCCGCCCCACAGCCAGCGTGAAGTAGTAAATGTCCCAGGAGACAAACTACTCGCGCTCACAAAAAAAAGAAAAAATCGGGTCATTGGGCATATACGGCGTGTAATAATTAATAATCTTTTATATTTTTCTTATATTCTACACTGTTAACTATGTATTTTATTGGCTATCATTTCGATAAAGTACAATAAACAGCAACATAATTGTGACTCATTTCGGTTTCTATAAAGCGATATAACTTTTTTCGGATACACATTTGAGATTTGCTGTCATACAATAAAATGATGAAAATACTAAGGCCTTTCGATTAACATAGGTTTCAAAGTGCTACAAGCTGGGGACGTTTTGAGCATTGTTCTTTATAAAATAGTTATATATTTAAAAAAAAACTGTTGACGAATGGTCCATATATGTACTTGGAACGCCAACGGGCCAATAACGTGGTAAAGGACTGGAAATCTGGAATAGTAAAATGAATAGGGCTGTTATGTGTCATAAAAATTAAATGATAAATTTGCATTTGACGACCTCTCTGGCGTAGTCGGTATATTAGGTACATGGCTGCTACGCAGAGGTCTAGAGTTCGGTTCCCGCTCAATGCAAATCTTTGTGTGCATGAACATGATTGTTTGCATTGGTCTGGGTGTTTTCTACGTATAATAATATTATACTTACAGGGCAATAGAGAGCATACATATTATGTATGCTCTCTATTGCCCTGTAAGTACCAGTAGTTAGCAACCATGTTTCAACTCTATGTAATCACTGGCGACCCACACTAGACGAAGACCTTTGTCTTCAGACACTACGGTAATGTGGACGAGAAGATACGTTTGAGCTTCCGGAACGCTGCCCAACCGAGTTGGATTCGATGAGCGACCTCCTACTCGAAGTTGGATACACCCAACATACCATGAAGTAATCCACACTCAATAGCTCTCGTCTCTTGATTTATATAAAAATTTGATGTAACCATCAATATCAGCCATTAAATGTTCACTGCTGGATATAAGCCTCCTCCATGTCATCATTATAACAGTCCATTAATGTCCCACTGCAGGGACGGGCCTCCTCCCATGACGGAGGGATACTTGACCTACTAATATGTACCACGCTAGCCAGTCGGATTGGTATAGGGTTTAATCTCAAGTTTTCCTTCTTTTTATTTTGTAAAGATAATATTGACGGTCTTAGTCGGTTTTTACGACACCCATGTGATGAGATGGGGTGGTGACATATTGTATTACTCCGTCACCACACGGTATATTCTTCATATTATATTTCCACCTATCGTCGGTCGTCGACGGTCCTATGTCTCCTTCATCCATCAGTTTCTCGCCGTCGTAACTAGTTCATCGGTCTATCTTGTTAGGAGTGTAAAAATTTAACAAAATATTCCATAATAAGAATATAATAATTATTCGTGTATAGGTTTCGGAACTACAGTTAATACGAAATAATAATAAAAGAAATTTACAGAGCAGGTTATTTATTATAAAACTCTTCTTATTTATTGTACAAAAATTGCAACAATTGCTTGTATAAAACACTTTTTCTTACTTGTATAAACTACTTTATTTATTGTATGAAACTTTTCCTTTTATTGTATGAAACTCTTATATTATGACTACATGTATAAAGGCACCTGTCCATTGTGTCACATCTTAAAATAATATACATTTTGTTATGATAATCGATTATTACAATACTTAGTAGACTTAGCAGAAATCTCCTTTAATGAGTGGTTCGTCTTCTTTTTTGTCGTATACAAGTGTTTTGTAGATTACTTCTTCGAAGTGCAATGCATTAAGACCTTTAGGTTCAGCCACTTTGATCTTTACATCGCCAGGATATAAGATTTCTCCTCTATTTTTGGTACATCCCATAACTAATGACTTTTGAAGCTTATCGATGCACGGTATCTCTGTAATGAAAAAAAAATTGGAGATATAAGTTATGATAATCTAATTCCTGTAGTACTGAGTTCGTTAGCAGGTACATGCTACTACAGGAACGTGCTGCTGGGAAACTTGGACTAAGTACTAATTTTACATTGGCAAAATGAATTTTTATACACTTTTAAGTCAGATAGGTATCCTTCTTTTGATTTCCTAGGGATAATATCTGCTAACTTTCCCTTATGCTCGCGTCCATGCCTTGAGCAGACACGGGAATTGTCTGTTAAGATAATAACATTCTAGTATTGGTTAAACCTAACATCATAACAGCTCATCAATGTCCCACTGCAGGGACCTGCCTCCTCCCGTGGCGTAGGGATACTTGGCCTACTAATACCACGCAGGCCAGACGGATTGGTATAGGGTTTAATTTCAGGTTTTCCTTCTTTTTATTTCGTAAAGATAATACACACATCAAAAAACTCTAAGCAACATGCATGATATTACAAATTTACCATTTATATTAATTTATTTTACCATTTATTTTAATTATAACGTTGTATTTTATTTTTAAAATAATATTTTTAGGGTTCTATGATGTAAAAATAACAGCTGTTTTCTTTATAAGTTCTTTTAATAACAGAAATTAACAATATTAGAATATACAGGTACAGTCACGAGCAATAATATGTACACATTTTCACATTTTGTAAAACAGTTATCTAAAGTTCTGCCAATCCAAAATTGAATATTTGAAGAATAGTTCAAAACTGTACGGAACCTCTTCTAAATTACGAAATAATATTGGTATTCTAATGTCCAGGTAAACGTGCAGATAGTTTAGAAAATTTTACAATGTGTACATATTATTGCTCGTGACTGTACATAAGAAACTAAACTTTTTTTTTACAAATTGAAATTTCTTAAGAAAATGAATTTATTGTGAAAGAATAGGACAATTTAATACAAAGTATGGCCTCCTCTGCTATTCAGAACTTGTCGGCAACGATTATTCATTGAATTAATGAGACTGTTTATGTCATCTTGCGGTATTCGCTCCCAATGGAATTGTAGCAAATCCTTCAGCTGTTGGGTTGTTGTCACTCCGTCCAAGTCCTTCAAAACACGTCTCTGGAGCATGTCCCATGCGTGCTCGATGGGGTTGAGGTCTGGCGATTGTGCAGGCCAGGGCAATACCTGGATGTTCTCCGTTGCCAAGTATTCACTGGTTCGCCGAGCTGTATGTGAACGCGCATTGTCATGCATTAACGTAAAATCGGAGCCAAAGGTTTGTGCAAATGGATGGACATAAGGTCTGAGAATATCCTCAACGTAATTTTCAGCGTTCATGTTTCCATTTACAAAAACGAGCTCAGTTCGCCTGTTCTTCATAATACCCGCCCATACCATAACTGTTGAGCCGCTGTATGGATGAACTTCCTGAACGCACCTGAGTCTTTCAGTATTTCCGGGTCGACGGTACACTCGCACCCTTCTTGTATCAGGCCTAAACCCGAATCGCGACTCATCGGAAAACATAATTTTATCCCATTGTTCCTGGGTCCATGTTATGCGTTCTCTACACCATTCATTTCGACGAGCGCGATTCCCGTGACGTATCGGTGGGCACCTGATAGGGCGTCGAGCTCGTAGGCCGTACTCATGCAGTCGATTTCGCACAGTTTGGGGACTTACATCAACACCACTTGAATTTTGTAGCCTCAAACTTATCTCTCGAGCGGTTAACATCGGCTGGCGTCTTGCAGTCAGTTGTATGTACCGGTCTTGCCGAGTGGTTGTACTCCTTTTATGGCCTGGATGCTGTTCAGCGGGTTCCCCTGTATTATTGTAGCGCTGCCAAAGACGACAAATAACACTTCTATGAATACCAAAATGTCGAGATACCTGAGATTGATTACTTCCCGCTTGCAACATCCCTACAGCTCTTTGCATTTCATCTGCCGTCAAATGACGTCGCTCCATGACGTAAAGAATATCTAACAATTCAATTTTGTCGCCAACTCAATTTCAACAATTCAATTTTTAAATGGTTGGTAAAATTATAAAATCAAGACTAAAACGTAGCAATTAACATGCACTCAAATTCAAACAAATTCGCAGTCATTTGAATTTTATGAAAAAAAACAAAACATAATCGAAATTTTTTTACCTATACACTTGAAGTTTACTTACCTATACACTTTGAGTGAGTAAATACTTAGAAATTAATTAATATAAATGGTAAATTTGTAATATCATGCATGTTGCTTAGACTTTTTTGATGTGTGTATTTACGGTTAGTCCCTTAGTGGGTTTTTTCGACATTCATGGGATGAGATGGGGTGGTGACATATTGTATTCTTACTCCGTCACTACACGGAAATAAACCTAAACCTAAAGGGAGTTCGTATACAGTCCGGGAATTAACACAAACGCACTGAGGTGCGAGTTCGATATAGTGGTGACATGTGTTCTTAGAACGAACCAAATTCGTCCCCACGCGGACAACTCACAATTTAATCACCAGATTTTCTATACCATATGACTGTTACTGTATTACTAATAAGTTTCTTAGTACTGATATGTACAAACCTGAAGTAACCACTTTCTTGATGGGCGTGCCAAGTCCGGCCTCGATAACTCTTACGTCACGAACTAACTGCTGGAACTCAGTGGGTGTTAGTGAGCATACGTGGTCTGTACCCTTCATCGTCTTGTCTAGTGTAATGTGCTTCTCCAATACCTGGAAACAAAGGAAGAATTTGAAGTCTATGGTTTACGAAAGTGATAAACATAGCGCTTAAGGTTCTCTGATTAAATACACAGTAAGTGATTGCATATTGCGCGTCCTGCGGTCGTCTGGAATGAAAACAAAGGACTGGAGAAACATAAAGGAAATTTTGTTCATAAATCTACGAGCAGCAGTCAAAGCTTGGATAAAATGATACTGCATGAAGTTTACTTATGATTTACTAGCTGATGGCCGCGGCTTCACCCGTGTTGTTGTTACATTAGCTTAAATGTTATTCTACACCCTAAACTACCTATATTCCAAATTTCATCAAAATCCATTCAGTCGTTTTGCGTGAAAGAGTAACAAACATCCATCCATCCTCACAAACTTTCGCATTCATAATATTAGTAGGATTTATTGTTCTTAGCGGTTTAAGTCGTACTTAAATGGCAAAGTTGGTATCCTTCATTAATGAGAAAAACTTAGTTGTAACTAGAGAAGGTCTGGCTCTGCAGAATTACGTACATGTTACGGATATTTATACCTTAAACATTGCAATAAAACTAACGGTTCCACTAAAAGTAAACAGCTACTTTAGCCTATACAATGGTCAGTATCACAAGAGGTGTGTTCGACCCTCAAAAAAACCTTACATGAACTTCATCCAACAAACATAAGAAATGTGTTTAAAAACATAATACATCAACTTAATCAAAACAATTCATATATTATTATACCTACATAACACAGTAATAATTTCGACATTTTACTGATAAACCGTACCTCGTTATCTGTGTAATAAGTATTTACTATCTAGCTTTAATAAACAAGGAGCAATAACACTATATATAATGTATTATTTATGTATAACGATTCAGATTTATATAAACAGACGGACAGGATAAAAGGAGCTCGATACAAAAATTTATAAATCGAGTTATACTTATGCCTTTTCTCGCAATGAAATATACCCGCTGCATGTTCATGCATTCTCCGTGTGGTGACGGAGTAAGAATACAGTGTGTCACCACCCCATCTCATCCCATGGGTGTTGTAAAAACCTACTAAAGGAATATTCATGAATATTATCGTGGTATTAGTAGGCCAAGTATCCTTCCGTCACTGCAGGAAGCCCGTCCCTGCAGTGGGACATTAATGGGCTGTTATGATGATGATTTACATGCATTATTTGTTGTGATTTAAAGAAATTACGAGAGTATACTACTTTACCGATAGAGTCTATAATAACCCTGTTTTTATCTTTGCGAGATCCGTTTGATGGAGAGGTTTCGGTTTTTTATATATTAAGCGAAGAAGGAAGCCTTTCTCGCAACCTTTTGTCACAAGAGGCGGGTCTCCTCCTACGACGGAGGGTAATGTGGTTTTTGTCGAGTTTTCCGTTCTTAGAGGTGAAATGTTGACTATGTTTTTAAAACCCACGAAACTGATTGTAACGGTAGGTAGGTATACGTAATCGG
This sequence comes from Schrankia costaestrigalis, assembly GCA_905475405.1. NCBI lineage: Eukaryota > Metazoa > Arthropoda > Insecta > Lepidoptera > Erebidae > Schrankia > Schrankia costaestrigalis. The sequence continues at coordinate 8,585,027 of FR997827.1, forward strand.
TTAGTAGCACTAAATTTATGTAAGTAGGTATGTAGAAACACAGAAATATGGTACAAAATATTACTCACACTAGGAAAATAAACAAAAGTGTCTAAATACCGGTTATCAGAATTACAACATGGATTTGTTTTATCTTGAAGTCTTAAATAACATCAAGCTAACAACGTCACCTTTACTATCACTTTTAAAAGAATATATTACTGCACAATGGCGAAAACTAGCTGTGGGAACTTTTACGGGTTTTTATGGGAATAATCAAACACACTTTTATACAACCTTGAGACCTGTTAGCAAAGATCAACAACGAGACTATTAACCAGAAAAATAATGAGGAGTTAAAGAAAATACTTTATTCCAAATAAGCTACGTGAGATAAACCTACAATGAGAAAGCATCACGTAGTTATTTATTATTCAAGTAGTCCTAGTTGAATAACATTCGAATGATTAGTCTATATTTCCTGTCGGTAGACTTAATATTAACTTTAAAACTTTCGTGTTTCATTATAACTTATTATTAATAACTACACGGGTATTAACACGATTAATTGTGGTAAATATTGAAACTATTTGCGGTTCTCGACGTTTCGGCCAGGTAGAGAGCCTCAAATAGTTTCAATATTTACCACAATTAATCGTGTTAATACCCGTGTAGTTATTAATAATAAGGTAGACTTAATATCTAGAAGATAGAATAGGTATTATAATATAGCTAATATTTGGCTTTACTTGTTATCACTGTACCTACTTGTAAGAAAAGTGCATAAAATGTAGGTATGTGGTAAGACCTATGCCTCCTCCAGTGGAAACTTTAAATTAATTATTATTGGGTTTGATGTCAAGTTTTCTATCTCTTGTGTTAAAAGAGACAAATCTGCAAGCTCTTCTTTAGTCTAGTTTCTCTTAACGATACGTATGGATACAAGATACCTATAGGGAATGAGATGACGCAGTGACCCTGTATATTTTACGTAGTTTGCTTTTAGATGAGCAAGGAACTTATAGGTACTCAAGCTTGGATAACACGATTACCAATTAAATAGTCTAAATAAAATTACCTTAGCTCCCAAAGCGACAGCGGCTAACGCAACAGCAGTTCCCTGCTCCTGACCAGAATATCCAATAGGAATATCAAACGTATTCTTATAATCTTGAATCACAGTTAAATTACAGTCTTCATACGGCACAGGGTACGCCGATATACAATGGAGCAAGCAGAAGTGTTTGTGTTGTGATGATATGATGTCATATATCGTCTTAACAGCTGTCTTGTCAACCATACCAGTTGATATTATAAGAGGGATCTGCTTTGATGCTGCGTACTTCAAGAATAGAAGATTGTTAGAGTCGCCTGAACCAATCTTGATGAATGGTGCTTTCATGTTGACGAGGAAGTCGAAGGATACCTTTAAAATGAAAATAATATGGTTAATTTAATGTTATTAAATTTTATGTACTGGAATAGATCGATTTATTTTAAGCATTTTTTAAATTAAGGGAAGTGTATTCCTTGTCGTCCATAATGCAAAATAAGTTTATTAATTTAAATGACAGGGAAGACAGGCGCACAGTGAACCAAAACCCCAATCTAGCTGGACAATATTATTTAAGGGTTGTAGTAGGTACCTCTTTTAATTATCATATTATAAATAAAAAAAAATTAGAAACCATTTATTTATGACAAAATCAATAACCAATTTACGCTGACCCTGTTAATCAAACATTTGGTACGTGTGCTAAGGTCTAGTTAAATTGGTTTTTTTTAGGTTAAATTATTGTGTGTTTTGTTGTGTAGTTCGATATTTAAAATCTTTACGTTGATTCTATAAAAGAATTAAGGAATAATACTGTGCTAATTTACTTTAATTATGGAAATCAAATTAAACGATAACATAATTATGACAAACTCACTTTTTTTTGACAAACCTACCTACTATTTAAATCACTTATTCAGATCCATCACAACTAGGCAAGCTCACATTTGCTAAGCTATCCTCGTTTCTCACTTTTCTAACAAAATCCAATGTTTTTGAATAAGTCATAGTACGTTTATCTTCAGGAAGCCGTTTCATTTCGAAAGTCAGCAACTTCGCAAATTATTGGTTTCTGGGGTCTAAAGGTTTCTCAGACTCAACATTTATGTTTTTTATGATGTCTAATTGTCCTCGCACATCACTGGTATGCCAACGATTTCGTTTATAAGCAAGACAATCCAAAATATTGGAGTATTCGACCTGCGTTTCTTTATCCGCTTTAGACGACTTTAACTAAATTCAGAAATACTTTTTTTTACATTGCTGACCTTCTCAGGACTTTCAGAAACATTTTTTATTATATTTGCTATATCGCGTTGTCCCGATAGCCTCGTGGATATTTGAGCAGAAACTACCAATTCATCTGCACCGCGAGACCTTAACAAATCGTCAAAGAGTCTCCTTTTTGTTTTAAACGAGGCTTGATTAAAGTCAATCTTCGGGCGACCAGGACTTGGAGTAGGTTGACTTTCTAAAAATGACGTACTAGGCTGCAAAACACGTTCTATTGTAAATTTAAACTTTTCACTATCAGCCATTCAACACCAATCTTTCTAGTCTCAAAACCGTCTCAATTTCTTCCATTTCGACCATTTTTCATCTAATTTTGACCAAATTCGGCTTATATTCGGCTTTATATCTCTTAAACATGGCTCCGTAGCGTCTTTTAAATCAAATTTTGATGAAAAATAGTTATTGAACATTTTTTAATTTTTGGGTACTTTAGCCACTGTTTATAAATCTCACTACGATATACCTCCACCACGTTTTCTCCAAAAAAATCAAAGTTGGGCAATCGTGTGCTTCTTGAAATAACTTTTTTTTTCAAGGACATACTTACCTATATGTAACTTTGTTATATAAAAAATACAGCCAGGGTACAAGAGGGTACAAGTAGTTCCATGTCTATCAAATACAGGAAAACGACAAAAATCAGAATATTATTTCTTGAACTACAAGTACCGTACGTGAATAATTGGTATTCCGAATAACTATATTTTGAAACATACAGGGTGTTTGGTACATCGTTTGCCAAATTGAAATAGCTGATAGAAGAGGTCATTACCCGTCTTTCCTCACTACCCTAGCCGGTTTTAACCTCAACATATTTTAGATATCGATGTAAAGCTATTTTTAAAAGAAAAACCCAATATTTACCATGAACACTTAAATTTTTTAAAAAATTTCTTCCGTGACTCCTCATAATTATGTTTTGTTTTAAAGTTTAATACTAGGAGCATCAAATAAATTCATAATAGCTCACCTAAAACGTCAACTTTTCGTTTATTGACTTATTATAACTATAGAGACAGGTAAAATTTAAAGATATGATCAACTTCACAGTACAATAAAAAAATAAATAAAAGAGAGAAAGTTCTTCCCTTTTCTGAATAAATGCCTTATTTTATCCTCTTTCCATTGGTATACAACATGTTATAAAATAGTAAATAGTTTTTCTACAAAACATGTGTAATACATAATTCGAAGTAAAGAAAACACGTTTGATGCATAACATTTATCGTAATTATTGACGCTATAGTAAATGATGAATTTTTTTTTTCTTTTATTATATTAAAATTAACTCTAATGTGATAAGGTAGACACACTGCAGTGACAAAAAAAGCTAAAGTAACTAGGTAAGTACGATAGAATGAATCAATTATAGCAATTATAGCTAGTAAATTTACCTTTCCTTATTCATCAAACGTGTTTTCTTTACTTCGAATTATGTATTACACATATTTTGTAGAAAAACTATTTACTATTTTATAACATGTTGTATACCAATGGAAAGAGGATAAAGTAAGGCATTTATTCAGAAAATGGAAGAACTTTCTCTCTTTTATTTATTTTTTTATTGTACTGTGAAGTTGATCATATCTTTAAATTTTACCTGTCTCTATAGTTATAATAAGTCAATAAACAAATAGTTGACGTTTTTGGTGAGCTATTGTGAATTTATTAGATGCTCCTAGTATTAAACTTTAAAACAAAACATAATTATGAGGACTCACGAAAGAATTTTTTTTAAAAATTTAAGTGTTCATGGTAAATATTGGGTTTTTCTTTTAAAAATAGCTTTACATCGATATCTAAAATATGTTGAGGTTAAAACCGGCTATGTGAGTGAGGAAAGATGGGTAATGAGCTCTTCTATCAGCTATTTCAATTTGGCAAACGATGTACCAAACACCCTGTATAATACATGCATCTACTTCACAAATCATGACTAATGTTAACACAATTTTATTTATATTTGTTTCTAGGCACTGATACAGCAAACGCAAGAAAGTGAATATTTTCATCGTTAAAAACCCACATGTTCAGTTATAATTAGAAATTAATAAATTATCGGAGGGCAGTTGCTTAAAAAAATTACTAAATGACTACCTCTGGTTCATAACCTACTGATTACACTATAAATAGTAAAGATATGGGTTGACCCTTTTTGTCCAGCTAGATCGGCATTTTGGTTCATAGTGAGGCGTCTTAAAACAAACTATCGAACTAACAAGCAATCGCTGTAAGGTTTTTCGCAACAGAATTTTTCGCACTAACGTTACATCGCACTAATAAAGCATCGATATAATATAACATAGTACTACTGAATTATCGCGATACCGTGTTCGATATAATAAAAATCTAACAATCAACTTTCGGACAAAATAGGGAACCTCTTGAATGTGTTACAGCGAGGCAGACAATCATGGCCAATGTTGAACAAATAAGGACAGACAGTTTGTTACTGCATTCACAAGATGCCATGATAATTAATTTCTGATGTATGTATTGCCTTTGTTGGAGACCCATAATAAATAAATAAATAAATAAATAATTTATTTTAATTGAGTACTTACCATGTCCATGGCTGATGCCGTACACAAAATGCCGACTTCGTGAGCATATTTAAATAACTCTCTATATTGGCTCTCAGAGAACTCCAGGTGCCTTTTGTGTTCGCCATAGGTTTTGCCCCAAGAATTAGGATTATTGTAGGGTCGCTCCAAATATTTCTTAGTGAATTTCTCATTTAAACATGTCTTTTGGAATTTAACGCAGCTTGCACCTGCATCCTGTAATCATTACATTAAATATGTAGTAACATAATAAATAATTTCTCCTATACATAATTACCTACACGAACTGAGAGTATCGACTATGTATACAGATATAATACAGAAGAATAACTTGATACAAAAGAACAAAACATTGTAATAATCTACCTGGTCAACATAATACAATGAGCTCAAATAACTTCCTTATGTGCAAGATACCCTCTAAGGCTCATTTTCACTGGTCATTATGTGCATGCATGAATGTGTCTAATATTTCTGTTTACGCTTGCTATCAAACCAGGCGCAGCGGTGGAGAAACGACGAGAATAATCATGAATAATGGCAGGTTTTAGAATGGAAATGTTCTGCATGCGCAATAACGAACAGTGAAAAAGGTCCCTAGCAGTAGTTTATACAATCAAAGTGATCAAATTAATATCAAGACCAGTAAATAAACTCAAGGTCGTGGGGACAAACACAATAACCCAAAAAATATCATAGAAAAAAAGTAAAAGTATTATATTATTATTGTGTGTAGGACTCGAACCCACAACCAAGTTCATAAGCAAAGTAATATATTTTATAAGAGGTTGTAAATGGACTAAGCAAACAAACAATACAATATTTATATGGAAACTTTTCGCTTCAAACTTGTTCTCAGTACCTACTTCGTTAATAGGATGTAAGATGTAAGAAGTAGGTACCTATCTAGAACTACTCGGTTAAACAAGCTTTGCACGTAAATAAGTAGATACTTTATTGTTTTGATGACATCATCGAACTCTAATATAACTACTTTAACGTAAGCATATAATATGTATTGATTAGCAATAAATTTAAAAAGTTGGTTATTAGCAATATTGTTAAAATATTTCTAGAATCTACACAAATTGCTAACAGAAAAGGTATTTGTAAACTCTAACATTTGCCTTTTTGTCTTGTTGATTACTTCCTAAGTACGTACGGCAATATAGATAAATATTGCATAGTAACAAACAAAAGGCATTGTATCAATATCCGCGGTAAAGAACGTCAATTCTCTTTGTATTGTTTTCAATGTAGATAGGTAAACCTGACTCCAAACAAAATGTTTTGTTCCACCAAAGTATTGAAAGTTAACTTACCTTAGCCGCTTTTATTAACTTTTTTGCTATTTCGACATCACCTTGATGATTTTGTCCCACTTCCGCTATTATAAAACACGGATTTTTACCTCCTACTTTGACGTCTTCATTTATCTTCACTTCTACCATATCCATTGTCACGCTTTTTCCATAAAAACAAACAAAACGAAACCGGCTTTCGTGCGTGATGCGCGTAGGGTACACACTGACACTGTGTGGCGAAGGTTTATCGACCTCGCTCAAGATCAAATGGGATAAATAAGGTCAATTCAATATAAAAGCGAGCAGCTAGTTGCGCGCCCGCCACACGAGTGCGCGGCCTGCAATAGCGTACCCACACCGCATGATAATTGATAATGTGTCCATGACCACGCTCTATTATACGAGTAGGAAAATAAATATAGACAGGCCTCTTATTTATTGATATACATTTTATTTAATAAAAATATATTTTTTTATTTATTTGCTCTTACATTTATTTACATAAATATAGTTTTGTAAATCATCAAAAACTTATCAATTAAATATCACATGCAGCCATTTGAACAATATCTTTGTGATATTTAAATTTCTCATTCATAGCACGATTGACTTTCGAGTCTGTTGGCTTTCCTAGGAAATTTGATATAAATCTGCCCGCCTCTATAAGCTTGACTAGATCTATGTTAGTGTTAAGACCCAGTCCATACAGGAAGTATACTAGATCCTCTGTGGCGAGGTTACCACTTGCTCCGCGTGCATACGGACACCCGCCCAGTCCGGAGATAGATGAGTCCACAGTCTTTATGCCAAACTGCAAAAACAAGTTATTTTAAAATGTCATATGACGTCAGAAGACAACGGTAATGTTTACTTTACATAAGTATATAAATTTTACACAACATATCTACATTTATCATTTATTTAGTGTACAGCTGTTAGATAAGAATTGAAAAACTATTTGTCTGCGACCAATGCTTGCAGCGCTCTCATAAAAATAAGATAAGGATGATACCTAGTTTTATTATATTACATAATATAACAAACTATGTAAGAACTTATAATAAAAGGGAGATTAATTCATTACTATTATGTAAATATAATAAGTGTGTTTCACTTTCATATTTAGAGGTAACAATATTTTTATAGTAGAAGTAGATCAGAGGGTTTCGTGTGGGTTAAACCACAAAACTTTGTTGTTATGCTAAATAGAAAGTTGATATTGTAAAGGCGTAAAATTTCTCCCGTCTACACAGAGGCAAATATAAGGGCTTGGCTGTAACGATTGGTATTGCTGTAAGATAAAGTATTATAATTAGTTGGCTATGTGGTGATTGGACTAAGCATAAAGAATGATACCATCCCTTTTTGTCTGGGATGTTTCCTAAACATAGACAAGGGTCGGCATATGGTACGAAGTTACGAAGGCTAGGAAGGGCTAGGAACAGAGAAGGAAAAATATAGGTATGTACTTACAAATTCTTCTACCCATTGTCGCTAACAATGTAAGTATTCAGTCAATGATCAAATACATGTTCTGGTTTCATCATCCAATTTCGTACGTTAGTAAAATTATTTGACCTTATTGCCCATTCGTTTAACACATCTTAAATACTTACAGAATTAAATTGCTTGGTTTAAGATTTTAGTACAATGGTGGGTACAAAATATGGCACTGTCAGTACAATTCTATTTGTATTGATACTGCTCTGCTTATTTCCATATTCATTTAAAAAGATACGATTACTTATAAAGATTGAATTATCTTACGGGCAAGGTACAACTTTCTAAAGCAGCCAAATTGTTTCGAAAATACAAAATAAGTATCATCTTCATTTCTCAAAGAAATGACGATGAGATGAAAAACTAAGTACCTATACCAAGATTACATACACAATTACAATGACTCTCAATTACCGGTCATTATAACAACCTCCTTCTTATTATGGAATGTAACGTAGTATTAAACGTATCATTAAATGTTATTTACATGTGTTATAATGATATGCACAGCAGTCCGTATCCTTAGTTTTAAGAATTTGACCCTCTATGACGTACCTAGTAAGTAGTTATTTAGCACTCGTGCTAAGCAGAGATAGCGAGTTCGAGCCTCGCAGAAATCTAACATTTGTAAACAAGTTTTATTAGATATGGGTGTTTTCTACGAGTAACATACCTAAATGTGTAAGAATAATAGAGATATGTTTAAGCACGCTTTCTAAGGTAAAGAGGATTTAAGGTATGGTAAGAAAGGACATAAGTACTGGTTCGGACGGGCCGTTAAGCCGCTGGATGAGGGAGGCACAGGACCGGGTAGGATGGAAATACACACTACAATAGTGAACGTCCTTATGCTTGCGTGGGGTTTTACGTCACGAGGTCCTTTATTTTAGTAGAGATTCTACGTCTGAACATTCTCTAACGAAATAGGTTGGATGATGTAGGGTAGTGTCATAGTTTATTCTTATTCCTTTATCATAAGAAGAAAGATTATCGTATGACTTAAGGTGACGTCATGTGAAAGTGCACGGAATTTTTATTTGACAAGTAAAGATTATTATTTTGTCTAAAAACAAAAAAATAAATAATGCTTTCGACATAATTTTCACATCATAAACTTTTTCTTTATAATTATCACCTACCTCAAGACCAGCCAGCAAGTTGGACAAAGCTTGTCCATACGTATCGTGGAAATGTAACGCAAGTTGTTCAGGTTTCGCCACAGCAGTCACTTCACGCAGCATTCTGCGTACCGATCCTGCGGTACCTACGCCGATTGTGTCACCCAACGATACTTCGTAACATCCCATTGATAAAAGTGCTTCTGTTATCTGTGTGAATAAAAATATACTTTCATTTGGCAAAACTGCGTGAAAAAGGTAACATAGTGATTAAGAATGTTCCTAATTCACTCTGACACCAAGGAAACATACGATACAAGATAAAGGCCTTGGTAGATCTCATCAAGGAAAGTAATCCTGAATGCAAATCTTAGACTTAGAGGGGTAGCGGCTCCTGAATTACCTTATACCAGTTTGCAGTTGTTTGATCGAGCGTGTCTGTTAAATATATGATAGTAAAAGTCCCCGGAACACAAGTCGAATTAACGAGATTCCGTAAGGAAGGAAGGTGAAGAGGGAATAAGTATATGGGAACATAGGTAATCTACAATATGGAGGACAGCCTACGACAGTTGATAGGTCAATTAAGAACTATGAATTCTAATTGTATAGGTGACAATAGTTCTGACCTGTTCCGTTCTGATCATTTAATGGCTAATTGACTAATAACAAGACTTCAATATTTTGAGCTCTCATTTTAATAGCTTTTAAATGATTTATTATGTATACAGCAGGTGTTTCCCTAATTATAAAAGTAACACGTTCGTTGAATGTCGCAAAGTCGACTAAGGTAGATAGGACATGTATAATTTAATTGCAAGACAAAAAAGAAACTCGAACAATTTTTTTTCCATAACACTAGGAGGTCCAACCAAAAAGAAGAAAAAGCTAGTACGAAAAGTTACATACTTTCTTGGCCTAACACTAAGGCCCCATTCGCACGAGCGCTTTTTTAACGCGCGTTAAAAAAGCGTCGGAATAGAAGAAATGCATTCCTATGTTCTTGTTCACACGCCAGCGCTTTTTTAAGGCGACGCTTTTTTATCGCTCGGCGTTGGAAATTGTGTTCTATTTCCAACGCCGAGGAACATAAGATTGGATTTGTTCTATTTCGACGCTTTTTTAACGCGCGATAAAAAAGCGCTCGTGCGAATGGGGCTAACCGAGAATACACGAGAGACAGTTCCGACACAACGGGTCGACTTCAACAGTTCACACAAAATGGACGTTGAGACTCAGGACTGTCATTTATGGACAGCAGAATAAGACCTAATCTTAGCATTCCATGGATTCTCCGTGCGGGTGCCGGGTCCATCGCTTGATAGAGGACAGAACACTTGCATAACAGCGTCTGGGACTTACGACCCAGATGTAGTTTTGAGGAGGACTCTTTACAACACATTAGCGGTCACCTTCACTGTCTGCTATTTGTGTAGACAGAGATTAAAATCTATGCTAATGTAAGTACTTACCAGTGGGGGTTTGGGGAGGACCAGGAATGTATGTGTGGTGCTGTTGCACAAACAATGGAACATCTGCTATCTTGTCCTCTAGGACCTAACACATGCACAATGGAGGATCTCATGCATGCCACTGAGAATGCAATACTCGTGGCAAAATTTTGGGCTGACACAGTTTGATTGTTATCGACACGCAAAGAAGAAGTACTTGCCTTGCTAATTTGTTTTGGATCAACGGGGCCATCGTAAGGGCAGCCGACAACGCAAGAGATGTATCCTCGAACTCTCACGCCATCTTTCACAGCTTGATCAGCAACCAACTTGAACCTTTTCAATGATTCTTCAACGGAGCAGTTTAAATTCTTTTGAGAAAAGCCCTCTGTGCTTGCGGGGAATATTGCTATCTCTTCTACATTGCATTGCCTCTGTTTTGAATAATTAGACCATAAGTATTATTATTATAGGTATTTGTTCATATAAATATAGCTATTTATATTAGTTAAGTACAGTGTTTAATAAATCACTGTCTGTTTAAGCAAGTTAATTAAATTCTTACTGCTATTTCATATCCCTTTAGATTTGGCATAAGCACTGGATAGTTTACTCCAGGAACTCTTTTCAAGTTTTTCATAACTTCAGCTCCATCACTCATTTGTTTAACCCATTTTGGACTCACAAAGCTGTTCAACAGATGTATTATTTCGTTAACTTTTTCAACATTGATTTTTAATAACCTTATGTCCTAAGAATTACAACAAAACTGAAAAGCTGGACAACTGTTGCTAAAGTTACTTCATGATAATTGATTTCCTGATAATGATTTCATTAAGCAAAGACTGGCAAAATAGAACTGAACAGCCTAAACAGATATGTAAGACAAAATGCAAAGCATTATGCTACCTCGAAAACAAGCAGGCTAACGGGTGAACCAGCAAGCAAACTATTTTTAATTTAAGTTAGGTAGGTACCTATAAATAAATTCTACATTATTGAATTAAAATTGTTTGCTGCTGGTACAGTAGCCATAAATATAACATACCTGGCAGATTCAATGTCATTTATTCCAGCATTAGCAAGTTTCTGTATGAGTTCTATTTTGATATCAGTTGGAACAAATTTAGGTTCATTCTGAAGGCCATCTCGCGGTCCCACTTCATAAATTCTAATTTGAGGTGATTTAGTACTCTGAAAATAAGAAATAATAGCCTTTCTCCTTTATTTCATATGGCACAGCAAGCAGTACAAAAGAAATTATAAAATATATAGTTGAACCCTTAAGAACTGCTTATGTTTACACATAATTACATTATACCAATAATTTATACTCACAAATCCACGTAGCAAAATATTTCTAATTAGTTTGGACATGATTGAATTATACCTAAAATATCTATTTTATTGAAAAAGCTTTCTCAAATGTTTTCTGTCACATGCCTGTAATCTGTTTCTTATCACTTTATTAACATTCGATGTTACTTTAATATTACGTCACTGTACTTAGTTAAATTTTGGAGATTATAAATAAATACATAATTTCTACTGTAACCTATTTCTATCTGTTTGAAATAATAAATTGAGTGACAAAATTTGAAGTTCATCTAATGTATGATACAAATAAACGGTATTAATAACTAATTGCGTAAAATCTCATTTTTATTTTTACATTCGCTTTCGCTGATTCGATAATAAATAACACCGTTTTTTGTTTTTGTTTGATGATAAGGTACAACTTTTTTGTATGCTCAATAAATAGCCTAAGGCTCGAAGGCGTACTTCTTATTTGTCACCTGAGAAAATACCTAATAAAGCTAAATTGTTAAATAAAATAAAGTGGCATTAAATAATAGAAAGAACGAAAATAATATTACAAAAATATTTTATGCTAGCTAGTTTAACACAATATACGTCGCCCTGCAATTTCTTGCTATTTCCTAACAAAGTCGCGTTCTACGTTTGCAAGTTCGTGGACGAAGTATCTAATCTTGATCTTGATTCTTGTTGAATTAAATTATTAGAAGTTTTAGGCTATGATTTCTCAGTAAAATTATTTTATTCCATTCCAGTACATACAGTTCACGTTTTTTATTTATATTTTATAATGTATGACTGCAGTCAGTTCAGTTGTCACTTATGTCAGATTCAAAGTAAATTTTGTTTGTGGACGGCATTTTAATAAATTGCCTATTTTATTCAGAATTAGGAATATCTTGAATTAACTTAAAATGGGTAAAGTAGTCTAAAGTAATAAATGATAACACATTAATAAGAAGTAGTGCAATTCAATTTATATCTTATTTTTTTATCATTACAGCTGTAAACAGTGCCACGTCTTTCGTGTTATCATCAATCCTAACCCTGTTAATATTTTCGGGAATGCAAATGTACAAACCTATTCTAATTAGATCGCCGATTTCTATTATATTTGGCGGCTACCTGGGATCACTAATGTTTATGTTCTTCGTTACTGTATCCTTTACAAATTTTGAATGGTAGGTGTAAATGCCGGCTTTTAGTTTATTGGTAAAGTATTTACACATATCACACAAGACTGATACCTAATGTAGAAAAGGGAATATTCTACGTAAATTTGTTTCTTACACACTTTGCTATATGCAATTATACAATTAATGAAATACTCTGACTATAAAGCCTGTATTTCTAATATATTTAATACCTACCATAACTGAATTAAAACCTTAATATAATAAGTTTATTTTATTTTACATTGTTCATGTAAACCAATTAAATTAATCCTAATGCAGGTTTTAAACATTCCTTTGATAATATGTATAATTAATGCTTATCTATGTGTTTAATAAATTATTATTTCTTACTACAAGTATTATATCATAGGCAATTGGAAACTTAGAAGCAACATTATTTGGCAAAAACTTCCAGTTAAAATTGCCAGAAATAGTCCTGTCTATGGCTATATCACTTATTGCGGCAGGAATGGTCCACAGGATCTGCTTTACAACATGGTAATTATCATTTGGTATTTTAAGGTAACTTTAGTAGACGCTTTATAAATAACAACCTTATTAAACTGATAGGCTTAATTCAAGAGATGTACAATCTATTCATTTTCACTTTACAATATGCATTGTTTTGTAAAATGAAATAATTAAATAGTTTAGACAAAATTATTTAATTAATTATTAAGTCAAGAGAAAAGAGATTGTAAGAATAATAACTAACAATACAAGGAACCTATAATGAAAAGATTGACGAAATACCTATGATACTACAACTTTGAATACCACAATAATTTCTTTGTACAACCTCCAATGACAATTTAATTGTGTATGAATCAATACATTCTGTAATCAGATTTCAATGTTGAATAAAGAATGGTATTGTTACCAGTTGTTCAATATACTACATACTCAATATTACTTAGGCCTACTTATCTTCACAATATAAAATGGTAAAAGTTTTGTCTTGAGCTGTCTGATCATTCATAGTCTACAAAAAAATAAAATCAGTATTCAAGTAATCATAGCATAAACTTTGTTTAACCATCATGGCAAATTATTATTTGAGTTATTTAAGCATACTTTTAGCTTCCTTCCATGTATTTTGCTTATGTTATAACATTAAATGCTACTGTTGAGCAGGTTATTAAGTGAATTTGAGTATTCATTAAAAAATCACACTACCTATGTACTGGGTTCCCTAATTAAGATATAAAGACGTTTGATACAGTAATAATTGCTCGAAGACGTATACCCTATTATTCATAAGACCTATGAATCGTGAGCTCTATAGCTTGCCACATCTATGCATCAAAATCCCTAGAAGTTTTGTGCCCTAACGATCAATTGCTGTAAGCATCGGATTGACGGCCTTAGTGATAAGTTTTATTTTTAGCAGTTTCTATGTAGCACACATAGATAGTTGATTTTTTTAGGATGGTAAAAAAAAACTAAATAAATTTTAATCATTTACTAAATCTACACTCTGTATTTGGATAGGAAGTAGATATATGGAAGTTTAAGGTAGTTATGAATAAAAAATACAACATTGTTATATAATTATTTATTAATGACAATTGAAAAAGGTAGGTACCTAATAGTAAATACAGATTTTTTTAAACTAATTTCTAGGATGTTCTACATTCTAGAAATTAGTTTAAATTAACTTCCTTATACCTCAAGTAGGGAACCCCTATGTACGGCCGGGGTATTTGCCGCTCGACCACCCTTAGGCGAGAATCGCTTGGCACGCGGCGCATGCGATACGTGGGCGTGCCACGTATCGCATGCGCCGCGTGCCAAGCGATTCTCGCCTAAGGGTGGTCGAGCGGCAAATACCCCGACTGTACCTGTACATGCCTAGAAAGCCTACAGGCATGTAAACTATGGGTTAATATTATAGGCTAGCCTATGGAGTAATTGTTTTCCTTTCAGCAAGCATTATTCATTATTGTTCATATTAATAGAATAATAATGTATTATTGTTACACATACCATTTAAATTGAACAAGAATAAAACACTGAATCATTCAAAAGGACACTGAGGATATAAAAGAAAACTTAGGTATTAGCACAGCAGGGTGTCACACAACAAACATAGTTATGACAATAGGGCAGCCTGGTAAAGTAATAGCAACACCAGCATGAAGTTATGCCTTACATTTGTTGCCTACATTCCTAGACTGTATTTCTTCTTACTGCCTACTAATTTCCACACATTAAGTATCTATATGGGGAAACTTCTCTAGAAAATTACACCAACAACAGATCTGATTTGGTGTTGTAGGCCAGTTTTCTACTGTGCTGCCAGAACAGATCTTAAACAGTAAGATCTATAATGGTACTAGATCTTTTGAAGAGAGATGATTTAAATACTTACACTGAGTTGACTAACCAATTTTTTTGTTTCTGTTTGCAGTTTGATATTCTCAATCATCACAATCTACTACATGAACAAACTATCTCAAAAATCTTATGTTATATCAGCTCCTGTAGCTGCACCAAGCAAGAGCCGGCGTCACAAGTAATTCTATTATATCATGTATTTTAAGCAAATATTTTTTAATAAAAAATATAATATACCTACAGACATTTTAGTTTATTATTCAAGAATAATAACCCAAAACCAAAATAAAATATACTTATACAATTTATTTGGTAAGTGTACCTATTCAAAAAATAGTGTCATACTCTCCAGCAGAGCCACCTTCATAAATCGCGGTCATGTTTACCTCGAAACAATGTACGTGAACCGTACATAGTGTACGTGCATTGTATATAACTGTACGCATACAGAATCGAGGAATAAT
Organism: Schrankia costaestrigalis; assembly: GCA_905475405.1. NCBI lineage: Eukaryota > Metazoa > Arthropoda > Insecta > Lepidoptera > Erebidae > Schrankia > Schrankia costaestrigalis. The sequence continues at coordinate 8,600,583 of FR997827.1, forward strand.
GTACGTTGAAAGTGGCTCTGCTGGAGAGTATACTCCCTGGCAGCCCCACCTAGAAAAAGTATTTAGGATAGACGTAAAACAGTGGTATTCATGAAAATTGATGTACGTATATTGTTTATTATGTACGTGTTAAAAAATCTTTCTTCATTTCATTGTTTTATTAATTTTCACAGTTTTAAAATTTTTATGTATAAAACGCCTTATAATATTCATTAGCAAACAATATCAGAGTAAATATACCCAGTACAGGTACTAGGTATATTTATGTACTGGGTATATTTATTTATTAGGCACTCAAGCATAAGTATTATGGAAGTATTAGGGAAGAGGAAAAATGTATTGTAAATGTAGCTACATAATGCAATGGTACCTACTTACTTTTTTATAATTGTATTAAATTACTTTTCAAGTAAGTACCTATGCATATTATTCGCTATTATATCATAATTCAAATTAAAAGTTGATGTAGTAAAAACAAATGACTCGTGGAGGGTAGTTGTTTATTCCATTATGATTCCGACCTTACATTATTGTTTAGTTAGTGTGGATAAGTGTAGTATTCTATAACCAATTATCTCAATTAGGTACGTATCCTATTTATTGATGGACCGAGGAAAGAAAACCCAAATGGGCAAAAAGGGTATGAACTGGAGAATTAAGGAAAAAACGTTTTTATGTCAAAATAAACGTCCAGTTTATTTTGTATTTTACACTCAAAAATTATTAATTTTTTGAGGTGTTCTAAAAATTTGGTAAGTTGACAAAAATAATTTATTTTTTGTAGCTTTGAATGTACGTACGGCTAGGGCGTAGTGAAGTACGTAAGAAAGAGTTGTTATTAATGAGTACATAAATAAAACTATTGTGTATGCCGCATATAACAGATTTACTGAGAACTAATTAAATAATTTTCTTATGCATTTCACGGTTTTAAAATAACTATAATTTATATACCTACCTAACTCACAGGCTTTCAATATTAATAATATAATCAGTCTCTAAAATTATATGCATAGTAGCTATGTAGATACGAAATAATAAAGCAATAATAATGATTCTTTTAAAATAATCCTTGTTTGAAATTTGGTGGAAAATGGAACAGTATTCTAATTACAAAACTTTATGGAGCATTACTAGTAATTTAAAACTCATTTTTTACAACAAAGTACTTAATTATTTTGATTAAAATAAAGTTATTAAGTAAAACATAAGAAAATAGTCTAGTTTTTAAAATCTTTACATTGTATAAGTATTATTCATATTTATACGGGTACTAGCGGCCTATCCCGGCTTCGCACGGGCATTATTTTTCCGCTTTTCTGTTGTAAGTTTTCCTGAATTTTCTTTGCTATAAACCTCACGGAGCCCGAGACCTTTCCAACGAATGCAAAACCGGGGAAATCGGTTCGTGCATTCTGGAGTTACAGCGTCAGGAAGTAAAACCCGACTTATTTTTATATAGTAGATTAACACGTTATATATTATTTGGTACATAAATAAATAAATATTGCTCAAACTTTCACACAACGCCATCTAGTCCCAAAATAAGCAGAGAAAATGCTTACTGTATAAAATATCATAGGCTAACTGTGTAAAATGACTTGTGAATTCATCACACCTGGAAATTATATTTCATAGCCATACTTTTATGGAACTGTTAAAACAGCAATTTTTAAAATCTTCAGAGCTTAGTTGGCATGGGTTAATGTTTAAAGTTTAGTAAAATTTTTGTATTTAAGTAGGTCTTGGTAGTTTAAAAAACAGGGGGTATGCATTTCGATAGCAAAAACAAATATTTTCGCTTATATAAGGAACACCCTATTGTATTACTTCTAAGGATCACTTTTTAATATCTATACTAATATAATAAAAAGTGAAGGTTTGATTTTTTGTTTGTTTGTTTGAATTGAATAGGTTTCAAAACTACTGAACAGATTTGAATTATTCTTTCACTGTTGCAAAGCTACATTTTTCCTGAGTGACATAGACTATATTTTTTTTTTTTTAAAGAGGGATTTTTACTTTAATTACTATAAAGTGTAAAAGAATATCAAAAAACAATATTAATGCCCGTGCGAAGCCGGGACGAGCCGCTAGTCTAAAATATAATGTTTCACTGAACATAAACGGATACATGTTGGCCAAAAATAATTATTTGTAAGTGTGAAAAAAATACCTTTGAGTGAAGTAGTGTTTTTAAAGAGATAAGCATGAATTTATCGTTACGTATGTTTTTTAGGGTTCCGTACCGATTTTGAAAAAACGGAATCCTTATAGGATCACTTTTCACTTTGTTGTCCGTCTGTTTGTCAAGACCATTTATCTCAGCAACAAATCAAAAAAAATCATCGCCCTTTTGTCGCAAATTTTCGACCAGCAAGGGTAAAAACCTACAGGGTACTTCCAGTCTACCTACAAACTTGAAATTTGGCATGAAGCTAGGTCTTATAGTAAATGTAAAGGAAAAATTACGAAAACCTTAAATTTTTACTTCCATCATATTAAATTTTGATTATTTCGTCATACAATTTTGGCGGTTAAAATGTTTGTTGACAGCTGTCAAATTTGACAGATTAGACGTGACGTCATAGAATTTTTACAGATGAGTCGTGACGTCATAGAATTTTTGATGGATGAGACTTAACGACACAGAATTTTTGACAGATAAGTCGTGACGTCATAGAATTTTGGCAGGCAAATATTTTTTGACAGCTGAGTCGTGACGTCATAGAATTCGGCGGCAAAATAAATAGGCTTGTACGGAACCCTCGGTGCGCGAGTCAGACTCGCACTTGACCGGTTTTTATTTATGTAATATGAGCCAAGGTTTTCTTTCCTCGGTCCATCACTAAATAGGATACGTACCTAATTGAGATAATTGGTTATAGAATACTACACATATCCACACTAACTAAACAATAAAGTAAGGTCAGAGTCACAATGGAATAAACAACTACCCTCCAAGTGTCATTTGTTTTTACTACATCAAGTTTTAATTTGAATTATGATATAATAGCAAATAATATGCATAGGTACTTACTTGAAAAGTAATTTAATACAATCATAAAAAAGTAAGTAGGTACCATTGCATTATGTAGCTACTACGTTATACTCGTGAACGGGTGCTACTTGGGGTGACTGGTCGACCCTGACATTAAGTAATTTTCATTTTTGGTACACCACTTATTTATCTAGGGGATAATTTAGTTGAGCGACGTTCTTATTACTAGAAAACTTTATAAATGTGATTTGGTGCTCCCACTTTTTTGTACTACCTACAGGACGAATCTTCTAGTTTAAGATATTTAAAAATGTATATTGATCCTTTAGTGCAATCCTTAGTTTTTATATAGTGGTTGCAGCACTTTGTTACAGTTACAAAATTGTTGTAAAATTATAGAGACGTCTAAAAAATGCTGCTTTAGAGTTTGTTACGCCGCTTCTTCTCTATTAGCGCCTTGGAAGCGGTGGTAAAGTTTGGAAAACTTTTAATATTATGTAAACTTAGACTAAGTAGTTTTAAACTGACGTCAATAAGCTATTATTTTGTAACATTATGTTGAAAAATAAAGAAACTGAAACTACATTTACAATACATTTTTCCTCTTCCCTAATACTTATGCTTGAGTGCCTAATAAATAAATATACCCAGTACATAAATATACCTAGTACCTGTACTGGGTATATTTACTCTGATATTGTTTGCTAATGAATATTATAAGGCGTTTTATAAATAAAAATTTTAAAACTGTGGTTATTAATAAAACAATGAAATGAAGAAAGATTTTTTAACACGTACATAATAAACAATATACGTACATCAATTTTCATGAATACCACTGTTTTACGTCTATCCTAAATACTTTTTCTAGGTGGGGCTGCCAGGGAGTATACTCTCCAGCAGAGCCACTTTCAACGTACATTATTCCTCGATTCTGTATGCGTACAGTTATATACAATGCACGTACACTATGTACGGTTCACGTACATTGTTTCGAGGTAAACATGACCGCGATTTATGAAGGTGGCTCTGCTGGAGAGTATGACACAAAAAATATTGTCATAAAAACAAAAGGAGAAGCTATTGAGATATTATTGGTTACTCAATGTTAATGGCTATCAATTAGTTTTGGCACAGTGGTATTAGTTGGAAGGAAGGCCAAGTTCCCCTGCTTCACCTCCACTTGTAAATCTTAATCTTATGCCAAGAACTAAAATAAGGGTACTTACATGTAATTTTTGTTTTATTTGCCAGGTTTTTTAGGACTCTATAAATTTCACTTATAAATAGTGGATAGATTTGATACATACAGATAAATGATACTCTATCAATTTGAGTTAAAAAAATCTTTATTGATAGTATTAGTTTCAGAAACAAAATTCGGATTTTTATCTATTACATAAACATACTTGTCCTCTTAACTTCTTTAATACAAAATAAACTTAAGAGTATGTAGTTTACTTCGATAGAAAAATAAATTATCTATTTTGTTACATTAAATAAATATTTATCTCAAATGAGTAATCATGCTTCTCTAATTGCTTTGTAATATTATAATATTTAAATTAACTTTTTTAAAGCCTATGTAATAATTATAATAATTTGTTCTGTTTGTCTTTTAAACAAGTACCTACTTATCACAAATGATCAAAATTAAAATCAACTAATACAGAGTAGGAGGATAAGTGTGAAACAATCCTATAAGTTCCAGGTTAATAATTAGGTATTATTTCTACTTATTTCCTTTTTCTATAACATAGACAAAGCATATCATACAAAAACCGCCTAAAAAGTCAGTCATTGGTGTGAACACAAAAAAACTAATGGAAATCAGGACTTCCTTTTATAAGTTGGTTAAAAACAGTAATATAACTATTTCTTGTTCAATCCGCTCATGACTTATATTTTTAAGGCCATTAATATATAAAAATACATACCTATGCACCTACCTAAGCATTACAAAGATAAGTCTATGACACTGTTAACTCTATTAATATTTTAATAATAACAATCCTCAGATCTCTCCAACATTAAAATATATTGTTAGGTACATACAAATATTTTTAAATCATGGAAAATAACAATAAATTTTAAAGAGTTAATTATTATCTATAGTAATTCAATTACAGTGCATTTTATGGGTTATTCCTCCTCGTGCCACTAGCTCGTACCACCAGTATATGAAATAATTGTTTACTTTTGTTTGCTAAACAAATAATTAGGTGGCACTGTAGTAAATACCTACATATCAATAATAACATACTTTTACACTTTATTGCACTAAGATATTCTTACACAATAAATTCACTTAAATGAAAAATGAATATAATTTTGCACTGAAAATTACACACTAATGAATGCCTCTTTATACATAAAACTTTATCACTAACAACATAAATAATATTCAACCTTATTGGATGGATTTCTGTTACAAAACATTTAAAGAATTGACTCACAGTTTTATCTCTGATGTAGACATTTGATGTCTTAGTCATGCTTATTTAATAAACCTATGAATCATACATACCTGTGTATTCTTTGCTACATAATATAGATTCCTTTGCATGAATAATACATTAGCATTAATTACTTGAAAGGTAAATTTTAAACTACTGTGAACTGAAGAAACTATATTTTGAAAAAGCAGTTCAAATCATAGTGATTAGAAAGAATCTGTTGCATGATTCCTATTTGATAGCTATGATAATGTACACAAGGAATGTGGCATTTTTTAAGGCCTTGTTGCACAGGCTAGCCCTCATCATCTACTATGGCAGAGCAACATCTGTAAAAGTTGGACAAATATTTCACTATTTCCCCTATAGTTTAGAAAACAAATTATACCTTCAATGACTTGATCAGCCCATTGCTTACAGCCCTAATAAATGTGTATTATTTTTTGTTTATAACTGGTATCTGTTGAACCCTTTTCATCTCATTTTCATTTTATTCACTTATTTTAATAAATATCCACAAAACACAGAATTTGGCACTAACTCCAGAATCTACATGATTCTCCTAATTTTAAAACAATCCAACCAATGTAAAATGATTTACTTATACTCAAATTACAAATTCTCCTATAGCAGTTAGTGAAAAGCCCTAGGAATAAAACTTATACTAGGATGGAGAATATTTTTATTTATACTGTAATTTGAAAGGCAGTGATTGTAGGTTACAATATTTTGTTGTAACACAACAGAACATTATACACCAACCTTCAACAACAACACATTACATCACTTATCTTTAGGAATCTGTCTTCAATACTCAGATTGGAATGGAAATTGATAAGATATCTATGAAAAAATAATTAGTTTTCAAAAAACATTGCAAAATCAAAATTATACATCTATCACAGACTTATTCAAGTACATTTAAGGCACAAAGTTTAGAATGATTACATAATATTATGTAAACTAACAGAGAATATGCTTAGAAAGTTATCTCGTATTATAATAATTAACCTACTAATTTGCAAACCATTCCATTATCATCAAGTTTAATCATAACTTGAACGCAATCTAGATCTATTATGTTTTCTCCAACTCTGTGTCCAATAATATCTTTCTTACAATGTGATGATGTGTCACAGGTTCCTCAAAATTAACACATCACTGGGTCTACGGGCATCTCTAATTTAAATAGTAAATACTGTTCCTGATAAAGATTGTTAAATAATTTAAATAAGTAACATTAATAAAATTATAGACTACAAGGTTTATAAATAATTATAACAATAATTACATAAACTTTCACAAGAAAAAGGCATGCCACACTAATTTTATGCAACTGCATTTTGTTACAGCACAACATTCAAATTATTTGTTTCTTATGTGCATGCTATTATTTCTAACATAAGGATTCTGTAAAATTCTTGGAGTTGTTTCCATTACTCTGAGTAAAAGGTCATCTAAATAGTTTTCCAAGTCTTTGTTTTTCTTCTTTTCATATTCCATATCTCTCTGCAAGTTGTATACCATAACAATAAGGTCTTCTCGGGACTTACCATCATAATCTTTAACTATAGATTTAGGGATGTTATTGTATGCTATGTTTATGGAATCTTCTTCAGCAATATTCTCTTCTCCTACTATAATGCGCTCCTCTAACAATTTCTTTTGTTTATTACTACTGCCAAACTTCTTGAAAAATTTTGGGCTTGGTTTTTCTTTTAATGAGATTGGACTATCAAGTTTTTTATTTCTTTCCAGACTGGAAGACTTTTCTTTGTCAATTGCCAATTGACTGTTTGACTTTCTCCTGGAATACAGTTTCTGAGACCATTCATCATTTTTGTCAATAACTTGAGCTGGTAATTGAGGTGGCGTAAATGTATCAAGGCTTAAGCGCACTGGTTTTTGTGGTACTACCTTTTCAGGTACAGCCAAATTACTGCTTGTTGACCTTCTAAGAAATTCACCACCTCCTAAGTTTTCTAATGATGCATTAACGGGTGAAGGTGTGTATTTGTGCCCGCGAGGTAAGGTTTGAACATTCAGTGAACTACCAGAACTTTTATGTGACAAATCATCAAAAGCAAACTCATCATCATCTTCACTAATGACACCTGGGTCAGGTGCTTCTCCTGATAATCTTTTAGGTGTAGAATGTTCTGGAGTGGACAGTGCTGAGTTTTTGAGGTTTCCAATACTTCCACTTAAAGATGAAGAATCACTTTTTTTGTCTTTTTTATTTAAGTTAATTTTTGAACCCAGATTTTTAGCAAACTTTTTAAGACTCTTACGTTTTTCAATACTGCCAATGCTCATAAGACTGCCACTTACATTTTGAGCAATGCTAGACAAAGAAGATCTATGTTTATCTTTTTTGCTAAGGTCAGTTAAACTTCCTTCCTTGACAGTGAAAGATATTTTAACCTCAAGTTCACCCCTTGGTTTATCATTTTCTTTACCTGATTTACCCTGTAGTTTGTACACACGGTTTCTTGGGCGCTCATAAACATCGAGGTCTTTTAACGGAATCGATACTTGACCTAGTAAATGGTCCTTTAATAAATCTGAATCGTAGACTTTCAAAACAATCTCGGCTGTATTTCCTTGGGAAGGTATTCTAAGTTCACATTCTTCTATCCATTCGACATTCTGTGTCGCTTTGTGTTTGACGGAAGTTTGGAATTTATCTTTACCGAGAGCGATAGTAACAAAACAGTTATTTGTACCGTTTTTACCTTTAATCAAAAGTCCACGGGCCTTTTGAATAGTTACTTGCACATGAGTTGGATCCCACATGTTGAAATATTGAACTTTCTCACTGCACTAACAATATCTGTATTACTAATTCACTAAATATTATACAAAACAACGCAACGATGACCTGTCGACCGACCGTCAATCGAGTGATTCTGATTGTATTTTCATTTTACGTTTACGTCACACGTCGCACAGTAGCGAGTGTAGCGACGACCACAGATTACTTAGTAGTTATAGTACTACGTACTGGCGACGACGACGTTTCATTCAGTACAATTTTAACTCGTTCTTATAGGTCATTTCTCGGCGACTCCACTCCAATAAATTCGTGTGAATCAAAATGAATGGACTAAATGAGGAAAAAAGAATATGGAGCCTTGATTTAATTCTTTAATTTACTTACGTAAATAATAATAATAATAAGCCCGCAGGGGCAGCTTGTGGCGAGCTGTTGGTGAGTGGCGACACCACGGACCCTGATTCCTTGATGGCCTGGCTTACCTTCATTGGTCGGCCAGGACTGGAATACGCAAGAGCGGATCCTATGCTCCAAGCTGGAATTAGTGTAAAATGTCATAACGCCGGGGGCCCTTGAACGGTTGACCGGATTTTGGCGCCCCGCAGACTCACCTCTCCGCAGCTTCTAGCCTCTCTACGAGATGTTGCTCCATTGTCGCACTGTACGTGCGGCCGTTTTGTGGGGCCCACTCAACGAGGTGGCAAGTCACTACCTGTGTTTTTATAATATAGAGACTGATTATCACGACAGGTATCCGGTAGTCTCCTTCCATAGCCCAATAACCGGTCCATTAAACATACTCATCCATAGACTATTATTTAAATTTCTATTGCATCCTTACAGATGCACTACAATAGTTTTTGCACTCGGCAGGGACCATCTCTGGGTGTATCATATTGTGCGTTCAGAGATGGTATCTGCCCTGTGTATCCATTACCAGATTAAAAATCTCTTAAAGGGCCTCTTCGTCTTGGCTTCGGCCCGATGTATGCCTTCCAAAGAACCGGGTCTCCAATAGACCCGAGTATTATGGAAAAGAGAAACATAATAATAATAAAGATAACCCCCCCAGGGGATCACCTTGTCGTGGTGGGGGGGCTTACGGATACCGGGTACTGAAATATTGCATATAACATCTTTTGCCGCTTAAATCGCACTAACATCTTGATGATTATTTATAATAATAACACCTATCCAACTAACGATCCCAAAACCCCAAAAAACCTGATGGAAAGTAGACCAAGTAAATATAATTTACGGCCGCTACCCGGAGTACGCCGGGGCACATCTGGAGCCGACGCTGGGTGTCACAGCATGCGAACCGTGGGCGACGGGGGACTGAACAGGCGGGTTCCCCTCGATAAAAATACTACAGCCGAACGATCATCTTCACCTTCATCTATCATCACTCTTTCTGAACATTCACCATTTTCTGACATACCATCACCTTCTTCAACTCATTCACTCTTTCGTTCATCTCATTCTTCACCACATACCTCACCATGTTCATCTCCTTCATCTACAATTACTTTACGTTCTATAAGGTCAACAGCTGTTGTGCAGGAGGCATTAGCCACTAACCCTGCATCCACTGCTGGCCCTTCACGTGCGCGAAAAAGGTGGACCGAAGATATGAACCGATTCATATGGCGCACATACCTATTAATCACGAAATGTGAGACGACGCAATTAAATAGTTATTTAGAATTACTTCACCAAGAATTTGACAATAAATTTCCTGATATGCAAGCATCGCGACAACGAGTAGGAGATCAAAGAAGGGCAATACTTAGAAGGAAACTCTTAACACAAACCACCTTTGATGAAATATTTAATGAGATAAATCAGTTAATTAATACACATTCAACTAATCATTCTTTAACACGTTACACTAATACACAATTAACTACACCTATGCTTACACAATACAGTACGACAAGTAGTAGAATTAGATGGTCAGATGAAATGAATGACGACATTATCAGATTTTATTTTGAAGTTACTAAATTAGAAACAGATAAGACAGCCTACCGAAAAAAGTTACATGAAATATTCATAGAAAAACACCCACAAGTGTCACATATTACAGAACAAAGAATAGCCGACCAAAGAAGAATACTTTTTAACAATAAAATTTATACAAATAAAATAAACAACATAAAAGCAGAAGTTCAACAAAAGTTAAACGAATACAATACTGAATTGGAACTTGACACATTACACGTTAATACACAAACACTTAACACTACAGAAACTATTGTCGAAAACACCGACCATCAAAATTCAATGGACACTCTAGCTACACTTACACAAATACAACCTTTCACTCAAACTTTGTCTGATCCTGATTTTGAAAACCAGCAAATTAGCCAAATTGAATTAGAATTTAATAAAGCTTTGTCACATTTCAGTAATACAGACCCAGAAAGCAGACCATTTATTCCTAAACAGAAATTATCTCGAAAATTCTCCCAAATTATATACCACCTTAATAACATAATAATACCGAAACATTTAAACCATGAATTAGATTTCTTAAAACTCCACACTATAATTTATTCATCAGCCTTTGCAGCGGCTATATGCAATGGGACTAGGCTTCAGTTAGATAACAACACTAGAATTAATAAACAAAATAGAATACCTACATGGCAAAGAAGAATAGAAGAAAAAATAAAGAAGTATAGGCTAGAAATAGGTAGACTTACACAATATATTGCAGGAAATAGGCAGCCAAAGATATTAAATACTGTAAACGAAATTAAACTTAAATACAAAACCCATTCACAATATGAAGAGCCTAATTCAGTACCACAACATTTTCTTGACACATTAAAACAAAAGTTAAACGCTGCTTCTAGCAGATTAAAACGTTAGGTATATGGCTTGCACGAAACGTAAGCAACAAAATCTTACATTTTAAAACAACGAAAGACAATTCTATAGATCTCTAGGTAACAGTAACAGTAATAACACTAACTCCCACTTTACCATCATCACAAGACCTACACCAGTTTTGGGCCAACATTTGGGAAAACCCAGTACAACACAAAACCAATGCTGACTGGTTTCCAAACTTAAGAGACACAACACACATTAACAATATGAATTCTGATTGTATCTCTATTGATACTCTCATACAAATCATTAAACGCACACATAATTGGAAAGCTCCTGGAACCGATAACATTCACAACTATTGGTATAAGAAACTCACATGCACACACCCATTCATTCACAATCACATCAATAATTTTATACAAACACCACATACCATGCCCAATTTTATCTCTCATGGCATTACGTATATGCTACCCAAAGGAACAGATTCTATTAATCCTGCTAACTATCGACCCATTACTTGTCTTCAAACTATTTACAAAATCATAACAGGATGTATTAGTCATTTAATTTACAAGCATTTAGATGTCCATAAAGTACTAGCAGAACAACAGAAAGGTTGCAGGAAAAGTAGTCAGGGATGTAAGGAGCAGTTAACAATAGACACAATAATTATGAAACAAGCACACATAGCCAAAAGAAATATTCACACGATGTACATAGATTATAAAAAAGCATTTGATTCAGTCCCTCACAGCTGGTTACATCATACGTTACACCTTTATAAAATTCATCCTACATTAATAACATTTTTAAGTTCTACTATGCTTCATTGGCAAACGAGTCTAAAATTAATACAAAATAACTCCACCCTAACTACGGACCCGATTAAAATTCAGCGAGGTATCTTCCAAGGAGACTCGCTTAGCCCGTTATGGTTTTGTATTGCGTTAAACCCGCTTTCAGAGTTACTAAACAACACAAACATAGGATTCAAACTAAAACACAACAATTCATGCCACACAATATCACATTTACTCTACATGGACGATATTAAAATATACTCTACAAACAATACACAACTTACGGAGCTAGCAGACATCACACAAACATTCTCTACAGATATACACATGCAGTTCGGGGTTGATAAATGCAAAATACACTCTATTGTTAAAGGTAAATCACAACCAAATTCTTACATTCTTAATTCTGGTGAACAAATAGAACACATGGACGAACACAATACATATAAATATTTAGGATTCCATCAGTCTAAGCAAATACAACAAAAAGAAACTAAATTAGATCTGACTAAAAAGTTTAAAATCAGGCTTAACCAAATTTTAAGAACTCATCTGGATTCACGCAATACTGTCAAAGCTATCAATACATACGCCATCCCTGTTCTTACTTATTCCTTTGGAATTATAAATTGGTCTCAAACCGATTTACTAAAACTACAGCGCATGATTAACACCCACATGACCACGCATAGAAAACATCACCCTCGCTCTTGCGTTCAACGGCTTACACTACCGCGACAGGATGGTGGACAAGGATTAATCGATATACAAAATCTACACAATACTTTGGTAACCAAACTGCGAACATATTTCCACGACAAAGCTGAAAATTCTGAACTCCACAAATACGTAAATGCAATAGACAAGAAATTAACCCCACTTAACCTCAGTAACAATATTACTCAACCAATAATAACCAGTAGACAACAGAAAATTGATATTTGGTCACAGAAATCATTGCACGGGCGACACTTAGCAGATCTTAACCAACCCCACGTAGACAAGAATGCGTCAAACGAATGGTTACGAAGAGGCGAATTGTTTCCAGAAACAGAGGCCTTCATGATCGCTATTCAGGATCAAGTAATAGATACTCGTAATTACCAAAAATATATAATTCGCCTACCAAACCTAACCACCGATTTATGTAGACGTTGTCACAGTAGTTCTGAAACTATACAACACATCACCGGAGCTTGTAAATCTATAGTACAAACCGATTACAAACATAGACATGATCAAGTAGCATCAATAATTCATCAAAATCTAGCCTACACCCATTCATTTATCCACAAGAAAGTTGCTTACTATAAATATAAACCAGAGACAGTTTTAGAAAACAATTCAGTTAAATTATATTGGGACAGAACAATAATCACAGACAAAACTGTACATTTCAATAGACCGGACATAACATTATTAGACAAAACAAAAAACATCGTGTATTTAATAGACATAGCAGTTTGCAACACACACAACCTACTCAGTACATTTAACGAAAAAATAACTAAATACGTAGACCTAGCTTCTGAAATAAAAAGACAGTGGCAAGTTGATAACGTCAAAATCTTGCCAATTGTCATCTCAACAACAGCAGGCGTTATCCCGAAATCTCTATTGACCAGCCTTAATTCTCTTCAAATGCAAGTTTCGACTACCATCTTACTACAAAAAGCAGCCATTTTGAATACTTGTCGTCTTACCCGAAAATTCTTGACTTCCTCAACATTGAATTGATTTTATAAACTGCTACACTTGGTTTAGGCCCGTGTAACAGTTCATTACCCCCTAAAAAGGAGTTAAAAAAAACATAAAGATAATAATAATAATGTAAGCCCTAACCACCGGTAGCTTGGTCCCTGTACCCGATGCCGGTGGGTCTACCTTTTTTTTATATTTTTAAATGTTTTTATTTTTTATATCAATATTTAAAAATGTAATTTAATGTGATAAATGTAAATAAAGAGAATAATAATGTAAGAAATAATACAATTTAATTATTATATCGTATCATCTTATAATAAGAGGATATATTATATCCTATAGTCTAAATCGATATTTTTTTTTTTTTTTTTTTTTTTTTAAAAAGACAACTCCCGCACTAGGGATCATGCCCTGTGTCGCGGGGACTTTTACAAACATCAATTAACGGACACATATAACACCCAGACTCAGGACAATAATTTGTGGATCTCACAAATTATTGTCCTGCGTGGGGATCGAACCCACAACCTCATGCGCGGCAGCCGCTGGCTTTACCGGCGCGCCACCAAGGTCGTCAAATTTTGATTATAAATAAGTATTATTCGTGAGTTTCTGTATAGTTTAGCTTAATTAAATATTTGCGACTTCACGACCAGGATAATAGGAAATCTTTTCTTTGTGGCTGCTGTTTTAAGGTAATTTTCAGGTCTAAGGAAGCCTACAAAATGTATTGTTTTTATCTACATTTTAAGTTTACGGCTATCGCGCCTAGATGGCGTTGTTACAGTTGAGTTTTAAGTTGCGCGCGAGGGTGGCGCCGTTTAAAGGAATGGTCAAAGAAATATGGGCATTTTAGTATAGAACCTGTCCCCCAAAGAGTATAGTATACTGTCCTTACTCTTGTAACACTTACATCTATGCATCAAAACAAAGTACTTGAAAAGTAAAGCACTTTATTGTGTGACAGCAAATTTGCCAGTCATGGGGAGAACAGAGTTATTGAGGAGGAGAGAATTAAAGTAATACAATAATATTACATACTTTATGTTAATGTTTAGTATATAAACACGACACGGTCAAAGGCTATATTAATATTTGATGGACTATGGTCCATCTAATGGTAATATAATGGTCTGCTTTTCAAATAAAAAAAACATACAGCCTAGGTACAGTCACGAGCAATAATATGTACACATTTTCAAATTTTCTAAACTATCTGCACGTTTATCTAGACATTACAATATCAAAATGAATTCGTAATTTAGAAGAGGTTCCGTACAGTTTTGAATTAATCTTCGAATTTTCAATTTTGGATTGGCAGAACTTTAGATAACTGGTTTACAAAATGCGAAAATGTGTACATATTATTGCTCGTGACTGTACATAAATATAAAAACCTCTTGAAACCCTTTATTTTCGTATGCACAGTAACGAATGGGCAAAACGTTCCCCACGTTTTGTTCCACTGCTGAAAATTGATCGAGCGAGCGAGTAATACCTGCAAAAGTCGCTGGGAAATTTTGAACTTTGACTAATAATTTCTCGGTGATGACAAATAATGTTTCATAGTTTCTTATTTTTAGGCTCGTATTCAGCCCGAGATCTACACAATGGTGTATCGGGCTAGGCTGTATCTATAGCCAATGTCTCAATAAAGCTTGGACAAGAATATCCCAAAACTTTTACGGGGCACTATATACCTACCCATATGCATGCGCGTGCCATAAAGTGGTAGAATGCTTTCGTTTCACTCGCTTCGCTCCATCAATAATACATACACTAGCATGAGATGAACAAAAATGATAATTACACAGTCGAAATCAAAATGGTTCGTAGATTAGACCTGTAAAACAATGACAAACATTATAAATGGTTATAAAGTAAGAAAATTATATTATTTACATGTCGTACCTATCTATAGATTAAAAATAGTTTGATGTTAATTACTTTATGTTGGATACCGAGTACATTTTATACAGCTTTTTTCACGCTAAAATGGGTATTTAATTATAGTGATCATTTGCAATTTTTAGCAGTAGGTATGCAAAGACTTTTTGCCGTGACAATTTACAAAATGTGGCAAAAGTGGTTAAACTTTTAATTATTTAAAGTTTAAGAGCACGTTGTAACAAGAACACTCTTCAAATCCATTTAGATCAGAAGGTAATTAGTAGGTATATACTTAAGTTATATTAGAAAATAATGTTAAACTGTTTGTACAATTTATAAATTAAAATATAACACACCTGATAAATATCGACGTACCGATAATTGGTCTATGTTTAAGGGCCAGATTCAGAGACCGCACTTTGTCTTTACTTTAGCAAAGTCTAGTTATTATCTCTGAATTTGAACAACATTAAAGTAATTTTTCGCATGAAAAAATTTACTTTCATTATTTAATACTACAAAGTAAACTTTTCATGCGAAAATATTACTTTAATGTTGTTCAAATTAAGAGATAATGACTCGAATTTGCTAAAGTAAAGTCAAAGTGCGGTCTCTGAATCTGGCCCTAAGACTTGGTAAATTATTCGTTAAGTTTGTTTACACTCGTCCAATTAAAATTTGAATAGATTGCTGAATCTGAACTTGCAGTATATTTCGTAAATTAAAACGTTGAAATTGTTTTTTGTTAAGCTATGTCGGTTTTTAAATTTATGATATTTGCTTAAACAACGTTTTTTTATTTTACTCTACCTTTGACTCAAACAAGATCCAGCAACTAAGTCCCAAAATAGCAAGTAATATTTTGTCAAGCAAGGGTCAGAACTAATTATTGACATAGCGATGTCGGCAATATAAAGTGGGGTAATAAGCTGTAGTCTACCTAATTGAGCTATCTGTCAGATGAGTTGTTGCTCAGTTATTTTTCTTTCAGTACTGACATTCCACTCTCGACATATTGCTGCAATATTTTTTTGTATGTATGATAATGTCCGAGTAGGTTGTAATAAACATCTTGTTTGACCAGTATATCTTACAAAGAGATGAATGAAAAATTTTACTAAGAGGGAACTTATTATCCATTTTCATAGTATAGAAAAATCTCTATTCCTAGAAAGCACGTTTCGCCGAAAACTTTGTTCATAGAAAACATTGTTCGTAGATATCTCGGTACAAAGGAATCACTGTTAACAGATATTACAGTTCTCATACAGCACCTTTTGCAGTAAACTCTGTTCGTCATAACAAGTGTTTTTATATACCCCGGCTCACAGAAAGGACACCTGGGCAAGAAACTATTTATTTATTTATTAAGACAACTCCTGCACTAGAGATCAAGTCCTGCTTCTCGCTAGGACTATACAAACATCAATTCATCGGACACAAGGAACATCCAGACTAAGGACACTACAGTAATTTGTCGATCACACAAATAATTTTCCTACTTGGGAATCGAACCCACAACCTCGTGCAAAACTAATATATTACTAAAGCATAATGGGCGGTTTCGTCCCATGTGTTGTAACACTTATTTACCTATATCATTTGAAAAATCTTAGTGAGTGCTATGTTTTATTGTATGGGCACAACTCCGTCTCTGGTGCAGGGAAACTGTTATAGTGTTTTTAATAATAAAAAAAATTAAATACGTCTTATCTAATTAGTCTTTTAATAACTACTACTAAAGAGATTTAAAGGTAGTGTTAGCTTTGACCAAGCACCCTCTCTGGCACCATTGTAAGCGTAGCGCTCAACAGATAGCAGACATGTAAAAAGGGGTTTTCGGCGGACCTTCTACAGAAAGCAAACTCTTACTAGGCTGGCTAAAAAAAAAATTAAAATATTGCAGCTTAAGTTAACGAAAACTCGAAACGAAAACTGTCAAAAAGCGATACTTTTACCATTTTTACTTATATACTCGTATTTTTAACAGTGTTCTTATTAATTACTGTATAAACTTATGATTACTGACTAAATACTCTACAGTTATTATAACTGTAACTTCACGCGCACTCAGTTTACGCTCTATACAGCGCCTAGACACGCCCCTCGCTCTTCTGGACGCGCCCCTGCTCACGCCCTCCTGGATTAGCCCACCTGGATACGCCTCCCGACCGCCTGGATACGCCTCCCGCCCACCTGGCCACACCCATCTGGATACTCCCACCGCCTACCTGGACAAGCCACGGCCCACCTGGACAAGCCACCGCCCACCTGGACAAGCCACCGCCCACTAAGACACGCCTCCCGCCCACCAGGACACGCCCCCTACTAATCTAAACACGCTACCGATGCCTGGACATGCCCCCCGCTCACCTGGCTACGCCCGACTACTTAGTCACACCCCTCTCCCACCTTGACACTCCCCTGCCTTCCTGGACACGTCTTGAACACCTGGTCACGCCCCCCGCCCACCTGGACACTCGCCCGCCTTCCAAGACACGTCTGGAACACCTGGCCACGCCCCTCGACCACCAGGATACGCCCCCCACCTACCTAGACACACCCGCCGCCCATCTGGATACGCCCCCGCTGCCTGGACACGCCCCACCCACCTGGCCACGCCCTTCTGGATACGACCCCCTCCCACCTGTGTAGAGGATCCCGAAGGAATTCTGGGAAGACGTTTCCGATGGAATGCCGGTTTAGGGACCCGAGGGACTCCGAAAAGAGGTGCCTAAGGAAATACTGGGTAGACCGGGAATAGGGTACCTAGGGAATTCCGGGATGAGGTTCCCGAGCGAATACCGGGAATATGGTCCGAGGGAATTCCAGGAAGAGGATCCCGGCGGAAGACCGGGAGTAGGTTCCCGAAGGAATACCGGGATGCCCCGGAATAGGGTCCCGAGGGAATACCGGGAAGAGGTTCCCGAGGGAATACCGGGAAGACTGGGAAGAGGTTCCCGAGGGAATAGCGGGAAGACCGGGAATAGGTTCCCGAGGGAAGACGGGGAATAGGGTCCCGAAGGAATTCCGGGAAGACCGGAAAATTTCCCTAGGGAAAAGCGGGAAGACTAGCTATAGGTTCCCAAAGGAATTTCAGGAAGAGATTACCGTGGAAAAGCGGGATGAGGTTCCCGAGGGAATACCGGGAAGAGGTTTACCGCTCTTCCCCCGGGAATCTCTCTCATTTGCTTATGGTATCTCGTTCTTGTCTGAGACCAAGGCGGACCTTATTATAAAAGATTTATTCAGCTATACTTTTACCACTTTCACTTATATACTTATTTTTAACTGTGTTCTTAAATTGTCTAAACTAACGATTACTGACTGTAAATATACTCTTTTTTTTTTTAAAAAGACAACTCCCGCACTAGGGATCATGCCCTGTGTCGCGGGGACTTTTACAAACATCAATTAACGGACACATAGAACACCCAGACTCAGGACAATAATTTGTTCTCTCTACAGTTATTAAAAGTGGAATTGAACGTGAACGATTTTTTTATTGATTTTTAGTTTAGTACCACTGGCATTATTTCTTACACACATCTCAGAGACATCATATTTCTCCAACTCGGTGGGAAATTCTTTGTGTGATCCACAAATTACTGTCCTGAGTCTAAATGTTCTTTGTGTCCGATGGACTGATGTTTGTATAGTCCTAGCGAGATGCAGGTCTTGATCTCTAGTGCAGGAGTTGTCCTTATAAATAAATAAATAGTCTCGTTCCCAGATGTCCTTTCTGTGAGCCGGGGTATCTAAAAACACTTGTTGTGCTGTATGAGGACAGTGATATCTGTTAACAGTGATTCTCATGTACCGAGATATCTACGAACAATGTTTTCTATGGACAAAGTTTTCGGCGAAATGTGCTTTCTAGGAATAGAGATTTCTATGAGCCATGTTTTCTGTGTACGGTCATATCTTACAAGCGTGTTTCTGTTTTACGTTCCACACTCAATTACTTACATGAAATAATACAAAAATAAAAATATTTTGCGTTATTAAAACTCACCATTTTGTATACATTAAACTTCAATTGACTACCAAGACATAGATACCACTTCAATGTTACCGACACTGTGAACTTAAAGATTGTTTGGTTTTTTTTAAGTTTGGGTGAAAAGGCTTCACTACCGCTAGTCAGATTGTAATGGGTCGCCCTCGGTTAGCCATAGGCACGATCAGAAATCAAACCAAAAAAATAAGTTGTTTAGTTACGTGAATTTTAAGTGATAGGATGAATGTTCCTGTAGAGTCGGCTAATTTGTGCAAAAAACAAGATGTTTATCACATCGATCATTGCGATTATGTTTATCGTAAAATAAACACATACTAGTCACACATTTGCACATAATTATAAACATTTGCTTGTGTATTGAACATGACTCATTAATGTGTTCCACGCTCAGGCAATTACATGCGGCTTCCTTGTCAATTAAATCTACTATTTAACCTTAATTACTAGAAGGGCTTACTTGCTTACGTATTGATATTGAGTCGTTATACCTATACCGTTTGATTCTAATTTTACTTATATAATTATTTTGATATTGTTTTTTAACCAATTTTAACCACCTTACACAAAAGAACAAGAAATATAATAATTTACAATATAACCTACACATGATGAACAAAAAATTTTTAAATTTTAGTTCTAAGTATGGGGCTTGAATCCACTCCCCTCCTTCTGGCGGCGCTCCTAGAAGCGGGGATTTTTAGTATGTTTACTCTAAGCACCCTAAATAAATCCTTGTAGAAAGTGCTCATGCACTCTACACTTGCATAAAGCATTCTTTGACTGGACTAATACTTAGGTATTTTTGTCTAAAGATCTTAACTGTCAAAACTTTTTAATTACATTACATCAAAAGTTAATCACAGATGATGAATTGACACTGATTTAATATTGAAACGTAAACCGAACAAATGTAATTAATAGAATCGACCTCCAGGATTGTTCTATTTCATCTTCATCGTAAAGTTGAATGTTTGACTTCAAGTCAATTTGCTTACTGTTTTGTTACTGCCACGCTACTGTGTTTTTGGCAGTTAAATAAAATTTTGCAGATTTATTAACTGTAGCAAGGTGAACATAAATTTTAAATGTTATGTTTTGTTAATGAAGTAAGAAGGTCCATTATTAAACATACTTACTAAAATATATTAAGTTAAAATCTTCCAGCTAAAATTAGCCTATACGAACATGAATCATGATTTTGAGGTCTGGAGGAAATAATCAACTTCTTCTTACAGTCTCTTAAAAGAAAGTCCTTTATCACTACCACGCAAAAGAAAGAGAAACAGAAAGATTTGCATTATGCTGAAATCGAAGCCCAAACCTCTGCGTACATATTCTGTGACCAAAACGGCACATAGATTAAAATAAATGGGCCATAACTCTGAAATGCTGTGTTGATCTTCTAGAAACCTACCTTCTTAGAGTAGAAGCTAACTTGAAAAATACCTTAAGATAGGCATTCTAAGCTGACACAAATCACTCGACGGCATAGTAAATGAGATTGCCATTTGTACTGTAGTAGTCTTTCAACGAGACAGAAATGTAGGCCCTCCACATACTTCAGCTTCGCAATAATAATAAAAGTATAAAGTATCTATCATTTGTTTCAAGTACCGCACTTTAGGTGAATATTACTAACTTAAGCTTTATTTACGCCGTAACACATTGGGTTATCTTACTGTACGATATCGTATTTTTACGATGTATGATACGATACAGTTTCAGGTATTGCAATTAATTGATACATATTTATGTATCAATTAATTGCAATACCTGAAACTGTTGTCATAAAGCAGCTAGCTTTAAAATTGAGTTAGGCGCTTCATTGTAGTACTATGAAATAGAACTCTTTTATAGTATCATCGACATACATATTGTAAATCGGGGGACAAAAGGCTAGCTTACCTAGCCGAGTTGGACTCAATGAATAACTTTGCCTTAGGTAAATAATATAAATGAACTGATAATTTTCAATCTAGGTAAATGTACCTACGAACTACAAGTAGAAAATTAATAATTCGTCTGGAGCACTAAGAAAGTTAGTAATTACTATGTTTTGAAGTGCGAAATGTTATAGTTCAAGAATTGTATCAAAAGTTCTAATACATTACGAGATGAGGTACGACAATCCATAAAATGTAAGATTGGAATAGACTTTGTGCTTCGAAAGTTATTAAAAACAAACCTGCTTAAACATAATAATGTTCTAGAAAAAGTTTAAATTCCCATCGAGATTGTGCAGTTCCCAAAGTGCCGCTGTTCTACGAAGCCTGAATATTTCATTACACGCTGAGATTTAATTCAGTATGAGCAAACGAGCTTCTATACTGCACAATGTTACACGATACGAATATTCAATACCACAAAATGTTCAACATCAAAACAAAAACATAACTAAAGTTTACGGACGTGGCAATGAGAAACAATACTAACAGGGAAATAGTTTTAGTTCAGGATAAATTAATCTACGAGCTGCGGTAAATGAATAACATTTTTTTGTGGATATCTGAATTATTAATTTTTCTTTTAAACGTTGTTGTTTTGTTTAACTGTTTGTTTATTATTATTTTACTATGGATTAATTAAAAATATTTATAGATATTATTAGAAAAGTATTGTACATTACGTAGAGCATTTATGAAGCCGAGTCAATCATGGATTGTTCTTGTGTTAAATTGTTATAAAAATTGTCAATGCATCCGGGAACAACATTTGTATATCTTTAATACAAGAAGTATTTTAACTGAATAAATTTTACCTGAATAAGACTTGCTAACATATCAATTTAGCATGACAAGTTTGTCACTTATTACAGCTAAGTAGGTATACTGAAATCAACACTCGAAGAACAAAAAAAACATCAAAATCTTTAAAAGGAACAGCATGAAGTACTTACTCAAGTTAAACGTATAATACAGTCCTCCTGCTTCGTTAATAACGAAGTTTAATTTAGTGCCTTTACGCCACTGTACTTTGTGTGGCTACGAAATATCGTATAGAGCTTCACGTACGAGTACATAATAAGACACCGCTGAGCATGCGACGGCGACAAGTCTACGACTTTATGTGATACGGGCATGCGTTGAGTACACAAGCACAAATCTTCATTTAATTTCACATTAGCCTGTGTAGGTATTTTAAAGAATAATATTTTGCTTTTTGTACAGTAACACCTACTCAATTTATGTCACACTGCAGGGTCGTCCTAGGAGAGGTTCATTAATGGGCTGTAAGGATAAAGCCATTACAGGTCAGTTTTCATCAGTGCTGAATTTCACCTGTCCCTGTTTGGTTCGTAAAATTTTGGTATTTCAATAATTGAATTACTTTTTCTATTGAAATTAAAAAATCATGACCATTGTTATATTCACGTGAGAATACGAAGGATTACGATGGTTACAGTACCAGGGCTTTCATTTAATGTGCTTCATTCAAGGTAGTTATTACCTACAATATATCTAAAGCTTCCCTCGGTTTTTCCCAAAGGTTGTAACACTAACGGTAAGTAATCAATCCGAAAATGCCATCTTTTATAATACAACCGACAGACGTTAAATATTTTATGTCTGTCATAAAGTTACGTATTAATTTGTTATCTTGCTTTATGTCGCATGATGATTTTTAATTGTTATATTTATGATCTTTCTTTATTATTTGTCACATATGAGAGTATTCATTGCAGAAATCTAATAAGCTATGATCATAATAATATAACCGAACTAGGCTACTTGGCTAAGCAAGTACATAATTATTTAACCAAGGAGCATAATTTTGAATGTCCTTGCCAGGTCACAGCAGAGCTTTAGCATAGCACATAGTCATAGTCTCTTTGGGGTTAAGCTAACTGTCAGCTAACTATTCGTTGCCTGAAAGGTGCAACCTCGTAGAAGCCGACTGTGAGATGAAAGTTGCATGTCACCAATAGTAACATGCGTTGTATGGCATTTGTAATTGCTAAAGCTTTTGGTTGGCTGTCAAGAGGCCTAGAGGGCACGTAAACCGTGCGTTGTAAACATAAGCCCCCTTACTCATAAACGCCTCTTTTAAATCACTATTTAGCGTGGTTTTATTAGTAAAATCGACCTTATACCAAACAAAACCGTTAGAATTTAAGCTAATCAATTGACTAAATGTATGCTTGATGTTTAGTAGAGCTAACTAACTAAACAAAGGAAGCTATAAGTGCTATTCGAAATTTTGTTTAGGTATGTCATACTATTTCGTGTGAACTGCTCCTTCACACACACATACACACTCATGCATCATTTAAATACATACATTTTCCTCGCGTCACACAGTCGAAAAATCTGTATAAATATTTGCTTCCCATGAGATTTCCCGTTGATTAGGAACTCTCCCTTCAGACTTCGAAGATCTTTACAATTATTTTATGGAAAGCCTTGGGTTCCACTTTCCTATTCACAAAAGATCACGGACTCTTGCAATCCTGTATAGTATTCACAGAGTAAATGAAAAATACGAGCCGAAACTTCTTTTTTATGAAGTAGATAGTGGTAAAATGCTTAAAAGGAAAAAAATAATGTCTTTTTTTAAATATTTTAATATGTTTGTCTGTATTTTACAATTTAACTGAATTAGTTTAAGAAAAAAAGAATTCTGATGTCTTAAAGACTTCAAAAGGTATAATATAACTAGGTGCATATCAAAATTAAACCCAAAGGCTTGTTATCTATCTAGTGCTTTGTGATTCCTTTGTATTAGGCACTTCGGTACGCCCTGTACTAGTTAAGTAGGTACTTAACAGTCGAGTCCTTCTGTAATTTTCTTATTAGGCTCGGTCCTCGAGGCGGGTTGAAAGGAGGTCGGTTCCCTTCTCTAATGTGACTGTCAGTGGTGGCTATTTTCCTCAGGTCATTTGTCTGTCGGTGACATTTCGTAACTTGTCAGTGACGCCCATATATTTTTGTCTTATTTCCTTATTTCGAGTTTAGAATGTAAATGTTTTGTTTTTTGTTGTTGATATATTTACATAAAATATAATGAAACTTTGCTATGTAATAGTTTTAATTTTTCAAGACTATTATGATATCTATTTATTTTAATTTTGGCGATAATGAAATGAATAAAATATGAATAAGTATGTTTGTCATTTGTCTGGTAGAGAAAGTATATAGGTGTTAAGGACTAAATTAGAATAGTTTTTTTTTGTTACTAAGGTGGCAGACGAGCAATCGACCGAAGATCGGACTTCAGCCAGACGTTTCAGGGTTATGTCGTAGATTTACATAAGAGGAATCAGATATAATCTAAACTAATATTATAAATGGGAAAGTGTCTCTGCCTGTCTTTCTTTTTATGGCAAAACGGAGCGACGAATTGACGTGATTTTTTAAGTGGAGATAGTTGAAGGGATGGAGAGTTACATAGGCTACTTTTTTTTCTTCTGTGTCCAGGAAAGGGGAACACTGCTACCCTTATTTAACTCAAGCGAAGCCGCGGGCAAAAGCTAGTATTAAATAAAGGATTATTTTTCATAACGATTTAAGGTTTGAAGAAAGGTCAATATTATTTAATGTTTTCGTTTAAATAAAGAAGACTTTAGATACAAAATCCATCCATTAGCCAATGGACGTCCACTGCAAAAACGGCACTGGACAAAGGCCTTCTTCAAATATCTCCACCTTGCGCCATCCTGTGCCTCTTTTATATAATGGGTGGCAAACGATCCAGCAGGTTACCTTATGATACGTGATCGCCGCCGCCCATGGACACCCGCAACACCAGAAGAATCACAGATTCCTTGCCGACCTTTGAAAAGGGAGTACCTACGGTCGTTTCTTGAAGCTCCCCAAGTTGTAACGGTCCGGAAATATCGCCGCAGCGAGCTTGTTCTACAAATCAGAATATCGCGGTAAGTAGGAACCTCCCTCATCGTGTCCCGCGCCGTCATCTTAACTAAGTCGTCTCGTCGGTCCACCGTGTGAGATCCTCCGCATTCTGCGTCATCCGGTACACGGTCGCCATTCGAGAACTTTTCTGCCCCAACGTGCCCTGCCCCCAAATATTAAATACAAAATAGCGCTGCATTATAATGAACCTTCATACTTATAATGCATACAACAACTCTAACACTTCAACTTTTGCCCCGAACAAAACGAAACACAATTGAGTTATACTCGTAAGTTAAAAACATTTAGTATTTAGAATATTAAAATATTTTATACATAAAACCGTATTTTCAGTTTAAAGTGATGTGTGTTCCAAATGAGATTATATGGGTAATAAGTCTAATGTGTGGTGGAAATCCATTATCTCATTTCACGTTATGCATCAAGTTTTTTGTACCCTTCATCCTTTCAAGGCTTAGTTACTGAACCAAATTGTATGCTATCTCTGTCTTATTCACGAAGAAAAGTGAGACAGTATGAACCTTGTTACGAGAAACAATAATTCTGGAGTAAATTAGACGTGAATGTGATAATTCACACCTTTTTCGATGAAATGTTAATCTATTAAATTGTGCGAAAATTTAAATTCTATTGTCATTGACGTTTTAAAAATTACAGATCATGCTTCGTGTCACGGGCCCTTTTAAAGACATGGATTTACAGAAACAAAACATCCAGGCTCACTACACGACAATCATTTGTGGATTACACAAATAATTATCTTGTGTGGCTGATTCAAAAAATGAAGAAAGGAATCTTTCTTTTTCTTTTTAAAAAGACAACTCCCGGGACTAGGGATCATGCCCTGTGTCGCAGGGATTTTTACAAACATCAATTTAACGGGCACTAAGAATACCCAGACTCAGGACAATATAATTTATGGATCTCACAAATAATTGTCCTGCGTGGGGATCGAACCCACGACCTCGTGCACGCCAGCCGCATACAAAAGAGTTTAAAAACTCCTCCATAATGCAATAAAAGATTGTTAAAGTTGTTTCCACAGAGGTTCACTTCCCCGCAATCAACGAGTTTGTATACCTCGAACACGCGACACGTCATTTGTGATTGATATGTTATGTGGGGGCGAAATGTGCTATTTCACCATAATTAGCGATTAACTATTTTCTTTTATGTATTGCTTAGACAAAACTGTGTTTCCTCATTATGGATGACCTGACAGGTAACCAATAAAGAGTATGTACGGTTAAGCTCTGCACGGAGTGTAATTATTATTGATTGATGTACTTTTAATTTAATTAGATACATTCATTTTACAAGCTGTTTGTTTGATTTCTTATATCAATATCACAGTAACAACGCAAACATTTTCTGAAAATAACAAGAAAGTTGTTATAATTCTGTTCTCATTTATTATACCCAGAATGGCGGATAAATTGTCCAAAATCCCTACGATTACTTTTAAATGTAACAAATGCAATCAGCAACTCTATATTGAAGTTACTAAATTAATTTGTAAACCTTCGAGATATCTTCGAATTTAAGGTAATTACATTATTTCTGAGCAAAATATGAAACGTCCTCAATGGTGAATTTAATTTAACTTGAACGTTTAACATTTTGCGAAGCATGAAGGTTTAATTAAACGAAGCAAAAGTTTATTAGGCCGAGGTCAGAGAGTTCAAAAATATGGCATAAATTATTATGATTGATTGGTATAGTCTTCGAGAAGTTTCCTGTTTGTTACACATGAAAGTAGAATATACGTGTCATGTAGGTATATGTTCGTATATAGGTACACGCGAATGATGAAAACTTCATTCACATCTTTTAGTCGTGCTTTGAAATTACCTTCCCTTTCATATAATACTTTCTTATATTTGAAACACTAAAGGGACAAGATGACTTTTAAATAAGTCATAAGTCATAAGTCATAAGTCATTTATTCATTAACAATTAAAAATCGTATCTGAAATTTACATTAAAATTAACTTAATTCATTTACAGTAATTGGTATAGGGCAACATAATTAACAAATAAATTAAAATAAATAGTTTTCATTTTTTAAATACGTTCACATTACAATTAAATATTATCTCAATACATATAAGTATATAATTATATTTACAAGTCATTGACATCATACAGACACCTAGCTAACAGAAATTCCTTGAGCCTATCCTTAAAGGATCTAGAATTTACATCTTTTTTTAGTTCTAAAGGCAACTTATTAAACAATTTTATTCCTTGATATCCTGAACTGTGAAAGGCTATATTTAAGTGTGGTTGTATCGTGCTCTTGAAGTTCCTTGTCCTGGTCTCTTCTCTAGCCAGCCTTGCCTCCTGTGTCTCTTGATTTACTACATGTTTGACAAAATTAGACAGTACTACTAAAATGTAAAGGCTTGGTACCGTGAGTATTTTCAAGTCACTAAAATATTTCCTGCAACTTTCCGTTTGCGGTACTCTCACAATTGTTCGTATAGCTCTCTTCTGTAGTATGAAGGCTCTTCGACAGTTGTAGCAATAACTATTACCCCAAAATTGTATACTGTATCTTAACCTACTCTCCACCAATGCATAATATAGTACCTTTAATTGATCTTTATCTAAATCATTTCTTAAGGTTCTCAAAGCGTAGCATGCTGATGAAATGGACGCATCAATAGCTTTTAATTCTGCTTTCCAATTCAATAAATAATCCAAATGCATTCCAAGAATTTTAATTTCGGTGACCGTATCAATTTTTTCTGCATTTAAGGCTACTTGTAATTTTTCCTTATTGCGTGATGTTGTTTTGAATAACATGATTTTTGTTTTAGTCGTATTTATTTTTAATTTGTTTGCCGAAAACCAAGTTGAAAACGCTTCAAGTGTTTTGTTGATCACTTCTGTCAATTGCACCATTTCCTTCTCTCCGACGATGGCATTTGTATCGTCGGCGAAGACTACGAGTTTCACTGCAGGTACAATTTTATTCAGATAGTTGAATAGGTCATTTGTAAATATAATAAACAACACAGGCCCCAATATTGAGCCCTGTGGAACCCCGGTCTCCATTTTTGCCAAAACTGATTTGTGCGACCTTGTAGATCCATCTGCCGTAGTATCTTTTACTTCTACAAACATTTGCCTGTTATGAAGATAATCTGTAAACAACTTTAACGCATTTCCTCTAACACCATAGTGATACAGCTTGTGGATTAGAAGTTCATGATTCACCGTATCAAACGCAGAACTCAGGTCCAGAAATATACCAGCTACACGAAGTTTGTTGTTAATTTTTTCTACGATATCCTCTGTTAATGTATACAGTGCGTCTGCAGTACCAGCCCCTTTTTGATAACCGAACTGTCGTGTATTCAAAACTTTATTTAAATGTAGATGGGAAATTAATTGAGCTTTCAGTATCTTTTCAAATATTTTTGACAGTGTCGGTAATAACGATATAGGTCTGTAATTTTTCGCATCAGTTTTAGTACCTTTTTTATATATAGGCACAATCCTGGCAATTTTTAGTTGTTCTGGAAATACAGACTCTGAGATGCATTTATTAAAGAAGTTGGATAGTGGTTCCGCCAGGACTGCTATATTATCTTTTATTACTGTGACTGGAATTTCATCATAGCCGTATGCCCGCTTATATTCCATAGCGTTTACTATCTTTAATATCTCATTTGGCGTAGTAGGTCTTATTGTCATTTCATTTTGTACCCTCGCAGTGCTCTGTTCAATAAAAGTTATCCCCTCCTTTATCTTGTTGTCGCTCGAGAAGTCAGAACAAGACAAAAACTGCTCTACCAAGTGGTTCGTTATTATATCTTGATCTTCTGTGATACATCCATTTATCTTTAGTTTCAACTTCTCTGGTGGTCTACATTTTATCTTATTAGTACTAAAATTAACAATTTTCCACACTTCCTTACTTAGGTTCTTTGATTTGCTTAGATGAACCTTTACTGCCTGTTTTTTAGCTGAGTTTATAACTTTTCTGTAAATCCTAATATAATCGTTTTTGTATTTCAGTAGACTGGCTTCTAATTTATTTCCATTGCTAGCACATAGAAAACGTTTTACTTTACTTGATACTCGTATTCCCTTTGTAACCCACTTGAGTTGTAGACTCTTTTTAGGTTTGATTTTACATTTTTTTTTCCTAAAACTTGTGTGAAAAATCATATTAAATCTTTTGAGAAAAGAATTTATGCCCATATTATGCCAGTTTTCCTCTAGTATACGTTCTTTATATATGGTGTTGTTTTTACTGCTAAAAACCCGTCTTACTCGTGTAATCTGCCTCTCATGTTTTGTTTTTGTAATGTCCTCAAGGTAAATGTCACAGAAAAGACCTCCATGTCCATCACCTATCCCATTTAGCTCCACAACACAGCCTTCTACGCAAGAATCTGGCAAATTCGTTAGTATGTTATCAATGCAGGAGCTACTATTGTTTCTAATAAAGGTTATCTCGGAAATAAGATGTCTAAAATTATAACATGTTAATAAGCTAAGGAACTCTGTACGCATGTTACTGTCTGCGAGTATGTCTACATTAAAATCGCCACAAATTATACACTTCTTATTAAACAGGTTTTCTAACAACATTTCGAGACTCAACAAAAATTTACTAAACCTACTAACATCTGGGCTTCTATACAAACAACACAAATAAAGTCCCGTACCAACATCCCTTACACAGCAAATTTCAAAATAACTCTCTTTATACAATTTATTTAACGCAGTAACACTTTCTACTTCCCTACTTCTATTCCCCAAGATTAAGCTACCTCCTCTTTTTTTGTTTGATCTAACATTAAAAGATGCAAGACAATAGTTATTAAAATTCAACAGTGGTGCTGAGTGCTTGTTAAGAAAATGTTCAGTTATACAAATGTAGCTTAAATCATTTGCCCTGTTTTCCAAATACATTTCTAATTCATCTTTTTTGTTGCCTATACCACACACATTTTGATGATAAATTCGTATAGTAGTAAAATCTGTCTCAGCCAAATTATTGTTCATCATTTTTAGTGCCGTATTCACGAAAAAACTCATTGTCCGTTTGTATTGCTACATCCCTATATAAAACTCTAGTTTGCATATTATCTAGTTTATCCACCTCAATGGAACAGACATATTTGTTAAAGTTTTGATGATAGACTAAACGTAATATTTCCTTATGAAGAATTCTACTTGCTTGCATTTTATTCATGTACCTAGGGTTCCATGTACTATTCAAATCTTGGTCAAGTGGAACGTATATAGCATTTTTATGTCTGTAACATACATGTTTTATCGTGTTATTTAACATATAATTATTTAGATATTTATTATAATATGTTTTACATACCAACACATTTGTATGGACAATCTGACTTAAACAGTAGTGAAGGAACGACTGTATATCCATAGGGTTGTCGTCATTTGAACCTCCCATAATTATGACAAAGTCTGTATTGACGATACATAAAGGTTTTATCTCGAAAAAACCAGCCTGTAGTAAGAACGAACACGACGTAATTAAATAAGACAGACATAAGACAAAAAGAAATAGATACCTAATATAATCCAGACGATTATTACGAAGAAGATCTCTACGTGTTTTATTTTACTTCACGAAAAATAAAGTTAATTTGTTTGTGCGCTATTATACAATATTTCTTAACAACAAAAATTAAATACCTTAAATATCATTCAGTTAAACGTTACTAAACCATAGCCTATATTATTTCCGTGTAAAAAATAAGTTAATAAGCGGCCTATTAGCTTTTTCTTGAGTAGTATTTAGTAGTAGTATACTAACTAAAGATACTATTTACCGCACCAACTTAAATAAAATACGTCACCACGAGTTCAGTTTACATTTGGTATTGTTCCAGTTAGCCAGACTTAAGCAGGGATTCGGGGTAGCTTTAGTCTAATCAAAACATCCTTACATGAAACCACAAAAAAGAAAGAGTCGCTGGATGGTGGTACTTGCCATAGCTCACTGAATACAAGTGGAAGTATTCATATCTTTGGAGGAAAACAATGCAGGAATCTAGCTTCAGCAATGATACACTCCAGGAAAAACTCACAAAACAAATATAAAGTGTGGTCACTTGTAAAACCCTATGCAACCTCACAAGAGATCTTGAAGAGCTGTTGGGATGTTCCAGATAACGCTCATAGCTATATGATTTTATGTGTGGGTTAAAATGACACCGACCCAACCAAGCTAGCTATTGAAATTTCATTAATATTAAAAAGGTATAAATGTATTAATATAATATTATAAAGTGTACTTGAAAATAAACATCTTAATGAAAACATGCTGAACAACATGCTGAAAAATTACTGTAAATATTTTTCAAACTGTACTTTCATGGACTTATCCCAACGTCAACCTCTAGATATGCGTTCAAATCTTATTTCTAAAAAAATCAATTTTTTTATTGACTACAATGATTATAAAAATACATATTTGAATCTAAGAACATTTAAAAACCAAGTTATACATAAGGCAGAAAACACAAATATAACTTCTTACAAAAAGGGCACAATACCATACTATTTTAAGAATAATTACTGTACAAATTCTGAGAGCTTGACAAACACAAAGTCCACTAAAAGCAACTCCTTGCACCTAACTTGTAAAAAGGGAACTATACCATATTATTTTAATAAAACGCTTATCAACCAAAGAAAAGAGTCACATACAAAAATACAGACACAGCATCTTTTTCGTGAAGAATAAACAAAAGTGTAAAAGCAGCAAGACAATTGGTATTTTTCACCAAAATATTGAAGGTTTGCTAAACAAACTACCTGCCCCTTGAAGCAGGTATTATGGAGTTGTCTGTAACATCTCCTATCGATGTTATCTGCCTATCAGAAACATTTATAAAGCGTGGTGATGATAAATATAACATATATTTAAAAAACTACATTCTAAGGGCCAGATTCAGAGACCGCACTTTGTCTTTACTTTAGCAAAGTCTAGTTATTATCTCTGAATTTGAACAACATTTAAGTAATTTTTCGCATGAAAAAGTTTACTTTCATTATTTATTACTACAAAGTAAACTTTTCATGCGAAAAGATTACTTTAATGTTGTTCAAATTCAGAGATAATAACTAGACTTTGCTAAAGTAAAGTCAAAGTGCGGTCTCTGAATCTGGCCCTAAGTACTAGCTTCTTACGATACAACATAAAACGAGGTGGTGTTTGTATATTGGTTCACAGATGCTTAAAAACAAAACCTATACCGCTTTGTCAGGATATGGCAGAGGAGAAGTTATTTGAATGCTGTGGCATTGAAATACTAAACCATAATTGTATTATTATTTGTTTATATAGAGTACCTGGTATAAATGCAACCATCTTTCTTCAAAAATTTAATTTATTCTTACATAAGCTGATATTTAAAATAAAAAATAAGAGAATAATTATTGCAGGGGACATGAATATTGACATCTTAAAGCATAATAAATTAGCATCTGAATTAAACGACATAATTTCTAATTATAATTTGACATCATATATTACAACACCAACTAGACATAACTCTTGCATTGATCACATATACAGGGTGTTTTTTGAGTCAACGGCAATAATTTAGGAGGTGACTCTTTACGTGATTCTGATCCGAATTATGTAATAAAATTAGGTACTTAATTTTTGACGAAAAAATCCCAAAAATCAACTAAGTGTGGACACGTTCCCGCTGCGCTAAAACATTGTTCAAGACTCAGTGCATTGACCCGCGCCGCGCGTCGTAGGTATGTATCTAACTCAGCTGGCGAACCAATCGCTCGCTGCGTCCGCGCGGTATCCATGATTAGTGAAATTCATTGCTAAGCTTTACACGTCGTTTACTATGTAGTAATTTAATGTTTATTTATTTTATATTTTTTTTCCTTCATTAAATAACGTTATTTATAACGCCCTAAAGTATTGCCTATGTCTCATTTTACACCCTGTATAGTAATTTAACTAACGCTACTGGCCAAGTATTCAATCTTTACCTGTCCGATCATAACACCTGTCAAGTTATCAATTTTGCTTCTACAGAAAGCACCAATAAACTAAAATATTGGTAGGTATATTACAAAAAAAAATTATAGCAGAGAATATGTACACAAATTTGTAGAGGGTTTGTCCAACTTGTCATGGTCTGAAGTGTATACAGAACAAGAAAGTAATACAGCTTTCAATTTGTTTTATGATATGTTTTGTTTATTGTATGAACTTTGTTTTACAAACTTAAAAGTTAAAATAAACGCGAATATATCTTCACCAAAGTGGATCACAAAGGGTATTAGGACTTCCTGCGTGAGAAAAAGAAAACTGCAATACAGGTGTTATACCAAAAGCACTAGAGAAAACCATGAGTCCTAAAAAAAATACAACAAGATACTAAAAAAATGTATAAATTCTTCTAAAAAATAATTATATAAACAACTGGCATGTTAAGAATGCAAAAAATAAATGCAAAGCTTCCTGGGAGGTAATAAAAAACAAAACTGACTGTATGAAGTCCTTTCAGAGTATTAATGTGGTAGAATATAGGGATCAAATTATTTCAGACCCTGCAGATATAGCTAATGCTTTTAATCAATTTTACACTTCCATTCAAGACCCTACGGTCTACACTAACAGCTTACACTGTACATACAACTACAACATAGATAATGTAGAAGCTTCTTTGTTCTTAATGCCCTGTACACCTAGTGAAGTTTTAAATACAATAAAACTGTTAAATAATACAAATAGTGTGGGGTATGATTCTATCTCTACATATATAGTGAAACAATGTGCAGACATAATATG
Source organism: Schrankia costaestrigalis (assembly GCA_905475405.1). Classification (NCBI taxonomy): domain Eukaryota; kingdom Metazoa; phylum Arthropoda; class Insecta; order Lepidoptera; family Erebidae; genus Schrankia; species Schrankia costaestrigalis. The sequence continues at coordinate 8,634,757 of FR997827.1, forward strand.
TCATCCACTTGCCCATACTATTAATTTGTCATTTATTCAAGGTAAATTCCCTGAAAAATTAAAATTGTCCATTGTAAAACCTCTTTATAAAAATAACGAAGAACTATATCTGTGCAATTATAGACCAATAACATTAATACCAGTATTTTCTAAAATATATGAAAAGCTTATGCATAACCGTATCACAAGTTTCCTTACTAGATACAACATTATAAAAGAGGAACAAAATGGATTCCAAAAAAATAAATCCACTACACTTGCTGCTTTTTGCTTAATGAAGAAAATTACTGAAAACATAGATAAAAAGAATCCGGTGACGGTTATGTTTCTAGATATGTCGAAAGCTTTTGATCACGTGATCCACTCTACACTCCTAGATAAATGTCAGCATTATGGATTGCGTGGTGTAGCGTTGGACTGGATCAAGTCTTACTTGTCAAATCGAACTCAATGTGTCGAGGTTACCAGACTCAATCAAAAACAGGTATCTACCTCGTATCAGTCAGCATATAGACATATTAAAACAGGAGTACCACATGGAAGTGTGCTAGGATCTCTGCTGTTCTTGCTCTACATTAACGATCTTCCGAATATAATCCCCCACAAGTGTATATTATTTGCTGATGACATAAGTATAATAATACCGAATAATGATAAGCTATCTCACTCACACGAACAAGAAATTAATAAAACGTTACAATGCACAATACAATGGCTAAATAACAATAACCTTAATAATAATCTTAGCAAAACGAAATATATACAATTCTCAAACTATAAAATGACTGTAAAAGACCTAATAATAAAACATGAAAACAAACTACTAGCTAGAACGGATAGTATCAAGTTCCTTGGAGTCAATGTAGATAGGTTCTGCAACTGGAAGCCACAGATTGACAGCTTGTGTAGTAAAATTAATAGTTTTGTGTATGCTCTCAGAAAGCTTCGCATTACAGCCTCAAAGAACACAGCTATCACAGCCTACCATGGGTATATTGGGTCAATTCTAAGGTACGGTTTGCTGTTGTGGGGAAACTCGACTTTGGTTGATAGAGTATTCATTTCTCAAAAGAGATGTGTCAGAGCAATATGTAATGCCCACCCTCTTGAATCGTGCAAACCACTTTGCAAGGAAACAAAAATATTAACACTCACTTCGCTCTACATTTTGGAGGTAGGAATATTTGTTAAAAAGCACCCACAGCTTTTTGAAAGGATTACTGAAACAAGTCGGTTTATTAAAAGAGATAAAACTAAGGTTGTGTTGCCACAATGTACAACTGCACTTCATCACAAAAACAGTGCATTTATGTGTGCCAAAACTTATAATAATATACCCAAGGAACTAAGAGAACTGCCAAATATATTATTTAAAATAAAACTGAAAAAATGGTTAATTGACAAATGCTTTTACTCCATTCAGGAGTTCTTAGAAAATAAAATGTCTTTATAGTCACGTTTTATATACTTGTATGTGTGTAGGTATATATTGATATATTCAAAATTGTTTCTTTTCTAGAATCAAGTCATAATTTGGCACACTTTTTATTGCTAACGCATATTTATTTGACATTATAATGTAAATTTCATTTTGGTTGAAAAAAATATGTAATAAAAAATGGTATAATCTAATTTATTATTATAGACATAATGCATAACATAATTTAATTTATAATTACCTGATATTTATTGTTTTACGAACCTTTATAATTAATTGCCTTAGACCTGTGTGTAAATATGTATTAACTTTTAATTTGTTGTGTACTTAATTTATTAATATCCATTGACATCTTAGTTGTGTTTTATTTAATTGTTATTATTGTTATTACTTACTCTTTGACATTTAACATCAAATAAGTTTGTATAATTAATTAATATTCCGTTTTAAATTCACAATTATTATAAAATAGCTAAAGCATTTGTATGCCAAATCATGGCTAAACATGTGGAACCTTTATAAACTTTACCTGATAACTCTGTACAACCATGTTTATCACAAATAAATGAATTTTTTTAATTTTTTAATTTTAATCCATTTTTACTTACTACAAGAAAATCTGTATAAATTTTCTATAACGATTGCCGTTGTCGACAATGCATAGCTGGACGTACACCTCCTCTTCTGAGCCTTCGACTAGTCTCTTAAGCATGTGATTCTAGAATATTCCACTCTAAAAATAATTAATATGTTAATAAATGTATTAATTTATTATAATATAAAATGTGTTAATGTACGCCTATGTAATGTGGAAGTGAGAAAAGGCTTGCAAACTGAGGATTGTGGTATACGTCAGAGGCGGCACGCCGAAGTACTTTGATTGATGAGTTCGTAGCTTATCAGAATAATAATTACACTGCCTTGGTGCTCCTTTAATCTAAAAATGTTATTCTTATGCGCAGTTATTCTTGTGCTCATTCAAAAACTGTCTAACTTATTGATAAAAATCTTACCTGATTGACTTGTGAATAAGGTCTGTTGAAAAATTGAAAGAAAATAATTTGAATGACTTAAAAGAATGGGTCGTTGATTGAGAAATTTTCTGAATTGTCACTAATAACATAAAAGATTCAATTGGTTTGAGTCGACTATCTACAGCGCCAGAAATTACATAAGATATGGTAGTATAGCCAGTAGCAGAAATGAAGATTACTCATAAACTCCTAATTATTTTAATAGTGTTAACCTGACGCTTAACCAGAGGCCAACTTCAATGTCTGAGAGACAAAGACTTGCTTTTGATTGTTAAATTATCCTATTCTCTCCACATCACCTCATGATCATGTTGCGGACTTAGAAATACGTTGGTTTGGCAGGTAGATTATATATTGTATGTATGTTATAGGCAATGTGTATAATGGAGGTATTCTATACAATACCTAGGCAATGTATAGAATGCCGGGGTCGTTCAGGCAATGTATGAAATGAAATTCAATGTTGAAACTATTTTACACATTGCCTAGGAAATGTATTGAATGGTAGTCCCTTTCTTCTCCGAACATCGATCGTCCGAAAATCATTATCCCAAACAAGTTTACTATAATCATCACTTGCCATAATGTTCGCGTGTACGAAATCGTATATTACCTAACCGTCTTTCCCTATAATACTTGTGTGTCATAAAATGGGGTACTATAATTATTAGGTATCCTAATTTTTCTTCCTATAAAGTCACATGTCCTAAGTATTATATTGTATAATGTATGTTAAACCGAATGGACTTTTATAATAATATTGTTAGTCCTAAAACACATTAAGTATGTTTAAAAGTAGGTATATCTTGATTCTGATTACGATGATATTGTAGTGTAGTTATTATTAGACTGAAATAAAAAATTACCAGCGTTAGTTTTAAACTAAAATGTTAACCTTAACAATCGTAGCGTTTTATAATTTAGTGACAGAAATACATTATTGTAAAACCGACACCACGTAGTCTTATCTGCCCTACCCCTAGAGTGTAATTTAAGCCCGCGAAGGCGCGGAGGGGCGAGGCGGCCCGCGACCTGAGGAGCAGGTGGTTCTGACGACTACCACCGCGGCTGAGGCTGGCCGGCATAGCCGGCCAGCAAGCCGAAGCTGCGGTAGTGGTCGTTAAAACCATCTGCGACGATAAGGTCGCGTGGGACCGCCGGAGCCAGGCAGCGCCGGAGCAGTGACAGAAGTTATGCATGCTGCATGCATGTTTGCTTGCTGCTTGCTTGCTGCTTGCATGCTGCATGCTTGTTTGTTTGCTGCTTGCATGCATGCTTGCTGCTTGCATGTTGCATGCATGCTTGCTGCTTGCATGCTGCATGCTTGTTTGCTTGCTGCTTGCATGCATGCTTGTTGCTTGCATGCTGCATGCTTGTTTGCTTGCTGCTTGCATGCTGCATGCTTGTTTGTTTGCTGCTTGCATGCATGCTTGCTGCTTGCATGTTGCATGCATGCTTGCTGCTTGCATGCTGCATGCTTGTTTGCTTGCTGCTTGCATGCTGCATGCTTGTTTGCTTGCTGCTTGCGTGCTGCATGCTTACTTGCTTGATTGCATGTTTGCGTACATTACTTAAAGTGACTGATTTAAAACGTACGCATGGATGTTGGTAAAAAAATTAAAACAAGTGTAATATATGATTATAGAATATTACATTAGGAATTACAATGATTATAGAAAAGCTTTTTATGTTTTATTAATATTATAGATTGTGATGGTTATAGTAAACCAAATTAGGTCATGTTATGTTTAGGGATTTAGGTTTTCGGACAAGTTATATTATGAGACATGAATTTAGTGCTAGTTACCATTCGGACACATGATGATTCGGACACAAAATGTTATGACACCTTAGATTATGGACAAAAAAATTATGAGACAAAATAGAGAACCGTATTGAATACCTAGGCATTGTATAGAATACCGATTGAAGCATAGGTAATGTATGTAATCTGCTTTTCTTCTCTATGATTTAGTTAGATTATATTTAGTTGCTACCAGAAACGAGATGCTTTTATTTTTGGTCGTTGGACAAAAACACCAAGATTACAACTTCTGTAGGTTAGGTTAGGTTAGAACTGTGACCACCAGTGCACGAGGAGAGCGAGCGAAGCGAGCGTGCCGCGGCAGCGGCCGCCGAAGTGCTAGATTTAAATTCTTTACAACAAAAATTCTAAGCTATTCATATTCAATATGGATCCGTAAATAAGTATATTAAAAGCACTTATTCTTACCGTGGTTGTCCATTATACACATTGCCTGATGCGCTTCAGGCATTTAATACAATACCTAGGCAATGTATAAAATGAATCGTATTATACACATTGCCTAATCGTTTTACGCATTGTATCGAATGACTAGGTATTCTATACAATGCCGAATTATACACATTGCCTATAACATGTATATACCCTATAAGAATCTGTGATTCTCATAGTTCATTAGGTATAAACAATGTATTCCTACGATATCGAACTACTTCCAACTTACAATGATTTATCAACAGGGTTAATGTATATTGTTGATAAAGTTCTATCGCGATAATAAGCGTTAGCAGCTTTAATCTATCAATAACCCAACCAAGCAATGTTATTATCTGCTCTAGGAGAAAATTCATTAGCTTATCGCGTATCGTGGTTCTAAACTAAACTATAAGGTAATGTCAATATTTTGATACCCTACAGTAACTAGGGGTAGCGTATCTTACTTCGAACAAAGTTTCCGGGGCTTAGGAGAGTAAATTTCCTCGATTCTGTGTGCAATTTTAGGATTTCAGTCACCGTATACTAAAGTTTGGCGCCGCAATGTTTGTCAAGCTGCAGTTTTCATTCTGATGAGGTCATATAAGTTGCTACACTTTAAATTAGTTTATTGTTAACTAAAAATTTGATTTTGTCATCTATTACCTATCAGTTCAATCCTACTGTTTTTACAAACGTATATAACTACTGCTTCGGGTTTGATTCTCGCTTAATGCAAATCTTTGTTGGCATTCGGCTGACTTAGAATCAACAATGCCATTAATAAATCAAGTATCCTGCTTAGCTAATTATTGTTTTGGAAAAGTATTTTGTTAAGTAGTACCTACTTAACTAATTATCTTATTTGGAACTGTAAGTCATAAGCTGATTTTTAAATAGCAGTATATTCTGTATACTAAGATTTTTAAATGTATAATTATATTTATTTATAGTATATATAGCTCACTAATTTGTTTTTAAAAGAACATACATACATAGAAAATACCTAGCCAAATGCAAACATGCACAGAAAGATTTGCATTGAGCGGGAATCGAACTCGAGATCTCAGCGTAGCAGTCATAGCTTATACCACCTGTACTACGCCGATGTAACCACTACACCTTAAAGGCTGGCGAAATTGTGGGCCATGTTCTATAGACTTCTTTTTCAGGTAGTTTGTATGCCCTTATCAATACATACACACCTCAACAAAGTCTAGGGATATTTGGTATTTACTCAATTTTATTTGGTATAACTCCAAAATTATTGGAGATAACATACAACATGAATATTTTTATAAAGGCAATTTATCAGGCTACAATCCAGAATTAAATAAAAATACATTTTTAGCATAATTTTTTTTTTTTCAAATAAATAAAAAGCTTAGTAAATTAGTAAAACTAACAATGAATGTGTTTCTTAAGCAAAAGTGGAAATAAGCGAAAATTTATCAGTTTTTAACTGTTATGTGAGTAATCAGTAGTCAGTACATTCAAAAAACCGTAAATAACGGTCCTGCAATGGTTTTTCATGCTTGGATTAAGTTATCCAGGTCTTGGTGCGGTATATTGTTCCAGGTCGACTAGGATACAAAACAAGTAGCCCTTCCATCGCAATTTTATGGAGGAAAATTCATCAAAGCCCTTCTTTTGAACATGTCCTACGCGTATTTAATGGTTTTAAGGTTAGGCGATTGAGTGGTTCAGCATAAAATCGATACTTCGTGCTCCTGCAACAAGCTTGTCATCACTCTCGCTTTATGCGGACGGGTGTTATCGTCCATGAGCTTAAACATTTGGCCCAATTGTAGTCTACGGGGGTAGATTATTAGTACTAGCACCTCTTTAAGTTATTTTTCAGCTGTCATGGTGTTTCTGATCAAAACGCGCTCTGTTCTTTGACCGACACAAAATCCCGTCCAAACCATAATTGTTCTATCGTGGTATGAATAGATTTCTTGACGATGTTGTAGACGGCTATCACAACCAGGAAATCGCCAAGCACGTTCTCTACGTGAATCCGAGTAGAAGCCGAACCGGGACTCATGTGTAAACACCACTATAGATAACAGGTTATCTTTATAGAGCAAATGTTCACGATCCCACTCTTGTCGTCGTGCGCGATTTGCTCGGCGTAGTGCTGGAGTACAAAGCGGTATGCAAGCATAAAGGTGGGCTTCATGCTGACTTCTTCTGACAGTTTGGTCACCCTCAAGAGGCTCCACCAAGAGCTGGAACCTCTAAACCAGCTGCATGGTAGTAACATTTGGCTGTCTTTTCGCGGGAACTTGCAAAAATCAATCATTTCGTTGAGTGGTAATAGACTTTTTGCCGTGATATCTTTCAGCCACTTCACCAGTAGCACGATAACGTGACTGTAACCTTGATTTCATATTTTGTATTGTTCCAATCTCTACAGCAATACTCCGCTTACAGTTCAACAAATCTAAAAGATACAGTATGACGTTTCATATTTTTCAAACTGAAACAACTTTGTTCATGCGTACATTATTCAGTTTCGAAAACCTTTTTCGTAAAACCATGAATTTAGAAAGTTTTTATTATTGTATCTAAAAATTTACAATTCTTAATATATAAATTTAATTGAAAACTTTCAAACAAAGCAAAATAACACATATTTACATAGTAAATAATATCTAATAGTTCTATTCTTGACCTCATTGCAAAGTCACGTAGTTAGGTCACTGCTCGTAGTGTTGCGACTCTTCGGATACACTTGTATGCAAAAAAATCGTTTACATATACGAAAAATCGTTATTATCGTTAGACACGTAACTAACTATTACTTATAACTATTACTCGACGTGGTCGAAGGTGACGGGAGGCAACTTATTAAGGTCTTAGTAGTGAATGAAAAAAATATCCGAAATATTACTTTTATTTAATTAAGTAATTATAATTAAAAAAAAAAGTAATGTTTAGAATTATTTTTTATTCTCTAAAAGTACTAGATCTAATACTATTGTTTATTTATTACGACTTGAATATAAAAAAAAATTATGTCAAATGGTGAATGGTGAATTTGCAATATGTGGTGTTTTTTTACAAAGTTAATCAAGTAAGGATCAATACCCTTTACTAATAATGAGATGATCTTAAAAATCGGAAATTATAGTAATCGATCTCTTAAGTTTCGGATATTATAGTAATCGATTTTTTTATCCCAACCTTATTATTCAATTTGTCAGAACTGTCATGGGAGCATGCCTACTGCCCATAACATTTTGTTTCTGATGAAATGGCGCCGGTGCTTGATGCACACAATATCATTTATTCGAAATAAACGTTTAAATTGTTATAAAACTTAAATTTTACACATAAATGCAGTCAAAACTTACTGTTGGCAAATGAAATTTTCGAACTTGACTACGTTTAGGCCGCGTAAATCTTTTATTTTTAATTTTATTTTTCAAATTCAAATTTAGAATGGTTATAAAAGGTTATCAAAGTAAGTTTTCATCAAAAGAATTAATAATTTTCTAATTAAAAAACCGACTTCAACAGGAGTCGGTTAAAAACCATGCTGATAACAATTTCTAAGATTCGTATTAAATAAATTTCTGCAGTCGTCTTCATCATAAGATCATGTTTGTGTAAAGTTTTCATTAATACGAATAAAATAAGCCCAAACACTAGGTAGCTGCTATATACCGTTGAGAAGTTTCCTCGACCCTCAGTCGTCTTCATCATCAGATCATGTTTGTGTAAAGTTTCCATCAATACAATTAAAATAAGCCTAAACACTAGGTAGCTGCTACATACCGTTGAGGAGTTCCCTCGACCCTCAGTCTTCTGCATCATCAGATCATGTTTGTGTCAAGTTTCGTAAAGTTTTCATCAATACAATTAAAATAAGCCCAAATACAAGGTAGCTGCTATATGCCGTTGAGTTGTTCCCTCGACTCTCTGTGGTCTCCAGCATCAGACCAGTTCTGACTCTTGATTATTTGGTAGTGACGTCAGAGATGCACGTATATGACAACATTTTACATAATGCGTCCCTACAATTTTCAAGAGATGCCCTCGATTTCTCTAGGATCCCGTCATCCAGATCCAGATCTGGTGACAATGGGACCAAATGGGAAGTATACCCAATCGAACAAAAAAAAAATTTTTCAAATCGGTTCAGCCGTTTTCGAGAAATCAGGTAACAAACACAAAAAATAAAAAAAATAAAAATACAACCGAATTGAGAACCTCCTCTTTTTTGAAGTCGGTTGAAAAGAAACAATTTTTTTTCGAGTTTCACAACTTTATACAAAATATCCCTAGACTTTGTTGAGGTGTGTATATGATGAAAGTTCATCATCATCATAACAGCCCATTAATGTTACACTGCAGGGACGGGCCTCCTCCCGTGGCTACAGTATCAATACTTTATTAACAAGAAATTAAAAGCGCAATCTCTAACATCAATCAATTATTAACATCTGAAAATATGTTAAATTAAACAAAACCGCAGTTGATAACAAGTGACAAAATAAAAGATATACAAATAGGTAAAATCACATAAAATCGATAACCACACGATGAACCTTTTCCCATTTTGTCTCGTATTGAATAGAGTTTGGGGTATTGAATAGAAAGAAAGCAAGTCATTGGTCTCCATAAGCTATCTATCTCCTTCATTTATTTACTGCAAAACGGACCGATTTTTATCCAACATGGTTGATACTAGGGATAATTTTGGGATATAATTTACTATGCCACGATGAAATACTGAACAGGATAAGTATTTTAATTGCGGGCTCAATCCGGATTATGGGTAAGAGCCCCCGTAATGCCGCCTCTTTGTGCCGAAATTCGTCTTTGTGATACGCCCTCTACAAACTTAACATTACTTTTTTTATTTCAGTTTTTACGTCTGAAGACGTAAGTAGGTATACTAAAAAATCTAATTACTTTGGGATATTAATGATGTACATTCGGCTGTTTATTTTATTCTTCTTTAAAATAATGTATTCCTGTGGTTTTACAGGATAAATAATATATTTTTACTTTTCATAGTGATGTCGTTCACTTCGAAACATTTAATCGTTTTCCTTAATAAGAAGATAAATTACTGACCACTAAGGTATATTAACTAGTATGTAGGTTTAATAAATAAATAAAGGTAAAGGAATTAAGTAAGTATAAAATAATTTCTGAAAAAACTAAAAAAAGAACAAACTGAGTTCTGAAACTGAACAAATCTAAAAAAAACATCTCTTGTAATTTTTGCATTTTTTCAAGTTGTTTTAAGGCTGGGTGAACAAATATACATTTACTACAATAAAATACATTTACATAAACTAAATTTATAGAAATTTATTAAAAATAGTAATATTGAATGCCAAGAAAATAAGCAAATGAATAGTTTTGTAATTAACATTTTTTAAATGAACTTTTATATAATCTTGATATAATAATGTTAAAGTTTTTATAAGATGATTAACGTTCAGGCGCAGAGATTTCATCTTGATTATGAGCTGTGCCGCAGACATCGCAACGCATCTTAAACTCCTGAATTAAAATAAAAACACATGTTAGTAGAGCGAATAGGTTCATCATAACAGCCCATTAATGTCCCACTGCAGAGACGGGCCTCCTCCCGTGACGAAGGGGTATTTGGCCGACTAATACCACGCTGGCTAGACGGATTGGTACAGGGTTTAATTTCAAGTTTTCCTTCTTTTTATTTTGTAAAGAAGTGTATTCACAGATAGTCCCTGAGTCGGTTTTTACGACACCCAATGGGATGAGATGGGGTGGTGACATTGTATTCTTACTCCGTCACCACACGGAGAGCGAATAGGTTATTTCTCATAAATATCTTTCTGTACATATCTGTTCGAGTTGTACCTAGCTAAGAATAAAAGAAAGAAAGAAAGAAAGAAAGAAAATAAACTTTATTTGACACAGTAGACACTATACACAAATAGAATTCAACCCAATTTACATAATTACAAGAATTACATATCTTAATATTAAGTTGTCTATAGTTATACAAAAATATATAATTGTATGTATATAAGTAACAAAAAAAATGGCAAATGTGTCTTAAACCTGCGACAAAAAGGGAACCAGCTCAGCATAAAGCCAGGCGATGATACCTGGCGCTGATTTTCAGCTGTAGCCATGATTTTGACATATGGATGCCAGCCCATTTTAAATACAAATAACATGATATCTTAACTTAAATTAAATTAAAAAAAAAATTGAGATTGTCGGACAAGTGCAAAAAAAGTGTTAGTAACATAAACAATTATTACTTTATAATGCAAAAGTATGTCTTTTGTGAAATTTAATAACAGAATGAATCAAATGTCGTAAAAGACAACAGAGCGGATTACTTTCATTTCGATAGAATTAGTTTCACCAACAATTGAACTAAGTATAATATTTAATCAAGTCATTGACAGATACAATTAATGCAGTACCAATAAATCTAATTTATTCGTTTACTGCGTTAGTTAAATTTAAACATTTATTACGATTCATAATGTACACGGAGTGGACCGGAGGTACACTACTTTTTTTAAGATTTTTTAAATTTTTATTTCTCACGTACTTTATAAATATCTCATACTTGAAAAAAATTTACATTAAAATGTATCGCTTAGGTGCAGACGCAGACGTTAGCGGGCCAATTGCTGACCATGTGCTGGGCACAGCACAGGCACACAAAGCACACATACACATATAAACCAACACATACACAGGATACATATAAATACACCAATAAAAGACACTCAACAGATAAATAATTAATTTACCACCACATAAACGTACCTGTATATATTTTATTTATACCCAAATACACACAGAGAAATGCCTATGGCTGAAGTTTGTAGACATCAGCCAGTAAGGCCAACATGACTAACCATGACTGTATACACCAAACAATGACAAGGAATACCCTGTAGACTAAAACGATCACAGCCTATATTAATGAATAATTCATGTTCACATTACTCATTTTTACCTGACCATCTATTAGATGTTTTTTTAAATGATTCCTGAAAGAGTGAATTGTGGTCAGGTTTTTAATAGGTGGGGGTATATTATTCCATATTTTAGTTGCAGCATAACGAAAGCTGCCTCTAAAAGCGGTCGTACTATGCTGAGGTATTGACAATTGCTGCGAACATTGCCTTGTCGTGCATTCTCGCCTTGTAGACATCCACGCAAGTTTTTGGTACAAGTATTCTGGGACTCTGTGCTTAATAATGCCAAACATAAGACATGCAAGATGTAACTTCCGCCTCGACTTCATTTTTAAAATTAAATGATCATTAAGAAAAGGTGTAACGTGACTACGTCGAGGAACAGAGAAGCAGAATCGAGCACATGCGTTTTGTATCCTCTGCACAAGCTTATCTGTACGGGAGAGCAAACGAGGTCCATAAACAGTATCAGCGTAATTAAGTCTAGACAGAACTAATGCCTCTACGAGTTGCAAACGTAGTTCCTCTGATAGGTAAGGGCGTATCTTGTATAGAACTTTTAACCTATAGAAGCAGTTGCTAACAACATTCGCTATATGAGACTCGTACCTTAAGTTTGCATCAAGATGTAAACCCAAATTCCTGGCCTCATATACTCTCTCAATTTGTTTGTTCATCAGACTGATGTTTAGTGTTGATGGTAAAGACTTAAGTTGATGTTTAGTACCGAAAACCATATATTTCGTCTTGCAAGGATTAAGAACCAAACAATGCAGAGCAGACCAATCAGATATTCTTTGGAGATCGTCATTAAGCTTTGTGAGAGCAACCTGGTAATCTTTGGGCTTAAATGAGGCATATATTTGTACGTCATCAGCATACAAATGATAAGCTGAGTTCTGTAAGCACTTGGTTATGTCTGCGCAATACAGGGAAAACAAAATAGGTCCCAATATAGAACCTTGGGGAACTCCTCGATTTAAATAAGATACCTCAGATTTTTTCAACTTTCCATCATTCATACGCAGCTCTACAAGCTGCCTACGTTGTGATAAATAGCTTTGGAACCATTGTAACGCGGCACAGTCTAAACCATAATAAGCTAACTTCGACATCAATAATGACACATTAATAGAATCGAAAGCTCTAGAATAATCGAGTAATATCAATATTGTACACATACCTGCATCTTGTGCTGCCAAGATGTTATCAGTTACATCAATAAGTGCAGTAGATGTACTATGCTGCCTCCTAAATCCTGACTGAAGCATGGGTATGACATTGTTTGTCTCCAAATAGTCTGTCAGTTGCCTGCACACGACCCTCTCGATCACTTTTGACAAACAAGGTAAAATACTGATGGGCCGAAGGTCGCCTACCGTGGATGGGTTCGGTTTTTTGGGTAGTGGCTTAACAACAGCTACCTTCCAAGCAGTGGGAAACGTGGATGACACTATTGACCTGTTAACCATTCCCGTTACGATCGACAGAATATAGGTATGAGACAGAGTCAGCATGTTGAGAGTTATGCCATCATAACCCACAGCGTTTGATCTCAATTTTTGAAGAATCTCAGATACAGTTTTTTCGCTTACGGTTTTCAAAGAGAATTCACAGCAATGATGACGATGAAATTCATAGTAACTTAAGTTAGAGATAGTAGTTACTGAGTTACCTGGTACGTTTATAAAATGTGTATTGATACTATTAGGATCACCAAAATAGGAAGGTAAATCAATGTTATTTTTAAAGGGTAATATATTTGTTTTTAAGTTTTTCCAAAGGGCCTTAGGACATTTAACTTTATCATTAATATTGTGACGAAAATAAGCTTTTTTCTCGTAATAAATGGATTGCGTCACCAATGACTTAAGCTGTTTGTAGTATTCTCCTTTTGTTTCCAGCCCAGTACGATGATAAGCAGATAATGCATTGTCACGTAGTTTCATCATTAATTTAATATTGTCCGTTATCCACGGATAGGCTGGGTTTTTTATTCGAGTTTCCTTAACCGGACAATGAAAATCAAAAATTGATAAAAGATAAGAGTTAAAAGCACTCACCATATCATCAACACTATCCAAAGCCATTAGGTTGCTCCATGGTGTAATAGAAAGGTCGTAATTTAAGCTATCAATACAAACATCCTTTATAGGTCTATGTTGAATAGTAAACGGAATTATTTTGTCCCGTTTTACTTTCATTTCACAACAAACAAATGAATGCCCAGTCAAGGAACCCACCTGGGTAACGGATACGTAACTAGCTTTAAGGTCCGTACATACTAAGTCTATCAGAGTCTGACTTGTAAGGGTAAAATGAGTAGGACTGTTTACAAGCTGCTCCAAAGTAAAACTATTTAGAAAAACATCGAGTTTTTTACTTTTTACGTCATTTTTGTTCAACATATTCACGTTAAAATCTCCTAGAAGAACAACATGGTCGCAACTACCAAGTGAGCTGATACTTTCGCTGAGAGCGTCAAGAAACAACTCCAAGTCAAGCCATGGTGGCCGATAAGCAGTACCCACAGCGATTTTTTTACAATTCTGATTAATTGTGATCCACATCTGTTCAACCTTTTCATACTTACTAGAAACCGCATAAGACCAAGTACGAGCCGCAAGCCCACTCCTGACGTAGAAGCCAACTCCACCTCCTCGGCCACCATGAACAGATGTTGAACGCGGTACATGACGTAACCTGTAGCCGGGTACGACTGGCGCACAGCCCTCCTGACCCGGACGAAGCCAAGTCTCGTTAACAGCCACAATATCCACATGAAATCTTTCAACTACCTGAATAAAATCTTCATGGTTAGTATTTAGTGAACCAGCATTTAAAAATCCAATTTTTAAGTATTTTTCATACATTGTTATTATAAGAGTTATAAAACAAAATAACACATAACAACTTTATACAGTGACATAGTGAGTAATCATCTTCAACGTCAATAAATAAATTAAGATATGTAGTGGTATAAATAAACATATTTTGTAATATAAATAAATATAATCTATTACTAAAAATTACTGTGTTAGTGTTAGGTCCCAGAAAAATATAAATTAAAAGACAAAAATCATAACACGATTGCCGATAAGATATATAAAATATGTACGTGTCAATAATAACCACAATAGAAAACAATAAACTACTAAAATAACTTATATTCAACGCTGAACAACAAAACAGTTGATAAAAATAAGTTGCATTGAAATATTCTTTGAAATTAAAATAATCCAGTCCTGACTGGAGACACACGTCTTGCCCTGACAAAAAAAAAATAAAAACTAAAACAATGAGTAAACATAACAAATAACGTATAGGGAGTTCAATAACTGACATTATAAAACGATATGAACGTAGTAAAATACTTAACATATTTAAGCTAGTTATTAAACTTATAATCAAATAGAACCTATGCCAAAAATTCGGGTTATGTCTTTATCAGTCCTTATGTACTCGGCGCGTTCACCGTCAGCTTTGCATGCAAGTATCCTACCCGTCTTTGTCCATATATACTTCCATCCCAAACGATTACCAGCTTCACGAGCGCGATAGAATAAATGACTGTTTGTTCTGGTAAGTCGTTCATTAACATACACACGTCGCGGTGGCCCGGCGACCTCGACGTCACTAGATGTTATGGTACGACGTACGCGCGCCCCGCTCAACAGTTGGTCGCGCGTCGCTCGCCTTGCCAGGCGCACGATTAAGGGCCGCGGTGTGCTCACTGCCAACTTCGATGCATTAGGGTCGTCGGTTCGATTCCGGCGTGAAGATCCAACTCGCTCCGCTAAAATAATGTCCCTGTCGTCAATGTCGATTGACAGTTTCATCGCTAATGTTTTAGCAATATGGACAGCACTTTCACCCCGTTGTTCTGGTATACCGCTGATAACAATGTCATTCAGAAGAAGCTCCTGTTCTCGAATATTGAGCTGTGTACGTAGCTCAGAAATACTGTCCTCCAAGGGTTCTACGTTTGAAGTTATTTTTTCTTCATATTTACCTTCTAAGGACGATATTCTATCCTCCATCTTAATAATTTGTTCGCTGCAAGTCTTTAAGGATGTTTTAAAATCAACTATTTCTGTTCGATACTCACGTAATTCGGTCCTAATAGCAGAAACCTCATTCATAAGCATACGAAACTCCTTTACTAGTTGTCTGCACATCGTAGCAGTATTAACAGGGGTCTCGTCCTTGTCATTAATAGGACTGTGAAGGAAGTCATCATCTCCAGCTACCGCCAAACCACTTCGATTGGGACTGTGATTTCCTGATTCCGAAGCATCAGAGTTGCAACTAAGGCAAAGCCAGGTTTTTTTGTTATAGTTGGACTTCGTAATCTGAGCACAAGCACGGTGAAATGGGGTGGTACATCCTACACATCGTACTCCCGCCGACGACGAAAGTGTTTCACCACATACTCCACAAGATTTTGCTGCGATGCCTTGCTTCGACGACATATTTGATACGAGATGGCGCTGATATAAATATGGCAATTACTGTTACAGCTAATTATTGATTATCTGTAGGCCTTAGATTCCAGTCAGCGAAGTACAACCCAATGACAAGAGATGGCGCTGTTATTCGAACTCCGAAAATAAATGTAATTTACATATATCTTGCACTGTAAACTACGTAAAAGCGCCACTCCAATATATATCAACACTTGGGAACACTTTACAACAATAAATTAGTTCAATTACTCAACAAAAGCTTAGTATTGTTCACTTTCGGGTACTTTATAAATAGTTTTCTCCACAAATTACAATTATCAAAGTTATTGATTTTCACTGAATAACAGGATCGAGCCTTCACAAATTATCACAGCAACAGTTAAGAAAGCACTTTTAATGTTCCGACGCAATACGTATCGCAAAACACCACATAAATATTATTTATTTATAGAGAAACAAAAAAGTTGTAAGACCGACTTGACATCCATATGTCAAAAAAAGTCACTCTTTCACAATTCAACAATTACATTTTGCTTGATCAATATTTTTTAGTCCAGTCAGACCGAATAATGTTTACTATGGGTTTAAAAAAACATTTTTAAAAATTCGATTTTACTTGCAATTTTTAGTAATTATTGTCGTATTATGTGCATGTCGATATACTCGTACTCGTATATGGATACGTCGCGTCGACTAAAAGTTTTGCACTTTTGTCATACGTCACGTGGTTATTTAATAATAAAAAATACCATTCACGTTATGACAAACCTAACCTACTTAAAAATCTTTGCAAAATATGCACTGAATAACAAATTTTCTATTACAATGTTTTCCTATTAAAAGTTCACGAATGGTGACCGCATAACAAAAGTTGTGCCTTGCAATACAAGAACAATTTTTAATTTGAATGAAAAAGTAGTAGAATACCAGTATGGTTTGAATAATAATTTTGTTCCTTATCATTCGTATGGGTTATAGATATTCAAAAAGAACCTAAATTTAGGGCTTTATGCCATCACTTTAATTGAAAAACCCAGAATTGATAATTAATTATTTGAAATATAAAAGCCCAGACTCATCAATAGGTCAATTTAATTTAAAAAAACCGTTAGCATATTTCGAACTAATTAAAATGAATATAAAATGCTTACCAGGTTAAAAAGCTGCCTTAAACGATTCATAGCAATCTGGCGAACATTTGTATAATGAGATATAGTACTCATGTAGCTAGCTGCTATGTCTGCAAACTCTTCTAACTCGATAAGTCTTGATGGACCTCTATTTAAATACATATTGCGATTGCTCTGGTAACGTTCATACATTTCTTCCGTCGGCCATGGAGCATGAAGTTGAGCGTCGTTTTCTGGTAATTTCACCATGCTGGACGAGTTAACACACCTAATATCTTCCACTAAATGGTTAAAACTGTGACTACCTGTACAGGCGTGAGTAGGGATAGTCCCCAGAGAACACTGATCCATTCAATCCATTGTCTATTTATTTTAAAATAATTGATGTACCCATGGGCTATTGTTGATTTCGATCCTTTCATTATCACGTGTTATTTTAAATCTTCGTCAAAACAATCATAACTATTTGTCATTACCTGTGCTACCGCTGTAGAAGACATCAGTGACGACGTCATTTTAATTATATTTTACACTTAGTAAACAATCTTAAATTAAGTAGTACATTAATATTAACTAATTGCACGTACTTAAGTGCAGCCTAATTAGTGCAGTGTAACTAGTGTATGCAGTATAAAGTAGCCGTCTCGAAAGTTGAATAATCATTCGTAAACAGGTCACAATGGTGAAGTTACCAGAATATTGTGCAGAACATGACAGACCAAGTAACGAGCGAGTTACTTTGCGAGGACCTCAAAGTCATCACAACTGGGGTTGGAGATTGGGAAGACGTGAGAATCGCCCCAAGTATACAGAACCGGCAGGACTCTACGAACTTGAAAAACTTGCTCGTCGTTCTGTTGAAGTAATGGAAAAGCACGTTCCGAAATCTTCAGGCAATTACGAAAAGGCTATGGACTTGCTACGACTTCAGTACAATCTTGTAAATATTCATTTTATTTCTTTTCCAAGTACGATATAACAGCTTGATTAGATTCTGTGATGTTTGTACAAACATTGGGGCTGTATTTGTCAAATAAAACGGTTTGCCCCTGTTATTCAGGTCCCAAATAGCTTTTTTTCTGTTTGAACTATCGATAGAAACTTTTTATAGTTTTTACGTTCCACTTCGTGGCAAGGGACCAATTGATCAAGGCCCTAAAAGATAGCGGTGTATTACGTTATACATTTTGTTTGACCTTTTTCATGGCCCGTCGAGAAATATGAATATGTAAAATATTTGTTTGAGGACGGCACGTTAGCTGGGTACAATAGTGTTTGTTAATGTGCGCAGAGACATCAATGTAGGTTTTATGTTTCGTATTAACTTTAATTTGTTTACAGATTAAAAGAATTAATTTTTTTAAGAGAGGTGAACATTTTGAAAATTAGATCATTATTCGTAATACTCATTCATTTCATTATTTTCTTACCGTTTCATCCTTTAGCAAAGGTTGGCGATCATAATTATTTAACTTAGTCATTCTCACCCTTAAATGTTACTGACCGGTACAATAATGTTTTTGTGTCATTGCTTGGTGCGAGTTCTTTTGCCACGAATACGATGTTCTTTTTTCTAAATCGTGGTCTTTTACCTGGAATTCGGCCTAGTCTTTGTTAATTTTATAGTTGTCATATTTTATCAGATATTTACCAAGCTTGGATAACTGCTAAGATAACGATTTAAATCTTGTCTGCAATGTAAAAAGTGTGGTGATTTATATTATACTAGCTGACCCGTGCCCACTTTGTTAGGCCGCGAAAAAAACGCGTCCAATTTTTTAACATATTTCATTACTGCTCCACTCCTATTAGTCTTAGCGTCATACTACATAGCCTATGACACTCTCCGATAAATGGACTATTCAACACAGAAAGAATTTTTGAAATCGGTTCAGTAGATCCAGAGATTACCCCCTACAACGTCACAAACAAACAAACACACAAACTTTACCTCTTTATAATATTAAGTATAGATTAAGGTTTTTTTCCCTCACACTTACCTACACACAACGTCATCTTGTCCCAAACTAAGCAGAGCTATGACTTTTATAGATAGGTATATATTATACCTATATGATTTATTTGGCACTTTCTTTTAAGACTTCGTACGCCAATTAACAATAGCGTAAAGATTTTATTGATCTCTTTTCATATTCACGTGGTCTTTTAATAAAAAAAACTTTTGAAACTGTCTCCATAGTACAATATACGGCATTTATGCGCGGAATCATAGGTACGAATGTCACGTAATGTATGCTTGATCGGCTTATGTATTAAAGTTCTCTACTTATCAGTTGATTTCGTCTATCAAACTCACCACGATACAAGTGCTAAGATAACGATTTACGATACTTAGTGTTTTATCACAACCTCTGTGGCGTAGTGGTTATATAACATGACTGCTACGCAGAGGTCTCGGGTTCGATTCCCGCTCAATGCAATGGTCTGAGTGTTTTTATGTATAATATGTATGTTTGTTCAAAAACAAAAAGTATTTAAGTATGTTTATCAGTTGTCTAGTCCGAGTACAAGCTCTGCTTAGTTTAAGACTAGATGGCGTTGTGTGAATGTGTGACGATTACTTATTTATTTATAATCTATAAACTGGCAAATTACATCAAATCCTTTCATTTATTAGCCTCTCAATAATTTTTAGATCCGTCTGTTTTCCTTACTAATATTTGCATTTTTTTTTCAGAATTTCATAGTTCTTTGTGAAAAGTGCCATGGACCTCATACCACCGATGAATTATTGGCCCCTGAGCGATGATCAAGAACCAAGCATTTATAAATATACCTATTTAAGGTAAAGGCACCTAATTCCGTGGTGTTTTTGATAAAACACGAAAGAACATTAAAAATTAAGTAATTATCGTACCTTTGTATACAATTTTATATTTTTATCAGAAGCGTTAACTATCTAATTTTTGAAAAATATATGCAGTTTGTCAGTAAAAAGTTATTAAAAATGATAAAATAAATAAAAATATGAAAAAGAACGATGCGCCTAATTCCGATGTAAAAATCGTAATTCCGATGCATTTGGTTCCTAATTCCGAGTATAAAAATAGAAAGGGAACTACCTATGTAGGGTTCTCATACATGATGTTCAGAACTAAAAGGAGTTTATTTTTTATGTTAAAGCAGTTCTTTTTTTAATCATAATCCTTAATCTTATAAAAATCAACATAAAAATCAACGTAAAAATCAACATAAAAATCTACTTGTATCATGATTACAAAAATAATCTAAACATGTACTTAAATAAAAAAAATAAAAAGTAATAAATAAGTGAAACTAAAATGCAAGTTTAAGACTTTTGAAATAATTTATTAGGCGCGGTTATGCTAAACTTTGAAGCACTATAAATCATGAATGATTATTATGCAATAAAAAAAATGACTTAGGAGACCTAATAATGATGTATGTGTTACAGCCAACGTAATAAATATGAAATTATACATAATAACTAGCCATTATGTATAAGGGCTACTCAATTTTGATAAAGTGATAAATGTCGCAGAATTAATCACATTAACTAGCCATTATATAATAATATGTTATAGTCAAAACTCATAACTACTTTTGACTGGTTTTTTCAGTCAAAAGTGGTTTTGATCGATGTTAGTCAAAACTCATTGAAATTTTACCTTTCAACTGGCAAAAATACAATATTAAGGCAAAAGTCAAAAACAGTTGGTTAGGTTAGGTTAGTATGGTGACCAAAGCGAAGCGAGCGTGCCGCGGTAGCGGCCGGCGAGTGCTAGAATATAGTAATATGTACTATATTCTAGTTTTACATAAAAAAATGCTCCTTTGGTCACCATACTAACCTAACCTAACCAACTGTTTCTGACTTTTGGCAGATAAAAGGTAAAATTTAATGAGTTAATCACTTTATCAAAATTGAGTAGCCCTTATACATAATGGCTAGTTATTACACTGTCTCGCAGCCTATTCACTGCAAGACTCCTCGAGCTCCTTTAAATAATGAGCCCAGGGCCACCGCCGGTAAGAAGCTATTGCAAGACAGTAGCAAGAAACGGTCTAATGATGATGATGGTTTCGTGACTGTTCAAAACAAAAAACATCGCCAGCAAAGCAAGAAGAACTGCTGTGGCACAGCACCTAGTGAGCCAAATATCAATGTCCGTGCTGCAAAACCGAACACTCCGGTATACATTTCACGCCTGCATTATACCACAAAGGCTGAGGACATCGTCGAGTACGTTCGCCATAGGTTGAAATACACGGCGAGAGTGCAGTTGTTAGAGTCGCGCCGCAACGTCAATTTCAAGGCGTTCGTGGTACGGGTCCCAACATGTTACCTGCATCTCGTCATGGAGGAGACCTTTTGGCCGCAGGGCGTGGTATTCCGCCGTTTTCGTGGACAAGTGCCACCTGATCGCACTGTCCCATGATTTATTTATAACTATGTATTATAAAATTTATATTATTATGTTTTTATTTATTATGTGTATAATTATAATTAGTAAGTACCTATAAATAATGGTAAATAAAGTATTTATGCCTGTTGTCTGGTACCCATAGTACAAGCTCTGCTTAGTTTGGGACCAGTCAGCATTATTAAATTATGTATTATTATGTTATAAATTATATTGTTATAATTACTTATTATGTATTAATAATATTGTAAATAAAGTATGTATGCCTGTTGCCTGGTAGCCATAGTACAAGCTCTGCTTAGTTTGGAACCAGTCAACATTGATAAATTATATTATACTGTGTATTGTTATGTAATATTTTATATAAATAAAATTTGAAAAAAATTTGAATTTGATATGTACAACTATCCAGGTCCAGTCACTAAGTGTGTAGGAGGATACAAAGAAAATTACATAAACACATACGCTGAAAATAGTCTTCAAATAGGCAGACTGACAGACAAAAAATCATTTAATTGCTGTAGTTTCATAATTGGGTTAAAGAAATATGAATACACGCACACTCCAATTTTATGTGATTGTACTATAGATGATTAGTATTCTTTCAGTTACTACGTACTAAGCACATAAAAAAAGAACACTCTGTATTTAAACAGGGTCAATACTCTCTATGACCGGGTCAAAACATCGGAATTAGGAAGTCATGTAAGCTTATTCCGATGTAAATACATCGCAATTAGGTGCTCATATAACCTTATTCCGACGTATATACATCGGAATAGCGTTTTATGATGCTAAATCAAAGTTTCTAATTCCGAGTAATAAAAATTAAAAGATTTTTTGATATTATGCAAATTAAATAGTGGATAGTTGCAATATGAAAGGGAAACAAATATAAGACACATACATATAATAACAGAACAGATCAAAAACCGAACGTCTTCATAAATTTTTTCCCGTACAACGTATTAAGAAAGTACCTATAATAGTCATTTTTAACCTGCTATAATTAGTGAATCCGACGCCAAGGTGTACATCGGAATTACATTATTAAATGAATGAGTTATTCAATAAGTCAGAACTAACACATTAAACTTTGTAATCATAAAACACACACCGAAAATTTAAAATAAATAAATGTCTTAAAATTTGTTTTTCCGTGGTATACATCGCTTTTAGGAACACACTAAAATATTTTGCACCTAATGCCGTGGTGTTTTCAACACGTATTTTCTTGCTAATTTGCAAATAAAATACTCAAATCTTAAGTGTTTTCGATAAAATATATTGTCCTTTCAATAATTCAACCTAAACGAAAACTCGCATTGTATAAAATTATCACGTAAAACACTATTTGGCAAATCGTAATACTCACGTGCATGAGGTCCTAAACGTATGAAGTGTGCTTTAAAGGCGGCTTGCCGTGGGAAAATGACCGATTATTCTACAGTGTAAACACACTTAACTCTGTTTTGTTTATATAAATATGAACAGATAAATTATTAATTGATTATTTTATCATGCAGACCAAAATAACTAGTGAATTACTTTAAAAACCCGTTTTACTAAATACCTCGGATTTTACTGCCATTTTTAGAACCCCTCGTAGTTAGGTGCTTTTACCTTACTAAATTAATAAAATATACCTACTTATAATGTATGAATCAAATAACATTATTTAAGGTTACTTACAGAAACGTACCTAAATAAAATTTTATTTTTAACATAAGAGTGTTCATATGTTTTGAAATGAATAAATTAAGAAGTATGTATTTGCGTATAAAAATGTTTTTTATATCATTTATTATAATTATAGTTGCTTAAAATTAATAATACCTGTATTTTCATTTCATTGTATGCACAGGAACCTATCAAGCTAATCATAACAGCTCATTAATAACCCACTGCAGGGACGGGCCTCCTCCCGTGACGGAGGGATACTTGGCCTACTAATACCACGCTGGCCAGACGGATTGGTATAGGGTTTAATATTAAGTTGTCCGTCTTTCTATGTAAAGGTAATGTTCACAGATAGTCCCTTAGTCGATTTCTACGACACCAATGGAATGAGATGGGGAGGTGACTTATTGTATTCTTACTCCGTCACCACACGGACAATCAAGCTAATATATAATTATTTTTATTCCAATAGATGCCTTGTTTATAAGGATTAAGATTATCACGTGAATCGTACAACAAAATCACAGTACCATCTTTAAACTACTTACGAAGAATGAGTCTCCCTACTATAATAAATCACCTTAGCCAAGGGTTAAGTAATGCAAGTTTTGTTATCAATGAAAATGATAGGACAGATTGATGAGATCCTTATGAAAGAGTTATGTTAATGAGCTTTCGGTATGAAAGGAAGCGATAGAGAAACGAGTTTATATTACAATGTTCTAGGTAGTTTGTAATAAATAAGATGTAACTAAGTAAGGTGAGGGTCTCAAGAAACCGACCTCCTTTTCTTCTTGTCTCGTGGGTGCCGTAGAAGTTGCTTAAGAGAAATTAAAAAGAAGTTATCTATTGTTTGCCCGAAAGTTACATGCCATAATATTCTTATGACCGAATTCATTTTGCCATAATTTTATTAGACATAACGGCAAAACAGCTTGACGGAGACTCGCTTCGCGGGTCTTCTACTTCTTGGTGGCTTATAGAATAAGCCTAACTTAACCTATCTAAGTTGGATTGCTTTAAGTCTCGAAGTTTAAACATAATTGTGGCAAGTGGAGGTATACGTTAAAAAGGATATTAATGGCGTATTTACATCTATCCGCCTGACTGATTTTGTATTAGATGACTTAAATGTCGTTTATGACCGAAGAAGAGCCGTCACTGCAGTGGGACATGAACATGACAACATATATTTTTCCTCCGTCACTATGGACATGTAACTGATGTAAATCAATCAATTAGCCTATTGCAGTCGACTGCTTGACATAAGCCTCTCCCAACACGTGTCACAAACCAGACCCAGCGACTTTTTAAGGTCGTTGGTCCCCCTAGCTGGGGGCTTTATTTCATCATAACAGCCCATTAATGTCCAATTGCAGGGACGGACCTCCTCCAGAGTCGGAGAAATACTTGGCCTACTAATAATACCACGCTGGCCAAACGGATTAGTATAGGTTTAATTTCAAGTTTTCCTTCTTTTTATTATGTAAAGATAATATTCACGGATAGTCCCTTAGTCGGTTTTTACGACACCCATGGGATGAGATGGGGTTGTGAAACACTGTATTCTTACTACGTCACCACACAGAGGGGCCTTATTTAACTGATGCAATTCGTTTTAGGACTAATTTTTTATCGGCCAAAATAACATTAAAATTCATGAGATAATATTGATTCAACATTGAGAGGAACTTTTAATTACGTACTACCACCGAAAAGCAATAATGAGAAAGGGTTATTTTTAGTTTTAGTGAGAATAGAATGACTTGGAGACTAATTACTATTCTAAGGGGAGGAATTGTTTAGCATTTTGATTCTTAAGGTAACTAATATACTTTTTTTTGGGCTTACATTGTAATCTAGCCTATTGCAGTCTATTGCTGGACACAGGCCTATCACAACACGCGCTACAGAACAAGGTCCTGCGCCTTCCGTATCCAGTCCGACCCAATACCTTTATGAGGTCGTCAGTCCATCTAGCTGGGAGGGAAGTCCTACACTACGTTTGCCGAGTCACAGTCTCCACTCTAGGAGTTCTCTAGATAACATTGTAAACGTAATTTTAAAAAATATACTAAATATATTTTTAGAAACATTTAAAGTTTACTACGAAATTACCTAGATGGCGCTTTATTGAATGACATATTGGTGATCGTTACGTTAACATAATTTACATAAACTGCTAACCTATTTAATTAATATCATCTTTCGTCTACCCATGTCTCATTTACATGAGGACGGAGCATTGTGTTAATTCGCTTCCATACTATCCTTTTCGCGATCATGTTATCATCATCCTCTATCATTTCTATCATATTCTCTCTTATGCTGGTTAGCTACCAATATGACCTTAACATCTCACTTTTGTACTACAAAAAATACTATAACAATGCTCCATAAAGTTCTACAAGCTTTACACATTAACATTGTGAGTGGAAATGTCTGAATTAATAATAGGTATCTGTATTTCCAAATAAACACCAGTGCGTACATGTACAAAATACAGGGTACAGATAAACTCAGCAGAGTTACGATATTATTATATCTTTTTCGTAGAAATACTACGTGATTCGACATCGACATTCCCGTCCATATTCTATAAAACACCTCAGTAAAGGCGTATAGGCCTATTCACCGTATGCTCTGTACACGTATAAAGGTTTTGTGACGAGCTTTACCTCGATGTGGTTTCATTTCAGGCAAGTACTCTAGGTGAGGGTAGATTAACTTGATGTAGTAAAGGACGTGTACGGTGGTGCACTAAATAAACTTTGTTAGTACAGCGCACTTACTCTGTCAAATGAATTATAAACGCGATGTGAACACTACACAGCACAGTAATCTACACAGTAATGTCTAAACTTGTATTTGTTGCTGTAAAATAAAAAGTTTTATTAAAAAAAAGTTTCATAGAAAAAATCTGCCACTTCTTTGGTGTCGTTTATTTTTTTTTTCTAGGCTGTAAAAAATACATTTTGCTAGTCGACGTAATTTTATGTGTTTAACATTATCTGATAGTAATTGTGGCTTATAAGTGTCACAATTGTGTAGGTACTTTGACTGAGTTTAGTCACAAATACTTCATTCGTAGACTTTACCTTTTTGGCTTACAGTCCTTAAATTACTTCAACTTCAAACGGCATAAATACGTAGCTAACGCGGAAAGCGTGTATTTTCTATGAGATAACCCCATATACTGCAGTCATTGAGTGTTCCTGAGATGTAGAGTAGCTTTAGTAATACCAAAATGATTACTTACCATTATTATTTCAACACCCATCATAGTCTCGCCGCTGAACAATAAGACTCACACGGAAGAAATTCGAGTACCAAGATAGACAGTTTCTATGGCATACACTCACGCCTTATCCGTCATCTCCCGTTCACTTGTTACGATCCTGGCAAACAGATTGGGCCTCGTCCACATTCATTAAGCGAGTCATACATGCGCGTCGGTTACGAGAGCTCTTTATTTTTTTATTTGTTATTTTAAGTACGTAGTGATTTCAAAAATATTTCGAGCATCGCGTAGGACAAGAACTGTAACAACTATTCTACTGAGACAACTATGCAGCTTATATCCTATGCCAAAACTAAACTTCAGCTTCACCGTAAAGCGGCTTATTATCACCAAGTATCAACTAAGTTTAGATAACAATCAATTATATCTATTGTGGTTAATACTAATAGTAGATAGGTTAGCCGCACACAGTGGGTGATACCACCACTAAAGCTTTAGAACAAAGCGGTCATTACATATTAATACTGATAAAGAGCCTGTTGATACACTCATATAGAATTAATTGAATTAAATCTAGTTATGAGGTAAAATAGTATAAGTACTAAGGATTCTTAAAGGCAGATAAAGATTTTATTTCGCCTTGGATTTCCCGTTAAAAGTGGCAATGGTCAGGGTATATAGAACGCTGAACCGATAGTCGATGGGGCCACATACCAGTAAACGCAACCCTACAAGAGATGGAACGATGACCAATGGAGACGGTTGAGGCAGGAAACATTTGGAACATCGAGCACTGGATGTCTATTGGCTAAAATAATGATTATGAACTTCATGTCACCTTCAGACTCGTCCTTTACCTAACAAGAACTACTTAATCGAAATACTACGAAACAAATTGGTAACGACCGACGTATAAGTGCGAGTTAAAGATCAATTTAGCGTCAAATAGCTTTGATATATTCAGACACGTATATTGAATTTGCAAGTATTGGCTTGAGTGTAATCGTGATTTGATTGCGATCTCGTCGATATGCTTCTTAAATTATGTGAGAAATTTGTTATTGAAGAATTATTGAGTAATATTATTTTATGTTTTTGGTAAAATATGATGTAAATAATAAGCGTCGAGCAGATTTTATATTTACAGGTTTACAAGATGTTTCATAACTTTTCAGTATCTTTATTTTTTTAAGCTGGAAATTAACACTTACGCTTACTAAAAGAAATAGCTTTCGCAAAAATATTGTAAAAGTGGATTAGTGTGTTGGTGTATGATTACGGATTCTTTTAGGGTTTAATCTTAATCTATACTAATAGTATAAAGAGGTAAAGTTTGTGTGTTTGTGACGTTGTAGGGGGTAATCTCTGGATCTAATGAACCGATTTAAAAAATTCTTTCTGTGTTGAATAGTCCTTTTATCGGGGAGGCTATATAGTATCACGCTATGACTAATAGGAGTGGAGCAGTAATGAAATATGTTTAAAAAAGGGACGCGTTTTTTACGCCGCCTAACGAAGTGGGCACGGCACGACTAATTTATAATATAATAATTATTGTGTTCGTAGAGATAATATGGGAAAAACTTTCTCTTCGTCGGTTTTTAAAACACCAGTGTGTTCTAAATAGTCACTACAAATAATAAAAGTCAAAACACCCTGTGTAAACTCGTGAGCACTTTGAACGATTAGGTAAATCCATTTGCGTTTAAGCAGCAATTATACAACATTTACAATAATAAAACTACTGTCTATTTAAACAGACTTGCTCTAAAACGTAAACATATATGGCGTCGTGTCAACCATAGACTAAAGACTTTAGTCTTTAATCTTTGAAAAATGTATAGGAATCAAGGACAAAATTCTATAATCTACAAATGTCAAATCGTAAAAATAATTTTATCTGTAAAATTTTATGTTGGAAAAAAATACATTTATTTAAAATTTACGAAAGATAGTGGATAAATCAAAGTGATTTACGTGTTTTCTATTGCATAAACGTTTAATGCTACTTTCCAGAAATTTTCATCCATATCAAAGTATGCGATTGATGTAAAAACTAGTGAATTTGCAATATGTGGTGTTTGTTTACTAAATAAATCAAGTAAGGATGAATACGGTAGTCAACCTGTTACTGATTAAAACCTACAACAATTTTGTGTTGTTTGGTGACGCACTTGGCGACCTATTCCGTTCGCTATTTTTAACTCCCCATTTTGTTTCAATTCAATGAGTCGAGGTGTCGAGTCGTTTACAGACAATCCTGTTTAAACATAGATCTGGGTTACCTTAGTGATACAGTTTATTAAAAAAATCGGTACATCTAAAAATGTTCTGTAAACTTACGGGGAATTTACGGGGTCGTGGTATTCGAGGACGCATGATTTCGTTGCTGAGATATTCGTGGTAGCATGGATTCGTTGTTACGTGATTCGTTGTAGTAAACGTACGGGGTCGTGGTATTTGTTGTTTCACTTTTCGTTGTCACATATTACACCCAATAATACTGGCACAAATCTTTAACAATTCATAAATACCCCACTGTATAGACGGATCTTTTCCTAATACTACGAAACTTGGCCTACGAATACAACATTAGCTAGACGGATTACTTAGGATTTTAAGTCTAGTTTTCCTTCTTTTGTTTTAGGAGATATAAAATCTGCAAATTTTCCCTTAGTCGACTTTTACTAACTTATTTACTTTTCCACCCCATATCATCCCAAGGGTGATTTCAAGTTTTCCTTCTTTTTATTACGTAAAAATAATATTCACGGATAGTCCCTTAGTCGGTTTTTACGATACCTATGGGATGAGATGGGGTGGTGACACACTGTGTTTTTAGTCCGTCACCACATCACCACACGGAGAACCACAAGTAATATTATAATTAATTTATAGGTAACTATCTGGTGCCCGCGGCTTCACCCGCGTGGGTAGCATAAATGTTATTCTACACTCCTATATTCCAAATTTCTTCACAATCCGTTCAGTAGTTTTTGGGTGAAAGAGTAACAAACATCCACCCATCCATACATCCTCACAAACTTTCGCACTTATAATATTATAGTGGGATTTACCATATTTTAGATTTTTAATAATGCCTAATACGCGTCCTTTTTTAAACAAATTTTATTACTGCTCCACTCCTATTAGTCATAGTGTGATACTATATAGCCTATAACACTCCCCGCTACAACGTCACAAACATACAAACACACAAACTTTACCTCTTTATAATATTAGTATAGATTATGAAAAAAGTTCGTTACCTACTATAAATACATTTACGGAAAAAGTAATTAAGTAAAGCAAGTATTGTCTGTATCGTTTAGAACTAAGAACGCAAGTCCCTACCCCATCCTATCCCAAAGGTATGGGAAGGGACTTTAACTTAACTGTCAGTATCTCTACCAAACAGGAAGACTACACAAAACCCTATACCAACAAGTCTTACTGGCGATGTATATGCAGTTTCTCTTGTGTAAAAAAAGTTTGTTTACAGTAAGAGAAAAGTTTCAGTGATTTAATCAATCAAATTAATCAACTAGCCTATTGCAGTCCACTGCTAGACTTAGGCCTTTTCCAACATGCGCCACAGAATTCGGTCCTGCACCTTCCGCATCCAGTCCGACCCAGAGATTTTTATGAGGTCGTTGGTCCACCTAGCTGAGATCCTTCTTGGTCGTCGGTCCTTCCGTCCATTATTAAAATAGAAATGTCTAATGTCCTTTCGCTGAAATAATTATCATAAGCACAAAACCCCGATGCAATTTAAATGTAAACGGCCTTGCATACGGCAAAGCAACACGTTAGGATAGCCCAAAAACCCTTTTAAAGATATTTTAATCCTGTACAGATGAATGTGTGAGGGCTGTGTATTTATGTCTGTTGTTGGCCTTCAGTACCCATCACGGCTAATTACATTCTAATAATACCTGCCGACGTGAGCTGTGGAATCAAATTAGCCGCTCTGCACAATCATATTGTACTTTTATTTATACATTAAAAGGCATTCGATAAGCTCATTAGTATCCAGTTCGATTTGCAGTCTTGTTTACTTTAGAGAAGCATTAGAACAATGCGCACTAAGTACTTTTTTATGTTCTATTATTACGTTATTCAATTGAGATGTTTTTATTCTTCTTCTGTCTTTAAATGAAAAGAATAGCAGCATGTTTTTGGAGGTAAAGTAAATAAGCTTAAGGCACGTTAAGATGCCTTGAGTAAGGCTATAATCCTTTATTGAAAGACCAGTCCTGCACTAGAACTCGAGCAATGTGTCGCGAGGGCTTTCTCAGACATGAAAATAATGCAGATAAAATTATAAAAAGATTTATGATGACAATTAATTTTGGCAAGCACAGAAAAATATCTTGCGTAACAGTCACATACATGACTTCTTTGGCATCAAGTCATTTAGATAGTTTCCAGAAATAAACATCCCTCTATTTCATTACTTAAATGTCTAAATATACAGAACTTATTCGCTAAGCTCTTATATTATTATCTTAATAAGATTAAAAAGTTCGTCTTAAAATGACAAACAACATGTATAAGGTATTAAGAAAGTTCAACAATCTAAAGAGTTGAAAATACGAAACACAAAAATAAAACTTCCTCCAGAGCGAGTTGTCGTAAGATTAAGAATTAATTAAGTGGCCGGCGGTTAGTCTAACGACTATAATGTTGAGACTCTCTCCACTAAGTTGTTTGACTTTAACAAGTAGAGCGACATGATAAATAGATTTATGTTTAGTGGAACTAAGTTTTATATTTTTCTTTCGGCCTACTTAAGATCGTATTCGATTCCGTACCATCGTAAAGAAGCTATTGTTGAACTTAATATTTCCACATGAATGGTTTCGTACTAAATAAACAAGATATTTGGTACATTTCCTATTGAATGTTTTTTATAAATAGAAATATGACAAGAATTCTTAGAAAAATGAGATTACTGTCATTTTGTCAATAGTACTTACGTAATGTAAGGTTTCAAAGGTATTCATGTCCTAAAATAGTTTGTACTTATATTCGTTTTGCGGCTGCATATTCATGACTTATTATATAGGTACGTAAGTTAACTTTATTTTAAAATTGAATCTTTACAAACTCTAATATTAATTTTAAAAACTTATTAACAACTTATACTAAGCACTATTGTTAATTAAATTCCAAACCGCAAAAAAAAAAATTGGGCCCTCAGTCCACACATACATGCAGATTTCCCTTGTCCTGTTGTACACATATTATAAATATTATACATTTAGCTATATACATACAACAATCTTACAGATGATTAGCAAGGTACGGATAAATAATTAATAGAATTAGGGAATGAAGGGACCCCTTCAAGTTATTTATGTTGAAATATTATTTTGCAGTAGGTATGCACAGCAAACGTTTATACATATTTATTAAGAGTATTCTCCGTGTAGTGATGGAGTAAGAATACAATGTCACCACCCTATCTCATACCATGGCTGTCGTAAAAACCGACTAAGGGACTTTCCGTGAATATTATCTTTACGAAATAAAAAGAAGGAAAACTTGAAATTAAACCCTATACCAATCCTTCTAGCCCGTGGTATTAGTAGGCCAAATATCCCTCCGTCATGGGAGGAAGCCTGTCCCTACAGTGAGACATTAATTGGCTGTTATGAAGAAGAGTACCTATTTGCTGTTATAAATGTTTTTTCTTTCTTTCTTTCTTTCTGTATTTGTGCTAGATTGCTATAATGTTTATTTTTATTTAATTACATCACAGAGTTTAATTATAAGACCGAAACCTATGTTAAATAGAAAAACAGCTACGTATCGAAAGTCGCAGAATGAACAGCCTAAAACCCCGGACTGACCACGTGTGTTGCCTATTGTTGATCGGCCTCCCTTCATGTTTCGGAGCGTTTAGGTTACGCAGAAGTAGTAGGTAGTACATACGTCAGCAGTGAACGTCGTTTCATTACACCTATAAAGAAAGCTAAGCCTAGAAGTAAACTGTACTATCAATGAGAATAAAAAAAAAGATCTCCAAGTAATTGTAGCTTTTCATTCATATCATTGTAGTCTGTTGCAGATAGAGAGACTTTTGTTTACATAGTAACAAGCATGGCTTAAAATGTTCAACAATCGTGTACAATTTTCGTCAATTGCGACTTAGATTAACTTTTTAAATTAACTTTTGTATGTTTTATGTAAATGAGCAATAAACAGAAATTCCGAATGCCTCGCCCATATCTATTGCCTTATGGAGCTTAATTTTTCATCAAGAGTCAGATTTCATCAACGACATTGAGCCAATCTGCAGCGACGAAACTTTGTCTTTGTTTGTCTTTATAGCGTTGCACTGAACGTTAAACTTTGCTTTCATCAAGTGGTACACAACGTACTGTATTAAAAACAACTAATATTAATTATTCTTTGAGTTTCATTATGTTTCAACAACAACGTTGTGAAAATAACGTTTCTAACTTATTACTTTTCTCAGTTATACTCTTTTCAGGTTGAAATATTATGCAGTATGCTGGCGTGTAGCTCGTCTAATTAAATCTACGAATACAAACCTTTTTGTATTTAAATTATGTTGATACTTCTTGTAGTGATCTAAATCTTTATAAGATATTTAGAAGGATGTTTCGACATATAAATACTCCGGTATAGAACGCAGGAAATGAACTGGAAGCTTGGTGCTAATCTTAGGAAGCAATATACGGGGTGATGTCGCCTTCTTTAATTACTGCAAATCCAACGCAACGCTTGATTAAACTATTTCCGAACTTATTAAGCGAACCAACGAAGCAACGATTCAGTGAAATGAAATTGATTCAATTATTTCGAGTTAATACTCACACGATAATCAAAGAAATATGTATTTTATGTATTTATTTTTAAATAAAGTCACGCATTGGGATGCCGTGTTTGGATTACGCAAACGTCACCAATGAGAAAATACTATGTTTAAATAGTTACGTCTAAGTTATAAAAATGTTCTTAGATTTGTTTACAATATTAATAAAATATAATCAAGTCTTGGACGATTGTTTTCAGATTTTAGTGCAAAGTTACGGCAGATGTATACTGATGCCCAACAGAATGTTCGACCCTGCATAAGCGATGATCTCAAAAGGATAAGGCCCACTTATGTGATATTGGGAAGGTGATAGCTGTGGCTAGTATTAGAGTAGGTATTTATTATTTCTGAATGTCATCTTTTCTGCAATCGGCAGAAAAGTCAAATACCTTTAAAAGAGCAAAAATAGTAACGAAAAGTTTAGTCGAATGGACCAGAACTTATCTTAAATTTATTTTAAAAACGGTATCTTTAAAGTACAACGAAAGGTTACGTTTTAATTATTCTATACGCTTGTCAGCAGAAGGTGTCGATAAAATGTTAGATACACGACATATTGAAAGGCAGTAAAGTATAAAATATTAAATGGTTTTTAACTATGTAATAAATGTCGTTATTTATTGACAAATATAAGCTACAACTTGCAGTAGATATTAAAAAAATATCTGTACATTAAATTATATTATTTTAAGGATGTAGTTTTATGTATACCCAATGACATTGCATATAACTTATATCCACAGCTTATATCCAAAGTTGGCAGATGGACAGGTACGGAGTAGGTATTACGTTACTTGGACGATTTTAAAAACACATTGGCGAACGCAGGCGGATATGCGGCAGCTTTGTGGGAGATTGTAAGTTCGAATTACACGCAAAACATTTATATTTATCCACAAATATAATTGTCTAATGCCTAGATATATTTTGTGTCCGTAGAAAAGATATCATGCCCATAAATCAAATCTTAATTATTTTATCATAAGCATTTTCCTTTCTTCTCTCTCTCTACTGATTATCAAAGTAACTCTATATGTAGGTACTAGTATAACCTTAATTAGCTAACGATCACGCGTTTGAAACCGTAGACAAGGTTTACTGTTTCATAATAATTAGCATAGCCTAGGTTCAAATAATTAAGTTTAATCGTTCATTTTAATCTTAGATTAGGTATATACCCACGAAAGCTCTTTAGTGCTTGCCCGACTAAAAGTAGGTATTTACACTTAAGTGTTTATAATAGGTGGTAAAGGTATTACATCAAATATGGAGAATATATACCACCGAGGCGACCCAAGCATAGTTAAGCTTCCAATCCTGAACATTGAGTGGCTCGTTGCTCTCCACTTGGGAGACCACACTCAAGTTATTAGTTAAGAAAATTTTAATCTTTATAATACTTACTTGTGCCTGCATATTATTATTTAGGCAAAATAAAACTGTAATTAATAAATTTAAATCTTTCATGAAACATAAGTTATTATCATATTACAGTGTAAAGGATTACTTAAACGATAAAAATGCCTGGATCTGAATTGTTCTGTTTTCTTAATTAATTAATATTTGTGAAGTGATCACCGGAAAACGCGATAGGAACCCAGCAGAGTTTCTTGTGGGTGTCTGACTCTGACATAATAAGTGTTCCGAACCCTCAGTAAACTTAGCCGTTTAGGTTAGACGTGCATATGTGATCACTATAAAAACGCAGACGTTCATAAATGCCACAAAAGTGTCTTATATGAAAAAAATATTTTTTCATTTTCATATGAAAAAACTTTTTTTCTTGCTTATCCATATCATTTTCAGTCTAACCAATATAACAAGTTAAAGGCATCCTCATATTATGATAGATTTAGGGAACGTTATATTATAGCTAGTAAAACCGTTCGGTACAAAAATAGGTGTCCTTTCTTGCATGTTCCAATCTACGAATCTTTAAAATATAGCTTTGTATTAATTGAATGCTTTTTGTATTAATGTTTACATTAGTGCTGGGAACATTTGCAAGTTCCCCGTTAACCATAGAAATATTTTGTGACGCAATTCATTAGGATGGATCCTAAAGAAACGCGTCATAAAAATATACCTAAAAAAATACAAAATTCTAAAATATCCAGTAAGATACATGTGTATTTTAAACACAAAAGTACTTTTAAAATATTATTATAAATTTTTAATGAAATCTTTTCTCAAAATATGTTTCAAAATGTATCTTTTTATATTG
Organism: Schrankia costaestrigalis; assembly: GCA_905475405.1. Lineage (NCBI taxonomy): Eukaryota > Metazoa > Arthropoda > Insecta > Lepidoptera > Erebidae > Schrankia > Schrankia costaestrigalis. The sequence goes on from FR997827.1 coordinate 8,670,409, forward strand.
TAATCGTAATACCGGTGATCATATAAATAGGAAAGCAGCTTATTATGCCTATTTATATATCAACACGTGGCTAAGTAAACAAATATAAATGTAGAAGAAGACAGGTTGTTTCTAAGGATTTTCCTTTGATGTTCTTATAATTATCGTACGTACGTATTCAAATAAAGAACAATGCTCAAAAATGTATGGACACCGTCCCCACTTTGTAGCACTTTAAGATATATGTTAATCGAAACGTATTAGTTATCTCTCCATTTTATTGTATGACAGCAAAGCTCAAATGTGTATCCGAAAAAAGTTATATCGACATAAAGAAACCGAAATCAGTCACAGTGATAATTATATTATTGTTCATGATGTTCCTTTTATTTTGATTAATACTGTGAAATGAACTTATTCCGAGTTTTGAAATGACTCCCGCTTTTTGTAAAGTGGCCTTGGACGGTTTTTAGAAGTTTTCAAATAAAAATATCTTCATAATCGCAACTTTTTATAACATTAATCAGTATTTTCAGTGTCTATTACAATATTGTCCCAGGCACTGACTGGCCCATTGAAATTGTCTAAATCCCTTCCAACACCAAAGTACCACACGATACTGACGACATGCGCGCAAGCACCACCTGTTCTTATAGCAGTTAAGCATGAACAATGATATGCCTAAATGGCGTTTATATCCTGTGCGTTATTTCAATCCAAATAAATACCTGTAATAGGTCGCATTTGACCTATGTTTGGATAAAATTCAACCCCTCAAAAGAGTGCAATCTGCCGTGTTTATACCGTATTGGTTCATAATTGGACTTGGAGTAGCACGAACTTCTATGTTGCAGACGCCACCACGTAAATGTTCGTTATCGCTTTGTTCTATATTCGCTAACATAGGAAGCTGCTAGTTTTAAGTGTTATATGTCCCCAAACTAACAAAATAATATCCTCGTTTGACAATTCAGGGAACGGTATATTTATGGACTCATCAGTCAATGTTCTGAACGTACCCCGCTGCCTGCAACGTAGTTACCCAAGTCATTGTTGAAGTGAATTCTGCAATGAATTCGTTCAACGAAGTCTGTGGCATAGACACTGTCATGAAAAGGCTCCCTGAATGTATTGAGAAGCGCTCCAGCAATTCGGAAGTCTCTGAAGAGATGAAGAAGTTTATTATTGAATACTACATTCCTGAACATTTTAAAATCACCTTTAAATGTCCCGTTTATGGCCTCAATGACCCAACGGACAAATTGTTACTAGACGGGATTTATTTGGTTATTCATTCGTAAATCTGCGTTCACCGCCCTCAGCGAGTGGTTCTAGAAATGGAGGATAACAGTCAACCCCGAAAAGAGCCAAGCGTTGATGTTTCACAGGAAAAGGAGCTACAAAACTCTTTCGGCAGAGACACCGCTCTCACCTCTGGGATGGCTCTGCACAGTACCTTCTAGATGCTCTTGATCGGTGACAGCGCCGAGCTGTGCATATCATTGGGTGCCCAGAAGTATCCAAATTCCTTGGGCCTTTACAGCTGCGTAGGGACATCGCCGGATTGGCGGCCTTCTATAGCCTGTACCACGGCGAGTGTTCTGATGAACTTTTCCAACTGATTCCACCCCCTCCTTTCTTATCCAGAACAACACGTGCCGGACTTAGGTGCCACCGCTACACTGTAGAATCCATACAAGTCCGAAAAAAGTGGTTCAGCACTTCGTACATGTGCAAAACCATCAAACAGTGGAACTCTTTGCCAGCCCACGTGTTTCCTTCAAACTACGATCCTGGTTGCTTCAAGCGTGGCGTGAAAAAGCATCTTCTGAAGCCTCTACAAATATTGTAGCTGGCATGGTGCTCGCCATTCTTGGACTCTAATGGATGCTTAACATCAGGCACCATAGAGTCATTCTGGTAGGCCAATTAAAAAAAAAACCCAAAAGTCAAGATGTTCAGCTCCTCGATCCCTTGGGCGAGGGAAGCCAAATACCTTGGAGTCATACTCGACGATAAGCTCTCTCTCCGTCCCCACCTAAACATGGTTCGCAAGCGGGGCTCGTTTGTGATGGGACGGCTGCACTTACTCCTTAGGAAGGAGTCTAAGATGTCAATCCGCAATAAAGTTAGGATATACGAGACTTGTATTAGGCCAATCATGACGTACGCGTGCGTAGTTTTCGCCCACCTTGAGCCACACAGCAGGATCCATAGGTTACAAACAATTCAGAATAGGTTCATGCGCAAAGCGACGGGAGCACCGTGGTTCACGCGTAACGAGGATCGCCACATCGACTTCGAGTTGCCGACCAGCCAGCAACACATGAAACCCTGTTCCCGTCGCTACTTTGAAACGGCTGCCACTCACCCCAACCAACTAGTGGTTGAGGCATCCGGGTATATCTCCTTTAGAATATCCAAAATTAGAAGACCTAGACATGCTCTCGAAGAACCGGGTGATAGGATCGCGATCGCTCAACGTAGAGCTCATATGGCTTGCGAAGCCACAACAACACGTCCGCGGTTCCGTCCTCGCCGACGAGGCAGGAATACGCGCCGCGTTTGCTCCTAGAGGGCGTGCTTTCAGCAGATCCTGTTAGTCGGTGACGGTCCAGGCCGAGGTTCGTACCCTCAGGGGGTGCCCCTGAGGCATAACACTTAAATGTCGTAGGGCCATCCGCCCCACAGCCAGCGAGAATTAGTAAAAATGGAGACAAACTACTCGTGCTCACAAAAAAGAAAAAATCTGGTCATATATGGCGCGTAAAAATAAATAAAAAAATAATCTTTTATATTTTTCTTATATTCTACACTGTTAGCTATGTATTTTATTGGCTATCATTTCGAAAAAGTACAATAAACAGCAACATAATTGTGACTCATTTCGGTTTCTTTAAGGCGATATAACTTTTTTCGGATACACATTTGAGATTTGCTGTCATACAATAAAATGATGAAAATACTAAGGCCTTTCGATTAACATAGGTTTCAAAGTGCTACAAGCTGGGGACGTTTTGAGCATTGTTCTTTGTGATGTTTACAATATTATTTATTTGTTGAAGAATGAATAAATGTTTGATCTGCGTTACTCTTTAGACAGCTTTATATATGTTACAGCCAAAGTAATTAAATAGATACTATACATAAGGACTGGTCATTATAAATAATATCCAAATTGACTAGACAATGTGATAAATTAATCACTTCATCTAGATATTATTTATAATAGCTGATCAAAGTTAGTCAAAGTAATAAATACGGTATAACCAACTAATTATTACCTTAATTATTATGAGTATTACTACATTCTAGCACTCGCCGGCCGCTACCCCGGCACGCTCGCTTCGCTCGCTCGGCTCGTGCGTCCTTTGGTCACCATACTAACCTAACCTAACCAACTGTTTCTGACTTTTGCCTTAATATTTTATTTTAGGACATATTACTTTATAGCAAGAAAAAATAGGATATTTAAACAATTATAGTACCCTATTTTATGACACACAAGTATTATGGGTAAAGACGATTAGGTAATATACGATTTCGTATATTATAGTAAATATATCCTTATATAAATAGTAACCACAGATAAATCAACCGCTCCGTATCATATAAATATAATCTAGTAATCTTTACGTACTTGTTTTATTACATTATCTGAGTCTTTGAAGATATTATTTATATTGGCTAGTTAATGTGATTAATTCTTCGACATTTATCACTTTATCTAAATTGAGTAGCCATTATACATAACGGCTAGTTATTATGTATAATATTCATATTTATTACTTTGGCTGTAACATATATATAAACAAGTTCTAGTAATGATTAATATAAAATCATAAAATATAATTACTATGGCATGTTATAATAATTAAATTAATAAATATTTAATACAGCAATACACATTTTACAGTCGTTTAACATAAAACTCACACTAATTACATGACGTAAGGAACACTCTTTTTTTAAAAACAAAGTTTTTCCAGGCTTAAGACTATCTTTTTTCTTACCAATTGTCTGGAGTGAGGTTTGAAGCCACGACCCATGCTCAACCACTTTTCCGACGAAGCAGCTTTAGGGCTCTTTCAATTTAGCCGTGTTGTGCCGTACGGCTGCCGTTTTGTGCCGCAATATTTATAGCGTCGAGCGGCAGCCGTACGGCAAGATTTGTATGAAAACAAACGAACGTTGCTTTTGCCGTTCGAAAAACGCAAGGTAACCGTACGGCACGATGCGGATAAATTAGAAATAGAAATAGAAATAGAAAAATTATTTATTTGCAGCAAAACATACAAAAAATGAAATACTTAGTAGCTACAATAACTTATATCTAATTTGCCGCAAATCAGACTCAAGTCAGCAAATACTGGCTAAAGATAACCAGCGCTGGTCTTCCCCTGAGACTGGTTGACGAGTGACGTACGGTCTACACATACAATTCTAGAAGTTCTACACATACAATTCTAGAAGTATAAGTGTTCATAAACACATAAGAACTAAAAGGCAAACAAATATGGCGTCTTGTCAACCACAGACCATACTAAGTCTATAGTTAGACTTGGTCTTTGACCTTTGTGAAAAATTTTTAATTAAATAAATAGTAAAATTCAAGAAAAATAGTGGTTAAATCAAAGTACCTAATAATTTATCAAGACAAAATAATTTTGTTATAGCATACCTACATGTCTAAAGCTACTTTACATAAATTTTCATACACATCAAAGTAAAATCAATCAATGCACAAACTAGTGAAATTGTGAAATTGCAAAATGTACCCAGTACATATTTGTTTACAAAAGTAAGATAAATGGATAGCATAAATATTGTTATCTCTTATTTTCAACAAACGATACTTAAACCTATATATATACACGGGGGATTCACAAATACACAAGCACACAGAGGTGAGTACGAATGATGCTGGTTCCCAAAATAAATACATAAACATAATCAATTAATATATTATAAATAAATAAATAATTATAATTATTTGCCAGCGCCTACAAAGCACTGGTGTCATTAACCAGAGCTTCCTCGTTTTTTTGGTGTTTCAATACAAAAGATCTTATTTGTTTTTTAAACGCATATATGCTTGGCAAGTTCCTGATTGGCGGTGGAATATTATTCCAACACTTTGAAGCAGCATAACGGAAGCTTCCCCTAAAAACAGTTGAACAATGCCGCTGAAGCCCCAACTGTACTGAGCAAGCGCGGGATACACCGTTCCTATGACTCGAGCGCCAGGAAAACTTGTCATATAAATATTTAGGTTCCTTAAACTTAATGACACCGAACAACAGGCATGACAAATGACACTTACGACGGTGCTGCATTTTTAGTAAACCGTATTTATTCAAAAAAGGAGTAACATGAGACCTAAAGGGTATGTTAAAGCAAAAACGCGCGCAGGCATTTTGAACCCTCTGTATAACTTTTTTTGTTTTCGCTAACAATCGTGGGGCAACAACGACATCCATATAATTTAATTTCGACAATACAAGGGTTTCCGCCAACTGTACGCGTAGTTCCTCTCCCAAGAAAGGTCTCATTTTGTAGAGCAGCCTCAGTCTATAAAAACAAGCTCTTACACAACTATCCACATGTTTCTCATACCTCAAGTCACTATCCATAACAAGACCCAAGTTTCTGGCTTCGTACACACGTTCAATAGGATGTCCCATGAGCATAAGCTTTACAGTAGGATTGAGACTAGTCAGCTGCTGCCTGCTACCAAAGACAATGTATTTAGTTTTGGCAGGATTTAGCAACAGGCAGTTTTTGGAGGACCACTCAGCTATCTGGCAAAGATCCTCATTGAGCCTACCGATCGTCTCATCTACATCTTGCGGCTTACACGACAAGTAAATCTGGGTATCATCAGCGTAGATATGGTAATTAGCGTGCCTGATGTGGGAAACTATATCAGCTGAATACAGGGAAAAGAGAATAGGTCCAAGGATAGAACCCTGAGGTACGCCCGATTGCACGGCCATTTTATTTGATACGGCATAGGAACCATCACTACGACGCAACTTCACGTACTGATACCGGTTAGTGGTGTAGCTATCAAACCACTTTAAAGATTTCGTGTCAAAGCCATAAAATTTTAGTTTGGACATTAGCAGACCTATATTTATGGAATCAAACGCCCGGGAAAAATCCAATAGCACCAAAACCGTACACATCCCCTTATCACGAGCAACCAGTATATTATCAGTTACATCAAGCAAGGCAGTTGTAGTACTACGTCCCACTCTGAAACCCGATTGCAACTGAGGCAGAATATTGTTATTTTCAAGATACTTATTCAGCTGCAAACAAATAGCCTTCTCCAAAATCTTTGATAGACACGGTAAGATACTAATAGGTCTTAGGTCTTTTAAGTTAGCTGGGCTTGAACATTTGGGTAATGGTCGTACAACTGCCAATTTCCATAACTCGGGAAATGTACTCGTGTTAATAGAAGTGTTCACTAGAACCCGAACACAATCCAAGGATTGAGGGAAAGTCATGAGTAGCATTTCTAGGGTGATACCGTCACAACCCTCAGCATTAGACTTAAGTCCCCTAATTATCGTGATAAGTTGTTCCATACTAATTTCACTCATCTTAAATATGGCATCAGTAAATCTATGGGTGTCGTAAAATCCCATTACGTCAGAAATATTACCTGAACTAGGTGGTATGTCAAGAAAATGTCCGTTTATTTTATCTGGGTCGTCAAAGATTGAAGGCAGTGTAAAGTCATCATGCGGTAACAAGGTGTTCTTTATGTTTTTCCACAACAATTTAGGTTTATTGATGTTACTGTTGATATTATGCCTATAATATGCATACTTCTCACGATAAAGAGCCTGATTAACAGTGGACTTCAAGCTTTTGTAGTAGTCCTTTTTTGCGTCAGTCTTAGTTTTATTGTAATCAGCTGCCGCCTTATCTCGGAGTCTCATCATTACCCTCACAGTATCAGTGATCCAGGGATATGAGCGATTTCTTAAATTGACAGTTTTAACTGGAGCATAGCAATCAAAAATAGACAACACGAAACAGTTAAATGCATTAACCATGAGATTAACATCGGTACACTGCGATATCTGCTTCCAATCGATAGTATTTAGATCATTGTTATAATCTGTCAAAGTTATGTTTTTTATAAGCCGGTAAGTCATTATCTGTGGAGCTATTTTATCCCGCTTAATGTCAAACTCACAAACAACAAGACAATGTCCTGTGATGGTTCCTACAAGCTCCAAAGTTATTTTCTTATGCTTTAAATCAGTGCAGACCACGTCAATCAATGTTTGACTAGTGCTAGTAAAATGAGTTGGCTCAGTGACTAGTTGGTTAAGGTTAAAATGAGAAAGAAAATGAGCATTGCTTTGCTAGTATTTTTCCATGTTTTGTCCATGTGTACTTCCAACCCAGTTTGGCACCTAGTTCCCGCACACGAAAGAATACCAGCTTGTTGTGTCTAGTCAAGCGCTCATTGATGTAAAAGGGACGAGGTGCTGCTGCCAGCCCCAAGTCAGCACTATTTAGACCTCGACGTGCACGTGCCGCAGCCAGCATTTCATCCCGTAGCCCTCGCCTCGCCAGCCTCACCACAATACGGCGCGGGGTAGGCGCTAGTGTTGTCCCGTCACTGGTATTCCTGCGGTACCCAACTCGCTCTGCAAACATGACATCTCGTGGTTCTAGGGCAACACCGAGCTTTCCTGCCACAAGACCCACGGTATGCAAAACGTTTTCTCCACTGGTCTCCGGAAAGTTGGCAATTTCGAGGTCCGATGAGAGCAGCTCCTGGTCCCGTTCATTAAGCTCGAGCTTTAGTTGCTTAACAGTTTCGTTAAGCTGGGCATTACTGTCCCTATCTTCATTCTGGTGTTTAGGTGTGGTCTCCAGGACCTCCAGCCGCTTTTCCAGACTTTCTATACGTAGAGTGCTGGCAACAAGAGCAGCACGTACCTCCACCAGTTCCCTTTTGAGCTCGCCAATCAAGTCCTCTCTGGCCAGCCTTATCTCTGCTCGGATAGTGTCCCGTAGCTGGTCTGTCATGATCTTAAGCTGCTGGTCCAGATCTGCATGGCTGGTATCAAGGTCAATGCAGCCACCAGCTCCCTTCACAGGTGAAGCAGTGTTATCTGCTTTAGGCATTTTTCTATGGCAATCAGGACACATCCAGTCGGCCGCCAACCGCGCTGTCTCCGGCATCAGCAGACACGCCTTGTGGTATATACCTGTGCAGCTTTTGCATGCAGCGCCACCTTTAACCTGCATGAATTTATTACAAGCTCCGCATTGTTTAGTCATGGCTGCAATTAAATTATATAATAGACTAGGCGGCGCTGAATAAGTAATTAATAATTAATCGATGCCCTTTCAAGAACTCTTTCTATGCGTGGTGCAGCAGAAACGAAATAGATGGCGCTATTACAAGGTTTGGAAAAAAAGGTTCTACTGAAGGCCTCACACTAATTTCAGCACCAGTTAGCGTGTAACAATGGACACAGGTCACCGACTCACGAAACACACAATCAACAGCCGCACAATTAACTGATTTTACCAATTTTGTACTTTTATTTCACTTATAGGGTATGACTATAAATATTAATTCACTATAAGTTAAGTGTTTTTGTATTTTATTTACGTTTTTCTTTACAACTTTGATCGTCAACACTAATTTGCTATGAGTCAGTTAACTTTATAACAATAAACACATTTGTTTTTCACTAACTAATTTATTTTAAATTTAAAAACTTTAATAAACACAGAGCGTAACAGCTGTTCTTAACGTCCGTGACGTCACTCCTTAACGTCCGTGACGTCAGTCCGTGACACACAGTGTAATTGAAAGAGCCCTTAACGTTAAAGGCAGTTTACAGTGAGAGAAAATCGTTTAATATAATGCTACACGACGATTCGTGTATGGGCTTGACATAGCAAACTTTATCATGCAAACTCACACACCAACCATGTACTGACAACTACAGAGCTCACTTTCTATTTCCAAAACAGCACACGTAATTTCAGGATTATGTGACCCAATTATTACAACATTGGGACACGGTTCAAAGTTACTGCTCTAAGTGTAAGTGGTGCTATTCTAAGGAGCAATTTATAGTTAGGTGTAAATAACATGACTGGTCTGGTTTATAATGTGAAGAAAAGTAAAACATTCGTATAGCTATTCAAATCGAGTGACACTCCATTGAGTCATGTGGGGCAAGTCTACGCAATTTCTGTTTAAACTTTTAGGAAAAAAATGAAAGTAGTATAAAGCTACCTTATTGTAAATTTATTTATAGTTCAAAAAAGTTTATATAGTGATAGACTCATGGTCATCATCATCATAACAGCGCATTAATGACTTATGGTCATGCATAGGTATACGCGTAAGGCAAAGATCTGACACACAGCTTAAATAATCTAGTTCAGGCAGATGCGAATGTTAATTTAAGATTTATTTTGTATAATTGTACTTTTAAGATAGGTACTTTTTGTAAGTTATTTGTAATTTTATACCAATGGATATTCTATTTTATTCTATAACTAGGTAAAATCAAAATGCTAAGTGCACACTTATCCCACTTATCAGGTAATTGAACATAAACTCCTAAAAATATGGTAAAGGTCATATTTTTGAAGTATTATTAAACCTAACATAATTTTCCAATTAAAATACCGACTCCAATCAGAGCACTCATACCGATTAAAATACTTACGCAATTTTGTTTACATGACTAATTTACTAAAATTCCATATTTTCTTCAACATAAACCAAATTAATGAACTAGGTACACGATTAAATTTATATGAATCCAATTTGGAATACTCTTTCAAACCAAAAGTATGGTCTCGAATTGGTCAAGAAATGACTCTGTTCTGCGGTAATAGATTTACAAAAAAAAATTGAAAAATGAACCTTTTCCTTTTTTTAAAGTTCATCGAAAAAGGTAAAAGTACTATTTTGGGTGAAAAGTGGCCATGCCCTGTAGTAGAATATATAATGGACAGTAAGATATATTCTGTAGAGACAGATCAAAACTTATTCAAGACATTGAATAAGTTTTACAGTTCTTTGACATCGAGGCGTCACAAATGGTTTCTACTGTAGAAGTGAACTTCAAAAGTTGATATTTGCGTAGGTGGTACCTAATATCTGAATAATTTTGTAACGTTTACAAAGTGTATCACTATAACTTGTATATCCCTATGGGGCAATGCATACTGTGAGTCATGAGTATGTTGCTTCTTAATGTAGTTAAGTAGGTACTTAAGTAAGTTTACGGGAAAGGTAAAGGAAAGTTTTATAAGAAAATGTGGTATTAAATTCACGAAGACAAACGAGAACAGATTCCTAGACAGTAAGTCGTATTCAAAGTAATTCAAAATTAGTTTTATGTTACACTCCTTTAGCCATTGCAATGCGAGAAAGTATTAGGATAGTTTCTCATAAACCTAAAGACTTTTGTTAACAAATCGTACCTTAATGCTCTATTTAAAAATATTTGTTTTGTTAAAATGTTTACTGTTTTGTTAACACGAACAGCAAAATCAATATAATCATTTTGGGCCAACTTTCTGTGGATATTTTCCGATTGCGTGCGTTTATTTAAGTGCTACAGAATTCATAAATATATGATTCTAAATGCGATAAGAGAAAATGAAAATTGTAAATTGCCGTGTAAATTTATATAGTTCACAACTTTGATAACGAAATTAAATATATTTTTTTCATGAGTTTTCCGGAGTGTTGCTGATAATGCCGGGGCTCGTGTTATTTTTTATAGGTAAGTATTCTGAGGTATGTGTACTGGTAATGTTGAAGTAGACTATTTACATACGTATTGACATTTTATTCATAGGTGTTATAGCAATTATTGTACCAAATAATGTAGCTGGAAGTATCTCTATTCAAGATATAAATGTAGACAAACTAATAGATCTAGTACAACAGCAACGAATACAATCAGAGGAATCAGCATCAGTTTCGGATGAATCCGGCGATAATTCAGCTGAAGAGATATCAGGAGATAATCTTTTAGATATAATTAGTAAAGTTATTGAAAGCAAAGGCCTAAAGAAGGTTATAAGCAACCGTAAAGAACGCAAAGAGAGGCCCAGCTACGTGTCTGCAAAGAATGTTGACACACAACAAGTAGGTAACATCGCGCAAATAATGGAGCAGCTTATGAACAGAGAATCGAAAGGTGAAAAATACAGATTAGAGTCGCATAATAGAGGTCCAAAGAAACGGTTGCCACCTAGTCGTTTGACGTGGGAAGACGCTCCCAAAAAAGATGAGAGTGGTCTAGAAGATTATTCAAAGATATTTGTACTGTTGAATCCTCAAGCTTTGCAAAGCGGTAAAGGTCAAAACATTAATAAATTGTAAGTGATTTTTACTAGTATTATTATTGTGTGCATGTAATAACCAATTAATTATTATGTTAAATATGCATGTATTTAAAATATGTCTATTTAAATTATTTAAAATTACCCATTAAAAGTACCCTGCACTCTCTAAGCGCCATCTTAGAATCTGACCCATCATCTATTTTCACAATCACTAATTTTCGATACTTATTTGTAAATTTTCTAGTGAAATATTTAATTGTAATGTTATTGAAATTTCCTCAGAGTATCAAAATTATTATCTTTATCTGAGTCACCTGCAAACAGAGAAGAACAAAAACAGAAGCGCTACAAAGGGTTCGCCATGAAGCAGTTAGGACGAAGAAGAAATTCTAGAGAAAGTAAGGACATTATGCTCTAAAGTTCCCATTAAATTATTAACTAGATGCCCCAGTGGCGAAGCGTCGAGTTTGCTTCTGCTGTGCACAAGGTCGCAAGGTCATTTCGAAATAATAAATTGTGCAATCCACATATTATTGTCTTGAGTAGTTAATAAGTATAAAATTATCACATGATGACCTATTTTATCATCACTATTATATCAACCAATGGACGTCACCTGGGCCTCCAACTCTTTACACTTTAGGTGGTCCTGTGCCTCCTTCATTCATTGGCGTCCCACCGTCGTAACTAGTTCTCGGTCCACTGGGTGAGGGGTCTCCCGAGGTTGCGTCTCTCGTACGCGGTCGCCATTCAAAAACCTTTCTGCCCCAACGGCTATCAGTTATTCGTCGCACTATGTTGCCATTGTATAACGTTTGCTTACAGGCCAATAATTAACGTTTTGCTTACAGTAACGTACTATATACCAATGTTACAGATTCAGGAGAGGAAGGACCAAAGAGAGGTAGAGGTAACGGCGGAGGCGGAGCAGGTTACGGCCATACTGCGATTCCTTACATTAAACATAGGGGCGATAATATATTTGAGAAAGAAAATTAAATTATATTTAACACTTGCTTAGCTTAATTATTTCCCATATTTATATAACAAATGTAAAATTTACCCCAAAATCAGTTAGCAAATTTTAATTTGAGTAAATTGATGTATAAGAACAGCAAATGAGAAATACATATATTTTGATATTCTTCATTATCACCATATTAGCCATTGGACGATTCAAACCCACGATTACGTGCACGGCATACACAACCAATTTGCCACCAAGCCAGTCAAGTTTTCTTTATGCTCAAAGACGACCGACAAGGCATATTTATTTATTTATATCAAACAACTAAGGCTTTTCTTTTAGGGTTCCGCAGAAAAAAAAATGTTTTTTTAAATGTAATTTCACTGGCAGCCATTTACAGCCTGTTGCGTTCACTGATTTAGAAACGATGACGGTGGTTAAGCAACTTTGGCGAGGTCATTCTACAGTTGGGTGACCACTTAGTGGAATTTAATCTGACCGTGCTTCGGGAGCCACATAAAGCTCCGGTTCCAGTTTTTTATTATTTTTATAGGGTTCCGCGGAAAAAATAATGGTGAACTACTACCTAAATATGTTTTTCATAAACGAAGTCGCGGATTACAGCTCGTTTAAAATAAAATTTCACGACATAACAGAGCCGAGGCGCCAATGCGCCGTGATACATCATATTATTTATGTAATGACTAGTACAGGAAGTAGTGATATTGCGTATTCATGCAACTATGTATACAGGTTAATTCATTTCCGACTGCATGACACAGGTATATACATATCTAGCTCCCTCTAAGTGCTCTACTCCTAAGTAAATTATGTTATCAAGAGTAGAATAATTTGTTTAATATAACTCGCCTTATGTTGAAGATTTCAGACGACAATGGGGACTTCTAACTGTTAATCGACCGTTAGACGACCTCTGTGGCGTAGTGATTATATAACATGACTGCTACGCAGAGGTCTCGGGTTCGATTCCCGCTCAATGCAAATCTTTGTGTGCATAAACATGATTGTTTGCATTGGTCTGAGTGTTTCTATGTATAATATGTTGTATGTACCTATTTACAAAAAAAAAAGTATTTAAGTATGTTTATCCGTTGTCTAGTACCTATAGTACAAGCTCTGCTTAGTTTGGAACTAGATGACGTTGTGTGAATGTGTGAGGATTATTTATTTATTATTTATTAAATCACCCTCGCAAAGTCAACTCACTAGACAACTTGACACAAACTTCGACATCAACTGGCTTGGTCAGCGTGGTATCTGCGAATAGGGTTAATAGATTTTCTTATAAATATAGAAGAGACCAGTCTCTATCATGGCACATTCATTGGCTGTTATGATGATAAAAGGTCAAATTCGTTATTATGGCAAATTGTCAAAGAACTATAATAATTTTTGTTTTTCAGATTTGCCTTTGTCCTTGGCTCTATTTTTGGCGCTCTCTGTATTTCTTATAATTATAATAATGTTGCGAGAATTAGACTTCTTATTAAAAATACGAGTACGATAAGCTTCTACTATAATTCGCACAGTTTATCTCAATTTAATTTGGTCTCTCGTGGTTCACAGGGAAGTTGTTGAGATCAAAATTTATAGAACAAGGAAAGTCGGTACTGGCCCGTGAGAGTGAATTATTTATATATTGCGTGACGTATACAGGTACAGGTAAAATGGGTAAAACATTGATGTTACTGCTACGATACCATTCTACACGAATATAATTCGATTTTTAATGTTACCGTCGAGAAAATACGCGATCGTAAAATATATTTTCACAATGCTAACCAAAGAGGAATAAATGAAATTATGTATAAATACATTGTCGTATTATCATCGTCAAAGCCATATTAATTTTAAATCTAAAAGAAGTACAGTTACTAAATTCGAATGAAAATAAAAAAAGGTCTTTACAGAAATCTCTGTAAAAACCTTTTTTTTTCTTTTCGTCGTTGTCTTCCGTACAAAGAGTACCTACGTTTGAAATTAGAATGCTACTTTTTTCTCCGTTTGCAGGAGGCCAGTCCTTACGGGAGAACATAAAGGGTTTAGGGAGTAAGAAAAAGTTATAAGGCAATTTCTGTAGAAATAATGTTTGCTCATTCCGACCACCACTCTATGTTTATTCTGACCCATAGCTTGACTATCGATCTATATACTCGTAATACGGCAAATATGGCCGGTCCAACCTCTCTTCATTTTTTTCGCCTTGTGCGCAACATCAGAAACCTGTGTCTTTTCAACAACTATTTCGTATAAATACGATTGCAGTAATAACACCTACAAAATAGAGTTTATTTTATTTAGTGTAAAACCATTTATTTAGCAGCTGAATTCCATTGTAAACTTTCTGCGGTTTTTTGGCTAACCCGTCGACACAGTTGTGTTTGAGGATAAAATATGACCGATATCCCTTTTAGTGCACCTGCTTCAAGACAAAGTTTTCGAGTGGTATTGGCTACATGTTCCCACACATTGAGTAAAGTTTCCAACGTTTTGTGTTGTTAGTTGAACTGTAAAAACTCCAAAAATACCGGCGGTTGTTCACAGATTGTTTGTTTTGTGAACATGGTATTTTTATTGTTTCGTTTTTTTTTCATAATGATAGGGTTATATAACTAAGTATATTGAACTTCCGAAAATAAGAAAGACAACGGAGAAATACGAAAAGAAGGAAGACAATAGAAAAAATATGTAATTATTATATTAAACTTGATGGTAAGCGTAATTAAATACGTCCGAGTTACTATTAAGGTGTTCCGAAAATGATGAACCAGTGTGAAAAACATAGAAGACTAAAAATTAATTCCAATAAATATGTGTTTTCTTTCACTTATTGCTATAATTATAGCAAAAAATCCCTAACAAGTAATCTTACAACCCAAATAAAAAAACCTAAAAATATTCGATTAAGAAAGAGTATGCAGACATCTAAAAATCTCTGTGAAAGGAACAAAACTTGATTGCAAAAATTTAGAACATTTATTAGGAATAATACTATGTATTTTTAGACGATTCAAGTCCAACATGCCCATGACTCTACAAGTCATCAGCGTCATGCATTTTGTTCGGTATACTTATCCACACGTTTAAAAAAATCTCATTTACCATACTTAATTACAATAAAAGTGTAGTAGGTAAGTAAGAATTTTTGTGTATTGCCATATCACGCTATTCGGCAGTACAGGCTTACTACCTTTATACTTAACGTTTAAAGGGGATAATTAAGCAATAAAAAATAAAATACATACCTTTTCATTTCCTGACTCTAGACGCCAGTGAGCTGGCGTGTTCTCTTAGGATCGTCGTTGAACGGGTTGTTGATTTGCCTTAGGTTATTCGTCAAAACCCATTGACGACCTCTGGGCGTAGTGGTTATATAACAAGACTGCTACGCAGAGGTCTCAATCAAATCAATGCAAATATTTGTGTGCATGAACATGATTATTTGCATTGGTCTGAGTGTTTCTATGTATAATATGTATGTATTTACAAAAAAGTATATGTATGTATTTACAAAAAAGTATATAAGTATTAATATGCGTTGTTCTGTTACCCATAACACAAGCAGGTTAAGCCTAGCTTACTTTGAGAACAGATGGCGCTGTGTAGAGATGTCTGTGAATATTTATATTTTATATTTATATTGCTAAGAGTAAAAAGTTAGTCACAAGTGATAAATAATTAAAGGATTAATTTAATAAAACTTCATAGTTTTTCAATTACGTTTTTACTAATGAATAATTATTTTCTTCTATAATAATTATAATTTTTATATTACGATTATATCACAGTCTTCACTTTAGTAAGTGGATTATTATAATAGTGTATTACACAAATTGAACCATTAGGCTATAATGAATATGACTAGCATTATTATATCAGATTTAAAATAATATTTAAAAATATAAACTACGTGACATGTGCCTATTTTGATAAATTATTAATTACATTTTGTGTTACTAATTATGTGAATCTACATTTTATTTAAAATTTTATTTGTTAATTACCTGTGTCTGCAGTGCTCTACATAAAATTATAGTATATGATAATTAATTATTATAATATATAATAATATGTATTAATTATAATGTATCATATCTTATAAACAACTTTTTTTTTAATTACATAAGTACATGTTTTAGGCAACAGTTTTCTATAATAAAATGCCTAAGATATAATATGGAACGTAATTAGGTATCTAAATCCTATATATCTATTTTTAAATCTTCAAGTTTTGGAAGGAAACTTGAATGGTTAGATGCTGTGAGCTACAGATAGTAAACTTTCATGCGAAAAACCCAATAACGCTTTACCCGAACCAGGGAATGGATACCGGTAATCGCATCAATTTAAGTCGATCATTAGCATCAATATATTTATGCTGTAGAGATAGTTGAGTTGGGAAAACTTCTTCTTATTTTGGGAACTACGATCAGTGCTTGTGAATTAAATAATAATATGTGTTTTGGAGTCATGCGCTTAAGGTGCTGCAACGTAACTGATGTTAAAAGCAAGGGCAGTCCCGAACGAAAAAACGATAGGAGGACGAAGTTCTCCTACCATTTACATCAGCAGGCGAGTTTCAGTGCATTGCTTTATCATACTACTTTGAATGACCAATTATTATAGGAAAAAGGAAATCAGTTTTATTTAACGTTCACGTTTAAGCTTTTATGTGATTCGAAAATTGGTTTTGCTAAATACATAAATATTACTTAGATCCTTTTTATTTTTTATTAATTTTGTTGTATACAAATCTTGATCACGATGACGTTTTAAATACCCGTTGATTAAAAAATTTAGAGAAGATATGTGATTTAAAATAATATACGAGAAATTGACTTCTTTGTAAAATACTCTTTCAGTGAATAAATTTTACGTCGTTTAAAGCGAATGACGAAATAACTATTAACTTAATAATATTAATTTCATACAAAGGGCAAACGTACTGAGCATTTCTACGATTTTATTTATAATGCTTGGAGTTAATCAAATTTGTTATTAATTTGTATCTTTTTATCCATATCTCAGGTTTATTTCAGACCTTTGACGCATCGAATTTTGCATCGAATCGAAGACTTAGAGGTACTTTAAGAAATATTTAATTTGGGTAGAGATCAATGTAACTATTATAGTTAAAACATAATAAGGTTTCGGCAAGTTATTAACGGACCATAAGTGGCACGAAACATTTACATTGACACTCTCTTAATAAATATAGTAGGTATTATACTAAATATTTAATTATAGTCCTTTTGAGGCAAACATGCGTGGGACTTGTCCCTAACTATCCTGTCTTTATTCTTATACCATATTGCTATACAATTAAAATATTTTGATCTTATTTTAAGAACTCATTTTGAGCATTTATAGTACATTTGATAATTACAATAATATAATGTTTAATTATTTATAAATAATTTAGAGTATTACAATAATTGACTAGAATATTCATTTTCAATTTACAATATCAACTAGGCCATAAATAAATAAATAGAATTCTTTCTTTAACTATAATATCTAAAGCATTCTAAAGGTTTTGGTGTTGTTTGGAACTATTTATTAATTAAATTAGGAGAGTTGATGTAATACCAAAAGGTTTTATGGTGACAGGTTACTATTTTGTGACTACTGCAATATTTAACCCATCACCCAGAAGAAATTTCTAAATCAAATAAAGATGAAGCTACACTCATATACTTTTGCAAGAAAAGTGAAAGTGTGAACAAACTTTAGAATGATCCGTCTACCGCTTGTAGAGCCATACCACAATATAAACAGTAGTTTATCTTCATACATTTGGGCCGTTTGTGGTTTAAATGTGAGCGTGCGCTCCTAACTCCGCCCAGCGCCTTGTACGCATGCTTTGACACGCACTAATACACAATCTTGGGGCAGTCGCGGGTCTGGGGCACCGCACGTGATCGCACGCATGCACACACGTTTTATTTTATTATTTGAATTGTTGTTTTATTGTCAATCACTATAAAGTATTGTGGTGTTTGTGCGTGCCTCAACAATTCTTCAAACACCGAATTATCTTTCTTCACAATACCTACTGAACAAGAAAAATAAGTACTAAACTAACTACTATTTATTTATTTAGTCCCCGCAACTAAAAATAATTGAACTATTCAACTCAAAATAATAGTGAGAACCCTACGCATCAACGCAAGAATAGGCTAACTCGCCGAACGGCCGAAGATACACTACTGTTCTTACTATACTGTGGCCATACTATCTGTGTATAGGTTACAGGCCAGTATGACGGCATTAAAAAAAAACCTAACAAGATTCTATTGTAATTCCTTTTTTAAATAGAATTTTATAATAAAGCTAAATGACAAACGTTATTAGGAATAGGAAGCTAGAAGCATACTCCATAGTTTTCTAAATTTTTGAGTAATGAAGTGATACGCGAAATAGTTCGACAAACATAAACAACGTATTATAAAGTGTCCACTATGAAAACTGAAGAAAGAAAAACAATGTTATAGTACAAAGAATATTAAAAGAAAACTATAAACACGACACAGCCATTAATGCAATGACCTACGATGCAAAATAATACTATTTACTTGTATTATATACTACTTAAACGCAATTGATCCCATTCCAGGCAATTCATAACACATAATTAAACCTATGCATGAATGTATGCAGTTCTTAATACTAGTACACTACTTATATATAAGTATATAATTGAACTACTATTACTCTATAGTACGATTTTATATCATCCACTCCGAACGTTTCAGTTCTCTAAATTTCATTTACTAATTAAACATTTTAATGGACCCATTCATTTTCTGCGCACAATATAAAATGTTATATATCATTCACTGTTCTATTCTTAAGTGTTCATGTGACACGTTCCTTTTTAGCATACCGACGAGGCGATGGGTGTTTGTTCGTAGCTGTGCCGCCGCGTGGGCGAGGGCTGTCACCCTCAGAGGTAGTTCGGTCGTGACACACAACAGAGTACACCCATGCCCTTGTACAGAGATCCTCTTCGTTTGTTCCTCCACAGGCCGTTAACCTCGTCACCTTTCAGGGCAATGTTGGTCTCTGGAAGAAAAAAAATAGATGTAAATCATTTGCTAGAGTATAATTTAATATTTAGTCTGTATGACAGTCAATCTCAGGACGATGCGACGACCTGGTGAAGTTGGTGGAAGCCCGAGGGTTGAGGTCTGTATTAAATGCAACGAAGTCCGTGAATTTGAAGAAATTGTATAAAGAAAAATTAGTGTCTCATTCCCGATATGATGATTAAGTAAGTGATTGCACGAAAAGGCTGAAACTTTCGATTTGCATAGCTTCAAGTAGTCTGAATGTTGCATTGTTCACAGTACCGCTATTTGAGATGCAGAAACTTTTGTTTCGAGCATTGTTTATGTCTCATGTTGATGTTTTAAAGTTTGCTATACTGGATATAATCCTAGTACCATAAAGTAGTAGGAATAAATGCCATAACCCAAAATTAAATCCATTTTATATGGTAATGGGTCAAAATAATGTTGTATAAGCTGACGAAAGAGTTTGGTTTCACAGTATAAATTAGGTGTACCTTGTGAACGATTGCGTGTTCAATTCCCATACGGGACATTGATTTGTGTGATAAATGGTTGCTCTGTGTCTGGGTCTGTTTTATGCCCATTAATTATATATTTCTAAAGTCACCCATGACGCAGGACTTGTATACGAGCGAGGTATTTATTTGTTTATCTATACTTATAATAAAACTGTAGAGAGATCAATTCTGTACATTGAATATATGTTCAAAATTAATATTGGAGGATGAATGGTGATCGATACTAATGCCAAAAATGCAATCAATAAATTTTTTGTCTGTCTGTCTGTCTGTCTGTCTGTCTGTCTGTCTGTCTGTATGTGCACGCATGGGTCAAAAACTATTGAAGGCATTTTAACCAAACTTGGTACGATTGTAGTCCATACTCCCGGACAGGTTATAGGCTGTATAACATAACGCTAAGACACATAGGAGCTGAGCAGTGACGAAAAATTTGAAGCAAGTCAGTTGACAAAAAGCGCGTTCTAGCTCTTATCATCGCATACGTTGATCATACGCCAAAAATATGTATTACAAAAATAATGGTCTTCAAAAGATGTACAAAAAAGTCTTGAATAGTATATATCTATCTTTTATATATTAGCCACAATAACGTGTTTAATCGTTAGGGTTTTCTTCAAAGTGTATTAAATACATAAATATATTGTAATTTGCATAGACATATCTTTTTCAAACTCCCATATTTCAAAAGTACACTTTAATATCTTATTCATAAAAAAAAAATTATAGAAATCGGTTGATAAACACACAAGATATAGATCATTTTACACATTATTGCTATTTGTCAACAATAAAAAAATACAAAACTGACAATAAAATAAAGAAATACAATCACAAAACATTAAATTATTATTCAAAGTGTTTGTGTTTATTTTATTAAGTAATTCAAAAATACTGCACGCAGTTTATCTATAGATAATAATATAGTCGAGTCTAAGTTTAGTCAAATATTTTTTGCTAGATGGTAAAAAGGTGTGAGGTACAATAATTTATTTCAGCATTTTTTTTACAAAAGACAAATCCCACACTAGCCTTTAAAAATATCAATTTAACGGACACAAAGAACATCCAGACTAAGGACAATAGTTTGTGTATCACAATTGTCCTCCATGGGAATCGAACCCGCGACCTCATGCACGCCAGCCATGTATCCGTGTGGTGACGGAGTAAGAATACAATATGTCACCTCCCCATCTCATCCCATGGGTGGCGTAAAACCGACTAAGGGACTATCGGTGAATATTATCTTCCAATCTATCCGTATATTATCAACCAATCCGACTGGCCAGCGTGGTATTAGTAGGCCAAGTATTCCTCCGTCACGGGAGGAGGCGCGTCCTTGCAGTTATGATGAAATAAGCGATGTCATTTATTTTAACTTACAAATTTGACAACAGATAGCATTGTGCCTGTGACGTCATTTTCAGTATCGCGGTGTTAAGATTTTCCTTGAAAGAATGACGTTCGCTCATGTCTTTCAGTATAAGTTTAGACGCAGTCTTCATAGATATTTTATTTACTATTTATTTACTTTGAAAAGGTTTTGGTTCGTTCGTTAATTTTACAATTCGTTTGTAATGTAGGTATATCTGTTCGTTATAAGGTTTTAAAAACGATTTTTCAGTATTAAATCGAATTGCGAAGTAAGTAACATCCGCCACGCGAACGAAGTCGCGGGCACAGCAGCTAGTATTAAAATAATCACCTTGAATTTATTCACGCTGTCGTAACAATCAATGTTGAAATGGGTTTTGGTAGGTACATTTAGGAACAACAACATTTAGGAGCACATGACCTACTCGTGATACTTATAAAACATCACTGCAACAATAACGTTGTTAATGAAAAGTTCAAAAGTGAAAAGTTAAATAATAGTCTTCCACTTCACCACGACACCGCCTATAATTGCCCTCCGATACTTTTGTTCTTAAAAGACAATGTATTATTGTGTTTTTACATCAATTATGTATAAAATACGATTTATATTTGTAACAAACATTTACGAACTGTAGAAAATATGAAATTTCAAACCTAATTTTTCCCGGTAAATCTGCAAACTCGACTGATACTTGCAAACTTTCCGGGAAACCTCGAAGTCAACGCTTTGTTAGCAAAAATTTGTTTAGCAAACAGCACGTAGATCCGAGATCCAAATGCAGAAGATTCCGTCATTGGAAAAGAGTCTATCAAGGTATAAAACAGTGTCACATGCAAAAGAAGGTCCAATAAAAGTTGACATGCTGAAAAGGTCCCCAGCGGAAGATAAAACAAGATAAGGTACGAGTACTTATGATCCAAGTTTAATAAGTGTCATAGCAATAGTACTTCTTGATCTAGTATAATTCATCATAACAGTCCATTAATGTCCCACTGCAGGGACGGGCCTCCTCCCGTGATAGAGAGATACTTGGCCTACTAATACCACGCTGGCCAAACAGATTGGTATAGGGTTTAATTTCAAGTTTTCCTTCTTTTTATGACGTAAATATAATATTCACGGATAGTCCCTTAGTCGGGTTTTACGACACCAATGGGATAAGATGGGGTGGTGGGTGACACATTGTATTCTTACTCCGTCACCACACGGATTGTACTTCTTGATCTAGTATAAATCATAAAAAGGTTAAGCTATTGTACATAGTAATCGTATTATTTACGATTTACCGCTGCTAGTTAGTAAAATGTGTTATAACAATTTGTAATTCCCTTTAAACTAAAATGTAGCATCTTACCTCTATTGTTAAGTATAATGCGTTAACCTGTTTGTTTCGCGTGAATGCGAGTGAATTATTGTTTAGCCGGCAGCTGTGAGGGAACAATAGATACATCGTATATAGGCAAGGTTTTCTTCCGGCCTTTTCATTCAGACTTTAAACTACAAATTGCTGCCTTTCCTCTTAATGGTTTTAATTGTAAACTTATAACATTTGTGATCTGACAAAAGCTGTTTAAGTGTATTGTGGTGATGAATCAAATACCAAGTGCCACCTTGTCTCGATCTGAGAGTGTCGTGAAAGCTAACTAAGAGGTTATTAATAGCCATTAACAATAAATAGCTTAATAATCATGGTTTGTATTAAAGAAATACAACACAAAATCAAATAATATACAATCATTAACATCCGTGTGGTGACGGAGTAAGAATACAATATGTCCCCACCCCATCTTATCCCATGGGTGTCGTAAAAACCGACTAGGGGACTATCCGTGAATATTATCTTTACGAATTAAAAATAAGGAAAACTTGAAATTAAACCCTGTACCAATCCGACTGGCCAGCGTGGTATTAGTAGGCCAAGTATCCCTCCGTCACGGGAGGAGGCTCGTCCTCCCGTGACGGAGGGATGTTATGATGACCATAAAATATTTCGTAGATATTAGGTATCGCTGCAAAAATAAACAGAACAATTTCAACCCGGTCGTAACGTGCTTTTGTAAATTTTATTTAATTAAAATAAATATAATTTTAAAATTGATATTCACCCAGTTACGTATGTTACTATTTGTATAGCTCGGATGTGTGTAAAGCAACGCATAAATACGTTTACATTCAAAAATATACCTTATTACTAGGCGTTAAGGTACACGAGGGTCCAAGTTTTCGCTGTGTATCATGTCACCATAAATATATTAATAACCTGACCTACAAATAGCGAAGTTCGTTGCGGAGGAGGCGTGACATTCGCATTTTTCTTCAAATGTCATTATTACTTGATACAAGTTATTGAACAAAAATAATAACATTATGGCAAGAAATATTTATATTAGTCTTCCTAGCTATACTACGCGCTTTATCATCAGAGTTTTAGGGCCTTATCATTTCTCTATATCTATCTCGCTTGGACTTACAGGTCTTTTATTTTGATATAATATTTATTGCCGACCTCTGTGGCGTAGTGGTTTTATTACATGGCTGCTACGCAGAGGTCTCGGGTTCGATTCCCGCTCAATGCAAATCTTTGTGTGCATGAACATGATTGTTTGCATTGTGTTTCTATGTGTGATATGTATGTATTTACAAAAGAAAAGTATATAAGTATTCATATCCGTTGTTCTGTTACCCATAACACAAGCAGGTTAAAGCCTATCTTACTTTGGGAACAGATGGCGCTGTGTAGAGATGTCCGTGAACATTTATTTATTTATATAATAATATCTTCTTTCTCTTTTTGGAGTACTCAGATGATAACGTGTTTTCTTTAGTTTTGTCATGTTGTTTAAAAAGTATACAGAATATCTAAACGTGAAAAAAAGTCTGTAATAAAAACAAATGTGCACTGAGTAATGTCCCACTACAGGGACGGGCCTCCTCCCGTGAAGGAGGTTTACTTGGCCTACTAATACCACGCTGGCCAGACGGTTTGGTACAGGGTTTAATTTCAAGTTTTCCTTCTTTTTACTTCGTAAAGATAATGTTCACGGATAGTCCCTTAGTCAGTTTTTACGACACCCATGGGATGAGATGGGGTGGTGACATATTGTATTCTTACTTCACCACACGGAGAAATATTCGGAAAAATAAATCTATAAAAAATACAAATAACGAGTATAGTTACCTAAATGATTCAAGCTCTCATGTTGAGGTAAGAACTCTTGTATATCGTTCACTATTCTTGTTATTTCTTGTGTGTCCTTGACGATGCTGCAAAGTTCCTCTTGATTGAAATCTGGTGTGATTTGCTTACAAAGCAATATCTGACTGATCACGTTGCCGAAGTTGGACGGGCCGGCTCGATTCTCTGTACCAAACAATTTGTCATTGTCATATCATTTATCAAAGTAAGCTGTCTCTGCATACTGTGTGGACAAGATACTACTACTATCAACTAAACAAGTTTGAAATTGAGTTCGTTACGTGGTGAATCATCATGTTAACAGACCATTTACGATCGAATGGTCACTGTATTAGGACATAATAGAACATACAAATAGTATAAACTACGAAATAAGCGATTAATAAACTGTAAAACGCATAATCTGTTAAAACCAACTCAAGAAAGTAAAAAGAAAACTTTCACTTGGTAAATAATGCCTCTTTTAATGCGCAGGGCATTAAAAAAGGCATTATTTTATTACAGAAACGGATTATTTGCTTTATCGGATTAACTTCTATCGGAGATTATCTTATAGGGTAGTATTTAAAATGTGTTTGTCACAACTCTGAAGCATTAAAACTAGTACGCCATCTTAAATTGTTACGGAAAAAACGTGCAAGAAAATAAGTGTTTGTTATTATTGATTTCACTATAACACAGTTTTGATATAGGACTTTGTTTTGAGCTTGGCTTCCCTTTTCGATCATATCGGAAAAGCAGGAGGAGAGGTGATGTATTTTATATGTTTATGGTAACTGAAAAGGCAAGGTTGCATAAAGTATAAAAATATCATCTGATCTGTTCTCAAATTGAATGACGTTCACCTTTAAGGGAAAAAAACCTGTTCTATATCGAAGTCGGTTATAAATAACAACCCTCGTTGTAATGTACAGGTAATTCAGAATATAGAAATATATTTTAATCTATCATGTACGGAGAACATATTATATTTAAAATCTGAATAGCCCGATGTCTTGGTGAAACTAAGATCATTTCAATGAGTTGCTTATTAGTTAAGCTCTGTGCTGTTGAATAACCCACAGGCGTCGCTGTTGCAGAAAAGGGGATGAGGCTAATCCCATTTAAATGTGATTTTAACTTTGTAGTCAAAATATGAGAAACTGCATTAGAAGAAGAGAAATTTGACATATTTATACCACGTATATGGATCACTTAAACATTTTGGCATATCGTAGATTTTTTTAAAGTTTACCCTTTCTTTCGGAAATAATATTTGATAAAGATATTAGTATTTTTATACAAAACGCTCTGGAAAGGACAGTGTGCTTACATAATGAAATCTGAATCCGATACCGTACATAATATACACACTTTATATTATTATCTTCGATTCCTAACTGAATAGGCCTTCAAAGGAGAGATTAAACCTATAGGTATACCGCGGCGTCTCTAAGCCAGGCCTAGTTTTCAATGCAAGTGCACGTACAGTCGGCGTTTGAATCGAGACAGTCTCTTTATCGTCCGCCTTTGTCAATGTTCAGTGCTTACAGGTATTGTGTAGCGGTGTAAATATCTCAGATCTTATTACAAGAATTCTTTTTGTACTGTTATAATATTCTTTAGTGGGAGATTTAACTAAGATTATTGCTAGGCAGTTAACATTTTTCTGTATTAGCTGCTTTTATGGTTAAAAATATTTGTCTTTTAAGAGTTTTAAATAAAATTAAACAAGTTTAATCCTTGGAATATCTTTTAAAGTCTGAAAACAAAACCATGGTAACTAAACCTAGACTCGTGGCTTGGTCAGATTTTTCACTAATATCATCATCATAACAGCCCATTAATGTCCCACCGCAGGGACGGGCCTCCTCCCATGACGGAGGGATACTTGGCCTACTAATACCACGCTGGCCAGACGGATTGGTATAGGGTTTAATTTCAAGTTTTCCTTCTTTTTATTTCGTAAAGATAACATTGACGGATAGTCTCTTAGTCGGTTTTTACGACACCCTTGGGATGAGATGGGGTGGTGACATATTGTATTCTTACTCCGTCACCACACGGAAAGACACTAATATACAGATATCTAATAAAATTGGGGAAATATTATTTTTTTATTACATATTATTCAGAAACAAAACCATAGTTACTAAGGTTAAAGAATGGAAAAAGGTATGTGTCAGATGTGGAACTTATACGGGCTGCCATAAAATATTTATAAATGAAATCGTGTAGTAATGTTTAACTATCAAGGGTCGGGTCATTTACCTTTTAAATAATGTAAATTTGAAAAATGAAACAGAAATAAATTGTTTTTCTCATTCAAATGGAGTTCATTGTTAGAAAATTCGTACGTAATTCGTAACTTTGTTCAATCTACGAACGAACTGTTAACAATAGGGATACCTGTTATATTAATGAATTTTACATATTAAACAGAGTGGAGATTCAGGAATACGATTTTGTTGATATTTCTCTAATTCTACATTTATAACTTGACCGAAATTTACACTTTAATTGTTCTTAAGTTAATCGAATGCTAAAGTTAAATTAATAAAGCTAATTTAAAAATTCACGTAGCTGTTTATACTACTCGAAAAACTGAAACCAACTCTAATATCTATCTATCTAATATCGAATAATCAGCGTTGTTTGGTAAGGTTAATTGTAATCTTGATTTTAAGGTACCTTCTTTTACCCTTCTGAGATACAATATAGAATGTAAACAACAACAAAAATACACCCAAATACATATAGTATTACAATTTTAAAGTAAAATCGTGAACTTATGTTGTAAGTATCATACCATAATAGGAAGTCATGTCCATTGGCACAAGTTGTACTAGGCGGTGACATTTGGCAAGTTCTCTCAGCAGCAGCTGTGACATGAAGTAGAGTAGCACCATCTGAGGTTGTTCCGTACACCCTTCGCCTGTCGATCTGTCAACAAAACGTCTAATTACTTATACAGTTAACATAAGGGAAAAATAAACAACAGCCCATGCTAGGGTAAGTCTAGGTACCCTTATATCTATTTTTATCTTATAAGTAAAACCTACACTTAAACAGCAACAACTTTAAACAACCTTTGTTGTAAAGTGGTATCTCCTACAAATCCAAACTAGCATCATAAAGCTGAACAGTTGTATTGTTTGTTTGGTTGAACGTGGTTATCTTAGCAACTGCTAGTTCTAATTGAATAATTCTTTTGTGTTGAAAAAGTCCATTTAACTGGAGGCAGGCTATAAGTTAAAATATGTTCTTTATGTACACTAATGAAGTTGCTCGCTTCAGCAAGTAGTTATACACTACAGTCAAGGTGAGTATTCTCACATACCCCCCGTTATTATAGATAATTATAATGAAAGGGCTAATAAGGCGAATGCCTAATTATTTCCATTTCTTATAATGTTATGATGACACTCACAGTAAAGGATAAGGCATTTTGCATTCTTAGTTAGTCCACTAAGACTATGCTACACAGTTGCTCAAAAGTCCCCTGAATCTACACTGGATTCTCGAATAAGAATATTTTTAATGGCCAATTGGGTTCAAAATTTAGATTTAGAAAGAAACATACAAGAACAAAAACAAAAGGAACCAAACGAATTAAATTATTCAAAACTATGTATTTGAAATGTTGTTCCTCTTTTTCAAATCAAGATAAACTTAAGTCTTGGCACAACACAACAGAAACTAAACAAAGCGAAGATTTTTTTTAAACTAGATTACTTAGCTGCCAACATTATGTGGCGAGGTCATCACATAGATGCTGCAGTATCTATGCAGAAACTAAACTGAAACAGCTTTAGCGTAGCTAATTAGATTAGGACGTAATTTATTTTTAAATTTGATTTGAAACAAAACTATATGTTAATATTAAAACAGTATTAAATAAAGACTTTTCGATGTCAACGACATATCGTTAAGTTAATTTTTACCAATTAATTAATTTTAAAGTTAAAAAAATGTAACGGTACATTTTATTTAGAAATTAGAAACAGGTGCTTAAAATATAAAACGAGAAAGAACATAAAATTGTCAGTCAATGATTACACAGACTGATACCGTTGCAAGATAAAAAACCTCGAAACAAAATACTATTCCCTGTAAGTTTGTGTGGCATGGTAAGCCAAATTCGTGAGCACTCTGCGATCTATTGGGCCTGAGTGATTGAATTAATCCGCACACAGATCTCTTGAAATAAAGCAAAAAAAAACTCCTTAGAATAAAATCCTTTCCGAAAGTCCACAACTAGAAGAAACGTTAGTCAGTAGTAATTAGTTCTCTTTCGCATTCGACATCACAGATACCGAATCGGTTCTGCTTTTGAAATGCAAATGGCTTGGGGCTACGTGTGTACTCAGCTATAGACTACCACGATTCGTCTATTTATGTGAACGTTTTGTAGAGCATAAAACTGGATAATAGGATGGAGGAATAGAAACTACAAAACTACAAATAGATTTTAAAAAGCTCTGAAAATAAATAGTAGGATTATAAAACAAAGATTATTTTAAGAAAAATCGTTACAGAGCTGCGATTTGATTCACATTATTAAATTGAAAGGAGATAAATAGTATGAGAAGTGAAGCAACAGGGAATTTAACAGGGAAAATATGATGCCATAAAAATTGTGCTCCAAACTGATGTGGATATGTAATGTAATCCTATCGGTCAATATTTCAATGTTTCCTCGCCATACATCAATAAATACGAAACGTAAAAATTCGATACAAAGTTGTTTTCAATTGGAATATTTTACCCAAAACCTACAACAGATATTATTCGGATTATTATATTGTATTCATATAAATTTGTAAATGTTTTATGTTAATCTGTATATGTTTGGTGTTAATCTGAATAATCTCGGTCTCAAATTAACTGATGTCTGATGAATCGCATTATTTTGACCGACCATGTTTTGTTAATTCGATAAGATTGCTCTTTAGTTCAACTTTTACGAAACCCTTGCTATTATAACGGCTGCAAATTTCATTTTTATTCTTGGTCATGAATTCTCTGGCTCTACATATGGCTTCATTATACTTCGAAAATGCGATTACTCATCACGCCGACATTAAATATTGATTTAAGCCAACCGTCTGTCAGAGACAGAGTGCCGGTATCTAAATAAACAACAGTGTTAACCCTTCTCAATTTGAGATATTGGAAATTTCTGTTCGATCTTCAACTTGATCAGCTCCTTTGAATGTACGGTGTAATACAATACTTTTGTGTTTAACAATTGATCATTAAGTCTTCATTAGCAGATGAAGATCATTTTTGAACAATGTAAAAAAGGGGAAGTTGTTTGTAATTTTTATTTTGTTAAACAATTTTGCTCAAGATTTAGTTTCAGAAAAACGCTTTTCTGTATTATCATAATTTGTCATCACTATATAAATCAAGGAACGCCCACTGGTGGTCCTAGACCTCTCTATCCTTCATTGTACATTGTAACCGATTAGAAACAAATGAAATCACAAAATGAGGTACACATAATTTATAGAGTTGTCATAAACTTAGATTTGAAAAAAGCTAAGTATAATATTGCGGCATGAGAAGGCTAGCTCAACTCAATACGTCTGAGCAGCACTGTAAAACAGATGAAATTCGTGTTGACTACTTGAATAGACCCTGCAGCAACAGTTGCAAAATTATAATAACTACTGCACTACCTTTATATGCAAACTTAGCATAATACCTTTACTATTTATTCTAAACTTAGACTGCTTAATACATAACAGTTCGTTAAAAATTTTAAACATAATAATAAAGGGGGTACCCATGAAATAAAATAGATTTTTTGTCCCAACACTGATACGAATTCCCACTTATCATATTTTAAAGGATAAGGCCATTCTGTCGGTTTGCTTAATACGCTTTCTCACTAATAAAATAGATTATGTAACAAGACAGAAAAGGACTTATAAGCAAAAACAAAAAAAAGGCTTGCAGCTGCAAATTGCTACTTAATAGCACAAGTGTAAGAGCTATAATCCTTTTCAAAGAATATGAGTTACTAACATTAGACATAATTTGATTTATCAATGAAATGAGAAAAAAATATACAAACTTTTTACAATTAGGTAGAATAAGCTGGCTGGTCTGTTTGGTGGCCTCAACACACGCACGCCTCAGCCTTCGTACACGTTCTCGAAGCTCTGGACAGTCATGAGGTTGGCCGATATGGATGAGCAGGTCACGGAACAGTGCCAGCTGGACGTTGATCTCCGTTATCAGCTGTTGAAGAAAAAGCCTAAAATTTACTAAACTGTTAAAACAGCTAAAAGGACTGACTAAGAACTTAAACAGTCACATTAGATGAGGAAGGCGGAGATGTATGTTTATTGGCGTATGTAAGGAAGTATGCCCAGCACTAGATAGTAACAGGCTTAAGGGCCTTTACATGGCTCACTAGCGCCGCCAACAGAAAAAAAATCATAATTCGAAAATAAGATAAATAATGTTAAATGTTGATAACAAAGTCTTGAGAAAAGGCAATAACGAATTTGTACAACACACTCTCAACACTTTAAATGTTTTTCAATTAGTTAAATTTCGCATTCGAAAAAAAAACGGCCGTTTTTGTTTATAATGTAATATTTATTTGATTGAAAAACATTTAAAGTGTTAAGAGTGTGTTATTTAAATACTTTATTGCATTTTCTCAAGACTTTGTTATCAACATTTACCATTATTTATCTTATTTGCGAATTATGATTTTTTTTCAATTGGCGGCGCTAGTGAGCCCTATAAACGCTCTTAATTTATTTGCAGATCACTTGAATTCATCTAAATCTTGAAGTTTTAAATATAGAAGCAGCCGATAGATATAAATACTCCAGTAAAATAAGCATTCAACCTCGGAATGAAAGCGAATAAGCTGTAAATTTGCATAAACCTTTGTTTTGGTGTACTAATGACTGGTAGAAAAGTCTCATATGATCACGTGTCTGCGTCATAAGTTATTCAAGGTCAAAGGTCACGAAAATCAGTTTTTTCCCATTATCTCGTTTTGTATGGGAAATACGCATTTAACGTCATTATAAATATTGTAGATCATAAAATTGTCTACAAAAAATATCTGAACACTTTTCTCCTAAAAATCATCGCTTTCGAGATGTCGTGACTTTAGAGCGCAGGAAAGTCGTATTTTCGACTATATGCACACACTAGCTTTTTCCCGTGATTTCGCTCGCCTTTATAAATATTATGAAAAATAAGGCTTATTTCAATATATAGTAGCATATGCATGCTTGGTCACAGCCTAATCGGTTTGAAATTGACAAGGTTACATACAAACTTCCATCCCCTATCTTATCCCTTTAGGGGTAGAATTTATCAAAATCCTTTCTTAGCGGGTGCCTACGTTATATCATCTACCTGCATGCCAAAATTCAGCTAGATCTGTCCAGTGGTTTGGGCTGAATTCTTGACGTCTACACGAAGATTTGTCTTGTCTGGCGTAGACACGGCAAATTTTCTTAGCGTGTACAAGCGCCGTAAAGAAGTGAAATTTAAAATTTGTTATGATTCACTCAATATCATAATGTACTCGAAGATTTATTAACTACGTCTAAATAAAAAACTCAAATATACGCCGCCAAATATACAGTCAGTTAACAAGTTCCAGTATATTTGCCAGGTAATCAGGTATTTCAAATTTATTTACCAAAAACAGTTCTAATACTAGTCCTAATTTCCCTCTTGCCTTTGTTACTTCCGATAAATACACGTAATTACCATGTATTGGTTCGTACCTAATAACTGGCAACACAACACAAAACAGGGCGGACATGCCATTCCAAACGATTAGCGGTATCACGGCTTAAAATCATGTTATGTAGTCACGCCTAGTAATAAAGTTTAACTATTCAGTAGCCAAGTTATGTAGAATATTGTATGATTTGTATATGGAAATACATAACAAAGAATAGGCATCTTAGATGCAGGATCATCATCTGGAAAAAGCTATACAACTTTAAAAATTCATCTTTTCAGTGATAAACGTGCTCAAAAAATGCTCGAAAATCTATTTATCTTATTCTGAAAGTTGACAACGTTGTATTAGTACAATGGTACTTCAGATATATTATTATCTTTGAGTGGGTTGAACTTAGTAATAAGGTCAATCTGATCTTGACCTGATTAAAAAGTAACGAATGCTGAAGTCGCAATTATGGCAGTCTAGACGGAACACCTTTTAAGAGAAATTTTGTATTTGCGGTATGTACCTACCGATGTACTATGTGCTATGATGTACTATGTACTTAGGGTCCTTTAACCATTTATGTACCACCACTATTGATCGTAACTCATTTTGCGGGTTTTGAGTTGTTATCATTGTACCATTTGGGCATTAAAGCTTCTTGTGAGCTTAATCGCCCGAATTGTTTGCTGCTCGCTAAAAGTATTTGGCATAATCGTGCGCCGACAAATCCCACAGGACATAGGTACACAACTTAAAAGCTTATACAAAATTTGATTCTTCAGTGTACCCTACACAGTTCAATACACCTAAGCTGCCCAGCAGATTAACTTTTTTGAAACATCGTATTTATCAGTAAATATAAAAAAATATACAATTGATGATCACTTCTAACATCAACTTAATCTAATTTCGTCTTCAAGGCTCATTAGTATCCTTATTAATAATGTAGCTTAAGCACATTATTAAAGCGATATAATTAGGTATAACATTGTAGTGGCGCCTGTTGAACTGCTTCACCATATATCTCACTAATTTTTCCAGTGAAGTGACATTTATGTTGTGGAATTAATAAAGCTGTTAGCTGCATACACTGGGCCGTTTGCCAAATAGCCGTCAGTTAACTTAATGAGTCGCTTTCATACTCTCCACATATCGGCAATTTATTATTAATTTACAGTAAGAATATACATTTACACTCTTTCTTCATTTGGGGCCACGATCGTTTTTATTATTTTTTACAATCAGATATTATTGAATGCAATGTTTAAGTTTGCAGTATTGTAGACGAGGAAGTGCTTTCAAAGCTTTTAGTGGCTTTGTTTGTGTTTAAAAAGATTCCAGGATACAAAAAATATTTAAATAAGGTTTAATATTAACTAAATATTAATGTAACAAATAAAAGTGCCTCGTGTGGGATGAAACAGGAATACTGTTTCGAATATTTTTATTATATAGCTTAAAGTTCTACGCTGTTTGTTATTATAATAATCGTCACTCACGGCGAATGGAAGTTGATATTTGATACGCCATGTTTTACAAATCCATTAAAAAGTCTTCTAAGTTAAAATTGAATTGTACCTAAATAGAGCCTTGAGATACATCACTTATAATAAAGTTATAAAAGGTTTAGAATAAAACCTTATTTTTGTAGCGAATAGAATAAACAAAGATGGCATGACCTTTAAGGTTTGGAAGAAAGTAGAAAATTACGATAGCAGAAAACATAGATTTAATATTAAGGGTCAAGTAAGGATAAATGTACATATTGTAATCAATTTGGTAAGGTCACGACCGAATTGAAGAAGCCGAGCGAAAAAATGTAATGAGGCAGCATTTCGGTTGTGCTGGTGCGATAAATCGACAGAATTGGGTACAAGTAGACATACTAGGTTCGTGTAATTAGTAGCGAGCCGACGGACGATCGTCAGTAGCAGCTTCCTCTCATTTTTCAAATACTCTTTGGTTGTTGTTTGTTTTTTTTTGGATTGGGGTGTAAAAGGATTTATTACGTTCAGCAATTGTTGTCGGTTTTTAGTATCAATTAAAATTTGCGATTGTATAAATATCTCTGCTCTGATATCTTAGCTTAGCTTGCAAGTAATTTTAAATGTTTTGTTGTAATTTTTTTTATTAGTACGTTTAATAAAAAAAGACTTAATACATATCAGGTAAATAAACAAAAAATTTAAAAAAGATAATACTGTTTTTTATTAATCTAAAATGTAAGCCTAAACTGTCTGCGGACAGTTTAAGATTAGGCTACACAAATCAAAACATTTAGACTGTCAACTTGTAAAATACGACTAAGAAAATACGTAGAAATTAGTTATTTATTTAAAGCTTTAACACTTATTAGAGTAAGGTTGCGATCATTGGACTAGTGCTTTGTTTGGACCACTTCAATATTTCGAGATCTATTCATATTTAAACCCGATATTTGCATCGAAACGATAGCTTTACAACCCCCCACATCGCCCTCCAACCGCCAGTACCGCAGCAGGCAGCATGAGGAATGGACGTACTTCGCTTTGTTTCTCGGACCTCGAATATAATTTTTACGCGGCAAATAATAGCATGTAAGTACTGTTGTATTATTTATTTTAGTGTGTTTTTTTTACTAGTACAGTAAACTAATTAAGCATACTTACTATCGGTTATTTTTGTTGAGTAACGTGCTTCTTTTTTTAAATAAATATTTTAGTGGATGTTAGTGAGTTTCTATCAATGGACTGGCACGATGCTCTTTCATTGAACCGGTCCAATCATGGCAACTTCTATAATGTGTGTTATTTAAAAAACAAATCTCTTCATTTTAGCATGCCAAAAAAAGAGGAGAGAAAGGCGAGTATGAAACTAGCTTAGGGAAAAAAGAAATTGCATTGAATGAGGTAATCAGAATGTTTCGAGTGCCAAAAGCGAGGTTAAAGAGAAGATTTGACGGACCTGAAATATTTTTGTGATTTTGCATGCCAAATAAAGAAATATAATTAGAGTCGACTAATTAATGTAACTGTCTATTTATTTTCGAAAATAAAAGAAATTTGTTAAAAAAAAATATTTTTCTTTATTAATTTTTTACATGCACCTTGAATGGACCAGCCACCTATAATCCCTAAGTCCAATTATAGCAACTAAGTGGTCCGATGAAAGAGACGGTGGTTCAAACAAGGAAACCATCACAAAGTTTTATTTTCGTCTTTTGTGACTATATACATAATAAAATTAACTTAATTATGTTAATTACCGATAATTGAATATACAGACTACTCGTTTACACAGATTTTGTTTTATTTCACGCTCTATTTTAGATACCAGGTCTGTTTAAAATTAAGTGGTCCAATAGTCGCAACCTTACCCTATTTATGTATGTTGTTACTCAGTCATACGCCTAATTATATTTGCTTCAGCATTTCGTCAGAATTCAGCAATATCAAAAAGCTGAGAAGCAGGCATAATTAAATATTGATCTACTTATTTTTTGTTTGTATGAATCAACGTTAGGAGTTTTAGAATATGGTTGTTTACAGTCGATATGATCGATCGTCGGCAATAAGTCTTTTTATTAATTGAATATTCAATAGACATGTTTGAAAATGTTTTTTTTAAATATTTTATTTACGTAATATGTGCTGTGTGAGATGGGTTTAACAATATTATAACAAAATTATAAATAGATTTTTTCGTGTCTATAAAATTATTTTGTAGAAAGCCGTATTAAAACAGTACAATCGAAGGATCTCTAATCGTATTGCCGACGAATCCTCGAATAGTGTTGGTACTGTGATATATGACTTTACCGCATTTTTATGACACGAAAAATATATAGCATCAGTATACTTAAGGTCAAGGCGCAATTTATAACAAGATTTATTTTCACCATTTCCGAATGTTGAATATTCAATTTTACGTTTTGTAACCAAATAACAACTTAACACGTTTGAAAAATGTTTAAACGTGTTAAGTTGTTCTTTGGTTACAAAACATTTATAATCATCTTATAGTTCGGTAAAGTGTAGTTTTTTTCTTTTACTTTGTATATACATAATACATATATGTCCTAAGATGCCGAATCCTGAAAACGCTAATGACGAGACTAACTCACAGATTTAAAGTCGTTTAACTCACGCTTAAGCTTAAAGGGATGAATGAAAGACGATTGCACATGTAGCGAAGTGAGAATGTTAAGATGAATGTGTGTTACGAGAGCGGATAGAGTAAGAAATGACTATGTAAGAGCAACCGGCTGTCATGGTATGGGCATGTTATGCGGAGGAATGAGAATCATGTGGGGAGGAAGGTGTTTAACATGTATGTGGATGGATATAGGAGAAGAGGACGATCAAAGAAACGAGGGATGGATTGTGTGAAAGACGGTATGGCTGCGAAGAGTGTTAATTGTGAGATGACGTCTTATAGGAAAGTAAAGGGCAGGGAAATGATGATAGCTCACGCTTAAGCAAGCTGTCTTTGGAATTACCCTTTTGGACAAAATTGGTAAAGAAGAAATCAGAAGCAGGACTATAGTGACCTACAGGATTGATAGGCATTTGAGTAGAGTATAGGGCAGTGAAGACCATGAATTGGCAAAAATAGTGTAGCACCTAGCCCAATGGACTGCTGGATGGTTACGAGAAGGGTGTGACGACCAGTGTAAGGAGCGCGATCTATTTCTATGCTGGGGAGCGCATAGCTGGGATAAGATTGTTCAGAAATGAATAACAAAACAAACTTGGGAACTTATTATTGATAAAAGCAAAAACATTTTGGGTTGATAATCGTTATAACAGAAATATGTAACTATTTATTTTTATTTATTTATTTCAATAACAATGTCTTACAATTGTGTTTGAACATACAATGATTACACAGGAAATTAAATATAAAAATTACAATTTGAATTAATTAGTTACATAAAAAAATAAAAAACAAAATACATGCATTTGAAATAATAAATCAATATTAACATACTCCATGAATACTATGGGCCATGTTTAAACTTTCATCTCTAATCGTCTCTAACTTTGTGCGGTCCCGTGTTTTCCTTATTCCTCGGGTGTCCTCTGTCCTCATTAGGTCGTATGTCCACTTCGTAACAAATGTCATTATTATTTAAAAAAGTGATTCAAGTATTGTACGGAAAGAAATAAGAAATGTTATTATTTTTTATATAAAAAATAAGAGAGTACAGATCTACCGACTTCTTGTATCAGAAAAAGCCACTAGTAATTAGGGTTACAGAGGGGAGAGGAAAGGAGTACTACTTCTTACATCAAACCCTATTACCCGTTTTTATAATGATATACTCTAAGGTAAAGAAAACTCTTTTTTATGATGTTCGTATTGGCCGAGGAAACTATCTAGAGAAAGCAATTATCACAGAGCCAACATTTTACATGCCAGCAATGGCGTTTGCCAAGTTCATATACCTGTTCCTTTTTGTTCTTCGTTTTAATTAAGTTCTATTTACTAGGAATATTGACATCTGTTTCGTTTGGCCACGTAGTTGTGGTGGTATAAGTATTGCCCATTTCAGCTCACGAACAATTGGAAACAGAATTTTTTACTGATTGTTCAGGGAAGTGATACCGTTGTTATTGTTCATTACATTCATAAATGTAAATACAAAAATTAGGTTACTTAGCTAAAGTTTTTACATAATTTTATATCAAGGACTCACAACGACACGTAGAACGTGAATAGGTAGTATGCATAAACATCTGGTTCATTATATATAATTCGTATAATAATGTAGACAAAGAAATAAAGGGTAAAATAACATTTGTGTATTGAAGGTTATATGTATTAAGCATGTTATGAGTTACAAGCAATTAAAAGCTACTTTTTAATTGGGGATATTTATATATGAAAAATGTACCTATTCTTTGAAAATAAAATATTTATTTTAGAGGTTTTTGTACCTACTCAACAACAAAAAGTACTAAAGAAAGTGTAAAGCATGTTTGAAAATGTAGAATTTAGAAAAATGTGTCAATTCTGAGTTTATTATATGGCCTAAATTCTACAAAATTGATTGCTGATTAAACTTCTACATAAATATACATAAAAGGAAATATCTAAATCAAATATCTGAAGGGGAATTTAGGCAGTGTCTAATACAAAGGGTAAGGCAGGAAATTGATCCCGGGCAGAAAAAGAAGAAATAAAATATTGTAAATGACTTCTTTGACATTTGAATTACTAAAAATTGGAGATCTTTTATCAAGGTTATTAAAAAAGTTTGCTCTTAATATTTTGTAAAAAATTGTTCTAATGTCTTATCGTACAGCTGGGATTAATGTTGGCCGTGACGTAGTTAAGGGCGGCACAGGACCGCACAAGATGACAATGCTTGGAGGAGGCCTATGTCCAGCAGTGAACATCGATTGGCTGATATGATGATGATGTGACATAGTTAAAATCTTCTCAATTGGGTATCTAGCCAACCACTGGTGGGCAAAGCCCTCTTCTAATCACTTCTAAATATATAGATTACACATGCTGTATCCTACTCCTGCTCCTTATCTCTTGTAAATTCTGAACAATTTGCCAAAGTAACATTAATAGGAAGGAACAAAACCGAAGTATGCCTCAACTTACAGTCGACCCTACACTCAAAAGACAGAACAAGGACTTGCTATATCAAATACCTTTTAGCAACTTCTTACTTGATGTGAATTATTCTCATTAGTTGTATATGGGCAGGCCGCGGTTTTAAACGAACATAATGTTCGTTTTAAAGAAATAAAAGGTGCCGTATCCACCGTACTTGCAACAGGAACCATGTCCTGTAACGCAACGACTCTTCAAACATTACTCAATACAGTAGGGTTGTGGTGTTATGTATATTTAAGTATGTATGTATAGACATGCTATAATTGTTTCATTCGCTTCAACTCGCTGTAAGGTCATGGCCTCGAGAGGAGCGTTGCGTGTGATATTGTTGTAGGTGTTGAGAATTTCAAATGTTACGTGTGGGTTTAGTTGGAGAGAAGTGTTTCTATTGATAGTATTAACTATAATTTCATCATACTTGAGACGTTAATTAGCATTGAAATTCAAACTCTGTCTCAGACATTGCATAATTATTGTCACGTGTGTAAAGGTGTAAGTAGGCATATATTATAACATCACTATTAGGTGTCGTGTAATTCTATCGGATTAAATTATTCAAATTTAATTAGGCAGTAAAAGCTGACTAAGAGGTTGACCCTCCTCCATAAGAAGATAACCGCTGTATAACGTACTAACAAAAATCTTAAACAATCCACGCAAACGTGACAGAAATGTACTATAATGTCAATATTCGTTACATAAAATAAAAAGTAATTGTCTTGAAAAACAAATCACAGAAAGATCGAAAGCGTATCGCTAGTTTGATGGGTTGAACGTTAGCTGTGATCTATCACGTTGCGTTACGAAACTATATTGTGTTTCTTACATAAGCTACTGTTCAGTCCGCTATGGTTCTGTCAGGTTGATAAGTAACTGTGAGTGTCACGCGTGTTTATACAGACGACTGACCCAACGTTATTATTTGTTACTATGGAACTGTTTTTTTTAAATTTGTATTACACGTGTTTTATAACATTCATTTTTTATGGATTACTCTAGGCGAAATATGCTTCGGTGGCACAGTCGTCTTATAAGCGTCTGCCAAGCATTAGGTCGTGGGTTGCAATCCTACTCAAGATAAGTGTGTCCGTTAGCTTCATGTCTGTAAAAGTCCCCGTGAAAAAGGGCTTGAGCCGAAATTGTAAAAAAATTAACTATGTTAAAGTGGCGACCTGTTTTATATTATTGGACACCTGTAGTGTTTCCAGTTGCCTCTCCCAGACCAAAGCAACTTAGTACGAGGTGAAAAAGCCTTAGAAAAACCGTACACTGTGTGGTCATGACAGCGAAGAATTAACTGCCAACATTTAATGAGTCTAGAAAGATAACAACCTCTTAGGATTTGAGAAACGTCTCCCCAATGACTACGGAAATATTAAATTTAAGGTTACACACCTTCACCGAATGTGTAGTTGTTTTATTATGAGATTTTGATTGAGATTAAATTGAGATTGACAGGCGCTACACTTATTTATCGAGACCATGTTTATTCAATATAAAAACTAAGGTAGAAAAACAACGATACAGTGCAAGTAATTTTCTAAACAACCTGGCATAAAGCATCCGTAGTCATGGAACGTTTCACAAACCAATTGTTTTTTGGCAAGTACACTCGACTGAATTTTAATTGTATTCAAGTCCGAGTCTACTTTGGCGGGTTGTTTTTTATGAATTTCGTATCCTTGAATATAAAATATTTAAGTTGTTCAAACTTCAGCGTTCCGTAAACTTTTATTGTCACAATAAAATATGAAAGTTAACGGCCCATTTTTTAAAAATAAATTGTATGCCTAATGGACGTTTACTTCTTATCAACTTTTGCCGTTGTAAATATATTGTTATGACTTTTCTTAGGTGGTTAATTAAAGGGCACGAGTCGTATAACGTTCCATTGGTTTTGTCTGGGTTGGAGTTGTGTACTGCTATCCTTCAATAGAGATTCGACAGCCTGGACTGCAATGCTTAGAAGTAGTAAAGGAGAAAAATTTTATTGTTAGAGAGTATATCCGTCTAAAAAATATTGTGACTTACAATAAGTTTTACCACAATTTACAAGTTAGTTTTAAACATCGGGATAGCTATATTGGTTGGTCAAAACTAAAGTCCCATAGAAACAAGGTGTATGCCGGCCGGTATATGTAGGTGGCTAAGTTTGCCCAAGTAAGAAACTAAACTATATCTTCTGTTATAGCAAGCAAAATCAGTGCTGGTTTCTAATCACTATGACTTTTAATTCGTGGTAAATATATATACCTACAAGTATCATTTGTTAAAAACCGATCAAAGATTCTTTGCTTAAATGTCTCCTCGATACGGAGATTAAGATTGCACATATTATAGATTACTTTCACAGCAGCTTAGAGTAAATAGTATTGTCTAAATTTTGATAAGAAATTAATACTGTCTAATCATTAAGAAAATCTTTCTGTAACGAATAATCGATAAGGTAACTCGAGAAACAGTTAAAAGCTTTGTGAAATACATTGTTCCTCTTTGTAAATAATACTTCTTCTATAGAAAGTAAATATTTTGTCCGATAAATAAAGTTATGATTCGGATAGAATATCAATAGTAATTAAATTTAGAGTAAAGTCGACCATATGCACGTCCGAATAAATTGCGGATTTTTGGTTAGCCAATGCCGGTTATGTTGCTGTCAAAACGCCAACTCAACTTTAGTTTGTTTCGCAACAAAATATTTTTGTAAAGTAGTGAAATAAACTATCCGTCATTTTTGGCATTTGACGATTTCAAATCTGTTGGCAACGTGAGTTTATAAAAATTGTACAAGCAATAAATACTCATTCTTTGAAAAGTATAGAGTATTTTTCGTACAAGATTTATGACATGTGGTTTTCAATGAAAATGCATTATATGTAACAGTTTTTTGTTAATAACAATTTAACAAAAAAAGAAAACCCACAAAACTTTGGCCGTGAGACGTATGAAAAACACTACAAAATTCCTTATGGTATATTCATTTATTCAACAACGAAAAAGCGTGTAGTACTAATTTAGTTCACGTACTGTGAACTTTATAACAAAAACTTTGACATGACTAATGAAGTAGACTACTTTAACAGAGTTAGGGTAACCCTATAGTGCAAG
This sequence comes from Schrankia costaestrigalis, assembly GCA_905475405.1. Classification (NCBI taxonomy): domain Eukaryota; kingdom Metazoa; phylum Arthropoda; class Insecta; order Lepidoptera; family Erebidae; genus Schrankia; species Schrankia costaestrigalis. The sequence continues at coordinate 8,712,321 of FR997827.1, forward strand.
GATTACTTCAGCTAAATCTCTCTAGAAGCTACTTAAACTAAGACTACCGTGTTAGCTCTACGAGCGCGAAAGTCCTAAGCAACATTGTTAGCGTCTGAACAAATTTGCCTTGATAGAGAAGGGGAGAGGGTGGTTAGTGAAAATTATTACTAACGCGCACTAGGGAACCTTATTTAAAAGATGTACATTGTACTTCTATGATACTATTATAATCGAAAATATTCCTTTCTGTTTTAGGTCAAAGACAACTCCCGCACTAGGGATCATGCCCTGTGTCGCGGGGACTTTTTACAAACATCAATTAAAGGACACAAAGAACACCCAGACTCAGGACAATACTTTGTGGATCTCACAAATAATTGTCCTGCGTTGGGATCGAACCCACAACCTCGTGCACGACAACCGCTTGCGCTACCGCCGCGCCACCGAAATCGTCACCTTTCCTCAAACTCGCAGTCTATCAACAACCTATTAGTTAAACATTCATAAAAATAGGGGGCATTCGACAGAGTTAAGTATACCTAAAATTCACATTGAATAGAAACCGCGTTGATATATTTTATCGTATTTTATTTTCGGTATCCAAGGTCTGGATAAAAATGTTGGGTTAAGTGTCAATAAAGTTGTACAAAATGTACTACGATAAAGTCCGTAAAAGTAGTTTAATTTCCCAAAGCCTACTACTACTAGGTATATTTTCCTGATAAAGAAACAAACCATTTTGTTTATTGCGACGACTAGAAAAAAAAATTATATGTAGTTTTATTTGAGTATACGTCTTATGCTATAAAGTAAAGTCGTTGAGTAGAAGGTATTATTAATCCGTCAATTCAGCTTTAAATCATATGAAACTTTAAGTAGTTTTATTAATTTGGCTAAAATAAAAAGTAGAATATACTTACCATAGTAAGGCTTGTAATTAGTAAGATTGGAAATGTTGAGAGATGTAAAAAAAGTATTTTCTTTTTGCCTAAAGGAGGCAGGCGAAATTGTGGCGTACCTGATAGCAAGTGGTAACCACCGCTGGTGGACGTTAGTCATGCCAGATTATAGTCACATCGCTGTCTACCCTAGACGTATGCTACTGTATTATTTTAGTACTACTGGTTGCATACTGATTAAGTGGGCATAGCAGTGGAACAGACCTGGCTTATACTCTTATAGAAGAAACCCACCAACTAATGCCACTTTGAATGAATGGGAACTAATGCAGTTTAAGATTTAATTTAAAATTTAATTAAATTTAGAATTGTATAGTTTCAATTTTATTCAAAACAAAAATCTCATTTTAATTCTTTAATTTATATTTCCAATGCTTGTTTTTTTTAACAAAACTAAACATTATTACTTGGCGGAAAAATTTAAGTTAGCTATTTTCATACACGGAAATATAAATACAAATCGACGAATCTAATAGAGTGGTCACTAAAACGTAGCAATGTAGTTTTTTTTATCAATGCTTTTAATCGTAACAGTAAATGTGATAAGATAATGAGTAAAGTTTTTCTTTATGGGTAATATTACAATGCTTTTAACAAAATAGTAATCACGTGATTTTGTTGGACTTTTTAAAGAAAGTGTTATATTTTTAATCGTTGAAATTTAGGAAGGAAAAGTATATTTTTATGTATTTGGCAGTCACAATGGGTGCAAAAGGCAGCTAGCTAAATAACAAATTATTTTTTAAATAACTATGAAGCCTTAAAACTCATTCCGTATTACAGAAATTTTAATTTTTAGCTTAAATTATTACCTTGGTTTTTAAACTAAAACAATATTTTATAGTGACTGTAACAAACCACCTATTTCTCAATTTACTGAGTAACAAATCAAACAAAATACACTAATAAAATACAAAACCGACTATTGTCGGTAATAATAAATTGAATTAACAGTATTTTAACAAAGACCATTGCAGTTGTTTGGCTCAATAGCTTTCAACGAACCAACAAGAGGTGCGAAGTAATTTAATCAACAAGAACGACTTCCACATTGCTTTTCCCCAACTTTACTTGCGAGTTGTCAACCTTTTTCTATTGCAATCACAGAAAAAACGAGGGAGCCTTTCAAGAGTCTCCACTTGTTCTCACAGAAAATTCATTTCACCATTATTTGAAATACTGTATAACAGACTATAATAAAATAAAAAAAGCTTCGCAAATGTATGCCTCTATTTTTTTAATCGCTATCTCTAAACTCCGTGGCTTGAAGGTGTGCGAGTATTTTTTTATTATTCCGTGTATTAACAATAATAACGACCTATTATTATATCAAGAGTGTTGTAAAATACAATTAAGATAATATTATAAACTTTGTTCATAAGTGAAAAAGAAGAAAAACATATTAAAAAACAATACCAATTCGCGGGCAAATAACAATAAGCCAAGTTTTTCTTCTACACTGCAATAATAAATACTGCAGTTGCAGTGAGAATATATTGTACTTATGGTGTTATTTGTTAGAACCTCATAAACTTTTGATTTTGCATTCAAAAGTATCTTAATACGTCATCGTAATTTGGAGACAGATACTCGTCGGCTGTTTCGTTCGTGTGGAATTATTAATTTGCATTAGAACATCAGAACTCATTAAAACCGTTGTTTAAATATTTGTGAGTTCCGTGCAACTCGGCGTGGTATTAGTTAGTAAAAATAACAAATAGGAACACACAAAACTTATTATGTAGAAATATAAAAGCATCAATTTGGTACCAAATATAGGTAGGGAGTAGTTATAGACAGAAATTAAAACATATTACTGCAAATCTAAGCGGTACAAAACCATGCAAACACCGTCACGGTTGATAGCGGTAGATTTTCAGATGTCAATTGCTGACACTTTAGTCTATCTATAGACGTTAATAGGAATTGCTGCGAAATTAAATAAACAGTGTGTTTCTTGACTCTAGAGATAATAGTTGGTCGTTTTTTTGCAGGAAAAGGCAAAGTCCTCAATTTTAATATTCAGTTAGGGTCTGCTGGTGAGCCATTTTTTGTCTGAGAGGCAAGCAATACAAATGAACCTCGTATCTACGATAAATAGTTGAGCGAGCAAGACAGTTACTTTTTTTCATATGAATACAAATGCAGTCCCAATCAACTCAAACATTTTACTATTTAAGCATCCTACAAAAAGAGGTTCAATTTTCTTTTCGTTGATGTAGTTCTAATCGTCTAATGTTATCTATGCTAATCTTCGGCCGTTCAGAGAATGCGTTCCTGACACGTCGCGATTGAACTGACGCAGTAACTTTGTAATGGCGTTGCAGTTACGATAAAAATATTTTTGCTGGTTGTTTATCGTTTTAACTATTGATGAGCATTAAAACAACATTATTATATCAATAATTAATGAATGTTATAATGTTGTGTCAAACTGAGTGTCAAATAACTTGGTAAACAATATTTTTCTAAATCTACACTGCGCTATTACAAGGTTATGTCAGCGCTTTATATTTGTAGTGCTGTGCCAACAATAACAGTGAATAATAGTATCGTAATCTGTTCTTATCGATACAGTTATACTTTATAAAATAATACGTTTTGTTTTTCTTTTCAAGAATTTGAAAATAATGGACTTTAGAATAACTTTTATTAAATATAAAAATAAAAGTACATTAAATACAAAGTAGCATTTTTATATTTAGGTTGAAAATGGTAACCCCAAATGGCGTTATGGGCCGCCATTTTGTGACGCTGAAACAGTCGTCTGTTGTCGTTTCGTGCGCATAGACCACGTTCTTCAAGTGTTTGCGATCTGTTGTTATTTGACTTTGATTGTGTCTTATATTGCGTTCTTTTTACTTTTGGTGCATAATAATGCCTAAACGTGGACAAACATTGAAAACTGGAGCCCGTGAGTTAATTATCAAGCTGCAAGATTACTTTGAGCGGGAGCGGCAAAATGGCGGACCCCTGGTTCCTGTCGAAAAAGTACAAGAACGCGTCTCTCAGGCGCTTGGAGTTAGCAAACGAACGATTACAAATATTAATAAAGAAAAGTTCGGCTCTACTGGCATGGAAGATAATATTTTACGTACTCCGAAGAAGAAACGTAGAACTAAACCCGTGACAGATATTGATACCTTTGACGCCGATGCAATCAGAAATCATATATATGGTTACTATTCCAGAAATGAATATCTCAACAGGATGAAGCTTTTGGCGTCGTTAAGAGAAGCTGGACTGTTTAGCGGGGGTAAAACTGCTTTAACGAAAATCTTAAAAGATATTGGTTTTTCGTATAAAAAAACAGACAAAAGAAAAATTTTATTAGAACGATACGACATCATTTTGAAACGGATAAGTTTCTTGAGAGAAGCAAAAAAAATTGATAACTGGGATAATGTCGTGTTCATTGACGAGACATGGCTAAACGCCAATCACACGGTTTCCCGTTCTTGGACGGATGATACACAAGCGTCGACGTCGAAAGTACCAATGGGTAAGGGGGCTCGTCTGATAATATGCCACGCAGGTACTGCAAAATACGGCTTTGTGGAGAACGCTTTACTGGCATTTCAATCAAAAACCACAAATGACTACCACGAGGAAATGAATGCCAGTACATTTATAGAGTGGTTCCAGAACGTGCTTTTGCCCAGCCTACCAGAGCCTTCTGTAATATTGATGGATAATGCCTCCTATCACTCGTTTCAAATACAGAAACCACCTACCCAAGCTAATAAAAAAGAAGAAATGGTTGCTTGGTTACAAGCAAAAGGCATTGACGCAAATATGCAGATGCTAAAAGCAGAGCTAATTAAGTTAGTGAAAGAAAATAAAGCGGCAAATGTGCGATACGAAATCGATGAAATGGCTTTGGAGTACGGTCATCGCGTTCTAAGAATTCCACCGTATCATTGCCAATATAACGCGATTGAGCTAATCTGGGCTCAAATAAAAGGTTACGCCGCCCGCCACAATACTTCCCCGCCATTCAGCACGAAAAAGATGATGACCCTGTTAAAAGAAGCCTGCGGGAAAGTCACAAGAGATGACTGGGCAAAGGTTGTCGAAAAGACTAAAAACCTGATTATGGAACATTTTGACCGAGATATCAGGATTGATTCTGTAATTGATAATAATATAATTATACATGTAGGCGAAGATGATGATGAAGACACCACCTCCTCAAGCGAATCGGAGTCTGATTAATATTCTGTACGCACATTTAGTTCAATGTACTTTATTCCATAGAAATACAGATTGTAACTTTGTAAAAAATAATAAATAAAACAATTTTATTATATTAATATTCCCTTTTATTGTTTCCACGTAAAGAACTAAAATATAAATTTTAAATGATTCCGCCAATTTAAAACGGTCTAAATCTAATCATAAAAATAACGCGGCGGTTCATTTTGGAGTAACGGTAACGAACTCGGTATAATGTTGTGTCCATCACTAGTCGTGACTAACTGATAAGTGTCAGGAACGCATTCTCTGAACGGCCGGACAATAATAACTATTATCTAGCGAAGAGTAATTTTACGTTTATAGCTGTAGTTAATAACCTCATAGGTGATTAGGCATACTATGAAGAAAAGAGCCATGACAGTGTCTAGGACATATGATCTAGAATAATCTAGATCACGTGGCATGTTTGCCTTGTTCTTTTCTTTACCCAGCCAAAGTTGGTAAGATCCTAACAATGTCCGAGATCAACGAAGATCTCCACTCGCATAGGTATTTATGTAGTGTGTTTTTAACTTAAACGGCTCCTATTATCAGAATATGACTCGTCCAAGGAATAACGTGATAAAAATACAGTACAAAATTATTGGCCAGTATTAAATAGGGTAGGTAATAAGGTATAAGACGCATCTTAACCAGGAGGCTATTTTATTTACTACAGACTCCACAATTTTGAGAACGCAATAAAATAAACGATTTTATATCTCCATTGTAAAAATTTTACGGCTCCTGTCACTTGGAGGTATTGTGGGAATGTGTTATTCGAGCTCTTTGGTATCTGACAAATGTGTTTTAATATTTTATTTTTGTTGGTACCGCAGTAATATTCTATTTTCAAATTTCTTAACTGTAAAAGCGTGGAAATCATCGTTTGTAGTTACGGCTTTTGTTTCTAGAAGATTTTGAACTGTGTGATGTCAAGAGTCAAAAGTAAAGTTCGACTGGGTCGTACTCCGTAGAATACATAGGTGTCATTTTCCTAGTAAAACAGAAAAAGGAGAGCTTGACACTATACCCTTTGGCTATCGTTTTATTATTAGACGATTTCGTACGTCCCTGGAAGAGACCTGTTGATGCAATAAAACAATAATGCCTTGTCTATGATGAATACCTTATCAGTACTATGATGTCTATGCTGTTAATAGAACAGCTTTTACTTGACCTTAACGAATCGTAACTCAAATGTCATTTATGTAATAATTTGGTTAATCAACGATAAGTTAAACAGTACAATTGGTATGTTCATTTACACAAAGATTTACAATGAGCAAGAATCGAACTTGAGATAGCATTTAATTTAAGGTTATGCGTACATCAATATCAGATTGTATAAATTGCCTTCTTATACCGTGATTCCAAGTAAACGCATTACCGTTAATAAGTTAAAAAATAAAAATAAATCGGATACTGACTGCGATTAGCGAACATTAACTAGTGTAATTAGCAACTTCTTTGTCGTTTGGAGTAAGGAAACTTAGAGTATAAAACAATACTTTGACTAAAGCACAGTTGGTAAAAGTTAATGGTTTAGGTAACGGTTGTGTTTTAGAACTTGGTCCTGTAACCCATACAATTCACTGCAGATGAAAGTATAATTCTGTTTAAAGACTAACTAAATACCTTCACAAAGAAATGCTTAAACTTGAATAACGTGCTGAGGGATCGAGTGGACCAATGGCTAGTAGTCGAAGATGAAGATGTTAAAGACTTGATTCAAAACACATCGTAATGGTCAGTACTGTCACGGAATTTGAAATTCAATCCTTAACATTGTCATTTAGTGTCTGTGTCTCTATTAAAACACGTAACTATTTAATAAACTTAAATTTATTAGTTTGTCAAAGTACAGTCTGCTTTTTTTTAATACAAAATTATGAGAAATGTGTGAATCAGGAATACCGTTATTACATTAATCTTGTACACTATATCTTATTTTGAAACCTCTATACATGTCACTGCGACCACGTCTATTGCCTTTGCGGTAGTACAATCCAATTCACTTCAGTGTACTTTGGCAATTCTGATACATGAGTATATGAGGTCTTGTATTCTCTGTTACTACGTTACAAGGGTCTGTGTTTAGTAATTTATGCTTTATTTTACTTGTGATATGATTTCTGATAAGGAAAGTAGCGGTGGGCAGGGCACATAGCGCGAAGAACAGACAGCCGTTGGGGCAGAAAGGTTTTGGAATGGCGACCTCGTACCGGAAAACGAAGGGTGGAGAGACCCCTCACACGGTGGACCGACGACCTGGTCAGGACGGTGGGAAAAAAAAATTTGGAATAGGTCTATGTCCAGCAGTGGACGTCAATTGGCTGAGATGATGAGGATTTGCTTGCGGCTAAAAGAGTTGTGATATTTTATTCAAATAAAGTGACATCAATCTTCTACAAATAGTGAATTACGTCTTTTCTATTTACAACATTATAATTTATGTTAAATTTTAATTAATGTTTAGTGTTAGTGTCAAATGTGATGCGCCATTAGATTCACTGTTAGCATTTTGTTATTAATTACCTATTTATTTATTTTGTGCTCTTTTTGTAACTACAAATATTAGTTAATGACTATCTGAGTTTTTAAGAGTACCTAATATAAATGAATGGTCATCGGTTATCTTGAAAACAACTCAAATCAAAAGAGATCCTTTGGTAAAGGTCAGAAAAGGGAAATTATTTTTCATAATACCGTCACAAAAGAAGGAAATCTCAAAACGAAACTTATAAATAACTCTTTGTAGGGACAGACCTCCTTTAGTGATGGATCAAAAGTTGACCTACTAATACGTTAACTTAGCGGATACTTATCGGATTTGCTTTCAGTTTTTTTTCTCGAACAATGTAGTTATGCTTGTTGATTCTGTCTAAGTAAACTTTTACGATATCATAACAGCCCATTAATGTCCCACTGCAGGGACGGGCTTTCCCCCTGGACGAAGGGATACTTGGCCTACTAATACCACGCTGGGCAGACGGATTGGTATAGGGTTTAATTTCAAGTTATACTTCTTTTTATTTCGTAAAGATTATATTCATATGGATATATATCCCATAAAAACCAACTAAGGGACTATCCGTCACTTAGTTGGTTTTTATGGGATGAGATGGGGTGGTGACATTGTATTCTTACTCCGTCACCACACGGAGTACGAGTGCGATATAGGAGACAAGGAATTATAACATTTTGTTAGTCTAGACAATTGGGTAATAACTCTCTACAAGAGAATGGACATTCTCTTGTATTTAGTTAGTCAGTTAGTTCACACACATACATATCTAAACTTACGCCTTAATCCCATTAGGGTCGGCAGAGACTAGTAGGGGCTACTGCCTATTATTCCGTTAGTTTGTATTTAAAAAACTCATTTTTGCTTTTCATCACCTCGTAGTTACTTACCGAACTAGCGGAAGGTTCCGACTCATGGTGGTAAGTAGACAGGTGTCGTATTGTCCCCGCCATGCCGTCTAACTCAGCTACATGTCGGGAACTCACGTGACCACATACGTCATTAAGTCATTATACACTACTTCGACAACCAAACCTACATGGTAAGATCACTTTACTGGCACTACACAAACTTTTATAGCAGTTTCTAATTTAAGAAAATTGTTTATTTGAATTTGGAAATTTGTGAAATGCAATGCTTAGCGTATGCTGTACTGTGTGTACCTATTCGTCAAATTTCATTCTTACTACGTTGAACATAGAACACAAATATTTTAAATGTGTATGTACGTCATTACGGTTGTGAGTTTGAATTTACTCATGAAGTATCGTGATAATTCTTTATTTAAACTCTACCACATTTTTTTAAATTCTTTTATTAAAATGTTGATTGCCAGCCATATTTTACAAGTCCTTTTATTAGCATTAAATATGAACTCTATGGTGAAAATATTCATAAAATATTATTAGATAGCTATAAAGTTTTCTGGTCACGATTGTGTTGGAGCAATTACCTCCAAAAAGGCCTCTTCAATAAATCTTAATTCTTTTGTTAACGACCTATCTCACTTGTCTACAACTCGAAGGGAAATTTCTAAGAACTAATTTACGAATAAACATACAACAATGGAATCAATTTGCGAAAGGCTTATACAAAATTTAATGTGTTTTTTAATGTTTTATTAACTTTTTAAGCAACCGACTTTTGTTGGAAAGAACTCAAACAAATTCATAAGAAAGTCGGAAGCAACTAAAGCTTAAAACTTTGTTCGTATATATTTCTTCATTAGTGGAACAATGGAAATAAACTCGCAAAGTCGTACTTTATACACTTTGGACTGGTTAAGGTCGCGCGCACGCTACGCCCGGCTGTAGTCACGTTCGTCGTAGCACTACGAGGCTACGAAGTCTACGGAGAGAGCGTCTTTACTGGCGTAGCGGCTAGCGCTCAACTGCCGCAGAGCGCTTTGAATCGCTTGCTCCTACCCGCGCACTCCGCACCGTAATGATTGACAAAATACTTTCACAGAGTTTTCTTACAATAGCAAACACCTGTCAAAGAAGTGTTAACACCAAAAATACCAGACCAAGTAACTCATTTTTAAATAATAAAAAAAATATATAAAATAGTCGATTAAACCAGAAAAGGATCGAATAAGTAAGAAATACAGGAAAGTGAAAGTGGTGTGTTTAGCTAGCTCATTAATCAATTTTGACAGCATATTTACGAACACGTAAGAGAAAAATATACCGCCTTATTTCTATTGTTATTGTTTGTTTAGAATATAATGTAGTGACCGAATGAGATAAATAAACTATGATGGGAGATACTAGTACTAATAACTAGTGTCATTTTAGTAAGTCCATATAAATAGGTTGCCGTGCAAAGATGGACCTCTTTCCTATAAGATAATTAAAAATTCTTGATCGGACACTTCTGTCATAAAAATACTTGATAATACGCTGACACTCGATTCAGCAATAAGGTCGATCAAAAGTTATTGATATAAACTCCTCCAGATAAAGAAGAACCAAGGTAAGTAACTGAGGCAGGAGAAAAGAGACAGCTTTAATTAAATAGGAATTCCTAAATCAAAAAAAATATTTATCGTATCTGGTTGGCCAGGTTTTTTTTTCTTAAATGATAACTCCTGCACTAAGGAGCTTGCCCTGTGCCACATAAAGTGCCGTTTAAAGGACACAAAGAATATTCTGTCTCTGGAGTCCAGAGACAGAATAGAGTCTGGACAATAACTTGTAGATCGCAGTTAAAAATGTTTTGCGTAGGATTCGAGTTATCGCAGGTTTAAAATAAGCGTCTGATTTAAAGTAAACAAAGAAGCGAGCTGTTATTTAATACCATTTGCATTAGAGGTTTCTTTTCTTCTATATTTTATTTACTTACTCTGAATTGAATTACTAATACATTTTATTTGCGTAGAGCGTCTCAAGCACATCTAATTAGCATATTGTTAATTATAATTCAAGCTCTAAATTAAGGTAAGAAATTGTCTGAAGGATTTTTATGGTGCGTTTTCTCATAGCCTTACTGTATTCAAATAGACTCGTGCCTATAGAACAACTTTCATAGGTTGATATAATAATATCTTTGTGGCCTTTCATAGCGTTAAGTTACTGAACCCACTTCCTTACTTACAGAGATATTCTTTATTTAAGGGACTTCGGTATATCTGTCTTTATGAACGGAAGACGAGGGTGGTTTTCCATAATCAAGGCAACATCGCTCCTTGCTCTTTACACGATAGTAAGCCTGCTAATAAAGTCTATAGTTACCGATCACGTATGTCTGTCCCTTAAGTAGTCACTGGCACATACTGCTCCGAAGACGGTAACAAGGGCAAAGCCTAAAATAAGAATAAGCGTGTTACTTTTATTGTTGGCTGTACATAGTACAATAAAATTTAAATATGGCCGAGTGAGGTAATGTGATCGCGTGACACTTTTAATATTTACATGAAATGTATAAGGTGTTCCTGTTTTACTTTCAACGAAGGCTAAAAACAAAGTAACATACCGTGTTGTGTTATGTACCTAGGTACCTATATTGTGAATCAAGGTACCATGTGGAAAATGTACTGTATACCTAAGTAAACTAGATATTACTAAATTTGATGTGGATCCATCTTATTGGATTACGAATACTCGCTTGTTGCTGAAGTCCTTAATGTTTATTCCTTCTTGTGTTTAGTTACTTTAATGTTAAGTCTATTACATCTCCATTTACAGACATCAAAATAACGAACTTAGAGTTCATCTATCTACCGAGATGTACTTTATGTCCGATAATTTTTAACCTTCAAGGCAAAAATTTATCCGGGGGGGGGGGGGAGTAAGAATACAATATGTCACCTCCCCATCTCTCCGTGAATATTATCTTTACGAAATAACAAAGGAGGAAAACTTGAAATTAAACTCTATACCAATCCGTCTGGTCAGCGTGGTATTAGTTAGTAGGACAAGTATCCGTCCGTCCCGGGAGGAGGCCCGTCCTTGCACTGGGACATTAATGGGCTGTTAGGATGAAGACGATAATTTGTGGAGTTGTGTCGCTGAGACAGTTAAAATGTTATATACGGGCAAGTTTTAAACGGTGACATGAACCAATGGGGACGCTTCATCAATGTACGGCAGACAAGGCACGATACACACCCAAAACACCTTTATTCATGAAACATAAAATGTACATATTCATGCACATTCAATTTTAAAGTTCATCCGGAAGCTAGATCACCGTCAGCTTCACTTCATATACCTCCTTGTTTACCAACGATATGGGAAACGTGACAGAAGAAAAATAAACGGCTTACAAGTAGCATACGACTTCAAAGTGTATTCACATAGAAAAAATATTTAAAAAAAACAATAATAAATATAAATATAATAGTTTTTCTTTGGTTTTGTGATTGGTTTTTGGATATAATATTATACTAATAATTATATTATTATTTTCCACAGACTCACACAACGCCATTTAGTCTCTACGCACAGTTTGCAGAGAATGTAGGTTAGGTATGCATGAATATTCAGCGTGTCACAGCAGACCAAATCTGACACATTCAACATGCAAATCTTGAAGCAACAGCTGAGATAGAACCTTTTTGACTTAAATTAACTAAAAAAAATGTAAAGACTTTATGTACTCTAAAAACAAAAGACGGAAGAGTTTAAAAACCTTTACTAATTCGTCTGCATCACGTTGAATAAGCAGGTCAGGTCCACTTTGACATCTGAGTACTTTAAAAAGAGATAGCAGATATTATATAAGTATAGAGGACCCGTAAATGCAAGCGAGATGGATATACAGAAATGTTATGGCTCTAAGATTCAGATGATAACGCAATATCTATAGAGGGCCGTCCCTGCTTTAGGGCATTCAATATTAAATTCTATTATATCTATGTATGGCAATTATGAAAATCAAAATGCAATGACAATATAAAACAAACAAATACCAGTAATGTATGGGTTGCTATATTGACATTTCCTTCTAACTAATAATACTTCCAAAGCACAAGATTAATAATGACATTTTACTATAATCAGGTACGATGAATAATGACTAGTCAAATTACATTGTGTATTAATGATAATTATTCGAACATGGTATATTATTTACTACAACGTGTATTTGTAAGGAATTTCCAAATAAGTCATTAGGAAATCTAACTGTCAAAAGACCACTCCCAGACGTATTAATCTTGATTGCGATTTTTAGTCATACACACAATGACTACATACGGGAAGCCGATGGATGAGGGAGGCACAAGACGAAGAGGAGGCCTATGTCTAGCAGTGGACGTGCTTAGACTGATTTGGATACAATGATTGTCACCTTTAGAAAGAAAGGAAGTTTATTTATTTTCCCTACTCATCTTTTTTCCTCTTTCCTAGTCATGTGTCCCAGGAACTTTTTATAGACGTGGAAATTTGAGGACACAAGGAACATAAGAACATTTAGGCTCAAAACAATTTTTGTCTATTGTTTATATTGAGACTAGCTTTTGCTCACGGCTTTGCTCGCGTTAAATTCGGGGTAGTAGTGGGGGGTTAGAAAGGGGCAGAAAGTAGCCTATGTTAATCTTCATCCCTTCAACGATCTCCACTTAAAAAATCAAGTCAATTCGTCGCTCCGTTTTGCCGTGAAAGAAAGACAAACACACTTTCCCATGTATAATATTAGTATGGATTCGCATCACGCAAATAATTATCAGACCTTTGATTCAAACCTGCGACTTTATGCACCGCTTTGCCACCTATGCAATAGTAGGACATTAATAGGCGGTTAGGGTGTATTTTATATCTAGCATTTAAAACAGATTCAACATAATAGCATGTTTTGCGGATACGGTAAAGCAACGTTTATATTCACGACCCGTTGTGTGTAGTTTTGCATCACTAATTAGACTATGCAGAACAGATTTTAAACTCAATCAGTGAAACCTAGTTTGGGTTGTGTTTTTTGTCGATTGCAACGTTGAACGAACTAAATGAAGGAATTTACGTAACGTATGTATGTTTGTGTTTATAATTGTTATTGTTTCCAAACATGGAGAGATTGGAAAAAGTGAATCGACTTTACTTGCTACGGATTACCACGAAAATCTGTACTAATCTATTTATATTTCTATTTATCTAAATATCTGACCTACTTGATACCAAAAGAGATAGATTTAATACATGCATTTATGGGTTGACATTGACATCAAATTCAGATACAAAACTTCATAATGATATTAGTGAATTGTATAAGTAAATCATTTTACTGACAGATTAGTAAAAAGTAGATAATCTTCTCAGGAACACGCAGAAAATCAAACAAAGAAAGTTCTCAAGACACAAGATTTTCTACGCAATACTTTTTTTAAAGCCCAGTAATAACATAAATTTGTGCTAAAGCATAAAGAAAACACGAAGCCGACATAATCGACCTACGTATACATATAAACAAACAGCGTTCTTAGTTCTCAGTTAATTTATACAACAAATTAATATTAATATTGCAAAGCTTATACTTGCTAATGTATGATTAACAAGAACCAGTATTATTTAAAATAGGTTTTAATTAAAAATGGTATCGCTTATTTATTGCAATGCCTATAACATCTACATAATTGAATAAAAAATTTGAAAATTATGCTTTATTCTTAGAATAATGTGTTCTTATTCAATTTAGTCTATTTTATCTCATCACTTGATTGATGGGAAAATAATCAATTATTTCGTTACCACAAGAATATTGGGTACCTACAATAAACAATTATTACCTTTAGCAAAACAAACGCGGTACAGTTCCATATTTTTCAAAGTATCCTTTTTCCATTATGAAATCCATCAATTTTATATTTACGGCTGTTTCATATCGTTACCCTTATCATGTTATATTATTTAACTTTCCCGTTCACGTCACATGTCTATGCCACTGTCAAGTCAATAAAATTACATCTTTCGACTTTTCCTTTGACAGTATTGTAGCGCCTACCTTCAAAAGAGTGTAATTTACTGTGTTACATTCGATTGTCGCTTTTTCTGAGAATCATAGTATGTGTACTATAAATAAATACACTTTTACATAAAACTTAATTATTTTTTAGTACAAATAAGTAGTATAAAAGTGCGACTCATTTACAGTCAAATCGTTATACCGGTTTTTTGGAGCATAGTGTAGGAATAACACTAAAAAATGTTAGTAATTAATATAAAAAAACTGTTACATTTTTCGTATTTAATAAATTTTGAAAAAAGTTTTGGAATGATCTTGAATCTGTCAGAGCAATAAGTAAAAATACAAAAACATCTTAGGGGCGGTTCAGTTGTTAGTGTACTCGTATCTACTTGCTACGATGGATGTTGATTGCAAATAATATGTTCCTTAATCGAACATTTGTAGTTATTGGTATTGAAATATACTTGTCGAATTATTTTTATTTATTAGGAATCTTACCATTATGTTAAACATATTGATAAATAAAAGCAAACAATATAAACTTAATAATAAACAAGTACAATTACAATGAACGTATACTATTTATTTGTACTATAGTAATAAGTTGCTTAGTTTGGGATTAGCTGGCGTTATGTAATACTAATAACTAATACAACATCTTTGAAAAATCAAGTCAAAATAATTCTCTACTTAGCGGAAGTTAAAACTAAACATGTTTTAACATTAATAAACTTTTAGACTTCCGCTAAATGAAGTCTGACATTGCTATAATGAATAAAGTCATGAACTTCCGCAAACTGAAGTCTGACAAACGATTTATAAAAACTGCGTAATTTTACTTTCATTTCGTATAATAATACAACACGTACATGAAACAAAATGGGTCATTAATGTACATGAAACGACATAATATACATGATCAACAAGCAAATCACAAACAATAACTAATTTACTCATTACAAACAGTTAATATTATAAGGCCGTGTTCATCATGTCAAAGCTAAATTAGTATCCATATAACAATAGATTAAAACAATGATGCGACAACTACAAAGGCAAATACACAGAGGTTCCGGCATCTTGTATCAATTGATTAATCGTTACACTAATCGTGTAGGTATACTCTAAATATAACACAAATGTTCTTAGAATAGGACAAGGAGATCGGAGAGCAGTGATTTGATTATACATAATAGTAGTAACTGTTCACTTAAACTTGATTTTAACTAGAGGATTTAACGAACTCATGGGTTTGTTTGTATGTCCATTTAGTCTTGGTCTATTTGGTAACAATTGTATGTTCTTCTTCGTTATTACTAAAGTTTTTTTGTAATGTCATTATATTATTATCACCCTTAAATTATAGTCGACTACCTATTTAGTTAGTCGACTATATACTTAAGGAGTTTTCATCGGTCTTAAATTGAGTTTGGTAAAATTGTCCCTGCTTTTGTGACAATGATATTTCACTCCATGTAGACGTAGCGTGATTTATAATATAGTCTATATTCAATACTCAAGACATGAGGTTTTTCTTTTTGAACCAGTTGACTGAGGTTACCGCGTAAAAGCACAAAAACAAACCAACTCTTTAATTTTATTAGTTAGTTTTGTGGAAATATAAGTAAAAGTGAACTAACCAGCTTTTTCATACTATTATTTTATCTAAACTTATAAGCTAAGTAAAGCTTCACCGTAAATGAACATGAAATTGAATTATGTAAATATCTTGTGATAATAGTTTCCAGTGCCGTACGACACGGCACTGACTACCTGTTGAAAGACATTACTCCGATACTAACCTTATTAGCTAGAGCACGTAAGTCGCAATTTTCTCTACGATGGAGTTTTAATATGATAGGAGTCACATTTTTCTTGTGTCTTTTAAAAGCTTTAGATGGATATTTTTAAAAGCTGCCATGTATGTTTTGAAAAGGATATTATGGTTTTATAATAACGTAAATTTGCTTAAGTGTTAATTGATGTTTTGCTAGGAAAAAAATAGGTTATTGGAAATTTTGCAAATGATAATTAAAAATAGATTAAAGTAATTTACAAATATTTAAAACTATATTTATTTTTGTCCGTCGTCGTCTGTGTACAAATGTTTCAAGCAGTGTGGCTACGATCAAAAGGCGTGATCAAATATTTGCAGTGAACATCGGAGGTAAGGTTTTCCCAAGGGAAATCTCATGTTGTCTTTTTGTTGGCTACGAACAAAAATGTACAAGAGAAACATCGCAACGATACTTCCCTCTCTGTCTCATTTAAACAACGACGACTCTTAATTAAAATTAAAACGAGATAAATGTTTTGAGTTGCTCTGTTTATATGAATGTCTGATAAACAGATTTAGGGATAGAATAACTAAATTAATTTAAAGGGACCGCCTGGTGACGTAATTTTCATGTTTCATTGAAACTGTTGCGAAATTACTTGATTTCATGTTAAATAATGCTTTAAATAAGAGCGTATCGATGAAATTTCAGAGCATATATCTGTCTGACATTTTAAGTGTTTTCAAGTTTGGAATTCCAAAGTTTCTGTTCATTGGCACCGAATTGTGAAATGTTTTGAACAAATGTCATAAAACAGTTATATTTATATGTACTTTGCGGTTGTTGTAGTATACAAGTGCCATTTATTATTTAACCATAATTTCGTGTTGAATAATGACGTTTCAGTTACTGTTAAATTATTTGGGTTTAATAATTGCATAGTAGTTTTTAAAAAGAAATTCAGGATAGTTTACAGCGAGTAAGCAAATAAAAGTCAAAGAATGAATATAATCCCAGGGTAGCTGTAGGTATATTCTATAACTATAGTCATACGTAGCATCCTTCAAAAACATTCCAAACCATAAAGTGAGACGCACTGTCAAACGATCATGTAGTGCTTTAACTCCTGTAATTCTATCATCAATGGAAAACCCTCTGATAGAACTAGGTTCAGGAGTGTACCGCAATAAGCTGTATTCATAGATTAATTGCAGATTGACAACTCATCTCAGACAAAAGAGAATCACTGCTGGCTTAAGCCTTCTTTAAAGGTCTCTTTCTCATGCTTCCCGCATCATTCAATTGCCCATAACTTATACCTAATTTTCGGTCTACCTTATGAAAGTTCTGCCCACCGACTAATACATATTTATATACAAAACATAGGATTATAAATATAAGTAAAGTATTATTATGGTGTTGATGTTTTTCATCGTGATTATGTCTTGTTGTTCAAACTTCAAAGCGCAAAGAGGCTTATACTTCGAAATAAGACGGTGCTTACGTAGGACGCTTTTAAATCAAGTGCGTATTCTTCTTGGTGTTTTGTGTACATCAAGGCAATATCTACAAGGAAAAATGTCAAAAATAACCTCGCATTTTATAAAACGTGAATCTTGTATTGTCGCTGGTAAATTTTAATGCTAATAAAGAAAATCTTATTAAAATAAATGTTAAAGGTTGTCTCTAAGGGTGAAAATGCCGTAAAATATTATAACAATGTTTGCAAAGTAGAAGGGTCAAATATTATTTTTAGGTTTGTCGTATTTCAGTGATGAAGACACACGAAAACTTGAAGCTTGAAATAAAGATGAACTAGGTGTTGCAATTTTTTTGAATAAATTATATTTTACAAGTGCAATAACAACCATAACCACTTCTCAATAATCAATAAGACATATAAATCAAGGTCTACAAGATCTGTCTATTAATGGGTGACCGTAAATGGTATTTCCTCTGAGAGCATCCTTGTGATTTATATGCTTAAGAATGAGGTTCTGAAACTTGTCCTACTATGTAGTACCACGACAGTCGGGTTTCATAATGTTTTCTATCGGCTACTTGTAACAAAAATTGCATTCAACAAAAAAAGATACTACTTAAATGCAGGTAGGATATTCAACAGGAGGTCGTAGTATAAATATTTTCATTGCCATGAACTAGATCTACTGCAATTATTACGAGAAGTCACGAAGGTTTGAGGTCACGTAGCTTACAATACAAACCTCTTTTTTTTGTATCGTACTGGCAACAAGCAGAAATTTATAAAAAAAAATGTGCTGGTCAAGTGTGAGTCTACATAGCGTGGCGAGAGAGTTGTTTTTTTTTCACTTCAAGGATTGACGAAGGTTCCTACGAGGTTATATCTACAAGGTTACTGTTACTTGTGTAAAGTGATAACCGTTGCTTCAAATGCACACTTCAAATGAAACAGAGAATTCAAATCCCTTACAGGACAATCACTTGCGATGCACAAATGTTTGTTCTGAGGCTAAGTATTTCTTGTGTTCATTAAATTGAATGTATAGGCTTCTAATTAACTGCCTAGCTTAACTGCTAACTAATCATTTTTTAATATAATAATTACTTAGTTAACTTTTAAAACTTTTAAGGAGTTGTTTTTTATTCAAAGAGAATTTAAATATAATATGTACAAAGTAAAAAGATACCTTGAAATCATGTGCTTTTGACCCCAACATTCAATATATAAACAGAACTCTACGATACCTTTAGCTACTCCAAATTTCAACAGATAATAATATAGGTAAGTTAGTATCATTTGATAAGTACCCTCACACAATTATCAGTATATTTAAGACCTTTTGCTCAGTTATATTTGTTGTTTATCGTTAACTTTCCTCAGCAAAAAGTTTGCTAGCCAAAACATTTTGGTCGAATTAATAAAGGAACTTATTTGATTATTTATATAAAAGTATACTCAATTCTAGTAATAATATAAATATTTTCCTTTTATACGGATGTTGGTAGGTATTTGGTATTAATTGGTTAGGTAATGCAATATTCGATGATTAAAATAATCAGTAATTCTTTTTATCAGGCCTTTAATGTCCCAAGTAACCTTTTACGGCAGAAGACCCATCAGTATTTTAAATGTATTAACTTTTCACTTTTAAACCTTCCATAGATTTATTATATTTTAGATTTGTAACGAAAATGCCTCGTCCTTCATGGTTCAAGTCAACTCTAGTTTTGTTTCAAACATATTTTTATTATTCATATTATTTGTCATTCGTATTATAGAATTGATGGAAATAAATAAATTTTGTTTCGTGTTCATTTACCAAACACAATTTCCGTCAACCTACAAACTATTTTTATGAAACAAACGCTCTTTTATAATAGCTATAAGGTGTATTTTAGAATGCAAAATAGGCGAAGAGTAGTAGGTACCTATTCAGGTGATAGTAAGACATTAGGTACCTACCTGTTGCTGGACAGAGCGGAAGGCGACAAAGCTACGCCGTGTTTCCTTTACCCCTCAGTGGTATACAAACTCTTTGATATTATCATTATAAGCTAACGTTTACTTTACATAATAATCATAATAAACACGGCCATTTTCCTTTTACCTTTAGATTATTCATATTAACTTTAGACGAATATTAAGGGTAAAAGATAAGGAATAATATTTGTGTTCTGTTTTAAATTGTATACTTACTTATATTTTTTATTTAGCAGAAAGTTAATGCATATATTAAGATACAGGTAGATTACATATAAATGCTAATAAGAATAAGGTTTGCCAGATTATTTTAAAGATAATTTAAGTTGGCCAATTTTTGAAAACCTTTGTCATATTGAGCAAATTTTTTGAAAATGGAACTTTTAGACAGTTATGTCTATGTAATTTTGTTATAATAATAATTCTCAATCACTCCTAAACGACCATTAAGTTCCAAGCTATGCAAAGTTTTATATGACAACGTCTACAAACAAATAATTAACTACATACTACACTTTATGATAAAACTCAATTGTCATGGTTGTATGCCATTTAATAATGTAAAGACTTTAAATAAATAATCCCGGATATAATCTGTGCAAGTAGAGTGAATGAATGACTGTGTTTTTTTTATAGTGACACGGCAAAATGACGATCACGCACCTGATTTTAAACACGATTAGTGTGGTACGGTAAGGACAAAGAGAGGATAAAATTTTCCTGATGTTTGTCGCCAACGCTATGCCAGTCTTGCACTATTAAACTGCTTTATACCAGGAAAAACGCTAGCTTTTATTGAATGATCAGTGTAGAAAGGAGTTTTGATAAAGATACCTTAAATATAAATTTAAATATCTTCCACTAATTAGTTAAATTCCGTGAACAATGATAATCCAATTACTCATGTAAATATAAAGCAAATTTAAAGTAGATGGCCTTAACGATCCATTTTCATACCAGCATTAGTTAAGTATAATTAACTTTTAATTTTACAATCAATTTCATAAAATTTTACGCATCGAGTCTACTGAAAGCTTAACATCGATATCAGCAATGAATTCATTTAAATTATAATTGATATATGGAACTCCTGATTGTCCATATTAATGAGCTCTCATAAACGGACAACTACACAGTAACCACACACAATAATGATCGGTCGGATTATATTTCGTGTTTAATTTATAAGTAGCGTTTACCAATTCACACCATCAGGAGCTAATAAAATTGATAAATGTATACCTATAGACTTTCTACTAATATTATAAATGCGAAAGTTTGTGAGGGATATCTGTTACTCTTTCACGCAAAAACTACTAAAAGGATTTTGATGAAACTTTACAGTAATATATCTTAAACATCAGAATAAAATATAGGCTATAAATAATAAAGACTTTTAATCCCTAAGTCACTTTTTACGACAATAAAGTGACAAAAAAGGGACTAAAAATTAAAACTGTCACAAACCGATTTTATTCAGTCTGTATGTCTGTATCGTAATAACTTCTTAGGCAACAATTATTACAAAATTGTATATGGATAGTCTGAAGTCTGAAAAGAACTTAAGGTACTTTTTATCAGAACACCAAGCAGGCGACGCCGCGGTCGGAAACTTTTCTTTAAGAGTTTTTAAATGACCCAGAGGCTATTGGATAAGAAACGGTTGCGGATAATTAGTCAGTACAAGGAGCTATCGATTGAGTAGGTCATTGCTAAGTATTTAAACAAAGTGACAGAATATAAGTAACGCGAATGGGTGAGATGTGCAATGGAATATTTTAAGGGGCAACATTGGCCTGAGGCCCTTAACGAGTAGTAAAGATTTTTATATAGGCTGTTTGTTAGCCAGATAAAATAGTATATTAATGCTGTCTGTGTCAACAACATCCAACATTGGTAAAAAATTAATTAACATCAAAATCCTGCGATTTATGAATGATATTAAATTTATCCATTCACGATTATAGATCAAAACAACAAAATCAAATCAATAAAGTGTAAATTGTTTTATCATAGAAATTGACAGAAAACATGAAACTGTAACTTTAGCCAATCTAAAATGTGTCTCAACAAAGAACAGCCGAGTTGAATAATTAAGCTCTGCATAATCAACAGGGAGGAGGTCGACTCTAACTTCTGGATTTTGTCTCCGAAATGTTCATGTTTAATAATAAATAATGATCAAAATTGACGGATATTCCGTTACGATTTTTGTTACTGGTTTAGAAAGGATAACAACATTAATGTTAAGTTGAGTTAATCTCTCTTTCAGTACGTGTTTTATAAATGAAAATACAATACAATCTAATTGAAGCTCATATGTGAATCTGAATCATATTTCTAGGTAAACCGTACTGATGCTGGAAAGGATATCTACATGTGAGTTTGACTGAATATCTAAATCTCTACATTACTTTGCAGCTTTGCAAAAAGTTCTTCTTGATAACTTAAGAGATGTCCAGCAAAGGAATCTAGTTCTTGGCTGAGACGAAAGTCCTAAGCTAAATGAAACTCCTTGAATCGAGTCTTTATACAGCAAACATGCTAGAATAGGTCCATAACTGAATTGTTGTGGGCAGGATTTAATACGATAAGAATCGTCTACTTCTTTCAATATTTCCTAGTATACATTTAAACTGAAATGTTTATAGAGCTCTACATTAATATTATTGTACATTTAACGCAAAGTAAATTACTATATGCCCGTTTGTTTTTCTCAATGCTGAAATATTTATGCTTATGTCTTTGAACCTGTACTCGTTATTACCAGGCAATGAGATGCATCAACGATTTTAGCTTGTTAACGTTTCTGTTTCCAGTCGAAGTACGAAGTGCTTTACGTTGTAGAGATAATTAATTTACAAAAGTGCCAACGTTTATTAGTCTATATTTAATATTTAATTGAACAGTTTTTAACGGAGGCGATAGTGTTTTTATTTCGTATTTTTTTGCAGAACCCTAGATTGATTTTGTAGAACAATAACTTAAACTTAATTTTATAATATGAATTATACGCCAAATCGTTAAAACGATGTCCCTTTGAATCATCGTAGGTATAAATTGAATTCTTGTGATTTTCTTAATCATTCTCTATTTTGACGTAAAATTCCAAAAAATAATTTCTGATTTGTTGTATGTTGTAAATGAAACACTCAGTAGGATTTTTTTTAGCTGCTATTCTAACCACATCCTAACCTAAATACCTAAATATTTTGACTGTTTAAATACAAATAGGTAAACATATCATTCTCTAATCTAATGTAAAATACTTAAAATCAAACGTAAATTACGCTCCTTAATCGAATAGACGTCACTACATGTGAATCTTCTATAAGATTTATTATAACGATTGAGTTTAATCGAACATTTTCTCAAGATTGCTGCTAAGATAGCATACATTCAAACGTACGAAACAGAATATAAGCACAATAAAAGTTCACGTGGGCGAATCAACGAAAATGTTTAGACTTTTTTTGTTGAATATTATTGGTTGTAGCTAAATATTTGACTATCTCTGCTGGATGGTTCGATAATTTAGTGGTGTGTATTTGCATAATATATTTATACTTATGTCAAAACTATCTCCACGTCTTTCTAGACATTAGATTACCAAAATTAATTCATAATTTAGAAATGGTTTCGTACAGTTTTGAACTTATCTTCGAATATTCAATTTTGAATTGGCAGAATTTCAGAAAACTATTTTACAAAATGTGAAAAAACATTTGGTTGCTCCTGACTGTACCAAAAGTCAAAAATATTTAACTTGCGTATGAGAATAATAATTATCGATTAACAAACTCATATCAGCCAGTGGATGTCCACAGCTGAGACTGAGACTCGGAGTAATATTTACTTACATCATGCGGTCCTGTGCCCACTGCGCCTCACCCATCGGTACACATCGATCTAGTTGGTTGACGGAAAAATAAGCCTATTTATCTCCAATTGTAAATATTTAACTAAAATTACACATTTACACTATATTTTGTTCGAAAATATTAATTTTGTTTTCATTAATCATTAAGCACGTAAATGGTTGTGAACATAAAATTATTTAGCATAAAATAATGAGAGTGGTTAAAGCTCAATATAAATGTTTGGTTAGAGTTACATTAATTACGGTTACAAATACATTCATAATAGTTTAGAATAACTATACAATTATGCAATAGCTTATTTCAATATGTTGTGTTACAGATTCAGATAACAAATGGCTATCATAAAACTAACATGCTGATATTTTGAATTCTAAAAACTATCCTGGCTCTTATTATTTGTATTATATAATTTAAATATTAGTAATTGAAATGAAAATTAATAGCATAAAGAATTGAAAGAGAAAAGAATGTGGCGACAAGAATTCACAGAAGTTATATAGGTACTTAATTTATCTACTGCCCATTCTATAAAAGAGTTACAATTTAATTTAACTCAAAGAAAAATGTGCAAGCAATGACCTCTCAGATATTAATCGAATATACCTAACAAAACGCTTAAAAAAACATACAACTTTCTAACAGACTTGAACCCATTATTAGTGTTCATCATGCAAACACAGACCAAATAAGCAACAATAAGCACTAGTGATTAGTTCATAGCCGTCTAATTAATATTATGCAACGCTTGTTCATTCAGACCTTGTTTGTTAGCGCACCGGCCACTACATAGTATCAGCTCCAAATAGGTTTGTATAGCAAATTGCAATATTGTGAACAGTGTTCAATCGAACGTGAAATGTCCATCGCTGGGTTACTAATACAGCTGTGAAATAATTGTGTTCGTGAGCTGTGTTCTGAAGTATAATAGTGAACTGACCTACGAAAAAGATAAAAAATACCATCTAATCGGCCATCTATCGGCTATTTAATTAGTAAATTTTAATATTTTAATTTCTACAAAGCCGTTTCGTTTTACGGTTACTGCAGTACACTTTTCTTCTTTTTATAGATGTAACTTCCTTAAATGAAACCCTAAACATACAAGCTATCACCTTTTCGATATTAAACAGAGATTCAACATATAGGTACCTAAAATGCACATAACTCTTAATAGACTTGAACCCATTATTAGTGTTCAAGAATCAAGAATCATTTATTTGTAAAATGTGGTATTGTACATAGGTGTTATAAAATAGGATATCCAACACATTTGCCATCTTATATTCATGGCATACAAATATTTCAATTATTAATAAATTACATGCATAAATGAAATTGTATTAAATACATTTACAATAATAAAATTAATTAACAAAAAATAGCATAATATCAAACAAGTAACACAAAATTGTTATATTATTTTTTAAACTTATAATTAAGGTATTCTTCTACGGAATAAAAACATTGTTCAGCAAGCCACTTGTATAATTGTTTTTTAAATTTATTGATGGGTAAGTCCCGAGAGTCATCATGCAAACACAAACCAAATAACCAACAATAAGCATACCGATTAGTTTATAGCCGTCTAATTAATATACAACGCTTGTTCATTCAGACCTTGTTTGTTAGCGCACCGGCCACTAGGTACATAGTATCTGTTGCAAATAGGTTTGTATAGCAAATTGCAATATTGTGAACAGTGTTCAATCGAACGTGAAATGTCCACCACTAGATTACTAATACAGCTGTGAAATAGTTCGTTAGGCAGGCTGCCTGAAACACAATTGTGTTTTTTTATTGCCTTAAGGCTGCAGACGAGCTAGCGGCCCACCTTTTCCCTAAACCTTTAAGCAGACGTTAAGTGTTAACTTTCGCTTATGGACATCAGCAATGCTGTGAACCTGTGAAGGACATAATTGGGTCTCCGGTACTTTAAAAACTGCTGCTTTACGTCGGTTTTTAGTAAAAGAGTGGTTGGTATTACTGTCCCGATCAAGTCGGCCCATTCACGCTGTAAACAGCTTGGCTGACACTGAAACTCCTAGCCACGAAACACGAAATGAGATCACGAATACCATCTAAACGTTATTAAAATGTTAATAGTTCGTTAGAACAACATAAAACATAATTTGTGTGGACGTACTAAGCCTTCGCGCGTGGTTGGCTAGAACTTTAACAATAACGGTTATTTATATTTAAGAACGTACTGTATATTCTTATTAGCCACACATGTGGGTATTTTTCTACAACTTGAGCTTAAAAACGCAGATTAATTTTATTTTTATGGTTATTAGTGTGTTTGTTCTTTATCTCAAAATAGTTTATGTGCTATATTTTCGTTGCAAAGATATTAAAAGTTAAAGGACATGTCATTAATTGCAAGAAAAAGGAAGTTCATTGGTGTTAGAAAAACATGAAGTAAATTTTTCTAGGAAGACATAAGCTGCTGAAATCTATTTCTTTAGTGAGGCAGACGAATTTGCTTGGGTCAGCTAGTAAGGTAAATAAAATTAATAAAATAAAAAAAAAATGTCTAATTTTTTTAAGGATAACTTGTATTTCATTATAACTAGTTCTCATTAATTAATAAAAAACAAAACAAATTAATTAGGAACCTATTCCTTTTTGAAGAAAGTTTAAAAGGCTCTTGTAACGTGACTTAATTATGTTGGTATGTACACATATATTTCAAAAATATAAAGACCTATTTCTCTTTTTACAGAGCTAATGCCTTTTTACCTACATTAGGTAGGTAAAAAGGCATTGATACCAATATCCTTAAAGCACCAAATTTCTTATTTAACGAAATTTTTAGGATCATTATCTTTTACAATATCGAGGGTAATGACCAGTGTCTCATATACTAAGCGAGTGCCTTTTCCCTCAGTTTGTATAACATCTCACCGAACAAGAACATTCCTTAATTTCCTCTACCGTCTTTAAAATCGCTTGAGCGTAAATAATGGTAGGGTGGGAATATTATTTTTATCATAAATTTACCAAGTTACTGTACCACATGTAGGTTCTTTGGTACAGAATTCAGTGTTCATATTTTTAAGATACGTTTTACCAGATAAAAAGTGTCACTCTTCGGTAAGGTCAAAATAAACGAATCGCGCTTTCTGTATCAACTTTATGTCACGAAACATAAAAAGTAAAACTCGAAAAAAAAACTATCTAGCTGGAGTGCTAACTAATGCCAATTCTTAAATGGGATGTTGGGAGTTCCGTAAGATAGAGAACTAATTGACTTCCGTAAGATAATTGTTTTTACTAAGTAATTACTGAATATTCATTCAAAACATCATCATCTATTCAAAACAATGAAAATCGAGTTAAAGACGAAGTTTTCTAATATAAATTTTTCAATGCCAATACAATTGCTTAAAGGTTCACATTATTGTATGAACCTGTCCACATTTAAACCTATGCTCCATCATTTGAATGAACATATCGCTTGCATAATAATGAAAAAGGTCGAACTAACATTACGAGGTAATACAAACAGGTATACGCCGAGAGCATCGAGCCAGCGATGTGGAACGGGTGCCAGCAACCAGGTCGAGTAAATCAAACAACAAGGGCCAATCGTTTTGCATGACCCACCGAACAGGCCTGCACCCCACACCATACAACTATTCAACCAAACACATTCCATATGCATCTAACTAAACGAAAATTGATTGGTTTAACAGTATTGCCGATTCAATTAATATTGTCAGTTCAATTTGTGCTGCAACGTGTATATGCTAATTGTGACGCATTTTTACTGCTAATAAATTTTTACTATTTATGTTTGGTAAATTTTTATGTTAAACCAATGCAATGGTTCTGCTTTAGAAGGTTAGTTAGTTTTCACGTGAGTAATAGTTTTCTGCTCAGTTTGTGATGAAGACAGCAGTGTCTAGAGGCAGAGGAGTTTTCTGATCACTTGATGGCAAGTGGTAACCACCGGTTTATATACGTCAGCAACGTTAGATCGGAACCCAAGCGGTGCCTTGACAAAAGTTGGATGTTATAAAGTCTCAGGGCCCTGTAATTTCACTTGCTATATTTAAATCTTTAATTAAACTCTACATTTCAAAGATTTGACATTTATGCAAGCATTTTCCTTAAGAAACCCGATAACTACATCCACATCGATTACTTGCTTTGTTTAACATATTTCAGTACTCAAGGGAGAAATTTCCTGATATTCGCAAACTAAGTTTGACTTATTTGTTTAAAAAAAAACACTTTTTAAAATTCAATGTGTATGTTTACTATATTTTTCCTGTTTATATCGTTATGGAAGTCTGATTGATGGAATATTACAAAAAATAATAATAATTTTAGCATAATACTTGTATTCTGTATTAATTTATTTAAATGCATAAAACGTGATACAACTACGAACATTACGTACGTGGTTTAAGCATTGCCTACCATTATTATTTTTTCTTTTTAATGGTAGTCACGTAAAAATTGCACTGGAATTCAATAAGGTCAAAAGAAAGAGGTCGATTAAGCTTTAAATACGGTGGTACCGACCAACAAGGCCTTTTGCAAAAGGGACCTACCACCTGGTTACATACCACATAACGTGGTTTAAGTAATCCCAGCTTCTTACATTTCTGAATAAGGTTAGTCTCTGCATTGCGTTTATGATTGTTGATTTTATTTATTTTCCTTTTGGAGATATTTGGTCAAATAAATCATAGCACGAAATTGCAGTCGTAAAAATTTAATCATCGAGCTGCATAAAAAAGTGCAAAAAGTATCCTCATAAAACGCGAAAAAAGGTTGCTAGACATTGCCCACGGGAGAGGTTATATTTTTTTGGAATCATATTTCATTCGGTCATGCAAAAAGCAATAAAAATCCTTGAAATAATTTGTGGCTTTCTCTCCTATTGTTAACAACTACCTAGTACCTTTGTTATGTCGATGTTCTATTTTTATCAATATACGAGTAAAGATATATATTATTATTTAAATACCATAAACGGGTTTTAAAGAGTTATTATGAGTACAGTATGCCATTCCTTAGCCTATCGTTTCTTTAATTGACGGCGTGTTATGTTTATTCTATTAACTGTGATATTGATACAAGAGAAAGCAATATGTACTTTGAACATTGAAGCAGGTTATAAGCAACAAAGCTTATGCTCTTTCTATCCTAAATTTACACAGGAGAATAATATTTCTGTTATATTAGTTAAGTCACTTCTGACTTGTTGCGTAGGAAAGGACGACATGTGCTCTGTACAAAGCTAATTAACGCTTATATGAGGTTCAATGCTTACAAAATGATTTTAGTATAGATTTAGGTGTTTCTCAACAACATTCTGAATGTCATATGCAGCAAAATATAAAGCTTAAGAGTAGGCGCCATAAAAACGGAACTAGGGTGGTAACTGTAAGACAAGATAAATAGGTAGTCTTTAAGACAGGCGTTTTCTAGTAATGAAGAAATACTTGCTCTACTTATACCACGCAATCTAGTCCCAAACTAAGCAGAGCTTGTACTATGGGTACTAAACAACGGATAAACATACTTAAATACTGTTTTTTTTTGTAAATACTTACATATTATACACAGAAAACACCCAGACCAATGCAAACAATCATGTTCATGCACACAAAGATTCGCATTGAGCGGGAATCGAACCCGAGACCTCTGCGTAGCAGTCATGTTAAATAACCACTACGCCACAGTGGTCGTCTATATAGCTTGTTAACTTGTATAGGCTAATTTAAGCTATGAGGTAACCCTAGAAAAGGATTGTAACGACTTTTCATACTTGTATTTTAAGACTAAGTTATTTGTATTATATGTTATTTTTGACACATTTCCTTTCTAATTCAATTCTTAATCCAAAGTCTACAATAACTTTCCGTGTGAATAAAGGTCTTAAAATATAAATTTAGAAATTAAAGATACTGATCTCATTAGTTATATGTGTTAAAGTAACGTTTTCGGTTAGCCTATATTACCAAGGGAAAGTTCGTAAGTAGGCCTGATTGTTCTACCTCACGCTAAAAGTTCCGTGTCTCAGGGGGGAAATTTTCCTTGGTGTATAGTGATGAATGGTCTTGGATTACGATCACATAGTCGTTAACCTCAAGTTATATGGGTATTGTTTTGAGAATTTCTTACTTCGTAATTGTACATAAGTTTAGTAACGGATTGTTTTAAGGATTTGACTTTTTTCTTTTTTATATTAAAAAATACAATTTTTGTTCTTGAGAATTTCCTGAATATCCTGAATCGCAGGGATTTGTAAAAAAATATCTATTTAACGGACACAATGACAACCGGGCCTATCATAATTATTTTAGATCGACCCGCAACAGTCGCATACATAACTGGTGATAAAACAGTTTTACAGCTAGACACCGGCACAAAGTCTGGTCAGTTCTCTGAATAACAAAGGCTTAAGATAATAGCGCTACCAGAGCTATTGCCATAAACTCTAGGGGGTAGCGGGGGTAGCAAAATGGGAAAAATAAGGCTTGTCAATCTAATAATCATGAGGCCTTCAAGTGTTGCTTGTAAACCAGCAGGCTATATATACCTACGTGGCTTAAAATATTTCTATACCTCTAAGACCTGGAGTCTTGTAATTTAACTTACAGCTGGCAAGGAGTTTCAAATAAATATATAATGTAATTTTTCTTCACTTTTACAGAAAACTTTTATTTTTGAGTGTGAAATAAATTACCTAGATAAAGTACCACATTTCTCTACGAGTTCTTTCGATATTTATGAATAATACCGGCTTCAATCTCTCTCATTGTTCACTGCAGTCCTTGAAAACTTGCAGAAACAACGCGCACTGTTTTCAATGATGCATTGGAACTGTCTTATTCAACATTCATAACAAAAGGGATCTTATTTTTATGGCTTAAGTATAAACGCAATATAATATTCTTTTAAACTACTATAGTGGCACACAAATTACTGGCCTGTTTTATCTTTATCACTTAGCGTAAACTATGAACACCTTCCCCCTTACTCATTAACGCCTATTAAATTTTAGTCAATTGATTAGCTTTAATTCTTACGGTTTTGTTTGGTATAAGGTTGGTTTTATTAATGAAAATCTTGCTAAACAATGGTTTTTGTATTTACAACTAATAGCTGACACGATAAAAACCATTTCAATCCTGTTTATGAGTGATCCATAAAAAGGAATGCGTGGCTTAAAAACTGTTGTAGTTATTTTGTGAAAAAAAAATCAGGTACAAAATATAAACTAGGTTACTCGCGTAAAGGCAATAATATAAGCTTTATTTTAACAAAAAAAAAATCTAACAAACTAAAATAAAATAAATTGCTTACTGTCTTCAAATTACTTAAACGATTTCACGTTTAAAGTCACGAATTATATAATTTTAATGTATAAACAAAATTTTACTTTCTCACGATTATTTGAATAACAACGTTGAAGTGTAAGTGACAATTACAGTAGTATTGTATATCATTATAAAAACAACGTAGCCATCTTTCTTTCTTCAATTTTATAAAAGAAACGAAACAGTTGACTAATTGAACAATTAGGTCTCTACTTTTTTATTTACCCAGTGTCACGTAAATAAGCGACAGTATTGGACAGCTGAAGTTTTTCAGTTTAAGACAAGTATAAAAATAACCTAACGTTTACTCTAAGATGGAGATACTTTAATTTACAATTTTATTTTTAGTTTACTTACGATATTTACTTTACAAAAATATATTTAGTTAAGTTCTCCAGCACTTAAGGATGTGTATTTAGCAAGATTTTAAATTACCGATAAACTATTTGGTTTATCGAATTGCAAGAGTTCAAAACACTCTGTACCTAATTCAAGGTCATCAACATGTTAAGAGTTTTTAATGCAATTTATGTAACCGTGAACCTACTAGTTATACAGTTTGGCAAATTGCTCTTGCCGATTTGTTTAATTATATTTTAAGCACAATATTCGACAAAAAGCAGCATGTGACAAAGTAATCCTATATTCAAGCGGGATCCAACAAAAGCAGCAAGTGGGTTAACCGCATTGCCAAACCCTATTCGATATACCATATCATTTGCAGTCAGGTCATCTTGACAAGACACACTATCTCATCTCCCTAAAAAGTAAATTGGAAAACATTTTGCAGTTGACTTCTTGACAGCCACGTATTGGAAATACCAAAATAAGTTCTATCCTTTATAATAAAACAACGCTCATACCTATCTAAAAAGTCCCCATGTGCCCCTTTAAGCTTAGCTTTAAGTTCTTGTTGTAAATGTTCATTAAAAATATTATCGTGATTTGTAACCAAGTACATGTTTTATGACAAATAAATCTGTAGCTTTTAATCTCTGCATGTTTGCTACTGGTTTTGCCATATATTAATTGCTGTTAAATAAAATGTTACCGTTGGTCACGAAGGTGACTTTTGATCGCGTGCAATGTTGCTTGCACTGTAAATTAATGGAAAGAGTTTCTACTTTTTTATCGTATAATATATTACACGTAAGGTTCATATTTGCTTACACTGTAGTAGTTAAGTTTAATAAGATTACATAGAGTCTAGTTTTATTTTTACGCTAATTGGAACCTAGTGCCTTGAGCAATTTAGATTTACTAGGTACACTTACTTTTGATAAGTAGGTAAGTAGTTATTGTTGTATAGTGAATTTATTATACAATTCTAAGAAGTTAATTGTTTGTAAGAATAAACTTATTGACAGTGTTATTCCAAGATAACAAGACGTTGCCTTATTATCTGATCCTAAGATTTCCTTGTAATTAGCTAAGTTTTTGATACTAAAGTAGGCTCGTCCTTGTAGAGAGTCAGTCTTATAATGAAGGTTTATTAAATGTGTAGGTGAATAAGTACCTAAATTATGTTAACATTTAACTAATTTAATTACGACTAATACTTCGCCTCTTTATTTATTCTCTTAACAGGTATTATTTTTAGATATCTATTTTTAGTGTATTGAACTATATATATTTTTATTTCATTATTTATTCCGCTGATGCTTTTACATTTAGGTATGTAAGTTTGGTTGTTCAGAAATGCAAGCAGATTCTCTTTTTGAATGAAAATTTGTTTTAAGTATAATTTACATGCGCTTCAAGACGAGTACAAAGCAAAGAGAATAAGTACTTAAGGCTGCTTTTTATTTGAAATAACGTCTTTTCGTTAGAGCATAATATGGTTGAAAGTGTGAGCATGTGGTTTTTTTTTCACTCCGAGGTATTTAATATCACGTCACTGAGCACTTTTTTGCAGCCAATTACCGTTTCGGTACAGGTTTGGGCCTCCAGGGATGAAACATAATCTACTAATATTCCTTCAGTCGGCTTTAACGACTATTTCTTGAAGATAAGGATAGTTACCCTATATTAAAGTACGTTGTCACAATAACAATTTTTATAAAAATTGAGACGTGGAGTTGTAGTGAATTACGATCTTTACAAACTCAAAATACTTATATGTTTCTCGTTATAATTTTTGTAAGTACTTACGTTTGTCGGATTTTTAATGTTCTAAACCTATTATGTTGAAGTACCTATTCATGGTGTGTACCTGAAAAGAGAAAAGTTTTATAAGTCAGAATACCATTGATAAACACTTACCTATCCTTTCAAGGTAATAGACAGTATTTTAATGGTTTATTTATCTAAAATATGTGTGTAATATCTTTGTATGCTTAAATCTTTAAAACTACGGTACGAATTTTGATGCGGTTTTCTTTTAATAGATAGAGTAATTCATGAGGAAGGTTTATATGTATAACACATGCATAATATAGTAAAAAAACCCATATAAATTTAGAGATTTCTAATGTAATTGTCTAATAAGGCTGTATTTAAACGTTGTTTAAGGACAATAGTCGGTAGCCCGTGCGGAGCCGGGCCAGGTCGCTAGTATAGGTATAATTTATAAGTTTGCCAATATTTCATTGTTCATAATTACCCTTTTCCTTATCCCATGTAACATATAACATACATTCACATTATTTTACTATTGTGTCTAGTGGCAGAAATGTTTATAATTTTTTACTTGTTACGAATTTTGAAGGAGGAAGTTGAATAGAAAATAAGCTATTTAACAATAATTAATGAAAAGGTGGAAACGTTTGGAGGAGGGCTATGTCTAGCAGTGGGAGTCTATAGTCTGGTATGATGATGATGAATAAAAAGGTTCCCAAGAGCTCATAAAAATGTTAACACCAATAATGCTGTCAGACCTTATGATAGACAGTGCCACTGCAATTGCATATCATTATCGGACACGCCACAATTGTGACGGTTTTCAATACTTAACCATTTATTGCTTCCACATACGACTTTATTCCGTTTATTTCTAAAAGGAACCATATTTCACAAGACAAAAGAAACTTAATATATAAGTACAAAATATAATAGCATCAGCTTTACTCTTATTCTACTTAAAATATCAAGAAAATATTTCTAACGATGTGAATGCACAGATTTTCGAAATAGTTTCACATTCTTATGTCAACTGCACCAGTATCGTCACGAAGCATTTTAGCTATTTCTTTGAGAACGGACACTTGTGCTCCGCAAACTGTGAATTGAATTGACAGTAACCAGCACAAGTTGAAAATACTCAGTTTACCCAAAGAGGTCTTGAGAATCGGACCCTCTTGAATTTATAGTTGTATGAACTCGAGTTATCTGCAGACGTGTTTGGTAAAGTACGCACTAGACTTCTTTCGTTTTGTTTCTATAAGTTGTATTTGATTTTTATGTGTTTTCTAACTTTTGCCCGCGGCTTCGCTCGTGTTAAATTCAGGGTAGCACTGTTCCCCTTTCCTGTACACAGAAAAAAAAAGTAGCCTATGTTACTCTTCATCCCTTCAACTATCTCCACTTTAAAAAAATCACGTTAATTTGTCGCTCCATTTTATTATCGTACAAACTATTGCTGAAATACTTACACCTGGAGCAGCTAAGTACCTACCTACCTATTTTATAATAAACTTTAAAGTGTTAACTATTTCAAATTATTTTCTTAGTAGATTCAAATTGATACCAGCTATTGTTTTCAACATAGTGCAAAGCTAGTAGAAAACCAACAAAGAAAATGAAGTCGTAAAAAAACGCTTCCTAGCGGTGAAAATCGAAAGCTCAAACACAGTTTAAAAGCTTCACTCACATTTCGTCCGAGAAAATGTTCCGACATCTGTAGTTTACTGAGAACCTTTTCGTATTACTTTTAGCACGAAACCAGTAGATGGCGTTACTAGTATGTTGAGGTAACAGAAATATTTATTTGACAACTTACCTATTATGAGAATGTTTTAGATTATACTAACAATGGATCTGTACCAATTCTTCTGCTCAGTAATATTAAATTTCTTTTGTTTTTCGCGCGTTAGTATTTCTAACAAGTGCAAATAAATAGTTTTACAACGATAGATAATAATTCTGAAATCTGTTACCTATTCGGTTTCTATAGATCAAAAATTGATTACCTACTTATATTTTTTTATTCCAATTCGGTATGTAAAGTAAAAGTTAACCTATGTCGAATCCAAAACCATTTAGAGATTTTAGATCAATAAGTAATAAAATCATATTTTTAGCGCAAAAAACCGCAACATTGTGTTTATTTTTACAATTATACATAAATTACTTTGTCTTTCATTTTTTTTGTCTAAATGATGATTTTTGTCTAAAAAAAACAGAAGTTTGACTAAGTTTTTTACAATAATCATAGGTTGAGATGAGGCGGTGACACCACGTATACAATACATTCTCCTTTGTCAAACTGAAATCTCAGTCTTATACATATAAATATTTCTTCCAAATCGAAAACAGGTGACCTACTATTAAGGAATGTTTCCTTTTTATATTTCTCAGAAATATGGCGACAAATAAAGCGAAAAAGGCGAACAAATATTTACGATAAAAGAGGCCTTTGAAAGGGAGTATAATTTCAGTTTGTAACAGCTTCCTTCGCAACGCAATATTCATAAAAAATGAAAGCGGTTCGATTGTAATTAATTGAAATAGGTTTTAACCCATTACACAGTTTTGTACGCCTTTAATAAATATCGATTTCAATGTTTTGAGAAATAATAAATAAAATGACGTAATAGGACATTACGTAAAACATTTTTGGAGTACTGCTGTAAACTATTTGTCTCCCATGCAGTGCTAAAGCAATCTAATGCTATTTAATATAAACCGCTGCGTGCATGTAAACTAACATTTGGTGATCTAGAGGCTATAGTTTAGTTGCTAAGCAATAGTCCCGGGTTTGATTCCCGCTCAATAGAATTCTTTATGTATGAATACGAATATTCATACACATATATTTAGACACATCATCATAACAGCCCATAAACGTCCCACTGCAGGGACGGGCCTCCTCCCGTGACGGAGGGATACTGGGATACTTGGCCTACTAATACCACGCTGGCCAGACGCAATGGTATAGGGTTTAATTTCAAGTTTTGCTTCTTTTTATTTCATAAAGATAATATTCACGGATAGTCCCTTAGTCGGTTTTTACGAATCCCATGGGATGAGATAGGGTGTTGACATATTGTATTTCTAGACACATACCTAAATTAGATTAAATTCCGCCAATAATTAAACGGATCTAGTATAAACATTCTACAGTAGAGATAGGTCTCTACTGTAGGATGTTTGTGCTAGATCTAGTATAATAGATGATATTTACTTGATCCTCAATCAAGGTTTATTACTTATCTGTATATATCAACTATCTAAATTACTATTTGAATCAGATAGAAATCCTTCGTTTAATCGTAGCATACCAACATAAAAAGTGAAATTAGAGAAAATGTGAGTAAAAAGTGCAAATTTCACGAACGACATTCAATTTCAGGCTCACTGGGCGTTTCAAAACGAATTTGACCTTTTTACCTAACTGTAGTTGATTATGCATAACGAAGACCATCTTGATAAATGAATGTCCCGTCTAATTCTAATCGTTGCTTACGAAATATAGGATAACTAAATTATTTATTGTAAAACCTCTATAAACTCAGAACAAAAACTTTGACAGTATGTAACGTACTCGAAAATTAATGACAAAATTATTTATCTAATGCAAAGAAAAATCTCATTCTTCTTATAGTAAAAGCTCCAGTCACAGAATATTAAAGTCGACAACGACATCTGTATGAGTATCAATTTGTAAAAAGTTTTTAGAATAATTTTAAAAGTCGCGCGTGTTTTTTAGTTTTGCCGCTAGTTTAAGCTAGCTCAAAAACAGGAAAGCGTTTCTAGTCTCTCTGAGGTGTTGTGTGATTAAAATATAAGAAGTGAATGTCAATCTTATTATAGTTATTGTTTGTGTGGTACGTTTGTATAAGTAATACGAATTCGTCTTTTGAAGTACTCTTCGATCAAGTTCAAAGCTTCTGGTGCGTTAGAAGTTGAACCTCATTTTTACTAACAAGATATCTACCGTGTGTTGTATTCATTTACTTCAATGAATATACGACCTTAATATGTTATCGAATAAGTCTAGATTGATGTGACAACACATAGACAAGCATAGATGAACGAGAGGTTACTTGTCTTAATTTATTATTGTCGAAAAATATATACAAACTAGCTGACCCGTGCCGGGCGGCGAAAAAAACGCTTCCATTTTTGAAACATATTTCATTACTGCTCCACTCCTATTAGTCATAGCGTAATACTATGTAGCTCCCCGATAAATGGCCTATTTAACGCAAAAAGAATTTTAAAAATCGTTTCTGAAGATCCAGAGATTACCCCCTACAACGTCACAAATTTACAAACACACAAACTTTACCTCTTTATAATATCAGTATAGAGTATTATCCATGTAATGATGGATTAAGAACACATGGTAATAATCAATAAACCAATTAGCCTATCGCAGTCCACTGCTGGACAAAATGCCTCTCCCAACAAACGCCACCGAACAGGGCCCTCCGAATTTAGTTCGACCAAGCGATCTTTTTGAGGTAGAATTAATTTATGGTACAGGTATTTTATCCGTGTGGTGACGGAGTAAGAATACAATATGTTACCACCCCATCTCATCCCATGGGTGTCGTAAAAACCGACTAAGGGAATAACCGTAACTACTACGTACTATCTTTACGAAATTAAAAGAAGGAAAACTTGAAATTAAACCCTATACCAATCCGTCTGGCCAGCGTGGTATTAGTAGGCCAAGTAACCCTCCGTCACGGGAGGAGGCCCGTCCCTGCAGTGGGACATTAATAGGCTGTTATGATGACAGGTATTTAAAATTAAAGTAAAGATCATACTCCAACCAAAATGTTGATACTAAGAAAATTCATCAATACCTACCAACATCGCGTTAGACAGATATTTTACGTTATTCGCGCATTATTTTAAAACTGAGATATCTTTCAAACTAATAATCGGATCTCATCGCTGTAAAGGTAAAATTAAATAAATATAATGATTAACGTATTTATTTTGATAAGGGTCAATACCATATATACAAAATACCTTTACAAACAATGCATTTCTTTAAATCAAATTTGATTATTATAAAAAAGGTCGTAGTGAGTCAACCTTAGAAGATAGATATATGCTACCGTTGACTTAATTGTAAAACTTTTTTAAAGGTACAATTCTCTAATACATCATTTCAGTATATCTCCAGACGTTTAAGCAGCAGAAGCAAAATAAACGTTTTTAAGCGTCCCTTTTATAAACATATTTCATTACTGCTCCGCTCCTATTAGTCATAGCGTGATACTATATAGCCTATGACACTCCCCGATAAATGGACTATTCAACACAGAAAGAATTTTTAAAATCGGTTCAGTAGATCCAGAGATTACCCCCTACAACATCACAAACACACAAACAAACAAACACACAAACTTTACCTCTTTATAATATTAGTATAGAAGTATAGATGATATTTCAGTTCATTCTTGTAACAAAGCTGTTAAGGCGTACCTATGTGTTATGATTCCGGTACCATAACCAAATTAACTACTTTTAAATATTTTTTTAACTGTGTTACAAAATTATATCAAATAAATCCTGAGACCGGACTCAGTACTGACGTATCAGGGTAATGAGGTGGTGATAGTATCAATGTGTTACGATACCAACACCGTAACCAAGCTCCAAGTAAAAAATACAAGATAATATATCACCCTATTCAACTTAAAAAGTTTGAGTTCACGAGTATATTTCGTTAACAATCTTCGCCATTGAAGGAAGTATTCGAGTTTGAGAAAATTAGCATCAATTTTGTGTAGGCGTGTAATACCGCAAAAGCAGGCAGTGCCCTAAATTCACCAAGTGAGGATAAATAATGGGATTAACGCATACCCCTGGATACGCAAACGTTGTAAATTCTAAAATACCGCTTATGATAATAAGTGTGCACTTAAACGGATCTTTCGTACTTTCGTTAGGAGGCCGTAACGTAAGCTCTAAAAATATAATCAAAACACAAGGTTGTTTTTTGTTTATGATGGATATTTTAACTCGTTTTGTATATATTTAACACTTTTCCCTAGCTTGGATAGATCCACTCTTTAAAGTTTTCTTTAACATTTTATGGTAAGTATTTTTTTATACAGGTATTTAAAGGACAAAGTAGCTAGCGGAAGATTGGAAAAATTATCATAACATTCCATCAAAGTTCCATTGCAGGGACGGGCCTCTTCCCGTGACGTAGGGATACCTGGCCTACTAATACCAGACGGATTGGTATAGGGTTTAATTTCAAGATTTCCTTCTTTTTATTTCGTGAAGATAGTACTGACGGATAGTCCCTTAGTTAGTCGGTTTTTACGACACCCATAGGATGAGATGGGGTGGTGACATATTGTTTTTTACTCCGTCACCACACGGAGAAAACAGTACTGATTTTACGTCACCAAAAGCTAAAGCGTTATTATCAAGTTCAAAAGTACAAACCAAGTGTCAATGTAAACAAAAGTAAACAATAACCAGCAACATAAGTAGATTCTTAAAATAATGACTAATCTCTTAGCTGGCTTTAAGCAAATCTTGTGATAAGTACCTACAAGTTGGACGTAAAATATTTATTCTCTTTAAGGCTACCAATTTCTAAATTAGGTATTGAACGTTTTAAAACGAATTGGATCTTTCTAAACCAAGGCTCATTACATCGCTCCGAAGTACTTTTGATAAATGAGATCCATCAGAGTCTGAAAGTAATGTCAGTGAAATGTAAAAACTATAGTAAAGCGAATGGTAAGAACTTTTTGAAATAAAGTTTATATTTCCAACCATTTAGAACAGAGATCCGTACTTGACAAATGACGAGTCATTGTAGTTTAAAGATTGTGGAAGCGATAAAAGTTTTGAAGATAACTAGCTATTCACACGAATTCAGCCAATTTAATTATAGCTATCAAAAGCCTTATTTCTCCCGGTTTGGCAACATATTTCTTTGTAGTCGATTAACTACTCCGAAGAGTATATATTCGGCTAACATTGTTTCGATAGTACTTTCGATAAATGGACTTATTCCAAAGAGTCTCTTTCAACATCTAAGGAGACTCGCGCTTGGCAGTTGAATCATAGGTCTGATGCAGAAGGCAGTACTGCTTGACACGGCACGTATTGTGAGGGGGTGCGCCAAAGTTCACCTAAAATTTCAACTCCTATAATTGGAAGTCCGAAAATGTTCTTCCTAACATTTTTCATCCTAACAATCGCAATTTCTAATTTTTTTGTCTCTAATGTTAATAATCCGAAGCATTCATCTTCATAATTTCAGTAGCAATAAACAACTATTATAGTCCGCACTGCTATTACAAGACTGTATTAACTCAAAAAGTGACTTTTTTCAGAAATGAAGAAAAACTGTTTACAGGCCAAATATAATGATTTCAAAGAAATAATGAATCGTGTAACATTTGTGAATGAATACAATGCTTAACTCTATTTGCCATAATTGTTTTAACGGTTGTGAAGCAACCAATAGTTAAGATCTTTGAATTAATACAGTCTTGTACGAAACATGTCATTAGAAAATAAAAAATATTTCTAGTTGAGTACATCTTGTTGACAAAATTTGGAGTTGCAGCAATTTTACCTGATTTACTTATGTCCTGTATAAAGTTTTTTTTCTTAGAGTTGAGCAAATTGATAAGTAAGTATAAAATTTGTATTGCAATAAATTACATTTTATTTCTTATTTTGGATGTGAATAAATAAAACAATATAATATACATAAGTTTATATTTATTAAAAATAAAAACATACAAATCCTATTTGCATTTTAACATTATGACTTTAAACTTTAGTATAAAAAATCAAAATAAACAAGGTACAAAATATTTAAAGGTAACTACTTAGTACTTAGTTAAACTTAACATGGCACATTTATTTTTCACAGTGTTATAATATTTTATAAGTAAGTAATAACTTTTATCTATTCAGTCTTACATTATTGAATTCTTTGCAGTCTTACACTGTCAGCTTAATCTAAAATGTTTTAAAATTTAAAAAATCACATACTTTGAGATCTTAA
Source organism: Schrankia costaestrigalis (assembly GCA_905475405.1). Taxonomy (NCBI): domain Eukaryota; kingdom Metazoa; phylum Arthropoda; class Insecta; order Lepidoptera; family Erebidae; genus Schrankia; species Schrankia costaestrigalis. The sequence goes on from FR997827.1 coordinate 8,753,546, forward strand.
CATTATTATTAAAATAAAAAGTGCGCCTAAATCTAAGCAATCTTTAAAAGTCACATGAAACCATCTTAAAGTAATAGGAACAATACAATAAACAGGTAACAAAATAGTAATAACTACCTATAAAAGTAATAAAATGAGAACATAATTAAATAACTAAGACAAAAATTAAAATGCAGTTACTTTATAGTAATTAGGTATTAGATAAATCCAGATGTTGAAAGTATGACTCAAAATAGTTCCTGGGAATTATATTTTTATCTAACAGTTCTTTAATACCCCTTCTTTTATTTCTAGCAAGGGGAATTTCTTGAGTGTATACTTTAACCAAACCAGACTGAAATAGCGGTTGATCTCTATTTCTTCTAATATTTCGCACAGAAACTTTCTGATAATTTTGATCTTCAAAAGAATTTTTATAAAAAAATGTATAAGGGTATTCCTTTTCAAGACGAAGTACCTGTCATGCCATTTTACTCGATCTCTGTCTTCGTTTATATTAAAATTGGACCCCCACTCATCTTGTAACGCCTTTAAGTCATAAAAATTATCATGGTTTAACTCATGGACCTTATAAGGTAACCCTGTCTTTTTAGCCCTAAGAAGATGCCTTGAAACTTCGATGTTTTCAGTATCGGAATTTTCAACAATACTGACCGAGTCCAGTAATGAAGGCGAGGGGTTTAACGGTAGTTCGTTTTCCCTGGCATTTTCCACCTCTGGTACATTTCTAGAGTCAGATGTCGTCCCCATTTCCACAAATAACCGCCCACGATGCATGCTTCTTCCTACAAAAATAATAAGAATAGTGTTAGTAAATTCACAAAAAACATGTGAGTCACAAAGAGAGTATTAACTCAAAGAAGTGATGCTATTATAGGTTATATTCGGTTTTTATTAAGTACTTTCACTTAATTTTATTCTAAGTTTAACATAACGCATGGCCCTAGGTAAGATTTTATTTAAACTTAAAAGTATACAGTTTAAACTCGATTTGAAAATAAAATCACTAAGACTGTATTATTCTTAAAAATCCAAAGTTAATCAACAATAGTGAAGTAACTAAAAAAGTACGTGTGCAGTTCGTTACAAGTTAATTATGAACAGTGTATCAACTCAAAATACTATTTAGCAATCAAAATTTCATTATTATAGTCAAATCAGCTATAGTGTATTAACACAAAATAATATTTAAAATGTTACTTACCTTAGTCAGCTATAGTGTATTTACTCGAAATACTACACTCTGAAGAGCAAAGCGACACGGCCTCCTCGGTCGAAATTCGAACGCAACTAAAAATGTCGCGGTACTGCGGGGCGGGGGATATTGTCCGTCCGGTCACCAATATCGACTATTAGCGCCATCTTTTTCTTAGTTTTGGGGTTATAAATATGATTGTCTTCTTGACGAATAGAGGATTTAATTTTACATACAAATCTGAAGTAATCCAAATTTGGAGATTTTTTGACTTAAGACAGTCTTGTAATAGTAGTGCGGACTATTATTTGTTTTCCTATATTTTCTCAACATAACCATCTTTTATACTATAATTTAAATTCATATCTTTTTTGTTTAGATTTCTTTTTGTTCATAATAATTAATATTATTATACATTAAGGGGAAACAATTCAATCGCAATTCCATACAAACAAAGAAAGTTAATTCCTCCTTCATTAGATAATAAATACTCAAAACTATAAATTATATCGTTTTGTCTCGTTATTATCTAGTCTTATTGATTAATAAAACAGTAAAAAAAATATTCATTTACAAGTTATGAGGCTTCAAAGTTCATAATTCTATGCACATTTTATGACAACTTTTAGCGTAATAAAATAGGATTAAACGTTTATAAAGGTAAATATATTTTGGGACTAGAAATAGATTATTTATTCGAAAATTCAAATAATTTTATATTGACTAGATACATTCTAAAGTTTGTACGCAATTACCTTTTTCCCAAAACCATTTTAGGAAATTTTACCGTGCTCGTTTCCGCCATCGACATCTTGCATCTCGCCTCCACTTTCTGCACCCCTCGGGTCGGCGGAGGGGAGGTACGACAGCGAGCCGACCGTCGTCGAATGTTACCGAATATTTTTTTTTAAACTTCAATAAACTTTAATTTATGTCATATAAGACAATTACGTATCGCTTGCCAGTAAGAAGTTTCGTAATTTCTTTTATCAAAGAGATCCAATTATTATCAGATGCATAACCAGTTAAATAAAATACCTACATCAGTGACATTCTTGACTAAAATCAACTGTCAAAATTCACCTATTATTACAATAGTCAATAGAGCATAGCTAAGGCTGTCACATTGCACAAACTTTATTTTTTTTTGTAATTCATTTTGTATTTTTTTTTAAATATTTACGTGACTCACCCCCGCCCCGGTATCTGAATGACTGATCAAGTATCATTTCTTGTCAACTATCATTTCCAGATTTTATGATTATTATTTATTTTTAATAAAAATAATCAAGAGTTAGAACTGGTCAGATCCTGGAGACCACCGAGAGTCGAGGGAACACCTCAACGGCATATAGCAGCTACCTAGTGTTTGGGCTTATTTTAATTGTATTAATGAAAACTTTACACAAACATGATCTTATGATGAAGACAACTGCAGAAATTTATTTAATACTAATCTTAGAAATTGTAATCAGCATGGTTTTTAACCGACTCCTGTTGAAGTCTGTTTTTTAATTAGAAAATTATATAATTTTTCTTCTTTTTTTTAAATCCAGCTAAAATTAACTTCATGTACTGCATGTGAAGTAAGATATTATTGTGTACTGTATGGAACCCCTATTAACGATGCACGGTCTAAAAAACTGCCTCAAGAATAAACAGTTTAACTTAAAAAAAAAAATTATAATGTTTTACGGTGTCATACCTACACCACTTACAAGATAAATTGATGTCTCGCTTGGTGTGTCTTCCGCAACAAAACTTACAATAAAATATTTTTAAAAACCCATTTTAGTTATCTTTATTTACTCCTGATTTATTACTTTTTGAGTAACTACCTACAGCTAGTATTAGTGTCAACCCTAACAATCAAGAAGAACAATATTTATATTTTGAACGACATTTTGATTTGTAATAAATACAATAGAGCGCGTGTGCGTGTGCATGTTTCTTACTGCTTTTCTATGAGTTGTTCTCTTTCTCACGCGATGTTTGGTGAAACAACAATGTTTTAGGCTTCGCCGACAGCTGAGTTGGTTTTGACAGAATGAGCCTTCTTAATTTTGCGTAACTTTGTTGACAACATGTAGGTATAACATAATATACCAAAGACCAGAGCAAAACCAGAGTTCCGCTCCAATTTATTTATTATTATTAAAAAGACAACTCCCGCACTAGGGATCATGCCCTGTGTCGCGTTTTACAAACATCAATTAACGGACACATATAACACCCAGACTCAGGACAATAATTTGTGGATCTCACAAATTATTGTCCTGCGTGGGGAGCGAACCCACAACCTCATGCGCGGCAGCCGCTGGCTTTACCGGCGCGCCACCGAGGTCGTCAATCATTCAGTCAAGATCCAGAAACGAAATGGGTCTTATTCATAATTATTGGTTTAGGTTATGGTAGAACTGTGACCCCAACGCACGAGCCGAGCGAGCGAAGCGAGCGTGCCGCGGCAGCGGCTGGCGAAGTGCCAGAACCGAATTGGTCCTTTACTTATTGGTTTAGTTACGGTTTACGGTCATAAGCATAACCGTGAACGAGTCTTGTTTTATGGATTTCATTAATTTAAGACAAAAATATTCTAATAATTTTAATAAACAATAATTAAAAAAAATGGTTTAATGTAAAAATTTATAAAAGGTGTTAAGTAAAATCACAAGAAATAGTATAAAAAGAAAGATTTTTATTACTTTCACTTGGTAAATACATATTTCCTTCTGAGTATGAGAGAAAATATTATGGTGTAAATGTTTAGAGATAAAAGCGTCATGACAAAAAACATTAGGAGTTTAAATATATTTACATAACGATATTATTAATAACGATTTTCGGAAACATGAGTGCTATGAACATCGCCGGTAGCAATACAAATAGTATGAATGAAAACTTTAGGATTTAAAATTTTAGGAAGAGTGATCATTCGGATTACAAATCGTTAGGAAAAACATTTTCGGAACAAGAACTTTAGGTGAGCCAATATGGACCCATTGTGAGGAGGTTCCTATCTCTGGAGCCCTAACCACCAGTAGCTTGGTCCCGATGCTGGTAGGTCTATCTTTGTTCATATTTTTAAATGTATTTTTTTTATATTTAAATATGTAAAAGATTGTGAAAAATGTATTTTATTTTTTTGTTTTGTTTAGGGCGAGTAGTTTGTCTCTGACAACAGTTACTACTTTACGCGGGCTGTGGTGGGGCGGATGGCCCTCAACCAAAAAAATGTCAATAAAGCGAATAATCATTTAAGTTAATTAATTACGACTAGGCAGTTCCTTACTCTACATCTTACTAGTATTACTCTAGATAATAAACCGGTAGCAGTTTACAAATAATAAATTAGTCCTACTATTATTTACTTTAGTTATTGTTAATCGACTTCAAGCAAAGGAAGATGTGTCCAATTTGGTTGTATTTGTTACATCTGAACTCTATACCTTGAATAAGTGAAACTTGTTTTGTTTGGTGTTAGTTAAATTAGGGTACTTTTAATGTTCATTCAGATTAACGATTTCAGGGAATCATTCAGATAAACGAAATTGAGTTACTTAGTCGTTTCAAGTCGTGTTTCATAACAGCCCAATAATGTCCCACTGCAGAGATGGGCCTCCTCCTGTGACGGAGGGATACTTGGTCAGACGGATTGGTATAGGGTTTAATTTCAAGTCTTCCATCTTTTTATTTCGTTAGGATAATATTCACGAATAGTCTCTTAGTCGGTTTTTACGACACCCATGGGATGAGATGGGGTGGTGACATATTGTATTCTTACTCCGCCACTACACGTAGATTAGATCAAGTCATGTATTTTTATCATTTTTGAAATGTAGAAAATATATTTCTTGGTACATGCATTGTGCACTTTCTAAGAAAATATATCGGGTACTACGGGTAAACACGATTGTTTTGCAACGCTCCCTGAAATATCGTTGACAGAAACGTTACCTATTGCGTTTATATGGTCTCCAGATTCTTTACTAAGGTTTACGAGGTTATTAAAAGTCAAAGCCTCATCGATGAAGTCGTGATACTACGATATAAAATAAAAATTAGGACCTTTTCCATAAAACGTCGTGTGCTATGCCCGTGAAACCGTTTTAGTCCACCCCATAAACACGTTAAACGAAGTGACCAATCGAAAGTGCGGAGAGACCAATTTACACTGGTTATATCGCTTACATGATTTTCAATGGGCACGAGAACCCCAGCAGGTTGTCGTTAAAATAGTTGCAGAAACTATAAACGTAGGTCACAGAACAATGGTCGGGCGATTTGATTTATTCGTTTTAACTTTCAACTATAAAGTTAACATTGTTACTTGAACTATTGCGGTTAAAACTGTTTAAGTAAACTAACTAAGTTGTGGTGGGACACATATGCTTGAAGTAAATATAGGACCACCCATATTAATAGTATGCTTTGTTATTTATAGATTGTAAACGCACGCCTCACAGTTCGATCAATGCAAATCTTTGTGTGCTTGAACATCTTTGTTTGCCTTGGTCTGGGTGTTTTCTATGAATAATGTGTGTGTTTTATATAAAAATTAAAGTTTGTTAATGCGTTGTATAGTATCCTTTGTGCAAGCACTGCTTTGTTTGGAATATTAGTACCAAACCTTTTATTTACATTTCATTTTGTTTCAAACTTATGATTAACGTACCTATACATTGTGACCGGACAGTCTTCTTTAAATTCCTATAATGTTTACTTACAGGTAAGGAGCTTGCTTTTGAATCGTAATATTTACTCGTACCTACAAATTGACTAATTACTTGTAGTAATTTCACTTCATTGCAATGCTTGCAAGCACGAAATTAGCAACAATATGACCTGGATTACCTACTGTTTGAATAACATTTTTCTCTGATCTTTATTAGTAAGATTGCAAGTTACTAAATTATCATGGTTTGGGTGAAAACAGAAGCGTATTTCAATATAAACTTAATACAACATTTATACCTACTTAATTTCATTTGTTTTATCGGTAGGTATAACTTTTCAAAAGACAATTTAATATCACACCTGTCGTCTTGCTCCATGATGGAGTAAGGGCAAAGCCTACAGATAACTTTTTCATGACAACCATATATGAGGCAAATGTTTCCACCTCTTAATATAAAAGAAATTTAGGTATGGATAGAAGCCATTGTATAGATTCTGATGATGATTCGAGTTAGCGTAGTATAAATTGTTGGTGTCGAGATGATGATTGTATTATTAAATTTAAATCTTTCGTGTTTCATTTTATGTAATAAATATTAACACGGGTATTAACACATATATTATTTTGGTAAATATTTAGAAATACACCAGCCATGGTCACGAGTAGACTGATGCAGCGATGTCACAACTCCGTCTCCGAGGTAGAAGATTTTCTTTCTACCCTTATTTTGCACACAACACTAACTGTGTCCCTATTCTGATGATTGTATTGTATAATATGATGTTATACTTCTATTTTTTGGCAATGGATTTGTTATGTTAGTCCTAATATTTTGAAATGTATTTAATTCAAATTAAATCAAACTATTTGTTCATTTGGCATACCTACGCAGTCCTATTTATGAAAGTTGAAAACCCTATCTGGATGGAAGCGTTTCATAGATTAAAACTAGAAAAATCTGGAAGAAACTCACTGCCACTCTTTTCAAAATAATTTACATTTTTTAGAGTGTTAATAATATTATGGTTTAGTAATATTGTGATTACGTTTGGAGGAGGCCTATGTCTAGCAGTGGGCGTCTATAGGTTGATATGAATGGATGGAAGAAAGGAATAAGGTGGTGCAACCATAGTTTACCATTAAACAAACAGATAACAGGCGGTTTTGTCGTACCTACTTTTAGTCGACTTTTATATCACAAAACTGAGGATCAAATCATGCAACAGGATTTAAAATTGTTTCGTAGGGCAAACTTTTATATAAGTTACTTATTGTTAAAGTAAAATATAGCTACTATTCCAATCAAACGATCCAAATTTGATAAGCTATGTTTCAATATTGATGAAATTGTCTTCATGCGTAACTAAGTTACCATGCTCCCAGTTCAAATATGGGTGTAATATCGACAGTTTAATGGCACTCGAATTTTGTCCGGGTGAAACGATATCGGTATACACACTACACAGATGTAATATATCTTGGGCATTGAAGCTAATGCGTTTGTATCACTTATGGTCCAGATATATGCTGTTATTAAAGATGTTTTACATCATTTTGTTCAATAAATAAATAATCCTCACACATTCACACATCGCCACCTAGTCCCAAACTAAGCAAAGCTTGTACTATGGGTACTAGACAACGGATAAACATACTTTTTTTTCTAAATACATACATATTATAGATAGAAAACACTCAGACCAATGCAAACAATTATGTTCGTGCACACAAAGATTTGCATGAAGCGGGAATCGAATCCGAGACCTCTGCGGAGCAGCCATGTAATATACCGACTGCGCCACCGAAGTCGTATGTTTTCTACAAAATATGATATAAATTAAATTAGTTCTCTTTGCCATGGCAAACACTAACTGCCCCGTATAGATAGCCTCGACCTTGTTCGTTTTATAAAAGTTTCATGGAGAGAAACGTGAAACTTTCTAAAGTAGTTTTAAGCATAAAACTTTTATTTATTTTTTCTAATATTAGGTATATTCGTTTTGCGCTTAGTAACGGAGTAAAAACACATGGTGGCAACTCACCACACGATAAGGAATGGGTATAAAGAGAATTTTGGATTTACGAGTATTATCTCAACGTAAATAAAGATCTAAACCCAATCATCAACAATTTAAGAAGACCAACTTTGTCACCTTCGCTGGACATAGCCCGTCCCTGCAGTGTGACATTAAGAGCCTGTAAGGATATTAGTTAGAAGACTTGATTTTTATCTTCTACAAATAAACTATAAAAGTATTTTGTAGTAACTTAACTAAAACATAAAAAGAGTAAAGGTGTAAAAAGTGATTATTATTTATAAATGTCCTAAATTAAAAAATGATATTTTAGCAAACAAAACATTATCATTAACGTAACATTATACACAGTACACTATTTTAACGGCACGTCAACACGAAACTTCTAACTGTAACTCAAAAATGATTGTAGTAAAAAAGTCGTTTACAAAACTAACCATTATAATTAAGCAGGTGTGTTGACAACAGTTTTTAAACCGAATTAAAACCCTTGCCTAAAAATTTATTTCATAACTTGATACACGATAACATAAAGTAGTCTACCTAATTGCTTTTGGGGTTTGGAATAATACCTATTATAATTTCGGAAAAGTCTTTCCATTCTATGTTCATTTTTGTTGGGTGTAATAAATTGCAAGACGTGAAGCTGTTACCTAATTTTTTCTGTTCGGTCGGTGTAAGAGCGCAATCTGGTGAGCTCTGCAAGAAGGTTGTATATCAGTCAATGTCTGAGGGCCACTTTAATTGCGTCCTAATTTATTGTCCTATATAACGAAGCTAAGAATGTTTTCGCAACTGTATCCTGGCATTTAGATATTTGGGGTAATGCTTACTGTCATGGCGCCCGACGCGGTGATTCTGCCATTATTGTGTCGACAAAATAAAACAATTATCGTAGGAGATTTGAAAGATTGGCGTACTTAAATAAATATATCCAATTTGTTTTGATAGCTTGCACAAGTTTAAGTTAAATTTTAAAATAGTACTTACTGGTAGTCTGTTCTCAAAATATTATTGCTATTATATTTTTGGTTAAATTCAATTCGGTTTGCGGTTCTGATGAAGAATGAGGTTATGGAAATAAATTATTATTGTTGGTAATTAAACTTTCGTTCACTACCTCGCGGTGAAAGTTCAATTGCAATATTGGTCATATTTTTCTTTTTACGAGACATAATTGCGTACTCGATACTTTCTGATATAACTACTAAAATAATCCTCTACATAACAGTAGGTATTGTAAACGTTACAACTACGTACAAAAGTTATTGTTTTGTTGTAAGCCGTACGTTATAACGCGGGGAATTCACTGGCATTCGTAATGTTATGATAGTAGTAATCTACACCAGAATAGTGTAGCAAGAATCCATCTGGATTAGCTCACTTTACACACATCAGCGCTTTTAGTCTTTCCATATCATTAATCTTCTCGCACATATTTGTTTACACAATCTTCATAACTTTCATCTAATATACAAAAATATATTTATTACTCTATTCTCTTTAAAATATACACGAAAATAGATTTTATGGATAACAATTGACGAAAGACTATTTCTGTTTTTAAGAACTTTAACCCAGAAAAGCTCTTGAAGATCTATTATTGAGGAAAGTATCCTTCCATTGCATTTTATTACCACAGTTTTCATTACATCCGTTTATGCTGATGTAAATTTTGCGCAATGGACTGCGAAATAAAGATGGAAACTTTGTATTTTTATAGCCATTAATATGATATGGACATATTGATGGTATGTACTTACCACGCTGAATTTCTTAGGCTCCATTTATGCACAAGTCAAACATTTGTGTGCATGAACATGGCTGTTTGCTTTGATCGAGGTCTTTCTCTGTGTGACGTACATGGTAGTAAACATACCATGTCATGCTATGTTTATTAGTAGTCCAAAGCCCACGGTACAAGCTCTGATCACTTTGTAATTAGATAACATTGAGAATATTTCGCTATAGCTATAGATATAATTTAATACAACTTTAAGTCATCCTTATTGCTATTGCTAGCCTAATTTATTTTTTAAAGATGGTCATAGTATAATATCCAAAACTAGGTTTTAATACGAATTGACGCATGTGTACAGCTACTTTTGGAATCCTAGGTGTTCAGCTACTTTTGGATTACTAGTGTTCAGTTACTTTTGGAATAACTAGTGTCCTGTTATTTTTAAAAATACTAGGGTAAAGCTACTTTTGGGATAACCGTGTTCAGCGTGTTATGGTTGTTTTGTATGTAAAGCTTATTCTGTACTCTTGTTGCGACACTGACTTATGGCATTTATAGTGTTCAGCAGTTTTGGAATTTAAAATGTGTTCAGCGACTTTTGAGCTGACTGTACCTTTTTTTTTTCTTTTTATTAAAAAGACAACTCCCGCACTAGGGTTCATGCCCTGTGTCGCGGGGACCTTTTACAAACATCAATAAACGGACACAAAGAACACCCAGACCAGGACAATAATTTGTGGATCTCACAAATTATTGTCCTGCGTGGGGATCGAACCCACAACCTCTTGCACGGCAGCCGCTTGCGCTACCGTCGCGCCACCGAGGTCGTCAATTAACTAACCTATATTAGATACATCTAGACGTCTTATGTTACGATAAAATTAAAACGAAAAGAGTTATACATCATCATCATCATCATCATCATAGTAGCCCATCAATGTCCCACTGCAGGGACGGGCTCCTCCCGTGACGGAGGTATATTTAGCCTACTAATACCACGCTGGCCAGACGGATTAGTACAGGGTTTAATTTCAAGTTTTCCTTCTTTTTATTTCGTTAATATGATAGTCCCTTAGTCGGCTTTTACAACACCCATGAGATGAGATGGGGTGGTGACATATTAAAGAGTTATAAGCCTGAGAAAAAATCAGACTAAAATTTTGTTGAAGACTCAGCATTGTATTAAATCAAAATATTGTATTATACTCGTACAACTATAAGTTAGAATATTCTGTATTGCAGTTGAGCAATACATTTGATTAAAGAGTTGAACTTTAAGCAAAGTATAACTGCAAGTATCGGAAAATAATTTCCAATCTTCACTTCGCAATAGAGCAGCTGTAGTTATTAACTGCTACAAGACTAGGACATTTTGTACCTACAACTAGTTGGTTGCATCCAGAAAACTAACCCTTTAGGAATATATTAAAATAAAATTATTCTCATTTGCCGATGGAGCTCTCTCTCTGTGTAGCAAAGAGTTTTGCAAATATTTATTCGAAAGCTACTTAGTAAATTCGCGGTATTTTTTTCATAGATATTTCCATACCAAAATCGTTTACACAACGTTTTACGTTTGAGCGTATCGTCGTAATGAAAAACGCTACAGAAAAATCGAGCTTAGCTGTTAAGCTCGTCAAGCAGAAAATACTGTTAAGGTTTGGCCTATTTGCAATTATAGTCAAATATGGACATTAAGCTTCATGTAGTACTAACAGACTAGATAGATAAGACCTGGTGTCCTTTTAGGAATAATTTCCAATCCTTACTTCATCCTAAAGCGTACCACGTGGACTGGATGGATTGATGCGTGGCTTGTTTTCAAATTTTTCTTCTTTAGCTTATTTAAAATGTACTTTTTCATATAGTCGGCACTTCCCAAACTCACACGATGAAAAGGGGTGGTACATCCTCGCTTTCTCAATCCGCGACTATTCGAACAGAGTACAGATAGAATTAATTTATTTCTGAATCACCCAAGTCAATGTCATATAATAAAATTAAAGACATATTGTGATATAGTACACATTATAGTCTGCTCGAATTTCGTAAATTACATCAAAAAGGTCGCAGTTAATTAAGTTAAATGCTTTCAAATTATCTACCTACCACCTGGAGAGAGTGACTTTCATATTTTATAAAACAATTAGTTTTCAATCACTTAGCTATTGCAAAGCTATCTGCTTTGTTTCTTAAATGTATGTGGTTAAGTATCGTCTCACTTAGCTGTTATAAGGCTCATTTTTACTGGTCAAACACCCTGTTGTCCGTGAGGTGACGGAGTAAGAATACAATATGTCACCACCCCATCTCATCCCATGGGTGTCGTAAAAACCGACTAAGGGACTAACCGTAAATATTATCTTTAAGAAGTAAAAGTAGGAAAACTTGAAATTAAACCCTATACCAATCCGTCTGGCCAGCGTGGTATTAGTAGGCCAAGTATCCCTCCGTCACGGGAGGAGGCTCGTCCCTGCTATGATGAATCACCCTGTGGGGATTTTCATGTTATTCGGCCAGCTTGGGTAACACAAGTATTTACCTCTCCTCTTATGATAATAAAAAACCTATTTGGGTCCTTAAGGCGTAGTCTAATAAAGTATTTGGTTATACCGGCAAAGTAAATTGTACAGAGTCTAACATTCCCTGTCCTCATTCTTTGAACTGTAATAGAACTTTCTATTTTCTTTCATGGGGACATTTTGTAGAGTTGTTTCTAAAAAAATACTATATCTCTGCTTATGCTCAGGATAAGTAATATCATTATAAGTTTGTGCAAAAAAGTATATACACATTGATTTAAGTTAAATTAAAATCAGTTTGTTTGTAGATTTGCATGGTTAAGTTCCTTTACCCTAGACCGCGTAGAGTAATAAGGGTCACGTAAGCATACTAAAAACAACTGATTCAGCCCATTAACGTCTCACTGCAGGGACGGGCCTCCTCCCGTGACGGAGGGATACTTGGCCTACTAATACCACGCTGGCCAGACGGATTGGTATAGGGTTTAATTTCAAGTTTTCCTTCTTTTTATTTCGTAAAGATAATATTCAAGGATAGTCCTTTATTCGGTTTTTACGACACCCAAGCGATGAGACGGGGTGGTGACATATTGTATTTTTACTCCGTCACCACACGGAGAACCTTGACAAGACAGATATACATTGATTCTAAAAAATGGTATCGTTTAAAATAGCACTTCTTAGCCATTCATTGTGTACTGACCTTAAAAACAAGTCGAGAATGTAAAGCAGAAATAATAAATGACACTTAGTGTTGTTTCTAGACTTGTTTGTTTCCTGTATTTGTTGCTCTATGTTTCGGAATAAACAAATGGTAATAGAAGTAATGAAATGAATGAAGATTATTTTGATTTATAAATGATGAATAACTATTTTATTTGTCTTTAACGTCGTAATAAAATATAATAGTAGGTTTGATTCTGAGGATCATGAATAAAAGTTCCACTGAAACATAACGAATTAGCTTAGAAAGACGCCTTGGGAATATAACTGGCCTCCCCTTCCTGTCTAGACCATATGAGCTTGTTGGTACGTCATATTAACCTTCATAGTTATGAATATTAACTCAATGCTCCTTTACAAGGACGAGCCTTCTCCTTTGTAGGATAGAGCCTTAGACAAAAACTTCTACGCTGTACAATCGATGTTTCGGTTTTCCTTCTCTTACAATAATGTTTTGTCTAACTAATTTTTACCCACAAATATAGTTAAAAATATATTTTAGGCAGTTTTGGAACTCATTGGGCCCGTTTCTACTGAGTAGTGTAACTGGGCCAGTTAAAAAAATAGCTTTGAACAATACATGAATAACTTTAATAATCATTTACTAATGGGGCATTTCGGCATTTCACGTATACATACAAAAACTAAATGGTTGACGCCAAGCTAACAAGTATTATAAAAGTATACTTGTTTAGTTAATTATTTCCTAAAACGTCAATGTTTAAAAACATTTTTTAAAACTCAAAGTATTTTTCTATCTAAATAGCTTTGGTTCACGAGTCGTTGATCCGGGATTACATTTTTAAGCAAAAGATTAATAATTTTGAAAGGGTTCCCTTATTAAGAGAGTACTTATATTACACGAATGAAAGATTTGGACATTGTTTGGTACAATTAAAACCGTTCAAATCCGCAAATCAAGTAAGATGTCACGAACCGGGCTTTAGGAATCGCGTCTCTTAACTCATTCGACGGAGAGAGTTGGCAAAATATAATTATTTTAAAAGCTGTTTAATGTAATATGATGGCTGATTATGATACCTACGTAATGTATTTGAAATTGTTCGCGTAACATTTTTGTCAAGATATTTATGAAATAGTAATTTTTAATACAGTTAAAACCTATTTTTACAACTAAGTTTTTTAACCTACCTTCCGGTCATCCAAATCCATACCATACCCTGGTCAAGTTGGACCATTGCCTTAAAAGCCTAGTTTAAGTTGGGACATATTAAGAAGAAGAAATATATCGATACTGTCCTATACGCTCGATACCATTCTCAGAATCCTTGCGGCCTTCACATAGGATTGTACAAAACTGGTTCGAGAGCTTGATTATAAAGATATTGGTTTTTGAGAAAAGTCAATGTAATATAAAAGATAATTAAAGGGTTACCGCCGCAAACACTGGTTTCTTTGTTCTTATTATTTATAACTATTTTTAATTTGACTCGAGGCAATACACATGTGATTTTAAGGAGTTATTATAAATTGACGTCTGGAAACGATGCAGTGAGGTTTAGTGCTCCACTTTTTCTCTACTAGCTCCTAGGAAGAGGTTGTAAAGTTTAGAGAACTTTAAGGTATGTAAGCTTGGGTTAAGTAGCATAAAAATGACGTTATTAAGTTATAATCTATTCAGTTAAAAAATAATAAGAAATTCAATTGAATTGATATATTTCTAAATCTAATTGTTTAAGGTTGAAAATGTGCACAAATTAAAGTTTCAAACTAAGGTCATTCGATACGCTTTTAATGTAATAATAAATATTCAAAGTACGCGATAACAAACAATACGCGATAATTAGTTGTGCCTAACGAGTGTCGTTAATCAATGATTTCTAATTTAAATGCCTCTCTATAGATTTTAAGAGGATTAAGGTGATTTACGATGATACATTTTATAGATTATTACGTTGAAATAATCGGTATTTGGCCGCCCAAGTTTGTTTTTTGATAGAGGCTTCATTTACTTAACGGTATGACTGATAGTACACACGTGAGCACATTAGACAAGACAGTAGCGAACACTTAATTATCTTGCCTCGAATTCGAAGACCACGTGCACTGCTGAGGCATTATGCGTATAATTTTACTATACCAAAATTACTCTGATAATTAACATCCAACATCCATAGTACATAAGTTTACGCATTGTTCCGATGGGGGTACAATTTAGTTTCTACTACTAATCGCCATGTTCTGCGATTGTTACGAACCTGCTTTACTTCGTCGAAATTCAAGCATGCTCGTCGATTCCGAGTAGTACGCACTTGGCTTTTCTGAATTATTTAACCAATTAAGCGTTCCCGCGTTGTAAATTTCCTTCTTTAATCTCCTATCCATTCTCTCAAGGTGTCCAAACCACCAAAAATAATAAATTTTCTTAAGTATTAGAAGTTTATACCACTTCTTAAAGCTTCCGGAGCTTGCGGAATGGAGCGTTCTGCGGACTTTAAAGATTAAGTTTGTCAATAAAGTTTATACAATGTTGATCACTTCACTGTTAGACACTATACATTATTATTTTTACGCGCATTTCAAATGACTACTTAAACTGTTGTATAAGACATCTGTAGCGGAATTCTATTTGCAGTTATCTTAGTTATGACATCATAAACTGTTAAAGACTCTTACGTCTTGGTGTGGACAAACTAAGAATATGTGGTGTCTTCAAATCGTCCCCATATCATTCCAAGGAGTTTTTAAAGGTGTACAAAAAAAACTGGACATATAGTTAGCCAGGTTTCTACCCGTAATGGGAGGAGGCTCGACATTAATGGGCTTTTGTAAACGTAAAAGTCAATATAAACATACTAATGGAAGTAAAAATATATAGTATGAACGTCTTGATATGTTGTAAAAACTAATTTCCTCTTCTTTATTAACATCCCTTTAATGTAAGTTCCCCTCCCCGTTAACATGGGGTACTATATAGTTCCATGATGACTAGATTATCATGTTGGTACATAGTTTATTGAGACTTCTTTCTATATATATGTAATGAGACAAAGAATAAATAAAAACACCATCCTTTATCTGTCACGCAAGTAATATAAATAAAAAGAGATTTGAAAAATAAAAAAAGTATGTATAAGTAGGTATGTATAATTATTTAAAGAAAGAACTCTAAATATAGTACATACTTTTTTGTGACAGATGAAGGTGATGTTTTTATTTATTATTTGTCTAGCACATAGAAAAATAATCGAAGGCTTGATTATCTCTGTCATATTAATTACATTTGGGCAGTACATTAATTACATATTCTATAAATCATAAATATGAAACTAGTACCTCCATAATATATGCAGGTTGGCCTACCAAGTCTTGTTCAAAGCAGATTAGGAACATAAATTCCCTTGTCGAAATAAGATTTCAGTGCACACTCTAGGTACATAGACTAGACAGTATCAGAGTATAAAATAACTTGATGTAAAGAATATTCAAGCTAGTACTACAAGAAAAAGATTTGTTCTCACTATATTTCACGTCAATGCTCGCACTCATGTGCATTCAATATTCATTTCTAGTTTTTACTTATAAAGCAAAGTTTCACTCAATTCTTAATAAATTTTAAAAGAAAGACCAATCTCGCTTCTTGTAGTTGCAAGTAACTTCAACAGTATTAAAATTTTAACATTACTTTGGAGAAGATTTTAGCTATAAGTACCTATATACCTCGAATTTTAGTCGCTAACCGCCATTTACGATAGTGTTTTAAAAACCTAAGAAAAATAAATCTTGTACCAAACATATTATCATCATGGTACTAGTAGGTCAAGTAGTAGCTCGTAAAAAGTTGTAACTAGCCCTTCTATAGTTAAGGAGAGTACTTTATTACTATTAGGAGGGCTATGGTGGGATATTGAAGACCTTTTGGTTGAATAAATAATATAAATATTCATCGCACATTGACACTACGCCATCTAGTCCCAAACTAAGCAAAGCTTGTAGGTAGTCCCTTTCTTCTCCGAATATCGATCGTCCGAAAATCATAATCTCAAACAAGTTTACTAAAATCATCACTCTCCATAATGTTCGCGTATACGAAATCGTATATTACCTAATCGTCTTTACCTATAAATACTTATGTGTCATAAAATGGGGTACTATAATTATTACATATCCTATTTTTTCTTGCTATAAAGTCACATGTCCTAAAATAAATTATTAGGGCAAAAGTCAGAAACAGTTTGTTAGGTTAGGTAGTATGGTGACCACAACGCGCCAGAAACATTTTTTTATGTAAAATTAGAATAAATATAGTATTTATGTTTTTTAAATAATATAGATTGTGATGGTTATAGCCAAAAAAATTAGGTCCTGTTATGTTTAGGGATTTAGGTTTTCGGACAAGTGATATTATAAGACATGAATTTAGGGCTAGCTACCATTCGGACACATGATGATTCGGACACAAAATGTTATGACACGTTAGATTATGGATAAAATAATTATGAGACAAAATAGAGAACCAAGCTTATATTATGGGTATTATAGACAACGGATAAACATACTTAAATACTTTACTTACTACTTTAGTAAATACATACATATTATTATACATAGAAAAACATCCAGACCAATGCAAAAAATCATGTTCATGCGAACAAAGATTGGCATTGAGCGGTCGCCACACGCCACAGAGGTCGTTTTAATAAAATATTGATTGTTTAAATACATCAAGGCTTGCTCAGATTGGGGTAAACGTTGTCATAAAAGACTGACGTGCACGAAGTTGTTTCTCCAATCCGAATATGATTGTAGCGAATCTGGTTGTTACTTGTACAGTCACGAGCAATAATATGTACACATTGTCAAATTTTCTAAACTTTCTGCACGTTTATCTAGACATTAGAATACCAAAATTGTTTCGTAATTTAGAAGAGGTTCCGTACAGTTTTGAACTAATCTTCGAATATTCAATTTTGGATTAGCAGAACTTTAGATAACTGTTTTACAAAATGTGAAAATGTGTACATATTATTGCTCGTGACTGTACCCATTAAATAAATATCTCTTTAATAGGCGTTGCGGGTTTCCTGTCCATAGAGCATTATTTTTCAGAACAAAAAAATGGTGTTTTAAATTTTCAGCTTACGCATGTCATTATATTTCTCTAAAAGATTTATAAGCATTTAAAAGTTACTATTATTGTTAGCTTATTACCTCATTTATATTGTTTTAAACTCTTACAGTTTTAATCATGTTTGAATATTAATAAGTCGTGTAACTACCTACAGACCAGAGTTTTCCCACACGTGTTGTTGTCAGCCTGCATTGTTACATTTACGTTTGGTATTTACACGATACGGCACTTAGGATTAATTTTAGACTTTAATCATTGAATTTGAGGTGAAATTGTTCATGCATTTTGGTTTTAAAATAAAAACTATTATTATTTTGGCTAAAATAAGCTCATCAATATGGCATTGCTCTAGAATCTTTTTGGGTTGGTCCTACTGTTTAAAATTAAGAAAAGTAATGGTAAAAAATAATGGCAGGACAGTAGTCCTACTTGTACACAAGTGGTAGAACTATTCAGCGAGAAGCCTTCTAGGTGGGTAGCTCTGCTGTGCCCAGTTAATCCACCTCAAAGAAGTATAGTAAAAATGTTAATGTGGAACGGTACAGTAGCTAATAAATTACAGGGCTACAGGAGATAACAGTTTGTGTCCCAGATTAGATAAAGGTTAAACTGTGCTCTGGAATTGCTGACTCACAACACAGTATTTAAAACACTGCTTCCACTGAGCCGTGTTCTTTGCCACGTAATACATACGCTCAAGTAACTATTATAATGTATTTGAGTCAAAATAAATATTTAACTAATAATATTTCATCCAGTTGACTCTACTCTATGTTAATGTCATCAGCAAAGTAACAGATTACGCTGTCAATTTAAAATAATATCATTTTATCAGGAAGATTAATCGTGTACCGAAAATCCTTTAATCCCTTCATCATATCAGGAAACTTTACTACTGGGAACATTATACCTCATTCAAATATTACGGTATTGTTTCTGGTCTTTTATGTTTGTTTAATGTGGGTAACTAATAACGGTGTTTTTCGCTTAGCCATGTGTGATCATCCGCCTTAATGGACTGCCTTCTATATAGTATATGCGAACAGGAGCCATCGCAGAATATGCTTAATAGCCACCAGGATATTTTACACGGAACTCCGTGATTGATTCCGTTCCTAGGTTTCCTTCTCCAAGCTGGAACATTTTATTCTATTCTCAAATCACACGTGTAAAACGTTACACGCGCTAATTGTTTACCTCTTCTAATTTCCTACTTCTACAAAAACATTTCACTTTAACAAGTTACAAACTTGTTTGTTTACAAACTCGTGTTTAATAGTGTATTGAAATGTTCTATTAAACGGCTCTCGTATGAGGAAATCGTTAGGGAGACTCGTCTCTAATTGAGACATACATAGTTACTGAACTATTCGTGGGCACGTACGTCTTTCAATGACACTTGTGCCAGTAAGCAATTACCTACGTACACGTTTAAAACTGTTTAATATTAAGTAAAGGAAAATTACAGCACGAATGTATAAACTACGGTAGGAGGTGCTCTCGAAGGCCTTACAGGAACATAAGAAGATAGAAAGGCTCATTATGGTAACACCCTTCAAAAAGAGCAAGTGCGTAGCACTCGGAGACAACGGGCATGTATGAATATATTTGTGTTTGAACGTAGACGAAGCAAACCAGGTTTGTAATGATCGTATGGTATCTCTCGGTAAGGTTATCATCCCATGGGTGTCGTAAAAACCGAGTAAGGGACTATCCGTAAATATTATCTTTACGAAATTAAAAGAAACTTCAAATCAAACCCTATACCAATCCGTCTGACCAGCGTGGTATTAGTAGGCCAAGTATCCCTCCGTCACAGGAGGAGGCCCGTCCCTGCAATGGAACATTAATGGGCTGTTATGATGGACAGATACCATACTGTCTACTTTTATGGGAATAAGGGGTGAGTTTATGTACGTATGTGTGTAAATTAATAATTATGTCGGATTATTATTATTCTCGTTGGTAGCGTCATTAGTAGTTCCTTAATTAAGGTAAGATCGAGCACCGAGTTAAGGCTATCGATCTTACTTTTCACAGTTTTCATTAATCTAACCCGATCGATTGCTTCAACTCCATCACCATGTCCGACCAAAGCTCTCAAATTCCATGAAAAAAAGTACAGAGTATCGATCACGCCCATGCTCTGATTGGTTGTTTTATGAAATTTTGTAAAGTAAAATAGAGTTACTAGTTTTAAAATTAATTTAAGAATAAAAATAATATTCTACGTTATTAATGAAAACTATCATCCCAACACAAAGTTTTCTAAATTGTTGCAAATAGCACGTTTATTTTTATATAGCTTATCCAAGTTACCAAGATTTTTAACTTAGTCTGTAATTAAGTGAAGACTTAATCTTAATAAAACGGCATAATAACACTGTAAAATACCTAAATGAGAATCGTTAATTGGTACGAAGGACAGGGCTTTTAAAACTGCATTGCTCAAAAACAATACACAAATATTACAGAACAATTTGCCTTAACAAATGTCGTAAATGTACTTAATTCTTTTTACGTCTATCTTGAGTAGCTCGCGGTGGCGTCGTGACCGCACAAGTTTTGAATGCTTTCATTCAAACTTGCGGCACTGTTCGACTATGAATGGCGAATGGCACAGTTTGTCTGAACAACTTCGTCGATTTAACTCGCCTCTGTCTCTCCCACTGTTTCAGGCTTATTCACAGTTTGATAGCTTAAAAATTATCCAGTCTTCCGTTCTAATTGTTTTCCGTATTTTTAATTAAATTTTAATCTGCCAATTCAATCTCGTCAGTATTTAAAATTTTTCGTCTGCCTCTGAAATCAGAATCTTTTGGTTAAAATTTATTCTTTTGTATTTCATTTTGGTAAATAATGTATCAATTTTATTCATAAATGTGTGGGTGTGTGTGATAAATGTTTGCGTGTGTAGTGAACTATTCAACCATGAATGCATAACGAGACCCTTAACGTATTTCATGCCATCTAACATCGTCATCTTTCGGAAATATCTCGGATATTTTTTATCATTCCTGTTATTAAAGTGTCATTTGTAAACAATTTGAATTTAAAAATAAATATTTTCAGACGAAAGTAGACAAATTGATTGTAGGTTTCAATGTTAACAATTAGAACTACATTCTATAAATTGTTCTAGTAACACAAAAATAAATACAAGTATCAAGTACAAGTATCTCTATCAAGTACTTGTGATGTGTGTAAGTGTGTAGTACTGAGGCTTAACAAGACAGTGTGTATGTCACGTGACACAATGTGGTGCCTGCTCTATATCGATAAGGGAACGATGACGTCACCGGCACGATGTAGACGTACAGCTCTCAGCGCCCGCATGAGACATTCATATCAACTGCATCTTACATTATTATTATACTAATCTGCGTTTATATCTACTGCTTACCATGAAGATCAGTATCTTAGCTTTTTAAAAGTAAGTATTCATAAATTTTATATATTTTTTTTCCTATATATAAAAAAACGCTTAAAAATAAAAACAAAATAAAAAACAACTTTCGTTGTAGGATCCGCCGTAGTTTTAAGCTTATGTTCTTTTATAATAGGCAAGTATAAAATAGCCACCAATAATATCATACTAAAACAATTAACAAAAAATAAAATTGCTTTTGCGAGGACTTTTAATATACCTACTCCTAAAATAAATACGGATAGTTATTTGAATGAAATATTCATAATCGAAAATCGAGAAAAATAAATGTTTTTATCAAGTACGAGGTGATGAATTCATAGACAGCTAATAATACAATCTGTATACTGATAAATTTATAAAAAAACGTAATTATAAAACATGCCAGGTATTTTACCAATACAAACAACATTCTTTCTAATATTAATGTCAACGGCTGCTTTCACTTAATACACGTAAAATAAAATGGCGTTGTTTTTTTCCTTATTTCTAGTTTATTTATTTCTAATGTAAGATTGACGGTATTTCTTACCCTTTTTATCCCTCAACCTTTTTCACATTACCCATTTCAATGGACCTATGGTTTGGATTTGGATGTTATTGGGTTTATTGAATTAAATAGCGATTAGCAGGATGACCGATGTAGACCGAGTGATCTTAACTAATTTTCTCATCTGGTATTGAAGTGGATATATTTGTAAGATTTTGTTTATATTTTAGTATGGTGCTTAAGCAAAAATTTAAGTTTGCTAATACACGCCATAACCAATGCTTATTCTAACTGTATTGTAACTATTTTCTCGAAACCAGGCCGAATGTTCGCAACAGGACATGATCTGATGTCTAATGTCGCTCAGCCCGATGATCTAATAATTAATCTAAAAAAAATAAATATAAATCTAATCTAATTCTAATCATCTCTTGCCACGTAATCGTCGCAGACCCTCAATATATTTTCACCCGTAGGGTTTGTAAAAGTCTAATCTCTTTAAGTCCTTTATACCACCGGTGCAGTAAAATATTCAAGTTTTCATTTTCATCATTCAGTTAAAGTAAAGTCTATATTGTTTTGTTCCAATCACTAAGTCAAAAAGCGATTTTCTCCATATCTATCTCAGTGCTCAGACGACTACAAACTTTTCGATAAAGATGTTTCCCGTGTTAGTTGTATTCGTATAGCAGAGCTTCGTTAATCCTTTGTAACTCCTCTTTTACTTAGAATTAAGACTTAGTGGTCTTTGTATGTGAACACTCACAACCACTAAGTCCTTAGTATAGATATAAATTACTGTAAGAAATAATAAAATTGAACATTACTTTTTTAATCAAACTTACGAGTTCTAGATGACAAAACAGTTTCACAAAGAAGACGGTTTTTTTTGTTCGGCGAATAGGCCCAGTCACAAATTGTGCGAGTTTAGGAATGAAATGCATACAGTTTATTCCTTATAATCTCTAGATAGACAGTCTGCATATATCAAAACTCACTCAAGAGGGAATACTCTGAAATAGGACAATCAAAACATGACTCTAGTGACAACCTAAAATCTCACAACAGCGATTGTCTAATGAATATACACTAATAAGGCAACCAAGACCTCTCGAAATAACGCAGTTTTTGCTGGCTATTGCTTTGTAGATCTAAAATAATAAGGTAGTTAAAGAGAAACAATACACTATATATTATGACACAAGAAATATTTATTACTGTTCACAATTATAATTAACACAGTCATCTCTTAAAGCAGTATTTCATCTGAAATAGACGCAGGTGGCTCAAGCTCACCTAAAAGCAGAGCCCAAGATAAAAACCACACTTTACACATCCCAATGCACAGCAGCTAACAGTGACTGTGCCTGTGCTCAATAAGCAATAACAACAGTATCCAGCAAGAGCAGCTTTAGTGTGTATTATGCACTCTATCTAAAGATCCCATTTTTATAAAATATAAAAGTACAAATAAATCATGCATTTATCTCATAAAATCTGAAACAATAACAACGTTGTCATGACAGTGTCAAACTGATTGAAACTGTACTACAGAGTATCTGCTATTGGCTGTTATTTACGTTTCGTTCTACGATTATTTTTAAAGTACGTTACTTGATAATTTGTATTAACTATTAAAATAAACCTAAGAACGTTCCAAAACAAGCATTTTTAGGTGTAATCCTTTTTTATTATTATTTCATTATTCCCTCATCGTTTAAGTATAATTTGTGTTCGGTTAACTATAATAAGATAATAACTATTTTTGTGAGTAATATGAATAATAAACATTACTGTTTAGGGTGGTGCGAAAAAAAACCGTCTCCTTTCTATGAATGCAAGGTGTTTTGGTGACTTAGCCTAAATTTCACTTTCTTGTCTTATTTATAAACTGACTGTGTTGCAGGAATGAATTAAAACAACGCGCATATATTTTACTTGTAAATAATAGTTACGAGTCTATTATCAAATCTATTATCAGTTTTGTTATCGGTCAATAAATTAGTGAGTTCTGATGTAACAAACATAAAAAAGCAACTGAATTAAGAAACTCCTCCTCCAAAGTAGAAGCGTTAAGAGTCGTACGAGGACGGAATATGGAAACCGCTAGGTGTACCTTTTCCATGAAACCGTGTCGGGTAGAAAGATTACTAAATCAATTTAAAAAAGGTTTGGGTGCTCATCAATTACGATATTGATTCCATAATTATGTAGATTTTTCGATACAAATATGCCATACATAGTTATAATAGACGTGTATTCGTAGACAGAAATAAGTGTAAAAGAATTGTACGGACAGCAACAAAGTATTCTATTCTGTAACATTCGAAAATGTGTCTTATTACAAGGTATTAAGGTGATATAGATTGATGTGTTGTTTTATATAGCTAGAGATAGATCGATCACGTCGGAAGTAAGCCTATAAATACACGTCCATTTTCTTAGTAAAATACAGCGGTCACACGCAACTTTGTTGGGGAAAGTAATATCTTACTCTTTTAGTAGAGTTGGTATTGGCACTGTTTCCTTAGGTTTACTCATTGATACCATCAGCTAAAACGTATTACCTATTTGGTAGGTTTGCGATGTTAATGAATATTATTTCACGCTTTGCTTTTATGTGGCTAGCAACATTTTTGGCGTGATAAAATATTTTTGGAACGAATTTATCAAATTGAACTTGGAATTAACCTTTGATCATCTAATTTATAATAAAGGATTTTGTTTTGTTATGCTGAATGAATATGAAATCATAACTGAAGATTAATGGTAAGATTTAACTAAATATTTTGAGACTTTCTAGGATGGTATAGGGATGCTATCTACGATGTCCTTACATGCTTAAAAAACCAAATGCAACGATGATACTTCCTTAAGGTTAGTCCTAAACTTAGAGATGATGGTAACCCATCTGGTTAATATACAGGGTTACAGGAAAAGTCGTGCTAGATCCGTTAAGGGCGTGGAGTACCCATCATTTCTGACTTATTTTACTATGAAACACCCTACCCTAAACTTAACCCTTTTCGAGATATTCGACTTTTAATTTTTTTATGAAAAATTGCCGATTCTTAGGCTACTAAATTAATTTTTTATTTTTTGTGTATCTTAATTATTATTATTGCATTTTTACATGGGTAATAAGATGCTTTAGGACGTCAATAATTAAAATAGTGCATAAGTTAATTGAATGGACCGTAGTAGACAAGTAAAGGTTAAGAAAAACAAGAAAATATTGGAAAGGTTATTTTTCTCTAAGCCATAACTAAAAAAAACATTATGGGAATTGTTCGGCAGATGTTTTTCTAAATATCTACGTTTCATCAGCTATCTGACGAGGTATAACAGTCTAAGGTTTTATTCAATTCCATTGAAAAAAAGTTAGTTTTATAGGCGACAGAGAAGAAGAAAGAAAATTATTACTTAGCCCTAAATAGTAAAATAAAACAATACGTGAGCATGAAATGTTATTTATTGAGGTTTTCTCATAAGTTTTTATTGTTTACAGGTCATGTTCAACATGGCCGCCTCTATTTCTGACACATTGTCGCATCCTTCTACGGAGACCAGTCCTCACTACTCTAGTGGTCAACGTGATCCTTATTTTGTTTGCTGCATCCACAATCCTTTCTCTTAAGTCTTCTACAGACGAAACTGGATTCGGCTCGATAAACTCTGTCAAAAACGGCCACATCCGGTACTCGACGACCAGGGTAGCGAGTTATGTATTCATTGCGAGCTTGCGCAGACACACAATGGCAGTATCCGTAACAAATAAGCATATCAGCATATTCCTCAGGTGTGTAGGACGTCATCTTCAACACTTCCGTATCACAGGTACAAATCAGAGTCCGGTTAACAAGCACAGTAGTCACAAATCAGAAGAAATAGTCCAGAATCACAGCCAAGTCGAGAAAAAGACCAAAACGATATCACATCTACTATGTACGAAGCACAAAAGCAGACTGACAACCAAAACAATACCCCCTGTTGTATTCCCATATTTTTTCTTTCATTCGCACCTACATAAATCTTTACTTTGTCTGGTTTCAACTTGGAGGACAATAAACGCGGGACCGTTAGACCTGCTACCTGGAGCGTCTAAACGACTTTTTTTCCATGAAATGTGATACAAACCCTAGACTGTTATACCTCGTCAGATAGCTGATGAAACGTAGATATTTAGAAAATCATCTGCCGAACAATTCCCATAATGTTTTTTTTAGTTATGGCTTAGAGAAAAATAACCTTTCCAATATTTTCTTGTTTTTCTTAACCTTAACTTGTCTACTACGGTCCATTCAATTAACTTATGCACTATTTTAATTATTGACGTCCTAAAGCATCTTATTACCCATGTAAAAATGCAATAATAATAATATTAAGATACACAAAAAAATAAAAAAATAATTTAGTAGCCTAAGAATCGGCAATTTTTCATAAAAAAATTAAAAGCCGAATATCTCGAAAAGGGTTAAGTTTAGGGTAGGGTGTTTCATAGCAAAATAAGTCAGAAATGATGGGTACTCCACGCCCTTAACGGATCTAGCACGACTTTTCCTGTAACCCTGTATGTACTAAAATTAACGTATAATGAAATGTCTGATAACTTCCTATATGTCAATGCCTTAACGAGCAGAAATATTTGTTAGACGTAGAATCGGTAACGTGACAAACAATCCTGTTTGTTTAAGTAAATCTGTGTAAATTAAGTAATAAATTAACACAAACTTATCAGAAAGTAGGCTAGAAGTAATATTAATTATATATAAAGTACTGGAGTTTAGTTTGGAAACTGTGATATCATGTTAGGTTCCTATATTCGTGAATTATTAAGCAGTGTAAGCCAATTCGCAGTGTTTAATTATGTAGGAAGTAGTTTGACATGAGACTGGGTCTTTCTAAATTATGTAATAAACTCGTTTTAGAGATATTATTCATGTAAATAAAGGGGAAAAACAGACACACTCTGTGTCACGTATGTGATTATAATAATAGGTCTTTCCCTATGAAATTACCCTTTTATTTCTGCGCAGTCTTTAGACTCTATATTCTTTTAAAACATATATTGCTAACAATATATATTGCTCAAATATTTTCTGTTATTTAGGAAATATAGGATATTACCAACATCTAACAAAAGATAATAAATAATTATTATAAAATAATTATTTGTATTATTAATAAGCCTGTAAACATGGTTTCAATTTTAAACAGCGGATTTTCCCATTTGTTGTAACTTCTTCCCTGATGTTTTATTTTTTTATTTTAAACACAATAGTTTGCTTAAATGTGCGCCATTACATATACCAAATTTCATTTTATTATGATTAATAGTTATTGAAATATCTAAGAAAACGATAGTATGAAAAATCTAACTTCTGATAGAATATTCATACAAAACGGCAATTTCGTAGGTAAAGACCTAATATTACAACAAAGATGACATTGTTTCTAATTTACGAATTATTATCTTTCTTGAACACTTGATTACAAAAATCAAAACACCGTTTTTTAAACTTTAGGTAAGTATACTAAAATTGTAATATGTTTATTTACTTTACTTTTCAATAAAAATCCCCTCGATACGCGGTAATGCTGAGTGCAGGAGTTGTCTTTTTTAAAAGAAGATAATAATAATACTAGTTCCAGTTCATACAATAAACAAAATGGCAAATTAACTGTTGATATTAACTTACACAATTAAGTAACATATAAGCATTCCCTTAGTTAACACACTACCAACGTTAGGTCGGCTTTTCATTGATATGTAGATAGGAGATGATACCCATTGAGATAATGTTTGTCGTAGCTCTAGTTCTTCTTTCTTTCTCTCCGTGTGGTGACGGAGTAAGAATACAATATGTCACTACCCCATCACATCCCATGGCTGACGTAAAAACGGACAAAGGGACTATCCGTGAATATAATATTATCTTTACGAAAAAAAAGAAGGAAAACTTGAAATTAAACCCTATACCAATCTGTTTGGCCAGTAGGCCAAGTATCCCTCCGTCACGGGAGGAGGCCCGTCCCTGCAGTGGGGCAATAATGGGGTGTTATGATGTACTTAGCTCTAGTTATTCAGAAAATAAATTTTTATGAACTCATTGACAGTTGTGCAACAATATTATCGTGCCTAAAGAGACTTGACTAGTCAAGAGCTATTTATGTCAAGAGTTAATAACTACACACAAAAGCTCGTATTAAGTAATTAAAGGTATTAATAAATATACCTAAATAATGAGATAAGCTCTATGATTATTATAACGTTGAGTTTACACACTGCAACATTGAGTTTAACAAATTCAATGCTAATTTTCCTGTTATAATAGTTATTGTTTAGCTTTTATCTTAACTTATTATTTAGAATTTAAAAAAATGCTCTTTCTTTATTCGTCCATTTTCAATTCATTTCTCAAAAACAAACTTCTTTGTGGAATACGTACCTACGTTTTGGTCTCGAGGAAAATTACCTATTTTGAAATGTTTACCTCTCTTTTTTAAAATAATTTACCAACACTGATGTGTTCTTTTCACAAGGAAAATATTTAACTGTATTCAGTATTTTTCTCCACCAAGAAAAATGCATTACAAACAATAATATGATAAAGTGCAGTTAAATTCATTACCTCGGCTAGCTTAGCTGCACTGTTCAAGGTTTTTTACCATTTTATGCACAAAAGAAATTTTATTTTTATCGGGCTATATACTTTTCGTTACAGGATATAAAAGAATACTGATTTTTTTACTTGAGAATAGTTTAGGTTAGCGTTCTTCCACCGACTTAGTTTACAGGAAGGTGTGTTGGATTCCCTCAAACCAATCTAGCAACACAAGCCCATAACAGCCCATTAATGTGCCACTGCAGGGACGGGCTTCCTCTCGTGAAGGAGGGATACTTGGCCTACTAATACCACGCTGGTCAGACGGATTGGTATAGGGTTTAATTTCAAGTTTTCCTTCTTTTTATTTCGGAAAGATAATCATCACGGATAGTTTTTACGACACACTCATGGGAAGCGATGGGGTGGTGACATATTGTATTTTTATCCATCACCACACGAATATACGTTTATTAAATGTAATTCAGGATTTTGAGAATCAAATACTCGCCATATTGAGGGTCGCTTTCTCTAAAGAGATGAAAGTCATTGCTTGGCCTATCTAAAAAGAATAAAAAATTGCCTTGGTCTGTATCTATACGAACAATCTGAATAAGGCCACTGGAATGGTATTTGAAACAGCAGAGAGGTATTTGCTAACGGTAACCACTTTACCACGTACTCGTATAAGACTAAGGTAAATCATTTTGAAACTGATCGTTACGTTAGGTACTAATATAACGATTTGTTAAACGTATTGACAAAGTTTATTGAACAATCAAATTAAATATTTAACGATATTTTCCAAGACATTTATTTTACAATGTGTTGTTTCCCTGATGTATTTTGTCATAAGAAGCAATAAACTGAATCAGTAATGAGGTTTATCGTATTACTTTCGTCGTAACAATAAACTGTATTTAGGTACTTTTATGGGGAAATTCATACGATTATATTGGTTTATGATACGATTTTTTTATTACAATAAGTCTGAATTTACGAACATTGGTTACATTACTTTTAAATAAATACTTACAACGCGGTTGTAGTAAAATAGGGGAAATTACTTATGTTGTGACGTGTAAGTACAATTAAGCAATATTTTTATATACAGAGACTCAAAACCCACAGTCATAGCATTCTCCTTGTGGTGACGGAGTAAGAATACAATATGTCACCACCCCATCTCATCCCATGGGTGTCGTAAAAACCGACTAAGGGACTATCATGTTAACGAAATAAAAAGGAGAAAAACTTGAAATTAAACCCTGTACCAATCCGTCTGGCCAGCGTGGTATTAGTAGGCCAAATATCCCTCCGTCACTGGAGGAGGCCCGTATCTGCCGTGGGACATTAATTGGCTGTTATGGTAAGACTTGTAAACTTAGTAAAAGATACCATTATTCGTCGTTCAACACAGGTCTGTATGATGATAATACTCTCTACTTTAAAATTTCCTTTTTAAAATTTTATTTTTGGCTTGTTGCTTTTCATAAACGATGTAATGCACGTTATCGTGACAGATTAAGTCTTCATTTCCTCAAATCCTTCATTCCATGTTCTAATAATGGTAAGGTCCGCCATTTATATTCAAAGTGCGCGGTATTTTAAATCAGCGTCATTCACACCCTTTTCAAAGTGGCAGAGTTTAATGTCGCTTCACTTTAATATTACTGGACCAACGTAAGTCTCTTGTGTCATAATACCGTCAAAATAAAATTTATATGGGCTTCTATGTAAGTTTGCAATAATTTTTAATTTTTCCTCGCTTTTATTACGATCTAATGTAATTTATGTCGCTTTTGAGATGTCATCAAAATCCTTAATATCGGTCCTTATACTATCAGCAAATTATAATGATAGAAACTTTTTTGAAAGTCTTGCTTAATCAAAGTAGCGTTAACGGGAAGCTTTTCGAATACATTAACCCCCTTACTCATAAACGCTTCTTAAATTTAATCAATGTTTAGCGAGATTTTTATTACGAAAACCAACCTTATACCAAACAAAACCGTAAGAATATCAGCTAATCAATTAATTAAAATTTAAGAGCCGTTTATACGTAAGGGGGTAAGTCTGTCCCTGCAGTATGACGCTTACTTTTGCTACTTTTACTTTGTACTTGTGATAGTAAAACATAAATATTAACATAAGTACATTGAAACATTTTATTTACTTCCAACGATTGCAAATTCTGGCTTACAAGATTCAATGCAATCAAAATAAGGAAAATACACAGAGAACCTACTATTTTCCTGAAACACCTCTGTATAAATTATCATAATAAAGATACAGAATACGTACGTGTATTCCGCATTTTAATTTAGCATATTCTCTAAATAAGACATTGTTCGTTGAATGAATGGGAGAATGGAAGCGAGCGTTCAAGCATCATACTTATTTTAGCTCACCAAACAAATATCGCAAGCAGCGAGTCTCGTAATTAAAGTACGTACCTTGTAAAATGTTTATTAGCGTTTCTCTATACCTGTTTCGTATATCGTTTTTGATATCATTAGAATCCTTTACTTTCATGCCAATTGTGTATGTAAATTTAAATTCCTTCATTTTGTAACGTACTTCATGCAACATTTTAAAAACAATACATTTCTTATATGTAGGCCTCGTGTTTCATATTGTCAGTTGAAAATTCTAACCGATTAAGATATATGTGTGTCTATGTTGCTGAGTAAAGGTACAAATAAATAATAATCTGTTTTTTGGGTAATGACCTCTTGCTGAGTAAGTTATTTTAAGTTTTATGCTTTAACATTAATCATATTAAAATTAAATGCCTTATAATGGTAAATCTCAGAGACCAATTATCCGGAAGGGTTTATGTTATCATACTAATGCTACTATTTACTATGAAAGTACGAGAACCTTTCATACCCCGATAGCCAGCAATACTTATCTACACATTATTCAGTATATTTAAAATGTAGAGTGAAAATGTAATGTGACGCTAACTAAGTACAATACGCTGAAATGGGCATTGATCAATGTCTAGTACAATAAATAATAATGCCCTTTACACAATTTTCCATTGTGTAAACAATGTACGTTTTATAACTAAAAGCGAATGTATATACAACATATTGAAGCATTTTTGTTTTTGTTAATACAAACTTTTTATTTTATTAAAATATAATATTCTACACACACACTTACTTGAAATGATATCATCTTGTCCAATACTAAGCATAGCTGTATTTTAAAAACTACACAACCGTTAAACATTATTATAAGCTTCATTTCAAAACTCAAAAAATATTATAATACCTTTATAACACTTACTCTAATCATATTATCGCACGCAAAGATTTGAATTGATCGGGAA
Source organism: Schrankia costaestrigalis (assembly GCA_905475405.1). Taxonomy (NCBI): domain Eukaryota; kingdom Metazoa; phylum Arthropoda; class Insecta; order Lepidoptera; family Erebidae; genus Schrankia; species Schrankia costaestrigalis. Next base: position 8,785,392 of record FR997827.1, read on the forward strand.
TCGAATAAATGAGCAATCTACCTTTCATAAAGAGTACGCCACATTCGTCGTCATAACACACCCAGACTTAAATAAAACTTCCCTGTTCATGCACATAAAGTTTGAGTTATGCATGTATATCGACCCGCGATCGACATTGAAAGCATTCACACACACACCACTATTATCAAAACAATTGAGTTTGTTTTTCAATTTCAACACATTTTATTCTAAATTCACCTTTCAAGGTACTTTTACCAATTAATATCATTTCTTACTTAAAGTAGTTCTTTGTTAGGCCCATAAATATTGTATACAAAGCAAACGAAAATTGTAACCTTTATTTAAGCAACGAAGCCATTTTTATCCGAACAAAGATCTTAATATAACCTTAATATTATTATTTGAGCTTTCCATCCATTTCATTGTTACATTTTATTATTCGATAAGCCGACGAAAGTTTGATTGACACCATTTTCAGACGCTTTGAAGTATATTCATACACCTATCAAAAAGCTATATTCTCCAACTTTTTGCATGTAAATATCTATCAGAAGATCATGATTTATTTATGCGTATTATATAATGGAATCTTTCATATTCAATTCACGCGTAGTACTTTCAAACATGGCCATTAGAAAGCATCTGTAATCCTGATTGATAAGTGTTCCGAGCTAATTGACTCATGTAAGCGTATATACCTAATACCCTCAATTTATAATGTAAATTTCGCTCAGCTGTTACCAAATACCGTCACAGCCCGATCGTTGGGAAAACTCTAGAGCGAATGATCAAATAAATAGTATAGTGTAACGACTGCCTCACGAACTACGTTCAAGCTTTTGAATAATACGGGTGGCTGGCATTGTTCACGCAAACGCCCATATTGTGTTTAACTATAAACTAGGAACACAGCTATGTTAGTGTTAGATGAACAGTCAAAGTTCGTATTGCGAACGATTGTGATTTCGATAAGAAACTGTAACAAGTAACGTCATAATTCAAACCGATACGCAATCTTTGTAACCAATATGATTTATATCTTCTATATAAAATAACATGACATAAACTTAGCTCTCAAACTTAGTATTAACAGATATCTTATTCTTGTCTCATCATAACAGCCCGTTAATGTCCCACTGCAGGAACGGGCCTCCTCCCGTGACGGAGGGATACTCGGCCTACTATTACCACGCTGGCATGACGGATTGGTATAGGGTTTAATTTAAGGTTTCCTTCTTTTTATTTCGTAAAGATAATATTTATGCATAGTCCCTAAGTCGGTTTTTACGACACCCGTGGTGACATTTTGAATTCTTACTCCGTCACCACACGGAGATATATTCTTGTCTATCTGGTTATTATTACTAAATCTGTGATTACCAAAATAATAATGTTTTATTAGGCCTATAAAACATTATTGTTTTGGTACTCTTCTCATAAGTGTCGTTTTATGAGCTATACTTATTTGTCATCAAATTTCTTGGCTGTAATGTCAACAGAAGATAAATATCAAATATTTATTTAATAGTAGCATCATGGAAAAAGAATTTTCTGCTAACAATTGAGTGGTAACAAGTTATTTGATGTACACGTGTAGAGCCGATGAAAGTCTGATGAAAAGCGCGAATATAGACATGGCCTTACGGTAAACTAAGCTTCTCTCGATATAAGGAAGAGGCCCGTCTTTAAAATAGAGCATTCATAGGTTGCTATTAAATGACGATGATTATAATATTAATGCTTTTATTACCTTAGCAGGGTCTTGATGGTTGCCGCTGACGTAGACCGAAGCACGTCGGCCGAGAAGTGTCCGACTGACAATCGAACTGCTTCGTCGACCCGACATGCGATCCTGAGGTACCGGCAACATTTTGCTTCTCTTCTCTCTCTCACGTTTAAATAAATAAATACTTTATTGTATGACTACCATTTTAATTACACACTCACTAATTTATTGTCAAATATATTTATAATAATTATATATCTACTTGTTTAATTATATTTTAATTGGAAACTAGACAGCAAGCTTTCGGTATTCTTAATTATGAATTAGAAATTAACATCTGCTATATTTCCTTTATTAAATCTGTCACCGACAACACTAATTAGGCACTATTTTTTCACTAACTTAACAAATATAATTATTGTAAAAATTAAAATATTTTAATGCATTTGGCATCATTAATCTCGTGTTAGATCTGAAACAAAGAAAAAATAAAGGTTAAAATGTATTACTGTTTTAGTTTTAGTGAAATTTTAAGGGGAAAAAATGGTTTCGGTGTGACAAGGGTCATCATTTGCGAACGCTTTCCCCGCATCCGCCAGTCACGAGAAAATGATATGGGTTCTTTTTCAAACGCCCTAAACATTGAATGAGCCTCATATATCTGTTGAAAACGTTGTTCACCTAAATATTTATACTAAAGAGTGCAAGGTTATGAGGAGAAACGTAGTCGCTTTGTTTATATTCATAAATCGTTGCTTGAAGAGTACGCGTGGGAAATATGTCATGGTATTTCTAATGTAAGAGTGATTTATAAAAATGTATGTGGAGGGTATTTTCAAGGTGTTTCAGATGGTTAACCTTGAAACTAGAGGGTTAAGGTTAGGTTCTCTACGACTTTTATATTAGGACTTAAATAAAATTTGTACACAAAAGTTTTAATATACCTACTCGTATTTTTAAATTATCTATTGATCATATTTTTTTGGTTTGCTATTGTTTATCGAATACATTGAGGCGAACACACCCAAGATGCAAGCATTTTAGCCTCTGTTTTGGCCCATTATTTTTTATTTATCTCGGGTAAGCTAAAATAATCTAATCCTTTATTCTTTATTAGATTCTTTTGGTGAGAATTTTTATATTAAAAAAATTTTCATTCATTAGTCCGTTGTCTGTTGTTGAAGTAGTATTCATTTAATGAAAGAAAACAATAACACTAAGTATCTACGTAAGAAACAGACAAATATATATTACGTGGCCGAAAGTATTAGTTAATCTACTTAATACTGAACCTTTAGCCTGAGATATATTACTTTTGTAACACTATTGTACACTTATTGCGTTGAGAAAGTACCAGAAAGTAGGTTATACATGAATATTGTACTATACATTTTTACCCACCACTTTTTCTTTTTGCAACCAATACATACCACTTAACCAATGTTACTGTAAACTACTGTAACTCAGAATTACATCGTGACCTGTCCAAAAGTATTGAACATGATACTTAACTAAACAAAAACTAAAAGAACATTCAACTTTTGACATTTGCATTGAAAATAATAGAAACAAACACAACAACTGCGTCGATGGCTCAGCCATCGTATATGCAGCTGCCGTAAACAAGATCGCGATTTCGAATCTGATACAGGGTTTGGGCATTCAACCAATAGTAGCCATGAGCGTGAATTCAAACGTCGAATGTATATTTGTAAAAAAGTGCCTACGAAACAGTACGAAATAACCACAAGTGTCAGATTTTTTCTGGAAAAAAAATCAGTTGCTATAGCACCGTCCACAGCAGCGCAAAAAGAGTTATGCCTTTTATGCTAAACAGAAAATGATCATTTTGGTCATCTTAAGATAGAGAATATTAACTGCTCTGAGCGTTAGTGACGTTAGTGGCCTCAATAATAAAATACGTCAATATTTCTTCACGTTACTTTTAAACTGAGTTAAAGTGCAGCATGCAGGATATATTTTTTACTCTTACTATATATTTAAAACTCGCTGTTTTAATACAATTTGTTGAACTAAATTCGATGTCCCTTCCATTAGTTCATCTAATTATGTGGCTTAGGTTACAGTCGATCGAGCAAACTTTATTATAAAACTGCGAGAAAAAGAAAGGTTAACTTATTACATAAGCAACATGTTTTAGTAATCAAGGGTCAGCTGTAGAGATCAACATCACACTATCAATCGTGGGAAAAAGAAAGGTAAATTTTATAACAGTCTGACCAGCTTAGTACCTATGTTAGGTAGGTATCTCCAACTCGCTCATAACCTCTCCGATGTACCGCGACTAGATATTGTAATAGGCTTGCTGATTGACTTCGTAGAGCAGCTCTGATGAAAACTAAAGCGATAATTTAAAACCTCTTTGACAATAAACATAATAGATAATAATCTACCACCACAATAGTAATAAGCAACACTTAAATGGTCATCGTATATAAATAAAATAAAACAGGCACTTACAACCCGTATGTTTTTCCTTTCGCCGTAAAACATAGAACATTTTCTTTCTACGTTTTGTAGGTTTCGCAAATGGCCATGAAAGCTTCCGTGCAGGTCATTTAGCGCGAGTATTCGGCAGCCGACATGTACACCGCAACATAAATGCAAACCTTCCCACGCAACCTATCATTCTAAATTAGACGGGTAAACTATTTCCCAGCTTTTACACGAAATAGAAGGTATTTTTGAGTATTTTATATTCGTATTCGTTCGTAACTGAATTTACATCACATTAGTTTTAGTTAGATAACAAAACAGAGAATAATTATTTGCTTCGTGTTGTATGCAGTAAATGTATCTACCTCCTAGTAAATGTATCTTCTGAAACATCTACTGATGTGTACTACACTTTCTGTCAGTGTTCTTATACATTAATGGGAATTCGAAGTGAAACAGAATTCCTGATTGAAATTTTAGGACATGGCTTAGATATACATGCAGCGCATGATTAGATTACAAACAGTCATATTACTGTTTGTAATCTCGAAAGAGCAAATACACTACAGCAACGAAAGCAATGGATTGTAGTCATGATAAATATGGCTTCACTCCTTCGTCACGATTCTGCTAATCTGATTACATGTGTGGTCTCTTTAGATTCTGGAGCTATTTCCCACGACTACTGGTGTTAAACCGAGGCAGTAAAATGTCATTAAATAAGTATGCTTCTCCAGGAACAGTTCTTGCAGTAGGTAGAGTACAACTCAATATTACATTACAACGTTATTGCTCTTTGTTTTCTTACTCTTAGAAGTTTTAGAAATGTACCAAAATTTGGTTCGATATTGGTTTTTACTAAAACGCAAATAGAATTTTTATTTAACTTATGTAAATGGAATTGCGTTACCATTATATTCAGCACTAACGCTCTTGTTGGGTTCTGTTTTTAATTAGAAAACTATTCTCTTATTGGGTATGCTATTATAATATAAAAAGATAAAATTCACGCCTACAAAATATAAAGGACATTGAACTTAAAAGTAGAACTTATATCGCAAAGAGTCTCTCGAAACTATTATCTTCACACATAACAATAAATCATTTATGAAAATGTATAATTGTTTAGAAGATTTATTTGTTCTATAAATAGAAGTAAACAATTATAGAACTATAAGCCTATTGTACAATTATATTAACTATTCAAGTTCAGTAAGACATTAATCTTGACTTACGTAAGCAATTAGAGTCCCATTAATACGAAAATATATTTACCATTAAGGATAACGACCTTTCTTTACGTTGAAGAATATTAAACGTATATAACATGGGTGATTCTTCGAGCCCTATATTTTCGATGTCTGGAGGTTTTTCTTCTTAACTACCAGACCAACCAAACTGCAATTATTTTTAAAACATAGTATAGACAGTTACCTATCTTTTACACGTTATTTTTTTTTAATAATAGTTTTTTATATATTTAAAAAAAAATATTAAAAAGCGTTCTTCTGATTAATATGGTGTGTCCGTACCCCAGTTTCTTGAACGTTAGTAACAGTAACATTTTTTCTCATTAACGAATCGATGTGCGTTATAAATATTACGATAGAATATTAGTTGTTTCTGTACACAAAAAAATGGTACTAATATTTACGATAGTTTTTTAATGAAAAAATAAATTGTGAGTGTCCGGCACAAAAGTCTGATTCATATTCGCGCGCTTTACTCGAACGTACCTAGCTAAATACGAACCATCAGGAGATTCCTTCTAGTGCTGGAGGTAGCCAGGGGCTTTGTTGACGTGGTCCCGACGTAACATGTGGCTGGTTCATGTTGTTGCGGAGATATAAATGTAAATATCTGATTCATATTACTTTGGTTCACCTGTGTTTCTGATTACTATGTTGGCTGTTATAATTAACTTAAATGGTTTTCAAACTTGAATCTGCTGGAAATATAAGTCAATTGGGGACTTAAAACCTATGTATAAATAGCAATCCTTAATTGAATACATGTCGTGATTTATCGATGTTTAAAGGCAAACTTTTGATTATATGTGCCTGATTCATACGGTAAAAATACTATATTAATCAGAATTTCACACATATTGTTAATAAAACGATGCATTGGCGGCACGGATAATGATTGATATTGTAAGTTGTTAATGCTCCTAATAACTAGATTTAGGTGTGGTCATAGTCATTGTGATTATTAACTGTAATTTTAATAAATAAATGACAGATTTTTCTAACTAGAATTTGATTTTTGTTCCTAATTCTGATTTATATGACCTCAAAAAATTTAAAGTTAATTATCTCAAAAACCATTTCATAAAAAAGTGTGCCTTTTTCAGACATTGTATACTAGGTTATCATCTTTGACAAAAACATGTTTTATAAGCCAAAATGTGAAAAATAAATTAGCCCATATGAATCAGACAAAGAATCGAATTTCGGAGAAACACCCACATACGGTTATTGCCTTATGGCGAAACCTGAGGTACTATGCGATAGTTCATGACTGCTACACAGAGGTTTCGAGTTCGATTTCCGTCAAATGCAAATTAATCTTTGTGTGTTTGAACATACTCGTAAATCCGAAAAGACGAAAGACAATGGAAAAAATTGGTGCTATTCCCGGATTTTTTTAGTTATGCCTAAGCTTTATAGGTAAAAATTATATGTAATTGAACATAAATGTTGGCATGCGTCTAGGTGCTACCTATGTATGTGTATGTATTAACAAAAAAAGATTTTCTACCTCCATGTTAGAAATATAGTATTATATTTGATTATTAAACCTGTAAATATAACAAAGAAAAAATGCTAATAGCAAATATTTAATAGTCGATACGTGTTAAAGAGCCATAACATTAGCATATGATTGCTTTGCCGAATACACCAAAGCTTTCTGCTAGTATTAAGAAAAAAAAAACATAATAAAACTCTTATAAATAGTCAAAAAGTTTTCTGAAATGACATCACACAGCAACAAAAAATACGTGAAATTAAAACATTACAGCTTGACAATTAAGTACTGTGAAATAATAATTATGTACGCGACATATTATTTAATTTAATAAAACGGAGATACACTGTTAAAAAAGAAGTATTATGGTTCATTAGCACTTGAATTGCAGAGCTGAGAGTTTTGCATATATAAACACTCAGCTAGCGGTGCTATTCAGTGAGAAATAATAAAAAAAGAAAGAATTCAACGTCAGTTGCAGGTAGAGGGCTCGTTAACCTCTACCATAGCATAGGTAATACAGTTGGCTTATTTTTATTGTAAAGAGTGTAAGTTACTATTTCATTTCTATGTTCACGATAGATTCAGATTTATTGCATAATGTTTGAGACTGGAAATAAATAAACTTTGCTTTTCATTAAAAGTCTTTGGCAGATACATATCTACTTGTGCAAATATTTATAATGTTATAAATGTTTTTTTTAATGATTTTTTGAAGGGTTGTCTGATGTTGTCGAATTAATATAAAGCAATACAATATTATTAGGTAACTACGAGTAAATCTCGAAATTAGCCTTTTTAATACATAATGTAATACGCCATGGCATTTTAAAATATCCTCAAAAGTTACAACTTAAGAGATTGTGGTATGATTTATAACCTAACCATCAAACATAATGATTTTACGAAGTAATTTAGCATGAATCATTTTTATTTTATTTTCTTGATTCGGTTGTATCGAAAGCAACGGTTAACATACAACAGCCTAACTGAGTTGTATTTACACTGTGGCTGTAACTAGGTTCGCTGTTCGCGGACAGTGGTAAATTAAACACGTGCAAATACGTGACGGCAGTCGACCTACTGCTTGTTGTAAAAAAATTAATATTCAAGTACAACTACAGTCACATTAATAACAATGAGACATTTTAGTACAGATTTATTTAGTCAATTGTAAGCCTAATCTAAATATAAAACCCCTAGGTGGTTATGCAATCGTTTACGCGACTGCCATGCTTAAGTTATTACCGTAAACTTCAGTTGCACTTGAGGTGTCACACAGGTACAATAATTACATAAATAATAATATGTTCTTCTTCTTTGCGTGTAATATGTTAGCTTTTGTTTACCTAATATACAACTAGACAATTATTTTAGTGTGTCATTAATCTACTTCAACAAAAAAAATACGAAGAATATTTGGGTTGGGGCTGTGAGTCAGACACATATCTTTTGGTCTGGCGCGTGACATACAGCTGCGTCATCTAAGTATTTTTACTATTACCAATTTTTTACATTATTTTATAGCTTCGATAATGTAACCCTCTTGACTTGGTCACATGGGTGTTCTATACTGCTTAAACAATTTTTGCATTAGGCATCAAGCCGAAATTTACAAAAATACAGTCATGAACCCAAAGAAAGTTAATGTGCAATAATTTGGAGGAACCCTGGAAATAGCTACCACTGGCTTAACGAGGCAATTATAATATATCCCATATGTCAATAAATATCTAGGCATAAACTAGAACAATGGTTTTATAGTTGAAACCCAATCCGATCACATGCATCGAAAAATTCAATTTTACTAAAAGCCTGAGCTTTTAAAACCCACACCATATTCACGGTACCGTAACTAAATAAACTTTATTAAATTAATAAACAGGAAACGGATGGATACCTAATTGCATTAGCAAATTCATGCAATTGAGACTTAAAAGACAGAGAAAAAAAAATGTTCTTGTACAGGAATCGATTATTAGATTATCATGTATATGAATTCCTAATTACATTAATTTGTTAGTGACACTTCCAATGAGAAGTAAAATTGTTGAGCTATGCCCTATCTATACTAATATTATAAAGAGGTAAAGTTTGTGTGATTGTGTGTTTGTGACGTGGTAAGGATAATCTTTGGATCTACTGAACCGATTTTAAAAATTCTTTCTGTGTTGAATAGTCCATTTATCGAGGAGTGTCATAGGCTATATACTATCACGCTATGACTAATAGGAGTGGAGCAGTAATTAAATATGTTTTAAAAGGGGAAGCGTTTTTTTCGCCTCCCATCGAAGTGGGCACGGGTCAGCTAGTATAATATATAAAGACTGAAATACTTACAAGCCAGTCATAATATTTATGAGAGAAGGGAAACTTGAAACAAAACCTTATGCCAACCCTTCTTATCACTGTTGAACTTAGTCCTTTAGAATACAACTCGCCTCCCTCGTCGTAGAGGGTTTTAAGAAATTCCTTCAAATACTGTAGAAGGCTACTTCTTGCATTTTTATGGGCTGTTAAATGTCGTCTTTCAAATGTCTAAAGAAATTAAAAATAACAATATGATGAACTAGGTGTACTAGTACTACATAATTATGGCTTAAACACAGAGCGATGCGCAACCAATATTTATATTTAACATCACCAAAACACATTGTCTGTCAATTTTGAAATCGAAAAGTAAACGAATGTGGTTAGGTATCTGTGAATCCCATGATACATAACATCTGTGCAATTCAGAAAAAAAATTGTACGTTCATTTATTGTGTCATGACAGAAAAACACGAATCTTAATGCGAGAATTTCCTTTTAAAGAAGAATGAATAAAATCAGCCTAAGCAAAACCTCCATAGTTAATATAACAAGTTAAACATTCAACGATACCATAAAATATTAGCAGCTAAACAATTTCTAACAAAGTAATGAAGACACGCTTTAATGAATAAGGCTACGAGATATAATTGCTGGATACTAATAACTTTGCTTAATGCCCCATCATGCCCTGAACTAAGTCTCTTAGCTCCGAGCTTGACAACGATTAGTCTGTACTATAACACGTCGCTATAGCCATTACATAACAGGAACTTGTGTTTATAAGTCTCAGGACAATTTAGAGCTAGTTTGGGTTATCAAGCGAATGTAAATGACCGTTTGAGATTTGTAGATAAGACTAAATATACTATGTTTTACTAAAATGTTTTCATTTACTAAATTGTTTCAAATGTTTCAACATTTTCTAAACCGATGCGAGTGGCTTTTTTTATAAGTTTACGTGTATTGACTGCAACATACCTGATATTCCACGCGATTTCAGTTCAGGAATGGTAAATATTTGTAATATTAGTATAGAGTAAGCAAGTTGTTATTTCATTGTTGACAAACACAAGTAATTGACGGATGTATTTAGATTGTCCTTTGTAAAACTAATAAACGGTGTGCTGACTACAATAGTTAGAAATCTAGAAATAAATTACCTTGGTATTTTGCCTCATCATAACAGCCCATTAATGTCCCACGGCAGGGACGGGCCTCCTCCCGTGACGGAGGGTTACTTAGCGTAGTAATACCACGCTGGCCAGACGGATTGGTATAGGGTTTAATTTCAAGTTTTCCTTCTTTTTATTTCGTAAAGATAGTAGTTACGGTAAGTCTTTACTCGGTTTTTACGGCACCCATGAGATGAGGTGGGGTGGTGACATATTGTATTCTTACTCCGTCACCACACATTTTGGCTGGCCTATGTATTAAGTTAAGAATGTTTTTCTTCGTTACTTTAGGAAGATTATCAACTGATCGTTTTGTTATGTATGTGTGGACTGAGGGCCCATTTTTTTTTGCGGTTTTTTGCAGATTAATCAACAAAAGTGCATAGTTAAAGTTGTTAAAGAGTTTGTTAAACGATTATCAGAGTTTGTTAAGACTTCATTCAAAAGATATATCGCTTTAAGTGGGTCCCTCAGTTCAAACACAAAATCTCCCATAATTAGATAGGTAATGAATTAAACAACAATTTTTTGGTAAAAATCCTTAGTTAAACATGTATAAAAGTATAAAAAGCATTGAAAAGCCTAATATGAGTAGCTAATAAAAAATAACAAACGTTTTAAAAGGTCCCTGAGGGCCCACTTGAATTTATCTCATAATTAATCAATTATAGCATGAACATTAAATATTCCTAAGCCAACCATTTGTTAAAAGGGCAAGGATAAATTTAAAATCAAAGAAAGATCACAAACAGTCATAATTATTGTTATTTTTAAGTTTTTAAGTGGTCCCTCAGTCCACACACTATGCAAATGCTAATTGTTAAATATATAATTAAATACAACAATTACGAAAATGGGGAGCCTTTCAGTGCATAGTTAATTTTGTATTTTATCGATCTGTATTTATCTTGTGTCTGGTTTATTTATATTTTTTGTCATTTTAACTGTTTTATTTATTTTCATACTAAGTCTGGTGTGGGGTGTCCACGTTTTAAGAAAACGGCTGTATATTTGTTTTTAATGTCATTTATTATTAATTTAGATATTTATTTATTTATAATTAGGATAACCCACGAAACATACACAAAGTCAATCAGAAATAATACAATATTTAAGTAGCTCAAGCAACAGTGCTGATTCCATTACAAGTTGCCACGGCAAGCAAAACATTAGACAATATTAATATTAATCAATTAAATCTAAATTGCAATCATTTTTTAAATGTAAAAAATAAAACAATAAAATTTGCAATACAGTAAAATTAAAATGTAATAAAATTTTAAGTTTTAGACAAGTGACAGGTTATATTATTAATTAGCTACAATCATAATACATATCTGTATGTCTATACATATAAATAAAATTGGAGTGTCTGTTTGTAACACGAAATCCACAGTTTTTAAGGTTCCGTACTCAAAGGGTAAAAACGGAACCCCAATTACTAAAGCTCCGCTGTCCGTCCGTCCATCTGTATGTCACGAGGCTGTATCTCATGAACCATGGCAGTTAGAAAGTTGAAACTTTCACAGATTATGTATTTTAGTTGCCGTTATAGCAACAAATACTAAAAACAAAATAAAATAAATATTTAAGGGTTATTTATTTTATATTGGAAAAATAATTTTTGACAGCTAAGTCACGTCGTAAAATTTTTAAAAGATGAGTCGTGAAGTCATCGCATTCTGGCGCGAAATAATAATAATATAGGTAGAATAATAATACAATTTTATTTTATTTTAATTTAAAATTAATACTCGTAACTGAACGAATTCACGATAATCAACAAGCTGACAGTTTACCACAGATTTGAGAGTTCTACTTTCTTTTATATGGTTCTTGTTTTTATGGATTTGAGAGTTACTATATAAATAAATAATTTAGAATAAAACTGTCAATATCTACTGCTATTATAAGAGGTCAGAGTGAAAGTAAAATAAAAAAAATATTTCAAAAGTTATGTAGACTAAATTATTATGTTTTTTAACATTTTTATCAATTTATTATTAACTGCAATACGGGACCATAAGAATTCTATGTCATAATTTTGGAAAATTTAAAGATTAGGTACTTCGTAATATATATTTTTTTAAATCATTAATTTAACAGGAACATGTATTTTTTTATTGTTTGTTTACGTTTGCATCAAATAGCACTCAATTCGGTCCGCATACGGCCTAACACAATTACAACTATTTACTTTTATCTCACACTTTATGACTATGCAGAAACTTTAAAACGTAATGTAACATCATTAATGTATGTAATGGTTCTTGATTATCTCTTGACTGCATGGACACTCTACTTGTACGAAAAACATATTTTGTAAATTTTTCCTAAAAGAATTATAAAACCAGTGATAAGATAAATACAGATCGATAATATACAAAATTAACTATGCACTGAAAGGCTCCCCATTTTCGTAATTGTGGTATTTAATTATATATTTAACAATTAGCATTTGCATAGTGTGTGGACTGAGGGACCACTTAAAAACTTAAAAATAACAATAATTATCACTGTTTGTGATCTTTCTTTAATTTTAAATTTATCCTTGCCCTTTTAACAAATGGTTGACTTAGGAATATTTAATGTTCATGCTATAATTGATTAATTATGAGATAAATTCAAGTGGGCCCTCAGGGACCTTTTAAAACGTTTGTTATTTTTTATTAGCTACTCATATTAGGCTTTTCAATGCTTTTTATACTTTTATACATGTTTAACTAAGGATTTTTACCAAAAAATTGTTGTTTAATTCATTACCTATCTAATTATGGGAGATTTTGTGTTTGAACTGAGGGACCCACTTAAAGCGATATATCTTTTGAATGAAGTCTTAACAAACTCTGATAATCGTTTAACAAACTCTTTAACAACTTTAACTATGCACTTTTGTTGATTAATCTACAAAAAGCCGCAGAAAAAAAAATGGGCCCTCAGTCCACACATACATGTTTTGTTTGCTAATACTAATCACAGTTTTATGAAAATACTGCCTTTTATATACTTCTGGGAGGAATGCTAATCTGTGTTAACGTAAAATTAACTTTATTCATAGAATAAAATCTAGTTAGCCCAAATGCTTTACCAAACACATGATAAACTGAATACAAAACAAAGAAGAGAGTTAGTTAGTGTAGTAGTAACCTGGTACAAGCCATTTTGTCAGCGTGATATTAGTTACGGAGCCTCGATGTGTTGCGCACACCATGGAGTCATGTCAGAATAATTGTGAAGAATAATTTTATATTAGTTTGGAATGGAAAAGGATAAGGAAATAGTAACCACGGATTAATTTTCTCTATGGGGAAAAACCTTACAGGTTTTAATGTAACTAATTATCTGAAAAAGTAAGAGATCGTTTTGTTGTAGTGGATCGATGCCTTTTAAGTATAGAAATCTCAAAGGAACTTTTCAGCACTAACTGTCGGAAAAGTATGACACTAGGATGATAACATGGTTCAGTTAAGAAAGTGATCAGATTGCACACCCTGCTTTGGTTCAAATAAATTGTTAAACACGTTTATTTTTTTGTTTTTTATTTTTTGTTTTTTATAGATAACAGAACAAAAGAGACATGGCATGTTTATCGTATTGTATTCAAACCATTTGAACACATGAAAGGAGTGCAATCTGAACACTTTATATAGGGTTTTCTTATATACATTCCGTCCAATTTCCCACCATTTGAGCTACCCGCTTCTAAAATTTGCTTTGTTATTATATAACAAAAGACTTAGAGCTACACAAGTTCGTAACTAAGATAAAGCATTGTAACGTAAATGAGACTTTGAGTACTTCCTAATGGCTATATTATATTTATAATTCATGGCAGCTTCTCTCAGTATTCGTGGTTATACTGAATGCAGACACAGCTGTTATATAATAATAATACATATAATAAAGACTAGTTGTAAAACGCGACTTTGTCCGCGATTAAATTTGAAATGAAATAAAAAAAGACTTGTATAATTCATACAAAGTTTATTCATCATCATCATATCAGCCAATCAACGTCAACTGCTGTACATATGCCTTCTCCAAGTAGTGTCACCTTGTGCGGTCCTGTGCCTCCCTCATCCATTGGCTTCCAGCCGTCCTCACCAGCGCTTTTTGGTACGCGGTCGCCATTCCAGAATCTTTCTGCCCAAACAGCTGTCGGTTCTCCCCGCTATGTGCCCTGCTTGTCGCTTCTTTAACCGGTTACGTCGGTTACTTTGGTTCTCTTGCGAATCTCCTCATTTTTGATTCGATCACGCAGGGAAGCTCCCAACATAGCTCTATCCAATGCCCCTGAATGACCATGAGCCTTCTGAGTAGGCAAATAGGTCAGGCTACAACATAGCTCTCTCCATTGCCCTCTGGAGTGACCATGAGCCATCAGAGTAGATCCATAGGTCAGGCTACAATAGAGCTCTCTCCAATGCCCCTGAATGACCATGAGCCTTCTGAGTAGGCCCATAGGTCAGGCTACAACATAGCTCTCTCCATTGCCCTCTGAAGTGACCATGAGCCTTCAGAGTAGGTCCATAGGTCAGGCTACAACAGAGCTCTCTCCAATGCCCCTGAATGACCATGAGCCTTCTGAGTCGGCCCATAGGTCAGGCTACAACATAGCTCTCTCCATTGCCCTCTGGAGTGACCATGAGCCTTTTGAGTAGGTCCATAGGTCAGGCTACAACATAGCTCTCTCCATTGCCCTCTGGAGTGACCATGAGCCTTTTGAGTAGGTCCATAGGTCAGGCTACAACATAGCTCTCTCCATTGCCCTCTGAGTGACCATGAGCCTTCTGAGTAGGCCCATATAGGTCAGGCTACAACATAGCTCTCTCCAATGCCCTCTGAGTGACCATGATTCTTCTGAGTAGGCCCATAGGTCAGGCTACAACATAGCTCTCTCCATTGCCGTCTGAGTGACCATGAGCCGTCTGAGTAGGCCCATAGGTCAAGCTACAACATAGCTCTCTCCTTTGCCCTCTGAGTGACCATGAGCCTTCTAAGTAGGCCCTTAGGCCCCTTAAATTTAAATTTTTTTTTGTCATAGCTTGATGTTATATATATATCCTATAGCCTTCCTCGATCAATGGTCTATCCAAAACTGAAAACTAAATTCAATTCCAAGAAGTAGTTCCTGAGATTAAACTCTTTAGCTTTATACAGGGTGTCCCAAAACTCGACGGTAATTCGAAACCGGGTGATAAGGCAAGTCATGCTGGTTATCAGAAAAATATTTAAAAAAATCTAAGTCGCATGGTTGTAAAGTTATAGGCTTTTGAAAAAAAACGCTAAAATTCCCACTTTGTGACACTCTTTTCCCTCCTGTTGTCACAAATCTTAATTTTTTCCAACTTTTTTTTTGCTGTGTTACCCTGAATAGTGCCTTTTTAAATTCTAATAAATAATTTAAAACCACCTGGTCTAGTTTTCACATCAATAGGACTTATTTCTTAGAATAAAATTTATTATGAAAAAAATGTGCAGTTCGAACTGACTGTAGTGAAAAAAAATGTACTACGCGAGTTTGGCAAGTTCCGCCAAAAGTTGGCGCATTTAGTAAGGATTTGAAAATGGTATCATACATGGTAAATTGTTGCCGCTATCATGGACAAAAAAATTCATTTTTGTAAAATTTAGGAGCCGATTCCAATGCTGAATAAGTTAAACTGCTAAGTAGTTGAGCCAGAAAGAGTCACCATATCAAGTTAAAGTAGTAGAAACTATGGTATTAGTTGAAAGTGCCAAAAAGTACAGCCTATCGCAATTTTAAAAAGCCACGAGTTACACTCATGCAAATTATGCATGTTCATGTTGCTGTCTTTTTTAATGTTAAATCATCAGGCCAAAACTTTTTTTTTTTAAAAGCGTCATCTCAGTACCTCTTTAATATTGTCCGGGAAAATTTAGTCGATGTTGGAAGTCCCCGGATACTAACGTTTGTACTCGCTGTACTAACGTGGTACGGGAGAAATTCATGTGTTTTTAAAATACGATGGGCTGTATTTTTGGCACTTTTAACTAATACTACTGTTTCTACTACTTTTCACTTGATATGGTGACTCTTTCCGGCTCAACTACTTAGCAGTTTAACTTATTCAGCATTGGAATCGGCTCCTAAATTTTACAACATAGAATTTTTTTGTCCATGATAGCGGCAACAATTTACCAAGTATGATACCATTTTCAAATCCTTACTAAATGCGCCAACTTTTGGCGGAACTTGCCAAACTCGCGTAGTACATTTTTTTTTCACTACAGTCAATTCAAACTGGACATTTTTTTCATAATAAATTTTATTCTAAAAAATAAGTCCTATTGCTGTGAAAACTAGAACTAGACCAGGTGGTTTTAAATTATTTATTAGAATTTAAAGAGGCACTATTCAGGGCAACACAGCAAAAAAAAAAGTTGGAAAAAGTTTAGATTTGAGACAACAGGAGGGAAAAGGGTGTCACAAAGTGGGAATTTTTTCGTTTTTTTTCAAATGCCTATAACTTTACAACTATGCGACTTAGATTTTTTTAAATATTTTTCTGATAACCAGCATGATGCCTTATCACCCGGTTTCGAATTAACGTCGGGTTTTGGGACACCCTGTATAATAGATATAGATAGATAGTATTTTTGTCTGTGTGTCTATAATTTGAACGTATGTGGAGTTTTCAATAAGTAATATAGGCATCCCATAAAACTGGAAATATCAATGCCACATGGCATAGATTCAAGAGAAATTAAATAGTTTTTGAAAGCACAGCCGTTCCGTACGCTGCCTAGCCTGCACTGCCATGAAATTATATGACACCTATAAACCTCAATCATTAGTATGCAAGAAAGCTCTAAAACTCTCTGTGTTTCTTTAGGTCTATCATTTAAAATATTATGTTCTACGAGTATGTCCTTTATATTTACGTAAATTCAAATGCAAATTTCTTTATTTTTAAAAACATGGTACAGAAAAGATCTTAAATTCTAAAGAATTACAATCATATTTGTGCGAGATAGACTTTTACAGTGAATTTGTGTACAAGACAGTTTTAAAATAATAAGTGAATATATCTGTTTAATTAGTTTTTTTGTAAATAATGTCTTTATATAGCAATTGAGCGGGACAGTTGTTAATTAGTGGATTTTTGTTAAATAGTCTTTAAAGTAGTGTTTTTATAGTTATTGTATAGTTTTTATAGTAATTAAATAATTAATTACAATTATATAGCAATAATACTGTGTAAATACTACCTTAACATAAGTTTTTAGTGGTTTATTAGCATTTAAATAAAGATTTCTCACAGTTTACGCCCGACGGCACTTTTAGAATATTTTAAAATGTTAGATTAAGTTATAAAGTTGTTAAATATTCAAATTATATCATGTTTTTATATTAATAAAGAAAAATAATAGGTTTTTAAATAAAAATGTATAAACTTGCAGTAGGATTTCAACAAGCAAAAAATAAGGTCCCACGTTCCGGTAATACTGCGCGCTACCTAAGCTACAGTAAACGGATTGCTTGCTGAATTCCTATTGGTTAAAAAGTAGTTACCTTAATTGGCCGACTAATGAGACAGCGCCAAAATAATGTAAGAAATTTGTATAAAAGGGGTAGCCGTTTGTTCACGGTACCTCAGTCGGCAAGCAACAGTCAAGGGAACAACAAGTGTAATAGTAATAAGGAACAAGGAAGAATAAATAGTCCAGTTATATTCAGGAAGAATCAACAGTTCGTTTTATTTCTATTTCCCACCAATCCAGTGATAGTCAACATTTATGGTCCTTCGAGCCGGATACTACGTGGGAAATAGTGAAGATTGTTCCTGAATATTGAAGAATTGTTCCTGAATATTGAAGAATTGTTCCTGATATATATAGAAGCTTGACCTACGATGCCGGTCACCCGTTCAGAGGGTAAAGGGCGCAAGCGACCGACGGAACCGACGCCGACGTCCTCCGAAGCCACAGCCACGACGTCGGCAACCGGCACAACCTCGGCAACTGGTACGAGTGAAGAGACGGGAACCACCGCCACGGAGTGTACTGAAACTACAGCCACCTCCGCGACGACAGAGCCTTCACCCGTCGTCTCCACCGTCATCACGCCGTCCGAGGGCCAGACCGCCGCACCTACGCTACCCATGAAGCCGCCAACACAGGGGGGCAAGGGGGGAAACGCCGCCGTCAAATATCAAGAAACAGAAACTTCGACAATAAAGAAGAAAACCCCACCAGTGCCACCCGGACCGACGCTCTCCCGTCCCCACAGCAAGAAGGGGGGAAGGGGGGGGTCAACACATAGCAAGTCTAAGGCCTACAAATTAGCGAAGGCTAAAGAAGAATTACTGAAGTTACAAGTCGAGTTAGCAGCTGCGCGCCTCGCCTCGCTGGAAGTCGAAGATGAAGACGAAGAAAATGATGAAGTTTCAATAGTATCGAAGACAGAAGTCAATGAACGTGTTGTCAACTGGTTGGAAGAGCAAGCCGATGGACCTACAACAGAGGTAGTCACCGCGCCGCTACGACGTACAGAACAACCAGCTGCCAATACAACAGAAGAGCTTCATCAACAGTCACAGCGCCTTCATTCATCACCGGCGGGAGTGAAAAATGACATTACAGAACTGGCCGCAGCTATCACACAAGCCATCAAAGCCGCTCAGCGACCGAAGTTTATAGAGCTGCCTATCTTCAATGGATCTCATCAAGAGTGGCTGCCTTTCCGTGCCGCATACTTCGAAACAGAAAAAACGTTCTCTTCAGTAGAAAACATCAACAGACTTAGAAGAAATCTCAAAGGAAAAGCAAAGGAGGCAGTCGAAGGTCTACTCATCACAAGTGCACAGCCCGCAGAAATCATGAAGACGTTGGAATCAAGATTTGGAAGACCAGAATCCATTGCTATGATGGAAATGGAAACGCTTCGTGGACTACCTCGCCTCACAGAATCTCCACGGGACATCTGTATATTCTCAACAAAGATCTCCAATGTCGTCGCAACTCTGAAGACACTAAGCTGCATCAACTATATGTACAATCCAGAAATTTCAAAGGCGCTGGTAGACAAGCTCACACCAACCCTGCGCTACAGATACTACGACTTCGCTGCAGTACAACCCAGAGAAGATGCTGACCTACTGAAGCTCGAAAAATTCCTCAGAAGAGAAGCTGAATTATGCGGACCTTATGCTCTACCAGAACAAATGGCGTCACATACGAGTACAGCACAAAGAAGACCACAGAAGATACACAACGTAACAGAGAAAACTTACGTCGCCAAGTGTCCTGTATGTGAAGAGACAGGACATACCACAACAGCCTGTGAACAATTCAAGAACATGGAAGTGAATGCAAGATGGGACATGGCCAAGTCAAAACGTCTCTGCTTCCGGTGTCTCCGCTATAGAAACAAGACACACACATGTAAAGCGAGGACATGCGGCATGGACAACTGCAAATACTTCCACAACAGAATGCTGCACCACAATAAGGCAACAGAGAAGACACAGGCGAAAGAAGAAACGATGGCAACAGAAGCAATTAACTCTGCCTGGACCCTGAAGAAGAAACAGTCATATTTGAAGATCATTCCAATTCAAATAAAGGGGCCAGCAGGAAAAGCCAACACTTTCGCACTACTGGATGATGGGTCAACAGTCACACTTATAGACAACGACATGGCCAAGCGTGTCGGAGCCACAGGACCTATCGATCCACTGAAGATAGAAAGCATCAACGCCATGAAGACGTCAGAGTTAACATCAAGAAGAGTCACCATTGAAATTAAAGGAGTGAACAATCAAGAGAAACGGATACAAGCGCGCACAGTGAAGAACTTGCAAGTCTCATCGCAACAAGTGCCAAAAGAAGTGATTGAAGGCTGCAAACACTTAGAAGATATTCAGCATCATCTCACATACGCCAGCGTGAAACCACAAGTGCTGATAGGACAAGACAACTGGCATCTTCTGCTGACAACTGAAGTAAGAAAAGGAGACAAGAACCAACCAGTGGCTTCCCTTACGCCTCTCGGTTGGGTACTACATGGCAGTCAAACAAGGACCATCGGACACACCGTCGACTATGTGTCACACGTCACAGAAGAAACCACAGATGACTTAGAAACCCTCGTGAAGCAGTACTTCGAAATGGATTCGCTATGCTTGAATAACAGAAGACCGAAGTCAGATCCAGAAGAACAAGCACTACGCATATTGGAAAAGACAACTAAGAAGACAGAAGAAGGAAGATATGAGACAGGACTTCTCTGGCGCAAAGAAGACATTAGCTTCCCAGATAACTACGGGAATACGCTGAACAGACTCCTGAACATAGAAAAGAAGATAGATCGTGACTCTGAATTGAAGAAAAAATATACAGAACAGATGGAAGCTCTTATAACAAAGGGATACAGCGAACCTGCACCTATACAGAAGACACCAGAAAGGATTTGGTATCTACCACACTTCGCTGTAATCAACCCGATGAAGCCTGACAAAATCAGAGTAGTCCATGACGCTGCAGCCAAGACAAGAGGAATCGCACTCAACGACATGTTACTGAAAGGACCCGATCTTCTTCAATCATTACCCGGAGTGATCATGGGCTTCCGGCAACATGAGATAGCAGTGACTGCAGACATAAAGGAAATGTTTATGCAAGTCAAATTACGAGAAGAAGACCGAGACTCCCTTCGATATCTCTGGCGAGGAAACCGACGAGATGACCAACCTCCAGAAGAATACAGAATGACCTCGTTGATATTTGGTGCATCGAGTTCCCCGTCTACAGCAATATACGTCAAGAACCTGAACGCCAAGCAGCATGAAGATACTCATCCTGAAGCCGTGGCAGCGATCATACAGAAACACTATGTTGACGACTACTTAGACAGCTTTGAAAACATTGAAGACGCCATACGCATCACGAAGAGTGTGCGTGAAGTGCACGCTAAGGCCAAATTTGAATTGAAGCAATGGAAATCCAACTCTCCGCTACTATTAGAAGCTCTTGGGGAAGATGTTCAAAATGACTACGTGGATCTATACAAGCCAGAAGAGAAGACAGAACGAGTCCTTTGTTGTCTGGAGTATCAACAGTGACGAGCTTACCTTCAACCTGAATTTGGCTCGTATCCCGCAGACACTTAAAGAAGGAAAGACACCAACGAAGAGGGAAGCACTGCGCATCGTGATGTCATTATTTGACCCACTTGGCTTGGCATCACCAGTCACCATAAAGGCGAAACAACTTTTACAAGAAGTATGGCGCAGAGGCACTCCATGGGACGACATGATCGACGAAGACCTGGCAGAACAGTGGAAGATCTGGATGAATCATCTGGAAAATCTCCGCAACACGACGATCCCACGAAGATATATCAACTACAGCAATGCCGACAATATACAACTACATATTTTCACCGACGCAAGCGAATCAGCCTATTCTGCAGTGTTGTATTGGAGAACAGTGACACCAAGCGGCGAGATCAATTTATCACTCATTATGGCGAAAGCGAAAGTTGCACCATTGAAGTTGACCTCCATACCAAGACTGGAGCTTCAAGCCGCAGTTATGGGGACCAGACTTGCAGAAACAATAGTTGAAGAACACGAAAGGAAACCTGACAGCAAAGTGTTTTGGACTGACAGTAAGACAGTTCTCACATGGATACGTACTGGTTCACGCTCATATAAACCATATGTAGCGCATCGTCTAGCAGCCATAGAAGACAGCACAAAAGTGAACGAGTGGAGATGGATTCCCACAAAAATGAACATAGCAGATGACGCAACACGAGATGTCCCATTGAATTTCAACAAGGATCACCGTTGGTATAAAGGACCTGACTTCTTATATCAAGTAGAAGAGCTCTGGCCTACAGAAACATCAACAATAGTTACAGAAGAACCTTCTGGTGAAGAAAGAATAAATAACGTGACAAACAGATCGGGACCAAATCTGTCAGAAGGATTACCAGACGCATCACGATTTTCCAACTGGACAAGACTACGACATACGACAGCAAGGGTTCTACAGTTTATAGAGTTGTGCAGAACACTAAAGCAAAGTGTCAACTATAGAAAAACCAAGAAGAATACAGAAAAGGATCCTAGCTGGAACAGAGTGGCTAAACCAACAGAGAAGAAGCCACAATCAGCTGTCAAGAAAACCTCACCGTCACAGGGGAAGAAGTTCATCCCAGTATCCGCGGAGCAGCTCAAACAGGCAGAAAGGCTTCTGATGCAATCGACTCAAGAAGACTCCTTTACAGAAGAAATAGAATTACTGAAAAGACAGAAGCCAATTAACAAAGAGAGTCGACTACGTCAGCTGAGCATCGAGCACATCAACGGAGTCATCAGACTTAGAAGTAGAATCCAAGCAGTACAAGAAGTGACAAATAGCATTAAAAGCCCTATGATACTTGACGGTGAACATAAAGTGGTGAAAATGTGGATTCAAGCAATACATCGCGAACTACATCACGCTGGTGTCGAGGCTACAGTCAACGAGTGCAGACAACAGTATTGGGTATTACGCCTACGACCCATCACGCGTACATTACTTCGTGCATGTCTTTTCTGCCGAATGAAGACACAGACACCGCCGCTTCCCAGGACAGGGGACTTACCTGCATGCCGTCTAGCTCACCATAGACGACCCTTCACCTATACAGGGGTCGACTACTTCGGACCTTTGACTGTGACAGTGGGACGCGCTCGACAGAAGAGATATGTTGCAATATTCACATGTCTCACCACTCGAGCCATACACCTCGAGATCGCCGGTTCACTCACCGCGGACTCTGCAGTGATGGCACTAAGAAGAATGATAGCACGACGCGGGTGCCCAACTGAAATCTGGTCTGACAACGGCACCAACCTGAAGGCAGCGGACAAAGAACTTCGACAAGCCATCGACGAGGCGACAACAGAAGAAGCAGTTAAGAGAACAATCTCTTGGCGCTACATTCCACCTGGAGCACCATTTATGGGAGGTGCATGGGAACGTATGGTTCGCTCAGTTAAGACAGCATTATCAGCGACTCTACACGAACGATATCCGACAGAAGAAGTACTCTCAACGCTGTTAGCAGAAGTGGAGTACACAGTGAACAGCCGACCACTAACACATGTCTCTGTCAGTGCGGAAGACCCTGAAGCCTTAACTCCTAATCACTTCTTATTGGGAGGAAATGGAAGAGTACCACAACCGGGAACATTCGATGAAAAGGACACTATTTCCCGAGGTAGCTGGCGATCTGCGCAACGCCTAGCGGACATCTTTTGGAACCGCTGGGTAAAGGAGTATCTCCCGGAGCTTCAATACCGGCGGGAGCCTCATGGAAAAGGACCAGCTGTGAAGATCAACGACCTCGTGCAAGTAGTCGATGCCAACCTACCCCGCAATGTCTGGATCAGAGGTCGAGTGATAGCGACGTATCCAGGCCCAGATGACATCGTGCGAACAGTGGACATCCAGACCAAAGGAGGAGTGCTGCGGAGACCTGTGAGGAAGCTGGTGATCATGCCCGTGACTACAGACGTCGAGCTCGCACCGAGAGAAGATGCAACATAGTCTGCACGGCGGGAGAAATGTGCGAGATAGACTTTTACAGTGAATTTGTGTACAAGACAGTTTTAAAATAATAAGTGAATATATCTGTTTAATTAGTTTTTTTGTAAATAATGTCTTTATATAGCAATTGAGCGGGACAGTTGTTAATTAGTGGATTTTTGTTAAATAGTCTTTAAAGTAGTGTTTTTATAGTTATTGTATAGTTTTTATAGTAATTAAATAATTAATTACAATTATATAGCAATAATACTGTGTAAATACTACCTTAACATAAGTTTTTAGTGGTTTATTAGCATTTAAATAAAGATTTCTCACAGTTTACGCCCGACGGCACTTTTAGAATATTTTAAAATGTTAGATTAAGTTATAAAGTTGTTAAATATTCAAATTATATCATGTTTTTATATTAATAAAGAAAAATAATAGGTTTTTAAATAAAAATGTATAAACTTGCAGTAGGATTTCAACAAGCAAAAAATAAGGTCCCACGTTCCGGTAATACTGCGCGCTACCTAAGCTACAGTAAACGGATTGCTTGCTGAATTCCTATTGGTTAAAAAGTAGTTACCTTAATTGGCCGACTAATGAGACAGCGCCAAAATAATGTAAGAAATTTGTATAAAAGGGGTAGCCGTTTGTTCACGGTACCTCAGTCGGCAAGCAACAGTCAAGGGAACAACAAGTGTAATAGTAATAAGGAACAAGGAAGAATAAATAGTCCAGTTATATTCAGGAAGAATCAACAGTTCGTTTTATTTCTATTTCCCACCAATCCAGTGATAGTCAACAATATTCTTCCAAGAAGGCATACAAATGTGTCATATTTGAGACATTCTAGAAATCTTAACAATAATACAAATATATAAAAAAATTTATATATTTAAAAATGTAAATTAATGTGAAAAATGTAAATAAAGAGTATACAAATATAAAAACAATGAAACATAATTATAAAATCTAATAAATCAAATGCAACAGTGGAAATACAAAACACTTATGTCAAATTAAAATCCATACAAGTTTATCACTAAGAAAATAATTTATATTATAATAGCATTTATTAATTAGGAGATCACATAAAGCTGTAATAAATTTAAATATTCCTTAAAATTTATTACAGCTTTATGGACAACGAAAACCTATATAAAACAACTTTTGTATTACAAAAATAATGGTGTTCATGTTCAAGCATACTTTACTTTACGTAAAGTATAATAAAATCAAAAAAGTATTTTCATTATGCATATTTTACATAAAAAGTGTCAAGATGTCTCAACTCATAAATACTCTCATTATTAAGGTAACATCTTTAAAAGTAATAATTCAACTCACACCATTTTCAAGTTACGTTATAAAAGTTAATTCAACGCGACTTTGAATCTCTTCATTTGACGTCATCGGACTATATAATTAGTTAAGCAAATGTATAAGGTACGAGTACTCGTAGTGTCGGAGTTTGTAACCTCAGCTAAGTTTGAAGGCTGGAAGCTCGCTACTATTATTCGTGAACGCGCGCTTCTTAGCATATTTAAGGTATTATGAAGTTAATGGGTAATGATCGGGAGCATTCGTGTTCCCGTCCTCGTTCCCTCGCTAGTTAACTCCGTTGGTTATTTTCCGCTAGTGCCTACTGACTCAATGAGGGTAAGAGAGTTAAATCACGCCACTCCTATTTCACGACGCTTGAGAATTTACTGCCTTTCAAATACATTATGCAGTAAAATTACAGTGGCTGAAACGTGTGAAATTTAAATAAGGTTTTAATATTGTTGTACGAGAAAACTTTTGGTGTATCTAGTGGTTAAAGTTTTTGTAAGTGATTTTGTAATAATAATTGCGGTTAAAATTTCAAGGGTAAAGTTTCGCACCTTGTATCAGTGAGTGCCGATAATATTACAAATCTAAGAAGAAATCATATGTAGCTGTGCAAGCTAAAAGAATCAATGTAAGCTTCCCCACTCTAGTTCAAGCAAAATTAATTAAGAAACTATTTTGTGTTAATGTTAAATGTCTTCATGTTAATGCATACTGGGAATAAAAAAAAATATTTTGATCAACGACGTTAAAACATTAAAAATATTACAGCAGATACTCTATGACTTCACTTGAATTAGTTTAATGTAGCATTTTAAATTAGATCGTCTAGTTTAGCATTTAATTTAATTTTACTTAAAAATATTTACATCCTTCCTTACTTATAAGCATTTGCCTGCAATTTAACGTTATTTGCAATGCATTGCGCTCATAAATGTTATATAGCAAAGTCTTAAGTCTGATTAAATTATTTAATGACAAGTGGCTAGACTCACAACGCGGTCGCTCTACTTAAACACCGCGTTTGCATTATGCAAATAAAGCTTGTATGGTTAAGATCACCGCACTGCACCTGCTTTGAGAGCCAAGTATCTCAAACAAACAAAATCTTAAGGACTTAAGGAACTTTCTTATCCTAATATTATAGGATTAACACTTCCCTTAAACTTTTCCCTTGATTAAAACCACGAGACATCGTGATGTGAATTACAAAATGGCATAATTTATTTTCATTGCAAATTCTAATTTTGTTTTACAAAGAATTTGTTGTTCAATATGTAAGTAACTGTAACTTATTTTTGTTTTATCTTAATATAATTACTTAAAGAAACTTTTACTTTTTCACATTTATTACAACGCATAAATATACCACTATAGTAAGATGCTTACATATGTGACGTAGGAAAAATAACCCTATACCACGCCTGGTATAGGGTTTTACGCGTTTAAGGTCAAAATTTTGTTGGTAAGTTTACGTAAAGATTTTATATGTAGTAAACTTTTTCTTAGCCGGCTTTTTAGACACTTTAGGCCTGAATTGAGATTGTGATAGTCTGTTTTCTTTGTCCGTATAGACGGCTTTAAGAAATCATATATTGTAGATAAAATAAACACTTCACAATCAAACAGACCGGTATGCCTACAAAGAAAGCCAAAAGTTTTACATTGTTTTGTATATAACATTGTTACTCTCACCTTAAAAAGATACGTAATGTGTTGATCGTTAAGGAAAAAATGAGGTAGACATTCTCAGAGATATTTTGTAAGCAATAAAAGTGTACACGTGAAATACTTCAGTTCAGTAACGGGAAACATCAGCCACATGTATACGTTTGATTACATTTAGCTGAATCATAATCGTGGTAAGATTGATTTGTTGTGTGTTTATTTATTGTAACAAATTGTTCCTGCTTTCAGTTATACGAAATAGTTAACGATAGGAAATAATGAAATGTAAATAATTTAAGAGTATTTTTGGATGTTTTAATAAGTAGGATTGTTGAGTTAAATGATGAGGAATGTAAGAATTTCTTTAGCTTATTCTTCTAATTTTATTCTCTTATCAATTAACTGAACATGATTGTTTGCATTGGTCTGGGTGTTTTTTATGTATAATGTATGTATTTACAAAAAAGATGTATTTATGTATGTTTATCCGTTGTCTAGTACCCATAGTACAAGCTCTGCTTAGTTTGGAATTAGATGACGTTGTGTGAATGTGTGAGCATTATTTATTTTATTTATTTATAACTTAAATAACATAACATGCAATAATTTGTGGGCCTCACAATAACACTGCGAAACATAACCTACGACCTTAAGCATATTAGCCGTAGTAAAAGTAAAATGCGACATTTCCTTGAAAATAACAAATTAAACATAAAATAAAATTAATAAATCTGTTATTAATTAAGAATTCTATAAAATAAGTTATAACAACAAATATTGGAGGGTATCGTTTCAATTAATGACCTAATATTATTTTCAGCAAGGAAATTACAACGCCAGCTGCGAATTAATTGACGAAGTTGAGAAATCGTGATTTTACAAAATATTTTATAACACAACTAACTATAAATTTGATTATCGTAATCTAATGGATAATGATAGTCTATACTTTTAATAACTAGTATTTTATTATATTTTTTTAATATTATTTTGACTGGACTGGGTTGCCTGTGCGGCACTCCACAAACTATGGCTCACCTCTCATCATGTCCTGGATGCCCTTACACCTGCAATCAGGAGGAGCTAATGATTGCCAGTGATAACGCAGTCAGTGTCGCAGAGTTTTGGGCTACTACACATTAGTCTAGTATCGTTTTGCCCTCGATACGCTAAGAAGAATATTATTTTAATATATTTTAGAATAGTCTGTAAAAGGCAAAAGTCTTTAATAGAGTTTACGGTTTTTTTATTACACGACATTGTTTTCCGATTTATTTTAATATTTTTTTTGTAACTTATACTAAAAACTCAAGTAGGTATTCTCAAAAAATCTGAAAGGAATTTGGTACATTTTTGTTATAAGAATAATGAAACATAAGATTTTCAGTATTGGGTTAATATACTGGTTATTAATAATGGCTTTAAATTCTACGTAGTGTATTCGTCTTGTCAAGCTTTTACATTTAATACTCACATCAAGGAAATTAAACAGGATAGCTAAGAACACCATTAATTAACTCACCTTTTACTAATTTACTAAATCTGCTTAGCCATTCGGAAACTATGATACCACAAACAGACACACACAGACACGTCACTCTTGTAACACAACATCACAGGTTAAAAATACACTCCACAATAAATACTTCTTGAAACTAAATGAAATAAATGTGTGGCTAGAAACCAATTGCATAAATATATTCAATATATGAATGTGCTCAAATTCTTTGAAGGTATTATATTATTAGTAAACATTTATCTTATTTGAAGCCTATAGCTATTGAATCAAAAAGAATTTATGTATGGTCTAATAATAAATCTCCGGGAACATGAATGAACATTCCTAACATTTAAAATGCCAATCGAGTTAGTTTCTATACACCGACGAAACTAACATTTCATAATACCGTAAACACGTTGAAAAAGTTAGAGCACGTATACATATAATTCTTTTACGTTTAAATAATTAAGTCCAGCATGAAGAACTGATAGCCCAAACGGGTGTTATCATAAACTAACAACATTCTACATCGAAAACGAAACATGATGTAGTATGGTGTAGTATGGTGATTATGTATGAGTGTAGTATGGTGTAGAATAACTCTGCTACGAGAGCGACTGATGCAATGAAAGAACAATAACAATGATACAATTGCAAATAGTAATCATTGTAAACAAGGATCTAAACTCTTACGATAAGGCGACCCTTACCGCTTATTCCATAAAGAACGGTTGCGGATACCATGCTCAATGAAGTGGTCCCACGCAAGAAAAATATTTATCTGATCTACAAATAAATTATTGTCTTACCAGAAAACCAGCGCTGATGCTACATAAACTATGCCGTACCAGTTACTAGCATTACAGCTGAGGCAGAGCCCTTTTGGCCATTCAGACTTTTTTTTTTCTCTTTCTCCCTGTATTTTTTTTTCTCTTCGTTGTGTGTCTTTATGGCCAATAAACGATTTATCGTTCTTTTTCTTCTTCTTAAACCTGTATTGAGTTCATTTCATGTCAGTAAAAGTTCATACATACATACATAAACTCACGCCTTATCCCGGCCGGGGTAGGCAGAGACGACAGAACGCCACTTGTCACGATCCTGGCAAACAGATTCGGCCTCGTCCACATTCATTAAGCGAGTCATACATGCGCGTCGGTTACGAGTGCTCTTTATTTGGCCCTTTTCCAATATGCAACCTATCTGGTCACCATATGTTTTCCGTGGCCTACCGGCACCGACTCGCCCTTTCACATTAGCCTTGTATACTTGTTTCGTCAAACGCTCATCATTCATTCTCTCAATGTGACCAAACCAACGCAACATTCCTTTCTCGATTTTGGTCACTATATCATCTTTCATGCCGCAACGTATTCTTATCTCATCATTCCTTACTCTATCTATCAGTCTTAATCCACATATACTTCTCAGTGAACGCATTTCTACCGCATTAATTCTACTTTCATGCTTCGTCTGCCATACCCAACTCTCGCTACCATACATTAAGGTTGGTGCTAGCACTCCCTTATGAACAGCCAGACGAGCTTTAGTAGTCACGTTCTGGCTTTTCATAAACGAGTGCAGGGCACCGTTCACCGAGTTTCCCTTTTGCACTCTTCTCTCAATATCCTTATCATGTTTTCCATCTCTCGTAAACATGCTCCCCAGATACACAAATTCTTTCACCTGTTCAAGTCTTTCACTTCCAATCATAAGTTCCTGTTATGTATATAAGGCTTGTCATCATCATTGCGAATGGCTTCTGCTTTGAACCCTATACATCTATATCCAGCTAGAGTAGCCAATCTTTTGCGACCGGAGTAAAGTTGTGCGACAAGAGCTCACGGAATAAGGCTTCTAATACTCGCGTATCTTTAAAACAGAAAACTCCCATGTCCAAAGTGCGGTAGTAATACAAGTCTAAATAATTCAAAGATGTAAGAAAGTAACATGCTCAGTCGTTTTCACTAAGACCCACGTGTTCGAGCTTAACTTTGATGAATGTGTGCCGCGTGTGATCTTTAAATGTTTGATATAAAACACGCTACGTCGCGCAGCCATGTTGAATGTTCTAATACACGTGAACTAATCGTTCTACTTCTCTTTATGTTACGTTTTATAATTGGGTATGTTTCTTAACTTTTGTAACAATACTTGGTATTACCGTCCCATATTGAAGTGATAAAAGATAGTTCCAATTACTAATTCATAAATTATATTAGTGACACAAGATAGACGAAGAAGACCACTCCACGTCATGCGTCATTTAGAAGATATAAGTAAAGGAGTTACTTTACTATTTATTTCTTTTCTCTGTGATGTATGCTAAATGTTGTTGTGTGAAAGTGTTAAGAAAAACTGTAAGAAAATAATTTTTTTTTGTTATTTCTATCTTTAATTTTTTTTATTTTTTTATATGTTTGTTCTTTTAGTTTGTAATTAATTAATATGGAATGTAAAAGTTTGAGCCTGAAATAAAGAATTATTATTATATAATTATTCTCTTTATTTATATTTATCACATTTTATTACATTTTTAAATATAGATTTTATAAATATTTAAAAATATAAAAAAAGGTAGACCTGCCAGCTTCGGGTACAGGGACCAAGCTACTGGTGGTTTGGGCTCCAAAGATAAGAACCTCCTCACAATACGTGCCGTGTCGAGCAGTACTGCCTTCTGCATCATACCTATGATCCAACTTATTATTATTATAAGCGAGCATGAACTTAATTCTTTGTGTGAGACATTTTAAGCAATTTAATTTAAAACTAAAAGTTTTAAATTTCAAATCATATTTAAAATTTGATTTACTCAGCAAAACGAACAGAATTGTGTTTTTTTATCTAAATAGATTCTAGTTCATTTAACAATATAATATTTTTATTCAGATCATTTAATATTAATGCAGTGAAAATGTAAACACCGAGTAGTTGAAATCAATTGTAACCTTTGTAAGTTCACCATTCAAGTCTAAAAATTCAATTTATTCAAACGAATGTCACGCTTAAATATTCATTGGGTAAATATCAAATTCCTGTAATGTGGATTTAACCTTTGTTTTAGCTCTGAAAATTACTGCGTCTTAATGCTAACACGATTCTTAGTAGAAGTAAGCAAATGTTAGTGGACCCTAATCTCCGTCAGTTGAATTATAGATATTAATACGATTGTCTTCATTGTACTCGTAATACCTGCATCATTTTTAAGTCATAACACACTATTCCACAAACATTCACTCTCCGTGTGGTGACGGAGTAAGAATACAATATGTCATCACCCCATCTCATCCCAAGGGTGTCGTAAAAACTGACCAGGGGACTATACGTGAATATTATCTTTACGAAATAAAAAGAAGGAAAACTTGAAATTAATCCCTATACCAATCCGTCTGGTCAGCGTGGTATTAGTAGGCCAAGTATCCCTCCGTCACGCGAGGAGGCCCGTCCCTGCAGTGGGACATTAATGGGCTGTTATGATGATTCACTCTACGCGATCTAGGACTAAGCTAACGAGAAATTGTAAGATCGGTACTAGACAATGGATAACAAACTTATGATGATTATTTTACGTAATATTTTAGCGCCCCTACTCTTCTCTCTTACGCTCACTACGCTTACCCGACAGGTTCCACAAATTAAACTATTATTAACTTTACGATCTTGTATATAAACATTGTGGAACGCAATAAACTATTGAGTATTGATTTATATACACGAAGATTTAACAAACCCAAAATTTCTGCATAAAAGCAGACATCTACTCCAAAAAGGGCTTATGGAATAAAATCGTTTTAACCCTTTATAGGGCGGTCCATACAAAGTGGCCAGTAAACTGGACAGTCACTTTAAGGTCGATAGTTAAAAGAACAATGGCATCACTTATGATTATAAACGATAGTCAATAAACCACATTGGCCTGTTTACTAGCCAGCGTTCAAGTATGTCGCGTATGTTCAAAAACTCACGTCATTTTTTCCGGTGGCCTGTCAACTGACCACTGCGCACCCCCACCCTAGTGTTTGCTAATTTCGCAACTAAACTTCAAATACAACCAAGTGTTGTGCAAAGGATAAATATATATTCAAGTAAAAGGTGAGTAAAATGATTGAGTTATAGTATATTCTTTATTATTAAATACAAATATAATCGACTACCGTAAAATAAACATGTTATTTTTGCAATTACACACAGACCGGTGCGTTATCAAAATCTAGCTTAGAAATTTCACACGTGAGTTTGACGTAGTCTCAGAATTGTATATTTAGATTATTACATATAAACTGTATTATTTCACACGACGTACATAGTTAATTTTTAAGATATAAAAACTTAATAAGCATAGCTAATCAGGTTTGGTAGTTATAACTTGATTTCGTAATTCTTTAGGTATTTTTTAGATCAAATTGTAGGTACGTACAATTATTAGTAATTAATTGTTTCTGAGTTTTGTTTTCTTTTGTTATTTTAGAAAGGAATTTAGTTAAATAAGGATCTGGAGATGCTGAATGATGACCAATGGGCTGAAATGATGGCTATCATTGATGACCAGGCCTTCGGCTCGGACATTGGTGTCAATTTCAACGGTTATGACGGTTTTGACAATGTTGTCTCTAATATCAGCAGCATTAGTACCCGTAGCATTCTCGCATCATTTTCCTCAGAACCTGTACACGTATCTCCGCAACTACTTTCACCAGCACCTCTACATCAGCTTTCTCCGACAACCCCAATGGCACCATCACATGCACTGCCCTCAGTGTCCCCACCTATAGTTACGAATCCCTAAGATACTCCTTAAAATCTAAATAACTGGAGCAAATAAAAATTTAGAAATCCCCCCGGAACTACATAAAAAAATTTAATTTAGTAATTACATAGGTATAAATGTGGAAGTTGACCTAAGGTCACCAATAGACATTTTTTCTCTTTGTTGCAATTGATGAGTTGATTTTGTTATTTGTTTTTGAGGCTAAATAAATACTGATTACGAAATACACAATAATTTTATTTTACTATGTTATTTATACCGAAAAAAACCTGATTTTATAAGTGTCCAGTTTATTGGCCACTGATTATACAAAGATGATATGTTCTACTGATGTAGAACGGTCAGTGGACAGTATAGTGGCCACTATATTTTCTGAATTTTCTCGGAAAATAAAAAGTTACGGAAAAAAATATTTAAATATGTTGTTTTAAAAAACCCACTACAACGTGTATTTGTTAAAAAATATAGCATTTAAAAAAAAAAGTGAAGGTGTGCGTTAAAGGGTTAAGAAGGATGGAAAAAGTGCGTCATAAACCATAATGCTTTAGTAATACATTCTCACAAAAAATAAATGACGATCGCGCTCGCCCTTTTCCGAGATACCGTGTCCCTTGTTGGAGCGCATTTTGAATGCAGATTCTGAACTTATCTCTGCTTTGCGGCAATAGTGTTTAAGATAAAAGCAGACAAAATGGTGCTCGTAGTTTTTCACAAGTACGTGCCTCCTACATCTTATTTTTCTCCCTGTCTATATTTACCTCCTAATTTTCTATAAAACCTTTGTAATATTCCCATCAATGCATTTGAGTAAGATAGGCTATAAAGCTTTCGGAACCAAAGGTATGCTATAATGAAAGTGCGGAATGGTTGAACGATAAATATGAGCCATTCCAGGCCGGATATCACACGGTTACAACTCATCAGCGGCATTCAATGGAACATCTATAGCTATTCATATGAATTTAGTTAGGGATAGATAGTAGAGAATAATAGAACTGAAATATGAAGGAAGTTTACTAACGTATATTGTTAGTAGGGTGGTGTAAGATGGTATATTTTCATCCTACTGGTACGGTAAAAGACTGTAGTAAAAACTGACTAAGGGATATTCGATGACATTGAAAATATTTAACAATGAAGGAAAACTTGAAAGAAAACCCTATACCTACCTACTTAATCGTCTTCTACTAATAACGAAATTGATATCTATGGTGTGGACAGAATGGACAATTTAACACAAAATAACAAACCATTTATTCATACAAAAATAACTAAAACAATGAAATAGTAAACTATGAAACCTAACATTTTTCAGCGCAGAAGTAATAATAATAAAATTCATTTATTTTCTCAACACAATTTGGTAAAGTATAATAATGCTATTACGATGCATTATGTTATTCTATATGAATTCGGTATGTAAAGACTTTTTTTGGTATTTTTTTTATATTTCTATTTTTAAGGTTTATAAATTATAAACAACTAATTTGAGTATTTTTGCTTTCCTATCTATAGTTTATATTTAATAAACATTTTAAGTTTTACTTTACGTCATGCGTACGGTCGAATTATTTGAGCAATGAAAGCAGAAACAAACTTCTGTTGAGCCGGCGCATGACGTCATTTTTACGTCGAATGAAAGACAAAGTAATTTATGTATAATTGTAAAAATGAACACAATCTTGCAGTTTTTTGCTCTAATTAATGGTTTGGGATTCGACATAGGTAAACTTTTAGTTTACATACCGAATTACGTGCAGTAGTTAGACATTTTAGCTGGTACACCGCTTATGTTGTGTGGCTGTCATCAGACAAGTGACACGCAAGACCATTTTTATGCGATCTACAGATAATTTTCCTGGAGTTGAATATCTTTGTCTAAGTTAAATAGATAATTTTGTAACAGTTCAAAATAAAAATAACTACCTACTCACAGATTACCCGTATACATTAAGTTAAAGCAAGCTTTAAATAGTAAGAAGGTTTAGATAATTTACATAATGATATCTCAACACTTTTTCCAATAGGTAAACCACCTATTAGATTAAAGCGACGTGCGTCCTTATCAGCAGAATGTCTTAGAATACGAGTAGGTTTAACGTAAGTGGCACTGTTATCGGACGAACGTATCGGTTCTTAATACGCAACCGTCCGTGAACACGCACCTTTGTATAATAACATAGAACCTGCTCGATGTGTAGATAACGTGTGGGTATACAAGCTAGCGAAAACGAAAGAATTTTTAAGTAACCTAGAGTCCTGTTCTCCTTGTGGTGACGGAGTAAGAATACAATATGTCACTACCCCTTGTCATCTCATTGGTGTCATAAAAACTAACTAAGGGACTATCCGTAAATATTATCTTTACGAAAAAATAAAAAGAAGGAGAACTTGAAATTAAACCCTATACCAATTCGTCTGGCCAGCGTGGTATTAGTAGGCCAAGTATCCCTCCGTCATCGGAGGAGGCCCGTCCCTGCAGTGGGACATTAATGGGCTGTTATGATGAGAGTTCTGTAAGTAAGGTCTTAGAAGTATATACTCGTAATACGTATTCTTTACTTTACATTCTTAAAATCGACGGTGTCGTTGTGCAGAACAGAATGATCGTTAAGTGGCATTTGTTTCACGATGTTTGAAAATGTTTATTCTTTGTTGCCAGTAACTTGAAAATTTCTAAATTCTAACAGTTTACCTTGAGCGATTACCATACCATATATTACCATAACTTAAAACTATATTTTAAAAAACAACTAAAAACCTTTTCTAATTGAGTTATTGCTAAAGTGTCTAAAGAAATTTCGAGTTCCCATATTATTTTTCCCAAAATCACAACGGCATTAGAGACAATCGCTATAACATTCCAAATAACAATATTTCAAATAAGTTGCGCTAAACTTAGATTACTGCATGAACGCAAAGCCATCTTTTACTTTATTTGTTCCGATACAAGAGGCGAAAGTGTGGGTATTCCATAAAAAACGTTTCGTCTAAAAAAAGATAAAACTCACGCGGAAGTTTTTCAATCTTTGTGAACTGTTCGAGTCTGTATAAGTACTTATCTGAAGCTAAAGCGTGCGAATCTGTGAACTTCATTCTTTTATAAAACGCTTTCAATACTTCTTAGGCAATTACAATAGTGAATTGGAAATTGCGGGATTGAGATAACTCTATGCCACCTACTCAATCGGTTATTTTCGTTTTTACCTGCTTTATTGTTTTTTAGGTGGGAGACGAGCAAGCTCTTCACCTGCTGTTAAGGAGTAACTGTTGGTTATGAACTTCAGTAATACCGGAACACATTCAAGCCGATTTCAACCCTAGACAGTTAATAAATCTAATAACCCAAAAACTTTTAATAGTTAACAGTCCCTTGCGTATGAACACAATTTTTTTTTACACTATCACTTGAATTTAAACGAGCAGTTGGTACTGACCTAAACGGTGGCTCGATGAAAAGACCTACCTCCTAGTACATTATTCTTTCACATATAAAAGAAAACTGAAGTTCATTATTAATACAAAATATCCATTATTCTGGAGTAGAATACGAATAAAAGACAAAACCAAAATGTTCGAGATTGAATTGTCACCAACAGACTATTGTATGTATTCAAAGAACTAAATGTAATGAAATGCAAAATTCAGTTTCCTTCTATTCTATTTGTAAGTCACTGAGACAATAGGAAATGAGTGGTTCTGAATTGTAGCTAGTTATTGTCTTTACTTCAAGTGGACGGTATAAAAAAGAAAAAAAAATTGCATCGCAATAATTTACATTTTCGTTTCGTTTTAATTAGGGCTTTATAATCCTGCATAGCTTGATAGTCAATTTTAGTGTCGCGAGAAATTCAGCTATATTATACTTACTAATGAATACTTCTACTGGTTCTATACATCTTTGAAATTTAAAAAAAATATTAACCTGGTATACTCGCTTGTGTTAACTACGTTTAGGTAAGAAATATCAAAGAATTTGTAACTTGAAGAAAACTTAGAATTGTTGTTCCTATTTTAAATATAATAACATTCTAAGATCATACGATTCTTTCTTTAATATGCTCAAACATTTTTGTTAATCTCTGCTGACCCTGAAATATCCATATAGAATAAAATTATACCATGCGGTTTAGCACTATGTATCTCGATCACGTCAGCTTGCGAACAATAACGCCGCATCATAAACTAGCTTTTAAGCTTATTCCACTTGTCACACTGACACGTCTAAATTAAAAGTTTTTTAACACTATTTTTGATCTCACAAGTTATAAAACCGCCTTATCGAGATATTTATTATATAACTATTGATTTTAATTATATATTCCTTTATTAACAAAACTGTTTATTCCCTTAATAAACAATTTAAATTTAAAAATAATGTAAACATGTTATCCATTCGCATTAAGTATTCTAAAACTTTTAGACCCTCGTCCGTAAAGCCGTAAAAACAAGGTGTTACTTTGTTTCTACTAAAAACAAATAAGAAAATTTTGTTTCAATTTTACTGTTAGTTCAACCTACGAAATGGTATTAAAAAAGTTTTTGAAACATATTGTCTCATTAAAAGATTTGTAGGTGCTGGAAATAATAAACAGTGTTGTACTTATATTATAATTTATAACTAATGGTTATTCGTTTGCATAATCAGGGAATCTGTAAAGTTAAATTTATATAGTTACCGACAAAATAACTAAGGTATGATCACTATATTACAATGCACTCATTAATTTCAAAGGATAAACAAGTATTATTACCATGTATCTGTAATGAGCATGACGTGATTTACCGCCTGAGCAAGGCACTATGGAAATAAGAAAACCTTATAGAACAAATAAACTATTTTTCATTTTCATTTCAATAGGATCTTAGTACTTCAAGTTCTACGATCCTGGATTGCGTCAGCTACACTCTTGCTTAACGTCAACAAGGCTTTTTCGAGTACTGTTATTTAAAATAAAAAGTACTTAGTGTACTCGTACTTCTAACGTCCAAGAGGTCGAACGCTCAAACCCTATGGAGACATTTATTTATAAATATAAATATTCCTCACACATTCACACAACGCCATCTAGTTCCAAACTAAGCAAACCTTGTACTATGGGTACTAGACAACGGATAAACATACTTTTTTTTTGTAAATACATACAGTCACGAGCAATAATATGTACACATTTTCACATTTTGTAAAACAGTTAACTAAAGTTCTGCCAATCCAAAATTGAATATTCGAAGATTAGTTCAAAACTGTACGGAACCTCTTCTAAATTTCGAAATAATTTTGGTATTCTAATGTCTAGATAAACGTGCAGATAGTTTAGAAAATTTAACAACGTATACATATTATTGCTCGTGACTGTACATATTCAACATAGAAAACACGTACATAGAAAACACCCAGACCAATGCAAACAATCATGTTCATGCAGACAAAGATTTGCATTGAGCGGGAATCGAACCCGAGACCTCTGCGTAGCACTCATGTTATATAACCACTACGCCACAGAGCTCGTCAAATTTGTTTGTGCGATAAACACATGATAGTTCTGAATCTTTGTGTTTGTTACTGTGTAACGTGTACTGTGCAACGGGGGTTGCACAGTACACGACCTCTATTGGGGGAGTCATCTTTTTTAAACGACAAGAACAGTATTTCAGACACAAAATTTCATTACAGCTTTCTGATCCGCCACAAAACCATTCAGTACACGGTGCAAATATTTTACAGTACGTAAAAATGATACATACCTATCTTATTTGTCTGTAGACAATGTGCAAAGAGATCCAATTTCCTGACGAAAGTTCAATTTATTTTATACTGACATTTTATGTTTTGACAAGATAGATACCTATTTATTGTTCGTATCGCCACAAAAACTTTATTAAGTTCGTGTGCAGATGAGCTTTGCATGAGATTTGAACCCGTTACTTGAAATTGCGAACACATTGAAAGTGAAGTTAAGATTACTTTTAAGGTTTAAATCTATTTGTTAGATACAATTTTGTGCCATGGCAACACACATAGGTGGGCCATTCCGCCAAAATCACGCTGTCCGGTAAGGACAAAATTATTTAAAATTTCCCAAAATTATTTGAATTTTTTTTTTAATTAAATTATTTATTAATTTGGCGGAATGACCCAGGTATACCTATACATGAATGTTTGCAGATTTTTATTTGATTAACTTATCTCCTCCTTATACTTATATTCTCTATTTATTTATTTATTTATTTATTTATTTATTTAAATAGGTCAGCCAACAATTATTATACAAAAGCGTTACACTTAAAAATACTCAAAACATATGCATGCATAATAATTACTTATAGGCTAACTCCACATTTACAATTGGTTAACAGTGGATTAAATTATATTAAAATTTACATTTAAAATATACAATAACAAAAATATAATTGAAAATAAAAAGTAAGAATTAATTAAAACAAATCAATAATAGGATCGAAAATACATCAAGTTGAGAATGAATTTCATCAAAAATATCATCAAAAAGCGAACCACATTGAAACAAATTAAATCAAAACTGAAACAAATTACATTAAAAGAAATTACATTAAAAGAAATGAAAACAAATTACATTACATTACTCTAAGATGCTAATTACAACAGCATGATCAGCAATGCCGTAAAATGGCCTTTGTTTATTTGTAACTAAAGTTCAATATGCTCTAGTAACACAAAAACGTAATAGGCTCACCATACCTCGTTACGTACCTATTAAAGTTTCAATGGCTATTACTTGTTTCAATGGTCGTTCCGTCACAAAACTGACAATTAAACACTAAACGAATTTTGTTTTTTCTCTACTGTTATTTCAACTTACAGCTTTTTGAAAATATTTTGTACTGCTTATAACAAACA
Source organism: Schrankia costaestrigalis (assembly GCA_905475405.1). Classification (NCBI taxonomy): domain Eukaryota; kingdom Metazoa; phylum Arthropoda; class Insecta; order Lepidoptera; family Erebidae; genus Schrankia; species Schrankia costaestrigalis. Next base: position 8,825,487 of record FR997827.1, read on the forward strand.
GACTTATTAATTTACAACTATTGATTGTTATTCGTTTGCGAAATCTAATAAGATACATCACACAGTTACCGATAAAATAACTAAAATGATAATATGCACATAATATAATCCTTTCCTATAATACTAACACTGTTACGTATGTTTCTGTACACACTTGTTATGTATTAAAGTTTCAACGCCTATTACTCGTTTCAATGGTTGTTCCGTCACTAAACTAGCGATAGAAATGTTTTCTTCGTAAATATTACAGCGATAAGCCCGCACCCTTCACATGCCATTACTGGTAAACTATCGATGTCTACGCCTATTTCTTCTATCTACGTTGATTCCTTTCGAGGACTACAATAGAAAGAATATTTTACCCTTTTTTTGTGTAAAATAGAATGGAATGTTTGTATTGATGATCACGTCGATAAGGCAGGTTAACTGTCATAAATAATTAAAGTACAATATTTAGCACAGGTTTTAGTGTGCTGTAAACAAATAATAAAAACTTTTGAACTTAAACATTAAAGGGCAGAAACATGAAATGAGAACTACTTAGTTCATCTTAATCAAATACTACTCTTCAATTCCATAATAAATTTTTGTCATTTGATTTAATATTACGGAAAATTAAGACTTGCATGAGGAAACGCACTAAAAGTGCAGCGACATGAAGGTATAACTTGCTTAGGCCTTAAAGTTCAACTTTTGTAGGAATAATGAAGTGGGAATAAGGTATTGATCGAACAATAATTAATGCACGAAGTTAAGTGAACTGCATGCTGGCCATTAAAGGTTATTAGTGTTAGGTATTTAGCTGGTGGTAAAACTTTTAATAATAAAATGTTTAGGCAATCCAAATTTTGTATAACCCGCGACACAGGGTATGATCCCTAGTTCGGGAGAAATCTTTTATTAACCGACTTCTAAAAAAGGAGGAGGTTTTCAATTTGATTGTTTTTTTTATAAGATTTTTTTAAAGAAAAATAAGAAATTGTAGAAGTGCTTTAGTTTCTGACACATATACGGTAAATATTTTTTTTTTGTTTATAGGTTTATTTCAAATAGCATTTAACATTTAATCCATAAATCTAAGTGAGTGGTAGATAAGCTACGTCAAGAAGCCTCCTAACGTTAACTGAGACCAACACAGCTTAACGTGCTACGAACACTCATTAATCTCGTTTACAATATCTTGTGGAGCTTCTCCTACTAAATGTGGTCGTCTCAGCCACCAACTGTTATTTACTTTGTCAAGAGTCGTCTTTTATAAGGATTTAAAGAGGATGAACTATAAAAACCTATACTAGGGTCCTAAGTTAAAATGTATATCGATAGAATATGAAAGAAATGTACGCAAGAGAACTAAGAGTAAGTACCAAAAAAAGGTTTTTTTATATATTGATCTTTACTCTGATATTGATATTATAGTTTCCATTCTGTAAAATATGTTTTCTCCACTAATCATCATTGATTTTTTAAAATTATAAGTGTAAAGTAACAAATTAAAAGGCTTCAATGTTGATGCATAAGAATAAAACAAAAATATAACTCTACAATAAAATGAAGAACAATTTGAAGGTTTAATGTCAAAAAATTTATTTAAACATCTTATGTACTCTTTAAACGATTTTTGACGTTTGGAAATCCCTTAAATCTCCTGGATTTTGCGACACTGAGAACTGTCAGTGTCAAGGGCATGTTAGAATCCAACTGACTTAAACCAGGCGGTGTTCTTCCTAGCTGTCATATGCTTATAACTAGACACGATAACCCTAGAGATTCATTAAACACCAACGTTTACACCATTCTTCTTTTAATTATTACGAACTAGTTGATGGCCGCGGATTCACCCACACACCCTAAACTACCTATATTCCAAATTTCATCAAAATCCGTTTAGTATTTTTTGCGTGAAAGAGTAACAAACATTCATTCATCCTTTCATACATCCACACAAACTTTCGCATTTATAATATTAGTTGGATTTCACCACCCATGTTCGTTTTCTAAGTTAAAGAAAATCAAAAAGGTATAAAAATACTGGTACGTCAGAATACTATGATTGCATTGAAAAATGACCAGTTCAAATAACAAGTTGAAGGAAATTCAATCAAAAGTTAACATTTCTCAGCGGTATCTGTGTAAGTCCCCAGTTCCAGTGCAAATCTCATTATGTCTTGTAGAACTTCCTTCGCAAAGTGCTCCCCTTTGCCCAGTACAAGTTACAAGCTAGCTTTATACTTTACTTCCTGTTACATATTGCTGCAAATTTGACCAATCGCGTGTGTGTGCAATTTTGTCAATAAATTGCATTTACAGCATGTAATTGCATTTAGACTTTAGTTTAAAAGCAATGGCTTAGAAGCCCAGGTAATCACTAATTTACATATATTTTTTATGCATGATTTTGAGATTTCATCATCTCTTAAGTATAAGTTGTTTGTCTTAAGTTATCCTTATTACGTTAATCCATACTAGATTGAGAAAAAAAGCGGTTAAAACTGTGAAAGTGTCATTTAAATTATTAAGTTTCGTATTCCTGATATTGAACTAGCTAACGAACAATCATTATAGTTGTGGTAATATTCTGATTCATCTCACCAAGTTACAATTTAGGACATCCACACCTTAGGTATTACACTTTCATCATAACAGCCCATTAATGTCCTACTGCAGGGACTCCTCCCGTGATGGAGGGATACTTGGCCTATTAATACCACGTTGGCCAGACGGATTGGTATAGGGTTTAATTTCAAGTTTTCCTTCTTTTTACTTCGTAAAGATAATATTTACGGTTAGTCCCTTAGTCCGTTTTTACGACACCCATGGGATGAGGTGGGGTGGTGACATATTGTATTCTTACTTCGTCACCACACGGACTTACACTTTATTGTACTTATTTTACAAAGAACTTAAATGTAATAAATTAAACAATAAAAAATATTATTTGACCTGTTCATAATAATTACAGTTTCTAAAACAACGGATCCTAAATCGTTTGTGCTTTAATACGTTGCAGATGTCGAGTGCAATCCAAGCACTTTTAGGATCCGTGAGTCGGAAATTGCGAGCAACGAAGTGTAAAGAAAAATCCAGAAACTGGCGCCTTCGGCTCTTTGCTGTAGATAAATGAATAACGTACCTGGTTGGATGTGGTGCAATCGAGATTTGTGCTTTGAGTATCGACTCATACTGCACTCTCGACATTAATATTACGATGTTAAAGTTAAATCGGTATGATTTTCTAACCTTTTATAGTCTTATAACTTTGCAAGTGTATTTCTGTCATATTTATAGTATTTTTCTCTATTTCCATAATACACACAGGTCTATTAGGAGACCCGGTTCTTTGAAAGGCAAGGCCCTTTAAGGGACATTTATTATGTAAAAGTAATATTGATTATTATTGCAGTTAAATATTGAATCAACTAGGAAATAGAGTCCTTAGATCACATCTGATCTATTTTCTATTAAATGCATTCAAAGCAAGATTGCATTGGTGACGACGCGACGCCTGCGGGCATAATAAACCTTTTCCATATTCATGCTTGAAATTGATACTAGATTTACTAGGCAAGGCATTACGAAATCATTTATTTATGCCGCTTTTTATCTCCTTCATTTTTTAATGGTTCATGTACCTATATAGTACTAGTTATACGCCTGGTAGAATAAAACCACCTTTGCATCATAAAAGTGACTGAGAGAGAATAATAATATGTATGAATCTCTCTTCTCCGCTGAGGTAATCTCATCAAACGACTACACATGTGTAACGAAAAGCGTAACAAAAACAATTTTTGTTTCTATACCGAACTTGAAACCACAAAATCGCGGTCATAAACCAAGCATTATACTTCGCCTAAAACAACATCACGAAAATATTTAAATTATCATCTGAAATATATACATTTCTTTGAAGAAATACAGTGTAAGTTAATACATTAAAATCAGTTATGTTTTACTTTAAATAAATTTTACTACAATTGACAGATTAAGCCAGCTTAATAATTCAGTGTCCCTGATAGTTTCTTTACCAAAAAACTTCAGCGAATTGTACCGAATTTCCAACAGCGCTTTTATATCACGTCAGTCATTTCTCAGCTACATGCTAAAATCAGGTATCAAAGACCAACTTAATGCACGACGTGGTATGCACAATGTAACTAGATATTAACTACCTGTATTCCATAATTCTTTGATTTGCTGAGCTTAAAGGGTACCAAAAGTGGTCTTTGTAGGTACTTTGTAGCCTACAGAGCCTAGAGCCTAACAGCCTACCTGCCTGTACCTAGAGCTTTTGTAATATGAAGATATTAGATCGCTGCTCATTCACTTTCATCAAATTAGCTTTCACTCTTCTTGGTGAAATATACATAGAAAACACGCCAATTTTAAATAAGGATACAAAGAGTATACATTGTAAAAATGCTTAGTTTTTGTAGCAAATTATAATAGTTATGAACAGTTATAGTAACATAGCAGTAAAACCTTCATCCAGGAGAATGTGTACCTTACAAACTTCTGGCTTCACTAAGCATCAAAACAAATGATCTTTAAAATGAAACTGAATCCTATTTTTAAATCAAAATGTACGTATGTTTTATTTCTAGATGTACTTATAGTGTTTTTCTTGGTTTGTATCCGTACAAGTGATGTAATGTAGGTACATTTCTTTGACAAAATCTTACTTTATTTCTTAAAGTCAATATAGTTTTTATACTTTGGTTACACAAAATAGATTTCCCAAGTGACGCACACAAGATATAACCGATACACTAATATTTTAAGTTGTGTAGGCACTATACTTTTGTCATTTATTCAAACATTGCAAAAAAGATGAAGGTTTTTGTTTGGCACACACAGGTTTAATATATTGTTTTTTACTATGGACCGTTTTAAAATGTTTATGATTAGATTATACTATGTAGAGGTTGGTTTCAGTATTCGATTCAAGGTCAATCAATTACATCAAATTTATATCAAATCTCAATCAATTATAACTTTGGTTGCATTTTAAATGTTTCTTTCCTCGGAATTCAGTAGGTAATTTCTTAACCATTTGTTTCTCACATGGCTCTTTTCAGTACTCCGTTTACTTCTTCTTTTGATTCCCTCGTATTGAAGACCGCTTTAGATTTCCAGACGTTTAAAAAAGTGTTTCGATGACATTCAATTATGGTAATTACATTCTCAACCTCTTTTGTCCCTTGTTCCTGCGCTGTTGTCTGAGTGTATCTCATACAACAGCGCAGGCGACTAGTAAACTCATTTACACTCATTTCATACAAAAACAGACACAGTAAAGTGAACCCTGTAATAATAATAAATAAAAATTACTGTACGAGGTAGTTACTGTACGCATTCACAAGTACTACATAACACAGTCGTAAGCTCTTCCTACAAATTAGAGGAAAGGGAATCCTCTGGACCCTCGTTACCACAAACAGTAACATTAAAGAGAATTCGACAATAAAACTACTAATAACTTAAATACTTAATCCTCTTTAGTTTAACTAAATGCAAAGAACGCTACTGGGAACTTTTGAATTTTATATTATTAAGTAGACTTTTAGGCTTTACTTTTAGGCTGACATAGAAGATTTCTTTGATAATTATTAACATTGTATTATATTCCTATAGTGTAGTATTAGCAGATGTATACAGTCTTAACTGTAAGCAAACCTTTAAATAAATAAATTATTATTTTGAAAACTTCGTTGGTTTAGCAGGTGCAATATCGAGGTAATCTGCACGAGCCCAAAGTTACTGTATAAATATTTGACCACATTTGGTACTCTACTTTTTCTCAATTTTCAAGTATACCCGAAAACGAAATGGCTTTATCAGTTTTGACAAAAAATTCTATCATAATTCAAATTCATTAAGATCGTTATTTAATGTTTATGCGTGAGCTTGACGTCATTGGTTGACCGTAATCAAAACTATGCTTAGATTAAAAGTGCAATCCATTTTAAACTTTCACTTCAACGTAATAAATAATAATATCTACTAACACAATACAAATGTCACTATATTAAACTGTAGAGTTTGTATGTGAAAAACCATGAAAAACCATTAAATAATTTAAAACTAAAGTCAACTTGTTACTTGTGACATTACAAGCTTGTCATTTCAGAAAAACTGAAAATGTAGAATTTAAATATAGGCTGGTAAGCCACCCAATTGTTGGCACCTTAAGAGTGGACTTCGTGTCAGACTAAAATATAAAATAACATAAAATTATAAAATACTTTAATCTTTGCTTATACTTAATCATTATTATGTGATTGAATAGTATTAAATAAATATTATTGGCCACATTAATGCTAATAAAAGGATTCTGATAAATTTATTGTTGCTATGTTGACACGTGAAATAGATAAAATATGATAAAAATATTAAATAAATAATATTTGAACTTGAATAATCATACTGAACTTGAATAATCTATAGTGTTTTCTTTCTTTTTACTCACTTTTAACTCTTAAGTGCCTATAATTATCGCCAATATTAGCGAGTGGCTTACTGATAAAATTATTGTAATTAATTATTATATTGTAATAATTAATGAATTGGTCAATAAAAAAAACTGTGGACTTCTAACAATTAGGTGGTTTACCCTGATTTGTTTTATGTTATAAAATTATGAAAACTTTAAATTGAAATATGCTCCAATGACGTCATGCAAGAAATGATAAGGATGGACATAGAAGGAAAAAAAAGAGAGAAATTCATTAGAATAAAACGTTTTACCGAAAATAATATACTCTAGTAACAGTCAAGAACGTTGACTTTACTATTTGTTTTTATAAATATCTAACGACTATTTGCTAATACAAGAGAACTGATATGTCAAAGTAGCGTCATGCTTTAGCTGATGTTTTGTTGTGCGATATTGAACCTAATAGTTTTATGACATGCAACTAACATTAACTCTAGAGGTGATAAAGCCATTTAGTTTTTGACTATACATACAAAAAGATGCAGAGAGTACAAATTCGGAGAGCGGTGCTGAAGTAAAATTGTGCGAAAAATTTATAAAGATTAACTACAGATTGCTGATTAATAGTTTCGGCGTTCTATAATAATTATAATATCGATTGTCTTTTTTTTATTCAAATAACTTTGTAAAACTATACAATTCTGACTAATAAGTCTTCTTACACCTGTAGTCCCAGTAGTAAAGCTTATAAGAAATCAAAACAATATTCACACATGGTCGTTAATGACTGAAATCTGGCACAAACATACTATTATCATAAATATGTTTTGATGAGATATATTATTCAGTAGAGCGTCTGTATAATAAGATTAATTGTAGATATTTCCCACAGAATAGATTTACTCTTTTTTAGGGTTGCGTAGTTTAAATGGTACAAGAGAAAGTCAAGTAAAATAAAGGTAAATAAAATGCCGTTTATAGCTATATTATTTATAATAACGAAACGCGATAGTTTAAAAGTTATAGGTACAAGAGAACCCTATAAGGATTACTGTGTTGTCGAATACAGTAACAAGTACTGCAATCTTCTTTAGTCGATTAATCAATATTTTAACTCATTTGTACAAATACCCTAACATGAAGTGTCGTAAAAAGTAATTAAGATACTAACACTTCAAATTAAGTGAATAGAAGTCAGGTATTTTCAAGATGAGACAAATTTATTAAAAAAAAAACAATGATACTTACACTTGGTCAGGTAAAGAAACTAAACTTGGTCAGATAATAGCTAGATCTATAAAACCGGTACAGAGCCATTTTTTGTTAATTAGGTAATACTATTATTATTAAGTATATAATATGTAACAGTAAAAACTCACAGCCAGTCAAAACCACTTTTGACTGAAAAAACCAGTCAATAGTGGTTTTGACTTACGCTCCTAGTTAACCATCGACATTAGTCAAAAACACTTTTAACTGTTTTTTTCAGTCAAAAGTGGTTTTGACCGGTTATGAGTTTTGACTATAACATATACAATTAAACATTAAGTGTCCAAAGCAAAATACTTATGACACCGTCTGACCAACGTGGATATCACGTAGTAGGTTGGCATGCTTGGCTTCATAGTTGGTGTTAGTTCGTCTCTACTAGCGACTACCTATAATAGCTTGAGTGGATATTGAAGTGGCCACTCACTGTTCAAAAAATATTTGAGTTCTCGACCATTGACACGAGAGAAGAAGAAAAAGTGGATATTTCTTGCCAAATTTCTTCCTGACGCCTTTCTAAATTAAATTAGAAAAGAAACAAAACCAAATAGCACAAATGAAGAGAAAAATCCGAATCCCTAAGTGAGTAAGTCCAAATCGCACTTGACCGTTTTATTTTTCTAACAGAATAACACTGACCGATTGATTAACTGATTTATCATAGTCAAGCATAAGTAAATTATTAGAGCTGTCTGTCTGTCTACGAATAAGTTAAAGTCAAATAAAAATGTGTTTTTCATTGAGCTCATGTCTACAAAGAGAATATCTGTCAAGTTGTCACTATTTTCGGAGATAACTAAATTACCACAAAAACTATTTTTCAAAATATTTAGGAAAAATAATTTTTGTACTCATGTGGTAATACAAAATTGTATGTTGTCACCGGCCGGTCACTAAGTACACAAATTATTTTTTCTAGATATGTTGAAAAATAGTTTTTGTTTCTTGACCTCATCCTGGTGGTTTTTAAGAAATTCGTAAAAAGCGATTGAAGAAAAAGAATGCAGTCATTTATCCATAAAACTACTTATAAAAAGGAACAATAGAGAAAACAAATCAATAGGACATACAACAAAACAAAACAAAACTTTTGAACTTACAGAAATAAACCTATCACCTTTGAATACGGCTTTTCAAATTTTCAAGAAAGGCCTGACTATTGAACTACTACAAATTGAGAAACTGTATAGCAAACAAACAATTGGATCTCTACAGCAAATACAATGCAGTCGATGCTATAAAGAAAATTGAAATTCAATATGAAATGCTAGCAATGTATAGCTACCAATGTAGACAAAATATCCTAAAGATTAGTCCGTCTTCCATACAAACCCGTATACGAGTTGGTATATGGTACTTGGATGAGTCGAATATTTTCAGCATCATATGCTAGCTTGTCTGGCATTTTGCAGTACCAAGACCTATTGAGTATTACGTGAGGCACACAATCTATTTACCTATACCAAAAGAGACAATTTTTTTTGTTGTTTGAGGGATAAGTCCGCCACAAATTGCGGCGTACAGCAATGAAATGAACGTTAGGGTATGTATTACAATGAGGGTAGGCTGGACTAGTTTGCAACTTAATAAATAATCTTTTCTTATAGAGTTAGTTAATATGAACACTGAGCAGTATCAAATTTTATATTAAAAACTCGTTTAAAAGGGTTGACTTGAATGACGGTACCCTAAAAAAACTTCATAAACTTAATTACTACAATGTATCATCATGCTACGCCACAAGCGTAATCAAATTCCATTAAGTAAGAGTCAACGTAGCTGATAATCCTACTAATGAAAAATTTAATTTACTGGTAATAACTTTCTTAAATGTCCCACAGCTGGGATAGGACTAATCCAGCACGTATGAGGGAAGCTTTAGGTACCAACACTATGCTGAGCTTGCTACATAGAATAATTTCAGACTTTTCCATCTCTGATCATACTATTACAATAATAAAATGTTTCTTACCCCCGGTTTCTGAAACGCATGTCAAATAAAAAATCAAATAATTAAATGCCAAAACTCTTGTCAACTATCATTTGAGTTGCCGAAGCTTCGATTATCTACTTTGATTTGATCAGCATGTTAGTTGCCAGGGCAACTATCAAATCAGTAACATTCGTAGGTTAAACTCCATTTTGGGTTTCCGAAATGCAGATTACGACATGATCATTGATTATGCGCATGTCAAATCGTTTGTCAAGTAATCGGTGTATATCCTCAAATTAAGTGTTATGATGAGACAATTTCTGCTGTAAAAAGGCACTATAGGGTAAAGAGAGGATATGTAGTATAGGTAGTAGGTATAGGTTTATTCGAAATAATTCCTTGGAACTTGTTTTAAATAAATAAATAAATAGAGGTCGTCTTGTATCATCATAACAACCCATTAATGTTACACTGCAAGGACGGGCCTCCTCCCGTGACAGAGGGATACTTGGCCTACTAATACCACTCTGGCCAGACGGATTGATATAGGGTTTTATTTCAAGTTTTCCTTCTTTTTATTACGTAAAGGTAATATTCACGAATAGTCCCTTAGTCGGTTTTAACGACACCCATGGGATGAGATGGGGTGGTGACATATTATTATATTCTTACTCCGTCACTACACGAATATAGTTATTTTGAAAAAACATTTCTTGTACAGAATTGACTTCTCTACAGATTTATTATGTATATATAGAATAGATAACATAAAGATCGTTAAAAATCAGTAGTCGATACTCTCAAACACGTGTGTTGATTTACGTACTAGACGTTTTACCTAACACACGCTTCAAAGCTCTGAAAAAATCGTTTACATTTTTTAAATTTCTAACGCCTACGGAATACAAAAACGCCTAATGCAATTTTAATATCAATGTTCATTGCAATATTTATAACTCTATGTACCTAGGTATATAAATTTCATAAGGGGTAAAACATTTTTTTGTCAATAATTTTTTTCAGGGCTTTCAAACGATGATTTTTCTTTCTTGATTTCTATTTAACCTACATAACAAAATAACTTACGTTAGACGTCCTAGCTAAATAGCTACCTTAAACTTAAAAACGCTAATTTCTCCCGTTTTACCAACATTTTCCTTCACTGCTCTGCTCCTATTGATCGTAGCGTGATGAAAAGTATACAATAACCTGACCAGGAGTATGGAGAATAATTGTACCAAAGGTAAACGGGCGGTAACGGTAACTTCTGTAGTATCTGATGTTAAACTATTGTAAGACCTATTGTGAAGAGAAAGAAAATGACTTATTTATTATTATATATTTATTATCATAACACAAAAGCAGTTTAGCAGCAGATATTCATCACACAGTGTCAAGTTTTAAATTATTTTATACATTTGTTTCAGTAAAGTTATTTTCTTATAAATTGTTTTGAGCACTTGCATCTTTCATTAGTAATACTATCACAAATCTTTTTTTTATTCAACAACACAAGAGCAATGGGTAAGGTGGTAGTACAATGAACCATATAATATAATAGATAATGGCTTCGTGAACTATGTTCATACGCAAGTTTACACATTTATAGAAACAACATTAAAAAGTCGATGCTTCACTTTTTATTTTCGTCCAGAAGAACTTCACGAGGCAGAATCAGCGTGACCTCGCCACCAGTCATCAATCACTTGCATATTTCATCATATTTAAGTATCTAATGACGACGAACTTGCAAAACTAAACCGCATCTCTTCTGCATCACAAAATCTTCTAAAAATCAATTTGTAGAATATATAAATGACATTTCAACCTTTCGCCATAGCTTCCAGTCATAATCTCCAATTATAATAATCTTATATCTTATTAAAATTATTCAATTTAATATTATTGTTATGTAACGTAAACAACAATTTGTTGCTTAGAAACGACAGGATTTTTGACACTTGAGAACGAATTATTGAATGATTAGAGAGCCGCTCTGTACAATGTGTCCATACACAGAATAAAAATCTATGACAGCCGTAAATGATCGTAGATTACTTAATTTATCTCTGACAAACGTTCCAGAAACTCGATTTGATTTGACAGAGCTGGTATATTGACCTACGTGTTATTTAAACAAAGATTTGACATGCGTTTCAGAAACCGGGGGTCAGTCGACTATTTTGACACCTATTTTAGCAGAACGCGGGACTCACCTTAATATTATGCTCAAGTACTTTTGAGACGTATCGCTATATAGAATTTGCTTGCAGAAAGTATGTGGATAAGTTTCATAAGTAATTAGTACCACAGACTACTGCATGTGGTACTACTGCTACTGCAATAGCAAGTATCTTTCAGTTAAATCTATGATTTGAATCTATGATATGTATGAAATCAATCTCCTTATTAACATAAACATTTTACACATTATATAATAATTCCCTAACTCCTGCGCTACGACTTGTATTATACAGTACGAGACATCAGTCAGCTTCACGTAACTGCTTAATAGTGAGTTTGTTGTCAGGTGAATTATCAACAATATGAAATCAATCTCTTTATTAACATAAACATTTTACACATTATATAATAATTCCCTAACTCCTGCGCTACGACTTGTATTATACAGTACGAGACATCAGTCAGCTTCACGTAACTGCTTAATGGCGAGTTTGTTGTCAGGTGAATTATCAACAATAACAAAATTAAGAATGTTAACTAGTTTGCCTTTCCATAACGATGAATAAAACCAACTGATGAATAAAAAACACAATAACACAGTTCAGTTTTGTAAGCATGCTATTGATCGTGAACGTGTGACTGAGTTATTAACTAAAAGCGATTACATCCGAGATTACGTGTCGTAGTAATCGTACGATTAAATCACGTGACGGAATTCAGGGATTAGGTATTAAACAATCCATCAGATTGGGACTAAGCTGATTCATAGGTTAGTTATGTACCGAAAATCAGTCTATCATCATAACAGCCCATTAATGTCCCACTGCAGGGACGGGCTCTGGCGGAAGGATACTTGGCCTACTAATACCACGCTGGCCAATGGATTGGTATAGGGTTTAATTCAAGTTTTCTTCTTTTTATTAAGATAATATTCACGAATAGTCCCTTAGTCGGCTTTTACGACACCCATGGGATGAGATGTGGTGGTGACATATCGTATACTTACTCCGTCACCACACTGCGAAAATCAGTTTATAGTAATATTACAGAAAACCTAATCAGTTTATAGTAATATTATATTATTTTGTTTTTTAGTTTTTATCTAAAGAAGTAAAGTAAAGCTATAATTTTTTAACCCTCCACAGTTAACTTTAAGGCATTTTTTTATGTTTTTCCATTTAATCAATTCAATATCATTTCAATAAGTAATCTTCAATTGTAGGTAAAACTAGAAATAATTATACAATTTTAATAAACAAAAGTATTCAACCTTTTATGTCTTTAATTCGAAATGGTAGTTTACTTAACGCCATAAGTAGATGACGTTTAGTGAAACTCTTGTAACAGCATTACAATGGTATACTATGGTTGCAGCACTTTATTACAGTTACAAAATTATTGTAAAATTATAGAGACGTCTAAAAAATGCAGCTCACTACATTTCTGTGATGCAGCTATAGAGTTTATTACGCTGCTTCTTCTCTACTAGCGCCTTGGAAGCGGTGGTAAAGTTTGAAAAACTTTTAATATGTAAACTTAGACTAAGTAGATTTAAACTGACATCGATAAGCTGTTGTTTTGTAACATTATGTTGAAAAATAAAGAAACTGCATTATCTAATATATTATCATCCCATTCAACATTTATACTTATCTCGATCTCCAGATATCCTGATTTGGGTTTGAAATATTGGTAAACTTTTAGCAGATGCCAATCTTTGTTTAAAACATTTAATTAACAAAATTAAACAAAAGTTTGGAAATTGACTTTTGTGCAATTCTACTTGTCCATTTTTATTATTCGTAGTTGGAAAGTTATACATAATAAGAGTAATTAAAAAGTTTGTTAAATGCAATATGGAGTTAAAAGCAAAATTAAAAACATCTAATTGACTGTCTGATGGTACAAAACTCAAAAAGCTTTGAACTAGATGGACTGAAGGATAAAAAGTAAATCTATTCAACTGACACATAAAAGAGGAGGAATTTTGTAGTAATCTCTCAAAACTCATCAATGAGCAATCATTAGAATAGAAGGAAAACTTGTAGCAAGTATAAGATTACAATAGAAAATATAGTGAATTGGTAAAAGATGTCTCCGCAACGTGATAAGCGGTTTCTTGAGAATACCATTGTATTTAAATTTGGAAACCATTTGCTAAGATTAAATCTATATTGTAGAACCCATTCAGTGGATTCGTTACTAAGGCAAAGTTAATTTACAAAACTTTGATTTTAGGATAAAGCACGTAAAGCAAAAAAGCAGTTTGTTTATCTCGTAACATCAATAAATAAATAAATATAAATATTCCTCACACATTCACACAACACCATCTAGTCCCAAACTAAGCAAAGCTTGTACTATGGGTACTAGACAACGGATAAACATACTTACATACTTTTTTTTTGTAAATATTACGAGTATACATAGAAAACACCCAAACCAATGCAAACAATCATGTTCATGCACACAAAGATTTTCATTAAGCGGGAATCGAACACGAGACCTCTGAGTAGCAGTCATGTTATATAACCGCTACGCCACAGAGGTCGTCAGTTTAATTTACAAAACTTTGATTTGAGGATAAAGCACGTAAAACAAAAATCAGTTTGTTTTATCTCGTAACATATTGTACTGTAGTTTGACATCTGAAGTTGATAAAAACTTTTGATATACCAATTTCATCTCTTGACTGCACAAAGTGAACACATTTGGTAAAGTCGTACTATCCAATTTGATATCTGCCATATCGCACAGATGCAGTTCAAATGGATTCACAAAGCCTTTACTTCTGCGATAAAAGATCAGTTTGACACAAACTTCTAAACCTGCCTGAATATCTTGATTTAAGGTTAAACTTACCCTTCATTGTATAAATATGTATTTTTATTTATTTTCTTATTTGGAGTTAAGAACAACTATTCTGAAAAGGACAACAACCTTAATTTGTCTAAGTAAATACCGTTATTTTAATAGCAAATTTATACATTTTAAGTCATGAAAAGACCATGAATATACACTAACACAATACTCCGGTAAACTTAATGTCTCTCCACAAAAAGGTTCTAAAATGAACTTATACAAGACTAAGATTGTGCCAAACGGCCTTGTTGCTTTAACTCCAATCACAGTTGAAGGCAGAATAGAACACAGTTCTAGACTATCTATAGGTCACTTAACAAATCCAACTCGTTTAAAATAAAACTCGTTAAAATGTATGCTCGTGTTAAATTAGTGTCTGTTACCAGTGATGACGTAAAGAACAGGGACGTAGTGGCTGTCTATAGGCATTCATATAAGGCTAAATCAATGGAAAGAGCTAGCATACAAACAAATTGTCCTGCGTATGATTCAAATCAGCACCCACGTTGTACTGCTAAGACTACAATAAGGTTTAATTCAATACAATTTTCATTAAAATATTAAACTACAATGTAGTAAGAAATACACTAAATAGTTGTAAATGAAATTCACTTCCCGTTTGTATGTTTTGGGATTTGCAAACCGTATTCGTATCTACGAGTTTTGACAGCAGATGCAAATTAGCCATCTGGTCCCTTTGTAGCCTACGTACTCGTAAATGGATTGTCTAACAAAATCTGTTCGCTTTTAAATAAGTACGTGACTAGAAAATAAATAAAATGAAATACTTGTATGCTAAGTTGGATGGGATACTTGTTTTGTAATGTAAAATTGGACATCTTTGCTATAGGGCAGGGCAGATCACGTCCCATCGACCTGAATTATCCTCAATACATCCTGGTCGGTTATATAATAAAATAAATACAATTTATTTAGGTAAGTTAACGTCGGCGGTGACAATATTTGATAAATGATGATAAATGGCCTACCAGTATGACTCTATGGTGCCTGATGTTAAGCATCCAATAGAGTTTTGTCTTGCTGGCAAAAGGATTTTCTCCAGTTTACTTTGGATGGCCCAACAAAACTGTTCACCAATGATTCGATAAGAAGAAGTTTTGTAATAGACTTGCAAATGTCACTAACGTAGACAAAGTACTAGTGTATTTTGTATAGTTTAGTTTAACTACATTTAAAATAACAAGACCCTAAATGATACATAAATTACTCTACATACAAAAAAATAAGAAAAGGACGATTCATCTTTTTTACATTTTCCTTCAAAATAAAAGTGCCAAGTCATTATTCTTTGAACTTTCATAACAATATAAAAAGGTTCAACCGACTGATAATAAAATTAGGTTTTATAAAGTGATTTTTACGACGATCGTGAGAAAATGATTAAGATATGTTATTATGTCAGTCAATTCATGTTATCTCGTTTGATAGCTGCCTAAGAACACATAACTTCCTAATTGAAAAACTGACTCCTAAAGTGATAATATGAAAATGATACATTTCTTGTATAATTTTCATACATTCGTACTTTTTGAGATGAAAACCAAATCACTGAAGCAATTTTGAAGAAATTATACATTTATACATAACCTTGTTTATTGGTAATTGGTAACTCTAACTATATGAATTAAAGCTGAAGCTATATATTATTATCATGTTAATTGGTCTCTATTTCCACTACAGAGATAAAACTCAAAGCGATTGGTCTAGAGAGCGCATTAGACATGACAAGGGCACTCTCCGACTTATCCAACTCTTACTGACTGTTAAGATTCACACACACTTTCCTTTGATATTGAACAGGGAGATTGTCATGGTAATAAAATAGTAATTTATATAAATCAAACTCAATTCTTCCGGCATGTTTTTACGACATTGTTTATTATTGTTAAGTACGATTGCACTATATTATAACAGCCCATTAATGTCCCACTACAAGGACGGGTCTCTTCCCATGACGGAGGGTTACTTGGCCTACTAATACCACGCTGGCCAGAGGGATTGGTATAGAGTTTAAATTCAAGCTTTCCTTCTTTTTTATTTCGTAAAGATAATATTCACGTGTTTTTTTTAACTCATATGAAACCTTCCCTATCTCACAATTACAATAAAGTGTTTCATAATACTACAACCTAAATAAAACAGGTTTTGTTTACGGAAAAGCTAAAACAACGAGCTCTACTGAAAACAAACTTTTCGTACCTAAAATAATACATTCTGAGCAACAAAATTAAATCAAGATTGTTATCTTAAAACATAAAAATGACAAATACGTAGAAACATTATTCTATTTTTATTGTGTCAGTGTATTGTAAATTGTAATGTCAAGTAAATAATGCATTTGTTTAACTTCATATTTATTAATATTTTGGAAAAAAAAAATTACTTGTAACTAACTATTCACATGAACAGACTCCTTACTGCTAAAATTATATAGCTTAATTAATTAATCTTAATTCAGGCTTTTCCTGGTGCAGTGAACTATGCTAAGTTGGTGCATGTTATGTCCCTACACATATCTGAGGAAGTTGTTATAATATCACGAAATACAATCAGCTTTATATTAATAAGCCTAGTTTATCTGCTTCTTTTCAATAGAAAAACTGTGGACTGGGTTGCTATAACAGGTTGAAAATAATTAAGTTCTTGTATTTTTATCGATCTCTATGGCGTAGTGGTTATAAAACATGACTGCTACGCAGCGAGACCTCTGCGTAGCAGGTCTCGAGTTCAATTTCGCGCTCAATGCAAATCTTTGTGTGCATGAACATAATTGTTTGCATTGGTCTGGATGTTTTCTATGTATAATATGTATGTATTTACAAAAAGAAAAAGTATTTTAAGTATGTTTATCCGTTGTCTAGTACCCATAGTACACAAGTGTCTAGTACACATAGCTTTGCTTAGTTTGGGACTAGATGGTGTTGTGTGAATGTGTGAGGAATATTTATATTTATTTATTTATTGATGTTACGAGATAAAACAAACTGCTTTTTTGCTTTACGTGCTTTATTTATTTATTATCAGTACACTCATAAGACCTACTACATTCTCAGAGGCCATCACAATAACAGCCTAACAAGCTCAAATGTAGTTAGAGATTTTTTATTTTTTCGTAAATAAACAACAACAAGGTCTCAATTTGTTTTCCAGTTTACCGATACTTTGCTGAAGTACCGAGAAAAACACCGGCCGAGGTCGTTGGAGATTTATGCCAATCGTGCACAACTTACTCCGTCATTTCGGAAAGCCAACGCAGCGATATTTGAATAGAGGGGTATATGCATTAATTCTTGACCTTTTGTAAAGTATTTCGGAGTTTTTCGTTGCGTAATATAAAAAAAATGTATCCTGTCATCTACAGCGTACTTAAGCAAAACATTAAGTTCACCCCCTGTCAACTTAAGTCGTCGTAATAAGAAACATTTTCCAGTATCAATTTGGATATTTTTTTTTGAGAATTTTCGTACAGGAAGGGTGTGAACTTTGGTACATCTATTTAAGGTTTATTTACAAAATAAATGCTGAGTTCTTATAAATGATAAAGATACTAATGACATCATGTTATACTTAATGTTTGTAAACTTAGTAATTAGCCTCGGTTCATAAATGCACTGTACGGCGAAAATCATTATGACAGTCTACGTGACGTAGACTTTATGTATTGACTCTGCAAATGATAATAATTAAAAAAAATATATCTACAAAACAATTAATAAGAACTTGATGTTTGGTATGAAAACCTGCCAGGCTGGACATTGCAAGTTTTATTCCCACACAGCTCAAATCATTTTTGAATGATAGAAACAGTGTTACAGCCAAATTTGTAGTTACATTTTTTGTTTAGTACTAAGTTCTATACTGTACTTAGTTTAGGGCTAGATGGCGTTGTGTATGTGTAAAAATGTGCGCATACTTTAAGCTTGATCTCATAAGAACATTTACTAAAAAAATAAGTTGTTACGCGATACTGTTTATCTCTAAGATATACAATTTCCCTTCAGTTATCTTTTCTCGTTTGATCGAGTGCTGTATAAACACCCTCAATCAACGACATGTACACTTACTTAAGAAATATATAGTGTGGAACGGTTGACATGTAAACGACAAATACTGCTGTGGTAATAAGAGGCTTAGCAGAGCGCAACGAGCCAGATCAAGGCGACGTATATAATTGTACTTACATGAATCTATGTATACCTATGTACTTATGTGTGCCAGTATCTGCGTCTAATGAATTAATGCGAGGATGAGGTTTATGGACGTATTTTTTTAAAATTTATGCTGTAGAATAATAGACATTATGTATTTTGCATTTAGAGACCAGATCTACTTATGCTACCTTAGTTATACCGGCTTTTATACGAGGTTATAAGAGTTTTCCTAATTTTGCTTTCCTAGAGTTCATTTTTTCAAAGTTGTCTTCTACGAAACCCATGATATGTTTTGGAATTTTAACACCACACGGAGATTTGTATCTTTATCAGAAGGTACTTTAATGAATCAATGCTGTTATGTGCCAGCTTCAGTGGTAGACAGTAGCATCTACAGACTGAGAAGAAGAAATAATTTTACATTCTTTTTTCGTAACAACACAAACAATAATTGACTAATTAAAGTTATTCAAAAAAGCACGGTATCATTTATTGACACAACAAAATGTAACGAACAAATCATACTCATTTGTTTACTAATCTGATAGGTTACAATCTGGAAGCTTATTACATAGACAATAGCAAACTACAACTAAGAGCTGTTAAAGTTTCAACATAGATTAACTATAACGATAAAGGCTGTAACAGAGCAAGGGTGTAATTTGTGGAACAAGCTGAGATTTATACGTGCGTCTCTTTCCCACATCACAGATTTACTGTATTGCAGGGTGTTGTTTTAAAATATAACCATTAAAAACGTATATTATTGGGCTACAGTCAGTTTTCTTATAAATTATTGCTTCCGCATATTAATTAATATACTTTGCTTATGGTAATAACAGCCGAATTTTGTGTTTCTTTTTTTTATTTGTTTGATAAGATTTTTCCGTTAAGTAAGCGGTAACTGCTATAGTAATTGGCCACGCTATAGTAACTGGCCACTCATAACAAAAGAGGTAGAAACAAGGTAATGCAAGCAAGCCCATGAATGCAAAGGACAAAAAATATTTCTTTATCTATTGTATTTTCGTTTTAGTTCATAAAATGTGACCTAGATGGCGTTTTACATCATTCAAATGGTCAGTTTGAAAAAGTTTTGACAGATGTGAGCGGTTTGTTAAGAAAAAAATAAGGTAAGAGTTTTGGAACAATTTGATTTGCTGTGCAACTTACTTTTCCAGTGCCTAAATATTATGTGTTTCTTTTAGTATATTAAGTGAAGTTTAATTCTGTGTAATTTCAAAGTTCGCAAGTTCGATACCTATAACCTTAAATGTTTACCGGCTAATAACTAAATTCAAATTTGGTTGAATTTCAGTTATTGGCCATCCCCGGCCAATTACTAATTTTCCATTATACGTTTTTTCAATGCAGTTTCGACCTTATAAGGGTATAATATACGGTATACAAAAATTCTACAGTTCTAAATTCAATGAATCAGTTATTAGCCGGGGGTGGCCAATAGCTGGCAAGTAACATGGCCAATTACTAAATACTTTTTTTAAATTTCTTTCAGACTGCTTTAACATGCCAAAGATACCGCAATATACCAAAGAACAATTAGACAAAGCTTTAGAAGACGTTAGTCAAGGTATATCAGTTCGTACAGCAGCCAAAAAGTATGGTATACCTAGAGCAACACTACAATTTAAATTGAAACACCCGGATAGCAAGAGTGAATTTGGACCAGAACCCTACTTGACTAGAGAAGAAGAAAAACAGTTAGAAGAATGGCTGTGCGATATGGGCAAAAGAGGGTTTCCTAGAAATGCCGAAGATATTCTAGATTCTGTTCAAAACTTTCTGAATAAAAACCCCAGAGAGACTCCATTCAGCGAAAATAGACCTGGAAAAGGATGGTTAAAAGGTTTTCTTAAACGCCATCCTAGAATAACCAAAAGAACGTGTGAAGCTGTTACGCAGGCGAGTGCATGTGTATCCGAATCTGACATCAGAAACTGGTTTGGTCAAATCATGGATCAGATAAACAAGTCTAATCTAACCCACATTTTAGATGACCCTTCCAGAATTTTTAATGCTGATGAAAGCGGTTTTCAGACCTGTCCATCTACCGGAAAAGTCTTTGCTGAAAAAGGAGAGAAGAATGTCTACATTATCGATAAAGGAAAAGCCAAAGAAAATATGACAGTACTTTTTACAATATCGGCTGATGGACAGATGGTGTTGCCTACGATTGTGTACCCCTATCAACGTTTACCTGAGAGAATCAAACAAACTGTACCTGATGACTGGGGTGTAGCAACTAGCAGTTCAGGATGGATGACGGCGGATACATTTAAATATATTATCGAGCATGTTTTTCACCCTTTTTTAGTGAAAAATAACATCCAGCTACCAGTTTTGTTGTTTGTTGACGGACACAAATCTCATTTAACCTACGACCTAAGTGTACTAGCTCGCTCTCTTCAAATAGAAATATTTGCTCTGTATCCAAACGCCACTAGGATTCTTCAGCCAGCTGATGTGTCACTATTTAGACCCGTAAAACAGTTCTGGAAATCGGCAGTTAGAGAATGGTTGCTAGAGAACATTGGTGAAGTTGTTTCTAAGCAAAATTTTGCTTTCGTTCTAAGAAAAGTTACAGACAAAATTAGTTCTGCCTGCATTGTAAATGGCTTTCGAGCTTGCGGTCTCTACCCTTTTGATCCAAATGCTGTCGATTATTCAAAATGCTTAGCAAAGTCAGCATACAGATCTGAAGACACTGTAGACATTTTAAATGATGAACCTGAAAAATTACTATCATTGACAAAATTTTCGGAAATCGTAGGTGTAGAGATGATTAACAAATTTAAAAATATTAAAAATATAATGCAAGATGTCCAAAACAACGAATCATTTTTCACTCTTTATCAAATATGGAATTTTTATCATTCGAATACGTTAAATACGATAGAGAATACTAATGAAAATATTACAGAGACTACTAATGAAAATACGACAGAGAATACTAATGAAAATGAGGAAGGAGAATATAATGACATGGAACCAGAACCGACAATTGCACAAGAAGAAAACTTTAACACAACAATTATAAATAACAATATTTTTGAAAACGAAAGTCAAAATATAATCATAGCAACACACCAAAGCCTTGAAAGAATCCAGGATGAACAAAATAGCGCGAGAAATGACGACCAGACCTGTGAATATGAAAACTTTCCTCACTCTGACAAAGAACCCTTTACCATTCAACCTTCAAATAATGAACAAATCAACATTACTAGTGATCTACAGAATAACGACCAAGAACTTGTAACTTTAGAAGACCTAGGAATAGCAAATGCAGAAAACCATGAAAGAAACCTACCATCCTGTTCAACAACAAGACTCAAAGATTTTTTATCAATACCTCCAGGACCAACCAGAAAAGGAAAACGTAACACTGAGAGGCTACCTTACCACATATCAGGACCAGAATACCAAAAGATTTTAGAAGAAAAATCCAAAGAAAAGAATAGACTAGAGGAAGAAAAGAAGGCAAAAAAAGTTGCGAGAGAGCAAAAAAAAGAAGAAAGAAAGAGGAAACTAGAGGAAATAAAGACAAAAAAGTTGGAAAAGACTAGAAAAATTGAGTCTATTTCTTGCTGTGGTGTGTGTAAAAGAGTTGTAAAGAGCATAAAATTGAGATGTTGTGAATGTCAGAAAGCATATCATAAATTATGTATTCCTAAATTTCACCTTATGCATATACCTCAGGAGGAAGGAGACAATTTCTTATGCCATAACTGCTTTTGTACGGAAAATGATGAAAGTATTTCTGAGAACGAGGAGAGTGAAAGTGACGAAGAAAATCAGGAATTTTTAAATATAATTAGATCAGGACAAAAAGAATTAGGTTTCAGCTGCGTAAAATTTTAATTCATATAAAAAAGAGTCAATAATTTAGGTACTAAGATTTCACAATTAAATTGGTTGGCTAATTACTGTGACTTGTCATGATAATTACTGTGATTTCATGGCCAATTGCTAAATTTCTTAAGTGATTGAATTTGATTGATATTTTTCAACAATAAAAATGTGAGTTTATCTTATTTGTTTTATTACCTATGACCCCATCTCATTCACTTTTATTTGGTATGGGATAAGTGTATGTGACTTTACCAACATGTTTTTTATTGATGTCAGAAAATAAATTTTACGTTAAGTGGCCAATAACTACAGCATTCACGCATCACCTATGTTAATGAGTTTTGTATTTTGGTTAATAGTAAATAATAATAATATTCCTAAAACAGTTTTTACTATCAGTAACGAATAAAACTAATGCTTTTATTTTATATTTTTGAGTGAATCATATTGTACATAGGAAACTTACGCGGTGTCCTGCGTTGCGTCGCAATCGTCGTCGCCCACGCAGGACACCGCGGTAGAGACCAACACAGTCACTAACATGTAACATTAATGTAATAGGGTGATTTTAAGCTAACGATAGAAACTACAATTGTTTTATTCAGTTAACACTTCCCAGAAAAGTTGCAGCCTCTCGAATCCCTACAGCCGAATGTACATTTTTTCATAGATATACGAGTTGCAATCCCACTTTACTTCAGCTATAGTTTTCAAAATATAAATCGTTCATCCTTTGTTTAACGAAATTTGTATTTACCAGAAAGATATTGTCCATTTCTAGTAAATGGTGATTACACGATTGAGGATAAATGTGAATATTAATCCCGACTATCGCCAGTGGGGCCGTAAAAGTCATACGATCCCAGTTATAGACATTGGCGTTGTCACTAAGAATGATGATAAAAGAGAAGAAAACGTTTCGTCTAATTTGTGTCCACTACTAAAAGTGGTAGCCACTTCTTCTTCTTATCTCGTGTCAATGGTCGAGAACTCAAATATTTTTTTAATTGTGAGCGGCCACTTCAAAGGCATTCGGAGTGGCCGCGTAAAGACAAACACTACACATGGACGACAGCTATGCATCAGCACAATCAAATCGCTGCCTATCCTAGACATATACTATTAAGTCTCCTAACCTTGTTGTTTCTCTAGCTACTTTATCTTTCCATCTAAACACTAACATTTTCACACTACAGCTTGCAGGTGAGTAAAGAGACCCCAGCGTTGGTATAAATCTAAGCGGCTTCTTACAGAACATACCTAGTACCTGGTGTAAATGTGTTAAACCTAACAAAGCCAGTGAAAACACAAAAGACATTACAAACACAAACGATTACTAGAAGGAACAATTTGGTGCAGAATGAGCAACACTTGAATTGCCCATTCCTTATCGATACCGATATATCGTTCGACGGGTCATCAATCAAATCGTATCATCTCGATATAGCAAACAACTCTTGTTGGAACTGTATCAGAGAATTCCAATTAATTTCATAGTACATACGTCAACAGTGACTTGATTAATACCTGTAGTTTGTTTTAACTGACTCCGAAATATAGAATGAAGTTTTCGATGTGATGTTTATCACCTAGTAGATTATTTTTAACTAACTAACTAAAAATGTGCTGGTTGTTTAAAATGTGCAATTGTTTTATATGTAAAACATAATTATTGCTATAAAATGTTAATGGCTTGTTATTATTTTAGACAGACACATTAAATTGAAGATTTGCTTTTTTTTCTAAATGTTTCTGAAAACTTTTTATAAAACGCCATATCACTTTGAATTGAATTGACTACATTTACAACACACAAAGCTGTTTTTGTCGAATTCAAATCACAATAATAAATTAATAGAATTTAAATATACTAACAAACCAAAAACATAATCCGAATAAAGAGAAAAATAAGTTTACTTTGATTTTGAACACACAAAAAACTATTTTGTGTGCATGTGTACCGTGTGGAAAGGAGGAAAAAGTGTGCAAACACACCAACTAACCAAAAAATCAATTATTAATTAAATTAATAAAAGACACAAACTTTCGTTTGACCGAATGAAAAACACAATCCACAAAATCTAATCAAGTTGTAATATTCATTACAGTAACTCTCATTGCAACACCAAATTAATACATAAAGAACCTTTTTATTTGATCTTTGCGGGTTACAGAACCGTTTATTCCCTTTATGTGAAATCTCATCCAAATGACAATGATATTGACGTCGCACGAATACTTAAGTGGCCAAGCTCCATTTTCAACATTTTACACCAGAGACGTTTAATTGATTAGTTTAAGCAAATAATATGATTTAATAAAAGTATTAAATTAAAAATATAGTTAATGTGTTTATGGAATGATATATTACAAATAATGATTAAAAAGTCAAACAGTTATGTTTATTTTCACAATTTTTAATGGAGGTTGAGCAAATAAACACATAATTAATTACGTAAGTGGAGATAGACCACTACTGGAGTGGAGGTTGAGCATTTTGCATTCGAATATATTTAGTACTTAAGTGCCCTATAACCATATACAGTGTGTTTGGGTATTGTGGTAAAAAAAGATAAGTAGTAAACTTACTATTTTACTCGTATTATTAAAAAGGAACAAATAATTAAAAAAAACACATTTACAGAAAATACGAAAAACGTCTAAGTGTAGTAGTAGTAGAAAGAAAAAGTAGTTTAGTAGTCCTTAATGTAGTGTTTATATAGTTATTACATAGCTTACGCGTTTAAGTAAAATGTAATATGTGTAGAAGTGATAAAGAAAACGTGATGGCTATTTACAAGACTATTTAATAAAACAGAATAAAAGATAATACAGAGCTGTTATTAAGTTAGTTAAGTACACAGCACTGAAGTTAAATAAGAGTCGAAAACAAGATGTAGATTAGCTAGACGTAGCTTAGACTTTATAGGAGTAGAAAACAAGATATAGATTAGCTAGACGTAGCTTAGACTTTATTGGAGTAGAAAACAAGATATAGATTAGCTAGACGTAGCTTAGACTTTATAGGAGTAGAAAAAAAGATATAGATTAGCTAGACGTAGCTTAGACTTTATAGGAGTAGAAAACAAGATGTAGACTAGAGAGTGGACTTTATAGATAGAGTTAATTGCGTTAAAATGAAGCGCGGACGAACGTCCATTCGCCGTCGGGCTATGTGTCGCACTATCGCTCGGTAGCGGGCTGTCCGCCGGTCCGGTCACCGTTGGGTCTCGGGGCGCGGGGAGTGAAGCGCGGGCAACGCGGGGTATGCAGCGCGGGCTTCGCGGTAAGTACGTTGGTGCGCGTCGCTAGACTTGACGCGCCGGTCTCGGGTTCGATTCCGGCGGCCGCTATGTGAATCAAATTTATTTTTTACATCTAACATCATTGCGAACACAAAGCGTAGGACGCGTAGGTATACGTGGAACACAAAACTTATAATGCTAAGAAATTAACCCATTTCACAATTAGCAAACATGCAAGTAGCAGGTATATTTTGACAAAAAATCATACAATAAGGCATTTTAAACAAGCCCAGTCACCGCACAAAAGCAACATTTTTTATTATTATTTTAGTTATAGATTACCACCTTACGAATTTTTCAAAACAGTCATCTGTTCATTTATAAATACGTCACAACTTCATTTAGGGATTTAATTAAATCTGAAATTATAATAATTAAATTTAAACATCCTGTACTATAAGTTAACGATACGCAGTGGTAATCTACAAAGAAATGATAACAAAAATACAACTTACCGATCCTTTTCTATAGTTGTGACTATATTTTCCGATTTGTATTTAGTGACGGATATTTTGGCTACTGTTTTCTATTAATTTTGTACTCCTTTTATATATTTTACGTCAGTTTTTACTAAAATGCGTGTGAGCACCAACTTATTCACAAAATAAATTAATGATGGCGGCGTATTGCGTCATCAAAATGCGATGTCGTGATTGGTTACCTGTGGGGAGATTGGATCCTTAAGCACGCAATCGTTGCTTGGATGCACGTTTGGTGTTTCTCTACGGACTTTGAGCAAATAAGCATGAAGTTTAAATTCACATGTGTTAGATTAAAAAAACTTAAATTCCTTGTAAATAATGTATTTAAAGTCCAAACAGCAAGTATTATATACCAATCGAACCGCAATTTGATCCTTAATAAAATTGCATTAAAAAGTGAAATTCGTGAAAATGGTCGGTTGAGCAAATAAGCATTCAGGCGACGATTGGGTGCGTGGCATTAACGAAACGGAATCTCAATCGGCGTACCGTCGTTTGTAATCTTGATAATGTTCCCAATTTGTTTATATGTTAGGTAATTACGTAAACGACTCAATTCTATGCTTTATACCTTAACCTTTACGTTGAAGTGATTTTATTTAAGCTTCGTGAATTAATTAACTTTTGCTGATTCTCGTTTTCGTTATACTTTTCTAAGGGTCTGGATGGGATGGAAAGAAACATACAAAACTGCTTATTGCAAGTTTTTTTAATTAGGTAATTTGAGCGATTACAATCTGCCTGATGATTAGCAATCAGATATCAGAATCATCAATCTTTACATAAAACCTATTGTTAGACCAAAGTAAGTAAGGAGGAGGAATAATTGTGCTAGTAGCAGGTTTCAACTTTGCACTGTTTCACAGACAGAAATTGCTAAACCGCTCCATACTACCCTGTCGAGACCGTTTACACAACTTACGAGTGGCACTTCGGTTCGGAAGTGTTTTTCTAAAAGTCATTTTATAGAGTTCAAATCACGACTTCTTATCTCAAAACCTCAAAATTAAAAATGACGATCCTTTATAAAATACAACTATTGAATCACGTACAAACATTAATTTGAAAATCTTTAAGCTTTAAGAATTTAGATGAACATTTTTTGAAGAAAATTTTCACCTTATTCTTAGTATTCTAATCAGAGCAAACTACGTGTTCTTGTCCATCCGTCTTCTCCAGATGTTCTGGCGACTGATATTATGATTATAATCTACTAGAATATTGTATTAGACTCGGTCAAGTTCGTGATCTGAATAACTCTGGGAACATTACCAAGCAATATATACTGTTTAGTTCAACGTATAAAAAAGTAATGATGTTTTTCTGATCAGTCGATTCTTAACACAGCTGGGTGCGGTTTTTTGTCGTTGCGTAATATTTTGTTTCAAGGGATCGTGGGCCAAATCAAGAGTAATGTTTAAAACATTTCTGGTTGTATTTTGTTGAAAAATGTTTTTTGTAATGGCAGCACTTCGTTCTCTTGGGGCGTTGGAGTGTCATTCGTTCGCATTAATTATAAAGTAAATTTTTTAAGGTTCTCTGTTTTATATCTTAAAATGTAAATGACAGTAGATTTAAATACTATAGAGTTGGTATGTTAAGCTGTCTTTAATGTGAATTTCCTTTGATGATCATTAACTTTTTAAATATTTTTCCGTTAACGGCTTTCATGATAACCACAACTTGTACCCACTCTTAAATGTTACTAAGCAAGAACAGGCTTGTTCAGACCACAGGCTTGCAGATACCACGTTCACTGCCTGGAGAAGTAGATACACGGATGACTCTATCGAACTACTCGTATGGTAAGTAAGTAGTCGTCAAGGTTACATTAAATATAAACATAAATATTCACATTAAAATGCCTCATATACAATGTCCAATTCATGTTAAAAATACTTTCATCATAACAGCCCACCAATGTTCCACTGCAGGTACGGGCCTCCTCCCGTGACGGAGGGATACTTGGCCTACTTTTACCACGCTCGCCAAACGAAACGGTATAGTCGGTTTTTACGACACCCATGCGATGAGATAGGTGGGTACTTTACTTAATATTTATTTTCTTGCTACAATCAAGCTTAATCATAGATATCGTGACATGTGGCTTATAACCTAAATCCTATAACAACACTTCCTGTTGACCTAGAATCGTCAGATATAGCCAGAAGCAAGGTTTATCTACGTCAAACTAATGTGTAGCGATAATCCCTATCAATTATTTAATCTAATATGATTGCTCCATTCGGGCGTACATTCCTGCCTTCAATTATATGTTATGTTTATCAGAGAGAGTGTATTAGTGGCTTAAGTATTTGTCTGTATAACTGTCAAATACCTTCTTTTTATAAAGACACGACAATATGACTTTATCGATCCTGATGGAAAGCGCGAAAACAGACCAGAAATTAAAGCAACGGCTAATAGAAATAAAAATACTTCACTTTTTCGCCATGACTCTGCTGGTTTGTCTAAATGTTTCTTCACACTTGAAAGACCTGATATCCTGCTGTGGATGAAACATAGATTCGTAATAATAATACTTGTATTAGTTTTGTAATAGAAGAGATACTTAATATCTGCATAACCATTACTACTTTTGTTCTGCAGATGACTATAGTAAAATGTCATCAAAAACATCTGGCTACTCTTTGAATAACGTGGCCAAGAAACAAAAGCCGCTCTTTTCCAAACTTGAAATTCTAATTCTTTTTTTAAAACTTTAATGATTAATTAGTTAATATACTAATACCAAAACGGTCACATATAAAGCCACACAATCATTTGTGTTATCAAATTGCAAACTAAAATCAAAAAATCATATGATACGCTTGAAGTGTGATACAGTTTCAATTCTATATAATAAGTGTATTATTTACATTTAACAACCAGACCAAATCATGAACTGCTTTTTTGAACTAAGTTACTGTCCTTTTATACTTCATAACGTTTAACCATACTTACTCGCAATATTTTCTGTGTGGATTTTTCCACAACAAAATCGTTTGCACTTATCTTGTAGTAATAGCACTGCATAACTTTTTCGTCTCGCGTATATCGTAAAAAGCGAAAATAGTATCTTTTTTGACATTCTTGCCGTGGCATAGTAACACTACGGGACTATACAGCTCAGGAGAATCTAAATAAATAAAATAAATAATCCTCACACATTCACACATCGCCACCTAGTCCTAAACTAAGCAAAGCTTGTACTATGGGTACTAGACAACCGATAAACATACTTAAATACTTTTTTTTGTAAATACATACATACATATATTAGAAAACACTCAGGCCAATGCAAACAATCATGTTCATGCACACAAAGATTTGCATTGAGCGGGAATCGAACCCGAGACCTCTGCGTAGCAGTCATGTTAGTATAGTATGTACAATATGTATGTAACACGTTTTATTACATACATAAAATAAAGTTTTGTACTTTGCCTAGTACCTATAGTAAATTGAGCCAAAATGGCGTTGCATGAATGTGTGAGGAAAATTATATTATTAACATAATAATACTATTTTTATGATTAATATTGTTGATAAGACGTTAATGCTGTTAACCTAAAGTTTTTTTTCAATGTAATATTATTTTCTAAAATAATATTCATACAAAAAAACTTAAAAAAAATTTATAATGTAAAATTCTGTTTGTGTTGTTGTTGAAAATTAAAAATAGAAAAAAAAATAACGAAAACATGACTGTCTCACACTAAAACATTATTTTCTCATAACGTATATTAGAAGAAAATTGGAATATACACGTTCACTTAACCGAACAATGTAATTTTTTTAAAATTTTATCTCTATTAAAGACAAAACAAGCTTGTAATAATTAACCTTTATAACATCTTAACTACCAACATTTAATTTTTTTCATAGAAATCTTTCCATAGTTAACTTCGACTTACAACCTAAAAATGCTTTAAGTAACAGTAACAAAAGAGGCGCAGGAAATGTGCACAATAAAACTCTTTTTAACCCATTTCTAAAAGACAGCGTCGTCCTCATTTCAGATTATTTTTATTTTATAAAATATTTAAGAAACTTATGTACATACCTGAACTACTAAAAAAAAGTCGTTTTTTGTAAAAGGTTACTAAGATACTTCATAATAATTAGTCCCATAAATAGTTAATGAATATTTACATTACCTAAAATAATTCAACTTAAAAATTACGTTACTATAAATCATCGAAATAAACAAAATCACGTATTATTGTATGAATCTCTTACTAACACACTTTAGTTTCGGAGTCATTTTTTTTTCAATTACAAAATTACCAAGTTCTACAAAACTAAAATTTCAAATGCATAAAATATTTCCATATACATAGAACTCTTAGTAAAGATACTTGCCTTATCAATCTGGTACTAGCAAGCCATTGTAGAGTGAACTGACACTTATAGTTGATCGTTCGTAAGTAGTTAGGAAGACGTTCGTTAGTCGCGGGCGACGCGGGCGGTGCGGCGCACGCCCGGCTCTCTCGGACCGCACTCGCTGACTGCCGCTACGAATACGCTCGTAGCTAACTATTCGTAGCGCGTAGCTGCTACGACATCTCATGCTACGACAATGCAATGGCTTGCTAATTTTACAAGGTTCCATTATAATTTGTTAATTACGAATTGAAGATTATTTCATTGTAAGCGCGAAGATACTTATAATTTAAAGTGACAGTCTAACTTCGTTTAAAGGACACAATGTCATAAGAAAATAGAAACACATAAATATATACAGTATGATTGTTTTTTTAAATATTTTCTTTGTTTTGAACTTTTTTTAAAAACTAAACTTAACTTTTTTAAACTACTAAGAAAAAAAATATTCTTTACGCTAAAACCTTGTAAAGCTCCTCTACACCAGTAAAGGCGTCGAAAGAAAATGATGACTAATATAACACTGGAAAGTTCCATATAATTTGATAACACAACATTGATGGGACGTGAAAATAGAATAGTTCCTACTATCATGATGATGTATGCATCATCATGATAGTATAGGAATTATTCTATTTTCACGTCCCATATACTATCATGATGATGCATACATCATCATGATGATGCATACATCATCATGATAGTATAGGAACTACATGTCTCTCAGATATCTAGCTTAATCATCTAGCTCTCAGATATCTAGCTTAATTGTCAAACAAATGAACATTTGTTGTAGTTTAAAAAACAGCAACTATCTCTACCTATTATAGTTGGATTAATTTGTTACTAGATATATTTAAAGTTTCAAATACACAATTTTCAATTCACAAGAATAGCAATTTCTAGCAATTTTTGGTATTCTTTTTTCAAACTCGTAACAATTTGCTTGGATGTATGATGCGTCTATTCTGCAGCAGTCGAGATATGCGGCTAGCGTGGGGATTCCACGCACAAAAACACATATTGTTTAAACAATTATTAAAAACTTTTGTCCTCAGTAATTGGTATGTTGTTTGTGTCCGTTAAATATATTTTTATAAAAACTGAGTCTTAGCAACACAGGACATTATCCCTAGTATGTGGGTAGTCTTTTAATAATTAAAATAATTAGTCAACGAAATTAATGTTGTTAATTTCTATAGAATAGCGTCAAGAAAGCAATGTTTAAGTATAGTTCATTTTAAACTATGTCAACTAAGATGATATACAATAAAATTTATTTCAATGAGTAATAACCATTATCTTGATCATAAAAAAAACAAAATGAAATAGTAATTTGAAATTAAGTATTTGGTATGGAGTTTTTCACATTTTTCTTGCGTTTAACCAAACATCAAAAAACTATTTATAATTATATTATTGAAACAGTCGCATGAAGAACTTAATAAAATTTATGCAATTCAAAACAACTTCAATCAAAGGAAGTTACATTCATAAAATTTAGATCCGTTCTGTAATTAATGCGGAAACGAGTGTACTCGGCCAATAAAACACTTAACTTAACCCAGTAAAGCGGCAACGCCTATAAAGAAAAATAAAATTTTATGAAGCACGCTATAACACTTCATGTTTACTATTTTCGAAGAAATATTAGTTAAAAATAATTAAATAGTTTGTTAAAAAGTTGTTTTGAGTTTATAACAGTACTTTTAAAGTTAAATTAAAAATAAATTTCTAAGTTTACCACCTAAAAACCCACATTACTACCCTCATACTATGTTCAAGAATTGGTATTATGTCAAAAATATTAAATGCAAACTTTATTTAAATAACAAAATAAATAGGCATTCTTGTTGAAAAATAAAATAGAAAACATTTTGTTAAAAAAAAATCTAATACCAAGTATTCAAGTAGGTAATTATTATTTGAGTACTCGATAATTTCTTTTTCAAGTATTTGAACGTCACTTCTACGTCTTTCGAGTGTAACAACGAGGCATGCGTAATAATCAACTGAACATGCTTGCATCGATGTATATGTTTACTATTCCGCAAATAAGTTAGATATTATTTTCGCATGTAGGTTCTAACGTTATTTCACTTTTTAGGTAACTGTAAACATTTAGTTTTGAAAATAATACAAAGAAGGCTAATCTAACTTTTCTTAGCATATAAATTTGTAACACTGATAAATTTCTACTAAACTATATTTTTAACACTACCACCGGTTAATAAACTTTTTATTACTACTACAAAATATTTTTCGTTTTAGGTGACAGTAACAGTAGCAGTAGCAGGTGAAGGTTAAGGAGTAGCGGACTCTTTGATTTTGTGAGAAATTGTCTAACAGATTTTTCCTAGCATCAACAAAGTTTAGTCAGTCAATCAGATGAGTCCACGGTAACCTATGCGTTTTGAACCGTGTTAAATAATTAATCAATATCATCGCTTATATTAATGAGTCATATCAACTACAAAATACACACATCAAAAAAGTCTAAGCAACATGCATGATATTACAAATTTACCATTTATATTAATTAATTTCTAAGTATTTACTCACTCAAAGTGTATAGGTAAGTAAACTTTTTTGTTATTGATGACATACTGGCTGGTTGTAAAAAAAAAATTTCGATTATGTTTTGTTTTTTTTCATAAAATTCAAATGACTGCGAATTTGTTTGAATTTGAGTGCATGTTAATTGCTACGTTTTAGTCTTGATTTTATAATTTTACCAACCATTTAAATACAGTTGGCGACAAAATTGAATTGTTAGATATTCTTTACGTCATGGAGCGACGTCATTTGACGGCAGATGAAATGCAAAGAGCTGTAGGGATGTTGCAAGCGGGAAGTAATCAATCTCAGGTATCTCGACATTTTGGTATTCATAGAAGTGTTATTTGTCGTCTTTGGCAGCGCTACAATAATACAGGGGAACCCGCTGAACAGCATCCAGGCCGTAAAAGGAGTACAACCACTCGGCAAGACCGGTACATACAACTGACTGCAAGACGCCAGCCGATGTTAACCGCTCGAGAGATAAGTTTGAGGCTACAAAATTCAAGTGGTGTTGATGTAAGTCCCCAAACTGTGCGAAATCGACTGCATGAGTACGGCCTACGAGCTCGACGCCCTATCAGGTGCCCACCGATACGTCACGGGAATCGCGCTCGTCGAAATGAATGGTGTAGAGAACGCATAACATGGACCCAGGAACAATGGGATAAAATTATGTTTTCCGATGAGTCGCGATTCGGGTTTAGGCCTGATACAAGAAGGGTGCGAGTGTACCGTCGACCCGGAAATACTGAAAGACTCAGGTGCGTTCAGGAAGTTCATCCATACAGCGGCTCAACAGTTATGGTATGGGCGGGTATTATGAAGAACAGGCGAACTGAGCTCGTTTTTGTAAATGGAAACATGAACGCTGAAAATTACGTTGAGGATATTCTCAGACCTTATGTCCATCCATTTGCACAAACCTTTGGCTCCGATTTTACGTTAATGCATGACAATGCGCGTTCACATACAGCTCGGCGAACCAGTGAATACTTGGCAACGGAGAACATCCAGGTATTGCCCTGGCCTGCACAATCGCCAGACCTCAACCCCATCGAGCACGCATGGGACATGCTCCAGAGACGTGTTTTGAAGGACTTGGACGGAGTGACAACAACCCAACAGCTGAAGGATTTGCTACAATTCCATTGGGAGCGAATACCGCAAGATGACATAAACAGTCTCATTAATTCAATGAATAATCGTTGCCGACAAGTTCTGAATAGCAGAGGAGGCCATACTTTGTATTAAATTGTCCTATTCTTTCACAATAAATTCATTTTCTTAAGAAATTTCAATTTGTAAAAAAAAAGTTTAGTTTCTTATGTACCTGTATATTCTAATATTGTTAATTTCTGTTATTAAAAGAACTTATAAAGAAAACAGCTGTTATTTTTACATCATAGAACCCTAAAAATATTATTTTAAAAATAAAATACAACGTTATAATTAAAATAAATGGTAAAATAAATTAATATAAATGGTAAATTTGTAATATCATGCATGTTGCTTAGACTTTTTTGATGTGTGTATTTTACAATTTTACAAAATGTGATTTAAAAACAAAGCTCCTACTCGGCTATGATAAATTAATTTCATGCCTTCCTCTTCGATGAAAGTTTATTTTAAACTTGTAGGTTAAAACACATTTTAATCAAACTAATTAAAATCCATTACACTGTATAGCGAAGTTTTTATTTGCACTTTTTTTTGTCACGAGGCTTCAGATAGTCCTATTTAAACATTGTAAACTTGCTTCTAAAGACATGACTAGAACATTAAAAAGGACTTTGTATTAACTGATGCGTTTTATTGCTGCAACCTATCGATAAACAATAAATAAGATCGATGGGGTCATTCTTTTAATGGAGGACCTATGGGGTAATTCAGAGTTTCTGTACTTCAGAAAACTAAAACTGGTCCTGATTTTATTCTTAGGGATAGTAAAAATTAATAAATTAAATTGGTTACTTTAGTGATGACAATGACTACATTTTCTATAACGTCTTTAACTTCTTGAATTTCATCGTGTCCATTCTGATGTGAGGATTTTTGTTTTATAACACATTTGAAACAGCCTTTTAACATCTTTATATTATTTAATTCTTGACTACATACCAAAATCCAACAATGTATCAAGGACGAAGAATCTGAAATATATCAATCTAGCGAGAAATTAATGGCTGTATGACCTTCGATAGCTAAAGGTTAAGGATATCTTAGATTAGAATTAATTGTCAGAGCGTTAGGGTTATTACCCCACGCCGATTGCAATAAAATACGTTCAAAACATCCGGACCGGCGGCCATGATGTGAAATATAGATTTGGTCTCACTAAATGGCGAGTCGTATCATTAGTGTCTCTTCAAGACGAGAGCGAAATATATTAGCGCTATTGTAGAGTTGACCCGGTCGTCACTTCTAATCAGATATAATCCGGCCGAAAAGCTTTTGGGTATTTACTAGAGCAATAATTTTTATTGAATAAAATTTATTATTATCTTTTTGAACTTACAGAAGAATTTAAAATAAATTAGTTTACGCTTAGAATGGTAGTCATATTCTAGACATCAGTGTGTGTAACGGAGTAAGAATAAATGGTGGCACCATAATAAGGTACAGTTCCTTCAAACAATCTCTACGAAAACTAAAGAAGGAAAAGATGACGTAAAACCCTGCACCAATCCACCAAGACACAAGAACGCGTGCCTATAGTGGAAGTATTCTAAGGATCGTCTACTGCTGAAATGGTGATGATGAATCTGTCTAACCACCGAGGATATCATCATAATAGCCCATCAATGCCCCACCGCGAGGACGGGCCTCCTCCCGTGACGGAGGGATACTTGGCATACTAATACCACGCTGGCCAGAAGGATTGGTATAGGGTTTAATTTCAAGTTTTCCTTCTTTTTATTTCGTAAAGATAATATTTACGGATAGCCCCTTAGTCGGTTTTTACGACACCACTGGGATAAGATGGGGTGGTGACATAATATTATATTCTTAATCCGTCACCACACGGAGCACTGTGGATATAGTAGACCAAAATCGCGTTCACCACAAGGAGAACAGCCCTAACTATACTAGGACTTTGATGGGCAGTAATGATGATAGCAACCTAAACAACGCCCCTTTCCACAGGTAGGTTTCTACAGTGACAGTGAAAATTTAATCCTACTATGACCTCCCTTATTAAATGGATAGGTTTTTATTTGTACTTTTCTGTTTTTGATTTCAGATTCAGAGATTTTAGAGTTCAGATAAAATAAATGAAAGTTATTTTACTAAAATAAAGTTTACAAAGCGAAGTCACGGATTACAGCTAGTTAAAAATGAATGAAATAGTGGAATGGTGAAACTTTCTCATAATCTTGTAAAAGCGTACCCACCAGTGCAGTCTAATATTGCAAGATGAATTGTAAAGCTAATGTAAGTAATCTACTTTTTATTTGTTTTAACTCTATTTGTGTAGGATTTATTTAACCCATTTGTCATTTCTCTTTAAACAAATAGTAATACAGCTTTTTAAAAGTTTTCAGAGTATTCTATCAAGCGTAATATGACTCATGGTATTTTAGCATTTTAATGTTTACATATTTATTCATGGCAGTATTTAATGCACAGATAAGACTGTTTGAATGATGAATGGAGAATCGGACTAATAACACCAAGAAGCACACATTGGTACAGAGTATGTTCCGAGTTTTATCTTCTCTCACAAGCGGTGAGACGGTGGCAAATCAACAAATGGTAGCATGAGTAGAGACCACGTAAAGAAAATGAATTATTTTGTGTATTAAACTCAAAAATAAAATTCCTTTTGAAAATTTAACGATTAATTCAATTGCTAAGTGGAACATATGGAATTTGATAACCGATCTTTTAAGTATCCTGATATTATAATATACACTGAATGAACGTATCTTCTATATACCGACTAAGAATCCACTTTCAAAGTTCAAAGTTTGATTTTATTTTCTCATAAATTATTTATAAGATATTTTTTTTGCTTGTAAGCTGTCTTGGTCATATTACAGTTCTGTCTTTGTTGGGCCCACCTAAGGGGCCATTTCAAACATCGCAAAGCAATCAAGTTCGTTCAGAAATCAAAGACGCACGTTTTCGATTATCACGTTGATTTACTTTGTTACAATTTCAAAAACATTTTGAAATAAAATATTTTTTTATAACAGAAATATTTGGCTAGTACCCATAGTACGAGCTCTGCTTAGTTTGGGACTAGATAAGTTGTGTGAATGTATGAGGATTATTTATTTATTTATTTTATTTCTTTTTGTTTAATTTATTATCCCTAAAGTACTATTTCTTGGATTTTTGTTATTGGTAAAATAAACTGACAGTAAATTTGTAGTAAAGTATTTTTTACGTCTTGCAAAAAAAAAGTGGCGTGGAGCTTTTTAGTAAGCTTTTATAACATTCCTGAAGTTGCATTAGTTTTCACATTGCCGCAACAGTCATTAAGCCGCATCACAGGACTAAGGGCTTCCTCAACAACTCTAGACCAAATTAAAAAAATACGGTGATACCTACCATTCTATATAAAAGTCATGGTATATTAAGAAAAACTCCTTTCCAAACAGAATAATTTGAAAGGGAAAAGCTTAAGTTCTCATGGTTTGAATGATTCATCCTTATTCAATATTCAGTTAAATCAGTCAACCGTACTCTTTGATGTGTGAAATCGTTTAAGTAAAATCCTATTTTAGTTAAGCGACGATTCAAGTAGAAACAGTCACCACACGGATTTGTATAAGTATATGTTTACTATTCCGAAAATAAGTTAGATATTATTTTCGCATGTAGGTTCTAACGTATCTCTTTATTTCACTTTTTAGGTAACTGTAAACATTTAGTTTTAAAAATAATCAAACTTTTTTTGGCATTTAAACTTGTAACACTAATAAACTTATCACTCGGCGGTAGTGTAAATTAAAAAACTTTTTATTTTTACCAACATATTTCTCTGTTTTGGTGTCAACCCTTAAGGAGTAGCGAAATCTTTGATTTTGTGAGAAATTGTCTAACAGATTTTTGCAATATTAGCATCAACAAAGTTTAATCAGTCAACCTATACCTTTTGAAGCCTGTGTTACATTGTTAAATAATTAATCAATATCATCGTTTATATTAATGAGTCATATTTTACAATTTTACAAAATTAATTTAAAAACAAAGCTAGCAGTCAGGCATGATAAAATAAGTCAATGCCTTCCTCTTCCATGAAAGTTTATTTTAAACTTGTAGGTTGAAACACTTTTTAATCAAACTAATTAAAATCCATTACACTGTATACAGAAGTTTTTATTTGCACTTCTTTTTTGTCACGAGGCCCCAGATAGCCCTATTTAAACATTGTAAACTTACTTATAAAGGCATGATTAGAACATTAAAAAGTACTTTGTATTAACTGATGCGTTTTATTGCTGCAACCTATCGATAAACAATAAATAAAATCGATGGGGTCATTCTTTTAATGGGTGACCTATGGGGTAATACAGAGTCTTTGTACTTCAGAATGTAAATTAAAACTGTTCTTGATTTTATTCTTAGCAATAGTAAACATAAATAAACTAATTTGTTTACTTTGGTGATGACACTCCCTGTCTCAAACTTTTTGAATTTCATCGTGTCTATTCTGATGTGGGGATCTGTCCCTACAAACACTTTTTAATAACACATTTGAAACAGATAGAAATATTTGGAGGATCGTCTACAGGCTGGAATGATTATAATGAATCTGTTTAACCAACGAGGATATAGTAGACCAAAATCGCGTTTATCACAAGGGGAACAGCTCTATCTACAATTGGACTTTGATGGTCAGTAATGATAATAGCAACCAATCAACCCCCCTTTCTAGAGGTAGGTTTCTAGAGTGACAGTAGAAAACTTAGCCTAATAAAACCTCGCTTATTAAATGGATTGGTACAGTATTTGTACTTTTCTTTTTTGATTTAGAGTTCAGATAAAATAAATGAAAGTTATTTTACTGAAATAAAGTTTACATAGCGAAGTTGCGGATTACAGCTAGTTAAAAATGAATGAAATAGTGGAATGGTGAAACTTTCTCATAATCTTGTAAAAGAGTACGCCACCAGTGCAGTATATTATTGCAAGATGAATTGTAAAGCTACTGTAAGCCATCTACTTTGTATTTGTTTTACTCTATTTGTGTAGGATTTATTTAACCGATTTGTTATTATCTATATACATTTATCTATACACAAATAGTAATACAGTTTTTTTAAAGTTTCCAGAGTAATCTATCAAGCGTAATAAGACTCAATGTATTTTAGAATTTTAATGTTTACATATTTATTCTTACCAGTATTTAATGCACAGATTATGACCATTTCAATTTCGAATTCAATGGAGAATCCGACTAATAGTACCACAAAGCACACATTGGTAAAGAGTATGTTCCGAGTTTTATCTTCACTCACAAGCGGTGAGGCGGTGGTAAATTAACAAATGGTAGCATGGGTAGAGACCACATATAGAAAATGGATTATTTTGTGTTATACTCAAAAAAAAATCCTTTTGAAAATTTAACGATTAATTCAATTGCTAAGTGGAACCTATGGAATTTGATGACCGATCTATTAAATATCATGATAATATTATAACATCCTTACACTGAATGAGTATTGTATTTTTTAAATACCGACTGAGAATCGACCTTCAAAGTTCAAAGTTTGATTTTATTTTCTCACAAATTATTTATAAGATCTTTTTTTTGCTTGTAAGCAGTTTTTCTTGATCATATTATAGTTCTGTCTTTGTTGGGCCCACCTAAGGGGCCATTTCAAACATCGCAAAGCTTACTGATTATTTCTTTCTTAAAAATTGTCATTTCTTGACGAACAGCAGCTATAATGCTATTCTTCAAGTCCCCAGCATCATAATTAGATGACTGTGCCTCTTGAAAGATCGGTGATGTTAGGTCTACAAATCCTGATAGAAGGGATATAGCTTTATTTATTTCTTCAGCAGCAGTTGTGATGAGCTTTTTATTTGGAGCGGTAATGCTACGGCCCGCTGATACTCTCTCTGTGATAAAGGTTGAGAGCTTCCCCACGACTTTCATAAATGACTCCACGTCAGATATCTCACTGACGGTGGATGATATAGAAGACGGAGTGGGGGCGTTAGGGGCCACAGACCCTCCAGAATGGTCCCCCATGTTGACACAAAAAAAAAACAATCGTTCGTCGATCACTTTTAGTACTTTTTTGCACAAAATATAAGATTTTACATAAAACGTTATGTCAAAAAGGCATGTTTGTTCCAGAGGTGGTCCAAGGAGGGGTGCCCGGCGCCCCCTCGTGCACTCCACGTATAGATGACGCAAAACTGAGTTTATTGACACTTTTTTCAGATCGCTGCGATAACTTAAACTTTATTAATGATTTTTAATATACGGAGCTCGCAAATTGACGTTAGCTTGAATAACAGTTGCCATGACAATCATTTTTTAATTTGTTGTCATTGATAATCTTATCAATGACATGACTTCTGCTATACAGCATGCATGTGATATCACTCTCCCCAAGTCCGGTAGAGCAACGCAGAAACCACCCTTCTGGAATGATAATTTACAGGAGCTTAAGCGGAAGGTATTGATCACTCATCATAGGCTATTAAGATACAAAAGACGTGGCCTACCTCTTGATTTAGTACTTATTGAGAGAGAAACCAACAGGAAAGCATACTCAGATGCCTTTTGCACTGAAGCTACTAATAAATTTAAAGAATTCTGTCAGTTGCAAATTAAGGAAAATGTGTGGTCAATTACGAACAGAATAATTAAAACCAAACCATTGGCTCAACCACCCTGTACTTTACAATTAGATAATGGCACACACACGAACTCAACAGAAGACACTGCACATGCTTTACACAATCATTTCTTCCCATCTGACACCCCTGACATTCTCTCTTCACAGCAAAACACTAGATCCTTAATGACACAACCCATTGATACTTCTTCTGAACCTCACTTCACCTATACTGAATTGCTTAATGGCATTAAAAACATGAATCACAAAAAAACACCTGGAAAAGATCATCTCACATCTGACATCTGTCAACAATTTATTCAATTATTTCCTGATTATCTCATACAAATTTTTAATCGTTGCCTTGATATATCACACTTCCCCACTCCTTGGAAACACGCTCTTATCAAAATTATTCCAAAACCTAATAAAGCTACATACTCACAACTCACCTCATTTCGCCCCATTGGTCTCATAAATGTGTTTGGAAAATTATTTGAAAGGTTAATCATGGACCGTCTTACTTACCACATCAACATTAACAATCATAATAATAATAAGCAATACGGTTTCAAAAGTCAAATTTCCACATCACACGCAATATCAAACGTTATCAAAATCATTAAATCAAAAAAGAATGAAGGAGACCATGTTCTAGCTACCTCGCTAGACATCAAAGCAGCGTTTGACAATGCCTGGTGGCCAGCTGTATTTCTCCGCCTTCGACAATATCAATGCCCTGCAAATATTTATAATATATTAATCAGCTACTTCACTAATAGAAATGTTGAGTTGATCTTTTCTGACACAAACATCATCAAACCAATGACGCGTGGTTGCATACAAGGTTCTGTGTGTGGTCCTACTATGTGGAACCTAATTATGGATGAGCTTCTAGAGATAGCCCTTCCTGATGGGTGTCACATACAGGCCTTCGCAGATGACGTCATGCTCATTACCCATTCACGTTCACTTAGCACTCTACAAACAATCACCAATAATGCTCTCAATTCCATCGCAGAATGGGGAAACTCAGTTAAACTTACTTTTGGACCACAGAAAACTACACTCACAGGCTTTACACGTAAATCAACTAAACTTGACATACACATGCATAACAACAAAATTGCATTCACACGAGACTTCAAGTATCTTGGAGTCATCATAGATGATCAATTTAAATTCATCAAACATACAAAATATATCATTGAAAAGGCCAAAAACATATTTTATAAATTATTAATTTACATGCGCCCCACTTGGGGTATACATTCCGATAATATACGTATTATATTTAATCAAGTTATAACTCCTATTATTACATATGCATCATCTATCTGGACACGTGCATTAGATTTCAAACTCATTCAGAAAAAATTACTTTCATTTCAACGCCTATTCGCCATTAAAATCATACGTGGATTTCGCACTACAAGTACTATTGCTTCCATCACTCTTGCTCAACTCACTCCTCTCCCTGATATAATTAGAATTTCATCACAAATTGAGACATCGAGACTTACGGGCATCTCATCCCTTCTCCCCCTTGACATTCCCCTTGAACGACCTGCTCCATCCTCCACTCTCTTGCATCCTTCCCTCCGTGAACCAATTACATTCACTGAATTGGACACTATAAGAGATTTTGAGAACCTCTCTACTTATCAATCTTGGTGCGTCTTTACTGATGGCAGCAAGCACGATGAGTTAGTAGGTTCGGTCTTTGTCGTGTTTGATCCCACAGGTGAATCACATATTACAAAGAAATTCAAACTTCACTCCTCATGCTCTGTATATCAAGCTGAACTGTTAGCCATACAAAATGCTTGCTTATGGATCATTAATAATACACATATTACACCTTCTTCCTCTTGCTACATCCTCTCTGACTCTAAATCTTCTCTTCAAGAACTATCTAATCCTTATTCACACAATCCTCTATCAGTTAACATATTCAGACATTTAAACACACTAAAAAACAAACAAGTTCATATACATTTCGCATGGGTAAGGGCACATATTGGCATTCCTGGAAATGAAGAGGCTGACTCTGCAGCAAAAACTGCAGCTAACATGCACAAAGCACCGGACTACTTACATACACCTTTTTCATACGTCAAACTGATACACAAAAAACAATTACACACATCCTTACAAGGGCTGTATGACAACTCTGAAGGAGCAACTTACACTAAACAACTTTTTTCTTCTTTTCAAGATATATCCAAGTTTTTATCTATCATTAAACCATCCTTTCCTATCACTCAACTACTCACCAATCATGCATACCATAAATCGTACCTTCACCGCTTTCACATAACCAATAATGATCTTTGCCCCTGTGATAACTCATCAATTCAAACATTTAGACATTTAATTCTTGAATGTCCACGCTTCCAAATTACTCGTTTACCTTTTATATATACATGTGAGAACCACGATATAGACCCATACAATCCACACTACTTAATTCATTTAATAAAATACGAAGAAACAGTTAACATATTCATCAACCATATTTCATATATTATTAAAGAATTAAAACATTTTAATCAAACTTAGCGATACAGTGAAGTATATTCACACATGCACATATAACT
This sequence comes from Schrankia costaestrigalis, assembly GCA_905475405.1. Taxonomy (NCBI): domain Eukaryota; kingdom Metazoa; phylum Arthropoda; class Insecta; order Lepidoptera; family Erebidae; genus Schrankia; species Schrankia costaestrigalis. Next base: position 8,869,350 of record FR997827.1, read on the forward strand.
TGCTACATATACTTGCTGATGATTTGTATAAAGACCTGTAAATTTTGTAATTTTTATGTAAATATTGTCTTTTATTTTAGTTCACACATTTATATTTTTCTTCTTTATTGTTAATCTGTTTTGTTTAAATAAGTGTCTGTTTTGTTTGTTTTTTATCTGATTGTATAATAAAAAAAAAACATGCATTCTTTATCATACAATTAAATATGCTATACAACTAAAAAATTGCAGTTGTCAAAAAAAAAAGATTTATAAAAAAAATATAAAAAAGGATGTATGTAAATAACTTTAACTTTATTTTATATGTTAAGCATTGTTGTAATCTAGAATACTTTTGTCTATTCTTATGTTCTTCTTATTTTATTGTTAACCATTCATTTGTACTATTCACCACATTATACATTAAATAATAATACTGCAAAACGATCCTAGAAGAAGGCGTAGACCATTAGCGCCACTTCTAGGATCTTGCTCTACTAGATTAATTTAAAAAAAAAAAAAAAAAAAAAAACATCGCAAAGCAATCAAGTTCGTTCAAAAATCAAAGACGCACGTTGATTTACTTTGTTACAATTTCAAAAACATTTTGAAATAAAATATTTTTTATAACAGATATATTTCTTTTTGTTTAATTTAATAACCCTAAAGTACTATTTCTTGGATTTTTGTTATTGATAAAATAAACTGACATAAAATTTGTAGTAAAGTACTTCTTGCAAAAAAAAGTGGCGTGGAGCTTTTAAGTAAACCTTAATAAGTAACATTCCTGAAGGTGTATTAGTATTCACATTGCCAGCAGTCGTTAAGCCGCGTCACAGTACTAAGGGCGATACCACTCCATATAAAAGTCATGGTATAATAAGAAAAAATCCTTTCCATACAGAATAATTTGAAGGGGAAAAGCTTAAGTTCTCATGGTTTGAATGATTCATCCTTATTCAATATTCAGTTAAATCAGTCAACCGTACTCTTTGATGTGTGAAATCGTTTAAGTAAAATCCTATTTTAGTTAAGCGACGATTCAAGTAGAAACAGTCACCACACGGATTTGTATAAGTATATGTTTACTATTCCGAAAATAAGTTAGATATTATTTTCGCATGTAGGTTCTAACGTATCTCTTTATTTCACTTTTTAGGTAACTGTAAACATTTAGTTTTGAAAATAATCAAACTTTTTTTAGCATTTAAACTTGTAACACTAATAAACTTACCACTCGGCGGTAGTGTAAATTAAAAAACTTTTTATTTCTACCAACATATTTCTCTGTTTTGGTAACCCTTAAGGATTAGCGAAATCTTTGATTTTGTGAGAAATTGTCTAACAGATTTTTGCAATATTAGCATCAACAAAGTTTAATCAGTCAACCTATACCTCTTGAAGCCTGTGTTACATTGTTAAATAATTAATCAATATCATCGTTTATATTAATGAGTCATATAAACTACAAAATATTTTACAATTTTACAAAATTAATTTAAAAACAAAGCTAGCAGTCAGGCATGATAAAATAAGTCAATGCCTTCCTCTTCCATGAAAGTTTATTTTAAACTTGTAGGTTGAAACACTTTTTAATCAAACTAATTAAAATCCATTACACTGTATACAGAAGTTTTTATTTGCACTTCTTTTTTGTCACGAGGCCCCAGATAGCCCTATTTAAACATTGTAAACTTACTTATAAAGGCATGATTAGAACATTAAAAAGTACTTTGTATTAACTGATGCGTTTTATTGCTGCAACCTATCGATAAACAATAAATAAAATCGATGGGGTCATTCTTTTAATGGGTGACCTATGGGGTAATACAGAGTCTTTGTACTTCAAAATGTAAATTAAAACTGTTCTTGATTTTATTCTTAGCAATAGTAAACATAAATAAACTAATTTGTTTACTTTGGTGATGACGATGACCACACTCCCTGTCTCAAACTTTTTGAATTTCATCGTGTCTATTCTGATGTGGGGATCTGTCCCTACAAACACTTTTTAATAACACATTTGAAACAGATATAAATATTTGGAGGATCGTCTACAGGCTGGAATGATTATAATGAATCTGTTTAACCAACGAGGATATAGTAGACCAAAATCGCGTTTATCACAAAAAGAACAGCCCTAGCCACCAATCAACGGCCCTCTCCAGAGGTAGGTTTCTACAGTGACAGTAGAAAACTTGCTTACTATTACCTCGCTTATTAAATGGATTGGTACAGTATAATAATATGTACTACTTTTCTCTTTTTGATTTAGAGTTCAGATAAAATAAATGAAAATTATTTTACTGAAATAAAGTTTACATAGCAAAGTCGCGGATTACAGCTAGTTAAAAATGAATGAAATAGTGGAATGGTGAAACTTTCTCATAATCTTGTAAAAGCGTAGGTACGCCACCAGTGCAGTGTATTATTGCAAGATGAATTGTAAGGGCGCTTGTACACGCTAAGAAAATTTACCGTGCCTGCGACAGACAAGACAAAATCTTCGTGTAGACGTTAAGAATTTTGTCTGTTCCACACACGAAAACTTTTCGTGTCTTCCGCAGACAAGACTAATCGAAATGTGTACACGACAGGATTTTTTTCGTGCAGTCGTCAGATAGGCGTAGGGCGCGCAAGTAATAACAAGTAGTGATAATCAGTGTGAGTTTCCTTTAGTAAAAATGTTAACTAGAAAGCAAAAAAGTATGATACCCTATTACACAGCTCCCCGCCGCTCCGCAACAACATTCGCCGTGTCTTGTCTTGCGCAGACAAAATTATTTTCTTATTCATCGCCGGAGCAGTGTACACAGGTCGTGCTTAGAAACGACACGAATTCTTGCGTAGGCCCGGCGACTTTTCTTAGCGTGTACAAGCGCCTTAAAGCTACTGTAAGTCATCTACTTTCTATTTGTGTAGGATTTATTTAACCGATTTGTCATTTCTCTTTAAACAAATAGTAATACAGCTTTTAAAAAGTTTTCAGAGTAATTTATCAAGCGTAATAAAATAAAACTCATTGTATTTTAGCATTTTAACACATTTTCATATTTATTCTTACCAGTATTTAATGCACAGATAAGACTGTTTGAATGATGAATGGAGAATCGGACTAATAACACCAAGAAGCACACATTGGTACAGAGTATGTTCCGAGTTTTATCTTCACCTCACAAGCGGTGAGACGGTGGCAAAACAACAAATGGTAGCATGAGTAGAGACCACGTAAAGAAAATGAATTATTTTGTGTATTAAACTCAAAAATAAAATTCCTTTTGAAAATTTAACGATTAATTCAATTGCTAAGTGGAACTATGGAATTTGATAACCGATCTTTTAAGTATCCTGATATTATAATATACACTGAATGAACGTATCTTCTATATACCGACTAAGAATCCACTTTCAAAGTTCAAAGTTTGATTTTATTTTCTCATAAATTATTTATAAGATATTTTTTTTGCTTGTAAGCTGTCTTGGTCATATTACAGTTCTGTCTTTGTTGGGCCCACCTAAGGGGCCATTTCAAACATCGCAAAGCAATCAAGTTCGTTCAGAAATCAAAGACGCACGTTTTCGATTATCACGTTGATTTACTTTGTTACAATTTCAAAAACATTTTGAAATAAAATATTTTTTTATAACAGAAATATTTGGCTAGTACCCATAGTACGAGCTCTGCTTAGTTTGGGACTAGATAAGTTGTGTGAATGTATGAGGATTATTTATTTATTTATTTTATTTCTTTTTGTTTAATTTATTACCCCTAAAGTACTATTTCTTGCAAAAGAAAAGCTTAAGTTCTCATGGTTTGAATGATTCATCCTTATTCAATATTCAGTTAAATCAGTCAACCGTACTCTTTGATGTGTGAAATCGTTTAAGTAAAATCCTATTTTAGTTAAGCAACGATTCAAGTAGAAACAGTAGGTAGGAAACGGTAGGTAAACAGTGAAAATATATCGAAAGGAATTAATTAAAGTTATGAATGGCGATTATTATTGTACGTATAGTTGAGTTTACATGACTTGGGTATCGTATTGTTTTCAATGTATAATATGTATGTATTTACAAAAAAAGTATTTAAGTATGTTTATCCGTTGTCTAGTATCCATAAGCTCTGCTTAGTTTGGACCTAGATGGCACTGTGTGAAAATGTGAGGAATGTATAGGGTACAATGTCGAAAAGTTATTGATTTCAATGTTGACTATGTTAACATGAAATTATAAACCTTAAATAGTTATATAAATGAGATACTTTTAAGCATTTTTATTACTTCTTGACCTTGTAAAACAAGGTATCGAGTAAAATAAAACACATTACATACTTTCGATAGTCAAATCAAAGAGACATTATTTGAAATAAACAGTACCCCTTAATCAAGTAACTAGTAAAAAAAGGAAGCAAGAAAACTAATTTGATAAACAAGTACACAAAATCCAAGATTTCCTTTTGATTTATAAAATGAGATAAAATTCAAGAGCTACGAGTCCCGCAATAATTCTAAACTAATGAAGCAGTGAACGATTTCAGCTTTTCCATCATAATTACACAGACAACTGGCGAGGATCTCCCTTAATGGATGTCATTAGATATCTACCACAAATCGAACTGTAAAATACATTTTCAAGATAATTTCTGGTAAAGTTACGCAAGTCTAACTTGTCCTATTAAATTCTTCTCATAAACTCGTAATTTCTTTGTTAAAGCTTTTAACGACGGCGTTGGCAAATAAGTTTAGTCAACTACCCTCTCATTTTAGATTTCTGGGCAAACTTTGCACTTTCATGACTAATAAGGATGTTGCAACCAAAGTTCTTTCTTCTGTATGCGATTTTGAACTTCAAACTCGTTTTAAAATGTATATGTTACAGCCAAAGTAACAAATATGAATATTATACATAATAAATAACTAGCCATTATGTATAAGGGCTACTCAATTTTGATAAAGTGATTAACTCATTAAATTTTACCTTTTAACTAGCAAAAGTCAGAAGCAGTTGGTTAGGTTAGGTCAGTATGATGACCAAAGGACGCACGAGCCGAGCGAGCGAAGCGAGCGTGCCGCGGTAGCGGCCGGCACGTGCAAGAAGCATTTTTTTATGTAAAACTAGTAGTACATATTACTATATTCTAGCACGCTCGCTTCGCTCGCTCGGCTCGTGCGTCCTTTGGTCACCGTACTAACCTAACCTAACCAACTGTTTCTGACTTTTGCCTTAATATTGTATTTTTGTCAGTTAAAACGTAAAATTTCAATGAGTTTTGTCTAACATCGATGGTCAAAACCACTTTTGACTGAAAGAACCAGTCAAAAGTGGTTATGAGTTTTGACTATAACATATATAATGGCTAGTTAATGTGATTAATTCTGCGACATTTATCACTTTATCAAAATTGAGTAGCCCTTATACATAATGGCTAGTTATTATGTATAATATTCATGTTTATTACTTTGGCTGTAACATATACACATCTATTAAGATAATTCACTTTGCATACTCACTTCCCTACTTGATGCGTGACGTTCACTGTGAGGTTAAACATAATATCCTTTCATTATGATATAATCCAATTTAAAAACTATAACTCTTTGAAGACATTTTCTAGAGCTCATGTAATAACAAAACAGCCTTTGTAACATATTAATTTATTTCACTTTACTGTTGGAATATATCCCATCTAGTGACGAAGGAATATAGAATAGATAAATAAGTTTTCCAGAACAATAAAAAATATGTATGTCATATTTGTAAAGTTAGGTAACTAAATTATTAAACAAAAATATATCAGAGGAAAAAAACAGAACACATTCACATTCCATTACGCAATCTGCGGTAGTCAATTATGTGCGCTTTTCTACAATTACATTTATATTTTATAAATAAATTGTATATCTGATAAAAACAACCATGAACAGGTATTATTTAAGCTGAATGAATGCTACTGATGTGAAAAATACGCAAACATTTCTCCCCAACAAATCGTTGAATTTATAAAAATAACAAATATTACTTAAACTCGCATGAACAGTTCGTTGGTTATGGAAGGCATGTTGTATGAAGCTATGTCAAACTGGAGAGTGACATACGTGAATGATTTCAAAAGATGAACTCGGCATACGAGTGATTCGGACTATCGCGTCACTGACGCCGACGTCGCTTACAATGAGTGTCCTTATTTTATGTTTGTAGACATATTTGTAAGTTGGAAATAAAAGAAGATATGTTTTCACTTTCATCTGGATGACTTCTGCTAAGACATAGATGTAAATTAAATATTTTTTAAAAGAAGAACACGTGGTTTGAGTTCGTAAGTGTAAAGCTACAGCACGATACAATAAAGCGGGTCAAAAATGATCTAGCATGCGTGATCAGAACGCATCACAAATTTACTCGTTAATTTTGCGATGCATCAAGGCAAGCCCGTATTAAGGCCTCGTTCTTCGTTAAAACCTACAAGAGTTTTACTAGGTATCGCCATAAAGTCCAACAAAAAGAATATTCGCAGAACAATAAAATTCGAAATGAACCTATTCTGTTTCTAAAACGTAAAAAAAAACAACAAAGAAAAAATACGGCACGCCCACGATAACGAGGATTCATGTTACTTAACGTGTAACGTAACCAGGGTTCAACCCGACAAAGAAAAAATAGACATTTTTCACGTACAAGTACCTACACAAATAAATAATGGTGTGAAGCCAAAAATTTTACATAATATTTACGTTGGGGTTATTTAGTAGCCCTGGATCCGCTTATCGCTTACACAAAACAATATAGGACAGGACCAACACGCCCATTGACTACAAACAGAAGTAAATAATAAATATACACAACATTTCAATGTTTTGTTTTCAAACGAATTTACAATAAATGTGTACCTATTTATGATACAATGAATAAAGACATAATAGGAAATACGACAACAAAACATTATGGATGATATTAAATGTGTTCACAGAAGCATAGGTGTTGAATATATTTTTGTTTTATTATTTCTCGGGGAATATTTGTCGGTTCTTATCTTATCGTCACATAATGACGCACTACAGGGAAAGGGAGGCCCTTACAATATTAAAAGGAAAATTGTTGAAATGATTGGTATTAAATAAATAGTTTCTTCATCATTCATAACAGCCCATTAATGTCCCTCTCGGGCCTCCTCCAGTGACGGAGGGATACTTGGCCTACTAATACCACGCTGGCCAAACGGATTGGTATAGAGTTTAATTTCAAATTCTTTTTATTGCGTAAAGATAATATTTACGGATAGTTCCTAATCGGTTTTTACGACACCCATGGGATGAGATGGAGTGGTGATACACTGTATTCTTACTCCGTCACCACACTCCATTAATGTATTAGTAAATATTTTATTAAAGCGTAAAGACTCTTATGTAAGTACTTTTATCAAACATCGCACAGTAAACATAAGTTCACAATAATATTTGCATACAATTAAAGGTTTGTCGATAGTCTTTATGTTACACGTGCTTGCGTAAAACTTGTATTGAATGACATTGTAGTGTTGAACTTGTTATGTTACAATGTTTATAAAGCATTTGTAGAAAACAAGTTCGCGCTTTTGATGACGAGAAACATTATTTTTACTGATTGTTTATTTAATTTCTTAAAATTGATATACGTATAAAATCGCCATCTATTGATTACAATTATAAGAAACGTTTATTTTTGTAGTTATTACATTTTGATTGCCATTTCTTCTTGGACAGTAAATCTCTTAAAATGTAAGTAATGAAAATTGAAAAAAACAAAGAAACAAGCCAAGTGGAATAGTGCTTTTGTTTTATATATAGGTACCAATATTTTAGGAACACCCAGTTCAATTCTAATATTTATGCTCTTCTTAATCAATATTCATGTTAATCTTTGTGTGCAAGATTTGCATTGCATGAGAATTCAATCCGCCGAACAAACTCTGCGCAACTCTCATCTAAAACCACTACTGACCACACGCTAACGCCACAGAGGTAGAGATATTTATAAAAAATCTTTTATAAAAAAACCGTATTAAATGCATAAAAATGACCTCTTAAAATATCTTGCACCTTGTCTAACATAGAAGATGGTATTAACCAATCAACATGCAAATGAAGCGATTGCTTTGTAGTGACGTCAGACAAACACTAGGACAAAAAGTGAACTGACAGCTACTCGCTTCGGGAAATTCTTTATTTAAAAATGTAAACTACGTTGACTATGACCAAGAATAAAAACAGTGATCAAGAGGTTATATATTTGCTCTTTTTGCTTACACTACAGTGATGTTATTAGCAAGTACGTAGCGCATTGAAAAGCTGATTATTTTTTATAATAATTAAAAGCTGGTACTGGTATCCTTATATAATTATTTTATTAAGAGCCAGCGTAATCATTAAGTCACCACACCAACAAACAATTGTCTTACTTGATCGTTGATCGGACCCCAACCTCTGCCACAGCACCCGCCTCACAAAACTATCAATCAGACCTTTCATTGCAACTTCTATCCACTAGCGCACTATATGGTATACAATGTGATAGAGTTGAGATAAAGATATTTTAAAACTACCTACCATGCGTTGTTTTGATTCATGGTCTGTATTAGCACTTTTCATGAGGTGGGATTTATATAATAGATAAATTATAATGTACTCGTAATACCTAAATTAAAAAACAAAAGTAATAATAAAATTTGGTCTTATTTGCTATTACATAAATCATTCAAAAATGACCAAAAAACAAAGTTATTAAAATAACGAGCTTCTATTTTTACTATCTTATCATAAGCCTAAACCACGTACTTACAATTATTCAAAATTATCGCGTAATGTTTCTCTGTGTTATCCTGTTAACTAATGGACGTGCCTTCCCCATGAACACGATTACATCTGTACAAACCTTTAATGATACTTTTAAAACACCAGAATATTATCTTTTCGAAAAGTAAGAACACTTCATGTTACTTAAATGTAACAGACGTTTAAAATTAACACGAAATAGGTAATTAAAGTAAGAAGCATATTCCAAGATTGAAGTGACGCTAGATTTGGGAGTAGTATTTTATCCTCCTTTCGTCCTCACTGTGCTTGGATTTCAATCGTTTTTAACATCGGGTGCGTGCTAATGCTCTGCATTATACTAAAAATAAGTAATTTAAATTTGCCATTATTGTGTTGCAAAACACCCGATTATCATTTTACTTGAGACCTAAAATATCACTTGGAAAACACCATTCTTCTTCTAATTCGAATCGGTATGGTAGAACATTTATTCTACCATAATATCATTGATTTATAAAAAACCCAAGATGCACATTTTCAAACAAAACTAACAGCCAAAAGTGTCACCAAATTAAACATACGCAATAAATACGTATAGTAATATCGTAAACATATTTTTTTTTTCAAATTCAATCTTACACGCATGACATAAAGTTGTATTTAAAAAGTAATGCACATAAAGCAATAAAATTTAATGATTGACGTTTGCCGGTAGAACAACGCGATACTAATTTAAAAAAGTGCACAATGCGCCTATTTGTTGCGGACGGTTTTGGGAAGTGGAGTGTGTATCTTTGGTTTTTTGTAAATCAATGCATAATATATAATATCGAAGTACGTAAGTATGGCCGCAATCGCTTGCCTAATGTGACATCCTGAGATCTGAATTTAAAATGACGTGAAGTAGACTTAGCCTTCGTGCAGTTACGGTTCCAAAAACATTTTGACATGGCTTTGCAACGACATTCTGTCATCTTCAAATATGAAAAATAAATCTGGGATGGCCTACTTGCAAGCAAAGTATTTACCTATACACAGAGCTCGGTCATGGCAATATGTGTTTAAGCACGTCATTAGAAGCGCCTAAACGAGAGCTCAGAAATCCTTGTTTTTTAGCTTATTTAAAACTGCTATGTACTGGCTACTAAATGAAAGCAATAATATGTAGAAGTTGTGTGAATGTAGTACACGTCATTTCAGAGTGCTGTAGACCCTATTTAAATATTTGGAAAAGTCAAATCCCGCACTATAGATCATGCCTATTACATATGGTGATGAACTAAGAATACACTCACTAAGAATAAATACAGGGTTGGACCTCGTAGTGGAACTAAACTTGTTAGCAATCCACGCTTTCTGCGTAATATTAATTAACAAAGTCCTCTCCATCTCTGCAGTAGGCCTATCTCTACACCGGTACGCAATAAGCTAATGTTATAATATAATTCTCTGAGTTGAATAATAATATTGCATGGGACGAACGTAATCTGATTCAATTCCTGCGTACTCGGTTTACCAGTAAGTAGATAAACCGATTGTTACGAATGAATGAAGATGCAATACGATAGCTAATTTACTCCTATAAATGAACTTTACAGATGTTTATAGCAACATAGGTACTGATGAATTTTGAACTAATGACTCAATATTTTGTCCGTATGGTGACGGAGTAAGAATACAATATGTAATCAACCCATTTCATCTCATGGGTGTCGTAAAAACCGACTAAGGGACTATTCGTGGATATTTAAATCGTTACGAAATAAAAAGAAGGAAAACTTGAAATTAAACCAATCCGTCTGGCCAGCGTGGTATTAGTAGGCCAAGTATGCCTCCGTCAGGGGGGGAGGCTCGTCTCTGCACTGGGACATTGATGTGCTGTCACTTCTGTGGTGTATAGTCCATGACTAGTACGCTAAGGTGTCAAATTCGATAGTTCACACCGTCAAAAGCAGCATGTAAATGCAACGTTTTGACTTATTAATTACAATTTGACAGACGAGATATTTTGAGAGCATTTTTTTCCTCAGGGAAACATTTTTGTCCGAATCAATTACTTTGCTTTGTAATTTGTAACATAAGGAAAATTGACTTATAGATATAGAATTTCAAAACAGCTTACCGGAAACTCTTCGCTAATGGTTGAAAAGGCTTTTAAAGAAATTGTGAGGATGATTAATAAAGACTAAAAATCTTTCACAAGGTCTATCCTCGTTTGGATGAATTAAGCATAGTATTTACGATGGGCATAAATAGGCTGTTTGCGGCTATAAGATTCTAGAATATTGACAAAATAAAGCAGGGTGGGCAGGTTATAGCTGGCGATATGGCCTTACTCATACAGATAACCTAAATGCCTGATCTGTAAGATCGAAAACTAAATCATCATAACAGCCTAATAATGTCCCACTGCAAAGACGATCCTCCTCTCATGACGGAGGGATACTTGGCCTACTAATACCACGTTGGCCAGACGGATTGGTATAGGGTTTAATTACAAGTTTTCCTTCTTTCTATGTAAAGGTAATATTCACAGATAGTCCCTTATTTATTTATTTAAATTAAATTTCACGGCATGACAGAGCCGAGGCACCAATGCGCCGTGAAACAACATAGTTTATTGTACGCGCAGGTACAAACGTGTACTTCAAATAAAGCGAATGAATTCTAAATAAGTAAATTAAATTAATATTATAAACACATATTTCAACGATCATCCATCCGCTCACAGAACATCAAACACTCACGATACACACACGCCCACTCACTCCCCATCAAATCACACTCTGGCGCTGATTCAAGGAGTTCATTGAGCATACGCAACACTCGAAGTAGTGGTGAGTTTTCGCGCGACACGGTGCGCACCACTGGCACAGCCGGCAGCATGTGGGTGCGCGGCCGAAGCTCGTATGCAAGCACAGTGGGAACGAACAGTCTCACCAGCAACATCACTAGCTCAGGGCAATCAGAGTCTCGACGGAGTGTGCGGCAAGCGTAAGTTAGTAGAGCACAATTACGCCTTACTTCCAGAGAATTGAACCCTAGAGTTCCCAACAAAAATTTCGTTGGATAAAGAAAAGGGTAGTAACCGAACATTCTTCTATACAGAAATCTTAAAAAGGCCTTCTGTATCTTTTCTAGAAGTAATGCGTAAGTGCACTCATACGGATTCCATACAATGGCAGACGTTTGAAGCTTACTTCGCACGAGGGCCGTGTAAATCAACTTTAAAATCTGGGGATTGTCGAAGTCTCGCATGTTGCGGATGACAAAACCTAACCTACGATAACAGTCTGCTGCAAGAGTTCCCATGTGCTCGTGAATGGTAAGACGCGCATCAAACAATACCCCAAGATTCTTAACAGACGAAACCCGGTTAATGGGGACTGAACCCAACATATATTGCGCACAAATAGGCTCACGCGAGCGACTGTACGTCATCACACAACATTTAGCCACATTGAATACGAGCTTATTGACGACGCTCTAGTGGTAAACCCGGTCGACGTCACCCTGCAACGACAGGTAGTCGGCCGGCTGTTCAATACCATACACGAGCTTTAAGTCATCAGCATAAAGAAGACATCTAGCAAATCGAAGGACTAAGTCAAGATCGTTTACCATTATACTAAAAAGCAGAGGATCCAATACTGAGCCCTGGCTGACTCCAGAACGGGTGTGATACGGTTCAGAAACAAAGCAGCCATACTGAACAAACTGCTGTCGATCGCGCATATAACTTGCAAAGAGCCCAACAAACTTGGGTGTGAAACCGATGTTACCCAGCTTTTCTAACAGCACATCATTATCTACGCGATCGAAAGCCTTTTTGGAGTCAAAGTATACAACATCGACCTGTATTGTATTATCTAGATGTTTCGAAATTAAGTCAACCAACGTTAAGAGATTTGTGTCAACCGACCGCCTACAACTGAATCCATGTTGCGAATCACACAAAAATGGTTTCAGCTGTGGAGAAAGAAGTCTGTGTAAGATGGACGAACAACTTAGCTAAAGCCGACAGAATGGCTATTGGTCGATAGTTCTCAACACTAGTCTTTGGTCGGTATTTATGACACCCATGGGATGAGATGCGGTGGTGACATATTGTGTTCTTACTCCGTCACCACACGAAAACTAAATACGAGTACATTAAAAAGATATTTGACTAGGTGCATTCTTTACCCAATTATGGGCTGAATCTATACTTATAGGACCTGCTACATGTTAAGGTTGAGGTTCTGAGGAAAAACTAATATATAGAAGGATGAAGATAGTCGTTACTGTTACGTTACGTTATTGCTGTGTCCTATGATGGTCATTGCTCAGGTCAATAATAATTATGTAGTGTATGACACAAATAGGTGTCCTGCGTAGTTATTGAAAGCTAACTTTGTGCAAAGCGTATACCGCAACTGTTAAGTCGCTGATTGCTATCAGTGATAACAACAGATATCATATCGTAATCTGCAGACAAATAACAATTTGATAACAAATCCAGACCAAACCGGCGCGACAAAGGAGTTAGCAAAACCAGATATTTAAGAATGTCTCAGTTTTCCTACCGAAATCTTATATTAATATTTAAACATGTTTATTCTATTGTCTTTGTAATATAATACAAATCAAACTGATTTCGAACAAAACGTATTGTCTGCTTCTGATGCCTTCCCAACTTGTAAACACTCATTAATCATTTAAGTGAAATCGGAGTAAAAGGTCAGGGGCCAACACGAGGGTTTGACCTTGTAAAAGAAGTACCTTCTAAAACTGATTGGGTTGAAGGTAAATAAGGATCAAAGTCGTTAGTTATATACATTTTGCTGTGTAATGAATTTTGATACGAAGAATTTTCTAGCTTTTTAAAGGAGTTCTGGGGACAACAATGATGCTGCTGTTGTCAAGAAGACTTGGTCTTGAATACCACACCAAGCAACTGTTCCTGTCACATTTAACTTGTACTTATTACTATTCAGAGCTTAATGACATTTGCCTTTATCAGTAGATGTGTATTTTAAATGTTTAATACGTCACGAAAAGAAAGCCAAAAAAACAAATTGAGCTAAGATTGATTATATAGATTTAGTTGTATGTAACTTCCTCCTTTCAGCGTCATAGTTTGATGAGACGCATTTGAATGATTTAGTTTGTTGGTAAGAACTGATCGTCTTAAAGGAGGAATAACATTTAATTTGGCATGTTGTAATAATTAGTTGCCTCGAGTCCCACAATTGATACCTATTTTACCTTACCACCTTTTTAAAACACTGTGAAATCACCATAGAAAATGAAAGGATGTAATAAAGTATAATATAGTGAGAGTAATCTTCCTAAGCTCAAAGTATCATGAAACTTTTGTCAATAAAAGTTTAAAACTCTTTAGTTAAACCTCTCAAGAAATAAAACACAATCACAATGTGGTCAGACTATTTTTAAACATTTAAGTGATTTAGAGATTTCCCTTTATTGCGTCGTATTTCAGTCTTAACGTACGTATTGTCAATAGCTACCCACACAAAATGCTGTTGCCGACAGTAATATAGATTCGCAATGAAAATATAAAACGTGATTTCAATATTGGTGAAGTATCACGTTTTTATGTTTCCAATTGGATACTGTTATTATTTAATATTCATTTGTTGCGTTTACTTTTGTTTTTTCGTTTATTACTTTTCTTAAAATAACTTGTAAAATCTCCTTCAAATTACTTTAAAAAGTTAATAATTGCAAACCTACATTAAGGATATTAAGTTAATGTGTTTTAGGTATAAAATGAGGTAAGTTTTGGTGTCGCGTCAATCCCAGAGATGCAGCAGCTGTATTTCAAAATAAAAGAAACTAAAATTGATACTTTCGTCCGTGCAATCACAACAATAATATCGTTTCAGCACAACTTAACGTGACCTTTCACGATCGCAAGTCCATTAACTTAACCCATTATTAAACAAATTATTTCCAAAGATCTGAGCCTTAATAATATAGCAAATTATATAAAACTAGGTACATTTTAAACACTCAATTAACTTGAGTGCATGACTAAATGAATCTGGCACCTAGCATGATGACTAGTAATATATTATTTTGTACTATAATTAACTTCAAAAGCTTATACAAAATAGGGGTGAAAAGTTTTATGAACTTGCTTTAAAAATTACAAGGATTGTTAAAAGACTGTAGTCATGCGTTCAGAGAACACATTTATTCACGGAGTTGGCGTCTGGGTGTAATTGTCCACGACGGTCACTGTAAGGTCATTATTTTACAGAAATGTTTAACTGACTTTACTAAAAAATAGACTTAAACAATATTTTCGTGTAACTTCTTGGAATTGTAAGTTATTTTATTGTTTTTACACTGGCATAAAAAAAGAAATATTACACCCATAAAATTATGTAAATTTATATTCAAATGGCTTTTTATACACCATAGTTGACGCCATAGATAGTTATGATTTTTTTTAAATGGAATTTACATGACTATATTACCCATACTCAAGAATAGGCAAAAAAAATAGGTCAACACATTTCTATTTTATTTACAACACCTTTAATGCTATGCAACAATGATTTTACAGAGGGAAAACAAAAAACAATACTGAGAAAAGAAAAAACAAACACACGTTCATAAAGTGAGACCAATGAATTCAATTAAATAGTAGATTTTAGGATTGATGAATAACATATTATGTTATACTCTGAAAAATATCTATATAATATAAAATACATATCTGAACGACTTGTTCAACTTTATCTCTACTAGAAGAGTCATTGAAAGGCATTGCTTTAACTATTGTAAATATTAACATGCAACATCACATATTGAGAAAAAACGTCGCTACAGATTTTGTCAATACTAGTTGAAAATGCCTATATATATATTACAGCCATGGCTATAATGATAGCCATGACATAATAGAATGGCTATCATATCGATAAAGTATAACACCGTATGAATGGCGACGTGTTTAATCATTTATTTTTTTTATTAAATCTATGGTTGTGTGGAACAAATATAAGGCACGTTATTCAACTGAGGTTTTATAGTAACAGAGTGGGGCACTTTACGAACATTTAAACCATTGAGGTGTGACCAGCTTCCAATCTAGTCATGTAGGTATTCCACTGTTCCTAAGTATTTTATTATTTTTATCGGCTGAACCTCTATAATGATAGTAAGAAACGAGCATCTAACAAATTGCTCATTTCCAGCAGTGGACATTGTTTGGTAATTACAACTAAGCGAAAGCGATTAAATATTAAATTTATTTGAAAAAGCTAGTATGATAGTAAGACTTGCGTAAGACAAAAGTACTTATTGTGTAAAGACTTCACCATTATCAGCCATTACGTACAATAAAACCGAGACAGACACATTATTTTTAACTTATCCTATCAACTTATATCCTTTTTGAGTGTGCTTTAAGACTCTTTTAAACACTTTAGAGCCTTAAAGAAACTTTAGAGTGCCATATTCAAAATCTTTATGTGGTTAAAATTGAAAACAAAGATAAAGAAAGTAAGTAGTTAGTAAAGAAAGTATTTTATAAACACTCGTTTTTATTAGCGGCTATTTTGTTTGCTTTATTCTACTGTAGAAAAATAAGGTAAGAACTATAGTAGTAAAGTAACAAATACATATACAGGGTGGCTCATTCAAAGGGGTCAGTATGGGAAAGTCTTAAACTATAAGTCATACGATGTTTTGTTCTTAGGAACCATGACACCGATTTTGATAAAAAGAAAAACTGCATTCATACATTTGAAAAAGATACTGTATCCAGCCGGGAATCGAACCCGGTTGTTTTCCAAAAATAAACTTATACTTTTTTTATTTAAATACCGGTTCTGTAGGTCATAAGCAGTAAATAACTCTACAAAACATTATGTCTAAAAATAATAAAAAGCATTGTTTTTACATTCTTACATTTATAATAGTAGGTGTTCGATGTGGCCACCGTGCGTCGTTCGAGGTCGCCCGATTTAACGCCTCTAGACTATTTCTTGTGGGATTACGTTAAGGCGTTAAGGATGAAGTATACAAAACAAGCTATGATAACTTTGAAGACCATTTAGGTCAGCCATAAAATCAATTTTAACGCAAATTCACCACATAAAGATACAAAATGCAATGACATGATCGTTACCTAAACGTGTTGTATATTGTATTGAAAAAAACGGTGTCCACTTTGAACACCTACTATGATAAATTAAACATTTTAGACATAATGTTTCTTAGAGACATTTACTGCTTATGACCTACAGAATCGGTATTTAAATAGAAAAAGTAAAAGTTTATTTTTGCAAAACAACCGGGTTCGATTCCCGGCTGGGTACAGTATCTTTTTCAAATGTATGAATGCAGTTTTTCTTTTTATCAAAATCGGTGTCATGGTTCCTAAGAACAAAACATCGTATGACTTATAGTTTAAGTCTTTCCCATACTGACCCCTTTGAATGAGCCAGCCTGTATAGTAAAAAGTATCAAAAAAATACTTCACCAAACATTTTTTTAGTATTTTTTTATGCAAGGGTTTGGAAGACCCGACGTGCAAATACCTATTAGGAAGTTCCTGTACATACTGTAATACCATATTATACCATAATAAGTTTAAGACTTTAATTCCATATTATAAATATTTAAGTGAGGGTAGGTGCCTGCGCAAGGCATACACTGAGCCTTGAAAAGGCATAGACTGCACGTGCACTTACCATTAGGTGGCATACTTGCTCTTTTACTACCTAAAAACAATAAAATAACACATTAGAATCTACATAAAAAAGTTATCGTATCAAGAAATACATGGAGATCAAAAAATGCATCAAATCAGTTTAGAAATAGCACGATACAAAGCTCCCTCGTCTTTTTACTCGTAATCCCGCTATTGCATTGTTCCACAAAGTAATCCGTTTATTCAATTCCTCTGATTAAAGCGTGTAAACAATGCACGTAAAGCAATTTTCCTCATCATAATCCGTAAAACAAACCATTTCTCCTTTATCCGCGAAAAAAATAGCATTTGTAATGCTAACGGTTGACCTTTCCGATTGCAATGCTTAAGTACGGCCGTCGGTAAACGACTTTATTGCATAGAAAGTGAGAAACGTGCTTCTATTCTTAACATTTTGGAGCTCTGTACCCTTCACATATATTTTCTTTTATCACTACTAACGCCTCTTGACCCTTTCTAGTTCTGATTGTTTAGTGCTTTAAAAAGAGAATGTGTATATGTTATTACTAGCCGACAAATAAAACCCAAGCCTTTTGAACTCGGTAGTATAATACTGGTTACATGAATTGGTTAACAAAGTTGGCTGTGGAGTTGTTAAACTTTATTTGAATTTGGAATGAACGTTATATCGAACTTTGTGGTGTTTGTGAAATGACTTGTATCGCATAAAATAAATGTAGTAACTTTTCTTATGGAATAAGTGGTTCCTTGTTAGTGTGGTGACAGACGAAGAGTAAAGAAAGAAATTTAGAAACAACCAAGCTTTATACGCAAATTCACCAAGCGCATATTTCGTAGAATATTAGATATTAAAAGGCAGTTAGTGTTACCGTGTACTCATCTTAACAGCCCATCAATATCTGCAGGGACGGACCTCCTCCTGTGACGGAGGGATATTTGGCCTACTAATACCACGCTGGCCAGACGGATTTGTACAGGGTTTAATTTCAAATTTTCCTTCTTTTTATTTCGTTAAGATGATAGTCCCTTAGTCGGTTTTTACGAACACCTATGGGATGAGATGGGGTGGTGACATATTGTATTCTTACTCCGTCACCACACGTATACTAACTGCCTTTTATTTCTATAGAGAGAACCATCTATTTCTTCCATAGCCTACAACTACAAACCTATTTAATCTGACACCAGAAAATGCGAAACTGCATGAACGATGATCGCTAGAACTTCTCGTTAATACAAAACATTTGAAACGCTCTCATCAATACAAACAGCTTCTAGTTCAGTTATTCTTTATATTTCTAAACACATTCAACACCAGATATGGACATAATAATAATCCATATCGTTGAATCCAATGTCCACTCCCACTCCCTGTTTTCCATTAGAATGAGTCGACAGCTATAGGCACAGTACCGCTCTAATCACAATGAAACAAATAAATATTGTTATGAATTGGATATGTCTTCGATAATGTATGAATATTTTAATATACCTGTGACTTTAACAAATAAATATTAATTTATATGTCACCACCCCATCTCATCCCATGGGTGTCGTAAAAACCGACTAAGGCGACTAATATCCGTGAATATTATCTTTACGTAATAAAATGAAGGAATACTTGAAATTAAACACTATACCAATCCGTTAGGCCAACGTGGTATTAGTAGGCCAAGTATCCTTCCGTCACTGGAGGTGGCCCGTCCCTGCAGTGGGACATTAATGGGCTCTTATGATGATGATGTTGATGAATATTTTAAAAACATTGACGCAATGTCATATACTTAGTTCCAAACTAAGTAGAGCTTGTTTTGTGGGTGTACTAGACAACTGATAATTAATCTAACTTTCTACAAAATCTATTTTTGTTGGTTATTGCCAAACAACTAAACCAACACAAACATTACTGAACATGAGGAAATGCACTCCAGTTACTCAAAATATTTACTCAACGACAATTCTCAACATAGCATTGATTTCTCGTCCTTGCTTGACCACAACAAAAATCCATAACTAAAAATATATAACACAATATCTAAAGTCTTATAGGAAGAAGTGTCTCGTTCCTTCGTGATATTATACATACATATTATGAGGAATTATGCTTCCGCGTTATCCTATATTATTTTCAAGCTTGACGTGTTCAATATATTGTATTATAGTGTGACCACAGGAGCTGTGCACCTCCTGAGGTATGCGCGCGGCGAGAGGGGGGTGCACATATAGAGTACATGATAAATACTGGTATAGAATAAACAGTCTATGATGTAGCTACTAGCGACATCTGACGCAATATACTTAAGTTATTTGGCTGGTACTGGTCGCTGCACGAGCGGCTGTAGCAGTTTTCTATTAAAAGACAGTTTTTTTTAAAACTCCAAGAAAGTATTTACATTGTTGTATAGTTTTAAGCGTAAATAGGAACATTATTTGTGTTTTTATAATGTAACTTTGAGAAAAATGACATCTAGCGGAATGTATCAAATACTCTAAGAACATGAAATTCTTAAAGAAAAATATAATGTTCGAATTGTTATGACACTGCCGTCAAAACTCGTGACAGCAGGTAGGTGTCCGTTATGGTAGCATACACAAGAGCTATATCGAGTTGGTTACTATGCCAAAAAACTCTACATAAATAAAAATAAAAAAAATCCAATTGTTAAGATTAATGATGAGGAATTAGAAATCGTTAACACTACAGTATTCCTAGGAATTACTTTATACAGATTACCCCCTTACTCATAAACGCCTCTTAAATTTAAGTTAATTGTTAAATTCTTACGGTTTTGTTTAGTATAAGTTTGATTTTACAATAATAATCTCGCTAAACAGTGATTAAATTTAAGAGGCGTTTATGAGTAAAGGGTGAGTTCTTATTTATCACCTGCATTTTTTATAAAATATGAGTAGGTATATTTGGGTTACATTGTGATCAACTAAGTAAGTGTAACATATTACAGATATGTCTATAAAGTCGTCAAATTTGTGATTTTTATTAGTTCTGTTATTGTTTTTCGTAATCTGTCTCAAGTAATAAATTTACTCCATTTGAGATCTAGAGACCAAAAACAGGCATTGTGTACATAGCACATTTTTAGGTTAGATATTCATTGTAAGTAAGATAAATCGTAGTACGACCATTTCTGTTGATAATTATCAGTTGCATTAGTATAATTCAGTCAAGATTTATCCCAATTTGAATTTGAATTAATTGCTTTATGTCTATATTACGGTTAATATTGATAACTAAACTATGTCACTTTCGCATCGACTGGTCTGTCTACAAATAATAATTAATTGCAATATTTTATTAAATTTTATATCATTTAGCTCTTAGTGAATCCATGTTAAATGATATCTTGTTGGTTAATATTTAACACTGAATAAAGTTTAGTTAGGTATTGTAGTTTTTCTTTCCATTCCATTAGAATTATTAAATTTAAAAATAACAGATATAAAAATAATGAAAAGCTTGAAACTCCTGGTAAACACAGGCAAGGCCGGCCAAAGAAAGAAATGTATGTTTCTATATTTCTGCTCTCCCCCACAAAATACAATTATGTTCTACAGTAAAAAAGAGGTATATAACATTTTTCTTCTTTTACCTGTATTTTGTTTCTAGTTATGCCTAAAGGAGATGGAAACTTCTGGGCTAAAGCCTGTACATTACTGTACAGAGTAAGGATATGCCCTAAAAATCTTTTCTATTTTTTAATAAAATAATAATAAAATTACTCAATTTTATTAAGATTCGAACTTAAAAAAAATAGAAAAGGTTTTTAGGGCATATCCTTACTCTGTACAGTAATGTACAGGCTTTAGCCCAGAAGTTTCCATCTCCTTCAAAAAAAAAATTATCTTGGATTTCAGATTGCCAAAACTAACAAAAGATTTAGCACGAGACTAATAAGTGTGAAGCTATAAATTGATAATACTCTCATTTCTGTTTAATCTTGGC
Organism: Schrankia costaestrigalis; assembly: GCA_905475405.1. Lineage (NCBI taxonomy): Eukaryota > Metazoa > Arthropoda > Insecta > Lepidoptera > Erebidae > Schrankia > Schrankia costaestrigalis. The sequence goes on from FR997827.1 coordinate 8,890,768, forward strand.
CCAAAACTCTTAGTGAAGGTTTCATTCTCCTTTATTGTAGGTATAATCAAATGTTCAATTTACATAACTTTTGTAAAATTTCGAGTTCCAACCCTCAGAAAATTGCAGATGATAGCTAGAACTGAGATGGATTTTAATTGTAGTCTTAAAGTTCTACGCAAAACGTTAAATGCAATAGGCTTAGCTACAAGAAATGCCTTAGTATTATAAGTGCTCTAATAGTGTAGTGTTATTTGAACATAATTGTTTTGAAAACTATTTTGTCAGACTAAATAGGGTTGCTACGTGTAGCACAGTGGCGCCCTAATTTTTTGTCAGGACTTTATAGACTGACTGTACCTACATTTAAAAAAAATAGTTATATTATAGCGTAATGAAATAACTCCAGCCCGGCCCCTAAGAACCGTTAATATCTTTGATAATATTGAATTTTGTATTGAAATAAAGTGTTACACAGGTTATTTCAGGGTTACATTTCTACTGTATTAACAGAATTACTGTACTTATGTTTTGTAGTTCTCGAGATATTCAAATCACTTGTGAGCATATTATCTGTACCAGTACTATGAACATAAATTAACATGGATTTTTGACATATTCCACTGTGAATTCGCATACAGCATTTACCTACACTAATTCAGTCCGAATTTCACGCATTATTTTTACATAAAGAATTTTTCAAAAGAAAAGTTCCCTTTCTATCAGCACTATCACGTGTACGCTACCATAACGGACACCTATTTTTTCTTCGTCCCCCACCTCGCCGCGCATACCTCAGGGGGTGCACAGCTCCTGTGGTCACACTATAGTAACGGGTCGCAGCTCACACGTGGTATCAGCTACTGTCAGCTTGCTTTGATTGTCTATGCCGACTCCAGCGTTGTTTCCCTACCCTATTCTATTCATAAATAGTACAATTTATATTACTTTTTCTCTTCGTGTTTTCTTTTTTAATATGTGTAGTGTTGTTGTTGGATTACATTTTATTATATTCTTTGTGTAATGGCTGACAGCAGTGGTAATAATGTCTGTACACATTTCCCTTTTCGTATAATAAAAATTACGACATGATAATAACAAAATCGAATAGTGATGAACCAAAAAGAAAAAAAGTCACGATCTAATTCTCGTCTTGATGATTTCGCAAAAGGAACTAATACTTTACCAATTCGCCTGGCTAGTTTGGCTTTCTGCTTTCTATAGTATTCTGCTAAAAGGCAGTATTTGAAACGAAATTTGCTTGAACAAGTACAAAGATTTGAAAGATGAGTATAAATGAGATGGAAACTTCTGGGCTAAAGCCTGTACATTACTGTACAGAGTAAGGATATGCCCTAAAAATCTTTTCTATTTTTTAATAAAATAATAATAAAATTACTCAATTTTATTAAGATTCGAACTTGAAAAAAATAGAAAAGATTTTTAGGGCATATCCTTACTCTGTACAGTAATCTACAGGCTTTAGCCCAGAAGTTTCCATCTCCTTCAAAAAATTATCTAGGATTTCAAATTGCCAAAACTAACAAAAGATTTAGCACGAGACTAATAAGTGTGAAGCTATAAATTGATAATACTCTCATTTCTGTATAATCTTGGCCCAAAACTCTTAGTGAAGGTTTCATTCTCCTTTCTAAGATTGGTGAGTATCACGTATAAAAACATATCTCGATAAAGACGTAAATCCTCAATCATGAAAAAAGACGTGGAGTTAGACCAATTGACATTTCCAATCAACTTTTTTTTTCAACCTAATTATCGTCGATCGTTTTCTTTCAAAGACTCGGCTTCCTCAGCTACTAAAGAGGAATAAAAGTGAGCTAATGAAATAATAGAGGGCAGTACCCGCCCGTGACGCGACCTATCTCAGTTAATTAAAGGCCTTCATCCCGAATGTTTACCTACACGAACAATATTCAATTATTACCAGTTTTATCGGCCGCCACAGCTTATGCTATAAAAAAAGTAGTCATAAAATATTTGAATAGAGAATGTGCACTGCGATGTTCATTACGATGGCTGAATGACACTCGTGTTTTAATTTTAAAAGGTATATGCTGCCATACTCTTTTATGGCGGCATTTTGTTTTTTTTTAATCTACAGGTACAGTAAAACTATAAAACTAGAGTGGTTGTATATTGAATACTAACGGTGCTTTTACTGTGACGTATACCTATGTACTGTTCATGGTTAGTAATTGCCTTTAGAATGCATTCATAAAGCACTTTCTACTTTCAAGCAAGTTTCCTCATATACACTGAAACAGTATTGTTATTAGTGTAGAGATAACACATTTATTATGTCTTACAATATTTTTTTTACACTAGCAGGGCCTAACTCAAAAACAAGCATTAATATCTTCTAAATTTTGTCATTGCTTATCTTGTAACTATATCACTAAATAGCATGCCCGATGATAATGTAGCATCTGAGATATTAAATCACAATCATGAATAAGTGTTCCATCTATATAGCAAATAATAATGAAATTATTGTTGTTTACAAGGGTAAGGTAAATAACAGTAATTTCATTATTATTTTACAAAATCAGTCCTTATTTATATTTACAGCTACGTGAAGTGACAATATGTAAAATCACGTCTTACGTAGAAAGCTTCATGGATATTTCCCGGTGGACATTCATTTTTATTACGCACTCGGCCATGATGTCCATCCAATTCGGCCTTTATTCCCGAGTGACACTCACGTTTGCCATAACTCTATGAATGCCTGATACTGAATCGCAGTCTCCATATGCATGCATTACTTCTAACTAAACTTTTATTGATATTAAAAGTATTATATTTAATGGGCCATTTAGTTAGAGATAAGTTTATGCTACGAAGACATGCGATATTGAATCTTGAATATTTCACCTAAGTAAAATAAAAGAATAGTTAGTTTAAGACTAAAACCGTGATTAATTAATATGTTGGTAAAAAAGCTTATTTAAATTGTAGGTACATGCTATGTGTGTGAACACAACGATGTAAAGTAAAAGTATTTAGAGGGGAGCTATGTCCAACAGAAGATGCCAATTGCTTGGTATGACGCTTTGTGCATACGCAATCCTCGCATGAGGTTAGCGTTATAGCTTTATCGGACACCTATTAACCGGTCTACCACAGTAACCATCGTAACCATCGTTAGGTATACGTATATACGTATAAGGAAATTTCTAATTTTATTTATAACTAGCTGCTGTGCCCGCGACTTCGTTCGCGTGGCGGATGTTACTTACTTCGCAATTCGATTTAATACTGAAAAATCGTTTTTAAAACCTTATAACGAACAGATATACCTACATTACAAACGAATTGTAAAATTAACGAACGAACCAAAACCTTTTCAAAGTAAATAAATAGTAAATAAAATATCTATGAAGACTGCGTCTAAACTTATACTGAAAGACATGAGCGAACGTCATTCTTTCAAGGAAAATCTTAACACCGCGATACTGAAAATGACGTCACAGGCACAATGCTATCTGTTGTCAAATTTGTAAGTTAAAATAAATGACATCGCTTATTTCATCATAACTGCAAGGACGCGCCTCCTCCCGTGACGGAGGAATACTTGGCCTACTAATACCACGCTGGCCAGTCGGATTGGTTGATAATATACGGATAGATTGGAAGATAATATTCACCGATAGTCCCTTAGTCGGTTTTACGCCACCCATAGGATGAGATGGGGAGGTGACATATTGTATTCTTACTCCGTCACCACACGGATACATGGCTGGCGTGCATGAGGTCGCGGGTTCGATTCCCATGGAGGACAATTGTGATACACAAACTATTGTCCTTAGTCTGGATGTTCTTTGTGTCCGTTAAATTGATATTTTTAAAGGCTAGTGTGGGATTTGTCTTTTGTAAAAAAAATGCTGAAATAAATTATTGTACCTCACACCTTTTTACCATCTAGCAAAAAATATTTGACTAAACTTAGACTCGACTATATTATTATCTATAGATAAACTGCGTGCAGTATTTTTGAATTACTTAATAAAATAAACACAAACACTTTGAATAATAATTTAATGTTTTGTGATTGTATTTCTTTATTTTATTGTCAGTTTTGTATTTTTTTATTGTTGACAAATAGCAATAATGTGTAAAATGATCTATATCTTGTGTGTTTATCAACCGATTTCTATAATTTTTTTTTTATGAATAAGATATTAAAGTGTACTTTTGAAATATGGGAGTTTGAAAAAGATATGTCTATGCAAATTACAATATATTTATGTATTTAATACACTTTGAAGAAAACCCTAACGATTAAACACGTTATTGAGGCTAATATATAAAAGATAGATATATACTATTCAGGACTTTTTTGTACATCTTTTGAAGACCATTATTTTTGTAATACATATTTTTGGCGTATGATCAACGTATGCGATGATAAGAGCTAGAACGCGCTTTTTGTCAACTGACTTGCTTCAAATTTTTCGTCACTGCTCAGCTCCTATATGTCTTAGCGTTATGTTATACAGCCTATAACCTGTCCGGGAGTATGGACTACAATCGTACCAAGTTTGGTTAAAATGCCTTCAGTAGTTTTTGACCCATGCGTGCACATACAGACAGACAGACAGACAGACAGACAGACAGACAGACAGACAAAAAATTTATTGATTGCATTTTTGGCATTAGTATCGATCACCATTCATCCTCCAATATTAATTTTGAACATATATTCAATGTACAGAATTGATCTCTCTACAGTTTTATTATAAGTATAGATTTGCAACCACTTATATTAACTGGCTACTAATGCTATGAGAAAGATATTAGTTTCATAGAAGTTATTGCTCAAACGCAGCTGTCTTTTATGATGCTCCATGTGCTAAAATATTTATATCACTAAAATTGTCACTTATTGCACTACTATGCAAGCTATATGCTTGCAATACAAATAAGTATAGTGCTAAGAAATTACACATTTAGCTATTAGAATTTAAGCAAAAGTTCTGTAAAGCAGTTAGGAAATTTAGAATATCGGAATGAACACAAGTATTGCATTTGGGAACCCAGAGTAGGCGACTTTTAATCCTATGTACATTAGAATTGAAACACATTTTAACCAAACAATTGTTTTATGAACATCGATTTCCCATACAACCTCTACCGAGTTAAATCGTGGTTAACCGTATACGTCATGATTACAAATACAAGTAAATGCTTTAAAGCTATTATTTTATGATTCATTACACATCCTGTTTTGTTACTTCGGTCTCTATGATATTATCTGATATTGCCAACAATAATTTGTTCGTTGTTTCCAAGGCCATTAAACATAGAGGAAAACATTTGGTGAGATGATTCTTTCATAAAACAAAGTGGTACAGTAGACAGCAGTCTTAGTTCTTTCTTACTTAGAAAGTGCGATTGAACCATGCATGCAACCGCTGCCGTATTCATTGTGCTTGTAATTTTTTTCTAGCAGTATCATTTTTTTTATAGTTCGCTGAAAAGTGTCTCGAACACGTCTGATTCTAAGCACGGTTATAGTCTAAGAAGAATGAAGAGGAATAAAATCCTCCTGTCGTCGGCAGCATCATCCTGGTCTTAACATATCCTTTTTTTACATTACACTTGGATAACCCAACGTTATCAATCAATCAATCAATCACAGAACTCGGGCCTGCGCCTTCCGCATCCAGTCCGACCCAGAGACCTCTATGAGTTCGTCGGTCCACCTAGCTGGAGGACGTCCTACACTACGTTTAATGTATTATTGGTAAAAGAAAAAGACATACAACTCGTTAACCAATCCCACAAACTGCTACTCACACAGATCGCTAGAATACACTGAACACACATCGTATTTAGAGGGTATTCGGATACCTGCGGAGTAGTACGGGTTCTATAGTGCTTCCGTTATAAAAAATAAAAGACAATTAAGTGAACTATAAATTTGTGTTTGTGTGGCTCGGTTATTGTTTATATTCAAGACGTGGTGTTGGCAAGTGTTATGGACAGTGAAAACTAACAAACTTTAGCAATCTTTTGCATAGACTAATTGTATACCCTACACATCAACAAAAAAACAAATAAAACTTTTATTTACTTTTTTTATAAACTTTAATTACTTCTTGTGTTTACACACGATCACTTGTGACCGCGACAGTGCTTTACAGCTGTAACAGATAGACTTATTATCTAGATTTTTCTTAAAATAAGTTACAGCGCCATCTATTGCATACCAACGTAACTACGTGAGCCGATCAATATGACAAAGAGTTGTGGTCGTTGCCGTCGATTCTTGTCGTCGTCTGACGCTGCTAGATGTCAGCAATGCAAATTATTTTTTCATCGTCGATGTGTTTCCCTGCCCTCTGGAGGACACACTCCAGCTACATGGCAGTGCCCGGAGTGTGGTAAGAATAAAGCTGCTGACGAAGTAAGCGGAACAGGCTCTAGGCTGGAGGTCGACATACCATCATTGCCCACCAACGCAAGTTTTTCGAGCTCCCTGAATAATTCAGGTTTTGAATCCCCTCAAGAGCTTACTGCTGATGTAGTTGAGGAGTTGAAAACGTTTAGGGACCATTTACGCTCCATAAACTCAGACCTCAAGCTCTTTAGGGATGAGCTGGCTGAAATCCGGACATCCCTTACAACATACAATAAGAAGGTGGACGACATTGCGAACCGGATGACAGTTCTCGAAAAGCGGAGCCATGAACAAACTGACGAGGGTCTCGCTCTTATAATAGACCAGCTCAGACAGGACCTTAGCGACCGGGACCAGGAACTGTTGGCGAACGATGTGGAGTTAGCCTGTCTCCCTGAAACCAAAAGCGAGAACACCATTCATCTGGTAATACAGGTGGGAGTAAAGCTCGGTGTGAAAATCGACGAGCGAGACATCGTGAGCGCCGAGCGCGTGGGTGGCAGGCACGTCATCGCTACTGAGGCTTCAGGACCGGAGGCGCGACCGCGCCCTCTTGCGGTGCGACTGGCGCGTCGCGAGGTGCGTGACGCCTTGCTGAGCAATGCCAGGTCCCGCCGTGGTGCGACTTGTGCTGACATGGGTCTGCCAGGTGCGCCGGGGCGTTTCTATGTCAACGAGCGGCTTACCAAGGCTAACCGCCAGTTATTTCGCTTGGCGAGAACAGCAGGCCAGGAGCAGGGATGGAGGTTTGTCTGGGTTAAGCGTGGACGTATACTTGCACGTAATAAGCCAGGTGATAAAACTTTCTCTATCAGGTCTGAGGCAGACATTAACCAAGTGTTTGGACATAAGGAAACTGTTTAAATGTTGTTATTTTACCTCAAACGATGATGATTTTACTTTATTATTATTTACTATTTGTCACTACTCACATGTTTTGCCTAGTTATTTAGTTTTAACTTTATGTAAATATAATAGGCGGGCAGTCAGTTCAATTATTAAATCTAATATTCTTTATCATATCTACATAGTTATATATTACATTTATCTTTATACAGGTCTTTATTCTATAAACAAAGTATCTATTAACATAATGTATTATTTTAGGTCTATCTACAATTTTATATTACTTACTTACACATACAAACCAAAATTACACTACACCTACAGACTACATCCTAAACACAATGAAATACCATACAGACTACATATTATACAAAACTTATATTTACATAATGAAATTAATTTAATTGGAATATATATAATTACTTGCATTTATTCAAATGACTAAAGCTAAAAACTTAGTTGTCGGCTTTCATAATGCTGGATCATTGAGAACTCAACAGGATGAGTTTGTGATAGCTATGGAAGAGCTTGCTGTAGATATTATGGCTATCAATGAGACATGGTTAAGGCAGGGTGAGGAGGGTCTCGCCCCTACAGTACCTAACTACCGACTTAGACACATACCTAGGCCGACGACCATTCGTGGTGGTCGAGGAGGGGGCGTGGGCTTCTACGTACGTCGTGGCCTTAGGGTCCGTACTCTGAGCCATCCATCTACTCATGCGGTTGAACAAATGTGGTTGACACTTTCCATCTACAGTATTACAATAGTAATAGGGACAGCATACAGACCTCCTTGGATGGACAGTGCCATATTCTTCGATGCTATCACTGACTCTCTCACATCTTTCACTAGAGTTGACAAAATTATTTTGTTAGGGGACTTTAACATTAACTGTATGAACCTTTCTGACACTACATTACATAACTTTTTACATACATGTCACCTTACACAAATCATACAGGAACCCACACACTTCACAGACCACAGTGCTACATTAATAGATGTTGTTTGTACCGATGCAAGAGCTCGTACTGTCTCAGTTGTACATAAACCTGACCTTGGACACCATGCAATTATATCAGTGCAGTTTCAATTTAAGGTAAGTAAACCTGTGCCACAGTGGTTGTGCTACCGACCACTTAAAAACATAATGCCTGATCTCTTTGAAGCAGACCTCCTCAATACAGATTGGGATGTTGTCCGGCACCAGTGCAATGTGAATGACATGGTAACAACATTTAACGCATTAATTCACACTCTGTTTAGTTTACATGCACCTGTCAGGAAAATACTAATTAAGGAAAAATCTTTACCATGGATTACTGATACCATTAAGCAGATGATCAGGCTTCGTGATAAGTATCACACACAGTACAAGGTAAGTAAATCAGATGTACATAAAAATAGTTATAAGGATCTTAAATGTATTGTGAGTAGGGCTATTGACAGTGAAAAAAAGGCTTATTTTGAAACAAACATAAATTCTTATATTAAAAGCCCTAAAAGATTATGGAGCAGTCTTAAGTCTATTATTACTATAGGGAAACCAATTTGTAATGATTTACCACTTAATTTACAAGCATGTGATCCTGATAGCTTAAATAAGCATTTCTTGAATATTCCAGGCTCTGACACACTTCCTTTGTCAGACATAATTTATTTTGAATCTAATAGGTATAGCAGCAACACATTTAGTCTTCAAGTGGTTAGTGAGGAGACAGTCCGCTTGCACATTTGCAGTCTTAGGTCCAATGCTGTGGGTACGGATGACATGTCATTGGACATGCTTCTGCTAACTCTTCCTCATAGTCTTCCAGCAATAACTGCAATAATAAATCAATCTATTAACTCTTCAACATTCCCTAACACATGGAAAACTGCCATTATAAAGCCTATTCCCAAGGTCTCTAACCCTAGTGATCTCAAGGACCTAAGACCCATCAGCATACTACCTTGCCTGTCGAAGGTGCTGGAGAGGGTGGTGTGCAGTCAACTACGCACATACCTTGAGCAACATGATATCCTGCCTGAAAAGCAGTCAGGATTCAGGAAAAGCCACAGTACCTGCACTGCTCTCCTTGATGTCACTGATGACATACTGGAGGCTAGAGACCAAGGAAAGAGTACAGTGCTCACCTTATTGGATTACTCCCGTGCTTTTGACACAATAAATATTCCTCTTCTTCTGGCTAAATTATCTTTTTACGGTTGTAACCCGAACACAGTCAAGTGGTTTTATAGTTACTTGGTTGGCAGATCTCAATTTGTCCGGGTCCTTGGCGATGATGGTACAGCTGTTGACTCCCCATGCTCTCAAGTAAATCGAGGTGTACCACAAGGATCTGTGATTGGGCCACTGCTATTCATTTTGTACACAGCTGATGTCACCAAACATATACATCATTGTAAATTCCACATGTATGCCGATGACCTGCAAATATATTCATCTTTTTACCCTCAGCATTGTGGTGAGGCTGTAGATAAGATCAATAGTGATCTTGCAAGGGTATGTGACTGGTCTAAAACTAACTCACTTTGTATTAATAGTTCTAAATCCAAGTTTTTGGTACTGGGTTCAAAAGAATGTACTCAAATGATAAGATACATGAATCCAACAATAATAGTGGATTGTTGCCCCATAGAACAGGTGATGGAGGCTCGTAATTTGGGTCTGATAATGGATAGTGAGCTTCATTTTGAGACACATGTACTTAAGGCTGTAACTAACTGTTTTTACCGTCTTAAACTTCTGTACAATATCCGTCGTTATCTCACTGTGGACTTGAGGGTTATGCTTTGTGAGTCTCTTGTATTGTCTAAGCTGAATTATGTTGACACTGTGTATGGTGCGTGTATACTAAATAGAACTCAGAAACTCATACAGCGCGTGCAGAACTCCTGCGCACGTTTCTGCTATAATATACCTCCGCGTACACATGTCACTCCGTTCCTGAACAGCGGCAATTTGATGAAGATGGCATCCCGTAGGCACTTGCATCTGGCTACACTATTGTTTGGTGTTGTCCTGCACAAGCAACCACCTTACCTGTACAGGAAACTCTCTTGGTCTCGCAACATAAACCAGTACAGCACAAGGGCATCGTCGTATCTTCTTGTTCATCAAATACATAAAACCACAGCATTCCGTGGTAGTTTCAGATATGCATCCACCCGTTGTTGGAACAATCTTCCTCCGCCACTGTATTCTTTGCGCACGGTACATTCTTTTAGACAGAAATTCAAAGAACACTTACTACAAACACAAAAATTAAATAATTAAGTAATACAAACAAAAACAATACGACTGACTGCTGACAGGACGCGACTTTGACAATTGACTGACACAACTTACACTTCAGTTTTGACGTATGGCACTGTCGTTCATTGGTGATTCTGCCACTACATTATTTATGGTACGTATTCATATTAAATCAAATTATTTATTTAATATATCTTTTTATTTTTATTTTTTATTATTATGTCATTATATCTATTTATTTATACAACCTACCGCTGCTCCGCATGATTCAGAATACCTTCTGTATAAGGGCCTAACAGAATATCAGCGCTGTAGTGTCTATGACGCTACAGCGATCAGCTGAGTTAGGTCCTATTTTGTATGCATTTTTGTAATACCTTGCTAGTTGATAATTAGTTACTGTATATTGTGTGCAAAATAAATTATTTTCTTTCTTTCTTCTTTATTTATATTAAGGATATATTTTAATACATGCGATAAAAAGTGACCTCATTGTCAAGTTATATCGAAAAACTTTCGGTACAGACAGCAACAAATAACAACATACTATTTGTTATTTGTATTATGTTCTCATTGTCCTCATATCTATGTAAAGATGTTTAATACTAGATTCAAGCTTAGTTTAAGTAGGTATGGTGTTATTGACTGTTGTGACTCTAGGAATCATTTATTAGTGCGGCTTAGATAATTATAATTTTCATAAGGCTAAATGTTTTTCTAGAGCATTTTTTTTTTACTTTTAATTTAAATAAAAACTGTGAATGTATTGTTGTACGTAACGCTTATATTTTTAATGAAAAGTAATAATTTAATTATATTTCTTATATTCAATCCTGTGTAATATATTTACTAGCTGTAAGTTTTCCTAAAATTGTTAAATAAATAAATAATACTCCTCTGACATTAGAACGGACACGGACGTCCCAAACCAAGCAATACTATTGATCCCAGACATTGGAAAACATACTTATACACTTTTTTTGTCAATACTGAAATAGTACATACTATATTGAGTACTTTATGACCTTTATTATCACTTAGGTACTTAATCTGCTAACTGTACAGTTTTTTCGGTTAAAACTATTTGTCTTAGTATATCAGTGACAAAATGCTGCAAGAGGAGGTCGTTAATCAAACGCTGGCAAACATTACAGACAATTTTTCTTTTGGAAGATCCTAATTGATACGTGGTTGAAATAAATCTATATTTCTATACTAATATTATAAAGAGGAGTTTGTGTGTTTGTGACGTTGTAGGGGGTAATCTCTGGATCTAATGAACCGATTTTAAAAATTCTTTCTGTGTTTAATAGTCCATTTATCGGGGTGTGTCATAGGCTATATAGTATTACGCTATGAATAATAGGAATGGAGCAGTAATGAAATATGTTTAAAAAAAGGACGCGTTTCGCCACCCAACGAAGTGGGCACGGGTCAGCTAATTTTACATAAAGCTGTTATAGCCGATGATGTCAGCAGCAGTATATGGAGACACTGGCTAAGTGTCCAAAAGCCAGCTACATGTATCGTAGTTGAGTGTAATATGTTTTCCTAAAAACGAAATAAATAAATAAATAAAGTCTCGCTTCTTATTTTAATAAGGTGATATTGGTAATACGTTATTATCTTATTTTAAATATCATATTAATAATAATATGATGTCTGGCTAAGTATTAAATAAAATTTAACTCTAAAACTGATTTTTCTATACGCAGTGCGTCGTTTTTAAACCGATTTTGTTATATTTGAATCTATAAAAACCTTATTAGTTCCAATTACTGTTTGAAAGTAAGGGAGCTCTGATGGAATTTGCTGTAAATAAGAACATTATGGACAGGCGCGGAACAAGCAAATCAGATATAGTAAAGCCACCTTGTATTTAACTCTTGTTCAATACATACCACTAATAATAACAGTAACTAAAAAACAATATAAAACGCAGCGCTTTAAACCTCAAGCGACAACTGTAATATTCCGCTGAGATTACACTAAGATCCTCTACCTCCAGATAAATCCTTATGCGCTACCATCGACAATTATCATAAAAAGTTTTATTTTAAAGGTCCCATAGTGTGGTATCAACAAGGCGACCATGATAATAGAATATCCTTAGGTCCGACCCCGAGGGTTTAGGCTTAGCAGATTGTCCGAGTAACAAATGAGCCAATTCCATGAGATGGGCGATCTTTTAAAAAATCTTGTGAGAATTCTCAAATAAAACCTTCCGATTTAACGCTCCAGTAATCTGTACGAAGTAAAAAACATGTTTAGCATAATTTAATTATTCCTTCTAAATTTTAATGAGTGCGCTAAAATACTAAATTGGGATTACAGCTAAGTACCGCTTATCAGGTGAAATATTTTGAATAGAATTTAAAAGAAAATGTTAGGTAAGATTTTATAAGACTATCGTATTTTATACAAGTACTAAGATCTAAGTTGTAAAGTATTAAGGCGTGCAATGGTCACCCAGGTTATCTGTGTCTTTATGTTTTAAAGTTACCAAAATTATTGGATGACACACTTAGTTTCATTTAGCACAAGGTACTTAAGACTATGAAAATAGAGTGTCAGCATCCATAATCACACCTAGGGTGTCTTAAAAGTCGTTTTAAATATTTATACCTCTAGCAAAGAAGGAAAAATTGACACAAAACTAGATGTCAACCAGTTTGGCAAAACTTTATTAACTAAATGCAATATGAACAAAATTCTTTCAAAGAAAAACAAAACGTAAACAATTTAAGTAATATCTGTGTCATGTCATGCAGTTCATAATATAAAGTAAATCCAGAACTGTTTCAAAATGTTGCAGAGTAATTTTAGCTACATAGCGCCGACACGTAACACAAAAATGTTCAGAGAAAATTTCTTCCTTCACGGATCATATGAGGCCACCAGAACCAGAGTGGCCCAGACCCAAAATACAATTATGTGGATATCTGCCAAAAGAGTTTATGCGAAATTTTAAGTTAATGTAACTTAAAAAAAATATATGGACAGTATGTATATTATTTGTAAAAATATGATGTAGTTATTGATAAAATTTAGATAAACTATTAAAACAATCGGTATTTTACTTATTTGCCATTTTATTTGGACATGGGCCACTATGGCATTTAGCATTGACAATAAATTTAAAAATAGTGATGTGGGATGGGCCACTAGGTATGAAACTTATAACCTTTTCTTTTGATTTAAATGCAAGTTGACCTTTTTAAACTTAAATAGGATAAATTAAAATTAAAACTAACTTATTTAATGTGTAATTTTTATTAAATTTATGTTTTATCTTAATTTTTTTTTCTTAGTTTAATTTTAACTTAAGACTATATTCATTTTAGCTTATTTATAAACACTTAGCTCGTCTTAGGACAATCTGGTATGGTTATTTATTTAATAAATAAGTTTAGTTTAGCCTTTTAAAATAAAAAATATAGTTTCATTTATGTGGGCAAAACCATACACTGAATAACACGTAAACACTGCACTTAGACAACTAGTTTAGAATCGTTTCCAATGCCATTACTACTTATACTAGACTATTTTTGAATGTCAGAACATTGTAATAAACTAAATAAATAAGGCTTCTAATGATATCATCGCACTTTTGGTAATTTTTAGGTTTACATACAAAATAATGGATAAAAAGTGCCAATAATCGAATGCAAATATTAAAGCTTTTATTAGCCTAACTACTTATTTGGAGTAAGTTATATAAGTTTTTCTTTTCTATGACGCATATGCTTGATTTTTTTGGAAAATTGGCTCAATATCGAATAATTAGACCGACGTAGTTAATATTCCGAAGGATACCTAACATAATATAAGACTAGCGTGTCAAGATCCTATACCAACACAGATTAAAAGATAAATAAACGATTTCTGTGACGAGGTATAGTTCATGGCTGCTAAGCAGACGTCTCAACTCAATTCATTTCATTAACTTATTGACTTTAATTTTATTCTACTTAATCTAAGTTTACACAGTTAAAAATTACTTGCCACCGCTGTCTAGGTAATAAAGAAGAAGGGATACTTACTACAAACTCTATTACTGCATTTTTCAGACGTCCAGTTTCCATTTTACATTTCAATTTACAAATGTTTACATTTGTCTCGTATTAAATAAAGCAATTGTGAATAATAACAAAACATTTAAAAACTTTGGTTTGATTCCCTCTTAAACTTTGTTAGCAAACATGAAAGGTTGCAAGCTGCTAGCGCTGGCCAGACGGATTGTATACCCTATACCATCAATCCGTCTTGCCGTTAATTTTAAGTTTTCATTCTTTTTATTTCGTAAAGATAATATTCACGGAAAGTCTCTTAGTCGCTTTTTACGACATCCATGCGATGAGATGGGGTGGTAACATATTGTATTCTTAATCCGTCACCACACGGTCTTATTTTATTATTAATTTCCAGTTAAAAAACCGACTTAAGCTAGAGACTTAATTATAATGGTATGGTGTTCTTGGTATTACTATGTAATACCAAGAACTAAATTACTAATCAGAATGAAAACTCTTACTCTTTCTTTCTCTCTTATCGGTTTATAATTGACAGAGTTATGAAGTTCTAAACATGAAAAAAATGCAGACGGACTGAGAACCTCCTCCTTATTTGGAGTCGGATAAAAAGAAAAGCTTAGTTACAGGAATTTGATGAGAGAAAACTACAAAGGAATTATTACAAGTATGTAATAATTACTTTGTAGTGATAAGTAAGTATATCATATCTTTGTAGTCTGTGATGGCCTAATATATAATTTATAATCATAAGATCATATCTTACCTATAGTAAGCTTCTTACCCGTCTGTAACGCCCCTACATTTAAAAACGTTTTTTCAAATTAACTATCCAAGACCCGCGTAAAACTTCATACTTACATTGTTTTACTACGGAACTCTAGAAAGATAAACTTGCCATTTAAGTCAACTTCAATGTAGTCAGTGGATTCATTCTTAATTACACTCATTGTAACTCCAGTTAGAGCTATCCTAAACAAAAATACTATAAATTATGGTAATTTATAAGTATGAATTAGATGCCGCCAAAAAACAAAAAAATATTAACTAATAAATTGATATTCTTCCCTTTAAACTTATTGCAGTACTGCAAACTTCTCGCACGCTTACATAAAATAATAACAAATTAATACAAACTTATTTCTAAAAAACACTATTCAGTTAATAAAAAGTACAAAAATAATAATCTCTACTCGTAAAAACATAAGTTTCAAAACCAGAGTAACTCATGTCACATGAGCCAAAATGGCGCCGAAAACCATAGTGACCCAAGTGATCTGGGTCACTGTGCTCTATCGCTATTACTTTAAAATTCGAAATGGCAAAACTCTTTTTTATAACGCCATCTATGATTTTATTTTAAAATTAACTTAAAATCATTTTGACTATAAACTTAGGGGTTTTAAGGGGGCATTGCCGTGCCTAACTAAAAAAATCACAAATTGTGGTCTGGGCCGCTCTGGTTCTGGTGGCCTGATATGTGAGGCTAGATATTTCTACAAATGGAATCTTACAGGCTTGACCTTTACGGCGTACGTACTGTTTTATTCATTTACTTCACTATATTATATAAATAGGAAACGTGTTTCGCGTTGTACTGAAAAAACCTTTATCTTTTTTGAAAAATAAGTCATTTTACCTACTTACACTTCAGAATAGCATGTTATGCTTATTGAGTTCACCATACCCTGCTGTGACGCCAACATCCCTAAAGACTCTGCATTACAATGAGGTTGATAATAAAAATAAATCTATGGTATACTAGCTGTAGCCCGCGACTTCGTTCACGCAAAAGAAAATTTCGTAGTACAAACGTTCAATTTTTTTTGGAGAACCCTATGAAAAGCTTATGACGTAGCTTAACTACTTTGTCGCAACAACGATAGCCGGTATCAACGCATCCAAATCACGGAGAAGCTTAGATGAAATACACTGAGTGGTCACCCATATATAGAATGACCTCGCCGACATTGCTTAACCACCGTTATTGGTTCTGAATCAGTGATTGCAACTGGCTAAGAGGGACTGCCAGTGAAAATTCATTAAAATAAAAAAAAAACCTGTCGATCCTTGCACCGAGGATTTCGTACAAACCTATTTATTTCCCCGCCGAAATACGATGACGTCACGACTGAGTCAAAAATCCTTTGAAGTCACAGCTCGCTATCAAAAAATATTTTCCCGCCATATTTTTACGAAGTTACGACTCATCTGTCAAAAATTCTATGACATCACGACTCAGCTGTCAAAACTTCTATGACGCGACGTCACAACTCATCTGTTAAAAATTATATGACGTCATGAGTCATCTGTCAAAATGCTATGACGTCACGACTTAATTTCTCCCATTATACCAATATTTTCCTTCACTGTTTTGCTCCTATTGATATTAGCGTGATGAAAAGTATAAATACATTAACCCAACCAGAAGTATGGAGAATGATTGCACTAAGTTTTATCAATATCCGTCGAGTAGTTTTTGTTTCAATAACGAACAAACAGACAGACAAAAATTTTACTAATTGCATTTTTGGCATCAGTATCGATCACTTATGCCTGATAGTTATTTTGAAAATATATTTCATGTAGGTACAGAATTGACTTTTCTACAGATTTATCTATACTAATATTATAAAGAGGTAAAGTTTGTGTGCTTGTGACGTTGTAGGAGGTAATCTCTGGATCTACTGAACCGATTTTACAAATTCTTTCTGTGTTGAAAAGTCCATTTATCAAAGTAAAGTTGTACAGTATGGAGTCTGTTGCATACTTATACGTTGACCAGTAACTACTACAGTTTAAACTAAATAAATACCAAAAGAATAATTGATATTTTAGATTAACACTAATACAATGTATAATTGATTAAATTGCGTTTCAATTACGAAAAAAACACAAAAAAATAACAAGCAAGTAAACTTATAAACGATTTAATAAGACTTATAATTGATATAACACATACGATTCATGGTTAATTTTATTAAAATTTGAAAGGAATAACTTTTAATTAATAGCACTTACTAATAAAATAGTTATAGATTATTTACAAACTCATTTATGAGTATGATTACTACTGGTAACGCCATCTCGTGAACAAAAGAAACGAAATTTAAATTCATTCAACATTGAACCAAAACCATTTTTCATGACCCCTGATTTGTATTGGACTGTTCTAAAAAAGAGATCAAGCGATATTTAAAGTAATACTTATCCGATTTTGATGAAACATACCTCAGTTTAAGCCCTATAAAACGGCTACAATACAATGTATTGGTCTTTAGATTATATTAATTCGTTTTAAAGATGTGCGGTAACAAACAGACAGACAGACAGACATTAATTCTAAAAATTGTGGTTTCGTGCTTTTTGACTTTTTTCTAGATTTTATAGATAATTTTTATCTGATTTTTCGAAAAGAACAGACATTTCGACCTCTACAGTTTTATTATAGTATAGATAATTGTAAAAATTGTGGTTTCGTGCTTTTTGACTTTTTTCTAGATTTTATAGATAATTTTTATCTGATTTTTCGAAAAGAACAGACATTTCGACCTCTACAGTTTTATTATAGTATAGATAGATAAGAAATTGGAATTATGCCCATCTGTGCGATGATAATTAAAATCATGAAAACTTTAACAATACGTGTTTTTACAGGAATTGCATTCGCAGATAGCGGATATTTTACGGAGAACTTAAGAAATATTTTATATTTTAAAGGATTCTGAAAACAAAAGTAGCTGAAATTGCATACAAAATATTAATTAAAGACTTCAGACTCAGACAGTTAGGTAATTTAAGCTATTTTTTACCGACATAAGGTACCTAAATTTTACCTACTAATATATATCTTTTTTACGAAATCGCGGATTACACCTAGTATTTTATATACTTTTTGTTAACCTAATATGGCTTGCAATCGTTTCTGAAGTCACCAGTTCAGTGACCAACTGTAACACTAATGTTTGACTGATAATTACCGTTAATCTTCCTGCAACAAAGATTGTCATCCTTTCTAAAATCTTTGGTTAAAGCTTCCCTGTTACTTTAGTAGAAGCTTTGGGCACTGATGTACTAGGTATTCTATCAAATAACTACGTATTCATATACAACTGTTTTCCTAACTCACTCTACTTACTTTCAAGCTTTCATTCGTATATTTATTTATATGACATCATTATAACAGAATCTATAAGCGTCCCTATCGCCTATAGATTCTGTTCGATAAGTGAAACGACATAGCAGGGAGTTGTGACAGGCCCTTTTATTAGTAACGTGCTATTGTTAGCTCGATTGCAACACGCAAATGGTAAACAAGAATCATTTTTATTGTTCTATAGTAGACATAGAGTTACCAAAATTCGGTATGTAAAGATTTTTTTGGTATTTTTTTTATATGTTTATTGTAAATTGTATTGGTTTATTAATTATAAACAACTAATTTCAGTATTTTTGGTTTCCTACCTATAGTTTATTTTTAATAAATATTTTAAGTTTTACTTGTGATGTAGTCATGCGTACGGCTGCATTACTTAAGCAATGAAGACAGAGACAAACTTTCTGTTCACCCGGACACATGACGTCATTTAGAGGTCAAATGAAGGACAAAGTAATTCATGTATAATTGTAAAAATCAACACAATCTGACGGTTTTTTGCACTTAAAATATGATGTTGTTCATTACCGATCTAAAATCTCTAAATGGTTTTGGAATTGACATAGGTAAACTTTTACTTTACATAACGAATTGTGACAGCTGAGTTTCATATAAGTCTTATGACGTGTTATGTAGATAAGGTAAAGTTGATAGACAATTTCTTGTTTCTCTTTCACATTTTATCTTAGTCAGTGCAAATAAATTTACACTGTGAGATAACTTTTATAAAATTATTTTCCAGCAACTGATTATTTATCTAAATACGTTCATTGAGACTTTCATCATTTTTGCTGAAACGTACTTAGGTAACAGAAAATGATATCATTGAGTATAGTAAAGCGAAAAATATGCAAGGACTGCTTTGCAATACTCGCTAGAAGTATTTATATTGTTTTAAAAGAAAGCACGATACTACACTATTTTATTTTATGGATGCCGTAACAATTAAAAGATAACATTTTCCTTCTTCACTTTTTTCTTTTGACTGGCATGGACCTCTTTCCACTGAAAGAGGTCCATGCCTGTAGTGAAACATTAAAAAGCTGTTGCGATTGTTTCCCATCTTAAGACTAATCCTACAACACACTTAAGCCCGATTTACACATCGACAAGTACAGTAGCGAGTTAAGTAGTAAGTTGTCGATTAAGTTGATTTAAATAGATCTCCATCCTATTTTTTGGCGAGTTAGGGTAAGGTTGCGACTATTGGACCACTTAATTTTAAACAGACCTGGTACCTAAAATAGAGCGTGAAATAAAACAAAATCTGTGTCAACGAATAGTCTGTATATTCAATTATTGGTAACTAACATAATTAGGTTAATTTTGTTATGTATTTAGTCACAAAAGAAGAAAATAAAACTTTGTGATGGTTTCCTTGTTTGAACCACCGTCTCTTTCATCGGACCACTTAGTTGCTATAATTGGACTTAGGGATTATAGGTGGCAGGTCCATTCAAAGTGCATGTAAAAAACTTAATAAAGTAAAATATTTTTTTTTATCAAATTTCTTTTATTTTCGAAAACAAATAGATAGTTACATTAATTAGTCGATTCTAATTATATTTCTTTATTTGGTATGCAAAATCACAAAAATATTTCAGGTTCATCAAATCTTCTCTTTAACGTCGCTTTTAACACTCGAAACATTCTGATAACCTCATTCAATCCAACTTCTTTTTTCCCTTAGCTAGTTTCATACTCCCCTCTCTCTCCTCCTCTTTTTGCCATGCTAAAATAAAAAGATTTGTTTTTTTAAATAACACACATTATAGAAGTTGCCGTGATTGGACTGGTTCAATGAAAGAGCTTCGTGCCAGTCCATTGATAGAAACTCACTAACATCCACTAAAATATTTATTTTAAAAAAGAAGCACGTTACTCAACAAAAATAAACGATAGTAAGTAATCTTAATTACTGTACTACACCAGTAAAAAAAATCACATTAAAATAATTAGTATAACAGTACTTACATGCTATTATTTGCCGCGTAAAAATTATATTCGAGGTCCGAGAAACAAAGTGAAGTACGTCCATTCCTCATGCTGCCTGCTGCAGTACTGGCGGTTGGAGGGCGGTGTGGGGGGTTGTAAAGCTATCGTTTCGATTCAAATATCGGGTTCAAATATGAATCGATCGCGAAGTATTGAAGTGGTTCAAACAAAGCGCTAGTCCAATGATCGCAACCTTACCCTAATTACGAAGTAGCCCCCTCTCTCGCGTCTCGCCAATTTAATTCGCCAAAAAATAGGATGGAGATCTATTTAAATCAACTTAATCAACAACTTACTACTTAACTCGCTACTGTACTTGTCGATGTGTAAATCGGGCTTTCGGATATAAATAGATGCTTAAAGCATAGCAATTGTCTAATTAGTTCTCACAAAGAAAATATTAAATGTAGCCTAATTATACTTCACACTTGACAGTAAGCAGTAACTGTGTGGATAATGCTAGCTGTTTCTAGAACAATAAAGCTTCTCAGTACATTGCATACTTTTTCCTTTTAAACCTTTGTGCTCCATAAAGCGACAAAGGTAAGGCATATTAAATATTTTACTAGCGTTCTTTGTCTAGGTAAACTGCATACCATGTTGGATTTTAGAACACAGGGCTTGATGATTAAAGTCTCTGTGACTAAATAACACCTTGAGTGTTGTCTGAAAAACAGGTAGGTTATTGTTTGTCTATGTGTTTATAAAGTGCATTGCAATGCTAGTGGTTGCATTTATACTGAAGGTTATCTATCGGTAAATGAAATGTTCTCTTAGCGCATCGCATTAGGTACAGTCACCCATGTAATGGTAAAATCATAACCTACAAACAGCCCTTTCAGAAGTCTTTGGTAGGTCGTAAAATTATAACACTAGGTCTGTTGTACAATATGGCTCATGAGACATGACTATATTGCAAAGCGAAGCTCTTAAACGTTTTTTTACCTTCAGTATGAATTAAAGTGTAATTATAAAATAACCTACAACCGGTTCCCCCCATTACCAACGAAATCCCATCTTTGCTGTGGACCGATATCCATCGATCTATTTAGGGTAACCGCACACCCGCTGCGACCTCTAATCCAGCTGCAGGCATAGTGGTAATAAATTTAATCCGGGTTGTTCATTACGACGCTCGGTATAGTCCGTTGTTTAGACAAGGATTTTATAAGCTTATGTGATGTGATGATACTACAGAATAAGAGGTCAAAGTTATGGTTAAGGGAATTGTATATTGCTTACGACATCTTTTTGAGATGTGTGTAAGCGATAGGGTCACTGTCATTTAACCTCATTATTTAAAGTTATGTTAAAAATATGTCGTTGTTGATATTTTTGAGGCATGCAAAAACTAAAGTGTATAAAACTAGCTGACCCGTGCCCACTTGATTGGGCGGCGAAAAAAACGCGTCCCTTTTTTTAACATATTTTATTACTGCTCCACTCCTATTAGTTATAGCGTCATACTATATACCCTGTGGCACTCCCAAAGAATTCAACACAGAAATAATTTAAAAAATCAGTTGATTATATCCAGAGATTGCCCCCTACTACAACCTCACAAACACACAAACTTTACCTTTTGTAAGTAGGTACAGATTAGGAGAATAAATTGTGAAATAGCTTGCAAAAAGAAATGCAGAAAATCAAAACAATCCCTCAATGATGACAATAAGAATGGATGTTGCTAAGGAAATGTATAGTACGAGATTTAGAAAAATAAAAGAAAATTTTCATATAGGTAATTGATTACTTTACACTGATCTGATCTTGTCTTCATAGAATTGCAATATGACGTTCGTAGTCAATAAAATATCTCCAACTGGGTTTTCAATCGAATGCGAACAGTTTCATAACAATTCTATATTGCATTACGGTAGAAAATGTGACTAATGAATTGTATTACTAACACATTTTTTATTTAGTATAAGAATATTATTGTTATGTAAATAGTTATTTATCTAAATAACTATTTTTACAGTTAAGTTTGCAACCCCATTCTTCTGAATTATAAAGTCTGTACCTACCTCTTACCTATTTCATTCAACAATATTTACATGTCAAAAAGTAACCACAAAAAGTACTCCAAGAAATAATCAAAACTCTACATTTATTTAAAGTCAATTTAAGCCAGTACAATCTCAAAATATCGTTATTCCATACAATTAAACATTATGAACAAGTACAACAGACTCTACAAAACAAGTGTTCTAGAAATGCAGCCACATGTGAAATTGTCTTTTAGTTTAAATATTATTGAATTTGCACATTCTCTTTTAGAACTTCAAAATATTTTAAGCCTGGTTTATTGCCAAACAAAAATGCAGAATGAAGTGGAAATGCTGTGTGAAATGAAATTGACTTGCAAAACAGGCTCGAGGCGCGGTGTTGTTTCGACTAGTCAGATTTACTTACAGACCCCGCAATCAAAATCTATATTAGGTTAGGGAATTTCAAATTAGCCTATTGCATTTTATTTTTTCAACGCCTTTTGAAACTTTACTGTTATTTTTTTATCAGGCAAGAAGCTTTTTGTTGACGAGTGAATCCTTTTCAATACCAATCCTATACCCTTGCACCCATTTACAGACTAAACCCACAGCCAGGAAGGTCATGACCTGCACGCCAAGAAGCGCAATTTTGACAAGTAACTGGAATTGTATTATTTTATTCTAATTATTTGAGAATGATCTCGGCATATTTTTGCGGCGATTGTTTGTTGTCTGTTATCTTCTTATTTTTTATAAAACCATAAGTTAGCTTATTGAAATTATTAGTAGCTTATGATGAAAGCATTAATTTCATAAGAAACTGCACGTTTCTGTTGTTAAATAACTTTAGCATTGTTTAACCAGAGATGGAGAGTCTACAACGAGACATTACTGTACTGTTATGAATAGTGTTTTAAAAAAGACACACACTCGTAAATATATTTTAATAGCATTGTCCCATTTCATGAATCTATTTGACAGATTACTGACTGCATGATTGTATATCGGATTCGTAGTTTACTGGCTTTTTCTTATTTAGTTTGATATAAAAGTAGAGTAAGTAGTATTTGACTAGTAAATTTTTAAGTTTAATGTTCAACTCGGGTAAACTTAATCAGTTTTTATTGGTCCCTTATACAACATTACATTTTCTTTAGCTCAATAATATAACGATTAGAGGCGCTGGTTTTGTTGTTCGGTCTCTGTTTTCGAAAGTATTTCTTTAATAAACCAATGTGTAGTCAAGGTGACATGGATATTGAACACAAAATGTGCACTTTATCTGCATGCATCAAATTACAAGTACAATAATACTTATTAACTGAAATAGGTGTGTTGGAGGCGGTGTGAGTTGCATAGTAGTTGCAAAGCTAAACGATAGAGTTGATACTTGTTTGGCCAGTAGGATGTTTAGCACGGCGCCAGCGGTTTTGCTAATCCGGGTGGGTGATCTCTTATTTACCCTATACGATTTGTTTTCAAAACTTGCAGCTGTGTACCTACAACATAAGGTAGAATATATCTTGATATTAAGATTTTTTTTTACACTTTCACTCAACGCCATCTAGTCCCAAACTAAGCAGAGCTTGTACTATGGGTACTAAACAACGGATAAATATACTTAAATACTTTTTTTTAATACATAGGTTCACATTATACATAGAAAACACCCAGACCAAGGCAAACAATCATGTTCATGCAAACAAAGATTTGCATTGAGCGGGAATCGAGCCCGAGACCTCTGCGTAGCAGTCATGTTATATAACCACTACGCCAAATATCAAGCTTCATTCTTGACATTCATTCATTCACAATTACTTCGCAGTAATCTGCGGAGTGATCATTTAAGAATGAATAGGCTGTGGCACCATGTATTCATACTGCTTTTCTACACAAGCCAAGAAAGACAAAATGACTTATTTAGGAAACACTTAACTAGATTAAGCTTAACCCGGATAATATTCAGTATAGAAAGTTAAATAAAACTATAACACAAGTATTATGAACAAAGTGTGCGTGTAATCATATTATTAGCGGTGTAGTGAACGTACAGATATGATAGTTGTGTACTTTAGTCTCGGGAGAGGCTTACCAACTAACTTGTCTCTGTGTATGTTATGAACACAGAACTGTGTTCATTATTGACAGGGTAACCTAATAACTTTACTTATTCTTTGGTAAAATTAATGTTAAGTTATAAGAAAGTTTTTTTTTAGACTTAAAAGACTTATAGAACTGTTACTATCATTCGTCATTACAGTAACAATAAAAGCGAAACCAAGAAAAATAAAACGACTTATTCAGGAAACACAAAGTAAATTAAGTCTAACCCGGATTACTTTCAATAGAGCAAGTTAAATAAAACTATAATACAAGTATTATGAACAAAGTGTGAGTGTAATCATATTATTAGCGGTGTAGTGAACGTACAAATAATTATGATAGTTGTGTACTTTAGTCTCGGGAGAGACTTACCAACTAACTTGTCGCTGTATATTATGTTATGTACACAGAACTGTGTTCATTATTGACAGGATTACTTAATAACTGGAGTTTTACTTTGGATATATTAATGTTATTAAGTAGGTTTATTTACAGTTAGAAGAGTTATATAACTAAGTATTATTATCATTCTTTATTACAGTCATAATAAATGCGAAACCAAGACAGATAAAAGTACTTATTAAAGAAACAGTAAACTAAATTAAGCTTAACCCGGATAATATTCAGTAGAGAAAGTTAAATAAAACTACAATACAAGTATTATGAACAAAGTGTGAGTGTAATCATATTATTAGCGGTGTAGTGAACGTACAAATATGATAGTTGTGTACTTTAGTCTCGGGAGAGGCTTACCAACTAACTTGTCTCTGTGTATGTTATGTACATAGAGCTGTGTTCATTATTGACAGGGTAACTTAATAACTTTACTTATTCTTTAGTAAAATAAATGTTATTAAGTATTTTTAGCTTTTGAACAGTAATATAACTTAATTATTTATCATTACAGCCCATTAATATCCCAACAGGCACATGCCAGAAAGAAATATTTACCAAGTGAAAGTAATAAAAAGGTTTGTTTTTATACTATTTCTTGTGATTACAAAACAACTTTTTACATTTTATCATTAAACCTTTTTTTTAAATATTTTTTATTAAAATTATTAGAATATTTTTGTCTTAAATGAATGAAATCCTTAAAACATGACTCGTTCACGGTTATGCTTATGGCCTGAGAGTTTACCGTAACCGTTACTAAACCAATAAGTAAAGGACCAATACGGTTCTGGCACTTCGCCGGCCGCTGCCGCGGCACGCTCGCTGCGCTGCGCTCGCTTGGCTCGTGCTTTGGGGTCACAGTTCTACCATAACCTAAACCAATAATTATGAATAGGACCCATTTATTTTCTGGATCTTGACTGAATGATTGGAGCGGGACTCTGGTTTTGCTCTGGTCTTTGGTATATTATGTTATACCTACACGTTGTCAAGAAAGTTACGCAAAATTAATGTATAATTGATTATTGTGAATAAAAAGTAATCTAAAAAAAGAAGATATGACTTTAAATTTTAGTATAAATGATGGTTATGTTGAGAAAATATGGGAAAACAAATAATAGTATAATAGATGTTTATTGCTACTGAAATTATGAAGTTGAATGCTTCGGATTATTAACATTATAGACAAAAAAATTAGGATGAAAAATGTTAGGAAGAACATTTTCGGACTTCCAATTATAGGAGTTGAAATTTTAGGTGAACTTTGGCGCACCCAGTGTGATGACACCTATTGCGGTTATTATTATCGTGATAATCGCATCAATCAAAAAAATATTATCGTAATTATCCGTGTGGTGACGGAGTAAGAATACAATATGTCACCACCCCATCTCATCCCATTGGTGTCGTAGAATCCGACTAAGAGACTATCCGTTAATATTATCTTTACGAAATAAAAAGAAGAAAGACTTAAACCCTATACCAATCCGTCTGGCCAGCATGGTATTAGTAAGCCAAGTATCCCTCCGTCAAGGCAGAAGGCCCGTCCTTGGAGTAGGACATTAAGGGGCTGTTATAAGAGATATAATATTACAACCTATTTTATTATTTTACTATTCTAAACGGAACATAGAAACGATTTCCGTGCTCCAGAGAAATTAATCAACTATTGTTCTCTTCTATTGTTCCTTACCTTGTTCAGATTCGAACAAAACAAAAGTGTAGTAAAAGATTAGATGTTCAACAATTGGGATTCGCGATACGTATCGTACCTATTCCTATTACGTGCCTAATTTAAATTAAGGTAGCCTAGTCGATAGAAATAGGTTTGGCTAGAAAGTTTATATTACAGTAGTCCATTATTTCACGACAAAAAAATAAAGCTGTTAAAAAATTTACCTAAAACAGAAAAGTTTGTTCTTACCCCCTTTTTAAGTTTCAGAAATCTGGGATTTTTGTGCTTTCTGTAAGTTTTAACTTACTCAAAAATAAAGACAAAATTTCTTTAAATACACCCTAATTGTAGCCATTTTCCCATCAAGCATTAATTAAAAAGTAATTAACACGTTGCGCTCAACACTGTGGAGAACGAACCGAACTAATTTGTTACAACAATACACTGCCTCTGCTTACACATTTTTCATTCAACTATAGCCACGAACCAAAATCGAGAATATTTTTATTCCCCAGTATTATTCCTCTTATATAAACATTGCAAAAACTACATTGCCGAATACCTCATAAAATATCCCGTTTTGGCTTAAACTAAACCATCGAAAACAGCGGAGCTGTTAAACGAAATTTACATACACAGTTCACACAATAAACAATCTACTCAATGCATACAAAAAAGTTCCGATAGATGTGGGAACACCTCCGTTGAATAAACTTACGTCGACAGGTCTTAGAGAGCCTTACCAATAGCTCCCGATATTCGCCATATTCTGATCACGTACTGGTAGGCTTAAGTCGACCTCGATTCCACTCAATTTAAACGACTAACAGGATTTTATTTCCTTTAAATATATCAACGTGTAAGATGCTGAAGTGTTGTGAAACGAATTCATTTAAATCCTTTGAGATGAATACAAATAAACATCTATCGTGTATAACGACTCTTTATGTTTTGAAGTGCATTTTTCAACTGTTGCAGCATCTCGACCTTAATAAGTGTGTAGCAATTAGCGCAGAGAGAGACAACAGGCACGATCTCGAGGTTCATTACCGCACGGCAACCATCCGAGAACTTTAATGATCGTTGCTAGAGAATCATGCATAATGCTATACCTATTACGTACAAAAATTGGGAGCGAAAGGATTAAAGAGCTCCGGATATATGAAGTAGTTAAAGTTGAACAAAGTTTTAGTGAGCTTATAACAACATTGTAGAATTCATCCTGCGGAACCGAACATCAACGTCGCGTCGCTTAAATGTTGCGTAGAAAAAATCTTCAGTAAAACCAACGTAAACGTATCTCTGTGCTTTATTGCTTGAAAGTCATTCACTTGCTGAAACAACCGTTCCGATGCGAAGACGTTCGTTAAAATAGCTTTTATGACGCCATTGTTATGATATTACGTCGGAGGGGCCTACATAGTATTACCTACTTATATTTCATCAAGCTCTTTTAATTAAGTATGAGCAAATAGATATCTTTTATGGACATTAATATGATGAAGTTAAGACTATACAATCTTAGAAACAGCTAGATGTTTGTTCAGAATTACGTAGGTACTTATAAAGGTTTAATATTTATGGAATGTCCGTGTGGTGACGAGGTAAGAATACAATATGTCACCACCCCATCTCATCCCATGGGTGTAGTTAAAACAGACTAAGGGACTAACCGTAAATATTATCTTTACGATGTAAAAAGAAGGAAAACTTGAAATTAAACCCTATATCAATCCGTCTGGCTAGCATGGTACCTATTAGTAGGCCAAGTATCCCTCTGGCACGGGGCTGTTATGATGATGATGATGATTTATGGATATATTAAGACAAAACTGTTAGATTAGATTAAAATAGCTTTACGTTGAATCCAAAATGCTCTGTTAAAAGCAAGGATTTGATAGTAGTTATGAAATTGTAACAATGTAGGTACTATCGGTATGCGGGGGAATTAGAAAAATTTATACGTTAAGCTTTGCTAATTACCTATCAAATTAGCAAAGCTCAACGTAGAATTAGTACATTTAATGATTTTCGTACTAGTCAAATATAACAGACCTTCAAAATTAAAATTTATTTTATTGAAAAATTATATAACTTGGTTCGCGGTAGGTCGGCAACATATCTGAATACGTTTCCAAACTTTTGTAAACTTTCCTAGTTTTTTATCCTTGTCTTAATGTGGATAGAAGTGAAACTTGACATGCAATTACTATACCCCTTCCAACGTAAGTTTAGCTTTTTGACAGTTCACGTCCATGAAGTTTCGTAATATTTCTGCTTATTTTTCAAACAAATAATATTGTATTTCATGGACGTACCCATGTTTTTTTCAGTTACCATGGTTACTTAGTGATGGACACTCATAACGATTACCCCCATTATGAAACAAATTACAAATAATCGGTAGAAATAAATGCTATGAATAAACCGGAACTCTTCTTAATACGTTTATAAAATGTAATATGATATTTTAGATTAGCTATAACCCGCGAGAGTGTCACGATAAATTATGTATTTTAAATAATACCTAAGCTAACTATAACTTTTTCATTTTAAGCTATAGGCCAATTCTCTTAACATAGATAAAGAAAGAAACAGTAATAAAATGATAATGTAAGTTGATGTAAGGATCCAAATGTGTAAAATAAAGTAATTTGAAAAATCACGAAATCGCTTACAATCGAATGGCATTACATTCGAGATACTGCTGAACGTCACTAACGTCAACCTGTCAAATGTCGTTAAATATAGTGGAAAGGGTATAGCACCAAGCAACACCTTACAACAATGGTACCTAATAATAATTAAAGTATTTATTTCGAAGTTATCTTCTCTTAAAACGACACCAGATCACCTTAAATCTGCTTTCATCGTCCATACTAAGTTGGAGTAACCATGAAAAACAGTGAAATTATGTATTCATAGTCCGTCAACACACGCACTAGAAATTCTTAACAATAAAAGCAAACACTCTCAATTTCTTACAAAATGAAACTTATGTACTACACAGCAACACATCAAGTTAAACATTTTCATTTGAAATTGTGTCTTATTTCAAGTTATTAAGGTATATGAGTGTGTAGCTTGATTAGTTGCTGTGTGTACTACATAGGTAAAGTAATAGGAATAAAGACAGTTTTATTGTCGCTTTGTTTGAAAAAACTTTGTAAAATACGTTTTGTTATGAAGCTATTTGTTAGAAAAAAAACTTTTTTGACTATTTTTGTATTCAGTTCACGTCGAATTTCACACGTGTTTAGCTAACAAAAAGTCTTCTTTTGCACTATACCTTTTTCAAGTTTATGAGGGGTGTGTAAAAGTTTGCATAAAGTTACAGTGATAAATCTGAAAGACTTCGTATATAATTTACTAGTTTATGATAGATTTAAGAAAGTACGTACAATTTAAATAAAATAAGAATAAGATATAGCAGACAGTGAAGGTGACCGCTAACGCGTTGTAAGGGGGCTCCTCAAACCTACATCTGGGTTGTAAGTCCCAGACGCTGTTATGCAAGTGTTCCGTCCTCTATCACGCGATGGACCCGACACCCGCACGAAGAATCCATGGAATGCTAAGGTTAGGTCTTATTAATGTAATTTAACGCTTAATGCAAATCTTTGTGTAAATAAACATGTATTGGACTGGGTGTAAGAATACATAAGCAAAGTCCCCGAAAGTCAAACAATGTGCATAAGCATGGCTGTTTGATTTGGGCATGGTATTTTCTATGTATGTATTTACCAAAAAAAAAACAATTTATAGGTATGTTTATCAGTTGTCAAAAAAAAATTGTGTTCTTATTTAAAAGAAGTATTGACCTCATCCAAATAGTTGAAGGTCAAGAAAGTAATATTAATGATGTACTTGATGTAAACGTGTGGGTTGTCCCCTCCATAAGTTGTATCCTTCGCACTATAAATCACATACCACATAACTGTTTTACTATGTCGTTCCTATATACGAGTCTACATCATCTTCACTTGTTTTAAGTAACTAACATATTTGTATAGAAAAACAACTTTAGTTTAACAACGGGTTTTGTTGGTAATCCTGTTTTTTTAATGTTAAAAAAATTGGCGTTAATTGTCAAAAAATATGGAGTTATGCCAAGACTCTCTTAACGGCTAAAAACCGCCATGCATGTTGCTTGGTTGCATTACGAATGTACTCACTTGTAGCTGAAATAAAGTCTTTCTGTATGGTGTGGTTAACATTTAGTTTAATTGAGGAACCTTTCCGGCTAGAACTATGTACAACACTTATAATAGCTATAAGCATTTTGATACAAGTGATAAATTCACACCTGTTCACATTTTAACTAATAAATTAACTAGCCTATCGCATAGTCCTCTCCTTAAAATAAGTATAAAATAGAGTCTAACCCCCTTACTTATAAACGCCTCTTAAATTTAATTACTGTTTAGCGAGATTTGTTATTACGAAAACCAACCTTATACCAAACAACGTAAGAGCTTAGGCTAATTAATCAATTGACTAAAATTTGAGAATTTTTTTATAAGTAAGGGGGTAATTGAATAAAAATAAATTAGTAAAATCTAACACTTTTTATCATTGAAAGTGAATAATATCGCTTCCGTGTCATATACCATCGCAAACGTGAAATAACTAAATGCAAATGTAGGAGCTCACGACGAGTTTGTGAAAGCATGATAAGTTGAATCCTGAGAAATGAGCTCCGTCGAGCAGACCATCATGTGAACATTGTGAAACTCGTTACTTTATACGAATATATTTACTTGTAGGTGTATTATAAATGTAAAGGCTTCCTATATGGTGTTTTTAAAGTAAGGTTTTAATTGGAAAACCATTCCTGTCATAGTTTTACAAAGAGAAGAGTGTTAAAAATTATATTTTCTCTACTCTCTCTAGACGTCGATTGCATTGCAAGCTTGAAACTGTATTTTTGTGTATTTTTATAAAGAGTTTTTTCTATAAATAATGGTGTAAACATTTACACAAAATAAATGTCCTAAATTAGATATACATAGGTATAAATGGATAAAAAATAAGTAATAAAAAGGCAATATAAAAAACTCAAATACATTTGTCGCAGTGCGCAGTTACACATAGATAATTCTGTTTCAAAATTCAAATAATAATTTCACCTAACTGCGATGTCAACTGAATACTAAAGCCAATAATGAATATTTATATATGCTCGTGTCAGCCTCTATGAATATGATTGGAAATTAAATTATATCTATGCACTATCACAAGTCATAATATTAATTAAAGCTAATTGCTACACAATAGTTATGACAATTTATGTGGAGTGTTTAATATGTATCAGGGAAGTACTGAATTAGGGAATTTGAGGTAGAGAGCGACTCTTTGCTAATGGCGGGCTTCGAATTTATACCTGTACTTGCTAGTACAAAGTTTGATGTGTTTTCCTACTGTCGTAGTGTCCGTATGTAGTCGCTACACGTATCCAGTGTTTGCAGGGGCCATCGTTCTGAAATACAATCCTAGTATAGTCACCAGACTGGTTCGATTTATCCAACAATGAAGGCTCAAATCGACGTTATGTTAAATTCATTTTGAGTTGTAAGCTTGATATTGTATTGAGCTAGTACATAATATTTAACTTTTCATACAGTAACTACGTGGCACAGTGATAATAGTGACTGATTTTAGGCATGACTGCAGTCCAACAACGATGTAGACGAAGGAGAGAAGTAGTAAATGCTGTGATGAAAGAAAATTTAACTAAACCGCATATTTACGCAAAGGGGCAGTTGCGCGGCTAAGCAAGCGTAGTCTTTAAACTTTACTTTCAAAATTTTTATTTTGGGTTAGGTCTCTTCCCCTCTCGTTTTGCTATGCCCGACAAGGTCCAAAATGATCTAATATTATTTTTTTAGTTACCACCTAAGCGAACATTGTGGAATGCAATAAAATTTAGAGTAAAGTGGCGAGATAACTGAAGTGTCTATCTACCATTAGCTACATCCAGCATCTTAACAAAATCTAGAAACCAATATACTTAGACTTTATTACAAACACATAAATGTGTTACTGATCTAATCGAAGTGTTGACGTTGAAGTTATTCTACGGCGAGTGTAGTGAAACAATAGAGAATCGGGGTCATGAACACCCGCGGGACAGGACTATCGAGTCCCTGTTTCATTAGCCCCGATGCGTCATTGCATCACATTGACGCCTCAAAGAAGATTGCTCGCGGTAATGTAATCTGATCATATTAATCTTAGTAGTGTATTAAAATAATAGGACTCAGTGTTGTGACGGAGTAAAAATACACACATCAAAAAAGTCTAAGCAACATGCATGATATTACAAATCCTTTACGCTATGTATGTCTAATACGCAGTTCACCTACCTCGCGTTATGACTAGTCAAAAGAATAAGTAGGCATAACGCTAGTTAGACTTGCTTCGATATAGACCAACAGCTGTAAAGGCCAAATAATAACCAGACCAACTGAGATTTAGTCTTCTCAACACTTGGATTTGGTTAACCGGCTATTAGCTTGCACAAAGATTAAGTATTGATATTTGACCATGATAAAAAAACTAAAAACTTAAACAAAAAAGAATCCCGCAAGAATTCATCGCACCAACAATAGTCTGGAAGGTTGGCATAAACGTATGAATGCTCGAATGGGCTATAAACTGTCTTTAATTCATTTTCTATTCAAATTAAATAAATAATCCCGTTGGCAAAACTTAAAACTTAAACAAAATCTGTTTGAAGGCAACACAAGAAGAAGAATAGATATAATTTTCAATAAAAAACATAAAACGGAACTAGAAAAACTAAAAAATAATGAAATAAATGCGTTATATTTCTTAAAAAATATTAACAAAATTAAAAAGGATCTCATTAATATTCACGGTCATTAAATATGCATGTCCAAAACCTTTTCAAAATGTGTTTAGTGAGCATTTACCTATTTTACATTTAATTTTGGCAAAGTGAATCTTATTATTTAGTTTTTTTATTACTTATTTGTTGTCCTAGTAAGGGTAGGTATAGGTATAAGTATACTACTACCGGTGGTTCGTTTAAGTTTAGTTTTTAATATTAACATATTTTTTAAAGAACTAGTGTTTTACTCTTTTCATCACCTTCCTTTTAGACTTTAGGTAGGTGAACTGCGTATTAGGCCTACATAGCGTAAAGGTTAGGCATAACGCGATAAAGACCATGTAAGATTAAGGCATAAAGCGAAGTAGTCCTCATCCGAAGTAAGCAAATGGCGACCTAGGCAAACATATACTTAGGCTAAAAGCTATTGAAAATGACATTTAGTCATAACGCGAGGTAGGTGAACTGCGTATTAGACATACATAGCGTAAAGGTTACAAATTTACCATTTATATTAATTAATTTCTAAGTATTTACTCACTCAAAGTGTATAGGTAAGTAAACTTTTTTGTTATTGATGACATACTGGCTGGTTGTAAAAAAAAAATTTCGATTATGTTTTGTTTTTTTTCATAAAATTCAAATGACTGCGAATTTGTTTGAATTTGAGTGCATGTTAATTGCTACGTTTTAGTCTTGATTTTATAATTTTACCAACCATTTAAATACAGTTGGCGACAAAATTGAATTGTTAGATATTCATCTAACAGTCAAATGACGTCATGGAGCGACGTCATTTGACGGCAGATGAAATGCAAAGAGCTGTAGGGATGTTGCAAGCGGGAAGTAATCAATCTCAGGTATCTCGACATTTTGGTATTCATAGAAGTGTTATTTGTCGTCTTTGGCAGCGCTACAATAATACAGGGGAACCCGCTGAACAGCATCCAGGCCGTAAAAGGAGTACAACCACTCGGCAAGACCGGTACATACAACTGACTGCAAGACGCCAGCCGATGTTAACCGCTCGAGAGATAAGTTTGAGGCTACAAAATTCAAGTGGTGTTGATGTAAGTCCCCAAACTGTGCGAAATCGACTGCATGAGTACGGCCTACGAGCTCGACGCCCTATCAGGTGCCCACCGATACGTCACGGGAATCGCGCTCGTCGAAATGAATGGTGTAGAGAACGCATAACATGGACCCAGGAACAATGGGATAAAATTATGTTTTCCGATGAGTCGCGATTCGGGTTTAGGCCTGATACAAGAAGGGTGCGAGTGTACCGTCGACCCGGAAATACTGAAAGACTCAGGTGCGTTCAGGAAGTTCATCCATACAGCGGCTCAACAGTTATGGTATGGGCGGGTATTATGAAGAACAGGCGAACTGAGCTCGTTTTTGTAAATGGAAACATGAACGCTGAAAATTACGTTGAGGATATTCTCAGACCTTATGTCCATCCATTTGCACAAACCTTTGGCTCCGATTTTACGTTAATGCATGACAATGCGCGTTCACATACAGCTCGGCGAACCAGTGAATACTTGGCAACGGAGAACATCCAGGTATTGCCCTGGCCTGCACAATCGCCAGACCTCAACCCCATCGAGCACGCATGGGACATGCTCCAGAGACGTGTTTTGAAGGACTTGGACGGAGTGACAACAACCCAACAGCTGAAGGATTTGCTACAATTCCATTGGGAGCGAATACCGCAAGATGACATAAACAGTCTCATTAATTCAATGAATAATCGTTGCCGACAAGTTCTGAATAGCAGAGGAGGCCATACTTTGTATTAAATTGTCCTATTCTTTCACAATAAATTCATTTTCTTAAGAAATTTCAATTTGTAAAAAAAAAGTTTAGTTTCTTATGTACCTGTATATTCTAATATTGTTAATTTCTGTTATTAAAAGAACTTATAAAGAAAACAGCTGTTATTTTTACATCATAGAACCCTAAAAATATTATTTTAAAAATAAAATACAACGTTATAATTAAAATAAATGGTAAAATAAATTAATATAAATGGTAAATTTGTAATATCATGCATGTTGCTTAGACTTTTTTGATGTGTGTACTTACATCAGCGTGCGTTCGCCCAGCAAAAAAGTATCGCTTTACAAGAATTGAATCATACAGATAATTAGACCCTTGTCCCGTATAAATGTGCCCCTAAATTAAAAATTCGAGCGTCCAGAGGCTTCAGAGTTATTTAAGAAAAACAAATTCTTTCGTGGTGACTTTACCAACCCATCATATCTCGTACAAGCAATCAAAGACAAAGTTTCGCCAGCAATTTTTGTACGGTGGCGGTCTTTAGAAAACATGTAATTACTATTTTATTTTAATTCGATGGGTTTTACATCTTATAACTACCTCCTTCATTGCAATAAGGCAATATTCCTGTTACTGTTTATAACGAACACCTTATTTGAAGTAATAATAAAAGAGTATAAAATACATCTTTCAACTAAAAATAAACCGCCTATTGTCAAATCAACGCCGCTCATGTTTATCTTTCAACACAGTACAATGTAAAATATAATGTAGGTATCTCAAAATCGTGATGAATTCCGAATTCATATTTCGTACAATAATACCCCATTGTTAGCTTAACAATATTGTTCTTCGTTCCCCTCATCAAAGAAGCTACGGTTCTAAAACAATTACAGATTGATCAGAGTAAAAGAAATACTCAGATATTTAGAGCAACATACCTACATAGAACTGATAAAGATGGAAGGAAGCCGTTGGTTAACCACACGCACCGAAAACGCTTAGAGACCTAGGCCAGCGAAACCTGTGCTGAAACGTCAAGCAAATGTTAAACTCCCGTTTACGTTTATTATCATACTAGCTCATGCCCGCGGCTTCACCCGTAGCTTAAATGTTATTCTACATCCTAAACTACTTATATTCCAAATTTCATCAAAATCTATTCAGTAGTTTTTGCGTGAAAGAGTAACAAACATCCATCCATGCAATCATCCATCCATCTATACATCCTCACAAACTTTCGCATTTATAATATTAGAAGGATAGGATAGTTTACATAGAAAACGATACAAACATGCTCATGCATACAAAGATTTGCATCGAAAGGTAACTAAAACGGAGACCTCTGCGTAGCAATAACGTACTAAAACCAGTTTATCACTGAGGTAGTCGCATAAATGTTGTTTGCTGATAGATTTGCGTTTGTTACTGGCTTTACTTTACTACCTGTACTGGAATATTCTATGTCGGTCTTTGATATAAATTGTATGCAATCCTCTAAAGGTAACTAACTACTGCCTATATCACTAGTTAGATCTTATATGTTTGATACTACATTTAAGCTGAGTACTGTGATCCTCTATTCAATACCATTTTACGTGCTCATAAATATCAGACTGCAGAGACAACCATCACTCGTGACGACCTTCTTGGCATAACATTAAATGTGTGCCAGTGCCGTCCAGTAAATGAGTGCTAATATTTTTTCTATCTCCAATCGTTGCTTATCTATGCGTTTCGAAAACTGGCCGATTTTCGAAGCCAAAAACGAATAAACGGGACCTTCTTTGAGCAAATCACCTCGGGCTCGAGTCGGAGGGGCGGGCGGGGACTTTTAGTATGTTTGTCTCTTAGCTAATCCAAACAAAGTCCCTAAGTCAAACTTTCTGCTTTTGACTGTTCCATCTAGAATCATTCGTTGCCTAAACTATTCACCTAACACGCTATCCTCACCATTTATCCTTGCAAACAGAATGATGTGCCAACCAACGTAACTCCACAAACATCAGATAAATTTTAAGTGCTTTCTTATTTCTTCATTAAACAGTAAAGAGATAATTTGTGTTGTACTCTAAAATATTAATGTAAACAATGTCAGTTCGATGTTGATAATAAAATAGACACGTTACAGCTTGTGTGTGTTTTATTTAAGAGCAGCGCAGACAACCTACCACGGATTTTGAAGTTTGTCAAAAATATATTTACAATTTATGCGTTATTCACCATAATTCCCTTTTGATGTCTCACTAAAGAGTTCTTAAGTGATAGAGATAAACTAAACTTATTAATACCACACCTGGATTGGTACGGGGCTTAAGTTTTTTTATTAGAGATACCTAGAGATAATCGGATTTTTGACGTTTGACACCGAGGAAAAAGGTGAGGCGCTGCCGATCCGTTTACGTTACGTTATATATTATGTGGTATGACCCTTATTCGACCGCTTTATGACTAACGCTATAATTAGGCATATA
This sequence comes from Schrankia costaestrigalis, assembly GCA_905475405.1. Classification (NCBI taxonomy): domain Eukaryota; kingdom Metazoa; phylum Arthropoda; class Insecta; order Lepidoptera; family Erebidae; genus Schrankia; species Schrankia costaestrigalis. Next base: position 8,928,739 of record FR997827.1, read on the forward strand.
AATTAATTATAACAAGTGTATCGTCTCCGCTGAACCTAACATACGAACAATAAAACTAATTTACCTACAGTTTTAATGATTTCCAAAATACAATATTGTACGTAATGTTTGGCTCCAACAGTTAAAATGAAAAACTTCTTCATACCTTCTTTGTGATATTCAAGTTATTGAAAAATTTTAAAAGTTTAGAAACAATATGACGACCTTGGTGGCGCGACAGTAGCGCAAGCTGCTGCCGTGCACGAGGTCGTGGGTTCGATCCCCACGCAGGACAATTCGTGGGTTCGATCCCCACGCAGGACAATTATTTGTGAGATCCACAAATTATTGTCCTGAATCTGGGTGTTCTTTGTGTCCGTTAATTGATGTTTGTAAAAAGTCCCCGCGACACAGGACATGATCCCTAGTGCGGGAGTTGTCTTTATAAAAAAAATATAATAGAAGGAAAATTAGAAGTAAGTCCAATTAAAAGGCTCCTGGCCAGTATGACAGTTTAAGGCCAAGTTTCCGTTTATCTTCGTACAACAGTAGGACTTTTAGAATTGGTTAGAAAGAAAAGAAGAATGCTTCTATCTGGCACAAGGTCGTTCCCATACTAGACAAGACATCAAAATCATCATAACAGTCCATTAATGTCCCACTGCAGGGACGGGCCTCCTCCCATGACGGAGGGATAGTTGGCCTACTGATACTACGCTGGCCAGACGGACAATCAGGATTGGTATAGGGTTTAATTTCAAGTTTTCGTTCTTTTTATTTCATAAAAATACTATTCACGGATAGTCCCTTAGTCGACACCCGTAGTAGAGACGGGGTAGTGACATATTGTATTCTTACTCCGTCACCACACGTTCTTTCTTTATAATTTCTTTTAAAACCTTCACATAAGTGAAAACACTTTATTCCCTGTAACGTTTTCTTTTCATTGAAATATAAAAGCTACATCGCACTGCACTTGAGTTCCGCTAGATAATAATTTATTAGACAAGGCTTTTAGATGGCAAACATTAAAAAAATCAAGATCTAAAAACATTATGGCTGTATCCTGCGTGGCTAAGTAATACGCCACTAGACATTTGTGTCAAATTACTCTTTTTATTTCCGCAGACTTTATTATGGTAATAATGCGAAAAGGTCCGTAAGTAATGTTCTTACTCTACATTTTAACAAGACTGAGATGAATCCGGGTCATTTCAAACTTAAGCGACTTATTCTTGACCGATGTTCATCGAGTTCGTTCAAAGAGGAAAAGTTTGTGTATTTGTGTTTGTGACGTTGTAGGGGTTAATCTCTGGATCTACTGAACCGATTTTAAAAATTTAAGTCTGTGTTGAATAGTCCATTTATCGGGGAGTGTCACAGGCTATATAGTATCACGCTACGACTAATAGGAGTGGAGCAGTGATGAAATATGTTTAAAAAAGTGGCGCGTCCGCCTAACAAAGTGAGCACGGGTCAGCTAGTGTAAGATAAGTTTGTGCTTACTTGACCAGGTCGTCAGTCCGTCAGGGAAGTATTGGACAGCGAAGTTATTGCAAATTATTTAATAAATTTTTACAACAAAGAAAGTTATGAGAAGTTATATTAAAAGGCAATGCAAAACTTACTATTTCCGTTCCAAGACAACAAAGAAATAAGTCGATTAAAAATATTAAGCTGCATCTATTCACACATCTACGAGTACAGTCCCTTTATGTAAGGATAAAATGAGCTCCTAAAAATATAACTGCACGAATGAGAAACCGTAACTTATATGCCGACAATCTATTGCTATCATCGATCATCAACGCGTAGAGGTTTATGACATAAGGTTATAGCTGATGACATTATGTTAGCTGAGTAATGCCCTTTATTTTGATAGATACGTAAGTATAACATTTTTAATACACTGTATAATACCTCTGCTTTGGCGACGTGGTAGTCGTGGAATCGAATTCCATTGAGTATAATTATATATGCCATCCAAATACGAATGACCTGAACCGGATGTTTTTTGTATCTGCAAAATTCAGGTGTACAGAAGCTAACGCGTCGTAAGTAAGTGGTGTCTAAATTATTATAACGTATTGCTACCGTACTAATTGGACATATTGGATTTACCTTGTAATGTTCTAGGCACTACTTTGAGGTCTAAAAGCAAACTATACAGGTTATTTGACACTCACTTATGTCACTTAACTCACTGCAATATCTATTGACGACCTCTGGGTGTTTACTATGTATAATAATATGAATGTATTTACAAAAAAAAAGTATTTTAGTATGTTTATCCGTTTTTTAGTACCCATAGCGACCACGACCGCTCTGCCAAGAGGGAAACGGCTGTGAAAAAAAAGTACCCATAGTACAAGCTTAGTTTGGGACTAGATAGCGTTGTGTGAATGTGTAAGGAATATTTATTTATTAATACCTAAACATTTACTTTACGTCTTTCATAAGCATTTTAAAGTACAATCACAAAAAACTACAAACAACAAAGACACAGTACTATTGTATTCAGTATTATAAAGGAATCACTATTTACACTTCACTGGAGCCTCGTTGCAGCCATCACAATGTTGTACGTAATCTGCTGTACAGTTTAACTGGTCTTAACCACGCAACCTTCTACTTAGTAAGAAGTAAGTTAACTTTAGAGGAAGAACTAAGTGATTTAAGTACATTTATCTTAACTTTGAACTTTCAATTATTCATTGTTTTGTCAGATTAAAATATAAACAGAATCTAAATAAGCCCAATTGATTCTAAAATGTCGTGTCTAGTTGAAATAGGCTGCGTGAATTAAAAATATCATCGAACTAGGTACCTACCATTCATTACCCTTAACCACTTATACTTGTAGGCTCATATTTGCTTTTTTTCTATAAGGTTAGACACAGTCATAATTGTCGTGTTTTAAATTAAAAATTTACTACATTATTCAATCTAAGTACTTAGCAACAAACTGAACTGAAACAAAAGAAATTATATGAATACAAAGAAAATAATTATAACAATGGAAAAACAGTATCTACCTAAAAAATAAAATTGTGTCCAGGCTTTATCACACACAACAGCTACTTTTCCAAACAAAGTAGGTAGTACCTATTTAATAGAAGAACGTAAGCACAAGTATTCATTGATTTTTTTATTTGTGATATCCATTATTACATTTTATGGAGTAAGGAGGAATAAAAAAAATCATAGGTACTCTCTCTCTACGACTCTATACTTAATCCTCAACAATACAAATAGTATGTTACAAATAATATAATAAAATATGTTATTGTTGGTGCCAACAAAAATTGTAGCCATTTGTTGCTAACTCAACTTTTTCGAGGGCCAAAATGTTATACAAGTTTTACGGAAACCAATTTCCTGTCACGTGGAAGAGGTACATCATCTGAATTGAAAAACATTTCGATAAGCAAGGGAAAACCTTACACCACCGTGTTTTTGTTTCATAAAATAAGGAAAAAAATAATTTTCGTAATCAGAAACTTCCATCGCTTTTATATTTAGGAGTGATACTATCACGCTGTTTCCTGCGAGAAAAATCGATGTAAGCAATTAGATTTTGATGCGAGAATACTAGGAGTGAAATATTCTACCATTTTCATTTCATTTTTTTTGTTTTCCAATTCATAGGTCAGGTGGACAACAGGCGTATAATATTTTCGCTTTTGTGAGTACCTAAATAATAATAAAAGGGGGAGCATAGGGGGGGGGGCGTACCATATACGGTAATAGGGTATGCAAAAACACTTAATTTTTACCAAAGACTTTACTTTAATAAAATAAATAATAAATAATCCTCACACATTCACACATCGCCACCTAGTCCCAAACTAAGCAAAGCTTGTATGTACCTACTATGGGTACTAGACAACGGATAAACATACGTAAATACTGTTTTTTTTTTGTAAATAGATACATATTATGCATACATAGAAAACACTCAGACCAATGCAAACAATCGTGTTCATGTACTGAGCGGGAATCGAACCCGAGACCTGTGCGTAGCAGCTATGTAATCTACCGACTGCGCCACAGAGGTCGTCAATTGTGTTCATAATCACGTCAAATATGTTTCACTGAACTTCCATACTTACCTAATCAATTTAACCTTACCCTACCTGTATTCAGTTCAACTACACACTAATTAGTAAAACATCACCTAGCGCCACTCGTTACAAAGACAGTTGATGCGAATTGAACACGGGTTAGTTGAATTCTATAGTAATAAAAACCGTGTTTGATTCAGCTGTACGCTGTTTTGTAAAACGTTTATAATGTTGCTTGATCGCAAAAGCGTGCTCAGTTGACGCCAATTCAGCACGGGTTTGGCGAGTTGAATGGTAATACAAAACCGTGCTGGTTTTCGTCGCCAACTGAACACGGAAAGGGAAATACGCATCGCTCACAGCTTAATCTAGAACACTAATTACTCTAAGGTCTAGTTTCTTACTTTATAAATTCAATGAAATTCTTAGGTTGGTTAGGTAGGATATTAGGTTAGTTAGTAGAGCCTAATGAAGTTGAAGAGAGAATAACTAGCATTCGACGATGTGAGAAATGCGATTTCTTTAAGCATCCATATGCAGTGAATATTTATAAATAGATATGTCCCATATTTCTATCTCTTTATGAGGAATCCTTGCAATAGGTAGGACTGTGGTAGGTACGCAGACACTTTTTCTGCAAAAACAAAATATTCCACACACACACACATTCACACAACACCATCTAGTCCAAAACTAAACAGAGCTTGTACTATGGGTTCCTAGGCGGCTGTTATACATACTTAAATACTTTTTTTTTTTGTAAATACATACATATATTATTATACTTACATAGAAAACACCCAGACCAATGCAAACAATCATGTTCATGCACACAAAGATTGAATTAAGCGGGAATCGAACCCGAGAAGGTCACAGAGGTCGTCGAAAAGAAAGATAACTTGACACAAAACTAAGTTAATGATTCATTAATGAATGAACCTATTTAGTTACTTAGTAGCTATGATTAATTTAAACGTTTATCTTATGTGTTTGCTAATAATTCTTCACAAGGAACGAGAAACACATCCAGTATACCAAACATACAAACTTCATACGAGCTATTATGTACAATTTATAAGGCTGAGGATTTTTGCGTAAGAAATAAATTGAAGTAACAAACACCTGAGACAAAGCCGTGCAAAACAATGCGTGAAGAAAGACCACGCTCGTGTATTTTGTAAATAAATTTAAGTACAGTCACGAGCAATAATATGTACACATTTTCGCATTTTGTAAACCAGTTATCTAAAGTTCTGCCAATCCAAAATTGAAAATTCGAAGATTAATTCAAAACTGTACGGAACCTCTTCTAAATTACGAATTCATTTTGATATTGTAATGTCTAGATAAACGTGCAGATAGTTTAGAAAATTTGAAAATGTGTACATATTATTGCTCGTGACTGTACCTACTTGAGTAAAAATAAAATTTTCTACATTTCTATGTAAATTTTACGTAGAAAGAAATAAAAATGGGACAGCAAATATTTAAAGGTTTAGAGAATCGCAAAAAGCCCTACCTTGCGTTATAGGAATGCGGCATGTTCATGTTCACTCTGAATATACGACACGGCAATGGGACTGCATCGAAGCTTATGTAAAACGCTTATTTAATTAGGAATGCATGCAATTAGTGCTTAGTCAGCAAATGGCTTTCACTCCTTCGGCATCGCTTTGCCAAACTGACCATAAAGTAATACATGACAGTAATACTTACGAGTATCTTTTCATTTTGGAAAACTTGTCGTGTCTCTTTTAAACAGTCTACAGTTCAACTATTATAAGTACATAACTTTATAGAAAGAACTAAAACTATCTAACCCTATAAGCTGGTTTATAAGCATTCATAAAAGTTTTTCTGTGATAAAGGAATTAGCAAATGACTAAGCAGAACTTTATCTTCAAGAAAATAGGCCATTCAATGATGATGCATAAGTTTCTACATTCTTTATTAAATAACATCGTACTTAAGTTTCTTACACTGAATAATCTGTTTTTATTAACCGACATTAACCTAAAGGTGATAAAGTAAGAATACATAAGGTGTTTGTTGTAACCGCTCTAAGTATTACATCGTATGGGTGACATAAGTCTAATATGAGAAAGATCGTAGATATTATCTTTACTTACGAAAACAATAAAAATCCTATAGCAATCTGTGTGGCCACGAAGAACGAATAAATGGATTATGGATGACTTACCTCCGGTTTCCGAATGACTGATCTAATAAAAATCAACTAAGTAATCAAGTGTCAAATTTTAGTCCCTAAAAATGATAGTTGACAAGAGTTTTAACGCTTGATTAATTGATTTTTACTTTATCAGACATTCGGAAACCGGGGGTTAGAAAGACAATAAGTTCGTTTAAAATCTCTTACACCTTAAGACCCACCTACGTCCTACCTAAGTCTAGCTACTTGCATTGCAAAAACATGTTGCGAGGGGTGTGTTTATAAAAAAATACCTACCTACTATCAGACGAATGCCGATCTTCGTTTTAAAAATAAAATTTTCAAAATGTTTTACTAATACTTATTTAACCTTCATTTTGTCTTTTTACGAAGTGTAAAACTATAAGGTATGTAGTAAAAGTACAGTAAAATTAGAAAAAAAAACATTTTGCAACTTATCCTTGAACCGTAGACCTACATTATTATTCAAAAAATACTTAATGGCTTGTTGTGTAGTGAAGATAGCCTCTCGGCTCTCAAATTTCAACTGGTGTAAGCACGCTGATACCTACTTATAAAGTAAATCTCTCGGGAAAGGAGAAGCTGGGTATACCTAATATTTTATGTACGCATTTTGTTTCTTATCAATATTAAGGTATCTTCGTCCTCATCTATTACGAAAGGATATTTTATAAATTTTATAAGGTTAGAGTAATGTGTAATATCTTAAAAATGGCGATTTATCTCGTTTTCACGGTTCAATACTCAACTGTATCCAGATGTGGCTGTAAATCAGTTAGAAATTATGAGAGATGAAATACTGTTTTTTTACCTTTGCTGACAACGTTTTTGGTTAATGCTCACCCTAATAAAATACTCGGATTTAGACGCGGGAAAAAAGAACGCTCAAAGGATTTCGTTTCGGAGGGATTTGAATCGGTCTCCTTTCTACGTAGGTATATAAAAGGTGCGTAGGTCTATAACCTTTAGTTACAAGGGATAAGTAGGTGCTATCCCATGAAGCTTATTTTCTTTTACGTTGGTAGAAGTAATATTTATTTAGGTATTGACCTACCTACTTAATTATTTTTACTTTTACGCTTTAACGCATTGATCCATTCCTAAATAAACCTATGTCACAGCACTGTTATGTCACAATCATCATCATAATAATTATGACCATTGGATAATAATTATTATTATCCAATGGGTGTCCTAATAGCCGACTAAGAAAAAAATCCCAGACCTCTACAAAAATGAAGTAGGTAGGTAATAGGACTTAAAATAAAACTTTATACCTAGGTATTCTGTCCCATACGTGATACCTACTATTAAACCATATGTGTCGCTGATAGGCTTATCCTTGCAGTGGGACGATAATGATGTAGAATATTTTTTTGTTATTGGTAAATTAAAAGAGTAGGTGAGAATAAAAGATAGTATTATATTGTAAGGTTCTAGAATTGCTACCGCGTAAATGAAAACACAGGGTGGAGACCCCTCACACGGTGGACCGACGCCCTAGTTAGGACGGCGGGAAACCGACGGATGGCGTTAAACAGCCACACAATTATACCAAACTCAGGGCTTATACTGGAGTGCCACCACAAACTAAACCTGGTAGGACACATTAACAACATAACCTTGCAATGGATCATAGGTCATAGTGGATCACGTGGCAATGATGCCGCGGATGAACTTGCAAGGAGAGGTCCTAAACCCATAATACCAATCCCATTTATAAACCTCCGCACCATAGTACACAGGCAAACTACGGATCACCACAACACTCGATGGGCAAATCTGACAGAGTGCAGACAAGTTTGAGACGCACTCCCTGTGCGTCCCTAACGCAAAAACCGCGCCTTCACGTGGATTTGCGGCAACAGCCCGCTATACCATACCATGTTAATACTAAATTACCACAGATTGATACAATATGATAAAGTACAAAAACAGGGCAGGTACTGATAAATAATTTTACCTTCTTTTATTTTCGTATTTTTTTTTTCTTTTTAAATTAACATTATTTTATTATGTCAGTACCGTTTTTAAAGAAAGGGGTACTTCATTACTTTAAATAAAACTGCTTAAATTATTGTATCATCGTTTTAATGTAGACACATTTTATCAAATACAATAAGTCCTAGAGGACATAACAGCATATAGCACAGATAACAAATTGGGTAAAACAGTTTACGAAATAAATAGTCGAAACGTAGCCTTAACTGGCTACTTCATTCCATATTAAGAAAAAAATACTTTCTCTAAAGTAACAAATAGCCATCGACAAGTCTATATAGGTGTACAACGCGGTCACATTAACTTGACGCATCGCTGGAATGCGAGGCCCCGCCCGCTTCCCCCCGCATTCCCTTAGCTCGCCCGGAAATCGTCAGTACGGTTAGCATCTCTGTTACCGACACGCGCGTCGATATTTTGATTCGTTTTCTGTTTGCTATTGTTGTTATTGGGTGTTTTGTTACGTTTTCGTTATTGTTTAAGTTTCGACTGTTTTTGTTAATTTTGGACTATTTTTGTTACTACTAATTTTTGAACATGGGGAAAACTATACACAGTGAAGGGAGAAATCTTGTGTTGAAAGTGCTGCAGTTTTTCGAGAATGAGAAGAAAAATAGACGCTTTTGCATACCTGTAGATCAGGTTGATAAACGAACATGTGCAGCAACTGGAATATCAAGAAGTACTCTTACTCGTATAAAAAGGGAAGCCAAAAAGGCATGTATACCACCATCGGGTTCTTCGCCCGACGCTAGTCCAAGCACTAGCACGGCTCCAAGTACTAGTACTACTAGCACCGTTCCAAGCACTGACCTTTGTCCCAGTCCAAGTACTACAGATAATCCAATGAGGGAAATAAAGTTATCCACACCGGGTAAAAAGCGTAAAGAATCAGCGAAAAAAATTGTCGTGGATGATTTTGATATTTGCGCAATACGCAATATCATCAACAGCTTTTATACTGTAAAAAAGGAAGTACCCACGCTTAAAAAAATGTTGGCAGCTGTTAAGAGAGATCTTAATTTTCAAGGTGGAAGAACTTTCCTTAGAAATATTTTAATAAATCAGTTGGGTTATAAGTTTAAAAAATGTAAAAGTGCGCGTTCGGTGCTAATTCAAAAAGCTGATATAGCCGCATGGAGAGAACGCTACCTGCGCCGAATGAAAGAGAACAATGACCTCGGCGCAGGTAAAAAACCAGTTATCTACCTGGATGAAACGTGGATCCATTCCCATTATACCGTCAGCAAATGCTGGCAAAACAGCACAGATACCAGCGTGAATAAAAATTTTAACCCGGGTCAACGGTGGATTCTGGTGCATGCTGGAGGAGAAAACGGATTTATCCCAGATGCAGATTTGTTATACAAATGCAAAAGTACTACTGGCGATTACCACCATGAAATGAATACAGATAATTTTTTGAAATGGCTTAATGAAAAGCTGATACCAAACTTGCCCCCAAATAGTATAGTCGTCATTGACAACGCGCCTTACCACTCAACGCAGTCGGTGAAGGCGCCCACGAGTGTAACGTTAAAAGGAGACATGCAACAGTGGCTGCGTGACAACAATATTCCATTTGACGAAAAAATGAGAAAACGAGAACTCTACCATATTATAAAAAAAGCAAAGCCGCCCAAGCAATACATTGTCGATGATTTAATGAAACGACATGGCCATGAAATTGTACGGTTGCCACCTTACCATTGTGACCTCAACCCCATTGAATATATCTGGAATTTGGTCAAACAGAGGGTGGCATACAAAAACGTAGACCAACAAGAAAGAAAAATTGAAAATCTCACCAGAGATGCAATGAACTCAATCACAGCATCAGACTGGAAAAAAGAAGTTAACCATGTGGAGAGACTACAACAGGTCAGTTCGTAAATAAATTATAAATCTAAAGTATGTATGTATGTATTTATGTTTGTATTGTGATGTTAAATAAAAAGATACAAGTATTTTTTGGAGGTACATTTTAGTAATCCACTAAATTGATACAATTATTTTGTGGTAAATTTATAACACTATTTTATTTATTTTCAGGAATACTGGAAAAAAGATGGCCTGGTTGACGACGTACTGCAGCAACTTGTCATCGATCTTGGAGGAGAGGAGTCATCCGACAGCGAGATCGAAAGTGAAGAAGAAGACAGTTTACTCGTAGATCATGATATTGTACCAATTATTTATAGTGAAGATGAATTTTAAATAAATATTTATCCATCAACATAAAATAGTTTTAAATTATATTATATATAATTATATTATAGTATAAAAAAATACATGATGCAACATATTGCAAGATTAACAACTGAAACCTATGCTCCAAAATCTAAAATGTAGTTTTTATGTAGCTGCGTGCTTTTTTTTTCGCACCGTACCTGACCCCCTAAATGACGTCATCGAAGCCATGCGTCAAGTTAATGTGACCGCGTAGTACAGGTACAATAAACTGGTGTTTTATTCAAACAACTGCTTTAAAATATCAAATAAATATTAAATTACATATTATAATTTTTTACCTATAAAGCTTAGGTACAACTAAAAAATCCGAAAAGAAGAAAGACGATGGAAAAAATTGGTACTCGGATTTGAACCCGCGCGTCTTTGGACTATACGCGTCCAGCGCCATGACCAACTAGGCCACCCGAGCATCCGTCTCAACTACCAAATTGTTTTATACGGCGCCGCCCGGGCCGCAACTTAAAACTCAACTGTACAAGGCGTGGTTCGAGTCCCGCCTCGAGTACCAATTTTTTTCATTGTCTTTCTTCTTTTCAAATAAATGTTGCCAATAACATACATATACGTTTCAGGGGCCTCGGAAAAATCACTATTTCTCGCGGCCTCGGGCCCACGAGACGGAACACCAGGGTACTTTAGCAAGTATAAGTCTGACAGCTTTTCTACCCAGGGTCGGAGGAATTTCAAGAGGATTTTCTCCGACAAAAAAAACTGAGTGGTATTCAAACCCTCAACCTCGTGCACGCTACTTGCATGTCATGCACTTTGGCACAATACTTAATTGACACTACAAAATATAATATGTATGCATAATCAAAGACTTTTTACCTAGATGTGAAAGCTGTACTTGTACACATATACTCGTCGATGAAATCAACAAAACCATTTAAAAACTAAACGTTTCTTTACCGAAATTCTAGTACCCATACTTAACAAATATAATGTGTGTAACAGATTTTTTATAACATTGGATGCAATCCTGTAACACATTGTCCAATACTTATTAAACCCTAGCTGCTATATGACAATAGGAATACAACACTATATTAAAATAAATGTAATTACTTTCTTCCTATAAGGAGAGGCCACACTGCCAGCTGACAGGGGGACGAAGCGGGCAAGTGAAACATCGCAAAATATTAGCAAGTCAAACTCTCCATCCGTCAACTGGCAGTGTGTGGCTGGCTGAGCTGACTGGTATTATATTTTTATTTCCATTATGACTGTACTTACTCCTTTGCTATTGACTCCTTCGAAAACACTGTACAGAATATATTTGAGAATATATTGTATATAACGTATTTTAGAATAATCTGGGATAAAAGTTCTGTTTATTTTTATATTTATAAAGTGCTATATAAAATATTTGATAACTTATTTATAAGTTAAACATAGGTTTAAGTTTTATTGAATACCTGAGATGAATATCGGAACAAATCTGTTTTGATACGCGTTGGAACATTGACATAAGTATTTTTACATACAGCCTAATACTTAATCTGTGCAGTTGTTAAGTATATCCCAATTAGGCATATAAAAAAGTCTAACTTTTTTGTCTAGTTGATGGGTTGTCCATATATTTTAAGTTGTCATTGCTAGTTAGTCCGCAACCATAATTTCACTTTTTTCTTCAGATCCATTTGTTACTTCTACTGAATCATTTTGTTTTTCTTCTGCTATATCGCCTTCGGTCATCTCAGCGTCTTTATTGCTGCTCCGTTTGGTCTATAATTAAAGATAAATTAATATTAGCGTTTTTTATATAGTCATACATTATTTGTAAATAGTGAAAGACAAAGTCAGGTCAGTTGTCAGGTTAATAATACTACTATTTAACAGATTTTAAACTGTCGCGATTTGTATAAATCATACCATACTCTATACACGTCTTACTTGCGGTATATGTATACTACTTAGCCTAGCCAAATTTTTCTAGGAGAAAAACCTAGGTATTTATATTTAGTATTTTATTAGTATCTAGGCTAAGTAGTATAACCGCGAGTAGGACCCGTATAGAATATTATTATGAAGACTACTATAAATATGTATATTTATAAGAATAGTTATTTCTATTTTTATAGACAATGAGTAACTATTCTAATGTTTCATAAACATTATACTAGGAAGAGGGATATTACTAGAATAAAAGCAGTAAAGGACAACAACCAGTAATAAGTATTCCACGGAAACAAAATCACAAACAATTTCATTTGCACTAAATACGTTTTGTTATTTGTTTTAACAGAATTTAGGTCATGGGTATTAATGCTTTATCATAACAGCCCATTAATGTCCTACTGCAGGGACGGGCCTCCTCCCGTGACGGAGGGATACTTGGCCTACTAATACCACACTGGCCAGACGGATTGGTATAGGGTTTAATTTCAAGTCTTCCTTCTTTTTACTTCGTAAAGATAATATTTACGATTAGTCCCTTAGTCGGTTTTTACGACACCCATGGGATGAGATGGGGTGGTGACATATTGTATTCTTACTCCGTCACCACAGGGAAAGTATTAATGCTTAATGCAAAAAAAAATGGTAACCAGTAAGTACCTGTTTGGGATCAATTTGTGGATTCTGAATGTTTTCCTTGTCCTTTTCATCTGTCGCCGTGTCCATGGCGTTACGCCCTCTCATGAACTTTGGTATCTTCTTAGCATTTTTCTTTTCAAATTCCTGTATGTATTGTGCTTGGTTCACATATGTTTCCGGCTTCTCTATTAGGTATGCTTTACTGACTAGTATATCTGCAATGCGAACATATATGTTTATTTTTAAAGCATTCTTTTGTAACGAGATATTAGAGTTCCCTACAACTCTAATATCTCAAAAAGCAAGCAATTATTTTGCCCTTTCTTACTTAAGTTCTTACATGTAATAATTTTGTAAGCTGCAATACAAAAAGACGCGGTTTGAAAAGCTCATACAAGCCTATTATTTGTATTTAGGCTGGTCATCCAGTGTCTCCGTTAATTTACGCCCTTACTCATAAACGCCTCTTAAATTTAATCACTGTTTAGCGAGATTTTTATTAGTATAACCAACCTTATGCCAAACAAAACTGTAAGAATTTAAGTTAATCAATTGACTAAAATTTAAGAGGTGTTTATGAGTAAGGGGTTTGTGTTTATAAATGTCTCCGCGACATAAAGCATGAAATTTGGAATGGGTGATCTTAAAATTGAAAATTACTTAAGTTGTTCCCTGCATGCAGCAACTGATTGCTTCCAATGATAGAGTGAATTTTGGCCTATGAATATCTGGCCTATTGGTTTCTGGCATTAATTTTATTTGCTTCATGCAGTAAGCTATTAATAGGGTGTTTTAATAATATAATTTTACCTGATCCAAGAACTTCGTTAACCATAAATGGATACAACCAGCCAACAAGTGGAGTCACACCAGAAACATAATGTGCCTTTTTGTGATAAAATAGAAGACCATCCAGATTTGGTGTGAAATTCTCGAAATGCGGGCATTTTGACATGAAACTGGAAGACAATTAAAACTTATTAATTATTTACATGAACTGAAAAACAATGTAAATAAACATGTTTGAAAGCAAGACTCTAATTTGTCAATAGCAAAAGAGTATTAACATATTTATAAACATATAAACTGATGATTTGTAGTAGTACAATTCTTTTCCAGTTAATTTTCGCATTCATAAAAAGCTCCTTATAAATAGCAATTGGTTTAATAAACCATCAATTATTGTTAATAAAATTATTATATTTTAAATAGCTATTTTATTGTATTGCACAACATAAAAGCTACATAACAGTATTTTGGATTAATATTTAATTTGCTTGTTACCTTCAAAAATCTATGATAGTAAACTAAGAATAAATAACAAATTGTGAGAACAAAACCATTCATGACTAAAATAGGTAAAAAGTGGTTAATGTAGAAATTATTTTTTACTTACATATTCAAAGATTCTTTATCACAGTTAACCTTGGGCAGTATTTCAAATATTAGTTTATTTTTTTTACTAATTGTTTTCACATCAGGTATCTCATCCATTTGAGTTTTCAACCAGTAATGTCTGAATTCAGCCTGTAATAAAAAGAACATCAACATATTATTGACAGCCATTATGATAATTAAATGTATATCTTTTATTTTTGACTACTGTACTAGAGATCAAGCTCTTTGGTTGCAAGATCCCAATAATTTGAGGATCTCACAACCAACCTAGCCCGTGACAGCTACATACTTAATTACTTTGCCACCCTGGTAGTAAGATTATAGAGTAATGTTTAAAACTGTTGTGCTAAACTACTTTCTCACATCAACTACATCATCATAACAGCCCATTAATGTCCCACTGCAGGGACGGGCCTCCTCCCGTGACAGAGGCATACTTGGCCTACTAATACCACACTGGTCAGACGGATTGGTATAAGGTTTAATTTCAAGTTTTCTTTCTTTTTATTTCGTAAAGATAATATTTACGGATAGTCCCTTTATAACTACATACAAGTAAAATTTTTACACATACCTCTCCATCAGTCATAGGCTGATTATTCCATGCTAGTAGATCCAAAATATACATTTTATTTTGCTCTTCTACATAAAAACAGTCTAATACAACGCAGTGGTTTCTAAAATTATGATCATTTCTACTTCCACCAGGTAGAGCTGTGCGAGCAGCCATTTTAAATAATCCATATTTATTGTAACACTTTGTATTACCCTGAAATTTAAAGAAGTGTTGTATTAAATACAATGACCAATTTCCTTTAAGCAAGAGGATAGCAATAATTAATAACACTTGCAGAAACATCACAATGAAATGTAATTAATTCTTAAATGAGACTTCCATCCTTTTTTTATTTAAACAATACAATTAACTGAGACTATGAATAAAGCACTGAACACTACTAGTAATATTTGTAATTAAAAGAAACCTCATTCATTTATAAGATTAATTCATTTGAAAGTGTGTGTCAAATGAATGATTAATTACTTTAAATAGGCAAGAGTTCATCATAACAGCCCATTAATCTCCCACTGCAGGGACGGGCCTCCTTTAGTGACAGAGGGATACTTGGCCTACTAATACCACTCTGGCAAATGGATTGGTATAGGGTTTAATTACAAGGTTTCCTTCTTTTTATTACTTAAAGATAATATTCCCGGATAGTCCCTTAATCGGTTTTTACGACACCCATGGGATGAGATGGGGTGGTGACCCACTGTATTCTTACTCCGTCACCACATGGAGAAGAGGCTAGAGTAAATAAACTAAATTAACAATTGAGCAAGAAGTTACATACCTGACTAGCAACAACTAATGTCCTAACACCTTTAGGACACGGCACTATGAACCAATTTTCTTCAAAGTCAGAAGGTTTTTCTATCAACCATTCAGACATCATTAGCACATCCCGGTAATTAACAGATGCTTTTGTGAATCCTGCTACATATATGTTCGGCCGGTAACGAGTGTGAGGCTGTAAAAATACAAAATAATTAAAATATTAATTGACTAATAGGTGTGATATTTAATTGAAAAGTATTTTGATTAAATGCTACAGAAGAATTATCTCATGCAAGTTACGGTGTGGTGTTCTTCATTAATTGAATATGGTATTTTAATGCTTCACTTCAGGGATACAAAACGTGAATAAATTTACTATGCAGCATTTTTACATTCATTTCTATTTGACTATTGATGAATCTGATTAATAAACATGCATTGAAATGTATTTATTTGTATTTATTACAATGTTCTTAGAATAACAACATTGGTCTAAACTAACCTTGTGTTGAAAAACAGTTTCTCGTTCTTCAACAGCATTTACTATTTCCAATATACCCCGAAAAGTATCCAACTTCGTATTGCGGTTGCTGGAAAGTACAAAACGAGTCTCAATGTTAAACAATTTTAATTTATAAGTGTTGTTTACAAAATGCCGATAAATAAAATCATAAGAAATTTCTATTTCAAATGCCAATGTACCTTTTCTGAACATCCAGAATATCTTTTCGTCTTTGCTCTTGATGACCTAACTTTCCCCAATTTTTGTACAATCCATCGAAATTAGTTTTATTGTGGTCATGTTCTGAGTTTATAACCGTGCTCTGCAATTGCTCTAAAACTTCATCCATTTTATAAAATTATGTTGCAATTTATCTGAACCGAAGATAACACCGGCTCATATGAGCTTTGAAACAGTTAGTGAGTATAGTTTTAGAGAAATCTCAATTAATTTCAGTTATAAGCACTCAATAACATTAATAAACACGATAAAAAACAAAAAGAAACTGCCTAACTGCAGCAGTTCGTTTGATATATTTGACATTGACAGTCACTTTGTTTCATACATGGTTTTTACAAATGCTAGAGCTACTTACAAAGATTCAGCCAATAATTAAGAAAACATTTCGTTGGGAACATGCCTTCTTTATTTTATGGTTGGGGCATTGATAATAAAATCAAATAATTTTGTTCAATGTGAATTTTGCAATTTGATTATATTCCTATTTTTTTTAAAGTCTGGCAATCCCTAACGGAGTTCATGACGCTGAGTGGCTGTCTGATAAGCGGGACACGTCAGGCTGTCGTGTTGGCCAGCCTTTTAACCGACTTCAAAAAGAAGTAGGTTCGGTGGGAATGGGAATGCTAATTTATTTATGGGTCAGTGGGTAGCAGGTAGCAGCGTTGCATAGAGGCTAGAGATCCTGGATATAAGTCCTTCTCAGGTTCCTTAGGGTTTTGTTAAATTAAATACTAAAACTTACTTCTTCTATGTTTTTCCTTGGTTTTCCTTGAAGTCCTAAACCGGACTTTATTTAACCTGATGGGCCATAAAACAGATTCTGATTCATCAGTGTTATTCATCTCATCTCAAGGGAGTGTATTATAATAGCTACTTAGCAGAAGGCAGAAATAATTGTCTCTGAGAAATAAATAGTTTTAACCAAATAATCACTGTACCTGTCTTACCAGCCAGCGTGGTATCGATATCGACGAACCGCGTGTAGTTTTACAAAAGTTGTAAAAAATAGGGTTACCGTAGAAATTAAAAAAAGATATTTAGTCGTTTGGGTAACGTTACCATCATCAATTAATAAGTTGGTATTTACTTTTCTTAGAGCTTTCCAACCCCTATTTATACAGGTTGAATTTTGAAAAACTGTGACACCCGTATCTCATTATGTATTTTAATTTAAGAGTATGTGTATTAAATTTAGTGTAAATCGATGTAGAGAATGAAAAGTTACTAACAAAATATAAACACCTATTTCTTTGTCTTGTTCCTTGACAACACCATCAAATCATCATACAATGATTTACAAAGAAATTGATCTTGAACTTTTCTTACAACTTTACAACTAATTAAAGAGCTGAAGTCAAGAGAATAAAAGAAGTATCAAAATTCAAGGTAACAATATGTCACCACCTCATCTCATCCCATGGGTGTCGTATTAAACCGCTTAAGGGACTATTCGTGAATAATTTCATTACGAAATAAAAAGAAGGAAAACTTGAAATAATTCCTGTACCAATCCATCTGACTAGCGTGGTATTAGTAGGCCAAGTAAGGAGGTCCGTTCCTGCAGTGGGACATGAATGGGCTGTTGTGATGATGATGAACAAAATTCAAAACCCCATTTATTTTCACCTTCTTAAGGAAGCATTTTCATTAAAAAAAATCCTCTATCTAGGTACCTACAATGATTAAAAAAAAATAGCCTTTAAACTTTTCTTAAAACAATTGAACTTATTTTACGTTGTAAGGGGTTTAATTTTTAGGGTTCCGTAGCCAAATGGCAAGAAGCGGAACCCTTATAGATTCGTCCGTCTGTCTTTCCGTCCGTATGTCACAGCCGTTTTTTTTCCGAAACTCTATGAGCTATACTGTTGAAACTTGGTAGGTACATTTAAACTGTGTACCGCATTAAGATTTTGATGCAAAAATAAAAAAGAATAATAAATATTGGGGGTTTCCCATAATTAGAACTGAAACTCAATTTTTTTTTCATCAAACACATACGTTTGGCATAGCAATGGATAGGTGATCAAAAATGTAATCGAGGTTACTAATTCTAAGATCTAATACTAAAATCTAGTAAGATTTTTTTTTATCTATAATATAAATCGTTAACCGTTTCATTAAATCAACTAAAATATAAAAATAAACAAAAGCCCATTAATTTCATAAATCAATGGTACGGAACCCTTTGTGCGTGAGTCCGACATGCACTTGGCCGGTTTTTTTAAATTGTGATACAATCGTGGTCTATCAACTATAATTGTTTAAGTACCTACCTACGAATATTTTTATTAGTAAAACAATTAATTTCAAAATTTGAATAATAATAAATTAATTAGAAACATAAATAGATCATAAAGGCTAAAATATGAACTGGATTAACACGGCATTGTCCTGCATGTTATCATTGCTGTAAAGTTAATTTAATCGCATTGCAGTATCATATAGTTTTTGTATTAGTTTCGCTTTCATACGCTATTCACGCGCTATTATTAACAAAGAGCAATCGAATATGTGACGCGCAACCAATAAAGTAAAAAAAAATACCTTTATAACTTTCGTGTTTCATTTTATATTCTCTTTAATTACATTTTTCACATGCAATTACATTTTAAAGATCTCAATGCAGGCTCCAGAGCCCACAATCATTAGTGGACCCCACTGTGTGTGTATAGCTGTAGGTTATCTTGCGTGGTATTTGAGCACGGGACATCGCGCACGCCATAACACACGACCGCTTTGCGCAAGGCAGGCCAAGTTGGCAGCGTTTTGACTTTGTTTTTAAATGTATTTATTATGCAATTTTGTGTCGAATTAGATGTAATTAACCTAAAACCTTTTGTAGTCATCATAACAGCCCATTAATGTCCCACTGCAGGGACGGGCCTTCTCCCGTGACGGAGGGATACTTGGCCTGCTAATACCACGCTGGCCAGACGAATTGGTATAGGGTTTAATTTCAAGTTTTTACTTCTTTTTATTTCGTAAAGATAATATTCACGGATAGTCCCTTAGTCGGTTTGTACGACACCCATGGGATGAGATGGGGTGGTAATATATTGTATTCTTACTCCGTCACCACACAGAGGTCTTTCTTTTGTGGTCGAAAACAGCAGTCTTCGGTTCTATTCATTACAATAACGATCGCGTAGTACCTACCTATAACAAAGACCTCTGCATGGCAATTTCTGAGGAATGATAAAAACATAAACCATCAGACTAGATACTTTCATTGTCGTATCGATATGAAAATAAATTAATCACTATTGTTATCCACATAAGCCGGTAAATCCCATGATAGATATTTTTTTGTGCCATCCACAATTCATTGTTCTGAGTCTGGGCGTTCTTTTTATTGGTTCTATGACTGTTTTCAAAATTATATCATTCGTTTGTCATGTAATAAAATATTGTTAGTAAAAATTACGGTTTTGATAGTGAAGGCGAATGTCTATATGTACAGTCACGAGCAATAATATGTACACATTTTCAAATTTTCTAAACTATCTGCACGTTTATCTAGACATTACAATATCAAAATGAATTCGTAATTTAGAAGAGGTTCCGTACAGTTTTGAATTAATCTTCGAATTTTCAATTTTGGATTGGCAGAACTTTAGATAACTGGTTTACAAAATGCGAAAATGTGTACATATTATTGCTCGTGACTGTACCTAAGTATACTTAGGTATAAACATTTTTTTTTAATCTTTTTTTTTTATTAAGGGGCTTTTATTATATAATAATATGTTAGCCCCATCGTAACTTAACCTACTTATACATCAACACTATAATTTAAACTATATATAATTTAAACCTACTTATTAGATTGTAGAAGGTAAAGCTCTCTGGTGTCTAAATATATCATACAAGTCAAGTGCAGCATTAGAGGTAGGATTACTTAAAATGTTGATATAAGTTCCAACATCGTACAAGTTTATTTTTTAATTAGACACCAAAGACCTCCTACCATCATTAAACTTAGCACAGTCCATCAACATGTGATGGACATCATCTAATGTTCCACATATCTCACAATTCGGTGAATCTACTTTCTTCATTTGATATCCGAATTTCCTAGATGGATAGTGACCTGAGCGTAATCTATGAGCTATAATAATTACATTTCTACTTAAATTACTATTATAAAACCAGGGAAAATGAGCAGGCTGTTGTTGTATAGTTTTAAACCATATACCTTTTTCTTTACTTCTTAAAGCATAGTATTCTTTAAATTTATTATAGCATATATTTTTAAAATATGCCAGATAGTCTGAATACATTAGTTTAACATTATATTCTATCCCATGTCTAGGTATAAACATTTATAAAAGTAGGTAGGTAAACATAGAATTACGTGCCAAAGCAGTTTTTTTTAATTTTTACGAATGACTTACTTAAGTGAAGTGGATACCCATAATTTAGTCACTGTAGATTAGATTTACGCTAAATCGTCGATACACTTAGTTTTCTACAGTTTATCGCAATCGAGTCCCCGGTAATTCTTTTGAGTTTTTAGGTGGGAGAAGTAGTTGGGCGCAGTAGTGGAGATAGATGGTGAAGTAGAGAACTGTCAACCAAAGTTATTTAAGTGATCTGCCTCAGGGGCTCTTTGAACCTCGGCTCGTACTAACACTGACTAACAGAACGAGCAAAAGCCACGCAGTGCGTATTCCGTCCTAAAAGGCAAGGCAAACGTAACCGCAGAAGATTTGAAGAGACATTGCGAGTCGTCTGAGTGCAACAAATTTTCAAAATTCTGCACATCATGGTTGAGATTATCTATGGTTGCCGTATAAAAAATAATGAGTGAAATCAATCGTGCGGGAGTTGTGTGTAGACAATTGATACCTACCTACCTAATTACTAGTTACTACAGAGTTTTACTTACATTAAGCAAACATTCATGCATACTTAATGATTTGCATTGTATTTTTGTTTGAATGATATAGGTACAATAGAAAGATTATCTTAGCTTAATTATTTATCGCTAAAGCCCGATTTACACATCGACAAGTACAGTGGCGAGTTAAGTAGTAAGTTGCTGATTAAGTTGATTTAAATAGATCTCCATCCTATTTTTTGGCAAGTTAAGTTGGCGAGACGCGAGAGAGGGCTACTTCGTACTTAACTAGCCAAAAAATAGGATGGAGATCTATTTAAATCAACTTAATCTTAAAATACTACTTAACTCGCTACTGTACTTGTCGATGTGTAAATCGGGCATAAATGTGAACCTTTTTGGTTTTTAACCGACTTCAAAAAAAGGAGGAGGTTCTCAATTCGGTTGTATTTCTTTTTTTTTTTGTGTTTGTTACCTGATTTCTCGAAAACGGCTAGACCGATTTGAAAAATTTTTCTTTTGTTCGTATGGGTATGCTTCCCATTTGGTCCCATTGTCACCAGATCTGGATCTGGATGACGGGATCCCAGAGAAATCGAGGGCATCTCTTGAAAATTGTAGGGACGCATTGTGTAAAATCTTGTCATACATGTGCATCTCTGTCGTCACTACCAAATAATCAAGAGTTAGAACTGGTCAGATCCTGGAGACCACCGAGAGTCGAGGGAACACCTCAACGGCATATAGCAGCTACCTTGTGTTTGGGCTTATTTTAATTGTATTGATGAAAACTTTACACAACTTTACACAAACATGATCTGATGATGAAGACGACTGAGGGTTGAGGAAACTTTTCAACGGTATATAGCAGCTACCTAGTGTTTGGGCTTATTTTATTCGTATTAACGAAAACTTTACACAAACATGATCTTATGATGAAGACAACTGCAGAAATTTATGTAATACTAATCTTAGAAATTGTTATCAGCATGGTTTTTAACCGACTCCTGTTGAAGGCGGTTTTTTAATTAGAAAATTATTATTTCAAAAAGTGGGAAATTGAAGTGTAAATCAAAGAAAATATCATCCAAAATTGTTTAAGTATAACGCTGTAGTTGGAGTCGGTTTTTAATTAGGTAGGTATTAATTTATTAGTTAACGTTTCTGACCTACCCGTCCGATAGTAGTCACGTTAGGTACGTGCCGTCGCTGTAAGTAAGTAGGTATATCATATTCTCAAAAGACCATTCACAAAACATCACATTCGCAAGATACGATATTCGCAAAACATGATATTTTCATAAGATCATAATTCTAAAAACATCATAATCTTTTAGGAGCATATTATTCGCAAAACACAACATTCTTGTGTGATACCACATTTTACCACATTCAAAGTAGGTACAGATCTGTTCAGTAAAAATCAGTGTGATATTTATTTATTATATACATAGGTAGGTACTTATTACATACTTACTCACATTTTACTTACGTAACACTTTTATAAATGATAATGTGACATCTATTAATACTTGTGGACAGTTAAAAATCTGTTGAGTTTCTAGCGAGACTGGATATCCATTGTGTCCGTTACCTTCATTTTTGTAAAACCCCCTTTCATGTTGAAGTTGACTTCGTTAAATAATTGGCATTATAGAGTTCTTACCCTGTGTTAAACAATAAAATTTAGCATTATTACTTACCTGATTAAAGTAGGTGTGGGTACTTATACTTACCTAAAGGGAAAACAGGCCGAACTCAGAACACTCTTAAGTAGAAATTTTCTCAATTATTTTTACGTAGGTATCAGATGACGACTAAAGTATGAAAGTAAACACAAAGAGGGAACAGAATCCTAACGCGGTCATCGACATGCATGACAAAGGTGACAAAATATTTCTTTATTAAAAAAAGCTGATGTCTAGGAAGTAGGTACTAGTATACCTACCTATGTACATACTCATGATATAAAAGTGAATGCCTGAAGAATAAAAAATATCCTGGAGTAGAAGATCCCCAAATATGTAGTAGGTAGGTACTTAATATGAAGGATGAATTCAAACGTTTGAGCATTTCAGCGCTGGAATTACCAAGGGCTGGTTATTCTTGTAGAAAATCTTATTTTTCTGTTTAGGCCTAGGCGGACTTGTGTTAGTATCGCAGTCCCGAAAATATAGTAATAATCCGGTTTACGCACTCGGTGTTCCTCTCTCACCCACTAAGACCCGGCGCGCGGGTGTTAGTCCGTAAAACGAAAAGATAACATCGGTACCTACACATTAAAAAAAAGGATTTCTACTGTGATGAGAAGAAGATTCGAAAACATAATATTATTATTATTAACTGTTTAGTAGGTACAGGGTTTGTTTCGGAAAACTAGAATCAGACCCTGTACCCTCCGTTTAGCCAGTGCATGGCGAGTGTGCCAAGTTGCCCTCCTTCAGGGCGCCCTTCCATACGGTGAACTGATAAAAAAGCAAGGCTTCCGCTAGTGGTAGAAACTAGGTCAAGCGGATTGAAACAGTTTTGTTTCGAGCTGTGTTTATCGCATAATAACTTTATTATTATGCTTGTATAAACGCCTTACATCCAATGCACGAGATGTGTTGCTGAAGGACTTCTACTTACTTAACTGCTCGTCTATCGCATTATAAAACGATATTATTATGAATATCTTACATTGTACGTTATATGTATTTCTTGATACGATAACTTCTTTTACGTGCTTTGTTACCACCCTTTTTTTGTTGAGGACGAGTAGCTTCTCTCTGACACAGTACAACCAGTAGTCTATCTCGGTCCTCGGTCGAATATTTTTATTATAATAAATACCTACGGCTGCGGCTGCGCGGTACGCAAACATGCGATAGGGCTGCCCACCTTCAGCTTTTTAATTACATTTACCTACTTTCCTGCTCATTATTGCGGCACAGTCGCGACTGTTCACTTCCCAAAGCCACCGCTATCGTGAGCGTGTAGGTATAATTCGCGTTTCGTCCGTATCTATAAAGTCGAAATACTGTATATATTTGTACTATGTCTCTGACGACAGTTACTACTTTACGCGGGCTGTGGTGGGGCGGATGGCTCCTCAACCAAAACTTTGTTACCACGGCCACGCTAAATAGTTATGTGCATGGATGATATCTACTTGGCTTTACAAATCAGTGCGGAGATAGTTCATAGCCACACATATCCGATACCGGAAGTGGCATGTCATGCACCGGATCTGGACGTTATTCGTCAGAAAATCAACGAAATCAATGTACCTATCAAGAAATAGGTTGGTACATGACATGATTTAGAACGAAGCGAGAACATTGTAATTACTTTACTAATACGTAGGTACTTACGTAAGTATACCTGCAGGTTACACAGACTCTAATAAGACCTAATCTTAGCATTCCATGGATTCTCCGTGCGGGTGCCGGGTCCATCGCGTGATAGAGGACGGAACACTGGCGTAACAGCGTCTGGGACTTACGACCCAGATGTAGGTCCCTTACAACGCGTTAGCGGTCACCTTTACTGTGTGCTATGTTCCGTCCTCTACCTATCCAAACTGGTATGAACCTAACAATGCCGTTTTATACATTCGTGATAGTAGAGAGCTTACTGAAGTTCTCGGCAGTCCTAGTTCTTTTAATAAGCTGTAGAGGGATTTAGCTGGAGTACCCCTCGCACCTATTTCCACGGCATATAGAGTAACCTTGTAGCCATTTCTGGTTATCTCATTTGTTAAGTCAAAGTATTTGTTTGTCTTAATTGCGTGGTCTTTCGGATTAGTGATTATGATAATATTTACGTAAACCTATTTCTATGATAATCGCCCTTAGAAGTCCCACTGCAGAGACAGACCTCCTCTTATGCAGAGATATTTTAACGTACAGATACCACATTGCCCAGAGGGTTTGAAATCAGACATTTATCACAGTTATATTTTTTTAACAAACGTTAAAGTCCTTAATCGCCAAGTATGATGGTATCATACAGTAACACCTCGTTTTATTAGTTCATACAACATGGGGATTGACTACCAAGACAAAATGTTACCAAATCGTGGTTGTCGTAAAAGTTGACTAAAAGTTGATGAAAGAAAATACCATCCTCTAAACAACCCCACCATGGCTAACCTGATAGATATTGATTGAACACAAATATTTGTAGGTATCCTACTATCTTTAGGGACCTAATGATTACTGAGTCGTATCGTACGAAACCACGACTTATGGATAGGTACCTACTCAAAGAAATGAATGTTATTGCAAATCGATCTCACTTAGCCAAGCTTTTTGTTTAATTTTGATCAGGACAAACAGCTTGCTAAGATAAAACAGCTTCTTGTTTTAATTTCATACAACTTCCCTCCTAGCCCATAAGGTTCCTTTTTTGAATTTGCCGCTCAAATTCAACAGTATGTTGCAACTTGAAGGTCTGTTTCAATGAAGTTACTATTTTTTGTAATAAAGGTACTATTTATAAATTCCCAAGAGTTTTATGAATTACCACATTAACTACGGCTTTATTGCACAAAACATGCTAAGAATAAATTACTCGTTTCGATACTTATTATTTTAGTTTTTCTAAAGAGTGTTGTTATCAAAATATTTTACCACAAATGAGGGACATTCATTATTTTGGAAAAATAAATATGTAAACAAATCGTGCCACTGAGAATAAGTGCACTTTATTCATAATATTTAGGTTTCTATTTTATAGTTCAGTTTAAAAAAAATCTAATTTAATTTCATCGTATGACTTATGCAAAGCTGCTCGTTGTTAATTTTGTTTAAATATAGTAACGATTGTGTATAATTGTTACTATATTTTATCAAAAAAAATATTAGACAAAACTTGATTTATGCTTGCTCTCAGTGGAGATATTTCAATGTAGTAGTTTTCAATGTGTCTTAGTTAGGAAGGTATCTGGCTTCATAGGGATGCTAATTCTGTTTTATGCCTCGTACATTTACAAACTACAATAACAAGCATACTACTTAATTCTAAAAGGGTTTATTTTTTTATTTAAATACTTTTGACAAACGGGATAAATTAAATCAAGTCTTATCATAAATATTTTATATTATTGATAATTATAAATTAAATGACAAATATTTTATTAAAATGTTCTTAATTTTATTTTCAAATTCAATCGTAAAATTTATTTGTAAGTTATCATGACGAGCTGCCTTATTCTTTAGATTCTTAATTTTGAATGAAAATTTAATAAAAATTGATTATTTTTTTACGTTAGGAGTAAAAGTAGTCTTTATCTGCAGCCAGTCATTTATGAAATGTTGAGAATAGCACTGGTTTTACAAAATTTGTGCTAATATACTTTAATGGTTACTACGGAATACTTTGTTTTGGTTACTGGTGGTCTACATAGATTTGAATTTTGGCTATATTTTGATATGTTGAATATCTACTACTAGGCTACCGGACGACCTCAAAATCAAAAATCAAAAAATCATTTATTCATTAAACACAATTAACTGATGCAAATTAGTTGCTAGGACTTTCCTTTAAGCATAACAATGCCTGTATTGGAAAGCCCTGCTCTCTCTTAATCTAGATTTAACAATTGTGCTATATTTATCCTACCTAACCTATTAAACTAATATATCACTTTAATAGTAGTACAAACAAATTGTTTATTTATTATCCATTTATGTCTTTAAATAAATAATTTAAAGTTACAACTGAAATGAATATTAAAATACTATGCATGTGTTTTTTTCATGAAATCATTACAATACGTACAATTTAATTAATATATAAAAGATATTTATTTATATATTAGCTTCGTTTACGTTCCCGTCAATCCGAAACACTTCGAAAAATTAAAGTAATAATGAATTACTAAACTATGTATAGCATTATAATTTATTTAAACATTGCTTAATATGTTTGCAAAATTTTCGTGAATAGGGTTATAAAAAAAGGTAATATATAAAGTATGTATGGCAACATTAATACGTTGTACGAGTGTTGCCGAACGTTTCTCTATTGAATCCCGAGAACAGCCGAACGAATGATTAGGTCACGTGGTACTTTTGGAGTCTTCGTGGCGTAGCTTGTTCAGCTGCTCGTCGAAGCGGCTGTCGGACGGTCGCCTTTCAGCGAGTCTGTGTACGATGTAGCGGCCATTTTTGTTCTTAGTTCATAATAGCGTGCGCATATTTTAATGTATTTCGAAGGACATTTAGGCAATTTCCACGATGACTATTATAGTTTTCTTAATAGATACTTCAGCTTCTATGAACCAAAGAGCTTATTTGGGCGGACGCCCAACGTTGCTCGATGTAGCCAAGGGCGCTGTGGAAACGTTCGTAAAGGTACGTGCAGTGTCATCGACTCGTCAACCGCCTCGTTTTTGTGATCGATTTGTTTATCGCGTGTTTTGTGTTGGACTTAAATAATTTTATTTCTTAGGTTCGTCAACGTTCCCCCGAAAGCAGAGGCGACAGGTATATGCTTCTAACTTTCGAAGAACCACCCGCGAACATCAAGGTTAGTATAACAGAGTGAACACGTTAGCGAAGATTTTCTTGTGATGTGTGCATTTATGAGTGTTACAACGCCACTCCATCCGTGTTAACATGTTAAGCACATTGTGATCTGCAATCCAGAACATTTACATACTGTGAAAGTGCGATATTTACTGAAATAGACAGAACGACGTAAACAGGACGAGCCGCCGCCGTTGCTGCCTTCGCGATAGCGCTCGCTACTGCGCTCTCGTCGCACAATCTTATTGGCCAAGCTCGTAGAAAACGAAATGGCGATTCGGTGGGAAATTTAAACTGATTTGTTCAATAAAGCCGAATAATTTCTTATAAAAGCTTGATATTGTTCAGAATTAATCACTCATTACAGTGTGCCTTATCAATAAACCATGTATGACCAATAAAGTTGCGGTTAGCTAAATAGTGGTTAAGATAATTAAAAATAGTTATGTGCCTAGTTGATTTTAAATTTAATACTATTTTTCAGGCTGGATGGAAAGAAAATTTAGCTACATTTATAAATGAGCTCAAAAATTTACAATGTTTGGGTTTGACAACAATGGGTGCTGCATTGAAGCATGCCTTTGATGTGTTAAACATAAACCGCATGCAGACTGGCATTGATACTTATGGTCAAGGAAGATGTCCATTCTATCTGGAACCATCTGTAATTGTTGTTATAACTGATGGAGGAAAACTTTCAAGTAATGCAGGCATTCAGGAAGAAGTGAGTAAATTAACATTATATTACTATTTTATCACTAAGTTTGTAAGTAGAACAGCGTAATGATAATATTAGATAATGTGTGGTAAAATTATGTTGCTATTTATATGAATTTAATCATTTATGCTATTTACACTGGATTTCTATTTATGATTTTGAAATTTACTTAAATATAAATAGATCTAAAAAAATAAGTTCATTGACTTATTTATTTAATTTCAAATCTTACTTGTGTTACTAACTTAGAATTTCCAATAATACCCATCATAATTTTCTTCATAACAAAGTTTTATTCTCTAAAACTGTTATTCTATTTTCCCGTGTGTCTATTTTATGATAGTGATGATTTATGCAAATTTATTATTTTAAACAATCAAACGACTTAGTATTAATTTAATCAATGTTATGATTTCAAATTATAGTTACTTCATTTAAAGGCTGATCATACTAAGTTATAGATAATATATATAATACTTCATAAAATAAGTATGATAATTTACCAATTCTCATACATTTTATTAACATAAATAAATAAATGTTTCCTACTATATCCCGCATTCTTCTTCTTTTCTTATTATGGCAACAGATAATGCCGGTGTCGACAATAATTCTGCCAATGTCAGTGGTCTTGAAGATGCGTGTGATAAGTAAAACTTTTATATAAAAAGACGGAGTTAGAAAAGAAAATTGTCATGTTAAAAATGAAAAAGGGTGTGAGATTTATATTTGTGATTGGGTTAGCACACTGAAACAATACAACACAAAACATTAAACGATTTACAACACAGAAAAAAAAAAAAAAAGTTTTGACTGCAAGAATGAGGTTACTTTGGGAAATAATTGATTTACAATCTAATGTTATTATGCCGAATAAACCTTATCAACAACTCTAGGATATCCTGAGAAAGGAGGGTTAGTAAGGAGGAGAAGTTAATAGGAGTAGGGACCTTTAACAGTTGTAGTTGTTCATAGAGATTGAAAGTTGGATCGGATAGTGAGCAGCTGAAAAATATATGATCCAGGGATCCTTCATCCAAACCACACTCACAGATAGAAGAGTCCCTAACGTGAATTTTATGTAGAAATACTGGAGAGCAGCAGTGACCTAATCGGAGACAAGACATAACAGAAATAGGAGTCTTTGCTATTTTTTTAAATTTAAAGAACCATGGTTTAGGTCTGATGACTGGTTGAATAGCATAGTAGTGTTTTCCTTTTATTTTACCAGATTTATCCCATTCTATCTGCCAGGATGATTGTAAATTTCTTTGTGGGAGAGTAAGCAGGTCATAGCCATGATAATTGAGGTGTTTAGGGTCAAATGAAGAGGAGGTTACAACACTCTTTGCCAGTGTATCTGCTATCTCATTACCTCTAATCCCACAGTGGCTTGGGACCCAGGCTAGCTGTATTGTTTTATTAATTTTATTACAAGCAAGAATAGTTTTTTTAATTTCAAAGATAATGCTGCTTTGTATTTTACTCTTAAATGGATTCTGTTTGAGAGCTTGTAAGCAGCTTAATGAATCACTGAATATAACGCCAAACTCAATGTTATGGGATTGGATGTATAGACAGGCCTCTAATATACCTATACACTCTCCTGTAAATACTGAAGACTCTTTTGGACTTTTGAAGGTAAGGAAAATCTTGCAATTCTGATAGTATACAGCAATGCCTGTAAAACTATCACAAGATAGTTTTGACGCATCGGTATAGAATCTGTCAAAATTATTCCATTGATTGTGAACCAACATATTGAAATCAGAACTAGCTGAAGTAGAGTCTTTAGTAATGCCTATATCAATAATTTCTGGAATGAAACATAAGACCTCATATTCATAATTAAAAAGAGTCACTGTACTAAAACTAACTATTGGATGATCTAGATTTTTGAATTTATGGTATGATTTTAGGATATCTGGACACTCCCTATTATTCCAGTATCTAGACCCACTACTTGCTAATTCTAGCTCATGTAACTTTGACAAAAGCGGGTGAGTAGACTTACTCATAACTCTTAAAATAAACCGGTCTGCTAGATAAGAACGTCTTAGATGTAAGGGAGGATCCGAACATTCAACCTGCAATGCATTGGTAGGAGATGACTTCATACATCCCGTGATAATTCTGAGGCACTTGAACTGAACTTTGTCCAGCCTCGCTAGTGAGCCCTTATTACATGGAGTAATAGCAAATGATCCATAATCCAGAATGCTACGAACCAGGGCATATCCCGCATTCATTTTATACCACAGACTGCTATCATAACATTCAAATTGTATCATAATGTCAATAACATTGCTATCTGCAGGTTGAGATTGTGATGACTCAGGTACTAACAGGAAAAGTAAATAGTTTGTGAACCCAACTCAGTTAAAAATAATGTGTGTCTTATCTCTAGGCTTGGACTTAATTTATGTGCTTTCATGTGTGTTAAGTTTAAAGCTTGTTTAGTAATTTATCATTCTAGTAAAGTCAGATAATCTGTTATTTTAATATAATAGGTACTGGAATGGATGAATGGTATAATGTTTCAAGTTGATACAAGTTTTATGTTATGTCCTTAAAGCCCGATTTACACATCGACAAGTACAGTAGCGAGTTAAGTAGTAAGTTGTTGATTAAGTTGATTTGAATAGATCTCCATCCTATTTCTTGGCGAGTTAAGTACGAAGTAGGCCCCTCTCTCGCGTTTCTCCAACTTAACTCGCCAAAAAATAGGATGGAGATCTATTCAAATCAACTTAATTAACAATTTACCTTCTACTTAACTTGCTACTGTACTTGTCGATGTGTAAATCGGGCTTAATTGTACAGCAACAAATTACTTGTAAGATTTATATTTCTTCTGCTTAGTTTTCTTATCTAATGTTATCTGAGGGGTTTTTTTTAAACTATAGGAAATGGATTAAATATTTGCAAATAGACAGTGTGACAGTACTCTTTCAGTACAACTGCTTTATGTTATTTATTTAGAAAATTGGCAAAATACTAACAACACAATATGGCAATTCATATTTTTGTATTTTCCACGTAGTTCACTGTATAAAAAGTAACCATAAAATTAACCTAATCCATGAGATGGGCAAGTTCATTATGTATAATAGTCAAGTAAGCAAACTTATTAATTAAAAATATTATAGGTAACTAATCAATTATAAAAATAGGGATAAATATAATAAGGAGGATTTTATTTAGAC
The DNA here is from genome assembly GCA_905475405.1 of Schrankia costaestrigalis. NCBI lineage: Eukaryota > Metazoa > Arthropoda > Insecta > Lepidoptera > Erebidae > Schrankia > Schrankia costaestrigalis. Next base: position 8,960,514 of record FR997827.1, read on the forward strand.
ATCCCGAAACCTATTTTAATTACATTTTTTGCCTGGTAAAAATATATGCTAGAAATTATATCCTATGACATACACATTTGAGATTAATGGGAAATATTCCAGTAAATATCATGTGCCAGTATAACAGGAAAAAAATATAGGTATAATGTTATCCTATATACTATAGGCGTTTTTTTTAGAAATCATTAAAAACATGACATTGCCTTTGTGTAGTAAGTGAAAATGTTCACAAGTCGCTTGTGAGTCTCGGTTAGTATAAACTGTAACACAGGAATTCGTTTTACATAAATTTTAACAAAAACAAACAGTTAAGTAGCAAATAACAAGAGGATTTGATCATTTAATTTTGTTCTTCCCATAATTATCTTTTATCATCCCATAATGTTAAAATATAAAATTATAATAACAGCTTATTATTGTACCACTGCAGGGACGGGCCTCCTCCCGTGACAGAGGGATACTTGGTCTACTAATACCATGCTGGCCAGACAGATTGGTATAGGGCTTAAATTCAAATTTTCCTTCTTTTTATTTCGTAAAGACAATATTCAGGGATAAAATATAAAATTAAATATTAATGTAAGTATATAATGTATGTTACAGTTCAATCTGCCGATGAACTGCCCAATACCAGGCTCTGAGTTGACACGAGAACCATTCCGATGGGACCAAAGACTGTTTTCGTTGGTGTTGCGGCTCGCGGGAACGCCTGCTGTAGAAAGAGACACCGGTCTTGTACCTTCCGATTCTTCTCCCATCGACGCTATGTGTGAAGTCACTGGTGGTAAGTCAATTTATATATTACTAGCTGACCCGACTTCGTTGGGCGGCAACAAATGATTAAACATATTACATTACTGCTCCACTCCTATTAGTCATAGCGTGATATTATAAGTATAGCCTATGACACTCTTCGACGAATGGACTATTCAACAAAGAAAGAATTTTTAAAATCGGTTTATTAGATCCAGAGATTTACCCCCTACAACGTCACAAACACACAAACTTTACCTCTTTATAAAGATGTAATCTTCATAAAGTATAATATAAAATTCAGTAAGCACCAACTAGCCCGGCCGGCTTGAAGTTGTAGCTAATGACTGCGTATAAATCAGTTTTTGAACTAAATGGCGGGGACGTGGTGACTGGATGTTTTATTTGTCCCTGTACATGCTTCTCTGATAACTTGTAACTTCTTACTATAGCTGCCTGCTTATGTAACTCCGGCATTAGAAAACATATTTGAAAAAGGTTTTACAACATTACACAACATTAGGTATTATAATAAATAACTATTTATACGGTACATAATTATGGTTGATATGGTACTCCTTGTGGTGACCGAGTTAGAATACCTACATGATGTCACCGTCCCATCTTATACTACGTTGTAAAGATCGACTCGAGAAAAGTCACTTTACCGGCATAGAAACAGTGAGTGGATCTCTGGCTATACAACTGATCTTACCCTTAATAGAAAGAAAAAAAAAGAAGAGTTCACACATGTTCATTCTAATTTTAATTTTTCATCATTTAATTTACATAACCCTTGCGTCACAAACTGCAGGTTGTAGTCGGGACTCGTCACAAAATGTAGGTTGTAGTCGTGACTCGGTTTTTTTTTACGTGTCTTTTTATATATTGCCGGTAAAAACATTGCAATGAAATAATGATATAAGACAAAATGGGCACATTTGATCCCCCTTCTTCATACAAAAAACTAACTGAACTAAAAGTGTAATAAACGACGACGCTAATCATCATAAAAAAATATTTACTCTTTTTGTGCCTTTTATCTATCAAAAGTTTAAATCAACTGCTTTTGGCGTTGTACAGAAGCCTAATTCAGTAAATGCTGATTGACATGTAGTATGTTGACATGTAGTATGTCTCCGTGTGGTGACGGAGTAAGAATACAATATGTCACCACCCCATCTCATCCCATGGGTGTCGTAAAAACCGACTAAAGGACTATTCCCATTCCTTCTTTTTATTTCGTAAAGATGATAGCGTCTTAACGAAACAAAAAGAAGGAAAACTTGAAATTAAACCCTGTACCAATCGGTCTGGCCAGCGTGGTATTAGAAGGCCAAATATCCCTCCGTCACGGGAGGAGGCCCGTCCCTGCAGTGGGACATTGGTGGACTGTTATGATGATGTTGTTCAGAAATAAGCGCTAACACTTGTCCTAAGATTTAAATAACTTATCAAATTGAAGGCTCACATACATTAATTAGTGGGCTTTGCTTTATCTCACTCACTGCAGATATTGATATTGCGATCGATAACAATAATGGACGAAGTTGTGAATATTATTTTCACACCCACAGCTTTCCAGCCAGATTTGCGAAATGATTGCCACTTGAATCATATGTTAACATAGTACAATATAAATAATAGATTTCTAGAGCTAACGAAAAAGGCTAAAATATACTATTTCTACTATAGAATATTTCTAGACCAAACTATAGCTTTGGATAATCTCGGTAGGTTTTCAGATATCAAAGCTTAAACACAATGTTAAAGGAATGTAGTTATTTATTGTTTGTATCAATAATATAATTTATAATTGGCTAGATTTGGCTAAGCTCTGGCATCCTCTTCGTTCCATGTGTCATCACAACTTGAAATACAGGCTAAAAAGGATGTTTGCTGTTATTGTTGTACGTAAGGCACAGTAAATGAATAAATAACAAATTTATATCAATGAAACTTATATAACTCGACGCTACAAAAACTACACGGGGAAACTTCTACGTAACAATGAATAAATTATATAAACTTTTCACACAGCTGATAATACGTAGGGCAAGTAGTCAAGTCCGTCACGCTTTCGTTTGCTCTTCTCTTTATTGTAAAGACAAAAGCGTTTATACTTAAATAAACATTTCACTATTATAGTAGAGTAAGGATAACTGTAATTTATCTTCTCCTACGCGTTTTTACCGCAATGTCTCCAGACAAATGACATTGATCAAAGAGTAGTTGTCATTGAAGACGCAGACAGAGATATATTAGCTTTCTTATTTAATTTCCTTAATCTACTATAGTACTTTAAAAAATGCCAGTCTTACGTCAGTCGCTAAGACGCCGAGGTTCCAACTTAAAATATTTTCGAAGAACAAAGTCAATCATGCTGATCTGATTACAAATAGTTTGACTTGAAACATACTTTTTTCCAATTAACATGACCAGGAGCGGGCTATTAATAGGCATTGTAAAATAAAGAACCTACAGGATTTTTTTTTTGTTTCTTTTTTTTTGTTTTGCTAATCTGCAATCAGTTGTCCACTATAAGCAGATATGATGAGAGATGTTGTTTTATCGAGTGCATCCTCCAGCGAGGATAGCTACTCTTTGTATAAATGACATTTGCTAAATTATGTCTTTTCTCTTGAGGCGCTTTTGATAACTGCGCTTGACTAGGCTTGCTGCAAGTACATTCGGGTGATTTTCCAGCCGCTTCTGGTACTTTACTGTTGAGGCCTGTATTTCTTCTTTTACAGTGGTCATATTAAGTTGTGCATGGATCTCAGTATTTGTAATGAACCACGGAACATTAGCCATTGTCCTTAAGGGCCTTTACGTGGCTCACTAGCGCCGCCAATAGAAAAAAAATCATAATTCGCAAATAAGATAAATAATGTTAAATGTTGATAACAAAGTCTTGAGAAAAGGCAATAAAGTATTTGTATAACACACTCTCAACACTTTAAATGCTTTTTAATTTGTTAAATTTCGCATTCGAAAAAAAACGGCCGTTTTTGTTTATAATGCAATATTTATTTAATTGAAAAACATTTAAAATGTTGAGAGTGTGTTAAACAAATACTTTATTGCCTTTTCTCAAGACTTTGTTATAAACATTTAACATTATTTATCTTATTTCAGAATTATGATTTTTTTTCTATTGGCGGCGCTAGTGAGCCCTATAAACGCTCTTAATATTGCGTTCTGCATTCTTTGCAATATCGCGATGTTGGAGTTGCATGCACTTCCCCAGAGTTGAATGCCATAGGTCCAAGTTGGTTTTAATATGGACTTGTATATTAGAAGTTTATTATCTATTGATAATTTGCTGTTTCGGCCAAGCATCCAGTATAACTTTCTGTGTCGTATATTTAGTTCATCTCTCTTACTCTTAATATGCTGGCTCCAAGTTAAGCGACGATCGAGGTGTAATCCCAGATATCTTACGCTGTCTTTGTGTGGTAAAATTGAGTTCTCAAGACGTACCGGAGGACAGTTTTCCCTTCGAAGTGTGAAAGTGACCTGCACAGACTTTGTTGCACTAGCTTTGATCCTCCACTTTTTAAGCCACTTTGTGATAGCATCGAGACCCTGCTGGAGTTGTTCTGAGGCTCGTTCGGGCTGTATGTTACTCGCCATTACAGCTGTGTCATCGGCATATGTGGCAATCATCACTCCTTCCACCTGCGGAAGGTCTGAGGTGTACAGAGTATACAGAATTGGTCCCAACACCGAACCCTGAGGCACACCTGCTCTTATATTGTAGAATTTGGAGGTTGCTTCCGACTCTCTGGTTTGAAAAATTCTGTCTGTTAGATAAGATTTCAGCAAGATGTAGAAACTGTGCGGCAAGTTTGTTCTTATCTTACATAAGAGTCCCCAATGCCAAACCCTATCAAATGCTTGTTGGATATCTAAGAATGCAGAAGAACAGTATTCTTTTTCTTCTAGAGATTTTCTTATTTTCTCAACAACTCTGTGTACTTGCTCGATAGTAGAATGTTGCTGTCTAAATCCAAATTGATGGTTTAGGATGATATTGCTGTTTTCCAGTATCGGCAGAATTCTATGAAGGATCAATTTTTCACAGACTTTTGACAGAATAGGCAACAAGCTGATTGGCCTATATGAGGTAATTAGAGAGTATCCTACAGGAATAAAGATAAAATCAATGTGAAAATTTTCCCCCTTAATGACGTCAATCCTTGCTCCCACGTTTCATAAATGATAAATTATGTAGACAACTATTACAATATGCTAACATATTGACGTTTTACTTGCCGTTAAAAGCAGGACGTTTTTTGAAGAAAATGGTCGCTAAAATAAATTATGTACTGAAATAATTAGAAATCTATCATAATATACATAAAAATGTAAAAATGTTATTTAAGTAAGCAAATCTTTCATTTTACCATAATGTTATTTATTGTTCTCTAAAGGATTACAAAAAAATAATATTGGACTTGCTATCATCCTTTTAATGACGTAATAATAAGGGACACCTAATTTAGCAACGAGATAATGTTAACTATACAAGAAACGCTTAGGCAAACCCGTTTGGTATCAGTATACAGAGTTTGCAAAAATTGCAGGAGAATAACAGTCCTTGTATAGAGACGTTCCAAAACCAAAAACGTTTGTTTGTTAAGACCACTTTCTATTTTGTATTTAATAACACACCTCCGTTCTAAACTGGTTAGTCATATCCACGAACATTGAACTTTTAATGAATACGCTAAAAATACCTACTTAATGTAGAAATTTTATATATAAGGGGATAGTAAGCCCTTTAGAAAACCTGTTTAACCAGTTTTTGTGTTGCTCATTTAGTGTCAAGGCTATGTAACAGTATATACCTACTCCTGTATAATATTAATGTTCCGTAACTTACTTCGATAAAAATGTATTGTTTAAAACATTTGTTATTAACAATGGACGCATAATTGGCTACTTGATAATTTAAAAAAATAAAATTAATGTTCTGACTACTCTGTTTTCTAAAGACTTCGTGACACACTAAAATGTTTTTTATTAACATCAATATTTTGACGTTAGCAGCCCATAAACATACCACTGCAGGGACAAGTCCGATCATCTTATAATCGGGGCTATAACATAACGATATACGCTGGCTAATCTGACTGTTTGATCTTCAAAACTAAAGAAAGCTGCTTCTCATAGTGATAATAAAATCGTAATGAATGTTTAGAAAACTACAAATTCTGTGCAACGATATATAACGACATATTTCCATAATTTTCAGGTCGCTCCTACTGCATAACGTCGCATCGCATGTTGATGCAATGCATCGACAGTTTAGTGCAGAAAGTGCAGAGCGGAGTCGTAATCAACTTTGAGAAAATTGGTCCTGACCCACCTCCCATTGATGGTGCTAACAACAGAGACGGGACTGAGGACGATAATAACCACGAAGGTGAAAAGGATATTGATGGTGACGGCGACAGGAATGGAGTAAGTTTTATTTGCTTGAATTAGTACCTATACATATTTGATTTTGGAATTAGAACAAGGAGTAATTATGATTGTATAAGTAAAAAGTCAAAATAATAAAGTAAAAATAACCTGAAAAGGTTAAACCTAAAAAGGCTAGTTGAATTTCTGATTAAGAGATGTGAACTCGTCTAACACAATCACATTGTTAGACAATAGGTCAACGATGTTTGTATTTACTATCCACAATGCCTTGAAAATAAACGTGCAAAGCAAAGTAATGAGTCGGATTGTCCTTAATACTTAACCTGAATGTGTATATTTTTAACCCCTAGAGATTCCTAATGAAATTAAAATGAATACTTACTACCTAAAGACGTAATTGTTAGACTTCTATTTTTATTCGTCTCAAATGTTGTCAGTCATTGAATTTCTTTAGAAAATTATTACTTGTTGTTAAGTATCAAGCAAGTATATACAATTTCTTATCTCTAAAGCTAGGATATGACTCAAAATCCCATTTTTTTTTAGAAATTGAATTTGTTACTTTTTTAGAATTTGTAAACTTGAATTAATATAGTATTAATTCTCTTTTTAGCGTTGGAATAGTGGTCAATATCAAAACCAGAATCAAGGGCAAAGCGCCCCTCAGGCGTGGCACTCGTGTCGCCGGCTCATCTACGTGCCGCGGACGGTCGCGCAGAAAGGCTTCGCTGTCGGCTTCTGGCCGATACCGGAGTCCTTCCGATCGGACCCTACCGCACAAACTTTGGTAAGTTACACTATATTATAATTTTGTACGCATATAAAAAGTACGCATATTAAATTCTAATTCTAATAATTATCAAGATAATAGTTAAAAATGTTGAGTTATCATGGGTATAACGAAATAATCTTCAGGTTTTTATTTTGTTAAAAGACAACTCCCTCACCCTAGCAAGGACTTTACAAGACTCAAACATCAGTTTAAAAAAAGCAAAGAACACCCAGCCTCAGGACAATAGTTAGATGGATTGTATAAAAAAATTCTCCGTGTGGTGACGGAGTAAGAATACAATATGTCACCACCCCATCCCATCCCACGGGTGTCGTAAAAACCGTATCCGTGAATATTATCTTTACGAAATAAAAGAAAGGAAAACTAATTAGTAGGCCAAGTATCCCTCCGTCACGGGAGAAGACCCATCCCTGCAGTGGGACATTAATGGGCTGTTATGATGATGATAAAAAAATATCCTGGGTGGTATTTGAAACCGCCACACCTTGTGCATGTTAGCCGCTACCCTGACCTCTGGGCCACCTATGCAGTTAACAAATTGTTGATAAGGAAACAAACTGAACGCATAAATGAAGTTTAGTCTAATTCTAGTGTATAACTTGATTCTAGTTAGTTAATTTACACTTTAATTAGTAAAGCCTATTATAATATAACGATAGTAATGATTGGCAAAGACCGTATACAAAGAGGCTCGAAAAGCATGATAAATTTATCGTAGATGTTTTTGATATGACCTTGGGCCATATAAAATAGGTTCAATGCCCGGCGTCGACTAATGTTTATACGTTATGATTTTTTTAATTTATGAATTTGTTGCGCAGTTATTGAGAACAATAGTTTTGTCTCTTTCGATAAAGTATGGTAGCGATTCGTTGCATACTTTCTTTTTACTAATTCAGTACTTATGATGTCTAATTGAAGTACAGTACCCGGCCGTAAATATTACACATCGACTTTTGTAAAGAAATGACGCTCTACGAAACCGAAATAGACCGATTGTCTCTTTCCACAGGTCGATGTTTACTATAAATGACCGGGTGCTGTACTAAAGATAGACCTTTTTTAGGATTATGTTATGGCTAACATCATAATTGTCTAGTTTATCCTTCTTTGATAATGTAATACATTACATTACATAACATACTATGTTATGGCTGCATCGGGATTTTTAATTGTCTCGACTATAGTAATATATTCCATGTTATGATATTATAGGAAATGTGTTCAAACCACTTTGTGTCAATAGAAATTAACAATTAACCAATTAACCTAATGTTTACATTTAATGAACAAAGGGTACTAGACGTAGGGATTAATGCCAGATGAATTGGTACAGGGTTTTATGTTAAGGTTTCCTCTTTTTGTTTTTATTTTTTTTCTATAGCGAAGGGGAAGACATAAGTCGACTTTTACGACACTCAAGTGAAGAGATAGGGGTGACACCCTGTATTCTTATTCCATCTACAAACCAAAATAAGAGCTTATAATTATTGTTTAAAATTAATAAATTTGAGTTATGTTAAAATGTTAAGCATCGTATTTATTATACTATTCTTTGATTCCAGCCACCTCGTTCTGCTCATCCTGTTGTTAAGTTTACATGTTCAAGTCAAGAACCAATGGTGATTGACAATCTACCTTTCGATAAGTACGAGTTGGAGCCCAGTCCACTGACGCAGTTTATACTGGCTAGAAAACAACCCACCATCTGTTGGCAGGTATGTAACAAAATATTAAAAAACTTAGAAAATTAACATAGGAGTATGTCTGCAGCACAATAACGAGAAACTATTCGTTAGTTGTTAATACTAAATATTGCAATTTATGAGTGGATCGCAAGTAATAGGTGATTTCAGTAATATTGAATCAATAAATGTATACAATTTACATAAAGTTACATGTAGGCAAAAATTATGAAGCGGCCATGTAGTGAATTTAAATTAATTTTTCAATATAATAGGAATAATAATATTAAGACAAATACTTTTAATACCAGAAGAATATATTTTGGTTAATAAAGAAATGACTTGAATGTTTTGAAAACACTTGTTAATAGACTAAACAATTAGTGAAGCCATTAACTAAGTATGTAGGTTAATCTAAATAAACAAAGTATTTAGTTTAAGTTCACTTGTCTTATAATCGTTAGCTAAATTAAATAATCTTTTAATTATAAACTACAGTTGAACTGTTTTAGTATTTTGATGCATCAGCCGCTTATGATAGCTGAGGAATGACTATGTTTTATGCTGACTTGTATCGCCATTGATGTGGGTATACACTGTTTTACTTATAAAAAAATTGCTTAATACCTATTTACATTTACAGGTATTCGTTGCCAACAGTGGATGTAAGAACTCTGAAATAAATCATCCATTTGGCTATCTGAAGGCATCAACGAACTTAACTTGTGTGAACTTGTTTGTTCTGCCATACAACTATCCGTTACTGCTGCCCCTACTGGATGATTTGTTCAAAGTGCATCGGTGTAAACCAACTCCGGAATGGAAACTAGCTTTTCAACATTATCTTGACAGGATGCCATCTTACTATGTTGCTGTGAGTATATATATTTGTTATTAAAATGTTGTCAATGTAACGAGTGTAAAAAAGAAACTGTTTTTTGATAGACCATAAACACTTCTACTTCGATACCTATTCACTACCCTATCTTATAATGTGGCGTATGTTATAAAGGAAAAATGTAAATCGAAACAAGTATAGGTATTAACGCTGCTAACAATTTGGGTTTATGGGTAACGAGTCTCTCTGTGAACGCTGTTACTTTGTTTGTACATAGACCTGTTAGTTATAACCAAGAGGTATCTCTAAAATTTGAATTTAAGATTGGGTCCACGATTTTTTTAATTATTTTATTTTTTATGACTTTACTAACTTATTTGGCCATTGCATTTCAGCCTCTCCGCAGAGCGCTGACAAAGATGGGAGCGTCAGCGCAATTACTCCAGAGCTTAATACCAGACTCTCAAGACAACTCGCTTAGCTTCTCTGTTTTGAATTATTTGAAAAGACTGAAGAATCAAGCCAAGGTAGAATTTGAGAAGCTTTGCGCTGATGTTATCAATAAGTCTTCCAGTAACAACAGCCAAAAGGTAAATATTTCGTTTGTGTAAGTTACAGAATACTCTTATATTTGAAGTAAGAACAAATACCTAGAATTGCCATTTATGAAATTACTCAATGTTACACAAAATTAACTTTTAGTTCTATACACACACAAACCACTTAAAACAGTTCAGATTATGAACTCAATAAACTTCTACTTATTACCATTTTATTCTTTGAGACTTTATATTTACAAAAAAGTAAAGCGTGTTAGCTAATTAGCAGGTGATGGGTTAATGGCTAAAAATATTTTTTTTAAATTTTTTTTCCCCTGACCTGACCTTGATTTAATTATGCAATAATAATGAGAACGCGTTTATAGCTCTTGCGTCAATACAACAACCACACGAAGACTTTTCTTCTACAGGAGCAGGATTAACGTTTTTAAAATGTTAATTATTGTAATTTCCAGGTAGCAGAAAGTGTAAGAGTAATGCCTAGGTCGCCTCTACGGAAAGATCTGACGACGCATCCGTCTCTTCAGGACAAGTTTACTGCGTTGAGGGATCAATTAAACGAGTTTGGCGGTTTCGTTGTAGGACTTTCGCGAGGAAGGCATAAGGCACAAGCACACACTTATCGCAACCCTTTTGATATACAAAGGAGAGATCTTTTAGATCAGGTAAGAATTTAACTTTATATTATTACATAATTATTAATGTTATCAATGTAATCAAAAAGTAAAGACGGGGGTGGGGTCTTTGCATACATAGTATAATTGCGTCTTCTGCTTAATTAACAATAAAAATAAGTTAGTGTTTTATGTTTCGATAACCATTGTTTTATTATTGATCAGCTTATAATTTTTTTTTATTGAAGTTGAATCTTTTAAAGGCTGAATAAAAATTTGAAACCTAATGACGGGAATCATACTTAGGAAAATAGGTAAAAAGAGTGTTATCGATATAAACTGCTTGCGTGAAGTAGCGGTCACGCGATGAGTTCGGGTCCCACGCAAGACATTTGACATAATATAACACGATGTCAATAATAATGATGATTTTTTTGTAAAACATGTTATCAAGTGTATTGTACTTTTTTATTCCAGGTAGTACGCATGCGCGCGAATTTCCTACAACCTTCTCTGGTACATACACGTTTGGTAGATGAAGATAGCGTACATTCTATGCCGGTGGCACAGATGGGTAATTACCAGGAATATCTGAAACGTATGACGCCACAACTACGTGAGATTGAGTCGCAGCCCGTACGACAACACATGTTTGGAAATCCGTTCAAGATTGATAAGGTGGGTGTTAACTTTTTATTTTAGAAAATAAATTTAATAAAATAAAACAAATCTATTCTATAATATGTATATAGGAATTACAATTGAAGAGTCCATTTGTATAGTGTTAAAGAGGCTATTTGTATTAAAAAAAGTAAAGAAAAGCAAGTTAGGCTTGTTCATAGTTTCTTATACAACAAGTTGTATACATAAATATGCAATTCGCATTCTGAAAATAATCTTAGATTTCTTGAAATAAACTAAGGCTTGTCGATTCTTATTATAATAGTAGCATTCAACAACATCTCCAAACTTGAAAAGAATGATGATATTAATTTGGTTAATTTGGTCATTTCACGAAACTATCGTCAGTCTAATCATTACTAAAGGCTATTATTTATTAAACAGTATAATAAAGTACCACGTTAACATTATTTTCAGCGAATGATGGTGGACGAAGCGGACCTGGACCCAGTGGGTGCTAGCGTACGAGGCGCGGGAGGAGCGCTAGGAGGCAAGCGAGGTGCGGGGGAGGTTCGCCTCGCACCGCCTAAGCGTAAAGCGGGTCCGTTACCGCCTGCCTTCTGCGTGCGGCGACCTCCTGAGCCGCCCAGCGTCGAGCCCGCGCCCGACCCGCCGCCTGTTGTTGTAGTACCGCCCGCGCCCGCGCCTCGACGACCCGTGGAAGCGAGGCCGCAACCACCCGCGGACTTACCTTCTGGAAGACCGCCTGAGGTAATATATTGCTTGTCATCCATCCACATATAATGTTAGTCGAGTTTAAACAACTTGACTCATGTCTTGTCTTATACAGAGGTGATTTTAATGTCTGTCTCTGATTTGTATAAAGAAGAAAATACATACACAGTTTTGAATTCCAATTTTTTACTGTTCTCCAAATAAACGTAGCAATTTTAATAACTCTCATATAATATTTTCTATCATGATCAGTCCAATGCTGGATAAAGTCTTCTCTAAGTTCGTACTACACCTCCCTGAGTAGAAAAGTAGTTTCTATCAAATATAATATACCAATTTATTATGTCATTTTACTATATCATGTGTATTACGTTCCAGGAACCGCCAAACGTCGACACAGGTGGTCCAATCAGTGGTCCGTCATCACCTCCGCAATCTCCACCTGCAGTCGCTCCTGCCAATTTGCCGCCTGTCGTCAAACCATTCCTAAATGGAGGTCAGTTGTCTTAAAAATATACCTTAACAGACTGTTTTACTTAATACACAATTATTATGTAAAGATCATTATAAATAAACATTAGACTTGAATATAATCAGTTTAAACATTTCAATTATATTTTAAGTAAGATGTATATTAATGCAAAATAAAGTCCAGTTTTTTCCTGCTTGCAATGTTTGACTAATCAAGTAGTAATGATTAGGGACAGTTCAGTTATGAAGTCAACAAATATAACCATAAAATGTGTATTTTCTTAATTTAAACGCGTCATGTAAATTATGTTGTATCTAGATGCGTACACGACAATGGGCAGTAAAATATCAAGGTCTCCATCACCACCCGCGGAGTTCAGTTCTGTGGCGCATGACTCGCAAGAATTACAAATAAACGCCATACTGCAGGGTGTAGCTGCTGAAAATAATTCCAATGCACGAGGAAGGAAAAGAAAACGAAAGGTATACATTGTTTATTTTTCTCATGATTATGATTCGAAGGGGTAGTAATGCTAAGAAATTATTTTGAAGACCCTGTTGTGGTGATTGGTTGCGCTGTTTACATATTGACTACTAGGTTCATGAAAATATCATGGTCAAATCATAAAACCTCTATCTTCCGGTACATTTGTCCCCGCTTCTTAAAATATTGCGCATTTTGACGTTGTGCTTAGAAACATTTGGCCAGACTGGCAACGTTGAAAGAGTTCAATCATTTCCTGATTATTATCTGTTGATGGTGCAGAATCGACCTTTCAATCAGAGTCGATGCAGTAATTTACCGTGTTATTATACGAACTAAGTCAGAATAAGTAACTAGTACATTCTACCCCTTAGAAGTTTAGCCTAGCTTAGTTTAGTTATCCCCAGCGTATGATTTACCACATAATAAAAGTAATCATAATTTTACAGAATGATAAACAGCAAATCCAGTTAACATTGCCGCCTCAGCTCACGCGCAGAGAAATAGCTGAGATCAAGAAACATAATCTTGAAGTTCGACAAGAGGTTTATCGGGCTGTACGGCGCCCTGGAAGAGGTAATAAACAATTTGAGTAGAATTATAACTTTTATCTCGACATTACCATACTAATTCATTAGGTTCTTCGCTAATATACAAGATTATTCTATAATTTGACACAAACAATACATTGGACTCAATAGTTAATGAGTTCATAAAGTTATCTCGTCAATGTTGTTGTCCCGTAGTTTGGTATTTCCTGATTATCATATTGTTATTGCAACTAAAAAGTTAGTACTGAGTCTGTGCTCACATTTTCGATCGGTACATCGCATTTTGCCATCAGAATACACGCTTACTTTGACACAAGCAGCAACACGGCAAGCTAAATTAAATAATAAATCGAAAATAGGCCATATCACAAGGGATAAAACTTGTAAGTGTCTTGATAGATCTGCTGAGGTGTGTAAGTTTACGGCTATTTACGTTGATGTTTATATAATTGACTTAATTAATGACTTATTAATACTAAATATTTTCTTTACCAATTAATTGTTATTGTTCTGTTTACAGTTCAAAAGTTAGTCTCAAAATGATCAAAGTACTAACAAGCATCTTTGTTTATAAACAATGTCTATTTATAAATGTCCTTATGAATTGTACAGTATTTGTGTATATTTGTATCAGTTTAGTTATCAAAATTACCTTCTCTTATCGTTAATATTATTATTTATAACTACCGAAGTGATAAAGTTAATAGGTATTAAAAGCTCACATTTGTAAGCACCTGATTTTGATACCGAATGAGATAGGTTAATAATGATTCTTTGTTTGTTTGAATGTAATTTCAAACTAGTTTATCCGTAATAATTGAGTTCATTGATATGGTTATCTATTAGTAGAACTAATAGGGTGTAACGAAAGAGAGTCTTATACCAATCCATTTGGCTAATGTTATATTAGTGAACCAAGTTTTGCTCTCGTCCCAGCGGAGGAATAACGCTGACATGCGATAGGTCTATACAGAGATTGATGACAATTATTCCCTAATTTCCAGCATCACCAGTATCAAGTATCATGGTTGCGCGCAAAAGAATATTTATTGCATAAGTTTAAACATTGACTTTTGTTCCAGATTTCACGAAACTGTTTGAAAATTTAAAACAATTACAAGGTAGTGTTGAAGTGAAAAAGGAAGTGTTACGTGATGTTATAAACGAATCTTTACGATTTAAAAGGGCGGCCCTAGCTAAATTGTTAGAAGACTTTTTAGCGGGATTAGAGAGGAATGGAAGTAGTGCCTCAATTACTATCAGGAGAAACAATTCGTTATATAGTAACGCTAACAACCACAGCTAGTGATTAGTGCATTAATAACATTTGTGTGAAATTGTTCACTTGCCACATTTGCTGTTCGAAAGTCAATATACTGATGAAATCAGGTTGAACTGTCATATTGTGTATTAGTAGAACTGTCACGATATTAATTTTGTTTGTATATAAATATTATTTTTAACTTACCAAGCCAGTCTACGTGGATATTCTGAATGTTATAACTGTATAACGTTTTCAATGTTTTTGTATTGCGATTCCGCCTGATAATAGTAGTCATGTCAGTAGTTAAATGTAAAGAGATTCTATGTTTATGATCTCAGTCTCGATTGTGTGTTATATTTGAGCTATTTATTATTTTTCAGATTTACATACAATTTTGAGTATTTTCTTTTCAAAGTTCTGTATTAATTTAGATAAACATGTACTTGTTCAGTTTTAGTAACAACTCTTCTTATTATTATTTCATTTTCAAAAAGCATTTTATAGTTAATTCATGCATTAAGACAAAATGTCCTTGTGAATCAGTAACAGTGTAAGTGTTGTTTGACCAGGAATGTGTACGTGTGTGCTGGCAGAAACTTATTATTTTCCTGTCATTTTGATATTTTGTGTCTTACAAAAAAGTATAATGGGTATACAAAGCAATATTAATTTTGATTTTATTATCACATATGTGTCTTATTCAAAGTGACAGTAAAATGGCGAGTTTAATTGTTGTAAATAAAGTTGTACATATTATTGTAATGTTATAGTTATTACCAATGGAATGTATGTGTAGGATGCTTTTATGCATCGGCGTTTGCGACTGTTAATGTGGCTGGAGGACCATACAACGATAGATAATAAAATATTAATAATATAGTAATGTATCCAGATTATAATAATGCTTATTCTAAATGGACCCGATGAATTTATTAAAAGCATTTACATATATGATGATTGTTATAACAAGTTCAGGCAAAGTTTTAAATGTTTTATTGATTTGTGGAGATGATGAATGATGTTGTTACCCACTTTGCACCTTATTGTGCTTATTGTAGGTACCGCGTTTACTCGGATGTGAAAGTATAGTTTATTTTAGATGTTTTTACCGAATTCATAGTTACATACATAGAAAAGATAACTGTGATACTCAAAATTTTACACTGTCGAATAATAGGGAGTACCTACCCGCCACATTAACACGAGTTTGGGTCAATTGTAAAGTGTAATATATCATTTTATAAATAAATTATGATCCTTATTGGATTTTTATACTGACTTTTATTGAATCATGTGAACACAGTCTTATGTCTAATACAAAAAAAACCCTTCTTCCTTGTAGTCAAAATTTTTTAATCAAACTAGTTTGACTATGAGGAATTACGTTTCTTCGTGGTCAAACTTCATTGACATCGCACCCTGTATGCATGCAGTCCGTGTATGTACAGTCGTGGATAATAAGTTCATGTCAAAAGTTGCAGCCTGTTGACAACTGAGATTCAACAAGCACCAGATGAAAACTCGAAGCAAAGTCATAGGTCAATGATGTTATATTAAAATAGGTACTTACCAAATTACCTGACCGGTGTGGTATTATTAGGTCCAAATACAGTACCTACTAGGTACAGTCAGCCCCATAAGTCGCTGAACAACAAACAAACAACTGAACACTAAAAATGTCATAAGTCAGTGACACTACAAGAGTACAAAATAAACTTCACATACAATACGAGCTGAACACAAGTATTTCAAAAGTAGCTGAACACTAGTATTTTAAAAGTAGCTGAACACTAGTATTTCAAAAGTAACTGAACACCTACTGTCTTACTAATAAAAATTTTCTTATACAGTCGTTATACACATGAATAGTTATTCCATGAATAGGAGCGTAATAGCTGTTTATACACTACTTGACTAATAAACCGGTATAAGCATTGGGTAACTATTAAATAGTTATAACACTGACCACTGGCAATACTGTCAGAAACATTCTAAAAAGTAATATATTCAAAAATGTCATTAAATTAGTTTCATATTTTTACCTATTAATTCTTATTGTAAAAATATTAAATAAATTAATATGTCACAAAGAATATTAATATAATGCCCTAATGTTGAAATTCGACTTAGAAATCGTAATAAACGCATAATTTTACACACTTTTACATATTGTTACATTAGCAAATTTTGACATTACTTTTGAACGTCTCTTAAAATATGTCAAAACGGTTGAGTTTTTGAGATTTCATTTCGTATTCTGTTTGCGCGGTTTATTTTGATTTACAATCTCATAAAAATAAGCATTAAAATGGAATCAAGTGATTATAGATATATAGCAAAGAAGAGGAAGCGTTTTTGCAAATTGGGATTTATAAGAAAATGTATTTAGTTAACCTCGAAAACTAAATAGTGACAATATCGATAGGCTAATGTATGGTGTGATTTTGTAACAAACCAAGCTTTAAAAATGGATTAATGTGATAACACAGAGTCCCACGAGTGGGCCGATGAAGAACATTTACTCCAAGGCAAATAGCAGCAGTTAAAAATGACAAATTTAGAACTGAAAAATGTAATTAGGTATTACGTACAGAGAAAATAAATAAAATTGATAACTAAAATGTATTTTATTTGACTTATTTAATTATATTATAACATAATTCATAAATAATTGCCTTGCAACTTATCCAGTTGCATTATTTTGAGTTCTTGTGGTCTATGTCTCAAAACGGGGTCACCGGGCGTTATATCCATTATTTCTGTATTTTGCCCTATTTTCATTGCAATATTGTGCAGAACCGCAAGTGCAACTAAATACAGTTTAACATTTTCTAATGATACACTGAATCCGTGTAATAGGCATCGAAATATCTGTTTCCATACACCAAAGCATCTTTCTACAGGGTTTCTAGTCAGTATATGAGTCTTATTGTAGGCCTCCTCCTTAATATTAGCAAGATTTTGTACAGGTGTAAACAAATAACCTGTTAGTCCACATCACCCAAAACGACCATGAAATTCTCCATTTTCAAATCTCTGCAAACAAATTTCGGGAATCATGAGTACTTCCCCACCAGTATACTACAATGTCCTTTATTAATAGGCTGGAATCGCATACCACTTATACGTTTATTGAACACACTCCTTTTCTATTGATATAGTATTGTCACCACCAAACTTTTTGATCTTAATATGTGTGCAATCAGGCCATAGCATCTGTTACGTTTTCAGAAACGTATATAAGCCACATATATTACGAAATTCTCCTATGACTTCCTCTTCCTCTTCAAGAGTTCGTGGCATATGAATAAACTGGTAAGCTTTCTTTGCTAGTGCAGTAGCAACTCGTGTCGGCATACATTTGTCACGGATTGTTGACTCATGCCATGAATGTCTGCAGCATCATCTTCCACTTTCTGTCGCGCCCATGTCCTTAATGCTGTACAAACTTGAAGTTCTCTTGAAAAGACACCACCTCTAGTACTCTGTTCGATTTGACCACGGATTAAATCTACCACTTCCTTTGCATACGCCTTCGTAAATCTTTATTTGGATTTAAACTCAAAATCATCTAAAATAAACGGATTATAGCGAGATTAGTAGTTTTTACTTTCTTGGTGGTTCTTCACTCTCCATTTCGTCAAAAATGTCAAAATAATGTAAATAATCCATAATTACAGAAAAATCAACACAATATTGTAAGTTATGCACTTGTTATACGACGTCTGTCGACTGTATAACAGTTGTATAAAATGACGTACAACTTACACCACCGCTATAACAGGCGTATAGCTAGAGTGTGTTTATTAGTAACGTTTTTGTTATAACCTTGTTATAACGAGTGTGTAAATGTTTATTAGTAAGACGGCTAGTATTTTAAAAGTAACTGAACACCTAGTTTTCCAAAAGTAGCTATACACACGCGTTAACTCGTATTAAAACCTGCTTTTGGGTACTATACACTATGAGTTAGGTCACCACTCGTCAGTTTCTCTAATTGGTCATTTTCTCTAACTCGTCAGTAATTAAATCTTTTGCCTTTTGCAATAATGTTTGCCTATAGTAAAAAAAAACATCCCAACTACTTTACCACCAGCAAAACCACCTTTTCCTTGCACATCCTTATAAAGGATAATTTAGTAGAAGAAATATATAGTAAACTGACCTGTTAGAGAAACTGCCGAAATAGACAGACTGACGAGATAACAAAACTGACCAATCAACGAAATCTAACAAAAACTGACGAGTTAGAGAAACTGACGAGTGGCGACCTAACTCATAGTATAGTAGTGCCCGAAAGTAGGTTATAATACGAGTTAACCCGTGTGTTTATAGGTACTTTCGGAATATTAGTTTTCAGCTACTTTTGGAATACTAGTGTTCAGCTATTTTTAGTACTAGTGTTCAGCTTGTTATGTATGTAGAATTTATTTTGCACTGTTGCGTCACATAACACTATTAGTGTTCAGTTGTTTTGGAACTTAATATGTGTTCAGCGACTTTTGGGGCTGACTGTACTAATATTGAAACCTTATGTGCAGCGCAGACGACAGACTATCCGTGACGCACTTTTTAGTCTATGAACATAGAACATATGCAATTATATGCAGTGCCTTACTGCCATTGAGGTAATATGATTACATAGACGACGAACGTGCAAAAAGTCCGGCACACAAATATTTGTGAAAAACGACTGGCGGTCAAAAGGAAACGTTAGATAATAAATTTCACAATAGGCATATAAGTAGAATGGAACTTTTTTTTATTTTAATACCTTCATGATAAATTGAGACAGCTAAAGGTACCAGATACATAAAGAAAACATAAGGAACATTAGGTATGAGTACATAAAGAAGCTCGTAAAATAAACTTTCAGTCATTTAAGCTTCAGTAATTGAATTTAAAATATTTATGTGACTCTCATTAACACTTTGTCGCGTGTTAATTACATGTTAGGTAGGTGCAATGGCAATAAACTTAAGCCAATCTGAGTGAAATAGCGAAAGCAAGCGTTTCCTAAACATATTAAGTAGCTATTGAATATAAATAATATAATTTTAAAGAAAACTGAGCCCGTGGAATAAAAGTACTTAACGAGTAGGTACAGTCACCATCAGATAGATATGCGCTTTCAGGGTAGTCAAAATCATGTGATGAATATAAATTCAATTTTATAAACATCGCGTTCAAGTTGTAATCATGCACAGTGTTCAAAACATC
Source organism: Schrankia costaestrigalis (assembly GCA_905475405.1). Taxonomy (NCBI): domain Eukaryota; kingdom Metazoa; phylum Arthropoda; class Insecta; order Lepidoptera; family Erebidae; genus Schrankia; species Schrankia costaestrigalis. The sequence continues at coordinate 8,980,536 of FR997827.1, forward strand.
TTGGCTAAAATTTGTCAGCACATATCAGTTATTTGATGCTGACTGTACGTAAATACTTAATGTTAAAGAAATAATACCATGTTCCCATGTTAACCAAAACAACATTAAACAGATATTGCATGGAATTTAATTCATAAGGAATAATAATATATATTTGTCGGAAACAGTACTTAATTTGATTCATAAACAAAGCGCAGCACGAATACCGGTAGAGGCGACACTGTCGCAATGACGTGTATAGGTAGCTTCATGCTACAACGGAGCCTAGGTGGGGGGCGCCGGAAAGAGACGCCAGTCAGTTAAAGTTTGACTTCGGTCGTGATCGGTGCTCCTTACTAGGAACCGTTACCCGTTATTTAAAAATCACAATATTTTTGTGTATTGTGGATTTGTGAGTGATAAATAAATGCTTTCTTTCAAATAGAGAACATAAAATAGTACAATTAACTTCCAAATGTCATAAGAACAGGTAGGTATTTAAAATCGACCAATAACATCGTCTTTCTCTTATTACGTAACGTCTTAATCAAATTAAATTATTTCTAATATGTTTTCTAAAATTTAACGACTTAAAAATAAAGCGCTAGTAAACCACGTGAATAGCACTTACTTAGGTGTTTACTACATGAACATCGAATGACTATTTTTATTTTTCATCTCTTCAGCCAAATTATTTTTGAATAATCACAACATAAATCACTAAAGTATGGTAGGTGCAAATAATACTTAAAAACGAATCCTAGCTAACGCGACGCTCTAATGTTAACCGACCTACGACGGTGTATTATAATTATAACTCAACAAAATACGATTCCTTTTAACACCATCATTTTGTCCGGTAAAGTAAAAGTTAAAATGATGTTAAATGGCAAAAAACAGAGTTGCCAGTTTAGGGTAGACAATTTAAAAAGATTGGAAATTTTAATAGATTTTCTAACACGCCATACAGAAATAAAACATTAATATATAAATCAACTACAGGAAAATATCTTCGGTAAAGTAAAATATTATAAGTTCCGTAAATTTTTATTCAAGGAAAAAAAAAAAAGAAAATCAGTGGCTTTGAATGTAATAATGGGATATCCCTAACTTGTTTTTCCCGCTCGTTTCGCCATACCCATTTTAGCGCGAATATTACATGAACTGTCACTTTAAAAATGACAGAATGCCATTTTAAGCGTCCGTCGGTCAGATAGACGAAACGGGACACTTTGAAAAAAAAATATTTTTTTTATCTCGAAATATGATAAAACGTCGCTTTTAAAAACAAATAGCAACATAAAAAAAAAATTTTTGGAAAATTTTGGACTTAAAAATTTTCGGTCGATTTTGTATGGAATCCAGGACTTGTAAAATTTTTCACATTTCACTCTACCTATTGTAGCAAACGGGACGCAAAAACACTTAGAAAAATTTTGATCGATTTTGTATGGAGCCAACCCAGCCCACAGGCTGCGTAGTTAACGAGCTTTCTGGTATTTTGTACCGATCAAGTAAGATCTTTCCATTATAATGAGCTTTGAGCAGAGTGCTCACTGTTTGGTTGGATTGTACGAAACGGGACACTTTGAAAAAAAAATTTTTTTTTAATCTCGAAATATGATATAACGACGCTTTTAAAAACAGATAGAAACATTTAAAAAAAATTTGAAAAATTTTGGACTTAGAAAAATTTTCATCGAAATTTTAGACCGAACAAAATATCATTTGGTTAGGTTATGTTAGAACTGTGATAACGAAGGCGAGCGAGCGAAGCGAGCGGGCCGCGGCAGCGGCCGCCGAGCGCCACATTAATAATTTACAAAAAAAAAATTTTTTTTCATTCTCGAAAATTTTACAAGTCCTGGTTGGCGTTCATCCCAATTCTGATGTCGACGTTAGCTTATGATGGCACGTTCTACGATAGATCGGTCAACTCGAAGTAACACTTTTAATACACGTAACACTTTAACTACACTGAACACTACACCATATTCGAAATAACACTACTCAAACAAAACGGGTAACGGTTCCTAGTAAGGAGCACCGATCACGACCGAAGTCAAACTTTAACTGACTGGCGTCTCTTTCCGGCGCCCCCCACCTAGGCTCCGTTGTAGCATGAAGCTACCTATACACGTCATTGCGACAGTGTCGCCTCTACCGGTATTCGTGCTGCGCTTTGTTTATGAATCAAATTAAGTACTGTTTCCGACAAATATATATTATTATTCCTTATGAATTAAATTCCATGCAATATCTGTTTAATGTTGTTTTGGTTAACATGGGAACATGGTATTATTTCTTTAACATTAAGTATTTACGTACAGTCAGCATCAAATAACTGATATGTGCTGACAAATTTTAGCCAAGATGTTTTGAACACTGTGCATGATTACAACTTGAACGCGATGTTTATAAAATTGAATTTATATTCATCACATGATTTTGACTACCCTGAAAGCGCATATCTATCTGATGGTGACTGTACCTACTCGTTAAGTACTTTTATTCCACGGGCTCAGTTTTCTTTAAAATTATATTATTTATATTCAATAGCTACTTAATATGTTTAGGAAACGCTTGCTTTCGCTATTTCACTCAGATTGGCTTAAGTTTATTGCCATTGCACCTACCTAACATGTAATTAACACGCGACAAAGTGTTAATGAGAGTCACATAAATATTTTAAATTCAATTACTGAAGCTTAAATGACTGAAAGTTTATTTTACGAGCTTCTTTATGTACTCATACCTAATGTTCCTTATGTTTTCTTTATGTATCTGGTACCTTTAGCTGTCTCAATTTATCATGAAGGTATTAAAATAAAAAAAAGTTCCATTCTACTTATATGCCTATTGTGAAATTTATTATCTAACGTTTCCTTTTGACCGCCAGTCGTTTTTCACAAATATTTGTGTGCCGGACTTTTTGCACGTTCGTCGTCTATGTAATCATATTACCTCAATGGCAGTAAGGCACTGCATATAATTGCATATGTTCTATGTTCATAGACTAAAAAGTGCGTCACGGATAGTCTGTCGTCTGCGCTGCACATAAGGTTTCAATATTAGTACAGTCAGCCCCAAAAGTCGCTGAACACATATTAAGTTCCAAAACAACTGAACACTAATAGTGTTATGTGACGCAACAGTGCAAAATAAATTCTACATACATAACAAGCTGAACACTAGTACTAAAAATAGCTGAACACTAGTATTCCAAAAGTAGCTGAAAACTAATATTCCGAAAGTACCTATAAACACACGGGTTAACTCGTATTATAACCTACTTTCGGGCACTACTATACTATGAGTTAGGTCGCCACTCGTCAGTTTCTCTAACTCGTCAGTTTTTGTTAGATTTCGTTGATTGGTCAGTTTTGTTATCTCGTCAGTCTGTCTATTTCGGCAGTTTCTCTAACAGGTCAGTTTACTATATATTTCTTCTACTAAATTATCCTTTATAAGGATGTGCAAGGAAAAGGTGGTTTTGCTGGTGGTAAAGTAGTTGGGATGTTTTTTTTTACTATAGGCAAACATTATTGCAAAAGGCAAAAGATTTAATTACTGACGAGTTAGAGAAAATGACCAATTAGAGAAACTGACGAGTGGTGACCTAACTCATAGTGTATAGTACCCAAAAGCAGGTTTTAATACGAGTTAACGCGTGTGTATAGCTACTTTTGGAAAACTAGGTGTTCAGTTACTTTTAAAATACTAGCCGTCTTACTAATAAACATTTACACACTCGTTATAACAAGGTTATAACAAAAACGTTACTAATAAACACACTCTAGCTATACGCCTGTTATAGCGGTGGTGTAAGTTGTACGTCATTTTATACAACTGTTATACAGTCGACAGACGTCGTATAACAAGTGCATAACTTACAATATTGTGTTGATTTTTCTGTAATTATGGATTATTTACATTATTTTGACATTTTTGACGAAATGGAGAGTGAAGAACCACCAAGAAAGTAAAAACTACTAATCTCGCTATAATCCGTTTATTTTAGATGATTTTGAGTTTAAATCCAAATAAAGATTTACGAAGGCGTATGCAAAGGAAGTGGTAGATTTAATCCGTGGTCAAATCGAACAGAGTACTAGAGGTGGTGTCTTTTCAAGAGAACTTCAAGTTTGTACAGCATTAAGGACATGGGCGCGACAGAAAGTGGAAGATGATGCTGCAGACATTCATGGCATGAGTCAACAATCCGTGACAAATGTATGCCGACACGAGTTGCTACTGCACTAGCAAAGAAAGCTTACCAGTTTATTCATATGCCACGAACTCTTGAAGAGGAAGAGGAAGTCATAGGAGAATTTCGTAATATATGTGGCTTATATACGTTTCTGAAAACGTAACAGATGCTATGGCCTGATTGCACACATATTAAGATCAAAAAGTTTGGTGGTGACAATACTATATCAATAGAAAAGGAGTGTGTTCAATAAACGTATAAGTGGTATGCGATTCCAGCCTATTAATAAAGGACATTGTAGTATACTGGTGGGGAAGTACTCATGATTCCCGAAATTTGTTTGCAGAGATTTGAAAATGGAGAATTTCATGGTCGTTTTGGGTGATGTGGACTAACAGGTTATTTGTTTACACCTGTACAAAATCTTGCTAATATTAAGGAGGAGGCCTACAATAAGACTCATATACTGACTAGAAACCCTGTAGAAAGATGCTTTGGTGTATGGAAACAGATATTTCGATGCCTATTACACGGATTCAGTGTATCATTAGAAAATGTTAAACTGTATTTAGTTGCACTTGCGGTTCTGCACAATATTGCAATGAAAATAGGGCAAAATACAGAAATAATGGATATAACGCCCGGTGACCCCGTTTTGAGACATAGACCACAAGAACTCAAAATAATGCAACTGGATAAGTTGCAAGGCAATTATTTATGAATTATGTTATAATATAATTAAATAAGTCAAATAAAATACATTTTAGTTATCAATTTTATTTATTTTCTCTGTACGTAATACCTAATTACATTTTTCAGTTCTAAATTTGTCATTTTTAACTGCTGCTATTTGCCTTGGAGTAAATGTTCTTCATCGGCCCACTCGTGGGACTCTGTGTTATCACATTAATCCATTTTTAAAGCTTGGTTTGTTACAAAATCACACCATACATTAGCCTATCGATATTGTCACTATTTAGTTTTCGAGGTTAACTAAATACATTTTCTTATAAATCCCAATTTGCAAAAACGCTTCCTCTTCTTTGCTATATATCTATAATCACTTGATTCCATTTTAATGCTTATTTTTATGAGATTGTAAATCAAAATAAACCGCGCAAACAGAATACGAAATGAAATCTCAAAAACTCAACCGTTTTGACATATTTTAAGAGACGTTCAAAAGTAATGTCAAAATTTGCTAATGTAACAATATGTAAAAGTGTGTAAAATTATGCGTTTATTACGATTTCTAAGTCGAATTTCAACATTAGGGCATTATATTAATATTCTTTGTGACATATTAATTTATTTAATATTTTTACAATAAGAATTAATAGGTAAAAATATGAAACTAATTTAATGACATTTTTGAATATATTACTTTTTAGAATGTTTCTGACAGTATTGCCAGTGGTCAGTGTTATAACTATTTAATAGTTACCCAATGCTTATACCGGTTTATTAGTCAAGTAGTGTATAAACAGCTATTACGCTCCTATTCATGGAATAACTATTCATGTGTATAACGACTGTATAAGAAAATTTTTATTAGTAAGACAGTAGGTGTTCAGTTACTTTTGAAATACTAGTGTTCAGCTACTTTTGAAATACTTGTGTTCAGCTCGTATTGTATGTGAAGTTTATTTTGTACTCTTGTAGTGTCACTGACTTATGACATTTTTAGTGTTCAGTTGTTTGTTTGTTGTTCAGCGACTTATGGGGCTGACTGTACCTAGTAGGTACTGTATTTGGACCTAATAATACCACACCGGTCAGGTAATTTGGTAAGTACCTATTTTAATATAACATCATTGACCTATGACTTTGCTTCGAGTTTTCATCTGGTGCTTGTTGAATCTCAGTTGTCAACAGGCTGCAACTTTTGACATGAACTTATTATCCACGACTGTACATACACGGACTGCATGCATACAGGGTGCGATGTCAATGAAGTTTGACCACGAAGAAACGTAATTCCTCATAGTCAAACTAGTTTGATTAAAAAATTTTGACTACAAGGAAGAAGGGTTTTTTTTGTATTAGACATAAGACTGTGTTCACATGATTCAATAAAAGTCAGTATAAAAATCCAATAAGGATCATAATTTATTTATAAAATGATATATTACACTTTACAATTGACCCAAACTCGTGTTAATGTGGCGGGTAGGTACTCCCTATTATTCGACAGTGTAAAATTTTGAGTATCACAGTTATCTTTTCTATGTATGTAACTATGAATTCGGTAAAAACATCTAAAATAAACTATACTTTCACATCCGAGTAAACGCGGTACCTACAATAAGCACAATAAGGTGCAAAGTGGGTAACAACATCATTCATCATCTCCACAAATCAATAAAACATTTAAAACTTTGCCTGAACTTGTTATAACAATCATCATATATGTAAATGCTTTTAATAAATTCATCGGGTCCATTTAGAATAAGCATTATTATAATCTGGATACATTACTATATTATTAATATTTTATTATCTATCGTTGTATGGTCCTCCAGCCACATTAACAGTCGCAAACGCCGATGCATAAAAGCATCCTACACATACATTCCATTGGTAATAACTATAACATTACAATAATATGTACAACTTTATTTACAACAATTAAACTCGCCATTTTACTGTCACTTTGAATAAGACACATATGTGATAATAAAATCAAAATTAATATTGCTTTGTATACCCATTATACTTTTTTGTAAGACACAAAATATCAAAATGACAGGAAAATAATAAGTTTCTGCCAGCACACACGTACACATTCCTGGTCAAACAACACTTACACTGTTACTGATTCACAAGGACATTTTGTCTTAATGCATGAATTAACTATAAAATGCTTTTTGAAAATGAAATAATAATAAGAAGAGTTGTTACTAAAACTGAACAAGTACATGTTTATCTAAATTAATACAGAACTTTGAAAAGAAAATACTCAAAATTGTATGTAAATCTGAAAAATAATAAATAGCTCAAATATAACACACAATCGAGACTGAGATCATAAACATAGAATCTCTTTACATTTAACTACTGACATGACTACTATTATCAGGCGGAATCGCAATACAAAAACATGGAAAACGTTATACAGTTATAACATTCAGAATATCCACGTAGACTGGCTTGGTAAGTTAAAAATAATATTTATATACAAACAAAATTAATATCGTGACAGTTCTACTAATACACAATATGACAGTTCAACCTGATTTCATCAGTATAGGTATTGACTTTCGAACAGCAAATGTGGCAAGTGAACAATTTCACACAAATGTTATTAATGCACTAATCACTAGCTGTGGTTGTTAGCGTTACTATATAACGAATTGTTTCTCCTGATAGTAATTGAGGCACTACTTCCATTCCTCTCTAATCCCGCTAAAAAGTCTTCTAACAATTTAGCTAGGGCCGCCCTTTTAAATCGTAAAGATTCGTTTATAACATCACGTAACACTTCCTTTTTCACTTCAACACTACCTTGTAATTGTTTTAAATTTTCAAACAGTTTCGTGAAATCTGGAACAAAAGTCAATGTTTAAACTTATGCAATAAATATTCTTTTGCGCGCAACCATGATACTTGATACTGGTGATGCTGGAAATTAGGGAATAATTGTCATCAATCTCTGTATAGACCTATCGCATGTCAGCGTTATTCCTCCGCTGGGACGAGAGCAAAACTTGGTTCACTAATATAACATTAGCCAAATGGATTGGTATAAGACTCTCTTTCGTTACACCCTATTAGTTCTACTAATAGATAACCATATCAATGAACTCAATTATTACGGATAAACTAGTTTGAAATTACATTCAAACAAACAAAGAATCATTATTAACCTATCTCATTCGGTATCAAAATCAGGTGCTTACAAATGTGAGCTTTTAATACCTATTAACTTTATCACTTCGGTAGTTATAAATAATAATATTAACGATAAGAGAAGGTAATTTTGATAACTAAACTGATACAAATATACACAAATACTGTACAATTCATAAGGACATTTATAAATAGACATTGTTTATAAACAAAGATGCTTGTTAGTACTTTGATCATTTTGAGACTAACTTTTGAACTGTAAACAGAACAATAACAATTAATTGGTAAAGAAAATATTTAGTATTAATAAGTCATTAATTAAGTCAATTATATAAACATCAACGTAAATAGCCGTAAACTTACACACCTCAGCAGATCTATCAAGACACTTACAAGTTTTATCCCTTGTGATATGGCCTATTTTCGATTTATTATTTAATTTAGCTTGCCGTGTTGCTGCTTGTGTCAAAGTAAGCGTGTATTCTGATGGCAAAATGCGATGTACCGATCGAAAATGTGAGCACAGACTCAGTACTAACTTTTTAGTTGCAATAACAATATGATAATCAGGAAATACCAAACTACGGGACAACAACATTGACGAGATAACTTTATGAACTCATTAACTATTGAGTCCAATGTATTGTTTGTGTCAAATTATAGAATAATCTTGTATATTAGCGAAGAACCTAATGAATTAGTATGGTAATGTCGAGATAAAAGTTATAATTCTACTCAAATTGTTTATTACCTCTTCCAGGGCGCCGTACAGCCCGATAAACCTCTTGTCGAACTTCAAGATTATGTTTCTTGATCTCAGCTATTTCTCTGCGCGTGAGCTGAGGCGGCAATGTTAACTGGATTTGCTGTTTATCATTCTGTAAAATTATGATTACTTTTATTATGTGGTAAATCATACGCTGGGGATAACTAAACTAAGCTAGGCTAAACTTCTAAGGGGTAGAATGTACTCTGCTCAAAGCTCATTATAATGGAAAGATCTTACTTGATCGGTACAAAATACCAGAAAGCTCGTTAACTACGCAGCCTGTGGGCTGGGTTGGCTCCATACAAAATCGATCAAAATTTTTCTAAGTGTTTTTGCGTCCCGTTTGCTACAATAGGTAGAGTGAAATGTGAAAAATTTTACAAGTCCTGGATTCCATACAAAATCGACCGAAAATTTTTAAGTCCAAAATTTTCCAAAAATTTTTTTTTTATGTTGCTATTTGTTTTTAAAAGCGACGTTTTATCATATTTCGAGATAAAAAAAATATTTTTTTTTCAAAGTGTCCCGTTTCGTCTATCTGACCGACGGACGCTTAAAATGGCATTCTGTCATTTTTAAAGTGACAGTTCATGTAATATTCGCGCTAAAATGGGTATGGCGAAACGAGCGGGAAAAACAAGTTAGGGATATCCCATTATTACATTCAAAGCCACTGATTTTCTTTTTTTTTTTTCCTTGAATAAAAATTTACGGAACTTATAATATTTTACTTTACCGAAGATATTTTCCTGTAGTTGATTTATATATTAATGTTTTATTTCTGTATGGCGTGTTAGAAAATCTATTAAAATTTCCAATCTTTTTAAATTGTCTACCCTAAACTGGCAACTCTGTTTTTTGCCATTTAACATCATTTTAACTTTTACTTTACCGGACAAAATGATGGTGTTAAAAGGAATCGTATTTTGTTGAGTTATAATTATAATACACCGTCGTAGGTCGGTTAACATTAGAGCGTCGCGTTAGCTAGGATTCGTTTTTAAGTATTATTTGCACCTACCATACTTTAGTGATTTATGTTGTGATTATTCAAAAATAATTTGGCTGAAGAGATGAAAAATAAAAATAGTCATTCGATGTTCATGTAGTAAACACCTAAGTAAGTGCTATTCACGTGGTTTACTAGCGCTTTATTTTTAAGTCGTTAAATTTTAGAAAACATATTAGAAATAATTTAATTTGATTAAGACGTTACGTAATAAGAGAAAGACGATGTTATTGGTCGATTTTAAATACCTACCTGTTCTTATGACATTTGGAAGTTAATTGTACTATTTTATGTTCTCTATTTGAAAGAAAGCATTTATTTATCACTCACAAATCCACAATACACAAAAATATTGTGATTTTTAAATAAGGAAACGTTTTATTGTGACATATTGGACCACATTTAGTATACTTAGTTTTTATAGTGTGTTCTATAACAGAGCGTTGATTTTTGAGTGTAATTTAATTTGATATTAATTTTATTGCTTAGTGTATAGATACCTACCACTTCACGCTACGGACAACCTTGTCTTACAGAACTTAAATGTCCACTTTAAAAATATGCACAAAAATACGTTCTTAGTTGCAGAGTACCATTTATCTTCTTTAACATATCTTCAAGGCTTGGGATACCGTCACTCGTAAACTTTCAACAAAAAAAGGTTGAACAGCTTTCCAAAAAAATATATATAGGACAGTTAGAACCATATGTACTTACAGTAAAGTAGTAACCACACATAAATATGTCTGATATAAAATATTCAGACCCAATATATCTACGAGCTGTGAATTTACGACCGTTCTATTTCTATTACCACAAGCCACCTAAGTATCTATATATAACTTAAACTTACGTTGGAATATAGAATTATAGATTAGGGACGGTAATAACAACTACTTAGAGGTAGTAACCATCTGCATAGTATTGGCTGTAGTACCTAAGATATTTTTTTGGTGAAGGTGGTTGGATAAGGTACTAATGACGTGCCTACTTAGAGAATAATGCGTTAACCTTCTTTTCTCGACACCTCTTGTTTACTTGATATACCTATTAATTAGGTATACCTACATGTTAAAAAGGTGCCACCACTTGATAATTCCAAAATTTAAAAGCATGTCGGTCAGAAACATTCACGGTATATGTATAAGTAGTGGTATAAAAGAGTGTTAAATTTTTCCCCATGTGTTATCTCTAATACAGAACTATCAACCCCAAACGGCTATTCATAAATAATAATTAATATCGCTCTAATATAGCAACATCAAAATATTATAGTCTCTGGTCAAGTGAGGTATGTGATATCACATTAAACAGCTGGGGTTGCCTATGCCCTCGGTTATTTATTGCGGCGCCAGATTTATTTACATTTGTAACCATTCCCCTATCTAAATTACGTGTTGTATCGCCATTTGTCTGTTTATTGCGTTTTAACAACACACGATAATAATAGCATTTTTTTTTTATGGAAGATCATAACTTGTAAGGTCAGAGTGTACCTGAAGCGTGGGCGAGAGGTCGAATAAGACTGAATTAGAAGTTGTTGAAATGTAGTTTTCCAACTTATTCCTTTAACTGAAAACGTGTGTAAAAAGTTATTATTTGCATTTCTTTATATCTTTTGCGTAAATAGGTATATGTTACGGTATCTAACGCAGCTTGCTATCTTCATAAAGAGTTATTTCGACCAAACCTTTATTGTAGGCTTGTTGAGCATAGTTAGGTTACATATCAAGTGATGTGTGATGGCTAACTAAGAACACAATTTTTTTACCACCTACTGCCAACTTACGAATCACAAAGAATGTGTAGTAAGATTGAAACAACAAAACAACGCATTGCTAGAGTGTAAGTTTAGGTACATAACGAGCTTAGGTACTTACTTCGTGTTACCCCCTTACCTACTCATAAACGCCTCTTAAATATTAGTCAATTGATTAGCTTATAAATTCATACGATTTTGTTTGGTATAAGGTTGGTTTTGTCAATAAAAAACCTCGCTAAACAGTGATTAAATTTAAGAGGCGTTTATGAGTAAGGGGGTCAGTTTTAGAGTTTTACGTGTAGGTAGGTAGTAGACTGATATGGTTAGTGTAACGATTATAACCAGTAGGTACGGTTATGAAGTATGTTTTCACTCGGCGAAGTAAAGTGAGTTATGTGTTGCAATGCATGTTGTCGTTCTTTGACTTTCTCACAGGACAATCAATAATTTAGGCGGTCCACTAATCCTTGTCCTAAGGCTTGCTGTTACATTTGGTCCCTCAATTGGTGTTTTAAAAAGGATATTTCTGTGTTCTGTCACAAGTGCGGAAGTTATCTTCTTTATTGTTACTGAATTACAATTATGAACATTATAACAACCCATTTAAGCACCATTTTACTGTAACAGTAATTACATATCTCGTTGATATTAGTATGTGAACCCTGCCGTGATTGTCCGCAATGTTTGGTGCACAATATTCTAGGTGAATGCGTTGAAATGCGGCTCCTCAACCGTAAACCATTTGTACTATATTGATCATGTCCATGTTAATGTAGTAGTAAACATTCCTAGTGGGAAATACTCCACTACTACCTAAGGAAGAAGAGATACTTTGCCATTAAATATCATAATAACCCACTTATGTCCCACTGCAGGGACAGGCCTAATGTTATATTATTAAATTTAAATATCAACAAAATATATTTAAATAGATCCCATGTATATCATATTAGAATTATTATGGGAATCTCCGTAAACTTACCATCTGAGCAACCCTACCTTTTATCTTATTTATGAGAATATTCCCTGAAAAATTCTCATGTCATACGGCGTCTGTGATTTTTATTACTTGTATTTATATAGAGTTGTTGTTTAAAATATACGAAAAATAATAAATGAATATAGTGGAAATAAGTTCTAGTTTATTTTTATGAAAAAAAAAAATAATTAGAATCAAAGTTCTTCCCTTAGTTTCATTATTTTACACTTCTTATATTATTTTATTAAAAAAAGACACAACCTCTGGACTACGGGGACTTAAATACATGAACATAACGGACTCAAAGTACATCTAATCATTTGTGGAACCCACAAATAATAATTATCTTGGGATTCGAACCTGCAACACAGTACACAACCGCTTTGCTACCGAGGTAGTTAATGCAAGTTATTATGACACTATTCTCCGTGTGGTGACGGAGTAACAATACTATAATAATATGTCACCACCCCATCTTATCGCATGGGTGTCGTAAAAACCGACTAAGGGACTATCCGTGAATATTATCTTTACAAAATAAAAAGAAGGAAAGCTTGAAATTAAACCCTATACCAATCTGTTTGGCCAGCGTGGTTAATGCCTACGAATGTAGGCTAAGTATCCCTCCGTCACGGGAGGAGGCCCGTCCCTGCAGTGGGACATATTTTTGGCTTTTATAATGATTATGACACTAAGATACTGCAAGCAGCGTTACCAAACTTAATTTAATTCAAGTTTCCTGACGAATATATTAAAAAGTACGAAGCTCGTATTAAAATTCAACTAAAACCTTCATGAAAATATTTAATCACACTAAAGTAGTAACAAATCTTTTGCGAAGCCTCTCTTGTGAACTCGAGTATGTCGTTGTCCCGAGTGTATTAACACACCCAATTTATGTGTCATGGGAGTCACCTATGAAAATTTTATAGCCTTTGTTAACTACACCAGTGAAAATACCAATAAAGTACTCTTTTTTTATTATTTTAAGCTGTAGCGTAATAGAAGTATGTAAAAAATGTTATTTGCGCGCTGATGTAGGTGTATTAATAGCTTGAGAGTATAATTAAATACTGTTAGGGATTTAATCCATAAAATATAATACATAGTAATATATTTCTCACACATTCACACAAGCCCATCTACTTACTTGAGGTATGCAGCACTTGTACTATGGATAAAGACACTATAAATACATACTATACAATTCATACAAATGCAAACATTCATGTCTATCAGTGACCATGCACACAAAGATTAGCCGTTGAAGCAAACGTGCCCTAGAGTGGAGACCGCGACTAGGCAAACGTAGTGTAGGACGCCCTCCAGCTAGGTAGACCGACGATCTCAAAAAGGTCTCTGGGTCGGACTGGATGCGGAAGGCGCAGGACCGTGTTCTGTGGCGCGTGTTTGGAGAGGCCTATGCTAGCAGTGGATGCAGTCCACTGAGGATAGGCTAGTTGATTGATTGATTAACAAAGATTAACTTTGGGAACCGAATGCGAGACTGCAGTGTTGCTGTCATGGACTATACACTATAGTTTATTATATAGTACAGTCACGAGCAATAATATGTACACATTGTCAAATTTTCTAAACCATCTGCACGTTTATCTAGACATTAGAATAATAAAATTATTTCATAATTTCGAAGAGGTTTCGTACAGTTTTGAACTAATCTTCGAATATTCAATTTTGGATTAGCAGAACTTTAGATAAATGTTTTACAAAATGTGAAAATGTGTACATATTATTGCTCGTGACTGTACCTATACCTAGAGCCTTATTGCTACGTTTCAGAGCCAAATGTGTAATCCTTTCATAATATTCTAAAGAGTTTCTTATACAATTTCGTATCTATTTAATTACAACGTAAGTCTTTGAAACCTTTATCTAAATAAGCATTCAAAAAAGTTGTATGTTGTGATTTAAAAAGAGTTTCTAATAAAATGTAAACTTTATGTCTAGGGGTTGTACAAAGGTTATTTTGTGCAAAAAGTTAAATAAATAATTAATGTTGGGTCGTTGTTAGGTTGGGTGTCGATGTAGCACACAATACTTTACAAGAGGAACGCTAATAAGATGCTGTTCTTAATAATCAGGCTCACGTAGCGACTTACAAATAGGTTTTATCTCGGGGAGCAGACGACGTCGGTGCGAACAAAGCTATAGTTTAATTAATCCCCGTCTACTATACGTATTTATATTTTGACCAGTTTTATTACTCAAGTTTTGATTTAAAGTATTTTGGCATTAAATAAATTAGCTTTTGAGCTCTTATAAAATTTATTTAACGATAAATATTATGAATAATATTCTTTAAGTTGGGTGATACTTTACTTCGCTTTCTACGATCCTAATAAATAGAATTAAGGTCTTATATTTGACAAGTTTAATCTAAGTAGCTTTAGTGCTAGTGACTGTTTTGTTCACGTATGAAAAGGATTTTGAATTTGACAAGTTGAAACCTAATAAGTAACTATTTGATATTGTGTTCATATCATAAGCAGTGACGACCATTGAGCCCTAGAGTTATGAGACTGCCTGCTGACAAAGGTATCGGGTTTGATTCCCACTCAATGCAAATGTTTGTGTGCATGAACATGATTGTATAAATAAGTCTGGCCATTTCCTGGGTATTACATTGTATGTAGTTACTAAATGCCATAGAACAAGCTCTGCTGTAGCCATTGTACAAGCTGTAAGTACTTAGTTTGAGACTAGATGGCGTTTATATGAATATGTGATGAATATTATAGCTACCTTTAACTTGTGTACCTACGTTATATTGTGTTACGAGAATGTTAGAAAATGTGACAGCATAATTTTCTTTATTGCAGCAATTTCGTAGAGTCATTGCGTCCCTTAACGCCTCTGTTACTGCTTGCTCAGAACATCTCATTAACGATATAAATAGCGGTTTTAGGTATTCTTTTTTATGTATTTTTTTTGTAGAAATACTATTTTATTTTATTTATTTGGACAACCAACAATACACCTTAAAAGCTAAAGTTTACATCGACGGCGGTATACAAGTATTGGTGCTGCCTTAATTATAGGTTGCCACGAAAAGCATATTAAGACAGAAGATTAATAATAATTACTTACTTGTAGAACTCTTGTGTATAAAGCATAGGTACGAAAGATTTGGGATAGAAACCACGGAAGAAAGAATCAAGTGCAAGTGTTAAGTAGGCGTGGTACGCGTGTCAAAAATAAGCGCTGGTTCGCTAACTTCATCGCTGACGTCATAGGTAGTACATAACGCGAATATCAACAATCATTTATTGATCGCATAAATAATGGTTTTGAATTGAATAGAGAGCATTTGTGTGCAATTTCATTTATTAGCGGAAAGCTATAATGAAAGAACAACATAAAATATAAATACATGTGAAACAAAAATAAAATCTAAATAACTAACACGTTACTTTTATTGCATTAATAAATGATTTGACATGAAACATACAATAAATTGAATCCACATACCTAATAAAAATACTGAATTATTAAATAGTTTTTATTAAAACATCCAGTTACTGTTGTACAAAATTAAACATTTTTTTTATTTGTTTACCGTAACACTTCAATTAAGTTACATAACTTCGTGGTTTTATTATTTTCCCTTTTTCACGACAGCTTTAAGTTCAATAATTTACTATGTTAACTAAACTTAAAATAATCTTTGTTTGGTTATTTCTAATCTGTCTTATCACATAATTTAGGGTAAAAAACATAAGCTCAGGATAAAAATATGTAGATCGCACAATGAATGGTTCTGCTTGGAGTTTGAATCCACGATCTTGTGTACAGCAACGCCACAGAGACTCTACCTTACTGAATAACTGATAAGAAAAAAAATAGAAAGATACTACCTACATAGTAAGATGGCTATAAAGCATAAGGTCGATGGTTCCACAAGGTATCGTAAATTCTAAGTGCCGAATTTCACGTCCCACTGGGTTCGTTGCATCTTGTAACTACTGCTTACCTAACTTGCTCTTGCATTGTATTGACATCTGATCTTAAAACAATGTTCGGAATGTACCTACTGCTTTAGCTATTTGCGTCGCAATTTCTTCCTTGTGTTATGAATACTAGCGTAGCAATTTTTTGCAAATAGAACTTGTACTATGGATCTAGCGTAATACTTTTTTGCAAGTAGAACAGGTACTAGGGTAACTATTTTTTCAATCAGATCTTGTGCTATAGATACTCGTAGTAGCGTAGCATTATTTTTCCTAACAGAGCTTGTGCTATGGATACTTGCGTAGCAGATTTTTGCAAACAGAACTTGTGCTTTAAGTCTAGTACTTACCTATCTAATCCCAATTATCCACATTCATTATTATGTCATTCGTGCAATCGAATGTAAGTACAGTATTGATTCTGTATGTATTTAAAATAGAACCATTATATAACATTTATACTTAGTAAAATTTATGACAGCAGACAAAAGGAAGCGCCAGCGAGAAACTAATAGCTTTGACTGTAGTATTTTATAAATAAATTGACTTCTATTAAAATATATACGACTGATTAATATAAAAGTGTATGTATATTTTCTTATATACATGTTACATGTACGTGTTTTATACCAAACTTGTTACATAGGTGGTATATAAACTTCAAACTGTTTTATAAGCTGACCCGTGCTCTCTTCGTTGAGCGACGAAATAAACGCGTCCCTTTTTTTAACATATTTCATTACTGCTCCACTCTTATTAGTCATAGCGTGATACTACATAGCCAAGAGACTTCCCGATAAATGGACTGCAAGGATTTTAAAAATCGGTTTTGTAGATCCAGAGATTACCCCCTACACCGTCACAAATACACAAACTTTACCTCTTTATAATAATAGTATAGATAAAAATACAATGAATGACAATAATCGTAGCATAGTTAGTGTGTTTAAGTATCTATGACAAATGCCTAGTTAAAGAAATCGTGGGATATACCAAACCAACGAAAGTCTAACAACATGATACTTGTACTTATCATTCTACACCCCACCGTGATCAGGGGAAGCATACTATCTCTACCATTATCTCTCCAGCTTATCAATAAATTTGTTTTATTATACCCAGTATAGTACGGTATACCAGATATAGTAACACAAATAAAGAACTTCCTCACTTTGATTCGCAATCGGTGAAACATCAGAATAGGGACACGGTTAGTGTTGTGTGCAAAATGAGGGTAGAAAGAAAATATTCTACCTCGGAGACGGAGTTATGACATCGCTTCAGTCTACTCGTGACCACGGCTGGTGTAACCTGGCCGAAACGTCGAGAGCCTCAAAGGTAAATTATTACTAAATATTTACCAAAATAATATAGAATAGAATAGAAAATATTTATTGACCAAAGCCACAAAAAAATACAAAATTATAGGAATTGTATATGCATGCAAAAAAATAAAATATAGTTTAAATAACACTTAACAATAAATACAATTCATACAATAAAATTAATTAATATACATTTTTTATATTTTACTCATTGTAGCATTAGTACAAAAGGAGAGAACTCAGCAAATGTCACAGCCTAAACCATGACGCTGGTTTTCAGTTCCCCCCTAAGTAACGCACGGATATATATAAATTCAATATTTAAAATGAGATGCTATTACCAATCTATTCATGTGTCATATGCACTTCAATGATATTTAACTAACAAATGAAGGTATTTACACTTCGCTTACTTACTTTCATTTTATTTATCTACAAACACAAACAAAGAAAGTAGATAGCTATATATAAATCATAATTATATAAGATTGTATGTAATGTACAATTAAACATGTCCATAACAAAATGCAAACAGCAAGAAAATCCCAAAGGGCACTCGTCAGGCACAAACTAGACTAAGCTACGCCCATAACCAGGTATAAGAGTTCAAGACCACCGTCATCGTTGGTTTGTAAATTCATCAAATACCTTTTAAACCTTTTCTTAAATGTACTAAGCGATACCATGTCGCGTAAAGGTGGCGGTAGGTTATTCCAGCATTTAGATGCTGCGTATTTAAAACTTCCCCGAAAGGAAACTGTGCGATGCTGTGGCACTACCAACGCCCAGGAGTTTGCTCGTGTGGGGTACTGGTTCACGTCACGGGCCCACAACAGTCTTTCAGCGAGATATTGCGGTGCATTATATTTAACAACGCCAAACAGAAGAGTCGCCAGATGCAAATATCTCCGTAATCTCATTTTTAGAATATTATGATTATTAAATATACGTGTTAATACCCGTGTTAATAATAATTACAAATAAAGAACTACAATTAATATCACTATTTCAAAGCTAATACTCTTGTACACTACATTTAGTCCAGATGGATAATACAAGGTAATTTTATAGAACGCACTCCTTTGTCCAACAGTTCCCTGTTTCCCACAGTTTGGCAGTAGTGGCATTAATATTGTATGCAGTTCGGCCATTTGTCCGTTAAAACTTGGAATATTTAAACAGATGTACGTACACTCTTATGTATGAGGATGTTTCGTGTTTTACTGTTTTCATTTCAAAATGTAAGCATTTCAGACAAAGACGAAAAGCACTTACTTTTTTAGTTGTTTCTTACTTATGTAAAGGGTTACGTAAGTTACAGATAAAAAATTAGTTTAACATATTAATTTGACTGCTTAGTGGTGCAAGAGTCGCGTAAACAGATGCTTAGTAGTTACTTAAACCACGCTGGAAATATCATTCATAAATTGCACACGAGTTATCTCGAGTGATAATTTTACAATCAGCTGTAAAAACTTGTTAAAAAGATCGGTGAAATAAAGACTACTTTGTATAACTAGTGGGATAATCCATATTCCATACCTCAATACCTTTGTGAAAACTTTTCACATTGCAGGTACCTGCATGGGTATTACATAAGAAGCTTTTCCATTTTGTAAAAAATTTACATCAAATTGATAGCCAAGTAAGCTCTATGTCTATAAGGAAGTATCATTGTTTTCTTCATTGTCTAAAAAGGACTCGAGACATCCAAAATATATAACAAATAAGTCGTTTGAGGTAATAAAGATTTCGTTTAATGTTTATTTTTCCGATAAACAAACTGGGTTTACTTACCTAAGTATTTCTAAGCAAACGTTATACTGCTCGGGGCAGCATTCGCCCGTAAAATTTTGCGGGTTATATTCGATTGGTCACTGATAAATTTGGTGATCATATCTTTCAATTTTATTGACCGTTAGATTTGATATTACCCAAGGAATCGACATCAAGGATACTACCATTTTAGTACTGTTATTTTAGTTGACATGACATTATTCAATAGCTATTTGCGGGCGTTTGACCCATGTTGTAATCTGATTTATGATGTCATAGAATGAAAGCATCTTAGATTATTTCAATCGAGTCCGGTATTTAGGGCTTGATGTTCATTTATTTAATGTTTCTATAAAGGAAATATATTTCACCATGATTTATGGACTATTTCGAATACTTAATATTCTGTTGTTAATTATATTTTTTGATTAACTGATTAATGGTGCAAAATAATCATTAGGAGGATCTAGTGGTAGTGAATTTGCTTTATTCATTGCTAAACATTAAAATAAAACCGAAAAACTCTAAATTAATTATATCTTAAATAACTCAAACTAAACAACTGTTTAATGTTTTTTAATAATATTTTAGGGGCTTACCCCCTTTCTAACAAACGCCTCTTCAATTTAATCACTGTTTACGGAGATTTTTATTAGTAAAACCAACTTTATACTAAACAAAATCGTAAGAATTTAAGCTAATCAATTGACTACAATTTTAGAGTCGTTTATGAGTTAGAGGGTTCAAGTATTATAAGCTGACTAAATGCAAAACAATATTTATCAGCATATCTACTGCATAAACGTAGTTATAGCATGTATAATGCACAACTAAGTACTTACTAACATTACAACTTAAAAAAAAAGTTTTTACTGTCTTTAGTAGGTCAAAGTACATTTTATTAAACTTTTAACACTTCACAAACGAAATTATTGTGAATTTATCTCGTAAAGCAAATAGTACGTTCTATGTATTACTATAGTATGCATTAATCAGTATTACTTATTACTTGGTAATTTCTCGATAAGACGATTACATTGAAGCATGACTATTAAGTTGTATCAATAGGCATTTTCTAATTATTTGACTATGTTGGCTTCACTCAAATACATGTTTCAGTCTAGTTATATTCATTGAAATCGAATCAAAGGAATAATAGAAATTCCAATAGCAATCTCACAATTTTGAAGTGTTTCTTTTGATTCTCTATAATCCTGTTGTGTAATATAGGTACGAGTAAGTACATAAAATGAAGCTAAACAGTTTTAAACATCTTGTTTGTATGGTTGTCTAGTCGTAGATTTATGTAATAACGTATATAAGAAATAGAGTACAAGAACATAGAGTTCATATAAAGATTTGATCAGACCTTCTTAAATAAAGCGAATTGGCTAATATATTTTTTTGTTCATATCTGAGTAATGAAACAAGGGGAAATGAGTGGGTTTCGGAGGCATGATCTCGACTTCGAACCAACCTACCATTTTATAATTAAAGCACGCTTTGAGAATTTAGAAAACTAAGGAAAATAAAACATTTTAATTCAACTACAAACACTTTTCTACATTTAACAAAACACAATTGTAGTTTTTAATGCCACGTAGTTGTTTCAAATCTATTGTACTGTGCCAAACACACATTAGCGCAGTAATTACTGTGTGTATCTACAGTTAGATAAAATCTGTAGTACCATTACAAGTGCCTAATGGACTCACTACAGGGGTAATGTTCGTTTTCTAATATCATGTTGTAGACAAGATAACATGACATGAGAATAGTGCCGCATAAAAAAATACTGTCTTCTTTTCTAAAATAAATGCATTAAAAAGCTTTTATAATAGGATTGGAATGCATGATCAAGACTTCGAATAAATATAACATTGTACAATTAGAAAACGCTTTAGAAATGTAAAAGACCAAGCATAGAAAACATTTCAATTTAAAATAATTAACAAAACACAATACTTAGTAGTTTTTAATGCCACGTAGTTGTTTCAAATCTATTGTACTGTGCCAAACACACATTAGCGCAGTAATTACTGTGTGTATCTATAGTTAGATAAAATCTGTAGTACCATTACAAGTGCCTAATGGACTCACTACAGGGGTAATGTTCGTTTTCTGATATCATGTTGTAGACAAGATAAGGTGACATTTAAGAATAGTTCCAACGATACAAAAAGTACTTTCTTCGTGTGATCCTTCCCAGCACGACCACGGATGATAATCTTAATTTTAATGCAGTACATATTCATGAAAAAAAGTGTACTTAATTTTACTTATGAGTTTAAAATTTGTACTCATACATTTTCGCTGTTATAACAAATTTATTGTGGTCGTGCTAGGTAGTACCTTCCTGGCACGACCACACTGAATTTTAGGTATTTTTGAAAACTTTATGATGGAGAATAATGTAAATAAATTGTACTTAATTGTACTCTATTATAAAGATAATTTTGAGCAGTCTTTATACAGTTTTAAACGTTTTTTTCTGCGGTACCTACATCAATCGGCAGTATGTTACGCCATTCCTATTTCTATGTCCCTACGCAAAATCAAATAACCGTAATAACCTGACTAACCCGATACCTTTGCCAATGACCATAACCACTAAGCTGCAGAGGTCATCATCATAACAGCCCTTTAATGTCCCACTGCAGGGACGGGCCACCACGCTGGCCAGACGGATTGGTTTAGGGTTTAATTTTAAGTTTTCTTGCTTTTTATTTCGTAAAGGTAATTTTCACGGATAGTCCCTTAGTCGGTTTTTACGACACCCATGGGATAAGATAGGGTGATGACCAGTGATGCATTTTTACAGGCATATTGCACTTTTATTATTTTTGTGCGATAAATGTCTGTTTCTGTCTAATAAATGTCCAGGTGAATGGGCATTTACTAATATTACGTGAAATAAATAATTATTTTATTTATGACAAGTGATCCAGATATACAATAATAAGGTTTTATTTAAAAATCTAGTCTATTTTCTTATCTTATCCTTATGAATTTTGTTTCAATCAATATTTATTTACATTAAAACATTATTTTATTGTAAAAAGGAACGATTTTTAAATCACAACCAAATTTTTTTTTGTATTGGCGCGATTAATGATCCTTAGATTCCGCCAATACACAATCAAAATGTCTCTCTCGATGAAATTTTGAAAATAGAATACTGTTTCATTTCCGACAAAATTAAAGTAAGCATTATTTTAAAAGTTATTTTTATTGATTTTTCATTGTAATATAACGTAAAGACTTTTTATTGTAATAATTGGTACATAGCAATTTCTTAATTAATATTTATTTTATTCTTGTAAACACTTTAAGGATTTTCACTGCATTTAATTTTAAAAAGTGGACGACAATTACGTTTTCAAAGTTTTATGTTTTATTTAATCTTACCACGCCTTCTCACGAACATCACCACGCCCTAGCCGGCATTGCTGACATTCAAAACTACCTATTATTACAATAAAAAGTCTTTACGTTATATTACAATGAAAAATCAATAAAAATAATTCTTTTAAAATAATGCTTACTTTAATTTTGTCGGAAATGGAACAGTATTCTATTTTCAAAACTTCATGGAGAGAGACATTTTGATTGTGTATTGGCAGAATCTAAGGACTATTAATCGCGCCAATACAAAAAAAAATTTGGTTGTGATTTAAAAATCGTTCCTTTTTACAATAAAATAATGTTTTAATGTAAATAAATATTGATTGAAACAAAATTCATAAGTATAAGATAAGAAAAAATACTAGATTTTTAAATAAAACCTTATTATTGTATATCTGGATCACTTGTCATACCTAAAATAATTATTGCTTTCACGTAATATTAGTAAATGCCCATTCACCTGGACATTTATTAGACAGAAACAGACATTTATCGGACAAAAATAATAAAAGTGCAATATGCCTGTAAAAATGCATCACTGGTCATCATCACCCTATCTTATCCCATGGGTGTCGTAAAAACCGACTTAGGGACTATCCGTGAAAATTACCTTTACGAAATAAAAAGCAAGAAAACTTATAATTAAACCCTATACCAATCCGTCTGGCCAGCGTGGTGGCCCCTCCCTGCAGTGGGACATTAAAGGGCTATTATGATGATAACCTCTACAGCTTAGTGGTTATGGTCATTGGCAAAGGTATCGGGTTAGTCAGGTTATTACGGTTATTTGATTTTGCGTAGGGACATAGAAATAGGAATGGCGTAACATAATGCCGATTGATGTAGGTACCGCAGAAAAAAACGTTTAAAACTGTATAAAGACTGCTCAAAATTATCTTTATAATAGAGTACAATTAAGTACAATTTATTTACATTATTCTCCATCATAAAGTTTTCAAAAATACCTAAAATTCAGTGTGGTCGTGCCAGGAAGGTACTACCTAGCACGACCACAATAAATTTGTTATAACAGCGAAAATGTATGAGTACAAATTTTAAACTCATAAGTACAATTAAGTACACTTTTTTTCATGAATATGTTGCATTAAAATTAAGATTATCATCCGTGGTCGTGCTGGGAAGGATCACACCTTTCTTCGAACATATTTGTGACGTATATAGTATACCTACATGTAAAAGTAGATCTTTGTTATAATTTACATAGTAAACATACGTGTTACATTTTTTCTTTGTAAACGAAGAATTACTACAAGCATAAGCACCTTATAGGTATGGACAACGTGGTTAGTTGGCAAAGGAGACGGTTTTTTTTGTTCGGCGAATAGGCCCAGTCACAAATTGTGCGTTTAGGAATGAAATGCAGACAGTTTATTCCTTGTAATCTCTAGATAGACAGTCTGCACATATCAAAACTCCCTCAAGAGGGAATACTCTGAAATAGGACAATCAAATCATGACTCTAGTGACAACCTAAAATCTCACAACAGCGAGACAATGAATATACACTAATAAGGCAACCAAGACCTCTCGAAATAACGCAGTTTTTGCTGGCTATTGCTTGTAGATCTAAAATAATAAGGTAGTTAAAGAGAAACAATACACTATATATATGACACAAGAAATATTTATTACTGTTCACAATTATAATTAACACAGTCATTTCTTAAAGCAGTATTTCATCTTAAATACTCAAGCTCACCTAAAAGCAGAGCCCAAGATAAAAAACCACACTTTACACATCACAATGCACAGCAGACAACACAGTGACTGTGCCTGTGCTCAATAGCAATAACAACAGTATCCAGCAAGAGCAGCTTTAGTGTGTATTATGCACTCTATCTAAAGATCCCATTTTTATAAAATATAAAAGTACAAATAAATCATGCATTCATCTTATTAAATCTGAAACAATAACAACGTTGTCATGACAATGTCAAACTGATTCTTCTTCTTCTTTCTTTTATATGGCAAACTATGCCGATGTCGACAATTCTACCAGAGTCCGAAGTGCTATGACTTAATGTGAAGTGATAAAAACCAAGAAACTGTACTTCAGAGTATCTGCTATTGGCTATTATTTAAGTTTCGTTCTACGATTATTTTTAAAGTACGTTACTTGATAATTTGTATTAACCATTAAAATAAACCTAAGAACGTTCCAAAACAAGCATTTTTAGGTGTAATCCTTTTTTATTATTATTTCATTATTCCCTCATCGTTTAAGTATAATTTGTGTTCGGTTAACTATATTAAGATAATAACTATTTTTGTGAGTAATATGAATAATAAACATTAGGTACTGTTTAGGGTGGTGCGAAAAAAAACCGTCTCCTTTAGGAAGCTAATAAGGAATTTAATTTTAGGAAGCTTGTTAGGACAAGTTTCCAAAAATTAAATTCAAATACAATAACGATTCTTGAGAGTATTTTTTAAGATCTTACAAGTTACCTAACTATTCTTTAAATACGTCTGCAACTTTACATCAAAAAAGTATGGATAAATTCTTTAATTTTTCTAATCATTTAAGATTTGGCCCCTTAAGGAAAATCGGAAATGTCAACACCAGCCACACTATTTGTTTAACAGTATATATTTAGGTCTTTAGTAGGTGAATATTAGGTTACTCATCTACATGCTATGAGGACTAGCAAGTGGGCTATTAATCAGTTTTTGCGACCGCCTGAAGCGGCTCACAAATGTTAGGCATATATTACCCTGGTAAGTCCTGTCGGACTATTAACTTCACTACTGTTGTACAAGGTCCTTTATATCAATGTCCATAATTTAAAAGAATCAATATTTTTTATATTGTCCGTGTGGTTACGACGGAGTAAGAATATAATATGTCACCACCCCATCTCATTCCATGAGTGTCGTAAAAACCAACTAAGGGACTATCCGTGAATATTATCTTTACGGAATAAAAAGAAGGAAAACTTGAAATTAAACCCTATACCAATCCGTCTGGCCAGCGTGGTATTAATAGGCCAGTATCCCTCTGTCACGGGAGGAGGCCCGTCCCTGCAGTGGGACATTGAAGGGCTGTTGTGGTGAATATGTTTTGTCTTAAAACTTACATATTTACCTACTTATTTTCCTTGTTTCGTTTATGACCATATTTTAATATAGTTAAGTTGAATTTGTTCTTAAATATAACATCAAAGTAGATTCAGTAATGATGAAAAATGGTGAGTAGATTTGATTATATTCATTTTTCTTTTATTTAATCATGAAGGAAAACATTAAATATTACTTCTGACCTCATATTCCAAACCAAATTATTGGATTACAAGTTAAATAAGAAGCAAAAGAAATTTCAGCGGCTAATTGCAATAACGTTTTGATTAAAGAGAATTTAAATACCTACTGAAATACTAAACTGTTTTTTATTTTAGTATTTCTGTTTTTCATTTATAGAGCAAATGAAAAACAGAAATAATAAAATAAAAAACAGTGATCTGAATAAAATGATGTCGTAATATTATAACAATCAAATAAATATTAACATTGCAAATATATAGATAACCTAAGCTTTACTGGACATTTATTTGTAATACTGTAAAGCAATATAAATATGTTAATAGCTACGTGTTGTGAAAAATTCGTTTGTTCGTTTCAGCCCTTATCATCCCACTACTGGGCAAAGGCCTCTCCCTTTTCCACAAGTGCCGATCTTTGGCCAATAAAGTGTGTTTCAGTATTAAAACAGAATGGAATATTTTCAATAGCAGTTTTGTAAGGTAATGTGTATTAGCAATATGAACTTTAAGCGTAACTTAATATTACAGAAGTTAATTCTTTGAATTTCTGGTACTTTTCTTTAAAAATCCCTACACTTTAAATGTTATGCATACTTAGATTACAGGAATAGCAGAGGGAAGTAGCGCGGTTGTTAAACAACCATATTTATTAACCACGCAGTTCAACTTACTAGTTGAACTGCGTGCGGACTCTGTTTGTAAGTTGTGTAGAGCTAATATTATAATATAATGAATGATTCATTCATCTAATTAGGCATCGGCAGGTCATCACAACTAAACTTACTAAACTTTTTAAGTCTGCTCCGAGTATATATTACTAGAATCTACTTAGTCTATCGATTAGCATTAGGTGTCGCAATTAGCTGTAAACAACTTAAACTTACTCATAGAGTAATCCAGCATGCAGCTCGACTAAACATAATATGGTTGTTTAACAACTACTTCTCTCTGCTATTCCCGTAATTTAGGTATGCACAAGATTTTTAGGGTAGAGATTTTTAAAGAAAAGTCTTTATAATTTAAAGAATTATTTTTTCTTAATAAGTATTGAGTTACACTTTTAAATAACACTAAATCAATGAAAACATAATTAATTTGAATATAAATTTAAGCACAGACTTCATAAACAGTATTAATACCCCTTCGGCCGTTATGGAAACTGAAGTTTGGAAACCAGTTTCCTAAAAGGCTTATTTTATACTTAAAATGCTTTTTTTTTTCTATTTGCTCGTGTTATCAACTTCGGTTTCTTCATTATCAGGGCAAATTCACTGACACAAATAGTGTAACAATGATTCCTGATAGACTTGTTGCGCGCTTGGCCACATAAAGAGTATTTTACAATACGGCCAGTCGGTAGTGATGGAGCATTCAACTTGTATGGATTTAAAAGCATTTTCCCTTTTATTTTTAACGATTTTGGAGTACTTTTTATAGTTATTCTGGGCTTTGTGTACAGAGCGAGTATTTTCACTATTTTGGCTAAAGAAATATTTTGTAAGTAACAAAGTAATACATTCTGATTGAAATATATGGCAGAGGAAGTCAGTAGGTCAACAAGGAATGCCAAGAAGAATGCAAAGTATTGCGATTGTATAAGGGACCTCAAATCAAACTATAGGTAATACTGCAATGAAACCAAACCATGCAAGGGGATTTACTTGGGAGCTTATTGAACGAATAGTATAAATTAAACAAATTCTTAACATTTACATCTAATATAAATATTTTTTCCTTGGCTTCTTAAAGCTCTCCTAGTTTATGCACAGTACTAAATAGCCCTTTTATTCATAATATCAAATGAAATAGTGAAGAATCAATGCCTGGAGTTCGTAGAAACGTTATACGAAGCGCCACATTTCATCCATAACGTCCGCGTTCTACTTGGTAATAATGTGAATTAAAATCATTTCTTGTTATTTATCTTTAATGAAATCGTTCTCTTGCATTGTCGTAGCTATTGATCTTAGAAGAAATCCGAAACGTTTGAGTGATCTGACGAGATAAATCACTTCTTATACCTCGTGCCGTGAAATCCCTGTTTCTAAAATCGTCCTGTTTTATGAAAAAGCATGAAAAATCTTCTAATTGCAATTACATCAGCTGTCTTCGTCAGTATAACATTTTGATTTTATTTATCTGCGCAATACAGATGCATCAGAATGTGTAACGTGTTACTGTGACAGGATAAGGATTTCTCTATACTTTATTTTATAATTTTTAAACGTGAAATATTCTGATTGATCTTAAGGGAATCATCTTACTAAATTTAATTCCAGAGCGGTATTAATATCTTTTTAAAAATGTATTATTTATTTATGAAAGTATATTATACACTTGGACCAGCTACACTGTCGTAACATCAGTTGAAGTTTTGTGTGCGAGATTATGTTCATAAAAAAATATCATTTTATTTTAAAAACTGTTCGCTACTCACATTTTGAGTGCCACCATCAATCTGTCTTTATGATAATGGCATTTTATGCTTCATTTATTATTCAATTTAGACTTTAGATGTAATAAAGTGATATGTGTCGTTAAGCTGGCATACGTGTTATCAACTTATACACTGTCTTTATAATGTGTTGAGGTTTAGGGCGTTAATACTCAAAGGAGATTACGATTTCTTTTCAACATTACTTTGAGTAAATAGTGGTTTGTTAAAAATGTTTCACTTTCGTTTATTTAATACTTATTGTTTATGTATGTATTTAAATAGGTATGTTTATCAGTTGTCTAGTACCCATCAGGGAATGCTTTAAGATATTATTATTACGAAGACAAAAGGCGAATAACTTCATCGTTATCGCGACATCCAGCGTGGAGTTACAGACTCATCCCAGCAATAGGCCAATAATGTAAATGGTATGCGACCTGAAATTGTCTGTTAACATAATAAAAATTGAACAATACCAAACCATTTCTGTTTGTTGATGTTTTTTGAAAGCACAAAAGCAACCACTGGAATATTTAAACAAAAACCGTCAGCATACGTGTATTCTTTTGGAAAAATAAAGACGTGGAGGTGTGCTACGTCCACAATTTATGTTTCGCTAGCGCGTCTAGTGAAAGCCCACGATGAAACTTTCATCGTATCAGTGAACAGCAGGCGTGAAAATAAAATTGGAGCGGGCTTTTGGTTTTGGAAATGGCGGGTATCGGAGCGGACGCCTGCATAGCTCGCTTTGTTTTGTAATTATTTATTTGTCTAATATGACGTTTATCGTTTTAATTCGCTTACATAGTGATTATGGGTCTATTAGATTAGTCGGTTTAGCGGTATATATTTGGCGAATTAAATAATTATTTGCGCAAAGTGTTGATTGTGATTAGAAAGGTTACAGAATGGTAAATATAATTGCATTTTGTGAGGTTAATCCCCGATTATTGTTGGGATTCTTGTAGTAATGGTAGGTATGCAAGGCAATGTAGCATACATATAAATATAGACTAAGAAGACCATACAAGAATATCATATGAACTGCCAATAACATCACAAACGTTTAAGGTATCACGTCACGAAATCAACATTCCACTCTATCTAAATTGCTCGTATCAGGGACGTGTGTTTGCATAATGTTGTAGTTTGAAACATTATGTCACTGTCTGAGACAATCAATTGCTTTAACTGGACACTATTGACACAAGCCCATGCACAGTGCAGAAAGCTTCAGACTGACTTGTTACAAATTACAATGCTCGTAAATCTAGAGGGCCGATGTATTGAAAAGGCTGAGAGGTCAAAATTGATTTGCTATTGTGTCCTCTTATTGGATTGATTTAAGAGCAGATAGAGAGATATTAGAAAGGTTTTATTATACTTTTTACTGATTACTAGTAAATGTAAAAGGGGTCGGTGTACTACGAGTTTTTAAGGGGCTGTACACATTGAGAGAGCAACAATTTTTTTAAATATCTTCAAAATTATAATTATTCAGAAGGAAACCAGGAACCAGAATCTCAGTAACCACTAATATCATACATTAGGCTGCTGAGATCCTGGTTAGCAACTAGGACATCATTAGCCGTGCTTCAAGCGCTACCATGACGAATATTATGCCATAACGAACTCTTTGATTCATGGTAGTGGTCCCTAAAGAAAAGATCTGATAACATAATAGACTACCCATTCCATGTCGAGGAGACACGCTATGTAGATAAATTATTTTAGAAATAAGGCTATGAGGTAAAAGATTTTGGTGGCTTAAGGTCATGGCACATTATACCGGCACCGCAACAGCACCGCTCCACACCAGCATTTAACTTGTTATTCAATTTAGAGCATTAAATCGTGTGTAGTATAATATATTTCATAATGTCAATATGAAAAAGCCAACGGCGGGCAGTCAGCGCGCTTGCCGCTACCACACAACTCGACCCGCAGCCCGCGTGCTGCAAGCGAGCGGACCTTATGCGTACAGCGCGCCGACGGCATGCTTATTACGCGCCGACTCCGAGTCGGTAGCGAAACAACGTCATTGCGTCGTCGCATTGCTAGTTCGCGCAATGTAAACCGAGACATTATGAAAACGTGCAAGTCCTAAGCGTGTTCAATCATAAATGTCTTAAAACAATATTGAGTTCGCGGTGACAGCAAGCTTACACCTCGCGGCCACCGCGCGGACTGTGAGCTTACACGTCGCGGCCGGCGCGCGGACTGCGAGCTTGCACCTTGCGGACAACGCGTAGTTAGCGCGCTGGCAGCTAGCCGTAGTCTAAATTCGAGGCGACGCCGTGCAGCAGCTGTGCTGTTGCGGTGCCGGTATAATGTGCCATGACCTTTAAGGTCATGGCACATTATACCGGCACCGCAACAGCACCGCTCCACACCAGCATTTAACTTGTCATTCAATTTAGAGCATTAAATCGTGTGTAGTATAATATATTTCATAATCATTCCGTATCACACCCGTTCTGGAGTCAGCCAGGGCTCAGTATTGGGTCCTCTGCTTTTTAGTATAATGGTAAACGATCTTGACTTAGTCCTTCGATTTGCTAGATGTCTTCTTTATGCTGATGACTTAAAGCTCGTGTATGGTATTGAACAGCCGGCCGACTAACTGTCGTTGCAGGGTGACGTCGACCGGGTTTACCACTGGAGCGTCGTCAATAAGCTCGTATTCAATGTGGCTAAATGTTGTGTGATGACGTACAGTCGCTCGCGTGAGCCTATTTGTGCGCAATATATGTTAGGTTCAGTCCCCATTAACCGGGTTTCGTCTGTTAAGGATCTTGGGGTATTGTTTGATGCGCGTCTAACCTTTCACGAGCACATGCGAGCTCTTGCAGCAGACTGTTATCGTAGGTTAGGTTTTGTCATCCGCAACATGCGAGACTTCGACAATCCCCAGATTATAAAGTTGATTTACACGGCCCTCGTGCGAAGTAAGCTTGAAACTTCTGCCATTGTATGGAATCCGTATGAGTGCACTTACGCATTACTTCTAGAAAAGATACAGAAGGCCTTTTTAAGGTTTCTGTATAGAAAAATGTTCGGTTTCTACCCATTTTTTTATCTAACGAAATTTTTGTTGGGAACTCTAGGTTTCAATTCTCTGAAAGTAAGGCGTAATTGTGCTCTACTAACTTACGCTTGCCGCACACTCCGTGGAGAGTCGGATTGCCCTGAGCTAGTGATGTTGCTGGTGAGACTGTTCGTCCCCACTGTGCCTGCATACGAGCTTCGGCTACGCACCCACCCGCTGCTGGCTGTGCCAGTGGTGCGCACTGTGTCGCGCGAAAACTCACCATTACTTCGAGTGTTGCGTATGCTCAATGTTCTCCTTGAATCAGCGCCAGAGTGTGATTTGATGGGGAGTGAGTGGGCGTGTGTGTATCGTGAGTGTTTGACGTTCTGTGAGCGGATGGATGATCGTTGAAATATCTGTTTATAATATGTATTAATTTAATTTATTTAGAATTGATTCCTTTTATTTTAAGTAAGTACACGTTTGTACCTGCGCGTACAATAAACCATTGTTTCACGGCGCATTGGCGCCTCGGCTCTGTCATGCCGTGAAATTTAATTTAAATAAATAAATAATGTCAATATGAAAAAGCCAACGGCGGGCAGTCAGCGCGCTTGCCGCTACCACATAACTCGACTCGCAGCCCGCGTGCTGCAAGCGAGCGGACCTTATGCGTACAGCGCGCCGACGGCATGCTCATTACGCGCCGACTCCGAGTCGGTAGACATTATGAAAACGTGCAAGTCCTAAGCGTGTTCAATCATAAATGTCTTACAACAATATTGAGTTCGCGGTGACAGCAAGCTTACACCTCGCGGCCACCGCGCGGACTGTGAGCTTACACGTCGCGGCCGGCGCGCGGACTGCGAGCTTGCACCTTGCGGACAACGCGTAGTTAGCGCGCTGGCAGCTAGCCGTAGTCTAAATTCGAGGCGACGACGCCGTGCCGGTATAATGTGCCATGACCTTAACTTGACTTTAGAACGAAATAAATTCTGTACAATTTATCATAACAGCCCTTTAATGTCCCACTGCAGGGCCTCATCCCGTGACGGAGGGATACTTAGCTTACTATTACCACGCTGGCCAGACGGATTGGTACTTATAGGGTTGAATTTCAAGATTTCTTTCTTTTTATTTCGTAAAGATAATATTTACGGATAGTCCCTTAGCCGGTTTTTACGACACCCATGGGATGCGATGGCGTGGTGACATATTGTATTCTTACTCCGTCACCACCCGGAGATTGCATTCAATTGCATCATAATAATACCTAATAAATTTTATACAGCGGTTTCTATCAAGGTTTTCTTCTTTTTCAAAGGCATTGCATCCATTATTGGCTTTCATCACACTGGAAGAGATTGAGGGGCTTAAGAAGTATTATGCAACTTGCTTTAATAATGTATTTTTTTTTCTTTTATTTTATTGGAACTTTTGAACGTAGTCCATGCCCTCTCCATTAGGTATAACTTAATCCTATAACAATACAATAATTTGTATTGTTATAGGATTAAAAAAGTATGTATTGGTTTTTTTTTTCTTTCTTTATTGAAGCATATGTATTAGTTTTAATTAACATTTTACCTACGTCATTGTCAAAAGCGTGGTTTTGATAAAAAATACTTTTCTTCGCATGAACAAATGTGATTGAAATGCTTCTTTTATTCTATTTTATGTTTGTTCGTTTAACATAACAGTTAATTGTTTTTAGCATTATGCTACAATTCTTGCATTTTTAAATATTTTTTTTAATAATATGGATTCAAAAATATCTGAGTTATAGACTTTTTCTTTGTTTAGTATAGTAACGCCTTTTCCCCAGTATATCAACATGTTTGCTTTAAAAGAGTATTGTAAATAATGTTTTTTTATGAATTGTGCCACGGAATAACTATACTACATGTAAATAAAAATAAAATAAAAAACGCGCTTGGCAGTTGGATCACAGGTCTGATGCAGAAGGCAGTACTAATCGACACGGCACGTATTGTGAGAAGGTGCCTATCTCTGGAGCCTTAACCACCAGTAGCTTCCCTGTACCCGATGCTGGTGGGTCTACCTTTTTATTTATATTTTGAAATGTTTTTATATTTTATATTTTAAAAAGGTAATTAATTGAGAAAGAGTTTAAAAATACTACCCATGTCTTCCACTATGATTGCCTTTGTAAATGCGTTTTCACACCCCTCACCAACAATATTAATTTAATATTATTACTCACACATTAACACAACGCCACCTAGTCCCAAACTAAGCTGACCAAATAACAAGTACCTATAGCGCTAAACAGTTTCAGTAGTTCCCAGTTCAATGTTTTCCGTGAACCATTTCTACCTCCTTGTTGTTCCACGTGCGTACAAAGAAGCGGTCTTCTGTTAATGGTCGTTCGTTTTAATGGAGGTATGTTCCGCTATTTTATGGTTTGTGAAACATCAGAATAACGAGGTACTAGATAAGAACTCTTTAACTTATATATTGAGAAAGAAACATCATTTTATTACTTTCTAGAGTTAGTTATTAAATTAGTTAATTTATTCTCCACGCGAGGAAAACTGCAGTATTAGTGAGTATTTAATATTATATTGTTCGTTTATGCCTCGGTGGCGGTTACAGTAGGCGGTTAGATGCTGCCGTATTCAAAAGCTGTCAATGCTCATAGTACTTAGCAACGTCACAACACAGCCAAGTAGCTACCTACCCAAAGTAAGAAGTAGCCTTTTTAAACCTCGTTCGAATGAGGACAAGTCGTCAACCCTAGCTGCTTCGAATTTCAAGGACGAGAATCGTATGATCTTCAGATAATTAATTCTTCTGAGTCGTCGCCGTCGTTTGTAATACACAACTTTGTTTTAAAACATACACTGGGTACAATTCCATCGGAAGCAGTCTTTAAAAAAATATAATAAATATTTCTCACACATTCACAGAACGCAATCTAGTCGGAAATTAAATAGGGCTTGACCTACTTATACTAAATAACTGATAAATAATCAAAACACCACCGAGGTCATAAGTCAAACACGATCATAAATCGAAAACAATAAAATATATCTAGTATACAGCATGTACCAAATTATACGTACGTAGCAAGTCTATAAAATACCCAGCATTACGATTGTACCTCAAGATAACACCCTATAGACACACTCCAGAGAGTAAGGACGTAATGAAATATTCAATAGAAGACAATACCCATCAATGCGTCGACATCTTAATACCTCAGATCTCGTGAACATTGTTTTCTAAGTAAAAAAATGTGTTAGAAGGCGAGTCATCTCATTTTTATCGTGGCTCTTTCAGTTGGGTGGATCTTATGAATGCGATGAATTTATTGCGTGGTACAACCTTCAACGGAGCGAGAAGAATTAGCCGACAATCAGCTTCGGGCTATGTCACCCTTGTGGTACAAATCGTTTGTTCTCTTAAGTATTTGTTTGCTCATGTAAACATGTACGGTGTATTTTTTATGTTCGATCTTTGAATAAATATGAACATAGACATTGTATCGACTATCTGTGTTTTTTAGTAGCAGAAAAGAATTTAGACTTTTATTTTTGCAAGCAAATTTAAATGTGAATTAAATTCATCCAAATAAATTACTAAAAATCTGGTACTTAGGCCGCAGATTCTGAGGTGATAATTTAAGAAGCCCCATAGTAGCAGACGTTAAACAAAGTTTTATCATAAATGAGTTCATCTGGCCGTATGCAATAATATGACATTCAGCGAAACGGTTTACAGCAAAAGATAAACATATTAAATACAAAGAAAAAGTAATAAAGCATATTTTATTAAGTAAAATAGAAATAAATGTAGAATGACTAATACTAGTATTATTAAACAAAATGTATGGGAATAAAAGTAGATCTTCAGAGTTCCAATTCAGAAACTGTGACTATATTTACGAATTAGCATTTTCCTAAAACAACGACTATATAGTACTGAATTTGGGTTTTAATAGTAAGAAACTCGGCTAAGGAAATGTTAAATCTTTTTTATTATCTAACAAACTGTTTTTCCTTCCGAGATGAGCCTTAAATCGCGTTGGTGCTATTCAAAAAGGCGTTCAGCAGTAATTCCTTTCTCAACGTATATTACACTAAAATATAATACAATTTACAGTGTATTATGAGTTGTGAGAACAGAACAGTGTGTTTTGGTTCATGAATACTGTTATTTATTAATTCTTCGTTGTTCTTAGACAATTTTTTAAAAGCTTACTTGAAAATTCACTCAGTAGTTATGTAGTTCATAATGTTAAAAAAAGATGTTTCTAAAGCTTTATACGAGTAAGCACATATTATTATAAATATCTTCAGCTTAAAACCTACTACTTATTTAAAACTTTTCTGATTCTCTGCTATATTTAGGCTTCAACTTAACCCTGTTACATTTAAATCACGCATGCCTGACACTAGTTCATACGCTAATAGTCTTCCTGGCTCTATTGTAGTTATATCGTATGGAGTTAATGTAATTGTAAATTTCGGTTATAAAAGCTGTTTGGTAAGAGCGGGGAAAGCTAGATCTTCTTAAAATTTGCAACCAATTAACTAAACCACCTCTCACCAATAGAAACATGTATTTTTAAATTGGGTGTTTAGCAGAGTGAATTTAGCTTATTGGTGGGTTATATATGTATCATTATAAACATATATCAAATGTATAAATAATTATGTAATGTTCCAATTCATATCACAATGTATGACGACATTGACAGACGTTACAAGCAAATCATCAGCATCATTACGTCACAGTTTGACAGTAATGAATATCTTGATCGTAATCATATACCCAATGAGTTTGCTTACCAAATATATTGCGAACATTAATAGTCAATCTCCTAATTTCCAGTACAAATGAATAAAGGAATAATTATGTCTGAATTTGTAGTGTATTCTTCGAAGTGAGTTATAGATATTGAACCTAATCCACAACGAGAAAAAGAAAGTTACCGTAAAGCAAAATAATTTCTTGAAATAATAATAAAATCACAGTAAGTATTCCAAGTAAACAATTATAAAATAAATATGAATTAAAAAGTCACGGATTGTTATTTCTTTGTAACAATATGGTTCAATGGTATAATACATTTACATTACAATTCCATCTGAAATGTGTATAAAATTATGTCATATTTTTTTTATATAAAACGGTATTCTGTGAAATCTCTCTAACTTATAGAATCCATCTTTGAATGATCTCCCGACCGTCTGTCAGACAAAACTCCTATTAACCCATTTAGACCGACAATAATTTTTGTAAATATTTTATAATTTTTCAACAAAAGCTTGCTAAAAGACACCTCAGCAACCTAAAAAAAATATATAAAAAATTATCCAATAAAAGGGGGAGGATAGGGGGAGCGTACCATATACGGTACAGTAGGCTTATACGTATGCAAAATACTTTATTTTTACCAAAGACTTTTATTAGCTTTTTTGTGTGATACATAGTAAAATATTTCATGTGAACTCAAATATTGCACTTGACACACCTTGTAGGGCATTGCTTGTGACATTATCTACACCTGGTTCTGTTCTCCTGCTTAGCCTGCTCAGGCATCATATCCTGAATCAGGTATTATTGATTGACGAGGGCAGACTAGGATCAGGTTTTCACGTAGCTTGTTACTGTCGACGATTGTGTTTGCGATACTACGTCGAATGTTTAGCAAGTTCATGTGCCTGCCATGATGTCTATAAAACAACCAACCATTTCGTAAAAATAAATCAATTTAGTGAAGATTTAGAGGCATGTTCCACTTTTTACCACGAACGCTGGTTCGCAATCATCGTCAGCTGGAGTTGTTAGCAAGTCACGTTTTCAGAAAAGTACACAGAAGACCATTCTATTGGATTTCTTACAAGAGAAACGTTATACATTGGTTGCGAAGTCGTAGTCGTTTAGGTCAAAAGTCTCGTTGTCTCCAATTATACTTCAAGACGCGTTTTTACAATGGTTCTTGAGACTCACGAAGGTCTTTTGGCTCTTTAGAACGACTAATAGGAGCCACTTCTGCTGGTGTTCGTAGCAAACTTGGTGTTAAATGTCTGGGGCATCCTTTTCACCAGAGGCATGACCAGCCTAAGGCATGATCAGGCATTCGCAGTATCGGGTAGAAATAAAAAAATATCGACATCTTGCCCTTGATAATAAGCATCATCATCTTTCTTAAGATTTGTAGCAATATCATGAAAGATCAGCGGTCTAGAACTGTAAAATTCTAAGATCTGTATAAGTATAGTTATGTTACATTTTGCTTACATATAAACCTACTGTACCACATACGGTACACCTAATTGGAGATTGAAAAAACCTAACTCCTATAACCTAGGTCAAAGTTTTTTATAGTCATAGCACCTATTGTACTCTAAGCTATATAAAAATACTAATAAACAATCAACTTTTTATAAAAAAAATTAAAAAATGCCTTCTTGAAGATATTGTAAATAATTTCTTACGTTTCTGATAGCAAATGTCGATAAAAACACAAAATTACTTGCATTTAACTTATTTGTATTATAATAAATGTACAACTGTCACTCTGAACTAATTTACATAACTAAATAAAATACGAATATACCCACACGAAAATCACAATAATTTTTCAAAGTTACTGTACCATATAGGGTACAGTAGGTCTATATGGGTTAAAATATGGAAGCAGTTATGATAATAGAAATTAATAATTTTATGATAATGAATGTCAATGCATATCACGATACGGTAACTGATTAATGGCTTATTCAATTATGCAATCATAGTGTCGATGTACAAATTATCGATGGCTAGAATAATGGCAGGGCTTGAAGTAATTAGCGTGTTACAGAACTAATCTGTGCATATTCGTGTATGATAAATATTAATGTTTTAGATATACTTTCTTGAATGTCTTTATCACACGATTTTTTTTATCACATAGGCTTTCTTTATTATATGGATTCTTCTTTATATCTATACTAATATTATAGAGAGGTAAAGTTTGTGTGTTTGTGACGTTGTAGGGGGTAATCGCTTTTAAAAATTCTTTCGTTGTTGAATAGTCCATTTATCGCGGAGTGTCATAGGCTATATAGTATATGACTAATAGAAGTGGAGCAGTAATGAAATATGTTTAAAAAAGAGACGCGTTTTTTTCGCGGCCTAACGAAGTGGGCACGAGTCAGCTAATGTCAAATAAATATCGGTAATACACACCCATCTGTTCCGAGAGTAGTGCTCATTGCTCATACCTTTTTTCACGTTATTAATTAGATCTTTGAAAGTCCTTATAAGACTTTCTACTAGACGCTACCTAAACTTTACTTCATACTTTTCAACCGACTTCAAAAAAGAGGAGGTTCTCAATTCGGTTGTATTTTTTTTTACACTATTCATGTGTTTCGGCAAAACCTTCAAGCATATTTCTCTTCTTTCAACTTGTGACACTGTCTTATCTTATTGTTTTGCACTTTGTCAACCAAAGTTTAAACTTTTTAATGTAATTTATCATTGTTACCTTAAATGAAATACGACTGAGTCGCTTCTGAATTTCGATGTACCATTATAGTATACCGGTTCCAGTAGTTATATCGAGAAAAACCTTCATATTCTTTATTGTAATTAATTACTTATTTAGTTTCATCAATATTTAGGGGAACTTTTCTATTAGGTGTACAAAATGGGGTGTACGAAGAGGGTGAATAAGTGCTGGCTCAATTGCGATTACAATATCGTAAAACTTGCGAACGAAATCAAATAACGTAAGTATTTGAAATTGATATTTGTAATAAAAAAGAACTAAACTACAACCTAACTGGTTAATTTAATGCTATGTTTTATTGAAATCTGCTTACAGATAGAGACTCGCTATCATTGGCTCGAGGTACATTTAATCGCGTAATTTATATCATTAATGTTCCTTATTAGGAATTACTAGCCGGCTAAGGATAGTTATCAATGTACTACTCGATTCGCACTATAAAAAATCCAACAATAAAAGGTACAATCAAGTTCAACATCAACAAGTAAGCAAAAACACACGTTTCTGTCTTATCTTTAACGCAATTTAACTATTTATTGCCATGAATTTTGCATCTTTTGTACCAAGGAGGCCAACTCACTTAAGTCAATGGTCTCCGATTTGTATAAAGAACATTGTTACGCAGGTACAGTATTGTTAACACAACTTAAGAATTACAGGAGTGTTCTAGACTCAGGGACGCTTTGTTTATTCAGCCTTTGTTCCTTGATTATGTACCTTGTAATATTTTTCATTAAGCTCTAAATTACTATAGATATTATTATATTCTAGGAATGGTAGCGATTCAAACAAAGGTTGCCATGTGCTTATTAAGATCTCTATTAAGGTAGAGGTTGTTTGTAATTTTTTCTGTTAATGTAAAGAGTGCAAAGACTTTGAAAGGGTTATCATAATGTAGAGGCTTGTTTGTGTTTTCGTGGAATTGACAAGGGCCGTATCGATTGGTCACAACGCTCAGTCTGTAGACGAACAAGGTAATTGTTTTAAAAGCTTAATCATTAGTAGATCTTTATGTTGTTCATTCACTATCATGTTCGAGCTCATGTAGTGGCCACCATTGCTCCTGATTATCATCCTTGTTGCTTTTATTCATCAGTGGAGAGGGCTTGATCCTGCTTCAGGAATTTTGTAGTTTAATATAATAATAGAGAACATCAAAGTTTAACTCTTTAAGTTTTACTCTTTTGTTCCTTGGTAACCACATAATAGTTATAGATTCGTCCCCATGCGTATAAAATGCTTATTTTACAACACTGAACTGAAACTAGACATGGCATTTTGAACAAATAGAATTACTAGAATTGCCAGCGGTCGGGAATAAAACATGAGCCATGATATTTTTTTTCATTTTGTTTGCTTCTGTTCAATTTGTATATTGTGCCAGTATTATACTAGGCATACACCTTTACAAATTATTAACAGGACTATTCATTGTCTGTCCAATATGCGAAAATTTCAATTTCGAATGTTTTCAAATGATCTTTTATTTTAATTTGACACACATTTTATTTAAAATATCAATGTAGTGGATAACATTCTAAATTGAAAAAATGTTGATCAATAGAGTTTCTATATACGTAGTGCTTTAAATCCCGGATTGCTTTTTCAGTTAGTATAAGTGACCTCTGTCGTGTAGTGGTGCCATGTAAAGCTTTTGGGTTCGATTTTCTCTCGACGCGTTTGTTTTTTTTCATAGACATAAATGTTTGGATTGTTCTGGATGCTTTTTGCGTATTTAAAAAAAGAGTATATTAATTTGTTTACCTGTTATCTCAGGTCCATATTTAATAACAAAGTCTGCTGTCTTAAGGACTAGATGGCGCTGTGTGAAGAATATTGTATTATCCCACTGATATTTCAAAGGTTAGTTAAAAACTTTGTGAGTGTCAGTATATGTTTGTTTTAAGTTCAAATAACTGTGCCAATTTGTATATAAATAATGTATGTATAGATAAATTACGCTCTAGATTAAAACATAGGCTGTTTTATCTCAATAAAATGTGATATTCCTGTACGATGACCATAAAATTAAAACTTTTGATAGTGCTATTCTAAGAAGCTCCAGTATAAAAATAAAGACATTAGTAACAGCCTCGCCCGTATTACGACTTGTTCCGCAACGACAAATTTTATTATAATTAATTGGAATAGGGTGTTAAGTAAAGTTTCCCTTCTTTTGTTTTCTTTACTATAATATCTGCGAATCTTTGTCTCTTAATTGGCTTTGACCAACTTATGTTATGATTTTATTCCTAAGTTGTCGTAAAAGTAGGCTCAAGAAGTCTACAAGACTTGCATGTTATGTTCAGGGCCGGCCGGTGGTATAGAATACGAAAGTTGTACTTTTACAGATAACGGAAGGATTCGCCACTGGAGACTTAGGTCTAAGTCAAACATTTGCTTTGTGCACATTTTGTATACCCGTGACCTTTCAGTTGCAGTCAGATGCTTTACTACTACACCAAAAATAAAGTGAAAGAAGAGTAAATTATAACTAAGTAAAACATAATAAATATAACACGTAGACAGTTGATACGGAAGCCTGCTAGATAAGCGCATGACGATAAGTCACGGCCACTCGCCAACTGAAAATGAAAACAATTTCAAAGCGATCCTCACAGCAGAAGTACAGATCATTACTGCGATCTTCAACTCCAACGAGGTTTTAATATTTTTTTGCGCGTCTGGCTATCAGATGCTTGCAAAGAGTAATTTGTTGAAGCACGTTTTTCCTTAACGGTTTCGTTGGAAATTAATAAAGTAGTATCTACTGTTTGTGTTTTTGTTTATTGTTAATTTTAAAATAGATGTATGAATGTTTGAGTAATTACTCATAACTACTAAGTTATAAAGATATTAAACGAGTGCCCAAATAGTCAAATTAAAGTTAAACAACAAGAGACAAACATAAAAACTTTACGTCGTATTGAGTTGAGTTGCTAACTAATTTTAAATATAATATTCTAATTGGTTGTTTTTCTCTTCTATGGCTCCTAATATTCATCTCATTTGCAATGGGTAATTTTTAAGCACATATTGGTATATAATATTCTCTTGTGAATTATAAGACACAACGTCAATAACCTAATCCTTACACCAAAGCCTTCAAATAGTCTCAAAAGACAGCCTCTCAGGAATGTTTACGTGATTGACGCTTCTTCCACAGCTAGTGAATCAAGTGCAAATCAATTACCAATCCAGGGTTTAGTATAAACCGAAAAAAAGTCGAAAGCAGGGATTGGAATCCAAAGCTAACCTCGGGCAAGTGAGGTAATTAATTACCCGTGGCCGTTTTTGCAGCGGCCAGCCGGAAGAAAACGGCCAAAGATTTATTGTTTGCGCCACTTCACTTTTCGGCGTCTCTGGACGGAGAATTACTAATCTTTTCTTTAATTCTGATCCCTTGTTTTCTTCCGTCTGTAATAGAGCCGTAAGCCGGATTAAAGGAAATACTCATTTCAGTCTCGTTCATAATGCAGTGACTGAATGTATAAGAGAAGGAACAATAAGCTGGTGTAATATACGCTACTAAGTGTATAATATTTATAAGATCTTTGCTCAAGCATGTTCGGATTCATTTTCCGCTTGACTTATTCGATAATTTAATGCCTTCCAGATTTTAAGAAGTTGTACTATCGTATTAAAATTATCGTTGTAACATATAAATTTACAGAACATTTTACTTAACTTATAGATGCTGTGCACTTGTAGTTGAATTTAATACCTACTCGTTGTTAAGTTCAGTGTGCGGGCCTGCTAAAATCGTCGTAAGTTGAAAATCATTATTTCTTAAAGTCAAGTTTTATTGTGTACTATATCTTCATCAATTACTCTACTTTTAACTGTGTCCGCGGTCCATAGGTAGGAATTAACTTAATTAATCAATTTCAATCAAAATTCTATAATTCTCTATAATATTCTGCGTATGTATCTAATAATATATCGTTACATGGTATTAAAGCAAATGATAAATGCAAAATAACGAACTTACAAAAAACAAAACCTTTGTAAGCTAGTTCACATAAATTAATATATAAATTATAAATTCTGTAGTATACATATAAGCTTCTTGTACATTAATTATGTTTTGTAAAATTATATTGGGCTGCTAATTAAAGTTTCCGTTTGAATGACTTAGTAAAATTTCAATACAACAGAAAGGTCGTGAATTTGTCCTTCCATTTATTATAATACCCAAAGGACAGATACCCAAATAAACTTGTACACTAGTAAATTGGGTTGTTCCCGTTAGGGGTTACCTCTCTGTGTGATTGAGATTGCCTATGTTCTGATATTGGACTGTTTAACCAAATTACGTGTATATCAAATTTATAATTAATCCTTAGTTATGAATATTCTAGTACGGTGAACGGTTCTCCTTGAAAATGTTCCCTTATTATTTTGTAATCATGTTACAACGCAATTATGTAGTATTTAATTAATTGTTAATTTAAAATTGTTAGCTTTCTAGAAAGCTTCGTTTGATCTTATGCCTTAGTATGATCGTTGAATACCACACAAAACATTATATTTTATGTGATTTATGTACTAATGATTGGTTTAAGTACCTACTACTTTTCTGGACGTCTATTATGTCTTTGTGAAATTGATGTGAAATTTAAAATTAGTCTAAAGTAGCTTAATATTGTCGTGGTGAATTAATTAAGAGCACAAAATGTTATTACTCGTTTTGTGGATGGTGTAAAAGTAGCTTGATGCAGATTTGTGAAATAAAATTGTCGGGTCCTTGTTGCTATAACCATTTGTCAATATAACACATTTTTGTGAACTTGTGGTTTAGAAAGTTTCTGTCTAATTGCGTCCGGCTTTTAAAATATCTATTCCATAACGATTGAAAAATCAAATTGAACTCAACTATAGAAAACATCGTCACTTGTTATGGTAATTAGCAGTTAAAATGTAGTCTTTTATCTACTTTATAAATAACACAGGAGTATACAAAATACGAGGTTTTACGAAGTCAATATTAAAAGATTTCGTTAAAGGCCTACGCAATCCTACATAACTACGTAATGGGAAGAGTGAAAATGCGTAATTTGTAATAATAATGGGATGGAAACGTCGGCGCCCGTTAACAACTTGCTTTGAAGTACAACCTTATTAGTCCCAGAAATAGCATATTATTACCTACTAAAAATTTATATTCAAGACGAACAGAGACCAGAGACCATAGAGAAAATCTCCGCGTGGTAAGGGAAAAAGAATAAACGGTGTCCGCACTCCTTCTGATTTCATGAGCTGCGCAGAATCCCACTAAGCAAACAGTTGCAGATGTACGGAAACCAAAGAAGAAAAACTTTACATAAAAACCATTACTAATCTGCATGGACCTAATTTATACCATTAACTATCCAGCCCATTAATGTTCCATTGCCGAGACATTAATAGGCCATTATAATGAACGATACCGCCTGCATAGTTTAATAATATTTATTATTGAAAAAATTAAAGTCATAAACAAAAAACGATGACGACACAAACACGACGCAAGCCAAATTTACGTTGTTAATTTACGACCGAAAAAATATAAAACTTTATTAAATGTTTTTTTTTTTTTTTGTACACACAAGTAGGAACGATCTCTAATGAAG
This sequence comes from Schrankia costaestrigalis, assembly GCA_905475405.1. Classification (NCBI taxonomy): domain Eukaryota; kingdom Metazoa; phylum Arthropoda; class Insecta; order Lepidoptera; family Erebidae; genus Schrankia; species Schrankia costaestrigalis. The sequence goes on from FR997827.1 coordinate 9,025,456, forward strand.
TATAGCTTTAGGTATTGTTGTTCTTCAAACTTTAGTCGTTAATTAGAGAGTTGAGGCGTAGTAGGAGTTTGTACGTATCCCAGGTGGGATACGCTGTGCCTGTAACACAGACTATTTGCATAAAAGTTAGTGCAGTTATATAATATAGTCGGATAGCCGCTGGCGCGCCGCGAACTATGTAGAATACTACTCGTAATATAGTTTGTTAAGCTGTTACACAAACAAAGTAATATAGCTACTGTTAGGAACCTTGATTTTGGTTTAAATTAGTTAGTCGCGTTTTCGTTTAATTTATTTATATACTTAGTGTGTTTTATATTTCTTCATGGTAGGTTTCTTCAGCGAGAGCTCGTTTAGATCGGTACCTACCACTGCTGTGCTCGCTTAATCGAACCCTAAGCATAATAAGTGCTATACCTATATAGTTATTGTCCGCGTGGTATAGACTTACTCCCGGTCTCCGAATGACTGATCAAGTAAAAATCAACTAATCAAGTGTCAAAACTATCATTTTCAGAAACTAAAATGACAGTTGATTAGTTGATTTTTACTTGATCAGTCATTCGAAAACCGGGGGTTAGAAGACAAAACTAACAATTATTGTCTCGTGAGTGTCGTAGAAGGTGACTGAGAAAGATTTCATACGTACCTACGTATCATAGTATCATCCCGAAAGATGGAAACCTTAAAACAATACGAGCCTGTCTCGTTAGCCAATAGTACTAGTAATCCAAGTTGTTAGAGGATACCATCTCTGCAGTCAGGATTTTATGAAAGCTGAAAGTATTGACGCAGTAATTGAACAGTAGGCCATTATCTAGTTCCAATCGTAATCAAGATAACAACAAGAGATTAACTATGATGTCCTTTAAAGTGGCGATTGAATGTACACGCTGAATGTATGACGTACGTCCTTGGAGAATATCAACATCTAAACCTTTTGACATCCTTTAAAAATAATCTAATTTCCCATAACAATAACATGAACTATCGTATATTTAGGAAATATGTATAAATGAAAACTTTCCAATAATGAAAATGATAAAGATTCCACTAAGTGAATCTGTAAACAATTATCGGCTTTGCTGTTTTCTCAATTTCCCTAAGGAATAGTTAGTCTGTAGGCCGCGGTGGCATCTTGCAGATCCGAGTGAACGTCGAATGAGGGCTAATGGCCCGTTAATAATGCCCGCCAGTCGCTCTGTTAGCAGCCTTCGCCGCCACGAATTACGACTTGGGGCTTTCTGTTAAACTGCCGAGAATCGTACGCTTCACCCTACACGCAAGCAAGGAGCCTTAATGAGACGTAGATGGTGAGATCGGTACGCGGTCATGTAGGCATGATTAGGTAGAACCACTATTTTCACAGAAATTATTACTTTTAGAGGCAACCGGGGAAATGTTGGGGCCTTAATTACACTGCATATACTAAGGTTCAAGCTACGAAAAGTTTTAGTTAAATGTAAAGTATTTTAGTTATGTGTTAAGTGATGTGTTACGTCATAGCAGGTCATTAATGTTCTACGGCAGGATAAGCCACCTCCTGTGATGAAAGTAACATCATTAGCCGTTACAACGGTAGTATGGGGTTTCCTTTGAGTGATCGACGTTTAATGAAAATAATACATCGACTTATCAATAGCTCAAAGGCATCAATCGAACACTTTCGATTCTATCAATCGATTGACTAACCCATTCTATCATTTATTGATCAACTGATCATGCTGACCAAACGAATTGGAATATGGTTAAACGTTTTCCTTTCTTGTTTTCGTTGATAAAATAGTTATAATACTTTGTATGCTTGTATGACGCCTATGCGACGACATTCTGTGGTGACAATACATTTGTATTCTTGTTGCTATGACTAAATAATAGTCATTTTCTCGTTGCAGTTTTTTAATCCGATCGAATTAGACCATTTAGTTCCTGTTTCAGCCACAAAACCAATCTAAATTAGTGTTTTGGTGTTATCACTTCACATTAAGTCATAGCACTTCGGACTCTGGCAGAATTGTCGACATCGGCATAGTTTGCCATATAAAAGAAAGAAGAAGATAATAGTCATTTAAAATAATATCTACAGGGATTACACGAAATCTTACAATATTACAGACGGTAGAGAATATAATGGCGTGTTAAATACAGTAATGTAGTTACAAGATAAATGTCGTGATTAGATTCGGTCTTGTATTACGTAATGCTTTATATCTACGAATTAGGATTTAATGAAAGAGGATTTGTTTTATCATTACTTTTTTGACTGATTATTTACTATTTACTGATTATTTATTTTAAACATGCTATATTTTATAATTGATATAAAAAAGTACTAGTGACTTTCACAATACTTTGTGATTGTACTTGTTCACTTTTTACTTTCCGACGACCTGGTTAGTTAGGACGGTGGGAAGCCGATGAATCAGGGAGGCACAGGAGGCAATGCTTGGAGGAGGTCTATGTCCAGCAGTGGACGTCAATTGGCTGATATGATGATGATGTACTTTTTCCTTGGAAACATCCGTAGAAATAGTATCTGCTCTGCGGTTAAAGATAGATGGTATGGTGATGCCAAATATTCTTACTCCGTCATCACGTTGAGAATGATCAGAATCAGATAAACCTTATAAACACGCTTGTACTACATAAAGACAATTGCCGGCAGTTATTATTATTGTTGGAAATAAATGATATCAGGCGTTTGGGGCACTTGTACCCAGCGGCCATTTATGGGTGTCGATATCAATCAGTTTGTTTGCACAATGCATAACATGGTCATTTGTCAGCTGAGAATCCTGATATGGGAAAGTGGTCACTGTAATCAATCCAGTGTTAATGTATAATATAAATACAGTAAGATGCCTTAATCCATTAATTTGTTTATTGCAAACCATACAATAAAAACGGAGCGACCATTTTAGTTTTTCGAAAATCATATGACTTTAACTCCGGTTCTTAAAAAAAAGAAGGACATTAAGGCGGCATCCAAATTAACAATTTTTTGATTCAAGTTTAGGCATAACTTGCGCTGGTTAGTGAAAATTTAAGTTTTTACTAACAAGCAATCAATACATGCATTGATAAATTGAAGAAAACATCTTCATATTGTTCTATCATCAAGAGAAAAGTGCACACACGCACACAACAACGCACACAGATGTAAAAAATAAAAGGAACAAAAATAGACAGAGCTACATAATGTAGATATCTCTTACAAATCGAGCTCCCCACTCATAGACGTGCGACAAAAGAGCTGAAACCACCTTTTTTATCTTTCTCTTTTCGCTTGGACGAATCTCGTGAGTGAAGAAAATTATTGCCTCGGAGAAAAAACCTGTTGGATTCGTTGGAAGGTCAGGAAATAGCACACAAAGACAAAACTGCCGATTGAGGAAATCGCCGAAATAATCACTGTAGACGACAACGATGAAGGCAACGGAACGATTTATCCTTTCAAATTACTGTACTCTTATTTCTTTTCTAAAAATATCTTCTCGATTTTAAAATATGACGTGAGACCATCGCCATTATATGGCGATGGACGTTACCAAAGAATTATCGCGCAAAGACGTTTGTTTCTCTTAGACGTATGATACACATCTAATGTTACTGCTATATTAGCCTAGCCTTGCAGCCATTAGCTGGAAGATAAGGATAACGTCCACAACTGTATATTTTTATGAAGGTTAGAATAATAAGTCCATCAGATGACGGACTAAGAATAAATATTGTCATTGCTCCATTTTGTCCTGAAAAATTCGCAAATGTGACTAAAATATAAGACTACAACTAAACCTTATTTTGTTTATTAGTGTTGTATTTGTAGTCTTATTTTCCTCCATGTATAAAGAGGAAGTCCCAATATCCCATACATTCATGAATAACATGTTTTACTCGGGATGTTTTCACTTTTGTACATGAAGTGGAAGAGCTACTCTCGGAGCTACGGCAATCGTTTCTTTCTACTTTTTAGCTCCTTTGGCTTTCGGCGCTAGCGGTCTTCGGTTTCATAATACCTACAAAGTTGTATAGTTGAAATAAAACAATGAAAATTCCTATTCTAATTAATGTTAGTAGATGGACTAAATGCTGTACAGTCACGAGCAATAATATATACACATTGTCAAGTTTTCTAAACTATCTAAACGTCCATCTAGACATTAGAATACCAAAATTAATGCGTAATTTAGAAAAGGCTCCGACCGGTTTTGAACTAATCTTAAAATTTTTGATTTTGCCTCGGCAGAACTTTAGATATTTGCTTTACAAAATGTAAAAATGTGTACATATTATTGCTCGTGACTGTACCTACCTTTAAACCGTAGAAGTCTGTTTCTGCCACAGGCATAATTTAACAGAGCTTGGAACGGTTAATACTAGGAACGATCTGTTTTAAACAATACCCGGAATTCGAATTGTATTTTCCAATAGAATTAATATGGTGACTGGTCCTTAACATTGAGATTCATTAACCCGTAATGGAAGGTAGCTGCTTTGTTGTTATTGAGCCTTTAGTTTAATTTATTTAAATAACAAATACATAATATATTGATTGAGAACCAAGTTTATTGATGCAAGTATGTGAACATCGATAAAATTGACATAATAATAATAATTTACATGTTATTTTAATAATGTCATTCAAGCCTTCTGACTAACCCTAAAACTAAGAAGTGCGTATACCATCATGACTAAAGTCAGGGTAAACATAAATTATAGTTTTTTTTTAAACGAACCTAAGACCATCACCTGCACCTCAATTTTTTTTTGTAAAGATATTACTCAGTTTTGTGGTAAAAAACTTTATAAAAAATATACAGTCGTACTGAGAAACACCGCCTTTTTATTGAGTGCGGGAAAAATCACCGCAAACCACATTCACATCGGGTCTAGTTTATTATATCGAAAGTCACTACATCGATGGTCGCTGTATCGCAAACGTTACATCGACGGGCTAATGTATCGACCCCAATTCACACTATATGAAGATAAGGTCACAACCTTGCAAAATACGGAGTGTAATTTTAGAGTAGCACATGTTGGGGTCCTACAAATATTACTTACAACTGGGCAAAGAATGGTCGCATCAACCAAATCTTCCCTACAATACGGGGCTCACAGTTTAAATATGAATAAAAGCCGAGAGTGTTTTTGCCCTTCGTAATAAATTATTTCTTCATGTGTTTCTCTACACCTGGCTTCTATATGAAGGTATGAAAACAATTTTGGATGTCTTTTAATATCGAGTTACACTAAATAATTTGCAAGGCTTTTATTAATATAGACGTATACAAAATTCTAGCTGTATCCTACGGTTTCCTTTGAGGTTTCTCCAAGAATAACCTTTCTCGTTTTTAATTAACTTACCTAAAGCATATGTTCTAATCTTGTCTATAAATGTTCAACTGCAGGACCGGTTTTACGGTGACTGAGAGACCTTGGTCAACTAATACCACGACAATTAGAATTTGGGTCTATGATCTGGTGTCTGTCAATAGCCCACTGCAGGGACGGGCCTCCTCCCGTTACGGGGGGATACTTGGCCTTCTAATACCACGCTGGCCAGAGGGATTGGTATAGGGTTTAATTTCAAGTTTTCCTTCTTTTTACTTCTTAAAGATAATATTCACGAACAGTCCCTTAGTCGGCTTTTACGACACCCATGGGATGAGATGGGGTGGTGGCATATTATTGTATTCTTACTCTGTCACCACACGGAGAATTAAATAATTATAAATAATATCCTACATTAAGATCAAACATTGACTAGTTACTACCGCTTTGCCTAACTATACCACGCTAGCCAAACGGATTGGTATAGGGTTTAGTTTCAAGTTTTCCTTCTTTTTATTTCGTTAAGATAATATTTTTGCGAATAGTCAAGGAAATCTCCACTACGTAGTAATCCTTAATTTTATTGGACAAAACAGAGTCTTTGTCCCATGGAACAAATCGCTCAGGGATCGTATTATTTCGTGCGTAGATTTATCGGTGCAGGCGAATCGAGGGGCCCTTTTGTTGGGCTTTTCCATAAATCTTTCTGCTATTTAAACGGTTATTAGGACAGGAGGGATTGATGTCCACTAGATTCTCTTCGTGTGTTAGACAAGATTTCGACATGGTGGGTTGCGTTTTAATTTTATCTTCAATATGTATTGGTATTGTGTAAATATTACTATATAAATGTATGTATTTACAAAAAAAATAATTAAGTATGTTTATCCGTTGTCTAGTACACATAGTTCAAGCTCTGCTTAGTTTGGGACTAGATGGTGCTGTGTGAATGTGTGAGAAATATTTATTTATTTATTACTGTACAGGAACTTTAGCATTTGTCATGGTATGGGCATGTTATGCGGAGGAATGAGAGTCATGTGGTTAGGAAGATGTTGGACATGTGTGTGGATGGATATAGGGGAAGAGGGCGACCAAAGAAACGATGAATGGATTGTGTGAAAGACGATATGGCTGCAAAGAATGTTACTTGTGAGATGACGTCCGATAGGAAAGTATGGAAGAAGAAGACATGCTGCGCCGACCCCAAATAAAATTGGGATAAGGGCAGGGGAATGATGATGAACTTTAGCATTTGTCTGATCCGAAGTCCAAAATCTAATTACCTAAGGATAAAAACTATATAACGTAACGCAAATCTATAAGTTTCCTTTTACAGCGTTTAGTTTGCGCACTTTGACTTCATTGATGTTTTGTGACCATCTTTCCTATTCCATTGGATCCTCGAGTGTCGTGCGTGAGGTATTGAACGTCGAAAGAATATTGATTTTTATTTTCAATTCAAGCGAAAGATATCAAATCCGAGTCAAGGAAGTGTGTAACTGTTTTGCTTACCTTTCTGCTTCATTGTATAGGGAAAACTGGTTTCGGAAAACATTGTCCACTTTGGCTGAGCACGCAACAGACCGTTTTGAGATTTTTAACCGACTTCAAAAAAAGGAGGAGGCTTTCAAATTCAATTCGATTGTATTTTTTTTCTTGTCAAGACTTGCAAAGACATCTTGTTCCACTACCCAGAATTCTTACGACATCAAAAAAGACATCAGGACATTTGGACTATTAACAATACATAGTTATATATTAACACTAGCCATTTTAATCAATATTTCTTTATTTCGCAAAGATATTATTTATTCTAAGTCACCGCATTCGTTTATTTCAAAACGAATTTAAATGTTTTGCCTTTTTCCGGAAACAAAATTAACAAAACCGATAAAGAACAAGTACCTGATGTTCTTTAAGAAAATCTGTCCTGCTGAGAGCACTTTGCTGTAATAAATTTACTCACAATTTATCTTTTTGTGGATTGCTTTGCTTGTAATAGCGGCCGGGGCGTGAGAAATTCGGCAAAAAGCCCACTGCGCTCACTCTACTTTGCAGAACAGACCCATTACACAAAACATTATTCCAAATTACATTGGGCGCGTTACGATAATGTTTTTGTTCATTTGATAAGAGACGAAATGTTGTTTTTCAATTATTATAAAACAAAATTACACGCCGCGTCGCCGCTGTAGTTTTTATTGGTCAATAACCACCATTTTAATAGGCATTTTCTCTTCCAATTTTCTTTGTAATGCCTCTTCCCTTCGTTTCGACCTTGCTTATAACTTGACTGTGGTGTTTTTGAGTTTTATTAAAGACTAACTGTAACCGTGAGCTCTTTGTTATACTTATGGCTTTTGTTTTTTATATATTTTGATCAATATTAATCAGCTTATTAACGTTGCACTGCAGAGAAAAATCTCTTTTACATTATAAAGGGACACATGGCTGTCAGATAGCACGGTAGCCAAACGTGTAGGTACGGTTCTGTGTTTGGCTTTTTTCCCTTGCTTCTTGTAATATTGACTGTTATGTCTTTCAGTTGCCTTTTACTAAATTATCTAAAAGAAACCATATTGTGCCATTCTATTTCGTATATGTAATGTTTGCATTGTTATACTATTCTACTTACTAATAGAACAGACATCCTATTCAATCGACCCTTAATACATACTAAACACCCGTTTAATGTTATATGGTCTACGAAAAGCTGTTGACTTTAAATAATACTTAGAGATTACGAGGACTCGGGTAACCTTGCGGTTAAATACGTCTGAGGGGCTTACTAAGAAAGCGCAGGTTCGAGCCCTGTCTTTATTTCTATTGCTGACGACCTCTGTGGCGTAGTGGTTATATAACATGACTGCTACACAGAGGGTTCGGGTTCGATTCCCGCTCAATGCAAATCTTTGTGGTGTGCACGAACATGATTATTTGCATTGGTCTGAGTGTTTCTATGTATATTATGTATGTATTTACTAAAAAAAGTATATAAGTAAAGTACTAATATCCGTTGTTCTGTTACCCATAATACAAGCTGGTTAAGCCTAGCTTACTTTAGGAACAGATGGCGTTGTGTAGAGATGTCCGTGAATATTTATTTATTGATCTATTTTTCTATTGTTTTTTTGATCTTTTAGATAAATTAACTCTTTTAAAATGTTTTTTTTCCCGAACAAAACTAAAAACTTGAGCTCAAATTATGACATGTAAATAAAACTTTGATGTATCTTTAGCGTTATCCTAAATTTTACTCTTACCTACCTTGTACCGTTTCGTTTTGTTGTAAATAGTGTCAGCTATTAAATATTTTATATCCTTACAACCTGTTACTATACGAGACCCTCGAGTAAACATTTCAACAAGTTTATGGACTGCACTTCGAACATACAAAAGTATGTTACATGTTAAACTATAATTCGAGATATTAAATTAAATGGCTAGGTGGTAGTCTTGTCATCTTAAAACACTAAGTTTTTTTATTAGTTAACAACCACACAACAATTGGATAACAAAAACACGAGGATATCGTTTGTCTTGTACTTTGTTGAGTTTAAGTCCTTTAACCACTAAGTGCCATATTAAACTTAAATTCTTAAACAATAGACATTAACCCCCTTACATACAAACGCCTCTTAAATTTATTCACTGTTTAGTAAGATTTTTATTAGGAAAACCAACCTTATACCAAACAAAACCGTAAGAATTTATGCTAATCAATTGACTAAAATTTAAGAGGCGTTTATGAGTAAAGGGGTTAGTATTTACCTATAAAAGTAAGTTTTCAATCTGTCTCTGCCATGAGTATTCCACTGCTAGACATAGAACGTCCCAAGTTTGTGCTTCTTAATCCAATCCTTTACATGTTTCATCGAACCGACTCTGGAGGTTATCGGACTTAATGTAAAATATATTTTATATTAGAACCAAACTCATTTCTATTCACAGAAGCGCCAGCATCACAGTATTATATAGTACGAAATACAACAAATGATTGTGACAACGAAATTGATTTATATAAGTCCCGGAGTCGGCTCAGCGTGTGCCGATAAGCCATTTATAATTTTGTGAGTAACAGATAGGCATTTCAATAAGATCTCTCAGTACAAATAAAGACGTTCGGCGGAGGCTAATGGGGCGTTCATAATTCGCACGAGTCTATTCAATGGAGGCCTTCGAGATTTATCACTACAGGATTCTGGCAAGATGCCTCCTGGCACACGCTGATTATGCACTTTTTAAACGTGCTACATCAAATACAATTACTTAAATGATTTACGTTCTTTTAAAAATTCGATATCTTTTTTATTTTAAAATTTAATTTTTAAAATTTCTGATTTTAGTTTGAGTGAGAAATTCAATGTGTAATTTCAATTACTATTATTATCATGTGGTTCTTTTCAGTCCAGTTGTATATATATTAGGTCTTTTCCATATGAATTTGTCGTTTTGTATGGAGATTTTGTGCGAAGTTGGATTTTTCATACTAAAGTTTTCAGGTTTTTTCATACTAAAGGTTTAAGTTTCAATAATTTCTAAACTTAGTAGAATGAAATTTAGTATAAGTACCTAATATTACATTTGAGCTAACAGAAAAAAAAGTATCAAAGAAGAAGTTACAATTCAGTAATAGTTAGAGGCCTATTATCAGCTCTATCTTTCTTTGTTTGTTTCCATGATATAACGAGAATAGCTTAGTCATCTTACCCTGTCAATAGTGAAAAATTTACCGTACCTATAGAGGTACGGTAAATTTTTACGGGTAATAAGACTTATTTACATCCTTCTTTACACGTGAATGTCATGAAAGCCAACTAAGGATGTTACAAAGGATAATTCATATTATACTATTACAACTACAGTTTAGAAATTGTACTACAACTAAAGTAGGGTAGGTACCTATGTACAGGATGTGTTGAATATCTTATTATTTGCGGTAGGTAGTACGTGTTGCTGCTTTTGATAAAGAGCGGTCATTTATACAGCCGCAATTGACGCTAGAATATTTATGATACCTGAATCTTTGAGTCTTAGTTATATACTTACTTCTTAATTCTAATGTTTATTGTAATGTTTATATATAACTAGGTGTCCACACAGTTAAATAAATAAAGCTCTATTTATCTTAAATAATACAGAAATATACGGATCAAATTAAAATTAACATACAAAAACGTATGATGTTCCCTTTGGAGGCTTGTTTAGGTCTGAAACTAGTAAGAGCTTTTAGATTTCTGATAAGAAGATATTTTTTAAATCATCGTTGCTAAAAACCATGCGCCTATATTACGTAAATTGTTTTGCATAGTCTTATTCAGCATAGTCGTATTTTTTATAATATGACACCCGCAACACCAGAGGAATCACAGATGCCTTACAAGCCTTTAAGAAGCTCCCCATGTATTAAGTATTATTTATTTAATGAGTGTACGCATAAATTTGCAGATACCTGAAATTTCATAGAAAATGAGTAATAAACTAAATTCATTCATGTCAGCATGGCATGAGATAATAACCAGTGAAAGATTAATTACAATCTTTTTCTATTGTAAGAAGGTAAATAAAGATTTCTCATCTAAATTCTGCTCGATTGAAATTGGATTAGAATTAGCAAATAATTATGAAGTGTCAAAACAAAAAGCCTCTAAAAGCTTTCATCTTCTAATTTAGATTTTAATTAAGGTGGTATTTCATCTTATAGGCAGTTTTAGAAATTTATTTTATATAACAACGTATTTTCGAATATCTAATAAATGTCAAAGGTGTCACTTGAATGTGTTATTAGATTTTGAAAGGATTGATGACCAAAAAAGTAAAAAAAAATTATGCATAAGAGCCCGTGTTAAAACGGTGAACTAAGAAAAAACGTTAATATTGATAATGCACGAAGTATCAGGACTAATCCATCCCAGTACAATAGTTTTCGTAATAAAAAATTAAACAGTTAACCGGTTTTGGTAATCGAAACACAAATTTAAACACAAACAATTGTAAGCTATTTCTTTCCAAACAAAATCATCTGTATCTTAACTAAATAAATTTGTTTTTTGTATTTCAGACAGCACCGTTTTGCAAACATTTGTACGCTAAATTTTTATATAATACATACTTAACTTACTTATATCATAATGTAAAATACCAACAAATATAATTTAAAACAAGCTTTTATATTTAATATCTACACCATTACAAATGTCAAGGCAATAATTAGGTTAACTACTGAGTCGTGAGTTATTTGCTAAGTCGTGAAAATCTAAACAGGACACAGTTTCAGAGAACCACGTAAAGTAGTCGTTTTGCATCAGTTATAAAATTTACCTGCACAAAATTTAAAACTATGATCTCGATAGCATGGCAGCCCCGTACGCAAAGGTTTTAAATACACTGGCTGGTAACGAAAAAAATATCACCCCGTAGCTGTGGTAAAAGTTGATTTAGAAAAAAAATTTGCAAATATTGCCTAAAATATTAAAGATACAGAAACCATATAGGTACAAACTCAAAATAATTACTTATCTTTTACCCTATAACACGGAGATTTTTACAAAAATCTATTTTACGGACCTAAAGAATATTCATAGTGCACTGCAGCGTGGGGCTTAAGTCCTCGACGTAGCGCACGTGAGCAGCATACCATACGAGGCAAACAAAAGACTGTAATTGATTTAACAAATATTCCTAATTTACTTTTTACAGCATGCAAATGTGTCCATAGATTACGTTATACCTGTGGGTAGAGACACATAAACTTCGGTATCGCAGTAACAAAAGTTAAGTTTGGCAGAACAGGGTCGTAACATAAAATTTTACAACAACTTTAGACGGTTATTATAGCTTTTTGATATCTTGCCATATCTAATAATGGGTTTATTACTCGAAATTTGAACGTTTTCCCTACCTGTTTTATTTGTGTTCTGATTATTTTTTATGTTCCTTTGGTTATTGTAATAGGTTTTAATTATAATTTTGTTGTTTGAATTTGGTAGATACAAAATATTTTTAATTTCTTTAAGTAACATTACCATCAACAGTCATTGTTGTATACTGCTGGGCGTAGACCTCCTTTAAATATAACCATGAATACCCCTTTAGACGAGGGAGACATATACTGCATATTATAATACTTATTTATAATCACTCTTCATTAAAGAAAACGTGGTCTTACAGAAATTAATAGTAAAAGTTTGTTTTTATTTTACAGGATAATATATTATGAAGTTTTTGTTTTGGTAAGTATGAAGTACCTATAGCCTGCGCTCAAACCCATCTGCAGTGTGCTTGATTCATAAAGAACCTGGTATTTTTTATCTAAGGATGAACTCTACCACCACTTTATACTTGTAAAGCACAATGTTCTTCTGCATCTGTTAAAGACGAGGGATAAACTCACCAGCAGGCGAGCAACTTGTCATCTGCTGCCTTCGTTCTTGACTGTATCTATTCGTCGAATTATTAGAATCATTATTCGTAGCCTAAAAAAATAACTATTGTCAGCGCAGTCTGTGTAAAATCTTAAACTGTATACGTAGCAGGAATAGGCACGTATACGTGTTCTTAAGTTTAAACATGCGACATGCGACCTAACGAAAACGGTATTGAACATTCAGCTCCACATCGAGAATTCTCTTAGCAATCTACTAGATAGAACCGTTATACATTCAATTATTCCTTCTATATATAAAAGAAAGAAAACACAGAATCAATATTCTTTTATACGTGGAACGTAATTGTCTCTATAGTTATCCTCTGACGAATAAAATACAAAAGCTCTCGTTCATACAATAGTTAATTCGGAACATAAATGAATACCCTTGTTCTTAACGGGTTATCTTTATTATGTTCTGTTCTTTGGCAAAACTAATTTGCGCATTTTCGTCGGCAGCACATTAGTGAAGTAATGACGTCATTCCACACGTCGTGCGCGTTTCTCGTTAACAACGAATAAAATGATATTCAACAGCTATCAGTGTCGTAAGGAGGTTGCAATTTAATTTTAAAGTTTGTAAGTATCGTCGGAGGGGCGCGTCGATTTGCATATTTGTGCGTTTAAGCTTGCTATCCTCTAGGGTGCGTTGAGTGATTGAATTATTAACTGACTGGCAGGAGGCCCACCGGTACTTTGTCCAGACGTGAGTTGTATACGGCCCGTGGATTTGCATTGGCTCTCATAATTGTTATAATTACCCGCCCGATGTCTCGTTTCGATAATGGCCGCACGTTTACTGTAATAATCCCCTAGTAACATCTCTTCAGAATATTAATTGCGTTAGATTATTATTTATTGTATTTGCTATTGGTTATTATTTGTATGTTCGATAAAACTGTTTATATTCTGTACAGAACATGAAACAATTTATCTGTATTTTGTGTTTTGTGTACAGTTTGTATCGATTACAATCTCTTCGTACGTACGTGAGATTTAGTTATCAAATACGGCTAATAGCTCGGACGAGAATACGGGAGATGTGTAATAAAATTGTTCAATGTTGCCCTTTTACTATAGGTATAATTATGTAGGGATATTATAGTGTTGGGTAGTTCACTTGGGAGTGTGGGTCCCTGGCTATCAAGCCGCGGCGAGCTTGTTGCCATGTACTTATTTCAAATAAGGTTTTATTTGCAAAAAGAGGTCGTGGAAATTAACGTCCTTAATTTAGATTAACCGCATTTTATTTTGTAGTAAAATTAAATATAAAATTTTGTTTACTGGTTTACGATTTCATTAAATAGACTTCTGTTAGAAGAATATAATAGACAGTGATGTGGAAGAGTAGGTACAAATGTTAATTTTTCAATTCCTACGTATGTGTAAATAAATCATTCTAACAGTCACCGAATAAGGCTTGACCCGCCAATGGAACATTTCATCATCATCACAACAGCCCATTAAGGTCCCACTGCAGGGACGGGCCTCCTACCGTGACGGAGGGATACTTGGCCTACTAATACCACGCTGGCCAGGCGGATTGGTACAATGTTTTCAGGGTATTCATGTATAGTTTCTTAGTCTGTTTTTACGACACCCATGGGATGAGATAGGGTGGTGACACTCTGTATTCTTACTCCGTCACCACACGGAGAATATAATATATTTATACACACCATAATCCTTTTCAAAAATCAAACAAATAAAGAAAGCAATATATCACAGAGTCAACAGTACTGAATATAATACTATACTCGGAATGCTGTAATATGACGCAAATACTCTGAAATGGTCGCGAGCAGTAATGCGAAGAGATACCATACAACCCTGAGATATGTCCTACTTTAACTTAAACTTTCTTATTGTGTGTATTTTATATTTGACTTTAGAAAATATAACTGAGGACTGTATTTTATTTTTCTCGCACCAAACTATTTTTCTCTTCATTCGTTTGGTACTTGATGTCTTATTTTTGTATGGTTTATAAAGTTACGCGTATATTGTATGACAATACAAAAAGTCTTGTGGCGTAATGCCAATGGTTTGAATCCTACGCAAGAAAATGGGTAATCCAAAAATTATTTACTTAATCAAATCAAGTCAATGATAATTATTTTCTGTAAGCATACATATATAAATTAAACAATCTTTGGCAAAGAATGACAACTTGATACAAAACTCTGGGTTCCGTCTAGCAAGCGCGGTAGGTATAGGCGTATACCTTCCCTTGCGAGAATTTCATTTGCCCGAATTTTCATTTGCCATAATCGTGCTTAGCCATAATATTTACTTGCCATAATTAAATTATGTTTAAACTGAGCATATAATTTTCGGGCAAACAATAAACAACAAGTTATAGGGTATATCAAAATTGAGAGAATAATTAGAAAAAGTGAAATATAAATTAAAACTAAAGGTTGTTCGATTTATAATAAATGCAAAAATCAATTTAAAAATTGATAATTTTGCTAGTTATACGAACATGATAGTTTATCCAACAGTAATTATTCATCGTAAATTGATTTATCTACGTGTAAATACCACGGGAATAATAATGAGCAACGGGCACATGTTCGCGTGGCCGCTTTATATTGATAATAAATAAATAAATAATGTTATTTAATGTAATATTTCATATTAAAATGACCACTTTATAGCGAAGTTGGTGTCAAGATCACAATGCACAGTATGCGCGATATATCACACATTATCATAGCTGCTCTGCAAAAGGCGAGCAACGTGCGGTCTTCCTAAAAGTAATTTAACTAGAACCCTTTGCCATTCTTAACAAAATGATTTGCGAAGGTTTGTAATGGGGCTGTGTCGAGTGCTACATGATTCCTTTGAGGTGAAAAGTTAGTTAAGGGTTTGTGTATGTGAATGATGTTACCTACACGAAACCTTCGCATGCACTAACTAATAAAGAGTTGTCAATGCTTCGTAGACGAATGCCACACGATTGTCCTCAACATGATTCACTGCATTATCCACATGATTCAGCTCGCACCTATCTGACTTATTTTGTAAGACAACCTAAATATACATACTCTTCTTCTTTTGGTGCCTCTCGAGCTAGTTAAACTTAGCAGTTAGCTTAGTATATTTATCTCAATCTCTTGCCAGGTGGAAAAGCTCTGAGCCACTGGCAATCCCTATACATTCTCGTACTGGCTACTCGATGAAACGGTTAGTGTAACAATGAATTTGTTAACATGATAGTTTAAGCTATAGTCTATTTAAGATAGCATGAGAATAACATAAACATGTCAGACTTGTCAAACTGCAAAAATCCATAAATTTTCAAAGTTTTGTATCTAAAATCTTCAATCTTCTTTTCAATTTGTAATATTACCCTTCGTCTGTCATGACATATTAATGCAAAACAAGTTTGACAAACAGTAGGTACTGTTTTATTATTTATTATTTATTTATTGCTTTATTGTACACCAAAATAAAATACAACAGGTAAGTACACAAATTATCTTAAAAACTAGGTGACACAAATGTTTTAGGTTCTTTATTCGATTAGCTAGTATGTGATATTTAAAAAGAAAAAAAGTAATACTTGAAAATAATGTATTGGAAAAACTATTGTAAAATACCAATTACATTTTTATTTTTATTGTAAAGTCGATTTTCGTGTCTTCATTGTGACCATAGATTATATTTTTTTTATGTATAACGGGTAAATGTGACATTATAAAATACCCATTTGCTGGTTTGCTTACCTAATTTCTCACGCCGAAATAAATTGAGTATAGAGTATACAACACTTACATCAACAAACAGAGTATTAATCGCTTTGCGATCAGTATTACATACAGTTGCAATTCAACTCATACACTCTATTATCTAATTACACGAATGTACTGATCGTGATCGTACAAAATCGCTGTGTTAACACCGTATCATTGAACTGCTCTGCAATCCAGACGTGATTAAGTAATTTGAACGTATTGTGCACCCTAATTAATACTCAGATCATAAAATTATTCACTGACTTCTGTATAATTCCGTCGGAATAAAAATGTTGGCACGTTAATACTTTTTTATGAAAAGCAACCGGTAAATAAGGCAAAGGTCCCAGTCGTATCCATTTGTCCCCCCGGAGTATTCGTGGGAATGGGCAAAAACAAGTGAAAATAAAGTGAAAACATTGTTATTCTCGTGTGGATTACCTTGCCGCGTGTTATTCCAGCCGGTGCGCTGTCTCACTGGATAACAAACTATGGACTTTACCAGTTTCATACATTTAAATTTAAAAATAATTTTCGTGACTTGTGGAATTTGGTATGAGCGCTAATTGAGTCCATTAAAGTTTTGTTGTTGGAATTATTTTTGTTCTTCATTATATTTTGTTGGTATCTACTCTCATAAAAGAGGAAGTGTAATTACTTAAGTCCGTTAATGTCTGTTATTACGGATACAATGTGAAAAATTATGTTTGTTGTAATATAATTTAGTAGTATAAGACCTTGTGTAATCAGATTTTACGATAAAAAGTGCTGGCGTACATACGTAATGTTTATTACGTCACAGTAAAAGCTGTAGCCATGTGTAAAATTTAGAAATTCTTTTTACTTTGGCATGCTGTTTGTGAGTCCACGTTTTCTTTTCTGTGTATGAATTCACTCTGTATAATATTCTCTAGAGTCAGATACTAAAACAGAATGCAACAGCAACATTATATGTGTAAAGTTGCCGTTTGACTTCTTTGAAAATAGTTACCTATGCTTATTTACATTATTGTTTCAAAAAGTTTAATTTTATATTTTTTTAAAGAACAATACTTTTTGTTAAACATTATTTTTGCGTATAATACTTACTTTTCTAAACGTTTGTTTCAACATTAAATTTGGTAGGCTTACTGATAATTAAAAAAAAAATGTTCCTTACACTTTCACGCAAAGTCCCAAACTAGACAGAGCTTGTACTATGAGTACTAGACAAGGGATATACATACATAAATAACTTTTTTTTGTAAATACATACATATTATAAATAGAAAAAACCCAGACCAATGCAAACAATCATGTTCATGCACACAAAGGTTTGCATTGAGCGGGAATGTAACCCGAGACCTCTGCGTAGCAGTCATGTTGAATAACCACTACGCCACAGAGGTCGTCATAATTTCTATAATGATGTTTAAAGTAACATTAACTCCCTTACTCATAAACGGCTCTTTTTAATCACTGTTTAGCGAGATTTTTCTAAGTAAAATTGTATGAATTTAAACTAATCAATTGACTAAAATTTAAAAGGCGCTTTAGAGTAAGAGGGTTAATATTTTAATTTAAGACGTATAACATAACTATAGATATCTAAATGATATTGCAAGTTAAACAGAGCTTAATTTTAGAATACTAACAATGATGTTTACCTTTCTTCCTTTACTGGAGCACCTTTTTGTTTGAGATTGCCAAAAAGTTTTCGTAACTGTTCAGTAAGGTTGTAATTATTATTTCTGACCTCCGCCGAATCTGCTTCATTCGAGGTAAAATTATTCCAAAAAGAAACTTGTAACAACTTTGAACGAGTTTGGGGAAATAGATTGTTAGTGAATATTTACAACAAATATTAAAAAAAAAACTCTTCTAAACTTTTATCATCCTTAGCATTTGACCACAAATCATTATTTCCTCAGTGATTTTATTGTTTTTGGAAACATGAAATTTGAATACAGTTGTCAAAACGACTTTAAATGCTGTTTGTCAAAAAGTTAAGGAACTTTTTGAAGTTGGTCTTAAATTTTCTTTTTTATAACTTTGTTTAACCCGTACTAGTTACTGTAACCAGGGGTGTCACAAATATGTTAAGCTTTAATTTAAAGTAAATTGTTTTTGGAAGGGCTCGTGTTTATTCGAGTATAATTTTTCATAGACTTTTTCCAGAAATGGAAGAGAAATCGAGCTTCTAATACTATGCGTGTAGTTTAGTTTTACTTCCACTTGTAATTAAAATAATTGTTACACTTCCCTGAATTGACTCTTTTAAAATTAATGCAACGCGAAAAAATTGTTTCTTATTATCTATATTCTCTTTAGCTAACTGAAATTAATTTAAAACAAAATGCAATTATCCACTCATTGAACACACACGAATAAACGATAAACCCACGCGTTAAAGTTTTAAATATTTATTCATTTCAAAGTGAGGTTACATCACGTGAAACACAAATAAACGTGTCTGTGGTGCGTCTGCACAAACAACGAGCCATTTGCCGCCATGCCCTGCGCGCTAGGAGTCCTGCATTCTTGATGACTTACGATATCAGGTTTAGCGAAATAGTATTCGTGTTAACACTGGTTTACTTAAAAAATAACATTGTGAACTATTTGTGTAAGATAATTATAAGGCTTCATAGTGCATGTTTTGTTGATGATCTGATTAACAATTACGTCATACTTACTTAGACTCTAAAAGAGAGGGGTGCAATAGAAAAGATTACTAGAAAAAATTTGATGATGACGGCGACGACGTCTATAAAGAGATGAATCAAATTCGGAAATAATGTGGGCGAGTGCTGTAATTCTAACACATGATAGATTACTAACGTGAACATGGATGGTACAAAAAGATTGACAGTCGCGACTACGTGACGGCAGTCGCTTTGCAACCAAGACACGCCTTCAGTCAGTTTTTGCATCTACTTACCTACGTATAAAATCACTGTAGTGTTTTTGTATATAAATCTTAATATTATAATAAATCTTATACAGCAAAAACTTTTGTTTTTACCATTTCTTAGTATTAACGAAGCATCAATCATATCTCAACTTACTCGAGAACTACACTAAAGTATTATTATTATACAGGATTACGGCAAGTGGTTTGTAATACTACTTACATTACTTACCATAATCCGATAAATACCTGTGAAGTTTGCCTGTATATATTGATAGAGTTCTCTCTATTTTCATTAGGTTGTTATAATCTTGATATTTTTACTATGTGCCTGATTATAGGCTGATACGATTAAAGGCTGAAGTTTCTAATCTTTTCGTTTTCATGGATTTTAACACGTTCCCGGTGCAGTGTACCATATATGGTACACATGCATTGTTTTACTATTGTGTCTGCTGGCGGCACTGTGAAAGGGTTAAAATTAGTTGTAATTTAGAATTTAGGTGACAACAAGAATGATCAGGGACGTATACTTTTTGAGATTCGTCCAAATGAAAAACAGTAAACAGAGGTTCTTGCAAAAACCGTCTTGCGGCGCACTGTCCGTATAGTGGGACACTAACGGACTCTCATGAATATTGTTTCGTCAGGTATCTACAAAAACTAAACTCCTTTACATTTCTAAAAAGGTTTGACTCTGGATTGTAATGGGCGATTCTCCTTCCTCATTAATGAAATAACAAAACTCTTTATTCTTATTGTAAAGTCTAATTGCATTAAATGTACGTAGTTAACAATCCTTATTTTTACAGTATGTACTCGTATAAAGACACAGGCAAGACGTTAAAAATACTTTTATAGAATATAAAAGACATTTATAATTTTACCAATTCAAAACACTTTAATGTATCTTACTTTGAAAATTATTCTGAAACTTGTGAGAACTTTTAAGAGTTACGATAGATAACTAGTGAATATTTATGTTGACCTATATTCTGGGTTGGTATAGCCGCAGTGTAGCGGGTACAGGGTTATACAATAGAGCGGTTGTCGGGTGGCGTATTTGCGAGTGTAAATTGAAACATGTCGAGAGTTAATTGCGTCCAGGCCGGTAAGGGACGCTGCGGATAATCCGGCCAGGCGTGGGGTACTTTGCGACCTTTAACCAAAGACAGGCTATTGAGATTGTGTTCAACGTAAATTAATAGGAATTTGACTGCATGTTGGTGCAGTACTCACTGATTTATTTTGTAAGGAAATATATTTGGGCATTTGTGTTCTAAATTTTAAATGTTTGTTGCGATTAGTGCCAGCTAGTCCTATAAAACAAACACATCTCTTTATTTAGCTAAAAAATTAGGTTGTACCAATGCCGATTAAAATATAATTCAAAGAGTTTTTAGCAAATGCAAAGAATACAGATGTTTGAGATGGTCTTGGTGGTATAAAATGAAAGACGTGGACTGTATAACAATAGCGCGGTTTATTCGTCGATTACTAGTTTATTGCACGTATCGTCCGTAATGTTCGCGTGTGTGGCGACGTGTGTGGAGCGCCCGGTCAGCTGCTCCGGTGGTGTCACCGCCCCTCCCCTGCGCACCGCGGGAACGTAAGACCGGTCCGCAACATGCTCCCCGGGTTGAAGGCTGCTGAGGGCTTCAAAAATCTGGAAGGGGACAGATATTATTAAATGCCCTCCTGATGGTGCCCCGTTTGGTTTTCAACTCGACCACTCTTGTGACGCCGTCGCTGCCTGGATAAACCTCTACAACTCTCCCTAAAGACCACAGCAGAGGTGGGAGTGTGTTGTCCTTGACAAGTACTAATGAACCCAGGTTTAAATTGTAGTTCCCTTTCTTCCATTTCATTTTTTGTTGTAGCTGGGTAATGTATTCCAGAGAAAAACGGGTCCAAAAATGTTGCTTGATATGTTCAATCCTCTTGAATCGTTCGAGCCGAGTAATGTTCATATCCAGAACTTGCGGATGTGGTATGGATATAAGTGGTCGTCCAATTAAGTAATGAGCAGGTGTTAGGTGGGAAAGGTCTGAGGGATCAGAGGATAAGTGGGTTAAAGGACGAGAATTTAAAATAGCCTCAATTTGAGTGAGGCAAGTGACCATTTCCTCGTAAGTAAGGTGGACAGTGTCTAAGAGGCGCTTAAGATGAAATTTGGTAGAGCGAACGGCCGACTCAGCTAGACCGTTGAAGTGGGGGCTGTACGCTGGAACAAATCTGAAGTCTATACCCTCTTGAGCGACAGCACCCTCTAAATCAGAATGCTCTAAAAATCTAGAAAGCTCGTTAAAAGTTCCGACAAAGTTAGTTCCGTTATCGGACGTTATGCTTTGAGGCTTGCCACGCCGTGACACAAAACGATTTAAGGCAGCTAAGTAGGCCTCACTAGATAAAGCCGTAACGAGCTCGATATGTAAGGCTTTTACTGCGTTGCAAATGAAAATTGCCAAAAATGACTTAAGAAGTCTGCAACCTCTGCCTTTCCTGTCAGCTATAAGCACTGGCCCCGCGTAGTCAACGCTACAATGTAAAAAAGGAAATTCAAGCTCGGTACGAGAAGCTGGCAGTTGTCCCATAATAGGTTGACAACATTTAGCTTTATGCCTACAGCACCGAACACACTTATTTACGCATTTTTTTGATAGGTTGCGGCCTCCCAGCGGCCAAAAGGTTTGCCGTATATTTGCAAGTAAGAGTTGGGGACCTGCATGTAAATATTTTTTATGAAAATAATCAAAAAGAATTATGGTAAGGTGATGCTTACTACATAATAAAATAGGATGTTTTACATCATAGTTGTATGGAGAATTATTTAGCCTGCCAGCGGCTCGAATGATGCCGTTGCTGTCTAAGAAGGGGGATAATGAAAGGAGACGGTTTTTATTAGGTAATGAATTTTGTGATTTAAGAATGGCATACTCATCTGGAAACATTTCAATTTGTGTTTTACGGATAATTACATTTAATGAGTTTTGAAGTTCATCGACTGAAAGATGATACGTTAATTTATTATTTTTATTTTTACAATTATGAATAAATCGTAATAAGTATGCCATTGATCGTTGCAATGAAATGAAGCTTGATTTTTTGTTAATAAAGCCACAAATTACGTCATCAACACTACTGCCAAAATCTACAAAGCCACTAACTACATCAGCATTAGGGTGTTTATAGCGCGCATCTGGTAAGGTAATTTTAACTCCGGTAGATCATGCTTCTCATTGGGCATTTTTGGCCATCGGCTTTCATCCGATAATAGAAACGTGGGGCCTGACCACCACAGCCTCGAACTGCTGATGACGTCAGCCTTCAGCCCACGGGAAACAAGATCCGCCGGGTTGTCTGCCGATGGTACATAACTCCACGTGTGACCCGCCGTATTCTCCTGAATTTCATGAACACGGTTTCTTACGAAACTTTTTAATTCAGTAGGTGGAGTCCTTAACCAACCCAACACTATGGTGGAATCACACCAATATCTACATTTAATAATGGGTATAGTTAAGGCAGCTAACACCTTTGTACACAGTCTTGACGCCAATAAAGCCGCAGATAACTCTAAACGAGGAGTGCTAAGAGGGTGGACAGGAGCAATTCTATTTTTTGAAGTTAATAGATGTATATGTACTGAACCATCATTGTTAATAGACCGGACATACAACGAAACTCCATATGCTCGGTCAGACGCATCTGAAAATGTATGAATTTCATATGTTATCGCGTTGTTAGAAAGAATCCAGCGTGGTATTTTAAGTTGGTTAAGGTAGGGTAACGTGTTTGCGAAGTCTTGCCACATTTGTTTTATATTAGGCGTGACTTCTTCATCCCAAGTACATTTATCAATCCACAATCTTTGCATTATAATTTTCGCTTCAACGACACATGGACCTACTAAGCCTAAAGGATCAAATATTTGACTGATGACAGATACTCGTAGTATATGTCGCTTAGTTACTTTATGATTGATGTTAATGTTTATTGCAAAAGATAAGGAATCAGAGTCACATACCCAATTCACTCCTAGTGTTTTAGATGGAGAATTTAAGTCAATGTCTGATAAATTAAGAATATTGTCTTCACTAGGGGAGGATGGGGAAATTTGATTAAGAATTATTTGACTATTTGATTTAAATTTACGAAGATGAAATTGTGCAGTTTTTAATGTAGACACGACACCTTTACAAATTCTTACTGTGTCCTCTATGGTGGACGAACCTCCTATATAATCGTCGACGTAAAAATCTCTTTCTATTGCCTTTTTTACGTCAACGTCCTGAGTACTCGATGCCAAGCTAACCAAGCACTTTGTAGCCAAGTACGGGGCACAAGAAGTCCCGTAACTTAAAGTATTAAGTAAATAATTTTTCAAGGGCTGTTTTGAACTACTACGAAAAAGAATTTGTTGAAGAATGCGTTGAGAAGGTTCTAGTTCGATTGCCCTATATATTTTTTCAATGTCGCCTATTATAACAAACTTGTGTTGTCGAAAGCGTACAAGAATGGAATAGAGGTCTTCTTGTACAGTCGGACCAACCATTAGGATATCATTGAGGGATAAACCAGAAGTGGTTTTGGCCGACGCATCAAAAACTGAGCGTAGTTTTGTGGTCGTACTCGATTCACGAAGCACGCCGTGATGAGGAATGTAATAAGAATGACCTTTATTTTCAGAATACCTAACTAAAGGCTCCTTATTTTCTGTCATGTGACCTAAGCTCTCGTATTCGTGCATAAAGCTTATATACAAATCCCTAAATTCAGGTTCTCTGCTAAACCTACGTTCTAAGGATAAAAAACGACACCTAGCCATTTGTAACGAGTCGCCTAAGACTGAAGGGTCTTGCTTCAGTGGCATAGTTACAACAAAGCGGCCGTCATTCTTGCGTTTAGTATTCAATAAAAAGCTTTGCTCGCAGGCACGCTCTTCGGGAGATAAGGAGTGCTTGGCTGCTACGGTATCTAGCTCCCAGAAACGCGTTAAGTCTGGATTGGCTACCTCGTTTAAAAAATTACAAACGGGAGAAGAAGGAGAGTGCTTAAGGCGGGCTACATGCCCAGACACTAACCAACCCAGTTTCGTTTCTATTAACTTGGGTTGATTTTTTCCCAAATTAATGTGGTTCTTTCCCAAGACAGACCAAAAAACTTCTGCTCCCACCAAAATGTCAATAACATTAGGTACATTAAAGTTAGGATCAGCAAGTTGTACTCTATCGGGAATTGGAATGTTTTCAATGTTAATTAAGGAAGATGGTAGACATTTTGTAATATGAGGTAGTATAAGACAGTCTACGGTAAAACTAAAGTTACTATGAATTGACGTAATGTTAAAGCTACAAGACTGAGTACTTTGTGTAGTGTGATGATTAATACCTGTCACCGTGGAGTATGAAACGTGGCGCGACAGACCCAGCTTACCGCACAACGATTCCGTCACCAAGTTGGTGGTGCTGCCGTTGTCGAGCAGAACGCGCGCGGAGTGCGCGACGCCTCTGCCATCGAACACCTTCACCAGCGCTGTGGACAGTAATATTTGCGGAAGAGAAATAAACTGTTTCAAATGACTGCAACTATCAGCTACATGGTTTATGCTATTGACTGGAATAGCAGGCACAGGCCGCACAGGGGTTGGTTCCTGTTCATGCTTGTGAAGAAGTGTGTTGTGTTTTTTCTTACAGTACCTACAAGGGACAAGACTGCACTTACTCTCAAAGTGACCAGGGCGCAAACAATTAAAACACACTTTTGCTTCTTTTGCCTTGTGGATTCGGTCTTCAATAGAAAATGATCTGAATGTTTCACAGTTAAATAAATAATGACCTTCATGGCAAAGAGAACATTTAGGAGATTTCAAGTTATTATAATCAGTTTGCTTAGATTTAGGATATTTATTATTGTACATATTTGCCTTATTATTATTATACGTACTTGTTTTGAAATTATTATTTTGTATTGTATCTGTAAGAAAATTTGAATTTTGTTTGTAAATATCTTTTTGCATTTTACCTTTCTCTTGTATGGTTTCCAATAAGTCGGCCCTGTTGCTAAGAAAAGTAATAAAAGTTGTTAAAGAAGGAAGTTCAGTAAAATTATTTTTCTGTTCTTCCCATTCTCTAAGAGTGACACTATCTAATTTCTCGGACATAAAATAAATAATTAAAGTATCCCAATGTGCAGTGGGTTGACCTAAAGATTCCAAGGCACGCAAGTTTTTATTAATTACGTCTATAAGATGACGAATAGATAAGAAAGATTCCTTTTGCATGCGTTCAATGTCAAATAAAGCGTGAACGTGGTTGTTTACAAGCAATCTTTTGTTATCATACCTATTGCATAATAACTTCCAAGCAGATTCATAATTTTCAGCTTTAAAATCCAAATTATCAATCACAAGCAAAGCACTGCCTTTTAGAGAAGCATGGAGATAATGTAGCTTATTGACGTTATCCATGTCCTGCCGTGAATGAATTAAGGATATAAAAGTATTTTTGTAACGGAGCCAGTGCTGATAATGACCTTGAAAAACGGGTAAGTCCACCTTTGGCAAACGCACACATTTAAATCCAGAATTACTTGCCTTTACATCATCGCAGCTCGATACGGACCCATCCCGAGGACCGCCCTGGCTGAGACGCGCGCCGAGCAACGAGCGCGCAGCCGCGACCAGGCTGTGGTACTGCTCCTCAAACTGTTCGCGTTCCTTGACCTCAGCGGCCGGGGTCTCGGAAAGTACTTCGATCTCCGTCTGCAAGTCGTCATAAAGAGGGTATATGGCATCAAACTTGTTAAAGCGACCTTCTAGATCCAAAACTTGTTCAGAACTCAGTTCCCCAGCAGAAGATTTAAGCAATATGATATAATTTTTAAAAATAGTTAATTTTGATTTAAAACTGCTACGCTTTTTAATTAATTTTTCAAGTTCCTTTGAGTCGGACATTTTAAATTTTTTTTCGTTATATTATATACCTAACTCGACAAGAAAAAAAACTGTAATATAGTTACGAAAGATAAAATATTAATAAGAAATGAATGAATAGGCAAGCAATTAACTAATAGATTTTTATAGCTATAGGTAAGATGCGCAAGAACAATAGAACAGATGTTCGGTGCGCGTGCGCTGACGCCGTGTAGTAGGTACCTACTTATCTCTTTATAATATTTTGTAACGGTAAATTATTAATGATTTAAGAATATTATATTATAAGAATTAGCAAATAGTGTGTGCGACTATATATATGTAAAATAAATGAAAGCACTCACTAAATTGGGCTATTAGCAAAGACAATGGTGATAAGAAAGGAAAGAAAAGAAGGAATAAATTGGAACGAACTCACAATACCCACACGATTCTTCCTTGTACGATGTGAGGTCTCGAACATTCGCAAAGATGGCGGGTGCAAAGTCTAACTTGCGTACTGACTTCCGTTGTAACAATCTTTCCGCTTGTTCTGGAGCTTGTGTGGCTGCGATGCTTAAATTCCTCGTCAGGACAAGACCACTGAGGCTCCCGAAGATATTTAGCTGCTGAAGACCGCACTGAAGAGCTTCTGAACTTTAGCCACGATGTACGTCAGTCCGTTAGTTTTATGACTCACTAAACTTGTAGAACACGACGTTAATTTGAAGGACCATTGTTTGAGATGGTCTTGGTGGTATAAAATGAAAGACGTGGACTGTATAACAATAGCGCGGTTTATTCGTCGATTACTAGTTTATTGCACGTATCGTCCGTAATGTTCGCGTGTGTGGCGACGTGTGTGGAGCGCCCGGTCAGCTGCTCCGGTGGTGTCACCGCCCCTCCCCTGCGCACCGCGGGAACGTAAGACCGGTCCGCAACAACAGATCCAAACCGAAACTGGACAGGCAGTGGGTTCAATTACCTAGCAGGACACTGATATAATTCCACATAGGCCTGAATTACATACCTATATATTATCTTCAATTACCTATATATATATTATCTTTTGTCCGAAATGAGTATTTTCTTCATTCTTAGTATTAAAATTAAAAAAAAACGATTTTTTAGTTTTACGTCAATCAGCTTAATTTTCTAGCAGATTTTCCTCATTTCTAATAATGTTGTTTATTTACAATATTACTTAGTATATATTTATACAGGCTATAAAGAAGTACTTGCTTTAGGAATTGTCTATGTAAGATAACTCAATGACATTTATTGGCTATCCCTGTATACCCTTGACCTTTTATTTCGACTTACTACTTATTCGGTAAATTGTAGGAAAATCTCCACACGTACATACCTTGTATCGCTACCGAGCAGTGTGTTTTCATAATTTAATTCAAAAGAGAAGGTTTCTAATTTGGTTGTATTATTATTATTTTTTACTTTTGTTACCACAGAGGTTATTATTTCTTGATAAACCGATTTAAAAAAATCGTAATAAAACCATATTATTAAATTGACAAGCTATTAATCTATCAATACACAAATAATCAAACACACGACTGTTTATTCTAAACTTAACTCGATAAGCCGAATTCAAGTCACTCAAAAATATAATATACTCGTATTATATTTTATAGTGAATTGAATCCGGATACCGAGTCTATTTCTACTAGCCTTCTCGGACGTTTTATTTTTAATGTGACGTCCTAGCCGAGTTAATGTCAAATGTGCTGAAGCAATATAATTATAAGCGGTAAAAAGAAAATGGACTCACAGTTCTGTCGTAAAAATGTTAAGAAGAAGTAAAATACCGTTTCAAATTACTTTTAATTTTTTTTTGTTAACAATTCATTCCAGTTTACGGTAGGAAGTAAGTTTTAATTTTTCCCCCGCTTTTATGCATTTGTTCTTAATGGTTGTTTTTAAAACAAAAGAGTTCTTTTTACCTTCTTTCTATTTCAATTACATTGCTCACAAAAAAAACTGTCTGTACTCATGAAAGGTGTATTTAAAATGTGTTTGTTTTATTCGATCTATACCTTACGCTTCGAGTATTAAAAAATTCAAATATAAATGATATTAATAAATGTCAATTAATGTCCCACTGCTGAGACGGACCTTTTTGAGAGGGAAACTTGACCCAATAATATCACGCTGGTCAGATTAAATTGGTAAAAGGTATTATTTTTTGTCTCGATTTTCTATTTGCGATCTTTCCTTTAGTCTGCTAACACAACACCCGTTATTTATTTTATAAGCAAAAAAATTATTTTATTAAACCTTCTTCCAATACAATAAATTACCTAAGCACGAAACTATATGAATATTATAAACGAATTTAAATACACTCCTGTCAACCCTACACGAGTCTGGCTACAAAGTTTGTACAAGCGGATCTTAGGTAAGTGTCATCGAGTAGTAAAACAAAGGCCTCCTTATTACACAGGTTGAGCTCGTCATAATTTCAACGAGTTTATGTGAGTACAAGAACAAGAGTAATGTCGTACCTGATTTATGTTTGCCGGCTGTTGTGGACTTAGGACTGACTAAAGGTAAAGGTTTATGAATCTTTGTTGCCGGAAACTTGAGAGCGTGGAATGTAGTGCCCGTATAGCTTTCACAATCAATAGGATACGTTTCCGATCACAGTTTAAATACTTATTGAATTCTATTTGGAATTAATTATAGTCGAATGTTTGTTAAGTCTGAGTCTATTACTTGGTTAGAAATACGATATAATACATTCCAGACTATATTACATCACTTAAAAAAACTATGGTCTTCTTTTCCAGCCGAATTCCCATTTAATTACCAAGGCTTTTTCATGGTGATGGATAGTTTATTGTTTATTTATACTCTAAAGCGAAGCAGCTTATACCAATGGCTAATCTAATTCAATATCTAGTGATTACATCTCAATCGCCTTGTACGCAATGAACTGTGGTCTTGATGTTAATGATAATAGCTACACGACCTGTAAAGTTATTAGATTATAAAAGAGTTTTGTAAATTATTTAACATGATACTATATTCAAAATCTTTTATTTACCATTGCTTAATGTAACTTATAAACAGATACAACTAAGTGATCATTAAAGAATTCAACTCTTAATAGTACATGGAATTAGTAATATTAAATATTACGGTAAAAGTAATATCAAAATCTGACTGTGGGTTTAAAATGTCATATATTAAGTGGGCTGAAATACACGTTATATGAATTACCATTCATCAGTACGTAAGGCTTACTATCGTCCATTATCAAAAGTCAATTAAATACACAGTTTTAATCCCGATTCAACACGACGAAGACGTTTCATGTTCTTATATCCGCTTTACTAGAAACTACTTCTATAACACTATTCAAAGAGAACATTAAGTCAAGGGACTCAGTTATAGGTAGCTGAAACGTTCTTTCAAAAGTTTCTTGATTTCTCGTCTCAAGTAACTTGATTCCGTCGTTGTTCTTTAAAGCTGGAATGCAAGTCAAAGCGTTATTACTAGTATTCCAAGTGTCTCGAAAGCGAAGTTCCAACTAGAATATTAACTGAGGATTTAGTATTTAGTCGAGAGTGGAAATTGAAACATGTCGAGAGTTAATTGTGACTAGGGCTCGCGGTCGCTTCAGTTCTCCCAAATTTGGAATTCAGGGCGTCGACACAATGCAAACTTTACCTTGTTGTTCGACAAACTCTTTGTTGTGCTCATCGAATAATAAATTCTGGTGTAATACGGAAACAGGTTGTGATGTATCAACGTAAAAGAAATATTAGATTTAGTTTTTTGTTTTTGTCTCTTATGACGATTTAGTTTATTCAGCCCGCACTCAAATGCTACGTATAGTAATTACATAATTGCCATTTTCGGTGGTTAGGTACTGCGCGTGAGCTTTAGAAATAATAGTGCATTCAAAAATTTAGTTCCGTAATATTTATTTACGAGACTTTCTGACGCGGTGTCCTACGTGGGAGACGAATGCTACGCGACGAGATGATACACGCGACAAGTTAAGTTTAAGTTTTAGTGTCCTATATGATTACGTCGCGTCGCGTTCGTCGCCCACGTAGGACACCGCGTGAGATCTTTACCGATCATTTTTATCATTCAGTCGTTCGCAAATGTTACAGCGCTTGTCTAAATAGATTTCGTTAAAATACTCTACAGACGTTCTATAAAATAGCAAATGCAAATCAAAAACAAATGCAGTACAGATATAAATAGTGGATAGTTTAGTTTGTTTTCACATTGCAACTTGGTTAGTCCTCGACTAGGAGTACTCAATGCGGCGCACCGGCTGTCTCTCCACTCAGCGGTCCCTCTCATAACCTATTTGTACATTCGATATGAGTGACGCACGTTACATTAACACTACAGTACACGCGCCCCATTTTGTCACACGAGCACACGCGTGGCCTACTATATAAGGCCATTCTAAAATGTCAATAAAGTCGTATATTTCTAATTATCTGATTAAAACAACTAATGAAATGGAAAATTTACTTAATATATTTAGCTTTCACAACCTTACATTTTCTATTATTAATTAAAAATATTAAATAATTAACAATTTTGTAAATATTTAGAAAAAATGAACAAAAATGGCACTTCTGAGATCAACATGTTTTTTCTTAACTTATATTTAAACATAGTTACTAATTTATTTGTTTTCATAGCATTGAGGACATACTACGGCTTGGTGATCAGGACAAATCCACTTATTACAAGTCTTGCACCACTTTTTTGTCGACCGATTTCGGGCTCTCGAGCAGATTGCACATCGACCAACTCGTCCCATCTTTGGAGTTAAATCATGTTGAGTTTCATGAGATTCTTGAACTGCGCTGCCTAAGAGTACTCCAATCCTAAATTTAAGCTGTCGGGGTAGTGTATTAATCGATGCTCGTCGAACCAAATGTGGTTTTATCAAATTAAAAGACAATTCATGGATAAACTTGCGCCTGACAATTTTTTCCGGAAAGGCATTCATTTGATTGATAACAAGGGCATTTATTCCAACAATGTTCATCAAATTAAAGAATATTGTTAGCGGCCATCGTCGACTGTTACGTAAAACACTATACTGCTTGCACATTTTATCAAGAATGTCTACCCCACATTTAGTGCGGTTGTAAAAAGTAACAATCTCCGGCTTCTGTTCTTCATTTGTATCAGCATCGATAGCTGCATCATAGTGCATTGTGGACAGTAAATTAACGGCCTTGTTTATTTTTGGAGCGTAAGACACAAGAGTAGCGTCCTTTTGAAATCCAAAAAGGGAACTTTTGCTTGCCCTCTGCTTCGAAGCTTTGAACTCCTTGGGAATTTCGGGTCTATTTGCTTTCATAGTACCAACAATTGTAATTTTCTTTTGTAACAGCTCTTTAGCCAGAGGTAAATTTGTAAAATAATTGTCCATTGATACATTGCACCCCAAGTCATAAAGTGGATCCAGCACTCTATGGACGACATCGTTTACCTTGTTAGACTTTTGAAAAGGACCTTCTGGTTGGGCTCCGACATAAATTTCAAAATTGTACACATATGGCAACTTTGTATCTGTTACCATGAAAATTTTGATACCGAATTTATCCGGCTTATTTGGTATGTACATAATGAAACCACAGCGTCCTCGAAAACCGACAAGTTGTTCGTCTAGCGTCAAATAATCACTAGGAACATAGTTGTTACGACAATTGTTGATGACCAACTCTACAACTTGTCGAATTGGTGCCATTTTATCAAACGTTCGGCGCTGTTCTCGGTCAGTAACATCATCAAATCTGAGGGCTCGTAACAAAAACCGAAATCTATTTATTGACATTGTGGTATATACAATTTCTAAACCGGTACCTTGAGAATTATCCCAAAAATCCTTTAGATTACGCCGTCCGTTTCGCGACACTCCCATGACGTATAACATGCCTAGAAATGCTCTAATTTCTATAACATCAGTTGGCTTCGCATCTCGGTCTCTTTGATATTCGTCTTTGATTTTATCTATGTATATATTAGTGCACCTTACCAGGATTTCGAAGATGTCTTGCGTGAAGAACAGCTCAAAACAAGATAAAGGATCCTTAGCATTCCTAGCCGTATCTCCTTTTGGGCCGGGAGGTCTTATCCTAATGTTATGGGGTCTAGTTCGCGTTGCTGGTGGAACCTCCTTGTTCCAAACAGTTCCGTTCGTCGATTTATACACTGCACTACGCCTCCTGGCCGCTAGTTCCGAGAGTGGTACGTCTTCTAAATCAGACATGTCATCTGATTCATTCAATCCTTCCTCTTCACGGATGAGTTCCGACTCACGGACTAAGGCTTGCAAGTCTGGCACTGCATGAACTTCATCATCTTCACTCTCAACTACTTCTTCATCTTCACTTTCTAGCTCTCGCAGCCACCTTTCCACTTGTAAATTATCCATGGCGATCGACGAAACCTGTAAAACGTACTGAAACAAGAAAAAAGTATCATAAATAATAATTTCTTAGAAAAATAATTAATAAATATGAAATAATAAATTAATGTGATATTTTATTTTATTATTTCATCATTATAAAACAGTGTAAAAGCGTTATAAATTAATAATACACCAAAAATTACATACCTCAATTTGTTACACCAATACACGCGTGGACTACTTTAGTAGTCTCGAGTTTTTGGCGCCAAACTGTTAACGCGTGCAGCCGCGCTGGGGGTCCGCGGGGTACTGAGGTTGTGGGGAATATATCGAACGAAGATTACCTGGAATCAATCGTCTCTAGCGCGCGTAGTTAAAAACATATTGCACGAAGAGGTACCCTGGTCTACCATAGTAGGCCGCGCGTGTACTGTAGTGTTAAAGGGTATATCCTCGTTAATTTATATTGACCTTCTGTTAATCGAATTAATGATCTTTAATTTTACTAGATATTACATATTTATGTTTATTTAGAAAGCTCTACAGAGATTTAAAAAAAAAATACTAGTTTGAATTGACAATTTAATAATTAAACCCTGTCCAAAGTAAAAACATTTTTTTAACAGCACACTCCCATGAAGTTTCGTTTTGCTTACGCTAAATTTTAGAATATTTTTACAACGTCTATTACATTATGAAAAATTAAATACAAATGCAGCTAAAATACGAGTACAAAATAGTGGATAGTTTAGTTTGTTTTAACATTGCAGCTTGGTTAGTCCTCGACTAAGAGTACTCAATGCGGCGCACCGGCTGTCTCTCCACTCAGCGGTCCCTCTCATAACCTATTTGTACATTCAATATGAGTGACGCACGTTACATTAAAGGGTATATCCTCGTTAATTTATATTGACCTTCTGTTAATTGAATTAATGATCTCAATATTGCTATTACATATTGATATTTAAATAAAAGCTCTGAATAGTTTATTGAATTGACAGATACAGAGAATTGCTTTATGTCGAAAAGTATTGTACCGATAATGTAGATCGAAAATAAATTGTCTTACGTGATATTTGAAATTCAGTGCTACCAAGATTATTTATTTATTTATTTATTTATTAGATTCACCAACAGCTGTTACAATAATACTTACATAGCATAAAACATTTTCAATACACAAACATAATTGCACAACTAATTATAGGTGAATACAACATGCAATAGGTAAGTATAATCATCATATTTAAAAACAAATCGAAATCAATAATAAGAATAATAAAATCACAATTAGGTTGAGAATTAAATATACAATAAAATATAAAAAAAATATATATATATATAATATAAAAACCATAACCAAAATTTACGTCAAAAGCGACTTCGCAATCAGCAACAATCAAACTCCAAAATGAGACTATAAATTACATTAAACAATCAAAATATACATATTTAGAATTAAATTAAATTTTTTTATTTATTTATTTTATTAAACAAACAAACAAAAACTCATTAAAAAATGAAATAAAATTAAATTAAAATCAACATAACATCAGTTCTTTTGTATAGGTTTGTGCATTTTCTTACTTCTTTTTTACTGCATTTTAAGTGGGATGACATTATAATCGCCATGTTATTCCTTATTTAAACTATCTAGTAAGAATACCTAGAAATCGTTTTCTTCTAAAAGTTGGCTAATGAACAGAACTGCAATAAGACTCAGTACACAAGTTAACACGGTAACTATCAATAATTTTCCATCAGACCCGGTTACAATACATGTACAGTCAAAGGCGATTAGTTAGGTGGAGATAATTACACATTCCATTTGTCCGGTTAATCCGGGTCTAATCGGATGCCGCGTGATAAGGGTCGATCCGCCTTAGGTGAGATACTGAAGTCACTACACCTATCTCAAATTATATTTGAACAATTCATATTAAGAATTGCCTGGACTTATGCCAGATTTGAAACAAAAGAAAGTTGCTTCTTATTTCAAAGTGTCTAGTTTTAAATTTTCGTTTCGGAAAAGAAATTGTAGTTAGCCTGAATTTGAAAACTTTAAAATATAATAAAATACACAGCTTTAGTTAAGCTGCTTACTTAGTCCGTTTTTACGATGTATTAAGAACGGAAATCTTGAATTGAAATATGAAACAACAAATCCTTTTATTTTTTAATTCTTAGTTCCTTTTATTCTTTCCTTTTAAGACTAAGACCGCGCAGGGTGGAAACGTTTGGAGGAGGCCTATGTCCAGTAGTGGGCGTGATATGATGAGTTCTT
The DNA here is from genome assembly GCA_905475405.1 of Schrankia costaestrigalis. Lineage (NCBI taxonomy): Eukaryota > Metazoa > Arthropoda > Insecta > Lepidoptera > Erebidae > Schrankia > Schrankia costaestrigalis. The sequence continues at coordinate 9,060,455 of FR997827.1, forward strand.
TTTATACACGTACTCTTCCCTAGCTACTCATACTTCCAAATTCAAAAGCGGGACCTATGATTTCAATTTTATTATCCTCCAACATTGACCCTTCTATTAACGTTATCTCGACACTACACGGGCTCTTATGCCGAGCAATCACGTTAGCGGTGCAATCCCCTCTTGTTTACTACAGTTGATAGGTTACTAGGTGATGTTTGTATTGTTAGTGCTTCTGTAGAGTAAGCAATGAAAGTGGCTCACGATACAGAATTATATTGTCTTAAGCCTGGTAGTTTAAAATGATAATTTTGTAAATATTTTTTTTTCTTACCAGCTTTGGTACCGATGAATAACGGAGAAGGTTGTTTTTAAACAACAGTGTGTTATTGAAATTCATCAAGATATAAAAAATACAATCGAATTATTAACCTCCTCAGTCTTTTCATAAATGTGTAAAAGTATAAATTACTGTGTGTATAATATGTCTTTTACTCGAAAAGTCTGATGTTTTTCTGTTTATTCATCATGCTGGTATGTCCATTAATGTCCTTCTGCATGAACGGGCCAATTCGGTATGTAAAGATTTTTTTTGGTATTTTTTTTATATTTTTATTTTAAAGGTTTATTAATTATAAACAACTAATTTGAGTAATTTTGCTTTCCTACTTATAGTTTATTTGTAGTAAACAGCCAAAGTAAGCAATTCGACCGCATGTATGACGTCATAGATGCGTTCGAATTGCTTACTTTGGCTGTTTACTGCAGATGGGCTATAGGTGGGAGGGCAGAAATGCTCAAATTAGTTGTTTTAGTTATTGAGCAATGAAAGCAGAAACAAACTTCTGTTGAGCCGGGCGACATGATGTCATTTAGACGTCAAATGAAAAACAAAGTAATTTATGTAATAATTGTAAAAATAAACACAATCTTGCGTTTTTTTGCGCTAAAAATATGATTTTATTACTTATCGATCAAATGGTTTTGGATTCGACATAGGTTAACTTTTACTTTACATACCGAATTCCGCAGCAGTAGTAGAGGGTAACTTAGCCAATTAATCAGCACAGGCAAATTGGTACAGGGTTTATGACAAGTTATTGTCCTTTTGTTTTCGTACAGATGATAAGTCGTAACTAATCTGCTTGCTCGTTTTCCTACACACCCACACTAAACTACACTTTCCAGTGACGCAAAGTGATTCATTACTGAAACTTTTTTTTATTTGCTGAAGACATAAACTAATAGAGTTACAATCAGATTTAGACATATTCATACATACATATTTCCAAGTATTGTTCATCAAAATATACCTATTATAATATCAAGCTTGACACGTTTACCTAATTATTGTATTAATAATACGGCACTGAATAGGGTTAAATCGATCCGTAATTTAATCGATCGCATTTCATTTAGATATAGTTAATAAGGGTTAACGTCATCTCGAATTTACCTTAATACGCTTAAAGATATTCAGGAAACCCATACCTATTTGTAGAACTTCCGGTAGAGACTACTCCACCTAATAGTAACTCTACTACCAAAGCACCAAAGATACTACTATCTTTTTATAATTCCACCAAAGATTACGTTTTCCGACATTCCGACTTGTCAAAAGACGATATAGTGAAAGTTTACATTTAAAAATGGGATTTTATTACAAGACAGATAGTCTAAAACCTATAATGTTTTGCAACCAAATGCGTACAGAAACAGTGTTAAAACCGCGAAAATAACTCATGTGTTGAAAGACAAGAAAATGTAATAAAAATATTCAGTGAAGTTGAAAACAAAAATATGGGACGGAAAATGAGAACAGAGAGGAAAATCGCATCAGTTACTCTCACGCAACCTTACCTACATAATATTTTTCGAGAGTTTATTGAATAAATATACATAATTTTACTTTGATGCTTTCAAAAGTGCTTTACAGTGCGAGGTGGCAGTTCTAATAAATACCTGGCACCGCCTCCACAATACCAAAATAAATACTTGAGTGCTTTGTGTACGTAAGACGTGTAATTGTATTTATATAATACATTGTGACGCAAAGGTTATCGATATCAGTGTATTCAAGAGACGTAAAGGTTTTAGAGCAGGAAGAGTCGCGCTGTCTCAATCTCTGATTTGATTTTTCGTCGTGACGAATCATTAGATGGTGGAACAATATTCCGACGCTTGTTTTAATTCCCTGCTTCCAAACGACGTGTGAATAATCATTTTACTGGCAAGCTGATGGCGATAGAGTAAAAGGTTGAGTGCGATTGCGATGAGCAAAGATTGAATGTTGGTTCTTAAGAGGTTATTTATGCAATCATTGTCAACACCACTAGATCTTCTTAAAGTCAAGTTTACCGAAGGGTACATTAATATCAATAGAACTAGTTACTAAAGCACAAAATACTTTACTACAAACGAAATTAACTTTAGAAATAAACAGCTATGTACGCAGTCAAGTAAAGCATAGTTTTGTCAGACAGGTATCACGACAGCGGTAGAATCAACCGGCGACAGATGGTAGCCAGGAATAATTCTGGAGCGAAATTTTATCGCCACAAACTGCATTCGTCGTCTGCCACCCGTTCTATTTTCCGACTATCTATGTCGCACTTTTATGACTTTTGATATCACTGTTTGGTTGAGATGCATTTCCTATTTGTCCGCTTTTAAGTCATTTGCATTTGTCTAGGATTCCACACGCTTTCGTATTTCTATTAACATTTCAAGCTCTAAATATTAACAACTAGAGTTAACTATCTGTCGACCCAAGTAAGTTACAGGCTAGTGGAATAGGTATACGGCCTCTTTTATAGGTGTTGCAATAATACTAATTGAGAGGAACCGATTTGGTACGTAAAACTTTAAAATGACAGTACTCCAGCAGTTATCATATCACACTCAAGCAGTACCGTACGTAATATTTATGAGGTGTCGTCTAATTATTACCAGCTCTGTAAATCCTATTATCAAAGACAGTAAAACCTCGGTAAATTATTCTATGAACTAAATTAAGATGTGTTTAAAAAATAAATATATTCTAAATAATTACATAAATAGCAGTATTTAGAAGAAAACCATTATCGAAAAAGTTTGTATTAAATTCAATATCCTCTATGCTTCAATAAATAAAATAAGTGGGACCCGTTCCTTCGTGGTGTATTTGTTATCAAAATCCCCTCTGGGCTATATTCGTCATGTGTCGAGGGACCTCGGGCATAGGACTACTCCTACTTTTTGAGTTATTTGTTTCGCATCTTAGTCGTCATTTCGTGACAGTATTTTGATGTAGCAAATCCGTGAAGATAATTGAAAGAGAGAGTATTACGTTTTTTTTTCGAATGGAATTTGTACGTCAAATTCAGGTCGGTCTGATCTTGTCAATGTTTATTATTTTCCTTTACTCCAGGAAAAGATATTTCGCTGAAAACATTGATTATTTTGTAAATGCAAAGAAAAATACAATCGTTGAATGAATACAAATGTTGTATTTCTAGCAATCTGAATAAAGAACAAGTCTAGTTTACACTTAATGTAATATGCATTGCTTGACAACAAGCGTCGTGAGAGACTGCTAATCTAATCCGCGGCTAAGCCGAAGAATAATGAAACACACCCGCACTCACAGACACATAAATAAATTTCCCTCCTGAAGACTGTTACGGGTAAAATTTAATAAAGCAAATAGGAACAACGCTACGGACTGGGATGCTTAAGCATATTTTAAGAGATTTATAAGCGGCGAAACAAAGCGCGTTATTTAGAATTAATTTAGAATTATGTTGCTAATGAAAAGTGTACTTCTGACGGTAGAACATTGTGATCTGTTAACATTACAATAAGGGACATTAATAACAAATTACTGTTTAACTTAAGTTAATTGCTTTATCTAGGTAATTAGACTTTTATTCAATAGTTAGTTAATATACAAAGTTAGTTTTTTTGTTAGCTTTTTATTAGTATTTCTTGTCGATAACACAATTGCAAATCAAAAAAACATTTATATTACTGATCTACTAAGTTCAAAGCATTGTTATAATTAGTTTATCTTTTTGTTCTTTTTACCTTATAAACATTAAAATTATAGTAACTCTTTGTTGATGTTCCTATGAAAATGTTCCGTGTTAGACACGTATTCACAAAATCTCTACCATATTGTCTTTCTTTTAAGATTAAAAATCTTTATTTTCAATTCACTCCAAGATGAGTGTGAACATGAAATATTAGATTTTATTTCGTCTAGATTTTATAGGTGTTGAGGTTATGAGCTCATTTCCACATCGTAACTTTTAAATAAGTTTGCCGGGATATTTATATGTCGTATATATTTTATGAACCAGAGAAAATCAGGTACTTAGCTTCCCAAATACTAGTAGTAAATAGAGTGAACTAGCCTTGATTTGTATGTTACCCGTCCAATATTCTGTTGATATCATTTGGTATTAAATATAAAAAATAAAAATTCCTCACACATTCACACATCGCCACCTAGTCCCAAACTAGGCAGAGCTTGTACTATGGGTACTAGACAACGGATAAACATACTTAAATTCTTTTTTTTTGTAAGTACATACGTATTATTATACATAGAAAACACTCAGACCAATGCAAACAATCATGTTCATGAACACAAAGATTTGCATTGAGCGGGAATCGAACCCGAAACCTCTGCGTAGCAGCCATGTAGAAAGAGACTAAAGAAGACGAAGTAGAATATAACGACATCATCATCATCATTTCAGCCAATCGACGTCCACTGCTGAATATAGGCCTCCTCCAAGCATTGCCACCTTGTGCGGTCCTGTGCCTCCCTCATCCATCGGCTATAACGACATGAAATGGAAGAATAACACGCAAAGACGCGTCTCGTTATCTCTTCTCCATTAAAAAAAATACTCGATTCTGAAAACAGGCAGCGTCCTATTTTAGCCAATATTCCCTTATTTTGTGAGATTATAGGTAGGTTTCTTAATATTAACTAAATGTGGAACAACTTCTTAATATTTATCTATTTATTAAACTACAACAACCTTATTAAAAAAATATTAACATAAACTAAAAATAAACTTAACAAACAAAATCTTATTATCAAATATACATTATCACATATTATTATTATCTGAGTTGCGAATTGTATTCCTATACTTGAACTCTATTAAAAGTTGGCGACGGTGACGTTGGAGCGGCGAAATGCCTAAGGCTTTGTTCCGAACTGTTTCACTCAAACGTAGATCTCGCAGATATTACTAATAGTGAATATTTGTTTATTGAAATAAAAACAGGTTTGTGTGGGATCACTACAGTGCATGTAGGATGTTGCTACCCACGTTTTTATGTTATAATGGCAAAATGAGAACATATACATATTATTGTATAGGTACTCGTACACTACACGTAATAAAATCATTTTCCACAACATACTGCGTGGTGTAACATTGGGAGAGGAAATAGTTTTGATGTGTATTGTTAAAAATGTTAAATTAGTTAAAAATGATAATGGGTACTTATGTATTCTAATGCCCCCTTCACACGTAGAATGCAATGTTCGATAAGAAGAAAGACGATATAATAGTTGATCCAAAGTTGTAACGGATTTTTCGTTGAGGGCCATCCGCCCCACCACAGCCCGTGTAAAGTAGCGGTCGACAGAGACCAACTACTGGTCCACAAAAAAAAATTGAAACGGATCACGTAGTGATGTCTAACCAATATCCTAAGACAGTTATTGATAATTAAAAGAAAGCTGAAAGTTTACTCCAGTTATAAGCTTCATTTTTTAAGAAATCATTTTACAATTTCGAATTACCTGTCAATTAAAGGAAAGTGCATAACATAGAGTCCGTTTTTAAATCAAACTCGATGTTGATATTAGCAACTACTGTAACTTATTGACGTGGACAATCTAATGTGGTTTACAACATTTTAAACTAACCACGTAGATGTGAATGTAATTTTCAATAGAACTTTAAGCACATACAGTATGTTTACATATGATTTGTAAGCACGAGTTGGTACACTACACAGAAAGTTGTACCAACTAGGTTCGTACATTGTTGTTACAAAAGTTATCTATAGTATAACATCGCTATTTACAATTTATACTTAATTACATTGACAACGCAGCTCTGTACCTAATACCTGTAACTGTATTTAATAATAAGGTGGTAATGTACGAAATATTCGCTTGTACAAGTACCTACAAAGTTTATATCATAAAAGTCCATTAATGTCTCACTGCAGGGACGAGCCTTCTCCCGTGACGGAGGGCTACTTGGCCTTTTAATACCACGCTGGCCAGACGGATTGGTATAGGGTTTAATTACAAGTTTTCCTTCTTTTTATTTCGTAAAGATAATATTCACCCATGGGATGAGATGGGGTGCTGACATACTAGTACAAGTTTAACAATATTAGTTGGCTACAGGAGGCCGCATTGGCACTGACATAATATATTATACATAGAAACATTTATGTATAAGTGCGAAATATAAAGATGATTTCAATAGATGATTAAATAAAGGACATAAAGTAGAATCTACTTTGATTGAAAAGTCTTTACTTTTAATTCGCCGACCTTTCTCCCCTATCGGATATCGGTTCTGCATGCCACTGCCCTGCCCATTCACACATTCATCGTGCAACTCTTAAAGGCATGTTCATCATCTTGGTGATTATAATTATATAAAGAGTAATAAACAGTACAGTTTCTTATATAAAGGTGTTCATTTTGTGGTTCAGTAAATTTATTTCGATATGAAACCAGTTTTACATCGTGTAATTTCGCTAGATTACATGACAGAAAATGGGCTTTAAAATTTTATTATGTAACTTGAACGTTCAAATAATAATAAAGACCTTATGACAGGTAATAAAAAATCATGCAACAATATTTTTTCCAATTTATGTTAACAACTTGTTTTTATAACTCAATATCTGGAGGCTTTGAGATAACAGATTTACTCATCAATTATAACTTTACCTGGGCATTGCTTCATCTCGTCTTAAACTTCCTTTCAAGTTACGTTTAGATGTGTTTTCTTCATCATCGAACAACGCTAGTCACGCAAAAAATCTAGAACATATCAGACAAATAATTTCCGGAACATTAAATTTTATCGTCGCATAGATAATAACAAAAAAGGTACACAAATGTTATATCTGCAAAGAGTTTTTATTAACGTTTGAGGTAAGACTTTACTGAAAGAACAAATCAACCCCTGGCACATAACAATTTGGCTGTCAAATGTTTGCCGTCATATAGACGAGTTCGTAAATCATCTTTCAAAAATTTGCCAGTTACTCGTGAATGGAGAGACTTGTGCGGATTACTTACGCGCCATTAGTTCCGTTCACGCCTTTGTGTGAGACCTTCGAAGCTCGGACTCATTGTGATTTGAAAAGCATGAGACCGAGACAGACTTAATTACACGCGTCTGCATTTCCAGCCTCAATCGAGTGTAGTGCCTGGACCAATTAGATTGCTTACTAAAATTTTCCGAGCGCAATTTAAATTTAGAAGTACAGACTCATTTTGTGATCGTTAAAGCTGATTACCGTTATAAGTAACATAAAATAATATTGTCACTACGTAGAACTCTGACCTTAAGTATTGTTATGGCCGAACATATCTAAAGCTTTGTATGAAGGTTGAATAGTATTTTATCAAATAATTACCTATGCTCTATTCCATTGGCAATTATTATTTATGATAACAACTTAATTTTATACAACGTTACATCAAGTTGTCTTTTAAGTTTTACAAAAAAACTAAGAATTATACCCATCCTTTTTGTTACTATTCAACCTTATTTCAAATCTATACTATTATATAAAGCTGAAGAGTTTGTTTGTTTGTTTGAACGCGCTAATCTCAGGAACTACTTCTTCGAATTGAATTTAGTTTTCAGTTTTGGATAGACCATTGATCGAGGAAGGCTATAGGCTATATAACATCAAGCTAGGAGGGAAAATTCTTTTTTTTTCAAATTTAAGGGTCCTAAGGGCCTACTCAGAAGGCTCATGGTCACTCAGAGGGCAATGAAGAGACCTATGTTGTAGACAGACCTATGGACCTACTCAGAAGGCTCATGGTGTCTCAGAGGGCAATGGAGAGAGCTATGTTGTAGCTTGACCTATAAGCCTACTCAGAAGGCTCGTGGTCACTCAAAGGGCAATGAAGAGAGCTATGTTTTAGCCTGACCTATGGGCCTACTCAGAAGGCTCATGGTCATTCAGGGACATTGGAGAGAGCTCTGTTGTAGCCTGACCTATGGACCTACTTAGAAGGCTCATGGTCACTCCAGAGGGCAATGGAGAGAGCTATGTTGTAGCCTGACCTATGGGCCTACTCAGAAGGCTCATGGTCATCCAGGGGCATTAGAGAGAGCTATGTTGGGAGTTTCCCTGCGTGATCGAATCAAAAATGAGTAGATTCGCAAGAGAACCAAGCAGGGCACATAGCGCGGAGAACCGACAACTGCAAACAGTTGTCCAAAGGCAGAAAGAATCTGGAATGGCGATCGCGTACTGAAAAGCGCTGGTGTGGACGGCTGGAAGCCGATGGATGAGGGAGGCACAGGACCGCACAAGGTGGCAATACTTGGAAAAGGCATATGTACAGCAGTTGACGTCGATTGGCTGATATGATGGTGATAATTAAACTTTGTATGAATTATACAAGTTTTTTTTTATTTCAATTCAAATTTAATCGCGGACAAAGTCGCGTTTTACAGCTAGTGTAATATAAATGGCGACTAAGGTAGGTACTTAACAAATAGGAAACATAACATCAAACCTGAAAACACGCCGCCCGTCTGCCTAGCTAAGTATCTGTTGTGAAAATCCCTCCCAATAATATAATAAATGAGCTGCTATAAAACACATTAAAAATTTTCAGAACATTTTTATCCATAGTAAAAGCTTCGCTTACCTTAGGACTACGTTTTAAATATTGCCAGATTGTATTATATTTTAAAATATTATAAATAATAATTATTAATATTACTACTAATGCCTTCCTAAGATATATAATATCAGTGATATGTCAACATTTGCGGATCATTCATTCATGGTTGAACAAAACGATAGGCGAAGTTACTCGGCACTGGCTAAAAGCAAAAGTTGAAGAGAAGCTAATGTAAATGTTGATACAGGAAACTCCCACCTTGCCGTATTGAATTGATAATGCTGCCATATTCAATTCAGTTCGGTATGTCTCGTATTATAAGTATCATGATTTGATACTCTCTGTCATATTCTAAGAAATTCTAATACATGAACGTTCTTCTACTATATAAAAATAAGTCGGGTTTTCCTTCCTGACGCTATAACTCCAGAACGCACGAAACGATTTCCACGGTTTTGCATTTGTTGGAAAGGTCTTGGCCTCCGTAAGGTTTATAGCAAAGAAAATTCAGGAAAAATTTCAAAAGAAAAGCGGGAAAATAATTCCCGTGCGAAGCCGGGATGCGCCGCTAGTTACCTATAAAATGATTTTTATTCATGATTCTGAATATACAATACTCAATGCTTTATTGTCATTGTATAGATATAACATGAACTGATAAATGATGTCAGGTTAATATGAATGATGATTATTGCAGTTTGCAGATATTGACTGTCAGGGTCCAACATGGTTGCCGTGCTTGAGGTCGAGTTGAATTCCACACAACAATTAGAACTAGGTCTGCTAATTGTGGGAGCATAACATAGTACACTTTAAAAAGAAAACTCTAAAGATACCGCTAACTAATTTACGCTCTAGAAAAGAAAGGTGGAATGAGCATCATCTCATACTATGTGAAACATCAAAGATCTATTCATTAATATTCATTGAGATGAATACAAAGTAAAGATTTTCTCAAGCATCAAGAAAGAAAGGTATACGAATGAAGTTCACACAGAGCAAGCTATAGTTCGTCACAAGTAGAGATGAAAAAGATTTGATTAAATAACTCGTATGAAATTTCATGTGCCCGAGTCGTGAAATAAAATTTTGTAAATGTACTGTTCATGTCACTTAAATAAAATGCAATAAGCAATTTTTGAAGTCATTGTAAAGTTTTAATAGTTCTTGAAGATATAAAATAAGTTGCATTCAGCACCGATGCGCCAGTTGGAAATAAAAGCTATATTTCAAAATTCTTGCACTTTCTTACATCAATTCCAACTGTACAGATAATTATGACGTCTTTTACTGAACTTGAGCTGTACCCTTTTCATTCGTACGGTTTCTTTGAAATGTACACTAAGACTTTCTCGAGGTTTTCAAACTTGTTCTGGGAATTAAGTTGGCCAGTATAAGGAACTTTTAAGAGTCAACTGAGAAGTGATAACTAGTTGTTTTGGTGCATCGCACGATCTGTTACTTGTACAGGAAAGTTTCAACCTGTAAGTTTGAATTCTGATCAGGGATATAAAAGAATACGAAGGTGTCTTGAGTATTGTTTGAAGTGAACATGTTTTAAAATGTTGTTTGGAATGCTTTTTTTGTGACGAAGTTTAACTTTTGTGTATTGTATTCTTAGAAAGTAATTCTTTCTTCTTTTGTGTATAATAAAAATACTAACATCATCATATCATACATCCTAAATACATCAGTTTGTCTTAAGTCCATTGCTGGACATACGATATTCACATTTATACAATATCTAGTCCCAAACTCAAACAACGTTGTGACCTATTCAAGACAAAATTTATTTTAAACTGAGAGGTGTCATTTAGTTTTATAATTGATTTGAAAGACAGTCGACTTTTTTAAATCAAGTTATAATAGTAAGAGTAATAATGAAAGCTTGACAGCAAGCCTTTTCCAAACTTAATTAAACTGTTATTTTCAATAAAAGTGTCATCGAATCTCAATTATTTTAGACAAGGACACCACAAAAGTAAGCTAATGTGTTGCCAGTCACAAAAATATACTGAATTCATACTACAAATTGATTGAAGGCAATGATGTAACAATTGGAATGTCCAAACCACATTTATTTGACCCGATACTGGTGATATCGAAATGTGTTACAAAATTGAAAAATGTCTTTAATTGTCCAATATACTCGTAAATGGCTGGTTGTTACAAAATAACATTGGTTTTATTCAATGTGTAATCGGTTACTTTTGCTTTTCAATTATGTGGGAAGGTTATTTTGTTTTACAAAGAATACGGAAATTTAATCTGACTTTACTTTTCTTTGTTTTCTTTTTTACATTTTTGCATTTTCGTTTAAAACTTTGATTGTTACCGCCTTATAGATAGATATAGAGCGTATTTTTTATAATTATGATTAAATAATTTTTGTTAAATCTTATTATGATTTGAGGATCGCTTAAATAAATTGTTTGGCGTGGATTTCGAACCCGGAACTTTAAGCACTGCATATATGATCCTGCACCACCGAAACAGTCAAAGCAAATTTTAGAAGCTTAATAGATACATTATAAGTAATGAAGAGTATTAAACGAGCCTACAACTCCGTGTGGTGACGGAGTAAGAATACAATGTGTCACCACCCCATATCATCCCATGGGTGTCGTAAAAGCCGACTAAGGGAATCCTTACGCAGATGTTATCACTGCTAGAGACGGAAAACTCGAAATAAACCCTTTACCAACCCGTCTGGCCAGCGTGGTAAAGTAGGCCAAATAACCCTCAAAAACAAAAATGACCACACAACAACATAAACGGCCCCCAGTCCCCGGTCGCTCCGCTATTCCTGGTCAAGGTAGCGGCCATGGTAACGGCGGAGTAGGGGGTGCGAACAATCTCCGGGGGAGGTCAGGCTACCAACACAACCGACCTTTGGCCCTGGCAACATACAATGCGCGCACACTGCGGACCGACGAGAAGGTAGTAGAACTGGAGGAAGAGTTGAGCAGGTTACGGTGGGACATTGTCGGCTTATCTGAAGTCCGTAGACAGGGGGAGGACTCGATAACTCTTAAGTCTGGTAACCTGCTCTATTTCCGGGAGGGCGACCAACAGTCCCAGGGAGGTATCGGGTTTTTCGTCCACAAGTCTCTCGTGAACAACGTGGTGAAGATCGAGAGTGTGTCTTCGAGGGTAGCGTACCTTGTCGTCAGAATTACCAAACGATATTCGTTGAAGGTAATACAGGTTTACGCTCCCACGTCAGCGCACTCCGACAATGAGGTAGAAGAGATGTATGAGGATATTTCCGGAGCCATACATAACTCTAAGACCCAATACACTGTTGTCATGGGGGACTTTAACGCGAAGTTGGGCCCTAAAAGTGGAAATGAATGGAGAGTGGGGCTCTTTGGATATGGACAAAGAAATCCACGGGGCCAAATGCTTGCGGACTTCATGGAGAAGGAGGGACCTTTTATGATGAACTCCTTCTTCAAGAAGCGTAATTGCCGCAAGTGGACCTGGATTAGTCCTGATAGTGTCACTAAAAATGAGATTGACTTCATCATGTCGACAAAGAGCCATATATTTAATGATGTCTCAGTGATCAATTCGGTGAAAACCGGAAGCGATCACCGGATGGTAAGAGGCACATTAAATATCAATCCTAGGCTGGAAAGAAGTCGGCTGATAAAGTCTACGCTCCGACCTACACCAGTCCAAATCCCCGAGAACTTCCAACTCATATTACAGAACCGCTTCGAGAGCCTCAGCGAATGTGTCGATGTGGACGAATACCACGAAAGGTTTGTGGAAACTGTCCGTACAGCCGGTTCCGGTACTTTTAAGACCCAGCACCGGAGAAAATCAAGAAAGATCTCCGACGATACTCTTTTGCTCATGGAGCAAAGACGTAAGATGGCACTGCAGTCTCCAGACGACGCCGAACAGTATAGGAGGCTCAATAGACAGATCTCTAAGTCTCTAACTCGCGACCTTCGGCACTTTAATACAGTCTGTATTAAAGAAGCCATTGAGCGAAACAAGGGCTCAAAAGTGTTCGCCAAAGATCTGTCTAGGCCAGAGTCAACTATCTAGGCTCAAGACTGGAGATGGCAGAATAGTGACGTCCAGCTTCTAGAGGAGATTGAGAAGTTTTACTGACATTTATATACTACAACACAGCCACCTAGTGATCTAGCCGTCGATCCTAGAGCTAGACTTACGCGACACCATACCGAAGAAATCCCGGACGTCAGTCTGTGTGAGATTAGTGATGCTCTCCGACAACTTAAGAACAACAAGGCACCGGGGTATGACGGAATCACAAACGAGCTACTGAAGGCCGGTGGAGAACCCATTCTCAAGGCTCTTCAGAGGCTATTCAATTCCGTTATACTTGAGGGAAAAACACCACAGGCATGGCACAGAGGTGTGGTGGTACTGTTCTTCAAGAAAGGCGATAAAACGCTCCTTCAGAATTTCAGACCCATCACTCTTCTGAGCCACGTCTACAAATTGTTCTCGAGAGTCATCACGAATCGTCTCGAACGCAGACTGGACGACTTCCAGCCTCCCGAACAAGCCGGTTACCGAAAAGGCTATAGTACCATAGACCACATTCATACGCTGCGGCAGGTTATACAAAAATCCAACGAGTATAACCGGCCCTTATGCTTAGCGTTTGTGGACTATGAGAAAGCCTTTGATTCGATCGAGACATGGGCAGTGTTGCAGTCTCTCCAACGGTGCCAAGTTGACCAACGGTATATCGAAGTGCTGCGGTGCTTATACGAAAACGCCACCATGTCGGTTCGTCTCCAGAGTGAATTATCAGGCCCTATCCAGTTGCAGCGAGGAGTAAGACAAGGTGATGTCATATCACCGCAATTGTTTACCGCTGCACTGGAAGATGCTTTTAGGCTTTTAGACTGGGACGGACTCGGCATCAACATAAATGGCGAGTAAATCACTCACCTTCGATTTGCTGACGATATCGTGGTCATGGCTGAGACCATGGAGGACCTCAACACAATGCTCGATGGCCTCAGTAGAGTCTCTCAACAAGTGGGTCTTAAAATGAACATGGACAAGACCAAGATCATGGCAAATGTCCATGTTGCACCCACTCCAATCATGGTTGGAGGCTCTACACTCGAAGTTGTCGACGAGTATATTTACCTGGGACAGTCAGTCCAGCTGGGTAGGTCCAACTTCGAGAAGGAGGTCACTCGTCGAATCCAACTCGGATGGGCAGCGTTCGGGAAGCTAAAACGTATCTTCTCGTCCACATTACCGCAGTGTCTGAAGACAAAGGTCTTCGACCAATGTGTGTTGCCAGCGATGACATATGGAGCTGAAACGTGGTCGCTGACTATGGGCCTTCTCAGAAGGCTTACCGTCACTCAGAGGGCAATGTAGAGAGCTATGTTGGGAGTTTCCCTGCGTGATCGTATCAGAAACGAGGAGATCCGCAGGAGAACTAAAGTGACCGACATAGCGCTCAGGGTTGCCCGGTTAAAGTGGCGGTGGGCAGGGCACATAGCGCGGAGAACAGATAGCCGTTGGGGCAGAAAAGTTCTCGAAGGGCGACCGCGCACCGGAAAGCGCAGGGTGGGGAGACCTCTCACACGGTGGACCGACGACCTGGTTAGGACGGTGGGAAGCCGATGGATGAGGGAGGCACAAGACCGCGCAGAGTGGAAGCTTTTGGAGGAGGCCTATGTCCAGCAGTGGACGTCCATAGGCTGATATAGAAACAAGCCTAGAATATATTTTAAACAAACATCTTTTAATTAATTTTGACATTATAACATACTCAATGAATACCTATTTCAATAAAACTACTTTTATTTAACGTCTATTATGAAAAACGTATAACATATAAATAAATATAACGTTATAACGTATAGTTATCAATAATGAAAAGCTTTTTATCACAATAATGAACACAGTAATCGGCTTATTGCATTACACAGTATCGTATTCATTGTTCATTTAATCAACACACATTTTATAAAGTGGGTTTCATTGATGAGCTATTTAGAGCTTATACGAATTTTAGGGATGATGGATAGTTTTAACTGGATGGAGAAGACAATTTAAATGATATGAGACGAGATTTATTAAGAATTTCCTTTATTTCTAGTGCAAAAGTAGTAAGCAAATAAATACATAATAATAATAAATATTCACACAACGTCATCTAGTCTCAAACTAAGCAGAGCTTGTACTATGGGTACTAGACTACAGATCAACATACTTATATATTTATTTATTTTTCAAAAAACATACATAATATTATAGGTACATACAAAACAACCAGACCAATGCAAACAATCATGTTCATGCACACAAAGATTTGCATTGACCGGGAATCGAACCCGAGGCCTCAGTGTAGCAGCCATGTACAACGCCACAACGCCACAGAGGTCGTAA
Source organism: Schrankia costaestrigalis (assembly GCA_905475405.1). NCBI lineage: Eukaryota > Metazoa > Arthropoda > Insecta > Lepidoptera > Erebidae > Schrankia > Schrankia costaestrigalis. The sequence goes on from FR997827.1 coordinate 9,075,738, forward strand.
ATGGCAACGCCTTTATACTTATAGAGACGTGATTGCTAACATCCTTCAAAAAGGGGATAGCGTAGCACTGTGCTACGCTATGCCCTACTAGCACTCAGAACCGACGGGTATGCCTGAAGATATGTACAACAGTATATGAAGCAAAGTAGACTCAAAGGGAGCGTGATGCATGGCACTCTAAAGTCTTTTACGGTCTACCCCTATGGAAAAAAGCCCCGACATTTACATCTTCATTTACACATGATCGTCAGTTCTGAGCAACTGCCCTTTCAAAAGAAAGTCACCGATAACGTTCTTCCAAGTACTTTTATGGCGTTCTCAAAACTTTGGTACAAAAAAAAACCCTATAGAATCAGCCAAGCAAAAACCCCAAACAATCTCCAAATCACACGTAGCATTGTATTGTACAATCTTGTTAATCACATAAGAGCAGTAGGAGGATACGTCAATAGCTGGTTGAAGTTAGTTTACTTTACGTACAGTGTAGTGAGGTATCGAACGTAACTCACTGCGGTTTATTGCTCACTACGTTATACTAACAGCTTGTTTTGTAGTACTCACTATACGATTCTCTTGTGCTTTTGTTATCGTTTTAAAGCTGCTCTTTTAATGGACTCCTAAAAGGAAAGTAGTTTCTTCATTTGATTGCGTTTTAATATAGAATCTATGTATAATATTTACAAAAAAAAAGTATTTAAGTACCCATAGTACAAGCTCCGCTTAGTTTGGGACTAGATGGCGTTGTGTGAATGTGTGAGGAATATTTATATTTTCTTTTATATTTATAATTTAAACATTAAATTGTTTTTGCAATTTCTTTTGTAAGGATAGATTTCAAGTCGAACCATGTATCGATGTCACCTATAAAGTATTTGTACCTAAATCTTAAATAAAAACACTTCTTAATCGATCAAGCAAAAACACAAAACAGCCTATCAAACGTAGCATTGTATTGTACAATCTTGTTGATCACATAAGAGCAGTAGGAGGATACGTCAATAGCTGGTTGAAGTTTGTTTACTTTGCGTACAGTGTAGTGAGGTATCGAACGTAACTCACTGCGGTTTATTGCTCACTACGTTATACTAACAGCTTGTTTTGTAGTACACACTAATACGATTCTCTTGTGCTTTTGTTATCGTTTTAAAGCTGCTCTTTTAATGGACTCCTAAAAGGAAAGTAGTTTCTTCATTTGATTGCGTTTTAATATAGAATCTATGTATAATATTTACAAAAAAAAAGTATTTAAGTACCCATAGTACAAGCTCCGCTTAGTTTGGGACTAGATGGCGTTGTGTGAATGTGTGAGGAATATTTATATTTTCTTTTATATTTATAATTTAAACATTAAATTGTTTTTCAATTTCTTTTGTATGGATAGATTTCAAGTCGAACCATGTATCGATGTCACCTATAAAGTATTTGTACCTAAATCTTAAATAAAAACACTTCTTAATCGATCAAGCAAAAACACAAAACAGCCTATCAAACGTAGCATTGTATTGTACAATCTTGTTAATCACATAAGAGCAGTAGGAGGATACGTCAATAGCTGGTTGAAGTTTGTTTACTTTGCGTACAGTGTAGTGAGGTATCGAACGTAACTCACTGCGGTTTATTGCTCACTACGTTATACTAACAGCTTGTTTTGTAGTACACACTATACGATTCTCTTGTGCTTTTGTTATCGTTTTAAAGCTGCTTTTTTTAATGGACTCAATTTGGTTGTTTATTATAATGTTTGTTCTTTTCGAATTTGGTTTATTCTATTTTTCGGTTTTTGTAAGCATAAACTTTCAAACTGTTTAATTTTTTTTGAATTTTAATCCAAATGTTGTAAGTAATTTCAACATTCATTATTGTATACAATTATTCATTAATCATAAGCTCTTTATCGTAATATAATAGCCTATTAATATAGAGAGACTCGCTCTTGCACCACTGCAATAGGCTATTATATTACGATAAAGAGCTTATGATTAATGAATAATTGTATACAATAATGAATGTTGAAATTACTTACAACATTTATATACAGCCTATTAATATAGAGAGACTCGCTCTTGCAGTGGTGCAAGAGCGAGTCTCGTCCAATAGCCAAGGCAAAATTGGACTACTACTTATGCTACGTTAGGAAGAACTTACATCGAGATTTCTTAAACTGCAAGTTATTGTCTTGTTTGTGTACGTTACATAGCTGTCTCTAAAAGTTCCTCACACATAAGTTCTTACTAGTGACTACTTTTATTTAAATTCACTATTTTTTCTTTAACGAAAATGTGTGAAACAAATTTAGTCTGTCAACACTATTAATATTACTCGTAGCATCACTGTACACATTGAACTCAAAAGATAACTAATTAATCCAATACAAACTGTCAATACTTCCATTCGACATCCATTGCCACGGTATTAGCAACCGTCAGCCGGTTTTCCTAAAATATATTTGTCTAAATGTAGCTCTTACTATGTATAGTATACGGAAACGGTTAAGGTTTTATTATAAATGGCTTTAGTATATTGGTATCTCCGTGTGGTGACGGAGTAAGAATACAATATGTCACCACCCCATCTCATCCCATGGGTGTCGTAAAAACCGACTAAGGGACTATCCGTGAATATTATCTTTTCGAAATAAAAAGAAGGAAAACTTGAAATCAAACCTTATACCAATCCGTCTAGCCAGCGTGGTATTGGTAGTCTAAGTATTCCTCCGCCGCGGGAGGGGGGCCGTCCCTGCAGTGGGACATTAATGGGCTGTTATGATGATATTGGTATATTTAATTGTGGTACCCACAAGGGAGTAAACTTTAATCATATTCGAATTTTTAAGATTCGGTAGGTACTTTATGACAGGCGACACTACACAGACTGGATATTATTACTCAAGTTTGCCGAGGAACACAAAAGCTGTTTAGCTATACTTGCACATTCTCTGGTCTCAAAATAATTTGTGGTAAACAACTTATATAATAATATATCTTTTTTATAAACCCGTATTTTTACTAAGCGGGAATCGAAGCTGAGACCTCACTGTAGCAGTTAGTAAAACCATTATAACAGAAGTGGTCAACAAATAAATAACATAGTTCTGTTCAATACTGCACTGAGTTTATTACAGAAGTAAAGTTGATCATAATAATATAAGTTCAACAAATATCAGTAGTTGTGCTACAGAGAATTGAAATGGAACAATACGAAATTTAACTTGTGACAATGAGCAAGCGAACAAGCTCTACACACGGAAATCTAAAAGGCAACAAAAGTTTCAAGCCTATTTGGTACATAAATAGGCAGTCAGTTTAAACCTCAAGTTGATATCTTGTTACGCAGGTGTGTCGAGTGTGTCTCTAACGCGTTTTCGTCAGTACATTTCGATTAAAAGTTTCGCATAACGGATAGACTGTTTCAGGTGTTTGTGTTGGTAGGAAATTTGTTTAAAGTTTATGCGGTTTGTGTTTATTCATTTTCTGTATTGTGACATGACTCTATTTTGCCATTTTGTAAATTGAGTCTTACTTGCGGTATACTCTATACAACAAAGATATTCACGGTAATACCTAAGTTTTGTCTCCATCATTTTGGCTAACTTTCTAAGGCCGTGGGTGACGTGGGAGCTATGGTATGAATATTCAGGATGCTATGTTAAGTAGTATCAAGCAAGACTCAACTTAGAAAAAATATGATTTACAGAAAACGTTTAAAATCGTTTGTCTCTAGTTTGTCAAATAAAAATTCAGTTAATATCCAATTGGTCATTATTAATGGATGTCATATATATTCTATTCTATTCTATATTCTATTTAGAAGCATGTTAGAAGCTTTGGTATACTACTTTTTAGAACAAGTGTACTTTATATTTTTCAGACAAGGTGAATAATGAATAAGTAAATCTTTTACTTCAGAGAATTATAAATATCTTTTTGATTCAATCAGTACATAGACGGGTAATTTAAGAATGTAATTATATGATGTTGATGTTGAGTAAAAATTATCGCCAGGAGATAGTCAACTGTACTGGTAGCTAACAGAATAGTCGTAGCCAGTTAGATATCAGTGCTTTTTAGGGCATCCCAAGATCCCGTGGGCAAGCGATAGGTAATACTGGTACCTGAGGTCGGAAGTCTGTGAGACACGCTTAAGTTTCAAAGAAGATGCAGGTTCAATTCACGTGGTACTCATGATAAACAATTTTATTGATTAGGTCATCTATTATAAGATACTCTTAACAAACAAATACTATCCACTTGTCATCCTAGAAATACAATAGCTACCCTAGATACATTTGTGACTTGATGAAAGCCTGTAGAAAAAAATGTTCAACAAAATATGAAACAATGGCTTCTGTTGTTATAAATTTTTAAGCGTACTAGCTGTGCACATGTTCAGGCATCGTCAGATAGGCCGGAACATTTTGACATAGACAAGTGCATTAGCCTACGTGCATGTCCTGTGAATACGTCGATAAATACGTGTGTTGGGATAATAATAGTATGGATTTTAATTTCTGAATTTATTCGAGACTAGCTGCAGCCCGCGACTTCGTCCGCTTGAAATAGTTACTTTGAGCTGATATTAAGGAAATAGATATATTCTGCCGGAAGTTTTCTTAAACTTTTCTAAAACATTAATTCCGTAGTACATTTTTTTTGTGTAGCCGTAGTGTAATCTTTTGCGTAAGCTTAGGAAAGTAGTAATATTTAAAAAAAATATTTTCCCACCAAAATTCTATGACGTCACGACTCTTCTGTCAAAATTCTATGACGTCTAGTATGGGTTTTAATTTCTGGATTTATTTGAGATTTTGGTTTAGATGTCGGGTGAAGACAGAGTCAAAAAACACGGTATCACAAGTTTATCACATTCCAGATACCTATTTAAGACTTACATGATGTTATGTGATCTAGTTTCTGCTTTAGCCAAATGCAACGATGTTGGAATGCACTTACATTAGCAATATTAGTCACTATTTATAAATAGTCTTACTACAAAAACCTCCGTGGTGTCCGGTCTAGTAACGAAGGATAACTAAGTCTACTAATAACACAACATAATAAGATGTTTCGAAGTGGTAACCAGATGTTTTTATTTGACGACCTCTGTGACGTAGTGGTTATATAACATGACTGCTACGCAGAGGTCTCGGGTGCGATTCCCGCTCAATGCAAATCTTTGTGTGCATGAACATGATTGTTTGCATTGGTCTGAGTGTTTGTTTTGTTTTGTTTTTTAAAAAGACAACTCCCGCACTAGGGATCATGCCCTGTGTCGCGGGGACTTTTACAAACATCAATTAACGGACACATAGAACACCCAGACTCAAGACAATAATTTGTGGATCTCACAAATTATTGTCCTGCGTGGGGATCGAACCCACAACCTCATGCGCGGCAGCCGCTGGCTCTACCGGCGCGCCACCGAGGTCGTACGTTTCTATGTATAATATGTATGTATTTACAAAAAAAAAGTATTTAAGTTTGTTTATCCGTTGTCTAGTACCCAGTGTACAAACTCTATTTTGGGACTAGATGACGTTGTGTGAATGTGTGAGGATTATTTATTTATTTCTTGATGTAAATCTGCCAACATCATTTCTTAGTTAGCTTTTACTGAAACCATGGGACGAGATGGAGTGGAGATACCATTTATTTAACACGTTCCCAGTGCAGTGTACCATATATGGTACTCGTGCATTGTTCTACTATTGTGTCTGCTGGCGGCACTGTGAAAGGGTTAATACACAGAGCGATACGTAGGTACTTGTAAAATTCTAGTATATAAAATTACAGACTCAGAATCTTCAGTAAGAACACAAATAATAAAGATATTCTGTTCCACTGAAGGAGCAATATTTTTACTCGGTGTTATTTGTACAAGATACTCTGTAAATGTGGTATTTCTGAGAGTTCTGTGCGGAAACACGTTTTGTGGAGTTTGTCTGTGATGAGCTGGCAGCTTCCGATTGATTACATACCTACTTACTTCCTCTGTTGTTTACTTTTATTTTTCCAATTGATTCTTCCTGTCTTCGATTCAATTTGTGAACATTGCAATCCAGTTATTTGAAGGATGGTGAATACTTTTGCTACATAAAGCTGAGTTAGATTGTATTAATTGTATGGTGTGAATTAATGTAACTGTGATTTTAAATTTTTAACATATATTATTATGTTAAAAATTACTTTAAATAGTTAAAAAAGAAAACAAAAACGCTAACGTGCCTATCTGGCTTGTAGCAAAAACTGATCGCAACAGGCAGGGATTCTTAAGATGAAGGAAAAGGGGGGAAATGGACGAAGGGGATGGGAAATGGTAAAACGAGAAGACATACCTTTTTGCTTATCATTATGTTATAGTAGCTTTTTAATATAAGACATTCCTAAAACCTTATAGGTTAAAACGTTGAAAGTTTAGACTAAAAATATAAGGTCTTAATTAACTTTTGTTGGTTACGTACTAAGTACGTTTTGTAAAACTGTGTAAAATTATTTCAAAGTATACAGAAGAAGGTTCTATATATTTAATGAATAAAATGAATATAACTTCAGAACTAATTATAACAAGTTAGAGAATATTTCAAGATTATACGAATTAACAAAGGTTGAATATCTACCGAAATCATAATAAGGTTTAGCCAAACTAATTTAGAATAACAATAACAATCTTGTATTTTGATACACTAAGTTCACGTATTATGTAAATTTTGATACATAATCGAAAACAAGCAATAAAAAGCTATATTTAGAAGTAGCTTTCTAGTCTGTAACTATGAAGGTTTAGTTCAACATAGGTGGCGAAAAAAGCAATGTAGTCGCTTTTCTCTTACAATTTTACAAGCTTAAGCCTAGCGACCGGGCTTGTTTCCATAAATATATGGAAAATAGACACTGACCTTGTTCTTGAACTGGAATAATCTTTCGAGAAAAGGAACGGTCTGCTACCAACCGACCGTCAATTCCTATACACGCTAATGCAAAATAAACTATTTACGTAGATATTACTACATTTAGTAAATTTACCGCCATCGATGTTGCATTTACATAAAGAAACTCTCACGGGAGCATTTAGAAGATATTCAAATTGCGAACACTCGTATAGATTTTGAACCATAAAGGTTAGTTGAATGTCGAGGTAGTTGCCAGTTCCTTTACACCGTTTTGTATGTAACCTTTATGGCGTACATTTCATAATTACAGCCAGTATTTACACGTTTATTTTCACAAAGAAGTTTCAACTGCTTTTGTAGATATCCAACCTGTTTGTATGTTTAAATATTAAACTGTCGCTGTATTTCCGGAGAACTGAGTCATATTAATCGTTACTTTTTGCGACAAAAGTAGCACTTTTTACTTCAAAGGTACCTACTATCTAAATTTGTTTTTCTTTTACGGTTTTTTATATTATGGGAACAAGATAGGGATATAGGATTACAACTATATAAACATTTTTAAATGGGTTATCAAAAAAATATAATACATAAGAATTTAAAAATTCTGGCTTATTAAAGTCGATTAAAAATAATAGTCTCTAAAAGACAATTAAATTAATATGCAAAAACCTTAACTAAATATAATTATTGTCTTTCAGTATCATAATATTCTAACGTGTCGACCACAAGTAAAGAGATTTTAATAAAACATATTTTTATAACAAATGCATAACATAAAACAAATGCTAGTTCTAATACCCAAATAACGTTAATTACTGTTTGATAGTATTCGTAACGATCCAACTCTATTTTGTTTTTAACCGTATACCTGAACTGTGAAACCTGTTTGCATTTTCATTAGGACTATAAATACAATTAGTGTTGGGAAACTAAACATATTATATTTGTTTTATACTACGTTCAAAATACACACATCAAAAAAGTCTAAGCAACATGCATGATATTACAAATTTACCATTTATATTAATTTATTTTACCATTTATTTTAATTATAACGTTGTATTTTATTTTTAAAATAATATTTTTAGGGTTCTATGATGTAAAAATAACAGCTGTTTTCTTTATAAGTTCTTTTAATAACAGAAATTAACAATATTAGAATATACAGGTACATAAGAAACTAAACTTTTTTTTTACAAATTGAAATTTCTTAAGAAAATGAATTTATTGTGAAAGAATAGGACAATTTAATACAAAGTATGGCCTCCTCTGCTATTCAGAACTTGTCGGCAACGATTATTCATTGAATTAATGAGACTGTTTATGTCATCTTGCGGTATTCGCTCCCAATGGAATTGTAGCAAATCCTTCAGCTGTTGGGTTGTTGTCACTCCGTCCAAGTCCTTCAAAACACGTCTCTGGAGCATGTCCCATGCGTGCTCGATGGGGTTGAGGTCTGGCGATTGTGCAGGCCAGGGCAATACCTGGATGTTCTCCGTTGCCAAGTATTCACTGGTTCGCCGAGCTGTATGTGAACGCGCATTGTCATGCATTAACGTAAAATCGGAGCCAAAGGTTTGTGCAAATGGATGGACATAAGGTCTGAGAATATCCTCAACGTAATTTTCAGCGTTCATATTTCCATTTACAAAAACGAGCTCAGTTCGCCTGTTCTTCATAATACCCGCCCATACCATAACTGTTGAGCCGCTGTATGGATGAACTTCCTGAACGCACCTGAGTCTTTCAGTATTTCCGGGTCGACGGTACACTCGCACCCTTCTTGTATCAGGCCTAAACCCGAATCGCGACTCATCGGAAAACATAATTTTATCCCATTGTTCCTGGGTCCATGTTATGCGTTCTCTACACCATTCATTTCGACGAGCGCGATTCCCGTGACGTATCGGTGGGCACCTGATAGGGCGTCGAGCTCGTAGGCCGTACTCATGCAGTCGATTTCGCACAGTTTGGGGACTTACATCAACACCACTTGAATTTTGTAGCCTCAAACTTATCTCTCGAGCGGTTAACATCGGCTGGCGTCTTGCAGTCAGTTGTATGTACCGGTCTTGCCGAGTGGTTGTACTCCTTTTACGGCCTGGATGCTGTTCAGCGGGTTCCCCTGTATTATTGTAGCGCTGCCAAAGACGACAAATAACACTTCTATGAATACCAAAATGTCGAGATACCTGAGATTGATTACTTCCCGCTTGCAACATCCCTACAGCTCTTTGCATTTCATCTGCCGTCAAATGACGTCGCTCCATGACGTAAAGAATATCTAACAATTCAATTTTGTCGCCAACTGTATTTAAATGGTTGGTAAAATTATAAAATCAAGACTAAAACGTAGTAATTAACATGCACTCAAATTCAAACAAATTCGCAGTCATTTGAATTTTATGAAAAAAAACAAAACATAATCGAAATTTTTTTACCTATACACTTGAAGTTTACTTACCTATACACTTTGAGTGAGTAAATACTTAGAAATTAATTAATATAAATGGTAAATTTGTAATATCATGCATGTTGCTTAGACTTTTTTGATGTGTGTAGTTTGTATCACAATGACTCAAATCAATTTCGTATTACTAACTTTATTTAAGCACAATAGATTGTCTACTCAAGTTGAAATTATCAGTAGGTACTTATTGTTAAAATTTTGAGTTAGAAATTTAGGATCGAAAGTTGTAGATTCTAATATCGTTCAAAGGTTTTCTATTTAAATTTGTATGATACTTCGCGGCAGGAGAGCTGGTATTAAATTTAATACTATAATATTATTTTGATTTGGTTTGAACGTAATTTATTTAAGGCTAAAAATATATGTACCTATTTGTTGCTGTTTATTCCGATTAGTGGTAAAACTGAATTTGGATATTTGACTTGGAATTAGGTTAACGGCTGAGTAAAGGTATACATTATGTTTACTTTAAAGTAAACAATTTATTTGCGTTCAATTTGAAATTAGTTCTTAAAAAGCTTTCTTATATCATCATCGTATCAGCCAAACGCACATACGCCTTCTTTAAATGTTTCCACATTGTGATGTTCTGTACTACCTATCTATATACTGCATGTAAAGGTCATCATAGCCGACTTTTACAATGCCGTCGGTGCTCTTCGTAGACGCTATTCCAAAACCCAAATCTACTCATGTGTTACGGCCAAACAAACTGTCTAATCATGAAGTTGTCGCCATCGCAGAGCGGTAAGCGTTTAAGGCCTCCCCCACATTTGGCGTTGGCGTTCTTTGGGCTTATGAGCGACGCTCACGCCGCGTTGACGCCGCGTCGACCAGCGTTGGAATCGCATGTACGCGGCGATCACGTGACGCTTAACCCCCTTCAGTCAAGTAATTTTAGAAACCATGCTACGACTGACTTAAACAAAAACAGGTAGCGTGGATAGCGGTTAAAGGGGTAAGAACTTGACGCGAACGCCGCGTGAGCGATGCGTCTAGCCGCGTGAGCGCCGAGTCGACGTAGCTAATTTGTCATTCCTACAAGCCCTAGTCAAGTAGACGAAGTCAAGTATACTCGTAGTAGCTGATTTGCATACCTAAATTTACTAATTGGAATGAATGTGTCATTGGAATTAGTAAATTTTCAGCAGTCGCACACTACAGAAGATTATTACTATAAACGACTTCAATCTCACCGTGTCGCCTCATATAAAACTTAGTCAGATATAAATTCAAATTGATTTACCAATTTCCTGTGACAGAAATCACGAGATTCTTCTTGATTAAAGTCACGTAAAAACACTTGTTACAAAGACGTAGCAAAAGGCGGCACCCATCAATCACTTTTGCTTTGCTATGTTTAGATTGGCCAAATTAAGGCTGTTTGTGAGTTTCCTCTTGTCTCGACGAAAAATAATGGTGATTATTCAACTCTTCCCTTGTAATATTTGCTCAGATTCTTTGAAAGAACATTCAACTATGGTTATAAGCCTTTGTGATCTACGTATCGACGTATTGCGGCTCAACGAATATAAAGACTAGTATTCATGCACGATAAAGAAAGTTTTGTAGTTATTTTTGTGAGGAATAAATTGGAAACATGACTAGCGTATTTTGTATAATGGTATACTTGAATTATGTTTATAGAAAGCTGTGCGACCGTTAGCTCTGTATTATTTATATGCATTAGTTACAGTGCAGTATATTCATTACTTAATAATGAAATTGATAGTGCAGTTTCTAGTTATTACGGCGTGCAATTGGTTGGCGTCGATAACTGCAAAATCATAAACCTTTTGGCAGAATATCCAACCTCAAATTAAGATGCTGCGTGTTCACTGATTGCGATTCACGCTTGACTGAGTACACAGATAATCTATAGTTTGATCTGGGATATGGTTCAGGTACAAATTATGCAGTGTTTAGAAATTCGTATGCAATATACTTAGATTTATTGTATTATAATCAAAACTAAAATAATATTTATTGTGATTGCAATATCCTGTGTGGATTGTTCTGATAGTAATGTTGCTCTATTATGTACAATTAAAGGTTTTTTAAGCTTTTGGGACATCATGGATTTTAAATAAATTATTTGATTTTTACTTTTAACTAAAAAGACAACTAACTATAAGCATAAAATATAGATTAGTTAGGATCTAACAGGCGGTGTTCTATGTAATAAAGCATTATATTTTAATTGAAGCATTATTGCCGAGAAACTTTCCTAATCTCAAATTCTAGTGAACTATTAGAAATTCAAAAGAAAACGGAATCCCTAAGAAAATACAATTCCCATTAATAAAAGTTAAATGTTCATAAATACTTTTGGAATATTCCCGTTTGCTACTCGGAATTCTATCATGCCAGTGTCAAACCAATGAGCAAAGACCTACTTCATTCGGCCCTTGTACCTATTACTCGTAATATAGATTTTCAGATCCATGCGAAATCGAGTCGGACACAAATGCTTTGAATTTGAAATTGAGCCAAATTCAGTGAACTTACCGCCATTCAAGTTCCATTTACATTTACCGAACTCTTCAACGCAAAGACTTAAGAGCTACTCGAATTGAAACAGAACGTTCCTGTATATTTGGTCTAACAACCACATAGGCTTACTAAACATTCAACTTAGTTGCCGTTTAATTTCTTGATAGTTATGTAATTATATTATATAGAAGGGTTGGCATGTAAGTAAGTAGGTTAAAGTGATTGACAGTTAAGGCTTAACTAATTTGCCGCCCAATTACTTAACCCGTGATACAGCAGATTTTGAGCTTAAGAGCAATAACATAATGAGGTCAGTTTGGGTGCAATGCAGTGAGCTAGAGATAAAGTTACCAACTAAACTTAATTACATGATAAATGTACTATATCTTTTAAAGACTTGGTTTATTTCGTGGTTCATAATAACAAGAAAATCCGTCTAAGTAGTTATAAGATGCGAATATAACTTTGGCACTCAACAAGTTTGAGAACTTTTTGATATATACTGTAGTTTTGATGTTTGTTTTTCATTCTGTTGGGTATTATCTTTTATTATCATAATATACTCCTACTTTTAGCTCACGTGAACAGATTTTAACATTTCTTATGAATACATTATAGATTTATAGAAGTTTTCATATGAGTACGAGTATAAAAATAGTAGAAATTTACCTACTAAAAAAAATTTATTTGATTCTGTTTAAGATATAAATATAAAATGGTACTTAGGTGATATTCATATAGAGTTTATTAATAGGTTCTACTATAATTTGAAAAACAATGGAATTTATTTTCCATTCTTACCGATTACTTTGAGGCTTGCAATATGTATTGGGTAGGTATTTTTTCTACCGAAAGGAAGCACGGGCCAGGTAATGGGGTACTTTTATAACATACGACATATTGTTTGCTTTGTTGGCATCGTGAGTAAGACTGGGTCTGTAGCATAGCATTTATAGGTAGACTAAATGATTAAAGACGCTTGCAATAACAGATTAACACAGATAACGAGTTCTCATTACGTTACTAACTAATAAGTTACGGTCGTACCTATAAGACGTACCTAGATCATATCTTTCAACTGCAGATTAGGCTACTGAAAGTAATAGTTCCCCACAAAATTAAATTAGAATGCTATGATAATTATTTTAAATTATTTAAACAATGTAATACAATACCAATTCAGGATAAAGTAAAATTTAATCTTATAAAAGAACAATTCTTTAATTTTTATCCACAGCGTGAAAGAGAGCATGCTGTATGTACACGCAAGGTCACACACAATAAAATATCGTGTACGGTATCTGCAAAGAATTGTTACGGCCAACGAACGAGCTCGTACCTGCTGCCGCGGCTGATTAATTCTATACCTACCGACATTCGTAACTTAATCACTGATACTAGTATTAAAACTAAATTAAAATATTACTTCCTAGAACAGTACGATAATTAATTGTGGCATTTATATGGCTATCGTACTTATAGGCAGTCCTATGAGTACGATTGATGGTTTTTAAGTACATAACTGTGTAAGTACACGTAATTGTTAGTAGTAGCTCAACATAATGTTATTATTTAAGTTAACACTATTGTATGTACCTAGTTCTTAAGAGATGTGGAATCCACACCGCACACAAACCTTCGTGGTTTACGCGGTGTTCTGATTGTATTAATGCTTAAAATTTGTGTTAAATAAATGAGTTAAAAAAAAAAAAAAAAAAAAAAGAAAAGCGTCATAGAGCTTGAAGGAAAAATCGATTAAGATAATACTGGTGCACGTTCTATCCCTACGAAATAATCGTATATATGGTTCGGTTCACAAGTTTCTGAATTGTTACGTAAAGCCATTTTGAAACTAGTAAGATAGAATATTTTGTAAGTTTTACTTTATTTTCAATAGTTTTTCTTGTTTCGAAATAATTTTAATGATGTAGGTAGGTTCTCAAAAATGTCAGCATTTAGTAAATCGAAAACAAAAACAGTTTCATGCCATGTTTAAAAAAAAACTTGCTTAAAGATTTGATATACGGCTTAACGTTTTTTGTAGAAAATCTTTCTACCAGGAACATGTATCGTTAAATTTTACTTGTTCAGTGTACACAAGGTAATTAAAATCATCTTTAGTTTTCAGTTCTTTTATATATTATTTGGCTTTATCGTTAATGCAAACATGTTGCAATATATCACAATAAATATCAAAACCTGTGACAAGTCTAACAAGATTATACAGCGTTCTGGCTTTATCCGGAAATGGTTTAGCCTGAACACTATAAATTACCTTGGGAACAAATAATGTTTAGCTATGGTGCCTCCGCCTGGGCCCCGGCTGAAGAGGGGAGTCTTTAATGCTGGCTCGATATCGCCCAGGATGACATGCGTGCCAATGGTCTTACAACTAAGGATGCCGAAGACCGTACGAAGTGAAGTAGAACAGACTCCTGGTTCTCGAGCTATGGACGTACCTAACTGGGAACTTGCCAAGATAAAAAATAAGGTTTAGCCTGAACACTGGTATAATAGCACCAAGCTTAAAAATCATGTTAGTAGTACCTACATTAGTAGTACTTCTATAAATTTCTATGGGTTATAAAAGCTTTAGATTGACTTTTATTAAGAAGCTCAATTAATTGATACTTACGATAATTTCGCTAATGATAGTAACTTTATATGCTAATTGTTTATTGTTATTATTGTATGTATTACTTACCGTAACATATTATATTACATGAAGGCATTACTTTGTTAACATAAATAAATCGATGTCGAGTTCAGATAAAAAGAAAATAAATTAGATAAACGGTATTTAGGTAGAAGTACAGTAGTATAATTTGCTTCTTTTGCCATGCTATTTTGTAATCGTACATAAACTTTCAGACTTCTTATTAAAAATGATACAAACATGTATTGTTAAGTAATGCAACGACTCTGGACTCAAAAAAGGTTCAAGGGTACTACTTGTGGAAAAATTCGAACTAGCACATGGAACTAATAAAGTTACACCGGGTTACAACATCTTTCTTGTTGTAGTGTGTCGGAGGCTGCATACCGTCTAAATAATACCTTCCTTAAAATTTATGCTGTTGGATAAAAATATAGGAAAATTTATAAACACAAGCTAGAATAGAATAAATTCACACATCCCTGTCAACGGCTTATAATCTTTTTGTGAGCTCAATTATTCAGGACCAAATTGAATTGATGAAATTCTACTATTTTGATACTAAAATTAAATCATCACATAATTGGATGACGTAAATTTATGCATTTGCCAGTAGTCGAGTTAATTGAATTAATTATCCCGAACGTAATGCATTCTGCCCAAGTATTGGATGTATCGAAAAGAGTCCGTTTCGGTTTTAAATGCTATGTAATTTAATAAAATGAAAAATGATCCAATGTTTATTTGTTTAATAAGCAAATTAATTTAATTAATTCAAATAATGTTTATTGTAATCAGGTGTTCTACTAATGAGGCGTAGATTGTTTTATGTTGATAAACAATCAAAGCACTGTTTGTTAGAATGGTAATTACTTTTTTCTTCTTGTAAAACTTTTTTGTAAATTAATTAAATATTACATTTAGTTAGTTAGTTTATTCAATATTACATTGTTTTACTATAGAATAGTTCTTGGAAGTGATTTTGGAAAAATGGGTTTGTCTGAAATTTTTCTTTTTTTTTGCATGGACGATTTAATCCTGCTTTGTCAGATTTTTCTACTAACCCCCCGGTCAAAATATTTGATATTATTCTTCACTATTTAGATCATTGACGTGAGAATAATAACAGAAGTAGAAACTAATGCAATCAGTGTTTATCTATACTTCTATACTAATATTATAAAGAGGTAAAGCTTGTGTGTTTGTGACGTTGTAGGGGGTAATCTCTGGATCTACTGACCCGATTTAAAAAATTCTTTATGCGTTGAATAGCCCATTATTGGGGAGTGTCATAGGCTATATAGTATCAGGCTATGTCTAATAGGAGTATTCCGCTTTGTCACTCCGCGTGAGACGCACGTCTCCGCGATCGACTGTTTCCGTTGCCTCCGCTACGACTCCGTCGCGCCACTGCGCGCGGTAAGTACATCGCCAGACTACATTACGTGTGTTATTATTGTTCTGTTTTCGCTTAGAAAAGTCCTGAAAAGGGCTTGGACGAGTGTAAACAATCTAATAATAAACTATACGTAGTGTTTTGACCCCTTCAGGGTAATCGGTTGATACCTAACGGTGCAAACGAAGCCGATTGAGCTTTCAGGTAGCTCGTTTCCGCCCCTTCAGGTCGGGAACAAAAACCGAAAGTCCGGACCCCACTGCACTGGGCCTACCCAGGGGGAAGGAAGACCGGTGATCCACTAGGGCACCGCTCACTAATAGGACTGTCCCTGTTCATTTAGGTTTTTGTGGCGCTCCCTGCCCTCGCGGGGAGCGCGTAGTTCATCATGGCTGATCAGCCAAATCCCGAGCAACAACAACCACATCACCTCTCTCAACAAAACTCAATCACAAATATCGATGAATTAACGAGCCTGTTAACGAAAAGGTTTATGGAGAATTTGGGTGTTCCCCCAAAACCAAACCACAAATATACCCCCCCAGATGTCCTTCTTGGCTACCATGAAGAAACCACCGTCCTCAAGAGGCCCGCCCCGGCGCTCTCCTCTGCCTCCAGTGTGGGGGACACCTTCGAGTATAACCCAGACCCGTCCGCTTCCTTCACCCCTGTAAAGGGGAAGAAGTCAAAACGCAGTGCGCGTAAGCGCGCCGCCGCTCAAGCCCCCACCGCCACAGAGGAGGTCTCCTCAGTGGTAGTGCCAACACCCGCCCCCGTCACTGTAACTAACGTCCCCGCCCCAGCACTGATGGACCTTGTCATTGAGACACCCGTCCCAGTAGCTCCCTCCACATCAGGCGTTAAGGTCAACCAAGGCCTAGCCTCTATCCCAAGCCCCAAAGCCCCCCCGCCAGTCTTCCTTCGTGACAAGACTAGGTGGGACGCTCTCTCCCGCGACCTCGCGGAGAAGCGTATTCAATTCACTAGCGCCACCAACGCAGGGGTGTCGATTAAAATAAAAGTCCCTTCCGTTGACGACTTCCGTCGTCTAACTAAACACCTGTCAGACTTCCGCACCCCTTACCACACCTACGCCCTCCCAGAGGAGCGTAAGGTGAGGGCTGTGCTTCGCGGAATACCGCATGAAATCAGTAATGAGGCCATCCTAAATGACCTCAAGAGTCAGGGCTTCCCAGTCGAGGCGGTACATAAAATGTACAGCCGTATCGGCAAGCAGTTCCCCCTAGCCATGGTCATTCTGACCTATGCGCCAGGCTCCGCGGCAAGAGACATCTTCCGCCAAACATCACTTGTCGTGTGTGGTCTCTCCGGCCTCAAGGTCGAGCCGCCACACCGACGTCGCTTCCCAGGACAGTGCCACCGCTGTCAGTTATACGGCCACGCCGCCCGTAACTGTACAGCCTCTCCCCGGTGTGTGAAGTGCCTAACACCTCACCTCACCTCAGAGTGCTCCCGTACAAGGGACGCCCCGTCACCCCCAGCCTGTGTGCTGTGTGGCCAAACCGGCCACACAGCCAACTATAAGGGCTGTCCTAAAGCGCCACGGCGCCCCCCTCCTCCTAAACAGGTACCTCAAATACCTAAACGTTATGTCCCGCCTCCCACTGAGGAGAACTTCCCCTCTCTGCCCCATAAGGGCCCAGTCACTGTGCCCACTAAGGGTCCAGTCGCACCTCAATCCCGCCCCGTATGGGGCCCGAGGAAGGCGGCCCCCGTGCCACCTAAGCCCTCAACCTTCCCCACTCCGTCTCAAGCCGACGACTTTGCTATCATCGACTCGGTGATGCAAGGTGTCGACCTTAACGAAGTCGCCTTACTCGCGAGCAAACTCCGCGAAGCTAAGAGCCCCATCGACCGCCTCATGGCGATAAACAACCACCGCACTCTTCTAGCCGCTTTAGGCTATTAAAATATACATTCCCCACACACTCCTACGTAGGTACACTACACATATCATAACACTATACATGTACTCACATACACAATAAAAAACACTTAGTTGTTGTTGTTCTTATCACTCTTATCTTTTGTATTTTCCTTATAAAGGAATCTTATTAATATTTTAGTTTAATTGCCCAATTAATTAATTATTTCAATTAATTAATCCCGATAGGTAGTTACTTAGCGACTTCTAAAGCTAAGTAACGCATACCCCATTAGCTAGTCATGCCCTGAGCACATAGCTCACAGTCTTTTTCATAGGGAAAGTTATAGCGGTTACTCTATTATATAATAGGGTGACGCTTATCAACTTCATAACTGCTTCCCGGACGCTAGTCCCGAGAAGACGTTTCGATACTGTCTAATAGCCTCTAAGGAAACAAGACACCAAAGGCGGGTTTAGTCAGTAAGAGTCTGACATAACCAGTTCAGCAATAGGCTGGGCTGGTACTCATGAGAGTTCCCGACCTCCTCTCCCATTAGAGTCCGAGAGGTTTCTTTGTGTTAATCATACAAACAAAAAAAAAAAAAAAAAAAAAAAAAATTAATAGGAGTGGAGCAGTGATAAAATATGTTTAAAAAAGGGACGCGTTTTTTTCGCTGTCCAACGAAGTGGCTGTGCTAGTGGGTCAGCTAGTTTTTTATAAAAGAGTATTAACACACAAGATAAACAGCAAAAAAGTTATGCCAATTAAAGGCATTACCAACGTGTATGTATAATTTAATTTTGTAAATTTAAAAGTTTACTGAATGGCACTAAGCATTTGACCCCATGTCATCCCATGTGTGTCGTATGGGTAGAACACGGTTACTAAGGGATTATCTAACAGACAAACAGGGGTCTGTCTCAAGGGAACAAATATTAGGATTTGGCAATCTAATGTGCTGTTTCTGATATGATAAAAAATTAAATATTTGTAAATTTATAAAACGACCTTGAAATCCATCGTGAAGTAAGAAGTTTAATAACACTGTTTCACCACCTCTTTCCAAGTGTGTCGTAAAACCCGACTAAAAGAAAGTTTGAAGATATTCTACCTGCTTGTGGTGACGGAGTAAGAATACAATATGTCACCACCCCATCTCATCTCATAGGTGTCGTAAAAACCGACTAAAGAACTATCCGTGAATATTATCTTTACGAAATAAAAAGAAGGAAAACTTGAAATTTAAACCCTATACCAATCCGTCTGGCCAGCGTGGTATTAGTAGGCCAAGTATCCTTCCGTCACGAGAGGAGGCCCGTGTCTGCAGTGGGACATTAATGGGCTGTTATGATAATTAATTCTACAAAAAAGCCAAAACGTGACTTTAACGTTAGGCTATTCTACTGTGCAATATTGGCATCGAGATTTTCCTAATTTCAATAAACAATATTTTAGATTCTTTTAAAAAATTATGTACTTAATTTATTTAAAACATAAATATTTTTTTCCAAACTTTTCCTTTTGTCTCTGGAAACCTTTCGTAATAGGCTGTTAAGATAAATTTAAAAACATGAATGCCTTTTTGATCTCACCTGAGGGCAAGCTTTGACAATTTATACTTCCTTAATGCTACTCTTACAACATTGGTTTGACCTTTTTTGTAAAAATAGAAGATTGCTTATTTATAAGTTTATTTTTCGCCATTTAAGTATTATTAAGTTAACTTTTAGTTGTCAAATTGTAACACTATAGGTAAGACAATTTGACAACTAAAGTTAAGTTAACCTAATTTTTAACGATTTTAAGGAATGAGATTTGATATGAAGGTTAAACAAAAATATTTTTGTAGGTATCTTGTCAGTGAGGCTTTAGACAAAGTCTCACTTTAATACTCGAGAAAGCATATTTCTGCTGTGACACTTTGCCAAAGTCAATAATACTAGCAAAACGCCTAAGAAGAAGTTCTTAATCCTTGCCATTTTAAAATTTCAAGATCAAAATTTTGAATGAAAACAGCCTTTAATTTGACGACCGTGCTGATTTCTTCTTTGTTCATTGCGTCAGTATGACATGTATAACTTTTTCAAATGCTAGCATTACTGACGTTCTTTCTGTCATAAATACTAAATAAAGTGTAAATATAAATATCAATATTATTAAAAAAGTTAAGCTTTTTCGTGTACATGGGCGCAGATGTTTATGTGGTTCTAAATCTGTCTGGGACGATAGAAAAATGCTATTAATAAAGTTTATTCAGAATCCTAAAAAGCGTTTAGTGTCTGTCGAAGAAAAATAATTTATAGTTACATCAAAGTTAAGTAGAAAGTTATTTATAGTAAAAATAACTTAATATTATTGAGACACCTACAAATTTATTTTACAATAGAGTTAATAGTCAAGGTGTATTCTGAATTCTTTTGTGCCAACTATTTAATTTAAAAGTTCTATTATTGGATTTATTTGTACATTTTACAAAACAAAATATTATGTTACCTCTTTATTATTTAATGTGTGGATGCTTGTAATTGGCAAATATGTAACTAGTTTTAAGTTCTATTTGTACTACAGCTGTAAGCGTCCCAAACAAAATAAAATAAAATAAAATATAACAAATCTTATTACGCTACGTATGTTATAGTAAAAAGTACCTGGTAAAAAGGAAAGAGTACCATGTAGATGGTTACTTTATGTCGTTTATTTTTGCACAGCAATATGTATTCTTAGATATTGTATCCAAGTTTACAATCAGTTTTATGTCGAAGCTTCCATTTCTTTCAAAGCTTCCTTATAAAATACATTTTAATATTTTCCACGAACAAGTTGGCATAATGACACAAAGTACTGTTGATTACTTAAAGCAATATTGGTCAAAACTGAGCAAAACGTAGCCCCTAATACTTACTAGTTGCACGAGTAGTGAATAATGGTTCGTCACACATTAACTTTACACCATCTAGTCCCAAACGAAGAAGAGCATTTTTATGTAACAGATAAATATGTTTTAATAATTCATTCATCACCCAAATCAGAGCGGCAATCCAATCCAAATTAAATCCTGAGACCTTTGCATGGCAGTCCTGTTCTATAACCTCCACCACTACGCTATAAATGTAGCTAAATGAACACTAATTAAGAAAAAACAAATACCAATCTCTCTGATAAACTTTCAGGTTAGCTATCCTACTGGTAATTAACGTTACCAGACAAAGGAAAGAGCAAGGAGTCTAGTATCAAACTTGTGGTTATTACTATGTATTAAAACTCACCTGTTACTCACTGTACCTTTCCGTTGCGGGTCGTCACAGCTGTTCGATATGGATCAGAGGTGCTCAAGAAGTTAATCTGATGACTCACTCGTATAAGCTACGTTAATAAATGTTAACTGGTTAAGTAGTACATGAGTTGAAATGAAGACGGATAATATCCGAAAAGAAGAAAAACATTGGAAAAAATTGGTACTCGAGGCGGGATTCGAACCCGCGTCTCTGGACTATACGCGTCCAGCGCCATGACTACTAGGCCTCCTGAGCATCCGTCTCGACTACCAAATTTAACCATTGCTTTATAAGACGGATAATAGTAACAAAATGTTACCAAACGTTCTCGTCCTGTGGAAGTCGTAAAATGCGACTAAGCGAGATTTGACATACTCGTACATATAATTGCGCAATGAAAACTCAATATAAAACCCGTTACTAATGTACTTGGCTAGCGTGGTAACTTTGTTCTTGCAGTGGTCCTGTAGCAGTTTATAATTTCTGCAATATTTTTATATGAGAAGCTTCATTTTCTATATAAATATAAGCATTATAGGAAAAACATTTCCCTTGTATATTTAATTACAATTTCACAAAAATGTTATTAATTGATTAAAGCTGCAATCACAAAAATACAATTATTTATGTTAAATGATTCTATTTTGTAAAACGTATGAATTTTAGCGAGAATAACGAAGAATATCATTACCATTTATCACCCTCTCAACATTAGCATAGAGCGCCCTGAAATATTCAATTAGGTATTAAAGTCTCCGAGATACGAAGGTTTCAGATCAAATTAAGAGGCAGAGCGACATGTCTTTGATTTTATTATTTTTTGTAACGATCAGGATATTAACGTACATTGTTTGGAAGAAGTTACATTATTTATTTCACTACATTCGTTCAGATACACGCAGAAAGTAACTCCAACTGCAACTTTAGATAAGTATAATTATAATTTATCAAGCCGATGAACAAATCTATCGGCCTTACCACGAACTTGTTTGAACTGCTCAAAGACTCAATGTACTAAATCTATTACAAATACGTACAGTATTTGCTACCAAAGTTGCAACTGGAGAGTAAGCACTGGAAACTGTAACTTTTAAGTTGTAAATACTCGGCAACTATTAACTGTTTTATATGTCTCAAACAAGTCGTCAAGTAAATATGTCCTTTATCGCTTACAGCTTCAACTTACACATTATTTACAATTAAATTTATCATGCCCAATAAAAACTTTAATATAAATATATCTATTCAAGGTAATAGCAATATACATGGCACATTTATATAATATATTTATAAACATTTTCTTAAATTATACAATATCTTGTATTGAATGTATTAACAGTATCAGAGATGAATTACTACTATTTATATTCTTACAAACAGTTTGAATATTCGCCTATTACAAAACTATATACAACGTTATTGACTAGTTATTATCACGTTACACGTTACTGATGGAATAACAAACTAGTGAACAAATACAGCTGATACTAAAAGTAAAATAATAATCTACATAAATTATTCCAATCAAACGCAATTACAGACTGTGATTGTTGATAATTTTCCTGAATTATCATCAGTGTCGACTGGCTGACGGCAAATAAATACAATGGCGGCAACTATAATTATAGCAGACTTTTGATTATATATAGGAAGATTGCTGTCGTTGTGGCGACGGGTGTAGAGGCACCGCCTGTGGTAGTTACTATGATCTTACCATCGTTTGAGTACCATTTGTTAGCTCTGTCCGGTACTCTATTACTTTTCATGTTATCGATATCATCGTCTTCATCTTCATAAGCGTTATTCCCGTACTCATCATCGGAGGTTATCCGAACATCCGGATACTGGTAAGCATGTCGATCGTTTCCCGGTATTTCTGTGGTGTAATTACAATATTCATATAAAATCTACAAACCAATACTCATGGCATATCAAATATTTTAAATTTTACGAATATTTTGCATTTATTGACAACATTTTGGTCATTTATATGTATGCAGATTAATAATTGCATACGTTTTGATATCACCGATTTTTTATTTCGACGAATAAATACTACAAAATAATTTATTTAAGTATTTGTTGTAATTAATGGGCAAATAATTAAATTTCTAAATAACCAGAATTAATTAAATGTTAGTTTTATAGTATGAAATGAGATACTGTACCGTATAATCTTATTTTGCTCTCGACGTCCCCTAAGGAGTTCTTCGCAACACAGATGTAACTGCCTAAATCTTCCCTTCTTATATTCTTAATAGTCATCGTCATTTCTGCTTCAAACATGGATTTCTGTCTGACAGCCATCACGTGGTGTTCAGAAGGTATGATCAGTTCACCTGGAGAACAATTTATTGCTTAAAACACACTTGTTTTCAAATTCAATATTAGAATTTCATCTTTTCTCGGCGGAAGTTTTATGAAAAATGTAAAAACTTCGTGCAGACACCTAGGAGTTTTATGGCTGCCTTATAATTTGTTTCGGTTTTATAGCGGATGCTGTGCCTGCCTGCCGAGCTAATCAAATGGTATTAAAATTGGTTCGTTCAACTTATAAGTGTATTCAATTTCAATTCGGAAACTGAACGTTAAGGAATTAGGTAAGTATTATACTCGTAATAATATTTAATACCATAGTAGTAACACGTGCGCTTTTTACCTGACTGTGCCTATAGGAGGGTTTTGTATGTATGGGTTTTCGGAGAGTTTATATGTACGCATACATAATTGTTAGGCACACTCTTGAATAAAATAAATCATCTTTAGGGTCAAGTCTGATTCTAGGTAAATAGAAAGACAATCAAATTAAAAATATGCTTTTGAGCCGTCAATCTTACCAGGATCTTTAACCCAGTAGTTGATAGACTTGGGCGAAGATTCAACGTAACATTCTATTGTTACATCAGTGCCAAGTGGAGCACCAACCAGCTGATTGGGTACCTGGATCACGGGGTGAACTGTACACAAAAAAAAACAAAATTACAAATTGTACCAATCAATTATTCTATTTATAGAATTCTATCATATTTTTTCTAACCACTAATTATTGATATAGACACCAATCAAACTGGCCATGACAATAATATTACTAAGCTAAGTTTCAATTAGTTAAATTAGAAGGTCGATCCATGAAGTTAGACAATAAATTATGCTCTTACGATAATGAGATAACCCTAATAATAAAACTTTTAATAAAGAAGAATAAAAATTCCTTTTTAATTAAATTTTAAAACTGTAGGTATACATAGGTACGAGTACATTGTGTTCAACCAACAAAATAATGTAGAATGTCCTTTGTTTCATCATTTATTGATTGTACAAACCGTAAAAGGTGAATCCAAGTCTTTAACCTCTTGTAGACGGTAACTGAATAAGCGGTTACTACGCCAGTGAATCAGAATAAGTATACGCTTACTCTTAAGTGAAATACCTTCTTAAATTCATAATTATTTTAATTACCTTCTCGACATATTTAAATAAACTTCCAACATGTTTCTACGTAATAGATATTTCTTGAATTTTTTAAGGTTTCATTAAGCTTAATTGCTTTGGGTATGAAATATTTGTAACATTATAAATATCAACTTACAATGTACACTGATGTGTATCCTTTTACTGACGGTCGGAGGGACTCCATTGCCGGCGATACATAAGTATGTGCCCATTTCTGAACGAGATATTTTCGTGAGCTTCAACACTTCACCCTGGTAGGTCAGCACTGAGGACAAATATATCAGATAGTTAAGTTTCGTATAATGGAAGGTAATTTGAGAGACACTACACGGTCAAGAGTCTATTGATCGTTTTGGGTTTACATTGGATGACTTACTGTTTTTTTTTGTGCTTTGTAAATGTTGTTCTTATAAATATGTGAGGTTTGATTTGTTTGTTCTGCTGGCTGCTTATATTTTTAGATTTTATTGTACCTACTATAATACAATGTACGATTGATCAAAGATAGTAAGTAAGATATAAATGGGACATGGATGTTAATCTAAAGCCAACGGTAGAGGCAGTCTGATGACGATGTGTGAGGAATTTCATAATCCTAATAATTTATGAACTAGACATCAAACCCATACATCCAGCGAGCAGGCTAAGTTTTCCCACGTCAGTATAGTAGGCTTTTTACTGCAATGGGCTATTAATAATTTGTTATATATGAGAATACGTTAATTAAAAATATTATTAATATTACATAGCGCACATTATTCCAATTGAAATGAAACAAGCTTAAACAATATTTCGAAACAAAGTGACTGGATTCCCATGGGAAAGGCCCATTCATTGCTACCTAACGAATTATATATAACGTCATATTTATAGAGGTAAATGTTATGCAATTACTGTGTAACTTTTAAAACATTAATATAGTTTAGGCTCGGCAGTTCAAAAAGTTGAATACTGTTACAATTTTATCAAAATAAACAGCTGTAAAACACAAATAATATATCCAATACACAATATTATTCAATTTTTAGAGTTTGATTTTTTAAACAAGCCTTTTACAAAAAGCCTAGAGAGAGAGGTTTAAATAAATTTCTTTCTTTTTTATGTCATTTACATAAAATAAACTACATCAGTTTCAAAATCAGATTCAAAAGCATGTGTTTTTAGTTTAATTTAGTTACTTGTCTTCTCTCAAACAAACTACGTACAGCAGATAATATTAGTTGTTGAAGTTGTACAGTCAACAAGACAGTACTCTATAAACATAGATTAAGTTCTAACTATTTGTACAAGCTCATGATATTTATAAACAATTTGTCATTAAGGAAGCTTTGAATAATATGGAACTAAACTTAAAAGCTTGTCCGTGTGGTGACGGAGTAAGAATACAATATGTCACCACCCCATCTCATCCCATGGGGGTCGTAGAAACCGGCTAAGGGACTATCTGTAAATATTACCTTTACATAGAAAAAAGGAAAACTTGAAATTAAACCCTATACTAATCCGTCTGGCCAGCGTGGTATTAGTAGGCCAAGTATCCCTCCGTCACGGAAGGAGGCCCGTCCCTGGAATGGGACATTACTGGGCTGTTATGATGATGATGAAACTTAAAAGCTAAATCCATATTTATTTTGCTATGTAAAATTGAAAACCACGCTTATCATTCTAAACAAGGATCGAAAGGAATTTCGCAGAAATACTTATTGTACATGTAGCATTTTTCAAACTCACTTTTGACAACTTTTAATAGTTAATAGTTAGTGGGTGACCCAGACAATAAATAAAAATGAAATGATTTTAACTATCATTGTTTTTATAACCTTGTTGTAAGTTTTGGTTTAAGTTTTTCACTCTATTTTACTACTATAAGGGAAAAATACATACAAACGGGAAGCTGAGCTAGCTAAGGACTTTATTATTATTCATCATAACAGCCCATCAATGCCCCACTGCAGGGACGGGAATCCTCCCGTGACGGAGGGATACTTGGCCTACCAATACCACGCTGGCCAGACGGATTGGCGGGTTTAATTTCAAGTTGTCCTTCTTTTCATGTAAAGGTAATATTCACAGATAGACCCTTAGTCGGTTTCCACGACACCCATGGGATGACATGGGGTGGTGACATATTGTAATCTTACTCCGTCACCACACGGATAATCATCATTATTCTCGTTTGCTAAAAATATTAATAGTTAAATACTAGTTAGACGCTATAGGGATAAAATAGAATATAAAAAATTTCACTGACTTAAACTCTCAGTTTTATCTGGTTGGTTTTAAAGAGCAATTAAACAGTTCGCCTTCCTGAATCCGTATGGTCCACGTTTTTAAACTCATTATAATATTTTTAAGCTTCTTAAGACTATTTAAGAGAAAATAACAGCTAGAATTGTCGTATTACAGAATTTATACTAGCACCGTTTAAAATTCTTTAACTGTGCAGTAAAATTTAATTACATTAATCGTGGAGCTTTGTGTCGCGTCGTAGGAAACCATTGTAGGAAATATACTGCATCGTTCAACAACTACATGAAGTGTTATTTGTTACTTTTTTGTTAACTGTTTTAGGGTTATTAAAAAAATATGGTCTATATTAGTCTATTAGGAATTTGAATAAGGTTTTTTTTTACTTTTATTGATACGTTTATTTGGATATTGATATGTATTTAATTAAAGTCATCTATCTACTAGGTTCTTGGTTAAAATCATATTGGTTAAAAGTTTAGATTAAATATTCTTATAATGTAGCTGCACCTAGACTTTGATGTGGCTTGAGTAGTCCATTTAATTGCAAGTAAAACGGGGACATATTCCGGTAACATGAAGAAAAACAGCGAGGCATGTACTCAGCTAAAACATATATGTTTAGTGTGATTTAAAACATAAGATATAAAAGGATATGAAACTAAAGTCTTATTTAAAAGTTCAACTAATTCATTCTGCTGATAGGTATAAACATCGTGTACATTAAAAATACATTTGTATCGACACAGAATATGAGACTAGATAAATATCCCGTAGCTCATTAAACTGTGTACGTGCATACTGTTAACAACTCTATTTTAAATGAATAAGGACGATATTCAACTACCAACTAGATATTATAGAACTGCTTCACACCTTAACTCGAAGCACTCGTGCTAAAATAGTTACCCACATAAACTTTTATTCATCTCATTAAATAAAATCTTACTAAAAGTCTTACTAAAAGGTGTTTAATCTTAAAATAAACAACAGCAACCATATTTTACACTAAAACACAATACATTTCAAAATTTAAGTACTTACGTTGCAGGGGTTTCAATAAATTATTCAAACGTTATTCAGCATTCGTAATAATGAGACCTAGAAGTGTATTCAACAGCAGAACTCTACTAATTACGACAAACTTTAAACAATACTGGACGCGAAACTCATCCCGAGAATAGTCGCCGCGCGGCTCATTGTGGCGCCACAAATGCGGTCACACAGACTTTCGTATTATACATATTCAGAAAAACAATGGCGTCCTTGCGCTATTCAAATATACTAAGACAAATGAAATATTTTTGCTGGCATTACCGAATATATTTTTTGAAATTAACTACAGCTAATCAGTTACAGAGATATTGTTTTGTTTTATTAACTATATACTACTTTATTCTATAAAACGATTAAATTTATAGAATTAAATTTATAATCATTAACTCTACTCATTCCGTCAGATTTCATGACGAAATGAGGTAAAAATAGTGAAAATTGAAATGATCATATATCTCCGGACGGTCGTTATTCAATGTTTTTTTGTTTCTGCTAATTTACTTAGGGCCTACCTCGTGATAAAATTTATAAAATATTAAGTAAGTACACCCTGTAGAAATTTTATTCAAAACTGTGTAAAACACTAACATAAGAAAT
Source organism: Schrankia costaestrigalis (assembly GCA_905475405.1). NCBI lineage: Eukaryota > Metazoa > Arthropoda > Insecta > Lepidoptera > Erebidae > Schrankia > Schrankia costaestrigalis. The sequence goes on from FR997827.1 coordinate 9,104,159, forward strand.
AATAAATATAAGCCCTTAGAAAGTCGTTTGAGGCTTATACAGCTAATAATTGTAGTTTGTGAGATTGCAATCCAAAAAAGGTTACGACACAACGTTTCTTCTTCGCTAAGGAAAACTCCAGAAAACAAAGCAGATAAAAAAATTACCGAGAGATTTATAAATATAATGTTTTGTTTAATAAGTTGCGCGTGTTTGGAGAGGCTCCAGCAGTGGACTGCGATAGGCTTCATCATAACAGCTCATTAATGTCCCACTGCAGGGACGGGCCTCCTCCCGTGACGGAGGGATACTTGGCCTACTAATACCACGCTGGCCAGACGGATTGGTATAGGGTTTAATTTCAAATTTTCCTTCTTTTATTTCGTAAAAATAATATTCACGGATAGTCTCTAAGTCGGTTTTTACGACACCCAGGGAATGAGATGGGGTGGTGACATATTGTATTCTTACTCCGTCACCACATGGAGATGATTCGTTGTATTCAGTTCAATTCTCAGATTCCTATTTTAATACTTTTATGAAACTTAGTTATACAAATACTTTAATGTAAGCGTATAACATAGATATAACAGCTTACGGAAAACGTAAGTACCATTAATAGAAAAAAAAACACATTAAATCCGATTTTAAGACATCCATCTTTGAACGATGGAAATAAAAATATTTATAACCATTTATTGAACTTTACTTGGATGTCGTAATAGCATCTTGCAAATCGATTTGACCCACTTTACTTTATCAAGTTAAAGATTTTTTTTTCACTTACTTTATAAAATATGTATCGTTCGTAGAAATAGACGATAAGGCGGCTTTGAATTTTATATCATAAATCTACATTTACGGGCGATAGTAAATCATTTGTCAAATAAACCTACAAAAATGTTTTTCTGTTTAATATCATTGTATTGATGAAAACCACAATCTGCTTCCACGCAATGAATTCTGTATTCAATCCAATATATTATTTGACCACTTTGATTCCATCATGACATATTGTTTTATAACACTAGGCATAGATTATTTATTACGACCTCTGTGACGTAGTGGTTATATAACATGGCTGCTATGCAGAGGTCTCGGGTTCGATTCCCGCTCAATGCAAACATGATTGTTTGCATTAGTCTGGGTGTTTTTTTTATGTATAATAATATGTATATATTTACAAAATAAAAAGTATTTAAGTATGTTTATCCTTTGTCCAGTATCCATAGTACAAGCTTTGCTTGGTTTGGGACTAGATGTGTGAGGAATATTTATATTTATTTATATTATCCGGCTCAAAAACAAAGAGGAAATAGTTCTCAATTCTGTTATGTATATATTTTGTATGTTTTCTTATAACTCAGTATTTATGTTTGAAAGAGTATAAAGTTTTAACTTCTGTGACGTGTGATCATAGATTTTTTTAATGAATCTGGTGAACAAGAAATTGAAACTATTCACCTAAAAGTTACAAACTTTACACTGAACTTACTGAAATTTATAGGTAAGGTTTTGACTAAACAAGCGAGTAGTTAATATAGTTAATCGGTTCTTATTTGATACGAGCTGTAACCCGCGACTTCGTTCACGAAAAAAATGTACTAAGGTTCACCAACAGACAGACAGACAAAACATTTTTAATTGCTATTTTCGGCATTGGTATCGTGTATACATTGATATGCAATTAGTAAAAAACCGTGGATTTTATGTTACAAACAGATACTCTAATTTTAATTATAGGTATGTACCTATAGATTATGAAAGACTGTTTAATAACGAATTTTAAATACATAATACAAGTAATTCTTATTAAGTTCATCAGTTTTATTTTGGCATTACGAACTTTCACTCAGAAATATATAAATATTTAATACGCAAATAGTAAAGAAAACGAATTGTTTCCGTGCACGAACTTGCTGGAGTTGACAGTCTATTCTAAAACAGCAGTGAATTAAGCTTGTCATTTGTTTTTACATTACCACAAAGAGTAGAGGTAAGTACTGTAAATGTAAAATGTTGTAACTTAACATTATTTTTGTTATTTTGTACTGTTTGCTTTTGTAAGTGTTTATGGAAGTAGGTAATCGAATATTGGTGAAGAAAATAATACTTTGTTCATTATAATTACATTGATAATACAATAATAAAAATTACGTGAAACTGTTTCTTAATATCGTGGTTGTTCTTAGATTTGACGTTAGAAGATTAGACAAGGATCAATGAGAGAGAAGAAAAACTTAAAAATAAAAAAAAATAAAAAATAAATAAGATTTTTATTTTTCCTTCACAAATCACAATACAAACTTACATCTAGAGGATTATAATGTGACAAATTTTAATGTAACATTAGTGTTTGTAGTCTTAAAACTATTCTTATTCCAATCCACCTGAATAGTGACGTTTTAGTTGATAGTTGGTTAAGTTTATTACAGTCCCTCATTTCTTGAAGTGAAACTTTTTTTTAATTTATTTTAGTAACCATGCTTTAAACTATCATTACAGATTTCTTAACCTATTGCGATGGACTAGTTAAAATTATTAAACTTAAATTAACTAGTAAGAAAAAACCAATATAAAAAAAAAAAAAAATTCATAAAAGCTATATAGGTAGCTTTTCCTGCATGCTGTTTTTACCTTTAATTAGTTGTGCAATAACGCTTGCGTAATATGTTGTGTTTTAAGCTAAGAATTTTATATTGTAACAGCTGTTGGTGAATCTAATAAATAAATAAGTAAAACGTATGTGTGAATTAACGCGAGAAACCGTTGCTCTTTATGTAATAACCATGCAACGAGATAGTTTAAAATAAAGTCATCATCATCATAACAGCCCATTAATGTCCCACTGCAGGGACGGGCCTCCTCCCGTGACGGAGGGTTACTTGGCCTACTAATACCACGCTGGCCAGACGGATAGGTACTTATAGGGTTTAATTTCAAGTTTTCTTCTTTTTATTTCGTAAAGATAGTAGTTACGGTTATTCCCTTAGTCGGTTTTTACGACACCCATGTGATGAGATGGGGTGGTTAAATATTGTATTCTTACTCCGTCACCACACGGATGTATTATATTATACCACCACACGGATGTATAATAAATTATAGTATTTTTTTTTATTAGAGAAATAAGGTACTTTTTTTATATCTATCCATACATTTACTTTTTATAGTAGCTTCAAAAACATTGCTGGCGTTCTGATAACGATGATTTACATTAATCTTTACTTGGAATAAGTTTTCATACAAAAAGTAAAAAAAAAATCAATCGGATAGAAACTTTTTAATTCAAATACTTAGCTGTCTTCGTTCCATGGCCAACATTGTAACGTCTTAATTTAACTAATCATTAATAACGTCTTATTACAAAAAGAATATACGAGAGTAGTAATGAACAAAATGTTTCATTACTACTCTAATAGTAATGAACCAATAAATTACTTATCATCGTAAAAGTAACAATAATATTATATAATAACTAAGCAAAAATATAAAAAGAATAAGTACCTATTCGATCACAATTTTCAGGGCAGTGCGACCCGAATCATGATTTTATCGTGGGTCATTCCGTTGTTTGAGGGGAGTACTATTGCCTTCCTACACCGGTAATTTGGGAACAATACCTTACTACTCGGAATTTACCCTAAACAGTGTAATAATGTACTGTATTGTAACAACATAGCGATATAGTGCTATGTTCAGTACATTTCATTCATATGTGTCGTATTTTTTAACCCTATACCAATCCGCCTGGCCAGCGTGGTATTAGTAGGCCAAGTATCCCTCCGTCACGGAAGGAGGCCCGTCCCTTCAGTGGGACATCAGTAGGCTGTTATGATGAATCAAAACATTCAATTTTATACACAAAGAGATTTATGTTGAGCGGAAACCTAAAGATAGCCATACACGATCCTTCTTATCGTCCAATCGGCATGAACTACCGATTGGATCAGTCATACTTTAAACTACACTTTAGCTCATGGTGGCCATACACGACCCTTCCTATCGTCCAATCGGCATGATACTGCAGGCTTGATCCAATCTCAATCAAAAGAAACGAAATTCGATCCTGCCATCCATTCTAACTGTCCTTCCGATCCACTCGCACACTCGGTCAATTCTAACTGATCCAATCGGTAGTGTCATGCCGATTGGACGATAGAAAGGATCGTGTATGGCTACCATAAGCCAAGACCTCAGCATAGCACATAAGAACTACCGTATCATTTTATGTTTTTTCTCAATGTTAAAAACGTACTTAAGTTATTTTTTATTATAACAGTAATAAATTAAATATAAGAACTAAAGTGTGTTCGCCTGTGCAGAAAAGGAAAAAATAATATTTATATGAGATTCCCAAGTGAAATGAGCTGAAAACGTAATCAACTTTATGAGTTATTTTTTCCTCCATTTAACTTTTATCCTGCATGTTTTTAAATCGGTTTTATATTCTATTTTACTAACGTTATTAAAAAAAGTCGAAGTGGTACTTTTTTGTCATCTGGTTTTTATTTAATATGATACAATTATTAATGGCCAGTAAGAAGACAATATTGGCATACCATCAAAATGTCAAGCAAGAAGGTCGCGAACCTAATGTTTCGCGACCTTCTTGCTTAGTTCATCTGGCCAGCATGGTATCAGTTAATTGGGCTATCCCCTAGATATGAATACCGTTACCTGCCGTAGGGCTGCTGATGAGCTTCTATAATGATTTAGAAAAGAAGAAAAAGGTCTAGATTATTCTTCATACGATTATTTTTCATACTTTGTCCGTCACCACACGAACATTAAACACAGATAATAAATTCATTACAACAAAACATTTACGCCAATATTCCTTTCATTCCATTTCGATGTTTTTGTGTATTAAAACATGGCTGTATCATAATCAACTCGTGCATAATATTACCAGGAAGTAAATTAAAATAAAATAATTTAGAAGCATGAATAAACTTTAGTTACAATGTTCATAAAGCCGTATATTCACGTTATAGCGAGTCAAATAAACCGCACTCAATTAGCAACTAAGGCACCCATCAATGAGTACCTACAAACGCGAGCTTGCATAATTATGTTTATTCAAGTCTTGTTGTCAAATAGTTGTGGTTTAGCTGCGGTTTCTACGTTAGAGAATTTACGTAAACTAGACGTATATTTTCCACTTGATTATTTGTTGAGTTACAACTAATATCGGAGTTCCTGGTGGCAATTTTTAGTTTTCTATTTAAAGATTCTTTTTTGTGACGAAAAGTAACTAAGGCAGCTAATTCTGTGGAAAGCACACGTAATTTTCCAAAGTCTTACATGGGATTCCTATCTCCAGTGCTCTATCGTGATCTCGTGCATGGTAACCGCATTTTACAATTGCCGCGCCACTTTCTGCGTGCAAGCCAAATTCCTAGCTGTATACTACTGAGCATCCTGTACCGTAAAGCTCGCAGTGCGGATATTGCGAGCTTTACAACCTGCCTTCCTTCATGTAGATATGTTCGAGCCCAGTGTCGGGAAGCTTTATTCAATGTGTAGATTCATACATAAAGAGACACCCAATTCTAAAGTAGTTTAACCTATTTTTTTAAATACGGATTCCATTGCTTATTCCACATTTAAATTCAGATTTAACACTTCAACGCCATAATCAAGCTATGAACAGCAACACAAAAAAAATATATTTATATAATTATCGTAATGACTATTTATATTTTACTACGAAATAACCAATGTTCCTGATGGAAATCCATTGAAATAACAGTGGGCATAGAACGTAATTACTATGAAATTGCAATAAGCATATGTTACCACTTGTTCATTAGTCACGCGAGGCTGTATTATGATTGTTATTGCAAAACAGACATTAACCTTAACATAGTTACTGTAGGTTTAGCTAAATGTTCCACTATAGGAATAATACCTACTAGGAAATGCAGGACAGTACATGAGCCCTAAAGCTTCTAAAATAGAATAAAGAATTTGAGATCTATATTACGCTGCTTAGATTAATTAGCTTTAGGAATTTGCTCCAGATGTGTTTTATTTTTAAAATTATTTAGTGACAGACTAATATTTGTAGTAACAGCTTTAATGTAGGGTCTCACCATCTTATCTCTATGCATAACGTTCCTTCACAAAACAGAATTAGACTAGTCGACTGATGAGCAATGAACAATACTCGACTCTAGCTTACTAACAAAAAAGACTAACATTGCTAGCAATATTCTACCTCCAATCACTTAATAACCTCAGCCACTTAGTAACCGTCTCAATAAAAATCAAAGTAAAAGCTATGAAAGGAGGAAAACACGAAATAAGTCTTTAAACGTTCTCTCTACCAAACGATGTAGGCGGAATCCCCTCATCACTAGAAGAGGTCAGCGCCCTATTAAAGGACGTTTATAAGCTGACATCGAATGACGTAATAACTATTGAATTAATCTATGTAGGTAGTTGTTCAAAGTGAAAAGATTAGGGATCAAAACGCTATGAATGAAAAGATTGAAGCCAGGTAATACTTGATCAACCTGACCTTTTGAAAACGAACTAGGTATTTCCTTTGATGTTATATTATATTTCTAATGTATATTAGGACACTGACAGATAATATCTTTTTACTAACTCGATTATTTTAGTAATCTCCGTGTGGTGACGGAGTAAGAATACAATATGTCTCCACCCCATCTCATCCCATGGGTGTCGTAGGAACCGACTAAGGGACTATTTGGGAATATTACCTTTACATAGAAAGAAGGAAAACTTGAAATTAAACCCTATACCAATCCGTCTAGCCAGCGTGGTATTAGTAGGCCTAGTATCTCTCCGTCACGGGAGGAGGCCCGTCCCTGAAGTGGGACATTAATGGGCTGTTACGACAAGTTATTTACCACTTATCTAGGATTAAGACAAGCTCAGTACGTTTACAAAGAAAATATTTTGACCATAATAGGAAAGGCATCACGTATTAATGTACTGTGAACACGCACAGAGCCAATTTTGTTTATGGCTAAGTATAGTGTGATCAAAACACAGTTTATTACGGTCTTAGGACGTTATAGCACAACATTTGGTCTAGGGAAGCTATTATAAAGCGTTTTCCCTTTCAACGGCTCTGGTAAATTAGGGATGTATTATATGTAAGGAGGTACGTTATCGCATAGTTTCTGTGTAATTGGAAATGTAGTGTTAAGTGTGTTTCTGTGTACGAATTTCCACCGGTCTCATATTGGTCAGGTTGAGTTTAAATTAAATAGGAATATAACTTCAAGTTGTATATTTAAACGTTTAACAATGGAATTTGTAGTTCCTTATAAATTTTCGTTCGAGTAATTTTTTCGTTTTATTTCAAGTTTAGGATTTTTTAACGTGATGTAATGGATGAAGAATACAGAGTGTCTTTGTTAATCCGTGATTGTTGAGGTACCTAGTAGAAGTTATGACCAGACTTCCTAATTATAAAAGACGATGAGTTCCGTCCTTCATAATATATAATTATTGACTTGTTATTTTGATGATACTGAAAAAAAAACCGCTATGTTTATTAATAAAAAAAAGTTTTACCTTTACTCTTAGCTCCAGTTTGGTCCCGTACAACAATCTCTTGACCGTCTTCCCGCTTCCACATGACCCGCGGAGGTGGCACGCCTCGGGCTTTACACGAAACTCGAGCAGTCCCGCCTTCGGGAACCATCGTGTCACCCGAAGTCTCTTCGGGTATAAAGTCCGGTGGTATTACTACGTCTAGGAAACCCATCTAGAAAAAGAGGAGAATTAAATATGTTTTATTTTAAATTAATCGCAATACGTTCTTTTATTTTACTTGCGTATTATTAAAAGGCAATGCTTTTAGGGCTGTTCCCTAAGATTTTGTCTATTTCTGCATTTTAAATTATGGGAAATAATAAAAGACCACCTGACTCAGGTGACCGTGGATTAAATGCATAACGCCATCGTGTCACGTGCACAAACTGTTAAGAGTAGTGGAATAACCCCAAAAGGAGTGGGTGGGATAGCATGGAAGGCAGCAAAGACTCCTTGCCCAGCAGTATACAAGTAGGTATATAAAAAAAGTAACATAACAAGGATTTTTCTTAAAAACTTTTTTTTGGAAATACATATACATATGTAGATACAAGGCTCTGGGCTTAGAGTAAGTTTTGTAATAATTGTAAAAATGTAAATAAACTATATTTCATTATTACTAAAATTATTAAAGTAATAAAATCAAAATTGCGCGGTTTCTCGACCGCTGAGCCGGAAGAGCCGTCGAGAAAATATTTTCGACTAATTGCTAAATGAGAGTAACTTATATATTTCAATAGTAAAACGAAGCAATTTCAGATTTGCGTTCGATGAAATGAACAGAAAGTGTCGTCTAGTAAATAAGGAGAAGTGGCAATTATCTTTGAATGCGACTGAATAGTAACACTGTTATGGATCATTGAAGAACTTTTTGATGTCGACTGTAACGTTTGTGAACGAATAAAATGATTCGAAACTTCAATTTAAACTTTTGTAAATGGCGCTAACTATCTATAAGAAACTGTACAAGTGTTCGTCTTGAAGATAAATTTATACTAAATGGTACTCATGATAAGCATAGTGTTTGCAGGTAGAGCTTCGGCTCACAGAGAAGATGCATTCCTGCAATCCTTAAGTACTAATTTTGGGTATTTAATTTATCAAAATCTAATTGATTCTTTGTTTCCCTGGTATTAAAAGAGCAGCAAAGATTTTTAAATGGACAAATACAGTGATTATTTCTTGGTCGCTATCAACGCATAAACAACAACTATGTGAATGTCATTGTCTGTGAATAAAATTAACAAACAAATTATAAAAAGCGATTCCGTTTACTTGAATGATAACCTAATCACTTAACTTTTGTGGTAACAAACATAAAAAATACAACTGAATTTAAATCTCTTTCTTGTTTTTAGGTCGTTTATTTTTCTACGGTTACGTAAGCCTCTTAGAATGTATAAACTATAATTTAAAAGATTAAGTGCGACAACATACCTGACTTTTCATAGGATCAGTATTAATCTGACACATGTACTGCCCTCGGTCTTCCTCTTGAACGTTCTTGATATGTAAGTACCAGGTGGAATGATCACTATGTGACACAGATACTCGAGGGTTATGAGTTATCACGTGTTCGTGGATTGCTTGTATCGCCTTGGTATCTGCCTTCACCCATCCGACCTGTAAATAATGTATTATAAAAGTATCTTTTAAAAGAAACTTGATATACAGTTCGCCCAATCCTACTTGAACGCCCTGAAGTTAGCTGTACATGTACAGGAACAAAGAAATCAACCACTGACGACGCTCGTCGCTATTTGGTTCCTAATTTGTAACTGCGCAACTACTTGTAACAACTTCAAGCCAGTCAACTTAGATTGTGCGTACTGTATTTTACAATATATAATGGTAGCCATACACGATCCTTCCTATCGTCCAATCGGCATGACGCTACCAATTGGATCAGTTAGAATTGAACGTGTGTGCGAGTGGATCGGAAGGACAGTTAGAATGGATGGCAGGATCGAATTTCGTTTCTTTTGATTGAGATTGGATCAAATCTGCAGTATCATGCCGATTGGACGATAGGAAGGATCGTGTATGCCCAATGTGGACGAACTGCAGATTGGATCAAGCCTCCGGTGTCATGCCGATTGGACGATAGGAAGGATCGTGTATGGCTACCATTAGACAACAGCTGGTGCCCGTGACTTTATCTGCATATTTACATGATATCTTTACAGTAAATTATCTTTATAATTGGTAGCCTATGTGTTACTTCATTGTTAAGTTCCATTACATTTCAATAAGTAGTTTTTACGTGATAGAGTAAAATCTTACAAACTTTCACGTTTATAATATTAGTAGGACTATTTATCAGAAGGGAAACAAGAATGAAAAGGTCAAGGTCTTGTGGGGACAAGCAGAAAGGAAGGGTAAATTATGGAGATTGTTAATTATGAATGCGGGATCGTATTCAGGTTCGTCTTTTGTATTTTGTAAGGTTGAGTTCATTTAACTATAAAAGGTAGATTCCGTTATCAAAACCTTCGAAAACAATTTACTGATATTACGATAGCCTTTAAAAAGCAGTTTCAAAAACATTACGACCACATTTTTGAGTAAGACGCATTGCTTCTTAAGTTTTCTTAAATTGCACAGTTAAATAAGCTCAATAAATATCTAGCAATAAACCAACTTACTCATAAACCCCTCGTAAATTTAATCACTGTTTTGCGAGATTTTTATTAGAACAACCAACCTTATACCAAACAAGAACGTAAGAATTTAAGCTAATAAATTGACTAAAATTTAAGAGGCGTTTATGAGTAAGGCGGAAAGTGTTATGCATTTCATTAAAAAAACTGGTACGTAATTAGTCAAAAAGGTTATCTAAACTTAAATATCTTAAGAAAAAATATTTAAAAGGATAATAATAGCTTGAACCGAAATCTCTGTCGGGGGTTCAGTCTATAGTTATGTAGCTCAAAAAGGTAGTTTGGGTGCCCCTTTTACTAATTTATTTTTATTTGAGAACAACTCACGGCTAAGAAAATGGGCTATCTTCTCAAAGGGTGGTGACTAAATGTCCGTTACTTTAAGAATTCCTATATTATCATTTAAAAAAGCTAAAGTTAACCATTAACCTCCTGTCTGAAGCACTTATGTCATCAAATATAATTATTTTGAAACTGTTGAAAAAATTGAATAGATAAAAAAGTACCAATTGAAAGTGTAAAACGCTATGAATGGTCCCACCATTTAAATTAATGGAAATACGAAATAGAAGAATAAAGTAGAATCGAGCAGACTATTGTAACAGATAAGTAAAAATCCCGTTAAACGAGTGCGTCTCTATTAGAGCTCCCTCAGGGGCTTCAAAATATCGATATGTTCATTTTAGCTAGAGCAGGATCGTGGGTACTATTGCGGCTATAATGTAGTTGTTTTATTTCTCCTTCAATGTTTAATGTTAGCACGTCACCTTTACCCAAGGCTGTCATGAGAAGCTACACCATACTATACTATGCGTCAACCTTTTGTTTCTAGCTAAAATTTACAGCTTTGTTTAACGGATGGCGTTGGTTCTCTAGTTTGAGTTTAATAATAAGAGTATACAATATTGGGAATGGACAAATTTGAAGCTCAGTACCCACAACTAAAATAAGTCAATATTACAATAAAAAACACAGATATTAATATTTAATTATTCTCTGCCTACTTTGGATTGTTTGAAGACACTCTTAAAATCGATTACCATCACTTGCATAGATTGCTCTACAACTAAAATGTATAACAAGATTATGTTATACGAAATTGATCAAAAACAATATGTACATAAAGTGCTTTCTCTTTTGTCTATAAGTTTGTTTCTAAAATGTATTAGTAAAGCCAGGCGCGCACTACGAGTTTTTCGCCGCGCGACTGAAAAGCGCAGCGGTATAATGTCGCACTGTAATACTGTACCAAACAGTTTTACATTGTATTGCGCGCACTTGACGGCAGAGCCACCGCAGCCCACCAGTATTACTCTGCGACATTATACCGCTGCGCTTTTCTGCCGCGCGGCGAAAAACTCGTAGTGCGCGCCTGGCCTGAGTGTATGATGTAGTTCGTTTTATGTACCGAGAGCTGTGTCTATGCCATTTGAGTTTCAGAAGTTTGAAATGCATTTATATTATTGTTGTCACAATATTCGTTAGTTATATTAATAAATTGGAACGCAACTAAATAACTAAAGAGATTAGTTTACTATTTGTCTATACCTACTTATTATAATGATAGTAGTAGCTTTGTGATCAAACTGGTATCCAGAGTTGTTCAAGCTTATATCGACGGGTGCAAAGTAAATAAAAACAACTACAAATTTACGATTTTCTTTTTATTGCATTTTCGTACTTATCAAATAAGACTCCACAACCTGGTATATTTGGTTTTGAAGATTTCATTATATTTCGATAACTTTTTAAGAGTATAAAAAGCCATCTACACTTAATTTTGCAAATAGCACAAAGGTAATGCGACCAAGTAACGTTGGTCGTTATTGCGCGGGGCGCCCGGCGGACTTCGAGCATACAAAAAATGTCATCAGGCATTTGACTTTTATGTCACCGCTACTATATGTATTACTATAATTTTATTTTTTAAAGTAATTTATCTATATCTTTTAGTTACATTACTGTTTGTAAAGTGCTACAGGTTATTTTCGTAATATACCGACGCATTAACGACCATCTGCCTGTTAACTCTTTCTACTTCGCAGTCACTGTAGATGTTATGACTTACGTCGGTTAACTCTATACAAAATATCACTTAGTAGGATTTTCTGTTTAATAAACTACTTTATAAAAAACATGTTTATAACTGCAATTATATTTGCATGATGATTTTGGGCTTCTAAGCCAATTTACAAAATTTGTTCGATTTGCGATGTTTATTCTCAGTAATTAAAAGCATATTCTGATAATGTTTTATTCATATTCTATTGATTAGTTTTATTTTTGATTCGTGGTTCTTTTGTATTCATATCATTACAGCCCATTAATGTCGCACTGCAAGCACGGGCTTTCTCCCGGGACGGAGGGATACTTGGCCTACTAATACCAGCCAGGCCGATAGGGTTTAATTTCAAGTTTTCCTTCTTTTTATTTCGTAAAGATCATATTCACGGATAGTCCCTTAATCATTTTTTACGACACCTATGGAATGAGATGGGGTGGCGACATATTGTATTCTTACTCCGTCACCACACGGAGAAGCTTTTTTTGTATTAAGGATTTCCTATATTTACGAGAATGTTACTTTTTGAGACTAACTTTAACGGTTTTATCGTGAAATTTATTTATACCTACCCTCATAAGTACGTCATGATAACTATTGTACTGACATCAAGTCGTTTGACACCTTAGTCTTGCTCGCGATCATAAGGCTGTAAAAGCTCCGAGTTTTTGAAGTCCACAATCACGTACAACAGCCTTGGCAACGTGTCCTTTGTGAACTGGCGCATAGTCGTGCGTCAAAAAAATCCCCTAGAATCCGAAAATACTGTGGTCATGAGTTTTCCGGAGAAAGGAGTGACTTTAAACTTTTTGGAGGGGTCTGTAACTTTTTTGTGCCACTGTATAGACTCTTGCTTACTCTCAGAATCATAATGATGAACCCTAGTTTCATTACCCGTAACCATATGGTTGATAATGCTATCCGGATTATCTCCACACAAATCCAAAAACTCCTTACAACACTCAACTCGCACTTGTTTTTGAAGCGCTGTAAGCATTCGCGACTTCCATCGTGGACTGATCTTTGACGAATCCAGATGCTCATAAAGGATAGCATGAATAGTATCCACGGATAGCTTAGTTCTTTCTGCTAATGTTTTCACTCTTACACGGGCATCTTTCAATACAAGTTTCTCAACATTTTTGACATTTTCTTCAGAAGAGGCACTAATCAGCTCACCGGCACGGAGGTCGTCTTCAATGCTCTCTCTACCCCGATTTAATTCACTAAACTACTTCTAAATAGTAAAAAATTAAGGAGTAGAATCTTGTTAAACAGCCACTATTTCTTCTTGGATAACTTTTTGTGTCTTTCCTTGTTTTGTAAGGATTTAATGACAACGCGATGTTAGATTTTTATTAACATTGTCGTATCAGTCATCTGACTTGCGTTTGCGTCATGATATCTTAAATACTAATGATGACAATTCAATGAAATTTCATATTTATACCCTTGAAGAGTGTCTTAAACTGATGACACTACTTAGTTAACGATATAGTTAGTAGATCAACCCCATACCGAGAATACATTGAACGCCCCTCGGTGTTCAAAGATATCTCTTTCAGAGAGAAACAATATTTTATTTATTAATGATAATACAATTTAAATACAATGACACAAACTTAATACATCTATATCAGCAAAATTTAATACCGCCTAGGTATCATGATATTTATAAAAAAATTAAAACATACTTGTAATACTTAAGAGAATGAGACTGATTGATTGTTGTGTAGATTTTACTATGTACTAGTAAATAACTTTATGCTGTTAAAATTTTTGGTAAATCATCTTTGATTATTAAAGAAAATCAATATTTAGTTTTTGTAATTACTATTAGATTGTGCTAAACAATAGGGAAATCATTGTGTCACGTATAAAATCGATAATATCTTAAGCAACACAAGAGTATCTAATTGTCATTAAATATTACTATTATGTTCTAGGTTTAAAATGTTATATTTGAATGTGTACCAAATAAAAATTAAATTGAGAAAAGGGTAAAATACTTTGATTATGTGATTAAAATAAGTCTGATTAAGTAAGCCAAATAAGCAATTAAATAAGAAGAAGATAATTTTTTTACGTTTTTGTTAATGTTAAAGATTGTAGTTTATGTTAACGTAATATTTTGATTGTTTGTTATTAATAAAAAAATACTTATTTTTAAAATATTTGAAATTATGAAAAGACGAAGCATAAAAAGTTATCTGCAAAATTAAGTTCCGTAGTAGATATTTTATTAATATTTATGAGCATGGTACTCATAAAATTTTATTTATAAGTGGCCTAAATACAATTGAGATCAGTAAATCAAAGAATAATCTATTTATACACAGTATTTAAAGTGCCCAGCATAAACGACCAACCGGTAGTTGGCTCAGTTAACGTTTTATAAATTTTGATGTAGAAACGACTATCTGCAAAATCTCGAAAATTATAAATAAATTAGATTAATTAACTTTATGTAAAAATAAATAAAAGTATAAATAAGTTATGATAAAATTTTCAGAAATATTGGCCCACTGATTAAGAAAATAACACACTTTTTCGATCTTTTCGCTCTCCTGTAAAGTTGCTAAAATGCAGATGCCTCTTTTTACTTTGCACCCGTCGATATGCTTCTGACGTGGTTCAGCAACTGATTTATCATCACACTAAGATTAAATGTGTGGTGACGGAGTAAGAATACAATATGTCACCACCCCATCTTATCCCATGGGTGTCGTAAAAACCGACTTAGGAACTATCCGTGAATATTATCTTTACGAAATAAAAAGAAGGAAAACTTGAAATTAAACCCTACAAGAAAATGCCTTAGGCATTAAGTCCGCCTTTATACAAATGTATTTGAAGTGTTAAATAAATAAATAAATATACCAAGCCGTCTGTCCAGCGTAGTATTAGTAAGCTAAGTATCCCTTCGTCCCGGGAGGAGGCCCGTCCCTGCAGTGATATGATGAAGATTAAATTTTAATACCATTAATTGATCACCTATTTAAAGAATGATCTCTCAGATGTTGCTTCATCATAACAGCCCATTAATGTCCCACTGCAGGGACGGGCCTCCTTCCGTGACGGAGGGATACTTGGCCTACTAATACCACGCTGGCCAGACGGATTGGTATAGGGTTTAATTTCAAGTTTTCCTTCTTTTTACTTCGTAAAGATAATATTTACGGTTAGTCCCTTAGTCGGTTTTACGACATGGGATGAGATGGGGTGGTGACATTATTATTGTATTCTTACTCCGTCCCCACACGGAATGATCTCTTAGATGTTGCTTAATTAATCGATATAATTATAGTTTACTGTTCAGGAGTTACAACTAACCGGGACCCTGAGTCTTAGAGGCATCTATGCATATTATTATGTAATGTTCTAGTACAAGATTCTGTTAAAATTAAACATGTAGAAGTCAGTAAAAGGACTCGACGCCTTCATTTTTATAGTCCTTACTATTCATAAGCCTGTAAAGTAATGATTTGTTCTATCAAAATTTATTTTATTAATATAACTGTGTGTACTCAGATTAATGAAGTACGAAGATGACATCAATGGATTAGTAAAATTAAATTTGCTCTTAGAAATCAAGTTTAGTTTTGTTTTTATTACAAAGGCTGTGTCATTTGCGTGCGAATGTTCAACAGCGATATAAAATTTAGAAAATCTTCTTTGAAATTAGTTTCTTTGTGAGTGTCAAAATATAAGTAAGTATTTGATTATAAAGTTAGTATATATTATACTGCAGTAGAAAAAAGTTAGTAAGTACATTCTTAATAACTTTTTTCTACTGCAGTAGCATGACTTTTCTTTTTTACTAGCTCAGTAATGCACCCCAATTACAAGGAGTTGACTACTACTAATAGTAATAATGTTCTCCGGATGTTAATAGACTAAAATCTTAACTAATCGATCGTTACATAAGTCCCAACCATGTTACAAGCCTCACATTATGTCATTACTAAGAAAAATAAAACTGCTTCTATTCTGATTGGTAATTGACTTATAATTTTGGCGTGCGGTGCCCTGTTAAAATAGAACTGCCCTATATCCTCCCGTGGGTGTCGTAAGAGGTGACTAAGGGATACTACGACCAGGTGCATACCACCTAGCACCTCGGGTCAACTCGCCACCAGGAGGTGGCGAGTAAACCACCAACAACAGCATTCCCAAGGAGGGTTGGCGAAAGGCGGCGGCCGGCCGTAAAATATAGCCAAAACTTTTAGCAACATGTGGATGAAGAAGACATGCTGCACCGACCCCGAACGAAAGAAAAACATAAATTGGGATACGGGCAGGGGAATGATGAAAAATTATGAATTGACTTATAATGTGTACGACCTGCACATGTTATAATATAACAACACTGACATTCTTTTAAGGATAGGTACATAACAGTTTCTAATGTTTATTTTAATTTCTGCTCTAATTGAAAAAGTTTTTAGCATAGTATTACTTCTTGTACCAAACTGTTGCAAAGTTTATAACCAAAATTTTAGAGAATCTTTAATAAGTATTTAGGTAGGCATTTCCACTACTTATACAACTTTATCGTTGTTTAATATCTGCCCTTACAATAAATAATATCTGACCTGTTATTTGGACGTTTATTAATTGTTCTGACAACTCTATTTCCGTCAAGATCTCGAGATTCTTCTAAAGTATTCAAATGATAATTAAAGTTAATTGTTTGTCTCTGGCGATGCGACGAACTAAAAATACAAATTATTTTGGCAATCATAACATTATTGCTAAGGACTATTAAGCAATCCCTAAACCATAAAATAAAATTCAAATAAAATTTATAAAAAAATTACAGTTCTCTACAAAAACAAACGAGGATTAACTAGAAATACAACTCTATACCAATGTATCTTGTCTCTGTTATACTAAACTATCACTAAGTATATTGTAAAAGGGTTGAGTAAGTATGTACCTAGTTATTCTATGATACTATGATAAAGCTGACAAATTAAACTTACCCGAAAGTTGCCAAGGTTGACAACAATACATTCGAATGTGGCATCGCGACCAATTGGCACGGTGAGGTTCGTGATGGGCTCACCAAACTCTGGCGCTTCTGGTAATCCTGCAAAGAAACAAAAATACATATTTATAACATCTTAACACATTTTAAAGCTTTCATTTATTTTTAAATCTTGATGCTGTAAAACTAGGTTTGTTTTTATTTTATCAAAATAAATAAAACCTAAAGATTAAAAATATAGAAGCTCCGGGAACCAAATCCTAAAAAGAATTGTTTCAAATCTATCTTTAAGTAACTGGAAAATTACTTTGATCTTCATTTTTACACCAACAGAATGAGATGAGGCCGCGGATACACGTAGAAGTTTTTTATAATTTAAACTTAATTTAAAACTCCTCTTAGATCCTTAATTACGCCAGATGTCTTCAAGATAAATAAATATCATACGCTTCACAATAAAACAGAATGTCGTGACCAACATTAACATTTCTTGTGTATCTTTCCAGGTAGCAGTTAACTAGGGATGAGCGTGCAACTTGGCATTATTTAACGTCGACATGCTTGTAGCTTATCACAAATGTTTCCACAAACTTAGCGATACTGCCAGTGACAGTTGCTAGGTGCAACTACTAGACCTTGCAACAAAGTGTCAACTAACCACTTCAACTTGTTCCGTTATTCGCGATTCTAACTTCAGAAATGTGAAGTGACACGAATAACTTTGCGAATAACTGGGTACACCGCTATGGCGGCCGTGTTCTGTTTATAGATGTCGCGTTATCATCTGAGTTTTAGAGGCGTAACATTTCTCTATATCTATCTCGCTTGCACTTACGCGTCTTCTATTCTTATATAATATCTTCTATCTCTTTTTGGAATACTCAGATAAAAACGTGCGAGCTATAGTATTATTGCGAGACTGTTATGAGTTCATGTGTAAACTATATTAATACATGTGAAACTTGAAAGCTTTTACTAGTTTGTTAAAATACAACCTTTATTCATATCTGAGAGGTCTAAAGATAATTCGCTTAGACAATAGAGGGGACAATTCTGTAAGTAATCTATAGGAGACGATTCTTCATAGATATGAAAACGTGGTCCATTTCTTTTACGCTTTACTGGATATTCAGATTTTTCGATACTAAATTTTAGATTTAGTTCATAAATACAGGGAAAAAATTACTTGCGTAGTCTTGTTTGAATTTTTGCCTTGAGTTTAGACTCTGACGCATTTCGCGTATGTTATTAGAAAGTTTATATTTATGATATTTTTATATCTAGTAATAATGCTGTATTGACTCTTAGACGAAGAGTGAATCTCGTAGAGAGATGAATGCATTGAATTCTGGTTATAAAATGGCTTTACTCCGTCGTCATCACTTTTCTATTTCATTTTAGTATTTCTGGATTTATTCCTAATGCAAAAGCTATCTCTTAAAAGAAATAAAGGTGAAAGTAACCCTCGATGCAGAAGGTCTCGTTATTTAATATAATTTTATGTGTTTATTTTCAATTAAATTTATGCAATTATTTATGCCGTTGATTTTATTCTCCTTATTTTACTTTACGTAAGTTTAAAACTAAAGTTTGTCACCGCTTCCAGGGCGCTAGTAGAGAAGAAACAGTGCGCAACAAACAAACAATTTACAGTAAATAATTTCTTAAAATTAAATGTGTAGTAGTGTACATTTGTCTCCTATCCAATACAGAATAGGTTTATAAAAATGTTTTATTGTACTGAATTTAATATTTTTCTATTGTTAGGCATACTAATTATTGATTAAAGTAGTTTATTATAGAAGCAAGAAAGTATACGATCCTGTCTAACAGAATCTAAGTTTGTTAAGGCGATAACTGTAAGGAGTAGTAGGATTTTTACTTCGTAGATTTTTGTACATTAATAAATTACAGTAATAAGTATTTCATTCCTAAATGTGTATAGAACCTGAAAAATCTTGAAGTGCATCTCAAGGTTTATGCTAACTGATTTATTCTTAAGTATTTTTGCGGTAAAATAATTGTACCGTGTAATATTTAATTGTTTTTTACCGAGTCTGTCATAAAAGTCATTTAAGAGAGAAGTGCCTAGACAATAACACTACCAGATATAAGAACGTCAGAAAACAACAACAGAACTGTGACAAAAAAGCATTCATTTGCAGAAGCACATTTATGGGTTTGTACATTCATCAATTACTACTAGAGTGAAATTTATGTTTTTAATTAAAGTAGTTATATAATGATTGAGTGACATCCTTCAGGAAGGGCAAGTGCGTTGCACTCTGTACCGATGGGTATGTTATGAATAAATAAATAATCCTTACACATTCAAGCATCGCTACCAAATCCCAAACTAAGCAAAGCTTGTACTATGGGTACTAGACAACGGATAAGCATACTTAAATACTTTTTTTTTGTAAATACATACATATTATACATAGAGAACACTCAGACCAATGCAAACAATCATGTTCATGCACACAAAGATTTGCATTGAGCGGGAATCGAACCCGAGACCTCTGCGTAGCAGCCATGTAATATACCGCAGAGGTAGTCAAAATGAAGACGAAACTAAGCTGCTTTATAGGTATTGTGGTATTAGGCAGTCACTACTTATTCTCTACCCTACACTTATGGGAATAAGGTGGAAATGATTTTATGTATGTATATTATTAGACCTATCATCATCATCATCAACTTAACAGCCAATTGACGTCCACTGCTAGATATTGGCCTCCTCCAAATATTGACACCTTGTGCGCTCTACAGCCTCCCTCATCCATCGGTTTCCCGCCGTCCTAAAATATTAATTAAAAAGAAACGAGTCTAATTTAAAAAAAAAACGAAATCGGTCTTACGAAACAACTAGATACGAAATAGGTACATATTAACAATACTCTTAGCTCGAAGTTACGGAGTTCATTGTTCCACCCAACAATATTATGAACTTATCCAATCTTTACTTTTATTCTATACAAAAAGAACAGTTTCTGAACAACTCACATATTCTTATATTCAATGATAATGTTATCGAGGAAAGCAAAATATCCGGGAATGAGACCGGCCAACATCCGATCATCATAACCCATTTTGTCACGGTCGAGCTATCCCATCTCCGAATAACACTGATTCTAAACATTTACCTTATAGATACGGCATCTTTTGTAGAGTGTATGGTAATACAAAATATAGGTGAAGCGAGGTCAAATATTTGTGTATTTTTGAATTGATTGTTTTTCTTGTTATATTCTTGATCGTTAAAAACGTAGTGATGGTGTCTTACTGATTATATTATTCCTAAATCAATTTTAAGATATTTGTTAAGAAAAAGATGCTTTGAAAATAATATCTAATTCGATTATTTTCCTTATGCGAGTACATTGTTATGCAGTAACACAGATAATGATAATGTTTAATAATTAAAATTACATTTATCATTTTGTCACAGACGAGCTATCCCATCTCCGTAACACTGATTTTAAACGTTTACTTTACTATAGATACAGCATCTTTTGTAGTGAGTATGGTAATACAGAATATAGGTGAAGCGAGGCCAAATGTTTGTGTTACTAGGTATTTTTGAATTGAACGTTATACTTGTAATATTTATTAGGTATTTTTCATGTATATTCCTGATCGTTAACCACCTGCTGATGATGTCTTAATGAGTTTATTATTGCCTAAGCAAATTTAAGATAAATATTTGTTAAGAAAAGGATGCTTTGAAAATAATCTCTACCTAGATTGTTTCCCTTATGCGAGAACATTGTTATGAATTGCAGATTGAAATAACTCAATTAATGATGCTCTATATTAAATAAATTGTATTATTCACGGTCGAGGTATCCCATTTCCGTAACACTGATTCTAAACCTTTACCTTACTATAGATACGGCATCTTTTGAAGAGTGTGTATGGTAATACAAAATAGGAGGTCAAATATTTGTGTTTAGATTTTTGAATCGAGTATTACACATGTAATCTCTATAGCGTAGTGGCTATTCAACATGGCTGCTACGCAGAGGTCTCGAGTTCGATTTCCGATCAATCCAAATGTTGTGAGCATTAAGATGATTGCTTGTATTGGTCTTCGTGTTTTGTTGGAATAAATAATAATAAATATGTTTTTACAAAAACAAAATAAGTAAGCTTTTAGGTACCATTAGTTAATTGCTACTTAAACAATTATAATACTTAAAAATGGATGGAAATATTTTGATTATGCAAAAGCTGCTTCTTGCATTCTAGAATCGCTTTGCGAATAAAACGTAATTATTCTATGTTTTTAAAAGAGTTGCTCTGAATTTATTGTAAATTTTTATTTATAATGCGGCGTTATTGGGGTGACGTTTAATTAGCTTCATTACTAAATCTTATTCCATCTAATATATGTTTATGATGAATTCATTAAAATAAATAGTTTTAAGTAATCTATACTAATATTATAAAGAGGTAAAGTTTGTGTTTTGGTGTGATTGTGTGTTTGTGACGTTGTGGGGGGTAATCTCTGGATCGAC
Source organism: Schrankia costaestrigalis (assembly GCA_905475405.1). Lineage (NCBI taxonomy): Eukaryota > Metazoa > Arthropoda > Insecta > Lepidoptera > Erebidae > Schrankia > Schrankia costaestrigalis. Next base: position 9,125,945 of record FR997827.1, read on the forward strand.
AGAACCGATTTTAAAAATTATTTCTGTGTTGAATAGTCCAGTTATCGGGGAGTGTCATAGGTTATATATTATTATCACGCTATGACTAATAGAAGTGGAGCAGTAATGAAATATGTTAAAAAAGGGACGCGTTTTTTTTCATCGCCTAACGAAGTGGGCACGGGTCAGCTAGTATTAAATAAATTAATAATTTGTTTGTGGGTACGTAATAGATGTTGCCCGCCTGTTGATCTTTCCACAAGAGTGCCATTTAAAGTGGTTTTTTTATGGTAAACTAGAAGTTAATAAATCCATTTTTGTCTTGTAAAAGACTTACAAACTTTTGTTTTTGTAACATAAATAGAAAAGTATATCTTACCCTATTGCGAGTTTCGCATTTTAAAGTAACTAAGTATAATATCTTAAACACTGTTTAAGAAAGCACACAACGAGTTTTAAATTAGAAGAAATGTAAAAAGCAAAATGATGTTTTGAATGTTACCTGGCGAGCTTTTCCATTTTGCCGCCACTCGACGCTCGTTATGGTGACAAAACATCGTTTTTAGTTTCCTCCAAAGCACAGTATCTCAAGCCCAACTGCAATTTTCTCACTTAGATACTATGGCTATTTGCGAAACGTGTGAAACTTAGACACTAAAGTGTACTTCCTGTACTATCTTGCTTGTATTTACAGTGCCTATGTAAATTACCTTCATTAACTTTGAAAACTAAAGTACTTAATTAAGATAATAGCATGAGTTTTAGGGCTCTTTCAATTTAGCCGTTTCGTACCGTACGGCTGCCGTGCGTTTTTCGAACGGCAAAAGCAACGTTTGTTTGTTTTCATACAAATCTTGATGTAGGTATGTGTGGACTGAGGGCCCAATTTATTTTTTTGCGCGTTTTTGCACTTTATTTAACAATCGTACTTAGTAAAAGTTGTTAAAACTTTGCTGCGGCTGGCTGCCGCTCGACACTATAAATACTGCAGTACGGCACGAAACGGCAGCCGTACAGCAGCCGCACGGCAAGATTTGTATGAAAACAAACGAACATTGCTTTTGCTGTTCGAAAAACCCACTGCAGCCGTACGGCACGACTCTACTGAATTGAAAGAGCCCTTAGTATAACAGCCTAGTAAACAACGTAAGGTTTGTTTAAAAGAAGGGTTAAAGACGACAAAAAGGATAGAGTTGATAACTATACGCTTGTTACGAAACCAGTTTAGTATTCATTAAACTGTAACCTCTAATTTAAAGTCATAAATAAATGATATTCTAATCTCAATAGAGGTTATTTTGACGATAAAATATCGTTGTTTTATTTATAGTTTACCTATTTATGATTGTGAAGATTTCATTGGACCACTTATTCTATTCTGGATATATAAAACGAAAATCATTTCCAATTCACCTTTCAAATTAATAAATAATTTATTAAAATGCTATAAACGTCGATGTTTTTCTACATTTTTGTTTCAACATCAAAGTATAAGTTTGAGGAAAAATTCTTGTGTTTTAAAAGTATTTCTCTATGTAATGGCAACTATAGAAGGATGTAACGTAACCGAACGGTCTCGTGGAAGGCAGTAAAAAGTGCCATTTTGCAACGACAGCGTCCACAATATCGTCACAGACTGGGACGCAGTAAAATGTTTACAAAATATCCTGCTTTTGTTGTGGGTGCCACTAGAAGTGTTGGATATTGCTTTTGTATTACCGTTTTAGCGTAAACTCAGTCGGCCATTTTCCTCCAGCTGCGGTAATCGCTCTATTTTCGGAAGCACTTGTATATTAGTCCTCTGTATAAATTCTCTATTCATGGTGAAAGTTGTTGTTGTTGACTTTTGACGTTTGGGCTTGACATAGAATGAGATTAAAAAAACGAAAGTTTTTTTAGGGTTTCGTACCGATTTTGAAAAAAACGGAACCCTTGTAGGAGCACTTTGTTGTCCGTCTGTGAAGAACATTTATCTCAGGAACGCGTGAAGGTATCAAGCTGAAATCACCAAATACTAAAGTTTGTTGCCTCTTTGTGCTGTAAAAAATTCAAACTGCTAATCCAACGCAATCAAGAGATATTTATAGTCGTTTTTGTCGCTAATTTTTGACGAGCAAAGATCAATAATCCACAGGGTTCTTCCAGTCTACCTACAAACTTGAAATTTGTCAGACTCGCATTTGACCGGTCTTTTTTTTAAAGTTCTGTTTATTCAATATGCTTATTGTAAGCAAAGCGAGAGCGTAGCCTTCACAGCCTGCGGGCATGTGTGAAGACATACAGGATAAAACCAAATGTTTATAAAATATTACATCTCAGTTATTAATAAACAGCAAATAAAATTTAAAAATAGTTATACGTAGTGAAGAAACTTCTTTCATTCGTTAATTACAGGAATGAACCATTAAAAATATTTGTTCCTAAAAAAAAAGTCAAAAAGACAGACAGCATTCAATTAAAAGTTTTAAAATGTTTTAATTTATATTTTACTTTAGAAATTTGCTGAAACTTAATTAACTAAAATTAAACAAGCCATTAGAATTATATTTATCGTGCCGTTTATGTTGTAGGTAGTACGGGTTCTCTACTTTGCAAAGACTGCCAAGTTGTAATGAAAACATTGGCACACGAAATACGAGAATGTATGAGCCTTCTGACTACACTTAGGAAATCCTGGATAATCTAGACACATCCTAGATTTACATCCCGTGTCCATAAAAAAATTGTCGTGTCTCAAAATAGTTAATTAGTTTCCGAGATGAGAATTTCGTGAGATATTCTATTAGTAATTCTTTTTATATCGCTCTATAAACAATATTAAAACTAAGAAATGTAAATAATTAGGTACCATGATTAGTCAGAAATTACCCTTAGCCAGACTAACCAGCCTAAGCACGCATTGTGTTACTCCCTTAAAAAATTCTACCAAAGAAACATAAAATATAATAATAATAGAAGTTCATTATAATAACAAAAAAACGTACATTATGAGTATGTTACATAGAAATTACGAAATGTATTCCACATTAAATACAATGTTTATCACAATTTTACGTCCGAAATTTCAACGTCGCAATATCAACGGTGATACGTTCATAAATTCAATGAAATTACCCATCTTTCTGCGCTTCAAAGAGGTCATATATTTTCCGTTGAAGACAGCGCCTTCCTATGTCGACCATCACGAGAATGATAAATCAGTATGGTAGAATATAACCACAGTATTCCAGAAAAAAAGGTATCATTGTGCTCTTTTTTACAAAAAAAAGTATAGCTAATGTTTTTGAGGGTATTCGGAAAATAATAGAGATTAATACCTACTCGCTTCATCCTCTTCTACGTTTGATATATCACGCAATAAATATACCTACTGATTACTTTTCTTGGTAAACGAGGCAATTTTATTAGAAAATCTCAACCAAATTATTAACATCAGACAATATCTAGAAGCAATCTCCAACTTTAATAACATGGTTCTAATTTTGTATGAAATTATCTGTAATGTAAGAAATCCAGGTCTTCATTAAACGATTAATCCGTTGTTTCTCTAATTAATTACAGAGGTCTTTAAGACCTAACCCAATCTATTGGGTCCCGAAAACAAATAACTTTTTTGAGATTACAAATCAGAAGTTTACCGGCCGCATACACGACCTATTTGCCAGCAACTGGTTCAATCCAGATCATACTGCCAATATTCATCGACAAATAATCCGTTGGATTTTGAGTACATGCTTTACCACCGGTATGTTCTACAGGTAAACGTTGTTACAGATTATTTCCAATACCTGTTAGCAGTTATTTTTATGCGATCAATTGAATTACATAGACTAGAATGTAGAGACATAAAAATTTAACACGTACAAAGCGGACGTATAGAGCAGAAATGGAAGGACTTTGTTATTTAAAAAGAACTCTAGTTATTTAAGCTATTTTAAAATCTTTGTAAGTAACCTGTGAACTATGGGATTTTGATGATGAAAACAAATGTAAGAAAACTAGACCTTGAATTTTATACAAATTTACCTAGCCGTTGTTCTCCGTGTGGTGACGGAGTAAGAATACAACATGTCACCACCCCATCTAATCCCATGGGTGTCGTAAAAACCGACTAAGGGACTAACCGTGGATATTATCTTTACAAAATAAAAAGAAGGAAAACTTGAAACTATACCAATCCGTCTGTCCAGAGTGGTATTAGTAGGCCAAGTATCCCCGTCACGGAAGAAGGCTCGTCCCTGCATTACTGGGACAATAATGGGCAGTTATAAAGTAACCTGTGAACTATGGGGTTTTGATGATGAAAACAAATGGAAGTAAACTAGACCTTGAATTTTATACTAATTTACCTAGCCAGCGTAGTATTAAATGGTAAAGTCCATTACTAGAGGAGATCATTCGTAAAGAGAAACATGAATCGACTGTTATGAAAAACACTACGATTATAAATATTATTATTATAATTTTGTATTATTTTGTAATTATGAAATTTTCTTGAATAATATCCATTCTACGAGACATTTTTATCTAATATACTTCCCACACGTGACTTGTAAAAATCTGTCTTAGTACTACTTGTTACCACTTACGGTAAAATATTATTATAACGTTTTCCAATTTTTTAGATGATAAATATTATATCAATTGGTTTCTGATTTGAATAGTACAGCTATATTTTTATGCTTTTTTATTATATTTTGTGTACTGCTGCTGTAAGAATACACGCTATCACCACCTCAATTAGGCACATGGGTCTTGTAATAATGTGATTATGAAAGACGGTAAGTTTGTTTTCAAACCCTATATCAAATCCTATTGGCATGTGGTCGCCATTCCAGATAATTTTTCAAGAAACTGTCTCCAATACTTTATTTATGTCTATTATCCTTCTGAAATCTATACATAGATTACTACTTAGACTATAGTACATTAAATAAAATACTGATACAATAATAATTATTCAAGTTCAGATATCGTACAATGTACATGAGTATAGAGTATTGATAAATTGACGGTACAAGCCGGCCAATACAATATTTATAATCTAATGGATAGTATTGGAGGCAATTCCATCAGAATACGGTTCACTTTATTCACTTCACTCGATCAAGGTCAATACAACCAAATCTAAAAGAAAAATATAATATTTTTATTCTTTTGTAAGAACTTATTGTGGTAAAGAATCTCTAATAAATATATAATAAAATTTATATAACATATGAGTAACTTTTTATCTTATATAAATTTTATTCTATATTTTATTTACTTTTCCTTGTGGTGACGAAGTAAGAATACGGTGTGTCACCACCCCATTACATCCCCTGGGTGTCGTAAAACCCAACTAAGGGACTATTCGTGAATATTATCTTGAGGTAATAAAAAGAAGGAAAACTTGAAATTAAACCCTATACCCATCCGTTTGGCCAGCGTGGTAGTAGATTAGTAGGCCAAGTATCCCTCCGTCACTGGAGGAGGCCCATCCCTGCAGTGGGACATTAATGGGCTGCTATGATGATAATGAAGAATAACTTTGTATGTAAGTACTCGTATTATCTGTGTCGTGAGTCGTGACAAAGTACATAATGTCATCATTCTATCTCATCAAAAGCGTCGTGAGTCGAATAAAGGAGAAATAGGCATTATGATTATCTTCATAGTATAATTAGCAACTAAACCACTCGTCTGGTAAGGCGCGCCGGGGATGGTCGCTAGTTTTTAATAAATGTTGGTACCCTCTACAGGCGAGACTCTTAAAAAGCTGTGCGGGAGACATTTACCGGGAATGAAAACATTCGATCAAAAAATATACAGCTCATTATAATTAAAAAATGTTTTAATCCATAATGTGTAATGGTTTTATTAAGAACAGAATTTCGAAAGCCAGTGAAACCAATTTCAAAGCGATGAAATCATACGAGCCAAATGAAAACTTCTGATAAACGAAGATAAAATTTTAAAATTAATTTAAGTAATTAAATGGTTTATCATATTTTTAATGTATTTTCAATAACTATTTTGTGGTATTTAATATCAAACCATTCCTACTATAATATGCGTTTTATGGAAAGTATATTTATTTGATTACTAATTGTAAATTTTAATTAAATTAAATTTTTATTCATTGTTGCTAAGCTATATCAGCTTTTATTTATAATAATATCTGAACATGTATTGAAAAAAATAAATGCTTCGACGAGCATGTGGCCCATCTTATGGTAAGCAGTAACTCCCGATTTCATTTTCTCCAAGTGGTGACGGAGAAACAGTGTGTCACCATCCCATCTCATCCCATAAATAGGTGTCGTAAAAAGTGACTAAGGGACTATCCGTGACTACTAATATTATCTTTACGTAATAAAAGAAGGAAAACTTAAAATTAAACCAATCCGTTTGGCCAGCGTGGTATTAGTAGGCCAAGTATCCCGCAGTCACTGGAGGAGGCCCGTCCCTGTAGTGGAACATTAATGGGCTGTTATGATGATGATGAACTGCCGATCATTGATGTCAGCAATGTCACATAGCCTAGCTCTACGCTTATCTATAACAGATACTGAGAGACTGGGTGTATAGCACTGGCCACCCCAACACTAGTGATTAAACAGAGCAACATTTTTATAGTTATCCAAGCAATAGAGGTGAATTAAGCGGCCACAGGGTTAAATGTTAAATGTATTCGAATTTAATTAATTGATTTGACTTTCATGTACAAAATCAAAACTATAAACAAGATATTACTATTTTACAAGGGTCTTACTCGCGGTATATTATTATACTACTTAGCCGAGATACTAATAGCATAAATATCTAGGTTTTTCTCTGAAGTTTCGGCCGACTTGCAAGGGCCGTGGTCGCGGAGGGACTGACAACCCGTTTAAAATAGTAACATGTATACAAATCGGGATAGTTTAAAATCTATTATAAACAAGATAATATTCAAAATACATGTTTAAAAAAATCAATGCATCAACGAATTTTTGGTCGCTTATTTCAAATGGTAAACTAAATGAAAGTTTCAGCTGGTCATTTGTCATGGCAGCGCGCGTTGGTTCCGACCGTCCGAGTTCCGGGTGCAAGCTGCTTTTATTAATATTTCCAGCGAATCCGCGCTTTATTAGCAAACAGACGTCATGTGGCTGATAAATTATTAATGTGGTTATAGCCCAGCTTGTGTTTTGTAACTCATTTTTTTCAACAATATTCGCTTACAATATGTTTTTGGCAGACTAATGCATTTAATTGATAGCTTTTAACGAATAACGGCTTTTATAGATTAAGTATTCAGTTTGTTTATTGTGTTAAATAAAACAAGGTTTTAAATTGAATTCGATTGGATTATAGTTTAAGTACTTTTATTATGTTAAGTGCTGGTATTGTGGTGAGGTCTTACATAGATTGACACATAGCAATTCAATAATGCATCGTACCAGAAGACGCAGAGTCGGCAGATCACGCTTCACGGTCTTTTTCTACGCGTATCGATAGCAAAACGATACTGTGGACTAAATTGATGTAGCCCAAAACTGTGCGACACTGACTAACCACGCGGTGAACCGGCAACTTAGTTAAGACGGCGCGGCGCGTGACACCTATGGATGAGGGATGCACAGGACCGCACAAGCTGGAAATATATGAAGGATGTCAATGTGATGATGTTGAATTCAATGCTTATTAATGGTCTTCATGGAAGCTCTCGTAAGTTATATTTTCTCCTATTTTGAAATATATTTTATAAAACACTCAACTTATCGAATAGTGGAAGCGTGATGCAATCCTAAAGCTGTTCTTGAATGAAATATTAAACACAAAATGAATTATAGAGATCGGGTGAGTAATTCCTGTGGTTCACTCATTCAATAAAAGAGCTTATTAAGGACTTGAATGTAAATCTACAAGTTGTTTTTCTAATTTTACTATTAAACGCGTTACAGAGTATTACCACCTCAACAGGATAGTAGTAGTTGACATATCAGTAGTGTAAGAAGGATAATAAAGTAAATTATGATAAAAGAAGACATCAGATTAATTATTATACGTCTAGCCAGCGTGGCAATAGTAGCCAAAGTTTTCATCCTCAATTGCAAGAAGTCCATCTTCTTAGTGCCATGTTAAAAGAGTGGACTGATCAATCACAGAAAAGTTGTTATAAAACTTACTTTACTTTCAATCAAAATGATATTATTCAGTTTGCGACCAAAAGAGCGTAAAAGAAATTAATAGTTGGATATACAACGTCATGACGATGGATGACTTGTTCTGTCTATAGTCTAACGGACCGGCAACATTCTTAAAGACAGACAGAACCATTTATCATGATGCTGAATGTCTTGGATGCAATTTTCAGCATTTAAGCCATGTTACTATGCGCTTTGGCCAGCCATCATAAATTACACTCTGCTTCAGTAGACAACCATTTTTTCCGAGTATACTTACCATTTACTTTCTTCTTATCTCCAGATCAGTTGAGTTAAGTATATTTTACATTTCCGGAAGTCACGAAGTTTCGAAAATTAAAGAAGGGCTTTAAACCGAGGTCCGCTATAATATAGCTCTGCGAAAAAAATGTCTAAAATTTAGGTAACTCTTTTGATTCTCATTTATTAAAACGATTTTTTTGTTTCTGGGGGCACGTAAAATGTTAAATCTAGATATTTTTAAGGCTATTGGGTGAAATTGAGCTCTCAATACAAGAATATTTACACGATGATGATAATTACCCTTGGTATTCCTTTTTCTAAGAGACTGTAAGTCAAAACAACCTGACAGTACAGTAGTGTATCGACTGGAATTTTCCATTGAGTGTTGCATTGCAGAAGCTGTCTAATTGATTAACTTTAATAGCATCACGCAGAGCTCGGAATATTATTCCTGGAATTGTATCTCAATTTTGTCAAAGAAATTTTTGCGAATATTCCTCAAATATTTACGTTTCAGTTGTCATAAAAGAATTTATAATTTGTTTGATTTCTTTCAATGCTTTTTATCTTGTACATCCATTGTTTAATTTTCATCCTTATCTTTAGAAACTAGGAAATAATATTCATCATAATCATAACAGCCCCTTAATGTCCCACTGCAGGGACGGGCCTCCGTCCGTGACGGAGGGATACTTGGCCTACTAATACCACACTGGCCAGACGGATTGGGATAGCGTTTAATTTGAAGTTTTCCGGCTTTTTATAACGTAAAGATAATATTCACGGATAGTCCCTTAGTCGGTTTTTACGACACCTATGGGATGAGATAGGGTGGTGACACGCTAAATTCTTTCTTCTAATATTATGGTTAAATAAAATTATAATTTCCAAATAGGACATAGGTTTCAATTCCTCTCAACAAAATAACCACAGTATAGTCCAGTTTACTTTGTAAAGGACAAGTCCCCATAATACAACTTTTACAAAAAAAAAAATTAGTAACTTCTTTTACAACTGAGCGTAAGGCTTAAAAACTGTGTATTCAATGAAAGAAAAGCAATACACTCTGCGCTGCCTAGCGAGGCTTAACAAGTATTTGCAACAAAATATATGTCAGAGTTGTTCTTACAAAGCAGAAAGTACTTTTCAATTTTATCTTTCTGCTAATCAATTGACACCATGCCATGATGAGAATCGGGCAGTAAAGCCCCATAATGTAATTTTCTTATTATTTTTATCTGTTTTATACTAAATTTTATTAATTTGCATTGTGTTATCAAATTATTATAAAACAACATACCCATTTTGTTATTTCGAAGTCTCCATTATGGTCAAGTCTTTTCTTTAGCCCTTTGAAAATTACCATCCCATTAGATTCGTTTGTTATTATAGTTCAAGATCAGACAGTTTTTCTCAAACAATTCTAAGCACTTATTAACTGTAACTTAAGTACGAAAGATGTTTTCCCTTAATAAGAAACCCATCATTGTTGTAAAGACTCTTTTAAGGACTGACAAGATAAAACTTTGGTAGATACTTTTATCAAAACATCTGATAATTAAACTGTTATAAAAATATATTTCTTTGGTTTAAAAACAAAACAAGGATTTTTATAAAGATGTCATCAGTTAAAAGTTTAAAAGGCCTTTATAGAGGTTGTTTTTTTTTCAAGTTCACGAGTGTTACTTATCTAATTTTGCCTTTAAAATATTAAAGAAATGAGGCAGATGTTATCGCTACGAAACAAAAGAATAATAAAACCTTATAATATCTCCGTGTGGTGACGGATTAAGAATACATATGACACCACCCCATATCTCATAGGTGTCGTGAAAACCGACTAAGGGACTATCATCTTAACGAAATAAAAAGAAGGAAAACCTGAAAACATCTGGCCAGCGTGGTATTAGTAGGCCAAATATCCCTCCATCACGGAAGGAGTCCCGTCCCTGCATTAGGACATTGATGGGCTGTTATGATAATACTAATCCATCCTCCTTCTTTGTACTAGTAGATCAAGATTCTGTCGTCAATATAAAATAAAATGCCCTTGCTGTGAGACACTACATGACTGATACAAAATTACGAATGTAACTAGTACTTACGAAAGATACTCGACTTATTAGTAATATCTCATAGAAAGAGCAACCTGCAGAGCACCTAGAACCGACGGGGATGTATGAAGAAATTTATGAATGTAAACGAAGTAAAGTATGTTTGTAAATTATGATCATACTAACTGACCCATGCCTACTTCGTTAGGCGGCGAAAAAAAAGCGTCCCTCTTTTAAACATATTTCATTACTGCTCTACTCCTATTTGTGATAGCGTAATACTATATAGCCCATGACATTCCCCGATAAATCGACTATTTAACACAGAAATACTATTTAACACAGAAAATCAGTTCATTAGATCCAGAAATTACCCCCTCCAACGTCACAAACTCACAAACACACAAATTTTACCTATTTAAAATAGTATAGATATACTCGTAGATTACACGGTGCTCAGTGATTTCTTCTAACCTACCTCCGTGAGAACAAAGCATGACGTACATATAAGTACTTGTCCTCAATAAATGATAAACATCATAATATTATTATTACAAAGGTATGTTATTCCTTAAACACTAACAACCCGAAACAGTGCCTGTTACATGTACTTACAAAGGAAGACAAACAAGCGATATTTGAATTTGATAATAGACCTTTGGACCTATTTCGAATATTAATGTTATTGTCTAAAGACGTGAATATCAGTGAACAAAATCTGTGTACCGTTTGCTTTTAGGTAATATTGTAATACACATGGATTGTTCGTTGATCTGTATAGTTTGTGTAAGAATTATATAGGGTCGGCCGACTTTCATACTTGGTCTTATGTACGTATAAAATTGAAGTTAAGATTAAGTTTGATACAGGATAAGTTACCAGTAATTCGGTATGATTGCAAAATATATACCGATTAAAATTAATTTATAATTTAATTTCAATCTTGTGTTTAGTGACCAAGTTGATCTCGACGTTTTTTAAGGGGTCTATGGTCGTATGGATTAGCCTATGCTGGTATAACGACAGCCACCAGGATCAACTTTGATATGATATTATTATGTTCTTGATATCAGCCTGCCTTCTTGATGTAAGTCCACACTTATAAACATTCTCCAGTAATAACAAAAAACGTGGCCTGTTAAGCAATGGCCGACTCCTACCAAACGAAATTGTCAGTTAGTCAGTCGTCATAAAAATTAATTATTATAAAACATTGAAATAATTTCCCTAACTAATAAACGGTGTTTCGCTGTCTAGTTACAAAAAGGGAATGAGAGCCAAATTATAAAAACAAGGTTAAGTAAATTGCGATGCTCACTTATTAACAAATTTGCTTCAAAGAGCTTTTTGTATTTAGAATTAAGACGGGAAATTAATTTTTCATGACAAAAAGAGGCAGCCATTTCGGACTTCATTAAAAAAATTCTGGCCAAAACTCGATGGCCGCAAGAATGAACTTTTCCCATTTCTCATTTTCGTAATTACTCTTAAATCTTCTAATTGAAGAAAAACCTAAAAGTCTGTGGCAACCGCTTAAAATAAAATGATTGGTATTATTTTGCAATAAATTTCTTCTTATACTTACTTGAACTTCGAATAAAAGTTTACGGTAATTTTATTAGCAAATTTATTAATTTTAAGCAATTGAGTGTTTTAATTAAATTTGAACGTACTTTTTTATAGGCAAACATTTAAGTTTGCGTTGTTTTTTTCTTTTGCTGTCCATAAAAGGAAATAAAAACGTTGAGAAAAAAATAATTTATTAGGTACTTGTCTGGTGTCATGTTAGGAAAGCATGGCAGCTGTTAGCTTTTGTTATGAAATAGGGTTTACTTAAGTAACATCTTGCCATCATAGATAGATAGTTTTAGCCATAAAATTGATGCCATTTAATTGCCTCTTAAGTAAATGGCCGTTCTATTTCAAATATTAGTGTAGTAACTCGGTATAACTGAGTAAGCTAACTTTCTGTATGAAGTATACAGTTACAAAAAAATCCGTTCCTTCACCAGTGTTTAAATAAAGAAATATTTTAGTATAACCACGTTCTACCAAAACTGGCAAATGAGTACAATTTAGTGTTCCCATTTCAAATGACCAAGAAAGCGGTTGTAAACCCCAAGTATTTGTTTTTAGTGGTAGAACTAAGCTTTAGGCGTAAGATCTCAAATAAAACGAGAGTCACGTTCCAGTGAGTGATATCACGTCTAAGGCTCATCAGCGGGTGCGCGTGACGACTTTAGTGCAAACAGATTTCACAATACGACCACTAACAGCTGGCCCCTAACGATTTGTACAAAAGAAAAGTAATACAAATGAATCTTGGGGCTCTTGTAATAGTGGTAGGTTTAATAAATACGCAAAAGAGCGGGCCGGTGCCACGAAACAGACAAGTTTTCTTTCTCGTAACTTTATTAGGCTATTAGAGATCGCGTGACGAAGAATCGCAGTTTCTCGCCTTGGTATAATTTGTTTTGATGGCTGTATCAAACGTAATTCCCTTGTCATGCTATGTTGACTATACTCGTATAGTCTTTTGTTACAAACAATATTATGTAATACATTATTGACGATAGATTGGTGAGGGATTAAATTTATTATTGTTTGTGCTAATCGTAATAGCCTTATTGGGTGATTCTTCGAGCCCTATATTTTTGATGTCTGGAGGTTTTTCTACGTAACTAACAGACCAACCAAACTGCAATTATTTTTAAAACATAGTTTAGACAGTTGCCTATCTTGCACACGTTATTTTTTTTAATAATAGTGTTTTATATATTTGAAAAAAATAATTAAAAAGCGTTCTTCTGATTAATATGGTGTGTCCGTAACCCAGTTTCTTGAACATTAGTAACAGTTACATTTTTTCTTATTTACGAATCGATGTGCGTTATAAATATTACTATTTATTTATTTATTTATTTATATATTTTACAGAAAGCTTACAGTCTAATTATACTATTATACATTAATAAATATGGTTGTTGTCTATTGCTAATTACAAGCTTCCACATATTAAAACGATAGAATATTAATTGTTTCTTTACACAATAAAAAACGGTACTAATATTTACGATAGTTTTTTATGAAAAAATAAATTGCGAGTGTCCGGCAAAAAAGTTTGATTTATATTCGCGCGCTTTACTCGAACGTACCTAGCTAAGTACGAAACATCAGGAGATCCCTTCTAGTGCTGGCGGTAGCCAGGGGCTTTGCTGACGTGGTCACGACGTTACATGTGGCTGGTTCGTGTTGTTGCGGAGATATAAATGTAAATATCTGATTCATATTACTTTGGTTCACCTGTGTTTATGATTACTATGTTGGCTGTTATAATTTACTTAAATGGTTATCAAACTTAAATCTGATGGAAATATAAGTCAATTGGGGACTAAAAACCTATGTATAAATAGCAATCCTTAATTTTACGTGTAGTGATTTACCGATGTTAAAGGCCAAAATTATGATTTATATGTGCCTGATTCATACGGTAAAAATACTATATTAATCAGAATTTCACACATATTGTAATAAAACGATGCATTGGCGGCACAGATAATGATTGATATTGTAAGTTGTCAATGCTCCTAATAACTAGATTTAGGTGTGGTGATAATCATTATGATTATTAACTGTGATTTTAATAAATAAATGACTGGTTTTTGTAACTAGAATTTCTTTTTTGTTCCTAATTCTGATTTATATGACCTCAAAAAATTTAAAGTTAATTATCTCGAAAACCATCTTATAAAAAAGTGTGCCTTTTTAAGACATTGTATATTAGGTTATTATCATTGACAAAAACATATTTTACAAGCCAAAATGTGAAAAATAAATTAGCCCATATGAATCAGATAAATAATCGAATTTCGGAGAAACACCCTATTATTATTTTAGTGACAACAATAAAGGTAGAATACATTTTTAATAGATTTAAAGTGTTCCACTGCTAAAATAAATTCTTCTCTAGATACGGAGATAATTATGATATACTCGTAAGTACTCTTATCTGGGTATCGAAACAGACAGGCCGAAATGAGTCTTTCTCAATTGAGACTTCGGTTTCTCTGTCGAACCAGACAATTAGCACAGAGAGAAATAATACAATCATCGTTGCACATATTCGTCATCATCATGATCAGCATATCAGTCAAAAAGACTTCCTTTGATAGATATAGGCCTCCTTGCACTTTACACAGTCTTGTGCGTCTCTCATACATATATTTTCTGTCACCTTAACCACATAGACTGTCCACTATTGAAGAGTCTGCCTACCCTACGATGTCCAGTACGCATAATTAATATTAATGTGTTCAAAAATATGTGTGTATTTTTATTTTAACCTTTAGTTTTTACAGAGAGTTTATTCCTCTGTATTATTTTGAATATCAGATGTATGTGGACGTGAGGTGCATATTTATGATATTTAATTTTCATATTTGCATTTGGTAATTAACAAACCACAAAGTCTGTAAATAAATGCTAAAGCACAAGATACTTCAAAAACATTATTTTGAATTCAAGGCACGTATATCCATTATAATTGTGTCTAAAACATAAGTAAGTAGGTATTTTTTATACGCCTTTTGTAATCTTTTTTTCGTAATGATGAATTAATTTACGAGTCTTCATTATTATAAGTACATCCGTGGAGTGACGGAGTAAGAATACAATATGTCACCACCCCATCTCATCCCACAGGTGTCGTAGAAACCGACCGAGGGACTATCCGTGAACATTACCTTTACATAGAGAGAAGGAAAACTTGAAATTAAATCCTATACCAATCCTATGACAGCGTGGTATTAGTAGGCCAAGTATCCCTACGTCACGGAACTATGATGATGATTGTTATACTAGTGAAATCTGTAACTATAGTAACTTATCTATTCTAGTTATTGAATGAAACTTGACCAGGTAATACCACGCTAGCGTATCTAGTTATCTATAAAGTTTTTCGTCTTTCCGAAAAGAAGAAAGACAATGGAAAAAATTGGTACTCGATGCGGGACCATGACCACTAAGCCTAGTGGTCATGGCGCTGGACGCGTATAGTCCTGAGACGCGGGTTCGAGTCCCGTATCGAGTACCAATTTTTTCTATTGTCTTTCTTCTTTTCGGATTTTTCTAGTTATACCTAAACTTTATAGGTAAAAAAATGATATGTATTTTTCGTCTTTTTCTGAGCTTTCATCTCTCCGTGAGTTTACGATTTATAGAGATGTATTTTTTAAAAGACAATTTACAGATTTGTATGTGTAGGATGTATACTTAAATATCGTTCGCGAATAATAAGATTTTACCGCAATAGCTTTGGCACAAGTTTCAGACGAGAAAAACATGTTTTTAGCGAAGTTTCCTTGACGTTTCAAAGTTCAAAGATTTAAAATTAAAAGAGAAAATTTTAAATTTTAAAAACATGCTTTTTACTTAGCTTATCTTTTATTTATTTTGAAATGTAACCGAAACCTCGTGCTAAAGGGAAGTTAAAGTGGAGGATTGCTGTCAACGGATGGTTATTAAAAAAATACTTTAATCCGTTGCCTTTATTTTCCAGACCGACTTGTCGAACATTATTATAAAGTACCTGATTATATTCGTTACGTTCTTAAATAGTAGGTATGGCTTATCAGAGATCACAAGTTTGTTTGATCTCCTTTTAAATCTGGTATTGTAAATAAGCAATACAATTTTGGAACCATCTATTGAAGAAAAAATAACAATTGGTTTAACATACCAAACGTTCCTTTATAAGTTATAATACTCATAGTTTCAAATAGTTATTGTATTAATAAAACTTGATTATTTCGTACATATACTTTACTAACATCTTAGAACTAAAATAAATATTATTTTAAAGGGACACATTCGCAGCAATAAAAACACAATTTTCAACGGGACAGAATATTCCGGCGCTCGTTTAGAGGCAATATAGCCTTGAAACAAAATATCAACCCTCACAAATTGTTAAGACAACAGTAAGCAAAACGTTGAAGAAATAACGTTGTTCATGTCGACGCAAGAAAGCGATTTTGTCGTATCTCGAAAAATTGCGAAATTGAGTTTTATACACCATTCGATTCAGAAAAAAATACCGCATCAAATGGTCTCAGTTTCATTTTTCTACGACTATTTTTTATTTAGATACGACATTGAGATTTACCTCAATTTTTCTGAATCAAAACGAAAATAATGTTGTAACTAACCCAAAATTCGCGTTTTATTATGTTAGGATACATACAACATAATTGCTGCGTATATTTCACAGATTACGACATATACC
The DNA here is from genome assembly GCA_905475405.1 of Schrankia costaestrigalis. NCBI lineage: Eukaryota > Metazoa > Arthropoda > Insecta > Lepidoptera > Erebidae > Schrankia > Schrankia costaestrigalis. The sequence continues at coordinate 9,142,675 of FR997827.1, forward strand.
TCGGCTGAAATGCATTACTTGCAAGCAGTTACACCCTTCACAGCGCATTACAATATAAATTTTATTTAGTTACAGCAAAATTGCCGCTCGGGATTTACATGCCAACTTGAGATATTACCAAGTTCTCATTCAGCAATTTAAGTTATTTCTACAATTACAGCACTTTACAGTGTATTTTTCTATTAAAAAATGTACTTAATCCATTTTAAAGGAATTAATATTTTGGCTACTAGCATATACGTGGCATTCGTTTCCCTGTACCCCGCGACCACTCGCAGATACAGCGCGTACGGCTTATTTGTCATTCGGCGCTCGACCGCCAGAGTGTGAATGCGATTACGTAGTGGAAAGACGACGCCTTATGTTCGTGTTTAATGTGATATTTGAACATCATAACAGCCCATTAATACACCACTGCAGGGACGGGCCATCTCCCGTGACGGAGGGATACTTGGCCTACTAATACCACGCTGGCCAGACGGATTGGTATAGGGTTTAAATTCAAGTTTTCCTTCTTTTTATTTCGCTAGGATAATATTCAGAAATAGTCCCTTAGTCGGTTTTTACGACACCCATGGAATGAGATGGGCTTATGACATATTGTATTCTGGAGAGAGAAGGCATACGCTAAAGAATAATTAAAAATAAAATATGATAAAAAAGTTGAAGATATTCTGGAAGAAACAGGCGATGAAGATGAACAGTAATTCAGATCATCTGTTTCTTCTAATTTACGACCATTCCTTAGAATTGCCGTAATTTTTAGTTTGATTTGTCACGTTCCATTTACTTTAGCTAAAGTGGTTTTAAGGCGCGCACGAACACGAACATAGCGAACACAAACACCAGACCCGAACATTTGGTTCGTACGTATGGACGGCATATTCGAACACGAACGCAAACATAGTTCGAGTCGACTTCGCGAACAACAGTCGTGAACTCTATCTTAGTAGCCATGACGGCGCCGTTGGAAGTGGTCGAGGTATACGAACAGTTTTGTTGCGTAACATTTATTAAAGCTCTTCGAACACCGTCCATACAGAACACACTACAAGGATCGCCGCGAACATGTTTGACGAACAGAGTGTTCGATGTTCGATAGTGGTACGCACGTGCGAACCAAGTTGTTGCGTATCATGTAACGCAACAAATTTGTTCGTACGTGCGTACGCGCCTTTAAGAAGTATTAATCCAATTAAGCTTTTTTTTATTGTTTGTTTTTATTTTGTTTTGCTTATAGGCCTGAAGCTCTGTTTTTACATTTTTAATTACAATAAATAAATACGTTGCTTAACATACCGCATTTTGTTTGTGTTCCGCAAATTAAGTAATACTACTTACAACAAAAAACAAAACCATGATAAATAAGTATATTCATATAAAACAAACTAACAGTTATCATTTAAAACTTATATATAGATACAGCAAGTTTGATAACAGTCAATTAGAAGAAGTTACTGATGGTCCAAACATTTGCTTTTGAGATACAGCATAATCAATGTTTATATTTTAATAATCAAATGATGTATCTAGTATTAAATCCAATTACAATAATCTTAGAATGACCGTCTAAATTGCAAATGGAAGGTTTTATTTTAAAATTTCATCACTGAAAATATGATAGTTTTAAGTCTACTAGTTTTCATTATTATGAATTTTCTCAATAGTTTTTTAGCTCTGGTGCAAAATTGCATTTTTCGAGATACAACAAGATCGCTTTCTTGCGTCGATGTATTTTTAAAGGTCTTAAGCAATGGAAAATGTTTCAAGAGTGAATCATAAATCTATGAAGAAACGCCCATTCTAAACAAGGCGAGTCTGCTACAGTACATCACCTCCTAGAGTAATAAACCTCGCATAAGACGATCTCACTCCGTTCTTTTATTTCAATAACCCTCAGCTCGTTTGAAAGTTTGAGTATTATTACACTGTTTGAAAGTGGTTATTTACGAGACTATTCTTAATGTAGATGAAATAAAAATGTTTTACGTAGATTTTGTTGAACAATAGACAACCATTATACTGGAAATATGTTACTTTGTATTTTTGGTGGAACATCTGTGTTGAATTGCCAGTGATAACATTACATATCGATCATCTATTCTTATTGACTTTGGGATTCTTAAATAAGTTTAAGATCGTGCCTTTTGCAGTGAGTGGAAAACAATACTGTATAGAAAAAAAACCATGACTAACTAACAAGACTTTGGTATTTTCATTACATTTAATTTCATCTTTTCTACCGTGGTTCTGCTAAACTGGGTGACATAATGTACTGATCTCGAACAAAGACAAAACTAACTAAGAAAAGTGTACTAAAATAGTATCCTAAGCAAAGAAGAATAAGTTGAGACAAAAAGCTTGAAAGGGGTGTCCGTATGTTTTTAACTAGGTATTTGTTGATTTGAGACTGTTTTGTAATAAAATTAAAGTTTAATTTTGGTAGTTATTATAATCTTTTAAGTAATTAAGTTTTCTTTTTTTTCTATCTTAATAAAATATATTGACCCAAAATCATTCGTTAAAAAATAAGTATCGTCTCAAACCTAATTTAGCCGTATTTATCCAATTTGTAAGTGTTAATTAAAATATTCACCAAGTTAGACTGTCTGCTTTAATTTGAGAGCCACCGTGTCGGTCGACAGTGTAGTACAGGTATAAAAGTTGTACTAATTTAATTATAGTATATTAAAAAATATAGTTTTTTAGCGTCAAATATAGTATTAAGTTTCTTTTAATTTTTAACGTAAGAAAATATCTCATTTTTATGTTGATAATATTTATTGTAAAATGACTTAACAAAGTAATTTTTATAGAACTATAAAGACTCAAAGGTGCCTTAAAACATCAGTGCGCATAAAGACTTCGTAATGTCATAGAAATATAAATACTCTTTTAAGTATAATCTCTTTTCTAAAGTCTCATAGAAACTGTTCTCAACAATTTAATATAATTTTGAAACTCATCACAGTACCTAATACATATTCATTACGTTATACTGTCGCTGCAACCTAATTGCATATAAGTACCTCCCATTCACGAACGAGCCTCAGTTAACGATGTGCATTCAAAACAAAAGTAAAAGAATATTGTAAGTATACAAACTTTTCTTAGTATACATAATACTATTATAAACGGGTCTTACTCGCGGTATATACTATATCCTAGATACTGGCGGTGGTCCCCTTTCTAGGAGAAAAACCTAGGTATTTATCTTACCAGTATCTAGGATATAGTATATACCGCGAGTAAGACCCGTTTATAATAGTATTATGTATACAAATCGCGATAGTTTAAAATCTATTTTTCTTAGTATTATTTTTTACTACCGTGCCAGTCCAAAAAGTCCACTGCTATCTGGATGGATAGTCCATTAATAATTATGGACGTCCACTGATGGACATAGGCCTCCTCCAAAAGTTTCCACCTGCGCGGTCTTGTGCCTCTCTTATCCATCGGCTTCCCGCTGTCCTAACCAGGTCGTCGGAAACTGCTATTTTTATATAACAAATTTGCATCTATACTATAAAGTTACTGTGCTTCGAATTCCGGTTCAAAAGGTGTACTCTTGGACGTAACCTCCTTCAAATAAATAAATGATTGACTGTGCTCACAGATAACAATCATAAAAAAATCCTACTCATTTTAGAATCGTTTAAAAATGGAAAAAGTTTTTAAAACAATTTAATATTACCTTTATTTATAATACACCTTCCAAAAAAAGTTAATTGGCAGATTAAAACAATAAGGAAACTACGTACAAAATTTTACAGCAGGTGTAACTTTTATTTTTAAATACAAATCTTGTATCGAAGTTTCCAGAATTTATTACCCACGTCAGCTGTGGTCTGTAAAAAGTAATTACTTGTCTGAAAACAATTAGTTAAACATTTTTATTTTTAAGGATGGTAACATTGGGGGCTTGTTTTCTTTAATATTTTATATAGCTTAAGGTCTCGGCTCAATTTGTAGGCTTAGAAAATGTGGACTTTTTATTGACGCTGTAATAACGTTTTTGTCAGGTCTGTTTTTCTTTTATGGTAATATTTATGATGGGTAAATGTTTTTGTGTTACATTGTATTAAATGAATAAAAAGTATTATTAAATTAAAAAGTTTCTATTTTTTTTAAGGACGACTAGGTACGCCATACCAGGCTTTATGCCGTGTATTAATTATGTTGGTGTGTTTTCATAAAACAGATACTTAATTAGATCTATTGTTTATAATTAAAATAAGGGTATGAAGTTATAAGTGAAACAAAAACTTCTGTATGTTTTATATGTATAATAATATAAACTATGTACTTCTAGCCAATTACAACGAACAAAATCACTTATAAAACTAGCGTACCTAGTAACAACATAGAACATAGCGTATCGACAACTACTATTGTTAGCCAGCCCACCCGTACGAGTGTAAGCGAAAATATTGGGACTGTACGTCATTACCTTTCTTCCTGTATTTAATTGCGTCCATGGACACTAGACAGGAAGCCGAAAGATTGCGTTCAAATAGGGAACGCTTCGTACTGTCTTGTTATTAAACGAACTGGCTGGATAGACTAAATGTTTTGAGTTATTCTTTTTATGAATTAATTTTGGATGTGAAAAAACAGTACGTAGTCATCTACAGTCTTATCAATGCACGGAACAGATAAAAATAATGAACAAAAAAAAAATTATGCGATTTTACTACCCACTGTTATTACAAAGATGTCGTTTAATGCTACTTGGGAAATACTGGAATTATTGTCTTAAAAAAAAACAGAAAACTTGTTATTAAACTCGACACCGACCCACCCGACCTTTGAATGGTACCTGCTCCTTTTAATCAAGACATTTTGCTATGATAATACCTGCCTTAACCTCCAAATAAAGCACAAACTTTATATAAACAGTAGTCGAATTCTACGATCGTCAAGAAGGGCTGTTTTAATAAATTTTTAAAATCATAATCAGTCACGACATCGTAGAATAACAGAGACATTATAAAACAATGGCCGGATAATATCAAGTAATGTAAAATGTCTATTCTAAGAAATGTAGCTAGCCAGTTTTATTTTGCGTGGTCCCTTCGACTTCTAACAATGTGAATGACGTTGGGTTCAGAGAAAACGCGGCAATGATTGATGAGGGAATTAATTAATACGCCACTTCCTTTCGTAGCTTAGAAAAAAAAACAAAATCAGCATCTCACGGCATAAATACTACTTCGCTAGTTTCAGTTTGATTGAATACTTTGGCGTTATTTGGTATATTATTATCATTTTCAAATTTGCCGGTAAACATTATATCATCGCTTTCATTAAAAAACATTAAATAATATATTTTAATCATAATCGTAGAAAAAAAACGTCGATGAGCTTATGGCTCACTCCTGATTATTGGCTTAATGTGCTTTGAGACCTACACGAAAGAAATGTTTGGTTTTTTTTATAATCTATACATAGTATAAAATAAAGTCGCTCCCTATGTCATTTTGTATGCTTAAATCTTTAAAACTACGCAACGGATTTTGATGCGGTTTGTTTTTAATAGATAGAGTGTTCTCATAGATAGAGTGTGTGAATGAATTCAAGAGGAATGTTTATATGTATAATACATGCATGATATAGTAAAGAAACCCATATAAATTTAGAAATGTCTAATGAAGCTGTACTTAAATGTTGTTTAAAGATATTATCTAGCAGGTGCCCGTGCGGAGCCGGGCCAGGTCGCTAGTATTAAATATGAAAACTTTAATTGAATACAAGTGTAACATAGAAAACCTAATATTTGTTCTTTATTAAAGTTAAATTAACGAGTCCAGAGGTAAAGCTAATACGTCTTGGGGCTCGCAACAAAATTTTATCAGAAGAAAATGGAGGAGTTGAGAAAACTTCCCACCTGTCGATACTGGAGAATGTAAAGGTTACATGGTTAAGGTACACTATAGAATGAAGAAACAATACGGTAATATCTCTTTTCTTCTGGTTTTTTTTTTACTTACATTGTGGTATTATAACAAACCATATTTGAATGCATTCTTCATCATAATAAATATTACCGTAAAATTAACTTGAAATGGTTTAAAGGCAACGCTGCATGAAAGTTCATGCAGTGTTGCCTTTAAACCATTTCAAGTACGTCACTTCACTTAGATATATTTAAGTTATTGTGTGAAAAAAGTTGAAAATGATCCGGCAATGTTTCAATTTTTTCTTATATAATATATAACTTTATTTGATCCACAAAATACAAGTATACACTTAAAATATTACAAACACGTTATAAGTGTGAATTAGTTTGATCCATCTTATAAAGATTCAAAACTAAGAAACGTGAACAACGGATATGGTCATTAGTAAATTCCTAATGAACAGAAATAATTGATTTCAAATTCAATTTCAAAGCATAGAAAGAAATACGATATCCAAATAAAACCACGAGCAGATACAAAAGCAAGCGCCATTTTATAATGGAAATAGGAATATAAACAGAAGGCATCTGTGAAACTGTGGCTGTTTTAATATTCTAAGTTGACACCACGCGAAGAAAAACTGTTGGATTAAATAAGACCACAGCGCCATTACTATCCGCCAAATGCTATATTTCTCAACCCTTTTACGCGCCTGTTTTCAAACTTTTAATTAGTGCCAGAGGACATTATCCAAACTCTTCTTGCTTCTGCTTGGTGCCGGATACGATTTTTCCGAATTATCCGATTTTTACTTTTAATGAGAATTAACTTTTTTCTTTGTTTAATGGTATAGATGAATCTTTTATCTATCTATTTATGTAGTCTGCGTTTATTTCAGTTATACTTTACTCAAGTTCTGTGTAAGTAAATATAGGATTTTTACTTACACAGTTGGTCAGAAGTGTCAGGATATGTGTGAGAAAGTGATGATATGTGTTACCGATCTATGAGGAACTTAGTCTCAATATTTGTAACGTAAAATTTTTCATAAGTATCCCTTCGCCCCGGGAGGAGGCGCGTCCCTGCAGTGGGACATTAATAAGCTGTTATGATGATGATGAACAAACCTTTTCATTAGAAAATTCTTACACATTAGAATCCAATCAGTTTTGTAATACTCTCAAAACTAGAAGGCTAACTATAAGGTTTATTTAGCTTGCCACTACACAGAGCTTTCCGGATCTTTGTTTCATAATTATTTGACAGTGGAAATAAGTCGTCTGGTTGGCCACGGTATTTTTAAAGTACATTAAATATTAAGCAACCACTTAGTTTATTAGTTTCGAACTTATAATTTAAGAGAACACACGCTGTCTAAAATAGTCTACACATCGAAACACGTAAAGGCGAAGCAGTAGAACACGGTGTATAAACGTTGATTCAATTGTTCTATCTAAAAAATAAGCTTCCGATACAAAATGATTTTAAATATGAATTTATTTTATTCATTTTTGATATGTTCCAATATTTTAGTAAGTTTTTAACAACATTATCATATTACGGAAAGAATTTTAATGGGTTTATTCATTTTAAACGAATAATTTAACGTCATTTTTATTTACGTATATGTTTTAGTACTGCTATAATTAAATGTTTCAGAATTACGAGTAAGAGATTTTGGTAAATTATTAGGTCAAACATACCTACTTACTTGAAATTAAAATTTCTTACTCCAAAAAATTATTATTTAATAAATTAATATTTTATGATTTTTTTATAAATAACAAGCGTGAAGACTTATCATATTTCTTACCAACATTAAACATTCTACTGCAGAGTCAGGAAGGCCAGTTTTAATAGAAATTAATTTGATCAAGGTCCATAAATATGTACCCATAATTTGCAGTATGTTTTTCTTCTTTCTGAAGGTGATTCATCAGGGGTTTAATTATAATATTTTCTTGTCCTTAAATAATACTGCTGTCAATGCATTTATAAATTAAAAAACCGGACATATGCTTAGAAAAGCGTACATTTTACATGACATACATATTTCAGACCTTTTACATTTGAGAGCACGGAGTATTTTTCAAATTTTACTCGACTACGTATTTCGTATACTCGAACTTATTACTTAGTCGCCTAAAGTGATTTCTCTGAGGGATCAACACATCTAGATATTCTACTGACATTCTCGATTTAGTTTTTTTTTAATGCTGGTTTTACTCATACTTGTTCGACGACCTCTGTGGCGTAGTCGGTATATTACTTGGCTGCTACGCGCAGGGTTCGATTCCCGCTCAATGCAAATCTTTGTGTGCATGAACATGATTGTTTGCACTGGTTTGAGTGTTTGTATTTACAAAAAATAAGTATTTAAGTATGTTTATCCGTTGTCTAGTACCCATAGTACAAGCTCTGCTTAGTTTGAGACTAGGTGGCGTTGTGCGAGGGTTATTTATACTGCATTGCTTCCTTTGGTGACTTAGAAAAACTTAGGCTACTTATACCGTCCTGGTAAAACCGATTGGTATTGGGTTTCACGTTAATAACTTTATTAGAAATATTTTCTATGAATTTACTCCGCTTTATGACACTTATGGGATGAGATGAGGGGGTGAGAACATAAATACCTACTTACTACGACACCTCACGTAGTTTGTCGATTCTTATATTTTTTAATATTTCTTATAACTATTTTACGCCCCGTTACAGAGACGACCTTTCTCCAATGATAAAAGGAAATTAGGCCTATTATTAACAAGCTGTCTGTTCAGATTTTCGTTAGTCGTAAGAAATAATATTTTTATTTCAGTATGAAGTATTTTAATACAATAGATAATATAAGCATACAGTGCACGAGGACAATATTATATTTCATTTTCTATGATACATACTGTCTCTACTGTAATTTCATGTTAGCTAACATGAACAGCTGTGCCCTGATAAAAGACCCAGCATAAATGTACTAGAAAAGCAGTATCACAATATAGAACAAAATTATATATAATATGCATAAAGAAATAAAACAAAACTTTTTAAAAATGCGTGAAAAATAAGAAGATTTAATTTGTAATATACAGTAATTTCAACAACAACGTTCAAATGACTCAAACTAAAATCACACAGTGGGATAACTCTAGTGACCACCAGTGGAAATTAGTTTAAAGTATTTAGAATTTATTTTTTTAGTATTGTTTTTAGTTATAGTATTTTATTATCATTTAAGAAACTGCCGAAACAAAACACAAATACTAGAATTGATTTTTGTGGAAACTATTCTTAATATATTTAGTAGTTTTATCAAAATATTACTTAGAATGTTGTTCATTAAATTCCCATATAAACAATAAACTAAAATTAACTAGTAGGCTTACGTCATATAGCTTAAAGTTGTCGTCAGTTAAAGTCAGTTGCTGAAGATGCGACCTCATTTCGTAATCCTCGCGAGCGGTGGATGAATGGACATAATTTTCTGCACTTGACACGGTGTCTGGCCCCGTCATTGTGGAAGTCAACTGTGTTTTGTTCATTTTTATTGCTTTACTCTATCTCGGGACCAACAGTTATAACTGTCATTTTATTGTCCACGATAATGAAGTGGTGTCGTCATTCAATTGTATTTTGTCTTTCTTTTTTTTTACTGTACAATATAATTTTGGTTATTTCTGATTCTTTTTAACCATTTTTTTCATTAAAATTCATAATGGCGGCCATTGTCATCCATTGCTGGACATAGTCCTTCTTCAAATATTTCAAATTTACGCGGTCCTGTGGGTCCCTGCATTATCTGGTATGTGCCCTGACCACCGCCGTTTAAATCGGGTTCTCCAGAGTGCAAAATTTTAATTAATGCAAGAGCAAACATTTCGGTAAATTTATTCTGGGCAATATCATGACCAAAAACAAAAAAGACAAAAATTCTAAATCTAAAATCCCTACTCTTACATTCATCCTAGCAGTCTACTTTCAAGGCTTAATACATAAACAAGGTAGGTACCGATTATACTATAGCATTCTGTATTTTGTAATTGCTGTGAAACGAATGAAAGACTGCAGCATTTGACCTTCTCATTCAAGTATGAATAGGACCAATTTAGTGTCAGTTCGCTGCTGAATGTACATGGAAATCAGAGACTGTATTCTTCACTGTTGTTAGTAATTTAACGAAATTGTGTATGAGTTAAAATTTAGGTTTTATACAGGAGAGCCTAGCAAAGTATAATAATAATAGAATTAGGTTACTTACTATATTATATCCTTTTATAAGGTACAATACTAAAGGTGTCGATACATCTTAGCTTGTCATGAGCATTCGTGCGAAACATTTTAGCGAGGATTCTAACGAGCAAGCATACTCGCGAACATCTAGAAGGAAATGACAGATTTGTTTTGTTTGAAAAAGAATAACCGACCGTTAGTCAGACATCGCTAGAGTTGTCATTAATGTTCGGTGAACATTCGGCTCTAGGCTCGGTTCGTTATTTAAACCTGATGATGATAAACTAAATTCAAATAAAATATATTACTTTTTTAAGTTATGCCTAAATACCGTAAATAGAAAGGCAATAATTTATAATTAAATGTATATGTATAAAGCTTACCGGTAGAATCATTTTAATTGTACTCCATTCGATCTATAAGTTAATTCATTTTGATGAATCAAAACCGAGCTCACTTCAAAAGTTGGAAGCAAAGAGTTCAAAGATACTCAACAAGCAATTCAATTAATAGAAGGGTAACTCTGTGTGTCGTTTAGGTACCTATACCTTTACTCAAATTACTTCAGACTAAAATGATAAGAGTAATACTACCTAAAAATCCGATGTTATCTCATTGTAAATAGGTACAAAGTTGAATAATTAATGATCCGTGAGAAATTCCTTTCTTAAGAAATATCTAAAACGTTGAAAGAGTATTTCTATTGTTTTTATTCAGAGAGAATTGGCTTATGAAAGCTATTCAAATTTGCAAGAGATTCAATTTACATAACGAGCGATTTGTACCTCATAGAGATTAAACCTTCTGGCCTCCGTTTTGTTTGCAGAATAACGAAGCCCGTTTTTCCTTCCGCAGGGATTGCTTCCTTTCGCGAGCCCACTTTGGAATATTGTTAATAGTATTTGTTACAATCTATCGGCACAATTTAAATCAAAAGGTAAATGCACCTCACTTTTGCTGTCTTCATAATAATAACCAGAGATGTTATTCATAAGTTAAAACAAAGACTTCTTCATTGATACTGTGTTTCAGTTTGCTTTCTGCGCATATAAATTATATAATATAAACATAAAACACGTTGATTTTTATTTGAACCTTATTAAAACCAGGCGTAAATCATATTTTCTGAATATTGTCGTTCTGCTGGATATATTTGCCACCAAACATCTACCTTAAACGATCTTGTGCTCCCTCACACGGCAGCGAAAGGCAATGCCAAATGGTGAGCAAGAAACCCTAAGCGTTGTATATTTCTTTTACTAAACAAGATAAGAATTATAATTAAAAAATTAAAGAATCTTCTAACAAAACACCTTGAATAAAAGTTAAATTAGAGTAATCGATGCTAAAATTTTAAAGTCTTTATAGCATAAAAGTTACAACATTATCTCGAAGGAAAAATATAAGTTGAACAAAAATCTGCTATCTTTACAGACGAAGTACAAGGTTAGTTTAAAAAAAAAAATTTTTTATATTTTACCCTGTGCGAAGTATTCATTGACGTTAGAAGCGAGTTTTTCAATGGTTGTAATAAATGTAAACGAGCTCTAGCAAACGCAATTATACCAAGACAGAAACGGTACAATTCGTTGGGGCCACATCTTTGCTCCTTCAAGGCACAAAGTTTTAATTTTAGTCGAAGATCATTGCGACGCTACTCATATTTTATATTATACGACTGTGATAACGTTGCATGACTTTGGTAATGCTTGTTAAAGTGTTTAACGTAAGAAAATGAATGAACCTTTTTTTTCAGTATTTGTACGTGTATGTTGTATTAATGTGTTTTATATTTTCTTACAATGCCATCGAAGGAGTTACTGTAAATCTCTTAATAGTTCTCACATATCAAGAGAACTTCTTTTTACATTTGTCATTAAGGTTGTGTATATAGAGTCAAATCAGCTTATATAAAGGCATACAGTAATAAGGCAAGTTAATTAAAATCTTGTATAGATGGATGACAGGTCAATGATATTGTGGAGGTCGCAGTGACGTAACAGCACCACGCCTCTAACGAAAAGGGGAGGATCCTCAGACATGGCGAGGGTGATCGAGCCAACTGCCCAGACGGTTGTTCGTTGGACGTTGTATATGTGGAATCGCTGTGCGAATCTTGATATCGCGATTCAGGACTTAGTGGCGACAGCTGTTGATTGTGGGGGTACTGAGATAGTGTAGATGTTCGCTTAAGTAAGTCGCTAAATGACGCTACAGTATTTTATCTGAGCATCTCCGCACTTCGGAAACTTTGTCCTGTTTCTTGTCACACGTGACACCATTGATTAAGCCACGTCAGAAGTCTGTAACCCGTATTAATAACACACTATTGGTTACTTAAGTCTAAACCTAAAAAACAAGATGTTACTAATCATGTTAATATTAATGGGATATAAAATTCATAATAAGTTTGTAAAGTCTTAACAATACACAATTAAAATAAAATTAATTACTATTATGAAAGTATAATTCTTAACACACAGACAAGTTTTCTTGCTCATTTTATTTTCCCTAGCAGAATAAAACGTAAGTAGGTGTTTTTCCAGGTTGATTCGCAACTGAAAGACAAATAAGCTACCCCTAGCCCCATGTCGCTAATTACGTGGAAATGCGGAAACGTTTGAGCACAAAGGATTTTTACTAAATTGTTCATATTGTATGAACATGCTTGAAGAAAAATATATAAAAATGAATGTAAATACTTATGTTTTAATGTAGGAATATTTTTTCTTTTTGTTTGCTTGCTTGGTTGTTTACAGTTAGAGAATATAATATAATTTTGAACTGTTATGAGCCTTCAAACAAAATAGACTGATAAATGATGGCGGTATTTTTTAGCCCTTTAGCATTTTCTTAAAGAAGATGTAGTAAAAGATTTTTTGAACTAGCTGTTAAATTAGAGGATAACCAAAGAGCAGATAGTCGAAAAACTTTGTGTTTAAAAATTAAAAAAGAAAATCTTTTCCAACATATTAATAAAAGAGTACAATGTAATTTCAAATACTTATTATAATATCTTCTTAAGTAAGATTTTCAACCATAATAATAACCAAAGCTAACATTATACAACCAAATAATATCATTACCCCAGTACACAATATTCTTGTAGCAAAAAATAACCTAAAGATTGTGACGTCTAGAACCGAAGCTTACTTTAATAGCCTTCCATTTATAAATGAAAATAATACAACAGTACAACGGCAATATACCAACGTATTAAATACTCTTCCTTGGCGTTCTCTGAAAAACAAACTAATTTGTTTAATCCTAACTGTTCTGTAAATTGTGCTAAGTAATTAAATAAAATTCCGTTTTCTCTGACCATTACTGTAGTTTAAATAGGTCTGGAACGAGAAAAAAGATGTTTACATTCTAGTTGATTGCAGTGATCACTATCTATCCTACAACTGCCCAGCAGTACCGAGATCTTTCTCATCTATAAGCGGTCCACTGCTGAGCAAAGGGCTTCACCTAGTTCACGTCTCTCCTTTCGGATTTTTTCCAATCTGATCCTGTACTGTTTATGATCTTTTAGCTACGAGTATACGTACATTAATACTACAGTCTATTGAGCTTTTGCTGCAGTGACGCGTCTTCTCCAGTGACGGAGGAAAACTTAACCTTCTAGTACTTCGCTAGCTAGGAGGATACGCTTCAAATTAAGTTCTGTTTCTTTTGTTTTTCACTACTCTAGCAATACACAAATACATTTTCATCAACATGTAGAGTTAGGGAGGAAACGGAAAGGAAGAAAAGAAATCAAAAATGAATGATAATCGTCTCTATTCGACTGAATCCGTTGATAACATCAAGTACCTAGTTTACTACTAGAAACGTTGTATGTAAGAACAATCAATCAACTAGCCCATCGCAATTCACTGCCTGGATATAGGCCTCTCCCAACATGCGCCACAGAACACGATCCTGCGCCTTCCGCATCCAGAACGACCCACATACATTTTTAAGGTCGTCGGTCCATCTAGTTCTTATATAATAACAACTGCCTAATAATTGTTACAATCAATTAATTGTGTAAAACATCCTTCGCAAATGTTTGTGCAAATATTTGTTACCACAATAATGTCCACTATAATTATTGACATTTTCCTTGGTAGAGTTTCTGTATTGTTTTGTTTCGTGCAATAGAGAAAGCTATTGTCTTTATTTTAGGTTTAATTTACTTGCTTTTACTGTTCCTTTTGTTGTAATGGAATGAAAAACTTGTTACATGTTGCTTGTTTAGTTTTTCTTCTCATGCTAGGCTTTAGTATTATTTAGTTTCTTGTTTCTTTGGTACTTGTGTTATTATCATTGCGTTAGTCTTTGTTTACAGTTTTGATAATATTACATTCTTAACAATTATAATGTGAAACCATTAGGTCTAATAAATTATTTCTGTCAATATAAAAAATGAATCTAGGAAATATTAAGTTCCAGTTTCAGAAGCATCTTAAATGTCTTCTACATTTACTTCAAAAGTATTTTGGCACTATATTAAAAGCGCTCAATAGAAGCATAACTTTAAATTTGTCAGTTCAGCTCTGTTTCGAATTTATGACGATTGTGTTTATTACCAAGAAGATTAATTAGTTTTAACTCTGCTTGAATATTTTAATAAAGAAAGGAATGCATGAGTGAATGTTTTTAACCTAATACTACCAGTTTTTATACCACTAACTTCAGATTTCTGTTAAGTTATAATAATAACAGCTTGAACTAACTTACCGTGCAATCATGCTTGATTTGTCCAGAGAAGAAGATGAAGAAAGAGTAGGAAAGACTTTTCTTCGGGCAATGCAACAGACTTAATTTATTGATTTACTAAAATGAATCAAAGTAATTACATAGAAAACTAGCTGATGCTTGCGGCTTCACCCGCGTTGTATAAGTAACTTAAATGTTATTCTACACCCTAAACTACCTATATTCCAAATTTCATCAAAATCCATTCAGTAGTTTTTGCGTGAAAGAGTAACAAACATCTATCCATCCGTTCATACATCTTCACAAACTTTCGCATTTATAATATTAGTAGGATAGGAAGTATTATTATTATGTGTCTACAGAAAGTAATGAAAATTATTAGACTAGTAGGTACGTTCTATAAAATAATTCACCATCCAAATCTTCCCACATCATTATTCCGTGTAGAAGTAAAATTTACATTGTTAACATAAATAATACATTATGTGTACCTGTTTAATATAAATTTCAAAGTACCCGGGAGATGCGGATTTAAACTTTTTCCATTATTTCTTTATTGTATTTAGTTAAGTACAAGCTTATCTAGCTTCGTTAACGTAAGTATTGTTTGTTGAAGAAGCCAATACATAAAAATGATTTAATTAACTTAAGGTCGAAGATTATAATAGGCTTGTTTAGAAATAGCATTTTGTAAATACTTTTTTGTCCGTAGAATTATATTTCTAGTTAAAATTATATTCAATACTGCATTTCTTTATACGGTAAAATTCTAACGTGTAGGGTATATTATACACATGGGCACGTTTGATCGTTCTTTGTAACCTAGAACGTACAGAAATAATGATAGATATCAGTTTAGATATAGTTCTAAACCATGTTGCTTCTGAAAATGGTATGTTATAGTACTTTACTTAATTGGTTGCAAAAATCAATCAATAAACCTTAATTTTTTTATCACCTTTAAAAACCATTATCCAAAAGTTAACTCATCTACAATATTAAAACTTTGAATTCAATTCATTTATCAATCAATTAGCACACCAAACAAGCAGTAATAATAGGTAATGTAAGTTTCATTTATTTTATAATGTTGTTCCAATTCTGAACCGAATGCTACTTTAACATGGTTAAATAAGTACGTTGCATATATGTACTTTTATATTATTTATTAGTAAACGTGTAGGTACTTTGTTATTATTAAAATGTAACTCTGATAAAAAAATATGCTCAGATTACATGTAGATATAAAAATATACAAAATCTTATATAGAGAACTCTACCGTAATTGAATAAAAAGCCAATTCATCCAGCTTTTGTTGTAATACCTTATTAGTTATGCAAACAATCTCCGTACCTGGAATTGCTAAAACAAAACAAAGAAATATATAAAAAAGCATTGCAGTGCCGCATTGGACTGTGAATTCTAGTTATTTGCGTTTAAAAATAAACGGGTCGGTAACTCGTAAGTCATTTTGAAGTTTGAATTTTAAACTGTGACAGCAGTTGTCAAATTCAGCTGGGTGGATGAAGTTCACGCGTCATCAGTTTCTGCTAATTGGATGTAACTTTTCAGTGGTGTATTGCAATGCCCAACAATGGATGTGGATAGATGCCGAGCGCACGTCGGCATCGCTCATCTGTATGAATGTTTCACACGTCACTAGCTCTCCATCGTTCTCGCCGCATTCGTTGAATATTGTATTAACTGAGATATAACAATCTGATGATCGAACAATTAATTTTTTGTTTGAATTCGGAATACTGCGAGGAAGGCAGATTTTGTTTTTGTATTACAAGCACGTATCGGTTAAGCCTGAACATTAACACAGACATTCACTATTCTAAGTAAATTGATATTGGTATTAGAGTATTGGGACTGAATTCGAGGAAGGCTGATGTGAATAAAGTATTTTCTCAAAATTACAGAATAGCTTTTTGAATACATGAAACAGGCAAGCGGACTTTCATTCAAAAGTTTCATATTAGTTTTTTTACATGCTATATCGATAAGAACGAAGACTAACTGCTGGAACCTCTACTGTAATAAAAATTTAGTGAATTTAAAAATTTAGTGAAAAAAATTTAGTTATATTTTAATGTATGATATGTGTAGAATTATTTACTATTGTTTATCTAAAGAAATTGGTTAAAGATTGGCGTACTTTATCTATTATTTTAAACATGTTTGTTAAGAAACATTACGTGAGGCAAATATGCATACTTTTTAAATAATTTTGTTCCCTTTTCCTTGTCTTTGTTTCTAAGCAAGACCCTTAATTGCCATTACACTTACCTACCTACGTTATTAAACCATTAACTAATTCAATTATCATTCATTACGCAAATAGCACCAACGTAAATGACTTGCATAGTGTAAAGAAAGCCATTACTTAAACATATTTACGAGATTGATCTATTAACACATTCATAATGCTTTTAAAACGATGAGAATTTCTTATAATATTGTCGCGTTACACAAGCAAATGTGTCAAGAGGGAAAAAGTACGATAAAATATTTAGGCGAGTATTATTTTTTTCTAATAGAAACCTTCCGAGTATAAGAGTGTTTTTTGTCATTTGGCAGTTATCACCTGATACCAGCCAGTATGTAAGACTAAGCTGAGCTTGGGGCGCGTTATTTCATAAAGTAAATATTTATGAAGGAAAGGAGTTTTCCTCGCGTCCCACCGTAAGCCTTCTGATCCGAAAAGACATAAACCTCCAGGGATTCAGTTCTAAGTTCACAAAGGCAATGCTCCGTAGGTTCGCTTACATAATATTTTTCCTTTTTGGAGGTTATGTGTATTTATAGAGGCGATTGTTTTAATATTGCGGTTTTTACGATAACCTTCTATTAATAGCGGATAAAGTTTATGCCTTTGTATGAGTCAGGTTTTCTTTAACATGCAGGGCTAGGCAAGCTCAGAACGTTATACTGATACTTATTTTTTATGTAAGCAACTAACTTTGATCTATATTTTCGAGAATCGTCCTCTGATTATCTCTGTCCCATTTCTTAGAAAGGCGGACAGTATCATATGGAAGAAAGAATATAAATATTTAAATTAGTGTTCAGTACAAAAATCATTTGAGTAAAGAACACACCTTCATGTCAATTATCGTACCTTGAAATCGTTAAAAATTCGGTTTATGTAACTTTTTCAAATTAATTTTCAATTAATAATAATTATGTAAGTTGTCAAATTGTCACACAATGTATTTATAATTTTTTTTTAAAAGTAATGTAATCGTACTGTAACTAAGCTTAAAACGGCATTCTTGTAATTTTTAAATTGACAGTTCATGTAATCTTCTCCATTAAGAAACGTTAAACTTGACGTTTATTTTAACTTTATTTTTAACGAAATGTTTAAGGAACAAACTACTACTTTTGGATTGATTAAAAATTAAATTTAAGTTTAATTAAATTGTATGTATGTAAAAGTAAAGAAAAAATAACCCGAATAAAGAAACACTTTCTTTACTCAAATGATTTTTGTGAGCTTCATATAAAAATTTATTTTTACAAAAAAAAAACCTACTTCAAAAACACAAATTGCACTAAAAAGTAAAAAATAATTAGTTGTATTTTGGTTTTACAACATTATCAGCCATTCCTTCTACTTAATTTTATTCTAAAGAATAGGTTCTTTTAATTATTGTAAAAAGTATTGTTTAAGATATTTCTTGAAGAGTCTGTAAATATATTGATTTGCAGATTCTTTAAAAGATAATCAAATTATTACAAATAATGTAATATTATTGTTATTTTTGGAGTCTATCTACCTCCAATGCCATTTCAAAAGAGACTGGTGAACAACGTAAGAATCAGCTTTCACAAAAAAGGACCTACATGAAAAAAGTTTTAAATAGGGAGAACATCGAAAAGCGTAGCCACACCGTCTCGGCGTGGTTAATTAGAAATAAAAATTATTAATTTATTGTGCGACATGCACACTAAATTGATAATTTAAATAAATTGACATAAAAATAAATCAAATAAATATAATAGTTATTATTATCAATTTGTTGTACCTAAAGAATAAGTTTAAAATAAATGAAATGCAATTCAAAAATTTGTTTATAGTCTATTTATAATCCGGTATTAATTCCTATTTTAAATTCAAATAAGAACTTCATTATTAAGTCTTAAACCATACCTTCAATTACAGTCATAATGTTAGTGTAAAGTTTTCATCAATACGACTAAAATAAGCCCAAACACTAGGTAGCCGCTATATACTGTTAAAAAGTTCCCTTGACCCTCAATCTTCTTCATCATTAGATCATGTTTGTGTAAAGTTGTGTAAAGCTTTTATCAATGCGAATAAAATAAGCCCAAACACTAGGTAGCTGCTATATACCGTTGAAAAGTTCCCTCGACCCTTAGTCTTCTTCATCATCAGATGATGTTTGTGTCAAGTTTTGTAAAGTTTTCATCAATACGAATAAAATAAGCCCAAACACTAGGTAGCTGCTATATACCGTTGAGGAGTTGCCTCGACCCTCAATCTTCTTCATCATCAGATCATGTTTGTGTAAAGTTTTGTAAAGTATTCATCAATACAATTAAAATAAGCCCAAACACAAGGTAGCTGCTATATGCCGTTGAGGCGTTCCCTCGACTCTCTCTGGTCTCCAGGATCTGACCAGTTCTAATTCTTGACTATTTGGTAGTGACGTCAAAGATGCACATGTATGACAAGATTTTACACAATGCGTCCCTACAATTTTCAAGAGATGCCCTCGATTTCT
The DNA here is from genome assembly GCA_905475405.1 of Schrankia costaestrigalis. Classification (NCBI taxonomy): domain Eukaryota; kingdom Metazoa; phylum Arthropoda; class Insecta; order Lepidoptera; family Erebidae; genus Schrankia; species Schrankia costaestrigalis. The sequence goes on from FR997827.1 coordinate 9,162,255, forward strand.
CTGGGATCCCGTCATCCAGATCCAGATCTGGTGACAATGGGACCAAATGGGAAGCATACCGATACGAACAAAAAAAAAATTTTCAAATCGGTCTAGCCGTTTTCGAGAAATCAGGTAACAAACACAAAAAAAAAAAAAAAAAAATACAACCGAATTGAGAACCTCCTCCTTTTTGAAGTCGGTTAAAAAACCAAGATTACGTTTAGAGTGTTATACCATATTCATCTGGGCTTGAGAAATTTGGTAAACAAACAAAAAAATGGGTCTTTTTACTGTCACGATTACTCATTTATAGATAATTATAATCTTTGGCCACGATGAAGACTCGAAAATTATTAAAAAATATGAATATTTTAACGTCTTTACAATAAAATAGAAATTTCATTACATAATATGTTTAAATAATTTAAATATTATAATAAGATCACCAAGTAATCAATTATTATTTTTTTCCTTTTTTAACATTACATACGAACGGAACGACAATGATGAAGAGCCTACAATTGTCAATGTCTTAAATGTCATGTATCGCATTAATATGTCATATCAGAAGAAGAATAATATTACAAATTAATGGGATTATTGAAGAATTTGATAATTAATTTATAATACAAGCTGGGAACAGTTTTTCTGAATCTAAATTAGAAGTTTCCGATTAATAGAAATTGAAAAAAGTGTTTTTAAAAAGCAATTTATTAATTCGTAAGTTTCATTTATATATTCTGCTTCTCAATAAACTTTTATTGCCTTAATTCAAGCATTATTTACTAAATTCACATTTTCTTATCCAGGTAGAATACACTTATTTATTTTTACACAGAGTTATTTATTGTTTAGTTATTGTTTTTAGTGAAAATTTTTTGAAAACCGCGGCATTTTGGCAGTTTGACAGATTTGACATGTTTATACTTTTTCTCATGCTATCTTGAATAGGATATAGTTTACAACGTATTTCCCACTTACAGTTCACTGAGCCTATTACGTTATTACGCGGTACATGTTGTTATATTATGTGATTTTGCTACATCGGAGGAGGACTGGACGCAAAGGCTCTGCCGGTTCCCCAGGCCCCCTCCAAGTAAGGCGATGAAGGAGTGCCGCTGGGGACTCCCCAGCGAGACCAAAAAAAAAAAGGTCTGAACAAAACATTAAGTAGGTATTCAATAACATTCTTTCTTACTATATCCTACATTTAAGTCAGTATCGTCTTTGGTCTTGGCACTGTCTCTGCACTACGTTTAATCTTACATAACGTATTACTTATTTTTGGTCTTCTATCAGGGTTACACTACGACCCTGACAAAGAACTAATGACTACCCTCCTCCAGTGAGGGAAGAAACTTTGCCACTTATACACTAGTGGATTCTTAAATTTTGTATTTTGAGTCCGCCATGTCACTAACAGTTCACTAATAGTGTATATCAGGAAACGTAATTGAAAGCTCTACTGTAAGTATTGTATACGCGGAATAAAGCCACGTTTCATGTAAACAAACCATAAGACAATACGGTATATTATAGAGGGGTCGCAAGAAAGTCACCCCTGATTCAACCATTCGTAATTTATATTTCAAAGTCAACTGAAACATAGGTACTTACGTCACCTTTACATTTGATCTGGAGGGGCTCAAGGTAAAATAATACGTGTAGTATATATATATATATATATAAAGTACATAATATATATGAGGGTGACTTCGGACGTAAGATTTTCACTAGGATTTTTTTATACGTAGATAAATGTGCGAGGCGTAAGTAAGGATGTCGGCAATTCGGAAACGTACTGACAGATTGGTAAGACTCAGTATTTTCTACCGAAGCTAAGATGTTTTTACTATGTCATTTAATAATATTGGTTTTTGGAAAGGTCATTTCTATTTCTTAGTAGAAATAAAACATAATGTTTTATTTGGATAAATTTTCATTATTGGTTCATTGGGTATTAGGAAAGCTTTTGTAAACGGAAAAATATCAAATAATGACAGTAAGTTTCTTTTCTACCTAATCTGACAAAATAAGTTCCTTTATGCTTTATAACCAAAAGGTTTGTAATTAGTTCACACGTTTAAATAGGTGTTAAATAAAATGGTAAATCATGACATTTGGTATTCATACTGCAGCACCGGATGGATAAATACAATGTTTAAAATCATTTTCTAATTAAAAACCCCACTCCAACCAGGTAACACCGATTATAATACTACATAATTATACTCGTTATTAGTAAGTAAAATTTCGTCAACTTGTTACATAATATCGTTTACAAAGTAATGAATGAATGGTTTATTAAAAATTATTTAAACTGTCATGGTCACATAGCGCTTGATATAACTCTAATTATGGTAAATATCCCGATAATTCGTTTAATAATAGTGGTTATTTAAAATTTCAATTTGTTTATCAGTAAGCAGATAGCTTATTGTTCGTTGAACTAAGTCACATTATTATTATTCTTACCCCCGGTTTCTGAATGACTGGTCAAGTCAAAATCAACTAATCAAGTGGTAAAACTGTCATTTTAGTTCCTGAAAATGATACTTTTGACACTTGATTAGTTGATTTTGACTTGACCAGTCATTCAGAAACCGGGGGTTAGTGTGATATCTAACTAGCAGCTCTACATGCGTAGGTTTCTGTGCAACTATTTTACGTAAGTATCATCATTATCATTATTAGCCAATAGACGTTCTTAACGTCCGCTGCGTCACGCAGGACATAAGCGTCCTATAATAATTTTCACACATTATGTATTTTGTCTCTCCCATTCATTTTAGTCAAATCCGCGGAGTAGTTTTCGCATGAAAGAGGAACAAACATTGAATTAATTAGTCATCATAACAGACCATTAATGTCCCACTGCAGGAACTGGCCTCCCCCCGTGACGAAGGGATACTTGGCCTACTAATACCACGCTGGCCAGACGGATTGGTATAGGGTTTAATTTCAAGTTTTCCTTCTTTTTATTTCGTAAAGATAATTCACAGATAGTCCCTTAGTCGGTTTTTACGGCACCCATGGGCTGAGATGGGGGGGGTGACATATTGTATTCTTACTCCGTCACCACAGTAAGCATTTTGTGTTTCAATTGTTTTACAAAATAACTTAATACAATATTGTTTTACAATGAGTTAGAAACGAATGTTATAAAGGGATGATATAAAAAAAACACGAAAGTACAGAAAAGTGAGCAGCTCGAGGTTTATGTAAATTTTTTCGTCGAAATTTTTTAACTTACCAAGACTGTTTTCTTATTATTTGCAAACAACGGCGGCAGAGTCTTAATGTTATTCTGTTTGGCCTTAAAGATGTTTTTGAATAGTATAATCCAAGTGCTAAACTTGGCCCATGAAGACGTAATTGTATCAAGATGGTAGTAAGAAGTTTGTATGTATTTATGGAGATGATACTAGCGTAAACAAGCTTATAATACACTTTGACATTTTGATAACGACATTGTAGCTTCATAGTTCAATGAGAAGTTTAGTATTTGATAAATTTAGATGGAAAACATTGTTACGAGAATATTTTAAGGCATATATTGATTTGTAGAGTAAACGTTTCTACTTTAAATTTACTTAAATTAATTATTATGAATAACGGCCTTGTACTTTCCTAATTAAATATATCTTAACAAGCCTCCATATTTTAGCTTCGGTCCGATATAAAGTTTCTATTCTGGTCTTAAATAGATTTGAGATACGGAAAATTAGATACAAATAATAATAATAATCCTTACACATTTACATAACGCCATTAAGTTGAAAAAAATTTTTTTATTAAGTATTTTACATTTTGAAAATATGTTATTATTCAAACATTTAAACGACTTTACATGCTCTTAAGTAGGTAACTAACTATGACAATAAAATGATTTTCATTCCTGAAAACTGATTTATATTTTTATAATTTGGCTTACCAACCTGGGTACGCATTGAAATGAGTTTTTAAATTGTTTTTCTTCCTTTGTTTTTATAGAGAAAAACATTAAAATAATATATTTGAGGTTATATATTTGAGTTGAGGACAGTAGTTGGTCTCTGACGACCGCTACTATTTTACACGGGCTGTGGTGGGGCGGATGGCCCTCAACCAAAGGCGAATATGCAAAACTCCCCAAGTACAAAACTCAAGAAGTTTGCGATCTCCGTCTTTCCGATACTATGGATTTTCACTCCTTCACCACATGGAGACAGTCCACTGTTGAACTTAGAAAAAAATAATCAGAAAAACCAAATTTGTCTCACAGCACTTTTAAAAAAGGAATTCAAAGATTGTGATGGTCGTGTGAACTGGTTGTGTGCGATGATTCAGAAGCGATGCACACCTCCATTCCACTGCGCTTGGTTTGGTTCTATTCGTGCGGTTAGTAATACCGACGTTTAAACTTCTTTTGAGTGAAAAATGTTTCTGTTCATTAAGGAGTTCTGTCTGTGTCAGTTTGTAATTTTTACATTTTAATGTTTACTCTACTCTTTTTGCCTTAGATATTTATCGAAGGTTAAATAGCTTATACAAATTTTATTAATAGAAGTTGGGTGCAATCGTATCTTTTTTTGCTTAGACCACTTGAAAGACAATGTATCAAAGTTGGAAAATTAGGTATTAGTATACAAAACATTTGTGCAAAATAACTTGGTTTAACCACTTATTTATTTGAAATATCTTACCAAAACTAGATGACTCAGTTTAACAGTTAAAAACTTATTTTACCTAAGAATAAAGTGTTTTGTTAATTTAACTTTACAAAGAAAGTCTTATATCTTTTTATTTCGGTTACCTAAGCTCGAGAAATCAAGTTGTTTAATAGTTACTAAAATGTGTGGCTCACCAGAAAGGCTACGCTTTTAAAACTGACATAAAAGAATTGTAAAAGTTCTATGGAGTATTTGAAGAAGGGTGACCTGAATTTCGATTGATGAATGGTCGGTAGTAAAGTAACTATTATTCTTTTAGGCATAAGTTATGAAAATAAGGTTTACATATTATTTGTGAATAAACAACAGTAAGCCCGAGTTTAGATGAATAAATTAAGCTCACGTTTCTTAATTTTTAATAGGTCTTGAAGGCCAGTAGTAATAATATAATATGAAATGTATCACACATTTTTACTACACGTTGTAAATACAATTTTCTATAACGCATAGAAGAATTATTGACCACCAAAATGTATCTAATTTTACAATATGTAAATCGTGTTACGTGTAAATTTAAGCTATTTTTGTAGCTGACCGTACGTGCAAATTGATGATATTCAGAAATTTCAGTTTTAGTACATTTCTATACATTATGTGTACAAGATATGATTTTGAATAATGAAATACATTATTCATTATTACAGTAAAGTAAAAAAAAGGTTATATAACCCATCCAAAACAGACCCAAAAAATTGCGGCATGATATTTATAAGCATACATATTTGCAAATAAGCCTACATATTTGCAAATAAATAAATAAATCAATTTTATATGAATAAACTGTATCCAAAGTTATTTTAAATTTACTGGGTCAACGAGCTAACTTGCACTTCTAGCCTTTAGATATCAATATTTTAAATAGTCTGCGAGAAGTCTCGAAATAATATTCACACAAATATTTACTTCCACAACTAGAAGTCTAGCTCAATAGACACACAATATCATAGAACATGTTAGCCCTTTGGGAAAAGTAGAAGTGTAACTGTAGAAAAGAACTTTACTATTATTAGATTGAGGCCATTTTGTGGTAGGTGTAGGAAGCTTTTAAGATGGGTATCTCACGAATATTACAACTGAAATGCAACTTGCTTTGCTGGTTAGAAACAAAGTTTTAGTTAAACTGAGGTGTTTTTTTTTATTTTGATTTTTATAAAGTTTAATTATGTTTATCCTTTTCCTGTTCCATGTATCATACATGATACATTCACATTGTTTTAAAATTGTGTCTAATGTGGAAGTGTAGACAGCCTAATAAGATAGCACCTTCTGTTTACTGTTTGAGACTGTTTTCAAATTTGTTTATTGAAAACAGTCAATTATTTTATTTCCTAAAAAAAACTCACGTACTGTAAAACCAATCCAGAATCGCGAAGATTTTAATGACAAATATTTTAAAGACACTATGAATAACTAACCAGGGTTGCTTGTTTAAACAATTAGTGATTACACAAATAAACTGTCCTATAATACACTTGGTATAATTTTAATACTAAAATAAGTTTATAGATAACATACCGTGTTTGCCAGTGTTGGCTGCCGCTACGGCGGTGCTAAGTATCAAGAGATGCACCAGCATGCTCCCTCCTCCTGCGACGGTCGCACATCGAGCTGGAAGTACACCTCCTCTAAGTACTACTGGAACAAAAGAATAACATTCATTATATAAATATTCACAATCAAAATCAGCACCAAGTCTGGACTCTATACTGGGTTCACCGGGTACTACTTTTTGTTTTACTATGAAAATTAAATTTTAAACGTAACGGAGTCTAAAGACAGACTGCGTCCTCCCTTGACAAATCATAACACGTATACTAATAATACTACTATTATACAATGTGCTTTTTAACCCATATGTGACAATGTAATAAATTCATATCCCATAAACACTAGTTGGGTACTACGCATTACTCTACTCTATCAAAATCACTGTAAAATAAGAGTTTTCATTTACAAAATTCTAAATTAAACGTTAAAGAGTGCTGTCGTTGTGGGAGGTTTTTGTCTGGCTAATATTTATCTAATTAACGTTTGTCAGATGGAGTAATATATTTTACTAATACATCGATCAGTGGCATAAAATTAGATTTTTGTGTATTATGTCTATGTAGTAACGAACTAAAAATATGGTGGCGTCGGCAGGAGGCGATTAAGACAATTTTACTAAACAGTCACTATCCCTAAATAAAGAAGGGAACATTGAGATATATGAGCTCGTTTCGCTGCATACTTAAAAAGTTGTTTCTTTACCTATCTAAATGACAAAAATCTAAGCAAATTGAAGTTTACGATAAGACGTTTTATGGCGTTGTGTAGTGAAGAAAATATAAAGATCATGCCGAAAATATAAAAAAACATGAAGATCTTAATTTTGGAAAAACAATGAACAAAAGTAATAAAATTGTCATTGAGTTAAAGACTTGCATAGCCTAGTGGCGCTTAGGCAGTAAAAACGTACATTCAAATCCTACCAAGAGATGCATTTTAGTTATAAATAGTGAGCTTAGTTTTTCATATCCTAAATTAAAAACGCATACGTTATACGAAGAAAATATTAATAATTTAATTCAAACCACGCAGTATAGCAATCTGTTATGGTAGCTTTACGGGATAAATTTGGGACTGTAAAATATGTTTAACTATAAACAAGGGTCAGTGAGGGCGAGGAGAAACAGGTTTAAAGTACTCAATATGATAATGAAACTATTCTAAATACGGAAACAAAATAATATTTTGTGTTTACGTGAAACTATTTATTATAACACATGGGTGTTTAAGGTAACAGTTTCAATCCTATTAATATTATAAACGCGAAAGTTTGATAATATGGATGTTTGTTTCTCTTTCACGTAAAAAGTACTGTACGGATTTTAATGAGGCTTTACCATAATACAGCTTAAACATCAGAATAACACATAAATAAATATTCCTCACACATTCACACAACGCCATCTAGTTCCAAACTAAGCAAAGCTTGTACTATGGGTACTACACAACGGATAAACCTAATTAAATACTTTTTTTTTACATAAACTACACCATAAAGATATTAAGTTAATTGTCCAAAATACGCAGACCGAATCGTGGGCAAACCAGATAAGGATATATTAGACTAACAAAAAATGACTTACGGCCCAATACTCAATCGTCTGTTAAAGTAAAGCGGCGCTAACACTAGACATTTGTATGAGAATTTCTAGTTTAAGCGCCGCTTTACTTTAATAGACGTTTGAGTATTCGGCCGTTACTTACAAAATTTAAATGTCAAATTAATCATAAAACTTTTAAATCTGTATTGCTAAATGGTGTTCTAGCCCATAATAGATTTATAATTTTTAGTGTATATTTTTTTAAAAAGTAAAGAAAACCTTGAATCCTTATTATAATCAATACTATATATCAATATATAGCACAGTAGCTGTAAATGATTTTAAAGTTATGTAAAGAGGTTACATAACTTATTCCTAGCATCAAAATTGTCATTAAAATTTAACTTGATTCTAATCTACCAGTATTGGTTTAACAGTTAACAGCTACTTCAATTCACGTGACATGTTTCTAAACTCAAAAGAACAATGCAAACAACAGTACTGTACTAAGTTTATTTGCTCTTGGCTGCTACAGCCCAAATGGTGCCTTTCAGTTCAATCTACGTTGTTAGACTTGCTCAATATTCGCCGGGTACATTAAGACGACGCTGGCATTACTCTAAGCTAGAACTTCAATCGAAAATCAGTATCGTAGAGCACAGAGATTTCTCTACAGGAATATTGTATCGTTATTTAATGTTTTCTTTTAACAATGTCTTTGAGATAACCTTTTCTAAGATGTCTTTGTAAAGTACTTAATGTTATTAGATATCGAAACTAAGGTAAATAGCCGGTTGTGTATAAGATATTTTGTTTTTCTTCTTTTTGTTTGTTCTTTAGAAATCTAATCTTTTTTACTAATCAAACTAGGCCTATACTTAAAACAACCCTATAGATAACTTATGAATATATTTACCTTTATAGGTAAGTAAGTAAGTAAATATAAATATATTTGATAATTCAAAAGTAATATTTTATCGTTTCTACATACAGGAATCTAAAAAACATAAAAAACCTTCTTCGGTTTTTACATAAATAAATAACGGAGCATTAAAATGTCTTTCACAAATTGATACACGCGTTACTCAAACAAGGTACTATGACTAAATAAACAAGATTTTGATTAAAACTCAACAATACAGATTGAAACAATTCATATTGGAGAGTTAAATTAAGAGATCATTGCATATAATCTTTAAGCCGCTCTCCGACGCTGCCAAGGAAATTTATATTAAATATACAATGGTTAATAAATTTTCACAATTTCCTTCCCAGAAATGTAGAACTGCGGCCAAGTAGAGCAGAAAACAAGTACCAATAAGAGTTTTCGTTGTGGAATAAAATATAATTCCATCGAGGAACGGGGAGCGGTTTGAATAACAACTCTTTAATTGAAAGTTTAGCAATTTGCTCTTACCCTCCCGAATGGACCCGAAGTAGCGCAGGGCAACTCATCCAGCGCGTTTCAAAATTGAACGTAGGCAGATGCTCTTAATTACCGAGCCAGATGCTGGCCGGCTCGTCTCACCGCCGGTTATCTCTAGATGAACCTCCTAAGTGGAGGCCTTCGACAATATTTGCCCGCTAAGACGTGCTTAAATGACTTTTTTCAGAGCTCTATTCGCATGCCGCTGCCGCGGTAATTAAGAAGTTAATCGGGAATTAAGTAATTAAGAATCGTCACAAATGATTATACCTCTCAGCAGAAGTATAAGTGGCAATTACCGAGCACCCATTTGCGGGATACAGATAGTAATTAATGGAAAATGTTACGTTACACTTTTTTTCGCGTATTGTAAGCACTCATAAAAGTTTTTTTTAATAAAAGTATTTCCGAAATCTTACCAACGTTCCTAAGTTTGAAGTAGACTGTCACATGTACTGTGAAATTGAATAAAAATTGAACGCATGGACTTGTTATAGATATCGAGTTGAACACAGTCTAGGTTTGAGTTTTCCAATAATGTTCCACTAAGTGCCCTCTACTCGGAGATATGAATCGTAGTCAAATAGAGATAGCTGAGTATAAAGAGGTCGTTACGGAGGTCTGGAGAGGTGGACGAGCCCCGACGTGTGGTGTCATACGAGCCGAGTGAATCAAACTTCCCTTTACATTTTATCTAACTGCAAGGGTGGTCGAGTTTATGTTCATCGCCCTACTTGATTTAGTTTTGATGGCAGAAGGGGGCAGCTTTTAGATAAATTATTTCCACGAGACCCTACATTGCGAAGTGATTTGCCGCTGAAGATTTGCAACAATGTTTAGTTTATAGGTGTGGTTTGTTCGATGCAGCGTTTATAAGGGATGTAATGAAATGGGTTTCATCTGTAAGGGGGCGTTTAAGTGGATTAGATATTATTACTCGTAACGGCATCTGGGCTTAGGTGCTTGTGTTTATTACTACTGACAGTGCTTGTCGAATTTTAATTCCTTACTTATCCTCATTAAACCGTAAAAGTTTTACTTAGAGGATGGATATTTTCTAGTAGCTTCACCTAACTAGTAACTGCTATTTAGAGAAGTATACTTACCTAATTTTGTACAAAATTTTACCTACAATATATTATTTAAGTATTTTATCTTAAAAGATTAATTTGAATATTTAATGGTAATTCCTCCATGAATCGTAAGCGAAATAATTACAAAAATAATCGTTTTTGTTTGATCTTGGAACCTGTTTGTTTATTGAGCATGTTGGTTTGTAAGTTCAAAAAGCCTACAATTTTTTTAAATATAAATTATAATATGCTACTTAAAAATTTCATCAAAACAAAAGTAACAATATTAAAACGAATAAAAAAGTATCATCTTCTTCCCGCTTTCGCCAACGCAATATTTTGTTACCATTATTTTTTTTGTATTTAAAATAAGTCTTCCATAAAATTCATTAAACGTTGCTTGATATCTATTCAGAAAATAATAAAACCGTATGGTGTACGTCCTTCTTTTGTTTTCCACGAAATATTTCCCCGTGAATTCATAACAATACCTTTTAGAACGCCACGAATACGGCCTGTCAAATTCAAATTTGACAGCGAATATTAAATTGTTATTTTTTTTAAAGTCGTCGTTTATTGAGAAGAAAACACCGATGCCAATCAAATGTTTTTGTTTCTAATTTTATGGTTGTCGATCGCTTTCTTTTTGTTATACACTCAGAAATACGTAATGCTACCAATAAAAAATATAACATTCACTTGTAAATATTTATTATATTAATTACTTATTATTCATTTTGGCGCGAAAATAACGCGTCAATTTTTTTAAACATATTCCATTACTGATCCACTCTTATTAGTCATAGCGTGATACTATATAGCCCATGACACTCCCCGATAAATAGACTATTCAACACAGAAAGAATTTTTAAAATCGGTTTAGTAGATCCAGAGATTACCCCCTACAACGTCACAAACACACAAACTTTACCTCTTTGTAATATTAGTATAGATAAAAAATAAATCGAGATGGAAGTTGTAGATAAAACAAAAAAGAAGAATGAAAGGAAAGGAAGTGACAAAATGGCAATACTTTCTTAAACCTTTTAACTTATTAAACCTAATTATGTAAGAACTTTACGATAAGTTTCTAGTTATAAATCAATACATTATACTTAAACTAGACAGCTTGATTGTAGTTTCAGAACACATAACTACGATCAAAACGTTTGCAGGCAATTCGTGCCAAGAGCAAAATGTGTTAATGCTTAGTTCTAATCAAAGAGTCGTTAGCCGCGGGCTCGGTAGTCGATTACGACTATTATGGATACAATGGGAACTATACGACACATCCTGACGATAAGAGTGTAGCGTACGCTATGTAGGTCACGAATGAATCCGTTGGATTTACAAATTATATTGAGATGTTTTGTTTACTAATTTGCTGTAGTAGCAAATATTATTAAAATCTAAGTTTATCCGTGGTACCCCACGAAATAAAACACGATTTAAAAAAAATGTTATGGGGAATCTATACAAATTAAAAATTTTCGTCTATATTTTTTAACTAAGAAAGTACAGTACAGATTCCAGTTTTCACAGAAAGCGGATTAAAGGATGAGCTTTGTTCTTTGAAATTTACCTTTTACAAGTATCAAGGAAAAACGAAAAGTGAGTTTTTATGCACTATGTCACCGAACGAAAAAGTTATGGACCGCTTTTAAACGTTTATGCGAATTAACTCAAACCTACCAAAAGTAAATAGTATGAAACGCATTTCCATTTAAACAATAGAATAAAACTAAGCAGCATATATACGAGTACTAAGAATTTAGAACAATATTTTATACATAAACTGACCGAAATCCTTTAAATCGATTGTACTCGTATTATGCCAAGCATGTTGAATATGTCCCATATTTCGAGACGAGACCCAGTAACAGTTTATTTCACATTCTTTTACGTACAGTTTTGAAGCATTCTTATTTCAAAAGTATGTTTCTGCTAAACATGAAGCAAGATTTAAGAATATGAATACTGCATACTTATTACAACATAAATATGTACACTTTTGTTACAATGTTCTTTTAAACCCTTAAATATACTATATTCATTTAAAATTTCAATAAAAGCTGATAATGTTTTTATTGTGCTTTATTAGAATAAAGGACAGATCCCCAATTTAATGCATTGTTATAAAACAATTTTATAAATGAAAGTTTATGTTTGGTGTGATGCTGTGCTATCAAAAACATATGTAAATATTTTTAATTAGCAAATAAAATTATTCAAATGCTATGAAGTACTGTACGCTGTGTGTGCAATACAATATTATTATGTAGTACCTAAACGAATAAGCTATGCGCAAAAATATTAACAAAATGTATTATTTACGCACTATGGCTAAAACCGCACAATCGGCTGATCCCGGTCTTTTTATTTTTTTAAAATCATAGATACATCTAGCCTTTGTAAATCTCTGTAGTCTTTTTATTTTTTTTCGTCAAACGTACGTATTACGTAACTATGTGAATAAAAGCCATTAAAATATGTCTTAAAAGTCTATTAAGGAGTAACAAACCACGAAAGAATTAAATTTCAAGAGCTTTTTACATTTTTTTATATTTCTTTGTGTTTGACGAATAAAGTACTACAACTATTATTTAAGATTATCATAGAATCAAGAAGACCTAAGTCGTGCAGAGGGACATTTATAATATATTTTTTATAAGTTAAGTTATTTTGTAGAACGCTCAGTGGTCCTTGCCTACCCTTCACGGGAAAAATGCGTGAGTTTATGTATGTATGTATTATAAGTTAATAAACTACCGATCATAACAGCACATTAATGTCCCACTGCAGGGACGGGCCTCCTCCCACGCTGGCCAGACGGATTGGTACAGTGTTCAATTTCAAGTTTCCCTTCTTTTTATTTCGTTAAGATAATGTTGACGGATAGGCCCTTAGTCGGTTTTACGACACCTATGGGAGGAGATGGGGTGGTGACATATTGTATTCTTACTCCGTCGCCACACGGAGAACTACTATTAACGTTAATAATTTCATTCATAATGCTCTTGACAATATAATTTTATCTGTTGCTGTTTCATTCGCGTTCTCTCTTTGTTTCAGTAGAAGTTTGAGCTTCTACAAAAGGCTTTCATTTTAATGAATATACTTTTATATTTTTAACTTTTCAACTTTGTTAAGTTTATTTTATAAAGTAGTAGAGACATTATGTTTAATTATCTTAATTTAGTTTGATATAATTATATTTACCTACTAAAAAGGCAAGCCTATTACAAAAATATAGATTGAACTTGTCCTCCAGAAACAGCGGTGGCCAGTCAGTCTCATATCCGGCTAAAACCTCCACGGTAACAGATTTCAATGATTCAGTTAAATTTAATACACAAATGCTTTAGTTACTAATTTCTACTTAGGCTGTTTACAGGGTTATGGTTAGCTCGATAACACCTAGTTGCCATGGTAGAAGAGCTTATTATGTATCACAGAGGTTTCTATCGCCCGTTGTTTGTTTTTGAAGGACCCCATTGTGAGTTAATTTAAGTGTTCTATTAAAATCAAACAACAAAAACAAATTTCATTAGATAAAACAATATTCTATGCTTAATTTCAAAACAATAATTTAGCAAATGCAACGCTTTCCCACCTCGTAATGTAACGTGATATTTGTTAAATCGATTTGCATAATTGCAATGCGTTTCTATTATCTAACATCATCGTGATTCGTGAATGTAGAGCTATGATTTAACTGACGTCATATCAATTTAACACCTGTGTGTAGACACTGTTTTGCTTTTGTCCAAAAATGAAAATTTAATAATGAATCATGTGACATATCGCTGTCAGGACGGTCACCTTTCGTGTTAAATGGACGTAATGTGTTACGCTATGCTTTCAAGCTTCATTAGGGTAACTCTGATGATGATTAATGAATCAAAACAATATTTAGTATTTAATGTAATTTCATTCCATTTCTCTGTAACGCTTAGGTATCTATCCAAACACTCACGTAGTGTGTATGTTGTAGTTTCGTCATCTACATTAATCTTCATTAATGGTTCACATAAGCTATGTGCGGTTTGCGCCGAACTCTAGAGAATACGGCATGTTCGCGACCTTAACTCCTTTGTTTCACTTAACTTTAAACTATGTTAATGTCCTAACGTATTACAACTAAGCATACTCTTTAACGAGCTAATATTTATTACCTTTTTCCATAAAATTAAAATTGTTTGAACATTATTCAAATCTTCTTTTAGGTAAGTTTACCCTTATAAAATTAAAAGTTGTTACTTACTTAATTTTTCTCCAAAATATGGTGTTTACAAAATTTGGATTCTTTCCTCATCTCGCCTTCAAGTAATTTGTATAATTTTATTGTTTGAAAACAAAACTTGAATCCTTTATAACATTGAGTGCGGATTAATTTATAACAATATTTTGAACGCATTTGGAATAAACAATGTACATAATTTTACTGTAATTTACACTCCCACTCGTTACAAAAAAAAACAGCGCCCAATATTCAAGAGCTATCTGTAATGAATGCGAAATTAATGCAAAGTGGTTAGCTATAAATCTCTAGAGATTTAGGGCAATAAAACAAAAAATGAAAATTACCAGTTTGATAAAACAAAAACTTTGTTTGGCAAGTGCCCCAAAGGACGGGCCTAAACTCCGACTGTTACGGCCTACAGGCATCCACCTCTATGTATTTCAATTTCAATTTCTACTTTTTGTGCGCTTCGGACATATTGAATACCTACGTATTGTTTATTTTATTTAGTTGACGAAAAGCATGTGTCGGCAGATAACGATGTTTCTATAGAGCATCACTTTAATGAATGCCTATACGGTTACCTATTGTTTTATTATTCCCGTGACGTTCGTTTCTATAGTTGTTATATTCTAAAAATGTCATGCCGTCAAATGATGAGGGTTCGGTACTCTTTTTGTTGTTTCACAGAATTCTTTTTTCATTTAGATGAATATTGATGTTTTTATTTTGCAATTAAGAAGTGTCTCGTCGTTAAGCGTTTTAATAACATTTTGCTTGTGTTGAAATTAGAAAATATCGCTTTTAATGTAACAATACTAATCGTTAAAGCTGTAATTGTAATCAACAGATAGGAGCATCACAATGATGCGTACAGGCACCTTCATAAACAAAGACTTGCTCGGGGTCCCTTTTAAAAACGGTCCCCATAAAATTTTACGTAGGTACACTGTATTTTGTAAAATAAAGTGATCCTTTCAAGTCCCACTTTTTCATACTGGAAAAAGTCACAGATTCTCTTAAATTACTTCAGCTTTATTTAACGTTTACTGTATTTAAAAATATAATAGTTTTATTACTGATATTTTTTTATGTTATAGACTTTATTGCTGTTTCATTTTAACTGTTTATGATATCCTTGTTTCATAAAGATCGTGAAAATATTAACGAAGTTTTAAGAACAGTTATAGTTGCAAATGCATTAGTTAATTATTTAATAAATTGCCCGACAAAAAAGTTCATTGGTTATTACATTATAATTAAACAGATTTTATTTATTCACTAAGATTATTTTAGCTTATGCATAGAATTGCTTGTAATATAAGTACGCTTTTGTTTAAAATTAGGTAAAATAGACAAAAAATAAGTAAAATAGTAAAGCATAAAAAAATTATCTGGGATCAGTTTTGTAATCTATTACTATTAATAATGGTTAAATCCTATCCCTACATGACGTTTAAAGTTTACATTTAGGGTAATGTCAAAGAAAATGTCCATCATACATATCAGACATTTTGTCATCATTTCTCAAAGTACTTTTAAATTGTGCATGTCGGTACTTATTTATAATAAGTACGCAGTATTCTAGGGCCATTTGCCCTGCCATAAACATGAATGGCGCCAAACGTCTCTTATCTTGGGCATTTCTCGGAGGGGCGGAAGCGGGGCCCTAAAGGCGGCACATCGTTCTTCAAGTGTAGTCCTAAAGGATTTCGAAATAAGGGCCGAGAATCCCTTTGAGAAAGCACCACGAACGTAAAGCAAATGGCCTGTAAAGAAGAAACTCGCAACCGATTGTGATATTGATTTTTATTTTAATGCCATCTCAGCCTATGTTTAATCACGCATTGCATATGACATTTAGGGGTGCTTAACACTTAAATCACGATTCCCTAGGCTATTTGTATATGCTCAAGGAAATTACATTATAATCTACATATAACATCGATACCTATCAGCAAATAACGTATGTTATCGTCACCGTTATTACTGAGAATAATCCGATATTCAATGTTCGAACGCATATCCATTAAGATAAGCTAAATCATACAATATTTCATGTGTGAGCATCATTACGGTAAAACCTTTTCTCCCTCAACTGCCTAAGAAGAGGTAAACACGATTGAATTGCCTCCACAAAACTTCTTGAGTACGAATTTAAACATAGATAACTGGGGTAATTGGGCGTTTTAATATAGATCCTTATCGAGTTAAAGTCATCACGTGGCTACATATTCATAGGATAAACTTCACGTGCTTTGTAAGTCACGAAATTCATCACCAGTCGCATTCGGAAGTTTCTCTCATGAATATTTAACGGATAATGCAGTTATAATATCAACATTTGAGTCTCGATGTTCATGTCATATTTAATTACTCGACGCCTAATTCCTTGGATCTTTGTTGTCAAGAAGAATGACTTTGACACGGCGGCGTCGGTAATAATGTTAAAGAGATACGTCATCTATTTAAATCTGGGGCTTAAGAAGTTGTTTTTCAAGATTTTAATGACAAGTCTCTGTAAATTTAAATTGTTTTATTGTAATCTAAGGTTTATCATTATAATCGTTACTTAACTGAAAAATGCTAATTTAATTTAATCTATTTTCTAATACAGGCAAATTAATATTGTTAGCTTCTCCAGTGTCGAAGGGGTAACTAGATCTACTCTCAATGCTCTCTGTTGTTATCTTGTCTTCACTTTCCAAAATTACCAGCCATATGCGTTAAGTCTTGTGTAGCCAGCGACTGACGAGCGAAAATCAGTAAAGACGAGTACGATTTCAGAATAAAAAAAACCCTCATAGCAAAATTAGCAGAGTTAAATATAAAAAATAATACATAACCATGTATATTTATGCAGTAAACATACACAGAAAGAAGAAAAAAAAGTATATCGTAAATATAATAAAGTAAACAAAAATAGACTTGTTATTAAAGAAATCATTATTATACATAATAATAGGCAGAATTTTAACCAGTAAACCTTTTTTTTTTACAAAACAGCATATGTTTTAAACCAGTTTTGTTGCAAATAGTTTTTATTATGTTCTAATTCTGCGTTTATTAAACGCGTTGTAGGAGGAGCTCAATTATGATATACCCGCGGCGTTCCGAGCTGTATCTTGTTTTTTCAACTTATTTAGCCCGTGTAATTTTGTTTCGTTTGCTAGCGGATATAGGTGTAAAATTACGAAATGGGATGAGATTGTTTGTGAACAAACAGCGAGTGTCCGCTTATTAGAAGGGCCACTGTAATAAAAACATCGCCTTATTACGCTAGGGATATTCTGCCCCCGGCAGAACACTGAATTTAAATCTGAACATAAAACGATTTGTTTTTGTTGACAAAAATGAAAAATAAGATTCAGGTTTAACAACATTGAGTTTTATGTTTCATTTAAGTTCGGAATATTTTATTCTTATTTTTTGACGCCTGTTAAATAAAATATGAACTTAGAAATTAAATAAAAAAAAATGTTATAAAAGCGTTCAAACTCCCTCGATCCCGGCTATAAGTTCATGGGGCTTGATTTACATAGTCGATCAACATACTCCCTAGAGGGCCTCCAACTTCAGGGGTTAAGACTTTACTTACTAGATTGCTTACCCAAAATTTACTTTTATTAAACAAATTACCTTTTTTTCATAATTTACTTCATAAGTTCAATGTAACCAAAGTATTTTTTGATTAGTGAAAACAAACAGTTTAATTTTAAAATTATCATTTAACAAATTGGTTAAAATTAAGGCGTTTAAAATTAGTTTTACGAAAAATTTGCTGTTGTGAGGTGAGCGTTGCTAATTAAGGATAATTTATAGAACAATGTTTAAGTTAGAGCTTTGACTCGGATATGCAGAATGCGAATGCCTAAGTATATTTATTTCTGTTGCAGAATTTTAATAATCAACATTGTGCTTTCAGGTTTTTTAGATTATTATTGCGTGTTTTATTGAATTTAACAAGTCAGCGTCACTGGGGCCTGGCGTCATATAATATTTTTTATTTTTATTTATTAAATAATAAATTTATAAAAATAATTTAATTATTTCAAAAAAACTGGGCTTCAGGAGGTTAAGTAAATGTTGAAAAAGGCGAAAGACGTTACAACGAGAAAGCTTGTAACAAACCCTGTTTAACCTGTATGAGCGGATTGGAACTAATAGGACAATTTATTCTCGATAATTAATTAGGGAAGATACGAGTACGTTCCAACAGTGTCACAGGTCTTATAAGAAAACATGGAATAATTATCTAAAAAACAAAATTAAAACAATAGAAGCTGTTTACTTACCACTCGAATATTTTATGTTATTTAGTCAAACTCTGTCATTTAATTTAAACTACGCCAAACTTTATTCGCGTGGGAGCTGAAAAATACGACCTTATTTTGACCGGTGACAAACAGAATAATGGAAATAAAGTTATTCCGACATAATTGAAAATTAAATATTCTGGACATATTTTATTCAAATAAAGTTATTACTTAATTTACGTTTGATGTAATTATTGTTGCAATTACTCTAAATGTTGAATCGATACTAATACTTTAAATGGGAAAGTGTGTTTGTTTTTCTTTCTTTCACGGCAAAACGGAGCGACCAGTTGACATGATTTTTTAAGTAAAGATAGTTGAAGGGATGGAGAGTGACATAGGCTACTTTTTTTTTTCTTTTGTGTCCAGGAAAGGGAAACAGTGCTACCCCGAATTTAACGCGAGCGAAGGCGCGGGCAAAAGCTAGTAGTTAATATTCACGCAAATCTATCTTTAGTATTCAACACAAGTACTATCAAGTCACTCTGTGACTCTGATGTAACTGCGTAACGTTATGAAAATTTAAGCTGACCCTTGCATAGCAGTGATGGCGTAAATTTATCGTGAGCTGAAAAGACACTGACTAGTCTCGGCTTAACTGCGTGAAGTGAAGTCAAAGTCAAAGTCAAAGTCAAATAGCTTTATTCACTTAGGTTACAAAGTAACACATGCAAATCGTTATACATGTAGTAGAATAGTATAGAGAAAAATGTCTGCCAAACTACTACCACTTTCGCAGACGACTATAGTAGAGCTCTGAGAAGAATGTGGCCAAGAAACTCAGGCCACTCTTTTCAAAAATAATAATTTGACTTTGTTACAATTACCAACAGCAGCGTGAAGAATGATGTGTGCAAGCAAATCTTACATGCATAGCAATTTAAAGTTTAATTGATAAAAAAAATTTCATTGTTAATAAATTGATTTAAAAAAGCTTTAATTGCATGGCACGTTCATCAGTCATCTCGTCACTGCGATATCCGACAGAAATTAACACACAAGCATTTGTGTCGTCAAGTTGATTTTGTTAATCTTTAAGTAGTTGAGAATGGAATAGAATACCATTTAGATAATATAATTAAATACATTTACAAATGCAAGTGAAGTATTTCTATCGTTACAATAACAAATAAAACTGTAAAAGAAAGTAATAAGGTAGTAACATAACATCCGCACAACTACCTAGGTTAAGCCACAATCTACACCATGGAACAAGCAACATGAAATCACGATAATTGAAATCTAAGCCCATGAGTTTTTGTCATTAATATAATCGTTTATTGTATAATAGCCTTTCGATAATAGCTGATTTTTTACAAATGCTTTAAAGTTTAGTAAAGGTAGATCCATTACATGCTTAGGCAGTTTATTGAATAAACGTATACCGAGTCCCGCAAAAGTGTTATGTACCTTATGTAGGCGATGTTGTGGACCTATCAACTTATGCCTATTCCTCGTACCAATGCTATGAATGTCGCCATTTCTATCATACTGTTCAATATTTTGCTTAATATATATTATATTAGCATATATATATTGTGAAGCAACTGTTAAAACACCTATTTCCTTAAAACGATCTCTCAATGAAACATTCGATTCAAGATTGTAAATAGCTCGAACTGCACGCTTCTGAAGAATAAAAATAGATTCGATGTCTGCAGCCCTACCCCACAAAAGAACACCATAGGACATTAAGCTGTGAAAGTAACTAAAGTATACCAATCTTGCTGTCTCTATATTCGTTAGCTGCCTCACTTTTTTAACTGCATAAGCAGCTGAACTTAGTTTTCCTGCTAGAGCTAATATATGAGCACCCCATTGCAGCTTACTATCCAACGTTATTCCTAAAAATACAGTAGTGTCTACAAAACGAAGGACCTCACCGTTTAAAATCAGATTATTAATAAGGCTTTTAACATTGGGCATAGAGAATTTTAAGCATTTTGTTTTGGCAGCATTTAAAAGCAAATTGTTAGCAGTAAACCAGTTCAGGACTTGTGCGAGAGATTCGTTAACTTCATCTAAATTAGTTTGCTTACGGTTTACTTTGAAAACGAGTGAAGTATCATCTGCAAATAAAACAATGTCGCACAAACCCTGAGCAAGAAACGGCAAGTCATTGACATAAACTAAAAATAGAAACGGACCTAGAATGGATCCTTGAGGCACGCCCATACTTGGCGGAAGACCAGAGGACCTACTACCATTTACTTCGACATACTGAACCCTATTGCTTAAATACGAAGATAATAAATCAAGAGAAGCATCCTTAATTCCATAATGTCTAAGCTTGCACAGAAGTGTCCCATGATCAACGCAGTCAAAAGCTTTAGAAAGATCACAGAAGACGCCTATTGCATCCATAGAATTTTCCCAAGCATCATAGATATATTTCAGAAGAGAAACACCCGCATCAATCGTTGAGCTACCCTTCCTAAAACCGTATTGCTGCCTATGAAAAATATTATTTAAATGAAAGTGACTGGAGAGTCACTTTCATTTAAATAATATTTTTCATAGGCAGCAATACGGTTTTGCACAATTACAATTACAATTGGCATAAAATTATCTTATGCCAATTGGAGAATTGGCATAAGATAATTTTCTCATAGATTTTACTAATCACAGGTAGTATTGAAATTGGTCTAAAGTTACCAGGGTCGCTTTTTGATCCATTCTTGAACAAAGGAATAATCTTACTGTGTTTCATTAGATAAGGAAATACACCTATGGCAATACACTTATTAAATATAATAGATAAATGTGGAGATATATTAAATATAATACCCTGAAGAAGCTTGACAGACATACCCCATAAATCAGCAGATTTCTTGGAATTGAGACTTTTGAAAGCTTTTATGATATCATTATGGTTAATAGACCTAAAACTGAAGCGGTTCTTACATTCAATTACTTTATCTTTTAGTAAAAATTCTGCTTGGTTTGGAGAGGAATTTAAGGAGGTTGTTGTATGAATAGGAACATTGACAAAGAAATTATTAAAAGCATGTGCAATGTCAGCATTATTGGTGAGAACCTTATCTTGAGTTTTTAGTACATAATTAGTATCACGAATTTTCATCCGGCCGGTCTCTGCATTAATAATGTCCCATGTACTTTTAATTTTGTTGTTTGATTCCTTTATCTTATTACTCAAATAAGAAGACTTTGCTATGGCACAAGCCCTCTTAAAAGTTTTCGAGTAGTTCCTGACATATTGAATGAAATCTGGTTGAGTATTATATTGTTTCATACCATACAATTCATACAAGCGAGCTCTACTTTTATATATACCTGTTGTTGCCCAATCACAGAATTTAGTTTTAGAGTTACTAACAAAAGTCTTAGTTTTAAAAATATTATCATATTCAAGCTTGATAATGTCTAATAAATCTTTATAAATATCATCTGGGCTATACTGATTAAGATTAATTCTAGTCACTTTGATTGCAACATTATCACTAAATTGATTCAGGCGGTTTATGGTAATTGGCCTGCATGTGATTTTGTTCTCTGTGGGAGTAGTAATAGATGGAAATACTACCCTTTGCCCACAGTGGTCAGATGTTAAATCACTTAAGATATCCTTATTAACATATTCACAGTTGCAAAATACATTATCTAAGCATGTAGCAGAATGAGATGTAATCCTAGTGGCTTCTTTAAATAAAAACTGTAAATTATAAGACTGAAACAAACAAATTAATCTAGCACTAGTTGAAGATTTTTCAAGTAGATTTACATTAAAGTCCCCGCATACTATAATAAATTTATTTCCTGAGCATAGTCTTTCTAACAATTTCTCCATAACACCCTCGAATAGACTATAATCACTCTGCGGTGGTCGGTACACACAAGCTACGACATGTTGCTCAAGCTCCACACAAGAGATTTCGACTGTGCGCTCGATAGAAAGATTTGCTATGTCTTTTCTTTCTTTAAATTCAACTTTATTACTTATAAATATTAGAGAGCCACCGCGTATAGCCTTCTTTCTTACAAACGCACTTGCCAATGTAAAGTGTGCATTATTAAATAATAATTCATGTGACTGTAACCAATGCTCGGTAACACAAAAGATTTGTACATTATGTTTGTTTAAAAACAGTTCTATTTCTAGTTCTTTGCCAGATAGACCTTGTATGTTTTGATGAACTAAACAAAGATTAAGGCTACCCTTTGTCTTATCTAATAGTTTAAACTATTAGATGGTTTAATAAATGTATTAGTAGTGGACCTACTATCTCCTACCAAACTAATGAGTACTCTATTAGTACTTGTACCTATACCTATATTAAATGCTAATAAATTAGCAAGTTGTTTTCTATAATAAAAAGAAAGATACATGGTATCTTTTGTTAAGTAAAAACTGTTCCTAATAAAAATATTAGAGTCAAAAAATAAAATGTCACAGTAGTGACGTGTACTATTATATAATAGTAAATTTAATTTACCTATATGCCTATTTTGTTCTTGAGTAAGTGTATAAGAATATGGGAATGCACACATAATAAATTTGCAACCTATTGATGCCTGGATTTGTAATACCAGTTCTACTAATATAATTACATCCTTCTTGGTAATAGAAAGGCCATTTCCAAGTAATATGACAACTGTAGACTCTTCGTTAAGTTGTAACTTTTTCAGATTATTCATTATAATACTTAAACTAGCTCCAGGTGAACAAACATTAACAACGGGGCAATCTATGTAAGTCTTAATTAAACTACCCAAACCAACACCCAGTTTGTCCGAGACAATAAATGTATTTTTACTTTTACATAATTTTGAAGACTTTGTTAACATTTTAGTAGTTTTAGAACACCCTGTTTGTATATTAGGTGAGTGTTCAGAACCACCATTGCTGGTACATTGCATACTGTGATTATTACTAATAAGAGAATTGACTTTCTCTAAATTTTCTTTGCCAATTCTTGCTATTTCATCATATTTGGAAATATAATCATTAGTTATTTGTTGATTTTCTAATGTAATCCTATGTAGCTCTGCTTGTGAACTGTTTAGTTTTGTGTTTAGTTCACTAACCTGTAAATCATATTGAATCTGGTTACTTATTAATTTGCTATGGCACTTTTCTAAGTCCAGCATTGACATATTAATTTGCCTACTAAGGTCAACATTAGTAGCCTGCAGTTCCTTTACTTTATGGGACTTGTTAAGAGCAGATTTGAGTTGTTTAACCAATTTATTTAACTTATAATATTTTTTACTTTTCCTTCTGGAATCAAATTTTACTGTGCACCTATTTACCTTTGTTACATCACCTAGGAGCTCTGAAAAATGATTCTGAGTGGCAGTACTATTTAGTGTCTGTATTTTTTCTTCTAGATAAATGATTTTGCTATGCGCTTTATTCAGATCTTTCTCTAACTGTGTATTGCGACTCAGAACCTCCTCATACATAATGTTGCAATCAGCAAAGGAAGCAACTTCTTCAGCAAATCGATCCCGCTGATCTAACACATCCATATATTGGACATCTAATTCGGCAAGTTGATCCTTTAATTCAGCTACTTTACGATTGACATTGAGAATTTCCTCTTCACTGTCACTGCGTTCCTTTAGTAGCTGGCTGTTTTCCTCCATGTATTTCTTAAGTGAATTACCACCAAGCTCGAACGATATTAAGAATCCCACAGATGTCCATGAAGAGACCTAAGGGTAGGCAAATGGCAGCTTTTATATTTTACACCAATTGCCGTACGGCTAGATATGGCTATGTTCATGAACCCTTTGAACTTTAGTAAGAGCTATTTTGAAAACCTAGTAAAAATGACTCTTTTCGAAACTTGTCCAAATAAATGATAGGATAAAAATATAAGTAATTAATTTTGTTGTAAGTTCGCACTAGACTACCCAACTCTTTGTAAGCCGCCACTGTCAGTCTGTCTATCTTTCGGCGGGATCTATCTTGTGAACCGTAAAAAGGTGGTGTGACAGTTGGTATTGTTAAAAAATGTATACTTTTATTATAAAAAATATAATGGAAATATGTTTGTATGGAAGAAAACGTTTTTACTTATTCTTACAATATGACATTACTAATCAAATATTTATATTTTTTTGTTGTATTGGTCGTCTCATTGGCTAACACTGCAAAATAATAATTGTTTTATGACTTTACTTTGTTACACATATAACTATGTCTATAGTTACTTTAAATAATAAAGACGTCATAATTATTATTTTGTTAAAAAAAAAGACAAAGATCCTGTTTTACAGAAGAAGCAAAAAAGGCGAACATAACGAGCAGATTTCTGAATCCCACAAATAATACAATGTGGGCAAATATTCTAATATTATTATAAAAATTATACAGTATTCTCCATAAGAAGAGAAGGACCCAGCTCACACTTAACACTTGTTTTTTGTATCGTGTATTTAAGCGTAATATTTGCACTGATATTATTTATGATTAAATCACCTTTACAGCTTACGGCTCTACGTTTGTTTGTTCACGCCTCAACCCACAGTGACCTCGGAAACATTTAAAACATTTTGGATGGCTTAAAATTGTAGGTTAAAAGTTATATCCATATTTTTTTTGTAAAAGTATTATGAATTATGTTACATGTTTTATAAAATTTTCGTTTTATGGTAACTTGGAGTAATATACACTTCTCATCAAAAAAAATCGAAACAGTTGCAAGTTTGTGTTTTATAAGGATTATCTGAAAAATGTGTATATTTAGGAATATGTGTAATATGCAGAGGTCGGAATTAGGTAGAGTTATTCATGTACTTACACTGATTTCATACAGCGAAAGAATAAAGTGGATATGCTACAAATCCCGGGATTAATTAAAAAAATAGAAAAATATCCCACGATTTAAATAAAAAGTTACATATTTACTTTTACACACTTTAAACTACTTACTGCACGCGCGACGTTGCCACACTTACATCAATGACATCGGATGCTCGAAGTTGCAAAATTTGAACAAAAGGAAACAATAGCGGTAATGCGGAACACTGAGATTGTATCTCTTTCTAACGCATTCAAACTATATCTTAGCAATAAATCGGTTTATTGACACAGCTCATTCGCTTACCTCGGTTCGTCGAATGCGCACACGTGTTTACTATTGTGTTTTGTGTGGTGAATCCTGTTTGACCCTGGATTGTTTACTGGATTCTGGACTCTACTTAATACGACTATTTCGGCACGCCTTAACGGACTTTGATTTGGCCTTACTGTATTGGACGATTGGATATTTGAAGTTGGTGATATACTTGGTAAGTTTATTGTTCATATTTATATTAAATGTCCTTTACATTAGATTTTCCCAATGTAGAATGTTTGTTATATTGTCATAAAATCGGTGTTGTTTAACTCAAGATGTTCTTTGATACAATTAAAATAAAGTAGCAATGATTTCAAATGCTACTGAAGAAGCTTAACATACGGGACTCTTTTTTTAATTGCTTTAATTGACTATATGGTTAACGATTGGAATTAATTTTTCTGGTAATCTTTTACAGATTTTCTTTTTAGGTTTAAACTGATTAATTATTAATTAATGTGTTTATGTGATTATTACGGAAACCTGTCCTACTCGAGCGTTCTTGTATGTACTTCTGGAACAAGCGTTTATAGTATTTATATTAAATAGTGACAATTACTACATATCGAATGGGAAAAAACGTTTATAATAGGACGAATATCCCTTTGACCACTTACATTAAGGTGAAGAGTACGCAGAACTAGCGTCACTAATTTATTTCTTTACGTAACTCCTAAATCAGCTCAATTTTCAGTAATTGAAAGCCCAGTGGCACCAGAAAACATATCTAAAGTTTAATAAAACTCTATATACAATTTTTCGATTTGTATTTTATCCACAAAACAGGTTTACGCCCAAAGTAGCTTCTTTCCCCAAAGACTGAGCGAAAAGGAGTGTACAGTGAATCAATAAGCATTATTTATCGGTGTTTTTTAGTGCCCTTGCGCTTACTAAGTAGAAGCAGACACTTTAAATTTATACGTAATGTATGTTACTATAGTTGCTATAACAATAAATCTATATCTAAATATATAAAAATGAAACCCGTTTTCCGTTTTCACGGCATCACGCGTGAACGGCTGGACCGATTTCACTAATTCTTTTTTTGTTGTATTTGTACTTATTATTAGGAGAAGGTTCTTAGGTAGGTGTAGGGTAGGTTGTTGGGTAAGGGTAGGACAACGCGTGAACGAAGTCGCGCCGGGCCAACTAGTATAGTATAAAACAAAGTACCTACGCTTCCCGCCGTCTGTCTCTTTGTATGAATTTATGCACGCTTAGATCTTTTAAACTACGCAACTGTTGTGACCTATCTCTCACATACTTACAAACACATGATACGGTTTTCTAAGATTGACTATTATTTTGCTCCAGATTAAAAATATTACCATGGCGCAGAGTTCAATCAAAGAAGCCACCATCAACAAGTGGATCAAAGATAATCCGGAGCTATTTTACGACCATGCAAGTGGATTAATTTACTGTTCCAAATGCGAAGCACATTTGAGTGCGACTCGTCAGAGTAACGTCAAAAGACATGTAGAAGGAGCAGTACATAAAGGCACGAAGAAAGAGCGCCACATTCCTTTAGAATTTTACTTCGACTTAATCGAATTTATGATTCTTTGTAACATACCGTGGTCCCAACTGAGCAACAACGCATTTAAAACATTTTTTCAAAAGTACATTTGTTGCAATTGCAAAAATATTACTCTACCTAGTGAATCCTTATTGAGAAAAGTTTACCTGGATCAGCTTTTTAAAATCAAAATACAAGAGATGCAAAGTAAGATTGTAGATAAAAAGCTATGGCTTTCAGTAGACGAAACTACGGATTTCTTAGGACGAGCTGTGGTACATTTGTTGGTGAGACCATTAGAACTTAGTAGGAACCATCGGCCTTACTTAGTGGCATGTAAAATGCTAGACACTGTAAATGGAACAACGATATCACAATTTGTTCAAGATTCTTTAAAAAATATGTGGGGAAGTTCATTTGAGAGCAAACTAGATAACGTTAGAATGTTATGTACAGACAGTGTGGCATACATGATATCAGCTGGTAGAATGTTAAAATCAACTTTTCCTAAAATGTTGCATTTCACATGTTTAGCCCATGCTCTAAATCTTGTTGCGGGGCAGATTAGAAAGGAGAATCCTAATGTCGATAGTTTAATTTCAAATTTGAAAAAAGTTTTTTTGAAGGCACCAAAAAGAATTAAAATCTTTAAAGAAATGTGTCCGGATTTACCTTTACCTCCTGCACCTGTAATTACCAGATGGGGTACTTGGCTTGATGCAGCATTTTATTACGCTAAGCATTTCGATGAAATTAAATCTGTATTGTCGGTGCTGAATGGTCAAGAGGCAAAATCAATAGAGAATAGTTTAAACATTTTTAATAATAACGACAACATTAAAGATGATTTGTCTCGTATTTACGAAAAATTTTCAATTATACCAACAGCTTTGACATCTCTTCAGAAATCCGATCTTTCTCTAATGGAATCATTTGAAATATTTGATGCAGTGAGATTAGCTTTGATATGGGCAAATTGCGAGAGCTTAAAAGATAAAATGGAAAAAGTCATGGATAGGAATCCTGATTTGGACATTATCAGAAATATAGCAGAAAAAATTTCTTCCTGCACTAATGATGACGAGGAGGAGGAATTGTATAAATTTGCTAACCTCACCTCAGTTGACGTAGAGCGATCTTTTTCAATGTACAAATGGATTTTAGACGTTCGGAGAAATTCATTGAAGCCAGAAAATATTGAAAAGCTAATGGTCATATATTTTAATTCTCACAAAAGTTATACAGAGTCGGAAGCGAACACTTCAAATTTTACTGGTAATGAATCTGACAAGGAAAATGATTCCGATGGGCCGTTTGAATAAGGAAAACTTCCCGAAATAGGCTTATGAGAATTTGCTTAAGACTATTAATAATTTGTATTGTAAATTAATGTAAACTAATAAAAACTGTATGTTAATAAATTATCTTTGTTTTATTGGTCTAATTCTGAGGTTTTTATTATTATTTATTTGTTTGTTGGCCACACGGGATTGTCCATTAGAAATCCCGGGATTATTCATCAGAAATCCCGGGAAGGTCCACATTAATATCAACATTTCGATGCAAGTACATAAATAACTCTACCTAATTCCGACCTCTGGTTATATGTCATTTAATAGGGAATTTAATGAGGTTTTTAAATAATGATGTTAATGTTCTAAATTCAAATTTAATTTTCATAGATTTCGTATTTTGTTTAACAAGTTGTATTTGCCCTGTACGCAGTTTGACGGAAAATGATAAAATTAGGCACGTAAATGAAAAAAAAAGCTAGAAAACGTTTATTTAATAACCCGTATCGCGCACCCGGAATTCCTCGCTCCTCTTATTACTGCGTCCATGCGATGTTTACCCGCAAAAACCGCCAAGTGGTGCCATTGCTGAATTCTGGACTTAGTCAGGTTATTACAGCTGAAAGATTGCATCTTAGCCTCTCGTCTTTTCATAGAATCTGCAAACGCTAGTAAGAGACTGATTTGTTCACGCACCGTTAGAGATCTGGCAGAAAACAGGTAACTTCTGACCGAGTAGATCGATTTATAGTAACACCTTTTTTACAAAGTCTACGCTTTGATGTCTTTCAACCGCAGCAGCAGCTTCATGATGAACCTATGGTGGGTGTAAGTGACTCTACAATTAGAAGAAGGT
The DNA here is from genome assembly GCA_905475405.1 of Schrankia costaestrigalis. NCBI lineage: Eukaryota > Metazoa > Arthropoda > Insecta > Lepidoptera > Erebidae > Schrankia > Schrankia costaestrigalis. The sequence goes on from FR997827.1 coordinate 9,191,848, forward strand.
TAAAGAAACGTGGACTTGTACCGTACAAGCCAGCAAATAGGGAGGAACTACTTGCTGATCATCGAAAAGCGCGCCTTAACTTTTTACGTAATTACCTAAATTGGTTATACATCTAGTGGAGCAAGTTCCTCCTTTCTGATGAGTGCAAAATTGTATTGTATGGTAACGATGGAAGGACTAAGGTCTACAAAAGTGATGGAGAACGCTTTGCACCATGCAGGATTAAAAGAAAAGGCCATCCATGGTGGCGGTTCATAGACTGTTTGAGGAGAAATTCGTGGCAACGACAAGACTGAGTTTATCTTTGTGTTGGGTCCCTTCTGCCCTTTTTTAACAGTCATAGGTACATCGAACAGTATCTTGAACCTATTGTGATGCCCTATGCACATTTATTTGACCTCAATTTAACATTTATGGACGAGGATGCTAGGACAAACACCGCGAGCGTCGTAAGAGATTATGTTACTGAAGTCGATATCTCTATTATTGATTGGCCAGCAAGAAGCCCGGACATGAATCCAATTAAACGTCTATGGGAAGAATGAAAAAGACGAATTAGTGTAACAGATCATGCCTCAAAAACACTTAGCCAGCTTTAAAATGCTATCCAAGAGGAATGGAATAGAGCGCCACTATTTTTGATCGTGGCTCTTACCCGATCGATTAAAAACCGTACAGAAGCAGTAATGAGAAGTCGGGAATGGTATCCGAGTTATTAAATAAACGTTTCCTAGCTTTTTATTTCATTTACGTGCCTAATTTTATCAATTTCCGTCAAACTACGTACAGGGTAAAAACGACTTGTTAAACAAAATACGAAATCTATGAAAATTTAATTTGAATTTAGAACATTTACATCATTATTTGAAAACCTCATTAAATTCCCTATTAAATGATATATAACATATATACACATTTTTCAGATAATCCTTATAAAACACAAACTTGCAACTGTTTCGATTTTTTCGATGAGAAGTGTATAAGGTTAACATAAGACGAGAGGGGCTCTCGTAATCTCACTTTGTTTTGTTCATCTAATACTAATTTACATCGTTTCACACCTGAGTATACTCACTAGTTGTCTTTTTTAAGAATCCTACTAATATTATAATTGCGAAAGTTTGTGAGGATGGATGTATGGATGGATGTTTGTTACTCTTTCACGCAAAAAGTACTGAACGGATTTTGATGAAATTTTGAGTTTATGGTGTAGAATAACATTTTAGCTGCCTACACCACGCGGCGGGCATCAGTTAGTGTCACATATTTGTAAGTCTTTTTAAGGCGCCTAACATTAAATCCAGCAAAGAAAAAGTGCCAAACTCGATACCAATTCATCAGAGCAACATGAAATCTGTGGCCCAAGTATTCCTCCGTACATGAAGGATACCGCTAAGGGACTTTTACTAACTGGTTCGCTTTTTGCGTAATGTAAATTAATGTAATCAAAAACATTTAACCGAATAAACAAAATACCCAATTTATAAAACTCACACAACCGACCAATATCTTTATTTAAACATAATATCCGGTAATTACAAATACTTAGCATGAATAATTTGTTCAGATTTAATTTTATATCATGTGGTAGCCTGAAATTATTATTAATTATTACGTTTTATTTATTTCACAAGCAACCTCATAATATATTTTACTCGGAATTTTATCAATTATAACATACTTCTTATTATAAACGTTTCTATTGGAACGAATCAATTGATTCCTGACACTAGCTATAAGCTTTCTGTATACTTAAGCTATCGTAGTAGCACGTTTTAAACACAGCTTACCTAAAACAATCAGTCTAGCTAAGTAAGTCAGAAAAGTTAGTCAGTCAGGGTAAGCAGAGCTTCGATATGATCGATAGCATCCACTAGAAGAGCCCAAGAAGCGTTTGGGAAGCAAAAAGGTATCATATTGTCCATGGTTAAAGACGTTGGTGGTTGCTAAGTGATGAAGAATGGAACAGACGTATTTGCTAACTGTACCCTTTTCAAAAGGCTAACTATCGTCCAGAGGGCAAAAGACCGCGATGTTATAGGGTTTCTTGGATGAACGTCAGAAACGAAAAGAATCTGTTACTAAACTCATAGTTTTTTTATGATTCGTCTTACAGACTTAAGACTCTTTACACTTTATATTTATTTTTAAAGCTGTAAAAGTTTTCTTTCAGCAGATAACACTGAAACAAAGTAAAGTTATGGTAAACAAGTCCGCGAAAGAGTTAGGATTGCCTAGCTGTACTTTTTATAAGCTACACTATTAAACTTTACTCTTACATTTAAGATATGATTATATACTGCGTTTCTAAGCCAAGACAAATAAAAAAGAGAAAAAATTTGTTTACACAACATAATTTACAAGGCCATATTATGGTCTCCGTGAAGCCAGTGATTAAATCTTTAAAATTCTTGTCATAATCAAAATACTTACTATCATAATTATACAACATAAATAAAGAAACATATGTACTTATTGAAATTATTAAATGGAATTCGTTAATCAATTTTACATACCGCAAAATTACATATTCCCTGCAAAAACATACTTAACAATTTACACATATTATAACGTTTGAACATCAATGAGTATGGAATATTGGCTAAATATAGATTCATGATGGCATACCACCTCTTTGAGGCTTTGTCGATTGAAAACATAATTTACTTGAAATGGAATATGGAGATTTGTTTAATGTGATTGTATTTTGCTATGTACTTTATTAATTAATATTTTGATTATGGTAAATATGACGTGTAACCAGTTTATTAAAATATATATTTTTTTATGGGTGAATTACTGATTTCCGAATTACTGAACCTAGAATAACGTTACCACGAAAACATGCAATCACGAATAACGTTACCACGAAAATATGCACATTTACATCCTCAAAATGTTGGCAATGCCTGTAATATTGTATCTACAAATTGATTTCAAAATATACTCCCTCACGTTTATAATAAAGTCGGTCGTTAACTCATCGCGTAAGTTATGTGGTCACTCTATATTGAGGTTTGTGATCTGATTTTGCTATTAATTGGATGAAAATCCTATTTCCCGACTAGCACAGTTCAACAAGAATTCTTTATGTTCTCATTTTTAAAAAAATATGGACATACGTTATTACTCGTACATTCTTTAAAACTCAAGCAAAATGAAATGTTTTTTTTACGAGGAAACTCTTACTTAAACTCTTACTGGTTGTAAATTAACTTTATATGTAAATTTTGCGATTCGAAGAAAAAGTCTTAAGAACATTTGAGATGAAAGGCGCCCCATCTAATTAAACCTGAAACCGTTGATGTAATGCTTAGTTTTGGAAACGTTCATCTTAAGTAAATGGTAAGAAGATAATATAATTATTATATTACAAATTAGTACATTACTTATGAGATGTTTTATAATGTATTTTACATACCAAATACATGAGAATTTTTCGTAATACATAATTATACGCCCGTGAAACTAAGTAAATGGCATAATATTTATAGCCTATTGCCGAAACCTCCTTACTCTAACCGGCACGTGCTTAGACAGCACGAATAGTGCTTTGTTTTTCGTCACCCTGACCATTCGTTATACTTGCCTATTTTAATTACAAGCCTAAGGCGCTGTCTCCACGAGCGATAGAATCGCGACGAGTCAGAACAAAAATCGCCGCGATAACATCGCCGTGTGGAGACACCTTCATACAGAGTATATAGAAATACGTGGCACGACGATAATATCGCCGCGATTTTATCGCTCGTGGAGACAGCGCCTAAGAAATAGGGTGTACAATACTTCCTTACTTAAACCAAAACAGAGCTAACATTATTCTTATATTATATTTTCTTAAATACGTCAAATAGTTTGTATACCAAGATAATTTACTTCTTAGTATAATTCATAATTAGTAAGCAAATAACTTATCTCATAATACTAAGATAATCAAGTGAATTAAACACACTTTTATGATCTGGCACACGAACACAGAATATAAATGTCCTGTTGATTAGGCGTGTGCAATCAACATGTAAAATTCAAAGCGACATTTGTACCCAACATAAATAACATTTTCTGCCTTATAAATATTAATATTTCCTATTTTAGCTGTTAATTACTGTGACAACTATGGAGGATCCTCCTGTATTCATTAGCCAACCTAATTAGTACAGAAAACCCGTGCTACTAGAGCGTGGAATACGAATTCTTTGTCAACCATATTGAATGCAGTATCTTGTTGCTTTTAGTAACTAAAAGATTTGCGTTCCTAGTTTGCGTTTGTATCCCTCTCTTTTTAAACGACAAGGAGGCAAGGAATATTTAGTTTGCAATCTTGGAAGAGCTAAAGGCGTCGTTATTTTTAATTCGCTGCTGATTTTCGTATTCTTTTATATTCTGTTGTATAATATTTTTTTAATCTTTCCACTGAAGTTACAGGCGTCCTTTACTAACTAAGGGATACTTACCCCAGGTTTTCGAATGAGTGTTCAAGTAAAAATCAACTAATCAAGTGTCCAGTGTCAAATTTTAGTTCCTGAAAATAATAGTTGACAAGAGTTTTGACACTTGATTAGTTGATTTTTACTTGATCAGACATTCGGAAACCGGGGGTTAGTCTACAAGTACTATTCTTGTTTTTCGGGAAGGTATTGGAATGATATCGAGTTTACGACAGTTGACAGAAGCAGTGAAGATATTTTGTATTATCTTGTTCCCTTACAATCCCTTTTGGTACTTGCTTACGCGGGCGCTATAGCTTGCTTATGTACACTCTAAGGGGCTCCCTTAAAGTAAACATACTATAATACGAGTATACATTACTCAAGGCGTGAACAGGGGTTTCGATATATCCATCGGATGACATAATAAACATTTGTATGCAAATAGAGCCTGTAATAAAAACATAAACTCACTAAAAAGAAATCTAATGATTTTGTGACAAAACCCTTAAAATCGTGGAAAAAAATTTTTTTGATGATGATATAAACATATTTTTAGACATAATTGTTATATAGAATTTTTTAGAACCTTAGGTTTTTTTTCACTTCTAATTAAAAAGGTTTAATGTGTATAATTGAGAGGAAGAAACATTTTAAACTGAGTTAGGAAAATAGACACTACCCCTCGGATCCATTCAGAATGTAGAAAAAGGTTATTTAGACAACATGTGAACCATGAATACAAAAAATCTAATGATATACAAAGAAAGAACAAACTGATATGCAAGAAAATCAAGATCTTAATATCTAATTTAGTTACAAGAATATTATATTACTATAAGTCAAGGAACAATACAATTAAATTAGCTTCTAAGCATCAGTATAAGTACTACTTATCATTGCTTTTTATCGTCGTGAGCAAAGTACTTTAAGCCGTATAATTGGTTAGTAGCTTTAGGGATTAACACCAACATTAGACGTCGTATTAGTCTTTACGAGCATTGTGCATCGTGTAGATAAGTGATTAGATGTAGAATCAATTTCCTTTATTTCAATACAAGGGAAAATTTGTAAAAGAAATCGTATGTATTCTTTAACAAATTTTCCCTTGTATTTTAACGTTGTTGGATCGATATTGAACAAAGATATGCCTGACAATTGTTTGAATACAAGGACAGTTACATTAAATACAAATAGTCAAATAAAGCAGTAGAAAATAATCAATATATAAATGTTATAATAGTAAAATAGCAGGCGTAGTAGGTAATTGTAATTTATTTTAAATGTTAAAATGAATTTTGGTTGAGGATAAAAGTACGTAGTATTTTATATTGATAGAACTTTGAACTATAAGGCTTTGTGTAAAGTTTTGCTTATTTTGATTTGAGACATATAAAATCTAGGAAACATACGTTAGTCACTTTTTTACGACACAAACTTGACAAGATAATATTATGTGGTCTACTATTATAAAATATTTTGACAACGCATACGACGGACATTGATCTTGTACGCGCAACAACACAATCATTTTCATTCGAAATAGACTCTTATTATATGACAATTTTATATAAAGGCTTGTTAGATGTCTAACTCTGTTTACTAAACTAAAAGTAGCATTCTGAAATTTATAGACGTAAATCTAAAGTGACTTTACCCCAAAAAATGTTTGGAAGAAGTATTCAAAAAGTTCTCTACTCAATTTCAGTAAAGGGTAAAGTGTCAAAAATTCACCAAAGCATACTAGGGTAGCAGAAAAATCCAGGAGCTTTACAAAAAAGCAACAAATTCTTATATTACATTACAAGGAACGCGTGCCTACAGAGTGTGAGTTATGCAGAGTATGCGAGGAGAATGTTTGAAAATACGACCGTGATTATAAAGAAACAAGAGCATTAGCTCTTTACAACTTGCAATTTTTGTTTAACAATTGTTTTGATTTTTTCTTTTCTTGTGAATTGATTTGATAACTGGTAAGAGTAAAACAAAATTTAGTTTTATACATACATGCATAAACTCACGCCTTATCCCGTCCGGGGTAGGCAGAGACGACAGAACGCCACTTGTCACGATCTTGGCAAACAGATTGGGCCTCGTCCACATTCATTAAGCGAGTCATACATGCGCGTCGGTTACAAGTGCTTGTTATTTGGCCCTTCTCCAATATGCAATAGTTTTATCTGATGTAAATATTATCCAAAATACATTGGTCTCTCCGTTAAATTCAGCAGTAGCCTTTGATTTCTACAGTTTAGAAATATAATGCATTCCAATCAGTAAAACGGATTTGTCACGGAACACCGCACCGTATAAATGTTTGAAAAATTAGGTAGGTACACTACATAAACCAGTCAAAAATGTGAAAATAATCTTTACTAGCTTTTGCCCGCGGCTTCGCTTGCGTTTAATTCCGGGTAGCAAAAAGTAGCCTATGTTACTCTCCATACCTTCAACCATCTCCACTTAAAAAATCACGTCAATTTGGCGCTCCATTTTGCCGTGATAATTAAACATTTATAATATTACTTAATATGGATTTCATGAAAGCGAAAGAAAATAATATTATAATACTAAGATAGGAACGACGTCTTATTCTCATCTAACCATGCTTCTGCTATAAGTACAAAGCAACTGATAAACGTTTTAATTATTATCTTTTTGTAAATACAAATTACATAGAAGGGAAACAAAAATATTTATGTTCGTTCATGCATACAAGGATTATCATAGAATGGGAATCAAACCGGAGATCTATAACTTTTATGTAAAAGGTACTCCTTTACAAGGTTATCAAATTTAAATTTTTAACCTCTTGTAAGTCTAATTAAAAATTTAATGTTGTGTTGTTCGTGCTCGACTTCGTGCCAATAGTGACTTGTTGCAGAAACATAGACATTGTCTATCGGTTTGTTTATAAAGTTAAACTAGGTCAGCGGACAAAGTTACCGTCATAGCTCATAAGATGTGCAAGGTGAGGTGGCAGTTGGTCACGTCTGTTGAGAAACTAATGGCAGAGGGACCAGATTAATCTTGAAGGTTCCGTGAAATAGTTTGGGAAGCCTTTCGACCCGATGATAACCTCTTTGCCCAAGAGGTGAAACCTGACTGATTCAAGCTTGACTTTTACATCATCATAACAGCCCATTATGATAGACGTATATAAAGTCTCCGTACTCCATGTACTCCTTCTGATGATGGAGTAAGAATACAATATGTCACCACCCCATCTCACCCCACGGGTGTCGTAAAAACCGACTAAGGCACTATCCCTGAATATTATCTTTACGAAATAAGAAGAAGGAAAACTTGAAATTAAACTCTATACCAATCCGTCTGGCCAGCGTGGTATTAGTAGGCCAAATATCCCTGCGTTACGGAAGGAGGCCTGTCCCTGCAGTGGGACAATAATGGGCTGTTATAAATGCTCCCGGTGAGGGAGCACATTTAGACCTGTTTAAATTTTGTTTGTAACAACTTGTGCAGTAAAGTGTATACTATAAATTCCGTAACCAAATACGATTAACCCTGTTCATAATTATTGCTATTGATTCATCCTAATAATGTTTTAAATCGTTTTTACCAAACAGGTGTTCCTCAAATAGAAAATTCCCGAAACAAAAACCCTGTTTCAACATCGTTTCTAAATGAAAATGTATTTAATTTGTAAACATTTTCTAATTTTTATTTTCCGATCCCTTATCAAGTAATTAAATGTATGTAAACAATCGATTTACAAGGTAAACAGAGCCTCCATGAATAAAATTATGAAGGAAAAATACAATATGTATGTTTCACATTGTTTTAGACAAGCAACGTCCGACACGGTATTTTTAACGGATATGACGTCGCGTGATGGGCATATGCATAACAATGAAGTAGTACAAACATCGTTGAGACATAAATTGAGTTTATATTGTAGTCATTTTTGCTTTATATATTGAATAAAAAGTTGAGCGGTTTTTTTTAAAAGGAAACGTTATGTTATTGGATTTGTTACCTTTCTATCAGGTTTGAGTTCAAGATCCAAACTTATGGTGACATAGACCGTTGCAGTAGAGTTTCTTTGCCAATTAGAAACTTAGAGCCTTTTACGGACCACGTTTAAGATAAATAAAGCATTTTGAAAGAAAAACCATATACTTATTAGCGAATGTCTTATGTCAAGCCACTTTTTTATTTATTGTTATTATTTCTATTACATATATCATTAATAATAAGTATGTATGTTTGACGGTTTCAAATTGGAGTATAGAGTTGACTTCATTTAAAAATTTCTATAAACCAACTAGGTATTTATCGGTTCGACATCGAATTATCAGTTAATACGATTAGACACTAAATATTTCAAAGTCGCAAAGTTCTACGCTTTAAAACACAATTTACAAGAATACAATTCACACAATTGAAGATAAAAGTACTAAAATATTATTTTAGAAGTTATTCTTTTTTACTTTATCTTAATAATAATTATTGTATTAATATAAGGGTCGTGTTATATAAGAGATAAAACTTTTATAACTTCGTTAGAAGTATTCAGTTTATTAAAGTTTTTAGATTGAATAGTTATTTTATCTACTTTTTAAATTTGTTTTTATTACATGATGATTATTTTGAATAACGAAATAGGTCTGTACATTTTCTAATACCTTTAATATGAACTCATTTTATCATATCGAGATTATAAATTATTTGAATCTGTCTTTCTACATTTTTTATAATTTTATTTCAGGCTAATGTTCATATAGGTACCTACTTATTTGTTTTTCATATTTAGGCATCTCTTAAAAGTTTATAAAAGTCAGGCTCAGGATGTCATTGGAAAATGCAATACGACTAAACTAAAAACACAATGAAGGCGATATTCTACATAACATAAAATAGGAAAACACACTTATGTAATAAGCAGTTATATCACGAGACTATTGACTACCACAGTATAAAACATTGTAAGAAAAAGACGTCTTTCTGTAAAAAGAACTATACATATTCTTAAACAAGTCGTCAGCCTCTCAAACTACGTGTATAAAAACCTAACACAGCCATATAAAAAGGAATTGAATATTTTTGTGTGAACGTAGCAATCGCTGTCAATTTTCATGACGTACGATAAACGTGAACCTCTTTAACTTTATCAGATCTTAAGACATTTTCCATTCAATAAATCATGACATCATAGAGCGGGCACGCAACATATTCGACTCAAGTAATCTGCCATTAGGCCAAAGAGCTCTCCTCGCTTATCTGCGACATCTGGACCATGTTTATATTTAGAGGGTCTACGACAACCTCTATAACGACAGGGCGCTTATCGTCCCCGCCTGTCTAGGTAATCTCCCCCACCTTTACGTGCCAAACTGTACCCTACTGCCCATACAAGAAATTCTACGGTGTATTGTACCTTCTTTATGTAAGTAAATGTAGAAATCGCTGATTCTACGAAACGAAATTTTGTATCGTATTGATCACACATACAGCTTTATTTCCACAACAATTTTATGCCGATACTAACATGTCATTCTTTGAAAATAACACCAATGTTAATGCGTGTAAGTCGATTTTGCTTTGTAGCAACTGGTAAATAAAAACTATTAGTAACTGCTATATTAAAATGTCAGATCTGTCTGTTGAAAGCAGAGTTCGAGGGCATTGTTTTACTTTAAAAATAGTTTTTTTTATAGCCAATCAATAATTAAGTAAAGCATGCTCTTTAATGTAAAAGTATGTAAGTAGTTAGGATTTTTATAACAATACTCAAAATAAAATATTTTTTTAATTTAAAAAATATATTTTTTGTTAGAAACGATTTATTCTAAGGTAGCAATAGAAATTTCATCGACATTTTTAAAGAAAGATGTTTTTATTTTAAAAAAATTGGAAATTTCATGTATAAAAATAAACTATGTTGATATTGTTGTCCATTAAGTATTTAAATAAATAAATTAATATTCCTCACACTTTCACACAACGCCATCTAGTACCAAACTAAGCAGAGCTTGTACTATGGGTACTAGACAACGGATAAACATAACTGAATACTTTTTTTTTTGTAAATACATACATTATTATACATAGAAAACACTCAGACCAATGTAAACAACATGTTCATGCACACAAAGATTTGCATTAAGCGGGAATTTTTTATAGCTACTTTATAGGTGTCAACTTTTTTGTACTAATCCGAAAAGTCCAAGAAAGTTACGAACCGTTAAGTCCTTGTTCTTGTTTTTCTGGATTGTGTTATTACTTAGGTGTTTTTAAATCACTTCCAAGCAATAATACAAAACTTACTGTGTTAGTTAGACTAGTGAAAATACACGACTATACTAAAGCCAAACTCGATGTGAAATATTTAATAACAAGCCTATGCTTAGCACTTGACAGGCAAAATAATTAGGGTTGTTCATTGTTATAAAAAAAATGAGATTTTCTTAATTTACTTTTCTGAGCAAATACAAATCCCCGTCACAAGCGCCGTAGTTATTTCATGTTATCTTGATAGCAGATAATGCCAAATTATGTCATAAAATACGGAAATACTAATGAAATTCTCATTTTTAAATACAAATATTTTGGAATGGTGTGATAACCTGTTATTACTATGTTATTAACCATAAAATAACATGTCAATGACATATTAATTTGTTTACAAAGATTATGAAAATCAGTAGTGAACTTTCTGCTTACTATAGTCAAAAGCCTAATGTAAAACAGACTTAAAAATAGTATAATACGATAAAAACAACTAGCTTACTACAAGTAAATATTTTGATTGATGCTGATGGATAACTAATTAAAAACTCTTCACGAACACAAAGGATAAATTACTTTGATGTTTTGTTAAAAAATATTTGTAGGTAAATTAATTTTCTACGTAATCCTTTCTAGTAATTGTTCCCGGTATTTGAAGTCTAAGTAAAAACTGTATTTGGAGGTTAAGTAAATTGTAAAATTATGTAGCATTTCCATTTGCGCAGATCCGTGTGGTGACAGAGTAAAAATACACTGTGTCACCACCCCCATCTCATCCCATGGGTATCGTAAAAACCGACTAAGGAACTATCCGTGAATATTATCTTTAAGTAATAAAACGAAGTAAAACTTGAAATAAAACCCTATACCAATCCGTTTATTAGTAGGCCAAGTATCCCTCCGTCACGGGAGGAGGCCTGTCCCTGCAGTGGGACATTAATGGGCTGTTATGATGATGATGTAGCATTTCATATGTATCCAGTTTTGTTATCAGTAAAGTTTATTAATACCAAATCGTATTAGCCATGTTATTAGTAGAAGTCTAGTATAGTACTTATTTAAGTTCAAAAGTTAAAACCATACGTATAAATATATCATAATAGCCTATACGTTTCTCTACGTATCTACTAATAAGACACAATTCTTTAAAACACAACACATTCGTTAAGCCATTATTGATCAGAGTACCAATAAGAGCCCCTAAGAAGATCCCCTTCGTATATAAGTAGTAACAAATTCAATTAACTTTCTATTATGGGGCGTCTCGGCATCGTTTGTCCAAAGTTTTTGTGGATCTCGGCTTCTCAGCTCAATGATATTGTTACTGGCTGGTACGTGCTTTGTAAACATGCGTGTTTAGCCTATAAAAGAAAAAACAAAAACATTTATCTGTATATGTACATTCATTTTGTTAAGTTTTTTTTGTTAACTCTCCAATAGGCCCTTCTTGCGTATAAAAGAAAGTAAGGATAGATTTTACAGCTGACTGGTTCAAACACGAGTAGGGATTTTGGGAACTTTCTATTTTTTTCTTTGTTGTTGGTAGTTGGTACCTACTACTATTTGATAATGAGTAATTTTGTACTATACAAGTGATGGGCATGTATGAAAATATATATAATACACGGTACTCGGCAGTTTCTGCCTACCTTCATGAAAATAGTTTAAGTATTTATGTACCTACCTTTTTCTCGGTGTATACAAAATTATGTGGTTTACAATATGGTTATGGTTTCAGAAGCCTTTGATGGAGAGCAGTACCATAACCTATATGTTACAACCCAAGAAATTGCACTCCCACGTTGCTTATTTAAAAGAAAATTTAACCCACATCCACTGCACCATGTTTTTATATTACAAGTATAATTTACGATACATTCATGACTATAAACATTATGATATTATATTATTCTAGAATGTTTAGCTTTGATTATATTCTATTATATTATATTAACACAATATACCTTCTAAGAAACAATGTGTAGGCTATAAATAAATTTACTAAATACCTAAATAAATATTTCTTTGTCAATAACTTAAAAAGACTTCCATTTTCCTTCACCATTAATAATGTATCCATTAAATAATATCAATGTTACTTAAACAAATATTGAGAACAAAGTTAACGAAGTGAATGAAAAATTTCGCGTAGATAAATTTACTTTGTCATTTTTTCTAAAAATATCATCAAAGACGTTAAGGATCCGTCACTTTTTTTCCTTAAAAACGTCTAATGTTGAAGCACTTAGAATAAAACTACTATCAAGAAACATAGAGCATTAAAATAAATTATGAAACTTCGTACTGCTAATAGAAAACAATAAACAGTTTATGATCTGTGACGGGCGAAATTAACGATTGCACGTGCTGAGGCGCTCAGCGAAACGAGTTAAGGGTGTTCATCATGTGAACTTTCCCAGTTTATTTATTCCCGGGGTCTTTCCCGGAGCGGCTTAATGGCGCCTTAAGCGGTAATGTGTGGTCATAAATTAAACGATAATAAGTTCGGACAACAACGTTGCCGTTAATGACTGTGAGGACCAGATAGTAGGACGACATAGACGATCCTTCGACACTTTCTTCACTTATCTGCACCGAGAGCACGCGTCCCTTCCGGGATACCCAAAACCTTTTATGTATAGCGTAATGTTTGTATCGGCATTACAGGGTTATTTTTTTATCTCGTGTGGCTTTTCGAGTAGCTGAGGGTCGTCTTTGCCGTTATTAAGGTTAAGGTAAGTTGATATTGGGTTATTGGCAATATAAAAGTAATAGGATAGACAAAGTGTGCGTTGATATCCTTAATGTTTTATTATTTATACTTTGTTATGTTAAAAATTGTTTTCGAAAATCACTAAAGCACTTCCTTTTAACGTGGTTTTCTTATCGTTGCTGTACTTACTAGCATTTTAACTCATCAATTTTGTCACCGGGATTGATAACAAATTAATAACTATATTAACAGTTTACTTTTTTCCTGTTTTACAAAATTTTATAAGTTAGTGATTCACCTAAATATTAAACAAATCTTGAAGTAAAAACCATTCGAAAAGTTAGTTATAAATATTTACATTAAAAGAAACCTTATTTAAAGCTAAATATTAGGCAAAAGGTTAATTTAATATTATTCTATAATTGGAAACCTTTATTAAAAGCTGATTAAAAGATTAAAACCTTTCCTTTAACCAAGTTAACACAATACATCTGTTTTGAGAACTCTAATTTTAAAACAAGTAAAAGAGTATTATTTTTGCATTAATATTTATAATAAGTAAAAGTACTGGAAAACATAATTACAAAAAGAAAGGCTAAGTAGAATATTTCTAGTAATTTGCCTTATGATAGTCTTATTTACTGCGTAAGTTCTTTTGATGTAAATATTTTAAAAAGTAAGATAATTGTGTTCCCTTCATATTTTCCAAGAAACTGGTTGTGTATAACTTTACACTTTATTAACGTATAATTGGAAAAAACTACAATTAACTTAAGAGTACAAATAATTATTTTAATTATTTTATTCTGGAAACTTCAGCTTACGGAGAACATTAATTTCTATTGTGTTATTTTTTAACTAAACTTTTTAGAGAGTTACAGTTGTGACTAAATTTAATAATAATAATTGTAACCTAAATAAAATTAAACCATTTTACTGATAAACAGAAAGAGTTGAAGTATTCCATATTCGGTCGTTTTCCTCAACGAACTTTAAAAGTTTAATTATTGTACTTATTCATTTATCAAAGACAACCAACAAAGCATACACTAAAACATTGCTACAAACACCGGCGACGACCTCGGTGGCGCGCCGGTAGAGCCAGCGGCTGCCGCGCATGAGGTTGTGGGTTCGATCCCTACGCAGGACAATAATTTGTGAGATCCACAAATTATTGTCCTGAGTCTGGGTGTTCTATGTGTCCGTTAATTGATGTTTGTAAAAGTCCCCGCGACACAGGGCATGATCCCTAGTGCGGGAGTTGTCTTTTTAAAGAAAGAAAAAAAGGAAGAAAGAAACATGTAGGCACATTATGTAGCGCTGCCTAACTTATAGGATTGCATTATGAAAAATTATCAATAAAAAAAACTACATTTTATTCTACAAGCTTTAGCTTACAGAGAATATTTTTATCCAAATTCTACTCTATTTATAATATTTTAAACTAACCTTTGTAGAGAGATGCAGTAGTGACTGAGTTTAATTATAATCTGAATATAATTTAGACAATTTTACTTATAATCAAAAAGTGTTTAGGTATTCCTTTTAAGGTAGTTTTCCTAGACAAATTGTAAGTTTATTATTTGACTCTACAAGCTTAAATTTACCAACATTTTCATTTTTTGTTTTGTTTTTTAACTTACTATATAAATCAGTAGGACAACGTATTATCCTGTGTGTAGAATAACTGTGTTTGACAAGAGATGTTATTAGCGGGTATACACCTGGTGCCTCCCGTGCTACACCCTATTCGACATTACGACCCCCATGGGATGTGATGGGGCATTCTATTATTCGCTGTCAACACGGCTTTGTGTTTTGTAATATTTAAAATTTATAAAATTAATTATACTTGTATAGGTATTGGTTAATCCTAATCTTTTTTGTCACAGTTTTTAAATGTGTAAGCTACTTTTATTTAAGTAAGTTTGCGGCATTCTGTGTTTACTTGGAAGTTATCTTTGATTAGCTTGACTAAGTTATTATTGATAAAGTTTTAATTTTTCAGTGTTTTATGCAGATATGCCAAGAAAAATATGTTAATTTCCTTAATGTATTGCTTCAAAAAAAGTTATGTTACGATATTGGAAAGACATTGTCTTCTTTTGATTTACAGATTATTAAACATGTTGAACTTAGAATTGAGATACGTCTAAGATTTTATACGCGATCTTGGCTTAGCAGCGAAACATGACTGCAGTAAGATACGCAATAAGGAACTCTTATACTAAGAACTACGGCTGAAACGATAATTAGACCTTACACACGCCTAATAAACAGGATAAAGCGTCAGCTGTGGCACTTAGTACATGACATTGTGTTCTAATGTAATTAATTGTAAGGAATAACTATTACCTAATAGGTTTGTAGGAGATCTTTTTCGTTGTATTTAATCATTAATCTCACTAATTATCAAAAAAATACTAAAGTTTCTAGAAGTGTATTGGAAAATACGAATTTCGTTTTGCAGTCACGCGTTTTAAACGATATAAAAAGACAATCTATTGACTTATTTTAAAAAGTCACACAACACAATCAACGCATTTTGATCCGTTGTGTAAGTAAACAACGGCTAAACATGCATTTTTTTTATTTAAGTCTTGTAAAGTTTTCAATATTCTGCTCTTTGTCAATTCGTAGTATCCAAAAGAGTAAGCTCTAGGTTTAAATCCACCAGACGACTATTTTTTCGTATCTCGGAGTCATGAGAGGCTCCAATTAGTCGCATTGATTTCTCTGTATCATATGCAGAATAGTGCAGACTCTATGACTAATAGTAACCGTAGTCTAGACTTTCGTATTCGAGTCTTCCACCAATAATTATTGCTTTTGCTTAATTATTTGGTTTTATTAATAAATCAGTACAACAAATAGGTAAATGTCCTACTGCAGGAACGGGATGGCCTTCTTTAGGAGTGAAGAATGTTGACTAACCCGATTTTTATAAGTTTTTGTTTCAAATTTTAATGATAATTTTAGTAAAGATTAGTGAACTATTTTATAGTCAGCCTTTACAACTCTCGCGAAAGAAAATGAAGTAGTGACATTGTGTATATTTCCCACATTGCCTATACGTGAATTCTTACGTATTCTTGATTTTTTACACTGCAGTTTAGTTTAGTTTCTTTTGTATTGTAACTTGCCACAAGTATTTTTACAAAACGAAACAATTGTCATATTCATTATTTTTTTGATTAATTCACATTATCATAGATTTAATAGTGCAACAATATAATCTAAAATATTTGTATATAGCATGAAAGTTTGTTAGAATCTGAACAAGACAGCTAAGTTACTGTATCTAACGTTAACTTTCCACGGACTTAGTGCAACGATGCATTTAATTCAACGCCCTCACTATGTTTTACTAAATCTAATACCTACTATTAAATAGACTAATATTTATTATCTTTAAGAATTTGTTTAATGGCAGTTGTTTAACATTTTTTCATTTAGTTTCAGTGTTGACAATAATATATTATAATAATGTCAATAAAGTCCGTGGTGTGGTGACGGAGTAAGAATACAGTCACCATCCCATCTCATCCCATGGGTGTCGTAAAAACCGACTAAGAGACTATCCGTGAATATTCCGTGAATATTATCTTTACGAAATTAAAAAAAGGAAAACTTGAAACAAAAACGGATTGGTACAGCCGTTTGGCCAGCGTGGTATTAGTAGGCCAAGTATCCCCACGTCACGGCAGTAGGCCCGTCCCTGCAGTGTGACATTAATGGGCTGTTATGATAATGATGATGAAAGTCAATAAAGTACTCACTCCAATTTCGATCGTTGTAATTATTATTACGTAAGAAACACCGTATCACTTCCAAGCTCGGAGAACAATATTAAGAACTTACAGGTTCAATACTGTAGGTACACTTAATTTTACAAAGCATAATTGAAAAGTACTGTGTAATTTACAGTAGTTTGACCGAAAGTACTGAATTGTACTTACTGAAAAGTAATTGTAGAAGCAGCCTATTGTGTGTCTCTTTATGTTACAAAATAAATATTGAAAATGAGGTTGAAATAATATGAATATGTCGTTTTAATATTTTAAATTAATTATTATAGTCCAACCGTTTCCAATTCAACGACGGTAATGTACCTAGTATGTGTTCTTTTTATTCTTCTTTTCTATTGTCATATATTAGGTCTTTACCTATGAAATTGCCGTTTTGTATGGAGATTTTATGCGAAGTTTGATTTTTCATACGAACGTTTTCTTAGTTTTTTCAATGATTATTAAACTTAATAGAATGAAATTTGATATAAGTAATAGCGATCATCTTAGCTAACTTATAGCATTTTAATCATAAGAAAAAAGATATAAGGGGAGAAGTTACATTTTGTTTAAATGGTAAAATCCGCTGGTTTAAATTGGACCCATATTGGCTTATTAAATAATTATTTTTCTTAATTATCTTTTGTTAGTTGTTTGTAATGTCTTTTATTTACCAAATTACAAGTAATACAATACAATTACAAATAATACAAGCAATCTATGTTTTGAAAGAAAGTAGAGGCTTAAGACTGCGGCGAAAAAAAATGGCAATTTCATAGGTAAAGACCTATTATGACTATTTTAACATCAATTTATGTCATTTACAGTATAATTCTTATTTAATACCTAATAACTAATTAATAGTAACCGTAGTCTAGACTTTCGTATTCAAACCTTACTTGTATATAATACTACTTGCAAATTTATTTATTTATTTATTACATTATGGATGACTGTAGTTTTAATACAAACAATATATCCTTCCCTTATAGTGTTGTTTGTTGTAAAGGAGATGTTTATGTGTTATCATTATAAACCGTCATGCGTTATATTTAGAGAGACATATATTTTTATTTAAAAGCAAAACGTTAAGTACCTATTTACTAATATATTACTAGGTCTTTACTTACCGACATGTACATTTATAAGAATTATAAATGTCAACTTGACTGACTGACATGACTTATGAAATATAATCTTTGACCTTTGGCATCTGTGTGGGTGGACTATCGAAATTAGTATTGAATAGTTTACAAAGCAATGTACTGGATTGTTATAACATTTAAGCAACGTATCCTTTAAGAATTTAATATTCAGAATTTCAACAGAAAGCAAACAGTCTTGTTTATGTATGATGAGCTAAGAATGCTAAATGTGAAATCCCTTTTGCCAATTTTATGGGTTTCGTGAAAATATTATACGAAATGGGATAAGACTGTCATACTATAGGTAAACACCTATAAAATACACCAGCTTCCAACCTGCTCTTCATTTTTACAATAAATAAAAATCAATTTCTAGTATAACGGAATTAAAAAAAAAACATTTTAAACATTTTTATTTTTGTTTTTTTTTATTCATGGGTATCTTTACACAACGCCATCTGTTCCAAAAGTAAGCTAGGCTTAATTAGCTTGCTTATATTTATATTATTTATTATATTCAAACACTTTTGTGTCGGGAGAAATATACAAGTTTACTATTTTATGTTAAAATAGCAGGCAGTTTTGAAAATAACCCTATATCAATACCTTATAGAAAACCTTGCTAATAAACAAAATTTATTTTTCGAGTTTTCAGCATAATATCATCATAACAGCCCATTAATGGCCCACTGCAGGGACGGGCCTCCTCCCGTGTCGGAGGGATACTTGGCCTACTAATACCACGCCTGCCAGACAGATTGGTATAGGGTTTAATTTAAAGTTTTCCTTATTTTTATTTCGTAAAGATAATATTCACGGATAGTCCCTTAGTGGGTTTTTACGACAACCATGGGATGAGATGGGGTGGTCACATATTGTATTCTTACTCCGTCACCACACGGAGAGGTTTGCTTAACCCAAAATCTTTTGGGCTATGCTTTGCCTACAACCAACATTTCTAAATAAGCGCGTAACATCACTAGCTCTGATTTAGACAGTAGACAGAACTGGCGTAGAACAAAATTATGCAAATTTTGTATCTTACTCGTCGAAAATGTCAGTACCCTTGAGCTAGTTAATCAAGTTTATTACAAAAACAGCAATGATGCAGGCACTTACTTTTCATAATAATACATGTTGTTTTTTAATTTTTTCTTTAAATTGTATTATTTAAAAAACTTCCTTAGTATAGTATTTTCTGAGATATTCTTAAGTGTTAAATTACATTTAATTTTTACCTATATAGCTTAGGTATAACTAGAAAAATCCGAAAAGAAGAAGTTCAAGATCCTAGTGGTCATGGCGCTGGACGCGTATAGCCTATGTAATTTATAAACTAGTCTTTAATGATCTTTAACATTTGCACGCCATATATGGCAGAATATGCAGGACAAAAAATTTATTTGTAACACCGTTGTAATGCACCATATTTATGCAAATAAATAATTCTTATTCTTATTCTTAGAGACGCGGGTTCGAGTCCCGTATCGAGTACCAATGTTTTCCATTGTCTTTCTTCTTAATCTTAAGTGATTATGAAAGTTATTATTATTATATTCATCTTAACTCAAAACGCATAAAGTCAAGTTATATTTTTAGTCACTCATGCTCTGATATTACGGACCAAAAATACAGGGTGTCAAGAGTATCGCATGATACAAATAAGAGATTGCTATCCGTATATCTAGCAAATAAAACTTGACACTACCCGAAGTCGATACTAGTCCGTCAGTACTGCGAAATAAAACAAAACGGATCCCTTGGTGGCAGCGTATGCGGAAACAACACAGTAGTTTTAGCTCGACAAAAGCAAGATTTGTCTACTCTACTACAACTTATCTACTACTAATTCTCCAGAATGTTCTTTGGTTAATTTAATGTATGTAAAAGTCTCCTTAACAACTGTGTTATGGATACTGGAGGTAAAGAACTGTCTTTACCTCTTGACGGCGATTGCATGGTTCTATTTTTAAACTACTATAAGTTTAAAAATAGAACCATGCAATCGCCGTCAACACCAAGTGTTGACAGACGGGCGATTGTCATTTGTTTTTAAATAAATATTTAAACCGATATGCTGAGAACAAAAGCTTCTAAAGTTAAATAATCGAACTATGCTATGAATGATTTGATATCGGTGTTGCCCTACTTTGATCTCACCTTGACCGTCTGGTGAACAACTGAGAATATAACCCTTCTATCTATTCTTTTGTAGATACTAGCTTTCATCTTAAACGCTGCCCGCATATAAAGTATAGTGAGGTTTATGTAACGAAACTGAGATCCACTGAGGAGCCGTTGCTTCGTTTTGATAGTATAATCTGCTACTGTTGAACATTTTAACCTTTACAAAGGTATATGTACCTTAATCGAACCGTTATCCTTATAAGATGTTTTGTTTTAAAGTATAAAATTAAGACATAGTAAAAACGATGGTGTCACTACCCTATCCAATTTAATGAGTGTCCTAAAAGCCTATTTAGAGAAAGTACACAGATGTTTTGTTCGCAAAAATAAAAGTAAAATTGTTATTTATCAATTTGAAATTATTATTTATAAAAATTTCATATTTTTAAACACATTACAAATTTTCTCTTAATGGCAAAAAGTTTCTTTTAAATAGATATTTTACTATAGAAAACTTAGAAAATTTTCTTGTTTCTAATCATAAAAATCAGAGCTGGAAGATCAAAACTCATTTCAGACGTTTCAGAGAAATAATAACTTGGATTTCCGATTAAATTTTTAGAATTCCACTATATAAAAAGATCCACGGATCGTAAGGTTTTATCAATTTCAAAGAAATTTGGTATTTTTAGCTTGTCGTTTTTTGATTTAACTACCTTGGTAGCTCAATGGTCAAGTAGCTAACGTCCGAAATCGTAGTTGTATATTCAACGCAAGAGCATGATTTTTGCGATCGAAAGTTAATGTCTTGGGTACATAAAAGGTACTATTTCTATACGAGTCTAAAGGCCTGGGCACACCGGGACGGCATGGCAAGGGATTTTGCCGTGAGTCAGCGCTCGGTCTACCGCGGTATGCCGCGGCGTCCCGCCACGGCAGCCTGTGGCGCGTCTTTTAGCGCCGGAGTCCGTGGCGCTCGGTCGCGGTAGGCAACGGGATGCCGTTGCCTACTGCGGTATGCCGCGGCGTCCCGCCACGGCAGCCTGTGGCGCGTCTTTTAGCGCCGGAGTCCGTGGCACTCGGTCGCGGTAGGCAACGGGATGCCGTTGCCTACCGCGGTATGCCGCGGCATCCCGCCACGGGAGCCTGTGGCGCGTCTTTTGATGCCGTGCGATAAAATCCCTTTCAATGCCACGGCATCATTTTAAAGCATAGCAAATTATGTCGTATTTCTGTAACAGTACGGTTGAATTTCCATTAGTAAAAATTAAAATACTTTGCCATGCCGTCCAGGTCTGCGTTAGCCATTACTCCTAGGTATTTATCTTACTAGTATCTAGGCTAATTAGTATATACCGCGAGTAAGACCTGTATAGAATAGTATTATGTATACAAATCGCGATAGTTTAAAATCTATTAATGTCTTGAGTGCTAAATGCTCAAGACATTTTTAATAGTTTTATTTTAAAATAAATAAAATACCTAATTTTGATAGTAAAACTATCTAAACAACTTTACAGTAACGTAGTAACATTGGCCCGTTATGAATTCAATAAAACCTATTCCGATATTTTCATGTTTAGCACTTCTATATTGATACCTCACCAAAATATTTTAATACATGAACACAAGTACTTCAAGATAATATATATTTTATTGCGTTGATTATAAATCGCGTTCATTGCTCCTAGGATACACAATGTATATAGACTTAGTTAAAGTAATTATGTTGTTTATAATTGCGAGTGTTTCAATTATTTATAATGATCGCTATATTTACTTACCAATTAGTACTCCAAGTCCTAATTTATATAAGGATTAACTAACACTAAGACGTAGATTATCACATTGATCGAAAATAATCTGACTTTATATTGAAGAAGTTATATATTCATCACAGCATTAAAAGACTATTCGCGTAGTGACGGAGTAAGAATACAATATGTCACCACCCCATCTCATCCCATGGGTGTCGTAAAAACCGACTAAGGGACTATCCGTGAATATTATCTTTACGAAACAATAAGAAGGAAAACTTGAAATTAATCCTTATACCAATCCGTCTGGCCAGTGTGATATTAGTAGGTCTAATATCCCTCCGTTACGGGAGGAGGCCCGTCCCTGCAGTGGGACATTAATAGGCTGTTCTGATTAAAAGACTTCGAATGATTCTATTACCCGCGGGCCAGTGTCTCAATTGTACTGCAATGAACTGTTTTTTTTCGGTACACTTCTTTGGGGCACACCTCTCTCTTTGCTTTTTACCCCGTTGACATTGCAAAAAGCTTTGTGCTTTATCAGCTGTTAGTACTCCCTACAACGGCATCCATTGCCATTTGAAGCGGGTAATCCTAGTTTGTTGCTTTAATTCTCTTACATCAGGGAATCAGTTAGAATAGTTTTTATTGCCCATATCATATAATAAGTATCCACTTAAAATTATTATGTTATAGTACGAAAACTTAGCATACAGTCTGGCCAGCTTTGTCAGGTTTGTCACGACAAAGCTGATATTTACAGACTTGTATGACTTATATAATCTGAAATAATAATATTATTATACCCTGTCTGTATACTAAAGTTTGCAATTTCAATAAATGAAATGATTAGGGTTCAAGGTTTTTTATATTTAAAACCAACTTTTAATTGACCTCGTAACAGAATAACTATTATTTGACGTCATTTTAACATAATATTTTAGTTATTTGAAATGGCTGTGACCCTTCGGCCGTTTTGGAAACCGAAGTTTGGTAACCAGTTTCCTAAAAGGCTTTTTTTATACTTCTACGTAACTGGTTTCCTAAAAGGCTTTTTTTTACTTATATGTAACTGGTTTCCAAAGAGGAGTTTTTTTGTACTTCTACGTAACTACACTCTGGCCACTCTAAAGCCCGATTTACACATCGACATCGTAGTAGTAGCCCCCTCTCTCGCGTCTAGCCAACTTATCTCGCCAAAAAATAGAATGGAGATCTATTCAAATCAACTTAACAACTTATTACTTAACTCGCTACTGTACTTGTCGATGTGTAAATAGGTGAAATTTCACAGTAACTGTTCAGAGTATAAAGAACTAATCTCTTCTGTGTGTCCTGGCTAGTAATAGTTTTGAAAGACGTCATCAATCATATAATAAAATGATACTCTTGACATAATTTAATGTCAACAGATAAAACCTAATCTTAGCATTCCATGGATTCTCCGTGCGGGTGCCGGGTCCATCGCGTGATAGAGGACGAACCACTTGCATAACAGCGTCTGGGACTAACGACCCAGATGTAGGTTTAAGGACACAACGCGTTAGCGGTCACCTTCACTGTCTGCTATGTTCCGTCCTCTACCTATCCAAAGGTAGGAACCTAACAATGCCGTTTTGGACATTCGTGATAGTAGAGAGCTTACTGAAGTTCTCAGCAGTCCTATTTCTTTTAATAGGCTGTAGAGTGATTTAGCTGGAGTACCCCTCGCACCTATTTCTATTTTTGAATTTTCTGAATCGATAAATCTTTCAATAGATTTCAGACACCCAACCCTAGACTACAAATGTTAAATTTCACTTATTAGAGTGGCCAGAGTATAGTTACGTAGAAGTACAAAAAACTCCTCTTTGGAAACCAGTTACGTATAAGTAAAAAAAAGCCTTTTAGGAAACCAGTTACGTAGAAGTATAAAAAAAGCCTTTTAGGAAACTGGTTACCAAACTTCGGTTTCCAAAACGGCCGAAGGGGGCTGTGAGGTTTACTTATTTTCGTATTTAACAAGTTACCGTGAAAATTGTGGCTTTTAATAATTTTGTTATAAGTATGTATGTGGCTTGTAACGTGTCATTTTTTGATCTTGCCAATTGATTGAAATTCTCTGTAAGAATGAAAATGTATTTTATTTATAGATTTTTTTACTTTTATCTCTTGTTTATGAATATGTTACTTGGAAAAGGGGAGACGGAGCTTAGAAAAATAGACGTTATAAGCAACTACTCACAGTCGAAGTTTCTAAAGCGACCATTTAGCTTATATTATTTCCTAGCATAAATAGGTTGATAGATGGTACTTAATAGTACTTTAGTAGTTGATACATAAGTAGTAGGAATACGCGCAATAAGTCATGGTGTAAGTCTTATGTAAAACCATGTCTTCATGTTCGTAAGATCTACTAATTAATTTCTTACATAAAACTTTATTTTTAATTTTATTTCAACCATCGTACTTGGCTTTAGTGAGCATATTTCTGTTTACACACATAGTTCTATACATAAATAAGCTTTTACATTAGTGTAAAACAAGACGAGATTAAAGTAAAAACTTTTTGTACACAAAAATGCATTTACAAAAAAAAGGAATCAATGCAAAACGTACATTTTATTACTAAAGCCATGCCGTGTTTATCGTCTTCTCCAACAAAACCTTCTGAACACACAATAATAACCCAAATCGCACGATTTCGTTTGGTGTTTCCGTCGAAAAAAAGATCGGGTGAATGTTCATTCGTTCTATACCGAGTGTGAACGAGGAATGATAAAGGAAAAGACCTTTCCTCGAAAAAATGTTCTGCCGAATAATCTGTTTGACTACGACTTAATATGTTTATCTTTGTCGTTGCAGATTGCAATGTATAATATTATGAATTTAGGGTATTTTTATATAACGCACCAATGTTGATATCATTCAAAGATTCCAGAACAAAGTACTTCGTAGTATAATAAACGCTCCCTGGTATATTAAAAATGAAGACATCCACCGGGACTTAAGTGTGGATTTCGTAGCCATAGTTATAAAAAAATATGCCGAAGCACATGAACAAAGACTTCTACAGCATGTGAAAGTGAAATTAGTGTAACATAGTGCAGCCAGTGCTATCCTTAAAGAACACAAGAACAAAGTGACTTTCATTAATTATAACTAAAGACTATAAGAAAAGTGCCAATGGACACTTTCTCTTCTCTTCATCTTTACTTTAAAGTACTTTTAGCAAATTAAGTTATATTTAAATTACTTATTAGCCACAAGGCTAGATTGTAATATTGTTATGAAGTAACCACTCAGTTAGATCGTAATGAAAAAAAAAGGTATTTTTAGTACATTATGTATTGAAAAAAATGTAAACAACCTTTTAGAAATTGTATTAAATCTAATGATAACAAGCTGTTGATCAATCAATGTTCTTAGCAGTTTTGTAGCTAATTATATATTTAATAATGCCTGCCACGGAACGAGAAAAGGTAGTTTTTGATCACACAAATTATTATTATATGTAAACCTACAATAAACAATTTTGTGTTATAAATTGTACTTTTATAACTAAACGGGAAGCGACTAAAACTGCAACATTAAGTTTTATATTTATAGCTTAACTATTTAAATACTTATTTAAAGTTACGAGAGCTGGCACTAATCAGTCGAAGCCGCATCGAAATAGTAGTAAACAATTAAATTAACATTATCTAGGACGCCACTGCCAGTTCAAATTTGTTTTCAAATTACAAAATAAAGTTGGGAACGAGAAAGAGATTCCTTTGTGATATTTTTATATTTTAAAATTTATAAGTTTAGTTTCAATAACAGAGCAAAAAACTTACAAACAGTTTCTAATTAATTAAAAGTATTATTTATATAGTAAAAGATAATTACTTATTTGTCTGTTCTTTCTTCATCATCATAACAGCCCACTAATGTCCCACTGCAGGGACGGGCCTCCTCCCGTGACGGAGGGATACTTGGCCTACTAACATTCTTGCACCCTTATGGGGTCGTAAATACAACTCTTAAGGAGGCTATTCGTGTCATTCTTGCATCTTTATGTCAATTCTCGTTCCTTAAAATCGATAAAAATTCGGTTAAGTTAACTTTTAGTTGCCAAATTGTCTTACCTATTTTGTGACAATTTGACTACTAAAAGTTAACTTAACCGAAGTTTTAACGATTTTAAGGTACTTACGAGAATTGACATGCTTCTTAAACGAGCTGTCTATATACAAAGAGGATAATTAATTAGTCTTTCTATTCTAACACTGGCAAGGCAGAATGGTAAAGGGCTAGCACAAATTTCCTTCTCTGCTTCTGCTGCAAAAATATTGTGCTTGACTATTCTTTCTTCCTATTTGGCTACAAGTGCGTTTTAAGATACAATATACGTTTCCTTTATTCTTATCTCCGTGTGGTGACGGAGTAAGAATACAATATGTCACCACCCCATCTCATTCCATGGGTGTCGAAAAAACCGACTAAGGGACTATCCATGAATATTATCTTTACGAAATAAAAACTTGAAATTAAACCCTATACCAATCCTTCTGCCAGCGTGGTATTAGTAGGCCAAGTATACCTCCGTCCCAGCAGGAGACCCGTCATTGTATTGGGAAATTAATGGGCTGTTATGATGATTCTTTCTTCCTATTCGGCGACATAAATAGGCCTTTTAAGATTCAATATACATTTGCTTTGCCTAGCACAAAACAATTATCTCATAAGTACGTAAATCATTTTTGGTTATTTCCACAAAGCTCTCTACTAATTATTATATTTTCTTTTATCTCCGAGCAAACTGTAATGTACAAAGATTTCGACAACACACCCAAAATAGAACGTAACAAAGGATGCTTGAGTTAAATTGTTAAGTATCTTACATGTCTTTTAAGCTATTCATTTTGTTATCATATATCCTAACAGCCTATTAACGTTCAAATAAAGGGGTACGAAATAAAAAGAAGGAAAACTTGAAATTAAACCCAATACCAATCCGTCTGGCTAGCGTGGTATTAGTAGGCCAAATATCCCTCCGTCACGGGAGGAGGCCCGTCCCTGCAGTGGGACATGAATGAGCTGTTATGATGAAAGGGATACGGCTCCTCAACGGAGAGAGGGAATCTTAACATATTCATACCACTTTGCCTAGATGGATTGGTATAGAGCTTTATGTCAATTTTTTTTTATTCTCTTCTGGCGGCAAACAAGCAGGCGGCCCACATGATGGTAAGTGCTGATGCTCATGGACACCACTAAAACCAGGGCACTGCCAGGCTGAACAGAACAATCATTTGTGCATAGCAAAAATAATTATTTTGCATGCAATTTGAAACCGCAAACTCGAGATGAGAACGGATTAGTGGTTCCTTCCTACGACTTTTTCTTTTTAACCAGCTGTAGAATTATAACGAGGTTCTCAATTAGGTTGTATTCTTTGTTATGTTTATAACATATAGCCAGTTATTTTTTGAATAATTTGTAAAAGTGTTTTTTTGCTTAAAACGGTATTAAATTCCTAACAAAAAACATATTCTATGGAAATATTTAGTTGAAAAGTTATCAGAATTGACTACGGACTTTTTTTTTAGAGTTAATGTATTTTTATTTGACCAATATGGTTTAATCAGTTTGTAGTCAGCATAGAAACTGTTTACAAAATCTTCTGAAATTCTTACCGAGCGATGTTCCTCTAATAAGGCTGTAGCGTTAAAAAGCCTGCATAACATTATACAATGTTGTATAATACAACTTGAAAAGACTGCATCTAACACATAAATAATTATTCACATCCAAACATTAGTTCTTGAGTTTTGAAACTAACTCTCCAGTTTAATAATATGAGTAAAGTTTTAGATATTTAGTTCGTATTGTGAAGTTCTTTCATTTCTTTGGTCCACTCTGTGTTAAGTTCTTCATAACCATAATGAGAATGGGTTTAAATGATGAGGCATCGTAACAACTGCATAATTTTTTTAAATTTAGAACCTTGAACATTACTTTAATTGCGGACGCGCAGGATAACACGCAGTCAGTATTGACTGCGTGTTATCCTGCGCGTCTCTTTTACGTATGTAAAAGAGACCAATATAAAGCAGCGCATTAATTTAGTTGCTACTTTAATTCATTAGCATCATCATTGTATCATATAAAAGTCGTTCACTTGTGGACATAGATAAGATAAGATAAGTTAATGTTTATTCAGGAAACTTATGAGCTAAAATTTACATGGTATATGAATTTTACCTAATTAGTTCACATTAATTTTATTTACCTGAACTAGGTGAAACCTGTGTTTCAGGTAATGGTAAACGGTAACCAAGCGTATTCCTAAGAAATCTTGTGCCTCTCTTATTAACCGACTTCCATACCCAATACCCGCTTTAGGTCTTCGCACGCTATCTTCCTAATTAGACAAAAACTAACGTAATTGCAAGATAAATTAGCAGACTAATAGTGATACTAATAAATAGCGCTAATACCATATTAAGAAGAGCTTGTGCGATGGGTACTTAATAACTATAAGAATACGTAAAAAGGTTTCTTTAGTTACTTTCTTTGATCATGTATGTATAGTATGTTTGTATTTTATAATCATACAAACAACCAGAACAAATAGGTCTTTCATACACATTTATGTTCTATTTTTACTGGGATTGAATAATATAAATATAATGATATTTATGTACTTTTACATAATTAAAAATTGTAAAATCTTCTTTTATCAATCTACTTATTGTAAAAAAGAAAAAATATAATACAATAGCTTTAATGTATTAGCATATAAAAACGTTGATATCTTATTTATACCTTTAAGTTTAATGACAGAGTTTATCTGTTGCGTCAAGAGTTCAAGACCTTTTCCTTTGAGTATCTTATTATAATATTAAATCTATAAAACTGATTCTTAGTTATATCAATTTAGTAATATTTAAATTTAATCATAATGTTAAATAACTATAACACTAAAATTATTAATAAAAATAAAAACAATACTTACGAATTCTACTCAAAATAGTTCCCTTTTGCGTACAACAAACATTGATAATAATCACTTACAAAATATTAACCAACCAAACAATATTATAAACGTAGAAAGTTAAAACCGAAAGTTTATCGTAGAGTTATTCGTAGCGCTACGAGTCTACGAGAATGCGAGAGGTGCGCTACGAGCGTACACGGCGTAGCGTCCGCCCTCAGCGAAGGGGCGCGTAGCACTGAGCGTCGGCTTGACAAGACAATCTTTGCCAGTACATAGTGGCCCCTTAACAGACAACAGCAACTTGTGAGCTTTCACACGGATAACGGGAGCTTTGTCTTACATACTCTGCTTTTAACTTGACTCTAGTGTCATATTGTTAATTGGCAGCGATTTGCTTACGTCATTTTTTTTACAAATATTTTTTTGTTTTATTCAGTTTTAATGAAATAAATAATTTGTATAAAAAATATTTAGTGTACTCAAAGTCTTGCCTTTGAGTACATACACTAAATATTATACTATACACTAAATCGTTTTATAAGAACCAACCTCTTAAATTCTACTCCATCGTGTGTGCCTTTTTTGTTGCCGAGAGCTGTTCGTAGCGCCCCCATATGACTCAGACAGGGCTTAAAACATTGTCACGTGCTCTTGCAGTCAGAATAACAGCGCTGCAGCTGTCAATGTTGCAGCATCATGCTGAGTCTGGTCCTAGTTTTACACCTCATGTGACCTTGTTTATTGCAATTTTAATATTCTTGTATTGTGCAGTGAGGTGCAAAATAAATATTTTTTCTTTCTGTATTTTCTTTCTTTTAAAGGACGGAGGCGCTAAGGTGGTTTTCCATCTAAACGGTCACCCAGCTATAAATGATCTCTTCTTTAACGTTTGGTGAGTGGCCAAACTAGTGTTGAGAGTTGTTCAAGCATCTATGGAACTCTGACGTGGCTTAACGACTGTGTCACTGCCGAATTATTTACTTGTCGATTACGAGACAAGGATTCAGGGGTTCAACCGGTCGAGGTATCGGGCCCGTATTGTCTGAAGACGCAGATTCGAATTCTGTCTGTAGAAGACCTCGCCAATGTTTTGTGAGGGAATGTAATGTATACAATATGTGAATCTTTTAAATGCAATAAATAAATGTCCATCTATCCAAAGCTAACCAGCGTCCTGGAATCTGTAATTATAACTGATTGTGGCTAATCATTCCTGTTCTTAGATACTCATATGAAACAAGACTCAAATATTTATACTATCATCATAACAGCCCATCAATATCCCACTGCAGGTATGGGCCTCCTCCCGTGACGGAGGGATATTTGGCCTACTAATACCACGCTGTTTTGGACAGCGTGGTATCCGCCAATATATAAGGATTGGTACAGGGTTTAATATCAAGTTTCCCTTCTTTTTATTTCGTAAAGATAATATTCACGGATAGACCCTTAGTCGGTTTTTATGACACCCATAGAATGAGATGTGGTGGTGACATATTCATAATTCATTTAATTCATAATTCATTTAATCTTTACAATTAAAACCTTATCTATACAATTTTGTAATGTACAATTTTGTATCTTATAATCTAGCCTGAACTAGGTAATCCTGTAATATTGTATTCTTACTGCGTCACCACACGGAGAATTTATACTTTATTATTATACTCTATGGAAAACTTGCATGAAACTTACAAAGATTATAATAAAACTACTCAAAAACTTTCTTCGTATAATGTTTAAAGAAAGAGAATATGATATAATAGAGCTTTAAGTGTAAAACAACACAAGTAAGTATCACTTACACGTAACAAACTTGTTTACTTAATTATACCACGTTGACATCTTACTTACTTATTTTACTAATTAATTTATTATAATTACTAAGAACAAGTTTACTTTAAACTTTTCAAAAACATTAGCAGATGTTTTAGTTGACTTTAGGTTTTTTTTAAATTTCTGTTTTGTAGGTAGAGATAAGATGCTGCAATTACGAAATAAAATATTATTATCATCATCATCATACCAGCTCATTAATCATTAATGTCCCATTGCAGGTATGAGCCTCCTCCCGTGACGAAGGAATACTTGGCCTACTAAATACCACGCTGGCCAGACGGATTGGTGTAGTTTTATTTCGTAAAGATAATATTCACAGATAGTCCTTTAATCAGTTTTTACGACACCCATGGGATGCGATGGGGTGGTGACATATTGTATTCTTACTCCGTCACCACACGGAGAAATAATAAAGAGAAAAAAAGTCGTCTGTTTAAACTTGTGGTAATTGACGTTCATTTAATAGTTAAAAACTATTATAATCTGTATTTAATTCTGAGTACACAGTTTTGTGATAAAGAGAGATAGATAGATTATTTTTAATCCTTCACCACAAGAACAAGCATATTATACAGCAGCAAAAAGATTTATTCAAAACTCGGTATACTAAAGGGCTTCGTCTAAAACACGTTTATTTTCCTCGGATTCGAACATAAAAACAGGCAAATCACGAAACAAGATAACATTCGCTAGGTCTTTCACTGGGGGAATCTCATTTTCAATATGTTTTTATAACTTTCAGTGAGGAAATGAGGTGGTGCTGTCGGCGCTCCCGGCCGCCATTGTCATCATAAACCAGGCGAGGACTTCTTCATAAATCCACACCAAATGTACCTTTATACGCATTATGCCATAACACAGGGAAACCTTTTTTTTGCCTTACAATACTTTTTTTAACCAAACAAATAAATGGTATCTTCTTTTGTTTATTGGTTTCCGTAACGTAGTTATTGTGAATGTACTTTTTGTGTGTAATCTTATTGATTAGCTTTATTATGTGGTTTTAGTTTTAAACAATTAATTACAACTGACTTAATTAAGTGATTTAAATTAAGAATCATTGATCAAGACCTATAAAGTCATGGCACCGCGCCGGGGCAAAACTATTTTATTATGCAAATGTAAAGGCTAGTTGTACTAGCAAAATCATGCCTTACAAGCATCCCGCTAGTTGTAGCGGGATGCTCTACCACAACTACCACAACAGCCTGTTTACACCTGCCTGGAACGAGGTTATCCGACAAAGAACCAAAGTTACCGACATCGCTCGTAGCAGGCTGAAGTGGCAATGGCCTGGTCATATCTGTCGAAAGACCGATGGCCTTTGGAGCAAACGTGTCTTAGAGTGGAGACCGCGACTCGGCAAACGTATTGTAGGACTCCCTCCAGATAGGTGGGCCGACGACCTCATAAATGTCTCTGGGCCGGACTGGATGCGGAAGGCGCAGGACCGAGTTCTGTGGCTCGTGTTGGGAGAGGTCCAGCAGTGGACTGCAATAGGCTAGTTGATTGATTGATTGATTCACACAACCCTATCTTATCCTAAGCTAAGCAGATTTTGTAGTATGGGTACTAAACGACTGATAGTGCGTGTCTTGCGTAGAATTCACAACCTTGTGCGCGCAAGCCGGTACTTCAACCGCTGCACCATTGAAGTTTACATCAGTTTGTTTCTATCATGTACTGTAAACACTACTACACATAGTTTCGAGATAGCTCTTAGCACTTTTTGTCCCAATAAATAGGTATAAAAGCTTTACACAGCGCTAACATTATAACAGCTAAAAATAGCAACAAAAACTACCAAAGTGATATTTTTAACTTGCATAAGAGTATTGCAAAATAAATGACAACAATAATTATTGCCTTGGCTAACGTCCAAGTAACAATAATATATTCCTACCAATGTTGGAACATGTGTTTTATTTCATTTACATAGTGTTATTTGTTAAGTCTATATTAACCTGGGTTTTATTGTCGACAGTACTGGGCTTGCCAACAACTTAGGTACTACAGTTTAGAACAAAATATTAGCAGCCATTTTCCGTGCGGTGACGGAGTAAGAATACTATATGTTACCACCCCATCCCATGCCATGGGTGTCGTACAAACCGACTAAGGGACTATCCGTCAATACTATCTTTACGAAATAAAAAGAAGGAAAACTTGAAATTAAACCCTATACTAATCCGTCTGGTCAGCTTGGTATTAGTAGGCCAAGTATCCCTCCGTCACGGGAGGAGGCCCATCTCTGCAGTGGGACATTAATGGGCTGTAATGATATTAACCTCGGTTTTATTGTCGACAGTACTGGACTTGCCAACAACTTACGTACTATAGTTTGGTACAAAATATTACATCAGAGAGATCCTAAATCTAAGCCGCAATCGATGAATTCAAATAAGGAATCTAACGACTCGTACTTTGATTTTTTTTTGCAAGTTGACATTGCAACCTATGACACTCCAGGGTAGAAAACTAAACTTATTAACATGTCAAACTTTAAATTTGGTAATTCCTTTGGGTTGCAAAGTTTTACATGGGAGAAACATGGCCACATAATACTTTTTTTATTTTATTGAAACAACAGGGATTGAGCTCTCTGAGTTGCGGAGAAGTTACAGACTTAAAATTAACGGAGAAGAACAACATCCAGGAGCAGGACAATTATTTGAGAATTTCACAAATAATTGAGGCACGGCAGCCAATAATACGACCTCTGCACCGCCAACGCAGTGTGTATGCGATCAAATCAATTGTTATAGTACTTTTAGGTTAAGAATTTTGTTTCTACCATAAGGAAATGTTCTACCATAAAAAAACTCTCCGTGTGGTAACGGAGTAACAATACAGTGTGTCACCACCCCTTCTCATCCCATGGGTGTCGTAAAAACTGACTAAAGGACTATCCATGAATATATCTAGTAATAAAAAGAAGGAAAACTTTAAATTAAACCCTATACCAATCCGTCTGGCTAGCGTGGTATTAGTAGGCCAAGTATCCCTCCGTCACTGGAGGAGGCGCGACCCTGCAGTGGGACATTAATAGTGTTATGATTTTAAGGAAAGCTGAGCTCTAAGCTTTTGATGATAACACATACAAAACGACATACATACAACAATCTTTGCTACTGTTATATTAAAAAGCTTGTGTTATTTGTATTAAAAGGGAACAATGTTTTGATTCATATGGGATTTTTTAGGGTTCGAAAAACTTTTTTGTAACACGGAACCATGTGCGTCTTTTCAAAACTCATCTCTTCTGTAAGCCAATCTCGTATTGTATCTATTTTGTGTTATAAAAAATGTATACTCGTTCTTTATTAAACAACTTTACAAGTAGAGTTTTATTTACGTAAATACATACGTACTTAATATACATATAAAATAGCCCACATTGATGTAATATTTATGAATTTGTGTACGTTGATTGCCTTAATAAAATAAAATATTTTTTCCTAATATAAGAATTCTCTTATTGTACACGTGCTTTATTAACACTTGACTTACTAAGGTAAGGTCAAATGGATTAGTAACTTTATTTAAATTCTTCTCTTTTTTTAATGTTTACAAAAGAGCTTTACAAATGATAAAATAATTCATAGACATAACAAAACTCTGTATTTCACTTTAACTTGAAGTTCTTAATTAAGAAAATAATTAAGAATCTCGTACAAAATATTCAACAAAAACTCACCAGACTGTAAGAAAACACTCAAAGAGGAGAAAGGTGAAAAAGATACAAACTTAAAAATGTTTTTTTAATCGTTATGCGGATTGAAATTTTAAAGTGTTCCATGGCGGTGCAGAATGCAAAAATCTTTTCCTTGTTCATTTTTCGCCAGTCCCAACATAATAACCTCTTGTTGACTGCTTCCCCCGCGGCCTCAAGCACTCCACAAGCAATAAGACAGTAATAAATGTTCAGATCCAAAGACAAGAACAAAAAGGGAATATAATAAGTAGATATTGTGAATCGGTACTTGTGAGAGTTCAATATTATTGCTTCTGTTTGTGATAGAACGTTGCAGACTCGATCCGTTTGCTTTGCCCACTTATCATTATGAGTTCCAATTGTGACTGTGTGCTTTCGTGCTCGGAGTTTTCAAGTATTTTTGCTATAGGTCATGTTGCCGTATGCTACGGTGGATGCAAGTTATTTAAGTACGTGTAGTGTATCTATCTTTAGTTTGATATTGTGTTTTCTTAGTTTATATTGTTAGCCTGTGAGGTCATTAATAGTATACAATATCAAGTTGGATATGCAACCTATTTTTTAAATAAATGATCTCTTTAGTAAGCGTACATTAAGTGATCACTTCTCGTTTTCGCCTTAAGGCGCATTTGTTTATATACAAATCTTGCCGTGCGTTTTCGTTACGGTTACGTTACGGAAAACGTACGTACGTTTGTTTTTTAATACAAATCTTGCCGCACGGCAGTATCTATATTGTAGAGCGGCTGCTGCACGGAAAACGCACCGAAAACGCACGGCAGCCGTACACGAAACGGCACGGAATGGCTAAATTGAAAGAGCCTTAGGGGTGTGAACCTAATATTGACAAAAGCCATGAGCTAACTAGTTAGGTCAATAGCCTGATAGAGAGATATTTTTGCAGAGGAACTAGGGAGAACAACTCATACCTAGTAATGATGAAACAAAGTATCCTTATCTTTTTATATACACCCCCTAAAAAACTTGAATATTTGTGAAATTCAATCCAATAATCGATCTTAAATATTAAAACAAACGATTAGAATGGTATTGCATATATTCTATTCTATTTTATCTTAAAGCCCAGCAAGACAGCAAATAATTAAATTTCTAAAGTAGCAGGAGACACATAGACAATCGTCAAAAGAAACACAAACCGCAAGAATATTGTTTATTCCCTGCTGCTTGATTAGTTTCCGTTATTGTATCGACTTGAGATCGTTTGTGTTCTCTCGAGAAAATATTTATTGAGAAGGAATCAAAATTTAATTCTTTTATTGTCTCTGATAGCGACCTAGTTGAAGTCTTTCAACTAACTATTGTTGGGTATAACTTGTTAAATTTATAATTATAGTAGGTTTATTACAATGTAAGGATAATAGTAGAAAAATCTTGGCGAATTCAGTTATTATTTTCACAGTAACAAAGATTTAGTTTTCTTGAGTTTTTGAATTTGACTTGCAGTGTACTGAATAAGACTAGACAAGACTATTTATGTAGACATAATGATTTATTAATGCAAGACGAATAATGCGATACCTATAAGAAAAATTAAAAAGTCATATTTTATTAAATTAATGTAGTAAGTGCAGTATGGTTATTGTGATTAACCGTGCTACGGTAAGTGTGATTAATTACAAAGTATTAATATCAATCATTATCAATATTAACATAGCCATTTACCAATATGAATATAACAGTAAAATTAATCACTTTAAAAGTAGTAGTAAATAATATCATTTTCCTCTTTGTCTCACTCATAATAAACATTTCCGATAAAAAACGACAAGAGCCGAAGTCACACCGAATACCTCTAGATTCGCGGAGCCCAAAAATATTACCCATCTTAAGTATACAAAACAAGTATGAAACAGTAAAGTAAGTTACGATCTCATTAAGGATAAAGCATGCTGAACATTGTGGTTATTCCGGTATTAATATAACAACATTCATACTCATAAACAGGGCAATGAATAAATAATTTTCGACTCGGATGAACGGCAAAGGATCTCTTGGTAGCTTCATTTCGAGCGGCGTGGATTATCCATATTATCCGAAAATCTCGGAACGGCAGCCGTTGCTACAAGTACAATGATCGCAGCTCATATAAAATGACTTCAATTTTTAGATCGCTCTTTTGTTAAGTTTTATGTTGGTTAATTGCTTCCATATTTTTGTTATTATCGGATAAAAAACCTACATTACGTTATTGTGGTGATGGAATGATGTCGAGATGCTGTTTTTTTATGAGCTGTGGCTGACATCACGCCAAAGCATAGCATGATGCGTCGGTAAAAGGTGCCTTAAAGACTTACTGACACATCTCAGCAAAAATATTTAGTAGAGCAAGGGAGTAGACGCAGTAAAATAGGTTTGTAAAGATCGTTATAATTGGGACTTGGTTGTCTCTGTATTCCCCCATGAAAACCAAACGTTAATTTATCTTGAAATATTGTTTTTTTTTAATAAGAAGAAAGTAAAATAATATGTTTATTTAACCTACTTATAGTATCATGCTGTATCATCAATCTAAGAAGGTAAAGGTTAAGCACAGAATAATAGCTATGTAGCAGTCATGTTATATAACCATTACGCCATAGAGATGACTTCTGTGGCGTAGTGGTTATTTAACATGACTGCTACGCAGAGGTCTCGGGTTCGATTCCCGCTCAATGTAATTCTTTGTGTGCATGAACATGATTGTTTGAATTGGTCTGGGTGTTTTCTATGTATAATATGTAAGTATTTACAAAAAAAAAATAAGTATATTTATCCTTTGTCTAGTATCCATAGAACAAGCTTTGCTTAGTTTGGGACTTGATGGCGTTGTGTGAATGTTTGAGAAATATTTATATTATAAATATGCAAAGTGATTAAATTTTGTGATTGCCCTTACAATACTAACCCTATTTTCTGAGTTATAAACGTAATGAAAGTGCAGTAAAACAGTAGGTTATGTTCTAACTTTTAAACTACCTTTTTGCATGTCAATCGTTCATATAAAAACAATATTAAATTTACTATATATCATATGTTGCCTACCTAATCATTACTTTATGCTATTACATAAGGGTATCGATGCAGCAATGTCACTCACATACGGTTTTACTCGATCGAGCAAACATGTTGAGTAAAACCCGCGGCTAGGTCTTTTGTCCACACATTCAGCATTCACCTATCGAGTGAAGCTCGCTAGAGTAGGTGCGAAGGAAATTACTTTTTTTATAAATCCATCGAGCCGGCTCGATGCGAGCCTTCGAGTTGTTGTTTTGTGTCCACACCTTAAGTTTTACTCTGTTTGGAGTAAAACTATCGAGTAATATCGTATGTGAGTACTGAGCCTTATAATAGTTTTTGATTTGTAAAATTAAACACATTCTGTATTAGCACAGCTCATTAAACTTTGACAGAAATCCTGTGCCAGAAGTAAAAGATTATAATCACACCTTATTTGTCAGCGTACCTGTGGTGTTTCCATGTCACGTGATGCACTTACTAAGCCTAAGCACGTCCTACTGCGAGAATGAATCGATTTGGACAGTGTCAAGTAGTGAAGCCCTGTGCTACATATCCTCCCACGCTCCATACGATTAACCACTATTGCCAGGACACGCATTACTAGTTTGTTATTCGTGCAGAAACCTTTAACTACGATGATACAATGACGAATAAGGTCACAATAGGTTTCAAATATTTTTAAATCTCCGTGTGGTAACGGAGTAAGAATACAGTCTGTCACCCCAACTCATCCCATGGGTGTCGTAAAAACCGACTAAGGGAATATTAACTTTACGTAATAAAAAGAAGAAAAACTGGATATTAAACCCTACACCAATCGGTTTGGTCAGCGTGGTATTAGTAGGCCAAGTATTTCTCCGTCACAGAAGGAAGCCCGTCCCTGCAGTGGGACATTAATGTGCTGTTAAGAAGAAGATGAAGAAGAGAAGAAGTTTTTAAATACTGGCATAATATATGTACAGGTTTATTTTTAAAACATATTAACACGGCAAAGACACATTTACTAGTCTTAGGTCGTAGGAACTTTAATATAAGTAGGTATTTTATAGTTTACGAGTATAAGTGCAAGTGCAACATTAAATTACTTAAACATAACTACAGATAAAAGAAACTTTTCTTGGAAAACTTTTAATGAACCTCCTTGAGTTTACGCAAATAGTTCTGGCTTCATTGTATGATATAAAAAACAACTTTAATAGTTATACTGGTAAACTTAAATGAATAACATATTATGTAACTTATCTTTTTTCAAATGTATAAAAAGTGTGTCTGTATTAGCCTAGTGTCACCCGTAACTATCAAATTATACAATAATCATTTTCGACAAAATGTCCTTTACATTAATTCGTATTTCCGGTATCGATATATTCTGTTCGATTAGTTAGTAGATTATGAAAACTCCTGATTATAATTATTGCTGTTAGCTTTAATAAGACTACTCTTGGTCTAGGCATGGTAACCTGTCTCCATCGCGACTTATTAAACATTA
Source organism: Schrankia costaestrigalis (assembly GCA_905475405.1). Taxonomy (NCBI): domain Eukaryota; kingdom Metazoa; phylum Arthropoda; class Insecta; order Lepidoptera; family Erebidae; genus Schrankia; species Schrankia costaestrigalis. Next base: position 9,231,079 of record FR997827.1, read on the forward strand.
ATTTTAGACGCAAAGAATATCCAAACAGAACAATAATTTGTTGATCCCAGTAAGTATTGTCTATTATTACTGCGAGTTCACGACCTCGTGCACGTCAGACGCAATTCCGACCGCAAATCGGTATGTAAAGTAAAAGTTTACTTATATCGATTCTAAAACCATTTAGAGATTTTAGATGGATAAGGAATAAAATCATATTTTAGCGCAAAAAACCGCAAGGTTGTGTTCATTTTTACAATTATACATCAATGACTTTGTCTTTTATTTGACCTCTAAATGACGTCACGCGTCCGGTCGAACAGAAGTTTGTCTCTGCCTACATTGCTCAAAGTTAGAAAACTTTTTTATAAAAAATATCTGGTTTTACAGTGCACCGATAAGCTTTATTGTCACAGTCTAGGTGAGATGTAGCGTTGTCAACGAAAGGAGTTAAGGTAAAACGTTTCAAGGGTTTTTTGTCAGTTAATGGAAGTTCTTTGTACGGATGTTCCGAACGGACGGGTACCTACGCCTTGAAATCGGATTAGCGATATCGGCCATACACCGTGATAGACTCGTCCGAGCATTATCTTTCACTGCAGACTTTTGTTATACAGGAATAGATTTTAGTTAAATAAGTTTATGCTCCTATTCTTTGTGAGGACTCTTTCTCTACGAAAGCAAATACGTAGCCTGAGAATAACTAACATTATAAATAATATAATAATAATCCTCACACATTCACACATCGCCACCTAGTCCCAAACTAACTAAGCTTGTACTATGGGTACCTACTAGACAACGGATAAACATACTTAAATCCTTTTTTTCTGTAAATACATACATATTATTTATAGAAAACACTCAGCCCAATGCAAACAATCATGTTCATGCACACAAAGATTTGCATTGAGCTGGAATTGAACCCGAGACCTCTGCGTAGCAGCCATGTAATATACCGACTGCGCCACATGGTCGTCATTATGGAAATAAAAAGGAACTTCAAAGAGTTCTGCAATGTGGAATATCACCTTACAGCCAAAACATTTTGTCCAAATTGAAAACTATATAAAAAAAAAATTCTTATCGACCAACATATCGCAGTCCACTGCTGGACATAAGCCTCTCCCAACACGCGCCACAGAACACGGTCCTGCGCCTTATGCATTAAATATAATTATAATTCCATTCCATTTTCCTTATGTATAGTTTATTTTTTAACAGGCTGAAAGAGATAAAAGTGTGCAAAGTTGAGTAATCCCAGTTTTATAATAACACGCGCCACAGAACACGGTCCTGCGCCTTATGCATTAAATATAATTATAATTCCATTCCATTTTCCTTATGTATAGTTTATTTTTTAACAGGCTGAAAGAGATAAAAGTGTGCAAAGTTGAGTAATCCCAGTTTTATAATAACACGCGCCACAGAACACGGTCCTGCGCCTTATGCATTAAATATAATTATAATTCCATTCCATTTTCCTTATGTATAGTTTATTTTTTAACAGGCTGAAAGAGATAAAAGTGTGCAAAGTTGAGTAATCCCAGTTTTATAATAACACGCGCCACAGAACACGGTCCTGCGCCTTATGCATTAAATATAATTATAATTCCATTCCATTTTCCTTATGTATAGTTTATTTTTTAACAGGCTGAAAGAGATAAAAGTATGCAAAGTTGAGTAATCCCAGTTTTATAATAACACGCGCCACAGAACACGGTCCTGCGCCTTATGCATTAAATATAATTATAATTCCATTCCATTTTCCTTATGTATAGTTTATTTTTTAACAGGCTGAAAGAGATAAAAGTGTGCAAAGTTGAGTAATCCCAGTTTTATAATAACACGCGCCACAGAACACGGTCCTGCGCCTTATGCATTAAATATAATTATAATTCCATTCCATTTTCCTTATGTATAGTTTATTTTTTAACAGGCTGAAAGAGATAAAAGTATGCAAAGTTGAGTAATCCCAGTTTTATAATAACACGCGCCACAGAACACGGTCCTGCGCCTTATGCATTAAATATAATTATAATTCCATTCCATTTTCCTTATGTATAGTTTATTTTTTAACAGGCTGAAAGAGATAAAAGTGTGCAAAGTTGAGTAATCCCAGTTTTATAATAACACGCGCCACAGAACACGGTCCTGCGCCTTATGCATTAAATATAATTATAATTCCATTCCATTTTCCTTATGTATAGTTTATTTTTTAACAGGCTGAAAGAGATAAAAGTGTGCAAAGTTGAGTAATCCCAGTTTTATAATAACACGCGCCACAGAACACGGTCCTGCGCCTTATGCATTAAATATAATTATAATTCCATTCCATTTTCCTTATGTATAGTTTATTTTTTAACAGGCTGAAAGAGATAAAAGTGTGCAAAGTTGAGTAATCCCAGTTTTATAATAACACGCGCCACAGAACACGGTCCTGCGCCTTATGCATTAAATATAATTATAATTCCATTCCATTTTCCTTATGTATAGTTTATTTTTTAACAGGCTGAAAGAGATAAAAGTATGCAAAGTTGAGTAATCCCAGTTTTATAATAACACGCGCCACAGAACACGGTCCTGCGCCTTATGCATTAAATATAATTATAATTCCATTCCATTTTCCTTATGTATAGTTTATTTTTTAACAGGCTGAAAGAGATAAAAGTATGCAAAGTTGAGTAATCCCAGTTTTATAATAACACGCGCCACAGAACACGGTCCTGCGCCTTATGCATTAAATATAATTATAATTCCATTCCATTTTCCTTATGTATAGTTTATTTTTTAACAGGCTGAAAGAGATAAAAGTGTGCAAAGTTGAGTAATCCCAGTTTTATAATAACACGCGCCACAGAACACGGTCCTGCGCCTTATGCATTAAATATAATTATAATTCCATTCCATTTTCCTTATGTATAGTTTATTTTTTAACAGGCTGAAAGAGATAAAAGTGTGCAAAGTTGAGTAATCCCAGTTTTATAATAACACGCGCCACAGAACACGGTCCTGCGCCTTATGCATTAAATATAATTATAATTCCATTCCATTTTCCTTATGTATAGTTTATTTTTTAACAGGCTGAAAGAGATAAAAGTGTCCAAAGTTGAGTAATCCCAGTTTTATAATAACACGCGCCACAGAACACGGTCCTGCGCCTTATGCATTAAATATAATTATAATTCCATTCCATTTTCCTTATGTATAGTTTATTTTTTAACAGGCTGAAAGAGATAAAAGTATGCAAAGTTGAGTAATCCCAGTTTTATAATAACACGCGCCACAGAACACGGTCCTGCGCCTTATGCATTAAATATAATTATAATTCCATTCCATTTTCCTTATGTATAGTTTATTTTTTAACAGGCTGAAAGAGATAAAAGTGTCCAAAGTTGAGTAATCCCAGTTTTATAATAACACGCGCCACAGAACACGGTCCTGCGCCTTATGCATTAAATATAATTATAATTCCATTCCATTTTCCTTATGTATAGTTTATTTTTTAACAGGCTGAAAGAGATAAAAGTGTCCAAAGTTGAGTAATCCCAGTTTTATAATAACACGCGCCACAGAACACGGTCCTGCGCCTTATGCATTAAATATAATTATAATTCCATTCCATTTTCCTTATGTATAGTTTATTTTTTAACAGGCTGAAAGAGATAAAAGTGTCCAAAGTTGAGTAATCCCAGTTTTATAATAACACGCGCCACAGAACACGGTCCTGCGCCTTATGCATTAAATATAATTATAATTCCATTCCATTTTCCTTATGTATAGTTTATTTTTTAACAGGCTGAAAGAGATAAAAGTGTGCAAAGTTGAGTAATCCCAGTTTTATAATAACACGCGCCACAGAACACGGTCCTGCGCCTTATGCATTAAATATAATTATAATTCCATTCCATTTTCCTTATGTATAGTTTATTTTTTAACAGGCTGAAAGAGATAAAAGTGTGCAAAGTTGAGTAATCCCAGTTTTATAATAACACGCGCCACAGAACACGGTCCTGCGCCTTATGCATTAAATATAATTATAATTCCATTCCATTTTCCTTATGTATAGTTTATTTTTTAACAGGCTGAAAGAGATAAAAGTGTGCAAAGTTGAGTAATCCCAGTTTTATAATAACACGCGCCACAGAACACGGTCCTGCGCCTTATGCATTAAATATAATTATAATTCCATTCCATTTTCCTTATGTATAGTTTATTTTTTAACAGGCTGAAAGAGATAAAAGTGTGCAAAGTTGAGTAATCCCAGTTTTATAATAACACGCGCCACAGAACACGGTCCTGCGCCTTATGCATTAAATATAATTATAATTCCATTCCATTTTCCTTATGTATAGTTTATTTTTTAACAGGCTGAAAGAGATAAAAGTGTGCAAAGTTGAGTAATCCCAGTTTTATAATAACACGCGCCACAGAACACGGTCCTGCGCCTTATGCATTAAATATAATTATAATTCCATTCCATTTTCCTTATGTATAGTTTATTTTTTAACAGGCTGAAAGAGATAAAAGTGTGCAAAGTTGAGTAATCCCAGTTTTATAATAACACAGTACAACAACAACACACAGCAAACTCGCACATACAATACATAACAAAAGGATTTATTAATACTATATACATCAAATAAATAATTAATTTGATCAAAATACAAATAACTTTAAAATTTCCGTTGCTACAAACAAATATGTATTCATCATTCAGTAGATGCATGTATCGTATAATTTTAAATATTTTAACAGATTCTGACAGCAAAAAGTTTTTAGGTTAATTGACAAAAAATAACCAGTTGATGGAAAAAGATATCTAGCAGACAGTAATCTCTGTAGCCGACGTTCCGTCAGATTAACGAAACTAGAATTTCCAAAGTATTTCTACCATCGAGATAATATCAAACTTGATAGCTTTGAAACCTGCTGCTGAACATTTTTTATAATGTCAATGCTTTTTTATCTCATCAAAGTGTACATTGTATTATTTTATTTTGGAGTGCACTTTCATTGTCATTATTAAAATATATATTGTCTCTGTACTGACATACAAAGAAAACTTAATGACATTAAGGTATTAAAAACTACCATGTTTTCTAGAAATAGAAAACATCTGGCCATATTGTGATAGAAGGCCAAATTTCTTTTATTGAGGTTGTACTACAGTATGTAAGTCATTAAGGGGGTAAGAAAATAAGTTTTAGACTGTAAGAAGTTCTAGGTTAATTTAAAAAATAACCAGTTGATGGAAAAAGATATCTAGCAGACATAGTAATCTCTGTAGCCGACGTTCCGTCAGATTAACGAAACTAGAATTTCCAAAGTATTTCTACCATCGAGATAATATCAAACATGATAGCTTTGAAACCTGCTGCTGAACATCTTTTTATAATGTCAATGCTTTTTTATCTGATCAAAGTGTACATTGTATTATTTTACTTTGGATTGCACTTTCATTGTCATTATTAAAATATACTAATTATAAGTCAGACAAAGAAAACTTAATCACACGAAGGTATCTAAAAATTAACATATTTTCTAGAAATGCAAAACTTTTGGCCATCATAATAGACGGCCAAACTTCTATCACTTATGAGGTCCTGTTCCAGGCTGGTGATAACAGCTAGCTTTGTTAACATTCGAAAGTACAACTTTAAAGATCATTAAGATACTACGACCTCGTTGTACAATTCGGCCTTGCACTTAAATGCACCAGTTAGACAGTCTTTATAAAAAAAAACAAAAATCATTTAAAATAATTTTTGTCGAATTACATGGACAGGTCGTCTCCGGTGACGGAGGAAAACTTTATTACGCTTGGGAAATATTATCACGCGGTCCAAATGGTTTGGTAAAGAGTTTTATATCAAGTTTCCTTGTTTTGTTGTTGTTGAGAAAAAAATATGTAAAACTTTCCATTAGTGCATGAGATAATTCATAACTCGATTATTTGCTAAAGAAAGGTGTTAGGTAAGCATTATTAACTCCTTTTTCAGCTTTGCTGGATGTGAAAAAGTCATGAGGTAGTAATCCATTCGAGTAGTAAACGTGGTTTTACATGGTTTATTATCATAAGTACCCGAATTTCTTAAACATATTGAATAGCTTCCGAAAATCCTTTAAAGCTAGTACTTTTGTACTAGCTTTAAAGGATTTTCGGAAGCCGTTATCCAAATTTTCATTAATACCTTGAAATACGTGGTATGCCTACAGGGAAACTCACGTCTTTCGTATTCCAATGTTTGCCTCATAGCAAAGTGGCAACACTAGTTTGGCATCTGCATGCCCAGTGAGATAACAGGGGCGTCAGGCGTCAGAATGTAGCGGATAAGTGCCTTGCGGAGATGTTTGGACGTTAACGAACTATGCTCAGCTTACGCGTTGAATATTCATTGATAAGTAATAACGATATCCTCTGACTGTGCGCCTTGTGTACTGCATTTTGAGATGACGATTAAGGAATCCGTTGGTTATGTTACGGTTTCTATTATAATATTGTTGAAAGATTATTAATAATATAGTGTACTCCATGCCTCTTCTTAAACTAGTGAACGGGTAATCTATACTTCTATACTAATACTAGCTGACCCGTGCCCACTTCGTTGAGCAGCAAAAAAAACGCTTCCTTTTTTTAAACATATTTCATTACTGCTCCTCTCTTATTAGTCATAGCGTGATACTATATAGCATATGGCACTCCCCGATAAATGGCCTATTTAACACAAAAAGAATTTTAAAAATTGGTTCTGTATTCCAGAGATGACGTTGTAGGGGGTACCCTACAACGTCACAAACTTACAAACACACAAACGTTACCTTTTTATAATATTAGTATAGATATATTTATAGTACAGGTATTTAAAATTAAAATTTAAATCTTACTCCAACCAAAATGTTGATACTAAGAAAATTCACCTATACCTACTAACATCGCGTTAGACAGATATTTTACGTTATTGGCGCATTATTTTAAAACTGAGATATCTTTCAAACTAATACTCGGATCTCATCGCTGTAAAGGACAATATTGTTTAAAATTAAATAAGTATAGTGATTAACGTATTTATTTTGGTAAGGGTCAATACCATATACACAAAATACCTTTACAAACAATGCATTTCTTTAAATCAAATTTAATTATTATAAAAAAGGTCGTAGTGAGTCAACCTTAGAAGATAGATATATGCTATCGCTGACTTAATTGTAAAACTTTTTTAAAGGTACAATTCTCTAATACATCATTTCAGTATATCTCCAGACGTTTAAGCAGCAGAAGCAAAATAAACGTTTTTTAGCGTCCCTTTTATAAACATATTTCATTACTGCTCCACTCCTATTAGTCATAGCGTGATGCTACATAGCCTATGACACTCCCCGATAAATGGACTATTCAACACAGAAAGAATTTTTGAAATCGGTTCAGTAGATCCAGAGATTACCCCCTACAACGTCACAAACACACAAACACACAAACAAACAAACACACAAACTTTATCTCTTTATAATATTATATATATATAATATATAATATATATATATATATATATATATATATATATATTATTATATTATATTATATATTATATAGTATAGATTATAAAGAGGTAAAGTTTGTGTGTTTGTGACGTTGTACGGGGTTATCTCTGGATCTACTAACCGATTTTAAAAAATCTTTCTCCTTTTAATAGTCCTTTTATTGTTGAGTGTCATATATGCTATATAGTATCACGCTATGACTAATAGGAGTGGAGCATTAATGAAATATGTTAAAAAATAGGACGCGTTTTTTTCGCCGCCTAACGAATTGGGCACGAGTTAGCTAGTCATACATAATATTTACATACTTTTTTGTGTAAATATAAAGATATTATACTTGCATAAAAATACATAGAACAGTGCTTATGAACAGTGGCATTGTGTTCATAGTTTAAGTATATGTACATTGTGCAGCAACACATGTGACAGAGGTCACAAAGGTCACCAATATTTAAATTAATAATTTTTACCATTTTAACTAGTTAAGACTACGAGTATGTTGCAGACACAAAAATAGTGTAAATACTAACACACTTTAAAACGCAAACTAAACTAAATTTTAAAAAAATATCACAAAATCTTGGGAGCGTTATCGCGCAAAAGCCACTCGAACATAGACTGACATTTGTAAATTTATTTCTATTAGTTTTTGTTCTTATGTTGGCACGGGGTCATTTTAATTGTATAGGGTAATTATGCCTAGTTTGAAATAGAAGGGACAAAAAATGAGCAAAAGCACTAGTTGGAAAGAAACAAAGCTTATAAAACCCGACTTAAAAAAAACATGTCTAAAGGGGACGATCGTCCCTTTGGGCACACTACGGTAAAAATACAAAAAGGGACGATCGTCGCTTTTGGCACGCAAGCGGATAAGTAATAACGATATCCTCTGACTGTGCGCCTTGTGTACTGCATTTTGAGATGACGATTAAGGAATCCGTTGGTTATGTTACGGTTTCTATTATAATATTGTTGAAAGATTATTAATTATATAGTGTACTCCACGCCTCTTCATAAACTAGCGAACGGGTAATCTATACTTCTATACTAATATTATAAAGAGGTAAAGTTTGTGTGTTTCTGACGTTGTAGAGGGTATTTCTGGATCTTTTGAACCGATTTTAAAAAATCTTTCTGTTTTGAATAGTCCATTTATCGGGGAGTATCATATATAGTATCACGCTATGAATAATAGGAGTGGAGCAGTAATGAAATATCTTTGACAAATGGACGCGTTTTTATCGCCGCCCAACGAAGTGGGCACGGGTCAGCTAGTCATACATATTACATACTTTGTTTGTGTAAATATAAAGATTGTTTGCTTAAAAAACACATAGAACAGTGCTATGACAATAGCATTGTGTTTTAAATTTAAGTATTTGTACATTGTGCAGCAACACAACATGTGACAGAGATCACCAACATTAAATTTTTTTTTTTACATTTTAACAAGTTAAGACTCACTTAAGGTCAAGCTCTATGTTGCAGACACAAAAATAGCAAATTACATAAAGGACATAATGTATCGCGCAAATAATAATTACTTTGCATGGGATTTAAACTAGCATACTCGGACAGCAGATGTTTATCACGACCGACAGAGAATAGTTTTATTTAATATTTTTTTTTATAAACCATCATGCTGTTTTTGGCATTTAGCGGTCAACTTGAGTATTAATAAAGCCTTAATCGCTCTCAAAGTAACAATAATTATAATATTCTTATTTGTGCTGCGCCTGCGTGTAGAGTTTATCGAATTCAAAATTTGGAAATCGCAACATTGGACAGCAATTACTACTGTACTGTCAAGTAGTACTGTACTACAGCAAAGGCAAGCTGAGCTACTGGCGTACGAGTAGACAGTCTACTACCTGGTCAGCAGCTCGTAGGTACTGTGTAAACAGGCCTAAGCCCTAATTTAAGTCAAAACTACAAACATTATACTTTTATACTGTATTATACTTTTGTACCCACACTATAGTGTACTTAATTCCACACATAGATCTTTAGGCTTGACGTTCACGTTTACTACATATACCTACAAAAGTAGCAAAGATTCAAAGATACGAGTTTTAAAACATCAAGTAGTAGGCAATGTTAAGTTTATTAGGGTTGTCTCAAGCATATGCAAACGTCCTCTGTACTGAAGATGTGGCACGGTCACTCAGTTTATTGCGAGGAGACACGCCCTATGTGTGTTGTGAACGCATCAGCCTTCCATATATAACTTTGAGATGGCTGACCGTCGCTTCACGTTGAACTAACGTGTCTCCTTCGGATAACCTTTTGTTTATTGCAGACACCTATACTTATCCTTTCTTTAATAGCGATCATCTTACGTATTGTTGATATTATTGAAAAGCTACAAAAATATTATTTTTCTCTATTCAATGACTACATATAACAAGTTTTTTTTTGTATTATTATGTGAATTCCAAATCCCAAATAACACTGCCAAAGTAAGACTGTCAAAATCCCGGGGATGTCGGACTCAAACCGATAAAAACCGTTTGGTGTCCTTTCCACTTGTCATGATTTAAGGCTGCAGGACTGTGAGTTAGGGTGATAGTATCCTACATTCCTAGTACATCATTAAATAAATAAATAAATAATCCTCACACATTCACACAACGTCATCTAGTCCTAAACTAAGCAGAGCTTGTACTATGAGTACTAGACAACGGATAAACATACTTAAATACTTTTTTTTTGTAAGTACATACATATTATACATAGAAACACTCAGACCAATGCAAACAATCATGTTCATTCACACAACGATTTGAATTGAGCGGGAATCGAACCCGAGACCTCTGCGTAGCAGTCATGTTATATAACTACGCCACAGAGGTCATCATTATATAGGTATCATACGTCTTTAATGTTCATATCTACTATTTTATCTTTCGCAAACGTAGTATAAATAGTCTGTGCAGATGCTAATTGATGGAGCGGTTTATTTTTGTCGAGACCACGTAGCTGTAGGTACGGAACTGATTTGGAAGACGTATAATTAGACGGCGATGTCTGTCTAAGGAAATAGCCTCAGAAACACACAGGACTATTAATAATATAGACTATTTTAAATATAGTCTATTTCAACTTTTTACGGTGAACTTGAAAAATACCCTTTACGAACCTAACAGACTAGAGTAAGGGAATTCTCCCATCACCACCAGAAAAGATTCGTGCATTTAATCGAGCAAAGCTAACAATTTTCATTTTAAACATTTTGTAAAAGACGCGGTAAATTTCACGAGTTTAAGGTAAAGTGTGTCAACAATCCTACATGTAATGAATTTTTATTTTCAATAAACATTAGTAAGGACTTCTTTCACAAAGATTTTATATTTTAGTAGTTTGGTTTAGTTTTGAATTAATAAAGTAAATTAAGTATAACTATATTTAATATCTTAGTAGCCACCATTTTCCCAACACCAGAAAGAACTTAACTAATAACAGGAAGATGTACTCATCAAATGTTAGTTAAAAATTTGTTTGCTTATCTTTGTGCTGCGAAAGAAAAAAATACATTAATGAAGTGAATTAAGCTCGGCATGGCGATGCTGAGAGGAATCCAACTAAGACGGATGACGTCATTTTCTCCTTCATTAACCCATTTTTAGGCGAACAGTCAAAACAGTTGAAATATCATCGCATTACATTGTGAGTTTGGCATTTGCAGGTGGATGGAAATAAATGTAATGATATCTTATTACATTGACTGTCCCTTTCAATTTTTGATTAATTTGCACAGTTTGATTTTAATTAAACGTGCTTATTAGCTAATAATTAAGCTAATAAAAAACGTTAAAAATATTATGAAATTGACCACACACACACTTTTTACTGTGCATTATTTCTAAAGGTAAATAAAATCATTAACTTTTACAAGGAATTTTTTTTAAATTGTGTATAGAATAAATAATTTTCTAATTAAAAAACCGACTTCAACACAGGAGTCGGTTAAAAACCATGCTGATAACAATTTCTAAGATTCGTATTAAATAAATTTCTGCAGTCGTCTTCATCATAAGATCATGTTTGTGTAAAGTTTTCATTAATACGAATAAAATAAGCCCAAACACTAGGTAGCTGCTATATACCGTTGAGAAGTTTCCTCGACCCTCAGTCGTCTTCATCATCAGATCATGTTTGTGTAAAGTTGTGTAAAGTTTCCATCAATACAATTAAAATAAGCCTAAACACTAGGTAGCTGCTACATACCGTTGAGGAGTTCCCTCGACCCTCAGTCTTCTTCATCATCAGATCATGTTTGTGTCAAGTTTCGTAAAGTTTTCATCAATACAATTAAAATAAGCCCAAACACAAGGTAGCTGCTATATGCCGTTGAGTTGTTCCCTCGACTCTCTGTGGTCTCCAGCATCAGACCAGTTCTGACTCTTGACTATTTGGTAGTGACGTCAGAGATGCACGTATATGACAACATTTTACATAATGCGTCCCTACAATTTTCAAGAGATGCCCTCGATTTCTCTAGGATCCCGTCATCCAGATCCAGATCTGGTGACAATGGGACCAAATGGGAAGTATACCCAATCGAACAAAAAAAAAATTTTTCAAATCGGTCTAGCCGTTTTCGAGAAATCAGGTAACAAACACAAAAAATAAAAATAAAAAAAATAAAAAAAAAAAAAAAAATACAACCGAATTGAGAACCTCCTCTTTTTTGAAGTCGGTTGAAAAGTGTGCTAAGTAGTCGTAGTAGTACTATGTAGAGTGTACTGATACATTTATTTTTTCTTTGAAATGCCTGCTGCCGTTGTCGACAATTCTGCCAATACAAGAGTTTTGGAGATTCCTGTGTATTGCTTAGAGCTATGATAAAACTGACTTAAAATTAAGAGAAGTTGTGGATCTTGATTATTGTTATATTGATAACATTGAAGAGTGTACTTATATCTGTGTTTTCTTTTGCCTTTTAACAAACATGCTTATTCTGACAATAATTATAACAGTACTTGTATTTAGCCACTTCTTAAATAAGTATATCGTGGATTTGATAAGCTCTATCAATAATAAATCACTAGTATAACCAAGAGTAAACCTCAGTGTAAATGTATAAACTGAAGAAGAAATAATTAACTCTCCGTACGTAGGTACTACACCTACGTAAAGAATATTTTATAACGCTAAATTAAATGATTTTTGCTGTGCTTCGTACTGAAAATAATAGCAGAGGAGTTATGTAGCGTTTGTAAATAAAACTTTAAAAAATATTATTGTAAAAAAAAACAAAAAACATATAATGTAGCCCAGTAGCGATACATCCATAATGCCATCTCTAATGTTTTACAAATTAAAATACTGCTGTATATATAAAAGAAAATTGTGATGGATTCAAAACATTCCGTTGATATTGTACAATGGAAGATTGGGCTAGCCTATTTAATCAAAAAGGAAGCCTAGAAGTAGGTAAACAGTATTACCAATTAGGTAATATCAATAATACAATCTCCGTGTGGTGACGGAGTAAGAATACAATATGTCACCACCCCATCTCATCCCATGGGTGTTGTAAAAACCGACTAAGGAACTATCCGTGAATTGAATTCTTTACAAATGAAAAGAAGGAAAACTTAGAATTAAACCTTATACCAATCCGTCTGGGCAGCGTATTAGTAGGCCAAGTATCCTTCGTCACGGGAGGAGGCCCGTCCCTGCAGTAGGATATTGATATGCTGCTATGATGAATATCAATAATAAATAGGCCACGTTTCTCCTCATCACAGGACGAGGCTCGTCCTTGCACTGGAACATTAATAGGTTATAATTATGATGCCCTATAATATCCATTATTGGCCACAATACATACATTTTGACCAATATAAATCCGAATTATAATATGTATTAACTAAAGGGAAAAAAAACTCTTGCATAAATAACTCTGTACACCTGTAGGTGAAATATGGAACACTTAATTTAATATTCATAGAGCTTACTCCACAGTTTCTGCGTACTGTCTACCTAAATAAATAATATCATGAGATCTCTAGCATTCGAGATAATTCTCTGTTTGGTTGCTTAAGTCAGTTTAAGGCTCAAATGGTTGAAATCTTCTACTTTATTTTTGTCTATTTTCTGTTAGATAAGTTGAAATTGAAGATTTTGTTACATCGTTCGTATTATGACGAACTGATGATTATAAATAATAATTGACGGTAGTAAGAATAGAAAAACATAGAAATGCAGCGCTTTTAAATGGTAAAGTGCGTGTGATTTCTATATTGGAACAGGCGTCCATAGGCTACAGTAACAACTTAACAGGTGAACCATTGAGGCATATGGTTCAATCTTAACGTGGTACAATAACATAAGGCTCAACAAAAATAGAACGGAAAGCCAAGATAGAAAAGTATTATTTTTACTACAATATCTTTGAGATAATGGGCTTGCAGGAAAGACTAGTAGATACTTAAATGTTTAACTCAAGATCCTGTTATCGAATTTGGCGATAAACTAATTTATTGAAGTATCTATTGTCTTCAATCAAATGTCAGTTATCTTGGTTGTAAATACTCATGGCCCGCACGTGATATAAAGTACTAACCATATTATGTGTCTTATCAATTAACTTGATTCTATACTGACTAATAAAGATTAACGACAATGCAAGCAATTGCTCAATGATAGTAGTTTTTATGACATACTAGCGGCCTGTCCCGGCTTCGCACGGGCATTATTTTCCCGCTTTTCTGTTCAATTTTTTCCTGAATTTTCTTTGCTATAAACCTCACGGAGCCCGAGACCTTTCCACCGAATGCAAAACCGTGGAAATTGATTCGTGCGTTCTGGAGTTATAGCTTCAGGTAGGAAAACCCGACTTATTTTTATATAGTATATTTAAAAATGGTCACCATCGTTCGCGATATAGTGCCACCTTGACTCCCACAACATTGATTTGGTCATTGAACCACCACGTGAGTGTTCTCAAATTCAAATTCAGACAGTTTATTTGCTTGAACATATTGTGTACATTGGGATGTTAGCTTAAAATAATTTTACAAGTGCTGACATATTTTACTCAATTATAATTATCAAAATCCATTACAAAACTTAAATTATCATTTTTCATTGAAGTATTCGTTCACTGAATAATAAACCTTAATAATAAGAAAGATTCTAATTCTATTCTGAAAAATTGTTAAATTACTGGCTTTCTTTACATGATTAGGTAACTTTGATTAGGTAACGATTTTGGGACCCATGCAGAATGCACTCTTAGCAAGTTCTGCCCATTCTATTTCAGAAACTTTCTGCCCCATCGACTATGGGTCACTTTAATCGGACAATACTTAGCTTTTGCGGATCTCTTATTTTCTGATTAGATATACATAGAGTGCCCTTACTAAGTAATCTAAGGTTACCAAAGGATACCAAACACATTAAACAGAATGCTAAACTAATTTGATTCCTTTGAACCAAAAAAAAATATATAAAGGAAATCAACATGAAAACTATTACATACACAAGATAAAAAGGGCGACCTAAACTCTTTTAATACTACTTACAAGGAACTAAAAATATATACGTTACTTGCCAATTTATTGGACCGCAATCCGTCAACCGTAAATCCGTGCCTAACCGGAAGATTTTCCTTTTTCGCTAAAAATACTGCACTTCGTTCTACAGTATAAATCATGAATAAGGAGTTTTTCAATATTTAATAATAGGTCTTTACCTATGACATTTTATTTTTGCGCAGTCTTTAGACTCGATATTCTTTTTAGACATATATTGTTTAAATAATTTTTGTTATTTAGGAAATATAGGATATTAGCAACATCTAACAAAAGATAATAAATAAAAATAATTATTATTTGCATTATTAATAAGCTGGTGAACATGGGTTCAATTTAAAACATCGGATTTTATTTATTTATTTAATTGTAACTTCTAACCAGATACTTTCTTCTCTGTGATTAAAACACTATTAGTTAGCTTAGATGAGCTTCTTTACATATATTAAACTTAATCTTATTAAGTATAATAACTATTGAAAAATCTAAGAAAACTTTAGTATGAAAAATCTAACTTGTGATAAAATCTTCATACAAATCGGCAATTTCATAGGTAAAGACCTAATAGAAGGATTTTATAAGAGATGTTTAATAGTTCTTTAAAAGAAAAAAAAGGCTAACCTAGAATACTGTATATAGGTAAAACACTATTAAAAGTATTATATTTATATAGAGTTGCCAAGTGTCCTATTGTTAGCTTGTCAATAATGTGAAAATGTTTAATTTAAAAAACTATTTCGGTAGTTTTTGATCCTACTTTACGAGTTGAAAAGACTATGCAAAGGCAGGCAAATGGATAAACAGTGTCGGTTTGGCACACTACCGATACTAGAGCTGAGGTCCTATAGATCTTTACCCGCTACCGTATTTCAGTTTCAGTTAAAAATATTATAAACTATTAACATGCTAAATGATTTATTGTAATTTTTCTTTTTTCGCTATTTCTCAACGTAGTTAATAGTACAATCTTAATCAGCTTTTATTATAATCTCAGAAAGTAAAACTAACTAAAGTGGTAAAACTGCATCATATCGGAAATCGAATCCAAAACCCTTGAGTACCTAGTACCCATGAACTAAAACCAAAACGCCACAAATTAATACACACTATACAGTAATAACTCATACACGTATCAACTATACATACTATGCACATGTGTATTGACATGACAGCGGCGCGGACGGCCAGTAACTTGATTTCCCAAATCGGACAGCTTTCGCTTTGAGTGCTCTTCAAACGTTACTCGGTAAAAGGCATATCTCCGATGCTCACTCAGCTACCGCCCCTTCATAACATAATATCTTACATGTATCTATACTTAAACACAACCTCCTTACAAATTTAATTAGAATAAGAAAGCAATATATTAAGCTTTGTTGTTATTTTTACGCCGTGCCTCTAGTAAGCCTGTAAAAATAAAAATATTCCTAACACTTTTTTAAATAAGGTTTTTATTTTAAATATGTTTAATACATAAATAATCCTCACACATTCACACAAAGCCATCTAGTCCCAAACTAAGCAGAACTTGTACTATGGATACTAGACAACGGATTTTTTTTAATACGTAGGTAAGTACATATTATACATAGAAAACACCCAGACCAATGCAAGCAATCATGTTTAAACACGTAAAGATTTGCATTGAGCGGGAATCGAATCCGAGACCTCTGCGTAGCAGTCATGTTATAAACCACTTTGCTACAGTATTAACTGACACAAGTCTCCAAGTAGCTCCATTCACATTCACTCACGGAAAGGCGATAGGCCGCGTGGTTCATTAGCTCAAATTTTAGTTATTCTTGTATTTTCTCTTCTCCTTTCTACTTCTTTTTAGATATTGGAATGATAAAAAATATGAGACGGTTATTGATTTCTATTCTATATCGTAGAATCCACCTCACACATTCAATTGTTTCTAAATTAATATATCATTTGTAAAATATACCACGATTAATTTCATGAAGTTTTTTTTCGGATACCTAAAGCAATTTATTTATTATCGCTCCTTTTATACAATAAAAAACCTATTTAAATTTAACTTTCAAGAAATTGTATAAGATTTCGTTCTCTTGGGGCCAAGTATACTACTTACTCAGCACTTTTCAAGCAATTTCAGACTAAAATGTCACTCTCATTTCACTTGTCTTAGCAAAGGACGTTTTTAGTTATCGATTTAGGCATACAAAAGTATAAAAAGATTGAAAGGTTAGTGAAGGTGATTCAAGTCGTTAACACCGGCGTACAATTTTTACTTCTTAGTTGTTTCTTAAATAAAGTATATAGAAAACACTCAATGCTATTGATGAAAGACAGTAGTGTTTGAAATTCGTTATTAAGACAGTAATAACATTTTTATGCAATATTCCATCCTTTCTTCCTTATTCAAAACAGCTGAATTCTGCACTTTAGCCCTAAGCAGGACATAAAATTAACGGACGCAATAGTACGTCCAGACTCCCAATAGTAAATTTATCGCACAAATAAAATTATTATCAAACGTGAGATGTGACAGCATTTAGATTGCGAAGGCAGCTATAGGTATTTTAGATAACTTTTTCACTAAGGTAGTAACAGTAACTGTATGAGATGGTATATATATTCCACCTACAACACCATCTAGTCCTAAACTCCTAAACTAAGCAGAGCTTGTACTATGGGTACTAGACAACTGATAAACATACTTAAAAACTTTTTTTTGTAAATACACCCAGACCAATGCAAACAATCATGTTTATGCACACAAAGATTTGCATTGAGCGGGAATCGAACTCGAGACATCTGCGTAGTAGCCATGTAATGTACCGACTACGCCATAGAGGTCATTGTAGTATACACCACAGGGGTATGCTGCCACATAGTATTTTCACTCATAACGAAACTTAACTTTACATAACACGAAGATCAAAGGTTTACGAGCGAGCCTTAAAATTTAATAACCAAAGGCAGTCTCTCACAGAAAGCGTGCTCTTAGATAACAAGTATCATAATGATAATGCATGTTGGTGCCAATATCAGGCGTGTTACTAACATGGTTTTGAGTGACGCCGTTGTGGAGTGCACTTAAGGCGACGATCGTTGGTTGATAGATCCAGTCATGATATTATCTCGTGGCCGATGTATCTTTGTGTGAGTTTAAGATTAAGATACTATCTTGGATTTAGGAGACACGAACTGAATAAGTGATATTTTTTGTATTGTGATACTGTGGTAACTATTAAGGTGAATCTGAGAATCCAATCAACTTACCTCCGTTGTTGGAATTCAAGTAAGATGCGAATTTTAGTTGATTACGTGCTGGCTGGGTAAGTAACACAATTGCATGCTATTAGTATTTTTGCTTGTATTATAAGTATGATTTTAAACTAATACCATACAATATGATGTTAGTTTATTAATAATTCAATATCACGAAGAAGTGCCTTAACATTTATAAGGGAATAAACTCTAAAATATTTAATGAGCTGTCGAATTTTAAACGTGGTATCTTCTGTTTATGTTCTACAAAATGTAAAGTGCACGTGTTTCGTTTGGTTTCTTTTAAATGTTGTGCCTTAAACATATGCTTCTTTAATATAAATACGTACATTAATTTGTAGTTTCGAATACAGAAGTTTGCACGGATTCGATTTTTATATGACGAGTATTATAATAGCATAGAAACACTCAGACCTATGCAAATTATCATGTTCATGCACACAAATATTGACATTGAGCGGAAATCTCAACATCTCTGCGTAGCAGTCATGTTGTATAACCACTATGCCACAGAGGCTGTCAAATGTTAAGCAATTTTAAAGGCAAAGGACAAGACATGAATTATTAGGCATCTCTAAAGCCACTACAACACACTATTGTAAGAAGACATAGGTGTAGTGTAGAGCAGTGTAGGCTCTACTAAATCAAATTACTGGTGTAATTGCAATAGTAAAGCCACCTTAAGTATGTTTACCCAAGGGTAAGTAAATTTACAATAGTTTGGCAAGTGCATACATAGGAGTTGTATGTGTAACTTGCACTTCCAGGACCAACTTCACTTAGCTTTATAGTTCCACCATAACTTATATGCATTGTATTAATAAATAAGGAGTATGACAAGAGAAGGCATGTCCTTAAAATTATTATTATTTTTAGCAATGATATCTGGTCAATGCCTCCCGATAACAATTTTAATTACGTAAAATTATTATATATTATTATGAAAACAAAATATTACAAAAAACCCATGCCTTTAAAACAATATAAAAATAGTGGAGGCGGAGAAACTTCTGCCGTCATAGTGCAGAAACTTAAAGAAAAAATAAGACAAGTAAAGTAAGTAAGGGAATCCCTTTTTTTTTCATAATAGTTTTTGTCCTAATTTAAATTGTCATAATAAGTTAGGCATAATTGTCCTTGTCACAATAATAGTTTGCCATAATTGGTTTTTAGCATACTACATACAGCATACATTTGTTGGCGTAATCTCGTTTCACCATAATTTCATTTGTACTAATTGTTAGCCATAACTGTCCTCAGTCATAATATTATTTGCCATAATAAAAAAAATGTTACAACCCCAAAAGTTAGAGCAGTTCGTCTAGGATAGGTTAGGTTAGGTTTATTCTTTAAACCACCCAGAGGTAGGAGACCCGCGTAGCGGGTCTCCGTCGAGCTTATTTGGCGTTATGTCTAAACAAATTATGGCACATATCAGTATGGCATAATGAAATTATAGCATTAAAAATTATGGCAAAAGACTATTAGGATTAAAAAATTATGATTAAAAAGTTATGGCAAATGATTATTATGCGAAACGTACCTATGTTAGGACAAGTAACATTATGCAATGTTAAATTATGACATAAAATCTTAGGAATAAAAAAAGAGAACCGTAAGTAAGACCATCTTTTTTATTTCATTGAGCTTGGAAAGAATCATAAACGACTTGTCATAGAAGCGTCAAAACAGGCATTTTAAAAACAACAGCAAACACAAAATACCTGTAACTACATTATTATTACACTTATGCTTCTAAATACAGTAAAACCAAATCTCACAATAACACAGAATTATAAATCTTTTGTAATGCACTAATAATGTTCAATACACGTACAAATAGGTTGAACTCTATTCAAATTCAAATCCAACACACACATGCTTGTTCCCATCGATATTATATTAACATCCCTCCTTTGTCGAAGGATACTTGTGGAGCATCAAGGTAATAGAGAACTAGCAAGTCACGTTACGCCCCAAGCTATTACGGTTTCCTCGTCCTTGTAAGTGTATTACCGGCTATTTATCGTGACATTGAGACCAACGCCTCATCACTATCGTCACACTCGAGTCAATGACAGACGAACAGCAAATTACTTTCATAATAGCCTTCTTATTGGTAATCAACGATAGTTCGTGTTGTAATTTATTGCTCATTATTATTACTATTTATTCTTAGTTCAGTGTATAATAGTTATTGTTATGTTCATTCATAAATGATAAGGTATGTGGGTGTAATTAAAATACGAGTAATGTATCTAT
The DNA here is from genome assembly GCA_905475405.1 of Schrankia costaestrigalis. NCBI lineage: Eukaryota > Metazoa > Arthropoda > Insecta > Lepidoptera > Erebidae > Schrankia > Schrankia costaestrigalis. The sequence continues at coordinate 9,251,661 of FR997827.1, forward strand.
TTTAGTCGTAATTAAGATTGTTGTAATTATATTGAAGAGCTTATAAAGTTTATTTCGTCAATATTAACATCTTCATAACAATCCAATCTTAGTAGGTTGCTAGGGAAAACAACGACGGAATTGAATCGTCTCAATATCTCTGTGGTCTCTTTATTGACTTAGTGTATCTACATTTTTTTATCTTAACTGTGGGCGTTGTTACTTTCTGATGATGTCATTGAAGGTGACATCTGCATGTCAATTCTCGTTCCTTAAAATCGTTAAAAATTCGGTTAAGTTAACTTTTAGTTGTCAAATTGTCACACAATAGGTAAGACAATTTGACAACTAAAGTTAGTTCAACCGAATTCTTAACGATTTTAAAGTACGAGAATTGACTTGCTGGTAAAAAAAAACAATTCCCGCACTTAAGTCTCTTCCTATCCCCATATTTCTACTTTTTGTACGTATGTATTTAATATAAAAAAAAAAACAATTTCAAATAATTTATTACAAATCGTGATTCTCCTTAATAATAGCAACCCTTCAAGTTATCGTACAATATTGTAACAACACTTGAAATAACAATAACAGCGTAATAAACGTGTTTAATGTACTTGCACTCAATTGACTCGATGATACTTCTTGTACTACTTCTATGTACTTAACTTTCACTACTACTTTACTTTCAATGTAAACAAATAAGATAATATTTTATCGTCATTGCCACGCCTTTCTTATTACAATAATAGACACTGCGTAACCCATAATCGACTCATCAGGACTCGTGTTGTTAATTTTGACTCTGTTTAAATCACCGTTGTTTTACTTATTAGTAATACCTTTAGCATTGCAAGCAAAAATGTAACTAATGCTTAAGATAAGATATTAGAGAAATTAAAAGATAAAATAATATAATATTCCCATAATGGATACACACCCATCACAATAATGGTTGATATATTAGTATCATATAATGTTTTACTAGATTTCCAAATGTTTTTCATAGTCGTTGAATTAATTGAGAGTAAAACATAATTATATAGTTACTCATCAATATTCTTATATAAAATGTTGCAATTTTTATTCAGAATGGATCCTTACATCGTCTGCTTAGTGGTAAAAGATGATAAATGCATTTTTTATCTAAAATGACTTATGTTTTCATATACACGTAATTTTCGATGCTCTATCTATTGGTAAAACAGAGTCATTTTAGATAAAAAATGCATTATCATATTGTTCAAGAAACTGATGAAAATTCTACAATTTAAATTATCTACTTATGTCCTTATGTGTATTATTGTCCTTTTAATTTAAAATGTAAAGTATGCTCAACATTTTGTGTTTAACTGCTTAATATTCCACACAGGTTGCAGCGGTCAAGTGAGGGAAAAGGTCTATTATTGCGATAGAAGGGAACGCAGACAACATGGCGAATTTTTATTGTTACTGTTTTAAAAGTAAAGTTATCAATAACGTCCTTTTTGGTTTTGAAATAATGTCCTTTTTGGTTTTATGGGTATTATTGCTACCACGCTAGCTAATAACTCCCTGACTAGCGGCTACCTACGTACGCTCCTGGTTCAAGTGATTAGCCATATACGGTTTGCACTTGGATTTTGTATGGCTTTCAGCTGGGGTGCTTCCAGCCCATAATTATGGCATTAGTTTGTTATTTTTAAATTACTTCCCATTTCAAACCATGTTAAAAGATGAAATTAAAGCTATTACGCTCTTGTTTATTCAAAATTTTTCTATTCGATCAATAATCAAAATCTTTAAAACTATTTGTAATGCAAGCTCAAGGAACAAATAAATGTGACAGCACAAAGAAGCTATCCTTTACAAATAACACTAAGAGATACTAAAAATATCTTACTACGAATACTCCCCTGTGTAAAACTATACGTTTTAAATTCTTAAGTTTAAAGGAGATCATAAAATGTGGAATAAAATAACAGAACAAACATCGCAAGAAGCGAATGACCTGCAGTTCGAACGCCATTCAAATTCATGTTGGTGGTATTGTCCGGGCAATGTGAGGGATCGGGCAAGCGTAACGGCTTCGTGCTATGAGACATCGAATGTGGAACTTGTGTGTACGTGCACTTACTGTAAGTATAAACTGTGTGTGTATGAAGTAAGTGACGTCAAGATACGATGTTAGGCAACCCTGGTTGGTAGGCTCGGGATTATTAAATAATAGGAAAAGAGTTTAAATATGTAAATGATATACTGTAACACACCTATTATTAGAATAAGATAAAATGATCTAGTATTGTATTCATCATAATTAGTTTGTTAAGTTTTCACTAGATGGCGCTGTGCCATAAAATTAAATTGCGATGTTAAGATTCTCCGGGTCTGCATAAATACCTGAGGATTTTTAATTGTTGTATATAATAGAATTTTAGCTAGCAGTCAGCTTCAAGTTGCATCTGGTGATCACGTCCTACTTGGAATGGTCTATCGGGACTTCTTGAATCTAGACTGAGTTATGTAATCTAGTGGTGGGTCGTCGTCGCATTTTTGACGAACGAAACGAAGCCGTTTTCGCGACGATGAAAACGGTTGCAAAAAACGGTTCTCGTTGCAACTGGTTTGAGATAACGAAACGCAACAAAGACGACGAACGATTGTCATTTTTGAATTATTGCATCCTGAGCTTTATTTTCTTAAATGTAAAGGCAAAAGTTGCATGACGTTTTAGAAGACTGGTTAGATAACGAAGACTGTTTTGAAAACGGAGAACGTATTTGATTGAAGACTGGTTTTGCAACGATAACTACTTTGGGAATCTGTATAAAACTGTTTCATCGTCGCAGAACATAAAACGGTTTCACGTAGCATGAATATTTTTTTCGACTGTATTTGGTTAATGTTAAGGCTCACTTTTTAATGTTTAGAACTGTTAATGAAAACGAAGTTGAGACGGGCGGCGCGCGACGGCAACGTCACGAACCGATTGTCATTTTTGAATTATTTCATCCTGAGCTTTATTTTCTTAAGAATAAAGTAAAAAGTTGCATGACGTTTTAAAGGACTGGTTAGATAACGAAGACTGTTTTGAAAACGGAGAACGTATTTGATTGAAGACTGGTTTTGCAACGATAACTACTTTGGGAATCTGTATAAAACTGTTTCATCGTCGCAGAACATAAAACGGTTCTCGTAAACGGTTTCACGTCGCAACGCTCACGCCTAATGTAATCTGTTCAGGTTGCATCTGGGGGTTACGTCCTACTTAGAATAACCTACTGGGACCTCTTGAACATTGTTAGTATTTATTCGTAGGTATCCTTAGGCTGCCTTTTAGGTCCACATAGGCTAGAGGATTATATTGTCAGCACCTAAGTCGATTTCGAACCTACTACAATCTGGCGACCAATGAAGGGACTTCAAGTCTATGGTTATTGTTACCCAACCAACAATAAACCTATTTTTACCACTCTGCGTATTTTATTACTTCATCGGCGAAGAACCTACTTACAACACCTAATTTTTTTTTTATTAATCAATAATCTTCCACCTGCTTGTCTGGGTAAAAATCGGGTGAACGTCTTTTAGAAGGATTCCTATTTTAAAAAAGAAGTTTAATTGCAATTTTTTGTGTTTGACTATAAAAAAAAACAATGTATTTAAATTATATTGTTAATATAAATGTAAGAGAAAAAAATTTATTTACTCTTTATTACTGCAAAAATATTAAATAATGCATATAAAAATTAAAAATACATCAACAATGAATTCGAGTGCGAATACAATGCGATTCAGCGATGACGTAAATTCGCTTTGGTGGTAGTTTTCTCGTCGTCACCTATTTGCTGATTCAGCGTTAACTCGAGAAGATTAACATTTTTGTTGTCCGTTTGTATTGATTGATAGATTTTGATAAAAATAATAATACTTAAGTATAATGATTAAAATGATTCACAATAAAATTGTATCGTTACAAAATTTTGTAATTACCTAATTGAATTATTAATTAGTTATTCTCTACTTCGAAAATTATTGATTTTCAGAAAATTCCATTAGAGATTTTTTGCACATAACTATACTAGGAACAATTTTTAATAAAAATAGGTTTTGATCAACATGCTAGACTATTGCTGGTGAAACTACAAAAAATTATTTTTAGTATCTTAATTACAGCTCACCATAAATAAAGATGTAAACAAAAATTAAACTCACTTGGCATTATTCCGCAGATTGCCATTTCAAATAAAGAAAACATTTTAAAATTTGAAATTTGAAAATGTCTAATTTTTAAATCTGAAAAGCTAGCAACAAAAATAAATCATTTAAAATAAGTAAATCAAAACCATTTCATATCCAACAACTAAATATATCTACATTAGCAAAGGAGTTACCTAAACCGTATATTGTTGCGAAGACACAGCAATACGTTTGTTTGTTCCGGACCGTATCTACCTTTTTATAAAATGTCCCCTGACCGAGGAGTTACGGCTCGGTACACCTTGTAAAATTGTGACTTGTTTAAGATTTACTATATTTGCTTTTAACCGAATGTGTTTTGAAAACGTACGTTATGGTTTAAAGATAGTTTTTAAAATTGTAAGCATTTACAATAAGTAAGTAGAATAGTTCATTTATACGTTACTGGCTTCAAGTTTAGTAATATATAAAACTAGCAATATCTTTATATTTTTGTAATAGATATAGTTTTGTGTAGTTAAGTTTTTAATAAGTAAAAAACATGTAATAATTGATTTTGTATAATGTAAAACAACCGCACACTTTTTAAATGATTAAAAATATTTACGTTTTTACATTAAACAATTTAATAAAAAGGGTTAACAAACTATAACAACATGTTATGTTGTAACAGTTTGTTAACCCAACGTAACGGAGAATCCAAGTTTTAATGAAGTTCTACTCATTACAGAAAATCGTAAGTTAAACTTTAATTGTTTTTAAAGACAAGTTGCTTTTATCACTTACTACAATTTTACTTAGAGACTATAGATAAAATGTTTGATTAAATCACATGCATATTTTATTTGTTTTTTTTTACTTCTTACTAGTCTTATCTTGCCATCAAAAAGCACAAAGGGTACCCTTAAGTATATTTATGACCTGATGATGTTGTAAACTAAAGTATTTTAAGAACAAAACAAACACTTAAAAACGCCATAATGTCAAAGTTATCTACTATCCAACTATGATTGAAACAAATAAGCGACAGTAAATAAATTGATTTGTAAAAAAAGCAACTTGAGTGAGTGTATTGTGTGCAATTTCCTAAGGTTTAATAGCAGTAGCTAGTTTACTTAGCCGTTCAAACAACAGTAGATGCCCGCCTCCATGCAGTTGTGACGCGAATCTGAAACAACTGAACTTTGTACTGTAACCTTACTCAGGCTCTTTATATGAGATTTTGTTAGTAATGTTGGAAAATAGTTGTACATTTCTTACGGGACTAGAATTCTGGTTTATGTAGAAATCTTTAAAGGATACTTCATTACTCGTGCTTGAATTGGCCTGGGCATACTTATATTACTGATTCAAATTCTGTAAGCTGGTTTGAGCTGAGAAAAGGCAATAATAAGTAAACTTTTTTTTTTCAGATTATTTAGTAAAGAGAAAGTTAGACAAAGTTGATTGTTCAGTCTAACCCTTAACTGGGATACTGCTGCACTTAACTATACTAATATTATATAATCTTCGTGAAGTTAAATCTAAAACTGCATGAAATTTAATTTTTCGGCTTACACTATCAAATCAATCAAATTTCTTTATTTACTATAAGTGCTATTTAAGGTAGAAAGCGTTGGTGTGTGGTGGGAGAGAAAGTTTCTTATAAAAAGGTCTCTACCAACCACTCTATGCTTGTTTGGTCAGAGTGGCAGGGTAGCCCAAATTATTTTCTATAACCTCACAAGATTCGTGCCCATTGGTAGAGCCTTAATAGCCTGCTAAGGACTCCTATATGGGCGGTATTTATGCGGTAAGTCCTGCACTAGCAGAAGGTCTGTAAAGTAACGTTTAAAGGTACAAAGTAACGTCTAAAGGATAAGTGTGCGACGTTTAGGAGCTCATAAAATGACATGTTTAGGGTAAACCTAAGTTCGGCGTGAACAAAGTTTTAGCTGAAGCAGGTAATAAAAGTAAGACGTAGATAGGTTTCTTAGAATAAGAATGGCGTCCTAATTGTGTTGCGTAAAGTATGATGACTATTCAACCTTGAGAATAAATATTGTAAGGGTTGTCTGGAAGAAATCTCTTTTACTGATAAGACCGCCCAAGATGTATGTGTGTAAAGATGTACCAATTACTAATCATCATAACAGCCCATGTCCCATTGCAGGGATGGGCCTCCTCCCGTGACGGAGGGATATTTGGCCTACTAATACCACGCTGGCCAGACGGATTGGTACAGGGTTTAATTTGCAAGTTTTCCTTCTTTTTATTTCGTTAAGATGATAATCCCTTAGTCGGTTTTTACGACACCCATGGGATGAGATGGGGTGGTGACATATTGTATTTTTAATTACTAATAGTTGATTGTAAATATAATGTTCTTTATTTCTTGGTGTAAAATAAAGTTTATTTGTATTGTATTGTGTATTTTGGGGCTTATTGGTGTCAGGCAAGAAGAAGTATTATGCCATGTACTTATGACGTAGGTACTGATTAGCTGTTGTGCATGATAACAGAGGTTTAAATCACACGTAAAGCAATTATGTGTGTAAACTAATGTCTTTTGCCAGAATGTTCTTTGTGGCTGTTAAATTAACATTTTGTAAATCCCCGTTATACGGCGTGATCTCTGCTGCGGAAAGTGTCGACTTGGACTCAGACTTAGCACCTCCTTCTTCTGCAAGCAATCAAAACTTATTAAAGATTACCAGATCAGGAAAATGACGATTACAAATCTGAGTAGACACTGATAGAATATTAGGTATTTACGAGGGTTTTTTGGGTTAGGTACAAGTCTCCTCAAACCATTTCTTCTCCTCGAACTAAAGGCAAATTTCTTAATTCTAAATATTTTCTCTTACAAGGAGGCCTTTGTCCAGCAGTGGACGTCGATTGGCTGATATAATGATGATAATTTCAAACAATTTGTAATAAATTTTATGAAATAAAGTATTTTGAAATTTGAAAATAATTTGAAATTTAATGATGAAACATAAGAACCAATGTAAAAAAGCAAAATATGGTAAAGTTATTCCAATAATTAAATTGACTATTGCATTCTCTTTTTATTTTATACTAAAAGTAGATCAAAAAATGAAAGCCCTGAAACAGTGTTGTTTGTTTCATTTGTTTAGAAACTGTGGTTTTAGACTTTTACTTAGCAAAAGTCGAGATTTCAACTTCTACCGCAGATGTATCCCAAGATGGTGTTAAAACTATTTAACTTTTGAAAAAGGTAACATTAACTTCTTTTTGTTGTTTAAAAAGCTTTTGTGATCTATAACTTATTATACGTTTCACAACTCATTTACTTACAGCCTGCGGCACAGGTTTACCCTAGTGGAAGCAAACTTTATTTTGTACACTTAATTATAAATGACTAATTTGTAATGTTATATCTTTGTAAATGATTAAATGATTTGATTTGATTTGATTTAAGCCTCATTGTTAGTATTGGATTTATTTGTTTAAACCTCACTGTTGTCAAGGAGTCTTTTCATTTTCTGAAAATAGAAATAAAACCATGAAGTTCTATCTATAACTATATAACAACTTGTATAATCAGCATATTATAAAATAATATAATCAGCAGGCTTTCATATCAAGCATCTTAACAAATGGACTGCATTTTACGATATGAATATATTGAATGCACATTTTACATACCCTTACAGAAAGAGCAGTCCAATTTCTTAATAGAACCTCGTTACGATGAAAAGCTTGCTTAGAAACCCTCTCATTTCAAAACCTAATTGCCTACCAACGAAAAATCATGTAATACTTTTACATGTTTTTACTATTAAATAGAAAATAAGCTTATATACAAATAATAAAATAGACATTTTTAAAACGTATAAAATGTCTCCGCAGTCTTCTTTAGAATTGTATTAAGATTCGAAAAAGGTAAGGTCGAGTGTTTATGTGTGACAGTAAATGTTCTTCGGTCACGTTTGGATAAGGGTATCTTAAGATTGAATTTTATGGTGGACCTCAAAGGGAATCAGTGACCGGAAAGTAAAAGTCCTTACGCACTGATAAAAATGACAAGTTAAATACGTAAAGTACGTGATTGGTGACTTTATAGGTCTTTAGAATGTATTAAATTTGATTGCGTTTGTGGATAGTGGTCATAGTTTGCAAATGCTAGAAAAACATTTTGTGTATTCGTTATTAGTAACGATGGAAATAGGGATTTAGGGAGAAATGTCATGACTGAAAACCTAAGTTTGAGACAACCTACAAGTCGAATAAAAATAAGTGACAGCTTACTAACTAGAATAGAGATGACAATGTATCCCCAATTCTATTAAAAAAGTTAACTGAATTTGCTTTAAAAACCTTTACTTTCTTCGTTCGACAAAAACCTTTTCTATTTCACACAAAGATATAATTTTACACTTATGATATTCAATGTAGTAAACCAAAACAGTACGTAGCGAACCGGATTTTCAATTTCCTTCCCGGAGCAAAACACTTTCCTTTTGAGGAAACATTTTTTATATTCCTTACTAACGCAAGTATTAAATAGACGTAAGACTTACATCAACGTTTCATTATTCAATACTCTTTTAAGCAAGTAACTTGTTTACAAAATTCAGTAAATAAACAAAGTTACTTCTAAAGTAAACCATTGTAAACTAGGTATTTTAAAGCGTAAGAAACGATTATTCGAGATTGGACTATAATAATCATAAAAATCTTTATTACTTCTCACAATGGTATACTTATAACTAGTCGACTTAACAAAGAAATTATTGAACTACACATGTAAGAAGCTGGTGTCTGTGACAGACATGGAATGCCTGAATAGACTCACTATCATAATATTTTATAACTCTTCTATATTTTAATTTTATACTAACTTTATTTTTCACGTGCGTGCGTCCACTGCCGGTAGAACAAAGAGGGGTTTGTAGTTATTAGCCTGTTGGCCATGTGTATAGTCGTCGTTGTCGTGCGTTGATGTTTCAATCCTTTTTTTGTTCTATTTATAAACAGCATTGAAAGTATTTCGCCTATTATGACCTAGATGATGTCGCGCTTGCTCACATTTATAGTGGCAAAATTAGTAAACTGGGCACAGAAAAACCTGTCTTTTTGCTAGCGAAGTGGAAAACTTTAGACACGAAGACCACTTCAGACGTGATGTTGTAAGGTTTGTCTTATGTTTATTCTTAAAATGGTGAATTCCTTTTTGGATCTGCTTACTTAATTCTTTACGACTCTCATCGATCTAACTCTACTCTATATACTCTATCTAACAAGAGAATCTATTAATTTAGCTAAGAATCATATTCTATCACAATACGAAATCTTAACAAAATAAAGTCATTTATACAAATTAAAGCAACTAAAAAGGAAAACAGTAGCGATATTTATGTAGTATTATTATCACAAAACAAGCCACACATAAAATCCACTAATCAGAGACAGCAATAAAATTGCAATTACGAAAGCAATCTCTAAAGCCAATCCTAAATTTTCGCGTAGTATTCTCGTTAAGCTTAAATTAGTGAAATAGTAAATAGTGTTGTATGAAATTAAGCAAGTTGGTAATGAATATTTATTGTTTTAATACCTTACAGCTGGGTTGGCTAGTTAGCGTATACAATCGGTTCATAATAATTTATAAGTTTTTATTACTGAAATATGTGCAAGGTATGCAGAATTGTGTTGCTGAATAAATTTTATGTATATTCTTATAAATGAATATTATATTAGGTTAAAGTTGTAATGCATACTATCGTACACTAAGATGCATAAACTTATTGAGAGACCAGACCACTGAGCGCCTAGATCCGTAGAAACCCGCATTCCACAACCCGCTTTTTGTAAAGACAAATTAATGCCAAACTTTTCCGTGTGGTGACGGAGTAAGAATACAATATGTCACCACCCCATCTCATCCCATGGGTGTCGTAAAAACCGACTAAGGGACTATTTGTGAATATTATCTTAACGAAATAAAAAGAAGGAAAACTTGAAATTAAACCCTATACCAATCCGTTTGGCCAGCGTGGCCAAGTATCCCTCCGTCACAGGAGGAGGCCCGTCCCTGCAGTGGGAAATTAATGGGCTCTTATGATGAATGCCAAACTTTTAATTGCCCAAAAATAATAATAAATATTCAACTTAGCGAGAAGAGTACATCGAACTTACGTTGTTATAACAATCTCTTTCGCAATATGCAAAACATGTTGTCATGGGTCATGACATAGTGGTTCCTTTGTAATTTTTAAAATTATATTTTTGAAATTACCAACTCATTGAAATAGATGTTTTTGTTAAAGTTGTTCTCTTTGTCATTTTAAACAGCAAGCAGATGTTATCAAGAAAGGAGGCGGCACGATGGTTACTTCATACTAATTTTATTATTTTTTTAAAGAACGGTTTGAGTAATGCTTAGCTTCCACGTACCACACGTGGAAGCTATACATTACTCAAACCGTCCTATAAGGAGCTGTTCTTTTCTAGCAAACGCCGATAAAACGAAAGTAACTATACCAAACAGGTTTTACCCGAGAAAGACCTATCGCTGACATTAATGTAGCATAGTTATATTTTGTATAGTACTTTTATTATTTAAATATGAATAATGTTTGAAAACTTCAAGACATTGAATTTCCTTTAATAAAACTAACCTTTCAGTACTTTTTCTTTTAGCGAAAACACAAAAATCATTTCACAGAATTCTGAGACCATTTCGTCGTCATCACATAAGTAGTTTTCAACTAGGAATCGGCAAAAACAATTTCAAGTTGTAATAGAAAAAAAATATACTTCAAAAGAAAAATGTTGAAGTATAAAGAAAAATATCTAAAAGCTTCTACTCACATCATAGATAAAGTGAGCGTGAGAATAAATAAGTATACGTTTAGGGAACTCTATAAAGCAGATGTTACTTTATCTAAAACGGCAACACGCAGTCGTCTTCCAAAATAGTTTGAGTACAAATAGACTTACCGGGATTATTGAAAGTTCGTGATAGTTGGCGAATCTTTTGCTACTTAGATACGTGGCTTCCGATAGTAAAGGTTTTTTTTTGTTTTGGTGAAGAAGAAAGTTCTTCATAATGCCTATTAGGAAGGATTAGTTGTTTTTACATAGTTTACAGTAGTACAATTTTTTTAAATCAATAAACTTTATTAAATCAATAAATTATGATTCTTTTAAGTGAACTTTGTGCTAATAACGTATATTTTATTTAAAGTACGAGTAAAGTTGAAAATTAACTAAATTACGTACTTCTTGTGTAGTGGCGTAATAAGAAAACAAATAAATTCACCCCTTCCAGTACATGAGTGTCATATAAACTGACTTCTGCAATCAAAACATAGGTAATTGCTACAGAAAGAAAACTTGAAACAGACTTTATAACATCTCCCCTAGCTATTAATAGTGAGCAAAATTTTAATCTTAATCCAAAAATAATTAAAAACGACAAAATATGTTAAACAAAACCAAAATATAATCTTAAAACAGGAAGAAACAACAAGAAGGAAGCTAAGAAGTCTTAAGCACGGTGGTATCGAGTTTATAAGTAAACAGCAACAGGGCAAGGTGTTTATTTGGATACATTTTATGAGCCTTTAATACCAGAGCAGGCATCCAAGTAATAATTTTTACTTAAAAGTTTAATGAAATTTATGTTATACATGAAAATTTATCGCATAAGCCTCTCTCAGCCAATTTCGAAATACCTAACAACAAAATGTTACTTAATTAATGTTTTGAAGTATTATTTAAATCTGAAGCTATGTTTAGGCGAAGCAGGCGTTAGTATAAGTACTATTATGTCCTCATATATTATTAAAACAGCTAAACTAATAAGGCAACTGTATATCAAACACTTCCACACACTTGCTTTAGTGTTCACTTTCAGTAACATTGTAATTGTTAGGTTAGTTTTTGTTTATAAGTATTTGATCGTTTGTTACATATTGAATTAATCTAAATCAATAATGTGGTATGGCAAATCAACTTACACTACAGATGACAGATGGTGTAGTAATTCCATCTGGTTGTTTTTAAGTATACTCGTTATTAGGCCGTACTATCAAAATAGTTTTAATCTCAGGTAAATTTTTGTCAAGAAGTCTTCAAAGAATTATGAAGAACTGAGTATAATACAAGAGACAATAAAACTATTTCACAATTATTAAAAAACAGAATTTATTAAAGACACATAAATCAATAATCAATTAAACCACAAATGTAACGAACAAAACAATTCATGTTATAATTGAAACATGTCAACGAGTCTTTGATGTTACGGACGCTAGATGACTTTCTTTGTCCTGTCTGATGGACAGATACGTCAGTCGAACGTACACGTCGATCGGCGTCATGTCAGCAGTGTCCATACTCGATAGTTCGCATTCAATTTCCGTTGGGGCTATGTGCGAAACCGTGCCAGACAGAAGTGTATTATTGACTGAAGATAAATTTGATAGTGGTGCGGTTTTGTAGTATTGCTTATTTCGCACTGTAATGTTTTTCATATTCTGTAATTAGTTATTGATCTTTTTAGTTTAGTTACTGTTAGGGATTCTTCTTCACTCTTGGGTAGATGGTAAAATAGGAAAATATTTATTGGTAAGGATAATTAATTATAATAATATACTCTTGTTTGAGAAAATAATAAAGTATGTGGCATTTTAGTAAACTAAACTTAATATTTTGTAGTTCTTAAAATATTATAATATGTGTTTTTTATCATTAAAAAACTATCTCTACAGCCTACAAAAAGTATATTCATATTAAAACACAAATATAAATAATTAATTAAACCACAAATGTAACGAACAAAACAAAACAATTCATGTTATAATTGAAACATGTCAACGAGTCTTTGATGTTACGGACGCTAGATGACTGTCTTTGTCCTGTCTGATGGACAGATACGTCAGTCGAACGTACACGTCGATCGGCGTCATGTCAGCAATGTCCATACTCGATAGTTCGCATTCAATTTCCGTTGGGGCTATGTGCGAATACCGTACCAGACAGAAGTGTATTATTGACTGAAGATAAATTTGATAGTGGTGGTGATTTTGTAGTATTGCTTATTTCGCACTGTAATGTTTTTCATATTCTGTAATTAGTTATTGATCTTTTTAGTTTAGTTACTGTTAAGGATTCTTCTTCACTCTTGGGTAGATGGTAAAATAGGAAAATATTTATTATATTATTTATTACTATTAATATTTATTTATTATTTATGTGGCGTTTTAGTAAATTAAACTTAACATTTTGTAGTTCTTATAATATTATAATATGTGTTTTTATCATTAAAAAAAGTATCTCTACACCCTACAAAAAGTATATTCATATTAAAACACAAATATAAATAATTAATTAAACCACAAATGTAACGGACAAAACAAAACAATTCATGTTATAATTGAAACATGTCAACAAGTCTTTGATGTTACGGACGCTAGATGACTGTCTTTGTCCTGTCTGATGGACAGATACGTCAGTCGAACGTACACGTCGATCGGCGTCATGTCAGCAGTGTCCATACTCGATAGTTCGCATTCAATTTCCGTTGGGGCTATGTGCGAATACCGTGCCAGACAGAAGTGTATTATTGACTGAAGATAAATTTGATAGTGATGCGGTTTTGTACCACTGTTTATTTCTCACTTTCGTGTTTTTCATATAAGCCAATTATTGTCCCACTGCAGTGACGGGCCTCCTCTAGTGACGGAGGAATACATGGCCTACTAATACCACGCTGGCCAAACGGATTGGTACAGGGTTTAATTACAAGTTTTCTTCCTTCTTTTTATAGCGTAAAGATAATTTTCACGGATAGTCCCTTAGTCGGCTTTTACGGCACCCATGGAATGAGATGGGGTGGTGACACACTGTATTCTTACTCCGCCACCACATGGAGTTCGTGTTTTTAAGTTTTCGTAATTAGTTACTTTTTTGTTTTTATTTTAGTTACAGATTTGTCTTCAGTAAATGGTAAATATGGAAAATATTTATCGTTCAGAATAATTTATTATACCCCTTCCAACGTAAGTTTAGCTTTTTGACAGTTCACGTCCATGAAGTTTCGTAATATTTCTGCTTATTTTTCAAACAAATAATATTGTATTTCATGGACGTACCCATGTTTTTTTCAGTTACCATGGTTACTTAGTGATGGACACTCATAACGATTACCCCCATTATGAAACAAATTACAAATAATCGGTAGAAATAAATGCTATGAATAAACCGGAACTCTTCTTAATACGTTTATAAAATGTAATATGATATTTTAGATTAGCTATAACCCGCGAGTGTGTCACGATAAATTATGTATTTTAAATAATACCTAAGCTAACTATAACTTTATCATTTTAAGCTATAGGCTAATTCTCTTAACATAGATAAAGAAAGAAACAGTAATAAAATGATAATGTAAGTTGATGTAAGGATCCAAATGTGTAAAATAAAGTAATTTGAAAAATCACGAAATCGCTTACAATCGAATGGCATTACATTCGAGATACTGCTGAACGTCACTAACGTCAACCTGTCAAATGTCGTTAAATATAGTGGAAAGGGTATAATGCTGCTCATCTAGGCAACAGTAAGCAGTATGACAGTTAGTGTTTATGTTAAACCAAAATTTAGATTTTGTAGTCCACAATTGTATAATATTGTTTTTGTTAAAAATAACTGGATGTAATAATTAAGATAACATTTTATAATTTAACTGTATTATTATTTCAAATTGCTCTACAACACTGCAAATTCGTATCATAGTTATTGTTAGTAATACTTATTCAAATTTAATGCATTGAAGAATTCCAGTTATTGGGAATGTTGTTGACATATTTTTTGTTATTTTCCAATTGGTCCAATTGGTTCAGATTTATTTAATAACATAAATATATTTGAAAAGCGTTTCAAGTTATTTATAAACTAACCAAAATAACTATATTGGATGCAAATTATGGCTGTGAAATACATGAAAACTATTTCTATTGGATTACCAATGTTTTTAATAATCAAATAATAATGTAGCATGGATAAAAATGTCTCTATTCCTGTTATCCATAATAGTTAGCGTAGTACCTAATACTTGTAATAATAAAGTCTTAATGGAGATTATATTTCTTTTACAAGTAGGGTTCTAACAGCTTTCACACTCGGTCCTATATTTTTATAAATTCTGCTAATTGTTACTAAGGGCATAAGCAGATGTTGACCTTTTCTTTAATTAGGAGAATTTCTTATCATCTATATTTAGTTTATCTAGACCGTAAGTCCCGTCCGTTAAAATAAAAGGTAATAGGGACAAGTGCTACAGATATATCTTTGAATTATATGCAACATTTCATCATAAATCTATAAACGGTAAAGATGGTTGCGTTGGGTTCTTGCGATTATTGTAAGGTTTCGGTTTACAACTAGAGATATCTATGAGCCTCCGTAACTATCTACTTATCTTCTATCGCTACAACGGCAACAGGACCAAAATCAAACGTTTGGAAGATGTGTAAACATGATTTTAATAAAATTTAATAAAGTTAAGCAATAGATTATAATAACTGACAATAACAATACTTAGAAAACACTAGCCATAACTCAGCTCTATTGATATTCAGAGTGCGAGTCCCGAGTGGAGCAAATTTTTAAAATTGAATCTAGGAAACGAGCCAGACCGTGATACAGACTACGGACAGAATGCTTTTGCATTTTATTGCTAGTAGCAGTAGGGTACAAACGACGGTCCCAGCCTGTACTCAGTTTATGATGTTGTAGGGGGCACGCCCTTACTATTTCTAGGTTATATAACCTCTACTTACGTATACTTACGATAGCGGCGTGCGTGCTCGATTTATGCGTGATGCACCAAGTACGGGATCTCACAACTGGAATTACTGCCACTGGTCAACTCTCCAAATAAAACTCACTTGGTAATATAAAAACAATATGATTTATTCCTCAAGTTAAGACTCTACTAATAATTATCAATTACAATTTGTTTTACAATATATTATGACTGTACAGCGTGACCAGTGCGCAGTAACTGGCGAGCGCTGTGCTTATTTCACCTAAGAGCGAAATTGCTGAATTGCAATACGTGTACGAACAAAGTACTCCGTACACTACTTCCCCCAATTTTTACAAAATTTTGAAATGCCAAAATTAAAAATTATACATTGAATATGGTCACTCTACTTACATGTTCTCTTATTCACAAAACAAAAAAATATATGGTCACCCTATCATTACATTGATTCATAGTTTTATTAAAATAAAGCTACCTTGTTACACTCACGTTAGGACCGATAAGAGTTCTATGTCTCATATTACATTTCGCTATGTACTGCTTACTGCGAATTGATTTCGCAACATCCTGCTTCTACATTTATTCAAAACAATTTGCATGTTGATACTTATGTTGCTCAACATGTTACTGTGGCCATAACAAAGACCTATTTTACCTTACTTAACCTACTTATCACTATGTATAACTACTTATTACTAGACCTTTCATACTGCAATTATTGGTAGTTGCCATGACGACCCGCTCTGCTATAATAAATTGCATCCCTTAGGATCCTCAGCGTTCGTCACGACAACGCCTGGAAACTCTTTCATTCGTCACTACTCATCATACCTCCACTAACATGCCTTACACTTTACCGCTTATATGCGTATAATACAATATTACACAAATAAATACTGCCATAATAAAATAAAATCTACCTTAAAACCTTTTTAAGACCGGCACTTGCACTTAACTCTAACGACACTTTCACAATACCCTTTACGTATATTCTTGCTCTTCGTATGACGCTGAATATGATCTAGCTTTTCGTACGAAGAAGCAATGCTGTCGTGAGTCGTCCTATGTCTGCGGCGGTTTCCATCGTCCACATGCTCTGTCAGCTCCGTGTCTTCTAATGTGGCAGGTCGGGCCATCCAGCACTTGGTACGTACCTATTTTCCTTAACGCTACCAAAGTCTGATGCCAACATACGACGCGCACACTATACTTAAGAGTGTCGCCGTCGTTTCCCATGCCTTGCATCATCGGATTATGCCGCATACTACTGCGTTACATAAGCCATGATTCTCCAAATGCTTGCGCTGACAAGAGTTAAGATGATCGCCGTACTCTTCGTATAATCGATAAACTTCGTGCCTGTACGTTTATCGCTGCTAACTCAATACTAGGGGTAGACATACCTGTGTCCGGTATCTTCGCGTCACTATTTTCCATCTTCTTCGGTGTCTGGAACATCACCGCACTTGCACTTATAGTCTTTAATTTTTAATAAATAATTATTTATTATAAAAATAAATTATTATTTATTAACCTACACGTAATCCTAACAGTTGCTTCTAATCCACGCACTTACTACAGCACACATAAAACAGTACAGGGTCACCAGATGTAGGGGCACGCCCTTCCTATTTCTAGGTTATATAACCTCTACTTACGTATACTTACGATAGCGGCGTGCGTGCTCGATTTATGCGTGATGCACCAAGTACGGGATCTCACAACTGGAATTACTGCCACTGGTCAACTCTCCAAATAAAACTCACTTGGTAATATAAAAACAATATGATTTATTCCTCAAGTTAAGACTCTACTAATAATTATCAATTACAATTTGTTTTACAATATATTATGACTGTACAGCGTGACCAGTGCGCAGTAACTGGCGAGCGCTGTGCTTATTTCACCTAAGAGCGAAATTGCTGAATTGCAATACGTGTACGAACAAAGTACTCCGTACAATGTTAATCATCGTGTTAGAGAATGGATTTCACTACTCTGTTCAAGTTGAACTTGTTTATTTGATACACATTATGACGTTTACTTCATAATTTCCTTGAAAATTATGTTCTTTAACCTTAAAGTTAACTTAACTCGAATTTTTAACGATTTAAACGTACGAGAATTGACATGAAGGTTTCACCGTACCTTATTCTTGATTCCACTGAATCAAATCAAATCAAATCAAATAAGTTTATTTGTCCAAACATGTGTACATTATTGTTGGTGAATACATTGATAGGTTTCAACACGCTGGGTCTATAAATTGGAGACATACAAATTGTTTATGAGCACTTCGTTACCCATGCTTTGGAATTATTTATACATTATGTTATACTTAATATTACTAAAGTTCGCCCATGAGAGAATGTAATAGAACGAGATACAATATACCATCTTATTGATTATAAATGTTAAAATTTAAACAGTGTAGTTACTAAATTACAAATTATCAATAAAACAAGTGTCATCAATGTTATTAAAACACAATTTGTCAGATATACCTACAAAATAGTCATTAACATTATTAAATTACAAATTATGAAATATACAGTCATTAATATTATTAAATGGTCAAACATACATAAGTCAGCATTATCATTAATTTACAATTACAAATTATCCAATGGTTTCTAATTCTACAAGTCACGGTCATCAAGGAAATCATTCACACTATAGTAACATTTACTTATTAAAAGGCTAGCCAGTTTTTTCTTGAATAAGTGTATGTTGAGGTCTTTAATGGCGTTAGGAGTCTTATTGTAGATTTTGGGTGCCATGCAGAACACACTTTTAGATAACAGTGCCGTGTTCGCATTATGTAAACATAGCTTTTTATTATCTCTTCGGCTGCGTACTGAGACATCGGACATAAGAGGGAACAGTTCAGGATTACTCTTTACGAATACCGCTGTTTCATATATGTAAAGTGAGGGTAGTGTCATTATTTTATATTTTGTAAAGTATGGTCGACAGCTATCTGTCATCTCTAACCCAAACATAGATCTAATGCACCTTTTCTGCTGTTTAAACACAATATCCTTATCCACCGAATTTCCCCAGAATATAATACCGTATCTCAGTACAGAAGCAACTAGTCCATGGTAAGCCGTGAGAATGGCGTATGTATTAACTACTGGAGCAAGTTTATATAGAGCATAGGAACTGCTGCTGACCCTCTTACAGAGCCTCTCTACATGCGCTTTCCATCTTAGTTTTTTATCTATAATTAGACCAAGAAACTTATTTACATCTACCTCACTAATTTCGCAGTCCCCATAACTTATGTGTAATTGCGGAGTTAAAGGAGATCGTTGACTAAAGTGCATTATATGCGTTTTTGATAAATTAATTTTAAGATTGTTCTTATTTAGCCACGATATAATAGACATAAGCGAATCGTTAATGTCTCTTTCATAAGATGATAGTGTGCTGCATGGGACTGTGATAGTGCTATCATCAGCAAAAAGCGTCATCGTGTGATTTAGGCATTTGGGTAAGTCGTTAATGTAGAGTATGAACAACAGCGGACCGAGCACGCTACCTTGCGGGACTCCATATGTGACTATGCGCTCGGTTGATGTATAATTAATCTCTCTTTTAGTTTTAACATTAACTTTAGATATAGTTGTAACCTGTTTCCTATTCAATAGGTATGATGACAATAGTTCCAGGACATTACCCCTCACACCATAGCATTCCAGCTTATTTAAGAGCGTGTCATGTTTAACATAATCGAACGCTTGGGTCATGTCGCAGTATATCGCGCAAACTGGGTTTCTTTTATCCACATGCATCATAATCCCTTGCAGAAAACCATATATAGCCCTATTAATAGTTGTGTTTTGTCTGAAACCATTTTGTTCTGCACAAATGATTTTGTGTGTCTCCAAGAATTTATATAATTTATTATAAATGTACTTTTCGAAGATTTTCGAAAATATTGGAACAAGAGCAATTGGTCTGTAGTTCGACATTAATTCTCTTGCTTCTTTTTTAAACGTTTGCTTTATTATGCTAGTTTTTAAGTAATTTGGAAAGACACCTGTTTGAATTGCTAGATTAAGTAGGTGGCTAAGGTGAACACTTATATGATCACCTACAGATTTAATTGCTTTAGTAGAGATTCCATCATATCCCACGCTATTTGTGTTTTTAAGATTATTTATAATAACCAATACATCTTGTGGTATACTAGGGGGCATGTACATAGAGTTCTTTAGGTTCTTTATATCAGCTGTAGCTTGTATTCCAACATCAGGAATTGGGACTATTTTATCAATAAAATAGTTGTTAAAGCTGTTCGCAATATCATCTGGTTCCGTAATAAGTTTATTATTTACTAGTAAAGTTCTCACGGACCCATTATGGGTTCTATTTTTGGTTTCATTGATAATTTGCCACGCTGTTTTGGACTTATTTTCAGAAGTGTTAATTTTGTAAACATTTTGAGCTCGTTTAGTTAATTTGATAATTCTTCTAAACAATCTAGCATAATCTGTATATCTTTTTTTATTTGACACCGAAGGTTTCATTCTAGATTTCCATAAAAGTTGTCTTTTTATTTTACTACACTTCTTTATGCCTTTGGAAATCCATGTTGGTTTTATGGCCGTTCTTATAGTGATAACCTTCATCGGGAAACAAAGATTATGAAAAAGATTAAATTGTTCCGAGAATACTTCGAATGCAATATTAGCGTCAGCAATATTGTATATTTCATTAAATGTTAAACTTTCTATACATTGCCTAAATTTAATTATATTTTCTGTCGAATAGTCTCTTATTTCTTTACGCCAGTATTTTAATATGCATGATCGTTCAATCGGGCACTTGAATATTTGGGCCGTATGATCAGAGAGGGCAAGCTCTATTACCTTTGTTGTGACATGTGATTTTATGAAGTTATGGGCAAAGTTATCTATACAGGTCTGGCTATTCAATCTCGTTGGTTCATTAAGAGCAAGAGTCAAATTAAAATTTAGTAGCAAACATTTAAGCTCCATAGTTACACTATTGTTTTTAAGAATGTCAATATTAAAGTCCCCAGTCAATATTATGTTTTTACTTTTAATTTTATTTATTTTATTTAACAACTGTTCTAATTTTTGGTAAAAAATATTTAGTTGCGAGTGTTAAGGTATCCGATATATACAAATGACAATTAATCTATAATTAATTAAATTTATCGCACAGCATTCGAATATGCCTGTGATAGACAATTGAGCAATATCAGGTATGTCCTTCCACAGATGCCCTTCCCTCACTAGAATACAAGCACCGCCTCTACTTCGGTCCGAGCGACAGTAATATGCCGCTAGCATAAAATTGGGAATATTAAGAATACTTTCTTGGCCAGCCTTCATAAAATGCTCAGTTATACAGAGAATGTCTATACTAGTTTGCTTTTCCTCAAGTTCTGCTAAAGCTACAGTAAGAGCGTCAGTTTTATTAATCAAACCTGCTATATTTTGATGTAGTACACATAGTGACTTAAGAACGAAAAAAATCATTATTTATTGATAACACTTGATTCTCTAGTTCAGTATGCTTCAGGTCAATGCATTTCTCATTCTCTATTACATTACAGATCGTAGGTGATGGATACAAATCAGTTTGTGTTGTTTTGTCTAGCAAAACAGCTTTGTTAATTTTTAATATCGACTGACAGTGATCTTTATACTGAGTATGATAGTCTACACATAATACTTCCCTATGTACCAGTTGACATACATGTTTAGCAAAAACACGACGAGGGGGAATAGATGTGACAAAGCCCATGTCTACATATTTAACATTAGGGAATTTAGAACACAATAATTGTATCTCTGAATTTAACTTAATTTCTCTCAAATACTTATTAAACGGAACCTCAGTGAATATTACATTAGTATTCCTAGTTTGACACAAAAAATGACTAATACATATTTTTACAATAGTCGGGGATCTATCATTTATACCGCCGAGAACAACAATGTAATCCCTACTCGTCAATAAATTCATACGTGCAAGGTCTGATGACAAAACATCCTGCAAAGAGGCACCTGGTTTCCAGAAACAAGTGACCTGAAATCGGTCACCAATCATATTTTGCATCGTACGCTGCATGCACAATCATCATAAAATATGCCAAAATATATCTAACTTTTTATAAACGCAACTTAAAGTTGTTACTCCTTCAAAAGCTTATTCTTAAAATAACGTTGATTTAAAATATGAATAAAAACATCTACTTTAAAAGTCATGCTGAGGCAATATGTTTCAATGTTGATCCTACTTGTTTAAATATATTGAAGTAAACAAAATGCATACGTTCCGTTTACATTTTCCTTTATTGAAAATATTAAGTTGTTTCGAACGTTTTAATTCACTGTTTATCATTATAGGTGACTGAGCTACAAAAAAAAATCAATTTAAAATTAGTTTTAATTACTATGTTGTATGTTATTTATGTCTTCAATTTTATTACTTTTTCATTATGTTGACCATATTAAAGGTTAATTGCCATTACGAAGGATATCTATTATATACATTTTGTGTATTAACAATACCCTTTGTTCGTATAATTTAATTTTATGATCTTCTAAGCTTCTTCTTCAGCAGACTTCTGCCCGTCCCCAGCTCTGGGCCATTTCTTAGCTATTCTACTATTTTTTACAAATCTACTACTCAACAACCACGGTTTTCTTCTTTTGTCATCAAAACTAACAATATATTGCTCGCCCAAGTTTCAACTAGCCCTATTACTTCATTATATTCAATCTCAACTCATAACTACATTATAAATAATTAGGTAAGACAAAATTAAGTGACGCAATAACAGTATCATCACACTATCAAAGTATTAAACTAACGCGACAATATTACATGAGTAACTGAGTAACCCTTTCTACGCAAACATTGAGAAACTGTTCACCTATTATTAACATCAATTCATTTAACGCATATTGTACGTATATATGAGCTCCTGATTCATTTACTTCTCTCATTATACCTTGACGTAAACGATTTAATGTCTTAATTTACTGCACAAAGAGAAATTAAAGAGGCTGCTAAAAGCTTGACATGACAAAGTGCTCTTTCTATTATAACTTTTAAGACCATAAGCTTACGTACGTGCTGTAATTTTCCTAATTAGTTTCGTACTTTAAGTGTGAATTAATTAAAATTCACAAGACATCTATACTATAACAATGAATGGCCCTCTCAAGTTCCTAATGTTTCCTAAAAATTATGTAGGCGTCTCGCTAGCTCTGTACAACTTTATATTACCATTCCTTTTAACGAAAACTTACTAATTTTGCTGAACAATATAATTTCATTTGAACTAGTTACTGTCTACAATAAGTATGTTAATATTAAATTTTTAAATTTGTTCAGTAGTTTAGGCCTTACATCTAGAATCTTGGCTTACCTTGGGATATTTTGTAGATCAACCCCTGTTCTTCCTCGAAACCTATTTTTAATTACGAGTAATAAAACCAGAATATTTATATTCATAATTTTAATTGTTTAGAGTGTTCTCTTAAATTTGAAATGAAACAGGCCAGCAAAAATATGTCAAAGAGGGTTTTAAGTATTTTCTATTACAGCACATCTTATTTAAACTGGTCTGCCTGCTAACCGTCGAATGTCATAAATGCTTATTAGCTTTGTGACAATTGATCATAATATAAGATAATATAATTGTTATCTTTTTGTATTGTTTTGGCCTAAAATAGATGGAATTTATATATTTTCAACAAATAACATGTGGTAAAGGTAAATGAGCAAAAGTAAAAGGCGAGGGAAAAATATCAAGTTTATAAAATAATATGTCCTGTCATTTATAATGTATTGCTTATATTCTGTGTGAGAGAGAATAATAAATTTCATTTCATTTCATAAATCTTTATCGGGTATTGGGTAAACTCACGATTCACTGATCACAAGTTTAATTGATAGTGTTTGTTTTTGGATGACTAAAAATAGCAATGTAAAGTCTAGATAAATTTAACTTTTGATACAAATATTTATATTGATATTAAATCACATAAAGGTTGCCCATTTTTATTTATCCTTGAACTATCAAAACCAATACGTACATTGATAGTTTACTGATACCTGAAACATACTTATTGAAACGTTACAACAAACGTTACATAAATTTTAAAAAATGCGATGCTACAACAAAAATAAACTTGACGTGCTAAATGCGCATAGAAACGTATACCTACTTAGTATTGAATATAGGCGTTAGAAAAGCTATCTTGTCTGCTATTAAATATTTGGAACCCTCGTTATAATTTCAGAATAAAATAAATGTTGATTCTTAGGTAGATACTGTAACACAGGTACATTGACGGCATCAACAAAAGACGGGAGCCGGGTAGCCAGGTATTGTACACACCGTATCATTTGAAGGGTCCCCTACAGAGATTACAGACGTCTCTATTATATTAGAACATAAATGAAACAACACTCATTTTCTGTACTTTTCGGCGAGCTGTCGCAGGGGAAAATCCTTTGCATCCCAAGTTGTATGAGTCAATTTACAGAGATGTTATTTTGGAGCTTTTAGGGAAGGCTAGCGTCGTATTACTCAGCTCACTATCGCATTTGAAGGACAAGGGTTCAAAATGTTTGTAATTTCGTGTTAAATTAATTTGGTGTCTACGTATGTGTTAAATGGGAGTAGCTGGATATAGTTACATTTAATATGGAGTTTTGTTGTTTCATTTAAATCTAACTGTATTCTTAGGGTTTACCTATTTGATAGTAACTCTCTTTTAACATAAATGCATCCTCCAATGATTGAAACAATTCCTACTAATACAATGCTGGCCAGGTAGATTGATATTGGATTTTATTTGCTGTTTTCCTGTTTTTGCGGTCCTCAATATTGCATTTCTTGTCTTGGTCGGCTTTTGCAGCAATCACGAAAGGAGATGGGGCTAAGAGAAAAGTGTATGTTAAATCTGTTACCTGATTTAGGAAGAATATATTGCTACTAATAGGGCTACATTCCAATATTAATAGCTTCCACAATAAGGAAGAATCCAGTCCCTGGAGTTCCATTTTCACAAACCATAAAGCGTAATCGAATATGGCCGTCCTTAGCAAAGAATTATGAGAAATTTATAAATTTGTACCTGTACTCGTAGTAACTATCATCATAATAGCCCCTTAATGTCCCACTGCTGAAACGGGCCTCCTCCTGTGACAGAGGGATACTTGGCCTACTAATACCATGCTGACCAGACGGATTGATATAGGGTTTAATTAAAAGTTTTCCTTTTCTTCTTCGTAAAAATAATATTTACGGTTAGTACTTTAATCGGTTTTTTCGACACATATGGGATGAGATGGGGTGGTGACATATTGTATTCTTACTCCGTCACCACACGGACAACTAGTAGTAACTATGATAGCCAAGAAGTACCAACTTGAATTCATACAATGAAATATAATAGAATTAATTAATAATTAATTATAGAATATAGTATAGAATATACTATTAAACCAAAATCCTATTTGAATGCTGTATTTATTGTATACCTTACAAATAACTCAAAACTAAATGCACTGAGAGAGTTGAAGCGCTCACAGACAGTTGGAAACACTGATCGATAAACTTTAAGAATGGTTTTAGCAAGGTTGGTGATGACATTCTTCATATATTATTAGTTATCGCTTCGAAGTATTTCGTCTTTATTAGGCTACTAGGCTTTTTTTATGTAGTACTACTTGTAAAGGCAAGCAAAATATCGTATCTATTAGTTGTCACTGCTACAGTCGTTAAAACACAGCTAAGGCCTATGAACAGTACAGACACTCCCGCATTCCCGATCGCCATCGAGCCCTGTGTAGCTGGGACTTTTACAGACAATAATTAATGAATGGACACATAGAGCATCCAGGCTTAAGGGAATAATTTGTGGATCTCACAATTATTAATCTTACTTAAATTACGATACATACATGACCACTATGCCACTGAGGCAGTTTAACCAATAATTTAGTTTGAACCACTCTCGACACCATATGGGCCAATAACTTCACGAGAAAATGAATAGTAAAATTTCGATCTAACAATGAAAATGATATTTCTTAAGACGTTAAAACACGAGTAAGTCATCTTAGCAACTATCTCGATTTCTGACTAAGAACTGAACTGTACAAAATCACTTTCTGAGTATTATCTCTTTGGCTGCACTAGTTAAATTGCACAAAGACTAGAATTTAATGCCCGCAATGACTTAGCCGAGACGAAAGTCTTATAGACTTAAATACCTTGATTTTTCTCGACGGTCTTTGAATACAATAAGACTAAACAGCGAGTCGATAAATCTTTGTTAACAAAAAAATTAAGTACGTACTAAGTCTCAGTTAAAGAAACTTTAATGGGTCTCTAATTATTAATATTATGGTTTATCTCTGGTTGAAAAGATGTGTGTAAAAAAACTAGAAAACAATAACTATTGGTCATTGACATCTGTGTTCTTTACGGCGCTTGTACACGGTAAAAAAAATCGCCGGGCCTACGTAAGAATTCGTGTCGTTTCTAAGCACGACCTGTGTACACAGCGCCGGCGATGAATAAGAACATATTCTTGTCTGCGCAAGACAAGACACGGCGAACGTTGTTGCGGAGGGGCGGGGAGCGGTGTAGTAGGGTATCATACCTTTTTGCTTTCTAGTTGACATTTTTACTAAAGGAAACTCACACTGATTATCACACTTGTTATTACTTGCGCGCCCTGCGCCCGTCTGACGACTGCACGAAAAAAATCCTACCGTGTACACGTTTCGATTTGTCTTGTCTGCGGTAGACACGAAAAGTTTTCGTGTGCGAATAAGGCAAAATTCTTGACGTCTACACGAAGATTTGTCTTGTCTGGCGCAGACAAGGCAAATTTTCTTAGCGTGTACAAGCGCCCTTAGTGAAGAGACATTTAAGATGAAGTTATTCATTCTTAATGGTGATAAACATTTTATCTCGAAAAATAAGAGAAAATAAAGTTTATGGAGAGCCAACCTGTATGAAAATAGAAAAAAATTTTAGGCTGTAATCGTCATAGGGTAGTAGGTAGTATCAAGAAATAAATTTATAAAACTTAAACAATAACCCACATCTAAATTGTTTTAGTTTTTGTGTCTAAGTCAACTTCTACTCATAGTAGTAGAATTAATATTGACTATGTTTACAATATGTCCGCAGTAAACATAAGTTTTATTGCTTAACTTCAAAGTAAATACAGCTCAGTAGCAAAACAAAACAAGGCAATTAATTTTGATTTATAATTTTGAAAAAGACAATTTGTCCACTAAGTACTTACATCAAGAGTTATAAGAAAAAAAAAGTAGATTGCATAAATAATTATTTTGCAAAGGATTCAAACCACTTACATCTTCGACACAGCCGCTTTGCTACCTAAGCCGATTGGTCAAAATATTACGATACTTATGTATCCAAAAACCCTTTGCATGCATTGCTGATTGTAGTCACTTCAAAGCTGCGTGCATGTAATTCTAAATTTCTCGAGTTCAACGGTCTTTATTGATTAAAATTTTTGTCAACTCATACGTACGAAGTAGAGTTCTGAATGCACACAGCAAATAAGGTCAGACTACCCTAGCTGTGCAAGCAAAATTTTCACATTCAAACATAGATATGAAACTTCCGACGTTGCGATATTGATGTGCACTTTCCTAATAAATTTACACCTCACATTTTGCGGTCACTCACTGGTTATTTTATCACTGCATTGTAATAATATGAATCTCTTTGTGTCTATAAAGTAAATACCTACCTTTTAACTCACCTGAGTATAAAATTGTAATCGTAATGTTTTGGTAATTGTGCATAGACAATTGGTACACATACTAACTCGTATACACCATTTTTAATCATTTTCTTGTGTTTAGAAAACAACCAACCTAATGCAAAGTATCATGACATTGAGAGAAATCAAAACTGCGACCTTTTTTTTGTGACAAGAGTAGCCTTTATAAATCTATATCAGCCTATGGACGTCCATTGCTGGACATAGGCCTCCTCCAAAAGTTTCCACTCTGCGCGGTCTTGTGCCTTCCTCATCCATCGGCTTCCCGCCGCCCTAACCAGGTCGTCGATCCACCGTGTGAGGGGTCTCCCTATTCTGCGCCTTCCGGTACGCGGTCGCCATTCCAGAACTTTTCTGCCCCAACGGCTATCAGTTCTACGGGCTATGAGCCCTGCTCACCGCCACTTTAACCGGTTAATTCTGAGCGCTATGTCGGTCACTTTAAGTTCTCCTGCGGATCTCCTCGTTTATTATTTACATACGTTTTTTTTTATTTCAAATAATTTTTTAAGTAATTATTAATATTATTCATATTTAATATTATTATCTGATTCTGTATTACCTATTTTTTGTAACTTACATAATAAGTAAATCGATTTATTCAAAGTATTTAAAAATGAGCATAATAACCGATAATGACAATTATCATTCTTTACTATATTTTTAAATCACAACTTCTTAAAACCTGTTACCATTTAAGTACTTAACAATATCATTTTTGTAAATTACACATTTTAAATGCAAATTCGTTTTAAGGTTACTTCAATGGCTCATGGATCCCCTTTTCAAAACAGGGCTAAAAATAAATGGCAGCATTCAAAAAGCAAGTAGGTATATTAAATTGAAATATTCATAACAAGGAAAAAAACATCATTAGATTCAAATTTTATGTTTTTATTTAAAGGATAAATAAATTTAGCTTCAGCAATCATGCTGTGTCGTAGGGACTTTAACCGTACTTCGTTATTATTAGTTTCTAGTCAGTCCAAGTCCCCAAATTAGAGGGTTTATTAATGGGACATCCTAGTCTGAGAGTAGTCTATTAAAAAAATTAAACCAATATCAATGTAAGGAACACAAAGAATTCTGTATCGGACAATCAATTTGTTCTCTTTGGGATTAGAACTTTTAAGATTGTGTAGAGTAGCCATATAGCGCGACTACATCAACACCAAAGCTATTAATTTGAGAATATTTTATTCATTTTGTAAATAAATTTACAACTGCTCTTACAAAATTCACTTTACGAGTAATTATTGTGAAAAAGGGGTCAAGTTCAACAAAACAACACCTTAATGCTGCCGCAAAATGTTTTATTCAAAAATTAACTTTCCGTTTAGTAACTTAAAGTCATTAAAAACTTTCATTGAAACAGTTGAAATTTAATAATCGCGGATTCCAGCTGTACGCCGCGTGAGCTATGCATATTTCTTTTGCATTTTTTAGTTTAATATCTTTTTATTTGGTTAAAAATTACAAACCGAGTAATTTTTAAGGGAAAATACGTTTTTTGCCACTTTTTGACCGTTCTCTATAGGTAGAGGACGGAACATAGCAGACAGTGAAGGTTACCGCTAACGCGTTGTAAGGGGGCCTCCTTAAACCTACATCAGGGTCGTAAGTCCCAGACGCTGTTATGCAAGTGTTCCGTCCTCTATCACGCGATGGCCCCGGCATCCGCACGGAGAATCCATGGAATGCTAAGATTAGGTCTTATCTTATGCGAGCCATAATTATGTTTCACCTTGTCTTTCACTAATCATACCTTTCTTGCTGTAAATAATGGGAATTTCTTTTTTGCCTTGTATGTATAATGTTTCTTTAGTTAATATATACTTAATTTAATATTTATCTGCTCACAACGTTGTCTATTTCGGAAATAACCAGAGCTAACCAATATATTTGTATTTCTTTGTTATGCTTCTTGGTCTAGAATAAATTACGTGAAGTATCAAAGTTGTGGCAAGCACAAAAACTATGTTTGAAATTTTTAGTCTCATGTAATTTTTTAAGCGGCATTATTTGTAAAGGTACTACAAAAAAACAAATATTTAATCATTTACTCGTTACTTAAGGGTTATATTTACATATTATTATTAACGTAAATAAGGAATACCTGAAACGAAATCGAAGTCTTCATTCCCGAAATTTAATTTCACAGCGACCAGTAACTCCTGGTCGTCATCTATAATGAATTTATAAAGTCATTTCTCTTTAAAACAATCACAAAAGTCATTGTTAAAATGATAAAAATCTTGTTTCGCCTTTCATGTTTGTCTACACAGTACAGTGTCGCACTCAACTCGTTTCCTAAAATTCAATTTTGGGAATTTGTTTCCTCCCGTCGAACGGTGAGCTGAATACTGATGTGGCTTGAGACTACCCAGCAAAGAAGTGCTACTTTTTTATATTTTTACAACGTGAAATATGTACACAGCAGTTGACATTATAATGTCCTTTTATATATTTATAATACTGCCGTTAGGAAGTAAATTTAAATGTGGCTATATTTGAAATAAGTGGCTATTTATTCAACGTGGTTATCATTGTAGACTAAAATATGCACCAACTATGCTATATTTTGTCAAATGACCTTGGAGTCACAGCGGTTGTGTGTCCGACTGCCGTAAATGAGTTCACGGGTTCGAATCTAGAAGCTGTAGCTTTAATGATTCATCATAACAGCCCATTATTGTCCCACTGCAGGGACGAGCCTCCTCCCATGACGGAGGGATACTTGGCCTACTAATACCACGCTGGCCAGATGACATATAGTATTCTTACTTCGTCACCACACGGACAGTTTAATGATGAAGTCCCTAAAAGTAAATAAAGTTATTTTTTATTGGTTCAAGGTGGCAGAGCAAGCTGCTCATCTGATCAAACGCCGCTCATAGATGTCAGGAATGCCAGATCACAGTCAAGACGATGTTGTTAAGTCATTGGATTTCACTTACACCCTTACACCACTGTTTGAATGTGAATAAGGCAGACAGACCGGTGTTAACGACCTTAGCTGACTCTTAGTAAAGAGACCTTGTAAGCGTAATCATTAAACGTACGTTAAAATCTGAACGATTTTAGATTTAATAACGGCTTTATACTCGTAGTTATGCTCATACATATACAAGACATCACAGATTTTTTTGCACCTACTACTTTTATTCATATTTCAAAAATCAACACACTAAGAATGCTTTATCACGCGTTAGTGATCCTATTTGCACACCCTCACAAACACCCGTGAATCTTAGCAAAAAAAAACTGTTAGTATAATTTTCTCACAAAAGTCAAGATTTATCGTTTTCGCCCCTCGCTTAAAAAAATCTTGATGCATTTTTGTCCCCTCCCGAGAATATTATGGCTTCATTAACAGGCCCTTGCCATCTAAAATTTTCTATTACATTTTCCATTTTCAAATTTCATCTTCTAAAATGGGATTTAGTCTTCGTGTTTGTATAATAGGTTGTATTAAATGGTGTATGAACAATTATACCCTCATTGGACAAACTAATTACCTGGATATAGCCAGGCTTGGAACTAATGACAAGTACGTAATATGCAGTACATTATCGTGCAATGCATCGCAATATTATAGAGTTATCCGCAGCTTTGTGCGGTAATGGACGACTAGTGTGGCCATCTGAGACCGGCGTTGCACTTAATTAATAGACTATTGTTAATCCCACGATCAGGATTGAAGCGTAAACACTGAAGTTAATGCAATACAAGATTCAGTTAAACCTTCATTTCGAGATTTGCATTATGTTATGTAGAATGTTATTAGTTCATGTGTATATTCAATCATTTGGTATTAGGTTAGGTTAGTATTGGGTATTTCACCATACGTTGTTATAAGTAAACCGTTTTGACAAAGAATATAAATAGTTTTTACTTAAGTAGTAGAAAATATACAAAAAAAATACTTTTTATAAAAATAATCTACTAAAATAAATTTTCTATCTAATACAAGGTTAAGGACATTTTTTTCCTAATGCCGTATTTCTGGATGATTTCAAAATTATTATTAAAAAGATTCGGCCAACTAAATAAATGTACTATTTGGTCATTTACGAAAAAATATCATTTATGATTTACAAAGTTTGTGAAAAGGTAAACGTTTCAATCATTTTTTGATCGTTTATTGCTTTGGTATAAAGTCTTAAGCACGTCATTTTTGAACCAAACTTGGCTCCGGACTAACACCTATCATTGTGCCAAGTATAATTCGTCACACATTATCCATATTAATTTTATAAATAGGAAAGTGTGTCTGTTTGTCTTTCTTTCACGGCAAAACGGAGCGACGAATTGACGTGATTTTTCAAGTGATCTCCACAGTTGAAGGGATGGAGAGTAACATAGGCTTTTTTTCGTTTTTTTCTGCGTTTAGGAAAGGGGAACAGTTCTTCCCTGAATGTAACGCGAGCGAAGCCGTGGCCAAAAGCAAGTTATCAATAAACGTTTAGCGTGGCCGTGCGGTAGTGGTATGAACGGTGCAGACAGAACGACTACGTATGTGAGGAAATTGTAGTATCAAGATATAAGTAGAAAATTGGTTTTAATTCAGAAATAAACTTTAATATTAGTGTAAATACAACGAAATAACTTCAAAATACTTTTAGTTTCACATTAATATGAGAACTTTCATTACTTTAATAAATAAATCTCTGAAATAATATCTAGAATAAATCTCTAAACGAAATTTGTTTATAGTTTCTTTGATATTTTTACCACAACATTAACACAAAACAAATTAGTATTTCTAAACTTTAGGCATACAAAGCTTTTACGCCGTTTATTAATTATTATCAAAGTTGCACTTAAATAATGAGAATGATAACACAAAATGTAATATTTAATTAATTCATACAAACTGTAATTAATTAAACATAGAAGAAAATATTTGAATCATTTTGAAGAAAAGCCTTCATTATTTAATGACTTTATTTCTTCTTTTTTATAATTTTTTACTGTTTTCTTAAACGGTTTTTCGAAAGTAGGGATTATTCCCTCTGTAGCAAGGACTTTTACAAACATCAGTTCTACTGTCACAAAGAATATCCAGACTCAGGACTTTAATTTGTGGATACATCACAGAGAATTGGACTGCGTGGGAATCGAACCCGCGACCTCATGCACGACATCCGTTTCCACGTCCGTCGCCACCAATTGATTAAAAGATTAAAACTAGATTGTTGGATGTACTTTCAAGTAAAACTTAGAAAAGTAGATCATTTTAATTTTACTTAAAATGCCAAATAGGAAAAGATTTTCTAAAGTTCATCCCTCAGGGGTGTTAAAAAGAAAAATTGTTTTAACAAAAGAATTTCAAACAGGGAAGAAATGCTGGCTGGCGAGAGTCAATTATAAATATGCAATGAACTCTATGTTTACTTGTAAAAGATTAATTGTGTAATTGAAACTTCAATATTTATTTTAAGTGTTTAACGTGTAAACGCCTTTTTGATTAGGTTGGCCAACACGAAAATGACTGAAAAAGTTCTAATAGAATAGAATACAACTTCAGCGCTTCAGAAGAGGTATCCTGAAGCGCTGAATTTTAAAATGAGACCATTCTTGTGACGACCGGTCATCGTTATTATTGTTACATTTTTAAATAATAAAGGTATTTAATTACGTTCAAAACTGTAAAAAGTGATTTTAATGAAAAGTGTTTTTAATGAATAAATCACATATTTTTTCATTAAAAACTATTGTAATCACTTTAACAGCGAAAGGTTTTTGGAAAAAGCTCAGACTGTTTTATATAGTTATGTCATTCAACTGAGCTCAGACTGTTTTATATAGTTATGTCATTCAACTGATCAACAAGATTCAAACACACACACACACACATCATATCTATTCGTAGTATTCAAACAACAGAGGTACATAAATATGTTTGTTTGTTTGTATATAGTTCACAAGTTAAACCGAACTATTACGAGTGCACTCCACAAAGGGATCTTTATAGTTTTATAACGCAATATCGTAACGTCTTCCCAACACTCTGCGATATTACTACTGTTTCAAACTATCTCTTATAACACACTTTATGATACGTTGAATTGTTAATAAAATGTACTGATTCTTCTGTTGTTATGCCGTTTTATTATCTGAAATTTAACGATGTTTGCCAAGCGAATTTTTAGCTTCTTTGTTGTTGCTAAAATGTTTAAAACTAAATAAGTGACATGAATTTTAAAAAATCTTATATCTTATTATAGGTTATGTATTAGTAGCAACGTTGTAGAACTTAACAACTGTATTTATGATTTTTTAATGGATTTAAAAATCAAATATTACTATCCTTAACAATAAGTAAAGCAATCTACGTCAATGAGAGTTTTTGTAACGTCTAATTAACAGTATCACATTATAACTATTATCCTTATTTATGAAGAGGCTCTACTTGCCCACTGCATCGCAAATGCTTAGCCTTTGGCCTTATTCTTTCCTCGATCAGTGGCTTCTGGCCACCAATTAACATAACAAATAAGGAACATTTACAAAGTACAATGACCTTTTACAGTAAAGTAGCTGTGTGTTACATTTCCACCTCTACAGAATATATAAATTTCAACGTCAAATTTTAGGTAGGTGTAGATGTTTATCTCTATTGACAATCATAACATTTAGCTTAAGTGAAACAGTGTGTGTGTAAACATAGCGTTGTGGTTTCCTACAGAGCGGTAACACACAAATATACCTACTGTATTTGTAATACACCTATCTATATAGTACACCTACATAATATATTACCATCTTAACTTGACACTATAATAATTAAACTTGAACTAATATTATATTTATCACACATTCACACAAAGCATGTCAGTCCCATACATAGCAAAATCCATACATATTATATTTTTTTTTTGTAAATGCAGACATTATTATACAAAGAAAACACCGAGACCATATTCAAACATTCACACGAGAGATTTGCGTTAAACAGAAATTAAATACGGAACCCAAGTGTAGCAGCTGTGGTCATTTCATATTATGTAAACTTAAAATTCTATGTTTATAAACACACTAAAAATCAAAACAATTCCCCATCTGACGACCTCGGTGGCGCGACGGTAGCGCAAGCGGCTGCCGTGCAAGAGATTGTGGGTTCGATCCCCACGCAGGACAATAATTTGTGAGATCCACAAATTATTGTCCTGGACTGGGTGTGTCCGTTAATTGATGTTTGTAAAAGGTCCCCGCGACACAGGGCATGATCCCTAGTGCGGGAGTTGTCTTTTTTTTTATTAATAATTATTTAATTAATCTTTTCCTGAAATGGTTTTTGGCAAAAAAAAAACTATTATTTTACATTATCTCTTAAAATAATCAAGATAATTAATAAATATATTTAGATTTTTAGTAAGTTTTATAAAAATAACCAGCATAAGGCTAAGTATTGTTCAATCAAAGATGGAAACAAGGATTAACAAGATTATGCTAATGTCACGGCCCACGTACCTCTTCTCGGTAGCAAGAGTACACAGGGTTATTATTTTCATTGTTATTAATAAAATCAAAAGGTCTAGTTTATTTATAGAAGGTATTTTTTTATAAATATGAATATAAACTTCTACTACTTAAGTCTGACTCCCTCAACCAATGATTTTTGATACTATGGCCAATGACCCGCCTGATAGCCTGGATGATGATAAAGGCTAATGGGCAGTGACGACTAGTTCAAAGGACGTGGAAAGGGCATAATGGAACATTTTAAGCTTTTGTATTTATTTTTATTTAGGAATAAAATTAAAACTTTCAAAAGATATTTCAACAAGCACATACTCGTATGTCAGCCGTACTTGACTCAATAATATCATTACTCTACAAAACTTTAAAATATAGAAATACAGTTATCAAAATTCTTTCTTACTTTTAACAACGAGCCTTGTTCATTGGAGCTATAAAAACAGATTTCATACTTAAGTTTAAAAAAATACACGTTGATATTTTTTTAATACGAAGGACTTCTTACAGAGACGTATACAAAAGTTTTCCTTTAAAAAAGTTTCGGAAACTACACACCTTTTTGAACGTCAATGGACTCGCAAGAAGTCTATACAGTTGTTTCAGTTGTCTACGGCAAGGAGCGTAGTTATTACCGCCTCTTTTGTGTAAAATACTGCAAAAGCACAAGTTTTACAAAACTCTTCTGAGGACAACAGATATAGCTACTATTTAAAATGTTCATCAAAGTTTATTAAGTGGTTATGTTCGAATATTGTTTTGAAGTATTTCGATAAAGGGAAAGTTCGTTAGAATAGATTTTACTTACCCTTATTTACTTATTATATTTTAGAAATGTTATGCGCTAAGTTTTAGGGAAATTAATGAGATTATTTGGTGCTTTTAATTTGGTGAACCTTCTTGTTCCTCGTAAACTTCAGTGGTTTGATAATACGGTTTTCATTTTAATATAGACACTTACTCAATTCGTTATAAGTATATTCTTACTATATTTTTGTGTTGTGACAGTGTTATACATAATACATGACGTCACCCGCATCATTCTATTATGAAAACAAAACGAGGAAGTCTTGACATGAACTTATGAACTTGGCTGACGTGGTATTGGCGAAGCTAGCTTTCATCTGTCACTGAAGGAGGACCCGTATCTCGACACAGTAGTGAGTCATTAATGGGATGACAAATTTGCTTTTTTTTAAATTTCAATCTTGGTGTGCATAAATTGAATTAATGGGTTGGTCTGTATGATTTCTATGTATAATAAGTATTTATTAACAAAAAAGTATGTATGTATGTAATCCCTTCGGCCAGATTGGAAACCAAGGATTGGAAACCGGTTTCCAAAACAGAATTATTTTTCTTATAACGTAACCTGGTTTTATATAAAGAATAATCATTAATTTCATTGTCTAGTGCCCATGGATCAAGTCTGCTTAGTTTGGAACTAGATAGCATTGTATAAATATCTTAGAAATATGATATAATACTTGTATCGTGCTTCTAGTAAACCTAAATTTGATTAAGACGGATACTTTTATTTATTTGTTCAGGAAGTACTATGTTTTCTTTGTAATACTTTTCAAGGGTACAAAAGTTAGTAGCAAACTTAGTATAAATTTCTTATACAGTTTGTTGGTATCTATTTTAGCTTTAACAATAAATAATAATGTAATAAATAAATAATCCTCACACATTCACACAACGCTTCCTAGTCCCAAACTAAGCAAAAATATCTTACTAAATATTTTGTTTACATTTGATAAGACAAAACCGATCATGGCATTCAGGGAGGTATTTTAGGGCAATAAAGGTCAGTTCAAAGAAATTCAATTAACTGATAGCTATGCGTCAATATATTATTTCTAGATTTCACATTAATAACTGTTTGTATGTTGTATAGCCAACAACTTTGTGATTGACACATTGATTGCGCTATCGATGCGAAAACATTTTTATAGTAGTTGAAATAAAAACAGACTTACTTAAAGAAATCTAAATACTAATCTAATGGGATATCAAACTCAAAGTGGTTCATATTTGTACTACTAGTAAGCCAATACAATAACGCATAAATTCTTCTTGTATTACAAAGATTCTGTAAATTTTCAAAGAATGAAGTACTTACAACAATGAACACAAATAAAGATGGGAACTAAGCGCGTCTTGATACTCCAAGCTATTGTATACGGTAACGTATAAAATATATTCATGATTGCAGTTTTATCTCTTAGCGACCACATCGCATAATTGAAAAAAAAACAAAGATTCGTTTCAAATAAGAATGTCCATGACCCTGCACCATATTGTGACGTCATCCAAGGAAATTCTTAAGGCGTGCGTACTTTTTAATCGAACTTTGACAGATAGAGGTCATTAATGCGTCCATTCTTATTTTAAACGCATAGTAAATTTTAAAATTACGTACAGATTACCTTATTAAGCACTACATTGGACTAACTTATAAAGGTTCTTAGCTATTTTAGATGTTGGTTGTGCTAGAATACAGTAACAAACCCCTACTACTACCCCTACGTATAAAATATATCAAATATATTCATGCAGATTGCACACAACATACGAACATAAATTACAAAGTAAGTGCACAAGATGGCGGTGCTCAGCAGTAGTGTGTCAACATACA
Source organism: Schrankia costaestrigalis (assembly GCA_905475405.1). Classification (NCBI taxonomy): domain Eukaryota; kingdom Metazoa; phylum Arthropoda; class Insecta; order Lepidoptera; family Erebidae; genus Schrankia; species Schrankia costaestrigalis. The sequence goes on from FR997827.1 coordinate 9,289,549, forward strand.
CCCTCACCCTGTTGTGACGTCAGCGAATCCTGGGCTTGACCTATTCATTGATCTACAATTATCGGTGCAAGCCAGAATACTGGCTGGCACGTACCGAAATTTATCGACTTGAGTTACAATTGAATATTAGACATATTTAAAAATATTATCTATACTAATATAATAAAGAGAAAAGATTTGTATTTTTGTATGTTAAGAATAAACACAAAAACTACTGAACCGATTTTAAAAATTCTTTCACCATTGGTAAGCTACATTCACACTGATTAACATAGGCTATATTTTATTCCAGAATAAAATAGGAATCTTTACTAAAACATGATATAACTTAAGCAAGGTGTGAAAAAATGTGCTCTAAAACTTCTTTCGTCGCATGCACTGCGAAAACAAAGACGCTGCTGTTGCTGTTTGTCCGTTACTATGTAAATTTAATTTTAGAACAAGCAACAGATTTTAAAAAGATTTTTTAAAAGATACAGTAATTCAAGAAGAACGTTAATATTTAATTAAAATACATGCATAATACTTTACTCGTACGAAGCCGGGGCCGGTCGCTAGTAAAATATAATTAATGACCTGCAACAAAAATATATTATTTGTAAATGGATTTTCGTAAGTTATGACAATGAATAGAAGTTTATTTTTCAAAATAAATGATTTGATTTATGACATAAACATTATTTTTTATTTGAAGCGTGTCCATTGTAAGTCTGTCTTAAAAATAGGGTTTATTTATTTTGTTTTCTACTTTTAATATAAATATTATTTCTATTGACAATTGCTTAGTAAATCTTATAATATATTATTATGAAAGCATTGACTAAATATCCATTTTCTTAATACATAATGTCCTTATCTTATTTTTCAATAGGAATGAGTATTTTCTGCGAAGAAAGGCTGAATGCTGAAATGAAAATCACTATATTATAGTACCTATAGTTCTTGGATTCATTTTAGTGTAAATTTAAAATTCTATAATATTGTGAATTTTTTCAAATAAGCCCTTGATTAAACTTACTTATTGAAATAAATTTGTGAATTATAACTGTTGAATTATATTAAAATCAAGATATAAATATTCTTATTTAATCATATTGTAAGTATTTATTATTAATGCACATCTTGAAACATTACGTTTAGGTACTTTATATTTATTACAAAATATGGAATTTCAAGATAGTACTTAGGTACCTACATATTAATGTACTACCTTATTTTAAATAACACTTAAAAATTTATATAATTATTTACCTATCGATAAGTAACTTAGTAACGCTACTAAATCAAGTAGTAGGTATGTTGCAGGCAGTTAACTACAATGTACACTCGCACTAATCACTGGAGTAGAGCCATGTAACTGACAGCTCGGAAACTCGAAGGAGCTTCCAGATTAGTACTACTAATAAACTAAAACGGCTCGTAACGGATATTAATTAACTATTAGTTAATCTTATTAAAAGAAGAAGGAGGTTTCAATTCGGTTGCATTTTTTTAACGTGTAGAAAGTGTAAATATTCAGTTTGGTGTCATAGAAATGTCATCGAAATAACTTCATTAATGTGGTTTTACCTAAAAAAACATGAAATTTCTGTAAAAAGGTCACTGTAAACAAATTGCGTTAGTTTCATTATCAAGCTTTGTGGCGGTTTTTTAATTAGAAAACAAATAAAAAAAAACAAAAGAGTGACATCCTGATTGGCGCTATAAAATGTCATTGAAATAAGTTCATTAATTTAGGTCATATCTAAAGAAATATGAAATTTCTGTAAAAAGTCAGTGTAAACAAATTGCGTAAATATTATTGTTAAGTTTCTGGTTGTAGTCCGTTTTGTAATTAGTAGAGTAACATAAATATACTTAAATAAAAGTAAAAAAAGCTTTGTGCTGTATAAAAGCAATGGATAGCTAATTAAAAGAAAGCAATGGGTTAATGCATTCAGTTGGAAGGAATAAGAAAAAGCATTTTTTAATTAACGGTTTATCTGAAGTGTGTTCCATTTGTGAATATCGAAATTTTCGTTTCGTTATTTCCTGTGTTTTGGTTTTGAGTGGAATATGTTTTGGTGTCAATTTTCAATTTTAATTCTACCTCGTTACGTAAGGTTGTTTCTTTTATTATTTCAATTTAAAACATTAATTAACTGACATTATATTAATTTGTGACATTACTGTCATTTTTATTTTATTTATAAATGTAATACAAAAGTTACTAATTGCTGTCATTATTATTACAAATAATATACCTAAATAAAGAAACATTTGATCCTACCTATAATAATTGCTGTCATTATTATTTATTTATTTTATTTTATTTATTATTTTTACATTATTATAAACAATATAGCTAATTAAATAAACATTTTTCATAAAATAAAACTGCATTTTATTGTCATTTACAAATTCAAAACACAAAAAAAATACAAGCAACAGAATGCAAATTACGAAAGGTTTTACTTTTTTAAAACAAAACGCATTGATACCGCACTCTCAGCCAAGTAGTCTGAAAAGTTTGCGTCTGAAAAAGTTTTTGAACGCACCTGTCGACGTCAATGGAGGGCGTTTAAAAGAGCGCCGGCTCTTTTATATTGTCTTGCACAGACTCCAGACTTTTTATGAACAAGGGTACTGAATGTAGAAAGAACAATACTCGATTAGTACTTTATTATACGGTGAGTGTATTACATGAAGCTTATGGAAAGCTAGCTTGTTTTTGATACAGTGTTACATGTAAAATAATAACAATACTTAGATGTTTTTTCTCCGTGTGGTGACGGAATAAGAATACAATATGTCACCCACCACCCCATCTCATCCCATGGATGTCTTAAAAACCGACTAAGGGACTATTCATGAATATTAGCTTAACGAAATAAAAATAAGAAAAACTTAAAATTAAACCCTATACCAATCCTTTTGGCCAGCGTGGTATTAGTAGGCCAAGTATCCCTCCGTCATAGGAGGAGGCCCGTCCCTGCAGTGGGATATTAATGGGCTGTTATGGTCAGATGTTTTTTGTTGTTTTCCTTATAATATGATATCGGGTCCTTCAAACGTAGCGTGAAGAAGCCAGAGATTTGGCCAGAGTGGCCGAAAGGTAATGCAAACTACGGGACAAAGTATTTTTAGCTACTATACATTGTCTTCATTTCTGGACACTATTCGCGCTTTCCATCTGCCTCAACGGTCAGTTTAAGTTTAATAACAGTTAATCTTAAACAATCAGCAAACTTGTGAGTGTATAATAAATATTTGGCCTTTTGATCTTGTGTATAATAACACAAAGGAAAAAAAACAAGCCATCTTTGTTATGCTCACAATGCCACTAAACTTATATTACAATTACTTGATCTACTTACCAAAATAGTTTGAGGAATTTAAAAAATTATAAGATGATGTGAATTACGTAGGTGTAAGGTATTTTTATAGGCTTTTTAAATTTAAATAAAGTTCTTCTTGAGTAAATAAGGTATCTACTTATTAAATAGTAGGAGTAAGTATTAATTAGGTAGTAAAAAAAGTACATCAATCATAGTACAGTCGGAGGTTTTTGATGAAATTATTTATCTACTAGCTGATGGCCTCGGCTTCACGTAGGTTAAATGTCATTCTACACCCTAAACTACCTGTATTCCAAATTTCATCAAAATCCTTTTGGTAGTTTTTGCCATCCATCCTCACAAACTATAGCATTTATAATATTTATTAGTAGGATAGGATAGGATATTAGCTGTAGGAAGTAGGATAAACAAACATTATTTAACAATGTTCCATGTTCCATGGTTCTGAGGACTATACTTAACATAAAGAGATGAGATGGCGAACTCTTAGTTCATCACCAAAACTACTTAATAACAAATAAAAAAAATAAACACAACAACCTGAAATAAAGCTTTTATCTCACCATTATCTTGGTTTATTATGTTCGTTCTTTATGAATGTAACTCTTAACTAATGCTTAAAAGTAAACCAACGACCTACAAATGAGAAAAAATGTTAAAACCCTGTTTTTCTTCCTCATGTAACCATTCATAACATTTAAGTACAAAATATTATATTAAAGACTTTGCTCTGGTATAAACAAATGAATCTAAATAACTATTTTTGTAATGTTTGTGTGATGTTATGCAGATTTAGATAGTTACCTATATAGCTTTTTCATTAATGTTTTTATGCATGTATATTCATGGTTGATATTTTGGTATAAGTAGATTAAGGTATAATGTAACGGTTTCAAGAATATTTAAATATTTGCATTAAGTTTGTTTTTTGCCTTTTCAAAAATAAAGTCATTAGATTAGAAAGTCACGGCCACAAAGTGTACACAACATTGTAATAGTTAAAACAACATCGAATTAAGGAGTATTTTTATTTGTAGTTAGGAACCACACCGGTTATAAACAATACAAACAGAAGAAGTTGGATTTAAATACACTGCTAAGCTCTGCTTGAGCTGTCGTCTATTATTGTTTAGCAGCCTTTTTGAGGCAATAAGACACCATAGGTGGGTTTAGTGAGCAATAGTCTGACATAATCAGTATAGTACTAGACTATGTTGATACTCATAAGAGTACCCGACGTCCTCTTTTTTGTCATCGAGAGGTTGCTTGAGCTAATAAAACAATAAAAAATCTAGTCGACTTTATGCTATACCTACCTACAAAAATAAAAAGAATACGACGTTTTATTCACAACTCTAACAGTTTAACCTGTCTAAAAGCTGTGTGGCTAAACAGAGCGTAACATTTCTGTATCGTTGTGTACTCGATACAGTTGCGGGCCTTCGGGCTGTATCCTTATCCACCGCAATTGCCACAGAGCTTTGATTTACTAAGTTACCTTAGGATCAGCTTTCTCAAGATTGAAATTTCGAGACCTAAGACATTGTAAGGAATCTCAAAATATTTATTAAATTCTTTCTTTAACTCAAAGTTAATAAATCTTATGTAAAATCTTACGAAGATAATATTTGTGTATTATGGAAAACATCGGAGACGGATGCAATGAAACGTTATTGACGTCAAATTGTATGACAACCGCGGCTTATGCTCAATGGAACATGAGTATACTGGTAAGTGGCTACCGGTATCTTTTACTAACACAAATCTCACTATCGTTTGTCTTTGTCTGACCAGGTTAGCTGAAAGTCCAAAAAAGTCAATATAATAAATGTATAAAAAATAATTTGATAAAAATTCTTAAGTAATAGATAAAAAGGTGGTGTGTGACCGTGGGGTGACGGCGTAAGAATACAATATGTCAATATGTAAAAACCGACTAAGGGACTATTCGTGAATATTATCTTTACGTAATAAAAAGAAGTAAAACTAGAAATTAAACCCTATACCAATCCGTTTGGCCAGCGTGGTATTAATAGGCCAAGTATCCATCCTTCACTGGAGGAGGCCCGTTCCTGCAGTGGGACATTGATGGGCTGTTATGAAAAGATAATAAGGCGTTGACTTACTTAATCTTAATAATTTATTTCTAACCAGATCACGTTACTCAACGGTGTTGTTTTGTATAGGTTCAACAAACATCACGTTTTGAATAATTTTACAATGTCATTGACACAAAATTGTTACTTGTATGTAAACCTCTTTGGTACTCACAAAAATATGTTTCGTTTCACGTAATTGGTGTCGAATTCTAAACATTTTGATGTCTATAAATATTCTTTGCGACAACAATGGCATTTTATTATGCTATTTTAGATAACGGGTTTTCCGTTATAGTCTAGTGACACAGTTTTTAATAGTTTGAGGCGTAGAGTTTAAGGAGTTGTGTATTTTATAAGTATGTTAAAGATGTGCAATCGATTTAAATTATTTTAGGTCCATTGCTACATTTTTATGATGTCATTTTACAGTTGATCTTTTACGTCATTTCAGATTTTTCAGTGGCATATCCTATATTTCGTGACTTAAATTCTTACACTGTTCATTTTTATACGTACAATATAAATGGCATAGCTTTTAAAGTTTTTTTAGTAAATGCATAACTTGGTGTTAGTTAGGATAAACCATAACCTATCGCTGAAGGACTCTTGTCTCTGCAGTTAGATTTAAAAGACTGTTAACTTAAAAATATAAAAACATGTCTCTACAGTTGGATAGTTAGGAGCTAGTAAGATTGTTTACAACAAAGAATAACAATATTAACCTAAATATTAAGTATTAAAGGATTTTTAAGAAATTTTTAGCGTGTAAAAGTAAAGAAAAATAACTGTTAGCTTTGGAAAAGCTGCAAAATTGTGTTCCTTTTAAATTATATATTCTATGTGTATCATTTTTCGGCTTTGTAATAGTATCGGTGTAGTAAGATTTTCTCTTCTTGTTTTAGTAATCGATAGTAGGGAAATAAGTAACTCGAAATACTAAACCAATCTGTGTAGGTGGCCAATATTCCAAGATCCATTTAAAAGTAAGGGTATTTAAAGGTCGAAAGTAAGGCAAAGCCATCGTTGATATTAATGCTGTCGTCAGTAGTAGCTGGGCAAAAATAAGGGGATTCATACTTACTCTAACTCAAAGCAAAAATTAGCATTAAAACTATTGAATTACTCAAGAAAATATTATAATCTACGTGATTATAATATTTTCTACACAAAAATTATAAACAAAAAAAACAAACAACACAGAAAATAAATCATAAAAAGTAACACATTTAAGTATACATTTGTATAGTTATGTTTATGAATGCTGCTAAATCTCCCAAGACGTGCTATAGGAAATGTTCTCTTTATCTTACACCATCCTGCTTCCGAAGGCGCACCTTCCGTTCGCTATTCCGCCCCGCCGCGCACCGCACTACACTGCGGAACTGACGGGGATTTATTTAGACTTAACCATGCTACATTTATATTGCACATTAAAGTAATCGCTAAGATGAACAATAACGAGTTTTTGTACAGTGGGCGACCGAAAACGTCCGCCAGTTTTCTTTTTCATTCGTTTGTGAAGCCCAAAACTCTTAGTACCTTTTGAAACTAAAGCATTGTATAGACAAAACACATAAAATTATACTCACACAGTATGATAATAAGGTTCAAGTTCATTTTCACCTTTGGCTTACGTCTAGTTACATGTCAACATCAAACCTTTTTAATTAACTATTTAGTCTGTTCTGTTCTATTTTTAATAATGGCTGCTAAGTTAATCGATAATTCTGCCAACAGGCCTGTTTAGTCATTACAAACTTTTAATTTGCTGTGATATCCTCTGTTTCATTGTCTATGTCTATTACTGTTTGTTTATTACTGTTTAATTAATAATTTATTATACCTATAGCCACAGAATATAAAACTTGAACATTAAATAAATAATGTTAAATAATAATAAATATTACTTCCGATTTGCGAGCATTCACGAAAGACTAATTTTGTAGCCTAGGTAACCGATATTGTATTGTCATCCCTAGTAATGACAGCCGACCATTGACTGAAATATTATGTCATATTCAATCGGTAAAGCAGAGTATCGCTCATACTGTTTATGCACACGAAAATAGGCCTTAAGGTGGCGGACCTTTAAATACCATGACTGTACTATGATTTTTTTATTATAAGAGTCATTTTGGAAAAATAATTCCAAAACTCCATAACAATGATAGACAGAGAGATGACAAATATTGTACTAAATCAGTTTAACTATTCTGAAATTTCAACTTCATCTTCATCTACAAAAAATTATAGTACACATACTCTTTAGTTTGCCACATAGATTTCATTTGCAGAAAGTATAAAATATTTCAGAATTTAAATTATTAACAATCTATTTTAAATATAGCAATAACTAAAACTGTAAATAAAAATAAACATCAGCTTTAGTGCCAGAATAAGTGTTATATCTTGTGCAAAACATTTACAACTCTAGTCAGTTAACAAATAAAACTCATTTCACTTAAAAATGTCCAGTCAATGGAGCTTACGGAAAAGAATGTTGTGTAAAATCCCATTCATAACATTGATAGTTCCACGATGACAAGGAAAATTGATAGCAACAATACACGGGCACAGAAAAATTGATATATAGAGGTGAGATAGAGTAGTGTATTGTTTTGTCGCCAGTGCATATGTGTAGTGGATTATCATCAATCACCAACTGCAAATTGCACACAGCCTTCCGGCATGCACCCTATGCCATTTGTGTGCCACCGGTCAGGATTAGATGGTATTAGTTGAATCGAATTCCGTGCTAAGCGCTCTGCGGAGCTATGTGTTACACACAGTGAGTCTGCATCTCGTATTTACTCTCAAATAGCCGCTAGAAGGAATAAATTATTGATTAACCATGATACCGATATAAGTCTCGAGTTTAAGTAAATTTTAATTAAAACTTAGTCGATTTTCGTTTCCTGCTGAATTGCCAAATCGTTCGTAGCGAAGTTTGTTGCTAACAGATAGATGTAACTTATTTTTATCGGTTCCTTGAACGTGACCACGAGCCGGCTTCCCCGCTAAGAAAACGTTCGTTCATGATCATTGACTTCGAAAAGAAATATAGATATTGCTATTTCAATATATCGATACTCATGGTTGCTTGTCCAACTATATTATTATATTCACTGAACGTACGGCGTTGGTATTTGTTGAAGTAAAACTAGTTTATTTATTGTAAAGTACATAAGTCTGCTTATCCGTTTTCTAGTATCAGTATTAAAATCTCTGCCTAGTTTGGGACTAGGTGAACTTGTGTATAATTGTGTTATGTTTATTACATTAAGGTTCAGACAGGCATGATTTGCACACTTTTATTTACCTAAATCAATGATAAATATGTTAATTGAATATTGAATTTCTTTATAGATGTTATAGCTGACAATTTTAGATAGCATTTAATACCATTTTGCATCTAGCATAGTAAGGATTCAGACCCTTATGGCCTACGCAGACCCGGACGGCATGGCAAGGGATTTTAATTTTTACTAATGGACATTCAACCGTACTGTTACAGAAATACGACATAAATTGCTTTGCTTTAAAATGAAAAATGCCGTGCGATAAAATCCCTTTCAATCAAAGAGTATGCCTTGGACAGCAGAAAAGTAATTACAACTCTAACAACTTCGGCGTTCCCCAAGGAAGTGTTTTAGGCCCAACACTTTTCCTGCTATATATGAACGACCTTTGTGCTCTTAAATTGAACCAAGCTAAGCTATTTGCTTTTGCTGACGACACAGCAATTCTGTTTTTTGGTAGCACGTGGCAATCTGTATATGCAGCTGCAGAAGCAGGTATAAGGGAGGTTGAACAGTGGCTGTCTTATAACCTACTGACACTTAATGCTGACAAGACTAAAGTCATGAATTTCAGCCCCTCTAAAGCATCTCAAGGTAATTGTAATTGCCCAATCTTGCAGCAAGTAAAAAACACTAAATATCTAGGAGTCTTTCTTGATGATCACCTAAACTGGAGCAAACAGATAGATACACTGACCAGTCGCATTAGAAAGCTATTATATACATTTAAACAGCTAGGTAAACTTGCTAACAAAAAAATAACAACCATAATTTATTTTGCTTTATGTCAGTCCCTTCTTTGCTATTGTATCACGGCGTGGGGATCTGCTTACAAGACACACATGATAAAGTTAGAGCGTGCACAGCGTGGTATTCTTAAAGTAACTAACTGCAAGCCTTTCCGTTATCCAACTGATCTTTTATATGAACACGCAATGGTACTTAGAGTCCGACAATTATATATTAAAGCTGTTGTATTAAGGTTTCATAAAACTTCAATCTCAAACATTGTTCCTTCCTTACGCTCTCAAAGACATACAAGATGGAACATCCCAAAGAGTAGGTTAGCTTTTTCAAAAAAGAGATATAAGTGCATGGGTCCGCTCATCTATTCTAGAATTAACAAAACCAATAATATTGTTAATTTCTCGATGCACAATTTAAAAAGATTCCTCTTTTATTGGCTGAATAGTCTCAATTACGATGAAACAGAAAAGGTTTTAAAATGATTTGGACAGGTAATACTAATTATGTAGTATATTATAATATGTTACTAAAATAAAACAAAGTTTATGTATATATAAATTAATGTATTTATAATTAAGCCCTTACAATTATTTAACCCACAGTACACTCTCTCACACAAACACACAACACACACACCACACCAGATACACACCACACCACACACTCTCCACACAGGCACATACATATCCTCCTAAGGCCCAACGTTCTTGTACAAGGACTTTACCGAGGACCGGTATCCGCCCAGTCATAATTAGCAGATTGCACTCCTAGTGGCACACTGTTCTCACGTGAGAACATACAATTTATTTCAAGATAATTTAAAAAATCGCGGTATTTAGCGGTTTTGTTCGCTGTTACCTGATTGGTCAATATATTTGTGACAAAGCTTGCATTCATTCGACCACAACCAATTGGAAGCACTCTGCCATTTTGTCCCCGCACACAGAAAAATGGAAGGCACGCGTAACAGAGGTGAGTTAAATCGCTAATTACATATACATTCATGTGTCTTTTTAATTTAAAAAAGGACGATAATTTATGGTAAAACCATAAATATTGTCTTTGTGATTAAATTTCTGTCAATACTCAATTGGAACTTACTTTTATTCGGCTGTCTTTCAATGTGTTCTCGTGCAAGAACATCTGTCTGTTATGCTAACAGTTGCCCTTTGTGACATGTTCTTGTGGGAGAACACTGTGCTGATGTTCCAATAACTACCCAGTATTATTTGTTCGTGTATGAGAACAGTTAGTATTAATGACTTCTTAATTTTCACAGGATTGGGGAATGAAGATATCACAAATTTGCTCAACAACTCTGACTTTGAAGATTTTCAGCCTTCCGACGAAGACACAGGTGACCCTCCTTTTATCATAGGACCAGAAACCAGGTCTTCCAGTTCCAGTGACTCTGATTCTGACGAAGATACAACTATTGTAAGACCCGCTGCAAACTTTATACGACGTGGTCGAGGCAGAGGACGAGCTCGTGTTCGAAATGCTGTTGTACCTGGCCAGGTGATACTAGCAGCCGGTGAAAACAGCTCTTCAGTACCAGCAAACAATTGGATTAGCAGCAGTTTCGCTCCGAAGGAATCATTAAGGTCTGAGCCTTCTTATTTTATAGTTAATACCGATGACTATCAGCCAATGGAGTACTTCCGGCAGTACATAGACGATTATTTGCTTAAGTTAATTGTCGAAAAGACTAATCAGACTGCAGTTAAACTTCATGGTAAAAGCCTAAATCTAACCATAAATGAATTTTATTTGTACATCGGTATAACAATGATCATGGCCTGTATAAATTACCCCAACTTGAGGATGTACTGGGAAACAAAGTGGCGGGTAGATATAATTGCATCCAATATGTCCCGAAACAGATTTTCACAATTACGAAATGCAATTAAAATAGTTTTTGACGATGATGTTGCACAGGAGGTACGCAATAAAGACAAACTGTGGAAAGTCCGACCACTTATAAAACGGATTCAAGAAGGATGCATGATGCTAAATAAGAGCGACAAACTGTACATCGACGAGATGATAATTCCATTTTCAGGATCTTGCGGAATCAAACAATATTGTCCTGGTAAACCAAATCCTGAAGGACTAAAGGTTTTTGTTTTAGCTAATCCAGATGGTCTCGTTTGCAATTTCCACGTATACGAAGGTAGCACTTCTTATCCTGACTACGAAGAATCTCATTTTGGACTTGGAGAAAAGGCTGTGTTATCCTTAGCCGAACCTCTTGTACCTGGTAACGTACTTTATTGTGATCGTTATTTTACAAGTGAGAAATTGCTTGACGAACTTCTTAAGAGAGGAATAGGTTGCTCAGGCACAGTTATGAAGAACAGAATACCACGAGCAGCAAGACCTAATGTAGAGGATGACAGACAGTTGAAAGATCGCGGTAGAGGCGCGCAAGAGTCAAGTTTTAGTTAGGCAAGATGGTAAGATAGCTTTTACTAAGTGGTATGACAACAAAGCAGTAACTTTGCTGTCATCTGTAGAAGCCACTGAGGAATCAGATATGTGTAGAAGATGGTGTAAACGTATAATAATTAAGTTTATGTTTCATTTATTTTGATTACTTAATAAAAAAAAGACTGATTGTTGTGCCTATAATAATTAATAAAAGAATTTATAAAAAACCATACTTATTTTTTTTAATTGCTCTCACATCCAATGTCCTTGACAAAGAACATAAGAAAGAACGTTAGTTATGTCATAGAAGCCCCATGTTCTCGGACAAGAACAAAATAATTCGCATATTCGGTAGCCTAGATCTGTTCTTTGTCGTAACAGTAATATCAGGAATAAAAACTACATCGAATAAAAAACTGCATTTAAGTTTTTTTTTCTTTTTTTTGTCTGGGCGGTTACCCTGTTAGCACAATGTGTTCTCGTATAAGAACATTGGGTGATAAACTCAACTAAGCAAAAATTTACTTGGGCCTTAGGAGGATATACATCTTTATATTGTATAATTACATTAATACATACCCTAATACATAGTTAATTATCTAGTTCTGTAAGATTAGTACTAAGCTGAATGAAAGAGACTAGATTCTACAACACAGGGAATCCTAGTGTAGGATCTAGAGCTCCATATTTATATTTGTACTATTAATACTGGAAACAATAAATAAAATTTGAAATTTGAAAATACCTATATAAAGTAAAACGTATAATGTGTGAAAAAAAATCAAGTATGTAAACGACTATCGGAGTTTGTACCAGAATAAAAAACAAATCGGCAATCTATTGATTGTTATTAGCTAAACACTTATATATGAATGTTAAAACAAGGAAAAGTATCTGTGAGAAACAATCTATCGCAGCTGCATAATATGACATGTTTTTTTTTTCTCAATGCACGTATTTTTTTTTATAAGGGGTTAATCATCATAGTTATGTGGCTCGTGTTGGGAGAGGCCTATGTCCAGTAGTGGACTGCAATAGGCTAGTTGATTGATTGATTGAATCATCATAGAGTTCCTGCTCCCGGTAAAGGGGAGAGAGGTCTCCCAAATTTTTACTGACCAAGACCTCCCGGTGTTCCGTTTCTAACGTAGCCCAAGGGCCCCGGGAAACCATGATTCTTTTGCAGATCTCGACTGGTGCTAGCCAGCTCCACGTCATGTAACTTAGCTAAAGTAAAAAGTATATTTATTGTTGCAATATATTATTATCCGTGTGGTGACGGAGTAAGAATACAGTGTGTCACCACCCCATCTCATCCCATGGGTGTCGTAAAAACCGACTGAGGGACTATCCGTAAATGTTATCTTTACGTAATAAAAAGAAGGAAAACTTGAAATTAACCCTATACCAATCCGTTTGGCCAGCGTGGTATTAGTAGGCCAAGTATCCCTCCGTCACTGGAGGAGGCCCGTCCCTGCATTGGTACATTAATGGGCTGGTATGAAATATTATTAAAATTTACAACAAGTGTACGGTCCTAAAGAATCGATGAAGGAAATAGATAAGCAGAAAGTACTGTAAGCTTTAAACTTACAATCTATTGTTGCTGCCTTGTCTTTGGCAAAGTTGCAAAAGAGCTGAAATATTGCCTTTTTGGCTTTCTACTGTACCTAAAAATTATGTGATGTTGATATTTTCTTTTTTTTCTTTTCGTATAATATACCATAGTAGTAAGAATATGTCATAACACTTAATGCACCTGGTTATTTCCAGAAATTTTTAAACAAGTCTTTCTTACCTTTAATCTTAAAGGCAGTTTTTATAAGAAACAAGGAACCTTTTACAATTTTTTCATTAGTAGCTTTCTAATGAGGATTCCATTTAAGGTTTAATACTAACGACAGTATCAAAATTCTTTAACTTGCATTGTTAGGAAGACTAGAGTAACATAAACATGTACCACTAACATTTATAACCTACTTAACTGGATAGCAAATATTTTAAGCAGTGTTACAAACTATTTACAAAATAAATATAACACTTGTTTGCTAGTACACTGCTCGAACAAATTAAGGAAAGCGTTCTATACAATTAAGGACCAGTCACAGTTCATTCGAGTCTTCTTTAATTACAGTTCCTTATGCAAGTAGCTCGCTTAGATCCGGAGTTCCGAAACTATTTGTGGCACTAAATCCAGTTGCCAGTACAGTACTATCTACTAGCGCAACATGCATACCCATGTAAATTTCAAGCGAAGCCCGCCTCGTTAATTTGGGTCTTGTCACGGGGTACATCCCTTTCTTAGTAAGTCGGTACCCCGTTGCGTCGCTCTGCTTTCACCAGCGAACGGCTCCTTGGCTGCTCGAAATTGCCTCGCTTTATCTTTGTATTATCGACCCTAAACATATTCTGAATAAACGTTTTACAAATTTTATGTTCCGTAGATTGTTTTTTATTTAGATTGGGGATATGTTGACCTAATGGCTTTGATATCTTTGTTTTTGGTCTATGGATTGTGACTGTGATGTAAGTAGGTTACACAAATAAATTTTGATAACAATTATGTAAGGTACTTGAAGGTACACGAAACTGCTACATCACCACTCATACAAAATATGGTAAAATATACGTCTATGGGTACAAGTTTTGATGGCAATAAACATTAATGAGGTTTCTATCATAACAGCTCATTAATGTTCCACTGCAGGGACGGGCCTTCTCGTGACGGAGGGATACTTGGCCTACTAATACCACGCTGGCCAGACGAATTGGTAAAAGGTTTTGTTTCAAGTTTTCCTTCTTTTTACTTCATAAAGATAATATTCACGGATAGTCCCTTAGTTGGTTTTTACGACAACCATTGGATGAGATGGGGTGGTGACATATTGTATTCTTACTACGTCATCACACGGAGGTTTCTATAATCGTGTTTTACTTACGTTATCTACTTTCGCTCTGTTAATTTTTAGAGTTACGGCGAGCAAACGTGACTGCAACAAACCCGATGTTAGGCTTGATTGTAGTCCACGAACAGTAAAGGCGTAGTGAGGAAAAAAAATATCCTGTCATTGGCATTGTCTTTTCATATTCTTAGCTTACACAACGCTTAAAAATCCCTGTTATTGGAAGGAGAAAACACAGTTTGTTATTATCCTGACAACTACTAAAATTCTATTAGTGTCTTTAATTATAGTCATTTACAAGAAGAACAAACTAGAATATTGTTAGCACTAGGTATATTCGATTCATAAAACATTATATATGTTTCAGTCAGATTCAACACTTCGCTAATCCAGTACCTATTATAGCTATCAATTTTCGCTTATAATGCTTAATTGCTTCTAGTTTAATATTATGAGGCAAAGACATTTTGAAATCCCTCAATACCTGGAAATTGTATTTCTAGTAATAGGGATGTAATGTATGAATTAATATTGTTGCATTATGGAATCCTTCTCCATTAGTATTAGGTATATCGATTAATCTTGAATTGTAGTTTTGGTTGTGTAAAAAATATGCGTATTGATAATATAGATAGGACTTAAGTTTATTATTGTAGTATTGATTACAATTTGTTGCGCATTGCAAATAAGGAAAATCTAACAAGTGTGTGAATACTGATAAAGCTAAATGTATTTTCACTGTTATTATTAAACGGAAGAAATACTTTTTTGATAAAAGCACCAAGTTTTGGAGCTACAATTTTGAATCGATTGTTTTTTGTTGATTAAGGTCATCGTAATGATAACAGCCTATTAATGTCCCACTGCAGGGACGGCCCTCCTCCCGTGACGGAGGGATACTTGGCCTACTAATACCACGCTGGCCAGACAGATTGGTATAGGGTTTAATTTCAAGTTTTCCTTATTTTTACTTTGTAAAGATAATAATTATTTACGGTTAGTCCCTTAGTCGGTTTACGACACCCATGGGATGAGATGGGGTGGTGACATGTTGTATTCTTACTCTGTCACTACACGGATAATTGAATACGGTTGAATAGGTTATTGAAGTTTTATGAAAAATGTAGCATTAATGTGAATGAGGTTTGAGTAATTTGAGATAACTTTGAAAATCTTGATATGTGTATCGAAATAAAATTAAAAATAATTTTTTTCTTTTTACCACTTCAATACTGTAGGCTTAACTGGCAAAAACTAACTAAGTTAACAAAGTGTCAATTAAATTTATGCAACTTAAGCAGCACTACTGTTGCATAGTACAAGCTCAGCTTAGTTTGGGCTTAGATGGCGTTGTGTGAAAGTGTGAGAAATATATTATATATAATAATATGAAAGCCTCGCATGAAAGTTTAAGTACTTACAATTTTGTATGAAATGTAAAATATATTAGTCTATTTTCACGGAGATAAAGAAAATAGAGATTATCTTCACACAACTGAAATGAATAAGATGAGAGTGCAACGCGTTAATTACGACTCTGAATATGCAATTCATTTTATTTCTAAGCTGAAATGTTAATTTCAACTTTAATCTTATTCTTAATTTAACAATTTTAAATAAATTTTAAAAGAGAAAAAAGCCACTTAAATATTTAAGTTTTAATACAGCCAGTCCAACGTCCAATATATGCAGGACAAACCATATCCAAATATATATAAAAATATATAATAAATATGAAGAAATAAATTTGGTATTCAGAAACCTGTGTAAAGTTTTTTTCTACACTTCGAGACATTATAGCAGATAAGAAATATTTCCAGTAGTATGTTTTTCGGCCCCGAGCCCAAAGTCGCAACAATTTAGTAGAATAAGAATAAAATTAAGATTTGTCTTCTACTCAAATTAGAATTAATTTGCGAATGCCGGTAATCGCTGTTTTGATATTTTAATTCAGTTATTATTGTATGTTAAGCTGTTGGCATTCCAAAAACAATAAAATAAAATAATTATGTGTCTCAGTCTACTTTTGTGACTCGGGATGAAAAATCAAGGTATCACTCTGTATTCTTTATCCTTTACTTCGCGGATATGGGGTATTAGTTATATAGAGAAAATGCAATAAAAAATCATTAATAGACTAAATTGTAATTAAAACAACAAAATAATGTCCTCTTTACAGTCGGACCTGCTCCACAAACGAAAGAAATAAATCAAGTGTATTTTTATGTATAAATATTTTTATACAAATAAAAACACCGAATCAAAGGCAAATATTCATGTTTGTGTGCACAAAGATAAAAATTAAGCGGGAATATACCCCGAGATTTTTGTTACCAATACGCCGAAAATGGTAAGAATAAATGTCACAGGACTTGGCCTCCACCCACTATAAAGGGATACTAACACCTAGATCGCTTTAAAGAAACAAATTTCGAAGTAAAAAAATTCATTTTTGTTTAAGTAAAAAAATTGATCTTTTTATTGTAATTTTTTAATGTGTTAATCGTACCTCGGACGATATCAATGCTAGAGCATAGCCAGGCCTATCATGTAATTAATACTCTTTTTAAACCTCGTTCTATAGCATGCCGGGAACAACGTGGCAGATCTATCTGCTATGCTGATTCCTAATAAATGCTTACGTGAGAGTAAAAAACCCTGGAAGCAAACAGTAAGATATAAGCGCCGATTACACTAGACTACATGTAGTGCACTACATCTTGTAGGACACTACATCTTGTAGGGCACTACATCTTGTAGGACACTACATCTTGTAGGACACTACATGTAGTCTTTCCATTTCTAAAACAATTACATGGAAATGGAAAGACTACATGTAGTGTCCTACAAGATGTAGTGTCCTACAAGATGTAGTGCCCTACAAGATGTAGTGTCCTACAAGATGTAGTGTCCTACAAGATGTAGTGCCCTACAAGATGTAGTGTCCTACAAGATGTAGTGCACTACATGTAGTCTAGTTTAATCGGCGCTATAAGCGATACTAACACCACAATGACTTCATGAAGATAGCAGAAGAATAAAAGACATTCTGTATAAAAAAATAAACTTAGGTATGAGTAGGTAAAATTCACGTGGGTAAAGCATGATTCACATTGATCAAAGTTATGTTACTCGTATGAATGGATAAAGGACATATCACTACTTATTGCATGCAGGTCGTCAACTCGAAAGAAACTGCACACAATATGCGTCAGTGTTTGATATTGAATTAAATCAATATCTTATAGTTAAGTGGTGTTTAAAGATAAAGTAGTCTTATCTTTTGATACTGATACAATATCAATAAGGCATGGAAAAGTATATATAGAATGGAAAAAACTTCGTCTTGCGTAATTTGCTGTACTTTATATCTGCTATCTTGTAAATTTATTTTTTGAATAGGTTGGAAGATGAGCATGCATGCCCTAAATAAACAACCTACATGGTAAAGTAAGAATGTATAACTTAAGAGAAGTCACGAACAAAGAATATGTAATGTTGATGTTAAACAAACTGACTAAGTTCTTCACTTTTAACAGATCATCATCATCATCATAACAGCCCATTAATGTCCCACTTCAAGGACGGACCTCCTCCCGTGACGGAGGGATACTTGGCCTACTAATACCACGCTGGCCTTGGAAGGATTGGTATAGGGTTTAATTTCAAGTTTTCCTTCTTTCTACTTCGTAAAGATAATATTCACATATTATAGTCCCTTAGTCGGTTACGACACCCATGGAATGAGATGGGGTGACATATTGTATTCTTACTCCGTCACCAAACGGAGAGTGGCATAACGGACTCGAACCGATTAAAACCTCAAGGTGTTCTTTCTAGTTGTTAAGCATTATCCTATAAGAATGTATAACTTGAGTGTAGTCACACAAAGAAATGTAACGTTAATGGCTTAAGTAACTATTGATCCGGCAGTAACTATTGTTATTGCCGGATCTCTGTCTGATGATGTTAAACAAACTGCATAAGTTTTTCAATTTTAACAGATAGCTATACTTATAGCTTTCATTCTGAGTTGACTGCATCGGTGCCGCAGCAGTCGTTTATGTGGCTGCTGTTTACGAATTTCTGTGAATGTATTGTGTTCAGAATTAGGAACCAATATTACCAAATTTAGCTTAACGCGCACGGAGTGGCATGGAATACGTGTACGTACTATTAAAACGAATACGGTATCCTGCATGCACAATTTAAAATAAATGTATACCTGCAGTTGTAACTGTGCATTTAGTATGTAGGGTGATGCTACCAATTATCAGCACTTTTAGAGTTAGTCTTACTTTAATATCGTTTATCTTTAGTGATAATACTGATAACGCCTTTAATAATATGCTTTCTCGGTTCACTATTTAATAAGTAATTGGTTTTTATTATAAAAAATTGTCTTTATGTATACACATTTTATTTAGATGAGTTTGACTAAATAATTGCCCAAACACCAATTATTGGCACCATCATCACCAATTACTGGCATCGACCGAGCCAATTATCAGCACCTTAAAATTAGACATAAAATTAGGTAGATAAATGAAATAATCCAATGTTTATAGCAAAATCTCTTTTATTTATACCTAGCCTAACAACCGAAGTTTCAGAAAAAAAAAATACATAAAAATGAACAATTCCAAAAAATAATAGACATTCTTTTGATCATAATATCAACACTATGAAAATAGCTAGCAATGATAGTTTCAGAACCATGCCAGGATATGAAATCCGAAATCATAGAGTACTTTTTCCAATAATATTGAATTCTAGGCATAAAATAATCACGCTTTACAATAAAAAATATGGATTAACAATTAATTTTACATACCACTTTGTCATGTAACAGTACCAGTGCCGATAATTAGCAATTCGCAAATAAATTGAACCCAGATGTCAGAACCTCATTTATGAACATAAAATCAAGATAACGTTAATTTCCATTGTCAGATAAGCCTTATAAAACATTTTATACATGAATAAAACCTAAAGGTTCAGGAAAAAATATCTAAAAGATCTAAAATAAAGTAAAATAAAAGAACCTGAACTTACCTTCGATCAGAAGAAACTGTCAAAACAAAGTAATGTGAAGGACATGTTCCCGCGTTTTAAAAATATCGCTTTTTTTTTTTTCAAAAAGTGTCGTGTTTGGATCAGTTTATAATTCCAAAAGGATCTTATTTTAATGTTTGTTAAATGGTAGCCGAAATTAATTAATAGAAAGCTTATAATTTGAGTTTTTGTTGGGGGTGCTGATAATCTGGTGCAGTGCCAACATTTGGACTGTTGCCCCTACATGCATTTTTATTAGACGTGAGAAAATATTATAAAATTTGTATTTTTTTTTATATTTTATTTGTTTTGAAAAGGAAAAAGCAAAAAGTGAGTATCGTAGTAACTATATGGCGTCCCGTTATCTCTGCCAAACACTTTGGTATGAGTTTGTGAGTGTTTGTAATAGTAATAATATGTAGAACGTAAATAAGATTTAAATAAATAATACTCACACATTCACACAACGCCATCTAGTGCCAAACTAAGCAGAGCTTGTACTATGGGTACTAGACAACGGATAAACATATACCTAAATACTTTGTTTTAGATTATACGTTATGATGTTGACCTTGATAATGAACTTAAATAAAATTAATGTTATCAGCATTCCGTACAAGGTCATGGTTTTTACAATTTCGTTGTACTTGTTATTAATTGCACTTATTTAATAAAAAAGGTACCTTTTGTACTAACCTTTAATTAATACATTTAATAAAATACATATATTTTCCACTGTCACTTAGGTAGGATTTATGCGGAGGAATGAGAATCATGTGGTGAGGACGAAGGTGTTGCACATGTATGTGAATGGATAAAGGGGAAGAGGACGACCAAAGAAACGATGGATGGATTGTGTGAAAGACGATATGGCTGCGAAGAGTGTTACTTGTGAGATGACATCCGATAGGAAAGTATGGAAGAAGAAGACATGCTGCGTTGACCCCTAATAAAATTGGGATAAGAGCAGAGGAATGATGAATTAGTGTCAGCATGATGGCAAATATGCCACACTCCTTCGTTTTGGTATGTGATCGTGTCTGAGATCATGGACAACCTTAGAACAATGCTCAACATGAAATTCTTTCAATACTAAAAAAGGAAACGAAAGGACACAGCTTACAATAAAATTTATCAAATAATTAAAAGGAAATCTAAGCAGACTTGTAAAGTGCTTAGTAAAGCAAAACTTTGTATACTCAAAACATAACACAAATAATATACATGACGTAATCGGAAATCCAAATTTCAACTATTTAATATTTATATAGGAACCTGAACTTCATTTACCTTACGCAGCATCAAGTAGAAATCCCTGGAGATCCCTTGTATTTGTTGTATTAATAATTTTCATAGAGCGTAGTGATAAAGTGTTTCATAGGTAGTTTAACCCTTCGTCCGCTTGTACAGTTCAGACCCATTTCTCTGAGTTGACCCTACAACCTGAGCTGAATGATAAGCAGTTAGATACACTCTTTATTTTTCTTTGGCAATGAGCTAGTGGTTATATTGCTACGTTATAACAATTTACCTTTAAATAAATTTCTTGTAAGTGATACAAATATACCTATAAGCTAGTGTTTTCAGGAGTAATTCTTCTTTTTCTTTCTTTCTTTTTTTCACACATTTACACAACATCATAGTCCCAAACTAAGCAAAGTTTGTACTATGATTACTATAGAGAACGGATAAACATACTTAAATACCTTTTTTCATAAATACCTACATATTATACATAGAAAACAGTCAGACCAATGCAAACAATCATGTCCATGACTGTTGACACCACACAAAGATTTGCATTTAGCGGGAATCGAACCCGAGACCTCTGCGTAGCAGCTATAAAATATACCGACTCCGCCACAGAGATCGTCATACATAGCTCATGTTTCAATCACAAAGAAAATAATTATCGCTATGTGTGTCAAGCCTTCAGCGGTCCTGTGCCTCCAATGGTGTCCCATGGATGAGGGAGGCACAGGACCGCGCAAGGTGGAGATATTTGATGGGATTTACAAGAAAATAACTTATTACTTCTTTATATTTCGTGTGGTGCCGGAGTAAGAATACAATATGTCACTACCCCATCTCATCCAATGGGTGTCGTAAAAACCGCCTAAGGGACTATCCGTGAATATTATCTTTACGAAATAAAAAGAAGAAAAACTTGAAATTAAACCCTATACCTATCAGTGGCGAAGGGTGGATTTTTATAAAAGGGAAGCCGAAGATTCCGTGGACTTTCGTTCTACTTTATATTACTATTATTCTGTAGTTCATAGGTATTCGTAGGCGCCCCAAAGTGCGCCGGCGTTTCTTATATTTATAATTTAATTTCACGATGTTTTATCACACAACACATTATTATGGATAGACAATATAATCTAACACTATTAACGTGTCCCTTATAACAACAAACTATTAAATTTGCTGATAAATAATACAAACAAGTACTTACAAAAATATTCCATAGGATCCCAACGCACTACGACAAAACAAAGTCAACCAATGCATAACACATAATACACAATCATAAATAATTAAACATACAAATTTTACTACTTTAAAGTACGTAGTACATAATTACCTCAATGACTTTAAACAAGAAAGCGAATTTTATAACCTATTTGCAGAAAATAAATAATTCTGTTTTTTCTTCTAATGGTCCTATCGTTTACCGATGATTCTGCCAAAGTCAAGATGGAGAGAATAAAAAAATAAAAACAAATAAATATAATTAAAAGCTGAAAATTCAGAAGAAAGACTGATTTCTATCAGATTGAAATTTTTTTTTTTAAATCTCATTTATTTAAAGATAGCCATACATCGTATAGATTTAAATAATTGATAAAAACAAAAAGGAATGTCAATGGCAAATTAAGTACTTAACGTAAAATGAAATGAAACTTCGTTACAATTGGTCGGTCCACTGGTTGCAATAGTGCTTTCTCGCTCTCGCAATGTTGTAGTTGTATCTTTTATCCTTGTCATAAGCCGGTGGCCATCGGCTTATATGGTACCTTAGATCGACGAAGACAAAGTGTCACGTGGCCGTACGATTTCCGTACGTATTGTTGTACTGGATTCCTAATTTCGCGACCGGCTTACCGCGCCCCGCGCATGCGCGCTTTAGGTACTCCCTGACTGACCCATAACAAGTGGTTAGTTGACAACCTTTAATTACTAGATGGCGTTATGAGTACGTAAATAATCATAATATTGAAAATTATTATTACTATAATTTTGTATTATTATTGCGATTTACGTAAGAGAATACTTTTTTGTTTTATATTATTTTGTATTGAGTGGATGTTGCATCATTGATTTATAATTGATTAATAGACAATGCTAAGCGGTTTTTGCAAAGGTAAGCCGGTAGGAATCGAGTTATATGGACACTTCGCCACTAATACCTATCCGTCTGGCCACCGTGGTATTAGTAGGCCAAGTAACCCTCCGTCTCGGGAGGAGGCCCGTCCCTGCAGTGGGACATTAATGGGCTGTTATGAATGAATGAACTTATTTTTAACAATAATATTGAAATCATATGACATGACCGAAATATTTATCGAAGTGTCAATATATTGAAAAGTTATTAACTTATTAAAATGTGAAACACATCACTATCAATATTTCATAATTTGGCCTTCCTATCGTGAACAGCTGTACTGATATCATTTATAGTACTTTTAAACATACTTTGTGTCTTACGTAATACCAGGGCTTGTTAACGGTACCAAATTCCCAGTATAAGTATCGTTAAGTAACGTTACTTTCATAATGTTAACCTAGTAACGATACTACGGGTAGTTTTACTTTGGTATCGAATTAAATTTTTACCGATAACAATGTATCGGTAAGAGTATCGACACTTTTACCGGTACCTACGAGCGATGTTGCCAACTCGTGCAGTGTACGGGAGCCGCGCATGACTGAACGGCAACGTCGCCCGCTGCGTCGTTCATCTGCGGTCGGTCGAGTTTCAGTGTAGTTGTAGTGAGCAGGGCTCTGAATACCGTTAAAAATGAGGTATCGATACCTTCATCATACTATGGTAACGTTACTTGTAGAGGTATCGTTAAGCCAGGTATCGTTAATTGGGTGGATTTTTACCGGTAAGTTGACTTATCGCTATCGATGATTTACCGGTAAAAAGTAACAATACTGTAAGTCAAAGTTTGCTAACGTTACCATAGAAACACCGTTAATTGTCATTATAACTCTTTCCACTTTAATAATCTATACATAATAAAACTGTAGAAAAGTCGTTATTGTACATTAAAAAAAAATAGCCAAGGTATTACAAGACAACCAATAGAACCCATTTCCAGCAGTTTTGGAATTTTTGTCTGTTTGTCTGTAACTGTACCTATATCTGTGTTCTAAAATTTGTTCGGGCATCACGTAACAAGTACGAAAGCAATGTAGATGATTTTTATACACAACTAGCGATCCGTCCCGGCTTCGCACGGGCATTATTTTCCAGCTTATCTGTTCATTTTCTTTGCTATAAACGTCACGGAGCCCGAGGCCTTTCCAACAAATCAAAATCGTGGAAATCGGTTCGTGCGTTCAGAAGTTATAGTGTCAGGAAGGAAAACCCGACTTATTTTTATATAGTAGACGATTGAAAGTAACTTGAAGTTATATTTAGTTTTTGTTTCATTGCAATCGGTTTCGTCTATTGAAAGATATTTCAATTTAATTAATTAATATTAAACAGAGCCATCTTTCGAACTTAGACTGGACTGCATCAATAGTTGAACTATGTACAATCACGGAAGTTTTCGCTTGACCATAAGTATACATAGACATAACATCTATGTAAACTATGGAATGCAATAAAGATATGAATTATGAATTATTACATGAAAAAAAGTCGTGATTATCATTTTCACGTATACCTAAATAATATCAATCTCATACCGAATATATTCTGCATAATTCCAAAAGTCCGT
Organism: Schrankia costaestrigalis; assembly: GCA_905475405.1. Taxonomy (NCBI): domain Eukaryota; kingdom Metazoa; phylum Arthropoda; class Insecta; order Lepidoptera; family Erebidae; genus Schrankia; species Schrankia costaestrigalis. The sequence continues at coordinate 9,314,378 of FR997827.1, forward strand.
TAAACAAAAACCAAGTCGTGAGTGTAGAAACAAAAATAAATAGCGCGTTGTCAATAGCCGGAGAGTGAATCGGAACTAATTAATACTTAAGAAACAGGAATATTTTTAGGGGCGTGTCTTAGCGGGGCTAGAAATTAATGCAACCTCATTGGGTAGTTTGTATCTATGTGTGCGTGTCACACTGTCGGTGGCTGTTTAAGGCAATTTGTTTAGAAACTGATCGAGCAGGACTTTCTTCGATAGTACTTAGTCATAAAAATAAATTGAATTTAAATAACATTCCTTTTCTCACAATCTTATTATAACTGCAATTTGAACACACTTTTATAATTATTTAATACATACTACATATATAGGTATATAATTGTAGTGATTTAATGAACTAATAATAATTAACTTTTAATTCTTAATTTAGATTTATCCCTAAAGCTGCCTCATTGATAATTGTATAATTATGTATTATGTTATTTAAGAGACTCCCTGATCTCACAGATAAACAGCCACAGCTGTTTTGTGAGACTGATGTATAATTTGATGTAAACTTATTTGTTAATAATAAACAAAACAAAACAAAATAAACAAAACAAAAAAAAACAAATAGTGAAAAATCAAATCATTAAATAAAAATACTATTTAATTTTTAATGAAAAATAATATTTTAATTTAATTAAAATACCCGTGAACAGTGACGGTGAATTTAAGTTACTTGGCTTAATAAAATATAAATAGTAACTTACCAACCATCAAGATTTATAGACAATTATGTTTACTCGTTGGAATAGATACATAATTTCAACTCAGTTCAATAAGATTCGATAGCCAAGGGTATAAAACAATCGACTTTGATGAAGTAGACGTGCGTTCAAAACCGGGTTGTGCCAAGAATTTTTTTTGGTTTTTTATTTTTAATTTGTTGTATTTTATCTCAAAGAAAACAGTTACAATATCCTTTGAAATGGCGAGCGACAAAAAATGGTTATATTTAAAATGCATTCTCTCTGGCAGCCACTCACAGCCCGTTGCGGTCACAGATTTAAAAGCGTAAAATTTCACCGAGGTCATTGCATAGACGGGTGACCACTCAGTGGTATTTTATTAACCTATTGATTTATGCGTGATCATACAAAAAAAGACATACGTGTCAAATTGATAACCTCCTCCGTTTTTTTTCATCGGTTAAAAAATTAAATGTATGATTAGTGATTATTATGAATTGCAATTAATATTCATTTTAATTTTTTTATGAAGAATGATCATTATGACTTTAAATTGTATGAGAAACATTTTCGGAGATCCGATGATATGAGTTGAAATGTTATGTAAGAAGAAGCGCTCCCTGTTGTGCGACATTGAACTTAATAGTTTTATGACATGCAACTAAAATGAGCTCTAGAGGTGATAAAGTCATTTAATAAATTAATTAATTAAATTAATTAATTTAATTGTCGACTATACATTTTTTTCGTAAACGAAGTCGCGGGTTACAGCTCGTATTGAATAAATAGTAGAAAACAAAATAAGAAAAAATAAAAAAAACACAAAAAGTAATTTGTTCCTCAGGATCGAACCGAAAAGAAAATGAACAGATAAGCTGGAAAATAATGCCCGTGCGAAGCCGGGACGGATCGCTAGTTGTGTATAATAATCATCTACATTGCTTTCGTACTTTTTACGTGATGCCCGAACAAATTTTAGAACACAGATATAGGTACAGTTACAGACAAACAGACAAAAATTCCAAAACTGCTGGAAATGGGTTCTATTGGTTGTCTTGTAATACCTTGGCTATTTTTTTTTAATGTACAATAACGACTTTTCTACAGTTTTATTATATTAATATTATGTATAGATTATTATAGTGGAAAGAGTTATAATGACAATTAACGGTGTTTCTATGGTAACGTTAGCAAACTTTGACTTACAGTATTGTTACTTTTTACCGGTAAATCATCGATAGCGATAAGTCAACTTACCGGTAAAAATCCACCCAATTAACGATACCTGGCTTAACGATACCTCTACAAGTAACGTTACCATAGTTTGATGAAGGTATCGGTACCTCATTTTTAACGGTATTCAGAGCCCTGCGTAATACAAACGTATAGCTTACTAGCTGCTGTTCGCGACTTCGTTTGTGCGAAGTATTACAAGTATTATGACGACCTTAGGCGTACAGTCAGTACAGTGGCGTACTTAGTAGTTATTTAACATGACTGCTACGCAGAGGTCTCGGGTTCGATTCATTGTGTGCATGAACATGATTGTTTGCATAGGTCTGGGTGTTTTTTATGTTTAATATGTATGTAAAGTATTTAAGTATGTTTACCCGTTGTCTAGTACCCATAGTACAAGCTCTGCTTAGTTTGGGACTAGATGGCGTTTTGTAAAAGTGTGAGGAATATGAGAATACGATTCGTAAGTTAGGCTAAAAATTAATAAAGTAATATTTATTCATTAATTTATGTGTCAGAAATTTTAGAACGCTCACTTAAAAAAAATCTCATCATCATAACCAATGGAAGTCCACAGCTGGACAATTTTATCTCCTTTAAATATTTCTACCTTGTCCGGTACTGTACCTCTCTCTCATCCACCGGTGACTCGCCGCTTACGGCGAGGAAATAAATGATTTACTTACTTACTTATAAGTAAGTAAGTAAATCATTTATTTCCAAGAACATGGTGAGTTACATTCATGTTAAAAAATCATTTACGTCATACATACCTTACATGGTTCATGTTTCACACATCAGTACGTAACTGTAAAGGGTCACTCCGCATATTTTTTGCATAATAATATTGTAAATTGCATCTTTTTATCGAGTGTCATAGTCATCATAATATAAATAGATTAATACTAATAATTAAGTCATTTTTTGTTAGGACTGTCATAAACTTGAATAATCTGGCCAAGATAAACAAATATTTCCACATTCGTTTTATTGCATTTATTATACCAATTTTTTTATACCGTTAATGTTACTGATTATGTCTTGTCCAATACTCAGTTGTGGCCGTGTTCTGGACAAATTAGCATAGTGCTAAACACTAAAAAGTATTTAGTGAACACAATGAATTTGTTCTTAATATTTACAATTGATTTTAAAATTGAGTCAATATATTATAATAAAAATATACTAAATTAAAACAAAAATAAGTTAAAATTAACACAAATCAGTAATTTTAACAAGACGTTAATTAATATTTGTCTCTAACTTAATTATGTAAATAATAAGGCTATCTGAATTAACTTAATTTACTTCTTGACATGACCCTAAGTTAAGATAATGTGTATGTGGGTGGTGACTTGTTTATTGTCACTTAATTATATATTACGTTATATGAGATTTCATGTTCAATAATAATAATATTTTGTTACATGCAAATCGGCTTTTTACTTTTCTTTGTATTTATTTGCATAGTAAATAATTATTCCTCACACATTCACACAACGCCATCTAGTCCCAAACTAAGCAAAGCTTGAAGTAAGAAATGTATTGGTGACTTGGTAAAAAACGCATAAGTAACTGCTTTGTCTGGAATTCCAATATTGAGCACTCGTACGCGTTAGTTGTAATACATAACCTCAACGTCATAGAAGCATATTATTAAGTGCATAGGTTGCTACTCATCGGTGTACGTTATTTTTAAGTGTAAGACATTAAACAGCCGTCATCAAAACGGGACTTATGACGTATCATCACATAGTATTAAAATTATTATAGCGTACTAAAGCAGAAAACCTTAACGAAATATTACCACGCGAGCTAGATTAGTAAGAACAGGCTTTATAACAAGTATATTATTATACGCTTAGCCACGAAATTAGATACGGTACTGTTGAGGTATACCTAGTTGTTCCATCGCCTACTTATCTTGGTTGGGTTTTGTATGGTGCTGTTTCCTTAAGTTGCTGACTTATGAGTACACAAACAGCACCCGATCTTGACATGAGTTCACTCTTCTACTACAGGAATGAGTTTTCTTCTGTGATAAGCTGACTTTGAGCCACGATTGCTGCGGTATAATTTTATTATTCACAAATATATTCTATTCTAACTTCTTGATTTTGTTATTAGGAGATTTTGTTGATAGGTACCCTGAAGACAAGACAAGTCACACACTAATGGAGTCATCATCATAACAGCCCATTAATGCCCCACTGCAGGGACGGGCCTCCTCCCGTGACGGGGGGACACTTCTCCTACTAATACCACTCTGGCCAAACGGATTGGTATAGGGTTTAATTTCAAGTTTTCCTTCTTTTTATTTTGTAAAGACAATATTGACGGATAGTCCCTTAGTCGGTTTTTAGGACACCCATGGGACGAGATGGGGTGGTGACACTCTGTATTCTTACTCCGTCACCACACGGATAATGGAGTACTTAGCATAAAGTACTGGTGTCACACTATGATATCATCTGAATAGTCTATCGTTTTAGTCAGCAGAAAGAGAATAGGAAAGACAGGAACCATTATCTTAAACTGCAGAACAGGGTGTCGTGGAGGATTTCGCGATATTGTAAGAGCAGGCTGTAGAGATAGGCCATTTCGCAGTTATTTATAGTCTTTCATACACGTAAGTATTCTCAGAGTAGTATATTTTCCATACTCTTAAAAACTAATGACCTTTACAGCTACAAAAATTTTCAATGCCAAATTATCGCCTTAATTCTAAATAATGACATGTGTTACAAAACATTTTTGAAAAGGATTACCTTAGCAACAACAAGCGGTTAATCGAATGCCGTATTGTAATGTATTATCGCTTACACTCAGCCGAATGATATACGATGTCAATGTTCATTGATGTTGGTGTTACCGCGGTGTACGGTCGTTTGTAGAAAAAAATTGCAACTGATGATTCAGTGGTTACGAGTCGATTGAGCGTACCATTGTTTTACGTGCCTTCTGAAAACTGTATTGGTTTCATATTGTTCCTAATAGGTAAGATTTTGTGTTTAATTGTATGTGACATTTATTTTTTTATTATATTTAATGTGAATCTAATAATTTTGCAACAATTTTAATACTTTTTATTGTAATGAAAAAGTTTTTCGGTTTTAAAATGCTTAAATTGACTGACAAATACGTAAATGAGGTTTAATGTTCTTATTTGTTTTCTAAATCTCAACATTCTTATATACTAAAGTGATGACGACATTTTTGCAACTTTCTTTTATGAAATCACATTTATTTTCTGAATCTTGCATCATTATTCGTGCAACTTCTTTTAGTGCTAAATTATTTCTACTTACTTAATACTTTTTATTTGATAAGATGAATTTAATTTTGGAAATATTAATTAAACTCTCCCGGAAACCTATACTTAATACTATACTACATACTATATAATCCCGATAGGCATTTACGATAAGATTCATTTTTATCAAAATCAGGATTTGAAATTCTAATGGAAATATTTCAATGTTCCCTTCAGTAGATTACCTAGAGTAGTCGTGCATAGGTTAGCTTTCTAACCATTTTTGCAGGATTTTATTCTTTTGCAATAATTTAGCTTCTTCTCCTTATTAGCGTATCGATGGCAAAACGATACTGGACTAAATTGATGTAGCCCAAAACAACGCGACACTAACTGCGTTATCGCTTGCATTCATCATTAGCTCTTCCCGAGTGCAGGTGTAAGGGCATCCAGGACATGATGAGAGGTGGGCCATAGTTTGTGGAGCATTTGTAGCTGTTGCCATAGGTTCCGATAAACGCGGAAGAAGGTTCCGCTGGATTTAGAAACAAATTTTGAAAAGTTATGCTTATTAGATTATGTTAAAAACTAGGTACTTTTAGTAAAATACAATATTTTACGAGTGTCATGACTTTAGAAGAATTAAAAAAATTTAAAAAGATACTAAAATGCGCGTGCGATACCTCTGGTATAGCAAACATTCATAGGCAATTGTAACAGCTTACTACCAGGCTAGCCGTAAGCCTGTTTCATGCTTAGTGTTCTTCTAGTTAGTGATATAAAAAAAAAGATAATACACTACATTAAAAGAATTGTCCTATGTAGTTCAATAAAATATAACATTAACCATTTTCCTGTCCCGTGTATCATATACAATACATTCACGTTGGGAGAGAGGCGGGAGAGCCAACTAATTGACAAAAATATTACTTCTTTTATTAAGAATCAATATCACAAAACGAATTTCAAGGTAAGTTCAATGAAAGGTTTGTTAATCTCTATCAGCTGAGAGAGTTATCATTGCGAGTTGATCGTAGTATGACGCAATTAATTATCTACTTAATCGGCGCTTATTACGATTGTGTAGTATACGAATTGTTATAAATATATTTGACAAGAGGTCATCTTGCGATTATAGAAATACTAGCGGCCCGTCCCGGCTTCGCACGGGCACAATAAAAAATGAAATATAACCTACTAGCTTCGCTCGCGTGGAATTCGGGGTAGCAAAAAGTAGCCTATGTTACTATCCATCCCCTTAACTATCTCCACTTAAAAATCACGTCAATTTGTCGTTCCGTTTTGCCGTGAAAGAAAGACAAACAAACTTTCCCATTTATAATATTAGTAGGTACGAGTATATGGCTTTCTAGGCTAAGTTTTTAACAATAAAAAGTAATTGGTAATGAAACTAAGTAAGTTATTTATAGGTATCATAACTTGGAGAAGGCCTATGTCCAGTGTCCAGCAGTGGACGTCGATTGGCTGATATGATGATAATGATTGCAATAAAAATATGTTTGTTGTATTATCACCAATATTTTTCCCGTATCGTGTTAATGTTTATTTTATAACACAATTGTTTTATAACTGTGAGATTATAATTATATATCATTGCGTATATTGTCATAATTATTAGAAACGATAAACTAGTAAGAAAAATAAAAAAGTAAAGATAATATGAATAGCTAAACAAATATTATTTTAGGAAACGTAAACAATGATTGTTTCGAAGCTGGTGGAAATTAGAGGTATGGAAAAGTGCATACATGCAGGGATCGGATGGTAGTCTTGAAATAGTTTCTTTCCGCTACAATCACTTATTATTATATGTATTTTGTATGTATTTATTATAATATATTATTATATGTATTTTGATATATCCACAATACAAGTAATTATTAACAGAATATCTTCTGCTTACTGGTAAAACATGATAAATGCATTTTTTATCTAAAATTGCTTATGTATTCATATACACGTAATTTTTGATTCTCTATCTACTGGTAAAACAGAATCATTTTAGATAAATAGTGCATGTTTTCCCAGTAAGTAGACGGTATAATGAATACTAATTATTAGTTTTTAGAAACAGGTTCAGACAGTATTCCTTTACACGTACTCGAACTCTTAACACACAATTGAATTCAATAAAAAATAGTTTTTGCTTAGATAAAAATAGTGTAAAATATTTCTATAACTAAAAATATAATATCGTAGGTATAGCGTTTTTATCTATAACTTAGTAAATACTTCAATTAAAACATTTATAATATTTTAATAAGGAACCAGTACTTTGTTGACGATAACCCCATTTAATAAAAACAACCGGCTTATTTAAAACATTTCCATAAACAGATAATAATATCTAATATATAAATATAAAAGACGACCTCGGTGGCGCGACGGTAGCGCAAGCGGCTGCCGTGCAAGAGGTTGTGGGTTCGATCCCCACGCAGTACAATAATTTGTGAGATCCACAATTTATTGTCCTGGTCTGGGTGTTCTTTGTGTCCGTTAATTGATGTTTGTAAAAGGTCCCCGCGACACAGGGCATGAACCCTAGTGCGGGAGTTGTCTTTAAAAAAAAAAAAAAAAAAACATAAAGAAAAAAACACAAACAAAAACACAACAAAAACAAAGAAGCAACTTTATTAGAGATTGGCAGTATTAAACATAATTAATCTTCTTTTCAAAATTGACAGTTTAAAAATTATGAAAATAAATTTAGCGGTGTCTTTGTCCATTGTCCGTGTGGTGACGGAGTAAGAATACAATATGTCATTAACCCATCTGATCCCATGGGTGTCGTAAAAACCGACTAAGGGACTAACCGTAAAAATTATCTTTATTAGGTAAAAAGAAAAAAAACTGGAAATTAAACCCTATACCGATCCGTCTGGCCAGCGTGGTATTAGTAGGCCAAGTATTCCTGCGTCACGGGAGGAGGCCCGTCCCTGCAGTGGGACATTAATGGGCTGTTATGATGGTGTCTTTATCAACATAACAAACTATCGAATAGTCTAAAAACAAAATATCCTCGGCCCGTATAGCATAGAAGTCTTATCACACGAGTTAATAACATTAATGTGCATTTTAAGAAGGTCATACCTAGTTAACTAGAACTCGATTTTTTCAGGTCTATATCTATACTAATATTATAAAGAGGTAAAGTTTGTGTGTTTGTGTCTTTGTATGGGTAATCTCTAGATCTACTGAAACGTTTTAAAAAAAATTTCAGCGTTGAGTAGTCCATTTATCGGGGAGTGTCAAAGGCTATAGTATCACGCTATGACTAATGGGAGTGGAGAAGTAATGAAATAATAATATGATTTAAAAAGGGACGTCTTTTTTTCGCCACCTAACGAAGTAGGCACGGGTCAGTTAATAATTATAGACAAGATATAGAATTACTACATTTCATTTTAACAAGACTGTAACAATAACTGAATTTCGAAGTTCAAAATAGCAATCTCAAGTTAGTGCGCAAGTGCGCCACATCGATACACGTAATTTCGTATGTTTCCCATCGCGATGCACGTTAGAGCGAAAGTATTCCTTATACACGGACTAAGAATACAAAATGTCACCAACCTTTATCGCTCCGTGGTTGGGTAGAATAATAGTCCATCATACCAAATAGTAAGACAGACTTGAATGTAAAACTGATATGGTTTGCATGGTGATGAAGACAATTTTTATTCAATCACTAGAGAAGATTCGTAGCTGTAGTTGCACTTTCAATTGGCCGGTAAGAAGTTAGCAAGTAATCTTTGGTTTTAATCTATGTTTTAATACCTATGGAATGAAAAAGAACTGACTACTAGGTATTTTTATAAGAAAAAATATTATAAAAACAAGGTTCAATGTCTTAAAGTTCAAAGATTGATTCAACGAGCCTGACTGTATTAGGTACAAAAACAATAATTAGGACAAAAAACTAAAACAATATTTAAAAAAAAGAATCATAGACTTTTTATAAATTTTGCGCTCAGCTGATTGACTAGGTATATAAAAGATAGGACAGATAGTATAAGTAAAACATTTAAAGTTAGCCTATGTCTAACAATACCTACCTAGAGAGCTTCCAATAGTTCTTTCAGCTTTTAGTCATATATAGAGCTATTGGAAGCTTTCTAGGGATTGACATCATTTTGGCTAGTAGGTACTACCTATATTTAATTGAGGTTAATCATAATCGTTTTGATTCTTTTACGATTATTTTCTGTTTCTGTTTAGTTTTAATTTGGTGTAGTGCTTGCCATTCTGTTTTGTTGGTCAATAAATTCATTTTATTTCTTTCTTTTCTATGTATCGTTTTTTAAAATGTTTAATTTTTATTGGGTTCTACTTTTATCAATGTCTCCTCCATCAACTTGTTAAAAAAACCTTGACTATAATCAAGTAGTAAGATATATTTTTTTTTTTAACAGCTTACTATTATGCAGATTTTCTTTGACAAAGTATAAGAAAATTGATTAGAATCGTATTATCACTAAGAGTCGTAAAGATCTTAGAATTCTTACAAAATATTGTTATTTTATAATAAAAATACTAAATGATGAATCTTGGAGATTAAAATTATTACCAAATTCCAAAAGATTACAGAATTTGATTTCCAGTAAGTACCTACCTAATTGAAAGAAAATAGTAAAGAAACATTTTCTACAATTGTGTAGTTCAAAGTTTCCTGAGTCACCGTAGAAAAATACTGTGTAATGAGTTATCAAAACAGCCCATTAATGTCCCACTGCAAGGACGGGCCTCCTCCAGTGACGGAGGGATACTTGGTCTACTAATACCACGCTAGCCAACCGGATTGGTATAGGGTTTAATTTCAAGTTTTCCTTCTTTTTATTACGTAAAGATAATACTCACTGATAGTCCCTTAGTGAGTTTTTACTACACCCATTGCATGAGATGAGGTGGTGACACACTGTATTATTGCTCCGTCACCACTGTGTAATGAGTTAATGACATAATAATTATGTGTCACTTCACACTACACATTAGTAACACATTATGCAACTACACAGGCTAACATGATTCAAACAATTTTGTAATAACACATCGATAGTAAAACATAAGCAATTTACGAATAATATCAATAATAACCGTGGGAGAAAGTGACAGAGATGGTAATGTTTAATAAATAATCTTTTGTTTCTAGTTAGGAATTACGGTCTGGTGGATAAAACGTTACTAACTAAGTTCAAAGATGTTTTATTTAACTACGAAGAAGAAAAAATATCGCATATAATATTATGACAATAGCTTCAAAACTAGAAAATTATGATAACTTTTGAACATGACGACCTCTGTGGCGTAGTAACCTGACTGCTACGCAGAGTTCTCGGGTTCGATTCCCGCTCAATGCAAATCTTTGACTGCATGAACATGATTGTTTACATTGGTCTGAAAGTTTTCTATGTGTAATAGGTATGTATTTAAAAAAAAAGTATAAAATACTAATAACCGCTGTTCTTTTACCCATAACACAAGCAGGTTAAGCCTAGCTTACTCTGGGAACAGATGGCACTGTGTAAAGATGTCCGTGAATATTTATTATTTATTTTAAACTACTGATCGTCTTTCATAGTTATAAATGTTATACAAACAGGAGATTAACCCGGCATGCAATTAATCTTTATTTTGCTTGACGTTTCAGCACAGGTTGCACTGGACGTGGTCAGTCAGCTTGCAACCACGGCCAGTGGAACCTTTGCCGAATATAATAATATTAGAGAATTATGTTTCGCTTGCAGTCTGTAGCAGGACGTGAACACGCATATTTTTAGGTTAATACCTTAACACTTTACGTTTTTTTTCATTTGATGCTCGATAAGAAGTCAAAGACCTTCAAAATTGGCATAACTATTTGGTTTTTATTTTACTAATACACGAAGTTTTTTGATGTGCATGCTTGGTTAAGTGCGTAAGTACACAAACGTTTACAGGTGCATGGATGGTACTTGGCACTATGTAAGGTACAAGTCTCAAAATAGTTTTAAGCTAGGTTCAGTACCAAAAGTGGTATGTTATAGACCGATTTATGTATTTTTTTTAAAGACCATTATAGAGATTTTTTTTTCTGAATCCTAATTCAAAGACTAGAACGTTTGAAATATTAAATTCATTTAGATAAAGTTACAATATTGTTTATATTTTTTAAATAACGGTAATTAAGTACTTTAGTTTACAGTTAGTAATGATTCACGTGGTAGTAATTGTAGTTATTGGATAATACAACTTTGTTTTTACAGTTGTGTAAACGATAAATTTTAATATCTAATTAATAACTATTACTCACATATTGACATAACTATTTATATAGTACTAGCTGTCCCGTGCCCACTTCGTTGAACAGCGAAAAAAACGCGTCCTTTTTTTAAACATATTTCATTACTGCTCCACTCCTATAGTCATAGCGTGATACTATATAACCTATGACACTCCCTGATAAATGGACTATTCAACACTGAAAGAATTTTAAAAATCAGTTCAGTAGATCTAGAGGTTACCCCCCCTACAACGTCACGAACACACAAACTTTACCTCTTTATAATATTAGTATAGATTTGTATAATTTATAAACTCGGTCGACTCTTTCGACATTTACGACCAACGATGGAGATTCTAAACCTTATCGGCAAAGCACAATATTATTATATATAGAAAAACATCTAGAATAAAACATAAGCTATGTTTATAACAGGTGTGAGAATTGCGTGGAATGAACAAGAACTAATGTCTACCGCGGTAGCAGAGTAACAATTATGTCATATTCATGTAAACTAATAGCTTTTACTTAAAGGAACTATAGAAAGCACGTTATCATCTGAGTACATCAAAATAAGATAGAAGATATTATATTAGGTCTTTACCTATGAAATTGCCGTTTTGTATGAAGATTTTTTTCAGGAGATTTTTCAAACTGACGTTTTCTTAGATTTTTCAATTACTATTAAATATAATAAAATAAAATTCGATACAAGTAATGGCGCACATTTAAGCTAACTATTGTGTTTAAAACAAAGAAAAAAAACTTAGCAGGGAAGAAGTTACAATTAAACAAATGGAAAAATCTGCTGTTTTAAATTGGACCCATGTTTACAGGCTTATGAATAATTATTTTTATTTATTATCTTTTGTTAGATGCTGGTAATATCCTGTATTTCCTAAATAACAAAAAATATTTAAACAATATATGTTTTAAAAGAATGTAGAGTCTGTGCAGAAATAAAAGGGCAATTTCATAGGTAAAGACCTAATAAGAATATAAGAAAGAAGATAAGAATAAGAATAGAAGACCTCATCTCGCTTGATAGCGAGACACAAGCGAGATAGATATAGAGAAATGGTAAAGTACGTTTTGTTGGTAATTCAATTTTACCCTTATATTGAGTTAATGTCTGTGACACGTTATCCTAAATCATCAATAACACTTTTTTAAAAACCTCCTGATGTGGCTGTTAATATTTTTAGTACGATATTCACTTTGACTTTAACTGATTTTTTTCATTTTAACTGATTTTCGTATGTCCTGCAGTGGCCATCCCTTGTTAATAAAATGATATTATGATAATACAAAGTTCCTATTAAACCTATTCCTATTAACTCTTGCATCAGATCCGAGTTCAAAGTCTAAATAAATACAATAATATTCATACACATTTGTTTACACGAAAACTCCTCTAAAAAGCGTCATGTTATGCGTAAAAGCAAAACATGATAATATAAATGTACCTAGAACGTTATCAATATAGGACTGGGGCACGGAAAAAAACAAAAATCTCTCAGATAGCTTTATCCTTACTAGATATTTTACATTTTCGGGGTCGTAAGTGGAATAACATTTTCATATATCCTCCTTCTTTTGGTTCGGTGATACACCTGTATGTATCTATTTCATTTAAACTTGGAATAAAGTTACGTAAAAGGAAGATTTAACTCTATAGGGAAATATATTTACAGTTTTTTTTACTTTAAATAACGGATAGAGAGTTAAAGCTTTTTATAAACTGATAACTAAATAACGATTTTTTTTTAATAATTATAAAACATTTTATTATGATTTCAAAGTGTTTTGAATAATAATGTGTTACACAACCACAAACGCATGAATAGATATGCCTAAATGCGTGTGCGTATACTCATTGTTAGCCACAATAATTTTCTTTCATAAAGTGTTTATTTTAATCAATTACTACATGGATTTTATAGCGGTTTTTTGACTATTGCGCGGAAGATCGCGCGTTGGAATCCCACGTTTGCGATCCAATGATTGTTTTGAGCCACATGTATTGGCTTAAAAACACATAATTTGTTGGTAGACGAGTATTGACACCATACTGACTCATAACATACTGCTCACTCAATATAATTTACCATATCAGACAACGAACAAAGGACGATGGAGAAAACAGTGTCATTATTACCGAATTAGAACTGGGGCGAAATACAGCAGAAGTAAAGAGACAGAAATGAACGAAACGATTAAATGCAGAAGCTGGTAGAAGTTGTATTTGAAGGTAATTTAATACAAAAAGCTCAATAGTACTCGATAATCGGACAATGTCCAGAGAACAATCAACTAGTAAACTGGTGTAATAGTAATTATACAGACAACACTGCTTGTTTACTTTACTTCATGAAATAGATAACAGCAATTATGTTGAAGATACATTGTAATTATAATAATTATTTCATCACAAATACATAAAGTTTTTAATAAACATACCGGTCAATATAAAAAAGTACTTATTCCTTTAGGTTCGATCTAGTGTCATATTTCCGCGTCCTATACAAAAATCCAGTACACAATCAGATTAATCCTTTCACATTAGTTTTCCGTTTACACGTTCAGAGCACTTATCTTAGGTATTCCAAACTAAGCAAAGCTTGTTCTAAAAATACCAGACAATCATTAAACGTATTGCTCATCTTTGCTTTGTAGATGTACTCCAAAACCGGACACCCTTAAAATAAGATAAAGTATTTTAGTTCACACTACAAGGACACAAAATTTAGTTTTTTATTGTCTATCTATATGACAGTAGAAGGAATTTTTCGTTTCACAATAATAAAGGATTAGTTAATCCAGTGTTTTTAATTAACACGATAAGACGCTAACCTTAAACAATTATCGTAAGATTAAAAGGATCACGTTAAGCTAATCACCTAAATAATTGTAGAATGTTTTTGATTAACTTTTTTTCCCATTTAGTGACATGCGTTGGCCCGCGTATAATTACGTATCATAGCAATAATATTTGAATTGACAAACTAAGAATATATAAAACCACTGAATCAAGTAAGGAGCTTTCAGACGTTATATTATTCTAGCTAGAAAAAATTATATACTCTTCATACATACATTTAATTACATACATACATAAACTCACGTTTTTATCCCATGAGAGGTAGGCGAAGACCTATTCCTGTTATAACTTTAGCGTGGTGTGTGGCAAACGTCATCACCGCATTTCACCAAAATTTTCATACTCATACAGGCCCCACCATTTGTTGGGGAAATTCTCGTTCACCAACTACAAAGCCCCGCGTGTAGTGGTAAGGTTATAATAAGAATACGCAGCTGATTTTCAACTTTGGAGTGTGAACTATAATTACGAATTATCTAAACGGATTTGTTTATTGGTACTGGAGTTTATCTACCATAAGCGTTTTAATAATTACATGTCTTCAATTAATTTTATCTTTGGTTTCAGGGACTACAACAAAGATCTTAGAAATATGTTATAGAATAAATTTAAAAAAATAATAAAAATCTTATTAAAATGTCGACGGAAAAGAACTCATTGGTACAGTCGCCTAGGGTGCAAACAATAATAAAGCTTGTACCCCCAGATGGAGGATGGGGTTGGATGGTAGTATTAGGAACAGCTCTAAGTAATGTAAGTATGTAGATTAAAATATTTTTTATAAAATAAGTTATCATTTACTGGGCTCAATTAATGTCAGTCAAAGCAAATTACGAAGTTGTAGTTATTATAAAAATAATTAAGATTAGAAGATACTTTAACGTAAAACTATTTATGCTTCCCAGTTTTTCGCTTTCATTTTTTCTATAATATTTCTCACACATATTAATACCAAGCAGTGCTAAACTAAGCAAAGCTTGTTCTATAGATTCTAGACAACTAATAAAGATACTTGTCATACTTTTTAAATTCCTTACTTTCTTAACTAAAGTGCAAAAGAAATAACTTTATTTACTGTAAACTATAATAATGCCTAAAATAGTTGGATTATTGTAAAGATTGTATTAGCAAACACTTACACGCTTATTTTTATTCAAATACATTTTTCGATAACAAAAAAGTGTCAATAACAACAGGATATTTTTCTGGCTTATCTAACTAGATAGCGATTGACCAAGAAGGTCGCAGTATTTGTTATGTAGTACAATGTATATTATATTAGATCCATACTTATATCAGTAAAAGATATCGCTGAATATTAGATATATAAAGTGCGTTTTAGATATCTGAAAAAACGTTTTGTTTGCTTAGGTTTATTTTCCGCTTTAAATTGAATATAGATACAATGAAAAAGGCATTATCAGATCCTATCTTACTAATTATAAAATTTAAATATATACCCCTTACCTACTCATAAACGACTCTTAAATTTTAGTCAATTGATTAGCTTAAATTCTTACGGTTTTGTTAGGTATAAGGTTGGTTTTACTATTAAACATTTCGCTAAACAGTGATTAAGTTACAGAGGCGTTTATGAGATAGGGGGCAAACGTTTTACTCCTAGTGTCAGATGACACCACAGATTAACCGCGTAAAGAGCTACTTTTTATCCGGAGCAAAACATGCTATGCCCGTCAGATACTCCGTTAGATTCACGGGTATACCACATACTAAAACTTTTGATCTAAACCAACATGCAAGAAATATCATAACATCGTTTACAATAAAAGATCTAGTCTAGCATCCCATAGTACAAGCTCTGCTTAGTTTGGATTTAGATGAAGTTGTATCAATCTATAAAAAGTATTGACGACCTCTGTGGCGCAATCAGTATATTACGTGGCTGCTACGCAGAGGGTTTCGATTCCCGCTCAATACAAATCTTTGTGTGGATGAACAGAACATGACTGTTTGCATTGGTCTGAGTGTTTCTATGTAAAATGTATGTATTTACAAAAAAAAGTATCATGTTTATCCGTTGTATAGTATCCACAGTACAAATTTTGCTTAGTTTGGGACTAGGATCTGTGAATGTGTGAGGATTATATTATTATAGAAAATATAACATTTAAAGTTTGAAATCAATAATTGTATAATGTAAAACAATTTTTTTTTTCTTATAGATTTTCAACCAGTCAATGTTATCATTATTCAGTCTTTTATACGGAGATGCATTAGAAGAGATGGGTCACAGGACGCAGGGTGCAGCCTTAGTTCTCAGTACAATGTTGTTTACCTCTAATTTTGGCGGGCCCATAGCCGGCGCGGTAGTCAAGTTGACATCTACTAGATTTGTGGCAGTCGCTGGAGCGTGCCTTTGTACTGTTGGAATATTTTTCAGCGGATTTTCATCGAACATATGGCATTTAGTTATTACGTATGGAGTTTTATTAGGTAAGTAGTATGTACGCTTGTTAGGTAAAGTTTTCCCACCTCCTGGCACTGAATAAATAAAGTAAACTTGAGTAAACTCTTAAGAATAGAGTTCATACTATACGATTTCATTCTGTAAGTATCGTAAAAGTTAGCATCAGTCATCCTTGTATTAGTAGAACAAATATATCTAAATTAATAGATTACTAACTCTACTGTAAGAGATAAATGGGTTGTTATCATAAAACTGTTAATCCACACATAACCATTTCTGGCTCAGGAAAGACAAGGACGTGTAACAAACATCATAAACTTAAAAATTTCATAGAAATACATAATTTTGATGGGCTGGTATAGTTACCTACATCCGATAGATGGCCTAAACTTTAATACCCTTTTCTTGTCAATAAAGACCTAAGCTTTAATACACTTGTCTAAACAAATAAAATACAAGAAAACATTCCCTTTCATAGAATTTAATATTATCTCTATGACAATATTTCGATTTGTTACGCACCTGTTACCTCAAAGCCGTAATGTGGAATCACATTAATACATCGAATGGCCCAGTAACCACGAATGTCGGCTATTTTACCTCAAATGTGTATTGTTCGTGAATACAACTAATCTATTATGCTTGTTTCAGGTTTTGGTTTGGGTTTCATCCAAAACTCGTCATTTGTGGCTATAAACGGATACTTCAAGGCAAAGAAAAGTCGAGCTGTGGGTCTTGCCAATGTTGGCACAGGTGTGGGACAGACCTTAATGCCTCACTTAGTGCGGTATCTCTTGGAAAATTACGGTTTTCGTGGTTCGTGCTTGCTGTTGTCCGGCTTGAGTTTACACGGGGTGAGTAATTGTTTATTATTGAGTAATATATTGGTAGCGACCGATGAGGGTGTATACAGATTTATGTACACTCAAAGAAATTAATTGTTTAGCAGTTTGCATAATTTTGAAATCGGTCAGGTTATCATCTTATGTCTATTTTGAGGTGTAATATCTTTCAAATTCGTTATGATTATTTTGGTAGGCATATAATACGACTAAATTACGTAGGTAGACAACCTGCTAATCAATTATTTTCCCTGACCGTACAAATGTAGAAGGAGTAAAGCAGGTTTAAAAGGATTGTAGTACACAGTCGTCCATAGTAAACCCGTATGTATTTCAATCAAGTTAAAAAAGTATATTCTGCTTTGGCCTACTCTCGTGTCTCAAAATCGTAATGGTTTTGTCTGCGGTTGTGTATGGCTTGCAAAAATTGTAGATTAATCTAAAGTTGATCTTCTTATATTTTTAACTGAATTATATTATCCAACCAAAGTGTAGCTTTACTTGAATGAAAAAAATTAATTGATGCTAGCAATACAAAACTTTTAACATAACGAACTGACCCCCCGTAGAGTATCCTTCTTTGAAACTAATGCCAATTATAAATCTGATTAAAAAATGAGTAGACTTCTTCATCAATCATTCTGACTTCATGACCATATGAATATTTTGTAAATATTATTATTTTTTAATTTCAGATAGCAGGTTGTATGCTAATCCAGCCAGTAGAAAAACACATGAAGAAAATAACAGAAGACGTAACAGTAGATGAAACACTACATTTATTACAACTAGACAAACAAAAGGATGCAGTTGTCAGAAAAACATCCCAATCGAATGGGGACGTGCAAAAAATTGATAGACGGCTAACCGAGCCGGATTTGGCAAATGGAAATGAAAAACGTAGAGAGAGCAAAGCGTTGAGCAATAAAGAACTAAACGTCGGCAAAATAAATAAATCAGATGCAAATGGTCTCAATGGTAAGTACTGTTTTTTTATGTTAAATTAAGTCTTACATTTTGGTTGATTTATGAGAACTGGTTTATTACTAAATAGAAAAAAGGTTTTTTAAGAATGAAAAATAATGTCTTCAAGCCTTAGAAATAAAACGGCAATAGGTCGCAATGCGCGTGTCTGTTCCTCTGGTGTTGCAAGCGTTTATAGGTTACGGTAGCCACCATCAGGTGGACCGGCGCCGTAGTCCGTCCAATGGTAATTGTCTGTTTCGCACCAAACGTGCTGTAAAAGAAACACCCTACCCAAATTTCCATTCACCGTTTTAGGCACCATATCTTTTTAGAAAAGTCGTAGAATAAAGAAACCAGGATGTACCTAAGTGTCTTAATATAAACATTGTTTCGATTTCTTTGTAATTTATATTAATAAAACAGCGATGTGATTACAGCAATCATACTATACTTATTAATAAATAAAAAAAACATTAAAGAGGTCATTGTATTTATTGTTATCTTGCGTATAAATCACTCTTAAAGCGTAAACAATATAGATATAACTTACATACATCATTAATAACATATTATTGGCAATTTGGGAATGTAATAGAAATTCACGATTAACGAGAATATTTTGTCAAAATGTTTAATGTTTCTCTACAGTAAACAGATATCACGTATCTCGAAGAACTTATTTATCTGTTATAAAATACTCTGCTTTAATACAAGCATTTAAAATAATAAACATTTACGAGTTAAGGTTAAATTTTACCCTTTAATATCTTTAGTAGATAATTTCAAAGATATGCCTAATATTTGTAAAAACTTATGCTTAATTATTGTCGTGACCATGACACGCCCATAAATTCTCACAATAGTGATGGGTCACCTCTATTTTACGTTTAAATGACAAAATGGTATTATAGCTAGTTTTCTTATGTTTTTTTAGCATTTTCTTTTATTTTCTTTCTTTCTTTTCTTTTTAAAAAAGACAACTCCCGCACTAGGGTTCATGCCCTGTGTCGCGGGGACCTTTTACAAACATCAATTAACGGACACAAAGAACACCCAGACCAGGACAATAATTTGTGGATCTCACAAATTATTGTCCTGCGTGGGGATCGAACCCACAACCTCTTGCACGGCAGCCGCTTGCGCTACCGTCGCGCCACTGAGGTTACAAATAATGTTGTGATACTATAACAATACTAAATATGGTAGCATTACTTGGAGGAGGCATAAATATGTCCAGCATTGGACGTCGATTAGCTGATATGATGATGATGATACCCAAAACACATTACAAAAAATCTTCACCTTAACATAAAAGAGATAAGAAAGATCTTTTCTGTGTTGACTAGTTCTGTACTCTGTCTACGATTAGATCGAATGTAACGTGGTAACATTTTCTTGCCACTCAATAAGACCTCGATCGAAAAATAATTATTCTATTAGCCATTCATAATAATCATCAGGCAATGAATAATCACAGGCCATTAATGTCCCACTGCAGGGAGGGGCCTCCTCCCGGGACGGAGGGATGCTTGGCTTACTAATACCACGCTGGCCAGACGGATTGGTATAGGGTTTAGTTTTAAGTTTTCCTTCTTTTTATTTCGTAAAGATAATATTCACGGATTTCTATTAGCCTTTAAGCTGCTTTAAATAATTCTAAATAAACTACATACTTAATAATTTTATTCAAATTTTTTGCAGAAAAGAAATCAAACATCCTGGCAAAACTTTACGATCTCTTCGGCATTGCATTATTGTCAGACATAAGATTTATAAACATCGTGATAGGTACAGCATTGGCTGTAACTTCAACACAAAACTTCAGTATGCTGTATCCATTCTTCCTACAGGTAAGATCTTTCCATGATTGTTATTATTTTTAAAGATTGCGCAATTTGTATACGAACAAGTACAGGGTCGTTGTTGGTATGTTATACTCGTAACTTAACATTTTACTTTAATCTTGCTTGGAGGTTTAATAAGCCCCTGCCATTTGTTTCAAACTAATAAAAATCAGACCATTGAAATAATAAACGTAATAAGACTATACCGACGGGCCCCAAGAACAAAATCTTATGGAAAAATAAGACGAAATGTATTTTATTGTATAATCGTATTCTACACACTAAAAACTATACGACACCGTTTTTATTTTTTTTATATTCTCTTGCATATTGAAATAACCAATCGAACATTGTCGTATTAGAAATTATACTTCCACAAACAAACATGTATACACATCTAGGAGCATGTTCCTTGGAACCCATGCCGCGTGTGTAGCGACTTAACGTCATTTACGTGTTTGTACTCGTCAAAGTCAGGTGCGTTATTTCTTATCGTTTGTGCATATACTATATTGTTCTACAAAAATCTAAGGACAAGATATTTAAATTTATAATTAATTTACATGAAACATAATAATTTTAGTTTTATAATTAGTTTAATATACAATAAGACTTTACTTAGAAAAAGATGTTGATTTTTAATCAATTATTTTCATTTTTTATTCACCTTAAGTCTATGTTCGACAAAACTGAATTCCAAGTCACTTAACGGTTGCGCTGATACCATTTTGTTTTACGAAATTTTTAAGGAAAAAATATGTCGTAGTTAAAGATGCGATTTTGTTCTCTGTAAAGTATTTTATTATCAGTGTTTGTTCAATACAAAAGTGTCCGATTTAATGTTTTTTTTAGTAATTTAGCATGATTTTCTTGTTTTTCAATAAGCGTTTAGCTATAAATTCCACTTTGACATATACCTTCCTTTTTGCTTTCTGTTAGAAACAGGATGTCAACATTACAATAACGTTTCTCCGCTACCCCCTGTAGCTGAAAATATTGATGTTGTTTTATGTTTGCAGGGGCTTTATCCACTAATCCACTAGCTTAACAATAGATAAAAAAGGTCCCCACCTTTATATCGATACTAAAAGGTCCATAAATGTAACTATGTAGATGCAAAAGCTGGAAATAAAGAACCAAATGTTATGTAATGTGCGAAATATCATCATAACAGCATCCATTAATGTCCCACTGCAGGAGGCCGGCCTCCTCCCGTGACGGAGGAATACTTGGCCTGACCACACTGACCAGACGGATTGGTATAGGGTTTAATTTCAATTTTCCTTCTTTTTATTTCGTAAAGATAATATTCACGGATAGTCCCCTAGTCGGTTTTTACGACTCTCATGGGATGAGATGGGGTGGCAACGGTAGCCGATATCCCCATGTCGGCTAAAGTCCAATGTCAAATATATTATAGAATCCATTCTAGCATTCGCAGACGACGCGAACTAGCGATACTTACTCGAAATCCAAAGCAGCGCCAAGAACTACTGCGAAAGGATGATAAATTCTGTATGTAGACTGATGGAATGAAAGTGGATACGAAATAGGCTTCATATGGCCCCGGGCTTCATATAGGCGGAGAAAACGTTTATATAATATCAGAAACCGTGCCTTTTAAATTGCTTGGTAGAAAGATAAACGATAAAGATCGCTCTCAAGTACTAGAAGATGTTTCAATAGTTTCATAAATGACATTGAAAAGGTAGATCAACAACCGATAAATGGGCTACTCTAGGTGACTGCTGTAAACTTTTAGCTTTGAAGTTGAGCACTTTAATTTATGACTGTTTAGCAGCATTACTTAAATTCTACCTCAACGCCTTTCAATTGACTCTGAACGATCAAAGTAATCTTGTAAGATTAAAAAAGCGACGGATCTAAATGCACGGAATGTGGCAAAGAAATTGGCACGACTAGACACATATTGGTAGGCTGCAAAGTGATTTTGGATAGAAGTCTTGACAGAGCTCTTGGAATTATACGTGAGGCAGTCAGTCTATCGATTGCTAGAGCTGAAAGGCAAAATATTTAATTTGTTTTGAGTTTGGCAGACGATTGGACAATACTGGTGGACACACAACATCCCGGAGGATATCTGCGTGTCGCCGTTGAGACCAGACATATTCCTCTACTCAAATTTGAAAAAGCGTGTAGAGCCTAATAAGCTCACGGTACCGTGGAAAACAAACATCCTAAAAGATCACGCAATTAAGACAAAAAATACTTTGACTTGACAATTGAGATATCCAGAAATGGCTACATAGTTCCTGTATATGCCGTTGATATAGCTGCGAGGGGTACTCCCGCTAAATCTCTCTACAACTTGTTAAAAGGATTAGGACTGCCGAGAACTCCAGTAAGCCTTCTACTATCACAAATGTCCAAAACGACATTTTTAGACTCCTACCAAAAGTGAATAGGCAGAGGACGGAACATAGCAAATAGTGAAGGTGACCACTAACGCGTTGTAAGGGGGCCTCCTTAAGCCTACATCTAGGTCGTAAGTCCTAGACGCTATTATCCAACGGTTCCATCGTATAATGATTGACATAACGGCACCTGTTATGTTACTTTATAAACAAAAAACCTTAGATAAAAATGTTCTGTATATCCACAAAATCATTTTATAGTATTGTTTTTTTACAGATAATGTATTTTAAGACAGCAAAACAAGACATCAATTCCCTAAAACAAAGTCGTATGTTAAGATATATACTAGATCATTCCGAAAAACAAAGTCATATATTAATATATGTGCTAGATCATTACAGGGAACAAAACCTTATAGTATTATATGAAATCATTTTATTCGAAATAATAATTAAACTCTTTTTAAAAAAACATGATAATAAAGATATTAACCACTTCATTAGCTTTTGGCAAGATTTTTGGCAATAAGTTTATATTTGCGTTAGTAAAAAATGATCATGCGTACACAGAACTTCAAACGCTCATACTCGAAATCGATAATATTGCAGATACGCTTTTGTTCTTGGGGCCCGTCGATACATACTAATAGTTTATAAAAGTGACGAATAATTAAACGAAATTATCTTGGGTGCTCTTTTAAAACTAAAAACAAGTAACTAATATTTAACATAACTTGCCTACTTAATATTGACTCTGGTAAAAAAAGCGTGAACTTTTAAAATTGGAAATATTTTTATCTTTTTTTTTGTAGTACCTAAGTCAGACATATTTTTGAATTCTGTTTGGGTACGTGGCCACGGGTTAACTATTCATCCTTGCAGGTGCAAAATTATCGCTTTGTACATCATGTAAACAGAGTTGTATTATTAATCCTTCGGTACTAAGTATTTTATCATAAATATCATAGCTAAATTGAAATTCATATTAATAATAAAACAGTCATTAGATACAAATGGTAAAATGTAATCCCCCTTCCAGTGTTTTATGTATATCGGTAACACTTCAGTAATATTATAAAATATTCATCACAGATTCATATAATATAATGCCATTAAACTAATCAAAAGTACTATGCGTAAAAAACAGCGTAAAAAATATAGCTACGCCTTTTTTTGTAAATACACAAGACCTCTTACTAATAAACAGAAACTATAACTATTACACTGGTCAAAAAACGTATTCATTCATTTACTGTTTAGAAGTACGCGTTTTTCTAAGAGTTTCCAAAGTCCTAACATCTAATTAGTGCTATTGGTTCGACGGTGTTCTTATGGACTACGAGTATGATTATTCCAGACATTTTTGACCACTGAAGCAATCTTCTACTTGAAAAAAAAATTACATTTGTTTTTTATGTCAGTAATTCCTTCATACGTTTTCGTAATACAATTCATTACATCAGAAAATGTCCCCTTGAAAAAAACCGTTATCGTTTTATCGGTACATTTTCATTTGTTTGTTTCTATCGAGCGTCGTTATTTCTCAAGGCAAAATAACAGTATTAGCTGCCTTCAAATCCCAATAGAATATGTAATTCTTATCAGTAGGCCATTTGCCTTTGGCCTTTGTTCTCTTTAGATTGGAGTATATTCGTAGTTGTAAATAGTTTACGAATAATCTTAACTGACTAGGACAGATATAAAAATACATTTTAATTAAGTATATTTTTTACGTTGTATAGTACCTATATTACTAGCTCTGCTTAATTTGGGACTAGATGTTAATGTGTAAATATATTTATGAGGAAAATATTTTATAAATCAGTACTTAATTCAAAATATTCTATAACTCATTTTTGAGTAAAATTATAGTGACTGAAAAGCAAGTAAAACATTAATATACTAGCTGACCCGTGCCCACTTCGTTGGGCGGCGAAAAAAACGCGTCTGTTTTTTAAACATATTTCATTACTGCTTTACTCCTATTAGTCATAGCGTGTAATAAATAGCCTATGACACTCCCCGATAAATGGACTATTCAACACAGAAATAATAAATGTGTTTGTAAGAAGTATGAAGTAATACCATCACAAAGTATAAAATAATATAATTAAAAAAATTGTTAATTCTATAGGTATAGGTACATAGATTTTAGCTAGGTACCAATTACAATAGGAGTAGGAAACTCATATTCAAAATATTATTATACAAACGTGGGTTGTTTCTTTTGAATAAAAATAAACTTTATACTTATTGAATTGATTGTTGAATGTTACATCGATACAAAACGCCTCCGAAACTTTTATTAACTGATATTAGATATAAGGAAAGTCAGCTTGTGTGTATAACTTCTGTATTGGTTCAAAATAATTTGCTTAACTGAATAAAAAGACAAAGAAACATTAAAATTAAAAATATAGTAAAAGTGCAAAGCATCATTGTAACATTTTATTTCAATAAAATGATCCTCAAGCAAACAAATTGCGTTATCTGTTTAAGTACAGAAAACAGCAAGTATACATAAGCTGTTGAAACATTGATATCATTGAACAAAGTCTAACTAATGATAACGCAAATAATGATTCAATGACCACAATGATAAAAATTGAAATAAGGTTTCATAACAGCCCATTAATGTCCCACTGCAGGGAAGGGCCTCCTCTTGTGACGGAGGGATACTTGGCCTACCAATACCACGCTGGCTAGACGGATTGGTATAGGGTTTCATTTCAAGTTTTCCTTCTTTTTATTTCGTAAAGATAATATTCATGGATAGTCTTTCAGTCGGTTTTTACGACTACGGATGAGATGGGGTGGTGACGTATTGTATTCTTACTCCGTCACCACGCGGATACCGTTACTACACGGATAAATAAGGTTTAATGTTTGTAATTTCAGAAAGTGGCGGCGATGGATAAACAGCAGACAGCAAATTGTATGTCAGCGGTCGCAGGTGCAGATATAATGGGGCGCCTCATCTTACCAGTATTCCAAGACAAATATAAAATAAAGGCGAGGTGGATGCTTATCATGACTTGCATTTGGTTAATCGTTACCAGACAGAGTAAGTATGAAATTAAAAAAATATTAACTTTTAAAAACAATATAACTATGAAGTTCTTTAGTTTTGTAACATTGACAATGAATGAGCAATATATATTTTTGCTAACAGTATTAAATTTATTAAAATAAACTGTAAATAAGCACTAAGGAAATGTGCTTGAAGAGAAGCGTAAAAAGTTAAACACCTGATGCTCTTACATAAGCAAGGATGCCATTGAACATATGTTCTCTCAAAATCAAATTCAATTATATGCTCAAAATCAATTATAAGAATATTCTTATAATTGATTTTGAGCATAGTATTTTAATTAAAAAAAACCGACCCCATAACCAGAGCCTTCTCTCCTATACTTCTCATTACCCTAAGTAACTCATTCTAACCAAAACTTTCTTTCATTTCCAGTTTTAGCATATCAAACCAACCTGGAAGTTCTTCTGCTTATGTCCGTACTATACGGTTTTGGCAGAAGCATGATCATCGTTGCAAGAAACATTGCTATATCAGAGAATTGTAGACTAGACCAAGTGCCTGCCGCGGTTGGGCTGGGTATGTTGACTATGGGCATTATCGTACCTCCAGCTGGGTATTTCCTTGGATGGATAAGAGATTACACGGGCAGCTATATAGCTTGTATAACAGCTCAAAACGCTTTCCTAGTCGTATTATTAGTAACATGGATCCCAGATATGCTGTACTTACTTATGAAGGAAAGAAAAGAGAAGAGACAGAACGCTGATGACGTATCATAACAAGAGATGTCAGTGAATATGGAAATAATTTATTAATCGGAAATACTCTTTAGTGCATTGTAGAAATGTACATAACTCAGATAAATTTGCTTGTTAAGATCCGATACAGAGAAATAGTAATATGTAACAGTTTTGAAGAAAATGTTTTAGTGAAGACATATTGTGAAATTAGGATGGTCGAGCGGTCATTGATTGTTTAAGATGTTACTTTAAGATGACCTAAGTACCTGAAGAATTTAGTGTTGCGGCTGTGACTACCTTATCTACTTAAACGAATATGAAATGCTTAAAACACCAAATTGTTTTTGATAATTAGAAATAGTTAGCGGATAAATATTTTTTACTGAACAAATCTAGTTTTTAATTAAAGATGTTTTAATTCTAAGTAATATAATGTATATTTTTGTATTTGAAATACATTTCTAGTCTCTTAAACGAATAAAGTGTATTTATTTTATTAATATCGTCTTTAAAAAACTCAGATATTACTCGACCACTGTGCCCTAATGGTTACATGTCCATGTCAGCACCGCAGAGGTCTTGGACTTTTTGGATACGACTCACATTTGAAACTAATCTTTGTGTAAAATTGTGCATGAACGCGAATCATTGGTCTATGTGTTTTCTATGTGTTTTCTATGTGTATAATAAGTATCCAAAACAAAAGAAGTACATTATGTATGATCTTCGTTTGCATAGTAACCAAAAATACAAGTTTTGCTTAATTTGACACTAGATATCCTTGAATGTGTGAGGAGTATAATTATATTATTAATTCAAATTTAATGATCCGGGATCAACGATTAAACATACACGAAAGAAAAACCTTCTGTTACGCTATTTTGAATTCTTTGTAGTCTGCATAGAAGCCACGGGAGTTCACACACGGTAAAGAGAAATTATTCGTCTATATAAAGGACGTTTATGCAAATTTAGTGACTTTGGACGTAAGTCAACGTCAGACAGTGCTAACGGTAGTAACCACTGCTTCAGTACGACTAAAAATAGCACATTTGTCAAGTAGTTTCTGAGTTATTTTAGATTCGAGATCCTTAGTTTTTTCATCTGATTGTTTTAGATTTATATTCCTCACACTGTCACACAACGCCATTTACTGTGGGTACTAGACAACGGATAAACATACTTAAATACTATTTTTTTTTGTAAATACATACATATTACACATAGAAAACACCCAGACCAATGTAAACAATCATGTTCATGGACACAAAGATTTGCATTGAGCGGGAATCGAACACGAGACCTCTGCGTAGCAATCATGGTAAATAACCACTACGCCACAGAGGTCGTCAAAGATTTAACGTAGCAGACGAGCAAGCTCCATGATGTTGCATCTGATGGTAACAAATACTTGTCACGCACAGTTGCATTGGCATAGTATGAGCTAAGGAGCTGCATACCCTAGACAGAAGATATTTGCTCTATAATTTCATAAGCTTCTGCACTCTTCCACCTAAACACAGAAACAATTTTTTTAAGTCTTGGTGATCGATTAACAAGCGGCGAGAAACCGACTGCTGTGCCTGTCTGACTTCTGTTTCCTGCAACCCTTAGCAGGTCGTCTGTTAACCAAAATAATATACAATATTATTTTAAGCCCGCATGTTGAAAGTGAACTGCCTATTGTGTTGACTGTTAAACGAATGTCACGAAATAAGCCTCAGTCTGTAAATACTCGCAGTATTGTTTCTACGGCCGCAATCTGTGCCTATTTGCTTACGGGGCAATACAAATATTTTAGAAAACATTGGCTAAAATAAAAACTAAAGTATAAAAGATAATAATAAATAAATAATAAGGTTTTATTAAAAAACAAGCTTTACTACGCTAAAGCCCGATTTACACATAGACAAGAACAGTAGCGAGTTAAGTAATAAGTTGTTGATTTAAATCGATCTCCATCACATTTTTTAACGAGTTAAGTTGGCGAGACGCGAGAGAGGGGCTACTTCGTAACTCGCCAAAAAATAGGATGGAGATCTATTCAAATCAACTTAATAAACAACTTACTACTTAACTTGCTACTGTACTTGTCGATGTGAAAATCGGGCTTAACCGCCCTTTCTATCTTGGAACTAAGAACTAAGGAGAGACTATTATACTAAAGTGTAGATATTAAAATTTATAATTCTAAATCTTTCGCTAACAATTAATTATATTATTTGTTACTAAACCAAGCAGCTGCAGAGACTTTTAATATTTAAGATTTACGGAAAACATAAACAAACACTAATATTGACAGTAGACAGAACAACTTAAAATAATCACATCATTTTAAAACTGACGTATCAAAAACAAACAACTTTAGGGCATGGTGCAGTGTTTTAATAATAATTACGTTCAGAATTCTGTATTATTTATAAACATCGTATAGTATAAAGTCGGGAACACAATGAAACAAAACCAGTACGCCCGTACCAGTATGTGCAACAGAATTTAAATTGCTGTATTATAATGTAAGCGTAGTACTGAAAATTAATTACCCAGTACTGCCGTACCCATTTGTCTTATCGAAAAATATTATAGCCGTATCTATACTTTCTATACTTAATATTATAAAGAGGTAAAGTTTGTGTGTTTGTGTGTTTGTGACGTTGTAGGGGGTAATCTCTGGATCTACTGAACCGATTTTAAAAAATCTTTCTGTGTTGAATAGTCCATTTATCGGGGAGTGTCATAGGCTATATAGTATCACGCTATGACTTATAGAAGCGGAGCAGTAATGAAATATGTTTATAAAAGGGACGCTTAAAAACGTTTATTTTGCTTCTGCTGCTTAAACGTCTGGAGATATACTGAAATGATGTATTAAAGAATTGTACCTTTAAAAAAGTTTTACAATTAAGTCAACGATAGCATATATCTATCTTCTAAGGTTGACTCACTACGACCTTTTTTATAATAATCAAATTTGATTTAAAGAAATGCAATGCTTGTAAAGGTATTTTGTGTATATGGTATCGACCCTTATCAAAATAAATACGTTAATCATTATATTTATTTAATTTTAAACAAAATTGACCTTTACAGCGATGAGATCCGATTATTAGTTTGAAAGATATCTCAGTTTTAAAATAATGCGCGACTAACGTAAAATATCTGTCTAACGCGATGTTAGTATAGTATAGATGAATTTTCTTAGTATCAACATTTTGGTTGGAGTAAGATTTTTATTCTTATTTTAAATACCTGTCATCATCATAACAGCCCATTAATGTCCCACTGTAGGGACGGGCCTCCTCCCGTAACGGAGGGATACTTGGCCTACTAATACCACGCTGGCCAGACGGATTGGTATGGGGTTTAATTTCAAGTTTTCCTTCTTTTTATTTCGTAAAGATAATATTCACGGATAGTCCCTTAGTCGGTTTTTACGACACTCATGGAATGAGAAGGGGTAGTGACATATTATATTCTTACTCTGTCCCCACACGGAGTAAAATACCTGTAAGTATGTACTATAAATTAATTCTACCTCAAAAAGATCGCTTGGTCGGACTAAATTCGAAGGGCGGAGGACCCTGTTCTGTGGCCTTTGTTAGGAGAGGCATTTTGTCCAGCAGTGGACTGCGATAGGCTAATTGGTTTATTGATTAATACCATGTATTCTTAATCCATCGTTACATGGATAATACTCTATACTAATCTATACTAATATTATAAAGAGGTAAAGTTTGTGTGTTTGTGACGTTGTAGGGGGTAATCTCTGGATCTACAGAACCGATTTTTAAAATTCTTTTTGTGTTAATTATTCCATTTATCGGGGAGTGCCATAGGCTATACCTATAGTATCACGCTATGACTAATAAGAGAGGAGCAGAAATGAAATATGTTTTAAAAAGAGAAGCGTTTTTTTCGCCCCGCCCAACGAAGTGGGCACGGGTCAGCTAGTAATATATATTAGAGTTGTATGTGGGTATGTAGTAACTCAGATAGAGTGTATTGAAGTGTGGGGAAATAGTTATTTTCGTTTGGAATAACGTCTTACTGTGTTTATAAAAATTAGCAGTGTGAGTAAGGGGAGTACTGTATATTTTAGGTACTTATGTGAACGTATTTTGATCTCTGTGTGGCGTAGTGGTTATGTAACATGACTGCTACGCAGAGGTCTCAGGTTCAATTGCCGCTCAATGCAAATCTTTGTGTGCATGAACATGATTGTTTGCATTGGTCTGGGTGTTTTCTATGTATAACATGTACGTATTTACAAAAAAAAGTATATAAGTATTAATATCCGTTGTTCTGTTACCCATAACACAAGCAGGTTAAGCCTAGCTTACTTTGGGTACAGATGACGCTGTGTAGAGATGTGCGTGAATATATTTTATTATTTATTTATAAATATCCCTACGTTACGGGAGGAGGCCCGTAACTGCAGTGGGATATTGATGGGCTGTTATGATGAATACATCCTAGCTTGGGATAAACATTTGAGGATCGCACAAAAAGTTGTCTTCAGGTAGGAGTAGTGTCTTTAGGTCCATACTGTAAAGAATCTAGTAACATAATTGCTGCGAGTTTGCATTGCCAAAGTGATTGAAACTATTAAAAAACAACTCAAGGAGTTAAAGAGAATGAAAATACACAATATATTGCTACAAATTTATGTTTAGAGCTTATTAGTGTGTTTCTAACTGCTGAGGTCAATAACTTTTAAATGTACGAACAGCTACTGAAACAAAGTAAGTGGCCGTGAATGACTAACTATTAATATTATTATTATAAGCCATCATACCCATACATTAAATGTGTGTTACAACCACCGACTAAGACGACTTACTAGCTATTTATAACCTGTGTATATAACAAAGTATGCAAAATTCATAACAGATCATCACAAATTTGAGACATACAAGGAAAAATTAATAGCAATAATATTCGCATGGAGAAGAACAAACAATTTCGTTAGTAGTACAGTTCGGAGATATCCACTTCCCCGCTAATAGTAAGAACATACCAGATTTTCTGCAGATATAATGCTCTCTGAGACAAACAAGCAACGCGAGATTACCTCTTATTTGTGGTTACGTTTTCATGCAAAAGTCATATAACAATTAAACAAAAAATAAACTATTAGACACTGCATAAGGTCCAGATATTTTATAGAAGACTAGCAGACCCGTGCCCACTTCGTAGGGCGGCGGAAAAAACGTGTCACTTTTTTAAAAAAAAATCATTACTGCTCTATTTCTGTTAGCCATAGCGTGATACTATATAGCCTATGACACTCCACGATAAATAGACTATTCAACACTAAAATAATTTTTAAAATCGGTTCAGTAGATCTAGAGATTACCCCCTACAACGTCACAAACACACAAACTTTACCTCTTTAATATTAAGTATAGAAGTATAGATATATTTATGTTTTAAAAGAATATAATCTTAAGTCTAGGTAGAAAACAATGTCTACTAAGTGCAGAACATTTAGTCTCTCTTTACGACACCTCTCCATCATTTTACGCCACCCTCCATCATTTTACGACACCCTTGCAGTTTGACGACAACCTTGCAGTTTTACGACACCCTCCATCATTTTACGACACCCTTGCAGTTTTACGACACCCTTCCATCTTTTACTGTGTGCGCCATCTGTTGTGCAGTGATAAAAATCAGCTCCGTTAATATAAAAAAATATAAATAAGTACTATTTTAAACTAAAAATATGTGAAGTGTTTGAACTAATGAGTGACTAATAACATACTATGTGGACAAAGACTAAAGTTCGTGAATAATCATAATAAATACATGATAAAATCTCTAAGCTAAAATTCGATTAAACTAATAAAATACTGACGTTTTCGAGAAAAAATGAAAATCAAAAGTGTTTAAACAATATAATAAGTGCTAAAGTGGTGAATAAGATGGAAAAGGGAGTTGTTTTGGGAAAATTATAAAATAAATGAGCATGATCTAGCAAAATCGATCACGAAAACAGCGCCATCTAGGGAATTTTATCGGAATTCTTAGGACCGGTACATACCAAAGACTACTTTCTTAACAAGGTACCGACTTAAATAAACAGAGGGCAGAATTTTTAGATTTTACTCAAATAAC
Source organism: Schrankia costaestrigalis (assembly GCA_905475405.1). Taxonomy (NCBI): domain Eukaryota; kingdom Metazoa; phylum Arthropoda; class Insecta; order Lepidoptera; family Erebidae; genus Schrankia; species Schrankia costaestrigalis. The sequence goes on from FR997827.1 coordinate 9,347,090, forward strand.
ACAAAAATAAAAGAAAAAGTACAAACAAAATATAAAAACTAGTAAATTATTGTTTTTATTTAAAGTGCAACAAAAATTGTATATCATACCAAGCGACTACAAAGTACTCGGTAATTTGACAATGTTTTCTAAGTGCTCATGTAGCCAAGTTGGTAGTGCTACGGACTTTGAAGACGGGGGTACGGGGTTCGATACCGGGCTAGTCAAAAAGTCTTTTTGTAATTTAATAATTTATAAAACGAAATTATATTAGATTAAACACAATTAAAACCATAATATAATATGGATCTGGAAACATCTGATAATGTTAACACCAAAAAAAGAGGACATGAATTCTACAATATTTACCAGGAATCAGAAAATGACTTGTCATGCGAAAGTCTACCGAACTACGGAGAAAATACGATTGAAGTCAGCTTCCTAAACGACACTATAAACAAATTAAATACGGAACTTCTAAGTGCAAACGGAGAGATTGATAATTTAATGATGGAAAATCAATCGCTGAAGAATGAGTTATTAAAATGTCAACATAAAGTTAATATGTTAAAATCAATAGGCATTGGCGACGCGTCTGTTAAGAATTGTGGTCAAACACCTGTAAAATTTTTTTCACCCCAATTCAGAAGACGCATAAAAAATCCGACCATAAGAATGGGTTTGACCAGGACGTCTTCAGAGGACCACGTCCTAGACACAACAAAGATTAATGTACCTAATATGCTTGAACAGCCGCTATTATATACACCTGCAAAGGGGCTAACTAATATATCTTTTCCCCCAGTGTCAGTTAAAAGAGTTTTGCAAGATATACAAGAACCTGTAAAGGTAGACATGGCAACACTGGTAGACAACGAATCTGTTTCTCAACATAAATTGGTTACCGAAGTAATAGTTCAGGGAATTGAGCAAAATGAAACAAAGCAGTCTATAAAACGCAGGGTATTGATACTGGCTGATGAAAATGGTTATAGTATGAGACGCCTTTTACAACATCATCTTGGAAATGAATTTCATGTAATGTCTTTTATAAAACCTAATGCACCCATGTCTCAAGTTCTGCAATCGTGCTCTTCTATGTGTAAGGACTTTACTAATACAGACTTTGTCATAATTATGGGAGGTTCAAATGACGACAACCCTATGGATATACAGTCGTTCCTTCACTACGGTTTAAGTCAGATTGTCCATACAAATGTGTTGGTATGTAAAACATATTATAATAAATATCTAAATAATTATATGTTAAATAACACGATAAAACATGTATGTTACAGACATAAAAATGCTATATACGTTCCACTTGATCAACATTTGAATAGTACATGGAACCCTAGGTACATGAATAAAATGCAAGCAAGTAGAATTCTTCATAAGGAAATATTACGTTTAGTCTATCATCAAAACTTTAACAAATATCGCATACCTCGGACAATAAAGGCGTTTATGCACATACGGAATTTTTTTTTTATTTCGCCTTTTGATGTAAAATACTTCGACTCATGTTACATATTTTTTTCGTAATTTTCCTTACAAAAACCATAAAAATAGGTCAAAAAAATACAAAAGCTACTTCCTTAAGAAATATTATAATTAACTGGCAAAAAAAACGTAAATATAGATGCTCGATGCATAATTTATTTAAACCATTAACATTAAGTACGTAATCGCTATCAAGTCTTTATTGCTCTAGTCAAATTAAAAGATGTGCACTCGTAAGTTACTTACTCCTTTATTGCACGGTATATTTTCGAATACATTTTTCGTAACTTCACATAAGCGTCACTGTTAAACTTATTCTGAAACATATGTGTATTTAATCCTTAATAACTTTATAGATTATTACACAAGTCACTTACTGCTTCATGTAGGATACCTTCCTTATCGATAACAATTCTTAATCTTACTTACATAAAAATTTGAATGTTATAGTTCAAACGTAAGTATGTTTACGTATGTATAGATAGCGTGTGGATATAAGTGTGTTTCATTTGAACAGCCTTTCTATGTGTTGTGTTACAGACATGCCAGAATTGGATGGGTTGGCATTACCTATTGTGGCAGCTTACAAACGAGAATGTTGGTTTAATGATGTTATGTGTTGTGTTACAATCGTGCCAGAATTGGATGGGTTGGCATGTATTGTGACAGCACACAATCGAGAATTTTGGTTTAAAGATGTTATGTGTTGTGTAACAGTTATGCCAGAATTAGATGGGTTGGCATGTATTGAGGCAGCTCACAATCGACAATGTTGGTTTAAAGATGTTATGTGTTGTGTAACAGTCGTGCCAGAATTGGATGGGTTGGCATGTATTGAGGCAGCTCACAATCGACAATGTTAGTTTAAAGATGTTATGTGTTGTGTAACAGTTATGCCAGAATTAGATGGGTTGGCATGTATTGAGGCAGCTCACAATCGACAATGTTGGTTTAAAGATGTTATGTGTTGTGTAACAGTTATGCCAGAATTGGATGGGTTGGCATGTATTGAGGCAGCTCACAATCGACAATGTTGGTTTAAAGATGTTATGTGTTGTGTAACAGTTATGCCAGAATTAGATGGGTTGGCATGTATTGAGGCAGCTCACAATCGACAATGTTGGTTTAAAGATGTTATGTGTTGTGTAACAGTTATGCCAGAATTAGATGGGTTGGCATGTATTGAGGCAGCTCACAATCGACAATGTTGGTTTAAAGATGTTATGTGTTGTGTAACAGTTATGCCAGAATTAGATGGGTTGGCATGTATTAAGGCAGCTCACAAACGAGAACGTTGGTTTAAAGATGTTATGTGTTGGGTTATAGTCGTGCCAGAATTGGATGGGTTGGCATGTATTGTGGCAGCTCACAATCGAGAATTTTGGTTTATAGATGTTATGTTTGTTTTACAGTCGTGCCAGAATTGGATGGGTTGGCATGTATTGAGGCAGCTCACAATCGACAATGTTGGTTTAAAGATGTTATGTGTTGTGTAACAGTTATGCCAGAATTAGATGGGTTGGCTTGTATTGAGGCAGCTCACAATCGACAATGTTGGTTTAAAGATGTTATGTGTTGTGTAACAGTTATGCCAGAATTAGATGGGTTGGCATGTATTAAGGCAGCTCACAAACGAGAACGTTGGTTTAAAGATGTTATGTGTTGTGTTATAGTCGTGCCAGAATTGGATGGGTTGGCATGTATTGTGGCAGCTCACAATCGAGAATTTTGGTTTAAAGATGTTATGTGTTGTTTTACAGTCGTGCCAGAATTGGATGGGTTGGCATGTATTGAGGCAGCTCACAATCGACAATGTTGGTTTAAAGATGTTATGTATTGTGTAACAGTTATGCCAGAATTAGATGGGTTGGCATGTATTGAGGCAGCTCACAAACGAGAACGTTGGTTTAAAGATGTTATGTGTTGTGTTATAGTCGTGCCAGAATTGGATGGGTTGGCATTACCTTTTGTGGCAGCTTACAAACGAGAATGTTGGTTTAAAGATGTTATGTGTTGTGTTATATTCGTGCCAAAATTGGATGGGTTGGCATTACCTATTGTGGCAGCTCACTAGCGAGAATGTTATGTTCATAGTTATGTTTTGTGTTATAGTCGTCTCAGAATTGGATGGTTTGGCATGTATTGTAGCATTTCACTACATTTTATTGTCGCTGGCAAGCATAGGAGTTAGTTTTGCGAGAATAGGATGGGTTCGCAAGCTAATATCTGGTGGTGTTATGTGTTGTGTTATAATCGTGCTAGAATTGAATGGGTTGGCGTGTATTGTAGCATTTCACTTGCGATAATGATGGTTTGGTTGGTTTAATGATGTTATGTGTTTTGTATTAACATCGTGCCAGAATTTGTTGGGTTGGCATGTATTGAGGCATCTCACAAGCGAGAATGTTGGTTTAAAGATGTTATTGTAGCATTTCACTACATTTTATCTGCGTTATGTTAGCTTTCAGGACAATAGTCGATTGTAGCTTTTAAGCGACTTCAGAAAACGCCACAAGAAAAAGTCAAGTGGAATCAAATCACGCTACTTTGGTGCTATTAACTTAGAGCTAAAACCTTTTAAAAACTTTGTTTTCATAATCTTTGAGCTCTTGTTCTTGGACATCTTGGTTTTGAGTTAATTGTTATAGTTATTTGCCAAGACCCAAGCCTTGACCTAAAATTCTTCAAGTTAAAGTCTATGAAAGGTCGAGTCCATGTGCATAGCGAGAAATCGACTGCTTCGGACTCTTCTGATTACTCTCACGTCCAGCGGCTATATTTTCGTCTAATCTGGCGTTTCTTTGACGTAAAAGGGTTTGTTGGTTATTTACCTAACCTGTCACGTTTAATTTGGTCACCAATCGTTGGTTTGTGGACTTTGGAGGACCACCACGTCTGCCGTAAAATGGACGCAATGCATTTGCACTAACGAACACTCATTTTGAAAACAAAGTTTTACTGTTTGTACCTGATGCTGAACCGTGTAACTTGGCATGGTGATTTAGCATCAGTGTATGAGTAAGGAACATCAGATTTGACAAATGTCATCTGAACAAAATAGCCGCTACAGACGAGTTACATCGACCCGTTCTATTTGAAAGACACTGTAGCCTAAAATTGAAGTCAATAAGTGTTACATAATATTGAATGAGGGTATCCTCATTAACAACACTAAAAATTTAATTGTATAAGTATTGTGTATACAATATACAATTAAATTATTAGTGTTGTTTGCTGTTTAAACATGCTTATCTATGTAAAATAATAAGAATAATTTTCTTCCATTATTAATAACTTTTGTAAACACGTTTGACAAGTGTCCTCTTTGCCCAACTGTAAGGTTAAGTTCCACCTGGGTTCGTGTTTGGGGCCATACACGAGGTCAGAGTGTAAGGTTTATATTTTATTTGGCAAATGTCGGGTATTTTGATAATCAATTTACTATAAAAGGCGTAATGAACGGCACGACAGGGCTGGCTGTTCTTGTCTGAGTATAAAATGTAAATAAATATGGGTACATTGTGCAATAAGAAGAGTTTGATAACATTTGTAACCTTCGTAGATGTAAAAAATTGCTTTAGTTAGCAAAATAAGTACAAAATCAAGAATTAATAAAAAATATTGATCATCTCGTTTTATTCCTGCAATTAATTACCTAACACTTTTTGATATATTGTACATTAGTTGTAAAACCATAGCAAATTGGATACCCATAATTCTGAAATTAAAATGTAAAGTTATTTTTTGTTATTATGAAAATATAAGAAAATATGTATTACTCTGTAAAATATTTCTTCCTGCAATAAATAAGTGTGTCACATACAATATAAAATCTTAATAAATTATTACTGCAATATACACTTACGTAAACTTACTTATTATTTATTATCAAAAATAAACGTGCAATAAGTACTTAAAACTATAAGCTCCGAGCTTATATCACGAGAAAAACAAGCAATAAAAGCGTTTATATACATAAGATCCATGTTTTGTTTATAAATGAACAGCAAAAAAGGCGTAATTATGTTTATTTACCAACAGTTACTTAAGAATAACTCTAATACAATAAATAGGTAACTGTTAATTTTCCCTGTAGTATAAAAACAGTAAATCTATCTATAATTTCGGTAAATACATATTAAAGAGCTCATTTAGAGGCTTCTTATGATATATGATACAAAGTACTATCATTATTAGTTCAGGCAATATTCTAGAAACAAACTGTTTTTTGGCTCTCCTGTAAAGTTGGTGTTTTCGAGATACGCCTTTGTTGTCCGAGGTATGCGATATGTCTGTTCCATTGAGGTGGATAAACTAGATAATATGCAAACTAGAGTTTTATATAGGGATGTAGCAATACAAACGGACAATGAGTTTTTTCGTGAATACGGCACTAAAAATGATGAACAATAATTTGGCTGAGACAGATTTTACTACTATACGAATTTATCATCAAAATGTGTGTGGTATAGGCAACAAAAAAGATGAATTAGAAATGTATTTGGAAAACAGGGCAAATGATTTAAGCTACATTTGTATAACTGAACATTTTCTTAACAAGCACTCAGCACCACTGTTGAATTTTAATAACTATTGTCTTGCATCTTTTAATGTTAGATCAAACAAAAAAAGAGGAGGTAGCTTAATCTTGGGGAATAGAAGTAGGGAAGTAGAAAGTGTTACTGCGTTAAATAAATTGTATAAAGAGAGTTATTTTGAAATTTGCTGTGTAAGGGATGTTGGTACGGGACTTTATTTGTGTTGTTTGTATAGAAGCCCAGATGTTAGTAGGTTTAGTAAATTTTTGTTGAGTCTCGAAATGTTGTTAGAAAACCTGTTTAATAAGAAGTGTATAATTTGTGGCGATTTTAATGTAGACATACTCGCAGACAGTAACATGCGTACAGAGTTCCTTAGCTTATTAACATGTTATAATTTTAGACATCTTATTTCCGAGATAACCTTTATTAGAAACAATAGTAGCTCCTGCATTGATAACATACTAACGAATCTGCCAGATTCTTGCGTAGAAGGCTGTGTTGTGGAGCTAAATGGGATAGGTGATGGACATGGAGGTCTTTTCTGTGACATTTACCTTGAGGACATTACAAAAACAAAACATGAGAGGCAGATTACACGAGTAAGACGGGTTTTTAGCAGTAAAAACAACACCATATATAAAGAACGTATACTAGAGGAAAACTGACATAATATGGGCATAAATTCTTTTCTCAAAAGATTTAATATGATTTTTCTCACACAAGTTTTAGGAAAAAAAAATGTAAAATCAAACCTAAAAAGAGTCTACAACTCAAGTGGGTTACAAAGGGAATACGAGTATCAAGTTAAGTAAAACGTTTTCTATGTGCTAGCAATGGGAATAAATTAGAAGCCAGTGTACTGAAATACAAAAACGATTATATTAGCATATACAGAAAAGTTATAAACTCAGCTAAAAAACAGGCAGTAAAGGTTCATCTAAAGGTTCATCAAGAACTAGAAAAAGTCAAGAAAGATAGAAAAGAGCAACAAACCTATATAAAAATTTTGGAAAGCAGAGTAGAAAACTTAGAGAGAGAAAAATGCGACACTAGGATTGAAATAAGAAATATAAATAAACCTATCCGGGAGAACAAGACAGACCTTTGCGAAATAGTTAAAAATATTGGTACAGTACTTAATTCTCAGATACTAATGAGCGAAGTCAAGGACATTTACCGCGGAGCATCAAAACCCGATACTATAAAGCCAATTATTGTTGATTTTAACTCGATACTTACAAAGGAAAAGTACATAAATTCTTACAGATGTTTTAATCAGATGAATGAAGGCAAGAAACTAAATACGACTCACCTAAAAATCGAGGGACCGACTAAGGCGATTTTTATTAACGAAGTTTTAACTCTCAAGGGTAAGAAATTATTCTTTTTAGCTCGTCAATTTGCTAAAGAACAACACTATAAATATTGCTGGTCTTCTTATGGAAGGATCTATCTCCGCAAGGATGAGGGTCTGCCCAGGATAAAAATCATTGATGAAATTGATATCGAAAAACTAAAAAAAGTAAACATCTGACTGTCTGATATTAATTCTACCTGTATCAACTACGTTCACATGTTCTGTGGATCAAAATTGAATGGTTTATTTATGAAGAAAAAAATTGTCTTGTATAATATGGTTAAACAAATGTTACTTATTATTTGTTTTTATGTTCACTATTTTATTTATAACAAATACACTGTTTTAATTTTAAACACATTTCTACACACATACTACACACACGTATATAAAAACATAAACACACATACTGCAAGCTGCAAGTCTTTTACAATTCATTATAATGTAATCCGGTTACATCCGTATATAACGTTGATAGTTACTTCCCATATTACAGTTGTAAATAGCATTGTTTTTTCTGATAATAGTCACAATGGGCCTTTTTCGATCAAAAATGAATGACACTTTAGAAGAAATTGATGAAATAAAAATATCAGAGTCTGCATGTTGCAATGTAGAACAAACTAGAAACATAATCCAAAACCGCTTTGATAAATTTATTATTCTAAACCAAAATATTAGAAGTATTTCCAAAAACTTTGATGGTCTTCAGGTCTTGCTTGATGAGATAGGCCTTAAAAGTGACATTATTGTCCTTACAGAGGCATGGTTGCTGTGTAATCCCATTATATCAATTTTGGATGGTTATAATAGCTACTTCTCGCATAAAAATAGATTACAGAATGATGGTGTAGTGGTATATGCCAGTGATGATCTAAAAATCATTCAAGACGAACCGGACTTTTAATTGTATAGTGATCAAGATAGGCATAGAAACAGCAATAATAGCCATCTACCGGTCACCTTCTTACAGGCATATAGACAATTTTATTCTTTCACTTGATAAGGTCTTATCCGAACTGTCTCATTTCAAAAACTTAGTAATCGTTGGTGACCTGAATATAGACATAGGAGTAGAAAATACTGACTCTAATTCCTCGCATTATCTTGATTTATGTGTATCGCATGGCTTATTACCTGCACACACATTACAGACTAGATTGAATAAAACGTGTTTAGACCATGTTATTCTAAAATCAAGAAACCCAGCATTAACTTTAGTTCTAAACTCATCTCTCACTGACCATCTCACGGTAATCTTAAGTTTGAGCAAAAAGGAATTAAGAAATTTAAATTTTACTACCAAAATTGCAATAGATGAACCTGGTTTAGAAACAGCACTTAAAAATATTGATTTGTTGCCTATTTTTGAATCTGACGATGCAAATTTTTGTACTAACTATTTAATACACACTGTTCAATGTGCTATAACTCAAAACCAGACGATTACCAAGATTTCGCGCCGGTCTAGAACACTTAGGCCCTGGATTACTCCGGGGCTAGTTCGCTGCATCAGAAATAGAGATAGACTGCACCAACAATCAAATAACAATCCTGACAACTTGATCCTGAGCCTAACATATAAAAGATACCGTAGTCATTGAAACAATCTTCTTAAAAAACTAAAAAAAGAATTTGATAGAAATGAGTTGGAGATAGCTGGTAGGAATAATAAAAAACTCTGGGCAGCCATTAAACGGATCTCTCATACAGCAAAGACTCGATCTACCGCCAACGAGTTAATAGATAGCCGTAATATTCAGATGTCGTTAGACAACGTTAACAAGTATTTTACCAATGTAGGAACTCTATTATGCAGCAACACAAATCATCAATTTAGTGATCAATTATTGCCTCCATCGGAAGTTATCAAAACTAGCCTAAATTCTTTTGTACTTTTAAATGTTGATGAAAAAGAAATAGAACGCTTAATCACCAGCCTAAAGCCAATATGTGCTGTTGGCTATGACAATATTCCAAACAAAATTTTAAAAAAGTTTAAATATTTATTGGTTCCACCATTAACACACATTTTTAACCTGTGCCTTTCAGAAGGAGTATTTCCAAACACCCTAAAAAATCCGTCGTCCATCCTATCTATAAGGCAGGGGACAGAGACAGTGTTAGTAATTACAGGCCAATATCTATTTTGCCGGCTATATCCAAACTGCTAGAAAAGGTCATAAATACTCGACTTACTAGCTACCTTGAGCAAAATAATATTTTATCTTCGTCACAGTTTGGTTTTAGATCCGGAAAGTCTACAAGCGACGCTGTTCAAGAAGTGACTGATTTTGTGACCACTAATATCGATAGAGGGTACAAAACAATAGGTATATTTTTGGATTTAACGAAAGCTTTTGACACCGTCTCTGTCCCTGTCCTATTAACAAAACTCGAACGTATCGGAGTTAGAGGCATCCAATTAAAATTATTCAGAGAATACCTAACAGGAAGATCGCAATGTGTAAAAATAGATTCTCATCTCAGCAGTGATCTACCAGTTACACATGGCGTTCCGCAGGGTAGCATATTGGGGCCTGTATTATTCTTGATCTACATGAACGATCTTCTGAACCTAAAAATGCTTAATGGGAAAATGATTGGCTATGCTGACGACACTACTCTTCTTTTCTCAGCTAGTTCTTGGAAGGAGGCTTTTGATAGTGCTCAGAATGGATTAAATAAGGTTAGCGTGTGGCTAAGCACAAATTTCTTAACTTTAAAAAAAGATAAAACATCTTACATCACTTTTACAGCAAACACTATCAACTGTCCTCTGGACAATTTTTCTCTAATAGCTCATAATTGCAGCGTCTTGAATCCTCAAGACTGTTCATGTGCTTCCTTAATCCGCACCAGGTCAACAAAATATTTAGGGGTCGTTATTGACAGTTGTCTAAAATTTAAAGACCACGTAGAAGAATTAACGTCACGCGTGAGAAAGTTAATTTTCGTTTGGGCGTCTTAGACATGTTGCCTGTCCTACACTTTTAAAACGATTGTATGTGGCTCTATGTGAGTCTGTCTTAAGTTATTGTATTACGACATGGGGTGGTACTAGAAAATACATACTTATGCCTTTAGAAAGAGCGCAGAGAGCCTTACTTAAGGTCTGTACTTTCCGCCCAATGCTCTATCCTACTCATGAACTTTACCAAAATTGTAAAGTCTTGACTGTCAGACAATTATTTATTTATCACACTATTTTAAGACAGCACTCACTGTTAGACTTTGATACTGCATATTTTGACTACAGCGGTAGGCGCACGTATAAGCCTTGCACATCTACCCGATGCAACCTTGCTTTCACTCAACATTACTTTTATTTTCTTGGTCCGTTTCTTTACAATTTTATAAATTCATCTTTGCAGCTGTATCCTTTAACTCGTAAACAGTGTAAAGATACTGTATTCAAATGGCTTAGCCAATTCAACTACAAAGACACTGAAAAATTACTAGTACCTCATATTAATCAATAAAAACTCAAACCCATAAACACACCCTCTCACACACATTCATTCATTTTCACATTTTTCATAGAGAGGAACATACACAGCTTATATACCTACCATTTGCATGCCTTTAGTTTCCCTTATTAAAATAAAAATATAATGTATACCTATGTATTTAAGCATAATATTTAGAAAATATTATAATTTGCCATGATTAAAATATATATGTATAAGATAGAAATATGTTATAAACAAGACTAGTCTTAAGTTGTATGTATGAAGAGCACTGTAGCCTGAGATACAGGCGTTAAGCCTAGTTCAGGCACAGATATAAAAATGTATCTAGTTTTAGTTTAAAGCTGAATAAATAAATATTATTATTATTATGTTTCTTTATTTACATTAATCACATTTAATTACATTTTTAAATATAGATATAAAAAATAAAAACATTTAAAAATATAAAAAAAAGGTAGACCCACCGGCATCGGGTACAGGGACCAAGCTACCGGTGGTTAGGCTTATTATTATTTGTTTTTTTTTTTGTTTTTTTTACTCCTTTTTAGGGGGTAAATAACTGTTACACGGGCCTAAGCCAAGTGTACCAGGTTATAAGATCAAGGCGATGTTGATGAAGCCAAGAATTTTCGGGTAAGACGACAAGTATTTAGTATTGCTGCTTTTTGAAGTAAGATGGTAGTCGAAACGGGCATTTGAAGAGAATTAAGGCTGGTCAGAAGTGATTTTGGAATAACGCCTGTAGTTGAGATTACAATTGGCAAGATTTTGACATTATCCACTTGCCACTGTCTTTTTATTTCTGAAGCTAAATCTACGTATTTTGTTATTTTTTCATTAAATGTACTGAGTAGGTTGTGTGTGTTGCAAACTGCTATGTCTATTATATTCACGGTGTTATTTGTTTTGTCTAGTAATGTTATGTCCGGTCTATTGAAATGTATAGTTTTATCTGTAATTATTGTCCTGTCCCAATATATTTTAACCGAATTGTTTTCTAAAACTGTCTCTGGCTTATATTTGTAGTACGCAACTTTTTTGGGAATAAATGAATGTGTAAAAGCTAGATTTTGATGAATTATTGATGCTACTTGGTCATGTCTATGTTTGTAATCAGTTTGTACTATTGATTTGCAAGCTCCGGTAATGTGTTGGATAGTTTCAGAACTACTATGGCAACGCCTACATAAATCAGTGGGTAAATTTGGTAAACGAATTATATATTTTTGGTAATTACGTGTGTCCATTACTTGATCCTGGATAGCGATCATGAAGGCCTCTGTTTCTGGGAACAGTTCGCCTCGTCGTAACCATTCGTTCGACGCATTCTTGTCTACGTGGGGTTGGTTAAGATCTGCCAAGTGTCGCCCGTGTAATGATTTTTGCGACCACATATCAATTTTCTGTTGCCTACTAGTCACTATTGGTTGAATAATATCGTTACTGAGGTTAAGTGGTGTTAATTTCTTGTCTATTGCGTTAACGTATTTGTGAAGTTGTGAATGTTCGGCTTTGTAATAAAAATATGTTCGCAGTTTGGTAATCAAAGAGTTGTGTAAATTTTGTATGTCAATTAAACCTTGTCCGCCATCCTGTCGCGGTAGTGTAAGACGTTGAACGCATGAACGTGGGTGATGTTTGCGGTGCGTGGTCATGTGTGTGTTTATTATACGCTGTAGTTTTTGTAAATCAGTTTGAGACCAGTTTATAATTCCGAAAGAATAAGTAAGAACAGGGATGGCATATGTATTGACAGCTTTCACAGTATTGCGCGAATCAAGATGTGATCTTAAAATTTGGTTAAGCCTGATTTTAAACTTTTTAGTTAAGTCTAATTTAGTATCCTTCTGTTGTATTTGCTTAGACTGGTGGAATCCTAAATATTTATATGTATTGTGTTCGTCCATGTGTTCTATTTGTTCACCAGAATGAAGAATGTAAGAGTTTGGTTGTGATTTACCCTTAACAATAGAATGTATTTTGCATTTATCAACCCCGAACTCCATGTGTATATCTGCAGAGAATGTTTGTGTGATGTCTGCTAGTTTGATAAGTTGTGTATTGTTTGTAGCGTATATTTTAATATCGTCCATGTATAGTAAATGTGATACTGTGTGGTATAAACTGTTGTTTTTTAGTTTGAAGCCTACGTCAGAGTTATTTAATAATTCTGAAAGCGGGTTTAACGCAATACAAAACCATAATGGGCTAAGCGAGTCTCCTTGGAAGATACCTCGTTGAATTTTAATCGGGTCAGTAGTTAAGATGGCATTATTTTGTTTTAATTTTAGGCTTGTTTGCCAGTGAAGCATGGTAGAACTTAAGAATGCTATTAATGTAGGATGAATTTTATAAAGTTGTAACGTATGAAGTAGCCAGCTGTGAGGGACTGAATCGAATGCTTTTTTGTAATCTATGTACATCGTGTGAATATTCCTTTTGCTTATGAGTGCTTGTTTCATTATTACTGTATCTATTGTTAACTGCTCCTTACATCCTTGACTACTTTTCCTGCAACCTTTCTGTTGTTCTGCTAGTATGTTATGGATATCTAAATGTTTGTAAATTAAGTGACTGATACATCCTGTTATGATTTTGTAAATAGTTTGGAGACATGTAATGGGTCGATAATTAGCAGGGTTAATGGAATCAGTTCCTTTGGGTAGCATATACGTAATGCCATGAGAGATAAAAGTGGGCATGGTATGTGGTGTTTGTATAAATTTATTTATGTGGTTGTGAATGAATGGGTGTGTGCAAGTGAGTTTTTTGTACCAGTAATTGTGAATATTATCGGATCCAGTAGCCTTCCAATTATGTGTGCGTTTAATTATTTGTATAAGAGTCTCAAAAGAGATAGAATCAGACTGCATATTGTTAATGTTTGTTGTGTCCTTTAAATCTGATAACCAGTCAGCATTAGTTTTGTGTTGTACTGGGTTTTCCCAAATATTGGCCCAAAACTGGTGTAGGTCTTGTGATGATGGTAAACTAGGGGAGGGGTTGTTGCTATTAAGGTCACTGTTGCCTAAAGATCTATAAAATAGCCTTTCGTTATTTTTAAATGTTAGATTTTGTTGCTTACGTTTTGTGCAAGCCGTATAACGTTTTAATCTGCTAGAGGCAGCGTTTAACTTTTGTTTTAACGTGTCAAGAAAATGTTGTGGTACTGTATTAGGCTCTTCATGTTGTGAATGGGTTTTGTATTTAAGTTTAATTTCGCTCACAGTATTTAATATCTTTGGCTGCCTATTTCCTGCAATATATTGTGTTAGTCTACCTATCTCTAGCCTATACTTCTTTATTTTTTCTTCTATTCTTCTTTGCCATCTAGGTATTCTATTATGTTTATTAATTCTAGCGTTGTTATCAAACTGAAGCTTAGTGCCATTGCAAATAGCCGCTGCAAAGGCTGCTGAATAAATTATAGTGTGAAGTTTTAAAAAATCTAATTCATTGTTTAAATGTTTCGGTATTATTAAGTTATTAAGATGGTGTACAATTTGGGAGAATTTTCGAGATAATCTCTGTTTTGGAATAAATGGTCTGGTTTCTGGGTCTGTATTACTGAAATGTGCCAAAGCTTTATTAAATTCTAATTCAATTTGTCTAATTTGCTGGTTTTCATGATTTTGATCTGACAAAGTTTGAGTGAAAGGTTGTATTTGTGTAAGTGTAACTAGATTGTCCATTGTATTTTGATGTTCGGTGTGATCGACAGTACTTTCTGTAGTGTTATGTGTAGGTGTATTAACGTGTAATGTGTCAAGTTGCAATTCAGTATTGTTTTCGGTTAATTTTTGTTGAACGTCTGTTTTTATGTCTTTTATTTTATTTGCATAAATTTTATTGTTGAAAAGTATTCTCCGTTGGTCGGCTATTCTTTGTTCTGTGATGTGTGATAATTGTGAGTGTTTTTCTATGAATATTTCGTGTAACTTTTTCCGGTACGCTGTCTTATCTGTTTCTAGTTTAGTAATTTCAAAATAAAATCTGATGATGTCGTCATTCATTTCATCTGACCATCTAATTCTGCTACTTGTTGTACTGTGTTGTGTAATCATAGGTGTCGTTAATTGTGTGTTAGTGTTACGTGTTGATGAGTAGTTAGTTGAATGTGTATTAATTAACCGACTTATCTCATTAAATATTTCATCGAGGGTGGCTTGTGTTAAAAGTTTCCTTCTGAGGATTGCCCTTCTTTGATCTCCTACTCGTTGTCGCGATGCTTGCATTTCAGGAAATTTACTGTCGAATTCTTGGTGAAGTAGTTCTAAATAACTATTTAACTGCGTCGTCTCACATTTCGTAATTAATAGGTATGTGCGCCATATGAATCGGTTCATATCTTCGGTCCACCTTTTTCGCGCACGTGAAGGGCCAGCAGTGGATGCAGGGTTAGTGGCTAATGCCTCCTGCACAACAGCTGTTGACCTTGTAGAACGTGAAGTAATTGAAGATGAAGGGGATGAACATGGTGAGGAATGTGGTGAAAAATGAGATGAACGAAAGAGTGTATGAGTTGAAGAAGGTGATGGTATGTCAGAAAATGGTGAATGTTCAGAAAGAGTGATGATAGATGAAGGTGTAGATGATCGTTCGGCTGTAGTATTTTTTTCGAGGGGAACCCGCCTGCTCAGTCCCCCGTCGCCCACGGATCGCATGCTGTGACACCCAGCGTCGGCTCCAGATGTGCCCCGGCGTACCCCGGGTAGCGGCCGTAAATTATATTTACTTTGTCTACTTTCCATCAGGGTTTTTGGGGTTTTGGGATCGTTAGTAGAGTAGGTGTTATTGTTATAAATTATCGTCAAGATGTTAGTGCGATTTAAGCGGCAATAGATGTTATATGCAATATTCCAGTACCTAGTACCCGTAAGCCCCCCCACCACGTCAAGGTGATCCCCTGGGGGGGTTATTATTATTATTATTATGTTTCTCTTTTCCATAATACTCGGGTCTATTGGAGACCCGGTTCTTTGGAAGGCATACATCGGGCCGAAGCCAAGACGAAGAGGCCCTTTAAGAGATATTTAATCTGGTAATGGATACACAGGGCAGATACCATCTCTGAACGCACAATATGATACATCCAGAGATGGTCCCTGCCGAGTGCAAAAACTATTGTAGTGCATCTCTAAGGATGCGATGGAAATTTAAATAATAGTCTATGGATGAGTATGTTCGGTGGATAAGTTATTGGGCTATGGAAGGAGACTACCGGATACCTGTCGTGATAATCAGTCTCTATATTATAAAAAGACAGGTAGTGACTTGCCACCTCGTTGAGTGGGCCCCACAAAACGGCCGCACGTACAGTGCGACAATGGAGCAACATCTCGTAGAGAGGCTAGAAGCTGCGGAGAGGTGAGTCTGCGGGGCGCCAAATTCCGGTCAACCGTTCAAGGGCCCCCGGCGTTATGACATTTTACACTTCCAGCTTGGAGCATAGGATCCGCTCTTGCGTATTCCAGTCCTGGCCGACCAATGAAGGTAAGCCAGGCCATCAAGGAATCAGGGTCCGTGGTGTCGCCACTCACCAACAGCTCGCCACAAGCTGCCCCTGCGGGCTTATTATTATTATTATTATCTAAGCAAATCAAAGAACCTAAGTAAGGAAGTGTGGAAAATTGTTAATTTTAGTACTAATAAGATAAAATGTAGACCACCAGAGAAGTTGAAACTAAAGATAAATGAATGTATCACAGAAGATCAAGATATAATAACGAACCACTTGGTAGAGCAGTTTTTGTCTTGTTCTGACTTCTCGAGCGACAACAAGATAAAGGAGGGGATAACTTTTATTGAACAGAGCACTGCGAGGGTACAAAATGAAATGACAATAAGACCTACTACGCCAAATGAGATATTAAAGATAGTAAACGCTATGGAATATAAGCGGGCATACGGCTATGATGAAATTCCAGTCACAGTAATAAAAGATAATATAGCAGTCCTGGCGGAACCACTATCCAATTTCTTTAATAAATGCATCTCAGAGTCTGTATTTCCAGAACAACTAAAAATTGCCAGGATTGTGCCTATATATAAAAAAGGTACTAAAACTGATGCGAAAAATTACAGACCTATATCGTTATTACCGACACTGTCAAAAATATTTGAAAAGATACTTAAAGCTCAATTAATTTCCCATCTACATTTAAATAAAGTTTTGAATACACGACAGTTCGGTTATCAAAAAGGGGCTGGTACTGCAGACGCACTGTATACATTAACAGAGGATATCGTAGAAAAAATTAACAACAAACTTCGTGTAGCTGGTATATTTCTGGACCTGAGTTCTGCGTTTGATACGGTGAATCATGAACTTCTAATCCACAAGCTGTATCACTATGGTGTTAGAGGAAATGCGTTAAAGTTGTTTACAGATTATCTTCATAACAGGCAAATGTTTGTAGAAGTAAAAGATACTACGGCAGATGGATCTACAAGGTCGCACAAATCAGTTTTGGCAAAAATGGAGACCGGGGTTCCACAGGGCTCAATATTGGGGCCTGTGTTGTTTATTATATTTACAAATGACCTATTCAACTATCTGAATAAAATTGTACCTGCAGTGAAACTCGTAGTCTTCGCCGACGATACAAATGCCATCGTCGGAGAGAAGGAAATGGTGCAATTGACAGAAGTGATCAACAAAACACTTGAAGCGTTTTCAACTTGGTTTTCGGCAAACAAATTAAAAATAAATACGACTAAAACAAAAATCATGTTATTCAAAACAACATCACGCAATAAAGAAAAATTACAAGTAGCCTTAAATGCAGAAAAAATTGATACGGTCACCGAAATTAAAATTCTTGGAATGCATTTGGATTATTTATTGAATTGGAAAGCAGAATTAAAAGCTATTGATGCGTCCATTTCATCAGCATGCTACGCTTTGAGAACCTTAAGAAATGATTTAGATAAAGATCAATTAAAGGTAGTATATTATGCATTGGTGGAGAGTAGGTTAAGATACAGTATACAATTTTGGGGTAATAGTTATTGCTACAACTGTCGAAGAGCCTTCATACTACAGAAGAGAGCTATACGAACAATTGTGAGAGTACCGCAAACGGAAAGTTGCAGGAAATATTTTAGTGACTTGAAAATACTCACGGTACCAAGCCTTTACATTTTAGTAGTACTGTCTAATTTTGTCAAACATGTGGTAAATCAAGAGACACAGGAGGCAAGGCTGGCTAGATAAGAGACCAGGACAAGGAACTTCAAGAGCACGATACAACCACACTTAAATATAGTCTTTCACAGTTCAGGATATCAAGGAATAAAATTGTTTAATAAGTTGCCTTTAGAACTAAAAAAAGATGTAAATTCTAGATCCTTTAAGGATAGGCTCAAGGAATTTCTGTTAGCTAGGTGTCTGTATGATGTCAATGACTTGTAAATATAATTATATACTTATATTGAGATAATATTTAATTGTAATGTGAACGTATTTAAAAAATGAAAACTATTTATTTTAATTTATTTGTTAATTATGTTGCCCTATACCAATTACTGTAAATGAATTAAGTTAATTTTAATGTAAATTTCAGATACGATTTTTAATTGTTAATGAATAAATGACTTATGACTTATAAAATAATGGAGGGTGTCGTAAAAGATGGAAGGGTGTCGTAAAACTGCAAGGGTGTCGTAAAATGATGGAGGGTGTCGTAAAACTGCAAGGTTGTCGTCAAACTGCAAGGGTGTCGTAAAATGATGGAGGGTGGCGTAAAATGATGGAGGGGTGTCGTAAAGAGAGACTAAATGTTCTGCACTTAGTAGACATTGTTTTCTACCTAGACTTAAGATTATATTCTTTTAAAACATCAATATATCTATACTTCTATACTTAATATTAAAGAGGTAAAGTTTGTGTGTTTGTGACGTTGTAGGGGGTAATCTCTAGATCTACTGAACCGATTTTAAAAATTATTTTAGTGTTGAATAGTCTATTTATCGTGGAGTGTCATAGGCTATATAGTATCACGCTATGGCTAACAGAAATAGAGCAGTAATGATTTTTTTTTAAAAAAGTGACACGTTTTTTTCGCCGCCCTACGAAGTGGGCACGGGTCTGCTAGTCTTCTATAAAATATCTGGACCTTATGCAGTGTCTAATAGTTTATTTTTTGTTTAATTGTTATATGACTTTTGCATGAAAACGTAACCACAAATAAGAGGTAATCTCGCGTTGCTTGTTTGTCTCAGAGAGCATTATATCTGCAGAAAAACTGGTATGTTCTTACTATTAGCGGGGAAGTGGATATCTCCGAACTGTACTACTAACGAAATTGTTTGTTCTTCTCCATGCGAATATTATTGCTATTAATTTTTCCTTGTATGTCTCAAATTTGTGATGATCTGTTATGAATTTTGCATACTTTGTTATATACACAGGTTATAAATAGCTAGTAAGTCGTCTTAGTCGGTGGTTGTAACACACCTTTAATGTATGGGTATGATGGCTTATAATAATAATAATAATAGTTAGTCATTCACGGCCACTTACTTTGTTTCACTTAAAATATCACAACTAGTGTCAAAGCGGCCTCAAACAACATTTTAACATTACCAAGAAAAATAAAAGCATAGTCAAAAAAACATCAAAATCTCATTAGTTCCCATTTCATGCCGAGACGACACTACGGAAGCAGTATAACTAATGTACGGTAATAAACAGAGACGAGGAATGTCGTATTTCTTTTTATAAGTTCTCAGTACCATCCATTTTCTGGTTTAAAAGGTATCTACTGAGTGGCGACGTGAAAACAGTTGGCATTACCCGATGTTAGTACTCGAAATATACTGCTCGAGTTACTACCAAATAGAAAGACATATTCAACGTTGTTACGCTACAACATTACGTTTGTAAACTCGGTTAGGACTTTATTATTATACAGGCTCATGTTCACGACTCTGTCGCTTGCACTTTAGTTATTAACTGTAGTTCAAAGTTATATGCATACAACTGTTTGTAATTTAATTTAGTTATAACCACAAAGTACTAAAATAGACAGAATTTGAATTTAACTAAGAAAGTAGGTTACGGATTTAGTCACTATACCAGCCCATTAATGTCCCACTGCAGGAATGGGCTTCCTGCCGTGACGGAGAGTTACTTGGCCTACTAATACCACGCTGGCCAAATAGAGTATAGGGTTTAATTTCAAGTTTTCCTTCTTTTTATTACGTAAAGATAATATTCACGGATTTAGTTACTATCACAAAATACTGGTATTTTGATTACTAGTTTTTTTTTGTGTCAACTCATATCGAGTGAGTCCAAGCCAAGATTTTTAGATTAGTGATCCGTATTACTTTTTTCTTATTGTAGGCCACACCGTCTTGACTTAGATACTGTTTCGCTTACTACTAATATTGTGGCAAACATCAAAAACTAAGAAGTAACCCATACATCTACATGTCAATTCTCGTACCTTAAAATCGTTAAAAATTCGGATAAGATAACTTTAGTTGTCAAATTGTCTAACTTGTGTGACAATTTCACAAGTAAAGTTAACTTTACCGAATTATTTACGATTTTAAGGTACGAGAATTGACATGCTAAAAGAGCTACTGATTAATAACATTACAATAATAATTATACAATACACCTAGTTTATAATATGTCCCCATGCAATGGGTGCCAAAACAAGTGTTTCTTTAATGTTAGATGTATAAAACAAAATACTTCTTACAACGTACATCATCAGTAATTTTCTAAGACTATTTTTACTCATCTCCTACACTGTTTGCTTCTAAACTCCCCGATAAAGATAGGATAAAACTCTTTAGCGTAAGATCATGAAAAATAGCCTTTGTTTGTTGGTTACGATGTTATCAGACTGGGACCTCGACGTTTCGGTCAGGTAAATGGAATTCCCTTGCTCTAGCCGCGCTGGCTATTTCGCTTGTCTGTTTAAATTTGCACAGGTGAGGCGTCCACTCCACGTACTCTTTAGTCTTTAGTACTTACGACATAAACCTATACACCTTGTTACATTTAGATGGAAATTTATTAAATGTAATTAATGGTTTATTTTAAAATCTTCCTTTTTAACATTTAAAGGTAGAGTTTAAAATAAACCATTAATTTCATAATTTTGTCGTTATCTTTTTATAGATATATACCAGAGTTTTTAAGACAATTACCGGAATAGGGATTATATCCTGGATCACGGGGACGTAACAAACATCAATCAAAAGAACACAAAGACGTCTAGACTCAGGACAATTTATGTATCGAACAAATAAATTTTCCTTCGTGGAATTCCAAGCCGCGACCTTGTCTACCGCTGACGCAACCGCCGTTACATAAGTGTTACATAAGTGCAGCTTTTTCATTTGTTGTGTTCGTAATTAACAGTTTGTATAATGTTTCATGTAGAATAGAGCTTTGTGTGGTCACGGAGTAAGAATACAATATGACACCACCACATCTCATCCCATGGGTGTCGTATAAACCGACTAAGGTAGGTACTATCCGTGAATATTATCTATACGAACGAAAAAAGAAGGAAAACTTAAAATTAAACCCTATACCAATCCGTCTGGTCAGCGTGGTATTAGTAAGCCAAGTATCCCTCTGTTACGGGAGGACGCCTGCCCCTGCAATGGGACATTAATGGGCTGTTATGATGATGATAATGTTTCTAATAAACTTATTCTGTATCACTCCTGAGTAAAATTTATCATAAATAGCTACAACTTACAATTAACTAACCTTACCTATTTAAATTTCAATTACGAAGAGTGTATTTTAAAAATAACTAATATTGTTGGAAGTAATTAATATAACCCAAACAAGAAGAGAAATGTTTAATCTTTTGTCAAAGCAAGTAGTGAATTGTGATTATTTTCCTTCACTGGTTGCGCCTGAAAGAATTCCACTAGGATTAATTACCTGAGACGGCTTTGTAACTCCTTTGTCTAAACGGAGAACATTCCTTAAGAAACCTTTTAACTATTAATTGAAATGCTTAGATAGAATTTTTGTGGACGGACATCGGTGTACGTTAAAATGATCCTTTTTATAAGATCTTTCACAGTGTGATTATATAATTAAATTGACTTTAACATTTAAATGAGGATTGAACTGTCTGTTTTATTTTTATTTAACCTTATTGAGGTTCATGTAGCATAGAGTTTCATCATCATCATAACAGCCTATTTTCAGTGACGGGCCTCCTCCCGTGACGGAATAAAACTTGGCCTAATAATACCACGCTGGCCAGACGGATTGGTATAGGGTTTAATTTCAAGTTTTCCTTCTTTTTATTTTGTAAAGATATACATGGATATTCATTTAGTCGGTTTTTACGACACCTATGGGATGAGATGGGGTGGTGACATTTTGAATTCTTACCCCGTCACCATACGGAGAAGCATAGAGTTTAAATGAAGATTATTGTGTTTTTTACTTCTTTTTAAACTGGAGTTTTGTAATACCGTCAAACAAAATGAACAGAGGTTTTAATACATAGAGCTTTGCAACCGATGTATGTACTAAGTGTCTCTCTAACTGTGATGCGGGTAAGCTTTGCGTTTACTATTGAAGTGAACCATTTGTCACTTAAGCCCGATTTACACATCGACAAGTACAGTAGCGAGTTAAGTAGTAAGTTGTTGATTAAGTTGATTTGAATAGATCTCCATCCTATTTTTTGGCGAGTTAAGTTGGCGGGACGAGAGAGAGGGGGCTACTTCGTACTTAACTCGCCAGTATTCACATACGTGCAAATGTTTAGTACAAAACAAAACACTATTAGTACAGTCAAATAAGGCTTAATTAGGGGCAAACCTCGGAACGGAAGCGAATAAGCTGTAAATTTGCATAAACCTTTGTTTTGGTGTACTAATGACTGGTAGAAAAGTCTCATATGATCACGTGTCTGCGTCATAAGTTATTCAAGGTCAAAGGTCACGAAAATCAGTTTTTTCCCATTATCTCGTTTTCTATGGGAAATACGCATTTAACGTCATTATAAATATTGTAGATCATAAAATTGTCTACAAAAAATATCTGAACACTTTTCTCCTAAAAAGCATCGCTTTCGAGATATCGTGACTTTAGAGCGCAGGAAAGTCGTATTTTCGACTATATGCACACACTAGCTTTTTCCCGTGATTTCGCTCGCCTTTATAAATATTATGAAAAATAAGGCTTATTTCAATATATAGTAGCATATACATGCTTGGTCTCAGCCTAATCGGTTTGAAATTGACAAAGTTACATACAAACTTCCATCCCCTATCTTATCCCTTTAGGGGTAGAATTTATCAAAATCCTTTCTTAGCGGATGCCTACGTTATATCATCTACCTGCATGCCAAAATTCAGCCAGATCTGTCTAGTGGTTTGGGCTGTGCGTTGATAGAACACTAGGTATGTGGTAGGAGAATTCCTACTGGAGAAACCACGTTAATAACGCACGCACAGCCCAAACCACTGGACAGATCTAGCTGAATTTTGGCATGCAGGTAGATGATATAACGTAGGCATCCGCTAAGAAAGGATTTTGATAAATTCTACCCCTAAAGGGATAAGATAGGGGATGGAAGTTTGTTTGAACGAGAACCTTTGACCTTGAATAACTTATGACGCAGACACGTGATCATATGAGACTTTTCTACCAGTCATTAGTACACCAAAACAAAGGTTTATGCAAATTTACAGCTTATTCGCTTCCATTCCGAGGTTGAATGCTTATTTTACTGGAGTATATCATAATTTTATTCAATTTCCTGTATAAATCACTGAATACGAACAAAAGTACACCACTAAAACCTCTGGGACTATTAACAACAATACATTCCCTCAAATTGCAAAATAAGACAAAAAAATAATTACTACGACAAAAAACAGTAGAACTCCGCTTTGCCCCTATCTAAATGAGTGCTTAAACGAAAAACAAATAAAAGGAAGAAGAAATAAAAAGAGGTGCATATTGTGAAACGTTCGCAGTCAATGGTTAACCGTAGTGTTTCACTGAAAACGGGTATTCGCCATTGGAGCATAGGAGCTTCTGAATGGAAAACGAAACAAATCCAATCAGCCGCAAATATCCAGCTCTAGAAAATGCTGTTACATTTTAAAATTGTACGTCTATTTTCAACATCTTAAGTAATTAATGTGATTATTTAGAAAGCTTATGTTGTTTTATGAGGGGTAATACCTAGTTACTGATCTTTTGATGCTTAAGTTTGATAAATGATCAAATATCTTAAAAATCTTGGACTTAGGTACTCTTGGACTTACTGTTCAAATACGATCAACTTAAAAATTATTATATCAAAAATACAATATCAATAAGGATGACTTCATAAGTATTTACACATAATATGTGTAAAGGTTTTTTTTTAGCATTCTACATATTATGTAGAATGCTAAAAAAAAACCTTTTTAAGTATCATTTTTACAATCAAACACATAAGGGCGCAATCAATAAAAGTGCTTATTACCTACAGATAATAACAACATGATCTTAAATAAATAAAGCAAAGCAAACAAATTACTCAGGAATATTCATAAATAGGTAAGATATAAACATTCAATTACATCTCAAAGTAATTCTGTAATAAATTAGCACAGTTAATTGAACCATTTATTTCATAGTAGAATTTATAAATTGAGAGTAAACAAATAAATTTGTTCGCAATTTTCCTCTTCAGTAATTATAAGTAACTGTTTACTTATTAGGACGATAAACGTGATTACGTTTTACCTACTTGCTACAGAGATAATTATGTTTACTACCAGCAAAATTCAGATGCTAATGATGGCAAGCAAAGCAAAAATTCAACGCGACCTACTTGAGGCAAGTTCTGTTGTGTCGCTAACAAGACTCAGGAAATAAAGAGACGTCGTCTTTTTCATCATTCGTTTTAGAAAGATAAAGTTTAAAATAAGGCCCATTTAGATCCCTTTAAAGTTGTGAAAAGTTTCTTGTAGGAACGCTCGCGGGCTATACCGGTGCAAATTTAAAGTATGTATTACTAGCGCCACAAACCCGTGAGCGGGGCGAGCATGAGAATTCCATTACTGGTGTTGAAGTGACACGTTCGTGGCGTAACCCCGACGCGCGCTGGCTGAGCGCTATCATTTAAAAATATATTGCAATTGCAGTTGCTAGGATTACTATTAATAAATTGCATATAGTTTTCAATTGAAATTTTAGATACATATTTGAATTATTCATCATAATGGAGTTTTTTCGAGTGGTTTTAAATGTTGATATTTTTTTATGGTTAACATCTTTTTACGTTCTCCCATAATATTGACTGTCAAAGCAAGAGCTGTAATTTTTAATAGAAAATGTTGGAAAATGTCTTTGTTAGTTTTTGAAATAACGTTTTGCAAAAAAATATTATATAATATTAAATATTAAAATATTATTATATATTTTTATTTAAATTTCCTACATTCTATTTCTAGGGCTTGAAAAAACTTTTTAAATACTAAACTAATCTTAATTTCTTTAGACCTAAAAAGTAAAATATAAATTTATTTATTTGATATATCTTACATAATACAAATCGTTGATATGGGTGGACTTAAATACATTTTCTTGCTAAAATATGCCAGTGGTACCTGTTGAGTTTAATGAAATACCGATTCCGGCAAAAGGTTGAATGGCCATAATCACTTTATTGACCTAATGAAATGATTTTTAGCAACTGTTTGTGTGATATTTTGTCAAGTACATAAGTTATGTATTACTTTACAATGACTAGTTTTTGTCTATTGTTCCTGCAATTACTAATAAGAGGTTTTATCATTTTTGCTCTTCGTCATTATTTTATTAAACAACAAACATACACATAACAATTAATTTGTTATGGAAATAATATAAACAAAGCTCAATTTCAAAATGTTGAGTAAATTCTCTACTCACTGACTTAGTCACACATTAATTATGCTTCTAACATGTACATGGTCCCGACTACAGCTATCCAATTCACAACATTGTTCTTTTCCGATTTTCTTAACAATTTTTTTACGATTCTAGCAATTGCAATTGCTGTTGCAAAGATCATAATAGATCTACGGCAGACACTGGCGCCTAGTATTTTATTTAAATCGGCCATTGACGTTTCTCGTTTATAGTGGGCATTAATGATTACTTATGTTCAACACGGCAGAATGCCATTTTATGAAATAGGCTATTTTGTCAGACGTCTGATTTGATAAATCATTAGCAAGGTATAATATTTAGTTGTTTATATGGTTAACACGTATGTGGCATACCAGTAGTGCATGCGGTATGTCAAGCACAAGGTCGCAGTTTCGATACCCACGCAAAACAGTTATTTGTAAGATCCACAAATAACTGTTTTGAACTTGGCCGTAATGGTTACGAACTAATTTATTAGACGAGTAGTGAGCTAGGATCATAATAAAGTAATCGTCGTATCAAACTTTTCCACTACCTACGTGCGGACCTGAACCTTAATTTGACCTTTAATACAACGCGATACAACAACTCAAATTGTGCATTCCAAGTCAGTGTAAAAGAATAGCATAGATATACCTATATTACTTTAAAAGGAACTTCTTACAAAACATTATTAAAAAAAATGATAACAACGATGAAAACTCATTAAGGTTTTTAATTAAACCTCACTGTGTCCACATGAAGCAGGGTGTAGAACATAGGTAAGTGAATTTACCCGACAACATCCACGTCAGGTACACTACACAGGATAATAAGCAGACGGGTGTGGAAATACGCGAACATACTGCGATTCTCAACATTTCGCACATACTTGTACGTTTTATAAAATTGATTTATCTTCATAGTTAACTAAACAAAAGGTAATAAAGAAATAGCTTAATAGTTTGCGTTCTTCAATGAGAAAGTATAAACAATGATATGATTATCCACTTATTTTGTTGATATTAATGTGTTCGCGCTTTTCAATCATCATTTTTAAAAAGTACATGAATCGATTACGCGTCTATAACCTAAAAATACTTTTGTGTTGTATAATTTAAATGTAATTAAAGAACAATGCTCAAAACGTCCCCAGCTTGTAGCACTTTGAAACCTATGTTAATCGAAAGGCCTTAGTATTTTCATCATTTTATTGTATGACAGCAAATCTCAAATGTGTATCCGAAAAAAGTTATATCGCTTTAAAGAAACCGAAATGAGTCACAATTAGAGTTATTAGCAAAGAGTTTCACTGGTTGGTGGTTTTGCACATGTACGAAGTGCTGAACCGCTTTGTTCGGACTTGTATGGTTTCTACAGTGAAGCGGTGGCACTTAAGTCCGGCACGTGTTGTTCTGGATAAGAAAGGAGGGGGTGGAATCAGTTGGGAAAGTTCATCAGAACACTCGCCGTGATACAGGCGATAGAAGGCCGCCAATCCGGCGATGTCCCTACGCAGCTGTAAAGACTCAAGGGTTTTGGATACTTCTGGGCACCCAATGACACGCACAGCTCGCCGCTGTAACCGATCAAGAGCATCTAGAAGGTACTGTGCAGAGCCATCCCAGAGGTGAGAGCGGTGTCTCAGCCGAGAGAGTTTTGTGGCTCCTTTTCTTGTGAAACATCAACGCTTGGCTCTTTTCGGGGTTAACTGTTATCCTCCATTTCTAGAACCACTCGCTGAGGGCGTTGGACGCAGATTTACGAATGAATAACCAAATAAATCCCGTCTAGTAACAATTTGTCCGTTGGGTCATTGAGGCCATAAACGGGACATTTAAAGGTGATTTTAAAATGTTCAGGAATGTAGTATTCAATAATACACTTCTTCATCTCTTCACAGACTTCCGAATTGCTGGAGCGCTTCTCAACACATTCAGGGAGCCTTTTCATGACAGTGTCTATGCCAAAGACTTCGTTGAACGAATTCATTGCAGAATTCACATCAACAATGACTTGGGTAACTACGTTACAGGCAGCGGGGTACGTTCAGAACATTGACTGATGTCCTTAAATATACCGTTCCCTGAATTGTCAAACAAGGGTATTATTTTGTTTAGTTTGGGGACATATCACACTTAAAACTAGCAGCTTCCTATGTTAGCGAACATTTACGTGGCGGCGTCTGCAACATAGAAGTTTGTGCTACTACAAGTCCAATTATGAACCAATACGGTATAAACACGGCAGATCGCACTCTTTTGAGGGGTCGAATTTTATCCAAACATTGGTCAAATGCGACCTATTACAGGTATTTATTTGAATTGAAATAACGCACTGGACATAACGCCATTCAGGCATATTATTGTTCATGCTTAACTGCTATAAGAACAGCTGATGCTTGCGCGCATGTCGTCAGTATCGTGTAGTACTTTGGTATTGGAAGGGATTTAGACTATTTCAATGGGCCAGCCAGTGCCTGGGACAATATTGTAATATACACTGAAAATACTGATTAATGTTATAAAAAGTTGCGATTATGAAGATATTTGTATTTGAAAACTTCTAAAAACCGTCCATGGCCACTTTACAAAAAGCGGGAGTCATTTCAAAACTCGGAATGAGTTCATTCCACAGTATTAATTAAAATAAAAGGAACATCATGAACAATAATATAATTATCATTGTGACTGATTTCGGTTTCTTTACAGCGATATAACTATTTTCGGATACACATTTGAGCTTTGCTGTCATACAATAAAATGGAGAGATGACTAATACCTTTCGATTAACATATATCTTAAAGTGCTACAAAGTGGGGACGGTGTCCATACATTTTTGAGCATTGTTCTTTGGAGATTTTTTTTTAGAAATAACAAAAATAACAGTCTATATTTTTGATTTATTTGCGACTCAATAAATCATCAGAATGTTTTACAGATATAGTTAATGTTATTGTATTTTATTAATTGCTTGTAAGGAAACTTAACTTCACTTTAAAACATTATATTATTATTATTAGATAAAACTATGAATAATTATAAAAATTGCAACAGGGAAAACTTTAAACTATTCATTGTGTGTCCAAAGAAACTTTGAGCACCATACATTCATAGACAGGCACTCATGCTAACAGCAAATGCGTTCAACACTCAATAATACAGATTCACAATTACTAACGCAACAATTAGCTGTTGGCGAAATTAATGGAAAAGTTTGTGTGAAGTAACTAAAGTGTCTGAAATTAATGTAGTAAGTGTAGACACTGAATAGGTACTTATTCTAGGAACTCTTTCTTTATCTGGAGATTTATTTACATTTTATTTGCAACCACATAACAACTAAAATGGGTTTACTAAAATTAGCATTTGGCTTGTAAAAACAGATGATAAGTTGTATTTATGTATAACCCCTCTACTAGTTGTTACTTTTAGTAGTACTGTAAAAAATGTAAGGAAGAAATTGTACAAAAAAGTGCCTCCTAACCACTCCCACGCCCGAGCTCGCGGACCGCTAGACCGCCCAACGTCCGCGCCCGGACCGCGACCTAACTGCGTTCCGCGCGTCATGCCGTTGCTGATATAAAATGTAATTACTCCTAAACTACTACAACTACAGCAAAATAAAAATTCCACTATAAAGCTAAAACTATAAGGCATCTAGGTATATTTAAATTAAAGTAGACCCATCAGCCCGAAACTCAAAAAAGATTCAGAATTTATAATAAAGTTTATTTCTTGTCAGCTTATTTATAAACAAGAACTGATAGTGAAACAAAAACACTAGTAGTACCAAGTATGACAAAAAACATTATAGCTGTACTAAGTTACTGAATTTATGTTATTTTATAATCGGCATAATTCCATAACACATTCCAAAACAATAATATAATATTTGTAGCATCACTTTAGAAGTTCAATCAGTATAAACAATATATTCAAACAGATTATAACGTAATTTTAAAACTTCAAGCAAGCATGAAACAACAATCAAAGACTAAACAAAAGAGGTAGTAATTGGTTTTCTGAACAAACCTATGTAGTGCACATTCGCTGTTCTCCTCCGCACAGAAACGACGTGGCGAGCTCATAAAACCTTATCTGTACCCTTCGAGGCGCGTTCTAACTGATTTTATTACTTGCCAGTCTCATTTAATGCGGGCGAGTAGTTTCATTTTTAATTTTACTGTGTAGCTCAACTCGAATTGTAAGTTTGTAACTGTACTTTATTAATGTATTTATGCTTTAGTATATACTTTGATATATAAAGTGACAAGTTTGTAAGGGTAACTCAGACAACAAAAGGTTATCGCACAGCAAATACTTATTACATACAAAGTACTAAGTCATAAATATTGAGGAAAGCTACAATAATGCAAAGCGCTCATAAACTTATGTTATGATACCAGAATGAGAGATGAAAGGTTCACAAAATACAAGGACTGTATTTGCGCTTTCCATCAAGATCAATATAGTCTTTCAACAACTTACCGTTTAAAAAAATAATTGCTTTTTTACTGGTTCAATAGTATAATTATGGAAGCCATGTTGAACAATACTGGTTATGGCTTATACTGCTTATGGCTAAATCGTCAAAGACTCATTATCTCATAATTAATTATGTTCTAGGCAATCTTTTGTGTAGTTTATAAAACATATTATGTTCAACGTTTGAATGTGTTCATTTTAGCGTCAACATTTTTTAAAATATCTACACTAAAAAACGTTTTGCTAGAACAGATTTTATATCCTTGGTCAAATAAAAAATACTTAGTAAAAAAAGGAAAAGAAACACTTTTAAAAGTTTATTGTTTTCCTGATTTCATATAGTAAATAAATATTTCTTCCTACGATTATTGTATGTTATTTTAAATTTATGTCTTCAGTATAACATTTTTGATCGCTACGACAGATTAGTTTAAGAAAGTTAATAATCGAGACTGCCAGGAGTAGAAGTTGATAAATATTTCAGTCCTTGGATATTATTCATTCGAATGATGAATCACGTCTTTTTCAATAATATTACTATTTCAATACCAAAGAATATAACGTTGATACAGACAAAGTTGTGTTGTCATGGATGTGATTTACAAAAATTACTTTTTTTTTATAGAAACCGTATTACTTAGCCCAATTTAATTTCCACATATATCCAACTACAACATAAATATAATTTCCTAAACAAATGTTTCCATTTTTTTTTAAGAATTTTGTTTATTTTTTAAAAGAAGTACAACAAATTGAACTGAAAGTCTTTTCCTTATAATAGACGGTTAAAAATTATCTCCAATGAACAT
The DNA here is from genome assembly GCA_905475405.1 of Schrankia costaestrigalis. NCBI lineage: Eukaryota > Metazoa > Arthropoda > Insecta > Lepidoptera > Erebidae > Schrankia > Schrankia costaestrigalis. Next base: position 9,378,126 of record FR997827.1, read on the forward strand.
CCTATATACTGACATAATATTTCATATTTTATTAAGTTCTGAGAAAAGTTCTAGAAGTCCACAAAATAATATTACAATATGTATTTACAGAGAACTTATTTTTTATCAGGTAACAAAGCTAACAAAATACTTTCGTAGAAATTTGGCATAACCTTTGGTAGAACAATAAATATTTAATTCCTGTACAATTATTCAAACGTTTATCTTATAATGTTAGGATAGAATAGAACATTTATTTTGCAAATATAGCTATAAAAGACATTAAATAGATATTAAAAATAAACATAGACTTTGTGTTTTTTATGGCAAGATAACATTTTCGTTATTGTAGCGACTTTAAGATTTTTATTATATCTTGGCTATATAAATATCTATCGATATAATTGATTATCTATCTAAAGTATAAGTAATTTCCTTACTTAAAGTAAGGAAATTACTACCAAAATTAATTCGGTTTGTAGTTATTTTTAAATTCTTATTCATAACTTAATTAAATTTACTTCCATGCAAGTAAACTCTCCCGTTCGAACGCGCCACCGCGTCGGGGATTGAAGTACCAGCAACAATGACGGTCTTTGGCTTTTGTAATACTTTATTATGTGCCGGCAAAGATCCCCTGACAAAACTTTATTGGAACATCGAGTATGAACACTCGGCCTGATATGAGACACTAGTTATAATGGAGTGACATTATTCGATAGATTTTCATATCAGAAGCCTTATGAAATACATTGTTGGGGATCCTTATTCTGTTAAGTTGTATGTAATTAGACTAAGTTGGAACATAATTAAGTACAGGGTATTTTTATGTAGTGAATTAGAGAAATGTGAAATATTATTTCTTATTCTAGATGAAGTGGTGTTTTTCTTTCCGTCCTGGGTTTTGCTTCAGGTGAAGTGGTTAGATTGAATACCTTGAGTAGATTTTCGTGGAGTTGTATCATTTACACTAGTAGCATTTTTTTTTAAAGTGTATCATTCCGAGGTTTAGATTAACCAAGCATTTTTTTTATGTAATAGGAGGCAAACCAGCCAGCAAGTCACCTGATGGTAAGTGATCACCGCCGCCCATGGAAACCCGCAACACCAGGGGAATCACAGATGTGTTGCCGACCTTTAAAAAGGTAACAATTAATAGATTTGTGTCGGATATCGATACCATGAACTTTGGCGTGGTAGGCCATTTGATCGTCCTAAGCTTTTTGTTGTTTGTTTTCCATTTAAATGTTATATCTCTACCCTTTAGTTTTAAAGTAATGTTTCAATTAAAAACAATTTCAATAAAGTGTATTATTCAGCAGGCTTTAGTTTATATCATCAGCAGTTCTATTTTATTAACGGAATTAGGTACACCACAAAATAACAACGTATTACATGAACTTTTTATATAGAAATAGAAGTTTAGAAGCTTGTTGAGTCGAGCGTACTTCCTACAGTCTGACCTGTTAGTTAAGGTTCAATACATTGGTACGATACACACTACTCGTTTTTTTTTTTTTGATTAGATTATTTATTAATTACTTACACTAGTAAAAGAAAAAAAGTGGTAAGAACAGTTTATTATCACGTAGTAATTATCATCTTGTAGTAAGATCCTTATAAAACGATATGCAATGAAAACAGTTTGGGTATTTTTTTTAATGCATGGTGTTTGCTGCCACCATGTTTAAAAGATGAAAATGGGTTGTCGCCTCTGACAACCGGTATGACATTGATAGAATAAGTAATAAGACAATATCAATACATTTTCAAGTATAGTACTTGAATAATATGTATTGTATTGATATTGTATTCATTTAGTAATGATGAAATTAAATTGGACACGTTGTTGAAGTCAACACAGTTTTACCATATTCGTTTACAGATCACACAGATCTACCTAGTCATCGCACCGATAAGCAACTTAAAAACTTGTAAATGCTTATATAAATATAACAAAATAATATTTATAAAAACAATTTTAAGTCTTAAAATAGTATAAGAGGAGTACAAGAAGCGTATCAGTGCTCTTTATGACGCCGCTCAAGTCGTAAAACTCCACTGAGGGACAACGTTACAGTTGTAGTAAATAGGCAGTACGTTACATAATATAATGATGTTATAAATACTACTTTTTTTAAGATGCCTTTAACGTGTTTTGACATTTTAGTATATAAATACTTTCTACCGTGACAAATTGTTTATTTCTTACAACGGACACGTCACGGCTTTGTACGGATGTATAGAACAGTCACATTATCTAGAGACCTCGCTGGAATGCGAAACTCGCGTCCCGTTCCCCTTTCAACCCCCGCGCTCGCCACGAGCGGATTAGTGATTCGTCTAACGCGGCGTGACGTCATCGACGCCAGTTCTCGAGATAATGTCGCTCATCTAGTACTACAGAGACGTAATTGCCATTTTGCAAATTTCACAGGAGAGCAATTTAAAGATTTTTTCAATGTTCTTTTATGTTTTAAAAGTTCAGTTTATATGATTTTCAACTGCAACTAGGATATTTTAGATATTTAGTTATCTAAAAAGAGTATGGTAACAAAAACAAATAAAAATATCAAGTATGAGTATAAAAAAAACTACATTAAGTGATTCGACACACACATTTACGTCTTTGTTGCATTGAAAATGTTTTAATTTGTAAGTTATGACATAAAACATTAGTAAACTTCAATTTATTAAAACACAAATCTAAATCAAGGTAATCATTTATTACAGCTAAATTAAATACTGAAAAATTAACATTACTTAATGGCACGTAATTCACAGCTGCATTTGTATTTTTATCCATAAAATAGTACTTACTGAATAATTAACAGTCTTTTTAATATTTACGTATTGGTACATAAATCACAGATTCATTTTTATACTTATATTAATTATTATAAAAATAACTCAAGGGTATTGCTAATCACAGCATTCCCAATAAAATAAGTACTTTATGTAGCTTACAAATAGTAGGAACTCAAATATTAGAATATCAAAATAAATGAAAAATGAAACGTAACAAAAATAACGTTCTTCTAAGAAAATAAATCATCGTATCAAAGTAAACCTTATTCTCCAAAGGAAAAAATAACATAGAAAAATTAGTTTGCTTAATCTAAGATTGAATCATAGAAATATTTATATGGCGCTGGAACAACAAGTTTTTCTATTAAAGACAACAAATCTTTTTGCTTCTGCTGTGCAATTGGGATCCTAGAAAGATATGCGGGTTTTAGTGACACATCACGAATAGTGGCCTCTCTTCGAGGTCTGCTGGTTTTGCGTCCAGACCCAGTTTTCGGCTTGATCAGAACCTTCGTCCAAGCTTCTGCTTCATCATAAGAAGTTTTGTACTCGTAAGTGTCACTATTCTTCAAGAACCGTATCATTTTGACTTCGGTTAATTTCATGGTCTTGCCGTCTATCGTTTTAGTAGTGTTAATCCCTATTTCTTCAGCCAGTACCTTCAGATCGATAAAATCATCGTAGTTAAGCTCTTCTACTTTAAAGGGCTTGCCAGTTACTTTTGCATTACGTATAAGTTGTACGTATTGGCTTGGTACATAGATTGGACCCGATTTTTTAGCCCTTTTTATTGATTTCTCAATAAGAGAGTGGGCATTATCCCCCTCATTCTGTGTATGACCACGAATAAGAAATTTATGGGTCACCGAGTTTAAATTCAGTGTTGATGTGTTGATATTTTGTGACATCGGTTCTACACAGTCTTGTGTTTCAAGTGCACTGCATTTTTCAGGAATATCTTCCGCTAACTCATCGTCAGCGTGCCTTTGAAATAACCGTGTATCTTTTCCCGACTGACTTATTTTACTTTCTTGAGTTATAATATCTTGTTTCTTGTTTTCTTTGCTATTTTCATGTTGAATCAATTTGTCAATATCATCAGTTGAAAAATACATTTTCAGACGTTTTGCTGCAACATAATCAAATTCATAATCAACAATTTAATAAATAAAAAAGAATCCACAAAATAATTCCATTATCAGTGCAGTTCAGAGCTAAAATAATAGAGTAATTACTACCTACCGTGTCATTTAATTATAAATACTAATATTGAATAAGGCTTTATATTTTAGAAATAAGGCATACATCATAATCTAATTATCAACCATGCGAATTGCCAATGATTGAATCTATGCCAGATGAGTTAAGTTTTAATATCACTTACGGATTTTTGTCTTGAACCTTCGGGGGGTCATTGAGATAGCAGCATCAATATTTGGCATATTTTTATGAACAACTGGCGCATCTGTGCTACGTACTTTCGTATACACAGTTTCCTTATCAGCGATTAATAGCGGCAAAGGAGCAGATGAAACATTTTTTTCTCTACTGCTAACCGATTCAGTCTCTGAGCATTGGTTTTCCTCTACATTTTTAGAGAAAGGAGCAGGAATTAAGCCTTTTATGGCTATTGTAAACATTTTTTTATTGCGATTACTCGCCATTTTGTCACCAAATATCTAGCTTTGTTTAGCTTACTTAACTGAAAAAAGAACAAAAGTATTACTAGTAAACAAGTAGATCTACAGATTAATGGTTTCATGCACACACAACATAAAAAGAAGGTATCTTTTATAACAAAAACTTGGCGCCCTGGTGGTTCCATAGAAGAGCCGGGGCCGATCCCGGCATAAGAACTATAGGCACAGAATAGATAAGTACAGAAGTTGCACTCCTTTGATATTGAAGAAAGCCGCAAAAGCATGCCGCATGAAGTACAAGCATGCTTTTGCATAGCCGCAAAAGCATGACGAATCGAGTGTAGGGTTGTCACTTTCTCAACAAGTTTGACTATAACCGGCGCAATGACCCTACTTACCTACCTACAACTAAACTTATAGGTACCTACATAACTATAATAATAATATAGGTGCGCGATTTATTACTACTACGGGAAAATATTTATGTTTTTGTTCGTTTACGCGGGCGAATCCGCGGGCCACAGATAGTTATTATAATAATACTTTATGTATTTTCGTATTTGGCAATTTTATAAGTAAGTACCTACAGGTCGCGCCAAATAAGTTTGCGTGTGTGTGTTGCGTGAGTTGCGTCCCGCGCCCGTCTGAGATATAATTCCTACCTATTTAAAGCACAATAAAATAATAGTACATACTACTGCGCACTTAATCGCTAATTAGTTAAGTAGGTACCTATTTACAATATAAGCAAAAGGTATAAAACCATCGAAATAGAATATTAAGCAATGCTTATTCTATTTTGATGTATAAAACGCATTATAATAATAGGTAAGTATAAATAAATAAACTAAGTATGTAGTTGTTTCAAAATAAATAAGGAACACTTTATAGTTCGTACAAACTCATTATAGGTATAGGTAAGTAAGTGACTAGTACCTACATAATACTACCGAATAGATGATAGTACTTACTACGTTGCTAGTATCTACCTAAAGGCTTTGTTTCCAATTATTCAATAAATTAACTGTGTAGGTAGGTACGTATAGGCCTGCGCCCTGAGAACCCGCAGACTATCTCTGATACAAACGGTTGTACCTACTTATTATTGTAGTGCAATTTTGACACAAAGTACAGTCATTTTATTGAGCTGTTGTGCTACAATGACTCTAAATACTATCCCGTCATTAGTTCATTTTAACCTAAAGAGATATGATGGTTCAACACCGACACAAAATACATGTATGGCTCACAAAATTTAATAAATCTGTTGCTACAAACACTCAATATACAATTGCGGCATTAAGGATCTCAATATTTATTTTTTCTAGTGATACAAAGACATAAAATACATTTACGGCACTGTAGTTCTCAATGATGCATTTTGTCTCAGTATTGCAGAGACATAAAATACATTTACGGCAATGTAGCAATCAAAGCTTTTTATTTATTTGGTGCTACAATGCCAGAAAATACATTTACGTCGTTTGGCACTTAGAAATAGAAAAAATAATTGTCATAATTACCTTTACGACGACGTTGCACTCTGACACGACCGACCGTCACGGGGAGCCCCGCGCAACTGACAAATATGGCGCCGTTGCACTCCGGGCGAGTCCATTTTCGTACCAATGCAACAGAGACACTGGCGCTGTCTTGCGTTCGTTTGTTGAACAATAAAAACGACTTTGTAGCACCATACGTATTGAAAGTTTTGGAACAATCTGGCATCATTAACTCATTTTTGCATTTTTTGACAATTGTGTCTTTGTAGTACTAGATGAGCGATGTGGCGGGTTATAATTATACTCTCGGATATTTTGCATGTTTACCTATACGTATAAAACTTTCTTTTGAATTATTCTACCTATTAAAAAAACACTTAAAATCCGTTGCTTAGTTTCAAAGATTTGAACATTCATAGGGACGGACAGACAGCTACAGTGTCTTTGGTTTATATTAAGTAGTGATTATGGTCCTAAGCGTGATGTCACGTTAAAGCCAACTTAAGAACTGCTACCAAGAAGTTAAGAGAAACTACAAATTAAGACTACACTAAGAAAGAAACGCTTAAAGCTGTTGCGATCACTGATTGTAAGATATATTGGGCAAAGTATACAGCATCGATCATGTAACAGCTTAGTGGTATTTTATGTGGGCCATTTTGTACTTAGAGGGCACGTAGATTTGAGTTGTTGTATTAGTGAAAGTAGCTGTTGTAGAGCAATGTTAGAAGCTTATAAACTGCTTGAAGATATCTCCACAGCTTATACTCTAAATACCTAAGCCATGACGCCATGATAATTATAGATATATTAAGCTACTAACATTGTTTCAGTAATGTTTATATTAGTATTTCTGTGAAAATGTCTATATATATTTATTTTAATTAAAATAATCTAACTGAGTAAATTATTTTCCTGAGTGTCCATTTAGTATTAACAGACATTGTGTTTGTTAGTCACCCACTGGGTCGGATTAACTAAAACAAGCACGCCTACATGGACTAAAAATAAAAACAAATTAGGAGTTTCGTTGTTTATTTGTCTTTAAATTCAGTGTCGGTTTTATTTATTTTTATTTTTATTTTACCACTTCAATACAATAGTGTATACAGGCGGACTTAATGCCTAAGGCATTCTCTTCCAGTCAACCTTGGGTGATGCAGAGACAAATGTGGTAGTATAAAATAAGTGAAATGAAAGAAGATAAAAAAATGTGTAATGTAATTAACATACAATTACTCCCAAATACTTAGGTAAATACATAACTATAAACATACATAACTAATTCGTACACAAATAAATAATTTATAAATAATATATAATTATACAATATACATAACTAATAAATACATAAAATATATAAAAAAGTAGAGGCCAATGATATATCAAATAATTTTGCTATGGTTTGTTAAGTAAAAGTTGACGAACTTTGCGCTTAAATATTTGGCAGGTTGTAGACATCCTAATTTCAAGAGGTTATGTATAAAAAGATTTCATATATATTTTTTGACTGTTGTTCAAGCCGCTTTTCCAGCTTCAAGAACAGTAAAGTCGTCAACCTCGTTGGTGCAAGATGAGCCGACGACGGGTCACGACCCGTCTTGCATCCTTGATGAGCGGGAAATAAAAAAATCACAAGAAGTGTGCGAGCGCCATCACGTTAGTGCAACTAGCGTACGTCTGAAGCAGCTATGAACAGCACCATAAGACCTACGACTCCACGCTTCCTACGTAGGTATTTAAAACAAACACGACTCCTAAAACTCGTCTACCAATGCTGGTAGAGTCTTCTTTACGCAACCTCTTTAACATGGCTTTCGGCTTGCCATCTGGCCAAACATATACACTGGCTGATCTCCTAACACTATAAGCAACAGCATACTATTGAACGGGGTTTTTGTTTAAAGTAATGTGGCTTCCCCGTCGCCTATTACGAATCGAATGAAAAGGGAGGTGTACTAATTGTATTCTAAACCCATTGCCTAACGTTTTTTTTTTGTTAACACCTTGTCGAGTATGATAAGTACCTACTAAATAGATGTTTTTGTGCACATTACAACTTTAGACCCTATTCATAGTGCGTGTACTGTATAGATTACACAAATAGTGATTTAAATTCAATCCGTGTGTACACACAAACTTTAGTTGTATCACTTACACCATTCAATGGTCGTTCCTCCTAGAGACGCCATGAAGTCTAGTCGCAGACTGTATAATATCACATCCCAGTGCACAGCTAAGGTTATCGTGTAAGATATCTTATCATTAGCTGCGGTTTTACAAGTTCAATAGTTCTTACTAAACTAGTACATCGTAGTATTTAAAGTATAAATTAAATAGAGGTAGGAGGTCAATATGACAAGCTTTCTTTGGAAATAGACATCAAAAAATTAGATGTTAATAAAGTGTTACGTTACATACGTGTAGGTATATCATAACAGCCCATTAATGTCCCACTGCAGGGACGGACCTCCTCCCGTGACGGAGGGATACTTGGCCTACTAATACCACGCTGGCCAGACGGATTGGTATAGGGTTTAATTTCAAGTTTTCCTTCTTTTTATTTTGTAAAGATAATATTCACGGATAGTCTCTTAGTTGGTTTTTACCACACCCATGGGATGATATGGAGTGGTGACATATTGTATTCTTACTCCGTAACCACACGGCTCAAAATTATTCTTATGATTTGAATATTATTCTAATGTACGAGAGATTAACGTGTACGCGTAATTACCTTAATTTTACTTGAAGTTTAGGTTAATTATTATTATTAATTTTTTAAACTGCTTTGCAAGCATAACGGGCGCCTATTCTTATCGAATCCAACACCAACGTCATGCGTTTCTCAAATTGTACAACAACCCCTACTTACCATGTCATCGTCAGTAACATTAAATAAAAATAAGTGGTCATAGAAACACTAGGAAGAAAAGTCTTAATTATTCAAGTAAATTAATTAGGTGCTTACGGGGAAATATTATTATACCCTAAATGGTGTTTAGAGCTAGATATACACGGTACAATTTGTCACGCAAATAGGCTTCCTCGATGAGTAATTAGGCTTTGGTTTGGGATATCAATAATCACGAGAATGGCTTAACTTTGGAAATTGTCTTTTCTGTTTTGTTTAAGTGCTACTAAATGGACGAAGTTTGAACTTGTAAGAAAAACTAAAGTTTTTAATATTTGCTAAACAGTGCTCTAAATAATATGTCGGTTTTTTTCCGACTGATCCATCATTCATTTGCTTGTTCTGACTGATCCGCCAATGGATAGAAAAACATTAGAAACAACGTTAAACGTGTGACAGGGTTCACATTAATAAACAAATACCTACATATTATTTTAGAAGTTTTGGAAATCCGGTGGATTGGACATTTCCCATGTGAAACCTACGTTAGTCAATCAGAAGAAGAAACACTTTTGATCATATTTAATAGCCTTTCATGAAGCGGGCTGAGTTACTCTACTACGTAAACGTAAATTTTATTGTTAGCACGTTCACACAACCCATAAATAATCTCCGTAAGCACATTAAAAGGTGTAAGACATTACACACATATTACTCATAAAGCATTGTAGCGATATTATTAAAAATTAAAGTAAATGGACTGATGTATGCTGAATTTTACAGCTGTAATAAATCATAAGTCATGAGAGTAATGCGCGTGAAATAGATTCTGTACGCCCTCCAGCTTCTAGAAGAAATGTTTAAATTCAGCCTGAGTCGGTTCAGTGACTTGGAACGCTAAATTAGCCTGCCATGACGTGAACTCTGTTGTTTGAAATATCGTCTTAAATGATATGAGTGTAGACTAGGTTGTATTTATTTTAAATTTTAATGTTAAAATGTACACAAAGCTGATAATAATGTAAGGCTATGCCACAAAAATATTTCCTCATACAACAAAAATAGTATAGTTTTTAAGGAGCATGTCAGTTTTATGTCCTTTCTCATAACCATGTTTGTGTCTTTTCAACATAACTAAACCAGACAATACAATAATTTAACACAAATAATAATCAAACTAAACGTAACATTTTCGATAGCCCATTAAATCAGAAACGAAGAATTTGATAAATATCAGAAAAGTTAAAAAAAAACAGGATATAAAGGCCTGGAAGCGATCATAAAAAAAATCGGTGCGCGAATAACGGGGCAACGACGCTTGGCTCTGAAGCGGCCATGAATAATCCTCGCGTCAGCACCACGCGAGCTCACTGCCCAATTAAAAACCTACTCTTTCCACGATTTTTAGCTTAGAATATTGTATAATAAGCCAATAAAATACCCCACTTAACGCCCTACGAGCGGGCCGCGCTATGAAATATGCACTTCTCACCCTCATTATGGCAAGTAGAAATTAAATGCAAGAACTACGACTGGTACGTCGCTTACAACTTAACTAATTGAAATTTAACATTTTAATTTAGGTTCTGTATAGCTTTTTGTATTTATTAGTAGTGGATTTTGACGAAAATATTTTCTTATATTTTTTTTTGTAATGTTATTAACTTTCATTTAATAGGTAATAATAGCTTGAAACACAATTTTGAATAACATTATAAAATTAACTATTCATTCTGATTTTTTTTATATAATTATGACAATAAATTATACTATAATTACTATAATATAGTAATTATAGCATAATTTATTTAAAATGTCTATCACCTACGAGTAGAAACAGGCTTAATCCTAAATAGGTATCATTTCTTTCGTCATTGGTTTTCAGTCTATAATTATTACTAATTTCAGTCAAAACACAGCTTTTACTAGAAAGTGTTTCGTTGTTGAAAACGGAGGAAAAATCAAGCGCCCTAGTATTGGCTTGTCAATATTAGTTAATTTACTTGGTTGTAATGAACGTATTTTGTTAGGTACGATTGAAAAAGGCCAGAATAATTTATTTAAAAAAGATATACAAAGAAAACTATACTTTATAGCAATTACTCCAATAATTAAGAGCAAATACAGACACTAAGTCAATAATTAGTAACATCACAACTTAATCAAATTTCACACTAAGTATCAGGGACTAATCTATGTTTGGAGTATTCCTGTCTTTGACAGCAAAGCACAGATGATTCAAGGATGAACGCTACATGAGCGTTTAACTTGCTTGATTACATCACATTTACATACACGAGTAATTTGAATGCACGGTTCATGCAGCAGTTTCAGCTGCTGTTTAGACGCTGGTATGTTGCGAATTAAGAATCAACTAGAAAATATTCAGTCTTAGACGGACAGATATAAAGCGCTTTCCTGCATAGAACCTTCTGCGACGGTTTCAAAGGACTTTGATTGTCCTTCAAAGGTTTTATGCTACGATACTATGACTTTTTTTAATATAATATCTATATGTGTAGGTTTATATTATTTAGAAAAATCATCTAAATCTTCTCATCTACCATCTTAGCATTACTCTGATTCTGCTTCACCCTAAAGTTGACTGGTAGAAAATGCCTTTGGCATTGAGTCCGCCTTTGTGCACCATGTACATTAAGTTTTAAATAAAATAAAAAAAATACTAGTTTTACGATACCCAAATAGAGTAGTATATTATGCTTATAGGTATGATTTTTACTGTATTAAATCTATGATTTAGTTTACATTTCATATTAGTAGAGATTTATTGTAGAGATACTTATTACCAGTTTGATTACTTCTCATTACGTACCATGTATTTATACTAACTCAAAGTGGTTGACAAATAATTTCACATAGTTTCTGTGGTTGCCCAATTTTGGCTAACCATAAAATATAATATATTTTTGTTATTATGGACGGAATACAATTCAAGTATTAAATATATACAGATAGTCATTAATGCTACATAAAAGAACAGATATTTCCTTCATGTAACTGCTTATAAAACATAGCAGTAATATAAAATGTAAATCGTAACTTAATTGTATCCAAGCTAAAAAGTTAGTTACAGTTAATTAAACTTTTAATATGTAAATAACAACAACAAATAAATCATGATGGTTTGTTACTCTAACTTTGGCAAAGTAACTCGTTTTATTTTTAACAACCATCAATGTATTGGATACAATGATACATTCAAGCACAATAAATAGAAAAAGTTAATAAGTACTTTGCTTTACAAATTAATATAAGGTTTAAAAGTACCTCTAAACTGCGCTCGTCTCTGTAAGGCAAAACTTGTTCCCTAATAACCCTGTGATGTTCGTCTGGGTTGGAATCGAACCCGCGATCTGGTGTGCTGCAGCCACTACCGCAGCCATCGCGCCACCTAGACCGTTATAAATACATAGTCATAATTTCATTACCACTTCGTAAAATATTAAAAACTACAAAAACAAACAAAGAAATCCATCTTTGTTTATTTTACCTTCAACTGACGCTACTGCTTAACAAGTGTGCTAACACCGTTATGTAAACAAATCTCACAACTTAACTATGTTTGTTTAAATCACTTGTATGATTAGAAACTGTAAACAAACCCACATATTGTGCTCTTATTATAAATCGATGACATGCGGTGAGAAAGATTTTATAATCTTCCTTTTAAGTACTTACAAGTTTTTTTTATATTTCGATTTTTGTTTACAACCTTGAGTGTAACGGACAAAGTAATTTGTAACACATTTTTGTTTGAGGTTGCTTGATATTTATAGTATAGGTATTGTTTATATTTGTGTTCCTGTCTTTTTTACTCTTCTAAAGGCCTGCTGCAGAGATGAGCCTCTTGCAGAGATGGACTGAAAATGGGCTTAAACAGTCAAATCTCGAGTTTAATAAAAACTCTATTTTGTATACATTTTTTTTTCTTATATCCTTTTTATAACATAATGATTGATGAATCAAAATGTTAGTTAAATATTCTCAGCAAATATTAATCAAACGTAAATTTATGCTAAGATTTGCTTAAGTGCCATTTAAAAGTATCGTCTAGAACATAACTTTACTTAAATTTCCTGAAAAGCCACTATAAACGTGAACAAAGTCTATTATTTACGCCATTTAATAAAAATAATGAAGACATTTAAAATTACGTGCCTGTACAAGATTGGATAAACCAAGGTGACTATGGCAGTCTTTAGCCAAAACCCATGGAGACAATTTCATTAAAAGCCTTTAATATCTTTTTAAGAGTTCTTATCGCGGAAGGGGTGCTAAACAAAGTGAGTCGCGAACATTATTTAGAAAAAAAAGGAAACCGCCACGAGTTTACTTGTTTCAAAAAGGCGGGTCTTTGTGGCATCAGATACCGGCAGATTTGCGGCCGGCCCATTAACAAATTACCTCTTTAAACCGCTCCTTTAAATAAATGTTTGGGCTTCTTTCTTCCTACGTTATAGTTAGTTTTATTTCTACACACGCTTGCGTGATTTCATGCGATAATATAAAAATAAATACGGACATACTGCATAAAGACTATGTGAAAATAAATTAGGTACATTCTACTCGTGTTGTACCTCCTTTCGCGTAGGATATTATCATAAATAGCATTTCTTTCTTCGTGAAACTCGTAGAAATAGTCACGGTCAACAGCGACGTTATTACTTTTAGTTACCCACCTCGGGTTGTGTTGTAAAGACATTAATTTTGTTTAAGATTGTTATTTTAAAAGAATGCATGGGTAAATAATGTTGTTTAATTAGCACAATGCTAGGGAAATTATTGTGTTAAGTTTGTTTACCGTTTTAATTGTGTTACGTATTTATTTATTGCTAGTTTTACTATCTCCGCTAGATGTGTCATCAGCTAGCCCAACTGGAATGAGCTACCTTTTCTACAAAATGAACCCTTGCCGTACAGATACTACTACTACAGATACTACGAGCGTACTCCCTTTTTAAAGGTCCGCAGCGCATCTGTAATTCCTCTGGTGTTGCGGGTGTCCATGGGCGGCGGTAATCATTTACCATCAGGTGATCTGCTGGCTCGTTTGCCTCCGATTACATAAAAAAAAGGATTATATGCTAGCCAGACGGGTTTGTATAAAGTTACCTATATGTCTAGATATCCTCCATTTCTGATAATTAAATCGTCCCTTAGTCCCGTTTTGCGATGCCCTTGTTAATGTATTGTATAGCGCATTTTTAGAGCTATTCACGTTGAAATTATTTGAAATAACCTTGATATTCTAGTGTAAGGATTACCTGATGTAGGTTTTTATGTCAAATTTTCCCCTTTTTTCATGTAATGGGAGGCAAACGAGCCAGTAGGTCATCTAATGGTAAGTGATCACCACCGCCCATGGACTCCCACAACACCAAAGGAATCACAGATGCGTAGCCAACCTTTAAAAAGGGAGTACGCTCGTTTCTTGAAGCTCCCCAAGTCGTAACGGTCCGGAAAAATTGTTTATTCTATTTTGTTTATTCCTTTAGTCATGTCATAATATATTCTAACTCCGTACTTATTAGACTTGGGTATCGTCTATGTAATTAGACTAAACCACACCTGTGTGTATACCTATTATAGAATATAATACATATGACTTACATTGCAGCATCTTGTATGCAACAGCTAGTATTACATATTTGATCTGAATTTTAATTACACTTAATTTATTACACAAACTGCTTTGGAATAATATACCTTTGTATTAAGGACATTTAATTTTTCTTTCCTACTTATCCGAAAATATAATATACCAGCTGACCCATGACTACTTCGTTGGGCGGTTAAAAAAAGGCGTCTCTTTTTTAAACATATTTCATTTCTGCTCTACTCCTATTAGTAATAGCGTGATACTATATAGCCTATGACACTCCCCGATAAATGGACTATTCAACATAGAAAGAATTTTGAAAATCGGTTAAGTAGATCCAGAGATTACCCCTACAATGTCACAAACATACAAACACACAAACTTTACCTCTTTATAATATTAGTATAGATTAGTATAGATAGATTATGCATTTCTCTATCAACGGAAACTTGTGAATGACCTTCTGATATCTATAATTTACGTTTATTGTTACATGCTAGTTGTAAGTATTCCAAGTGGTTAAAAAATAAAATGATTAAAAATAAATAACAAAGAAATACACCTGAAGAATAATAATAAACACCGACTAGTACTTTTACCTTTTTTTAAAATGTAGCTGTCTTCGATCGGAAATCACACCCCGCGACTTTTCATCAATTTAACGCACTCATAGATCATCGCTAGAGAGTTGCATAAAATTTGTTATACGTACGATTTTGATAATGAGTTAAATTTTTCTATTATACTTACAAATAATAAACAATTTGTTTATTTGCATCAGTTATTATGTAGAGCATGATGCAGTCATAAACAGAGAATACTAAACGTCACATGTCTATTTCATCGCCGGTAACACCCACTAAACCAGACCTATTACTGCTTGAATATTTTTCTGAAAAAGAAGGGCATTTAATCAAAAATACTATACCAGTCTAGCCATCGCCGTAGTAAAATAGCATTTCCTTAATTCGCCAAAGGAGGTCCATCAAAAAGACAGTAGAGCATTAATTACTGGCTGATAATAAAAAGTCCCAACCTTTTCATTTAGAGATAGAAATATTTAAAAATAAATCACGCCGTCGTTTAAAAGTAAAACAAAACTCTTTCGCAATAATTTACAGTCTCATGCCTTGGTTTAGTTAATTTATTTAATGAATACGGTTTTAAATTTACTATACACGAACATTGTTTACAGTAGTATTAATATCTACTGTCTTTTCACTGGAAATTTTTGTTACACAACGCCATCTAGTCCGAAACTAAGCTAAATTAGAGTTATGGACTCTTGAAAAGTAATAAACGTTTCTAATACTAGTAAATTGTATAATTCACTGAAACACCTCGTTCTAATCAAACCTATATAAAATTCACACATAATATTATATTATATTTATTTTCATTTCTAGCTCTATTACAAAAATTTATAACTCTCTGCCACAAAAAGCACTACTACGCTGTCATTATGTGCGATATTAAATAAAAACCACAAAACCAAAATACCAAAGTCTCTAACGTTAATAAACTTTTACCAAAGTAATATTAATAGTGCAAAAGTTGAAATACGCTCTTTGAAAGATACTTAAGATATCCTTTTGCATTCACCCGTATGTACTGCAGGTACATTTACATAAATATTTAAAAATGAAACTGAGTGGTTAACGTAGCTCGAAATTTGGGTAAATCTTCCTTTCCGGCCGCGGCGGTCTGCGGTCACGACCCTACTACTCTAATCTAAACGGACGTGTTCTTAAAAATATTAATATTGCACGGGCCTTGCTTTTAAACTTGGTTTTAAAATGCATACTTTTAGAAATGCCGCTGGTAAATTAAATTTAAGGTCAGCTACATATGAATGCACAGATGGCGTTCAGTTGAAAAACTGAAATAGGCCTGTTGACTTCATACTTACAACTCCTTTAGATATTACTAATTCATTTACTTGAGGTTTTGAGAATTGTAATGTCTCAATAAAGAGATAGGCATCAATTATTGACGGAAAAACTTGGATTACCTATAACAATTTCTTATTGATAAAATTAACTACATTACACTTTTTACTGTATTATGAATACAGAATAATTTAGGTTTTAAAATTATTCATTTTACTTATATCGAAAACAAATAAGACGTTATTTCAGATATTGCTCCTTATGTCACTCCAGCGCCCAATCTTATTTTAAATCTAATGTTACTCGTAACGCTGCTCGAGTCGCTATTCCAAACGCCACTCCAGATAACACTAGACGCCACTCCAGACGCTACCTATCAGACGCCAAGCTAGATGCCACTTCAGGCACCATTTCAGAGGCTACGTCAGACGCAACTCCAGATATCACCTCCGAAGCAACTCCGAACAGCACTAGAGACAACACCAAATGCCACTGTAGGTGCCGCTCCAGATGCCACTCTAGTCGCAACTCCAGACGCCACTTTACATGCCACTTCAGATACTACTCTAGAGGCCATTAAAAGCGTTTTTCTAGACTCAAATCGGGATTTTACCTAACTTACATGATCAGGTGCTTTTGGTGCTTTCAAGGAGTATCAGTTTTGAGAAAACAGGAGAGGTACGTCTCCTAAGTACTTTTAAGGCTATGATAGAAACAAAATTTGTTAAATAATAATATGACCAGCTTCGTTTTACAGCTGAATAGAGGGTGTTATAACAAGTTTTCCTTGTCTAGCAGAGATCGTTTTATTAAAATACAGGTGTTTAAATTTTTATCCTTTAGGGCTTTTACAGATATTAATTAAAAGACCCAACCTGCAACCTCGTGAACGACAGCATTGATCGCTTTCCCACTGAGTCAGTTCATTCTCCCAAGACTTTGTAGATACAAACTAACATAATATCAACAATTTATTCCATTGTCGTTTCTGAAATACTGCCAAAAATAAATAAGCTCCTAAATAATTTGATAAAACTCCTATTTTAAATGGGGCGTAACACTACTATGGCGGAAGTGACATGCCGTGACGTCACATCCGCTCTGTGTTACGCACAGCGCAGGCGCAGGAATGCCACCGGAAGCCGGAAGTTGTGGTGTTGCGGCGCACAATCTGGAGTTGGACGGCGGGAAACACTGAATCAAGTGCAGCCTGAGCTTTCTGTTTTATGTATGAGACTGTAAAAGATAGATGGGAACATTTTCATTTGATATCATCCGTACCCCAGGGTTATTCTCGTTGTTGCCTCTAATTGTTCTTACATGCGTGTTTCCTTTGTAGTTGTGTTATGTTATTCGTTCACCCTATAACCGTTATTCAAATTTCGATATTTAACATCTTAAATAACTGTAAAGTAGTACAAGAGCATTTTTATATACTACCAACATTATTCAGCTTCAGTTATTTTGGATCCAGCGGTCTTACATTTTATAATCATCCAAAACTTAGTAGCAAAGACTGAAACTAGAATTCATCGATTTTACCAAGATTACAAAATATTTTTTTATATAAAATCATTCTACAAATAAAATTTGCAATAGAAACACAATAAATTATAATCTGTTTTAAACGCTCGTTAGTAAATAGCAGAAGTTTATAATATAAACAAGAAAATGATGCTAATTTACTAAAAAATTCATAAAATCGAACACTTTTGTATCGAACAAACACGGATGATAAAATACTTTACAGAGAACGAAATCGCATTTTTACCTACGACATATTTTTTCCTTAAAAATTTCGTAAAACAAAATCGTATCAGCGCAACCGTTAAGTGACTTAGAATTCAGTTTTGTCGAACATAGACTGAAGGTGAATAAAAAATGAAAATAATTGATTAAAAATCAATATCTTTTTCTAAATAAAGTCTTATTGTATATTCTTCTTCTTCATTATAAAACTAAAATTATTATGTTTCATGTAAATTAATTATAAATTTAAATATCTTGTCTTTAGATTTTTGTAGAACAATATAGTATATGCACAGACGATATTATATAACGCACCTGACTTTGACGAGTACAAACACGTAAATGACGGTAAGTCGCTACACACGCGGCATGGGTTCCAAGGAACATGCTCCTACATGTATATACATGTTTGTTTGTGGAAGTATAATTTCTGATACGACAATGTTCGATTGGTTATTTCAATATGCAAGGGAATATTAAAAAAAAAAAAACGGTATCGTATAATTTTTAGTGTGTAGAATACGATTATACAATAAAATACATTTCGTCTTATATTTCCATAAGATTTTGTTTTGGGGCCCGTCGATATTGTATCAAAAATCGTTTTATTATAATCGTGTTATTATATTGTATCAAATAGACTACTACGATATAAATCGTAGTCTAAGTATTTTTCTGGGCGATATTTGACTGGCGACTTTTACATTTTGTCTGTGAAACTCTTATTTTTAAAAGCACTGCAATATGCCCGAATGCCGTATCGAAGTTGATGTAAAGCACGATTTTTATCTATGGCAACGGATTATACTCATAAAATAACGTAATTTCTTATCACTCATCTCTCTGCCCAGGATTGATGTTCTGGGCAGAGAGATGGGATTTAACACTAACTTTGTCACTGACTTTTCATTGGTGACAATACTTTGATACCGATAAAAATGTTAACAGTCGATACTTACATTAATTAGAATTTAATTACGCACCTATAAATGACAAAGTCTTCATCTCATCTCAGTACATTACAAAACTACTTTACTACATTCAATCTCATTCAAAAATTTAAAACACATCCCAAGAATTTGCGGGTAAAACGAGTAATACAATAAATTGCGAAATTCAAAATTTAGCAGATATATGTTGCGACGTGGATCGGAGTCTTGCGGGACACATGTCGGAACTTCTACTTGAAAACTTCATCGGAACAAAGAGAAAAGCCTTGTTCGTGTAACGTGCAGCATCCAACTCTACGGTTTTATATCTTCATAATTTAATAAAATAAGTAATTTGAGTGCTTTTAACATAATTAATGTTCTTACAGTTCTCCAAGAATATAGGTACTTAATTTTTGAATGTTTAATAACTGTGTTTATTTCGTTTCTGGTTATGTTAACATTATTTGATGTCCTCGGTGGCTCGACGGTAGCGCAAGCGGCTGCCGTCAACGAGGTTGTGGGTTCGATCCCCACGCAGGACAATAATTTCTGAGATCCATAAATTATTGTCCTGAGTCTGGGTGTTCTTTGTGTCTGTTAATTGATGTTTGTAAAAAGTCCCCGCGCCACAGGGCATGATCCCTAGTGCGGGAGTTGTCTTTATTATTATTTATAAAAATCTTTTTCTTTTACATAAAAGCAGGTAGTTTATCTGACCGTCGCACACTGGGGCCTAGTATATGGAGGTAATGCGTAAAATTGTATTTTACAAATGTGGGTAAGATACACAAAATATGACAAATTATCGAATTCTAACATATATCACGTCAGTTAGCATCAATCATATCTATTAAAAGGCTATCGTTTTGTTATCATAGTGCTCTAAAGTTCATCGTATGCATTTGCAATAATTTAATTTACGTAAACAAAGTGTTTTTTTTTAAATATTATAACAGTTACATTAAAACTAAATTATGACAAGTAACGATCAAGGTTAGTACAATATTAAAATAGTAATTTCCTTAGCTGATTATAATAATTAAGTACCTACATGATTATTTTAAATATTTTTTTTTCTAATCGGTATTTCAAAAGTTTGCACAAACATCTTTTGAAATTATTTACTGTTTTATATACTCAAAACCTTCTATAATACGAAACTGTAAGCAGAAGTGAAAGAGCTTTGTGCAAAATTTTTTTTTTAATTGTTTTGTTTTTGTATGGAGAATAACGTTTATCTCATTGTTGTAGATTTGTCGTCTAAAATCAATATTAAGAGAAAATCTTTACTAGATGTGTATTTTAAGAGTAAATATAAGTCTTTTGAGAGAAAATTTGATGATATTGTAGATTTTTTGGTTTTAAAAACGGCTTGTCCAGCGACTTCTCGAGCACAGCTTGCTTTCGAACTACGCAACTTTAAGCACCAATTTAAAAATAAATGGGACCTTCATAACAGGCGCAAAGAGAGATTTTTTGAAGGTGAAAAGCTGTGGATAAAGGGAAATTGTCAATTTACCCAATTTAAAATGTTCATACCCGAAAGACCGGTTTTAAGTTTCACAGAATGTAGTGAAAGTTCTAAGCGAAGAAAAACATCAGCCTTGCGTGCTGAAACGGATGCTAATGAATTAGTATATGCTGCGCAAATGAATTTAAGGGCATGTGGAAAAAGTACAGAAGCTCAGGTCATTAAAAAACTATCGGCATCCCCTAAATACGCTAAAGACTGCTTAGATTTATCTTATGAAGCAAAAGTTAAAAAGTTATCACCACAAGAAGCTCTTTCATTACTTGTTGAAGCCCAATTGTCACGTAAACAATACGAAACTATCAGAAGCTTTGCAAAAGATATTTTTCCTTCATATAAGCTGGTGCAGGCTGAAAAGACACATTGTTATCCAGTGAATGTTAACGTAACAGAATCTGAAGCGACTGTGACTCTTCAATCTTTGTTAGATCACACTGCATCTCGGCTGATACAAACCCAAGAAAGTGTTATACGAACGCATTCTTTAAGTACTGTAGACAAAATTGTATTATATTCGAAATGGGGATTCGATGGAAGCTCTAGCCATACCCAATATAAGCAAAAGTTTGTTTCAGAAACAGCTGACGATAAATATATGTTTTTAAGTAGTCTCGTGCCAATAAGACTTTCATATGAAAGAAGTGGTAGGACAGCTGTGTTATGGCAAAATCCAAAGCCTTCTTCACCACGATTTTGCCGACCAATCAGTCTCCAATATTTTAAGGAAACAGATGAATTAGTAAAATCAAAAAAAGAAGACATAGACAATCAAATTCAAAATTTATTACCTACAGAAGTTATTGTTAATGGTAAAACGTATTTAATTGTACATCAGCCTGTGTTTACTATGGTTGATGGGAAGTTGTGTAACACACTTTCTGACACTAAATCAACTATGAAGTGTTACTTGTGTGATGCAACTTCAAAAGAATTTAATAATCTAGATACTGTTCTACAGAAGCCAGTTAAAAGTGAATACATGTCTTTTGGTTTGTCGGTTTTACATTGCTGGATACGATTGTTTGAGTCACTGTTGCACCTTTCTTATAAACTACCAATTCAGCAGTGGCGTGTAAACAAGGATAATAAAGAGATAGTCGAAAATAATAAAAAACGGATACAAATAGAATTTAAGAAGCAACTATATCTTATTGTAGATAGACCGAAGCCGGGCTTTGGTAATAGTAATGATGGCAATACCGCACGGACTTTTTTTCAAAATTTTGTAAAGTCTGCAGAAATAACACAGGTTGACCTACCAGCTAATTAAACGTTTTTATTTAATACTGCAGACTATATCTAGTGGATTTAAAATAAATGTTAATAAGTTTCAATTATTTTGTCGAGACACAGCTTGTCTTTACGTAAATCTGTATCCATGGATGCCAATGACTCCAACAGTTCATAAGATACTAATTCATGGGCCTGAAATCATTAACCAGGCAATATTACCGATCGGACAATTAAGCGAAGAAGCCCAGGAAAGCAGGAACAAAGATTTTAAATGTTACAGAGAACGTTTTAGTAGAAAAACTTCTAGAATTGACAATCTAACGGATATTATGAATCGATTATTTATATCATCGGACCCTATTATAAGCCAGATGCGTGAATTACCTAAATTGAAACGAAAACCTTTTGACCCGGAGGTCATTGACATGCTACAGGAAGAATAAAAGCTTAATAGTGCTTTTATTTATTTTATTTAATTTTGCGCATCGTCCCCATACATCGTACCCCAGTTGTTGAAAATCTCGGGTTCAATTCACGTCAATTCACGTGAGAAATTAATCATATGCATGATTTTACTGGTAAGACGGGGAAGACAGTTTATTTTAAACTAATGAATACAATATTTGAACAGCCTTGCTAGCACGGTGGTCACGGAAGCAGTTGGCATACACGAGGTGACGGGCTCCAATCACACAGTTCTTTGAGCATTTTACAAACTATTGTCCTGAGTTTGAATGTTTTCTCTATAGGCTAATGTAATAATTTAAGCGAGCGGCTTAAAGTCGGAGGGCCTGCTACCTGTATGCATGCCTGCAATACTATCGCTTGAAGCACGCTGGTCGCTACGCGTAGTAAAGTGCAGAAAGAGCATCCCACGCCGTTGACTTTTAAATTGACGTTATGACATTTAAACCATTTATTAATTAGTCATTAGGGTCAAATTCTAACAAAGCTAGCTATTGTCGTGTCTAATGTAGCTCAACCATGCCGTACAAATAATTATATGATATGACTATAACCTTTTTCATTTGCAGGCAATATTAATATTTATCTAACTTAAGCTGCTAACCTATCAAAATAATATCGAAATAAAAAACCTAAATAGTACATAAATTAATGAATTATTACACAATATTATTTACTGTTTATGTCATTGTATATTTAATGCTCTCTAACCGCCGATTTCCGAATGTCTGATCAAGTAAAAATTAACTAATCAAGTGTCAAAACTCTTGTCAACTATCATTTTCAGGAAAAATTGGACACTTGACACTTGATTAGTTGAATTTTTACTTGATCAGTCAATCGGAAACCGGGGGTAAGTATTATATTTTCTTGATTAGGCTGCAGTAGACAAATAAAATATATATCAAACCTATTTGAAAGCATACCAACCTTTTTTTAACCTAAGTAAGAAACCAAACATAGCTGTTATATTTAGAAAAAAAAAATGACGACATTGTCAAACACTGTCGTAACATAGTCAATGAGAAAATATATTTTTATTAAAATATACACTACTAAAGAAAGGAACAAATTAAATCATCAATTTTATAAATCTGTGCAATGAATAAATTATTATCTTTAGTTGCAAGAGGAGCGCCAATATTACGACGCAATTTCTTTAGAGCAACTCCTGCGTTCTACGAAAGTGAGACAATTAAGCTTGACAACGATCACGTACTTAAACCAATAGACTATGATAGTAATACCCTTAGAAAACATAAAAATGATCACCGGCAGTCACTTTACGAGTTTGGTTTATACGTTGCTACATGTCTACCTAAATACGTTCAAAAAGTTCAAGTTGAACATACCGATGAACTATCCATATTTATAGTTCCGGAAGGTCTATTCCAGGTTTGTTCTTTCTTGCGCTTGCATCACAACTGTTGCTTCAATATGTGTATGTCATGTACTGCTTTAGATGTCCCCAGCAGATTGTTTCGTTTTGAAATCATTTACATGCTTCTTAGCTTGCGATTCTGCCAAAGAGTTTTAGTCAGGACTTACACAGATGAACTAACTCCATTGAAATCTCAATGCTCTAATTGGTACGCATGCAATTGGCATGAAAGAGAATTATACGACATGTTTGGTGTAGTATTCACTCATCATCCTGATTTGAGAAGAATACTTACTGATTATGGATTTAATGGACATCCCTTGAAGAAAGATTTTCCTTTAGTTGGCTACACAGAAGTACGTTATGATGATGAACTGAAAAAGATGGTATATGAACCAGTGGAATACGCTCAAGAAATGCGTAAATATACTATAAAAAGTCCATGGGTTTATTACAATAGCTTCCATGAGGGATACAACAACCCTCCCCCGGCCCCCGCACCGCCACCGCCTCCACCTCCTTCACCTCCACCACCACCATGTACGACTACTACTACTTGTCCTTGTTAAATTTGTATAAACGTATAGATTCATGATATTAAAAGTAGTTACTTCATAAGCTTGTGTTAATAATTTTAGTAGGTACTGGTAACCTCATCTTGACTATACTACAGAACATGAATTCTGAGATATAATCCAACTGAAAATAGTTATTTTTCACAATGTTATGCAATATGAAGAAAAGGGAAGCCTGAAACCAGTTGGCTTAGTTACAGTACATCAAGTTTCCACGCCGCGCCGGCGCCGCCGCGCCGTACGTTCTTGTCCTTACCTTTACCAATGTTTAATTATATCTTGTTTATCTATTTACAACATAAACTTAGTTCAAAGACTATAGCTTAAACAGTCTGTTTTGTGCACAGTTAGATTTTAAAAAGAAAGAAAAAGTTTAATAACTTAAAACCTAGAATTACAAAGAAACCTAAAATCTCAATATCTTACGGCACGTAGGTACAGTTTTAAATTTTACCTTTATACGTTTTGTGTTACATTATTTATTTTAAAACAGTAACAAGACTTGTTTCTGTTTAAAAATAAATAATTACAATTACCAGTATACAACCTGAAAGATTTGATCTTGCTTTTGGTCATAAAATGATTCCTTAATCATCTATTCAAAATAATGTAATGGACATTATAGTACGTTACTCGATTTCTTTTGCGGCTGCTTGGTTTGAGTCCAACTCAATCGCTAATTATCTTTTGTCTAGGCACAATGGTAGCTTCGTTCAGTGAAGCTTAACACCATATAATTTAAGATAGCTCATCCCCACACCAGATGACGGCCCTTTCTAAAGGCCCAATTAATAACTTGGAAATTAGCAGAAAGTGGCTAATTATTCTATCAGGATTTCATTAAGTGGCTTCGTAAGTTCACCCGGTGTGGAGATCACTCAAATTAGATTTCGATCTCTCATTAATATGCGGTTAAAGTAGAATTTTTAATTGCTTTGCTCTTGCACAAAAAGATATTATTTTCTTTACTAAAATTAGTTTCTAGCGTATGTTAGTATTAGCAGGATTGAAATAGGCTTTGTATTCCTGTATTATAATTTTGACGAAATTAACTAATCAACTAAAACGCTAAAGTAAAAAAAATTGCTTGCAAAAATATTATTATATTTTTTCACTAAAACGTATAAAGCAATGACAAGACATTGTGTTGTGAGCAAGCAAAAACAAATGTTTATTTTCAAGACTTGACGCCTTTCAGCTTCAGTAGAAACGTTTGAATAAGTTTGACATGTCCTGCATTCATGGACGTTGGTCACCATAACACAGCTAGAAAGAAATAATATCCTTATGGTTTATTTCATCGTCCAAGCAACACATATAAATATCTGTTCCAGTTTGTAAGTATGAACTTTGTTAAGGACGGTGCATAGTGGTTCTTCACCGGACTATTTCGCTTCTCTGCCATCAAACAAAGTAAGAGATCCTGGCTAATATAATATCCTTGTTTTCTGTGCTAAATAGAATTTCATTGCTAAATAGAAACCTCTCCGTGTGGTGACGGTTTAAGAATACTTTGTCACTATCCCATCTCATCCCATGGGTGTCGTAGGAACCGACTAAGGGAATATCCTTTAATATTTCATCGTTACGAAATAAAAAGAAGGAAAACTTGAAATTAGTGGGACATTAATGGGGTGATATGATGATTTGTGAAACCACTCACTAACTAACTCCCTCATGACCAATGAAAAAATAAATCTATGGAACCAACTTGAAAACATATTTTTAATCTAAAAATGTTTAATTTTTATTAGTCAAGAAAGATAGCAAATATTAAAAATGAAACTGCATTGACCTCCTTTTAAGGAACTTATAAGCTTTATCACAAATTGTCGACATTATTTTAAAATTATTTACAAAGAAAATAATGTTGTTCATCTCGTCTCTTTTAAAATAACCGCTTTTATTAATGAGATGTATATAATTGAAAGTGACTACTGCAGTAGATATTTAGATAAACAATAAATCACGAAAATAATTATTCTCCAAGCTTCAATTACTTTTAAAAGGAGTAAATAACAAAAGGAAATGAAGCAGTTTATTAAAAGAAACATTAAAAAGAATTATGAAGAAAACCCCGTGAGTAAAATTGAGCACGATATATATCTTGATTTGTAATATTGTGATTGGCTGCTTATAAATACGGCGGGTGTTAACGGCAAGCGGGAAAATACAAAAGGAAGGGAAGGGAAGTGGCGTTGAGTTTTCGGGGATATATTCTATCGGCTTCATATCTGCTTTCATCACACGGACATCTGCGTAAGAATAACGGCTGAGTGGAGGACTGAATGAACAATCGCCACAATCGGCTCAGTATGTGGCGCGCTCTCGCCTCTGACGTGCGCACTACTGCGTTCCGCGCTCCCTCGGGACTACTTACAAACTTAACACGCGCGCTTCAACTTTGGACAGTTCTCACAAACTATACGGATATCAAATTCACGATATGCTATTGCTGAAATTTTATTGGATAATATTGAAACTTTTGATTTTTTATTGAAAAGGTGAGTAAAACTAAGTATTATTAACTTTTAGAGTGGTATTAAACTTGTAGCTTTGATCATGCATTCTTTTAATCAGTCAAATGACATGGTTTTAGCATAATCATCCGGTAAATATTATTTTACACAAAGAGACCTCTTCTATCCTAATAATAAATCCCTACAGGGAAACTTAGTCTTAGGTCTGATACCAAGTTGGTCTGACAGGTGGGTGGACCTACATTTGACATGCCATCGGTATCTAAGTTGAAAATAGCAGTTTCTGTAGTTTTAACTACTTTCTTTCTTTACATGAATGTAATAGCGTGTTGAAAATTAATCGATACCGCACGTTTAGTTTATTTCTCTGTTTATAACTAAACCTGTACGTTTAGTTGCTTCTATTGCTTCTAACAATTTTTTTTAATCGTTAAAGTTGTTTATAGCTATGTTAATTTATTATTTTAAAATTCCCTAAATAGTTTTAAGGCTTTTTTACAGTCTTGCCAATACAGAAATTATAAAATATTAATGTTTGTAGGTTTTTTTTAAAGTAACTTTCAAGACTTTACTTTCTTGTAGAAACGATTCGTAGAAATCCAACCCGCGATCTCATAAATATTAGATCAGCTGTACGTATGTACATAAACATACACAAATATATATCAGGAAAACTTTTGATAGTAATGCGTAATATCCAGCATACATTCCTTATCTATCATAATTAACATTACATCAAAATATTACTCAAAAAAGATACATCATTCTCTATTTAACTTTACATAAATAGTTTCGAGAATTCATTATGAGCTCGCTATGTTTTGTATGTCTTGAAATAAACAGTAAATAATTTAATTCGTATAGTTCTGATTCATTCGTTTAATAATTTAGAAACCTTAAATTCGATACATATTGACGAAATAAATAATTACGGAGTAGTTAACAGTACCGTATTTGTTCCTCTTTAAAATTCCGAGTTACTCTTCAAACATTCATTTCCTGTTGAATATTCAAAGTTTATCACTTTTTACGTTAATTGAAATGCGGTATTGAGTGTAGTTTGTAATGTATTTTGGCTATTTTTTTATTTACAAAGCTCATTATGTTAAGGAAAATGTAAATTATGTAAAGAAAAGGGAATAAGTAAAAGAAATCTGGCAGTGTTAAGAAACTTTTATGTTTATTGTTAACGTAAAATGTGATTATTTTTACCAAAATTGCATGAAATTAATAAATATCCGTATTTTTTGTATTATTATCATCTAAACTTACTTTTAGTATATTACTTCTTGAAAAAAGCAATTTAAACAAATAAACTACAAATAGAATGGCAGTAGAAAATTTTAAATGTTAAATAACGTGTAAAATTTACACTTACTGCATACACATTTTGTCATTTTGAACTTTATCTCTTTTACGTGAGTTACGTGAGAACTACTTTGATTATTCGTACCGATATATTCTAAAACGATTGTTTATTTCCGCACATCATTGTCTTACCGTCCTTGATTAAATTTAATTAAAAAATGTAAATAATAAGAGAAAGATAACAAAAAAAACATGTAAAAAAGTCGAGAGCAAAATAATACACGGAAGATGAATATTTTCTTAAATAAATAAGCACAAGATACCCTTTAATAGTATTTACACTGACGTAAGTAAATAATAATATCTGGCCCCTTTCTGTTAAAGTGTTTGTTGGTTACTGAGGAAAATACGAGTGACAATAATACTTTTTACAAGGGCGACGCAGGACGAAGGGACATGGACGATTTATTCCAACTGCATAAGCCTCCCTTGGGTGTAGAGTAAAATATAATTTCTAATTGTATACCAAATAGATTTGAATACAATAACTTCACAGGCTAAATGATGAGTTTTTAAGTTTATTTAAGAAATATTAAAAATGTATCTGGCTTTTTAGATACCTATATATAAAGGCAGTTTTTTTTACCTAAAAAAAATAACCATGATAATTTTAATAAACAACTTTGATTGTTTTGTTTATGTAGAAGGCAGGAATAGTACATAAATTGTCGAAAGTTAAAATTCCAGATAATTTAATTATTTATAGAATGAATGAATAAAAGAGTTACTTTTCGTGTCAATAACTTACATTTGCTCAATAACTATCTTCCCTGTTTTGATGTATTATAATTAATTTTATTAATCTTTATATTTTTAGGGGAATATAAAGTTTATACTTTAATAATTGACCTATTATATTCATAGATCTAGATATATCTCTTTATTCTAGACCACTAAAATCAAGCGCAAAAATATTAATGAAGTTTTAACCTTTTCAAACATAATAGTTATAACAATTATTTTCCTATATAATAAGTATTAATAATTCTTAATTAGTAATTAAACTAAAAGTTCACAATAAAAACCTGTACAATAAGTAAGCCCAATAAATCATAATAAAATAATACATAAAAATATTTTATTTACATTTTAAAATGTGGTAATACTTATAATTATTGGCATTATACCTATTGCCATAAAAAAACCACAGTAACTTTAGTGAAATAGTGTTTTAATTTTAAAATTAGCTTAAGCTCAAGTTTCAGTTTTCTTTCTTATTGCGCCTGAACGGTAAAAAAAACTCAACTGTTTTTAACGTTTTTATAAAACAAAAAATAGGGTAATAACAAGTACTTATATCAAATTTTAATTAGTGTTCTAACAATTTAAGTATTTACTAAAATAAATGTGATATTTCTTTCACGATACAGACTTAATGTCCTTTCATTTTAAAAAAAATCTAGCAAGATAGTAAATATTGGATAGACAGATAAATTATGTCACAGGCTTATCTCATCCCGAGGGCATCATAAACTTAAACTATATAAGAATATACCAAGAACATAATACATCACAGCGTAAAAAGTATTTTAATTTTAGACATTCAGTTACTATATTGTACCGTGTGGTGACGGAGTAAGAATACAACATGTCACCAGACCATCTCATCACATAGGTGTCGTAAAAACCGACTAAGGGGCTATCCGTCAATATTATCTTTAAAAAATAAAAAGAAGGAAAACTTGAAATTAAACCCTATACCAATCCGTTTGGCCAGCGTGGTATTAGTAGGCCAAGTATCCCTCTGTCACTGGAGGAGGCCCGTCCCTGCAGTGGGACATTATTGGGCTGTTATGATGAAAGAATATCCCTGAAAGTTAACCTTACAACTACTTCCTTACTCCATACACTGCAAAAAGTAGCATTCAAACTCTATCAAAATGCAAACCTTCACTGGCTTTGAAACTTAAATGTATGTGTGTGTAACTAAAATGTTACACCCATCTAACACACTGAACTATTTAACCCTCGATTAATTGTGACTAGGTCAGAGCGGCCACTGTATTAGCTGCTAATTCCTTCGTAGTAATCGATTTGAATTTAACCGTTTGTTTGCTGAGCTTTTATTTGGAAGATAAGTTAACATTCAGTTGTTAATTAAGTGTAATCGTTAATGAGTGTTAATTAAGTTTAGTTTTAAAGGTAGGAATTTACAATTTCTCTCTTTACGATTCCTCACACATTCGCAATACTTTTTTTGTTGTAAATACATACATATTATACATAGAAACACCCACACCAATGCAAACATCATGTTCATGCACACAAAGATTTGCATTGAGCGGGAATCGAACCCGAGATCGATATTTTAAGAAAGAAAACCAAAATTGTAATTATGGATGTAATTGTGAAGGTTGCACTAAAGGTTTACAATACATATTTTTTTTTGCCTTTCCTTTCTTGCCCTTCCTGTACAGAGAGACTCGTCTAGAATACATGACGGCTTGCAAGTGAATTTGCCTTAATCATAACAGCCCATTAATGTCCTTCAGCAGGAACAGTCCTCCGTAACGAAGGGATACTTGACCTACTAATACCACGCTGGCCAGACGGATTGTCGTGATTGATTGATCTTAAAGATAATATTAACGGATAGACTCTTAGTCGGTTTGCACGACACCAATAGGATGAGATGGGGTGGTGACATATTATATTCTTACTCCGTCACCACACGGAGATGGTGAACAGTTTTGCCATTATGATGACTTTTTATTATTAATCATTCCGTAGACGTGATCATCATCACGATGGCTAGATCTTGTTTTACGCATTGTGTTAACTTTATCCTGATAAAGTGTATTGTGAAATATTTAAAAACGGGTATACAATTAAAACAAATTATCATCTTATCACTTTATTAGGATGGGTCTCTTTAAGTAACGGACTTTATCAATTTTTTTTAATTTATCATTCTAGATTCTAGGACCTTACGACTAAAATAGGAAAAAAAGAACTAAATCTGTTTCTTTTGGTAATAAAGTCCACCCCATGTATTCTAATTCATATAACAAAATGATAAACCTTCAAGCCAAATTATAATCCTAAGTCTGAATGAAGTTCTCTATACTGCCAATGCAAACAGGAATTCACAAAGACTTATACATGTTTGATCTTGAATAGTTGAACATTAGGTCCCGAAGCAACACTGTACAGTTACTCCTATTATAAATCTACTTAGTATAAATGTTTAGGTACGAAGTGAAGTTTGCCGGCCGGTATGAAATTTCCGACAGCGTTTGTAAACTTTGTTCTTACTATTAAGTTGAGTAGACAAGCGAGTCCGTACTGGTCGTTTAAGACAATGCACATCAAAGCAAGGCCTAGGAATTATTGCGATTACGGAGATAATAATAGATAAGTTCTCGAATTTAGAAGATTCAGATTAGAAACTTCTTTAACCAAACTTAATAAAAACTTTTAGGTACAATCTTGTTGTTTTTTTGTAGGTTCGTAAAATTTGTTTTAAAAATAAGAAAAGTTAGTAAAATTAGTTTTCAGATTATATAACCTTAAAGGCGAAGTTAATAATGATTTGGTATTTGTTTTATAAACATAGACGTTGTGCAAAACATTTTTTTAATTTAAAATACTCCTTGTTACTGTTATGAGTAAGTTTTTCAGTTTTCTGTTTCAAGTGCTACATACTCGTGTATGTACTTGCGTTATAGACAAAATTTCATTGTCGTTTTTAAAAAAAGGTTTTATTTTGATAAAATTGTCATCTTAAGAAATAGATCTTAAGGTGGGTCTACGCTAGACGAACCGAGCACGAGCGGAACACAAGCCGAACACAATTCGTATAGTGTGGACCGACTTACAAGCCTCGATCGACGAAGAAAACGAAACCGAGAACGGTTCCGCTCGTGCTCGGTTCGTCTAGCGTAGACCCACCTTTATACATTTCCCTACTGCTTCTAATTATATTTGAGACAGTGTGTTTTTTTTTAATATTGTCTTTGTGTTGTGCTGTTATGTTATTGCGTTTTGTTTTGTTGCCTAACCTACTGTTGGGTTTATCAGTTATAATAGCTGTTTCTGTTATCAATACTAATATTAAAAAGTGTGGAAGTCGGAAAGTGTGTTTATTTGTCTTTGTCTCACGGCAAAATGAAGCGAAAATGACGTGATTTTTTAGGTGGTGATAGTTGGTGGGATGCAGAGTAAAAAAACTTTTTTTTTCTTTTGTGTCCAGGAAAGGGTAACACTGGGGTACTACCCTTAATTTAACGCAAGCGAAGCCGCGGGCAAAAGCTAGTCAAAATAAATTGTAATTTAATTTGTACTCCTAACTAACAATAGACTTGGCTAAGCAAGGAGTTTATTACGCTCCTTGCAGGTGACGCTTATCGCATTAAGCTCTTAAAGCGTTGGCTTAGGATGACGATTCGATATGTCTTATAGCATTCTGGTTATTAGATACAGGGTGGGTTCAGTAAGTAAGTAAGATGTGGACTAATTAATTAAATAATAATAAATAATCCTCACACATCGCCACCTAGTCCTAAACTGACAGCGGATAAACAAACTTTTTTTTTGTAAATACATACATATTTTACATAGAAAATACCTGAGTGTTTTTTTGGTCTGAACCAATGCAAACAATCATGTTCATGCACACAAATATTTGCATTGAGTTGGAATCGAACCCGAGACCTCTGCGTAGCAGCCATGTAATATACCGACTGCGCCACAGAAGTCGTCATAATTCAATACTAGTAGACTCCCTACTTGTATTGAATTAGTCCACATTGTGTAATCTTATCAATTCCTAAGCTAGTCCTTCTTAGTTACCAGAAAGTTGCCATAATGCACAATAAAAAAGTTCAATCATTCGGTTTTGGTAATGGTAATGATACCTCTGCCGTCATAAGTTCCAGTAATCAAATTCGATATTGTACAAAATTTTTATACTACATACTACTACTAAATAATATTTTCCAAGTCAACACAAAAAAATGATAACAAACTGTATTACGAAGTATGTGTATGATAATCTTGTCAATTACCTACATTTCATAAAAAAACTGCGGCACATAGAATTAAGTGTGTGAAAATAGTCTTAAGACTTTTTTGTTTCCGTTATCAAGCTGTGAGCGAAATACAAGATGTCGTTTATAGTCCAAAGGTAGTTATATTTTTAATCGTTACAATGTAACACGTTGCCAGTAACACGCAGGTCCATATATTCGTCCACGTGACATTTTTACTATTAAGGTACGGCTAGCTGTCCATCCAAACTATTTTTATTTCCATTTATAGAAAATATATTTCTTTGTTGATAGCATTCTTGAAGTAGCTATATTTTTTTGTTATTAGTTCTGCTTGTAATCTGTAACTTACTTTTGTGGCAATAAAGACGGTGTTTTCATAATTTTGTCCGTAACACTATATCAAAAATACTACTCTCTCAATTACCATATAAAGCAAATAAAAATATACCTACATGTTAAAAGTTTAGTTACTTAACTAATGATATCTCCGTAAATGTAATGTACTAGTATAAATGCAATAGCGTCGAAACTGACAATAAGCCTTTAGATCCTCTCATAGATCTCACTATTGCGAACCAAACTGTACCTACGCTTACGTTTGAACAACATAAATTCAGATTGGTTAAGTGATTCTATTGCTCTATTGTATGTCAGATAGACATGTGCAATTAATTATGTTACGTAGAATGCTAGTTGATGATTTCGTGAAATCAAATTAGGTACTTTTAAACTATCGCGTTTGATTATTATAAATCTATACAAATATTATAAAGAGGTAAAGTTTGTGTGACGTTGTAGGGGGTAATCTCTGGATCTAATAAACCGATTTTAATAATTCTTTCTGTGTTGAATAGTCCATTTATCGGGAAGTGTCATAAGCTATGTAGTATCACGCTATGACTAATAGGAATGGAGCAGTAATAATATGTTTAAAAAAGTGACGCGTTTTTTATACGGCCTAACGAAGTGGACACGGGTTAGCTAGTATTTTATAAACGGGAGATTAACGTGGCATACTCATAAATGCCTCTTAAATTTTAGTCAATTGATTAGCTTAAATTCTTACGCTTTTGTTTGGTATAGGAAAGGTTGATTTTACAAATAAAAAACTCGCTAAACAGCGATAAAATTTAAGAGGCGTGTATAAGTAAGGAGGTTAGTGTTAACTACTTCGCAACTACGACACTGATTTTACATCAACCTAATAGGTTTAATATAATAGTGAAATCTCTTTGTTTGAATCTATTTATGCCACAGTACTTTCAGAAACCGTAGTTTTATTTAATTAACGGTCAAAAAAGTATGCATAATGTAGAGTCTGACAAAAGAATGTAATATGTTCCTGATTAATAAATAATGCCCATTGTTAGTATCACTTACGATAACTCATACAATACATTACAAAGCCGCAATATTGCCAATAATTACTGCATTTCCCTACTGAAAACAACCAAAAAGGCAGTCAATTAAATGAAACATAATATTCAATAACAGTAAATC
This sequence comes from Schrankia costaestrigalis, assembly GCA_905475405.1. Lineage (NCBI taxonomy): Eukaryota > Metazoa > Arthropoda > Insecta > Lepidoptera > Erebidae > Schrankia > Schrankia costaestrigalis. The sequence continues at coordinate 9,412,623 of FR997827.1, forward strand.
ATTTCCGAATTACAATTATACAATGTATCGCTAACACCGTCATTTTTTATACGTGACAGGTGTCTGCAAATACGTAAAGGCCAACGCAGACCGGGACGGCATGGCAAGGGATTTTAATTTTTACTAATGGAAATTCAACCGTACTGTTACAGAAATACGACATAAATTGCTATGCTTTATGCTAATGATGCCGTGGCATTGAAAGGGACTTTACCACACGGCATTTTTCATTAGTAAAAATTAAAATCCCTTGCCATGCCGTCCCGGTCTGCGTAGACCTTAAATATGTCGATTTGTATCTTGTATAAAACAAAACATTTGTGTATAACATGTTGCCAATAACGATTGAGTCTGGGATTATTCTTCGACGCAAATGCTCTGACCCGACTGTCACGTTTTCTCGCATTTACCTTGTTTTGTTTTTGTGTTTCATTACATTTACTGATTAAAATCGATGTTATCTTCTGAATGTTTGTGGAGATTTTGGTGTTTTGTATTGCAAAATGTTCTGCGATAGTTTTTAGATACTAGTAATAGATGAATCAAATTATTAAACTATAAAAATACGTCATCATTTAGTTATTACTTAATTCTAATTGACTATAAGTCATAAAACTTATTGAAAGAGGGAGAATTGGGTTAAAACAATTGAAAATTCAAATGGTAATAATTTCCTTCATCATAACAGACCATTAGTGTTCCACTGCAGGGACGGGAATCCTCCCGTGACGGAGAGATACTTAGCCTACTAATACCACGCTGGCCAGACGGATTGGTATAGGGTTTAATTTCAAGTTTTTCTTCTTTTTATTTCGTAAAGGTGATATTCACGGATTGTCCCTTTGTCAGTTTTTACGACACCCATGGGATGAGATGGTGTGGTGACACATTGTATTATTGTATTCTTACTCCGTCACTACACGGAGAATAATTTCCTTAGTGGACGGGAATTTTACGATACTTTTTCGGTTCCTAAAGTTATTAATGTTATAATAAAAAGGTAATAAGTATCTTATATTAAAATTAATGCGCTATTTCATGTTCATCATGTAAACCTATTAAAAATGGTTCGTTTTTGCAAGTCAATTAGACAACTTGTAGGTACTTTATTTAATTTCAATCAATCAAATGAATCAACTAGCCTATTTCAGTCCACAGCTGGACATAGACCTCTCCCAACACGCGCCACAGAACACAATCAGGCAATCTTTATTTCATTTAGCCAAATGATATCTTAATTTGGCTAAACGACAACATAAAGATCGTTATTTTTGTGTAAGGTACTTTGTCTATTACCCAAAGATATCTACAAAGACTGCAATGCACTATGACTAAACCTATGGATTTACTCAAACACTTAAGGCTGTTTACCTATAAATTTGCGAAGCCCGTTTGCCATATAAATCATTTTGCGTCTCTCTGCAATAATATCCGTTCATGCGAGAATAGAGGGAAGACACAGCCGCTGTGTTTCACTCTTTCGAATGTTAGGTGATACATACTTTACTCGTAGCAAGTGATTTGTTCAAATATACTTATAAGAATAGCTTGTTATACGATTCTACCAGTTATTGAAATATACTGGTCAGATATCGATGGTGTCCCGTTTTTTGCTTGGGCTACCCTTTTTATTGAGCTTGACGTTTAGGCGTTATGCTATATCAAGCTAAGATATTATGTAGTTTTTTATTTTCGGATGTACAGGAAAAATATCCATATTTATACTCTAATTTTTATTTTAGGACATATTCATTAAAGTAACTAGAATATTCGGCACAACAATAAATGATAATAGCTAATTTATACCCACACATTTACTATGACGAATGTAACTTAGTCACAATACAGACATAACAACTTCTACATATTTTGTATAACATTCATATAGATCATTTAACAAAAAATATACTTCAACTGTTATCTTACTCTATAAAGTCCTTAACAAAACATCCTTTAGCAAAACGACTTAGCATAACAGCATTCAACAGAAAATATCTACATACATTTTTATCTAAACGCACTCAGAAATAACACCCCGTTCATATCAATACGAGTGTGTAGGTAAACTGAGTTTTTTACAGAACATTATATCTCCACGGAAAAGTAGTTACCGGTGTACGATCACATCCGACTTCATTCCACACCTTCAAAGCTGGTGTTACGACCAAGTTGCGTACAAACGCGTCCGATATAAAGAAAAAGTCGTAAGGTACCATCGTTACTGAATGATTTTGAAGGGTCTCGATTGATATCTTTCGTCTCCCTTACGTATAATAATTGCCTCTATGTTGGAGTAACAATACCACATCAGAATCATTATACATGATACCCGTTGAGGTTTATGTTATAGCGATTTGCCTATCGTAATAGCTTGTAGGTATCATTTAATATTTATGACATATGTATTTTTAGCTAGAGAAAAATGGAGATTTATTAAATATTGCAGTTGAATAACTCTTTTGAAATAGTGTAGTTGCTATGATATTTTAGAGAAATAGTTTGTTTCCTACAAACATAGTTTTAATGTTTTATTTGATAGATTAAAATATCGAACACCTACTGTCTTACTAATAAAAATTTTCTTATACAGTCGTTATACACATGAATACTTAATTATTGAATAGGAGCGTAATAGCTGTTTATACACTACTTGACTAATAAACCAGGTATAAGCATTGGGTAACTATTAAATAGTTATGACACTGACCACTGGCAATACTGTCAGAAACATTCTAAAAAGTAATATATTAAAAAATGTCATTAAATTAGTTTCATATTTTTACCTATTAATTCTTATTGTAAAAATATTAAATAAATTAATATGTCATAAAGAATATTAATATAATACCCTAATGTTGAAATTCGACTTAGAAATCGTAATAAACGCATAATTTTACACACTTTTACATATTTTTACTTTAGCAGATTTTGACATTACTTTTGAACGTCTCTTAAAATATGTCAAAACGGTTGAGTATTTGAGACTTCATTTCGTATTCTGTTTGCGCGGTTTATTTTGATTTACAATCTCCTAAAAATAACCATTAAATGGAATCAAGTGATTATAGATATATAGCAAAGAAGAGGAAGCCTTTTTGCAAATTGGGATTTATTAGAAAAGGTATTTAGTTGACCTCGAAAACTAAATAGTGACAATATCGATAGGCGAATGTATGGTGTGATTTTGTAACAAAACAAGCTTTAAAAATGGATTAATGTGATACCACACAGTCCCACGAGTGGGCCGAAGATACATTCGTCACGGATTGTTGACTCCTGCCGTGAATATCTGCAGCATCATCTTCCACTTTCTGTCGCGCCCATGTCCTTAATGCTGTACAAACTTGAAGTTCTCTTGAATAGACACGACCTCTAGTACTCTGTTCCATTTCACCACGGATTAAATCTACCACTTCCTTTGCATACGCCTTCGTAAATCTTTATTTGGTTTTAAACTCACAATCATCTAAAATAAACGGATTATAGCGAGATTAGTAGTTTTTACTTTCTTGGTGGTTCTTCACTCTCCATTTCGTCAAAAATGTCAAAATAATGTAAATAATCCATAATTAGAGATAAATCAACACAATATTGTAAGTTATGCACTTGTTATACGAGGTCTGTCGACTGAATAACAGTTGTATAAAGTGACGTACAACTTACACCACCGCTATAACAGGCGTATAGCTAGAGTGTGTTTATTAGTAACGTTTTTCTTATAACCTTGTTATAACGAGTGTGTAAATGTTTATTAGTAAGACGGCTATTCTTTTGCATGTGAAATAACATACATATATTTATTGTTATTTTATCAACAACTTATATTAATTTTACATCATCCTAAGTACATTAAATTGTTTTAAGCTCTCTAATACTAGGTGGTCGCATATTATGCTGTGGAAAGTTACAGCGTAATGCGGTCAACTAAATATCATAATAAATCTAATTGTTCTAAATGCTTATGCAATCATTGGTCAATCATCGGTGAGCGTTCATTCAAACAACACGCATTACATTACAATAAATTTATTCTCATCTTTAAGTTATCCATTAATTTAATATTGTTATCAATCTTTTGCGATGGATTGCATAATGTTTAACTGTGCTCAGTGTAATAATGTGGTCAACGAGGGGCCACAATGCGGACAGTGTAAAAAGCAGTTTGATTTTAGCTGTGCCGGTATTACTGAAGCCGGCTATCGAAAACTTGGTGCGGAAAGGAGATTGGTATGGAGGTGTGCCCAGTGCAAAATAGCCAAACCAGGCCCGTTACCGGTACCAAGCAGTCCGGGTTCTTCATTGCAGCCGATGGAAGCAGTACTAAAGGAACTGAGTGAGATGAGGCTACAGTTGGCGTGTCTACCTACTCTTCTTGATGAAGTAAAATCCATTAAGGACGAGATGAAAGAGCTTAGAGTGTCTTGTGAATTTGTTAGCGCTAAGATGGAAGAACACGACCAGAGATTGGTACAGGTTGAGCGGGGTCTATCCGAAGTTCAAAAGACAAGGGATGCGGTCGGTGACTTGCAGAACAGCATAGAGGCTCTGACGGCAGCCCAAGAAAACAAGGAACAATGGTTAAGGCTCAACAATGTCGAAGTCAAGGGGGTTCCATTAAAATCTGGTGAGAACCTTTTTACCATCGCTGAGTCAATATCTAAGGCCATTGGTTGTGAAATCCCGAAGAACCAAATAAATTACATCTCGAGAGTACCATCATTCAACTCCAAAGAAAAATCATTAGTCATAACGTTCCTAAATCGGTACGTCAAAGAAAACTTTGTGGCATCGGCGAGAGGAAAGAAGTTATTAATTGCCAATGACATTGGATATGCCGGTTGTCAGCAGCGTATTTTCATCAACGACCACCTGACACCTAATTATAAGAAGCTTCTCACACGGACGAAACTGCTAGCAAAGGATAAAAATTATAGCTATGTATGGGTAAAATATTGTAAGATACATGTACGTAAGAATGATACTTTCCCTGTGTTCATAATATCCAATGAGCGTGATTTAAACAAATTTATTTAGTCTATTTCATATTAATTACAACGCACTATCTTAATAAAATATCATACTCATGTTTGTACTATATTGTTGTGTTCATATACGCACACATGTTTACTATTATTGATTCACTACCTGAGTTGGCCGGCGCCGGCGCATCGCTATTGTTTTGCTCGACCTTTTTTTCTATAATTTATTGTACCTATTCATTCTATTTATCGCCCCGTAGAACTTACCTATTATATACTTGCCTACTTGATCAACACTTAAAAACTTTGTTTATCTTAACAGTTATTTACTTATTAACTACTGCACGATTGCGTGTTATTTTATACGAGTACATACCACTTCTTACAAAAGGAATAAATTGTCTATTTATTTATAAACAATTTTATATAATGCTGTCTGAATTAGATATAGGTAATGGATAATTGTTCTACAACTTGTAATAAAACTAAATTAAATATATATTATCAGAACGCGCGCGGTTTACGTACAAAAACTTCAACTTTTTTTAGTAATATTTGTGCCAGTGACTACGATATAGTTATTATTACGGAAACGTGGTTGGTAGAAGGAATATTTGACGCGGAATTATTTGACAATCGCTATGTTGTATGGCGACGGGACCGGAACTATGCTTCTACTAAGCAGGTGTACGGTGGAGGGGTTCTCATAGCGGTTAAGAAGGAACTATCTGTCATTTACCAGCCTACCTTTAGCTCATCCGCCTAGGACCTGTGGGTTACACTTACTTTCGTGGGCTCATTGAGGAGGCTACATATAGGTGTTCTTTACTTATGTGGTGAAAAAGATGGGTACTCCCACTCTGAACAATTGACTAATTTTCTGTCGCGTCTTGAATACACTTTCTTTAATAATGCTAATGATATGTACCTAATAGCGGGAGACTTTAATCTTAGTAACATAATGTGGCTACCTAGTAGTAACGATTGCTCGTTTGAACCTTATAACTTTAGAACTAGCACAGAGACCTATTTAATTGACGGGGTTAATTTACTGGGTTTACAACAATATAACGGTATCACGAATATATATGGTAAAATCCTAGACCTAGTGTTCTCTAATTTTAATGTAAAGGTTTCTGATTGGGGCAGCGAATCCCTCGTACCTATTGATGTACACCATGGTGCTCTGTTTATCCAGTTTGAGATAGTAGGTTTTAAAAAGTTAGGTATAGCGCCCCGTAATACCTATCTTTATGACAAAGGTGATTATGAGGCCATCAATAAAGCAATGCTATGTATTGACTGGGACACAGAGTTGACAAAGGGTTCGCTTGATGACGCAACAAATTTTTTCTATACTACTTTTTACGAACTCCGAGCCCAATTTATTCCATGTATATTAGTAAAAAATAACAAGTTCCCGGTGTGGTTTTCACCAGCCCTTAAAAAGGTTATAAAAGAGAAATACAAATATTTTAAAAAGTTTAAGACTTACGGGAACCGCAGTGATGAGGAGACCTTCAAGATATTACGTGATCGAGCTAAGGGTCTAGTCAACTCCTGCTACCGCACGTACGTCTGTGGTGTGGAGGCATCTATAGCAAATAACCCCAGGCATTTTTGGTCCTACGTAAAATCTAAGAGTAAACGTAGTACCATGCCCAGTAGTCTCACATTTGGCGACCATGTTGTTAATAATGGCCCCGCGATCTGTAATGCTTTTTCAGACCATTTTAAATCTAACTTTCTTGATCCTGTGAATGCTCCTTCCAACCTTTTCAACACTGGTGACTTGTATTCATCTGATATATCGTCTATATGTATCAATGTTCAAACTATTGAAAAACTTATACGCGAGTTGGACATTTATAAGTCTCCTGGACCAGATGACTTACCAGCTTCTTTTCTAAAAAAATGTTCGAAGGCGATTGCCTTACCCCTATCTCTTTTATTTAAGAGATCTGTGAGCGAAGGTATAGTGCCTACAATTTGGAAACGAGCTTATATAACGTCAGTTCTTAAAAAAGGCTCAGCTACTGTTGTGGCTAATTACAGGCCCATCTCTAAACTATGCATTGTTTCTAAACTGCTTGAGAAAGTTATATTCGATCAATTGTACTCGAGTCTTATGCACAGTTTTAGTCCTTCTCAGCATGGTTTCTTGAGGGGTCGATCTACTTTGACTAATCTGACTGTACTCAATGAGTTCCTAACGCAAGCTATGGACAACGGTAATCAGGTCGACATCGTTTACACAGACTACAGTAAGGCATTTGACCGTATTGAACACAATCGCCTGATCATGAAACTACAAAGTGTGGGAATTTGTGGGGATTTGCTGCGATGGTTCACATCCTATATAAAAAATCGTTCACAAGCTGTTGTGGTCAATAATTATATATCAGGTTGGATTAATATTCCCAGTGGAGTCCCGCAGGGCTCTCTCCTTGGTCCCCTGTTGTTTGTGATCTTTGTAAACGATATCGATAAGTGCCTTGAGACATCTCGAGTTTTATGTTTCGCAGACGATATGAAAGTGTTTTCAGTTATCTCTAATCTATCCGATGCTCAACTGCTCCAATCAGATCTTAAGCGCCTTGAACAGTATTGTGACGACAATCACTTAGATTTAAACTCATCAAAGTGTACTGTTGTGTCATATGGACGTAAGCGCAACATGGTTAGTTTCGACTATAGACTTAAGGGCTTAACCCTGCAGAGGAGTTCTAGTGTACGTGACCTTGGCGTTATATATGATTCTAAACTATTGTTTGATCAACATATTGATAGCATAGTCGCTAAGGCACGTAAATCACTGGGATTTGTTATGCGTATGTCCAGAGACTTCAAAGAAATAAAAACACTAAAAATCCTATATTGTACGTACGTTAGAAGTCATTTGGAATATGCATCACAAGTTTGGAATCCCAGGTATGATATTTACATTTCTCGCATCGAGGGTATCCAATGTAAATTTGTTAGATACCTCTGCTATAGAACTAAGGAGAATTACAGCTCAGACACATGACACCTTAGCCAGAAAGCACCATCTCCTTCCACTGTCTCAGCGACGAGATGTTTCAGACATATTACTTTTAATGAAAATTGCTAGTGGCTTGCTTGACTGTTCTGAACTGCTCTCTTTAATTAACCTAAGGGTCCCTCGTCTGGGCTCACGTAGACGAGACACACTCGATTTATCGTATGCCTCTACGAACTACAGGCAAAACTCATTTATCCGGCGTGCTAGTAGTAAATTCAATTCATCTGCTAGAATCCATGATTTAGATCTGTTTAACAGTGGCGTTGTGTTGGCGAGGCGAAAACTTAATCAATAGTGTTATGTAGTGCATTAATGGTTTACACAGTGAAGCTTAAATTGTTCCTGTTCTTATTTTTTTATTTTGTTATTTCATATTTTTATTTCCTATGTACAGTGTCATGTAACCATAGAATAGATGATGTGATGTGCATGTTTTAAGCTTACACCTTTGTATTATCTACCTAAAGTGCGACTAGCTGTGGAAACCTATAAATGACTTTCTGTTTTTTACTGATAATCTTGTAATGTGTATTTATAGTCGTTGGTTTTCCTAATAAAATAAAATAAAATAAAATAAAATAAAATAAAATAAAATAAAATAAAATAAAATAAAATAAAATAAAATAAAATAAAATAAAATAAAATAAAATAAAATAAAATAAAATAAAATAAAATAAAATAAAATAAAATAAAATAAAATAAAATAAAATAAAATAAAATAAAATAAAATAAAATAAAATTGGTCTCTTGTTTAATTGGCATTTGATTTAAAGTTCCAGGATATTTATGTGTTTCTGTATCTTGTGAATGCGTTGAATATTTTTCCCCTCTTTGCGTTATCTATTTCATTTTACCCCTCATACACGAACTGCGGTAGCAATATTTTCATCATCATCATCATATCAGCCCATCGACGTCAACTGCTGGACATAGGCCTCCTCCAAGTATTGTAGTAAGCAATATTTTACATAAAACAAATTAGGGATAGAATTTTCTGTTGCACTACAGTGACATGATTGGAAATTAACGTAGTGTATGTTGGTTTACTTAAAATAAATACATTTATTTTATTTTCTTTATTTATTTAGAGGGTTATTTATAGTCAGGTATGGCTGTAAGTCTAAATAAATAAATATAAAATAAATATATTGTTATGTAAAAATAAGCTTACAAAATTTTATATTCCTCTATTAATAGCAGCATAACTTTACGGCCTGATTTAAATGAACATCCTTCCATCTAGCTGGCCTAATTTCTTTCAATTAGACAATGATAATATCTTGTTATGATAACATAGAAAATATAGTTATAGCTTCGTATATTATTTTTTCCTTTTAAAACAATTTTATATTGTTACAGGACTTTATGGCGAAGTTAAGCTTTGATTAAAAGCGTAGTGTGTTGTCGTTACTGAAAATATGCAGGAACCTTGGTGGTCCATATACTTACTGGCTATATTTATGCTGGGACTTGACTCTAAGCTCGTTGGTAAGTATTATTTATTACTTTTTTAAGAAGTATCCATTTTATATTTAAATTTCCAAAAACAAAAATTTACAAGTTCAATGTTACTTCTTTTTTATGATTATAAGTTAGTTATTCTTTTTAGTATATTCCAAAAAAAATTGGTTAAAATCACCTGACATTTTTTTAAATGTAGTTTTGTAAAAGTGCAGTAATAATACAAGAAACATTTTTTTATAATATTATATTCGTGTATAATTTATCTTTCTACAAGATAATACAATACAATGACATTTTGGTCCAAATACGTACAAAAGTAAATATATCAAAGAATAATTAAAGTTTATAATATATTTTTCAAATTGTAATAATAAAATAACAATATTTTCTTTAGTAAAATAAAGTCTTAATAGAAACTATTATATGTAATGAAAACTTCACAATAATAATAATTTATTAACAAATAACGTACATGTCTAAAAATTTACAACAAGTAAATTATATTTACAAACTTAATAATAAATTTCGAAAACAAATTAAAAACAAAGAATATTGCAATTTATTGTTTTACAGGACAAGCATTTCAACCAGAATTTGCAGAACCGTTAATGAATTTAACAGTGCCCATAGGCCGAGACGCAACATTCAAATGCTTAGTATTAAACCTAGGTGGATATAGAGTAAGTAATATTAAAGCTATAACAAAGTTTTACGTTTTGTTGCTCCTCCTAATCACAAAACAATTTTCAGGTAGGCTGGGTTAAAGCTGATACGAAAGCGATTCAAGCTATACATGTTCACGTTATAACTAACAATCACAGAGTTGGAGTATCACATAACGGTCAGACCGTTTGGAATTTGCACATAAGAAACGTTCAAGAAGAAGATCGGGGTCAATACATGTGTCAAATTAATACGGATCCTATGAAAAGTCAGGCAAGTGGCTGATATTTTGCGTCCATAAACTGTTTAGTTCGATGTTAAAGCGCTCCAAGTGGTATCTTCTACTAATGTATCAGAAACTGTTTCAACACGTTTCTTGTGCTCATACTTTCGCTTTTTCTGGTAACCACTTATGCGAACCTGCCTGTACAGAAATTCCGTTGTCATAATTTCAGGCAAAAACATACCTCTGCTTTTGAATAATGTTTTATCTTTAGGTCCCCATTTTCTTTTAGGTGAGAATATACGTCTAAGTTTTTTCTCATACGCATAATGAAACACCTGTAATATTATTCCTATCCCAAGTATTGTACAGTAAATACCAAGCACAATAAACAGTGTTAACACGTCACAGGTTGTATTTAACGCTCTTATATAATATGTATCCTGAATATCATGAAGTTGAAGAATTTCAAACGTTCTAAAGAATATAAATGACATTAGGATTGGATTTAAAAACCATGTTATTTTCCAGTACAAATTTGACCTTACACCAATCATGAATATTATATCGACACTGTGCCTATGTACACCATATATCCAATACAAAGAGACGGAAAATAGAAAGCTATTAAATCCTTGCATTATTTCTGTTGCATCTGTGAGCGTTGAAGTAAGATCTGCACATAAAAATGGTAGTGTACAAAATATTATAAACATCAGAAGAATCATAGTTGATAATTTTGGATAATTTTTCGCCATATCACATTTTTTCTGTAGTGTATCTTGTAGAAACAAAAATATAATCCAAAAATTCAGGTATATGCAAATCAAACCAACTGAGAACCAAAGAAAAGTCCAAATGGGCCATGAATTGAAATACATTAGAATTTCCGTCATAGATGCGTATACTGGAAAGTACATGCTAGTACCTATTTCAATTACGTTTTCTTCTTCACCGTGGTAATAAGACATCGTTTTTATACCGCTATAAGCAATAATTGAAAACATTAACGAAGTTAAAAACGCTAACAAGCATGAACTTACAGCGGTCATTGTAGCTGGACTACGGAAAGCCACATCTTGTGACAAATACGCTATCATATTTGAACCCGTCCCAACAGCTAAAAATCCTCTAGAAATTGTTGTAAAACAAGTATAAATGTCATAGCTAGTCCAGTTGTGAATAAGTTTTGTTGCATACCAAGTACCGCTAGAAGACAAAGTTACTCCAAATAAAACCAAAATGACTAAAATAATGTAAGTAGTGAAGAATTTGATTACCAATTGTAATACTTTATCCTTCTTTAGACATAAAACATACACCACTAAAGATATAGCGCACACTGAAGCTACTCCTTTCCATTGTCGGTAACAGTGTTTATTTTGATAAGTGTTGTTGTCCCCTATTTCACGTTCAAAAAACCAGTTACTTGCCGTTTTCATTCCACACTCTTCGTTAAATAAAAATTGAGATTCTAAACAATGTTGAAATATTGAGACATTCAGTTTTTTAATCATGCACTTTTTGTCACTAAAATCATCACAACTGAGCCATGGTGGATTATCCATCGCAGAATAGAAAGTGTAAATCATGTACCAAGATGTTATTGCAAGAAAATAAATTTCTTTGATAAAAATAAGGTACAAATTTGCGTAGCCAACATTTCGAAAAAGCGGAAAAAAATCCCATATGTTAAATATGTCGCAGTTAGTGTATTGCCCCAAACATATCTCTGAGTATGCAAGTGGCATTCCAACAATTATTGTTGTAAGCGACTGTATTATTGCATGAGAGTAAAATCCATTATGAGAAATTTCAACAGGAGAAAACATTACTGTCACTTCATTCAGCATCCATATCCATAGAAATAACTTATAATTGGTATATGATGTCCAGCGACTTCTTTTCCTACGGCAATAATATCCGTCTATTTCTTCACGTTCTTCTATCATATTGGTAACTTCTATTTAAAAAATAATAATAATAATATATCAATAACCCATTTGAGTATTCTGTAATTTAGTCGTGACCACATAGATTAAGCCATTGAGACTCGTCTTATCGAATTGTTGTCTTAACAAGTTAATGTGTATTGGGCTCCCGCAATGTATTAATTGGTTTAACGCGTAGAGAAAATTAAATTGCAGTTTAAATAAACTTTGGGGAGATAAAGTGAATTAAGCTACGCAGACGGGATAGCGGGCGCGACGCAGCGGGTAATGATTCGTGCATGGTGCACCTAAATTATTGCTCTGCGCTGTAATTTATACCCGGACCTGATAACGACATAAATCGCCAGTGGCGACAGCGCTCGAGGTTTCGACTGCGACGTTGACACACCATGACGTCACTTAGTTTAATATACTTTCAAATATTGTTTCATTATTATATTTTGCTAAAATAATAATAATATTATTTAAAGATAAATTATTTTGTAAGTAATATAGTGAAACTAATTATCGAAGTATGTACCTCATCGTGCTAAACAGCGTTATTCTGGTTTCTATCAATTTTTTTTTTCTTCATCTTGTTAATGCCAAATTATTTGTTTCTTATCCAACAGATGGGTTACTTAGAAGTAGTGATCCCGCCAGATTTCATATCTGAAGAAACCTCAGGTGATATTATGGTACCAGAAGGAGGTACAGCTCGAGTGTCGTGCCGTGCTAGAGGTATGCCAGAACCGAGAGTTCTTTGGAGAAGAGAGGATGGAGCTGATATTGTTATAAGAGATCCAAATGGCGGTAAAAGTAAAGGTAGAAACACTTTTTTGTAGTTCTTTGTTCTTTATCGTTTGGTTATTAGTCAACCTGGTGTCGGAAGTTTTTCAAGCCGCCCATAGACCTATAAAGTGGCTTAACGACTGTGTCATTATGACGACAGCTAAAACTAACTTTTACCGTGTCCTGCAAAGCACGATGATGCTCAGATAATTTACTACTAAGCGGTCAGCAATCTAAGGCATGACCTTGCTGACAAAGTTTAATCTGAGATTTCATTTATGAAACATTATAAGAAATTAAAAAATAACTGAAAACAATATGACGAGAACTTGCTGTATTATAAAAACATCCGATGCACTTTACAAGTAAACTTATTTTGTTAACAAAATACATATTTTCCAGTTACCATGTTTGAGAAAGAGGTATTGATTCTGAACAAAATATCACGTTCGGATATGGGTGCATATCTTTGTATCGCAAGCAACGGCGTGCCGCCCTCAGTGAGCAAAAGAATTTCTATCAAAGTACATTGTAAGTATGGCATGTAATGCTAAATAATTATATACTTACTTTATTTTAGTCTTGAGTTTGTTTTTGTGTTCAAAATTCATGCCAGAAAATTATATTTTCTGTGGTATAAATCTTCATGTGGTCTTTTTAATCACGAAGTATAAATACAAAAAAGACGATGTTTTTTATCAATTATTAAGTATGTACTTTTTGAGCCTATGAGTCTGTGTAGATCTGACTATTAGAATATTTTTTTCGTGATAAACTGAACACAAAGAATTTTATTTTACAGACGTAATAGGTTTGTCCCGAATTCGTACTATTTTTTGTTTATCTCGACAACTTTCAGAGGTTTCTTGTTATTAATGGTGTTATATAATGTCAGCGAGTAGTAGCTTTTAATTATTTTCTGGCTGTAAGGGACTGTTGTGTCTTCGTGTCAACTCAAGCGGACATTCCGCCTTTATGCAAGATTTAACTTTAATATTATTAGTCTATTCTTCTTGAACAAAATATCTCACAAACAATATCTTTGTAATGTAATAAATTGTGCAACGAGTTATCTTCTGACAAATTTTATAGAATTTAATTTAAAAAACAAAGTTGTTTTATTATTACTAATCATAAAATTAGTAAACTGTGAGCAACATTAGTACGAACATAATAATATTAGAGTGTCTTAAACCAGTGAGCAATGGTTTGATACTAGCCTAGCATTTCTATCAGTTATACCGTTAGCCAGACTATCTAAGAAGCCTACTGGAAAACCACGCTACTCGATCAAAAAATCGTATCAATATTTTTCAACTTTTTTTATAAATTTTGATTTAATGAGCAAAGATTATCTATATTTACGACACAAGAAAGCCTAGAACCACTATGTATTTTTAGTCCGTGATCGTTATTTGTTAGTAATTATATGAAATATTACTAAATTGTAAAATAATTTACAGCTTCAATGTTTGTTTCAGTTCACCCAGTAATCCAGGTCCCTAACCAACTAGTAGGTGCTCCCTTGGGCACGGATGTTACAATAGAATGTTACGTCGAATCATCACCAAAGTCTATCAACTACTGGGTCAGAGATTCAAGTAAGTATTTTATATATAACCTTTTTATATTTGTTGACATTCCATTAGTAGCTAGTGGATTAGCTGGACTTGATACTTGTCAAGAAACAAACAGTAGACAATCGTTATTATATAAGTTTTCAATCACTGCGCAGTCACTCGGCTCAACTTTAGAGTAACCTAGTACATTTTTGCTGTAACTATGTGTGTTAATAGGACATTTTAATATTTCGACAAGTCGATGGCATTGGCAATTGTACAGCATCATATTGTAGTCGCAATAATATCTAGTCTTGAATAATGAACATTGTCTTCAATAAAATTAATGAAAACTTTTTATTACCATCTCAATAATAATTAATATGCATAATATCGCGTGCTTCAAACCAGAGGGGCGTATGAACAAAAACGCAATTATTTTTTTATTACGTCAATTTTTAGTACTTTTATCGACACACAACCTCTTTTATTTTTTTTATTTCTAGCTATATTATTTAAAGATATTTAATAAAATACTTTTAGACGTATGCTAAAGATCAGTAATTATCATCGAACCAGACAGACGTACAGCGGCCGTAACTACGCCTGACGAAATGTGTATCTTGCCACAAAGACGTATGTGCATACAACTATCTATTTTCACTAACTTATTATTAAAATATACACATCAACACTGTCCAGGGGTATTTTATATTTGCTTATTAATTAAGAAATTATAAAATACAAACTTATACTCAAAAGTCACGACATTATATTTCATAAAAGGCCGTTTAAACTATTTTTTTTGCGTAATTATTTTTTTATTCAAATAAGTAAATAACTTGAAATAATAGAGATAAGACAATGAATGTGTTTCTTAAGCAAAAGCTTTTGCTTATTTTTAGCAAAAATTAATCTGTTTTTAACTGTTAAGTGAATAATCAGCAGTCAGTACACCCAAAAAACGGTAAATAACGGTCCTGCAACGGTTTTTTATGCTTGGATTAAGTTATTCAGGCTTTAGTGCAGTATATTCTTCCAGGTCCGACTTGGATGCAAAAAAAGTTGCTCTTCCATCGCAATTTTTCGCATTTTTTGCAACATGTCTTACGCGTGTTTAATTGTTTTGAGTTCAGGCGATTGAGTGGTTCAGCTTAAAACCGATACGTCGTGCTCCTGTAACCAGCTCATCGTCACTCTCGCTTTATGCGGACGGGTGTTATCGTCCATGAGCTTAAAAATTGGCCCAATTGTATGCGGAGCATATTGTCTACGGAGGTAGACTATTATAATTAGCACCTCGTTAAGCTATTTTTCAGCCGTCATGGTGCTTCTGATCAAAACGTAAGTAGTCTGTTGTTCGACCATCACGAATTCCTGTCCAATAATAATTGTTCCATCGTGGTATGAACAGATTTCCGGAGGATGTTGTAGATGGCTATCACAACCAGGAAATCGTCAAACAAGTTTTCTACGTGAATCCGAGTGGAAACCGAAGCTGGGCTCATCATAACAGGTTATCTTTCCAGAGCAAATGTTCATGAGCTATCTAGTCGTCCTCGATTTGCTTGGCATAGTGCTGGAGTACAAAGCAATATGCGAGCATAAAGGTAGGCTTTGTGGCATCTCCTGACAGTTTGGTCACCCACACGACAGTGGCGCTCTTGCTGGAGCCTCTAAACCAGTTGGTTGGCAGTTGCGTGACAGTAACATTTGGCTGTCTTTTCGCGGCAACTTGCAATATCGATAATTTCGTTGAGCGGTGATGGATTTTTTTCCATGGTATCTTCACTTCAGCCACTTCACCAGTAGCACAGTAACATGACCACAACCTTGATTTCATGTCTTGTCTTGTTCCAATCTCTTCAGCAATGCTCCGCTTAGTGCCCGCAGCTGGGAGCATGCCTACTGCCCTTAACATTTCTTCTCTGATGAAATTGCGCCGCTGCTTGACGCACACAACATAATTCTAAACCTACAGTCTAAACCTACTGTTGGTTAATGAAACCTTCAGACTTAAGTTTCGTTATGCTGTTCAAAGTTTATTTCTATAGCGGTTTTTGTAGTCTGCATGCCATTTTTGTATGTACCTACTTATGCTACTTTTCTTAGCTTGACAATGCTGATTCGTCACCAATAAAAACAAATATATAATAATAAGTTCCTTTTATATAAAATTACTAACAAAATTTACTGATTATTAGTTGTTTTATTTGAACATCATCGAAATTAATCCAATTATAAATACATACGTCCGTTCTCTGAACAAAACTTTCAACACATTTTTGACAAGCCAAATAGACGTATAGTCTCCAAAAATAGTACATGTAGTGGATTTAATTACATGGAAACATAATTTTAAAAGACGTTTAAAGATAGTGATACTAAGTTACCATCTTTTTTAAATATTGCATTACGTATAAAAGTTTTGATATATACGTCCGTCCAATATAAGCATTTTCTGAAAAAATATGGCACAGGGTTTGTGCAATATTGTTGAGCTAAAAAGACGTAAGTGCGATATTGCGAGTTTTCAAATACTTACACAAAAAAATAACATTGCACATAAATACAAAAAAAAATTCATAAATACGTCCAAATTTTTTTTTAGGTACATTCATTAGAAAAAAAGGTATTAAGTTTTTTGCTGTTCCTGAAAAGTAAGGGTACAGCGTATACGCCCCTCTGGCTTGAAGCACATGATATAGATGATGACTTCTACTACCAAATATACCTGGGGTTAGTTGTTACTTGTTATTTCGATAACTTCGAAAGAAACTTTTCTTTGGAACTAGATATAATAAATATTGACTTTTTTCTGAAGTTATATTGAAACAAGGTACTGAAAACGACTTTTAAAATAAACTAGAGGATAATTTAATTTAACTTTCATTTTTAAGTGTTTGAGTTTACACGTAGTTTTAAATCTTTTTGAAACGATTTTTCTTTAATATTGTGTTCTTCTTAGAGCTTTAATTCTTTCACTTGATGCTAATAATGTTGTAATAGTTATTAGCTTTAAGTGAAATATATAGAATTAGTTATTTCTTGACCAATTGATATAAACTTTATCAATTGAATTGTAATTGATAGTAACCGTTGGCTGAAGTCGGATTAGTAAATAACATATTTATTAAATGACTTCAGTAAGACATTATTATCAGCTCCGTCATATCAGCTATTGAAGCTTTAGTTTTACTCCAAATACTGAGACACTTAATAATATTAAGTTAATAAAACAAAAACGGACAAAGTATATTTAACTTGAGTGCTAACTGAAACTATTAGGTTTTTAAAACAAACTAAATTTTAGGCAAGGTTTTATTGTAAAAAACTAATGTCAAAGACCTTAGCACAAATGACTGAAAGTACAATTACGAAGTAACAAATACAATTAAAATAAACCAGATCATGTAATGTCAAGACGTTCGTGTCATGTCCAGCTCTTTAGCGCCCCTCGGGGACTCGGCTCCTTGGTTGCTATAGCAACGGCACGCGAGCCAACTCTAAAACGCTGAGTTTAATCGCAATTGCACAAGTAATTTAGCACGACATCACTTAGGAAATGTTGCTAATTACTACTCTGATATTCTGGTGTAAAGTAAACATTTGGGATATATCTTTGTTGGGGGTAAGCAAGCATGCAGTATCGTATATTAAGACTTATTTCTTACATAGAATAGATTTTAAGTCACTTTGAAATTGTCGTTTTAGCGTCGGGCTTTAAATTTTACCGAAAATTTGAGTGTTTAGTTCAAACTTTACTTATAACAAAATTAAAAAACAACAGAAGCCTGGTTATTTTTAAACGTGTCTTAATATTTCAGAAATCGTAATTTTTACGAATATTCTAAGACGGAAACTTGTATGAAAACTGGTATTTATGAAAGATAAGATTCTTTTGTAGATCAATGTAGAGATCAATTAAAATTAAACGAGGTATGAAAAAATTAAGATCAAAAAAATTTAAATTTTTATCTTTGTCAGCTGTCAAACCTTACCATGGCATTGATACGGAAAAACGCCATGCCTAAAATTTAAATCCCAAAAAGGCGGAGGTACAATAAAGAAAGTCTGCTTGTAATTGGAGTTTTTTGGCACGAGTCAAATCGTGGGCGGGGTAACGTTTGCAAGTAATGAGATATTAAGTTTTAATTTACGATTGCGTCGGGTTTAAGTCTTAAGAAAAGTGAGCTATTGTGGTAAAATAAGACAATGCTCGTTAGTTCCGTTTGAGTGGACGAAAGCGTTTACGACTTCTCGCCGCTGCCGTTCAACAATGCTTTTATAATTTATTACTTGAGGATGTACAATATTGCCTTCATCATTATCCTTTTATGTGTTATAGCTGGAAAAAATACGGATTAGAATTTACTGGATTAGCAGCTGTGACCTAAACGATGTTTTCATTCATCTTGACCGTTGGATTTTGTTTACGTTCATTGAGTAGTCTGTTACACAATGTATAATAAATTAATACACTGAAGAATGAATTTTGGTCCACTCCAATAGCTTTACATATGTAATATTTTATGTGCTTACATATTTATATATTTAAACTTACTATTAATATATAATATTGTAAAGAGGTAAAGTTTGTGTGTTTGTGATGTTGTAGGGGGTAATATCTGGATCTAATAAACCGATTTTAAAAATTCTTTCTGCGTTGAATAGTCCATTTATCGGGGAGTGTCGTAGGCTATATAGTACGTAGATATAGTATCACGCTATGACTAATGGGAGTGGAGCAGTAATAAAATATGTTTAAAAACGGGGACGCGCTTTTTTTTGCCGCTCAATTATGTGGGTACAGGTCTGCTAGTCTATAATAAATTTATGGTCCTTAAATTTAGCTTTATTAAGTACTTCAACTTTCTTTTGCTAGCAGATATACTATTACGTTTGTAGCACATTTTATGAAAGTGTAAATGAGTCAAAAAAAAATATGGCCATATTAATAAAAAAATAAATACCAAACATTTTATTGAGAATCTTAATTATGATTATAAATCAATGTTTTGTGTTGAACAATAACGAAACTTTGTCATGTTTGTTCTACGTCTTAACACAAAGACCTACTTACGAATGTTTTATAAGAGATAGAAGCATTCGATACCTTTTGTTTCAACTTGAGACTATTCATTTACTTGCTTGATTTTCACACTAATATTCCGTATTTTTTGCTCTAATTGGTATTACGTACTTGGGAGTTTCTACTCCAAAGGTACTTCTAATACGGTTAAAAGACAGATAAAGTTTGTTTGTCTGCTACGCAGAGGTCTCAGGTTAGATTCCCGCTCAATGCAAATCTTTGTGTGCATGAACATGATTGTTTGCATTGGTCTGAGTTTTTCTATGTATAATATGTATTTATTTACAAAAAAAAGTATTTGTGTATGCTATCCGTTGTCTAGTACCCATAGTACAAGCTCTGCTTAGTTTGGGACTAGATGACGTAGTGTGAATGTGCGGGGATTATTATTAAAGTTAAGAAACTACTGAGTTTCATAAAAAAACAACCGAATTGAGAACTTCTTCGAATTGGTGTAATTAAGGTATAAGTAAAAGCAATCACTATACGTGATTTGCGCAATACAACTAGGCTTATCTTACGGTCTATAGGCAGCGGCAAGTTAAACTGGCAAAACAAACATTCCACCAAGTCCAGTCAGGCTTTTGATTCGAGTAGTTTCTGCTTAAGTGACCAAACCGACCAAGGCGACTTAGTATCGCAACTTTATTGCGAGAATTTCTATTCTTGTTTGCTTTGAAACTGTTTGAAAGTTCATTGTTTGAATTTATATAATTTACTAAGTTTGAAGATTTGAACGAATAATTTTATAATTAAGGAATCGACTTCAAAACCAAACCGTTGATACATATTATTATAATATTATTTTTTTTTTCACACGGACGATACGCAGTAATCTCCTATTTTGTACAATAAATATCGAAATTAGTTAATTAATCTTGATAAATACAGGTTCTAAACTACGGGATAAAAATACTTTAAATCTTTTTTTTAATTTTAACTAAATTACATACAACTCTCGTGTTCATGCTTACAAATGTTTCTATTAAGCAGGAATAGAACCTAATACCTCTAAGCGCGAGTCATGTACTAGGTATACTCCAACACAACAGTAGTCGTCAAAATAGCAATATTCTCTATTTTGCACAAATAGAAATAACCTTGCATAACCTTGCGCTTGTTGTTATTACTATACCTAGGTACTTATGTAAATTCTAAGCAGACCTCACGACACAGACTTATTTGTGTAATAAAGAAGAAAATCTAGACACAAAACTGTAGGCATAGTTTCCTTTCTTAAAAGACAAGGCCTATCCAAGAAAAGGGGGTTTGAAAGCTATGAAATAAAACGTATTAAATATTTATAATGGAAACATAGCACCACACTTTGACAGTCAAAATGTTTGACTTCAAGCTACCGCCAGTAAAGTTGTGCTATGAGAAGAATCAAGGATCAAAACGGTTCACATTTTTTCAGTTATAAGAATATTGTGAATGTAATAAGGTACTGCAACCATTTTATACTATCAGTATAAACCAAAGAATAATTCAGGCGTACAACCATGAAGAAAAAATACTTTGTTACTGTCTAAACCTTCAAAAAAAGGTAACTGCTGCATGCAGTTTATAGAATGGGAGCTTCAAATTATATTTTTATAGAAAAGCTGTATATAAAATAATATTTTAGTAAGTGCCCTTGGAGCTGACTTAACACAAGTTGTTTTATCAGCTTAGATAGAACACTTTTTGCGACACACTTTGTCAATGTAAAAACTTCCAAATGAGATGTATTTTCTAGACAATGTTATTTAGTATGATTTTCTCAATATACCATAATTATCATTACCAGCAAAATGACGCCCACTGCCTTAGGCTTTTCCGTGCATATTATTATTAAAATCTAGTAAAAATGTGTAAGTACATCACAATAAAAACTACTAAAACCTCATGAAATGGGTATTAAAAACAAGACTTATTTCAAAATACTTAATCTAGACAACAAATCGAATACAATCTCCTTAAAAATGGTAAATTTGACGAGAAACTCAAGTGATCATTACACACTCCACACGAGCAAGGTTATTCGAGCACGGTACATTCGTTTATTCAACTGATGAATACATATTTTATTCATATTGCCATGTATGAGGTAAGGGGGTTACCGTCTCCCAAACCTTCTGGAATATCCTATTAATTTCTTTACAAATGCGACGTATTCGCGTATATCTTACACATTTAAACTGGTGTTTAAATTTGTCATTTATATTTTCACTTTGTGTTTTAGAAATTTACGTTTACGATTATTTTAAGTAGTTGTATTAATATCAGCACATTAATGTCCCACTGCAAAGACGAGTGGTTTTCTACAGTGACAGAGAGAAGTTTGAGTTAATTAGAAGTTTGTATCAATCTTATAAGAATTACCTATTATAAAGCAATTCTTATAAGATTGATACATAACAAAATTAACCCTAAACTGCATCATTGCGCGAAGCGGTATTTGCGGTAGCGGCTAACGGACATTTTTAATTAATAAATAATGATGATTTAATTAAAATTAAACTCTCAAAAATCATCCATAAAACATTAATACAATAAAACTATAAACTAAAACAAGCTATTACAGAGATATCTGTACAGTATTGATCCTTATTATGCAACCAAGTCGGCATGATAATTTTGTTCGAACACAAAGAAACGATGTTATAAGAAATGGAAGTATTACGTGACATGATATGGCCGTAAGTCGTCAACCCATCCTACATACGCACCTACTATCCAATCCACTGATATATTGCTTTTATATAAGGACTCAATAAAATCGATGTTTCAATCATATACTGTTAGTCGTAGTATAAATCGATGTGATTTAATTTATACTTCGATTGATTTATTAAATTATAAGTCTTTATTAACGTTAAGGTAAAAAGTTATTTACGTTCAAAAATATTTTGTTGACCTTTTGTAATTCAGTAAAGTCTAATAAAATAGGTAAGGACTTTCAATGTTGGGACAGCCTTTACCACTCTGATTACTATTATCATCATAATCATCTCAGCCAATTGACGTGCTGCCACTGCTGGACATAGGCCTCCTCCAAATATTGCCATCTTGTGCGGTCCTGCGCCTTCATCATCCATCGACTTCCCGCCGTCCTAACGAGGTCGTCGGTCCACCGTCTATATTAATACCACATCAATAATCAAACATATATGCAGCCCGACATTCAAAAGTTTAAAAATATCAAATATTACGTTTCAATAATTGACTTCGTCACGAAAACTCTCGCTCGTAACATTCTCTTATATGAACAAATGCGCTCCAATAACATCGAGAAGTAACCATTACCACAGCGGAATCATAATAAAAGCTCACATGGTATCAACAGTGAAAAATCCATTAACACTTATCCGGGCGTAAAATAAACCAAAGTAACTTAGGTAGGTAATAAAACAATAAATTGTTCGAGGCGGTTCCTCCTGATAATAAGATATCTGCTGCTGTACGCGTTATGTAGAAAAAAAAAGTCCAAAATCATATTACTATATTCAAGAAGAATGATAGCACGTCACACAAATAAATGTAACGTCGCATATGATGTTATGTAACTTGGAAATGTTCTGGATGTTTTCTTTACGATTTTGTTAAATTTGACGCGCAAGTGTTTCGTGGTGGTGAAATGGGTTGTTAACAATATTTTTATTAAGGTGTCGTAAAATACTCTTACTTGCCTTATAGTGTCCCATCTCTGAAGTGAGTGCCCTGATATTATTGATACGTCAACGGATTCTCTGCGGTCCAGACTCTTCGATATTTATTTTATTTGTTCTTTTATTGTACAATAGTAAGCTATAATACACTTGCCAAGCAGCTTGCTAAAAAACAAAACTATATTTGTTTTGATGACACATAATAGACACATAATTATCTAGAAGTTTATCTTCTTTGCTTTGTTTTACAGTTATAGTCTAATAAATGTTTAAATGTGTGTGAGTTGAGTGAGATTCCAATTTATCACACATAAAATAGTTACTTTGTGCAACTACCCCGTCATGGCTCTGCATAAACATATAAAGAAAAATAAAAATATAAAAATAAACCTAATAAGTGTAATTTTTTTCCTTTTCAACATAGTGTGCATTTATTTAATGCGAACAAATAATAATGTATCAAATTCAGTTCTCATACAGAGCTTGAAGTAATGAGCTGGATAGAATCGTGTGGCAGTTATTCAGCGTCGTACCCCTACCGAGCCGTCGGCGGTTTCGCAAACTTCTCCATTCGGCACTTGTCGTGCGAAATTTACGGGTTAATTTTCAATGGAACTGGGTTTTGAGCTTCGGGAGATTTTAAGTTCACATTATGCTTGCCTATCATCTGCAATGGAGTGTATGAAGTAGTTAACTTAGATTTTTTTATCTCTTAAGATAATTTTGTTCGTAAAATATTTATTAATTATACTTTTATAATAATACCTTTTGTAAAATTCTAATATTCCTGTTTTCACATCAATTAAACTTTTTTAAGTATTTATACAATACAAATAGTACTTATATTATTTAATTCTAAAATTTACATCCCAATTTTATTTGGGGTTGGCGCAGTATGTTTTTTTTTTATACTTTCCTATCGGACGTTATCTCACAAGTAACACTCTTCGCAGCCATAACGTCATTCACACAATCCATCCATCGTTTTTTTGGTCGTATAAATTATACATATGGGAATGGATGGAATGAGAACATAGTAAAAGTATCACTTATAAAGACTCTTTCATACCCTGTGGCCGTAATAAAAGCCGACTAAAAGAGAATTCATTAAATTTTACAAATAACTTTTCCATCTGAATATCATGCTGGACATTATTAGACCAGTTTTTCTTCTATCCGTCCACCACTAAAAACGCTACAAATAGAAGAGATCCACAAAGTATGACTTACCAATATTTAATTGAATCTACATTTTTCAAATGCCGACAATCTCAAGAGCATAAAGCACAGTATATCTTTGTACTATGACATAAGTTTACTGAAAGTAAATCTGCAAGTACATTACCAGATAGGTACATAAATAATTACATTAATAAAGTAGTACTAACTAATATACTACCCTCATATTGGAGTCACAGACAAATGCGACTGTAATAAATCATCTCGAGTATTGTGATTAGCTTTTACAAACGTTACGCAACACGTAAATGAATAAATGGCTTCTGTGTTACAAATAATTTGATTATTTTGTAACACAGAACGGCCTCTGTGGCGTAGTGCAGAGGTCTCGGGTTCGATTCCCGCTCAATGCAAATAATTGTGTGCATGAACATGATTATTTGCATTGGTCTGAGTGCTTTATGTATAATATGTATGTATTTATAAAAAAAAGTATTTAAGTATGGTTATCCGTTGTCTAGTACCCATAGTACAAGCTCTGCTTAGTTTGGGACTTGATGGCGTTGTGTGAATGTGTGAGGATTATTTATTTATTTATTTATTGTGGTTGTCTGCAAGCAAGTGCTTTGTTCACTTCACTTCTCCATTACGTGGGTTCGTTGACTATAAGAGAATCCCGTGGGAGATCAGTTACAGTCATAATAACTTGCGTCGAGTGATCTATAAAGTACCAGTGCAGGTTCATATTTTG
Organism: Schrankia costaestrigalis; assembly: GCA_905475405.1. Classification (NCBI taxonomy): domain Eukaryota; kingdom Metazoa; phylum Arthropoda; class Insecta; order Lepidoptera; family Erebidae; genus Schrankia; species Schrankia costaestrigalis. The sequence goes on from FR997827.1 coordinate 9,437,949, forward strand.
TAAGTACTTGAATGAAACTTTAAAAGTTTAATTAAAGCGCATACATCTATATTGTAGAATAGAAAGTAGTATCTTGTGGTAAAATTCAACATTAAAGCTTGAACTTATATATCATGTGTATATTTAAATGCAAGATAGTATTATAATTAAAAAGAATTTGTGCTGCATTAAAGAGCAATACCTTGCTAGAAGTTTGTTATGCTGAATGCAAATATGAACCAACTTTTCTACTAGCAAACTTAATATGGAAAAATAAAAGATATTATTATTGTGACGTACTGTACATGTTGATTGATTTGCACTCGCGGTTTATTCTAGCAAACGTCACGAATTCTTAACCTTTAGGCTACTTAAGCTTTTGTCTCAATGTTTTTTATTGATTGTTTTGCAAAAATTTTAGTTATTGATATACTAATCCATTATCTGTAGGGTAATAGTTAAGTTAAGTGTTACAATTAGCCCTTTAGTAGTAATGTTCGTAATAAAAAACCTCGAAATTCTGAATATATTTACGATAAATATTTGCATTACTCTTACCTTAGCATTAGTCTCAACCATTTATTACAAAAAGTACACAATGTGGAACAAACAAGTCATACAACATAGCCCGGCTAATTATTAAAACACATTAAGGTCACAAGTTGTTTTACCAGTACGTCTGTGTTATGATCCATGGGGGCATTGTCGACCAGACTACACAAGCCTTTGTTCACCAACTTGGGAAATGACTGGCGCTTTTGCTTCGCCCAGCGCGAAAACCAACCCGAAAGGGTAGCACTATAGGATCGTCATTTTCGTTTGTCATCAATCTATGTTAGGGTGGCTGACATGTAAGTGTTAATTAAGCAGGCCTCACTCGAGCGTAATTAAGAGTGTTACACTGTTATTTTAGACATTAATTGAGATGAAATTTCTTGTTTTAATGAAACAAGTAGGTCGCAGACTTCAGACTTGTCAGTAATTTCGTTCGAAGGCCATCTGTACCGCGCGTAAGTCGAAACATATTTGAAAGTAAACATACCGAAGTTTTGATCGGAATGAAGATTATGAAAAGCCTCACTGATGTTATCGGTTTCTTAAAAACTTGATATCGGGTGTCGGAGCTTAAAATTAATGTACGTTATTACAAATATTGACTTAGGTTTTTGAACGTTGCGAAATATATTGCTTAGAGTATTTTATGAGCTTGTATATGATGCTTTAACACGATGCAGTATTTCCAAAAGAAAGCTAGTCGCTTTATCATTTGCGGACAACAGGCAGTAGAGGCTTACCCAGGCTCAGAGGCGCCGAACGACATACTTACGTACCGCAATGTAGGGATTGTTTGGGCCACTTCACTAAAGGGGTCTACCAGGAAATGTCGGCGATTTGCAGCTTCTTGAAAAATATCGTTTCCCCTGCTGCGAAGTTTTGTGAGGGACATCTGGGACATTGTTTACCTTATCTGGTAAACACTTTAGTTCGTCGTATCTGGATACAACATTCTGACGTAAATAACGAATATTTGTTACTCTTTTTATTTGTAATATCATTATAATTTGCTAAAGTCTTGATAATAATGTTTTAATATTGAGGATAGATGTTGAGCAATGATTTTTTGCAAGTGTCCTTTATGGAAAATAATTATATATTAACCGACAATTTTTTATTAGTGACCTAAGAACTCATTAATTGATTGCCTTATTCGAAATAAAATTAACTTAGTTAACCGATAATGTAAATAAAGAAGTTTTTAAAGTTTTCTCATATTGCATAATTATATTTAATCAAAAAAAAATATTAGTATTATTTTTCAAATAAGCTGTCAAGATTTTAATAAGCCGATATTCGGCATTTTTGATCAATGAACACAAAAACTCCACACATTATAAGTAACATTTTATTCAAACCAAAAAGGTTGTAAGTTAAACGAAATATTTCACTCAAGTTCCCCTACCCTTTGAAACGTTTGCGGTCGTATATCGTCCGTGCCTTTGACGACCTTATCAAATGTAAGGAGATGCAGTCCGTATAAAATGGTTAAAACACTGAGGTCAATTCTGTGGCGAGTAGTTTTAGAGTTAAGTCAATAAAGGACTTCATTTACATTATTTAAGTTCGGTCAACCCTAAAATAATTAACACCATTTGGTGTTAAATTTATTCTATTGCGCTTTAGTATGTATATTTTTGCTGCTTGCTGGTATTTCTTGTGTCGTCTGGTTTTGAACTTTTAGAGAGTTTTATTTATTTATATTTTTTTTACGATTTAAATTACCATGCATTTTTTGTATATTTTATTATTACAGACACACATCTTGTCTTCCCATTTTGAAGTTAAGGAGCCATAGTTATTTATTCATCATTAAAAGTGAACCTATGTGATAGAATATGGTCTCACTCTAAGTTTTAATATTGTGTTAATAGTTCCAATAAACCATGGTATAGTAAGTGGCTCATATTGCATTGTCTTCAACCAAATTGCTCTCTCAATTAATAACCTCCCTATTAATATGTTAATACCTAATGCTTAAGTACCACAGGCTTTGACACATATTTATTGTCTACAGATGAGATGGTGATATCTTCAAATAAATATGAAGTAGTAAACACAGTGATGAGTTCATTTGAGAGTCGCATGGCGCTGACGGTGAGGAGGCTAACTACAGCTGACGTTGGAGGTTACCGCTGTGTGGCTAAGAACTCGTTAGGAGAAGTTGATAGCATCATCAGGCTATATGGTAATGTAATAGATTCTTTTGTAAATGTTATACAAATTTAATATAGGTACTTACTTAGTTTTTCATTGATGCTTTTACTGTACGCAAAGGTGGGCGTGCATGCAATTAAAGCGGTGCCTAAATTATAATGAAAAGGTTAAAGAATACACTCAAATACAAATTGTTATTCGTGCTACTTGAAATATTAAAACTAAGTGTGGTTAATTAACTGCAAACATAATATTGAGATAGATACTAGAGTAAGTTGTCTCTTAAGATATTGGAAAAGGTTTCCTGGAAGATAATGATATTTGTTTAAAAAAGATTGTTCATAGGATGCCCCAACTTTTAAATATGATGGTACTACTTTATGTCCGAAAATTCTAATAAGTTACATGGAGGAAAGATTTTAAAAACTTACAAAATATTAACAAGTAAATCAATCACACTGATCGCAACAATTAATTCCACAGAAATACCAGGACAGACAATAAAAAATACAAGTCCAGCTAACAAAAGAGAAGAGTACAAGTATTCCACACCGATAGAGGGGCCTGACAATCAATTTGGTTCAGCTGACAGCTCAGATGATGAAGACGAACGAGAAACCGCAACTGATACGACAGTCAGACATTCAGATGCACACAAACACGAAAATGTTACTAGAAACAGAACAATCCATTATCCCCCGACACCCGAACAAAAGCTTAGCAATAAAGTACGTAAAATTATAAATAAATTTGAAATACACGAGTTTGATAATAACAGATGTTGTAAACATAACGTTTTTGTAGCTAATTGTATACTGACGTTAGTGTTGATCGTTTTAGATTATACGTAAATACTACTGTGTTATTGATGATAATACTTTATAAAATATGATAAGTATTACTCAAGGTATTACTCATGGGTTTATTAGAAAATTAAGAATGAGAAAGTGAGTATCCAATTTTTATTGAGTTCTACAGTTGAAACTCAATCATAAAAAGTGCAGCTATAACTAATTAAAAAAAAGTTCAATTTAAAAAGACGAAGGTTTTCTAAAAACTTTTATTACTTTTATTGATCTTGTAAATATTTTACTCGTGATGACTTGCGGTTGCTAAGGAAAAAGTACACATATTTTTTTCTGAAATAAAATGTAAGTAAATTTTTGTTGAAAATATAGAAGAAGTTCACATTTTTGGCATACATTTCTGATCTGTGTAGTACCCAAAGAAAGTACTACTTAGTATTAGAATAGCAAAACCATTTCTCAGTACTCATTCATAATTTTCTATTTACCTAAACCAATCTAAGATACTCATGTCTAGACCTAATTATATTTATAATGTATGTACCTATGAATGTTTACAATGTTAATTAAAATTCGGTATACATTCCAATAACACGTAAGTTTAAATAATGTACTTAAAGCAAATGAAATATTTTGACGCCTATAAAGTTAATTAATTGATTATTTTGAAGTGGATGGAAAATTGATATTGATGAGAGAGTTCCGTTGTATGTAAATTAATATTACATTGACGCGATACGGTCATCACATTAACACTGTTACTTGTAATCGAATATTTGTAAAAGGTTTTGTAAGTATAAGCGATAAAATACAATTAACATCATCATCATCATCTTCATAACAGCCCATTAATATCCCACTGCAGGGACGGGCATCCTCCCGAGACGGAGAGATACTTGGCCTACTAATACCATGCTGGGCAGACGGATTGGTATAGGGTTTAATTAAAGTTTTCTTTCTTTTTATTTCTTAAAGATAATATTCACGGATAGTCCCTTAGTCAGTTTTTACGACACCCTTGTGATGAGATGGGGTGGTGACATATTGTATTCTTACTCCGTCAGCACACGGAGGGCAATTAACATGATTTATAATAAATATTGGCCTGTTTTGACACACCAGTTATCGAACTTTAAATCAGTTGCATTTTAAAAAAGTAATAAAGAACAATAAAAAAACAACAACTTACAGATTTTTTAACCTAAGTTTGTAAAAAAATATTAACAAATTTGTTCCGTGCGTATAACAAAAACAGACAGCAGATATAATTTGCTATCAGCTATAAGGCGCAGGATCTTTTGGCACGTATTCTATGACAAACAAAGCCATAATCTTTGCCATGTCAGCTCGACATTATTTTACACTTTCATTGTTTAAATGTAAAGTAAAGTATTTGAGGTGACTTTTTTTTAATTTTAAATTATTTCTGAAGCGTAGGTACATACCGATGAAGGAACTGACCGCAGTCCGTCATAGAGAGGAATCAGTATTATTCATTGTACCACGTAGCTTGCTTATAATAGGTCTTTCGCCTATGAAATTGCGGTTTTATTTCTGCGCAGACTTTATACTCTATATTCTTTTCGTTATCGATTTCGTTTAGTGTAAAGAAATAATAAGATATTTTCAACGTACTTACAACAATTCCACTTTCAATTTTAATTTAAGTTTCGTATAAAATAAGTTAGAAGTAAACATTGTAATACAAAACTTCTCATCAAATAATTATCTATCCAATTCGTTATAATAAAAATTGTAATAACTACAAAGTACCTAAATGAACTTGGACAAAATATTGTATAGTATAATATCATTCGTAAGTATATTAAACATAATAACAATAATGTTACCTGCTATTATTTGACCAAATTGTTATTGTAATGAAATAGATTATATCAAATTGTATCCGTACTTTTTTGTGATCTTTGGAACTGAATCGCTAGATAGTTTATGGCATTATAAATAAATTATTATTCTAAATTCTGTTTTTAATTTTTGAAAACCTTTTTCATCGAAGCGCTATTTCATTAACCTCCATCATCTTGGGCCCTAAAGGGTAGGTGTGTCAGTTTAAAAAAAGATGAAAGCACAATTTGTTGTCTACGACTCATGATGATTTCCTTACTTACAAAATAAAGAGCCAGGACAGCGAGAAGCAAAGTATTGCTCGAGCAGTCAGAATAAAGACTACTTCTGTGTTGCGGTTTACTAATATGAAATTTATCGAAACAAAGACCTTTCAGACTTGAGAATTTCTTTTCTGGTTCTCATAGAACATTGCTTAGCGCGTCGAAGATGACAGCCGTTTTACGATGCCGATACTTTGCCGAGTCAGGTAATTGTATAATGTATTAGGTATTTTTCTGTGTTTTATTTATTTTGTGTTTTAATCTCTACAGTGGACTTCGTTACTATTAAGTATGAGAATTTAGTCCAAACCAGTAATGTAGTACATTGTGACCACAAGCTGCTACTTTCAAAGCAAGGTCTTTTGTTATGTGCTTTTCAAATGCGTCATTGCGTTGAAATAAAAACAAATGTGAAATAGATCCTCGTATTAATATGAGCTATAGGAATCAAAAATGAAATAAGTAATTACCAACACGATAAACACAGTAAATATGCTTTCATTTCTGCGATAAAGCCTGTTAGTTATAATAAACATTAGGTAACAACTAAAATCACTAATCAGCGTAAAAGGAATTGTTCGCAAAAAAACATTGAACAGCATTTCTGTCTGGAAATACTAAATTACAAAATGAAACGCAACGTAAAATCGTTTTCTCTGCTTAATTTCTTAACTCCATTTAAATGAGGTCTCTATCCTTCAACTTTGCTCAGCATAATCATTACTAAAAGGTTTGAATCAAGGAGTTTAGTTAATGGTACTGACTCGTAATCGATTTTATAGTCACGGCGTCGCTCGTCTTGAATAAGCAATTCAGTAACGTTTCACGCAAGTCGTAACCCGTCTATTCATTCATACTACGCCTAGCAGCTGTTATGTCAACAATGAGCTGATAGATGTCATTACTAATGCTTTGTTAAGTAATAGTAAACGTATTATGTAAAAGTTTACTACTAATAAATTGTAAAGCGTAGAAGAAACTGAATGATAAACATTTTACGAAGAAGTATAACTTTTATTTTCCCACTCACAATACAGAACAAAGAGGTAGTTTGGAGAATGATAGAAGAAGAATTAAATAAATAAAACCATATAGTCCTTGAGTAAGGTAGCTACACCTAGTGCGAACTTTTGTAACTCTGAATTGGGTTAACGTTTAGTTTCTACTCTTACAGTTATTTTTTCTATTTTATAAATATACAGTTCACACATAAAAGCCTTGCGTTAAAAAATATGATAGGGTGAAAGTTATTTAAAAAAAACCTGATTGATTACAAAGCTCAGATACCTAAAGCATCACAATTTATGTTAAAAAGTTCAGTCTAGAAAGAAGATATTGTATTTCTCTTAAAAAGGGATGACAAGCGATGACTTTATTTGATTATGATTAGAAAACTTTTAAATTCTCATAAAGATGGATACAATAAATAAGTAGTACGATACGATGGAAACAATATGGCTCATATAATATAAGTAAAAGTATTTATTGAATAAATTCTTAAAATACATTTCCGCATCTGCAAAATAAGTGTCAAGTCGTACAAGTCAAGTTGTGAAGCGAACTGGCTGCGGTTTGTACCAAGTTTCGTCTCCAATGTGGCGGATTACCCGGCGCCTTCTCATCTTCATTATACTGTAGAACTTTACCATTTTCGCGCCTGCCTACCCCCACATGCCCGTGTTTGTTGCTATGTATGCAAATCAAGCGAGCTAAGTTCAGAAACAAATAAACTTTTTGGTTATACAGAGACGTTAGGTTAATACGATGCGGTTGTTTTGCTTAATTTTGTTTGAAAAAAGTGTATTTTAGAGTGTGTTTTTTGAACGGCTCAGCCTGTAATGACGGGGAAAACAATCTTAACCCTTAACAACCTAGCACCTGTTTTTGTCACACAACCACCTAGCACAGGTCTGTGAGACACCGGAACAAAATGATTCTCGTTTTTTAAACTGTGAAAGATTATTATGAATATTGAGTTAAAAGTTTATTAGGAACATATTAAACTATTGATTAGGAAAGAATGGCACAATATAATATCAATAGTTTAAAAAAAATCTTAATTGATTGATAAACAATCACAATTTTTGATTACAAAGTAACATATTTGGAAAATAAGACTTATTACAGTAATCCCACAAGTGGGTACATCTTTGTACTTTTTTTTGAGATTATTAGGAATCTATAAACATAAAAAACATCAAATTATCTCAAATAAAATAAAACTTAAGCAAAATTGCAAGACCTAAACATGCAGTTTGTTCAGGACAAATAATACAAGGTTTATGTGAACATTTCAAGCAAATAGGTGCTCTGTATTCAAAACACATGTATTGTTTTTTACTTTTTGTTTTTGTAGTAATAAGGAGAACAGTTCTAACATACTGTTAACCTTTACTTAGCACTATTTCTTGAAGGAGTTACTCTTGGAGTGGTTCCTTTGTTGCTGTCGAAAACGCGGCGAATAGTCATTCTGATATCACGTTACAATTTCAAGTTCTTTGCATGATGCTCCATATTTGATCTAGTGTTTAGTTTATTTCAACATACTAGTTTCACTCTTCTTCTCTCCTGCACTATATTATACTATAGCGGTGTTGATGGAAAGGAAGAAGGGGTCAGAGGACAAGCCTTTTTTGAGTTTTCGATTCCACTTTAGATACCTTTACATATCATTATCTTCAGAAACAAACTGATCAAGAACTGTCGAAGATAAATCAGTTTTGGGCAGTACATTTATGTTGTTTTTCATTTTAGTTGTCTTTTCACATTGTGAGTCTGACTCGCAACTGCGTTCTAATGCTTCCTCTAATCATAAATCTACATAAAATTCACCCCATTCATCATTTGGTACTGTTTCGTTGTCCTAACTTATTAATGAATATCTTTTTCCAACCCCCTTCAATCTTTTTTACATTGAAAGTCATTTTTAAATAAAATAGAAAAAAAAATTCTCAATTGTAAAATAATCACGTAACCACCTAGCAGAGGTCTCTCAGACCCCGGGCGTAGGTTTTTTACTAACCAGAACAAAACTTACGGACATACAACCGTGGAAAGAGCTTGTGTAGCTCTGAGAGGGCCTAGGAAAAGGTACCGGAACGAACAGGTTTATACGAAACTCGGGTGTAATAATATTCAAGTTTTTATATTTGGTGGTGTCTGTCAGACCTATGCTAGGTGGTTAAGGGTTAAGTCTGAGATGGGTTTTGTTTGTGTCGTGAATTTATTTTATGTTGTCACGTAAAACCTTTACACGCCAGTGTATACCTATTTTATTTTTAACAATGTACTGTTAAATATGTTGTATTATGATCTGTAAAATAACGTCGATCAAAGCTTCGAACAAACCAGGCACAATAAAACATAGTAAATATTTAATAGCCTTCACTTAAGAGCCTTCACTTAGGAGTCAGCATGTAAAATAGTTGCATGTGCAGCTGCTGTGAGACCTCATTTATTTCTGGTTACTTCTAAAGCTGATGTATGTTGTTTGTAATAACTAATAAACATATTTTGAGCAGTATGGAAAAACCTTTGAACACAGTTCACACATCGCAGACTTAGAACTGGCTAACGCCCGAGTTATCTTTTCTATTAATGTAACGTCCTTACAAACTAATGCTACGAATAAATTGGTACAGCTTATTGTTGCGAGTCAATAATGTTCTTTGCTCCTAATGCTAACAGCAGAGTTTTCTTAAAAAATAAAGAAAATTTAAGGACAACAAACATATTTCAGGAAACATGTTTCTCACTCCCGCGTAACTTGTCATTGTATTTCGAAACATCTAGTAGAACAAAATTTTGATCCGAATATAGAACTGTTTGTACCGTCCAATCCATTGTACGGTTAATTAAAACTCGACTGAATTCCCGGTTGTAAATTTTACGTTTTTGAGTTTTTTTTACGAAACTTTTCGACAGAGCATCCAGTTTTGTTTATTTATGGGCTTTGGCCACTGCGGACGGACGGCACGCTTGACCAACAATATTTTCGCATTAATGTTGGCTCTTTTTGCAATGATGATTTTTAAACATAAATATTATTCGCGGGAAAACATTTTTAGATAATTCTTTTTAGGAAATAGAAAAATATAAAAGACTTTATTTCATATCTAAGCTACCGACCTAAAAAGCAGTAACCACTTAATTTTTTAATTATAACATAATATTTATTGAGTTCAAGAAATGTAAAATATTCCTAAAATTATAAGGATAGTTTTTTCAATAAAACACTATAATTTTATGTAGTCAAAAGACAAAAAGTGCGTAGCACTCGGATCCGACGATCATTTAAGAAGATATGGATAACTGTAAACGAAGCAAAGCAATTTGGTGGTTCATATTACATGCAAAATTTAAACCAGGCAAGAGTTTATACAGGGTGGCTCATTCAAAGGGGTCAGTATGGGAAAGTCCTAAACTATAAGTCATACGATGTTTTGTTCTTAGGAACCATGACACCGATTTTGATAAAAATAAAAACTGCATTCATACATTTGAAAAAGATACTGTACCCAGCCGGGAATCAAACCCGGTTGTTTTGCAAAAATAAACTTTTACTTTTTCTATTTAAATACCGATTCTGTAGGTCATAAGCAGTAAATGTCTCTAAGAAACATTATGTCTAAAATGAATAAAATGCATTGTTTTCACATACTTTAATTTATCATAGTAGGTGTTCAAAGTGGACACCGTTTTTTTTCAATACAATATTCAACACGTTTAGGTAACGATCATGTCATTGCATTTTGTATCTTTATGTGGTGAATTTGCGTTAAAATTAATTTTATGGCTGACCTAAATGGTCTTCAAAGTTATCATAGCTTGTTTTGTACACTTCATCCTTAACGTAATCCCTCAAGAAATAGTCTAGAGGCGTTAAATCGAGCGACCTCGAACGACGCACGGTGGCCACATCGAACACCTACTATTATTTATTTATTTATTTATTTATTATTATCACACATACAACTATTATCACAGGTAACAACCTAATTCAATAGCCTATGTACAAAAACAAAAACAATTACTAAAAATATCAATAAATTACAACTTAAATAATAATTACTCTTTGTGCAAACATATAACACAATAAGCTACCCGTGTGAATTCGTTCAATGTACATGAGAAGAGATCTATCTCATGGGCCAACGTATTGAGCGCTCGGAGCGCGCGCGCGAGTGGTGTGCGCTGCAGCAGGCAAGTACGCGCGCGCGGCACGACCAGCATTATAAATGTAAGTATGTAAAAACAATGCTTTTTATTATTTTTAGACATAATGTTTTATAGAGTTATTTACTGCTTATGACCTACAGAATCGGTATTTAAATAAAAAAAAGTATAAGTTTATTTTTGGAAAACAACCGGGTTCGATTCCCGGCTGGGTACAGTATCTTTTTCAAATGTATGAATGCAGTTTTTCTTTTTATCAAAATCGGTGTCATGGTTCCTAAGAACAAAACATCGTATGACTTATAGTTTAAGACTTTCCCATACTGACTCCTTTGAATGAGCCACCCTGTATATGTATACAACTTTTGGAACGGTTGGAAGGTAAAGATTTTTGATACAATACCACGCTCGCAAATGCCACCACATAGGTATACAAACAAGAAATTAATGTTACTAAAAGTAGAACTAAGGTGCCGTAATAAGTATTGGCTATAACAACAAGGTACACTGAATAAACAAAGGTAGTATTAAAACTGTACGCGACAATGTATCTATATAAAACAACAGCGGAACCGAGTAACGAGAAAATAATCAATCTTCCAAGTCCACTTCGAAGCAATCAACGGTTTGTTATTGCGTCCGTCCAATTCGATATAAGAGTCGATATATCAAAGACGTCTGTGGTTCAATTACTAACCAATGTGCTATCTCTGAGATCCAGTAAATATAAAATGAAAATAGAGTGCAAGCCTACGACAATGAACAGAACGATGGGGTATGTCAACAACAGACTGACGACAACGACGGCTTAATCGATATTCGTTAGTCGAGTCATGATCGGAAAGATGTAGTCTACATTTTTTTTGCATCTTCCACAGTGAATTGGGTATAAATCAAGCCAAGTGTCATGGGGTTACTATCATACATTAAATGACCACAAAAAACATCCATGCTAATGGATAAGCAGGGTATTTTTTGTGCAATTCAAAAATTTGTTACCCTACTGGGGATTCGAATTAGCAATCTTGTAGATTAAACGCATGCATATTACACATTTTCCATTATTTGAATTTATTAGTTAGTTTTCGCAGTATAACATTAATTCGAATTCTTGGAGTAAACTCAGAAAAACATAAAAACTGGTTGGATAGTTCAATTAATAAGACTATCTGTGTTATAGTAAAACTCTATTCCGTTCTCTTTACCTGGTATCACCTGGTTCTTAATAGGCTAGCCGACGATTACAATGTTGTAGTCTGCCATACTTAATTTATTCAAATAATTTATTTCTTAAAGATAAATGAGTAACTTGTATAAAAGTTTAAAGCATTACATTCCATACATTATTATCTTTAAATTTTACTACTAATTTGATACAAATTTTGCTCTCCGCAAACTTGTAATTAAAAATCCTTGAACAAAATAATGAAAACAAATACAAAATTGTTTTGTTCTTTTGGGAAGCTTAATGTTACATACAACGATACTCTCAAATATGAAAGAAACATAATCAACGAGAGAGGTATGGTGTTATATAATTTCGTAGGTGTCGTACGTCGGGACATATTAACGCAATTACGTGTTAAAAGCCTCGTCTGCCCGGGGCGTCACTCTCAAAGCAAGGATACACCTATTGAATACCGCTTCATACTACATAACGTGGATACACGTTTGCATATTGCGGTATTTCGACACCTAACTCGGCTTTGTCTTGTCTCAATAAGAAACAATCAAGACAGTTTTTTAAACTGTTGATTTCCAATTAAAATATTTGTTCGTAGTTTAGTTTTCATTACCAGTATTATTACACGACACTTAATCATTCGTCTTAAATTATAAGATCATTGTATTCTACCAACACGTAACAGCATAATGTAACCATATGTTTTGGAGCTAATTTCCTTAAATTTAAGAAATTTATTTGTACTCAAACTATTTCTTTAATACCTATGTTAATTAAATAATAATATATTAGTTTAAAACGAGCTCTAATTTAACATGATATTAACACTGTTCTTTATGTTTCACTCCTATAGAACAGGGAGTTACTTAAAGATTCATTCAAAAATTAAACGAAGTGTATTCGCTTTCAGTCGCCTCCCAGATTAAACCTTCTAATAAGGTTCCCGCCTTCATACCAAATTGTTTTAGTGTGTTTAACGGCCAATTTGAGCAAGTTCGAGCTCATTTTGTATACATAAAGAGAAATTAGGTAATTTGTTGCTTGTCCCTTTTTATGAGAGTCTTTGTTCGAGAATATTTACTGAACGTTTGTACCTCGATTTATTACGTGAATCTCGAATAGATTGGAAGTATTCTTATGTCATATTGTTTGCTTTCGATTCATATTGTTTGTTTCCATTTATCCGCTAATAGAAATTTGTTCAAGCAGCGATAGTAATATTACTAATGGTAAAAAAGATGGTAGATTCCGAATACAATAGTTCAATTTTTTTAAAATTAATGGTATTACCTCTATTTAATATGAATAAAATCTCTCTCATAATAATTACAATGCAACTTTAGCAACCCTTAAATCTTATAATACCTGTATCTTATAATACAGTTTTGTTTTAGTTTTGTTTGCCGATGATACATCGATAATTTTCAAAGTGGCTAGGCGTACTGCAAATGTAGATAAAGTTAACAATATTCTGAATGCCATCTCAAATTGGTTTTCTGCAAACAATCTATTGTTGAATGCTGGAAAGACCAAATGTATAAGGTTTACACTTCCTAATGTAAGGCAAGCACATGTTGATGTCATGCTGGAGGGGCATAGGTTGGAATTTGTACAAAGTACTAATTTTCTAGGAATTACAATAGATTGTAAATTGCAATGGGGTGATCATATCACTGGTTTAGCCAATAAGCTTAGCTCTGCTGCTTTTGCTGTTAGACGGATTAGGCAGTTGACAGATGTAGGAACAGCAAGGTTGGTATACTTTAGTTACTTCCATAGTTTGATGTCCTATGGTATACTACTTTGGGGTAATGCAGCAGATTTAGAAACAATTTTTATATTACAGAAAAGGGCAATACGTGCTATTTATTGTTTAGGCAGGAAAGACTCTCTTAGGGAACGTTTTAAAGACATAAATATTTTAACTGTAGCCTCTCAATATATATTAGAAAACATACTGTATGTCAGGAAGAATATAAATAAATTCACAAAAGTAAGTGATATTACAGACAGAAATTTGCGTAATAAAAATAAACTGCTCCTTCCGAGCTATCGACTTAGTAAGGTTAGTGATTCTTTTAAAGGCGACTGTATACGCTTTTATAATAAGCTGCCTGAGTCGGTCCTTGGTATGCCTGACAATAAATTTAAAACCTATGTTAAGACCACTTTATGTAAAAAGGCATACTACAGGACAGACGATTACCTTAAGGATAAGAGTGTTTGGCTTGGTGCAGGTCTCCCATAATGTGCTATTAATAATAATGGCATAAGTTGTATTAGGTACATTACAATACGTTTTTTTTACGTATGATATCTTAACTTAATGTTTTGTTTATATACTTATTTTAATTTTACACAAACAAATGTACACTCGTCCACATTTGATTTAAGAGTTAGGACTCGCAGAAATTTACTTTGGTCGATGTTAGGTAAGGGCGTCCCTCTGCTTGTGTTTCCCCAAATTGTATTTATTTTTCTTCTATTACTATTGTCAGGACTTGTCATGCTCACTATAATGTCATTGTTTGTGGTGGCGTGGAGGCCGGGTCAATCCCTTCCCTACGATATGGCGAGGGGGTTGATGGCTGGCCTTTGCGTTATACTCGTGAACGGGTGCTACTTGGGGTGACTGGTCGACCCTGACATTAAGTATTTTTCATTTTTGGTACACCACTTATTTATCTAGGGGATAATTTAGTTGAGCGACGTTTTTATTACTAGAAAACTTTGTAAGTGTGTTTTGGTGCTCCCACTTTTGTGTACTACCTACAGGACGAATCTTCTAGTTTAAGATATTTAAAAATTTATATTGATCCTTTAGTGCAATCCTTAGTTTTTATGTGGTATACAATGGTTGCAGCGCTTTGTTACGGTTACAAAATTGTTGTAAAATTATAGAGACGTCTAAAAAATGCTGGTTTAGAGTTTGTTACGCCGCTTCTTCTCTACTAGCGCCTTGGAAGCGGTGGTAAAGTTTGGAAAACTTTTAATATGTAAACTTAGACTAAGTAGTTTTAAACTGACGTCAATAAGCTGTTATTTTGTAACATTATGTTGAAAAATAAAGAAACTGAAACTGAAACCTCTTTCATTTCTTTATCTAACTATAATGCGTATTGATAATTACTTCAGTTCATTTCTAATCTAATCTTCATATTAGTTTGTTATAGGTCAAGTAATGGCGCCTGGGAAGCGACCGCCTTTAATTAAGAGAATAGACACACACTTGCATAATATGGTACTCAGCTCAAAATGTGTGTTCACACCGGCAAAGTGAGGGTGACAAAGTCAAGACTACCGCCCGTTCCTGTATTATCAACAGAAAGAATTTTGCCTTCCAAATCTAAACCGTGTAGGAATTTTGGACATATTTTTCAAAATCAAAACGGTTGGTAACACCAAGTTCTCTTACTCCATTCCCTCATACGAAACATTAATGAATATAAAAATTCTTACTTTAATGCCAAATATCCGGTAGGTAGGTAGCATTACATATAAATGTGCCATTAAAAAAATTCTATCTTTTATAAATTGTTTATTCTATACTCCTTTTCCAAATGTGTGTGAACTAAACTCTTTTTACCAAAGCTTTTAAAACCAAAAAAATAAAGTTTCCGTAATCAATGGCACACCTTGGCGTAGTCTAATTTATATTATTTCTAAAATGTTTATTCGAATCCAACTTTTTTTCTCTCCATGATAAACCTATTAAAACATTGTAACAGATCAATTCAGATTAATTTTGTCAAGAGTGGTTTGATAAAAGGTGTCTTAATAGTTTTAATCTACGTGGTTACGACTTGTAAAATAATTGACAAATTTCAAAATATATTGAAATTAGTGGTTAAATTGAAATCATATGCTTTCAAATTAGAAAATAACAAAATGGAAAAAGGACATGATGAAATAGACGAAGATGGATATTATTGTCCTAAAATAAAAAGTCGCTGGACATCATACACCCATTATAAGTTAATTTTGTGGATATGGATGATGAATGAAATAACAATAATGTTTTCTCCTGTCGAAATTTCACATAATGGATTTTACTCTCATGCATTAATACAATCGCTTACAACAATTCTGATTGGAATGCCACTCGTCTATTCAGAAATATGCTTAGGACAATACACTAACAACGACATTTTTAGTATATGGGATTTTTTTCCACTTTTTCGGAATGTTGGCTACGCAAATTTGTTTCTTATGTTTATGAAAGAAGTTTATTTATTGACAATATCAAATTGGTACATGATTTATACATTTTATTCTGCGATGGATAAGCCACCATGGTTCAGTTGTGATGATTTCGGTGACAAAAAGTGTATGATTAAAAAAGTGAATGTTTCGATATTCCAACATTGTTTGGAATCTCAAATTTTATTTCACGTAGAATGTGGCATGAAAACTGCAAGTAGTTTGTTTTTTGAACGTGAAATAGGAGACAATAATACTTTGGAAAATACACACTGTTATCAACAATGGAAAGGAGTAATTGCAGTGTGCGTTATTTCTTTAGTGGTGTATGTTTCATCTCTAAGGAAGGATAAAGTATTGCAATTAGTGATCAAATTTTTTACTATTTACATTGCTCTTGTTGTTATAGTTTTATTCGGAGTAGCATTATCTTCTAACGGCACTTGGTTGACTGCAAAGTTCAATCACGATTGGACAACCTATGACATATTTACATGTCTTACAACAATTTCTAGGGGTTTTTTTGGTGTTGGGTCGGGATATAATATGATAGTGTATTTGTCACATGATGTGGCTTTCCGTAGTCCAGCTACAATGACCGCTGTAAGTACATGCTTGTTAGGGCTTTTGACAACGTTAATGTTTTCAATTATTGCCTATAATGGAATAAAAACGATGTCTTATTACCACGGGGGAGAAGAAAACGTAATTGAAATAGGAAGTAGCATGTTTTTTCCAGTATATGGATCTATGACAGAAATTCTTATGTATTACAATACATGGCCCATTTGGCCTTTTCTTTGGTTCTCAGTTGGTTTGATTTGCATTTATCTGAACTTTTGGATTATTTTTCTAGTTCTACAAGATATACTACATAAAAAATGTAATATGGCGAGGAATTATCCAAAACTATCAACTTTGATTCTTATGATATTTATTATATTTTGTTCAATACCCTTTTTATGTTCAGACCTTACTGCAACGCTCACAGATGCAACAGAAATCATGCAAGGAATAAATAGTTTTTTGTTTTCTTTCTCGTTATATTGGATATATGGTATAAATAGACATGGTGTTGATATAACATTCATGATTGGTATAAGGTCGAATTTATTTTGGAAGATAACGTGGTTATTAAGTCCGTTCTTTATGTCATTTATATTTGTAAGAACGTATGATATTCTTATACTTCATGATATAGAGGATACATATTATATAAGTGCGTTAAATATAACTGCTGACATGTTAGCACTGTTTCTTGTAGTAGGTATTTACTTTGGCATTCTTATTCTTGGAATAATATTACAAGTGGTTCAGTATGCGTATGAGAAAAAAGTTGGACAATTATTCTCACCTAAAAGAAAATGGGGACCTAGAGATAAAACATTGTTCAAAAGCAGACGTATGTTTTTGCCTGAAATAATGACAAGAGAATTTCTGTACAGGCAGGTTCGCATTAGTGGTTACAAGAAAAGGCAAAAGTATGAGAACAATAAGCGAGTCGATACTGGTTCTGATACATTAGTTGAAGAGACAACTTGGAGTGCTTTAACATCGAATTAAACAGTTTATTGACGCAAAATATTAGCCACTTGCGTTACTTTTCATAGGATTGATAATCATTTGACACAATGTATTGACCCTGATCTTTCTCTTAATCGTTTCTAATGAGCAAATCCCAAACAGTGTGACCGTTATACGACACTTCTTTTTGGTAATTATTACGATGATGTATAGAAAAATCGTTTTCGTAACCGACAAAACCAACAAATTGATTAGAAGGAACAGCAAAACGTTTTAGTTAAAAGACTTCAATAGTGATTTACTATTACTTACTGTATAACTTAAGTAGTGTACAACTTTACTGTATAACTTTAGTGCATTTGAATGCGGTGTTTTGGTCAATAGGTAACAAATTTATTTTAAGTTCATTTATTTAAATACTTCCCATTCTTTGCACAACAATGTGTGTTAAATATAAGTGTTTTAAAGTGAATGGACATTAATTAATGTTAAATAGTATTATAGACCTATGTTATTTGATAATAAAATAATTGTTAATGTTGATCTTTTCTTTATAATTTACATTCTCATTTAGGATTAAACTAAAAAAATGGGCAAAAAAACAGGTAAT
Source organism: Schrankia costaestrigalis (assembly GCA_905475405.1). NCBI lineage: Eukaryota > Metazoa > Arthropoda > Insecta > Lepidoptera > Erebidae > Schrankia > Schrankia costaestrigalis. Next base: position 9,456,267 of record FR997827.1, read on the forward strand.
GTATTAATATAAATAAACAGGCGCGGTAGTCGCGGTAGCTGCTACAGTCCACAAGGTTGCGGGTTTGATTCCCACACAGAACAATTCGTGTGCAATTCACACATTATTTTGGCAAAGCAAACTTTAAAAAAAACAACACAAACTTCAATTAATATTTCATTGCAAGACTGGTCCTCTATCAGTAAATGGGAAAAACTTAGCCACCTAATGTAATGCTGGCTAGGTAGATTAAGGGCCCAAGGTCATATTATCGTTCAAATTATCGGCATTATGGTAATAACCCTTTCATGGGAAAGGGTTCAAAAAAATTACCACGTTGCAGTATACATATTCACATTGTTGTACTATTTTGTCTTCTAAGCATGACAGGCAACCTGTGAATTATCGTTTAGATAACCAGGAAACTATTCAATCGATTTAAGATAAAAAAACTAGATTTGTATGGGTAAATTGTAAATTGCAATACAAAAAAAAAACATGTACCACAAGGTCAGTTCATATCAGAGGTTACCATAAAAAGTTCATACAAGGTCCGTCCAAATTACAAACAGCCAATGATTTCTAGAAACCCCAGGCTCATTCCCAACTTTATCTCGAACATCTAGACATTACATTTCTGCAGCATACTCCGACTAAATTGGACTGCAGCAAGTGCACCAATTCATTGGAATTGAACTAATGTGAGAAACAGAACGGATGTCGTGCGAACAAAACGAGCACAATTGTTTGCCTAAATCTGACGGCTGTACTTAATATGTTGTGTACGTTAAGTAGTTTATACCAGTACTGAGGTAGTATTAGTCTACCGTCGTCTTTAGTACAGTGTACGCTTTAAGCAACAATGGTTCACAAAGAAACGATAAGCTTATACAATTGTATGGCTCTAATTGTTACCAATGTTAGAATAATAGTTGTATTAATATGGGAATGTAGAGTAATATTATAGAGTCCAATTTCTTTTGGTTTTCTTGTATAATTTATATTTATCATAACAGCTCATTAATGTCCTACTGCAAGGAGGGACCTCCTCCCGTGACGGAGGGATACTTGGCCTACTAATACCACGCTGGCCAGACGAATTGGTATAGGGTTTAATTTCAAGTTTTCCTTCAAAAAAAGAAAAAATAAAGATATTATTAACGGTACAAATATCTTTACCAGGCCTAATCATATACCTCATCCACAGAAGTTTCACCAGCTTTATCACCTCGACGGTCAAGCGCGTGAAGAGTACGTACTTTACAAATGTACACGAAATGCAGAACTTTTCTTCACAATCGGTCATCCTTACTGCACTCTATTAACTAACACATTCCTACCTTAGAGGTACTAGGCAATCACGCATTACTTAAGGCTTTACTTAAAATAGTAATATTATAATATAACCTAAAAAAATAACACCAAGTTAAACTTGAACGTTGGTAAGTAATATTCAAAACCTCAAGAAAATCAGTATTTCGATGTAAATCTACCCAAAATAACAAGGAAATTTACCGCCTTTCACGATTAATGATCGTAATAAATAATATTAATATTACTCTTGCTTTTAAGCTGTCAATCTGGGGACTTGTTGGTCTAAGTGAGAAAGAAAACACAAATACCTACAGCAGCCAATTATTGTAAGAGTTTTGAACGGTTAAAAAGAGGAGGAGCTTCTCGATGTGGTGGGTCATTGATTATCGCCCTGTCTAGCACGGTCCTCAAGTCTTTTTTGATTAATTTCATAGTACTTCAAAGAATGGTAGTATGAAGGTTTACATCAAGTAAGGTGTCAAGCTATGGTCTAGTACCCATAGTACAAGCTTTGCTTAGTTTGGGACTAGATGGCGTTGAGTGAATGTGTGAGGAATTTTTATATTTATTTATTTATATTTTATATGTGGTTACAGATTTTTTTATACAGATTACTATCTGCAGTAATCAAGAATCGTTTAAAGCTTTCTACTCTAGTTGATACTCTACGTTGGCGCGTGGCGGGCTAAGAATAAGTTGTACTATTTTTGGCAAATATTATCACATTATTTTATTTTGGAAAAAAGATAATGTTGTACTTATTTAATGTGAATTTATTTCTATGTACATGACAAATTACTCTCCTACTTTACAAAACCTGCTCAAGCAGATAACTGAATTGTAGTACAAAAGACGAAATGTACTACTTATTCATTTAAACTAACGTCTTTAAACTAATCATGGCAAAAGGCAATAAATCAAATTCGTAACAATTAAATGATCATTATTTTTTATTACTGAGCAATACCTCAGTAAGTGAAATCAAGTTTGTTTATGCTGGTATATTTACATCAAAAGCTCACCTTTTGTGTTTACTAAATTTCCTTTACAATTTTCAGGTTTTTTTATGATATAAAATTATTATTAGTACAAAAAGACGTCCTCTGTGGCGCAGTCGGTATATTACATGGCTGCTACGCAGAGGTCTTGGGTTCGATTCCCGCTCAATGCAAATTTTTGTGTGCATGAACATGATAGTTTGCATTAGTCTGAGTGTTTTCTATGTATAATAAATATGTAAGTATGTATTTACAAAAAAAAAGTATTTAAGTATGCGTAACGGTTGTCTAGTACCCATAGTACAAGCTTTGCTTAGTTTTGAACTAGATGGCGATGTGTAAGGATTATTTATTTTTATTTATTAATTTAAATAAGTGTTTTGATACTGTAGTCACACAGTGTTGTAGTAATACATAATTTAATATTAGGAATAAAAATTGAACATTCACATTCTTTTTTTAAAAAATATTTTAAAAACAGTATAATGTGAATAAGTAATCAAATTTAACAAAGAAAACCTTTTGAAAAGTCGACATAAAACTTTACTGTTTCAACAAACTTGTGTAAAACAAGAACAACATTTATTTTATTATCAAAGTCTACATGATTAGCCCTGAGGAGGTTAATTGAATGTATGGTTACGAATAAGAGTTATCTTCCTTTTACTTTTAGTAATTAATTAATTAATTTACGAAACATTTATTGAAATTAGTTTAAAAAGAAAGAAAAATAAATCTTAATTGTTTTATCTGAAAAAAAAAGAAATAGTTGAATGAGGCGGTCGGAGAACTAGGTAGAATGGTGGACCGATCATGACTAAAAGAAAAATATATTAAAAGGAAATGGAAAGTCCTATTCATATGAAGCTAATTTTTGAACTCATATAATTTATTCTGATAACACACCTAGCTGATTAAAATAAGTAAAGTAATTTGATAATTATTGAATAGTAACTTAATGTATTAATTTAATATTGGTCTGTTAATAATTAAAAATAGCTACATATATATACTTATTTATGGATTTATACTTGATATTTTTTTAGTAAAATTGTCGCGCCCTTCCTGCTCTCTCCTACACTATGCTATGACAGGATCCACAATTTGAACCATTGTTAACTTTACCATATTGTATTTATATAACATTGTGGAACGCATTAAAGGATTGAGTATTGAGTAATTTTGACACAAAGACACTCTTTTTCCTAGATTAGGAATTGTGAATTTACCATTTCAACCAAACGTCTCAATTGGTTTTAAAAGGATAGATTTCACGTTGTCACAAAATGCTAGTACATTATTTAGTTCATAAATTTTGAAAAGAGAATTTCGAATATATTACGAGAATTGGATTTACGTATTCGTGTGTAAGAACCGAAATTCATCATCTTGCAAAGAGCAAGTAAGTGTGGTGAAGTTGTATCAAAAGCAATATCAGTTAACAGGGGTAGCTAGTCGATCGGTGTTGAAACGTGCCAAAAAGCCAAAGAGGGCGCATCCATCGTTTCACACCCGTGTCTGCTACCGCGCCTGACAATATTTTATACAGCTGCGAAAATTGCAACCGCGCTCCAACTTTAACAATTTACACGCTCGTGCAGTCGTCGCTTGCATATTGTTCTGGGATAAGCCGGTGACATACAGCATACTTTGAATTGGCTGAGACATTTTGCTAATTGCATCAATGTGGCTCTTGACAAAAACTTTTGTATGCCGTTAGTAAGACAGCTAGATGAAATACGTCTTCTTGTAAAGTAAGATTTCGTTGCTAAGTTAGGGAAATGTTTAAGGTGTATCATAGTAAGTATTATTCTAAGGAGTATGTTCTCTATTACTTTATTCACTGTAAAATTTAAAAAAAAACCCTTTTTAGTTAGCTGTTCGTCATTTTTGCAAGTTCAGAACAATCTATACTGGCGTCTACTAGACTTCTTTATTTGCTTAGTATAACAAACGACGTCTCCGTTTTACCAGCTAATCTGTTACTCGTAACCATTGGAAAACATTAGGTTGAATTGTAATTGTAATGTAAAAATATCCATCCAAAATTTAAAATTTTGCCTTTGTTACACTTTCAAGATTATTTATTACAGCCAAAACTATTGATGTGAGTTTTGAACAGAAAATGACTAGAATTTAAAACAGGCTATAAGGTATTTTTAAAGGTTACGTCGTCATAATAAATTAAATTATATCTACTGGAATATACGCCGATCATCGAAAAAACTGACAATCAACCCTCGGATACGATCAAAGTCAAAATAACTGAATTTACACCAACTGTCTGTCAATTCTTTATTTGCTAACCTTTTTATATAGCAACAGACAAATTCTTCATACCCTTCATTATTTTATATGTGGCGTTATAAAATGTTGGCATTGAAAACGTATCCTAACAATCTCCTTTCCGCACGCTCGTTCAATTCTCGTCTATATTCCAATGCAATAAGGACTACAGTTTTCAGAAGCAATTATGCCGTTACAAACAACCTTTTCAGATTTATATCACGTTACACGAGAGAAATACTGAAACAAAGGCATTTAGATGTGCTGCGTAAGTTCTGCATGAAATTAATAAATAATGTGATATGTTCTTTGGAGTAATTGCAAGGTTAATTTATTGTAATTGTTCAGTCGTTTCATTTCTGTACAGGGCTTTATTTAGTTTAATTATACTGAGAGACCATGAAAGAAAATAAAACTTAGTTTGTTCTCATTCAGTCACGATACTTGTCCAGGTCTTGGTCCTGTTTCAGGGTATCGGCGCAGTAATCTTATAACATTCATACATTTACACTGTGGCATCAAGTTTGAAATTCTCTGTGTGGCTGGTGACGGAGTAAGAATACAGTGTGTCACCGACCCATCTCATCCCATGGATGTCGTAAAAATCGACTAAGAGACTATCCGTGAATATCTTTACCTAATAAAAAGAAGGAAAACTTGAAATTAAACCCATCCGTTTGGCCGGATGGCATTAGTAGACCAAGTATCCCTCCGTCACTGGAGGAGGCCCGTCCCTACAGTAGGACATAAATGGACGGTTATGATGATCGAGTTCAGATCTAAAGCATAATAATTCTTGAATATTTGTAAATATGTATAAAGAAACATCTTGGACGTCTCCAAAGATGATTCGTTGCTTTATTATTTTTCAAAGTAATTTAACATTTTTGTTCTACGTGCCTGTCAAAAATATCGAATCCATATTCAAAAAACAATAGAGTACTTATTTTTAATTTGAAATATCGAACAATAAAAATACTTAGTTTAAAAAAGTAAAGTATTCGAAACTTTTTAAAGACGGAGTTTTTACTCTTATTTTAATGCGAATGTAGCCTAGAGATAAAAATATAACATTCATCATAAAAAAGGAATATTATTCTGAACGAAAAGACAATGAAGAACAATCAAACATGTGTATACTATTACTTCCTTTTACACAACGTCGGATCCATTGTTTGTTTAGTCGTATAAAGTTTATGCGACTAAATAGAAAGGTGCGGAAAACAGTATACGGAATTGTAATGTTCACCCTTCGGGATTTACGTATGTAATATGAATTATTATTTCTAAAATGTAGTTTCTTTGTCTGTATTGAATGAGTGACACAAGTAAGGGGACAAAGCTTTGATGATACCTGCAGAACTGGCTATGTGCAACAAGAATTTTATAGTTTAAGTTTGTGTATTAGATATGTCTCATTATCGCTATAACAGTCCCACTGAAAACTAACTTAGTTCATGCAAACCACGCTTCCTAGGAAGATTGGTACAAGTTATTTTGACAAGGTGACTCGACAGAGTTTTAATTCGTGTTACGTTTAATATTTACAAACATACAAAGCGATAGTTAGTTATGGAGCCCTGCTTAAATAACAACCAGATAGCGATAGTAAAGACGATCATATTTTTTTTGTTAATCATTGCGTCAGATAGGAAAAAAACATAACAATAGTTTGATAAGATTATATTTGGCACGACCCGGTGTTAGCATACGAAGCTTATCATATATCACAAAATCAGTGGAGCAAAAACGATGGAAAATGAGATATTTACTAACGTATATGGCTGTAACGTATTTACCTATAATATATGCATTTATTGGAATTGGAAACAGCCCTATAAGAAGATACGATAGTTCTGCGGTTTTGGGCTACGAATGGGGAATATTAGGGGATATTTTGAATTTCAGTTGTTTGTGTGATATGTAATTTATTTTATCTTGCAATAATATATTTTGTAAATTATCTATCAAATTTCTTTATTTTGAAATTTTGTAAATTATGGCAAGTGTAACTTTAGGCAACATAAAATTACTGTAACCTTTTTTATTTTGTGAGATAAACGTAAGCCTTTCATAAATGCTGTGCAGTTAATAAACAACACAATTCACTCTTTATTGCATTCACGTATTGAGAATAAAACTCCAAACTTAAAATCGTTTAACTGTACTAAAAAAAGTATCAACGTTGTCTGTCTATCATTAATACTTATAGTAGTTGTTCACGCGGATTTGATACATAGTTTTAATATTCCTAAAACTTTATACCAATCGATCGAACGATAAATAAGTAAGTAAGAAAGAGTCGACATTTTTTGGTATTTTAGACTGGTTTATTTTCTATACTGTTCTCTGAAAATGGCGACAATGCGTAGTTTTTACTTCTTGTGTTACGAGCGTAAAACAGAAAAAAATTAATTAACCTAGATAAGTGCTGCATGTGCACTTATCTAGGTTAATTTTTTTCTGTTTTTCCCAGTCTTATATTCTATTCCGTGTCAAAAACTGGATATTTAACAAAAGTATTTTTTCCTTAATTTAAAAAAGGGATAGCTTTTATCAGACTCAACACAGCACATTTAATAAAATATCAGTTGTATACATAAAACTCGGCGAGACGAAACAATTGCTTTTGAGCCGGCACCCTCAAACAAACGTAATGGTATTTATACTCCTAAAATATACAAACGAGAGGACATTTTTTATCTGACGCTAATCCTGGTAAAGAACTCACGTACCTACGTTATTAGCATGCGGAGAAACAAATCCAATCTGCCAAACGCGTGGTGGTAACAAGACTCGGGGAACTTTACGGAACTCAACACGTATACTCGAAACAGGAACGTGTATAAGATACAGACCGACTTTATTTTGCTTTTCTATACCACCTTATTTTATATACCATAAGGTTGAAATTTGTCTGTAGAGGTTCAGAAATAAATGAAGTGCAAATAGAAGGTGTTTCTGTTCAGCTAGGAGTATTTCTATTCTCTACAGGCATGAATCACTTGCGCAAAGTAATGTGCCGTCGATGTTATTGTCGCTTCTGTAATATTATATTGTTTAGTATTATTAATAAATGTTGAAGTCAGCTTATTACTTGTTTGTTATGATTGGTTGTCAGTATTATCTACTATATAAAAATAAGTCGGGTTTTCCTTCCTGACGCTATAACTCCAGAACGCACGAACCGATTTCTATGATTTTGCATTCGTTGGAAAGGTCTTGAGGTTTATAGCAAAGAAAATTCAGGAAAATTTCAACAGAAAAGCGGGAAAATAATGCCCGTGCAAAGCCGGGACGGACCGCTAGTAATAAATAAAATCTTTCTTCATTTATTTGGACTAATTATCAAGTACAGACAAAGAATTCCCAAGTGACGAATAAAACCTAGTAGTATTATAGGATACAGATTTACATCCAGCTTATAGAGGTAATTAATATAAAGCCAATTATTCTCCGTTTGGTCTGGGTCTAAGGGCAAGGTGCTATGCCTTGCAAACGGCGAGTAAGTGGCTACTACTACTTCTTAACAGTCTTATTTGTTAGGACATGCCGATATATTAAGACTCATCATAATAACAGCCCATTAATGTCCCACTGCAGGGACGGGCCTCCTCCCGTGACGAAGGGATATTTAAGGGATACCACGCTGCCCAAAGGGATTGCCGATATATGACTGCATTATCCTAATGAAAACGCAACTACAGGCCAGGAATAAAAGTACCAAATATCAAATAATCAACTAGCCTATTGCAGTCCACTGCTGGACATAGGCCTCTCCCAACACGCGCCACAGAACTCGGTCCTGCGCCAAAAATTAACGTTGATATTATTTAATTCCTTTGCCATCATTTTAGGGGTTGCCCACCACACGTTGGATGTATACTGATAAGTGTATATATAACGATCGCTTTCCAAGGCAACAGTTGACCTACCAACAAATTCATAAAAGGAAAAGGGGATTCTTGAACTTTAGCAGGCTGTTGCGACTCCCAGGGGGTATAGTACTTCCAGGGGATGAAGAATTATATTCTAAAAGATAGCTGTAAGAAGCATCTGTATTACTGTCTCGCACAGTATCTGCCGCCTCCTTCTGTTGCGTTATCTCCATCCAGAAAGAGGTGACAGCGTTGGACTTGCTACCGTTCGAGACTATGCCCGAAACTGGGGTCTCCAGGTAAAAATATATGAGTAAGTAAGTTTTGCTCACTATGTTTTCTTTTTCCTGTAACTTAAGCAATTTGTAAACTTGTGTCAGTCTTAAGGTTTTGTTTAAGTGTATTCTCGATAATATGGTATACATCGTATCGTATTGTATCAGCCCTTATCATCCCTCTTCTAGGCAAAGGCCTCTGCCTTAGATTTCCAAAACTGTATTGTATACATAACAAGAAAATATGAAGACTTCTTAAAGGTAAAAATACATAATCGAAAAGATAGAATAAATAAAGTAAGACTTACACGCATGAAAGGTTTCCCAGTACATTAATAAAGTATTGTAATACAACAAATGGGTAACAGTGCGTACATTTACACGTTAGCGCTTTTATAATACAAGTATTATTTATATCTAAATATGCATATGGAACACAGGTAAAATTCCCATGAGGTTTACGGATAACTTTAAAATTTGTAATAGCGCCATCTAGTAGTATAGCATAGAACTTCTAACAATGCGAACTACCCTGTTTACTACGAAATATGAAACTCGTAGTTAGCTACGAAAGCGTAGCGCTATCTTGCTACATCGGCAAGACGTAGAACTACGTAGTACCGAAACAGCAATACAATGTCGTTTTATGTAGAGAAATATTTCTGTTGTTATTGCGTTTAGGAACCATGAGATGGCACTTTAAGTTGTAAAGTGGTGCAAAGGCACAAAATGTTATGTTTGAAAATATACTTGTAGATGGCGCTGTTATAAAAACACAAGGTATTCTGCATTAATTGCTGTATATCGGTACCCGACAACGGATAAACATACATAAATACCTTTTCTTTGTAAATATATGCATATTAACAAAACACCCAATGCTAACAATCATATTCATGCACACAAAGATTTGCATTAAGCGGGAATCGAACCCGTAACCTCTGCGTAGCAGTCCCGTTATATAACCAGTACGCCATAGAGGTCGTCGTTTTAAATGATTACGTGTAATTTTTCTATTATGACGTGTTTCCGAGCACTACTACAGTAAGTTTTAGTGAATCACTCGATTCTACTCAAATAAAAGCCTTCATATTTGGACAAAAACATTAAATAATAATAAATTTTACCTTATCGTAGTTCTCTACAGCACGACTTACTTTAAAACTAGATTCTATTTCAGCAAATAGGTAATGTAACTATATTATTATTTTATCTATAATTTTACACAAAACCTATCCATCTTTAATTTAAGACAACTTCTAACAATAGAATAAATACTTATTCAAATGTAAAGGTATTTCAAAGAAATGAGATGGTAATAAAATAAAGTAACTTAGTGGGCAAGTCGATAAGGTCCTAACAAGTAGAGTTCAAGATAAAGGAAAGTATTAAAATTCTCGATGCATTCGACCAAATGAACCAAGTTTTTACAGATGTTTCATTGAGACATCTATAGAGACGACTTTGTTACAATTTTTTTTCATGTAGTGTAGATTGAGTGTTGGTAGAGTAAAGATGCAATAGTAGTATTTAGTATAGCAATAGTATAGTGTATGTAATCGTGATTTACTAACCTTAGAAACTCAACATTCAAAATCAAAATTTAAGTAAGAAAAGTTACTTAAATAATTTTAGAATTAGAAAAAATATCAAACTACAAAAAATATTTACATTGTACTCAGAGAGTAAGAAAAAGTGAAATAAAATAAATCATAGAAATAAACACTCCGTAATTAATTATGGTATGATAAAGTATGGTTCTCCGTGTGGTGACGGAGTATGAATACAATATGTCACTACCCCAACTTAAAATTAAACCCTATACCAATCCGTCTGGCCAGCGTGGTATTAGAAGGCCAAGTATCCCTCCGTCACGCGAGGAGGCCCGTCTCTGCAGTGGGACATTAATGGGCTGTTATAATAAAATAAGCTATAGCTTTGTGTAAGATTCGAACCAGCAAACAAGGTATAGTGCGACCAAATCACTAAGGTCTCTGTCTTCTTGATAAAATGTTATGTTTCCGATCTTTTCATTAAATTCTACTCCATACCTTTATTGTTACAGCTCGCGATCGAAAACAAGAGCACCTATTTAACTTACTTGTGATTAGGTTTGTGGTTTATTTTTACTTTGTTTTTTAAATGACTACTTAGTTCGTTCTCAAGAAGAACTAAACTATTATTTTATTTAAAATATAGTCAACTTAAATTTAAAACGAAGAAAAAGTATAAGTTTTATTTTAAAATAAATTTAATTATCTACCCATTTTAGTGTGTGAAATACTGAAGTAAGAATTGACGCTCTCACGGTGTGAGTAAAGGTCCTCCCGGCCAAGATTTTATCTCTGCCCTAGTCTGCCATAGAAATACTCATAACACCTAAGTGCGGGTGCCGGGTCCATCGCGTGATAGAGGACGGAACACTTGATTAACAGCGTCTAGTACTTACGACCTGGATGTTGGTTTAAGGACGCCCTTACAATGTATACTATATTTCACTACTTTTTTTACAGAATATTCTATTTCCATTGCATTTTTATGAAATAGTAAAAAAAATATTTAATTTTGTAAGCTGTAAAATAAAAGGTATTTGATCTCAGTCTGGACATTTTTTTACTCTATTTAATTCGTTTCTATTAATTTATTTTTACACAAATTATCTGAAGTGAGCTGCTATTGCCTATTTTCTATATAAATAATTACCTAAACTAAACTAAAACTCTGACTAAAAATACCTTGTTTTAATACAATAAATAAACCAAAAAGATACTCCAACCAAAAAGATACCCCTAAAAAGTTTAAGATAAAAAAATTGTCCTCGGTACGCCTTAATTAATATCCAGATATTAGGAGTCCAACAACAGACATATTAAATGACGACTTCTCTCTTCGTTATTATTAATATTTTACATTATTACGTTCTCTTTAGTGCGTAATTTAATTTAGTTATTTTCTAGCTGTAAAATAAAGACATATGGCGTCAGTCTGTAATAATAATTTTTTTTATTTTATTTTATTCTATGCAATATAATTACCTTAACTCTAAACTCCAATAGACAAAAAACGCAGTAATAAAAAAAAGTAAATTTATCACAAAAAAATGAAACGAAAAAGATATAAGTACCCATTTAAAAAGTTTAAGATATAGGTAATCCTCGGTACGCCTTAACAGAATAGTAGGAGTCCAACAACAGACATATTAAATTACGACTTTGCTGGTAAGGACTCTGCGTCGTTTTTTTTTTAATAGTATTCCATGATACCGCAGTAAGCTGCATAGCTGTTGTAATGTTCAACATAATTACATTCGCTATAGTGCGATGTCGCTGCAATTATTGCTACATCCTAAATGTATAATAGTGCTGTGCAGTTGGACATCTATATTTGGTTTTTTTTTTAAATAGACATTAATAATAACGTGCAGAACTCAGAAGAAAGAAATAAAGAGAAATAACATACTGCGGTTTTTGCTTATACAAGCTAGCAGAAAACGTACTAATTAATAACTGAGAAAAACTTCAAAAACTAACCTTCTACTAGGTTCTACTTCTTTTAGGTTAGTAGTAGAGTTTAAAAATAGTTTTAAGTTTAAGTGGCCGGTAGACCAAATTTTCATTTATTATTGACTTCTCAATACATTACTAAAGAGACTGGACCCTTTTGTTCGTATACAACAACTGATACAAATGAAAATAATTGAGAGGGAGCTTAAAGCTTCTCTATTGATCATCATCATAACAACCCATTAATGTCCCACTGCAGGACGGGCCTCCCCCGTGACGGAGGAATATTTGGCCTACTAATACCACGCTGGCCAGACGGATTGGTATAGGGAATTCGTATTTTCCTCATTAATTTCAAGTTTTCCTTCTTTTTACTTCGTAAAGATAATATTCACGGTTAGTCCCTTTGTCGGTTTTTACGACACCCATGGGATGAGATGGGGGTGGTGACATATTGTATTCTTACTCCGTCACCACATAGAACCTCAAATGATACAAATATAAGACTATTAGCTCCGACTATTAGAATGTCCGTGTGACATTCGGACTTTCTTCTTTATTGGCAACTAATACAAAACTCCAAGTACTAAATGATATACTTTGCAATGACGAGTTCAACGAATAACTTTAACTTTAACGCCAGCAAAACTAAACACATTCCGAATTCAAACCGTGCGCTTTAAATTGACTATATCCGAGATTATCGATAATACCCCGAAGCTATGTCCCAGCACTGTCCGCTTCTGACTTATGTTCTCCCAGTGTTAATTTCACGACGCCGACGTCGCCTGACAAATTCGCTCGAGGCAGCGCGTTCGCACTTTTAAATGGCCCTCCAAGCCCACCCCTGTACCCGCCAAAGGCTTTCTTTCTGCGGAATTAGTTCATAATAGCTCCAGCTACCAGTTCACTTTTCTTTACAGTTGTTAAGACTCTCTATTATCTCGTTAAGGTAATCTGTTTATTTCTTTTACTTAGTTTTCTCATTTCAGTAAAGGCGGAAACTGTTATTGGATAAAAATATTGTAGACGACAAAGAGAGGGCTAAATTTTCGGATTACTTTTCAGTTCTACTATGAGTATTGAGTCTGGATAGCAACTGTAAAATTTACACAGTTAACGGCCTGCCTCGGTGGCGCAGCGGTCTCGGTAGTGGCTGCCGTCCACGAGGTCGCGCGATCAAATCCCACGCTGGACAACGGTTTGTGTGATCCACAAATTATTGTCCTAAGTCTGGATGTCCTTAATTTCTGTTTAATTTATGGTGATGATTGTATGGAGGTATTAGAACTATTAAAACAATGTAAAAAAAATGTTTTTATAATTTGACTTTTCGGCACAGGTTATACTGGCCGTGGCCGCAAGCTGAGTCTCGTGGTCAGCTTGATTGTCATCCTTAAGCCTAGATCTAGGTCCGAAGTTATAGAAGTTGTCTTAAAACAACACATACACAAAAATACACGCAAATGTTCCTTAGTCAATAACACGTTGGATCTGGCACCCGCATGAAGAATTACTTAATAGGTCGGGGAAAAAGTCTTTTCGCATAACGTAGGTATAAACTTATTATAAAATTTCTTTGACTGTACTACTTGTGTCTGGCTGGTTTTGGTTACATTAAAAAGGTTACATTATAAAGAAAAGAAAAAAATAAAAAAAAGTTGTATCCCGCTATTTTTCATTTGTTTTTCTCTCCGTAAAAATGAGTGAATCTAATGAAGAAATTCGATACATTTTAAAATTTTATTATAAAAAAGGCAAAAATGCAACTCAAGCAGTGAAAAAAATTTGTGATGTTTATGGACCTGATGCAGTGTCAGTAAGAGTAGCACAAATTTGGTTCAAACGTTTTCAGTCCGGAAATTTTGATGTTAAAGATGCACCTCGCTCTGGTCGCCCTGTTACAAAAAAAATGGACGCCATTTTTGAAAGAGTGGAGCAAGATCGGCATATTAGTAGTTACGATGTAGCTGAAAAACTGGGAATTGACCACAAAACAGTTTTGACCCATTTGAAGAAAGCTGGTTATACAAAAAAGCTCGATATTTGGGTGCCACACGAGCTCACTCAAAGAAAGTTAATGAACCGTGTACTCATTTGCGATTCATTAATGAGACGTAATGAAACCGAGCCGTTTTTGAAGAGATTCATAACTGGCGATGAAAAGTGGATCACGTACGACAAGAACGTGCGAAAAAGGTCGTGGTCGAAAGTTGGCCAGGCTTCACAGACTGTGGCCAAACCTGGCCTAACACGAAATAAGTTGATGCTGTGTGTATGGTGGGATTGGAAGGGCATTGTTCATTATGAGCTTTTACCGCCCGGCAAAACCATCGATTCTGATCTTTACTGCCAGCAACTGATGAGATTAAAGAAAGCAGTCGAGAGGAAACGGCCGGAATTGATCAACAGGAAGGGTGTGGTCTTTCGTCACGATAACGCTAGACCACACACATCTTTAGCCACTCAGCAAAAATTAAGAGAGTTCGACTGGGAGGTCCTAGTGCATCCACCATATAGCCCTGACCTTGCGCCTTCAGATTTTCACCTGTTTCGGTCTCTTCAGAATTCTTTAGGTTCTGTAAGGTTGACCTCAAGAGAGGACTGCCAAAACTATTTGTCCCGTTTTTTTTATCAGAAGTCCCAAAGTTTCTACAGTAACGGGATAATGTCTCTGCCCACAAAATGGCAGAAAGTTATTCAACAAAACGGTACATATACATATATTGTAAATAAATGTAAATAAACTTTGAAAAAAATGTCTTGACTTTTCATACAAAAATACGAAAAGACTTTTTCCCCAACCTAATACAACTTACTAAGAATCATGTCGGAGCACTTGCAATAATTGTTAACCAAATAATAACATTAAATAACACTCAGTAATGACTCAATCTAAGCAACGAGCTAACAAATACCACCATTTTCATACCAACCTATAATTTCAAACCACTGAATCTAAATAGAAGGCTTTTGTTTAAAAATATTTACTGTAACATGGTCGCATGTTCAAAGATGCTCTGCAACGAGACAGTTAGCTAGAAACTTTGAGTCTTAAATATTTCTCCTTTACATTTATTGATGGCTTAAACATCTTAGTAATAAGGTTGAAAATTGCATGCTTATAATTTTGAAGTTAGAACAAGAATTTTTAAAGTGAAGTTGCGTGTTCCCTGGGCGTAGTAACTGTAGCACTGAATAAGTAAACGCGGGGAATAAATCAAGTTAATTGCGCTGGAGCACCTCCTTGTATGAGCCACTAGCCTCAAGTGCAGTTTTCGATAGATAGTAATATTATTTGTATCCGGAACGACTCTGTTTTAAAAGATTTACTATCTATAAATTATATTGTTTGATAAGAGAGAACGCTCTAGATTATACGAAATATTTGGAAATAAGAAATATAGTCGTACTGGGTCCTTTATTTAAACAGAATCTTATAGCTATAGTGCGCCGCTACTAGATGGCTTTCCAAGGTCGCCCTGGTCGGGGTCACCTCTACACTAGTTTTACCAATTTTGTAATACCTAACAATTTTGTAACACTTAATATTTTGAGCTCCCGAGAGGCGCATGATTATCTTTTAGGTGACTCCTAACATGATTATCTTTCTAGGGTTAAATAATCTTATTGTGAGCCAATAGTCTTTCCATATCCGTTTTGTTTCGAGGTTTTCCTTATCTGACACAGACGTATGTATAACAAAATTTCCTTACTCGCCTTAAAATAAAACGAAATGGTATAACATTTTATGAATCTTTATTTTTCAAATTTTTCGTTTCATTAAAAGGTGTAGATAAAATAAATGTACAACTAAAAGGTAACGAGTTCAAATTAATTATAAAAGCCTTTAACGTAACCATTGAACGAGAAAGGATTGCTTACTTCAGAACCGTGATTAAAAGTTTAGATTAGCTTCAAACTGAAGTTTAAATAAAAGACTGGACAGTTAGGCCTGAAACAGACGTTAGTTGAAATCGTTTATGATTAGAACTTACTATTACTTGAGCTAATAATCGTTGTATTTGTATCATTTGAGGTTCTGATTCAATTGATTGTTAGAGAATAGATAGTTATAGTATAGAATTGACGGATGGTAGACATAAATATAAAAGTAACTAGCTTTTGCCCGCAGCTTCGCTCGCGTGGACACTTAAAAAAAAACAAAATAAAGTAGCCTATATTATTATTACTCTCCATCCCTTCACCTATCTTCACTTAAAAAATTACGTCAATTCGTTGCTCCGTTTTGTCGTGAAAGAAGGTAAACAGACACACTTCCCATTTATAATATTAGTATGGATTATGCTTTTAACCCGGCGAGGATGTGGCGGGGTCAATTTGACCCCACACATTTTATTTCGTTTATAATTTTTTATCCTACTGTTGTACGATGTCGCAATTCACAGTAGCTGTAGCTGTTGAACCCCGCACCCCTCTGTACACCGCCGCTTAGTCGGCCACCGCAGGCGCAAGGAGATAGACGTGCGTGAAGACAAATAGGGTAAATATGACCCTTCCACAACTTCGACGTAATACTTTTGTGCCAGTTGTTGTTGTAATTGTTTTATTAATTTATACGTATTTTAAGGTATTTTTGTACACAATGGACCACGAAGAGCGTATACAATGAATGCTGGCAGAGACAGATAGCGAAAACGAGTTTATGTCCGAAGGCAGCGAAGATGAAGATCATATAAGTGAACGCAGTGGCAGTGATACTGAACAAGATGCTGCTTGTGATAGTGATAGCGACGATATACCCCTAAGTGAGTTGCGAAACAGCACCAATAATCCGGAATTAACAGAAAATGTGCCTGAGCAGTCGAATAGTCAGGTACCCACTTTATTTTACTATGGTAAAGACGTAACTCAATGGTGCAAGAATGCACCTACGCAACAAGTGCGAACACGTTCTGAAAATATTATCCGACAAACACCTGGCGTGAGTTTGATGGCAAGATCAGCACAGTCAGAATATTATGATTGCTGGAGAACAAGAAGAATACATTGTACCGTTCTGTAAACAATGTGCAGATACAAGAGGTGATTAAGAGGGTGTAAGACTGATTTAGTACTGATTTTTACAATTATAATAGTTTGTTACCATTAATATTCACAAAGAAAAACTAATTAATAAGAAGAATTTAAGCTTTTGTTGTTTTTTTAGATTTGTAACAAAGAGTTTTAAAAAAGTTGATTATTTTTAAGACGTTTAGTATAATTAATATTATTAAACATGTTTACACAATCTGGTATGTTTTTTTATTAAAAATCCTAAATGAGTAGCTAAATCATAAACAGCTAACATTGTAATTTTTTTAAAGTGGGTAAATGCTTCAATATCCTCAATAATAATATAGGGTCATCAAGACCCTCCACATCCTTGGCTTATACCTATTGTACCACATTCACGCCGGGTTAAGGAGCCAAACGAACATATATCTTGTTATAATGATCATTCATAAGACCACATGATCGTTTTCATCGATCAGGTTTGATCGCGCAGCAAAACTTCAAAGAGCTTTTTTGGCTGCTTTTTGCGTGATTTTGCCACCAACATAAATATTGTAAAAGTTCTATAGTGAGTGATCCGTCTCTACTTCTCTAAACCAAGCAACAACAATACACAACATAATGTGAATATAAAGATATTTTTTTACATTTTAAACACTGCCGGTCCAAGATAACAATTTTAACAAAGTCGAAAAGAAATCACTATGCCAATGATGCATAAGCTAATAAGGTCGAAAATTACAAGCCCCTTGTAATAAAAACAGGTTTTTACTTCGATTAATTATTATTATTCCCTTTCCTATTAGTTTTAATTCAACATGTAGTACATAAAGTTTCTGATTTTGTTATTATAGTTAAAGTAGTACGCTATATTTTATGTGAGCTAATTGAGTGCGGAAATCGAGTAAATTGGCGCTCTCAATTATAGGCCGACCGTTTAACTCAGACCCCGCCTGCGGTAATAGGGGTGCGCGGGGGACGAGGACAGAGGAGAGAGCTATCTCTTGATTTTTTGGCAAAACGGCGCCATCTAGATACTGTGACCCGAACTACATCATATCACAAGACAGCTCTAATTTTTAGCTAGCTTATTTTTATGAAATAAAAAGAAGGAAATATTGAAATTATACCCTAAACCAATCGAAATACCTGGAGAGGTTTTTCTATTTTTCTGGTCAGGCTTTAAATTGAGTAATAATTTAGATTGCATATTTTCTCTTAGAAAGTACGAGTATAAATGGCAAGATGACGCCACCGTCTTTGAAATTTGTAAATTGTATAGAAGACGGACTAGCTTACGGCACTAGTGTCATACTGACATACTGACTAGGTGTCCGTTATGGTAGTGTGTAAAAATAAAAAAGCTCTTATTATTGTTCTTATTATCTGTAAATATTTTCTAAGATTGATTCGTACAAATTACTATGTTTAAATCATACCTGTTTTAATGTATATATGTATGAGTCATATAATTTCAAAACCCCCTAAAGTGATTTTTCTTAAATGTCGACAATTCTTGAAAAACGTCTTAAACTGACTAACAACCTTAATTCTGTACGATTTTTAACATTATATTATTATTGTAATCTAGCAATCCCAACAAACATCTTTCTTTAATAAAAACAATTTGAAAAACGAGGTTATTTGCAAAAATAGATTCGTTTTAGGGGACTTAGAAGTTAACTTTAGGTTTTAGTGAAATTTGAAAGTAACCGATACCGTTTTAAAGGGTTTTGAAGCAATCACTATTTTGAACTAGGAAGGTGTTATGCAATAAAATTGTAAATGAGACACAAAATAAAAAAGGCAATTATTTTTAAAATGATTTTACTTCAAAAGAAATAGTTTTTCATTTTTACGTAATAATGAAATAATAATTATGTAATATTATTGTTATTTTTGGAGTCGGTGTTTGCCAACGAAATACGATAATACCTAAGCAAATGGAATGGCGGCCACGAATTACAAATTATATTATTATATGACTTCGACATTATGACATAAAGTTGTTGATTGTTTATGGGTTGGTTTAAAAATTAAACAAATATTAAATAACTATTTTTATCATATTTAAATAAATATATTTTAAAAAACCTGTGTCACGTTCAAACGTATCAATATACCTATTTAGTAACTGATTATAGCTTTTCATAACTTTGGGCGTTTAACCAGCACCGTCAATTGAAAAAAATCGTAATTCGCAAATAGGATCAATAATGCAAAATGTTGTCTACAAAGTCGTTAGAAAAGGCAATAAAGTTCTGTATAACACATTCTGATCACTATAAATGGTTTTTAATTTTAAGTAATTGTCTTTGATTCGTAGTACTTTCTCATCTTAGTCTTTAGTCTGTGCATAACACGACGCCATATTTCTTTAAATTTTAAGTCAGGAATATAAAATAGAATATAATTATCGTGGCTGACACCGACTCCAAAAATAACAATAATATTACATTATTTGTAATAATTTGATTATATTTTAAAGAATCTACAAATAAATATATTTGTAGACTCTTCAAGAAATATCCTTAACAATACCTTTTACAATAATTAATAGAACCTATTCTTTAGATTATAATTAAGTAAAAAGAATGTCTGATTTAATGTTGCAAAACCAAAATACAACTAATTTTTTTAAAATTTTTTGTGCAATTTTTGTCTTTGAAGTCGGTTTTTTTTTTGTAAAAACTCGATATAGCTCTTGTGTACGCTACCATAACGGACACCGCTACCCCGCCCCCACGTCCCTTTCATACCGCAGGCGGGGACTGAGATAAACGGTCGGCCTATAGTTAGCTCGTTAATTTCAACTCTCCAAAGAACTTGCTTATTTTATTAATAGCTTGCTTTTATTGCTTTTATTCTTAACATGATTATGTAAGGAAAAATCAAGTTTTAAATCAAAGCAGGCTTTAAATAACTCGTCGTAGCACAGAAAATGAATAAATCCACATTATTCTCGTGCATGACAAATGCATAAGCCACGAGCCACATATTTCTTCAAAAAAATATATAATAATTTATTGTCACAAATTTTACAACTACATGACCCCAGCACTAGTATTAGTATTATACATTATGCGTTTATTTTAATAAATTACAAGCGCCTTATCTTTTAATTATATTAAAACAAACCTAGTTAAAAGAAAAAAAGAATAGAAAGAAAAAAGACAAGGACACAAATATTTTAGAATGAATGTTTGTATTTGTCTGTATGGATGTATGTTTTCCAGTGCCCCGTGTGGTGACGGAGTAAGAATACATTAAGTCACCACCCCATCTCATTTCATGGGTATCGTAAAAACCGACTAAGGGACAATCCGTAAAAATATCTGAGACGAAATAAAAAGAAGGAACACTGGAAATTAAACCCTATACCAATTCGTCTGGCCAGCGTGGTATTAGTAGGCCAAGTATCCCTCCGTCGCGGGAGAAGGCCCGTCCCTGCAGTTGGACATTAATGGGCTGTTATGATGATGTATGTTTTCAAATAAAATGGGTTTTAAAGTAATTTGTGTCGATACTTTTGTCATTGTTTTGTCTAAAACCGTTTTTTACATTTCTAAGCTTAAAATTAAAAATAATATTAGTTGTAACACTGTCTATAACTGACCTAACTTATACTATACATTTAATTTTGAGAGAACTAAACCCAGCCGAAAATGCTAAACTTGTGAAGTTGAAAACTAATAATGCAAGTTACGTAACAACTAAAGAGTGGAAGGAGGTCGGAACAAAAACTAAGCTGCCTCCAACTGTTTCAACAACGCCAGGCATTCTTTTGTGCAAATATTAAATACATTGTTGGAACATTATGGCTATTGGAATATTGAAAGTTTATTATAAGGTTAATCTAACGTTGCTTGAGAAAACAAACTTTGTTTATTATGTTTATACGAGTATAATAGCTTAGTTACTGAGTTTTGAAGGAATGATTTAATTAAAATATGTTTGTAGAACAAAGTTAAAAATGGAATGAAGTTTGTGCTTCTAAATGAGGTAAGCACGCTGTATTGGTAGATTTGGCAAACCTAAAATGTCATACAGGGCTAAACATTACATAAGAAGCCTGAAAGTTTTTTAAAAATGGCTTATGGCGATTGCTTTTTAGACAGTTTCTCATCAATTTAACTTTTAATTTAATTACATTTGAAATGCTATAAGATTTAAATCTCAAACCCAAAATAAAATACTGCAAAGAAATTCAACATAAACATGAATTTTTCCTTAGTTTCCACAATGGTATATAACATACAAACGCAAAATATTATGTTTAATAAATAAGAGTTCCAACCAAGCGCATTTTTGCTACCAGCAAATAAAATTATGAGACGAATGAGAGCAAAACGCAAGTTGATTTTAATATGTGTACGTATTCGCGAGGATCGCAATTCTGCCGTTTAAAAATGCTGGCATGTTCCCCCAAGCTTGAAATTACATTCAAAAGGAAAGCAATACATTTTTATTCCGTTAAATGGGTTTTTGAGGCCATGAGGGAGTGTTGATAGAAAATTGTGCGGAGTGAAAAGAACGGAAAAACCTGTAGTTAAACTAATTAATTATTTAAAACTTACTGAACCTGGTTAAATTGCATTATATCTAAAGTCATATTCATAAATATTATGTTTTGCATATTAAGGTTTTGTTTTTAGAAACCTTAATATCCCTTGTGTACGTAATGATTTTATAGTATCGCGGCGCTTTTAATTATCGTTTCTATAAGTGTATAACAACTTTACTGTACGCACTTAATCAAACACTAATTAAAAACTTATTTAAACTTAAAGTGTAATAAAAGACCATTAATATGGATTACAATACGCAATTTTTCGATGTCATTTACTAGAGTGCTTTTTGTAAACAATGAGCTCATTCACTTGGGTCCATTCAAAGAGAATATTTTATGTAAGATTTAAAAATGTGTTGCTGTTGGCAACCTCTGACCGCATATTATTAAACATACTAAAAATCTTTTCTGATTGGAATGGAATGCTGAAAATAATTTATTGTACAGTGAAGTTTACCAATGGCATGAAGTCATAATAAAAACATAAGCATCAGAAATTACAGTTAGATGTTATACCTAAGCAAGTAGGTTAAATTTAGCATTACTTATATGCATACTTACTTATATACGGCTATGATCATCATACAACTTATCATATAAAACTACTGTAGGGAAAGGTCTTCAGACCCACTGATGCAAAGAAACACTGCAAAGAACTCCATACTGGGTGGTGGTTAATATCCAAATTTACCGTTTTTCTGTAACTTTTTCGAAACCTGTCTTTAAAATATCCATGTAGACATTCAACTCTACATGGGTTAGATGTCTACATAGATATTTTTTAACATGGATATAAGGCAATAGTTTTACTATTCTTGCACGTAGATAATTATGTTAATTTATAATAAATTAAAAATATGCAGGCAATATTTGGAGGAGCCTTATGTCCAGCAGTGGACGATATAATGAGACTAATGTAAAGAGAATATAAGAACCCGTTCTTAGTTGAAAAAAAAAGAAAACTGGTCAATACTTACTTTTCATTAGCTCATGTAATACATTTATTCACAAGCCTTTATAAAAATGTAAAATAAATTCATAAAATTTCAAAGCTTAAAAACAAATTCAAATGATTTATTACAACGGTGTGATGACAAAGTGTGATCTATTAGACCGATTCATTTTAAATCCACGAGACTTTTCAATTTTACTTCTAAAATATTTTTCGTCTGCTTTGTTAATTATCAATAAATTGATCTTGTTTTCTATTTATTGTAATTCTTAACAGTAATTATATCAAGGAGATTAATTATTTTCTAGCTGTTTAATTCATTGCTATGATATATTATATATTTACGTCAATTAGCTTAATTCATTCATTCTGATTTTCTTATTTGCATCTTTCAAACAATGTGATAAACTAACGGTGACACAAAGATATGTGTGATTAGAGTATGGCCGAAGACTTCATACACTTTTTGGTATTTCATTCCTGGAAGTTATTCTAAGTTAACTTAAATAGACATTGTGTATAACATGTTCAAGAAAGTTAAAAAAGAATGTCTATTATTGTAATTCAAAATCTCGAAAAACCTAATACTTACATTAGATATAACTACGGCATACATTTGTAAGGTTGAAAGCATAAGTATATAAAACATACAAAATAATCGTAAAGATAATACCCCCAATGACAACGTTGTAATCAAATCAGCCAACGTAAAACGTTAAACAAATGAATTAATAATTAAATGCGTGAAAGATAATTAGCTCAAATCAAACACACCAACATCAATTATCGCAAAATGGCAAACAATCGTTTAATTACCCACTGGCATGGAAACCGCTAAATTAAGCGACAACCGAACCTTGTGTCGTAAATATGTTGCACGCAATAATTAACTTTACATACATGAGTATACAATGGTATACTTTTTTTTCGTTTATTTTATTTTTCTCACACTTTCACACAACGCCATCTAGTCCCAAACTAAGCAGAGCTTGTACTATGGGCACTAGACAACGGATAAATATACTTAAATACTTTTTTTTCTTTTTGTAAATACGTACATATTATACATAGAAACACTCATATCAATGCAAACAGGAGGGAATCGAACCCGAGACCTCTGCATAGCAGTCATGTTAAATAACCACTACGCCACAGAGGTCGTCATACTTAATACTATTATAATATCAAAATACTTTTTATATGAAACTTATCGCTAATGGCTTGCTGTTATTCGCCTGTTATTTCCGCCTGTTATTTTGCTCGCCTAGAAGACGATTATCGCGACCGAGCACAGCGTTTGTCCTATCCTATACACAAAAGTGTTGGAATATAGACCAAGTAAACCTTGGTCTATATTCCAACATCTCATCAAAGATTATTGTTTTCAATACATATTTTCAGGGTTTTTCATTGTTTTTTCTTCAGGAGCCACCAAATTTTGTCAAAATAAAAAGATGCCTATATTTTGCCCAATATTATTAATTATAATTAATAATATCGGGATAATTAATTAAGATAATTATCTTCACACCAATTTATCATCTACATTGGGTTTAACCGTGAACACTTTATAAAGTAACACACAAACTTTTAGTTTCAAAATATTAGTGTTACTATGAATTCGCTTCACAATAAAGTACTACACTATAAAATTTAAAAGTCCATTTAGATCAAGAGATAGTATGGCAACATTAAAAAGTTATGTGTTCGATAGCCATGTCAGGGGCTTCCGAATGAACAATGTCATGTAAACAACGATGTTATTTTCATTCTGTAATTAAAAGTAAATTGTCACAGTAGTGACCGATTTTTATATTTTAAACGGAACTTATACTTTAGTTAAGTCTTCTAAAATATATAAGCCGTTATAGGTTCTTTTCCAAACATTACGTTACGTTATTCATACCTCCACGCTATGCACTGGTTTACTATAATTCATGTAATTATTCTTCTTTACTTCTAAAGGCTAGTAAATTACGAATGGATTACTTTTGCTAGCCAGTATTTGTATGTCCAACAGAATCAGACCTCTTTAAAGAATAAAAAAATGAAATAATTAATTGTTTAAAAATAGAACTGCATTGATAAAATCAAACTTCTTCAAATAAACTCTTTGTTTATTTATTTCCAAATGTTACAATCAAAAACAGAAGTAAAGTCTACTAAAACATCGAGATAGAGTAGAAACCGGTGATAATAGTAACATGTAACACGTATTATTATTTTAATTTCTTCCCAAAACGGGTGAGGTCGGACGCATAGATAACAACAATACTGAACTGAGACCGCGTATTCTACGAACAATAAGATCTGTAGACGTTAAAGCGACCCTACTCTCTATTGTTTAAGAAAGTCGCTTAAACACTCGCCTGCGACAATGGACCGTACATTTAAAATTCATGTAGTTCGATGATCTGTGTTTTTTAACTATTTATATAGAGTTTTCAGAACCTATGCTTTCTTAGTTTTTTATAAATTGTTTTTTTACTTACTGCAAATTTGTAACTTTATTCGAAAAAATAATTTCAAAAATAACGAATATACTAAAACACATTAATTTTTAGGTTGACACCAACCATAGTTAAAATAAGACCATTTATTATTATTTACTTATATTTACCCCTTTTTTTTTTTTCGTTTGTGGCAACACTGCGGCTAACGTCTTATTGCATTTTGTCTCGTATTTATTTTAATTTTTATTTAAATATTTCGATAATTAAGGCTATAATTCATCACAAAACACAATATAAACATTATAAAAGTGTATTTAATTAAAAATCAGTGTGAAAAAGTGTAAAATACTTGTGATAATTGCGTACAGCTGATTTTCTTTGACAGCTAAAAGTCAATAAACCCGCCTAGTTGAAAATAGTGAATTATTTTGTCATCTCTTTAATTGCAGTTTTAAGTTATTTTTACACAGGTAATCGTGCTGGTAACTACTAATTATCGTATTAGCTTATATTTGCAGAGATCTCAATCCATTTCGTTCTTGAGGTTATTTACTTGTTTGTGTAGGTAGTAAGCACTATATACTGATCAATCTGATTTTGGTACATGTTTGATTTCTTATAAAGTTTTAATATTGAAATGCCTGACACACGTAGCATGTCTTTTGCTCACCGTAATGAGACTAAACTTGATATTTTAAAAAAACTTGACCTAACATTGAAGGAATTGGATATCTCCAAAAAATTGATTGAACAGTTGAACAGTGAAAGAGATGATAATGAAAAGGAACTACTGGATAGCTTAAGTAAATATGATTTGTTAAAAAAGCAGATGGCTGAGCTGCATACAGAGTATAGTTTAGTGTCAGATGAACGGGACAGGTTGCACAATATTGTGACTGGGTTTAGGGAGTGCAGCGATGAGTACGAGCAGGGTCTCAGGCGCATGTCTGTCTTAGAGCAGGAACTGCAAGAAGCCCACCACCACATTAACCACCTGGAGGCCGAAAAACGCGACACCTTGGTATCCAACACCCATAACTTGTTTGAGGAGTTAGTTGGTAGTGCGCCCAGCCTTGTTTCTACTGAGCTTAGCTTACAACCCACAATTACTATAGATTTAACTAAGGATGATACTTTAATAGTAGATCATACTTCCAATATTAAGATGGGGGTAGTTGAGTGCAGTAGAAACAAATTAAAAAAATATGTAAAGATTAATAAATTCATTAAAAAAACACAAAAACTTATTAAAAGACAAAAATGCTTGTACAAAAAAGTAAAATATATTAAAGAGAGAAGGCAATTAGGCGATGAAATAGATATGTATTCATTATTAATTGAAAATTATATGTCAGATTATAATAATAGTATTTTAAAGTTAGAAACAGAAATAAATAATTTAAAAAATTCACTTGAGATAATGACAGACAGGTATTGTAATATAAAAAGTGAGTATCAGGAATACATTCTGGCCATGAAGGATCTGATGACATCAAAGTCTACATTGACATCTATAGACAATTTACTCAGTCCTCAGCCAGCTTGTAAGTCCTTGCTGACTTCACACATAAGCCCTTCTCGTGAGTTAAATGAGAAAACCAGTAGTTCCTTCTTCGAACAAAATAACGAACAAAATAATGTCAAATCTAAAATAGTGATGTTTTGTGATGAATTGGGGAAGTCAATGGGTCAGTTACTAGGTTCATATTTAGAGCAAGATGTTACTAATTATTGTATGCCGGGACTAACTTACTGTAACATTATTAAAAAAATTAAGAATTATAGTTTGAACAGCAATAATACAATTATAATTTTAGTTGGAGACAGGGGAAATACAGACAGAAATGCAATTATGCATTGTTTTGAATTGCTTAGCTTAATAGATGTTAAAAATATAATTTTATTTACACTCCCTTATAGCCGTAGCTTGTCACAGGCAGAAAACAACCTTAGATATAAGCTCAATCAATTATTACATACATTGACATTTTATAATCAAAATAAATTTCATCTTATTGACATAAACATACATTTAGAAAATAAATTGTTATTAACAGCAGACAAATTCTATTTGAATAGATATTTTAAGAAACAAATAGCATCTTCGCTATCTTTTTATATTAGAAACTCAGCCAAGAATTTGGCTAACCAACTTGCTTTTATTGAGCAGAAAAATGTCAATGTTTGCCTTGTCACCTTGGAATCTGTTCCAAGAAAGGATGTCAATCATTTAAATTTAATTCTAGGACAATAGAGGAAACCTCTAGCAAATTAAATTCAAAGACAAAGGAAAAGTCTACGTTCATGAATATTATTCATCAGAATATTCAAGGTTTTTCTGGCAAAGAGTTAGAATTAGAATTATATTTAAATGAAAAACACATTCACGTGCTTTGTTTAACTGAACACTGGATAAAAAGACATGAACTATTAGTTAGTATAGATAATTATAAAGTTATTAGTTCGTTTACTAGAGAATCCGCTATAAGAGGTGGGTCACTAATTTTAATAAATGACAGGTTAAAATCGAAAGATAGGAAAGATGTAGTAGCACTCTCTAGTGAGCGAATTATTGAACTATCATGTGCAGAGCTTGAGCAATATATTATTATAAGCGTCTATAGACCTCCTTCTGGAGATTACCACCAGTTTGAGTCTATTATGGAAGAAACCTTAAAAAAGGTATGTAAATGTAATAAGACGGTAGTTGTATGTGGTGATTTTAACGTTAATATTTTAGAAAATACCCAGAACGCGTTAAGGTTCCTTAATCTTTTTAAATCTTTTAACTTACATAATCTTTTCACTGAACCAACTCGCACCACATCCACTACAGCTACTTGCATAGATAATATTTTTTCTAACAGTGATGTAAATGAGAAATCTATAATTAAATTCATAAATTCAGATCATAAGGGCCAGCTAGCTAGATTTGAGCACCAACATGTTCCATTAACTAAAAATATTGTATGTAGACCAATCACAACATATCGGTTAGATAAATTTAAAGTAAACATTATGGAAAAAGTACCTCTTTTAGAGTTAAATAATTATGAAAATGCGAATGATCTTTACAGAGATTTATTCGGAGTTATCAAATACGAATTTAATAACATTTTTACTAAAAGAACAATAAACGTTAATGAATCCAAAATTAAATTTAGTGATTGGGCTACATCTGGAATTTATAAAAGTAGAAAGAAATTATATGAATTATATGAGACAAAGGCATCTGCTAATGAGCCACATGTGATTGAACATATTAAAAAATACTCAAAACTGTTTAAGAAAGTTTGTTCTATAGCGAAATCTAATTACATTCGGGCTAAAATAGAAAAAGCTGATAGTAAAATTAAGGCAACATGGAATGTTATTAACAAAGAAACCTGTAAAACAAGGTCACGTGATCGATCTTTCGAGTTAAAAATAGATGATCAACGCATTAGTACGGATTCTGCCGTGGCCCATGCATTTGAATCTTTTTTCACGAGTGTTCCAATTACCACTACAAGTAAATTGAATTCTTCAAAGGTGGTAGCCGATTCTCTACTTAGATCTTGTGTTGATAAATGTAGTTCTAACTTTGATTTTCAGTACATTGACTCTGGAATTATATTTAAAACTTTTATGCAACTGAATATAAAAAACACTGAGGATCTCTGGGGCATTTCAACTAACATATTAAAATCAATAATGCCCGTTATTGCGCCTTATCTTGCATTAATATTCAATAAATGTATAGATGAAAAACAGTTTCCTAATCTTATGAAGTTCAGTAAAATCATTCCGTTATTTAAAGCAGGGGAAAAAAGTGATCCTTCAAATTTTCGGCCAATTTCCATACTTCCAGCTCTCAGTAAAATTTTTGAAAAAATTATATGTAATCAACTGCTTTCACATTTTACAGAAAATAAGTTACTTCATAACAAACAGTTTGGTTTCACCAAAGGCAGAAGCACGACAGATGCAGGGGTTGCACTTGTGAAACATATTTTTGATGCATGGGAGGATAAACAGGACGCCTTTGGTATATTTTGTGATCTTTCAAAGGCTTTCGATTGTGTTGATCATGAGACTTTGTTATTAAAATTAGGTTATTATGGTGTTTCAAACAGCTCCCTTAGCTTACTTGAGTCTTACCTCACTGGCAGAATACAAAAAGTTAACGTAAATGGCACCGACTCTTTTGGCGCACCATTAGTCATGGGCGTACCTCAGGGCTCGATATTAGGACCCCTTTTATTCCTGATATATGTAAATGATCTTCCTTACTTCATTGAGAATCTTTGTGAGATAGTATTATTTGCGGATGACACATCATTAATATTTAAAACTGACAGACAAAAAGTAGTACTTGACGATGTAAATAATACCCTTTCTGAAATTTTGCATTGGTTCACAAGTAACAACTTGCTGCTCAATGCGAATAAAACAAAATGTTTAAAATTTACTATGCCCAATGTAAGACAGATAGATAATCATATTATAATGAATAATGAGTCTGTAGATATAGTCAATACCACAGTTTTTCTGGGAATAACGTTAGATAGTAAACTGCAATGGGGCTCTCATATCACAGCCTTAGCAGGAAGACTTAGCTCAGCTGCCTATGCGGTCAGAAAGATAAGGTCACTAACTGATATAGAAACGGCACGACTGGTTTATTTTTCCTACTTTCATAGCGTTATGTCATATGGTCTGCTGCTATGGGGCTCGGCTGCCGATATTGAGACCATATTCATATTACAGAAACGAGCTATACGAGCAATCTATGGCCTCGGACCACGTGACTCGCTGAAAGAATTATTTAAAGACATTAATATTTTAACAGTTGCTTCTCAATACATTTACGACAACATCTTATATGTACGGAAGAACTTAGAACTCTTCGAAAAAAAAATCTGACATACACAAATATAACACGAGAAACAAAAGTAAACTAGCAGTGCCAAAACTCAGGCTTCATAAAGTTAGTAATTCGTTTGTAGGCAAATGTATAAAAATATTTAATAAAATCCCTCAGGATTTAGCTGACTTGCCACTTAATAAGTTTAAAATGGAAGTGAAAAGAAATTTGATGAAAAAGGGTTATTATGAAGTAGACGATTACCTTAAAGATAAAAATGCGTGGTCATCCTAATCTCTTGCTCTAGCACAAATTTGTTAAATGATGTAAAACAATAAAAAACAAAGGTTAACGATAATCTACCTGAGTTTCTTGCTGGTCTCTTCTCAGTAGATTCAACTTACCGAACCAGCGAAAGAATCATTTTCAAATGATTTATTTATTATATTTATTTTAATTTAGATTTAATAAAACTGTAAAATTTTGACATTCATATGTGCTCCTTGTGTGCCTAAACTGAATAAACGAAATTGATTCTTTGATTCTTTGATTCTTTGATTCTTTAAAATAAACGATTAGTTCTAGGGGTGCTGGGTAAAGATTTGCAGTATAGATATAATGGTAAACTATAAAGCCTTTTCATTTCTGAGTATATTTAATTACTATGCCGTTTACCAACTACCATTTATTATCTATTATGTTTTTTTAATTATATTATAAAAAGTCAACTCACAACAAAAATTTAATTTCTATATTTAACTAAAAGTTGACCCAAAAACCACAATCAAACTATTTTAAAGTTTAGTTTAAAGTAATGAAAAGCATAGGCATTAGTATAAAGCCAAAGAAACGAACTAATCTTACTCATCCTCAACCATCTAAATTCCGAATCAACGAACAAAACTTTAAGTAATTAATTCAGAGAGTAGTTACCCCGCACCATTTTGTTTATCTTTCAACAAGACAATCTTAGGAACACAAAGTTGAGGAGAACTAATCATATTCACTGTAACTACGTGAAAACACCTTGACTTTTTATGGAGTAAAACTACCCAGAACTTTTAGTTTTCTATAAACAAGGATAAGAATTGTTCCAAAAGAAGTGATTCCTCATAAAGGGAAGTAGTAGGGGACATAAAGAAACAAATATAGACCAGCTATCTATCTATTTAGCTTTCTGTTTTGCATCTATTTACACCAATAACCATCTCATCCCACGGGTGTCGTAAAAACCGACTAAGGGACTATCCGTGAATATTATCTTTACGAAATAAAAAGAAGGAAAACTTGAAATTAAACCCTATACCAATCTGGCCAAGGATCCCACCGTCATGGGAGGAGGCCTGTCCCTGCAGTGGGACATTAATGGGCTGTAATGATGACACCCATAACATTTACATTTACAGTCTTTATTTAGTGGGTCTTGAATGCAGAAAGTTTCTTTATCAGATTTGTTTAAAGCAGGTGTACAGCTTTTAAAACTTAAAAAAATAGTAAAAATAGATAAGGTTAAGCATTATTATAATACAGAATAATCCGTCATACATAATTAATCATTATCAAACAATACACAATTACCTCAAAAGTTATATTAAATAACTATAAAACATAATGTAAAAGGACATGAAAACCAATTAGTGTTTGCCCCAGGAGAGCTATTAACCAAAAAAATAACATCACAATATTAAATATTTTACATTGAACAATAAAATCACACGTAAACTTATAAATTTATCGTCATACGAGAGCAGGTGAAGTTTTCTTTTTACCTAAATGTGAATAAAGAAAATTTGCCTAATATAAAACAACTTTCCGTTCAAATGGAGGCCTCTTTCCCCTTTATCGTATTTTCCTGTTTCTTCTCTATAATAAAGTTTATTTATGTACGTTTCATTATCTACATATTTTGTAATAAGACTTTTACTCAATAGAACATTTAAGAAAGTATTGGAAGAAATGAGTCGGATAATTGAAAGGAGGTTCGCTTTATAAAATCCTCTGTATGTGCGTAAGGGGGCTTTAGAGTTATATCTATATAACTTTTGTAATAGAAGTAAACTTGCTTGCTACTGCTATACTGGCAAGAAGAGTTAAAAGAGAATGTGTGGCTAGGCTGATATTTTAATTACTGCAAATACTATTATGACAAAACACTATTATAATTATCATTATCATCATAGTTTAGCTGCATAATTTTTTAACTGAAAAGTTAGTTACAAAACTATCAATCAATAAACTGATTTAAGAATTTTAAAAAAGAAATAAAATCAATAAAGAGTTTGACAAATGGTGTATCGAGTAGTTGAATTATCGAGACAGTAGTGAGTCTCGATTCCAAATCCCGCTAGAGTTGCCTTAATCATAAGACCGAGCCGAGAAATCGCTTCGGCTCAAACGAGCCCCAGGGGAGAAGCGGGCTATCGGGCTCCTTTTGCTTCCTTTACCCGAGACGATCTCGCGAACTTGCCAGGATTACATTGGACTTACCCCCTCTTACTGCTCTATGAAAAACTTGAGCCGTTAAAGTGTTGTTGCATTTTTTGTCGAGTTTTAAACGTTAGCTTGATTTTAAAACTAGCACAGTTTAAAACTACTACGCTTTCACGGTTGTATTTGGTTGTTTTTCTTGATTCATTCGCTTCATAAATAGTTAACTACCTGTTCGCTTTTTTTTTCGTTATATTTAATTTTACTTTTAAATTGTAACAGGAAAGATTGATAAGCTGTAATTGAACTATGTGTTTTTGTTAAAGTTTTGATTTTTATTATGTATGTGAAATAGGAGCCATAAAAATATCGTATATTATGTTTTAGCGAGTCGGTTGTAAATATTTGGTGTGGTATAGTATAGAGATTACTGTTTAAATCAGCATTTTTACCACAGGGTTTTCTGAAATCTAGTAAAGCTTACAATGACCCCTTAAAATAAAAAAACTCTGTGCAGTATTGTCTTTTAGTATAACCTAAGTGTAGCTTATTGACAGTAATGTAGGAGGTAAAAATAGTTCTTATATAAAGTTATCTAGACAGTAATTGGTAAAGAGAAAAGAAATTAAAAAGAACGCAGGAGAACCAAACAGTCCTTCATAGTTTTTTAGGATTGTTCGTTTAACGAGGTCGATGAATGAAGGAGGAAAAGGATCAAGTGCGATAAATCTTAAAGGAATCTTTATATCCAGCAGTAGACGTCGCGTCGTTAGGCTGACATCAGGATGATAACTAAAAAAATTAATCATCATAACAGCCCATTAATGTCCCACTGCAGGGATGGGCCTCCTCCCGTGACGGAGGGATACTTGGACTACTAATGCCACGCTGGCCAGACGGATTGGTATAGGGTTTAATTTCAAGTTTTCCTTCTTTTTATTTCGTAAAGATCATATTCACGGATAAACCCTTAGTCGGTTTTTACGACACCCATGGGATGAGATGGGGTGTGACACATTATGTTTTTATTTCGTCACCACACGGAGAAAAAAAAATATTAATATTATTATAGTATTCTTCACAAATTCATACCACATCATCTAGTCTCAACTTAAGATACTAGATCTAGTCATAGTACTGATTAATTTGGTACTACAGATAAACATACTATAGAGCTTTTTGCAAAGTTTCATGTTCCTGCATAAAGATTCCCAATGCAGGAATCGATCCGGAGACCTCTACATAGCAGCTAATGATGACGTTACAGAGCTTAGCATTGGTTTCATTTATGATATTATAATAATATAACTTCTACAAAAAGCGATTTCATACTATTATTTATCTAACAGGAATGAAACCGCGAATATATATACCTACTCATAAATGTATACGCAACCACCATACATTCATAAAAGCATTAATTGCAACACGTTACGAGTCACGACTAACTGCGGCCATCCTACACTTGTACTATAAAGGAATTCACTAAATTATAACAGTAAATTAATCATTAATCATTCAATCAGTAATCATTTGCGTTACCAAGTGAATTATGTGTTGGTGTCTTAGTTCTGTCACCACCTAACTTACTACGGTTCAAAATTAATACAGAGCTATAAGCCAGCTCTCTAATACCTCGCGTACTCAAGCTTCTATTTACCGTATCAAATTTTAAGAAGCATTACACACAATTTTGAATTCTCTTCCTCTGCTTATAAGATTCAGAATTGTGTTTGTTATGTAATGTAGTTAAGCTTTTATGTGTGACTTCAATCATTATTAAGTGTACACCTATTTGTTTAGTGTCGTATGTTACAAGATACTAATGACAACTGACATCTATTAATTACATTTTATTATAGCGTCTTCCTTTGTAAGGAACTTGAGAAAAGTTGAGAAGCTAAAGCGAGATGGTAAAAAGATATAAGTACCTATATGAGATTATTTTGAGGTTTAAATGATATTTTTTCAAATGAGTAAGTTTCATAAGAAAAAAACTTAAAAACAGTTGTTAGATAGTAGGCCAAGCATCTTTCCGTCACGGGAGGACAGGCCCCTGGAGTGGAACATTAATGGGCTGTTATGATGATGTATTATAAAAGGTGCCAGACTAAAAATAAATATTTTAGAAACCTTTATTATCTTTAAGGTTTAGTTAAAGTTGGATAAGAGGGGTTTATCATTGCAATGATAAGATGGGTTAATTAAGTTTGATAATAGAAACAAGAAAAACTCATAACTAATATCTCCATTTTTAAACTCCTTGTAATCACACCTTTGTGTTTTTAAAACCTGCAATGAATAAACATGACTACTCAGGAAAATATTGTCCTAAGTCGGGATTTTGTCCTCTTGATCCTGTAAATTTGTGAAGAAAAACTGCATACACTACCAGTACGCTGCTTAGTTTCAAAGTTTTATTAGTGACTTCACAAGTCATAATTAAACAAAATAAACTTATTTAAATACATGTCTAATAAAATAATATGTGTTTAAATTAAAAATATTAAGGTTTAAAATGCACTAATTGAAAGAAAACGAATAAGAAATCATTTTGGCATAATTAGACTACCTTTGTGGCGTAGTGGTTATTTAAAATGACTGCTACGCAGAAGTCTCGGTTTCGATTCCCGCTCAATGCAAATCTTTGTGTGAATAAACATTATTGTTTGCATTCGTCTAAGTGTTTTCTATGTATAATATTATTATGTTTGTATTTACAAAAAAAAAGTAATTAAGTATGTTTATCCGTTGTCTAGTACCCTTAGTACAAGCTCTGCTTAGTTTGGAACTAGGTGGCGTTGTGTGAAAGTATGAAGAATATATAATTTAAACACGAAATAATTTCAGTACTACACAATCTAACCTTTAATCTAGAGTCAAATAACACATTTGCTACGACCTCTACGAGAATTCTTACTTGTTTTCTAATCATTTTAATTAATGTCAAACATAATTTGTTTTTAGTTTTTATGACAGACTAAGCTAACTAATTAATAACTGCGAACTCTATCTCACGTAGGCGGTATTTACATACAGAGACGCTAGACTCGGTGTTGTCTTTTTATGAAAACAACCAACTAGCAATTTAATAATTCATGTAATTTAATAATTTTTGTCAAAGTTTTTTATTTTATTTTATATGACATTAAATAGTTAAATGTACCTTATATTAAATTACTACTGTTCATACTTTTTTTCTAGTTTTTCATTATATCATTTTGTTACCCTGACATGAGGACACCGAGTCTCACGATTACATAAATAATTATCTAGCGTGGTATTCGAACCCGTGACCTCGGAGCTACGGAGGTATCGTCATAACAGCCCATTAATGGCCTCCTTCCGTAACAGAGGGATACTTAGCCTACTGACTGATACCACGCTGGCCAGACGGATTGGTATAGGGTTTAATTTCAAGATTTCCTTCTTTTTATTTCATATAGTTTATATTCACGGATAGTCCCTTAGTCGGTTTTTACGACACCCATGGGATGAGATGGGGTGGTGAAATATTGTATTCTTACTCCGTCACCACACGCCACCGAGGTATGTAGTTAGTCAATATGTTTTCTTTCTCCACGACTGTTATTTGACTGGTAGATGATGGATCTGGCTTAAACTTCACGTTTGTATAATTTAGTGAATAAATTATTATGATTACCATTTGTTACACTACCTACTCTACTGGTCCTAAATACTGATCTCTGTCAATTAATGAGAGCAAAAAACCGGTTTTCAAATACTACCATTCTGGGCAGATAGATTAACGTAACTGTGTTAAAGTTTTTAATTGATAATTCAATTGCTTCAATTGCTTTAACCGTTTTTCTGTCCCCTATGTCATAATTACTTATTGTTTTCCTATTGTGTTACAGGCAGAATAGGAAAATAAAATATACTTTAAAAAACAAATCTAAATTTATTTCTTGACTAATCAAAAAAAAAACAATATAATAGGTAGACCTATCATTATATTGTTTGTAATGTACTCCCAAGTTGGTTATATTTATACGCTCTTTCAAAATAACTAATTAAGTGTAGCTCAAACAAAATGTAAGTATATTTTGTGTAAAAACCTTCAAGGTAGTTTAAAGTTGATTAAAAGACAAAAAACTGTCTCTATACCAAGCTTGTAAAAGTCTCTACTGCAGTCATTGCAAAAAAAAGTAGATACAAAAATATGTTTAACAGTTAAATAGTACTCATATTACGAGCTCCTGTTTAGAACTTGATAGCTAGCCTTGTGGTGAATGTCTGAGGAGTTTATACCTTTATGAGGTAGTGACAATTGTTATACCTAATAAGTAAAGAAACTCATCAGATAGATTTGAATCATGGGATGTGATCGCTTACATGGCCATTTTTATTGCGTTGAGTTGTAGGTATAGACTAACCTGATATTCAGGATAAAAATATTCAGCTCTAAAACTTTTAACGTGCTTGTAAAAGTACAAAAAATAAACAAATTTTATGAAAACGTTTTATAGAGCTCGGTAAGAGTAAAACTCGTCATAGTACTTGTTCTTTATCTTAAAAAGTTACCCAATTTTTATTATTATTCTACATATGAACAAGCAACAGCACGTGAAATTGGCAACAAAAAAGAAAAGGGAAAATCACACAGAGCGAAGCATCACGGGCCGACTCGGTTCGCGAACTACATTACAGTTTACATAAAAACATCGTGTTTAACGACAACGGGGCATCAACTTTCCCAGCGAAGACATAAGCGAAATTGAATTACACATATTGAAAAAGAAATGTGTAGCTCCTTGGTAGGCGTGGTTTTGTGCGAAGACTCCTCCTACCCAGTGATCCGCGCATGAATCGCAACGGCATCGCTCTCAAGTCAGCCGGTAGTTCGGTGCTATGCTTGAAACTAACTCAGTGCGAACCGGGCCGCGCGCTAGGACTGTGTCGCGCCAACGCACAACTTGCCACTACACTCGTCGAGCTTACTTCCCGTTTGTGTTTTGTTACGCGAATATCCACTCAACTTTTGTGTTTAACTTCACCGACATTTAATATAACTTTACTGAATAAACTTCAAGTGAGATGGACGAAAGTAATGACTGTAAACAAACATTTTGTTAATTAAACTGATGAGCTTTTAAGTGGTATTCATGTTCAGTGAGTGTAACGAGGATGATTACCGCACATCGATTTACTTTAGATCTGTTTCATGAACTATGACTTCTAATAGAGTTGTAAATTAATTTAGGTAAGTAATTACCATATGAGAAGTTTCCTAGAATTATTATACTAATATATATACGTTTATGACTGAAATTTCAGTAATTTAAATAATAACAGACTGTATTTGACAAATTTAGTTAGATTTACAAAAGTCTATAATCTTTTTTTAGATTATAGACAAAATGTAGGTAACACTAAAACTTTTTTATAAAAACCTACGCAAAGATCAAGTTGAATCTACGAATCTTTCAATTTATTCATGAAGTAGCCTTACTTTAATATTAAAGAAGTAACTTAGTACCTAATAATAGAGTAAAATTATATTCAAGAATATCTAATTATAAAGACCGTTACATTAATATGGAGATAAATTATTTTTTTATTTAAAAGATATTTTGCTAGAGGCAAACAAATTACTTATTATATTATGTTCTGTTCGTGACATAAGGACACACTTAAGGATTTTACAAATTCGACCCCTAAACAAGGTAAAAGGGGATAAAGAATGGTCTCTAGGACATTGCCGCGGGCGGCCGGTTAGTAATAAATATACTTGCCAATCGACCTCCGCAATGAAACACGAATTTCACAGCCAAAATGGTCAAATAAAGATATAAACCATTAAATACACCGGTACAAATAAAATGTATAAAAAAATCGCCACATTAATTTCTGGGAAGTTGTTTCGTTAAACTTTATGGAAAAGAGTATGAATGATATTTTGAATTATATTCATTTGTAAATAACAATTGTGTTAATGATGCTAGAGTGCTGTGTTTTATAATGTTTACCTATTACTTGACAAGGTAGACGGGAAAATGATGAAAAAGTTAAATTAGGTAAAAGAGGATTTTAAGAAAATGATGGTGTTTTAAGCGCGATAAAATATTATTAAAATTGATATTTTTCATACTTCTTGGACAGTATTGTAATGTGGGTTAAAAAACCAGTGCAAATGCTTGCTGATTTTTCCCACAATAGTACCTTTTTTTAGACCAACTCAAAAAGAGGATAAGTTTTTTATTTGGGCTTGAATTATATTTTAATGTTACTTTAAGACTAAGTAATTTTTTAATTTCTTTAAAAATACTTCATTTGTTTAAACAAGTTTTACAATGCCTAATTTTTTTCCCAAAGAATTTTTATCAAATCAATTATGAACCTAATTATACAGTTAACATGTTTACACTAAAGTGACTTTTTGCTTAAGCCTCAAGATGGACATTTTAATTATAAGTATACATCCCAAAATATAATAAAAAAGAAAATTGCGTAAACTAGAGTCAAATTTTTAAATACAATGCTTTAAAAAATTAGTTAATTATTAACCGAAAAATAAGTAACTAGCTAATTTTACCTAAAAGATTATTTAAATTATTTCTAGTCCAGATAAAGTAGAAAGCCTTTATGATCTAGAAATAAAATATTTCCACCGACCAAACACGACGACCTTGTTGGAGTTCGAGTCAAACTTAATTATAAAAATCAATTAAAATATTATGTAACTAAGATAAAAATCAATTAAAATATGAAACTCTAATAATTTCTTTTAAATTGTTACATTTAAGTAGGTGTTACCTGCATTAAATTTTATGATACTAAAAAATTGTTGTAGTCTTAAAGAGTATTGTCTCAAACAAGATTTCTATGTATTTATAACAAACACCTATTTATAATTCATTTTAAGCATCCTGTACGAAAAGTCAATAGATATATTTTTTTTAATAAGTTGTTCATTAACTTAAAAGCTTCTTGAAAGGTTAACAAGAAGCTTCGTCAGTTTTACAAAATGCGGACCAACATAATTTAATATTCTATTCATTTTCTGTATGAATTCCTGTGTACGGAATTTTCTGGAGCTTTGGTAAAAAAAAAACCCTGTATTTTTTTATATAAATTTACTTTTAGTAGGAAAAATTATTTTATTTCTCGTAAAAGGAAATTGTTGTATAGAAAGACAGTGTGATTATAATATTTTTTAAGTGTGCCTTACTTTTTGTTGCAATTAAACATTATAATTAGAGTGACTACTTTATAAATATTCCTCACACTTTCACACAACGCCATTTAGTCCCAAACTACTTAAGTAGAGCTTGTACTATGGGTACTAGACAACGGATAAACATACTTTTTTTTGTATTATACATAGAAACACTCAGACCAATGCAAATAATAATGTTCATGCACACGAATATTTGCATTGAACGCGAATCGAACCCAAGACCTCTTCGTAGCAGTCATGTTGTATAACCACTACGCCACTGAGGTCGTAATAAAGAACAATAAGAATAAGTAGCAA
This sequence comes from Schrankia costaestrigalis, assembly GCA_905475405.1. Taxonomy (NCBI): domain Eukaryota; kingdom Metazoa; phylum Arthropoda; class Insecta; order Lepidoptera; family Erebidae; genus Schrankia; species Schrankia costaestrigalis. Next base: position 9,496,262 of record FR997827.1, read on the forward strand.
TCTTGTAGTCATAGTATTTCCTTACATCAATATATTAATTTGAAAAATAAGTTTAAATTAAACTTATTTTTCAAATACTCATATCATACAATAGTCACTATTTTATTAGCACTGTGTGATTTTTTTTCTAAGATGTCCTAAGAAATGGTTTTTTTTATATGATGGAAGACACACGACTACTAAGACTAGACAAGTTATTCGCGACTTTATCACGAAAGTTTAAATTTCTCTTTTTATAAATCTTAAGTAGCCTATTTTAAGCACTGTAAAATCAGCAATCTCTTAGAGAAAGCCCTAAAACCAGTCTAGCTATTTGTCCCGGGTAATCTGCGAAATAGCAGCAGGCAGACATTACTAAAAATATTCATTATTTTATTTATTTATGTTTGGTCAAATATTTAGATATTTAACACTTTTGTAAACCTAGATCCTTTATGATCACAATGTCTACACTGTAAAATTACTTTGAAGCAAAATGCCTCAAATCAATATCTCTAAAGTGTTATGACTTATTTGCAATACATCTGTATTGCTTCTTGCCTATGCAGCATAATGTCTCAAAATTGAAAACGACTTTAAAGGATAATACACAAAACGCCATTAGGACTAAGAATCAAAACGACTATAAATCAAATAATCATTATTTTTATTTGTGAATTATTATAAATGAAATAAAATGTTACTTTATTTATTACTGCTTATTTATTTCCTAAAGCAGACGAGTAACAGGTTTGTTCAAATAAATGAAATAGTAGATAAACTCCGTTTTCAAACAGCTCTTTTTGCAGACGACACAGCTATTTAAGCCTCTGGCACCTCCCCCTCCCCCTCGATATTTAGGCGACTGATCCCTTGGGCGAGGGAAGTCAAATATCTTGGACTCATATTCGACGATAAACTCTCCTTCCGTCCCCACATAAACATGGTTCGCAAGCTGGGCTCGTTTGTGATGGGACGGCTGCACATGCTTCTCCGGAAGGAGTCTAAGATGTCGATTCGAAACATTAGGTTATACACGATTTGTATTAGACCAATTATAACGTATGCGTGCGTAGTTTTCGCCCACCTTAGGCCACACAGGGTCCATAGGTTACAAACACTTCAGAATAGGTTAATGCGCAAAGCGACGGGAGCACCGTGGTTCATGCGTAACGAGTATCGTCACATAGAACTCAAGTTGCCGACTATCCAGCAACACATGGAACTCTGTTCCCGTCAACTAGTGGTTGAGGCGTCCGGGTACATCCCATCTAGATTATCCAAAATTCGTAGACCTAGGCATGCTCTCGAAGAGCCGGATGATAGGATCACGATCGCTCAACGTACAGCTCACACGGCTCGCGAAGCCACAACAACACGTCCGCGGTTCCGTCCTCGCCGTCGAGGCCGGAATACGCGCCGCGTTCGGTCCTGTTAGTCAGTGACAGTCCAGGCCGAGGTTCGTGCCCCACAGGGGGTGCATTTTCATGTTCTGGTCATAAAACTACCTACTGAGATGTTTTGCATTTTAGGTATTTTGGATTTCAAGTCATCTTCATTTAAGACGTTTGTCTTTAAAGTCGCGTTACTTCGTAGTCATTTTACTACAAAGTCATTTTCATTTAAAGGTGTATTAGTACTAAGTCGTTATGATTTGAGGCATTTTGCTACTTAGTCAATATGCATTTTATGCGTAATCCTGTAAAGTCATTTTACAGTGTAGACATTGTGATCAAAAAGGACCTAGATACAGGCAGGCACATTAAAAAATATATAAATAAATTAAAAAAATAAATAATTAATATATTATTATATTCGTTTTTACTAGACTAACAAAAATGAGGCTAATGTTTTTAGGAGGATAGTTTACTGGTAATTGTACAAATATGTATGCTGGTTCCACTGTAACTTCCTGAAGCCTAAACGGCTCGGCCGTTTTTGAAAGTGACATTAAATTAAGTACTTCATAATCCATACTGATATTATAAATGCGAAAGTAACTCTGTCTGTCTGTCTGTTACTCTTTCACGCATAAACGGCTGAATGGATTTTTATGAAATTTGGTATGGTGATAGATGATAACCTAGAAATGGTCATAGGCTATTAATAATCATGCCATCGTTCTTAGAGGGTAGGCGTAGGAAAACTAAATTAACTTAACTTAAAACTTATGCGGATAAAGTCGCGGGTATAAGCTAGTGATTTAATAAATTGAATTGGGGTCATGGTTTCCTTTTTGTAATGAGTAAGTATTATTCAAATAAAACCATAACACAAGTAACCACATTATTCCTTCATTTCTAGAAGCTGTAATGTACACTTTGAATTAGTTTTAATTTAGTCATACAATTATTCACTACTCAGACAGCAACTACATATTTTTGTCTAGCCGTACGATCCCCTCAGGATATAATTAAAATCAATTAGTCCAGCTTGATTTTTATTAGCAGTCTGCTTATCTAAATAGTGTGAGAAGTACGTTTAAGTGGATTTGTAGGCACGACTGAGGCTTGCTTCCTGAACAGTGAGTAATTTAAAGACGGCCACGGCTGATATCTGTGGGCGCATCCATTACCCACCAACAACGGGGTAGAAACGTACCATAAATTATAAAGAGGAATACTTATTCGCTGATTTATATTGAGCTGTAAATTTTGTATGCTATATTGTATTTAGACACGTTTATTTTCAGTGTAGCATAAGATATTTCATAGTACAATAGCTGAATGCTGAATATTATAATTTTTCTTGTAATTTTTTGTTCATTTTGTAATTTCCTATATATATGTTACGGGCAATTTGATAAGTCCGGGGACTATTTGTAATGACCGGTCTTTATTCATAATGCCTGTCTCAATTGGGCAATGTGATTAAAACAGCATAATGAATCACATTTCCCGGCCATTATGAATAATGCCCACCCTATCTTAAGTAATAAAATAGGTGAACTGTAGTGATTTTGTTTATTAAATACACGTTTAATAAACTTACAAAATTTTTATGAAAAGTTAACTAAAAATAAACTATTAAGTAGACATAGTAATTACAAAATTAAACATTTTATTATTTTAATTATTTATTAAAAAATGTTTCTGGCACTCGCTCGGCTCGTGCGCGTTGTGGTCGCCATACTAACCTAACCTAACCAACTGTTTCTGACTTTTGGCTTTTTTTAAGCTATCTCAAACACTAACTTATTACATGGACCACGGGCCGTCGGCCATTATTAATAAGAGCCGGTCAAAGTGATAAATTTATCACTTTGGCCATCGTTATTGGGCATTATTAATAAAGGCCGGTCCTTATTAATAATGCCCAGTTAATCACGTTGCCCGTAACACCGCCCGTACATTATTATGAGATTTATAAAATGTTTATACCATCTCTAAGGATGTTTTAATTTGTTTTCATTGGTGCCGACAGCCGAAGTGCATGAGCTCGAAAACTCAAATTTCACGAAGCAAAATTATTTTTGTAAAAGCCAGATCCATAGGAATTATTAATAAGTCTAAAATACGTAAAAAGCTAATATATTGAATAAAACTATTAACCAAAACTTTGGTTAAAACCTATTTACAAAAAAAAAATATATTCACTTAATATTCATGGCTAATGATTTTAAACATTATCTAAGTAGGAAGATAATTTTCCTTACTAAGCATCAACTAAGGGTAACGACAGTTATAGCTTATGTTTATTAAATGTCCTCTGAAATCTGACATCGAGTGAACTAAGCAACTTTTTAATAACCGCAACCACCTTATTAAAAATCAAGGCTGAAAGAAGGCATTCGGCCTCCTCATTTACTTATACTATCATATTAATTTTCAAAGTATAGCTTTTCATAGTAATTTGGTTTGGTTTTTTTTTCGTACAAGGTCTTATTAATAGATTATATTCGGTTCAAGTTTTATAAAAATATCTAAGGGATCGATAGATCGATGATCTAGTTAGGACGGCGGGAAGCCGATGGATGAGGGAGGCACAGGACCGCACGAGGTGGCAATACTTGGAGGAGGTCTATGTCCAGCAGTGGACGTCGATGGGCTGATATGATGATGATAATATAAGGGAATGAAGATAATATCAATAGCAACGTAGAAACATTCACTGTGGCAAGAGGTTGACAAGCTTATTATATCTGGTACCATAGTGTCTGGTCCATAAAATGGTGAACCCATCTCATCCCAAAAGCGTCAAAGGTACTACTAAGAATTTATAGAGTTTTTGAAGGAAAAATATGTTGACAGAATGCACTTTACTAACCTGCTCGCCCGTGTAATGTTAATGTTCTTAGTTTCCATCCTTAATTAAAAATGCCTTCCCCTGGAACATGTAGATCTTTAAAGAGGTTACATTAATTAACACCTACCAAATAAAATTACTTATGGTCAACCTGTACCTGTTTGTATTATCCGTATCATCGCGGTATAGGACTTCCGTGCATGAAGTCCTATCCTGTCTCTATATAATCATACATTGGCTTTGTATTTTAGAGACTATCAAATTAAACAATCGTTTGGGATTATTAGAAGAAGCATTAAGTTAAAATTACCGATTTTTTTTTCGTATCCTATCCTACTAATATTATAACAGCGAAAGTTTGTGAGGATGTATGATTTCACACAAAAACTACTGAATGGATTTTGATGAAATTTAGAACATAGGTAGTTTAGGTTGTAGTATATAGATATGTGTATAACATTTAAGCTACATTTTAGCTATTAATTATTTAAAAATAAGAAAGGGTAATTCAATAAACACTTATCTGCTACAAACGAAGGTACTATACTTACCATAAATTCACTTTTCCCAAATTTGTTCCCATGTCAGGTAACAGAACCGCAAAAGCAAATACTGCCCTTTTACAGTCTTTAGCGAAACAGTAGTTACCACTAAATGTCTCACTAGAGTCTTTAATTTTTATTGCTCAGTGTATTAAACTGGGGTGAAAAATGTTCGGCCATCGGAAACTGCCTGCAACGTTATTCTGTCTGTTTAATATTCCAACTTTTATTAATGTACCAGAGCTTTAAAGAAAATTTAAAATCCTTTGTCGAGTTTTATACTAACTATCGTAAGTTATTTTAACATGTTGCGATATTTTATACGAAATAGAATAGAATACTATTTGAATGGTTTTAGACTGTCGTCAAATCCTTTTACTTACAACAAAACTAGTAAATGAGCAAAAATAATTAAATATTATAATTAAAATTATACTATGTTATAAGCAAGATTGAATCACTAATCAATTTGCGTTATATTCCATTGATGTGTTGTGAAACTTTTATGTATTTAAAAAGTGTATAAGTTTTGTTTTTATAAGCCTTAAGAGGCGATCTCTTAGCCTTATAAGTGTTTAAATACCTACACGGTACAATGTTACTTTGGTAAGTGCATTTGTATGTATATTTATTAAATAAAGATATTTTTTTTTTTTTTTAATCTTTATTGAAAAGGGTTTAGTCACTCAGTGACTATGCCACCCTTGTAAAACAAAACATAACAATCTTGAATCATCTTAAATAATGTTTAACTAATCTTACTAGCTACGATTATCAAATACTAATTTAGCTAAAGTGTACAATTGTTTAGCCTCCTTAGATGTTGGGGAGGCAAGAATACTGTTACATTGGCCAACATTATAACAATTCCCACCAAACAATTGTTCTCTCTGAGTCTTGTTCCGGACACATTCCATCAACACATGGTAAACATCTTCTACTACATTACATGTTAAGCAGTTAGGTGAGGGTAGTTTACCCATTAGATGTGCAAAGCTATTTAACGGAATGTGGCCAGAACGCAGCCGCAAAGCCATAGTCAAATCAGACCGGCCCATATTGGCTTGATCTATCCAAGGCATTTTAAAAATATTTGGCTGAATGGTTCTATACCATATACCCTTTGTTAAGGATCTCTCATTAAAATATTCAGACCAGAGTTCTATACAACGTTTTCCGACAACCTGGAATACTTCTGTAAAGTTAGGATCACACTGGAAGCATGTACCATCCTCTGCAGCTTCTTTAGCCAAACGATCCACTTTCTCATTTTCAACCAAGCCAGTATGCGCCGGCAGCCATTGAAACCTTATGTTTTTACCACTTCTTAAAATATGCAAAATAGTTTTTATGATATCATAGGCAATAGGTATACCGCGTTTTTTATTTGTACATCGTATCAGGTGCTGAAGGCCGCTTTTCGAGTCCGTAAGAATAACAAAATTGCCTTTATCCAAGGAATCAACGTATGATATAGCTTCAGCTATAGCTATGAGCTCTGCATGCATAATGCTTATTTCACCGGACACCTTCAGTTTAATTGAAATATTTTCTTGCGGATCGAAAAACGAAGCTCCCACACTGGTATCTGTTTTAGATGCGTCAGTATAAATTTGGTAATAATTATTGTAATACGTGTTTATGAATTGAACAACTGCATATTTAATGTTACAAGTATTATAAAACCTTTTTGCCTTTGTAATGTTTTCAATATTTAATTTAATTATGCTATTAAGATCCACATTGGTGACCCAAGTGTTTACTTAAGATATTGGTGCACAGTTACTAACAATGGTTTGTTTTTTCGCCTCCAGAACATGCTTTGACATAGGGTCTCTAACTCATCCAATAAAGACAACATTTCATTTTTATGAAGTGATTTAGACGACAGCCAAAACTTTCCTGCTAAATAATGTCTACGCACATTAAGTGGTTGAAGATGTAATTCATTTTCCATGCAGTGTATAGGTGTACTTTTAACAAATCCGCCAATAAGTCTCAAAAACATATTTTGTGTCTTATCCAGTTTACTTAAATGTGTCTGTTTAGCATTGTCATAGAAAATACAAGCGTAGTCCATCCTACTTCGTATCATCGAAATGTATAGTCGTCGCATGTGCATGGGGTGTATACCCCAGTTTGAACCAGCTAGAATTTTAAAAATATTTACAAATCGCACTACTTTGTCTTTTGTCTCATCTATATGCTTAGACCACCTAAGTGACGAATCTAGCCATAATCCTAAATACTTTAAATTATCGACCACTGACAACGACTGGTTATTTATTTTCAAATCAATAGTATGCTTTTTATACCCCCTCTTAAATATACAAATTTTGCTTTTCGCGTGCGAACATTCCAAACCCAAGTTAGACAGTAAGCAAGTCAAATTATTTACGGCCTTCTGTAGTTCAGTTTCCGCGTTTGAAATACTGTCACTAACTATATATAAAACAAAGTCATCAGCGTACTGAGACAACATACATTTTGAATATTTTTACAGAGAGATATAGTAGCTAGGTTAAACAACAATGGCGAAAGCGGATCACCCTGTGCCAATCCTTGTCCTGTAACCCTACTTAAGGAGGTATCATGTAAAGTTATTATAAGTTTTCTTTCTTTGAGAAAGTTCCAAATATATGTACACATTCTACAACCTAATCCTAATTTATCCATAATTTGTAACAGTGCTGTCAAATCTATGTTATTGTATGCATTATTTATGTCTATAAAACATCCAACTGTTACCATATTTTTTGAGAATGCAATCTGAATTGTTAGTATAAGATCTGTTAAATTATCAATAGTCGAACGACATTTTCTAAAACCTGTAGTATGATTTGAAAACTTATTGTGTTTTTCTATAAACCATTCTAATCTGCTTATTAGAATTGTATGAAAAACCTTACAAATACAAGATACCATAGAGATTGGTCTCAATGCCGAAACACTATCAGGGTCGCGTCCCGGTTTTGGAATTGGCACAATGGTGATGTCCCGCCACTGCTCAGGAACAAAGCCAGTTTTAAAAAATTGATTATATAAGTACAGTAATATACTTTTACCATTTCGGGGTAAGTTTTTAATCATGGTATAGGAAATGTTATCATTACCCGGAGAGGTATCTTTTGAACGAATTGCCTTGTCTAATTCATGTATGGTAATATCGACTTCTAACTCATGGTTTAAAGATGTAAAAAATAAATTTGGTGGATGCACATAATCTGGGGTCAGGCTATGCAATAGTTGGTCAGCCTTGTCCTTATCTATATAATTACCTCGTGTCTTATATCCTTTAAGCCATCTCATTTTATGCCAAACTTCATTCGGAGATGATGTCTGATCTAAAGATGAACAAAATGACTGCCATGTTGCACTTTTAGCATTACGTATAGATTTTTGGGCGATACGGATTTTATTTTTAAGGATATCATAATTTTCCGGAGTTGGATTACGTCTAAATTTGGTCAGTGCTAAACGACGTTCAGCGACAAGTTTCGAAAGAGTAGGATTCCAGTATGGTTTAGGTTTGAAATTCGTGCTGGGATTTTGACTGATTTTAATAAAAGGAATACATAAATCGGCTGCTATGTTTAAATTCTCAATAAATAAATTATAACAAACCTGCATATTTTCTGAAATCACAAACTGATCAAAAAGTTTAGATAATAGTTCTGTATAACTGGCCCAATTGGCTGTTTTAAAATTCCTTCGCAGAGTAGCATTTAAATTTATATCTATATTTAATTTGGTTGAGATCCTAATAAGGCGGTGATCACTACCAAGGGTTTCGTTTAAAGGAGACCAATCGAACTTTAAGGCTATTTCAGAAGAAACCAGTGATATATCCGGGGATGATTCTTGTAAATTATTATTAACCGATAGCACTCGAGTCGGCTCGCCGTTATTTAAGACTATGAATGGATAATTCAACAAAACATCAAAAATCTGTATCCCTCTGTGATCAGTTTTAGAAGACCAGCTACTGTGATGTCCATTAAAATCTCCCAATAAGAGAGTTTTATTGTTACATTTAGATACTATTTCGGTCCAATCATTTACACTAGTATTTGTTGAAGGGGGACAGTAAACCGACATTACATAGTTAATATCTGCATAGTTAAAAATTTTGACAGAAATGATTTCTATTTGCCTATTGCTAATTTGAAGTGTATGTAATTGTGACTTAACTGAGTTATGGACTACTAGAGCTACCCCGCCATAACTATCGTCTCTATCCCTACGGTATATGTTATAACCATTGATTTTTAATGTACTGTTTGGTTCCAACCATGTCTCGCTTAGGGCAGCAATGTGGATCTTATTTTGAGTTAAAAAATCAACAAATGCAATTAATTTTGGTCTTAAACTATGCGCATTCCATTGGATAATATTTAGCTTAGTTTGGTTATGGTTTATATTATCCATTAATCAAATTCCATAATCTCTGAAGAATTGGCCAGTCAGATACATTTTCTAGCATTATGTATCTTATATTGAAAGGACACGTTTTTTAGAAAAATAATCTCCTTTAACCTACACAATAGTTCATCAAATTTCACTTCCCTTTCTTTTTTTCCTGTGTCTTCTGCTTGTTCTAAAGGCACGGAGTGATTGTCTGCTGGCTCGGCTCCTAGCTCTCCACCCGGTGTACTAGGTCTTTGAAATTTATTTCTTTTCATCACAGAAGATCTGGGCGTTTGTTCTTTGTGTATAGTAGCTTTTGTATGAATAACTTGGGCATATGTCTGTGGGCTACTTACATTAGACTGAGATGTAATGCATTCAATGGGGAAGAAAGGTTCTGGCTGAACAATTTGCTTCGGTGCCTGGTTAATCACCTTGGGAGCTACGTACATTGTAAGCGCTTTTCGGTACGTGCAGTTAAATTCAGCCATAAGTTCTCTTAACCTTTTTTCTTTGATAAAAGCTGGACAAGATTTTACTAAGGCCATGTGACTGCCACTACAATTGACACATTTGAAGATGTTTCTTTCACAGTTAGCGTGATGGCCTCCACACTTAGGGCAAACGAGATTTTTTGATGGACACATCTTCGCCATGTGCCCAAACTTCCAACAGCGACTGCACTGAGTAACGGGAAACACATATCTATCAACCCTTATTTTTAATCCGTCTACATAAATGTGAGGAGGCATATTAGACCCCTTAAAACAGAGGCGCACAGCTTCGCTAGGTATCCACGCCTCGGAGCTAACTGACGTATCAAAATTTATTTTATTAAGACGGACTGCTGATAACAGTATGATATTATTTGGACAAGAAACAAGATCCTTAATTTCGCTCTCAGACAAACCAATATCTACATCTTTTATTACCCCATAGGTATTTGATATTTCCATAGCCCGGTGAAAATGCCATTTTTTTTCAAGAAAAAACTCACATGTTTCTAATTTAACTGCGTTATTCTCCTTAGTAAATTCAACCCTTATTTTAAAGTTATTAATGTATTTTAATTTTGTTATACCTAATATTCCTTCTGTTTTAAACAATTTTGCTAACGCAAATTGTTTTGGCAGAGGGTCTATACACGTAATATATACTTCAATTTTTTCCACTTCCTTCGCTTTCTTCTCCTTTCCTTGTACTATTGTCCAGTCTGTATCTCCTTCCTCCTCCTCCCTTATTCTCTTTTTAGCCTGGTTATAGGCGTTCATCTCCGCTCTAATACATTCTTCATCCTCATTACGCTCCTGTACGTCCTCAATAATCTCCTGCTCATTTAAGTCTTCATTACTCGATATTATATTGGTATAAATCCAGTTATTTTTATCTAAACTGTTCTCCATCGTAAACAATATAAACACGTAAACAACACGTGCACAAACACACCGAGTACCTGGCGCAGGTAGCCGGCCGGCCGGGCCGTACCGCGAGAACAATAGAAGTAGGTACCTATACTTTATAATAATATTTATTATCCTCACAATTAACGCGACCCGTTCGCACGCGTATCGGTACGAAACTGAAATAAAGATATTTAAAAATTAATTAATAATTAATTAGTAAATGAGCCATGTACCCATTAGCTCTTGTTAGTTAAAATATTATAGAATTATATACACAATTGCACCTTAAGGCACAGACATAGACACATCTATCTAATACGTATCCTCAAAATTTGGAATATACACGCGAATTAGAAGCTATAGTTGAATATTTAATTATTGAATTCTAACTAATACAAACCTGGACTGATTTGAATGAAATTTTAAAGGGAGGTAGCAAGGTGACCCTAGCTTAACATAATATAGGCTACTTTCAATCCTGAAAGCTGTCAACAGTACATAAAGTATGTACAGTAATTGACATCAGCTATAAAACAGTGTCGTATTTCATAAATATAGTAAATTATTTTTATTTTAATTAAAACAAAACTGTATTATAATTAAACGTTTTTATGAACTTTATGTAATATTTTTCTCCGTAGATAAATTTGCAGTGTTCACTCACTGTCAACGGAAAATCAATAACCGGCCAATATGTGCCTATCATTTTGACATCTAGAATTTCATACGCAGCTTACGGCTACACAGTCAAGTCACGTTTCAAGTGTAAGCGTGTAGCGATAATAATAAGCCACTAATATAATACAATGTTTATTACTTATCTCGGCTTTATTTAAGAAAATATTAGTTATCATATTAATTAGAAATCTCTTTGTGGTGACGGAAAACTCATACATAGTATAACCACACCATATTATCCATTCCATGAGTGTCCTATAATCTGACTGAGATAGCTATCACATTAACACAAACATATCAAAAAAACCTTGAGAGTAAGCCCAATACCAATCTGTATGACCAGCTATCTGAAGACCAAGTTTCTTTTCGTCACTAGCCGAGGCTCGTCTTTACAGTGGGGCATTAATGGACTATAATGAAAATGATTATAAATTTATACCATAAACTTAAATGTATTACGAACACTCTCTTGTTTTATTTATGAGCTCGCAAACAGCTTTCCAACAACAATTCATGTTTCTTAATTATCTGTTTATAAATCTTCTAAACAACTCCCATAACAAAACAATCTTTATAATATATGACATGAACCACTTCAATTGCAATCTACGTATACTCTTTTGATTTATAAGCTTCATCCATTTTTCATAGCGTTTATTTTAGATTGTATTTAGAGTGGGGTGACCACGAGTTCGGGGTATCGTCCGCTCTCAGGCACACCGCGCCTTATCGTCCGATATTCCCATCGTGTTGTATGACGGGCCAGTTTTTGTGCGACACGTTACACCCGCTATTCATTAGGCCGCCGCTGTCCATGTCCTCGTTAATTACAGGACAACCCTGACGAATGACACGCAAATACTCAACGTATAAAGCAATAACATTGCCGCGATGTATGTAAAGAATGTTTAGATAACATCAGACTCTGAACGGAAGAATACTAATTATTAAACGTTTTGTTAAAGTCCGTCTGTTAAGTTTTCTTGAAGATTTAAGTTGGCAATGAAAGATTAAGGGATACAATGACAATATCTCTTCATGTCATTCATAAAGGTAAACTGAGAAATGTTGTTGCTTTGAATGAAAATATGCAAGGGTAAGGGCTCTTTAATACAAATCTTGCCGTGCGGCAGCCCGTGCGGTGGACGTTCGACACTATAAATACTGCCAAAGCAAAAAAAAAACGTGCGTTTTCCGTTCGAAAAACACATCGAAAACGCACAATACAGCTAAATTTAAAGAGCCTTTAGAAAGCAAAGTAGAAAGGATATAATAAATAAAAGACATGACAAGGAATGGACGTTGGAAGTGTGTTAATGTGATGATGTAATCACGGACTACTACGTACACTTGGTAGCAGTGCGAGGACCGAGGTCGCATACCACGGCAATACTCTGAGATCAAGTACGTCATTATATGCGAGCGTCCCTTAGCTCTGTGAGTTTACTATCACTTGTGGATGCCTGCGTGTACTTATTTTAACTATTGACGACGACGAGTTTTGTTCTAACAAATATATAGATGAGAAATCAACAGAAAATCATTGCACGGGCCTTCTTAATTGAAAACTTTTTTGACATTAACCTATACCAGACCTGGAATCAGTAGATTCATTTCACTTTATACTATAAGGAGACCCGTTCCTGGCGTGAGACATTTTTGACGTCCATGATTGTTTATTAGTTTGCGTTTTATCAAAGAAAAAGTGTGAGATGTCGTAGATCTTACCTGCAATTTCTCATTTTTTACATAGTGTACATCCTTATTATCCTCCAGCGGTAATTCTAAGCAATAGGGCTAAGACACTTTCAAATACGACACTCATAAAAGTAGTAAAATACGGTAAAGCGCTAGTGTTTTTTTTTGGTGTTCCTGATTCTGGCAACAAATTACTTAGTTTCCTCTAATTTGTGGCTTGGTCACTTTTTGCATGCTAACTAAGTCATCGTATTGCACAGGTAATTTTGTGTACCACAAAATGAATGTTATGCTATGCTAAGCTATGCTGTAACAAAAAATATATTGTGGTTATAGTCAGTGTATAGCGTTGACCGTGAATAATGTGTACCATACCTTAGTCGTACAGTTTACTCCGAAATTGATTTAACTTGTACTTGCAGTTGCATTTAACTTCAAGTCAATATAAAACTTTTTGCCAAAGCGTCAAACCGTCGCAGATCAGTAGAGTATATTTAGGTATAGAAAATCAAATATTGGTTTACACGCAAATGCAGAGTCAGAGATTGTGGTTACGTTTGACCATGCACTGATTACACCAGTTTATAATTGCCGCTCTTACAAACGAACTGGCAATTTGTCGAAAGCCAAAATGTGTTTTCAGACTGATCATTAATTTGAGTACATTGTGTCAGATCTCATACAGAAGCCTGATTTAAATGCATTTGCAATCATTTTAATTTTCGTAGTTAAGTTGACTATGTTTAATGTTGATTAATGTTTGATAAATTTACTGATTTTCGATGTTATCGCTGGAAGCCAGTGTTTATAATAATATGTCAATAGTACTAACATTAATTTAGTGTTTGTTGTTTGATTCTCTGGAAAATTAACAAGCTAAAATTAATAATATTTTAAGAATGCTTTATGATCAAAAACCAATATTGATGATATTTCTATGGGGCTAAACTGAGACCAAAACGCTCAAACAAACATGAATACCAATCATTATTTCAAACTATTGAAATTGGTCAAGAAATATGCTGACTCCTAATGAATGAAAATTTAGACTACATATACCACGCCGCAAGTCAGCCTATTGTGTGTATTATGGGTTGTGTTAAGTTTTCTTTGCTTCAGATATTAATAGTTTAGCAGTAGTCATCTAGTCTTTTACGACACCTTGACTTTAAAATAGACAATTTTTACTACGTCTTCTTATTTCATTAATTCTTCAGAACATTCTTATTTTTATTCTACACATCAAAACTCTAAAATTAACTTTAGGATTCGCGAATTCCCAAAGGGAAACAACCTTTATGGAAACAACCTATAAAGTTTATTACTTATAAACAATGTAGCCTGGATTTGAATTGAAATAATTAAATGCGGGTTCAGTGAAATTACATTAAGGCTAAACTCTTGGATGTAGTGGTAAATGGGTAGACCAGATACGCTTATTTTCTACTAAGTAACTTTTGAAGTGATAAACTTTTCAAGCTTCTATAGCATGAAGTCTTGAACATTATAGAATGTTGTGATATTTCTTTTTTCATAATTAAATGACAGTAAGGATCAAGCCCTGTATCGTAGTCTTACAGAGACTTGGGTGAAAACATAACTAGGGACCTAGTGAACAGTCCCACGCAAGCAGTTGACCTTTGGCATTCCTGGCATTTTTTTTTTTTTTCATTTGTTAAACGATGAGTAGCAGCCCATGAAAATGCCAAATGCAGGGATGAACAGGGCCTCTGCAGATATTTCCACTGCTTATAATCCAGTGCCTCCCTCATCTAACGACTTCCCACCTTTATAATTTCGTCGGTCTATCACGTGATTGGTCGAACCTCGCTGCATCTTCCTGTATTATTGAACTATACCATTAGTAATGTTAGTCTAAAATTTAATAATTTACTACGTACATGCACATATTCGTACTCTCAACCATTAATTACCTCTGTAACTTTCACAGCGATCAGGCGTTATCGTGCTTCAAACGCGCCGTGTTACGTTCTATCGATTTGTCATTGCCAGCTTTATCGTTTCGTTATTGCCTGTGGCTTCTTAGGCCATGCTGTTTAACTTTAACAGAGCCATGTAATTGCATTCATAAACTAAAAGACTATCATATAATTGCAATTTTATTTGGCTCAATGGCAAAGAAAAAGAAATTCTCCGTGTGGTGACGGAGTAAGAATACAATATGTCACCCCATCCCATCTCATATCATGGGTGTCGTAAAAACCGACTAAGGGACTTTCCGTGAATATTATTTTTACGATATAAAAAGAAGGAAAACTTGAAACTAAACCCTGTACAAATACATCTGGCCAGCGTGGTATTAGTAGGCTAAGTATTCTTCCGTCACGGGAGGAGGCCCGTCCCTGCAGTGAGACATTAATGGGATGTTATGATATGATGAATGGCAAAGCACGAGGCACCTGGATTCGAACCCCACGCACGAAAAATATTTGTGTGATCCACATAATAATATTGTTGTCTAGAGACTGTTTTTGTGTTAATTAATTTTATGCCTTTTAAAGTCACCAGACCACATGCCTTCATCCCTGGTGCGTCTTTACGGTGTTTATTTCTGGTGACGTAATAAGTAAAATTAATAGTCCAACGCAACTAAGTACCAGCCACCTTTAAAGATGGAAGGAATCTTTATCCTACGATACCCTTTTGCAACTACATTTTCGATCATTATTATAATGCTACTTTGACATTTTTCGCCCTTATTTATTATTATTTTATAAATACACTACCGGCTACTTCTACAATAATAAAAAAAAACTCTTTTCGTTATTACATTAACAATATCTAGCATAAGTAGGTAACTAAGCCAGTAGAAACATGCATTGAATATTTGCCAAATTCATAAATATGCAGCTAGAAAGAAAGAAAACCACGTTCCAAAACGGCTTATAAAAATATTCCATTAGCTAAATGTGTGATGTACTCCCCTTCGTAACAAAATCAGAGGTCAGAAAATACCACATATCCATTTCTTGATTATGTTACGTGAAAAGCTATTTCGTCGTAAAATATTATAGGAGAGTTCTTTTATATTGTAATGGCCACAGTGTTTTACAGAATAAAGACATTTTTTGCAAACAAGGTTATTAATATTGTTTGTTTATACAGCACATCACAGATCGAAATGAAGCATAAAATATTACGAATAATGTAATGTCCATTTTGAATACCAAACAAAGCAAAGCGAAGTAGTATTTCCAATATTTTACTGCAAGAACTCTGAGTCTGTTTTGGTGACTCCTTATGAAAGAAATAAAGAAAGAAAAACATTTAGTTTTTAGCACACAAGATACATACATCGTTTACGACACTTAAGGAATCAGATGGGCTAGTATACTTACTGGTGCCACGCATTCCTTTCACTAACCATGTGGTTACTCTGTCAAATCATAAATATGTTATAGTGCATTAGTTTAACTGAAACAAATTTAATCCTATCAAAAACGATTGTTCAATAAATCGTAACAGCCCATTTATGTCCTCCAGTGACGGAGGGATACTTGGCCTACTAATACCACGCTTGCCAAACGGATTGGTATAGGGTTTAATTTCAAGTTTTCCTTCTATTTATTACGTATATTCACGGATAGTCCATTAGATCCATTAGATTGTTTTTACGACACCCATGGGATAAGATGGGGTGTTGACACATTGTATTCTTACTCCGTCACTACACGGAGAAATCCACATTGTTCAATAAATGATATACAATAATTTAACCATCTGAGAAAGCACAAGTCCATGTTTATGATGCTTCGAACGAATCTTTGATATCAAATACTTTAAGATCCGACCGCACGTAGGTAGATATCTACACATTCACTCATATTTCAGATAACGTTCGACTGTTTCTCTGGTGCTCAGGCGAATGTGAATAAAAATGAGAATATTTTACCATACCGTTGCTCGTGCATAGATACTTAAATTTATTGTTAGGTAAGATTTTTATTTTGTTTCCTTGGAAACAATACATAATATAATATCCATAAAACATAGTGAAGGAATAAAGCCAATAAGAATGTGTATTGATAAATTGATTTTTGAATTTAAAGTACAGTACGTTTATTTGGTTATATTTTATCTAATGATATCACGGCACTTTAGCCAGGGACAGTATTTTTTGCGCGTGACTACAAATTGTTAAAGTTAAGTTAGTTAAAAGCATACATAAATTATGTTAACATCATAAGGACATCGTAAACACTACCAGTCCAAATGGACTAAAACAGGATTTGTTTCAAATTTAGCTTTAATGATAAAATATTTCTCAATCATCATACCAGCCCATTAATGTCCCACTGCAGGGACGGGCCTCCTCCCGTGGCGGAGAGATACTTGGCCTACTAATACCACGCTGGCCAGACGGATTGGTATAAGGTTTAATTTCAAGTTTTCCTTCTTTTTATTTCGTAAAGATAATATTCACGGACAGTCCCTTAGTCGGTTTTTACGACACCCATGAGATGAGATGACACACTGTATTCTTACTCCGTCACCACACGGAGAGATTCCTCAATAGCCTATGACAAAACAAAAGTATATTCAATTTCTTTGTTCCAGATAAAGAACTACAAATCAATGTGTAAATAAGTGCACAAAATGAGAAGACTAAAGTGTGTGTTTCGTCAAAGAGGTGGATGTCGTACGCATCGGAGGGTGGCTCGCTGAGGGAAGATGGCAACGCACGCGCAGGGAGGACCCCTAGCGCGTTTACTCGTACTTGCTGTTCTGCATGTCAATTTTATTGGTGAGTGGATTGCTTGAGCTTCTTCTTTTACATTATTTATTAACTAAAATGCATTATAGGTACAATTTTTATCGTGGGAATTTGCGTAAATTGTAGGAAATAAAATGTAATTTTTTTTTGCACGAGGTAGAAATATTATTTTGGAGGAAGTCAGGCAAGGATTTCCGTTGACTGATATGATGATCATGATAAAATGTAAAAAAAAAATTCGAGGTTCGGGGTTCAGCTGGTATACAAATAAAAGGCAACATAGTGAAGCCATTGGTTTCCTTCGTTTATGAACGATTATTCGCACTTTCCATCAGTTTCAACACAGTCATTGCCTCCTATATAATAAAAAACTTAAACACCTAATAAATGAAAAAAATCATACAAAGCCATAATACTTACACGCTATGTAGGTAAATACAGAGAGCAGTTTCAAACAAAATCCATAATGTGATTCAAGGAATGTCACTAGTGTCCTCGAACAATGTTATAATCGGTTAAATAAAGGCACCGCTGTACGTTACTTCCCCATTTATTTAGTAGGTAGTCATTTGACTCTTGAAACTACCGTGAGATTGTACGCAGGTGTTATAACTTTACTTCTGGTCTTGAAATAGCATTCACATTCATAGAAAGAATTGTTCGTTTATGTTTTTGAAATAGGTATGAAATTAAAATAGATTTAGAGTTACATTTTTATAAAAAACTTATCATTTATTTAAAAAAAAAGTCTTTTCAATTAGGTTCTTACAGCAGCCTTTAAAAGTCTCACATTGCGGTCTCTTTTATTTAAGGAGAAATACCAAGGCTACAGATGTTCAGTTTTCCTTCGGTGCTAAAAAGATTTTTTAATAATACTAACAAAACTGGCTCCGTATGCTAGTATACAACCTGCTACAAAAAAAAAGCTATACCGTATTCATTTGGGCTTGAGAAATTTGGTAAACAAACAAAAAAATGGGTCTTTTTAATGTCACGATTACTCATCTATAAATAATTATAATCTATGGTCACAATGAAGACTCGAAAATTATAAAAAAAAAATATTAATATGTTAACGACTTTACAATAAAATAGAAATTTCATTACCTATTATGTTTAAATAATTTAAATATGATAATTAGATCACCAAGTAATAATTTTTTTTTTTTTTGCCTTTTTAAACATTACATACGAACTAAACGACTTATTGAAGAGCCTACAATTGTCAATGTCTTAAATGTCATGTATCGCATTAATATGTCATAACAGAAAAAGAATAATATTACAAATTAATGGAATTATTGAAGAATTTGTTAATTAATTTATAATACAAGCTGGGAACAGTTTTTCTGAATCTGAATTAGGAGTTTCCGATTAATAGAAATTGAAAAAAGTGTTTTTAAAAAGCAATTTACTAATTTGTAAGTTTTATTTGTATATTCTGCTTCTCAATAAACTTTTATTGCCCTAATTCAAGCATTATTTACTAAATTCACATTTTCTTATCCAGGTAGAATACACTTATTTATATGTACACAGAGTTATTTATTGTTTAGTTATGTTTTTAGTTAAAAAGAAAGAGATAGATAGAAAGAGATTTGACATGTTTATACTTTTTCTCATGCTATCTTGAATAGGATATAGTAAAAAAACCTAATAAATATTGTTATGTTTAATGACCTTTTATAGTTTCTGTTGATAATAATATTCGAACACTCGTTTAGGTTCATGTTTAAAACTTGAATTATTAATTCGAACACAAATATTGTAATCAATTTGAATAAATAATAGTTTTGAAGTAAGTAAACAACTTTTTCAAGTTATTATAGACTGCAATAGGTTTGTTTAAGTTTAATAGATACGAAGAAACAATTGAAGTAACAATGAGCTATAATGAAACTTTCTGCTATAAAAATAATTATATATGGACGACCTATATGGCGTAGTGGTTATATAACATGACTGCTACGCAGAGGTCTCGGGTTCGAATCCCGCTCAATGCAAATCTTTGTGTGCATGAACATGATTGTTTGCATTGGTCTGGGTGTTTTATATGTATAATAATAATATGTATGTATGCGACTGCGCCACAGATGTCGTCAGATCGTATTTTGAAAGAAAGTATAACGTAAGAAAATTCTTGTTTTAAACCACGACAAACAAAATCAGTATACGTACACAGGCTAATATTCCCAATCTCATAATATGATCCTCACAGTAATATTAAGTAAATCGAGGTAAGACGATGTTTGTCTAGGACATTGTATGGGTTAACATCAAAGCCTAAACTCAGCGACACAGCTAAAGCAACATTTACAACATTTAGCCTGTATACGGTTTTGTTTAGCGCTCGTTCTCATTTCACAGAGTGCAAGCTTTCGCTACGTTTGCGTGGAACATTTCATAACACTAAACTATTGTACTTTAAAACTGCGGCTACGGAATCGTAATCTGAAATGTATTCAGTTATGAATCAAGTGGTTTTCTGTCGTATACCCCTGGAATATTTCATTACATCAGGTTTTAATTAAATAGGCATGAAGTATGCTTTCACTGTAGTGCTTTAATAAAATATTATACTAACAGTAATTCTGGCTGTGCGTTAGATTTTGACGTAGAAGAGTTATAGTATGTAGGGATTATTTTAATTGAATTCACTTAAAGGTTATATTAAACATACATGTCTTTTTCATACTTGTCTTTAATCCGTGTGGTGACAAAGTAAGAATACAATATGTCACCACCCCATCTCATTATGCCATGGGTGTCGTAAAAACCGACTAAGGGACTAACCGTAAATATTATCTTTACGAAGTAAAAAGAAGGAAAACTTGAAATTAAACCCTATACCAATCCGTCTGGCCAACGTTTTATTAGTAGGCCAAGTGTCCCTCCGTCACCGGAGGAGGCCCGTCCTTACAGTGGAACATTAATAGGCTGTTACGAATGATGTCTTTTTTAGCTTTATTTCGTTGTTACATAGACATTACCACAACTTGTAATTAAGAATTGATACAAATAGTTTCCTTTAACAGACTTTGAAAATAAATATTAAAAAAGTTTTTAACGTCTCAAAATTATGTGCTATCCGCATAAAGCCTCCAAACTAGAGAAATATTCAAAGAATTTCTTGTCGCAAAAGGCAATATTAATTAGCTACATCATCAAGCGGTCCCTTTATACCTTTAAAGTGCCTACTTAAAAAGAGTATTTTAATGTTTGCGTAGAATGAATCCATCGAGACATTTTGCAAATGGATTTTTTTTGTTGTAACATTTTGAAGCAATTCGTTGATAAAAACATAAAAGCACTGGAGAGTAACGTGGATCACCCTTTCAGGGACGAAAGTGACACTCAAAATCCTCATTGAAATACAGTAGAAAGATCAACATGAGGGTACAAGCGTAGGCTGTTCGAACAGTGTATAAATACTTTTTGCATAAACTGTTTACATATATCGATAATCTATTTTAGTAATTCCAAAAATAAAGGTATTTGCATTAATTTTGAAGTTAGCTTTTAAAAATAAATAAAATGTAATTAAAAATTGCTTTGTATCTGATGTTTCCTTAATCCCAATGATATTTATATTAACAATCTAACTTCAAATATCACGATTCAGATTATTAGTTCGTTACTACGGTCTCAAAACCTACCCAGTTGTATTACTAGGCCAGATTACTAACCATAACTAAAGGCCCAACTCTACATTGGGCTATTATGAATATTTACTATAATAAGTATATTTAAAAACAAATTTGATAGTTCACATTAATTGTGAAGAAAGCTTTTCAAAAATAACTACCTAATATTATAATTTACCATGTAAGTATATACTTACCGTATAATAATTTACCATGACAATAATAATAAAACAAACAACCTTACACCGTCTTTCTAAAAACGTACTAAGTAGAAAATAATAAGGTAGATACGTTTATTTAGATCGAGATACCTACTTGTCTCAGTAATTCGCATCTAGAATCCACGCTCGTTGGAATTGAATTAATCTCGTTCTAAAATTTTCGCTTGCCACCTTATCTCCTGTCGTATTGTCGTTTTATTGTGCCTACCCTGGAACCATTAGTGAAAATGTCACAACGCCGGCATTGTAATCGTGCGCCCGCGGCCTGCCCGCACAATGATGCGGCCGTTCGACCCAGCCACCCGTATACAAGAGCCTTTTACCTTTACGCTATCATACAAATTTGAGTGTCTATAATAAATGAGCATGACCCCACTCACATTATTCACTGTATAGATGCCGCGTACTACATACAGTCACGAACAAAATCACAGAGATAGCCTACGATCGACACCGACCTAAAGCTTAGCAGCAGCGGTTCGTATGAATGAGTAAACACTTTTAGGGATTGTCGTCTACATTTCACCTCTCAGATTCTTCGCATAGAGTTAACAAATCTCGTGTGGTGATTCACGTCACGTTGCTAGCGAGTGGCCGACAAAGGAAAGAGGGCTTGCATACCTTATTACCACCTTTTTGCCAAATCCCTACTTATGTGAAACACGACGCACTCGTGTAGTCAACTTGGAATGACAACTACGTGTTAACGCAAAATGGAGTCGCTAGGTGAACATAATATTTTTAGAAAGCTCTTAAATACTATTCAAGGAACTAACGGGACTTCTAGGAACGTATTCTGAATAAAATGCTTCGTCCATTATTGCTTACCAGGATTATATTTTGAAGCAGTATTATTTTTAATGTTAGTATTTTTAGAAAAGGTAATGTGTTTTCCTTTTATGTTTTTTTGTTGTGAATTAAGTGGTTGCCTATTGTACAATACGGGAAGTTTTAAAAGGTATACCTTCTGAAACTTTGTATATAATATGAAATACATTACCTTGTAGTATATATTTAACTAGCTGACCCGTGCCCACTTCGTTAGGCGGCGAAAAAAACGCATCATTTTTTCTAACATATTTCATTACTGCTCCGCTCCTATTACTCATAGAGTGATACTATATAGCCTATGACACTCCCCGATAAATGGACTATTCAACACAGAAAGAATTTTTAAAATCGGTTCTGTAGATCCAGAGATTACCCCCTACAACGTCACAAACACACAAACTTTACCTACTTATAATATTAAGTACTAGCTGACCCGTGCCCACTTCGTTAGGCCGCGAAAAAAAGCGTCACTTTTTTAAACATATTTCATTACTGCTCCACTCCTATTAGTCATAGCGTGATACTATATAGCCTATGACACTCCCCGATAAATGGCCTATTTAACACAAAAATAATTTTAAAAATCGGTTTAGTAGATCCAGAGATTACCCCCTACAACGTCACAAACACACGAACTTTACCTCTTTATAATATTAGTATAGAGTATTATCCATGTACGGTGGATTAAAAATACCTGGTACATATTAATCAATAAATCATGCCTCTCCCAACAAACGCCACAGAACAGGGTCCTCCGCCCTCCGAATTTAGTCCGACCAAGCGATCTTTTTGAGGTAGAATTAATTTATAGTACAGGTATTTAAAGAATACAATTGTAAGAATACAATATGTCACCACCTCATCTCATCTCATGGGTGTCGTAAAAACCGACTACGGGACTATCCGTGAATATTACCTTTACGAAATATAAAGAAGGAAAACTTGAAATAAAACCCTATACCAATCCGTCAGGCCAGCGTGGTATTAGTAGGCCAATTATCCCTCCGTCATCGGAGGAGGCCCGTCCCTGCAGTGGGACATTAATGGGCTGTTATGGTGACAGGTATTTAAAATTAAAATAAAAATCTTACTCCAACCAAAATGTTGATACTAAGAAAATTCATCTATACCTACTAACATCGCGTTAGACAGATATTTTACGTTATTCGCGCATTATTTTAAAACTGAGATATCTTTTAAACTAATAATCGGATCTCATTGCTGTAAAGGTCAATTTTGTTTAAAATTAAATAAATATAATGATTAACGTATTTATTTTGATAAGGGTCAATACCATATACACAAAATACCTTTACAAACAATGCATTTCTTTAAATCAAATTTGATTAATATAAAAAAGGTCGTAGTGAGTCAACCTTAGAAGATAGATAAATGCTGTCGTTGACTTAATTGTAAAACTTTTTTAAAGGTACAATTCTCTAATACATCATTTCAGTATATCTCCAGACGTTTAAGCAGCAGAAGCAAAATAAACGTTTATAAGCGTCTCTTTTATAAACATATTTCATTACTGCTCTACTCCTATTAAGCATAGCGTGATACTATATACCCTATGACACTTCCCGATAAATGGACTATCAAACACAGAAAGAATTTTTAAAATCGGTTCAGTAGATCCAGAGATTACCCCCTACAACGTCACAAACACACAAACACACAATCACACAAACAAACAAACACACAAACTTTACCTCTTTATAATATTAGTATAGATAGAAGTATATAGATATATGTTTTAAAAGAATATAATCTTAAGTCTGGGCAGAAAACAATGTCTACTAAGTGCAGAACATTTAGGCTCTCTTTACGACACCCCTCCATCATTTTACGCCACTCTTCATCATTTTACGACAGCCTCCATCATTTTACGACATCCTTGCAGTTTTACGACACCCTTCCATCATTTTACGACACCCTAGCAGTTTTACGACACCCTTGCAGTTTTACCACACCCTTGCAGTTTTACGACACGCTCCATCATTTTCGACACCCTCCATCATTTTACGACACCCTTGCAGTTTGACAACACGCTCTATGCATTTTACGACACCCTAGCAGTTTTACGACACCCTCCATCATTTTTCGACCAATGCCCCCCCCATGCATTTTACGACACCCTCCATCATTTTACGACACCCTTTCATCTTTTACAACACCCTTCATCATTTTACGACACCCTAGCATTTTTACGACAATCTTAAGTCTCTTAATTTGTAAAACCTTTTTAAAGGTACAATTCTCTAATACATTATTTCAGTATATCTCCAGACGTTTAAGCAGTAGAAGCAAAATAAACGTTTTTAAGCGTCCCTTTTATAAACATATTTCATTACTGCTCTACTCCTATTAGGCATAGCGTGATCCTATATAGCCTATGACACTCCCCGATAAATGGACTATCAAACACAGAAAGAATTTTTAAAATCGGTTCAGTAGATCCAGAGATTACCCCCTACAACGTCACAAACACACAAACAAACAAACACACAAACTTTACCTCTTTATAATATTAGTATAGTATATATAGAAGTATAGATATAGATATAGATATAACAGTCTTTTAGAATATGCTATTTGTAGATACAATTGATGGAATAGTATTCGTTTTAAAAGTGGAGTAGTTTATGTATATGTTCTTAAGTTCAAAAAATAAGAGTACACTTTGCCTTATCTCTGATTCTTTGCTAGCTTCTCAGAATTTAACTGATACTCGGTCTACACGGCAACAATTGGTCTTAGCGTTTGAACTGCGCACTATATTTTTGCAGTTGTCTCGAAGAAAATTGAATCAAGTTTCTCTGTAAAAAGACAAAACATTTTGTTTCACAACCAATTTAACTGCACATACGAATCGCGTAGTTACATCAACCAGGGTTAAAGTAAATATTTGGCTATTTTATTTAAATATAAGTAACAACTTTTATTATAAAGAAGGAAATCTCTTATTTATGATGAGCGTCTTTTGTAAGAGAAATGAACACAATATTAAAATTATGAAACAGGTAATACATTGTTACTCATACTGTATATCTATACTACACTGTATATTTATTTCTATGTTTTTTTGTAAAACATAATATTAAAATTAAGAATACCATTGATGGAGTACATAAAGCCTTAGCACGTGGAAGAGTGTGACACCAGCAAAATTCTATTATTGTAACAGCATTAATAACAATGAAACAACTAAGGAGGAATCAATTATTAAGTAAGGCATATTATAAAGTCATCAAATTCCTTACAGATAAAAAGTTTTTACAATAGAATGTATTAGTTTTCATTTTATTTATTTATTTATTGTACTTTTTGTTTTAATTGACTTTGGTTTTCTGTACATTTAAAAAACTTTTGCAAAATAACTTTTTCATTTATTTTGTAACTATAATTTGTAAAACTTTGCATGCCTATCTAGGTAAAATATAGCAGACTTATATGTTTATTTTTAATATCTATGATGTATTTTATACCTATATTTGCAAAATAAATACATATTCTATTCTAAATAAACGACTGCGCTATCCGTGCCATGACTTATTTGTAGTGTTTTGCATGTTACCAAAATAATAAAATCTATTAATAAATCACAATTTTCGAAACATTCTACAAAGTAAAGAATATTTCCAAGTCATTAAATATTAGGCCGTCTATTTGTTTGCATATTTCCCTACATCGGAATGTCACCGCGGTTCTCCTTGCAATTAATCAGAAAGTCAATGAGCCGTTTTGTTTGGACATCGCCGATGAATAATCCTTCCCTTGTGATTTAGTGACGGACCCACAAAATATCCCTAAAATAACGTTTAATATGTCAAATAAAAATTTTGACTACAGAACAAAGTGTTAGAGATTGACAGGCCGTCCAGATTTCTTTTGGTTTTTGAAGCAAAAACCCAAAATAAAGTTTTGTTTTCATTGATTTACAAGTTTTGTTTTTTATTGTAAATTTACACTAGTGTGCTTAGAGAAGCTAGCATTCTCTTTTGTACTAGATTATCTTTAATAGTCAATTTCAAGCTTTTTAATTATTTACTCGTAATATCATAAACATCATTAACAAAATCTGACATTAAAAGACACAAGGGCAAACGTAACTTTTAATGTCAATGTCCTTTCCCAAGTTTTAAATTATTTTTAATTAAATTGTCCGTGATCATTTCTCTGACTATTTTTATGTATGAATATCTACTCATTTACAATAAAATAGTAAATTAATAGTTTATTAGTTTGTTTATTTAGTAACCGTAGTACAAGTTCTAATAAGTTTGGGTACTAGGCATTGAACGTGAGGGGAATATTATGTTTATAAAACTAATATCATTTTGTTGATCATTAAGTTCTGGAAGTTTCTGTGAGTACCAACTTTTTACGCTAAATGTCACGTTCCTTTGAACATTTGTGTGTTTATAATATTATGTTTAAAATCCACAAACTTTCACCCTATTACGTATTATATTGTTAGCTCATTTTTATTGTATAAATACGCTTTTATGTTGTATATCCAAGTAGTTTTATTTTTAATAAAATGTTTTACATAATTTTAGCAGCCATATTCTACTAGTTGCCACTAATTTTCTTCTAATATTTTATTTTACAAAGACAGCTACCATTACAGCTCTGTGATCCGGGGACTTTTACAGACATAAAATAAACGACACAAAGAGGCTCAAGACAATCAATTTGTGGATCACACAAATTAATAATTATTCGAGAAATCAATAATTTTATATCGCAATTTATTTTTTCATATGTACGTATTTACGAAAAAAAAGTATATAAGTATTAATATCCGTTGTTTTGTTACTAAACACAAGCAGGTTAAGCCTAGCTTACTTTGGGAACAGATGGCGCTGTGTTATTTCTCAATACTTATTTACCCTAAAACTTAGTAAACAAGATACACAGATAAAAGATATATCAATAAGATCAAGATTTACAACACAATTTAAAATACAAATAAAATTACTAAAACGACAAACGCAATCGCGTAAATGCAAAACAGCAACGCTCATATTTATTGCTGTTATCTTATTTGCATGCAATTTTGTATATTACTGTCCCCACCATACAGCATAAGGGTCGTAGCACACATATCAAAACCTAAAGGGATCGTCACCGTATCAACTCGAGCCGTTCAGTATTATTTGTAAGAAAGTCGTTACTGCAACGCATACTTATCGGAATCGTAACGACATCGCATCGCCACTATTTGACACCGAAGAAAAAGGCGAGGCGGTGCCGATCCCTTTACGTTTTGATATGTGTGCTTGCTATGATCCTTATGCAGTATCATAAATCAGTTATCGAGCTTTTAACAAAAAATTACAAATGAGCAGTTACTAAACAACACCACAATTCAATCCACAAAAATTAATCGTATACTGTTTACTGTTTTAACATGAACTCTTGCGTCCCAAGAAAAAGAACATCCTACACAACACTATTAGGTATTTCACACCAAAGAAAAAGGCGAGGCGGTGACGATTTTTTTACGTTTTGGTATGTGTGGTACGACCCTTAGTCGTACAACCTTCCGACTTGTTTATAGAATATTCTCTCATAAACATGCAGATTGCGGATGAGACGCGTTTTTATGTAAAATTGGGGAAAGGGGAATTCTTTCTTATTTATTGCCCTCTTGACATTTTGGTGTGTCACTTCTGACAGTACGCCTCGTTGAGAAATTGCTTGTAGCTCATATCGAGATTGAGCTTACCTTAGTAGGATAAATCTTATTGTTGTATATAAAATACAGTGATATCATATCTTTACATATATTCTTTGTGGGAAAACTAACCCTTTTTTTCTGTTTTGACGTAGTATAAGTGATATACAACAATGAATACATGGTTGACATTAAATGTCCCATGGTAAAATTACAATGTCTGTTGAAGTTTCAACTAGATGGAGTTTGAAATAAAGCAAATTAGTTATAATAATAAAAAAAAAATCACACATACTTACGTCGCTATCAAGTCCCGAATAAAGCAGAGTTTCTGTTAAAGGCACTATTTTTTATCAAATATTGTATATGCACAAAAATGTTTTTCGGGAATCGAATCCGAGACCTCTGCGTGGCAGCTATGAACTTTAACAAATACGTCACATATGTCGTCATAGTCTACTAAAAACATATCGCCGTCCCCAACGAACACTATGGTAATAGCTATAACCATTTTTTTTTATTATTGCATATTCGCAATCCACAGACTGTATTACATTACTCAAATTTTTTTTAGGGCCCTGCGATAAATACTTTCTAAGATAATTAAAAAAGTAATGATCTTTAAGTTATTGTTCCAAGAACACTTAGTAGACAATTTGAAACGATTATTACCGCAAAAGCATATTACCAAATCTTTTGAATCAAAGTTGTAGAGTAAGCTACTATTACCATATTGCTCAAGGGAAAAATGACAACGCCGTGGCCAGTAATCGCCAACAAAATATCGTTCGGATGAGAACTCGCATTCATATTTATCGCAATGTGTTATTGCTCTCTCTCACACCCTACGTGATAGACAGTTTTATTACATTACGATTGAAGGACGAAGCATTAGGCATGATTAGTCCTTCAATCGTAATGTTGAAGAAAAGAAGCGTTAATAACAATAACAGGTAAAGAGGTAAATCAGAGTAGGTATATTTGTTTTTATTTTGTTGTTATTTTTGATTTTTAACTAAGTACCGGCACATACCAGACAGTTATTTACTGTTGTTATGGTTTCTACTCTGCTCAAGAAGTTAGTACCTACAATGCAAAAGAGTATGATTAGTATACGTGTTTTAATTTTATATACTAATTATAACGTTTAAACTATGCTAGTACGCGTTTCATTATTATAAATATTATATAAAAGGGATATTAACGCGCATTTTATTTAACTTGACGTTTCAACACAGGTTGCCCTGGCCGTGGTCGCAAGCTGACTGGTGATGCGATTAGATTATTATCATCTACCGTCGTATCTTGAGATGTTACTTTGATGGTTCTACACATAACACTGACCGAATAGCTGTTCTGTACGTTACCCGACCGTTCAAAAAAGGGAAGTTTTGTGTTTGTAATCACTGGATTCCACATTGCTGACAATTAGAAACCGTCATTCCAGTTAAAGCTCCTAGGGGACTTTTTGATTTCGATGGCCTCCCGCACAAGTCTTAAGTATAATAGTGGCAATCGGTGGAGATTACCCGAGGTTTATGAAATTCTATCTAGTGAATAGCGCCAGCGTTCACCAGGTGTTCGGCGATTGCTGACTTGTGGGTCTGTCGGTTCTTTGCTTCCGCTTTGTTTGCCCAATAATAGAGCTGCCACAGCTACAGTCAATCTTGTACAATCCAGGACATTGCAAAAGAAGGACATCCTTTACTGAACGTACTATACTATTAACCTTGGCCTCCGGGGTGAATATAGTGTTTATAGAGAAGTTTCTCAACATGGAGCCAATCTTATCTGTCACGCCTTTCAGAGACGTACGCAGGTCCTGTTCACTCCAGGATGTCTCTCCCTTTTCATTGGTCCCTTTACAATGGATGAATAATGGTAAATACGCAAGAATAATGATTCTTAAGTGCTATGGTATAGCTCTCGCTATACTATATAGGTGTCGCGGGTGGTGATAAGACGTTGCGTGTAAATACCTGTCCGTGTGTATAGGTTTACTGTAAACACTGTGTGATATGGACCCATATAGTTAGTCTTATGGCTAGTTTGACATCTAAGAAAAACAATGACATGTCCGCCTCCATTTCATACGTTAAAAGCATCTTTAAATGGAAAGTATTAAGATGTGCAATATATTGACCTACCTCCTGCTTGCTTCCTTTACCTATGCTAAAGATGTCATCAACATAACGTTTTCAAAGCCTGATAGTTTTTGGGCCAAGGCTCAGGGCCTTCTCTTCGAAATGTTCCATCCAGAGATTAAGCAGTACCGGGGCTACTGAACTTCCCATTGCGACGTCATCAATCTAGAGGTAGTATTGACCTTGGAAAGGAAGTAGTTGCCATCCAAGCAGTGTTTTAGAAGATTAACATAGTTGTGGGGCATATCATTGTCACTTAGTTTGTCTCTAACTACCTCAACGCATTCTTTGATTGGAATATTGGCGAAAAGAGATTCTACATCAAAACTCACAACCAGTTCGTCAGGTTTCAATCGTAGATTCCTTGTTGACTAGACAAAGGGGCGCGAATCCTTCACAAAAGACGGTGTTTATCACAGGTGGCTGTAAGACTAACGTAACGTACTTCGCAAGGTCGTAAGTAGAAGAAGAGATTTGACTTACGAAAGGCTGCAATGGTACGTTAGACTTATGTATTTTAGGTAGCCCATATAACTTAGGTGGCTACTGCGATTTTGGTTTATTTAATCGTTCGTACTCGTCTTCTGTGAAAAAGTCCATGATCTTGGATTAGTGAGCGTATTTTTCGTGGCACTCTGGCCGTGGGATTGTATGATACAAGTTTGTATACCTTATCATCACTTAGTAGTACCCCTATTTTACCGTAATAATCAGTTGTGTTCATCACTACGGTGGCGTTTCCCTCGGCCCTAAAATGTAAGCACTCAAATGACAGAATTTTCCCTGATCTAGATCTTGACGCTAAAAGCTAGAACGATCGCTAAAATACGCTTTGTTTTTTGTTGGGTGTTATCTACTTTGGAGTAGATAATACTGACAAATTATTGGTATAATAATAAATATGGTATAATAAGAATAAATATAATAATTATCCATTGTCTTCCTTTCATTCGCATTTCTTTTTGTATGTAATTAACGCTTACCTTCCTTAACGTCTGAAAAAGGATTATCGAAGAAGCGCGTTATATATCTTTACCGCAATTTTGAGCTCAGTTAAATCATCGAATAAAATTGATAAGACATTTTACGAATACAAAGTACATTTATATTTCCCTTCAACAATATCACAATGCACTATAACTATAGCAAGACCGTTTTGTGATTTCAGTCGAACACTAAGGTAAAAGCTCCTATTACGGAGGTATTTCGCAACATTTCAAAGTAAGAAACAAAAATAAGCATTTGTAAATATTTTTAACTGTGCAAAAAAATGTCATCGTTAAAAGTGGAATTTATATTTTGTATTACTGGTGAGTTTGTTTCTTTTAATGATGTTAGTTATTTTTAAAAAAAGATTTAAATAGTCAGGTCGATTTTCCCTAATTCGGAGGTATTTTTTTCGTCAGAGCCTATTACTGCGGTAGACGATTCCTAATACGGAGGGTCAGAAATTATATTCATCCAAGTTCCGTACAAATAATATTTATCAAATAATTTAAATGTATTAGTAAAGTAAGTTGTATTTTTGGTATTCATTGACCATTGATTTGTATCTTATTTAATGAAATTATTTTTTTACTAGCTGACCCGTGCCCACTT
The DNA here is from genome assembly GCA_905475405.1 of Schrankia costaestrigalis. NCBI lineage: Eukaryota > Metazoa > Arthropoda > Insecta > Lepidoptera > Erebidae > Schrankia > Schrankia costaestrigalis. The sequence goes on from FR997827.1 coordinate 9,528,071, forward strand.
CGTTAGGCGGGAAAAATAACGCGTCACTTTTTTAAACATGATTCATTATTGCTCCTCTTTTATTCGTCATAGCATGATACTATATAGCCTATGACACTCCCCGATAAATGTACTATTCAACACAGAAATAATTTTTAAAATCGGTTTATTAGATCCAGAGATTACCTCCTACAACGTAACAAACTTTACCTCTTTATAATATTATATAAGTATAGATAGAAATACACGTTCTAAAAAGAGTTTTGTGTTATTAAAATAAGGTTAACTTTTCTTTTTATGCTTAGTAAAATAAAAACAGAAATATAAAATTACATAGATTGCATAACTTTACATAAAAAGAATATGTATATTTAAAAGTTTTTATCGCTTTTAGTTTTATACTAAACAAAAAAACTTACGTATTACATAACAATTCTATTCTCAGAATTAATAATCACGGTACCCTAAAACTTGTAATTTTATGTTCTATGAATAGGGCCGTAATAGGAAATCATAGATCCTAACACAGACTTACTTGGAAATAATTACCACCGCAATAGGAAAACTACTCCTGTTTTAAATAATCCTAATTCGGACCTATCAAAACTTCGATAAATGGAACAATGTAAATGTCTAATGAAACTATAACAGTTTTTTGGCTCATATGTGTAAACAGTAGTCAACAGTTATACAAAATAAATGATTTATGATAAGTTAAAATACACCTTCCTATTTTTTCCCTTTCCAAGAAACCCACATTTTGCACTCAACAATTTTCGTATTTAATTCGATTTCTAACTACGAATACATACCGCAGAATATGGTTTTTAGTTTATGAGATTAATAATTATTTCAAAAAACCTTGAAACTATTTCAATAAGTTAGTAAATTAAAAGTTACAAGCAATTAAACACGCCCAGTATTTTTTCTATTACGGAGTTATACCACCGTATTAGGACGAATCTAAAAAAATCGCGTCGTATTACGGCGCTATTTTATTTCTTATTTTTGGGATATAAAACGAGTTACAAATATAAAACAAGCTATTGACATAGTAAGTATAATAGTAAGAAAATGCTATGAATAAGAAATAAACTATCTTAAACGGCTTATTAATACGAAAAACTTAGTTTCTAAATATTAGTGTACCTAATTTTGTTGTTTAGCGTTTGTATGGAAATCCCTTTCACGTCGATGGGGTTACACAGATTGATTGATTTTGATTAGTTATCTATATTCTTTACTTGCAAACGTCAGGTAAATCATGAAGTAATAGATGTAGAATAAACTGATTTCGTTTTGTTGTACATATACTTAATAAAACCAGAATAAAACACGAAAATAGAAATACCTCCGTAATAGGACGCGATTTTGACTACCGCCGTAATAGGAGCTTTTACCTTATGGTAAAGTTAGTTTGCGTTAACATTCTTATTTATATGAGTCGGTAATAGACATTTTCTTACTTTTCTTATAATAAATAAACATTTTTCATAATAAATAACTCATAATCGGATGCATAAAAAAAACACCCAATTTTTGGTACCAGAAAGTTTTTCTTAAGTTTATTAGTTTTTATGATATTTAGTTTTTATGCCCTCCTGTAAAATTGTCATTTTCCTATTACGGTTTTGTTCGTTGGGGACGGCGATATAACCAATTATTAGAAATAGTTTTCTATTCTAAAAGACACATTAAATAATAATAAAGTCTGGATAAACATCCTGGGCACTGTTTCAAGTCTAGAACTCATTTAGTTCAACGATTATCGGTCCTGCAACAGATGAGACCAATCGATGTGTTGCCACCACATTATTTTATTATTTCCTATCTCCTGCCTCGCTAGATAAATTGTAACATTCAATATAATAGTTTTTTTCCCGTGCTGTGACGGAGTAAGAATACAATGTGTCACCACCACATCTCACCCCGTGGGTCAAAATTGAATATGAGACTATTATTATCTTTACGAAATAAAAAGAAGGAAAACTTGAAATTAAACCGTATACCATTCCGTTTGGCCAAAGTGGTATTAGTAGGCCAAGTATCCTCCGTCACAGGAGGATGCCCGTCCCTGCAGTGGGACATTAATGGGCTGTTATGATGAATTCATAGTTTTTAACAAAAAATTTTTCATGATGTAAGCATAACATGACTGTATTTAACTGCCTGATCTCTGTTACTCTACTATAATATTTTAGATAACGCACAAAATCCTATAAACTTGTAATGGAGCTTGAAAAGAGTGCTAGCTTTTTGGGACATCCTGGTTTGGTTGAAAATTAAAAGGTTTATAATATGATACCTTAAATGTCACATCTAAGTTGCTAACTGCTTAAACAGCTCACACAAACTAAACAAACGAAAAAGTAAAAATAATACGGCTTTCTCCATTGATGAAGGAAAATCTAATCCTACGCTAGTCCTATGTTTCATCATAACAATTTAATGTCCCACTGCAGAGACAGGCCTCCTCCCGTGACGGAGGGATACTTGGCCTACTAATACCACGCTGGACAGACGGATTGGTACAAGCTTTAATTTTAAGTTTTCCTTCTTATTACTTCGTACAGATAATATTTACGGTTAGTCCCTTAGTCGGTTTTTACGACACCCATGGGATGAGATGGGATGGTGACATATTGCATTCTTACTCCGTCACCACACTGACAACGTCAACGACAAGTCCTATGTTTAACTTTTTCCTTTTATACATAGACATAAAGGGATATTTATTTTTAATGAAATGCAATATAAAATTCTCTAATTTACCTTTAGACCTTATATAATATTTGTCTATCGCATAGTGCAAAAGCACATGTTTATTTAGCCCAAAAACCAGGTCAAACAAACGAATCTAAGTCGGAAATATAGCTGGAAATTGTAAGTTGCGGTTGCGGTTAGCTTACTGAAAAAGTAGAGCAAATACAAGCTTATCTTGCTATAAGTTTTTAAGTCCTAATACAAGAACCCGGCGACACTTGATCCCCCCTTTTGTTTTTCATCCCTAATTTCCTTAGTGACTATCCATTTTAAAAGATATTGGTACCGAAATACGTGAAATTCATTTGCCTATAATTGGTGTAAGACCCAAAGATATAAGTGCCTAAATTTAATAGTTATTTGACTAAAAGTAAAAATAGGGAATGGTATCAAGTGTCCCGTATATACGGGAGACTTGATCCAGGGCATCAAGTCTCCTATATCTAGGTTCACATGATACTATTACTAAGGAAATAAATAAAAAATGTTTTTAGAATATAATAATCTTTTTTATATTGTTTTCAAAATCACATAACATAGGCATATCACACCGTATCCATACAGAAATCAATTGATTAATGTGAAACTTCTGTTTCGTATTAAAAAAACAAAAACAAAATTATATCTTACTCTCTCTTACTCTTCATCGATTGATACTCTTTTTCTGGCACCTTCTCTTGTTTTGTATACTCTGGGCATATCGGTAATCTGAAATTAATTGAAAAATAAAAGTTATAATAGCTAAGTGTACCAAGTGTACCCTGAGCAGTTTGAGGTTATAAACAAGAATATTTTAAACGTCTATTAAGATTACCACTTTTCTACGCTACAAATCGCTACTTACATAGATAACGCCTCGAATTAAATTCATGCACACCTAAAAGCCATATTTACATTAATGTTTAATCAAAATGTAAACTTACGGAAATTTTCTCTTGGCAACAACAAACACTCGGTCGTCCGCCATTTACAAACGCGTCAAATTTGACAGGTGTACCAACTTTAGAAAGTTAGCGGGTACCATAGATAACCGATATTGCCATTATAAAATTTAATATTACCCATACAAGTTCTGAAAATCTCGTGTACCTAGTCTCCCTTAAGGATCAAGTGTCCCCAGGTTCCCCTACATTTTGCAGTCAACAAAAGAAAAACATTCAATATTACAAAACATTTCAATGCTAACAGTTTTTCTAAATAAGTTTCATGACAAGAAGAGAAGATATTTCTAATAGTTACCATATAAAAATATGTTAGTTTCTCTTCTATGCTGTGCCCGACAGGGTCCACAATTTGAACTATTGTTAACTTTATCATCTTGTATATAAACACTGTGGAACACAATAAAGTATTGAGTCTTTCCATTGTTTTTCAAATTCCAAAATTCTTTATTTTATAAAATTTATTACAAATTAATTGTTTGAAATCGTCATTTAATTAATTTTATTTCTTTTAATTGAAGCTACAATTAAAATTATAGATCGACACACACAAACAATATAATCTCATCCTTGGTAATGTCGTATAAAAACAAAACACTAATTTTACATTAACCGCTGACCGCTAATCAAGTTTTGTAGTTGTCTGCCTGCACTGCGTAGTAAGCAAATATACCTACTATCAACTCTTGGAGATATCCGAGTTGAAAGTAGATATTTTAGAGCAAGTTGCTATCTTGTAACAGAGTGGAGACAGGGATAAGTTAAGGGTGCTATTATGCAGCATTAAATTACTACGAGTATACGCATAAACGGGGAGATTTATATTCTCTATTCACGCCAGTCTCTTTCAACGTTGCTGCTCAAAGAGGAATTTCGAGAAAACTACATGCCCAGCGTTTTTCACAGATCGTTGTCTCTGCTCAAATAGGACACAAAATAGCAAACATATGTTTTGAAGAAACCTTTTAATACCTACTTTTCAAGCTAAATAAGAAAATATCTTAGAATTTTTTATCAAGCTTCTCTTAATTCCTAAAAAACATTTTCTGAGTAGCTAGTGTTATAAAAAAGTCGCAGTAATTCTTAGTAAGACAAATACGCATTTTTTTTTTATTTATTTAATTACAACCTTACTGTAATGTAGTGTTTAGTACCTGTGACTAGATAGCTCTGTGTAAATATAATATGCGTAATATTACTATGTAATCTCTTTATTTAAATTTTTAGAATCTTTTACATTTTTAAATTATTATAAATAAAAACATTTAAAATTATAAAAAAGGTAGACCCACCAGCATCGGGTACAGGGACCAAGCAACTGGTGGTTAGGGCTCCAGACATAAGAACCTCCTTACAATACGTGCTGTGTCAAGCAGTACTGCCTTCTGCATCAGACCTATGATCCAGCTGCCAAGCGCGAGACTCCTTAGATGTTAATATAGACTCTTTGGAATAAGTCCATTTACCGAAAGTACTATCGGAACAATGATCGCCGAATCAACATTCCACATGTCGACAACCTCGTTTATGTGATTATTATTACATTAATTAAATACAAAACGAACAATGTATATTTTTTACAAATTAATTCGTATACAACCAGTATAAATGAGTGCTTACAATAATTTTCAGAAAAGTGCCAACCAGGCGTTTTAAAGGACTACATCACATTTTTTACCCGCACACGTGCCGAGACTGCGAAATGGGAGCTTGTACTAAATTCAGAAGTATGAAACTGTTTATTATTTTCATTTTCGTTTCAGTTAACTACATTGTTTTTGTAAACATTCAGGCAGGATTTTTATGGGATATCCACTTAATACCGTAAATGAATGTAAAACACTTTCTCAGCTATCTGAAGAAGGAAGTGGAGGATTCTGTTGAGGAGTTTGTCTGGGAGTCATCAAGCATATCCTGCTTTCCAAAGCCCCAGGCGAGAGATATCAGTATTTCCTTTGTCATCATAACAGCCCATTAATATCCCACTGCATCCAGCAGTGATGGAGGGATACTTGGCCTACTAATACCACGCTGGCCAAACGGATTGGTATAGGGTTTAATTTCAAGTTTTCATTCTTTTTATTACGTAAAGATAATATTCACGGATAATCCTTTAGTCGGTTTTTACGACACCCATGGGATGAGATGAGGCGGTGACATATTGTATTCTTACTCCGTCACCACACGGAGAACGAAGATTTACCTATGATTTAGCGATAAACATTAAAAGTACATGTAAAGCACACGAGGAGTTGCCTTGCTATGTGAAACGACTGTATAATTTATTTAATGTTTGGATAGAGAAGCTTCTTTTAATATTTATGAAATGGTTTTTTATTACACGCGAGTTGTTTATGTTTATGAATTTATATAGCGAGTAAAGAGTGGATTAAAGTTTCCGCTTAGACATATCTTTATAAAGAAGTAGTTGATTAAAACATGCAGCAAAATATAAGTACGTTCAACGCAAAACATGATTCCTAATGCGGAACTAAATACACACTATTTTTAAAAACAAAATAAACACCAACTTAAAATTTTTCCTCTTCAATTTTCGAAGGAGGTGGATACTATTTCTGCTAATAATTAACCTGGACATTGCGGTGTTACTAGATTTTATAATATTCTACTAAAAATATTGTAGGACTACCCTTGAAGTGGAACATATTACTTTAAAAGCTAGTAAATGGCAGCCGTGAATATTAGCTTTACGAAAGTACTGTATATATACGACTCGAGAGAAGAAGAAGAAGCTTTACGAAATAAAAAGAAGGAAAACTTGAAATTATTATTGATACCCTATACCAATCCGTCTGGCCAGCGTGGTATTAGTAGGCCAAGTAACCCTCCGTCATGGAAGGAGGCCCGTCCCTGCAGTAGGACATTGATGGGCTGTTATGATGAATGGCTAGTTATATGAATGTAATAAACAAACAGTACACTAAAAAAACCGAGTTATAAATGTAAAATTAATAGGCTTCATAATTTCAAACGTTCAAACTCCGTTTTAACAAGTCTCGCGCCAACCTTTCAGAAGTTTGACTTCACAATAATTTTTGTGGAAAACTGTGAGAACGTATAACGAAAACAGTTTTCCAGTTCGCCGTCCTTTATATACGTTTGTGAATAATTTCAGACTTCTAGAATATGAAAAATTAAATAAACTGTTTGTATGTCTAAACATAAAGCTAGTTGTGACTCATCCAATTAGCCATTTTTATACCCGGAATCAACTATAACATATTAGTAAAACGTGCCTTAAATTTTGAACTATTGTTTTGATAGCAGTAGTAGTTAAAAAGTATTTTTATATGTTTCACAGTTCTATAAAACTAATCTCAGTTACCAAGTAAGTTGTGCGTTTGTTAGACATCCGTTTGTAAAAAAAAAAACAAACAAAAAATTTGATTTTGGCTGTATTTATTCATAGTTCGCAGGACTTCGTTGACTGGCGCCGGTCTCTTAAATCTGTATTAGAATCCCTTTGACCCTCAAGTTAATTTAATGAAGTCTTAAACTTAGAACATAGGGCTTTAGTCCTAGGCAGCTTAGACGGGTCTCAGGAAATCCGGAATCAGGAGCACAAAAGTTTGACGAACGCTCGAACGCAGGGAACTCCTAGTAAATGTACGTTCGTTGGCAAAGTCCGTGACACGCTACGGATGAACTTCGGGTGATTAAACGCTTATTGTCTTAATTTATATTATCTAAGGATATTATTAGACCAATGGACCGATCGTCGATTAACGGCATCGATCTATGGCAGAATGGTTTTAGTCGACGCGACGTCGATCGATAATTTCTATCACATTCACGACGTCGACTAAACCACTCTACCAACGATCGAAGACGTCGATCGATGAGCGATAGATGGGATTAATAGAACCCTAAGAAATATTGCGGGATAGCAATGATGTACATAATTTCGACTCACTATCACAACATAAAACAGTTTTAAGTTATAGTAATTCAAAATAAAAACTACGCAAGCAACAATTAGTTAAAGACTTGAAGACATTTCAAAAAGTAATGTAGGGAACTGGTAGTAAGTATACGTTCGTTGGCAAAGTCCGTGACACGTTACGGATGAGGCTCGGGTGATTAAACATGTATGCTTTGATTCAAATACTATCTAAGGGTGTTACTAGACTAATCAATCGATGTTTGATCAACGGCATCGATCCATGGCAGAATGGTTTTAGTCGAATGGCGACGTCGATCGATAATTTCTATCACACCAACGACGTTGACTAAATCACTCTCCAACGATCGAAGACGTCGATGGGTGAGCGATAGATTGAATTAATAGAACCCTAAGAAATATTGCGGGATAATAATGACGTACAGAACTTCACACTATCACAGCAAGTTACGGATTTAAGTTATTGTAATTCTAAATATAAACTACGCAAGCAACAATTAGTTAAAGACTTGAAGACATTTCAAAAAGTAATGTAGGAAACTGGTAGTAAGTATACGTTCGTTGGCAAAGTCCGTGACACGTTACGGATGAGGCTCGGGTGATTAAAAACGTGACCGTCGTCACTTGTCGTCCAACGCCTGTAAGGGTTTTATCTACTCTGAACCACTCTCGATGTCTTGTTTATTTATTATGGGAAAACTGTACTGTTTGATCGTACGGAATCAATGTGTGATCAAATTATTGAACGGGATATTTTTCGGATGTATTAGTAGGCCAAGTATCCCTCCGTCACTGGAAGAGGCCCGTCCCTGCAGTGGGACATTAACCCATATATGCCCAGAACTATTTTTTTCTCAGAAATCTTTCATTTTTGGATATGTGAGTACCTAAAGGGGTATTATAAAGATATTAAGTGAATTTTTCAGATAGCAGTGCCAGAAGGCTGTTTTTTTTAATGGGTCGAAAACGACCCCCTGGTCCAATGTGATACTTAAAAGATATAATGTAAACAAATGCCAGTATATTCTCAAATATGTATTTAGACAAGGAAATGTAACAATTAAACAAACAATTATGAATGAAATTGAGAAAAGCATTTTGCATGTTAATTAACACCAAATTTACTTCATGAAATTATAGTTTTATTTTTGCACATAGCACAGCGAAGCCTTACTGAGCCTTTCATATCATATGCTTCGCATTGGAATTTCGCACAGCATGAGGCACACTAGTTTGGATCTTTCTTGTGGATCCAGGTTTACGGCTATCAGCTTCGTAATTTTGAAACAAAGTGCAGGCAATAGATCCGCGAAATTCTAACGTGTCAATGTCACCTCAATATTGGCAACAGTGTGGCATAAAACTAATAGTTAGTAAACTCGGCTTGAACCTCGGTAATTAATTTGTTGATAGCGTGACTTTCTAAACCTGTCAAAGGATGAGCACATAAGCAGTAGCCCTTGGTAAAGGATCAGCACATAAGCAGTAGCCCTTGGTAAAGGATCAGCACATAAGCAGTAGCCTAACCTCGTCGCAGCAATGCACATTTCAAAACCGACCAAGTTTTCTTTTTATGTCCCTTGTGCAACCATATCTACCGTAATGCGGCACCAAGGATTCATCGCTGTTCTAAGCGGTCACTATTTTCACACAAGGTAGTAACAGACCTAGGCAGAGGTGTGATTTACTCAAGATTGTTACTGAAAATATCTCTTTTTGCCCAAGTGTGATCTCCACCCACTTGATGTTGAGTAACTGTTCCTCTCCCTCTTCCACGTGCTCTTCCATGTACGACTTATTTGATTTAATGGCAAGGGCGTCTCTGGTTTGTCATTGTCGCTGGACACAGTTTCATTAGCAACTGAACGTCTCAATGTTGAACTCGCAGGTGCAAGTAGCTTTCTACGCGATATATGATAAAAATTACATCATCTTCATCTTCAGAATTACCGTCAGATACTCTGCCGTCCCCGGAGGAACAATAAATATATCAGCCCCCTTATATTTTCTCATGACAGTCCAAAATTTCTAACACTTTGATGATTTCATTTGTGTTAACCATACGCACACATATGCCCAAAGGGTCGTTATCGACCCACTTATGTTTGAACAACTGTATCTGTGTAACAAAATATCTCTTTTATGACACTTGCACTATTAGGAAACGGAAAAATTATCTAATTTCATAATAAAACCAACGAAATCAGTTTTTCAATGTAGAAAAAGGATATACTTACATTTTTAGCAGCAGAGTCGTAAAATTTTGTCACAAAAAATCGAGTCACGACATCAAATGTCACCTGTGACACATAATTACGCGCCTTAACAAAATAACTATTTGCCTATGGTAGATAATATATTAGTTAATCCATACACTGCATTAGATGCAAGAAATAAATATTTTGTTGCACAAAAACGCTCCTTTCCCAGAACTCTATTTAACGGGTCGAAACCGACCCCCTGGGCATATATAGGTTAATGGGCTATTATGATGATGATGATTTTTCGGATCATTTGTTTTTAAGTGTTTAAGGTAGAAATAAATGTATGTCCCATAGTGTTTAAACTATCATTGCTTTTAATTAGGTTTAGATTTTGAAACAATTGTAAATTAATATGTGGAGATTACTTGTAACATTCGGGTAGAAAGGACGTTCCGAAAGACCTTGGCTGGAGAGACCCCTCACACAGTTCACGGAAGAACTGGTTAGGCTGGGTCAAAAATATGGATGTGGAAGACAAAGGACCACATTAAGTGAAAATATTTTTAGGAGGGCTATGTCCAAGAGTACCTGAAATGATGATGATGAAAAAATCGTCAAATTTTTCTACCATCACTGTTGGCCAAGAAACTACTTTCTTTGTTATTTCTGTTACAATCTATTTGCTATGTTTCGCGTAATATAATAATGTATCGTATGAGTATGTAGGCGGAAGGATATGACCAATGTACTATAATCTAAAATACACGTGACCAATCACGTTCACGTTAAATTTAGAAACCTCACGATTGTTTATCAATATTTGAACTAGCGAGTAGGTTCTTATCTTTAGAACTATTTATAAAGTTAAAAATAAGTGTTCTTTATACGTTTATATAAGCCACAAGATTTTTAATGAAATCACTCTTTAATAATTTTATATGAGAGTATCATAAGCTCAATAAGTCTGGCCAGCGTAGCAATAGAAGGCCAAGCATCCTTTCGTCACTGGAGGAGGCCCGTCCCCCTAGTAGGACATTAATGGGCTATTATGATTAAATTACATAATAGATAATTATTTTTTACATTATGTCATAATTATGTTCTTTACACTTAAGCCAAGTTTTCCCCTAAAATCTCCAGCATGTGAACCCTTAATGGGTCACCAGAAACAATAACATAAATCATAGTCGGTAACGTTCACTACTCTTTTGATGTATGGGGAGACAAATTGAGCTATAAAACTAAGTCTTAATGTTACCAAAAATAGAACCGCCAATTTAGTATAAAATCTTGAGAATGGGAAATATAAAATCAGCTTTAAGGAAAGTTTGATTAAGTTTCAACTCGTTAAATATATTACTTACTAGCTTTTGCCCGCCTTCGCTTGCGTTAAATTCGGAGTAGCACTGTTCCCTTTTCCTGGACACAGAAGAAAAAAAATGTTATATCTCCTATGTTATTCTCCATCCCTTCAACTATCTCCACTTAAAAAAATCACGTCAATTCGTCGCTCCGTTTTGCTGTGAAAGAAAGACAAACAGACAGACACACTTTCCCATTTATAAAAATAGTATGGAACGTTGTTTTCTCTATTTTCAAAACAATATTTTGTGTTGTTCTATTTATTTGTTGAAAGAATTAGTTCTAATTAATTGATGTTGTACATTTCAATCAATTATTATTATCTCAGAAAGAAAACCAGCTTCAAAAACATAGCGTAGCGTTGTGAAATTTTATTTGTATGATTTTACCATCCTCTTAGAATGAATCGATAAGTCTAATCGCGACGCTTTTATTCACCAGCCTACAAGTATACACTTCTCGACAAAGCTAATAAGCATGTAAATTACTTTAAGTTATATTATCATGTAAAAATATTAAAAGACTTTTTTTAATTAACTGTAATATAACATAATAATATAGAGCCGTAAGCAGTATCTGTGTACAGTGTCAACAGAGCCCGGACTGTGCGGACTTTAATTAGCCAAAAGCCTTTGGGCAGACTATTTTAAGCCATGCGGCAAAATTTGAGTAGAAAAGTATGCATTAACAAAATGTTGTATTAACACAAACAAGTGTTTTTGCACTATTTTTAGTCTCTTTGAATCTGTTAAGTCTTATTTCTTGATGAAGCCAATTTCAAAAGAGTATTTGTATTATTTTAAGAGATTTTCTTGTCAGTGAAGAACTTTTTTTAAAGACACTCTCGCAATAGACTTAGATTTTTAGACATCAGTTTTACGGACATTATTTTAACATCAAGTTTGATATCTAGAACAGAAGTAAATAGCTGCAAGATATAGAATGGACACAATGATTATCTACTTAACAGTGCAGCTTACAATGGAAATATAAACATAGAGAAGAAGATTTTCTTACGTATAAATAGCAAAAGCAGTGAAAAAGGTAACAAATAAATAAATACTTTGAAAATAATCCGTGACAAACTGTAAGGTCCTTACAATATTACTTGTAACTTTTATAATGTTACTTAACTGGAAATATGTGTTCGAAATTTATGCGATGTAAAAATGTTATGTGGAAGGGCGATTGGGTCACGCACGGAGGGGCCATCCGACCGTCTACAATTTTTATTAACTGTTTGTATATGTCGTGCTCTCGTAAAACTAAGGCCCTTAAACCTATTGAACAAATTGACAATTTCATCTAACACATCTTGGGAATTTATCTTTTATCGTCATGATTTTTTGTTGCTGTTCGATCGTGCGTTTTCTTAGAATTGATTTAACGTGTATCTTTTTATAATAAGTAGTGATTGATTTCAAACCTTTTTGTTTCTTTTAGTTATTTAGTTTCTGTTTACATTTTAGGGGAATTATAAAATTGTCATTGGTATATAATATTAGCAACTGTTATTTTTGTTTCACACGTGTTTTATTATTGTTTTAACTGATTAACCAAACAGCGCGATTTTGATCCCGAGACTGTTGTTTTACGTTACCCGAGATTGTTGTTAAAATAACAACTGTTAGTTACGGCGTTATCAATTTCGAATCATAAAAACTTAAATAATTTAGAACGACAAAACTTAACAAAATAGAACGATATGAGGTCAAACTAATTCATTTCTTACCCATCCTGCAGCATTGCCTAAAAATAAAGCACTATGATGCGTAATAGGTTAAGAATCTCAGTAGTCCAGAAGATAATTAACATTCATAATATTAAGTAGTATACATATTTTAGTTCGCAATCTTAGTCAAGGCTTCTATGCTATATTTAGGTCACCTCAGTTCTGCCTAGAATCTTCACGTCTCTTTTTTTACTTTATACTTAATTAAGTAAAATATGAAAGTTGTTGAAAAGCTTTGTCTAAGTTAGCACAGCTATTTCACGCATCAAACTTTCAGCTGACAAAATTTATTCATGACATGATCCCTCGTAAATACATTTGGGAGTTTATTGTCGTAATGAATTTGATACGGCTTATGAAAACAGTCTTATCATGTACCCTATTTTATTAGTTCATTTTTAAATGTTTATTTTTTATTACTCTTGCGTCATAACTTTTCATATTATGTTCAAGATTAAATGCTTCGCTAGAATTAGTATTTTTTTATGTAATTTAATATAAACGCTTACAATAAATCTTATAGTTTATTACTTATTTAGATGATATAAGAGATTAAGATGTGTAATAAAGAATAATTAAGGAAGTTAGGCAGTTAAATAAAATACTAATAAACACTTTTTAAAAGTCAAGTCCAACAATGAATGTAGATATTTTATTTTTTAAATATAATATATAAGTTACTAGCTGACCTGTGCCCACTTAATTGGGCGACGAAAAAAACGTTATTAAGCGTCCCCTTTTTTAAACATATTACTGCTTCAATCCTATTAGTCATAGCGTGATACTATAGTAGGCTATATATAGCCTATGACACTCCCCGATAAATGGAGTATTCAACACAGAAATAATTTTTAAATGTGTTCAGTCGATACAGAGATTACGTCACGAACTCACAAACACTCCAACCTTACCTCTTTATAATATTAGTATAGATATAGATAAAATAATAATACTGAGATACTACTATACCATAACCCAATACAAAGTTGAGTTTGGCTAGTGGGGTATGCCTAAAGCAAGTTTGTATTCTTATATAGGGCAGGTTCTTCCTTGCAACTTATATAGTAGTTTGCTATTAATGTATTTACAAGTAACCCTAAACCAATAAGCATTTAAACCTGATACGTTACATACTAAAGACATAACTTAAAACTAAAAAGTAATAAAAGAACTTGGAAATCGAATCACATTTCAATATTAAATCTTTTTCTATCGGTTCCCGAAGTATCGTAAGGTGAGAACCTATTCAGAACATATATCTCTCCGCTTATTTCAGCTAGTAGCTTTATACAAAATTGATACAATAAATCGGCAAGTAACCCACTTGGCGGCACGCGTGCGTTTCTCTACATGCAGATCTCAGCCTTACTTCTTTCCGTGTGGCCGCATTCCTTGATCAAATTGAAAATTCCACTACACAGATATCTAAGAGTACTTTGTTTGATTCATTGTTTAACGTAAACTGAATAAATTGGGCGTGAAATATAGTTAAGAATTTGGCGTGTTGCCTTTTGTTAGTCGCTTAAAGTTTTGGCTGTTCACTGAATGAAAATATTATCTTACAACTACGAGACTCGTAACATAAATGCAATAGTTTTACTGATGTATGGACTTGGCTAAATAAAGCTTGAAAATGCACCAGAGTAACAAATACGCTATTAACTAAAGTCATAACGGGCATCGACATGAGCGAAGTCGCACTTATCAACTAGTCTCTATCTCTAATAAATTTCAAACGCCAAGTAATTAAATTTGAAAACGTTCATACCAAAATGTTAATAAAACGGCAAGCATTTTTAAATTAAAAACATTGTTGTTAACAAGAATCAATTTAGCCGGCGCTAAATATTCCTTCAACGGCCACAAATCGATAATAAATAAAACCGCTTAAAAACTTTTAATATGTTGAAAGAAATTTATTCACGGAGAACATGTCCTATCAAAATATCTCGGGCCACACGTTATGTCGGCACATTCTTCTCCTAAATTGAAATTCTCGAACGCTCTCCCTTCCCGAGTGGGACGGGGTCAGAGCCAAAAGACAAATACTTTGAATGTTCGATTAATGTGATCAAATATCATCTTTTCTTCAACGGTTCATCTTATTACGCTGAAATTGTTTCCGCGGTCCGTTTTTTTATCCTTTGTGATTTATAAAAATGAAAAATATATTATAATACAATTTGAACAAATCGAATTTACTTTATGCCTTAATAAAATAATGTTGATTTTATAAACACAGCTCAAAAAATAGGACAGGTCAAAGTTTAACCTTTTCGTTTGCACTAAATTCCACAAGCTTTTCAAACATTTTGTGTTTCACAACATTTCTAACCAGTCTAATTCTAAGCCTAATATAGAAGTCGATTATGCGATTACTAGGTAACAGATATACTTTTATGTACAGGACCGAGAGCTTGACTCAAAATCTAATACCAAATATACTTGACGAGTTTACTATTTTTCGTGTAAAACCTGCAGTGAAAGGTAGATAAAGAAGTTATTTATTTTTATACATCATAACATCTGCTACCCTGTAAATAGAGTGGACGATACATTCAGTCTTAATTATAGGATAGCTTAAAAAAATTGTTTAACGTGGGAATCGAACCCGATGCTTTTCATTTGCCACGGAGGCAGCCACTATTATTTGAATACTGAGAGCTTCCTATCAAAAACAACTTACTAACTCTACATAAACACAATTCAAAAGCGTAGATAATCATTCTAATACATTAGCAATGGTTATGATTGTCAAATTATTGAACAAACTGCTTGGAAACGAGCAATTGCATCGTAGTTTGGAACCAAACATTTCACGCTAATTCGCAAGCTACATAAGCGCGTCTCTAATTTGATTTGGATGTCGGCTCTCTATTGACTATACGCTATTAGATTATATATCTCTTCAGTGATATTATAAGGAAATTCAACATGTTAATCGGCATTGAATATGGAAAATACTTTTAAAGTTATTGTCAAATAATCCAATACATAACAATGATCTAAACTTTAAAATGCGAAACATAATTATGCTGTTATACACATCTTCCACGATTGGAACTCAATGTCGTTTAGGGTTCGGGGAGCCTTAAATAATTCGACACATTGCATTTAGGGCAGTGATCTGAATTACCATAGAATTGCATCAGTAATTTCAATAGTAAACTATAGAAGCGGTATGAAAATTTAATAGACGAAAGTTACTTTAGTAAACAGTGCACTATCTCATGCTTTTATATGAGAGTAAAATAAAAAGTATTCACGTACAATAGCTGTTAAATAAACATATGGTATCCGTATTCATACGAAAGCTTTACATGAACAGAAGCAAAAGTAGTCAAGTAAAAATCTATTCACGGTTAAAATCGATATCTCCTATCAAAATGCAGGCGTGTTTCAAAGCCTCGTCCGCGCGGCCGCCTCAAAGGATCCTCTGCAAAACACGCCGTACGTTCCCACTCAGATCAATGTACAAGGGTATAAGAGCTCCTCTTTCGTACCATCATGAGCACTTGGTGTAAAACACATCTTTTCTTATCCCTCTGTGTGGCCGTTTATCGAGTGTTTTTCTAAAGGGTTGTGTGGTATAAATGTTTTTGTTTGTCTATGAGTGAGCGACGTCATCTGTGATTGCGATCGAGGTTTTATTTTATTGAAACGCTCTTATTTGTGTTTATATTTTGGTTTTATAAATTTATTGCTTACGTATTTGTATTGTCGTGATGCATGAAAAATAATACAAGAAGTACCTACACGGAGTTGCTCAATAAATTTATCTTCTAAAATAGAAAAAATGAAGGTTACGTTTTACATATTATTGTGTCGTTAGTTTTAGTTACTGAAGGCATTATGTCACTTAAAAAGTTGTGTTCTTACCCTCGTAAAGAAGTGGAAGTAAAAATTATCTAAAACAAAACGGTCCGTGTTGTCTGAAATTAATTTACCCGCAGAACTAATGGAAAAGTATTAGCTGAAGTTGATAAGTCGAGTTTTGCTTAGTTCGTCACTACGCTAACAAATAAACGTTAGTGTCCAAAGCAACCTATTAATATCTCAATACGAGAACAATCCTTTTTTTAAAACAGATTGAAACTTACGTCTACCACGCTGGCCAGGCAGATTGGTATAGGTTTAAAGTTAAGAATTAATTATTTTCTTTTAGTATGCATTTATGGAGCTACCTACACACTATATTCTTACTCAGTTACAACACGAAGACACAATTTATTTAGGTACTACATTTTTATATTAATTTAATTAAACATATCACTTTATAGAACATATTAAAAAGTCACGTTAATATTAAATTCTTTACTATTAAACGTTCAACAAATGAACATTCCTTTTTATAACAAAAGTATTTTATAAGCACGATATTTTGGTATGCTCAGTCGGCGCGGCACCTAAAATACTGGATTGTTTGAAAAATATTCTCATAATCTCTTTGTTTCCGAGATTAACGTTGTTACGCTACTTCTGTTTATTAACAAAGCACTTTTAATTTGACTTAATTGTATTTGCTGTGCACATGATTACATGATTACTCTCTATTTAAATTGTAAAAAGATGTAGTATAATATTATAATATAAGGCAAAATAATACCTTTAGTTACACCTACGATTGTGTCAACTACAAAAACCTAAATCTAACGTTTGCTCACAATAAATTATATCGTTTTGTATAATATTAAATATCTTTATCACGTAATTTACAAACGTGAAGATTAAATTTCTGGGAAACTAACTAAGAAACTCTAGCAAGTCTTTTTAAACAGAACTATCTAAGTTTTAACTAATTTTTATTGTACGGTTAATAACGAAAGTTAATGTCTTAATTTCCTTCAGATAGACTTTAATCTAGTTCTTCTTTTAATAGCATCCCATTAATGTCACATTGCTGGAAATTCATATAGTGAGAGTAGTAAACTTGACCTAATTATACTTTGCTATTAGACATATCCGTATAGGAAGTAAAATAAATAAAGTTTTTGATTTATTGTTTTTATAAAGCATGTCTATTCTCGTACCTTAAAATCGTTAAAAATTCGGTTAAGTTAACTTTAGTTGTCATATTGTCACACAATAGGTAAGACAATTTGATAACTAAAGTTAACTTAACCGAATTTTTAATGATTTTAAGGTACCTACTAGAATTGACATGCAGATAATAATTATCAGCAAAATTCTCTTTGGTCGAGTTTAACGTCACACATTTCATGTTTTAGGGTGGTGACACTATGCATTTCTATTCCAGGACCATACAGATCATAAACTCGACAAAATATTTAATGACGCAAAAGGTTTCTTTATCCGTCTAAGTAGGCAAAAGCTATTAAATGTTAGATGAAAAAAGCTGGCGATAAAATGGAGCAACACTATACGACAACACAATAATTTTAGTTTGGTTTCATAACATAAAAGCAACATTTTAGACATCCCTCTGCATTGTTATTCAGTTGACGAAGTCAGAGTCGCGCACGCTCCGCAGCTTATCGCCGACCCCCAGCCGTTGTAAATTAAATAAATATACACCTAATGAGCGGAAATACAATGCATGACTAAGCTGAATAATTGCTTCATCTTCCTATTTGGGAGTTTTCTTCGTGGCTTTTAACATTTCTCACAAATATTAAGGACCAAAATTATCCGTGTGGTGACGGAGTAAGAATACAATTTGTCACCACCCCATCTCATCCTATGGGTGTCGTTAAAACCGACTAAGGGAATAACCGTAACTACTATCTTTACGAAATAAAAAGAAGGAAACCTTGAAATTAAACCCTATACCAATCCGTCTGGCCAGCGTGGTATTAGTAGGCCAAGTATCCCTCCGTCACGTGAGGAGGGCCGTCCCTGCAGTGGGACATTAAATAGGCTGTTATGATGAAAATGTGTCTCCGTGTGATACAAACTAAGAATCCGTCTAAGTTAAATATAAAAACAATAGTTTCAGCCCTAGTAAAGGATTGTTAACAAACCACAACATAGTTTTTGTAGTATAATTGCAGTGCCTAAATTTATCAATGCACAGACTTAACCAAAAAGGTTAAAATTTTACACCTAAAGGGTAAAAGGTTTTATGGGAACATCGTTGTTATTGAACTGAGACCCTTAAAATTTCGGATCGTTTGATATTTCGTATAAGCCCCTGACTGAATATTAATAAATACTTATTTCTGCGTTTTTTTAACTTTACACGTCGCGTAAGCAAAGCCGCAGGCTACAAACAAATACAAGTTATACTATGATGCATGTAATTTTATGCAGACAAAAATTCTTAAATCACATTTTTAAGTCGCGTAGTAGTTTCAAATGTATGCGGAAACTATGTCATTATTTATAGCTTTCCGTTAGCTTGCGTTCAGTAATTTTTATTCAAAAATAGAGAGAAAATGTGCAAAAATGCTAGGCGATATCCACCCCGCTGCGTAGGAAGGAAGCTATGATTGAGGGTGACTTATACGAGATTTTACTATTTGTATACCACTCAGACGAATTACTGTACTTCAGTGGATTTTAAAGTTATTTTGATCACGATGAAAATGTAATTTTTTTTTTTAAATTTATGTAACTATTGACTTTCCCCGTAGAACATAGTGTCGCGACGACATTTATAAATATTATTTAACTAACACAAGTAACATCTAGGCAAAGGAAATTATTTTGGTGATCTTACAAAGAATTGTAGGTACTAGTACAAAACCCGTATACCGATGTCTCTTTATCGATATGGTACGTACTAATATTTTTTAATACAATATTTATATTATAAAACATGTCATTCGATCTGTCATTTTGCTAGTTTCTTGAAAAGACTAGATTTTCTTCTAAACAAATTGATGGTTTTCAGACATCTAGAATTTCAAGCTAAGTGTTAAGTTATAAGTATTTAAAACGTGGGAGTAACTCCTACTATAGCAACTTCATAACTATAGGTATACACTATCAAATACAGAATAGTACCTTTGTAATGGCCAATACGTTGAATGTAAACTATTTACTATACAACTATCACTATTTAAAAATACATGTTCTTGCACACAAGAAGTGTTGTTATGATGATCTCTACAAATAATGTTTACGAGAAATGTTTTACTTAAACTTTTCTTAAAAAGAACAACATAACTAACAATAAAGTCATGTAAAACCCCTGAACAAACCGTAAAAAGGTTCTTATCCATGTTTTATTACAACAATAGGTATTAAACTAGTAAATTCGATTCGAATTGTGTAAACCCGTGTACAACGTGTCGAAGCTGACCCACGTCACGGGATGCGCAAAGTGCTCCGATAACCGGCGAAACCACAGCCTATCGCTTTTTGATAGCATCACTTTGCCCAACTTGCCATCTGGCGGCCATTAGGTTCGGGATATTGAAAAAGTGAGCCAGACCGATCGCCCGTGCGGTTATGTATTTGTGACGTCATATATCGATACTTATTTCGCTATAAGATGTTGATATGTTTTAGATATGTGTTTAGTTAACTACATTATATATTTATTTTCAAAATTAAAAACACAATTTAGCATTGTTAATAAATTTAATTCCAATGTAATAAAATATGAAATTAAACTAATGACATAAATATATTTTACTTAAAATAAACAAATTAATATTTCATTCAACTGAGTGGAAATAAATGATGGCCTCATGTTTTCTTTAAAGTAATTGTTACACCTTTTTTTTTTGTTAATCGCGGGAAACCTTTTATTAGCCGTCCTTCCGCCTTTGGCCCAGGCGTGCAGATGTGCCAGGGTCCCGGAAATATACAAGCGATTATTATTACACCTGGGTTTATTTTATCTAAACTTATTTTTATAAATTTAGTTAATATTCTAAATAGCTAAGATATCTGACCTCTAGTCTGAGGATGTGGGTTTAAATACCTTCATGTCACTTTGGTAACGTAAACCTTGAGAAAATAATAGCTGCCGCAGAACTCAGTTTAGGATGGGACCTGATGTCGAATGGCCATAACCCGTGGCCATTGACCTTTTACTAACCAAAGTTAAGGTAGATTTGAAAACTTTTACACAGCATGTCAATTCTCGTTCCTAAAATTCGGTTAAGTTAACTTTTAGTTGTCATGTTTTTGCTATTGCAATTTTAACCTTTTGTGGTCGTGTTAAAGTTTTATTTAGAGTGTGACAATTTGACAACTAAAAGTTAACTTAACCGATTTTTTAGGAACGAGAATTCGGTATGTAAAGTAAAAGTTAACCTATGTCGAATCCAAAACCATTTAGAGATTTTAGATCGATTAGTAATAAAATCATATTTTTAGCGCAAAAAAACGCAAGATTGTGTTTATTTTTACAATTATTACATAAATTACTTTGTTTTTCATTTGACGTCTAAATGACATCATGTCGCCCGGCTCAACAGAAGTTTGTTTCTGCTTTCATTGCTCAATAACTAAAACAACTAATTTAAGCATTTTTGCCCTCCCACCTATCTGCCCATCTGCAGTATACAGCCAAAGTAAGCAATTCGACCGCATCTATGACGTCATACATGCGGTCGTATTGCTTACGTTGGCTGTTTACTACAAATAAACTATAAGTAGGAAAGCAAAATTACTCAAATTAGTTGTTTATAATTAATAAACCTTTAAAATAAAAATATAAAAAAAATACCAAAAAAAATCTTTACATACCGAATTGACATGCAGATTCCATTATCTAATGAACCTGTGATAAACCTACTAACTAAAGTAACAAATATTACTGGCAACAATACTCATGTTTCTGCAATTAATAAACGAAAAATGTTATTACTTTTATTTTACAGCTGCGGCGGCTCTAGCCGCGCGGTCGTTCGTCACTGGCCAGTTTGAAATTTGCATAAATAAAGGATTATTTAGCACTTCCAAGTTTAAAAACTGACATGTAGTTAACCATTGCTAATTAATTAGAGGAATTGTTGGTGTATTGTTTCACTTCAAGAATGAGTTTAACTCAATGATTAATTTAGAGTGCTTGTCTTACTCTTGCTGAATTTTCAAAAACACAATTTAGGGTACTCAGTACATCTAAAACACTAATCAGTAAAGAAGTAGCTTACTGAAGTAGTTCATAAAAAAAATCTGTCACTAAATGCTTTTCAATGAAAAATCTAAAACATTTTCTTCTATGAAAATGTAAGTACTAAGTATAACTTCAATAAGATTAAAATAAAAACAAAGCTACCTAACAAAGCAAAAATATAGCGATCTCTTTGGTCAAAAAACATCCCGTCAATTCTTAAAAAGAAAAGGGTAAGAATTTCGTAACAAAGACCTGTATTATTTTGAACAACATTGTAAGTTACGATTTGATTGTGTCTATCAGTTAAAAGCATGGTTAGGAATAAAACGCGAAAAGTTGAAATGATTGATGAAAGAAACTGTGTATTGTTTGTTGTAGATTTATAATGCTGTTTCATCTAGTTAAACCGGTATCAATGAACTGTTTAGATTAAAGTATTTTTAGTACATTTTACAGTGTGAATTTATGCTCGAATGATCTAGAAAGGGTGTAAAGTTTTTTTACGTATTTACCTATAAATGTAAATAAATAATAAATAAATATTCCTCACACTTTTCACACAACGCCATCTAGTCCCAAACTAAGCAGAGCTTGTACTATGGGTACTAGGCAACGGATAAACCTACTTATATACTTTTTTTAAATTACATACATAATTATACATAGAAACACTCAGACGAATGCAAACAATCATGTTCATGCACACAAATATTTGCATTGAGCGTGAATCGAACCCGAGACCTCTGCGTAGCAGTCATGTTCTGGCCAGTGTGGTATTAGAAGGCCAAGTATCCCTCCGTCGCAGGAGGAGGCCCGTCCGCAGTGGGACATTAATGGGCTATTATGTTGATGATGATAGATAAAATAATATCCTCAAACAAGACTTTGCAGTACCTCTAGAAAATATAATATCATCAAGTAAATTACAAAGCCGTCATTTCTTAGAAATAACTAAGATTCAATATCATTTGGCTCGGAGTAGCTACGAAAATCAAACGATCTTTTTTTAGAAGCGTTGTGTTGCATATATGTATATGTACATAGGTGAGTGGCTGCGTCCACTCCTATAAGTATCCATCGCTTGTCATTAAACGTCAGTGTGATCTCGACCATTAGTTGTTTCACTTGTCCCTACGCACATACATATCATTGGCGACGAGCTTACCCGCGACTCGAAAATAATAAAATTAAAATGTCGCATTTCGGTATTTTATCGAGTTTTGACCATACGGTGCATACATGGCAAAACTATAAGCAACGTATTGTGCAGTGGTTTATCGCGAACGACATCGACGCGATAAAGGACCCAGCAGGAGTGAAAAGACGAGCAATCTTGTTGAGTGCACTCAGTGATAGTACCTTCAAACTGGCTGCGGATTTGGCGTTACCGAAGCAAGTAACACAGGTGCCCTTTGAAGACATTCTGGTACTGCTCGATAACCACTTTACACCGAAAAAGTGTGGATTCGGGGAACGGCACAACTTTTATGCGGCTACGCAGACAGCAGAAGAGACGTATTCGCAGTGGGCTGCGAGGCTACGTGGGCTAACTACACATTGCAGTTTCTTGAACGTAGAGGAGGCGCTCCGGGATCGTTTTGTAATGGGTATGCAACCTGGGCCGGAAAAGGAGAAGTTGTTTGCACGGGACCTCCAGGACTTGACACTGGCAAAGGCAGTGGAGCTGGCGGAGAGCGTGCGCAGTGCGCGCAAAGGAGCAACAGCGTCTTCATCTTCCCAGGCAGAAGCAGTAGGACCAACACCGAGCGAGCCGGTTTTCAAGATAGCGCGTAATAAGCAAACGGAAAATACTAACGGTAATACAAAGGAAAAGTGTACAGTGTGCGGTTATAGAAACCACAATGCGGTTCAGTGTCGGTTCTCTAAGTACAAATGCAAAAAGTGTAACGAAATAGGCCATTTGCGCCGAATGTGTAAAAAAGTGAACTTTGTAGGTACCACAGGCGAGTTGAGTGAAAGTGACGGTGACGACGGTAAGATTTTAAAAATATTTACTCAAAGGGGTGAACCAATGACATTAACTATTTTAATAAATGCCGTTAGCTTAAAATTTGAACTGGACACAGGTTCGGCGGTTACTGCGATTTCCGATAGAACATATAAAAAATATTTTAATTCTATGCCATTATCATTAACAAAAGACCGGTTATATACGTACACGGGAAGGGCAATTCAATGCCTTGGTATTATTAATTTGCCTTTTACGTATTTAAATGATACGCACGCAATAAATGTACGGGTAATACAAGACGGGGGACCACCAATAGTGGGACGCGATTTTATTTCCTTGTTCAAGTTACAAATGCAACAAATAAACAATGTAAACATTGATATTGTCGGACAATTAAAATTACGTTACCCATTGGTATTCTCCAACGAATTAGGGGTTTTTTCAAAATACCAAATAAATTTACAATTAAAAAACGATGTAAAACCGGTATTTTGCAAAGCACGTCCTATAGCGTTCGCATTAAGAGATAAGGTTAATAGTGAACTCGATCGTCTAGTGCGTATAGGTGTCCTAAAACCGGTTCAACACTCGCAATACGCATCTCCTATTGTACCTATATTAAAACGCGATGGTTCTGTTCGTTTGTGCGCTGATTATTCTGTTAGCGTAAATAAACAGTTAGTGGTGGAACACTATCCCTTGCCGACAGTTCGGGAATTGTTTGTGAAACTACACGGGGGGCAACAATTTACTAAATTAGACTTGACCCAGGCCTACTCACAATTTGTTCTCGATGAGGCATCGCAAAAGATAACTTGTATAAATACCCATCGGGGATTATTTGTATATACTAGACTTGTCTTCGGCCTCTCCAGCGCGCCCGCTATTTTCCAGCGCGCGATGGAGTGTCTACTGTCGGGATTGGATGGAGTTATGTGCATGCTCGACGATATTTGTATAACAGGGGAAACTAAGGAACAACATTTAGCTCGCCTTGAGATGGTTTTAAATAGGTTACAGGACGCAGGGTTAACCTTGCAAAAGAACAAATGTATATTTTTTGCTGATCAAGTGGAGTATTTAGGTTATACTATAGATAAAAATGGGATTAGAAAATCCAAACAAAAAGTAAAAGCTATAGTTGAGGCTCCCGTGCCAAATAGTGTAAATAAACTACAGTCTTTTCTAGGGTTAGTTAATTATTATAGACAGTTTGTACCAAATGCATCTTCTATCCTGAGTCCTCTTTATGCACTTTTGAAAAAGGGTAGTAAATGGAAATGGGACCCTATACATAATAATGCTTTTAAGAAAATTAAAGAGTGTTTGTCATCTAAGCAAATACTGGCTCATTTTGATCAGAATGCAAAAATTATTCTTACAGTAGATGCATCTCCTAGTGGGTTAGGAGCAATTCTGTCTCAGGCAGGAACTGATGGTGTGGAACGGCCCATATCGTTCGCCTCACGAACGCTAAATGCAGCGGAAAAGCGCTATTCGCAAATCCAAAAGGAGGCCACAGCCATTATATTTGGAGTGCGGCGGTTCCATCAGTATTTATATGGGAGGGCGACCCCGTTTATACTTCGAACTGATCACAAACCCCTATTATCCATTTTTGGACCCTACAGAGGCGTTCCTGAAGTCTCAGCTAATAGGCTGCAACGTTACGCCATATTCCTTAGTGGATATAACTACACTATAGAATATATACGTAGTGCAGACAACAGTGCGGACTATCTGTCTCGCGCGAGTTTGCCCGATGACGATGAGTCACACGCACACAAGCACGCCGCGACAGGCAACTATGACTCATTAGCGCCGGTAGAGGATCGCGCCTCCTATATTAACTTTGTAATAGATAGTAGTTTACCCGTTACAGTTAACGATATTCGTACGGAAACTTTAAAGGATCAAGTGTTGTGCAAAGTTATTTATTATAATTCGAAGGGATGGCCTAAACATGTAGTTAATGAGTTAATTAAACCATATTTTCTTTGTAGGGCCCAGCTATCTTATGAGAATGGGTGCATAATGCGAGGTCATAAAATAGTTATTCCGGAATCGCTTCGAACCAAGGTTTTAGTTGAGTTGCATAAATCACACTTAGGCATTGTGAAAACAAAAGCAGAGGCTCGTGGAAGATTTTGGTTCCCCGGGATAGATCAAGCTATAGAAAATATGATAACCGGTTGTGAGATTTGTATACAACTGCGGCCGTCACCAGCGCGCGCGCTCCCTGAGCCGTGGCCACGCCCCCCTGAGGTATTTTACAGAATACACGTAGATTTCTTAGGACCTATTCATAATCGCTTGTATTTAGTTATAGTAGACGCGTATTCCAAGTGGGTCGAGGCGTACTGTATGGGGACAAGCGCGTCATCGTTTTCGTTAATTAGTAAACTGTACGAATATATGGCGAGATTCGGCTCGCCACACACTATAGTTAGTGATAATGGCACACAATTTACATCAGAAGAATTTAAAAAGTTTTGCTTATCGAATGGAATATCGCATGTGACGTCACCTGTTTATCACCCGGCTAGCAACGGACAGGCAGAAAGTTATGTGAAGGTAGTTAAAAAGGGGATTAAATCAGCTATCTTATGTAACTCTGATGTTAAATCGGTACAGCATAAATTATATAAGTACCTATTTGACTATAGGAATTCAATACATTCTAGTACGGGCAGTTCACCTGCACAGCTCGTATTCGGGCGTAAGTTACGATCACGATTAGATTTAATAAACCCAACACCGCAATGTCTGCCGCCGGCATATGTCACTTCCACTCAACACGTCCAACAGTGCTCACAGTCTAGGGCAAGACATGTTCATTTTAACCCGGGAGACCTGGTTTTATATAAAACATTTAATAAAAATAAAAATCAATCATGGAACAAAGGAATTATTGCAAAACGAATAGGTAAAGTGATATATATTATTAAAGACAGTCTAAATTCCAATATTTGTAAAAGACATCAGAATCAAATAATACCCTTTAGAGGTACAGGCAGCGATCGTCAATCATCCAGTGACAGTCCTATCGAAATTGAAGATATTACATCACAGCATACCTCAGCGCAAGCTAACACGTCACAGTCGACGAATGTTGCTAACAGTCCCCCGAGCCCGAGGGGAGAAGAAGAAGAAGAGTTTCATGAGGCTGTAGAACACACGAGTGTTGAAGTTCAATCGGATCTACAACCTCGACAACCTGATAGACAAACGAGTTGTGGAAAGATTTTACGCCCTGTACCTAGGGTTGATTATAAAAGTTTTTTTTACTGTAATAGTTAGGTAGTAAATTTTCTTGTGTAGATATTATATATTTCTTTTATTTTATATTATATATTTCTGTATCCATATTGTCAAGCTATAGAGGGAGGAATGTTGCATATATGTATATGTACATAGGTGAGTGGCTGCGTCCACTCCTATAAGTATCCATCGCTTGTCATTAAACGTCAGTGTGATCTCGACCATTAGTTGTTTCACTTGTCCCTACGCACATACATATCACGTTGATTATGGGTTATTGAGTTTACCGCCGATTTAAAACTGATATTATCCTTGTACTTCGTGTGGTGACGGAGTAAGAATAGAATATTTCACCACCCTATCTCACCCATGGGTGTCGTAAAAACCGACTAAGGGACTAACCGTGAATGTTTTCTTTAACGAAATAAAAAGAAGGAAAACTTGAAATTAAACCCTGTACCAATCCGCCTGGCCAGCGTGGTGTTAGTAGGCCAAGTATCTCTCCGTCACGAGAGGAGGCCCGTCCCTGGGACAGTGACAGAGTGGGACATTAATGCGCTGTTATGATTGATTTATCATTGTAGCATCATGTCAACGTAGTAGAATCATGTTGTTTTAAAGTAAACAGGTTCCTTGTATCGACAAACGATTAGTACCAACTAGGAGTTAATAGTGTCGTCTTATATACCTAGTGTTAATACTAATGATGTTTTCTTTAATGGTCTCTACTTTTACTCCAGGGCCAGAAGGAGTCAAATATTCTTCTAATCTTTGACTCTGTGCTATCTTAGCACGAAGAAAAACGATAATTGTATAGCCGAGCTGGTATTTACAAACTATTTTAAAGAACGTCTATTTTTACTATTATGTATAATTAATTAACATTGCTAGCCTTTACGTTGTAAGCTTATCTAAACTCGACAGCTACTAGAAAATTTTTAACAGATTATTTAAAAATATTATAATAAATTAATTAACCAAATTCTCGTTTCACGGTAATTGTATCTGCATTAATATACATATATTATGTAATTTTCACTGTATGTTCGTTAATATGTGAGAGCTAGCCTCATTAGCCTAGGGAGCCGGCTCGTTGCCCAATAATTGCCTCATACATTGGCACAGCGCGTTTAGTTGTCTCTAAGGCATTTTGGTACGAGTAAGCGTAAACTCTTTTCAAGCTATTTAGTTTCCTGAGTCGTTATAGAGTGTTATTTTATTTACATTTTATCTTAATTTTCGTATTTTGTTAATGGAGGTTTCACTAGTTGGTGTAATATAATCGGTACCTAGAAATTCTAATGAAAATGAATTAACAACTTATACAATATTTTTGTAAAAAGTTTGAAATAATGAATATTTGTATGCTTATATTTAGCCATTATTAATTTATATGAATTTTATGGTTTTGATTTTAGTAGACATTTATTATCAGATCTAGAAAAAGTTTAATAAGATAGGTAGATAAAGTTTGACATTGAAATAAACTTTTTAATTAAATAATAAAGTATAGGAATTTAAAATGAAATCCTCAAGAAAATCATTCCCATGTTTGATTTTTTATTGTTGTTTTCTCATCGAACATAAGTTTTACGCACAAGGTAAAACAGTCAATAACCTTCATATTACGTCTATATAAAATTGCTGGCAACATTTTGGCAGCCCTAACCGCCCACTAACACAATAATAGACAACAAATTGGTTTGTTATCGATAAATATGTAGTGAACACGAATCACGTAGTGTCCGATCCCACCACACATCATTTTCTTTGTTGGCAATTTACTAATAATCTATGAACAAGATTTATTATCTTAACGATTATGTTGAGCTTTTATAGTTTATATGAGGTTTTTGTTAAGTTTTTACTGTTGTTTCGCTAACTAACACAAATCAAGAAACAATAAGTACTTATATACGATATATAGTAGTAGTAAATAGTAGTATATAGTACGATAAAATGCGTTTTTAAACATTTTTCATCACTGCTCGACTCCTATTAGTCATAGCGTGATACTATATAGCCTATGCCACTCCCCGATAAATAGACTATTCAACAGCGAAACAATTTTAAAAATCGATCCATTAGATCCCCCTACAACGTCACAAACAAACACACAAACTTTACCTCTTTATAATATTAGTATAGATTACAGCGATCCATGTTTCTAAATACATAGGTATATATAAAGTCATCCATTATTCTCATGTGGGTAGACAGGGACTATTAAGCTAGGTGTCTGTTCTTCTAGGTGTCTAATCTAAAGTTAATTAGATCTTCTGTATAACGACCGGTAGACTTTATAAAGAAGTAGCTGATATGGTAGAGATAGCAAAGTATGTTGCTTGAATGTGGTACGTTTTTAATAACAAAAATAATCACTCTTGTTATTTAAAACGTACCACGTTCAAGCTACCTCACTGTTTGTAAAAGTTACAAAGTATATATTTTTTTAAATATAATAGTTGTTGACACGAAATTATTCTTTGCTTTTATTTATGTATCTGTTAAGCATTTCTTTTAGTGAGTGACTGAATTTTTGAGCTCTAGGGATGAGCAACAGCGTGCATCAATGTCAATCTTACACAACTTGATACGACCACCTCTCTTGGGAAGATCCCATATCTAAACTGTAACGGACAGCTAATATAAAAACTTACAAACTCATAAGTTAGAAGATAAATCTGTAATACTTAGTTACAAAACGTAATGCTGTATTTTAAATCAATAGCAGCTACCTACAAGATCGTGTTTTTTTTGTGACATAATTCCTGTTAAGTATAATCCTTAACAAAAGTGCAATCTTATTCGTTTTTAAAGTATTGAAATTTTATGAATAAATATAGACTGCAGATAAAGTGCAGCTAAGTATTACGCATGAGAAGAGAACATCAATCGCATCATATCAAAACACTTTATCTTAAGGCAAACTAAATGTCTTTGTTTATTGCACAAATAAAAACGTGCAGGCTGCAGAGTAACTACATTTTTCCTAAACATATAGAGGGCTGTTAATTGACACAAGATCCCAAGGTCTACCTGTCATTTTGAAGTAAATTTTAATAATGATTAAACATTGAACAACATACATACATACATAAACTCACGCCTTATCCCGTCCGGGGTAGGCAGTGACGTCACTTGTCACGATCCTGGCAAACAGCTTGGCAACATTGAACAATAAAACCCAAAATTCAGGGTTTTCCCGTAACTTACGGAGAGCACTGAGTAATTTA
This sequence comes from Schrankia costaestrigalis, assembly GCA_905475405.1. Taxonomy (NCBI): domain Eukaryota; kingdom Metazoa; phylum Arthropoda; class Insecta; order Lepidoptera; family Erebidae; genus Schrankia; species Schrankia costaestrigalis. The sequence goes on from FR997827.1 coordinate 9,558,474, forward strand.
CGTAATAAAACTCTACTCTGAAAGGTATGATGCACTCATCAGTCACTTTAAAATTAAATTTACTTGCAACGGTTTTTAAAGGCATGAAGCCATTGATTTATAAAAAAACCCTAGATGCACATTTTCAAACAAAACTAACAGCCAAAAGTGTCACCAAATTAAACATACGCAATAAATACGTATAGTAATATCGTAAACATATTTCTTTTTTCAAATTCAATCTTACACGCATGACATAAAGTTGTATTTAAAAAGTAATGCACATAAAGCAATAAAATTTAATGATTGACGTATGCCGGTAGAACAACGCGATACTAATTTGAAAAGAGTGCACAATGCGCCCATTTGTTGCGGACGTTTTTGGGAAGTGGAGTGTGTATCTTTGGTTTTTTGTAAATCAATGCATGAAGCCCAATTTTTTTTATTAATTTGCAAAAAACAAACAGATAGGTTTAAAACATCAGTGTATTACTGTCATTAGGCAGCCAGTATTTTTTTTATTTTTGTATTGATCTAGTTAGTAAGACTGACAGCTCAGTATCTGTTTTATGATGCCTTGACATAAATTTGAAATGTTTATCTATCATAAACAAAAAGAAACTTATGCATTTAATTATATTTTTTTGAAATTAAATATCACTTAATGATTAACCAAGAAAAATAAAACAATTATCTTCCTTCTAAATGTTCTGGGAACAAGAAAATATTAGGCATACATTTAATTATTCCCCTTTTCACCCTAAGCAAAGAGTTTTTGAAATTCGACCCGGAAGAATAGACCCTATAATGCGTTTTCACGCACAGTATCGTCCTTGTTTGTATTTATACAAGTTTTTCCTCAACTTTTACCCTTCAACCATAATATAACATTTGTTTGTACACCCATAATATTGTACTACTTTGCTGAATCATTGAAACCCAGTATTACCCGCATGAAAATATTTGACGAGAACCTTTTACTATTTGAATATGTATAACTCTGTATTGTAAATGAGTTTTATACTTCAAAACTCATATTTATTATTTTGTATTAATTGAGCAATATTTTATCAAACAAAAGGCACTATTTGTTACTCAGTTGTACCTCTCTCTGTAAATAATAAACCTATAAATAAGTGAACTGTTTATTTGCCCTATGTCGGTTTTAGTAAATTATTAGTTGTTGTCATGTGGAAATCGTGAACGTACATCGTGATACTGAGAACATTCAGTATCATAATCATAGGTACTGACTAGATTAACTTTTATTTTCATTTTTGAACATAAATTAAAACATTAAATATTACATATTAAAAAGAATACACGCACTTCCGAGTACGGATTTAGGGTCGTAGCATACAAACAAACAAAATACTTTATTTATGTACAGTCTCCAAACACACATACAATTTAAATTTAATTCAGTAAAACAATTTTAAATACACGGCAATTATATACTACTTAGCATCTGTTCTGGAGAGGACACACGATGGGATCGTCACCGTATCAGCTCGAGCCGTTCAGTATTATTTGTATGCACATACACCTCTTTACTGCAACGCACACTAATCGAAATCGTAATGTAATCGCGTCGCCACTGTTTGACACCGAGGAAAAAGGCGAGGCGGCGCCGATCTCTTTACGTTTTGATATGTGCTTGCTATTAGTTATCGAGCTTTTAAGAAAAAAATACAAATAAGCAGTTACTAAACAATACCACAATTCAATCCACAAAAATTTATCGTATACTGTTTACTGTTTTAAGAATTAGATGAACTCTTACATCCAAAGTAAAAGAACATTCAACAAAACAGTATTAAGTAGGAAGACGAGAATTTCACTTTATTTAGTCGATAGCATTACATCCGGCATTCCACGGTAATATACTCCCAGACTAGACTTCGAGCACGATCTCAGATTCACTGACTAAATCAGGCACTTTCCGATACAAAAACCGAAGTAAGGCAGTTTCACAGTCTTACTTACTATCGCATTGCCACTGAGCTATTCTTTTATTTATATAGAGCAGGTAATTCGTTTACCCGTGAGAACAGTTTCAGCACATGGCTGTAGACGAATTGACTGTAATGGACTTTGTGGCCCCAACCGTCTGTATCCCTGTGTTTACACAAAGAGGGTAATATTTATCGAGAGAGGTTAACATTGAAATTGGTTCACTTTTTTATTTCGTAACCTTATCTCACAGGTTTATGTTCACAGCTATAATTAGTGTAATTGTGTTCGGACAGAAACAATATTGCTAAGCACTTTATTAGTACTGCTTACCTGTTACATTTTTTTGGGTTGTTGTATCATAACAGCCCATTAATGTCCCACTGCAGGGACGGGCCTCCTCCCGTGACGGAGGGATAATTGGCCTACTTATACCACGCTGGCCTAACGGATTAGTATAGGGTTTAGTTTCAAGTTTTCCTTCTTTTTACTTCGTAAAGATAATATTTACGGTTAGTCCCTTAGTCGGTTTTACGACACCCATGGGATGAGATGGGGTGGTGACATATTGTATTCTTACTCCGTCACCACACGGACGTTGTTTGACGGACGGTTGTTGTATATATTTAAATAGTTTTCTACTTTGATGATACTAGTTACTGCTAGCATGCTCAAATTAAGCGTTTTATCGACTCTAAAATGATCTTACGTTTGTATTTTTCACAAGTTTGTCTTATAGTTTAATTAAAACAGTATAAGATAACTGTAAGCCTAGTTTTATTGGCATACCCTTTTTATTGTATAATTAAAGATCATAAAATTATTAAAGAGGTTAGTAACCTTTCTATATAAAGCTAAAACTCTTCACATGGAAGCAAAAAACAGTTGCTAAGCAACACCCAATATAATCGTACAGAGAAGAAAGATTCCATTCTCCGTACATCATTAACAAAACCACAATTACACTCAAGAACAAAAAGATTAACTGAACAATAGAAGAAACAACAGTTTGTTTAGGGTTTTACTCTAAAACAATACTTAAGTTAAACAATATTAAATATTAAACTAGCGGATGTTTTCTTCATGTTAAAAGCCACTGTTGTTACGTTATGTTATGTTTGTTTTTCGCAAATATTATTTCCATAGTACTACTGTTTGTGTATACGTCTTAAGGGATAGTTTATTAGATCACAAGGGTAGTTACCTTTATTAGTACTGCATAGTATTCATAATCAGTAGTTACTGATGAAGATTTTATGATAAAACTTCTGTGATTGAACTCATAATAGATGGACGCGAAGAAAAAGTTCAGCATAATAGCCTCATTGTTATAATAAGTCTTCTTTACTTCTTATGGCAAGCACATAGTAGGCATCAATATGCTTTGATGTCATACAAAAAGCAAGCTTCAACAAGTACGCTTAAATAAAACATGAAAATATGTCACTATTCATAAAACATGTTAATTAAATAGTCAATTCAATGTCAAACACTTATAAATAAATGATTTATGTTAATACACTTACAAATGTACGGCGAGAAATAAGAGAAATCTCTTCACATCAAAACTTGGTAGACGACCGACCTCAGCAATTAAGTCACTCGAAATATTTAATGAACAGTGCTAGTTCGCGGCGGAAATGACACTTAATCGGCTTAACTTCGCCTCAAAACTTACCCCAAGCGATCTACTCACTCCCATAGTCCCCCCTACCACGGTAGAGTCACGCCCCTCAAACCAGAGATACCTACACTGCATCAAAGAAGTTACAGAATGTGCAATTATGAGATTGTTTTAATTTAGCAACAATGTTGTTGAAGAATTTCCTTACTCCGAATGAGCTCTCTCAAACCCCAAACCAAAATTCTTGGTTTCGTTTCTACATTGTTTCTTCGTTATTGCTCTCAGTCGATCTTTAATTTATTTTTCGTCAGTTAACAATTTCTTGCGGTGATGTTTGTTAGCTTGTTCATAATTTCGTTTATTTATAGATACTTCATTCTGATATTGAACTAATGTACTGAGAAATTAACTAAAACCATGTTTATTTAAATAATTATGAAAGTAATAATATGATATAACAAAGTAATAAAATTGTCACAAGGAAAACCGAGTACATAGGTCGCTAGGTAAGTTTACTAGTAGTAGGTAGAGCATAACTGAGGAGTCATCCTAGAGGCCATCTAGATACAGCTCTCTCTCTCTCTCTGTTAAGAAATCTTGCCATTGCGCAAGGGTAGGCGCCAAGACTAAATAGTTTTGGATTTGTGGCAGTCTCTATCTCCATATCTCATTACTTAAATATTAAGTGATGCGTCTCAGCTGTTGTCTTTTACGATAATTTAAGCGATAGCATAACCTACTAATGCCAATAACCACATTAGCTAGACGGATTGGTCATATTTATAAGGTTATTGGTATCAAGTTTTCAGCAAACGTTTAAATGTCTTTAGTAGTTCTTAGGTTAGGAAAGAAAAGTTACCACACTCATATCGTAAAATTACTGTAATTTAATTCTCCGTATCGTATTTGAATTAGTATGTAGCTATTACTAAAACAACTTTTGCCGTAAGTTTGTACTAAATAACAAAAACTTAATATCAGTTTAACCTGTTTGATTCTAGATTCAACTATCAAAAGTGGGTCGTATAATTCACCATGAAAAATATGAAAGGGTTAAAAACTTTACATTATTTATAGTTAGATAAATATACATTTTGTAGAAAGGTTAGAAAAACGCTATTACTAAAATGACACCATCTTTTTAATGTGCTTATTTATATGTCAATAAGTAACGCAAAATTTAAAAAACGACTACGGTAATTTTAGTATTACTTATTTATGCGAGTGTGGGGTATTACAGCACATTACAGAAGTACCTACTTAATTTTTCCACGAATTAATAGTGTATTAATATTAAATTATGTGATTGAATCTGACAATTCCAATAGTATATTTAAATATAAAGTATAAATGGAACTAAAATCTTATGCTTTAGCTTCGTGTGAACTCGCTTTACAAATGCTCTTTCGGCTTCAAGACGTTACGTAAAGCGTACAAACATCGCCAATTAATGCCACAAACTTGCGAGAGGCAAGTTTAAACTCCACCAACAATCCTGCAAAAAGTCAGACGTGCAAATAAATGAACAACATAAGTAAAGCACTTCCCTAATAGTTTATTCACAAGTCATTTATAACGCTACTATTCGTGTGTTACGTATACTACAAATAGTAACTAAAACTAGGTATATTTGAATAATGAATAAGTCGTACAAATGTTTGTTTCGTGCTTTAGCTACGTTTGAACCTCTCTAAATATACTTGAACAACAATAACAAGGGTACAACATCTCAGAGACTTCGACGTCCGAAATAAAGTTTGGTCCAACATTTAACTAGTTGGAGCAAACAAATCCGTAGTGCGAGTCTAGTGGCGCGAACTGCACTCGGGTCGTGGACCGTCCCACCTAACTTGTTCGTAACGACTTCAAAAACGTCTAGGAAAATATTTGTTTTGCAAACCAAGGTACGATGTACAAGAACTGAATACATGTCTCTTGTGTTTGTACCTGTCCAACTTACTTAACTTTTATAAAGGATGATGTTGATATTATATTACAGAAATGGCAAGTAATACAAGAAAATGTGAATTGTATGAGAACACTAATTTACTGCTAATACCAATAGTTTATATTAATAGCTATCACGTCGCACGAATACTTAAGTGTCCAACCTCCATTTTCAACATTTTACACCAGAGACGTTTTATTGATTAGTTTAAGCAAATAATATGATTTTATAAAAGTTTTATATTAAAAAAATAGTTAATGTGTTTATGAAATGATATATTACAAATAATCATTAAAAAGTCAAACAGTTATGTTTATTTTCACAATTCTTTATGGAGGTTGAGCAAATAAACACATCAATAATTATGCAATTGGAGATAGACCACTACCGGGGTGGAGGTTGAGCATTTTGCATTCGAATATATTTAGTACTTAAGTGCCCTATAACCAAATACAGTGTGTTTGGGTATCGTGGTAAAAAAAATATAACTAGTTAACTTGCTATTTATTATTGAAAAAAACACAGAATTAAAAAAAAAACACTGTTTGATTTATATAAAATACAAAATACAATATTTTTTTGTTTTTGTACCGATACAAGATCGTTTACTTCGCCTGGTATTGTTTATGTTGTCTGATCCTGTCAAAACCTTTTTAATTAGAGATTCCATGGAGGCTTTGTCGTCAGCTTTCATATATTTGTAAGTACTTCTAATATAATTTTTTTTTCGGTTAGTGTCTGATTTGAATTAGTCCTAGTAATTTTTTTTTTAATTAGTCGTATTCTTCTTTCGTCGGATTCTTGTTTGGTCGGATTCTTGATTCATCGTACGTAATGTCAACATAAAATGAAACTATGGTATTACCGTGGCTCCACTTCTTCATTTCAATATGTACAATAAAAACGACATACATTAAATACAAAACGGTGATAATATCATACCTATACGTATAAAAAATAATTAATATACTGAGACTATTTAAACAATTTAGAATTGATTTATTTTTTCAAGAAAATTAACCTTTTTTTGACGATTTTTTACGTTTTCATAAGGAATTCTTTAGAAAAAAAAAATAGTATTAATCTACTTATCTAGCATCTAACATCATTGCGAACACAAAGTATAGGTATACGTAAACACAAAACTACCCATTTAATGCTTAGAAATTTACCTATTTAACAATTAGAAAACACAAGTAGCAGGTATATTTTGACAGTCATCGCACAAAAGCAAAATTTTTTATTATTATATTAGTTATATTTTACAACCTTACGAAATGTTCGAAACAATCTGTTCATTTATAGATACGTCACAATTTCATTTAAAGATTTAATTAAATCTGAAATAATAAGAATTAAATTTAAACATCCTGTACTATAAGTTAACGATACGCAGTGGTAATCTACAAAGAAATGTTAACAAAAATACAAGTTACCGATTCTTTTCTATAGTTGTGACTATATTTTCCGATTTATATTTCATCACGGACATTTGGGGTACTGTTTTTTATTAAAATTAATACTTTTTTTCTATATTTCGCGTTATTTTTTACTCAAATGCGTGCGAGCACCAGCTTCGTCACAAAAGAAATTTATGATGGCGGCGTATTGCGTCATCAAAATGCGATGTCGTGATTGGTTACCTGTGAGGAGATTGAATACTTAAGCACGCAATCGATGTTCGGATGCACGTTTGGTGTTTCTCTACGGACGTTGAGCAATTAAGCATGAAGTTTTAATTCTCTTGTGTTAGTTTACAAAAACTTAAATTCCTTATAATTCATGTATTTTAAGTCCAAGCAGCAAGTATTATATACCAATCGAACCGCAATTAGATCCTTAATAAAATTGCATCAAAAAGTGAAATTCGTCAAAATGGTCGGTTGAGCAAATAAGCATTCAGGCGACGACAGCCTATTATTAGCCGTCTGACATCTACTGCTACTTGCGATCAAACTATTATGCATAAGGAGTTGGTAATATGAGTTTGCAATGTGAGGTAGTGTTTTGTCAGTTGTTTGTATTGTAACGTTCACCAGTATTTTCTTTGTAAACTATATGCATAAGGATAATTGATTTTGCATTACCAATAGTCATCACCTATTGGGTCCCTATAGACAGAAAGAAAAGCCCTTTTTGTTTTATTCAGTGGATCCCATAACGGAGCGTCCTTTGGTTCACGTGAATGTTGGAGGTACAGTTGACTGAATGAGCCTGGGGCCCTTTTGAATGAATGAATATTCATGAGAATGGCTTGCAATGACACTTTCCTAATGTTACCATCATATTCATTGATACGAATACGTCGTATAATTGTAATAAAAATATTCGTCATTTGTTTTCAATTACAAAAATGACTGAATTAAGAAACAATAATAAATTAAAATCCGTGAATATTATCTTTACAGGAGGCCCGTCCCTACAGTGGGTCATAAATGGGATGTTATGATGAATAAATTAAAATAATACATATTTGTACGACATGCTAGTAAGTCAAACATCTTGCTTGACTAATGGGAATGGGAAGGTTCACACTTGTTTTTGACGGGTTCTATCTCTTTTGCTAATTGAATGTTAGGCTCTGAGAACTTTATTCTGGTAAAAAAGGTCTTAAATTCCATAGCTCTGATTTTTTTAAGCTACTGTATCATTCTAGCTAAATACTGTAACATTAATTTGCACACATATGCATAGAGGTAAATTAAGTAGACGAAGAGAACATTACCAGTGTTTTACTTGTAATGGAGTTTTGATATGATTTTCTTACAAGCAAAATAAAGCTTTTGCCATCAGAAAGGTAACTATAAACAACATTCTGGAAATACTTATAATTCAGCACATAATTTTCATTAAATTCTTTACGTAATTACGCAACAAGTATTTAAAATATTGCTCTCAGTATTATTTCATTGTCATCTAACCTCAGATAGATACTCGTCAATAATCGATAGATACTTGATAATAAATCGTTTTACTCGTTGATCCTATCACTGATATCATAAGTCCATTCGACTCACGCCCCGTACCTATTGAGTAACTGATTATTTGCTACATTTTATTTGGATTTAATATGATCCCTTCTTTAAGCACAACGTTGCTATGCGTGTATTATTTTACATCCGATTTTTTATAGGTTTATTTTTACATTCGTTAAAGAAAGACATTTGTTGGTTTCGGGTATTTAAAGCTTAAAGCTTTTAGACTAATATTGACAAGGGTGGATTACATAGTATTTTAGAGAATATTTAGAAACTTTTTAGTATACTTCTTAAACAATTTATTAAAAAAACAAACATTTTCTATCTTGACGAAAGAAAACATGACACAAAACCTACATGAACCAGTCTTACTTTCATAATACTGGTAGAGGAGCTTCCAAAACCACCTCATTTGGCATTTCATAATATCCGCTTGTAGTATAAATAAATAGTATATATTTGTTGAGTATGTTAAAACAATTCAAATTTTATTTATATCAATGATTTTACCAATGGCTTAGGGTCTCACATAATATCGAAATGAAATCACAAAAAAATCTTTGAAGGTTTTAAAGTTAAACTTAAAAGTTAATCCCTAAAATTATACATTAGATATTACAAATTTAATTTGAATGCTTAATTTATAACCTAAATTTTGTTACAACATTTCACTTCACTGAATACTGTGTTAATGTAGACCAAACATTTGAAAAACACATACACATTCAAAAAAAGAAAAACACTCTTTTTTATACCCAAAAAACTGGAATTAATATACCGAATAATAAATACACGGACATTCAAAAAGCAATTTCTGTAAAAGGACGTCGAATATTTCCAAACAAGGCTCAGTAATGCATCCTTTGGCATTGGTACAACAATAGGCATAATTCACAGGCAGGCCGCTCGCCCAGTAGAGGATAGCTCCAACGAAATCACTGAACCAAATTGCAAATGAAGCGCCAGCCTAAGAGCTTTTACACACGAGCGGCATGTTTCCAACAGCAGAGCAACTGCAGCCGTTGATATTTCAACTTCGCGGCAAACTACAACTGCAAGTGTCGGTATAGGTCGACTGCTACCATCGACGCGTCAACAGCAGCCATCGACATTAATTTCAACTTCGTACATCAGCGTTTCAAACTACAACTGCAAGTGTCGCTATAGGTCGACTGATGCCGTTGACGCGTCGACGGCAGCCGTCGTAAAGTCGACTATTGACGCCGAACGCGCGTCGATGGCTGCAGTTACTCTGGTGTTGGGAACATGCCGCTCGTGTGTAAGAGCTCTAACTCTAGTAATGCTGTATATATCAGATCTTATACTCGTAGCCGTGTTACGTGTTTGCACACCTAAGTGATTAATATTCGACTTTGTACGGGTCAACTACTAATGTTTGTCTTTGTTCTATATTGTATTTTGGTTAACTTATTTTCTTCTTTTTGTCAAATAAGAAACGTTTTGGTTTTGGTATCTTATTAGCGGTAAGACTGTCATTAAAAAAATCCAAATATAACATGCTACTGATTATGTACTACACAATTAATTTTGGAAGAAAATACCCGACGCCATCAATGTTAGTACTCATAACTGCAACAGAGGAAATAATCGATATATAGATTTTGCCCGAGGAGTAAAACCAGAAGAAACCACTATATCAACAAAATGCCACGATTTTTCTCAACTTTTCTTTGGTTAGCTTTACAGCAGGTGACGCTTTTCCCGAATGGTCTCCAACAATATAAATAGAAACACTGACGGTCTTTCCTCTGAGGGTGTATTTGGCCTGACTCAATCGAATAACGTATTCAAATTTTGCCTATAACTAAAGAAAGTTCCTTAATAATAGTTAGAATAGTAACATTTTTAATATTATGTAAACCTCTGTAACATTATCCTTAAATACCACATCCCCAATACCATACCCCAGCGTTTGACTTTTACAAACCGGTTAAGGTATTTGAAATGGTTCAAGTAACAAACAATTCCAAATGCGAGTTAACACTACGGTACTCTCCAAAGCACCAAATTTTTTTTTTTAACAATCCAGATTTAAAATGAATAGAAACAGTCTATACATAACCTGGATACAATAAAACAAAGTAAATTCCTTGACAGTAATTACATAGTGTGTCCGCTCTTAGAATTGGTTCTTGGCTGTTATTAGGTACATATTGCAAAAATGTATTATGGAAAATAATGTTAACTACATCATTAACTAGTTTAGTGAAATTTTGAACAATACTCGTCTAATTAAACTAAAATCGCAATGATAAGTCAGTCCTTGTAATAGTTTGCGGCGAACGAGATTAAAACATTATAAACTTTCAAAGAATTAAATCAAATAAAAGCAATAGCAACCTAAATTGTAGTACCAAAATCCCATTCTAGTTTAAAATAGCCCACAACAATTAACTAAATAATATGTTTGACTTAAGCTCTAAGACTTCGCTAAACAAATCTAGAGTAGAAAATCGTCCAATTAAGTCGTAGGACTTTTGGCCAAGAGTTGTTAGGTGAACCAACTCCGAATCTCGATGAAAGTACGAAATCGTGTTAGCAAATTGTTCGCCGTCTCTCATGTGCTTGAATACTCCAGCAAAATACATTAAAGGATTAATTTAACAAATTACAACTATACACGTGCGTTTATTATACAACTGTTGATGATGCCGATGCGTAGATAATACAGTGGGGACCCTTTGTAGTCGACCCCAACGTACGCAATACCCAAATAACCCTCTATTGTTTTAAGAATTTATTTCCAACATTTTGAATGGAAAGTATAATAGGGCTCGTTGGATTACCATGGAATTTACAAATATCAGTGCATGACCCCGTGCTTAGAATTTTGGTTGATACTAACGTCGGCATTGACCGGTTTATTGGCAGTGCGACTGTACGGTCCTGACCTATACAAATTCAACTGTATTTACTTTTCGAACGTCTGTACGTTTCGGACATTTGATATTCACTACGAAATCGTAGAATCGTTTCCGTTGAATTATTCGAAGAGTTCGATGCGAATTTTAAAAATATTGTGACTGCTACGGCTGAATAAAAGATGTGTTATGGGATTTTGTTAATAACTGCTGTTTTTATTTCGTTGTAATATTTTAAGTACACTTTAAATTTTCAGTAAATAATCAAATGCTTTACATAAAGATTGATTTTATGAGTTATTTTAAGATTGACTTTTATTTAGGTTTCAAGAATCAGTATATTTAACATACTACATAAATATGAAATACTTCACGCCAAGACACGTACTCCAATTTAATACAATCATTGTTTTACTAGTAGGTACATAATTATTTATGACAAGTGTGCAAAATAGTTTATTGATTTTCGGTTAATAAATTATATGACTTACTTACCCATAAAAATACACATAATATTCTTATTGCTACGAACGCATATACAATGTACAAATGTAAATAACATTACATAGTAAAAGTAATATTCCACAAATCATTTGTAAGTTACAACAATTGAAAAAGGTTAGACCACATAAGTTCACATCGATAATTACAATATAATCTGGCGGGGAGTTTTAACACAACTTGACAATAAAATTAATAACTTTGTAAGTAATTCACCATTTGATGAAAAATGTTCTAAAAAATTCAAACGCTGATATCAGCATAGAATGTACGTCGACATTTAGTGTTACCGATACCGTACTATACGAGAAAGGCTTGTGTAAACCGACGACATTTAGCCTGGTGACATTTGCTCTGTTGCTCCAATTGACCCATTCCGTTCGCCACGCATGAACGTGAACAAATAAGGGGCGGAATGAATTTATTCCATTATGTATTAAAATTTATTGAGCACGATGTGTTTTCACGGTCTGTTATTGAAAGGAAAACATAAATACGTAACGATAAGTACTACAATAAACGCTATAGCTGTTTTATTTGCTTCATGTAATGGGATGAATGGAATATAATAAATTGTTATGTTACAATAAATGAAAATAATTAATGCATTGTTATGTAAATTAACTAGCTCTAGGTTTGTTTTTACTATGCCCTCGGGCTTTGATTTTTACTGTGTACTCTATAATCTATTTACATTAAATGAGCCGCTGCCGTGACGAATTTGTACAAACAAATGCTTTCTCCTACGGACAACGGCCTTCTCCTAACCGTTCTTTTGTGTCTCAATCTCTTATGTGCCTAACCACCACACTTAAATTCTCAAAGCTTTCTCCTGAGCCTATCTTGAGAAATAAAAATATAATTAATTTTCATGGTACATTGAAAAGAGAAGGTAAACTTATTGAATGCACCGTGTAATCCGGTTCCTGTCGTATATGTACACGGGAATAATTCAACAGTGCGATCGCCATTCTATGAGCAAACAGATAGTCCTCACTTCCGACACATGTTTCCGTGGACGACACAAGTAACTGGTCACGTAGAATATTGACGCCTCGGGCGATCTATTCCCGGGGACAATACCTACGGTGCTAAGGGGAACATTTTTATACGGAACTTACGTATATCATCCTAAACATTTGGTGAAGAATAGTATGTATTTTTCCCATTTGAAATTCAGTGGGCGAATGTTTGCGATCCAGTGCTTGGTGTTTTGTTCCAGGACATCTTCAACAAACTCTTGTACGTTTATCTGTAAGATAAACTAAACTATATTTTCATGAAATTGCTTGAAGCTTGAACGTACATAGAACGTATATTAGCATGCATATACGATAATACTACGATTACTATAAATTAACACCTTAACTTTTAAAGATTTCAGACTATAGTTAGATCGATTAACATTTACGATAACTTAGTACCTACTAATTGCTAATATTATACGTATGTTGCAAAGCTTCCAATTAAGTAGAAGACGATTTTCTGCGCTGAAGTCAATCGTTTTACTGCGCAACGTACTTTTTAACGTGTCTTGCAAGAACCTAAAGCCAGCGCTCTTATTCATCATTATCAAATCACACGAAAAAAGGTGTACGATCTGTTTAAAATATTTAATCATTGTTTGTATGTTATAAATATTTCTTTAAGTTCAGAGAGTTAAGCAGTTTTCAGCATGAATAGCTTTCGGCTGGATCGGCACAATAAATATCAATGTATTAATCCGTAAATTCAGTAACAATGTCCGCAGGGCTTAAATTTATTTAAGAATATACCTAGTTAAAAGTTCCAACTAAAAAACTATTACTAAAAAAATATTTAAATTTGAGGTAATTGTTACAATTTAAATATTAATTAAGATAGTTTAAATAATCCTTGGCTATTATCATTAAAGAGTTATAATCTTGAAAACACACCGCCGAGACTGAATAATAATTTGTATAAACGTTAACTCATTGCGAAGCAGGTCATGTTCGAACATTTAGTCTAAGGTAGGTACAACATTAGGTAAAGTGTGAGGCGTTTATGCAAATTACACTGTACAATCGTATTCAGTGAACAGCAAATCGCGTTTTAAATTTATTATAAAAGTCGACTTGGTAATTGTTGTTAATCTTGAAAAGCTTTTCTCTGTTTATTGTTTCTTCATTTACTTGGAAATGGTAATATTTAAACGTTTTGTCTATTTATAGAATTTGTTATTAGTTGTGGCATGTGTATTTTAACGTACTAGTTATGATGTACCTACATGATTTACGTTTTTTTTTAGAATATCAGAAGTGTCCATTATTTGGAGAAGATATTTTGCTTTTACGTTGAAAACATTATGCCTGCTTCCCTAAATTTTTCTAAGGTTTAGAAAAAATCAAATTTCAAATTGCTTTATCTCATAAATTATATCACAAATTGTTTAAAATAACAAAATATAAAAGTCTTTTATAAAAATTAAACTTATAATATAATTTCTGAAATATAAGTAATTATCACTATTGCAACAATAATGATGATAATAACGTTATTGATACACATATTTCAGATTTCTGCTGTGAAATTCACAAGAGCAAAAATCTTCAATAATCACTATTTTATTCAGTCTCATAAATTTGTGAGATATAGCAATGGTAGTCGTAAAATCAGCTCTGTAAATCTGAGGTTAGCTTAATCTCTGGAGAAACGGCTCGAATACGAAAGCTTATAACCTCTTTGCTATAAAACTACGTAGATACTTATTTGCTTGGAAACTAGTTCCTTCAAACGTTTTTAATATCGCGAGAGAGTTGTGGTAAACCAAGTGCTTAATACAGTATTAAACAAATTTGTTATTTTTTACTTGCTTATCTTTCTTGGAAATCATCGTAACATCCCATTAATGTCCCACTGCAGGGACGGGCCTCCTCCCGTGACGGAGGGATATTTGGCCTACTAATACCGCGCTGGTCAGACGGATTGGTATAGGGTTTAATTTCAAGTTTTCCTTCTTTTTATTTCCTAAAGATAATATTCACGGATAGTCCTTTAGTCGGTTTTTACGACACCAATGGGATGAGATGGGGCGGTGACATATTGTATTCTTACTCCGTCACCACAGGGAGAGAAAAAAACATTAATCTGTAAGTTTTATAGGCTCTCGTCAATAAAAGAGGCATCCCTATTAACTGTCTAACACTTTTACTAAACGGCTCAAACTGACATACTAAGTACAAGGACCAACTTTCTCTAGAAATTACGGGGAGTCTACTAATACTAAGCTGGATTTCTAACTCGTCTGAGTTAGTACAGGCAATTTCTAGATAGTATACGAGTACTAACTAAATTTTAACACTTACTTTATTAGCGTATTTAATACCTATGAATAATTTAGAATATTCTTAGTAAATAGTATAACCTATAAATAGGTTTGCTTAAACTCAAGAAAATGTGAAAGCTTATAACTTCTTTATATTGACGACCTCTGTGGCGTAGTAGCAGAGGTCTCGGGTTCGCTTTCCGCTCAATGGAAATCTTTGTGTGCATGAACATGATAGTTTGCATTGGTCTGAGTGTTTCTATGTATTATGTATGTATTTACAAAAAAAAGTATATAAGTATCCGTTGTTCTGTTACCCATAACACAAGCAGGTTATGCCTAGCTTATTTAGGGAACAGATGGCGCTGTGTAGAGATGTCCGTAAATAATTATTTATTTCTTCATCATGGCTAGATGAGACGGGTAACCGGAGGAGAGGAGAGAAAGCAAGAACTTAAGTAGGCCTTTGTCCAGAAGTGGACCGCTCATAACTGATAGATAGATTATCATAATCATCATAACAGCCCATTAATGTCCCACTGCAGAGACGGGCCTCCTCCAGTGACGGAGGGATACTTGACCTACTAATACCACGCTGGCCAGACGGTTTGTTGTAGGGTTTAATTTCAAGTTTTCCTTTTTTTATTACTTAGTCGGGTTTTACGACACTCATGGGATGAGATGGGGTGGTGACACACTGTATTTTTACTCCGTCACCACACGGATAGATAGATGATAAACTAAAAGGATCAGTCAAATTGGAAATATGAAATATGAACAAAGACGCTGACATTGTAAACATTTATAATACCTTTTCTTACTTCATAATTTTATTTTATTTTGTTACAGCACTGGGTCTGGAGCCGGACTTCCTATATCCATTGGAGAACGTGACCATCGCCCAAGGTCGAGACGCGATGTTTACCTGTGTGGTCAATAACCTTGGTGGTTACAGGGTGAGTGGCGACTCCGCCACGGCCAGGGTGTGTATCAAACTGACTCATTACAGCTAACCATAGAGGAGCACCGTCACAGCACTTTTAAACATGAGATCTATAATTTAAAAACAAACAAATAAAATTGTTTTTTTTTTGTATTTTTTATTTTTTCTATTTAGTACTTTCGTTAGTTACACCTATTTTTGATCAGTTTAATTAAGCATGAAATACTTATTAATATTTTGAATCAATTTAATTAATATTTTGTCAATTGAATTATATCAAAGAGAAAGTTTAGAAATAAATTTAAATCAGTTTGACTAATGAAATTATAGATCTCAATAGACTTGCACTACCTCCACACTTCTTAGCACACTACCTTCAATGCACTTTCTTCAGCACTCTTGAAGACACCAGCACTACTCTTTAGATCCTATCTCTATCTTAGTATAGAGTAACACCACTATTGCACAAATATACTCTAAGTTCGTACTACTATAGAAGTAGCATGGGCACAACTTGCACCTGTGATTCCAAAAACACTTCCACGTAAAGTTCTGAAGAAAACTAGTTTGAACCAATTAAACTTAATTATCACGTTCGTATTCGTAGAAAAAGAAAAAGTGGTTGTGTTTATGGATCTTATACACCTTTACACTTGCACATAGAAATAAAATCCGAGTTTCTTTTACAATAATTTTAAATAAATCTTTTTATTTTTTTGTTTATTAATTATTGGTTTTTAAGCACTTAATGCACTATTACTTTTATTTCAAAATCACTATAAAGCATGCTTCTACAATGCACAGTTTAAAAAACTATTAATTTCAATAAAAATAATTAATTTAGCGTTGCACGCTCATCTAACGTTAGTCAATCATTGTCAGAACAAAAACCGCGAGCTATATGACGGACCACTTTAGTCCAAGGAATTTACGAGAACATTGCAAAATAGTCACTTTAGGAAATTAAAATAAAGCCAGGACGAACCCCCTCGGTCCCCGTTCAATCATTTCGAGAGGCGATGCTCTCAAACTGTCCCGGGAGTTAATCTAGTAGTACACTATCATTATGATATACGTATCGTGTCGAATGCGATATATTTTCATATTGCTCGAATTGAAAAATAGTTTTATACTAGTGTTATACAATTTACGGTAGAACGAAATCGGCAAAGCTAGCAATTTTTTATCTAAACTTTTTGTTACAAAAACAAAATTCAAAAATAATAATTCTATAGGACTTGAATGAATCAATCATTGTTGGTAAAGATTAGGAAGGAGTTTTACTAAATATTTTAATCTGAATAACTTATTATGTTCGTTGTAGTTTTTAGTCCATAGTATTTATTAAAAAAAGTCCATTAGTTTTCATTAACAAAAGTCTTTCTTTGTACCTTTTCTTTGACAACAAAATGACGGCTACAAAAAAAACTTGATGTTAGACAAGATCATAACATTTCTTGACTTTAATAAAACCTCGAATACTACAAACCAATCACTATCAATGCAGCATATAACAGAAAGAAACTAAGCAATAAAACCGTATATAAATACTTATTCGCGATTCTTTTCCTTACGAGAAACAAGATTCGATAATAGTCTCTCTGGGGCCATTCGCTCAGGTCACTACATTTCCACACAGATTTCTCCCTATTCGATACATATTTGCTTTCGTATGTTGATTGAGTAAGTAATTACGTACAACAATTACGTATCTTCAGAATTCTGTAGTGATATCCCTACGGAGATTTTTGTAAATATAATAACAAGATTTTTAATAACACACATCTTATCATTATTTTTCCAAGCCAAAGGTTTTGTAGGATATTCAATCGATTAATCAACTAGCATATCCCAGTCCACTGGTGGACAAAGGCCTTTCCCAACACAAGATATTCATCAAGAGTATTTTAATAATAATTATAGTTTCCTAGATAACTTGTTCCACTCTTGTTTGAGTTCCCGTGCCTAGCAAGTTTGAATGTGTAAATCTCAGTAATGGTATTGAGACTAGATTACCTTACTATTATTCTTGTGTAGGTAGTTAGTTTTTAACCTAGAATCGATAATTACCCAGGGAACAATTACTTGCTCTCCCTAGAACAACAACAGTGACCCACTTCTTACGAGTTCTTCGAATCAAGGAGAAGCTAAGGTAAACTACAACTAACAGATAAAAAAATCACGCTGTTTATGTTCCTAACTTATTGTTACACATTATTAGTAAATTTAAAATAACTGATATCGTGAACAAATAAACAAATAAAGCGAAAATGTAGTCATATTTATAACTCCCTGTGGACTGTGAACGGTTAAATTAGAACGGTGAAATATATTTTAAATAGAACTCATACCACAAAACAATCCTTGTTTATTTTACAATAATTCAATAATAAAACCGTTACCGATATACTACACAACCTCAGTTATTTGATTTCAAAGCACACAATGACATAACTAACATAATACATAAAATAATCATAATGTTTTAAAACACAATTTCGATATGCACCGCTGGTATGGATGAGTTTAAAATTTGGTAAATATGTCTTCAATTATTATTTCATCTATCTTATGTAATGACTGATTTAATTTTAAGCTTTGTTTAAAATTGAATCACAACGGCTCTACAATTCTTTAAGGCATATTAATTTTAATTTTGGATAATGCCTAATGAAATTTTGAATTTTAGGGCCGTTTAAAAACCTCTAATTATTTCACTGCCCTAAAATGTAGTGTATGAGGCACTTACTTAGTATCTAATTGCACAAGCACTCAAAACGTATTTACAAATGTAGAGAACTCTTTTGTAAATTGCACCTCTATTAGTGCACTTCTTCTTGCACTTTTCTATTCACTTACGTTAGAGTTAACGTTCAAAGTTCTTATAGACAATATCTAGAAAAATATCTATTTAATATTAGTGTCTGACTTATACTTAATATCTAAAATGTACTTTTAATCAAACTGTATAGAAATTAAAAATGTTATATAAAATGTTAAGCAAGAATTATTTTCAATAATAAAGTTATTATACTGAGACCAAAAGCGTATCCTACACAAGTATAAACGGCGTATTTCTGTTGGTATTTTTTTTGTAACGCGCTATGCAGGAAATTAGCTTCTATTGCGATGTCGACGCTTTTGGTAAAGCGGGTGAAACGAGGGCGTTTTCAGTGCGCCCGCAGCCCGCCTCATAGCGGCGACCAGACGAAAATGTAATTAAAAATTCCGAGAGCATTTTGCGCGACGCTCACAACAAGATAGTGTTGCCGGCTCGAGGATCGTTGTCGTGACTGCCTCTTGGGAAGCATTCGCTTGTAATTGGACTTGTTTTCTACAAGTCTTCATTGTTTATAAACAGAAGTCATACACGAAGTTAATCTTAAACTACTGTAGCGGGTTTATATTGATTTAGTTGAACTTTTTTGTTACATAATATTTTTAAGAGAACAATTAGAATGATCATAATAGTACAGAAGAAAATATGAAAACAATAATTAATTAACTCCTGTGATTCCACAGTGCTCCAGTGGTGTGTGGAGTTCGGAAGGGTACAAACCCCACACAAGAACATTATTTTTGCGATATGCAGACGATTGTTCTGAGCTCAGAAGTCATTGTGCCCGTTTTATTGATGTTTAATTTGTATGAGTCAATAAGGTTTTTACACGTATGAAGATTTCCTGAATAGCGCATAATATAACTTACATATTTCTTTAAAATCTTAACCATCATAACAGAAATATGACGTTTAATTCAAAACCACTATATACAATAATCTTACTAGTGTTCTTTCTTCATGCACACATTGAACGTGGCAATTGCATTGTTACCACGTCATGCGGTTAGGTCGCATGGATCAAAGCTGACACGAAGGCGATCCTGGCAATACACGAACACGTGATAACAAATAATCAACGTCTGACTGTAACACACAACGATTACAACACGTGGACGCTGAACATTAGAGGTGTAAAGCGGGAGGACAGAGGACAATATATGTGCCAAGTTAACACAGATCCAATGAAAATGCAGGTAATGTGTGTTAGATGTTTTAAGCGCTTTAATGTTCCCTTGTCGCTTTTCGAAGATTTATTTTTGTTGTATGTGTTTTGTTTGTGTTTGACTACCTCTGTGGCGTAATTGGTATAGCCCATTACTACTAGGCATATAAGAAACACCTTTACCAACACAAACATTATTGAACATTTTTGAATAAATTAAAACGTACAGGAGTTGTAACCCAATAATGTTTTATATCATCAATAAAACAAGAATTTATGACAGAAAAGTAAGTGTAAATTTAAAGTTTAGCTAACGAATCCATACTATTAATAATAATGTATTCCGACGTATCTGTTCTCCTCACAAAAATGCGCCCATTGCGTACCCAAACATGTTTGTATCCTTTGTCTTTGGCTGCAGATCTCGTTGCCGCATGTAACGCCTTGTTGACAGGTGACAAATGTTCCTGAATGAATATAGGTTGGAACGCGCCTCCTAATCCCAAATGACTTGTATTAAGCTTATCCGCTCTTGATTTTGGCTTATTGAATTTAATAGTAGCGGCTAAAAAGTTGTCACGATCTCTTGGCGTGGTAAACTGCACAACGATTGAGCGAGGGCGGTTGTTATTTGCATTAATCTTAGCAACCCTTTTACAGTTAGCAATCTTATCGGTGGATAATGGGTATTCAATTACTTTGCTCAACTTCTCTATGATGCCAATTACATTTTCTTCTTTCTTCTCCGGAACACACTGCAGCTCAATGTTGCAAGACCGAGCGCTTTGTTCAAGATTGTTTATACGGATTGATAGGTTAGTTACTGTTGACTTTAAGCCTTCATTTTCAGATGTCAATACATGCATAGTTTCTTTAATTTCTTTATTTTCAGCTTCTATTTCATCGAACTTGGTACTTATAAAGTTAAAGCTATCTTTTAATCCAGCAATCTCGTCTCTCATAATTTTCATTTCCGACGACAAAATTGAACGAAGTGACTGCGTAAGCTGACGCAATAAGTCTTCAGACCTTTTATCAGTGACTTCTTCAACTATTGCGCGTATTTCGCCCGTCGTCACTGCCCGTTCCGCCGACGCATGCTTGGGCGGTGTTGGAGACTGAAGCGCCTGCCTTTTGCTTGCCCTTAGGGTGGCATTGGTATTGGTTCGTACGGGAGTATTATCTTTTTTACGGTTTTTCTTGCTAGAATTATAACATGTAGGACATTTCCATTGGTTATCGGTTGCGTCAGAAGCACTACCAGAGTCCAAACCCAAACACTCCAAATGAAAAGGCTTACTACAACTATTGCACTGCAGGTAGTTACAACCATCTTGTTCAAATGGACAGTCCTCATCCAGACAACATCCCCACTGTATTTGTGTTGATTCAGACATTATACACTCGTTTCTAAAATGATTTGTCGCAAATAATTTATCATCAATTGAAGATAATAAAAGATGTAATGTTTATTATAAGTAGCCGTCGACCGCTTGAATAGAAGAAACCGGTTCCGCGATGAATAGACTCGCTCGGCTCGCTGTAGGTACGTCGACACACAGCTGATCGTTTTAAATACACTTAATGAGTCAATCGTTGAGTTTTTATAATAACTTCGCACTATTTGTACAGTATATTCACTTTACCGAATTGTAAATTAACTGTATGATTACACTTTCTTTATAATATAGTTATATTTACGTATTAACTTATATCTCGCACTTTAATATTTTTTTATCGCAATATAACACGGAGCTCAATGTTTACCGTGCGCGCGCGCACTACCCACGCTATTTATAAACCGATTTCTATAATTTTTTTTTATGAATAAGGTTTTAAAGTGTACTTTTGAAATATGGGAGTTTGAAAAAGATATGTCTATGCAAATTACAATATATTTATGTATTTAATACACTTTGAAGAAAACCCTAACGATTAAACAGGTTATTGTGGCTAATATATAAAAGATAGATATATACTATTCAAGACTTTTTTGTACATCTTTTGAAGACCATTATTTTTGTAATACATATTTTTGGCGTATGATCAACGTACGCGATGATAAGAGCTCGAACGCGCTTTTTTTCAACCGACTTGCTTCAAATTTATCGTCACTGCTCAGCTCCTATGTGTCTTAGCGTTATGTTATACAGCCTATAACCTGCCCGGGAGTATGGACTACAATTGTACCAAGTTTGGTTAAAATGCCTTCAGTAGTTTTTGACCCATGCGTGCACATACAGACAGACAGACAGACAGACAGACAGACAGACAGACAAAAAATTTATTGATTGCGTTTTTGGCATTAGTATCGATCACCATTCATCCTCCAATATTAATTTTTAACATATATTCAATGTACAGAATTGATCTCTCTACAGTTTTATTATAAGTATAGATTAGTATCGATCACCATTCATCCTCCAATATTAATTTTTAACATATATTCAATGTACAGAATTGATCTCTCTACAGTTTTATTATAAGTATAGATATAGATTTGTATATTAAAAATAATAAAACACTGTTGGTAACGCGATTTTTGTTTGACTGATGTAATGACGTGGAAACTGATGCATTTTAATATAATTTATATATAAATTTTAACATAATTATAAGTACATATTATTATGCAAAACTCAGTAAAATTAAATAATTACTTAAAAGTAACCTCAGTAGCATAGTGGCTTAATAACATGACGACAGCAACGCAATAGTCTCCGGTTCGATTCCCGTTCAATACAAAAGTTTTTGTGGAATAACATGAATGTTTCCATTGATCTGAGGGTTTTTTATGTATTTATAACAAAAATATGTGAGGAGTTTTATTTTTATTTGTGTAATAGTCATTCTAGTGGGAACTGAAGTTGTTTTTTCCGAATGGCATCGTACTTCGTATGCAGGCCTTATCGCATCGCCCGCATAACGGTGTCATTTCTACGAATGTAGTATTGAATGAACGACTAACATAACGACGCATGCAAGGCAAACGCTTATAATGGTTCCTTTAATAATGTAAACAGAACCTTTTCTTTTGCGAACTGTCAAGTGTTTAGTCGTCCATGGCTTAAAACTAGCTGTGATTCAATGCATTCTTACCCTGTCACTACACGTTTCAATAATATCCATTTTATTTGCTATTGCAGACAGCATTCTTGGAAGTGGTTATACCACCAGATATAATATATGAAGAGACATCTGGAGACATGATGGTGCCAGAAGGTGGCTCAGCAAAGCTGGTTTGTAAAGCCAGAGGTTATCCGCCACCGAAAATTGTTTGGCGTAGAGAAGACGGCGGGGATATCATCTCTAGAGGGGGACCACAGGGAAAGACGAAAGGTGAGATTACTTTCAACTATTCTTTGTCATTTATCTGCCCTTTTTATCATCATCATCATAACAGCCCATCAATGTCCCACTGCAGGCCCTTTTTATAGTAAAAAATATTATCCCTTACACGCATTAAGCGCGTAAAGTGTAGGATGGAGTCCTGAAAATATCTTTATTAAAGCAAAGTGTCACGTAACAAATAAAGGACTGAGAATTACTCGAACCTCGATAACAGAACTCAAGTAATCGCGATGTTTTTTTAACCTTATATTCTTCTTAAGACGATGAACAGTGGACTTGATCATTTCATGGCACTCTTACGTGTTGCTTGTAAAGATTGTAACATATGCCTCAATTTAATACTCTGTATCTCTCATCTCTTATTACTGAGGATCGTGGTTACAGGAATTTCTCAACCGAGCTAGTTGTCTCCATCGGTTACGGTCCAACGTAAATCTCGCCACCTGGTAGAAATTGATAAAAAACAAAAAAAGATTGGATAGGAAGGCTTTCAAAATAATTATCTGTTGTTCGTTTCTCCTTCAGCCGCTTATACTATAAATGAAAACTTATTGAAATTTCTCGTTCATCCCACTTTGTTGTTGTGTGTCTTACAAAATCCTTGCTATGAGCTACCTCCGCGTCCAACTAGATTATCACAAAGTTTTAAGTATAAAGAAGAAACAACTATGCACACAAAATTCTTCTTTGCGCTACATAACATAAAACGGAATTTTGTACGTACGTATAAATATTTAAGGCCAACAAAAAATACGCAGCATGCTGCTGTTTTCCTTTATATTTCAGCACAGGTTACACTTATCGTGGTTTTGAGTTAGAAGTGTAACCTGGTCTAAACGTCAAGCAAAATAAAGGTAACAGCATGGCCGCTTTATTCTTACGTTTACGCTTCTAAATAATACTGCAAAGTCATAGTTCAATAATAATGTATTCAAGTATATGTTTTATTATTATTAGCCTGTACTGTCGTCTCGCCATCTCCTCCTGGGCCTTTTTAATACACTAAAAATAATGTGCTTACGTGTTGTATTATTCGTACTTTAAATATTATAGGGATGCTGTAAGATAGGAAGCCGTCTATTTGGGCACCTCATTAGAATATAGTTTCATAATTTCGATTGTTTATCTTCCATGTAATTTCTGTATTCCTACAAACAGAAACTATTTTTTTTAAATTTACAATTTGATAGTAAATTCGATCCTTATCCCTCATTCAGTTGTAACCAGATTTGAATCAATTAATATTCATTATCCCGAAACCTTAATTGCATATAAATTAAACTGTCACAGCATTTACCCATTTGAGATAATTATTGAGCTATGATTATTCTATTACAATTCATCACAAATAAATTATTTAAATAAACATTCATTAGTACAATGTATCAAATTAAAACATATTAAGTATCATAGCGTACTACACAACTATAATGCAATTATGAATTGAAAACACTGATGCAATAAAGTTATTTTTAAAGCACATTATCCTTTACACTCATTTTTTAAAATTAATCTTATTTATAAATATTATATGATTCATACTTAACATTTTTCTTTAACTAAATCTTTGTAAGAAACTTTATTCAGTAAATGAATAAATTGTAAGTTCAGATATTTAAGACGCTGCAAGCCGCGGTGCTGTGAATATATTATGCTAATTAATTTATTCATTTATATTACTCTCAGACCTGTTATAGGCACTACATATAACGTTAAACTACACGTAAGTACCTCAATAAAATCTGTGAAAGAAGTTGTCTAAAACCTAACTAAGAATGCAAAGTCCAAGAATGCAAAAAAAAGTTACTACTACATTTCCCCCAATGGGTGTAAAGAGCTGTAACTAAAAGGCATATCAAAAACAGAACAACATCAACAGAAAATATCAAAAAGTAAAGATACCACATGGTTTAAGGTACTCAAAAGACCCAGATTCGACCTCTCCCTTAAGCTGCAAAATTTTGTACACTGTTTTTTATTAACTAAACATTACTTTTTAAAATCAAATCACGTGGTTTGAACAAACATAAATTGGCCGCAGGTGGATTTAAAGCCACGATCTCGTGCACTTCAGTAGCATACCCCGACTGTCATTCCACCAAAGCTATTTTACTTACTTTATTTTTTATTTTTTTATTTAACACTTTAAATACATATGGACTTAATGCCTAAGGCATTTTCTTTGAGTCAACCTTGTTTTCTTCCAGTCAACCTTGTATATTTTTATGTAAACAACTTTAATGTATTTTTTTTTATATTTAAAAACGTTTAAGCTAATCGCTCTATATGATACACACATTATAAATAAGCCAGTATGCAAGGTTTGTAAGGTCAAAGCCGTTTGCGTGCTATGACCAAATCATTTACTGCTATGAGCCACAACTTAAGGCCCCTTAACACGATAACTCCTGACTAATCTATCCTGAAACTAACACTTTAAGAATTGTGATGTATTTATGGGGAAATTGGCCATTATATGCAAATTAAACAGATATATAGGTATAGCCTATATTACGTTATCTTTTTATTTTTGTAGCAAATATTTGACGACCTCTGTGGCGCAATCGGTATATTACATAGCTGCTACGCAGAGGTCTCGGGTTCGATTCCCGCTCAATGCAAATCTTTGTGTGCATGAACATGATTGTTTGCATTGGTCTGAATGTTTTCTATGTATAATATTTATGAATTAAAAAAAAGTATTTAAGTATGTTTATCCGTCGTCTAGTACCCATAGTACAAGCTTTGTTTAGTTTGGGAGTAGATGGTGTTGTGTGAATATGTGAGGATTATTTATTTATTTATGGCAAAGCTGACTAGTTTGCGACTGCTGTGCCCAAGGTTTTTATCCGATCCACAAATTATTGTCCTGAGTCGAGATGTTTTTGTGTCCGTTAAATTGTTGGAAAGTCTTTGAGGAAGCTTTGAGAGAAAAAAAATCCATGGATCATCACTTACGAACAGATTGTATTATAATCTATTCTTCAAATTCTCTCATATCATAATTAAGTCATATATAAAACAGTAATTAAGTATGAAAACGTACACGGTTCATTTAAGTTTGATGAGGGCGACCTTCCTCAAACTACAGGAGCGTACTAGATAGTACTAAGCTAACCCACTTTCTGTATTATCCTTTACTAAGCTGCTCCAGTTTGTAATGTTGAGTGCTAGCGTTTATTACGAATACAAGAGAAGCTTTTACAGAGGGTTTTTTTTATTTTATATCTTTTCTTCTTGTATTAACGAGCGTGATGTGACTTCTTGCTTTGTGTGTGTGATTGTTTTGACGACCATTTTACTTACTAAAAATTATACTCCATTTTAAGTGTGTGCGAAATCTTCCTTGTGTGATTACGTATGTATTTTATTATTCGCACTCCGTCATTCGTTACTTACCAACAGAATGTATGCCAAAATATTCTTCGAATGCTCTCATATCATAATTAAGTCATATATAAAACAGTAATTAAGTATGAAAACGTACACGGTTCATTTAAGTTTGATGAGTACGCTCCTATACCTTCCTCAAACTACAGGAGCGTACTAGATAGTACTAAGCTAACCCACTTTCTGTATTATCCTTTACTAAGCTGCTCCAGTTTGTAATGTTGAGTGCTAGCGTTTATTACGAATACAAGAGAAGCTTTTACAGAGGGAATTACTATTTTATTTTATTCTTAAATTAACGAGATGTGACTTCTATCATTGTTTTTTTCCGTGAAAATTATCTTTACGAAATAAAAAGAAGAAAACATGAAATTAAACCTTATACCAATCCATCGGTCAGCATGGTATTAGTAGGCTAAGTATCCCTCCGTCACGGGAGGCCCGTCCCTGCAGCGGGACATTAATGGGCTATTATGATGATGATTATTGTTTTGTTACTAAAAATGACATATAATAACAATTATTTGCAAAATTTACTCTCTCGTATCATAATTAAGTTATATAGGTATAAAACAGTAACTAAGTATGAAAACGTACACGGTTCATTTAAGTTTGATGAGTGCGACCTTCCTCAAACTACAGGAGCGTACTAGATAGTACTAAGCTAACCCACTTTCTGTATTATCCTTTACTAAGCTGCTCCAGTTTGTAATGTTGAGTGCTAGCGTTTATTACGAATACAAGAGAACCTTTTACAGAGGGAATTACTATTTTAAGTTATTTTTTTGTAATATTAACGAGCGCTTTTTTTATTGAGGACGAGTAGTTTTTCTACTTTACGCGGGCTGTGGTGGGCCGGTTGGCCCTCAACCAAAGACATTTAAGTGACGTGATATGACTTCTTTCTCTTATATAAAAATGTTTTTTGAAGGTACGGTGTCACTTACTAAAATGATACTACATTGTAAGCATGTGTGAAATCTTCTTTGTTGCAAGCTCAGATTTCATGCCCAAACTTACTGCACACTGATATATTTTAGGCTAATATAAATATTATCTTTAAGCTAATTTACCACAATCATTACTACTTTAATTGGTAAGGTACAGCGATAATTTAGAGCTTGGAAGAAGTTATTAAGTATTTATTACTAACTTCACGTGAAGTCTAATTAAGCAGCAATATTGATGCCTTGCAGAATATTATTGCGTTACGAAATAAAACTTGTATTACGAGGTCTAAGTTCTATATTTAGGTTTGTAAAGATAAGTTCACAGATCTTTACTCAACAAAAACAAATAAACATGCTTGCTTAAAACCCTATACCAATCCATTTGGTCTAGCCTAAAGATTGAGTGTTAAACTTAATTTCTCTTCGTCACAATAGGCCTGTCCCGGTAAAACCTCACTGGGCTATTATTATAAATGACCTCATTAATGTTAAGAACACATCCATTTTTATCATTAACTTTAACTCTTGTTTTTGACACATTACTCGTTCGATATAAATTTCCCTGAACTTCCTTTCTTTTTAAAACATCTTTAAAGACTAATCATGTGTAAAGAACAAAACCGTAATACTTAGCTTTCTTTAATCTCTTTAAAATAAAATATAAAACACAAAACAAAGATAAAACACCTGTATAACAAAGTTTAGTTCATTCACAATGTATTTCATCCAAGAGTAATGGACGATGAAAGTTTCAACAAGTGCGGTACTTATTAGCCAGTAGAGTAAACCGAACATGAGCTTCATCGTTTACTTTCTACGTATAGTTAAGGCGAGGTTTTGATAAAGATAGTAGTTCATTAGCTCTTGCCCATGGCTTTACTCATCATCATCATCAATCATTATCAGCCAATCGACGTCTACTGCTGGACATAGGCTTCCTCTCTACTCGGGCAACCGCAGTTACAGTTAAAAAAGTAGACTATTATAAATAAGTACAAAGTAGTGTCAGCTAGCTCCACACCAGATTTTATCCAAATATATTTACTTACCAGTTTCAGTGTAAAGATGTTTATCGCAGATTTAATGTCTGCTTTGTAGCAAGCTTCCCCTAATCCCTTAGTCTACTTGTCACTATTTTTGGAAGCAGACAGATAAATTGGCGGCACTTCGTTCTTTAGATTCTTAGTTAGCCACACTCATTTACCAAGCAAAATAGTAAGATGAAATTGTTTTAAGTGCTTTTTCATTTTTTCCACTGTCTTATTGTGCTTTTTTTCTTTTTATTTTATCCCTTATAATCTTTGAATACCTCTTTAATTCAAACTTAAAGGCCATTGCTGGAAGTATATCAAAATAATTCTGTCAACTTGGACACAACTACTATGATATCAATAGTTTCAAAGGGCTAAATAAAAAATTAAGAAGTTAGTAACAAAAAAATAGAAACATCGAATTTTTTTTAATTGACTTCTCGTTACTCAATCAGTAAAAACAAAACAAAGTACAATCAGATCTAAAGAACGATTTGAAGAACTTAAGAAACGTTTAACAAATAAATCAGAGCTTAAAATATTCACTATTGAATCTTAGCAGTAAATCACACCGCAGCACCTCAGGAACTCCTATTACCATTCACACCGCCCTTTCTAATCCCGCCGGATTACAATCTCGAGACGGTCCGGGAATAATTACTTACCTACTCATCTCTGCACTCGGTCAAATAAAATCTGGATAAAGGGTTATCGCCGAGCTTCCAAATTAACCAAAGCTTAAATAATCATTAATTTTTACATAGCCATCCATTTTTAAAATTGGAATAAAATTTTAACCAACCATTTAAAGCTCGAACATTACTTCCATTTCTAAAATTGAAAATGTAACGGTTTGTATTTATATACAAGTGTTTTATTTAATAGATTGGGCAATAGGCAAAGTAAGCACAAAAATTATGCTAGCACGAGGGGAATTCGTGACGAGTGGCAATTGGAAACTGTACTGACAGGGTGATTAATCAGAGGTCTCACTTAACCCTACCACTGTTCAGACCTCCTCATGCCATCAGTCAATTCATTAAGCTAACAAAGTACTACCGGTAATGACTTTCACAACGAAGCGAACCTTCAATATTGCTAAGATTAGAGCAAGTTTAAGCTTTTCAGTTCAATATTAGGAATTAGGTTCAATTCATAGCCAAATCAGGTTTCAGCCAGTGGATAAATTACAAAGTCAAACAGGATCAAATGCTTTCTGAAAACCTTTCGAAACGATTTAAATTAAATAAAAGCTATTACTTTTTATATTTAAATAATTTGCTATAAAATAATAATATACCGCAGGTGTAAGATTTTAATTGAATATCATCCATAAATAATATGTCAACATAAAAATTACATATAAGTGCTTACAGACTAAGAATCAAAACGTCACTACCCTAAACTGTGGCGGTCGCTAAAAGCTCCACCTAGACTATTGCAGTAGACGATTTCCATTTCCTCCACAACGGCAACGCTTTACTATGCTGTAAGTGTGAAATATTTGATTAAATTCCATTCCTTGAATGTAAAATTTTCATTGATTTAGGAAATAAACGAATGATTGCTTAACTAAAATAGGCGTCAAAATAAGGAAATGTTGAACATTTACTAACTATAGAGAAGTCATAAACACACAAAAACTTTCAAAAATATAAAGTATCCAATTTATCGATGAACGAAAGTATGAAGGTGAAACCCACGCCTCCAACAATTTTAAATTAAGCAACATCAATAACAATCATCAATTTGAGTGAAGAAGTCTAATTAAAGAAGCCGTTACAAGTTACCTCCATAAATCTGAACAGAAACAATACAGGCTATTCATTATGTAGGCCCGTGTTCACCAATATTCGAATGAGCAAAGTTAGAGACCATCCGTCTCTACAAATATAGTTTTTTAATGACTGTACGGGCCACTTACTAATTTGTTATCTCCAACTAAGGAGCAACTTCACTCTTATAAATCAAATTTAAGTGCAAGAATTTAATATTGCCGTGATATACGATATTGCTGCATCGATGTAGGTAACTAATCGCTCTGGCGTGCCTTTATAAAATCCTTTAGTTCTATATTTTCTACGCCGGAAAATTGTATTACAATTTTATTCGTTTGTTATTCGAATACCTAAAAGATTTTATTTCATTATGTAGCGTAGAATTGCTCTTTGAATTATTCGTGGAATATGATTTATATGATTCTCATATTTGTTAAACAAGTTACCGTTATGTTTTTGTTTCAAAATTAAATCGAATCTCGAGAGCTCTATAATTTACCAAATCTTTGTGAGAGTCGAATACATACAACGTAATGTTATAATAATTCCTCCGACGGCAGAAAACAGCGTTGCCAACAATGGGGTATTATTCAAAATTTGCCCTTTATTGTTTCACATAAAACATGTTTGCGGTGACAACGGCGTGTCGCATGCCTATTTATTTCGTGTTCAACACCAAATTATGCAGATAAGCGAATGAATGGTAGAAACTTAGTCGTAGACTGATGCAAATTAACTCAGCCATCCTTCCATTCGACGCTTTTCATCAGTTCAACAAAGTTTGAAACAGATATCACTATACTGCATTACCCAGAATTGCTAAGTCGAATTATCAAACACGATGGTATACTTCCAACTAGACATGACAACAGCAGCTAGAGTATAACGGAAGACATAATGAAGAAACGTTGGCATTCTATTACCATACAAGTTCAAGAAGTTGGTTTAGGGTTTATCGTTAAGTTTTTCTTCTAAAGCACGAGCAAAAAGTTGACGAAAAGCAAAGGTTCTTTAGCTTTGAAACTCTTTCAAAATAAATATTACATAAGCCCTGAAATAAATGAACCTAATAACTGTAAAGTACTTAAAGAAAAAGGGCTAGTTTCTCAACTACTTTACATAATAACATGTGATGAAAATTACGATATTTTTTCACTTTAAGACACAAGCTGTTCTCATACTTCCAAAGTCTCAAAGTATAATGTGTAAAGAATTTATGTCTAGAGTAAAATATTTAGCAAAACTTTATATTGAATTATAATAACATATACATTATCATTTTATAACTTGTTCTTTTAAAACAACATTAGCTTTATTTGTTTATTTAATTTAATACTTTTAATACTGGTATGCGAATACAAAATAAATAATAATCCACTCAGTAAGGAACCTTTCGAATTCATAATTAAAATTATAACTTCAGAACTGTGATGAGAAAATGTTGGCTTTCCATTTTACTTGAGGACACTTTGCCGAAGTACTGGACTTTCGACCCCTTTCTTGTTATTGGAAAAGGCGATTAGAGTCAATGTTATTAGAAAACTTTTAACAATTGGAAAAGGATTTGACAACGTGACATTATTACCATCTTGAGCGTTACTAACACCTTTGGAATGCAATTATTTGACAATCAGATTAAAATTTTACATTAAGAAAAGTTATAATTTAATTCGTATTCTTGTTTAAATTAATATTACACGAGCTTTAATGTTATGAGGCTGTAATGCAAGAGGTTGCGGGTTCAAATCCCACACAGGACAATGTTTACGCAATTCACATGTTTTATTATAATGAATTTTTAAACGTCACTAATGTAAAAGTTCCATTTTTCTAGCATTACAAAAAAAACTATACGAAACCAAAAGTATTTTAATTTTGAGTATTCGAATTTTAATTCATCATCATAACAGCCCATTAATGTCCCTAATACCACGCTGGCCAGACGGATTGGTATAGGGTTTAACTTCCAGTTTTCCTTCTTTTTATTTTGTAAAGATAATATTTTCGGATAGTCCCTTAGTCGATTTTAACGACACCCATGGCGTGGTGACATTCATGGTTTAGCTTTAATAATAACAATGTTATAAGGTTTGATGGATTAGTTTAACGCTTTTCTTATTTTATTTTGAAGAAATAATAATCTGGGAACTTTCCCTTTGTCGTCTTTTATGACACCCTTAAGAAGTAAGGTAGCGACATTAAATATTAACTTACTCCCTTGTCACACGAAGAACTTATTATAGTATTTTATATTTAACTAGAACTTTTAAGCAAAATATCTCAAGTCTGTTGAACCACTAGGGTGTGCGCTCGAAAGTCACTTGACTTATGACACATCGACAGGCCAAGTTTATTCAATGGTCCGCTTCGAAGACACCGCGCAAAAACATGGAGTAGCTGTTACTTTTTTCCTTTTTTTAATTTAGTTATTTAAATTGCCTGGTTAATTTTTAACAAGGTCTAATCACGTTTTTGTTTTTAAAATTCGTCTTTGTTTTACCATTAATTTTAGCTAGTGAAAATATATTTCTTGATTATATCATTTAAAATACCTACATTTATGAAGAATATGTGAATAAATATAATATAATGTATAGTCGAGAACTAAATGGCTTTATCACCTCTAGAGTTACTGTTAGTTGCATGTCATAAAACTATTAGGTTCAATATCGCACAACAAAACATCAGCTAAATCATGACGCTACTTTGACATATCAGTTCTCTTGTATTAGCAAATAGTCGTTAGATATTTATAAAAACAAATAGTAGGGTCATTCTACTGAGTGATAAAAAAATAAAATAGTTTTTTAGGTTCACAAAATCAGTCATTTATTCAGTTATAATAAAGACATACTACGCAAATATTGTCTAAAAAATAAAATCAGAGCTTAATAACAAACATTACCAGAATAATTGCACATTTTAGTAATTATCACTTCGACAGGAGTGATTCTCATTTCAACATAAGTGACAGAATCTTACTTAATAAGAATAATCTTTAATATTAAAAGAAAAATAACAGCTAATCTTAACTGCTTTTGCTTATAATTTTATAGTATAGCTAGTACAAATAATCAAATATGATTAATATAGATTCTAAAAATAAAAAAATAATTTTCTACATAAGTGAAGTCATTTCTACAGTCACTTCGACAGGAGTGATTCTAATTACAACGTAAGGTAATATCGCCGTCCCCAACGAACAAAACCGTAATAGGAAAATGACAATTTTACAGGAGGGCATAAAAACTAAATATCATAAAAACTAATAAACTTAAGAAAAACTTTCTGGTACCAAAAATTGGGTGTTTTTTTTATGCATCCGATTATGAGTTATTTATTATGAAAAATGTTTATTTATTATAAGAAAAGTAAGAAAATGTCTATTACCGACTCATATAAATAAGAATGTTAACGCAAACTAACTTTACCATAGTGTTCGACTGAAATCACAAAACGGTCTTGCTATAGTTATAGTGCATTGTGATATTGTTGAAGGGAAATATAAATGTACTTTGTATTCGTAAAATGTCTTATCAATTTTATTCGATGATTTAACTGAGCTCAAAATTGCGGTAAAGATATATAACGCGCTTCTTCGATAATCCTTTTTCAGCCGTTAAGGAAGGTAAGCGTTAATTACATACAAAAAGAAATGCGAATGAAAGGAAGACAATGGATAATTATTATATTTATTCTTATTATACCATATTTATTATTATACCAATAATTTGTCAGTATTATCTACTCCAAAGTAGATAACACCCAACAAAAAACAAAGCGTATTTTAGCGATCGTTCTAGCTTTTAGCGTCAAGATCTAGATCAGGGAAAATTCTGTCATTTGAGTGCTTACATTTTAGGGCCGAGGGAAACGCCACCGTAGTGATGAACACAACTGATTATTACGGTAAAATAGGGGTACTACTAAGTGATGATAAGGTATACAAACTTGTATCATACAATCCCACGGCCAGAGTGCCACGAAAAATACGCTCACTAATCCAAGATCATGGACTTTTTCACAGAAGACGAGTACGAACGATTAAATAAACCAAAATCGCAGTAGCCACCTAAGTTATATGGGCTACCTAAAATACATAAGTCTAACGTACCATTGCAGCCTTTCGTAAGTCAAATCTCTTCTTCTACTTACGACCTTGCGAAGTACGTTACGTTAGTATTACAGCCACCTGTGATAAACACCGTCTTTTGTGAAGGATTCGCGCCCCTTTGTCTAGTCAACAAGGAATCTACGATTGAAACCTGACGAACTGGTTGTGAGTTTTGATGTAGAATCTTTTTTCGCCAATATTCCAATCAAAGAATGCGTTGAGGTAGTTAGAGACAAACTAAGTGACAATGATATGCCCCACAACTATGTTAATCTTCTAAAACACTGCTTGGATGGCAACTACTTTCTTTCCAAGGTCAATACTACCTCTAGATTGATGACGTCGCAATGGGAAGTTCAGTAGCCCCGGTACTGCTTAATCTCTGGATGGAACATTTCGAAGAGAAGGCCCTGAGCCTTGGCCCAAAAACTATCAGGCTTTGAAAACGTTATGTTGATGACATCTTTAGCATAGGTAAAGGAAGCAAGCAGGAGGTAGGTCAATATATTGCACATCTTAATACTTTCCATTTAAAGATGCTTTTAACGTATGAAATGGAGGCGGACATGTCATTGTTTTTCTTAGATGTCAAACTAGCCATAAGACTAACTATATGGGTCCATATCACACAGTGTTTACAGTAAACCTATACACACGGACAGGTATTTACACGCAACGTCTTATCACCACCCGCGACACCTATATAGTATAGCGAGAGCTATACCATAGCACTTAAGAATCATTATTCTTGCGTATTTACCATTATTCATCCATTGTAAAGGGACCAATGAAAAGGGAGAGACATCCTGGAGTGAACAGGACCTGCGTACGTCTCTGAAAGGCGTGACAGATAAGATTGGCTCCATGTTGAGAAACTTCTCTATAAACACTATATTCACCCCGGAGGCCAAGGTTAATAGTATAGTACGTTCAGTAAAGGATGTCCTTCTTTTGCAATGTCCTGGATTGTACAAGATTGACTGTAGCTGTGGCAGCTCTATTATTGGGCAAACAAAGCGGAAGCAAAGAACCGACAGACCCACAAGTCAGCAATCGCCGAACACCTGGTGAACGCTGGCGCTATTCACTAGATAGAATTTCATAAACCTCGGGTAATCTCCACCGATTGCCACTATTATACTTAAGACTTGTGCGGGAGGCCATCGAAATCAAAAAGTCCCCTAGGAGCTTTAACCGGAATGACGGTTTCTAATTGTCAGCAATGTGGAATCCAGTGATTTCAAACACAAAACTTCCCTTTTTTGAACGGTCGGGTAACGTACAGAACAGCTATTCGGTCAGTGTTATGTGTAGAACCATTAAAGTAACATCTCAAGATACGACGGTAGATGATAATAATCTAATCGCATCACCAGTCAGCTTGCGACCACGGCCAGGGCAACCTGTGTTGAAACGTCAAGTTAAATAAAATGCGCGTTAATATCCCTTTTATATAATATTTATAATAATGAAACGCGTACTAGCATAGTTTAAACGTTATAATTAGTATATAAAATTAAAACACGTATACTAATCATACTCTTTTGCATTGTAGGTACTAACTTCTTGAGCAGAGTAGAAACCATAACAACAGTAAATAACTGTCTGGTATGTGCCGGTACTTAGTTAAAAATCAAAAATAACAACAAAATAAAAACAAATATACCTACTCTGATTTACCTCTTTACCTGTTATTGTTATTAACGCTTCTTTTCTTCAACATTACGATTGAAGGACTAATCATGCCTAATGCTTCGTCCTTCAATCGTAATGTAATAAAACTGTCTATCACGTAGGGTGTGAGAGAGAGCAATAACACATTGCGATAAATATGAATGCGAGTTCTCATCCGAACGATATTTTGTTGGCGATTACTGGCCACGGCGTTGTCATTTTTCCCTTGAGCAATATGGTAATAGTAGCTTACTCTACAACTTTGATTCAAAAGATTTGGTAATATGCTTTTGCGGTAATAATCGTTTCAAATTGTCTACTAAGTGTTCCTGGAACAATAACTTAAAGATCATTACTTTTTTAATTATCTTAGAAAGTATTTATCGCAGGGCCCTAAAAAAAATTTGAGTAATGTAATACAGTCTGTGGATTGCGAATATGCAATAATAAAAAAAAATGGTTATAGCTATTACCATAGTGTTCGTTGGGGACGGCGATATTTTATTAAACTAATCAACATTAATAGTAAAAGAAAAAT
Organism: Schrankia costaestrigalis; assembly: GCA_905475405.1. Taxonomy (NCBI): domain Eukaryota; kingdom Metazoa; phylum Arthropoda; class Insecta; order Lepidoptera; family Erebidae; genus Schrankia; species Schrankia costaestrigalis. Next base: position 9,595,398 of record FR997827.1, read on the forward strand.
AATAGTTGGTTTAAACTGCTTTTGGTTATAAGTAGATCCTATAACTTGTCGATATTATAATCAAATTAGGTTAAAAAGGCTTAAAAAATTAATGAAAACATTTTCTACATAAGTAAAGTCATTTCTGTAGAATGTAAAGGCATCAATTATATTCTAATGTTCTTTTAGAAAATTTTCTCTTCGTCCAAAGACGTAATACTTAAAAGACGTTGCTGACCACCACCTGGACTCTCTTCAAGTTCAATTTTAGTCATTTTTGCTTCCTATATGGTTCTTTCTTCTCTTTCTCAGACCGTTTCTTACCTGTAAATAAAGATAAGAATAGCCATGCAGTTTGTTCAGATAGCGGTAGCCTGCCTATTGGCAGGTGAGGATCGAGCCTAGGACTAAAAAATGCTTATTTAGCTGGATCAGTCGGCAAAAATGCCTATTAATTATTTTTAATAAAAATACAAAAATTACATTGTAGAAAATCAGTCACTTCTGTCGGTAAATGCCCTCAATTAGTGACGTGTAACGTAAGATTACTAAATTACTGTAAAAACAGCATTTTTAGTATGTAAAAGCATAGCGAGAGTGTGCATTTCGCATAGAAGCTCATATTTTAGAAAGCATAAGCCCAAACCATCAGCTTTACCGACAGAAGTGAGTTCTACAGGAGTGAGTTTTATTATGAAAACACATATCCTGTACAAAATTTAAGGTAATAAGATTTAAATTTACCTGCCATTGATAATTGACTACTTAACTAATACGACTCTAAGGTTATCATATTCGTATATCACTTACTTAGTTTGTAGGATGAAGTACAGTGGTGACGTTTCAACTTCGACAGTGGTGTAGAATGCCATTGCAACTTATTTTTATTCCGCCCAGGTGTCCCTGTCCGAATTATGGCTGAGACTGATACTGACAGAACTTGGTAAAGTGTTGTCAGAGATAGAAATTTATGTTGCATTTTTAAAAATTAAACATTATTCTATTTTGGCAAACTATTTCTACAGGTGTGATTTTATTTTACGAACAATGTATAATGTTGAATAAAGTTAAAAATTAAGATTAATATTAAATATCAATACAAGCTATAGTTACTTTGTAATATGCTTTATTGGTTTCTTTATGTTATCTAAACATTATACCCTTTTGAAATAATTTTAGAAGAATCTTAATGCTGATACTTGCTTTGCGAACATTCGACAGGACGTGAGCAATCACGTACTGTACCACCAAAAAAAAGGAAAAGTATTTATTATTCAATTTGATCCCTATGTAAACTGTTAGACTTAGCGACAAAGTTTTATAAAATTAATATAGAAAGTATTAAAATTTAGGAACTACGACAGGTATTTCAAGCGAACACTTTTTTACTGACTCAGTAGAATGACCCAGTAAAATCAACGTTAGTGACTGTTACTAGAGCATATTTATGGTAAAACGTTCTAATCTAATGAATTTCTCTCTTTTTTCCTTCTATGTCCATCCCTATCATTTCTTGCATGACGTCATTGGTGCTAATTTCAATTTAAAGCTTTCGTAATTTTATAATATAAAACAAATTAGGGTAAACTACCTAATCGTTAGAAGTCCTACAATTATTGGCACTTAAGAGTTAAAAGTGAGTAAAAAGAAAGAAAACACTATAGATTATTCAAGTTCAGTATGATTATTCAAGTTCAAATATTATTTATTTAATATTTTTATCATATTTTATTTATTTCATGTGTCAACATAGCAACAATAAATTTATCACATAATAATGATTAAGTATAAGCAAAGATTAAAGTATTTTATCATTTTATGATATTTTAGTCTGACACGAAGTCCACTCTTAAGGTGCCAACAATTGGGTGGCTTACCAGCCAATATTTGAATTCAACATTTTCAGTTTTTCTGAAATGACAAGCTTGTAATGTCACAAGTAACAAGTTGACTTTAGTTTTAAATTATTTATTGGTTTGTCATGGTTTTTCACATACAAACTCTATAGTTTAATTAGTGACATTTGTATTGTGTTAGTAGATTTTATTATTTATTGCGTTGAAGTGAAAGTTTAAAATAGATTGCACTTTTAATCTAAGCAAAGTTTTGAATACGGTCAACCAATGACGTCAAGCTCACGCATAAACATTAAATAACGATCTTAATGAATTTGAATAATGATAGAATTTTTTGTCAAAACTGATAAAGCCATTTCGTTTTCGACTATACTTATAACAAGTTAAGTAAGTAGTTCTAATGGTAAGATACATTACATATTAATTATTTGAATTCCAATAATTCCGGTGGTTCTCAAGAAACTCATAAATAGTTATTATTCCTAGAACTACTTAGGAAGATTTCTTAAGCATTATAAAAGTAGGAGATTTTCTGCCAAAAAAATTTCTTTGTTCTGTTAGTTTAAGATGACCACTTTAAAATGTATATTTACAAGACATAGATACGGTATAATAAACGGTATAGAACACAGAAAATTCAGATTAATTCAGTATTAAAACACAAACTTAGTAACCCTAAAAATAAACATTTTAAAATGAATCAATAAGTATTCACTGTTACCATAACAACATTAAACGTAGCATAAAAATATTAAATGTACTTAAACTCAACAACTCCACACCTTTCTATGCGCTAGTATTGTTTGCTAACGAAGCGTCGCCCCACGCCGAGAGCTCTACACTTTAAACCATCAAACGGTGTACAGCTCCTTCGGAAAATATTGCCCTAGCTTTTTATCCTCTTGTTTGAATAATGGGTGTAAAGGTACTTGGTCGCCATTTGAGCAAGGTGTCAAGAAAACAGCTCGAGTTTGTACCACTAACGTTAGTTGTTTACACAACCCGTCAACTTTTGGCGGATCGCAAGTGTTTTCCAACAGTTACTGGCGAAATGTAATGTAAGCACTCTCACAGATAGTGCTCAGAATGGTTTTGGTGAAAATTTATTTAGGTTGCGACGCTATTTAATATTGTTACTGGCTATGTTTATCGTTGATGTTAACTACTCTAGATACTCTAGAATAAGCATAAGATCAAGAGTATATTTCAAAGGACAATAAAGAAGAAAATATTTAAAGGAAGATAGTATAATTTTCAAGAGGGGTGAAAATTATTTTTTTAATTATTTTTTCTTGGTTCTTGTAATGAGATAAGGAAGATAATCATTTTATAGATTAAGCCAAAAGAAAATATCTTAATTATAGACATGCCTTGAAACATTTTCATGTTGTCATCTAGTCTGTCTTTTCATGTGTTTCATACTAATATTCTACTTTTGTCTACAGTAACATCACTGGAAGGTGACATCGTAAACCTGACAAAAGTGACCAGGTCTGAGATGGGAGCGTACTTGTGCATCGCAGCTAATGGCGTCCCACCGTCCGTCAGTAAAAGGATAATGCTTCATGTACATTGTGAGTCATAAACTATGATAATTATTATCTTAAGTATAGTCTTGGGTCGGTATAGACCTAACTATTGCATAAAATGCTTATAAATAAATAATTATTAAGGGAAAATAGTCTGTTTAATATGGAAGTATTTGGCAGATATTTCATTCTTTTTTCATTTTTTTTTATATTTTTTACAAACATTTACATACATCTTTACACAGGACCATCTGTTTCCAAAGTAAGCTAGTGCGGTAAAAGACTTAAATGCAATTTGATAAATTTTGAATTGAAAATGAATATATTACAAACAACACCTAAGTACATTACAAATAGCCTAGGTCATGAAATACCTGACAAACGTATAATTATCATGTCTACAAAATAAAAATGTCATAATATCATGTCTATAATGTTTAGTCATCCAGTTAACAGTCAGACTGATTTTATATTGACGACTACAATATCATTTCGCGTGGGAATTCAATATTAACATAATTTAGTAAATGATAGATATTCGGTATTTGCATCACATTCAATTGTTGCAAGCGGTAACAATAATGATATGCATGTCATTATTGTGATAACAATCATTTTGGGTTATGGAAATGTTCTACTAAATTAGTCAAAGATATTTTTACGACCAATTTATGTTGTAAATAATGAAATTTTGTATACACATCTGAGAACTGGGATTTCCCAATCAAAGTACTAGATGTCGAGAAAAACTGACAACCCTCGAAGCTGAAAGAGTTTTTAATTGCGACAGTTCACGGTAGTGTAAACTCTTCACATGGAAAGAACAACAGAAGATAAAAAATAGAGCCTGAGGGAGCCACTATACTGCTCAAGGGGAAAATATTGATCTATATAAATTATACATAAACTTAAATTTCATATTCAACTTTAGCGAACATAAAACGAAAACTCTTTTCAAATGAATAATAACATTGACATAATCACGTTTTAAATATTACTTTTCAATACTGAATCATCAAATTCGCAAAAAAAGTTTTTAACAAATTTCTCAGCGAACCTTGTAAAAGCCGAATCGGCTCGATTACGAATTCACGACATGTATCAATTCAATCATCGATAAAGTCTACTCACCTGCGTAAAGCACGAGCAAAAAGCGTTACGTTGCGAACTCACTTATCAGCCGATCGAGTCTAATTTATAACCGGAGTTATTCAATGCTCGGTTAGTGGGTATAGTCGGGAACACGGCGGCGTCGACTCAAACACGTAAGCAATTGGGAGATTTTCCTGTTATCACGTATCATCTTCTGTGCGTGTCTTGCATTCGAATTACATCGCGCCGCACCGTACAAAGTTACTGCCCCGTTGACTATTGGAATTTAGTTTTACTACCGTTTTCAATTATAGATGAAATCGTCTGATAAATTTGAGTTACAATATTTTGGTACATTACATTATCAAGTGCGTTATGTTCATTAAATTGTTAGATAGTATTACACAGACATAAGAATGCTTTTGGAGGAAGCAATGTAGACAGTTTAGAAGTATTGTAGGTACGTGGCATTTACAATGTAGCAGATATTCTACCCGACATTCGCTTGAATTCTACGAATGCTTTATTTCTTTACAAAGAACATTTCGTTTCTCAGAATAAACTGTGGCTGAGAATCTGCATTTTATAACAAAATGAATGTAAATTTAAAATTCCGTTTTGTTTATCCGCTTTAATGTTATGCAAAGAAATTAATTACACACAACATTATTCATTTGCGTACACGCATTTAAAATAATTACGTTTTTGAGCCGCTTGGGATCAAGTGAGCCTAACCCGATTTGAAATAAAGTAGGTACCGTATATTCATAAAATAATTTGGGAAGGCTATTTTATTACGTTTTAATTGAAATAACATTTTATATTTTCTATTATATACTTTATTATGGTGACTGTTTAATCTACATTGAAGTAAGGAATTTTTAATGACGACCATTATCTTACAACATCTAATCATATTTGTTGATAAGTGAAAACAATGTGCGATGTAAAAACTAATAAGTACCTAACAATAATCTACGGGGATGGTATGCTAGTATACAAATAAGCAAATATAGCATTATTTTTAGATCCGTCTCTGTATGTGGACAGCCGTGGTAAGGAAAAAAATAAAATGTATTCTAAAATTTCATTATAATTAAAAAGAGTTCTTTAGTAAAAACATTCCAAATAACTGAATAGAAAAGTAGAACATAACTGAAAGAACGTTGAAACATTCACTAGCATCAAACAAATAAGAATACCCCAGACGAAGCCGGTGTAAAAATCCAGGCACCTGCAATATTGGAACATAAAGCTTTCATAACATTAACATTAGATCTCACGGGGTACAATGCAATGAAAATTCTTTATACCTGTCCGATACAGCACTCAGGCAAATTAATCTCCTATCTGTCGGATCAAGCAGTCGTATTCGCACGCCGATCGCGAAATCAGTGCTGAAATTATAGTGCGCACAGGTGCATATGGTCATATCCATTTGCATGGATAGTGTTATGCACAATATGCTCTCGGGAATTGCTCCTGATCAGTTCATGAATCTGAAAACCCAATGACAGGGTTAGTTACAGTGTCAGCTATCATTTTATATGATGTTAGTAATATGGTTTTAGTTATACATTTTGGTGTTAGCTTAGATTCGGCAGAATTTTATTTGGATGTTTTCATTTTTGATGTATGTGTGGACTGAGGGCCCATTTTTTTTTCTGCGGCTTTTTGTAGATTAATCAACAAAAGTGCATAGTTAAAGTTGTTAAAGAGTTTGTTAAACGATTATCAGAGTTTGTTAAGACTTCATTCAAAAGATATATCGCTTTAAGTGGGTCCCTCAGTTCAAACACAAAATCTCCCATAATTAGATAGGTAATGAATTAAACAACAATTTTTTGGTAAAAATCCTTAGTTAAACATGTATAAAAGTATAAAAAGCATTGAAAAGCCTAATATGAGTAGCTAATAAAAAATAACAAACGTTTTAAAAGGTCCCTGAGGGCCCACTTGAATTTATCTCATAATTAATCAATTATAGCATGAACATTAAATATTCCTAAGCCAAACATTTGTTAAAAGGGCAAGGATAAATTTAAAATTAAAGAAAGATCACAAACAGTGATAATTATTGTTATTTTTAAGTTTTTAAGTGGTCCCTCAGTCCACACACTATGCAAATGCTAATTGTTAAATATATAATTAAATACAACAATTACGAAAATGGGGAGCTTTCAGTGCATAGTTAATTTTGTATTTTATCGATCTGTATTTATCTTATCACTGGTTTTATAATTCTTTTACGAAAAATTTACAAAATATGTTTTTCGTACAAGTAGAGTGTCCATGCAGTCAAGAGATAATCAAGAACCATTACATACATTAATGATGTTACATTACGTTTTAAAGTTTCTGCATAGTCATAAAGTGTGAGATAAAAGTAAATAGTTGTAATTGTGTTGGGCCGTATGCGGACCGAATTGAGTGCTATTTGATGCAAACGTAAACAAACAATAAAAAAATACATGTTCCTGTTAAATTAATGATTTAAAAAAATATATATTACGAAGTACCTAATCTTTAAATTTTCCAAAATTATGACATAGAGTTCTTATGGTCCCGTATTGCAGTTAATAATAAATTGATAAAAATGTTAAAAAACATAATAATTTAGTTTACATAACTTTTGAAATATTTTTTTTATTTTACTTTCACTCTGACCTCTTATAATAGCAGTAGATATTGACAGTTTTATTCTAAATTATTTATTTATATAGTAACTCTCAAATCCATAAAAACAAGAACCATATAAAAGAAAGTAGAACTCTCAAATCTGTGGTAAACTGTCAGCTTGTTGATTATCGTGAATTCGTTCAGTTACGAGTATTAATTTTAAATTAAAATAAAATAAAATTGTATTATTATTCTACCTATATTATTATTTATTTTCGCGCCAGAATGCGATGACTTCACGACTCATCTTTTAAAAATTTAACGACGTGACTTAGCTGTCAAAAATTATTTTTCCAATATAAAATAAATAACCCTTAAATATTTATTTTATTTTGTTTTTAGTATTTGTTGCTATAACGGCAACTAAAATACATAATCTGTGAAAGTTTCAACTTTCTAACTGCCATGGTTCAGGAGATACAGCCTCGTGACATACAGATGGACGGACGGACAGCGGAGCTTTAGTAATTGGGGTTCCGTTTTTACCCTTTGAGTACGGAACCTTAAAAACTGTGGATTTCGTGTTACAAACAGACACTCCAATTTTATTTATATGTATAGACATACAGATATGTATTACGATTGTAGCTAATTAATAATATAACCTGTCACTTGTCTAAAACTTAAAATTTTATTACATTTTAATTTTACTGTATTGCAAATTTTATTGTTTTATTTTTTACATTTAAAAAAAGGTTGCAATTTAGATTTAATTGATTAATATTAATATTGTGTAATGTTTTGCTTGCCGTGGCAACTTGTAATGGAATCAGCACTGTTGCTTGAGCTACTTAAATATTGTATTATTTCTGATTGACTTTGTGTATGTTTCGTGGGTTATCCTAATTATAAATAAATAAATATCTAAATTAATAATAAATGACATTAAAAACAAATATACAGCCGTTTTCTTAAAACGTGGACACCCCACACCAGACTTAGTATGAAAATTAATAAAACAGTTAAAATGACAAAAAATATAAATAAACCAGACACAAGATAAATACAGATCGATAAAATACAAAATTAACTATGCACTGAAAGCTCCCCATTTTCGTAATTGTTGTATTTAATTATATATTTAACAATTAGCATTTGCATAGTGTGTGGACTGAGGGACCACTTAAAAACTTAAAAATAACAATAATTATCACTGTTTGTGATCTTTCTTTAATTTTAAATTTATCCTTGCCCTTTTAACAAATGTTTGGCTTAGGAATATTTAATGTTCATGCTATAATTGATTAATTATGAGATAAATTCAAGTGGGCCCTCGGGGACCTTTTAAAACGTTTGTTATTTTTTATTAGCTACTCATATTAGGCTTTTCAACGCTTTTTATACTTTTATACATGTTTAACTAAGGATTTTTACCAAAAAATTGTTGTTTAATTCATTACCTATCTAATTATGGGAGATTTTGTGTTTGAACTGAGGGACCCACTTAAATCGATATATCTTTTGAATGAAGTCTTAACAAACTCTGATAATCGTTTAACAAACTCTTTAACAACTTTAACTATGCACTTTTGTTGATTAATCTGCAAAAAACCGCAAAAAAAAAAATGGGCCCTCAGTCCACACATACATCATTTTTGTATTGTAATCTGTGACGTTTAGTATTCTAACATGGTAATCCGTAAAATTTGATAAAAATATGCACGCAAAGCGATTTTGAATCTACCACCGGTAATTAATATGGGACCTCATAGACCTTTCCCTAGTCCCAAATGTACATGAATTGACCACAATCCTTTGAGGTACGTTAAACTAATTACACGAGACCCTTATTAATGTTATTAGAAAGTTACGTCAAGATGTTTTACATCCATATGTTGTTTACATAAGTATTAATCAATCAATAAGCCAATCTCAGTCCATTGCTGGACATAGGCATCTCCTTACCCCGCGCTACAGAACGGTCTTCCGTCCGCACCCAGCGAGCTTATTTCTTTTACAGTTTTAATAAAAAATAAATTATGTTTAAATAAAATAAGTCGTCGTTATAATAATATTCTGGTCAATAAAATATCGTTATAATAATATCAATAAAATAATTTCTATATCGAGTGCACTACGTGAGTTCACACGTGACAATTGACAGTGCGAATAACGATTGTAAGACAAAACTGTACTGCGACTTATCAAAATTCGAATACACACTATTATTCACTTCTATAACACCGACAATTTCACCACTCAACCACTATTCTTCATGAGCACAAAAATTTCTAGTGATAAAGTACCCAAGAAACTAGGTACTTACAGACTTACATAAGAAGTAAAAATAATTTCATTCAACTGAACTTTATAAAGTGAATAAAATAATAACAGTTTGAAGTGTCTGGCTCCATCGTGTTTTACTTTAGTGCTGGATATAAAAGTTTTTCGTACAGTTAGCGAAGCGGCGGACGCCCGAACGCGTTGTCCACTAGGTATTTGCATTCTGTTATTGGCACTATCATGTAAACACTAGTCTGATTGGATTCTACATATTATATTAACAACATACAGAACTAATTCATTTTAATATTTACTTCTTAACACACTTTTCATGTCCCATTGCAGAGACGGAATTTTGCCAGTTAAGCAGGATTACTTGACCTACTAAAACGAAACTGACTAGACGAGATGGCAAAGACTTTTCTAATTAAATTATATTATGTTTGTCAAATCTCCGTATGACATTAATGGTATAAGTAAACTCATAAGTAGGTACTCATATTTTCTTCGTCCGTGACCATATTGACAGTACGTCAATCTCACCTAGATTGCTTCAAGAAATAAAGAAGCTTTTTGGCAACCGCCATGTTATAAAGCCTTAATGACATAAATAAAACCCCTTTTTATTGTAAGTATAAACTTGCGACTTAATCTTAAAACTCGTCTCACATTACGTCTTATAAATATGCGCTTCAGATAGGTACTTGACATTTCATATCTCGCATCTATAAAACAAATAAAAGCTAACGTCGCGCTTGACGACAACCGAGAGAAATTCACTTCATAGGAAACGCAATTTGAAGCGAACAAACAAACTACTGCCGTCTGAAACCCTTCCACTCAGTTTAATTACTTCACAAAGAATGCGTCGCGTTCGCTCGATGAGGAGACAAAATTAACGCTCTCAAATATTTAATTTAAATTTGCTTCCCTCCGAAAACGAATGATAACAGTGAGTCGGGCGGACTTGCGGCCGTCGTTGTACATAAAAACTGTTTTTAGAACACCAAAAGTGAAGCAATTCATCTGTAACTGTTAGTGCTACGTAACGCGATGAGTTTCTTTTAGTTGATTCACCGGAGCTTCGAGACGGTAAATCGAGTTTAGAGAAAAAGAAATACGCCAAACGAAGTGAACAAATCGAAATCAATTTGTGAAGAGAATCTGAACTGTTAAGATAATTAATTTTAGTATACATTTTCTTCAGTCGTTCTTTTATCAAATTAATTTCCCCTTTCTGTGTTCAGATATTTGTACCAACTGTTTATAGTTGGTATTGTTATGTAGCTAGGTTAAAAGTGCAGTTCACTAAATTCCAAAGTCAACTGAAACAGGTAGAATCTACAAAATGCCAAGAAATCCGAAAACGGCTAAAGCGTGTGCGCCGCTCAGTTAATCAAACTGTCACTTCAAGAATTCCGCGCAGAATCCTTACCGAGAAAACTCTCCTAACTTTTGATTGCTGCGAAAATTCCTACTTACTTATTCAGTTGGAGATTGCTTAATCGCGTTCTTTAAGTAATATAGTGAGTATAAAATATGAGCACACGTTGGAAACTAATATTAGAACTAATAAAAATAAAACACGCCATAAGCTTTAACTCTTATAAAATACAAGTGAATAAAACGCAATTGCAATTAGATTAACATCTCTACAGTTCATTATTCCGCTTTATTTAATAAGCAAAAGGCTACCCTCGTTGCCCCTCAGAGTTATTAATTAGAACAAAAATTCAGATCGTTCAGATTTTGTTCGCTAAATTGGCCACTCAAACTCGTAAAAGCCGTCCAAAGGAACTTAACGACGGTCAAAGAGAATAACCGCAAATAAGCTCCGATCTAAGGTCGTGGAAGAAAATTCCGTTTTCCTTAATTCACCCTAAATAGACTTTTGGGGATGCTGGTGCGATTGTTTACATTCGTGAAATAATCCGTTCGCTTTAAAAACAATTTCGACAGCTCGTTCCAATGTTGTTACATCCGTACGTCTTACTGAGTCACGGCTTTTGTTCAGACGTTCATTATTAATCTTTAACTTTTATAAGGGATAAAAAGAAAGTACTCTTGTTTTTGTTTAAATTTTGGAGCTTAAGTTAATGCTGTAAATAGTTAAAGGGTCTTCGCCATCAGAAATAAACAGATCAGCAAGAGAACCAAAGTGACCAACATAGCGCTTAAAATTGCCCCGATTAAAGTAGCGGTGGGCTGGGCACATACCAGGCAAAACTGACTAAAATGCCAGATGCGTTAGATGTTGGTTGGCCAAGTCTCTTTACAGCATCAAAGTATGTTACACTCATAATGGGAATAATAATAACCATTCTTAACAAATTGAAACTTGAAACTGATATCGCTAAGATCATCAATGCCTTGATAAAGCTATCACGATGTATCTAACCCTCTGTGCACGCTTAAACGTACGTTTAATACGAACGTTCAACCATCTCTATATATTCATACTTATGCATATCCGACGCAATACGAATCGTCTGCAACACGAGTTTAATTGCGTGCAAACATCTATCCCGTTAAATAGTTAATACAAACACTAGTATGGAACATAGTCGGATGATATTCTAGTGCAAACAGCTGACAGACGCAGAGTTTTAACAGTATGAAGTAAAGTGGTGGAGCGACTTTGTGTGAATAGTGATGCGCGGGATATCTTAACGCGAAAGAACTTACTTTATGCGACAATGTAGTGTGTCACTTTAAATTTTATCGCAGACATTATAATATTAGGTATTGGGTAAGAGTTTTCTTTTAAATATTTAGTAAATTTGTAATCTAGTATGAGGAGACACGATATATTTTATTGGATAAACGGGAGTCACAATTTGATAAGACAAGTTCGTAAATTTTCGCAAAGCTTAGTACGGTTTTTGTTATTCAACATTTAAGCTTTTATTAAAAGATACTGGACAGTATATTGATTTTTGTAATGTAATTAATTTATCTGTGATATATAATAGTTAGTACAAACACTAGTGTGGAACATAGTCGGATGATATTCTAGTCCAAACAGCTGACAGACGCAGAGTTAAAGTGGTAGAGCGACTTTGTGTAAATAGTGATGCGCGGGATACTTGGCGCGAAAGAACTTCGCGATGTGACAATGCAGGATATACATAATTCGTTTCATAACAGAATTTATGCGTACTTTCTCTTGTAGTTAAGTTACAGTTCTGCTTGTTTTTTGTAGCTATAACTGTGATTATTTCATTATACATATAAAATACATTCACGCCTTATTTCATATATTTCGAACGCATGTTATAATATCAAAGGTTAAAAATTTAAAAAAGTAAAAATTTTATCAAAAGTCTTTGTGCTCTAGCACATGGCTCAATTCTCAATGCGGCAATTATATTTAAACAAAAACCGGCCATTTGCATACCATTGTTTTTTTTTTCAATTCAAGATATTTGTATGAAAGATTACGCGGTTTACGATTTACGAGGTATTAAAAAAACTACTTACTTACTAGATCTCCTTTAAAACAATTTTCTGTGGTAGTTTTTATTCAATCGTAATCTACATCATGTTTTTTTTAGATTTTTCATTTTCTTATTTTAGAAGTTAGAGGCGGGGGGGGGGGCAACCTCTTTCCTCTTTGGAAGCGTCTATCACGCAAAGTATTCGGTTAAGAAAAAAAATGTTTTAGTAACCTCGACATCATTTTTAAAGATGTTTGATGAAAAAAAAATTAAGTTTTAGTTCTAAGTATGGGGAGCCCCCAATATTTATAATCTATAAGGGTTCCGTTTTTTGCCATTTGGCTAAGGAACCCTAAAAGAGACAAATTAATTGTCATTCTGCATAATTTAGTTGAAATGTTAAATATCTCTTTTATAATAGTTAATTCAAACAGTATTATGGAAAATACTTAGAATCATCCTAAAGCAAACACCTGACTGACGCAGTAGAGTTTTACAGTTACAACTAAATTGATAAACCAACTTTGAATAAATACCTAGTGACGCTTTGAATACCGTGAACGAAAGAAGTAAAACTAGAGTGTATTTATGAATATAAAAATAAATACATACAGGAACAAAGTCAGTATAAGTTTGTTTATAAAAAGCTTTTTCTGTCGAATTTAAGCTATAAATTTAAAAAACAAAAACTGACTTTAAAAAATAATACTCTTATATTTACTTATATTCATTGTCAAATTGCAAAATTAACACAGTTTAAATGGCCATTGGAAACTAATGTAGCCCAACTTATAGTCTAATACTCGTAAATGAACATAGTTGCAATTTTACCTCGTACATTTTACCACAAACTAATGGTAGCCATACACGATCCTTCCTATCGTCCAATCGGCATGACACTGCAGGCTTGATCCAATCTGCAGTTCGTCCACATTGACCATACACGATCCTTCTTATCGTCCAATCGGCATGAACTACCGATTGGATCAGTCATACTTTAAACTACATTATAGCTTATGGTGGCCATACACGATCCTTCCTATCGTCCAATCAGCATGATACTGCAGGCTTGATCCAATCTCAATCAAAAGAAACGAAATTCGATCCTGCCATCCATTCTAACTGTCCTTCCGATCCACTCGCACACACGATCACGGTCATGCCGATTGGACGATAGGAAGGATCGTGTATGGCTACCATAATAATACTATGCTACTAAAACGTAAAATAGAACACTCTGTACCATGTTCTGCGTAGCTGACAAATTATCTTTCATCTCTTTCTATCCTACAGAAAAATAATACTTCTTACCTACTTTTAAATTCTCGCAGGCATGAAGATGTATTGTTCGCTACGAACGGTGTCTACGGCGTAGTAGGTCTACGCTGTCGTAGCATTCGTAGTAGTTTTCGGATTTAACGTTTTCTACGAAGCCACTTTTAATATTTATGTAATAGATTATTAAGCTCGTTTCGTTGGTGACGGTTTAAGAAAAGTTCGATCTTATTATATTAATTTAGTGAAAGCCTATAGAAAATTGTAACAAAAACACAATAAAAGAAAATTCTAAATGAAATCTATATCAACCGACTTAGCCAGACTATTACTAGTAAACCAAGTGCCCTCTATTACTAAAAGAGACACGAGAATTGGTGTTCTATAATTTGATGAAAACGTTTTGCCTTTCATTGAACCGAGAGTAACTTCATCTCTTTAGTACAGGACCGTTCGCTGCCGCAGTGTATTTGGAATACTGCGTTCATACGTGTGATCACGCGTAAGGATGATGAGGATAATTCGTTTATATTGTACTAGTGTCTGTTTAGTGATGGGCTTAGTTTTAAAATATATTTAAAACTTCGTAAATTGGTGTGTGCTACGACCCTTATGCGATTAACAAATGATAGTCTATGAATGTTCATTGTGTGCTCTAAAATAAATTCTGTAAAAACATCTGCAAGCCCTTGAACCTTACAAGTATTTTACTTACAAATGTATTAAAAAAAACTAGCTAATTTATTCTGGTTAGTTTTGTTGTCTAATTTCTATGGCACAGGTCAACCTCCTTACTATTCAACTAGGTCAACAGTCAAGATGTACGACAATAATGCACTCGTTGTTTTTGTAACTACTACTTAAATGCAAATTACGGGAGATTTACTTGAGCTGTAATATGTATACGCTGTATACTATACTCGATATTGACCTTAAGAACGGTGTTATTTATTTACTTATACATAATTATTTGTAATCCATTTATAGTATGTTAACTACTTATTCAACATACCTACTATAAATGTAAAATTTTGAAATTAAATTAGGACAGCAAATAAAAATTTCGTTCAAAATATTATGCCATAGAGCAATCAAACATAGAGCACAAATGTATTGAGATCGCCCGTCATTTCATTTGAAATCTGTTCACAACAACGATATTGTATCTTAATTTTTATTATCGTGTTAGCCCACTACAACAGTATGGGCATCCTCAATTGGTTGGAGGTAAAATTAAACTTCTAATACCGAGTTACCAAGAACATTTAGGACAGAGGTGGCCGCTAATGCGTCGTAAAGAGGCCTCATTAGACCAACATCTGGGTTGTAAGGCCTAGCCACTGTCGTGGTCACAAAATAGTCTTTTGGTAAAGTTAAAAGTCCAATCTCGGCAATATACGTAAATAAATAATAAATAAATATTTTCGGACATCTCTACACAGCGCTATCTGTTCCCAAAGTAAGCTAGGCTTAAACTGCTTGTGTTATGGGTAACAGAACAACGGATATTAGTACTTATATACTTTTTTTTGTAAATACATATATATTATACATAGAAACACTCAGACCATGCAAATAATCATGTTCATGCACACAAAGAGCAAACACTATTGAAAAATACCGAAACTTTTGTCAGAATGAAACAATGAAAGAATGAATAGGTGACTTCTGACATTTCTACAAGTCACACTTTAGCCTATGACAAAGTCACAAGCCATTATAACGTACGGAGAATGCGAGAAATGTGTTGCTGGCGATATTCACGCAATTTGTCACAATTAATACGCTATTGTAATTTACGTCGTGACACATTAATGTTATAGTTATATTATAGCTGATACTGTTGCGTATAGTTCCCTTATTGTTGTGATAAACATTTTGTAGAATAGATTTTCAGAAGTTATGCCACACAGGACAATGGTGCAATAGTCAATCTTGTTTCAGTTTTCATATCTAAAATAGGCGGTCGTGTTATGTGATAGTAAAAGTAAACAAAATTATTAAAAACATGTACTTGTAAAGAACATAGTTTTACTTAGTTTGGAATGTGCTTCATAACAGCCTAATAATGCCCCACTGCAGGGACGGGCCTCCTCTTATGACGGAGGGATCTTTGGCCTACTAATACTACGCTGGATATTCACAAAAGTCCCATAGTCCCTTAGTCGGTTTTTACGACACCCATGGGATGAGATGGGGTGGTGACATATTGTATTCTTACTCCGTCACTAGAGAGGATGGAGTGTGCTTGCGTAGGACTTACAAAAATAGTCTCCTGGTATCATAAATTGGGTTTTGTTTTCCTCAATTACTAATTAGAATAGAATAGAATATTTATTGATCATAAGTTAACAAGTGGTTCTTACATTATAAAATTACATTAAAGGGCTTACTTCTTAATTGTATACTAAGTGGAATAAAAATCGTTCTTTTCAACGAGGAATCAACCGGTTAGTTCTTACCACCATTGCTTGAGGAGGCCTGTACCTGTGAAAGGTTTTATGCGCACTAAAATAAGTAAAAAATAAAGGCACGACGATTTCAAAGGTTATCAAACCGAAGCTCTAGATAAGATTAGTCCGAAATATATTTAGAGTCGGTTAGGCATCAGTATGCGCATACTAATGGCTCAGTGATATGATTTCGATCCCTACATGAAACACCAATTTCTGTTATTATCACTAATAGTGTAGTGGTTTAGAGGATTACCTTGTGAATGTTTTAATGTCTGTTCTTTACCTCTGGAGCTTAAAATACTACTGTTAATTATATGGTGAATAGGTAAATGTTTTTGCCTCCCACACATGACTATGAATGGACATTTCGTATAATATTACCGATAATAATTATATTTTTCACACATTCACATAATACTGTCTTGTGCCAAACTACTAGTACTATGTTCTACTGGTACTACTACTAACTACTGTTTACACTACGGATAAATAGAAACACATAACAATAAATACACTTAAGTATTTTTACTTACTAATATGGGTTTTGTTTCAAGTTTTTATCTTTGCTGGAAATACTTATTGGTAAATAGTCCTTCTTTTACCTTACAAAATCTCGGAAAAGATTATTATGGATTATGTAATCTTTTTATTTTCAATATAAAATATGTATTATTTCCATAGCTCTCTTATTTAATGATTTACTAGATGAATGAAATCTAAAACAGATTAACAATAGCGCTAAAAAGTTTAACAGTTCTGAATTTTTAAATACCGAACGATCAAAGCTATTTTTCTGACAACGCCTGCGAGCCTTAGATATTAAGACTAAAACGACTCTGCTCTATGATACGCTCTCAATTTAAATTCCATTTTAACAAGCAAAAACACATCACAGAACTTACATACTCATAATATAAATAGAATAATAAATTCAACATAAAATAAACGACGAAAATCCTCCTCGTATGCATTCCATGCCAAATGCAAAGGCTTGCGTGCCTATTTATGAACGCAAGGCGAAAATAGAATGTTATGTAAACAAAAATGTAACTAAACCGACCGCTAGAGGGCGTTTATACCACGTTTTAATCTGTGTGAAATGAAATACTGCCGTTTGTGCACTATGAAATTATAAAATGGATTTACTAGCAACGGTCGGTGCACCAAGACGATTTCCTTTACGCTTAATATGGAAAGACTGATGTGTATATAAATATTTGTATTTTTATTTTTTGAACTTATTTAAATTTATGAGTTGGTGGCAATAGTAAAATGGACGCAAAATGAAAGCAAAGGACAAATTTGGTTAACTGGACAAGGACTTGGGTGGCCTAGCGGCCAAATCCCTATGTGTAACCTTTTATCCGTGTGGTGACGGGGTAAGAACACAATATGTCATCACCCCATCTCATCCTATGGGTGTCGTAAAAACCGACTAAGGGACTATCCGTGAATGTTATCTGTACGAAATAAAAAGAAGGAAAACTTGATATTAAACCCTATACCAATCCGTCTAGCCCGCGTGGTATTAGTAGGCCAAGTATCCCTCCTTCACGGGAGGAGGCTCGTCCCTGCAGTGCAGTGGGGCATTAATGGGCTGTTATGATGATGAATCTTTAAACGCCTTATGGTAACCTTTACGTATGGTTAGTGTCCATGCTCAGCTCTTAACTAGACATTTTATTCATATAAACTCACAGAAATATTGTTATACAAAATAACTTATTTCAGTACTGATTCGCAGTAGAGTTATATATTTTAAAAGGATTTTGAATTCTCATTATAAACAGAGCAAAACAAGATCTAATTTTGTAGCTGTCTAGACTATCATTTTATATTCATAATTTAGTTACCTCAGATTTTATTACTTTTTAGGTTATTATAACTAAGATTTCAGTGTAAAAAGATATAAAAAAGTGTTACCACCTAATTTATTTTGATGGTGCCGTAAAACTATCTTTGATTAAGGCAATCAGATGGTCTTTCACACTTCACAGTTTATCAGTACCCACTTATTGTGCTGATGTTAATTCAGTTTCCAAACAACCTATGTACAGCATGTCAATTCTCGTACCTAAAATTAAACTCTAAACAAAACTTTAACACGACCACAAAAGATTACAATTGCCGTAGCAAGAACATGACAACTAAAAGTTAACTTAACCGAATTTTAGGTACGAGAATTGACATGCAGGTTAAATGTATTATATCTGTGCAACAATTCCGTACCCAGAATTCCCTGAAATCATTAAATTTTATTCTAACAAGGTAACGTGATATTCCCTGGATAAAATTGTTAATGCTATACACATACAATGACAACATAAATATAGTGACGTACTCGTGTAGGAGAGACTCCAGAATTGGAAAGAGATACTCGAATAAATTGATATAAAGTAAAAAATAAAATTTAAGCCGACTTAATCTATGATGTATGTCTATTTTAAATAAATGAGATTGAAAAAAAAATAACGGTCAAAGAGTATTTAATTCAAAAATGTATTAATCAAAAGGTTACATTTTATCAATAATAATTAAATGGCTTATTTAGTTTTATCTCAAAATACGAATAGGTATTTGAAAATAATCGGCAGTAAAATGGGCGGTTTTAACCCTCTACTCGACGGTATTGGAATCAGTTATAATTATCTTGATACATTATAAATATTTGTTCACAGTTCACCCGTTGGTGCAAGTGCCAAATCAGTTAGTGGGAGCTCCCACGGGCACCGACGTCACGCTGCAGTGTCATGTTGAAGCTTCACCTAAAGCTATCAACTACTGGACGAGAGAGAATGGTAAGAAATGAATGTATTTATTTATTTTAATGAAAAGAATATCGCAATATGATCTATTAAAGTCTGAGCATTCCAGAGCTCTCCGTGTGGTGACGGAGTAAGAATACAATATGTCACTACCCCAACTCATCCCATGGGTGTCGTAAAAACCGACTAAGGGACTATTCGTGAATATTATCTTAACGAAATAAAAAGAAGGAAAACTTGAAATTTAACCCTATACCAATCCGTTTGGCCAGCGTGGTATTAGTAGGCCAAGTATAACTCCGTCACAAGAGGAGGCCCGTCCCTGCAGCGGGACATTAACGGGCTGTTATAAAGATTTCAGAGTTTTGTAACCTTAGGTAGCTTGCGAAATTGACTGATTCGAGTAATAGGATCAGAACAATTATTTGAGTATCGCAGAAATGATTGTCAAGCGTATCGTATCATTGAACTATGGCAAATGTAAACCGAGAGCCGTCGAGCTTTTAAACGAAAACTTAAAGTCTATAGTTTTGTCTATGCCAATCTTTCTCACATATCTTTTTTTACAATTATAATGGCGAAACTTTTACAATTATAAGTGCATAGTGCACTTTTGTCCCATAAGTTAACATTTCAATAACTGTTTATATACTCGTAGGTATACAAATTGGTTGCAAGCTAGAACTTTTATGTAGAGTGATTTTTCTTAGCAGTTGTTTAGAATTTAGCTCTAAGTCGTAGGTGAGTTCTAAGTTTGGACACCATAAAAGTTAGTGTACTCGTAGTTTGATTTGTTTACGAGTTTCGTTTCACTTCGTTTGTCTTTTTGTTTTTAATACTTTTAAACTACAAGCGGTAATACTTAATGTTTATTAATATGCACCGTGTGAGGAAGTAAAAATGCAATATGTCACCACCCCATCTCATCCCATGGGTGTCGTAAAAACCGACTAAGGGACTATCCGTGAATATAATATTTACGAAATAAAAAGAAGGAAAACTTGAAATTAAACCCTATAACAATCTGTCTGGCCAGCGTGGTATTATTAGGCCAAGTATCCCTCCGGCACGGGAGGAGGCGTGTCCCTGCAGTAGGATATTAATGTGCTGTTATGATGACGTATGATTTTCAGAGCTGCGATGTCCTTTGTAGGCACAAGACGGCGCAGGGTGGAAACGTTTGGAGGAGGCCAATGTCTAGCCGTGGACATTCATAGACTGATAATGTCCTTTAAGTTCTTACATTTCATCCCCAATTTTAACAGTGATACAAATATGCTAATAAAACGTCGTAACATTATTTACGCCTACACAATTAATTTCCCGTATCAGATAAGAACAAGTCATTAGTATAATCTCTGATTGTATTCACAAGACGTCTACTCATAAACCTTATTAAGTACTAAGCACGTACCTCTAGAACGGAATAAGCAACTAATTTCATTATTCATAAAGCACATTGAAAGCGCTAAAGCAGTCATTAAATGGACCGTTATTCATGTTCGTACTATCCTCTCTGACAGGCCACAGGGGCTAGTGCTTGCTTACAAGTTATTGCCTTTTTATGGTCGTATTTAAAAAGGAAAAAATATGCGCTTATTTCATGTCCGTTTTTCATTTTGCAAAGATTTATTTTTACTTTGATTATATGCCGCCTATATTACGGCTTATTAACGACCTCGTAATTATACCAACGATGACAACATAAAATATTGTTCTGTCAGAAATTAATAAATGAACTCTGTTTATTAACTATTATTAGAGGTTTGTTATCAAAATTATGAGGTATCTTTTATGTTATTAATTTTTTTATATTCGTTTTGTGGTATATTTATATAAAGAAAATACGTAGGTATCCAAGTAATTAGTTACCTTCGTATTTTCTTTATATAAATACTTACGTAGAGTTTGAGTTATATATATTATATTTAAACGTTAGGAATTCAATTTAATTATAAAATATATTAACCGTCGGCAGCTGTTGTTAAAATTAGTTATAAGTACTTTGTGGTTTTAAAGAAATGAATTATCCTAATAAACGGTTACTTGCTTTTCAAATTATGAAAGGAATGTTTCGCTGTTAAGTATCTAAACTAATACAATAAGGTGACCAACCTTGATGTCTTACTTCAATCTATAATATTTACATCAAACGATTTAAAATATGCCAGAAATTGTTTATTTAAAGACACTTACTTTTTGTAAGTTTTATTAACATGCGCGATAAAGTCTTAATCGTACGATACATTAATTTTTAGTTTACACAAAAAATGTTTTTGCATTGAATTTGAAACAACGACCTCGCACGACCAGTCTCATGCCGAGACTGAAGCCGTCTAAATGAATTAAAACACCTAACATAATTAACATCTCTACCATCATTTGTATAAATAATTGCGTAAAAACCATTTAGGTGATATTATGTACTTTCATAGGTAAGCTGTCAAAAGAGAAACTAATTAAGACTCTGTGAAATATAACCTAAATAACACATATATAAAAACACGTACTAACTAATACAAATACGACTCTTAACCTAACAAAACATAAGAGAGGTCGAGAACTTCATTATTTCTCATTAAAATGACGCCCTCAGGATAAAAGTTGCTTATTTAGTGCTCGGGTGACAGATGGACAAAAGCACTCGGGAGATGTACCAGAGAGATAAGCTCAATATTTACTTTACATTTGTTTTACGTATGTAGATGAAGGAAATAAAGATCAAATGCGGGAGATTACGTTGTGACTTGAACAAAACTGACCCACGCTCGCATACCGCCGTAAATCGAGCTATTCATAAAACTGACAATGCAGTACCGGCATTTGTATAATTCCGCTGTATATATAAAATAGAATCCAGCAATTGACATTAGGGACGGCATATGGGGATATATAAAAAAGTGCAGAGTTCGTTCGTTGCTAAATAATTCAGTTTTATTGCGTAAAAAGAAAGCTAAACAATTGCACAATGTGTATGCGTTTTAGTGGTAAGCGCCAATTTTCAAGTGGATAATGCGTTGCAACAAACGCCGGGCACGGTCGGCCGACAACGGGCAGCCACTAAAGTCGAGTTAGGAATGGATTTACGGTTTACGGGCCGTCCAGTGGCGAGCTATGCCGTTCACAGCCGTCCGCAGCACCACACGCCGTACGAACGCGACATGTGTGAGCGGTCCTCGACCGAATCTGGACAAAACGAACAAAACTTTTTCGCAATGCGGTCTTTAAACTTATATTTTTTGTCGGTCTAATCGAACAGTTTATGCGCTTGGCTGCAACTGCAGTCAGAGTTTGCTAAAGTTAGACGCAATTTAAATGTGGACTTCGAAGAGATAATTATGATATTGTGGCGTACTACAACGCTAGAGAGAAGTTAGAACTTAGTTTGTTATAGTCAAGACAAAGTAAATTATGTACGTCATCATTTTAACAAATTGATTCCTATCAATTTAATTAATTATATTTTTAGAAAAAAATATTAAAAACATTTATGTATAAAATTTTACATTTAAAAGAGTCAAATATAAGAGCAACTTTAACGCATTTAAAGTAGGTATCTATCTATACTATAATAAAACAATCGGAATCGGATAAGTAATACTCGAGATATCGCTAGATCTCTTTATTAGAACAGTCCGATACAAATCAGGGGTCATGAAAAATGGATTTGGTTCAATGTTGAATGAATTTAAATTTAGTTTCTTTTGTTCACGAGATGGCGTTACCAGTAGTAATCATAAAATAAATGAGTTTTTAAATAATATATAACTATTTTATTATTAAGTGCTATTAATAAGTTATTCCTTTTAAATGTTAATAAAATTAACCATGAATCGTATGTGTAATATCAATTATAAGTCTTCACACTAGCCTTTAAAAATATCAATTTAATGGACACAAAGAACATCCAGACTAAGGACAATAGTTTGTGTATCACAATTGTCCTCCATGGGAATCGAACCCGCGACCTCATGCACGCCAGCCATGTAATGCGACCGCCGCGCCACCGAGGCAGGTAATTCTGCCGCACCATAACGTGGCGTGCAAATGTATTCATTCATAATTAATTAGCGATTATCCGTGTGGTGACGGAGCAAGAATACAATATGTCACCTCCCAATCTCATCCCATGGGTGGCGTAAAACCGACTAAGGGACTATCGGTGAATATTATCTTTACGAAATAAAAATGAAGGAAAACTTGAAATTAAACCCTATACCAATCCGACTGGCCAACGTGGTATTAGTAGGCCAAGTATCCCTCCGTCACGGGAGGAGGCGCGTCCTTGCAGTGGGACATTAATGGGCTGTTATGATGAAAAAGCGATGTCATTTATTTTAACTTACAAATTTGACAACAGATGGCATTGTGCCTGTGACGTCATTTTCAGTATCGCGGTATTAAGATTTTACTTGAAAGAATGACGTTCCCTCATGTCTTTCAGTATAAGTTTAGACACAGTCTTCATAGATCTGTCTTTGTAAAGATCTGTTTTTGAAAAGGTTTTGGTTCGTTCGTTAATTTTACAATTCGTGTGTAGGTATATCTGTTTGTTATAAGGTTTAAAAAACAATTTTTAGTATTAAATCGAATTGCGAAGTAAGTAAAATCCGCCACGCGAACGAAGTCGCGGGCACAGCAGCTAGTATATCATATAATAGAAAAAAACGCGTTCGTTTTTCAAACATATTTCATTACTGCTCCACTCCTATTAGTCGTAGCGTGATATTATATAGCCTATGACACTCCCCAATAAATGGACTATTTAACACAGAAAGAATTTTTAAAATCGGTTTATTAGATCCAGAGATAATATCCAGATCCAGAGACAACACACAAACACACAAACTTTACCACTTTATAATATTGGCATAAGTATATATGTTATAAAAAAGTTTCATGCACATTCACATCATGTGTATAGAAGCTGCTATGGTGAAACCATTTTTATGTAAACCTATATCGTAAATCAATTGTCATAGACGCTTCAAGGATACGTCACAGGTACCTGCTAACTTTATATTTATCTTATATTATATTTAGCTAGTGGGTATGAGTGGGTATTGACAAGACTTAACATCAAGGTAATATTTCATTTCAATACATTAACTCGTTTCATTAAAATGAAACGACAATGGTCGCTATAATAGTCAAAATTAATCAAAAAGAAATGAAAGTACAGAGAAATGTTTATTTTATATATTTTGCCCAATTTGACTAATGGATTTCAACTGATAAAATTGAAGACCTACCAGCAAAGAATTAAAATAAGCTCTACTCAATGTAAAAACTGTATTTTAAATAAGGGCATAATGCATATTATCACATCACGGTCGTCGAAACTATTCCGTCCCTGCATTGGGGACAATTATAAGACACTGTTAAGAATATATAAAAGGCAAATCATTTAATACTACAAGTATTATTGCCTCATTTATTAAAGCGATTCATTTTCCAATGAACATTGAGGGTTGCTTCTTGGACTGAAGTAGTAGGGGAATGTTGATAAAGATCAGAATGAGGTGAGACGCAATTACGAATAAGTGTAAGTTTAGCTCTACCATCATGATCAACAATCAGTTAATTTTGGTACTTATTAACATTATGACATGCGGAGTCAGAAATTACCAAATATTTTTTTATGTGAATGTCTTTTCATGGAGATTTTTTACGTAAAACGTATCAAGTTTACTTAGCAATGCTGAAGAATGTGTAGTTATTTTATTTTTTCTTATTAAGATATCTTTAAGTTAACAATCAAAAAATATTTTGCTTAGTTACTTATATCTCTCAATGTTTTCTAAAACGTATATTCTCAACGGGTATTTCATAAATTCGCAAAAGTTTTCTTCAACAACAGTCCCGCACAAAATAAGAAAGTGAATTCTCAAATGGCATTGAGTTGCTAGACAACACTGCAGTTGATTGTGCACGACTGAGCATCATCTACACCCTTGCTTCAATGCTTCTACAACACTCGGGTCACATAATTTTTTGACGTATCGTCCCCTCGAGTGTACACCTTTTTCTCTGTCTTACACTTCTCACAAATAGGGTTGCTTATTTTCTTCATTGATCTTATCTGGCCTTTCCCCTTTTTACTTGAGTCATTTTGTTTTTATTTGCTAAGGAAATATTAAGTTAACCCTAACTCTTTTTAACTGCATAATGAACATAATAGGAAGTAATAAGAAAGATGAGTTGTAATAAAGAAACAACGAAAAAGTTAGATATTGTAAGACAAAAATATTTCAGATGTTAATTGGAAATAAGAAGAAAATCTGGCAATAAGATGAGGTTTCGATGTTAGTTACACGACAAAGATATTTGCAGTGTACAGCACTTATCCGATGGTTAAGTGTACACGACTCAACCCTGCAACGGGCGATTGCGATCAAGAGCGACTCCGTGGAAATGAAAACGAGCGGCCGGGGACTGAGCACAGATAAAAACTTTCACTTTTTCCGACAACTCTCCGCGGCGACATTCGCCGACAATAACACCGGCTGTGGCCGCCCTTATTACGTTATTGTTTGCGTAATTGTGATAAACAAGTTTCGTCATAAATGTGGAGACGCCTTATGTAGCTGCTCGTAAGATATTTCTTTCTGTCATACTATTTTATGATTGGCACGTGCCTGTTTCAAGAGCAAGCTAAGGTCAGACAGACCAGACAAAATAGAACTTACTTAAAATAACATTATCTTTAGTTTAGTTTAGAAGAGAGTATCCTATATCAAAAGAGAACAATACTTGAAGCGATAAGTTGACCTTTTAAATATAGTTTGCTACGGTAAGTAACAGTTTTATTTACGATCGAGAGTAATATCTGAAGAAGGCAGCGCGGCGTCTGGTATACTAATATCGGTCGTGTGGGCGCAACCGATAGCCGCTCGATAGAATAATATGACGGGCGCGCGACCGGCCGGCTGGCACGTAGGCAATAAGCTGCCGGCAGAGAGCCAGCGAAACGCCCGGAAAAATAAGATTGCACCCGGACGCTTTTGACTCACCGCGCGTGCTTTCACATGCCCGACGGTGGGTCTCCCAGACCCTCTCTATCTACAATGGGTACACGGTAAGTAGCACGTAAGCAGTGCACATTCCGTTTCTACTAGACTGTTTGAAAACATTTCCGACAGTCTTGTTAGTACAGAATATGGAACTTAAAGAGAGTTTTAGTTGTGATTTTTAAAAATTACTTGCATTTTTATATATTACCTTGTTTTGTTTATACTAACTGATAAAAATGATAGGTTACACATAAATCAGTAAAATTATTTTGAAAGATTATAGAGACACAAAATTTTTGAATAGAGCTATTTAAAAGTTTAAGAAAAAGGTCTCGAACGCTTCAGTAGTAGTGCACTGTTCTTTAAAAAAAGCCTAAAGTTTAGTAGTCATGAAAAGATTTATTATCAATCTCATTAATGAATTCGTCAAAAACAAGCGAGTTTAAATTATATCTAAGCTGAAATAATTAAATAAAAATAGTTTATTTTAAATACTATTCATATAGTTAGTATTTACATTTGATATAGGAGAGATCTTGAAACATTCTGTTAAACAGCATTTACATAATACCAACAATTTTATAAAATTAATTTATAACTAAACACAAACAAAAATACTTATCTCAAAAGATTTTCTGCGCCAAAAACTATTATTATCGAACACATAATACTAATAACATAAACCCAAAGATAAAACAACTTCAATATTTTATAACACTAATATTTAAAATATATTCCAAGGAAAAAGTGCAACCGAAAGACACGAGGAAATGAGCTAAGTCAAACTTCCACATTTTACATCCGTACGTGGCCAATGTACGGACTAACGTGTAACATATTCAAAAAGAAAACGTCCCGCCGAGGCGCGCCTTGTTTCATTTTACGATCTTATCGAAATAATCCGATCTTGCTTGTTATTTACTGCCGCCTTCCCTCGATTCCGGCTCTCGCAGTAAACGTGACTACTAACCTCAAATAATTATCGACCTTATTCCCATAACATTCGATACTAAATGCATTATCGTAATCCTACTTCGTTGCTTCCCACACTTGCTATGTCGTACTGAAAATTCAACCTAAAGAACGATTTAGATATATACGAAACACCGGGCTTAGTTCTATTGAAATATAATTTATTTTACTGTATCACTAGGTGGCATTTGTGATCTTTTAAAATGAATAATATTTGTAGACATACCTCAAGAGATTGAGAGGAAAAATCTAGGTGTTTTATTTCACATGAGAGTGCGGTTCTGAAGCCAGGCGTGCTATCACAATAAACACTTTGCGGTCGCGGCGGTCGTGTAAATTATTCATAGGCCAAAGGTTTGTGACAAGTCTTGGAATAGATACTGCCAATAACGATGCTCCAGTCTCTATACAGTTCCGTACTATGGGAGAATGTGACTTTACTGTTGTGTCAACAAGTTTCTCTATGGTCCATGTGTTTAACTTTAGAGCTACGAAGTAATAGTTCTACTGATAATTAAAATGCTCTTTATTGTGCACTTTTAAGAGAAGAAGCAAAATAGAAATTCAAGAAGTGTAGTTTTGGTTGTAGCATTGATTGTTTAAAAGTTTGATCATTTGTGTGAGAAAAAACGGTAGTAGAAAATAATGATATTATTAATAAAATGATTTGTCTTATCATAGTCACATAATATGAACCTCCAACGTTCTTATTAAGGAGGAAAACATAGCCAATACATGTCATGCTGGCCAGACGTGTTTATATCGGTTATCAGGTCAAGTTTTCTTTCTTTGCTAGAAATATTGACCCAGTTAAATAAATATATCTTCGTCGATTTTTGCGATACTCATTTTATTTTATAAGATAGAGTGGTGGCTTCCTTTCTTTTTACTCTGACACCACACGTATACCTATATTAAATATAAATACCAAAATAGATAGCATAATGTTAATAAACAAATATCATGTAACAAAGCCTAATTAATAATCGAGGTATAGAGAGGCACACTATAATTATTATTGTTATCGTTTCTTAATAGAGGTTGCACATAAGGCAAATTAAAAAAAAACGAAAATCAATTAATATCATACTAACGTATTTGCATAAATTTTATATTGGTTCAGAGATGTGGGTACTTAACAAGATTAATTCTTAAGGTCGTCGTAAAAAATAGTAATTAAGCTATTACGACTTCGGTGGCGCGACGGTAGCGCAAGCGGCTGCCGTGCAAGAGGTTGTGGGTTCGATCACGACACGCAGGACAATAATTTGTGAGATCCACAAATTATTGTGCTGGTCTGGGTGTTCTTTGTGTCCGTTAATTGATGTTTGTAAAAGGTCCCCGCGACACAGGGCATGATCCCTAGTGCGGGAGTTGTCTTTTATAAAAAAAAAAATACTACTATATACAAACCGAAAAATGGTTCAAGCTAATTTTGTTATTACAATTACCCCAACTTTGCTGCAAAACAGTCTCCAATCAATAAATACCAGTTAGTAACAACTGGCATTTACTTTGTGACTGCGACCAGCGAGCGATAAACAAACTAAGTATTTATTTATTTACTTTTTTTTAAAGTCAATCAAAAAGAAAACTCCAATAATTCCAACAAAAATGACAATCTAGAACATACCACAACACAACAAATACCGTACGTGCCAAAGCCGGCTCTTAAAGTTGTTACAAGAAACAAAAGTCAGGTTTATTGTTCAGACGAAAAATTCAATATGGCAGTTGCAAGACTCGAGTCTCTTGCTACTATTCGTCTGCAAGTACCTAATAAGCGTGGACGAGAATGAAGTAAAAATTCCGGACATTGTCATTCTACCAACGTAGCACTGGTAATGAGCTAAGTTCGCCGTAACGCCTCGTAACTTACATACCAATCGGTCGGATCCTTACCTACCGCCCTCCATTGGTAATCATGCCACAAACATGGAAAACAGAAAACTTCTGGTCATGTTTCGTACTGGATTTGAAGGCTATTAGTTTGTAGAAAACTTTTTGTAACTTTAAATTAACGACTGATTTCAGGTATACGTTGTTTTCTTTTGGTTTTCTGCTTTGATTTTATTCTTTTGTTTAGTTTATTTTAGCTTACGATGATAGTTAAGCATAGATTTATTATGTATCATCGATTTAGAAGTTCTTAAGTAAGGATTTCGCGTACGTTTTTCTGTTGCTTGAGGATCGTAGCACATATAACGTAATGTAAACGGATCGGCACCGTCTCGCCTTTTTCCTCGGTGTCAAACGCCAAGAACCCGATTACGTTACAATTCCGATTAGTGTGCGTTGCAGTAAGGAGTTTCATACAAATAATAAATTAATTATTCTGAACTGCCCGAGTTGATACAGTGCCGATCCGTTTACGTTACGTTATATGTGCTACGACCCTTAAAGTGGTATACACGCAAAAGGTTTTCCTAAGCACAGTAATATTATTTTGGTGCATAAAGTGGGTACAGTGGTGGCAACTCTTGGGCTCTTGCTGACCTCCTAGGACAGGAAGAGACCTGGTTTAGTTATAGAAGCTATTTTCTTTAATAGTGTCGAGTTTGTAAATTAATTTAATAAGATACATGTCATTTATTTTATACTACAACAACTTCAGAAAATAAATAGTTCTTTATAAACCTATTCCTGACCAAGCCAACAAAGACGGAACCGTCTTTAACGTTACAAAACATATTTTAACTTATTTTTTTTTTTATTTTCTTTACTCATTCACACACGCCATCTAGTCCTAAACTAAGCAAAGCTTGTACTATGGGTACTAGAGGCCATCTCTTTACTTAATTAAGAGATGAGAATCATCATCATCATCTCAGCCAATTGACGTCCACTGCTGGAGATGAGAATAAAACACAATCATTATTATTATATCATCGAGTTTGGAATCTCTGAACTAAACTATGTAGCTTACGGTAGTATAATTTGTACTGTAGATATGTAGCACTTGTATGAAGATACTAACTCCAGTTCTTATTTTGCTTTTAATTTGTCACAGCAGTGACTCCTTTAGAGATTGATGGAACGCATACTGGTAAAAGTTCATGGCTGCTACGTAGAGGCATCGGGTTCGATTCCCGTTCAATACAAACATTTTCGTACATTAACATGAATGTTTGGAATGTTATGAGTGTTGGAGGGTGTTGGAGTTTTCGATATGTCCATACCATACTACATCCTCTGTTTACTCCGGAATAGCGAATATCTGAGGAATATTGTTATTATCATTTTGTTTTTTGTTGGCAATCTTTTTCTAATCATTCATCGCTTCTACGTAAATTAGTAAGATTAATTTTGCTAGCGTACTTCGTCTCAACAAGAATTTTTTAAATACATTAGGTACCGTAGTTTTTCGATTTTTTTACGAAGAACATCGTGATTTTTTTTGCCTACGTTAATATTTAAAGTAAATAACATTTTCAGTTCCAAGAATTACAGCTCTACTTTGAAATTTCCAGAATGCACTAAGAATCTTCTTTACACAGCTTGTTGTAATGAATAGACCACAATGTAGGTAACTAGTCAGTGCGAAAGCCAGACAGCCAACAGTTTCTTTTGACGCCTGGCCGCCGAGTTCGTAAATGGAATTTGCAAGTAATTTCGCCACCACCTTCCCTCCCCTTGCCCCTCTGCCCCCAGCGCACCCTTGCCTTGCTCTCTTGTCTCCGCGTGTCGCTTCCATTACAAATTGTGTTGGAATAAAAATATGCCATGAATTATATAGAGTTGTTTTGTGTGTGACTTGGTAAAGATAAATCAGTTTCTAGAGAAAAGTTGACTGTTATAGGCAATTAATATGTGTGCACGTTTGTTTATTTGAATATTTGTAAATATTACAAACGTGCATTCCCAGTTTGTTTTTTATGTTTTCGCCAACTTGACGACAGAGTACTAAGGATTAACCGTAGGTAGTAACTCTATCGATTGCTAAAACTAAAAAAGGACTGATCACAAATGAAAGACAAAACATCTAATTCGTCATAGAAGGCTTTACTAGAAAGACCTCCCATAAGCCTTATTCAGCCCTGAGTTCGGGAGACGATTGGACTCTACTGGTTGACATGTACGAAGCACACTACAGAATCCTGAAGAATATCCGCATGTCAACATTGAGACCAGACATATTTCTATACTCAAATTTTAAAATGAATGCAGTATTAATTGGGCCCACGGTTCCGTGGGAAACTAATATCGCTAAACACCACACAATTAAGACCAACAAATACTTTGACTTAACAAACAAGATAACCAGATATGGCGTAACCATAAAATAGAAAACAGACTCGGAGATCAAACAAACTACTATCTTTGTTGCGACCTTTTCTCAAGTCTATCGATGTAGTTTTTAAAAGTGAGTAAAATATAAAATAGTTCAGCGAGACCTCTCTATATAAATCCATTACGTTCAAGGAAAGAAGTGGGCGTGTAATAGGAAATGTTCCGCATATTGACTCCGGCGATGTTCCCGAGATCTCTAAACAATGACATACGACCAACTTGCACCGCACAACTTATAGATTTTTAATCTTAGCTTACTTTTAATTTTATTAGGTGTGTTTTCTTTAAAAAAATGTAAGACTGTTTTGATTTATGTATGACTCATTTTAGGTATTTGTTTACTTATAATAATTTCAGATAACGGTTGTAATTAGCTGTTAAAAATGTGTTTTTGATTTTTTTCATATTCTGGTGAAGCAGTAATAATACTCCTTTACCACAATAAAATACTTTTGTTTTTTGTTTTTAAAAAAAGACAACTCCCGCACTAGGGATCATGCCCTGTGTCACGGGGACTTTTACGACCATCAATTTAACGAACGCAAAGAACATCCAGACCCAGGACAATAATTTGTGGATCTCACAAAAATAACTGTCCTGCGGACACGGAGGTCGTCGAAAATACAGTCAATCACTCCCATCTCATGCCATAGTTTTCAATAAAATAAAGTTAAAAGATTTTGAAATGGCGACCCGAAAAACCTAGACTAAGCAGAGTCCTCACGCGATGAACTGATGACCTGACAAAGATCGAAAAAATATTATTTTTTAAACAAAGTCTTTCAAACCAAACATAAATAGAATATTTTTGACGACCTCTGTGGCGCAGTGGTTATATAACATGACTGCTACGCCGAGGTCTCGGGTTCGATTCCCGGTCAATGCAAATCTTTGTGTGCATGAACATGATTGTTTGCATCGGTCTGGGTATTTTCTGTGTATAATATGTATTAGTATGTATTTACAAGAAAAAAGTATTTAAGTATGTTTATCCGTTGTCTAGTACCCATAGTACCAGCTTTGCTTAGTTTGGGACTAGATGGCGTTGTGTGAATGTGTGAAGAATATTTATATTTTTGTCAAAAGCAACAATTTTTTATTATCTTTTAAAATATGAAATGTTTTATTTCTCTTTTACTTTAGTTCGTACATTTTACGCAGTTACAAGCAACAACGTAGAAATTTTGTTTGAAAATCAATACAATGTCTATAAACACATGTGAAGTCAATTTATGAGACAAGGTAGGTAACATACAGTAGCTTTGTAAATCTACAATGTAACTACATAGTGTTGGGAATACAATAGTTTCTGTGTCACCCTGTATAGTTGCTTTTACCTCTAGAGCATTTGTACCATACTTCCAATAACTTAACTACTATTGGTATTATTTCGGTAACAATATTTTTCTTTAATATTTTAAATGTGATAGTATTTTTTCTTGTCTGTCTTTCTTTCAGTCGGTTACACTTTCAAGCCGAAACTTACATGGTGATTTCTATGAATTTTAATAAAGAGCTCAGAAAAGCTCAGTAGCAAATAAACTAACAAATAAGTTAATCAAATAATTGCGATAAAACAATTTGAGCAAAACAATAAATTATCATTATACTGATATACAAATATAAGCACAGAGATTTAAAATGAAAGAAACCTATATCTACAATCCACTTTGAAAATTAAGGTAAGTTTTAAAATTTAGTACCAAGTTTAGCTCCGTACTAACATTATGCAAGAAATGATCTATGAAAACGGTTCTGTCTTAAAATAAAGACAACACACAGCAACTACAACTTGGAAATAAACACAACACGCAGCCATCTTACCATGAATGAACACCGTATTAAACTCATAACTTTCCATTTAAGCACCCCCACAATCGGGTAAAATAGAATGTAATATCCGTATAAAAAGTAAAAGTAGCAACCTCTGTAGACAGAAGCTTTGAAAGATAAACAGATTTTGATGAGCACGCCAAAGCGGGAAGATAATTCGAAAATCGCTACCGCTGCTTGGTTAAAGCAAAGTTAAAATTGGAAAACCGTCTTGATGATCCGAGAAATACCTCGAGGCGAACTTTAACTTCAGACCCTTTGAAAACTCTAAAGCTGATATACACGATAGACGTTATTGGAGAGTGTTTATGTTAACCCTTATCAATATATCTTTACAAACTACTTACTGATATAACAAGGTTATTTATTGATCAACGCCTACTATAAACACGTTAATTCATATTTGTCAAGGAGTAAACAACATAATGATTTAAAGTTATTTATATAAGTCAAAAGTTCTAACTCTAGGTAACTATTAGGTACCTAATAGTAAATTTTCTTAGTGACGTTTTAATAGGTCTCTACCTATGATACTAGTTTAACCATCACTGGTTTCCTCATTTCCCTGCGACATAATAATATATAAAGACGTTTCCGTATCAATAAGACTGTATCTTACCTAAATACGACCCAGGAACGGAGGCAATGAATAATAGTCATAGAATGATTTTACTCCGCTTGGTGGTCTATCCAAGTGTTTCTTTATACAACCTTTGACCTGGTGTCAGCAACAAATGTCCCAAAAGACTATTGTAAGGTAACACAAATAGAAAAAGATCATTGGGCTATATTTCTATATTTATTTATATATGTACTTATTGTTTAAATATTTATTAGTTCTTAATTCATGCATAAATTGGTTGGGTTATTAGATGGATGTCATGTTCGACTTTAGTCATGTTCTGTCTTAGTCATGAATTTGTCAAGTTTGCTTTTTTGACATATTCTGATTTTGTCATATTCTACTTTCGTCATATTCTGATTTTGTCATATTCTGCTTTCGTCATGTTCTGCTTTCGTCATATTCTAATTTCGTCATATTCTAAGTTTGTCATATTCTGCTTTCGTCATGTTTTGCTTCATTAAGTCAGGTTCACCCAGTTCTGTTTGGGTCGATACTGGTGCTATAAAGCAACTTTGTACGAGTATATTAATCAAAAAACAACCAGTAATCTTATAATTTGGTTCAGAAAGTATAAACTAAAATTAAAAAAATAACTTAAAAATACAAATTCGCGGTAATCTTAACAGAAAAACGATTTTATTTTTACCCGACTGCAAAAAATCACCCATCTATGGAATGACCTCGCCGAAGGTGCTTAACCACCGTTATCGTTTCTAAATCAGTAATCGCAAAAGGCTGTAAGTGGCTGCCGGTAAAAAAGCAATTTAGTTTTTTTTTGCCAAACCCTAAATAATGGAACCTTCGTTATTTGTTATAACATCAACTATCCGTCTGTAAAAGCCCTGTAAAAAAACTTAAAATGTAAAAAAAATCTTGTTTTTTTTCTGCGGAACCCTAAAAGGTTATCAAAATCTAAAGTAGCCTAAGTTACGCGCCGTAAAATTTACAATCCAATAGTGAAATTCCCGTCGAAATCGGTTCAGCGGCTTCGGAGATTACCCGGAACAAACAGACAGATAAAAAAAATATCCAACAACACGAAATCCCCGGTTTTTTTTAAATATCCAATTATCAAAAAACCGGGGATTTCGTGTTACAAACAGACACTCCAATTTTATTTATATGTATAGATAGCAATTATTGAGTGTGTGCATACAGCTATGACTAAACATGAACATGACTAAAGGCTAACATGACCAAATTGGAACATGACTAAACCATAATATGACTTACACAAACTGTAATTAAGACTGTAGAAGAGCATGACTAAACCAGAACATGACCAAATCAGAAATATGACCAAGTGTAGAACATGACTAAAATCGAACATGACATCCATCTAATAACCCCGTAATACATTAACCTTATGTACACGATACATTTTCAATGTTAAAACCTCCTTGAAAATACATAATGTATCGCCACATAACTTTACTGATTGAACTTTCGCAGGGGTCAATGTGAGCAATAACTTTTTACACAATTAACACTCAAATGGCAGAGTGACGTACGGCCCACATGTCTGGGTCGTAACAACAAACAGTGGGGGTAGACGGCTCTTCTGCGGCCCATAAATTGCGGGGACTACAAATTAAATTAGGTAATACACGGGCGTGACGAGATGGGACAAGCGGTGTGCCGGCCGCGCCGGACATGGAATGGGAGTGCCCGCTCTCGCATCCAGGGCTTCCCGACAACTTTTTGTTGTAATTTCAATTGGGTTTATGTAAATAAAATTGACTAATTTATTGTAGATAGCTGTTTACAGGCTATTTTCATAACCGTTATCCTTTGCAATATTCAGTTTATTGACACTTAAATAGTTTTTTTAACTCATCCACATAATGCATACAAAGGTAGAAATAAATTTTCTAAATACTAAAAAATTGGTGTCGAGTTTTACAATAAACTAACCCAAATTGTTAACCGTAACATAAAAAACTATACTCAATAACACCACCAACCAATTAATCTTCTACCAATTTTTAAAGAACCATTCATTAATTAAACACCGCTTCGATTTATCACTAAATTGGTAATTAATTAATAAAGTTGTCAACAATAAACAAAAGGGGGCGTGTTTGTGGCAGCGGCCATAGCCCGTATACCCCCTGAGGTGTCAGTTGCATCAAGCAGGCCGCAGATTTGTGGTCAGCG
The DNA here is from genome assembly GCA_905475405.1 of Schrankia costaestrigalis. NCBI lineage: Eukaryota > Metazoa > Arthropoda > Insecta > Lepidoptera > Erebidae > Schrankia > Schrankia costaestrigalis. The sequence goes on from FR997827.1 coordinate 9,631,579, forward strand.
TTCCAACAGCGAGCCCTCGCGTCACCTCTCAATGTCTTTGACTTGACCACAGAGCTAATAGATGGTGTTACGATCTGAATACCGTATACAATTGTAACAAAGCCTTCAAAATTATCATTAGGTTTCAATAGACTTGGTTTCGTAATCCGCTTTTGTGTTATTTGAACTGTTTAATTGAAACGATATTTAGTGGCGTACTGGTATTTTTTTAGCTCTGACAACTAATGGAATATTGTATTTAGTACTTCACTTCAATAGTGAAGAGTACTTCTTGTTGAATTAGAAAAAAAGTCTGCCGGATAATATTATCGAATGGACTTCAAATTGAACCATAGGTAATAAATTTGTCTAAGATAGAGACCATAAATAAATAAATAAATAATCCTCACACATTCACACAACGTCGTCTAGTCCCAAACTAAACAATGGTTGTACTATTGGTACTAGACAACGGTTAAACATATTTAAATACTTTGTTTTTTGTAAATACATACATAATAATATATTATACATAGAAAACACCCAGACCAATGCAAACAATCATGTTCATGTACACAAAGATTTGCATTGAGCGGGAATCGAACCCGAGACCTCTGCGTCGCAGTCATGTTATATAACCACTACGCCACAGAGGTCCTATAGCCCATAGGTATGGTACTTACATCTATAACCAAAATTATAGAAAGAACCTTATCAAAATTAAATGTATTCGTAACCTACGCGTGTTACTAAGAAATACTTAAGTATTATAACAATAATTGGTACTTTTCATTTCTAAATTACAATCATAATAACAGCCGATTAATGTCCCACTGCAGGAACGGGCCTCCTCCCGTGATGGAGGGTTACTTGGCCTACTAATACAACGCTGGCCAGACGGATTGGTATAGGGTTTAATTTCAAGTTTTCCTACTTTACTAAATTACAATACAACAGACATATTGAAACAAACTACCCAACGCTGTTTGACTCGGAGAAGCATAGCTTATAGGTTTTGCCCCATTTAACAGCAGTTAACATACATTCTGTTTGTGACCAGGACAAACATATTGTGTACTAGTTTAGACCATATATCTGTTTCTTGTCACACTGTGAATGTGCTCCTAATTCACCTCTACATACTAACGTAATGCTTCTTGCGGTCTGTAAATTAAATTGTCAATTTTGATAAAAAGCCTCGTTACTGCCTCGATAGCAAAGAAGTCTTGTATGGCAGCCAGCTGCCGTGCTAGAGATTGAGGGTTCGAATCCCGTGTAAGATAATTATTTGTGAGATTCACAAATTGTTATATAGAGCGTTAATCGGTTTTTACGACACCCATGGGATTGGATGGGGTGGTGACACACTGCATTCTTACTCCGTCACCACACGGAGATCAGTGCTCGATCTAAAGTGCGGGAGATATTTTTTAAAATAAAAGTAATTGTTATTTATAGACTGGTGTTTATTGCCGACATTTTATTCTATTGTCAACATTACGTTTCGTTCATTAAAATTTAGCAATATTTCAATACTGAAATGTACAATCGCTTTCCCTCTTACGTTCATATTTGCCGAGTCTTAATATCCGACTCGGGTTAAGCTCAGTACTCACATACGATATTACTCGATAGTTTTACTCCAAACAGAGTAAAACTTAAGGTGTGGACACAAAACAACAACTCGAAGGCTCGCATCGAGCCGGCTCGATGGATTTATAAAAAAAGTAATTTCCTTCGCACCTACTCTAGCGAGCTTCACTCGATAGGTGAATGCTGAATGTGTGGACAAAAGACCTAGCCGCGGGTTTTACTCAACATGTTTGCTCGATCGAGTAAAACCGTATGTGAGTACTGAGCTTTAGACTGTTGCTTATGTATCTTTTCGTGTAGAAATATTGCCCAAAATTTTTAGAAATAACATTATAGTAATAAAATACGAGTATCATACTCACATCACAAAAATAATAACAAACTTGAAACCAATAATTAAAAAACCTACTATCTAAATTATTAAATTACGATTTAATTTCTGTAAGGCATGGCTGGCTGGTAATAAAAATCCGCCACAAAATAAAACGACACAACAAGAATGCAAGCAATTTTTAATGTAGAGCAAGCATGCGGGGTCCGCCACGGTAATAATGTAGCCAACAACAAAATATTCATGAATCGCTGGAGTTACCCACACATACCAAAATATCAATTTTAATATCTATTTTATTACCACAAAAGTTTTATTTTTATTAGGAAATAACTAATGTTTTATATTAGGGACAAGTGTATTCACAGAATGACGATAAGAAATTTTATTAATGTTTTCATATTTTTACTAGTCAGAAGCTCCAATACTTTGTACAAAAGGATTTAGTCATGATAGTACGATCCTTTATAATTTTTCTGGGCACTATTTAGCATTTTTAATACTTATATTGCTACGAGAAGAAACTGTGACAGGGGGCAAACTCGATACATCTATGCTAATATTATAAAGAGGTAAAGTTTGTGTGTTTGTGACGTTGTAGGGGGTAATCTCTGGATCTACTAAACCGATTTTAAAAATTCTTTCTGTATTGAAAAGTCCATTTATTGGGGAGTGTCATAGGCTATATAGTATCACGCTATGACTAATAGGAGTGGAGCAGTAACGAAATATATTTAAAAAACGGACGCGTTTTTTTCGTCGCCCAACGAAGTGGGCACGGGTCAGATAGTAACTACTAAAGTGACTAATGTGGTATCAGGAGAGAAGTCTTTTCTATCAGGAGAGACAACTACCTTTTCTAATACTCTTTGCGATGTTCTGAAGTCGGAGATTAAATAAAACAGAATCTCAAGTCTTTTCGTTCTTGGCTTTCTACCTCTATGGTTTTGTTATTAAATTCATAAATAATATCATTTAATTTTAGGGAAAACTCAATACTAATTACTGTATCTTGAATGATGTCTTTATTATCGAGCTTACATTCCCGTAGGTGTAAAAGGCAAGTGCGAATTTTTTTAATCCATATTAAAAATCCTCCCAATCTACAACGGGGATTAGTTTTGTTTTATTGCTTCAGTATTTCGATGATAAATTGTAGAGATATTCGGGATTTGTGATTCAAAATACTACCGCTCATCCAATTTATAATTCAAAACGTTAGATTGGCTGAGTTTAGATCGACAAACCGATTGTTTTCACGAATCCAACCATTTTCCAGCAGGAAAATTCTATAGAGCGAATCGTTTTAAAATATTTTCATGGTTTCGTAGACGTAAATAGCAAATAATGATAACAATGGAGTACATTTTGATTCACAAACAACATCCCTCAACCATGATACGGCTACGCATGACTATTAATGGATTAACAATCGCAAAGCGGCAGTTTATCGTTGTAATTACTATTGTTTTGTGAAGCACATTAAGCTTTCCAACTGACAAATTGAACAGGAACGAATAATGTTAACACTTGGCCCCAAAATCAACATTTGATTGTTGACATTGGAACATGGGATGAAATTGAATATTATTATAACTGAATGCCGTAATGTGTATAGCCCATGCACATACTCTAAAGTAGATACATTATGTGAGCGTATAGTGTATTGTTCCACACACGACATACCGAAACAATATTTCAATTCGATATCGGACGGACAATGGTCGGAAGTGAGCGAATATAAATGGACGGAAAGGCTTCGCCTATCGAATAAAGGTCGATGAAACAAATGACTGTATCAACAGAAACTGAAGACTAGCATTTTGTAAATAATATTAATATTTGATGACGTAAACCAGCTCTTTAATAATTGATTAATGGTTTGTGATGGTCGTATTTTGTTCTGATAAATTCTACGTTTATTTCGCAATGTTGTCTTTCGAATATGTATTTCTGTGATAAGAATATTGAATTATTGTTTGTTTTGTAATAAGTACATTATAGTACTGTTGACACAACATAATGTCTATTATTTAAGCGGCTTAGCACATCATGAGAGCTCTTAATGGTCTATGCATGACTTAATCCCTGTGAGCGAGGTTCTAACCGTTTTACTAATACATTACAATGTAGGTTTTATATAAGTAAAACACATGCTGCCTGCTCACCACGGTAAGCTACTTTATTAACGCTTTCGTGGACACTAGCGAGACATGACCAAACTTTAATTAGCATAAAGCTATTACCTGGCGTAGTAAAAATTAAAAGAATCTACCTAAAAAAATAAGAGTCTCAAGTAGGTATTGGCGTTTCCTTAAATTTCCTCAAACTGTTATGCCAGGGAACCCTAAAACGCAACAAAGCATCTGACATCTCACTACTAAACTAACTATAAAAAAATTTACTCAAAATTTGACCTGAACTGTGTATCTGCTGTATACCTAAGTTAGACACCATATAAACAATGATGTGCGATCCATACCTTATTGTGTAACATTTACAGTTTAGTACGATTAGAGTAAAGCGCCGATTACACTAGACTACAATTGTAGTCAAGTCATGTAGATAGTTAAGATGTAGTCACCTACAAGAAGTAGTTGACTACATGTAGTCTAGTGTAATCGGCGCTTTATACGGTAACCTATTGAAACCTCGAATTTCTGTTACCCGAATCTTAAAACCCAGAAAACAGTTGGTAGAACTTTTAAAACACAGATGTAATGAATGACAACTTTTTAAAATTCCGTTTTTAATTTCCCAGATGAATCGATTTCCAGATGCACTAAAACCTTTTCAAATAGTATTTTTTTGTTTCCCATATTCTTATAATCCAGATTTAGCTATACCAGATTCTCAGAATACTTTTTTTGGTTCCCATCGTACCACTTTCCAGATAAACTATTACCAAATTTTCATAATCTTTTTATTTGGTTCCCATATAATCATATTCCAGATAAATTTTTGCCAGATTTTCATAAACTTTTTATTTGGTTTCCATACAATCGTGTTCCAGCTAAATTATTGCAATACATAATATTATTTTATGTGACCTAGGTTAGATTAGAACTGCGAACCGACTCACTATTGTTTAAGTTACCCATTACAGATAGGTTTAATAGTGTTTTAAAAATTTGGCTTTAGTGCATATGGATTACGGTCCTCTGGATTTCGTGCATTTAGATTTTTATATCTGGAACTCATTCATCTGGATTTTAAAACGTCATACAAATAAATAAATGGGCAAATGAAATTCGGAGTTGCGATTAATGGCAAATAATACTTCGAAATTTAAAAAAATGGGATAATGACGAAATGTCCAAACGTTTTCTGGATTTTGATATTCGGAATATTAAAATTCGGGATTAAAATAGGTAACCGCTTTATACTACTAAAGTCAAACTAGTTCCTCTTATTCAAAGCATAACTTTACCATACTTTAAGGGAAAAACATTATGCAATTTTTAAAACCACCTATTCTTTACAGGTGAAATGATAATATCAAACGACAAATATCAGATGACAGAGATCAACAGTTCAGCATACAGCGTACAGATGAGGCTCGTTATACGCAACATACAGCGCAGCGACCTGGGGGGCTACAAGTGCATATCCAAGAACTCTATAGGTGACGCCGAAGGCAACATTAGGTTGTACGGTAAGTAAACAATGGACACCCATTAGATTGGTACGTGTTTTCATTGAATTTTGGTGTGCTATAAAGACAGAGTGGCTTTGAAGACAGAGCTTGACTAATTGGTAAAGATCCATTTCACTTTTTTTGGGTTACCGATTTTGATGTTTAATTGTAAGAATGAGTCGCATCTAATGATTAACCCTTTATAGGACGGTCCATACAAAGTGGCCAGTAAACTGGACAGTCACTTTAAGGTCGATAGTTGATAGACTTTTATAACAATGGCAACACTTATGATTAAAAACGATAGTCAATAAGCCACATTGGCCTATTTACAAGCCAGCGTTCAAGTATGTCGCGTATGTTTAAAAACTCACGTATTTTTTTCCGGTGGCCTGTCAACTGGCCAGGAAACTAGGAACAGGAAACTAGTCAAGAACTCTCACTTCAACCAAACAGTGTATAGTTTATTATTTTTTTTTAAACCTTATTATCTCTATCCCCTAGACAAATATGTCTTAGATAACTTTTACATCACCAGCAGGATGAAAAGAAATTCATAAACATGTTACTCGTTCATTTACTACTTGTACTTTATATTGTAATAATTGATTGCTGGATAATTAAGCTTGACAACAAGACTTCTGGTGTTGCAAGTTTCTTGGTAACTTTAAACCGTAAACAACTGACGTGTACCAACTAGAATATCTACTTTTAATATGTTTCCAGCAATCTCCTTTATAAACTAACAAGAAATTGTAGCTGACGGATATAAATCGCACTATACACATAACGCTAACGCTTAGTGAAAAGATTAAAGTTTATTACCCTTTGGTCAATTGTTTTATATAATATGTCGTGATATTCTAGAAATATAAAGTGTCCGACACCCTCACCTCCCGTGGATATCACAAAACTCAACTCAGGGACATTCGAAAAGTCGCTTTACGCGTCATTATGGGAGATTCATTAAAACCCTTCACCCATCAGTTCAGCGAGGTAGTTAATTATAAATAATATTAAGTATTACGTAAGTTTCTCTGCACAAGAGGAGCCCTGTCCGCCTACTAGGACGTTAAATTAAAAAACTTCAATTTTATTAACAAAGAATTTACTCCATACAGAAATGGAGTTACCGAATAGAAAATCAAACGATGACGACGATCGAGACTATGCCATTGAAGAGACAAACGACGTACGTTCTAGTCTCCAAGGTCCACTACGGGAAGGTGGGCCACGAGACGAGGACGCAAGTTTCCTCGGCGGTGGCGGCCCACCCACTGGCGCATCACATTCCATTCTACCACAAGCAACCGTTTTAATAACAGCGTTGTACCTGGCCGCATGCTAAACTTTATCTTCCAAGCCATGTACAAAGTTAAGGCTCAATAAAAACTACTTGAATACTTTGAACATAATCTTCCTTTTTCACAATTCTTCCATTTATGAATCTCTAATATAACCTGTTTTAAATATGGATGAAAATATTCAGTCTTGTCTTAAAATTGTGCATGGCTTAACAGTGTACGGCTATATCTAACCAGTGTCTTGGTAAAAAATACAAGACACTAGAACAGTGTAAAACATTACAGACAATGGTTTTATAGACAATGAACGTTATTGAGTGAGTGATTGTAACAGTACGTAAATAGTTTAGACGTTTCATCAGATGTCAGCTTGTATTACCAGTGTAAATGCTAATTATATGATATGAAGTTAACATATAACTCATTTATTATGTTAAAAGTAATATTGATACTTGAAAATATAAATGTACTGCAAGCATTTAAACCCTCCTTGATACTTTACTTGCATGGTGTAAAAATATCCATTTTAATCCGTCTGTGTCTGAAGAAAATACAGATACTATAATATCAAATGAGAACATAGGTATAAAATATTATCGAGATAGAATAGCATATTTTATTTTTAAGTGATTTGGCAGCTAAATATTTTTATCGGACCTAGCGGCTTTGTTTTCTAACTCACCATGTTATTCATTCATGATTGTTTTTCTTCATTTTATCCCTAGGTCATAACGATTGTCATGCTCAGTGCTGTAAAAAGGTTATAAGATCTCTTGATTGTTAATTACAGGAGTCAGAATGGATAACATAAGTCCGTAATCAATGCAATTTGATGCTAAAATAGTTTCATTTAACAGGTCACATGTTTTTTTTCGATAATAAAAAAATTGAGACCTATTTTCATTACCAATTTCTATTCATTTCAGATTCTATCTCGATCTTGTTATGTTTGAGGGAATGTCAGGTAATGAGTGTATCCTTCATGGTTACGTTTTATATGAAACCCATTGTAATATGCTGTTGTACAATACTTTCTACTAATTGTGTAGCGTACTGTACGCGTCTATCTACTACGTGACATTATATTGTATATCTAAATATAAACTGTTAATGTATATGTAAATAAATATAATGTAGCTACGCGGTTATAAACGTTTAGTCATTTATTTTGCTCATTAATAATATTATTTAAAAAATTAAAAGTTATAGCTGTATCATTATAAATGAATGTAAATCTGAATATAAACAAAATAGATGAAGAAAAAAAAAATTTTGTAAATTGTTAAAGTTTTTAAATATTGTTGAATTTATGAAAGAAATAATTTGAAAACTTTATGTCTAAAATTTACTATGTGGAAGTTTCGTAGTCATGTTTTTAATTAAATTAGTTTTTGTTTAATATTTATTTTATATACTGGGTTAACATTGTAACTAATATAATAACCAGTGTTTGTTTTACTTATCGGCCTTATATGAATGTATAATAATGCCTGCGAAACAAATATAAACGAAGTAAAATATTAACAACTTGTTTTATTGAAACCATTCATCGAGTTACTAGACTTAATTATATAAATTAAAAGAACGTAAAAGAATATAAATTGTTTACAATGCTTTTATTAATTTTAGCTGAAGAACATTTATAGCTTTTTATGATACTAGATTACTTAATACATTTTCCCATTATATAAGTACATTCAAAAGGGTTTGAGCCTTAACGTCACGGTGAGTTTTCCTTGTTTACTATACGACTTCTACACTATACATAGTAATCGACATCGTACAAGTTTTCGAGTAAAATACTGTATCTATAATATTGATCTACAAAACGTGTAAATGGGCTCCAATTTTGTGATCATACTTACTGAAAGCACAATTATTATATAAAGATAAAGCTCGTGAAACTATATAAAAAATATAAAATATTCCTTAATTTCTTGCTATAATTCTTTAGCCATAATTGCACAATGTGAACATTTTACTACATAGAAGAAACTTTCTCCGTAACCTTGCCCCACAGATAACATTCCAAATGACTTTTTACTTTCTTAGTCCATCACCACAGAGACCATTACCTGTAGGTTTGTTTAGTCTATACTTATATTATAAAGAGGTAAAGTTTGTGTGTTTGTGACCTTGTAGAGGGTAATCTCTGGATCTACTGAACCGATTTTGAAAAATTATTTCTGTGTTGAATAGTTCATTTACCGGGGAGTGTCATAGGCTATATAGTATCACGCTACCACTGATAGGAGTGGAGCAGTAATGAAAAATGTTTAAAAAAGGGACGCGTTTTTTTCGCCGCCCAACAAAGTAGGCACGGGACAGCTAGTAAGTAATATTTAAAACTAGTGTAGAACTCTTTCCTACAAAGATAACAAACATTCTATTCTTACTCTAAACCATTTTCCATATTCAAATATTAAATTCACCTAACATTAACCATAAATTACATTGTAGTGGGTAAGTAATAGCAAATTAAACTATCCCTTAGAATTATTACGCCCTCCCAATTTCTTGGTCCATTCGTACGCTGTAGCTATATTCAACGGCGATACGGGCTCGATATTAACACTTAGTCAAAATATACCCGTGAAGGTCTACAATATCCCATATGTCGACCCTCTTAATAGGTACCTTCGGGCGAAGCCTCTGTAAGTGCGATGTAGATAGACTGTAACCACTTGCATTAGCGAAATTACCTGAGGCTTTGTTATTTTCATTGCGACAACCCTAGCGTATAATATGTTGAGGTAAAATGAGAACTTAGCTAGTAAGAACCCAGTGGTCTTGTAGCCACGTAATACATGACTCTTCAAACACTGTATTATACTGAGTTTGTGTTAAATACATGTTGTTTGTAATACAGCTTAGTGGTAGCAAGTTATACAGGTATAAAGATTGATGGTATGTTTATTTGGAAAAGGTTATTTTAAGTTGATTGCAATACAACAATAATAATAAGGAATGCTTAACGATTTTGACTTACCTATTACATATATTAGGCCTATGTCGAAGAGTTTGAAACAACATAAGTAATGTATATTTAACAGACATAAATACATACAAACTCATGTACAATCACTTGTGGATTCCACAAACAGTTATTCTGCTTGGCATGGCAATACCGCAGGACAAACGCAACCGTTGCATACGAATATACCTACGATTGAGACGACGATTTCTAATAGCTGATAGTAATCAGGCGCTTGATAAAATGAACCACGCCTTAATAGCTTACATACCATAAGAAATTATGGTCTTTACTGTTACCTGTATGTCATCATAACAGCCCATTAATGTCCCACTGCAGGGACGGGCCTCCTCCAGTGACGGAGGGATATTTGGCCTACTAATACCACACTGGCCAAACGGATTGGTATAGGGTTTAATTTCAAGTTTTCCTTCTTTTTATTACGTAAAGATAATGTTCACGGATAGTCCCTTAGTCGGCTTTTACGACACCCATGGGATGAGATGGGGTGGTGACTACTTATTCTTACTCCGTCACCACACGGAGACCTGTATATACGAACTTTTTAATTATTAATCGTCTTTTTGTATCTGTTGTAATCTAAATACTTTTATACTCCAACTTTTCCTTTTCTTTCATTTAATTGAATTACGCTTTCAAACTTCATCCTCGGTGCTTTCTTAGTAACTACTCTCATCACAGTAAACAGGCTAAAACTGTAAACTGTTTAACTGCTGGAAAAATATATTGCAATAACAAAGCAGCTGATCTGTAGGTATGAGAACAAGAAGATATATATAGTTTGTAAAAATCAACGCAATCGAGGAATTATTTCTACTGCTGTAGTCTTTTCTAAGGAAATCAGCCACAACCTCAATTAGTTCTAGAAGTAGACCACTTGATACAACTTTATAAAGTTCTTGGGTTTAATTGCAAACCTTTGACTTCGATTCGTATTTAATATATGCTTTTCTCTTAATTAAATTAAAATATTTGTATAACAAAACATTTTATTAAAAAGTAACTTGAATTGAATCCTGAAAACATTCCTATAGCATCAAAAATCATGAGTAATAAATAGAACAGGTGAAAACCAGATGAAAGTCACTAAAGGATTTTCATTAACGTTACACTCTAACTAAGATACCCCTTTGATGTCTTTGTCCGGACATTCAAAGGCGAGGTTTAGGCAGATGGATGAAACAACCATCTTTGTTCAGAATACTACTGACTAACGCAATATCGACACTGTACATTTCGATATTCCCTTGAGTATTTGTTTGTCACGGCTTGCATCTTAAGTGTTATATCTCTATACGCCAACACAATATAACAGATGAGAATAGGTTCCTTTTATGACGTTTTTGCGTTTCCCTTTGGGGTCTGAGGTAGTTTTAGTTGCGTAAATAATGCGTGAGTTACGAAGGGTGCGCGTTATTGTAAGGCTTTCTACTTTATTTTTTTTTCTTTTAGAATTATTTTTGCTGCGTAAAATTGTCGCGGTAAATTTTATGTGTGATGTGGAAACTACTTATGTCATTCTTAGAATAACTTCTTTCAATAAGTGCGTAATGTCGTCGTACATACTTTCGAATAAGCAGGTATTAAGTATACATATTATATTTGGAGGGCTACATTCAGCATAGATGTCAACAGGCACCACATATCGGAGGGATGTTGATGAAGAAGTACTTTAACATATATCTTCTTACAAGTCCTCATAGGTGTCACTAAGTGCTGTTGTGGAATAAAAAATACTTTACCAATAACAGAGTAGAGTACCGTGCAGCAACTATAGAATAGTAAAAATCAACAATGGAGTCTGGAACATGACACCTAAGAAGATGACGTCACAGGGTTTTAGGCAGCTTAAGAACGATATGTTCATGACACTGGCAGCTCTCAATTTCATAAAATCCTCAAAAAAAACTATATTAAAAGAACAATCAGCCAGTTCTTTTAAATATAAAACACAATAGTTACGTAAACTATAAAGAACCGAACTTCTAACATTATACAAAGTTCCAGTATAGAACATCTACACTCGCTATATACACTTTGTGATTGCGATCTCTTTAATGTAGCAAATATATCGGGTTCAGCGCTCAAAGAAATTGCTATTCGTTCACCAAAAAGTCTACTACAAATGAAATTCAAAGTCTATAATGTAGTTTGAACTAGCTCCCCACGACTATATAAGAGGTTTTGGCTTACTCTAGTGCTCGTTATAGGTACATCGATAAGGTTTTTTTTAGTAAAAGGTTTGTTACTTTTTAAATGAAATTAGGTAAAGATGCTTTGAGAAAATGTTTTACACTTCGGTGCAGGGTGTTAATATAATGTTTAAAATAGGTTGATCTTAAAGATTTAGGGCTCAAAGCTGAGTTACTTTACTGAATTTTGGGTACTAATTCAATTATAATATACTAAGGAGATGTTTAATAATTCACTAGTAACCCTGAATGCTGGAACAGATGACTCTTTTATCAAAATAATCGATTAAACTACACTTTCTCTGGTAAGAAATTAGGCTCCCAGTAACTGCAAAAGACGCTACAGAAGAATGAGAAACAAATTATTCTGCCATTTTTTGATGTCTCAACCCAGGGATGGTATCATCAAATGATGAAAATAAATTAGCTGTCTAAAACGATTCTACACGGACGAAGCCAGTTTTCCCTTTTTCCCAGTAGATTTTAAAAATTATACTTAACAACTGTTATCATGTACAGTCTACAGTCCAGTCTAATCCTAGCTACAGTCCAAACAATCATAAACTTCAAAACAAACTAATACACTCGAATATGACGTCTATCTATCACAATTAGCATTTCCAAGAACAATTAGAGACGAACGGATATTATCGATGTATACTTGTTTGCAAACATCTCACATTGGAGGGTATGCTAGCCGACGTCCGGCCACAATCTGCATGACAATAGTGTTCATAGTTACGCGCTCTCTAGATGGATGCTAATGTCCTCTCTATTCATAATTCATGTCTTAATGAAGTGGACGAACGAGCTTCAGCTATAAGATGTCATGACCCTTTGTCTCGAGAGCGGTTGGAAATTATTATTATAATTGAATTTGGTAAAGTGAGTACAAAGTGGTTTAAGAATATACCTTTTTGGGCTGGATGTTGTTCGTTGCTCAATACGGTTATTTTTCGTTGTTCGAGAGTTTTACAGGAAGTTCTGTTCCATTCAAAATTAAGATTCGCTGGAGATAGTAAAAGTGGCTTTACGTAGTGTACGTAAAAGGCAAATTCACGATCATTTAAATCAAAAAGGTTCTGGAGTAAAAAAATTACCAGAAAACTTAGCTAATCTGAGTTACGCGTTCTCTGGATGGGTACTAATGTCCTCTCTATTCATAATTCATGTCTTAATGAAGTGGACGAACGAGCTTCAGCTATAAGATGTCATGACCCTTTGTCTCGAGTGCGGTTGGAAATTATTATTATAATTGAATTTTGTAAAGTGAGTACAAAGTGGTTTAAGAATATACCTTTTTGGGCTGGATGTTGTTTGTCGCTCGGTTGCTGAAGAGTTTTACTAGAAGTACCGTACACGTCCAAAAAATTAAGAAAGAAGATAGCTAAAGTGGTTATAAGGCCAGATTTGAACCTATTATCTTGTACACGACTGCAGCATAGCACGACTATCACGGCATGATAGCTTAGAAAATTATTATTTATTTAGCTCAGAACAAGAAGGCGATATGAAAAATTATTAAAAACTTAGGTAATAAAACTGAAAATTAAATACATCTAATATCAAATAAACTTTAAGTAATGTACCACTTTATAGATCATAACAATACAATTTCATCGCTTAAGGTAAATAAAAATAACGTGTTTCTGACATTCATAACGTTATTGTAAGTGAATGTATAAGGGCGTCCGCACCTGGGGCCTTAACAATGGGCCTACACAATACGCGAGCGAAGTAAACTGAATAACTTTATTTAAGAACACAATAAACCACTTTTTACTAGAAAAGGTTTGAATTGTGTAATGCTATCGTGGGTCGGATAGGTGAAAAAAGAAAAGCGTAAAAGAAAAGGTAGCGTAGCGGTCGCGGTTTGCGGCTGCAACCGATCGAGTTCAAACCCCATAAAGGACAATTAAAAACGACGAAGCTCCTAAATTTTTCAATCCAAAGTTTTATATTAATTTGTTTTATTCTCTCGACCTTAAGTATATTTTTTATAATTATTTCCAAGGCTTAAAAAACTACTGTTTCTTCGGCGTATTCTAAATAAAAACTGTCCTTCTTTCCTCACATATTTTTTGTAAATATGTAGGTACCTACAGTATATACTTATGAAATATAGGAACACAATAAATATAATGAATATTTAAAGGTTTGACTTGTACAAGGTCTATCCTTGTTGAACCCAAGATCAGTTATGATAATAAGTTTTAGGTTTTTAATACGGTAAGAAGGAGAAAAATCTTATAATAAACATGTGTATAATACCTAACATAAAACTTAATATAGTTTTTCTTTTTATTTTAAAAGAGGTAAGTGACTCTCGTTGAGCCTGCAATGATTTCTAGTTCAGTAATCTTTAGTTTTATTACTCGAAAGAAAACTTTGGTGAAATCGACGTTATACCGATAAAGAGTTGAAGTAGAAAACAAAAGAGGTTCGTGTAAATTACGATCAATCGAAAATACTACCTGTACTTAGATATAAGATTATTCTTCGACAACTTTATTGCAAAATCTATTTTGATGCAAACGATAAATCGGATAATGATCTTTGCTCTGATTGAGAGAGATTTTACTTTCTTTACCACCCAGTTCAGATAAATTAGCATAGAGATTTTAAGTGACATTAGCGACGTTTTGAAAATGTTTACTCTACCTTTTTGCTACATAATTGCAATATACAATATTATTTAATTTGCCGTCAAAAATTCAACATCTTTAAGAGTATTGATATGCCCTATCGATTATAATATCCTTCTTTACCACCTGAATAGGTACCTAGTCTACAATTGTGAGATCATGATTTATGCTTACATTCTCTAAAACAGTTCACAATACATATCTAGAACTATAAACCAGATAACGAATCGCTTTTCAGCCAGTGGACAGAGTTGTAGAACAAAATTATGCAGAAGACGTCTCTTGAGGCCTTGTATTCGTTGGCAACACTCAATCAACGGCGTCGATCCTACGAGATAAAACATTTTTCATTCAACGTTTGTAAGCAGTTTTACTACTGAATAAAACCGGTCAAGTGCGAGTCTGACTCGAGCACAGAGTGTTCCGTAAAAACCTATTTATTCGCTCATCTCTTAAATATTATTTTTCCGCCTAAATTTTATGATGTCACGACTCTGCTGTCAAAAATTATATAACCTCACGCCTCACCTGTCAAAAAATATTTTTCCATCAAAATTCTATGACGTCACGACTCATCTGTCAAAATTCTATGACGTCACGAATCAAAAATTATTTTCCCGCCAAAATTGTATGACGAAATAATCAAAATATGATAAAACAAAAACTAAAATTTCAGCTTGATACCTCCACGCGTCTCTGAGAAAAACTGTTCTTGAGAGACAGACGGACAGACGACGGACAACAAATTGGTCCCGTTTTTTAAAAATCGGTACGGAACCCTAAACTAGTTTTAGATGTGTCTATAGCTGCTTGATTTAGATAATCGAGGGTATCTATTTGTGTATAGTTTGGCCCACTGGACTACCTGAATGTAGATTCTTTTACCCTATTTGTGCTTAAATAACTCCGATATAGGTTTTAGGAAGACCTACGTTCTTTCCAAAATAATTCTACAATTTCGTAAAAATAAGCATATTATTTACCATTTCATACCAAACATAAACAGTATTAAAGCCATGTCATAAGTCATAACAGTCCACTGTCATAACTGCAAGGACAGGTGGCCTCCAATGACTAGAAAGAATCAACTAATTCCACGCTACCCACATACTTTGGTACAGGTTTTATATCAAGTTTTCGCAGAGATCATTTCTTTAATCTTTTACTTACGATACACCCATGTGATGAAGTAGTTATTTTGTATTCGTACTAAATTACTACACGGGAAATCGAAAGACATCAAGACATCCATTTGAAATATACATTGAAACAACCGTATACAATTACAGAAATTAATTATTTTTTTTTCGTAACAAAACGTTCGAGGTGGGAGCTTAAAACATTGATAATGACTTTTTTGGCGATGTCACGAATTCCTAAGAACAAATTAAACTTGGCTGTTTTCCCTCATCTAATTAACTTCTTGGACCACACTTTAAATAAACAACCTGTTGGGTTCCTTTTCTAATTTATACGGTTTGAAAAAATGAACAGATCTTTTTAACAATAATGACAGCGTTTTACTCTTTTTTTGTTACTCTTGAGAATAATAAATTAGAATAAATATAAAAAAAGTATGGCTCTGAACAATGGCTTACAATTAAAGTATAGGATAAGTATAAGATTTATAGGATTTTTCTGGAGCTGTCAAATAAAATTTAGAAATTTATTTTGTTTTGTTTCTATTAAGTTTGTGGTCATCTCTGCCAAACATAGCCTCAAGGGACGACCAGCCTCTGTGGTTTGATGAAAGCGAGCTCAGCTCTCATACCATTTGCTACAAGGAACCCACAGCGTATTAAAATTATTAAGTGTTATTATAGTCATACCGTGTGGTGACGAAATAAGAATACATTATATCACCACCCCATCTCATCCCATGGGTGACGTAAAAACGGACTAAGGGACAAACCGTAATTAATATCTTTACGAAATAAAAAGATGAAAAACTTGAAATTAAACCCTAAACCAATCTGTCTGGCCAGCGTGGTATTAGTAGGCCAAGTATCCCTCCATCACGGGATGAGGACCGTTCCTGCAGTGAGACATTAAAGGGCTGTTATGATATGATGATTATAGTCAGCTTGTACTGGACATTGCAAGTCTGCATCTTCTGGATTGTCACAGTGACCACCTCACGTAAATTTACGTGTACATGTATATTAATTTTCAGATATGCTTAAATCATAAGTACATCGAAACACAAAGCGGTTTTTATAATAAATTCTATACAGTACTACCTTCTATTTAATCTCAAAGTTTTTATTTTTCTCTTGCTTCAAATAATCAACTTGTACTTGACAGCTTTATTGCATCTACAAAAGTTCATCAACATAAGTTCTTTAAGTTTACATTTAAAATTAACTTAATGTTATTAATATACGCACTGAAAGGATCGATTTTACTGATACCGAAACCATTCTGAAAATAGCGGTGTACTTTAATAAGCCACCAATTAGGTTCCAATACAAAGTTTAAAAGCATTATTATCTGACGTCAAGGCTCACAGACCGCAGCGCATTTGTGTAATTAACCATATATTGCTTCATTTTAATAAGAGTTTAAATTGATTTATGTAAGCGAATTCTTGCTTTTATTTTGAATGAAAAACGTTGCTTTTATTTAATGTTTTGAATGGTAAATGATAAAATGAAAATAATATATTGTTGTGTCACCACCCCATCTCATCCCATGGGTGTCGTAAAAACCGACTAACCTCTCGTCTGTTAGTATCCCTCCGTCATGGAAGGAGGCCCGTCCCTGCAGTGGGACATTAATAGGTTGTTATAATGATGATGATGATGAATATATTGTTGAACCCATAGAATGGGAGTCTTCACATTCAGGTTATAAAATGTGGCCTAAAGACACCCAAACAAGAGAAGCCCTATTTCGGATATGCGACTATGGTGATGAGGAAACTTTCCCTACTAACACCTCATGGGTCAAGAAAACTTGAGAATAATTTATCCAACCACCCCAGTTCATGCCAAGAGCTAAGTGGAAGAGTAAAGGACTAACCACACACGTCAGGGCCAGGGCCGAGGCGTGCCCGGGGCGTGTTTATGTAAAAAGTAAAGTATTCTTTAAATTTGTTAATTTCTTTAGTTTGTGTGAAAATCGCCGCCATAGAAAATCATGCACTCGGAATACTTTCTTGTGGAAGTAGGTTATTATTAATTCATATCACCAGTGTAAACCACGGAGTGAAATCGGAAAACTTGCACCCCGTCACGGCGTCGGCCCGGACACTGAAGCTCCGTTGTCGGCACGGACACGGACAATACGTGATCGAGTCTATATACAATGTATGTACACAGATATTTTTCTTTTCCTTGACGGAACACGGCCGGGTCACGGCACGACCACGGCCCGGACGTGTGTGGTTAGTCCAAGAATAGTGGCTAGTGACATTACAGGTCTAATAGACTTTTCAAGGTATGTTTAGGATACGCAGCTGCTTGGCAATGCTCTGGCATGCTCTTGACTATGGGTGACTGCCACTTGTGCTTGTAACAAAAGACTGTATGGTTTTGGATAAGCACACTGGGTTCCACATATAAGTATTCAATGCATCTTAGAGACGCCTACTCTACGTGATAGTTTGCCGCTACATTACCGAAGATACGGCTTGGAAAGAAATAGTAGTAGAGGAAGAAAGAAACAACGAAACTTATCCTAAAAAAGTTGGTTTGTTAACTGTATAGCGCAGTATAACACGATAGCCGGAGGTATGCTGACGCGACGCCGGCGTGCATAGCATTGCACGGTCTACGTACAACACACTCATAGCTTCACTTGAAAAAATCCATGCACTTAACGCTGAAAATAAGCGCGGCTTTCGACCGCATTCACTTTTAGCGATGTAGTTTTTCTCCTTTTACACCCTCCACACCCATTCTCCCATCTAGCATCCCCCATCTCACTCCAACTTCGCATCTCTTCAACTATACTCGGTTCGCTTTAGCGTTCGTGACACAAAGCAATATGTGAGTTAACTTCAGTGTAACGGTTCTTGTTTGAGTTGCGATTTAATGCCTCCTTAAACTGAGATGGTTTACGGGTTAACCGGGTTGAAAAGGATAAAAGTATCCGCAGTTGTTTACTTTTTGGATCTGCGTCGTTTCAATAAAAACTTTGAATCCGTTAAAGGCAATCGAGCACTTTGGACATGTACGTTTTATTATATTGAGATTTAGTTCAACTTTTCGCTCAGATAAAAATGAAACACTGATCCACCGTATCTTGTTTTTTCATTGAAGTTTTGAAAGATAAAATTAAATACAAAAAAAAATGTTATGAGGGAGCGGATAATTTCTGGCTTCGAACTTTCTAGATGAGACGAAGTTCAACTTTTGTTGAAAGTATTTTTAAATGAAACCGTACAGTAGTAATTTAATTAAATTATGATTGAGTAGCTTTTGATGTTTGCTATGTACTTGAACAGAAATATTTGTGTTAAATTTCATTGACCCGAAAGAGTCTTTCATATGGACATAATGTTATGATTAGGCACATTAAGAGCTAATCTATATTTACTAATGAAACAAACATCAGTGTTGGCCGCAACTTGTCCAATTTACATGACGAAGGTGGCGATATCGCAAAAGAAAGTTTCCGACAACTTTTATCAGATCCCAGCCCACTGCGGCTGATGAGTTGGCACAGAACTTTATTTACTGATACGACGATTCTATTTAATGGAGATGGAAATTTTAAAATTATTAAAATACTCATAAAATATCATTTAAAACCTCTAAAATACCTATGCCATTTGAACATTATGAGTTACTATTTAAATAACAATTTCAAACTTACAAAAATATTTTGTAATCAGCATTTCAATTCTCGTTCCTTAAATTCGGTTAAGTTAACTTTTAGTTGTCATGTTTTTGCTATTGCAATTGTAATCTTTTGTGGTCGTGTTAAAGTTTTATTTAAAGTGTGACAATTTGACAACTAAAAGTTAACTTAACCGAATTTTACAAACGAGAATAGACATGCTGCTTAGATCGCTTTACGTAAGTGTAAATAAGATAAATACTAAATATAATTACCTAAGGCAAATTAAAGTTATAAAATTAAATACAAAATCACTTCCGATATTTAAACAAATAAAAAGTCCTTCTCCACGTTTTCTTACCCCTAGTTGTACTGGGGAACTGGCTCGGAGGGACTGGGATTAGGCACTGCCTACAGTCGAGTACGTATTAGACGAAGAGATTTAAACTGAATTAACCGTTCGATCGTAAAATTGGAATGCCACACAGATAATTACCTGACACTCACAGAAAAGGAAGTCGCTTAGAAAGAGGATTCAAATAAGCGTGTAGGAAGGACCTAGCGAGGCGATCAACCGGCTTCGACCCGAAATCTGAGAAAAAATAACTGATACATATGCTATCAAAATGCGATCAAGTGGAACCGATCAAATGGATACTAATCGATTCAATTGGGCCGAAGTTGTTATATGTGTGCTACAAAAAAAAATGTTACCTTTTTTATGCAAATTATACTTACTAAAATTTATCTGTTTTATTTAGGGATTTATATTTTTTGAGTTACTAATTCCCCTTTAAGACAACACAACAACTAAAAACACGTTGGGCTTCTGGCAAAAATCATGCAAGGTCCCAATAGTTTTCTTTATCTCTCTCGCAGTGTGTATTCCTATTTCGATAACAAAATCGTTTGCATAAAGTTTACACGTCTCGTCTGCGCTTTGTAAAACGTTTAGTGATAAGTCACTTAACCAAAGGTACTCATTGGCGAAAAAATCTCAATTGTAACCATGCTGGTTTTTTTATTTATTAAGTAATACGAATTTAATAAAGCAATTTCCATTGTAGTTTAAAGAAAAACAAAATTATATAAAACCCAACTAACGTATTCGTTCTTTCCATATTTTTAGCGTCTTTGATAAGCTAAACTTCCTAAAAAGCTGATTATGGTACAATGAAAGTAAACTTAAATAATACTCTTTTTAAGTTTCTTTTTGTTTGTAAAAACGAGCAATTGACACGGCTCCCGATATGGTTATAGCAACAATAGTGACATTACTGCCTGTGATGATCTCGTAGACCTGTGACCGACACAGGCAGCGGGTGACACATTGACGATAATTCGCAACAAGCAATACATTTAAAACCATTGGTGCGCACTGCTCGATGAGTCGAGACTTTGTCGATTACAGACTCAAATTGAATGAAGCTAATAGGCGTAAAATATTCGCATTGTGTTTTGTTTATGTTTAATTATGTACTTTGATTGTATTTTACTTACTGATTAGTGTAGCACACATATCAAAATGTAAAGGGATCGGCACCGTCTCGCCTTTTTCCTCGCTATCAAACGTCAGAAATCCGATTACGTTACGATTCCGATTAGTGTGCGTTGCGTTTCATACAATTAATACGCAACGGCTCGGGTTGATACGGTGACGATCCCATTCCGTTTTGATGTGAGTGGCCTCCGATAGAAACAGTACATTATTTTGTCATATACCACTTAATCACTATGCCGCAGATGTTTTAAAAAGATAAAAGAAAAAGACTTCATTGAACGCGCGATCCCTACATTTGACAACTTTGGTGTTGTTCACCTTATGCTAAAAGAGATTACTATGACCATTGGTTGCATGGTACTAACACCATGCAACCAATGGTCACAGTAATCTCTACACGGCTAAGAGGTTCTACAGTATGGCATATTATGGCTAAGATTATGTAGGACATTAGGGTCCTGTTGGTATAGGGGTATGTTGATGAAAATGTCAAGAATATTCCCATGAGAATTTAAAAAAAAGGTTCAACACTTCTTAAATAGAAACTTTAACACACTACAGTCTCCCCATCCCTATTCGCCATATTGTGTGTACAAACATTCTATACAGTTGCAAAACAGTGCAAGTTTTTTAGTATTATGCGTATTTTTCTTGTATGTTGTACGGATTACTTCGTAGCAGTTTTAAGCCGATTTCTTATGGTTTTGAAGTGTGTTGCAATCTTTCGAGTTAGTGCCCCTATTTGTGTAGGAATATCTTAATAGGATTGAGTACATATTCTATGTATAAATGTTATTATTATTATACAGGGTGTCCCAAAACTCGACGTTAATTCGAAACCGGGTGATAAGGCAACTCACGCTGGTCATCAGAAAAATATATAAAGAAATCCAAGTCGCATGGTTGTAAAGTTATAGGCATTTGAAAAAAAACGCAAAAATTCCCACTTTGTGACAGTCTTTTCCCTCCTGTTGTCACAAATCTTAACTTTTACCAACTTTTTTTTCTGCTGTGTTACCCTGAATAGTGCCTCTTTAAACTCTAATAAATAATTTAAAACCAGCTGGTCTAGTTTTCATATCAATAGGACTTATTTCTTAGAATAAAATTTATAATGAAAAAAATGTCCAGTTTGAACTGACTGTAGTGAAAAAAAAATGTACTACGCGAGTTTGGCAAATTACGCCAAAAGTAGGCGCATTTAGTAAGGATTCGAAAATAGTATAATACTTGGTAAATTGTCGCTGCTACCATGGACAAAAAAATGCTTTTTAGTAAAATTTCGGAGCCGATTCCAATGCTGTATAAGTCAAACGGCTAAGTAGTTGAGCCAGAAGGAGTCACCAAATCAAGTGAAAAGTAGTAGAAACTGTGGTATTAGTTGAAAGTGCCAAAAAGTACAGCCCATCGCAATTTTAAAAAGTCACGAATTACACTCATTACATTCATGCAAATTATGCATGTTCATGTTGCTGTCTTTTTTAATGTAAACTACTTAGCGGTTGTACTTATTCAGCATTGGAATCGGCTCCTAAATTTTACTAAAAAGCATTTTTTTGTCCATGATAGCAGCAACAATTTACCAAGTATTATACCATTTTCGAATCCTTACTAAATGCGCCAACTTTTGGCGTAACTTGCCAAACTCGCGTAGTACATTTTTTTTTCACTACAGTCAGTTCAAACTGGACATTTTTTTCATTATAAATTTTATTCTAAGAAATAAGTTCTATTGATATGAAAACTAGACCAGCTGGTTTTAAATTATTTATTAAAGTTTAAAGAGGCACTATTCAGGGTAACACAGCAGTAAAGAAAGTTGGAAAAAGTTAAGATTTGTGACAACAGGAGGGCAAAGACTGTCACAAAGTGGGAATTTTTGCGTTTTTTTTTCAAATGCCTATAACTTTACAACCATGCGACTTAGATTTTTTTTTATATTTTTTTGATAACCAGCGTGAGTTGCCTTATCACCCGGTTTCGAATTAACGTCGAGTTTTGGGACACCCTGTATATAAGACTTCGTCTGCGCAGGATTAGTATTTAGAGTAGCTTGGTATGGTATGGTATGGTATAGCGGGCTGTTTTCCGCAACTCCACGTCAAGGCGCGGGTTTTGCGTTAGGGTGGGTGATTTATTCGATCCACCCCAGCTCGTCGAAAAACGCCAACAGGCCCTTCAAGTTGCTGATGGTTTCTCGGAGCGTACCTGGATTTCCTAAGTAAGTACTTATAGAATACCGCCACATACAGAGCTAAGTAGCCCTGTATGTGGCGGTCGCAGGACAGTGTAGCAGCACATGTGCCGCCGTTTCTTCCTCTCCCATGCAGGCTCTGGAGAGAGGGCTGTCTGTGATACCTAGAACTGAAAGGTGTTTGTTAAAGGAGCCATGCCCTGTGATGGCGGCTGTAGCCGCCAGAGTAGCTTATAATAATATAAGTACAATATCTTTGTAAAACTAACCCTTAACATGTTGGTCTGATGTATAAGGTATATTATTGAAAAGAGTGTTTTAAAAACGAAGAAAGGTATCTTTAAAAATATATCTGAGGATAGACTTTTTTATCCAAATATAATATGTTATGCCATTTCAACGATTTACTTCATCTTCCACTTATATAATCCATACATACTGCTATTAACTTTAATAACGAAGTGTACCAGTTACAGTGAGTAAGTTTGAGCAGTTAAGGTAGTTATCACAAGTACTTGATTAGACGGATGTCCGTTCCTTCGTGCTCCCGGCGACATCCGGATATTGTTACAAACAAATGAACCAAACGGAGTCGGAATATGGTGTCTTGATAACGCTACATTCTTTATTTTGACTAAAAAGAAAAATTAATGGTATGTTTTTATGTTTGTACAGTCTAAAAGTATCTGCGTAACAAAATTATATTTTCCATACTATTTAAGTACTGTTTTATGCAATACCAATAAAGTCTTCTGCTCCAATACAAAAGCACAATCTTTTTCTAATCAATCAATCAATCAATCAATCAACTAGCCTATTGCAGTCCACTGCTGGACATAGGCCTCTCCCAATACGCGCCACAGAACATAGTCCTGCGCCTTCTAAACTAAAGGGTTATACTATTTCTTACAATTTTAACTTAAAAGCAACCTTCGCTTTTTAGATTTACAATTAAAGAAATTTTCTTCTCGAATTCATGTAATATCTAACCTCCAAAAACATTTTCCTTCCTCACAAAATCAAGAAGATATTAAACACGACATCAACATTTACAATCTAATATAAACGAGTTTCTTCAATAAAACGTTATAATAACACAAGTGCAGGCTGTGGAAACGCAATAAACAGCTTATACGAGAGCTTAACGGCTTTAGAGTTAAATTTTATTTGATTGCGAGCCTTCGCGCGACAAGCTGATTGATGTATGGGCCGGCATCCATGCCCAAAGATTACTTAATTGATGCATCGAGTTCGCAGATATTCATATTAGGCATCCATCTACGTTGATTAAAAACTTCAGCAAACAATGCGTTCATTAAATTTTAATTGACTTTTAAAATATTAAGGTGTTTCCAATTTTTTATAATAATATTTTAATATTGTTTGCCTGAGGGAGTTGTTGCACTGGTGTAATGTGACTTTATCAACGAAATTTCGCAGTTATGCTATTTTACCCTTTCTTCGTCGGCCTAGTAGGATATGGCAATAGGCCAATATCATTACATCCTACACTTCTTCTACTTCCATCAGCGCATTTGCTGATGGAACCCTAGATAACTTTACTAACTCCAGACATGGATAAAAATGTATGACACTAAACAATATGAATTAAACAAATGAAACCTTTCTTTTTATATGATGGGAGGCAAACGAGCCAGCAGTTCACCTGATGGTAAGTAATCACCGCCACCCATAGACACCCGCAACACCAGAGGAACCACAGGTACGTTGCCGACTTTTAAAAAGGGAGTACGCTCGTTTCTTGAAGCTCCCCAAGTCGTAACGATCCAGAAATATCGCCGCAGCGAGCTTGTTCCACAAAACAGATGTTCGCGATAGAAAGCTTGGCTAAAATCGCACAGTAGATAACCGCCAACCATCAAGGTGATGACGATGGTAGGACAGTCGATTGCGAGTAGCTCTGTGGAGAAATTCAGCTGCGGGCAATGTCCAGAACAGCTACTCAGAGCACTCCCCGTGATAAATGCAGTAGAGTACCTACGGTGAGTTACCTACAGTACAACAATTGTAACACAAGTCATATCCGATTATAACTACGATTATACCTAAGTATATAATATTATAATAGAGGAAGCAAGTATTTGCATAGAGGTTCATGTGCGCTACAGTTTTGTATACGTTCCAGTAAATGCAGCTCGGTAGTTTAGTGTTGCTCGTGAACTTACTCCTACCTCACACGTCGGCTACAGTCTACATCGAATTTGAAACTGGCTATATCTTTTATATTACAAAACTAAATAAAAAGTATACTTATTTATTTAGTGTTGTTACTTAGTCAAATTGGCTAAGGAAATTTTGAGGAAAGTTTTTTTTATTCTCATTCAACGGCACATGAACAACCAATAAGTAGATAAAACCATGGTGGCATGTGACTATGTTATTTTTTTAATTTGGTACTTAGGTATCAACACATTTTGGATGATATTATCTTCTTTTTAGTAAGAAGAAATCATCCAAAATGTATTTAAAAAAGTTGAAGCGAGATCTGTTCACCATTACTAGAACTCCTATTAATAGTTTTTGGCTTATTACATTGCCTGTACGCAAACTCTATACTTCTGGAAGACATTGGGGAACTATGGGATTTGCAGTTACTAAAAGCCTCGTATACTCTCCGCCATTAACTTTTTATAGTTCACCATAACCTAATTTAAAATTCCTAGATGTTGTGGATGGTCCCAAAGTTGAAGGACACAAAGTCCTCTGTTCAAGCACCCGTCAACTAGAACACAAGCATACCTGAAGTCGGGTTGTCTCTTCCGTACCACATTTGAACAAAAAATTAATTTAGTCTCAATTTATCTAAATTTTGACTAAATTCAATAATGTAATTTCAACAAAACATTTTAATTTAATGAAAAGAAAATTTGCCATTATGGATATACGACAAAACAAATTATGAGTTACATCAAAGGCACCTAATTTCAGTATAACATCTAACGACCTTCTACCAATCCCTTGTAATCTATTAACCCACACCAATAAATCAAAACACACCACTAATCATTACACACGGCTACCCGCGACATGAATCCGCGATTGAGATAGCGTATAACTCCCCTTTCATACGACATTAGGTACGTTAGACACGCCACATTTCGTAACAATCTGCACAGTGGCTCAGTCGCGTGTGAATCCTCAGATACAGACGGTAATTTCCTCTCACTCGCGGGTTAAATGTGAACGGGCGAAACATCGTGTTCGGGAAATTATTCTGTTAAGCTATTAATAAAGTTACATTGTGATGTTCAATTTCTTGATCAGGAATACAATACAATGTGTTCATATACGCAGGCATTCAATAGTAACAAAGATTAAATATTAAACATTGTTCTACTTATAACAATCTTCTACCGTTAGTTATGAATACAAGACTCTATTTTAATCGTTATTTTGGAAGCGACTTGTATTTTTATCAATACTATCCATTCTTCCTCTAAAAGGAATCTTCGACCATGTCAACCTTTTTGAACGAGACAGGTAGTAGTCTAAACTACCAATGTTTTTATCGTCTTGCCAGTAGTATTGCTTACTTAATGATAAAGTTTCACTTTTCTCAAAGATATTTTAACAAATAATTAACATTTAATTTTATTCTTGAGACTTTCATTCTCACCTAAGAAAATGGGGATAATCTTTCTTGTGTCTCCTCTGTAAAGTTATCTCTCAAACTTAAGATTTAAGCATGTATTACTCAAGTTACTTCCACATTATACCCGGTGAAAACGTGTAAAATATGGCTACGAGATACACTTATTCGCGAGACGATCATAAATTTCATATTTTGTTTTCATGTACAATGTCGCATTTGGTGTCAAACAAGTCATTCCGCAAAGAACCTACGACGTTCGATAGTAGTTATTGAAGGAACGTTTGCATCAATGTAACGTGTCTGAATTTCGAGAAATTTTTAAAAGAAAGCAATAAAATTTCATAGCTTTACTCGATGGGACTGACAATAAAACTGCATCTCGATTCTGATCACACTCGTTCCGATATGTAGATGCGGTCCAACACCTGAGACGTCGGGCCCGCGTGAAAAATGCTTATTATATTGCTTTCCTGTAAATAAGTGTACTCATATTTGTTTGGAGGAAAAGGAATGACGCAATTATCATTAATTGCCTAGTTTCGCTTTACAAGCACGTTGGAACAGTAGAGTTACTCGATAGTTGTGTGTAGAATATTTTTGTTAAAATTGTACCTAACAGTGGGCGATACAGTTACAATTTTTACCCGGAATGACTTCATATTTTATATTTTTTTAAAACAGTGATATCTTTCGATAACGTATAAAACCCAGTAAAAACAAAATAAAATGATCAGTGTAAGTCTGATTCATACCAGTTAGTAAAAAAAGTGATGAAAATTATTTATGGACCAATGTTCAGCTTTATTTTCTAAAATCTTTTAGCTGTAATATACTCATATTAAACACGGGAAAATAACTATTGAATAATCTACCTGTTCTATAGGATTACTTAAAAAGAAGCTGTTAGCAAGTTCCAAGCATCAAAAACATATGTTTAACCATTTCTATATAGTACTTATAAAGTAAAAAAATAAAATAGTCTTTCTAAAAATAATATAAATACTAGGAATATTATTGTTTAAAAAACACTGGTTGGTAAACAAATTGATGTAAAAATACCTTGAAAGACGACAAGAGCTTGAAGGATTACATCATGGAGCCGAAACAAAGAGAGATAATGTTCGATACAGAAGCCATGCACTTACATTAATGGGCCCCGAAGTGAGCGACTATTTCTGTGCTCTATTTTTTGACGGTCGACGGATTAAAAATTCATGCGATCAAAATGTCGGGTACGACTTTTATGTCACGGAAACGTAATATTGATGTTGTTCTTTGAGTCGTGCGGTGTATATTCTTTCCATTTCTTGAAAAAGCTTTGGGTTTTTTCCAACTGTGCGAATAGAGATAAATGGAATTTAAACTACGTTGCTTTATTATATTTATTATCATCAGAGATTTTCTCTTTAATTTTCATGTACGTATAAGTACTAGTCAAATCTTTGTAAGCATCATAAAATATCCTAAGGATATCTAGCTTATCAGAAACCATCTTATCTGTAGGTCAACAGGAAATACTCTGTAGCTTTTGATTTACGAGAAAATACAAGAAATTTACTGCAGAAACAGTAGTTACTTTTGATTGAAAGAGAATCATTTTTTCACAGCTACTATAAACCGAGAGCCTTATTATGGTATTTGATTTTCTTAACAGCTAGATACGCGAGGGTAATCACTGCAGTTGCCTGTAGGGCATCAAGGGGATTGAGGTAAAAGTAGAGGGTAAAGGATCCATCTTGTGTTCATAGTATAATCATTCTGTTGGGGTTAAATTTCTGTATATTGTAAACATTTTGACAAAAAGTTTTAAGACTCGCCCAAAAATTAGTATCATTTTATTTTTAACTATTGTGTTTAACGACAGATTAAAATTTAATTTATTAATAGTGTACTTTATACCTTGTGTAGTTGCTATGTTCGGGCACATAGTGATGTTTGTTTCCTCCAGATTACCAGGTAGGTTTTTTCATCAAAATACCACCGCTGTGGGTGGCTTCATCCATTTTAGAAGTTCCAAGCAGTATTATGTGAATGTTATGGCAGTAAAAGAAGGAGGGAAAAGGTAACCTCCTTCTTAGGCTTATAGACGTCAGCAATGCCAGAGCGCACCCAAGCCTGGCTACTGTGGAACTAATAAAATGCTCTCTAAGTGTATTCAAGATTTGAATTTTCCTTCTCACTTTACTTCCTTTACTTACATAGCCATCCTAGCAGTAATAATGTCCTATAGGACTGGTAAGATGATGTCATTATACTATACAGTATTTTAATCAAATGTTGGAGAGCTGTTATTGACAAGGTTTTGTAGTTTTTAATCTCCTACTTTATTATACATTCCGTACACGCCCATTCCTTGTTGGCCCGGGTGCGTTTCACTTGAATCGCCCGGCGTAAGTTGAAAGCAAAGCTTAACTTCTCGAGCAAAACTAAGTTTTTAGATTTTTATTGCTTTTAAACAACGTGATACGAAACATTATTATTTTAATTTACAATGTTCCGTACTGTATTGCTATTAAGATATTATGTTTTACTTATTAAAAACTTGTGTTAATTTTTACTCCAAGAGTAAGGTATGCACAAGTTTACGTCTTCGAGTCCAACACTTAATTCTTTATTTTTCATACCTACACAACGCCATATTTCTGCCACTCTCTAATGCTATAGTTAATACAACTAAACATAAACGCATAAACATTTCGACGTACACTCTTATACATTTCAAACGTTTTAAAAACAATCAAGAGAAACGTATGCCTTTGTCGAGTCAAATAATATAACTACTAGCCTAGAGAGATCGTCGATTTTTCATGCAGTGCACATTAAAATATTTATTTCGTAAATTGCAAAAATCCTCTCAGGGATTAATTTAATACCTAAATAAGTACGGGGTTGGCCTTTGCAGAAAAAGACAATAAAAATAAGATTAAAAACTAGATATTTAAGGCCACTTTTATTCTCATTTTCACACAACACGTTTAAACGATATTAAAAAATCTCGTAAACATAGGATAATGTCGATCCACGTCTCAAGATCATTCGTCTCCTGAATCCGTCTGTTTGGGACGTGCGTCGACGTACTTTCGCTAAAAATGCAAATTGTACATCGAACTGACACCACGCCCCGAACATAGGGGCAGAAGCCGAGCTGACTTAGGGACCTGAAGGGGCAAGGGGGAGTGAGGTCACAATTTTTCACGAAACCAAAATGAACAAGACACACCCCTAGGAGTCGTCAACTCGTTGAGTACGCAAAATCCTTGGTATTTCATTATGCGTCGTGATTTTCTTTATCTTTTGTTTATGTTTTAGTTAACAAACTTAGAAAGCTGACTAAAATAGCTGTTTTGTACGTGGCATTTGTTTTAACATCTTTTAATGACTTGTTTTTTTTTTTACAAGAAAATGGTAACGCATAAATGTGAAAGTAATTGGAATAACATACTCATTAGAACTCAATAATGTGGCGGTGAAGAGACAAGCCAACACCGATGACAGGCTACTCTACTCTACTCTGATAATGACTCATTGGCCAGATAGATTGCTGGTTTTGACATAAGAGAGTAAAAGAGAGCATTTCTGTTTCTGGTTCTCTTTTAGATTATTTATTTTGAGCTACGTACAAATAAGTCACGGGTACAGTTTTGGCATAGGAAAGCCAAAAAACCTTTCAGCGTTTTCTATACAAACACAGGCTAGAATAAGTTGATTACCATGGTCGTTGCAGCCTAGTTTACAAAGTTTTTTTTGTTGTAAAGCCCTTTATCGCGGACACTTTACTCACGACCACAGCGTGTAGTTGAATAGTGCTTCACCGTTTTATTTTTCAAGCTCGCACAGTAAAATGTTTTGAAAGGACCGATTTCACTTTACGTCTACTGTACCCGCATATCTCCGACTTCCATTGTAAAAGCATCTACAATCGTACTTTATTGTTTCGACGTAGTAACTGCACCTTTTTATACAAGTTTTCATGCAAAACGGTATCTTTGTACGGCTCAGTTATAGTGATGAAATTAAAATGGAGCTTTTAGTTTAATGTTTTGTTGAATCTAAAGTTAACTTTAGACTAACGTTTGAAGTAACGTTTAATTTAGGAATGGTTGTGATTTCAGCCATATTTGTTTTCTTTTCAAACTGTTTTTTCTATACTGGTCTTGTACAAGAAGTACGGAACGTAGCGTAAAAACTTTTAAAAAGTGGTACTTAATTGGTAAGGCTCTCTAAGGATACGCGTTCAAGTAGAACCACATTATTTAGTATATATTTTTTCAGTTTAGCAATATTTCTCCATTTTCATTCTTCCTTCTCCTTCAACAATGGAGCATGGTATAAGTTGCGACCGCACCATTTGAGAAAGATGTACTTCGTGTAAAGATGTATGCCGTCCCTCTGGCTTAACTTTTAGGGTTAAAGATATAAGTAGCTGTACATAAGTTTTAGCCAGAGAATCGATTAAAATAAGAAGTATATATAAAAAAGCAACAGTAACATCAAAGATCATTCTTCATTCCATATTTAAACCCACCTTATTACAGCAGCGTTTTAAAAACCCATACACCACATTGCGTTACAAGCTTTTGAACAGAAAAATAATGCATTGTGTATTACACCCACCTATAACTAGCAGCTTAGTTAAAATCTTTATACTACGTTTTGTTACAACCTTTTGAACAGAAAAATAATGCGAGATAAGGCGTCAGTGATATGTTGTGTTCATGCCTTTGGCTTTTGGTGTCTGTGTGTGTTAGGCCCGCAGCTACACTGCAAATCATTAGCAGGATAGAGACGGCTGCGGCGGACCACACTCGCTGTTTGCATTTGTAATTAATACAGTGTTTGCACTTCTGATTTACGATAGCGTCCGTTGTGCACTCCTAATGTGTTAATAGCTTAGAAAATTAACATTTAAATTCTATTCGCTATTGTGTTATTGTTTTTTATGGTTAGTGTTTTAATTTGTTGTAACAAGCGCTTATTGTATATTATATATCTTAACTACTTAGCATAATCTTATTATTAATTAAATCCTCCTTTTGGTGACGGAGAACATCTACTCTTAATCAATCTTAGACCGAATATGAATACATACACTTTCTCATCATTTGAATGTTAAAAAGCCGATTGCCTATGTTTGGCTTATTTTAAACGTACTATTATGATTCGTTTATCGTTGTCACATATGACTCATCATCATAAAAGCCCATTAATATCCCACTGCAGGGATGGGTTTCCTCCCGTGACTTAGAGATATTTGGCCTACTAATACCACGCTGGCCAGACGGATTGGTATAGTGTTTAATATCAAGTTTTTCTTCTTTTTATTTCGTAAAGATAACATTCACGGATAGTCCCTTAGTCAGTTTTTACGACACCCATGGGATGAGATGGGGTGGTGACATATTGTATTCTTACTCCGTCACCACACGGATAATACACATATGAGTGTATTAATTTAATTAACAATTAAGTAGGGTATTATTGGGCATTCTGTACCACTTTCGTCCAGTCGCTCCGCGAAACAAGTTTCGCTCTCGCTCAGGACTCGTGACCCAGAATGCCCAATAATATAAATTCGATATAACCAGCGATTACATCGTTATGCAATGCAACCTTACGTTTTTTGCAAGTTCGAACAGCAAGCTGTATCTATTCATGATCATCATTATAACTTTTCGTTATTAATTGCAACCAACATTTCTGTCGGGTGGCTAACATTTGTATGTGAGATGCGATCAATGCAGTTATCGATCGACTTTATCAATTGCAAACAACATTTCTGTTGTGTGACTTACAATTACAACCAACATTTCTGTCGGGTGTGAGATGCGATCAATACAGTTATCAATCGGTTTTATTATTGCAAACAACATTTCTGTTGTGTGACTAACAATGCAACCAACATTTCTGTCGGGTGGCTAACATTTAGGTGTGAGATGCGATTAATAGAGTAATCAATCGACTTTATCATTGCATACAACGTTTCTGTTGTGTGACTAACAATGCAACCAACATTTCTGTCGGGTGGCTAACATTTGGATGTGAGATGCGATCAATACAGTTATCAATCGACTTTATCATTGCAAACAACATTTCTGTTGTGTGACTAACAATGCAACCAACATTTCTGTCGGGTGGCTAACATTTGGATGTGAGATGCGATCAATACAGTTATCAATCGGTTTTATTATTGCAAACAACATTTCTGTTGTGTGACTAACAATGCAACCAACATTTCTGTCGGGTGGCTAACATTTAGGTGTGAGATGCGATCAATACAGTTATCAATCGACTTTATCATTGCAAACAACATTTCTGTTGTGTGACTAACAATGCAACCAACATTTCTGTCGGGTGGCTAACAATGCAACCAACATTTCTGTTGGGTGGCTAACATTTGCATGAAAAACACAATAAACTAGACAAGTCTTTATTAATAACACAATTACTTAATACATACTAAATGTAGGTGGCTTATCGAATAGCGCATCAGCGGATGACACGAAAGCTTGAAGTTTGCGCCACTGGGTTGAGTCATCGTCTGTATGGAATTTTATTCTCACCAATGCCTTCTTCCAGAGCTCTTGAGATTCGGTTTCACGAGCGTCAGCCGCGTGATAAACTTTAAGATCGATGTAGAAATCGCCTTTGGTGTTGGTCGTGCGACGCTCGTTGCCATTTGCCACCTTGTTCGCGAAGAACGATAACAGTTCGGGCGGTGAATTCATACTTTTCTCTGCTTGACCATGACTGATGCTAAATATATCCGTAGACTTGGCTATTTTTCTGAAACAAATAATACTTAGTTTTAGTTCATCCTTACCTCTTTATGTAGGTATAATACAACATTTGCATTTGAAGATAGGTCAAATACAATTGTTGCAACAACACTACAATTGTTTTATAAAGGGATATCACATCGAATTAATGATTATTTTTAAATCTATTGTTAGTTTGTAAATAGTGTACCTTAGATAAATACATAAATAAAATTAATTAATTATTAATTCAGTAATGAAACATAATGGCTGTCTATATCGGTTTAGAACCCACTGCACTAGTAAAGTTTGGTAGAGTAAATTAAGAGACAGGTTTTCAGTTTTAAGCATAATAATGAACACATTATTATGCTTAAAACTGAAAACCTGTTAGTTAGACGTATGTACACTGTTACATAAACTGCGTATTATAGATAAGTAACATAATATAATTACCTGGTACAGACTGGTGATTTTTTCTTTGAAGTAGTTCTGCGTTTGATCGTAATATTGGAGTGTTTACGGTTTGGTACGACATTATTTTCATCGCTTTTATCGAAGTATTGATCACATTCAAACTCTGACCTGCAAAAAATAAAAAAACATTAATTTAATGGTTAATCAATTGTATTTGGGGGGCACTCAGAAACAAAGTAAGTGTGGAAATTATGATCAATCTCATGGATTGCTTGTATCTAAATTGCTCGGATAAAATAAACAAATTGCTGTCACCATTCTTAGAGTAACAAAAGATAATAGTTAAATTAAAGAATAAGTAACTATTATAAACATGAAAAAATAAAAATCATAATTAATTAACTGCATAAAGCTTTGTGCATAGAGCACGCACAAATAAACTAAACTGTGGAAATCATAATTAAATAATATTAATAGAAAAAAAATCTAAAATAATTAAATTTAAATATAAACACTTACATTATATATGGTGAGGGTCCCTTACTTCAATATTGGAGAGACTGAGTTATTCTTGCACTACTTTCAGTGTGACTTCACTGGATGATAAATAATATTAACGAGTTCGTTGAAGCTTATAACTCACAATTGGTAATAAAGTATCATAATTTAAAATTGATATAATCAACAAAGAAAATAGACAGATTATTGACTTTTTTAGTTGTAAGTATTATACTTGTTTGAAAAGTGAAGACGTAGTTAAAGTTTCGTAATCGACTGTAATTGTCACCGCTGCAAAACGGTTCAGGGCTACCCAACATGTGGGCGTGATATTTAACTAAAATGTTGTTTTATTAAATTTGGTTAAAATAACTACAATAATAATAATTATTATAAAGTACATTTAAATTAAAATATTACAAAAAAAAACCGATCATATCAAATATCTATCATGACGATTAAGGTTAGGGTTAAAAATGTTAGTAGGTTTTTTTTCTTTTTAATAACTGTTACAAATTACATTATTGTAAATTAGTGACCATTTCATAAAAATAAAGTTACCATAAACATCTTATTCCCCACAATACATTACTTAACTTAAGTATTTAATATCAGTTTTTATGATAGGATATAACAATATGATAATATAATTCGATTTAGCATTGTTCATTATGTAATATTATCATGGAATAAAATAATATTAGGAAGCATGATGTTTGTTAGCCCTGCTTAAAATTGCTTACATTAAAAGTGTTGAAATGACGCAATTTCACCGCTGCAAAACGGTTCAGGGCTACCCAACATGTGGGCATGATATTTAACTAAAATGTTGTTTTATTAAATTTGGTTAAAATAACTACAATAATAATAATTATTATAAAGTACATTTAAATTAAAATATTACAAAAAAAACCGATCATATCAAATATCTATCATGACGATTAAGGTTAGGGTTAAAATGTTAGTATGTTTTTTTTTCTTTTTAATAACTGTTACAAATTACATTATTGTAAATTAGTGACCATTTCATAAAAATAAAGTTACCATAAACATCTTATTCCCCACAATACATTACTTAACTTAAGTATTTAATATCAGTTTTTGTGATAGGATATAACAATATGATAATATAATTCGATTTAGCATTGTTCATTATGTAATATTATCATGGAATAAAATAATATTAGGAAGCATGATGTTTGTTAGCCCTGCTTAAAATTGCTTACATTAAAAGTGTTGAAATGACGCAATTGCAACGTGAAACTTTTGTTTTCGTAAATTTTATAAACGGAAAAACAAAAATATCTTGTTACATACAAGGTATTATGTTAATCAGTAGCGTGCCGCCATATAGACAAAAAAGCAATACCTACTTTTATTAAAAACTTATACTATATTAATATAAAATAATTTATAATTATTGTGTTAATTATTCAATTAAATAAATTATAAAACTAATTGGATAAAACTGCTTTCAATGTCACAAGGTAAATATTTTAATATTACTTATATATTTTTATGGTTTATTATATTTATTTTAAAGATTTATATATTTATTTGATAACATTTTTTATTTTCAGAATACTGATACCTTCCAAGTAAATAAACAATGGTGCTGTTTTGAATACTTAGACACTTTTGAAGAAAGCGTACTTACTACCTATATCGATTAATCTACGTATTAAAAATATAAAATCTTATAAAGACAGTAAAAGTCGGAGACAGATTCGTTGTGGATAATAACTAAGGTAACGTTAAAATAACATTGAAATATTTTAGTTTGGACTGCAGTTTGCAGCTATTATGTAAAATACATATTTTACAAGTCTATCCAAGCTGTTAAATAAAATATTAATTAATTTTTCAGGCTCGTAAGAAGTAGATAAGTTTTAAAGGGGAAGATAACAATACTGATTTATAGTTGAAAACAAGATAACTAAGAGGAGCTAAAATTTTGTTATTCGTTAAAATAATAATAGAAAATATAGTTTTAAGAAATACCCTGTACAATATTGTAAAGTTTATTTTATAAAGAGATTTTGTTGAAAATAAAATAATAATATGATCAATTCTAAATAAATCGTATTTGTTTTATTCATATTTGTTTTATTTATGTTTTATCCTGTTGTTACCTGCTTTTAATCATATAATAATTACATGAATATATTTATTAAAAAAACATTATTAAATTAAAGCATAATAATATCATATCAATATAAATCAAGTGTGCATAATGTTGCGTAAGTATAGTAGGTATCAATTTCACATTTTATTAACAAACATGCACAAATGTAACATGAGTAGATATTAAATTTAATTTCCAAGTAGCTGGAGATTTATGTGTTGGTTTTTAGAATTTATTTTGTTATTGCAATTATTTCACAAAATTAGTGCTTCACAATTTATGAGTAAGGTTCCGTACTTGACATAAATTAATGTTTTGCTTATCAATTTCATTTCAATTACTTATTTTAGTAATGATGACATGTAAAAACTATGTTTATTTTGAAATTATTACACCCATAATTATTTTCAACTAATGAACCCTACTTTTGTCCCACTTTCCTCTATTTTTTTAATCTATAGTAATATTTTGTGGTTGCTGAGTTTGTTTGTATGTTTGTGTGAACGTCATAATTTCACAAGAATTATTTTGTAAGTTTAAGTCAATTTATCAAGGAAACCTATAAAATCATGAAACTAGTCATGTTTAATTATAACACAGGTGTAGCCGCGGTGCAAATATAAGTGTTCTCAGCCTTAACAACAAATGCTTAGCTAACATTTTTGTGTTCAACGTGACCAAACTTGTATAATTATTTCGTAACTTAAATATGTTGTTTTTGATATTTAATTTATTCATCATTTACCAATAAGTCTTTAGCTCGAGAACTTGTACGTACATCAAGTCTACGTCTTCATTATGTCGACTGTAAGTATCTTATTATTAAAAAAACATTTTATTATTTGTATGATTCTGATGAGCCTGATTGTTAATTTATTTTTTTAAATTGTTCTAGGTTTCTGACTCCGAGATCGTGTTGAGCCAATACGCTCAGGACCCCCTCCAAGAATACTATGAGATGCTTCGAAATGAATCAGATCCTGTTGTAAATAGCAAACAAAGTATAAAGAAAAAGAAACCTACGCAACGATGCAGAGAAACACCAAAAAAACAAATTCCCACAAAATCATTCGTAATGAGTCGACTGCAGAGAAAAGGGATAAAGTTAATAAAGATTTCAGTCATAGATCTGTGTAATAGTGATGTTCAAACAAGCGATGTTGACAGTGACAGTGAGAACGTTGTTTTAAGTGCACAATATATAGTTAAGGACGCTATGGATAGTGTCATGGACGAGACAGAATTATTAGTTAAGAAAATATCAAAATCATTAATTGATACTGATTTCTAATATTAAACTAGATGTTCCTTTTTTCTGTTTATTTTTAAGGTTTGTAACTAATATTAAATTGATGTATTTTTAGGTTTAAAAATAAAACAATAAAATATTTTGTAAGTTATAAAGCTTTTTATTTATTACCTACTCCAAAAAATAACATATATTTTTATATAAGTACATAACATTTTTTGAAATTCACATGCTTTGTGCTTAATACAATTGAAATTACTATCACAGTATTTTTTATGCAAAATAGAAAGTTTAGTCACTCATCTTCACTGAGCGCTACTACCTAGAAATTGCTCGTATACACCGTTTTTGGGCTAAAAATACTTTATTTATATCTGTACCATTTCCCCATAAAAGTAACCCATATCGTAACACAGACTCAACATAAGCAAAATATGCTGTACAGTTAAGTGATTTCATTTATTCCTCAATCGATGACTAATACTTTTTAAACTATTTAGGGTTTTCAAATTAAAATACATTTTGTATAAGTTGTACTATGATATTTTATTTTCAAAAAACACCTCATGATAATATTTTCCTAATTTTATAAATAACATTTGATCGACAGACACATTTTATCACCAATTCAAATACATTTTTAGACATAACACATTTTTAAGCGCACAATGCTTCAAATGTTTAACACAATTTAATTTAGTAGTTCCATAACAGTATTTTTTATGCAATAATGATAAATTAGGACACTGTTCATCATCTAGTGTCATCACATTACAATTCTCACACAGTTGCATAACCCACTTCACTTTCTCCAAACCTTTTACAATAATAGATTTATTTTCCAAATACGGTACGATTATGCGATGGAATTCTCTGTAGTCGATAAATCCTTCATTCCAATAGATACCTCTGTTTTTTTCTATCCATTTAGTTTGCTTCTTTTCATCGCTTGTTAGCTGATTAAACAAGTATGGAGGTTTAATTAAAAATGTTTGAGTATAATCATGAGTGACCAAAGCTAATTCCTTAATAATGAAATTATTATATAGGTCTTTAAATCCTTGAACATCTACTATAATCGTATCTGGATTCATGATATTTTCTTCACTGTGTTACTCAGTGGTTTATATTCAATTATACAATCGTTCAGAATGAGACAATATGCTGCAGTTTGATCTGGTATATCCGAATCGCTTTCAATTTCCACTCTCACGTCCACAACAGGACCTGTCTTTAGATTATCTGCTTGCCTGGAACAGTCGATAATGAAAAGCGGTGCCAAGTCTTTAAATTGTTTCTCACTTAATAACGGTTGCGACCGACATCCGTAATACGACTGTTGAAATCTAGTGTATTGTTCATATAATAAAGCAACTTTATTATTAGCAAAACTTATGTTTAGATTTTCATATGGAAAGTAGGTTGAATTTAGGTACACTCTAATATCACGAATATGACAATGATCGAACTGAGACATGTCAGAACTTGCATTGTTTTTCCTGTCTGTTTGTAGACCAATGATTACATATCTAGGCTTTTCAATTTGTGACGAAGTTTTGATAGACCAAGTATGTTTTGTAGTTTTTGGTAAAGCTGGATATTCATATAGATCCCAATTTCTGAAAATCATCTGGAGCGGTCTGTCTTTTTCTAACACTTTTAGCAAATTTATTTTTTCTTTATCTGATACTTTGACGTGCGGTACGCGCCATACAATTTTGTTTATAACAACATCTTCTATGATTTCTCCTGTGTTAAGTTTTACAGCGTTCAGGTTGGTATTGCTTCGTAACAATATCAGTTCGTGTCTACTATTAATCACGACTTTTTTGAAGTCTTCTGCAAAACCTAGGATATTGCAAAGTGGTATAGAAGCAGAAAATCTACCTCCGTTAATATTCTTTATACCCTCAACATTCCATCCCCATGCATTGGATATCTTTGACTCACTTTCATTCATTGATATTAAAGATTTCATGGTAGTAGTAACACCAGCATTTTTTATTTTATCAATTTCCACTCCATTTAATTCATATCTTATATCTTGGAACAAGTAAAGTAACCCATTGTTCGTAAAATGAACAGTATTAACAGGATCCTTCGATGTACTTTTGCTAACGATAACTGATCCTTCCAAATACAAGGTGCTTGCTGATGGTAATATATACAGGTCTTGTTGGTTGATAGGGATGCGGATTTCATCGTTTCTGTTGAAAGTTGTTATGTACGGCTTGTAAGAGTGAAACTCAATACCTTCAACGGTGTTGTCATAAGTTGGAGCAGATAAAACATCTAAGATATTCATTTTAGCAGTCCAATCGCTTTAAGGAATGCTTTATTGTCTTTAGTTAATTTAATTTTCGTTTTAGAGTAAGCTCGTATCGTGTTGAAAGCTCGAGTAGAACTGATATTTCCTTTTTCTGTCTGTGTATATTTATTGTAGTTAATCATTTTTGCTTCTTAGATGTAAATACAGTTGCACTTCTTCACCACGTAAATTTATTAAGTGGTTATTTATATTTAATAGTCTTATATGTATGGAGCTAATATTGTTTTGATTTATTGGAAAATATATCACGTTTGTTGGGATTTCAATAATTCTGTATCCGGGTGGGACGTTGAGCGCGAATTCGTGCACAATGTGACTGGGTTCTCCATTTATGTACGAGCCACTAACAATATCACATTCAATCCTGATCACGGTTGTAGATAGAATGTTGACAGGATACTCTGACTCATGCCATTTATTTGCTTCCAAGATCTGCTTCTTAAACCCTAATAAACTGTGAATAGAGTCTTCCTTATTAAAATTTACATTTTTTGTGCAGTATATACAAGTTTTTAATGTGTTGTTATTGCACTGTAATTTAAATAAAGCATCCTTTACTTCAGATTTTAAATAATCGCCAATGTCTTGTAATTCGTAAGTGCCTTCCGGTATTTCAATAACTTCATCGGAGCCATAATATAACTTATTATTGCTTTTGTCAATGTTTGGAATAGAGTTAAATGTTGAGAAATGCAACAAAGCACACTCATACTGTCCAGATAATTGTAGTGTGTTAGTATAGTACACAGATAATTCTGACGAGTTTCCAGTTATCGACAAAGTGAGCGACATCTTGAAAATGATTCAAATAAAAAAAACGCATTACATTTATAAGTTTTTATTCCAATAATTCCGTAAATATTTTAAACATAAGTGTCCACAATTTACAGTATTAAATTTCTGATATCTTGTATAGTTATAAAAAACATTATAATTTTTAAAATACTTTATTAATTCCCTGGGGGGTTTTAAATCACCAAAGCTGTCAAAATATTCACAGTAATTATTTACTTTAACATAAGCTACCCAATGTGTTCCTTCGTTTTTTGCATCATCCAAGTTCACTATACCACACTCAATCCGTTTTGGTGAAATTGGTAACTGATCCTTCATGTAGACTCCTCGAAAGTGAGGGATGTCTCGTGCATGTTTTTCAATATCCAAATTAGTTAAAGGTCGATTAGGTAGCTTCCAATTCAGTTTTTTGGAGATTTTATATATAATCCTTTGCCATTTTTATGTTGTTTTATGTATAGACCCTTGCCTAGGGCTAATGTCTCCATAGATCTGTTATGTCGCTCTGTTTCTTGTAAATTCTTCTGGGCTGCTTTATATTCGTTCACCGTTTTGGCTATACCTGCTGCGCCACCAGCTAAAGAGCCTAAAGCTGATAAACCAGCAAAAATTGGAATTAAAGGTAGAATTCCCCCAGTTTTGGGTATTGGTATAACTCGTGGTATTCGAATATTTGGAGTGCATGGAAATAGTTTCTTTGCAACTGAGTATGCAGTGTTTATTAATGTTTTACTGTTTTTGGGTTTCAATTTCTTAACCACAGATTTAATTTTTGATATAAAACTATTAAACGCCTTAACGCCACCACCAGATTTTAATTTAGCTTTCATAACTTTGCTCACTAACCAGGAACTAAGTTTTTCTCCTTTTCTTGCGTCTTTAGATTTAAGTCTTTTTTTAGCCATATCTAGTAGTTGTAAGTCAGCTTTATGTCTATTGGGTAAGTCTTTATGGTTATCGTATGCAATATCGTGTTGCATACAAGCTTCGTCTAGCTTATTTACACCTCGATCACCTCGGAGTAACCTTTTTTTGAGTTTTGTTCCTGGTCCGCAATAGTTGTAACCAGGCAGGTGAAGTTCAAACGGTAGATTATCAATAATAGTGTTAAGCAGTCCACCTCCTTGCATTGCTTAAAGCAAAGTAAATAATAAATATGTAATGAATGTGGTTATATAATTTGTATTTCAATCTGTTATTGCAGTTTTATCAATCCAACTGTTGTCATCATTGCTTAATCCCAGCCATTTCACGAATAATTTCGTTCCTTTTCTTTTCAATACTTTTTCAATCAAATACACACCAGGATGATGAGATTTTTGGAGTTCTTGTTCGTAAAACGTACCTAATATTGGTTGTTTTCGCTGATCTTCTATGTAATATGTTGTTGGTATGGTTTTATTGATCTTTTTTATAATAAACAGCTCAGTAGACCAATTTGGAGTATAGCCCTTTTCAAAGATATGTTTGTATTTACTAATGCGTACATTATCACCAACTTTAAATTTAGGTTTAGACCGAATAGATAAATGTTTATGTGATTTACTAATTTTATTTTTTATTAATAACTCATTTAATTTATTCACATTGGAAGGTCTGCATTGAATAGTACGATGATTTGTATTGTTATATGTCTTCAATATATTTGTCAATATCGATCCTAACCAATTATAGTTTCCATTTAAACTAAAACATTTGTATAGTTTATTTTTTATCGTTTTTATTAATCTCTCTACAATTGAAGCTTTCTTAGTAGAAAAAGTAGAGTAGTGGTTAATATTAAACCTCTTCATAAGGTTTTTGAAAGTTGTATTATAAAACTCTTTCCCAGAATCAGTTTGTAAGTTGATTGGTCTGCGAGGGCTACTACGTAATATTTCTTCAAAAGCATGTGTAACATCGGTCATGTTTTTAGATTTCAATGGTTCAGCCCAAGCGTATTTAGAAAAGCAATCAATCACTAATAAAATATAATTATATCCTTTATTACTTTTTCTCAAAGTCTGCATATCTATCAGATCAGCTTGCCATAAATCATCGATTCCTTTCAATATTACAGGTCGTCGAAGAAAGTTTTTTCGTGCTGCTTTGTGTATTTCATTAACAATTTGTTGCTTTGTCATTATGATTTTATTGATTGAATTAACTTGTCCACAGTGGTTTTTGTATAAAATTTGTCTTCTAAATGAAGCAAAGTATTTGTAAACTTTGTATTTAAAATACTTTGAACGTGTAGCGATTTATTAACTTCTTGTAATATTTCTGATTTAATTTTATCTACGTATTCCTTATTTACCACATCATCAGCTTCCTCAGGCAGTCTAATTCCTCTTAGCCGTGATGCTTTCAAATCAAAATCACCGTTTTCAGATTTATACAAAGCGTTATTATTAATCTCGAATAACTCAGATAAACGCATTCGTTTATGAATATAATGACCGAATTTGTCTACATTCATGTTAAGTGTGTTGTACTGTAAGGTTGGAAATAAAATGAACATTCTATACAAACAACTTTTATTTATTAATAATTTTATTTTCACGTAATTCCTCAATAATAGAGATAATTTCATTATCTAATCCTGTATTGCCAGCATCTCGAGATGCTATTAACAACTTTAATCTATCAACCAATTCGTTTGGATCATCCCAATAAATGTAATCCACATTTTGTCTCCACATTTTTTTCATTGACATTCCTTTACCTTTAGATTGCTTACCAGGAATTGTACTTTGTAGTGAGAAAAGCGGTTTAATAACTTGTAAATATTTCATTCCCTTATTACTTTTTATTGGTTTATTTGGTT
Source organism: Schrankia costaestrigalis (assembly GCA_905475405.1). NCBI lineage: Eukaryota > Metazoa > Arthropoda > Insecta > Lepidoptera > Erebidae > Schrankia > Schrankia costaestrigalis. The sequence continues at coordinate 9,675,319 of FR997827.1, forward strand.
CGAAATCTCTACGATGTGCATTTGTATCAAGCAACATCGATTTATAATTTTGCATGTCACTCTCTGTAACTACGCTTAAATCTACATTCTTTTTTAATAACAATTGTTTCAAACCAGGTGTATTACGATATTTACAACCAGATACTACAATAAATTCATCACCAACTGTTATATTAGCAGACCCTAACATAAATTTCCCTTGATCTACTCGAACGCCAAACGGGATGTCTCGTAGGGCTTCTGAAGATAACGACCAGGATGAAGTGTCGTGCTCTTTAATATTAACATCATCAACCAATGATTGAAAAGAACTTTCACTGTCATTGTCAGATTCATCACTGTCATCTTTACTTTTTGGATTTTCATTCTGCATAGTTTGTTTATTCAATGGACCTTCGATTTGATTATTAGCGTTGGAAAGCAGGTTGAGAGATTCTGTTACAGGCTTGAAAACTGATTCCAATGCTTGTTTATTGCTAATCTCAATATCTCGCATGTTCCGTACTTTTCTCTTTACAGCTTCTGCAGCATCAACAATTTGTCTTTTTAATGATTTTTCCATGCTTGTTATCGGTTGAAAGTCGTATACAGAATAATAATAATACAAAGATGACAACCTTAAATATTCGAAATTTTAATCAAAGATTACAAAGGTATCAAATTTAGTTCTATAGCATCCATTATTTTTAGAACAATCTTTATTAATTACAACATAGTTGAAGGGTTCACTCCATATCCTGGAACACATTTCACGGAATTCAAACCAAGTCATATCGGTATTAACATGTTCATCATAAACATGTCTTAAATTAATGTCATCTTGTTTAAAAAGTACTATCAGGTTAGCATTATCTCTTACTAATTGTTTTGGGATTTTACTGTATGTTTGATTTAGGTAAAAACAATCGATGTATTTGTGTCTACCCATAGCAAAGTAATCACGCATATTATTTTGATTCTCACACGCCACGTCATCAAAAATAATTATAGAGTTTGGTTTCGCATCCTCAACTTTTAACACTTCTTCATTTCCTTGAAATTTTTGTAATGATATACATGGTACTTGCTGTAAAACCTTTTCTAAAAACACATATTTTGGTTGAAGTAAAGTTTTTGAATATATGTAGATGTTTTGAAAGTTTAATCCATTTTCATGTAGAAGTAGACCAATTAACAAGTTTGTTTTGCCACAGTTTGATGGTCCGCAAATAATGCATCGTATGGTATTAGGTAATAATTTTCCATGACGTGATTCAGTCTTACAAGAATCATTGCAAATTATATTTAATTGCAAAGATTGTGGTTGTTTGACAAATTTCATGTTATATACATATTACAGCTTAATTAATAATGATCAAGTTTAAAGATTGTTAATCTTTATAAATACTAATCGATCTTAAATCTACTCAACTTCTTTTAAGTACTGGAACAAATTTTACCATCCTATTATCCTCCTCACAATATATTTTTATTAATTCTGTCTATAATGACACAAACACACTAAAATTAAAAATACTGGTTGTTGGTAATTTTTAAAGTGCCAGTTGTTGATGTCTTAGCTATAATGTCGTCATTGTTATTGCTCACGTGAATATATTAGGCGTTAGTTATTTATTGAAGTTTCGAAGCCACACGTCGCTGGTTATATTAAATTTATATTATTGGGCATTTTGGACCACGAGTCCTGAGCGAGAGCGAAACTTGTTTCGCGGAGCGACTGGACGAAAGTGGTACAGAATGCCCAATAATACCCTACTCAATTATATTAACCACTCAAAAGAAAGAATAATAAGAAGGAAGGGTATTAAAAGAGAGATACTTACTTAGGCCTAAAATTCAAACACAATTATTACGTAAAGGAAAATAAATGGTAAAAACAATCTTAAAAACAAACCTATTTCTAGTTCAGCTGACAAACACCAGCTAAACAGATTAACTTACAACCAAAAAGTGATACGATTTTCCAGAATACGAAACGAATGTATATAAAACCACGTACCACAGAATTCTCAGTTTAAAAATACGTTCTACCTTCTTGCCTCTACTAACCGGTATAATATCAACGAATCGCCGAATTCCGAAATCGAGTTGGAAGTCTGGCAAAAGAACCGGGGTCGCATTCGTAGTTGCACGAATATTCGATTCAATCGTCCCTACCTCACCTCGCCTTAAGTGTGAGAGAACTATTTTTGTTAAGGTACGATGGCGACACACTGGATGTACGAATAAAACAGTTTAACTTAATGAAAAAGTTAGTTTTATTTTTGAGTATCTGACCCCAATATTTAAAAATGCGAGTGTCGCTAGCATGCAGCATGACATGGCTACGATACTTAATGAGTAATATAAATAGCCTAATTTTTCCGCCACTAATTGATTTCCCCTGGCTTAGTAGTTTTCAATGTGATAACACATAGTAATTATCAGTATGACACATTAAGTTTCAAGAACACAATAAAGAGCGTATTGCTATCAATTATTTCGGTAGAGTCTTCTTTGGAAAGTCATCTAGGTTAAGTCAATCATCTAGTTAAGTCTTTACCATTCATGTTATTATCCATCTCATCCCATGGGTCTCCTAAAAACTGACTAAGGGACTATCCGTGGGACATTAATGGGCTGTTATGATGATGATGATGATTTTGGTTGAGACTACTTTGGAAAGTCATCTAGGTTAAGTCAATCATCTAGTTATGTCTTCACTATTCATGTACTTAAAAGTACACAATCAAGGTTTCTACACATAAGACACTAGTACTCCATTATATACTCGTATACAGCTTTTACCTAATGAGCAGAGAAAGCGAGAAGCTCAAGGTATTGAAGACAGTAAAACTAATTAGAAACTACTTTCAGTCAGTTGTTAAGTAGTAGTTAGCAAGATAATTTACAACAAGCTTTATCTTACCTTATCTTTATTTAATCATAAACCACTTATTGTTATATTAGCTTCTTATAAGCCTTTAAAAGTTCCACAGCAGCGGAGAAAGAAAACCCGTGTCTAAAAACTCACTGGCTGGAAAGTGAGTTTTTAGACACAGGTTTTCTTTCTCCGTTTCTTTATTCGTAAAGTGTTTTGGTTCTTTATTTCCTAGATACATACGATTACATCTCCTTAATAGGTTTTTACAATACCCATGGGGTGAGATGAATAATTGGCATCTTACCAACCCTTAATAACACAAACCCAATACTAATCCCAGTAGTAAACTAATATTCCCTCCATCACTAGAAATAAAAATGCTCAGCTAGATATAAGTACTAGTTATAAAGGTCTAGCGTATTAATTAATTAAAACACTAGTGTAATTAAGTAAAACAGCACTTAACGAAGCGATTGAAACAAAACCATGTTTCTCTTATTCATTAACAGACAGAATTTTAAATACATATTTAAAATAAGTAGAATAAGGCACTTTTATTTTAATTTGATTACTGTGTAAGGTCTGGTGGTGGAATGAGAATACATAATGTGATCACCTTATTTCATCTCATGGGTGTAGCCCACTAAGTGTAATATAACATCTCAATCAATCAATCAATCAATCAATCAACTAGCCTATTGCAGTCCACTGCTGGACCTCTCCCAACACGAGCCACAGAACTCGGTCCTGCGCCTTCCGCATCCAGTCCGACCCAGAGATCTTTATGAGGTCGTCGGTCCACCTAGCTGGGGGGCATCCTACACTACGTTTGGCGAGTCGCGGTTTCCACTCTAGGACACGTTTGCTCCAAAGGCCACCGGTCCTTCGACAGATACGACCAGCCCATTACCACTTCAGCTTGCTTATACTACGAGCTATGTTGCACGAGCTACGAGCTAAGTTTGGATCTTTGTCGGATAACTTCGTTTCGACAAAGATCAACATAATAATAGATGATACGAAAAAAATAATTGAAATAGAACCGCAAAAAACTAGTAAGGCTAAAGAGTCAATATTATTAATTTGATGATCTGTTTTTGAAATGGTTTGAAAAATAAAATATCTAAACCGGCTATGTGTATCGCTGACACATATTGTAACTTGGCTACCGAAGTGGCTTCCCTGTTTGCGGACTGCATTTGATCTATTTTTATCTCGCGCATACATCTGTGTTTATCTTTAAAAACGATCCACAGCACACGAGAGAAAAATTGCAAAACTAAATCTATTCTGTTTTTTCGTAACCGCACTCTATTCAGGTACTGGTCACAAATAAAATGTGACATTCGTTTTACAAGTAAGTTGTGTGTCCATTCGTTTCTTTTTGATCTTTGAATCAATTTTTCAAATGGTACATCATGTAGGTAAAAGTAAAATGTGTTTCATTATTTCCATTTTGTTAATAAATATTGAGTACATTGTTATCTAAAAACGTTTTCAATATAATCGATCATTCGGCGTATTCCCCGAGGGTAAACAATATTGTTTCGTCGAATAATATTCAAAAACATATTCGTGTAAGTGCTCGATATGAAATGGCATTTAAGCCAATAGGTGCAAGTATTCATCGTCCGTCATATTATTTGTCACGAGCCGTCATCGGCAGGCGATGCCGAGCGACGAGTGTGGGCGACGCATAGCGTATATCCAATTACCCATTCGCAATATTTTCTATGCGATGACGCGTGTGGAAAACGCAATCAATCTACTATACCAATATTGTCTAAAAATTTAGTTAACTATACTTGTCAATGGTAGATGTCTGTTTTTTGATACGAGCATAAATACTTGACATATTTAATTTAAAAATGAAACTTTATTTACATATACAGCTAAACAAAGATACCTTCTGTGTTTTGTATAAATATCTACGTTCCATCTACATGTGCTTCATCATTGGAGTACTATTTCAATTATGATTTTGTAACATGACAATATTGTTAGGTGTGAAAGACCATTAAGTAAATAAATAAATGACAATATCTATGCCTAGGCAAACTCAGTATCGGATACATTAACCGAAATCCTCGTAAGTTAAGGTCCTTAACAAGACTAAACGAACGGAAATTAACTATGCCTAAACAATCTCGTCACCATAATTTCTAAAAGAGAAATTGTTTTAAAGTAAGCGTAGTGTAATGTAGTATAGTTTAATGCTGAATAATTATTTAAAAATTCTTAATGACGTCTCTCTTTTTGTACGTAATGAATATTCTTTATTTTCTTTTAACCACCAATGTAACGCACTCAAACTCGGTGTACACGCAATTAAAAATTTACAACAGACCTTTATATTTTACCATTCCTGAATAAAAAGGATTTTATTAAACGTAAAAAAATGTTTCGAACAAAAAGTTTAGAAATGGTTTCCCAGAACTGAATTAACAATAACTATCTCATACAATAACGGATTTACAAAATTTCAATTGCCTCGATGAATGTACGAGAAGATGGGTTTTCGTTGAGTTTTCCAATTGCAGCGCGTAATTATTATAGCTCTCGATAACCTAGTGATCGAAATACAATCGTAATCAATTCGCATAAAAGATTTATTCTTTTGTACTACTAATCGTATTGTGTCAACTACGAGAACAAAATGAACTCTTCTCGTGGTTTCGGAACTAACACAACTAAAATCGGTTCAAAAATCAATAAAAGTGAAAAAAAGTTTGGAAACAAAACTTGGGTTGGCTAGCAGAAGTCAACATAGTCATATCTCGTAAGTCTCTTAGATAAAAAAAAACTACTCAACTGTCACAAGTTTTACAAATGACTATAGAAGATAAAATACATATCATTATCCAAACAACTCTTTCTTGCAAAACAAGACAGTCATTTTCTTAAAAGTTTCAAAATAAGATTAATCGTCAGAGAGGAAAGAAACACATAAAATTAAACACGCAATAACAAAACTGTGTTGTTTGCCAAGACTTAAGAACAGTTACTTTTCGTACTTGGATACCTTCCAGACTTGGTGAAAAAGTGATCATAGGACTTTGTGTTTCATGATACTTATAAATGCTGATCAGTTATAAGGGTTAACGTATACAAGCAATTTCAAATAATTATTTTAAAACAAGTTTTGGCAAAATTACCGCTATCGAAAGCATTACCAGAGGGCTTCTTTTACAATCATATTGTTTGAGACCAAATGCGCAATCTTACCAGACAAAGAACCTAGCTAGGTACTGCGATCTGTGTATCTAATTTCTACTGACTTCGCGATTCTATCTTTGACCTTACACTTCCCCTTAACAAAGGTAATGAGGAGCAGACAATGGGTTGGAACAGGAGCAGATAATACGGTCCAAAAGAGTCGAAGTCCAAGTTAAATGGTAGTTTCGCGAAGTGTATATTCTTCTTCAATCTTAATCTTTATTCCCAATACTAAAACAATTTCTGTTTTGCTTCGTTTGTCTAAGCTTAAACCAGTACCACTTTCATTTATTTAGAAATTTATTGACAAGTTTATATATTCTTATGTACAGTAGTCGAGTTTAGTTAAAAGCCTCTTTGACCACCAGCGAATCGTTTACACAGCGTACAGTTTGAAAATAACTTTAGTATTTTATTAAAAACTAACTCCGATACTATGTTCTGGACGAAATAGAAATACCAATACAAAAACATGGTAGATTTTAACGCTATTTCTAGTTGTTTGTTTTATTTTTATCAGAATTTGTATTAAACAATAATTAGTACAGAGAAAAATAGCGTAGTAAGGATTCAAAAGAGGCACAAGGTGGTCTATGTCGAGCAGTGGACATCTATTGGCCGATATGATAATGATGATGAAGGATTCAAAAACAACCAGGGAAAAGGCAGTTACACACGTTGGACAGACCTGGTCCAGGCAGTGCAAGAAATAAATTAGTGAAACCTATGTTCATTCAGTAGTGGATGTGACTAGCTTTCACATTGCAGAGTATTATTTTGTGGTTTATTATCTATACAAATTTTTCACACCTTTTGCCCGCTTTTACCGTTTCGCAAATTAAAAACTCATAGACTATGTAGTTTATAGTAATGGTAACTCGTAGTAGAGGCAAATAACATAGGCATAGTTCACTTTTACACCACAATTCGCATATTATAAGTACATCTTCAAACAATTTGAAATTAGCGTGTCTCATTAACAACGCTGACCATTATTAGAGACAACATAATAGCAAATGTAACAAGGGCTTTGAATTCGCATAATCGGTGCAATCAGTACGCGTATGTATTGTTTCTGTCTCGTCAGGCCACCCAACTAATGAAATCGTAAATCAACGTTCATACATCGACAGATTTTCAGTGTTCAAATATTTTGCTTTCAACATAACTCTCGACTCTACTGACGCCTTGTTAATTAATAGAATTAAAACCAGACTTGATGAACAGCTCAACAGCGTGCCAATTAAGCGAGGTATATATTTTTTTCTCTTTTTTAATCTAAGTTGAAATATGAATGCGAGTCAAAAGAGTCGATTCTTCACGGTTAATAATAAATTAGTACGGAGTTAATGAAGTTAGATATATAATTATGAGTCAAAGTAATTTGAGCTTTATTTAATTTGAATGTTTTGACATGTATTAAAATTTTGTTTAAGTACTTTTGTTATGAATTATATTATGTCGCTTTATAGGTATGTTAATGAATACTAATGTTTTACTTATTTCTGTAGAGTTTACATGAGACATGTCGCGGGTCGTTAAATTGTGCAAGTTACCCTAGGTTTATTCTTTCTAGGGCCATCATGTTCATAACACTAACAGCCCTGAATATCATGAAATAGGCTGAAGATTTCCACACGTGAAAAAAAAGGACTTTTAGAGTCCTAGTGACAAACAACTAATTAGATGGATAATTCGAAATAGAACAAGGCATGAAAAAAGTCTTTGTACCAAAGGATCTGTTTAGGGTATGAAAATTGGTATAGGATTTTGTATCACGATAATCTTTCTCTTTGCTTAATATTATGGCCATAGCTTTTCCTTTCAGCTTTAACGCCACTCATGATTTGAGTAGAGGGGCTGACATAATTTCACATTAATGTATTTTACTAGGTCACCACAATGACGTTTGCGTCCTGTATCTGACATTTGAGATGAAGCTTTGCACATATTTACAGAATACGTAGCGATAATTTGATATTAAGTATGGAAAATCAATAGTTTAGCGTATAGGAGGGTAAGTAAAGTTCTTAACAAATTAAAGTAGTTTCGTCGATGAAAAGGCACGTTTTTGGATTGAGTCAGTGAATTTACATCCATACTAATATTATAAATGAGGAAGTGTGTCTATTTGCCTATATTTCACGGCAAAATAAAGCGACGAAAAGACGTGGTTTTTTAAGTGGGACTTTTTTTTTCTTCTGTGTCCAGGAAAGGGGAAAAGTGCTTCCCCGAATATAACGCGAGCGAAAGCTAGTTATTTGTAATTTATAATTGTAAAATTATAAGTAGGTATTCACATACACATGTCCATAATCTCACTGCCCCTGGTAAAGAGGATAGGTAGAAACTTCTTAGCGCTACTATGATCCTTTCAAACCTTGCTTCATATGCTACACAATATACATGCCCGATTCCCCGATCAACGGGAACTTGAGTTCTCTGAATGATGTTACAAATTATTGAGTCCTTGCAAGTTTTTCTCAATTTTATACAAGATTTTTTTTCTCCATGTAATATCCCACGAGACATGGTATACTAGTGAGTTCAGAGTCTACACAATATTCGTATTCGTTCCATATTTATTTTAAACATATAAAAATAATTATGTTTAACAAAAAATTTAACAAAACTAAATTACATTTGTAGTAATACTTTATTAGAACAAAATAAATAAAACGTTGTTCGTCCTACCACAACTCAGACAAGCAATTTCGTTCAGGTTTAAATCAACTACTCGCTGTGCGATTAACGTTGTGGATTATTTATAACGTATAGCTCTCGACCCACACACGAGCCTGTCTGTCGGCACTCGGCCACTACATCAAAAACGATGCACTCCAACTAATTGCATTTGCTATTGATGCAAGCCTATAGCCTCGATGTGAATACCTAGCCCATACTACCCGGAAAGCCTCAACGGGTCGGGTGCCGACTATTGCATGTCGACTATTAGCAATATAATTTCAGGAGATCGTGTTTATATTTGGAACGGGAAAATAGAGGAAGGTATTCATTTGCTTTGATTCGATTTGATGCATTAATAAATTCGACGACTATATTCACAAACCATTAGCAAATGAAAATTTGACGTATCGTAGAGGTTGATTCATATGAATGTTATGTTTGTTTGAAATGATTGGGATATTCTATGTGTTAATTTTTCTTCTTCGAAAAAGTAAAGAGTGAAAACGTACATACGATATAATACTAGTAGAGCATATTATGTTTGTGTTGTTTATTCCACTAGTTTGAGTATTTAGTTTCTTATTTAGATTAAGATTAATAGTACACTATTGAATTTGATACAAGCCTATAAGGATAGTAATAAAAGATCCTAGACTGGACGTGGATTTTAATTTCACATATTGTAATTAACAAATGGTTATCCAGAGCCTGGATGTTTTTGTGCCCGTTCAATAGGATAAGTCCCAGCGACGCAAAACATGATACTTAGTATGAAAATTGTTGAAAGATAGCAATGCTAAATAAAACCCTGTAAGATTTTTATTTACAGCTGAGTTGTACACCCATGCACACATGTAGAACTTGATAACTTCCAAGCGAAAATAAACTATAAAAAGGTAATTTAAAAAAGAAAAGAAAGTATAATTATATTATAGCACAATCTACACAAGTACACGTTTAGATATTATTGGACTACAACTTAAATTAAATAACAAAACACATTCAGAACTCAATCTTAAGTCCATAGTTCTGTAGTAATGTTACCAGGGTACTCTGTTCGTATAGATACATAAAAGGTCCGCTAAACGGGCCGCAATTCGTACCTACCTGCCCCTCAAATTACTTAGTTAATGCTTATTCAACAACCTATAAAAACAAAGGGGCTACCACGACACAACGAGGGTCAGAAACTCTATTGTATATTAATGTAAGCGTCGCTATTCTCTCGCTAGTTTTGGCAAAGATGCAATTTCATTTGAATATTGTGCAAGTATACTGTTATACTGCGTTATAGTCGTAACAAAAGTACTTTAAATACAAAGTGCTCATAAAAGTAGTGTCTAATAGTATTAGGTTTAGATAGCGTTAATTGATATTGGTATGGTGCATAAATAGAATGCTAAGAGGTAGGTGTTAAGATGGGCGTGGCAGTCGTACGTTCAGTGAAACAATTAAAAGGGAATTTTAGCGCCTTGTGAGGCATACATCGCGTATATGTCTCTCATTCCGCGTGTAAGTACGCCTTAGCTCGTCACGGTGTCTCCACGATTTATACCCGCCGTATTACACGCCATTCGACACGTTGCCACCTCTACATAGAGGTATGAAGATGGAATTTAATTTAAGCGCAGTAGGTAAGTTATATTTTTATGTTTGTTCTGAAAATGATAAATAAATTAGTGAAAATTAAAGGAGACGGTTTTTTTTCGCACCACCCTAAACAGTAATGTTTATTATTCATATTACTCACAAAAATAGTTATTATCTTAATATAGTTAACCGAACACAAATTATACTTAAACGATGAGGGAATAATAAAATAATAATAAAAAAGGATTACACCTAAAAATGCTTGTTTTTTAACGTTCTTAGGTTTATTTTAATGGTTAATACAAATTATCAAGTAACGTACTTTAAAAATAATTGTAGAACGAAACGTAAATAATAGCCAATAGCAGATACCCTGTAGTACAGTTTCAATCAGTTTGACATTGTCATGACAACGTTGTTATTGTTTCAGATTTTAATAGATAAATGCATGATTTATTTGTACTTTTATATTTTATAAAAATGGCATCTTTAGATTGAGTGCATAATACACACTAAAGCTGCTCTTGCTGGATACTGTTGTTATTGCTTATTGAGCACAGGCACAGTCACTGTTAGCTGTTGTGCATTGTGATGTCGTGTAAAGTGTGGTTTTTATCTTGGGCTCTGCTTTTAGGTGAGCTTGAGCCACGTGCGTCTATTTAAGATGAAATACTGATGACTGTGTTAATTGTAATAATTATTGTGAACAGTAATAAATATTTCTTGTGTCATATACCTATATAGTTTATTGTTTCTCTTTAACTACCTTATTATTTAAGATCTACAAGCAATAGCCAGCAAAAACTGCGTTATTTCGAGAGGTCTTGGTTGCCTTATTAGTGTATATTCATTAGACAATAGCTGTTGTGAGATTTTACGTTATCACGAGAGTCATGTTTTGATTGTCGTATTTCAGAGTATTCCCTCAAGATAAAGTTTTGATATGTGCAGACTGTCTATCTAGAGATTATAAGGATTAAACCGATATGCATTTCATTGCTAAATGCCACAATTTGTGGTGGTGGCCTATTCGCCGAACAAAAAAAACCGTCTCCTTTATACAAGGTTTGAGATCTATGACAGTCTTATCTTCTTTTGTTTTTAGAAAACAAATATTGCGAGTTTTTCCTTAGTCAAATTTTAAGGATCTCTCGTGTTGAGATGGGATCTACAAAAAGAGCATAGTTACATCAACCTAGAATAGGATAAGTGCAACAGACGGTAAGGAAACTTCACCTCTCCACAACTGAGCTGTGACGTAACGGAACTACTGCCAGCCGCTTAAAACTTAATATAAAAAAAGCTTGCGTTTTTTTTGGTAAAAGCCCTAGAACTTATCTCGAAATTCAAATTTAACCATTGCATTCCAGACATTATAAAACAATGATTCGACTCCTATTCCCATTGCTTCCATTGTTTCCGATTAATTTCAGAAACATTTTGATACATTTTATAAACATTGCTTTATACACAAGTCAAAGGTTTCCAATTTGATATAGGGTATTATTATATCTCAACCAAACTATCATCGTATCATAACAGCCCATTAATGTCCCACTGCAGGGACGGGCCTCCTCCCGTGACGGAGGGATACTTGGCCTTCTAATACCAAGCTGGCCAGACGGGTTGGTATGGGGTTAAATTTCAAGTTTTCCTTCTTTTTATTTCGTAAAGATAATATTCACGGATAGTCCCTTAGTCGGTTTTTACGACACCCATGGGATGGCATAGGGTGGTGACATATTGTATTCTTACTCCGTCACCACACGGTGAACCAAACTATATTCAAAATAAATTGTTATAACTACAACTCTTACAACTAACCATATAAGAGCCATATCCATATGATGAAATTCCTCTTCTTACATCTACGTCCCCTCTAGGATGATTGTGCCGCTTGTCTAATTGTTTCTTGCAACGCCGGTATATTAAGCAGTGAGATCCCGCCAAGTTTATGACTTCTTGAATGAGTCATTAACTTGTCGAATCAATTCCTCTTCGGCCTCGTATTATTTCTCAAATTCGTGAGGGGTGTAATAATTCCTCACTAATTATACAACTATCGTTATGCTTTTATGTTTTAAGATAAATTATTTTATTGTTTTGTGTTAAATGGGTAAGGTTTATGTAAATAGTGCATCTATTACAATAAGTCTTCTATTAAATTTTAAGGATATATTAAATTACGTATTGTAAAAATGTTTGATTAGGATTTTTTAAACTAACCGTATTATGGAGTATGCGATCATAAGGACATGTTTAAAGTTAAATTTTGGTAGCTTCATAGATAAAAGAAACCATTGTTAAGTACAGCAAATTCTTGAGGGATTATTTTTTTAAGCCGTTTACACGCTGACATAACCTCATCGGGAAGCCGATGGGTGAGGGAGGCACAAGACCCCGCAGGGTGGAAACGTTTGGAGGAGGCCTATGTTCAGCCGTGGGCGTCTATAGGCTGATATGATGATAACCTCATTTCACGGGTAAGTCGGTAAACCCACGAAAAATCCGACAGTCAGGACTTCTAAATAAACAAAAATGGTGTTCTTCATTTACCCGTGAATGTGAGAAACTGAGAGCAACCGAACCCCGATGCGTAACGACCCTGGTTCATCTGTCTTTGCCCATAATCTGATCTCAAGGTGCCTGCAGGCTCCCTTCAGCAATTCGATTTGATGAAACCTTACGTTTCATTGAATCCAGGTTTTGTGGTGTCAATTGACCCACTCATAGGATATCAGATTACCAAAGTAAAGAACGTTTCAGTATATTAAGATAATGTAGACAGAGTTTCGATATTAAAAAGAATCTTTTAGAAAAAAAAGGTTAATTCTTTTAAACCGCATATAACAACTACTTCACATTTTAATATATTGGTTTTTAAGTAAACATTGCACGAGAAAAACAAAGCGTAAGAAGTTGTTAATATTCAAAGTTGAGTCCGAAGAAATTTTAATTAAAATAGAGCATTTGCTATAATAAGAAGTGGAAGTTACACTCAAGAAGTTATACAGCTTTCTCACTAATTATTAGCTTGAAAATAATTATGTACTTTTATACAATATCAATTTGAATTAATATTGTTTCTATAAGAACTTTTCTAGTGAACTGCACACTGTCACGCTTTGCGTATACTGTACCGTATTAAAAATGATGCCCATCGGTGGTCCCTGGAGTTAGCCTTTCAACGGCTTGCCTGGAGCCTCCAACACATGACAATAGGAAAGAACCTGTGTGCTTGTAGTCGGTTCAAGATCAACATGCCCGTGACTCTGACAGCCTTCAGTGTTAAGTGCGTAGGGTACTCCCTTGTCTGAGTACGATTTTTCCCATAATCCAGCCACGACCAAGGTCGGTAAACGTATCAGAACTAACTTATCAACTTAACTAGACCAATTTCAAAAATCGAATAAAAATTACAAAATTTTCTAACCTTTTTCCTTTGGCGCGATAATATCGATATTTCCTTTTTTCCTTTACTTATAAAAAATGGTGACATCACAGAATTGTATCAAAACATTTTTCTAGAGTGATGTCTAGAATTTCTCTTCTCCTAAAAAGTGCTGAGCTTACGTAAAAGTAGAAAATATGTCGATGCTACGTCAAAGGTATAAGATAGCTGGAACAACAATATTACTAGCAATTTTTTTTTACTTCGTTTGTAAAGAATTGGTCTTGTTTGGCCAAACATTCTAAAAATGTGAGTTTGATAGCAAAAATGTATAAAATAATTTAGGCAGTTTAAATCATGCTACCTACAAGCGTTAACTTAGACTTTATGGAATAATATAGTCAAATTTTAGATACAAGTGTCTCCTCACTAGTTTTAGGCCAGGCTTATACCAAAGCGAAGAGGAGAGAAGAAGAGAGGAGATGTGTTGGAATAAACCAATCAGATTTCGTTATTTCCATATCTCTATTCCGCTTATTTGCGGTGGAAATGGATCAAGCGAAGAAGAGAGGAGATGCCTGATTTTTTCATAGAATTATGTGCCGCGAGCGACCCAGCGGCGGCGTGGCAGAATGTAGACAGTTCTCTGCTCCGCCAGCGCCGCTCCGCTTTGGTGGAAATAACCTACCAACTTTGAAGCACGTCTCCGTTCTTCTCCCCTCCTCTCCGCTTTGGTGGAAACCGGGCTTTATTCGATCATAAATAACTTACTTTTATATGTATTTTCTAACAAGCGAACGGTGAAAATACAATTAATAATACCCAATAAAAATTACCCATCGGCATATTAATAGTTTAAATTATGGTAATATTTCAGTGTTTCACATTGAACGAGTATAAAAATTTATAAAAACAGGGCGGGTGTTCATAAAGAATAATGTCACTGCATTGCAAAGTAATGTTCTCCACTTCTCGCTTCGACTGAAAAAAGTAAATTTTCAAGCCTTGTTCTTAAATATCTCAAATGAGTCACTTTGTATGTTTTATTTTGTTAAATATCTCAAATGAATCACTTTCTATGTTTTATTTTGTTAAACATTTTTTATTTAAAACTGTATTATGAAAATAATAATATTTCTGTTGGTTTTATTTTAATGTAGGAGTCAGAATACGACACTCCATCACGTCGTTAAAGCAGACTACGTAAACACTACAGAATAAATCTAGTCTGCTAGAGAGATAAACTTAATATTACTTGACTACCGTCCACTCCAACACTGCTGGCGTAAAGTAATAAAAGTCATCTATGAATAAGTACTGATGTTAACACAAAAATTCTGGTTTCTATAAAACCAAACTATCCCTCAAGACTTTTCTTTTTGACTATAATTATCAGGTTTAGGTCTCTTCTGTAACCCACCACCGCTGTGGCCGCTTAATATACGTCCAAGCAATTATGGTATTGTGCACAGTTGTGTTTAGGTGAAAAATTAGCTAGCAGTAGCTAGAGAAATTACAAGGCATAACATAAAAACTTGTGTCCTAGGTTAGGTAGCGGCTTAGCTATGCTCTAGCAATGCTTACGTCCATTAGCAAAGTTTACCACTTAGCATCAGATCGGCCGCTTGCTCACAGCCACCTAATCCTGATAAAAAAGACAGCCTTTCTACTCTGGTTATGACAGGGACGACGATATCTCATACATTACCATCACTTTACTAAAAGACAATTATAAGAAATACTCAAAAGCATGTAAAAGTAAACTCAGTGAAAAGAGAATTTCGTATTTTCGATCTAAATGTCGGTATATTGTTAATATATGAATACATTATAACAAGTTCGAGGAAACTGTTTCGCGTTAAATTAAAATCTCTTACAGGCGAATTAAAACAAGGAAAAGTTTTTAAGCTTACTAGGCGCAGCGCTTAATGATATCAAACTGTTGATTTATAAACAAGAAGGCTTTGAATTACGAGTACCGTGTACTAGTTACACTAATGTTTCATTGTGCACATTAATTGTTCTGGTCTCAACTGAAACTTGCATAGCCTGCAACACTTAAATTATAACTGGAAACTCTGTTCAATATTACTTTAACTATTCTTAAATACTTTTGTTTATTATACTAATTATACAAAATAAATAATAAGCTAACTGAGACGATAGTGTCTTCCTCTAATGTTTTAATTATAATGAAACTGTTTTGTTAATAAACTATAAAGTTCTTAATGTCAGCGTATAATACAAGCAAATCCAGCATGTATGTATACGCTGACATTAAACGTATTATACAAGCATAATTCAGATTTCTGAAAATTTAAAATTAACATCTGCAAATGCATTAGCTATTTGTTACCCGCTTTACCCATGAGAATATCGGTTTTAGTGCCCGAAGGTATATTTTGTCTTTTCTCAAGCTCTAATAACAATATTTACCTAATTTTATCAAAATGAGTTTCATTATCTCTTGAACGGAAAGACCTGATTTTATCGGAATTAACTGACTGACTGAGCACATAATAATAGATTGGCAAAATACTTGTTATTTATAGAATATATTCTGTAAATAACCAACCTCAGTAATATTTACCATCAGATAAAATTACCCAAATAAACTCTACGTGTTGGTCAAACAAGATTCGTATTATCTCTGATGGCGGGCTAGTTTTAGACACAACAGCTAACAAACTAAAATACAACATAAAGCAACAAGTCCCTCAAAGGGAAAGGAGTATCAACCCGCACAAGTCATCCGGGAACATCAGACTTTTAATTTCCCATTATGAGGATTTCTTTGAAATTAAAGAGGCCTTCTTACTCGGCCTAGTAATACACGTGGATTAGGCACATCACGCTGTAAAGAGTTATTTTGAGTTTTCCTACTCTTAAAATGCGATATTGTTCTTGTCCAATCTGCCAAAGTCCACTTATGCGCTTATGGCATGTACGTTGCAAATACAAAAGCAACTACAAACAAAATCGGTAATACATACATTAACAAGGTAACATCTAACAATCACATCACCCAACTTTATTGTAACCCAACACATAAATTCAGTTTTTCAAATCGTCTGCTTAGCAGTACTGTGTATACGTTGGTTTATAAGAGCTGTGGGGCTCGGGCGGTGTGGTCACACCGTGCCGTATCTATCATCTCGAAAGCGTCGCACAAACATACCGTTACCTCACCTCATTTTATTAGGGGCCCGTGCCACCAAACGGGAACCACTAACGCGATGCGCTAATAAAATTGAATCAGCCTTCTTTCTACTTTTCGGAATAGTAATGGAATAACGAATCTTGCTTGGTAGATAATAATGTTACTGAGCTTTGAAAATGCGACACTGTATATGTATACGTGTTGATGTGTTTCATGACAGCGAGATAACGAGTTATATTGTTACAATTCTTAATGAAAATGTAGACTTAAATTAATTTATTATAATTTTTTACAAAAAAAGGATTGAATGCAGCTTGTAATTTTCATTTTTTAATTAATCATTTGACACATATTACATTTAAATTACATAACATTGAGGATATGTGAGGAATATTATTACCAACAAGATAACATTGTATTATGAAGGTATGAATAAAAGTAGACAAAGTTAATCAGCCTAGCCTCTGTCTATCCCAAGGAAACAAGGCGTAAATTTACAAAATATAAAAAAAAATTGAAAAATATATCATATAATAGAAAAAAACGCGTTCGTTTTTCAAACATATTTCATTACTGCTCCACTCCTATTAGTCGTAGCGTGATATTATATAGCCTATGACACTCCCCAATAAATGGACTATTTAACACAGAAAGAATTTTTAAAATCGGTTTATTAGATCCAGAGATAATATCCAGATCCAGAGACAACACACAAACACACAAACTTTACCACTTTATAATATTGGCATAAGTATATATGTTATAAAAAAGTTTCATGCACATTCACATCATGTGTATAGAAGCTGCTATGGTGAAACCATTTTTATGTAAACCTATATCGTAAATCAATTGTCATAGACGCTTCAAGGATACGTCACAGGTACCTGCTAACTTTATATTTATCTTATATTATATTTAGCTAGTGGGTATGAGTGGGTATTGACAAGACTTAACATCAAGGTAATATTTCATTTCAATACATTAACTCGTTTCATTAAAATGAAACGACAATGGTCGCTATAATAGTCAAAATTAATCAAAAAGAAATGAAAGTACAGAGAAATGTTTATTTTATATATTTTGCCCAATTTGACTAATGGATTTCAACTGATAAAATTGAAGACCTACCAGCAAAGAATTAAAATAAGCTCTACTCAATGTAAAAACTGTATTTTAAATAAGGGCATAATGCATATTATCACATCACGGTCGTCGAAACTATTCCGTCCCTGCATTGGGGACAATTATAAGACACTGTTAAGAATATATAAAAGGCAAATCATTTAATACTACAAGTATTATTGCCTCATTTATTAAAGCGATTCATTTTCCAATGAACATTGAGGGTTGCTTCTTGGACTGAAGTAGTAGGGGAATGTTGATAAAGATCAGAATGAGGTGAGACGCAATTACGAATAAGTGTAAGTTTAGCTCTACCATCATGATCAACAATCAGTTAATTTTGGTACTTATTAACATTATGACATGCGGAGTCAGAAATTACCAAATATTTTTTTATGTGAATGTCTTTTCATGGAGATTTTTTACGTAAAACGTATCAAGTTTACTTAGCAATGCTGAAGAATGTGTAGTTATTTTATTTTTTCTTATTAAGATATCTTTAAGTTAACAATCAAAAAATATTTTGCTTAGTTACTTATATCTCTCAATGTTTTCTAAAACGTATATTCTCAACGGGTATTTCATAAATTCGCAAAAGTTTTCTTCAACAACAGTCCCGCACAAAATAAGAAAGTGAATTCTCAAATGGCATTGAGTTGCTAGACAACACTGCAGTTGATTGTGCACGACTGAGCATCATCTACACCCTTGCTTCAATGCTTCTACAACACTCGGGTCACATAATTTTTTGACGTATCGTCCCCTCGAGTGTACACCTTTTTCTCTGTCTTACACTTCTCACAAATAGGGTTGCTTATTTTCTTCATTGATCTTATCTGGCCTTTCCCCTTTTTACTTGAGTCATTTTGTTTTTATTTGCTAAGGAAATATTAAGTTAACCCTAACTCTTTTTAACTGCATAATGAACATAATAGGAAGTAATAAGAAAGATGAGTTGTAATAAAGAAACAACGAAAAAGTTAGATATTGTAAGACAAAAATATTTCAGATGTTAATTGGAAATAAGAAGAAAATCTGGCAATAAGATGAGGTTTCGATGTTAGTTACACGACAAAGATATTTGCAGTGTACAGCACTTATCCGATGGTTAAGTGTACACGACTCAACCCTGCAACGGGCGATTGCGATCAAGAGCGACTCCGTGGAAATGAAAACGAGCGGCCGGGGACTGAGCACAGATAAAAACTTTCACTTTTTCCGACAACTCTCCGCGGCGACATTCGCCGACAATAACACCGGCTGTGGCCGCCCTTATTACGTTATTGTTTGCGTAATTGTGATAAACAAGTTTCGTCATAAATGTGGAGACGCCTTATGTAGCTGCTCGTAAGATATTTCTTTCTGTCATACTATTTTATGATTGGCACGTGCCTGTTTCAAGAGCAAGCTAAGGTCAGACAGACCAGACAAAATAGAACTTACTTAAAATAACATTATCTTTAGTTTAGTTTAGAAGAGAGTATCCTATATCAAAAGAGAACAATACTTGAAGCGATAAGTTGACCTTTTAAATATAGTTTGCTACGGTAAGTAACAGTTTTATTTACGATCGAGAGTAATATCTGAAGAAGGCAGCGCGGCGTCTGGTATACTAATATCGGTCGTGTGGGCGCAACCGATAGCCGCTCGATGGAATAATATGACGGGCGCGCGACCGGCCGGCTGGCACGTAGGCAATAAGCTGCCGGCAGAGAGCCAGCGAAACGCCCGGAAAAATAAGATTGCACCCGGACGCTTTTGACTCACCGCGCGTGCTTTCACATGCCCGACGGTGGGTCTCCCAGACCCTCTCTATCTACAATGGGTACACGGTAAGTAGCACGTAAGCAGTGCACATTCCGTTTCTACTAGACTGTTTGAAAACATTTCCGACAGTCTTGTTAGTACAGAATATGGAACTTAAAGAGAGTTTTAGTTGTGATTTTTAAAAATTACTTGCATTTTTATATATTACCTTGTTTTGTTTATACTAACTGATAAAAATGATAGGTTACACATAAATCAGTAAAATTATTTTGAAAGATTATAGAGACACAAAATTTTTGAATAGAGCTATTTAAAAGTTTAAGAAAAAGGTCTCGAACGTTTCAGTAGTAGTGCACTGTTCTTTAAAAAAAGCCTAAAGTTTAGTAGTCATGAAAAGATTTATTATCAATCTCATTAATGAATTCGTCAAAAACAAGCGAGTTTAAATTATATCTAAGCTGAAATAATTAAATAAAAATAGTTTATTTTAAATACTATTCATATAGTTAGTATTTACATTTGATATAGGAGAGATCTTGAAACATTCTGTTAAACAGCATTTACATAATACCAACAATTTTATAAAATTAATTTATAACTAAACACAAACAAAAATACTTATCTCAAAAGATTTTCTGCGCCAAAAACTATTATTATCGAACACATAATACTAATAACATAAACCCAAAGATAAAACAACTTCAATATTTTATAACACTAATATTTAAAATATATTCCAAGGAAAAAGTGCAACCGAAAGACACGAGGAAATGAGCTAAGTCAAACTTCCACATTTTACATCCGTACGTGGCCAATGTACGGACTAACGTGTAACATATTCAAAAAGAAAACGTCCCGCCGAGGCGCGCCTTGTTTCATTTTACGATCTTATCGAAATAATCCGATCTTGCTTGTTATTTACTGCCGCCTTCCCTCGATTCCGGCTCTCGCAGTAAACGTGACTACTAACCTCAAATAATTATCGACCTTATTCCCATAACATTCGATACTAAATGCATTATCGTAATCCTACTTCGTTGCTTCCCACACTTGCTATGTCGTACTGAAAATTCAACCTAAAGAACGATTTAGATATATACGAAACACCGGGCTTAGTTCTATTGAAATATAATTTATTTTACTGTATCACTAGGTGGCATTTGTGATCTTTTAAAATGAATAATATTTGTAGACATACCTCAAGAGATTGAGAGGAAAAATCTAGGTGTTTTATTTCACATGAGAGTGCGGTTCTGAAGCCAGGCGTGCTATCACAATAAACACTTTGCGGTCGCGGCGGTCGTGTAAATTATTCATAGGCCAAAGGTTTGTGACAAGTCTTGGAATAGATACTGCCAATAACGATGCTCCAGTCTCTATACAGTTCCGTACTATGGGAGAATGTGACTTTACTGTTGTGTCAACAAGTTTCTCTATGGTCCATGTGTTTAACTTTAGAGCTACGAAGTAATAGTTCTACTGATAATTAAAATGCTCTTTATTGTGCACTTTTAAGAGAAGAAGCAAAATAGAAATTCAAGAAGTGTAGTTTTGGTTGTAGCATTGATTGTTTAAAAGTTTGATCATTTGTGTGAGAAAAAACGGTAGTAGAAAATAATGATATTATTAATAAAATGATTTGTCTTATCATAGTCACATAATATGAACCTCCAACGTTCTTATTAAGGAGGAAAACATAGCCAATACATGTCATGCTGGCCAGACGTGTTTATATCGGTTATCAGGTCAAGTTTTCTTTCTTTGCTAGAAATATTGACCCAGTTAAATAAATATATCTTCGTCGATTTTTGCGATACTCATTTTATTTTATAAGATAGAGTGGTGGCTTCCTTTCTTTTTACTCTGACACCACACGTATACCTATATTAAATATAAATACCAAAATAGATAGCATAATGTTAATAAACAAATATCATGTAACAAAGCCTAATTAATAATCGAGGTATAGAGAGGCACACTATAATTATTATTGTTATCGTTTCTTAATAGAGGTTGCACATAAGGCAAATTAAAAAAAAACGAAAATCAATTAATATCATACTAACGTATTTGCATAAATTTTATATTGGTTCAGAGATGTGGGTACTTAACAAGATTAATTCTTAAGGTCGTCGTGAAAAATAGTAATTAAGCTATTACGACTTCGGTGGCGCGACGGTAGCGCAAGCGGCTGCCGTGCAAGAGGTTGTGGGTTCGATCACGACACGCAGGACAATAATTTGTGAGATCCACAAATTATTGTGCTGGTCTGGGTGTTCTTTGTGTCCGTTAATTGATGTTTGTAAAAGGTCCCCGCGACACAGGGCATGATCCCTAGTGCGGGAGTTGTCTTTTATAAAAAAAAAAATACTACTATATACAAACCGAAAAATGGTTCAAGCTAATTTTGTTATTACAATTACCCCAACTTTGCTGCAAAACAGTCTCCAATCAATAAATACCAGTTAGTAACAACTGGCATTTACTTTGTGACTGCGACCAGCGAGCGATAAACAAACTAAGTATTTATTTATTTACTTTTTTTTAAAGTCAATCAAAAAGAAAACTCCAATAATTCCAACAAAAATGACAATCTAGAACATACCACAACACAACAAATACCGTACGTGCCAAAGCCGGCTCTTAAAGTTGTTACAAGAAACAAAAGTCAGGTTTATTGTTCAGACGAAAAATTCAATATGGCAGTTGCAAGACTCGAGTCTCTTGCTACTATTCGTCTGCAAGTACCTAATAAGCGTGGACGAGAATGAAGTAAAAATTCCGGACATTGTCATTCTACCAACGTAGCACTGGTAATGAGCTAAGTTCGCCGTAACGCCTCGTAACTTACATACCAATCGGTCGGATCCTTACCTACCGCCCTCCATTGGTAATCATGCCACAAACATGGAAAACAGAAAACTTCTGGTCATGTTTCGTACTGGATTTGAAGGCTATTAGTTTGTAGAAAACTTTTTGTAACTTTAAATTAACGACTGATTTCAGGTATACGTTGTTTTCTTTTGGTTTTCTGCTTTGATTTTATTCTTTTGTTTAGTTTATTTTAGCTTACGATGATAGTTAAGCATAGATTTATTATGTATCATCGATTTAGAAGTTCTTAAGTAAGGATTTCGCGTACGTTTTTCTGTTGCTTGAGGATCGTAGCACATATAACGTAATGTAAACGGATCGGCACCGTCTCGCCTTTTTCCTCGGTGTCAAACGCCAAGAACCCGATTACGTTACAATTCCGATTAGTGTGCGTTGCAGTAAGGAGTTTCATACAAATAATAAATTAATTATTCTGAACTGCCCGAGTTGATACAGTGCCGATCCGTTTACGTTACGTTATATGTGCTACGACCCTTAAAGTGGTATACACGCAAAAGGTTTTCCTAAGCACAGTAATATTATTTTGGTGCATAAAGTGGGTACAGTGGTGGCAACTCTTGGGCTCTTGCTGACCTCCTAGGACAGGAAGAGACCTGGTTTAGTTATAGAAGCTATTTTCTTTAATAGTGTCGAGTTTGTAAATTAATTTAATAAGATACATGTCATTTATTTTATACTACAACAACTTCAGAAAATAAATAGTTCTTTATAAACCTATTCCTGACCAAGCCAACAAAGACGGAACCGTCTTTAACGTTACAAAACATATTTTAACTTATTTTTTTTTTTATTTTCTTTACTCATTCACACACGCCATCTAGTCCTAAACTAAGCAAAGCTTGTACTATGGGTACTAGAGGCCATCTCTTTACTTAATTAAGAGATGAGAATCATCATCATCATCTCAGCCAATTGACGTCCACTGCTGGAGATGAGAATAAAACACAATCATTATTATTATATCATCGAGTTTGGAATCTCTGAACTAAACTATGTAGCTTACGGTAGTATAATTTGTACTGTAGATATGTAGCACTTGTATGAAGATACTAACTCCAGTTCTTATTTTGCTTTTAATTTGTCACAGCAGTGACTCCTTTAGAGATTGATGGAACGCATACTGGTAAAAGTTCATGGCTGCTACGTAGAGGCATCGGGTTCGATTCCCGTTCAATACAAACATTTTCGTACATTAACATGAATGTTTGGAATGTTATGAGTGTTGGAGGGTGTTGGAGTTTTCGATATGTCCATACCATACTACATCCTCTGTTTACTCCGGAATAGCGAATATCTGAGGAATATTGTTATTATCATTTTGTTTTTTGTTGGCAATCTTTTTCTAATCATTCATCGCTTCTACGTAAATTAGTAAGATTAATTTTGCTAGCGTACTTCGTCTCAACAAGAATTTTTTAAATACATTAGGTACCGTAGTTTTTAGATTTTTTTACGAAGAACATCGTGATTTTTTTTGCCTACGTTAATATTTAAAGTAAATAACATTTTCAGTTCCAAGAATTACAGCTCTACTTTGAAATTTCCAGAATGCACTAAGAATCTTCTTTACACAGCTTGTTGTAATGAATAGACCACAATGTAGGTAACTAGTCAGTGCGAAAGCCAGACAGCCAACAGTTTCTTTTGACGCCTGGCCGCCGAGTTCGTAAATGGAATTTGCAAGTAATTTCGCCACCACCTTCCCTCCCCTTGCCCCTCTGCCCCCAGCGCACCCTTGCCTTGCTCTCTTGTCTCCGCGTGTCGCTTCCATTACAAATTGTGTTGGAATAAAAATATGCCATGAATTATATAGAGTTGTTTTGTGTGTGACTTGGTAAAGATAAATCAGTTTCTAGAGAAAAGTTGACTGTTATAGGCAATTAATATGTGTGCACGTTTGTTTATTTGAATATTTGTAAATATTACAAACGTGCATTCCCAGTTTGTTTTTTATGTTTTCGCCAACTTGACGACAGAGTACTAAGGATTAACCGTAGGTAGTAACTCTATCGATTGCTAAAACTAAAAAAGGACTGATCACAAATGAAAGACAAAACATCTAATTCGTCATAGAAGGCTTTACTAGAAAGACCTCCCATAAGCCTTATTCAGCCCTGAGTTCGGGAGACGATTGGACTCTACTGGTTGACATGTACGAAGCACACTACAGAATCCTGAAGAATATCCGCATGTCAACATTGAGACCAGACATATTTCTATACTCAAATTTTAAAATGAATGCAGTATTAATTGGGCCCACGGTTCCGTGGGAAACTAATATCGCTAAACACCACACAATTAAGACCAACAAATACTTTGACTTAACAAACAAGATAACCAGATATGGCGTAACCATAAAATAGAAAACAGACTCGGAGATCAAACAAACTACTATCTTTGTTGCGACCTTTTCTCAAGTCTATCGATGTAGTTTTTAAAAGTGAGTAAAATATAAAATAGTTCAGCGAGACCTCTCTATATAAATCCATTACGTTCAAGGAAAGAAGTGGGCGTGTAATAGGAAATGTTCCGCATATTGACTCCGGCGATGTTCCCGAGATCTCTAAACAATGACATACGACCAACTTGCACCGCACAACTTATAGATTTTTAATCTTAGCTTACTTTTAATTTTATTAGGTGTGTTTTCTTTAAAAAAATGTAAATGTGTTTTGATTTATGTATGACTCATTTTAGGTATTTGTTTACTTATAATAATTTTAGATAACGGTTGTAATTAGCTGTTAAAAATGTGTTTTTGATTTTTTTCATATTCTGGTGAAGCAGTAATAATACTCCTTTACCACAATAAAATACTTTTGTTTTTTGTTTTTAAAAAAAGACAACTCCCGCACTAGGGATCATGCCCTGTGTCACGGGGACTTTTACGACCATCAATTTAACGAACGCAAAGAACATCCAGACCCAGGACAATAATTTGTGGATCTCACAAAAATAACTGTCCTGCGGACACGGAGGTCGTCGAAAATACAGTCAATCACTCCCATCTCATGCCATAGTTTTCAATAAAATAAAGTTAAAAGATTTTGAAATGGCGACCCGAAAAACCTAGACTAAGCAGAGTCCTCACGCGATGAACTGATGACCTGACAAAGATCGAAAAAATATTATTTTTTAAACAAAGTCTTTCAAACCAAACATAAATAGAATATTTTTGACGACCTCTGTGGCGCAGTGGTTATATAACATGACTGCTACGCAGAGGTCTCGGGTTCGATTCCCGGTCAATGCAAATCTTTGTGTGCATGAACATGATTGTTTGCATCGGTCTGGGTATTTTCTGTGTATAATATGTATTAGTATGTATTTACAAGAAAAAAGTATTTAAGTATGTTTATCCGTTGTCTAGTACCCATAGTACCAGCTTTGCTTAGTTTGGGACTAGATGGCGTTGTGTGAATGTGTGAAGAATATTTATATTTTTGTCAAAAGCAACAATTTTTTATTATCTTTTAAAATATGAAATGTTTTATTTCTCTTTTACTTTAGTTCGTACATTTTACGCAGTTACAAGCAACAACGTAGAAATTTTGTTTGAAAATCAATACAATGTCTATAAACACATGTGAAGTCAATTTATGAGACAAGGTAGGTAACATACAGTAGCTTTGTAAATCTACAATGTAACTACATAGTGTTGGGAATACAATAGTTTCTGTGTCACCCTGTATAGTTGCTTTTACCTCTAGAGCATTTGTACCATACTTCCAATAACTTAACTACTATTGGTATTATTTCGGTAACAATATTTTTCTTTAATATTTTAAATGTGATAGTATTTTTTCTTGTCTGTCTTTCTTTCAGTCGGTTACACTTTCAAGCCGAAACTTACATGGTGATTTCTATGAATTTTAATAAAGAGCTCAGAAAAGCTCAGTAGCAAATAAACTAACAAATAAGTTAATCAAATAATTGCGATAAAACAATTTGAGCAAAACAATAAATTATCATTATACTGATATACAAATATAAGCACAGAGATTTAAAATGAAAGAAACCTATATCTACAATCCACTTTGAAAATTAAGGTAAGTTTTAAAATTTAGTACCAAGTTTAGCTCCGTACTAACATTATGCAAGAAATGATCTATGAAAACGGTTCTGTCTTAAAATAAAGACAACACACAGCAACTACAACTTGGAAATAAACACAACACGCAGCCATCTTACCATGAATGAACACCGTATTAAACTCATAACTTTCCATTTAAGCACCCCCACAATCGGGTAAAATAGAATGTAATATCCGTATAAAAAGTAAAAGTAGCAACCTCTGTAGACAGAAGTTTTGAAAGATAAACAGATTTTGATGAGCACGCCAAAGCGGGAAGATAATTCGAAAATCGCTACCGCTGCACAGTGAACCAAAACCCCAATCTAGCTGGACAATATTATTTAAGGGTTGTAGTAGGTACTAACCTCTTTAAATAATCATATTATAAATAAAAAAAAATTAGAAACCATTTATTTATGACAAAATCAATAACCAATTTACGCTGACCCTGTTAATCAAACATTTAGTACGTGTGCTAAGGTCTAGTTAAATTGTTTTTTTTTTTAGGTTAAATTATTGTGGGTTTTGTAGTGTAGTTCGATATTTAAAATCTTTACGATGATTCTATAAAAGAATTAAGGAATAATACTGTTCTAATTTATTGTATAACTTGTGCACTTAGCATCAATGTAATAAGCTAACGCTTGTCATTAGCCAAGCAGTGTTGTTGGGAACTAAATTCAGAAAGACTTTTTTTTACATTGCTGACCTTCTCAGGACTTTCAGTAACATTTTTTATTATATTTGCTATATCGCGTTGTCCCGATAGCCTCGTGGATATTTGAACAGCAACTACCAAATCATCTGCACCGCGAGACGTTAACAAATCGTCAACGCGTCTCCTTTTTGTTTTGAACGAGGCTTGATTAAAGTCAATCTTCGGGCGACCAGAACTTGGAGTAGGTTGACTTTCTAAAGATGACGTACTAGACTGCAAAAGACCTAGTATTGTAAATTTAAACTTTTCACTATTCAGCCATTCACAACAATCTTTCTAGTCTCAAAACCGTCTCGATTTCATCCACATTTCGACCATTTTTCATCTAATTTTGAGCAAATTCGGCTTATATTCTGCTTTATATCTCTTAAGCATGGCTCCGTAGCGTCTTTTAAATCAAATTTTGATGAAAGATAGTTATATCGCCCTAATCATTATTTAATTTTTGGGTACTTTAGCCACTGTTCATAAATCTCACTACGAGATACCTCCACGACGTTTTCTGCAAAAAAATCAAAGTTGGGCAATCGTGTGCTTCTTGAAATAACTTTTTTTTTGAAGGACATATATGTAACTTTATTATATAAAAAATACAGCCAGGGTACATGGGGGTACAAGTAGTTCCATGTCTATCAAATACAGAAAAACTACAAAAATCAGAATATTATTTCTTGAACCACAAGTACCGTACGTGAATAATTGGTATTCCGAATAACTATATTGTGAAACATATAATACATACCATCTACTCCACAAATCATGACTAATGTTAACACAATTTTATTTATATATATTTCCAGACACTGACACAGCAAACGCAAGAAAGTGAAAATTTTCATCGTTAAAAACCCACATGTTCAGTTATGATTAGAAATTAATAAATTATCGGAGGGTAGTTGCTAAAAAAAATTACTGAATGACTACCACTGGTTCATAACCTACCGATTATACTATAAATAGTAAAGATATGGGTTGACCCTTTTTGTCCAGCTAGATCGGCATTTTGGTTCATAGTGCGCTGCTTGGTTAAAGCAAAGTTAAAATTGGAAAACCGTCTTGATGATCCGAGAAATACCTCGAGGCGAACTTTAACTTCAGACCCTTTGAAAACTCTAAAGCTGATATACACGATAGACGTTATTGGAGAGTGTTTATGTTAACCCTTATCAATATATCTTTACAAACTACTTACTGATATAACAAGGTTATTTATTGATCAACGCCTACTATAAACACGTTAATTCATATTTGTCAAGGAGTAAACAACATAATGATTTAAAGTTATTTATATAAGTCAAAAGTTCTAACTCTAGGTAACTATTAGGTACCTAATAGTAAATTTTCTTAGTGACGTTTTAATAGGTCTCTACCTATGATACTAGTTTAACCATCACTGGTTTCCTCATTTCCCTGCGACATAATAATATATAAAGACGTTTCCGTATCAATAAGACTGTATCTTACCTAAATACGACCCAGGAACGGAGGCAATGAATAATAGTCATAGAATGATTTTACTCCGCTTGGTGGTCTATCCAAGTGTTTCTTTATACAACCTTTGACCTGGTGTCAGCAACAAATGTCCCAAAAGACTATTGTAAGGTAACACAAATAGAAAAAGATCATTGGGCTATATTTCTATATTTATTTATATATGTACTTATTGTTTAAATATTTATTAGTTCTTAATTCATGCATAAATTGGTTAGGTATGTATGTACTAGTATCTACATAGTACTATACTACTAGTATGTAGTTTATTAAGTATTCGATAGTAGTAAGTATTAAGTCCGCCTTTGTACAATAGCGTATTAAAAGTATTAAATAAATAAAAATAGACGGGACGAATTTTTTTGCTTGAAACTGTATACTCTCACGTTAGTTCCATTACAAGTTCAGGTTTTTATTTTTAAATATGGAATTTCAGCGAACCATTAAGTATTATAAGCCGTTGGTTTAAAAAGTTATCGTTAGATTTTAAAAGTTGTCACTGTATCATCGTTTTTCAGCCTATCTTCACTTCTTAGACAACAATTATTTCAATGTTTTGTTAATTACAAAGACACATAATATTCTACTTAGGCTTAGCATTATTAAGCAAACAAAGTGCTATAACTACAATAAATGGATAAATAACGTTACAGAGCTTACGTTTAACTTGACAATGAACTTGCTTTTACGAAGTGTAACTAAAGCGCCGATTACACTACCCTACATGTAGGGCCCTACATGAGCTAGTGCACTACATGAACTAGTGCACTACATGAGATAGTGCACTACATTAGGTAGGGCGGTCGGGAATCGCCAATCTCCGAAATGTAGTGTCCATCCATATCTAAACAGAGCTAACTCAAAAATTGACGTTTTTGACTTTTACACACAGTCGAATTCCTTGATTCGTTACGCATCGACCACGAAAACAGATTTAAATATATCAACACTACACGACGCTAGATGTCGCAAGGAGTCTTTATTGTTGGATAAAAGGACTCCGCTCCTCGGAGTTATTTTGATTTTACTGACTATATCTAACATTTTTCGTAATTTTATTTTGAGTTGTCTCTATTTTAACGATTAGTTTCAAGTGTCTGAAACTAATCGTTAAAAATGAAACATTTTGAGATAAACTTGTATTGCTGATCTACATCTAGCGTCGTGTAGTGTAGACTCGTATAATAATATTTAAATCTGTTTTCGTGGTCGATGCGTAACGAATCAAGGAATTCGACGACCTTGGTGGCGCGACAGTAGCGCAAGCGGCTGCCGTGCAAGAGGTTGTGGGTTCGATCCCCACGCAGGACAATAATTTGTGAGATCCACATATTATTGTCCTGGTCTGGGTGTTCTTTGTGTCCGTTAATTGATGTTTGTAAAAGGTCCCCGCGACACAGGGCATGATCCCTAGTGCGGGAGTTGTCTTTAATAAAAAAAAAACTGTGTGTAAAAGTCAAAAACGTCAATTTTTGAGTTAGCTCTGTTTAGATCTGGATGGACACTACATATCGGCGAGTCCCGACCGCCCTACATCATGTAGTGCACTACCTCATGTAGTGCCCTACCTCATGTAGTGCACTAGCTCATGTAGTGCACTAACTCATGTAGGGCCCTACATGTAGGGTAGTGTAATCGGCGCTTAATTTACCCGAGCAGGACTTTATGGGGTCCGGTTCGTCCAAGATACAAATACATGTATATCCTATACATACTTGTCTACCACTTGTCTGGGTCTCCTACTTTGTAGGCACTTCATTATTGGGGTTCAATTAATTTTCTTTCTTTATTAAATTTCAATCCTTAAAATAAGTTTAAAACATAATTCTTGTATTGATAGCTTCGATTGAAAGTAAAACATGTCATTCAAATAAGGAACACAAAGTAATATAAATTAAGCGCAATCGTTTGTTTGAACGAACCTACATTTCAGTAAAAAGTAAAAATTATGACGAATAAGTCAGTACAACAGCCAGACAACAAGCGGGACAAGAAAAAAATAAGATTATTAAGTGTAAACGGCTAGTTTACTTATTAATCTTTGAATTGTGTATTCATCCTTACAATATATTTGTGCTAGGAGATATTCGTATTGCTACCAAAATAAACCTACAATAATAGCCATATAGTACAGTCAAATAAGGCTAAAATAGGGGCAAACCTCGGAACGGAAGCGAATAAGCTGTAAATTCGTATAATCCTTTGTTTTGATGTTCTGATGAGTGGTCAAAAAGTCTCATATGATCACGTGTCTGCGTCATAAGTTATTCAAGGTCAAAGGTCAAGAAAATAAGTTTTTCCAATTATCTCGTTTTCTATGGGAAATACGCCATTTACGTCGTTATAAATATTGTAGATCACAAAATGATCTACAATTTTTGTTCAAAACATTTTTCCGTATCACCTACCGTTTTCGAGATATAGCGCAACGAGTGGCGAACGCGAATTCGTACAAAAATAAAAAATAAAATTAAAAAATAATATAAATTAATAATAATAATTGTATCTTTATCCAAATATCAATTTTTTTTCATAGTTAACTATATTTCAACTTTACAAACTAGCACCGCATTTCACATGATTTCTTTATGTACAGGTGCGTGCACTGTACTCCTTGAGCTATATCTCGAAAACGGTTCATGATACAAAATAATACTTGATATAAAAATTGTAGACAATTTTATGATCTACAATATTTATAATGACATTAAATGGCGTATTTCCAATAGAAAACGAGATAATTGGAAAAAACTGATTTTCGTGAACTTTGACCTTGAATAACTTGTGACGCAGACACGTGATTATAATATGAGACTTTTCTACCAGTCATTAGTACACCAAAACAAAGGTTTATGTAAATTTACAGCTTATTCGCTTCCATTCCGAGGTTGAATGCTTATTTTATTATCATACTTGGATCATGTCTTACAATTATCATATATAAGTCTTATAATTATTTTTAGCATACATACGAATTTTAAATTTGCATTTCGATTCAATTGTAATCGAAGATTGTTTATCTAAAAACCAATTCTCAGTAACCTTTTTCTATTCTCTAATACATATTCTATTCTACATTTAAAGTGCTTGTGAAAAGGATTTCCTAGGGTAAAAGTTTAAATAAGTTTAGGAGAGTTTCGCAGACCCCTTTTACGAGTGCAAAAGGGCAAAGGAGGCAAATGTTTATTCAAAGATTTTATAGATTCTGTGTAGTGAAAGGAAGACGAAACTAAAGTTCATAGATCAGTTGAGTTAGGAATGCTTACGAGCTTTCATACGTAGGTAGAAATAAACAAGATAAGTAGGTACATTTTATATACTGTCCGTACACCTCTGAAAAGTATTGCACAAACGTAAGGAATGTATAAAAATTTTATTCTGGTATTTATAGCGTGGCATACATAAAAAAGTCGTACTTCACAACATTGTCTAGAAGAATATATTTGACAACAGAAATTTTGCTTATTAAGGTTGGATTGAGCGTTTATAATGATCTTTTACTTTACATAGCTCTCTCTACTTCAAACACTGTGCCTAAGAATATTCTGTCTTACACCCAATCACACAATTTATATTTTTAATGAATCTGAACTATGTATATTATAATGAAATAAGAAGTAGACGCCACAATCAACATCCCAACTTTCTTGACACAAATTACTACGGATATAATTTAATCTTCGCGAACTTCGTTAATTTTATTTTTCCTTTGAATTAATTTAAAAATTCCTTCCGAGATCCTGGCAGTTATCGAATACTGCGACGACGACGTCGGAAACTTTCTGCGCTAGTTATAACATCGAACTCATTTGTACGAATTATACCTTTTCAATTCAAACATAGTTATTGTAAACTTGTAGACATGATTAAGTAGTTTACTCTAGAAGTTTCTTTGCGAAATTATATTTAGTTACATATGTCTGTATTTAACACATTTAAAAAAAGTCCTCTTATACCAAACTAACATTTTCAAACATAGATACATACTTTGTAAAGACAATCATTATACTTCATACATAGTAACACCAATTTAAGGTTCTGTTCATGCACATAAATGTTTGTTGTGTGCAGTAACCGAACCCGCAGCCTTTGGTGTATCAACCACTAGATTTAGCTGTAACTTAGTGTAGCTTTTTACTACTTTGTTTATAAAAAGTAAGTCGTGAGTTTGTTGTCATTTCTGTTAACAATTTTTACACATTCACGGTACGTTATCTAATTCCTAAGTAAACAGGGCTTATAATATTGGTTCTAAACTACGAATAAAAACATTCATGATCACTTCCAGAGTATGATTTTTAGAGTCCAATTAATTGATGTTTGTAAGATTCCCCGCAACACAGAAACAGAAATCTTCGTTGTAGTTGCTTTAAAACAATCTATTTATATTGTTATAGCTTACAGAAACATCTCTATGCTACAGTATAGACAAAGAAAGCAGTTACGTATCAGTTATTCAATTCTAAAGCTTTACTCTGCTAACTTTTTTACACCGACGATTTACTGAGCTGTAATGCGAAACAATATCGTAAACGTAGTGTATGTCGTTGAGAATCAAAGCTATAAACTGTAGGTCGGTAGCAAATCGGTGAACGTGTCGCGGAGCCGGGAGACAGTAAGAAGGCTTTAGGACAAGCGACGTGCGACAAAGTTTTTATTTCCCTTGGGACACACCGATCGTAGTGCCGCTCAGGTGCTCCCCGCACCGATGGAAACCTATATTATTTGTTTGAACGAAACTTTCTGGTCTCGCGTGAGATAAGTAAATTATGTTTGCGTCCCGAACGCCACGTTTTATTCAATGTCTCCCGCATCGTGATTTGCTTATTTAAACAATACAAAAATTTTATTTAAGAAAACTTTGTTTAATATAAGTTTTCTTATTAAATTGGTCATACGACCTCGACATTTACGTGCTATGTCAATAATGTTATAAGATTATTAAGAAATTAAGTTATCTACAAAGTTTAGTAGAACACAAATTCTATTTCTGTATTACAAAGAAGCTAAAATTAACATTATTATTCGGCATTCTTCATCTTATTACAACCAAAGTAGGTAAAAATGAAAAAAGTTCACAAAGAATACGAGTAATAAAAAATTATACAAACGATCGTCATACATTACCGATATTAAGCGTTGATGAAACAGTTTTAGCGGACTCGCAAACTCCAGATATTCGAAGAAATATAGCTTAAATAAAATATACAGAGTGCAAATTATACCGACATAAAGAAGCTTCAGAGTTTTATGGTTATACCTCTAATCGCAATATAAGACTTGGCTGTTGGTATAAATTTGAAAGACTGGTGGATTGAATAATCTAAATCGATGAGTAAGTATTCGAATGAACATCCCTACGTATGAACGTGTAATACATAGATGAGCACTCACAA
The DNA here is from genome assembly GCA_905475405.1 of Schrankia costaestrigalis. Taxonomy (NCBI): domain Eukaryota; kingdom Metazoa; phylum Arthropoda; class Insecta; order Lepidoptera; family Erebidae; genus Schrankia; species Schrankia costaestrigalis. Next base: position 9,709,691 of record FR997827.1, read on the forward strand.
AGCAAAATGCAAAGTAACACAAGTTAATATCACATTGTTCACGCACTCGTTATGAAGTCGAATCGAATTGGTAGCTAGGAGAATGTTTCGAGCAAATGTGCCTGGAAGGCTGATGAATCTAATTTTTGTGTCGGGGAGCAACGGCGCGTTTCTTATGAAAATTATGCCCCATTCGAACGCTCCGTAGAAGTTGAGAAGTTGAAATAAACTGTCCCGTCGTGACTCGCACACTGATCGGTAAAGCGTTAAGGTTTTTTAAGGTCATTTTGCTTGAAATAGCTTGTAATTATTAACATTAGCATACCGCATACCTCGGACAACAAAGGCGTATCTCGAAAACAAACGACTCGTTAACAACGTCACTACAACACCAACTTTACAGGAGAGCCAAAAAACAGTTTGTTTCTAGAATATTGCCTGAACTAATAATGATAGTACTTTGTATCATATATCATAAGAAGCCTTTAAATGAGCTCTTTAATATGTATTTACTGAAGTTATAGACAGATTTACTGTTTTTATACTACAGGGAAAATTAACAATTACCTATTTATTGTATTAGAGTTATCCTTAAGTAACTGTTGGTAAATAAACATACACCTTTTTTGCTGTTCATTTATAAACAAAACATGGATCTTATGTGTACAAACGCTTTTATTGCTTGTTTTTTCTCGTGATATAAGCTCGGAGCTTATAGTTTTAAGTACTTATTGCGCGTTTATTTTTGATAATAAATAATAAGTAAGTTTACGTAAGTGTATATTGCAGTCATAATTTATTAAGATTTTATATTGTATGTGACACACTTATTTATTGCACGAAGAAATATTTTACAGAGTAATACATATTTTCTTATATTTTCATAATAACAAAAAATAACTTTACATTTTAATTTAAGAGTTGTGGGTATCTAATTTGCTATGATTTTACAACTAATGTACAATATATCAAAAAGTGTTAGGTGATTAATTGCAGAAATAAACGAGATGATAAATATTTTTTAATAATTCTTGATTTTGTACTTATTTTGCTAACTAAAGCAATTTTTTACATCTATGAAGGTTACAAATTTTATCAAACTCTTCTTATTGTACAATGTACCTATATTTATTTAGATAATATACTCAGACAAGAAAAGCCAGCCCTGTCGTGCCGTCCATTACGCCTTTTATAGTAAATTGAAAAAAAATACCCAAAATTTGCCAAATAAAATATAAACCTTACACTCCTCCATCCTGACCTCATGTATGGCCCTATACACGAACCCAAGTGGAACTTAACCTTACAGTTGGCCAAAGAGGACACTTGTCTTTTACAAAAGTTATTAATAATGGAAGAAAATTATTCTAATTATTTTACATAGATATGCATGTTTAAACAGCAAACAGCACTAATAATTTAATGTGTTGTTGATAGGGATATATTATGTAACACTTATTGACGTCAATTTAAGGCTACAGTGTCTTTCAAATAGAGCGGGTCGATGTAACTCGTCTGTAGTGGCTATTTTGTTCTGACAATTGTCAAATCTGATGTTCCTTACTCATACACTGATGCTAAATCACCATGCCAAGTTACACGGTTCAGCATCATGTGCAAACAGTAAAACTTTGTTTTCAAAATGAGTGTTCGTTAGTACAAACTCATTGCGTCTATTTTACGGCAGTTGGGTGGTCCTCCAAAGTCCACAAACCAACGATTGGTGACCAAATTTAACATGACCGGTTAGGTAATTAACCAACCAACCTTTTTACGTCTAAGGAACGCCAGATTAGACGAAAATATAGCCGCTGGACGTAAGAGTAATCAGAAGAGTCCGAAGCAGTCGATTTCTCGCTATGCACATGGACTCGACCTTTCATAGACTTTAACTTAGAGAATTTTAGGTCAAGGCTTGGGTCTGCGTGCGAATAACTATAACAATTAACTCAAAACCAAGAGGTCCAAGAACAAGAGCTCAAAGAATTTAAAAACAAAGTTTTTAAAAGGTTTTAGCTCAAAGTTAATAGCACCAAAGTAGCGTGATTTGATTCAACTTGACTTTTTCCTTGTGGGGTTTTCTGAAGTCGCTTAAAAGCTACAATCGACTATTGTCGTCTGAAAGCTAACATTACGCAGATGAAATGTAGTGAAATGCTACAATAATATCTTTAAACCAACATTCTCGCTTGTGAGCTGACTCAATACATGCCAACCCATCAAATTCTGGCACGACTTTAACACATAACATCATTAAACCAACCAAACCATCATTATCGCAAGTACAATACACGCCAACCCATTAAATTCTAGCACGATTATAACACAACACATAACACTACCAGATATTAGCTTACGAACCCATCCTATTCTCGCAAAACTAACTCCAATGCTTGCCAGCGACAATAAAATGTAGTGAAATGCTACAATACATGCCAAACCATCCAATTCTGAGATGACTATAACACAACACATAACATCTTTAAACCAACATTCTCGCTTGTGAGCTGCCTCAATACATGCCAACCCATCCAATTCTGGCACGACTGTAACACAACACATGACGTCTTTAAACCAACATTCTCGCTTGTGAGCTGCCTCAATACATGCTAACCCATCCAATTCTGGCACGACTGTAACACAACTCATAACATCATTAAACTAACATTCTTGTTTGTAAGCTGCCACAATAGGTAATGCCAACCCATACAATTCTGGCACGACTGTAACACAACTCATAACATCATTAAACCAACATTCTCGTTTGTAAGCTGCCACAATAGGTAATGCCAACCCATCCAATTCTGGCACGACTGTAACACAACTCATAACATCATTAAACCAACATTCTCGTTTGTAAGCTGCCACAATAGGTAATGCCAACCCATCCAATTCTGGCACGACTGTAACACAACTCATAACATCATTAAACCAACATTCTCGTTTGTAAGCTGCCACAATAGGTAATGCCAACCCATACAATTCTGGCACGACTGTAACACAACTCATAACATCATTAAACCAACATTCTCGTTTGTAAGCTGCCACAATAGGTAATGCCAACCCATCCAATTCTGGCACGACTGTAACACAACTCATAACATCATTAAACCAACATTCTCGATTGTAAGCTGCCACAATAGGTAATGCCAACCCATCTAATTCTGGCATGACTGTAACACAACACATAGCAAGGCTGTTCAAATAAGTAAGATTAAGAATTGTTATCGTTAAGGAAGGTATCCTGCATGAAGCAGAAGACTTGTGTAATAATCTATAAAGTTATTAAGGATTGAGTACACATATGTTTCAGAATAAGTTTAACAGTGACGCTTATGTGAAGTTACTAAAAATGTATTCGAAAATATACCGTGCAATAAAGGAGTAAGTAACTTACGAGTGCACATCTTTTAATTTGACTAGAGCAATAAAGACTTGATTGCGATTACGTACTTAATGTTAATGGTTTAAATAAATTATGCATCGAGCATCTATATTTACGTTTTTGTTGCCAGTTAATTATGATATTTTTTAAGGAAGTAGCTTTTGTATTTTTTTGACCTATTTTTATGGCTTTTGTTAGGAAAATTACGAAAAAAATATGGAACATGTATCGAAGTATTTTAGATCAAAAGGCGAAATAAAAAAAAATCCGTATGTGCATAAACGGCTTTATTGTCCGAGGTATGCGATACTATGATATATACGTATTAACATTAAATTTAAACTCTTCGTACTACAAATTTAAGTAAGATTATGAATTGACTCACTATTAACTAATAAATTAAAAATATAGCACCTCTTATTTTACACACAATAACAATATGAGTAAAACATTTTTAAACAACCAATATTAAGGTAAAAGCACCTAACTACGAGGGGTTCTAAAAATGGCAGTAAAATCCGAGGTATTTGGTAAATCGGGTTTTTACAGTAATTCACTCGTTATTTTGGTCTGCATGATAAAATAATCAATTAATAATTTATCTGTTCATATTTATATAAACAAAAGAGAGTTAAGTGAGTTCACACTGTAGAATAATCGGTCATTTTGCGACGGGAAGCCGCCTTTAAAGCACACTTCATACGTTTAGGACCTCATGCACGTGAGTATTACGATTTGCCAAATAGTGTTTTGCGTGATAATTTTATACAATGCGAGTTTTCGTTGAGATTGAATTATTGAAAGGACAATATATTTTATCGAAAACACTGAAGATTTGAGTATTTTATTTGCAAATTAGCAAGAAAATACGTGTTGAAAACACCACGGCATTAGGTGCAAAATATTTTAGTGTGTTCCTAAAAGCGATGTATACCACGGAAAAACAAATTTTAAGACATTTACTTTTTTTAAATTTTCGGTGTGTGTTTTATGATTACAAAGTTTAATGTGTTAGTTCTGACTTATTAAATAACTCATGCATTTAATAATGTAATTCCGAGGTACACCTTGGCGTCGGATTCACTAATTATAGCAGGTTAAAAATGACTATTATAGGTACTTTCTTAATACGTTGTACGGGAAAAAATTTATGAAGACGTTCGGTTTTTGATCTGTTCTGTTATTATTGTATGTGTCTTATATTTGTTTCCCTTTCATATTGCAACTATCCACTATTTAATTTGCATAATATCAAAAAATCTTTTAATTTTTATTACTCGGAATTAGAAACTTTGATCTAGCATCATAAAACGCTATTCCGATGTATATACGTCGGAATAAGGTTATATGAGCACCTAATTGCGATGTATTTACATCGGAATAAGCTTACATGAGTTCCTAATTCCGATGTTTTGACCCGGTCATAGAGAGTATTGACCCTGTTTAAATACAGAGTGTTCCTTTTTTTACGTGCTTAGTACGTAGTAACTGAAAGAATACTAATCATCTATAGTACAATCACATAAAATTGGAGTGTGCGTGTATTCATATTTCTAATTATGAAACTACAGCAATTAAATGATTTTTTGTCTGTCAGTCTGCCTATTTGAAGACTATTTTCAGCGTGTGTGTTTATGTAATTTTCTTTGTATCCTCCTACACACTTAGTGACTGGACCTGGATAGTTTTACATACATCATTATTAGGTTTCCTAAGTCATTTTTTTTATTGCATAATAATCCTTCATGATTTATAGTGCTTCAAAGTTTAGCATAACCGCGCCTAATAAATTATTTCAAAAGTCTTAAACTTGCATTTTAGTTTCACTTATTTATTAGGTACTTTTTAGTTTTTTTATTTAAGTACATGTTTAGATTATTTTTGTAATCATGATACAAGTAGATTTTTATGTTGATTTTTACGTTGATTTTTATAAGATTAAGGATTATGATTAAAAAAAGAACTGATGTAACATAAAAAATAAACTCCTTTTATTTTTGAACATCATGTATGGGAACCCTACATAGGTAGTTCCCTTTTTATTTTTATACTCGGAATTAGGAACCAAATGCATCGGAATTACGATTTTTACATCGGAATTAGGCGCATCATTCTTTTTCATATTTTTATTTATTATATCATTTTTAATAACCTTTTACTGACAAACTGCATATATTTTTCAAAAATTAGATAGTTAACGCTTCTGATAAAAAAATAAAATTGTATACAAAGGTACGATAATTACTTAATTTTTAATGTTCTTTCGTGTTTTGTCAAAAACACTACGGAATTAGGTGCCTTTACCTTAAATTAATTAATATTATAAGAATAATTATTATAATAATTAAATATAATAATAAAATATAATTATATATAATATTATTATATTTATATTATTATTAATATTATAAGAGCTTTCTATAAATAGGTAAACACCGTCCAAATCGGAATAAGACAGAGTTATTTGTTTAGTTCAAAAAGGTCTTCACCGTGAGTGCGACACGCATGTACAGTCGGCTATTTGGCACGTGATTCACAGACATTGCCGGCTTTGTGTTAACTCGGCCGAACATTCTGAACCGTGGTGTACATGAATCGACCGCAGCGCTAACGTGGGAAGAGTACATTTATTATGTCGAGTCACGGTACTCATTTGGGTATTAGAGATAAAATTAAAATTTACGCTCTGCCCAAAGCAATTTGTAACCGCCCGCTGTACTTCGCGCAGAAAATAGGCTTTGGTTTATCCGCGTTTTACATTCATTTTCATAAGTGGCTTACATTTAACGAATGCGGCTAAGGTCCGGTTAGTGGGAGACCGTCGCCGCGACAGATTGAAGAGATACCTCTGTCCATTAAATTTTAATTTACATTTACTTTTGGTATTTGAAAATGTTCATTTTATACGCAGGTGAAGGGGACTTTGTTAAAAAGCCACGAGATGGGTAAGTGTACAATATATAATTGATTCTGTGTAAATCTATTCAACCGTATCGGATACTTTATGTATACCCATATCACTGTCACAACCCTTCCAATCATACTTTGTGTCTAAATATAAGCTAGCGCGCGCACCTAAGTCTTAAGCGGATATTAGTCAAAAGAAGGACTGCAGAACAAGAAATGCGAAGACAATTTGTCAATGAAAATTCATTGTTGTTTGGTTTAGTGTAACCCGCTAGTGAGACTGATAAATGTCCTTTCAGAGTGCGCCGTCAGTCAAATCGCGGTTGCCTGCCCACAAGATATATTGTGGACCCAACGCTCGTCCTTGTGAAACACCACGGCCCTTGCGTAATTTAAAATTAACTGTTTTAGTGATTATTCACTAAATGTTCAAAATACTTACGTATTAAATATGGTTTTAAAGCAAGAAAATCTACTAGGGACCAAAGTTATTTTGTCCTTGATACGAATGGTTTTTGTCATGAAAAGAATATAATCTTGGGAAAAATACGAAGAGAAATAAATTCTTTTATAAGCTTTAAAGTTTTTGTAATAAACTGCGTATCATTGTGTTTTATTTCTACACTTTCACTTTACAATATAAAAAAGGTCGTACATAATCCTTTTTAAGTATGTATTACAATATATATGTATAAGAGGTCGCGGACAAAGGGCATAGGTTGATTGCTAATCAATCACCTGAATATTGGCATCTGACACTTTACCTCAATGGCTAAAGGTTTAATTATTTCGTTGTAAGCATAAAACTATTCACTCACTTTGACGTGGGTTACATTTAATTTACGAATGCTAACAGTTTTGGAACCATTTTCGACTTAGGCTGACCGCAACAAGCATCACAAGCTGAACAAGAACAAACAAAGTAATTAAACACATCAAACGCTTGAAATTGAAGCTGTGACTCAAAGCTAAGGGTAATGTAATGACTGGCGAAGAAATGGCAGCGGTCACTGTTGTGTTATATTCCTTGAAGGATTAAACGTACACTGGGATTAGACGAATTATGTGTAGCTAATAGAAAATCGCTTCCCCTTAGTTAATCGTCTACGCATTTGGAATTCATGAGATGTTTCTTGTCGAATAATCTGTTTGCTTTCCCGTTACGTGACGCACCGATCTATCTATTCTATTTTGCGTGAAATATAAAGAAATAAGTACTACAATAGGCCAAATTTTCTATTATTTTACTGAATATTGTCTACTGAGCTTTTGATTCTAATTTAGCACGATTATTGATGCTTATAGCTTAAAGCTCTTATGTTTGTGTACTCTTAAAAATATCTTAGTAATATAATACGCGACAGGTTTTTAGTTTTTATGTGTATTACTAAATCCTGTCAACCTATTCGATCGATCTTAACTATACTAGTAGATATTCACGTGAGCGATACCGTGAATAACAATTAACTTAATAATTTATGCAGTATTAGTAGGTCAAGTCTCCCTCTCGCGCTGAATAAGGGATATCCTTGCAGTGGGATGCGCAGGGACAGAGAGCGACTTAGTACTGGGTTGTAAATAAAATTACTTTTATTTTATATTTGATGCGTACGAATATCCTAATAGTCGGTTTTAACAACATCCATGGTATGATGTAGGGTAGTTCCATGTATTTGTACTCCTGTACCACAAGGAGACCAGTATCAGATTCGTTAAACGTGCCAAGAATTTTCCTATTGTGCAGAAGTGACCAGTTATGGTCACTAAGTATTATAGAATCTCTACCTTTATTTATGCTTGCTTTATATTTAAAAACTAGCTGAACAGTGCCCACTTCGTTGAGCAGCGAAAAAAACTATATTAAACGCCCCTTTTTTAAACATATTTCGTTAAGTACTGCTCCACTCCTATAAGTCATAGCGTGATATTATATAGGCTATGATACACTGCGATTAATGGACTATTCAACACAGAAAAAAAATTAAAAAATCGGTTTATTAGATCCAGATGTTACCCACCTACAACGTCACAAACTCACAAACACACAAAATTTTCCTCTTTATAACTTTAATATAATATAGTATAGAAATAAAGATAGTATAGATAATAAATATCACTACAAAAGTACATTGAATAAAATAATCTCTTATCAGCTACTGCACCAAGTAACATAAAAATTCCACAAAATGTGTATAGAAGTAATTAGAAGTAACGAGCGGACCGGCAGGCAATAGGTATATTTTATCGGATTACATGGACGTTATCAACCCTCCGAGCATACACACCTCGTTCACCCGACCGCTTGTCGATGGTAAATTAACACCCTGTATAAGAGTAATAACAACTCCTCGTTCGGGGTAAGATAGGAAACACAAAAGTTTAGGGATAGAAATGAAGAAAATATAATATTGTGAATATTCATTTTGGTACTAGATACTAACCATGTTTTTTTTTATATGATATTTATGCTTATTATGATCGATTACAAACTTTTCTGAAATACTTTGTTGACATTCAAAACCTTATGCGAGAACTACGGCGTAACACTTATACTAACCACTATGTTGTTTCCTAAAATTGCACCAGGTAGTACTGTAATTGTATTTATAACTAGCTGTGCCCGCGACTTCGTTCGCGTGGTGGATGTTAAAAGCTCCTCTCTTTCCAGAAATTGGTTAAAAGCATAATAAAAATGTTAAAAATATGATAAATAATTATATAATGATAACGAAAATAACAATATAATGCGACGATAATTTTTATCAATTAGACAATCATATTGATATTGCAATTAGTCGTACCAATAAACTATGGGAACATTACTTATATATATAATTGGTTAATTGCTTTGACAGGATAACACTAATTTAACCTAATTAATAATCAAGCAACGGGTACGTATTAGTGATTGCAGTCTAATTGATTGTGTCCAACGATGAGCGAAATAATAAACATGAATCTGAAGCTCAAATGGTGATGTCTCTCCGTCATTTTGAAGGTTTATCAAAATTAACATATTATAATACCTATATCATGCAACCTGCAGTTAACATCTACGAGATAACACTAAGTTGATCTAGTATCGTTGACTGTGAAGTGATAACCGATCATTAGCACATGTGCAGATAAATCTCAAGCCAAGTATTGTTTCGTACATCGAAATAGGCATGCTCTCAAAGAAGGTAAGTATCTATTTATTTTGCATACAATCTGGTACTACTAAATGCAAACAATTAGATAAATGTGTATTTTTTATTTTAAAATATTATTAACATTACCTTACTGCACAAGGTAGAAATATTTGGATGCCTATAAGTATCCAGCACTGGACTTTCATTGTATGGTTATGTATGCTATACAATGGTTGCAGCGCCTAGTTACAGTTATCTATGTTAAGGTTAAAAAATATGACGTCAAGAAAATGTAGCAGTAGAGTTTGTTGCGCCGCTTCTTCTCTACTAGCGCTTTGGAGGCGGTGGTAAAGTTTTCTAAACTTTTAAATGTATTTAAACTTAGATTAAGTAGTTTAAAAGTTTAAAGGACGTCAAGAAACATATAATGAGAATTGTATTTATCTTGATTAAAGCGATTTTGACTTTGACTACATCATAACAGCCCATTAATGTCCCACTGCAGGGACGGGCCTTCTCCCGTGACGGAGTGATACTTGGCCTACTAATACCACGCTGGCCAGACTGATTGGTATAGGATTTTAATTTCAAGCTTTCCTTCTTTTTATTTCGAAAGATAATATTCATAGATAGTCCCTTAGTCGGTTTTTACGACACCCATGGGATGAAATGGGGTGGTGACACATTCTATTCTTACTCCGTCACCACACGGAGATTTCATTGATCCGATGATGATAAATTTTACCGTATTGCACCTACCTTTTTATCTTCTTTCCACCACGGTAATATTATAGATAATGCAACTGTTTCTGCACCACCTATAGGTTGGCTGAAAAAGTCTTAAGCCAATAAGCCTACAACTTTAATTTGTGCAAAAAGTGTATAAATAAATGTAATATTAAGTACTTACATCTTATAAGAAATATTCCTTTAAAAAAGTTAGTAAAAGTAAGTCTAAACTAAATAATGTTTGAAAATAAAGCTATATTTGTTGAAGCTCTCATTGCGCTCTAAATGTTTCTAGAGATATAAGAAAACTGTTAATATTAGTTACCTTCTCATCTCACAATGAAGTTTGAAGAGAAGCTTTCGACATGAAAATAATAAAATTTTCTCGCTCTTTATACTCAAGAGCTCGGCGAGACCGAGCGGTTGCTATGAGTTTGAAAAAGTAAATTGTTTAACGTTCCTCTTTCAATACACGACCAAAGGTAACTTTAATCTAGGGTTGTCACTCCAGTCAAAAAGTACTCTTAAAATACTGTTTTAATTAAATAATTATTCTATATTTTTGCCTGCTCAAAATCATTACGAAAATAGAATTTGAAACGACTTAAAAAACTTTGTTTATTAGTCGGTTTTCTAAATATAAAATTATCAATCTTTTCTTCATAAATAAGTATTAAAAAATCTAGTCAGCAAGTAAATTAAGTTTATAGATGTCCACTGCTGGACTTATATATTGTCTTAATAAGTTTTTAATATAAAACTTGCTCTTACATGATTTATGAGGAACTGTATACAACATCAACTATTTATTGATAAACCCTAATGTATAATTCAATATACCTGACAGCCCTATTTCAAGGCCCTGCGGCAAACGCTTTGTACAGCCCTTGATTGGCAGACGACAATCCGAAAATTGTTTTAAGCAACAATTTTATTGACGTCGAGTACCTATTGCTTTTTGGTTATTAAAATAAATTTTGTTAAACGCAATAAATGTTTCTCGAGAAAGGGCTTTAAGTTTTAACAAAGAGAACGATAGTGATTTTACATTATAACAATAAATTGCCTATTTATTGGATGATATTCAACTTATTGTTTCATAATTTAATTTATACAATATTTAACACCGACTGATACGTAAACTAATGTATAGACTTTCCCATTTTTCGTGTCTTTCGCTGTGGCACTTTAAAAAAAAGAAGCACTTGGGTTTGACCGGAGCCCTGTTTTTGTGTCCGTTAAATTAATGTTGGTAAAAGTACTCGCGACGAAGGATAGCTAATGCTTTTTTTGTATCAGTATTATTTTACTCTTTTTAGAAGATTGACAGATAAAAAATCGAAGCGAGCTAATAGTTGCGATTTACGTATTAAGTGTCATAACCAGACACAATTAACCGATAACTATTATTTATCCATTAAATAAAAATGGCATTCAGTATGCGAAAAATATTAATTATCTTTTAATTTCTCATTTTCACGGAAATTTGCCTCAACAAAACCAGGAAGGCTTACGTGGGTCAGACACGCCAAACCCTTTCGGCAGTTTTAATCTGAGGCGATATGGAACCCTTGACGTAGCACTATTGTGACAATTTTATTATTGTTGTACCTTAATAAACATTAAGATAAAAATAATATATTTGATGTGAGAGGCAAAGAGGTCTAATTTCCAGCAGTGGACTTCTATTGATTAGGTGATGATGTTTGACTGCTGAAAGCTGACTCTTTGTCAGTTTTAAGGGATTAAAAACAGTTTTTACATAAGCAGATTACAAAAATCAGTAGGTAGTTGGTCATTTTATTATTCCTCACAGAGTCGAAAGGCTGTGGGGTAGAGTAAATGATTAGGTACAATGATTATCCTATTCTATTGAAATCATTCCAATCTATTTAAAACAATATTGATGACTAAACAATGTGTTATCTAAATCAAAACACAGAGGATCTAATCAAGTAACATACTGCAGCAATATTTAACGACAATTTAAATATCGTTGAGGCTGTGGGTGAAGTGCGGACACGATGTGAGTCCGAGGGACCGCTGACACCGTTCTACCCTGACTAATGCCCCGCATTAATAACCCTGGTAATTAATTGTTTGCATGTCCAACGAAGAAACGTCCCATCTCGTGAATTCTCTCGTATAATTTAAATTAACGAACTGAACCACCCACACGGTAGGTTCACGCGAACAAAAATGGATGAGTTTCACGCTAACTGCAATATTGTTCTGTTCTAATACCCGTGTAAATATGAAGGATAAACTTATTTTGAGTGATGTGTTTAGGTAAACAAATGTTTTGTTAATACTTAACAATGGAACATTAAGTATGGTGTATGTGACTGACATACTTTTAAAGGCCTATTTACTAAATATATAGAATGAAACTGGACCTAATTCGAAGTTCGATGGCATTGGAGGTGAATAAACAAAGACGGTAAAACTAATTATGTTTCTTCATTCAATAGCAATAGATGAGTTCTTATTTATTTTATTTTCTTTGGGAAGCTTACAGCTATAGTACAAATAGTACTCAAAATTAGTTGAATATATGCCAATAACAAGCATCCACATATTATTCTTACAGCTATCGTTAAATCATTTCTTGGGAAGAAACATAAAAAATCGCAACACTATAATGCCCTGTTCGTAATCTGTTCTAACACCAGGGCATTAATGCGATAATTTGGATACATTTACAAAGTTTAGTTTTAGATGCAACATATCGCATGCTACGAAGTTACGACCCGCTTACGAACTACGAAACATAAATATACTTCAAATATAAATATACATCGATATATTATCTACTACAGACTCATGCTATCATATTATAAAGTTTAAATATTTAAAGGAAAAAAAATATCAACAATATTATGTACGATTTATTAATAAGTATACCACGTACCACAAAATTACTAACAGAATGAACCAAAAAGGTACTTTAAAACAAGGCGATTCAACCTTAAACAGGACGTAGGTAATTTTGTCCACTCGATGCGGATGTTCGGCTATTGCTTCAGTATAAGTACCCTTGAGCGGGATGGACCGTAAAATATACGACACTTCAATATGTATGGGTGAAAGCAGTTCGTTCACTGGCCACTTAGAAAAAAAATGTTTTATTAATTCAGAATAGCGAACCTCCTTTCTCTTCTGTTATAAATACGAACGTTTTTATTCCGAGATACTTAACCCGAGAATGACTATGAAGGGGTAATTAGCCTTTCCTTACTTATCGATGTATGTTTGTTGTGTACCAATTCAATGTTCAATTTTAATAAGTTTTCTCGGTACTATATTTCAATAAACATTCCCATATTTATGTACTTTTTTTATATGTCGCGAAGTACTTTTTGGATCTATCGCAATGAAATGTCTGAATTAATCGAAGGGAAAATCTATGACTTTATTAGGATTCGTTGATACTTACAGAGTTTAATGTTGAGAGAAATTGTTTATCCTATATTTGTTTCTCCCCATATTGTTAGTTATTAGATTTAAGTACCGTAAAAGATCTCAATCCTACATACGTCGTTGCTTGTAGTGATTTTGGAGGACGGGTCATTCCTTTTACCCTTTACGGCTGATGACCTTTTGTCATACTAGTAAACTGATGTTTTAAAATGACTACTTGCACTCAAGGTTCGCAAAGTAACGTTTTGCTATGACATAGTTATTTTCTTCAGTTCGCTTTTTATTAAGTCTTAGACTTAATGCTGCATCTATATTTTAAAGCAAAACAAATAAATAAAACCTTTAATAGTTAATAGTAATGCTGATAAAAATAGAAATTGTAAATAAACAACAAATACTTATATATAAAGTACAAAAGAAAGGTATTCATAAAGAAGGGGATGTTCTCTTCAATAACATGTTATATTCGGTACACGTCATCGATTTCCTAGTGCGGCGGCGATCTGGACAATGAAACGAAGAAATGTACGCCCGAGTACATACACAAAGGCTGTGAACGAACCTCCTGTGGAAAAATAGTGATGGCGTACGACGTGAGGTTTAAAAAACTACGTCATAACGTGAACCTACGACCAAAGAACTTTCTATGCAGACTATACACAAACAAAGGGTTTTGTAGGTGGAACGTAGATTTAAACATTGTATTTTCGTTTAAAGAGAAATAACAATATAACATTCTTTGCATATTAACAAAAGATCATCTATCCCTAAACTAATCAGAGCTTGTTATGTAGATACTGAATAACTCGTAAACTTACTTACTTTATTTTATGTATCTACGAGTATGTATGCACAAAGAAAATAAATGATAACTTTCGGTCAGTAATCTTACTCTGGAATATTGAAAAAGAATTAAATACATTTGTTGAGAAGGCAATGAAGTTCATTGGAATGATCTGTATTCAAGTCGAGACAGCAAAAATCACCGAAGTCAATCATGGCCAACCTACGAGTATACTCCCTTTTGCTGACGAAATCTACTGCATGGTAAAGTATTATTGGGAAAATAAATGTGTTATGTAATTGAAAGAGAGTGTTTAGAACAGTAGAGACAACATAATTCTATTTATTTTTAAATTTACCTCCGCAGTAAATATGTATTACTTAATTTATTTTTTGTAGTATTCTTAAAATCAACTAAGGGATAAACTTAATAGATCTTTTCGGAAGAAGAGCACTTTGTACAATAGGTAATTCTTTATTACGAATTTTTATCACAAATTTTCAAGTAAGTACCTACCTGAGGCTTATATTTTTTATGACGTTTTTTTCCCAGTCCGGCGTCAGTGATCGACGACACGACGCGATCGAAAAGCTTCGGTACAAAAGGAAACACATATCCGGCCTCAGAACTATTGTGACGAACCGACCTCACTCCTCCGACCTCTTACTGACGACATCGCCATCAAAGCTCCGCCTCCTTAAAGGTAAAATAAAAATAACCATTACAATAAGACCCTACCCACATTGAAAACGAAATTAAATATTAATAAGTAAAGACTAAAAGCATTTACATACAAAACCACCTTTTTATTGTTTCACAAAAGTTAATGCTTACACATGTGTGTCAATAATAGCACAACAATCTCCCCAGTCCCAAACAAATGTAAAATAAACTCAATTAAATAAACATCACATATATACTTTACGCCCATTGAACATGAACTGGCCTTCGTATTTACAAAATTCGACCTCATATGAGTACGAATTCATTTCAAAGGAATTTCTAAACAACCGGATCCCGAGTTCCCAATGGTATTCCAACAAAGCCTGGAAGTTGTAGAGGTATTCCAAATTGTTTACAAAATTCAATCCTAAAGCTTCGAGCCAGATTAAATCTAATTTCAACTTCAAGGTAAGTCTGAAATAAGTCTTCATAAAAGCGGAACCCTTTGATTTAACCCTTCTGAAGTTGGGCCTGCTGATTGCCCGAAAGTTAGTCCCGCTTGTATTTCACTCTGTCTTTTTTTGTCAGAAAAAACAAATCGAAAACAAGCAAGTAAGTAGTGGCTTAAAAGTGACTTCGAGGATCGAGTGCGGGGCCGCTCAGTGTCGTCGATCCGGGGCTTAGCGGTAGCAACTCGCCTCAAAACATCTTAGCGTAGCGATTATGTTTCGCCTCTCTTGTAATCACTTTTCCCCTCGCTTGTACTTATTTCTTACATCTCTGACATAATTATATTTTCTGTTCGACGAGTGTAACAACAACTGTCACGGTATCTAAAAGGTTATGTTTATTAGCTTTTATCCGTGTCGCTAAAAAAATATTCGGTTAATCTTTAGTTCCTTGAATTTGTAATGTTTGGTTTTTATCTAAAAATATAATTGTAGTCATTTGTTAAGTTGGTAAAGGAGAAGGAAGTTAGCCTACTAATACCACGCTCGCCGTTGCCATTGGGATTCATCTTTCTCCCAGATCGGTATTGATTTACTGTTAAATTTTTATTATTAAAATTCAGTTAGCATAGTTTGACAACAGCAAAAGACATTGACGGACATTGGTACAAAAATAAAACGATATTTTTGTAAAATTTTCCTTCTAAAACGCATCAAGGTGCGCTGTAGGTAGGTAGATATAAATCTCAAGGGGCGTTCATTTTTGTAACGCTTCATTTGCAACAGAACTTTTAAGTAGTTGAAGCAAAGCTCGCTCTCCGTATTTTCTCAAAACAAATACTAAGTATGTACAGCAGCTTCGTATTTTATCCATGAAGTAAAATGTTACCTGGAAAATTTGTTATTTTAAAAACAAATTTATTTTTATTATTTAAAGGATAAAAATAAAAGTGAAGAGTGAAAAACATGAACCATGATAACTTCTCAAAGTTAGGGTAAATAAACCTTCGTAGGTCTGCATTTTATACCTTTTAGAAGGTAAAAAATGCAGAACAACTACGATAAGGCCCATGCGTATCGGACTTCCGGAGAGACGTTCACGTTCACGGTAACCTCTCTTGCCCGTAAAGGACCAGCACGGCGAGGAGACATGCACTGCTCCACCTATCCCTATTGATACTGGTCCACGGCAGCTAGTCTTGAAGCAGTCAAATCATAAACAATTATTTCTGGTTTTCATTTAATAGTATTTTTTAAACTATCTCTGTGTAAGACTATCTTTAAGCGATGGTTACTACTTACCATTAGGTAAGCCACACAGCAGGTTTTGCCGCTTGTCTGCTTCTTAACAGCAATAAAATAGCAGCAATTATATTTTTTCAATTACCTCTACCTCTATTCTTTCAATTTACCTTATATCCTCAGAAAATTGGCAACAGAAAAACAATATACATTCGCCAAAACAAGAGACTCCCTAAAAAGCGAATGCACCTAATAATTTTCAAAGAAATAAAATCGGCGACATAAATATTTTTCCAGCGCGATCGTATTTTACAGTTGAACGCCGGCAATGTTCTAAGGATCGGAGTTATGAATCTAAACCGGTAGTTGACTCCTGGAAGTGCGCCGGATCCGGAAGGGATTCAGCAATTGACGCGGGCGTCCCGCTGCGAGCGTCACGAAGACTCCACTGAGCTGAGCCTGATCGTATTTTTAAAAAAGAAATTGACACGATATTTATATGACGTTCAGAAATTATCTTACTTTTTATAAATATTCAATTTAATCTCCTTAGTTTATTTTTATACGGCGCGCGTAGTGGTTTAATGGAAATTGATGCGTGTATGTGACAGTGTACCTATCTGATAATATGCGTCTTGTCAGGTGGTTCTATAAGTAGAATATATCCAAGGCTTTGATATCTGGTTCATAAAGCTTAACGACTAAAAATATCATCGCTTTCAATTTGATATTAAAATTTGTCTATTAATAGTGTTTTTTTCTTTCACAGACTCTAGCAACGACGTCAACTTCCCAACTAAGCAAGCTTATATTATAGGCATGGAGATATTAATGATGCATGTTCACAAAGATTTGCTTTGAGCGAAAATCACACTCGGAACGACTGCGGAGAAGCAAAAACTATATAATACTCATAACTACATGATAAACAAACAGATTAATTATAAGGTAATTAGCACCATATTTTAAAAAAAGCAATTAGTAGTAAGTAGATAAAATTAGTTCATAATTGGTTTCATATTGCAACACTTATCTTAGGTCCTACTAACAATTTACTTACCTATTATTTTGTTCAGGTCCATTAAACACAAGACATTTTGAACATCACATGCACATCATAAAATACTTACTATAATAGTAATATAATATTAGTTAGGTACTTGATTAAATAAGATTTATTACAATCTATATACTGCTGGGCACAGTCCATATTTACGATTATAAGTACAAAACAGTTATCAAAGCGTATTGTTTTACAACGCAAATAATTTTGTTGGTATACCCAAAATAGGGATTGTTCCGATGAAAAAAGTTTTGTCTGTTACAAGTTTATTACATGTTAACATCTGTTTGATGATACTCATCACGAAAGGAAGTAACCGCGTACATAAAAAACTTTTTTTTTTGTGAGTCTCTTTGGGATCTTTATTATAAAAATATTTGAGACCTAATATCGTAAAAATATGGTTAAATCTATAAATAAAACCTTTTTTTTATAACGATTTGTACTAAAACGTAAACGTATCAAATTAAAATGTCTACCATTATTTCTCCTCCTCACACATTCACACATCGCCACCTAGTCCCAAACTAGGCAAAGCTTGTACTATGGGTACCAGACAAGGGATAAACACACTTAAATACTTTTCTTTTTGTAAATAAATGCATATTATACTTACTTACAAAAATATATAATATTATTATGTAGCTCCGCATAGCGCAAGTTCTTACAAGGTTTATAAAGACAGCCTTCGATTCCCAGGATTTTCTTCTCTTTGAAAGATTTCCTGTTAGCCATCGAACGCATTTTCACTTAAAAAAAACATAAAAAAATATTAAACAATGCAAATCGTTTGGTTTCCTGTTGTACTGCCTCGTTGTACGTCGCAACGCATTTAGAATCGCTTTCAGTTTAATGTGGGCTTTACTGCAATGTGCATCGACAATAGGTAATTTTATAGCTACCACTTTAGATGCGGAAAGGTTTCGTCGAACAATACTACGACCTACCAATAATACCTAAGGTACCTACGTAAAACGTTTTGGTTATATCATGGTAGTGGTTATATCTTTTGCAATATTCTTAATTTTTTTTTCAAACAGATCGCAAAAATAACTAAAGCCATTATTCGCAAAATGTATGTTACACTCTGCGATTTTATGTTAGTTAATATTAACATATTAATACAATCCTAAATATACCTTAATTTATAAACCCTTAAATCTGTAAATTAAGTTTTTGTCTTATTGCAAGGAAATTAGACAATAACTTAACTTAACTTAACTTAACGGGGTCTCCTAAATTGACGGAGTATACTTGGCCTACTTCTATTTTTATGTTTCGTTTAGTTTTCTACTATTACAAAATACCTGTATAAAAAATTGTTGTTGTACCCCTAACTAATAACATAATGAAACTATAGAAAAACAATTTATTTGAGTAGAAATTTAAATAAATTCAATTAAAAAAACAATAATATACGGTTATTTGTAGTACGAACTAAATAAAACCATAATCAATCGTTTACAAAAAAAATAAAACTCCATATATTTTGACATCTTTGCCGAAACGCACCTCCCATCAATAAGTGCCAATAATTTGGGCTCTTATTTTATTTGCAGCCGCCCAACGGTCGAGCTAGGCTGACAGATGGAGCAATCAGCCCGAACCCTGGAACACGCTGACGCAGGTTTTATACCAAGGTCCTTACAAGGGAATTTATTTATCACGTTGTAAATCCTCTCATCTATATTTGTTTGTATGTGTACTACAACTGGACTATTCCAATATTGGAAAATCCTTTTTGAAATTTCCGATGACGTTCTCAAAGCTACATTGGGTAAACCTAGACTAGAGAGAAATAGACTTCGTATATACTAGGATTTATTTTGTTCGCCACAAATTTGAGTATCGATTTAATATTTATCCATTGAAAAGTGCTACCTAGTAGGTAAATTGTAGCAGATAAGATTAATACTGGTAGCAAATTGGATCAGACAATATTATTATTATTTTATCCATTGAGCAGAACAACATTGCCCTAGTAATATCACGTTTACTAGACAAGTTAGTGTAAATATTTATTAAGCTTTCCTTCCATTTGTTTTGGGTTGGAATCCCACGGAAAAGAGTTTTATGAGCCTGTATCATTGATGTTTCTTAAACGGATGTTTCTAAAAGTTTCCAAAAACAGTGCTTGATTTCTAGAGTGGGAATCGTATAACGAACCTACTGCAGCTTACTAGAGCTTAACATAGATTTCATAAACGATACTTTCGTTATCACTCCCGGTGATAAGGCGGTGTCCTAACATTATTTTGATCAGTCATTGTACAAATAAAAACTCATACAAATATCTAAAAAGGTATCCCGACATGCTTGTAGATAAGGGTTCACTTACAAAAATATTCAAGCTTAAATCGTGAATGGAATCTCAATTCATACTAAGGCAATATCTCTAGTGACTAGTGATTCACTCGCACTTACATTTAATAGTAGGGAGGTAAGTAAGTATTTTCACAAAGAGTTAATTTTCGTGTAATAGGTACTTATTTAATGTTTTTTTTATATAATTATTATTACTTGCCATAAGTTTATACAGGTAATAGAAAGAAGGAAACCCTAAAAAGGACTCTGCACTTATACTGCTATCAGCTAGCGTGATATAACAATAATAGGCAAAGTCTCCCTTAATCAAAGAGATTAAGTACCTAAGTCCTTTCCAAGCCCGTGTGTAACGCTTGGCAGTCTACAGATGCTAGTTACAATGATTTCAAGTTTTACTCTAAAAACATTTTGAAAACAGTTACTTTAAAACATTAATTATTGTAACTTCATAAAACAATAGAAAAATTCTTTGTCATTCGAGAAAACAATCTACAAGTTCGATATCGCCTTTGCCCATCACTGAACTGTGCCGAGATCAGGCGCACGTCGACAGTTTTCACCCCATTTGGGGCGCGTTTTTACGGCAAAGGCACCCACTCATCCGGGCCCTTCTACAACAAACACTGCGATCAAATGTTCTACTCCGTTACTGCGACCGTCTATAGTAAATACACTTGATAGAATGTTCTATACCGTATTCATTTGGGCTTGAGAAATTTGGTAAACAAACAAAAAAGTGGGTCTTTTTAATGTCACGATTACTCATTTATAGATAATTATAATCTATAAATGAGTAATCGTGACATTAAATCTGGTCACGATGAAGACTCGAAAATTATAAAAAAAATATGAATATGTTAAAGACTTTACAATAAAATAGAAATTTCATAACATAATATGTTTAACTAACTTAAATATTATAATTAGATCACCAAGTAATCTTTTTTTTTTTCCTTTTTAAACATTATTATTTTTACATACGAACTAAACGACAAGGATGAAGGGCCTACAATTTTGTCAATGTCTTAAATGTCATGTATCGCATTAATATGTCATAACAGAAGAAGAATAATATTACAAATTAATGGGATTATTGAAGAATTTGTTAATTAATTTATAATACAAGCTGGGAACAGTTTTCTGAATCTAAATTATAAGTTTCCGATTAATAGAAATTGAAAAAAGTGTTTTTAAAAAGCAATTTACTAATTTGTAAGTTTTATTTATATATTCTGCTTCTCAATAAAGTTTTATTGCCTTAATTCAAGCATTATTAACTAAATTCACATTTTCTTATCCAGGTAGAATACACTTATTTGTATTTACACAGAGTTATTTATTGTTTAGTTATGTTTTTAGTTAAAATTGTTTGATGCCGCGGCATTTTTGCAGTTTGGCAGATTTGACATGTTTATACTTTTTCTCATGCTATCTTGAATAGGTTATAGTATGAATATAGAGTAGGACGTTACATTCTTCATTGAATTTTGTTCGATGGTTATCAATTTTATTAACATTAAATTTATTAAATGTCATATTGATCATGTTTTTTCCATCAGGTATTTTTGTCCCTTAATTATTTATATTTTTATCAAATAGTTAAAATTTTTGTGTTAATTAAAATAATTAAACTACCTACCCAATGTTTTGTTTCACTGTTCACTCAGCCAACTGTTTTCACTGTTCCTAGAAATTCATAATTGGCTGTAATTTGCTTTCAACCTCCCATTTTTCCTTGTGTAGAACTAGAAAAGAAATCACCTGAAAGATGCCAAACATCGCAAAACCAGGTAAATGCATCATACAACTTACATCGAACCCAGTTAAAATAATGAATTTAAACCAAAAAATGAAACTCGCTAAACTGTCACACCATGCAACGTAAAATGCTTTACGAAGTTATAGGTAACTCTAATATACCTCGTATCGTATTTAGAGAGGGCCACAGTAAATAACACTGAAACAAGTAAGCGTACATTCCGATTGAATTGGCAAATGGAAATGAAAGAATATCGTAAAATATCGTCGCTTACGTAAATGCTGTTGGCTGCGTTATTTATACGTCGCTTTTGAACGTACCCCTTTTAACGGCAGTTTTAAGTGCTACCCATGGCGATGGGGCGGTCCGGTGATGGCGGAATTTAAAGGGCCACGATGAGCGGTGATGGAGCTTGATTTACGATAACTGTAGGTCTCGCTCCTAAAGAATATTTTGGGTTATTGCTTTTGGACTCTATTTTATGTAGTCTTTATGTAAAGGAGTTTAGTACCTATAGCTTTAACGAGAATAGTTGAAATCAGTGCTACTTATCACTCTCTTCAAGGGTTGCTATTAATTTTGCATGGTCAGTTGGCAGCAGAAACAGATTTTGTATGAATAAAAACATGAATACGAGTAATACAATGGTATTATGCGTCAAGATTGACGACCTCGGTGGCGCGACGGTAGCGCAAGTGGCTGCCGTGCACGAGGTTGTGGGTTCGATCCCCAAGCAGGACAATTATTTGTGAGATTTACAAATTATTGTCCTGAGTCTGGGTGTTCTTTGTGTCCGTTAATTGATGTTTGTAAAAAGTCCCCGCAAAACAGGGCATGATCCCTAGTGCGGGAGTTGTCATTTTTAATAAAGAATAAAGAAAGATTACTATGTACCTAGTTTCAATGATAGTGTCATAGGTCTCCTTTGACATTTGTCACTCTTAGCTTTATAGTGAGGTGACCTTTAAGATTGATTTAAGAGTGAAGCGATAATCGAAACGACTTTTAAACTTATACGAGCAGGAGATGCCTTTACATAGCCAGAACTCTTTGCCTCTACGAATGTGGAAGACGGAAAACTTGACACAAAACCATATTTGTAGCAATACGTCTAAAGCATTGTAGGGTAAGGTTGCGACTATTGGACCACTTAATTTTAAACGGACCTGGTATCTAAAGTAGAGCATGAAATGAAACAAAATCTGTGTGAACGGGTAGTCTGTATATTCAATTATCGGTAACTAACATATTAAGTTAATTTTATTATGTATATAGTCACAAAAGAAGAAAATAAAACTTAATGATGGTTTCCTTGTTTGAACCACCGTCTCTTTCATCGGACCACTTAGTTGCTATGATTGGACTTAGGGCATTATAGGTTGCTGGTCCATTCAAGGTGCATGTGAAAAAAATAAATAAATAACATAATAATTTTATCCAATTACCTTTATTTTCGGAAATAAAAAGATGTATAGAATGAGATAATTATAATGTAACTTTAATCAGTTGACTCTTATAATATTTAATTATTTGGCATGCAAAATCACAAAAATATTTCAGGCTCTTTAACGTCGCTTTTGGCATTCCAAACATTCTGCTTGCCTCACTCAATCCTACTTATTTTTCCCCTAATGCTTGTAAAGCTAGTTCCAGGCATAATATTGCCCTCTTTTTGCCATGCTAAAACAAATAGAATAAAAAAATAATATTTAATAACACACGTTATAGAAGTTGCCATGATTGGACTGGTTCAATGAAAGAGCATCGTGCAAGTCCATTGATAGAAACTCACTAACATTCACTGAAATGTTTATTTAAAAAAAAAGTAGCACGTTACTCAACAAAAACATACGATAGTAAGTACTCTTATTAAATATACAATACTAGTAAAAAAAATCACATTATAATACTTAACAGAACAGTACTTACATGCTTACGTTTTGCCGCGTAAAAATTTTATTCGAGGTCCGAGAAACACATCGATGTACGTCCATCCGTTATGCTGCCTGCGGCGATATTGGCGGTTGGAGGGCGGTGTGGGGGGCTGTGAAGCTATCGTTTCGACGCAAAGATTGGGTTCAAATATGAATAGATCGCGAAATATTGAAGTGGTCCAAACAAAGCGCTAGTCCAATGATCGCAACCTTACCCTATTAATTATTGGTTCAAGTTTCCCTACGTCACTGAAGGACATTCTATCAATACAATGGGACAATAAGGAATGAAGTCTAGATTAGACCAAAAGGAAGGAGTGAGAAGAACTGATGAGAACTGAGAGATGTTTAAGCTTTTAACTTGCACCATTCAATGTTACTGAATGGAAAATGTAGTACCTTTTATCTGACTAACAACGTATAATTTACCTAAAAATGTTGGTTCACTGTAACAAGTTTTTTTTAATGATACCTATTCTATAAAAAAAAACAAATCAAAGAGTTACGGTAAGTAAGAAAGTGGCAATAACTAAGAGTAGGTACATATCTACGTAAGCCGTACATTTAGGTTTTTAGCTACAGCTTCGGCAAATTCTTAGGTTAACGATGGTCAATGCTTCGAAGTATACATAAACAAGCAACGAAAGAATATAAAAGTAGGTATAGTTTGACTATACTGTATGTAACATGTGGCAGTGAGAAGTCTCGGTAACAGTGGCGGCACTTCGGCTCGCAGTTCTACTCGTGTCCAACAAACTCGTTAAAAGTTGGTGAAACAACGGAAGCACCGTTACTTGCCAGACACTTGCGAGTCGCGACGTTAAGTAGAAAAGTATAACACGACAATAATATGAAACATTTTGTTGCCAGACACAACTAACGCTCGGATATTTAAGCTGATGTCTACAGTTCTGAGGTCAACTTTATACTTTTATGTTTCTTTGTTCTATTAGATCTTACACCAACTTTTTAGTTTTTCTTTCATCTAATGGTGGGGAGTTGGGCATCTGTAACATTCTAGCTATTATTAGCGATACTGATCTAGGATAAGCTGAAGAGTTTATGAAAATATTAACCTCAATCGCACTTCTTCTTCTTATGGTCTTCTTGTAAGAGGTCGGAGAACATTTTT
Source organism: Schrankia costaestrigalis (assembly GCA_905475405.1). Lineage (NCBI taxonomy): Eukaryota > Metazoa > Arthropoda > Insecta > Lepidoptera > Erebidae > Schrankia > Schrankia costaestrigalis. Next base: position 9,734,593 of record FR997827.1, read on the forward strand.
GCTATCTCAACCTTGGATTCTGCCGCTTGAAACAATGAATGTATGGTATAATGGTACAATGACGCAAGCTCTTCAACCATTAACTTCCCTCTTCATCTCTGGCTTCTACTACTTTGGCCCCGATAACACTTGCAGAACAAGTAAATAAATAAAATTAATTTTCACAAAAAAAAGAACCGACTTCAAAGACAAAAATTGCACTAAAAAGTAATAAATAATTACTTGTATTTTGATTTTACAACATTAAATCAGCCATTCTTCCTACATAATTTTAATCTAAAGAATAGGTTCTTTTCATTATTGTAAAAGTATTGTTAAGGATATTTCTTGAAGAGTCTGTAAATATATTTATTTGTAGATTCTTTAAAAGATAATCAAATTATTACAAATAATGTAATATTATTGTTATTTTTGGAGTCGGTGTCAGCCACGATAGTTATTATTATACCAATTTTTTTTTCTGACTGAAATTTAAACAAATATTATGGCGTCGTATTATACATAGACTAACAATTACAAAAAATTCACTTTCGAAAATGAAACGGCCGTTTTTGTTTTTAATGCAATATTTATCTAATTAGAAACCATTTAAAGTGATGAGAGTGTGCTATACAAAACTTTATTGCCTGTTCTAACGACGACGGCGACGTTGTAGACAGCATTTTGCATTATTGATCCTATTCGCGAACTATTCTTTAAATCTAATCTATTTTAAGTTCTGGAAAGCTTTAATCAGTTATTAAATATAATATTAAAACGTTATTTAAACGTCAAATGTGATACGGGTAATTTAAAATATATTTATTTAAATATAATGAGAATATTTATTTAATTTTTAAACTAATTCATAAACAATCAACAACTATAATGTCGAAGTCATATATAATCTGTAATTCATGTCCGTCATTCCGTTTGCTTAGGTATTATCGTACTTATTTCGTTGGCTGACACCGACTCCAAAAATAACAATAATATTACATTATTTGTAATAATTTGATTATCTTTTAAAGAATCTACAAATAAATATATTTACAGACTCTTCAAGAAATATCCTTAACAATACTTTTACAATAATGAAAAGAACCTATTCTTTAGATTAAAATTATGTAGGAAGAATGGCTGATTTAATGTTGTAAAATCAAAATACAAGTAATTATTTATTACTTTTTAGTGCAATTTTTGTCTTTGAAGTCGGTTCTTTTTTTTGTGAAAATTAATTTTATTTCTAAATTTTTAGTGAATACCAATTCTATAAATCCGTGTGGTGACGGAGTAAGAACACAATATGACACCACCTCATCTTATCCCATGGGTGTCGTAAAAACCGACTAAGGGACTATCCGTGAATATTATCTTTGAGATATAAAAAGAAGGAAAACTTGAAATTAAACCCTATACCAATTCGCCTGGCCAGCGTGGTATTAGTAGACCAAGTATCTCTCCGTCACAGGAGGAGGCCCGTCCCTGCAGTGGGACATTACTTTGTCTGAATATGGATAGACCTACGAAACGCGCTGCTTATATGAGACAGCGGCGATTGAATGAAACAAACGAAGAAAGGGAGAAACGCCTTTAAATGTAGGAAATCTACCTACAATGTCATTTCAAAAGAGACTAGTAAACAACGTATAAATCAAGTTTTACAAAAAAGGACCTACATGCAAAAAGTTTTAAATAGGGAGAACATCGAAAAGCGTAGCCACCGTCTCGGCGTGGTTAATTGGTAATAATAATTAAGTAAATTAAAATAAAAATAAATCAAATGAATATAATAATTGTTATTATCAATTTGTTATATCTAAAGAATAAGTTTAAAATAAATTAAACGCAATTCAACAATTTGTTTGTCTATTTATAATCCGTTATTAATTCCTATTTTAATTTAAAATAAGAACTTCGTTCAACTCCTATACCATACCTGCGATTACATTCATAATGTTAGTGTTAAGTTTTTATCAATTTAATAAAATAAGCGAATTATACAAGGTAGCTGCTATATACCGTTGAGGAGTTCCCTCGACCCTCAATCTTCCTTATCATCAGATCATGTTTGTGTAAAGTTTTCATCAATACAATTAAAATAAGCCCAAACACAAGGTAGCTGCCGTTGACCCTCAGTCTTCTTCATCATGAGATCATGTTTGTATAAGTTGTGAACAGTTTTCATCAATACGAATAAAATAAGCCCAAACACTCGGTAGCTGCTATATACCGTTGAGGAGTTGCCTCGACCCTCAATCTTCTTCATCATCAGATCATGTTTGTGTAAAGTTTAGTAAAGTTTTCATCAATACAATTAAAATAAGCTCAAACACAAGGTAGCTGCTATATACCTTTAGTGAGTTCCCTCGACCCTCAGTCTTCTTCATCATGAGATCATGTTTGTGTAAAGTTGTGTACAGTTTTCATCAATACGAATAAAATAAGCCCAAACACTAGGTAGCCGCTATATACCGTTGAGAAGTTGCCTCAACCCTCAATCTTCTTCATCATCAGATCATGGTTGTGTAAAGTTTTCTAAAGTTTTCATCAATACAATTAAAATAAGCCCTAACACAAGGTAGCTGCTATATGCGGTTGAGGTGTTCCCTCGACTTTCTCTGGTCTCCAGGATCTGACCAGTTCTAACTCTTGACTATTTGGTAGTGACGTCAGAGATGCACATGTATGACAAGATTTTACACGATGCGTCCCTACAATTTTCAAGAGATGCCCTCGATTTCTCTGGGATCCCGTCATCCAGATCCAGATCTGGTGACAATGGGACCAAATGGGAAGCATACCCATACGAACAAAAAAAAAATTTTTCAAATCGGTCAGGCCGTTTTCGAGAAATCAGGTAACAAACACAAAAAATAAAAAAAAAAATAAAAAAAAAAAAATAAAATTAATTTTCACAAAAAAAAGAACCGACTTCAAAGACAAAAATTGCACTAAAAAGTAATAAATAATAACTTGTATTTTGATTTTACAACAATAAATCAGCCATTCTTTCTATTTAATTTTAATCTAAAGAATAGGTTCTTTTCATTAAGTATTGTAAAAGTATTGTTAAGGATATTTCTTGAAGAGTCTGTAAATATATTTATTTGTAGATTCTTAAGATAATCAAATTATTGCAAATAATGTAATATTATTGTTATTTTTGGAGTCGGTGTCAGCCACCACGATAGTTATTATTAAGTATACCATTTTTTATTTCTGACTGAAAACTTAAACAAATATTATGGCGCCGTGTTATACACAGACTAATAATTACATAAAATTCACATTCGAAAATGAAACGGCCGTTTTCGTTTTAAATGCAATATTTATCTAATTAGAAACCATTTAAAGTGATGAGAGTGTGTTATACAAAACTTTATTGCCTATTCTAACGACGTTGTAGACAACATTTTGCATTATTATCCTATTCTCGAATTATTTCTTTAAATCTAATCTATTTTAAGTTCTGGAAAGCTTTAATCAGTTATTAAATATAATATTAAAACGTTTAAATGCGATACTGGTATTTTAAAATATATTTATTTAAATATGATAAGAATAGTTGTTTAATATTTGTTTAATTTTTAAACTAATCCATAAACAATCAACAACTATAATGTCGAAGTCATATATAATCTGTAATTCATGGCCGTCATTCCGTTTGCTTAGGTATTATCGTACTTATTTCGTTGGCTGACACCGCCTCCAAAAATAACAATAATATTACATTATTTGCAATAATTTGATTATCTTAAGAATCTACAAATAAATATATTTACAGACTCTTCAAGAAATATCCTTAACAATACTTTTACAATACTTAATGAAAAGAACCTATTCTTTAGATTAAAATTAAATAGAAAGAATGGCTGATTTATTGTTGTAAAATCAAAATACAAGTTATTATTTATTACTTTTTAGTGCAATTTTTGTCTTTGAAGTCGGTTCTTTTTTTTGTGAAAATTAATTTTATTTCTAAATTTTTAGTGAATTCCAATTCTATAAATCCGTGTGGTGACGGAGTGAGAACACAATATGTCACCACCTCATTTCATCCCATGGGTGTCGTAAAAACCGACTAAGGGACTATCCGTGAATATTATCTTTGAGATATAAAAAGAAGGAAAACTTAAAATTAAACCCTATACCAATCCGCCTGGCCAGCGTGGTATTAGTAGGCCAAGTATTTCTCCGTCACAGAAGGAGGCCCGTCCCTGCAGTGGGACATTACTTTGTCTGAATATGGGTAGACCTACGAAACGCGCTGCTTATATGAGACAGCGCCGATTGAATGAAACAAACGAAGAAAGGGATAAACGCCTTTTAATGTAGGAAATCTACCTCCAATGTCATTTCAAAAGAGACTAGTGAACAACGGAGGACCTACATGCAAAAAGTTTTAAATAGGGAGAACATCGAAAAGCGTAGCCACCGTCTCGGCATGGTTAATTGGTAATAATAAAGTTAATTAAAATAAAAATAAATCAAATAAATATAATAATTATTATTATCAATTTGTTATATCTAAAGAATAAGTTTAAAATAAATTAAATGCACTTCAACAATTTTGTCTATTTATAATCCGTTATTAATTCCTATTTTAATTTAAAATAAGAATTTCATTCAAGTCTTAAACCACACCTGCGATTACATTCATAATGTTAAGTTTTCATCAATACAATTAAAATAAGCCCAAACACAAGGTAGCTGCTATATACCGTTGAGGAGTTGCCTCGACCCTCAATCTTCTTCATCATCAGATCATGTTTGTGTAAAGTTGTGTAAAGTTTTCATCAATACAATTAAAATAAGCCCAAACACAAGGTAGCTGCAATATGCCGTTGAGGTGTTCCCTCGACTCTCTCTGGTCTCCAGGATCTGACCAGTTTTTACTCTTGACTATTTGGTAGTGACGTCAAAGATGCACATGTATGACAAGATTTTACACAATGCGTCCCTACAATTTTCAAGAGATGCCCTCGATTTCTCTGGGATCCCGTCATCCAGATCCAGATCTGGTGACAATGGGACCAAATGGGAAGCATACCCATACAAACAAAAAAAATATTTTTCAAATCGGTTTAGCCGTTTTCGAGAAATCAGGTAACAAACACAAAAAATAAAAAACATAAAAAAAAAAAAAAAAATACAACCGAATTGAGAACCTCCTCTTTTTTGAAGTCGGTTGAAAATACAACCGAATTGAGAACCTCCTCCTTTTTGAAGTCGGTTGAAAAGGGGCAAAACACTTAACTTAAACACTTAACTTAAATATATCAACAGAAACAATTTTTTTTCTTTAGTGATTTTATAGACTAGGGTTTTTAAGAATAATAAATACGGTATAATATAATAGTTAACGAAAATATTAGTCAGTGTCAGTTGTAGTAATACGCCTAGACCGATCATGCAATGTATTTTTATGTGATAATTCCTGGTATTTCAGAAGTAATCTAGAGAACAATAGCGGCTCGGTGTGGTTGCCGTTAAAATTATAAATACCCCGGCTCACTAACTGCCCCTGTATTCCGTTAAGAGGATTCCCAAAGCTGTAAATTGCGTGCGGGAAATATTTACGAGACAGGCTTTCGCGGCATTACAGCTACTATGTGCATACATTGCGCCGCACGCTTGTTGCAAAAATGCAACGACATGGTGCGCTAGCATTAACAATCCGCCACCGACTAGATAACTGCACTGTTTATTGGCCATGACGCTTTAGTAGACCAGCACCAATTGCCACTTACCTTTACTGTAAAATAACAACTCGTATATTTACTATTACATACTACAATTTAAACTAATTTATTTGAAATTTTCTGTATAAAATAATTTATTTGAAATTTTCTGTATAAAATAATTTATTTGAAATTTTCTGTATAAAATAATTTATTTGACCTTTTTTTAGTAGGTTACCTTTACCTACTACATTTGGTGGTAGGCCTTACCTACTATATCTTGGTTAAATAACTTATTATTATAAGAAAGGAATCATACACCTTAAACGTAGATACAATACAATAGCCCGCACACGAACGAACTTATGAAAGCTTACAAAAGAATTGGTTTGGAATACAAAAAGTTCCAGATTTTTCTGTTTTTACACTAGTCCCGCTGCAGCAGGAACCCGGTCGGTGAAAAAAAAGGAATAAAAACGATTCGGCTAACCGCCAAGCGTTAATAAATTCTTCGAATTTGCGGAGCGAGAGCTGTAGCCGCGCAGCTCTATGTTCATACACGAACCGGCTGTCGGCCAATGGTGGACATTGCACCGACTACACGACACACTACTAAACTGAAATTAAAAGAATTTTGGTTATGTAGTGTAATTTATATTCCTTTATAGATTTGGTTTGGCACGAGTTCAAGCTTTTAACACATTCCTTTTACTTTATGCAGTAAAACCTATTAGGTAGATAAAACACCGAAATAATTTAGCACTAATTTTTTTCTTTATGAAGCATGATGACCACTGCCTGATCAATAAAAATATGATAAAGAATAAAATCATTTTGTAACTACGAAACTAATTATAATTATTAAGGGCATTGCATTGCCGAATGACCTTGAAGATCTGAGGTTTGTTACCGCTTTCATAAAAATAGCGCCATCTACTAACAGAGATTAATACAAGGGTATAATCTACTAATGATTATTCAGATCACAGATGCGACACAAATTTGTCATTGTTTTTACCTAAATTATTATTTATTCTTTGGGAGACACAAATTTTATACATACGTATTTTATGGTATAATATAAGGACATAGTAACAGCAGTTTTCATAATTACCCTATTTGATTACTGATGCTACTAAACTATGTCTTCTGAAGGTCTCAAAATATAAGTTTAATCGAAGCGACGTTCATAAAATGAATTTAAACATGCTTCGTTTAAATAAAGACGAGTCTAAAGCATACTAAGGTATAAAATATTAATGTATAAAGCTTGTAGGTACAATAGTATAAGTTTTGAAGAGCTCCGTCACGCTTCTCATTAGTTTTGTTGGTTAGTCTATGAGTGATTCAAAAACAAAATTTAATTAAAAACTAGGGTTTATTACACTTATGTATTTAATTAGAACTAGTATTATTTAAAACAATTGTGTACTTTTTATTTACAATAGTTTTTCATTCAAAGTTGGTCGGCTTAAAGTTTTATTCGGTAAGAAAATACGGTCGTACAGTCCACCCGTCACAAGAGTCGTAACGACACTGAATGTGCCGACTCCCGAGCAATCGTCACGGCGGTAGCGGGGGTGCAGGCGCGGGGATTTTATGAAAATCTAGTTTTTATCAATTATTTTAAATATAACGAATAATTAAGATAAAGTAATCAATACAGATTATTAGTTAGAATATAGCACATTTTTTGTATAAATTTCGAATAAAATCAATCATCCGTTCAATAGACAATTTGATATTTAGTTATTATAATACCAGATTTCGTGATTTTTTTTTGGAAGTTTTTAAGAAATAATTAGCGTTTTTAATCAATACAAAGTTTTTTCGGTAGTATCTAGTTTATTCATGTTTTTTTGTGAAGTAAACGTATGTAAGGATTCGTCAACAAACTTCTCCAAACCGAGCGTGTTTTTGGGGTTTGAGCAATGCAATGCCCTTAAGTAGATACCTACTTTTAATAAGTTAACAAGTATTCACAGGCTATCTACTTGAACAGAGGCAACACAACGTCAGTGTTGAACAGATCATCTTTAATATCTTCACCATTAGAAACTGTCCAACTTTAATGAGACCTGTCAATTTTGTTCCTCTTTCCTTGGCGTCAAATGGTTAGAGATTAAGAGCAGGAAATCTTTGCTCTCGTTTCCTATTAAATGAGGCCATCGATTAAATTTATTACGATTCTATTTGCATGGGCTACGACGATTTTAATGCTCAAAATGCATAGTTTTTAGTAATTTTATGCATTACCTACCTACTGTTTTTGGGCTACCTAATACCAATGGATACAAATGTTACGAGTTGACAACAAACATAAATGAGATTGACCAATTGGTTAGGTAGCGTTTGTTCTGTTTACCTAAACATTTGCGAGTCAAGTTTAATCGCGACTCCTCTCTCGTAGCGCACAGGGACACCTCGTAGCACGTCTAGATGCCCCTCTCATAGCGCGTCGCAACGTTTGTCAAAGCCAATCGCAATGTCTCTAACGTAGCGCATTTGCATCGTATTGCCACACGTTCTTCGAAAGGCGTCGGGACACTTATCATTATATCGCGTTGCGACCGCGACACCTCTGTCAAAATCTGTCGCGACGCCTCTTACTTAGCGCATCGCGATTTCAATCCTATAGTTTGTCGAAACACATGCTTCGAAACGCAACGCGACGTTTATCATACTCGTATAGCGCGTTGCGACACCTCAGTCATAACGCGACATCGCAGACAGCGCGTCGAGATACCACTCCTATAGGGGGTCGCGACTCCAATCTCATAGTGCGTTGCCACACACCTCATACATAACGCGTCGCGATGCCACTTACGAAGCGCGTCGCGATACTTATCTCATAGCGCGTCGCGACGGATCTCTCACAGTAAGTCGTGACGCCACTCTCATGCCCGATTTACACATCGACAAGTACAGTAGCGAGTTAAAAAATAGACAGTTACGTAGTAAGTAATAAGTAGTAAGTACAGTTCACACGTAGGCGAGTACAGTTCATAAGTTGCCGAACAGAGACGAAGACTAGTCGTTTCGGGGGTGCGTCGCCTGAGATTGTTTACGGTTATTTTAAGCGTTAAAATGGACACTGAAGAATTGAATACCAATTTACGTGCTATTATACGAGAAATTGTATCAATAATAAATAATCCTCACACATTCACACATCGCCACCTAGTCCCAAACTAAGCAAAGCTTGTACTATGAGTACTAGACAACGGATAAACATAATTATTTTTGTAAATACATACATATTATACATAGAAAACACTCAGACTGCGTAGCAGCCATGTAATATACCGAATTACCATGTGCGTGTGCTCTGAGGGCCACTTTCTCAAAATCCTTTGAAAACATGCTTAAGATTTAGTGAACATTCCAAAAATATTGTGAAAGTTGGAATCAGATTTTGTGAACATCAAATACGCGAGTTATAGGCTTTATAGTTGGACCCTCAGTCCACACATAGAGGATTGAGGGTCCGCTTGTACCGGCTAAACTAAGGGCACTAAAGAAAAAGTGTTTACGTCAAAGTTTAATGTAAACCCAAACAAAAATTATGTAAACAAGAAAATATAAGAATACATCGTATTATTTTTTATATCTCCGTTCAAAATTGGCCCTCAGGCGGAAAGTTTATACGCTAATTATAACCAAATCATAAACTTTTTGCTACTTTTTATAATCTTGTATTATAGGAAATATATTGTGAAAATTCGTGAAAGCAATAACAGATCTCAAAATCATGCTGGTAAAAAAATATCACCTTGTAAAAATTCGGACCCTCAATCCTCCACTTTTTTGTTTTCGTTTTTTGTCGCTAAAGTATGATATCTAGGAAAATGACACAAGTACTTTCCTCTGTTAAATAAATTGTGCAACAAATACAGTATCATTCGGTAAAAAACAATACATTTTACTGTAAAAGAAAATCAACTTTATTTTTACTATGTAAATAATTTTGAGGTTATATTAAAATTTGTAGCTTTGACGTTTTTATTATAATTAGTTATTATTATTAACAAATGATATCAGTTTGTTGCACAATATTTTCTACAGAACGAGGTACTTCTGTAATTTTCCTAGCTATTATACTTTAGCGACAAAAAACGAAAACAAAAAAGTGGAGGATTGAGGGTCCGAATTTTTACAAGGTGATATTTTTTTACCAACATGATTTTGAGATCTGTTATTGCTTTCACGAATTTTTACAATATATTTCCTATAATACAAGATTATAAAAAGTAGCAAAAAGTTTATGGGTTGGTTATAATTAGCGTATAAACTTTCCGCCTGAGGGCCAATTTTGAACGGAGATATAGAAAATAATACGATGTATTCTTATATTTTCTTGTTTACATAATTTTTGTTTGGGTTTACGTTAAACTTTGACGTAAACACTTTTTCTTTAGTGCCCTTAGTTTAGCCGGTACAAGCGGACCCTCAATCCTCTATGTGTGGACTGAGGGTCCAACTATAAAGCCTATAACTCGCGTATTTGATGTTCACAAAATCTGATTCCAACTTTCACAATATTTTTGGAATGTTCACTAAATCTTAAGCATGTTTTCAAAGGATTTTGAGAAAGTGGCCCTCAGAGCACACGCACATGAATTACCGACTGCGCTACTGACAGAGGTCGTCAATACTTGCACAACAAATTAAAAATTAAATTTCAATAGAAATAAATAGACCCAAACGCACATGGGAACGAAAGTGGATTGCTAGAAGAAATTAACATGGTAGCAACAAACACTCATGTTATCACAAAAGAAACTGTAGTATTTTCCGACCATTTCATTTTTACTTAATTCATATTTAGAAAACAAAAACACAATCTTATGCAGCCGCTTTGTACGAACTTGTGAACTGTACTAAACTCGCCCGTCTACACGGCGGGCAACGCGTGCGCCGAGCCGACGAGGGCGTTGGCGGGGTGCGGGAGACGCGAGAGAGGGGGCTACTTCGTACTTAACTCGCCAAAAAATAGGATCGAGCTGTATTCAAACGAACTTAATCGGCAACTTACTACTTAACTCGCTTTTGCCGTCCACACGCAAAAAGTGACTTAACTCGCCAATGAGGCAAGTTAACTCGCTACTGTACTTGTCGATGTGTAAATCGGGCATCAGAGCGTATCGCGAAGCTTCTCTTGTAGCGCGTCGCTATATCTCATAGCGCATCGCGACCCCTGTAGTGCGTCTCGCGACGCCTGTCACGTGTCACGTCACGAGCCCTCTCACAGCATGTCGTCACGCCACTCGCTAAACGTGTAGCCACGCTTCTCTCACAGCGCGTCGCTACATCTTCAACTAATGTATCGAATAATGTAACGCAACATTACACGTTACACTCGTCTGGTCCCGGCTTTAGTGCGTCTCGAATTCGCGATGGCTTTCTCATAGTTCGACGCGATGCCACTTCGCGTAGTGCATGCGGCGCCTCTCACGTAGCGCATTGCGATCCCTTGTACATGCAATGCCGTTATTTAGTAAAAAATTAAATTACAAGATTCTTCAGTCTGGAACATCTTCAAGTGTATGAATCGCACATCACGTGAGTCGGCTCTAGTGTTACACTTACGCGTCAGGATCACATTAGGTAAACTTTGAAGTTATAAACGAACTTATTTCATTCTTTTATTAAAGAAAGCTCGTAATCTATATGACAAATTAATGTTTTTCCTAAACATTTAATAACTGACCAGAGAAGTAATTAAAATGATGTGTAAATTCGTCTTGTTATTTATAATCTACAGATTATTAAAATGCCTCCGAGCAATGTTACTTGGACAATATATTATTCATTTGTAGGTAGTGCATAGAAGAATACAAAAACATACAAAATGTTATAAACATTGATTTATTATTTATTAACAATTACATTATATATTCTAATCACAGGATTATCAAATTACATTGAATCAAAATATTCTATCAATCACAATACAGTAAAGAAACTTATTATTAAAAAACATGTTAAAATACAAGTTATACATGCTAAATTTATGTCAAAAGAGAATACAAGTATCATTCATCTACCTGCGAGTAATTAGAATATATTAATCAAGTCAATATCAAACTAATAAAAGCATGGTGATTTTTATTTACAACGTGTTGTAAGTTTTCCATACCATATTACACATTCTATAATATTATGAAAAAGCCATATAGAATATAAATCACCTACTTTTTATCAGTTCCTGCTGAAAAGACGAGATTTTTCAAACCTCAATAAATTAAGAAGTCATCAGTATTAAAAGACATTACATTACTATTTCTTCATATAACACAAAAATATAATCAGCAACATCACAAACTGTACTCATAATACAAAACTTCAAAACAATTATTTGGATATTACATAAATACTCATAATTATATTACCTCGTCAATAAGATCACCAAATCGTAGTTATACAATATTACGTCTAAAAATTAAACTACCTCTAAATTAAAACTAGCAAACAAAGCAGGTACCTAAAACAAACCTTACAAAAAATCAGTCCATTGTCACCAAAACGTAAGTCTCTATAATTAATTGTGGCTCAATATAATTATTATTTATTCTACACTTTTATCCTTATAATAAACACTAAGAACTCGAGGGAATTTTCGCCAATTCGTAGATAGCTTCACCTCGTAGTTGAGGCATGCTGGATACTTTTGCGAGCGTCGTATCTAAATATTTGTTATTTACAGCTTTATACTTAGAATTTTCTACATTAACAACAATCTTTGCTAATTTTCTAATTATGGGGTCAATGTGTTCAAGTGTATATTCAGAGTAGTATGATAGTGTGGGGGTCCATACATCTTCAAGTTTCTTCCCAGAGAGTAAATGAAGCGAGAGACAAATAGCCGCAGCGGCTAATTCCGAGGGTCGGTAATGTGCCATTGTATATTCCACAAGGCTAAGATCTACCAAGTATTTAGCTAAATGGTGATTCTGGGATGTTCCATGCGCAGCTTTTACAAATCTGAAACAATGACATAGTATTCAATTTTGTGTCACAACAAATCTTGAAAAGATCCTATCTATTGATATATCTATTGATTATTGATCTAAAAGTTGATATACTTTTATGCACATATCACTATAGAATTTTTAAACAGTAGTAAATTATATTACAGGAAAATAATGGAACTCACCTTCTTAAGAAACTAAGAGGAATAGGTCTCGCTAAGCAGAAACCCAACTTGGACATTATATCCCTCTCACACTGGAATACATCAGATTTGGTATAGGCATTATCGGTTACATAAACAAAGTCTCCTACATCAGGCGCGTAGATTTCCTCGTACTTGCTAGCGATGAACATCGCAGTTACGCCGACTAACTGCAGCTGGTTGCGTTGAACATTCGGCACTGCCTGAAATTGATAAGACAAATTTAGGAACATTGATTGGTAATTATTTTATCTACCTTAAACAAAATTATAGATAAATTATTGTTTTTAAATAATTCCCATTCATATAATATATAATACTAAAAATATTCAAAAATAATACAAAGTCTGATCGCTATAAACATAATGTAAAGGTGCTGCTCTGAAGTGAAATAGCATGGTACCCTATGCAGGAATCCAAGTTAACATAAGTACCTCATCAAGATAGTCTCCCCAGGTCACCTTGTCTGCTGTACATCCAGTATTCCATGTCTCCTACGCTATTGTTTACAGACAATTACTATTAATAGATAAAACTTTAATTACCTGTAAGTATCTGTCAATAATTCCAACAGTCAAATGGAAAGTTTCTAACATTAGTGAGAACTGACGTTGAACTTCCACAAGCCAGTCAATAAGAGTAGCTCTCATCTTTCCAGTTATTACAGTCTGTGAATAAAATAAGTTTTATAATTAATAACTTGCTGTTGCTCATGCTTACATTTTACAAAATAATTCATCATCATCATAATGTCCTACTGCAGGGACGGGCCTCCTCCCGAGACGGAGGGATACTTGGCCTACTAATACCATGCTGGCCAGACAGATTGGTATAGGGTTTTATTTCAAGTTTTCGTTCTTTTTATTTCGTAAAGATAATATTATTATTCACGGATAGTCACGGTTTTTACGACATCCATGGGATGAGATAGGGTGGTGACATATTGTATTCTTACTCCGTCACCACACGGAGATAGACTTTGTATATAATATACAGCATTAATATTCAGTTTAATAAAATGGAATATACCTAGTTTTCTTTTCTCAAGCTCTTATTGTAGTAATAAATTTTGTAGTTCCTACATAAAAGTGTAAGAGACGAGTTACTTTAGAATATATACTTCTTATGTTAGGGATTAATAATGTTGTTAAATAGAACATACCTGTTTTCTCAAATGGTCAGCTTCAATGGGATATTTAACTTCCAACTCAGTCAAATACTTATAAATATCTTTAATATAAATGGACATAAGGAAGGGGCTGTTATTGTCGCCGGCATCAATGTCTTCAATATCATCAGGCAAGGATAGAGACTCACTTAAATCAATATGCAACTCAGCCGCATAGCTTTCCAACTTCTTTTTGTTAATAATAGAGGGTTGTTCTGAATTTTCAACCAACTTTAGTTTACCCAATGATTCAGTAGATTCCTTTAGAATTGGTTTCAACGCCTTAACTTCTTTGTTTTCTTTTAAAGTTGGTAGTTTTGACAATTTCTTACTTTCTTGCACTTTTTTTGTTTGGATGTAAACATTTAAGGAGTCCTTAAGCTCAGTAGGTTTATTCTGAGTATCTTTGAGAATAGCCTGAGTAGTAAAAAAAATTAAACATTACACTAGAGCCGATGAAACTTCACATACAATTATGCAACCGCACACACTACTACAGCTTGTACAACCATTATTTGGCTTGCCCAAAGTTTTTAGACATGTTCAGACATGTATTATGCAATAACAATGAAAATTCCTGCTATTAATGTTTCACACCATTTAGTTCCAAAAACAATTTTATGCTAGCCAACTTAGGGCCAGATTCAGAGACCGCACTTTGTCTTTACTTTAGCAAAGTCTAGTTATTATCTCTGAATTTGAACAACATTAAAGTAATTTTTCGCATGAAAAAGTTTACTTTCATTATTTATTACTACAAAGTAAACTTTTCATGCGAAAAGATTACTTTAATGTTGTTCAAATTCAGAGATAATAACTAGACTTTGCTAAAGTAAAGTCAAAGTGCGGTCTCTGAATCTGGCCCTTAGATTGCAGATACTGTTTTTAGATTAAATATTATGTCTACATCAAGATGGACAAAGAATATTAAATCTCTTCCCTCTCAGGTAATTCAAAAACCTAATAGAATGCTGTCTTTCATAAATAAAAAATGTATTGCTACTTGCTTTATAGGTTTAGAGCCATTTCCAAACAAGTGACAAATTTCTAATATTGCTTGTTGCAGCCTACGATGCCTATATATATGAAGCAGTTTTTATGACTCTAGTAACTTTATAAAGAAATTTTAAGACATAAATTGACCTTAGCTTAAAATTAATAAGGATATTGAAGGAGGTACAGGACTCGTGAATCAGATTTTATATTATTTTTATTTTATTTAGATAGACAGTCAATGAATAAACATAATTACCAGAAGGATATGATATTAGATGAATTTTAATAACACATAAGTCTACATGAAAAAAAAATTGTTATCAAGACTCACCCTATTTCGAGCTGCTGCTCTAGCAGCAAGCCCAGCTGTGCTTTCTTCACGTCGCAAAGGGGGCCGTGGTGCTTGCGGAGCCGCAGCTTTTGCAGCCAAACCCGTATCCACTTTCGAATGAACATGGCTATAATTGCTGTAAAAGAAATAATAATTATTAACCTACCTTCATAAATTTATTTAACACAAAATGCTTTGTATTTTACGTTTTCAATGTACGAATTTAACGTACACGTACGTTAGACTCAGTAAATCAAAAATAACAAGAAAATGCACTCAGCTGATTAGCTAAATAAACAAAAAACATATGAATTCATTACCTTCGTAAAGCAGCACGATTCAATGTAGCTTTTTTCTCAAACTCGGCAGCCGCAACAGCTACTTTGCCAACTATTTCACGCTGTGTTTGCACATTCGTGTTGATATCTCCAAGGGCTCCACGAACAGCCAAGCCTTGCTTTTTGGTCGGAACAGCCACGTTAGTCTTACCTTTAATAGCATAAATGTTTTCCTGATCTTGGATCCGCGCCTAAAACATATCGCAATCCTTAGCAAATCCTAATCATAACACAGCACAAAAACAAATAATTGAATTTTTAAACACAAACCGATCGGTGCCTCCTCATTTGGATCTCCATTACTCTTGTTTTCTTTTATTTCCTAATCAAAATGTTCTAAGTATAGTCACAGCAGCTTCAGCCACAATTTTTTATACTGAAGCCTCAATCGTCACGCAAATTCAGTGTAGAATAGAAATAACAATATATTTTTTCAATGAGCTTGCTAGCTTGGATCTCCTCGAAAATAACGGAAAATTTTCAATTCACTATGGTCACATCGGATTGGCTCTTGAATCCTGCATCGTGATTGGTTCATTTGCTATGGAATTGTATCAAAAGTAGTTGAAATATATTTAGTATTTATAAATTACAAAACATATTAAATTTTAAATTAAATTTTATTTATTTTAATACATTAAAAACCTCAATCTATTTGCAATTAGTTCTTTAATTATAATTTAATATTACTGTTGTGATCTTGACTATGCATAGAGAAAAATATTTTCCGGTATTTTTGTTCTTTTGTCTATGCCAGTGTTGTTTTTTTAAAGTTCAACTTTAATAATATTTTGTAGTGAGTTTTATAAAATTTCTTAAAATTGGTATGTCCACAAAATTTCAATTGATTTTATCACATAGTACACAGCTTAGCCAGTTACAACAGCTAAGTCAATTCAATGGTGTGTTTATGTAATAGCGAAATGATTTGCCTTACATTGCCGTACATTCATAAATTATTAGTTTTATAATAATTATAATTTTCAGTTTAAATCGTTTTGTAATGGTTTTTATTTTTTACAAAAATCTTAAATATAGTCATCCCAGATCTTGGTCACGGAAATCGCATTATCAGTGGCGTTGGTCATATTCATTAGCCGGATCCACACCAAACGATCCATCTTGGATCGGCGATCCCGCAATCTGCGATCCAGGATCACGGAGCGGAATTGTGGATCGTGTTATACACCGATCCAGTTTTGGAAACGTGTGATCCCAAAGATACGCTCCAAGCGATTCACACTGATCTGCCTATAGCACAGATAAACTTTCGGTCGCTATGGAGTCACACGTGCGTGCAGCAACGACTTCGAATTGCTGTGGCACTAGATGCGCAAAACATTACTTTGAAATGCCATATCACATCATATTACATTAAGCGGAACGTAATATTACTTTGTGTTATTACAATTACAAATGTGATATGTATTACAGGAGTTCGATTCGCTATTCTATTCATATAATATTGATTGTGAATTGTGATACATATTTAATTTTGTAATAAGTTATATTTATAGAGGTTTTGCGTATTTAAAAATCAGCTGATTTAAAATAATTTCAATGAGTTAGCGTTATTTACAAGTTATTGATGTTTTTTTAATTTATTTTTTATAATATTTTTTTTATATTTTTTTTATTAATAACAAGGATTTCATCTACATTATATTACAATTTATAAAAATTATTTAGAACTAAAGTATTATTTAAGTCTGTAAAAATCCATACTTAAGAACATTTTTATACACTTATTACAGTACCTAAGTGAGAGAGAAAGATTCTAAGATATTCAATTTCGGACAATAATCATTTGAAGACTGCAAGCTAGCATTACATTACGCGGACTTAAGATGTGCCAGAGCCATGAGCGTATAGCGACCGAGTAATGTATTACGTAATGTGATGCGTAATGCATTAGTGTGTCGCGTAATGTTTAATGTGATATTACCCGTCCGAGTAATATTACTTTGTGATATTAAGCGCATTACTGACACATCACTATGTGGCAGCAACAACCTACATTCTTCTAAAATATTTACGAAATAAATCGCCATAGATCCATCGAAATGGATCCCGTAAGCATTTATGTTCATTGTAAAAGGATATTAAATGACAACTTTCAAAATTTTCCATAATAATTATATGCAAGTCCACATCAAACGCTCCTGTGGAGCGCGCAACTGCTGTTAGCGATCGGAGTTCGTTGGATCGTTTGGTGTGGATGCGTGCGGCTATTCGCTATGAAGTAAATTTGCTAAGCATTCTTCTGGGAAATAAAACTATGCAATAAGTTTTTTGGGAAGTGGTGACGAAACATATTTAGCCAAATGGAAGAATCTCTAGAAATCATCAGTCTGTACTCAGAAGTTTTCGGTAGCCTCTCAAACACGATTAAATTTTATTAAGCCTTCAGCATGTCTTGGATATTTCGTATGGCACTGAGGAGTTCTGTTTTTTTTAAGGGTTATTCGTTAAATGGCAGATTCTGTAAATGGCAGATTATTTAAACGACAGATTCTTTAAACGGCAGATATTGTACAGTCGTCAGCTAAAAACAAAATGTTATTAGACATGATCTTTGAAGCTTTGCTCCACTACCTTTCTACAACATATAGATGTGTTAGGTAATTAGCCTTTTCGCACTTACAGGTTGTCTATAAAGTCAAGAAATTAAAGTTTGAGGAACTAAATTGTTCATGTGTCTGGCAACACTGAAATTCAAAATAGACTTGTACATGAGCTGTCATCGAGTAGAAGTTGCGGAACGGTTTTCATTTTGTGATTTTTATAAGTTCATTAATCTACAATAAACTAATACTGACTTACGAAGAACAATATAAAGAATGAGTAGAGTAAATCAAAGTGGCACGTGGGAAGTGATTTTTAAAGTTCTTTACCGATGTTTGACGGAGCAAGAAGCTGCTCAAATTTTATGTGATTCGGATGATATTTATGGGCGAACTGCAACTTTGATGGGTATGTATTACTGCGTTTTGTAACCTGTCTCAAGTAATATATTCACTCCATTTGCGATTTAGAGACCAAAAACAGGCATTGCGTACATAGCATATTTTTAGGTATGATTGTCATTGAAAGTAAGAAATATTGTTGTACGACCTATTCTGTTGATACATTATCAGTTGCATTAGTATAATTCAGTCAAGATTTATCCCAATTTTGAATTTGAATTAATTGATTTATGGCTATATTACGGTTGATAACTAAACTAAGTATATCACTTTCGCATCAACTGGTCTGTCGACAATAAATAATTAATTGCAATATTTTTTTTTTTATTATTATTTAGTTCTTAGTAACTCCATGTTAAATGAAATCTTGTTAGTTAATATTTAACACTGAATAAATTTTAGTTAGGTATCGTTATTCTTTTCATCCCATTCTTTGCCTGTATTTTGTGTCTAGGTATGTCTAAATTTATTGTAAAAGTATAATCAAATGTTCAATCAACATAACTTTTGTAAAATTTCAGGCTCCAACCAACCCTCAGATAGTTGCATGCAGGTGATAGCTAGAACTGTGATGGATTTTAATTGTAGTCTTGAAGATCTACGCAAAATTTTAAATGCAATAGGCCTACAAGAAATGCCATAGTAATATAAAAATTGAGATTTGCCTGAAGAACTAAGGAAAGACATTATTTATCAATTATCATTCTTCATACAAGGTAACCTGTATAATAAAGCATATTCTTTTGTATAGTAATTTTTCTCATTAATAACTGTATAAAATAGTTAAAATAATAGTTTCTAGCCTATTTTCCCTTTCTACTCCTCTTTGCCCCCTATACGCCCCTCCAAATAAACCAATAATCAAATCTTTTTTAATAATAATATTAGTATAGTTAGTAAATCAGTAGTTTCCGTGTAGTGACGAAGGAAGAATACAATATCACCACCCCATCTCATCCCATGGGTGTCGTAAAAACCGACTAAGGGACTGTCCGTGAATATTATCTTTATGAAATAAAAATAAAGAAAACTTGAAATAAAACCCTATGCCAATACGTCTGGCCAGCGTGGTACCAGTAGGCCAAGTATTATGATGATGATGAATTGATATATAAAATAACAGAATATTTTATAAAATCATCACTAACAAGTAACTATTTATGTTCCCGCAGGTCACAAAATGTTGGCGATTTCTAAAAGGGCCTTCAGCAGCATCACAGCTGATACTTAGAAAAACAGTTGCCATCGCGTCGAGAAGCTCCAATCAGAATACTACAAGAGAGGACGTCACCTGCGGGCAAATACTGACGATAATAGCAGCAGCAAAGAAAGCTTTAGTGATGACGATGTAGGTGGCAACGAAAGTTATCTCAACATCGAATATTTAAAAAATCCTATGATGAAAGCGATGAATAAATCTCCTTGTTAACTGTGAACATGCGTTTTTATTACTCTGATTCAATCCGTTTATTTATTCTAATACCCATACCATTCTAATAGATGAATTTTGACCCATGTAGTTTAGGGTTGGTGTATGAAATCGATTAAGAGATTTATCGATTTAGATAACAAGCGATTAATCGATAATCGATTATTATTTATAGTTTAGTTTTTTAAGTTTGGTATACATGTGGCAGCAGCCATAGTAGAACCTCGATAAGTAAAAGTCCAAGGGAAACACAAAATATTTTGAGTTATCGAGGTTTTTAGTTATCGAGTTTTTAGTTTCCAAGGGTTTAGGTTAATATGTATAGAGGTAGGTATGTACATGTGTATGTATGACCCCTTGTTCCTATTTTCCGCCACCGCAAAGCTTTAAAGAATTTCGTAGAAGCAAACAATAGGTGACATATGTATTGTTTACGTTATCAATTTAATTATGTAGTGAACACGTGCAAGCCATAAATACCGAAAACGTTTGTTTTGCACAATGATCAAAAACTAAATGATTTAAGTAAGCCTTTGTCTTAAAGCTAACCTCTGCCGCCGCAAAGCTTTAATGTATTACGTTATCAATTTAATTATGTAGTGAACACGTGCAAGCCATAAATACCGAAAACTTTTGTTTTGCACACTCATTCAAAATGACTCATTGATAAACAATTTTATGTTATAGAGGTTGTGGAAACATTTATTTTAGTTACTGAGGGCCAATACAGAGATTACTTATTTGACTTATCGAGGTTGCGAATTTTGAGTTATAGAGGTTTTGGGCTCTGAAGGGAAGGGAACATATTATTTTTTTAAGTTATAGAGGTTTTTGAGTTACCGAGGTTTGAGTTATCGAGGTTCTACTAGTAGCAGCACTAAAATTAAAACCATAGAACATAATTGTTTTGCAGAAGTCAAAAATTACGTTATGGCTCATAATTCTTACACTAAATTATGTTACATTCAATGGCTCAAAACAACTGTCAAAATTTAAAATGGCTTGACTATAGTGCATATAAAACAAAAATAAAACATCGTCATCAAAATTGTTTAAAGGGCTAACACTACTTCTATAAAGGTCATGTTATAACAATTATTCAAATTTCTCAATCACTTAGGGTTTCAACCAGTGAAATGAATTATCTCATTATGAGTTGTGTGAATTTCTTACTTGAGTATTAGATAATGTGTTTCAAAATTACTTATTTTATTTCAATAAATTACTAGTATGAAAACTATTTTCTCAGACTAAATAGGGTTGCTACGTGTAGCACAGTGGCGGCCTCATTTATTTTCAGGACTTTATAGACAGAGTGTACTTAATTTTTGTCTATTATTAAACCATCCCTTGAATAATGAAGTAACTCCTTTAGACTAAATAATAAAGGATCGACTGGGTTAGGGTGCACCCGGTAGGACTTTTTTTTATTAAAGAAGTTGCAGTTGAAGAATTTTTTAATTTGATTTTAAGTTAACTTTAATTGTAAATATTACCTTTAATAAATAATGTATAGATTTACGACGTTTCTGAAGAAACGACAGATTCTGAAGACGGCAGAAGTACAGTAGTTGTACTTCTGCCGTCTTTAGAATCTGTCGTTTAACGAAATAAGGTTTTTTAACAACAACCCTTCCTGTTTTTTGTCTTCTGTTCTGTTTTTTTTTTAATTCAATGGCCCCCATCGTTCCTCGATGATTCTGCCAACGTCAAGGTGGAGAGAATAAAAGTATAAAAAAGAAAAATGCGTTTTTTGTCTTTGTGCATACTTTGAAAGTGACACTGACAACCGACTGACAGATGAGATTTTTCTTGCCTGTATCTTTTCTTTCATCCACTGCGTTTTTATTCGCACCTTGGCGTCGTTGTTTGAACTAAAATTGTGATTTAATTACCAACTTTGAATATTTACTTGTCAAGATTGCTACTATCGGGGGTTTAGTAAAAGCTGTTTGCAATTTTCACCACGAATATCCTAAAAAGTAAGCATATTCTTTTGAAATTGATTTATGTGGAAGGTATCCGGCTTATTATAATTTAATTTGTTATCAGCTTTTCTGAGGATGGTGCAAAAAGGTCCCCGACCCCTGGTGCTATGTGGACCGTCAGGATCAGGAAAAAGCACTTTGCTCAAGCGGTTACTCAAAGAGTTTCCCGAAAAATTTGGGTTTAGTGTATCGCACACTACAAGGAGTCCACGTCCCGGTGAAAAAGATGGCATTCATTATCACTTTACTAATAAAGATGATATGGTCGCCGCAGTAGCAAGAGGAAAGTTTATAGAAAGTGCTACTTTCAGTGGAAATATGTATGGAACAAGGTAAGGAGAATTAGTTTGTTTGTAAAGAATGTTACTTGGCCATGTGCTTGTTGTTGTGAGCAGGTTGGCATATTGCCAAAAATAAGGTGGTCATATTTAAATAGTCATTCTTGTGCTTATTATTATTTCTGGAATCAGTAGTTTTTAAATGAAAACATACAGTCATGAACCCCATTTTTGATGCACTGTTTAGGAGTAAGGTTTCGGAAAAATTGTCAAAACATATTATGTTATAAAGAGAAAATGACAATATGGTTAATACAGTAAATAACCATAACTTATATTTAAATGGATTGAATTGCTTGCAGTGAATCCACAGATCTAATCAAATTTCTGTTTCACTTCAATACTCAATATGTTTATTGCACCATAATGTAGTTACAGTTCTTACATTCTTACTTCTGTTCCTTTTCCTATTGAATGAATGTATTTATCAACTTTAAAGCAGCTGTTATGTAAATAAACTTCACATCATATTCTTATTCAATATAAATAATGTATGAAGATCTAAACCCCCAATTATTTTTATAAAATTTATTAAAAACTAAAATATCTAACTATAACTACTATACTCACTGCAACTAAGCTAGAAGAAATTTTAAGGGAAGATAAAAATAGATTTATTAAATAAGTAAAAGTAACAAATCATAGATAAAAGCTTTTAGAAATAGAATAAATAATATTTTTAGGCAAGATAACAACACACTTTGATGATCTACCAACATTACAACACACTCTGTTTTGATGATCTACTTTTAGTTAGTATATATATAATGTACTTCTGTACTTAATAAGTTGTGCTATGTTATACCGCGAACAGTGATGGGGCGAGAGGTACGCTCGCGACCACTATTTGCTGTAAGCACGAGTAACACCAATGCTGGTGTTCGTGCGCCCCTTCGTCGTATCACAAGCGATTTTAATAAGCATTTCACAGATCTTGACATTTTTGGAATGTCTCATAACCAATTTCGTAGCGCACTTATCGAAATAATAAATGGGTTAAGTATGTAACGTAGCTTTTAATTAGTTTTAATTTCTTTCTTTATTTTTCTCAAGTAGGTAAGCATTTGTGTACCTAATTGTTTACATTAATTAAGCACTTGCCTATTGTCACATATGAATATGATTCATATGTAACTATAGTATTTCACATCCACACATTGTATTACGTGGATAACGGTGTAGGTTCATATTTGTATCCTAATCATATATAATTAGTAATAAGAAATAATATGTAACCGTTTGTTAATCCCAAATAAATAAATAAATAAATAAATATTTGGCTACAACAAACAACATTTTAAAAAATTCATTGTTTATTCATGTTATGTTTGATATTTTAATACATTAAAACATGCTGATATTCTTAGCGTTGTCATAACCCGTCTGCTTTATCAACTCAGACATCTTCCCGGTTACTAAAATCATATAGCAAACTTGCCATAAGGAGCATGTGCAAATATGTTAATTGATCTATGCATAATATAAATCTGTATTTCACATTAAAACTTATTACTAACACAGATTATAAGTTTAGTTGTTTACTTACCTCATTGGTCTGTTTTTAATGAACTATGTGCATAATATATTATAAGGTAAACTATGCCAAAATTAATTGCATACTTTGTTACCTCTATTTTCCTGTAATACCTATTGTCTATATTGTTGAGTTCATAAGTAAAATAACAAGACAAATACAGGGTATATTAAATCAATTTTAGAAAGGCTTTGTTTTAGGATTTTACATCACTAATCAGTTTTTAGAATGTGAAGGTGCAAGACGGATGTTATGACGTTTGCTCGTCTGACGCCTTAAGACTATAAATAAATGTAATCATAAATCTGTATTAAAATTTCCAGTAAGCAAGCCGTGGATGATGTTTGTCGCACAGGAAAAATGTGTGTACTTGATATTGAGATTGAAGGTGTTAAACAAGTAAAGAATTCTGATCTTAACCCTCTCCTGGTATTTGTTATGCCACCATCTATTGAAGAATTGGAACGACGACTAAGGTGCCGTAACACTGAACAAGAGGAGTCATTGAAAAAGCGATTGGATACTGCAAAGAAAGAAATTGAATTTGGTAAGATATGTTTCTTTTATTTTTTACATTTTTTTAGAGAATCTTAATAAACTCAAAGGCAGCAAGTGATCTTTGCTACACTACACCAAACGATTCCACATGGCAAAAATAGGTTGTGGCACATTGTATTTATCATTGCTATACTAAATTATCATATATTTTTATTGCTGACCTTCCTGTTATAATGTAAAATACATTAAGACATTTGTTTGGTTTCTTAACTCAGCTTATTCAATTTAGCTGCATCAACTCAACTACTTTTTTTTGAACTGGCAATTCTCACAAGTCAAGGTCGAGTTTATGCCATCGCAAGGACTTTAACAAACACCAAATAAAGTCATTAATCATTTGTAGACTGTACAAACAATTGTCATTGTTTTGGTAAACAAACTTGTTTTGATAGATTACTCTAAAAATAAATAATGTACTTATTGGTTGAAAATAAATGGAGATTGTAATATCAAGTTCTGTTTTATCTAATATTTTGTTTACAATATATATTTTAAACCATTCTAATGTAACTATTGCAGGTCAGCAGCCGGGCAATTTCCATATAATCATACTCAATGATAACTTTGACAAGGCCTACTCAGAGCTGCGAGAATTTATTGCACAGAATGTTGAAGATAAAGATGAAGGTATGATAATCGTATGGTTTAAACAGCATAAGCATTAAGTGTGCTATATTTTTATGTGTTTTGAGTGTCAGCATGTTTTGTACCTTTTTTTGGTTATGAGAGTGTCATTTTTTGAACTGTAAGTATAAATTATTTTAATAATTTAGAGGAAAATATTTCTGGGCTTATTAGACAAAGGCTTTTTGATTTAAAATTTATGTAAGTTAACATAAAATTGTTTATAACCAACATACAGTTTACAAAATAATTACTTGGTGAGTTCCTAATAAAGTTTTTAAAATAAACATAAAACTGGGAGACAACAGGTATTGCAAACTAAAGAGTATAAATGTCACTTAACTAATTTTACCATCCATAAATGAAACTATAACAACATATTTTGGATATACTCAGCTACCAATACTTATAGGTATATTATAATAGAGAATTAACAAACAAACTCTGACTCAATATACTTATGTTGATCACTTAAAACATAAATATTGTAGAGTAGAACGGGTTTGGATCTTCTAAAAAAAAACCGAATTCAGAACCTCCTCCTTTTTTGAGGTCGGTTAAAAAAGTGGTGCATCTCCCCATAATGCTTCGTGATTTGCAAACAGGACTAGACAGGCGGTTTATGAGTGAAATTCAATTCCCATGTTTTAGTTGATTAGAATGTTTATGGTATTCCATACTTACTTATTCATGTCATAATACGTAGCATACCTGCAAATTATAAGCGCCAACCCTGTAATGCGTGAACCCGTGCCTCTTAAGATGGATGAAAACTTGAGCTTTTATTACCAAGCAGCTAGTAAAATTTTATTGGATATGAAATTCCATATCCAAGTAAAAATATTATGTGTTTTAAAATCTTCTTAATATGTCTATTTACAATATCATAAGAGGATTAATTTTTGTTTCTTCTTTTCTGCCATATTATTTTGTATTGGTAAATATACTTTTTTAAATTTAACTTTGGATCTAAGTAAAACTCACTTGTCAAGTCAAGTTTTCGTATTTTTTAATTTAATTAAAACTTAAATAAATGTAGGAATGACTACTTTTTAATTCTGTTTTATTATTGTTCATTGGTAGCGTCTAGCCTCTTACCAATAAGTTTTACTCAACCTTAAGGTTAAGTAGAACTTAATTTACTAGCTAGTTCAATTTATGTATTAAAACAATAAATAGGGTACATCAACAACTGGAAGAATAACATTGCATGGGTAGGTCAGTGCTGTAAAAGTGTAATAATGTTTATTATATACATATTATGTACTAACAGTGGACAAGTCTGAAACCTTTACCAAAGAAACTTTGTGTTTTAGTTAGTCTAGTCTGAAATATTATGTAGCATGTATTTTCATGTGTGCTAACTTGACTAACACTTTTTTCAACAGAAAATGCATCCGAGGAATCAAAAGAGATCAACAAGTGAATGGCATAGCATGAAGCATGATGTTGTGGGATACCAAATAATGTATTCCAAATTACTTATTTTTCATAAATGTGAATATTGGTGTTTATAACATAAATAACACTGGAAATATGGCCCCAATAAGTTTAAGCACATGATTAACATGGTTTCAATAAATATATTGATGAAAATCTACCTCCTATTAAATATTTAAGCACACCGTATTGTAAGCCATTTAATGGTGAAATTTTAAAAAGATTTTAATGTCTAGTAAAGTGTTATAGTTGTATGTTATTCGAGTCTATACATTTTTGGAATGTTACCATTATTATTCTAAATATAAATGTATTAGAGTTTAGACTTAGCCTATATTCAGTACTACAAAAGTTCTTAGCATAATATATTATAAACTTTGCTTATGCCTAGGTGCAAATCTTCTTACCAATATATTATTTTAATTCAGTATATAAAATTGCTTGCAGGTGCGAAATGTTTTAATGGTGCAAGAAACAAGTGATTTGAGTTAAATTTAAAGATTAGGATTAACTATTGTTAAAAAAATTATGATTATAACTACATAGAACTTTATGGCTTCACTGATTTTTTTAATTAAATTTCAAGTTTACACCTTTACTTAGTTAAAATTTACATTTTTGTATTGTTTAGTGAATAGTAAAATTAGCCCCAAAATCATAACGACAAGTTATGGTTACAGATTATTAAAAAATGTCTTGATGATTTAGTTACACTTAAAAGCTTTTTAATATATGTATATCTAAAATTAATGTCTACCTTTTCCTCTTGACGTGTTTTAGCTCTTGAGAGAAAAATCATTAAGTTATACCAGTTTTATAAGAATACATAAAATTAAGTACAGTATGGGGACATTGATAATGTGATTGGCTTTTAAAGAAAGACAGCAAATCACAGTACATCCGATTACCGAAAATAGCTAAATAATTTTAGCATAAGTTTTGAAAATTATCACATTAAAATGTATCTTATAGCGTTCGGCATAAGGTTGAAATTATAAAAGGTTGAATCCCTATTTACTTCTATTTGACATTGTAGGTTTCATCATGTCTTACTAAGTGACACTGGAGACGGAAACATTGCACTTCGATAAAAAGTCATTGCAGTGCAACAAAATATAGCACTTATTGTTAACGTTATAATATACAATTTCAAAATCATCAATAAATTATAATCTCACTTTCTCGCTTCCTCATTGTTGTCTGTCTTTCTGTAAAAACCAATCATATTATCAATGTCCTCATACTGTACTTATTTACATACTTAAATAAAATGTATTGATTTGCTTTTTGCTGGCATTGGCAACATTAATAAAGTTTATTATTATGACAACATCTATGCATAAAGCAGAGTAATTATTTAAAATAAGAGTAGGCAGAATATGTATTATAATATATATTTTGTATCAAAAACATTCCTTCACCTATTGATTTTAAGTTATCTATTAACTACCTTTGCTAAAATATGTTTATTCTCAAATTCTTATATTTTAAGCAATCTTAAACCAAAAGTTGTTTTTTTTTGACATACAAAAAAAAAATATGAGCTTCATTTTTTGAATATGATATTTATTTATATTCTTGGGGACCTATTTGGTGTGCCAAATTCCGTGGTTTTGTCGCTTTTAAAATAGTATCTAATATTTTTTATAATTTCATAATATGGAAATTATTGAAATGTAGAAGATTTATTGTTTTCATTACTAATAAGTAACTAATTGTTATTTGAATTTTAGACAAGAGCTTGGCTATTATTGATTGTGTTATTATAAAATGTATTTAAGTTTTGCCTATGTTTCTTGTTAGCAAATACTTGAAATAAGTGTCAAGAACATTCTTGGACTTTGCTTTGTCTCCATAACTATGATTGATATGATATTATATGTGACAACATTGATGATTTAAGACATTTTCTCAATAACCAGTTTTACTTGTGTTGTTATACAGATATCTATAACAAGTTCGTTATAGAAATATGTCGATAGACTTTTAGATAGTAGTCAAAAAGATGTTAAAGTCTATTCCTAGATCAAATACAGAGATCTAATAATAAATGTTGATTTAGAAACAGCATAATAAAATTTTGTTCTGACATTCTGCTAGGCGGAATAATAGTATCTTTGATAATATTAGGCCGAAATTACAAATTTTATTTGGATGTACTTACTAATTTTATTTTGTATATTTAATCGAGTGTTATTTTTTTATAGCTCTTCGAGGGCTTGTAAAGACGGGATAGAATAGTATAACTCCATGATGATAAGTAAATAATTTTAAGTACTGTATTACGAGTATACCAGCTTCTATTTATTTCCTCCTGGAAACTATATATGCGGTGCCCCTGCGGTATACATAATAATATCTGTATTGTTATTTTATTTTGTTCAATATCCACGATTTTTTTGGTGTTCAGTTTATAACCATTCCATTAAAGAAAGCAAGCAATTTAAACGATAAATTCGTCGTAATACTAAACTCATGTTAAGTATAACGATATGTAAAGCTGTATTGTTATAAATTATTTTGCTATTACTTACTTTAATATTTATTCTATATTTTTAATAAGCTTTATATACGCTTAAAATAGTTTTTGTGCTAGAGCTAGGTGACTTAACAATTTCATTTATGTTAAAAACTATATTGTTTTTCTGTCATACTTATGTACTAAAGTAAATTATATTTATAATTTGATTTATTGTATTGTACTCTAAATGTGCTATAAGTGTTGCGTTTATTAAAATTAACGCAGTAGATAATGCAATAAGTGTTGTCAGAATAGAAAATAAACTATTGAATGTGTTTTGTTTTCTTTTATTTTTGTACCTTTATTTGTATATTTATATAAGCTCCAGTACCTACCTAATTACAAGTGAAATAATGAATGGTAATAATAAGAATGAGTAATTATCATTTAACAGGCTGGGCTGACAGATAGCAATCTCGTTCAATGTGAGTTCTCAACATTAGAACTTAATCTGTAATATGTTGTTTAAATATATTTACTGTAACTTCTTAGCATAACTCTTTTACCTTCTCCTGCTAGATATTATACTTATCTTTGAATAAAAGAAGCGATTTTTAGTGATAGCCCGCTGTGTCCTTTTAGTTAGATACCTTGCTAAGCCTGATTTTACTTTAGGTATGGTGTAAGATTCAGTGTTTAAGAAAACAACAGCTGTGTCTATCTCTGACTGTTGGCCTATGCCAGATCTGACCAGTCATGCCATCAATTTTACGTTGTAATTTATGATATAGGTAAAAAAAATATTCCTGTACTCAGGCGCTGTGGTCGCGGTAGCAGGCCTGTATGAGGGCGGGTTCGAATCCCTCACAGGACAATCCACAAACTATAGTCCTGAGGATTTTCTTTGTGTCGTTGACCCTAGCAACACATGGCACATGATCCAGCAGGAATGGTTTTAAAAATATAATACCTAACTCAAACAAACGACGGATTACTGCTCTGAAAACTGTAGTTATAATAGTGCATTTTAAATTAGGTTTTTATTGTCAAGTTGTTATTCTATAACAATTTTACAACTTGATAAGTAATGCTGCTGTTAAAAAGTCGGGTCACTAAATAATAACAGGCTGCCTATAATCCAAGGCTTGTGTGACATCAGCTATTCAAGAGGTTCAATATGGTTAGTAACTTTATGGACAAGAAATAAATACAATTTCAAATTACATTTACGTTATTGAGTATATTTATTTATTTAATATGTAAATCAAACATAAGTCATTACTGCTAGGAAAAAGTAATCAAGTAAACATTATTTGTCACTTGTAAATTATGTTTACTATTATCATAATTTGATAAAAAGGTACATCTTGGAATATCAATTGCAAAAAGTGAAACAAATTGCTTAAATTAACATGCTGTTCGTTCACTTTGAAAAATATTTCACATGGTTTCTACAAAAAATTTCAAAGTTATGAGAATATTTGTCAGCATATTTGCTGATAATAATTAAATAATAGTATCAAAGGACAATGCTGCTGTCCTTGTCCCACCGGTCACGGTGTGAATGTGGTGGTGTATTTTCACAGTCACCACTGATTGCTGCAGTTTTAGAAATACATTTCAATGACACACTGCTTCCCATAGGCATCAGTTTACTTTGTTTTGTTAAGCACTTCAATCTTGGAATATGTGATACTCGTTTAGGGATTTTAGATAAAGCACTTTGTTGTTTTGGATCAAACAAAGTGTTGGCAGATTTAGATCTAGTGTGTCCTGGGTCTGCTTTATTTTTCATACAAGACAGAGGGGTTCGTGAGCCACTCGAACAACCAGATACCATCTTCTTTGGTGTATCATTTATGTTAGCAGATTCATCTTCATACACTAGGAGTCCCTCACCATGAGTTTCTGAATTACCAACTTGGCGCAGTTCAGCATTAGTTTTTTGTAAAACTTTAATAAGGGTATCATCTGACATACTTTCAACATTTCCCTCGTTAGTATCTTCATCAATTTTGGCTACAACTATAGGAGTTCTCTCAATGCCAATAGATGGGGATCGAGGATCATCATTTAAAATTTGAAACATTGCCTCGTGGTGGCTATCATCATTAGGTTCGATAGAATCTTCTATTACGGGAATATGGTCTTCACTGTCTTCAAATGTGTCATTCTCATTTTCTATATAGTCAAAGTTAGTTTCTAACAGTTCCGTTGGTTTACACTCATTTTCTTGCGATATATTATTTTGTATAGCATCATTTGATGCTGTAGAGGAACACAGCGGTTCTTCAGGTTCCTTGAATGTGTCATCTAAAGTAACATTAAACAAACCTTCACAGAGATTTCGAGATACTACTAAGTCTGGACTCTTTTCAGATGCTTCTTGACAGCTATCACATTCATCAGTATCAGTCTTCAGCATTGGGCTTGCACAATTGTTTTGTTGAAGCCTTAAGCCTCTTTTGTCAGTTGTGTGTTCATCATTTTTAATCACAATTGGTGTACGCTCGAATTCTTGTGTTGGTGAACGCGGGTCGTAGGATTGTAAGTGGTTTTTAATAACAGCTGACAGAATGGGATTGTTATGTATCAGTTTTTCTTCTCCATTACTATTTTCAAATGTTTTCCGTAAATCCACATTCTTGGTAATGTTGTGTTTCGTGTTTGATTTGTTCTGTAACATAAAATACAAGCTATCAGTTACACTGTATAATTTTAACTAACGTATTCAAAATACGACAAAAAAATGGAGGGAATTCCGTACCGCATTTAGCCCAGTACGTTGCTAAAAACAGACACTAAAAGAAACTAAGGAGTATTATGTTGTAACTAGTACCTGTAACGGAGTTCGTGATATTTCAGGTGTCGGAGATCTTGGATCAGAGCTATCACAACAGTCCAAATCGATTTTCATAGTTTTATCAGCTGCTTCATTATTTGGTTTACTTGTATTGCTCCCCATTATTGTTAAAAATGTACAAATTCCGTAAAATATACAAATACGTTTTATTAACAATTTAACACACCAAAATTAACATTTTACAATAAAACTTTCACAGAATGTTTTTACGTGCGATTCCGGATCATGAACAAAAACTCAAAACATTTAACGGCCGTAAATGTCATACTGGTTTCTTTCTATTTTTAAATTTCTTTCGTTTAGAAACGTATTTTTGTTGTGCTTGGTTTGTTAGAGACTTTTAACAAAGTTAGATTTTTGTTAATATTTATTTGTGTATTTGAATATAAAAACATACAAACCCTAAAACTAAATTAAACACAACCGAACAAGAAATCGTAACTAAAATGTTATTATATTCTCACCAAAGTCCCACAGACGCAAATGCGACTAAAGGCGAAAACACACTTATGGCTGAAACCTCTTACGTGTCGTGTTGCTTACTGTCGTGACCGCGATCACACTATTGTGGAGTTATTTCTGAACTGTACGTAATGAACCTTTGCAGCGTTCAAACATACTGTTTTCTTCTGATTCGGATAATGATTTTGATGACGACCTTCAATTTCTTTTAGCAATGAAACTTCTGTTCTTTGTGATGGAGTAAGACTACAATATGTTACCACCACATCTCATTCCATGGGTGTCGTAAAAATCGACTAAATGATTACCCGTGAATATTATCAAGGAAAACTTAAAAGTAAACCCTTCCCTAAAATACCAATCCGTCTGGCCAGCGTGGTATTAGTAGGCCAAGTATCCCTTCGTCACGGGCGGAGGCGCGACACGACACGTTAGTGTATTTCCGCCTTGACCACTAAATGCTGCAAGCAAAATTAATAGTAAGGCTCGAAAGTTGACCCTGGATATTGGCGGCAAATTTAAAAAAACATGCATGATAATACTATACTGTATTTCAGATCTTATGGGTACGGTGACGTTTAGTATTTGTCATTACTAGAGATGTAGTAACACTAAAATCGTTTTTAAAAATACCGATTCTATATCTAACCGATATAATTTACAAACAAGAATAAATCGATTATGGGTACAAAATAAGAAACTAATCTTTTTTTAAATATTTATTAATTATACCGAATCAATGCGTGGTTCATCTGATGAACAGCTTGATGAATTACTTGATTCGTCACTTACATGACATAATAAGTTAAAATCTACTGAATTGTCTAATCTGATGTCTCTTCCTCTCACAGTCATGAAGTTTTAGATTTTTGTTTTTTCCAATCATCAGCAGTTACGTGGTCATAGGTTACAGGCCTCTTTTAATAATGACATCATCAAGATTTTATCGCTATGACGTACGAATCCCGCCAAAAAAAAACTTGCGGCCTATCCTCGTAAAAACTAATATTGAGTTATAAGACAACTGAAATTATTACATATATTAATTTCTATGATTATAAAAAAAAAATATCATCATATCAAAAATATTTTATAAAAAACCATTCGATTTTAACAATTTTATTGTGTCAATCTCTATTGAAATTCGTTCCGAGTCGCGCATACGATTTTAAAATTTATATGTTTTTATTTTACATATAAGGGTTGAAGATGGAATATAAAACAAATATTTTTTCATATAATTTAATTATATATAAACGTCTAAATAATATTTTTAATTTTTTATCAGTTCGGATATGGTTCGGATTCATAAATTGATAGCTTTTATTTTTAAATTCTACAAAAGTAAACTAAGTAACATGGAAAAGATCAAATGTCACCGTACCTTTCCTGTCTGATAAAGACTATACACATTTATTAATTTTTGAATTGTACCAGGTTTGCAACGGGATTTTAATATCGGTAGGTATATATATTATATATTTGTCGGAAACAGTACTTAATTTGATTCATAAACAAAGCGGTAAAGGGGTAAAGTTTGTGTGTTTGTATTTGTGACGTTGTAGGGGTAATCTCTGGATCTACTGACCCGTTTTTAAAAATTATTTCAGCGTTGAATAGTCCATTTACCGGGGAGTGTCATAGGCTATATAATATCACGCTATGACTATATATATATATATATTATAATAGAGCAGTAATGAACTACTACTAACTATTTTACACAAAATAGTTTATTTTTTGTCAACTTTTCATGAAAATTTTGTAAGTTTAATTGCATTTAATAAACAAAAACACTACAGTTCACCTATTTTATTACTTTGCCCAAGATAGGGTGGGCATTATTCATAATGGCCGGGAAAAGTGATTAATTAAGCTGTTTTAATCACATTGTCCAATTGAGTCGGGCATTATGAATACAGACCGGCCATTATTAATAGTGCCCGGAATTATCAAATTGCCCGTAACATAATATATAATATTTGTAGGGATACTTAGGTACTTCAAAGTATCAAAATAATATTGTATAATAACCTCTATCGTTGAAGTTCACACAGAGAGTTGCCATATAAAAAGTTCGGAAATAACTCCTCCTTTTATAGTATTTTTAACCCCCGACGCAAAAACGACAGTGTGTTATAAGTTTTACGTCCACGGACGTATACTATAACTGGATCGCTTACTACTATTTCTTTTGATTACAAATTTGATCTCTAAGTTGATAGACATATGGTTACTTTTCCGCTATCAATTGTAAAAGTAGAAAAACGAGCCAAGTGAGAGGACTGAAGTCGTAATGCGTCCTTGTCTAGCAAGTATGCCAGTGTAAAATAAAAACTGTTGTGGTAGAATGGTACATTTCTCAAAATCGGAAATAGTACGTTTTAATTAATATTGACCAATAAAATATGTCTATAAATTGATACATTTTTTTACACTTATATAGGCGTGCATAGGCGAAACATATAATAAAAATAAGCTCATTGATACTTTTTGTAGAATTACCTCTTTCAAAATTTGTCGTTAGACAAAAACAATAGGGGAGGTGGGCCTAAAACGGGTACGCTAAGGGAGAAGTACAATAAAAATGTCTTAGAAAAAAAATTAGAACTACTTTTACTTTTCAAAAATGTAATTAAGAAAGAACCTAAAATAAGAACAAACATTAACATTATCTTTATAATTTCAACAAAAACATAAAACATAGTGGTGGAGAGGCATTGCAACTGGAAAGCGCACATCGACGATTTATGCTCGAGAATTCACAGGTTTGTGTATGTACTACATAGACTATTCAGTGTGGCAGGCGCAGACGCAGCATTGCTGGCTTACCATGGTTATGTATCATCTGTACTGCGCTACGGCATTGTGATATGGGGTAATTCCGTAGAGTTTACTAGAGCCTTTCAAGCACAGAAAAAATGTGTAAGGTCAATTTGTGGACAAAGAGGCCCTTTAAGAGATATTTAATCTGGTAATGGGCAGGGCAGATACCATCTCTGAACGCACAATATGATACACCCAGAGATGGTCCCTGCCAAGTGCAAAAACTATTGTAGTGCATCTCAAAGGATGCAATGCAATTATTATTATTTTTATTTACAAAAAACTTAAGTTTTAGGCGGGGTACCCGTTTTAGGTCCACCTCCCCTACGTCAGGCTAACCTAAAACCTTTCGGTCGGCACATATTGCGATTTTGTGTTATTTTGACGTATTTCGTGTGAAAACGGTGCACTTTTGTTGCGTGAATGGTTGCAAAACAGAATGGTATCCAGGTTGTGGCGTATCTTTCCATAGGTAAGTCAGTTATTAAGATTTATCGTTAGTTTGAAGTAGAGTGACCACACTATCGCGCAAAAAAGGATAATATTATACTTTTACTTCATGTAAATTTTATTGCTGTACAGGATTCCTAAGAATGAGTCTGTAGCAGAGAAGTGGAAAGAAGTTATACCTGGCAAATTAACTAAAACGTCAGTTGTATGCAACTTGCATTTTAAAAATGAAGATTTTGTCAGCGAGTCAAAAAAACGTTTGAAAAACAACGCAATGCCGTCGGTATTTCCAAAGGTAAGCAGGAACCACATTTTCTTCATAAAAAGTTGATTATTACGGTGAAATATTATTTTATTATTATTTATTATTATTACGGTGAAATTTTAGCGCTGGTTCAAAAGCTCAAAAGTTTTTCTTTATTCAGAAAACAATATAATATTATTATAAAATACTTTGTAAATTGATTAATTATTTTTTTATTTAGAGTCACTTTATCTAATTTATTGTTTTAGGTTTTTGCTGCTGAGAAGACTATTAATGTTCTTAGTAACATAACATTATTTCAACCTTCTACATCGGAACATTCGGAACCTCCTGAGAAAAAGCAGAAACAACAACAAAAATTGGAAAACTCTATTCAAACTGATGACTTAGTATCATCACCTCGAAAAAAGAAATTAAAAAGGGATATCAAAATTCTATCTCAGCGTTTGAAAAGGCGGAATAGTAAAATTAATAACCTAAAATCATTACTTTCATTAATAAAAAAGAAATGTAATAGTTACTTGGAAGTAAAAGACATGATCGAACTGAATTTTGGAAATATTCACGAAAAAATAAATAAAACAAAATCTAGCCGAGGAATTAGATACAGCGACACGGCTTAAAGTCATTTGCTTTGAGTTTGTACTACTATTCAGGAAAAGCTTACATGTTTTTAAGAAATAAAATCAGTCTTCCGCACCCTGCATCTTTACGAAGAATGTTATCAACACATAACTGTAATGTAGGATTCATGTCCGAAGTCTTTAATTTTCTTAAAGTGAAAGCAGACCAGTCTAAGGATATAATTAATGTAGCTCTTATATTTGATTCAATGTCAATCAAGAGATATGACGAAAAAAATGACAAATGGTGGGGTAAAATAGATATTGGTGGTATCGTTCCCATTGATGCTGAGAAGTTAGCCTCAGAAATATTAGTTTTTCAAATCGTTTCACTGAAAAAAAAATTAAATGTCCAATAGGATATTTTTTTGTAGATAAGATATCTGCTGAAATTCAGGCACAATTAATTTCTACTGCGTTAAGAATGTTAGCCGAAATTAATATAATTGTTCGATGTTTGACATCAGATGGTGGTGATGGACTAATGCTTCAATTTTTAGGGTTCCGCAGAATAAAATGTTGTTTTTCTAAAATATTTTTTTCCGGCAGCTACTACACTACATCATACACTACTACTACAGCCTGTTGCGATCACTGATTTAGAAACGATAACGGTGGTTAAGCAACTTCGGCGATGTCATTCCATAGATGGGCGACCACTCAGTGGTATTTCATCTGACCGTGCTTCGGAGGGGACAAAACTCCGGTCCCAGTTGTCGTTGTAGGATACAGTCGTTATGTCACGTCATAGGCCTTTTTATAGGGTTCCGCAAAATAAAAAATGGTTAACTTTTGTACATTTTTTTCGTGAACGAAGTCGCGGTTTACAGCTCGTACTAAATAAAAAGGTATTACAATAATGCAAATAGATAATTTAAGATAGGTAGGTCACTTCAGTATCATCCCATCGTGCGATAGTTGGACTCGCACTTGACCGGTTTATTAAAAATCATTTATAAAATAGCTAGTTGTTAATAAAGTTCTGTCAATAATTTCTTGTTTTATTTCCTTTGGCAATCCCATCCAATAACTAAAACTAAATCACACCTACAGTCGTCGGCAGCAGTAGTACCTATCCGCACTGACAATCTATTTTACAGCATTGTAGAGCATCCCTACATAAAGAAAAATATCATGGCAGACTTTCCGAGAAAATTATATTTTATGCATACCCTACTAGAAAATGACATATTATAGTATACGTTCGTGGAGTTAAACGGTCGGCCTATAGAAAAGGACGCACTACGACTCTAAACTTCTCTTTCGGCTCGTTTGTTTTTTGGCAGTGCGCTGTCCTGTTATAGTATACGTTCGTGTTTACGTCTCTCTCTCTCTCTTTCCCTCTCTCTCTCTCTCTGTGTGTGTGTGTGAAAGGTATATCAGTCGACAGTGATACGCGTTAGAGAAGCACAAGATGTCGCTGTGGGCGAGGGCCCTTATAGCTACGATAACACTAATTTTGTACTTAGTATAGTAGTTCATAATCGTAACGCTGAGATGAATAGAGTATAGTCACATTTTAATTAAAGCCTCTATATTTATGTTTATGATAATCCTTATTGAAGATTTGTTAGGTAGGTACACAAAGGCAATTAAATTAAAACAATTTAACTATCAGAGGACATGAAGGTATGTATTTTATTTGCAAATAACATGGAAACTTCACCTTAAATAGATTATAAATAAATCTTAACTATTTTTACCTAAAAATAATGTTAGTACCTATTCATTTTGTGTTCAACTAAAGTATCGTGAATCATTTTCTTTAATTACCTACTTTATTTTTGCTATGAACTAGCTACATGACATTATGACATACACTTGCCAGTCTTTAGAAATAATTACAAAGTATAGGTATTTGTAAAAACATAGAAAGTGTTGTATTATCAAAACCCGCTAAAACGTCTTTATAGAAATTTTTAGTTAGGACCTACTTTAAAAATGGTTTATTGATAGGTTCTATTAGCGATGATCGTTTAACTTCTAATGCCACTCTAAACCGACTAAAAATTAATTATAAAATCGAGTTTAGTTTCAAAAGACCCTAAAAGACTGCTTGTGTGTTTCAAAATCCTCTAAAAGGGTATCGGTTACTTTCAAATGTCACTAAACTTCAAAGTCACTTAGAACAAATCTATTTTTGCAAATAACCTCGTCTTTCAAATTGTTTTTATTAAAGAAAGATGTTTGTTGGGATTGCTAGATTACAATAATAATATAATGTTAAAAATCGTACAGAATTAAAGTTGTTAGTAAGTTTAAGACGTTTTTCATGAATTGTCGACATTTAAGAAAAAGCACTTTAGGGGGTTTTGAAATTATATGACTCGGAGCTCGTAACAAAGAGGAGCGACATCTAAATGTATACAATTTGTATACATTTAGATGTCGCTCCTCTTTGTTACGAGCTCCTGATGAATATGATTGTACAAAAGCGACGACGACGGTGTTCTGAGGTCTACGTCAGGCGCTTGGCGCATATTTTCAAAAGTTTCAGAACTGACGACAATAAAATCTGCTATAAGTTCTAAACTATAATTACACCTTATTGTAATTTACAAATGATCTCGTAAAATACATAAACGGGATCTCAACCTATCATCAAGGTTACTAGACAAATTCTGCCCCTAAATAACGTTCATCAATCGAATTAGTATTTCGTATGTCTCGGTTGACACGAAAGTTCATTAGTCCAATGCCCGAAACGACAGAGGGCGAAACTCCGGGAAACCCGGCGCCATCCCATTGCACATCGAACGCGACAGCTTGATCCTTCCGTCAGACCCCTACTGTCCGATGTCGTCACACCTTTGCAGCTTACTTTCCCATGTGGTGGCGGAGGTGGAGGAGCGCACCAATATTGAACTGAAATAAAAACAGAATTAAATTAGCGGCGTTCGTAACGCAAAAGATTTAAATAAGGTAAAGGGCATTAACTGCTTGGTTTTGTATTCTATATAATTACGCTTCTTTTCATTGCATGTTAATCTTGAGTCACTGTCACAGTCACAGAGCATATACAACCAACATACCTAACTTATCATAG
The DNA here is from genome assembly GCA_905475405.1 of Schrankia costaestrigalis. Classification (NCBI taxonomy): domain Eukaryota; kingdom Metazoa; phylum Arthropoda; class Insecta; order Lepidoptera; family Erebidae; genus Schrankia; species Schrankia costaestrigalis. The sequence goes on from FR997827.1 coordinate 9,774,136, forward strand.
TTAGGCATATTGGTGCAAAAATAGTATTGGGTGGCTACATTCGGTACACCGACCTGGATCAGAAAGAGAGACCGAGACATTCGCCCGCCGACAAAGCTCCTAGAAGTCAGCTAGCGTGCCGCAAGGGCGCCCTACCTTGGACGCAAAAAAAGGTACCAACCTATATTGGTTCATACAGGCCGACATGCTTAAAAATTAATATGTTACCTCTACGTAATATATAAATGTAGTATAGTTAATTTTTCTTTATAATACTTACCACTGCAGGTAGGAAGTTGACCAGACCATTGTAAGTCGTCCTCGCATGTCAAAGTATTTTGTCCGCTCATTACAGCTTTAGAATTACGACATTTAAAACGACACGTTTTATTTTTAGCCTCACAGTGTGTTACCAAATATTTGGGCACTGGACACGATTGTAATAATACATGTATCTGCATTTTACATGTCTGTAGAATCTGTAACAAAAGTTTACACTTGTATTAACGTGACCGTTCCTTTTAGTTAAAAAGTGTACCTATTCTTGGTTTAGACCAAGAATTGAACGTTTTGAACACTTTTAGTTCTTCGAATGAACCTGTTTTTAAAATTTCACCCACCACAACGAACAGGCTTAAGGCGGTCTATCGTTCTTGAAAGCGCGAAGGACGGATATATTGTCTTCTGTTTGAGTCGATGTCAAACGCGGACGCGGAAAGTAAGAAATTGGCTATAAATGTAACAAGTAGTGGCATTAGTTTTAGTCGGTGATCCAGTCCTATCCTGGTGAGATTTTAGCCTATGCCAATTTGGATCTCGTACATGCTTTGCAATCAAAGGTTAGGAATTTATGGTGTCAAGTGCAGCCAGGCGATTAACCAACGGCACCTTAATTACTTACTAATGATTAAGAATTGTTTAGTTGTATACTTACTTCGTTCTTATAAGTTGCTCTGCCTACTAGCATGTGAGAACCCTGTTTCAGTAAACTGCCAAATTTGGGGCCATACATTCTAGTGAATTTGACAAATCTCGGTGCTTTTTTCCCCGAACAGGTAAATATTTCAGGGTATTGCAAAACCACACGATCTACACCAACATTAGCTATCAAAGTTCTGTCATGTGGACATCGAACACACCTCCCTGAAATATTACTATAGGTAAGTACCAGAAGCAGCTATTCATGTCATGAAAACGCAATAAGAAAAATTATCTGAAACAGAGACCTGCATCAATTTCATTTGATTCAATATACTTTGAACGTAATGGCGACAATATATTATTTTCGCTAGCCTGTACTACTCCGCGCCCTAAGTAGACCGATGACACTTCATTATTTAGGTTTTTCCTATTAGTTTCTTCAATATATGCATTAGATTGATAGAAGATGCGCGGGTCTTCTCTTGGTTGGTAGACCTTCCCGATCTTCTCTTCGGTATTCGCCGTGGTATTGTACAGAACGTGCATCGGCGGGCGTAACTCGGTGTACCGGCTGCTATGATAGTCATTATCATCTCTTCTGTTATGATTGATAATTGAGCGACGACTATGAAAACTGAATGGGCGCCTGTGCTGTGGCTCTTTAGGTATAAGTTTTACTCTGTAATATAAAACAAGAACACATTTATTGCATCAATCGCCTGTCACGATGAACAGCATACTATTCAACGAAGCAAAAAAAACTGTATATACCTCAAGGTTTTGGTACAATTTTATAAATATTTATGCTAACAACCATTGGTATTCAAAACAAGGAAACTAGAGCTTGAAATCTGTATGGACGAACGATGCAGGTATGTTTTAGGAATAGTTGTGACGCAAATGGGTTATTTTAGCAAGATGGTGGCTTTCATCGGTGAATATTCTGACAGCCACTTTATCGATGTTTTGATGTATCTTGATTTATAGTTTAGTATACAAGTCTGTGTAATTTGATAACAAAATGTGAGAAACCTCATGTTGAAGATGAAAAAACATTAATAAAATATGAAAGAAAAATTTTATTCTGAGAAAATATAAAAATTATGAAAAAGTAAGATGTAAGAATGTAAATAAATGAGAAGATAGATGCGATGATATGTGTGTCGAAGCTTGCCAAAACGTTGCGTCAATATACAAACCTGTTGATATCTATGTCCGGCTGGAGTGCTTTCAGTGCTCCTATAACAATAAATTGCCACTTTACTACGTACACAGAATGCATGCCATTCTTAATGTTTAAATTGTTTACAAACTTCCTTATGTAGTCTTCTATTTTGGACAAGTTGAGAGTAGATTAAAGAAAGACTTAAGCCCGATTAACACATAGACAAGTAGGTACAGTAGCGAGTTAAGTAGTAGGTAAGTTGTTGATTAAGTTGTAGTGTTTAAATAGATCTCCATCCTATTTTTTGGCGATTTAAGTAGGTACGAAGTAGCCCCCTCTCTCGCGTCTCGCCTACGTAAATCCCCTAAAATAGGATGGAGATCTATTTAAATCAACAACTTACTACATAACTCGCTTCTGTACTTGTCGATGTGTAAATCGGGCTCTAGAGAGACCTTATTCTAACTTAAAAGCTATCAGCACTTGGATTTAAATGGACGACCGTGTGTAAATGAAGCAAAGCTGGTTGGCAAAGATATAGTAACGATCCGTAGTCTTTGGCTACAAACTTGGAAACAACGCGTGATTTTGTAGATCTATGTAGGTAAATTAGTTTACTATTGAGCTGACTCGGTACCTACTCAAGTGCTATAACAAGTCATAGAACTACAACTAACCCATGATTCAACGTAATTTACAACCTATTGTATTCATCAAAGAACTTAACAAGTATCGATAATTCTACCATTTACGCTTTATTAAATTGTGCTGATGTAGATTGACATTAAGTGCTCCGTCTGTCTACTATAGAAGTACTTACCTATTGAAAGGAATTAAACTACACTGCATAATAATTCACGGCGACTTTAAACGTAAGCAAATTATAATCATACCAAGCCGAGATTTTAGACCTTGTGTTGATGGCCTTCCATCACTCTAAAACCCCTTGGTTTTACCATCGCTGGCCAGATGAGAAATGAATGCAGAATTTGTGTTTGAGTTTTCCTTCGTTCTGTATGTATAGCTGCTTCGTTAGCTAGTTGATTTTACACTGTCGTCGTCATAACATAACACACATAGCGTGGTGGTTTTACGATATCAGATACATTCCTCCAAGTAATGAGATGTAGATAACAGGTGAACCAATGGAAAAAAAAATTAAAATACATGTAGTTGTTTGTGCAAGTGCATAGAAATAGTCTGTTTATAAATATAAAGAACCATACGCTTATGAATTTATATCTCAATTGAATTAATAATATGATGTCATGTTTTAATAAAATTGATGATTTGTAAGCGTGTTTGTTTTGCACTATAGTTATTTCAAGTGGCACTTTGTTTTATGTGTTTGTTAGATATTTCCGATCAATGTAATCTAATAAAACGATCCTTAAAAGGCATCTTGCCAGATTTTAGTAAGTGTTTCGACACTAGAGCTACAAAGTACATTGCGCACATCCTTATAAAAGCATAAATTAGCATATAACCTTCGCTTTATGTTAAATTTTATAGACAGTTATTGCTGTACTTACACATACGGTTGTGTAGAGGGACACATACATATGAATACGATGTATCCTACCCGTCTGAGGCGAACTAATAAGAATGCTTTGTCCAAACGATTTCAGAAATGATTAGGTATAGTGCTAATTCCGAGACAAGGGATTATCAAAACAACAGAGATAAACAGCCATCATAACAGCCCATTAATGTCCCACTGCAGGGACGGGCCTCCTCCCGTGACGGAGGGATACTTGGCCTACTAATACCACGCTGGCTAGACAGATTGGTATAGGGCGTAATTTCAAGTTTACCTTCTTTTTTAAATAAAGATAGTCAAAATAATATTATTCACGGATAGTCCCTTTGTCGGTCCCATGGGATGAGATGGGGTGGTGACATATTGTATTTTTACTCCGTCACCACGCGGATAACGGTAGTATATTAAAGAGTAGCAATTACTAAAATTAAGTCTTCGTTAGTGTTTTGTAAAGGTTTGTCATTGCATAGTACACATTCCCAGACACGTGCACAGCAAGAAAATGCATTCTATTGGACCAAGTGATTTGTTTTGTTTTGAACACCATTTGGTTCGCCTTGAACATGACCACCTGGCTATCTAGTTGACATTTTAAAGATATGACTGTCATCTAATTTTAATTATATTATACTATTTACTGTGTAGGAGTATACAGTACAGTCAACATTATCTAATAATATAAATAGAAGTGAAAAAATATATTATAATAGATCATCAGATTGTAACAAAGATATAAAACCATAAACACTAACTCACACACCCAATAACTCACTCGCTCACATACGATACGAATGCACACATAAAGAGCGATAGACAGAGAAACGATTTTTTTATGCTTTTGTCATTAGCAAAATAAGTTAAATAACTAAATATAAGTTAAATGAGGCGTATCAAAGGCAGCTTGCCATTCTTACGTAAAATAAATTAATTACAGAGCCATCTAGCAAACTTTTTATTACATCTCATCATCTTAGTATTCCATGAAACAAATAGGTACAGCTAAGATCTTTAAAATTACGTTTAAAAATAGGGTTTGGGATCAAAAAAATACAGCTAGGGTAAGCAGTACAATGATTGGCATTCTAATGCCCGATTTACACATCGACAAGTACAGTAGCGAGTTAAGTAGTATTTTAAGATTAAGTTGATTTAAATAGATCTCCATCCTATTTTTTGGCGAGTTAAGTACGAAGTAGCCCCCTCTCTCGCGTCTCGCCAACTTAACTTGCCAAAAAATAGGATGGAGATCTATTTAAATCAACTTAATCTACAACTTACTACTTCACTCGCTACTGTACTTGTCGATGTGTAAATCGAGCATTAGACGATATTCAACATACATGTTGTGTTTTCTTTGTTATAATTATATTTTTAAGTATTTTATGTTTAGCAAATTATAAGGCATAAGAAGTAAATAATAATTAAACACATTGGTATTTTAATAAAATAGATTTATTGCTTAAAAAGTAACATTAAACTTAATACTATGTTATTGCACAATCATTGGCACTGAAGTATAATTATTGGCACATTGAATTTGGTATAACGATTGGCACTATTAACTACTAATGTAGATCAATTTTTTTTTTGCTTATATTTTTAATTCCTTTGTGTGTCTTCTTTCTCATTTAGTATAATATTACTTAAGATTCTATCAGCAGATTTAATCAAGACATTTGATTGAATAACAATTTTTGGTTTTATACTACAAGAGTTTGGTTTACTTTTCTTAATTAAATTCAAATTTTTGGCATTGTTTTTTTTATTATTAGTTTCAGTTTGTTTTTTTTCCTTTAGTAATTGTTTCTCTTTGGCTTTCTCTAGTCTTTCTATTCGTCTGTTCTCCTTTTCTTGTATTTCTTTCATCTTTTTTTGTTGTTTTTCAAGTTCTACAGCTTCCCAATCTTTACTAGTCAAAACAAAAGAGCGATGTATTGTACCTGCTCTTTGTGTTTTAATTGGAGTCTTGGGTAATTTTAAAAAATCTGTTATATTTTGTGCCTTTTTAGGAACTTCGGTTGGGATATCATCCACTATTACCCATTTTCCGTCAACGAGCTCTACACTTTGACGACTAGTGGATGGAATAGGTATTAAATTGATTGACGTTATTAACTGATTTTCACTTTGAAACTCTGAAATAACCTCAACCGTTTGCGCAGGTTCTGGCACTGAATGGTTTAATGTTGGATGCTGAAGTTCAACATGCTCTCCGGCTATTTCGCGTCCTGAGGTTTTTGAAGAATCGGCAACCGTAGGTTCGAGATATTTATACAAGTCATAAAGCTTTTTAGCTTCTATTGATTTACCTACCACCTGATTCTTCATTTTTCTGACTAGGTGTGGTCCAACAATTTCTTCAAATGTCTGATAGTTAAGACTTGTAGAACAGTTGTCATCCAAAATTTCTTGTACTGGTTTAGAGGGCATTAAACATTTTGTATAGTCAACTTGATCTGGATTGAATGGGCATAACCCACAAGCTTCAAAACCGTTCTTTAACGTCGTCCTGTTTAATTTGGGTAAAAGTTTTTCCAATATAGGTGCAACATCTGTTTTCAGTAAGGATTTCGTTAAATTATCTGTACGCCATTCTAGGACTGCTTTACGCCACATTACTTTTATTGGACGAAACGCCGCTACGTCTGCTGGTTGCAAAATCCGTGTTGCGTTAGGGTATAGAGCTATAAGTATTATACCAAGATTTTGACAAAGTTGAGTAAGCTGTAGGGTTGTGTGGCTTCTATGCCCATCCAAAAAAAGAATTACGGGAAAAGTTTTATTCCTTTTTATTAGCGCTGGATGCAGAACATTTTGTATGTACTGGATGAAAAGCTCTGCCTTCATCCAACCATTATCTGACAAACCTATGCCCCACTCGCTAGGCACGGACTTTTGAATCTCAGGTCGCATTCTCTTTAAAGGGTAAATAATCATAGGAGGTGTTGTTACACCATCCGCCGAAAATGTAAACATTACAGTAACACATGATTTAGCCTGAGCGTGATCTACCTCATAGACATTTTTGGCTCCCTTTAAAGCGCTAACTTTAGTATTTTTTGGGCACAAAATAAAATTAGTTTCATCCCCATTATAAACTCTAGATGGATCATTCAAAATATGAAAAAGATCGTTTTCTTTCAGATATACTTCTATTTCTTTAAACCAATTTCTTATTTGCTTCTCTGTTAACTTTGAGCTTGCTGAAGTTACAGCCTCTGATGTTCGTATAGAAAGCTCAGCATGCCTCTTCAAAAATAATTTATACCATCCATCGCCAGGTGTATTATCTATAAAACTGTTTGGTCTGGGATGTTCATCCAAATACAGTTTGACACTCTTTATAACATCCTCTTTACGCCGTGGAAAACCTTTTCTACAAGCTGAAATTATCCATTTCACTGTCTCTTTTTCTTCTGCATCAGTCAGAACCGTATCTGGACCAGGCCGACATTTTACAAATAAGTTGGATAGGCGAAACTGCAAAGTGGCCCGTGGGACATTAAATTTATTTGCAGCAGTTTTCTTACCCATTCCATTTTTTATGGCTTGCAAGGCTTTTTCTATATCTTCTTCTGTATATGCTTTTAAATACTTTCTTCCAGTCGTAACGTGGCATTTTAAAGCCGTCTGCGTACCTGAAAGCGATGAAAAGTAGAGGAAACATTAGGTGGGTATAGTCATTGGCACAACAAAAAATATACAATGATTGGCAGTGCCAAGAATTAGAATAGAAGTAAAATTAACCTTATTTAGCATGCCGATATGGTCTATTTTAATGAAACTGTAATTTTAACTATGTAATATATATCATGCTACCAAAAAATAAAAGTACAATCATTGGCATCCGTGCCAATCACTGTGCCTCTATACAAATAAAAATACAGTGATTGGCACCAATGAAATGGCGGGAACGCTTAATTTTCAAAACTGCAAACAATAAAAATAGCAAGATATACACTAATTTAACAATATCAAATATAAATTGGTGTAAAAACTTACACAAAAATCACTTTTTCACGTGCACTTCTATTGTCTAGTCCTATACTTTTTGCTAAAAAAACAACACAATCGCGACACTTTAATTTCTTTTGAGACTGAGAAACAGGTGTGATATTAAAATGGCTGACAATAGTGTTGCCACTACAGAAGATAAGACATTCTACCCATTATGGTATTGCAACTGTAAATAAACAGAAATTGTTTCTTAATAACTAGATTTTTATATCAGAGTGCCAATCATTGGGGGGGTGCCAACAATAGTATAGTTTACCCCTATATTTCGTTTAAAATGTGTGCTACGTTAAGTATAGAAAAATGTTTTATTTCGATACTGAACATTTTAGATGGAGGAGCTTATTATCTGCCTTTGATTCTATACGCCTCAAATAACATATTTTGCTAATAACAAAATAAAAAAAAACCGTTTATCTGTCTATCGCTCTTTATGTGTATATTCAGGGATAGAGACCTATTAAACCGACTGGACATTCCGGTAATAGGACCTAACGTTCCTGAAGGTTCAGTTGTTTGTGTGCACATGATACTTACTTATTTATGTATTATTAAAAAAAAATGTAGGAGCTAGTGAAAATTGTAAACTTAAACTCCCGAAGGAGTGGATTTGTGTGGTCTCCAAATATGCAACGTACAGAATTGCAATAACGTAGGTACCTACTGAAAAATGCTGGGTATCGAGAGCCAGGCAGTGTCCTGGATGCTGGATACTATAAAGCTACGGCCTATTATAAGGTAATCTGTTATTTTTATTACTAAAAAAAAAATATCTCTTAACCCTTAATCGGGCACAGGGAACTATTTTCCCACTTGACTAATCCAGGTAAATACGCAAGTATTTTTAAAATGGCAAGTTCTCTGAGTGTAATTTTTACAAAAATATAATGCTAAATAAATGGGTCGGGTCATCATTCGTCAGTTTCCTCAATCTGTCAGTTTCTCTAACCGGTTAGTTTCCTTATTCGTCAATTTCATGATATTCTCAAAGTCGTCAGTTTCTCTAATTAGTCAATTTGTTAACTAGTCATTTCCCCATCTGGTCACTTTACATAATACACCAACTTTTGTCAATTTGTACAGTTATGTTCAGATACGATATCATTTTTTTTTGGTGTATGTAAGAGCCCTGGGGGAATAAGGTTCAAGGCTTATTCCCCCAGGGCTCTTAAGGAGGCACGACACGTTGATTTTCGAATCCGTCAAAATACTATTTACATGCCCGAAAGAAACCGAAAAAAACGATCGGTAGTAGTAGACCAACGAATTTCAAGTATCGTATCTGGTTTTGTAATAACGGACGTATTTGAAGACAATGGCCAAGATCATGCAGATATCTACGCTTGTTTATCCAAACTGGCACTAATAAATTTAGTGCGCAAGAATAAACGAAAAAACTAGATGGCAACATGATCAAAAAGGATTATTAGTTAGCAACGTATACCCGTCACGTGCGTGTGAACTGAGGGACCAAACCAGGAATTCCGAAAATAAATTACCAAGGATTTAGTAGTAGATTAGAAACAATTGTAGAACGAATCTTGGAATTTGTACAAAAATGTATCAAAAACTACAGCCCTTTATATGTGGTTCCTCAGTTCTCACAGACCATTTAGCCAGCTCTCGGAAATTATCTTTAAAATGAAGATAATGTGATTACACACATTTAGTATAGAATTTGTAAGGTTCATTTACTAAATAACAGGCCACCCAAGCATTAAAGAAAAAACTAAAACAACGTCCAAACTGTGGTCCCTCAGTCCATACTAATATTATTTATATTTCAGTGAAAATTACTGAATCATATATCTAAATCCGTAAATTTTCTAGCTATGGTTATAGAAAAAGTCTTTATACATTTTCTAAAAAAGAAATGGAGCAAAAACATTGGCGCAATTTCAAGATAATGAGTATTAAAACTGGTTCCTCAATCCACACGTCTATTATCATATTGCGTGTGCTAACTGTTTAACCAAAGTAATATCAGAAACTCAAGTGGATGTACCTTTTAGTATAAAGTTTCTACTAAATTATCGAAAACTTAAATTGTATATTAATTACCTTTAAGCTGAGATAATCATTTATTTATTAACCCTAAGAAAATACACCGAGTAGTGTGACCAAACGATGAAACAAAATGTATACAGTTTGCAATGTCTTTTATTATACTTCGTATAATATAGCATTAGACAGAACTAAGTAAAGGTTGCATGGTACATTTTTTAATATTGTGATAAATGGAGCAAATGTGTATTAAATAAATCATTGATAAAAATATTTTTATTTAGGTAAAATTTGGATGTAGCTTACTGAATGTAAGAATATTTGTTGGTTTGTACTTTCAATAATTTTCAACTGTAGGCCATCATAGAAAAAGAAACGCTCTTTCATGAAACCGACGGGTCCTATGTAAACTAGTATAAGTGCAAAAACACAAGTTTACAGGAGAGCAATTCAAAGGTTATTTTAAGGCCATTTAAGCAAAAAGTCATTTTTGCAAATTTGCGGGTTACACCAGTATACGTAGGACCCGTCGAAACAGTGACATCGGTAATGGCCAAGACCGCCTGGGATTAACACTGGAACGAATTCAGATGCTCCTATAATTTTGTAGGTTCTGTTCTTTACTGTTATGGTAACAGGGACATTAGTTAGATAATCTTTTTCGATGCCATTTAAATCAAACGATATTATTTTTGACAACTCGTAATTATAACTAACTTGGTCATTACAAGTAACACAGTTCTTGTTTTCTTCGTCAATGTTAATAGCCTCTTCTGAAATACTAATACCAAATATTTCAATAAAACTTATATTTAATGGCAAGAATGCAACGTCTCTTTTGATTTGGATTGATTGACAGGATGCGTTTAAACACTGTTTTGTGAAAGTTGCAGTGGAAAAATATCTTAAGAGTATGTGTTCAAATACGTATGAGATGTTACACTGACAATCATAGATAACATGATTTCCTTTCTCATGTGTTGTTGTTTTCTCATTTTGTTTCATCGTTTGGTCACACTACTCGGTGTATTAGCTTAGGGTTAATAATGAATGATTATCTCAGTTGAAAGGTAATTAATATACAATTTAAGTTTTCGATAATTTAGTAGAAACTTTATACTAAAAGGTACATCCACTTGAGTTTCTGATATTACTTTGGTTAAACAGTTAGCACACGCAATATGATAATAGACGTGTGGATTGAGGGACCAGTTTTAATACTCATTATCTTGAAATTGCGCCAATATTTTTGCACCATTTCTTTTTTAGAAAATGTATAAAGACTTTTTCTATAACCATAGCTAGAAAATTTCCCTATGTCCACTAAAATCCATTAAAAAGATCCATGGATCTTTTTACACTCAAATCACACAGATATGTCCACTTTAATCCATGATCCGAAAATATTTTAAAAATGGATCTTTTTAAAATCCATTATAAAGCTGCATCTACAGTAGCCATTTTCTATAGGTAAATAAAAGACTAGAAAACCGATCAAAATTTTAATAGTAACATATGTATAAATGTTTTTTTTTATTTATTTGAGATGGGGTGGTGATTGATTGATTGGTGTGAGCAATATTTGGTCCGTATTTGGTGAACGGATGGTGATGATTCTCCGTGTGGTGACTGAGTAAGAATACATGTCACCACCCCATCTCATCCCATGGGTATCGTAAAAACCGACTAAGGGACTATCGGTGAATATTATCCTTACGAAATAAAGAAGGAAAACTTGAAATTAAACCCTATACCAATCCGTCTGTTCAGTGTGATATTAGTAGGCCAAGTATCCCTCCGTCACGGGAGGAGGCCCGTCCCTGCAGTGGGACATTAATGGGCTGTTATGATGATGATGATGATTTGGTGAAAGCCACCGGACAAACAATTTTGTTTGGAAGAGTTAATAAAAAATTGGGCAAGAGGAATAGAGCAATTTAAGATTGCGTGTGTCACCCGCTTTATTTTTTACAATGGATCATGGATTAAAGTGGACTTATGTGTTTGATTTAAGTGTAAAAAGATCCATCAATGGATCTTTTCAATGGATCTTAGTGGACATAGGGAATTTTCCCCTATGTCCACTAAGATCCATTGAATAATATTAACTTGGTACATGAGTGTCTAGCTTGATTAGTTGCTGTGTGTACATATTTTATTCACTATCGACTAACTAATTATATTGATAACAACATAGTTACGTAGGTACTTTTATAAATGAAAGTAATATTTATAGTAATATTATTTCATCAAAATTTCATCAAATTGGTGGTCGTAATAGGGCAAAGGGAAATAATTTCCCACTTGGTCAAGTCATAAACGGGCAAAAGGAAATAATTTCCCACCAGAGAAAACGATTTTTTTCAGTTTCAGTAGGTTCAATTTAATTTTCCGTCTAGAACTATCTCACATTATACCACACGCACACTTTAACCTAAAAAAAACGTACTTTTTTGTTCAGCCCGTTTAAGGGTCTCTTAAGATACCAGGGATCACGTGTGTCACGTGGTCTCTTACTAAAGTAGTTACCTAAATAAAAGTCTTTCGTTTGGTATAAAACATAATTATAAAACATCTTTTATAAAACATATTTTTTTTAAAATGAAAATTCCCTATAACATTATTTAGCAAACCCTCTAATTACCTAGGTACTTATGATTTGCAAGAAAAATTAAAAAAAATATATTTTTCCTGATAAATTTCCTTTGTGGTATGTGGGGACAGTCGGTTTGAGCGAGAAGGAACGTTGAGAAAATGTATTCTAGTCATCGCAGTTCTGATTGTAACGTAGTGCTAGTGCCTAACTATATTATTTAATTTAGTAGAGCACCTATAGGTACTTAAAACTAAAAGAAAACTAATTATTTTAGCTATTGATGTATTGTGTGCTTATTGGATTTTTTTAATTTAAATAATACATTATATCTAATGACCTTAAGTATTGATTTTGGTTTGAAGTCATGAATTAAATGAATATTGTGTGCATGGAAAATGTCAGTAAGAGTACTAATTTAAAATGATAATAATTAAAAATGAGTAAGTAGCTATATTAGTAAGTAGGATTATGAGGTATAATCTAAAAAAACTAAACTACAACTCTACTTACCAAAACCACTAAAAATTAAAACAATAAACACAAAGTACATTTTGAGTAATACATTCGTGGGGTTAAATTAATCAGAAATTTAAATAATTAAAAATATTTTACAACAAATTTTTTGTTATACATAAAGCTCTCTAGTTATTATTTATTATCTGTTATCTGTTTGGTCAAGTACGAACACAAGCAAGCGTCCGCGAAAAGCGCGCGAAAAATACTAATGGACGAAGCTCAACGTGCAACAAAAACGTGGGTGGATGCTTACTGATGCCAGAAAGCATTAGTACTGTTGTTATAATATGCATAATAACTATTACTAATATAGATAAGCGTGTTTCCTAGTTGCATTATGTAAATTGAATGTCTTCTCAAAATATTTTGAACCGCGTAACATTTAATATAGGAAGAATTTAATTTTGAAAAAAAAAACATTGATGATGTGCTAGTCTAGCATTAATTCAAATGAAATACATTTTTAAAATTTTGCTGTTTATTGCACAATACAAGTCACATTTGTTTACAAACACTGAAACGCACCACATGATTCTAAAAGTAAAAAAAAACACTTCTTATCGCACAAAACATTTGTACAATAAGCTTCAGAACAACTAAAAATAAGTTGACATTTGAGATAAAACTTAATAATACGTAACATTTTCTGCTTCATTGCTGTCTTCACAAGTAAACAATGGCTCACGAGATAAATACTTACTTACACGTTTTTATCACGATGATTATTACCATTTAGACCAATTTATTACAAGTGTGATAACAGCACGGGTGGTAAGGAGGATCTGGGCAAGTAAAGGCTTGGCATGGAGGTACGCCAGGACAACACTCTCCAGGGTACCACACTGTGCGGGCGTATCTGCCACTTGGTCTCGTACAGGCGCCATGGTTGAAGCAGTGCGCTTTGCATGGAAAGTCGTAGCAGCAAGGTCTGCAAAATACGAAATGATGTGATATAATGAAAGAGTATGTAAGCAACATCTGGACAAAAAGTTTGACCCTGTGGCGAGGGCATGCCCAATATTATTTACAACTAGCTGATACGTGCCCGCTTCGTTGGGCGGCGAAAAAAACGCGTCCCTTTTTTAAACATATTTCATTACTGCTCCACTCTTATTAGTCATAGCGTGATACTATATAGCCTATGGCACTGCCCGATAAATGGACTATTCAACACAGAAAGAATTTTTAAAATCGGTTTAGTAGATCCAGAGATTACCCCTACAAAGTTACAAACACACAAACTACCTCTTTACAATATTAGTATAGAAGTATAGATAAGATGGTCCGGGGTTACGGAAAAAGAGTTCTACAAATTCATTTAAGTCAAAGTAGATTTTAAATAAACGAATGAAAACCAATCCCTAATTAAAAATAGGAATCCACTAAAACCACCTTTTTAGCTTAGCCGGTCAAGGATCCATCGTTAGAAGAAGTCGGTCTATGTCTTGTCTTTACTAAAATACTAGTTAAACTAATTAAAAATTATAGCAGCAGCAAATAACTAACCCCCTTACTCATAAACGCCTCTTAAATTTAAATTTAATTACTGTTTAGCGAGATTTTTATTAGGAAAACCAACCTTATACCAAACAAAACCGTAAGAATTTAAGCTAAATAATCAATTGATTTAAATTTAAGAGGCGTTTATGGGTAAGAGAGTAGGTAAGTTCTTTGTGTACCTTTCGCAAGGAGCATTAGTTGGTGGACTACAATAACAGTCAACTTCCTTTTGGAATGGCTGAGGTCTAGGTTGTCCGCATCTAGGTCTCTTGTAATAGATGCTCCATTCTCCACTGACACATCCGTATCTCGCCGGTGGACGAAATGTTTCGTAACCTCTCACCAGTGCCATCCTAATAAACTATTGTGACTTGATTGACAATGGTTCCCTTAAAAAAATCGTAATAATTAAGATAAATTAAAAGTGAATTATGTAAATAGAAATTTTATACAAATTACAATTTAAAGATCAATTAAAAAGCAAAGGTCGGAAACATGTTTTTAGGCGAGGGAAAAAATATACATGAAGCGCCACGCGATGCTAAGGTTAAACACAGTCTTCTCGTGTGGGATCGATGTGCATTTAGCGTATAATAAATTAATTCAGTATGAATAATATAATATTCCTCACACATTCACACAACGCCATCTAGTCCCAAACAAAGCAAAGCTTGTACTATGAGTACTAGACAACGGGTAAACATACTTAAATACATTTTTTTGTAAATACATACATATTATACATAGAAAACACCCAGACCAATGCAAACAATCATACAAACATTTGCATAGAGCGGGAATCGAACCCGAGGCCTCTGCGTAGCAGTCAACTTATATTACCACAACGCCACAGAGGTCGTCGATTGTTGTCGTCGTTTTGTTGGTATGAATTCATGCAGTAGAGAATTAAGGATCATTTAATACAAACCTCAACTAACTGAACTCTGTCGTGAATATTCCACCTGCAGAGACGGACTTTTTCCAATGACTGAGGGGAAGGACTGGCTTACAACTTCCTCATACAACGTTGATCAGATGGTAAAAATGTCTTACTTTTCCCTATCTTTTTTGTCGAGATAATGTTTACATTATAATATAACGACACCCTTAAGATGAATTAAATGAATGAATGTATCCCCAAGAGCTTTGCAGATGTGTCGTCAGCTCTTTGCAGTATCAAGTAGTTGTGGATGCCTTTTATGCCCGATTTACACATCGACAAGTACAGTAGCGAGTTAAGTAGTATTTTATGATTAAGTTGATTTAAATAGATCTCCATCCTATTTTTTGGCAAGTTAAGTTGGCGAGACGCGAGAGAGGGGGCTACTTCGTACTTAACTCGCCAAAAAATAGGATGGAACTCTATTTAAATCAACTTAATCTTAAAATACTACTTAACTCGCTACTGTACTTGTCGATGTGTAATTCGGGCATTAGTCTCGATACTAAAACTAGTACTGACATACCCCAAGGCTCAATGCTGTCCTCAATGCTGTACATCATCATCATTACCATGCGTGGTACACCGGCTATTAGAATGTCTCTCAGAGCGTATCGATATTTAATTATTGTGCTTAAGAAATAAATATTAAAACTTACCAAAACGTTTTTGTTGTTTTGCTAATGCTTTTACACTTTTTGTATATTTTTTATAAAATTATGTCTTTTTTATAATTTTAAAACTATATAACTAAAAAATCAGTTCGTGACGGAAACCATAATAATTTTGAATTAAGAATGTTTTTAAGACATAGATAATTCTTTTTAGTTCTCGTCAAAGCAGTTAGCGTATAAAAAGAGTATCATCATTTCATCTCATGAGTTTATATTCGTAAATTCTTCTCATTTATCTACTCGTAGTAGTCGTCTATGTAGTACCTATAGGCAAACTATAGAGCACCTGTGTGGTTATTCATCTGCACCTCAAACAGTAATAAGCTATCATCATGATCATCATATCAGCCTATTAAGGTCCACTGCTAGACATAGGCCTCTTACAAATATTTCAACCTTGTGCGTAATAAGTTCTTCGACGCGACGGTAGAGCAAGCGGCTGCTGTGCACGAGGTCGCGTGTTCGATTCCCATGGAGGAAACTCATTTGTTGGATCCACAAATTATTAATACTATATTCTGTACAGGTCTTACTCGCGGTATATACCTACTACTTAGCCTAGATACTAATAGGATAAATACCTAGGTATTTCTCCGAAGACGACGACGACACCCGTCCCTCCTCGACCACGGCCCTTGCAAGTCGGTATCCTATTATTATCTAGAGTAAGTAGTATATACCACGAGTAAGACCTGTACACATAATAGTATTATGTACCTATACAAATCGCGATAGTTTAAAATCTACACAAATCATTGTCCTGAGTCTCGATGATATTTGGACACAAATTTTAAATTAAATTGATTTTAGTAAAATACGTAGGTACATATTGAAAATCCAACATTTTGCAAATTCAACATTTTGAGAATTCAACATTTTAGGAATTCAACATTTTGAGAATCTAACATTATGAGAGTTCAACATTGTGTTCTGGAAGGGAGATTTCTAGCCTCAAGACAATATTTGCGAATCTCACAAATAATCTTGCGCGGGATTCAAACGCGCGACCTTATGCACTGCAGCCGCTAAGGCGGCCACCGCCCCATAGAGCCCTTAGAGGTCAATTAGAACAATATCATAAGATTTGAGTCAAAACATTTGACCTATGTCAGACTTGACCATAGTCGTGCATTGCCACGCGACAAGGCCTAGCCAGCTGCTCATGCATGCATGATCTACGACTAAAGCGCCGATTACACTACCCTACATGTAGGACCTGTGTGTAGGGCACTACATGTTGTCTAGTGTAATCACATGTAGGCTGTTAGGACACTACATATCGGAGATGGCGAATCCCGACCGCCCTACATCATGTAGTGTCCTACATGTAGGGTAGTGTAATCGGCGCTTAACCCTAGAAATCGCTACTGAGGAAGTCCTAAATATAATATCATAACAGCCCATTAATGTCCCGTTGGAGGGACGGGCCTCCTCCCATGAGGGATACTAGGGGCAATTGTCCAAATCTTGGCACTGCACCAGATTATCAGCACCCCCAACAAAAACTCAAATTATAAGCTTACCATTAATTAATTTGGGATTCCGTTTAAAGAAATGAAAAATAAGGCCAAACTACATTTCTCGATTAAAAAAAAGCCATTTTTTTAAAAAACGCGGGATCATGTTCTTCAAATTACTTTGTTTTGACAGTTTTTTATGATCATAGGTAAGTTCAGGTTTTTTTATTTTACTTTATTTTAGATCTTTTTTACTGAACCTTTAGGTTTTATTCGTGTATAAAATGTTTTATAAGGCTTATCTGACGATGGAAATGTACTTTATCTTGATTTTATGTTCATAAATGAGGTGCTGACATCTGGGTTCAATTTTTTTGCGAATAGCTAATTATCGGCACTGGTACTGTTACATGACAAAGTGGTATGTAAAATTGTTAATCCATATTTTTTATTGTAAAGCGTGATTATTTTATGCTTAGAATTAAATATTCTTGGAAAAAGTACTCTATGATTTCGGATTTCATATCCTGGCATGGTGCTGAAACTAACATTGCTACTTATATAGTTATTTTTATAGTGTTGATATTATGATCAAAAGAATGTCTATTATTTTTTGGAATTTTTTATATTTATGTATTTATTTTTCTGAAACTTCGGTTGTTAGGCTAGGTATAAATAAAAGAGATTTTGCTATAAACATTGGATTATTTCATTTATCTACATTATTTTATGTCTATTTTTAAGGTGCTGACTGATAATAGGCTCGGTCGATGCTAGTAACCTTGTTTGTCCGTGGTGCCTGTGATCGTCCCTGCAGGGACCACGGGTAAAAGCAATCACCCGTGGTCCCAGCCGAAATTATTAGCCGACTACTTAAAATACGTTTTTATAAAGAACACTCATACCACAAGAATACCAGAAATTCATAAACTGTGTACGTACCAAAAGTAGAATCACGTAAGTCAAAGGGTTCTAAAGATATTTATAAAACATATTATTGAACGCCTACTATTGTTATAGTGGCAATCAGGACTAGAGGACCTGATTGCTAGTAGTGGCAATCAGGACTAGAGGTCCTGATTGCTAGTATAAAAATAGTAGGCGTTCAAGAATATGTTTTATAAATATCTATGAATCCCTTTGACCTACCTGATTCTACTTATGGTACGTTCTAAAAAATTGCCGGAACTGGGCTATGGTAATGCTCTGATACTTAGATAGTAAGTAGTTTCGCCAGATTGAAAATACACCCGTCATTCTGTACACAGGTTGACGGCTCACTAACTTTTTGAAATAATTCAAGATTTGTAAAAGCACAATACTTTAAATTTTACACACATTCCTCACACTACTAGCACTGTACTTTCATGTGTATGGAAGCACGGGTTTTTGCGGTACACCCGTCATTATGATGTACACAATAATTGGTGTTAGGGCCATACCTCACCGAGATGCCATGGCGACGTGGCCAGAGACGTTCCCATGGCTACGTCTGGTGTCCCTGCGTCGCCAGACTGAGTCGCCCAATCGCGTCGCCAATACATTCAGTTCTGTCTCGACACAGTCAGGAATGGACGTGGAAATTACTGCACTGTATTATTATTGGCGACTGAGTGAGTGACGGAGCATACAAACACGTGCAAACAACTGGCGGCGTCGCCAGGTAGCCAACGTCACCAGTCGCCGCATGCGGGGCGGTCGACTCTGGCTACTCTGGCTACTTAGCAACGCCGCCAGTTGGTCGCCAAGTGAATTAGCCGTCATACATCTCAGTATGAACTAGTTGGCAACGTCGCTGGCCACTTCGCCATGGCATCTCGGTGAGGTATGGCCGGGCCATACCTCACCGAGATGCCATGGCGACGTGGCCAGCGACGTTCCCATGGCTACGTCTGGTGTCCCTGCGTCGCCAGACTGAGTCGCCCAATCGCGTCGCCAATACATTCAGTTCTGTCTCGACACAGTCAGGAATGGACGTGGAAATTACTGCACTGTATTATTATTATTACCAGCGTCGCAAAAAGATTAAACGAAAAAAGAAAAAAATATGGGTACATCCGTTTGTATCAAATATCGTTCAACGCGGGGACTAGTTGGCGACTGAGTGAGTGACGGAGCATACAAACACGTGCAAACAACTGGCGGCGTTCGCCAGGTAGCCAACGTCACCAGTCGCCGCATGCGGGGCGGTCGACTCTGGCTACTCTGGCTACTTAGCAACGCCGCCAGTTGGTCGCCAAGTGAATTAGCCGTCATACATCTCAGTATGAACTAGTTGGCAACGTCGCTGGCCACGTCGCCATGGCATCTCGGTCAGGTATGGCCCTGGTAATTATTTAGTCGAGCTCATCTAAATAAAATGTGTATGCATAAAGACATTTTTTTATAATAAAAATCAATTATTTAAAAGTGAACCGAGAAAGCATGTTGTTAAAGGCGTTATCAGTATTATCACTAAAGATAAACGATATTAAAGTAAGACTCTTAAAGTGCTAATAATTGGTAGCATCACCCTATTATCCGTGAATATGATCTTAACGAAATAGAAAGGAAAACTTGAAATTAAACCCTATACCAATCCGTCTGGCCGTCTGATAGTATAAGGAAACTGCTACCATCCATCCCTCTAGATTGCCTAGAGGTCTTGTTGCTTCTATTTCATACAACATCATTGTCCCGAGTTAAGTTGTATTATGTTCGATTATAGTTTGTAAACTCTTTCATATGAAATGGAGTCTTATTTAAAACTAAAAAAATCTACTACAAGATAGGCGTAAGAAATAAAACGAAAGATTATACACATAAGTAGTATTCTTACGGACAAAAATATTACACAATTATACGTTTTTTTTCTATGATTTTTCACAGCACATGATTATTACCAAACGGGCATTACAGGTCCACAACAACCACAGCAGACCGGTACTCCTGCGTAACTGCAACGCTTAGGGCAACAGACTCCTGGTTCAGTGCAACAGTAGCACGGGCAAGGCTTGCAGCGAGGAGGTCTGCAGCACGGTAATGCTACCGATCGAGGAAGTGGCTGGTTTACTGGATCACAAACTACGGGCTGAAAGTAAAACATGTCGATTAAAACATTAACATTAAAGCCTAAGCGATTGTATGGAGGTAACCTAACCGTTAGCAATAAATGGCACCTAAAAACATTTAATGTACGTTACCTTAGGACAAGGAGGGCACGGCATTAAGCATGGTAGTATTGGACTGGGTGGACAGGGTTCAGGGCAAGGTCGCACCGGTGCAGGACACGGAGAACATCCTCCTCCAGGGCATACAGAACAAGGTCGAATATCGTTACAAGATGCAACACATGGCTTGGTCGTGTACGGATAACAAGCCCCGCAAGGCTTTCCCGAACACACACAGGGGTCAAAACTGTAAAAAGGGGCACTCATTTTGAATTTTCTATTTTTATACAACTTTCTAAAAAATATAATTCTTACAAAATGTCAATTGCACATAATGTCGATTTATATATTGATCGTTTAGTTTTAATATTTATGGTCATTTGTGTAACTGGCTAGTAAGATAAAATACTGGTAGGCAAACTTTTGTTTATAATCAACAAGATAGACTATGAGAAAAAAAAATAAAACAAGCATTCAAAATTTTAACAGTTCATAAAAATCAAGTCTATGTAAATCTATTGTTATGTAATTATAATAAATTTAATTTAATTCAATAAAATCTTAAAAAAGGGTCAAAATTTTAAGTAATATTTTATAAATTAAAAATATACAAAAAGTGATAAAGTTTAAAAATAATTAAAAATATTTTTACTCATTTACAATGTGCTGTACGCCTTGTTGTAAACCTAGCTGTGGACCTTGTTGTGGACCTTGCTGTGGACCTTGTTGTGGACCTTGCTGCCGTCCATTTAATCCTACATGTCCTGCGATATTGCCATGTGGAATTGCTCCATGTTGCTACTCGTGTCCACCCCCTCCACCGTGCTGTAAGCCATGCTGCCCTCCACCGGTGCCATGCACACCGTGTCCACCGTGTCGCTGCAAGCCTATGTTTAGACAATGCCCAGCGCCAGTGATTCCTGATCTAGTGCCACCAATAGTTCCTGTGTTTCCCCCTTGTCAGCCTCGCCGTGCCCCGCCTAATGAACCTCCGCCGCCATGCCCACCTAAGCCTGTTTGTTGCCCGCCGGTACTGCCGTGCTGTCCACCACAGCCGCCTTGTGATCCGCCTCCGGTAAATATCTTGCTATTTTTTCATAATATATCCTAACTTTTCATAACCACTTGAACGTCAATGGGTATGATTTATCCACTGACAAAATGGCGGGACTTACGTCATATGGTATAAAAGTACCAAAAAAAAATTCGTTCTGCAACGCGCGATATTTTATAAAAACATGATTCTACCGCTTAAAATCTACGTTTAAAAAAGTCTGTGGGACAATTGTCGATAGTTTTAGAACGGATTACACCAAAATAAACAGCTGTAAAAAATAATCTGTGGTCGCAATGTCAAACAGAAGTTTGCTTCATTTCGTATGTCCTTGTATGAAATTTACTGTTTATTTATGTGTTAAATACATTTAATTAATTAAATATTGTTGGAAGTGTAATATATTACAATTTTCTAGAAAATGTGTGCTTTCTAATGGTCGTAATATTATGTTATAAAAGTTGAGTAACTTTTAAAATTTAATAAAAGAAAAGTCAAAGACTAAAACTTGGCCTTGAGTTTAACAATAATGGCGGTTTAATTACGCTTTCCTCAATAAAAGTTTATTGAAATCGTTTAAAGTTTATTGAAATCGTTTAATTCTAGAAGATAAACTAATAAACAATAATTAAATTTAGAAAACAAACCTACTACGTTCTTATTTTTATGTTCTTATTGTCTAAACAAAAATATGGTATGCACTACAAAACGCCGAGATGGCCGAGTCAGCTAAAAAAGGTATTTATTTCAAAAATAATTTAAAATACTTTAACCTTCAGAATTACTAATATATTTATTTTATTTTAAAAGTAATATAGTTAATTATATTTAAAAATAAAATCATCAATTTGGGTTGCTAATTTTTATTCACAAATAATATAATTCCCGGAAAATCGCGGAAAATGTCAACAATTTTTCGCAATTTCTCAGGTTTATCAACTATTCATTGTATTTAGATATTCATAAGGTTAATGTATTTTAATTTAAGTTTATTCCCTATACTTTTACGAACACGACGATGGTTTTCATTTTCAAATTGATGCAGTAATTTTCTCGTGTTAGCCGTTTTTATCAAGACGGAAAACTCGCAGTTTTTTATAAACACATAAAAAACTGTGAGCGTTGCCACTTGAACGTTGGACTCGCGAAAGCGATTCGCGCAGTTAACGTTCAAGTGGTTATATTGTTTTAAACTATTGTAATTATAATAATATATTTACGTAAGTATGTTTGCTTCGGGATTCCTTAGCATACGGGGTTGACTAAGGGCAACCTTAGTGAAAAATCTGGAGCTGACGTTGGCCTGGTAAAGACTTTAGCCTTTTATAAGTTACTCGTGGGATGATACCGATTAAGTCACCGTATCTTTAGCTTTAATCATTAAGACAATTGTTTTTGTTCCTTAATTAATTGTGGTTCCAAACGTCAACGAATTTCTAATACGCGTAAGTTAGTTTTGAACTCACTTTTAATTTCTGATTTGTTTCAGGTATGCGTATGTCCGGAGCCTATACCATGTTATCAACCAGTTCTCCCGTGTTGTAATCCTCAATGCCCACCGCCGATTATACCTAAGCAAAGACCCATATGTCCAAGAGCTCCTCCTTGCCCATACCCGTGTATACCTGTGTGTCGTAGTGATTGCGCTCACTGTGAACTAGACCCTGTGACGAGAAGGCGCCCGCTGATAGTTCATGACGGCCTAGGTCAAACTAGGAAGTCGGGTCGTCCCGCACAATGCTATGTTTTGGCGCAACCAACTGTACGATATAAAGTTGAAAACTATTTGAAAGGGGTAAATAATACTTTTTTATTTTTTCTTTCTTTTAAAGACAACTCACGTATTAGCCCTGTGAAATTTGTTATGGACCAGGTAATTAATGCGGGCATTATTAATTTTGTCTGCTTTTTGGGGATATGTGATAATTTACTATCTTAACTTCATTATTTATCACATTGCACGGTTATTATTACATAACATGATAGTTGGGCAATTTGATATTATAGCTTTATTTAACCCGAATCAGAGTATTGGGCATTTTTCATAATGACCGGCATTATGTATACTGAACAATTTATCACTTGGTCCATAAGACATCAAGGTTCAAGATTTTTGGATTACACAAAATAATAATTACCTATCTTGCGTACCATTCGAACCCGCGACATCGAAGCAATTAATATAACGCAGACACAGAATTTATTGATAATGAGAGAGAAAGAGAAGACCGAAATAGAACTAATTTATTTATTTTCTTTTACAGGACCCAGAGAGCGTGCCTTGGTATCCGGCTTGCGTACCCTTAATTTAGCTAAATTGGAAATCGTCATTTATTCCAGTCTGTGAGGTGACTACTGGTGGTACTTTAGTCTTGTTTTTGGTGATTTGGTCAAATGTTGTGATGTCTTTGATTAGAATAAATATATATATTTTGACTCGTTTTTTTATTAAAGTCCTTATGTAATAATTTGTTGTTAAGCCAAACTCTTTGTGAAATTAAAATATAATTATGAAGTATTATGGAGGGCGAGATTTCCAAGTTTAAATCCTTATACTTACCTGTTTATAAAAATTAGTATATAAAAAACCTTTAGGCGCACAATGGGGATTTCTCAAATAGTGGATTTCTCAAAAAGGGGATTTCGCAAAATGGGGATTTCTCAAAAAGAGGATTTCGCAAAATGGGGATTTCGCAAAATGGGTACGTGTACACTTAGCACAAAAAGGGGATTTAAAATAAAATTGCTTTATTTTGAACACAACATATATCTAATTGAAAACACAAACTGAAAAATTGCTTCACTTTGAACATAACATAATATCTACTTGAAAACACAAATGACGACTTTCTCGTTTAACTGTATCGTTATCAAGAGTAATAGATGCATTGCATCGATTTTTGTTTGTACAAATCCATAAAGTAGTTCCCGTCGCATTTTTTCTCTTAAAATTATAATGATATCCATCTTTTAAAACACAAGTCCGCCCTTTTGATTTTTAACAATTATAAAACTCATAATGTCTACAATAAACCAAAATACGATGACAGTTACAATCACACAATTATACTTGACTTGGTTGACTGTTTAGTAACTCTACATCTTAGAATCAAATGAAAACTGCTTCGTCGTCATCTACGAGTGCATCTAAATCTATTAATAAATGTATGCATGACTTTTGAACTTGAAAATATTATGATAACTTGATTATGGATGACATTATTGCAATTAAGATTATATATAACTAGCTGCGCCCCGCGGTGCTACCTGCGGTCCTACGGAAACACTACACTACCTAAAATACAAGAGGCTTCTTAAAGAATTAAAGAAGGGAACCTTATCTTTCAGGAAATTTTTGAAACAATTAGTTTACATGAAATTACTGCTGTAAAACTTATAGGAAGTTTTTTTTTAAGATTAATTGAATTCAGTTTGTGCTTTCAAGTATATATTATGTTATGTTCAAAATGAAGCAATTTTATTTTAAATCCCCTTTTTGTGCTAAGTGTACACATAGGTACCCATTTTGCGAAATCCCCATTTTGCGAAATCCCCTTTTTGAGAAATCCCCATTTTGCGAAATCCCCTTTTTGAGAAATCCACTATTTGAGAAATCCCCATTGTGCGCCTAAAGGATAAAAAATAGGTACATTTGTGTGGTTGGTTCCGAGTACTTAGTTTTATACCTTTTGTACCATAATGTCCACCCCCAGATCGTCCCCTTCATAGCAAAATGTACAAAACGCAAAATGACTACCACACGCAAAATGTACAAAACGCAAAATGAACAAAAGCAAAATGTTCAATACGCATAATGTACAAAACGCAGAAAGTGCAACACGCAAAATGACTACCGCACGCAAAATGCACAAATCGCAAAATGTACATCTTCGCCCGTATTCACACTGTTTTATTTTATGTTTTGCATTCATAAATAAAAAAAAATCAAATAGTTTAATTTTTTTACTACCTATCTTATTACTACAAAAATTACACATAAGGAAAAAAAATAAAATAATAAACCTTATGACAATAAAAAAACCAAATGTACCCCCGACAAAATCAAAGTTGGCTAGCCTTTTAACCTTAATGT
The DNA here is from genome assembly GCA_905475405.1 of Schrankia costaestrigalis. Classification (NCBI taxonomy): domain Eukaryota; kingdom Metazoa; phylum Arthropoda; class Insecta; order Lepidoptera; family Erebidae; genus Schrankia; species Schrankia costaestrigalis. The sequence continues at coordinate 9,799,738 of FR997827.1, forward strand.
TAATGTATATATTTTTAAATTAATATATTTTTAAATTAATATTTTTTGAAAATTATTTATGCAAGACTCGACTACAACTTAAGTCTTGCATAAATCATTCTTATAAGGAATTGCGCAACGGAAATTTCCTTTCGGACCCACGCTACCACCGCCGATACTACTGGTGGTAGCGTGGGTCCAAAACGATACCACCAAGTAGTGTTGTGATTTGTAGATAAGTGCCTATTCTTGTATTATACTGGAATCGTAATATATTGAAGAAAGCAAAATTATTAGGAAATACTAAAATCAAAGCAGAACGAAGAATTGTTTCTCTGATAGCAGCTTTGCCACTTCTTCCAAGTGCAAACATCTTAGAAGGCTACGAATACATCAGATCTGAATGTAACAACAAAGATCGATTGTCAAAATTGTTAAAATATATGGAAACCTTTTGGTTTAAGATACATTCACCAAACGTATTTAGTGTGTTTGGTGAACGCCATAGAACAAATAATATCTTGGAAGGTTTCCATTCTAAAATTAATAAGTTATTAAATAAAAATACGGTAACACTGATGCGTTTATTAAAGGTCTTGCAAGATGTACATAATTCCGAAATAACACCAAAAAAGCGTCGTAATGATCAAATAATCAACGATGATTATATTACCGATATACAAATGCAAATTGTCAACAAAATAATCCCAATAGGCCATGCTTTAGATAAATTACGATGAACTTTTTTCAATAATTTCCCTCATAAATACAGTTATCTTATACGTTTAATAAACGCATTACAATAAGTTCCCACTACACTGTTTTATTTATCGATTTGTTCATAAGTAGTGGGACCTTTTAAAATTTGGTTTTCGCCAAATTGTTTACTTATTTACAGATCTGTCATTTATCTGTACTAACCTAACTATATTTTTTTTAACCTGATTGACATGTAATAAAACCTAGTTTCACCTAGTTTTTTTTTTACATCCCGTACCTACCTAAATACAATAGCCATGTTCAATTGTTTCGCGATCTTCGTTTGTTTTGTGATGTTCATGTTTGAGCCACGAGTCCGAAAGGCGTTAATGTAACTACTTAAACAAAATCTTATTAGTTACCTACTTTAAATTCAAATTGGTCTCATCACTATTTCTGGTTTGGTGGTATCGTTTCGGACCCACGCTACCACCAGTAGTATCGGCGGTGGTAGCGTGGGTCCGAAAGGGGAAATTTGTTTTAAATTTAATTCGTTTAATATTTTTTTATATTTAATATCAAATACCACACACAAACACATTATATTGAATATGGTAGGCGACTATGAGAGCTGTGATTTTATTTACTTCTAGTGGACTGTATGTTAATAGAATTAAGGTATATAATCCAACATGCCGCCCACCAAAGGACTACACTAGTCCTTTTATGCATGCATTATCAACAAACAAACTTAACATATTATAGCACAAATTGCATTTAAATCACTATATAAACTCAATCGGTATCACTATTGTTTATAGGTAACGTGTGACGTAGTGGGTTGGTATAGGGAGATAAATGCAAACAACTCAAGTACGACAATGTAGTATTATTCCGTAAAACTTAATTTAGTATATACAATTACAATTATTAGTTTGATAATTTGGAAATCACTACGTTAACAAATATAGGAAAATAAGCAAGCCGGTCTAATCAGAAGGATTAGAGAGGATTCCAAAGCACGAGGTTCGAAGGCTGCCCTATAGAAAGGCAGACACTTATCTTCAGTTAGCCGGAACAAAAAAGGGAAGGGCCCGCGCCCCGCGTCCTCCTTATATAGCGGCCGCTGGGTAGTCCCCTCCACGGCGCGCTCGCGCCGCTGCCGTGCGGCGAAATGGAACGCGCGAAGCGGGACGCGCGAAGCACGTCACGCACGCACGTACAAAGCTTAGAAATAGATCGCTTGATTACACTATCACCTGTCTTAATGCTATATACTCGGGTACATCCATCGGGTCCTGGATGCTTCTCGACTATTCGACCGAGTAACCATTTGCCTGGCGGCAAATTATCTTGTTTAATTAGTAGGTACTATCTCACCCACTTCAAAATCCTTCTCTTCGGAAATCGGTCCAGCGGCTTCGGAGATTAGTCAGAACAAACAGACAGACAAAAAAATTTTAATTGTGATTTTCGGGATTGCTATCGTGTATACATTGATATGCAATAATTAGGAAACCGGGGATTTCATGTTACAAACAGACACTCCAGTTTTATTTATAGACTAGCTGCTGCCCGCAGCTTCGCCCGCGCTATTTAAGTTTATTATGTACATTATTGAAATTTTCTTATGTATAGGATCCTAATTATTTAATTGTTAATTTGTTGTGAACATGTCCTTAGAACAAAATCATCATTTTGCGATTTGTGCATTTTGCGTGCGGTAGTCATTTTGCGTGTTGCACTTTCTGCGTTTTGTACATTATGCGTATTGAACATTTTGCTTTTGTTCATTTTGCGTTTTGTACATTTTGCGTGTGGTAGTCATTTTGCGTTTTGTACATTTTGCTATGAAGGGAGATCGTCCACTTCCCATTATGACCACTTTTCCTTGGCTTATTCCGTTTATCCACCCTAAAAAAGCCACCCTAAGGCGCTGACTCCACGAGCGATAGAATCGCGACGAGTCTGAACAAAAATCGCCGCGATAACATCGCCGTGTGGAGACACCTTCATATAGAGTATATATAGAAATACATGGCACTACGATTATATCGCCGCGATTTTATCGCTCGTGGAGTCAGCGCCTAAGGAGAATAGGTACTCGGAAACGCGTGTCCTTCTATCCACCCTGAACGGGGTGGATAACCGTAATTCATATAATATTTATGTTTCTTCCGATTTTTTACCCCAAGTACAGTTAAATCAAATTACCTTTTAAGTTTTTATTTAATATTTATTGTTAAGCGAATAACATAAAATAGTCTTAAAATCTAAATTGTAGGTACAATGGTACTATAAGATAGAAAGCCGAAGCGGGGCTGGTGGTTTTTTATAAATTTTGCAACATGACCAGAAAATGACCAACGCCTAATTCATTATTGAGTAGACGTAGTTGCGTATCCTGGATAAATTCGTCCCTTTTAATGTATATTTGCAATCGTTTTCTAAATTTTTGTTGCTGCGGCAGACGTATTAGCGAAGAACTGTGCGTTTTTTTGCACGCATTCCAAAAACTTAGCTAAATGTGGATGTTATGTTTGTCTTTAATTTCATATGATATTGTTTTATGCCAGGTTTCTAATGAATTTGTAGTCCTATGAGACACCCCGAATGAATTCCAAACAGCCACAAAGGTTTCGTCCTTGAGCCATGTTTTTTCAAAATATTTCACAAATGCCGCCATATTATTTTCATCGTCTAATAAAAATGATTTCACAAACAACCAGCCTTCATTAATCAAGTTTGAAGGTAATAGTGGCAACCTTGCCGTAAGTAACACTAATCTTTTTGTATTTGGGTATTTATTAATACCTAGCTTATCTGCTCGTTTTTGAATGGACTTCACATAATGAAAGTAGAAGCCATGTAGCAATATATTTGGAAATACACTTTTTAATGCTCCCATTGTAGCTTTTTCGTAGTCGTTTTTCTAGAATGACGTAATAGTCACTTAGAATAAAAATAAAAAATAAAATAAAAAAATTCTTTATTTTCCTCCAAAATATTACATGTTTTACATACAGTATATGACTTATCACAATATACAACATACTTTATTGTTGGTAGTTTAAAAGCATGTAACATTTGGGAGGACTGGAGCCTAAACTAGGATGTACCTGTATTTCAGGAAAATACATGAATGTTAGATGAGTAAACAAAACTATTTTCAGCTCAAAGAAGAAGGTAAGTATGTACATCTAAAGTATTTTAATGTTCACGAAGTTTCTTGGACTGGGTTTGTGTATGTTTCTGTGTTAATGACTGTACTTAGGCAGGTGAGAAAAACGGAAGAAACATATTATATGAATTACGGTTATCCACCCCGTTCAGGGTGGATAGAAGGACACGTGTTTCCGAGTATCCTCCTTAGGGTGGCTATTTTAGGGTGGATAAACGGAATAAGCCTTTTCCTTATTGCTCACTTTCCATCCACTTCATAACACGACCGCCTCCCACATGGTCCACTTCCAAACGTTCGTCAGGCCCGCCCGGCCCTACGGAATTTGGTAACGAGACTTGCACCAATCTGATGTACTCCTTGACCCAAACCTATGTAACCACTTCGTTTTCAATGTAACTCTTTTGGAAAAAAGTTACAGGCACTTTTTAGGGGCCGGGCCAGCCTGACGGTTCTGGCCCGGCCCCCTTATATATCGACAACTACGACACACATTCAGTAATTCTGTAAATACAGACGCAATTTTCCTTCTGAAATAACGCCTATGTAACACTTTATTTCAATACAAAACTCAATATTCACGGTTTTTAGGGGCCGGGCTGGAGTTATTTCATTACGTCATAATATTAAAACAACAACAGCTATTTTTTTTAAATGTAGTTACATATAATCTTCTGGGCGTACAGATTCAATGTAACTCTTTCGTTTTTACTTAAACTGCCTAAATAAAAAGAAATCTTCATTTTTAACTTATTCCAGCCCGGCTTTAACTGTTACTATCTTTTTTAATATTGCGTTATTTTATGCGCCAGCTGTCATCTCGGCAATAGTCTAAAAGATTACTGCCCTAATGCTTGCAAAAACCAATATCATACGATGGAGAAAATTCATGAGCCCGAAGTTTGTTTCACAAGTTATTGGTTAATAATCAAATTGTAATATAAAATAATGTAAATATTTTTACTAATTATACAAAGAAGTCAAAGTAAATCAAAAAGTAAACTGAAATACTACCTACGTAGAATTTAAAACTATTTTCGATTATGAATTTCGCGCGGGCGCTGCCAAAAGCTAGTTAAATAACAAATACATAACACTTCATACAGGGTTAAAGAATAAAATACGAAACCTATGAAAATTTAAGTTAATTTAATTTAAGTTAATTTAAGTTTAATTATGTAAGTACCTCATAGTAAACTAAACGTAACTAATTTGGTTTTAATTGAAAGTCCATTAAAATTTGAAACTCATAGTCACTGTACTAGAATATTCTTAAGGTTAGCCTAAAATATTTTAACCTAAAACATCTTAGGAATCACAAAGCTTACAGGTTCAGGACTACAAGCCATATCATGTACTCTTTACGCTTTTTTCAATGCATTTTGTTCCGCATAAAATAACGCAATATTAAAAAAGATATTAACAGTTAAAGCCGGGCTGGAATAAGTTAAAAATGAAGATTTCTTTTTATTTAGGCAGTTTAAGTAAAAACGAAAGAGTGACATTGAATCTGTACGCCCAGAAGATTATATGTAACTACATTTAAAAAAATTAGCTGTTGTTGTTTTAATATTATGACGTAATGAAATAACTCCAGCCCGGCCCCTAAGAACCGTTAATATCTCCGTTAATATTGAGTTTTGTATTGAAATAAAGTGTTACATAGGCGTTATTTCAGAGGTACATTGCGTCTGTATTTACAGAATTACTGAATGTGTCGTAGTTCTCGATATATAAGGGGGCCCGGCCCCTAAAAAGTGCCTGTAACTTTTTTCCAAAAGAGTTACATTGAAAACGAAGTGGTTACATAGGTTTGGGTCAAGGAGTACATCAGATTGGTACAAGCCTCGTTACCAAATTCCGTAGGGCCGGGCGGGCCTGACGAACGTACTTCCAAACCTAACGACCAAAATGGGCTAGCTCGACCTGGGTAAGATACTACTCGCCCACTAGATAGGTACAGACGTAAAGGAGCATCATTCGTACTGTGTTCGTATGAGTGTGGAGCGCTGGAGGCCCAACTTTCTCCTCTCTCTCCCAATAATCCTCCCACTCTCCACGTCCAAGGCTGCAAGGAATAGTCATAACGGGAAGTGGACGATCTGGAAGTGGACATTCTGGGGTGTGGTCTGTTTTCGTTAAAACCCGTCAAACAATATAATAATTGTCTTAAATAGTTTGTTCCAATGAACATTTTGTTTCGCTCCTAAAATGTATCACCCCTGGTGGTACGTGGGTCCGTACCGTTTTATTGTATGATTTGACTGACCTATGTTATTTTAAATTATGGTAGTATAATACTTTTGTACGACAATTTGACGAAACTGAGCAAGTAAATCGTAAGATTTTTAAAACATAATTGTGTGTCTACTGCAATCCTTAAAAAAGTTAATGTATAGATAACTTACACAATTTATACCAGAGGACTGCCTTCAATTTCACTGTATCACAACTTCAATATTTCTTCAAATAGTTTTCATAAAACTTGTGTACTACAACTATATATATTTACACAAGGACAAACACAGTCATGTCTCATTATTGGTGGTGGTACATTGCACACCATAGGCTTCACTGGTCCACATGGCGGACAACAGGCAGGCGCACAACAGGGAGAGGGACAACCCATTTTTTAATTTTTAGTTAATAAACTTGAAAATTTGGGCAAAATATCCGAACGAAATTCAACAAAATGTGAAACAATACTGAAGTATGCTTCTATTTATAAACATGAAATTGACCAACTGGATTTAGTGGGCTTTATAGATTTTAGAGCAAAATCTATGCGAATTACATGGTATTTCGTTTGTTACCTACATTGGAGTTGTTTATGCGAAACTTGAATTATTTATGCCGATCTAAAAGATGTTTGGCATGCTAACTGCTAACAGATTGACGCATTCGTGTGTTATAAAACTTACTCGCTGGCCACGTGAAACAAATGAAATCGCATATTATTTGAGTGCTTGATATCGGTATTCTGGATGATATTGCGTTCAACATCTACAAGATTATCAACTTGGTCTCCAAACGGTTTTTCGAGAGAAGATGGATGTCTATCGGGGGAAAAGTAAAAAGCAATATTATTAACTCTGCCTCGTTTAGCGCCTTTAGCGCAGGCTAGTTATTTAGAAGTGATTTGCTGCCCCGGACGGTTGTGACGACGCGACGGTGGGTGTGCTGTGGGGAGCCAATTCACGGTCGATGTTTACGTAGTAATATTATTTAGTATTCGTACTTATTACAACAAGACCAATGCAAACAATCATGCTCAGGCGCACAAACACTTGCATTGAATTAAACTCGAGACCTCTGCGTAGCAGCCATGAAATAGACCGATTACACCACAGAGGTCAAAATCAAAATAATTTACTTATGCTATTATAATAATAATATATTAAAAATATGTATTTTACTAGCACCGTGGTGCGGCAAGGCGTCATGTCGCTTGACATGACGCCTTGTTACGCACCGTAGTTATGGGGCCACAGCGTAGGCGCGAAGTCATAGCACTGCGTTGTGACATCGCTTCCCAAAAACGACGTCACATAGTAATACAATGTTATGAATCAACGCAATAATCATCGCAAATTCATAGGAAACTTCCACGATGCATTGTGCGGCGCGGTTCGTAAATTTTGCGATGCGTTGCGGCACCGCACTGTTCTGACTTCGCTCTAAGTCATTTTTCGCTGCTTCGTTCTACACAGATAGCTAGAGTACTCACGTAGAGTACACTTAATGGATTAACTCTCAGCATTGCGCTGCTTCCGCACACATTTTCGCACCATTCCACTTAACTTGGAAAACTGTTCTGGTAGAAATTTAGTCCAGATAATAATATATTTTAAACCATCTCATCGCTATTTTTCATACGATATGTATTTATTTAGCTACCTAACTATATATTTCTAGGGTTTCCTAAAAAAAGTAACCCTTAAAGGATCATTTCGTTGATCGTTTGCCTGTGTATCTTTCAAGACCATTTTCCTCAAGAACGCGTAGAGGCTTGAAGCTCAAATTTTTATCAAATTCTAAAGTCTGTTGCCCAGATCTATAAAAAAATCAAACTTATAAACCAACGCAATCAAGAGATATAGCCGTTTATGTCGCAAATTTTCGACGAGCAAGGGTAATAAGTAGGTTTTATTCTTACTTTTACCTATAAACTTGAAATTTGGCATGTATATAGTATATACATAGTAAAGGAAAAATTCGGAAAACCTAAAATTTTTACTTCCATCATATTTAATACTATGTCGTGAGACGTCGAAGAATTTTGGCAGACTAGTCGTGACGTCACAGAATTTTTGATAGATGAGTCGTGACGTCAAGGAATTTTTTGACGGATGAGTCGTGACGTCATAAAATTTCTAGCTGCTGAGTCGTGTCGTCATAGAGATGACCAATTAGATAAACTGACGAGATTCGACCTAATGCCCGATTTACACATCGACAAGTACAGTAGCGAGTTAAGTAGTATTTTAAGATTAAGTTGATATAAATAGATCTCCATCCTATTTTTTGGCAAGTTAAGTTGGCGAGACGCAAGAGAGGGGGCTACTTCGTACTTAACTCGCCAAAAAATAGGATAGAACTCTATTTATATCAACTTAATCTTAAAATACTACTTAACTCGCTACTGTACTTGTCGATGTGTAAATCGGGCATAACTCACTGCTGGGTATAGTAAGTTCAACTTCAAAAGTTCTCTTATGATAGCTTGAGTCTTTTTTCTATTGATACCAAACTTGGTACAATATCAGTGTAAGCATAAGTGCACGTTTACGGAGAAGCGGGGCGTCGGGCGGGGCGTGTGGCGTGGCGTTGAGCGGGGCGTAGGACGTTTTTTCTATTTACGCTGGGGCGGGGCGTGAAGCGGCACGCATCATCGCACGCGTAAACACAAACTTATAGCAATATATGACGTTGTTTATAGAGAAGCGTGGCGGGAAGCGTAGCGGGAAGCGTAGCGGTGCCCGCCGCTTTGCCCTCCGCGGAGCCCGCCGCTTTGCCCTCCGCGGAGCCCGCCGCGGAGCCCGCGGCGATACGTCAAGTGTATAGCGAAGCACGCTCGTCTCGATCAAATCAACTAGATTTATATACAGGGTGGCTCATTCAAAGGGGTCAGTATGGGAAAGTCTTAAACTATAAGTCATACGATGTTTTGTTCTTAGGAACCATGACACCGATTTTGATAAAAAGAAAAACTGCATTCATACATTTGAAAAAGATACTGTACCCAGCCGGGAATCGAACCCGGTTGTTTTCCAAAAATAAACTTATACTTTTTTTTATTTAAATACCGATTCTGTAGGTCATAAGCAGTAAATAACTCTATAAACATTATGTCTAAAAATAATAAAAAGCATTGTTTTTACATACTTACATTTATAATAGTAGGTGTTCGATGTGGCCACCGTGCGTCGTTCGAGGTCGCCCGATTTAACGCCTCTAGACTATTTCTTGAGGGATTACGTTAAGGATGAAGTGTACAAAACAAGCTATGATAACTTTGAAGACCATTTAGGTCATCCATAAAATCAATTTTAACGCAAATTCACCACATAAAGATACAAAATGCAATGACATGATCGTTACCTAAACGTGTTGAATATTGTATTGAAAAAAAACGGTGTCCACTTTGAACACCTACTATGATAAATTAAAGTATGTGAAAACAATGCATTTTATTCATTTTAGACATAATGTTTCTTAGAGACATTTACTGCTTATGACCTACAGAATCGGTATTTAAATAGAAAAAGTAAAAGTTTATTTTTGCAAAACAACCGGGTTCGATTCCCGGCTGGGTACAGTATCTTTTTCAAATGTATGAATGCAGTTTTTATTTTTATCAAAATCGGTGTCATGGTTCCTAAGAACAAAACATCGTATGACTTATAGTTTAAGACTTTCCCATACTGACCCCTTTGAATGAGCCATCCTGTATAGCTTCAGCGAGAATTGACGCTGCGTGCTCCGCTGCGTGCACCGCTGCGTGCGCCGCCGCGTGCACCGCTGCGTGCGACGCTCTATTTCAAACAAATGTGTCAAAAAACGCTTCTCCGTAAACACACCCATACAACGCCAAATATTTGAATTCAGTGCGGTCCGCCCCGCTCAACGCTACGCCCTACGCCCCGCTTCTCCGTAAACAAGGCTTAAGAGCTGTCAAGCTTATTATAAATGTAATAAATATATTTTTCTAGTATAAGAAGCTGATAAGACTAACATAAGTTTGTCATAGTTGTCAGTAGTTTGTAAAAATGTACCTTTTGTGGTTATAAAACTGCTTGTCCGTCGGAACGGATCAACGAAAAAAAAACTAACAGGATATTTTAGCAAAATTTCCTGTTAGTTTTTTTTTTCGTTGATCCGTTCTTTTAAATTTTTTTTTTAAATTTTAATTTTGCTAAAATATCCTGTTAGGATATTTTAGCAAAATTTCCATAACATCTAGGAGCAGAGATATTGTAACAATAGGCTTTTTTAGTAAATACTCCTTTCCGGTGGACGCGCAGGCCAATACCTAACTTCGACGACCACTGTGACGCAGTCGGTATATTACATGGCTGCTACACAGATGTCTCTGGTTCGATTCTCGATCAATGCAAATCTTTGTGTGCATGAACATGATTGTTACTATACGTTAGATTATATAGTGCTTCAAGTAAGTGTTTATGCTGCTTTTAACTTTAAAACTGTTATGGGTACAAAATTCAGTACGGTGCGACACCAATATGATCTAAGTACATAATATTAAAACTTTAGGCTTTTACTAGACAAACACGCAGATTTAAGCGCCGATTACACTAGACTACATGTAGTCGCCTACATCATGTATGAGACTACATGATGTAGGACGGCCGGGACTCGCCAATCTCCGATATGTAGTGTCCTAACAGCCTAAATATGATTACACTAGACTACATGTAGTCTCCTACATGATGTAGGAAGACTACATGTAGTCTAGTGTAATCGGCGCTTTGATGAACTAAAAACAGAATCATTAATCCTATTATCCAAATAAAACACAGTCAAGTTGCGAATAGTTTAACATTTATTTCTTCGTATTATTTAAATGATGTAGTTTACTCTTTTTCGGCTTAACAAAGTAGTAGACTCGCTTTCCGCTCGGTACTTTTTGGTTAACGGTTATGTGCACTTGAAACACATTTTTAGCACACAAACTCCCAAGCGTCTGGCACTATTTTTGGTACAAATAAGACTCACACACAACATAACAAATCGCAAAAAAATTACATTATTAAAAAATAAAATGTTCACTTAATTTTTACAAAACTTGAGTTGAGCAGCTGTATATGTTTATACATGGGTGTGCATCTATGCATCGCTGGATAGGTGGCGGCGCTGTGCAGCACAAAGGCGTTTGTGGGCCACATGGTGGGCAGCAAGGCGAGCAACAAGGACCACAACCCATATTTAACTTTTTCTTGATTAATTGTTTACTTGTAAATTTTGATAGTTGTCCCACCAACTAGTTCTTCTAAATGGAACGTTTGATTAAAATGAGATACTATTTATAATATTTGTGAGCCACCTGGTTTAACGACCATCATGATTTCACAGAAAAATCTATGTAGCTAAGCTTTTAATTGTTTTTAATTCAAATGTACCTATAAAATAACAAAATATCAAATCATGATGGCTGCGAGTAACTTAAGATTATTGCGAGTAAAAAATTATACTTTACCATTTCCTAGTTGTCTGACAACATTAACAACAATAGTAAGAGAATAACATAAGTAAGAGGTAATTTTTAATATTAATTTGGAATCAATTCAATGTATTTATTTGGGAAACACAGTATCACAGATAGTCGAAAGGTTTGTTTTTAAACTATCACTACATTTTCAGAAGTATAAGTCATAAGAAGAATCTGGCAGGAACTCACAGCTGCTCTTTAGAAAATAGTTTAAATTAGAACAATTTTTCAGAGTAATAATAGTATTGTGACTGTAAAAAGGTACTCCAATTATTATTTACCAACCATATGAGCGAATGATTATCTTGTGGAGTGGGCACCGGAACTCGTCAGATGTTGTAGAAGTGGGGTAGTAAATGATACTATGATGACATGTTGAATGCTCTTTAATTACATCTTACCACCATTTATATACTTAATATCTACGTGTCTTATAGCTATATTACTATCTTAATGTCTTATCTTAGTATCTTATGATAGTTATAGTACAACCGTAATCTATTCCTTGTTATCGGATGATGTATGTGACCAGCTCACACTACATCACCCTTCCAGAGAAAAAAAAATAAAATTAAATCTAAGTTAATTTTATTGTTTTGATTATAACTATTATAATTAATTTTAACTATCATAATACAATTTGGTTCTATTTTTATGTACAGTTTCTATTTTATTTTTATACTTTATTTTTACATTTGGTGACTCATCTTTTATTACATAAAATGGTCCATTGTACACATTATCTAACTTACTTGCATTCTCATTTTTCAACAATATTAAATCACCTTCCTTATATGTTACAGGGTTACTATTTTTATCATAAACAATTTTCCTGGCCAATTTACTAGTTATCAAGTTTTCTCTAGCATCCGCTTGAGCTTTCTGTAAACGAAACTTAAACTCTAAAGGATAATCATCGAAATTATATATAGGTTCAACACTCCCATTATTTAAATTACTTGGTAAGTTGCATAATTTTCCGAACACTAACTCATATGGAGTATATTTAGTTACAGTATTTACTGTTGTGTTGTATGAAAAACACCAATAAGGGATCCAAGAACTCCATGATGACGAGTTGTTATTTGTCTGAATTCTTAAATACGCACCCAAAGTTTTATGAGCATTTTCTAGCGAACCAATACTTTCATGATGATACGACGTTGCTAATATTTTATTTATGCCTAAAATTTTGAATAATTCTACCATGACTTTGGAAATAAACTCACTTCCCCTATCTGTAGCAATGTTTTGCGGTATCCCATATCTCAAAATGAAATTTTCCCCTAACGCTTTTGCTACCTCATTGGTTGATTTGTTTTTTAAAGGATAAGCTTCCACAAATTTTGTTAACTCACACTGTAATGTTAAAATATATATATTTCCATTCGTATCCTTATCGAATGGTCCTACTATATCCAAGTAAATTTTCTCAAAAGCTGTTGACGCAGTCGTCGTAATTGTCATTGGTTCCCATTGATTTATAAAAAACCCTAGATGCACATTTTCAAACAAAACTAACAGCCAAAAGTGTCACCAAATTAAACATACGCAATAAATACGTATAGTAATATCGTAAACATATTTCTTTTTTCAAATTCAATCTTACACGCATGACATAAAGTTGTATTTAAAAAGTAATGCACATAAAGCAATAAAATTTAATGATTGACGTTTGCCGGTAGAATAACGCGATACTAATTTAAAAAAAGTGCACAATGCGCCCATTTGTTGCGGACGTTTTTGGGAAGTGGAGTGTGTATCTTTGGTTTTTTGTAAATCAATGTTGGTTCCCTAATATTTTTCTGAAATTTTTGTTTTTGACACTTATCACATTTTTGGACGTATTCTACTACATCTTTTTCGATACCTGGCCAGTAAAAAGATTTCTTTATATTATTAATCATCCTTCGTATCCCTGCATGACCACTAGTTGGTAATATATGAAAATCGTTCATGACTACCTTCTTTTCTTCCCTGTCCTCTATCCTACGTACATCTTTCACTATACATACTTTAAAGTTCTTTTGTAATGAACTATTGTTTTCCTTTAAATACCGTGCCATTCCTTTTATCAAATACTCGTTATCATTATTTTTTAACATAATAATATGTTCCAAGTTTTGTTCAAAACAAAACTTTACTATGTCTTTCAGCAACTCGTCTAGGGAAGAAGCTGATAAAGATTCATAGTTAATATAAACACTTAAGTGTTCTGGCACGTACATCAATTTATTTCGTGACTTATACATAATTATTTTACAATTTTTGTCACGTATCAATTTTCCCCATTTATTTGCATTTATTTTGCGTAATTCCACATCATTCCCTTGTTTCTTCAGTACTTCTACTATTCTGGGATGCCCTATCCTAGAATCTATTATATTATCCTTCCGAATATCCTGTTCTTTACCCAATTCCTGCAACCGCCTATTCTGCATTCTCGTCATTACTTATACTATTATTACATTACTTATACATTATACTATTATTTCCCATATCTTTTAAATCTTTAATGGAAATTTTTATTCTAGATAATGCGTCCGCTAGCACATTGTCCTTCCCTTTCACATATTCGACCTCAAAATCGTATTCCTCTAAATACAGACGAAACTTCATTAACCGACTTGATGGGTCCGTCATATTAAATAAATATATTAATGGCTTATGATCTGTTTTTACGATAAATTTCCTACCATATAGATATGTCCTAAAATGTTTAATTGACCAAACTATAGCCAATAATTCTTTTTCTATAATAGGATAATTTAACTCGCTTTTCCCTAAAATTCTACTCGCGTACGCGATGGGTTTGCCGTTTCCATTACTCAAGACACTTCCTATCGCAAAACCTGAACTGTCTGTTTGCAGTACAAACGTGTTTTTTTCGGAAAAATCGTTAAAATCTAAAATTGGTGGTGATATTAATGCCTCCTTAAGTATTAAAAATGCTTCCTCGCATTCTTCTGACCAATTAAATACAGCATTTTTCTTACACATTTTATTCATTGGTGCAACTATTTTAGCGAACTTAGGGATGAATTTTCTGTAATAATTCGCAAAAGCTATAAACCGTTTTATTTCATCACTATTAGCGGGACGTGGGTAATTTCTTACTACTTCAATTTTTCCCGGATCTGGAGAGATACCGTCATTTGATATAACGTGTCCTAAATAAAGTATTTGCTTCCTTAAAAACTCGCATTTAGATGGATTTAGTTTAAGATTAGTTTTTCTTAATCGTGTAAAAATTGACATTAAATTTCGGTTATGTATTTCTAAATTTTGCCCAAAGATAACCAAATCGTCCTGGTATATTAAACATTTATTATAATTTAATCCGGACATCGCCACAGTCATCATTCTACTAAATGAACTCGGACTAATTTTTAAACCCATTGGTAATCTGTTCATTTGATATTGTCCTTTGTCTGTCGTAAATGCTGTATACTGTTTACTTTTTTCGTCTAATTGACATTGATAATATGATTGCGACAAATCACAGTGACTAAAATACATAGCTCCTGATAATGAATCTAAAATTTCATTAATATTTGGTAAAGGAAACTTATCGTCTTGAATTTTTTCGTTTAATTGCCTATAATCTATTACAAGCCGCCATTTTTTATCCCCGTCCCGGTCTGCTTTTTTAGGGACAATTAACACAGGACTAGACCACTCACTAACCGTCTCTTCAATAATTCCATTTTTTAACATTTCTTGTACTTGCCTATCGACCTCTTTCTTTTGAGCAATTGGTATCCTGTACTGTTTTTTATATCCCGGTGATACATTGTCTTTTAATTTTATAGATTGCTCATATATATTAGTTACAGTCAACTTATCTCCCGGTAAATGAAATATATCTGGATATTTCGCACAGATCTGTTCAATCATTAATCGTTCCTCATTGTTTAAATAGTCTAATTTTAAAATTGAAAATATTTCCTTAATACGTTCAACACTCTTACTTGACTCCGGAAAATAACAATAGCTATAATTCCTTAAGGGTTGAATATCTATATTTTTTAAAATACATTCAATTTCCTCGTCTTTTGTATTCAATATCCTAATAGGTATCATTCCATTTTTCGGTTTAGCTATTACGCTGGCCAAAAAAACCCCTTCCTGTAACTCTTGTTTTGATACCACACAATCTTCGGTTATGCTAACTGGAAAATATTTAATTACCTCGCAACGCGGCGGAATACTTAATACATAATCATAATATCTAAGTGGCATCGAAATAACTTGCCCTCGGTATTCCTTAAGAGTTAGTTTATTTTCTGAGAAATCTATAACGCCTTTATATTTTTGTAAAAAATCTTGACCTATTATGCCGACCGATTTACATGGTAATTCATTAAATACATAAAACTTATGCATAAACGAACACTGTTCGAAATTTAAATTTAAGTACACGTAACCTATCGCTTGTATTTTACCACCTACACCGTTAACTACTACCTTATCCTTAATAATATTGTAACATCCCGGGTAACATTCTAAAATTTCATTTTTTATGGCTGATATTGACGCACCCGTATCAATTAGCCATTCCGAGTGTAGGCCATTAAGAAAAAAATAAACCCAGTTTATACTATTATACGTTAATATATGTTTATCTTTATTCACGAAAAAACTGACTCGGCTCTATTTGTTGTTCCAATGTGTCAAGTTCATTATCGCCTGACGTATGTTCTACTTCTAAACATGCTACAGCTCGCCGACCTTGCTGACTCGGTTGTTCACGATAACCGCTACGTCCGCGAATTCCATTACCATGCCATCTCTTTGTATTATTAAACACGTACCTATCAGCTGTGTTTTGTTTTGCGCGATAATTTTGTTGGAAATTATTATTATTTCCACTACCTCTATTATTCCTGTAGAATCCATTTGTCCTGAACTGTCGTTGAAAAGTTAATACCTGTTCTAAGGAATTACAACTTTCGTCTTCTGCTATCCTAATTGCATCTTTTAATGTTGTTATATTCTGTGCTGAAATGATAGTGCTTATACGTTGATTTCGAAGCCCGTCAGCGAATCTTTTTACTGCGTATTTTTCGTTTAATGGCCGTAACACTTTGTATGCTTCCTTATCGTTTCCTGCCTGCGCAATGGTTAAGTCTATCATATACTTTTCTATTTCTATCCCGAATTCTGTTATCGATTTATTACTTTGAGTAGCCCTAGAGAATTTATTTTGAATAGCTACGTCTGATTTTATTGTCAATAGATGTTTTTTCATGTCATTTACTAATTGTTCAACCGAATCGTACTCTCCTGATAACCGTATTTTAGCCCCTTGGTTTAACCGTGTTTTTAATACAAATTTTATTAATAATTTTTTTTCTTCCTCTTTAATCATTGAACTGTATAACTCAATAGAGTCTATAAGGTCTTGAGTGACATGTTCTTCTCCCGTTACTTTAGGCAATAGCCCCACGGCCGTCCTCAGACTCTCGGTACCCATTTCTGACCCTTTACGCTATGTATGTCTAATACGCAGTTCACCTACCTCGCGCTTAATATCTACGTGTCTTATAGCTATATTACTATCTTAATGTCTTATCTTAGTATCTTATGATAGTTATAGTACAACCGTAATCTATTCCTTGTTATCGGATGATGTATGTGACCAGCTCACACTACAATCTTCATGAAAAGGCATCCTTCTTACCAGTTATTACCAGTTGTTTAGTGCATATTGTGGCAGCAACAAATCATATTAAAAAAAACTAGTACTTAACCACTTAACTGTCCCATGAGTCATATATGAACACTAGATGCAAACGCGACTTCGTCCACGATTACATTTGAAAATAAATGAAATAATAAAAAACTTATTTAATACATACAAAGATATCATCATCATCATATCAGCCAATCGACGTCAACTGCTGGACATAGGCCTTCTCCAAGTATTGCCACCTTGTGCGGTCCTGTGCCTACCTCATCCATCGGCTTCTAGCCGTCCACAGCAGCGCTTTTGCCACGCCAGTCAGTCCACGCGGTCGCCATTCCAGAATCTTTCTGCCCAAAACAGTTGTCGGTTTCCGCGCTATGTGCCCTTCTTGCCACTATTTTAACCGGTTATGTCGGTTACTTTAGTTCTCTTGCGGATATCCTCATATTTGATTCGTTCACGCAAGGAAACTCCCAACATAGCTCTTTCCAATGCCCTCTGAGCGACCATTATTCTTCTGAGTAGGCCCATAGGTCAGGCTACAACATAGCTCTCTCCATTGCCCTCTGAGTGACCATGAGTCTTCTGAGTAGGCCCATAGGTCAGGCTACAACATAGCTCTCTCCATTGCCCTCTGAGTGACCATGATTCATCTGAGTAGGGCGATAGGTCAGGCTACAACATAGGTCTCTCGTATGCCCTCTGAGTGACCATGAATCTTCTGAATAGACCCATAGGTCAGGCTACAACATAGCTCTCTCCATTGCCCTCTGAGGGACCATGAGCCTTCTGATTAGGCCCATAGGCCCACTAAATTTAAAAAAAAAAATTGTCATAGCTTGATGTTATATAGCCTATAGCCTTCCTCGATAAATGGTCTATCCAAAACTGAAAACTAAATTCAATTAGAAGAAGTAGTTCCTGAGATTAGCGCGTTCAAACAAACAAACAAACTCTTCAGCTTTATATAATAGTATAGATATATAGATATAGATTTACATTGTTTAACTATTGTGTC
Source organism: Schrankia costaestrigalis (assembly GCA_905475405.1). Taxonomy (NCBI): domain Eukaryota; kingdom Metazoa; phylum Arthropoda; class Insecta; order Lepidoptera; family Erebidae; genus Schrankia; species Schrankia costaestrigalis. The sequence goes on from FR997827.1 coordinate 9,818,033, forward strand.
TATTGGCGGGACAGTGAAATTGTTAATAAAAGTCGTTTATCCAGATGACGTTTACAATAAGAAAACCATCATAAAAGAGAACCATCATATAAAAAAATAGGTAATAATGATAATATGTAATAAACAAAACAATAATACGATAAAGCAAACGGCAGAAAGGCACCTTCACTTAACATCACCAACAAAAGTTTTCCGGTCCCAGAAAGTCACATCAAGAGTGGGAAATCTGACTGGTGGTAAGGTCTAACTGTTACGACACGACGTTCAGACGTTTTATGTTTCACTCTCATTTTCTTCTTAACAATTAACTTTTGTGTCAATAATTCCTTTTAACCAACTCTTATAGGTGGCTATTATTAGTCCCTGCGATAGTCCCTGCAGAGACCACGAGTGAACAAAATTATCAATTATTAGCCGACTTATTAAATAACGTAACATCACAATAAGGCGACCCGTGATAGAATTGAAGAAGTCACATTATCCAGGCTCAAACTCTTAACCATAATAGTTTTACCCTTACAGATAACAGATCCGATCGTCAGCTGCTCTGATAATGGTGGGATCAAAATATACAGAATGAAAAAGTCACTGAAAATAAAATCTGTTTCGACGATTTTTTTTTTCAAACCGAAATTGTATTCCATGATTGTTTTAATGACATTATTAAATAAAATAATCGTCAGCTATAGGGAGGGTTCAACGTCAGTTAAGTCCATAAAATGAGAGTAAAAATATGTAACGCCTAATAAATTTTATATAGCAATATAAGATTATAAACATTAAGATTTTTTATAATTAAATAATACTTCCCTTACAATATACTTAAATTGTGTATATTGCAAATTAAATAGCCATAGAATGAGTAGAATAAATAATTCAGCCTTCTAAGGAGTTTCATTTACGCGTAACGTTTTTTTGGGATGCATTAAAATAAAAACAAAATATTAATTTATAGGGTACTGAAAGGGTACCTATTAAATATTAACAAAGAAATAATTAAGAAATATTGTCTCCAACTATATGAAATAAATATGGTCCAGACAACCTGACGTCAGAATGTCTGGCCACTTTCTTTTAATGTTTTTCAACAGCTCGTCGAGGTATTAAAAAAATCAATTTGGGTATCAAATAGTACCATAAAGGTATTATAACTTGATACCATCTAAATACACAATTTTGTACTTGGTCCAGAGGTTCTGACGCTTACATTTAAGTAGGTAATTAGGCGTAAATTATTTTTCTCAATCGAATTTTAAATAAGGTTTATGGACTTGACAGACGTCGAGCCCGACATTACTGTACATTGCTGACGATTATTCTATTCATTTGTAAGGCTTCGGCTGGTCAATTGCGAATGGTTGAGAATGTGGTGAATAGCGAATTTGGTAAATTGAGAATCTGGTGAGTTCACTAGCAGTTGCTCCTGAGGGATCATAACAGCCCATTAATGTCCCACTGCAGGGACAGGCCTCCTCCCGTGACGGAGGGATACTTGGCCTACTAATATCACGCTGGCTAGACGGATTGGTATAGGGTTTATTTTCAAGTTTTCCATCTTTTTATTTCGTAGAGATAATATTCTCGAATAGTCCATAGGTCGGTTTTTTGGAGATTAATAAATTGAAGAGGTCCCGAGGGAATACTGGGAAAGAGGTTCCCGAGGTAATACCGGGAAAGAGGTTCCCGAGTATTACCCACACTTAGTGAAGCCCACTTTCCTTGGAAACTTATTCCTTTCGGGAACCCTACCCTTCCCTCGGAAACCTACTCCAGCTCTTCTCTCGAGAACCATTTCCCCTCTTCCCGGTATTCCCTCGGGACCTTTTTAATTTACAAAATTCAAATGTACACGCGACACGCAAAATGTTCAATTCGCAAAATGTTAAAAACTTTTTGCAATTCATTTTGGTAATTAGACATTCTGAAAAAGACCTGTATTGCTACATCAGGATGCAGCGATATTTAAATGATTGGATGTGAAGAACAATTTTACAAATGAATAAATAGAACAAAAAAGGAAATAAAAGAAAATGAAAGATGAACGACATTTATTTACATTACTTTTATAAACCTAATCACATGACTTCACAAGACCAGGACATTTTTATACTTATATAATTAGCTAATATCACAGCTTTTCAGCATCTGTGTTTTCCAATTGCTATGACTGCTTTATCAAATGCCGCAATTGGTTTTGGTGGTTGTCCTACTGCAAGCAGGGCATCTGTAGGGAAAATTGTAAAATAAATACCACAAGTTAGGGCAAAAGTGAAGCAAACTTCAATATGGATGTTTCGCTTTTGACTCTACGAAACAGTATGAATGTTGAAATGAAATTTTATCTACAGCGATTTTTGATCTAAATCACTGCCTAATTACCTCAGCAATTTTTAAACGATATTGGATATTTACGTCTTCAATTAAGCGAAGATTTAATTTGAAAATCCTTTATTTTTCAGTTCTTTAGTTAAGATTTTGTAATATCTGACAACAATCATTTTATTAAATTTGACCTTCGACATAATTGAAATAATGCAAATATCCAATTGATTTATTTGATAAGAATGCGTACAAACTAGAGCATTGGGTACTACTATGTACAAATAAATATTGCTATTGCAAGTCCTATACAGTCATTAACTAGAAAAAATCTTTTTAAAATCTTGTTAAGATATCTGAAATCCTTTGTAGGGCTTTCTGCGGAAGGACTAATTGGTAGGTGATTAATTTACGTATCGAGCAATATATTTAAAAATAAAATCACAATAAATAATTCACAATCTGAATTGTTGCCTATAGGTACTTTTAAATATTTTAAACGCGATGTGAGGACACGGTCAGACCGGGAGGGCGATGTGGCGACTGAGTGAAGTCATATCATGATAAATTTTCGGACAGTACTTTCATGGGGTCGCAAAAAGGATTTTAAAATTTCATTAACGACGTAATAAGGCTCAATACCTTAATTACTGCAAGTATTGTTGAAAAATTTGATCGAACAGATAATGATGATATGATACGATGTCACTCGGTCACATTGCTCTTAAAATCATGACCGAATTTTGCTAAAGTTTAATATTCATGCAACTGCTCTTAATACAAGAGCAATTGCATGAAGTGGCAAGGCATCTGAAACGTTTACTCAGATAAGAGTCGGAGGACTTCCAAAATTAAAATAAATATTAAACTTATTAACCTTTTACTTTACTCTAGAAGTGGCGTGATTTGGACAACATGGGTAGCAACTAAGCGACTATAAAAAAATAACTTATTTTCTATTTGCTCTAATTTGTACGCACCTTTTTAAATATTTTTGTAATGTGGGTGTGTCACACTATTTGGGCTACTTGACTGTAAACTGTGACACAGGAACCGCCTCCACCACCACACGGGCACGAATGACAAGGCTTGCAGCAAGGCGGCCCCATCGGGGGTAACATTGGTCTTCGACATCCCCCTCCGTTGCTGTAAATAAAAAAAATAGATTAAAAAGACTCAAGAAACCAACCTGTTTTTTTTTACCCTTCGCTTCTACCACACTTCACTTGATACCACAAGTCTAATTTGTGAAATTCAGTAACAGACATTCCGCAGCATGGCTTACCCGAATCTGTGATTGATGGTTAATAATAAAATCAAAAGCAAGAGCGGTAACTTTTCTTAACGTAAAAAACAAAATTAAAACGCATTAGCAAGACAAATTTATTTTCTAGTAGCTGACCCGTGCCCACTTCGTTGGGCGGCGAAAAAAACGCGTCCGTTTTTAATATATTTCATTACTGCTCCACTCCTATTCGTCCTAGCGTGATACTATATAGCCTATGACACTCCCCGATAAATAGAGTATTCAACACAAGAATTTTTAAAATCGGTTCATTAGATCCAGAGATTACCGCCTACAACGTCACAAACACACAAACTTTATAATATTAGTAGGTATAGATTAACATGAGTAAGATAACAAAATGAAACTAGATAAACAATTTTCTAATACATTATGTTGTACAACATGCAAATTATGTTGAACATTAAAATGTTACTGAGCAGAATCGTACCCGAGACGATCTCTGCGTAGCAGCAGGCATACACTTTAGACGTTTGCGGTGCTTTGCACCTGTTCAGAATTTGGTTTCGGAATGTAAATTATGAATATAAGCGATTTTGTTTGAGAGCTTCATCCTATACTGATGGTTACATATAAAATAGATAATACAGAGATATAATTTAAATTCACAGCCTGTACTATCTTATTATTATTAAGAACTACACTGTCCACATTTTAGTTTTTAAAGAATAGAAATATTTATGATTAATCTAAAAATTTGAATTCAAAACGTAATATTCATAATTTAAATCATAAATATATTGTAATAAGAATGTCAGATTTTTTATAACAGTTATAAAAAATCTGTTTGACTTTCTTATATACTGTTATCCTTAGTAACGAAAACTTAAAATCCGTCAGTAATAATTAATTGATAAAATGCAATGTAAAAAATAGACTGTACCGTATTGCCCACATTATTGATTGTAGCTGATTTATCATTGACATTCTGTCGCACATTTTGATTTGATTTTATTATAATTTTTATTAAAATTTAACTTATAATTTTGGATGATCAAAAAATTTCGTACTTTCACAGTGAATTTTAATTTTGAACTGATTTTTATTTCCAGTTGACAAATACAATTGACAATTGAACATTCAATTTTTTTTTGTCTATGACATTTTGAAAAAAGGTTCTATGCTATTTTAACAAAATAAGGTAAAATGACACGCTGTCAACTAACGAAATCACTGGAGAAATGGATCAAAATCATTACAACGTTGAAAATTTTTTTTTTTAAATAGAATTTTTTTAATATTAGCTGAATAATATACGCACGTATAGTCTATTTTTTTATCTCAGATACTAAAATGACATTTCATGTGTTGCCTGTTTTTTACAACTAATAAATAGTGATGCGGTACAGCCGGTACTTACCGATAAAAATATAGGTTAGTACCGCCGATTACGGTAAATAGAGACTATAGGCTGTTTTTTAATCTCGAATACTAAAATATCATTACTGTTACCTTTTTTTGTGCAATTTATGTATGGTGATGTACCACCACTATCAACAGTTAACGATAAATTTAAATTTTATACAGTTTTTTGGAAGTAATAATATAAAATGTGCAAATTCTAATTTTAAACTCAGGTAAGTAAATGAAACAAAATTTATTTTTGGTACATAATTTATTTTTATTTGGCTGTAAGTACAATTAATCTTTGAGTCTGCATAATAAAATAATCATAATCTTGTTTCATAATGAAATTAATATATAATTCTTAATTAAACATCAATTCTTTTATAGAAACGAATCACCATCCCTGGACAAGGTTATTCTTGTACTGATATTTATATGGTTTTTATTCTTTATTCGTTAAAACTAGAATAAAATGAAACTATTACTTGAAGACATAATTACTTTAACCAACTCTTTGTTTTTAGATACTGCAAGTTGTAAACAAAGACCCCGAACTTCCATTCTTTTTTCTATTTTCGTCAGCGCTGTAAGTCAGACGTGTAAATCGTTATTAATTAAATAATAATTGTTTAGCGCGGCGCGAGCCGACGCAAGTGTATTATTTCACCATGAGTGATAAACTTGTGGAGAATGAGTTGCTAGCTTTTGTACAACAGAAGCTAGAGTTATAGACGAAGTATCAGTGCTCCAGATTTGTGTCTCGAATTTCAGCGAGGAAGAAATCGCGGCTGCCAAGCTATTGGTTTTTCGATCGCTGAATAAAGAAGACCAGATGGTAACACGTAGACGTGACGGACCTAAGAAAAGTATGCAGGACATTATCACACTGCTCAAGACGACCGATCCCACAGACGTGCCAAGATTTGTAGCTAGGGACTTGAAAAAGTTACCCCTGGTTACTTTAGAGCACGTCGACGTAACGAGTCTTCTAAGGGACATCGTGTATTTGAAGACTAGTCTGGCGGATGTCAAGAAGAAGTTGGAGACATCTGAAAGAAACGTGACAGAGTTGCGCACCGAACTAGATGATTTGCGTAATTGTGTCAAAGTATCTGGGTCACCGATGTCGGCGCGTGTAAGCACACGTCACGGTGCATCGACTACAACAAGCTACGCGTCAGCGGTCTTGTTGTCAACACCGTCTACAGCTGACAAGGCAGAGTGTGACGCACGAAGTAACGCGCGCCCCGCTCCCGTCACGCAGGCTATCCACTGCACGACCTCTCGAGCTCCTTTAGATAATGAGCCCAACCCCATTGTTTTAAAGAAGCAACAAGATCAAGCAAGCAAGAATCGTACCAATGATGATGGTTTCGTGACTGTGCAAAAGAAAAAAAAACATCGCCAGCGTAGCAATAAGAACTGCTGCGGCACAGCACCTAGGGAGCCAAATGTTAATGTACGTGCTGCAAAACCGAATACTCCGGTGTACATTTCGCGCCTGCATTACACCACAAAGGCTGAGGACATTGTCGAGTACGTATACCATAGGTTGAAATACACGGCGAGAGTGCAGTTGTTAGAGTCGCGCCGCAACGTGAATTTCAACGCGTTCGTGGTACGGGTTCCAACATGTTACCTGCATCTCGTCATGGACAAGACCTTTTGGCCGCAGGGCGTGGTATTCCGCCGTTTTCGCGGACAAGTGCCACCTGATCGCACTGTGACGTGATTTATTTGTATTTATTATGTTATAACGTTTATATGTTTTTATTTATTATGTCACGTGTTATTATTATAATTAGTAGGTAAAAGTAAATGAAATATGTATATAAGTATGTATGCCTGTGGTCTGGTACCCATAGTACAAGCTCTGCTTAGTTTGGGACCAGTTGACATTGATAAATTATGTGTTATTATATTATACATTATATTGTTAAAATAAGTATATTATTATATAAATAATTGTAAATATAAATATGTAAGTATGCCTGTTGCCTGGTACCCATAGCACAAGCTCTGCTTAGTTTGGGACCAGTCAACATACTTTATAATGTTATGTAATATTTTTATATATGAAATAAATTTGATTTGATTTGATTTGATTTGATTCTTTTCTAGAAGCACATTATATAAAATATTAAAACACCTGCAATTTAAATATATGACCAGAAAACGACGTAGCGCGTTAATCGACCGAAAAGATATCATTTCATGGCGTCACGAATATCTTCGAAAAATTAAAGAATTTAGATTTAATTTTTAATTTAATTTTTATAATAAAAGAAAAAAAAAAGTCATCGTTTACTATAGCGTCAATAATTACTTCGAATTATTTATTTATTTGTTAAGCACACCAACAGTATGTATGTTTATGTATTACACATGTTTTGTAGAAAAACTATTTACTATTTTATAGGATGTTGTATACCAATGGAAAGAGTATAAAGTACCTACCTCTTCTATCAGCAACTTCTACTATTTGTTTTTATAAATATCTAACAACTATTTGCTAATACATGAGAACTGATATTATGTCAAAGTATCGTCATGATTTAGCTGATGTTTTGTTGTGCGATATTGACCCTAATAGTTTTATGAAATGCAACTAACATTAACTCTAGAGGTGATAAAGGCATTTAGTTCTCGACTATACTAACAACCGTAAATATTTTACAATAATTACAAAACGAATCGAAACACAGGGACAGCACTGTTTCTTAAAAGCTGGCTATATTAGTTTTACGTTTGACATAAGTAGTTGTCATTTTAGTGTCCGAGATAAAAAAATAGACTTTAGTTATTACGTAAACAGGCTTAGAATGTAAAAATTAGTTCAGCCCTATTAATATATATGTATAAAGCGCATGCTATTTGCTTTTATTTTACGTGACGTTTCGGCACAGGTTGCACTAGCTATGAGAACATGTTTGCAAGGACCGGGGATAAGGTACCAAGTAATATATAGGACAGACCAGTAAATTATATAAATATTAAAAATATGGTTAGTAATCATAATTTATGCTGACGTCGTTATCGATAAATGTATCTTTCATTAAAGCATAAATTTTGTAGCACAAATAGTTTTTCGAATAAATTAGATGATTATCTTGTGATTTACAAAAAAATCTGTTAGTATTCATATTTATTTGGGAATTAGTTACCACATCGACATATTGCATCTTCGCTCAAGAACTTCTCTAAGGAAGTTGTTGGACGTCTCATCAAAATTAAGTTACGCACGAAAAAAAGGCTCGACAGTAGGTCGAATAGGATAGGGTCACCTTGCAAAGATGTTCTAGGGACTAATATTTCTAATGATCATTTATTTATCAATGCCTAGGATCATTACAATTTATATTAATTTGGTAAGTAAACAATGTCCATTTAAGAATCAATGAAATAAACTATACTTAAATAAGAAATTAGTTAAGTACCTGTTTTAATAGTACTGAAGGAGAATAGGAGAACATGCAAGGATAATCTATTTGAATCTGAAAATAACGGTAAGTACAATAGTAACTATCTTTGATTGGCATACATACATTAATATATACAGGGTTACAGGAAAAGTCGTGCTAGATCCGTTAAGGGCGTGGAGTACCCATCATTTCTGACTTATTTTGCTATGAAACACCCTACCCTAAACTTAACCCTTTTCGAGATATTCGGCTTTTAATTTTTTTATGAAAAATTGCCGATTCTTAGGCTACTAAATTATTTTTTTATTTTTTTGTGTATCTTAATATTATTATTATTGCATTTTTACATGGGTAATAAGATGCTTTAGGACGTCAATAATTAAAATAGTGCATAAGTTAATTGAATGGACCGTAGTAGACAAGTTAAGGTTAAGAAAAACAAGAAAATATTGGGAAGGTTATTTTTCTCTAAGCCATAACTAAAAAAAACATTATGGGAATTGTTCGGCAGATGTTTTTCTAAATATCTACGTTTCATCAGCTATCTGACGAGGTCACATTTCATGGAAAAAAAGTCGTTTAGACGCTCCAGGTAGCAGATCTAACGGTCCCGCGTTTATTGTCCTTCAAGTTGAAACCAGACAAAGTAAAGATTTATGTAGGTGCGAATGAAAGAAAAAATATGGGAATACAACAGGGGGTATTGTTTTGGTTGTCAGTCTGCTTATGTGCTTCGTACATAGTAGATGTGATATCGTTTTGGTCTTTTTCTCGTCTTGGCTGTGATTCTGGACTATTTCTTCTGATTTGTGACTACTGTGCTTGTTAACCGGACTCTGATTTGTACCTGTGATACGGAAGTGTTGAAGATGACGTCCTACACACCTGAGGAATATGCTGATATGCTTATTTGTTACGGATACTGCCATTGTGTGTCTGCGCAAGCTCGCAATGAATACATAACTCGCTACCCTGGTCGTCGAGTACCGGATGTGGCCGTTTTTGACAGAGTTTATCGAGCCGAATCCAGTTTCGTCTGTAGAAGACTTAAGAGAAAGGATTGTGGATGCAGCAAACAAAATAAGGATCACGTTGACCACTAGAGTAGTGAGGACTGGTCTCCGTAGAAGGATGCGACAATGTGTCAGAAATAGAGGCGGCCATGTTGAACATGACCTGTAAACAATAAAAACTTATGAGAAAACCTCAATAAATAACATTTCATGCTCACGTATTGTTTTATTTTACTATTTAGGGCTAAGTAATAATTTTCTTTCTTCTTCTCTGTCGCCTATAAAACTAACTTTTTTTCAATGGAATTGAATAAAACCTTAGACTGTTATACCTCGTCAGATAGCTGATGAAACGTAGATATTTAGAAAAACATCTGCCGAACAATTCCCATAATGTTTTTTTTAGTTATGGCTTAGAGAAAAATAACCTTTCCAATATTTTCTTGTTTTTCTTAACCTTTACTTGTCTACTACGGTCCATTCAATTAACTTATGCACTATTTTAATTATTGACGTCCTAAAGCATCTTATTACCCATGTAAAAATGCAATAATAATAATATTAAGATACACAAAAAATAAAAAATTACTTTAGTAGCCTAAGAATCGGCAATTTTTCATAAAAAAATTAAAAGTCGAATATCTAGAAAAGGGTTAAGTTTAGGGTAGGGTGTTTCATAGTAAAATAAGTCAGAAATGATGGGTACTCCACGCCCTTAACGGATCTAGCACGACTTTTCCTGTAACCCTGTATAATTGATGATGAAACAAAATATAACAAGGTATTTGCCACCTAGAAACATACCAATTTAAATATCAATAAATTAAATATAAGAAATTAAGGTAAGTACCTGTTTTAATAGGTAGGAGCACATGAAGGGTAATGTATTTGTACCTGAAAATAAAGTTACAACAGTAAATTGCTTTGCTATTTAAATAATTATAAATTTAATACATATAACTTTTAATAAAATGTTAAAAAGAATACATACCGGACGCTGATAATTGATCAACTGATATCTAACTTTTTTGTCTTGATTGTTGAGGAGCATTCCAGGCCAGCTTGTAGGTCGGTAATCGAAAGTGCTGTCGTGCACGATGAGAGGACGACGGACTGTGTAGGGGTCCATACCACAGGGCATGCAACATGGTCCCTTAAAACAAATATTTCTATATAAGAAGAAAGTAAGTTTTTTATAAATCAATCACTCTATTCAAATGACATTTCAAGAGGATTCTATATCAAAATTTGTTATACCAGAGTTATAAGTAAAAGCGGTACAGGATCAGCTGATTTTAGTTTTTGTGCTTGAGAAGTAAACAACACAACTGTGACCACTCTATCTTTTTTTTTTTTTTTTTATATTAAACACGGCAATATGACTATATCGAACCTGATGGAAAGCGCGAATATAGTCCATAAATGAAGCCGACGGATAGAAGTCCTAAAACAACTTCAATCCGTCGTCATCATCTTGCCGGTTTGGCCAAATGCTTCTTCACACTGCGTTTGAAGGACCCAATATCATATGATGGAGGAAATACGTGAGCCGGAAGCTGGTTCCACAATTTAATGGTTCGGCATAAGAAGGAATTCCCGAACCTCTTGGTGCGAGCCGATATCCGACAGACCGTCTGAGAATGACTCCGCAAACCGGCACGAGTGGTCCTGTTATGAAAAGGGGACAGAGGAACAAGATCGAATAACTCTTCAGAGCACTCTCCATGGTACATGCGATAGAACACACTAAGAGACGCGATATCTCTGCGAAGCTGTAGCGACTCCGCGTGCTCCGTGACCTGGGTGTCATCAACTATGCGGAACGCATGCCGCTGCAGTCGGTCCAGGGCTTCCACGAGATACTTGGCAGAGCCATCAAAAAGATGCGAACAGTACTCCATGCTGCTCCGAACCTGCGTTTTGTAGAGCAGGTACCGCTGCACCGGTGTGAAGTATCGCCGCACCTTGTTCAGGATACCCAGTTTACGCGAAACTGTGGTGATTACTCCTTCGACGTAGTCACGATTGTTTAGATCATGTCGAAGGTTCATCCCTAAGATGTTTAAGTTTGTCTGCAGCGACAGCGTAGTGCCCTGAAGAGAGGGTAGTGGTAGAAAGGGGGACTTTTTTGTGCTAAACGCGCAAACCTGTGTCTTTTCGGCGTTGAACTCTACTAAATTTTGGGAACCCCACACTGAGACTTGCTCAAGGGCCCTATTGAGCTCATCGACAAGATGTTCCCTGTTCCTCTTGAGGTCTTCCCGGTTGCTCGAGGTCTGCATATGATAGCATCCGTGGAACGTGCTGTCATCTGTATAGCAATGAATGCGGCCAGAAGAAAGCAAATCATTGATATGCAGAAGGAAAAGAGTGGGTGACAGCACGGAGCCTTGTGGCACACCGGCATTGACTGACACGAGCCTTGACATGCCTCCGTCGACTATCTTAATCTCTTTATTAGGTAGACAAACACGGAGAGAAAATACTTGAATATAACCATACAACCCGCCTGGATAGCCCTTTGGGACCAACCTTACTACCAAGCATTTCCACCAGAGCGGCAAGGTTACTTCTGATCTGGAGTACCCTTATGCCCGATTTACACATCGACAAGTACAGTAGCGAGTTAACTTGCCTCATTGGCGAGTTAAGTCACTTTTTGCGTGTGGAAGGCAAGAGCGAGTTCAGTAGTAAGTTGCCGATTAAGTTGATTTTAATACAGTTCGATCCTATTTTTTGGCGAGTTCAGTACGAAGTAGCCCCCTCTCTCGCGTCTCTCTCACCCCGCCGGCTCGGCGCTCGCAGCGCCCGCCCGTGTAGACGGGCGAGTTTAGTACAGTTCACAAGTTTATAATATGTATTTATTTTTATTTTTGTCTGTTTTTCTATGTATAATGTGTACGTATTTACAAAAGTATTTAAGTATATTTATGCGTTGTCTAGTACCCATTGTACAAGCTCTGGTTAGTTTGGGACTAAATGGCGTTGTGTAAAAGTGTGAGGAATATTGTTTTTTTATTATTCTATACTTTTCTTTTCAAAAAATTTTATTTTCAATGTGTTGTGCAAGTGTTAATACTATTTCTCGTATAATAGCGCGGTATTCAATGTCCATTTTATCGATTAAAATAACCGTACCTACCTAAACAATCTCAGGCGACGCACGCCGGCACGCACGACGCGACTGGTCTTCGTCTCTGATCGGCAACTTATGAGCTGAACTTGCCTACGTGTGAAATGTACTTACTACTTATTACTTACTCCTTAACTGTCTATTTTTTAAACTCGCTACTGTACTTGTCGATGTGTAAATCGGGCATTAGGGTCTTTTATGGTCATGCGTGTTGCGCATGTCTTTAACCCGCCTGGAAGCTATTGTGGCATACATTTTATTTGTATTATGCGCGCCACAAACACGTGAAACGCGGGCCAGACGATGCGTGGTGCTTTGGACTTTGCTTATACGACACGCAAGGAAACCCGTCTGGCAAACATAACATTATCCTATATTTGTCCAGTCTTATTAACGAGAAAGATATGCGCAATGACGATGGCAATCTAAAACCCCTCCCCCTTTACTCATAAACGACTTAAATTTAATCACTGTTTAGCGAGATTTTTATTACGAAAACCAACCTTAACCAAACAACGTAAGAGTTTAAGCTAATTAATCAATTGACTAAAATTTTGAGAGGCGTTTATGAGTAAGGGGGACTATGTTTATGAAAACATGTCTTGGACTTTCTTAGACTAAAGTATTTAATGATAATGAAACAATACAGATAACTTACCGTTATAGGAATGGGTGGGCAGAATGTTGGAGGCTCCTTAAGGCAGGGAAGGGGACGTACTGGGCAACACATTTTGTTGAGTTAATTGGTTTTACACTTTAAAATTTAGATAAATTTGTAATTTTAAAATTTTTTGTTGTATTTATAAAATTATTTAAAATTTTATTAAATTTTACATCTAATTTATGTCGACATCACTTTGAAAGACGATGTTCGTTTTTTTTCTTTCTGATTTAAAAAAAAATTAGGGGTCAGTAATAATTAACCCCTAAATTTTTACCAGAATTGTTTGTTACCTAAAACATGAGTACAAATATCATTTGCAGGCTGGTGATGATTATTATTAAACTAGCTGTTCCTCTAAAACCCTTCATCATCTAATTACCCAAATAACTTTTGTTGTTTCTGGAACTGTGTTAGACTACTACTTGCTACCCTTATTACAACTCATTACCTAAGCTAATCAATGTTAAAGAAGATTGCATCAGTCTGTTTCAAGTAGGGCTATTGAAATGAAATGTATTATACTTAATTCATTTTATTTCAAATTAATTTGATCAGTTTTGCAATTTATAAGTTTTCATAAGTATGAAACTCAGCGTTTTAGTATCTAGCAAGAGATCTATAAAATATGTAGCTGCCAAGCTTTACTGGCTAGTGAGGCACCCCGGATGAAGGTGGTCTGTATTTTTTGAGACAATTTAAAAAGAAAATAGCTTTTGTCTGGGTTCAAACTAAAATATCTAATATCTGTCCTTTTCAGTCATATCAATAAACGAAACTAATTATTTAGGCTTTATTTTGGTTTTGATATTCCTTACTTTTTTTTAAAAGCTTGTTTTTGTAATACAACACGCATTGCTGTCAAATAAGAAAATATTAAGTGTCCGGATATACATACCTAATACTATTAAGGTGGATTTTATAAGAATTTTTAATACTCTATTTAATTAAAAATAAATCTGCAAGCTGTTGATTTTAATAAATTGGAGCTGCATTTTGTGTAGTATATTATTATATACCTAATACCTATCGGTTAGGCTATCGAGTAAGGTATCGTAGGTACCTATAAGGAAAATGTACGGAACTTTAAACTTACTACAAATCTGTATTGACAAAACAAATACACACTGTTACAATTATTAAAAAGTAAAGACTATTCTTTCTTTTATAAATGTCAAAGAAGACAATAATATAGACATAGATCATAGATAATGAGCATTAACCTCTACACAAATAAAAAATAGATTTTGGTAAAAACAGATTTTATTTATTCATATTTTTTTGTACTGACGATAACGTATTATTTTGCGCGCCTTACTATTTTGTATTTTTGTAGTCATAACTATGACTCGAGCAAATATACTTACTCTTACTCTTTGGGAAAGAATTGTCCTTAGGTTTTTTATATGTAATATTATTATTTATTTTATATTATTATCTTTTTTATTCAGGCCTTGGGACGACAAGCGTCGTGTCGGTACGATAGGCGTCTGGATGGTAGGCGTTGAGGTCCATTATTCCCTTCTTTTGTACTAAACTACATTAACTTAGTTGTAGACAACACGATAGAATTGTCGTCGTTTCAAGAATAACTACAATATTAAATTGTGTTTTTTTTTAAGAGTTTCGCTTCTTTCGTCAGGCGCTAAAGGCAGTGTATTGTGGACAATTGAGTAGTAAAGAGGTGTGGCTCTATGGACTATTCAACATAGAGTTTTTAAAATCGGTTCAGTAGATCCAGAGATTACCCCGTCACAAACTTGCAAAGAAACAAACACACAAACTTTACCTCTTTATAATATTTAGTACAGATTAAAGTTTTTATTTTTCGTTATGGAACCATCCGATTTTAAATATAATATGTATCAGAAATAAAAAATAGGAGATTGGTCATTTTGTCAGAGTGGACGAAATGATAATGTGGTCATTTTGATATAGTAGACATTTTGAAGTGGTTATTATAATCGCACCCCCCACCGAATAAAGTCGTAAACGCGGTTACCACCTTTTTAAGGTTTTTTCATTTTCGTGATCTTCAAGGTCAAATACACCTCCCAGATTTTTTTCAGATTTTTTTTTAAATATTTTGATAGTAATAATAATAAAAATTCCTTATTCTTCGCATGAAAAAAATACGTTCCACCATCAAATAAAGACTTAGTAAACACTTACATTTCGGACAAGTATTGAACGAACTTGTAATACGCCATTGCGCCTGTATACATCGGAATAAAATAAACCGTGTTAACCTGTAAGGCGCTTTAACCACTTTATTCGCGTGAAGAAATGAGCGGCGTAAGTCAATGTTACAGAATTAGGCATTGTCTTATTTTGCACAAAATAAATTTGACCGTTTTATTCGGGAAATATTTTATTACTCAGTATTCAGTAACATGCTATAAAATGTTATTTCATTTCATCATTCTTTGTTGTAATCATGATTTAAGACATGACCAGTCTCAAATACTAATAATTAAGTATTTTGTTTGTACCGATTAGTAAACCTATATTACCTAGTTTATAAATCGCACCCATCATGGAAGAAGTACGCAAGTGAAAAATTACAACTTTTCGTAATAAATTACATACAATTTTTACCTATAAAGCTTAGGTATAATAACTAGAAAAATCAACTTTTCGGACAAAAAATGCACGGAATGTGGCAAAGAAATTGGTACGGTAATACACTTATTGGTGGGCTGCAAAGTGTTTTTGGATAGGGGTCATCACTCGCAACGTCACGACAGAGTACTAGGGATTATACGCGAAGCAGTGAGTCTATTGATTCCTAGAGCTAGAAAAGGACTCGCTTCAAATGAAAGATAAAACATACAATTTGTTAAGGGAGACACTACTAAAAAGACTACCTACAAGCCTTTTTCATTCCTGAGTTCGGCAGATGATTGGACACTTCTGGTTGACACGTATGAAACACACTACAAAATCCCGGAGGATATATGCATGTCGCCGAAGAGACCAGACATATTCTTCTATTCAAAATTGAAAAAATCGTGTAGTACTTATTGAGATCACGGTACCGTGGAAACTAACATCCCTAAAGACCACGCAGTCAAGGCAAATAAATACTTTGACTTGACAAATGAGAACCAGAAATGGCTATAGGGTTATTCTATATATCGTGGAAATAGGTGCGAGGGGTACACCAGCTAAATCCCTCTACAACCTATTAAAAGAACTAGGACTGCCGAGAACTTCAGTAAGCTCTCTACTATCACGAATGTCCAAAACGGCAATGTTAGGTTCCAACCAAATTTGGATAGTTAGAGGACGGAACATAGCAGACAGTAAAGGTGACCGCTAAAGCGTTGTAAGGGGGCCTCTTTAAACCTATATCTGGGTCGTAAGTCCCAGACGCTGTGATGCAACTGTTCCGTCATCTATCACGCTATGGACCCGGCACCCGCACGGAGAATCCATGGAATGCTAAGATTAGGTCTTATTTTATCTACAAGATCGGAGGTTTGCTTTTTTTCCAGATAACTTGTAATATGGACCTTAGAATCACTTTAAATGTTATTTTGTAAGTCCAATGGGCCCGTCTGTTAAAGTCGACTCTTTGAACTAAGCTGTCTCAAATAGACCTTGTACTTATTTTTTCAATTGGAGCTACAAAATCAGTTTGCTGCATTGGAAATACGAAGAACGACGAGATAGCTAAGAAGGTGGTAGAAACCGTACAAGAGCTTGGACTCAGTTGCTCAGTGCCTCGCTAACGCGCCGCTTTAAGGAGAACATCCCGGAGGTAGACGTGAGCGAGGTTTGTGCAGCCCTGAAGAGAACTTAGAATGGCAAGTTATCTAGGTTGTTTGACGGCTGTCGGTTTTACAACAGAACAGCTCAAAACGAGTGGCACTCTTATCCTTAACGGAATATGTCAGCTGTCTAATTGTATTTTGCATCAATGTATAACATCGCAAACTCTAGCGAGCGGAGTCGTAGCTTTGTTCGTTAAGAAAGGGGATCAAACTCTTTTTAAGATAGCTCTATCATAGTTTTAAGCTACGATTACAAATAATACTCGAGGGACTACTTTTTTGCCTTTTTGTCAGTTGACAGATGTAGGTATTGCAAGGTTGGTTTACTTTAGTTACTTCTGCTTTGGGGGATTGCACTGACTAAAATCAGCAATAGTTACTATTGTTGCTTAGACAAGAGAGACTATCTGAAGGAACGTTTTAAAGACATAAAATGTATAAACTGTCAGGAAGAATTTCATATAACTTTACAAAAGTGAGTGAAAGGTAGACAAAAATCTGGGTAATAAATCTCCTCCTCCCGAGCTATTGACTAAGCAAGGTTAGTTATTTTTAAGGGGGCTATATTCGCTTTTATAATAAGCTGCCTGGCAATAAATTTAAAACCTTTATAAAGACCACCTTATGTAAAAAAGCATACTTTAAGACAGATGATTACCTTGAAGATAATGTTTGTCTTGAGCATGTGCTGTCTCTCCTAATGTGCTATCATTGTAATAGCATAACGTGTATTAGGTGTACCTAATACAAGTTGAACGTAATGTTTTTTATTTGAAGAATATCTTCAAATCTTTCGACTGCACTGGAATCAGTCTACGGATGAATAGCGAGTATTTCTCACACCTTTAGTTTGCAAATGACGTGGTCATCTTTGCAGAGTCACCAGAGAAGCTGGATGAAGTGCTAAAGCTAGCCTTGCTATTACTTCCAAACGTGTTGGACTTGGCATGAATGTGGACAACACCAAGGCATTTTTAACGTACGAGTACGAGTGTTGTGCAGGGATAGATTTTCGATATTATACAAGAATACGTGTATTTAGGATATAGAGTGCAGTTTGGCAAGAACAACTTCGAAAAGAAGGCCAGCAGGACAATTCAGCTGGTCTGGGCGGCGTTTGGAAAACAAAAGTCACATTTTCATGTCCTTTGAATATTTTAACACAAAAATCTTGGAGCAATGCGTTCTACCTACAGTGACCTACGTTGTTGATTTGTGGACACTGACAGCTAATTGTACCTACTTTTAAACTTTTATTTGTCACCATAACTACAAAGTATTAATTCTTCAAAAAAAACCGACTTCAAAGAGTCTTCAGAATTGATATTCCAAAAAAACTAAAAAATATTATGGGACCAAATGAAAACTTTTTCGCGTCAAACTAAAAAAGAAGCATCAAAATCGGTTGACTCAGTCGAAAGTATGAGGTTCCAAAAATATAAAAAGAAAAAAAAACTTAAAGTCAAATTAAGAAACTCCTCCGTTTTTTGAAGTCACTTAGAGGAGAATATTGAATAAAAATGGGAAGTATACCCAATTGAACAAAAAAAAAATTTTCAAATCAGTCTAGCCGTTTTCGAGAAATCAGGTAACAAACACAAAAAAAAATACAACCGAATTGAGAACCTCCTCCTTTTTGAAGTCGGTTGAAAAAGTAGGAGCATGGAAAAGTTCACAAATTACATAGAAAATAAGGAGCTGTTAACCGTAACGCCCAAAACCTGCTTTGTTTTTTGTCCAAAAAAAACTGTAATAATACATTACTGTAAGTTATAAACCAGCAAGTTTTACCAAATACAGTGACTATAGGTTAATACGCTAATCGGGAGGAGTACTTTTTACCACGAATACAGTGGTAATAGATGTTTACCACCAAAAAAATACTTTTAATTTGTGGTATTACACGTTTTATTTAATATCTAATAAACCTATATCAATATTTATTTAAAAAACTTCAAACTAAGCAGAAAAAAAATTAGCTTTCAATTGACATGTCAATCATGTTTATAGGACTTGTAGTTCTTAAGTTATTCAATAAAAACGGTTTTTTATTTTTCCTGAAAAGTTGATATTTTAATCTTACGACTTTATTCGGTGGGGAGTGCGAATTATACACTATACCCCTTTTTGTATTTCTTTATTAATGGCCTCATGAACATAGTTACATATATTGCCAGTGTCAAGTGAGAGATATTACATTCAGTATAAGTAAAAGTAAGTATGTATAAAAGTAACATATAAAAAACAACATTAAAAAGTCGATGCTTCACTTTTCATTGTCTTTCTTGAGAACTTCACGGGAACGCGTACAACGGAGACAGGAACACCCGGACCACAATGCCACCAGCTATTCACAAATCACTTGCATATTTATTCATATTAATTTACTGACGATGAACTTGCAAAACAAAACTGCATCTCTTCTGCATCACAAAATCTTCGAAAAATCAATTTGTAAAAAATATATAAATGACAGCTCAACCTCTCGTCATGGCGTCCAGTGAAATTCTCCCCACTATACCCCTTCCACTATATTTAACAACATTTGACAGATTGACGTTAGTGACGTTCAGCAGTATCTCGAATGTAATCCCATTCGATTGTAAGCGATTTCGCGATTTTTTAAATTACTTTATTTTACACATTTGGATCCTTACATCAACTTACATTATCATTTTATTATTGTTTCTTTCTTCTATGTTAAGAGATTTAGCCTATGACTTAAAATGATAAAATTATAATTAGGTTAGGTATTATTTAAAATAGGTACATAATTGTGTTATAGCTAATCTAAAATATCATATTACATTTTTTCAGGTTTATTCATAGCATTTATTTCTACCGATTATTTGTAATTTGCTTCATAATGGTGGTAATCGTTATGAGTGTCCATCACTAAGTAACCATGGTAACTGAAAAAAACATGGGTACGTCCATGAAATACAATATAATTTGTTCGAAAAATAAGCGGAAGTATTACGAAACTTCATGGACGTGAACTATCAAAAAGCTAAACTTAAGCTGGAAGGGGTATAGACATTTAGATACTGTGGACATTCTAAGAAAGTGTGGAAGAGATGACCCAAAATGGGCAGAATGTCCACTCCTAGGTCGTCCACTTCGTTACCCAGTCAGCAAACTCTCGTTTGTTAGATACCATCAAAGATCTAGATGTAAATATAGATTGAAATTGGTCATTAAAAACCTTAAAGAAGTTATCGTATAGTACATTTCTTCCTTGTCAGAAGGAAGAAATGGCAAGATGTTGGTTAAGTTATATACATACAAATAAATACAAATAGGTAATAATAATATTCCTCACTATAGGGTGACCGTTTTATTTGTTGGCCAGCGTGGTATTAGTAGACCAAGTATCCCTCCGTCACTGGAGGACGGCCGTCCCTACAGTGGGACATTAATGGGCTGTTATGATACAAAAGAATTCTCTATTTTTCTTGGTCATGTCATTTTTTTAAATAAATTAAAATAATATGCATTTCATGCGTAATCCTTCAAAGTCTTTATAAAGTGTAGACATTGTGACCCACAAAGGGGCCAGAGCCTCCTACAAATGTCTGACATTTGTCTTAATCTCTCAATTTGAATAAATCCCAAAACATTGTGGTAATTCAACATTCTGAGAATTCAACATTTTGGGAATTCAACATTGTGGTCCTAAAGGAAAAAAACTGACAAATTACAGAAACTGACGAGTGGCGCTCTAACTCATCCGGTATTCCCTTGGGAACCTGTTTCCGGTTTTCCCTTGGGAACCTGTTTCCTGTATTCCCTTGGGAACCTGTTTCCTGTATTCCCTTGGGAACCTGTTTCCGGTATTCCCTTGGAAACCTGTTTCCGGTATTCCCTTGGGAACCTGTTTCCGGTATTCCCTTGGGAACCTGTTTCCTGTACTCCCTTGGGAACCTGTTTCCTGTATTCCCTTGGGATCCTGTTTTGGTATTCCCTCGGGAACCTGTTTCTGGCATTCCCTCGAGAACCTGTTTCCGGTATTTCCTCGGAACCTTTTTCCGGTATTCCCTCGGAACCTGTTTTTGGTGTTCCCTCTGAACCTGTTTCTGGCATTCCCTCGGGAACCTGTTTCCGGTATTCCTCGGGAAACTCTTACCAGTATTCCCACGGGAAACTCTTACCAGTATTCCCACGGGAAACTCTTACCAGTATTCCCACGGGAAACTCTTACCAGTATTCCCACGGGGAACTCTTAGCAGTCTTCCCACGAAAATCACTTACAAGTATTCCCACGAGAACCACTTACCAGTATTTCCACGAGAACCACTTACCAGTATTTCCACGAGAATCTCTTACCAGTATTCCCACGAGAACCTCTTACCAGTATTCCCACGAACCTCTTACCAGTATTCCCACGAGAACCTCTTACAGGTATTTCCATGGGAAACTCGTCCCGGTTGTACGTGCGTGTGAACTGAGGGACCAAACCGGGAATTCGGAAAATAAATTACCAAGGATTTAGTAGTAGATTAGAAACAATTGTAGAACGAATCTTGGAATTTGTACAAAAATGTATTAAAAACTACAGCCCTTTATATGTGGTCCCTCAGTTCTCACAGACCACTTAGCCACCTCTCGGAAATTATCTTTAAAATGAAGATAATGTGATTACACACATTTAGTATAGAATTTGTAAGGTTCATTTACTAAATAACAGGCCACCCAAGCATTAAAGAAAATACTAAAACAACGTCCAAACTGTGGTCCCTCAGTCCACACTAATATTATTTATATTTCAGTGAAAATCACTGAATCATATCTCTAAATCCGTAAATTTTCCAGCTTTGGTTATAGAAAAAGTCTTTATACATTTTCTAAAAAAGAAATGGAGCAAAAATATTGGCGCAATTTCAAGATAATGAGTATCAAAACTGGTCCCTCAATCCACACGTCTATTATCATATTGCGTGTGCTAACTGTTTAACCAAAGTAATATCAGAAACTCAAGTGGATGTACCTTTTAGTATAAAGTTTCTACTAAATTATCGAAAACTTAAATTGTATATTAATTACCTTTAAGCTGAGATAATCATTCATTATTAACCCTAAGCTAATACACCGAGTAGTGTGACCAAACGATGAAACAAAATGAGAAAACAACATTACATGAGAAAGGAAATCATGTTATCTATGATTGTCAGTGTAACATCTCATACATATTTGAACACATACTTTTGAGATATTTTTCCAGTGCAACTTTCACAAAACAGTGTTTAAACGCATCCTGTCAATCAAACCAAATCAATAGAGACGTTGCATTTTTGCCATTAAATATAAGTTTTATTGAAATATTTGGAATTAATATTTTAGAAGAGGTTATTAACATTGACGAAGAAAACAGGAACTGTGTTACTTGTAATGACCAAGTTAGTTATAATAACGAGTTGTCAAAAATAATATCGTTTGATTTAAATGGCATCGAAAAAGATTATCTAACTAATGTCCCTGTCACCATAACAGTAAAGAACAGAACCTACAAAATTAAAGGAGCATCTGAATTCGTTTCAGCGTTAATCCCAGGCGGTCTTGGCCATTACCGATGTCACTGTTTCACGAATGAGCGATTCTTTTGCTATGATGACCTACAGTTGAAAATTATTGAAAGTACAAACCAACAAATATTCTTACATTCAGTAAGCTACATCCAAATATTACCTAAATAAAAATATTTTAATCAATGATTTATATAATACACATTTGCTCCATTTATCACAATATTAAACAATGTACCATGCAACCTTTACTTAGTTCTGTCTAATGCTATATTATACGAAGTATAATAAAAGACATTGCAAACTGTATACATTTTGTTTCATCGTTTGGTCACACTACTCGGTGTATTATCTTAGGGTTAATAATAAATGATTATCTCAGCTTAAAGGTAATTAATATACAATTTAAGTTTTCGATAATTTAGTAGAAACTTTATACTAAAAGGTACATTCACTTGAGGTTCTGATATTACTTTGGTTAAACAGTTAGCACACGCAATATGATAATAGACGTGTGGATTGAGGGACCAGTTTTAATACTCATTATCTTGAAATTGCGCCAATATTTTTGCACCATTTCTTTTTTAGAAAATGTATAAAGACTTTTTCTATAACCAAAGCTGGAAAATTTACGGATTTAGAGATATGATTCAGTGATTTTCACTGAAATATAAATAATATTAGTATGGACTGAGGGACCACAGTTTGGACGTTGTTTTAGTATTTTCTTTAATGCTTGGGTGGCCTGTTATTTAGTAAATAAACCTTACAAATTCTATACTAAATGTGTGTAATCACATTATCTTCATTTTAAAGATAATTTCCGAGAGGTGGCTAAGTGGTCTGTGAGAACTGAGGGACCACATATAAAGGGCTGTAGTTTTTAATACATTTTTGTACAAATTCCAAGATTCGTTCTACATTTGTTTCTAATCTACTACTAAATCCTTGGTAATTTATTTCCTTCCGGAACACAATGTTGAATTCTCATAATGTTGAACCCATAATGTTGAATTCTCAAAATGTTGAATCTCATAATGTTGAATTCTCAAAATGTTGAATCTCATAATGTTGAATTCTCAAAATGTTGAATCTCAAAATGTTGAATCTCAAAATGTTGAATTCTCAAAATGTTAAATTTGCTAAATGGTGAATTGTCAAAATGTTGGATTCCTTGAATTTAAAAAGTGTTTTAGTGCTGTAATTGTGGTATTTTAAACCTAGAACTAGGTTTTAGAAAGACATGCAACAAAACTACCAATTAAAAAAATGTAAAGTTAATGTACTTAAGTGTTTATTTAGAAAATTATAAAAATAGGTTAAAATAATATTTTTTTCTTTCTTAAGCTTCAAAACAAAATATATTCTTCTTTTTTACATGTATAGAATAAACTTAAAATTAAATATTTAGTTATGGTAGGTACTTTACGTACATAGCTTAAGCCTAATAAATATTATTTTACGGAGAAACTTCAAAGGCGAAAGTATCTTATTTTCCAATTTAGTCAATAGTTTCTCATACTTTTCGTCAAAAATAATATCCTTTAGTCTACGATTCTTTTGGAACGGAAGAAACATACCTCTCTCAATTTTCCTGTCAAAATAATACGCTTCTTTTTTGATCGTGTGCAATACGAGAAATATGTTAGGTGTTTTTGGGAGTCTGGAATTCAATTTGCGATGATACCCTTCACACGAATTAGTAGTTCTGTGGACATCATCTGCACAGCTTAACAAATTGTGGTCCTTATTATACCAGCTTTTTTCAAAATAATTCAAAAATAAATGCATTTGCGGTGTATTTGGAGCTTTATTTTTAATCACATGCCAGGCGTTTTGCATATGTATGGAAGGCAGTAGCACAAAATATGAGCATAATCGGACAATGTTCCTTTCAGATTTATTAACTAAGTCGTTAATGGTTATTTTTTTCTTTGGGTTATCTCTAATTCTTTCGCCTTCTTCCAAATCGCTTTATTATAATGATGATAACAGCCTGTAGTTTTCACGTCTTTATACAGGGTGTTTGGTACATCGTTTGCCAAATTGAAATAGCTGATAGAAGAGGTCATTACCCGTCTTTCCTCACTCACCTAGCCGGTTTTAACCTCAACATATTTTAGATATCGATGTAAAGCTATTTTTAAAAGAAAAACCCAATATTTACCATGAACACTTAAATTTAAAAAAAAAAAATCTTCCGTGAGTCCTCATAATTATGTTTTGTTTTAAAGTTTAATACTAGGAGCATCAAATAAATTCATAATAGCTCACCAAAGACGTCAACTTTTTGTTTATTGACTTATTATAACTAATAGAGACAGGTAAAATTTAAAGATTTGATCAACTTCACAGTACAATAAAAAAATAAATAAAAGAGAGAAAGTTCTTCCAATTTCTGAATAAATGCCTACTTAATACCTCTTTCCATTGGTATACAACATGTTATAAAAAAGTAAATAGTTTTTCTACAAAACATGTGTAATACATAATTCGAAGTAAAGAAAACACGTTTGATGAATAAGCAAAGGTAAATTTACTAGCTATAATGGCTATATTTGATTCATTCTAGCGTACTTACCTAGTTACTTTAGCTTTTTTTGTCACTGCAGTAGGTCTACCTTATCACATTAGAGTTAATTTTAATATAAAAAAAGAAAAAAAAAATTCATCATTTACTATAGCGTCAATAATTACGATTAATGTTCTTCATCAAACGTGTTTTCTTTACTTCGAATTATGTATTACACATGTTTTGTAGAAAAACTATTTACTTTTTTATAACATGTTGTATACCAATGGAAAGAGGATAAAGTAAGGCATTTATTCAGAAAATGGAAGAACTTTCTCTCTTTTATTTATTTTTTTATTGTACTGTGAAGTTGATCATATCTTTAAATTTTACCTGTCTCTATTCGTTATAATAAGTCAATAAACAAAAAGTTGACGTTTTTGGTGAGCTATTATGAATTTATTTGATGCTCCTAGTATTAAACTTTAAAACAAAACATAATTATGAGGACTCACGGAAGAAATTTTTTAAAAAATTTAAGTGTTCATGGTAAATATTGGGTTTTTCTTTTAAAAATAGCTTTACATCGATATCTAAAATATGTTGAGGTTAAAACCGGCTAGGTGAGTGAGGAAAGACGGGTAATGACCTCTTCTATCAGCTATTTCAATTTGGCAAACGATGTACCAAACACCCTGTATATCCGTTGTACAGCATTAATTGGGGCGACTTCATAATCGCATTTGAACAGTCTAATGTTGACTTTGAGTTCATTTTTAATCAGTGAAAACAGCCTAGTATATGTTTTCTGCGTTTTATTTGGTAAAAATGCATATATTGCTGGATAAACGTGTATACTTTTTTTATCAGAATAAACGTTAAGATGTAAAATATATATTTGATAGAAGGGTCGAGGACAAACGCGGAAAGTTCCATCGCCATAGTATGAAATACTTTTGGAACAGCGTAATGTCTTCAACATTTTCTTGGAACAAATTATAATTATTTTTTCTTCATTTCCATCTTCAATCACAGTAAACTTGTCTCGCAATCCTTTTGGTATTTTGACGTCTTTAGGCTTTTTAAAACATAATTTATCTGAATTTAAAAACTGTTTCCTTGCTCTGTATAAAGAGGGTCGCACCGACGAATATGTGGGTAAATCACATGCAGGAAAACTAGGATAAAGTTTTTTAAGGCTTGTCTCTCGAAAAATCAACATTTCTGCAATCTTTGGGCTCGTACTGCTGTTCAAATCAGAAAGATATGATTCTCATACTCATACACTTTATTTTTCATTTCATTGTGAACAAAAGCGCCAAAACGCTTTTTTGATTATTTACATTATGTTCGATGAAAAAAATATTTCAAATAGCTTAATTTTAACATCAAATTGCCTTCTTCTCTTTACCAACATAACATATAGACTTGAAACCTTGACTAAAAAATATAAATAAGGCCGGGCAACAGTTTGGCCAAAACGAAATTTGGATTACATGAACAGTACTCTAAAAATCAGAAGAAATCATTTTGGCGCTTACGACTTTTACATCCAAGCAACTGCGGGGCTCTTGCGCGGTGAGAGGGACGAGCCGCCAGTGCCGCTCATGCTTTCTTAGACGACGGACCTACGCTGCTTTCTACAAAACTCATTATCCGAAACAAAGTATACTTTCCTAATATTATCGTGCAAAAAAATGGTGATATTAGTTATGATGAAGAAGTTCCCAACAAAAAAAAGAAAATTAAATGTGTGAACGAAAATTAAATTTTTATGAGTTTTAAAATGATTGCTTACAAATTTTATAAAATATTTTTTTTACTTTGCACATACATAAAATAGTTTCCTTATTTTAATGCCCGCTTGTCGGTTACTAACATTATATTCAGTTTGAAATTCTTGTATGCATTTTTTTTTAAGTATTGGCAAACCTAGCCGTTACGGAACTACGCGGTATCGAACATAAACACTGAAAGTTTTGAATATATTATATTTATTATTTACAGTCACATAAATAATAAGTATCATATATCACTAACCCCCTTACTCATAAACGCTTTTTAAATTTTAATCAATTGATTAGCGTAAGTTCTTTCGGTTTTGTTTGGCATAAGTTTGGTTTTGCTAATAAAAATCTCGCTAAACAGTGACTAAAGACGAATGGGCAAAACGTCCCCTTGTAACATTTACATCTATACCTACATCAAATAAAAGTACTTGAAAAGTGAAGCAATTTATTGTATGACAGCAAATCTGTCAGTCATGGGAAAACAGAGTTATTGAGGAGAAGAGAATAAAAATAATAAACGATAATATTACATACTTTATACACATAAGCACGATAAAGTCAAAGACTATCTTACTAGTAGAGGGACCATACATCTAGAACATCTTACATCATCCAGAAAACCATGCATTTCGCTTTTCAAATAAAAAACATACAGCCTTCATAAATATAAAAACTTGTACATCATATCAGCCAATTGACGTCCACTGCAGGACATAGGCCTCCTCTAAACATTGTCACCCTCATCCATCGGTTTCCCGCCGTCCTAACTAGGTCTTGGGACCACCGTGTGAGGGGTCTCTCCACCCTGCGCTTTCTGATAGGCGGTCGCCATTCCAGAACCTTTCGTCCCCAATGGCTGTCGGTTCTCCGCGCTATGTCCCCTGCCCACCGCCACTTTAACTGGGCAATTCTAAGCGCTATGTTCGTATGCACAGTTGGGTATATTAGAAAGATAACTGGATCTGACGCGGCAACTATTTCTAATGCAACAATAATGGGTTAACGCTAATCATTAATGAATATCACGCACCTATTCATTTATTGCATAAATCTGATGCATTCATACTACCACCCCGACACGGTTCATATCCCCACAAAGGTGATCATGGATTAGAAGAGGCTCGAGAAGAAACTCGCGTCTGTCGAATCCGCCTACCTAGATAGTAGTCCCTACATTCTGGATACTGTAATGGACACTGAGGCGGCGAACGGCGCTCTGACAGGTCACGTCATTAATTAACGATTGCTCTCGGACAGTGGAAGACCTGTGCATGCAATTACCCGCAGAACTGCGTGATCTGTTGAGCCGCAAGATCACTGCCACACGTGCTTACGACAGGGCCCCCAGCGAGTCCAATAGGGTTAGAATTAGACAGCTTCAGTGGTCTGTTAAAGTACATATAAATGAGTTTCGTCAGCCACGATGGTAGGCGCAATTGAGTGAGATCGAGCCTTCTTATCTCGCTTACCAGCAGCTATTCCGATCGTTAACGAAGGACGTATGCTGTACTATGCCTCCTTTGGTTAGGCCTGATAGGAGGCTAGCGTTCGATGATGATGACAAGGCCAAATGCCTGGCCGAGAGTCTCGAGGCCCAAAACGCAGTTCTACTCAGGGTAACAATCATGATATAATATCAATCACACACACCAATTTTAAATAGATGTCGATAGCGAATTGAAGCGGCGAACTTCTCTCCCGGTCTCAACCCTCAAGGCAAATTCATCAGATAGCTGCTGTGAATGCGATGAAGAACAGCAAACAATGGCACACCTACTGAACTGCCCAAAAAGCTGCACAGAAAAAGACCTCATAAACGCTACTGACAATGCAATCACCGTGGCCAAGTTCTGGGCTAATTGCATTTGACCACTGATGGTACTGCATTGTGTGCCTTACGACTCGAGAGAAGAGAAGAACCGCTCAAGGCAGACAAACAACGATGTACCGTTAGTCACGCCTACCGAGGTGATAACCGTCATTAAGCTTCTCGCCCCTAAAAAGGCACCCGGCTCAGAAAGAATAACAAATATAGTCATCAATAATTTCTCTCGATCCTTAACATGCATCTTTAATGTCGCAATACCAAATTGTGTCTTTCCACTGTTGCAGGAAGCCACAGTGGAAAGACGCCATGGTTATCGGAATACCGAAACCCGACAAAAGCAGTCCGACCCGGCTTGTTATCGACCTATTAGTCTGAGTCGAGCCGTTTCCGAGCCTGAGGAATATAAATTCTGTCGTTAACTATTTCTGCAATGGTTACTGCATAAAGAGCATTTCTTTATGGTTCTCTAAATGTTTAGTTTAGCAAGGCTAGATATCCGAAGGTCAGAAAAATGCTGTGGATGATTTAGGATAATCTAGATGCATGGTCCCTTGGTCCTTGCAAAGATACCCTTTGACTTTACCGTGCTTATATAGAAAACATTAACATAAAGTATGTAATATTATCGTTCATTATTTTTATTCTCTTCTTCTCAATAATTCTGTTCTCCCATGACTGACAGATTAGTTTCATACAATAAAATGCTTCACTTTTCAAGTACTTTCATTTTGATGTATAGATGTAAGTGTTACATACAAGGGTGGGGACGGCTTCCATACAAAAATGCCCATTCTTCTTTAAGAGGCGTTTATGAGTAAGGTGGAAAATGTCTATTTTTGTAAAGATATAATATTTATTTATTTCTATAATATAAAAAAATTATACACATATTGTGTTGAAAATTGCGTTAATTTTCAACACACTTCTTTGTAAAGTGAGAAGTTGTATTCATCAAAATTGTTATTTATCTTGAAGTTCTGTGATTGTTTATTCCGTGACGACCGGAATGGGACGGCTCAACGCAATTTACACGTCGCAACGCAGTGCAGCCGCGATCTTTTGATGCGGGGGTAAGGAAGCGAGATAGCGTGCTCGCGCGGGGTGAGGTAGCTAGCTCCGCCCAAACACTGAAGGTCATTGGAGTGTACCTGAGCCTTAAATTCTGTCACCATACTCTCGAAAATATCTTGAATGGAAATCAAGTTACAACAGACCTCTTCCTTGATGTTATTCATAAGATCCCTTGTTAATAATGAATTATCACTTGTAATGCAACATTTATGAACTGTTTCACGTATTATTTTAGTTTTGTCCTTATTCAGTGTGACCGTTGCGGTACACACATTCCGATTAGTACATTTCCATCGTGTCGAGCCATCAAAATTAGTTTTTCCATCTTTACCCATAGTATATTTACCTCTCAATATAAGTATGTCCTTTTTCTTTTGGTTTTTCATAAAATTAATTACTGTATTCATGGTGTGTTAATATTTTAATAAATGTCATGTACAAAATTTATCACCATTTAGCAGAATCTGTGACAACCGCCACTGACAATATGATTTTCCTTCCTTGGCGGAGCAGAGATTTCGAGCATGGTGATTGGTCAATTGGTGCACCGCTAAGCTCCTCTCCGCCTAACTCCGCGTCAGTGGAAACGCGGCCTTAGCATTATTAGTGGCGAGTATCAGGTAAAAAGGTAAGCACTTTGGCAACAAGGTTTTAAGTATGTAGGTATTGACTTATATTGATAATTCAATATTTCAAGATTTATAAATAAAAATAAAGATTTTGAAAGTATAGGTAAATGTAAATACGTCCGTATGGATTGAGGAGCCACATTCAAAGTGTTGTATATTCTTTAAAATAAACAGTACTGGGCTCAGATTTCTAGTAGAAACTATACACAATTGCTATATAATGTGATACAACATTTTCAAATATGTACGTGATATACTTTCCGTGTTTCAGGTGGCTCCTCAGTTCAGACGTTTGGATTGAGGAGCCACATTCACATTGATATAACTTTGGACATATTTTACTACAAATTTCAGAATTCCGCCTACATCATTATTTACTTCCCTACTAAATAAGGGGGAGGGTTTCCATTTATAATCTGAAGTGGCTCCTCAATCCATACGGACGTAATGTAAATTGTTACAGAAGAGAATCAACGATCTCACAGTTAAACTGCGCAAGCAGTTTTGTGAGGCAATGTATTTAATATGTAAATCTTTTAAATGCAATAAAGAAATAATCCATCCATCCATTAGAGTTCAACATATTGAAAATCCAACATTTTGGGAATTCAACATTTTGAGAATTCAACATTTTGAGAATTCAACATTTTGGGAATTCAACATTTTGAGAATTCAACATTTTGAGAATTCAACATTTTGAGAATTCAACATTTTGAGAATTCAACTTTATGAGAGTTCAACATTTCGTTCCGGAAGGATTTATTTTCCGAATTCCCGGTTTGGTCACTCAGTTCACACGCACGTCCGGTTGTCCCTCGGGCACCTATTCCCGAAAATTCTCTAATCATTATAATAAAAATCATTCGCTGGCTAATACGGATTTGTCCTCCGATCACTCGGAGGAACCAGTCGAACCATACGGCCAGAGGCCCTTCTATAAATGTCTGACATTTAGCTTAATGTCTCAACATTTTGCAAATTCAACATTGTGGTCCTGAAGGGTTTTTTTAAACTCTTTTTTAGTTTTGTCAGTTTTAGATGTGGTCATAGGGTCGAGATGTGGTCATAGGGTCGAGATGTGGTCATAGGGTCGAGATGTGGTCATAGGGTCGAGATGTGGTCATAGGGTCGAGATGTGGTCATAGGGTCGAGATGTGGTCATAGGGTCGAGATGTGGTCATAGGGTCGAGATGTGGTCATAGGGTCGAGATGTGGTCATAGGGTCGAGATGTGGTCATAGGGTCGAGATGTGGTCATAGGGTCGAGATGTGGTCATAGGGTCGAGATGTGATCATAGGGTCGAGATGTGGTCATATGGTTGAGATGTGGTCATATGGTTGAGATGTGGTCATATGGTTGAGATGTGGTGGTCACAGGGTGGAGATAAGAGGTAATTGAGAAGTGTGCCATCGGGATAAGGTATACCATAAAAATTAAACGAATTATGTAACGAATAACAAAATTTATTTGCACTTTACTATATTTTTTCGAGTTAGTGAGATTGTACTTTGTAGTGTAACTGTAATTTAAGTATCTAATATAAAATTAACCTGAATCTTCAAATTGCAGCTGTGCTAAGGACTAGAAAAAAGGTATACATTCATTTATTCTTATCTTCTGTTTTACTTCTACAAGAATTATCAGCCTTTCAGCATAGCTTCATCACCAGCATAGGAGATCCTGCAGCTGGGCCTCCGCTCGATGCACCTTGTCCCGAACTGTCCGCACAACCTGTACAACATGCAGGCGTCAGCAGTTTTATTTTTTCGATAGGTTTCTGTTCCCTTTTAGAAACATTTTGTGCAGTAGAACTCACGGCAATAGCCTGATTGCCACCGCCGCGAGTGTAAGGGTTACGACCGGGTTGAATACCAGGGTGAGCTTCAAAACAGTCAGCTTTACAAGGGGCATCCCACAAACAAGGGGGTGGCGGCTGCCAATGAATACAGCCTGGTCTAGTACAAGGCTCCTCCTTAACTACATTTTTTATTTGGCCACGTCCAACGTACTTATTACCACTAGATGCTAATTCCTTACTCTCGAAGCTTTCTATTATTTTTTTCATGTTGGCTTCGTCAAAAACGAAAAGAGACGATTGCATGCTTTCTACTTTACTACTGCAAGTACAAGGACACTTTGAAGAACCAACAGTGGGTGCAGGGTTAGGTGCTGCATTATTGTACACGAATGCTTTAGGGCCAACGTCATAATTATTTGTTACTGAATTAGGAACCTTACTGTCTGAACACTTACAGCATTTTTGACCGCCGCTTCTTGCAGATTGTCCTGAATCAGGAACCATGCCCTTAAGCTCACATACTATGAACCTCTTTCCACTTGATCCGGGGTCGCTTGTTCCGCTGGAGCTAGCACCACCTTGAGTATTCATTTGTGATGTGAATGGCGCTGGACTAGCAAGGCCGCGAGCTCTTGCGAGCTGACTAGGTGCACACACTGGGTCAGGCAAAACCAAACATGCTGGCTCGCCTCCACATCCAGTTCGGCGACAATCATGCTGAAGCCCATTTCGCTTGATACAATGGCAACTGTAGTACATTATTCCACCACGTAACTCACGACTTTTTGTCCGCTTCAACTGATTTTCTTTTTCAGACGTTTTTTCCTCCCCCTCTTCAACTCCAGGTCTAGGTCCATCAGATGATTTTAATCCTTTGGATCCCTGGGGAATAAAAATTTATTAGAATTCTGTACCCTAAATGGTCCGTCCGCCGTGACATGATAAAGAATTTATTTACCAGGACTAGATTGAAGAAGACATCACACGTAGACCTTTACCACTGCGACACAAGGTCGAAGTCACTGAAGCGACATACGTAGGTCTTGCCAGGTGGCGGGCGTCGTACGCACGGCGGACAGCTCGGCGGACAAGGCTTCGGACAACAGCCCCCTGACCGACACAGGTAACGTATTGAGCCCTGCTGGAAGAACTGGCAATCTTGCAGTCCATTTCGCTTGAATGCAGATCGCGGCAGGCACTGCAGCTAAATAATGATAATGACACAGTCATTAGACGTCCATCGCAACATTAATAAACATTTTTGTATTAGTTTCTTACCGGAGGGCCGCAGTCTTCATATTTGTAGCATACCATAGGCCCACACGGTGAACACCTGTAAAAGATTTTAATAGGAATGTACATTACGATTTTAATATAGACCGATGTAGGTAGCTGTTGGCTTCTCGCTATTAGGTACATATTGAATACTTAAATAATCTTGAGTTTGGTACAAACTACTGGAAATCATGTACATCATACAATCATGAAATCATGTAAAGGTTGGTTGAACAGGTCAAATCGGCTAGGTTAGTACCCTTCGCCCACAGAGACTTTGTAGCGATGCAGTAGCGCATTGCAAATGCGACTAACCCGAGTTTACTAAAATCGCGACAGAATATCGGTACAAAAAGTCGCCGGGGGCGAGGGCCCTTAATGAGTGTGAATCAGTGAATAGACATTAATTTGTCTAAATCACTTATGTTGGGAGAGTCAAAATGTAGCTGTCTAAGGTAACTACATTTTCTACAGATTGTCACCGCGGTCATGAACAATAATAGTGACGAATATCGGGCGGCGAAGTAAAATGGTTATTATTAATTTTACTTACATTGTAACTTAGTGGATTCAGTACTTCAAATCACAGAGGTGGGTTTTTATAATTTTTCTGTATTTATTGAATTTTAATTTTACGATAAAATCATACGGATAATTTAGATTTCCCCTAAATAAATTTTATTTATAAAAATTTACAATTTTTAATACAAAAGATCTACATTGGACGGAGAATTTATTATATCTGTCAAGATTTCGTAGCTACATTGATTATTTTTTTACATTCAGTGCTTGAACGTTTGAATTTAGAACATTTAAATTTGAGACTAAAAAAAAATCCTCTTTGGATTATTTTTGGTAAAGAACTTTTTACTTGATAGTAGCGTGAACGAAACGCTTTAAAGTCGGTTGGTATTAACATGATTATAATTTTAAGCAATTACTTAGTTAAAATTATTTCGTAAATATACCCGTTGCAATAGAATAGTTGACTGTTTAATATTATTATGGATTAAAATACTTTCATGTGTAAGTATAAGTCGAATTAGTAAACAATATACGTGATTGTTTTATTAAGTTTTACATCTAAGAATTCCCTGAAAACATTATTTATTTTATTTCACGCGTAAATCTTACAGATGGCATTTTAACTATAGTCAAAATATTATTCTTTAAATGCAAATCAACATTTTTATGAATTTAAATAGCCTTAACCATAAGTGCGACCCTCTTGTTTTAAGAGTATTTTTAATGTTTTACATACTTATGTAACATACTTAAATGTACATTATTATTTTACAAGTAGGTAAGTTAGATTTCAAAATCATTTCTTTAAAATTTATAGGGTTAAGATAGGACTCCATTATCCATACACCTACCTTTATATTTCATTTGTTTTGAAATCCATAACTTTTCATCAAGTATACCGCATAAAAAAGCGTTGCGTTACTTTGAAAAAGCCGATTTCGCGAATTTCATCATTTCATTCTGCATATGGCTTTTAAAGGTTCAGCGTGAGGATTGCAGCAGTGAGTACAACATGCTACATGGGATGGTCCGCATTGTGGTGCTGGTAGAACGGAGCACAGGCAGTTCCCATGGCAACCAGTCCTACGGCAGTCCGACTGTAACCCATTTCTGCGTAAGCAGAGACAGTCTGTGTATAGGATACCACCTCTTAACTCAAAACTTTTACATGGACCCACTGGTGGGGAGCAAATGCACTTCATGGTTAAGGTTTACCGAAGATTTTCAATCGAATCTCTGTAATAAAGAATAATATTTTCTGACAAGATATTAATAACTTTAGATATTATGGATTTAAATTTAATTTAGGTGTAACTTACAGATGCAAATACTTTTACTAGAATTTAATTCTAAATTGATTTAATTTTTATTTGATTTTATAATTTCATATTAACAAGAATTTAGAATGTGTTATGTGTCTTTTATTTAGAAAATACTGATTGTTTCATAACATTGAATACAAGATGGTTACGATCCATGGCAGTCCCGATTAATTTATTACTATTTAAAAATTTAAGTAATTGGTTTTAAAAACAAAATTATAAACTGTAAAGTAAAATGTACTGACTTTGGGATATTTATTTATCTTTATCCGCATAATTCTGTATGGAACCTGATAAGAATTTGCCGATCTAGCCAAATAAAACTTCTTAACACTAAGGCGCTGTCTCCACGAGCGATAAAATCGCGACGAGTCTGAACAAAACTCGCCGCGATAACATGTGGAGGCACCTTCATAGAGAGTATATAGAAATACATGGCACGGCGCTAAACGCCGCGATTTTATCGCTCGTGGAGCCAACGCCGTAGTTTGAGTTAGTATATAAGTAGAACATGAATGCTGTTCTACAGCTTAAGTCAGTACCTATAAGGAAGAACTTTAAATGAGGGGAGGGAGCGGAATAATACCCAACATCTCTGTCGTCAACAACTTCTTATTTTTATGTGCTAAATCTTTTTATAATTGATCGTTGTTTGAAGTCGGTTTGATGAGACGGAAAGGGATTGGAAGGAGCAGTGATATCAGTGGACCGGTCATGGCTAAGATAAAAACCTTTTTTGACCCTAGGTTTAGTGAAGCGTTGCAAAAAGGAGTTCCATACCGATTGTTATCAAGTGCAGAAAACATTCAAACTCTTTACAACACACTTTTCTTTCACAGCTGCATAGTGAATCATACTTTTTGGTCTTTGTATTAGAAGAAGAAAAAAATGAAATTGAATTATTCTTTTAGAACAGCTAGTAAGATGTTCTGTAAAAGTAATTTGGTACGAAAGGTCAGTGTAAACAAATCGACAGAGTAGTAAACATTAAAATAATTATAAAAAATTCTATAATCTACACTAAAACAGTAAAAATTAATCCTATCATCAACCCGTATAATTTAGGCTGATAACAGCTTTATCTATTTATTTTTAGATTTTCTTTAATTCAATAAGCAAACATGTAAGTAAATGGATTGTCATCTCTCGAAAACTTCTTTCGTCGAAAATTTTATTTTACATTGACTTTAATCTTTGTATTTACAGGTGCTGTGGAGGCCCCTGTTGCGGCGGATGCTGTTGCCCTAC
Source organism: Schrankia costaestrigalis (assembly GCA_905475405.1). NCBI lineage: Eukaryota > Metazoa > Arthropoda > Insecta > Lepidoptera > Erebidae > Schrankia > Schrankia costaestrigalis. The sequence continues at coordinate 9,854,530 of FR997827.1, forward strand.
AATAACAATATACACTTGTTGTACGAAGATTTGTTAAGTCATAGTATGCCGTTTAACCTAGTGAAATGTGCCTAATTAAGTCTGTACTGTGCAAATAAACTCCCTGTTTATAAATTTTTTCTTTTATTTTCCTTACTGATAACAGAGCCTAGAGGGAACAGAGCCTAGAGGGAACAGAGCCTAGAGGGAACAGAGCCTAGAGGGAACAGAGCCTAGAGGGAACAGAGCCTAGAGGGAACAGAGCCTAGAGGGAACAGAGCCTAGAGGGAACAGAGCCTAGAGGGAACAGAGCCTAGAGGGAACGGAGCCTAGAGGGAACAGAGCCTAGAGGGAACAGAGCCTAGAGGGAACAGAGCCTAGAGGGAACAGAGCCTAGAGGGAACAGAGCCTAGAGGGAACAGAGCCTAGAGGGAACAGAGCCTAGAGGGAACAGAGCCTAGAGGGAACAGAGCCTAGAGGGAACAGAGCCTAGAGGGAACAGAGCCTAGAGGGAACAGAGCCTAGAGGGAACAGAGCCTAGAGGGAACAGAGCCTAGAGGGAACAGAGCCTAGAGGGAACAGAGCCTAGAGGGAACAGAGCCTAGAGGGAACAGAGCCTAGAGGGAACAGAGCCTAGAGGGAACAGAGCCTAGAGGGAACAGAGCCTAGAGGGAACAGAGCCTAGAGGGAACAGAGCCTAGAGGGAACAGAGCCTAGAGGGAACAGAGCCTAGAGGGAACAGAGCCTAGAGGGAACAGAGCCTAGAGGGAACAGAGCCTAGAGGGAACAGAGCCTAGAGGGAACAGAGCCTAGAGGGAACAGAGCCTAGAGGGAACAGAGCCTAGAGGGAACAGAGCCTAGAGGGAACAGAGCCTAGAGGGAACAGAGCCTAGAGGGAACAGAGCCTAGAGGGAACAGAGCCTAGAGGGAACAGAGCCTAGAGGGAACAGAGCCTAGAGGGAACAGAGCCTAGAGGGAACAGAGCCTAGAGGGAACAGAGCCTAGAGGGAACAGAGCCTAGAGGGAACAGAGCCTAGAGGGAACAGAGCCTAGAGGGAACAGAGCCTAGAGGGAACAGAGCCTAGAGGGAACAGAGCCTAGAGGGAACAGAGCCTAGAGGGAACAGAGCCTAGAGGGAACAGAGCCTAGAGGGAACAGAGCCTAGAGGGAACAGAGCCTAGAGGGAACAGAGCCTAGAGGGAACAGAGCCTAGAGGGAACAGAGCCTAGAGGGAACAGAGCCTAGAGGGAACAGAGCCTAGAGGGAACGAAATGTTGAACTCTCATAAAGTTGAATTCTCAAAATGTTGAATTCTCAAAATGTTGAATTCTCAAAATGTTGAATTCTCAAAATGTTGAATTCTCAAAATGTTGAATTCCCAAAATGTTGAATTCTCAAAATGTTAGATTTTCAATATGTTGAACTCTAATGGATGGATGGATTATTTCTTTATTGCATTTAAAAGATTTACATATTAAATACATTGCCTCACAAAACTGCTTGCGCAGTTTAACTGTGAGATCGTTGATTCTCTTCTGTAACAATTTACATTACGTCCGTATGGATTGAGGAGCCACTTCAGATTATAAAAGGAAACCCCCCCCCCCTTATTTAGTAGGGAAGTAAATAATTATGTAGGCGGAATGCTAAAATTTGTAGTAAAATATGTCCAAAGTTATATCAATGTGAATGTGGCTCCTCAATCCAAACGTCTGAACTGAGGAGCCACCTGAAACACGGAAAGTATATCACGTACATATTTGAAAATGTTGTATCATTATGTAGCAATTGTGTATAGTGTCTACTAGAAATCTGAGCCCAGTACTGTTTATTTTAAAGAATATACAACACTTTGAATGTGGCTCCTCAATCCATACACAAGAGCGTGAATTGTCATGAAAGTAATTGGTAAATTTATATTCCCCTTTCAAAGACATTTAGTAGGTAGTGTGTCCGAATTTATACTAAATGGACAAAGTAGTAGAACTGAGTGAATTTAGTAAATTAATGTATTTTAGTTGGCTCCTCAATCCTGACGTCTGCTTAACAAATAATTGACTGTACCTACCTAAGATCACAACGGAATAGAATACCAAAGACACTAACGTTTAGTATAAATGTCTACTATATACTTATGTACAGTTCAACATTGTATATGATCGGAATCTGAAAAACAAATTACTTCTCAATATTCCTTACGAATTCGCTATTAAGAGTGACCATGTTTATATCAATAAAACCGGGATGGTTCATTTCTAATATGTTATAGGTATATGTACAAATATAAAACTTTTTGTTTGCGATTTTGTCACAGTAGGTATAAGAAGATTAAAGACAAATCTATACTACGGTACGAAGTTATCATCTCATTTGTTTTTAATTTAGTTTAGTTTGCGTTTTAAAGTGTGTTAGTAACTTTGTGGGGAATTTATGTGTGTGTAGGTATATTGTATTGGGTGTCTTGTAGAAACAGTTGGTAAGTTTTTACAAGTTTAAAATATACCCATGGAAAGTATTTTTATCTAATGACTTATATTTACATTTAGCTGCACAAACGTTGCCTTCCGGAACGTTAGGTCCTATTACCTATTGGTTATGTATGGTATACAATGGTTGCAGCGCCTAATTACAGTTATCTCTTAATATGTAAAAAAAATGACGTCAAGAAAAGCAGCAGTAGAGTTTGTTGCGCCGCTTCTTCTCTACTAGCGATTTGGAGGCGGTGGTAAAGTTTTCTAAACTTTGAAATGTTTATAAACTTAGATTAAGTAGTGTTAGATGACGTCAAAAAGATACAATATTATTGTACTACTTTAAATAAATAAATGAATATGAATATGACTAGGTATTAAATAAGAAGAATCTTAAGCTTTATACCGAATATTATGTGAATATTTTTGAAAATTCTTATTAAATTTCAAGAATTAGTAATCCTAGTTTGATTCGTATAACATAGTCACCCTTAATAGCGAATTCGTAAGGAATATTGAGAAGTAATTTGTTTTTCAGATTCCGATCATATACAATGTTGAACTGTACATAAGTATATAGTAGACATTTTATACTAAACGTTAGTGTCTTTGGTATTCTATTCCGTTGTGATCTTAGGTAGGTACAGTCAATTATTTGAAAAGAAGAAAGACAATGGAAAAAATTGGTACTCGATGCGGGACTCGAACCCGCGTCTCTGGACTATACGCGTCCAGCGCCATGACCATAAGAATATTTTTGAAAATTCTTATTAAATTTCAAGAATTAGTAATCCTAGTTTGATTCGTATAACATGGTCACCCTTAATAGCGAATTCGTAAGGAATATTGAGAAGTAATTTGTTTTTCAGATTCCGATCATAATACAATGTTGAACTGTACATAAGTATATAGTAGACATTTATACTAAACGTTAGTGTCTTTGGTATTCTATTCCGTTGTGATCTTAGGTAGGTACAGTCAATTATTTGTTAAGCAGACGTCAGGATTGAGGAGCCAACTAAAATACATTAATTTACTAAATTCACTCAGTTCTACTACTTTGTCCATTTAGTATAAATTCGGACACACTACCTACTAAATGTCTTTGAAAGGGGAATATAAATTTACCAATTACTTTCATGACAATTCACGCTCTTGTGTATGGATTGAGGAGCCACATTCAAAGTGTTGTATATTCTTTAAAATAAACAGTACTGGGCTCAGATTTCTAGTAGACACTATACACAATTGCTACATAATGATACAACATTTTCAAATATGTACGTGATATAATTTCCGTGTTTCAGGTGGCTCCTCAGTTCAGACGTTTGGATTGAGGAGCCACATTCACATTGATATAACTTTGGACATATTTTACTACAAATTTCAGCATTCCGCCTACATAATTATTTATTTCCCTACTAAATAAGGGGGAGGGTTTCCTTTTATAATCTGAAGTGGCTCCTCAATCCATACGGACGTAAGTTATATCAATGTGAATGTGGCTCCTCAATCCAAACGTCTGAACTGAGGAGCCACCTGAAACACGGAAAGTATATCACGTACATATTTGAAAATGTTGTATCATTATAATATAGCAATTGTGTATAGTTTCTACTAGAAATCTGAGCCCAGTACTGTTTATTTTAAAGAATATACAACACTTTGAATGTGGCTCCTCAATACATACACAAGAGCGTGAATTGTCATGAAAGTAATTGGTAAATTTATATTTCCCTTTCAAAGACATTTAGTAGGTAGTGTGTCCGAATTTATACCAAATGGACAAAGTAGTAGAACTGAGTGAATTTAGTAAATTAACGCATTTTAGTTGGCTCCTCAATCCTGACGTCTGCTTAATAAATAATTGACTGTACCTACCTGAGATCGCAACGAAATAGAATACCAAAGACACTAACGTTTAGTATAAATGTCTACTATATACTTATGTACAGTTCAACATTGTATATGATCGGAATCTGAAGAACAAATTACTTCTCAATATTCCTTGCGAATTCGCTATTAAGGGTGATATACGAATATGTATGTTATACGAATCAAACTAGGATTACTAATTCTTGAAATTTTATTTTCAAAAATATTCACACAATATTCGGTATAAAGCTAAAGATTCTTCTTATTTAATACCTAGTCATATTCATATTCATTTATTTATTCAAAGTAGTACTTACAATAATATTGTATCTTTTTAACGTCATCTAACACTACTTAATCTAAGTTTATAAACATTTCAAAGTTTAGAAAACTTTACCACCGCCTCCAAAGCGCTAGTAGAGAAGAAGCGGCGCAACAAACTCTACTGCTGCATTTTCTTGACATTCAGTGTAGTAGACTATCGAGAAAGTGGACGTTCGGGGGAGGGACATTCCGGTAATAGGACCTAACGTTCCGGAAGGCAATGTTTGTGCAGCTAAATGTAAACATAAGTCATTAGAAAAAAATACTTTGCATGGGTATATTTTAAACTTCATGTCAATTCTCGTTCCTTAAAAACGTTAAAAATAAAGTTAATTTAACTTTTAGTTGTCAAATTGTGACACAATAGGTATTCTTGTATTTATAATTTAAAATCTTTTTAAAATCTTGTAATCGTACTGTAACTAAGCTTAAAACGGCTTTCTGTCATTTTTAAAGTGACAGTTGTAATTTTCGCGCTAAAATGAGTATTCATGTCGTTAAGAAACGTCAAAACCTTTGCGTTTATTTTAGGAGCGCCAGTGCGCGTGCGCGAGGGAAGCGAAACGAGCGGGAAAAACAAGTTAGGGATATCGCATTATTACAATCAAAGACCCTGATTTTCATATTTTGTTTTCTTAGAATAGAAGTTTACGGAACTTATAATATTTTAATTTACCGAAGATAATTTCCTGTAGTTGATTCATATATTAATGTTTTATTTCTGTATATGGAGTGTTAGAAAATCTATTAAAATTTCCAATCTTTTAAATTGTAAACCGTAAACTGGCAACTCTGTTATTTAACTCTTTTTTGCCATTTAACTTAATTTTAACTTTTTCTTTACCGGACAAGAATACCACTTTGGATTAATTAAAAATTAAATTTAAAAAAATTAAAAATTAAGTTAAATTAAATAGTATGTTTCGAGAATTGACCTTGTAAAAACTTACCAACTGCTTCTACAAGACACCCAATACAATATACACACTTCGTCTTTCTAAAACCTAGTTCTAGGTTTAAAATACCACAATTACAGCACTAAAACACTTTTTAAATTCAAGGAATCCAACATTTTGACAATTCACCATTTAGCAAATTTAACATTTTGAGAATTCAACATTTTGAGATTCAACATTTTGAGATTCAACATTTTGAGAATTCAACATTATGAGATTCAACATTTTGAGAATTCAACATTTTGAAATTCAACATTTTGAGAATTCAACATTATGGGTTCAACATTATGAGAATTCAACATTGTGTTCCGGAAGGAACAGAGCCTAGAGGGAACAGAGCCTAGAGGGAACAGAGCCTAGAGGGAACAGAGCCTAGAGGGAACAGAGCCTAGAGGGAACAGAGCCTAGAGGGAACAGAGCCTAGAGGGAACAGAGCCTAGAGGGAACAGAGCCTAGAGGGAACAGAGCCTAGAGGGAACAGAGCCTAGAGGGAACAGAGCCTAGAGGGAACAGAGCCTAGAGGGAACAGAGCCTAGAGGGAACAGAGCCTAGAGGGAACAGAGCCTAGAGGGAACAGAGCCTAGAGGGAACAGAGCCTAGAGGGAACAGAGCCTAGAGGGAACAGAGCCTAGAGGGAACAGAGCCTAGAGGGAACAGAGCCTAGAGGGAACAGAGCCTAGAGGGAACAGAGCCTAGAGGGAACAGAGCCTAGAGGGAACAGAGCCTAGAGGGAACAGAGCCTAGAGGGAACAGAGCCTAGAGGGAACAGAGCCTAGAGGGAACAGAGCCTAGAGGGAACAGAGTCTAGAGGGAACAGAGCCTAGAGGGAACAGAGCCTAGAGGGAACAGAGCCTAGAGGGAACAGAGCCTAGAGGGAACAGAGCCTAGAGTGAACAGAGCCTAGAGGGAACAGAGCCTAGAGGGAACAGAGCCTAGAGGGAACAGAGCCTAGAGGGAACAGAGCCTAGAGGGAACAGAGCCTAGAGGGAACAGAGCCTAGAGGGAACAGAGCCTAGAGGGAACAGAGCCTAGAGGGAACAGAGCCTAGAGGGAACAGAGCCTAGAGGGAACAGAGCCTAGAGGGAACAGAGCCTAGAGGGAACAGAGCCTAGAGGGAACAGAGCCTAGAGGGAACAGAGCCTAGAGGGAACAGAATCAGCCGGAGTCTAAATGTCAAAATGTACTTATTAACATATTGTTCTAATCTCAAAAAAAACAAATCCCAAAATGACTGATATTCATCCCTTCGGAGCAGAATGTACAAAACGCAAAATGTACACGACATGCAAAATGTACAATTCTCAAAATGAACACTACTCGCAAAATGTACAATTCTCAAAATGTACAAGTAAACCTAAATCCACACTTAAGGTGTTTTACTGTTTTGTATAACTTGTTATAACAAGAACCGAAACAACCACACAGTGGTTTTTTAAGCTTGTCTCTGACCGGTTTGATACTAAATATCAACAATCATAATATCGACAATTAAAACATCAACACTGTAAGACCAACGGTTCAAAATCTCAATAGCTCCCCCTATTCATTTACAAGATCAAACTTTAAAATCTCAACATGGAAAAAATTTGGTTGCTGCCTATTGGAAGTAATACAGATCATCATATCAGCCAACAGACATACACTGCTGCTGGACGTAGGTCTCCTCCAAAAATTGCCACTTTGCGCTGTCCTGTGCCTCCCTCATCCATCGGCTTCCCGCCGTCCTAACTTGAAAAGTGGCTATTCGTCGTCTGTCCATTGTGTGAGAGGTCTCCACACCCTGCGTTTTCCGGTATGCGAACGCCATTCCAGAACCTTTCTGCCCCAACGGCTGTCGGTTCTCCGCGCTTTGTGCCTGCCTAAAGATTTATATTGGGAGTTTCACTGCGTGATCGAATTACAAATGAGAAGATTCGCAAGAGGACCAAAGGGACCGATATTACGCTTAGAATTGCACAGTTTATGTGGCGATGGGCAGGGCACATAGCGCGGAGAACCGACAGCCGTTGGAGCAGAAAGGTTCTGGAATGGCGTCTGCATACCGAAAAAAGCAGGGTGGGAAAAAATATTTAATAAACTACTTGAAATTAACCTACCACAATTTATTGTATTGCATACACAACTGACAGTTTTCTTCTTTTATTTGAGTGAAAATCTCATGTAAAAAAAAGGGAAAGTACTTTAATGGTAAACATACAAGACTTAATAAAAAAGACCACTTATCCCTGTGGTATTGGTGTTTGTGTACCACTGTGAAAAAGGCTTTAGGTTTACTTGTACATTTTGAGAATTGTACATTTTGCGAGTAGTGTTCATTTTGAGAATTGTACATTTTGCGTGTCTTGTACATTTTGCGATTTGTACATTATGCTCCGAAGGGATATTCATTATTTCCTTGTTTACAAAAGTCTGAAATAAAACTGTCAAACTATTGTACAGACAAAAACAAAATTTTATTGGAAACTTACAAAAGAGACTAAATAAAAATACTGATAAAATATTACACTTAAAATTAATTAAAATACATAAATAATTTAAAATATGTATATTATAAATATATAATAAATATATAATATTTAAATATATAATATTTATTATATATTATATATTATATATTATTTATTTAATATTTATTATATAATATTTATTTATTATATATTTATTTATTATATATATATTTATTTATATTTATATATATTTATTATTAATAATAATTTATTTCTTAAAGTGGTAGCAGATATCATGGAAAAAGCAATAGTAAGTGCTGCAAAAGTTCAAATAGGAAACTTAGATCCTAAAAATTATAAAATTTGGAGATATAAAATTCAAATAGTGCTCAAGGCAATGCCGGGATGTCTGGAAATTCTTGATGGTAAGAAAACCAAACCAACCATGGCGCCAACAGCTACAGCTACAGAAAAGGCTGATTTTGTAAAAGATCTTCAAAGTTTTGAAACATTGAACAGTGCAATTTTAATATTACTTACGACAAATATGTCCGATAATATCTTACAACAATTTTTGCGTTTTGAATCTGCAAAAGAACTGTGGAATGAATTAGAGCGTATTTATGGAGGCTGTTGTGTAGATAAAACATACGACTTATGCCTAAAATTCTTCAGCTATCAAAAGGACAAAGATCACGACATTATAACTCATGTGTCAATTTTAAAGAATATTTGGAGTGATTTGTGTTTAGAGCTACAAAGCGAAGCAAAATTACCAGATATCCTTTTAATATGCAAAATTCTAGACACTTTACCCTCAGAATATCTTGGATTTAAGTCTAGTTGGCTGTTGATTTCTAAAAAGGAACGTTCAATTGAAAACCTAACTAGTCAGTTATGCGCACATGAAAGAGTTTTGCGTCAGAATGATGAGACTTTCAAAGACGGAGAAACAAGCGCTGCAGAAGCATTATACGCAAAGATGGAGAAGAATAAGAAAAGGAATTTTACTAAGGAGCTAAAGAGCAATTATTGCAAAGAAAAGGGCCATAGGGTCAGAAATTGTAAAAAGTGGATTCAGGATGGCAGACCACCTAAGGAATCAAACACTGTGAACATGAATCTGACAGTCCTGACATTACATTTGGCAGAAGGTTTTGGCGAAACTAAAGATGTTGAAAACTGGTACGTTGACAATGGAGCAACCAGCCATGTTACCAATAGAGGAGATTTGTTTCAAAGCTTTACCTACTTCAAAAGCCAGCACACAGTGACCGGCGCGAATGGCCAATGTATAGAAGCTCTGGGCACTGGTAATATCCTTGCGGAGGCTGATGTGAACGGCAAATTAGAGCCGATTCTGTTGAAAGATGTATGGTATGTACCCAACATTAGCAGAAACTTATACTCAGTCCTTGCCACCCATGATAGATCGGATAAAAGTTTTTTCGAATCCACTACACTGAAATGTACTCTGAAAGTAGATGGACAAATAAAAGTCATTGGCACTCGTGAAAAGTTTGGAGGATTATTTAAACTTAAAATGAGATGTCTGAAACCAACTGTGCAAATCTGTTACAACTATATCATGAAAGATTCGGACACCAAAATAAGAGACATGTGAAGAAGTTGATTGAAAGGGAGTTCAACATTAAAGCGGAAGTAACCAATGAACTATGTGAAGGTTGCATATATGGTAAATCTCACAGACTGAAATTTGGAACCAGAGAGAAAGCAACACACGCTGGAGAATTGGTATACGCTGATGTCTGTGGCCCCTTCCCGTACTCCATTTCGAAGTTTCGATATTTTGTCTTGTTCAAAGATGACTATACAAGGTACAGATTTGTTTATTTTATGAGAGAGAAAGCTGAAGTACATGCGAAGCTGTCGCTCATGCTGTCTGAAGTGAAAGCAGCCGGCATCACAATGCAGGTATTGCTAAGCGACAATGGCGGCGAGTTTGACAACGGCAAAGTACATGAGATTCTCAGGAAGGAAGGCATTAAGCAGCGGCTAACGATGCCATACACTCCACAGCAGAATCCTACAGAAAGGGAAAACAGGACAGTTGTGGAAATGGCACGAAGTTTAATGCATGCACATGCCAATATTCCTACAGGATTATGGGCTGAAATGGTTTCAACAGCGGTGTATATTTTAAACAGAACAGGCGTTACCAGTGTTGATAAAAAATCACCGTATGAACTATGGCACCATAAAAAGCCTAGACTAAGTCACTTCAGAATAATTGGATCATACTGTTATCCACATGTTCCCAAACAAAGAAGAAAAAAATTGGACAAAAAGGCGAAAAAGGGAATATTAATCGGTTACGACAATGATGACGGCTATCGTATATGGCACAGCGATAGTTTCAAGCTTATACGATCGAGAGATGTCATCTTTGATGAGACACCCTTGGTAAATTTGGAGACCAAACAACCTGATGCATTAAGAAGCAACAGCAATGGGAATAAAACGCCTATTAGCCAATTCTTTAATTTCGGATTGCCTTCATGCGAAAGTTGTGATGACGTAAGCAATAACCAACAGAGTTCATCCAATGATGATAGACATTTAACTGAACCATCGTCTACTTGTGATGAATCTGCAGGTGAAGACCAACTGTCTGCAACTAATTCATTAGAGGCAGAGGTAGAGCATGATGTTTATGCGCCACCAAACGAACCAGAAGAGGACGACGTAATAGAATCAGATAAAGATGGACAAGCAACAGAACAGCGTGTTAACTCACCACTGTCTGAATCTGAAATTGAGGCCGAAGGCAGGATGACGTTGCGAGATCGCTCAAATCTAAAGCCTCCAGCTCGATACAAAGATTTTGTCTGTAACGTTTGTTTCAATGTTAATTCGGTTTGCGACAGGCCCCTTGTAGAACCCAATACATTCAAAGAAGCAATGATGTCAATGGATCGTGATGAATGGCGCAAAGCAATGGACAATGAGATCAATTCACTGAATGAAAATGAAACATGGAAAATGGTAGACTTACCCAAAGGAAGAAAAGCTATTCCATGTAAATGGATCTATCGTTTCAAAACCAACCCGGATGGATCTATTGATAAATACAAAGCTCGTCTTGTTATCAAAGGCTACTCGCAGAAGAAAGGTATAGACTACTACGAGACATTTAGTCCAGTTGCAAAGACTAGCACTATAAGAGCCGTACTCAGCATTGCTGCACAGGAAAATCTTTCACTTTCCCAGTTCGATGTCTCAACCGCATTTTTGTACGGGACATTAAAAGAAGAGATTTATATGAAACCTCCTGAGGGATACTCAGACAATAATGGAAAGGTTTGCAAGCTTACTCGGAGTCTCTATGGGCTAAAACAAGCTCCGCGTTGCTGGAACACCACAATAACTGAGCATATTCTAAAACTTGGCTTCAATCAAAGTGACAGCGATCCCTGCTTGTTCAAACGAGAACAGGGAAAACACAAGCTGATACTAGCTTTATATGTCGATGACGGTCTTATTGCCTCTACAAGTTTAGAAGAAACGGAAAAGTTTTTAAATGAGATGAAGCAACGTTTTAAAATAACGACAAAACCATGTACCTATTTTCTTGGAATAGAAATAGAACGGAAAGCAGATGGGTCGATTAGAATTGATCAGAAAGGTTACGCAAAACAATTATTAGAACGATTTGGCATGCAGGACTGCAAAGCAGCTGCAACACCAATTGTAAAGGATGCTGTGCCACTCGCTGACATCAATGAAGCCCATGTTTTTCCTTACCGTCAAGCTGTTGGAGCACTCTCTTACCTGATGGTAGGCACAAGACCGGACATTGCGTTCGCTGTCGGAATGGTGTCACGAAAACTTGATAATCCAACACCTGAAGACGTAGAGTCAAGCGAATCCTACGCTATATTAAAGGCACCGTTAATTACGCTATTGTATATAAGCCTTCCACTGCACTAAAAGGTATAAAGTGCTACAGTGACGCTGACCATGGAGGTGATTGCTCCACTGGACGCTCAACCAGCGGCATGATTTGCCTTTATGCCAACGGTGCCATAGCATGGCAAAGCAAACGACAGCAGACTGTCGCAATATCGTCTACAGAGGCTGAAATTGTCGCGGCTAGTGAGGCTGCAAGGGAAGTCATTTGGATAACCCGAATAATTAGCTTTATGCAGACTGGAATAGAAAGGAAAATCCCTCAGCTATTTCTGGATAGTGAATCTGCATTAAGATTGGCTCATGATCCACCATTCGAGACGCATCAAAGAACCAAGCATATTAAGCTGAGACATTTTTTCATCAGACAATGCGTTCTGGAAAATGAGTTGGTTGTAGAGAAAGTTTCTACGAAGCTTCAACTAGCGGATTTCCTCACAAAACCACTATTTAAGCCACGGCTCCAAGATCTCTGTAAATTAGCTGGAGCCTCTGTATCTGATGCAGCATAGCACAACAGTTGCAGAAAACAGGAGAGTGGATGTTAAGAAGGTCGCAATTTACATTGAACTTCTTTTTGATAATTCTCTGTGTTTCTTAGCAACAGTTTGTTATTGTCACCTTTGATATAAAACTATTGTCGTATAATATACACGTTTTACCTTACTAATTGTGTTATTTCTTAAAGAATAAAAATACTGATAAAATATTACACTTAAAATTAATTAAAATACATAACACACGAAGTACTAGGCTAGCATAAACTTGCAGGAGGTTGTTAATATTTAAAAAAGGAAGAAGGACTATTACTAACAATTATAATTAAGGATGAAGTATGTAACACAACCATTGTTTAATATTACTTCATCCTTAATTTTATTGTTAGTATGTTTTCCAGAAATGAGACTTCATTTATATGACCTGTATTTAACTCTTCCAACTGTTTCCTGTACTGATTGTCAAATAGTATATCACGCCGATTTCTACGTGCCCCGCTAAACAAAGAATTACGTATTCTGGTGTCCTGATAATTAGCTTCTTTTCTGAGTTTAAATAAAAAACGGATGAGGGTTGGCTTATGCGGCATACGTGTGTTTAGTCGTCTGTGCCAACCCTCAATCGCGTTATTTGTTCGATGCTTCTCGTTTACGCAGCTTATAAATGAAGCATTCCACGTCATCCACTGTTTGTAGAAATACTTTTTAAATTTGTTTATTTCGTCGGTGTCTTCGAAAAGATCTATCATACACGACCACGCCCTAGGAATGTTACTTTCGGGCAGTAATGGAAAGTTCGCACACATAGTTACCAGTTTTCTGTCTTTTCGATTTGAGGTTGCCTTCAAACGTTTTGCCTGTCTCCAAACAGCTTGGTTAAAATGGTAAAAGCAACCGCTAACTTTTGCTGCGGGGAAAATTTCTTTCACGGCATTTATTTGAGCGCTTTCAAAGTCACACTTGTAGAAATCTATTTCCAATCCAAATTTGTCTCTCAATAAACTAAACATTTTGCTGTATGTAGTTTCATTCTTATTAGGAAGAAGTACATATATAATAGGCACCACATTAGTGGTACTATTATTTCTGCTGATGTCGGCATGGATCGTGAAGATTTGATAGAATGGTTTCGGAGTTCTTTTGAAAGTTCCATCACCATAATATACTCTTGTTTTATTGTCACGAATAAATTTTCGGCTTAGTTTTGTTATGAAGATTAATATTTTATCATCCTCATCTTCGATAGCAAGAAACCCAGTTGTTAGTAATTTCGGAATCCTGACATCTTTTAGTGATTGGAACTCTGTATTATTTTGTTCTAAAATTCGGTGTCTATGTCTGTATAAAGAACTTTTCCTTTCCTCATAATTATGCTGGTAACATTGTACGGCTTGTACCCTCACTCTCCAAAACACAATTCTCGAATAACTTCTTTATAGGGTTCATTGATTCTTCAACTTTCTTTTTACATGTATCTATAAATACGTCTTCTGCATTTCGGTTGAAATGAGGTAAACATGCGTGGGAACTCTGACGAATTATAGCATTTTTTTCTGGATTTAAAGTAACTGATGCAGAACAGTCAATTCTGTTAACACACCTCCACATTGTAGTGCCAGTTTTATTATTATTCGAAAAATTGTATCGATGTCCCTTGTAGATCAAAGATGGTTTTCCTTTTTGATTTCGTATAAATTGCATCGTATTTTTGTCCATCGTTTAAAACGGCCGCGAAAATTACTTAAAAACTCAAACAATTAAACAAATAAAATGGTCAATATAATAATTTACAAATTATGACATGCATGAATTATTTTACAAGTGTCATCATCAAACATAAGTGGCCTGATACCCAAAGAGCACCAAAGAGATTGTATACCAATATGGCACATGGCATAATATGTAATGAGGTGCTATTGTTAGAAGGTAAGTAATATTAAGGAAGGAAACATCGAAATTATTATAATGTTTGTGTGTACGAGTATACCTATTCTGTACGACATGTTAATATTCCGACATTTTTATAATATGACCTTTATAAAATCAGTCATTTTGGGAAAAGTTTTTTTTGAGATTAGAACAATATGTTAATAAGTACATTTTGACATTTAGACTTAATCAGCCGGAGGGACAGAGCCTAGAGGGAACAGAGCCTAGAGGGAACAGAGCCTAGAGGGAACAGAGCCTAGAGGGAACAGAGCCTAGAGGGAACAGAGCCTAGAGGGAACAGAGCCTAGAGGGAACAGAGCCTAGAGGGAACAGAGCCTAGAGGGAACAGAGCCTAGAGGGAACAGAGCCTAGAGGGAACAGAGCCTAGAGGGAACAGAGCCTAGAGGGAACAGAGCCTAGAGGGAACAGAGCCTAGAGGGAACAGAGCCTAGAGGGAACAGAGCCTAGAGGGAACAATGTTGCTTAGTGGAAACGCGGCTTTAAGGGAATGCAACTTTATGAGAGTTCAACATTTCGTTCCGGAAGGGAATTTTGTAAATGTTAAGAATTCGAATGCTTCTAGATTGGCGCGTTTTGGCGCGATTTACATGATTGTATTTGCCCTTCATAGCAAAATGAACAAAACGCGACGCATTTTGCGAGTAGTGTTCATTATGAGAATTGTACATTCTGCGAATTGTACATTTTACGAATTGTACATTTTGCGTGTGGTAGTCATTTTGCGTTTTGTACATTTTGCTATGACTTCGGAGCAAAATGTACAAAACGCAAAATGTACACCAGACGCAAAATGTACAATTCGCAAAATGTACAATACTACTCGCAACTGCTACTTTAGACTTTTTGTAGACGCAATTACTTTTTGCGTTATGTACATTCTGCTCCGAAGGGTTCACAGAGACACAATGTTCACAACAACTCCTTTTGATCGGGGATACTTTGCTTTTCTGGCTGTTTGTTCCGGGTAATCTCTAAAACGGCTGGGCCATCGTTTTTTAAGGGCTAGCTGATATATATAATAAGGCGTAACATAGGCTACTTTTATTTGATTTGAACCTCTTTCCCTTGAACTTCCTAAAACTGGCAATGGGGATAATATTTTTTTACAGCAAATATAAACATTTTTTACCAACCAGGTCACAATCATTGTTATTTGAACATTTGAACACACTGTGATTTTAAACTTTGTGCAAACGTTTTAGAAATAGCGAAATACACTGAACTCGCCACGCGAGTCGCCGGCATTGAAATGAAATTAACATGAATTCGCAGGGCGAGTCGGCGCCACTGAACTTGTTAAAAAGAGTTGTAGTACCAGAAACGTATCAAGAGCCCGTTGTTGCTGTGAATAAGGCATTACGCGGTGTCCTACGTGGGCACATTTTGCTCGGAGTGCACATTTTGCGTTTTGTATATATTCTGCTCCGAAGGGGTGGCCGGTTGGGAATTGTCCTTGTGGGAAGTAGGCGTTTTAGGAAGTGGACATTCTGGGAAGTGGTCCTTTTGAGTCAAAATGTTTAAAAGATAGTTAAATAAAAAACCCTTTATATTGTCAAAGTTTATTGGAAATAGTTTGTATGATGCTCATTTATTTTCTTGATTGGCGTACTAAATAACAAGTTAACTAAATATACACTGAACCTATAACTAATAAAAACAAAAAAAATCACGTTTGAAATTATTGAAAAGAAGTTTGTTTCACGTTATTATTACGTGTATATACATATTATTGCTTGCTGTACTGGCCCATAAAACATAGTCGTTATTTTACTGTCATAGTACAGAATTGGTTACTTCTCTTCAGTATTTCTATTTGTACATTATTAAGAAACAGAGGATTAAACAAAGAAAACCCAATAAGATTAATTTTGGTTCACTTCATGGCTTTCTTTTAGTGTCTGGGGTAGGTAGTTGGCACTTTCTTAAATGTAATACTAAGTCAAAGTAGGACATATTATGGAATGAAAAGTATTCAGGATTTTGATAGCAACTGCCTTTTGCAGCACCGTACACGCCCAATGTCTGAAAATGTCAATAATTTTTTATAAGTAAATTAATCCTATCCAAAAAAATCCTGTCTAAGATTTTACCTAAGGTAGTATTTGCATTGGTTTGAGTGTTTTCTATGTATACCTAATATAATTATATTTACAAAAAACTAAATAAATATGTTTATCAGTTATTGTCTAGTACCTACGCCTAGATGGCGTTGTTTAAATATGTATATTCATATTATACTAAGGAATTGCTTGTAACAGGACAATCCTGTGTAAATAAGTTATTAAAATACAATCGAAATATTTAACTCAATCGGCTTTTTACATCTGGTGCTTATTGCACACTTAAACATTCACAACGGCCTAACATGTTTTTGTGATTGTACAAAACTCAACATTAAGTAGTTTCATTAAGTACAGATTCTTTTGAAATGAATTTAGTGGTTAAAAATTCAACATTTATTTGTTGCATTATTTACAGATTCTTTTCATTGAAAAACATCAATAGTTATGTCAAGGAACTGTTAATGGTAGGTACTAGTGGCAACGAAGGTAACATTGCAGCATGTTTACAGTTATAATAAATATGTTTTTTTACCTCTCCGCATGTTTCTCTAAAGATACCTGATGGTATACCATTTAATGTTTGAAAAGGAGGCGCTACAGTATCGCCAGGCAAACAGGGACTGTATTTTCGGAACTGAAATATGAATAAGTATTAAATACTTACTTAATATGAATAATACTGGCAGTTTTTAACTGTTTAATTTATTAAAATTTAGGCCAAAGGTAAAACCCAATATTAATCCATCTAGCCAGCGTCGTATAAGATAGCCTAAGATGCCTTTCATTACAAAAAGAGGTCTGTCTTGCACATTGCACATTGGGGTGTAATGATATTTTTTTCTTTTTTGGTATGTATCTCTATGTCCATAAACTTCGGGTCTGTTGGAGACCCGGTTCTTTGGAAGGCATACATCGGGCCTAGGCCAAGACCAAGAGGCCCTTTAAGAGACTTTTCAATCTGGTGATGGATACAACATATTATTGCACTAGCTGGTGCCCGCGACTTCGTCAGCCTATTTTGGATAATTCGCATAATATCTTCACAAATTATAGCCTATATTTTATTCTGATGTGTAAGCTAAATTACTGTAAGGTTTCATCAAAATCCGTTTAGTACTTTTTGCGTGAAAGAGTAACACACATCCATCCACCCTCACAAACTTTCGCATTTATAATATTAGTAGGATATATTATTAGTAACTTACATCATACATTGTTATTTCATTAGCTTTATCATCACATGGAGGCAGTTTGTCATTTGCCATTTGCCGATGTGATACCATTACTTGTCGATTTGGATTTAATAATTTGCACATTTGCCAACATTTGATGCATAAAGGAGCCATAGTTTATTATTATTTCTGCTGTTTTAATGAATATCTGTTTTATTTGTAGTTTGTGGTGAAATTTACATCGTTAATATGAGTTTTTAGGTATATTTACATTTTATTTTATTTGTTGTTATTGCTTTTTTAGTTACATTTTTATTAGAATGCTATTGCAGATGGGGTTTTGTGTTGTTTCAGTGGATTTTGCGGATTGTGGAATTTGATCTGTCACTAAGTGCTTCAGTCTGACACAAAGGTCATTTAAAAAAATTAAAAGTTCTCATTGCCAGTATTTAGTCAGAGTCAACAATAACAGACTTTTTACGCCCTAGTTCCTTTAGTTATATGTATAGTCGAGAACTAAATGGCTTTATCACCTCTAGAGTTACTGTTAGTTGCATGTCATAAAACTATTAGGTTCAATATCGCACAACAAAACATCAGCTAAATCATGACGCTACTTTGACATATCAGTTCTCTTGTATTAGCAAATAGTCGTTAGGTATTTATAAAAACAAATAGGTCAACATTATTGACTGTTACTAGAGCATATTTTCGGTAAAACGTTATAATCTAATGAATTCCTCTCTTTTTTCCTTCTATGTCCATCCCTTTCATTTCTTGTATGACGTCATTGGCGCATATTTCAATTTAAAGTTTTCGTAATTTTATAATATAAAACAAATTAGGGTAAACCACCTAATCGTTAGAAGTCCTACAATTATTGCCACTTAAGAGTTAAAAGTGAGTAAAACGAAAGAAAACACTATAGATTATTCAAGTTCAGTATGATTATTCAAGTTCAAATATTATTTATTTAATATTTTTATCATATTTTATTTATTTCATGTGTCAACATAGCAACAATAAATTTATCAGAATCCTTTTATTCGCATTAGTGCCAATAATATTTATTTAATACTATTCAATCACATTATAATGATTAAGTATAAGCAAAGATTAAAGTATTTTATCATTTTATGATATTTTGTATTTTAGTCTGACACGAAGTCCACTCTTAAGGTGTCAACAATTGGGTGGCTTATCAGCCAATATTTAAATTCTACATTTTCAGTTTTTCTGAAATGACAAGCTTGTAATGTCACAAGTAACAAGTTGACTTTAGTTTTAAATTGTTTAATGGTTTTTCATGGTTTTTCACATACAAACTCTACAGTTTAATTAGTGACATTTGTATTGTGTTAGTAGATTTTATTATTTGTTGAGTTGAAGTGAAAGTTTAAAATAGATTGTACTTTTAATCTAAGCATAGTTTTGAATACGGTCAACCAATGACGTCAAGCTCACGCATAAACATTAAATAACGATCTTAATGAATTTGAATTATGATAGAATTTTTTGTCAAAACTGATAAAGCCATTTCGTTTTCGACTATACAAGATTTCCGAAATTTTCTAAGCACTGCCTTGAAAACTAGAAGAATTAGTATAGGATTTTCTGTCAAGTATGCCTTTATTTGTTCATAAATAATATCGGCAAGTTTTCTTCGTTAGTCGTCTTTTCCTCTACTGAATTACATGCAATGATTACCCTGTGTTTTCATAAATATTACGTCAGCACAGAAAGCGTAAACAGTTACGAAGGTATACCTATATTATGTGACTTCGTGTGTAGGTATAAGTATGTATATGGATTTAGACTAAGTATGATGTCAATCATCTTGTAATACAATTTTATAAGTTACAGAAGTAAGAACGTACACTTAGTAAAAAAATATCAGCAATCTTATAAAAAGAATTTGCTAAGAAAGTATATCAGGCGCTTTGTAAAATTGATAACTTTAAATGTGGTAGGTATACCCAAATGCCATCTTTTTATATTACAATATATTAAAAGTACTTTTTTTTCGAATTAGTGACAATTTGGAAATACATCGCCCAGTAATTGCTAATAATAACTACACAGTTTTCCCAATCATACAAAACCAGCTAAACGTGGTTAAGATATCAGTTAGCAGACTAGAGACATTAATCCAGATACTAGAAAAGAATGTTTTTTTTTTCAAAATTTAAAAGATACTCATTTGTTTATATTCTTTAAACCAGGTTTCGTCTACATTCAGTTATTTCAATGATCTAACAAAGTAGTGCAAATGATTATATTATGAGTGTAAAATAAAATGAAAAATAAAAATGTAGGTATGTATCTAGTACGTAGGACATTAATATTTTAATTGTATGGTTTTCAACACATATTTTATTAAATTTTGCTTATCTTAGATAATATTACCTTTGTGGTAATTTTAGTTAGGTACGTAAAAGTATACGTATCGTAACTATCACTTCATATTTCTTAAACCCAGTTATAAGACCATAATATTATCTATCTATTAAAGTATATAAGCTTCGTAAATCTGTTTTTAAGTAGTTTTTGTTATAAGTAGGCTCTTTTTAATAAACATGCCAATCAAAACATGAACGTAACATTGAAATATAAGCATCGTAGTCGTCTGCGCTTCTTTCTATTCATCATTTCATCGAGAAATTCATTCAAGATTATAAGCAATAATGTACTGTATTATTGGATGTACTATACTAATAAATGGCTTAAGGCGATAGTTATAGGCACAGAAATATAAGGGTTACCTACAGGTTTCATCCAGAATACCTAAGCTTCTACCTAAGTGTTCGAATGGAGAAACACTCTGCCGATATTGAGCTATTTTATTTTTAAACAATTATACTTAGCATACATTTTGAATATCACTATGAAAGTTTCAAGAATAGATTCAATAATAGGATCAGTGTTAAGGATTAATTAAGTTAAAAGGACAAAGTAAATATTGAAGGATCACTCAACAACTTCAACTCATCTAGTCATATTAATATAGTAGCAAGTTTTTCCTTTCCGGTTCCTAAAAAATTAATATAAAACCTTGAATAAAAAGTATTAGATTAGAATAAAGCCAAGGCACAGTGCTAGTAAATTATCCACAGAAATCTGATATCTGTGAAATTATCTAATGCTATTAACTGACAAAAAGTGATCACACACAGCACGACATCAATCATCTTCTCCATTACATTTTAAGGTTATAATTTCATCATAATCAGTACGTAATTTGTTTAGTAATTTAGTTACATCGTGTAATGTAAATAGTGTAGATGATTTATTTACTATCCACTTAAGATCTAGACGTAGGAGTTAGCTGCAACTTAACTTATACTTAATCCATGTAGTGTTGTGTGTGTTCATTGTTCCCTTGCAGAGTTCTGTACTCCTGCAATGATGATGAAAAGTCCTTGTCCATTGTCACAATATTACGCTGCCAAGACGGATGGGTCATCATAACAGCCCATTAATGTCCCACGGCGGGGACGGGCCTCCTCCCATGACGGAGGGATAATTGGCCTACTAATACCACGCTGACCAGACGGATTGGTATAGGGTTTAATTTTAAGTTTTCCTTCTTTTTATTTCGTAAAGATAATATTTACGGTTTGTCCTTTAGTCGGTTTTTAGGATACCCATGGGATGAGATGGGGTGATGACATATTGTATTCTTACTCCGTCACCACACGGATGGGTACCGGGTTTTAATTAAAGCTCGTATATTTTAACTTTCTTTGCGGAAAGGGAAAAAGAACACGAGATGAAGTGAACAGACGAAGATGGACTTACCTGCGAATAAGAATACTGCAGAGGAATAAGGAAGATCAAGCATACTTTGAAATCGTAAAAAGTTACGTGAAAACGGAGCTTCTCTGCCTTTACTTAAAGTATCAATTAAAGTGACAATTTTTGAGCAAAACGCGAGGCCTATATTTCGAAATAGAAAAGTTTTTAATAGTGCTGTGGTTTGTCTAAAATTATTGTAAAAATATTCGAAGGCAAGGCATTAAACGTTCATTAATCATTTATAAGTGTAACTAGATATTAACGGTTTCAAGAATATTAAAAAACAAAATCGCTAATCCTACTAACGTTTTTATTCAATATTCATACATAGCTCTTCACAATGCTCACATAACTAAAATCGCAAACTTTCAGTCATTGACAATGAATAAGTGATGATGAATGTGATCCTTATGAATAACATGAATTGCAATTACTGATTTATTTCCCTACTATGGAATGTTTAATTGACTTAGATAGATTACTAAGATGCCTTTAGTTTGTAATAGGGTCATAAAAATATCAATACAATCATGAGCATGTCCTAGGGCAGGAATGGGCTTCCTCCAGTGACAGAT
Organism: Schrankia costaestrigalis; assembly: GCA_905475405.1. Taxonomy (NCBI): domain Eukaryota; kingdom Metazoa; phylum Arthropoda; class Insecta; order Lepidoptera; family Erebidae; genus Schrankia; species Schrankia costaestrigalis. Next base: position 9,876,564 of record FR997827.1, read on the forward strand.
GGAAACTTAGTTTACTTATACCTACTACGCTGCGTAAGCAAAATATTCCTTCCTTCCTTCCTCACACTTTCACACAACGCTATCTAGTCCCAAACTAAGCAGAGCTTGTACTATGGGTACTAGAAAACGGATACACATACAGAAATACTTTTTTTTTGGAAATACATACATATTATACATGGAAAAACTGGATTTGTATTCTTTTCTTTGTGGAGGTAACATAGGTATGCGGGTTTACCCTTAGACAGCTTTTACTATAGTCATGGGATGAATGTGAACGATAACACCCGTCATTTTGAAAATGATTTGCAAATGTTTCTTTTAAACAACTTAAATTACGTCACTTCTCATAGTAATAATCATACTTTCGAAAAGAAAATTGTAATGATACTTAAATATTTTACAATTTAAAATAAATAATAATTACACACTTTCATTATGTTTCGATTTTTATCAGAATTTTAATTAATAGGGCCGAAGACTGTTACCTAAGATACAGACCCCTCAGCATAACAAATCCATAACTTAAGGGCGCCTTCAAATTTGCCGCTAAGTGTCGCGCGGAGGCAGCGCGACTGCAGCGCTGCGGTCGCGCTGTTTTGTAAATTCATAGAGATAAAAAACGCGCGACTGCAGCGCTACGCCCGCGCTGCGTCCCCGCATTCGTTCATCGATCGACTAGTGTTGTTTAGAATACTTTTTCTTTTTAATAGTAACACTAAGAGCAGTGTATTTTCGTCTGAGTCCATCGTAAACTAAAACACATCACTACCATTCTCAAACCTAGCGACGGCAGCGCGACCGCAGCGCTGCAGTCGCGCTGCCTCCGCGCGACACTTAGCGGCAAATTTGAAGGCGCCCTTAAAGTGCTATTCGTCGAAATTGTAAATAAAGCTGCACCTGTAAAACTGGTATTTACTTGTTTTCACCAAAACTGAGAAAAAAGTAATTTTAAAGTTTCTGTAACGAATTGTGTAACAAATAAATTATATAATAAGTAAATGGTCTACACTGGCCGGTATGCAGTCTAAAATTTTAAACCATATAACAATTATGTCTCTACAAAAGTGGTTATTGAAAATTTTATGAGGATGAAAATCTCCGATGTTTTTTAAAGCAAAGATTTTTTTTAAATCGGTTTATAAAAGCAAAATATGTTTTGGTGCAGAAATATACTTAGGTACTTGAGTTTGCAAAGTGATGTTGTTTTGAAAGTGCAAAATATTTGCCAAAACCTAATTTAAACTAATAAAAACGATTAATATTTACTTTTCTACATTATCGTTACATGTTTCAGACATTTCATGTTTGTTTATTATGAAATCATCTTACTTACCTACTTACGAATGTATGAGACTAGTAGTGAATTTCAATTATTTTCCTTTAACAACAATACCCATTATTCATGAACGCATATCGTGTCTTCTACACATAAATACACACTGATCTTGCTTAATATCATTAATTTTATGGGAAATACGAAAAGAAAGTTCTGAATGAATTATTTAGTATAAAATCTATTGTTAAATAATAAATGGTATCGGACAAATCAAAATACAAAGAGAGCCGTAAGATAAAAATAAAATTACAGCCAACAATAGTTGGTACACAGTTATCAGACAAGAACTCATGTTCACATTATCGGGAGCAGGTAAGAAACATTCAATCATCGTTTATACCTGTTTTTAAGTAAACCTCATTAATGTCGACTTGAATATGTTACGTTGCAATTAAACCAGTATGCGTTTAACACTTCGTAAGGCACTCAAAGTTTGTAACTTGTTGAATGGCAATATATTACTCATATTTGATGGGTCTCTGTATAACGCGTATTCCAAGATTGTAATCATCCTGTATGTTTGGTGAAATTAGAATATTATGTACTGAATTGTGTATAGATGTTACATAAATTCGACGAAAGGTTTTGGAATTAATATGCTAATTGTTCATTGATCTACTCTAGATTGTTATATTCAGATCAATTTAGATAATAGGTAGGTACCGATATTGAAGAAGAACCTCATAATATGTTGAGCCTCAGTTTGTTATAAGTACCTATAATAGTACACGTTAAAAAATATCATTATTATTAGTAACATTTAAGTACTTTAAATAAGAAGAAAGATAAAGAATTATAATCCGAAGGGGATATTTATAATAAAAACATGTTTGTATGAGTTAAGAACATGTTATGTTAACATTTATTGATACATTTTAATTATGTGATACATTATGTATGTTTGTCAACATTATCCAATTGATTTACCAAAATATATTACCCAGAAAATACACACAAATAATGCTTTTTAAAGATGAATGTACAAGTATTTGTTTTCACTATAATGCGTTAAAAGTTGTAGAACCGCAGCATTATCAAGGTGCTAAGGTAAACAATGGTTACCATCGTCACGCATCTCACTGAGTCTTTTCCAATTTCCCACAGCCTCGCCTCGATAACCACTTAGAGAGCTTATCTCGTAAATGCTACTTCTGTCACAAGTTCGTACCCACTTTTTATTCAACACCATTATGTTTGGCATGCTTAATAGATTCACACATTGTAAATCTTGAAAAAAAAACTAACAGAGATAAAAAGAAGTATTAATTAACAGTGCTCACTGAATTAACTGATCATAATAAATTAGATTGTTGACGGCATAATATCATCTGATTCTACTTCAATCGAACTATAAATGACAGAGACATCGTTCGAAATTTGAAGGGACTAAAGGGATAACAGTAACAACTAACAGTGCCCTGAGAAAATTGGTGAAACTGTTTCACCAAAATACCACAAGATGTCGCTGTACAATACTTTTTTTAAAATGTAAGAGTTTATTTGTGGATCGACGACCTCATAAAGGTCTCTGGGTCGGACTGGATGCGGAAAGCGCAGGACCGAGTTCTGTGACGTATATTGGGAGAGGCTTATGTCCAGCAGTGGACTGCAATAGGCTAGTTGATTGATTGATTGAAGAGTTTATTTAAAAAATTATGTAAATGTCGTGAAGTTTTGTAAATTTCTCTAGATTTTCGCACACAAAGGTAAAATTGGCTAGTCGCCCTGGTATTAATTTCTGTGTCAAGTATTTCTCCTCAAGAGAAAATAATGTTATCTTAGTATTCTCCCTAGGTTCGTTATTTATATACTTTCGCTGTGAGAAATAGTTGCTAAATTGTACACTTTCGATCACCATAATTTGTTGTTATGTAAATGCACCACAATGAATATTTTTTTAAATTTTAGTTCGTTAATTTTGTTTTTCCTCAAAAATACTGACACATTGGAAAACTTGAGCTGCCTCCACTAGTTTTAATTTTGCAATAATTTGAATTGATTAAGCCTTCCGCTGTAGGGATCTATGTTTCGGCTTTTTTAAACTTTGAAAGCAAGTTTGTGGATTGGAAACAATGTCTGAACTTAAGTCTGTAGACCTCCGAAGCGATTTTACCGCGTGTTGTGCCTGAACAATTTAGCTTCGATAAAAGCAAATTTCTCACAAAAGTATTTTATGACAAGCTGGGAAGAGACGAGATGTGATGACAATTAGTTTAGACACAAGAATTAAAGTTCTAAAAAGTAGATAGGTTATATTCCTTTAACATTAGGTACCCCACATACATACTATATAGTCGGGTCATCCTTCCTGACGCTATAACTCGAACCGATTTCCACGGTTTTGCATTCGTTGGAAAGGTCTCGGGCTCCGTGAGGTTTATAGCAAAGAAAATTTAAAAAAAAATTCAAGAGAAAAGCGGAAAAAAAATGCCCGTGCGAAGCCGGGACGAGCCGCTAGTAGAAGAATAAAATAATAGTGATCAAATACTATGTAACGGAGTAAGTACATATAATTATCTAAAATGCTTCTATTGACATCTGCGAGAGATCAGACAACATTGTGCATGCTTACTTTAACAATGATAATAATCGCAGTGAAATTCGCACTGAACGGTATGTGTGACAAATTATGGTCATTTGTACCGTAGCCGCTAATACGTATTTTTATGTGCGGTATACTTTGTATAATAGCACGCTTAATATGTTAGGTTACAACTTTCTGATAGCATATTTCCTGTGACATTCACTTTTTACGGAGGTGGAAGCTTTTGCATTTAAGAGTTGCAGGTTTTTTCAATGTAAAGTTGATGTTCGAAAAGAGGCTGTAAGCTCTGCAAAACTACCTATACCAATACGACATCATTCATCCCCTCATTCAATCAATCCCCTTACTCAAAAATACTTAGCAAAGCGCTGAGCGATAATTCTGTGAACAATAATATTGTGAGATACTGCAATACAATTTATTCCAATGTTTTCGATTTGTATCAAAACTCATTTCCGATGAACGGCTGATAAGGTAAGCATAAGGTAATTTTTCCAGCCACAACATAATGGAAGAGCTTTGAAAGAGACAATAAAATCACATGAGTTTAAACTTTATATTAAAGTATTCTATCGCAAAGGTCTAAAGATGCAGCAAACCGTACACAGATAAAAACAATGAACGTTGACTAAGTTTCTATCCAGCACTGAAGAAGGCCTGTCCTTGCAGTGTGACATTAATGTGGCGTGTTATGAATATTGCTACCTTTGCTATCGATAAGTTTACTTTAACGCATATTGATATACCTATTTTGTATGTACGAAGTAACATTTAACTAACTTAATTATTAAAGCAGCTTTTAACACTGATGCAATTGAATTTGGCCTTTTAAATTTAAACTGTAAACGTCTCTACTTACTATTTGTATCGACGCGGCGACTATGGTTGTTACGCCATAAATTTCAACAGAATATACTTTCAATCAGACTATACCATGAAATTTATTAATAGTTTATAATCGTTAAATTGCCTTTTTCGAAACACACGTCATTTATGAAGAAACAACAGTTAAATGGGTAACGAACTCGAATTCAGATTCCAAGTTTAAGTTCAAATAGTGTTCTTTGTCGTTTTTGATGCTTAATGTTGTAAATTAGTTGCCTACTCCCGGTCTCAAGGGTTTCTCTAACTCCACTTCTGGTACCGGCTAAGAAGGCTAAACCTTGAACCAGACTGATACCTATCGCTGTACCAAGTATTATTTATAGTTGCACCTATACATGTTTAGCGTGAGAGAGGGAACGCCTGGACCCGTGAATATACATTACGCACATAAGCCAGTCAGCACGTTAAATAAAAACAGTTTCATATTATGAGTCTGTGTATAATGTTTTTATATTTAATTTCCAAATGACAATTGGTATTCGTAATAAGATGCATGTTATGTTGTTTGATACACAAGTTTACTAACATACGATGACAATGCTTAAGATTTGTAATATGATTTTATATTTGACCGACTGACTGATACATAAAGCAGGGATGTATTTATACTTATTGATGATATGTTTGACTAATTTTAAAGTTTGATGTACAGACTATAATATCCGTATTTCCTGGAAGTGTCATTAACGTCAGAAAATAATCAATAGGGCGGAAATAACAATCACATTTGGCAAATCACTTTGACCTCCAGTAGTTAGAAGTTTAAAACCAGAAAAACTATGTATTCTACATAGTTATTCCAGTTTTAAACAATGCAACAATGAATTAAATGAGATAATAACCAATCTTGACATTTCTACTTAACAATCAGGATGGAGTCATGTTTAAAGATTTCGTCTGGTATTGGTACCTACTGATGTGATTCATTGGTGATCTGCTACCATTGTTCTTGTTATGTAAGCCTCGAGAAATAAAGTACAATACCAATTATCGTTGTCAACCAATATCTTTTGAATATTTGTACACATTTCAATTATGGTTTCAATAATTAAATAATTACGAGTTGTCCTCAAACACCAAATCAAATTAACGGTTGCGTAACGCCCGACCTTGTGTAATTGCATAAATTAACAATTAACTATATAATCAATCGTGTAATATTTGCAAGGCCTAAAATATTATCATTTTAATATTAAAAAAGCCATGCCCTCGTCAATAAGTGGCCATGACTTTGTTTGTTCAAGGTGTTGTCAATATTATCAGTTTAAATAAAGAACTATTGTACGAGTGGCAGAAAGGTAACGGAGGTCAAGTTAGTCTCTGTGCAGTTTTATGCAAAGATCAAGGTGAGTTCTCTGATAACATCTTAGCTTGGGGCAACGCTACAAACCTTTGTACACGGGTCTCTTTGTACCGCTTTAACAACTTACGCATCAGCTTTGTATTAGCATTTTGGTAACTAATATGTTAATAAGTACGTCGTTAATTAAAAACTTGAATGAATGTAGTAATAGTGTTATTATTTTAGACTTTAATTAAATCGTAGTTCTAACAGTACTTATCCAAAGTATTACTAGAAGACAGACAATGTTTGTGTGGTAAACTACGAGTACCTACTAACGTTTCGAATATCATGATAGTAAGAATGGATCCATTTTGAAAAATGTTAAAACTTAAGTAAATCTAATTTTTATGTATTTGCATAAAAAATTACATTAATGTTACTCTGTATATTTAGTTCTAATCATCATCATAACAGCCCATTAATGTCCCACTGCAGGGACGGGCCTCTTCCCGTGACGGAGGGATACTTGGCCTACTAATACCACGCTGGCCAGACAGATTGGTACTGGGTTAAATTTCAAGTTTTCCTTCTTTTTATTTCGTAAAGATAATATTCACGGATAGTCCCTTAGTCGGTTTTTACGACACCCGTGGGATGAGATGGGCTGGTGACATAATTATTGTATTCTTACTTCGTCACCACACGGAGATTTAGTTCTAATACTTACTACTAATGAGAGGCCACTATGTTGGTAGGACAGTCAGGAGTATGCCATCCATTGTAATTCTGCTGCTTACCTTTAATTAAATACCTAACCAAACAGATTATTGTATGGCGGTGTTTGTAAATGTTAATGACGAAAAGCGTACTCAGTGACTCACTCTTTACAATCAAATAAAAATGATGTCACCACGTAAACTAGTGCTGTATTGCGAAATTCATTTTCATCAAGATAAAATTACGTTCAAGCACATTTTGCGATTGTTAGTTATTCGACGTGTTTGTTTTATTACCACTCAATTGTTGACATGATTTTATGTGTGTTTTGAAATTATTTGAGTGAACTTAGGCGCGTTGTTAATCTCCTTTTTTTTTGGCATTAATGTGATGTTAATGGTAGCCCTCGCTTCTGGACTCTGGACGTCAGCAATGTCAAAGTATTGCGCTGCCTCCCCTTAGACACAAGTTGTTAAATCTCATAATCATGTACTTTTATTTAGGTTGCTATTAAAAGTATACAATGCCCATTAAAATAATCTAGCACTTTATTTTTTCAAAATTGGATGTTCTATTCAAAAGATATCATGAACTTAAAAACCTTGCAAGCATACCCAAATGTCGCGTAATAAAACAGAGGCAGTCACAACTCACATGTCTATCAAAATTGCGTTGAAGGTGAAGAGGAATGAAACGCATTGAAACCCCATAATCTGAAGATGATTACTATTAGGGATGCAAAAGGTTTACACAATACACATTCCTTCTTCTCATATTAACGAACTGTCAAAGGCATGAGGATGGACCATAATCGGCGAAACCGGATTCTTTTCTAAATTTATAAACACATTCCTGCAGGTTGCCAGGTAGACGGCCAGTAATCAAAAAAATAAGCTAAGAAGGTGTAGGAAGTAGTTTATATTAAAATTAAGTAAGAAAATAAAATGGTAATACTAAAGTTTATTAGTGTTATTAATGTGAGTTTATTTGTTATTGTGGCACATTTTCTATAATTAATTTTTATTATGCGTAGATGTTATGTTTAAGATATTATTCAACGTTTATACAATATTCACACTAGTTTTACCACCTCTATTATTAAATGCATAAACTAATTCCTTAACACATATTATGCGAATAAACAAATAACGCACAATTTCTATTAATAGTTTCATGCAAAACTATTTTGAATAATTATATTTCATCTTGAATGTTGATAGTATTAAGTTTCGTTTCAAATGCTTCTCATCAAACGAGAATTGACAGAAAAGAATATTAACATATTAATTGTCATTAATTTTTAATTCAAAAATATCTGACACAAAAATGTATCTCAAAGTCCTTAATGTTAACTTTATGTAATCAAAATAAAATTATCTGTTGTTATGTAGGTATTTATATTTGTGTCAGGTATATCCATATAATGACATTATCTCCCCTCATTTTTATTGGGTAACTACGGCAAAGTATCAAATAAAAATTTAAGTAAGACTCTTAACGAAACCAATTCCTTCAGTGACAGAGAAAACCTCTGTCTACTAACACCTTGCTGGCAGACAGATTGGTGTAAGGTTTAAAGGTAAGTAATTAGTAATAGTATTTTTTTGGTTCCATGGAGATAATTTCTGCGGACTTTTCCTTAGTCGGCATTAAAGACTCCCTTCTAAAAAGACAGTGTAGTGACACCATAAATTTACACTCAACTACTACACGGATTGTACTCGGATCATTACTTTCTATTAATTTCGCCGCCTAGTGTTCTTTCTAATGAAAGCAAATCATGGCGTGAACAAAAACAATTTTATTTCTATGTTAAAATGATTTATAAATTCGTGAATCTGTTACGTGATTTCCTCAAAGAAATATTTCTCATTGTTTACACAAAATTGTGTTTTGAAAGTTTGAAATTTACAAAAGCCAAAATCTAAAAATGGCGTTAGTTACATTTTAGTTTTACGTAAGTGTCATTATTTTAATTGTGTCTTTATAACATTCATCAAGGAATTGACGTGACGTGATGAAAGAGTAAAAAAATCTGGGTTCCAGACATCATTATTATAATAAACAAATAGACATTAATGAGATTCTTAATCGTTATATAAGATCCGCAATCATTTCCTATAGAATACGTTTATGTTAAAACGAACAGTTAAATTTAACGGGTAGAGAAAAAACTCTTTAGATTTATTTTATTATTGTTGATTATGCAAAACTGTTATATCCTAGAGAGTGTGTGATCACCTTATTATGTTTGGTTTCTATCAATTTATGTTATCACATTAAGGCTCGGTTCTTTCCAAAGTTACTTAATAGAGTAACTTTTAACTGCGCCTTGTCACAGATATGATGTAAACAAAAGAATTTATTAAATTAAATGGGAAAAGCCTAAAACAACATCTTCCGCACTAAATATTGAGCCCTGTTTTTCGGGGGCTAATAAAGATATGAATTTAACGGGCATAAATAACACATAGACTCAAGATAATAGTTTGTATATCACAAATAATAATTAATACTATGATGCATATAAATGGTAAAATATTCAAAAAATATTAAAGCTTCTTTTTTTGTTTTGCCATAATTTTAGGATTAAAATGTGTATATATGTTTTTTTACCGTGTTTTTTACTCATGATGGCGATGTTGTGAGTACTTCTGCTTCTTGGTAAGTGATACTTGTATGCTTTGCTTTTGGGAATAGGTATGTGTTCCCACGTTCCCATAACATCGTGTTTTTCTTATGTAGTTGATTCAAAAAGTTTTTGTCCAGGCCGCCAAAGAATCTGCCTTACCTAATTGCTGAACTACATTAGCGCTTTATGTTACTTCGATAAAATCATATTGTCGTGCAATAAAAAAAATTACGTAAAACATATATGTATTTTAAACAAATTTTAATAAAATCTTAATGGTTTATATTACTTCCCTATAATATTTTACGATACAAGTTTGTAAATGTCGCAATGTATGCAAAGATGATATTTTATTGTATTGTTCTCTTAAGCGGCTTTTACGACCTGTCCGTGTAGTACGTCACTACTTTGATTCATCATAACAGCCCATCAATGTCCAACTGCAGGGACGGGCCTCCTCCCGTGACGGAGGGATATTTGGCCTACTAATACCACACTCGCCAAACGGATTGGTACAAGGTTTAATTTTAAGTTTTCCTTCTTTTTATTTCGTTAAGACGATAGTTCCTTAGTCGGTTTTTACGACACCCATGGGATGAGATGGGGTGGTGACATATTGTATTCTTACTCCGTCATCACACGGAGCGTCGTCAATCTATATCTTTCTCTTTTCTTTAGTCTAAAACAAAGTCGTTTCCGCTGTCTGAAAACTTAAGCTGATTCTTCGCTTAGTTTGTTTCACCTGCCTATACGCTTACTACATTATTTATCTGTGACACCTACCATTCCACATACTACAATGCAATTATTTATATTGTTAAAATCATTAATTTCTAATATACCTTTGTAAGTATTTGTAAATATGACAAAAAATTTCTAGATTAGATTTCTTTTTCTATAGAAGGCAGTTGCTTATAATAAACCTACACTGTTAAAATGGAACTTGACTCATTTTTTTTTCATTCTGACCAATTGGATTGGAACAAGATTTGTCTCGAATTTTACCTAACTTGTATTGCTTTTCGAATACCCTTAATACTTTTACAAGACTACTTTTTGTGTATCTTACACATGATGAGTAGGTACACTACATATTTTACACTATATCTGTTTCTAATTGTAATGATATGGGCGTGTTATGCGGAGGAATGAGAATCATGTGGTAAGGAAGGGGTTAAACATGTATGTGGATGGATATAGGGGAAGAGGACGACTAAAGAAACAAGGGATGGATGTGATGATGGTGTGAAAGATGATAATAATATGGCTGCGAAGAGTGTTACTTGTGAGATGACGTCCGATAGGAAAGTATGGATGAAGAAGACATGCTGCGCCGACCCCAAATAAAATTGGGATAAGGGCAGGGGAATGATGATTTGTTGTGAGTGAGAAGATTCAGTCATACTAAACTGATTATAACAGGCGAACTGATAAAAGCCCGTTTTCTATGTTTGAATTTCATTGATAAAAGAGATTAATGGAGTCTAGTCTTATACTGATTATTGTGTTGTCAGCCTACAAGATCATGTCTGCAGGATCAAAATTTGTAGGTAAGAAAAAATGATTGATATACATAGTATTTTTTGTTTTTAGTTATTATTTCCATCACTCAAGCGCAATCTAATCTATTTACTACAGCATCCATCGTACAACTCTAATCTTTGACCGATAAAAACTAAAATGCAAAATGCATAGCATCTCCATTTCCCACGCGCACAATTTGGCGTAGTACAGTAAGTTAATCCGTAAATAAACATGATTATCTTATCCGAAGCTTATCTGGTAAAGAGGCGGGTGCGGTAAGAAGAGAGGGGAGTGGGGGGCAACGTTCCGTTACTCGCGAGACCCGCGCGGCGACGTTGCCACAGCTGATTTCACATGTGTCTAACCGTAGTACTGAGCGCCCGTGGTGCTTATCGCGCCTTCACGTGAAAATGCCGGTAACTTAAACCTGCGAGTAAAGTTTAAAAAATATTATTAAAAGTGCTTGTGTTATTGATTTATTGTATGGACCTATTGCTCTAACGGATATTTACGACGCCTTGTCAGCTGATTTGTTTTTAGTGGGTAAGTATTTATTTAATAATTAAAATTATTTTATATTTGTATTGTTTTAAATTAAAATAACAGAGGGAAACCGATGGATGAGGGAGTCGCTGGAACACACAAGGAGGAGGCCTATGTCTATGTGCACGTCAAATCGCTAATATGATGCGTGTGTTAATTGGTTACTTAGTTAATTAATTAACAATCTTATAATGATTACTTAATTTTTCGTATCTAATTTAATTGAACTTTATTATATTGATTAAATTTTAATGGAATTCGTATGTATCATTAATTTGTTTTATGATTCATCATTCATTGATTGTTATCAAATTCATTGTGACAAAAATTTATACAATGTTTCTGTGCCTATTTTTTTCTGTTCATTACACGAAAGAGTGTTCATGTAGTAAATAACTTTAAATATAAGTATTAACAAGTGCATTGTTGAATTTATTATTGTCAACTTTAGCAAATTTTAATATTTATTTAGGGAAATTTCTAGATTGGGATTTTCATTGATATAGCTAGGGCCTTATTTGACTTTTTTAGATGAATGGAGAAAGCATATATGTTCCGCCGACCTCAAGTGTATATGAGATAAGGGCAGGAGTATGATGAGGGCTTATTTGACCTCATTCTCTGCATGGAATACTATTCCTTAAGTCAATCAAATCAAATAATTATTTCTTACACGGTTAATTTAAATGATACTATCAATAGCTTATTCTTTGTTGATGTTTAGATTGATACTAGACAAACATATAGTTAAACGGTAACTAAAAATGCTTAAATCTTTTAAGGTAGGTATATCGTGAGCCAGATTATACATATTTTTATCATCATCACAGTAGTCCATTAATATCCCTGTAATATTAAAAATAAACTTGCTGCTAAAATACCACAACGGTTTCGAATAACAAACAGCGTATTAAAAAAAAACGAAATCAACAAGTCCACAAAACACAATGGCAAATCTGAAACATAATATTTATACAAAATATGTTCAGATGTATATAAAATTGGCAGGCATTACTTAAGCGTTTGGTCACTTCTTTGACGTTGCATTTTGTGAAGAATAAGGTTTCGATCTGATATCAATCTGACAATATTATTTATCTTACTGGCGTGTCACAAGTTATCCTAAGTCTGAATGTTTTGTGCAAGCGATAAATAGATATTTGTATAATCAGTCACACAAAACATTACACACAGACGGAAATGTTGCCTATGTAAAGAAAAAGAAGAGAAGAGTTACAAAATGAAGTTAGAATCAAATTGACTGTAATATCAGAGAACTATCCTAATATTATAAAGAGGTAAAGTTTGTGACGTTGTAGGGGGTAATCTCTGGATCTACTGAACCGATTTTAAAAATTCTTTCTGTTTTGAATATTTAATTTATCGGGGAGTGTCATTGGCTATATAGTACCATGCTATGACTCATAGGAGTGGAGCAGTAATAAATATGTTAAAAAAACGGACGCATTTTTTTGCCACCCAACGAAGTGGGCACGGGTTAGCTAGTGTATTATATTTTGTATTAGGTACCATAAAAACGTTATGCACTTCATTCGGTATACGTACGGAGATAGTCTAATTACTAGTAACAAAACTTATAAAACTTGTAAACATCATCGACCTAAGTGGTACCATTTTAGTAACGATTACAATACTTTATTTTAATAGACTTAAATAAAGAGCATGCATACATTTTTGTATATTAATGTGTAATAATATCTGAGGCTTACAACCTTTATTTAAAACAATTAAAATCCAATAATGTAACCAACGTAAACCTACTTATTTTTTCTCAATCATATTATTATTAAAAACGCGTAAATGTAATGCATTTTATTATTTCGTTCGCTTTGCCAATACTATTGTTGATTTTATCTCAATTACAATTTAATTTTATGTACACGAATGTTGCGCAAAGTGTTATATTATTTCCCAATTATATTAAAACTTCGTTACACTTAATGTATACATAGTCGTTTTATTTTATGTGTCACAATTCACTTGACCCAAAGATTTAATTTGTTTTCCCAACAATGTAGTTCAAATTATTTCTTTGCTATCTCAATAAACTTAGGAAATCATTTATTTTCTTCTTTGTAACTTAAAGAGCTTATAGTTAAAAGGTTAGTTAACAATCTAGAGCATAAGTGCTCGATTACGAAACTTTATTACACTAATAAAACAATACAAATAAAATTAAATAATGAAACAATTTTATACACAGAAACAGGTGTTTAAATTCGAAATGAATATTTGTTTTTAAGTATTTCATAATTTGGTGATGCAATCGTCAATTCAGGTCTGAAAGTAAACAACTTGCTCTAATTATAATACGCTGACCAGGTGGAAGGGGTTGTTTCGTGTTTTCTCTCTTTTGTAATGATGTTATGTCAACCGCTGAACGAGTTTGGTTGGTGATGAGTAGTTTTTGTGTTAATCTGTCACCACACGTATTTAGATTTGCAAATTGGTATCATCATCAAGCTGGCATTTTCAATTTAGGTGTACATTATTTGTATACAAACTCGTATAGCTAAATTTGTAGGTATAGCTTCTTGAAATACAAACCGGATGGCGGCGTACTTACAACCAGACCTAGGATGACATTTGATGACATTGACATTTCAAATACTTTTGTCTTGTGTTCACTGTATTTATTAAAGTCTTATGGCTAAAACATTATGCATGAGCAAGCACTTGTGTGCATTTAAACTTATTTACTAAAGAGGAGGCAACATTTGATTGGACTAAATACTCGCTGCTTCAGTGAATAATAGTACCCGAATTCCCTTTCGTCATAGATGCCTACTATACAGTTGACGGATATTAATTAAAATTAACAAAAAAGATTTCAATCGCAGTTAAAATTCCTTGTGCAACTACTAATTTAAGCACGTTTTTAGCGATTAGGTACGATTTTTTGCGTTACGTTTTACCTGAAAATTACGTAAAGAAATAATTTAAGAATAATGATATCTACTTATTCAACAGTGGTGACCTTGACTTAGGTAATAATTGGAAGATAAGTACAATTTACAATCTGTTGGATATGCGCTGCACGTACATGTTGCGTAAACTAATAATTGCCGTTATAAGAATCGCATCGATGTGTATCAACGTGTAGGGCTGCCACTTACAGTAAACTGAGACATACTTTTTTACTTACATGTGTATTGTGATACAATATTTTCGAATACGATGACCTTTTATTATGCTCTTAATACATTAGATCTGTTTTGGATAATAAGTATGGATATTTTGGAAAAATTTTATATGTTATTATTGACAAATGTTTTCGTCAAATTATTTGGACAAAACTCTGAATCGATGATTCATATGAAAATTGTTTTTAAATCATCTATTTTAAAATGTAAACAGCCCTATTATTCCGTGGTATTTCTCGAACATATCGTCGAGATCAGTAAACTCGAACACACCGATACAATTGAATGCTCATCCTACTTTTTATCATTATAATGTGTACGCGTTACCATACGTGGGAGTGTTTTGTATAATAAATCTATGTTCTGTTTTCGCATGATTTCATATAAAACAACCACGGTATTGTTCTATTATCTAGAACATTTATTTATACCGGAAAAGCGACTAGAAAGATACTTTAATTAATAATGAACTGAAGCTAATGAAAAATAGAATTATTTTGTTAGCAATTTATTTTTATGAAGAAAATACTATTTTTTACATGATTGATCATTAGACTTATCTGTATAATAAATAAGACTGTGCGACGCTAATAAAGTGCGTTTTAATTGGTGTTATGTAAAAATAATGCAGGTGCACCTAAAATGCAATAAACTTTCAAAGTAATTATTTTACAGTTACTTTAAAGAGAAAAGACTTTTATTTAAACAAAATTTTTTTGTCAATTTGTTGAACAATCTCAAACTGCGAGCATTAGTGCCGGCTCGTGGTTAAAACGCAGGTGAGATTCTTCCGGATCTAATTGTGAAATGGTGACATCGCTCTACGGCTGTTGTCGGCTACGTGTCTCACACAATGGGAATGAAAAACATTTCAATTTGTTTCATATTTTACTCGATATAGTCGTTATTAATTCGAGTATTGGTCGCGGTCGGAAAGTGTGACGCCGTCAATACGTCACGCCTCTTGTCAATCAGAACGGGCGGTGTGATGCGCTTACAAATTGCACGATATCGACCCGGTTCTCGACAGATTTCACTAAGGCTCGATAGATTAAAGCAATAGTTCAATTCGTTCAGTGGCCAAACTACATTGCACGAGACTTTAGGCCTAAGGTTACATTCACAGTATATCCGTGACAACATCTGATAAATTATTTTAACATACAATATACTAGAATGTTTTTCGTGGTGTACACGAATATGCTTTTAAAATACCACTTTCACTTAAAATACGAACGTTTATTTGGGTGGCGAATCAATATGTTTGACAAAAATTCAATTCAGGCAATATTTTTTCGTAAATGTAGGTATTTGAAATCAGGAAACTTAACTACAAAACCAGTATGCTACTTAAATACCAACCTGAAGTCATTTAAAGTAAATAAATGAATGTCGCATAAATGTCATTGGAATGGAAGCAAAGTTACGTATAGTTCAAACGAGTCTATACTTCACAAAGATCGTGGAATAGTTGATAACACGAGAATGTTCAATAAGGATGGTATTCTGATTGTTCTAAAATTGTTTGTGCCGTTTTTTATTTCTTGTTTTTGTTCATTCCTAGTCCTAAATATTATAGGTATTACTGTTTTTTGATAATTTCTGTTAAAATTGATGATGGAAACCTTATGTAAGAATACATGGTGTCACCAACCCAACGTATCTCGTACATGCCGTAAAACCAAGTTTACTGATTTTATTTTTACGATAGTAAAAGAAGGATAGTTTGTTGGTATTAGTAGGTTTAAGATTTATTTATTTTTTTTAATAGTGAAGGGCAGTTCCTACTGTGAAATATTAATGAACAATTTATAATGATAATCAAAAAAAGAACTTAAGATACACACCATAATAAATCTCAGCACAACACTAGATTCTAGAAAAATCTAGAATAGTTATCACGCATAACTTGATATTACTAACAACCGAAAGAAATATGCTTTGAATCAAACAATTATGTCTTATCGATTACAATGGGAATTAACGGCAATTTACTTTACCGTTCTTCGACAATTGAAATTGATTGCTGATGATTTACAAATGGCCTTTAAATGGTTTTATATTATCTGTAGAATCGCATTCGTCATGGTTTCTAATTTATGGTAACAACATGTAGGGCTATTGTTGCAAATTGTTTGTGTGAATCCTGATAATATCAGATTACACAATACATGCCAAAACAACTATAAACGGTGTTAATAGAAGATGACATCAGACGCCAATTTTGCTTTTAAAACTAGTTTTAACTTAGACCGCTATCGACGTGAATCATGCTTTGGTATTTTCATTCGTATTATTATTTATCAAAGATTCTTCAAATACTTCGTATTTTTATAATAACTGCGACATATACCTACCGTTTTGTAAGACAAAGCTAGCAGTACAAACATTAGCTTCATAACTGATGTAAGGAATCTTGAAGCCAGACAATTTCTTAGTAACAGGCTTAAACAACTACTCAACCAAATAGTTTCTAACAAACACTCTGATTTTAATATTTTCATAACCGTTTCTTTGATTATTCTACTATCGCTGTATGCAAATAGTTGTTCAAAGATTTCACCGTTATGCACATAAAACCTAAGGATGTAAATCATGGAAATAATATCTCGATTAACTTTGCATCATTTACACGTAAGAAAATGAGGTCTGTGGAGATAATAAAGAGGAAATTATACATCAGTACATAATCACAACCACATCATCAGTGTCTCGAAGTAATTACATAGTACGAAGTCGTTTTGTCTTTTGAACGAGAGCCATTTATAAATATCAAACAAGTTTCCTCATAAATAAATCACAAAAAATAATAAATTATATAATATTTACACATCAGACATCAGAAGCAAATTAAATGTATAATTTATTTCTTTCAATTTGATTCATTTAACTATGATGTAATATACTGCACCTGCATATTTGTAAAATACTTTGATTTCGATATAATTTATGTAAGAATCAACAGACGTATCATATAAATTACTTTTTTTTCATTCCTGCATCTATTATCTAAATTATTTATACTTGAGTAATACCTACATAGTAATAATTCAATTTACTCATAGTATTTATTAGCATACGCAATGCTGTCTGTGTTGAGGTAGACTCGCTAGATTTGTAAATGATATCACAATCCTAATGTAATCTCAAGAGAGTTTTGGTAATTGAGTTGCTGACTATTTTAACTAAACACGTAATTAGCTGTTTAGACCTCTATTATAGGCTTATCGCTTACCCTGTCTCTTTTGCTTTTAAATAGATTGTTTCTAAATAGGTTGTTACTCTGCAGTGGATGGTTTCTGGGCCACTGTAAAAATAAAGAAACCAGATAAATTACAAACATTCTCAACTAAGATCTAAAACAATAGAACACACGTTTTAGCAGCTCTATTAGAATTATTATCACGTTATTTCTATTAGTATAATAATTAGTTCTATTAGTAATATTTCATTGTTAGTACATACACAGAAAATACAGACACCAATAATGACCAATAAGAAAAAGATCTATGAAATTCTTTACCCTTTGTGATCAAATTCCTCATAAGTAACAATACGCCAAGTGATAATTTTACAGTAATAATTTTAATGACACACATTAAGGATTGTAGGTGTCATTAAAATTATCACCTATCTACTTAGATTCGTAGAAGCAAACGTGCCTGTATGGTTGAGTGGTATACATGCACTGAAAACTCTGTACACCGAACAATAAGTAGAGAACAATCGAGCGTTGGGAATTGTCATTGAGGCAAATAGCGAATGCGGCAAACGACCAACGAATAAGTATTTGTTTTCAACCGACTTCAAAAAAGAGGAGGTTCTCAATTCGGTTGTATTTTTTTTTTTTTTTTTATTTTTTTTATTTTTATTTTTTGTGTTTGTTACCTGATTTCTCGAAAACGGCTAGACCGATTTGAAAAATTTTTTTTTTGTTCGATTGGGTATACTTCCCATTTGGTCCCATTGTCACCAGATCTGGATCTGGATGACGGGATCCTAGAGAAATCGAGGGCATCTCTTGAAAATTGTAGGGACGCATTATGTAAAATGTTGTCATATACGTGCATCTCTGACGTCACTACCAAATAGTCAAGAGTCAGAACTGGTCTGATGCTGGAGACCACAGAGAGTCGAGGGAACAACTCAACGGCATATAGCAGCTACCTTGTGTTTGGGCTTATTTTAATTGTATTGATGAAAACTTTACGAAACTTGACACAAACATGATCTGATGATGAAGAAGACTGAGGGTCGAGGGAACTCCTCAACGGTATGTAGCAGCTACCTAGTGTTTAGGCTTATTTTAATTGTATTGATGGAAACTTTACACAACTTTACACAAACATGATCTGATGATGAAGACGACTGAGGGTCGAGGAAACTTCTCAACGGTATATAGCAGCTACCTAGTGTTTGGGCTTATTTTATTCGTATTAATGAAAACTTTACACAAACATGATCTTATGATGAAGACGACTGCAGAAATTTATTTAATACGAATCTTAGAAATTGTTATCAGCATGGTTTTTAACCGACTCCTGTTGAAGTCGGTTTTTTAATTAGAAAATTATTGTGTCTATGATTGAATATAGTTTATTTTACTCTACACTATAGCTAATATTATTATGTTTATTTTAACATTATAAAATTTAAAGAATTGCATTCCGTTCATAATGATGAAAATTCAATGCGAAGTTGCAGGTATAAACTCCACCAGAGACAAGCTTAGCCATTACCACACTGGTAAAAGCGATTGTAGTAGGGTTTCTTGCAAATAGGTCCGTTCTTTGAGATATCTGAGAACTTTCCTTTAGAAGCGTTTTACGAAACTCAGGGAATGAACTGTGATAGTAACACCATGCAATCTTACTTCATCCATAGTACAAAAATATATACAGTATTTCGACTTCATAGAAACGGACGAAACGCGAGTTATACCTACACGCTCACGATAGAGGTGGCTTTGCGGAGTGAACAGTCTCGCGACTGTGTGCAGCAGTAACGAGCGGGAAAGTAGGTAAATGTAATTAAAAAGCTGGAGGTGGGCAGCCCTATCGCATGTTTACGTACCGCGCGGCGGTAGGCATTTATAATAAACTAGCTGGCCCGTGCCCACTTCGTTGGGCGGCGAAAAAAACGCTTCCCTTCTTAAAACATATTTCATTACTCCTCCTCTCTTATTAGTCATAGCGTGATACTATATAGCCTATGGCACTCCCCGATAAATGGCCTATTTAAAACAAAAATAATTTTAAAAATCGGTTCTGTAGATCCAGAGATTACCCCCTACAACGTCACAAACTTACAAACACACAAACTTTACCTCTTTATAATAAATTATTATAGAGTAATAACCATGTAACGATGGATTAAGAATACATGGTATTAATCAATAAACCAATTAGCCTATCGCAGTCCACTACTGGACAAAATGCCTATCCCAAAAAACGCCACAGAACAGGGTCCTCTGCCCTTCGAATTTAGTCCGACCAAGCGATCTTTTTGAGGTAGAATTAATTTATAGTACTTACTCGTACTTACAGGTATTTACCTCCGTGTGGTGACGGAGTAAGAATACAATATGTCACTACCCCTTCTCATTCCATGGTAGTCGTAAAAACCGACTAATCCGTGAATACTATCTTTACGAAATAAAAAGAAGGAAAACTTGAAATTAAACCCCATACCAATCCGTCTGGCCAGCGGGGTATTAGTAGGCCAAGTATCCTTCCGTCACGGGAGGAGGCCCGTCCCTGCAGTGGGACATTAATGGGCTGTTATGATGATGACAGGTATTTAAAATAAAAATCTTACTCTAACCAAAATGTTGATACTAAGAAAATTCATCTATACTAACATCGCGTTAGACAGATATTTTACGTTAGTCGCGCATTATTTTAAAACTGAGATATCTTTCAAACTAATAATCGGATCTCATCGCTGTAAAGGTCAATTATGATTAAAATTAAATAAATATAATGATTAACGTATTTATTTTGATAAGGGTCGATACCATATACACAAAATACCTTTACAAACAATGCATTTCTTTAAATCAAATTTGATTATTATAAAAAAGGTCGTAGTGAGTCAACCTTAGAAGATAGATATATTATTATGATATCGTTGACTTAATTGTAAAGCTTTTTTAAGGTACAAATCTCTAATACATCATTTCAGTATATCTCCAGACGTTTAAGCAGCAGAAGCAAAATAAACGTTTTTAAGCGTCCCTTTTATAAACATATTTCATTACTGCTCCGCTCCTATTAGTCATAGCGTGATACTATATAGCCTATGACACTCCCCGATAAATGGACTATTCAAAACAGAAAGAATTTTTAAAATCGGTTCAGTAGATCCAGAGATTACCCCCTACAACGTCACAAACACACAAACAAACAAACACACAAACTTTACCTCTTTATAATATTAGTATAGAGTATAGATATAGATATAAAAAAGGTCGTAGTGAGTCAACCTTAGAAGATAGATATATTATTATGATATCGTTGACTTAATTGTAAAGCTTTTTTAAGGTACAAATCTCTAATACATCATTTCAGTATATCTCCAGACGTTTAAGCAGCAGAAGCAAAATAAACGTTTTTAAGCGTCCCTTTTATAAACATATTTCATTACTGCTCCGCTCCTATTAGTCATAGCGTGATACTATATAGCCTATGACACTCCCCGATAAATGGACTATTCAAAACAGAAAGAATTTTTAAAATCGGTTCAGTAGATCCAGAGATTACCCCCTACAACGTCACAAACACACAAACAAACAAACACACAAACTTTACCTCTTTATAATATTAGTATAGAAGAAGTATAGATATAGATATTCGGCCGAGATAGACTTCTGATTGTACTGTGCTTCATCCTTACTCAGATAAATCATTGTAGGATGACGATTAGGTCGTAAAGTCCGGGTAAGCCCATTTTACGCAAACTGTCCTCAAAAGATAGTATAAAAACAAATTACGAAATACTACTTAATAAATTATTTATCGTTTACGCAGTTTTAGTGTTTACAAATTATAAATTAGTTTACATAATAAACATAATGTAAAAACGTGTCTAGGTAACGTGATTTTTAGAAAGTTTGAGAAGA
This sequence comes from Schrankia costaestrigalis, assembly GCA_905475405.1. Lineage (NCBI taxonomy): Eukaryota > Metazoa > Arthropoda > Insecta > Lepidoptera > Erebidae > Schrankia > Schrankia costaestrigalis. The sequence continues at coordinate 9,898,318 of FR997827.1, forward strand.
AATGTGGAGACAAATATTTGTTAGTTTAAGACTTTTCAGTAAAAGCCTATTCACATCGCAAAACAAACAGATTTAACATACCTAATAAGCATTTTGACCTTGCGTTTTCTAAACTACTTCATAATAATAGGATGCTGGTACGTATTAATGACAACACACACCTACCTCTACAATTGTTACTCAAAACATTGTTTTGTTGTTGATTGAAATGCTTGTGTAACAATAAATTTTAGCTGATTCTAATTGTATTTTGTAATAACTTTTGGATGTCTAACACCACTAATGATTTATTTCTCGTTGCGTAGGTAATCTAAGTACGTCACTAAACGAACAATACAAAATTAAGTACTAAGTAAGTTCTTATAGAACTTTATTTTACATACCTACAATGTGTACACAAACAACTATAAACTTTAACATGGTTTATATTTCATCATTTTCCTTAAAAAAATATTACATCATAATTGATTACTTTATAGCGAAAAATATATTACACACATTATTTATTACTTTTATGGTCCGGACACAGCAAATTGACACGAATATCCATATATAAATTTACTATCATTTTTATTTATTTTTCCTGTAAGTGTTTTTACACATTAACGCATAATAACTATGTAGGGTGTGACGTAGTATGTTAGTAAGTTAATGATTTAACACGTTTTCAATGTTTGCTTGATGTCTCTTTCGTAATTTAAAGTAAGCAAATGTATCGAGTTTTCTGCTACTATAATATGTGTAAAGAGTTGATTATATACAAATATGAATTCTCATTTCTATAAAGAATGTAGTGAAAACTGATTTGTTTCCTCTTTAAACGTTATTTTCGAAGGGACAATTCAAATCAGAGCATATAAAAAAGTTATAAGTAGATTAATATAAATATAACGTTTATCTAATTTATTATCCTTAAATATGCCTCAGTGACAGATTAATAAAAAGTTTAATGATACACAGAATCAAATCATCGAAATGCTTTGTAATAACACAGAGGTGTAACTTGTTCATAATTTTAAAATCAATTATTTTTTTGTCTACCAATTAATTGATTACAAGAAAACTACAAGATTAATTGCTTGGGGCTGATCTCTGAATGTTATAAGTGAATGTTACACAATGTGTAGGTATTCAATGATCAATTTCCTACTGGAGAGACGGACTTCTTGCAGTGACCTACTAATACCACGCTGGCTAAATAGATTGCTAAAGGGTTTTATTTCAGTTTTATGTCTAGTTTTACACCTTTGAGAGAATCTGATTATATCTGGGAACTTTCCTTTAATCGCCTTATGCGACACTTAATCGTATGGGCAGTGTCTTGACATGGTGCCTATAATGTTGAAGTCGCATGAATCACTTTGAAACGTTAGGATGGGTGACTTCGAAACACGTCTTTTATGAGAAGATAGAATTATTTTTTTGTGAACATGTTTAAACAATTTAAGAGGGGAATAGGAATAATCTTCGATCAATACCAAATTACCTACAACTCACATGAACACAAAACTTTTACAAGATAAGCCTGAATGATACACGTATATTGTTACGGTTTCCTCGTGTTTTGCAAGGTGACGGCTAGGGATTAGCCTTGCTCCTGACATTGCACGCGGAGGCCGACACGTGAACTTCAACATACGGCCAGACTAATTAGGAAACCTGTTCAATGTATCTAATGCGAAAATTGTCTACTAATCGCATTCGTCATTTTGTCTATTGCTAATGTGTTATGACCTTTTTGATCTTCCAAAACGTGACTTACTTTGTTATTTAGGTACGCGTCTTTTCTTAAAATTTATGGTAATGATGTGGTTTAGAAGAGTCTATTATTAAAAACTTACGCGCTTAGGCTATTTTGAGGAAGTGACTTCTATTCTGACTGATTTTATGTAATGGTTTAATAAAATTTGTGGCTGCATTTTACGGATTAATGCTTAAAAGTTATTAGGTACTACATTAAAAAAACTGTAAAACCCGACAGACACAAACAAACTCCTTACAGTTGTATGAAAACCGTAGCTTAAGGTCAGAACGATTAGCAAAAATTCCCCTTATATACCTGGATTAAACGACTAAGAGAATATTGTTGCATCTGCGAGAGTAGAAAAATTTGGGACATTGGGACAGAATTCTAAATAAATACAGCTGTATATGTACAGCGTAGTAGAGTAAGACCCACTAGTTATGTGCAGTGACCTCCGGAAGCTATTACGATTACCTACTACCAAGTTTACACTAGGCAGTATGAAAGTGACATCTCTTCTCGGTTCGTAATAATGTTACCTCCGTAGGTCATGTCATGAATCGTGACAGATGGTACCGTTCTCCATAAAACGCATACATTCTACCAAAATGGCTGCTATTAAACTGACATTAAGGTCATAGCTATTTATTTCGAAAGCATGTAAGTTAGAAATCTTTGACATTTGATGCCCTCACAAGTTATTCTTGAAGATAAATAATTTGATTATGTACGTTGATATGAAGGTTAGATTTGCATTAAAGTCATTTATTATCGCGTTTATAATTATAATAGTTAATGAAACAAGTTTATTAGGTATCCATAAAACACTCTTTAAGTTATAAATATTAATAGTATAACATTTTGCATTTCCATTTAATAGTCTTGTCATAATGTATTTGAAGTTAATGACTTTTATTGCATTAATTTTGATATTAACTTCGAAGAGAAGATTTTATAAGCTACTAAAGAAAACTCCGATGAAAGATACTGTAAGTTTAAGTCGTTAAGTTAGCTGTAAGTTATCATCATAAACTTATTAATAAAGGGCTTTTTAAAAGAACTGTAAAAGATACATATGTTACAGCCAAAGTAATAAATATGAATATTATACATAATAACTAGCCATTATGTATAAGGGCTACTCAATTTCGATAAAGTGATTAACTCATTAAATTTTACCTTTGAACTGGCAAAAGTCAGAAGCAGTTGGTTAGGTTAGGTTAGTATGGTGACCAAAGGACGCATTTTAGAAGCATTTTTTTTTATGTAAAACTAGAATATAGTACATATTACTATATTCTAGCAGTCGCCGGCCGCTGCCGCGGCACGCTCGCTTCGCTCGCTCGGCTCGTGCGTCCTTTGGTCACCATACTAACCTAACCTAACCAACTGTTTCTGACTTTTGCCTTAATATTGTATTTTTGTCAGTTAAAAGGTAAAATTTCAATGAGTTTTGACTAACATCGATGGTCAAAATCAGGTTATGAGATTTGACTATAACATATATAATGGCTAGTTAATGTGATTAATTCTGTGACATTTATCACTTTATCAAAATTGAGTAGCCATTATACATAATGGCTAGTTATTATGTATAATATTTGTATTTATTACTTTGGCTGTAACACATATACATATTTATTTGTCAAAGGTGAATTTAATGCATTAATAGGACCTTATACTAACCAACCTTCTTTCTACCAAAAGAATTAACTGAATTGCAAACCATGCATTATTACTAAAAAAAAACAAATTGAGTTATTCTTCATTATTTTAATTAAAACGTATTCAAAATTCGAATGCATCATTTCATTGGCGATTGTCAATACGAGTTCGTATTATTATAGTGCTCAGTAGCACAGGAAGTGTGGCTCATTGACGTACTATTGTCCACATAGTGCTCTATAAAAGGCCAATCATATGCTTCACATATTGAATTAATGTGTCCTACAAAAGTATTGTGTGTTTGTATTGTTATTAACGAACAAAAAATATGCAAAATTTAGATCAGAATTTTTGTGAAACAAAATAATAACAGCAATACTTATACAATCGCGCCCTGTTTCTGTGAGAGTAGGGAGAGATACAACAAACATTACAATCATGTTTTGGTTCGAGTTCATAAAAAAATAATTGCAACAAAAATATTGATATTAAATCAGATATATTTCTTTTTAGTCTTCTTCTCCCGTAGCGGAGAATATAAAGCTTATGTATCATGGATGATTATAATCATCCTCATCATATCAGCCAATCGACGTTTACAGCTTGACATAGGCCTCCTCCAAGTATTGCCACCTTCTGCGGTCCGGTACCTCCCGCATGATGATATTATAATACTCCTTATTCAACATATTGAATATATATAGGTACACACACAAGTACACACACAAACTCACACACACACACACAGAAACAAATGAATTGAACTCTAAACTTTAACATTTCATCATTACTTGTTTATTGTAACTAAATTGATAAAAATAACTGAAACAATCGCATCGGAAACACTGATTTCGTTTTTGTATCCTTCATAAACTAAACACTGTCTCTCAAAATACAAGCCAAGACTTAGTTTAAGAGACAGCGCAATGTATTCTTAGTTAATATTGTTTGAATTTATTGTATAGAGAACAAATTGTAGATGTGAAATAGTGACAATAAAATACTTTTATTTATTTATTTATTTTATATTGTACAAAAAATCTTATTAAATTTACTGTCATATATTATTACTCGTGCCCACTCCGTTGGGCGACGAAATGAGTATGATGTAATTAGTATGTAGGTATATTATTTTAGTTATTCATTATTACTTTAGAAATCCCTAAATTAATATTGTTTTCTCTACTATATTATCCATGTATTATATTTAAACCTTCCTCTTGAATCACCCTTTCAAAAAAACCGCATCAAAATACGTTACGTAGTTTTAAAGATTTAAGCATATAAAGTGACATAGGGACAGAAAACGCGACTTTTTCATACTATGTATATCTAGATAGTGGCCCACGCCCACCTCATCAACCATGTTACCAAAATGAACATTTTCAAGGTCGTCTATTTAAACAAAATGATAATAAGTGTAATTAAAAAGCAAACCGGTTATTTTACGTTTAATTTAATGTTGAATGTGAGAATCTCATTAATCATACTAATCTGCATTAGTTAATTACAGTGCAGCTATTTGAAGCAGAAAATAATGATACGTGCGTCGTGCGTTTTGTTTAACATTAGTCTAGGAATACAAATCGTCATCTCTTGTCATCCTGTATGTGCAGTAGAAATCCTTTAACCCTTTAACAGACACAAGTAACTTCGTTTTTTCATTGGTTTTGACGTTTATTACAAGGGCATTAGTGTTGCTAATTAGGTGGCAATATAATCGCCACTGCCAGCAAAAGGGGGATGATTCAATAAACATTCCTTCTATCCTGCGTTGACGCAAAAGGAAAGGCCTTATACTAATCCATTTGGCCTCAATTTGGAAGCCAAGTTTCTGTCTATCACAGGAGAGCAGAAAGAGGTTCTCACCTCCCACAGTCAAATCAATGAGCGAAAGGAAATGTAGTTTTATGGCAAATTTAACCGAACGCTGCTAATGGGTAGCGCTTATTACTTCTAGCTGTCTTCCTGAACTAATAACTCAGGAAAATGCTTCAATACTGTCTACCGTCGGACTGGATGCGGAAGGCGTAGGACCGAGTTCTGTGGCCTAGAGGCCTTTGTCCAGCAGTGGACTGCAATAAGCTAGTTGATGATGATGAAAGAGACACTAAGCTGGATTTAATGGGTAAAAGTCCTAAAACAAACCCATACACAAAACCGTGTTCCTAGAGTGGTTTTTCTCAAACTTTCCCGTTGTCAGGAACTGGCCCGTTATGCTTGCCGCTTCCGTGTCTCTTCCAGATGTAGATTTATGGGTTATTGATAAGCGCTAATGTCCATCACCATATTCATTAGATACATTTACCAAAACATTTACATTATGTAAGTGTCTGTGATTTATTGGTATTGGTTTAAAGTGAAACCCTTTTCCATTCTACTGCAAAGGTTCATGATAAATTACCTTTTTAAATCAAAAGTTCTTTTTACTATACATATATAATTTGAAGCGGTAAATTATGTGTTGAGGCACTTAATACACTAATATTTATGTTCAAAAGAATTTTTATTACGTAAATGTTTATATCGTAATAGCTAATATGACATTTGAAACTCAATAAATAACTGACAGAAGTTACTAGTGAGCTATTTATTACTATTGAAAATGATTTAACAAAATAGATTTAGTAATATAGAAACTTTGCATACCACTAAGCTAGATAGACCTGATTTTACAGGAATTATATTCCTTACACATTCACACAACGCCACCTAGTCCCAAACTAAGCAGACCTTGTAGTATGGATACTAGACAACGGATAAACATATTTTATTTAAATACTTTATTTTTTGTAAATACATACATATTACACATAGAAAACACCCAGACCAATGCAAACAATCATGTTCATGCACACAAAGATTTGCATTAAGCGGGAATCGAATCCGAAACCTCTGCGTAGCAGTCATGTTATATAACCACTACGCCATAGAGGTCGTCAATTGTGTCTAGTTTCTTCTTATGGAGCAGAAATTACGTGTACTTCCCTTAGTGGTCTTTTACGGCACAATTTGGAACGAGATGCGGTTTAAAGTAGGTAGTAGCAGGAGTAACAGTCTCCTCACGTCCTTATATTGGTTCCTTTAAAAGTAGTGCATTTTGTCTAGAAGGGTAAAGTGAAGGCGACAAGTGAGGTCGAATCGAGGCTGCTATTTGTTGTCTTCATTCATATAACCTTAGTCTGTGTTTGTCATTTCTTAAAAAGTTTTCCAACACTATTTTAAAATTGAGACTGGTTGCTAAATGGTTGAATGCCTGTTCACGCTTTTGAAGATATTTTTTAAACCATCACCACGTTATTAAAAAAACCATAATCCGTTAGTGTGATTTTCTCATCTCTTTTGATAGATTCGAATCATGTTTTAAAACCTTTTGTTCCTGTCTTTGATAAACAACTTTACACCGATAGAAAGTGTTTACTAACTACTGTAGTTAATAGTCTGAATATATTGGAAGTTAATAAAGTTTTTACTGTCATACATAATAATATTATGATATAAAGGAGTAAGACTTTCTGCATCTCTCAATATGTAGATACAAATGCAGTTAAATTTCTCTTGACATCGATGTTTGAATTCATTGCAATTAAATGAGGTTATACACCTAAGTATATTAACATAACAACATTTAATACTTCAACATTTCTTGTTAAATGCATGCCTTAATGCACTTGTAAGCAGATTTAAATACTTTCTAAAAATCAAATGACATTTTGTCATGAATAAACCTTTATCTGGGTCAGTAAAACGCATAGCTAATAAAATTAACGTTTAATTAGAATGAAAGTGAAAATAAATAAATTAACGAAATGATTGATATGAAAATAAGTCATCTGCTTATTTAAATTTGTTAAATAACAGAAATCCTAAAAAAATGTTGTTCGTTGGTTTATCAGTGGATTTTAAATAATGCGTATAGCTACCATTTCCATGTAAACTTTAAATGAATGTTTAACTAATTAAAATATGAATTATATTTTATTGTTTCAATCAATTATTGTTACTTATTAGTTTATAATAGAGGATTACTTTATAGTATTTTATACTCGATAGCGACGTGAGAGTTGCAAAGATCATTGACTCGCATACTAAGTACACAAAACAAATACATAAGTATTTGTATGATTCACAAAAATAAGCGAGAAGTGACCAATAAAGTCTCCGAAATGGTCTCGACACCAGGAAACGCTACTAAGCTCAAATGGTATTCAAATTTCGCTGTAGAGCTTGCATTACTTCTTGAGTTTAATTGAAAATGTTTGTGGCTCATACCTTAGTAAAATACGAGTGTATAGAAGAATTATGACATGTTATTCACACATTCTAACAGAAATAATGTTATTGTACATAGTCAACTAATCTCACAATATACAAGACACTAAAACAAAAATATTTAGTAAAACATTATTCATAACAATAAACCTGCATTATCTAATCACGTTAGCCATGTGACCAGGCCTTTAGAAGACGCTTACAAAACGTAAGACAATGGATTTAGTTCTGTTGATTCAATATTGTAGTACAACGAAACCTTAGTTATGCATAATGCAATCCTTTCATGGTATTAAAACGTATATGTTAATACCAGACCAAGGACACGGGACAGACTGTCTAAGGGAAGTTCTTACGCACACAAGTATATACGAAGTCAAGCCTTAAAAGTGCTGACACGTGCAGTATTTAAAGAATGAGAGCTAAAAATTTTAAAATGGCGGTTGTAGTCTTATCATAATACAGGTCATCATAACAGCCCATTAATGACTCACTGCAGGGACGGGCTTCTTTCCATGACGGAGAGATACTTGGCCTACTAATGCCACGCTGGCCAGACGGCTTGGTATAGGTTTTAATTTCAAGTTTTACTAATTTTTATTTCGTAAAGATAATATTCACGGATAGTCCCTTAGTCGGTTTTTACGACACCTATGGGATGAGATGGGGTGATGACATATAATACAGATATAGGTGTAAAATACTAAAGTCAATCTTCATGAGAAGTGCGTTCAAGCAACTCACACATCGGTACAGCTCATCGACACGACATTACGAAAGAGTTGGGATAATACGAATGCTAGTGTCACAATAAATTTGCACTTATAATATTTATATCGTGTTCGGGTATCAGTCGCTGTATCCCAATGGCAACAGCAGATATGACTATTATTTCTATGTTCGTGATTTCAATACAGTCGTGTCGTGTAAAAAAAGTGTATAAGAATAGTATAACACCTAAATGCACACTAGTTAGTTCTATTAACTTCACACGACCATAAAAAGCACATAATTAAAACTGTAGCTACATTGTAACACGTGACATTGTACAGTTACTAGTTTTCGCAAAGTAAGAAATAACAAGAAAATTACGAGATTTCGCACGTTTAAAAACATTACAAAATTGGTCTCATTGATACTTGTATAACACGCAATATGGACACAGCATAAAACACGTTACCAAACTTCCTTGTATGACAATCGTGTTGGTAAGCTGATGCATAAGGATCGTATATCAGAAGACTAATAATTAGCTGTAAAGTTAATACCGGTTAGTAGTAACTCTAGTAAGATATTAAAGTATGTAATTAAATTAATTGCTTTTAACTGACCATAGTAAAAGAGGAATGGACAATCTATTTGGTTGTATTTTTTTCCTATGTTTTTCACCTCATAATTCAACAATTTCTAAGAAATTTATAAAAAAATCTAAGTCGTTAAACAAAGAAACATATTTAGTTCCATTAATCTAGAAAGAATGAGTTCTAAGATAACAAACATTTAAAAGTATTACCAAATAGAAAACAGACTACTACGTCTTGTTGGAGTCATCCAATGAGCAACGCATTCATTATTTACAGCCCGCGTAAAGTAGTAATGGTCGTCTGAGACCGACTACTTGTCCTCACAAAAATAAAAAAAGCATTCATTATTATATGACGACTTCTGTGGCGTAGTGATGAAGGCTACGCAGAGGTCTCGGGTTCGATTCCCGCTCAATGCAAATCTTTGTGTGCATGGAACTTGATTGTTTGCATTGGTCTGGGTGTTTTCTATGTATAATATGTAGGTATGTATTTACAGAAAAAAAAGTAGTTAAGTATGTTTATCCGTTGTCTAGTACCCATAGTACAAGCTTTGCTTAGTTTGGGACTAGATGGCGTTGTGTGAATGTGTGAGGAATATTTATGTATATTCGGTCATATACATTTCAAAACAAACAAAGTCGTTACCTACGAGTACAAATCAAATCACGTTATCAATGAATTTATTATATTTCAAGCGTGACTTAAACACAATACAATTTAAAAAGCCTTTGTTAAAGCTATTTAGAGAAAGTAAAAGAATTGGTATTCACGTAACTTATTTTAATTTGTTTTTTTTTTTTAGTTTTATGCTGATTGAAAAAAAAAGATATTCTTATAGCTACTCCATGCATTTTAAGCTTCTCATATTTTACTAGAAGTACCTACCCCAGTACAACGTAATACCTTTTCTTTAAGACAATATTTAATGCTAATAATCCATTAGATATGGACCCTTCACTAAATTTTAAAAAGTACATAAACAAAAATAAAAGTGTGAATAATGGTGCATTAGTGTCCATAACTTTTGACTAAGTAATTTATTTTTTAATTTATTTACTTACTGAGAGTAATATGGGTGGCACTTATGCTTATCGCATAACTTAACTTGAAAAGTAACGCTTTATTAAAATTAAGCATGACGGTTTGCATAGATAATTTGTAACGGTGTACGGTATTATGAAATAACTGACCACTATTGAGTGATACTAAGTACGTACTTGTGTACGTTTTATGTTACAAAAGTGAACACGATAACATAAGGTCAATTTCTCGTGATTGTTGAATCGTACTTTCTATGTAAGTATATAATCAAGATATTTTTATGGAGTGTAAATTGCTAACCACGAACCAATACACGCATTGTTTATTGATCTAATATTATTGTTTACAACAACGCAATTGTAGGTATTTAATATGATACTGAAATAGCTATTGCACCCTTTCGCAGTAACGTTTTCACCATATAGTTTAAAGGTTAACGAAAAGTTAATTTTGTTTTTGTACTCGTATAACATTTTTAAACTTTGTTTTGGTAATTTAAAGATATTTAGATTTGTTCTTTTCAAATAAAACTATGATTAAGAAGTTACTTTAAATACAAAGTGCGTATTCATCCTATCTTACATTGTAAAACAAATGTATGGCAAAGAACTCTGAGATCAAAAGTTCTGAATGTCGAAATTGTCCTTCGCGGAATGTGACCTGCGAACTTGTGCACAGCATGACGCGGCCGCTACGCCATGCGCCACAAGGGCGTAAAATAATTTATCTTACATTTAGTCACACTAAGAAAGTATCAAAAGAATTACCAAAATATCTATAAATTTTCTTCATCGCTTTCGCCTCAATTACAAGTATAAAATTAATTACCCTATACTATAAAATAAATGTCAGTTCACGACAACGGGCTTGCCATCACGCTTATTGAAGGTAATATTTCAAATTGTCTATCGGCTTACATCGGTCGGTTGGTCGACCAAAACTTAATGTTCTTATCCCCCGCAGCAGAATAGCGGTCATTATTGGCTTGGCACATCATTATTTATTTATTTTTTATTTATTTATTTATTTATTTATTTTTCTCTTCACAAAGATATAACATTTTCATTACATAATGGAAGCTTCATTGAATCTTTGTGAGAGTCTGGTGTCCATACTAGGGAAACCCTGTGTGACGGATCACCAGGCCCTCACCTCGGATTAAAATTACATTGAATAATACGAGTATATTAATACAAAATTAAAATTAGATAGGTTTTTTCTTATAAAATATAGAAACAATTTTTTCACAAAAAACAGTACACAATAAGCAAAAACAGAAGTAAGAGTATGTAACGTATTTATAAGGTGTGTGTGCTTGCGTTGCGTGGCCTTGTGTGTGTTCGTGTGTGATAGAGTAAGGGTTTTGGGTTGGTGTATACGGGTGTAGTGGTGTTAAAGTTAACGAGGGATGATGATCAGTTTCTCAGTCTCCTCGTAGCTTTGTGTCTTTAACCACCTATATAGTGCCACTTTACATGGTTTTTTGGCTAGCTTATAAATTGTTATGACTTTGTTCAACTTGTTATACAGGTACGCTCCAAGAAAGTTAAATTGACGTTGTTGAAAGGTAGTGTTTGTACGAGATGTAGGACAAACCGCATGTTTGCGCCGTTTATTTTCAAGTAATGAAGGGTTGTATGTTAGTAGAGAATGTTGTCGAAGAACCGTGTGTTGAATATAGAGTTGTCGAACAGTTAACATTTCGGTGAGTTCATAAACCAATTCAGTGGGATGCAAGAAAGGTAGAAAATTACTGACTTTTAGAACCGCTCTTTGAGCCCTTTCTAGTCTTAATAAAATCGTCTTTGAGGTCCCACCCCACACTGTTATACAGTATGTAATAACTGATTGGCAGAGACTTTGGTATACCATGGTAATAACTTTTTTATCTGCAGCCTGTCTAAGGTTCTTAAATAAATAAATAAATTTTCTTGTTCTTCCCACAAGAAGATCAATATGTGCGTTATAGTTGAGTGATCTGTCTAGAACAACACCCAAATATTTTACACTAACAGCATGCTGTAAAATTGGACACAAACAGGAACCAGCATTGGATGGACATGTGCTCTTATGTGCTATGATTTTAAGGTTTTCTATTGGATAAGTTGGACTTTTTATCGAGAAACAGATATATTTGGTCTTGTCGACATTTAAGGCAAGTCTATTTTTATATAACCATGACATAACCATACCGAACCCCGTCTGTGCTCGATTAAATGCCTCCTGCCACGTATCTGCCTCAAATAAAAGCGCGGTATCATCTGCAAAACTAATGATTCTCCCGTTGGGCATTTTTAAGTCGCAGAGCTCATTAACATATGTCAGAAATAGAGTAGGGCCAAGTATGCTTCCCTGTGGTACTCCATGGTCAATCGGAAGGTCGCCGCTAATATATTCTGCAATTTTGACTCGTTGGTAGCGGTTAGATAGATAATCGGAAAATAAATCCAATTGGGTATCTCTAACTCCCATGCGTTCCAGTTTCTTAACCAAAAGTGGGACGGAGACCGAGTCAAAGGCCTTAGCCAAGTCCATAAAGACAACAACAACTTTCTTGTTTACGTCGAGATTATTTGAAACGAACCCAGTTAGTTCATGAATAGCATCACTGGTGGACAATCCCGAGCGAAAACCATATTGGGAGGAAGAGAGAAGCTTATTGTCTTCTAGGTATTTTACCAAGGACCTGTTCATAATCTTCTCAAGTATCTTGGAGAACGCGGGCAATATAGAAATTGGTCTATAATTATCTGTACGGGCCACATCTCCACCTTTATATATCGGATGAACTTCCGCCACTTTCCACGCACAAGGGAATCTGCCGGATGTTATAGCTAAATTGCAGATAAAAGTGACAGCTGGTGTTAGCATTTCTTTATATCTTTTTATAAAGGTAGTAGGTATACCATCACAGCCCACGGCGCAATCTGATTTCAGGCCGTTGATTAAACTAATAATATCACTATCATCCACAGGAAATAGAACCATTGAGTGTGGGTAGGATTTATCTGGAAGGGGCGAAGGGTGGTTTATGTGACTATTTAAACCATCTGCAATAGCTCTACCTATACCGACAAAATAGGTATTCACTTGAGTAACGGAAGTAGATGGGTCCAGAATGTCAATCAGCTGGAACGCTTCATTCTTATTTTTTTTTGTGTATGTTAAATCTTTTACAGCCTGCCATAGAGCTTTGTTACCTTGTTTTGTGGCTGTCGTAAGTTTATTCTTGTCGTGTTGAGTCTTTATGTTTTTTATTAGTTCATTACAGAAATTTCTGTACCGTTTATAGGTAACAAGTAAATGGTTATTGTTTGGATATTTCTTAGCTTTTTGATGTAGCTTATCGCGATTTCTCATGCACTTCAAAAGCCCTGAGGTCATCCACGGCTTAAAGATTCTTTTGCGATTTGGTGGTCTTATAGTTTTGGTGTTTGCTAATATTTTGTCATTAAGTGTGTTAATAAAGAGTGATACTGCTATATCCACATCAGTACTTGCTAAAACTGCCGAGAAGTCTATGCAATTCATATCGATGTCCAATTTGCCATAATCAATTCTTTTTATAATTTTGGGTAATGAGTTTAGCGGGCTGTGAAGTTCCAGGATAAGTATAATGGCATCATGATCTGTAATAGATGATTCCGCTACATAACATGCTGCTGGAAGACTTGTTTTTAAAATTATATGATCCAGGCAGGTTTTGTTATGTGTTGGTATTGAGTGTGCAGGTAACATGGCATGTGATGCTAATAAATTTAGATATAAAAGTGAGTATGAGTCAGTGGTATGCTCTACAATGTCGATATTCAGATCACCTATCAGTATAATATTTGAAAATTTAGATATTGTTTTCAGGTAAACATCCAGTGAAGTCAAAAAGTTGTTTAGATTTCTGTAGCCGGCCGGTCTATAGACCGCTAGAATAATCGTATTAGTATTAACTTTTATAGCTAGGATATTACAATCCAAGATAACGGGTTCTTCTATCGAGAAGTTAGTTACGTTTACGTTATTCTGACGTACTTATATTTTACGGGCCAACATGTTATTTGTTTGTATCTTCGTGTACTTTGCACGTAAGGCACTATGACGAAGTAAAAAGGGACACGATATCATCTTGGTGTAGTAAAATTATAAAAAAAAGTTAGATATTGGTTATTTGTCAAGCATCCATAGACAAATCCAAAATCAAACAATATTATTCTGCTTTTAACATACCTATTCGACGGGTGCAAAGTGAATAAAGTCAACTACAAATTCACGATTTTCTTTTTATTGCATTTTCGTACTTATCAAATAAAACTCCACAACCTGGCATATTTGGTTTTGAAGATTTCATTATATTTCAATAACTTTTTAAAAGTATAAAAAGCCATCTACACTTTTTTTGCAAATAGCACGAAGGTAATGCGACCAAGTAATGTTGGTCGTTATTGCGCGGGGCGCCCGACGGACTTCGAGCATACAAAAAATGTCATCAGGCATTTGACTTATATGTCACCGCTACTATATGTATTACTATAATTTTAAATTTTAAAGTTATTTATCTATCTATCTATCTATCTTTTAGTTACATTACTGTTTGTAAAGTGTTACAGGTTATTTTCGTAAAATACCGACGCATTAACGACCATCTACAACTCTTTCTACTTCGCGGTCACTGTAGATGTTATAATTTACGTCGTCGGTTAACTCTATACAAAATATCAATTAGTAGGATTTTCTGTTTAATAAACTACTTTATAAAAAACATGCTTATAACCCAAAATCATCATGCAATTATATTTGCATGATGATTTTGGGCTTCTAAGCCAATTTACATAATTTTTAAAAGCATATTCTGATAATGTTTTATTCATATGCTATTAATTTGTTTTATCTTTGATTTGTGCTTTTTTGTATTCATATCATTACAGCCCATTAACGTCCCACTGCAGGCACTGGCTTCCTCCCGGGACGGAGGGGTACTTGGCCTAATAATACCAGCCAGACCGATAGGGTTTGATTTCAAGTTTTCCTTCTTTTTATTTCGTAAAGATCATATTCACGGATAGTCCCTTAGTTTTTATGACACCCATGGAATGAGATGGGGTGGTGACATATTGTATTCTCACTCCGTCACCACACGGAGAAGCTTTTTTTGTATTAATGATTTCCTATATTTACGCGATTGTTAAGTACTTTTTGAAACTAACTTTAACGGTTTTATCGCGAAGTTTATTTATACCTACCCTCATAAGTACGTCATGATTGTACTGACATCAAGTCGTTTGATACCTTAGTCTTGCCCGCGACCATGAGGATCTAGAGCTCCGAATTTTTGAAGTCCACAATCACGTACAACAGCCTTGGCAACGCCCCCTTTGTGAACTGGCGCATAGTCGTAAAGAAGCCAGACACCCGCGGTCAATTTTCCCCGTCTTTTTATTTTATTGTCATCTTTAAATTATGTTAAGTGTTTGCGTAGGATGTGGCAGTAATGTTCTGACTTTTTATCCGAAAATACTGTGGCCATGAGTTTTCCGGAGAAAGGAGTGACTTTAAACTTTTTGGAGGGGTCTGTTGCTTTTTTGTGCCACTGTATAGACTCTTGCTTGCTCGCAGAATCATAATGATGAACCCTCGTTTCATTAACCGTAACCATATGGTTCACCACACAGCTCCAAAAACTCCTTACAACACTCAACTCGCACTTGTTTTTGAAGCGCTGTAAGCATTCGCGACTTCCATCGTTAACTGACCTTTGACGAATCCAGATGCTCATGAAGGATAGCATGAATGGTATCCACGGATAGCTTAGTTCTTTCTGCTAATGTTTTCACTCTTACACGGGCATCATTCAATACAAGTTTCTCAACATTTTTGACATTTTCTTCAGAAGAGGCACTAATCGGCCCACCGGCATGGAGGTCGTCTTCAATGCTCTCTCTACCCCGATTAAATTCACTAAACTACTTCTAAATAGTAAAAAATTAAGGAGTAGAATCTTGTTAAACAGCCACTATTTCTTTGTGGATAGTTTTTTGTGTCGTATAATGATAACGCGATGTTAGATTTTTATTAACATTGTCGTATCAGTCATCTGACTTGCGTTTGCGTCACGATATCTTGAATACGTCACGATATCTTATTATTATGTGTTTTCTGGATGTTGAAACTTTCATCTAGATGTTTTTATTTAGTAGATCTTGTTTAACTATCCTTTTTGTATTTGTATTACTTACTGTCTACAAATTAATAACAAAAAAAAGTGTATTATACTTATTGGTGAAAGCTTGTAATTGGCCTTAACTTAGACAATTTTTTTTTCATAATCTGTTAAATAGCAGTAAGCTTTCTAAATATGAAAATAAAATAAAATAAATACTAATGATGACAATTCAATGAAATTTTATATTTATAACCTTAAAGAGTGTCTTAAACTGATGACACTACTTAGTTAACGATATAGTTAGTAGATCAACCCCATACCGAGAATACATTGAACGCTCCTCGTTGTTCAAAGATATCTCTTTCAGAGAGAAACAATATATTTTATTTATTAATGATAACACAATCTAAATACAATTACTTAATACATCTATGTCAGCAATATTTAATACCGCCTAGGTATCATGATTTTTATAAAAAAATATAACATACTGCTAATACTTAAGAGAATGAGACTGATTGATTGTTGTGTAGATTTTACTATGTAAATAAGTTTATGCTGTTAAAATTTTTGGTAAATCATCTTTGATTATTAAAGGAGTTCTATATTTAGTTTTTGTAATTACTATTAGATCGTGCTAAACAATAGGGAAATCATTGTGTCACGTATAAAATCGATATCTTAAGCAATTTGGTTAAGATATTTTCTATTTTACTAGAGTATTTAATTGTCATTAAATATTACTATTATATTTTAGGTTTAAAATGTTAAATTTGAATGTGTACCAAATAATAATTAAATTGAGAAGAGGGTAAAATACTTTGATTACGTGATTAAAATAAGTCTGATTAAGTAAGCCAAATGTGCAATTGAAATAGAAGAAGATATTTTTTTACGTTTTTGTTAATGTTAAAGATTGTAGTTTATGTTAACGTAATATTTTGATTGTTTGTTATTAATAAAAATAAATACTAAATTTTAAAATATTTGATTTGACCTCATTAACCAACAATAATTGTTATGAAAAGACGAAGCATAAAACGTTATCTGCAAAATTACGTTCTGTAGTAGATATTTTATTAATATTTATGAGCATGGTACTCATAAAATTTTATTTATAAGTGGCCTGAATGCAATTGAGATCAGTAAAACAAAGAATAATCTATTTATACACAGTATTTAAAGTGCCCAGCATAAACGACCAACCGGTAGTTGGCTCAGTTAACGTTTTATAAAATTCGATGTAGAAACGACTATCTGCAAAATCTCGCAAAATATTAATAAATTAAATTAATTAACTTTATGTAAAAATAAGTAAGAGTTTAAATAAATAATGATAAAATTTTCAGAAATATTGGCCCACTCATTAAGAAAATAACACACTTTTTCGATCTTTTCGCTCTCCTGAAAAGTTGCTAAAATGCAGATGCCTCTTTTTACTTTGCACCCGTCGTATTTATATCAAACATGAAGTAATTTTATTAAAAAGTAAACCTTAAATCCTAATTGTAAAAATCTTTCCATCTAATCCCATAAGTGTTAAACAATCTAAGTGTCGTAGTAAGGGAAAAGTTCGCAGAAATAATTACTACGAAACAAAAGATGAAAAACTTGATACAACTTCTTACACAGACATGTATGTGTTATGTCTGTGTAAGAAAGTGTATCAAGTTTTGCTGTTATTAGATATCGTACTTACTACGTCCATTCAAATTCGCATAATTGTACTTTGTTTTTGTATGATGTTTTGTATGTATTCGATACTTGGTCGATTCTAAAAACTTTACAGGAAATAGACTTGCTAACATTTCATACATTTCCTAGACAATAAATTTCATCATATGCATTTAAGTATCATTCATGTTTATTGGTTTCCGCAAATTAAATTAAATTTATTGCTTTAGTAGTACTGTTTATTATTAAAGTTTTCTTATCTAGGAGTTATAACTTTCATATGAGTAACTAATTTTTCTATGTGATGGAGTATTAAGAATACATACTATCCCTTTGCACCTCGTCTACCTCTTAAACATTCTTTGTACAGTCACGAGCATAAATATATTACTATGGGCAGGTTGGCAATAACATCTGACATTTCAATGAGTTCAATAATATCTCTCTGCACGAACGCAGCATAAAAATCTGATCACTCATTGGCAACATATAATTCTGACAGGCCACAAAGCAAAAATATGTGACGCGCCACTTTTCTCAAAAATATCTGACATGTCGTCTCGTGAAAATATATCTGACATTTGATAGTTTCTGTATTTCTGCAATAATTGGCGTGTTTTTTCAGTAGAGTGCATTAATATCTGACTTCAACATGGCGGCATAAATATCAATTACCTTTCTGTAATTTAAATTTATTTGATATAATTTGAGTATTTACATAAAAATAGTTGGTTTATATTATATTTATTTATTTTAATAATTAAAATGAATATTATTCCCATTTATTTACTTTAAATAATTAATATTTTTTCATGATTTGATTTGAAGTGGTAATAATATCTATATTCTAAAATAATAAGTATATTTTATTTGAATAAAGTATAATATTTAAATAATAATAACAGGGGCGTAATTATACCTTCACTGTTTTCATACATAAGACATTAATATTTGGATACTATTATTGTTCGTAAATAATATAATGATATTTTCATATTATGTTATTGCTCCTATTTATTATTCTTACCTAATTTAAATTCATTTGATATAATTTGAGTATATACATAAAATAGTTGGTTTATATTTATTTATTTTAATAATTAAAATGAATATTATTCCTATTTATTTTCTTCAAATAAATATTTTGATGACATGATTTATTCACATAACGATATATTCTTTATTTGTTATTGGTCCTATTTATTATTCCTTCTATTATACATTGGTCCTACTTTTATGTTATTAGTCTTCTTTGTTAAATGGACTATTTATGCATAAAAATGACTGGAGACCCCTCACACGGTGGACCGACGACTTGGTTAAGGAGGCGGGAAACCGATGGATGAGGGAGGCACAGGATCACGCAAAGAGATATTTAGAGGAAGCCTATCTCTATCTATCTCCAGCAGTGGACGTCAATTGGCTAATGAAATCTTTTAATATAAATGGAAACAGTAATTTGTTTGAAACCGTTTTTCCATGACCACTTTTAGGTTAAATAATAAATAATTAAATAAAAATAGCCTTTAATTCTCCGAAATTTACAATTAATATGAACACAAATTGAGAATGACAACTAGATTGTATCACGAATTTCGAAATGTCTATTGACAAAGGCCTCCTCTAAATCTTGCCAGTGTGCTCGATCAAGAGCCACCCTAGTCCAGTATGAACCAAGAGTATAACTTTTAAGAAGGTTAGTAGTAGGTAAACTAATGGCCACCATACACTTAAGCCTGAAGCCTCCCTAAATGGTATCTACTTGTTTCTTGTTGGGGATTTAGTCGAACATCCAGTGCACACATGTAATCAGAATAACAAAGTAATTAATAAATTTCGTAATTCGTTGCATCTGTTATTCTGACTTGGTTCATATCTAAGTATCTGCTGCACGATAACATTTAATACACAACTCTCACATAGTCCCTAAAAGGTTTCATGCAAGAACTCATACGCTAAAACTCATAGATTTTCCGCCCAGGATCCCGGACTTAATCCTATAAAAATTGCGGGGTTTAATGTTCAGCTATGAGATCAATCTAAGGTTCAAACCACAACACAAGGTAAAAACGGTCCTTACGACAATTAGTCTCACGGCTTGTTATTAAACAAATTACTGGTTCCATTTATATCAAAAGATTCCAATCCAATCCATTAGCTAATGGACGTCTGCTGGACATAGGCTCCCTCCAAATAGGTATCTCCTTGCGTGATCCTGTGCCTCACTCATACATCGGTTTCCCGCCTCCTTAACCAAGTCGTCGGTCCACCGTGTGAGCGGTCTCCAATAATTCTTATGCATAAAAGTCCATTTAACAAAGAAGGTTTTAGACTAATAACATAAAAGTAGGACCAATGTATAATAAAAGGAATAATAAATAGGAGCAATAACATATAAGAAAATATATCATTATGTTTTTTACGAATAATAATAGTATCCAAATATTAATGTCTTATATATGAAAACAGTGAAGGTATAATAACGCCCCTGTTATTATTATTTATATATCGTTATAATTATACTTTATTCAAATAAAATATACTTATTATTTTAGAATATAGATATTATTACCACTTCATATCAAATCATGAAAAAATATTAATTATTTAAAGTAAATAAATGGGAATAATATTCATTTTAATTATTAAAATAAATAAATATAATATAAACCAACTATTTTTATGTAAATACTCAAATTATATAAAATAAATTTAAATTACAGAAAGGTAATTGATATTTATGCCGCCATGTTGAAGTCAGATATTAATGAAGTCTACTGGAAAAACACACCAATTCTTGCAGAAATACAGAAACTATCAAATGTCAGATATATTTGCACGAGACGACATATCACATATTTTTGAGAAAAGTGCCGCGTCACAGATTTTTGCCGTGTGGCCTGTCAGAATTATATGTTGCCAATGAGTTATCAGATGTTTATGCTGCGTTCGTGCAGAGAGATATTATTGAACTCATTGAAATGTCAGATGTTATTGCCAACCTGCCCATAGTAATATATTTATGCTCGTGACTGTACATTGTTTTGTAAAAAGAAAACCTCAGAACAGATACGTCAACACGTCTAGTCAGTCAAGTGTTAGTTGAGTAATCACATCTAGTCAGCTAGGTTACTCTATGTCACCGGAGGAGGCCTGACCCTCCAGTGGAAGGTCAAAGAGGTGATAGAAAATAACAAAGTACAATATTTCAAATACCCTATTAACGTTTATACAAAACGTAACCGAACCAAGTACATAATATTTTTTATTGCAGCAATCCATATTTAAACGGACGTAAACGCAGGCGAAAGCTAGTTTAATAAAACAACAACAGGAAATCACAAATGCTATAATTAAAATACAATACCCCCAATTGAACATGAGAACGTTAGGACTAAAATAATCATGTGAACACAATGCCCTCTCATGACTTGAGATCATTCGACACACGTTGAAATTCCTTCTCAATAATTAATGCACCAATTAAAAACGGACTAGATTTAAGAGAGATTAGTAATGTTATTGTTTTCAAGCAGGAACGTAAAGAACAATGAGTTCAGGTACGCGGTCACCATTCTACCTAGTGTACGTAACGAGAAACTCGGAAATCAATGTCATTAAGTCGATTTCCTATTTATTGAAATTCTATTTGTGAATGTTGATTTATGAATGAATGTATGTAATATATGAATATTACCAGAACAAAACAAAAGTAGCCAAAATAGTTTTTTTCCGTGGAGGAATTTTTTTGTGCACACGAATTCCTGGCCTAAGGTTAAGCGAAGTCGTTATGACGGACTTCCATAGACCGGTCTACCGACTAAATACTCCACGATAACACATTTCCATTAAACAGCCTTTAAGTTTTTAACCAACTTCAATGTGCAACAAGATTACTTAGTTTGTTTAAGTATGTCACAAAACGTAGGTAATAGTTTTTTTTTAACAAGTTGTTTGACTAAACATTACAAGAGTGTTATAATTACGTAGTTTGTATTCTGCTGTTTGTTTTACTCAATTTTAAAATGCAAATTATGTGAGCGTTGAACCTCCATTAGCGATCAATCAACTGGGTTTTGTTTTAGTAGGTAAGTTTTTCTTGGTACAAATTTGCCTTACCAAAAAGTAAGTACAGTTAAGCAGTTTTTTAAAGAGTATTATTTTACAAAGCTATCTGTGTAACAGACTTTAGCCATGGACGACGGCGTTCACCCATATCTCTTTACAGAGGAAGGTTTTGGCTCTGCCCTAATGCTATCGAAGCCTAGGTGGACCAGCTCGCGCCGAAACGGCTTCAACAATGCTTCTCTTGTCATGAAGGTTTTAGTCGATAATTCGCACTTTCATTGTTAGGGACAGTGATACCTGACTGCCTGGGTCAAAGATAGAACTTGTAAAATAATTAAGGAACCTCCAACACCCGCTTGTGAATAAAGAAAAAACATCAACTTACTTCCCTGAGTAATATTCACAACATTAAATCAAAATACCGTAAGGTGTGTGACAATAACTATGAGAAGTTAAAATAAATTAACAAAATGAGTCCGTCTGTTTATCGTCCCAACATTGTCTTCGTGACAAAAACAATCAGAGAAAGTGTTCTCTGTCTCGCCTGTCAACTGCAGCGAATAAGACCTCTTTTCAACCGACTTCAAAAAAGAGGAGGTTCTCAATTCGGTTGCATTTTTTTTTTTTTTTTTTACAAGTAAATATTTATAATCTCTGCGAATAATTTATGCATTCGATAATTAAAGGCTTTATGACTGTTACGGTACATTTAAAACATAGATTGATGTCTTTGTCAATTGCTTAATCAATCAATTTAATATTTTTTATTGGTTTTACGAAGTATAATAAAATTTATAAATAAGGTATTTTAATATTTATTGCAATTGAAGCAAATCACGAAAGTTTGCACGTATTGTAGAATAAAGGCGATTCTAAATAGGCGTTCTTTTAGACTTGCAAACAAAGACAAAATCATTAATTTTTGAGTAAATATCTACATAATAAAAGATTAGTTTAAACGTCAAAAGTCATAAAAGGACTAAGTATTTGAAAATGGCATCAAAACGTTAAACTAGGTATATTGCAAAAAAAAAAATACTTTAATCCAGCCTCCGGCATTTATGAAACCAGATTTAATAATTTCTTAAAGTTTTCCTTCACCTATATTTCAATGAATTAATAAACTCTTAAGCTATATTACGAAAAGGTTACGAAAAACTAGATACTCATGTTATAATTTCACACAAACACGCTCTATGTACAAATGTATTTAAGCGTAAGTTTACACCATACTTGTTCTTATTGAGTTGACCCCAATTAAATCTTAAATGCGTGATTGATTTTGTATTATAAGCGCGGTATTAAACTGTTTTCTTATCGCTGCAATGTATTATTCATATCAACCTACAGACATTCTTTAGAATTACCTTCGGTAATAGAGGGTAAATATTCTCATGTATAAGTCTCGTGTACATTGCTTGATGTTTCGACACAGATGACATTGGCCGTAGTTGTAGCTACCTCGTCAGTTGTCAAAGTGTCGCAGGGAAATGACAGAACTAGGGATTTAATAGATAGGTTAAAAAACACAAGGATTCCAACTTCTGCAGGTTAGGACTGGCATAAAGGCTTTTTCGGCATTTACCGGGGTTTCGTGAAAACCCTGGTTTCTTCATTTCCCTGCGACAAAGTCATGTATGTTTATCGAATCTTCTTAAGTCGTCTATTAAAAATCCCAAGGGACGAGAAGTAGTGGTGATATTTTGCCCACTTAGCCGGTAATCGCGAATACACTAAAAGATATTGTGGCTGATTAATTAAAAAACTAGTTTTGACATTATTTATCGTTATACCTACATTATATTATGATAGGTACATTAAGTTAACGTTCACATCATATTACCTTTAAGGATACTTTTATACTTGTTTATTTTGTTTTAACAATGTTGAAAGTAAATACTTCATATGTTTTTGTATCATTAATCATTACTGTCAATAGCATTTTAATTAAGTCGTTCGTATATTTTACACTATGTAATTTTAATTACTCCGTTTGACGTTTTAATAACCTCATCATTAGGTATGTAATTTCATGTCTATTAGAAGTTAGATAACTATTATATTGTACTTTTTTCGTTGATGAAGTGAAGTTTAATTTATAGTTGATTTACACGTAAAACTGTGTGGCGGACGGAGATATTTATGGATTGATTAGCGTCTGATCGCCAAGAGAAGGATCTTGTTTAAGGCGCTTCATAGGCTAAAGGTAAAAAGTGTTCTATTTTTATGTGCACTGTGACAAGTGATACTGTTGGAAGTAGGTATTCTACCGTTTAACCGCTTTACCTATTATTTTTTTTTTTAAACTTACAAATTAGTAAATTGCTTTTTAAGAAAACTTTTTTCCATTTCTATTAATGGGAAATTAAAGATACTCTAGAAGAAAGTGTTGCTTAAATAATTGTCTAATTAAAATAGCGAGTCCAAAATCAGAGCGTTGTTGATGAATGAATATTAATTATATACAGAAATTTAATATTTTTTGAGAAACATTATTGACTTTTTGATTTTGAAATAATTTGTATGAAACTTGAAACATATATAAATAATAACATATTAAATGTATCAAGAAATTACTGAGTTTTAAGGCAACAAACTTTTAAAGAATACAACTGTATTGAAAACCTCCATTTGGTAAAGAACAGTATATTTTACTTCATAATAAATTGGAATCATAAATAAACACATCGATATTTTCCCTCACAACACTTTCTTAATTCATTTGGGCATCATATATTATTGGAAAAGGTCAGACGTTACTTATATCCAGTCAATTATTTAAAGTAATTTCTCCTTCAATGAAAGTGGTAAAAATAATGATACAACATCGTTATTTACACCCTAGAAGGACCAAGCCTCTACATCTTTAGCTAAGGCAATGATAATAATATCCGGTATTACATTTCGGTTCACCGTTTATTATTCTTTTTTTAGATATGAGGGTCTATATTTGGTTTGAACCTTTATTGTATTTGATATTCTCTCTGTAGCATCAATCAACACCATCCACTTACTAAAAGTATTTATACGTCTATCATATTAAGCTTGGCTGCCATCATGACTTGTACCTTTTTAATATGATGCTGCTATTCTCTGCTAATCCTAACATGGAGAATGCTGAATTCGGAACTTTTCTTTGACTCATTTATTCTTTTGATACTATAATTGATTGTGTCATTAATGTGGCAATATGACGGCATCGAACCGGATGGAGAGCCCTAATATGGTCCAAGAATTATGACAATGTAAAGGTATTCACGACTTCACTCCGTTGGCATCACTTTATGCGTGAGGTCATGGATCAAAATGAAAACTAATTTCAATAAGATACTTATCAAAGTAGAAATACCAACCAACAAGTTAATAAATAGGTTTAAAATACACTTTATCTTAATATATGAATATAATATTTGAATAAATATACTTTATCTTAAGTACAATTTAGCTTCAAAAACATTTCAACCAAATAAACCAAAGTAATTACGAAACCAGATTGTTTGTACACTGTATAATAATATTATTCAACATACCACTAGAACAACATGTCTGTACAAATTAGCTCTATGGTAAACATAAGTGCGGGCTTTGTGCAAATATTGCCGACTCATATATATCACGTAATTTCGACACATTCAGTGTTACAAGGTTGGCATCAATACTAAAGCACTTGTGTGAAAGAAGTTGCTCTAAGTATGTCTCCTAAGTTACAACATCACGATAATGTTATGTGATAGTTCAAACCTTTATGGTGTATTACGTTGAAGGTGCGAAAAAACAACAGGTATCTAGGTGAAATACTGTTTGTAATTCTGTGCTAATTATAGCTGCCCTTATTAGGAAAAAGAGAAAAGTATCTGTGTCTTTAAAGGGGACTGAGAAAGATTTGACAAGAAACAATTGCAAAAGAAGCAGTCCAGTGGACTTTTTACTTTTTTAGGCTGAGTATTATTAATTACTTATACTTAGTATTAGTTTAGCAGTCGTCTTCTTTTGAAATCGTAGTGTTAGGTACTTTGGGTGTATGAAAGTATTCCTTAATAAAGACAAGTTAACATCAGTTGTCCGTTTCGTGTTTTAAACCACGTTTTTGGTAAAGTTCTTTTATCTTTATTATTTTTTGTGGACGTTTTTTCTATGACACAAAAGTATTATTACAATATTGTTCGCGAGTCGTTACTGTTTGACAGCTGTGCGTGACTAATACATACTTTCATTTGTTTATAAATGTAGAACACGGGTGTTTGTGGAAAACATTGTTTTACAGAACAAACTCTTATACCTTACCTATGAAAAAGTAGTCATGATCATTCTTCATTATCATATCAGCAAAAGCATGCTTGCTGCTGGACAGAGGCCGCTTTCAAAGATGCTCCTCTTTGGGCGGTCTTGAGCCTTCCTCATTCATTTCTGCAGTAACTTTCATCATCATCATAACAGCCCAGTAATGTCCCACTGCAGTAACGGCCCTCCTCCCGTGACGGAGGAATACTTGGCCTACTAATACCACGCTGGCCAGACGGATTGGTATAGGGTTTAATTTCAAGTTTTCCTTCTTTTTACTTCGTAAAGATAATATTAACTCGCCAAAAATAGGATGGAGATCTATTCAAATCAACTTAATCAACAACTTACTACTTAACTCGCTACTGTACTTGTCGATGTGTAAATCGGGCTTTAGTCCCTTAGTCGGTTTTTACGACACTCATGGGATTAGATGGGGTGGTGACATATTGTATTCTTACTTCATCATCACACGGTCATAAACAGTAACAGTAACTTTAAATAATACAAACTATTTGGCAGAAGAATCAGTACTCATTTAACTAAAATACCTACTGTTAGTTGGCCTGCTCAGCAACTCTCCTAGGATTATTAATAAGTTACTGTAAAAACGTGTTTGTTGCATATTAAAGCGGTTCATTGCTATAAGTTACAGATAAAAATACTTTTTTGTAATAATGAATCACTAATGAAACAAAAACGTTTTTTACTTAGTAATAATATAAATTATTGCAAAAATATTGCAAAGTAACAAAATGATTTATGATGCACTTGCTATTTGCAAAACATTTTTTATCGTAATTTTGCAAGCGTTTGCAATTGCATATTTTTTTATTTTATTTATTTGGACAACCAGTATTTGTTACATTATTGCTTACATCTTTACTATAGCTAAGATAACAGAATTAAATGTACCTACAACAATCCGAAAATAAATAATTTACTTATATGTAATTTAATTGTACAACATTTTAAATTGTCACAGCATGCATGAAAGTAATTGGTGACTACGCATTATTCTTAATCTCAATTAAATATAAGAGAATAACAAATTAAAATATATTATTAATAAAAACATACTTAATTAACTATGAGATCTTATCTAGCATATTATGACTTCGTCCCAATAAAATACAATCTTTTTAACTATACCTACCAGTGGCGAAGGGTGGATTTTTATAAAAGGGAAGCCGAAGATTCCGTGGACTTTCGTTCTACTTTATATTACTATTATTCTGTAGTTCATAGGTATTCGTAGGCGCCCCAAAGTGCGCCGGCGTTTCTTATATTTATAATTTAATTTCACGATGTTTTATCACACAACACATTATTATGGATAGACAATATAATCTAACACTATTAACGTGTCCCTTATAACAACAAACTATTAAATTTGCTGATAAATAATACAAACAAGTACTTACAAAAATATTCCATAGGATCCCAACGCACTACGACAAAAATAAAGTCAACCAATGCATAACACATAATACACAATCATAAATAATTAAACATACAAATTTTACTACTTTAAAGTACGTAGTACATAATTACCTCAATGACTTTTAACAAGAAAGCGAATTTTATAACCTATTTGCAGAAAATAAATAATTCTGTTTTTTCTTCTAATGGTCCTATCGTTTACCGATGATTCTGCCAAAGTCAAGATGGAGAGAATAAAAAAATAAAAACAAATAAATATAATTAAAAGCTGAAAATTCAGAAGAAAGACTGATTTCTATCAGATTTAAATATATTTTTTTTAAATCTCATTTATTTAAAGATAGCCATACATCGTATAGATTTAAATAATTGATAAAAACAAAAAGGAATGTCAATGGCAAATTAAGTACTTAACGTAAAATGAAATGAAACTGCGTTACAATTGGTCGGTCCACTGGTTGCAATAGTGCTTTCTCGCTCTCGCAATGTTGTAGTTGTATCTTTTATCCTTGTCATAAGCCGGTGGCCATCGGCTTATATGGTACCTTATATCGACGAAGACAAAGTGTCACGTGGCCGTACGATTTCCGTACGTATTGTTGTACTGGATTCCTAATTTCGCAACCGGCTTACCGCGCCCCGCGCATGCGCGCTTTAGGTACTCTCTGACTGACCCATAACAAGTGGTTAGTTGACAACCTTTAATTACTAGATGGCGTTATGAGTACGTAAATAATCATATTGAAAATTATTATTACTATAATTTTGTATTATTATTGCGATTTACGTAAGAGAATACTTTTTTGTTTTATATTATTTTGTATTGAGTGGATGTTGCATCATTGATTTATAATTGATTAATAGACAATGCTAAGCGGTTTTTGCAAAGGTAAGCCGGTAGGAATCGAGTTATATGGACACTTCGCCACTAATACCTACTTATCAGAAATAGTTCTAATCTTCCTCTCTCCTAGACAGCCAGTACTACATTACTGTTATTTTTTTAAATTCTTACCATCTGTACTCGTTGGTACTTTATGGAATGCAATAAAGTATTGAGTAATTTTAATGATGTCTTCTTACAAACAATGTAGTATAAAATATTAAGTAATACCAATAGCTTTCCTTGTTCATATTCGAAACATATTTGCACAAAAATAAATACATATCACACTCTATTGCGTTTTTCTAAGTCTGCGTGTTCATATTTTACACCACTCAATTGTTTTCATGCTGTTTTATACTGTAAAGAAATGTCATTATTGTGACCGCATGATTGGTAATTCAGTTTAACGTTGAATACGAACAATGGTCTGTACTCATACGATCAATGGACACGCGATGCTACATGCAACAATTCCATTTTTAAATCTAATTCTATCCCTTCCATAACTACTTCTAATGCCCGGTTTCTGAGTCTCACTTAACTGTAGTTTATCTATTCAATAACGCTATTGGTTTGATAACTGTCAAAAATGCGTTTCCGAACCACCCTAAACAAGATAAACTAGGTTTAAACTTAGTTTAACTTAACTGACCAATTATCACCGTTTATCGGTTCCATAACTTTATTTGACGTTAAAAATGTCAAAGCGTGTTTTTCTTTGATTATTGTAATTTTCTTGTTTGTTTGGTGTTGGAGTTTATTATTTTTTCAAAGTTGATATTAAATATAATAGTTCAATGGATTCAAGCAGTTCATCGGAATCTGATAATGAAACGCTAGAATTTATTGCTAACATATCAGTGCCTAGAAACTTAAGACGTAGGAGAAATCCTTTTGAAATGTTCACGGATGAAGAGTTCAAGATAAGGTATAGATTTGATAAGGACACAGTTTTATACCTAAATGATACGATTAGCCCTAATCTTACCCCTGTTACCAATCGTAAATATACTTTGTCTGTCCTGGAACAAATATTCGTCACATTGCGATTTTACTCTACCGGTACTTTTCAAGTAGTAATTGGTGATGACATGAATGTTCATAAAACGACTGTTTCAAGAGTGGTTTATAAAGTGAGTCAAGAAATTGCAAAATTAGCTAGACAATACATACATATGCCAAATTTGTCAGATATAAGAGAAGTAAAAGCTCAATTTTATAATATTGCTGGATTTCCAAATGTTATTGGGTGTGTAGATGGATCACACATCCCAATTCAATCTCCTGGAGGAGAGCAAGCAGAACTTTTTAGAAACAGAAAAGGTTTCTTTTCAGTAAATGTACAAGTTGTGTGTGATGCTAAATTATACATTAGAGACTTAGATGCTCGTTGGCAAGGTTCATCCCATGACAGTACAGTTTATCACAACTCATTTTTGCGAGCACGGTTGGATAATAATGAGATAGACGGTCACCTCCTAGGTGACAGTGCCTATCCTTGTGGCAAGTACATTATGACACCATTTTTAAATCCAAATACCACTGCAGAAAGGCTTTACAATGAAGCACAAATAAAAACTAGGAACACTGTAGAAAGGACTTTTGGTGTGTGGAAAAGAAGGTTTCCATGCCTCTCTCAGAAGTTAAGACTGAAACTTAACCGCACATTAGCAGTAATAGTTGCAACAGCTGTATTGCACAACATTGCAATACAACAAAATGATACAGTTGTGATTGATCTCTTTGATGAAGAAGACAGTAGGAATGAACTCATCGAACAACATCACTCTACTCAAGGCAACTATTATCGTCAGTTACTACTGGAGCAATATTTTAGGTAAGGAAAGTTTTTGTTGTTATTTAATTGTTAATGTTGATTATTGAATTACTACTTTTTCTTTTTTGTTTCAGTTAAACACATTTTCTTTGCCTTAAGGGTACTTTCACAGTCTTGTAAAAGTGTTGAAGATGGTTGTTTGGCACGCTCAACTGGCTTAGCACATATGGATTACACAATATAGCTTGGCATCAAAATGATAGTTATTTCAGATTTATACGAAGAAGATATTACATCTAGCATTATTCACACTCATTCCTCTGAAGGAAAGTTTTACTGTCGGTTATTGTTGAAACAATATTTTAGGTTGGTATTGTTATTTAGTTAATAACTAGGACATAATAATAAGAAAAATGGCATGTACTAAAAGATTTTTATTTAATAATTATTGAATAATATTATACAAATTATAATTTTTCTTAATAATACTATATGCTATAGTTTTTCTGTTTAAATTGTAGGTCTAATTTAGCATTTTCCAACTGTATTTTTTTTAGTTCTAAATCTATTTCCAGCAACTGTTTTGTTTTTTCCAATTTTAACAATTCATGCTGTTTCTGAATTTCCAGTATTTCTATTCTTTTTGCGGTTAAAAGATCTTCATTTCCTTGTTTTTCATTTTTCCTTTTTATAATAGATGCACTTAGTTTATTTATATTTCTTTTTTTTGTTTCAGTCAAACAAATCTTTTTAATTTTTGGTGTGGTGTGTACATCATCAACCGGTGAAATTGGCCTCTTCAAGCTTTCTACCACTTTGGATGCGGATGCTTCGGTGTATTCATTCTCCTCCAGTAATAAAACACAGTCCTGAGTAGTTCCAATTTGCGCATTTTCTGAACTGGTAGTTGGTTCTACAGCTGTAATCAATAAATTCATAATTAAAGTAAATGATTTATAAACATACCCAGTTGTTATTTATTCACACATACATCTGCTACAGAATTATATTGTTAAATACATTCTATACATACATTAAAATTTACATTCAATTTTCCATACATAACTAATACCTAAGTTGCATGTATTTGCAGTCAAGGAATACTTCAATAATATTATAATATGTTTAATATTCAATCAGCTTATAGATGTCCACATAGGCTTCCTCTAAATGTTTCCGATGCTTTTAATCCTGTGCATCATCAATTGAATAATATACATATTTATATTTTTATGTATGGTACTATAAAATACTGAACTTACCCAAATTGTAATAGGGAGCTGAAGAGTCAAATTCATTAGGCAATGGATTGAATTGTGGAGTTAACAATGCCACAATTTTTTCATCCACTATGGAAGTCTTTGGACAAAATGTTCCACCTCCTGTCTTGTACATCTCGGACTGAAATGTATATTACTTAATATTATTATTCACATTAACATACAAACTTATACAACTAATAATTTAGAACAATAGAATATTTTTTGAGTCTTATTTCTCGCAAAACGAGCATACATACGGTAATAATTAAGGGCCTTTACGTGGCTCACTAGCGCCGCCAATAGAAAAAAAATCATAATTCGGAAATAAGATAAATAATGTTAAATGTTGATAACAAAGTCTTGAGAAAAGGCAATAAATTATTTGTATAACACACTCTCAACACTTTAAATGTTTTTTAATTAGTTAAATTTCGCATTAGAAAAAAAAACGGCCGTTTTTGTTAATAATGCAATATTTATTTAATTGAAAAACATTTAAAGTGTTGAGAGTGTGTTTTACAAATACTTTATTGCCTTTTCTCAAGACTTTGTTATCATCATTTAACATTATTTATCTTATTTCCGAATTATGTTTTTTTTTCTATTGGCGGCGCTAGTGAGCCCTATAAACGCTCTTAAAACCAAATAGAAATACACTTACTTTATCATCACTCATATTTTTTCTAGCTTTTTTCTTTAAATTATCATATAAGGCATGTAATTGCTTCTCAGTCCTGAATCCTGTTTCCGAGATAGCATTGTATTTATTGGTAAGTGCCACCCATGCTTGTTTCTTGGCCTCTACCGTAGTGCCATCGGTCTTTTTGTTGTCAATTAAAGACACAAACTCCTTTGCTACTTCAATAAGTAGCATTTTCTCCCTTTCTGTAAAATTTTTGCTTCGTTTTCCACCTTCCATTGTATTAATTTAATGCAACAATTATCACGCCAAAACAGAAACACACAACAATTCAAACAAATGGCGCGTGTTTTTTTTCTACTTTGTTGATTTATAGTTCATTCAGCCTTTGATAAAATTCGAAATATCTTTTTTTATAGTAAAACAGTGCCAGAAAATTTATTTACATTTTAAATATATGAAATTATGTAAAAATATTATAAAATTAATTGTAATAATATCTAAAAATTGACTTTAAAAATAACATCCTTAACAGACCCATCTAGTGGCAGAATAATGAACCACTTAACGGTTCTACAGTTATGGAATGGCTTGATGAGTACTCGGAAACGGATTGACAGTTAGCCGAAGTTTAAACTTAGTTTAAATTTATCGAATAGATAGCTATTGAACGTTTAGCCGATGACTTCAGAAACCGGGCATTAATCGGCGAACTCGACCACACCTAGATGTCATTCAAGTTTTATAATTTAAACAAATGATTGCGATTAATATAAGAAGACATAACACTAGAGATGCTACCGTAATAATTAACATTAATTTAAATATATTATATCAGCCGATGTTATATTTTGTTATAGTAAATACTTAGTCTAAATGCCTAATACACAAATACCTTTTCACTTCCTAAGACTAGTTTCAAACTTAAATAAAATGTTTGTAGAAAGTTATTTTCTATATTTATTTACATATATTAAAACAATGAAATAAAAAATGCGACAATAAAGTTAGTTTTTATTGGAAATCAATATACTTCCGACATTATGCGCTATAGCCGTACTAAGTACTGTTATTAGTTGCCGGATGTTTCAATGTAACATTGTGCTAATTACAGTACTTTTTATCATTATGCATTTTGTGTTAATTAATACAACGATTATTGATTAATTAGGTTCAGTATAGTGACCAATAGAGACATGCATATCAATCACAGAAGAAAATAACCTGTTTTGTTTTATACAAAACGTAGTTTCTTGTATATTTACTATGTTCTTATAAGTTTTTACCAGTATAAAATTGTAGTATAAACGTAGTGTAGGACGCCCCCCAGCTAGGTGGACCGACGACGATCTCATAAAGGTATTCGGAGCGGACTGGATGCGGAAGGCGCAGGACCGAGTTCTGTGGCGCGTGTTGGGAGAGGCATATGTCCAGCAGTGGACGGCAATAGGCTAGTTAATTAATTGATTGATATAAGTTTTTATAACGAAGATGCGTATTGAAAGTCAAGATTTACAACAGCGATAACTTGATTAGTCAATTACCTATAGCAGCAGTAAATAGCCGGATCCACACCAAACGAATCCGCGATCCATCGACGATGGATCGCTACGGCAAAGAGCGAGCTATCCTGCCGCACAGTTATGATCACGCGAGACAAGTGCACATCGAACGCTCCTGTGGAGCGCGCTCCTGCCGCGCGCGATCGGATCGCGCTGGGTCGTTTGGTGTGGATCCAGCTTATAACAATCTTCTCTGGTTGGTGGCGGAGTAAGAATACACGGTGTCTTACTTTTTAATTCATGACGGAATAGCCACAGCCTTCTTACTGTGGCAAAGGGTTGGATCTTTTAAGGGGAAGAGTGGAGAAGATCATACATTTTAACGACAGTATAATATATTCTCATATTAACCAAATCGATATATCAGTAAACTATTCATGCATAACGCTTACAAAATTAAAATAATCGTACTTTCAACATAACGTATTGTTATCCATTAGATCTCTCACCTCGGGTAAAGAAACAGCGATATAGCGTGTAAATATGCAGTTAGATTTTCTCTAACACAGGATATCGATGATTTCCCTTGTTGAAATCTTTCCTTACTTACTGTTATTAGCAACGCCAATCTCAATTATGTTCTGTTACACTTATCTTATACATTATACCTATAATTATATGCTGTATTAACTGCCAAGTAACTGGTTAGCAAGAACGATGGTCATTTGTTTTTCATAAAAGACTAGTGCCGCATAATATCAATCTTTGTGAGACTTTTATAGAGGTATAATAATTAGCGTCAAGGATATTAAATCTGAATACAATAATAAGTACTTATATTGCACAAATTTTATAAATTTCCCGCCGGGATTGGGAAGCCGCGACCAGATCTACGGTAACAGAATTTTAAACTAATGCAACGTATATTCCTTATAAACGTCTTATCGATTGTAAAATATACAAATAAAAAGTGTACCTATCTTTACAAGAAAACGGGATGATAATAAATATCTGGCCCACCCACGACGACGTTCGATGCGATTCGACCAAAACGTTAGGAAAGAAAAGGATTTGAGCTCTTTTAGATTTTTAATGTATGGATACAAGCCTCACTTATTAACACAACTTAAAAAAAATTCATTGCTTAAACATCGATTCATTTGTTTACAAATCAACTCTAATAATCTAATACTATAATTAATTAATATGTCAAGCTCTGTGCACACACAATATTATTTACTACCAGAGCTACTCACTCAACAGACCTGTTTAATAGTTAACAAATTATACCTAATGGGAACGTTAATGACATTTACGCAAATTATTGTCTTACAGAGGAATTAACTTACCGACCTTCTACTGGGAGGTGTTATTCTTTGTCCAACTCTGCTAAAACATCATCATTTAAATAGTTTATTAACAAAAACTATTTCTTTACAGAAGCAGTTTCAATGAGTTGAATCATGCGCAGCGACGTGGCTTACCGCGGGCTATCCCAGCACGTGGAGCTCGACCGAGCTGCAGACCCTCGAGACAGATTCACTTTACAAGAACTTATCGGTGAAGGCACTTATGGAGAGGTTTATTGTGCTAGGGATAAGAAAAGCGGACGACGAGTCGCTGTCAAGGTAAGAAATAACAACGATCGATTACAGATTAAGAAAGGGTCTAACCTAACCTAACCTAACCAAAAAGCAAAGCAATAAGAAAATAATTCATCAAATCAATATTACAATAATAAGAAAGATTATTAACATGGTTAACGATTAAGAATTACGACCACTATGGCGCAGTCGGTATATTACATGGCTGCTACGCAGAGGTCTCGGGTTCGATTCCCGCTCAATGCAAATCTTTGTGTGCATGAACATGATTGTTTGCATTGGTCTGAGTGTTTTCTATGTATAATATGTATGTATTTACAAAAAAAAAGTATTTAAGTATGTTTATCCGTTGTCTAGTACCCATAGTACAAGCTTTGCTTAGTTTGGGACTAAATGGCGTTGTGTGAACGTAAAAAAAAAAAAAAAAAGAATTACTTAGAGACATGCTAGTACAGTAAGTACAAAAAACTACGAAAAAGACAATATGACCTCATCATGTATGGAACATTATCTATTATTCGGAATATAACTGAGTAGAATATAAATGACTAGACCTCTATAATCTACAAAAATCAATACACTAAAGTTGCCATTCAATGATGGGAAAACAATCACAATCAAAGTGTTTTTACTGTTTAAATTTAACAGGAAATTACTCTTTTGAACTTTAAAATATAACTGTATCCATAAATGCCTTTATGTCATTAAAAAGGTAAAATGTATTATAGACCTACTACAAGTTTAATAGTTTAAATTAAGGAGAACTGTATTGTGTTTTACCATAACTGTCTAAGTATAAGTACTGTATTTAAATTTACAACAGGCATTAAATCAGTTTCATTACACCTTTTATAGCATTATCTAAAATACAAAATTTCGGAAACTTACACAACTCGCACCTCTAGAATTACAATGACGCAAGTGCAAAAACCTTTAAAATTTACTTTTTAATGCACAAACATTTTAAAATAAATAAACTATCGAATGCAACATCGACTTTTGTGAAATTACCAAAAATTCTACTAGATGGCAGTAGTGTTTATTTGATTTTGAGCGACTTTTGAAGAAAACAACGACTGATTGGTCAGTTGCTCGCGGGTGGCGGGACGAGTGAGGGGCTTCATACTCGTACAACGACGCTAAGGTAATTAGGCCATTTTTTTTTTGTTTATTTAAGAACAATATTGACTCAACTGTAACATGCGCCGGTTTTTGAAAATTTTCTCTAAACATTTATCAAAACAACGACGTTTGTTACAGTTACTTACGTCGTTGTTCTTTTTGGTTGTACTGTAATTAGTATGTAATGGATACAATTTATTTTGTAATAATTTAATATTTTAAAAAGTTCAAAAAGACTGTTGATTGTTGACTGATTCAAAGCTTGTGATAAATGATAACATAACTTTTCCAAGATCTGTCTTTTATTTAGAAACTTTGATAGCTAGTATTACTGAAACATGTTTTGTGACTAAATGTTAATAAATTATTGCCGTGTCTTTGCCTTTTCAAATACATTTTTCAAATTTTGGTTAAAACAGAGTTTTTTAGCATTTTAAGAGGTTAAAATAAAATCAGTAATTTTTTTTATTTAACTAATATTACACCTTTACGTCATTGTTCCTCTCAATTACAGGATTTTATAAATTATTTTAATATAACAACGACGTAACTGTAGGTCTTTAGAATTTTGGAAAATTATACCAGAAAAACATCATAGTTCTGAGACTAAAAATTTAATTAGTTTAAAAGTTAATATAATCAAGAATTAGTGTACATCACAATTAAACAAATATTGTTGTTAGAAAAAAACTTACTAAGGAATTACCGTATGCGCGGTTTCAAATGCGTTTTTCTAGAGTTTATACTTTATGCACTTACGTCATTGTAATTCTAGAGGTGCGAACTGTTTAGTAAAAAGTTTATGATAATAATATGATGTAGTATCAAATTATATGACTTAAAAATTCTTGTACCTTTATATCTCGGAGCAATATCAGTACTCATTCATTTCTAAAACCAGGTAGCTAATACATACTATTTTCTACAAACGATTTAAGTTCGTGCACGCCTAAGGTCAATAACATTTATAGGGCATGCACTCGTAAACTACGGGTGAAATCTGAGAGAAACTTCGCGTCGCGGTCACACTAGCCCTACAAGTTTAGTTTATTAAGAATTCAACATAAATTTTAATGGTTTCTCTGTATAGGTGTATTTAGTTAGGCTTGATTTTTTACTGATAAGTAAAACAAACAACCTTAGAGCGAAGAGCTGTGAAAATCAACGTTTAATTGTTCATTTAATAGACAATGGTTTTAATTAAGAAGCATTGGGACAAAAAATATAATTACCTACATTTGTTTGTTAAACAAACATGTGTATAAAATGATTTTTTTTTTGTTTACTTACCAAAAATGAATAATGATGACATAGCAGGTTCGCTTATTTTTTTTAAATTTAAATTAAGTACATTTTTTTTTAATTTGTACATCACATAAAAGAGATAATTGAATTTATTGGTAGTGAATTTTAATGAAATGGGTAATACTATATATGATCTCATGTTGCAGTTACCTCTCTTTATTGCCATGTAATCCAATAATACAATGGCACCTACTTTTATAAAGGTATTGTTAAATAATACTTACATGTAATTGGTTGTAAGATGTTATCTCAAATGTAGTGTATTCATGTCAAGGACATAGAACAATACATGCTACAACCATTTTCATGTCTCGTATAGCTTACTGTTATTAGTACACCGAGTATTCTTACATAAATTTTAGAACTCCGATTAAGAGTATTATGACTGTATTATGATTTATTTCTTTTGTAGATCCTAGAGAATATAACAGAAAACATCGAAGAAATAGAAGAAGAATTTCTCGTATTTCGTGACTTATCAAGTCATCCAAACATTCCTGAATTCTTTGGATTATTTTTGAAACGAGGAGCGTGTTCTGATGACGATCAAATATGGTTCGTTATGGAGGTTTGTATTATTCAACGTTCATTCTTTTTGTTGCATTGCTCTGTTCAACAATAAAACTACTCGGCCTTTGAATTTTGCAGCTCTGTACAGGCGGGTCCGTGACAGATTTATGCGCCGGCATGCGGGCACGCGGTAGCAATCTCACCGAACCACAACTGGCTTATGTGTTGCGAGGAACCGTGCGGGCCTTGACACATCTACATGCGCACCGATGCATGCATCGTGATGTTAAGGGCCATAATATACTTTTAACCGAAGATGCTGAAGTTAAACTAGTAGATTTCGGAGTTTCTTCACATTTAGCTGCTACAGCAGCACGAAGAAATACATCTGTTGGTACGCCTTATTGGATGGCGCCAGAGGTAATAACTTTAAACAATTCACATGACCCCGAATGTAAGTGACGGGTTTGAAAGTGCTTTTATTAATCTCGTTATCGTTTTAAGGTCAAAAATAATTTGTTTTTGCAGGTCATTGCATGCGAACAACAACTAGATGAATCTTATGATTGCCGTTGTGATGTCTGGTCGGTTGGCATAACCGCTATAGAATTAGGTGAAGGTGAACCACCTCTGTCGGGTCTACACCCTATGAGAGCACTGTTCCAAATACCTCGAAATCCACCGCCTACGTTATCGCATCCTGAACTATTCTCACCTCATCTAGTAGACTTTATAGCTGATTGTTTAGTGAAAGATATGAATCAGAGGCCATTTGCAAGGGAGCTTTTAGAACACCCTTTACTACTCGCAGTCAGTAGTTTTGAGGATAAGGTAATTATATGAACAATAAATATCAATATTTTCCAGTTAAAAAAAAATAATGCTTTGAAGAACTATGAATACAAAATTCCGTCCAATTACGCACGTAAATTATTATTGTTGTATAATATTTATGATTTTAACTACACAGAAATATTCAATAAAATAAATACCATAAATATAATGATATTATGTTTAATTAACAATTTACTATATTATTTATATTGTATGTAAAAAATACTTTTCTCAATACCTAATTACTTTTATTTATTAAAGATTCGTAAAGAGCTTCAAGCAGAAATCAAACGACAAAGAGCTGAAGGTCGAGGTTCACGAGCACCAGAAGCAACTACAAAAAGAGGAAAACTAAAATCTCACCGAAAAGCCAGACCAGAGAAAATGTATACAGATGATCTGGCAACACTAGAAGTATTAACAGAAGATGCGATCGTAGATCAATTACAGAAGAGATATACTCAGAACCAAATATATACATACATCGGTGATATATTAGTCGCCGTCAATCCTTTTACTGATGTAGGAATATACACAACTAAGGTAAAGGAAAAACCTATGTATATTAACAGAAAAACAAAGCACATAACAAAATGCATAAATATAATAAAGATAATAACATA
This sequence comes from Schrankia costaestrigalis, assembly GCA_905475405.1. NCBI lineage: Eukaryota > Metazoa > Arthropoda > Insecta > Lepidoptera > Erebidae > Schrankia > Schrankia costaestrigalis. Next base: position 9,938,032 of record FR997827.1, read on the forward strand.
AACTTGTTTTAACCATAGCCCTTTTTTAACCATGGTCCTTTATTCTAATATGGCATAGAATTTTAGAATATGATAAATTTAAAATAAGATCCCCACATAATTATTCAACAGTACATTATTGTGCTTTGAAATTAATATCATAAATGTAATTTTCCTTGAAGTAATAACCATTTTCTGTAAAAGTTGAATACCAACTAGAGATTCAAGGATCAAAGAAACATTTATTTGCGTTCTGTAATATAAGTTAAATTGATTTTCCAAGAGTTTTCTTAGTATCGACTAATAGCTTATTAAATGCGATTGAATTATAACAGTACCTTATTCAATAAAAATCTAACATGAATAACGTTTGAGTGGCAATCTATCTTTATAGCTTTTCAATCTTATATGAAATTACTTCGTCTCTAAGAGTTAATACTTTATTTTAGACACAGCAAATATACCAAGGCCGGTGTCGATCAGACAATCCTCCGCATATTTACGCAGTTGCCGATGCCGCGCATCAGGCTTTGATGCATCAAAAGCAACATCAAGCAATTGTTATATCTGGAGAAAGTGGAGCTGGAAAAACAGAATCCGCGAATTTGCTGCTAAAGCAACTTGTATTTCTGTCTAAGGTAAAAGAAAAATGAAAAAAGAGATCCTCGTTTGAAAAAGCTTCGTTTAATTTAGTTTCGAAAAATAGTGTATTTAATAATATCTAATTGAAAGAAATCCACCACTTGCATCCTTCTCATATTACTCTTCATTTAAATAAGCCGATTGGTGGTCGTGAGCGCAATTTGTCTGGTGTTGGTTTTTATTTTTTGGGGTGAATTTACTTACTATTATATAATAACATCAACGAAGGCCTATTTGTTTTACTAATACCATACCCTCAAACATTGTTAATATTGTTTCATGGGTGTCTGTCAAGTTTTCTTAGGATCAAAGTTATGTATGTCAACTTTACAACAACCAACTTGGGTGGTGGTGGCCTAATGAATGTGTTATGGGTTAAACTTATGCACACGTATATTCACTATTTAAAAACAAAGATTTGTGCAAACCAGTCAAAACAGATATTAACCTTGACCTATTTATCCGTTTTCAGACTCAAAACCGTAATTTAGAAGAAAAGATTCTACAAGTTAACCCGATTATGGAAGCATTTGGCAACGCTCGCACAGGAATTAACGCTAACAGTTCCCGTTTTGGCAAATATTTAGATATGTCTATGATGAGAGTTGGCCGAATATCGGGCGCTCGAATATCTGTGTACCTTCTTGAGCAGTCAAGAGTTGTTCACCAAGCCTTGTAAGTGTTTATTTGTACATGTTTTTATAAAGATCATGCTGACTTTCGTATATTATTGACAAGAATAAATATATAACATCTTGTTATTCATCTGTAATATTTTGCTAAAGGAAATGAAAGGCAATTACAACGCTTGTAGGTGATGAGTCAGCAACCTACTTATGTAGTATTGCAGTATTGACACGCGGTTATTTGGTTGTCTATCTATTTCATGGTGGATACGGTAATGTTATTTAAACAAGTTTGGTTCTAATGTCGTGCAGACATTATTAGTAAAACATTGCAAGCTAACTATGTATGGTACAGTGCACAGAAAGGTCTTAAAACTTCCCAAACGATACTATTAGCTTTTTGGGAAGTTTTAGAAATACGCCAACAATATTACGATTGAAAGTTTCCTATTATTTTTATTCGGGATTATAATGATGATGATTTTTAATTATACATATTATTACCATGAAATAACTTTACTCCGTCATTTACACATTACTTTGTTATAAAATTTATATACCGTCGGTATTTATAACAATACACATATATTTTTATTTCAGGGGCGAAAGTAATTTTCACGTATTTTACTACCTCTACGATGGACTGGAGAGTGAAGGTCGTTGGAGGAAGTTTTACCTAGACGAACAACTTAAATCAAGGCATCGATATCTTCAACCTTTGTCAGTAGCACATAGGGAACATAACGTTCATCGGTGGAGGCAACTGAATCAAGCTTTTAAGGTAACTATTTTATATAAAAGTACTTTCATTTTAAGCTATCGGCTCAATATTAAAGTTGTTGGTAATTAATTTGAAATTGAGACAGCTGGCCCATAGAGCGTGTTAGAATTCTACGAAAGACAGTTAATAATAATAATCGCCTTGTGCCTGGATGTATCTTAATTCTGGTACTTTTATGTATGTACACATTAATTTAGTCAAGGTACATAATAATATCCAGACTAATACTTTAGCTTTGTTTGCAATGCACCTTTTCCTGACGACCAGAATTTTGTATTTTACACGCACTGTTTCCAACCATGCCGAGATTCTGTGAGTGAGAGCGGTGCATACATCAATTTATCTCTCTCTCTCTGTTTTAATGTGTCTATTGTCATAATTTTACAGGTAGTCGGTTTCCAAGACGACGAGGTGTTAATTATATACAAAATGCTAGCTGCTATCCTTCATCTTGGTGACATTGAATTCGGCGAGACACCCGGCGAAGATAATGCTGATAACAAAGCAACAATAATCGACACAGCACCGCTTCACAGAGGTAAGTTATAAACATTGATTTTATTTTTAAAAGGATATAAGTTTTTTGGTTAAAGTTTCGGCACAGCCGTGTTCTCAAACTAATGTCAGCCTAAGACAACGTCTTGGCGCAGAACTTCCCTTTAAATTACCGCTGCCGTTTACTTAACTTTGAGCTGACTTTAGCTTGAGTAAGTCTCTTAATAAAGCAATTAGTTAGCGACCTCGCATCCATGTGTCATTACTGAAAATGTACACTAATGGATGGTAGGCAAAGAGACTATCGTTGGCACTACGATCCTTACAGAACCTTGTTTTATCTACAATAATACATGTCTCAATACACTCCAGTTTCGAGCATTACGCACCAGTCATAATGACGATATTTCAATTTCCAAAGACCTTTACAAATCTGTATTCGATGGTATCTCCGACTATTAATGTTAAATTATCCACTGCCTAATTTAACTTTAAATTATTATAATTACAACGTATGCCGTTTATCTGATTGCCACTTTATAATAATGTGAGAAAATCTCAAGTGTAGTTTCATTCAATTCTTTTGTTTATTTTTGTCTTGATTGCAAGTGTGTACTTTAGAACGGTGCACGTGTAACTTATCTTAAATACTATGTAATTTAACTTAAGCGGTGTGCAACCTTGCGGATCAGAAACTTCCAAGTAGCTAGTAGGTTATACATAGAAATATATACAGCGCCCTCTAGAATTAAAACTTATAGAACACCATTCTAGAACTCGGATAAATTTATACATACTATTTTATAAAGATTTACCTATAATGCATTCATTTGAGCATTTTGAACTACTCTCCTTGAGTAATTCACGTTCCAATTTCGGCAGCTAAGCAGACGAACTGCAGTGATGGGGCATGTTTTTGTATGTAGTGAAAATTAGCTAAAGAACACTAAGCCCATAAGTTTTTGTATAGGGTTTTTAATTAAGTATGTCTTTCTTTGGTAGTGCGAAGTAATACTCATTTGGCCCTTTATAATTATACTGTAACAGATTGGAGTTTTGTACCTATTTTAATCTGTCACGTACTACATAGTTTATCTAGAAAAGTACTAAATATAAAAAGATACGGAAACTACGTTGTTATTCAAATTAGTATCGCGTTAATTTGATTATCCAATACCATTTAAATTTCAAAGTAAGATTGGAATTTTCAATTCGATTTTCAAATTCACTGGAGATTGCATAACGTCCATTTTAGAGGTCGTGTTCCATCGTCGTAAACATAGAATGAACAATGAAGGTTTACGTAAGGTCTCTACAAAATCTGGGAATGTTGCCAATATAAAATAAAACATGGCAGACTGAAATAAAAAGGATTGTTTGTACACTGATGGAAGTTTTGGCCTGGATACTTGGTTTGTTTTTGATGCCAAGGTTATAGAGAGTGAAAGTTTATTTATCGTAGAAAACTATGTTGTAACTTTGTAAATATCATGTTCAATCAGTTAACAACTTGATCATGTGGGGATGGAAAATCACCCCTCCCTATAGTCCCGTTGGACTGGTAAGACGTAAAGAAGAGACATACTGATTTGAGTTACAAGAAAGAAAAAAACAATTCTAAACGGCTATTGTTAGCCCCTTAACAATAAAATAGAACAGCAATATCAATCGACAAAATACTTTCAAAATTCTCTTGATCTCTCTAAGGACGGCAAAGGATAATAAAAAGTTTTAACATCTGCTTGTAAACATCCCATTGTAAGGGATCCTTAATATTGAACGGATATTGCTTCTTGTTTGTCCTTAGTTGCTTGCTAGCTTCATTTTTCAAACACAATAAATTGTATTATTATTACAACTAGAAAACCAGGTCCACTGCTGGCCATTCGCAGTTATTTTCTTTTATTTCTCTGACAGATTAAAAGTATTTTCATTATATTAAGTACCTATACAAGGTTGTTTGTTGATCATTTCCGAATTATCGTATGCCTCTTTGTCTCTATTTCTCATTATGTTTTCTCTAAATGTGGTTTCGTGCTTGTCTTCGATGTATTGCATTCATCGATGTCGTACATATTTCTCTGATTATTGTCACTTTATTGACAATAAAGAGGGTATTATGTACGAAATCAAGGCCTTAAATTTCCAACAATTGCCTTAAATTATTACTTTTTTTAAAGTTATTTTTAATCTTTTGTTTTTGTTGTTACTAATTATTTTATCTTTTTTCTTTTCAGCCTCATGTCTACTGGGTGTGGAGACGGTAGACTTGCGTGAATGTCTAACAAGTAGCAGCGTAGTGGCGCGTGGCGAGACTATCGCGCGTCGTAGTTCACCTGCCGAGGCTGCGGTCGCCAGAGATGCCACAGCAAGAGGACTTTACGCTCGAGCCTTCGATAGAATCGTTGAGAGGATCAACGCGCTTCTATGTCAGAATAGACCAGCGTGAGTATAGTCTTTTCAGTCAATTTGTTTAGTTTTTTTTTACTTCCGCACTAGGCATCATGCCCTGTGTTGTAGGGACTTCACCAACATCTATTTAACGGACACAAAGTACATACAACACTCAGTACAATAATTTGGGGATTACACAAACTATTGCCTTGCGTGGAATTGGAAACCGCGTTTTCATGCATTGCAGCTGCAAACACGACCCCTTTTTTACAGAGGTACTTCAAATAATATTCAATAGTTATATAACTGATATTAATACAAATTGTTATAACTATTTACAGAGAACAGCTGTCCATAGGAATACTGGATATTTTCGGCTTTGAAAACTTCACAAGAAATTCATTTGAGCAGCTTTGTATAAACATCGCCAACGAACAAATTCAGTACTACTTCAATCAGCATATTTTCACTTGGGAGCAGCAAGAGTACATGGCGGAAGGAGTTCCTGTGGATCTTGTGGAGTTCTCTGACAACAGGCCTGTTTTGGATATGCTGCTGTCTCGGCCTATGGGAATGTTGGCTTTGTTGGATGAAGAGAGCCGGTTTCCTAGAGCTTCAGATAGAAGCTTAATTGGTAAAGTATTGAGTTTTGTTTTATTTATAGTTAACTAAGGTAACAACTGTTTTTTTTATATAACATTAATGTATTTTTGTTGCAGAAAAATTCCACAGTAACATTAAAAGCAAGTACTACGTTCGTCCAAAATCGGATGCTATTTGTTTTGCCGTTCACCATTTCGCTGGCCGAGTGGTGTATCAAGCTGATGGTTTCTTGGAAAAGAATCGTAATTTCCTACCTCCTGAAGTAGTTCAATTAATGAGGCAGAGTCAATACGACATTATAAGATTCTTGTTCCAGTGCCCTATTACAAAGACTGGCAACTTATATTCGCCGTTACAAGGAGATCTAAACAGGAGCTTGGAAAGTCCAATTTCTAATGATGTACGGGTGAGAATTTTACATACTCAAAGTTGTATACTGCACAGTGTACCACAAAGTAGGGTAATCCGAATTAAAAAAACATAATGCCTTGTCTAAAAGTTAATTTATATTTTGCAAAGTAGTTATAAAGTAGTTTTTGTAAAGTTATTTGTCTTAAATAAAACGAACTTTATTTTAAAACTGTACGTAACATTTTGGTACACTTAACTCCGTAATTAATCAAAAATATTGTCATTGTGAGAAAAAACGAAGATCTTAATTCTTCTATTCTTGTGCAGAGCTAACTTATAATGTTAATGTAGAGTGTAGTCTGCGTGACAAAAGTAGTAGTAGTGTAATAATTGTCTAGCCTTATAATATGCGTTTCAAATAAGAATGGACGCGTCAATGACCTATAACTGTCAAAGTTCGATTAAAAAGTACGAATTTCTTTGTATGACGTCATAATATGGCGCAGGGACATGCACTTTCTCATTTGAAACGAGTAGTACCTGTCTAGTTTTGTTTAATAATCACTATTTACAATTGCTGTAGTGAACGTAGTTGGTATATTTAGGTACTTATCTTTGCTATCAAATGTGTAGTTATAAGATTGTAGGTATGATGTATGAATCATTTTGTAATAATATCTGATGTTTCAGGAACGATTCAACAGCCGTGGGTTAGCGTCTCAGTCGCGAGCTCAGCAAACAGTATCAACTTACTTCAGATATTCCTTGATGGAATTGCTCCAGAAAATGGTGAGCGGTACCCCTCAGTTTGTGAGGTGTCTTAAACCAAATGATACGCGCTCTCCCAAGCATTTTGACTCAGCTAAAATATTGAAGCAGCTTAGATATACTGGCGTCTTAGAGACTATTAGGATAAGGCAAAATGGATTCTCTCATCGACTTACGTTTGAAGAATTTTTAAAAAGGTTTGTATTTTTTTCTGAATATTAGTCGTCAAACTCAAAAATTTTGTGTTTTCGCATATTTATTTTATGTATGTTCATTATTGTTATTAGGCTAAGAGCAATGCCTGCTAATAAAGTATTTGTTGTACTGTAAAGAAATGGCTCAAGCACTCTTTGTGAACTAGCCCGTTTAAATTTTATTTGTTATCATAGCTCATGAAAAAACAAGAACAATATATGATAATAAGAAACAAAAGAATTAAAAAAATGGTCCTTATTAGTTAGTATACACGTATACACAGAAAAATGTGTATTACATATAAACAAAAAGTATTTTTTTAATAATTTACTTACAAACTCAAATAAAATTCATATGTTTCTGCGAACCTTATAATCTTTTATTAAACTACAGATGGACCTCACTCATTTTGTACATAAGTCGCAAAGTCTTCTCTACTAAGTACTAAATGAAAAGTCACATACAAAACAATTTTCTGTTTGACAGTCACATCCAACCACTGTTGGATCTACGAAGCAAACAACTAGGCCAAAATGCCACTTCTAATTGGACAATCCACATGGTCGAGTAACGCATAGTACTTACAACAAAATAATTGTGTAATTTTCCGCAGGTACGGTTTCCTAGCGTTCGGTTATGCTGAAACGGTAAAAGCAGGTCGTGACACTAGTAGACTGTTGCTCTTGAGATTAAAGATGGATGGTTGGGCACTTGGCAAGTCAAAAGTATTCCTTAAGTATTATCACGTTGAAAGGCTGTCAAGGATTTATGAAGAACAGGTGAGCACTAACATTATCAGCTCTTTTAATGTCTCAATAGGGGATTGGTTTTCTCTGGTGTTCGAAGCAAATTGGCTTATTGGCAATTTGCTTTGCAGTCCAATCTGTTTCTAATTTTTTATGTTCACAAGGGATGTTACGTTACCACGATACCTTTGCTAGTGCTTATAATTATTGGTATTTCCTTTTTTCGTCAATACATACATATTATGCATAGAATACACACAGGCCAATACAAACATTCAAGTTCAAGCACATAAAGTTTGCATTGAGCGGGAAATGAAAGCATACCTTTACGGTACAAAGGTCTATTGTTTAAAATAAAACATCTTCATTTTGATTTTTTTTTATCATTCATAACAGTCCATTAATGTCCCACTGCAGGGACGGGCCTCTTCCCGTGATGAAGGGATACTTGGCCTACTAATCCCACGCTGGCCAGACGAATTGGTATAGGGTTTAATTTCAAGTTTTCCTTCTTTTTATTTCGTTAAAGAACATTGACGAATAATTTTGAATACCTACATATTATATATACGAAGTTGCTTTCGTACTAACTGACTCGTGCCTCAGTGTTATCATGGGAAATAGTCAATTACGACGATAGGCCGCATCGTGGCGTGCCCGGAAAACGAAACCGATAGCTTACAATTAACAATTCACGGATAGCTTGTTAAGCTATTCATAATAACAGCTCTTTTAGCTTCTTAGCATGCTGTAAATGCAAAAGAATTGCAAAATTGTTTGCTTAAATTAGCTAGAAAGGGTTTTTGTCCTTTATCGTATTTGCAATATTTTAGTCCAAGAAAGGATAAACTGTTTTATGGGGTTTGACGGTTTCAATGGATTCTTACTACTACTTTTTTTTTCTACCTTCTTTGGGTAAAAAAGACATGACAATTTTGACTGCTTCGGAAGCAAAATGGTCGTGTACGCGACTAGAGCGACCGAGGTCGTGGGTACAAATCCTGGTCATGATCATTGTTTGTGCAATCTACAAAAATAATGGTTGTCTTAAGGGGTCAAAACCAGCGAGATATGTCTGTTTTTAATAAAAATGTATATTTTTTTTATATGTTATTCTATTCTAAAGGTTCGCAAAATCGTGCTAGTCCAAGCATGCGTACGAGGCTGGTTGGCTCGCCGACATTACGCGAGGTTAAAGGTACAAATGTCTATTTCGGTGCTGACACTGCAGAAACACGTGCGTGGTTGGCTTACGCGCAAACGATTACAAGAAAGACAGAGGCAACTAGCCAGGGAGTTCCAGATGAACCAGGACAGCCAGAGGAAACAACACAAGTCCGGTAATAATCATGTTAAAATAATATTTAAAGAAATGTATACTAAACTGTTGACCGATTGAAGACAGGCAATGAGTTGCAAACTTTCCATTGTTCAAATTCAATATAAGTGACCTTAAAATCATTCAGGGGTACAAAGTATTGGAAAGGAAACTAGCATTAGAGGATGTCTTGTGTTTAGGATTTTATTTTTACGGCTTTATGGTGGCTTTACGGCTTAGTGGTAAATGAGCAAGCGGTCAAACCAAGTTATAACGAATTCTAATTCAAAAAATTAATTGCAGGTGCCTCAAACAAGAACAAGGCTTTGTTAAAAGCGAAGATACTGAGGCGTCTGACGTCAGAGGACAGCGACACAAGCGACCCACCTTCCAACAAAGAGAACATAGACACTAACAAAGCAGCCGTCGTTATACAGAGCCGTAAGCTATACTTTTTTTAGAACAATGCCAAATTCAATAAAAAGGCCGTAAAACAAAGGTATAACATTTTCTCCTTTGAAATGTTAACGCTTGTTAGACTAAGAAATGAAATTGGGGAAGGTTTTAACTTTTGTTGTATTTCCTTGTTTTTTGAAACGAATTTTCTTTTACACGATCATTCTGGGATCAAAGTATATTTTTAATCAAAGAAAAAACAACTTTGAGGGGCTACGCCTTGTGTCGTGGCTATTTTTACAGACATGCCTATAATTACGAGTTAAAACTCAAACTTAAGACAATTAATTGTGCATGCCACAATTACTTAATTGACTTGCGTGTAACTCTTGGAATCCTTCTCTTGCAAGGTAGCCGCATACATGATCTTTTGATCTAAAATAATATATGTAATCACGACAAGACTTAAAACTAATCACTTTCATGACAATGACAGAATGGGGTTTCATTTCAAGACTAGAGAAACACGAATAGTTGAGCATAACTTATTACGGCTTTCTTATATAGACGGATGAACCCTAAAAAGTAAAAGGAGCATCGAAAAGTCTATTAACTTAAGTAGCTATTGATTTCTCGTTAAACCAGCATATTTATGTTACGTCTGTCCATTATTTAACAATACCGAATGTTTACGTAAACATAAATAAAATAATATTTTTTGTTCACGCTAAGTCAGTAAGGCTATTTTATTTTGTTTCAATATTTTTTTATCAAGTCCATTATGTCTTTTCTTCTGCTACACTGTTTTCAATTGCTTCAATTTTCAAGTTGCCGTGCTTTTCAGGCCGCTTTGACCTCCCTTTTTTTAGTCTATGCTTTCGACCTTCGTCTACTCTTTCTTCCACGGACATCGATGGATAGATTATTGTCGTATAGTGAGTTTCAAACTAAGGCCTGTTTATGCTTTATTATTTAACATTAATAAAATACCTGTTTTATCAAGCCTTGCACAATTAAACAAATTGTTTACAATTTATAACTGTGTTTGAAATACTAATTACCTCAACCTGATCCAATTAAAATAAAGCACTCTAATAAGGAGGCTTAAAATGGTTGCTTATCCACCGAAATTGAAAACATAACTCACTTTCCAGATTATTTTTCACGTCGTGGACAAAAAAATGTGACATAAACTTTTCAGTTTTTAATTAATTTAAATTTTCCTCCTTGTTTTCGTTAAGCCAAATTACGAGTATGACCCGCCTTTATTTCATGCCGCAGGGTCAGTTGGATTTTTGATAGGTTTAACCTAATTGAGGATTAAATTAAAAGCACATATTTTGTCCAAAAATATACCTTAACGAAACTTAACTTAAGAACGAACCTTAGAACGAAGACCCATAAAATGTATTTAAAAAACGTCATCCCCACAATTTATTCCGTAAAAGTCGTAGAAATTATATACATTAGGTATGTTTTGCAAAACCTGAAAAAAAATATTAAAAACTAATATTGTAACTAAACCATACTTAACTAGGAATTAGTAGGATATGTTTTCCTGCATCAGTAAAGTAGGATTACAATGGGTTGTTACGATTATACGCCTGAAGATTTATGGTACGGCATTTGTAAGTCTTATAGGTATAATAATATAAATATGATAATTATAAACCTATCTCTAACTTGCAAATTAAAGATCAATAAAAATATTAAAACATAATCGTAATCCATATTTTTATGAACATCATTATAACTTAACTAATCCTATTTTCTTGTTCATAACAGATTTCCGAGGATTTACAGCCCGTCGTGCGTGGGCTAAGGGTAGAGCGCCTCCCCCGCCATCCCACCAAGCACCGCCGGCACCACAGAGACTCATGCAACAATATTCACAACAAGAACGTGCACACCAGCTGCATACGTTTGCTGACCAGGTATCTATGTTAATTATAAGACTTAGGACTTTATGGCTAGAAAACATCTAAGAGAATACAACTTAAGAGCTTTTTTGTTGAAACAAGTAAGACATAAAAAAAACAAGCAAATTATTCTATTAGCAACTACTTACGCCCAAAACCGTAAGTAGTAAGATATTGACATACTCAAAAAATATTTTTATTGCTACTTACTTAAGCTTAAAGAAACTTAATTAAAGAATAAAATTTCTTACTCTACTTACAGTCATTTATTCTGTTTGTAACAATGACCCATAATATTGGCTTACGTCTTTGATTTACGCCGTATTATTAAGCTAAGGTTAAAGGACAACCCTTTAACCTTAGCTTAATAATACGGCGTAATCTTTCGAGATATTTTGGTAGAAAACAAACATATTTCATTGATAACCCAAGCTTTTATACATACCATTCACTACACAAATTTATGCTTTTCACTGTACTTTTGCTTGAAGTTTTAAAAAACTGACCTATTCAGAATCCGACCGAATGAGAAACAGACCTATTGAGAAAATGACTTCTTACGAATTCGACATACTCCGCCAAAAGGATCGTATTACATTACTTGATCCAAAAATAGAAAATTCAGCTTCGTCCGGAATACTAAAAGAAAACACAAATATAAAAAGGAACAATCTAACATGTCAGTTTAGAATTATGTATTTAGGGATTATAAAGGTCTCAATAAATTTGCCTGAACGAAAGGTCAAGCAACGATATTTGTGATATTGTTTGTTGACCTTTGTGACATATATCTGAACATACAAGGGTGAAATGTCACTGGCTGATTGGTTCCCGTTTACGATATGTTTACTTACAATTATTTCCCAATCGACAGCTTCTGAGAATCAATGTCAACATTCACAATAACGTTTATCCGTTTATTTGTTTACTTATCGTAATAAGTTATGCATACATAGCCATAACTTAAATTATGACTTTCTTAATCTTTTATACAAAGAAATGGTTACCATTTTACCCTTTATAAAGGTTAAAAATGCAATTGGTTGAAATCTTTTAATGTATGTGTGGTAAGCATTTAGTCGCCACCTTAACATATGCAATGGGTATCGTAAAAATATACTTAGAAAAAGTTAGTAGATACCTATTACCTGTTCGAAAACAAAATAAGGAAAACCTTACAAAACACCTTATTATCATTTCGTGTAACTAGTCAGTTGTTAGTTTTCCTCCATCATCAGGTAAGGGCCGTCGTTGCAGCAGTACATTAATGAATGGACTTTTAAGAATCCGTGTAAGCCTCAGCATGAAGAGCAATTCTCTGCATGTAAAAACCCCACATGTAGAAGTAAAAGTCTATACTTAACTAACAGAAGACTAACAGTAATAATAATTTTTATCACTGAAAGTCAATGGTACAGGTAGTGTAACTGTGCTAGTGTACCATAAATGTAACAAGATTGAGGACAATATGACCTTGAGAAAGTGTTATTGTTAAAAAGCAGCTGTTAGTAAATTGCAGGTTTTAGTTAGGAACTAAAACCTGCACTCTAGTTAGGAACTAAAACCTGCAATTTACTAACATGCATTATTTATTTTAACAGGTACACGATAAAAATCAAGAAATCCACAAGAACCTTCGCCGCAACAAACCTGGCATCAGACTACAGGAAGTACAAAGAGCTGATGAGTACAGACAACCGCCTGGATTCACACTTGTACCCGCCATAGTGAGAGGACAACCAACACAAGTCGAAAGAGATGCAAGTAGACTGTCCAGGTAATATAGAAATGTATAGTCAACCATTTTGAAGTCAATACAATCTTTATCGTTAAGATCTTAATGACTTGTCGATGGATATTCAAAGGCCTAGTTTGAACTCTTTTGTTGTATGGGCTCCTGAAGTTTTCTGAACCGTCACTAATTTTTATTTATTGAAATGTTTATAACTATTTACGCGGTGGTCTGACGACCTGGTCAAGATTGCAGGAGCCCGATGACCCTTTCCCTGTCTTGTATATCATATTATTGAACTAGCCTGACAATCTGATAAGGAAAAATCAGTTCATAAGTGATCTGAAGATTTTAATGTTTATTACTTAAAACGATCTATTTATTTTTACTCATGCAACACCTAAACTTGGACATGAAACAGTCCGTCACCTGAATTTCTCGAGAGTCCCGCCAGACCTTGGGACGAACCGTTTCTATGTAAAAAAGATTTTGTGATCAGATCTTACAGGTTGGTCTACGAGATTTATTATTTTAGTAAAGCCAGAGATCAAAGTTGTTGAAGTAATGTTTATATATCACCTTTTACCACCACCAAACACGTCTTACGAAAATGAAAAACCAACGGCTGATAGATTGGTAGATTTAGAAACCAGTGTATGTCACAATTTTTTTTGCATCATCGAAGAAAACAAACCAGCTGTCCATTTGATGGAAAGTGGTAACAGCCGCTCAAGGACATTAGAAATAGCCGAGCATAGCTAAGAAGATGGGACATACGCTGTTATATCTTATACCTGTAATTTCATAAGCACGTTCCGTCTAAGCAAGTAACATTTTGCACACTACTGTTTAGAGGTGTAATAAAACGCCTACCGCCTCAACCTAGACAGCCTCTTATTGAAAAGATTTTCCACCTATTAAAATATAGTACAAGTACCCTAATAGTATTAATTAAACTTTAGATATCAACATAACAACAACGGCCACGTCCACGAGCAACGGGAAGACAAATACAATCAGTCGAACCAGTACAATGGTTACCGCAACGGGCAGAACTCTCAATGCAATCGTCAGTGTGGAGGTCTTGTCAGGTATGACCCATACAGGGATGTCAATGGAACCAGGTTCTGGCCCTGAACACTACCTACTAATTAATTTTGTTCTATCGCATGCTTTACTTGTTTGTGGAAAGCAGAGAAAATAGGTACGAATGGTATAATTGTTTTATCATCGCTAATAGTCATGTACATCCATTTTATTAAAATAATTCACTTCATTAAAAATTGGTTTGTGTACCTATAGAATTCACCCATTTAGCATTTTCCATTAAATTGATTCACTAATCAAGAGGATTACCGACATCTTTGTGACGACTACATTGTATTATTAAGCTATCATTACTGATACAGAACTGTGATGTAAATTACTTAACTATCTCGCAATGAATAAGTACTACTAATACTTTACTTTTCTTACAGCAATAAAATCAACGAGTTGGTGCGTAAGTCTCAGAAATCAGAACCACCTCCACGACCAACCTACACCCCAACATATGATCCCGAGTCAGATCTAAGAAAAATTCTCCGGAACTCTCCAGAAATTCTTGCGACTCCTGTATTTAGTTCAGACGACGACTACACAGAAGGTCCTTTTAGATTCAAACAGTTACTTCGACCTACTTTAGGACCTACAGAAAGTCTTCGTAAAAGGAAGGTACGGAACACTTCTGGTCAGAGTCCATGGATGTCAGATAGTTCTCAAGACAGCACTAGCTCTAAGCAAGCTTTGTGTAAACGTCGTCCTCAGATTAGTATGGGAGTATATTACAATTGATTTAGTTATGTCATTTCGTTGCATCACTGTATTGATGTAATGAAACCTTTGCCAAAAATATAATCAATCATCTAAGTTTGAATTAAAATAACATAAGTCTATGCGAAAAAGTGCAATCGCTTAACCGTTACTATGAGTTCAGCTTATAATTTTTAAACCATTTTGGCAATACCTCAACTTTCCTTGAAATTTGATTTGATTTGATTAGCTTTCTAATAAGTGAAATATTTATTAAAATAAATGTGAATCTCGATGCTATATAGCGTGTTGCTAAAGACGGCGAAATAAAACTAAGAGATGAACTATCATTTATTTCAAAGAAACCATCTTCTTTAAGGTGTTGAGTTCTGTGATTCAAATTGTTATATCAAATATTTGCATATATTACTTATACTTATGTTTCTATATATTTTCTGTTATTTCATCGATTAGTATCGATGAAAATTTATTCATTATTGTTAATAATTCTCTGTTTTTATATCATTACTAGCGGCCTGTCCCGGCTTCGCACGGGCATTATTTTTCCGCTTTTCTGTTGAAAATTTTCCTAAATTTTCTTTGCTATAAACCTCACGGAGCCCGAGACCTTTCCAACGAATGCTAAACCGAGGAAATCGGTTCGTGCGTTCTGGAGTTATAGCGTCAGGAAGGAAAACTCGACTTATTTTTATATAGTAGAATAATATGTCTGATTGCAGGATGATATATTACTTGCTTACTCATGTTTAAAAAAAACATCGTTTAAACAAACGTTTATTTAATCTGTTTTATCTATAGACATAGATAAAACAGATCTATCATACTGATTGTGCTTGCTTCACAGCCATAAATTAGTAATCTATAAGGCGTAACATAAATATAACCTTTTTATTTGTAATAACTGTAAGTAGATAGCTCTGTGTTCTCGCCATTCGTAGAGTAATACTATAATATAAGTTAATAAAATTATAAAAAAAAAACTTCCGTCCATGTTTTTGTTAGGAAGATTATTATAGGAAATCATTAAATATAAACTTAAACTTAAAATGGATATCAGACCTATTTAGTATACGTTCTTTTACTGTCTTGAAACTTCTCATCATCATAAATCATAACAGCCCATTAATGTCCCAATGCAGGAACGGGCCTCCTCCCGTGACGGAGGGATACTTGGTCTACTAATACCACGCTGGGCAGACGGGTTTAATTTCAAGTTTTCCTTCTCTTTATTTGGTAATGATAATATTTACGGATAGACCCTTAGTCGGTTTTTACGACACCCATGGGATGAGATGGGATGGTGACATATTGTATTCTTACTCCGTCACCACAAGGAGGCTGTTGAAACTTCTAGAAAGATCCAATTTGAAAGGTAGCTAGCAGTTGCCTATTACCAAATTTAACACAAGCGTATCATGTCTATCTATTTTTGATCACAAAATTGTATCAATTCAATCTAAGTCAGTGAAGAAGCTTCCTTATATTTAGTAAAATCTAAATAGAAAGGGTTGTATGGAAATAGCTGTATGTTATATTATTCTTTACAATGTTAATACAAGTACTACACAAGCTAATTTAACCGTCTTATCACTATTCTTAATCCGAATTAGTCGGTACTAGCTTTTGGAAATATTATTTCATAAAAAGAATTTCAAAATGAAGCATAGAAATCTATAATTCAACTTACATAATGTTGCATTTGAAATAAGAATTATGGAATTTCAAACATGTTAGCCAAATAAAATATTTTCGATAAACTAGCAATACATTTTGACAAGTTTGAAATAGTTAAAAGTTTACCAATAAACTTTATTGGACCTATTAAAAAGTAATAACAGACGAGAATGGTAGAAATTTCATAGCTTGTGTACTGCTTGAAAACTCTTCATATTTGAAATAGTCGTCCTATAAATAGCAATTACCAAAGTCTTAAATGTATATTTTAGTTTTAAGAATCTTGGTAGAACTTGCTACTATATTGAATATTAATAGTATTGTAAACAATTACTTACTTTTATGTTATTTATCAGTATTATTAAATCATATTATTTACTCATGTAATACGATATTAAGATCTCACCGGAGAAGTGATTTTGTTAATAATAACTAATTAATGCCATCACACTTACAGAGAGTAATAAATTTACAGATAATATAACCGCTATGTAATCGTAATATTATGATAATATTATCGAAATCATTGACAACCTTTGTGATAATGTGCCAATGATTATTGTTAAGTTAATTAGTCGCGTGGGGTGGTCAAAGATTTGAAAATAAAATGTTTTGCGTCTAATACTGTATTTTTATTTTATCATAAAACACTTCCCACTATCTATTCTCGTGTCGTAAGATACCAAACACTGGTCACTTAAATGTGGATCAGAAAATTACGTGTTCCACCTGATATTAAGTAGAAGCGAGAACACACACGATAGCCACGACTCTACAATAATACTTTTTACTCATGGAACTACGGTAAAATGAAAACATTAAATAATATCGAAGGAAAACCTAATATGTAATTAAACCTACATTGCAACGCTGAGTAAGTACACGTAGTCTAAAAAAAGTAGGTCAACGTACAGCTTTCCTATAGATACGTATCTATATGTAATTGACGTTGAAAACCAAAACAAAGTACAACACGTAAATATGTAGTTTTTAAAAGTTCACAAGAGTATGTGTTAAAACTAAACACGCAATTGTGTGTTTACGACGCGCGGGGTGAGGTACGTGTGCGGGCGGGGGGGTGTCCGCCACGTGACGGTGCATGCTGAGCCAATGGCGGCGCGTCAGGGCGTGCGCGCGCACCCGCGCAGTCGCGCCCGCGCCAGCCATGGCGGCCGCCGGCCTGCCCGATCTCGATCTTTCTCTAATAAAGACGCGCTCCATCGAGAGAACTCTGCTCCCCCTCATCAAGCAGGTACGCCAACGACTACATACCATCTCTCTTCATCGGCCATGCGACTACTTTGTTTGTGACTTGTGACGTCTACGGTGACATGAGGCGATTGCGTCGACGTTGTTTCTCTGACGTCGGAGGCGACGACTACGATAATTCCCGTATTTACGTAGAAACGCGACTAAAACCGTACTTTTATTTCTGTAGTGTCTGTAATTTCGACAGCGTCGCCGGTGCTACGTCGCGATTAGAATTTCCCGCCCACGACGGCAATCTGTTGCGCTTCAGCCCGCGCAGGCGCGGCGAGGCTCCTCGACCCGCGGCTGTTTTTGAATGAATACGTTTTGGAACCGGACCAAAAGTGTTTTAAAGTCGTCATCATTACTTACTGGTGGTATACGGTGCACTTTCTTTATAGTATGTATAGTGAAAGTTTGTTAAAAAGGTAAGGAGGGTCGTTAGTAAAGTTTATGAGTGTGATAGTAAGTAGAGGGGCGGGCGGCCACGTGTAGTGGTGGTTCGCGGGTGGGTGCGAGGGCGGAGAGGTCGGATCGATGCGCGCCGGGTCCGGCAGTGCCGCTTGGGACGCGGGCGGAGCGGCGCGGTGCCGCACCAACACGCCAGCGCCACGGAACACGTGCGCGCGCCCGCGGACTGCGCGCCGCCGAGCGCGCGCCCACCGCCCGCGCACCACGCCACCAGACATGGACGCACTCTCCGATGACGATGAGTACACTCGCCGGGACCACCAGGTACGTCGCCGCGCCACGCTGGCACCAGCACGAGCACACTGCTGCTGGCGTGTTGCTCGCACGACCATCCCTGGCATCTACCATGCTTATATCTTGAGCGCAACAAGTAGGCACGGGCGCGGGGTGGTGAAGAAGCTCGCGTGCAAGAACGACCTTGATAGGAGCTCGCGCCGTGCGGTCTCGCCCCACGTCCCGGACAATGATAGAGACCACCTTCCAAAATATTAATTATTGTATATAAATTGATACGTAAATAAATACAAAAATCCATGTACAGTCGCCTAAGATCTAGTACATCAAGAACGTTAAATATAAATTCCAATATTCTCGAAAACATTGTGTTTGTTATCTGGTTTTTTATAATTTTGTTAGTAGATTTTATCAAAATAGAGTCAGGACTAAATACAGTGGATATTTCTCGTAGATAGATAGAGATTTAGGACTAAACACAGTTGATTAATATTTTACAAGGCCTTTACATCCTCTTTACATAAAAAAAAACATCTTTTGATTCTGAACAATTTTAGTTTAATCGTGTATTTACGAATCTCGTTCTAAATCCGCAAAGATGCATTGATTTAACTTAATTTTTCTCTGTAGAGTTATATAACATGAAATACATTGTTATTTTGTTATTCACTCTTTCTGAAATATATTTAGACCACGTTATCTAGAAACTAAATATTCTTAGAAGAAAATAGTGTCTCTATTTTATATACAGTAAGAGATAGGGAATACCGCAGAAAATATTTTAGGTAAAGTCTATAGTACCTATGCTAACACCGCTATGTTATTTAAGTTTTTAACTCTTTTTATAATCTACTAGCTTTTGCCCGCTAGCTTTTGCCCGCGGCTTCACTCGCGTTAAATTCGGGTTAGCAAAAAGTAGCCTATGTTACTTTCCATCCCTTCAACAATCTCCACTTAAAAATCACGTCAATTCGTCGCTCCGTTTTGCCGTGAAAAAAGACAAACAGACAGACACACTTTCCCATTTATAATATTAGTATGGATTTAATTTCCTGCTACCAGGATAGATAATACTTGATCTATTAATACCACGCTAGAATGACAGATTGGTAATCAAAATTATGTCAATTTTTCGTTGTTTTGTTTTTGTCGATGTTATATCAACAATCCCTTAGTCGGTTTGACCGTGCGTGTGATCAGATGGGATGATGAACAAAACATCAATGTTTACTTGCAATTTGGGCTCTTTCAATTTAGTCATTTCGTGCCGTACGGCTGCCGTGCGTTTTTCGAACGGCAAAAGCAACGTTCGTTTGTTTTCATACATAGGACCAATTTAAAACAGCGGATTTTATCATTTGTTTTATTGTAACTTCTTCCATGATACTTTTTTTTTCTTTGTTTTAAACACAATAGTTAGCTTAAATGTGCGCCATTACTGATACTAAACTTCACTCTATTAAGTTACATAATTATTGAAAAATACAAGAAAACGTTAGTATGAAAAATCAAACTTTAGATACAAAACGGCAGTTTCATACGTAAAGACTTCTGTATAATAGTGCCTACTTTTAACCTCTATAGTAAAATTACCGCAAAACATTGTAGGTGAAAAAAGAAGGAAAAGTAGAGACAAACTTCGTAACCAATATTACACATATTGGTAAATAAGTTTGTGTGTGTTGTAGGCTAAGTTTTACTTCTATCACTAAAAGAAACCCATTCATGTTGTGTATTATGGAATATTCTTTCCATCAGACGTTCTTTGGAAAGGTTTTACTTCTAGTTAGTAGAGCACGATTGGTGAAGAATAAGAATTATAAAATAATGGTATTATAAGACATCTTTTTACATTATTCTTTGTGTGGTAAACACGGTTGTCGTAAATTCTAACTATTTATCATGGTGTAGCATATACACGGATATAGTAACTTTAACAGTAAGCTCTGCTACTTCATTAATTGACGAAACAGATAAATAAGACGGAGAATTTAAAACAAACCTTGTACCAACCCACCTGTCTAGGTAGAGTGGTCACAGTAGGCCAAATTACTAGAATATACTATTATATCATACATCTTCGCCATAAGACACACAAAGGTCTATAAGGTTTACGTCATTGTTGTTGTTCTGTACTGTTGTAATAAGTATAAAGTTATTTCTTGGACTTGCAAATAGCAGTACTTATTCCATATGTTTGTGAATCCTACGATAAAATACATTTATACTTACTTACTAGACCCAAGTTGAGAAAATAAATGTCTTTGTATTTGGATATTAGTCATCACAGAAAGACTTCTGAATTGGTTTACACCATCCTTGGAGTACTTTAATGAGCATTTTAAAAACGCATGACTCTTGAATCTGAGATGAGAATCATATATGAGTAGCAGTCATTTAGTCTGCGCCTCATTTAAGAGAGGTCGAGACTTAGCATCATAACAGCCTATTAATCCCCCACTGCAAGGACGGGCTTCGGATACTTGGCCTACTAGTACCACGTTGGCAAGACGCATTGGTATAGGTTTAATTTCAAGTTTTCCTTCTTTTTATTTCGTAAAGATAATATTCACGGATAGTCCCTTAGTCGGTTTTTACGACACCCATGGGATGCGATGGGGTGACATATTGTATTCTTACTCCGTCACCACACGGAGAGATAGCATATCCGTACATTATCACTGAGCATCAATATAAATTATACAATAAATCATATATCGTTAAACAAATCAATGCAGTGTCAAATGACTTAGGCAAACACAATTAGGTCATGAAATATTATCCCCTTTCCACAAAAGGATCACATTATGACCGTTCCTGGACCGTTTTCGTTCTTTTCATCACGTTCGACACAGTCTGAGTATCGTTATAAAAAAACACTTATTCTCAGTTTGATTTTATTTATCCTACATTCTTCGACTAAGTACAGGTATTTGGTTACTTTCATCGGAAATTTTGCATTTTAATATATTTTAACTGAAAATTTTACCGCCGATTGGTTTATTTATAATTTTATCAAGTGTCTTCTAAAGTAGTCATGGTGGGCTCTTCAGAATATATGGTTAGAAAATAATCAATAAAAAGTAAACATAATTACAATTCCATTTAAGTTTGCAAGGACCCTACCTATTCATGATACATAGAAAAGAAACGACACATGTAGGTTTCCAGGCATATTGCACTATGCAGTATCCCACGATTAAAAAGCTAAATTAATATGTATTCTACCATCAATTGCGAATAAAATAATAAGGTAGACATTATGAAACGTTTAGTTGAAAGAATAAACGTTTTTATAGAATAAAGTAGGTCATAAGTCATAATAATTACCTACGTTTTCTTTGCGGGTATATATATCAGCTTGGATAGAGAGCGAAATTATAGAGTCGGGAGTATACCCGTTCGATAGCTTTGAAGCAAATTATTGCTTAGAAAGTTTTATATTTGTTTCCAGGAACAAAGTTTTTCTCTAATATTCTTTGAATAGGTTATTAGATGGTTCACTTTAACAAGCTTGCTATTAAATAACATAATAGAGATACTTCATCATTACAGCCCATTAATGTCCCACTGCAGGGACAGGCCTCCTCCCGGGACGGAGGGATACTAGGCCTACTAATACCACGCTGGACAGACAGCTTGGTATAGGGTTTAATATCAAGTTATCCTTCTTTTTATTTCGTACAGAAAACAATCACAGATAGTCCCTTAGTCGGTTTTTACGACACCCATGGGATGAGATGGGGTGGTGACATATTGTATTCTTACTCCATACTACACGGATAACTTAACAAGCTTGCTAATAAATAACATAATAGAGATACTTACTTGTTGTATATTGGTAGTAGAGAAAAATAAATACCTTAACAGACATGTAACTCGTATTTTTTTTGGCATTTTATCAAACAACAGATTTATTTTATAAAGAACTTTACAATTAATCATTATAAAATCAGCTTTACTTGCAGTGATTGTTAAATATTTCTTATTTACTCATTATTACCAAAGTGAATAAATTAATAAGTAGCTTCCCTACACTAGTATTGCAGCAAACCGGATATACTCGTGGTTCACCTAATTTAAATTTAGTTAACATCATACTACCTAGTCTCTTTACGTAATAAACAGAAGGAAAACTTGAAATTAAACCCTATACCAATCCGTTTGGCCAGCGTGGTTATTAGTAGGCCAAGTATCCCTCCATCACTGGAGGAGGCCCGTCCCTACAGTAGGACATTAATGGGCTGTTATGATGATGATACTACTCATGTCAAGCGTTTCTCAAGTTAATTTTCTAATTAAAAATACAACTCCAGTCACTGTGTTGATGACGATTTAAAATCGAATCTAAAAAAAAGAGATAAAAAATCTATAAAGTTTACTCACTAATTTCTTGCCAAACATTTATTAAAAAAAACAGAAATTTGATCAAAATTGTTTTATAATACAGTTATTATTTTTAAAAAAATCTGCAATCACTGTGCCATTTAAGTACACGAAATTGCGTAATAAAGTCGCCTCCAGCTCTCTGGAGTATTGGAGTTGGTTTTTTAATTAGAATTTTGTAAAAAGCAGTTACATAAGTACATCGAAACAGGGGTCGTAAACTATACCGAAGGGTACTTATTAATTTTGCGTTAGGGCGATGATGAGTATTTATTGATGATGGTCTTAGTTTTTTTAGCCATAGGCCGTATAGGTTAGTACTACCGTTGTGACTACTTAAAATTAAAAGCTAATGTTACTGCATTCACATAATAATAATAGTAAGTTTATTTTCTCAAAAGAAAGTTACACTTTGCTTCTTAAGTTAACTTACATAATTATTATATGGTAAAACTATATATGTATTAAAGTAAATTATTGTTAAATGTGGGCAGTGATTTTCATACTAAGCCGTAGCTTGTATCTTGAAAACCAGGGTTCTGGAATAAATGATGCTATTACAATACTAGATAAATATGTAGATAAGGAAGGATATGGAAGGGCTTTACGATATACGATTTTCTAGCTCGTGTCTTAGAGCGACGTCTGTGGTGCAGAGACCAGAGACACCCTCATCTTTACGTATGTGTTCTTCTACATCTAGGATGCTTCTATTAAAATGGACAGTTTCCATCTACCTTGTCATATTATACAAAGAAAAAACTCAGACCAATTCAAACAATCATGTTCATACACACAAAGATTTCCATTGAGCGGGAATCGAGAGCTCTGCGTAGCAGCCATGTAATATACCGACTGCGCCACAGAGGTCGTCGTTGTTGTTCATTGAATCTCGTTCTCTAAAATGAAATAAATACAAAGACTGAATGATAATCTCAACCACAGTTAGTAAAGTAAACTAAGGCTTACTATTAGTAATAATAGAAGTGTGTAGAACAAATAAACTTTATTAGTAAATAGAGTTATGTACTTACGTGGCGAAGTTCTCTGTTCTATATTGTTTACGTTAGGTACATACGTTTAGTATACAAAAGCTTTGTACACACGCTTTCTGATGATGTGTGGAAAATCAGGAAGTTGTTACGATTTCAATTTTCGTTATTCGACTGAAATAGTTTATTTTTTACGATTGTTAAACAGTTGCCCCCTTACTCATAAACCCCTCTTCAATTTTAGTCAATTGATTAGCTTAAATTCTTACGGTTTTGTTTGGTATAAGGTTGGTGTTGCTACTAAAAATCTCGCTAAACAGTGATTGAATTTAAGAAGCGTTTATGAGTAAGGGGATTAAACATTAATTTCGTCATAACGATACTATACATATACAGTTTGCTTTATTTAGTGAAAAATTGAAGTTCCGAAGGTCAGCTTTAACCCATAAATAAACAAACGGTATGTATTTATATTTGTACTAGCGAAGAAAGTAAAAGTTTTTATAAAAGTTTGTCAAAAACATTTCAAGGAACTTCATTGTCATGGACAATATTTACATCACAATACAAATAATTCTTGAACCCTATTTATCTTTCTATTGAAAGGGAGCGCAGCTACTCCGGTGATTTAGGGCTCTATGCTTTCCGCTTAATCGACAACAACCAGGTCACCGAACACGCAGGATCGGTAAAGTTTCACTGGGATATAGCTCACTCTATAGCACAAAAAGAGAAAGACGTTCTGATGATATATATGAGCGTCATCATTGTTAGAGAAGGAAAATTTTAGGAAAATCCTATGCCAAATCGGGTACGACAACCCTATTGAGTAGTAGTTTAGTTCTAGTATTTGATTAGTGTAGAGTTTTATGACAAATACTTTATTTTCGTAGTAATTTCCGAAATTTTGCCTAATGGACTTAACAATACAAATGAGATGAAATGTGGTGGGGACACCATGTATTCTTACAACAGACATTATAATCTATTTAAAAACCAGAAACTGTATTCCTAAAAACACCTAGTAGGTATCCACTAAACTGTGCTATATCATTAGGTAAGCTCTTAATAATAGAGATTACTTGCCGTTTTGAGAGGTATGTTTACCATTGGCAATTAAAGACAAATTACGACGTACTGTCTATTTACACAAACTGTCTCATTGATATATCGATCATGTGTGCTAATGCCATGCAGATTGCGGTTTCGTATTCTACGTAGAACATTTACTTAGAAGTGGTATTCAAATGTCTTGCTTGATTAATAATAATTTGAAAAACAATGGAATTATTCTTCATGTTTAGATTAGGTTTCTTTGTGTTAAGGTTATAGGTTAACTGGTAAAAGGAGTGTCGGAAATAATACGAAGTACGGGAGAGCTTAGCCAATCTTAGGAAAAATCCAAAAAGAGGAGTATCACGAGATTCGAACGTAGTAGTTTCGTAGTACTGTTACTAAATACTGTGGCGTCTTGTATCACCTTTTTATATTGCAGAATTATTGTAAGTTTTGTAAGAATACGTTACATCAGTTTCTGGTCCCTTTCCAAGGCTGTCTTTAAGTAAGAGATAGATATATAACCTAGAGATACATAACCTTACCTAACCTAACCGTTCAATTATAGCAGCGTAAGACCAATGGGAAACAACTATATTGTGTACTTACGAAAACTTTAGCAGTATATTGTGCTTAGATTCTAATATGTCTTTTTGTTGTATTCAGATTAGCAGTCTGGTGTCGTCTCGCGGCGAGGCATCAGGCGGTGCAGCGGTGCAGCGCGTAGGTGCAGCCGTCTGCTGCGCTGTAGAGCGCTTTGTGGCTGTCGGGGAGACCATAGCCGACGATAACCCTGACGTACGGCATAGCATGGTCCTTGCCTGCAAAGAAGCTCGGGCTGCAGGTTTGTATACTGTGATAATAAGCTCTCTATTGGTATATAATAAGTTATCATCAGCAAAAAGGCGTTTAGATTGCTAATAATGCTATGTTCATAGCAAGTGCATAGGAGATTGTAATACCAATTTAACTAAAAGGCCACGATGATCGGTATGGCAGACCTACATGGTCTTGATGTTAGTGTGCTATACCGATCATCATGGTCATTGGTCATGGTTGATTTGTAGATTACACTAACAAAATGTTCTCCGTTGTATTTTTAACTGCGACTTTGTGCACAGCAGCCCCTTTTACCGCGACCTCTACTCCACCGCAAACGAATGGCAGGACAAATGTTTGTTCATAGCAAAAAGCATTTGTTCTGCGTGGTACTCAAAGCTGCAATTTTGTTGCGCAGCAGTAGTATACCGTATACTCTACGCTACCGAATACCGCATACTATACATAGGTGGACGCTGCAACAAAATACACCTACCTAAATGAAAGAACATAAAACTGAAATGAACAAAAGAGGTGATAAAAAATTAACAGTTCTCTCACCTTATTAACTTTCAAAATTCAGAACATAAATTATAATGAAAATTGAAACGAGTTTTCAGATAGTTCACGTTTGCTTGAGCCATTTCACCGAAATAGTTTCTTAGCGATTTCATTAAAGTTGTCTTCTAATAATGACGTCACTCTCTCTGTCTCTCTAGACAATAAAGTCTAACTTAGATACACTTGTGTTGTAACTGTGTTTAATCTTACTAAATATTTCTTCCTAATGCTGGGATGGGCTTATTTGGTATATTTAGAGATACTTGGGTTACGTATACCACGCTAGCTCCGTATTTTCTTTTTTTTTAAGATAAAGCGTAGTTACACCATAAAGCGTACACCATAAATCAGTTTTACTACACCCTCGGGAAAAGCTGATGTTACCAAACTTTCGACCTCAAATAATAATTTGTATGGTCAAGCATTAGGTAAGATTAATGAACTACATATTACGCTTTAATTACTTAAATTAGAGCGAATTATATCATATTGTGAAACCAGCAACGCGATACTTTAAAAATTACGAATTAAATAATATTTCAGCAAAGATGGAAAAAAAAACAGCTCAGGTATGTTAATGACTGAACTTACATCCCACAGCGGTATAAAAATGTTCATAAAATATTCAAATTAATGTATTTAATAATGTAAAATTTACGTATGAAACTCGATGGAATTAAACCCACCCTCGCATACAACCATTCAGAGAGGTTTTAATCAAGGCTTTCGTGACCTATAAATCTCTCCGATATCTCTATTGTGTATTTAAGGGGCTGCCATATATTACCAGGCTGAATTAAAAGGCTCTTCGCATCGTCTCTTAAATGTCCTATTGCAAAGACCGAACTCTTCTATCATCATAACAGCCCATTAATGTCCCATTGCAGGGACAGGCCTCCTCCTGTGACGGAGGGATACTTGGCCTACTAATACCACGCTCGACAGACGGATTGGTATAGGGTTTAATTTCATGTGTTCCTTCTTTTTATTTCGTAAAGATAATATGTATTCACAGATAGTCCCTTAGTCGACTTTTACGACACCCATGGGATGAGATGGGGTGGTGACATATTGTATTCTTACTCCGTTACCGGGATTGAATGTCCCACTGAAAAGATAGGTCTCTAGTGAATTGGTATATGCTTTAAATTCTTAAATTTTCCTTAGTTGACTTTCACGACACTCACGGAAAGATTGAGAATAGTGACATTTCGTATTCGTCATAAAAAAGGTTTTTAAATGGCTTTTATCCATTTAAAAATAGTTGGCATAAAAAGTTTATCATTCAATAAATTTATAGACGGGACGTTCGAGCCATAGCCAACGTCATCTTCATTTAAACTTCGAATGCCATAAATTTTCCGGTCTTAATCCATTCTTTCTGCTATTGAATGACACTTGAAACTTGTTTTAATTACCTCATTTAGATAGGATAATAATATTAATTCATCATAACAGCCACTTAACTTCTGCGATTATTTAGAAAGACAATATGTCAACAAACTTTTAGACCCGCGGGGGTAGTAAATGTCAGCTTTTGGAAATTCAGCAAACAACAGCCAGAGAAGAATAAATTAAAACTAATACAAGCTATCGTATTAGTAGGCCATTATTCTTTTGGCCATATTTGTTCTCTTCCCATATAGTGACAGATTCAAAGATGATGGCCAGGCCTTTTACAAAGCCATCATCTGAGAAGCCCTGCAATGCGACATTTATATACTGACATCGTGATCTTGTTTCTTTGATAGGCAAACCATAGAACTAAGATCATTATTGTAATTTTTTTAAATTCATTGTGTGGAAAGCAACTAGGTAATACGAGTAAAATTAATAAAAAATTCTAAATTTCATAAAACAGCATTTTAAAACCCTAAAATATTTTTTATATAACTAAATTAAACGCGTTACTGAAAATCAAGGCTAGGTACCCTTTCTAATAGCCCTCATAAATTTGTGTCAACAACCTGACCCGAATTTTAATGCTTGAACGTTATTACCGGATTCAGCATGGTAACAAACAAAAGATGCAAACAATGGCCACCCCCCTGTCCCCGTGCCCTTCACAGGCACACCGATCAATTTCGTGCCCTGAGAATTTCAAATAATTTGTGTCCCTTTTTTGTTCGTAATATTGTTTATAGCTCGACGACCTCTACTGATTTCCACTAAAGATTACTCAATACGAATGCTTACTTATAACTGTTTATCGTGGTATCAAAAGTAACAAACAAGTTGTGGCATGTTTATGGAAATTCTTTATGGTGGCAGATTAATAATGCTACAATGGAACACAAAAATCAGAGTGAATATTTGCTTTACTGTTAGTACGACAAATTAATCCAACTCTGTCTAAACATGTCCAGTTTTCCTATTTTGGCATAGATATAGTTTGAGTAGCAGTGAACACTCTAAGCGTAGTCAAAATCACCCTCTCTTGGCTGACCTTGTGTTTTACGGGGTTTTTTAACTACGCTTGCTGACTAATTGGTTTCACTGTATGGAAGAGTTGTTATAATCATTACCTTTACTATTTTCTAAACCAGAGCGTTGATACGAATTATACGACGCTAGTTCACTTGCACGATTCAGATATTCCATATTTTTTTAGAAAAAAACTGAATCGGTTCCATTTTGATAAAATATTTGTAGAACTGACTTTGGAGCCTATAGACCTTTGATTAATTTTTTTTATTAATAGGTCAACGAATTACATATTTCTCTTCAAAAATCATTCGCAAGTAACAAGCAGTAAAAAATATATAACAAATTAAAATCCTCGTAGCTCCTCCTATACTCTTTCACTTTCTCGCGTTCTTTACAATGCTTAGCGTTACATTACAGAAATTGCAAACAGTAAAACAGGACATCAAATTGCCCACACATTAGCTTGATAACAATCGATGGTGCTTTTATATATAAATTACTTCCCTTTATAGGTACTTTATGAGGTCAGTTTTACGATTTATAAATAATTTATAAAACCCTATTTTGAGAGGTCCGTTAAAGGTATTTTAACAAAATGAAATACACGGGTAGAAAGTAAAACAATGAATGGCGATTTAACTATTTATTATACTTTTTACTTTAAGCTATATAATAATGTTGTGCCTATAATTTATCCTTGATAATAAAATAATCTGAGGACTTAGTGTTTCCTAAATAATTAATATCATAAATCTGAAAAAAAAAAAAACTGAATTGACATAACCACCTTAGAGATTCCTCCATTTTGAAATTAGTTAAATATTTTTACTACAAGGCACACGACTTTACAAATGTTACAAAAATGATGAAAATAGTAGTTTTAAAATAAAGGTAACAGATGAAAGTCATTGTTTATCATAGGCCGGTCATCACTTTGTCGGTCTGACTCATTGATTTACAAAAAACCAAAGATACACACTCCACTTCCCAAAAACGTCCGCAACAAATGGGCGCATTGTGCACTTTTTAGGGTTCCGTACCAGTTTTGAAAAAACGGAACCCTTATAGGATCACTTTGTTGTCCGTCCGTCCGTCTGTCCGTCCGTCCGTCCGTCCGTCTGTCTGTCAAGACCATTTATCTCAGGAACGCGTGGAGGTATCAAGTTGAAATTTTCACCAAATACTAAGGCTTGTTGCCTCTTAGTGCCGTAAAAAAATCAAACTGCTAATCCAACGCAATCAAGAGATATAGCCGTTTTTGTCGCAAATTTAGAGGGGTAAAGGCAAAAACCTACAGGGTACTTCCAGTCTACCTACAAACTTGAAATTTGGCATGAAGCAAGGTCTTATTGTACATGTAATGGGAAAATTCCGAAAACCTTAAATTTTTACTTCAATCATATTATATTTTGATTTCATTGACTTTTGGCGGGAAAGCTGAGTCACGTGACCTGTGACGTCATAGAATTTTGGTCACGTGACCCGTGACGTCATAGAATTTTGACAGATGAGTCGTGACGTCACAGAATTTTGGCGGGAAAATTTTTTTGACAGTTGAGCCGTGACGTTTTTAAATTTTTGACAGATGTTTCGTGACGTCACAGAATTTTTGACAGACGATTCGTGACGTCACCGAATTTTGGCGGGAAAATATATTTTGACAGCTGAGCCGCGACGTTTTTGAATTTTTGACAGATGAGTCGTGACGTCACAGAATTTTTGACAGATGATTCGTGACGTCACAGAATTTTTGACAGATGATTCGTGACGTCACTAGGTACCCTTTCTAATAGCCCTCATAAATTTGTGTCAACAACCTGACCCGAATTTTAATGCTTGAACGTTATTACCGGATTCAGCATGGTAACAAACAAAAGATGCAAACAATGGCCACCCCCCTGTCCCCGTGCCCTTCACAGGCACACCGATCAATTTCGTGCCCTGAGAATTTCAAATAATTTGTGTCCCTTTTTTGTTCGTAATATTGTTTATAGCTCGACGACCTCTACTGATTTCCACTAAAGATTACTCAATACGAATGCTTACTTATAACTGTTTATCGTGGTATCAAAAGTAACAAACAAGTTGTGGCATGTTTATGGAAATTCTTTATGGTGGCAGATTAATAATGCTACAATGGAACACAAAAATCAGAGTGAATATTTGCTTTACTGTTAGTACGACAAATTAATCCAACTCTGTCTAAACATGTCCAGTTTTCCTATTTTGGCATAGATATAGTTTGAGTAGCAGTGAACACTCTAAGCGTAGTCAAAATCACCCTCTCTTGGCTGACCTTGTGTTTTACGGGGTTTTTTAACTACGCTTGCTGACTAATTGGTTTCACTGTATGGAAGAGTTGTTATAATCATTACCTTTACTATTTTCTAAACCAGAGCGTTGATACGAATTATACGACGCTAGTTCACTTGCACGATTCAGATATTCCATATTTTTTTAGAAAAAAACTGAATCGGTTCCATTTTGATAAAATATTTGTAGAACTGACTTTGGAGCCTATAGACCTTTGATTAATTTTTTTTATTAATAGGTCAACGAATTACATATTTCTCTTCAAAAATCATTCGCAAGTAACAAGCAGTAAAAAATATATAACAAATTAAAATCCTCGTAGCTCCTCCTATACTCTTTCACTTTCTCGCGTTCTTTACAATGCTTAGCGTTACATTACAGAAATTGCAAACAGTAAAACAGGACATCAAATTGCCCACACATTAGCTTGATAACAATCGATGGTGCTTTTATATATAAATTACTTCCCTTTATAGGTACTTTATGAGGTCAGTTTTACGATTTATAAATAATTTATAAAACCCTATTTTGAGAGGTCCGTTAAAGGTATTTTAACAAAATGAAATACACGGGTAGAAAGTAAAACAATGAATGGCGATTTAACTATTTATTATACTTTTTACTTTAAGCTATATAATAATGTTGTGCCTATAATTTATCCTTGATAATAAAATAATCTGAGGACTTAGTGTTTCCTAAATAATTAATATCATAAATCTGAAAAAAAAAAAAACTGAATTGACATAACCACCTTAGAGATTCCTCCATTTTGAAATTAGTTAAATATTTTTACTACAAGGCACACGACTTTACAAATGTTACAAAAATGATGAAAATAGTAGTTTTAAAATAAAGGTAACAGATGAAAGTCATTGTTTATCATAGGCCGGTCATCACTTTGTCGGTCTGACTCATTGATTTACAAAAAACCAAAGATACACACTCCACTTCCCAAAAACGTCCGCAACAAATGGGCGCATTGTGCACTTTTTAGGGTTCCGTACCAGTTTTGAAAAAACGGAACCCTTATAGGATCACTTTGTTGTCCGTCCGTCCGTCTGTCCGTCCGTCCGTCCGTCCGTCTGTCTGTCAAGACCATTTATCTCAGGAACGCGTGGAGGTATCAAGTTGAAATTTTCACCAAATACTAAGGCTTGTTGCCTCTTAGTGCCGTAAAAAAATCAAACTGCTAATCCAACGCAATCAAGAGATATAGCCGTTTTTGTCGCAAATTTAGAGGGGTAAAGGCAAAAACCTACAGGGTACTTCCAGTCTACCTACAAACTTGAAATTTGGCATGAAGCAAGGTCTTATTGTACATGTAATGGGAAAATTCCGAAAACCTTAAATTTTTACTTCAATCATATTATATTTTGATTTCATTGACTTTTGGCGGGAAAGCTGAGTCACGTGACCTGTGACGTCATAGAATTTTGGTCACGTGACCCGTGACGTCATAGAATTTTGACAGATGAGTCGTGACGTCACAGAATTTTGGCGGGAAAATTTTTTTGACAGTTGAGCCGTGACGTTTTTAAATTTTTGACAGATGTTTCGTGACGTCACAGAATTTTTGACAGACGATTCGTGACGTCACCGAATTTTGGCGGGAAAATATATTTTGACAGCTGAGCCGCGACGTTTTTGAATTTTTGACAGATGAGTCGTGACGTCACAGAATTTTTGACAGATGATTCGTGACGTCACAGAATTTTGGCGGGAAAATATATTTTGACAGCTAAGCCGTGACGTCACAGAATTTTTGAAAGATGATTCGTGACGTCACAGAATTTTGGCGGTTAATATATTTTGACTGCTGAGCCGTGACGTTTTTGAATTTTTGACAGTTGAGTCGTGACGTCATAGAATTTTTGACAGATGATTTGTGACGTCGTATTATTTTAGCGGGAAAATATTTGAGACCTCTTTCACTTTGACAGCTGTCACTTTTGACAGCTGTCAATTTTTACAGATAGGCGTGACGTCATAGAACTTTTGACAGATGAGTTGTGACGTCATATTATTTTAGCGGGAAAATATTTTAGACACCCGTGTCACTTTTGACAGATGTGCGTGACGTCACATAATTTTTGACAGATGAGTCGTGACGTCACAGAATTTTGGCAGGAAAATATATTATGACAGCTGAGTCGTGACGTCATTGAATTTTTGGCAGATGAGTCGTGACGTCACATAATATTTGACAGATCAGTTTTGACGTCATAAATTTTTGGCGGGAAAATATTTATTGACAGCTTTGAATTTTGGCAAGAAAAATAGAATTTAAACATCTGAATCCTGACGTTATCACAATTTGGCGGGAAAATAAATAGGTTTGTACGGAACCCTTGGTGCGCGAGTCAGAGTCGCACTTGACCGGTTTTTTATTTTAAATTAGTATCGCGTTGTTCTACCGGCAAACGTCAATCATTAAATTTTATTGCTTTATGTGCATTACTTTTTAAATACAACTTTATGTCATGCGTGTAAGATTGAATTTGAAAAAAGAAATATGTTTACGATATTACTATACGTATTTATTGCGTATGTTTAATTTGGTGACACTTTTGGCTGTTAGTTTTGTTTGAAAATGTGCATCTAGGGTTTTTTATAAATCAATGGTCTGACTACACTTGTGTGTTGGATGTACACCGGCTCATCCCCGAATACGACATGCAAGTGCAAACGATTGGGGGCTTTTCGCTCGAGTCTACGGTGGACGCTATCTAGGCGGCCTTTTGTTGACCACCAATTATGCTCAAAAGTAGAAAATTAGTCTTTAGGTTGCGTCACACAAAACACAGCTAAACAAACATTAGCTACGCAATTGAACCACGAAAAAATAAGACACAACTTTACTGTAACTTTAGTAACTATGCTTTACACTAAAAACTAAATAGGAATTAATTATACTCATTACAAATAGAGTCAAGAATTAACACCTCATTGTTTATATTATTTTAGTGGTTCATGAGATAAGGGTTGAAACCGCACCTTTACCTTACGTGACTTTCGGTTTGCAAAACATACTATTGAGCGGTTTGAAGAAGGCACTGCATTCCATGTCCCTATGTACTGATCTTACAAACTTAGATTACTACAGAGAAAAATTATACTTATTGTTAATATGACTAAAGTCTAATTTCAAAAAAGCATTCGTCTTGTTGTAGCTGTATTTGTTGAAGCCTCGTTATCGTTTTCAATTTAAATTGTTAACGTGAAAGTCATCAATCATTTCAGTAAGCCAATTTAATACATCTTACCCAGATTGTGAAATCAACAAATAATTTGGGTAAGCGCTTTATTTGATTAGCACATCAATCTTCTTCTAAATATTAAAATGTTTGAGACTCATTGTTATAGGCTTTAAACTTTACAATGCAGTGACATGCTTTACATCACCATTCTGTGGGACCCATTTTTCTACATAGCTGGAAGGGCTTTTTTCGCCAGTAGAAATTTTGAAAACATCTATGAATAAAACAAATTCATACAACTTATTTTTTGTAAATTTCCATTAAATGCCGTGCATTAAGAAAAATGGTTTAATGAATTAAAAAACTTTTTACCTTTTCGACATTTGCAAATTATTATCATTAGCAAATTGACAAAATTAGAAGACCCTGAACGTTTCGGACGGTCTTATAATTATTCACAAATTACCTGAACCATCAAAGACGTAATCATTCTGCCCTACATTTTTACTAACCGAAAATTTTGTTCAGTCGTTGCTTTGACCAAGAACGTGCCTTGTGGGTCAGCAGTAATGAGATTATCCAGGATCGAAACAAATCCAATAAATAACAGGTGTCACTTATAACCTTCGCCGGACACACCCTGACTTATAAGCTAATAGACAACACTCCTTATGTTTATTTTGATTTGCTGTATTCACTAAACATAACACATAAATATAGTCGATAAAGACTCTTTTATTAATTAACTGCCATACGTGATATCGCTCACGTAGCTATTTGATGGTTCTTTGTTTTTCTTTAAGTCGTAAAGTTTTCGTTCACACAAATGCTTCACTATTTGGACTAGAGTAACTAAGACTAAAGTTTTTGTTCTATATTAGTAAGATGTGATGTTAAGATAAACGTGACCAATAAAAGAATATTGTCTTAAGAAACGGCAAAGAGTACTTAATGTGGACACATCAAATGTTCCCCAAGGTATCGTAAATGTCGACTGAAGAAATACGCAGACAATACCGATAAAAGAGAAAGAAAACTATTTTAATTTAGAGAAAACTTCAGTTAAAAAAAATTCTCCATTTATAGAGCCATCAAACTGATTCTACTGGTAATTGATATGCATTGTAATATTTATAATATGCATCATACATAAGTTAGGTTTATCAACATCTAAGGACATTTATCGTCAAGGACGCAGCTGATTTGTTACAAGGTGTTCCCCTCAAATATATTGTTACACGTTTCACCTCGTCGGAATTTACGAGTTTATTGAGATAGGAATCGTTTTACAGCGAATTGAAATTGAAGTTTCGACGCAAATTGAAAGTAGACGTACTGAGATGTTATCACGATGAAAAATATATGGGACAGCTTATTCCGGGATATAATCTAC
Source organism: Schrankia costaestrigalis (assembly GCA_905475405.1). Lineage (NCBI taxonomy): Eukaryota > Metazoa > Arthropoda > Insecta > Lepidoptera > Erebidae > Schrankia > Schrankia costaestrigalis. The sequence goes on from FR997827.1 coordinate 9,973,560, forward strand.
GTTTTGTTTTATATTTTTCTTTGGATTTTATTATCATTGATGTTGGAAATTGCTTTATAAATTCATAGACTGGCTCTAGCTAAACGTTGAATAGTTGAGCTGGGAATACCTACAACAGGGATAGTAGGGACACAATACCCATATAAATCCACTGTAAGGCGACATGTTCACAATGTGATCAAGCCTTTTTCGTTAGATTAAGATTAAAAAATAACACTTTCCTTAAAGCTTTCTAAATTCGCTTCCTTTTTCGTGGTATCTAAGCATAAAATATTTACTAACAAAACTTTATGACGGCACGTTAAATGTCATCAAAAAGTTCAGTTTTGATATCTGTACCTAAAACATTAACTTCAAGCCGCTAAAGAAATCTGTAGCTGAAACATTCTTTTTTAAACCGCTGGAGTTCTAAATGATTACGTACCTAAGCTGGTTTATGATAGGTTTTCAACTGATAAACTGCAATACATCAGTTCAATTCCATTTAGTCTTTCTAAACAAAAATTCCATGACGTGGCTGGTAATTTTTTAATATTATTTAACAAGTGATTTGATGGTAATAGAATTTTATAGTATGTGATAATATTAGTACAATTGTATAGTACAATTTTTTAGTTTTCAGTCCCGCATAGATGTTTTAGTACAATATAACTACATGCACACATACACAACTACACCACAATGCTTTAGTAATAGGTACATTCATATCTGTCAAATTATCCTCGATACTAAACTTTAAAAAAAGAAAACTAAAGTATGTTCAAATACAGAATGATCAATATTTCAGGGAACACAATTTCTTAAACGGATTTATTGAGGCAACAAAACGACTATTTATTCCACTCACTACAGTGACATACGATGAGGCATTACTCTGTATATACTTTAGACAATAATGCTATAGGTACTCGTAATTGAGGCAATTCCGACTTCCATACATCTATAAAATAAATGGCCGCCATTCTTACTCAATTCAACGAATGGTATTTTAAAAACATTGTTTTCGTAATGGTATTGTCTATACTATCTTTATAGATATACTTTCTGTTGCCCGCGACTAGTCTGCTTGTTTTGGACAATTTACATCATCATAACTGCCCATTAATGTCCCACTGCAGCGACAGGCCCCCTCCCGTGACGGAGGGATACTTGGCCTACTAATACCACGCTGGCCAGACGGATTGGTATAGGGTTTAATTTCAAGTTTTCCTTCTTTTTATTTTTACTTTGTAAAGATAATATTTAGGATTAGTCCCTTAGTCGGTTTTTACGACACCCATGGGATAAGATGGGGTGGTGACATATTGTATTCTTACTCCGTCACCACACGGACAATTAACATATTTTTCTAAATTTTAGTCTATGTGTTACTCTGGTGTACAATCCACGTTATTGTAAAGTTTTGTGAAAATCCATTCAGTAGTTTTTACGTGAAAGGGTAACAAACATATATCTTTACATACAAACCTTCGCGTTTATAATCTAAATAGAATATCTTTGACTTCAACGCGACCATTTAATCAAGTATACATTCGAACTCGGCTTACCAATAATGGGTATTGTGGGGTTTAGCCATTATCACCGTCTTTATAAAGCAGTATGGAAATAACAATAAAATATTATTAATAAACAGTGCTGGGTCCACGATTAAAATCTCTTTATTGCCTGTTACAGCGCCCGGAAGAAATTAGCAGTTGTCCTTTTGTTTCAGAACCATGGAGAGCACAAAGAACGCGATGCTTGCTAGTAAAAAAAAAATACTTTCATTCTACAGCAGCTTACAAACTAAAGTTTCATTTTTGCTTTTCATGCGGAAAAAATATACTTACTTAGATAACCTGGGGCTTTCTTTACCTACTCTTAAAACAAAGTTTCAGTAATAAGAATATTTTATAAATAAGCTACTTAGCAGTCGACTTATGTCTCACTGCAGAGACGAAGGAAGATATCTAAGTCATCGTAATTTCCCTAAGTCGGATTTTACTATTGGTATTGGTTAAAATAAGACATTTTTACTCCGTCGATACACTGAAACCATGGTTAATTATTCGTTCGACGGTAAAGTAGTTAATAATGTCACTAACGAAAAATTTCTACATACATAGTATCATTCCCAAAAACATGGGAAACTCGAAACTAACCCTTTACGAGTTCGACTGACCTAGGGTCTTCTAGAATAGAAGATCAAGATACTCTCCGTTTATGGAGTAAGTAAAAATATCTACTATATAAAAATAAGTCGGGGTTTCCTTCCTGACGCTATAACTCCAGAACGCACGAACCGATTTCCACGGTTTTGCATTCGTTGGAAAGGTCTCTCCGTAAGGTTTATAGCAAAGAAAATTCAGGAAAAATGTAAACAGAAAAGCGGAAAAATAATGCCCGTGCGAAGCCGGGGTGGGCCGCTAGTAAATTTATAATAACACTTATTGTTCTTTAAATCTTTCGTGCATTATCTTATGGCGTTGTAGCAAGGTACATTTTCCAATGTAAACATACAACTTTTAGTGTAGGTACCCGTATGTACAAAGTTTAATCATTTTTTTATCGATATGATATAATATTACGTTCCTTCCTCTTCACAATGTAAAATATACTTTAGAAACGCGATCGCACTGATCGTAAAAAGTTAGGAGGTGATCGTTTGGTAACTTAATGCATCCATATATTTGAAAGCTTCGGTTCCTCGTTTATAGCTATCTATGAGACAAGTACGGAGCATATAGACGGTATTCGTGATAATCCATAAAGACAATGGGTCTGCGATAACGAAATACGATTACTGTTATAATTATCATAACAGCCCATTAACGTCCCACTGCAGGGACGGGCCTCCTCCCGTGACGGAGGGATACTTGGCCTACTAATACCCCGCTGGCCAGACGGATTGGTGTATGGTTTAATTTCAAGTTTTCCTTCTTTTTATTTCGTAAAGATAATATTCACGGATAGTCCCTTAGTCGGTTTTTACGACCCCCATGGGATGAGATGGGGTGGTTATTGTATTCTTACTCCGTCACCACACGGCAAAATTAAATATATAAGGTTCCAATACGCATTGAGCCGTCGGCTGCGTCTTTTCAAGGAATAGAAGTGACATTATAACTTGAAAAGACTTTTCCAAAAAAGTAGCGAGAATCAGTAAGCAAATTGCTGATCAAAACATATCTTATCTTTTAACTTATCAGACAAAGCGAGTGTTTGGGAGGCATACTGAAATGTCCTGTTTGACAAATATAATTACGAAAATTAGTATTCAGGTCTTCAAGAATAACAAACTAAAAGTCTGGTACCGCTTGTCGTGCAAGCTCATTTGTTGTTACAGCATGGCTTTATGACTCATAAAATTTCAATTCCTTGAAAAAATCTGATTGACAGTAAATTACTAAAGTACCAAAGGCTACCACAAACTTTTATTGTAAGCCTTAACTAACACGCGACGCTCGTAAAATCATCCCGTTGACATTTTGTGTTTTATCCTTTTTATTTATGACGGGACTGATATCAAACATTAATGATGCCGTTAAATTTCTTATCACGTCAAGCTTTTTAGCTAAAATATTTTACGCAACAATCGTGTCTTTGTTTCATAAATCGTTGAACAAGACCAGTAACATGCTTATGGTAAACAGTATTTTGTAAATAATGCCTGATTAACACTAGTTCTTTAAGTTTTCGGTACAAGATTTAAAAGTAATTTTTGATAATAAGAAGGTTAGTACATTGTAAACATCTATAACTATAAAATTAAATATAAACGTTTCCATAAATTTGATTAAATAAGATGCTGATTATCTTTATTTACTGTTTATTAGTTTTTGTTTATGATTATCGATATAGGTAATTAAATACCAATCAATTCATTTCGAATTATTTCACATTACAAGTCATAACACCACTGGCTTACATCAACATTTTAACAAATAAAACTCTTCTACCTTCTATAAATGGTTCACATGTATTTTAAACTAGAACTAGAGCTGCATTATTAGGTCAACGGTTATGCAAACGTACAGTTCCTGGTAAACATTCATACTGATGACTGTACGATTGCTAAGCTATGCCGTCACTGTTAGGTTATTGACGTTACTAAACGTCAATAAACATCGACTACGTCAGCGAAATTAGACTTGTGCAATTTCATTTTATTTGTTTATAGGAATACTTTTTTATTTAAAGCTAGCTTATCAATCATCATAACAGCCCATTAATGTCCCACTGCAGGAACGGGTCTCCTCCCGTGACGGAGGGATACTTGGCCTACTAATACCACGCTGGTCAGACGGATTGGTATAGGGTTTAATTTCAAGTTTCCCTTCTTTTTATTTCTTAAAGATAATATTCACGGTCGGTTTTTACGACACCCATGGGATTACATACATACTCCGTCACCTCACGGAGGAGGATAAGCTAGCTTATAGATCATTCGTATCCTCCAAAGTCCCTATAGTCCGTATGTGTGTCCGACCAATGGACGGAATAAGGAAATCCAGTAAATAAGGAAGACCTAACAAAATAAATCTATACCAAACTATCTGTAAAACATAGTATCTGCAGCTTAACCACCATAGAGAAGTTATTACAGCTTGATATGAAACTGAATCTATAAATATCCTCTATTTGGATACATAACGGACACAAAAGAACGATACTAACAGTAGTTTTTCTGCATACAATTCGAAATTTTGTTGGACGGCAAACACATACACACATTAACACGCAATCGTCTACTACCAAGACAATCTGTCATCACTGAAACAAAATACAATAAATTAAGTTAAAATATAAACGTCAAACATTCGTAAATATTTCCGTCATACGCCTCCTTCTTTTATGTCACAAAGGCGTAAACAAAAAAATATAAACAATATTGATATTTCACAGTAAGGTAAAAGCTCCTATTACGGAGGTATTTCGCAACATTTCAAAGTAAGAAACAAAAATAAGCATTTGTAAATATTTTTAACTGTTCAAAAAAATGTCATCGTTAAAAGTGGAATTTATATTTTGTATTACTGTCGAGTTTGTTTCTTTTAATGATATTAGTTATTTTTAAAAAAAGATTTAAATAGACGGGTCGATTTTCCCTAATTCGGAGGTATTTTTTTCGTCAGAGCCTATTACTGCGGTAGACGATTCCTAATACGGAGGGTCAGAAATTATATTTATCCAAGTTCCGTACAAATATTATTTATCAAATAATTTAAATGTATTAGTAAAGTAAGTTGTATTTTTGGTATTCATTGACCAGTGATTTGTATCTTTTTTAATGAAATTATTTTTTACTAGCTGACCCGTGCCCACTTCGTTAGGCGGGGAAAATAACGCGTCACTTTTTTAAACATGATTCATTACTGCTCTTCTCTTATTCGTCATAGCGTGATACTATATAGCATATGACACTCCCCGATAAATGTACTATTCAACACAGAAATAATTTTTAAAATCGGTTTATTAGATCCAGAGATTACCTCCTACAATGTCACAAACTTTACCCCTATTATACAGGGTGTCCCAAAACTCGACGTTAATTCGAAACCGGGTGATAAGGCAACTCACGCTGGTTATCAGAAAAATATAAAAAAAAATCTAAGTCGCATGGTTGTAAAGTTATAGGCATTTGAAAAAAAACGCAAAAATTCCCACTTTGTGACAGTCTTTGCCCTCCTGTTGTCACAAATCTTAACTTTTTCCAACTTTTTTTACTGCTGTGTTACCCTGAATAGTGCCTCTTTAAACTCTAATAAATAATTTAAAACCAGCTGGTCTAGTTTTCATATCAATAGGACTTATTTCTTAGAATAAAATTTATAATGAAAAAAATGTCGAGTTTGAACTGACTGTAGTGAAAAAAAAATGTACTACGCGAGTTTGGCAAGTTACGCCAAAAGTTGGCGCATTTAGTAAGGATTCGAAAATGGTATAATATTTGGTAAATTGTCGCTGCTATCATGGACAAAAAAATGCTTTTTAGTAAAATTTAGGAGCCGATTCCAATGCTGAATAAGTACAACCGCTAAGTAGTTGAACCGGAAGGAGTCACCATATCAAGTGAAAAGTAGTAGAAACCGTGGTATTAGTTGAAAGTGTCAAAAAATACAATACCCATCGTATTTTAAAAACACACGAATTTCTCCCGTACCACGTTAGTACTGCGAGTACAATCGTTAGTATCCGGAGACTACCAACATCGAGTAATTTTTTCCTGGACAATATTGAAGAGGTATTGAAATAACTCGATTTAAAAAAAACAGTTTTAGCCTAATAATTTAACATTAAAAAAGACAGCAACATGAACATGCATAATTTGCATGAATGTAATGAGTGTAATTCGTGACTTTTTAAAATTGCGATGGGCTGTACTTTTTGGCACTTTCAACTAATACCACAGTTTCTACTACTTTTCACTTGATTTGGTGACTCCTTCTGGCTCAACTACTTAGCCGTTTAACTTATACAGCATTGGAATCGGCTCCGAAATTTTACTAAAAAGCATTTTTTTGTCCATGGTAGCAGCGACAATTTACCAAGTATTATACCATTTTCGAATCCTTACTAAATGCGCCAACTTTTGGCGTAATTTGCCAAACTCGCGTAGTACATTTTTTTTCACTACAGTCAGTTCAAACTGGACATTTTTTTCATTATAAATTTTATTCTATGAAATAAGTCCTATTGATATGAAAACTAGACCAGCTGGTTTTAAATTATTTATTAGAGTTTAAAGAGGCACTATTCAGGGTAACACAGCAGAAAAAAAAGTTGGTAAAAGTTAAGATTTGTGACAACAGGAGGGAAAAGACTGTCACAAAGTGGGAATCTTTGCGTTTTTTTTCAAATGCCTATAACTTTACAACCATGCGACTTGGATTTCTTTATATATTTTTCTGATGACCAGCGTGAGTTGCCTTATCACCCGGTTTCGAATTAACGTCGAGTTTAGGGACACCCTGTATATAAGTAATAAGTATAGATAGAAATACACGTTCTAAAAGAGTTTTGTGTTATTAAAATAAGGTTAACTTATCTTTTTATGCTTAATAAAATAAAAACAGAAATATAGAATTACATAGATTGCATAACTTTACATAAAAAGAATATGTATATTTAAATTTTTTTATCGCTTTTGGTTTTATACAAAACGAAAAAACTTACGTATCACATAACAATTCTATTCTCAAAATCAATAATCACGGTACCCTAAAACTTGTAATTTTATGTTCTATGAATAGGGCCGTAATAGGAAATCATAGATCCTAACACAGACTTACTTGGAAATAATTACCACCGCAATAGGAAAACTACTCCTGTTTTTAATAATCCTAATTCGGACTTATCAAAACTTCGATAAATGGAACAATGTAAATGTTTAATGAAACTATAACAGTTTTTTGGTTCATGTGTGTAAACAGTAGTCAACAGTTATACAAAATAAATGATTTATGATAAGTTAAAATACACCTTCCTATTTTTACCCTTTCTAAGAAATCCACATTTTGTTCTCAACAATTTTCGTATTTAATTCGATTTCTAACTACGAACACATACCGCAGAATATGGTTTTTAGTTTATGAGATTAATAATTATTGCAAAAAACCTTGAAACAAGTTCAATAAGTTAATAAATTGAAAGTTACAAGCAATTAAACATGCCCAGTATTTTTCCTATTACGGAGTTATACCACCGTATTAGGACGAATCTATAAAATTCGTGTCGTATTACGGCGCTATTTTATTTCTTATTTTTTGGATATAAAACGAGTTACAAATATAAAACAAGCTATTGAAATAGTAAGTGTAATAGTAAGAAAATGCTATGAATAAGAAATAAACCATCTTAAACGGCTTATTAATACGAAAAACTTAGTTTCTAAATATTAGTGTACCTAATTTTGTTGTTTAGCGTTTGTATGGAAATCCCTTTCACGTCGATGCCGTTACACAGATTGATTGATTTTGATTAGTTATCTATGTTCTATACTTGCAAACGTCAGGTAAATCATGAAGTAATAGATGTAGAATAAACTGATTTCGTTTTGTTGTACGTTAACTGAATAAAACCTAAATAAAACACGAAAATAGAAATACCTCCGTAATAGGACGCGATTTTGACTACCGCCGTATTAGGAGCTTTTACCTTAAATACCGTTTCCTTTCTAGGCCGTCTTGGCAACTGTTCAGATTTCTCAACTTAAATAACTCGTAATATCAATAGTTGCCAAGTTAATTATATTACTTCATAAAATTGTGTCTAGTGTAGGGAAAATAAAAATATTAATCTTTATCATAGCCATATGGAAATTATTAATGACTCTTCTATATGACTATAGGCTTTGCCAGAAAACTGAAATATACGTTATGGATAATGGAAATAAAACCTTGGTTTTGTGCACGATTTAATCATAAAATACTTTTTCTGCTACCAAACGGCGCTTCGCAGGATTTTTTTCGTTTTGTTTTGTTTTAACCTACATCATCCCACAGCTGGGCAATGGCCAGGATTTTAGCAATCGGAAAACCGTACCTCTTTTTTTCTGTTTATCAGCTTCATTACATGTATATAATACAGGGAAAGCTACATTTGTGTAAATAAAAAAACTAATTCATTCAGTCATATACATAATATATATATATATATATAATATTATTATTTACTTGCCATAATTCTTAGAGACTTAGACACATACTTAAATACAATAAATAACCCTGGGTCGTAAGTTATAATGCAGTTATAATTAATTTTCCTTCGTCATTCACAGGATGAAGTACAAATCCATAGAATATTAAGATTTTTTTATTAATTATACGAACACTGAAAAAACTGATTCAAGTAGTAATTTGTTTTTAAAAAAATCGAGTAATATTACACCTTCTGATTACACAATCTTTTGTCACGGATTAAAAAGGAAACGGTAAAACGACAAGCGCGACGTAAAAATATTCAAAGTTTGTTCAGATGGAAACACGGAGATGACAGTAACATCTATACTTCAAGAGATATTGAACCTTAACATTATTATAATTAAGTTAAAATTTAAAATGAAAGGAAACTAAATATAAAAACTGGTTAGTACCTACTTGGTTCTAAGGTTCAGTGAATTACTAGTCTCTACCTTTTACCACATCTTGGGTGATGACATCCTTCATTCTTATTTCACCATATGAATGTACGACCACCACAATGTACCACAGGGATATTTAGGAGTAGGTAGTAACTTCAATAAATTGCTTAATTATACATACTATTTTATTGAAATCATATTATTTTATCCTCCTTGTGGTGACGGAGTAAGAATACAATATGTCCATCCCATCCCATCAGGAGGCTCGTCCTTGCAGTGGGACATTAATGGGCTGTTATGATGATGATATTATTTTATAGAGATGAACTCTCCTAAGCCCTTCTCTCTCAAGTACGCAAAGAGCTTGTATATAGATACGATTCGAGCTAAATACTAACAATTATGTAAACTACGTCGTAACAAGCTGGTTTACACAAATAAGCACATACCGCATTGAACAATTAGTATTCATTGTATGTAATCTGAGTGGCTCTCTCCTATCTTGTAGAACTAACGCTGTTCGAACTATAATGTTTTTGAATTGTACTTGCTTGTTTACCTTCGATTTGTTTTCTTGTTAATTGATTCTTAGACGACTTTCAAACCCCCAGGCAGGTAAAATGTCTTCTTCACTTAGTTAAAGTGATTTAATTTCACTCACACAAGGTCATGTTGTCCAAAATAAATCAGATTTATTTTCTAGACAACGGAAACATATTACATATACTTGTTTTTAAAGGAGAATGTTTTTTTTTGGGCTAAAAAGTCAAAGTCTGTCCCCAGGTCACTAACTAGGTTCATTACAAAGATTGATACGTAAGCAACATTTTCTTCTATGGGATCAACAAAATTCGCCCCACAGAAATCTAGATATCAGCTGTTCAAAAAATTAAAAGCCTAGTGGCACCCGAAGCAGTTATCCACTAAAAAGTCTGTCTGTCCCCAGGTCACCAACTAGGTTCATTACAAAGATTGAGAGTGCCACAGGGCTTTTATTTTTTGAACAGCTGTTATCTAGATTTCTGTGGGGCGAATTTTGTTGATTCCATAAAAGAAAATGTTGCTTACGTATCAATCTTTGTAATGAACCTAGTTGGAGACCTGGGAACAAACTGACTTTTTAGTAGATAACTGCATGGGGTGCCACAGGGCTTTTATTTTTAAACAGCTGATATCTAGATTTCTGTGGGGCGCATTTTGTTGATTCTTTAGAAGAAAATGTTGCTTTTGTATCAATCTTTGTAATGAACCTAAATGGTGACCTGGGGACAGACTGACTTTATAGTAGATAACTGCTTGGAGTGCCACAGGGCCTTTATTTTTTGAACAGCTGATATCTAGATTTCTGTGGGGCCAATTTGGTTGATTCTTTAAACATGTAATAATCTCAATGGTATTAGTCAATGTACAATGGTTACAAACGTGGGGGCAGCAATTTTTATTTTAGCCCAAAGCTTCTAGTAAAAAAAACATTCTCCGTTATTTAAAAGATTTACCTCAATCAATGCAATCTTTCAAATAATAATTAACGCACAATACAAATTTCTATAGGTAGTCCAATAGCAAAAGAGACCTCTGCGTAGCACCCACGGACTACGAGTACTCGTATTACCACTACGCCACAAGGTTGTCATTACTTATATCTTTTCTAAATCAGCCCATAAAATTATACTCTAAATCATTTTAATTCTTCATAATAAATAAGATGAAGTGTGAGCATATACCAAAGTCATTATTCACATCCTGGCGGTTCCGTTTAATGTAGGTGTGAATAATTAATACGGTAGAAACATATTACTGACCGACGACACTTGCGGTTCTTTACCTCTTACCAGCAAAAGTGTTAAGTTTTGTTAAACTTTAGACGAAAGTTTGATATATTTGTATGAGCCTTGGTCTAAAGTTTTAAGTCTGACCACAAGGTTCCGTAGCGTGTATAAAAAAACAGGGTTTTTATATTATGACCTTTGGCTACAATCATATACTGACTTACTTGTAGAAGACGAATGGGCACTTTTCCTGAAATCATAGCCTGATGACAGAGTGCGATTAATACATAAGTAATCACTACACAATCACATTTTGTGGTTAACATGAGCGTCAAATAAAAGAAACGTCGTTAATATTACTTATTTGCTTTATATAACATCGAGTGCAAACTGCCACATTTACGGGGCCTACGAGACTTCTTACAACTTCTTTAATAAAACAGGTACTTAGTAATTTTCCTCTAAAACAGATCCCGTAGTAGAGATTTATTGTAAGCTGTCTAATATTAAACTAGGTTAATTCAAGCAAATAATACTTTTAGAGAGAAAATGATGAACGAGCTGCCTGATTTATTTTTTCTAAGCTCTGCTTTCGCTGAACATGTTTTATAAAACAAAATTGGGAACATTACCACCGAGACATTCAACATGATAACACAGGTCATAAGATTCGTTCCTAGATGAATCCATTTGTTAGTTAATGTGCTGATGTCTAGAAAAAATAGTAGCAAACTTTTATGACTGGACATAAAATTCAGCATTTGCAAAACAAAGTAATATATTTCTTATGCGTGAACATAAACTTATTTAAGTCTAGCACTTAAATAAGTAGTTCAAAGGATCGTAGCAAATACAGGATAAAAATAACTTATTTATTTATAGACGTCTAAGTATATTGCTATTGAAATTCTAATTTCGTTCCAACTACCAATGCAAATCTTCGATATACTCGTAAAGTGTATTTCTGTGTAAGCCCAAGACTTCCGAAATTAGGCTAGGTAAAACATTCTCCAAGCACACCACACAAGTAAACTCGTACTATCTCACAATAGAGCTAGCTGTTAGATGTTTACCTAACCTATTTAGATTATGCACTAACTAATGTCTTCGAGCATAAAGTTCAGTTCCACTTACCTATATATTACCTCATAAACAAAGCCACAACTTACTATATGACGTTTATGATTATTCAAGAGTACCAGTGAGGCTGTAACGATTAAGGTATATGAATGTATATTCCCAGATGAATCGTAAAAAGGAAGTTGTGAAAGCTTTATTGGATAACGGCCCTGCTTACAACGCTTTTAACTTCATCTAACTTGGCCAAGAAAAAGTTTTATAACGCGTTTAACATTTCTCTTCGGTCCATTCTTATTTAGAGTTTATTTTTTTAATCGGGATTGACTCAGCTTCTTTAGATACTGTTTCCAGACAGCTTTAAATATTTTGTAACACGCTGCGAAAAAAAAAACTTATTCGAAATAAAATATAAAACACGTATTAGGCAAATTACTTTTGTCTCGGATGAAAATATTCTGAGAAAATGTACAACATTTAAATTTCATGAACTAATTTAGTCCTCCGCGCGAGAAACCATTAAAAACAAAAATATTATTACCCTATAAAGTTTATGCTGTTCTTATACTACGGCTGGGGTGGTCGTTCTCGTTCCCCTAAGTGTCAAGCGAGTCAGTGAACAAAACTGTGATGGAACCAACGACGCGTGAGTCTCTGATAGAGACGCTCTCGAGATATAACTTTTGCCTTTAACAAATGCTGAAAACGAACTCGATTTAAAAATAGAAATGTCACATTTACTTATTTGAAAGAATGACCGTGGATTTTTGTTGAATATTATTTTACTCACGGGAACTGTTACTAATCCAATTCACGTCACGTCATTCACTTTCAAATTGGAATATAGTTAAGTATAATGAGTATTTCTCTTTATCAAAGATGAGATTTTCTAAGTAAAATTTTCACTACATACAATTTATATATAACATATTTGAGTTTTTTGAAACAATATGCCGTAACGAAACCTTATAATGACTACGTCACTACACGAATACCTGATCAATAAATACTTAAAATTTATTACTTTTTCCAATTGGTCAAAAAATTATTGAATTCTGCGGTAACAAGCATTAAAAAACCGAACATTTCGCCTTTTTTGTACTTGGTCGAAATTAAAAAAAGTCAATAGAACAAGAAAGTTACTATTAATCTTCAGGTGACGGGTCTCTTGTTTAAATATGAAAGCACGGTTGCTTACGTCTTTAATATTACAATCAAAGTAAGTATTCAGCTTTTTGATACCATAATAAAACATAAAAAATTTAATACAGCTATGAAATGTGATTATTGGTATAAATTTAACATAAATTTAATGTCACGAAACGTCGAGAACTGACACACGCATCAGTATAATACGGTGATAATGCGCCTCTTGAATGCGGCTTGGAACTCGCACCCTGTGGATTATGGGCAAGGGCTCCGCGCTTTAATAAGATCTTTTATACCCTGCCTATCTTTTGTCAGAAATTGTAATTGTACTGTATTTTATCACACGTATTATTTGTTTAATGGAGTGATGATAACGATGATGGTTTTGTAAACACTGATTGTGCTATTGAATTATTTTTTAATGTATAGCTTTCATTAAAAAGCCCATCTCTGCATTGAAACTGTGTATAATTAACATGATTTCTACGTGTTACTCAATAGCCTGATCTTTTCCTCACTCGATAATAAAGTTTTCGTTTAAATATTTTTCATACCACACTAAACTTACAACACTATAATAATATGATCATATAAGTAAGTCTTAGATAATATAAGTATATACCAATCTTTTCATAATACATTTAACTGTAACATACTCATATCGAACCTCATTCATGTCATCCATAATATTTTCCATCAAGAAACAACATAATAAAAGTACTTCTATCAGTATTCTGATAAATTAAGTTGTCATTTTACTCTGACCTGTCAATTTCAGTGAGTATTTCATTCAAGTTGCCACATTTATATGTGAGGAAAGCTTTTGTTCATTCACGGTTTGGAAACAACATTTACATTTCATCAGTGATGCTGATGTTATATGTTTTTCATCGTTACACAAAACAATTTTCTTGACAGAAAAGCAATTCTATCTTGAAGGCTTGGGACACGCATCTTATTATCGGTCTCTAAATATATCTGCGTTTGTGTGTAAAGACTTTGCTGTTCCTGTAGTGACGGACTAGGAATACAAAATGTCACCACACTTTTTTTTCTTATTTTCGTTTTGTGGGAGCCATAAAAGTCCACAGAGAGATTGGAGAAGATCATTTCATTTAGTAATTTCATTAAAAGTTTACGCCTTCAAATGTACAGAAACATTGGGACATAGGATATTTATCGACATCTTAGAGTTAGTAGAGTTCCTACATTCCGCGAAAAATATAAAGTGCGTTTAAAATAACTTTTGAAACTAACCATAACGCAACACGCGTGGTAAGCGTAGTAGGTGGTTATCCGTCCTTGCAATGAGACATTTTAGAGCGGATTACAAAATAATTTATGAGCATTCCCACAAATGTATTCTGTTTATTTTTGTCAACAAGACCATCCAAAACTCTTTTCGCACCAAAAATATAAGAGCTTTCATTTTATTCAAATATTTGTGGAGAAAATTTTACTAAATATTCAGTTCCATTTTCCCAAAACGAAGTTTCATTACGCGCTCGCTCGATGTCGTAGACTTTACAAAATTGTATAAATAGAGAGCATTAACGCTCATTCAAAAATTTATTGCCACATTTGGCTCTAGTTCGGTAGAACGTCTTATTTGCGTTTCAATACCATCTGTCGACCTTTGTATAGCTGCCAACGACTTCCGGACTTGTTTCTTGATGAATCCACATAACACGTTACTAACTTCTCCAATGGGCTAACTTTGCCACGAATTGCTATTTATCGAGTTCACGTTACGAGTAAAGGATCGTTAAATTGTCCGCGGCACGCTATCCGATGTTTTGTCATTTTAAGCGAGCACTTATCATGGGTAAGGCATTAATCTCTGTAATGTGCCGCCATTTCCCGGAGACAGGTATCTATTAACGAGCTTCAATATATTTATAAATTGATGACTTTTTCGCACATAAAGAACTCGGCACTAATGTTTACACTAATTTATATAGAGTTGTTTATAAGTTTATATGTGTGAAGTAATCTTTGTAAGTACTGGCCATAGATACCACATTTTATTGCTATTCGAAACTAACGATACCATTTTATACTAGGTTATTCTTTTGATTCTCTCTCATTCAGTAGAGTTACATGTTTCCAAGCATATTACCTGTAGATTCCTTCAAGGATAACGATGGCAATATATGGAACGAATTGTCACTGTTCTATATAAACGGTAATGAAGACCATACAGGCAACATATAGGTAGGCAAGGCCACTGCAAATATAGAGTAGAACCACGTATACAGCTACTTAATTCTGCCAGAAATACTCTACGAAAAATTGCCTCGCATCAGATAAACTCGTCTGTACGGCTCGACGGTAATTTATTTTGCATATCTATTTTTAGGTGAAATTTGTTGATACAAGTAAGTAGGTTTAAGTGTGAGGCATTTTTTTTTGTTTATACCCTGCATGCCATTATTGCTTACCGTCCTTATCAACCAACTACAAGAGCGTTTTTTGTATCAGAAACTTATGATAACAGCCTACTAATACCACGCTGGCCAAACGGATTGGTATAGGGTTTAATTGCAAGTTTTCCTTCTTTTTATTGCGTAAAGATAATATATCAGAAACTATCTCATAAAAATATTTACGAGATTTGGTTAAGAAATTAGGTTTTTATTTCCACCGTAAGTCATCCAAGCATAAGAAAATACGTATAATCGTTGGCTCAATGCTAAAGAATCGATTTTTTCACTAGGAAATTATTCATATTTCTTGAAACCGTATTCTTAAAGTGACATTCTTCTTAGCGCATAATAATGTGGCGGTTTTATTTTAAACCCAATACGATAAGGTTTCCTTGACATTGCAACTACGTTTGCAGTTTAAGGAAATAAGCAGTTTATCGGTGAGACGAGCGCTCGTCAAGACTTAGCACATTAAAATATAAAACTGCACTGTTTACTGCCTATGTAGTTACTTTTCTACTATCATTTTCTATTTGTTTTCTATGATAGTTACCTTAGTGTGCTAAAAGACTATGCTAAAACAGTAATGAAAACATATAATTTTAATATTGCATACTGTACCAGATGTATCAGTGACTACGCGCCGCGTCGTGCTTTTTTATAATTAAAGAGCATCCAGAACTTCCAGGTTTTGTACAGTCATTTTGTGGATAAAAATGTCAACAACTGCGACGGCCACAACATGTCGCTACTTACTTAAATAATTAATTCTCAGATTCATCGTAGTTTTAATTTTACATAAATATTTCTGCGTACGTTTAACTAGTTTTCCAACAAAGACGTTTTATCGTAGAAATTCTTAGAAGTAAACAACAATTTAATTATATATAACGATTCGTGTTGTGCCCCGCTCTTTATGAATTCTAAATCCGTCCAAATAGTATATATGTTACAGCCAAAGTAATTAAATAGATACTATACATAAGGACTGGTCATTATAAATAATATCCAAATTGACTAGACAATGTGATAAATTAATCACTTCATCTAGATATTATTTATATAATAGCTGATCAAAGTTAGTCAAAGTAATAAATACGGTATAACCAACTAATTATTACCTTAATTATTATGAGTATTAAAATATTTTAGCCTTTAGTCACCGTACTAACCTAACCAACTGTTTCTGACTTTTGCCTTAATATTTTATTTTAGGACATATTGCTTTTTAGCAAGAAAAAATAGGATATTTAATCAATCATAGTACCCTATTTTATGACACACAAGTATTATAGGTAAAGACGATTAGGTAATATACGATTTCGTATATTATAGTAAATATACCTATCCTTATACAAATATGTAGTAACCACAGATAAATCAACCGCTCCGTATCATATAAATATAATCTAGTAATCTTTACCTACTTGTTTTATTACATTATCTGAGTCTTTGCAGATATTATTTATAATGGCTAGTTAATGTGATTAATTCTGCGACATTAATCACCTTATCTAAATTGAGTAGCTATTGTACATAACGGCTAGTTATTATGTATAATATTCATATTTATTACTTTGGCTGTAACATATACATAATACAAACATTGTGCATGCATTTCTCCGTTAGCCCTTAAATGCCCTAGTCCCCCTGGACTAAGGATAAATCCCTATTTATCCCCACCAATGATGAACGCAAACTTGACCTACTAGTATCGCAGCAACGAGATGGATTGATTTAGCGTTTGTTTCGAGTTTCCCTTCTCTTGCCTTCGTTAACCATGCTATATTTACTATGATTGAATCGAAATGAGCATTCAAAAACATTGTGATTGTGCTTATGTAATTCAAAATGTTCCTTTTATTTATATTTTTATAACTCTCGCAGTATAGATCAAGCCTTGGTACTGATCATCTTGGTCACTTTACATAATATACCAACGTTCTAACACTAAATGAATACAAAAGTAGAGTTCAAATTTTTTTACATCTTTAAATCCTAGCTCTACTATACATCAACAATTAATAAAAAGTTTTATCAATCACAAAAACGTACACATACAAAATTCAAAACAGAATACTCATAAAAACATAACCAAAATATGCGCACGTACATACCTCGGAATATTGCAAAAACCTAAACGAGGCACAGCACATAAATCTTAACAGACAAGGCTGAGAATAGAAAATCCGGTGTTCGCTTCAGTTCCGTGCTATATTAAAGTGCAGCTCTCGTTTCTGGGTCGCAGAGGGTTGAACGTTACGCACTCATTACTGTAATGTTACCTACATTTTTTGTTTACTTATATTATCGCAGTGTTACGAAAAAAATCGAAAATATGGGTATTTTTTGTTCATTTAGAAGTCATATCTCGCACTAGGCATCGTGTCACTTGGTATTACAACCGTGAAATTAGCGGACAAAGCGCTCAAAGCTAAATGCTAATAGAGGTGTGACCGTTCAGTATTATTTCATTTAAAGACACGTAAAAAGCAGGCGGTTCGAACAACTTTCGAATAAAGGTCTAACGGTAACTAAGCAAACGACAAAGAAAAAAAAAGAGAGTATTTCCAGGCTTAAGTCAATCACTTAAGGATCGCAGGATTAGGATTTGAACCTGTGACATTGCGCTTTGCCTACAAGTGATTAATCCCCATCGTAAACAGTTAACTCATTTGAGTATACCCGCTGTTGATATTCTCGTGGTCGTGTCACTAGTGCTAATGAAATATTTGCTAAAGCAAGAATTAATTGTATTTACTCGATTACTGCACAAAGCCGGTGATGTGTTCTAAATTGAACATGCGTTAGATTCTACAAAGTGTCATGGGAGTATTCAGTAAATAATGTGACTGTTTGATAAAGCGGAGCGAGATTTTATTTAAATTGATTTGTCTTTATTGCATAATGTTGCATTGTTTGATTTCCTTATAAACTGATTTTAAAAACAGGATAATGTTCTGTATTATTATAAGAAAGGTTAAGATTTTTTTTTACAAATTTACTGTCGAATCTCTACATTGACAAATTATTTGTTTTTTATTTTTTTTATTAACCAGCAGGTCAATTCTCGAAACATACTATTTAATTTAACTTAATTTTTAATTTTTTTTAATTTAATTTTTAATTAATCCAAAGTGGTATTCTCGTCCGGTAAAGTAAAAGTTAAAATTAAGTTAAATGGCAAAAAAGAGTTAAATAACAGAGTTGTCAGTTTACGGTTTACAATTTAAAAGATTGGAAATTTTAGTAGATTTTCTAACACACCATATACAGAAATAAAACATTAATATATAAATCAACTACAGGAAATTATCTTCGGTAAATTTAAATAAACTTCTATTCTAAGTTCCGTAAACTTCTATTCTAAGAAAACAAAATATGAAAATCAGGGTCTTTGAATGTAATAATGCGATATCCCTATCTTGTTTTTCCCGCTCGTTTCGCTTCCCTCGCGCACGCGCACTGCCGCTCCTAAAATAAAAGCAAAGGTTTTGACGTTTCTTATTGACAAAAATACTCATTTTAGCGCGAAAATAACAACTGTCACTTTAAAAATTACAGAATGCCGTTATGCTTAGTTACAGTACGATTACAAAATTTTAAAAAGATTTTAAATTATAAATACAAGAATACCTATTGTGTCACAATTTGACAACTAAAAGTTAAATTAACTTTATTTTTAACGTTTTAATGGAACGAGAATTGACATGCTCATGACTACTTTCTACTTCCGTTGCTGGAACAATTATTTAAACACAACTACGCACCAAGCTATACATTAATTTATCACTTTTTCTGCATTATGGTATCTCCAATACAGGTGGTGTCTTGGTTGATGTGTTGCTGTATAGATATATCAATCAATCAACTAGCCTAGCGCAGTCCACAGATGGCCATAGGCCTCTCCCAACACGCGCCACAGAACTCGGTCCTGCGCCTTCCGCATCCAGTTCGACCCAGAGATCGAACAGAGATCCAGTCGTCGGCCCACCTATAGATATTACCTTCATTCAATACTAAATTACGACTTTCGTATTTACAGGTAATGCGACTTCATTTTCTTCAGCAGTACGATTAAGGTATTTGAAAAATAATAACATTTAACCTGGTTTACGGGCATCAACACTTTACAATGTCTATATTAAATTTTATACACAAAGGCACAATGGCTTGTTCAGTGACACGTGCATTATCTACTAACCAACCAAAATTCATGGACAGAATTTTGGTGCAACGCATGTTATTGAAATTATCGGATATTATATATGTAAGTTATATTTAGTTAACAGAAAACAGGAATAAGTTGAAAAATAGGCATAAATGTAAAATTACTGTGTTGCAAAGTATTTTTGTTTGATTTCACGTAATATTTCAGGTTTATGATAGTATGTCAAATGTTTTAGAAATTTTGCCGTGACCTTTACCTATAGCTCCTTAATATCTATACCTATCATAGACTATTTGTAACATTAGCCAATAAATGATGGCGATAACTGAAACACACTCGATGGCAGCCACCTAAAACCTGGTACAAAATAAACAAAACCTCATTGTTAATATAACATTAGTAAAAACTATAATATGGGAGTCCGCGGTCACAAGCGGAGGAGTATCAAAAGCAGGACGCAACAGGCCTAAGCCAGGGATTACCGCCTTCTGGGGCTTCTCGCTGCAAATTGAATGAACGCAAACACACTCTTTGTATATATACTAAATACACAAAATAAATGCAATTACTTCAAGACGAAATTGAAGGAAGCCGTTTGGTTACGCAATTGTGTTATTTGTATACCTCTGGATAATAATAATGTGTATGTCTTTGCAAGAGCTGATTATTGATTATTATGTAAAAGTACCTTAGTCACCTTTAACCTCGCCTCTTGTATTTGTACATTGTGCCCTGCGCCATGGGGACTTTTACTGGGCTTATTTCAATGAAAACATTTAACATCTAAGCTCGCTTACACCTATTTTTCGTCTGTCACATAGGTATAAATTCCACTATACTAGAACAGTTTCAATCCAAACAATAGAAAAATATTTCACTATTACATGTTAAAACCAGTGACGCATTCGTGAAAGTTTATATACTCAAAATATAAACTGCTACCGTAGAGCAAAAGCCATAAACATTTCTACACATCGTACGGTCAAATGTTTTAGAAAATACAACAGCATAAAGATTTAAATGCACTATATATAAAACAAACGTTTGTTAAATGTAACAAATGGAGCTAATAATAAATGGCGGTAAGTGTTGTAATATAAATCACAGAGTAAATTCATTGTGTAACGTTTTTATAATATGTATGTCTATTGCTTTTCAAGCGAGTTAGTTTATGATAGTTACTTCTTTTATTGAGAAATTAAAACTACCGTGTTGACATATTCACAGGCGGTTTGCCACCATCAAAGTTATAATTTATTACTACTTTTATAGTTAATAGGTATATAATTTTAAAGTAATTCGTATATTAAGTACCTTTGTGTCCTAGTCTGCGGAATGCGGATACCACGTGTAGAAGGCTCAAAACCTAGCAGAACATAGTTTGTTTATATGTGTATGATTCTCCTGATTTTGGATGTTCTTTCTGTCCCACAAATTGTTTAAAAATGTAGTGAAAGGAGTTTTCTTTCCAACAATGAAAACAAATAATTTTGTAGCATATTACCCCAAGTTTTAAGACCTAATATCATACACTAGACAATTTTAACCAGTCTGAGAAGCGCAGCGTCCGTAATCTCTTACTTCACTAAAATTTCTATACTTGTAAAATAATTAGCTCTTCTATCATCATTATCTTTGGAAACAAATAGACACGTATGAAGTAAACTATCTACAAACATTTCTGCTGAATATTATTACTTAATCTTAAAGGCCTCAGGCAAACATCCTCCCTCCTTCATAATATCTATGATAAAGCTTACGCATTTACAAGATAAACTAACTGCCATTAATATTCTTCATACTCATACATTTGGGCAATCACGAAACTACTATTAGGCCACATGCGAACACTTCGTCATTCCCAGGAAATGTGGAGCCGGCCGCCGGAAATTCATTGGAGGTTCGCGCAATTGGGAAGTCCCCGTTCGAAAATTTTCCGGGAAAACTAGCCCGATATACCTAACAGTCAAATTGCCTTTTATTGGACTAATTAAACGCTTGCTCTTGGTAATTAAAACAGATG
This sequence comes from Schrankia costaestrigalis, assembly GCA_905475405.1. NCBI lineage: Eukaryota > Metazoa > Arthropoda > Insecta > Lepidoptera > Erebidae > Schrankia > Schrankia costaestrigalis. Next base: position 9,995,236 of record FR997827.1, read on the forward strand.
TAATCAAAATACGAATGTAGTTTAACGAGAAAACAGAGTCCAAATTCCGTGCTATACAAACCGCATTGGAGTATGGAAACTAAAACTTAATTTCACAATATTCTCCTTAATCCAAAGGCATTTGTAAAATTTATAGTTGACATTTTCTCTGTGTATTTTGGTATTAATAATATTTTAAGCTAAGCTAGCATTGAAAATTATTTTACATTTTAAATAATTTATTTCTAAGAAAAATCTTTTGCGAAGTTGAAGAGCGTCAAGAAAACAACTCACAAAAACATGATAATCATACTAATGTACTTTGATATTAAAACATGGTCTGTGTGCGGGGAAAGAAAACTTATCACATACATCACTTCTATATCTCATACCCAGAGTCTTGCAAAGGCCAGTTTACTTAAAAGCTTTAATAAAGCTATAATAAATAAAAAATATAATAATTTCTCATGTCATATTTACACTACTCCATGTTCTTTTGCACCCAGCATTCTGATTCAGCCTTCTTCGTTCGCTTCTTACGACCTTGGCGAAAGGAAATAGACTAGAGACGAGTTATATTCTAAAGCCAACACGTCAGGGCGTCAATCAATTTCTCAAAAAAAAAAAGATAGTAGTTACTAAAAATGAAATCACCAATAATGGTTTTAATTTATCGCCACTATTGTATAAAATAAAATTGCACTACCCGTTCATTGTATAAAGACATGCAAGTCACATTATCGTACCGGACAATTAACCAGATACATCTGGAAATTGCTGACTCATTAAACTCGTTAGCAAAATGGAAGTTCTGCTATACATAGACCTATTAAGTATACACCTATCACGACCATTAACTACTAATTTGAAGCAATTTATTTTTTTTCATGGTGCATTGCATTTAACAATCTCATTGTTGTCAGCCATTTAATGTTTTACTGCAGGGATGGGTTTGGTTCGGTTCTCCTAGGGAGAACTTGGGCTTCTTATATCATGCTGCGCTACACGGATTAGTATGAGATTTATTTGGAGTTTTATGAGTATGTGAGTTTATTTGGAGTTGAGGTTTATTTCTTTGTAATATATGTTTTTTTTTCAAAAAATCAACCTCCTTACTAGAGATCGAGCTATTGTGTCGTAGGGACTTAACAGATATGATTATGAATGAATTAAGTAAAAATCATTTTCAATTGCGATTGGTTTAAGAAAAACTTTAAATTGCACTTCATGGGACGAGAACGGGTGATAATATTATATATTCTTGGTTACCACATAGGCAATTAACAACTAACATAATTTAATAACAATTAAGTGTACTTATTACAATGATCTATATTTAGAATGATTGTTTTTCATACATTTACTTCATACTTTTCATTGCACTCATACTTTGTTACAGTTACATACAGTACTGTTAAGGCAGTTACTTTGACAGCATCCCTATTTATTACCTCTAAAGAATATACTAACATAAAATGATAGTTTCGATCGCATTTTCTAACAGAACTTTCTCTAAAGCCACATTCATCTATGTCAAAGTTGACAAAAGCGGATGATTACAAAAGAATCGTGCTACTTTGTCTCCCCTCACCAAATATTACGCGTTTTCGTGACCTCACGACTTAATGATAAAAATCTAATTATATTTCTTATGTCTTATTATATTCCAATATTTTTAGTAACTTTAAAATTGTTAAGAAGTGTCATGACATCCATTAATTGACATAATGCCATTGAAAAGCGTGTAATCCAAAGGAAATTTCATGTGAAACGGGTGCGTTTACTGAGGTGTGACGTAATCCGAATGACCTTTCAAGGAACATGGCTAATGTCTCTATTGTATAAAAATGTGAATGATCTAATTACTTATACTTCTTTTTCCGTTTTGGTGGTTTCTGTTTAACCCAAAACTCAGGGATTCGTACTCCTTGATTTATCCTTCGGATTCTAAGGGTACAGATGTCTGAGCTTAAGGAAGAGATCAAAAGATAACTTATTTTCTGAGAGTTACCTCTTTACATGCAAGTACCTACAATGGTTCTAAATGCCCTATTCGACATACTAATAATAATTAATATCAGTGGCGTAATAGCATATTTTGGCATCTATTTACTTACACTAATTGTACAAGTTGGTTAAATATAAGAATCCTTTAAATATTTGTTTCCAAACTATAGATTATTTGCTTTGAATATCTAATCCTTTTTTATATCTATTACAGCCAGATATAATACAATGTCTCCACGAACAACAAAGTATTTGCCACTGACAGCTACTTACAGAAAGACACTTTCGGCAACTTTAAAATTTATTCTAAAGATAAAGCAAACTTTAAGAGAAAATGATGATGAGTAAATTACAAAAGAAAGTGCTTCTAAAAATGTTGAAAGTTTTTTGGTGGAACACATTTAAACTTAAATTGCTTTCAAAACAAAACTAAAAGCTCGTAAAATGTCTCGAGAGGAACATGTTTCGAATAAGAACTGAAGTACTAAACTAGTGCTCACTCGTATTGAGCTAGTTCTTTTAAATGACTACTTCGTTTTTCTGATTTGTTATTAGATGTTACGGTATAAACGTATGACAGACAATGGAGAAGATAACGTCTTCCAGCCATCTTATGCTAAGACTAACCGTGCACGCAGCTTATATAGCCATAATCAGAGCTGTCAAAAGTTATACTTTTCCTCTTTTAGGCATTTTTCTTAGACATTAGGTTCTTTTAACGTATCGGGAAACTGGGCACGACTGGTTATTGTTCTTACAGAAGCATGGCATTCTTTTCCTAAAAATATACTTAACGAAATTTTCAAATGCAATATCCTTAGCAAACTTCAAAGAACGACTAAAAGTAATTTCCTTTTTGCTCTCCACATGGGAATCCAAAACAGAGCCGAAGTTTTACTTGTTTGATAACGAAGTAAAATTGTTAATTAGTTGATCCTTACTTGACTATTACGACACCCTTGGTATGAAACAGAAATATAATTTTAGTTCGAATGATATTATGCTTGTTTAATCACTTAGCCGGATGAGGCGGTGTGGTACAGCAGTCAGTAATCACGAGGTTTCTAAAACAATTTATAATAAAATACGATCGGATTTAATATCTTTGTAAATTAATTAACATTATTTATTTGCTAGTAGAACATTAATTTAACCTGTATTTGCCTGACGTTTTGGCACATGTTGCACTGTTCGAAATCTCCAGCTGATTCCTAACAAATAGAATATAGCGTAAATCCGTTTTAAATAAATATTCCTCACACATTCAGACAAGGCCATCATGCGGTGTTCGCCTATAAGTAGTTATTACACTTACAATGTTAAACGTAGCTAATTAAGGAAGAACTGTTTTAGTGTAAATAGCTGTTGGTGAACCGAATAATAAATAAATAAATAAATAAAAGGCCATTTAGTCCCAAACTAAGCAAAACTTGTACTATGGGTACTAGACAATGGATAAACATACTTAAATACTTTTTTTTTCTGTAAATTATACGAGTATATTATACATAGTTTTATATTTAAAAGCGTGCACCGCGATAGGTAAAAAGTTATAATAGTTGACATGGTGATCACTTAGCCCAGATATCGATCCGTTCATCCGGCCGACCGCCTCATTCATGCAAAGTCACACGCTGATGTAGCCAATACATTTATTTATCTTACTATTTTCAACACGGATATTTTTAACAGTTCAAAAAGTTGAATGTGATATATAAAATTGTAATTATTCAATTGGCAATGAATGTCTGTATTTTTTCGTAGCATTTTTTTTTAAATTGCCGTTAAATTGTCGATTCAGCCCATAGAGTAATTTTTTACTGATGTTTTACTTTATTAATAGTATGTAATACAGAGAACATCTATACAAAAGAAAAAAATATTCTTCGTAAAGCTTGTAAAGTGTTGCCACCAAATAACTTCAAAAGCTGATGATCGAATTTAATTAAAATGGTATGGAGATATGGATTAAGACCTTCGTCACGCAAACTTGATAACTCCTAACTTTATCAGTTAAATTAACATGGTTTCCGAAACTGTTATCAGTTCTGGCAAATATTTAATTCGATAATTAAGATGATAAAAATTGGTAGGTAATACAATAGGAACGCATGAAATACTTTTAATACTTTTTGCGGCAAATTGTATTTTGCCCTACAGCCAACAAGCTACGGTCTATGCTAATTAAGTATATATGTTTTTTCGTAATGCTCCTACTTGTAATAAGCAAGCGAGTATTTGAAAATTAAATCTTCATTCTTATTGAACACAAATTGAAAACCACTTTTCCATTATAAAAAAGCAGATTAAACTTACGGTGTGCATAAAACCTTAACATTTACTACAATTTGCCGCGCTCTGAATATACGGAGTCATACTTTATTTCACTCTCTCTGTTTTAAATAGCCAACAGCGTAGTTTTACTACGTGCGAGCTTTTAATAAAATTCGTAGTAAATAAAATATACGAACTTCGAAATATATAAAAAATGTTGGCATAAGTTTGGCGTTGACTTTGATTTGCAGCTACATTGCGATTTGTTCGTCGGAAAACGTCAATAATTTCCCGTGAGGCGCCAAACCCGGCGTGAACTATTCGATTTATTGCGTGCGTTGCGTTTTACTTCAATTACCTAATAGTTTTGAGGTTGTCTATCATAGTTTAATGTAAAAGATCGTGCGTAGAGATGTATAAAATAAGGTTTTCCCAATAAATACTTAAGAAAATCTTGGTAACTTTTTCAGTTGATTGAAGACATACTTACTTAGGCAATTTTTCT